>OX344805.1:15333200-25010700 GCA_947034925.1 Eudemis profundana | reverse complement strand
TATCCGGGAAAACGTCCCTTCAACCAAACCACCACTACACCCCCATCCCTTGTCAGCAGTGAACTCTGCTATTGCAGAGGACACGCCGAGGGACCGTCAGGGTGGAAGGGTTAGCCTCCGGGACCGGATCATAGGCCCTCTGCCTACCGCATCCCTGGCCAACCGAAAGTAAGGCCAAGGGCTAGCAAAGTCAACGCAACGCGTCGACAGTTCTAACCCTTGCCCAGCCCAGATGCTGCCCATTAGCAGCCAATGTCTTGGTCTAGACGAGAGGGGTACCCATTACACAAGACATCGGGAGCAATCGGCAACACCTAGGTTACTCAACCACCCACCCTCGCTGGCCGAGAAGTAGCGATGGGTTGGAAAAGTCTACACAGGACGATTCAAACCCATTGCCGACGGCCGAGTGCTTGCCCTTTTCCGTGGGTTCCAGATCCATGTCCTCCCCCCCTTGCCCGTAGGCCCCCGAGGCCCCTCTCCCACACCAACTCCCCGGATCCTCGGGAAAACTGCAAGCGGTTTGTCAGGTATTAGCCACCAACAAGCAATGGCCATTGCTTGTTGTTGTTTCCAGGGTGCACCGGCCCAAGCAGTACCCTTCCATGCGGATCAAACCGTGATCAAGATGGATTGGTAAAGCTCGAGCACGCGTGGAGGAACCTGACTTGCACCCCAACCTAACCTAACCTAACCTAACCTAACCTAACCTAACCTAACCTAACCTAACCTAACCTAACCTAACCTAACCTAACCTAACCTAACCTAACCTAACCTAACCTAACCTAACCTAACCTAACCTAACCTAACCTAACCTAACCTAACCTAACCTAACCTAACCTAACCTAACCTAACCTAACCTAACCTAACCTAACCTAACCTAACCTAACCTAACCTAACCTAACCTAACCTAACCTAACCTAACCTAACCTAACCTAACCTAACCTAACCTAACCTAACCTAACCTAACCTAACCTAACCTAACCTAACCTAACCTAACCTAACCTAACCTAACCTAACCTAACCTAACCTAACCTAACCTAACCTAACCTAACCTAACCTAACCTAACCTAACCTAACCTAACCTAACCTAACCTAACCTAACCTAACCTAACCTAACCTAACCTAACCTAACCTAACCTAACCTAACCTAACCTAACCTAACCTAACCTAACCTAACCTAACCTAACCTAACCTAACCTAACCTAACCTAACCTAACCTAACCTAACCTAACCTAACCTAACCTAACCTAACCTAACCTAACCTAACCTAACCTAACCTAACCTAACCTAACCTAACCTAACCTAACCTAACCTAACCTAACCTAACCTAACCTAACCTAACCTAACCTAACCTAACCTAACCTAACCTAACCTAACCTAACCTAACCTAACCTAACCTAACCTAACCTAACCTAACCTAACCTAACCTAACCTAACCTAACCTAACCTAACCTAACCTAACCTAACCTAACCTAACCTAACCTAACCTAACCTAACCTAACCTAACCTAACCTAACCTAACCTAACCTAACCTAACCTAACCTAACCTAACCTAACCTAACCTAACCTAACCTAACCTAACCTAACCTAACCTAACCTAACCTAACCTAACCTAACCTAACCTAACCTAACCTAACCTAACCTAACCTAACCTAACCTAACCTAACCTAACCTAACCTAACCTAACCTAACCTAACCTAACCTAACCTAACCTAACCTAACCTAACCTAACCTAACCTAACCTAACCTAACCTAACCTAACCTAACCTAACCTAACCTAACCTAACCTAACCTAACCTAACCTAACCTAACCTAACCTAACCTAACCTAACCTAACCTAACCTAACCTAACCTAACCTAACCTAACCTAACCTAACCTAACCTAACCTAACCTAACCTAACCTAACCTAACCTAACCTAACCTAACCTAACCTAACCTAACCTAACCTAACCTAACCTAACCTAACCTAACCTAACCTAACCTAACCTAACCTAACCTAACCTAACCTAACCTAACCTAACCTAACCTAACCTAACCTAACCTAACCTAACCTAACCAACCTCTGAAAAACTGGTACCTAAATTACCAAAACCAACCAAATTTCAGACCAACCTACCTAAATTTTTTCTCTACTCAAATCCGTTTTCCATTCTCTTCTATCTCTTCCCGTTCAAAAGTTATTCTAATTGTTGATCTCCTGCGTAAGCTCCGAATCTTTGAAAATTTTTCCTGCCCCCCCCTTTCACTTTACCCCCCCTTTTTTCGTCGCGTCCTGCTCCAAAAAAATTTAGCTTTCATCCCCTATACGCTCCATATTTTTAAGACTTTCCGTTCTTGAGTTATAAAATCACCCCACATTGCAACCACACTTTTGGCAGGCACACCCGAAATTTCGAAAATTCCTAATAAATCAGTCTTTTGCATAAAAATCCTATTAACTATCCTATCCTACTTCTAAAATTTTTCTTCAATAGATTCCGCTTTGAACTTTCCAAAAAATCCATCCCTCTCTTAGTTATTAAGAAAACAAAAATATTGCCTGTCGACTTTTCGTTGGCACACCTTTCTAAAATCTTCATAACTTCAAAACTGCTCATCCGAAAAATTCTCTTCTTGGATTAAACACATAACCACCTCTTATTAGATCTTTTTCCATACCATTCTCACCGGCTTCCATAGTAAAATTATACAATCTCATACGCCACTTTCCTCTCACACGTCCCTCCCCTCACACCCTTCTCTTCCAACCTCTCTCATCTACCTCAACTGATAGACCTCTTCACTGCCCTCCCCCCCCCCCACCACCCCTTTTCTTACAATTTACCCATTCTCTCCCAATTTAATTTCTCTTGTTTTATTTCCCCTCTTTTACTCCAAAAATTAACATGCCGCTAACGCGAACACCACCCAGCACCCCGCGAAGGTCGGAATTCATGAAAACCCCCCCCCCCACGGTGGCCACGGACAGGGACGACTCGGACAAACGGGCGGAGACCGCCGTTCTTGCCCCGGAGCAGTCCCGGACTTCCTCAAAGGGGACAAAAACCACCACAAGGGCTACTAAAAAGGCGCCAGCCAAGGACCCTCCCACGCAAACCTCACAGGACCTCTGCGACTACCACTCATCGAGCGACACAACACCACTTCTCATCCTGCCGGAGGAAGTGCTGGCTCTGCCTGGGAAAAGCAAAGCCAAAAAGAAACTTCCCTCCGCACCACAATCTCCACTTGATCTGGTCCAAATCAACCTCGACCACGAGGACGAAGCCCTCATCCCGCCCGGTGGAGATCGACCCCCCCTCTCAATGGACACGACATTTACGGTTGCCCCGACCCCGACCCCGACTGAGGAGGTCGCCAACATCGACCTCACCGGCTCCACCAACATGGAGCCCCTCCATCTGAGCCTGAGCCAGGACACACCGGATCCTGAGGACTGCCCCGATGACGCGAGAAGACTCTGGCGTCTGGTTCGCAGGGATCTGGAGGCCATAGACCGTCTCTTTCGCCGCAATAGAAGCGTCACACGCTTAGACAAAGCTGACATCAAGTCATATCTTGACTCCATCGGCCAGACCGTCAGTAAGTATGCGGAGAGGGCGCAGACACAGACTACGGACTCTCGGGCTGATAACACCCCACTAACCTGGACAGCACTGGCGAAAGTCAAATCTGTCTCCACCCAAACCAGTCCTGGGCCTGCCTCGGCCACCGCCACTCTGTCTCCCACCGCCACTGTGTCTCCCCTTGCCACCGACGCTGCTACCACAACCCTAGACGCCATCAGGGAAACGATTAGGGAGGAGATCAGGGAAGAGTTCGGCAAACTCACTGCAGCCTCCAGCTCCATTACCAACAAGAGCCCGGCTGGCAGGGACACTGGCAGCACGTCGTACGCGTCTGTAGCTGCCAGGACCCGCCAGCCGACGCTGCAAAACTCTCCTCTGCATCCACCGCCACCACCACCTCCAATCAACAAGCCGGCACTCATCCTCACGCCAAAGGTCGCTGTCAAGACTCCCGCGGAGACGTTGCTGGAATGGAAGAAAAACGTGTCCTTCAGGGACACAAACTTCGCCCCAGCCTCCACCAGATTCGTCTCCAACAACAAGGTCAGGGTGGAGTTTGACAGCACCGAACAAAGGGACGCCGCCCTCAAGAGGACTAACATCACCACAAACACCACGGTTAGCGCAGAGGTCTCAAAAACGCTTAAACCCATGGTGATCTTGAAGGGGATCTCTGAGGACTTGCCGGCCGATCAACTGGCGCAAATAATCCTGAATCAAAATGAGTCTGTTGGGGCCTGCGCGCAGGCATTCGAGGACCTCTCGCTGAGATTTAGGAGAGGGAACCGTAACCCACGTCTCTACAATGCGGTATTCATGACCACTCCCGCTGTCTTTAAGGCCATTATCCACCAAACAAAAATCAATTTAGACCACCAAAGGGTTCACGCATCGGAGTACGTCCCGCTGCTCCAATGCTACACCTGCTTAGAATTCGGCCACACAAGAAAATTCTGCAATAAGACTCCTATATGCTCACATTGCTCCTCGCCTAACCATGAATATAAAAACTGCCCCGACAGCCACAACCCCAGTAAACTCAGCTGTCACAACTGCTCCTCCCACCACTCTACCAATAACTCTAGCCCAGCTAAAATGAACACTAGACACTCCGCCACCTCCACTGTCTGCCCCCGCAAAGCCTCAATGTTAAACAACATCATCTCCCGCATTGATTATGGACACTAAAAACACTACAGTAAACAACAATACTATCAAAACAAAAAACAAATACAACTACATACAAATAAATATGGGGCATGGTAGGAACGCCTACCAAGAAATAGCTAATCACCTGTCTCAAAAGACCAGCGATTACGACTTTGCGTTTATCAGCGAGCCGTACATCCCGGGAGGTAGTACAGTGATGAAGGCAATACCTGGCTACATAACATATCAATTCCCAGCTAAAGATAAGACCATCAAAGCTGCACTCCTAATTAGGGACAACAACACTAGCACGCTGGGAGTTGCATCACACTCCACCCCCAATCTTTGCATCGTGCAGCTTACCCAGAAATCCGGGAAGGCTACGTACCTTATCTCCGCTTATGTGGAGCCTCGGAAGGACAAGCACGGCACGATGGCAAAACTGGAGAACTTTCTCGGGAGCACAGCCGGCGCTACGCACATCATCGGCGGAGACTTTAACGGCTGGAGCAAATTGTGGGGCTGTAAGCAAAACAACGCTAGGGGAACTCGCATAGAAGAAATGTTGATTGCACATAATCTCATAGCTTGCAATTCCGGAGCCACAACAACTTTTGAAACCTTAACAAACGGAATCCTACGATCTTCAATTATAGATATCACTCTACTTACAAATAACTCCCGCTGCGGACAAAATAAAATCAGGATGGCTGACTGGCAGGTTGACACCAGCATCTGCCCGTCATCTGATCATCACGCCATCACTTTCTCAGTCACCACAGGGCCCAGTAAAACAGATGCTTTCAAAAACAAAGTTAAACAATCTACATATCGCTATACCACTACCAACTTTAAATGGGACAGCATTCTCACAGAATTCAAGGAAAGACTGACCAGGAAGATGCCGGATCTAGCCTCTATAACTTCGAGCTGTGAAGACCAACTAGAGATTACCATCGTCCAACTCACTGGGAACATCATAAAAATCTGCGATGACCTGCTGCCGCGCTCAAAGAAACCACCAAGCCGACCGCCATGGTGGAGCACTGAGCTGGATGATCTCAAGGTGCAGGTCATTAAAGTACATCACAAGCTCTCAAAAGCGATCAAACAAAAGCTACCTACGGAGGAACTTGTTGCCGAGAAGAACGCGCTAAGAAAAAAGTACTCGGATGCCTGCTGTGCTGCCTCCACGTCCAGCTTCCGAGCTTTCTGTGAGCGTCAAGGGAAGGAGGACGTGTGGGCGGTCACTAATAGGATCATTCGAACGCGACCACTGACGCAGCCACCGGCGACACTCCAACTACCGAACGGCGAGTTCACCACTAGTAGTAAGGACACGGCTGAGGCGCTGCTCAGGACCTTCTACCCGGACGACGACCCTGCTGAAGACTCTCCAACGCAAACAGCCATAAGAGAGTCCATGGACGATGCGCCTGATCAGCCGGACGAGCCCCTCTTCACGACCACGGAGGTTCTCGAGACTCTGCGCACGATCAGTCACAAGAGAGCCCCTGGAGATGACCACCTCACAGCAGATATTTGTCTTGAAATCACCAAACTCTTCCCAGAGGAAATCACAGCCTTGATGAATCGATGCCTGCAACTCCAGTACTTTCCCGAACACTGGAAAGAGACTACGACCAAAATTATCCCAAAACCCAACAAAGATGACTATACAAAAGCGTCCTCATATAGACCAATCGGCTTAGTCAAGGTCTTCGGGAAGGTGCTGGAGAAGCTGATTATTAACCGGCTCACCCACTTCATGCATCGCAGCGGCAAAATAATCCAGAGGCAGTATGGATTTCGGCTCCAGACAAATACCACCATGGCAATCAGCAACGCTCTCGACGTCGTACACGCAGCCAAACAAAATAATGAACAAGTCTTGGCAATTTCCTTGGACATAAAGTCTGCATTTGATATGGCCTGGTGGCCGGCTATTTTTGCACGACTTCGACATATTAAATGCCCAAGGAATATCTACCAAATACTACGAAGTTACGTGACCGACAGACTCGTACAGCTGGGGCTTGCGGACTGCTTCACTCGGAAGTCCATGACAAGAGGCTGCGTCCAGGGATCGGTTGTGGGACCGATCCTCTGGAACTTAATACTTGACGGACTTCTGGAGAGCGAAATGCCTGAAGGCTGCCACCTTCAGGCTTATGCTGACGATGTCCTCCTCATCTGTCACGCCTCCAACATCCAACTTTTGGAGAACATCGCCTGCGAGGCAATGGCTAGGGTCGGTGCATGGGGGCACAGCGTCAAGCTGGTCTTTGGGCCAGAAAAAACACAGGCAATCGCCTTCACAAATAAAGCAGCTAGGATTCGACTCTCCTGCAATGGCGTTGTGACCCCATTCACCGGACACATTAAATATCTGGGGGTCATTATCGACCGGAAATTGAAATACATCAGACATGCCGAGTACGTGATCGACAAATCAAGGAAACTTTTCTACAAGCTGCAAAACCTCATCCGCCCCACTTGGGGCATACACGCCGAAAATGTAAGAACAATATTCAACCAGGTTATAACACCGATCATCACGTATTCGGCATCCATCTGGTCCGGAGCGCTACTCTACCAGTGTGTCAATGACAAATTACTCTCGTTGCAAAGACTCTTTGCAATAAAGATCGTCCACGGATTTAAAACATTGAGCACCATTCTCTCAATCTCTCTCGCCAATCTCCCTCCACTGCCAGCCAAAATCAAATATACGGCAGAGATTGAATCCACTAGAAGAAGAGGCTTTGCGTCATACCTCCCGAGAGACCTCCCGATAGAAACTCCTGCCACGCCAGCGACACTTCTTCATCCCGCTCACAGGACCACTATTGACTTCCAGGAGGTCAACACCCAAGCTGAACTTCTCAAAGCCACTGAAACGCACACGCCCTCCGCCTGGCATGCATATACTGACGGGAGCCGCCACGACGATAAAGTTGGGGCGGCTTTCGTCATTATTAAGCCAAACCATGACACAGTCACCAAGAAAATCAAACTTCATGATTGCTGCTCAGTCTACCAGGCTGAGCTCATCGCCATCCAAAAATGTCTCACTTACGCCAGCAAGAACCACCCCCCCGAAATCCTAATTTTCTCTGATTCCAAATCCGCCCTTATGGAAATCAATAACCCTAATAGCTACAACTCAATAGTCGTCGAAATCCACAATTTACTACATGCTCTGAAAACACGCATTGAAATCACATTTTACTGGACTAAAGCCCATAATGGAATCATCGGCAATGAGCTCGCCGACCAGGCTGCCAAGGCAGCGGTCGATCTACATAAAGCCCCGGACTTCAGCACAATACCTCTCAGCCATATCAAACATCAAAATAAGCTCCTGCTCCAACAAGCTTCTAAGACCTATTACGAAAATCACGATAAATGCCACTACACTAAAAACATCTTCCCGACGTACTCTGAACTACATGACTACATCACCCACCGCACACCCGACTTCTTCACCACACAATTTCTCTCAAACCACGGATACCATAAAGAGTACTTACACCGCTTTGGAATAACAGCTGACCCCTACTGCCCATGCGACACAACTGCAACTATCACTCAAACCTTCACACACTTACTCTTCGACTGTCCACGATTCGACTCACGCAGATTAAATCACACCATCACCTGTGACAACTTAAGAGTCGACTCGAAGGACTTCCGAGCCTGCTTGGCGAAGGAAACGACCGCAAACAGCTTCTTCTCCCTATTGAAACATATCATCAACCACCTGAAAGACTTCAACAAAACTTAAACTACTCTACTTAACTAACTGCTCTTCACTCTCATCCTTAACCTCTTCTTTCTCCACTCCTAACTTACTACTACCAAATACCCTCTACTACCAGAAATCTACTCATCGCCGTCACCAACTAGCAAACATTGTGATACGCAACGCGTAAACCGAAAGCGCCGAGCGTATTATCAACCTTCAACACCGGAAGCTTGCTTCCAATCTAAAAAAACCTAACCTAACCTAACCTAACCTAACCTAACCTAACCTAACCTAACCTAACCTAACCTAACCTAACCTAACCTAACCTAACCTAACCTAACCTAACCTAACCTAACCTAACCTAACCTAACCTAACCTAACCTAACCTAACCTAACCTAACCTAACCTAACCTAACCTAACCTAACCTAACCTAACCTAACCTAACCTAACCTAACCTAACCTAACCTAACCTAACCTAACCTAACCTAACCTAACCTAACCTAACCTAACCTAACCTAACCTAACCTAACCTAACCTAACCTAACCTAACCTAACCTAACCTAACCTAACCTAACCTAACCTAACCTAACCTAACCTAACCTAACCTAACCTAACCTAACCTAACCTAACCTAACCTAACCTATAACCACCTCTTATTTGATCTTTTCATATACTATTCTCACCGGCTTCCATAGGAAAAATTTTCATTTTCATACGCCACTTTTTCTTTTTACTCTCTCCACTCCGTACCCCTTATTTGCAAATTGTCTTTTATATCACAGTTGATAGCTCTTTTGATTGCCCTCCCCCCCCCATATCTAGTTCTTCTTGCAATACACCCTTTCTCTCAAAATCTAACTTTTCTCACACATCGTCATCATGGATGACTTCCCGTTCTCAGAGTATTTGGATTTAAGCTCAGGCGATGAAGGGGAGGCTTACTACTCGCCTCCGAAAACCCCCCCACCCTTGAAAAAACCTCCTCCCCTAAAAGATCCCGCCCCAGACCAAGAACCAGCTCCCTCATCCTCAAATAATCCCGCTCCATCTAAAAACCCACCTAAAAAACCCGCCCCTAAAACTGAAAAACCCAAAAAACACTGGTCTCTCGCAGAGGAATGGGAGGACAAGGACCGCTACACCAAATACTCTGCCGATCAACCGGACTTTGACCTCTTCTACCATAAAATCCTGAATAACATCTCAAAAATCCATTTTCAGTTCTCGCTTCACCACTCGGTGACACGCGAGGACAAAATGACCATTAAAATGTTCGCGAACCAGACCGTGAAAGAGGTCGAGGCCTACCTCGCTAGGATGAAACCTCTTTGGGCCTCGCACACCCAGGGGCCTGCGGTGGCGACCGGCAGCGGCGCCTCACCAGAAATGTTCTCCCCCACCGAGATCACTCAGACGGACTCTGCTCCGTCAACACCACCACCAACCACTCGCAAAACCATCGCCACCCAGACGGATAGTTCCTCTCTACCCATGGCCTCGCAAGAGACTCTTGAGGCCATCAGAACGACGATCAGAGAGGAGCTCCATCAAATCAAGACGTCAAGCGTGCCGGGCGTGGGTCTCTGCCCAGAGCCCGGCCGCATCTCTTACGCCGCTGCAGCGTCGGGGTCTGGTGCCCCTGGACGACGGCCGCCAATTTCTCTCCAAAAATCACCTAAACCGCCAATCCTACCAACATCCAAGCCTGCTCTTATACTCTCGTCAAAAAATGAAACTAAAAACTCTACAGACACTTTACTCTCCTGGAGGAAGACGGTGTCGTTCAGGGACACCGATTTCGCCCCCGCTCACACTAAGTTCGTGAGCAACGGAAAGGTACGGGTCGAATTCGACACTGGGGAACAGCGGGACATTGCTCTCAGTCGGACGAACGACATCAATGGGGATGTCTCTGCGGAGACATCAAAGACACTACGCCCCATGATCCAGCTGAAGGGCGTGTCCAACGATACCCCGGTGGAGGAGCTGATTCCTATTATCACCGAACAGAACCCCTCCATAAAAGCCACTATCCAAAAACCGGAGGACTTAACCCTCCAGACTAAACGCAACAACCGAAACCCCAACCTATATAATGCCATCCTAATTGCTTCTCCCCGCACCTACAAAGCCATAATCTCAAATAGAGTCAACATCGACCACCAGAGGGTCACCGCGGTGGAGCATATACCCGTGCTGCAATGCTACAAATGCTTGCAGTACGGGCACACGCGCAAACGGTGTACTAACAATGACACCATATGCTCCCACTGCGGTGCCAAGGACCACGAATACAAGGACTGCCCTGACCAGAAAGACTCCTCAAAATCTAAATGCCACAACTGTGTGGCATATGCCGCAAAATCCAACAATAAAGTCCCAAACCTCAAGCATAGCGCCACCTCAGTCTTTTGCCCTCGGATGGCCGTGATGACGGAGAAAGTCAGATCCAGGGTGGACTACGGGCAATGACTTTTGGTCCCCCCAAGCTAAACATCTGTACCACCCTCGAGATTTTCTCCGTCTCTGATTCCCAACCTTAACTAGGTCTTTACTGCTACTTGAATCGCTCACTACTTTCCTTTCCCTATCCCTTCTCTCCTAACTTCTTCTCTCCATTAACTCCTACATCCCTACCACTCACAAACATCACACACTACATAACACACTTTTTTCTCCATTCTCTCTCAGAGCAACGTGTGATCGCCCAGTCGCTCGTCTGCCTCAAGCGGGCGGGCGGCTGGGCGGCCACACGGCCTATTCGTCGCTCTTTTTATCTTCACAACCACAAACACTCCCAGAAACACTACTCTTGCACACTACCAACACCACGCGGGGGACACAACGCGTATCCAATAGCGCCGCCTGTCTCCCAAGCACACTCCACACAACGCGGGGGGGGTTTTAGTCCGTAGGCGTTTGGGAATAGACTCGAGACATCGTGACGCTGGAGTCTATTCCCGAGCGAGTCGGGCATGCTGCCAGGTACGGGCCTGGCAGTATCCAATGAGGATTTCCCCCTCCCACGCTAAAAAAAAAAAAAAAAAAAAAAAAACCTAACCTAACCTAACCTAACCTAACCTAACCTAACCTAACCTAACCTAACCTAACCTAACCTAACCTAACCTAACCTAACCTAACCTAACCTTTTTTTTTTTTTTTTTTTTTTTTTATAGAGGGGAGAAATGCGTTACGCATACCACCGGGGTGCGGGGACGGACCCGCGGTGGTTATGTGGGACTCCCATGTAGGCTAATGAGGCCCATGGTATACCCACTAAAAAACCCCTCTGTCTGCCGACGTCGTGCTGTGGCGGTGGGCTGCAGGAACGCTCGCGCTTGACTTCTACAGCACCACCAGCACCGGTCTGCTCTCGCAGACTACTCCGTTCTCGTCCTTGTTCCACCCGTACTTGGCTGTATCCGGTGGGACTCCCGGTACCGCCACCCTCTTCGGACCTTAGTCTGGCAAGATGGCAGGCGTCCCCGTGCCTGCCATCCTCAGGTCTCGTTTATGGAGGCAGGCGGCGATCGTGAGCGACCCGTCTACGCCGGGCGCGCTTGCGACGCCTTTGGTCGGCCGTTGGGTCGACCTCCCTGGCTCGTTCCGCCTCTTCCTTCTGCAGGAGTACGCTTTCGCAGAAGGTGCTCACTGCTTGCCATGATCTGTCGCTGTCTACCATGGCCTTAACCACGGCCGGCAGCGACAGTTCCGGCCCCACTACGGCGATCAGGTCGTCCCGCTCGGGCCCCCACGCCGGACACTCCTCCAGCGTGTGTTGAGCGGTGTCCGTCGGTGCTGCACACCCGTGGCACTCCTGAGTTGGCTACGTCGGGGTACACCTCCCCGCCCACTCGGACAACCGAGCAGGTCCGTGGAACCTAACCTAACCTAACCTAACCTAACCTAACCTAACCTAACCTAACCTAACCTAACCTAACCTAACCTAACCTAACCTAACCTAACCTTTTTTTTTTTTTTTTTTTTTTTGACCCAGGAAAAATCTTAATAGATTCCGCCATGCCACGGGGAAACATGCCGGATATGTCAGATTCACACTGACTAAAAAACCTGGGGTGTTCTCTCGCCACTGCTATACATAAAGGGAGCTACAGGTACGCTACTGCAATCTTCTGTAACTCCCCTCACAGCCGCCTGAAATCAGACCCTCGCCTGAGGTAACACCTCCACCGAACTGGTGACACGCCCGAACACACAAAACGTGCCATCCTACTCGAGGACCTATCTCCCACAGGCAACAGCCGGCCCCGTGGCTGCTGCCCGGAGGTCCTCATCAAGGGGGCAGGCGCCGATCATGAACGGCCCGCCTGCGCCCAACCCTTCTACGCCGCATCGGAAGCGACCCAACGTCATTCTCCCTCTCACGCTCAGCGGCCTCCTTAAACGACATCACCTCCCCGCCGAAAGACGCTACTCTCTTCCAAGCCGTCTCATCCCTGACCATTGCCTCAATTACAGCCGGCAACGAGAGATCCTGCCCTATTGCCGCCACCAACCGAGCACGCTGGTCATCCCACGCAGAGCATTCAAGCAACGTATGCTGAGCTGTGTCCTCCTCACTGTCGCAATGGTGACACCCCCGCGTTGGCTCCCTACCAGCCACATCGCACAGATACCGACCGAAACAACCATGGCCCGACAGCAACTGAGCAAGGTGGAAGGTAACCACCCCGTGATGCCTATCTACCCACTCCTCCAGCACTGGCCGAATTGCCCGGATAGTGAAGTGGCCAGCAGTAGGATCCTCCAACCTATCCGCCCACTTCCGGAGGAGAATCGCTCGCGAGTCTAGCCTCCAGCGCGTAACCTCCTCAAGAAGAGGCTGCGCCCCCCGCGCCCTGACCTCCGCGCAACGGAAGTACACATCTGCCAGTACTTCTGCGTCCAGGTCCCACGGAGGGGTACCCGCCAACACACACGCTGCCTCAAAAGAAATTGTGCGATAGCCCCTAATCACCCTCAGAGCGATAGCCCGCTGTGGCTTGCGCAGCAAACTATCCCCTCTCAGGGAGCCCACCCAAATAGGCGCCCCATATAACGCCATAGACCGCACAACCCCAGTGTACAGCCGGCGACACATCACACCAGGCCCACGCACATTGGGAAGCAAACGCCCAAGGGCACCTGCCACGCCCACCAGCTTCGGAGCCAGGAGCCGAAAATGCTCACGGAAATTCCATCGGCTATCAAGGACAAGTCCCAGGTACTTCATTGTCGACTTGATACCAATGGAAACCCCTCCGACAAGCAGGCGGGCGTCACCAGGAGGGCGCCGCCGAGGCCCATGAAAGCACAAGGCCTCTGACTTTTCCAGGGCCACCTCCAACCCTAACCTCCTAATCCTTCCCACAACATGCGCTACCGCCACCGTTGCCAAAGCCACCACCTGCTCAAAGGTCTGAGCACGAGCCGTAACCAGGGTGTCATCCGCGTAGCAGACAACGTGGACACCCCGCAGCAACGCACCCCGGAGCACCCAGTCGTACCCGATGTTCCACAGGAGTGGACCAAGAACCGACCCCTGTGGAACACCGCACGACACCTCACGCTGTCCACACCCATGCTTTGTGGGGTACTTGACCAGCCTAAGTGCCAAATACGCCTCCACAATACGCCGCAAGTACCCAGGGAAGCCATGGTACCTCAGCGCCTCCTTTATAGTGCCCCAAGGCAAGGTGTTGAAGGCATTAGAAATGTCGAGAGACACTGCCAAAACCACCTCACCCCGGGAAACTGCCTCCTCAGCAAGCGCCTTCACCCGAGCAATGGCATCTATCGTCGATCTGCCCCGACGAAAGCCAAACTGACTGGGACTGAGATCCGGCCCAACGCTTTCCATATGCCGCTGAAGACGGTGTGCTATGACCCTCTCTAATAGCTTGCTCACCTCGTTCAGCAACACAATGGGCCGATATGCCGACGGCGAGTCCACAGGGCGGCCAGGCTTCCGCAGTAAAACCAATTTACCCTCTTTCCATTGAGACGGAAAAACACCCTGCTCAAGGCACGCACTAAACAGTGCCCTCACCCTCGCCTCCAACGGGCCACCTAAGGCCACAACCCACGCGCGCCCTGGAATGCCATCAGGTCCCGGAGCAGTGTTCTTTGCCCTTAGCCTCAACACCGCCGCCCCCAACTCACCAGCTGTAACTTCCCGAGCCAAGGCCTCACCGTCAACATCCTCAACAGCACCAGCCGGCCCAGCCGCTGCCATAGCTGGAGGCTCGTGCTCTTGACCACCAGGAAACAATGCCTCGACTACCCGGCCCCGCAACTGCGGCTGAAGAGTTTCCGTCAGCGGAGGAGCCCAAGGACGAAGCTTCTGCCTTACCGCCTTGTATGGCCGGCCCCAAGGATCAACATCCAAACTCTCCAGCATAAGGCGCTCACCGTCCTCTTTAGCCTTAGCAATGGCCACCCGCAACAGCCGTAACCTCCCGAGATAACCCTCATACAGCCCAGCCTCATCAGGGTGCGGCTCCCCCATGTCACTACGGCGCCTCAATCTACGACACCTGGTGTACAAGCGCCTTGCCGAAACACAGTCCCTGCGCAACTGCGCAATTTCTGCGTTCCACCAATATACCTGACGCCGAGGCTGGCACGACTTAACACGCGGCATAGAGGCATCACACACCTCGCCCATCGCAACCCCGATCCACCGCGCTTCCTCCTCTACATCCAGCGGCCCTTGCGGCAACGGCGCCCAAGACTGGACAATGGCCGCTTCCTCCAGCAGGTCTCTATCAAGCGACTTAACCGCCCACCTTGGACCAAACGAAGACCGGTTCCGCTCTTCACCCACTGACTGCGCAGCCGGAGCAGAAACACTGAACTGTATGTAACGATGATCGGACAGTGTTTCTACATCCTCCCTTACCACCCAATCGTGTATCCTGCGAGCAAGGGCGGGAGTGGCAAAACCCACATCAACAACGGAGCCACCCTGCTGCCGAACACAGGTCTCAACCACCCCCCGATTCAAAACAACCAATCCCGTCGCTACAACCCACTCCGCCAACAAATCACCGCGCACATTTGACGCTGACGAACCCCACACTTGTGACTTGGCATTAAAATCGCCCGCTAACAACACGCAATTGGGGCGCGCCCCACCGACGAGAGCACCAATGTCCAGCAACAGCTGCTCAAACTCCGGCAGACTGCGACTTGGTGAGAAGTACACCCCGATCACCAGAATTTGCTCCAGCAGCACGGCAACAAATCCTCGACCACCAGCCACTCTACCGATCGGCGGAGACCCAGCAGCTGGCCGACTAACCACAACCACTGAGCCATCACGGTCACCAAACCAGTCATCCCTCGCCGGAACTGAATAGGGTTCCGCAACAATAGCCACCTGAATCGACCACTCCGCCATACTCTGGACCAAAAGATCCTGAGCCAAAGCGCAGTGGTTTAAATTGGTCTGTAGAATGTTTAAGGCCATTATTGTGATGAAACCAAATCCTCTGGGGGCTGGGCACTAGTACCCGGCA
Organism: Eudemis profundana; assembly: GCA_947034925.1. Lineage (NCBI taxonomy): Eukaryota > Metazoa > Arthropoda > Insecta > Lepidoptera > Tortricidae > Eudemis > Eudemis profundana. The sequence goes on along the minus strand of OX344805.1, from coordinate 24,994,709 downwards.
CTGCGAACTCCACTGGGGCTCCGCTGGGGCCGCTACCCGACCGCAACCTCCTTCCCGCCACCGGGGGCTTACACAAGCTGCTCCCCAGCCTATGGTCTGCTGGCTTACCGGCCGCTGCACACAGAGCACACCGCAACGCATTATTGCACTGACCGGATTTATGGCCTGGCTGCGCACACCGGAAACAGAGGCTACTGTGGTCTACATCCGCGGTACACTTCTCCCTCAAGTGGCCCAACTGCAAACACTTGTAGCAGCGGATAGGCCGAGCCTCCAAGAGAGTGACCCGCGCCGAGACAAACCCGACAAGTAGTCTTCCCCTTTCGGTAACCTTTTTAGCAGCCAAGACTGGACAGCAAAGCCAAACCGAACCAAGGCCCGAAAAGCCCTCCCTAACCACGCCGATCTTAATGGCACTTGCTGCACACTGCCCAGCCTCAGACACAGCCTTCACCACATCATCCGCTGTCACAGAATCATCCAACCCCGTTATACGCAGCTCTGCACACTTAACTGGCCTGGACACCTGAACCACCTCCTGGCTGAAATGCTCCTTCAACCTCTTCGCAACCTCATCAGCCTTACCAGCACTACCTACCCCAGGCACCTCCAACAGGCGGGCACCATTAGCAGCCCGGCGAATCCTCAAGCCATCACCAATACTCAAAGCAGGCAAGTCCAACTTGCCTCTGGCCTCGGTCAACACCTTCGCATACGTGAAACCTTTCTCCACAGCCCCCGGTTGCAGCTTCAACACTACCGCAGCAGACCGAGGAGGGTGAAGCTTACGAGGCTTCACTTGAGCCGGAAGCGGCTGAGCGGCCCTATGCTCCTGCCTAGCTACTCTCCTCTTGGCGTTCCTACTGACCACCTTGGTCCAGCCATCCTCGCTAGGAACAGCTGCAGCAGGGCCCACCTGAGAACCACCTGGCCCTTGCGGCCCCCGAGCAATCTTCCTCCTCTTCCTTTTGGGCCTTTTGGGCTTACTCCTGCCCTCCACCCCTGCTGGCCCCTCAGGAACCACCTCCACCACCGCACTCGTTCCCGGTGCCGAACCATCCGAACGGAGGTTGCGAACTCTAGCCGCCGGCAACAATGGGGCGACCGGAGAACTCCCATCCTCCTGACGAGCGGGAAGCCCCACTGCTACAGCCCGCGCTGCAGCCTGAGCTGCCTTCCGGTCAGCTGCCAGGGGGGGGGCGAATCCGCGGCTCTGGAAGTAACCGGTCCTCAATACCCTCCAACCGAGCGTTCAGCATGAAACTGAACTGCTCCCGGTTGGAGCGTGAGACCTCCTCAAGTAAACGCCGGAAATCCAACTCCGTCACAGCCGCTGGTTGAGCTACACTAGGAGCCACTTGGCTACCACCTGGCACAGCTGACTGAGGCACTCTAGACTGCTGCTCGCGCACTTCAGCCTTGAACTGCTCAAACTCCCTCCGCAAGCCTGAGAGCTCCGCGCGCAAACGATCATTATCAGCCTGCAGCTTCTTCGCCTCCTCCGACTGCGACCTCTCCGCCAAATCCAGAACCGCAGTCCTGATAGCCCCAGCCGCCTCCTTCAGGTCACGGACAAACGTCCCCTTGAGGTTCTTGGACTTGGTCGCTATCGATGTTATTAGCGCCACATTATCCATGACCTTTGCACTCAAATCAGCGGCCAGAACATCCCCAGAATCCACAGCAGACGAAGACGAAGGAGCTGGCTCCCGCGCACTACGCGTCCTAGCGCTGACCTCGGCTATCTCTTTCTCCGCCGCTAGCCTCAGCTCCTCTTGCGTCGCAGCATTCAACGCCGCTTTGGCCTTTGCCAACCCTACATATTCACCGGTAGTAGGCGGCCTACCCCTCCCACGCACCGGCTGGGCAGACCCCGCTGCATCCTCCCCATCTTCACCAGACAACTGCGAGCCATTATCGCCGAGCCTCTGCCTTTTCACCCCCTGCGTTGTCTTGAATCGGCCTTTAGCCCTCGGCTTCCTCACAGCCTTAGGCGAACTACAGCGCACCGCTACCGGCGCCGAGCTCTCGCCATCACTGCCACCCACACTACGCGACTCCTCCTCACTTATAGCTAAACTTACAGCTAAATCCTTATCTAAATCCTTATCTAAAATTTGGTGTTCCGAAATTTTGAATCCCACGAGTATGGGGGAAAAAATGGTCCACCCAGGCAGTGCCCCCTGTACCTGGGTAACCCTAATTACATCCGTGAGGTCGGGCTGTATCACGGGAAAACTTACCTAACGCTTTTTATTGAGGATTTCCCCTCTTGGCCCAGCCAATTAAGGCAAGACCCTCGGTTCCATCCGAGGCCGCGAGACGTGACCACAGCACCCCAGACAGAGAAACGAGTTTCGGCAGCGGCACCGAAGTCGCCCGCCCAGCCTCAACACTGAGACCAGGCGAACCCGCCACCAACCCCTCCTGACCTAATCATGACGCTCTAAAAGCACCACTAAAGGCCTCCTTCTTGCAACCTGACGGCCGCCCAACCCATACACCCATCCACAGCTCCTCTGAACACCAGAGGAACCGGGAGAGAAACCCTCCCGGGCCGAGGCCCCCCCTATCCCCCCCAGTGTTTGGTTCGCGGGACCAAGTCCTACCCCGGCACTACAAGAGCCGGAGCATTCCCCTATCCACCACCTGGGGACGCGCCACGTCGGGGTACACCTCCCCGCCCACTCGGACAACCGAGCAGGTCCGTGGAACCTAACCTAACCTAACCTAACCTAACCTAACCTAACCTAACCTAACCTAACCTAACCTAACCTAACCTAACCTAACCTAACCTAACCTTTTTTTTTTTTTTTTTTTTTTTTTTTTTTTGACGGTGGGAAAATGCATTACGCATACCCCCCCGGGGCCTAGGGAGGCCCGATGTTGGTTGGGGGGGTTATGTGGGGCTCACTCCTCTCGCTCACCCTCTGCTAGTCAGAGGGGGGGAGGAGCATACCCACTAAAAACCCACCGGCGTTTCTCCGCACTGCCGTTTTGGGGGCACTATGGGGTCCAAGGATTTCTACCATGGGTGCCCCCCGGCTGCCCTGGCTTTGACGACGCCAGGGCTCCCGCGCCAATGGAGGGAAGGATCGGAAACCGCCACGATCCCTCCCCCAGACGGGTGGAGTCTATTTGTGGGCCCCTCACCCACACTCCACTAGGGGTTGAGGCGAGCGAGATATTGCGCTCGCCTCCTCCCCCTCCGTCTACGCCGGAGCGGGAGCGCCTGTCGCCTATCTTCGCGCTCCCGCTCCATGGCCTCCTTCTGCGAAATCACCGTGTCGCAAAAGGAGGCCACCGCCTCCCAGGACCTCTCGCTGTCCAGCATGGTCGCCACGATGCTGGGCAGCGAGAGGTCACCCACTCCTAAAACCGCCACCAAGGTGCGGCGCTCTTCGGTCCAGTAGTTGCACACCTCTAGGGTGTGCTGGGCCGTGTCGTCCTGAGCGCCGCACTCATGGCAGGCTGGACCGACCTCTCTCCCTATCCTGTGCAGGTAATGACCGAAGCAGCCGTGCCCGGTCATTACCTGCGTCAACCTGAAGGAGAGAGCCCCCTTCTTTCGGTCCAGCCAGCGGTCGAGGGACGGGAGGAGTGCCCCTATGGTGCGGATTCCATAGGGGGAGTCCTCCAGGTCCCTCTTCCAACGATCGCGCATGCGACGCTGTGCCGCCCTCCGGGCGGCGAGCACCTCTTCGGGAGCGGGGAACACATTTTGTGCCCTGTTCCGCACCCGCTCTCTGTGTGCCTCGGCGAGGATTTGGGCGTCTAGCTCCCAAGGGAGCGTCCCCGCCAAGGCACAGGCCGCCGCCCAGGCCACCGTAACATAGGCCCTTATGATACGGATGGCCACTATCCTCTGGGGCCTCCGCAATAGGGCCTTATTGGCCGCCCCCATCTTATCCGCCCAGATGGGCGCCCCGTACATTGCCATGCTTCTGGCAACTCCAGCATACAAGCGTCGGCACGGGGCGCCCGGGCCCCCGACATTCGGCAAAAGCCGACTCAGCGCCGAGGCTTGCCGGACGATTCGGGGAGCTAACTGTCGGAAGTGCTCCCCGAAATCCCAACGACGGTCCAGGATGAGCCCCAAGTACTTTATGTGGGGCTTCACCCGGACCGTCTCTCCCGCGACAACCTAACCTAACCTAACCTAACCTAACCTAACCTAACCTAACCTAACCTAACCTAACCTAACCTAACCTAACCTAACCTAACCTAACCTAACCTAACCTAACCTAACCTAACCTAACCTAACCTAACCTAACCTAACCTAACCTAACCTAACCTAACCTAACCTAACCTAACCTAACCTAACCTAACCTAACCTAACCTAACCTAACCTAACCTAACCTAACCTAACCTAACCTGTTTTAACCTAACTTTTTTTTTATTTTTTATTTCAGACCTAACCTAACTCTAGCCGAGTTAGGTTAGCTCCAGTGATAATTTAGTTTTTTGCATTTTATTCGTAATTGGACCGGTTGTAGACAGTGTCGGTGGTTTTATTGCGCAAAGCGTGGTCCATTTTGCATTATACCGGAACCTAACCTGTTTTAACCTAACTTTTTTTTATTTTTTATTTCAGACCTAACCTAACTCTAGCCGAGTTAGGTTAGCTCCAGTGATAATTTATTTTTTTGCACTTTATTCGTAATTGGACCGGTTGTAGACAGTGTCGGTGGTTTTATTGCGCAAAGCGTGGTCCATTTTGCATTATACCGGAACCTAACCTGTTTTAACCTAACTTTTTTTATTTTTTATTTCAGACCTAACCTAACTCTAGCCGAGTTAGGTTAGCTCCAGTGATAATTTATTTTTTTGCATTTTATTCGTAATTGGACCGGTTGTAGACAGTGTCGGTGGTTTTATTGCGCAAAGCGTGGTCCATTTTGCATTATACCGGAACCTAACCTGTTTTAACCTAACTTTTTTTATTTTTTATTTCAGACCTAACCTAACTCTAGCCGAGTTAGGTTAGCTCCAGTGATAATTTATTTTTTTGCATTTTATTCGTAATTGGACCGGTTGTAGACAGTGTCGGTGGTTTTATTGCGCAAAGCGTGGTCCATTTTGCATTATACCGGAACCTAACCTGTTTTAACCTAACTTTTTTTTATTTTTTATTTCAGACCTAACCTAACTCTAGCCGAGTTAGGTTAGCTCCAGTGATAATTTAGTTTTTTGCATTTTATTCGTAATTGGACCGGTTGTAGACAGTGTCGGTGGTTTTATTGCGCAAAGCGTGGTCCATTTTGCATTATACCGGAACCTAACCTGTTTTAACCTAACTTTTTTTATTTTTTATTTCAGACCTAACCTAACTCTAGCCGAGTTAGGTTAGCTCCAGTGATAATTTATTTTTTTTTTTTTTTTTTTTTGCATTTTATTCGTAATTGGACCGGTTGTAGACAGTGTCGGTGGTTTTATTGCGCAAAGCGTGGTCCATTTTGCATTATACCGGAACCTAACCTGTTTTAACCTAACTTTTTTTATTTTTTATTTCAGACCTAACCTAACTCTAGCCGAGTTAGGTTAGCTCCAGTGATAATTTAGTTTTTTGCATTTTATTCGTAATTGGACCGGTTGTAGACAGTGTCGGTGGTTTTATTGCGCAAAGCGTGGTCCATTTTGCATTATACCGGAACCTAACCTGTTTTAACCTAACTTTTTTTATTTTTTATTTCAGACCTAACCTAACTCTAGCCGAGTTAGGTTAGCTCCAGTGATAATTTATTTTTTTGCATTTTATTCGTAATTGGACCGGTTGTAGACAGTGTCGGTGGTTTTATTGCGCAAAGCGTGGTCCATTTTGCATTATACCGGAACCTAACCTGTTTTAACCTAACTTTTTTTATTTTTTATTTCAGACCTAACCTAACTCTAGCCGAGTTAGGTTAGCTCCAGTGATAATTTATTTTTTTGCATTTTATTCGTAATTGGACCGGTTGTAGACAGTGTCGGTGGTTTTATTGCGCAAAGCGTGGTCCATTTTGCATTATACCGGAACCTAACCTGTTTTAACCTAACTTTTTTTATTTTTTATTTCAGACCTAACCTAACTCTAGCCGAGTTAGGTTAGCTCCAGTGATAATTTAGTTTTTTGCATTTTATTCGTAATTGGACCGGTTGTAGACAGTGTCGGTGGTTTTATTGCGCAAAGCGTGGTCCATTTTGCATTATACCGGAACCTAACCTGTTTTAACCTAACTTTTTTTATTTTTTATTTCAGACCTAACCTAACTCTAGCCGAGTTAGGTTAGCTCCAGTGATAATTTAGTTTTTTGCATTTTATTCGTAATTGGACCGGTTCTAGACAGTGTCGGTGGTTTTATTGCGCAAAACGTGGTCCATTTTGCATTATACCGGAACCTAACCTGTTTTAACCTAACTTTTTTTATTTTTTATTTCAGACCTAACCTAACTCTAGCCGAGTTAGGTTAGCTCCAGTGATAATTTATTTTTTTGCATTTTATTCGTAATTGGACCGGTTGTAGACAGTGTCGGTGGTTTTATTGCGCAAAGCGTGGTCCATTTTGCATTATACCGGAACCTAACCTGTTTTAACCTAACTTTTTTTATTTTTTATTTCAGACCTAACCTAACTCTAGCCGAGTTAGGTTAGCTCCAGTGATAATTTATTTTTTTGCATTTTATTCGTAATTGGACCGGTTGTAGACAGTGTCGGTGGTTTTATTGCGCAAAGCGTGGTCCATTTTGCATTATACCGGAACCTAACCTGTTTTAACCTTTTTTTATTTTTTATTTCAGACCTAACCTAACTCTAGCCGAGTTAGGTTAGCTCCAGTGATAATTTATTTTTTTGCATTTTATTCGTAATTGGACCGGTTGTAGACAGTGTCGGTGGTTTTATTGCGCAAAGCGTGGTCCATTTTGCATTATACCGGAACCTAACCTGTTTTAACCTAACTTTTTTTATTTTTTATTTCAGACCTAACCTAACTCTAGCCGAGTTAGGTTAGCTCCAGTGATAATTTATTTTTTTGCATTTTATTCGTAATTGGACCGGTTGTAGACAGTGTCGGTGGTTTTATTGCGCAAAGCGTGGTCCATTTTGCATTATACCGGAACCTAACCTGTTTTAACCTAACTTTTTTTATTTTTTATTTCAGACCTAACCTAACTCTAGCCGAGTTAGGTTAGCTCCAGTGATAATTTATTTTTTTGCATTTTATTCGTAATTGGACCGGTTGTAGACAGTGTCGGTGGTTTTATTGCGCAAAGCGTGGTCCATTTTGCATTATACCGGAACGTAACCTGTTTTAACCTAACTTTTTTTATTTTTTATTTCAGACCTAACCTAACTCTAGCCGAGTTAGGTTAGCTCCAGTGATAATTTAGTTTTTTGCATTTTATTCGTAATTGGACCGGTTGTAGACAGTGTCGGTGGTTTTATTGCGCAAAGCGTGGTCCATTTTGCATTATACCGGAACCTAACCTGTTTTAACCTAACTTTTTTTATTTTTTATTTCAGACCTAACCTAACTCTAGCCGAGTTAGGTTAGCTCCAGTGATAATTTAGTTTTTTGCATTTTATTCGTAATTGGACCGGTTGTAGACAGTGTCGGTGGTTTTATTGCGCAAAGCGTGGTCCATTTTGCATTATATCTGTACGGGCAAGTATTATTTTCTAATGTGTATGTCCTTGATGTGTCGTGTATTATGTTGATTTTTATGTACGTACTAACATTACATTAAGACTGTAACTAACAAACCATATGGACTATGAGGTCTGAAATAAATGTTTCAATTTCAATTTCAATTATACCGCAACCTTACCTGTTTAAATCTAACCTAATTCTACCAGGACTTAAATCATATTAACAGAAGTCTATTTCTTAATTTTCTTTTGATTATTGAATGTTTTAATAGATTTTTGTATTTCAAGTAATACGCTGTTATTAGTTATGGACGCCTACATTCATTGCTTATGAAGGACACGATAAAAAAAATGGCCCTCCACACCCACCCGTCCGTGGCACGCTTAGCTAGCTAGACTTTCCGTCAAGGTCAAACATACTAGTTGAAGAACGGGAAGCGTGTCGTAGGCAATGGATCGGTGGATGCGTTGAGAAATAATGTAGAAAGTCGCTTAATTTTAAAAAATACGGCTTTAATAAAATAATAATAGTATTTTATGCAACAGTTGTATAAGTGGGTTCAAAAAATGCGAATTGCGTGAGTTGCGATACGAGCCGCGAATGCGGCGAGTATCGCAAATAGAGACGCAATGAGCGTTTTTTGACTTAATTATACAACGTTGCATACAATACTTTTTCTACGACGAGGTTTTAAATTATAAAATACAAAATTAATCATAACCTGGAAACAAGGCAAATATGACGTTTGACTCACAGTATGTGTCTATGGTAAACTTTTTTTTTAAATTTAAAATATACTTAAATTAAAAATACTTTTTTTATGTTGGCATCAATGAATTTAGTTCGGAAAGTTTTGTTTTTCTTAAAAACCGCAGGAATTTAATTGTTTGTTAAGTTGGTAGTTGTGCATTTTTACCGTAAAGTTAAAATTGAGCGCTTATTCCTTGACCAAAGTTTAACCTAGATTTAGATGTCTGTGGCTGCTAGCAATAACGTAAAGTGACTATAACGACACTAGTGCTGTTATGGGGAATAGAGTATAGACTTCTCTGAACTCATATTATGTATGTTCTTATATTAGTGTTCGTGACCAAGTAAAAGACAGATAACAGTACAGGAGTAGAAAAAGGTACAAATGTATGTGCCGTGTCTGAGATCTAATGCGAGAGTGTCGGTGGGGCGCGCCGGTCCCGTGTGGTCCGTCGCTGTGTGAGTGCATGTAACGCACACATGCACTGCGCGTCATCATGTTGCCGCCCCAGGAACGAAGTTTGGTTCTTCAACTGGAAGCGGACACAGGCGATTGAAAGCGCGTCGTAGGGTTCCAGACGCGGTGAGTACGTCAGCCACGCGAGAAACGCCGTCGAGGCCGGGGTGGACGTGTGTCACTCGTCCCAGCAGCCATTGATTGGGAGGCAATCGGTCGTCCTTGACCAGCACCATTTCGCCCAAGGTAAGTTGCCCTCCGTGTTTGCTCCATTTCTGCCTTTTTTGCAGTTCTGAAAGGTATTCGTTGTAAAATCTTCTCCAGAAATGGGCCTTAAGTTGCTGAGTTCGCATATAACGCGATAAGGTGTGCACAGCAGCAGTCTCCGCAGTCGGAGGAGAGGGGAGCAGCGTTAAAGTTCGTCCGAGAAGAAAATGCGATGGCGTTATGGCTGCAAGATCCGTAGGATCTGAAGATAGGGGTATGAGAGGTCTTGAGTTTAAGATCGCCTCGACCTGTGTCAAGACCGTGTTTAGCTCTTCGTAAGTTAAGTTGACAGAGGATACAATTCGCTTTAGATGGTGTTTTACTGATCTCACTGCACTCTCGACGAGTCCATTAAAGTGGGGGCTATACGCTGGCGAAAAATGAAATTGAATGGCTAATTTGGAAGCTTCAGAACTAATAATGTCGGAATTACTTTTAAGGAACTTAGATAGTTCGGTGCACGCACCTACAAAGCAGCGACCGTTATCTGAGTAAATATTGGCAGGTTTGCCTCTGCGGGCTATAAATCTGCTTAGTGCGGCTAAGAAAGTTTCACTGCTCAAGTCAGTCACCAGCTCCACATGTACAGCTTTAACGGCTAGACACACAAAAATACATAAATAGGCCTTAATTAACCTACTTCCTCTACCTTTTCGGTTCAATATCATGACTGGGCCCGCATAGTCGACAGCTGAACTGAAAAACGGATAGTCAGCATGAAGCCGTGGTCCTGGCAGATTTCCCATTATAGGCTGTTTAATTTTACCAGAGAAACGGCAACATTTGACACATTTGTGTACGGTTTTCCTGGCTAGATTTCTACCACCAATGATCCAAAACTTATGACGTGAAATGGCTAAAAGAAGCTGCGGTCCAGCATGCATTAATAAAATATGAAAATATCTAAAAATTAGGATCGAAATATGATGTGATGAATGAAGCAATATCGGGTGCTTTATATCAAAGGAATAAAATGAGTTTGATAATCTGCCTCCTACTCTCAACAGAGCGTCTGTGGGGTTAAAAAATGGATTTAATTTATTGAGTTGACTTTTAGAAGGTAATAATATAATAATGCATTTAGTGCAGAATTAAGTTCATGAATCCGCAAGTGCCCAATACGTTTGTCGTTAGGATTAAAATAATTGTGAATGAAACGTTGGACGTATGCTATAATACGTTGCAATTTATTCCAATTAGAAATTTGTCTAATGAAATCTGAAATATATGATAAAGAATCAGTTTGTGAGGTACTCAATGTACACTGTATTTTGAACTCGGGTAAATCTGCTTCTTTATCATGATTGGGTTGTACAGGCCACGCTGAGTCGTCCTGTAACAAATATACCGGTCCTGTCCACCATAAGGAACAGGACTCTAAGCGAGCAGGAGTTGCACCTCTAGATCCGACATCGGCCGGGTTAAGATTGGTGGGTACATACTGCCATGCGGATAAGTCTGATCTGTCTAAAATTTCTTTAACCCTGTTATATACGTAAGGTTTAAGTAAGTGACTTTTTGGTGATTTTAACCAACCTAATACTATGGTCGAATCGCTCCAATACATACAACGGTTTATATGTAACCTGAATGACTTCTTAACCTTTTCTACTAATCGAGCAGCGAGAAGCGCACCATTCAACTCCATCCTTGGAATGGTTAAAGGTTTCAGCGGAGCTACATGGCTTTTTGCCATCACTAAATGTACTGCGACCTGACCGTCTCCGGAGATAGACTTAAGATAAACACATGCAGAATACGCATGAGTTGATGCATCTCCGAAGGCGTGAATTTCGATTATAGTAGGAGAATCGCAGAGTACGCAACGAGGAATTCGAATTTTATTTATGGATGGCAACGATTCGACAAATTCACACCATGCTTTATGAATGTCTGATGGAACGACTCCATCCCATGAAATCTTTGATGCCCACAATTTTTGCAGTATAATCTTAGCTTTCAGGATACAGGGATTAATTAATCCCAAAGGATCAAAAACCTGCGACACTACGGATAGTATTACTCTTTTACTTATGGGTTCATTGTTTTTAATGTCTACTGAATACAAGAGCTTATCCTCTTTGCAAGCCCATAATAGACCTAACGTCTTTGAATACTCATTATGGCTGAGATTAAGTAATTCATCATCACTATTGTCCTGAAACAAATTATTGATGATTTGTGGATGATTGGAGTGCCACTTTCGTAAATAAAAATGACCCTGTTTTAGCTGTTCCGTGACACCTTGGCAAATGTGTATTAACTCGTCCGCACTTGACGCTCCTGTTATTAAATCATCGACGTAAAAATCGTGTTGAATAATTTCAGATATCGTTTTATCAGGACATTCTACGCCTAATTGTTTAAGACATCTAGTGGCTAAGTAGGGTGAACTAGAGTTCCCATAGGTTATAGTTTTTAATTTATAAAGTTTAAGACTTTCTTGCGGCTCAAAACGCCACAATATTTGTTGCAACTGTTGTTGGTCTTGGCTCACATTTACCATTCGATACATTTTTGCTACATCTGCAGTTGCCAGGAATTTATGCTGTCTTAGTCTAATTAATATGCTTATGAGGTCGTCTTGTACTGTCGGGCCGACCATTTGAATATTATTAAACGACAATCCTGTCGTTGTGACCGCCGAAGAGTCGAACACCACGCGGAGTTTTGTCGTGAGGCTTGTCTCGCGGACAACACCGTGATGAGGTATTATGTAAGAGTGAGAGTCCTTTTCAGGAGTCGTATTTTCCTCCATGTGCCCCAAATCAATATACTCTTGCATAAATTCACAGTATTGGTTCTTGAACGACGGGTCTTTACTAAACCTGCGTTCTAATGATTGAAACCTAGCAAGCGCACGATCGTATGAATTTCCCAAGTTTTCAGGAGATTCCTTCAATGGGATAGTAACAATGAATCGTCCCTCAGAGTCACGACGAGTATTGTCTAAAAAGTGTTGTTCGCATTGTTGCTCTTCGGAGGACATTTGCTTATGCTGAGGAACCGATTCGTGCTCAAAGAATTGTGTTAATTGGTTCTGTAATTGATCATCAGGTGTGATGATGGCATGGTTGCAGTGGACTGTATTAGAATTACTATTTGTTTGTATAAGACCGGAAATTAACCAACCAAATTTGGTTTTACTTAAAGTCGGCATGTTTTTACCTAATGTAATATTATGAGAGCCTAACACACTCCAGAATATGTCCGCACCGAGAAGCATATCTACTTCGGAAGGTATGTTAAATGTAGGGTCAGCTAGGGTGATGTTAGGTGGAATGTTTAACAACATATGATTTATGTGCACAGTAGGTAACTGCTGTGTAATGCGAGGAACAATAAAACAATTTATGTTCGTTTCATATGGCTCAATAAGTGAAGCTAAAGTAATACGACATTGTTTGGTTAAGCGTGACGTTTGCGCATTTAACCCTTCAACTAATGACGAGGTCGAAGCGGTTGGTAAGTTTAATTTTTTACATAATTTTTCAGTGATGAAGCTCGAAGTTGAACCATTGTCGAGTAAGCAGCGCACTGTGTGCTTTTGTCCATTGTTATCTGTTACGTGAATTAATGCCGTGGACAAAAGCACACAACTGCCCTGGACAGCTGACAAAGTAATGTTATGTTGTGACTCATCACCTTCAGACGTATTTGTTTCAGATGCAGCCGTCGAGTCTAGCGGCAGCGGCGGCGCCGCATGCAGCGCGACGCTGCTGTGCGGCGCGGACGCGGACGCGGACGCCTGGGTCGGTGCGTCATGAGAATGGAGTAAGCTGTTCAGGGGTTTATTGCACACACGGCATGGACCGATTCTACACGCGTTTGCGCTGTGCCCTTGGCGCAAGCAATTTAAGCATAATTTAAAGGTTTTAACCCTTTGCATGCGCTCGGTAATTGGAAACGCTTTAAATTTAAGACAACGGTAAAGCGCATGGTTATTCTTACATAATGGGCACACGTATTGTCGCTCCGCAGGGGGAGAATGAGTATGAGGGCTCACAACGAAAGTTTTGTGACGATTATGCGTTACGTCGCTAAAGCGGCGTTTACTATGAGCTTCTTCCATAGTTTCTAAGAGATCACAACGATTTTTTATAAATTGTAAAAAGATATTGAGTGTGGGTAAATCCGTTAACGTATTACGGTATGTTTCCCATTCACGTGTTGTACATGAATCAAATTTATGTGAAATTATATATATAATAAGTATGTCCCAGTGCTCCGTGGGCAATTTAAGTGTTTTGAGTGCACGTAAGTTTCTGTTCACAGTATCAGTTATATTACGCAACGCCTTGGAATTCTCTTTGGTCAACGTTTCAATGTTGAAAATAGCCTGCAAATGATTGTTGACAAGAAGTCTCTCGTTATGGAATCTGTCACAAAGTAAATCCCAAGCTATATCGTAATTTTCAGCGGAAAAATCGAGTGACCGCACTAACAATGCGGCACTGTCCTTTAATGCAGCGCGTAAGTAATGAAATTTGTTTATTTTAGGTATTGATTCATCTAAATGAATAAGCGAGCTAAACGTGTCATGAAACTCCAGCCAGTCTTGATATTGACCCGAGAAGGTAGGTAAATGTATGGTGGGCAGCTTAATGTTTGGCCTCACGTGCTGCACACTAGAACCAGAGACTGACCTGGACTCCAAAGCGGCGCCCGCAGAGTGCTCGTTTCTCGCCAACACCTCCCGAGCAAGCGCGAGTGCACCGAAATACCTTGTCTCGAATGTCTCGCGTTCCTTGAACTGCTCCTCTGGAATTTCAGATGCATTTTCTATGTCAGATTGCAAATTATCATAGTCGGAATAAATCTCCTCAATTTTTGTCAAACGAATGTTAAGTTCGCCGACTTGCAATCTGCTTAGGCTCGAACAACTATTTACTGTGGTTAAATACGTTTCAAATTGCGTAACTTTACTTTTAAATGTAGCTCGTTGTTTCACTAACGTTTTAAGATCCATTATGTTATAATAGGCGATACGATTTAGGTACTTACAATAATTAAATGCGTAATGCTGTAAGCAAAATAGAAGTTAAGTTATAAACAGTGTGCCAAAATAAGAGAATAGTTGGGATACTTAAATTTTGTTTTTAAGGAAGCGTAATGAGGGTGCAGTGAGTCATGCGAATGCAGCGAGCGCAAGTAGCAAGCGAAGATAACTGGCTGTTGCTACCGGGCGCCGAGCGATTAGCTAGAATATTTAACAAAATTCACTGCAATTATCAATAGCTAAACTTGGTCAAGCACATAATCTCGGTTCACAGGCTACGAGCAAAGAAAAGGATTACTAATTTATAGTTAAGAAGTTAATTTCATAAGTATTGGTTATACGATTGTGATATATTTAGGATAAGCACGTAAGTATGTACTCGTAGCACGGGACAATAGAAATGAATTTATGTTTGTTGTTTGCAATTGGGATTATTCGCGTTTAACGTGCGAATAGAAATGATATCAGTTGATAAAAACTAATAGTTTATGACGTTATGTATGTATTTAGTATGTAAATATGTAGTAAGAATGATTTTATCCCTAATAATTCGCTTTTAACGTGCGAATAGAATGTACCTACGTACAGCTATGTACCTATGCACTGTAAGTACACTGAGAATGATGCAATATTTAAATGACTTCGCTTTTAAAGTGCGAAATATATGTGTATAGGAATTAAAGTGTAATACTTAACTTTGAATCCGCTTTTAAAGTGCGAAATAAACACTAAGTGAACACTGTAGTTAGAATAGGGATCTGTCTAACAGAGAAAAGATCGGACCGAACTCACGATAACGCTACTCTTAGTTCTCACTCTCACGAACTTTCTTTTGATGTAGGCGTGATTTTCTTCTTCCGATTAATGGCAATTCTCGAAGATGGATCCACGTAGTAGGTATAGTGGCGAATTCCTTTTCTCGACGTCCACGTAACGGGTCCACGTTAACTGTGCGCGTTCCTTTGTCTTTGTTCTCGTCGGCTGGCTCGTAGGTCAAAATGTGGCTCGATGGTCCAAAATGAAGAACGGGAAGCGTGTCGTAGGCAATGGATCGGTGGATGCGTTGAGAAATAATGTAGAAAGTCGCTTAATTTTAAAAAATACGGCTTTAATAAAATAATAAAGGTACAAATGTATGTGCCGTGTCTGAGATCTAATGGAGAGAGTGTCGGTGGGGCGCGCCGGTCCCGTGTGGTCCGTCGCTGTGTGAGTGCATGTAACGCACACATGCACTGCGCGTCATCACTAGTATTAGAATAATTTGTATTTTACTCGATTTGTTTAATATGAATCACTTCAGTATTGATTGACAATTTGATTGATTGTCTTAATCTGTAGAGAAGGTCTTTATAATAAGTTTTAGTGTGCAAAAGCAAAAAACGCGGTTTTATCTTGATTTTTTGGCAATTTAGAGAGACTTTTGACACAATTTTAGTGAAAAATAAATAATTTCTAAATGTTTACTAAACTAAACGGTAACGTCGAAAAATCGCTGAAATTTGCCTTATAGGCATCATAAAGGATTCGGACGGGTTGTTTCTATAGTTTAAGGCCTTTTAACTTATTTTATTTAAAAACAGAATAATTATCAGAAGCCAATATTGCACTAATTGATTCAGTAGTTTAACGTTTTACTTTTTTTCATACACGCTTGTTTATTTAAATTAGATACGTATAATATAGGCATGTACCTATAAAATAAATCATTACTCAAAATATACTATCAAATTATTTGCAGATAGTGGCCTTAAGTTTTGTAAAACAGGCTTCTGAAAGGGCGGAGACGAGCAAAACGAAAGGATTTTCTGTAAATTAACTAATTAAGGGGCGAAACAGGCGATGAAAAATTGTGCGAAATGGTAAAAACTCCATGCAGATAATCTCGCAGGATAAGGTATTAAGAAATGTGGACATCTTGTATTGTGCGTGAATGAAACGTTAAATAAATGAATAAATAGGGAGGTGGAATTTAGGATGAGTGTCCGCGCCTGCTTAATTACCAGCCTATATAAGTTACTTAGGGTGGTAATACAAAGAAAGGCCGAGATCGCAGGAGGTTGCGGCCCGAGCTGCAAGCGAGGGACGTAAATATGCGATCGAGGGGCTCTTTATTACCTCCCGTGTTGTGTACATCATTTTATGTCTACATTTAGCGAGAAAGCGGCTTTTTCCGTACGCGCAGCGTGCGGAAAAAGTCACTTTATGGCCAGGTGTGGTATAAATATTATTACTACACCCCGTTATCTAATGCTCAGTTTAGGGGCAAGTGATGGGGCAGTTGCAATAATCTAAATCGATAAAAAATAAAGTTGATTTATTCACTCAATAACATAATTATCAAAAGATCTGATACATACTTAACAGAGCTCTGCTGTTATATAGCAGAGCTCTGTTAAGTATGTATCAGATTTCATATTTATATATGAATTGACTAAGTAATTATGTGAAGCAACATCACTATTTTACCTTGCCCCCAAAATGAGCGTTAGATAACGGGGTGTAATAATTACTGAGGATCGCGACTACACTTGTTAATCTCCAAAGGGTGCAGTCATAGGCCGCGTGGACCGCGTTCTGCATGATGCCGCCAGCCAACCTCTTAATGGAGTCAGACCATCTTACTGGTGCTCTTCCCTGAGTGCGCCTCCCATTTATTTGGCGGAAAATTATTTGTTTCTCCAGATCATGCTTTGGGGACCGCATGATGTGTCCGAAGAAACTGAGGGCTCTATTGTCGAAAAGTTAATGATAGATATACCTAAAATCATATTACTTATAGGCACTCAAGTTTCGAAAAACTCATTGGTACGAGCCAAGATTCGAATCTACGCCTTGGGTTTGATACTTGGTGTTGATAATGGAAGAATTATGGATATATGTCTTAATTATAAGTATTAAAACCAATTTACGTCAATATTACCAAAAATAAATGGATAATTTATTTATAAAACTCGGATGAAAATTGATTATTTTTTATCTGTCGCCATTCTATCGAAAACGGTTTGGATTGGCCGATGACGTCACACCATAGTAAACAGCATCGACAGCATCTGTCAATCCTATTTTTAAAGGGAAAGTAAATTTTTGGTCAGCCGTTATTAAAATTGATCCGCAAAAAAAAATAAGCAGTTAAATCATTTGGGCAGCATACAAAGATTTGGCTGGCAATAAATCAAATCGGGCGGCAACTCTTGTTCAGCAAACAGTTTAAAAACGGTTAACATTTTAACCAATATTAATCTGCTTTTTTTATCATTTGGCTGCCTAATAAACAGTCAAGCTGCAAAATAATTACTTGGGTAGCAAGATTTTACAATTGGTCAGCAGAGAGTTTAATTGAGATATACAGGGTGTCACTGTGATATATACTGGGTGTCACTGTGATATATACAGGGTGTCACTGTGTTATATACAGGATGTCACTGTAATAGATACAGGATGTCACTGTGATATATACAGGGTGTCACTGTGTTATATACAGGGTGTCACTGTAATGTATACAAGGTGTCAGTGTGATAGATACAGGATGTCACTGTGATATATACAGGGTGTCACTGTGTTATATGTATACAGGGTGTCACTGTAATGTATACAGGGTGTCACTCTAAAAACGAAACAGCTCCCAAAAATAGGTAGGTTAGGGTTAATTTTTTTTTGATGACCCTAAAACGAAACGGCTCCCAAAAATAGGTAGGTTAGGGTTATTTTTTTTGAAGACCCTAAAAACGAAACGGCTCCCAAAAATAGGTAGGTTAGGGTTATTTTTTTTTTGATGACTCCAAATTCGAAACGGCTCTCAAAAATAGGTAGGTTAGGGTTATTTTTTTTGCTGACCCTAAAAACAAAACGATACACGTTGTGAATAAATAATATAACTTCTAAACATTATGAGATGTATAAAAAATCGAAATACCAATTTTATATGAGCCCATCACAGTGACACCCTGTATACATTACAGTGACACCCTGTATATAACACAGTGACACTATGTATATATCACAGTGACATCCTGTATATATCACAGTGACATCCTGTCCTGTATCTATCACAGTGACACCCTGTATATATCACAGTATCACTCTGTATCTATCACAGTGACACCCTGTATATATCACAGTTACATCCTGTATCTATCACAGTTACACCCTGTATATAACACAGTGACACCCTGTATATATCACAGTGACACCTGCTACTTGACAGCTGACAATTACCGAATGACAAAATGCGCACACGATTGGCGGCAGAATAGTTGCGCCCAGTTAGGTTTTATTGCCCCCTTTTTTTTGATGAACAAAATGAAATATTTTGCTTACCTACTGATTGCTTACCAAAATTTGATTTACCGTAGATCGCTTAATGCAGCTCAAATATTTAATTTGCTGACCAAAATAATTTAAAGCAGATCAGTATATCATTAATTGCAGCCTGATTTATAAATGTTTGCTTACCGTAAGTTGCTTACCAACTAGCTATTTTGGCTGACCAAATACATATTTCTGCTGACCAAAATATGAATATTTTGCTGATCGATTAAATGATACCCTTTTTAAAGGTAGAACGTTATGCGATCCTCGTTGACATTTGTCGGGTTACTATCATGTGTCGTCATAGACGCCATATTGTCTGAGAAACCGTTTTGGCGGCTAATTTTAAAAGTGCATTTTTATTTGCTTTTTTCGGAAAAAATACACAAAAGAATTAAAAATTACCACTTTCTGAGTGCTCAATAGACATCATTAAACAATCGGATTGACTTTTCAGAAACCTGTCAAGTAGCCTATTCGTTGTCAATTTCGTCTTTAATACTGTTGCTGTTAAATTTTGGCAACTGTCTTGAATTAGTGGTCCAAATATGTGTTGATTCATGGAGTTAAGCTGAAGTTTGACAAGTAGTGAAACTTCAGCCATTTAAGAGCACGCGATACGTATTCAAGGTCGAGATGCATCACGGCGTTCAGCCATTAAAAAAACAATAAACGAATTGTTCTTAGAAAATGATCCGAATTCATTATCCGTGTGAGCTTGAAACCACGCCATTGTTAAACGTGCGGTCACACCTAGGGCGTGCAGAACCGGGAAATTTTAGTATGAGAGAACTGGGAATTTCTGCACGCCCGCACCCTAGTCACACCGCTACTCAAAATGCGCTGACACATCATGACAACTTAGAGAGAGATGACTTGCGACTGCGAGCGAGCTGCGTGCGGGCGAGTTAGAAGCGAAGTTCTATTCTATACAAATGTCGCTCGCGGGTTCACTGGTTTTGTATGGTAACTCGCCCGCAAATCGCAGTGTGCAACTGTGCAAGGCCCGTTATGCATCACATTAACGCGTAGGTACCTTTCATACTTAAACGCGTGTTAAAAATATACATTGTCAGTAGGTACACGAATACTGCATATTTCTAGCACAGGTTTGGAATGTAAACGCATGAGTCACGCCAATGCGTATACGGTGCGTTAGCGTATTTTGAGAAGCGGTGTGACGGCGCCCTTATACGATACACACTAGGTGTTGCTTATTTTGTCGATTTTTTGATTTCTTGCACCCCTCCATTTTATTTTAGGGCATGAAAAAACATGACTGTTTTTTTTAGATTTTTTCTTCAAGTTTTAGAGGTTGTTTGTGAGAGGGTGTTGTGTTTACCAGCAGTTGAATAATAGTACATTGTGTATCAAGGGCGGTAAGTAAGGAATTACAAACGAGTGTTTGTTACAAGGCCGAGGCGAAGCCGAGGGCTTTAATAACACGAGTTTGTAATTCCTTTACCGCCCGTGGCACACACAATGTTTTTCATCACACTTGTGAGGAAATCTAATTAAAATAACCTTACTTAACCTAAATAAAATTGTAAAACTGACAGTGACATTAGTGATATAATATCCATAGACAATGCGAACTTTGAGTCACGTTCGGAAACCATAACGGTAAATACCTAAAACGGTTAATTTTATATTTGCAAAATACTGAAATACGCTATTTAAATATTAAATTAATGTTACAGAAATATGTGTATACATGTATTTGCAATATCAGTTCTCTTTAAATAATATTTCAGTGATAAAAGTTAAAAAAGTAAATTGGCATTTCCTTTGAACACGACAAATAAGAGTAAAACAAAAACATCGTTTCAAATTTAAAAAGAAAACCATTACGCCCTAGGGCGTAATAGGTCATTTACGGCCCGCAAAACCTACGTGTAATGACACCATTTTCGAGCAAGTGTGATGAAAAAAAAATTTCATACCTCTAAACTAGGTAACGAGTGGTTATTGAGAAACGATATGTACCAAAACTTTTTCTTTACAATTTTTCGTAAACAATTCTTGGAAATGTGTTAAACAACCGTCACGTTTTACCCGTGAAAACTTTTATATTGTATCTGCTCAAGTTTAGCGTGTGTAAGGCCTCAGTTAGGGTAGGGAAGTTGTTGTTACAGTTTGAAATTTTTGTTATGAGAAACAAAAGAACGACCCTTGGTGAACAATAGTACATTACACAACTAGGGTGGTAATACAAAGAAAGGCCGAGATCGCAGAAGTTTGCGGCCCGAGCTGCAAGCGAGGGACGTAAATATGCGATCGAGGGCTTTCTTTATTACCTCCCGTGTTGTGTACATCATTTTATGTCTACTCTTGGCCAGAAAGCGGCGTTTTTCGTACGCGCAGCGTGCGGAAAAAGTCACTTTATGGCCAGGTGTGGCATAAAATAAAATAGTCACACTTTGTAAGGACGGACTTAGTATGCGTTAACATTACTAGCTAGCGAAATTAAATTTAACTTTTTCCATTAAACAATTAAATTAAATATAGGTACTAAAAATTAAAACTAAATAGCATTTATTCAATAAACCACAATATAAAAGAGAATACACACCTCAAAAATAAATAAAAATTAAATAAATCAAGAAGCTAAAACTAAAATAGATCTAATAATGCCCCTGCGGCATGGTGGCGAAGATGCTGGCAGTATTTCCTCGCTGGATTGTAAGGCTGATGCGTTGAGCGAGGAAGCTGCCAGCTCTTCGGCCCCTCGTGGGTTCCCCGAGTCTCTTCGATAACTCCTTGAAGAGACTTAGAGCGCCAGCGCCCCGCGGACCAAGGATCTCGACGCCAAAAGGGACAAAATTATATTGTTCGCCGAGACCACTGTACAGGCAAAGTATAAAGACAACCAAGTAGAGTAGTACGACTTCGGCGGTTTCAGGAGCGCGCGACACGTATTTACACAGACGGACGATCGCACGTCTGTGTGAGAGCACTCCATACTGTGGCAGGGGCGCGCAGGGCAGGGGCTAATGCTTGCCTGTGGTGCGTCCGTACACGGCGCGCACACATGCTCGCTCCCGATATACCTTTTGTTGGAAGAAAACCTACCGCATACTGTGGTACAGTCGAGTTCATTTACATGTACACATATAAGAGAACAAAAATATCTGAACACGCTTTTATGCTCCTGACAATAGGGTCTTGTTGAGGATATTTTTGTTCCTGTAAGTGTGTAAATATCAATAAACTCGACTGTACTTTCCCACCTCGGCGGTTTTGCATTGAGCAACAAAATCCCGTAAAAGTAAATATTCTAAGATAAGAACAGAAGTAGGTACACTTTTTTGAAAAATGTTCTAATATGTTCTTATAACAAAACAGGATTTAATTGCGTAAAATCATGCTATTACCTCGGCGTTTCGGACTTGCTGTAACGTCCATGGTCGCGAAGGGAGGAGTCCCTTGGCGATCATGGATGGCACGGCATAATAATGAGTTAAAATAGTGAAATTTTAAATCAATATAATGTTCTAATATCCTAAACGTAGCAGAAAATATTTGTTAATAGTATATTACACAACTAGGGTGGTAAAACAAAGAAAGGCCGAGATCGCAGATGTTTGCCGCCCGAGCTGCAGGCGAGGGACGTAAATATGCGATCGAGGGCTTTCTTTATTACCTGCTGTGTCTTGTACATCATTTAATGTCTACACTTGACCAGAAAGCGATTTTTCCGGACGCGTAGCGTACGATAAACGCTATTTTCTGGCCAAGTGTGGCATATAATTCTTATCTAAAAAAAATGGTGGTTCTTCAAGCAACTTCAATATAGGTAAACGTCTCTCTGCGCATGTCAGAGAGTTGGTAGCCGGCATCCAACATGGCATCCAACTCCGCCTCCACGGCGCTCTCGTCTCCGTTTCTCAGCTGTCTAGAAATTAGTTCGCTTATTTGTTGCTGCTTCTCAATCCCGTCTCGCGTTCGAGCCATTACTTTATCTCTTTCTTTATTATTTAGGACCTGGAAATGGAAACATGTTTTAGTCATAAGAGACTGGCGTGTTTCTAGCGTCGTCTCTTGTCTAGGTAATTATGTGAGCGCTTCACCCGCGTCACTTTCGTGGAGGCATTTTTGTCAAAGTTCCATCAGATGTTAGTCTCACAATATACAAAGGACCATGCGTCAAAATGGACCCAAAACCAACACAGCTGAGAGTTGTGTCATTAAATATTTCTGTACATGTACTTCATTTCATTATATCGGCACCAAGTTCAATTCCATTGCAGAACTGAGATATTCAAATTCAAAATATTATGTGCAGCGCTAGTGAAGCGGGCGCGAGTTTTTGCCGCCGCGTGCGCCCGCTCCGTGCACCCGCGTCAGGCTAGCGTAGGCGTACGTACTGGCGTAGGTAGGCGTTTCTCATAGAAACTAAAATATGAATATCTCAGTTTTGCAATGGAATTGAACCTGGTGCCCATAGAATAAAATGAAGTAAATGTAAAGACCTTTTTAATGACATAACTCTCAGCTCTGTTGGTTTTGGGTCCACTTCCCATACAAAGTTGCTCATGGTCCTTTCAAGTTGATAGCATCAGTAGATCCTGAGATATCTTGCTGTGACAGACGGACAGACAGACAGAGTCGCACCATTCTTTTTTACCATTTTGGTACGGAATCCTAAAAAATATGTCAAACTTTGCTAGTAGTCAATGAGGTACTAGCACAGGGGTCGCCAAATGGCATTGTGTGCGGACCGCGGGAACACAGCAACTTGTACCTGGTACTACAGACACAGGACGCAATTTAATAAACATGTACCCCCCGCATTATCTTTGTTGACGTCAATTCGAAAACGGCCAGGCGAAGTAACGAGCTAACAAGCGAGAAAGAGTTCGCGGATTGATATGTAAAAAAATAGTAGGGGGAGTCCGGGAGACTTGAACCTCTTTTTACTCACAAGCCACTAGAATTTTATCTGTAAGTGTTAGCGACTTGGTATTTCACGTGTAGATGACATATTTAAATAGGTATCTTTAGATCATAGTAGAATGTTGAAAAAATAAAAACTGTAATTTCTGCAAAAAATTTTTCTTAAACGGGATATTGGCTCAAGTCTCCCCAACCTATGGGAGAGTTGACCAGGGGGTGAGGGACACTTGACCATATATATGTCAGGTAGGGAAAACAGTGAAAAAGGTGCTGTTTAGTCCAGTATGTTTAATAAAAAAGGAAATAAAGTAGTTTTAACAATGTATTTTTACCTACAAAAAAATTTAACTCTACAAACTTTTATAAACTTTTAAAATCAGCAACATTCAACATGAAATTCAAATGATCAATAATTTTAAGACAATAATTATTATTATTTATTATTTGTAAGACATTTTTTGTTGAAGCCCGTTGCTCTCGATAAATTGGTTGCTTCAGAAGTCCTCAGGCTGATCTCAGGATTCCTCTTATGAAAACAATCTTTTTCAGCAATATTATTTACTAGACAGCTAACTATTTGGCATTTTTTTGGAATTGGATTTCCAAACTGTACGGCCACTTTCATAGCTTCCATTCGTGTCAGTCCATAATTCATTTTACTGGTATTTAATAGGTACTGGACTAACGGCTTCTCCCGTTTTCATCCATAGCCTTTAGTACTTTTTGTGGATTTATTTTGTATCGACGGAGAGTGCTTCTGTCAATTCCAAACTTTATTGATGTTTTACGAATGGATGCACCGTTAATTACTCCCTGCATGGCATTTCCTAATTTCTGTTTAGAAAGTATGTACATTTCTTACGGGTAGAACCCTTCTTAGCCTTGAAACGGCATGATTTTCTAAAAATATATCATAAAAAAGCATAAAAGTAAAGAAAACCCTTATCCAAGCACAGTGCGGGAGAATTGAACCACTGATCATGTCTCCCTACCACCACGCGGCTCAACTCTCCCGCACCCCCCTTTACTTTATTTAAGTTATGTTTTCTTTAAACTCTTACAAGATGCATTCCAAATGCTCATCGTTAGTAAAACTACATTAACCAACAAATACAATAAGATTAAATAATACCAATCAACTGTTTAATTGTCCAAATAGCATAAAAATACAAAATTATTTTTTTTTCACTTCGTGACAGCGAAAACACGTTCATTCCAGTCATCGCCAAACTAAACTAATGGCGGCCAATATGGCGTCGCCAAAAGTTGCGCCTTCTGTTGGAGTGTGACACGAGCTGTCAACGCCGCCGGTAGCGCGAAATTTGAATTGAAATATTTGTCGTGGTTCAAGTCTCCCACCTGGTCATATCTCCCGGACTCCCCCTACATTACATAAATAGGATGCGATCGAGGGCTTTCTTTATTACCTCCCTCGTTGTGTTCATCATTTTATGTCTACACTGTGCCAGAAAGCGGCTTTTTCCGTACGCACAGCGTGCGGAAAAAGCCACTTTATGGCCAGGTGTGGCATAAAATACCTTTATGTGCACAACACGGGAGGTAATAAAGAAAGCCCTCGATCGCATATTTACGTCCCTCGCTTGCAGCTCGGGCCGCAAACTTCTGCGATCTCGGCCTTTCTTTGTATTACCACCCTAGTTGTGTAATGTACTATTGTTATAATGGTGTGCGGACAGCAATGGTCATTTCATTCCTTAAAACGAACTCCGAGCGAAACTAATTGGTGACCCCTGTCTAGCAGTAGGCCACTGTTTAGTGAATAGGTAATGTTTTGAAACACGTTTGTGTTGTAAGTTGTCTGCCCACTACACTGTGTCATTCCATGAACGTGTCAGACAAAAGAAATATTCTTTGTATTGAACAGTATTAGACTAGGTATATGCCCACTAGAATGTTTCGTCATCGTCGCCGTCGCGTGCCAGGCACGGCACGCGACGTTGCCAGACCGGCGCGAGCAGGCGCGCGAAACGGCGAGTATACCGAGCATAGGTACCTGCGCTACGGGTTACACCCGCGTATGATGGCCGTTCGAAGCCCGTTATAACCACGTTGCCAGTTTTCTCTCGGACTCTCGCCAGTCTGTTACCGTCAGTTCTATGAGAACGTCTCAAAAATGGAAGACGAAAAATTAATTGAAATGGTCCGTAAATACGAATTTCTATATAATTTAAAACATCCAAAGTATATGGACAGTGTAAAAAAACATCGTGCTTGGAAGGAAATCGGGGAGCAAGTAAAACAGCCCGGTAAGTTTCAAGTATTACCTATTTCATTTCGTTTGTTTGACAGCGTGAAATACTTATTATCAAGCAGTCAAGAGCCAAAGCAAGTGAGTGAGTGCCAAGTCGAGTTAGTTTTTGCCTTCTTTTTCCGTTTATACATAATTCGCTGCTTTGCTTATCATGAACAACGGTGCAATTCAAAATGAAAAGTAGTTTGGAAGTAATCTGCGAATTGATTGCGTAGGTAGGTATATTAATACCAAGAAATTGCATTACCCCCTTGACCTCGGATATTATGTTAGTGAACCGTGTACGTTTCGCTCCCGATAGAGTTGAATATTCGTCGCGTCTTATAAAATTATACAAAACACAAGTCGTTGTTATTAAATTCCACCGTCACTAATCACTATCTTTGCCGAAAGCTCCTTCGTTTACGACAATAAACTTATATTTCGCGTCAACTAAGTACCTAAGGCCAAAAGTACAATGGAAAAGATTTTTTATAATTAAAATATAGAGAACCACTATTTGGAAGTGCTAAAATCACAAAATGTTTCCCGTCAACTGCAATGGCTCCGCCGCAATTACAAAAATTCCACTCATTGCTCTGTGGTGGGTGTGGGAATCATTTCACATAACATTGTGTTTTATAATATAACTTCACAAACTTCAAGCACTGCACGTTTTACTCAGCTTAGTCCCATTCCCATACGATAACTAATTGCAATTGAAGTAAACAAATCACTAGGCGCTAATGTAATGCAGTTCATTTATAAGAATGTTATTTTTCATCGGAAAAATTTAAAGGAATGGGTGAAAAATCTTAAAAATACTTGAACTTTTGTCTCTTGCTTGACAGAAATAGGCCTCCATGTTCCCAAGAAAATAAACAGTTAAAAAATTCAAGCGTCTTTTTCATCCATTTTCCTTTACATAAAACAGTAAAAAAAATACAAGGCGTTTAGTCTACGAAAGTTTTTTTAAATAAAAATAAACCTATCATTTTAATTACGTATCTCGGAAAAAACTCAAATTCCAGGGTCTCGGCTCCCAATACTACCATGCCATTCGGCGTTGAGACCCTGGGCCCGTGGGGTCCAAGCACTATTAGTATTGCCATACTAATATATAGCGAGGCAATGCTGCCAGCACAAATCAATGTGCCAGCATCTTTGGCACCACGCCACGGGGGCCCTTTTTAGGGTTCCGTACCAAAATGGTAAAAAAGGAACCCTTATGGTGCGACTCTGTCTGTCTATGGTCTGTCTGTCCGTCTGTCACAGCAAGATATCTCAGGATCTACCGATGCTATCGACTTGAAATTTGGAATAGTGTTAAGAACCGCTAACCCGAGCCTATTGGATGTAAAAAAAATCTTGTAACTTTTATACTTTTTTAAAGGGATCCGTAATGGGACTTTGAAAATTGAAAGTAGGGCTATTATATCGAGTTGGGTATCAAAAAATCAAATTTGTAGATTAAAACACCGTTTTTGTTTTTTCTAAATAAGTAGTTTTTGATTTATGGCGAAAAACCTTTAAAAAATACCATTCCCCCCTTTTATCTTCGAAGTTACTGAACAGAAAAATCTGTAATATAATTATTAATGTCGTCCTAAATATTACAGGAAAAATATAACGGTTTTCCTAACTTGCACCGTTTTTGAGAAATTTAACACATACTTATTTGCTTCTACTTAACTAATCGCCATAATAGTTTTTCTTGAACTATTCATGTATCTACTTATGAGTTTGTACGGAACCCTCGGTGCGCGAGTCCAACTCGCACTTGACCGGTTTTTAGATATAATTTAATAGGTAGTTTTTGTCTTAGGTTTAGTACGATTATTTTAGTTTAAAATAATTTATTGTTTCTTTAGTTAAATAATAAATTTCCTTTGGATTTTTAATTACTTTGTATTTATATTTTAATTTACAGCTGCTGCTTGTAAACAAAGATGGCAATCCCTTAGAGATGCATACAGGAGGGCTTTAAATAAAAAAAAAGGAAAAAGTGTACAAGCAGGCAAAATAATTAAACAATGGAAGTATGAACATGAAATGGCGTTTGTGGCTCCCTTTTTCGTGGAAAGAAAATCTCAAGATTCCCTCGAATTTATAAGCGATGATGAACCGTTGGACAATACTGATAAAGACCACGCTACAGATTCCTACGGTTTGGATAAGCCCACCACCGATACGGAACTTGACGATACACCTGATAACGGTACAACAACAGTCGAGACACAGCCATCAGTAGCTGCTATATTAATGGCAAAATTACTGGATGACCAAAACAAATTACAGCCACTCCGGGAACACGACGAGCTGGATCGTTTTTTTCTAAACATTTCTGACACTGTTAAGAAGTTTCCACCGTATACCCAAGCGCTGGCAAAAAATAAGATATTTTCCCTTGTGTCTGAAATGGAATTACAACAGCTTGCCCCACTCGGCCCCGCAGTTGGCAAGTGGTGCAACGCCACTTCCGACAACTAGAATGATCAGACTAGCCGAACAATGTCGACCAATTATGTCGACTGGAATGAGACACGAGACGAATCTTAATTCAATAAAGAATAAATTAATATTTACATTTTTAGTTTTTTTACTTACCGTAGACACACTGCTAGAGTCTGTGCGGAAAGAGAATAGGCGTGGCGAAAAACGGAACTAACCTAACCAGTATGGCAAATACGGTAGAAAAGCATTAAGCGCCCTCAAATCTAAATCCTATTCTCTTTCCGCACAGACTCTAACTGCTAGCTTTTCTCCTGGTGTAGGTAATACTTTCTGTAAATGTGGTGTTTCTTCTAGTGATGTAATACTATTTTCTATCTTTCTCAACAATTAATGAAATTAAATATTTATTTAAAGAGAACTGTTATTGCAAATACGTACATGTAAACACATATTTCGGTAACATTTTACTTACAGGAATCGCAATGTCTTCATGAACAGACGTTGACCTCGGGTGCTGTTTATTTCTTGTCTTTAAAAATAATATCCATTTGTTACGTTTACCCTTCTTCTTTCCAAGTTTAGCTATCTATTAGGATAAAAACACCAACGTTTAATTAAAAGTAATATTACACAGGACACAGCCAGTAAAAGGTATCTTATGGACGCTTCTAGTTTAGGTGTAACTGCCAAAAATGAACGGAAAATAGCTAGGTAGCAACTGAGTGAATCGTAGGGTTATTCTCCAGAAATATGTCTGCGACTTAGGTATTCCTCTGTCTCCATACATTTAGTATGAAAAAGGGCCAGAGGAATAAGGTGACCGCAGACATATTTCTGAAGAATAGCCCAGTATGTACCTACATTACATCGGTCCAGCGGTTAAAACGTTAAAAGTTAACAGACAGACTTATTGTCACCACCTTGTAGTCATATTGTCCAAATTTTTAAAGCAATAAATATTTTTTATTTCACAATTAGCTACTCTCGAATTTCTAATATTAATTTGGAGATTTTGGATACATACCTACATATAACTCCATACAAACAAAATGGACCGATCAAGTTAAAGACTCGTCGACTGCCAAATTCTACACGGTTTTAAGAGACGCGCTGGACAGAGGCGTGTGAAAGGAGGCCTAGCCCCCCCCCCACACAGTAAGTAATATACCTACAGTCCTGTTGGAGGCCCTGAAAGACAGGGTCTACATGGTAGGAGTCTACGTGGAGGCAGATCATCTGCTCCCGATGCAACCCTGATGCTGGTCACTAGCCTCAGACAAGAGGGAGAGAGAGAGAGAGAGAGAATTAACTCCATACCGACTATCTACAAGGTACTTTTACTCGTGGAACATCACAAAATGTCTTACCTCATTCTTAATTTGCACCAATTCAAGTTCCAGGGTCAGTTGATCAATTTTATCCAATTGAGCATTGGAATTTCGTAAAAGTTGTTCGTGGTATCGTTTCTTCCTTAGATAGGCCTTCGCTTTTTCACGATTACCTTCCATGAGACTCTGCTTGGCTAGCTCGCGGTCACTTTCACAATCAAGCTCTGATTCCTGCTGGCACTGTCTCAACTTCTCTCGTTGCTGTTTTAATCGTTGAATCACTTTTTCTTGCTCAGACACGCTATTTGCACGTTTTTTACCAAATGATCCACCCATCTTGTATCGTCACAGAGCAAAAATAAAGTATTTATAAAGTCGAGGTAGCGATTGAGAATTATGTAACCAGACCCTATAACATTAAGTTAACCCTCTTCGTGCGCAAGTCTCCGCGAATTTTACCAAGATGAGACCATATACCTCGTACTGTCAAACAGTTATCAGATCTCATGTACCTAAGTAGAGCTTCTAACTCTACGCGCTAACTTTACAAATTATACACCTCGGTCAAAATATGCGGCTTGGTTGTTTCGCTCTGTCACATGAGCGTAAGGTGAAAAATGTATTCGTATATCATATATATATTCTAGTGCATTACACAACTGGGTGGTAATACAAAGAAAGGCCGAGATCGCAAAAGTTTGCGGCCCGAGCTGCAAACGAGGGACGTAAATATGCGATCGAGAGCTTTCTTTATTACCTCCCGTGTTTTGTACATCATTTTATGTCTACACTTGGCCAGAAACCGCTTCCACTCGTCCGCGTCCAGTTTATGGCCAGGTGTGGCCAGGTTTTTTGACCGGTTTAAGCCATTTCCGCATCGGTAGATGTGTGGGAGACCCTTACACGACGCGCTACTGTAGCGCGACACGGTAACATGTTTTCTTTCCGGCACGGCACCGTTCATGTGAAACCGGGAAAAACATGTTGCCGTCGTCGCCGTAGTGACGTCGCCAAACCACATGCATATCTCGATATATTTATGTGGACCAGACGCTTACACCGCCGTGGGCCGCTTGCGCAGTAGCAGGGTTAATCCCAAGAATCTACGTTCAGTTGGGTGTCAGGTATCCGATCTGTTTTGGAACGTATGTCTGAGAAGTACGATTCAAAACGGTGCAAATTGCTTTAAAGTTGACCGTGCACTATTTGCACATTAAAATACCCAACTGAATGTAGGTACAGTTGACATTAGATACATCTATACACTTAAAGGTACTCAAAAATATCTGAACATGCATTGTATTGTAACACCTTGTCAAGAGAGTCGAGTTCAGATGTTTGTGAGCGCCCTGTTTGCTCCGATGTATCTGATGGTGACGAAGCCACTGTCAACTGACCACCAACACGTTGCAATAAAGTTGACATTCGTTTACAAATGTACAGTCGAGTTCATTTACATCTACACATATAAGAGAACAAAAATATCTGAACACGCTTTTATGCTCTGGACAGTAGGGTCGTGTTCAGATATTTTTGTTCCCGTGTGTAGATGTAAATAAACTCAACTGTACAGTTAACAGTGTGTTCGATTGTACTGTGACCGGCACTGAATGGTTTAACTAATTTTGAGGCTGACTGTACCTATCCTTTGTGCTACGCACCGCATGGAATGTAGGTATGATGAGCACTTAAAACCGTTAATTGGTGTGGTTGGCATTTTGATTCGCGGATTGACTTATAAGTTTATTTTAAAAAGTGTTAACCGTTAACTAATAGATTTGACGGACCTATAAATAGTTACGATGGTTTTTAAACGAACTTTTATGTATAATGGTGCCTTTCGACCAGAGATGTGCTATGCTACATTGCTATGGATGCGTAGATATCCATTAATCATATTAATTGGTTCACATAGCATAGTACTTGTGGAAACGGATACCTTTTACATCCTCGCAGCATGACTGTATAGTACATCTCTGGTGGAAAAGCACTAACTCCTATTTAAGTCAATCTGCTGCTCAGAATTCCAAAATCACCAACTAACGATTAATGGATTAACTAAAGGTCTTAAGTGCCCAGCTAAGGTAATGATGTACTCCCCTATTTCATGTTCCGTTATAATATATTGATGCAAATAGCTATTTCTGCTTAGTAAATTTGGTAAAATCCCTACATGGACATACAAGTGTTGCCAGTTGACACAACATTGAATATCGCCACGGCTGTTGTTCCTAATTGCCAATTGTTGCTATTATAAACGCAATTGTTATATCTATACATATACCACGTGTCCCAAAACTCAACGATAAGCCGGCACCAGAGGATGGAGCTACTTATGATTAGTCGAGAAAAAATAAGGAAAAAAATATATCTCAAATTATTTTTTCTCGACTAATCATAAGTAGCTCCATCCTCTGGTGCCGGCTACTTATGATTAGTCGAGAAAAAAAATTTGAGATATATTTTTTTCCTTATTTTTTCTCGACTAATCATAAGTAGCTCCATCCTCTGGTGCCGGCTTATCGTTGAGTTTTGGGACACGTTGTATTACTGCCATCGTGATATAATTTA
This sequence comes from Eudemis profundana, assembly GCA_947034925.1. Taxonomy (NCBI): domain Eukaryota; kingdom Metazoa; phylum Arthropoda; class Insecta; order Lepidoptera; family Tortricidae; genus Eudemis; species Eudemis profundana. Next base: position 24,962,800 of record OX344805.1, on the reverse strand, counting down.
TTTTACATTATTTTCAATTTTATTATTATTACTTATACATTATTTTTGACTATTTTATTTATTTAAACTTTATTGCACAATATCACAATAATAAAAGAGTACAATCGGCGGACTTAATGCATTAAGCCTTCAATGTCATTTGGATATTTTTATTTTATATATATCCACATAACATTGAAAATAATGAAAAACATAAAATAGCAATTAAGTATACCTGAATAAAATACTCTTTCGTCACAGATTTTTAACTTATAAAAATAATGGCAATAGCTGCACAAATTGTGAACACAACAGGTCCATGGCGCCATCAACTTTGCGGTTTGAACCTCATTCAAAAATCGCATTGTCATAAATTTGAAAATAGGTACAGCCAGCATCAAAAGTAGATGATCATATTAAATCTATACCTACTTTGTTGCTATTTGCTATCACTATCACATTCAACAGTTTTGTATAGCAGTTGGAACCGGACGGTAAAGCGACATGGTTCTAGTGACCGCTTACTTTTGAAGCTCTATTTGAATACTCTAGGGCACACTTAAAGAGTAAATTGTGCCTAGCTGTCACTTGACATCACTGGAGTCTTACTGTCTCTCTCTGTTCCACCAAGAATAAAAACAGCACGCAACTCAAAGTGACAATAAATTTAAATGACTTTATGCAACTGCGCAATAGGCAATAAAAATCAATACATTTGTGGCACAGAAAAATATTTACTTATGACAATAATAATATATAATCTTATAAACAAATATAATAAACATTTAGGCTTCCATAGCAATCTTGGCTGGAACTTTAGCTTTACGAGGCGTGTCGGCCCCATTCTCTTCTTCGATGACTGGCAACTTCTCTTTGGGTACATCGGGCAGCAGGTTGTTGACATCCAGGATCTCTTCCAACTCCGCTTCGACCGCCTCCTCGTCTTCTTCTGTCAATTGGCCAGATATAAGCTCATCAATCTCTCTCTGCTTCTCAATTCCTTCCTTCGTTTCATCCATGATTTTCTCTATATCTTCAATGCTTAAAACTTTATGTATATTTTTTAACGCTACATTTCCAGTCTTCAAACCATCCAGTACCTGTGAAAAATACATTAAGACTTAAATATACAATAATATCAGGATGCTGTTTCTTCCCTGACGCAAGGCAGTAGCCTTCACTTGAGTTGAGGGTCAAAACGAACCATTGACAATACCTATAACATTAGACAATGTCAGTGGCGTGGCGCAGGCGGGTCAGCCGCCCAGTACGGAAAATTGTGCCACCCTCTATACTCATATTCAAAATGAAATGCCCCCCCATGCTACGCCACTGGGCAATGTGGTTAATTTTCGCCCAGATTATTGGAGGATTATTTACTATACATCTGGATTATTTATATAGGCAATATATAAGATAAGGAACAGCAATTTGGTGAAAGTGGTTTGCACTTTGGCGCACCTATAAGAAACCCCATAGTATAGTTTTGGTCCAAGATGACGGAACATCTACAAATGAATGTTCCTAAACTGACATCCTTTAATTTTGAGCCTGAGTATAGTTGCACAATCTATTCTAATATGAGATATTTCTAAAATGTACTGTTAGTGATATAGGACAGAACAGCTTTGTAAGAAGTACAGTGGTAATCAAAGATGGGCCTCTAAGCAATGCAATTTTTTGGTGCTTTACCCTTTTGAAAGTTACTATATATTTTTTCAAAGTCATGTTTCTTGTTGAAGACAATATTATTGTTTTTGAAGATACAATATTCAGAAATGAAGCACAAAAAAAATTGCAGAGCATGGGGACCTTTGGCATTGCAGGACCCCTAAGTATTTTATATTAATGTCAATTAGGCTCTTTAAAATCATAATTATGGCAAACTTGGCACTATTTACTCAGGACATGTAGACATTGTGATTCTTTTTCAAAGTTTTGGTATTGAACATTATACAGGGTGTCTGGGCAACAATATCGGAGCTTTTAAGGGCATATAGTACTATTGATCTTATCGATAAATCTCCAAGCAGATTTATTTTTGAGCTGATGGTAATTAAATGGTGGCAATTTAAAATTTCAACTGAGCACGGGCGCATGTGGTAATTTTGCCATTATGTGTCCATTATCTGTCCTACAAATGCTAAAAGAGTGTTATTGGATAGTTAAATGTGTAAGCAATCAATTTAAACTAATAATTTTATTCAAATATTTCAATAACAGGGCAAAAAAATGAATAAAAGTAAATAATCATGACAAAAACGCATTTTTTTTACAGTTTTTAATTTTTTTTTACCATCCACAAAGAAAACCACATGGTGATTAATCGATAAAATCGATTGTACTATATGCCCTTAAAAGCTCCGACATCATTGTCCAGACACCCTGTATGTGTAAGCTCCAGCATAAATACAAAGAAACACATAACTCATAGCAATTTCTACAGGTCCAGGGACGCTGGTGCCATGTCATGCTGTCATTCTGCTGTCCTATGACTAAAACTAGACTAACTTCTATGGAGTTGTATAGAGGTTAGTCTAGTTTGAGATATCGGACGGCAGATGTCACCTTCTCTCATCTTTGCAATATTTCCCCAAATAGAGCTACAAGGATAAATGCAGCAAGATATGAAAATTGTTCAAGCACAGTATGACACTTTACCAAAAAACTGATGGTCAAGGATAAATCTAGTGAACAAGTAGGGGTTTAGGTTCATGGTAAGAATAAGAATGGCAGGGACATACCTGAACTTCAATTTGCGCAAATTCAATGTCGTGAGTCAGCTGTTCTAACTGCTCCAACTGCGTGTCGGTGTTTCGTAGGAGCTGTTCCTGGTATCGTTTCTTTTTAAGAAGAGACTTAGCTTTCTCACGTTTCCCTTCCCCGAGCAGTCGTTTAGCTAACTGTCGGTCCTTTTCCAAATTAAACGCTATTTTCTTCTGGTACCGTTTCACTTTATCCCTTTGCTGTTTCAATTGTAAAACTGCTTTATCTTGATCAGTCACCCTGCTGACGGGTTTTTTTTGTTTAGTAAAAAGTCCACCCATATTGATAATACGACACTTGCAAAATACAATTTCAAAGACTTATATTTTAGTAAACTGTGCTATAAAATAGGAAAGCTGTAATCAGACTCATTTTATAGTAATAATCCCTTATTTTTCTTATCTTACAGCATCTTTATGTCAAAACAAAATCACATCACATCACATCACTGATATCAGCAGTCAGCAAGGAACAGTGTTACCAGATGAAGGAATATAACTCAAGCAGATTAAAAAAATCGGACATGTATGTCTAAAAAGCGAGGTATCTGGTAACATTAAAGCCATGACGATTTTGTCTATGGAGTGATGTCAAAAGCGCTCACAACTTTTACAAACAACAAGTCGTATACAATTGGTCGCGAGCCAACTTGTTGCATTGCATGTCATTCCTACGACTCAGCTTATGGTGCGTACACACCAAGCCAACGAACGGCAACGAAGGTTCGTCGGCGTTGGCTATCGCACGTTCGTTGGTTCTCGGTCAACTACGTACACTCCAGACCAACGAACGCCAAGGAATGGGTTTCGTTGGCCTTCGTTGGCCGTGTGTGGACGATTTAACAAACGCCAACGATCGTTCGTTGGCGTGTGCCGGCGTTCCGCAGCAACATCAAAGGATTTGAAACAAACTCAACGCGGTGTGGACGGATGCACGAAGGCCAACGAACGAAAGTTTTTGAAGACTTTTAACCTAAAAAGATATTTTGTACTCAAAACATAACGAACCTTCGTTGGTGTTCGTTGGCTTGGTGTGTACGCAGGTCAAAGAACTGGTGCGTACACACCAAGCCAACGAAGGCCAACGAATGGGCTTCGCCGGCTTTCGTTGGCTTGGTGTGGACGATTTAGCAAACTCCAACGAGCGTTCGATCATCGTTCGTTGGCGTGACGTATCACGTGACGTATCATTTGACCTGCGTACACACCAAGCCAACGAACGCCAACGAAGGTTCGTCGGCGTTGGCTATCGCACGTTAATTGGGTGCGTTGAATGCGTTCTTTGGATGCAGCTTCAATAATTAACGAATGTGAGGCATCAGTCAAATCAAATCAATCAACAAAAACATGTCGTCGCTACCTCACTATTTGTTTTTCTACATTGGTTATGTTTTTACAAAATATCTTTTTAGGTTAAATTTCTACAAAAACTTTCGTTCGTTGGCCTTCGTGCATTCGTCCACACCGCGTTGAGTTTGCTCCAAATCCTTTGATGTTGCCGCCACGCCAACGAACGATCGTTGGCGTTTGTTAAATAGTCCACACACGGCCAACGAAGGCCAACGCAAACCCATTCGTCGGCGTTCGTTGGTCTGGTGTGTACGCAGTTGATCGAGAACCAACGAACGTGCGATAGCCAACGCCGACCAACGTTCGTTGGTCTTCGTTGGCTTGGTGTGTATGCACCATTATTATATAGCATTAACCCCGCCCGATTAATTTCAACATCTTAAGTGCTTTATACACTATCCATCGCGGCTGTACGCCCCGCCAAGGCCACGGCGCTGGATGTAGCATACGCACCATCGTGCACGTGCGTGGTGGGGGCGCTCGCTGGATGCAAATAGCGTCGTGCAAGTCCAGCAAGCTAATAATAATTGACGTACGTCTAGCGTATTCATGGCATTTCACGGTACTTATGCATCGTGCATGGCCTTGGCGGGACGTGCAGCAAGATGAATGGTGTATAAGGCGCTTTAGTAAAGTTACATGCTGCATCTCCGTACTATTTAGTGTATTCATTCTAAATTTCTTAGCGGCAAAATTTATAACTTTAATTTATTGCTGCTATGTGATACCTATATACGAGTATATTAAAATACACGACTCTCCCTCCCCCCCCGCAATCTGCTTCACCCCTCCCCCCCTTGAAATGTGTCCCATTTTACAGATTTTCTCAATTTTCAGGAAAACTATACAAGCTAGGACAAAATGGTCAAAGACGGAATTAATTGTCAATAAATTTCCTACAAGTAAGTACTTACATTTATTTCGATACCATCTATAGTTTCCAAGCTATGGTGCATCAAAGATTACTATAAATGTGCGCTTAGCGGAAATAAAACATTTAATACACAAGAAACAACAATATTTATTATTTTTTACAAGAAATGCGTTTAACTAAACAAAATAAACAATTGTTATTTATTTTTTATATAGTAAGTACTTAATATTTAACAAAAATCAGTATCGTCATCATTATCTTCTAAAGACTTGTTGAAGCAACTAAGGCCCTGGCAATGTTTGCACATGGTGGAACAACGCAATCCAGCTTTGTCACATCCACATCTTTTTCGGCAGCCTTTTTTGCAGCTGCACGATACTATTTTGAGTATCGACTGTGGAGCTGGTGATTCGGTGGGTGCGTATGGGTGATAAAAAGTTATTATTATTTTTCCAGTCCCAGTTTTCTGGGTTCAATGCGTTTCCTCGCCATAATTGTACTTGATGAAAAGTACGCATTGAATGCTGAAAAGCTGCTCCTGATGAAGGTGGTAACTTTGATAATATCACCAGTACTGTTCGTCAGATCAAAATATTTGTTGAAATGGACGTATCGCAACTCGTTTAAACTTTTCTCGGTTTGCTTAGCCCCATACAAGGCGAGAATATATCTTTCTCCCGCTTCTTTTACCTGCTCGTGTGAGGCATCCGGGTTATTGAAAACGTTTATCGTATCTTGCAAGTCGATCTTTTTACCGAGCAGAATAGACTGAACTTTTCCTTTGCCGTAGAATGCTGAAGTAGTATCGCAACCACTTATGGCATGCGATTCCTTGCAAAATTGCAGGGAATCGATCCTCTTTCTTTCTTATTTCTTATTATTAAAGTTACCACCTTCATCAGGAGCAGCTTTTCAGCATTCAATGCGTACTTTTCATCAAGTACTATAATGGCGAGGAAACGCATTGAACCCAGAAAACTGGGGCTGGAAAAATAATTATAACTTTTCAACACACTTGCTCATAAACTCGCTCTTATTTGGTGGTTCTTATGCGCGGAACGCAGTTTATTAAACACAAGTGCTTTTTACTGTTTATTGCCACACAAGTGCTGTAATAACCGCCAATTGACCAATTAGAGCACGTCGTCGTGGAGCTCGGCGTGCGGATATGATCCGCGCGCAGCGCCGCCACATCCAGTCCGACAGTCCATGAGCGCGCCCGCGCTTAGCCGACCGACACCACACGACGAGGTGACGGTAGACGAGGATAGATAAACCACCAAATAAATATGTTCAAAATAGAAATTCTAAATGATAAGTATTATTTTTTATTCGCAAGTGTGTTGAAAAACGTCCGTTGAAAAATGTACTATTTTATCACCCATACGCACCCACCGAATCACCAGCTCCACAGTCGATACTCAAAATAGTATCGTGCAGCTGCAAAAAAGGCTGCCGAAAAAGATGTGGATGTGACAAAGCTGGATTGCGTTGTTCCACCATGTGCAAACATTGCCAGGGCCTTAGTTGCTTCAACAAGTCTTTAGAAGATAATGATGACGATACTGATTTTTGTTAAATATTAAGTACTTACTATATAAAAAATAAATAACAATTGTTTATTTTGTTTAGTTAAACGCATTTCTTGTAAAAAATAATAAATATTGTTGTTTATTGTGTATTAAATGCTTTATTTCCGCTAAGCGCACATTTTTAGTAATCTTTGATGCACCATAGCTTGCAAACTATAAATGGTATCGAAATGAATGTAAGTACTTACTTGTAGGAAATTTATTGACAATTAATTCCGTCTTTGACCATTTTGTCCTAGCTTGTATAGTTTTCCTGAAAATTGAGAAAATCTGTAAAATGGGACACTTTTCAAGGGGCGGAGGGGTGAAGCAGATTGCGGGGGGGGAGGGAGAGTCGTGTATTTTAATATACTCGTATATAGGTATCACATAGCAGCAATAAATTAAAGTTATAAATTTTGCCGTTTTGCCCATACATTAAAATCTAGAATTAATACACTAATTTGATCACGTGTAAAAAACGCTGTGATTGTTGTATTTTACGTAGGAAAATACAACTCTGTTCAGATACCAACATACAGACATATAGCCAAACCAAATGACATTGTTTGACAGCTTGAATAAAAAGAAATTTGATCGCGTTGAACTTTGATGCAGTGAGTGAAATAAATTAAAATGACAGTACAACAACTGAGCTCTAATATTTCTGACGACTCTGATGACATGGTTAGTTTACCATCAGAGGAAGAGATTTACAGACGTAAATACCAACTGTTACTGGAGCGATGTGAAGTGTTACAACAGGATAACGAACGAATAGTGAATAGGTTTGTGTTTTATTGCTTTATATTGTGAACACCGTTGTGAACAAATGTATGAGTACCCAATGCCTTTGCAGGATACACGAAGCCAAGAAAATAACAAAACGTTATCGTAAAGATATCAAGCTTTTAGTTGAGCAATTGGACAAACATGGAGACAGCTTCAGAACCGCGTCAGCTGACGTCGACACGAAACCCGATGTCGTGGTCAAGACTGCGCGGGTGCCGTCCAAAGCGCAGCCAGCATCCAAGCAGACAGAAAAACAAAACGCAGGTGGCAAAAAACCTGGTCCTAAAAGAAAAAGTAAAGCTGATAAGGCAAGTATATATAAGAATGATAGTGCTACAACTTTAGAAGAGAATGTATTTAAAAGCTGCTAATAAAAACCGTTTTTTTATTTTTTATTTACAGCCTGAGAGAGATCCTAATGCACCTAAGAAGCCATGCAATGCATTTTTCCAATTTTGCCAAGAGCAGAGACCAGTGGTTGTAGCAGAGACCAGCTCGGAGATCGGCGGGGAGCCTACCAAGCAGGAGGTCACGAGACAGCTCGCCTCACGGTGGAGAGCCTTATCGACAGACGACAAAAGAGTAAGTATTTTGTTTGTCCTAATGAAACTGTTCATAATATATCATTATCATATCATATTATATAGATGGTGCAAAAGCAATTTTATCTAAGTGCCAAAGAATTCTATTGGTGCTTAGACAAAATTGCATTTCCACTGTCAATACTTACTAAAAGTGCCATTTTTAGCTATCAGTTTATTGCTATAATGGCATTTAGTTATTCATACAATACAAGCTTTTGTTACAAGTTGTACAGTCAGCATCAAGTAGCCTGTAGCATCCAAAGTGCCATCTTTGTGCCTTAGTATTAAAAAGTTGCATTATGATATGTATGATGCTTTGGTTGGATGCTACGCACTATTTAATGCTGACTGTACCTAACATAGTCATTACATTACGTGGCATGGGGATGATGCCTGTACCAAAATAATCAGCTGCCTATTTCTCATATCATTCTTTTTTCCAGGTATATGTGGCTATGTTCGAGAGATCAAAAGAAAAGTATGCAGAAGAAATGTCAGCATATATAAAAAAAGAACAGTGACACACGGCTTATCATCATAGTTCTTAGATCTCTTGTGATTGCCAGCTTTAAGGTTAGGTTAACATTAATTATACATTATTTATAGCTTGTGTTGTTTCATTTAACCCATTCATTGCCGAAGACGCGAATCCGCGTCACTCGATTTGTTAATCGTAATGCCGCGGACGCGAATTCGCGTCCTTTAGAGCTGATAATAAAACTAAAAATAAAACTGATACTCAAAAAGTACTTTACTTTTGATGGAAAATACTCTTGCTTGTTGGTTTCTGATTTAGTGGACATATAATTATAATATTTTTTAAGCAGGTGCCGATCGTAATGCCGCGGACGCGAAATTGCGGCGTTCGGTTGCGCCGGCGCCGGCACTGCGGGGAAAGTAGGAATATGAAGCGTCGCCAATGAATGGGAATATAACTTTATATATGTCAAAAATGTTATTTTCTCAGAGCATAGAATACTAGAGAGAGGACAAGCCGCCGGCGACCGTGTCGCAGCTGTAAGCTCATTGTGCATACTCTGCCGCCAGTACACCGTCCGTTGTTAGCGAGTGTGCTCGCGTGCTGATCACAGTGAAAGTTTTGTTTTCTGCCAAAATGCCGAGTTGTGCAATAATTACTTGCAAACGTCGCAGTGATTTAATTAATTTCCACACCAATGGAATCACTTTTCACAGGTAAATACTATTTATTTCTAATAAAACCATGAATTTAACTAATAATCTGACTTGTATCCATATAAGCTTATACATGTTTGTCATTTAATATATTGTATTACATTGCTGCTGTACAAGTTACATTATTGCGAAGCACAGTTTTTACGCCGCAATGAACGGGGTACAAAACGATACATTCAATGACAAAGTTTCTCATAGTGCAGCAGCGATGTCCGCCATATTGTGCGCTGCGGATAGTGCTGCGCGGCACCTATACCACGTATCGATAAAACCAGCCCAGGATTAGTGGATGCTAAAAATAATTTAAAAATGAAAGGATGGATACTGTCTTTAATATAATATTAGGTATGAAGTATAAATGTTGTGTAATTGTTTAGCTAATAATTTGTACGTATGCAATGCGTTGATAAAAAAACTCTATGAGTGAATTTCGACATTTTAAAATATTTTTTTGTGCAAAATAAGCAATTCCTTTTCTTAAGCTACATACTTTTTTTATAATACTAGTAATACCTTTAGATATTTTAACTGGCGATTAAACGTATAGAAAATACAATACAATTGTGGAGTTATTATATTTTTTTAGTATTTTATGTGGTAAAAATCAAATATTATATACCTAAGTTTACAAAGGGTTTGAATTGTATGGCATACTAGATTTTGCCCCCCGCGTTGCCCGCGTAGAAATCGTATTTCGCATATCCCTCAGGAACCGTATTTTTTTCCGGAATAAAAAGTATCCTATGTGTTCCCATTTAAAACTTGAACATCAGATCGATAAGGTTAAGTTGGTTAGTCAATAGTCTACTCGGTCCACGATATCGAGTTAGTATAGCGTTCTCCTTGTATAGTGTCAAATTAACCGCTTGCCTTTACCTGCACAGTAAAAATGCAAAATGAGATAAGAGAGTAGTAAATAATAAAGGCAATAAATGCATTATTTGGGTTCGACCAGGTGTAAAATATAACATGCAACAATAATGTCCATTGTTGTTGGCGCACGTGTAATTACAAAAAAAAACTGTACAAGAACTTTAGTTAGTGTCCTTATCATATTTTGAGTTCTTTGTATTACCGACTACAACAAAGCCTATTTTACTGACTTAACAAATTACTAGCGTACCAGAGACAGATGAAATATGAATCATAATAATTAGTAAGTCAACATTTACCAACAAAACCCAAGGTGATAAATACCTTATGCTTATGGTAGAGAATGCCTTATGGCATTAAGTTCGCCTTTTGTACGATAAGTTTTCTTTTGTGCAATAAAGTTTAAATAAATAAATAAATAAATATTACGAATTATTAGTCATTAACTGAATTAAATATTACGAATTATTAGACATCTACTTAATAAATCAAATCTCTTTAACATTTTGATTGCCATAAATATAATTATTTTAAGCAATTATTAACAATGATTCCGAATATTTCAATAGGTACATTATATTATCGACAGATACTCTTTTTTCGACAATAGTTCAATATCGATATCACGGTATCGCTGGCCTAGTACCCGCAATTATCGTTGTGTGCGTGTGTACTGACACGACTCGCTGCTCATCCGCATGTACACAGACATGGAAAAGATGTGCGTGTATTCTGCAATAGGAGCGCCGATGTACAAGTGTGTGTGCTTTAGGTGTGTGCGTGCTTTGTCTTTACAATTACTGGTTCTTTGTGTTGGTTAAAGAACTTGCGACAGGCGGATTCAATACTAAATCGACCGCATGTCCGATCTCCTTATATTCTTACATCTGTGGTTATTTTTGAGATAAGCTTTTTATTGCCGACTGTACCTTTTTTGTAGGGATGTAACGATACACAGTTTTGCCGATACGATACCGATACCGATATATAGTAGTTAATATCGGCGATACCGATACCGATATCTTAGCTAAATAATGAAGTATGAATTTCAAATATTTTTATGTCCTTATTATAACTAATGGCAATGACTACTGGTTATATTTACCAGAGAGTCAACCTTGAAAGTGTAAAGTAAAAATAATAAATTGTCAACTCAAAATTCTTTTTTTTTTATTAAGAACCAAAGATTTAATTAACATAGTAATTATCATTGCACAAGGTAATAGAATAGACCAATACATAAATTAAGTCAGAAATGGAAATTACTTTTTGCAGATTTTTTTTTCATACAGCAAATTCTTCAAATATCGGTTGTATAATATCGGCGATACCGATATATCGGCCGATATATCGGTATCGGTATCGTTACATCCCTACTTTTTTGTATGGTTGCGAACTGCGTGACAAAACCAATCAAATAAGCCCAAACACTTCGGGTTTATCTTGTGTAATTTAGATGATAATCCTGTAGCCATCATCAGACCAGCTCCATGGCACCATATTATAATATAACTTTATCACCAAAGCAGGTATGCAAGTATACTAAATTTGAGCCCAATTTGAACACCAAGAAGTGGTTTTAATTTAGTTTTCAAGATTTGACCTACACAACATGCGTACTAACATGGCAAGGCAATAAATAGACAGGGCATTATGAAAACCAATTTGCTATATAAAAGACATGTATTACAAAATAACAAATTTATTGCAATATCCCACTCACCCCTACATGTTATTACAGAAACAGTAAAATAATAATGCACAACAAGTTTTCATCCCATGGAGGATCCATGGAATTCATCTTATTAGCATAGAAATAATTTTCCACATTTATTTTATTCCATGAGGTTCCAAAGTAACAAACACGAATAAGGTTTTTCTTTTATTAGTATGTGGACATGTAACATTTAGTTATAGAGACCGAAGTTACGCCTAACATTATTTTGTAAGCGGCACAAAAAAAAAGAAATAGCATCGTGAGCTTGCCCACTCGCAATGTAACACGTTGCTATTTGTTTTTCACAGGCGCTACAACTCAAAATGTTCGGTTTATGTAAAAATCATTAAGGAGGAACGTTAGAGAAAGTTACCAATTTTAGCCGCTCAGGTGGCGTTGTACGTCGTCTGCGTAGTGTTTTTATTATTTTTAGCTAAATCCAACCAAATATTTACTATTTCTATGTCTTGGCGGAACCAGTAAAAAATGATGAGCTTAAATCGCAACCAATTTCAGCTCTACAGTCTTCTTGTGGACAATAAAACAGATTTTTTTTTAAATAATCACAATTTTCCACATTCTCGCACACACGCGTACCCGTTGACAGTCATTAGTGTCAGTGACTGTCAATAATTATTATTATGACAGTATGACAGGTCATGTTTATTTACATATTATTTTGGCGCCATTTTAATCTATTTGATAAAGATTTAGACGTTCAGGTGATGTTGAAATATGAAGTTTTAGTTTCATACTATACATATATCATATCAACTGGCAACCCTGCGCTGTTGTCAACAACATTGGCTTTCCGTTATAAAATTTCTAAATAATCGAAAACATGAACATTTTAAGTGCAATTTCAAATATAATGTGCCCATTATAGACAATAAATATAATTAGACAATATACTCTGGTGTTTTCGGGAGAAAAAGTGTGCAAAATAACATTCCGCGTAGTTCACAAATAGTGCAGTGCGTGCGGTAGATAAACCGACCGGCTTAACGTCAAACCTACCGCGCCTCCGTACCACGATACCACTACGAACAGGAAAACGCTATCGCTCGCGATACTATTCTCATCGGATCACCGTTAAGTTGCGATATAGTGGTACAAGGTAAAATCAAAACAACAATGACACGAAATAATGATACGAAAATCTGCTCCGGATGCGATGAAGTTATAACGGACCTTAAAAATATGAAGATATGTAAGTCGGAAGCATGCGAAAAGGTCTTTTGCCACCTGTGCATTTCAGTCAAACTTTCTTCGGCAGAAAAAGACATTTGGACCTGCCCAAATTGCAAAGCTGCAACAAAAAGAGTAGGTGATAACTCCTCTACCCCGCTACGTGCCCTGCAAACCGATAGTAACGTCACATTGCGTAACAAAAACAAAACTTCACAGCAACGACAGTCGAAACCGAGCTCGGGGTCCGTGTCGTCTGAACTACCTGCCGAACCGGCAAAGCCGCAAACATCTTCTGACGGGGGTCTCGCAGAGCTTACCTCGGAGATTAAACTTCTACGTGGTGATGTCGGATTTAAAACTCCAAATAACCACTGCTTTAGACACCCTGTCTAATTGCCAGACCCATATAAGTGAGATCACGGACAAGATCTCAGATACAGAACGTCGGCTGCAGATCCTGGAAGACCAGCAATCCCAAAATGTTGTCATAAAAGCATCGCTACAAGATCTTGAAAACAGGTACAACATCCAAGCGCAATTAGCTTTGAGAAATGACATAGAAATCATAGGATGCCCAGAAACTAAAAATGAAAACTTACATCATACGATGATGACCATCGCCACGAAGATCGGTGCCAGCGTAACAGACGTCGACATAGACTATGTCTCAAGAGCGGGCCCCAAGAGAAATCAGTCTAGCAACGAGTCCAGGCAATTACCACGACCTGTGATTGTACGCTTTACCCGCAGAAAGGTGAGAGATGATTTTATTGCAAAATCAAAAACCCGACGTAACTTGGACACTACAGATATTGTCGCCGAAGGTGCCCCGCAGAAATTATACATAAATGAACGGCTAACCCGTGAAAACCGTCAGTTATTTCGAGTCGCCAGAGAACGGGCGAGCCAAGCAAACTTCAAATACTGTTGGACTAGTGGCGGATTTATCTACACACGAAAGCGAGATGGTGGAGATGCAGTACATATTAAAAGCAATTACTGCATTGACCGCGTTTTTGGATCTGCGCAACAGCCTGAACAGCCTGAGCCTGCCACGGATTTTCTAATGCGTAATTCTAATGGCAAGATTATCTCACACTATTTTTTTATATGTGGCATATATCTCTTAAGCGTTTTTCATTGTAAGTTTAAATGCTATAGTAGACTGTGTATTTATTCTTGCTCTGTGTTTGACAAAGACACCACTAGTATTGCAGATTGTTGTTTTCAGCATGTTAAACAGTTACAAATATTACTTTTACACCCTAGCACATTTCCCACACAAATATACACTTTTACTCATCCACAAATATATATAACACAATATAGATCTGGATTCCACCCTACCCTGTGGCTTAGCCTTGATACTCCCTTCATGCAACCTCCACCACCGACCTAGATCCGGGAGACGATATTGAAGAAATTTTCACGGTAAACTGCCACACGGTAGGAACTCCAGAGTTATGCCAAAACTATTTTAGTCAAAAATACAACTTAAAAATATTAACATTTAATATTCGAAGTCTACAACGGAACATTAATAGCTTTTTAGTCACCTTGAAGCGCTTTAATACAATGTTTGATTTTATAGTTCTAACCAGTGATGGGCCGTTCTCGAGAAGTTTCGGAAACAAGAGAATATCGGGAGAAGCTTCTCGGGAAAGTTCTCCTCAGCGGAAATTTCTGAGAAAGTACCTTGTATTTTTGAGTTATGCATTTTTTGTTCGCTTAATACTCATTATATTTGTGGTTTATAACTATTTGCAGAGTATTTGTGCGCAACAGGTCATTCTATCAATGAAATTCTCTTTGTTCTCGAGAATTTCCCGGGAAACTTCTCGGAAACGTTCTCTGGGGAACGTTCTCAGCAAAAATTCACGTTATTTTTTCTTCTAAAAAGTTTTTTTTATAAATTATTAATCATTTACGGTACTTTATTAGGCGTTGTCATCGTATTATTCGTTTACACATTAAATGTTAAGTCTATTCAAGACCGGAATGGGTAAAAAAACGGACTAGTGCGACTTGAACTGCGGACAATATGTGACGTTCCACGGGAAAAGGTACCTTATGGTTGGTATTGAGTTAAGCACAGATCCTAAATCTGTGTTAAATAAGCTATCTAATACAAAAATAATCACGACCCTAAGTCCCATACTTTTTTTTTAAAAAAACATCAAACCTGCACATGCTAAAATTGCACTTTTGAGAAATCGTCAAAAGAAGTTTAAAACTAATTTTAAGTATGTTCCCGTTGGAAGTTATGGAGATTGATGATTGATTATGTATCTCAAGGTAATTTTCTTTGGAAATCAGTAATGGTTTTATTAATGTGACTTCCAGGTCGTGAAAAATCAGCCTTTGATTAGAGCAAGTCGCTTATGAGAACAAAATTAAAAAAAAAAAAAAAATTCGGCCTGTTCTTTAACATATTGTAATCTGAACCATTGTATATAGTTAGAGATATTAGACTGCACATTTTGGGATAAAAATAAAATCACATTGTTAACGAAATATTTTTATTTTAATTAAAATGTCATTTTTATTATATGTTTCATCATTCCTATAATATTCACAATTTTCGTATAATGAGTTCTAAATTATATTTAATCAGTCTACACAAGTATCTCAAAAGTGTCATTATTATTCTACAAGTCGTATTTTTTTATTTATAAACGATTGAAGTTACGTAAAAATCACAAATTATTCCCATACATTTGAGAAAAGGTACCTTATGGCGGGCCATAAGCAAAAATTATTGATAATTACAGTATGGCACGATATTTACATTATTTATTGACAAATCTTGTATTAAGAAAGAAAACTGAAGAAAAAAGGTTATTAGAAATTTACTTCAAATCTTGACCAATTAAGAGTAATTCTCAAATGTGACGTCTTACGTGAAAAGGTACCTTATGAGGGTTTCTAGTTACGAAGATATTCAATGTTGTGTAAAAATTGTGTTTTTTTTATTATGTATTTCCATTTAGTAAATTATATGTTACGACACGTCTTTGCCTATCTTTATTTTTGTTATAGGCGAATTAAAGGCTGAATAAAATGCTTCTACAGTTTAGTACAAAAGGTACTTTATGGCGGTGTAATTTAAAAATGTTAGAAATAGGTACTTGTCGTAACTTGCTCAGTTTTTGTCCTTCATACCGCCGTGCCGTGGTATTATTTTGGCTACACCGCCAGTACCGCCACGCATCTGTCCTACTCTCACCAACACTTTACGTATCGTTCTCTCTCAGTCTTGCTGGCCGCTCGGAGTCTCAGCCGGCCGGCATGAGCAGAGCAGTATTTGTTTACCTTTTCGTTCGAATAGTTGTGAGAAGTGTTCGTCGTGGATTTTAGCGTGTTTTAAATTAAAAAGATTCTTTTTCTTAAGTGGTCAAAAATGATAGAAGCCGCCAAAAAATGTCTTTTTTCGTAATTTTTTCGAAAAAATGAATAAAAACCTTTTTCTAAAATGGTCAAAATGATAGGCATTCGCCAGTGTTTTTTTATTTTTGTATTTTTTTTGAAAAAAACAAGGTTTTTCTAAAATGGTCAAAAAGTTTCACGATTCGCCAAAAACACGTTTTTATGTTTAAAAAAAAAATGTTTTTAAGACTTTTTCTAAAAAGGTTGAAAGGGAAACATGACAAAGTGGTAAAAAATTATAGAAACCGCAAAAAAAAGTCTATTTTTGTAAGTTTTTTTGAAAAAAAATTAAAAAACTTTTTCAAAAATGGTCAAAAATGATGGGCATTAGCCAGTGTTTTTTTTTTATTTTTGTCAATTTTTTAAAAAAAAAACAAGGTCTTTCTAAAAATGGTCAAAAAGTTATACGATTCGTCAAAAACACTTTTTTATCTGTTTTAAAAAAAAAATTCATAATTAAAAATTTAAAAAAACGACATACAAATGTATTTATTTTTATTTTTTTTTCAATTCCGAATCTGTGGCACCCAGTGGCCCTTTCCTTCCAAATTTTCAGCTTTCTAGGATCATTTCGAAAATTTTTGCTTACCATTATGCAGGCCGCATGCTTGTTTGCCACCGTCGTGTTATAAAAAAGAAATAAGCAAAAGTTGCTAGTAAATTTTATTAATGAATTTTATCAACAGCTTTATCATTTTTGTATGTGATCCGCCATAAGGTACCTTTTCTACTAAACTTTGAACCCAATTTTTATATAGAAAAAAATAACGTACAGCAGTGAAACCAAGCTACAAATACACGTCTATTCCTATATTTTACAATTTTGCATAAAAGAAAAAAATGATGATTTTGAAGGATTTCACAAAACCGTTCATATCTCCGTTACTAGAAACCCTCATAAGGTACCTTTTCACGTAGGACGTCACATATTATCTTTTTCATCACTTTCTCAAAAATGGTGTTGTTGTTACACGTAAGTTTTGCGGGCTGTAAATGACCTATTACGCCCTAGGGCGTAATGGTTTTTTTTCTGTTTTACTCTTATTGGTCATGTTCAAAGCAAACGCCAACTTACTTTTTAACTTTTTTTACTTTAAAGAGAGCTGTTATTGCAAATACATGTAAACACATATTTCGGTAAAATAAATTAAATGTTTAGTGTCTTTCAGTATTTTGCAAATGTAAAATCAAGTAAAATGGCCGTTTTAGGTTTTTACCGCTATGGTTTCCGAACGTGACTTGACATTCGCATTATCTATGGATATTAATGTCACTTTCTGATTTAAAAATTTGTTCTCGTACTGGGTGGATTAGTAAGGTTATTTAGGTATTTAGATTTCCTCACAAGTGTGATGAAAAACATTGTGTGTGCCACGGGTGGTAAAGGAATTACAAACGAGTGTTATTAAAGCCCTCGGCTTTACCTCGGGCTTGTAACAAATACTCGTTTGTAATTCCTTCCTTACCGCCCTAGATACACGATTTACTATAAAATATCACCGACTCTTGTGCTTTCTTACCTGTCATAAATAATTCTCTCTCTTTACCTGCCACCCAGAGCCCAAAAAAGGGGACAGGTCCGATCCATCAAATTACAATCCTATTGCTATTACTTTCCTTTTCTCTAAGGTGATAGAGCGTGTGATCAGGGGCGTATTTTGAAATTTGGCGCCCCGGGCCAATAATGTTTCGCCGCCCCAGAAGTCAAGGAAAAAAATTATTGAAATAAAAAATACAACATTTTTAATAACTTCTACTTGATTTTTTTTTTGCGGTGTAATAATTTGTTTACAAAGTCATTAATGATGATTTCAATCCAGTAACTTTATACATCAGAGCTTGGGACAATCGCGACGGATCGCGCGCTTGAATGTGTGCGCGCCGTGTACGAACGCACTACAAGCAAAAAAATAAGAATGCTCCAGTATGGATCGCACTCACACAGACGAGCTATCGCGCGTCTGTGTGAATACGTGTCGCGCGCTCCTAAACGGCCGAAATTGGACCACTTGTTCGTCTTTATACTTTGCCTTGAGAGCGGAACCTAGATTTTTTTTTGTGTTTTCTTGTATATTTTTGCTGTCATAAATAAATGTATTTTCTTTCTTTCTTTCTTTCTAACTTTGTCAAAAATCGAAAAAACCGTAAAAAATTGGGAAGGTCTAGTTTTAGGTAGTACCTTCTCAGGACGTTTTTAAAGTAGACTAAATTTGCTACAATGCCCATGAGACTAGAATTGTCTCTGTAGACCAAAAGTTTCCGAAATAAAGCCTTTCACAGTTTATAATTTTTTCGAACTTCGCAAATTTTTGCAATATTCTGTCGTTCTGAATGAATTTTGACCATGATTCTTCGTAACCCGTGTTATACTATCGAAGCCTTGTACGTTATGGGATGATAAAAAAGAAAATGAGAAGTGTGAACGATGATGTTTAATGATAACCTAAGCTACGCATAATGAAATAAAAAAGATAAGGATAACAAAAGTTACTAGGTTTATTTGTTAATTAGTTAGTAAATACGTAACAAAGTAAAAACAAACAAAAAGAGACAAAAAACATTGAGTAAATTGAGTTATTCAAAATCAATAAATTAAGTTATTTTAGCCCTCTTGGAAGGGCGGTGCCGTGCCGATCGCAGTGAGGATGATCAGCCCAGATCAGTCCTCACCAAAAATTGCGAAGTTCGAAAAATTATGAATTTTGACAAGCTTTATCTCGGTAACTATTAGGTCTACAGAGATAATTTTATTATTTCATATTGTAGGAAATTTTGTGTACTTTAGAAACGTCCTGAGAAGGTACTATCAAAAACTAGTCCTTTAGGGTTATAATCGCCAAAATCTGAAAACCGAAATTTTCGTGGTTTTTTAGATTGTTGACAAAGTTGCGTTTGACGCTCGTAGTCACAAATTTAGATTATTCATTCAACATCATAAACAAGTCTGCAAAAAATCAGAACTACTGGATTGGCGCAAAGTACCCCGTACTTTCAGGTGACAAGGTTACTGGATTATTCGTTGTTTTGTAAAATAGGTTTCAATATTGAGAAACCGTCCCCTCTTCACTCTGCGCCCCGCCCGCGCCCTTATTCAGAGCATGTCCTTATTGTACTTAACACGCCGTATGTTTTTAATAACAGACGCACTCCGTATGTATTGACGAACATTAACTTACGACCGTATTTTTGATAAAATAAAAAAGATGAGAAGTAAAAGTCAGTTGAAGTGCGCCAAAACCAGAACAAAAGGCAATCGGCCAGGGGCGGCTATGCCGCCCCTGGCCGATTGGCGCCCCTGGCAGATTGGCGCCCCGGGCCATGGCCCGGATGGCCCTAGGGTAAATACGCCCCTGCGTGTGATTAATATAAAATTCCTTAGATAGGTATCTAAAAGAACATAATTTGATCAACGGCCTTCTATATGGTCGCTACACTGGTGATCTCCTAGTACCGGGTCGCCTATTTTTGGCATAATTTTATATGTCCGAATGTTCTATTTGCCCGAATACTATTTACGCATAATTGTTATTTTACAGATAATAGACTTTTCAGATTAACTATAAAAGAAACCTAACCTAACCTAATATGTTCTAAATGGCTGATGTAAAAGATTTTGCAAAATATTTTCCGTTAAAGCTAGAGAAAAATTATGCGTAAATAGTATTCGGGCAAATAGAACATTCGGACAAAAAAAATTATGCGAAATAGATGGCACCCCCTAGTACCTATATATATCCCACACACCGCTGCCAACTGCCCACAGCCAAAGCTGGCATCCAAAAAGTTTGATGTGCTGAGTTGAGCGAAGCGGTACATCACGTCTGGGCAAAGACAGCTGTTGTACAAATCGCAGGTCTGACTTCATATGGAGTACTGCTATCATCATGTTCCTCTTGGCTCGGTCCAAAAACGCACTATGTGACAAATTTGAAGCGGTAATGAACCTTTAAGTCTAAGGAGAGACTTCGCCTATTTATGTGTATTGTACCATTTTTAAAACTTGTATAATAGGCTGTTTATTTCATTGCATATTTGTGAAAAGCACTACCTCGGCGTGAAATGGGGTTGCCAGCCTCGTAACTATTTGGACTTGCTCTCGCTCGGCCATGTATATGTACTCGGCCGGCAATCCCTTCCTTCTGTTGTGAAGTAATTTATTTATTAAAAAAAACAGCAAATAGCAAATGTATTAAATATAGAAACTAAAAGTATAATCAAGTAAAAACAAATCCTATAACGAAATAAAAATAAAAGCAATTATGTAGGCTGTCAATATTGTTCATTATTAGAAACAGCTACCGAGGGAGAACGTTTACGAGAAGCTTCTCGGGATTATAGAGAATTTTGCCTTTAGAATATTCATTCAAGATACACTCATTTACGAATGCCTATTAAACACAATAACGAAAACATTTCAGCCCAACAAAATACCTGTATTTTAAATCTAAATCACTTTTATGCTAATATTTGTTCCGGAG
Organism: Eudemis profundana; assembly: GCA_947034925.1. Classification (NCBI taxonomy): domain Eukaryota; kingdom Metazoa; phylum Arthropoda; class Insecta; order Lepidoptera; family Tortricidae; genus Eudemis; species Eudemis profundana. The sequence goes on along the minus strand of OX344805.1, from coordinate 24,942,006 downwards.
AAGTTTGCCGGAAATATTTCACCGAGAATGTTTCCGAGAAGCTTCTCGGGAATTTCTCGAGAACATAGAGAATTTTGCTCTCAGAACATTCGAAAAAGTTCAGGTACCTTACGAACGTCTATCAATAACATATACGAAGACATAAAAGCAAAATAATACTATTTTTTTTTAAGTATTTATGTACTTTCTCAGATATTTCCGTTCCCGGAGAACTTTCTCGAGAACATGTGAGAATTCTCAGGAGAAGGAATTCTCGAGAGCGAGAACGTTCTCACCGGCACAACACTGGTTCTAACCGAATGTTGGCTGAAGGTCGGCTCAGTGATCGAACACATTGATGGCTATACATCCTACCGCACTGAAAATCTAGGTAACCAGGCAAGTGGAGTGGTAGTCTACGTAAGAGACATCTGGAATGCCCAAGTAAGTGAGCCGAAAATTCAGGATGCCGATTGCCTGTTTATTGAAGTACCTAAATGTTTCGCTCTTGTTGGAATATATCGTTCTCCTTCTGTGTCTAATATTGAACCTTTCTTAACCTCCCTGGAATCGTTTGTTAATAGGACACATAGTAAATTAGATATGATTATTACAGGTGACATAAATATAGATATAATGAAAGTAACTTCCCAGTCGTCAGATTATTTGTGTCTCGTGGCTAGCCTTGGTTTAAAATCTGTAGTCGATAAACCCACAAGAAATGATGCATGCCTGGATCATTTCCTGATAAGATCAGAGAAATCCCATAAAGTAGTAGTCTGTGCAACTGACATAACTGATCATGATATGGTAGTTCTGTGCTTGGCAACCAGAATTAAATCAGCTCCTATAGTAAGATTTGTTAACAAGGTAAATTACGAAGCTATTTGTAATGAGTTAGAAAAAATAGACTGGGAACATGTTGCCAATAGTTCCTCTCCCACCGAAGCGGCCAATGCGTTTACTAAAACCCTAACTACAGTTATCGACAAAAATTCAACTAAAAAGGCTGTCAGTCGCTCTAAATTTAATTTAAAGCCTTGGATTACACCAGGGCTAATCAGGTGCTCCATGCACAAGGATCGTTTGCATGAAATTAGCCGTAGGAACCCAAATGATCTCAATGCAAGACTAACTTTCACTCGTTATAGGAACTTTTACATAACCCTTATTCGTAAACTTAAAATCGAATACGATAATAAACAAGTAACTGAAAATCGAAACGATCCAAAAAAACTGTGGAAGACTATAAAGCAAATAATACAGATCCCAAATAACAATGGAACCCCTGGCTATGCAACAATAAAACCGACTGTGCTTGAATCTCTGAATCACATAAACGAGTATTTCTCGTCGGTAGGTCAGTCACTTGCAAATAATCTCCTTGCCCAATCTGGAGAGACTGAGGCAGCCCTTGCATCTAAAGTCAATATATCCCCGTCTTCATCAAAGTCCTTCTTTATGACACCGACTGACACCCAAGAAGTTGAAAGCATAATCATGAGCCTTAAATCTAGCAACGCCTCAGGCATAGACGGGATAAGCAACCGGTTTCTGAAACTCGTAAAACGCTACGTTGCCAAACCCCTTACTACTATATGCAATCTCAGTTTAGAATACGGTTCGTTTCCAGATACCTGGAAGACAGCAGCTATTGTACCTATTTATAAATCTGGTGCCAAAGATAACGCTAATAATTACAGACCAATATCACTTTTGTCCAGCTGCTCCAAGGTGCTAGAAAAGCTAGTTAATAAGAGACTCATTAACTACCTAAATTCAGAAGGCTTGTTGTCAGATAGGCAGTATGGTTTCCGACAAGGAAAATCGACAGAGGACGCGGTCTCTCTTTTCACCAAACTTGTTAGTACTTACCTTGACAAGGGTAAACCGTGCACTGGAATATTCCTAGACCTGTCAAAAGCATTTGACACAGTGTCGGTTCCTATCCTGCTACAGAAACTCGAACGACTAGGAATCAGAGGAGTAGCCCAAACCTGGTTCAAAAGTTACTTAACTGGCAGGCGACAAAGTACACAGTTTGGAAGCACGCTAAGCGCAGCGAAATCAGTCACTTTTGGAGTTCCGCAGGGAAGTATCCTTGGCCCAACCCTTTTCATAGTATATTTAAACGATCTGACACATATCCCCATAAAAAACGCGGAAGTTATATGCTACGCAGACGATACTGCTATATTATTTCATGGAAACTCTTGGCCACAATGTCTCGAGTTTGCTCAAAGCGGCATAACTGCAATTTATAACTGGCTAAATAATAATCTGCTAACTTTAAACGCCGCCAAAACTAAACTTCTTTGTTTTCATAAAACTGCAGCCTCAGAACCAGCAATCCACGCAAAAATAAAGATTCATAAATTGAACTGTAGTCAAGGAACTTCTTCTTGCAACTGTTCCTCAATCGAACGGTCGTCTTCTATAAAATATCTAGGCGTCACATTAGATGAAAAACTTAATTTTTCTAAACATATTGAATCTGTGGCTGCTCGAGTCAGAAAATTAATTTATACTATGAAGAAATTAAGAGATGTAACTGACAGAAGTCTACTGAAAATGATTTATACTGCCCTCTGTCAGCCAATCTTAACTTACTGCATCACCGTATGGGGAGGCGCGTCCAGCTCGTTAATGATTAACTTAGAGAGAGCACAGAGGTTTATACTTAAGGTTATCCTTAAAAAGCCCAGACTTTACCCTACGATAGATGTATATAAAGACATGGACGTACTCAGCGTGCGTAAGCTTGCTATCATCAAATTGACAATGACGATGCACACTGAAGTAACTAACTCTAATATAGTCCATGGAACTTCCCTTAGAAAACGTGTTTTTAATTTACCTATCCCCAAAACAAGGACCGCTTTCGCCAAAAGATTTCAAGATTTCCTTTCTCCTCGTATATATAATAAGGTAAATAAAGAATGCGAAATTAAAAACTGTACTAGAAGTGAAGTAAAGAAAAAAGTCATTTCTTGGCTTAAAACTCTTACTTATAATGAAACAGAACAATTGATTAAGACTTCTCGGTGGTAAGTACCCTATCCTTATAAAAAATCAGTTTAAGAAAATACACACACACACGCACACACACACACACACACACACTCATTGCACGCACTGTCATGCTGACTTCAATGATTTGGTATGTCTTTTGTTCATATAAATCCCAAATCAAAGGTACTTGACTGTAACTGAAATTTGTAAAAATATACAGGGTGTCCCTAAAACCAACTTTTATACGATCAGGGCTGATAGACCAGCTCATAAGAACCTAGATTAAGCAAATTTGACCTCAGTAAAAATCTCTTAGTTTTCGAGATATTGACGTTTTTGTAAAACTCGTGCTAAGTGATACCCTGACTCGGTGTTTTGAGTGTCATTGCTAAAATATCAAGTATTTTACAAATCTGTTTTTTGCTATGTGTGGCCAAATAACTATGCTATTGAACGTATTTTCTATTTTTGCTAATTTATTCATGCTGTGGACACAGTACAATAACAAAAAAAAATTATTGGTTTTTTTTCAAATTTCACCTCTGACTTCGAACTAGCGTGGTGAAAAAAAAATGTACCAACATAACCAGGCACTCAACGTAAAAAAATTGCGCATTTATTTTAGTTTCTAAAATGGTATAAAATTTACTAAACACTGTAATAATTTTTGAAATAATGATATTTTGTTACAAAATTAACTGTCTGCCGCCTTCATCTCATACGATCCGGTTGAACTAAGTTTGCACCTGGCGTGCTTGACATCACATACAAATTAGGTGCAAACTTCACGTAATCGTCAATATCTCGAAAACTAAGAAATTTTTATGAGGTCAATTTTACTCAGTCTCGTTTTTTATGAGCTGGTTTATCAGCCCTGTTCGCCATTTTGTAAAAGTCGCGAATTTTGATAGCCTGGATCAGTCTTTCGAAAGTCATGACTTCAAATTTCAGTATTTTCTTAATCTGCTTTTTGTTAAACATTACTTAATAATTATGCTATCATACCTTTTCTGTTCGAAATTCAAATTCTGGTACGAAATTTAACCAATGGAATTTTGTAGTATAACCTCCTTTTGAATTAAAATGCTATTATCTTAAAAACTACGGTGTCTAGTGTGTAAAATCTTACTATTTCAAACTACATTATTTTTTTTTATTTTAGCATGGTAAATTTGTTTTAAGTATTACGCGATTCAAATCCGAGGTCATATTTTGAATCACGTAAAATCTAATTTATTTTGATAAGGTATGATAGCATAATTATTAAGTAATGTTTAAAACAAAAAGCAGATTAAGAAAATACTGAAATTTGAAGTCATGACTTTCGAAAGACTGATCCAGGCTATCAAAATTCGCGACTTTTACAAAATGGCGAACAGGGCTGATAAACCAGCTCATAAAAAACGAGACTGAGTAAAATTGACCTCATAAAAATTTCTTAGTTTTCGAGATATTGACGATTACGTGAAGTTTGCACCTAATTTGTATGTGATGTCAAGCACGCCAGGTGCAAACTTAGTTCAACCGGATCGTATGAGATGAAGGCGGCAGACAGTTAATTTTGTAACAAAATATCATTATTTCAAAAATTATTACAGTGTTTAGTAAATTTTATACCATTTTAGAAACTAAAATAAATGCGCAATTTTTTTACGTTGAGTGCCTGGTTATGTTGGTACATTTTTTTTTCACCACGCTAGTTCGAAGTCAGAGGTGAAATTTGAAAAAAAACGAATAATTTTTTTTTGTTATTGTACTGTGTCCACAGCATGAATAAATTAGCAAAAATAGAAAATACGTTCAATAGCATAGTTATTTGGCCACACATAGCAAAAAACAGATTTGTAAAATACTTGATATTTTAGCAATGACACTCAAAACACCGAGTCAGGGTATCACTTAGCACGAGTTTTACAAAAACGTCAATATCTCGAAAACTAAGAGATTTTTACTGAGGTCAAATTTGCTTAATCTAGGTTCTTATGAGCTGGTCTATCAGCCCTGATCGTATAAAAGTTGGTTTTAGGGACACCCTGTATAAGATCCTGTTAAAAGAAGCACAATAAGGAAATATGTTCAAGTTTTGAGTTTGATATTTAATGTGTAACTTTTTAATACCATTAAATAACCCATAAAATTTATAGTAACTTTTGTTGTGAAACCGTTACGATAAACGCAAATTTTATCATAGTTGCAGAACAAAGTTATTGATTTTCCCAAACAACGTATGAGTAGTGACGTCGCTGTATAACGGGCTTCAGTAGGGAGCGTTTCAACACTTATTTGGGAAAGTCTAAAAATGTGATTTTAAAATTATAGTATCTCGGTGAGTTTTTATGATATTGCAGTGGTTTTTTTTCACTAATATTTCTATTATTTAGAGGTGTTTCTATAACATATCACAGGAAAAAGTTGTCAAGTAGTATTGTTATTGTCTTTCTATGTTAAGTTTATTTCTAACAATGTATACTCTAGGTTTTTGAAAATTAATTGTAGTTACAAATTCAATACTTCAGCGTAGAAATCAGCAAATTTAGTATTAGGTAATTTTTAAATTGACCCCACGAGACAGGCCTAGCCTAGTGTGGCGGTCACAGGTAAACATTATTTTATGTACACTTTCGGCAAAATAAACAATTTTTTTTTTTTTTTTTTTTTTTTTATATTGTTAGGTCTCCAATATATTTTTATATTACTGATTTTTTGATTATCTGCACATGTTTGTTACTTCTTTCTTTGTAAATTGACCTCTCACATATGAATAGTTAGTTGTGCAGTGCATGTAACTTACATGTAATCTAGTATACTTACTGACCTAAGTTAGTATACTTTTATAGTATACTTACTTATTAGCCAAGCCAAGAAAAAAACATATTTTATATCGTATTTTATTTATTTATTTTCATTGAGAATTGTCGCGTCAAACTTACTTACTCCAAAATGCTAAAATTCCACTACAAGCAACTTTTGTGAATATCTTGCTACTCTGTCATACATTTAGGATCTGTTATTATTGCGCTGTAAAAAAAGTTTGATTCACGGGTTCGATAGAATATTATTCATAGACTTCGGTATATCGCTTCTTAATTCTTGAACGCGCTAGGTAGGCGATCTCCAGTCTGGCTGATTCCAGCCGAACATCTCCATGCAGAGCTATAGCTTTTCATAGCAGGGGTGACGGCAACGAACTTCTGATGATGACACAAATTAGGATTTACTTGGGTAATCCATCTGGTCTCGAGTGTGCGTACGTTTGTTTTCATTATTTTTAGTAAAATGGCAGTACGCTCCGGTGACTACTTCACATCAGGCAGGCTTACCACCTAGGGGTGCTAGACAGGAAACCTCCCAGAGTGTCTGGATTCTTCTCATTCCTCTTGATCCGGTTGATCCGCAGGAAAGGGAAGCGTCTTGGCCGGTGCACCCCGGGAGCAACGGCAAGTGATTTCTTAGGGGCCCCTAATTGATCACTTGCCGATGCTGCGAATGAGCCTGTCAGGGGGGGTTGGGGGGTCCCGCACCGGGTTTCCTCTGTTAGAGGACTCTCCAGGTGCGGCACGCGAGGGCGGAGCGTCGGGCACGGGCAGCATCCCTCCGACGTCTCCTTTTGGGGGGCACTGCGGGCAGGCACCAGACGGGTGACCTGTGCCGCTGCGTGGTGGCGGTGGACTAGTCCTCTGCGTCCCGTTAGCGGGACGTAGAGGACTGGTCCACCGTGGTCCGTAAACCTGACTGTCCCCAGCAACGAGGGCTGGCGATGGTCAGGAACGGACAGGCGAATGTCTGCGGGGTAGGGGCGTTTGTCCTCCCGTGGACGGCTGCGGGGCAGGGGCGTTTGTCCTCCCGTGGCGGCGAGGGAGGGACCGGGACACCGTGTGTCTGGTGCCGGTCCCTGCTTCCCCGGGGGACGGCCATTTGGTCGGGGGGGAGCTGGTGAGGGAAGGCACACTGGCCATGCTACAGTGTGCCTTTTTCGGAGAGGGTCCGCCCTAGGGCGGAGGTGCTGGTGATGGCGTGGCGTTAGTAGATTCCCATTCCATCACCGTGAAGGCACAGGTCGGTAGCATCCCTGGGTTTTAGTGGGTAGGCCAATCCCTTTAGGAGCGGAGAGCCCCACATAACCAATACGTAACATCTGGCTGTCACCCCCGATAGCCTTAGGTTACGTAGTGGTATGCAGTTTTATGCATTTCCCGGGGTCAAAAAAAAAAAAAAAAGGCTTACCACCTAAGTAGTATGCAAAATGTTGATCAAGGAAATATTTAACTAACTGTTTTCTATTCAAATAATAAAATTAATAACAAGGAATATCTTTGCTATTGTATGAAACATTTTGACAACTTCAAATATAAATGTGACTGTTGTAGGCAACATATTTTTTTAATCGAGCATGGCAGTGCAGTAACGAAAAAGGTTTTTTTCAAACGATACATTTATGGTCAATGATAGCAAACTCTTTTAGCTTTTAAAACTAATGGACTGCATCGAAAAATCCAATATTTTTTACTAAGAATAAGAGCTCGTGTTTATATCCATAGAAAATAATAACTCACGTATTTGTACAATTTTTATCTATACGATATACGATAAAAACGGTTACAATGCAATACCACCTCCATCTTGAAATCAGTTTAGGAAATGAAATTTGTTGATGGAGATAAACTTCGACACCGATTGACAGCACTTTATTTTTAAATTTTTATTAGCTTAGCGGCCAGAAGTTTTAGGAGTAGGTTTTATACAATCTAGTGAATCTAGGCATTCTTTTGACACCTAGAATCAGCTGTTGTTGATAAATGCCGCCCTTTTGTTTACACCGACACGATACTCTACACTCACACAAACAACGGTTTGATCAAAATTTTATTAGTTTTCAAATGGATTTAGGTATTTAGAATATTTCTCATTTTTTCGGTATTTTTTCCTTATTGGCGGAATCAGAAGGAAAAGTACTATCGAACTTATAATGTTTCAAATACAGAAAGTGATCACGGCCGGAGAAAAACGGGACTTAAATTTGTATGAAAATTCTCTGAAACGTTCAACCTTAATAAGAGCTTTTTAAACGGTTTTATTTTTAAACGAAGTAGGTTTTTTTCATGGGTACATAATAGGTACATTTATTTGCAATTCGAATTACTGCTTCAAATTGCGTATATTAGTAGATCTACGAGTGGTCGGCTGGAAAGTACACTACACAGCCGGACACTTTTGTTGACCTGTAATTTAAAAACTGCAGAGGTACAATTAATTTCTAATGTGGTACATAAAGAGTACATTTTTTTCACAATAACAACAACCTCGTTCGGCTTGGTGGTCCGGCCAGGTAGGAACACGCATTTTGTAATGGTATAAAACGATTCATGATACAAAAATGCTATTAAAATGGCAACATGTTTAACATAAGCCGTGTTATGGTCATAGAAAAAGCTTTCAACCACCCCACACTTACATTCTGTCAAAAGGCTGCGCGGCCACGTTACTGCTATCATATCACAATATGGAGTTAGTCAGTCTAAGAAATATTTGCGTAGTAACACAGGCCGCTCAACTAGATCACTCCAAAATGTATCGAGACAGCCAAGGATATTAATGCCATCTAGTTAAGCAACCTTTTTAACACCACAGATATTTCTTGGACTTAACACTCTCGGCACGAAACATAAAAAGCGTTTCGTACGCAGCATCCCGCATTCGCTGCCACGTTTGTACGAGATTTTCAAATTTACATAAAAAGTGAACGGAAATTTTAACTACAATCATAATCGTAGTGAGAAAAAAATTACACTTCTTATGTTTCGTGCCCTTTCCATACTCTTTGCTAATTAGATAAAAAAAAGCGTACGTTTATGAGTTTTACAGTGGATTGTGGTTTTTAACTTAATGGTTTATCCCTTGAAGTTGTCCTTCTCCAGCCGGATGGCCTTCATGGTGTCGACGGCGTCGGTTTGCTGCGCGTGCTTCATCACCGCGAGCTGCATCACTCTCATGAAAGGATTATACAGCTTTTCCTCTCCTATTGTAGATGGCACCTGTAATTATACAAAAATGAAGAAATCAGTTGGCATTCCTGGAAAACCTTAGTCTATTTTTTTACTAATGCCGAACACGACACGCTCATTTGTTTTCAAATTAAGTATGTTAAGGCGGCTTTCACAGCAATGGAAGATAATATGTGAACGCCTCCGGCTTGTAACCAATGAGAAGGGAGATCGACATCCCAGTGCTTTGTAGTTAAAAAATAGATATCGTTTCCAGAATTTAAAAAACTTCATGTTTTTACTACCAAGGGAATTTATAGAAAAGTGAAGAAAAATTTTTTTTTTTCAACTCACTGTCGGTTTCCCCTCTCTCCGTCTCATTTCTGACCACTCCATCTTCTTCGCTACTTCTTCATTTTCCGGCTCCACAAAGGATGCAAACTTCAAGTTGTTAAGAGAATACTCGTGGCCGCAGAACACTTTGGTTTGATCGGGGAGTGCAGACAGTATGTCCACGAGTGCTTTGTACATTTGGTCAGCAGTGCCTTCGAAAAATCTACCGCAACCTCCAAGAAATAGCGTATCTCCTGCAAGTAAAACAATTTGTTGGTATTATTCATGTTATCTTTCTCATATCACATATTAGGTACAACTTATCTTTTTTATTGACTCTTGTAGATTTCCTTTCACTTATGTAATTTAACTGAAATTGTGAGTACATTCATAACAGAAAAAAAATTATTATAATCTTCATTTTACTATCTTCAGTCAGGAAATCAAATAAGTATTCTAATATGAAATTTGGTACACCCACTCTGGGTACCCCATGCTACCAATGTCAGACGGGGAAAAGTTACAAGATACAGGTTCAGAGTGAACTACTAGGTACTATAAATGTCTTCAAAATACAGATACCCCCATCTTACAGCATTATTATATGTCTTATTGCGACTAGGCCATTGCTGGCTGTGACTTGATCATTTGACAAGATAATTTTTAAATCGGAGAATCAAAATGGTCAGATTTAGAAATAGGTCTAATATAATTTCTTGTTATTACCAGTAAACACAGCAGGATCACCCCCTTCCTCGGGAGCAGTGACGAAATAACAAATGTGTCCAGAAGTATGGCAAGGAGTGAAGAGGCATTCTACATTCAAGTTGCCGATGTTAAATTTGCTCTCATGCTCCACCTTCTTGGTCAGTGCTCCGATGCGGTCATCGCCACCATACACTTCTAGGTTGGGTACCATTTTCACCAAATTTTCATTGCCCCCAGCATGATCCCTAAAAAAATTCTGATTAGTTTTGTACTGATGAATGTACATTATTATTCATGTATGGTGTCATCAATCATCATCATCATCTGCCTTATGTCCCACTATTGGGCACGCACCCTGGTAGATACATGTTGTTATTAGCATAAAATTAAGTTTGTGCTGTGATACTATTTCTTACACAGTGGCGGATTAAGCCAGCACAGGGCCTGTAGCATTTCTTCAAGGAGGCGCTTGGTTGGTCTTAGATATGCTTAAATACTGATTGACCAGTAATTTTATATGTGACGAATTACATAACAAGGGAGGGGGTCCCCCTTTTGCGAGTGGGCGCCCTTAGCGTTTGCTACTCTTGCTATATGGCTAATCTGGCACTGTTCTTACATAAATACATTTAAATGTCTACAGACACCTATAGGCATTATGTCCATGAAGTATAAAAAGTGCTTGAAGTTGAAGAAAAGAATGACCTTGATGATGCTTGCTGCTTAATTTGATTATCATATGAATATTACCAATGATGATGAGTAGTCATCACAGTCGTCAGCTTGACTCCATGTTCCTGTGCGGCCGTAACTACGGCGTTAGGGTCCACCGGGTCGACAATAGCCGCTTCTTTAGTAGCCTTATCTATAATCAAGTACATGTAATTGTCTTGGAGCGCCGGCAAGATCTTCACTTCCATGGCTTTGAAGAGGTGGTGTTCTGCTAGACTGTGCGCTCCCTTCTGGTTCCAAACAAGGGCTGAAAATATTTTACGTTTTGTACTAATGCAAATTGTATTCAAGCAAAATCAAACTTAATGAAAACTTACCTTGAAAATAAAGTTTTGTAATTTGCTGAGATAAGCCGTTTGGCAAAGAGTTTACTAACCGCGAGAGCATGAATGACACTTTAAGAAAAAGATAACAAAAAATTGCGAAAGAAGAGGATCGCAAGTTGAACATTCGCCAAATCTGTAAAGTAGAATCAGTAGTATCTTCTTTTTCCTTACAAAAGATTTCGTTATCAGTTTACTCCTTTGACAGGTTTATTTCATGGAAAGAAATTATTTTATGATTGTTTGTATGTACGTACAAAAATTTTGTAAATGGAATAAAATAAATAAACTATTTGATACTGTATGGATTTTTGATCAAATTTTACGTTTTCTTTGTAGCTCAAACAGAAGAATTGTATTTTTCTATCAAAAAGTTTTGGATTCTAATGACCCTGTTTAAGCTAACTATTGAAACGCCGAAAAGAACACCTTTGCTTGACAGTTGACACTTAAACGTCACAAACGTCAAACAAATGTGTGCGGTGCGGTGCAGACATGTGGTTTTATTTACGTAAAGTAAATTATTATTTAGGCAATTCATAAGTATAATAACCAAGTGATCAAGATGAAGATTAAACCTGTAAAGCATAAAACTACAAACACCTTTCGGGTATGTACATTATAAATGCAATTTAACTCTATTAACAACTTTTTAGTTGCGACGCTTTTTTGTACTGAAAAACGTTGCTTATGTTTACAGTTCGTGCCTTTTGCTGAACGAATCAACTCTATAGATATTCGGCATGCAGCACTTTATCACATAGAACACGCGTATACCGAACAACCGGAAGAAAATGAAACGCACTTTCATCTCGCCTTAAGGAAGTGGCACGGACTCAATCTATCGTTAAACTTCAAAAAGTTCAAGAAAGAGGTCTTTGGAATTATAACGGTCCCCCAATTGGTTCATAGGAAAAAAGATGTAGTGGAAATATTGGAACGATATTTAAATTTAGAAGACCAATTGTGCTTGCAGCCGTTACTGGAGTGAGTATATTGAGTATTATTTTATTCATTTTTAATTTGAACTTCACTGTACAGTTAGTATTTTAAGGCTTTTAACTGATTGATAATTAGCATAGAAAAGTAGAATAGAGAGGAAAATGGAGTCGCCTGAGTACTTTTTTTTATTGAATTAAACAAATAAATGATTTATCTAAAACAGTGGTGGGCAAAATACGGCCCGCGGGCCATCTCCGGCCCGCGGGAGGGTTTAATCCGGCCCGCCGGCGGTCCTTCGAATTATAGTAGTACTTATATGGCCCCTGATAAAACAAAATTTTTGCTATAGTTCTGGCCCTCCTCTGAAATTTCTTATATTTTCTGGCCCGCCATGAAAAAAGTTTGCCCACCACAGGTCTAAAACATACACTTTTTATTTAAAATAGTGACAACTTTTTTTGAATGATATTATTGAATTAATTTTCAATTAAGTTAAGTCAAAAGCAGACCAAAATAGAGTTTACAAATGACGGCTAGACTAAAGTATTGATTATCATCATCCTTGTCGCTATCATTTAAATTGGTGTCCATGTTGTAAAGTGAATTATTTATTTGAATTTATTAATTCAATCATAAAAGAGTTTATGGATAATAATGACTCCATTTTTGTCTTTATTCTACTTTTGCCACCACATATCCGTGCATTATTGATAATATTGTTTATCAAAATAATATTCAGTTTTTTTTTACTTAATGAAATATTGCTAATTTCTGATTAACACAATAAACTTGATTATCATTATAATTATTATATGCTAGATATTACTTCTTATCCTAAATGAATATAAACAACTGGGCCTTTCAAATTCAGTGCATTAGAGGAAAAGACTTGCAAATTGAACTTTTTTTGAACGATTATAATATAGATATTCTATGTATAACCGAACATTGGTTAGAAAATAATGAACTAATGCCTCAATTTAAGATTCACCAGGTGGGTAGTTCGTTCACCAGACTAAGTTCCATACATGGTGGGTCATTAATCATATTAAATAGACAATTAAAATTTAAGGAACGCAAGGATATTGTATCCTTGTCTGTTGAACGGACCATAGAACTAAGTGCCGTAGAATTAGATCAATTTATTGTTGTTTGTGTCTATAGGCCGCCATTAAGTGATTTCGAACTTTTTGAAAACGTAATGGAATCTGTGCTTCATAAAATAATTGCTACTTCTAGTAAGAAATTACTTATATGCGGCGACTTCAATGTAAATATTTTGGAAAATTCAACATTAAGTGTCAGACTGTTGAATCTTTTCAAATCGTGTAATCTCAAACACATATTTATGGAGCCAACAAGAGTGACTGCTACTAGCGCCACCTGTATTGATAACATTTTCACTGATATTCTTCCTAATACCAAACGTATAATCAGCAATTTGGAATCAGATCATTTAGGTCAATTAATTGTATTTGAGTCATTAAGGAATAATATCTTGAGAAAACAAATTACTTTTGTACCAGTAACTACGGACCGTGTCGAACGAATGAAACATAGTCTAGTTCAGGCGCTACCCTTTTTATCTTCCGACACGACTCCTAGCGACATGTACAATTCATTCTTTCACACCTTTATGGAACATTATAACGCAATATTTACTTCTAAATCGGTCGTGGTTAGTGGTGCACCAGTTTTTAGTGAGTGGGCTACTGTGGACTTACATAAACGTAGACAGGAATTGTATGCCTTGTATGAAGAACGGCGGTTCAATACGAGTGATGAATTTAAAGAGCATGTGAAACAATATTCGAAGAAATTTAAGATAGATTGTCATTTAGCTAAGCGTAATTACTTAAGCCAGAAAATAAGAAATAGTTCTGATATTATTAAAACAACCTGGAAAGTAATTAATGTGGAGACTGGTTGATCGAAGCACTCAGTAAACGATCTTAAACTAAAAATTGATGGCAAAATTGTAGATTCCAATTTAGAAGTAGCAACAGAATTTGAAAAGTTTTTTACCGAGATACCAGTATCCACAACTAAGCATTTAAATTCATCACCTTCGGCTGCCGTTACACTGTTAAAAGATAACGCCCCAGAATGTAGTAAAGACTTTCATTTTGAACATGTTAGTACTTCAGATGCAGTAAAGGCGTTTAAATCAATTAATGTCAAAAAAACTAGTGACCTTTGGGGAGTCTCTGTCCATGCTGTTAAATCCCTAATAGAAATCATAGCGCCTGACTTGGTAGTCGTGTTTAATAACTGTGTTGATTGCGGTGAGTTTCCTGATCTAATGAAATATAGTAAAATAACACCTTTATTCAAAACAGGTAGCACTACTGACCCCACTAACTTTAGACCAATATCTGTGCTACCAACTTTTAGTAAAATTTTTGAGAAATTAGTTTTGTCCCAATTAATGAAACATTTTAATACAAATAACTTAATGCATAATAAGCAATTTGGTTTTACTCGGGGTCGCTCGACAACCGACGCTGGTGTCGAGCTAATTAAACATATTTTCGATGCCTGGGAGGAGTCATGTGATGCTTTAGGTATTTTCTGTGATTTATCCAAGGCATTTGACTGCGTATGTCATGAAACATTGATCGGGAAGCTGCACTACTATGGAGTCAGAGAATCGGCACTGAATTTATTTAAGTCATACTTACAAGGTAGAATTCAAAGGGTTGACGTGAATGGACAGCACTCACCGGGGTCATTGGTCTCGATGGGTGTACCGCAGGGATCAATATTGGGACCATTCCTGTTCCTTATTTACATAAATGACTTGCCATACCTCGTTAAGACCCACCATGATATAGTATTGTTTGCAGACGACACCTCACTTATCTTCAAAGTCAAGCGACAGCAGCAAGCTTACAATGATGTAAACAATGCTATATCTAAAGTAGTGAATTGGTTCAATGTTAACAATTTACTGTTAAATGAAAGAAAGACTAAATGTATAAACTTTGTCACGCGTAACGTAAATCGCGAGCAAGCAAGTGTCATTGTGAAGGATGAGGAATTGGAACTAGTTGATAGTACAGTCTTTCTTGGTATAACATTGGATTCTAAACTCCAGTGGGGTCCCCATATTGGTAATCTCTCGAATAGACTAAGTTCTGCAGCGTTTGCAGTCAACAAGATCCGACAATTAACAGACATAAAAACAGCTCGATTAGTATATTTTAGTTACTTCCACAGTATTATGTCGTATGGTATTCTGCTGTGGGGCAGTGCTAGTGCTTCAGAGCTTAATACTATATTTGTTCTGCAGAAGAGGGCTATTCGAGCGATATATAAGATGAATTATCGAGACTCACTTAGAGATAAGTTTAAGGAAATTAATGTAATGACATTGCATTGTCAATACATCTATGAGAATATTATGTATGTACATAAAAATATCATGAATTTTAAGAAGAACTGTGACATACATAATATTAATACTAGGAATAAACATAAGCTCGCAGTGCCCACCACTCGGCTCCATAAAATAAAAACATCATTCATGGGTAATTGTGTAAGGTTTTATAATAAGCTGCCAATGAATATAACTGAATTATCTATTAACAAATTTAAGAATTGTGTAAAGCGTAAACTCATGTCTAAGGCTTATTACAGCACACAAGACTACATGAATGATGAAACACCGTGGGATTAACTGCGACTGGAAATAGATATATTTTAAAAACAATGTTTGATTAGTTGTCTTTTTCTGTTTTTGTACTTGCCAATTGTTTTGACACTTAGAGACCATTTACATCTCTAAGAAAAAATGGACTTAATTTAGTAAATAAGTATTTTCAATTTGTATTTTGACGTTTGGAGATCCTTTACACCTCCAAAACATAATATTTTGACAACGGAGACTCTTTACATCTCCATTAATTCTAGTATCAATTTATTTTCTATTTTTTTATTTGTATTGTTTGGACGCATAGAGAGACCCTTTACATCTCTATAAATGTAGTTTTTAAGGTAATGTAATGTATATTAAATTATTAAAAGAGAAACTGGTGAGTTTCTTCCGGCGCTTCTTCTCACCAGAAGGTCATTACCCGAAGCGCCAAAAAGAAAAGAAGACAAAGAATGTAAGACATGTAAAAGAGCCCTTGAGGGCCTACTTACAGAAATAAATTATTTTATTATTTTATTTTAATGACATTTTAATCATTAACTAGATCTTCATACCATTATACATACCACTGAAATGTTCTAGTAGTAGTCTTGACAATATGTTTTTCCATTTGCAGAATCTTAGTGTCACTTGCTAAGGACTTGCGAGATGACTTCTATCCATACTTTCCAAGATTTCTTGATGTTCTCATCAAATTACTGAAAACAAAGGATGCAGAAAGGCTTGAATGGACGTTGGTCTGTCTGGCCTTTCTTTTTAAGATCCTCAAACCATATCTCAAGAAGGATATTGCGGTAGTGTTGAAGAGGATCATTCCGCTGCTGAGTGAGACTCAGCCACAGTACATAAACAATTTTGCAGCGGAGAGCTTTGCGTTTGTGGCTCGGGATATAAGAGACAAGAAAAAGTTCATAGAACTGGTATTGAATTACTTGCAGACCAATAGTGACGTAAGTAGTACATTATCTGCCATAATATGGCAAAAACTATGCTGATCCCTACAGTAGGCAGTAGCATGGTTTTATTTATGGGATGATGGTTCAATCAGATATATTTTGTACAGTCAAGTTGGTTTACATCTACACACTTACGGGAATAAAAATATCTGAACACGACCTTATTGTCAGGAGCATAAAAGCGTGCTCAAATATTTTTGTAATCCAATATGTGTAGATGTAAATGAACTCGACTGTACTAGCATTTATCCACAGCTTCGCCTGTGATTTTCCCATTATTATCCCAAGGGAACTCATACTATCTTTCAATCCAGGACTTAGTCTACTTGTGTGTCAAAATTTAGTTCAATTTATTCAGTTGTTGCTGCGTTATTTAGTGAAAAAAAAACGGGTTGGTATCAAAACGACTGGATTCTCAAAACGACCAGAACCACATAAAGAATTGATCGCAAAACGACCACATCTGCAAAAAGCCTTTATCTCGTAATGAGTTTCTAGTAAAACGACCACATAGCATAAAGTCTGAATATCAGAACGGCTTACTATCAAAATTACTTGTTTGCAAAAAGACCACCTTGCAGAAGGTATACATTTTAAAATGCCCTAATTGCAAAATAACTAGATCTTAAAACAACTTCCTAGTGAAACGACTACAATTTATGGTAGCAAAACGACTAGTTATCAGAATAGCAACTATATCCATATACAGGGTGTCCCTAAAACCAACTTTTATACGATCAGGGCTGATAGACCAGCTCATAAGAACCTAGATTAAGCAAATTTGACCTCAGTAAAAATCTCTTAGTTTTCGAGATATTGACGTTTTTGTAAAACTCGTGCTAAGTGATACCCTGACTCGGTGTTTTGAGTGTCATTGCTAAAATATCAAGTATTTTACAAATCTGTATTTTGCTATGTGTGGCCAAATAACTATGCTATTGAACGTATTTTCTATTTTTGCTAATTTATTCATGCTGTGGACACAGTACAATAACAAAAAAAAAATTATTCGATTTTTTTCAAATTTCACCTCAGACTTCGAACTAGCGTGGTGAAAAAAAATTGTACCAACATAACCAGGCACTCAACGTAAAAAAATTGCGCATTTATTGTAGTTTCTAAAATGGTATAAAATTTACTAAACACTGTAATCATTTTTGAAATAATGATATTTTGTTACAAAATTAACTGTCTGCCGCCTTCATCTCATACGATCCGGTTGAACTAAGTTTGCACCTGGCGTGCTTGACATCACATACAAATTAGGTGCAAACTTCACGTAATCGTCAATATCTCGAAAACTAAGAAATTTTTATGAGGTCGATTTTACTCAGTCTCGTTTTTTATGAGCTGGTTTATCAGCCCTGTTCGCCATTTTGTAAAAGTCGCGAATTTTGATAGCCTGGATCAGTCTTTCGAATGTCATGACTTCAAATTTCAGTATTTTCTTAATCTGCTTTTTGTTAAACATTACTTAATAATTATGCTATCATACCATTTT
Source organism: Eudemis profundana (assembly GCA_947034925.1). Taxonomy (NCBI): domain Eukaryota; kingdom Metazoa; phylum Arthropoda; class Insecta; order Lepidoptera; family Tortricidae; genus Eudemis; species Eudemis profundana. Next base: position 24,923,884 of record OX344805.1, on the reverse strand, counting down.
AGAAACTACAATAAATGCGCAATTTTTTTACGTTGAGTGCCTGGTTATGTTGGTACATTTTTTTTTCACCACGCTAGTTCGAAGTCAGAGGTGAAATTTGAAAAAAATCGAATAATTTTTTTTTGTTATTGTACTGTGTCCACAGCATGAATAAATTAGCAAAAATAGAAAATACGTTCAATAGCATAGTTATTTGGCCACACATAGCAAAAAACAGATTTGTAAAATACTTGATATTTTAGCAATGACACTCAAAACACCGAGTCAGGGTATCACTTAGCACGAGTTTTACAAAAACGTCAATATCTCGAAAACTAAGAGATTTTTACTGAGGTCAAATTTGCCTAATCTAGGTTCTTATGAGCTGGTCTATCAGCCCTGATCGTATAAAAGTTGGTTTTAGGGACACCCTGTATAGAGTACTATTAAATAAATATCGTGCCTCGTGAGCAGGGTCATTACCTCTCGCTCTAGGCTGCGGGAACTATATAAGGTCCTAATTTATTAGTTGCAGATATTTTAACACATTATACTTTACATTAAAATAATTAACTTTAAATAGAAATTAAAAAATATTTTCATATAACTTTTTTGATTTCATTTACCAAACAAAAAAATTCATTATAATTTCGTCTAAAAAAAATCACCATGTGCATTATCACATGTCACAATAACACATCTGTCATGTCAACAATTGTTTGTCGTAAATGTCGTAACGGTTCGGCGGGAAAACTGCAAATGTCAATTTATCGACGTGAAGTGGCCAGTTACAGTTAATTGGTACGTAAAAGAGCTTATGTTCAATGAGTTTTCATTTAGTAATCACATTAACAGGGTGTTATTACGTAGCAAATTTGTTTTTCCTTTTTCTCCAAAAAAACATCGTAAAAGCTATAATGTTTCATGTTTTAATATACTCCAGAGACCGAGTACTATCAGCTGTAAAAATATCTGCAACTAATAAATTAGGACCTTATATATAACTAAGTAAACTATTAATGAAAAAGACGTTCTAAACAAGATTTTTGTTCTTTTTCCTGCTGGTTTTTCCAAACTAAAACATTAAAACACATATTAGCCTTCATGTTCTTTAGGTAGGTACTTGGATCATATTAGGTGTCTACTAGGTAGAGTTTTTGCAGGAAGAGAAAAGAGGGAAAAGGAACATTTTTTAATTCTCAGAAATGATGGTAAACAGCAGTCACTTTCATAGAACTAGCGTAGAAGTAAAATCTTGAGATAAGGTGCCAAGCGGATTCCAGGCTCTTTTATAATGTTGAAACACGAGACGTACCTATTTATTACGATGGTATGATGCCGATGGAATGATTTCATGCTATTTTACTAGCAAGACTAATTGCTACCATGCCATTCTGAGATTAAGTTCATTTGCGATCTAGTTATTTTGCTATTAGGGCATTTTAAGATGTATACCTTCTGCGAGGTGATCTTTTTGCGAACAAGTAATTTTGATAATAAGCCGTTCTGATATTCAGACTTTACGCTATGTGGTCGTTTTACTAGAAAAGAAAGTCATTACGAGATAATGGCTTTTTGCAGATGTGGTCGTTTTGAGATCAAGTCTTTATGTGGTTCTGGTCATTTTGAGAATCAAGTCTTTTTGATACCAACCCAAAAAAACATCTAAACTTCCAAGCATCTAAACATCCAATAGGGATGATGACTGGGTTAAAAATATGTAATTCTATTTAGTCCGTCAGTTAGATTATGGAAAAATATGGGACACGTATTTTTTGGTTTATCAAAATATTAAAAATCGACAAAGTTACAGATCATCAAACTTCTGGAGTGGGGGCTTGTGACGTCACTCTTGAGTACAATTTGTACTCAAGAGTGACGTCACTCGAAACTTCTAAGCACTCTATCCTCGTCAGTTTTTGTTTGTCAAACAAAACAAAAAATACGTGTACAATATTTTTTCATAATGTAACAGACGGACTAAACAGTTTTTTTAGTCATCTAGCCTATTGTCTGCATGAACTTTCACATTTATAATATTAGTAGGATTTTGTATCTGTAATTTCGTATTTTGTGTTGTATACTTGGCATATTGCTGGGCATATGAATTGGCAATTATTTGCACACGCTCCTTACTTTGTGTTACAGGCAACAACAGGCTGTGGCCATCTAGTGTATGAAATAATAAAGGGTGTCCCGGGCAAGTTCCACAGCTGCATTGAAACCTTCCTCCCATTGCTCCTGCAACACCTGAAGGAGCACAGAAACCACCAGGAGATACTCTTCAAACTCCTCACGCAAACATTCGAAGACAGCTTACAGGCCATACATTACAAAGAGTTCTCGATATTCTGGACTAGCATTCTGAAGTACACAGAAGAGATACTCAAAGAAGACGAAGATAACAAAGGGCTGGAGTTTATACTGAGACTGGCCGGTCAAGTGATAGAGCATCAGAAAGGAAAATATTTGACCAATCCCCCACAATTTGTGCTGCTTTTAATCAAAGTTATTTGCGAACAGTCATCTGAAAACGTTCTCGAAGTCTGTGCCCAAATAGGAGCATTGTTACTGCTCTCTCCGAACGTCTCCCTTTCTCAAGAGCATGCGGGAATTATAGTAAAAGTACTGCTACCGTTGCCGTACCCAAACATCTTAATAAGTTTTGTGCAGAACGTCATAGACTATACCCAATTTGATATGCACATTTTACCGCCTTTCATAAAATTTGTGATCCAATCTGACTTTGACAAAGAAGCGATGAGCACACTTAGCAGAATATGTCTCAGAAAATCGCAACTATCCATGAATGGCATCAAGCTTTTCGAATGGGTTAAATATCCCATTGATTTTGGAGCAAATCTTCCCCTGTTAATGGAGCATTTTTCTAAAGTGATAAATGAAGATATCAACAGTATATTTGAAAACCCGCTAAAACTTATGAATGTGTTGTTCTGTCTGCCGCATATTGAGAAAATAGATACGGATAGTTGTGTCGCCGCATTGAGCCAATTGATATCAAAGCTGGTTCATATACTGGGCAGCTACAATCTTGAAAATCAGTCGGACGGGAATAAATTTCATTGCAACACAACGGACTTGTCGAAAAGTGCAAGAAAAGTACTGTTCATTTTAGCAAATGCTATAGAGAGTGCTATTCACATATCCAGTTGCAAGAACTTGAAGGCTATTTGTGATATAGATTCTCTACTACCAGTGATATTGCCGTATGCAGCCGACCCTAACTACTTGGCAGCGTTGCACCTGACTGACCTGTATTTGACTGCGTGTGAGCAGGACAACATCCTGACTTCTCCATTGCTGTCGCTGATCGACTCCTACCTAAAGACGAATGTCTCTTCCCCATTCCATGTGGTAAGTATTACATTTTTTAGCCATTTGATTTTAAACCATCTAATTTATTTTGAGAGACAAACTGCGTGTGTTTCTTGCAGTGTTCGTTCACCGAATGCCATAGTGCTTGTAGAATCAAAGGACCATGCGTCAAAATGGACCCAAAACCGACAGAGCTGAGAGTTGTGTTATTAAATAGTTCTGTACATGTACTTCATTTCATTATATGGGCACCAAGTTCAATTCCATTGCAGAACTGAGAGATATTCAAATTCAAAATATTATGTTTGCCGCCGCGTGCGCCCGCTCCGTGCACCCGCGACAGCTAGCGTAGGCGTACTGGCGTAGGTAGGCGTTTCTCATAGAAACTAAAATATCAATATCTCAGTTTTGCAATGGATTTGAACCTGGTGCCCATAGAATAAAATTAAGTAAATGTAAAGACCTTTTTAATGACATAACTCTCAGCTCTGTCGGTTTTGGGTCCACTTCCCATACAAAGTTGCTCATGGTCCTTTGTAAAAGAGCTTTTGCGCTGTACTTTCAGAATAAGTGAATAAATGAACTTTTCCTGTGGAGACTTCATTATTAATTTATTTTTCAGGTCCGCCTCCTGACCACCCATATTTATAAACTATTTGAGAACACGGAGCCGTTGAACAAATCTGCTCAAGTGGGCGGCGCTACCGAGAAGCTATCGGTTTTCAGCATGTGCTACTCTGTGGAGTCGACTAACCCGTCCATACAGGAATATAGAGCCCAACAAAACACGCTGCAGAAGATCGCATTCAACACAACTCAGTATGCACTCATAAAAGATACAGATTTCCATCTATATCCCTTAAACTACATGTTTGGAGTCTTGTACATGAACTTTAAACTGTTGTGGGAGCCGGTGATCGAATTTATCGCGGGTTACGGCAACGCTCTTGCCACTGATGATTTCTGGCCCACCTTCCATAAAGTTCTGGAATCCTCTTTCGCCAATGCCAAAAAAGACTTAAAGCAGTTCAAGTTTGATGACGAATTTGAAAGTGATTTCGAACTATTGAAGGAACTCTACGCTGAACATAATAACATCTCGGAGAGACCGGATGTGTATAATTATAGAGACTTGTTACTCAAAGTGATGACGAATTGTATTCAAGTATGCGAAGCGAGGAACAGGGATGTCGTAGTATTGTTTCTGAACTTTATCGAAGAGGAATATAAGAGAACTGACAAGGCTAATGCGCTTAAAATTGATGTAGAAAGTCGGAATAACCCGGCCATGGAAGTTGATGAGGACAAGCTGGATGCAGGAGATGAAAATGAAGCTAATTTAGAAGAAATTACAGATATAGTTGAAGATGCCAAAGAAACCGTATCGGGCAAAGTAACGTTCAAGACTCTTATAAATGTTATGCAAGTTTTAGCACAATTTAAAAACCCTAGAGCACTTCATAAAGAGCCTATTTTCTGGGAACTTTACATGGAATTTCTGAAACATAAAAATGCGGGCCTACAGAAGTTTGCTCTCGATTGCGTCATGAATTACAAGAACAAAAGCGTTGTCGCTTATAAAAGCAACTTGTATAACCTAGTTGATGACAAGAAGTTCAAAGATGAACTAACTCTATTCAAGATTACCGAAGACGCGCAAAACATTCACACAGACGACAGAGAACACGTCATTCCAATTGTACTGAGAATACTTTACGGAAAGATGACATCTAAAATGGCGACGGACAAGAAAGGAGGTGGCCAAACTAGGAGATCGCTGATCATGAGATACGTAGCTGGTTGTAACGAGAAAGAGCTGAAAACATTCGTGGAAATGGCATTCTCTCACGTGAAGCATTATATTGCCATGCAACCTAGAGAAATATATGATAGTATTGTGTCGACTTTAGATTTAAAGTCCGTGATTATTCCAGGAAAGTTGCACAGTATTCTCAATTTATTTGAAGTGGTTCGCGAATATTTTGGCGGATATCTGAAGGGTGAACTATTATCGGACTTGCTGAAGATATTTATGTCTGTGTGTTCAACAGTGGGAGGTGTTCTGGCTCATGGGGACAAAGTTCACGTCGGCTATTCCAAAGTTATGAAAAACCTCCGAACGCTGGCTATAGGCATCCTGACGAAGCTGTTTGATCAATTTGATAAGTACGCATGGAGTTCAGAGGAATTGTACGTTATATTTGAAACTCTGATTTGGCCTCTGGTGTCCAAACTACACGTCGAAGGAATCCACAGCCCTACTGCCCTTTTGAAGTTGTTGAACACGTGGTGCCAAAACCCAAGATATTACGTGTTGCTGGTGACGTGTTCAGAACAGGATCAGTCGGTGAGCGCAATACCGCAGATATTTAAGCTTCTATTGGCACCTAGAACTAGTCCCGTCGTTGTCAATATGATTCTGGATATGGTTGAAAAACTATTGACACTGACAGAAGACGAGGAAGACAAAGAATTGCCGCCTTTAGTGCCGTTTCATACTACGCAGATTGATAGTAAACCGGAGTTGGTAGTGGAGATGAATTTCGGGAGCAAAATTTTGATACCCCACATTCCCAGCATTTTGGAAGTCATGAAGAGACGTATCGCAAACTCTGCGAAGTCGAATACCATGAACAAAAGAGATTTGCTCATTCTGTCAAGAGTCACGGAACTCGTGGCTTCGCCGCAACTGTGTGACGAACTTCTCAATCTGCTGCTACCAATATTGGTTAAGAAAGTGTGTATGAACATGGCGGAAGAAAACATGGAGTATGCGGTCAATACCATCATTAACTTACTGGGACACAGCACCAATCCTCAAACCTATATCAAGAACATTGCTGTACTGTTTAACAAGATTACCCCCGTCGATGTCCGAAAGCTTTTACTTAAACTGCTGTCTTCAATAGCTAACGCGGCTCCCAAAAACAAAGATGCCCTCACACGCATGAGCAATATCATATCTGAAATGAACGCATTCCACAAACGGTGGATCGAGCAGCCCGATTTCGATAGAAGATTGGACGCGTACAAGGCGATCTACCAGCTGCTAGATGAGAACCGAATCGATCTAGATCTCGCCATACTTATCGTCAACAACTGTTTTTATTTCATCCGGACCGAGAAGGATATAGGTTTGCGTGACGGCGCGTCTCTGTGCCTAAAGCGGATTCTTCCGAAACTGCTTCTCAAGTTCTGGTCGGCCACTGACGGTCAGTTCTTAGTTCGCGATACCGTCTTATCTCTAATATCGAACGGTATACGAGACTCGAAGAACGAAATTCTGAGGAATGAGTCAATAAATCTGCTCGGAGAATTGGCCAGGGAATGCCCCAGCACTGACGTCGTTCTGTCAGATTTGGCTCATTTGACCAACAATGAGGACAGAGAAGTAGACTTCTTCGACAACATGTGTCACTTGCAGATGCACCGGCGCGTCAGAGCGCTCATGAAGTTCTGCAAACTTGCCAAGAAAATTACCAAATGTCCTTCGCCCAGAACACTTACCAATTTCATCCTGCCATTGGCGACAATATACATTTGCGACGATAACTATACGGACAAAAACACATTGATAGACGCGTGTATAGAGACGGTGTCTACTTGTTGCAGATTACTGCCCTGGTACCACTATGAAGTCATACTTAAGTTGTATTTAAACAAATTGCGGCACGCCTCGGAGCACCAGAAACAATTGACGCGACTGGTCGTCAGTGTTCTAGACGCGTTCCACTATGATTTTTCAAAAGTGAGAGACATCGAGTTGCCTAAAGCTCTGTTAACTAACGTAGATAACAGGAAACCGAAGATTAAGAAAGGGAAAGGTGAAGACAAGGTCGTTGAAAATGGTGATTCTGAAAAAGGATTAATCAATGGAAAGGAAGAAGATGAACCGATAAAAGAAAATTTAGAAGGTGAAGGAAATGACGAAAAGGAAGTCGATGAGACGAAAGCGACAGAAAATTTAGAAGAAACGCAAATAGACTTAGATTCAGAATTGAAAGCGGCCGACGACGAAGCCGCTAGTGAGGAGCTAGGGAACAAAGATATCCCAAATGTTCCAGCGTTCGAGAGGGTCACGCAGGTGCCGCCGTCTCTGGCCAAGAGGATCATCAAGTCCTTGTCGGCAGGATTACTGCCACAACTCAATCGGTAAGCATACAACATACACAACATACATTGGATACCTTCTTTATTACTTACAAGGAAAGGTACCCAACTGTCCGGCTCCGATCTGATTTATTTTGATATGTTAGAGAGTAGTCTAAAATAATAGACACGTATTTTTCTTAGTCGCCCAATCTCAACCTATTGGGACAAACTGACCTCCAAAGTACTGAAAAGTGACTAAACCCTCCAACTTCTACAGAAAAAAATTCAAGCAAGTTGCTAGTTAATGACGGGATTGATATTATGTACCGGCATATAAAGTATCCTGAGTTTTACTGATCACTGCCCGTGGTTTGATTCAGATTGGATTTAGATTTCTTTATTTCATAATATAAAATAACAATATAAATTATCCTAAAGTCAATTTACACGTATTAATATTATGATCGTCAAACTAAATAATGAAATTGTATAAAATAATGAAAAGCACATAAAACAAAATAGTGTTTTGTCCGCAATTTTACGTCTTCCCTTGGCCAGAAAGTAGGGTTGCCAGATTGAATTACCCTATTATCGGGAGCAGGAAACAATATGTCGGGATTTTGAGACTGGTCGGGAGATGCCCAGCTCTTTTTTAGCCTGAAAGAGCGGAAATTTTCGCTGGCCGGACCATCTTGAGTGGATCGCACTAAGTTTTAAAATGAAGCCATTTGTCGGGAGATTTTCTTCGTTGTCGGGAGTCGGGAGGACATACAAAAAAAATCGGGAGAATCCCGCCAATTCCCGACCATCTGGCAACCCTAACGAAGTGGTATTCTCTTCCAGCAGGTGGAAAATGCCACTTTGGGCCTTGGGTGACGTAAAATTATATTCATACCACTGGCTTTTAAACCTACGGTTTGGGTTATCTGGGAGATTCTTTATTTCACCGCCCTAGGTGTGTAATACACTCGTGGTCAAAGAATTCCGGTCACCCTCATTTAAATAATAGAAATAGGTGTTTTTCAATATTTGACACTTGTTTCATTTACATAATATACTTCAATACCGGGCTGTATTAGCAATATCGGCTAACCCGTCATCACAATATTATTATCCAAAAATGGTGAGTTTTGCGATATTTCACTCCGTTAACGTCATTATTTTTATGGGTTTTTACGAGTTCGATCTAAACCTGAAATTGCTATTATTTTCAGTGTTATTATTGCAGATAATATCTAAAATTATAAATGATAATAATAAATAAATATTAGGGGAAAATCTTACACAAATCGAACTAGCTCCATAGTAAGCTCAATAAGGCTTGTGTTATGGATACTAGACGACGATATATTTAAAAGATACAAATACTTAAATACATAGAAAACATCCATGACTCGGGAACAAATATTCGTGCTCATCACACAAATAAATGCCCTTACCGGGATTCGAACCCAGGACCTCCTGCTTCGCAGGCAGGGTCACTACCAACTAAGCTAAAGCGGTCGTCTTTATTATTAAATTAATTTCAGATCAAACCGGAATTTAATAATTTCACAACCCTGGAGTATTTTAGGAAATACGGCAGGATTTGACTGACCCGAAGTCATCGTCCGAGAGTGTATTAGCATTTCTCGTTTATTGATGATCGTTTGAAACGCCGTAGGTTCGGTGGGCTCGATGTTGTCGCAATAGGGATGTTGACTAATGTTGAATTTTACAACATAATATAGTCACATGGATTGGAAAATACTAAATTATCATAACACAAAAGAAATAAACAAAAAATATAAGGTTATGAGACCACAAAGTTTAAAACAAACGATATTTTTTTATCGTCTTAAAGAAAAATTAAAGTCAATTTCGGAATGCTTAAATAACACTGAAAAAATAAATGTATGACAACTATGTGCTTAAACGCACTTTTTCGTGCTCAAAATAGCAAAATGCTATTTTTTTTCATACACAATTTAAGGTTTAGATTTGTCAAGACTTGTATGCAATTATTGCCGAGCAATAATTAAACAAACGAGGGTAGCAATTATTTCCTCTCCAGAGTTGTATTCAATTATTGAATTCAAGTTTTTGCTTATTGCTCGTGTGTAAACACTTGCAATTATTGCTGATTCTTGTACAAGAAACTTGCATCATGAACTGAAATCTCTTAGTGTATCTGCTTAGACGTGTCATCTGTATTTATATATGTGTATTTATTTATATATTATATGGTTATCCCTATGTATGTAATTATTATTAATATTATCTTTAGTATATGTATTATATCATGTATTATTTTTTTTGTTGGTAGCACCGCCCACAAGTTATCTGCTTTGCCCTAAGGTTAACTGGTAGAGAATGCCTTATGGCATTAAGTTCGCCTTTTGTACGATAAGTTTTCTTTTGTGCAATAAAGTTTAAATAAATAAATAAATAAATCATGTAACGACAACAGCGACGGAACGGATAACGTCATAAGCGTGTATACAGCGTTTTCAATGCTTAGTGCGATCTGCTACTTTTGATTACAATTTGTGGCTGTTATAAGGTGTCATATAGATATTTGTTCCTCACGAATAGTAGAATCGATTTACGACAGAAAAAAAACGAGTCAACAGGCAAATTACACAAGATTAGATCGGCAATCGTACAATTAACGCCGCCGCACTCTGGGCCATTAGTGGCGGTGGCGGCCCGGCCACAGCCTGGCCACTGGTGGGGGTGGCCGCCACGAGCTGTGGGCGAGTTTACATACATGTCATACGTTTGTGGCGCACGGTGGGCGTGCTCGTCCCTCGTCCCTCGTCCGGGCCGCGAGCTGCGGGAGTGGACGCGTGTAGTGGCACCATGTGTGGCCGCCAGGAGAAACACATTACTTACGAATGTTTCCTTTTGTCCAGTGCTATAGGCAAGCTGACAGATCACGAGGAGTCCCACAAAGTGAACCGGCGGAGGCTGGGGCTGGAGCGCCAGGCTGCGGATATGCTGCGGGTGCCCATCGCCCTGGCGCTCGTCAAGCTGCTGCAGCGGCTGCCCGGAGACGTGCTGCACTACCACCTGCCCGGGTGAGTGTGGGCCAGTACTGGCGCCAGTGACGGCGCCTTACATTTGTAAACGAATGTCAACTTTATTGTAACGTGTTAAAGTCTATGGGTCGTCAGTTAACAGTGGCTTCGTTTGTAGTTGTCATTTCGACAATTATAATTATGTATTCAGCACGGGCACTCGGCCCTTGTAGTTCTTGGTTCTTCATAGCACTATAATACATTCATATTTCATTACAGTATCATCATAAAGCTCTGTTCGTTCCTGAAATCCCCGCTGAAGCAAGTGAGGATCACGGCTCGAGACATCGTCAAGAAGATAATGATTACCATCGGGACGTCCTACATCGGCATCCTGCTCGAACATCTGACCTTACTCCTCACGAGGGGCTTCCAAGTGCACGTCCTGGTCGCTACGATACACTCCGTACTAGACGCTCTGAAAACCGAGTTTAAACCGGGAGAACTAAACGAGAACTTACACTATATCCTCGATGTTTGTACAAATGACCTCTTTGGAGCGTTATCCGAAGAGAAAGAGGTCGATAAGCTCCATTATAAAACGCCTGAAGCCAAACCTAGTAAGAAGAGTTATGTAACGTTGACGATAGTGTCCCAAAACATAACGGAAGCCTGTCTCATCAATCTACTTCTGCCTTTCAAGGAGGTTCTACAGAAACATCAATCCAAAAAGATCGTAATGAAAGTACAAGAAGCGTTCGCACACATAACCAGCGGGTTAGTGACGAACAAATTCATAGACATCGAATCTCTGTTCATATTCTTACACGGTATAGCCTCGGAGAGTATTCCGGAATTCGTGCTCGGTGCTCCGAAGCGAGAAATAACAGAGAAGCAGAAAGAAAAAATGCTAATTACTAAACCGGATTGCTTCATAATCGCTGAAACGCCTAAAAGAAACAAGGAAGTCCAAGCTAAACACGTTAAAGTTTCAGCTAAGGCTAACGCCCACGTGTTGGTTGAGTTTAGCCTAAACATCCTCTATGTAATCCTCAAAAGAGAGAAGGTTACAAGAATGGAATGCAGGGCGTTTGTAGATCCTTTGGTTCCTTTACTAGTAGACGCTTTGAGAAGCGATCATATCAAAGTGAGCACGGTCGCATTGAAATGTATAGCGACTCTGTGGACCATAAGAGTCAGCACCCCGACGCTTGAAGAAATGGTGAAAGATATTGTGAAGACTCTGTTCCTGATATTGCATAAATATGCGACGTTCGAGATCAGCAAGCAGAATGATAATTATCATTTAGTTAGGAATGCGTTCAAGGTGAGTGTCCTTATTATAAACTTTTTCTCAATTGTTTTTGGCTCATTCTTTGGGCACAGACTGGTTTTCCAAATTTAAAAGTAGCTGGTCCTATAAGTTGTTTTATGCCACACCTGGCGATAAATTGGCTTTTTCCGCACGCTGCGCGTACGGAAAAAGCCACTTTCTGGCCAAGTGTAGACATAAAATTATGTACTAAACACGGGAGGTAATAAAGAAAGCTCTCGATCGCATATTTACGTCCCTCGCTTGCAGCTCCGGCCGCAAACATCCGCGATCTCGGCCTTTCTTTGTATTACTACCCTAGTTGTGTAATATACTATTCTCAATTGTTTTCTGCTCATTCTTTGGGCACCGAATAGTTTTCCGAATTAAAAAGTAGCCGGTCCTATAAGTTGTTTTTTCTATATGTTAAAAATATGGGTATCATTTAATCGATCAGCAAAATATTCATATTTTGGTCAGCAGAAATATGTATTTGATCAGCCAAAATAGCTAGTTGGTAAGCAACTTATGGTTAGCAAACATTTATAAATCAGGCTGCAATTAATGATATACTGAACTGCTCTAAATTATTTTGGTCAGCAAATTAAATATTTGAGCTGCATTAAGTGATCTACGGTTATAATATTGTCTTCGGTTTCCGCGATTATCACTCATAGTAATAAAACAACTTAAACGGATTAAATCGCGTATATTACTACATTTTAAGTCCCGACGTTTCGTAACCCTTTTCAGCGTTCGTGGTCGCGGGAAGACTGAGAAAATCATAAATTTCCTCTGTCAAAATTACTGTTGTGCAAACCTACCCGCTTTAAAAAATACAAATTCAATATTAGTGTTGCCAGATGGCCTAATGTGTAAAGATGTTCACACACATGCCAGAAGGGCTTAAATAAAAAATGTCCGAGATATTCGACTTCAAAGTTGTCAAATTTTTAAGACGTAAAAATTTCGATGGATGTTGTTGTCATTATAATACGTATTTATGATTGTTTTATCGTATAGAATTCGCTAAAATAAGCATGTTTTATGGAAAAAACTTCTCTGAAATCAAAAATAACCGAGATATTCGATTTCAAAGTTGAAAAAGTTGACTTTCCGTATCTCCGGCGCTGCGGGAACAGCAGCCCTTCCGCCCTTGCATGACGGCGCACGGTCACTTCCGGCTCCGCAGCTTCGGCTTGTTGCCAGCCTCAGCCGCTCGCCTCACTCGTTCCCGCGCTTCGTCATGGCGGGCGAGGGCTGCTCTCCCTCCGCGCCTCCGGCTCTATAAAAACAGTCTAGGGCGCGCAGTGTCGGCACGCGTCCTAACCAGCGAGAGCCCTAGATTCGGACTTTCGCAGGCTTTTTACATTTTATAGTAAGTAGTATTTTCAAAAATAGCAATACGGTAAAAATCACTGATAACTGATAAACACTACTACTTGACACTGACAGCTGACAATCACCGAATGACAAAACAAACACGCCCACGATTGGCTGCTCGCGTCACGTGGTCTGTTTCGCTCTGCCCACAGTACTGCTGATTTTTCAAACTAAACGCAATCCACGCATGTTTTCTCTGCTAACCAATTGTAAAATCTTGCCGGCCAAGTAATTATTTTGCAGCTCGACTGTTTATTAGGCAGACAAATGATAAATAAAGCAGATTAATATTGGTTAAAATGTTAACCATTTTTAAATTATTTGCTGAACAAGAGTTGCCGCCCGATTTTTATTTATTGCCAACCAAATCTTTGTATGCTGCCCAAATGATTTAACTGCTTATTTTTTTTGCGGATCAATTTTAATAACGGCTGACCAAAAAATTACTTTCCTAAAAATATTACGTCAATCGTTTAGCTGCTGTTCAATGTTAGGACAAAATAAGTAACCCTCAAAGACACTTTTGCTTTTATAATATGGGCAAGAAGGTTGAAGTCTGTCTAGTCGGTTTATCGATTTCTCCTTCACTCGGACTGACTTAATTTTGTGTGTCGGTTTTTGTCCCATAGAAATGTCCGTAGTGGGTCCCGAACGAGAGACCCCAAACGTTTAGCCTGAAAATGCTACGGAAACAATTTGATTTCCCGTATCCATCTGTGTATTTTAGCATTTTTTATAAAACTGTTCATGCTTCCCATCGTAACCCGCAATTATTTTAACTTACCTCGCTATTGTTAACTTTTCAGGCAATCACGGTTCTGATCCGAAACGTGAAGTACTACAGTATGGAAGTGGATCAGCTGAAGACGCTGCTGCTGTACGCGGAACAAGATTGCCAGAACGACGAGAAACAAACCAGCTCCTTCTCCCTGCTCAAGGCGATCCTGGAGGCCAAACTGGTCTCCACCGAGCTTCACGAAGTCATGGAGAAAGTCTCCAAGATTTGTATTTTGAGCGAATCGGCGAGATCGAGGTAATTACGGTAGATATTCTGTCTTTTGTGTCACTCGTCGCTTCCTAATAACGTAAAATGTTTAATTTCAAGTCATTTCGTAGATATTATTTTCTCCTGAAATCGGGAGGTTTTCTTGATTTCAGAAAACTTACAGAGATAAATTCTCTGATGATACGTTTATGTAATAAAACGTTCGTCGGCAGTTCGAAACAGACTTGTGTAAGAATGATTCCAAAACCGATACTTACGTTTCTAAAGTAGTATAATTATGGTGATGTGTTTGTTGTTTGTCGTGTAGAGACGAGGCCCGGGTGATATTCGTGATGTACTTGAGCAACTACTCGCCCGGCAAGCGGCTGGAGCGCTACATACAGTTCTTCGTCTCGCAGTTAAACTACGAGCTGCAGCACGGCCGCGAGTCCTCGCTCAAGTTCCTGGATATGATCATCAACAAGCTACAAGTGGTAAGTCGTTAGTTATTTTTGATAAGTAATGTCATTTCTGGTACCATTACTAGTAGCATAGTAATGTTACAGTGCACAGTGTAGGTTAAGTAACGAGTGCTATATTCGCCAACAAACTGTTCCGCAGTTTGGCGAAGACATGAAACGTGTAACTATGTATGTACCTACTGTGTTTGTGAGAAAAAAAAAATCGTGGTTTACCGTAGGCATCCCGTTACCGGGAACGGTATATTTTTTCATCACACTCGCTCGTAGAGGCTGTTATAAATACGCCGGAATATAGAGTCGATTTACCTCCCGTGGGAGTTATGAATTTAGTTTTAAAATAATTTGATTTTTATTTCTTATTTTTAAATGTGATGAAAAACATAGGGTATCATTTAATCGATCAGCAAAATATTATTTTTTTGGTGAGCAGAAATATGTATTTGGTAAGCTAAAATAACTAGTTGGTAAGCAACTTATTGTCAACGAACATTTACAAATCTGTCTGCAATTAATGATATACTGAACTGCTCTAAATTACTTTGGTCAGCAAATAAAATATTAGAGCTACATAAGCGACCTACGGTTAATCAAATTTTGGTAAGCAATCAGTGGGTAAGCAAAATATTTCATTTTGTCCATCAAAAAAGGGGGGCAATAAAACCTTTTCTGCCGCCATAACGCAAAAAGGCACATCTAACATTTTTTTTCGATACTGAGTTGCATACATATTCGGAATAGGTAAGGATCGCATAACGTTTTTAATCATAATGTTTAAGAACATACTGTGTAATGGGCATAAATTAGATGCCCATAAAAAAATTAAGCATACTTTATAATGGACAAAAATTGGTTGCTCATAAAATAATTTTAACCATTAACCATACTGTATAAACGCATAAACTGCAAAACGCATAAACCTGTTTTTCTTAGTAGCTTTAGTGACAACATTGCTATTACAGATTGTTTTTATCTTGGACAGTAAGTGGGGTATGTTGTGATCGCAAGATACCTAACACTCCTCCTCGCTTCGCTCGTCGTCGTACCTAACTGTGACTCTGTCACAGTTTTTTTATCTTGGACAATAAGTGGGGATATGTTGTGATCGCTCTTCACTAATGGCAAGTAAAAGTAATTACAATCATCAATATTATGGCTTGATAAATGTATGACATTTGCAATTATTACTGCAGTCCGTGTCCGATTCATATTCGGGAATAAGTCGTATACTTTCTTCGACGCTTTTATCATTACTCGTATCACTCATTTTACACTTCTACTATGCTCAAAAATACCAAAACGGTAAAAATCACTGATAAAATACGTAAATAACACTGCTACTTGACAGCTGACAATCACCGAATGACAAAACACGCACACGATTGGCTGCTCGCGTCACGTGGTCTGTTTCGCTTTGCCCACAATACTGTTGATTTTTGAAACTTTTTTTTTTTTTTTTTTTTTTTTATTCACGATAGGTAAGCATTTGACTTTGATCTCACCTGTTGGTAAGTGAAGATAAAGTCGATGATGGAGCATGCTTACCTAGATAGTGCCTATTCACTCTCGACTTGAAGAGATCCAAGTTATATTTTAACGCAACTAAACGCAATTTACTTATTTATATAGATAACCATTCTTTTAATATGCACACCTCTCAATTAAACTGCTTACAGACATGTTTTCTCTGCTGACCAATTCTAAAATCTTGCTGCCCAAGTAATTATTTTGCAGCTCGACTGTTTATTAGGCATATAAATGATAAAAAAGCAGATTAATATTGGTTAAAATGTTAACCGTTCGTAAATTGTTTGTTGAACAAGAGTTGTCGCCCGATTTTTAATTATTGCCAGCCAAATCGTTGTATGCTGCCCAAATTATTTAATTGCTTATTTTTTGCGGATCAATTTTAATAACGGCTGACCATTTAATTACTTTCCTAAAACATATGTGTATCATTATCAGTAAAGAGAGTAATGATTCAAATTTGTATTCGAATCATTAAAAGCTTTCCGCCTTCGGCGTCGGGCTTCTAATAGATTCTCGTGAGTAATCTTATTACCGTTCTCGGTGCACAATGTATTATAATTTTCTCCGCTAAAAACCATATGTTCATTAGTTTATGCCACACTTGGCCATAAAGTGACTTTTCCCGCGCGTACGGAAAAAGCCGCTTTCCGGCCAAGCGTAGACATGAAACGATGTACTCAACACGGGAGGTAATAAAGAAAGCCCTCGATCGCATATTCACGTCCCTCGCTTACGGCTCGAGCCGCAAACATCTGCGATCTCGGGAATCTCCTTTGCCTTTTAAATTCAGGAATTTCCAGAGTTCTCGGGCGGTGGATCGCTATCAAAAGGTATATGTTTTCAGGCCCAGCTCACCAAGCAGAGCGACTACCTCCTCCTGGCGCTGGGCGCTCGCATGCTCGACGACGCCGCGCCGACTTGCCGGGAGAGTGCCGCCGGCGCCATCGAGAGCCTGCTGCGGAGGCTGCCGGCGCTGGACCGGAACAAGCTGTTCGAGCTGGTCGCCACGTTCCTCGAGGAGCCGCAGGTGACCACCGCCACCATCGAGAGCCTGCTGCGGAGGCTGCCGGCGCTGGACCGGCACAAGCTGTTCGAGCTGGTCGCCACGTTCCTCGAGGAGCCGCAGGTGACCGCCGCCACCGCTGACGAAGCGATCGCTTCCTAGATTTGGGCCCGAGTCTGCTCACGGATAGTGACGTCGCGGATAGTGAAGTCTTTTTGTCTTCGGACAAATAAAACGTGTGCCAAATAAAGGGAACCCCTCGCCACTGTACGGGGACGTATACACACGGGCAGACATGCACGCACGAGCGGAGAGACCGTTACCGCATGACGTGAACTTTTCATCACGATTAGATTTACATACGGGTAATCCTATTTATATCTCTGAGAGTGCTCGTTAAGACTTTCACGACCAAACAACAATTTTAACGACACCCCGCCAGAGCCCGCTAGGTGGGGTTGTGAGGCCAAAAACGTGCAACGCAAAATCGGCCGACATCTGAGCAAAAGTTACAAGCGCTTTCTAGGCGGGTCGTCGGCCGTGAAGGTATTCGACGAACTAATATTATTATTATTATTGATGGGTTTTGGGCCTTTTATGTGCCGCTTCGACCATTGCTGATCTATTGTAGCAGCCCTTTTGTTAGATTTCACTGCAAAGGCCCGTTGAATCTAAGAAATTCCAGATTCTTTGGGCAGTGAGTAGTTGTATCTCTTCCGGTAACAGAATATGTCGCCCTAGATGGATACTTCGTTTGCGCATGAGTGGTCCGCAATCCGCATGAGCAGAGGATGTGCATGGCAGTCTCCTCTGACTCTTGGCAGAACCTGCACGCTGGATCCTGTTTCATACCCATTTGAAACAGATGTTTGTTCAGTTTGCAGTGGCCAGTGAGGATTCTGGTCACTGAGCAAGTTTTAAATCTTTTGAGTGATAATAGCTCTGTAGATTTCTTGCTGTTGAACCCTTCAATTTGGGTTTTCGAGTGCCTTTGTCCTTTTACAGACTTCCACAGCTCGATTGCCCTACCTTTGTACAGGTTGTGTAGCAGAGAGTATGCTTTTTGTTTTGTGGTGCCGCAAAACGGTTCCGGGCCGGGCCGTGGGGTGTGTCGGCCCCTTTCCTTGCAAGTTCGTCTGCTTGGTCGTTTCCGTGTATATCGGAGTGTCCTGGTACCCATCTAAGTGTAACTTTGTTGGATGTGGCCAGGGTGTTCAGGTTATCCTTACAGTTCTGGACAAGTTTGGAATTTGACTCTAGTGAATCTAGTGCCAACAGAGCAGCTTGGCTGTCCGAGTTGATGTAGATGTGTCGATGTCTTAGGTTCTTTTCGAGAATGATTTCTGCACATTTGTTAATGGCGAAAACCTCCGCTTGAAAGATTGAGGCCTCTTTCCCAATGCTGACGCTTAGCCTGAGTTTTGGCCTTTGTCCATAGACTTCACATCCACCTCTGTGAACTTAGCCTACAACCTTGATTTTTTTCTATCGTCTATTTTTTTTCGGATACTATTTCGTTTGTAGTTAATTGTAGTAAAACAATTTTTGTTTGTAGTTGCCTGAAAAAAAAAATTAAAAAACCTGAAAAAAAGTCAGCCTGCACATTGGTCAAATCTAACTTTTAAAGGTTGATTCCGGTTCAGAATCGTTTGTAGTTGATTGTAGTACCTTTATTTTCGTTTGTAGTTAAGAAATAACGACCAAAAAAAAAACAAAACATAAATTCAAGTACTACTCGTCCCACCCAGCGCGCGTTTATGTCTTTTCGCTCTACAAGTATCTTAGCCTTAGTAGTACCAAACATGGCTTAATTATCACATGTATTCCATATTGATTGTAAAAACCTGCTCAAAACTCATCCTGAAAGATGAATTTATGTTAATATTCGCATGTCATAACGGAATAAGAAAAAAAAACGCAACAATAAAATAAAGCTAAACATTAAGTTCACAAGCGCGTTGAAGTCTTTCAGTAAAAACCAACGATATAATAGAGAACTGGCACCTAAATTGCATATGGTAGCTCTATTTCGTCTATAGTTGTACAAAAACACTCTACTAACAACTGAGCTACTCGTACCTGGGGTTTTGTAATGAAACGAAATACTAAACCTACTCGACGCCGATACCCCCCAAACGTTTGTAGTAGATCCTTCTCGTTTGTAGTAGATCCTTCTCGTTTGTAGTTGCTGAAAAACGTTCGACAAACATCTACGCTACACCAGGCTCGTTTGTAGTTGCTCGTTTACGTTTAAAGTTAAGTAAAATCTGACCTGCTTGACACATAAGGCCTCCAAGTCGTTTGTAGTTGTAAAAAAAAGATTTGAAACACACGCTACCTCCGGCTCGTTTGTAGTTGCTGTGCTTCGTTTGAAGTTCAACGAAATTCCACTTATACGCCGCAGATAGCTCCCAAATCGTTTGTAGTTGATCCTTTTTGTTTGTAGTTGATGACAATCGCTTGACAAACATCTAGGCTGTCTCAGGATTGTTTGTAGTTGATTCTTTTCGTTTGTAGTTGATTAAAATCGCTTGACAAACATCTAGGCTGCCTCGGGCTCGTTTGTATTAGCTCTTTTTCAATTGTTCTTAAGTAAAATCAGATCTGCTCGACACATAAGGCTTCCAATTCATTTGTAGTTGATCCTTTTTATTTGTAGTAGATCCTTTTCGTTTGTAGTTGATAAAAATCGCTTGACAAACATCTAGGCTGCCTCAAGATCGTTTGTAGTTGATCCATTTCGTTTGTAGTAGATTCTTTTCGTTTGTAGTTGATGAAAATCGCTTGACAAACATCTAGGCTGCCTCAGGATCGTTTGTAGTTGTTCCTTTTCGTTTGTAGTTGATCCTTTTCGTTTGTAGTTGAGCGAAATCTCACCTACTTGCCGTAAATAGCTTCCGATTCGTTTGTAGTTGATTCTTTTCGTTTTTAGTTAAGGGAAATCCCACTTACTTGCCGTAAATAGCTTCCGATTCGTTTGTAGTTGATCCTTTTCGTTTGTAGTTGATAAAAATTCCCTGACAAACATCTGGACTGCCTCAGGATCATTTGTAGTTGTTCCTTTTCGTTTGTAGTTGATCTTTTTCGTTTGTAGTTGATAAAAATTCCCTGACAAACATCTGGACTGCCTCAGGATTATTTGTAGTTGTTCCTTTTCGTTTGTAGTTGATCTTTTTCGTTTGTAGTTGATGAAAATCGCTTGACAAACATCTGGACTGCCTCAGGATTATTTGTAGTTGTTCCTTTTCGTTTGTTGTTGATCTTTTTCGTTTGTAGTTGATGAAAATCACTTGACAAACATCTAGGCTACCTCAGGATCGTTTGTAGTTGCTCCTTTTCGTTTGTAGTTGCTCCTTTTCGTTTGTACTTGATCCTTTTCGTTTGTAATTCAGCGAAAGCCCACCTACTTGTCGTAAATAGCTTCCGATTCGTTTGTAGTTGATTCTTTTCGTTTTTAGTTAAGGGAAATCCCACTTGCCGTAAATAGCTTCCGATTCGTTTGTAGTTGATCCTTTTCGTTTGTAGTTGATAAAAATCCCTTGACAAACATCTGGACTGCCTCAGGATCATTTGTAGTTGTTCCTTTTCGTTTGTAGTTGATCTTTTTCGTTTGTAGTTGATGAAAATCGCTTGACAAACATCTGGACTGCCTCAGGATTATTTGTAGTTGTTCCTTTTCGTTTGTAGTTGATCTTTTTCGTTTGTAGTAGAATCTTTTCGTTTGTAGTTGATGAAAATCGCTTGACAAACATCTAGGCTGCCTCAAAATCGTAAGTAGTGGCTCCTTTTCGTTTGTAGTAGATTCTTTTCGTTTGTAGTTGGTTAAAATCACTTGACAAACATCTAGGCTGCCTCAAGATCGTTTGTAGTTGCTCCTTTTCATTTGTAGTAGATTTTTTTCGTTAAAAGTTGATGAAAATCGCTTAACAAACATCTAGGCTGCCTCAGGATCATTAATATAACATTTTACCTTCCAATAAAATGATTATTATTTTTCCTGAAGTCGTTCGACGTCTTCATTGAGAGAGTAGCGATGTTCGCGCCGATTTGAACGCCGCCGGAAGTACCACGTGATGCCGTCGTCGCCTCGAAGCCGCATCCGGTTCCCGCCGTCAACTGTCAAAAGCAAAAACCCGCCAACTCGCTCGCCGCCATGTTAAACCATTGTTGCGGAGGTAATGCGTTTGGTGGTCCACCAGGAAGCCATTACTCAGACGTCGAACGACTTCAGGAAAAATAATAATCATTTTATTGGAAGGTAAAATGTTATATTATTTGTTCCGTTTCGTCGTTCGACGTCTTCATTGAGATCTGTTTATTATCTCCTGGTGGCGAGTGAGAGGGTGCAACAATGTGAAGCTTAAGTCAACGAGAAGGGAAAGGACTTGCCTTGCATACGGTAAGAGTACTTGCCTAACGTACCTGATGGTAACGCATTAGTTACCCGGTGGTTCACGAAGTATGCTAGTGTATGTAGGACCCACTTGACAGAAGATACTCGGCAGGCGCAGTCTGCGGTTCTCGATGTCCTGATAACATAGTTGTACTTTACCCAGGACCGTGAGAAGGGAACCCGTTTAGACGACTCTTGGCTCGAGGCGAGTAGGACTAGCAGTCCTCGTCAGGGATTTTTGAAATCTTACACGTAGACATTTTAGAGATACTGATAGGGGATTAGACCTTTTATATTTCCACAAAGGCATATCATACGTATATATAGGATATGAAGCATTCAGTGTTGATACTAGAACTAGTTGACGGTAATTCGTTTCCGAATTTAAAAGAAGTTTTGATTGGTTAGAATATATATATATATATGACACCGTTGTATGACATTTTAACATGTTTTTGGATATCGTTATATTACGTTGTTGTATTCTTATGATGTATTACCAAGCTCAAGACGAAACTGTACATGTTGGACATACCGTAGGCACAGTTCAGACAGGAGGAGGGATGCATAGCACTTTATACTCTGGCGTGGCGTCAAAAGTATCATTGGCCAAGTCGAAGCAATTTTGGCTTAATTACGATTGCCAAATTAAATTTTAGAGAATCAGAATATTACCAGAACACAATCTTAACTGTTCTTATTCTGAATAGTACTAGGTACGGGTGCTCACGCTTTAAACAAAAACATAAAATAAAAGTAAAATAAATAAATAGTCAACGCGATTAGGGTTGCGTTCTATTGACACTGACATTTTACCTTTTGTTAGGCTAACGACCCTGCGATTAGTTTTCTTGGGCCGCCATGATCTTCTACTTCGGCCAGGTCCGATGTCGGAGCCTAGCGGCTGTAGTAGCCAAATCTGGCACCTTGGAGATACGTACAAAGGTGTGTCTGCAGATTGTGTAGTTTCGGTGTTTGCCAGCGGCTCCGCAGTGAGAGAGCGGAACGTGATGTAGATGAACAGACTTACTTAGCAACCTCTTGAAATTGTGTCTCCGAAAACCGTGTCGCGTCGGCAACTATCTCCACCTTGCCAAGCGGATAGTTTTCTGGATATTTGTGCATTTATTTACGAATTTGTTTGATTCTTAAGTAAGGGCCATTAACTGGATCGGCTTTAGAAGTTTAACCATATGGTACATCTGTCCGTATAGACAAGGAAAATACCTCGAGGGTTTCATATCCCACCCCTGTATGGCAGGGCCGCCGTAGCGATTAAAGAATAATGAAGAAAAATTAAGTATTTGCCGATATAACTTAAAAATTTCTGCCGGCGCGGCTAGATTACTTTTAAAGTGTACGCAAAATAGGCGTATAAATATCAGTCAGATGTGCAAAAGTAGCCCACATAACTTCTATAGTGTTAAAGATGAACCGCTGCACGCTCTCTCGAGTTTTTACCCAGATTGTCTATTTAGTCGCGAGCAAAAATGCTGGCCTTGGCGAAGCCTGGCCACAGTGGCCGCGGCCGGGCGGAGAGCTGCTGCGCGTTCTGCTTTGAACCTGATGGCATTGCCTTTTCCGATAATGACGTAGCGAACACAAGATGACATACCTGTACTCTTAAGAGTCGTAAGACAGTTACAGTGATTGGTTCCAATGGGATAAGAAGCATTTTTTACCTCAGATGGCAGACTTGCGCTAGTCTCATTGGTGGCAAAGGTCTGTTCCGACTGGTCAAAACGCGTACGTCGGGATATCGACAAGTCTTTTAAAATGGTGGTGCTCGACATTTCCCAGCTTCTCGGAGAAACCCGGGAGGCGCGACATACTTTTATAGATGTTGATGTAGTGGCGAGAAAGATGATGACGTCGGAGTGACGGCTGCGACGGAGTTTGGTCGAGACGCGCGCTTTACCTCTGAATTCTCTGATGGGGACTCTCAAAATACTGCAGTAGCGCGTGTAGCGCGCGGTGCTTCAGAGGTTACCTGCGACAGCGCCATGGCGGTAGGTGGTGCCGTTGCGGCAGCCGGTAGTGGCGCGTAGACAGCGGTCGGTGCCGTTGTGGCGGTCGATGTTAGTGTAGTGGCGGACGGTGCCATTGCGGCGATCCGTGCCCTTGCAGCAGCCGATATTGACGCGTAGACAGCAGTCGGTGCCGTTGTGGCGACCGATGTTAGCGTAGTGGCGAGCGGTGCCATTGCGGCGATCCGTGCCCTTGCAGCAGCCGATATTGACGCGTAGACAGCAGTCGGTGCCGTTGTGGCGACCGATGTTAGCGTAGTGGCGAGCGGTGCCATTGCGGCGATCCGTGCCATTGCAGCAGCCGATATTCACGCGTAGACAGCAGTCGGTGCCGTTGAGGCGGCCGATGTTAGTGTAGTGGCGAGCGGTGCCATTGCGGCGATCCGTGCCAGCGCGAAGAGGAGCCCCGCATAGAAGATTGGTGTGGCAATTGATACCGGGGGCAGTGGCAAGTGGCGCCATTGCGGCGATCCGTGCCAGCGCGCAGGGTAGCCCCGCAGAAGGCCAGTATGGCGAATTATGTCGGGGGCAGCGGCAAACGGAGCCATTGGGGCGATCCGTACCGGCGCAAAGTGTGATTCCGGCATTGATGCCGGCGCAGTGGCCAATGGTGCCATTGCGGCAGCCTGTGCCAGCGTAGAGACCGCCGTATAGCGGTGGTTGATGCCATTGCGAAGACCGATGCCTGCGGCGCGCTAGATGCTGTAGCATGGTTGGCGCCCTCGCAGCGACCGATGCGGGGACGATGGACGCCCTCACAGCAGTGGTCGGAGCCATCGAGGCGACCCGTACTGGTGCGGTGGGTGGAGCTATAGCGCGTTATTTACCATTGCGATGACACCCAAGTGGTGGCGTTACGGCAACAACCGGAGAGGTGACCGACGCCATAGCGGCGACCGGAGCCTCGATAGAAGCTGACGTTACGGCGGATGCCGCGACACGGCACAATCGCGATACCGATAACTTACATAGGTACCTGTACAGCAGTGTCGAAACCCGCCAAAATCCGCAGATTCTGACGCGGAGTGACGCGGAGGGACGGCCGAGGCGGTGTCTACACGAGGACGCAGCGTCACGCACGAAGTGACGCAACAGCACACATTGTGACCTCGTTCTCAATTTCAGTGAGAGTACATGGTGGCGCTCGATGTCTTGGCGCGGGGCGGGGGCGGGGCGCGGGCGGCGCCGCGGAGCCCCCGCGACCGCCCGCGACTAGCTACCCGCGCTGCGAGGGCGCCCACACGAGGTCACGCGAACATTACTGGCCGACGGGTCGATCGATGCGTAGAGTGAAGGCGTACCTGTAGACGTAGCGGTAAGGGCGTGGGCGCGCGGGGGGACGAGCGGCGGATCGTTTGAGGTACTTCTCCACAGCAATCTTCGTCTCTACGGGATTATGGATGCCGGATACTTATGCCGCTTCGCTGGATCCTACGGCTCTGCGATACCCCGCAACGCCTCTCCTAGGGTTCATGCCTGGCGATCTGTACCTGTAGTCGGAGTCCGCTGGAACTATTTCTCGGGGTCCGGCCGGTGCGGGGTCACTTTCGGAATATTATTCCGGAAAAATCTATATCACCCCCGCTGTTACAATTATCTCGCAGCTGGGGATCGAACCCATTCATTCTGAAGATTCCTTACGTTAACCCTGTTAAGATACAGTCGAAGCACTAAATAAAAGGCGCCACGCACGCGGTGCTCAGGGAGCGGCGGGTCCGCGGCGCGGCGACCGCGTTCTGGACGCGCGTCTATCACGAGACGTCGATAATGTGCTTCTTGTCTAGGCTAGGGAAGCGCTCATGCGGCTATTCTGCGGGATGCGGTGAAGGCGGCCCAGGGGGCACGGGACCTGAATCGACACGATGCCCGCTTTTTGCGGAAGGGTTAACCACGTCACGTGTCATAAGTGACTTTCGATAATTCTCTTAATCATTAATTCACGTTCAACACGACGTTCACGATTCAAATAAAATATAACGCGGCATAGTCAGCGATAATTATTCATTAATTCGATAAATTCACGTCGCTCTAAGCACAGATAAAAATAACGACGTATACGTTAGCGACTACATCTTCGGCGACTATGTGTCGGCCGTTAAAATACCCAGATCCGAGGGTAGGATGGAACGCGCGTGATAAAAGAACACTTATAAAGAAGTTCGTAATGCTTTCAGCTGAAAAAATAACGCAATATGACTATTGCAAGAGCTAAGCATTGAAAATTTTAAAAGTAAAAATGAGGGTAGGTTTCTACCACACGAGTTAATTTATACGCTTGGAGCAAATTCGCATTTGGGACTGTTCGAGCTCCAGATAAAGAACCTCCGCTAATAAAAGTTCTAATTTCAATGAAGTAAAATGATAAAACACTCCTGGTTGGTAGGTAGGTATGATGGCTGACTCACCGGCTGTCGGTACAAGTTTGTACCTGACCGTGTCCTCGGCGCTGCTGTACGCGACGCTCTGCTCCGGAACATGCGACGGCACGTTGTGGCACTTCGTTCGTATCTCCTACTTCACATCTCGGAGATACGCGGGCTAACTATTCACGGGGACGCGAGATAGTCAGACCTATTAACCTTGCAGTAACCGAGCGATTTTTGAAATCGGTTTTCAGCCGAATATTAATAATTAACAAAAATGATAATATAGTTTTCGCCGGTTAGAGCAAAGGCTAAGGGCGGACGTCCGTCTCGGACGGCGGACGACGCAACAATGATTTAACATGGCGGCGAGCGAGTTGGCGGGTTTTTGCTTTTGACAGTTGACGGCGGGAACCGGATGCGGCTTCGAGGCGACGACGGCATCACGTGGTACTTCCGGCGGCGTTCAAATCGGCGCGAACATCGCTACTCTCTCAATGAAGACGTCGAACGACGAAACGGAACAAATAATAGTTGCTCCTTTTCGTTTGTAGATGATTAAAATCCCTTGACAAACATCTGGACTGCCTGAGGATCATTTTTAGTTGTTCCTTTTTGTTTGTAGTTGATCTTTTTCGTTTGTAGTAGAATCTTTTCGTTTGTAGTTGATGAAAATCGCTTGACAAACATCTAGGCTGCCTCAAAATCGTAAGTAGTTGCTCCTTTTCGTTTGTAGTTGATTTTTTTTGTTTGTAGTTGATAAAAATCGCTTGACAAACATCTAGGCTGCCTCAGGATCGTTTGTAGTGGCTCCTTTTCGTTTGTAGTTGATTCAAATTCCTTGACAAACATCTGGACTGCCTCAGGATCATTTGTAGTTGTTCCTTTTCGTTTGTTGTTGATCTTTTTCGTTTGTAGTAGATTATTTTCGTTTGTAGTTGATGAAAATCGCTTGACAAACAACTAGGCTGCCTCAAGATCGTTTGTAGTTGCTCCTTTTCGTTTGTAGTAGATTTTTTTCAATTGTAGTTGATGAAAATCGCTTGACAAACATCTAGGCTTCCTCAGGATCGTTTGTAGTTGCTCCTTTTCGTTTGTAGTTGATTAAAATCCCTTGACAAACATCTGGACTGCCTCAGGATCATTTTTAGAGTGGTTCCTTTTCGTTTGTAGTTGATCTTTTTCGTTTGTAGTAGAATCTTTTCGTTTGTAGTTGATGAAAATCGCTTGGCAAACATCTACGCTGCCTCAGAATCGTTTGTAGTTGCTCCTTTTCATTTGTTGTTGCTCCTTTTCGATTATAGTTAATTTTTTCGTTTGTAGTTGAGCGGAATCTCACCTACTTGCCGTAAATAGCTTCTGATTCGTTTGTAGTTGATTCTTTTCGTTTGTAGTAGATTATTTTTGTTTGTAGTTGCAGAAAATCTTTTGTTTGTAGTTGATAAAAATCGCTTGACAAACATCTAGGCTGCCTCAGGATCGTTTGTAGTGGCTCCTTTTCGTTTGTAGTTGATTCAAATTCCTTGACAAACATCTGGACTGCCTCAGGATCATTTGTAGTTGTTCCTTTTCGTTTGTTGTTGATCTTTTTCGTTTGTAGTAGATTCTTTTCGTTTGTAGTTGATGAAAATCGCTTGACAAACATCTAGGCTACCTCAGGATCGTTTGTAGTTGCTCCTTTTCGTTTGTAATTGATCCTTTTCGTTTGTAATTCAGTGAAATCCCACGTACTTGCCGTAAATAGCTTCCGATTCATTTGTAGTTGATCCTTTTCGATTGTAGTTGATAAAAATCCATTGACAAACATCTGGACTGCCTCAGGATAATTTGTAGTTGCTCTTTTTCGTTTGTAGTAGATTTTTTTCGTTTGTAGTTGATGAAAATCGCTTGACAAACATCTAGGCTGCCTCAGGATCGTTTGTAGTTGTTCCTTTTCGTTTGTAGTTGATCTTTTTCGTTTGTAGTAGATTCTTTTCATTTGTAGTTGATGAAAATCGCTTGACAAACATCTAGTCTGCCTTAGGATCGTTTGTAGTTGCTCCTTTTCGTTTGTAGTTGATCTTTTTCCTTCGTAATTCAGCGAAAGCCCACCTACGTGTCGTAAATAGCTTCCGATTCGTTTGTAGTTGATTCTTTTCGTCTTTAGTTAGGGGAAATCCCACTTACTTGCCGTAAATAGCTTCCGATTCGTTTGTAGTTGATCCTTTTCGTTTGTAGTTGATCCTTTTCGTTTGTAGTTGATCCTTTTCGTTTGTAGTTGATCCTTTTCGTTTGTAGTTCGCTGAACTAAAAACGAAAAAGATCAACTACAAACGAAAAGGAGCAACTACAAACGATCCTGAGGCAGCTTAGATGTTTGTCAAGCGATGTTTAGCAACTACAAACGAAAAGGATCAACTACAAACGAATCGGAAGCTATATACGGCAAGTAGGTGAGATTTCGCTCAACTACAAACGAAAAGGATCAACTACAAACGAAAAGGAGCAACTACAAACGAGTCGGAAGCTATTTACGGCAAGTAGGTAGGATTTTGCTGAATTACAAACGAAAAAGATCAACTACAAACGAAAAGGAGCAACTACAAACGAAACGGAGCAACTACAAACGATCCTGAGGCAGCCTAGATGTTTGTCAAGCGATTTTCATCAACTACAAACGAAAAGGAGCAACTAAAAGGAGTAAGTGTAAAATCATTGAAATAATTATAAAAAATAAAATATTTACAGGTAAACACTGTTGTATGGATATTTAAAAATATGTTACTTAGTTATATAGAGCTTTAATACTTTTTTATATCGTATTTGTGGTGTTTAAGTAAATTATATGGAGTTTAAATGTATATTACTGGTAATGATAAGAAGTTTTAAACATTTGGTATGTAATTAAAACATCAGTTTATTTTTAATATTATTATCAAATATTCGCGAGTCAATGATACATTTTTAAATTTCTTTCCATGTATAATTGTATTTCGTTGCATTATGTCACTTTGACATTGACAGTTATTTGTTTACATTTTTGATCTCGAATTTGATATTCGACTTTACTACAAACGATTGGGGGGCTATCGGCGTCGAGTAGGTGGGATTTCGTTTCATTACAAACGAAATAGAGACTTCAAACGAACCCCAGGTACGAGTAGCTCAGTTGTTAGTAGAGTGTTTTTGTACAACTATAGACGAAATAGAGCTACCATATGCAATTTAGGTGCCAGTTCTCTATTATATCGTTGGTTTTTACTGAAAGACTTCAACGCGCTTGTGAACTTAATGTTTAGCTTTATTTTATTGTTGCGTTTTTTTTTCTTATTCCGTTATGACATGCGAAAATTAACATAAATTCATCTTTCAGGATGAGTTTTGAGCAGGTTTTTACAATCAATATGGAATACATGTGATAATTAAGCCATGTTTGGTACTACTAAGGCTAAGATACTTGTAGAGCGAAAAGACATAAACGCGCGCTGGGTGGGACGAGTAGTACTTGAATTTATGTTTTGTTTTTTTTTGGTCGTTATTTCTTAACTACAAACGAAAATAAAGGTACTACAATCAACTACAAACGATTCTGAACCGGAATCAACCTTTAAAAGTTAGATTTGACCAATGTGCAGGCTGACTTTTTTTCAGGTTTTTTAATTTTTTTTTCAGGCAACTACAAACAAAAATTGTTTTACTACAATTAACTACAAATGAAATAGTATCCGAAAAAAAATTGACGATAGAAAAAAATCAAGGTTGTAGGCTAAGTTCACAGAGGTTTCACATCCTACGTCATCACCTTTTTTAGAGCCATCTGTAAACCAGATTAGGCTGCCCTCTTCGAAGGACGTGTGTTCATCTGCCCATTCGTCCCTAGAGGGTATTTCCACTGAGTATATTTTTGTGAAGTTACATACAGCATTCATATCATATCATCAGTGGGCATGCATAGGATGTTGTTTTCAAACACTGAGACCTTAAGTTTGGTCAGTGTTTGTGAACGCCATGTAGTCCTCGTTTGGGTGCAGATTCTATAGATACACTCCTCTTTCTGCACTTGTAGGTGCAGTGGTATTAGGTTCAGCAGTGCATCCAAGGCTGCCCCCGGTGTAGAGGATAGGGCTCCCGTTGCGGTTATGCAAGCGGTGCGTTTCAGGCTGCTTAATTTTTGGATAGTTGTCTTTTGGTTGGTTTTATTACACCAGACGGCTGAGGCGTATGTGATAATAGGCCTCACGACCGCTGTGTAAAGCCACATAGCAATGTTGGGTTTTAAGCCCCATCTTGCTCCTGCCATTCGACAACAAGTCCATAGAGCCATCTTCGCTTTTTGGATTATATTTTCCAAATGTGTGTTCCAAGTTAACTTTTGGTCCAGTGTGACCCCTTCTTGACCTCGTTTGAGAAGGGTATAATGTGCCCGTTAAGCTTTAGTTCTCCAAGCTTTTCTAGTTTTCGCTTCTTGGTAAAGGGCACTATTATGGTTTTACTGGCATTTATAGTCAGTCGTTTTCTTTGCACCATCTGACAATGGTGTTGAGAGCTCCTTGCATTAGGCTTGAAATGGTGTGGAGGCATGGGCCCCTGACTACGATCACAAGGTCGTCGGCGTATCCCTGTGTATCATAGTCGTGGTCAGCCATTAATGTAAGGAGTTGGTTCACTGCTAGGGTCCATAAAAGTGGGGAGAGTACGCCTCCTTGTGGACATCCTCTTGTGGTGTAAAATTCATGGGTTACGGCGTTTAGGGTTAATGTCGCTACCCTATTGGATAGCATACCCTGAACCCATCTGATAGTGGTTCTGTCGACGCCCTTTGATTCCAACCCCTTGAGGATGGTACCTGTGGGTGTATTATCGAACGCACCCTCCACGTCAAGAAAAGCACATAGAGCCGTTTGCTTAACCTCTAAGGTGTACTGCACCTTGTCGACCAGATCTAGTAGGGCAGTTTCTGTAGATTTCCCTTTTTGGTAAGCATGTTGATTGGAGCTGAGTGGTCTAGCCACCAGGTAATGAGCTCTAATGTGTTGATCTATTATCCTTTCCATCGTTTTAAGGAGGAATGAGGTAAGACTAATGGGTCTGAAGGATTTAGGCTGTGAGTAGTCCTTTTTCCCTGCTTTTGGTATGAATTGTACCTTGACCCGAGTCCATTGATCTGGTATCGTGCTCCAAGCAAAGCTGGTGCGGAAAATTTTAACCAGATGCGGGAGGAGTAGGTCTTGGCCCTGCAGCAGTAGAGCAGGGAAGGTTCCATCCATTCCCGCAGATTTAAATGGTTTGAATTTCTTCAAAGCCCATTTAATTTGGTTTGGCCTGAATATATTTGCGACCAGGTTCCAGTCAATATTTTTTGCCCTATGGGGTTTGTGACTCCCTCCGGGCCTTAATTGGCTGTTGTGGGAACGAACCGGGGAAGTGGACAACTCTGAGGAATTCCAGGGTCTCCACCTCTGTGAAGACCTAGATAGTTAGTTGGTGTCTTAGCGAGTATTTTGTGTATTCTTGCCCCTTTGTGGGTTTGGGCAATGTTTTCGCAGAACCTGCGCCAAGACGCTCTTCTGGCTTTTCTGATCTGTTTGTTATATTCAGTCAACGCTCTCCCGTACCGTTGCCACTCGCACGGTTTGGTCGCGTGATTGAATGTGCGACGTGTGGAGACCCGTAGCCTTTCGACCTTTTTGTTCCACCACGCCGTTGGGTTGTTTGTGGATGATTCCTTCAGCGGGCAGTTCTGTTCATAGGCTTTGTAGACGCCGTGCGTCAGAAGCTCTACCGCTACGTTGAGTGAATCAGGTGTCCTTTAGGTACTCCTCAAGGTGTCTCTATAGGCAGCCCAGGAAGTGTCTTTTGGATTCCTACGCACTAGTGGTATTGAGTCTAGTGAACCTTTTACACCAAAAATGATATGTTTGTGGTCCGACATTGAGTTTTCGCGGCTCACGTGCCAGTCAGCAAGGCAGTTAGCTACCTTTTGAGTTGCGAATGTTATATCTAGTACTTCTTGTCTGGCTCTGGTTACAAAAGTTGGAATTCGACCGGTATTTAGTAAGTGCAGACCGTTAGTAAAGATAAAGTTAGAGAGTAGCTCACCTCTTTTGTTGATGCCGGAGCTGCCCCAGATGGTGTGGTGGGCGTTGGCATCGCACCCCACTATCAGTTCCGACTTTTGTGCGTGGGCATAGGCCACTACTTTAGTCAGTTCTTCGGTAGGGTCGGTTTTCTCTCCGGGCAGGTAGGCTGAGCAGATGAGTACTTTCAGCGTACCCCGCCCTTTGAGATCCACGTAAGCGACAACCAGGTCGTCGCCGCAGAGTTCTGTAACAGGTAAAAAGTTAATGTGTTTGTTGAACACGATGCAGGCTCTTGGTTTAGATCCTTTTTCGTGAACCAAAATCTTACCTGCCTGGTTTAGTCCGGCGATCTTACCGCTGGCGTTCAACCAAGGTTCTTGTAGGAGGGCGATGTCCAGGCCATTTTCGCCGAGGATTTTCTCCGCGACCGCTGAGGCCGCGATGGCGTGATGGAGATTGGCCTGCAGAAATGTCGCCCCCCTACTCCTTTTAGCGTCGTTGGTGGCTTTGGCTTTGGGCGTTTCCACGCCCTTGCCTTCCTCCTCGCTGTAGTCCTCTGCCCCTAGGACGGCCAGCGCCCCTGTTGGTCCCCCTGCTGGGAGGAAACCGCTGCCCCGACGATGTTGAGGGATGGTGGGAGGGGACAGTACGGGTAGGGTCTGGGCGGACCTTACGAGAGGGTGTTGTGGTGGGGAGGGAGGGGATGACCGGCCTCGATGGTCCAGGGAGGACCTGCGGGCTGGTTGGGAGAGGTAGGGGGTTTGTGGCAGTCGGTGCTGGGGTGACGGAGGATCCAGTTCCGGGCTATTGTGCCTTGTTCAGGCCCTTTAGCCGAAACTGGACTTCGCGCAAACCGAGGTTTGCCTTAAGTTGCGTCCTCTGGAGGGCCTCAACAGATAGGTCGTCGATGGATAGGGTCAGTGTGACCCCGCCCTTTTCGACCTTAGTGTTGACGATCCTCCAGAGTTCGGTGCGCAGTCCCCGGTTTTGCGCGCGTAGGAGAGGCAGACATTGGTCGATCTTTTTGGCGTCTGCCTCGGGGATGAACACCACCCCTATGTTTGGCCTCGGTAGCTCACTTTCAGGGATGACCCTGAGGTTGGCTTCCGGCCATGGGTTGAGGGATGGCGTTACGTTTTCAAGCCAGGTCTTGGATTGTTGGTCGCTGCATGTGATGAGCAACCAGCCTGGCTTGAAGGAGTAGCCTTTGAATTTAGGTCCTTCGCCAATCTCCATTGTTGAGATCTTCTGCAGGATGGAGTTGCAGAGGGACTCCAGTTGCGCGTTCGTCATCGGACTAGAGTCCTTGATCCCAACTCGGATCTGGCTCAGGACCTCGCTCTAGGCTGGTGGTGGATGGGATAGTGTTGGGGGGGTCTCACATACCCTTGGGGCCTTGGGTGTATTCCCCTGCGGTGATTCCTCCTCCGAACGGGGCCGTTTGGTCGGCTTTTGTTCGGGCTTGGGTTGTGAACTCCCAAACTTGTAACCCATCTTCTTCAGCTCCGCAAAGCTCTTTTTGCACAGTTGCGCCGCCTCTGCAGGCGGCACCCCCAGTCCCTTAAGAGCTTTGAGGCGGTTCTTGAAAGAGCTGGCCAATCGCTTGGTCGGCTTTTTGTTGGGGTTGTGGGAAGCATCAATCGGTGAGTTTGGTCCGTGATCAGACCTTTCTACCGCTCTGGTGCTCTCCACCACCTCCATTGGTTGCTCCGACGGTTCAGCGGATTCCTCCGCATCTACCGTCAGTGGCAGAAGTTCCTGGACTAGGTCTTCCAGGGTGTCTTTGATTTTTTTGTTTGATTCTTCCGTTTTTGTTCCCACGAGAAGTTAGGGAAATAAGGGTGGACCCTTATTTCCCTAGTCGGAACTGGAATGGACCAGCAGAGCCCCGCTTGCTGGAATAAGGCTATTTACACCTCGAGGTCGCCCGGTATCGAGGGCCCTCCGTTAACGACTGAGCATCCCCTCAGCCACGCATCTATCGGCACGGTACGGATAACACCTTAGATTGGGGATTTTTGGAGTCGAGGTTTACTCCTCCAGGAGCCGGGACAAGGGGGGGTGCTAAGGGAAAAGGATGGGTTAGGGATATAAGGTTCCACTGCAGAAATCCGCACTGGAATCTAGGGTGAGGAAGGGTTGGTGGTCAGGATGGGGTCTGTGGGATCATGGGAAATAGGGCTAGGGATACCCGGAGGGTGGGACTGTCACCCCGGGTATTTGCCCTTCATACTTAGTCGCCTAGGGTCCGGGGTAGATGGTAAATATGCGGCGCCCGTTTGACCTAGGGCGTTTCCAGGGAGCACGACCCACGAGCGAATTGCAGGTGGGCGCGTCCCAGTTCCTTAAGTCGGCAGAGTCTGGGACGACGTGGACGTGTGTGAGGCACTTGGAGTTGTGTGCCGATAGCTCAGCGCCGCATACCTGAGCGTACTCACTACTCCCCTACTCCCCTAACGAGCTAATAATTAACTTACGTGGAACCCGTTTAGATACCGAACCTTATGTCCTATTTTTTTTTCCCTAATTTCATAATTTTCCTGATTTCACCAATAGAATCAGACCTGTAAAAGAGCTCATCAGGCGTACTCGTAGAAGTAAATGATTTAATTTGATATTTTAATTTTTCAGCCGGTACACATCGAGCTGGCCGCTCAGTTAACCGTCCGCTTCGTAAACGTGGAGGCCGACGAGTTCAAACACCGCCTCGCTTCCCTCCTCCCCCGTCTCGGCGGGAAACTCCTCCTTCTGAGCGGCGATATCGGCGAGGGACGATTCGTAAAAATCAGACTGGAGCAATCGGGAGATAAGACTGACGAGGAAAAACAGAGAGAAAAGGACCACGGTTTAATACAATTGCTGAATCTTATACACAAGATCACGGTCCGTTGCGAGTCCAGTTTGAAGAATAAGAGACACGTGACCGATTATGACGATATAGCGCAGCAGTGTCAAGCTCTGCTCGCGTATCCTCACTCGTGGGTCAGGTTGAGGGCCGCTAAAGTGTTGAATCAGATGTTATTGTCCGTGGATGCTGAGGAGTTGGAAGAGATAGTTGTCGGGAAGATGGAGAGCTCGCGAGGGTTCATCTACGACAGTACGGAGGAGACGCTGAGGAGTTTGGTTTTAGATCTGTGCGCGCAATACACTCCTGGTGTTGCGCAGGAGATGGCCGAACAGGTGAGTTCGTTTTACTAAAGCCTCGGTAATAAAAAAGAAGTGGATAGCTTTTAATTTTACAAAAACGATCTATATGAAATAATACATTACATAACTAGGGTGGTAATACAAAGAGAGGCCGAGATCGCAGAAGTTTGCGGCCCGAGCCGCAAGCGAGGGTCGTAAATATGCGATCGAGGGCTTTCTTTATTACTTCCCGTGTCGTGTACATCATTTTAAATCTACACTTGGCCAGAAAGCGGCTCTTTTCGTACGCGCAGCGTGCGGAAAAAAACACTTTATGGCCAGGTGTGGCATAAAATTAATTTATTTAGAAAACTACTTTTTACTTAATCGAGAACAAATTCTGCGGGGAGAGCGAATTCTATTTATCATTGAGGCATACATACGGATCCTACAACATATTTATTTCTATAAAAACTTACAGGTCACGGCGGTACTGTTCCAAATACTGAAGCTAGTGCACTCCATGCCCAGCTTCCGGCCTCGCCTCGTGAAGGAAGATGCGGACGGCGGCAAACTTAACGTCCGGTGGATCCTGTTCAAGCTGAGGAAAGCGGTCAACGCCGAGGTGGCCAGGGCGCCCACCACCATGAATATCGTAAGTGTACATCGCCGCGTACAATGATACTGACTTAACTGAACGTTACAAGTTTTAGGAAAACGTTGGAGGTCGCCGAACAAGGTTATTATATAACTGAGACATGAAATATACAAAGTGTTTTGTGCCGCGAACGCTCGACCGATCAATTTTAAAGTAATCGATGAGTTTTCATGTAACATAACTCTTGAAAACATCATATAAATTGTGGATATTTACGTCACGCGGAAATATTGAAATGTTGCGGCGGGTTATGAATACTCGTGTCTAATATTTCGCGTTTAAAAGTAATGTGCAATAATGGTCAGTGATAATAGTAGGTTAATAGCCTATTCAGTAATTTTATCATGACGAACCAGGCGCGTCGCGGAGTTTTGTCGTATGCTTATTTATGACGCGCCTTGCATGTCATCGTCACAGGGTCGGTTAATTTATTTGCGGACATCGCATCATATTTAATTGACGATCATAATACGGACTCATATAAATTGTTATGTAGATGTCGCAGTCGACCGGTGTGATCAGCCATTTGGTTAAATGCCTAGCATTTTCACCAAATTATAACCCGCCGGCGGGTCGACGAAGCCCCGCTACGCGTGGTTTCTATTTCTGCTCCAAAGGAAACGAGCTAACTGACAAACCTAATCTAAAATTTAAATGAAAAAGCTAGGCGGTTAACTAAATGGCTAATGAAGCTAGTCGGCGGCGACATATAATTTATGATGTAAGGGGTCATCCACAAAGTACGTCACGCGATTTTTCAGACTTTTACACCCCCCCCCCCGCCCCCCGCATGTCACACTTTTTCCTAACATATTTGACCTTGTTAGTATAGACTATCACATTTGGCTAGATCCCCCCCCCCATGGGTGTGACGTACTATATGGATGACCCGTAATGAGAGGAAAGCTCCTATTTGATCTTTGTTCCAGCGCGTGTCAATCTTCACGATGTGGCTGCACCTCGTGAGCGGGCTGGGAACAGCAACCACCTCTATAGTGGATGTTATCCTGCCGCCGCTAGTTCGAGAGCTGTCCACCGGCGATCCCATGGCTCCAGCCTCCCCGGCGCGGCAACTGGCGTCCAGACTCGGCAAGAAGCTGAGGAGGCATGTCGGGGAGATGGAATACGGCAAGCTGCTAGCCGAGGCTCAGACTAAGCTCAACATCCGGAGGGCCGAGAGGAAAAAGGTCGGTTCCTAATATTTCCTCGCTTGCAGCTCGGAACGCAAACGTCTGCGATCTCGGCCTTTCTTTGTTTTACCACCCTAGTTGTGTAATGTACTATTTTAATACGCTCGCTCAAAAAGTGGTACTTTTCGTAGCTGTAAATCGTGCGGAAAGTTGTATTTTGCGACTAGTGCGCTTTTTACTTTTTAAATGACACTCTTATTTGCAAATAAGTAAACGCCAAAATAATAATAATGCACTATTTTAGTCGTCTAGCCTATTAGTAGGGTAGGCATTGTTCGAACACACTACGTATATACCTACAATTTTTTACCGTGTACATTTGTTCATCTAGATCTTATAGCACTGACCACTCGTGTTTCTTATTTCAGGTACTATTGCAAGAAAAGGTCAATAACCCCGAGAAGGCGGCCAAAAGGAAACTTCAATTAAAAGAAAAGAAAAAGCAATCGAAGAAAATGAAGATCGAAATGATGCAGGGCAAGCGGCCGAGACCTAAAAAGCGGAAAGCGGAAGATTTGGACATCGAGGATGCATTGTTAAACGATGATTAATTGATAATCACGTAGTTTAAGGTATACGATGCATTTGATTTCATCATACATCAAGTGGAATTATGAAAAATAAATTAAAAGGTTTTTTTATAGGGAAAAGCATACATCTAAATTATGAATGGTGCGTTTACGATCTCTATTCCCTATTTTGTGTTAAGGGACCGACTACACTGAAGCTTTAAATGCGTTGACGGTGCGCTAGCTGTAAAATACGCTTAGAAGACGTATAGGCTGCGTAAACGTATCATTAGTATTGTAAGCTGTGGTGTGGTCAGTCCTTAAGTAATACACGAATCAGTGTATTCAGTATATTATAACTGATTCTGACAAGCTTTTGTAAAATCGAAATAAATTTCTGATTAAAGAAAAGTTATAGGTCGTCAGACCTAAAGAGGCACTAAATTTAAAATGTAAATATAACATTAAGTTAATTATGTATTTGTAGGTAGTAAATCTATCTAAATTGACTGAATCGTTTCATTGTGACACTTGGCGTCGCAGAATCGAGGTAGGTAGGGTTAGGTTAGGTAGGTAGGGTAGTTATGAACAGTCTGAAAGGATAATACTTCGTGTTGTCTCCCTCGCTCTCCTTTATCGGGTGACTCGAAACCATGGTTAATATGTTATCAGCCGGGCTAGCACCGCTAGGCCTGCTATAAGTTCACGGGATTACAGAATAAATTTCACAAAAGCATTTTTTCACAGTAGCGAATTTTCAGATCGCGTTTTTTCATGATCCCAAATTTAATTACATATTCGTCTTTCTTCATGTAGCGATTTTTCAAGAAGCGTTTTATATCGTTCGCGTTTATTTTTTTCGCTTATTTTACCAGTACCTTCTTTTATTATTCGCAAACATTTTCACTATGATATGATGTGGTTTATTAGATATATTTTTTTCATTATTCTAACAAATCATGACCACATTACGAGTATTACATATTAATAGGTAGGTTGTGTTTGTTAAGTATCTTCAGATGGCCGTAGGCAAACCGCCCAGAAAAGGGAGCCCATAAGTCGTGGGTTGCCTAATGCTGCTGAAAATATATGCGACTGATAAAATAATCCATAAGCTAAAAAAATAAACGCTTCATGAAAAATCGCTACATGAAGACAACCGAACAATTCAATTTGCGATCATGAAAGAACGCGATGTGAAAATTCGCTACTATGAAAAAATACTTTTGTAAAAATTATCGAACAAATTTTTAAAATGATGTAATAATGTCGCAGCCAACTGGTTTAGTTAGCTATCTGGTTAACTGCTTAGCATTTTCAGTAAACTATGACCCGCCAGCAGGTCGACGAAGCCGCGCTGCGCGGGGCTTCTATTTCTGCTCCGAGGGACACAAGCTGACTAACAAACCTAACCTGAAAATTTAATGAAATGGCTAACTAAACCAGTTGGCGGCGACACATAGATAGATCATTTAAAAACATCTCATGTGGGTAATGCAATTGAAACAACTTTAATTAAACAAAATAATATTGCTTTATTATGCTCTAAAAGTATAAAATAATTAACAAAATCTACGAACAGATAACACGGTTGAAATTATTAAAAACAACAGTTCAATAGAATCTTCGTTTTTATTATAATTTAAAGCGCGAAATGTTTCACATTATGTTTTATATTTTAGGGGATTTCATTGTGCTGTTATAACCTACTTTATACTCATATCTATAGGGTTCTAAATCGTGCGCCGCTTATTAAAATTATACTCTGGTATAATGGCTACTGCTTGATCACTGAAGGGTCAGGTAGAGGAAGTGATATTCCATAAGCGGTTTGGCAATTGTAACTTAGTTGTTATTGTTTCTTCAAATCGTATGGACATGATCACTTTTTCCTGATCCTTCAACTTTGTCCATTCACGATAGCAATTTGTCCTACTACGTAAACATAGTCGCCGGTCTAATGTACAGTCAGCAGCAGATACAGTCAACAAATGCTCAAAAACATACAGAAAGCTAAAACGAAAAACTTGTGTAACTTTCTGAAGTTAGACAATAAGAACTCAGGACTGGCAGTTATTCCGGAAAATTCCTGATATAACTCCTCTAAGAAGTATATTATTCACAACGCACCGTTCGCTAGAACATTTTCTAATGTACAACAGGGATCTGGAATGAACTTCCTGTTAAGATTTTGAAGTTGTTTAAGATGTTTGTGCCATACATTTTTTTCGAAACTGGCAACGCATTGGCAATGCATCTAGTGTTGCAAATGTCTATAATCGGCGGTGACCACCTTCTATCTGGTGGGTCTGTTTGCCAGTTTAAGGCAATAAATAAATAAACAATGACATAGCAAATCGTGAGACATTTGTTATCAAATTTGCTGCAAACTGTAGTCTGTCTATTAATTAGTAATTACGTTTCCTGGACACAACATATTGTTCAACTCATCTAAATATAACAAAAATGATAGGCTATATGTCTTGCGATATCTTCGTCTTTTGCAGTTTTCAATTATACATTGAAAAATTTTGTAATATACCTACACAAAAAAAATATTTTTTACCAATATTTATCTATAATTATAACTATGATAGTTTCTATCAACGAAATGCTATTTAAGCCACATTTTTACAAAGAAAAACGAAAGAAAAAAGGGCAGAATGTTCTAGCGCGTAAAACAAATAAATAATTCTACATTACTTAATATCTTTCAACTTTAAGGCACAATTTCATCGGTTCGGTCGCCGGGTCAGATTGGGCGGTAAGCGGGTGTACTCGTACGTTCACAAAGTTGAAATAAATGTCAATGGGAGAACGCAACTTTTCTCTTGATGTTACCCGGATATTTAAAGTTTGCACCTGGTGCAAACAATGAAATGGATGCTGCACAAAATATCGCAAGTAAGTTTCTGTTATGAAAGAAGAAAAAAAAATACAAACATCCACCAGATCTGACGACCCGAACCATGTAATTGCGCCATAAAATATTATATCTATGGAACATTTATAATAAAACATTTTCACAGCACCATATTGCATCCAACCATATCAACTGTCACTTTGATTCTATTTCTATCTATCATTGACTTATATGCGACGTTCCCAAGTAAAAGGTACCACTGTCGCTCGCCATAAGCACGTATGCCTTATCCCGTATCCGCCCCAGTTGAATTGAATTTTATGTTCAAAACATCACAGGCAATAGTAAAGTAACATCAAAAGTGCGGTGAAAATGTTGGCAGAGGCATACGAAAGGTTAACAGGTCACTGGTATACAGATGCTAACAAATTTCACCATTATTAAGCGGCAATTGGTACCTTTGCGATTGGTACCAAGCGGCAATTGGGGAACGACGCAGTCATTTGTAAGGATCCGGCTAACGAACACGAGTAATGGTACCAGTGCGCTGGCCCTAAACATTACTTTTAGGACCAACACAACGCCAGTCGGCGGCGGAATGTGGCAGCGCGCGGTTGCCAGTCGATCGTTGTAAAAATAATAAACTGACTTCGAGAGCTAGCGCGCTAGGTCACGGAATGAAATTTCGTCACTTTTCAACCTTAACTCATTGACATAAGAATCGAATAGTGACCAACCTTTAGTCGCGCCCGTTGGCCCGGTCCTTATATATACGTCAATGCTATCTAAATAACATTTAGCCGGATATATAGGTAGTTAACTTTATTTCCATAACGTTTCTAAGGGGGGGTATTCTAACAATTTTCTTTTGTAAAGAGAAAACAGTGCAGGAAAGCTGAGTGTCTATAAAATATTACATTCTATTTCATTGACCTCTTACAGATGTATTTTATCGTTAAGTTTTGTGAATGGAAATGTGAACGCGTTTAAATACTTGTAAATTCTTAAAAAAGTACATTACATAGACAGGTACAGGGAATACACAAAGCGTAACAATTCAAGTAAAAATACAAGTCCAATTACACAGAAGCTCTTAATGTGTTAACCTTTTCACCAATAATCTTAAATCGAGCAAACTTAGGTAGTTCAATTTATACAGGGTGGTCCAAAACCTGACGTCTAAAAAAAAAAATTAGATAGCTTGCGTCTAGGGCTATCAGAATATACCCCATGTATGTTAACCGATTTCTTGTAGTTTACGAGTTATTAATTTTTTAACGTTTTTTTTTTAAGAATTCTTCGGGTGTGCACTTCAAGTCATGTAACTTTTTTTCGGTAGGTTATTTTTGCGTTTTTGTTTTTGTGACATTATCCTTACTAACTGAACTTTCTCTCATAAAATATTCAGCTTCCTAACTTTTAGTTACTGGGAACTTACCACCTCAGTACCTTTGCAGGGCGGTCTCGACAAATATTGACCAATCAATTACCTCTTTTTTTTGTATTTTCTTGAAAGCTTAGCGTCTCATGAAGTTTTTAAAATTACATAAATTCATTAAAACCAGTTTTTTTTTAATTTTAAATCTAGTGCGAAAATTTAACTGCGACTTACTTGAACAGAAAACTTTCACTTTTGATATTGTTTTGTGTAACTTAACTAAAAGTTAGGAAGCTGAATATTTTATGAGAGAAAGTACAGTTAGTAAGGATAATGTCACAAAAACAAAAACGCAAAAATAACCTACCGAAAAAAAGTTACATGACTTGAAGTGCACACCCGAAGAATTCTTAAAAAAAAAACGTTAAAATATTAATAACTCGTAAACTACAAGAAATCGGTTAACATACATGGGGTATATTCTGATAGCCCTAGACGCAAGCTATCTAATTTTTTTTTTTAGACGTCAGGTTTTGGACCACCCTGTATACAGGTTGTACCAGAAACCATGCATAATCCTTTAACAGGTGATAGAGCGTCTCAAGCACAGATTAGAAAATATAACCAGATAGGTATTTCACTCTCGCGCGTTTCCACACAAAAAACAAAAATTCCCACGCTCGCTGCGAAACAATAGTCCCGTTTGGCGCGCGCGCCGAGGCCCCGCCCACAGCCACAGTACGTTTACCTACTTCTCGTGCTTTTTTTGATATTGGCCGACGTTGAAGATTACATTAATTTGTGAAGACTTCGTGTTTAAGCATCCATGGTCTAATAATTTAATGGTCTAATAATGAACCCAAATAATTTAGCATTTTGTTTGTACACAAACTAAAGTAGGTATCACTGCTAATCCATATAAGTTGACAGTATTCACTGATTTTCTTAATGAAATGAGTTTGGGATAATTATATTGTGCCACTGTGACGTTTAGTCTGCTGGCGTGCCGATCGGCTACGCCCACCGCGCGGGAGGCCAAAATCGGGTGAAGTCTCCCTGGCAAAATGACCAATTTTAGGTTTAGTATAAATTAGTTTACGAGATATTTTGCAAAAATTTCGAATTTTACATTATCTATGATTTTTGGGACACCTGTATGTAA
Source organism: Eudemis profundana (assembly GCA_947034925.1). Taxonomy (NCBI): domain Eukaryota; kingdom Metazoa; phylum Arthropoda; class Insecta; order Lepidoptera; family Tortricidae; genus Eudemis; species Eudemis profundana. The sequence goes on along the minus strand of OX344805.1, from coordinate 24,881,058 downwards.
AAATCAGTGTTTGTTTCTTTTTAAGGTATAATGCCATGTTCAGCCGGGAGCCCGATATTGGACAAAACAAAATACCGATATTAGAAGCTTTAACCGTAATTATTGGCGAAGAAAAATACCACCACAGTTACGGTCTCTTCCAATAGCACCTAGGGCGGTAAAACAAAGAATGTGTCAGATCGCAGGTAATTATCGCCCTTGCCTTCGGCTAAATAACAAATACGATCTGATGCTTTCTTTATTACCGCCCGTGGTAATTTTACGCCTCCCCCAGGCCATGAAGTGGGATTTTCCGCACGCGCAGCGGTTATTGACAATTTATAACCAGGTAATAAACGAACCTTCGAAAGTATATCGTATCAAATGTTCAGTGCCTATTGCATTACAGCATATCCATTCTTACTTTCTTTAATGGTAAACATAAACAAAAGTACACTATACGACTATACTAGATTAGATATATTATACTAATCAGTTTTGAAACATCCCAAAATCTGAAAATTTATGGTGAGAAGGTTAAACGGTTAAAACAATCAGATCAGGTAAAGTTTAGAATTTAACAATAACATGGACGGCAGCAAGCTCGGCGATTATCTAAATATAAAAGCATAATTACGACTAGGTTCACTTAGGAAGTTAAAAATGCCGGTCGCAGTGTCACTTCACTACACAGAGGTCTTAGATGTCTGAAACACTCATCGATAATCTACTTGATCCACGACTCAAGGCAAGTCTTGATGGTTTATCGACTTTACTGTTAAGTTCAGGACTGTGGCGGTTTAATACGTTCACTGTCCCCGTACAAAACCATCGCACATATTCCGTAGTGGAAGCACGGACTCCTGATTTTTTTCGATCGCGGGGCGAACGCGAGCGTAGCCGCGGGTAAATGCTAGTATACCACATACTTCAATCAGTTGTTGATATTATCAATTCTGCCAGTTTCGATTGAAATCATTTCAAATTTTCTAAGACCTCTTAAAGAAGTTCAATTAACGTTAGGTAACTAATTGTAAGACGCTATTCTCTTGTAGGTATTTACACCAATGCAACAGCAGGCAGATTTCAGGTTTTTGCCATGACCACGTTCCGAAAATGCATGGTCTACTAGTAATGCCTACTAAGTAAGTATATTATATTACTATACCCTATTTCTTTAACTATAAAGTACTGCATAGTATACTATAGTACATACTTAATACCTACATTCTCTTGCACAAAACTTGTATGGTGTAGTACTTTATAGTTATGTAAACAGAACAGGTATATTATTGAAATGGAAAATCGAATTGACTGTATCTACACCGACATTTATCAACGATAGGCCCATCCCTAAAATCGACTATGTCAATCTGCATTCGTTAATCGTTTTAGGACAATTCTCAACATAATTACAACAATAATACAATTACGTGGTTTTGAAAACACGAGAGAGAAGTCCATCAGATATTGGACAGAGTGAATTTTTAAAAAGGCGTTTTTTTGCTTTGCAGTCGGGTGAAATTGAGCCTTCTATGTGAAGACTTAAGGTCGAGATTGCAACTGGAATTAACGAAATATAAAACCTTTTGAAAAAACACTCCTCAGATGAAATGCACATTTTCAGAGAGGTTCCTAGGAATGACCTTAGATTAGGTAATTGACTAACAGTAAAACGGACTGCGTAAAAGTTACGATAGAACTTACAATACATATAACACAATAGGTATTGTATAATATCTTAAAACCACGTTTAAACATTTGTGCCATATTCGCTATAAAATACAAATGAATTATCACTAATTAGAGTTTAAACAACTAATAAGGGCATTCAGAGCTTTTATGCCTTGAGGGCTTATAATGACCACGTTCATCGCGTGATAAGTACAAGATAAAGTACTCGTCTCTATCTCCAGATATTGGTGACGGCGAGATGACATTTTATGTTGTTTTTATCTCGATACACGCAACTAGTATAATAGGCCTCAGGAAAGTTAGGTAAGCTGAAAATTGCTGTTCTCCCTTATTAGCAACAACCGTAACATTTCAAAATGTTTAAAAAATTAAATGCGTTTAGGATTTGAGATCTACTTTAATGTTGCCACTTATTACATCAACTCGACTTCAACTAACTTCATAGGCTTCAAAGGCAACAAGCTTTATGTCGGCACGAAAGTCTAGCCAAAGCATAAAGGCAGACAAGTAGTCAAAGTACAGCCATTTAGGAGCGCGCGATACGTATTCAAGGTTGAGGCGCAGACAGTGCGATCCGTACTGGGCTATTCTTATGCATTCGTACCTACAAGCCGTACGATTTACTTACCTATTATTGTAGGAAGACAAATTACTTCTATTACTGCGCGATTCCATTATCGCGGGTGCAACAGTTTGACTCATTCAAGGCCTCCTTCTAATAAAACGAAAAACATTTATTATAAAAATATTGTTTTAAGGATTACATTTTAACCTCTTTTGTACAGATTTGTGTATAAGAATTTAAAATAAATGTTTAAATAGCCACAAGAGAGGGTTAAACTGCTATCGCGGGTGCAACCAAATCGGCCCACCTCTCCGCATCACAGTATAAATACAGAAATATCTTTTAATTGTCAAATATTTAAAATGTTTTGCCTATTTATATTGAAAGACAATAAACAATCAACTATAGAAACATAAAAAAAAGTATTAATAACTGAAATTATCAATAAATTATTCACTGTTAAAACGATCGCGGGTGCAACATCGTATGATTCGCAGTTGGTCCTAAATCTTAGAATGCTAAGGTTTTCAAGCGCTTTAACATCCTGAATATGAAGTTAAGTCCATAACAATTAATTCAAGACCTCACCCTACACGATGGTATCAAAAAAAGTAATAAATTTTGGGACTTGAAAATTGATGTCAAGGTTCGTCTCTAGCGGGATCGCCCTATACTATACTGTGGTTTAGCGGTAACCGTTATTTCGTAGAAGTAAAAAATGAGGGAAAACGCGAACGGGAATAAAAATGTTGGGAAAAAATAAAAAAGTCGTAAAAAATATTGTATCTATTTTAGGACCGTAAGCGTATCCATGCGCATGCGCAGATCTCATCTACATTTTGTTCACCGCTAGACTTTCGTGCCGTGAGCGGTACAATAAGTAGCAAAATACAACAGTAATAAAACAACTTAAACGGATTAAATCGCGTATATTACTACATTTTAAGTTCCGACGTTTCGTAACCCTTTTCAGCCTTCGTGGCCGCGGATAGACTGAGAAAATCATAAATTTCCTCTGTCAAAATTACTGTTGTGCAAACCTACCCACTTTAAAAAATATAAATTCAATATTAGTGTTGCCAGATGGGCCTAATGTGTACAGATGTTCACACACATGTCAGAAGGGCTTAAAAACCTAATTTTAGAAAAACTAGCGGCGCTTCCAAAAGGCATACTCGATAAGAAAGAAGGCCAAGGAGACTTATCAGCCACGCCTTATGGAAAAAAAAAATAATTTAAGCAAAAGACTCTAGGTATGCTATTTTTGGTAAAACAAAACAGTAATTTTGACAGAGGAAATTTATGATTTTCTCAGTCTACTCGCGACCACGAACGCCGAAAAGGGTTACGAAACGTCGGGACTTAAAATGTAGTAATATACGCGATTTAATCCGTTTAAGTCGTTTTATTACTATGAGTGATAATCGCGGAAACCGAAGAAAATATTAAAATATAACAGTGTCGCTGAGATCGCAGTGTCATAATCGGTGACTAGTATATCTCTCTAATCACCCACGGCCCAGTTCCGGAGCTCCCGGCTATAGATTCTCAGTCGGCCGGGAAGGAGCGAGCTCTCTCCTAACCTTACAACAATATTGCCGATAATCATAATCTTCGACAATAGAATCGCTAGTCGCCGAGGCGACTCCTCCCGGCCCACTCATAGCTCTAGAGACCGGGCCGTGGATAACTTCAACGGGAGTCTCACAACAACATCGTCGAGATAGGGTTGTACCTCATAATCTTGGACAGCAGGATCCACAGCAGCGACGTGGTGGTGGCCAGCGCGACGCCGCCCCAGCCCAGCTCCAGCGACCACGCCGTGGAGAACTCGCGCGCGGCGAGCAGCGGGAAGGCGGCCGCCTGCGCGCCCACAACTCCGTCCCCCCCACCGTCGCCGTGCGCGCCGTGCGCGCCGCGCGCCGACACGCGCTGCACGCGCTTGAAGTGGATTATCATCAGCGTGAACATCGCGAACAGACCTGCAGGACATCACAAAATACTACATTACGCGACTAGGGTGGTAATACAAAGAAAGCCCGAGATCGCAGAAGTTTGCGGCCCGAGCCGCAAACGAGGGACGCAAATATGCGATCGAGGACTTTATTACCTCCCGTGTTATGTACATCGTTTTATGTCTACGCTTGGCCAGAAAATGGCTTTTTCCATACGCGCAGCGTGCGGAAACAGCCACTTTATGGCCAGGTGTGGCTATTTTGTCGATGTGGTTATTTTGTCTCCGACAAACGTGATGAAAAGTCTCAAAAAAACAGAATAAATAAAATAAATAAATATTAGGGGACAATCTTACACAAATCGAACTAGCCCCATAGTAAGCTCAATAAGGCTCGTGTTGTGGTATGGATACTAGAGGACGATATATTTAATAGATGTTTTCTATATATTTAAGTATATATTTATCTATAAAAGTATGTATATTATCGCCGTCCAGTACCCATAGTACGAGCACTGCTTACTTTGGGATTGGGGCTAGCTCGATTTGTGTAAGATTGTCCCATAATATAAAAAAAAAATTGACCATTTAAGGTATCTTTTAGCATCATTTAAAACTAAATATTTTTTGCAACAAAAAAAAATGGATTTGTGCTCGTTCTGATGTCGTTTCGCGGTAAGACCATGACCAGAGCAACGCTGGTCGGACGACATACTGACCAGCCAGCAGGTACATGACGCCGGTGACGAGCACGGCGCTGATCTGGTGCTGGCAGACGCCGAAGGCGCCGACCAGCGCCGCGCTGCCCAGCACGATGAGGCACACCAGCGCGCACGATATCGACAGATTCTGCATCCCTGGAATAAATATTCACACTTTACGTAACCTCGCTAAGACATAACTGAAGCAACTCTAGTAAGCCGGTCGCTTAGCGCTGTTTGATTTGTCGTAGTCAGGGTTGCCAGGTCACCAAACCTAATAGCCGAATAGACCAGCCAGTTTCGCCGGACGTTTGGGTAAAAAGGCCGGACACCCTACATTATTGAGGATTTTGTGTGTCAGTATTAATATTTAATAGGTACCTACGACAAAAAAAAATGTAAAATCAAGCTTTTTTGATTCTGTACGTAGTACTATTATTTATTCTGAGCTCAGGGCTGAACGGACCCAATCCAACAAGAAAATAGGTAACTCCATGGATTAAGGTCCTTGGGTAACACTTAATACATTCAGTGCTAGTTTAATACATTAACTCCCAAGTTTCCATACAAAAATACCGGTATTTTTTCCGTTCTTTTCGATCTTTGGTTTATTATTTCATTTTTTAACAGGACAATCTAATAATACGAAGTCATTACTTAAACACATTATTGGGCCCTACACAATAAAACGCATAAAATATTTCAAAATATTTCGGGCTCTTTCGGGGTTTTTGCAAAATACCGGTTCCGAGCCCTGCTTGGTACTGAATGTGTTAACCAACATATATGGTAACGTGTATACCAGAATTAATCGTTAGTTCCTATATGAATAAGTACCGATATCCTAAAAAAACTCGTGCAGTAGGTCACGTAGAGGAGAATCCCCGTCATTTATTCCAAAAGCGAAGCAAACAGTCGCTGGTTTTTATGGCCGCAAAGCTAAACAGAAACAAACAATAACACCGCTCCCCTAAAATGAGCGTTGCCATTCTCTGTTCTACACGCCGTTGTACATATTGTGTGCATAATACCCACGCCACTCAGCAGACTTGGAACCGCGCCATCGGACGTTTTATTAGAATTAATGATACAAAAACAAACATATACGGTCGTTAGGTTCAATTGGTGTAAGCGACAGGCAAATGTCCCTTACGCCAATTGAGCCTGTTTAGCCAAATAGTACATCGGCAACCATAGGGTTCGTTGGCGTAAGGAACATTGATTTGTGTCCCTTATGTCAATTAAACCTAGGATTGACAATTATACTTACTTCATTTTTAAAATGACCAGCCTCCGCTGGTAGGGCCGTAAAAGTTTGAAATATGTCGTTTCCAATCCAAGCAAAATGAGCCACTTTGTGGCATGCTATAAGGAAATATCTTAACAAGTTACCTACTGGCGTGGCGTAAGGATTCAAAACACTTTCATCTTTATTGAAAATGAAAGTAGGTATCTTTTGGATGGCTCCGACACAAATCAACTACGACGTAGTTAAAATAGGGAGTGTACTTGAGAGGATGTACAATTTTTATAGTAATATGTATTACTCTCCAGGTTTGAACGCGAAAATCCATTTACAGCCACTTCCACACACAGTTCCACACACATCAACATAACATAACAAATGCGTGTCACATGACGTAGCGGGGGTAGGTATATACTCAGCACACGAGGCCTACAGTTCACTTTTTATCGAAAGACGGTTCCGTTCCGAGGTTGAGCCGAGTTTCATTAAAATTGTCGCGACTTTCTGACCGCGCGGTCAACGCTCGAGAAACTGCCCGGTAAGGATTTACCCCGGTCGCACTTTTTACTCATCAGACCTGGTAATAGGGGTCCTTACGGATACACTTCGACCCAATGGGATCTGACCTGACCTTTAATACGAAATTATTTAAAAAAGTTAAAACGAAAAAAAGGACATCTAGGGGAGGTGGGGCACATTGATGCACAAAAATTCAACTTCCATTTTAATGGGCGATAACCATCATATATATTTGAATATTTATTTTGATGTGTGCTTTGGCTAATATGTCAGTTTACATTTTTAGTACGAAATAGCCGCTGAAAGTGATCAGGTAAAAAATATACTGATTTTAGTTAAAAAACTATTTTGCATCAATCTGCCCCACCCGAGGGGCACTTTAATACGGTGGGGCAGTTTGATACTTATCTAAAATTCATGAAAAGTGTAAGTGTCCCCCCTTACACTTAAGTATTAAAGAATATGGGTTCTCGGTTCACAATTTAGTGTCCTATCATTAGACTAGACGATCATATGGCTGGCCAATTAATTAAGACGAAATACGCGGTAGTTTAATTAGATACCTCTTTAAAATACCCGCTCAAAATAATGTTAATCTTAATATAATAGCATCACTAGGGCTACAGTTTCACAAAGGGATGTGTTTCTTATGAACCAATAGAAACAGCTCAGCGGAGCGAGGATAGGTAAATGAAGTGTTTCTATTGGTTCATGACAAACACATCCCTCGCTACGCATCCTCGCGCATCCCTGGTGGAAACGCAGCCTTAGCCTTTATTTCAAACGCGGCGGTATCTTCATATTCTTAATGCCTTATTCAGTACAAAGTTCATTGTTTCGTTATTCGAAACCTGACGCTTTCCCAGACTTCATTGTCTTTAGCCTAATTTTTGTTTTGTCATCTTTACTTTCACCGTTTTCCTCTGTTTGCTTTGATCCCTTATATAATATTACATTATTGTCATATAAATCTAGGATAGTATTTAACATTACATTATTGTCATATAAATCTAGGATAGTATTTAATATTACATTATTGTCATATAAATGATTTTAGACTCAGGCTATCAATACCAGGACACACTCCTTTATACATCAATATAATTGATTTTAAAAAGTGGGCGTTGTGGGGCAACTTTCAACGCCAATTTTGTTAAACGTCATCGTTCCATACATTATACATATTTCGATGGGCTAGGCACATTGATTGGTGGGTTTTGTTGTTGGTAAGCACGTAACATGGAAATGGAACGCTATTGTCATGCATTGACAGCTAAAGAAACGTCATCCGTTTTTCTAGCTGTCAGCTGTCAATCAATTAATTTGCTCTCTCTTCCTTCCGTTCCACCATCTATCATGGCCACTTGTCTTTTATTAATCTGTCTAATTACAATGTGAATTGCTAGATTTAATTTATTTATATCAAAGTAATCTGACGCTGTAACTGTTCGGGTTTACATAAGATTAAACGCTGGACAGTTGGAGAGAACCTAACGTTGTTTATTTCAATCGCCACGCTGCAATACCTATCCAAGAATCTCCAGGGCTTCTGATCCACACGACCTCGCAATAGGTAATGTCCCCAGTAATTTATTCTTGGTAGAAGAACGTCAAGATCGACTGCACGATATAAATTATCTTCAGCGGCGAGTCGACAATGGCGGAGACAGCGGCGGGTGAGAACGTTGAGAAGCGGGCGCATGCCTCACGCCTCGTTATCATTCGAGAAGCTCGACGGCGTTAGTAATTACTTGAATTGAATTCTGTATGGCGAACATTAGTTATGAAAGGATTATGGGGATGCATTGAAGATACAGATATTGACATACATCGAGATCAACGTGCTCTGGCAAGGTTATGTTTAGCCGTCAGGTAACATTGCATTCAGCATTTAAGGACGGCTGTCACTACGAAACGTATCTGGCAGAAACTACGGGATATCTTCGAGGACAAAGGTTTTTTTTTGGCGTGTCGTGCTACTGCGGCAGCTACACAACGCTTATGTATGCAGATTATGGCTCAATGAGTGAGTACATAGAAGCGGTCACGACATTGGTGCAGAAACTGGACGACATAGAACGTAGCATCGCGGACGCCGAGGTTGCAGAGCTGCTTCTGTCCGGATTGCCTGAGGACTATGACGTCTTGGTATCCAGCCTCGAAGCCGCCAGCTTATCCAGGAGTTTGTCTAGCGAGATGGTGCGAACCAGACTTCTACAGGAAGATTTTCGTCGCACACACAAGGAGAGTGTCAATGTTAATGCAGTGTTCATCGGCAGGAATGACAGGCAGAAGTTAATTTGTCAATTTTGCAAGAAAGCAGGTCATCGAAAAGCTAAATGTTACAAACTGAAGAACGACCTAAAGAAGAAAGGTGATAGTGACAAGGTACATCATACTCTGTCTGTGTCTGCGCTTGCGGCTTACAGTCCACATCAATGGGTAGTGGGCTCGGGATGCACAACCCACTTATGTAAGCATGAACACTATTTCAAAATGTTGAACTCTAAATTTAGTAGTGTCATAACAGTTGCTAATAATGAAACCCTCCAGTGCAAGGGTATAGTCTCTGTTGAGGTTGTATTGTCTAATGATAGTATAAGTACTATTGATAATATGTATGTCCCCAATATTTCCACTAACTTGTTGTCCGTTAATAGTTTGACAGAAAAAGGCTACAAAGTTATTTTTGATAAGAAATGTCTTATTTATAACAGTGTGAACAAATATATTGCCAGCGCTTCAAATAGAAATGGTCTATTTGTTTTGGTTTGTGTTGCTAATATTGTTTCACAGAATACTGAGTCAACATGTGTGCAATGTCACCACAACACCACATGTGCACAGGATGCATGCACCGTTGTGTTGCGTCTGGTGTGTCTTCGGTTGCTATAGGAGAGCATCAATGTGCTCATTCTATCCCTGATGTGCCTATGCACATCTGGCATCGACGGCTTGGACACCTATGTAATGCAGGTATGTGTAAATTGTGTAATATTTCCTGTGGTTTAAGTTTTAGTGGTTCTGTTGATCAGTTAAGGGACTGTGAAGCTTGTATTAAGGGGAAGCAGACTGTCGAGAGTTTTCCGAGAGGTCCAGCCAAGAGAGCTCTAAAGTCTCTGGAATTAATTGTCTCTGATGTCTGTCGCCCATTTAAGGAAAGCAGCTGGGGTGGTTCACATTATTTCTTGACATTCACTGATGACTAAAAAGTTTGGTTATCTTTTAGAGAACAAAAGTGATGTTTTGTCAAGATTTATTGAGTTTAAAAATGTAGCAGAGAACCAGACAGGCCATAAAATTATATGTCTAAGGACAGATGGTGGAGGAGAATATTGTAATAGGTTTTTATCTCATTCTGGGATCATTCATGAGATAATAGTACCTTATAGCCCACAGCAAAATGGTATTTTTGAACAGCTGAACAGGACTCTTGTGGAGATGGCGAGCTGTATGCTGATAGATGCAGGTTTATGTATGTGGTATTTGGGGGAGGCCCTGATGACCTCTGTCTATCTTAACAATAGGTCCCCTACTGCTGCTGTATCTGGCGCTACTCCAGAGGAATTGTGGACCGGGTCTAAAGTTGACCCTAGTCACTTAAGAGTTTTTATTTTGGTTGTAAAGGGTTTTGTCATATACCAGATTGCAAATGTGATAAGTTCAGTCCAAAGTCTAAGGAATGTATATTTGTGGGTTATTGTAATGAATCTAAAGGGTATAGATTAATTGATCCCAAATGCCCTACTCGGGTAATCATTGCAAGATCTGTTCATTTTATTGAAACAACTGTGATAAATAAGTCAAATAAAATTATTATGAATGAGAGTAATAATATTTTAAATTTTAATGATGTAATGAATTATAATGATGCAATGATTAATAATAATGAATATAATGATGTTGTAGTTTATGACTCATCGGGAAATTTAAATGTTTCAGAAAATTCAGTGCCGGATCCCTGCCCAGGTACTGAGGCCACCGGGATGCAGGTTGAGCCCCTGAATCCAGAGCCAGCTTCAGATAGTAGTTCTGATGACCAGTCTATGCTGGAGTCCAGCGCTGATGAGCAATCCATGCAAGAATGCAGCGATGATGGTTCAGAGCAGGGTATGAGTCCGTCTGACCATCAATTCCAGTCGTGTAGCGACGGCCAGGACTCCGACGACAGCGTGGTGGTGCCCGAGCCCGACGTTGAGGCTCGGCGCGGGTCACGTCCCATCAGGAAGGAGTACACGGGGTAACATGCCCGAAAGGTATTGTGATTATGATTTATCTCTCATGGCTCGAGTAGAGTCTGAACCCCTTTTCTATTATGAAGCAATGGCATCTGAGTATAGAGATGAGTGTAAAACTAAAAAGTAAAGAGGAGTTCGACGCTCTTACTGAAAATAATCTTTGGAAGCTTGTAGAACGTCCTAAAGATACAAACCTAGTAAAATGTTGTCTATAGTGAAAGTTTGTTTACTATGAAGGTTTGTATGATTTAAAACACACTGATAGAATGTGTAATTTTATGTGTACATGAATTATAAATATGTGTAATATGTGCAAAGTAAATGTAAACCATGTGTGTGTTATAAAGGTTAAATGAGAAATTGTCTGTAGTGACTTTATATGTTCATGATTTTTATGTATTTTCTCAAGTACCTGAATGTGCTAATTTATTTATTTGAAAAACAATTTAATATTAAGAATCTTGGAGCTTTAACTAATTGTTTAGTAATGTGATCTGTGATAGATTTAAAAGGATTTTTAAAAATTAGTCTAAAGTCAATATATTAAGATTGTTTTGTTGGCACATTATTGGAATGGAGAGATGTAAGCTAATACACCCATGATTTTAAATTGTAAACTTGAGAAGACTGACTCAACTACTGCAGCTCTATTTGATAATGAAGTGTTTCGTTATAGAGAGTTGTTAGGCAGTTTGATGTATCTCGCAATGTGTACCCGGCCTGACATAACTTATGCTTGCAGTCAACTGAGTCAATTTAACCATGTTTTTAGTAAGTCATTGGCTAGCAGCCAAACACGTCCTTAGATATTTAGCAGGAACTCTAAATCATGCTCTATATTTCCATAGAAGTCATGATTTAAATATTAATGCATTTGCAGACGCTGATTGGGGGAATAACTTGCTAGACCGTAAGTCTTATAGTGGTTTTGTTGTAAAGCTTGGCAATAATGTAGTAAACTGAGAGTCAAGGAAACAAAAATGTGTTGCACTCTCAAACACGGAGGCCGAGTACCTACTTATCAATTGGGAATGTATGCAAAGACTTGTGTTACTAAATCTATTGTTGTTTGAAATTATTAACATTAATTTTGGTATTGTCATAATATTGAATGTTGTCATTGTATAGAGTTAAAATTAATGAATGTAGAGTCTTTGTAATTTTGTTTGTAATATAAATATTTTGTTTGTAAAGCTAAGCACAAAGGAAAGTTATATTGCTATGTTTACTGTATATATGACACATTGTAGAGTCTGTGCATGAGTCTCTATTATAAGCTTTGCATCGTGTATTTTAGCATGTTGCTTACATGTTATGTGCTTAAGGGGAAGTGTTGTTGGTAAGCACGTAACATGGAAATGGAACGCTATTGTCATGCATTGACAGCTAAAGAAACGTCATCCGTTTTTCTAGCTGTCAGCTGTCAATCAATTAATTTGCTCTCTCTTCCTTCCGTTCCACCATCTATCATGGCCACTTGTCTTTTATTAATCTGTCTAATTACAATGTGAATTGCTAGATTTAATTTATTTATATCAAAGTAATCTGACGCTGTAACTGTTCGGGTTTACATAAGATTAAACGCTGGACAGTTGGAGAGAACCTAACGTTGTTTATTTCAATCGCCACGCTGCAATACCTATCCAAGAATCTCCAGGGCTTCTGATCCACACGACCTCGCAATAGGTTTTTCCTCGCACACTCCGCTACCTCGCACGGCTCTGGTGGAAACGCAGCTTTAGTGAACAGAGCAACGCTATTTCATCTTTACAATCCACTATTTCTCTTCTATGGCCGTCCCTTTGCATTACCTACATAGAGATAAAACTGCATTGGTAAGTTAAAAGCTATCGTGTTTGTTCATACATAAGGTGTAAAATCGTTCGAAAAAAGAAGTGGACTCGTCATGCCCGACGTCTTTGTATGTTATGATTTGTATTCAACGTTTCAGGTCAACATCTTGGCTGAAATCTTGGCGTACATATAAATGGGTCGAGAAAGGGGGTCTCAGCGCGGAAAGGGGTTAACAGCCTTAGCAAAGCAAATACTTAATACTTTTTTCACTTAGTTTTGTTCGGATCAAAACAGGGGTCGCTGGTCGTTAAGCGGTAGGCGAGGGGTGAATCTACACGTTGTTCAATTGGATCGTAAACTTAGTTAGCCATTGCAAGGAACAAGGAAATACTGGAATATGGAATAACATTGCGTCGCTTAGGTATATTATGGTTATTTTCAGGGTTTTATCTAACCAAACTTGGGCAATGTATAATGCCTACTTAAAATCAAGTTTGGACAATCTGCAACGGGTTTTCTAGGAGTAAGGAAGTATATGTGAATATTGATCTAAATCCACAAGTCGAAATACGTACCTAAGTACGTACAATCGGCATCAGATACATGTTATACACATCAGGCTGCTCAAAGATATATATCTGACCATGCATTCTAACGCCTTGAAATTAAATGAAATTTTATTTGCTTGAGACATGGATCCTCGTCTCGTCTCTTCTCGCCCTGCCGGTGGAAAACCACTTTAAGTGTCGTATCTACAGCTATGTAAATACGTACCTACTGGAGTGGAATAGCGTTCGATGAATACGTGCCTCCTTCATAATGCTAAATTAAAAATTTAAGCAATCATATTTCCTTACAAACAACAAAGTGGTCCAATATTTTTTACATATTAACGCCTCATCGCCCAAGATCGCTCAATGTCCAAGTGGCAAAGTCAAAGTCGGAACCAAGGACCTTAAAATAAATTTCCGGGCGGAGCCTCGCCAACAGAGAACTGAAGCCATTTTTAGTAAGCCGGCTGCTTGTATTTATACGAGGCGCACGCACACATCAACTAGTTTTTTTTTCCTATTACACTACACAGATAGGTAACGCGCTAGACATGCTTCAGTTCTTTGTTAGCGGGGCTCCGTCCGGCTATTTATTTTAAGGACCTTGGTCGGCAGAATGCTTCGCCACGCCGCATACATTGTCTATCTCTCTAACACTAGGTATTTTACATCACAGAACGTAAATGACATTCCTCGCGTGACACGCAATTGCGCAGTTAATAAATTAACTGTATTCTTCTATCTTTCAGTATTTTTCAGAATATGTATAACAGCGACACCCTAGGATATGAATAACAGCGATGACAAACGCACGCCCATTGTCGTCTACAAAAACGCTGAACACCCAATTTATATTCCCTATGAATAATAAGGCCTCAGTGTCAATTTATCTTGATAAAATATCGGTAAAAGCCCGCCAACATAGACTGAATTCTCTTTTTAATTTTCTTTACGAGCTGAATTCAAAGGACATTCATTGTGTACCTATTCTACTAACGTTTGCGTTTATTCTTCGATGAAAGCATTTTCGTATTTCGTTTACCACGTACCTACCAAAAACCTTCGCTTTTTAACCCGACGGCACTCGCCGATCTTCAAACCAGGCCGAGGTTTAAAAAAAACAATTATATTTTATTGCACAGACTTCTTATAGGTGTTCCTGTAATCTATTGGTGTAGGATTATTATCCATATTTTTTCCAAAATTCTACGTCCAATAGTTTCGGAGATAAGGGGGGAGGAATGGTCAATTTTTGCCTATTTTCTTAAATAACTTCAAAACTATATATGTATATAAATTATAAAAAAATAAATTTGAAATTCTCACAGTGAGCCCTTTTATTTAATATGTCACACGATGTACATAGTTCTTTAACGTTTTTTTATTTTCTTGTGGATCCCCCAAAAGTGGCCCCCATGATTAAAATTCATAAATTTTTTAACGTATCCGTGTTTGGGTCATTAACCTTAATATACCGACCAAATTTCAACTCAATCGAACCAGTACTTTCGGAGCAAATTTGCTGTGACAGGCAGACACTCATCGTACTTATAAGGGTTCCGTTTTATCCTTTTGAGGTACGGAACCCTAAAAAAGAAAATGTATTTACCAACACAACTACTAAGGTACCTATATTACTAAAAGAAAACAAGACCTACCCAATAGTGTGGTACAGTGGATTGAGACTCGGAAAAAGGACACCAAGGCGACTAATAATACCAATTCGCCTGTTGACTCGATTTTTTTTCTGGCCTAAATCGATTCTACTATTTCTGAGGAACAAATATCTATATGACACCTAATACATTGGTTTAAGTATAACAGCCACAAATTGTAATCAAAAGCAGCAGATCGGACTGAGCATTGAAAACGCTCTATACAAAACGGTAGGACATTATGACGTCATCCGTTGCATCGCTGTACTAAGTCTGTATGAAAAAAATAGCATTTTGCCATTTTGAGCACGAAGAAGTGCGTTTAAGCACATAGTTGTCATACATTTATTTTTTCAGTGTTATTTAAGCATTCCGAAATTGACTTTAATTTTTCTTAAAGACGATAAAAAAATATCGTTTTTTTTTAAACTTTGTGGTCTCATAACTTTATATTTTTTATAAATTTTTTGTTTATTTCTTTTGTGTTATTATAATTTAGTATTTTGCAATCCATGTGACTATATTATGTTGTAACATTCAACATTATTCAACATCCCAATTGCCAACGTTTCTTACCAGTAAGCTTTTGATTCTATATTTATCAGAAAGTGACATTTAGGGTATTAAATACTCGCTAAGTTGAGTTCCACAGCTTCGTAGATGTCCGTCGCTTTAGTGAAGAAACCAAGTATAGCGAACGATAAGCAGCAAACACAGCTGCATAGAATACTTAACATGCTTTGAACAGAATATACGAGTTTCATTCCCTTGTTAATAAAGTCGTGTGGGCATTTTCACCCAAGGGTATTCTGGTCAAACTACCACAATTTCATTTGCAGTCATTAAATTCAAATTCTTTATTTCTGCAAGTAGCCCTCAAGGGCTCTTTTACATGTCTGATTCTTATGGCGCTTCGACAAATTACCTTCTGGTGAGAAGAAACTCACCCAGTTTCTGTTTTTTAAAACATTCAACATTACAATTTTTTTTTATTTTTATTTAGTAAGTAGAGGTATAATAATAGCATAATAACAATACAAAGTCACTAAAACTAAATTAAAATTAATATACTATAAACTAAAACTAAAATAAATCTAAAAATGGCCCCTGCGGCATGGTGCCGAAAATGCTGGCAGCATTTCCTCGCTGGATTGTGAGGCTGATGCGTTGAGCGAGGAAGCTGCCAGCTCTTCGGTCCCTCGTGGTTTCCCCGAGTCTACCTTTTTTTTATTTTTTTATTAGCCTGTTTGTATGTCCCACTGCTGGGCAAAGGCCTCCCCTTTTTTCAGCCAATCGTCTCGGTTTAATGCATGCTCCTGCCACCCGACTTGAAATGAGTCCAGGTCATCCCGCCATCTCCTTCTCGGAGTCTACCTTACAATAATTAATTTTACATGAAATTTCATTAATATGCATGCAACAAACAAAGAACTACAATAGACTTACAACTACATTTTGTGGAGATGTAAAGGGTATTTTGTAGTGTGCATAATTTTAGTAGGGTATAATTTTCGATATCTAAACTATCTTTTACTGGAAACTTTTTAGTTTTACAACAATCTTAAAGAGTTAACGGCTCGCAATGCTTTATAGCTAATGACGCGTCAGAAACAATGACATTTATAAAATTATGGGTTTCATTAATGGCCCCATTCAGAGCACTCGTTTTGCGTCCCTACTTCTGCTGATTGTACGTACTTATATTAATATATTAATTATAAATTAAATACAAACCCTGGTGAAACAAGTAAACTATCAGCGTATTCGTCTTTTCAAACCGAATACAGAGAACCAATAAAATTAAAGGCTCAAAAAAATGAAAGGTTGTCAATCGGGGAACGAAAACATTAAAGGTCTTTGGCCTGCTCTAATTTATAATGCCAGCCTTTGTGTTATTTAATTATCCTATTTAGGCAGGAAAAATGACGTATTATCGGCTCCATTATGTCTGTTGTTTCTATTTGACCATCCTTTGGTACATACAGTTTAGGTTGTATTCGTGTATACATTTGTGTCCCCTATTCTATTACTATAATAATATATTTGAATTTCCCCTACTAATCCCTAAATTTCGTTCAGATTGGCGTGGCATTTGCGGTTATATTTGAAATGGCACCATGTACAACCAAATAACTGAAAATGCCATACTGATCTTGAGAAGTTTCAACAATAGGCTAGATGACTAAAAAAAACTGTTTAGTCCGTCTGTTACATTATGAAAAAACTAGCTATTTCCCGCGGCTTCGCCCGCGTTGTTCCCGTTATTGTCCCAAAGAAACTCTTTACCGGAATATAAAGTATCCTTTGTTTCAATCCAGGACTTGGTCTACTTACATGCCAAATTTCTGCTTGATCCATCCAGTTGTTACCCTGTTATTTAGTAACAAACATCTTCACAAACTTTCACATTTAAGTATAATATTAGTGTGAAGATTTTCGAATGTTAAAAGTTTAAATATACAATTTAATATAACCAGACATCGGCATAGGTAGAGTATATTTACCTAAACTTCGAATAACATAGTCGAAAAGTAGAGAGTCCCTTACAACAAATTTCTTACCCGGGACTTAAGTCTCGGAATCTTACTAAAAAATTATTATTTGTATTCTTTAGCACATTTCTCGAACATTCTCAGTATAGCTGTCTCTTTCTAATAGTGCTGTCTCTTTCACTCCTTCGAGAAATTTCGCCATATACTGAAGTGTAGTTCAAAGGCCCATAAGGGGTCCTGAATGTGCGAAAGAATACCAATAATATATTTTTTTAGTAAGATTCCGGGACTTAGGTAAGTCCCGGAAAAAAATTTAGTTGTAAGGGAATCTCCACTTTTCGACTTTGTTCTTCAAAGTTTAGGTAAATATACTCTACCTATTCCGATCTCCCTATATAAACTTTCAACCCCTATTTAAACCCCTTAGAGGATGAATTTCGAAAAACGGTGATATCACTTTTCTTGTAATCTAATAAAAAGTCTAAACATGACGTTTCAAACCTCTTACTTCTAAAATCTTAGACTCTCCATACAAATTTTGAACCCCTATTTGAACCCCTTAGGGGATGAATTTTGAAAAATCCTTTCTTAGTGCATATTTAGACCTTATAAGGATCCTACGTGCTAAATTTGGAATTCCTAGAACCAGCGGTTTGGGCTGTGCGTTGATATACAAACTTTCAACCCCCATTTAAACCCCTTAGGGGATGAATTTTGAAATATCCTTTCTTAGTGCACCCTTAGACCTTATAAGGAGCCTACGTGCTGAATTTGGAATTCCTAGGACCAGCGGTTTGGGCGGTGCGTTGATATACCAACTTTCAACCCCTATTTAAACCCCTCAGAGGATGAATTTCGAAAAACGGTAAAATTACTTTTCTTGTAATCTAATAAAAATCTAAACATGAGATTTCAAACCTCTTACTTCTAAAATCGTACTCTCCATACAAATTTTGAACCCCTATTTGAACCCCTTAGGAGGTGAATTTTGAAAAATCCTTTCTTAATGCACCGCTAGACCTTATAAGGAATCTACGTGCTAAATTTGGAATTCCTAGGACCAGCGGTTTGGGCTGTACGTTGATATACAAACTTTCAACCCCCATTTAAACCCCTTAGGGGATGAATTTTGAAAAATCCTTTTTTAGTACACCATTAGACTTTATAAGGAACCTACGTGCTAAATTTGGAATTCCTAGGACCAGCGGTTTGGGCGGTGCGTTGATATACAAACTTTCAACCCCCATTTAAACCCCTCAGAGGATGAATTTCGAAAAACGGTGAAATTACTTTTGTTGTAATCTAATAAAGAGTCGAAACATAAAGTTTCAAACCTCTTACTTCTAAAATCGTAGACTCTCCATACAAACTTTGAACCCCTATTTGAACCCTTTACGGGATGAATTTTGAAAATTCCTTCCTTAGTGCACGCTTAGACCTTATAAGGAACCTACATTCTAAATTTGGAATTCTTAGGACCGGTGGTTTGGGCTGTGCGTTGATAAACAAACTTTCAACCCCCATTTCAACCCCTTAGGGGATGAATTTTGAAAAATCCTTTCTTAATGCACCGCTAGACCTTATAAGGAATCTACGTGCTAAATTTGGAATTCCTAGGACCAGCGGTTTGGGCTGTACGTTGATATACAAACTTTCAACCCCCATTTAAACCCCTTAGGGGATGAATTTTGAAAACTCCTTTTTTAGTACACCATTAGACTTTATAAGGAACCTACGTGCTAAATTTGGAATTCCTAGGACCAGCGGTTTGGGCTGTGCGTTGATAAACAAACTTTCAACCCCCATTTAAACCCCTTAGGGGATGAATTTCGAAAAACGGTGAAATGACTTTTCTTGTAATCTAATAAAGAGTCTAAACATGAAGTTTCAAATCTCTTACTTCTAAAATCGTAGACTCTCCATACAAACTTTGAACCCCTATTTGAACCCCTTAGGGGGTAAATTTTGAAAAATCCTTTCTTAGTGCACCCCTAGACCTTATAAGGAACCTACATGCTAAATTTGGAATTCCTAGGACCAGCGGTTTGGGCTGTGCGTTGATATGTCAGTCAGTCAGTCAGTCAATCAGTCAGTTTCTTCTTTTATATACAGGGTGTCCCTAAAACCAACTTTGATACGATCAGGGCTGATAGACCAGCTCATAAGAACCTAGATTAAGCAAATTTGACCTCAGTAAAAATCTGTTAGTTTTCGAGATATTGACGTTTTTGTAAAACTCGTGCTAAGTGATACCCTGACTCGGTGTTTTGAGTGTCATTGCTAAAATATCAAGTATTTTACAAATCTGTTTTTTGCTATGTGTTGCCAAATAACTATGCTATTGAACGTATTTTCTAATTTTGCTAATTTATTCATGCTGTGGACACAGTACAATAAAAAAAAAAATTATTCGATTTTTTTCAAATTTCACCTTTGTCTTCGAACTAGCGTGGTGAAAAAAAAATGTACCAACATAACCTGGCACTCAACGTAAAAAAATTGCGCATTTATTGTAGTTTCTAAAATGGTATAAAATTTACTAAACACTGTAATAATTTTTGAAATAATGATATTTTGTTACAAAATTAACTGTCTGCCGCCGTCATCTCATACGATCCGGTTGAACTAAGTTTGCACCTGGCGTGCTTGACATCACATACAAATTAGGTGCAAACTTCACGTAATCGTCAATATCTCGAAAACTAAGAAATTATTATGAGGTTGATTTTACTCAGTCTCATATTTTATGAGCTGGTTTATCAGCCCTGTTCGCCATTTTGTAAAAGTCGCGAATTTTGATAGCCTGGATCAGTCTTTCGAATGTCATGACTTCAAATTTCAGTATTTTCTTAATCTGCTTTTTGTTAAACATTACTTAATAATTATGCTATCATACCTTTTCTTAATTCAAATTCTGGTACGAAATTTAACGAATGGAATATTGTAGTATAAACTCCTTTTGAATTAAAATGCTATTATCTTAAAAACTACGGTGTCTAGTGTGTAAATTCTTACTATTTTAAACTACATTATTTTATTTTTATTTTAGCATGGTAAATTTGTTTTAAGTATTACGCGATTCAAATCCGAGGTCATATTTTGAATCACGTAAAATGTAATTTATTTTGATAAGGTATGATAGCATATTTATTAAGTAATATTTAAAACAAAAAGCAGATTAAGAAAATACTGAAATTTGAAGTCATGACATTCGAAAGACTGATCCAGGCTATCAAAATTCGCGACTTTTACAAAATGGCGAACAGGGCTGATAAACCAGCTCATAAAAAACCAGAATGAGTAAAATCGACCTCATAAAAATTTCTTAGTTTTCGAGATATTGACGATTACGTGAAGTTTGCACCTAATTTGTATGTGATGTCAAGCACGCCAGGTGCAAACTTAGTTCAACCGGATCGTATGAGATGACGGCGGCAGACAGTTAATTTTGTAACAAAATATCATTATTTCAAAAATTATTACAGTGTTTAGTAAATTTTATACCATTTTAGAAACAACAATAAATGCGCAATTTTTTTACGTTGAGTGCCAGGTTATGTTGGTACATTTTTTTTTCACCATGCTAGTTCGAAGACAAAGGTGAAATTTGAAAAAAATCGAATAATTTTTTTTTTTATTGTACTGTGTCCACAGCATGAATAAATTAGCAAAAACAGAAAATACGTTCAATAGCATAGTTATTTGGCAACACATAGCAAAAAACAGATTTGTAAAATACTTGATATTTTAGCAATGACACTCAAAACACCGAGTCAGGGTATCACTTAGCACGAGTTTTACAAAAACGTCAATATCTCGAAAACTAACAGATTTTTACTGAAGTCAAATTTGCTTAATCTAGGTTCTTATGAGCTGGTCTATCAGCCCTGATCGTATCAAAGTTGGTTTTAGGGACACCCTGTATTTAGATATTGTACACGTATTTTTTGTTTTGTTTGACAAACAAAAACTGACGAGGATAGAGTGCTTAGAAGTTTCGAGTGACGTCACTCTTGAGTACAAATTGTACTCAAGAGTGACGTCACAAGCCCCCACTCCAGAAGTTTGATGATCTATAACTTTGTCGATTTTTAATATTTTGATAAACCAAAAAATACGTGTCCCATATTTTTCCATAATCTAACTGACGGACTAAATAGAATTACATAATATTTTTAACCCAGTCATCATCCCTATTGCCATCACGGCGAGTCGCTGTTCGTGTCTTGTTTCTTGCCAATTTTTAACTGTAAACTGTAATTGCAACAAATTACATGTAGATTGTAGTACTGGATTGTATAGCAGTAGGTAAGTACCCAAGAGCTCTATTACTGTTTACCTTTGTGATCATTATGTACAGTCACCACATAATAACTTCTCCGAATGTTACGTCAGTTGTCACTGTTCTTAATTTAGCCTTTTTTAGTTCTTAAACGCCTAGTGACAGCAATACGGCTACAACTCAAAAAAAATACTTTAGAGATTATTGTTGATTACCTACTGTCACGTATTAAGTACGTGACAGTAGGTAATCAACAATAATCTCAAAATATTTTTTTTTGAGATGTGGCCGTATTGCAGTCAGTATATGGTTACCGGCCATTCTCACGAAGTATGACCTAACACCGGCACATTCTTAGACCCAACTACATTCCGCATCGCGATTGGTCTCCGACTAGGCACGGAAGTCTGCGTAGACCATCTTTGCACCTCCTGTGGGGCCAACGCGGATCGCCTAGGCCACCACGGACTGGTATGCTCCTCGGGGGCCGGCCGCCATTCTCGCCACGCCGCACTCAACGACATCCTGAGAAGGGCGCTCGTCAGCGCCGACGTCCCGGCGGTTCTCGAACCGCAAATTATCCGGGATGACGGTAAGCGCCCCGACGGGATGTCGTTGATACCGTGGAGAATGGGCAGGGCGCTGGTGTGGGATGCCACCTGTGCGGATACGCTCGCGGCATCCTACCTACCGGCGACCCACAAAACAGCCGGTGCGGCGGCAGACGCCCGGGAGCGATTAAAGATCGCAAAATACAGTTGTCTCGGCGCCCAATATGAATTTGTGGCATTCGGCGTCGAGACACTCGGTCCGTGGGGTCAGGGTGCGCGTGGTCTGCACAGGGCGCTTAGTAAGTGCCTGAGGGAGGCAACGGGGGACCCTCGTGCGGGCAGCTTTCTCGCGCAAAGACTCGCCATAGCGATACAGCGCGGGAATGCTGCCTGCGTGATGGGCACTCTGCCGAGGGGGCCAAATCTTAGTTTGTAATATTTTCTTTTATTTTTAATGTAGGATTTAGTTTATTAATTTTAGTTTTAATTTTAAATTTACTTCCCTTAAATCATGTATATATATATTTGTTTTTGTATGTTTGTAAATAAATATTCCTTCTTCTATTTTTTCATTAAACATTAAAGAGAGGCTTTGGCCGTGTTCCTATGTTTTCCTTTTTTTTAATAATCTAGTAAAATTTGTTTTCTGGATGTGTGAACACAGCGGAAAATCTGGAATGTTTTCTAGGTTTTTGAAGGTTAATATCTCTTTTGAGAATCAATTTATCGTAAAAAGGAAAACATAGGAACATATCAATAGTAGCCATAGATTTTTGGACAAACAATTATTGCTCTACTGGCAATATCCAGGGAGGAAACAGGGGATTACGTTTGTATGGAAAAACTGCCCTCCTGTTTCCTCTTAAGGGAATGCTGAATGCTCCCGAAACATGTCGAGTTGATGTCTCGTCTTTTGTATAACGTGAGTGATCCGTTTTGAATTCAATATAATACACGGATAAATTAAGAACAGTGGCAAGTGGCGTATCATTCCCGTGTGGTGATTGTATGTTCCATGGTCGAGATTCTCGTATTTATCGGCTAACTATAGCTTGGTAACTTCGTTGGAGACACTTGCATGTGTGCTTTTTGTTATGTGCAGCCGTAACTACTAGCTATATCCAGACACCAGTTCAGCTGAGCCGACGAGTCCCGGCCGAAGTGTACGCGAAGTAACGTCGTACATCAGGAGGTTCAACACGACGCCCCCGGGACCGCGGTGTTTATGCGTTTCACGCGTTTAGGGCTGCCATCCATCCGCAATTTTGTTGGTGTTTTATGATCGTAGCGACTTTTAAAAACCCTCGCAAAGGGAGGAAACCGTAGGCAATAACCGTTACTGCTGTTATCTACTACCATAGACAAGAAACTTGTCATAGAAAAATTGGTTGTTGTAGTGTCTGTCGGCTTCTGAACCCATTTTATAGTACCTGACGACGGCCACCGAGCTTGCCGCACAAACGAGCCGCCGGCACGCCATAATTATGCCATATCTCTTGGATATGTTGCATATCTGCTTCTTAGTCGTGCACTCTTGGCAGAGCGGTCGTGGTCATGTCTAGGTCGAGTCTTGCGCCACCGCTTCTCTTGTGATGCGGCGCCATGTATCTCTATGTTTGGCGGAGTGAGAGTTAACATTTATGCTGGAATGTGTCACAGATTTGATGAGGTCTGTCCATCGTGATGGAGACCGCCCCCGAGATCTTTTGCCCTCGACTTTCCCTTGCACCACCAATCGGTCCAGGGAGTTCTCGTTACGGGTGATGTGCCCGAAGAATTTGATAATTCGTATTTGCACAGACGACGATAATCTCTCTTTGATTTTGAGTTCTTTCCGGATCGAAAAAAGTATCCAGCAAAATTTAAACTGGGCGACATTAGCGACGGAGTTATTAAACTAAATACAGTTTTACGAGTACATTTCCAAGGCTTAAATGGAGGCCCGTGTCAAAGTTTTTCGATTACGAAGCTGGCAAGTTGGCAACCCTGCGCTGATAAACGGCCGGTGAATAATTTATTACCGGCGTCGCTGTCATGGGATTGCTTTTTTATACATATTCGGGTAAATATCGCTTAAAACATCGTTCGTGATGCATGCTCAATGTGTGCGTAAGGTGTAAAACGGGAATTATCGTGTTTTTTTTCCACACACATGTAATAAATGTCATATTATATATTATTACATTAATATACTTTTATCCAGGGAGTTAAGCCACGGCACGACCGTAACAATAACAAATATCACAAATGGGCAGAGGGTCTTAACTCTTTTGCATCTAGGTTATATGTGACTTGTACCCCTTTTCACTAGACCCACAGAAATGTAGTATAAGTAATTAACAATTTATATGGGTTTTACCTAAAATAAAGATTTTCTATTCTATAAAGGGCATCACACACGGCTAAGATACTATAATATTTTATCTTAAGATACCTGGATATAAAATATTATAATATCTTAAGGTATCACGCACGGTTAAGATACGATAATATATCTGCTCGAATAATTTTCTCGGAGGCTTGGCTAGGGGTCACATCTACTTACATTGCGCCACGGAATCCAAATATACAGGGTGACTATGAACAATATGGCACTACTAATAGATTTAATAGACAGCTCATCAGATGATGATGCATCAGATTACATTACCATTTTCAGTTTTTTTCAAAATATCCTTATTTTAGCGTAATCTACACGATAATTTAAGCATAAAAAGAGCAAAAAAATGTTTGATGAAAAAAGTCCCAAAACCGACCCCCCCTTTCCAATACCTTATCCTTTTAACAAAAAATATAACGAGTAAACACGAAAACTCGTGAGTAAAGGTTGTTGAATAAATAAAATATCATTAATTTCATTTTGATTCTGATACTCACTGCACACTTAAGATAATATTTCCATATCGCTCGGTATCTTAAGATACTGTAATATGAAAATATATATTATCTTAACCGTGTGTGATAGCTCATACAAATTGTATAGTGAGCGATATTTTATCTTAAGATAAAATATTATAGTATCTTAGCCGTGTGTGATGCCCTTAAATGTAACTTACGATGCTGCCAATCAGCTCTGGGCTCGTCATCCTCGCTGTCCGCTAAGTAGTTGGTGCACGTCGGCTGCGTCGGGAACCCCGCTCTAGACAATATCGACACTTCCTCCTCTGGAAATAAAGCACCGTTTGGCATATCACAAGCGTACGCAGAGTCGTCCAATATTCCCGGGCACCAGATTGAAAATTGGATTAAATTTAATACGGTGCCAGATGCAAGCTGAGATTACGTAAGTACTTAAGGTTACGAGAAAATTATCTGATGTGCGTTAGATTGAAATTCGCTTTTGGGAATACATAAAATACAAGATTTTCTTTTCAATAACCGACTACAAGCGAATGTACTAAATAATAACCACAGTTTTATTAAAAAAAGCCGACTGCGGTGCAAAACATCGAAGTCTGTTGAAAATACAGGCTGTTTCATTGAAGGTAATACAATACACAACTCATGTTTTTTAAACTCATCTGCTTGATGCTAAAACCCTCTGCATCTCACCACTCACTGTTTTAATTATTATTCATGTTCTTTTGGTCTCATCGTGGTTACCCTACTTAAAAAGTTAAGAGAAGAGATAAGAGTGAACACTTATATCTTTTTGCTTATCTAGGCCGATAATTTATGAATAAAATGCATTCTGACACATTAGTAAAGTTATTTGTCATAACAAACAAACCAGGCCAGGTAAGCGTGACATCATGATGGGTGACCACACTACGAGACTTTAATGTCTTTATTTTGTTAGCAAACTAGCAAAAGTTAAATACGACGTAATAATTCAATTGGTGCATTTTGTTCTGTGTCATTAACTGAGCCGGAATTGCTTAGCTTGTATTACGTTAAATGTAGCACCCTGTATAAGGTGAATGACACAGGTAAGCTATTGATTGAATCGAAAATGTTTAATCTATCGAAGTAAATACCTTCGAGCGACACGCACATGGTCCAGATGCCGCCGTTCATGGGCACCAGGAACGTGCCCCCGCCTTTCCGGTGCCCCGCGTGCTCGATCTGAAAATAAACGTATCATACGTAAATAAAACTATTTTAATAACTTGGCGCCGACATATGTAAAAATCAAAGGGATCCCCTTGTTTCCCATAAAGTGATACTGTATTGTTAGTCATCATTACATTATCGAAAGTCATATCATAAAGTTTTTGTTTCTCTAAAACGATAATATTTTTAGGATATTTTAAAACGTTAGTATGTATATACGACCGCTTTAGCTTAGTTGGTAGTGACCCTGCCTACAAAGCTGGAGGTCCTGGGTTCGAATCCCGGTAAGGGCATGTATTTGTGTGATGAGCACGAATATTTGTTCCTGAGTCATGGATGTTTTCTATGTATTTAATTATTTGTATCTAATCTATTAAATATATCGTCGTCTAGTATCCATAACACAAGCCTTATTGAGCTTACTATGGATGGGGCTAGTTCGATTTGTGTAAGATTGTCCCCTAGTATTTATTTATTTATTTATTTATTTATTTATCTATATACATAGAAAACAATAGGTTAGGTTATCGTAGAAAATAGGTTGTATGACTTTGGATAATAATGACTAACAACACAGTATGACTTTTAAAAATTATGGAAGACAATACAGACCCAATAGTACATTGGTACTTTAGTACTATTTAATTTAGTACTTTGTGTACTTTAGGGCGGTAACGAAGGAATTGCAGACGAGTGTTTGTTACAAGGACTTTAATAACACGAGTTTTGCGATACGTTCTATTTTGAATAAAGACGGGTGACAGGTTGGTAGGTAAACAGGAAAATAACATAGCGGTCATTCTCTGCGTGGAGTGTCTTATACTTATATGTACATATACTCGTAGCAGGGATCACTATAGCTTGGCAACTTCGTTGGTGACACTCACCTGCCTGCTTTTTAGGGTTCCGTACCAATATGGTAAAAAAGGAACCCTTATGGTGCGACTCTGTCTGTCTGTCCGACTGTCCGTCTGTCCGTCTGTCCGTCTGTCACAGCAAGATATCTCAGGATCTACTGATGCTATCGACTTGAAATTTAGAATAGTGTTAAGAACCGCTAACCCGAGCTTATGGGATGTAAAAAAATCTTGTAACTTTTTTACTTTTTTTCTAAAGGGGTCTGTAATGAGACTTTGAAAATTGAAAGTAAGGCTATTATATCGAGTGGGGTATCAAATGTAAAGGCTTGATTTGTAGATTAAAACACTATTTTTGTATTTTTTTTTAAATAAGTAGTTTTTGATTTGTTAAAAAAAATACCATTCCCCCTATTATCTTCGAAGTTACTGAACAGAAAAATCTGTAATAATTACCAATTATTAATGTCGTCTTATATATTACAGGAAAAATATAACGGTTTTCCTAACTTGCATCGTTTTTGAGAAATTTGCAAAAATGTTAACACATACTTATTTAATATTGTCTTCGGTTTCCGCGATTATCACTCATAGTAATAAAACAACTTAAACAGGTTAAATCGCGTATATTACTACATTTTTAAGTCCCGACGTTTCGTAACCCTTTTCAGCGTTCGTGGTCGCGGGTAGACTGAGAAAATCATAAATTTCCTCTGTCAAAATTACTGTTGTGCAAACCTACCCACTTTAAAAAATACAAATTCAATATTAGTGTTGCCAGATGGGCCTAATGTGTAAAGATGTTCACACACATGCCAGAAGGGAAACACATACTTATTTGCTCCTACTAAACTAATCGCCATACAGTTTTCCTTTAACTATGAATATATCTACTTATGACTTTGTACGGAACCCTCGGTGCGCGAGTCAGACTCGCACTTGACCGGTTTTTTGTTATGTGCAGCCGTAACTATTTACACAAGTTACCGCCAACATGAACGGGGGCCTCCGGAGGTTGCCTCCTAGTTGATTCATGGGGTTCGGTTTTTAAAATAAAATGACCGTTAGATTTTTGGTAATAGATAAGTATATGAACTTAAGTCTAATGGACACAGGTCAGTGCAGCTCGAAGGCTTCGGATCAAGGTAAGTGGTATAAATCACTTGACTGGAGAACACGGTTCGCACGTGTTTAGCCGACTTTATCCACCACCTTAGCTGCGCAGTTGAAAACAACTGTGGCACAAGGGTTGAAGGGCTATTATAGCTTGAATTAAGTATAAATTAAGTTGGTGGGCTTATTTGTGACTTTGCTGTGTTCTAATTATTTTTATTGTACTGAAATCTTATTCCTGTTTATTTCATTGTAAGTAGGTACGTACAAACCAGTGCATTTGAGAAGTAATATCCTATCAAAACATTACTTACCTACGACAAGAAACCAAGTCGGTGCTGGGGAAGGGGGGAGGGGGTCCACAGAACTCGGTTTCCACTGACTTGCCTATTATTTAACCGTGGAAGAACACATTTTGGAGCTTGAGGGTCTGCTAGAAGTACCTTAGAATTATGATGATCAGTCAGTGACAAAACTAAGGAACTATGACGTAATCATTCTTAAACTACACGTTCAAATTGAATGTTATTGAGAATATATTACAGATACAGATACAGATACAGATTCTTTATTGGTAAAGGCAAATGTTTTTACAAGTCACATTATTACATTTCATTAATTAAATTACTTACATATACAATTAGAATTAAATTGTAACATTGTGGTATTTACATTAATTACATCTCATTTGGTGTCATAATTTATAAAATTAACGAATTAATAATATTAGATGGTTATACCTACGTATGGTTATTTAAGTCATATTATGCCCAAAACTGCCCTATATATCGCTTTCTGGCCAAGTGTAGACATAAAATTATGTACACAACACCCGAGGTAATAAAGTCCTAGATCGCATAATTACGTCCCTCGCTTGCAGCTCGGGCAGCAAACATCTACGATCTCGCCCTTTCTTTGTTTTACCACCCTAATATATTGTGTAATGTACTAGTTTGTCCATAGAAAGTCGCTGATTTGCTTAAAACTATATAAATCCAACCAAGGACCTTAAAAATAAATGGACGTAGCGTCGCGAACAGATAAGTGAAGCACTCATGATGAGCCGGCAATGAGCCGGCGCTTTGTACGCACGCACGCACACATCAACCAGCATAATGGGCCGGTCGGCTGCCATTGGGCCGTCAACGCACACATGCTCACTTCGGCGGCCATTGCTTGGCTTCACCCGCGTCTTAGACCGCGCGGTATCCTTCTATTTTATACATCCATGAATCCAACTAAAATACATATGTATACAGCCTGTAAATCTAATACGGGCGAATATTGAAACGGTGGTCAGCATAGGACCTAGCATATTTAGATAACTATTGCTTTAAACCACAATGAAAATATTTACCATACAAAATAATTCGGGCCGCAATGTAACGCAACACATTCAAGTTGACAAACACGCTAGTTGACAGTTACTTTAAAAAAGCTCGTATCTCGCAATGTCATAACAAGCATGTATGCGGTACATTGCTGCTCGGTAAATTTTCAAAAATTAATTACGAGGTCACTATTAAGTGTACTTTAAAAAATCATATTAATTAATGATAACACTACTAAACGCTATATCTGGTTTAATTGTTCGCCCGTATTAGACTTACACGCTGTATAAGCAATATGGATACGTGGGAAAGTTAGGGAGGAAAATTATAGTTTTCATTAGCCAAGTCCGCAACTTGCGGCAAGTTTGTCGGCCATGTAATAATGTTATGAAAGTTATAAAAAGTTTTTCTCGAATCTTCCTCATGTTTTATTTATCAATAATAAATAGAAGGGGTGGTAGTAACACGTGGAGGTATCTTTCGTGTTGAAAATAAAACCACGACATTTTGCATTTGCGAAGTTGACCCTGTAGTATAAGTTGTTCAAAGTCATGGATAGATTGAGGTTTTATTATCATAGTTCACGTTATAAATTTCACCCAGTATAATTATTAAGCATGTTACTTTTATGATTTGCGGGTATGCAAATTAAACCTTATTGTCAACGTAATAAAGAGCATTCTCGAAACGCGACATTTCTTTTCCGATACCCTAATGTGAAATCACAATCAGCCGCGGAACCGTTAAGCCGATGGCTCATTCAGGTCAAGGCCTGGTACTACTCATACAAAAAGGACCTACATGTTTGTACTCCCTGCGGATATAAGCTCTTTTGGAACTGGGGTACATGATTACTCAATGCAACAAGGGCGTAAGTACCACGATTGTCTTACTGAGATGTGACGTTACGTTAGCAGGGGTGAGGTATGGGGTGGAAGCGGCCTTCACGAGGGCAATCATGATGCGGAACTGCACCCTTTTGCACGCGACGATCGTTGTACTATCGAACACATTGTTAACTGTACATTTATAAACGTATGTCAACTTTATTGCATCGTGTTAAAGCCTGGGTGCTCAGGTTAACAGTGGCATTGTTTGTACGCGGTCTGTCTCTTAATGGCACCGACCAATGAGGGTATTTAGAAATCAGAAATGCACCAGCTGGCAGCAGGGTGGCGAAAGGTCTATTTGGCAGTAGATGTCAAAATCAGGTGGTGTGATTGGTGGATCTTGACGCCTACTGTCAAAAAGACCTTTCGCCACCCTGCTGGTGGATTTATCATTTCTAAACACCCTCATTGAATTGACTTTTATCCAATGATTTTAAAAGTAAGGATAGGCCCATCCGAACAGTTCGGAACTATTTTCCCCGTAACAAAAAATGCAGCTATAAAGACCAGCTACGCAGTGCACGCGCCGCGTGTCGCACTGCCGGCTGGTACTGATTTGGGGGTATTTTTACCGCAAAAGCGTTGGAACCGTCTGCGCGCTCGCTTAGCCCTGTCCTTTGTATACTTCAATGCTTTTATCAAAGAATAAGGAAAGAAAAGTAGGCAAACTCCGGCCCTTTAGGAGCGCGCGGTAATCATGCAAGGTTTAGTACCTTATCACACGATTTGAGGGCGAGTTAGGCATCGTCCTAATAGAACGCGAATGCGCGATCATCGTAAGTTCGCGCGAATTTTACTCGTCCGAACGCGCGATCAAACATATTGAACTCGAATAGGTGTCGTCGCGCGATTGTCAGTTAGGACACCTATTCGAGTTCAATATGTTTGATCGCACGTTCGTACGAGTAAAATTCGCGCGAACTTACGATGATCGCGCTTTCGCGTTCTATTAGGACGATGCCTTAGAAGCGAAGTTCCATACAAATGTCGCTCGCGGCGAGTCGCCGTGACTGGTTTTGTATGGAAACTCGCCCGCAGCTCGCCCGCAAATCGCAAGTGGGTGAATCAACTTTTCTTTGTCAACAAAATTTCACCTTCTCCGACTAAAATTGAAAGGAAATCTTTATTCGGATATTTGTGGAATAAAATGTATTCTCATTTAAAAGACAGATAATAAAACTACGTAATGCATATAGTTTTTATTATAAATTATTTTTTATAACTTGTTTATTAGCAGTGACCCAGCGGACATCTGTCCCCCACTTTTGTATGAAAATAAGGGTTCGTCCGCTGGGTCACACTATTTATTTGTTAAAAACGAGTTTTATTTTTACCTAATCTATCTCTAGATGTAAGATCTTGTTCCATTTAAATCATGTTACAACATGCAAAAGGTGAACAAATAAGGAGAAAGGGCAATCTTTGCATAAAGCAAAAAAAAGTTGATTCACCCAAGTGCGATAATTAAGACTCTAATATATGGTGAGACGTGGTATGCACAAATATTGTGACGGCACTCTATTTCTAAAGCAATAAGGTCGTGGCAGATATTTATGCGCGCTCCGCTTCATAATTGTTTCGCCGGTGACTATAGGTACTTTAAAGCCTTGCACGTATTTTTCACGTTCATGATGTAGATAAGTAGGTATATCATTTTTACGGTTCATCTTCATGAAGCCGGCAGATTCCGCCGTACCAGCCATTATTCTTCGAGAACGACCATTAGTAGGGTATGAGGTGAGGTTGCGATTTGTTATGGGAACATGGGGTGGTTTTGTACAATTTTCTAAGGTCTAAACCCAAGGACCTTAAAATAAATAGCCGGACGGAGCCCCGCTAACATACAACTGAAGCATCACTAGTCCGCCGGTTACCTTAACGCTGGTTGGTCAGGTCAATGTGTGCGTACTGCGGGTAGTAGGATAAAACTAGTTGATGCGAGCTCGTAAGTACAAGCAGCCGGGGGACTTGAAATGCTTCAGTGCTCTGTTGACGAGGCTCCGTCCGGCTATTTATTTTAAGGTCCTTGTCTAAATCTAAAGTAACCATATAGACTTGTAGCTTTGTGTAACTTGACACAGGAAATATCACCACGTATGACATTTTCGATTGAGTAGCTTCTGTACACATTAGATTATCCGTCTACCGTCTATTAATGGTGCCATTAAAATATGATATAGTATTATATTAACTAAACATAATCCGCTATCCGACCGCTGACTATATTAATGAACCTTATGTCATGGAAGAAGATATATTGTTGCTGTCTTAAGAGGAAACAGGAGGGCAGTTTTTCCATACAAACGTAGTCCTCTGTTTCCTCCCTGGTTAATGCCAGTAGAGCAATAATTTTTTGTCCAAAAATCTATGGCTACTATTGATATGTTCCTATGTTTTCCTTTTTACGATAAATTGATTCTCAAAAGAGATATTAACCTTCAAAAACCTAAAAAAAATGCCAGATTTTCCGCTGTGTTCACACATCCAGAAAACAAATTTGACTAGATTATTAAAAAAAAGGAAAACATAGGAACACGGCCAAAGCCTTTCTTTAATGTTTAAATAATGAAAAAAATAGTTAAATAAGTTAAGTTTTGGGGAAGAAATCAGGGGACTACGAAACGTTGTTTTCATGAAATTTTAAAAGGTATTTTCGGTCCAAGCTGCAGTTGTCTCTATCGCGCTCTGCGGGAGAGAAGCGGGCAGTGCGGGACAGCGACACATTTTACAAATACCTAATTTTCAATTCTCTCGGCCTTACTGTTTCCTCTTAACACGTTCCCTGCCCCCTTACAAAACTATCGGACAGTGCCACAACTGTCACAAGTCCCAACTGTGCAATCAGTATGGGGAAGTGACCCCGTAGTGGAAGCACGGACTACTGAAAAAACCTTCAAGACTCCATACTGGGGGCATCGGCACAGGGAACGTGTTAATTAAACCTTTTTATGCCACACCTGGTCATAAGGTGGCTTTTTCGGCAAGCTGCGCGTACGGAAATACCCGCTTTCTGGCCAAATGTAGACATAAAATGATGTACACAACAAGGGAGGTAATAAAGAAAGCTTTCTTTGTATTACCACCCTAGTTGTGTGATCTACTATTATAGTTAGTAACAACAGAGGTTTATACTCACGGTACACTTATAAAAAACAAAAAAATGTGAATTTAAAAAATACCATGCGGTGTAGGTTTAGTCGTGGCGTTTCTTCTTTATCAGAAGGCAAAATTCCGTAGCGCAGGTAATATTTAAAAGTTAATTGCTTTCTGATATACATACTAGTATATCTACATATATATTTACCTGTTTTTACGATTTATGCTCATCTGGCATGTAATTTTAATCTTAGGGTGTAAAATTAAATAATACGTGCTATATAATGCGTCCAATTTTTTTATAAGTAATTTATTTCTACTGAAGGTACAAACGAAGACACAGTTAAGTGACCATCAGTAGACCTTAATACATTGTAATAAGGGTGACAAGTGGTCAGTTAACAGTGTCTTCGATTGTACATTGTTAAACATAAAATATTAATCCATTTTACCAAATAGGAAACATTTTATTACAAGCTCACGTTACGAACATGTTATAAAACGATAACACAGTTTCCAGAAAGCTCTAAAACATCTTCACCGCTAAACGACCACACGAAAAGGTTAAGTACACATTAACCTCGCTCTTACCGAGCCTTTCCTGAATATTTTAGATGCGCAATCAAATTACAATTACCCACAATACCCACAAGCAAAGTAAATACGGGTACTTACTCGAGGCCTGTGATTTTTGTCGATCAGTCAGCGTTAGTCGCCCCTACATTTTTGTCGATCAGTCAGCGTTAGTCGCCCCTACATTTTTGTCGATCAGTCAGCGTTAGTCGCCCCTACATTTTTGTCGATCAGTCAGCGTTAGTCGCCCCTACATTTCTGTAGGTCTAGTGAAAAGGGGTACAACTGGTACAAGTCACATTTAACCTAGGACCAAAAGAGCTTAAGTCATACCATAGAGTTGTGACCTTTTGGTCCCACAGATTTAAAGTTGCCTGACAAATGGGTTCTCAGGGGACTGGGGGATAGGCATAAGTCAGAAGTCTAGACAGTAGACACATGTGAATGTGACCTTTCAGTTTAAAGATGAAAACATATGGGGTTAGGCCATATTGCGCCATTGTATTGATACTAATTCATGTACTGGCATAAATTTTATCACAAACTAAACATCATAATGTTTGACTATAGCTTGGCAACTTCGTTGGTGACACTCCCATGTGTGCTTTTCGTTATGTGCAGCCATACCCGACGACCGACCCAGCCGGACCGGAGGCAGCCTCCGTCGGTCGCCGTTTGTGTTGGCGGTAACTTGTGTAAGTAGTTACGGCTGCACATAACAAAAAGCACACATGGGAGTGTCACCAACGAAGTTGCCAAGCTATAATAATTAGTATCACAATCTTGCTGTACAGCAAATCATCCATAGATATCCGTAAAATAAATAAAAATAGGTATCGTTGATTATCCCTTAGCACTTTTTCTTGCACAACTTTGGAGCTAAATGAAATCTAGAGTTGGTACCTAACATTGGTGTTGTCATATTAGTCTCCAAAAGAAAGTCCCTTTGAGAAACCTGATATCATTATATGTATAGCTTGGCAACTTCGTTGGTGACACTCACCTGTGTGCTTTTTGTTATGTGCAGCCGTAACTATGTATGGAGTGCCCCCCCTAAAAATATTTATTTTAGTTATTTAACTACCAAACTAAGTAGCGGCTCATACAAGACACCTATATTCCAAATTTCATCAGTATCCATCGTGTAGTTTTTGAGTAAAATGCCTGTGACATACGGACGGACGGACGGACGGACATGGCGAAACTATAAGGGTTCCGTTTTTGCCATTTTGGCTACGGAACCCTAAAAAGCACACAGGTGAGTGTCAGCAACGAAGTTGCCAAGCTATAGTCAAACTTTATGCCTATAGGTACCTAACATTATACTGACATAAATATACAGAGAGAATTTAGTGCCAATTTAGACAGCATATCATGCAAAAAATGCTAGTACTTAATTTAACATTTGAGTTCTTCTCAGGCCAAAGGTATCAAGTTTTTATTCGTAACACTTTGACTTTTATCACGTAACATAAAAAAATGTACCTATCAATTGTAATAGGTATGGAGTTACCCGATCATGCCCAAAAACGTAATTTCCCAAGAGAATATTCACTTTTATCCATTTTAATTAAGGACGAACTAGTTTCGGAGTAACAAATTATAATCAACCCATTCTATTCGGCCCGTTTCAAACTTAGTACCGCATTAATATTCCGTAATGGAAGTCTCATTCAAAGTATCCGCGAAGTTAGACAGTTCGTTACATTAGGCTTTACTAAATTAGTGCACGAATTAGGTAGCTACTGAAGGTCAAGGATAGGACGGGGTTTGAATTTAAATTAGTCTGGTGTTTAAAGTTTGTGGATCTGAATTTAATCAGTAGTTTAGGTTTGGAACATGCAGCGCCGTAAACATTTTACTATAATTATTATTCGAGAAAAGGATGGTACGGCCGTGCCTTTGTTTTGCTCGACTTGGCGGGGGCACTGCCGTGCCCCCAGAAAGGGCCTTATAACACTTGCGATTTGCGGGCGAGCTGCGGGCGAGTTTCCATACAAAACCAGTCGCGGCGAACTTGCGGTGAGTTCGCCGCGAGCGACGTTTGTATGGAAGTTCGTTTCTAACTCGGCCACAGCTCGCTCGCAAATCGCAAGTGTGGTAAGGCTCTTACCTTAATAAGAACACGAATTTGCGTAACCCAAATAGCTTACTCGCCCCGTCCCTTCCAACTGTTGCCCACAAAAATCTTCATTTTAACAAAGTGCGCAAAATAACGGCTAAAGTTGCGTACAAGCTGATTTTAATCCCTAAAAGTGGTTTTCCACCGGCAGGGCGAGACGAGACGAGACGAGGATTGAATTGAAATTTGTATCAAGTTGGAGAGTTGAGGATTGAAAACTTCATACCAATTTCAATTCAATCCTCGTCTCGTCTCGTTTCGCCCTGCCGGCCGGTGGAAAACCACCTTAATTCCCGGGAATACGCACAAGGTCCCGGGTAAACACTGGGAGAAAATCGTTACAGGCTTATCTCGCGTGCCTAGTTCGGATGTTGACTAATGTTGAATTTTACAACATAATATAGTCACATGATATTGAGACACAGAGATATTGAGGACAAACGTACACACACGAATTTATTGAACGCCCCTCGTACACTCAAGAGCAAAAAATTCGGTTCACCGTAATTTAAATAATAGAAATAGGTGTTATTCAATATTTGACACTTGTTTCATTTGCATTATACTATTCTTCAATACCTGACTGTATTACCAAAATACGCTAACCCGATCATAAAAATATTATAGGATATATGGCGGTATTTAACTGAGCCGAAATTTTTGACCGCGGGTGTATAACGATGGGGTCGAAGGATCTGTATAACCAAACATTTGAAGGTCATGAACGATACTAGCAAAATTATTAACATGCTACGCAAAACCACAATAGCTCGCGTGCAAAACATTGTCAAGGTGACCCAAAATAAACTCCATTATAACCAAATTATAACGCAGAATATTTCCATTTCTATAAAATTACTCTCATTACCATATCATCAGTTAAACTAACTGGAGTTAATTAAAACGTTTAATCCGCTTTTAGCTGGTGGCGTGTTTTGATGTTCAATTCAACACAAGGCTTTGTGCTAACCATACTAGTTTATATTGCTGAAGTATTCAAGAATGCCCGTACATTATACATTCGTGCCTGGCATGTCTGACTCAAGCGTTCGATTTAAAAACGCCAGCAAAGAAAGTTGCCAGACGAAAATGAATAATAAAATCAACCAACAAACTGTCAAGTTTGTTGGCTGCGATACAAAGGGAGCTACAGTTGTACACGAATAAGTGTCTATAGGAAGTAGAGGAAAGTTTTCCAACTTTTAACGTGGGAGTCGGTGAATTATGAAGGAGTAGCATTTACCCACGGCTTCGTGTTGTTTCTATTACTATCACGAGGAAACTTAAAACTGTTTCAATTCAGGACTTGCTCTAATTGCCGGCCAGATTTCGTCTCAATCCATTCCGTTCTTCCCCATTATTTAGAAACAAACATCTACCTTAGAAAACCACCGTGGCACTCGAACATATTGAAATAAAAACTTATCACTCACGTTATAGGTACCGTCAAACCCTCCAACTTTGGGCTATTTCCTTCCTGCAGGAAGGAAATAGTATAATTTCATCCTGGGCAAAGATTGGACGGTGGGCAAAGTTGGAGGGTTTGACGGTACAAAAATTGGTGAGCCGCGCTGACAGAGCCTCAAGGCGCAGTAGTCGCCGGGCAGTGTTCGCGAATCGCGAATACTACGAATGCTCCCTAAACATAATCTAGTGGATGTCTCGTTTTATGTAAGCGTGAGTGATCCGTTTTTATTTCAATATACATCTAACTTACACTAACTTTGACATTTAGGTATAATGTGAGTAGGGTAGGATAAGACTTGGTTTGTTCAGCCCTAGTTTACTGGCCTAAACATTATTGATAGTCCGTTTAGAAATTCCCTTTGTATCGATTACAATACTGAGCAGCTAGATTACCCTTTGAAATGCATCGTTTCATGCATAATTTAAATGAGAAGGAATGGCTAAAACAACTGCTGTGCTGTACAATTGACGGCTTGCAAGTTGCAACTTACCTTGGGATTTTAATGTCGTAATGCCCGGGCTACACGAGGCTAGTTTTTCAAGCTAGGATAGTAAGCTAGTTTACAAGCCAGGACAGTTTTTAATAGGATGGATTCCTTTTTTTAGGCTGTAGCGTCCCCCCACCACTGATTTTACTTTTCTAGCTTGAAAACTAGCCTCGTGTAGCCCGGGCATAAAGGAGGCATTGAAAACGGGTGTAGGTACCTACAGATACCATTTATAGATGCGCGCAAGAGAATTTCTCGTCCAGCGTGCTGGACGCGTTGGCTGCTTGCGGTGCAATATCGTGTCGTGTAGCTCATGCGGACTCACTTTAGTAGACATGTGAAGCTCGCGAATTAGTGATTCAAAAGAGCTATATCAGTTCACTGGCTCACTCGCTTAGTTCCGATTCGAATAACTCTGCATATCTATCAACTCACTCGCTCACAAGTAGCTCTACTGAGCCGTGAGCTGCAAGAAAAGACATGATAAACACGAAGTTTTCGTCCCTGTCTGGTCACTGTATACCTAAATGTTCTCTCTTTCGTTCGGAAATATTCGGATTCGGAGCTACTGAGCTGTAAGAGCTAGTGAGCCGTTGACACGCCACGGAGCTACTGAGCTTATAAGAACTAATGACCTGTTGACACACCGCGGAGCTACTGAGCTGAAAGAGTGATCTTTGAGAGCTAAAGGTTCATATGACTCTTTTCTACTTAAGTGACACATTTTGCGCATACGGTGGCCGCCTGCGGTGCAATGTCGTGTAACTCGTGCGGAACCGGCAACTAAAACTCCCATTAGTTCGATCCACACAGCGGACAGGTTGATCCGCTTCAACCTTCCCACTGGTCCGCTGCTCACTTTGAGCAATCACCGTAATTTCAAGGTGGCCCTGGCCTAGCGTCCTGGTTCGTTCGCAGGCGCTTCGGCCCCACCTAGTCCGACCCTCTCAAGGTGGTCCGGGATCCCAGACGCCCCCAGCCCCCACGTAACCACCACTCACTTTAGCGACCTTCTCGTCGAGCAGCCACTGCAGGCTGGTGCTGGAGGCGTTGGCGAGCGCGGCGAGCGCGGCGCGCTCCCACACCACGTGCTCCCAGTGGTCGGTCATGATGGCCGCGCACAGCATCGCCGTTGAGCAGCTGGAACAAAACACTAACGTTAAATTGGGATGCTTACTTTGACCGAGTGAGTGAAGCGTTTCGGCTTAGGCAAAAACGCTTTTGTACGTCCCGCGGATATCTATCTTTGCTTCTCTACAGGTCGCGTTTCTCGACCGATTCTCGTGAATTGTGAGCAGGGTAGATAGTTACCAATCTATATAGATTTCTTTTGTCGACTCAGTTTTTGGTAATTGTTCAAAATGGCGGAGCGATGGGGGTTGACAGCGTCGCGGGGTCTACAGCTCAGCAGCTACTGGCTGTTTTTATTGAAGAGATGTTTACAAAAACAACATAAGTGACTAAACTGATTAATATCTACCTACTGCCATTGAAAATGTTTCTCTATAAGTATCAACCAGTCTAGTCAATTATATTCATCATATCAGCCGAAACACGTCCACTGCTGGACATAGGCCTTCCCCAAGGATCTCCACCTCTGTCGGCATTGTGTTTTCTCGTGATTTTCACCAGATCGTCGGTCCACCTTGTGAGAGGCCTGCCAACGCATCGTCTTCCAGTACGTGGTCGCCAGCGAGCAACGTGCCCTGCCCATAATGTTAGAGCCAGTATATGTTCTAATGGTCAGTTATGTTGTTTTTGTAAATATCCCTTCAATTATTGTTAATTAATTCCGTTTTTTGTGCTGTACAAATGTGTCCATGTTAGGGAAGTGACTAAGTTCATTCCTCTCGTATTTGCTGCTAGGAGGGATGTTTGACGTCGGCGATCTAGTTAGCAGTAAAATAGAGTAGATCGCAGCCGTCGGGCCGTATCGCCGCTCGGGGCTCTTCGTAGCGGGTCTACGAGCACCGATAACTTTTTTACTCCCTAGATTCTCGCTAAACGCGAATTATGTTGTATTAAGGTCTCTGCCCACTACATCGTATTATAC
Organism: Eudemis profundana; assembly: GCA_947034925.1. NCBI lineage: Eukaryota > Metazoa > Arthropoda > Insecta > Lepidoptera > Tortricidae > Eudemis > Eudemis profundana. Next base: position 24,840,793 of record OX344805.1, on the reverse strand, counting down.
CATGACCGTACTCGTGGAACGTTTCAGGTAAAAAAATAGTACATTACACAACTAGGGTGGTAATACAAAGAAAGGCTGAGTTCGCAGAAGTTTGCAGCCCGAGCTGCAAGCGAGGGACGTAAATATGCGATCGAGGGCTTTCTTTATTACCTCCCGTGTTGTGTACATAATTTTATGTCTACACTTGGCCAGAAAGCGGCTTTTTCCGTACGCGCAGCGTGCGGAAAAAGTCACTTTATGGCCAGGTGTGGCATAAAGAATTCTTTCGCTGCGCGTACGGAAAAAGGCAAAAGCCGGTAAGTGAAATTATGTGCACAACACGGGAGGTAATAAAGAAAGCCCTCGATCGCATATTTACGTCCCTCGCTTGCAGCTCGGGCCGCAACTTCTGCGATCTCGGCCTGTCTTTGTATTACCACCCTGGTTATGTAAAGTACTATTATATTGAAAAGTATGAGACTAAATATGCGCACTAGCACGATCCGTTACCGACCGGCATTTGTCATACCGTGTCTTAGGGCCGATACAGACGGACTGCAACCCAACTGCAACTCCCTACGATTTGTATGGGAACTGCATCACAACTGCGCAGTCGGCGTGCAGTTGTGATGCAGTTCCCATACAAATCGTAGGGAGTTGCAGTTGGGTTGCAGTCCGTCTGTATCAGCCCTTATACGTTCATGGTGTGATACGTTATAGTGGGCAGAGACCTTGTATGTATTAAAAATGCTTGTGTGAAAGGGGTTTTTTCGTTCGTTTACATGTTAATAAATGTGTGAAAGAGATTTCAAAATGTTAAACACCTATAAAGAAAATTAATCAGGGGTCGAATATCGGTATTTTCTCCATACAAGAATACATAGGTATTTTTTCCGTTCTTTTCGTTCTTTGGTTTATTATCGAATTTTTAATCGGACGGTCTAATAATACGAAGTCATTACTTATTGAGCCCTATCTAAAAATCATAAAATAATTCAAAATATTGGGCTATTTCGGGGTTTTTGCAAAATTTCTCAGTTCAAACCTTCAGTTTATACCAAGGAGCATTAAAACAACGTTGTGTCAATTGTTTTAATGGTCCTTGGTTTATAACCTGCAATATAGATTTGCGTTCTAATGGCTGGTAGTACTAGGAAAATACTGTTTCATTCCAACCTTTTATGACCCTTAGAACAATTTTTTGTTTATTAACAATCTCTACGTATATTATGTAATCATTCCATGGCCACGTATGATTCATCGGTATAAAGGTAGGACTAGGAATATAGGAGACATTCGTGCCGCGCTCTAATAAGGTCATTAACGTTTATTTTCTAAGGTTACGTTACGTGTTTATTCTCCCCATCAGCACGGCGATAAAACGACGTATTTTTATGTAAAAATAGAAGATACTTCGTACCTTTTTAGTTTAAGTATGTATAAACAAATACGGTCCATAAATGTGGTCACGGTCGGTTAAAGCGTCATGTCAAAGGGCGTATGAAAATGGGTACGACAAAATCTCTAAGCCCTGGTTTTAGCCCTGGCTCAGCTAAAAATACCCTTTTAATACCCGTGTAATAACTCGAACGCGCCTCTATATTATGCATGAAACAATAACATTTTAATCTAGTTAATTCAGATATAAGCGCTGGGGGAAGGTGGGTTTCGGGGAAAAAGCAAAGCCTGTCAGCTTACATACAACCGCAAAAGGTTTGTAAAAATGGCAAAAGAATCCGCTTCTACATTTCAGTGCCTTTTGTCGTCCGTCTGTTCTCCGTCCGTCTGTCAACACTCTTATCTCGGGAACGCGTAACGGGCCCTTGAAGCTGTGCAAAAAGCGTAAATATCGACACTCTTGAGAAAACCAAAATGTATAGGGTATTAGGGTACCTACTTTCCGTTGACCTAGAACTATGAAAGGCAAGTAATACCTTCTTATACCTACTACAAGTATAGGGAAATTAAATCATAAAAAAAAGTCTTTCTTTTAAAGTATTTGTACGGAATCCTCGGTAGGCGAGTCCGACTCGTTCTTATCCGGTTTTTATACGACTGCCCAAAGAAAGGAGTTATTAAATTATAGCTGGTCATGTATGTGGTCAGGTATTTCTATAAAGAACAGATTCCATCATTATTTTGCGTGGCAATTTTGATATTATGTCTACACGAATTATATTAATAATCAACCTAATTGTGTATGTCAATATGTATATACCCATTGTAATTCAGCCTGTCATACACGAAGTGTAGTTTCATACGCTCTGTAGGTACACAAAGTTAATTGCGAGCCAATATTCACTACCAAGGGAGTGCCGCGTCCTTCAGTTGCCTCCGGCGACCAAGACTGCGTTTCCACCAGAGCTATTAACGTGCCTAGCCTCGCTCGGCGCGGCCCGGTGTTGGTGGTTTCGCTACCTAACTCTGGTGGAAACATAGCCTAAATAGGGATAAATCACAGCGATGTCTTTCTAATCTAACGATACAGCGATCCTAATGAGTTCTGCCAGCACAGAATAAGTAATAAATAGTACTTCGTACAGAAGTCTCTCGAAATAAATCACAGCGATGTCTTTCTAATTTAACGATACAGCGATCCTAGTGAGTTCTGCCAGCACAGAGTAAGTAATAAATAGTACTTCGTACAGAAGTCTCTCGAAATAAATCACAGCGATGTCTTTCTAATCTAACGAAACTGACTTGACTTTCGGGTCCGATCACCGGACGGAACACACCGAATCCAAATGTCTTTCTATCGCATAACGCGTGCTCTTTCTGGTCGCTGGTTAAGCCCGTCCGGAGGGACAACATTTGGTACTGTAGCCGCGCGGCGAAAAACCCCCTTGTTCCTTACAGATAAGATAACCGTTAATAGTACATTACATAACTAGGGTGGTAATACAAATAAAGGCCGAGATCGCAGAAGTTTGCTGCCCGAGCTGCAAGCGAGAGACGTAAATATGCGATCGAGGGCTTTCTTTATTACCTCCCGTGTTGTGTACATCATTTTATGTCTACACTTGGCCAGAAAGCGGCATTTTCCGTACGCGTAGCGTGCGGCAAAAGCCACTTTATGGCCAGGTGTGGCATAAAAACAGTTATCTGCGGAAAATAAAATCCCTGGAGATAACTAGTTATCTGGAAGGAAGAGATTTTCTTTGCAGGTAACCGTTAAAATTAAAATTTTAAATGCATTAAAGCGTTAAAAGTTGTGGCGAGTTCGCCACATTTGTATGGAACTTCGCTTCTAACTCACTCGCAAATCGCAAGTGTGGGCCCTAAGGCGTCTCTCAACATAGTTGTTCGCCTAGTCATTTGGCGTGTGATGGTAACGTCGCGCGATAAATAACGTGATATTTGGGCCTATAATACTCGTACATCAATATGTGGAAAAAATACAGTCCATTCGTACTAAGCTGCTATAGTCTGTTCTTTTAGGTATGTATTTAAAAAATGGGTAAACAAAAAAACCACGTGACTAGGGTCGTTCAGCCAGTGGTACCTATTATGGCACAGATACAAAACATTACTTTTATAGGCTGAACGACCCGAGTCACGTGGTTTTTTGTTTACCTTTTTTTAAGTACCTAAAAGTACACAGTATAGTCGAGATAGTATCACGTATCGCGATGTTATCTTTTTGATGGTGGCGTTTTTGTTTTGAATTTTTTATGTGTTAGTTAATAACGTTTTATCCATCGGTTTTATCGAATAAAATACCCGACAAATGGATGGATTTTAATATAATTGTTTTCAACCGACCCACTTGAAACGTTGCTGTAGGTGCTTAACTAGGTATCAATCAACATACCGTAAAATGGGGTGAGAAGGGATTGCGAGGACAGTTGGGTTACGAATGGGGAGAGTAGGGATGACAGAGGGGTGAGGTGGTTTTTAAAGGCTACTGCTACTACCTAAATAATATATTCTTATTGCAAATGGAGCTGTAGTAATATTCATAATCCAAAAGTGTCGATCCAACAATTTGCCCAACTCACCTTAGTAATCCCTTCTCACCCAACTACGAGGGAATACGGGGTGAGGAGGGATTTTGTGTTTATTGTCAAAGTTATGAATTGGAACTACCCAAAATCATTAAAAAAACTAAAATACAAACGGCTCGATCATTTATTATATATACAATTCAGTTTGCATATGTAAAAATAAAATTTTATCGGGGTTTGAATGTCAGTTTCGTCCGTACTCACCCCGTTTAACGGTACTCTATTTCATCTTATTTGGTTCAGCGGTTTAAGCGTGAGAAGTTAACTAACATATAGATATAGAGAGACAAAGTTACTTTGGCAATATAACATATTTAAAAATAAACACTTGAAACTGAAGATATATAAGGCGTTAATAAAAGGATAGCAAATAAACTATAAATAATGTGCGGACTTCAGGTCGGTCCCATGAGGGAGGGAGCCCAGAAGGCTGGCCGCATTACGGGTTATTCTTTAGAAATATGTCTGCGGTCACCTTATTCCTCTGGCCCCTTTTTCATACTAAATGTATGGAGACAGAGGAATAAGTCGCCGACATATTTCTGAATAATAACCCATTACCTCGCTGAATACATAAACGATATCCTTTGGCACAAGTATGAGCCAGAGCCAGCCATCTGGTCACCCGTCGCATCACCCAACCGATTTGCAATTTCCAATTACTTATATAATATAAGTTTGAATTTGGATTTATATACAGGCTGTCTCCAACGATGGGGCTTTAAATGTAAAGTTAGATTCTTTTCGCTAAACTGTGATACCTACTTTTGTTAACCGACTTCCAAAAGAAGGCCGGTTCTCTATTCGTCTGAATGTTTTTTTTTTTTTTTGTATGTTTGTTACGCGATTACTCGAAGACGGCTGGACCGATTTGAAAAATTCTTTTTTTGTTTGAAAGGGTATACTTCCGAAATGGTCCCATTGCAACCAAATCAGGATCTGATGATGGGATCCTGGAGAAACCGAGGGAACTCTTCAAATATTAGAGGCACACATATAGCGATTTCGGTATTTTTCGTAGTTTCTTGTCCATTTCTTACTAGCAATAAGTTTTTAGTGTTAACCGACTTCAAAAAAGGAACAAATGTTTATGTAGGTTTCTTCCCCGATTACTTAAAAACAGCTGGACCGATTTGGAAAATTATTTTTTTGTTTGAAAGGGTATACTTCCGAGGTGATTCCATTGCAACCAAATCAGGATCTGATGATGGGATCTTGGAGAAATCGAGGGAACTCTTCAAATATTAGAGGCACACATATAGCGATTTCGGTATTTTTCGTAGTTTCTTGTCCATTTCTTACTAGCAATAAGTTTTTAGTGTTAACCGACTTCAAAAAAGGAACAAATGTTTATGTAGGTTTCTTCCCCGATTACTTAAAAACAGCTGGACCGATTTGGAAAATTATTTTTTTGTTTGAAAGGGTATACTTCCGAGGTGATTCCATTGCAACCAAATCAGGATCTGATGATGGGATCTTGGAGAAATCGAGGGAACTCTTCAAATATTAGAGGCACACATATAGCGATTTTGGTATTTTTCTTAGTTTCTCGTGCACTTCTTATTAGATATAAGTTTCCAGTCTTAACCGACTTCAAAACAAAGATCAATTTTTATGTAGGTTTGTTCCCCGATTACTTGAGGCTAGACCGATTTGGAAAAAATTTCTTTTAACTTAATAGACTTTAGTGTATTTGGTTAAAATAGTATTTTTACAGCGCCACTAAAAATTTAAAAATAAAGTAAATTTTTAAAACAAAAAATAAAAACCGACTTCCAAAAACTTAAACTAAAAAGCAGAAAATAATATGTTGATTACCCGAAAGAAATGGATAATCAACGATTTATATATACATATACAGATATTTATAGTTTTTAACCTGCTTTTTTGAAGTCGGTGCCAGCTAAGGATAAAAGGAGCTCAGCATAGCCAGCTTTGCGTGGCAGGCACCGACTTCAAAAAAACAGGTTAAAAACTATAAATATCTGTATATGTATATATAAATCGTTGATTATCCATTTCTTTCGGGTAATCAACATATTATTTTCTGCTTTTTAGTTTAAGTTTTTGGAAGTCGGTTTTTATTTTTTGTTTTAAAAATTTACTTTATTTTCATCGTCAAAGTTCATTTCTGAAAGCAGTGAAATCTCACTTTTCGTATGTTTGCATGAAAAAAATGAAATTAGGATTTGGCGTGTTTTTAAGAAGTTGCAAAACGAAAGTGCTCAGATTAAGAAGTAGAAACGACCCATTATTAGAGGCACCCTAATAGACTAGTATACTAGTAGGTAAATTGATTTATTTCAACTGTATGTAACCAAGTACTATTTCACACTTACAGCGTGATACCCACACTGTTTTATCTCGGCGACATCTATTCGTCATGACGCCCTTTGTCCCGGGGTTGTCCAATTAAGTTAGTAAGTTACGTCAGGGGCTCCCTCAGGAGGGGGGGGGGGGGGGGGAGGCTGTGACGGATTACGTCACGAACGTTACGTTACGACACAGTTATTGAACTATAACGCCTAGAAAATTGCAAAAGCGTTTAGTAAGGATGCAAAAGAATTGTACCATCTACAATTATCACATATTTAGGGTTCCGTAGCCAAAATGGCTAAAAAGGAACCCTTATAGTTTCGTCATGTCCGTCCGTCCGTCCGTCCGTATGTCACAGGCATTTTACTCAAAAATTACAAGACGTATACTGATGAAATTTGGAATATAGATGTCTTGTAGATGCCGCTACTAAGTTTGGTAGTTAAATAATAAAAATAAAAAAATCTAGGGGGGGCACTCCATACATGTAACAGAAGCTAAAATTTTTTTTTTTCAGCAAACATCAACGTGAGGTACAATCGAACCAACTGAATCATGACCCACTTTGCTGACAATTCGTTTGAAACTTTCCAACTTGTAAGGTCTATCGACACACTTAGGACGTTTTAGATCCTAGCAAAATTACGTCAATATAGGTCGGAGACAATTTTAACCTTTGTTATCATTGCAATAGAAACACATTATACAGTCAATGTTTGAATCTCGAGCTAGCTCTCGCTTAGATAACCTTAACTTTTTGATGATGGAAAAATAATATTTCATAAATACAATGTTTTAAATGTGCGTCAAATGTCAAGTTATCAGTTGTCAGTCAATGTGAAAGAGTAGAAACTAAATTGTAAAATGCTTAATCATTTTAAATTATGGCCAATTTAAAAGAACAGAGAGCTCGGATTATAGTCTCAAGTGAGGAAGGCTATGGCATACGAAAAAAATCACGCGAATAGAATATATCTCGGAATACAGTGAAAGTGCACTCCATAAATGTCAGTGTCTAATAAAATGATAACAAGTTCCTCACCATGGAAATCTATCTTTAAGCAAATTTCGACCTACTTGCATTTAAGAGTTTTAGCAAAATGAGCTTATGGTGGGTCATGATTCAGTTGGTTCGATTGTACATAATTCGATAGTTCTTTTAAAAACATTATAAGGCTATAATGTACTATTTTTTGATTAAGTGACTACTTTCGGAAATAATTGCTCCGAAAGTTGCATAAATTGTGTCCCCCCCCCCCCCCCTTTAACTTTTAAACCGTAAATCCAAAAAATATAAAAAAAATCAGGAAGGTAACGCTTAATAAATACATTCAACGAAAATTATTTTGAATAGTAAGGAATAAACCGTTTTGAAATTATTGCCGAAAAACTTCTAAACCAAAAGGTTTTAAGTGCCATTGATTTACACGGCATTTAAGACCTTTTGCCAGTTGTTTATTTTTAGCTTTATTTTTATCTGTAGCACATTTCCTTATAGATACGGCTATGGAACCCTACACAGAGCATGGTCCGAAATGCTCTTGGCCAGTTATTAATAGCTTATAATTCATTTTATGAGTTTGGTTTGCAGATTTAAATTTTAGCAAGGTGAAAATAAAATAAACGTATTTAACACCAAATGTTGTGTTATGAAAAACAGAATTCTAATTAAAACTAATCTTATATTACTTATACTAGTTTACAATACTAAATAATCGGGTATTTGGCAGGCAAGAAATCCATTTATAGTTACATAAGTATTACGAAATAACTGGCCAAGAGCATGTCGGACCATGCTCAGTGTAGGGTTCCATAGCCGTAACTATAAGGTAAAAAATACGATGTAAAAAAAGTACAACAACAAAAGAGCGTATCTTCATTGCAATTACGTCCTTTTGTTGAGAAGCGCAGTTTATCGGCAATAACTCAAAAACGGTACATTCCATCTTGTTGAAAATAATTTTCGTTGAAAGTATTAATTAAGCGTTACCTTCGTGATTTTTTTCATATTTTTCGGACGCACGGTTTAGAAAATAGAGGGGGGGGGGGGGGGACACAATTTACACAACTATCGGAGCGATTATTTCCAAATACATTCACTTAATCAAAAACATTACTTAGGAACCTTATAGTGTTTTTTAAAGAGCTGTCGAACTATGTACCACACGTTGATATTTGCTGAAAAAAAATTTTTTACTGTCTTTAACATGTATGGAGTGCCCCCCCTAAAAATATTTATTTTAATTATTTATATACCAAACTAAGTAGCGGCTCATAAATCACACCTATATTCCAAAATTTCATCAATATCCATCATGTAGTTTCTGAGTAAAATGCCTGTGACACACGGACAGACAGACAGACAGACGGACGGACATGACGAAATTATAAGGGTTCCTTTTTTGCCATTTTGGCTACGGAACCCTAAAAACGTATTAATATACAAAATTAAGAATTCAATTAAAATACCGCAATAACATACATTAGTACATTACACAACTAGGGTGGTAATACAAAGAAAGGCCGAGATCGCAGATGTTTGCGGCCCGAGCTGCAAGCGAGGGACGTAAATATGCGATCGAGGGCTTTCTTTATTACCTCCCGTGTTGTGTACATCATTTTATGTCTACACTTGGCCAGAAAGCGGCTTTTTCCGTACGCGCAGCGTGCGGTAAAAGCCACTTTATGGCCAGGTGTGGCATAAATACACAAATAAAATAAATTTACAGAATAACTGTTAGTCATCATCACTATTATCAGATGAATCACCTATTGAATAATGCGTGAGGATTTGTTACAATGTTTTGATCGGTCTTCAAACGTATAGTAATGATTTTTATGGGGTATCATTTAATCGATCAGCAAAATATTCATATTTTGGTCAGCAGAAATATGTATTTGGTCAGCCAAAATAGCTAGTTGGTAAGCAACTTATGGTTAGCAAACATTTATAAATCAGGCTGCAATTAATGATATACTGATCTGCTCTAAATTATTTTGGTCAGCAAATTAAATATTTGAGCTGCATTAAGCGATCTACGGTTAATCAAATTTTGGTAAGCAATCAGTAGGTAAGCAAAATATTTCATTTTGTTCATCAAAAAAAAAGGGGGCAATAAAATCTAACTGGGCGCAACTATTCTGCCGCCAATCGTGTGCGCATTTTGTCATTCGGTAATTGTCAGCTGTCAAGTAGCAGGTGTCACTGTGATATATACAGGGTGTCACTGTGATATATACAGGGTGTCACTGTGTTATATACAGGGTGTAACTGTGATAGATACAGGATGTAATTGTGATATATACAGGGTGTCACTGTGATAGATACAGAGTGATACTGTGATATATACAGGGTGCCACTGTGATAGATACAGGATGTCACTGTGATATATACAGGGTGTCACTGTGATATATACATAGTGCCACTGTGTTATATACAGGGTGTCACTGTAATGTATACAGGGTGTCACTGTGATGGGCTCATATAAAATAGGTTTTTCGATTTTTTATACATCTCATAATGTTTAGAAGTTATATTATTTATTCACATCGTGTATTGTTTCGTTTTTAGGGTCAGCAAAAAAAATAACCCTAACCTACCTATTTTTGAGAGCCGTTTCGTTTTTAGGGTCATCAAAAAAAAAATAACCCTAACCTACCTATTATTGGGAGCCGTTTCGTTTTTAGGGTCATCAAAAAAAATAACCCTAACCTACCTATTTTTGGGAGCCGTTTCGTTTTTAGGGTCATCAAAAAAAAATAACCCTAACCTACCTATTTTTGGGAGCCGTTTCGTTTTTAAGGCCATTAAAAAAATAACCCTAACCTATCTATTTTTGGGAGCCGTTACGTTTTTAGGGCCATTAAGAAAAATAACCCTAACCTACCTATTTTTGGGAGCTGTTTCGTTTTTAGGGTCATCAAAAAAAAAATAACCCTAACCTACCTATTTTGGGAGCCGTTTCGTTTTTAGGGTCATCAAAAAAAATAACCCTAACCTACCTATTTTTGGGAGCCGTTTCGTTTTAAGGTCATCAAAAAAAAATAACCCTAACCTACCTATTTTTGGGAGCTGTTTCGTTTTTAGAGTGACACCCTGTATACATTACAGTGACACCCTGTATATAACACAGTGACACCCTGTATATATCACAGTGACATCCTGAATCTATCACAGTGACACTCTGTATATAACACAATGACACCCTGTATATATCACAGTGACACCCAGTATATATACAGTGACACCCTGTATATCTCAATTAAACTGCTTACAGACATGTTTTCTCTGCTGACAGTGACATCCTGTATCTATCACAGTGACACCCTGTATATAACACAATGGCACCCTGTATATATCACAATGACATTCTGTATATATCACAGTAACATCCTGTATACATAACAGTGACACCCTGTTGTATATAACACAGTGACACCCTGTATATATCACAGTGACATCCTGTATCTATCACAGTGACACCCTGTATATCTCAATTAAACTCTCTGCTGACCAATTGTAAAATCTTGCTACCCAAGTAATTATTTTGCAGCTCGACTGTTTATTAGGCAGCCAAATGATAAAAAAAGCAGATTAATATTGGTTAAAATGCTAACCGTTTTTAAACTGTTTGCTGAACAAGAGTTGCCGCCCGATTTTATTTAATGCCAGCCAAATCTTTGTATGCTGCCCAAATGATTTAACTGCTTATTTTTTTTTGCGGATCAATTTTAATAACGGCTGACCAAAAATTTACTTTCCATTTTTATGCCACACCTGGCCATAAAGTGGCTTTTTCCGCAAGTTGCGCGTACGGAAAAAGCCGCTTTCTGGCCAAGTGTAGACATAAAATGATGTACACAACACGGGAGGTAATCAGGAAAGCCCTCGATCGCATATTTACGTCCCTCGCTTGCAGCTCGGGCCGCAAACATCTGCGATCTCGGCCTTTCTTTGTATTACCACCTTAGTTGTGTAATGTACTAAGATAAAGGGGCAATTAATAGGTGTAAAACTTACGATGTACTCGGTACGCACGGTATTATTGATACTTCAAATGCAATTTCGGTACCGTCACCACCACCACCACCACCACCACTCTGAATTCCTCTCTAACCGCTGTGTTACTATTTTCCTGCCTGATTCCACTTTTCATTTATTTTTGTCGATGATCGATCAATTTTTAGTTTAATGGCTCTTAAAGATTATTCAGTAGCTCCAATAAAGTCGTATCTAAGTAATATAAATATAATATAAATAAATATAAATATTAGGGGACAATCTTACACAAATCGAACTAGCCCCATAGTAAGCTCAATAAGGCTTGTGTTATGGATACTAGACGACGATATATTTAATAAATACAAATACTTAAATACATAGAAAACATCCATGACTCAGGAACAAATATTCGTGCTCATCACACAAATAAATGCCCTTACCGGGATTCGAACCCAGGACCTCCTGCTTCGTAGGCAGGGTCACTACCAACTAAGCTAAAGGGGTCGTATCTCAATGAGATAATTCAAAATAAGTCCTCATTTCGTGTTGACTTATGGTGTTTAAGGCCGAGCCACACCGGCTGCGTGTGCACGCACTGTACGCTGCAGCTCCTTGACTTCGAGCGTGACTAGCCGTCATTTTGAAAAACATTCATACTATACAACGCGTACGCCACGCGCACGCAGACGTGTACGCAGCCGGTGTGGCTCGGCCTTTAATCCATTCGTTGAGAATATCCATTCTTAATACCGCAAACACAGCATCTAAGAAAAAAATAGAAAAAAAATACGAAAATGTTCGCAAATTCAAACTATAGCTTGGCAACTTCGTTGGTGACACTCACTTGTGTGCTTTTTGTTATGTGCAGCCGTAACTACTTACACAAGTTACCGCCAACACGAACAACTGCCTGCGGAAGCTGCCTTTGTCGGGCGCCGTTCGTGTTGGCGGTAACTTGTGTAAGTAGTTACGGCTGCACATAGCAAAATGCACACAGGTGAGTGTCACCAACGAAGTTGCCAAGCTATACAAGGTATACACCAGGTACACGAGGGTACATGTGATTTTTTGACCAATGAAGTTCAAAATATTCACTAAAATGTACATATTTTGTCGATAAACACCACCCGTTTAAAATAGGTTATGATAAAATTTTGTCCCAAATAATAGTAAACAATACATAGTCCATCCATACATTTATGTTCCAGTTACATCACTAATAAAAATACAAATAATTTCTTATGCACGCACAGACAGTAATTTAATAATCCAAACGCAATTATGCAAATGATTGCAGTGAAAATTTTCGTCATTAATGACACTTGTAAATCTTAATGTACACGTGTGGTACAGTCGCCATCAGATATATCTGAGCTGTCAGTGTACTCATAAACATCTGAACACGGCTCTATTTTCATAGCATTAAAGCCGTGTTCAGATATTTATGAGTACACTGACAGCTCAGATATATCTGATGGCGACTGTACACGTGTTGTTTATAATTAGTAATAATAATATCTAATAGTAGAGGATCCCGTGATAGAACGACCTTCACCGAGCTGGTTAATGGATGAAAAGTATTGTATATTGAATTAAATGTGTTAATAAATATATTGCAAGTGGGTTGCCTAAAAAAATTCAGTCCAGAATATGATTAATTAAAAATTAAAAAAAATATATTTTTTTAATTTTTCACCGTTTTGTTTAATAGACAAATGACATACCAATCAAAAGTATGAAGCCTATAGAATATGCAAACGTTAGGTTGCCTATATTTTTCCCGTCATAACTTTTGGGTTGCCAGGCATAAACAGGTACATCATATTAATATTTGCACTGGTCTGGTTAATGAATAAACTTTATGCCAAAATAAAGATTATTTTATTACGAACACGGTGATATAGGGTTGCCTGCGAAAAATCAGTCCTGAATTCCGGTTGCCGAGTTTTAAAAAGTCAAAGCCTTTCAATCTCGGTTGCGTTAAGTTTGCACCTGGTTTCCTTAGCATCACATACCAATTAATTATATTTAATTAAATATACAATACTTTTCATCCATTAACCAGCTCGGTGAAGGTCGTTGTATACTGGGATCTTAGACTATAAGGAATGTAAAGGTGACTTATGTCCAGCTAGCTTGTTTTACGCAAACTACAGTAATCTTTATGGGTTGTGTTGTGCTTGTGTCCGACTGAAGTTTTGGTTTCGGTAAGTTGCGGAAAAATCATGTTTCGACCGAAGGTTCGGTTTCGGTCAAAAAACTGCCAAACCTTTCAGTTGCACCGAAAGTTACAAAATTGTTGTTTCGGATCGCGTTCGAGTGCTCGGCACAGGCAATTCTGGAGCTAATCGCGTCATTTGAGCTGATAGTGATCTACCAAAATATAAATTCACAATTAAACTTATTTTATAGTATCTTACTAGCTGCCCCGGCGAACTTGGTTCCGCCTCGGTTTTTTTTAGATATTTTAATAGTTATTCTGTTATTCAGGGCAGAGACAAACCCAAAAATCAAGGGTTAGTCTCACTCATCTCGTCTAAAAAAGCAGCTGGTCTAAGCAATTAACTGGTCTAAAAAGCAAATGGTCTAATTAGCAACTCGTCTAAAAAGCAACTGGTCTAAGTAACAACTTGTCTAAAACGCTTCTCGTCTAAAACGCTACCCGCCAATAATGCAACTGGTCTATAACGTTCTTTGTCTAAATCTCATACCGTCAAAAATTAATGTCTTCTAAACTCAAATTAGTCAGCACTGATTTGTATCAATCATAATATTTTTATTATTATTTAAATATCTATATGTACAGTCAACTCCTTTACTACAAAGACATGTGTCCACTTTTTTACCTTATTGTTATTGCATTGAGATAAATTCAAAAGTGGATACTTATTTTCATAGTCTACATAGGTAGGTAGCCTACCTATTTGCGCTTGCGTTAAAGTCCATGGACAGATCGAAATCATTTTCCTGTGAAGGGCACCCTAGGCGCCACTATCTACCAGTCTAATATATACAAACTGCATGTTGCTGGTTCAATAAGATTTCACTAGATGGCGTTGAAAACAAGAAAAATCCCCACTACTTGGTCCAGGATCCATATTTAAATTATAATTAAAATGTAACCATTTCACATAACAATATTCAGCACGAAGGCAGGAAAACATCACATAATAGAATGAAATTGTCATTAACAAACACGGTATCTGTAATCTAAAGTGGCCAGTATGTTTCCGATGTAAAGGAGTTTCAATAATTATTGTTTCCACTTGCAGGCCAATCGGTAATCGGTCAGTAATAAAAAATGTTTAAAAAATATTTTTTTGATAGAAACTTATTTAGTACCTTTCCGTACATGACATATGCATTTTCCCGAGTAAGTACGAGTCATTGTTCTACTTTATGCTGGTAAGACCTTTAGACGAGTTGCTTTTTAAACCACTTGCTAATTAGACCAGCTGATTTTTAGACCACTAGCTACTTAGACCAACCGCATTTTAGACCACTTGCTAATTAGACCATCTGTGCGTTAGACCAGTTGTTTTTTAGACGAGTTGCTAATTAGACCATTTGCTTTTTAGACCAGTTACTGCTTAGACCAGCTGCTTTTTTAGACGAGATGAGACTAACCCTCCAAAATTTATTTTATTCTATACCACCTGACATGAATGATAGGAGTGATTATCGATAAACAGTACGTACCTATATTAAAGGAAATGGAGTGTCAGCTAATTTTGTTTGTAAAACTGTTAGGTGTTAATTAAATTTTAAGGCAATTTTTTACTGAATTTTAGACTTTTTTTATCACATTTTGGATAATACACCTACTTGTGGCGGTATAACTATTGATCTAATTGCTCACTAAGGATTTAAAAAAAATGTGCGGTGATGTTGTTATGGCAATTTTTCCTGGTTATTATTTCTCATCTAATCTTAATCCTTAAAACACTTTTTAACTGCCTTTGACTTAACTAAATATACCACGGTAAAAGCACCACATGAAACCATAATCGCTATTGAAAATGGATAGGGAGAATCCCATGTTGTCCTTTTGTTTCTCAGGTAGTTGAAAAAATGTCAGCGGGGACGTGAGAGGAGGTGAATCCCTGGTAGGTGGGGATATCGTAAACACACCTGGTGGCAGGGTATACTTGATAAATTAAGTCATTATCGCAATAGCTGACGCGCGAAGCGCAAACTCGGTACGCGTTACACCTAGCGAAGTGCCGAATTACTCGTCATTAGTCAAGTGTTCAGTGTTGGAATTATCTTTAGTATCCTATGTCCCCTGGATGGGGCAGACGTGCGTTGTCTATCATCGTAGAAAGGTTGTTTGTACTTTAAATATATTTTCAAAAAAGTAATTGGGGAAAGTCAAAAATAAGTAATAAAACGTAAATAAATAGTTGTTGAAATGTTTGTCTGCTTGTCTGCTTGTCTCTTCTTCTTTTCGTTTTGGTATTGGCAGAGCGGTCGTCATGATTAGCCCCAACCCTCCCTGGGTTGGGGTTGGGGGCTGTTGTTGCTTGCCTTATCTTATGATGTCTCGCCATCTGGCCGGTCTCGTCGATTTTGTTTGTTTGTCTGTGTATCTGCTTGTTTGTTTTTGTTACAATAACTTTTGAGGGTTTTAATTATCCCTTCATTAATCGGTTGAATCACTGATCTAGTATTTGGTGGTAAAAATGCCAGTTCTACAGGGTGGTAGGGACTATACCGACATACTTTAGCCATGAATTCCTGGTGGTGTGACGAGTAAAAAATGTTATATCAACATGGGTCGAATATTGTCATTTTACATTAATAGTCTTATGGAACAAAATAAATCAGTAAATTAAGCCCCTCGTTATAAACATGTCCTTACTGGCTGAAAAGTTATCAAAAAGAAAAAAAAAAGCTAAAATGGAAACGAAAGGTAAATTTTTTGGCCTCGTAGTCGCTTACCATCAAATACTGCGAAGGTTAGTTCCTGTTTAGTTAAAGGATTTTAAAAAAATAGTAAAGGTATCTTAGTCACATTTATTAGGGCTTGTTACACACTTGGGATTTTTCATTTACAAAATAATGAATATCTCGGAAAGTAAGCGTTTTTCGGCTATACATCACATAACATTTTTTACTCCTAATAGTTGTTAGAATCTTTAGTTAAAGTTTGTCGGTATAGTCCCTCCCACGCTGTATATTGGTGCACAATTTGAAAATGAACCGAGCATTTGTCATAAATAAAATAATCCTTTTTTTGTCATCTTTTAACTTGTTAGTTTCTTATCATCCCATTTACGACGAACTTTTTCAAAAATGTCTGCAGCGATCCAGTTCTGTTTGTTTGCTTTATAATCAACTAGCAAAGATTTTACATTCTGGAAGCATCAGGGTTTTTCGCCTTGCCTATGATTAATAATTTTCTTTTTTCCTCTGTCATGTTTGATGCAACAAGCAAGGTAATTATGTCTTTTGATAATTTTCCATCTACGCACTTTTGCATTTAAATTTTAAGGTTTTTTAGAAGTTAACTTAATAGAATCAGAGCATTCACCATGGCTGTGTTTAGTAGCAAGTTACTTGCTAATTTCTTATACCATTTCACATACTTGCGTAAGGGTAAAGAATATGCTGCCATTTGATCTGAAAGATCTACTGCACCTTTTTCCCTATTATAGTCAACCATTATTTTAGGCTTCTTGTTCTCATAAAACAATAAGATTTTTTCTACAACTGTGGCGGCATTAAGTGCTTGTTGAAAAGTTGGTGATAGTTCAGAATCGTCTACTTGATCATCTTCATTTTGTTCCACTGAATCAATAATGTCTTCATCAGTAAGTGAACCGGTTATGGCCAGGTCCAGATCTATATTTTCGTATGTTCTCATTAGATGTGTGGGTAGGCCTGGGCGCTCGGTAAACGGAATAATGGTACGTTGGTTACCACGAGGTTCAAACCAGTTGGATGACGATGGTACCTACGCACCCTGAAGCACTTGGCGAGATTGTTTCATTTTCAAGATCACTACGAGTAGATTCACTATCAAATTCAATTAAAATACGGCGTTGTTTTTGACCTCTTGCTTATCTTCAGATTCGGATGGAATATAAGTAAACACTGTTATCCAAAAAATAAATTTCAATATTTTCAATTTGTGATAGGTCCACGTTCGTTAATCCAAATTCATCAAAATCCATTTTAAATTATGCATACCTATTTTCGCACGAAATAGGTAGTTATATATTTTAGTACAATTTGTTCAACAAAAATATTTTCGGCAAAATCTAAGGTAAATAAGGAATATTACACTCCTTTATGGTAGGCTTATTGTGTAAAAATTAGACCCTATCTCTTAAGTCTCTTAACACAGGTGTTGGAAACAACAACAATAGTGCCAAGATTAAAAAAACCTAATAAAAGTGTATTTAAAATGGAAAATTAGCATACAATTACGAATAATTGAGGAACGTGCAAAGGTACAATAGGCACAGATGTGCAGGCGCGGGCGACAGCGTGCCCGACGTGCCCGACGTGCCCCTGCGATAAGGAAACATAGATTTCTTTCCGCTGAGGCCATGACGATCACCCGTGACCGGCAACAGTGAAATAATGGGTTTTTTAATGTTTTATGTCATAAAACAATATTTCTTTTGAGAATTTGTGAAAAAACTGGTATGCGAAAAATGGACGAAATACAAAATTTTGCATGGCTCCACCCACGCAAATATAGGGGGTCGGACACATGGTGTCTGCCATGGCGCGTTTAACGTGAAATAAAAACAATTAAATCTTTATTTAGAAAGATATATAATTTTATATATGTTGAGTAATAAAATATAAAAAAAGAAACAACGAGGAAAAATATCTGCAGGAGATTTAAAGCGTGCATTGCAAATTTTACAAATAAGGGACAATCCTGATTCACCGAGGTATAAGGAGTCTGAACATTATATGCCAATATTTCACAATCAACAATAGCTTTAAAAATTAAATAAAGATACCTATATGTGTAAAACATTAGTCCCTTTTCTTGATTGGTCATTAGCAAACTTAAGCTATCAGAATTTTGCTGTTGCAACTCTGGAGACTTTTGAAAGATGTTATAAACGTACTGGAGAAACAGTGTGCAGTCCATCTGGCGACTTGCAAGATTATACAGGGTCTCCGTATAGCCCTGGTCTAAGTGATGGACAACATGAGTCCTGATGCGGATCAACTAGAGAAGTTGGAAAGCTATCATAAGCGCACATCCTCAGCGGTTTACAGTCCGTCTAATGACAATCAATACCAATCGTGTTCTTCTATCGGTTCAAACACAAATGAAATCATGCCAAGTGGTTAGCCAGAATTCTCACATGGAACCATTGGAGTCGTTCCAAACATCTCATGAACGCTAGTTTTCCCCTGTGTATCAAGGTTCACTTGATAGTCCAATAACAGACTATTTAGGATCTAACTCCAAAAAAATATGAATTTTCGCCGCCAGCTGAAAAACTCCCCGGAGTTTTTTAAACTGAGACCGGTCGCCTTCAAGTACCCATAGTTCAAATATAGTGTTACTTCAGGTACAAACAAACGAAGCCAGGTTGACTAAGTGCGCAGCATTTACGGTCCACGAAGGGATCAATGAAGAGTTATGGGCCGAAATATTTAAAAATGAAAAACTAGTGTCTGAAACGTATCCATTTGTTATAAGAGAATTCATTGAGAAAGAGGTAAACAATACTTGTCAGATTATTTTCAAGTACGAAGTATTTAAAGAAATATGATTAAATCTCTTTGTAATCACAAAAACTGTAAACAATTCAAAGTTTTACATAGAAAATTATCGGTTTTCAGCGAAAATATTATTTTTAGCATACAAAGAAAGTTGGTTCAAACAAAATTACTTAAGTAGTAATAAGAAAACAGAAATTTCAAAATTAAATAGAAGTTTACTAGAAGGAACACGGAGTTTTCAAAATGTCAAATCAGATACTACACTACGGCAAATAAGATCAGGAGTCATGCTAAGCTAATAACGATACACATAAAAATGACGTTATGGAATCAGTTCGATAACATAGAAGTCGTAGCACCGTGTCTAGAGGATGGGGATCAAAACAATAATGAATTTTGTTGTGTAGAGAAATTCAGCTACCAAACCAATAATCCTTGCCTTCGTAGTTGACGCAATAATAATCTCAAATTGCCCCCAACAGTTAAACATGATCTAAGCTTTATTTCGTACAGATGGGCTTGTGGTAAATGACACAAAGACCAAAATACTAGTGCGTGGCCCAATGAACAAAAACAATAGAAACTTCATCACTCTGGATGGAACAGCGGTTATCCCCGTCAGCGAAATTCGTTACCTGGGCACCTACATTACCTCCTCCCTCAGCCGGAAAAACACCATCAACGCACGATGCAAGCAAGCAGTCAGAAACGCCAAAATACTAATTAACTTCGTCAAGGAATCCCGTATGCGATGGCAAATAGCACGCCTACTCTACAAAATGGTAATAGAGCCGACAATGGCATACGGACTCAAATGCGCAGCACTTACCAAGGTCCTGTTGGCCTCAAACCTCAGAAGGTACGAAAGACTCATACTCCGAGACATGACAAGCAATGCAGGATCCGCCCCCTCCCCCAGTAAAATAAAGGAGCTTCTAGAAGGAAAAACTATAGCAATAAGGACAAAATGCCTTCGACTGTGCTACCACGGACACATCATGAGACGCCCAAGACCACACTTGCTGCATGTGGCGCGCAGACACCAAGAACCGCCGACCGCGCCCGCCCCCGCGCCCGCGCCCACCCCCGCGCTCGACACCGCCCCCACGCCCGCCCCCGCGACCGCGCCGCGGGACTGCTTCGTGCACCTCGAGCGGTTCGACCTCAAGTAGATGCTCACCCCAGTGCCCTATCCCACAAAACTTTACAAGTGTACAATTCGACAAATTTGTTAAATTGTAAACAAGAAAATGTACCACAATAATTACAAATATGTATTCGTTACAAGTTTATAGAATACAAATATGTCGCTTTTGTGAAAGCGTATCACAAACAATAAAGGTATGTCACAACAGATACATAATTGTAGGATTGTTGATTTGTAAATATACAAGCGAAAAATTGTAATGTTACAACTAGAAATATTTAACACTTTATTTAGCTTTTTTGATGTTGAAGGTACTTTCACTTTATACCCAATACGCAAGAATTACATTAAATATAATTATATACCTAGTGATCTATCTATGAGCAATACCTACGTACCCACAATCTACATACCAAGTGACATTACAATATTAGACTTGCAAGCTAAACTGACCATTTTAGACCTCATTAACGAAAACAAAAACATTCTTTTTGGTAAATTTAGTGATAAATTGACGAACACTGTGAAAATAAACAAATGGAAGGAGATAACGCAAAATTTAAATGATTTAGGGATAATGGAGAAAGATTGGGACATTGTGTGGCAAAATTAGAAAAGGCGTAGGTAAGGTACAATGGTAAGTACCTACCTTTTTTACCGATTTCTCAAATTTAATGTATACATTTTTTTCTTTTCCAGTATTTTGTATCCCCAGGTCATAAATTAAAGTAAAATTAATTCTTCTTCACTATCACTGCTACTTGATCTAAACATTTCGTAGTACAAAGGGTTGGAATGCTTAATATAATAAAATATACTGCAATTACTAGTATTCATATAGTAGCAAGAGGGTGTGTGACACACGTTTAGAGAATTGTTAACTTGTAGGTACAATTCTACATATATGTTCAATTATTACTACAATTTCATGTAGCACAAAACAATTGTCAGCTACAAATTTGTATGTTTTCCGGAAAAGCTATGTATTGTATGTAAAGTTTTGTGATACAATGAATTGTAGACTTGTCAATACAATTTACATATTTGTAAGAATTTTCCACCACAAATTTGTTACTTGTATATTTTGTGGTACGCACACTTGTATTATTACAAACTTGTAACTTGACACTTGTAAAATTATAATTGTAAGTTTTGTGGGATAGGGCACAGGTGAGAATAACAATCAGAACAGTACATTACACAACTAGGGTGGTAAAACAAAGAAAGGCCGAGATCGTAGATATTTGAGGTCCGAGCTGCATTTTATGTCTACACTTGGCCAGAAAGTTGCTTTTTCTATACGCGTAGCGTGCAGTAAAAGCCATTTTATGATATTATTACAATAGTGCATTATTCTAGTGTTTGTTTACGTTTTTAGATAGTGTTATTGATGTTAAATCGTTTATCGTATCTCGGTCAAATAAACGATGTAGAAAAATGCTGAATTTATCGTTTCAGCAAGAAGAAACTATGAAAGTGAACATTCTGATGTAGAAAAATATAAATGGAGCAAGGTGTTTGTGAAAAATTATTAAAAAAAAATGAAGCAAAATGGCTCCAAATTGAATATCACCAATCCTGGACCAAGTGAGGTGGCGAAAACTGCCTCAGAGCTACAGCAAAACCACGTGAGTAGAGGAACAGCAACCACAATTATGATTAAAACGCAAATGTATAGTAATCTAGAGCATGATAACACGCCTGTTACCGACCGACTTTCTCCATTTAGTTTCTTAAGAAGAGAAAATGGCAGCGGCAGCAGCGGGGCGCGGGAGGCGCACAGTGTTCCACGTAGAACATCGTAGCTGGACAATAATCATTACCGTATTTATCGGAATGACTTTCTAAACTTGATAAACAACCCCTTGGCCACTAAGATTATACAAATAATTTTGCAGGATAATTAACTAATTATGAGTAATTTAGGTCAGTATATAAGGAAGAGGGTAAATACGTTTGAAATTATTTGCGTTTCTGCTTTAGTTGCGATAAGTGATCCCTGGTTTATTACCATTGATATTTGATATTGAAGTCATGAATTTAGAAGTTAAAGGTCAGTATTTTATTATTTTATTGTAATTGTTTACATAAGTGTTCTAGATATTTTAAAATTTGACCGCAAACTTAAAGGTTGTAAGTTTTTTGCTCATTTTCAAAGTTCTTTAGACTAGAAATAACATTGCCCGACAGGTCCCAGGTCTGAATTTTAAATATGTTATAGCTATAACTCTGAATTAAAGTAAGTAATCGTTTTTTTTTGCAAAATTTTGCAAAACTATTTTTTTTTCTTTTTTTTTTCAGAGTACACATACTGCGTTTCAAAAATGGAGTTGTTTGAAGAGTGGCTTATACATGCAAAAGAAAACTAAAATAGCATGCTGTTGAAGTTTGTGACGGTAAAATTGGATCTGTTGGGTGTTACTGAGGTATCCCTGAAGGAAATCAAGAAGATTATAAGCAGATTATCATCGAAACTGGGAACAATATGGAATGAATCTGGAAGGGTTCGTGAATACTTTCTGCGTAGGTTTTCTGAGTGGATGTCTGGGGATTTACAGTTTACTGTGTCTCTATCTCAATCCCAGCCTTCAACTTCAAATCTTCGTCAGGTCGCGGGCGACCTCTAAAGGAATTTGATAACTTAAGTGACAAAACCAAAAGGCGGCGGCGTCTTGATGACTGTTAATTCGTGGAACACAAATGAATTGATTTCTGCTGCAGAGATATTAGCACGTGCATCGGGACTCAGGAATTTAGCAACTGTCATAAGGGAAGCCAGTAATAATCCAGAGAAATGTAAGAAGATGAAGAACCTGCTATCGGCTGAAAGTTCAGGACACAGATGTTTAACAAAAGAAGAAGCGTTGGAGTACTACGTGAATACAAAATTAACTTCTGACTCTTACAAACAAGGTCAAGAGCGGAGCCTGTCAGTAGAGCACAAGGTGTATCCTTCACTTAATTCTCTTAGAAAAGCTAAATATGATTGTTATTGTGACTCAAAGGATATTTTTGTGGATGAGACACGCGCAGAAATTAAATTTCAAGCGGTTTTGGATAAAACAGCTAAAAGTTTAGTTACTGCACAAACTCCAGTTCTCAAAAAATTGCCTTCTGACTCATCATCATCATTAACTCTTGTTAGTCAATGGGAATGTGATGGAAGTTCTGGTTATAGTAATTATAAACAAAAATTCACGAGTAGTACAGAAATTATTGGTATTAAATGTGTTGATGATCACATCCGACCCTGTGATAAACAGCCACAGAAAAATATCTAAGAAACTGACGGGTAATCTCTCTTCTGAAGTTCTGCATTTAATAATTCCTCCTGTTAATATAAATACACCTGATGTGCTACCGACTATGTTGAAGCCAATTCGGAAGAGGAAAATTTTAATAATGATGATGAACTATGTAATTAGTAAAATAATCCTAATATTTACCAAGGGGCCCAATTTTTTAGATAATTTTTAGTTTTTGCTAGGTTTATTTTCATAGGTTTAGTTTAATTTTTACTAAAGTAAGTAGTTCAATTTTATATGTGGTTAGTGTTTTGAAATAAATGACTTATCTCGCTACAAGTAATAACAAAAAAAAATATGTAAATTCAAAATCATATCACTAAACATGAAAGATAAACTTATTTTGTTATTTTAATCCATGTCCTTGGTTAAATATATATAATTTTGTACATAATATGCTGTTTTTTCACAATACCTCACTTTATTAGGTAAATAAGGTCATTTATAAAAAAAATAGATATAACTATACTCCATCAACGCGATAGAGTCACAAAAGCCCAAAAAATATTTTTGTCCAGCTACAATGTTCTACGTGGAACACTGTGAGGCGGCCGAGAAAAAGCGACAATGTTGTACTCGCTACTTGAGGGTTTAGTTCAGTCAGACGCATAGTGGATGCGGAGATTGCGAAGGCCGATGCCGCCCAGGCTCTGGTCTTAGTACATACTCGTAAGCAAGATACAATAATGACGAAGTACGATCACAACTGCGACCTCGACCATGGACTGTAATCCCCTCAAATTGAAACTCCACTCCCTGAATATAGCATTCTACAACGCAAACAAAGCAAAGATTAAGTTTGCATCCTAGTTTATATGTAATACTTAATGGTGTTTTTGGTTACAAAATAAATGTTTCTTCTTCTTCTTCTTCAAACAGCCTGAAGGGTCAAAAGGATCAACTTCACTTACCACCCACGCAATTGACATCATTTGCATTCAAGAGACCTTCTACAAGCCCTCCCACCGTACATTCCGCGTTCCCAACTACACACAAATACGAAACGACAGACTAGGCAGACCACAAGGTGGCACTATGATATTTTTCAGATGGATTCTCCACTGTGTGAGCCTGGATACCCCAGAGCTCACAAACATCGAGGTATCCGTCTGTAAAATATCCATGGCTAACCACCCTTCCATAGCAATCGTCTCCGCCTATTTCCCTCCCTCAAAGGATGTACCGTCTCAGCAATATCATTTCAAATCCTAGAATCAGTAGTAAACCTAGAACACGAAATCAATGATTGTCTCATAAGTATCCTATTCGCGAAATCTGACACTATTCACCCTTCAATTATTAATTCAAAAAGACTTTACCAAGAACCAGTATAAGTTTAGTTTATTTTAATGAAAGTTGCGTTGAGAAAAATAAAAGGATTTGTCTGGCTGGAGATAATTAGTGGTATCTCGTTCATATTTATTTCGTAACGTACGGATTTAGATACCTTTTACTTTAACCCTTTATATAATATCTTACTCTAATGAAATCGAATACGAGGAATAGAAGTTTTTTTTTTACTTTTTAAACACAATGCGAATTTGGCCAGTTTCTCTCCCATTTTCAGTTTCAACGACTTTTGCACGACATAAACGTCCCGTTACATATATCTTTTCTCATCATTCTTACACGAAACTAACTCGAAATTAAATAACCAGGATCAACCATTTCATGCTGTTCAATTTCCTTAGTAATATCAGTTTCAATTTCCAAGTATTCGACGACGCGTTTAAATCAAAAAAAAATTACCCGGTTTCCTTGTGTGTAAATTTGCACCGACCCACGAAAAATACGCGCCGTATGACTCGTAAAAACAAGTGAACGTCACCTTTATTTACGAAATCGCTTGGCGAGCCAACCCTCCGCGCCGTGAAACAAATCTGTCCAGGATTCTGCTCCATCGCGTTTCTCTTTGTTTGATTTGTTTTTATTTGCCCAGTTTTAAAGGATTAGGGTGCTTGAATGTGCGTTTACCCTGCTGTTTCTATCGAATGTCAGTCACTGTAAGGTGAAGTCAGGTTTTCCGCAGTTCTGAAACTTTACTTTTATGGAGAATGGAATTCTGATTTATACTGCAGTTAAAACGTTTAAACTATCTTCTTGCATTGCCGTATAAATATAAATAGCAAAGTTCTTACCAATATTAAATCCTGTTTATATTACGTCCTATTCAAAAATGTATCAGAGATATCTGGGGACTAATTACGCCAGTCTTACGTAAACGGCACGAGGAATTCACAGCACTGCAGAGGCAGAAGCCAAATAATCGTATTCCAATGGTTTAGTCTAGTTTCAGAAATATAAATTAGGTACTATGCATACTTAAGTACACAGCTACGATAACAAGTAATATCATGGGTTATGAATAAACGTGTTTTTTGGCTGACTTTACAAGAGAAGGTTCTCGATTTCAATATATCGATACCTTTAGACTCAAAGGACGTAAACGCCGTAGGTTCTAATGGAGCTTACGCCCTTTGAGTCTAAAGGTATCGATATCGATACCTTTAGACTCA
Source organism: Eudemis profundana (assembly GCA_947034925.1). Classification (NCBI taxonomy): domain Eukaryota; kingdom Metazoa; phylum Arthropoda; class Insecta; order Lepidoptera; family Tortricidae; genus Eudemis; species Eudemis profundana. Next base: position 24,814,826 of record OX344805.1, on the reverse strand, counting down.
AAGGGCGTAAACGCCATTAGAACCTGCGGTGTTTACGCCCTTTGAGTCTAAAGGTATCGATATACATTTTCAGAGCTGCATGCCCCAATTGATGAAAATACTTTATTGTTTTTAATGTCTATTGTGATGGCAGATGATTATACTTAGAAATATTATGTACTGTCTAATACGCTTAGTATTCAAGGACATATCTTCTGTAATCAGTAAAACGGCCACAAGTGTGCCTGCAAGAAAGTAATGGGTTTCTCTAGACACAAATTTGAAAGTTCTTGTTTTTATAAGAGTTAAGGAATGACCAAGGACCCACCACAGTTACAACATAGCACCAGCTCGCGCTGGTGCCACTCCACAACACCTGCCCCAGCTACCCCATAAAGCCGGCGCGACCCACCACAGTCACAATATAGCACCAGCGCGAGCCACTCCACAACACCTGCCCCAGCTACCCCATAAAGCCGGCGCGACCCACCACAGTCACAATATAGCACCAGCGCGAGCCACTCCACAACACCTGCCCCAGCTACCCCATAAAGCCGGCGCGACCCACCACAGTCACAATATAGCACCAGCGCGAACCACTCCACAACACCTGCCCCAGCTACCCCATAAAGCCGGCGCGACCCACCACAGTCACAATATAGCACCAGCGCGAACCACTCCACAACACCTGCCCCAGCTACCCCATAAAGCCGGCGCGACCCACCACAGTCACAATATAGCACCAGCGCGAACCACTCCACAACACCTGCCCCAGCTACCCCATAAAGCCGGCGCGACCCACCACAGTCACAATATAGCACCAGCGCGAACCACTCCACAACACCTGCACCAGCGCGAACCACTCCACAACACCTGCCCCAGCTACCCCATAAAGCCGGCGCGACCCACCACAGTCACAATATAGCACCAGCGCGAACCACTCCACAACACCTGCCCCAGCTACCCCATAAAGCCGGCGCGACCCACCACAGTCACAATATAGCCGGCTTTATGGGGTAGCTGGGGCAGGTGTTGTGGAGTGGCACCAGCGCGAGCCACTCTGTACCTCCTTTAGAGTTCATTATTTGTTAAGAAAAACCCCTTAATTAACACCTTACAGCTAGGCACAGTACCTTTCAAAGGAAAGTAAATTTTTGGTCAGCCGTTATTAAAATTGATCCGCAAAAAAAAATAAGCAGTTAAATCATTTGGGCAGCATACAAAGATTTGGCTGGCAATAAATAAAATCGGGCGGCAACTCTTGTTCAGCAAACAGTTTAAAAACGGTTAACATTTTAACCAATATTAATCTGCTTTTTTAATCATTTGGCTGCCTAATAAACAGTCGAGCTGCAAAATAATTACTTGGGTAGCAAGATTTTACAATTGGTCAGCAGAGAGTTTAATTGAGATATACAGGGTGTCACTGTGTTATTTATATACAGGGTGTCACTGTGTTATATACAGGGTGTCACTGTGATAGATACAGGATGTCACTGTGATATATACAGGGTGTCACTGTGTTATATACAGGGTGTCACTGTAATGTATACAGGGTGTCACTGTGATAGATACAGGTTGTCACTGTGATATATACAGGGTGTCACTGTGTTATATACAGGGTGTCACTGTAATGTATACAGGATGTTACTGTGATATATACAGAATGTCATTGTGATATATACAGGGTGCCATTGTGTTATATACAGGGTGTCACTGTGATAGATACAGGATGTCACTGTCAGCAGAGAAAACATGTCTGTAAGCAGTTTAATTGAGATATACAGGGTGTCACTGTGATATATACAGGGTGTCACTGTGTTATATACAGGGTGTCATTGTGATAGATACAGGATGTCACTGTGATATATACAGGGTGTCACTGTGTTATATACAGGGTATCACTGTAATGTATACAGGGTGTCACTCTAAAAACGAAACAGCTCCCAAAAGTAGGTAGGTTAGGGTAATTTTTTTTTTGATGACCCTAAAACGAAACGGCTCCCAAAAATAGGTAGGTTAGGGTTATTTTTTTTGATGACCCTAAAAACGAAACGGCTCCCAAAATAGGTAGGTTAGGGTTATTTTTTTTTGATGACCTTAAAAACGAAACGGCTCCCAAAAATAGGTAGGTTAGGGTTATTTTTTTTGATGACCCTAAAAACGAAACGGCTCTCAAAAATAGGTAGGTTAGGGTTATTTTTTTTGCTGACCCTAAAAACGAAACGATACACTTTGTGAATAAATAATATAACTTGTAAACATTATGAGATGTATTAAAAATCGAAATACCAATTTTATATGAGCCCATCACAGTGACACCCTGTATACATTACAGTGACACCCTGTATATAACACAGTGACACTATGTATATATCACAGTGACACCCTGTATATATCACAGTGACATCTTGTATCTATCACAGTGACACCCTGTATATATCACAGTATCACTCTGTATCTATCACAGTGACACCCTGTATATATCACAGTTACATCCTGTATCTATCACAGTTACACCCTGTATATAACACAATGACACCTGTATATATCACAGTGACACCCTGTATATATCACAGTGACACCTGCTACTTGACAGCTGACAATTACCGAATGACAAAATGCGCACACGATTGGCGGCAGAATAGTTGCGCCCAGTTAGGTTTTATTGCCCCCTTTTTTTTGATGAACAAAATGAAATATTTTGCTTACCTACTGATTGCTGACCAAAATTTGATTAACCGTAGATCGCTTAATGCAGCTCAAATATTTAATTTGCTGACCAAAATAATTTAGAGCAGATCAGTATATCATTAATTGCAGCCTGATTTATAAATGTTTGCTTACCATAAGTTGCTTACCAACTAGCTATTTTGGCTGACCAAATACATATTTCTGCTGACCAAAATATGAATATTTTGCTGATCGATTAATTTCAAATACGAAATTCAGTCACTACACTTTTTTTTTTTTTTTTTTTCACACGCACAACACTTCCGGGTAATCCGAATCGCGTAACTTCGAGCAGCAGCTCACACGCTTATTTATCCGCTGAAGATCCAGCTCGACCTACGGGTCCACAGTTATGGCAGCGAGTCTCGCGCAGCTCACGGTTGAAAGAACGGCGAAGATTGTATCGTACAATCATGTCATTGGACCATTTAGTGTGACATTTTTTGTAAAGTTTGTAACAGCCGTACAGCAGCACCAAGGCGAAGAACGAACAAATCACCATCATTACCACGCTGATCGATGATAAGTGTAATTTCATCTCCTCAAACTTAGCGTCATTACTAGATTTCCCTTGAGCGTTTTGGCTAATTATGACGTTTTCCTTTTCCACTCTGGAATTGCACATTTTTCCGGATATTTTAATCGGTTGTTAATTAGATAGCACGAGCGATGCACAATAAGTGTCGGCAAATGTTCAATCAAAGTCAAAGCACTGTCGCGCCGGCGGTGTCCGAACCCGACACCGCGCCTGGCAAGGTCGCCATGTGATGCGGGGCTTACGGGGAGACAAGCAAACAACTCAATAGCTGACAAAATACTACTTTTATTCAAAAGAAACTTAATTTATATTACACTTTATAAGCAACGTTGCATTATTAGTTATTACACATTACAATAATAAATATTGCGGAAATTATGGATTTCGCGATACTGTTCTGCATTGGCTTCCTCATACGTGGGTTGAACCGTACAATCGAATCGCGGAGCTAAATGACAAACTCAAGAATGAAAGTATGATCCGATTCGAAAAGGATGCTCAACGCACTTTGTAACGTAAAAGTTACATACACCTATTATGAATATTTATAAAATTACAAATTAGAAAAAAAAGAGTTAAAATCATACTTTTAGGCTTAAAATGAAATTTTTTGTACACAAGTTTACAGTGTTATTACATATTTAACTTATCTGTTAATTACTATCCACTTTAAATAACTAAATTATACTCTTCATTAAAATCAGTTCATTCCGAAACTTCAAGCCGTGTTTTACTCCCGCCACATAACAATTTTGGCGCAGTCGGTACTGGATAGTATAAACCGCGTTACGCTGTTTCTAGACGAGCTCAACGTCCGGGCAACAAGGACAACATCGCCGCCAGTGTGAAGTCCTTCTGGCGACTTGCAAGATTATCCAGGGTCTCCGTATAGCCCTGGTCTAAGTGATGGACAACATGAGTCCTGATGCGGATCAACTAGAGAAGTTGGAAAGCTATCATAAGCGCACATCCTCACCGGTTTACAGTTCGTCTAATGACAATCGATACCAATCGTGTTCTTCTATCGGTTCAAACGCAAATGAAATCATGCCAGTGGTTAGCCAGAATTCTCAAATGGAACCATTGGAGTTGTTCCAAACATCTCATGAACGCAAGTTTTCCCCTGTGTATCAAGGTTTACTTGATAGTCCAATAACAGACTATTTAGGACCTAAATCCAAAAAAAAATGTCAAAAGTTTCGCCGCCAGCTGAAAAACTCCCCGGAGTATTTTAAACTTAGACAGGTCGCCTTCAAGTACCCATTGTTCAAATGTAGTGTTATTTCCGATAGGTACAAACAAACGAAGCCAGGTTGACTAAGTGCGTAGCATTTACGGTCCACGAAGGGATCAATGAAGAGTTATGGGCCGAAATATTTAAAAATGAAAAACTAGTGTCTGAAACGTATCCATTTGTTATAAGAAAACTCATTGAGAAAGAGGTAAATACGTATACATTTGTTATTTTCAAGTATGGAGTATTTAAAGAAATATGATTAAAGCTCTTTGTAATCACAAAAACTGTAAACAATTCAAAGCTTTACATAGGAAATTATCGGTTTTCAGCGAACATTTTATTTTTTGTCGTACAGAAAACATAACAATGCATGTCAGAGGGATACAAAGGAAGTTGGTTCAAACAAAATTACTTAAGTAGTAATAAGAAAACAGAAATTTTAAAATTAAATAAAAGTTTACAAGAAGGAACACGGAGTTTTCAGAATGTCAAATCAGATACTTCACTACGGCAAATAAGATCAGGAGTCATGCTAAGCTAATAACGATACACATAAAAATGACGTTATGGAATCAGTTAGATAACATAGAAGTCATAGCACCGTGTCTAGAGGATGGGGATCAAAACAATAATGAATTTTATTGTGTAGAGATATTGCAGGTCATATTAAAAAAAAATACTTATATTGCCGTATCTTCCAAAGTGGACCAATTCACTGAGGAATAGTGAGCAGTGCACCCGTGGAATTAGTTTGGGCAGCTTAAGCAGTATACCCTTAACGGGCGCACGAAGTTTAAGTGTAGGCACCTCTGGAGACTTTTGAAAGATGTTATAAATGTACTGGAGAAACAGTGTGAAGTCCTTCTGGCGACTTACAAGATTGTCCAGGGTCTCCGTATAGCCCTGGTCTAAGTGATGGACAACATGAGTCCTGATGCGGATCAACTAGAGAAGTTGGAAAGCTATCATAAGCGCACATTCTCAGCGGTTTACAGTCCGTCTAATGACAAACGATACCAATCGTGTTCTTCTATCGGTTCAAACGCAAATGAAATCATGCCAGTGGTTAGCCAGAATTCTCATATGGAACCATTAGAGTAGTTCCAAACATCTCATGAACGCGCAAGTTTTCGCCTGTGTATCATGGTTCACTTGATAGTCCAATAACAGACTAGACAGGTCGCCTTCAAGTACCCATAGTTCAAATGTTGTGTTACTTCCGAATTTCCGATAGGTACAAACAAACGAAGCCAGGTTGACTAAGTGCGCAGCATTTACGGTCCACGAAGGGATCAATGAAGAGTTATGGGCCGAAATATTTAAAAATGAAAAACTAGTGTCTGACACGTATTCATTTGTTATAAGAAAACTCATTGAGAAAGAGGTAAACAATACCTACTTGTCAGATCATTTTCAAGTACGAAGTATTTAAAGAAATATGATTAAAGCTCTTTGTAATCACAAAAACTGTAAACAATTCAAAGCTTTACATAGAAAATCATCGGTTTTCAGCGGAAATATTATTTTTTGTCGTACAGAAAACATAACAATGCATGTCAGAGGCATACAAAGGAAGTTGGTTCAAACAAAATTACTTAAGTACTAGTAATAAGAAAACAGAATTTTTAAAATTTAATAAAAGTTTATTAGAAGGAACAAGGAACACGGAGTTTTCAAAATGTCAAATCAAATAAAATCAGGAATCATGCTAAGCTAATAACGATAGACATAAAAATTGCACCCGTAAGCAAAGCAATGCATCCGTGGAATTAGTTTGGGCAGCTTAAGCAGTATACCCTTAAAGGGCGCACGAAGTTAAAGTGTAGGCACCTCTGGAGACTTTTGATATTTAATTAAATTCTAAGAATCCGTTCACCCCGATGCGTTTTATTGCTGAAGAATTCAATTGCACTTCGACGGCGGTGCAGAACGCTCTACGAATTACGAACGGCTCGGGACGGTATTCATCACATGTCATCGTCAATTAAAAATCGACTAACCTCAGATCACAAAACGATGAGAGTACGGCTTGCAGCGAGGTTCTGAAAGTTTGGTTTTGTTTTACACATCATATTTTGCGATGATAAGACTTTTACATCTAGTGAATATAGACGTCATCAATTATGGCGAATGAATAATACTAACGAGCCGCAAAATGTGTTACCTAATACGTAATGAAATAGGTAGTACCACGGTCCCCATGTGGACTTGAATGAACATGGCGTTTCCTATATCCCAGAGAGAGCCGATGGCACTAATTTGTTGTTGCAAGAGTCAATGCTGACCATTGTGAGGACAGTGTATCCGGAAAACGAAGTTGAGCAACTATTGTTCGTTCAGGATAATTGTCCCATTCACTAATCTCGGGTGTTCCATGATTAAGAAGCCACTGTTTCCTATGATCCTTTTTACCTGTTTCCTATAAATAAAACCAAAGAAAATGAAACCGTGAAAACTACTAGCGACGATACGTTCCTGTTATATTCAAGAAATTGAGAATAATCTGCAACGAATAATAATTACATGCGACGAATCCCACTATGAAGTAAGTAAAGGGCCACATAATCTCCCCAGGCAAATACAAGGTAGCAAGTATCCTCACCGAAGTAATTGCAGAAATAAAGTATAAAGTACATTTATTTCTGAATTAGGTAACGCCTGTATCGCGGGGAACCAGTTACAATTAAATAACAGAACTAGTTACAATTACAAGACTAACATTTGGCAAGAAACTACAAACTAAGGCTAATACTAAGCACAATATTAAAATTTAAGTATTTTATCTAAAATGTCTTCTGTCTCGGCATAATTCTGTGAGTGCAACAATTTGAACAGTAGCTTTTTCGCTTCCATCTGGATAAAATCACTGTTTAACAAAGAAATTCAGCAGATGCATCACAGCGAGGAAACTACCACACTTCAACGAATCTAAGGAATGGAAATTATAAAAATAAAGCCACTGGATGACGACAACGTGACATATCCGTAGAATCCTGGATACCAACTGGGGGCAGGGCAGAACGGTTTTCGTAGTAGCGCTGGACATCAACATCGAAAAGGCCTTTGACAACGTCGACCATCGATATCCTAATCAGCAGGATTAACGCTCCGTTAACCAACAGAATCGTTGCCGCAACATTTATTACCTGGATGGGTCAAAACTCAAAACTATTAACAAGGGTAAAGGAGTTAAGCAAGGCTGCCAGTTATCACCGAGACTCTTCACAATCCTCATGAATAGCGTTCTGAGGACCTTAAAATAAGGAAACGAGGCCAAAATCTTAAACAAAGTCAAGAAAATTACCCTTCAAGTAATTTTATCTTTTGCGGATGATCTCATTATAGTGAGGGACTGTATTGATACGCTCGATCGAATAGTTAGCAATCTAAAAAGTTTAAAACGAAACGAAAACCAAACTCATCGTTGGATAGTACATTACACGTCGCAAAGTAACAAACAACCACGCGTGAGAGGGGCACCTCATTGCCCCTGATCACCTCAATTTTGATTTCTCGTGCGTCATTTTTACCAACGAGAAGACTCTTAAGTCTAACCAACACGATCGTCGGCATTTATGGCGCGTAGATTAATGCAAGATACGAACCTGAAAATGTGCTGCCCGATACAGAGTCGGCGAGAGTGACGGTGACTATGTGGGCACGGATGAGTGCCGACGGTGTTGGTGAGCTGGTAGTTTTACCTGAGAGGGCCATCGGAGAGTCATGCTACCATCGGTGAGAACTCTTTATTTACCGTAGCCCTCCTGCTAGCCGGATCTCAATCCCATTGAAAAGTCATGAGCCATAATGGTCCAACGGTTACACATGAGAGCCGAAAGGACAAAGGAGGCACTAATCCATCATGTCAAAGAGGTTTGGGAATCACTAAGATATAGCAATATCTGTGACGTGTTAATGAGGTCGACGAATGAGCGATGTGTCCTTGGGGCGATGACAATATTTGTCGTAGTAGATAATTATATACAGGGTGTCCCTAAAACCAACTTTGATACGAAAAGGGCTGATAGACCAGCTCATCAGACACCAGATTAAGTAAATTTGACCTCAGTAAAATTTTCTTAGTTTTCGAGATATTGACATTTTTGCAAAACTCGTGCTAAGTGATACCCTGACTCGGTTATTTGAGTGTCATGACATGACTAAAATATCAAGTATTTTTCAAATCTGTTTTTTAATATGGGGAGCCAGATAACTATGCTATTGAACGTAATTCCTATTTTTTAAATTTTTTCATGGTGTGGCCACAGTAGAATATCAAAAAATAATTTTCAGATTTTTCCAAATTTCACGTCTGATTTCGAACGAAGGTGGTGAAAACGAAATGTACCAACACAACCTGGCACATGACGTAAAAAATGGCGCATTTTTTGTAGTTTCTAAAATGGTATAACATTTACTAAATACTGTAATAGTTTTTGAGATAATGATATTTTGTTACAAAAATAACTTGTACTAGTATGGCAAATACGGCAAATATTTTTTCTACGGTAGAAAAGCATTACAGCGCTCCCAAATCTAAATCCTATTCTCTTTCCATACAGACCCTAGTCAAGTTAACTCGGCATCACCAGCTTTTACGGGGAGAACACACTTGGTTTTATTTGTGTGTGGGTGCGATTGTAACGAGTCTGCACCATCGATTAATGTACCAACATTATTCTGTACACGAGTACTAATATCGTCGGCAGACCGCTTCAGAGGGTACCTTCTAACTTTCCTAACGGTTGAGATTAACTCGATTAATCGTCCTGTTGGTTTCATTTCATTACGTTTGGGTAGACTAATCGGACAATCAATGTAATGAATTGGACTTAGGTACTTATTGTTTTTACCTATAGTTTATGGTACGGTATTTGGTTTACGTGTATCGTAGAGGAATAACTTTAAAGGTCGTCTCCTACATAATCAAAAGAAAGATTAATTTGTTCATTAATTAGGCAAATCAAATAGGTAACAACATAGCATTTGAATCACATGCTTACCTTACCTACCTTACCTACTGAGATTATATTTGCCTACTGCAAATTTCAATACTCAACTAATTTGGCTTCAGTTTAGTTTCGTCGTTCGTTTATAATGTACCAACCAACGTATTCTTTAGTAGTTGTTTGTAACGCTGCTGGCACTACATGCAAATAAATTCCATCTAATTGCTTATAAACACGAGCTTTGTATGTAAGAGCATCGTGTTACCTCTACCTCGAGAGCAGTGAACTCGTGAGCTGACATGGAACATTACGTTGTTAGGTAAATTTATTCTCTCTGCGAAAAATCTCTATCGCTGAAAAGATTTACATATTTTGTTGTAGAAATGTCAACTAGTTTTATCATGAAACAGTCTAAACCTTCAATATCAGCAATATTGCTCTAAGTTTTATTTACCTATTCATTTTAAATCCCGTAAAATTATTTACTTTGTTGAATTGACGAATATATGTGATTAGGCCCCAATGATCGTCTTCAAAACTCCATCAGTATAACTATCCTCACGTTAATCTTGGATACATAATTAAAATACACGGGAAAATTCAAATTTTATGAACATCCTATCGCTACATCAGGCAACAATGAAATCTGTAATACTGAAACTCGTCTACTTAGACTAACGTCTCATTACTGTCAGTTGTGTATAATCAGTCTGTTTATTAGCTTCTTGTGCAGTGTGGAAACACCAGGAAGGCAGATGAAACTGCATATGCCCAATTAGCAATTTTTTATTTATTACTAATATTCTGGCTTAAACCTAACCTTCTACATCCTAGTGTTTCATCTGTATAGTGTGGTGTAGAAGTCAAAATGCCAGTAACAATGTTTTGTTTTAATGTAAGCCATGTTCCATCAAAGAGTACTTTTATCACTAAATTACTATTTCTTATTTACATCCCCTTTACAATTCTCTCCTTTCACTCCTTGCATACCACTATAAATTCCCCTACCCCCATTTCTTTTAACACTAAAATTCTTACTTCTCAACTTCCATTTCTATCACGCTACCCTGGAACAGAACTTCGTGATTCAAATTAATAAATTATGTTTTTAAATGTATGTCCAAATGCAATAAATATTAAATACAAAATCAACTAGCATTTGTTTACCCAATTTTACTTTAATCATCGGTTTCGCATGATAATCACAAAATTTCTATAATAAGTCCGAAAACATATCACCACTTCCAATAATCTTAAAAAAATGGCCACTTAAACAAAACACTTAAAGCATACTGACTGATACATTTTGTCCTAATTTTGCTTTTAGCCACCATGGTGAGCAAGACATTTAAACTGTTGTGTGAAAAATATCCCTGTTTATGGAATTCAGATAATTTATTTTTTAGAGACATCTCTAAGAAAAAAGTTTGTCGAAAGTTAATACAAGACATTTATTTATTTACTAGAGAAAGAATTACCGAGGAAGATGTAAAACGATTGTTAAGAAATTATAGACAGAGTTTAAGGCGCGATAGTAAAAATACGGAACAGCATACATCTAACTTGGTAAGTAAACTAAATTTATTTTTATCAGACCCGATACATTGCAAAACACAAACGTTGTAAATGTAAAAGAAATTTAACCCAGTTAAGCCCCTTTTGATCGCGCTATACTGCGTGGAATTCCCAGTATGGCGTTCTTTAAGTCACATGACCAGTGTTACCATTCATAAACTAAGATAATCTTTTTTTGTTTCAGAGTTGTCAAACATCTGACCGAATTTCCGACAACACAACTAGTAACCCTTCCCTTCCAGATCTCCCAATAGATCTATCCCCCGCTACTCGCATACACACTACGACAAATGGTTCCGAAATTTCCCAATAGGTAAGTACTTTATTTAGCTGACTATTTTAAATTGTCTGTTATTTTTTTTTAAGTAACTTTTATGTTATTTCTTTTCAGACTACTGATGAATTCGACTTCAGCAACTTTTTTAATTTTAACGTTTAAGACCAATATTACATTTTATGTAAACATTTTCTTTATTATATTATTTAATTTAATAGGTACTTTAGCTTTAGGTTTAGTATAATTATTTTAGTTTAGGTTAGGTTAGTAAATATTTAAAATAGAGTAAGTTGTATATAATATAATAATTTTAAGCTGTTATTTCCTTTAAGCAATAAAGATTTAACATTACTGTAAACGTTACTTTATTTTCTATTACTTTAAACAATAAAACATTAACATAACTGTAGACGTTACTTTATTTTCTATTCTGTTCTAACATGAAATTTAAATGACTATGTAACCACTAAAAAAAATTTACTTTTCCTAAGTCAGTACTATTTATATTTTATTTTATTGACTTATGAAATACGAAAGTAGGGTAAACTAGACAAAGTCAGGTTTACCTTCGATATAACGTCTTATCATTGTTGGTCATTCGCCAAGGTGGGAGTGTGGGAGTGACGTGTTTGAGGGAAAAAGATCCAGATAACAGTGTTAGTATTGACTAGTTAGCGACCGTAGCTATTAAAGAAGATTGTTTTTAAGAGGGGATACAACAGTTATCGTTCTCTGTCGACAAGCAAAGCAAGACTGCTGCGCGAGCGCTGTTTGTATTTTGTATGTACCACTAGGGTCGAAAAGGAACTAGCACAACCTTTTTCTCTTCATTGAATCCAGTCTGTCCTTGTGAGGTACTTGATTATTCATGTCTAACACATTGATTTTGGAAACTTAGTCCTTAAATATTTCATTCTTTTCTTTGGTTTAAACACACACTACACACATGCCGAATCCAAAGGCAAAGCACGGAAGGATTAATGTTATTAGTGACTTGTTTTGTTTTCTGAATATTTCTCTTGATAAATTTTATGTTGGAAATTCTACTTCAATCTAAATATATAAAAGAAGAAACTGACTGACTGACTGATTGACTGACTGACATATCAACGCACAGCCCAAACCGCTGGTCCTAGGAATTCCAAATTTACCACGTAGGTTCCTTATAAGGTCTAGGGGAGCACTAAGAAAGGATTTTTCAAAATTCACCCCCTAAGGGGTTCAAAGTTTGTATGGAGAGTCTGCGATTTTAGAAGTAAGACCTTTGAAACTTCATGTTTAGATTCTATATTAGATTACAAGAAAAAAAAATTCACCGTTTTTCGAAATTCATCCCCTAAAGGGTTTAAATGGGGGTTGAAAGTTTGTTTATCAACGCACAGCCCAAACCGCTGGTCCTAGGAATTCCAAATTCAGCACGTAGGTCCCTTATAAGGTCTAGGGGTGCACTAAGAAAGGATTTTTCAAAATTCATCCCCTAAGGCGTTCAAATAGGGGTTCTAAGTTTGTATGGAGAGTCTACGATTTTAGAAGTAAGAGGTTTGAAACTTTATGTTTAGACTCTTTATTAGATTACAAGAAAAATAATTTCACTGTTTTTCAAAATTCATCCTCTGAGGGGTTTAAATGGGGGTTGAAAGTTTGTATATCATCGCACCGCCCAAACCACTGGTCCTAGGAATTCCAAATTTAGCACGTAGGTTCCTTATAAAGTCTAATGGTGTACTAAAAATAGTTTTTACAAAATTCATCCCCTAAGGGGTTTAAATGGGGGTTGAAAGTTTGTATATCAACGTACCGCCCAAACCGCTGGTCCTAGGAATTTCAAATTTAGCACGTAGGTTCCTTATAAGGTCTAGAGGTACACTTAGAAAGAATTTTTCAAAATTCCTCCCCTAAGGGGTTTAAATGGGGGTTAAAAGTGTGTATATCAACGTACCGCCCAAACCGCTGGTCCTGGGAATTCCAAATTTAGCACGTAGGTTTCTTATAAGGTCTAGGAGTGAACTAAGAAATGATTTTTCAAAATTCATCCCCTAAGGGGTTTAAATGGGGGTTGAAAGTTTGTTTATCAACACACAGCCCAAACCACTGGTCCTAAGAATTCCAAATTTAGCATGTAGGTTCCTTATAAGGTCTAGAGGTGCACTAAGAAAGGATTTTTCAAAATTCATCTCCTAAGGGGTCCAAATAGGGGTTCAAAGTTTGTATGGAGAGTCTACGATTTTAGAAGTAAGAGGTTTGAAACTTTATGTTTAGACTCTTTATTAGATTACAAGAAAAATGATTTCACCGTTTTTCGAAATTCATCCTCTGAGGGGTTTAAATGGGGGTTGAAAGTTTGTATATCAACGCACCGCCCAAACCGCTGGTCCTAGGAATTCCAAATCTAGCACGTAGGTTCCTTATAAAGTCTAATGGTGTATTAAAAAAGGATTTTTCAAAATTCATCCCCTAAGGGGTTTAAATGGGGGTTGAAAGTTTGTATATCAACGTACCGCCCAAACCGCTGGTCCTAGGAATTCCAAATTTAGCACGTAGGTTCCTTATAAGGTCTATGGGTGCACTAAGAAAGGATTTTTCAAAATTCATCCCCTAAGGGGTTTAAATGGGGGTTGAAAGTTTGTATATCAACGCACAGCCCAAACCGCTGGTCCTAGGAATTCCAAATTTAGCACGTAGGATCCTTATAAGGTCTAAATGTGCACTAAGAAAGGATTTTTCAAAATTCATCCCCTAAGGGGTTCAAAATTTGTATGGAGAGTCTAAGATTTTAGAAGTAAGAGGTTTGAAACGTCATGTTTAGACTTTTTATTAGATTACAAGAAAAGTGATATCACCGTTTTTCGAAATTCATTCTCTAAGGGGTTTAAATAGGGGTTGAAAGTTTATATAGAGAGATCGGAATAGGTAGAGTATATTTACCTAAACTACGAAGAACAAAGTCGAAAAGTGGAGACTCCCTTACAACTAAATTTTTTTCCGGGACTTAAGTCCCGGAATCTTACTAAAAAAATATATTATTGGTATTCTTTCGCACCTTTCTCGAGCATTCTCAGTATAGCTGTTGTGTCCAGGACCCCTTATGGGCCTTTGAACTACACTTCAGTATATGGCGAAATTTCTCGAAGGAGTGAAAGAGACAGCACTATTAGAAAGAGACAGCTATACTGAGAATGTTCGAGAAATGTGCTAAAGAATACCAATAATATATTTTTTTAGTAAGATTCCGAGACTTAAGTCCCGGATAAAAAATTTGCTGTAAGGGACTCCCCACTTTTCGACTATGTTCTTCGAAGTTTAGGTAAATATACTCTACCTATTCCGATCTCTGGTTATATTAAATTGTATGCTTATTTAAACTTTTAAAATTCGAAAATCTTCACACTAATATTATACTTAAATGTGAAAGTTTGTGAAGATGTTTGTTACTAAATAACGGGGTAACAACTGGATGGATCAAGCAGAAATTTGGCATGTAAGTAGACCAAGTCCTGGATTGAAACAAAGGATACTTTATATCCCGGTAAAGAGTTTCTTTGGGACAATAACGGGAACAACGCGGGCGAAGCCGCGGGAAATAGCTAGTTATACATATGTCCATTTGCGTAGAATTTGGGGGTAGATAATTACCTCCATTACTTTCAGTATTGTCATCGTTTGTGACTGGGTTATAAAGAGTTTGTCATACAATTGTTGGTGATAAACGGCCGAGTGCCAGGTTTTCTTCTTCTACAATTAAAGATAGCGATTAATACCATCATTCATAACACAGATGTACTCGACATCCCCTTTTTGTATACAGGTGGTCTTGCATAATAATTTGAGAGTAGCGAGGGTTCGATTCTCGCGTACATTGATATAATCTAGAACATTTAATCTCTTAATTAGTAGATCGTGTGTCGATCTTAATTGAATATATTAAAGAATTAATAAATTGCGTGTATACATTAATGTACTTTTAAGTCTAGAAAGGTTCACTTGTCCAAAATAGGTTATAAAATAGCGTATAGCATATAGTGTTATAATATTTAGTCTTACGGTTTAGTATTATAATCAGGCACAAGGGTTTTTTGTTCAGTTCGCTTTTGTTTTTCCCTTGTAACTATTGTTTGGCCGTAGGAATCAAAGCGAACCCCGAAAAGCTAAACAACCTAGCTTTTCGGGTAGTTAATCACGAGTGTCGATTAAAATCATTGAAATTTGAAATATGAACAATAAATATTTTTAATTATCTTTCTGATTATTATTACTAATAGTATAATATTTTCCCTCCTCTCAGAATACCCCTTACTAGATGTGTAGGTGTGTGTGTGTGCACGGGAGGAGGGAGATTACATAATTCCGGTTTTATAACAACGCATAGGCGTTGATTATTTCATAGATTATAGTATTTATTACTTAGTTTTAAATCGTTCTTATATGAAGTTAATTACAGATATAGCTTCGCGACTGAACTTTCATTCATCTATCTATCCCAACTCTCATATTGTACCCAATATTGCCAAAATAGAAACAATATACACCTAAATTATACCATTATTATTAGATTTTCAAATATGATAATAGCTAATATTGACGGAAACTGAAGTTGACGGCGTGCAAGGTAGGTCGTTGTTACTTATTTTTAGCACGCGAGGCACACACACTTTATCCTTCTCCCTCGATACATTTCTGTGGAAATCTTGATTATTTTTTGATAACTTGTTTACTTCCAACATAATTGATAACGGTATGGCAAAAAAACATTGTAAATTTAAGTTTTATACATCTGGGTTCATTCTATAATGTATCATTGTAATCTAGCAAAACATCATCAGTGAGTCACAAGTACATAATACATGCCTTAAATTCCATGCCCACAACAAATCAGTTATCTTCCCTTAGAATTCCTTTTAGAAGATAACTTACGCATCTGGCATTGTTTACTGCCATTTGTTTATTACAAAATTAGTTCTGCAAAATGTCAGTCATAGCGCAATTAGGCCCTATCCTTTTACATTCACTGTTGACTCAACTTTTAGATAAGATAATTAGTAATGCAATGTTTCCTTCGTCCCTCGAAACAATCCTGCATAAATACCCTTACTACCCAAACATCAAGGCATCCAATTCAAATCACGACCACATCCTCGAACTTTTATATCTAGTGTGTATTAATTGTGTATTAATTAAGTGTTCATTAATAATACTTTATATGAAAGAAACATGTTGTTTCCCGATCTGTTCACAGGTGAGCGCCATTTAATTTTTCTATATACTTTGATTTCTTGTATCTATAAATGTTCATTAATAAACTTTTATAAACTTCGAAGTGCTAAATATCAATCAAACCAATCAACCCTGCACCCTGTAATATCTTATATCTACCTTAAATTAAAGACAGGGGTTTGTTTCTAATAAAATAAAGCACTTCGAAAGCACTTAAATTAGATCAGCCAAGACCAAGACTACTGCTGCGAAAGAGAAGGTCTTTAATAGTTTATAGTGGTAAAGCTGATACGACCCTCCGGTTTTGCGCATTCGCCGATGTCGGAGAACTATCGATGAGATTATATCTTGAACTGGGTCACTACTCGTATATTTTAAAGCCAGAGGCCGCGGCTTAATGAATATCAGATAATACGTTTATGGAAACTTTCAGTTCAGTTCATATCAAGTGAAGCAGTGCATCCTGTACCCTCAATCGTAGATGTCTCACTTGGTATTGGGTTAGATTTTAGATTTATAGTTTATAGTATAGTTGCTTAGATAACGTACCCATTTACACATTTGCTATTGTTTATTGCCATTTGCCTTTTATCATTTAACGCTAGTTCTGCATAGTATTAGTCACGGTGCAATGAGGCCCCGCTGGACGCTCACTGTAGACTCAATCTTTAAATAAGATAGTTAGTCATCAATGTTCCCTTCCTCCCTCGAAAAAGTCCCGCTTAAATACCCCTGCTACCAAAACATCCACACACTGACGATGACCCACCACGTCAAGGAGCTCGTGATCAAGGCTAGAGTGGCAAGAGCCCGATTACGTCCAGTCCTTGCAAGCAGCCTCCCCTTGCGTACAAAGCTGGGGATTTACAAGACGTACCTGCGGCCCCGTATCACCTACGCGGGGCCCGCATGGTACGCTCTTACAGCAAACTCCACCAAGAAAAAGCTGCGTGCGCAGGAGGACCAAGCCCTGCGCACAATCGTGGGTGCGCCGCGCTACATGCGGAACACCACGATCCACAGAGACCTCAACTGGCAAGGACTGGACGCCTTCATAAGCCGTCTAGCCAAGGCCATGTTCCGAAGAGCGGACAACGCGGCCGAACCCTCGCTCCACGGAATCGCGCCGCTTCACGCCAGACCGCCGGACAGAAGATCACGAGCTCTACCCAGAGAGCTATGCAGTCCCTGAGCATCGTCAGGACCCAGGAGCCCACCAAGCCGCTGACAGGCCAACACTGCCTCAAAGCCACTGATTGGCCAACACCATCAGTCGAAGAACCATCCAGAAGTCCAGAAGCAGACAAATGAAGACACGAAGAGGGCCCACAAACCCGGAAGTTCCCCAGACCCAGGAGAACACCAGCCACACACCTGCCGCACTTAAGTGGCAATTTTAAAACACAGACCGCAGTACAGATTTACTGCGCGCCAGCAACAGCCACAGAGGGCTCACGCCCTGATATGGCCGCCCCACGTTCCCGCCCAAGGGGATGTGAGAAGAGAAGCACACATCCACACATTCTATCTACGACTCCAGTTCCGACCACATCTACCCTCGAACCGCTGGACTAGTGTTGTACCTCGTATTAGTATTGATCGTAGTGTGTTATGTTAGGATCCACTAGGCTAAGGATATTTAGTTAATATTTAATTACTCATCATAACTCAGCATAAGAGTCAACACTGAGTCAAGCAAATTCCTTAAATTCCTTTCTCACAACAAATCAGTAAATTCCTTTCCCATAACAAATCAACTATTTCCTCTTTAAAGTCCTTTTAACTTACCGATAGATAACTTACGCATTTCCCCATTTGCTATTGTTTATTGCCATTTGCTTTTATCAGTCATCGCTAGTTCTGCATACCATTAGTCACGATACAATTAGGCCCCGCTCGACGCTCACTGTTGACTCAACCCTTAGATAAGATAGTTAGTCATACAATGTTCCCTTCCTCCCTCGAAATACTCCCACTTAAATATCCCTGCTACCCAAACATCCCGTCATTCTATCTCCGACTCTAGTTCCGACCACATCCATCCTCGAACCGCTGTATTAGTGTACTACCTCATATAAGTGTATCGTCATCATAATTGTAGTGTATCAATTAAATAGTTAATAAACTTTTAACTGAAAGTGTTGATTAAGTGTTAATCAAACCTATCAAGCCCTGCACCTGTAATAAGTGTATCAATTAATAAACTTCTATGTGCCAATTAATCAACTTATAATAAACTTATATTTATAATTTTCAAAGTGTTATAATAGTGTGAATTAAACCTGTACCTGTAATATACTATCTAATCGTGTAAATTAACTTTATGTGTTTATTGCAGAACTCATCAAATAACTTTGATCTCAAAAAAGACTATACATACCAACAATTCTAGTATCCCGCATCACATGGTGAAGCCGAAGGGCAGCAACCACAGAAGCGAAAAATAATTTCACGCCTTCTTTGATAATAAACCAAAGGAGAAGAAGAAGAATTGTTCAACAGTTGGGCAATCCTGCAAATCAGGTGGATTTTTGTACATCTCTGCCAGCAGAGAAAATCCTATGCACACTCATTTGATAAAAATTTAGCTGTATGATCTCAAAAGACTGTAAGGGTATCTGATGAAAAAGAATTTTGTAAACAAGCAGATGAGCGTGTTAAATATTATGTCAATGACAAAGACCAAAACAGTGAATACCAGCAGGCAAAAGAGGTGATTTACAAAATCACCAAAGAAATTGCTGAAAGTGACGAGTGCAAAAAGTAACATTTTAATTTGTAAAGAAATTAACGAAAGTGACGAGTGTAAAAAGTACCATTTTAATTTGTAAAGAAATTACCGAAAGTGACGAGTGCAAAAAGTACCATTTTAATTTGTAAAGAAATTACCGAAAGTGACGAGTGTAAAAAGTACCATTTTAATTTTAGTATGATACTTGTATTTTTTTGTCAATAAAATATATATTCAAACATCAGTTCCTTTGATTTCCTTTTTCTAAATAATTTCATTAACTTTATATTGCTAATTTCATATAATTCTTCTGCTTCATTACGTAATGACTCCGTGTCATTTTACTTTGTTAATTAGAAATAATACATAGATATGGGTAACTCCGGAGTGATAGATAAAAAAGATATATATCCGTAAGTTTCAATCACTCACTCTTCATATCCTTTCAGAATCAAATGTGTCTTTATATCCGTACAACTCACTCTCTCACTCTCGTCGTTTTACTATCGCTTACTCGCGGCACGCACAAGGTCCAAAGTAATCCGAACGGCGCTCGGTAAGGTTCGGGCGCAGGGCACGTTTGGCGCGGTATCGCGAATATCGCGATCTCGCTCGCCGAGTTGGTTTAACAACCATACTTTAGGCATGCTTTGAGAACGAATGATAAGTTATGGACTTTATTTCATGGGTTTAAAGCTTAAAATTGGTTGGCCCGACATTATTGACAGTATAATACAGTTTGTTTTGTTTTCAAAAGTGAATTTTTCGAAGAAATTTAAAAATTCACCCAAATATTGATGGCTTTAGTTAGAGACCTTGACCTCATTGACAGTCATTTTGCACGCGTGAACCTCTTTAAGTGAGATTGCTACTTGCCTATACCTCTAGTATAAATCACAGTTAAACGTACTTAACATTCGCTATTTATGACGCACTTTTAAATTTCAAGGGTACACTTATTCTTTTCGAATGACCAGATGTGCGTCTGCTATTGTTTACTATAGTTTGAGGAACTTACAATGTATTGGAATGACCAAATGTGCGTCTGTTATTGTTTTTAGTATAGTTCGAGGAACTTGTATCCCATACAGACCTATTTGTCAAGCTTACTGCAGTCAGTTTATAAACAGCAGTTGCGAAGAAAGTTCCTGTACTTACTCATTTAGTGTACAAAAATTGTCTATAAAATACTTGGTTCAAATAAATACTGTGTTAAAATGTCATCCGGTTCACGTAAACGTAGTGCCCTGTGGAACCATTTCGACGAAGTAGAACCGAAAAAAGCGAAATGCCTTTATTGTGCTAATGTTTTGGCAGTGCCCGGTGGAAACGTTGGTAACCTAGGGAGACATTTAAAAAATAAACATCCTACAGTGCCCCTAAATACTGATAGGCAACCATCGCAGCAACCATGTCTCTCAGGAACCCCACAGGAGACACAGGAAGCTTCAGCATCAACGGCGACGACTAGTGCCGTCAGGAGCAGCGGACCATGCACTGCGGCGCCTCCTCCACTTAAGCTTCTACCTCCGCCTCTAGCTCCTCTTCAGCCGTCCATAAGGGAGTTCGCACAGAGCACGAAACCCGTGTGTTATGTTAGGATCCACTAGGCTAAGGATATTTAGTTAATATTTAATTACTCATCATAACTCAGCATAAGGGTCAACACTGAGTCAAGCAAATTCCTTAAATTCCTTTCTCACAACAAATCAGTAAATTCCTTTCCCATAACAAATCAACTATTTCCTCTTTAAAGTCCTTTTAACTTACCGATAGATAGATTAGATTAGATTAGATTTCTTTATTTCATAATATAAGAGTTACAATATAAATTATAGGTACTATGTCAATTTACACGAATCTTATACTATGATCGTCAAAAAATATAAAATGCTCACAATAAAAAGATACGATAACTTACGCATTTCCCCATTTGCTATTGTTTATTGCCATTTGCTTTTATCAGTCATCGCTAGTTCTGCATACCATTACTCACGATACAATTAGGCCCCGCTCGACGCTCACTGTTGACTCAACCCTTAGATAAGATAGTTAGTCATACAATGTTCCCTTCCTCCCTCGAAATACTCCCACTTAAATACCCCTGCTACCCAAACTTTTTGACGACCGCTTTAGCTTAGTTGGTAGTGACCCTGCCTACGAAGCTGGAGGTCCTGGGTTCGAATCCCGGTAAGGGCATGTATTTGTGTGATGAGCACGAATATTTGTTCCTGAGTCATGGATGTTTTCTATGTATTTAAGTATTTGTATCTATTAAATATATCGTCGTCTAGTATCCATAACACAAGCCTTATTGAGCTTACTATGGGGCTAGTTCGATTTGTGTAAGATTGTCCCCTAATATTTATTTATTAAAAAAAAAAAAAAAACATCCCGTCACCAGTCCGACCAACTTTTCCAGTCCGACCAACTCGGTCCAGTCCGACCAACTCAGGGTGGTCTGGCTAGCGACCTGGTTCGACCCCAGGGAACGCCACGGCCAACCACCCGGTCCGACAATCGCTACACCCAGGAGGGGCTGCGAGTTTGTCAGTTTCTAAAAACTCGTCATTCTATCTCCGACTCTAGTTCCGACCTCATATAAGTGTATCGTCATCATAATTGTAGTGTATCAATTAAATAGTTAATAAACTTTTAACTGAAAGTGTTGATTAAGTGTTAATCAAACCTATCAAGCCCTGCACCTGTAATACGTGCCACCTCGGCGTGCGGAGCTCGTTGACGAGCAGCTTGTGCGAATGATTGCGCATGGGTACTATCCTTTCCGTATGGTGGAGGACGAAGAATTTAAAAAAAATGTTAATATGCTGTGTCCGGGGTATAAGCTGCCCACAAAAAAAAACTTTGTCGCAATCTTTGATCCCAAAGATGTGCAAGAAACGCGAAGAAAAGGTGCGACAGAAGATAGAAACCGCGAATGCGATCTGTCTCACAACTGATGGATGGACAGTCCATCATGGACTGCAGATAATAATGACAGTTACATGGCTGTAACTGCGCATTGCAGAACAAACTAAATTACAATCAAACTTACTCGGTTGTATAGAATACAACGAAAGACACACGAGCGAGAATCTGACCCAGTTTCTAAAAAATATCATGCAAGACTGGAATATTGTGTGGCCACTGACTTACAGTTATATTTGTTCATAAATATTACAGTAATAAACAAATTCCTAAAAGTCTAACTGTAAGTCAGACACACAAAAGAATTGTAAACTTTTATTTCTTTAGAACGGTATTGACCGTTGCTTAAATAAGCTTGTCGGCATTGGCCAAATGTTTAGTCTTTGTTTAGTACTATAAACCTTTTTAGCGCAATTGTTCCGACGCTGGTTGTAATGTACAACGGTTTGACAAGGCCCATCTGGTCGAGCAATAGATCCCAGCGTGGGAAGCGTTTCCGCTTGGGAATCCGACCAGGCTTCTTGCCTTGTAGCATGCCTGACGCTTGGCCAGTCTGTGTTCATACGTACACCGACCAGGCTTCTTGCCTTGTAGCGTGCCTGACGCTTGGCCAGTCTGTGTTCATACGTACCCTAGTCGAGTCAATCTTATATCCTCCTAGGTTATTTTAACACGTTCGCTGCGATATAAGGCCTAAATACCCGATGCATGTACTCCCGCTCTGTGCGGAGGCGAGAAACGGTGAACTTACCCTGGTGCGGTGGCTGTATAATGAGTATTTCTGTATGTACAAAAGAGACAAGTATAGGTTTGAGTTTAGGACCTTAAGTGCTATTAGATAAAGCATTAAAATTGTGCTAAGGTTTTCCGGCCCGATAACGCACTGACTGATTTTTTTTTCGTTTCTTGCGGGTAATGGGCGGAAAGGCCCGTCATAGATTACAAGGTCATTCCACCCTACCCGCACTGAATAGATGATTGCATTGGTTTACTTCCGACTAGTGTTGTGACGTAATTAGCGGGAACCGACGTAGATACGATAGTGCATTGGTCTAGTGTTTGTTTACGTTTTTAGATTGTGGCGACTGTCTTCCAGTAATATTTAATCATAAATATTACAATAATAAACAGATTAAAATTACAATATTCTTTTAGATTGTCAAAATAATGTTGTCCTGAAGAAAAAACACACCTTCGAAAAAAAGGCGACAAAAGGAGAATTTGTGCTGGGTGCTACCAAAAGCTACGTGGTACACTCAACAGCCGAGAAGCAAATAAAAAAGTAAAGAAAATTAAATCTTTCTGCGTAGAATGGATACTGCCTATCATGTTTCTATAAAAATCACATGTAATTCATAAGAAATTGCAGTAAAATAATATTTTCCGTGTAGAATGTGAGAAATAATACTTACTGTCTGTCATGTTTCTATTATAAAAATTGTCTCTTTGTTTCTTTAATAAACTAAATTCAAAATAATATGTCGATAACTTATTTCCCATCACTAATACTTCCTCAATTAAACCTATTATTCAGTGCGGTTTCGGGTCACAAGACCTTACATATATTTTTGCATATATCTCTCAAGTAAATAATAGGAACCCAAGGCGAAGCAAATACTATGACCACCAACTCGTCTACTATCGATATTGATAGGTAGGTATCCAATTTTTTACGTTTTCGCATAGTTATAGTCATTTATATCTGTCGATACTTTACCGGGCCAATAAGCCCCATATCGCCGCGGCGGAAAGTTTAAGTACCAGGCCGATCGGCCAGTTAACGCACCGTATAAAAAAATGCCAGTTTTGATCCCGCAGCGAACGTGTTAAAGCGTTGATTATTTTTCACCTAAATATTTGTTACTCAGTTTTAATAGTTTGTACATGAAATTAATATAGTTATATTATCGCACAGAACTTTCATTCATTCTATCTGTCTATCCCAACACCCACATCGTACCCGATATTGCCAAATTGGTGACCCCGACGTGATCTTCATTAAGCGGTAATATTGGTACGTGTGTTGTGGATACAGATTACAATTATAGTGTTTTTGTGGACTTAAATATCGTGTTAAAGTGACTTTGTGTGTTTTAAAATGCCTAACGACAACACCGCGGTAGTAAACAACGTCGACGTTGCAAGCTGTAATACTACGATGCTACGTTTGTCGCCATACATCCCAAATGACCCGACCTTGTGGTTTTCCTTGGTGGAAGCTAATTTCGCGACGGCGGGCATCACTAGCGATGATAAGAAGTTCGCACTCGTCGCGAATTCGCTGCAGCCGCAACAGGCTATTGAGGTGCGAGATATCCTCATTAATCCGCCGATAGCCGACAAATACGCAACGTTGAAGACCGAGCTTATCAAGAGGTTAGGCTCATCTCAAGAGGCCAATACGCGTAGGCTGCTGGAACGAGAACACATAGGTGACCGCAAACCTTCACAATTTTTGCGGCACCTGAGAAACTTAGCCGGCCCCGCAGTTCCTGACAATATGCTACGCACGCTATGGATGGGACAGTTACCTCGGCCCATGCAGATGATTTTGGCTACACAAGCGGAGCAGAGCCTAGATAAAATTGCGGACGTCGTGGATGGGAACTGACTGACGAGCGATATAAGATCGACTCGACTAGTGTACTATCGCCCAAGGGTACGGGTGCCTGATTTCGAAACGAAATCGTCTGCAGACACAATTTTATGTATTCACGCCTTTGTTTATGACAACCAATCAGGATCTTTCAATAAGTATATAGGTTCCGAACCTTTTTCTTTGGTTTGACGTAACCAAACCCAACATCTGTTAACCATCGATGTCGGTCTATTACTTAGTTCAACTTATTATACTCTTTGACTTAGTTGCATCTTAAACACCTTCGCGGAACAACGCTATCGTGCTAAGTGCTAACTGCCTACCAATTTTTTATATTTTGTTCTGTGCTTACCCAATATGAGCAATTTATCAGAGTTCGACAGAAGCAAAATAATAACAATGTGGGAACAAGGCCATAACAAGACAGAAATTGCAACAGAATTACATATGACGGTAAGTTAATAACCTAATTTTCTAGTGGTTTTGTAGAATTTAAGTTAGGTATGAGCCTAAATTATTACATAATTTTTGCAGCAGTGTAGCAAAATTTTTGACAATTATTATCGTAAAAAAGTGAATACAAGACTTTTCGTAGCTGTCTCTGTTTATTTTTAGGGTGTAAAAGGAACAACGCTACAAAACGCGCGACTGCATCGCTACAAAAAGTCGCCGTGTGCTACCTCCCTTAGTCAATTGACACGACATTTTATAGACAAAAATGAAACGTATTACCGTAAGCGTATATTATTTCTCGCGATGGCTCGCGCGAGTTAAACTGTCCAAGTGTTATAATAGTCACACCAATACAAACAATACAAAACGTTCATAAAAGATAAACAATATTTTATCTCGACTTAATGCTATTTTTTTATTTTTGTTTGTAGATACGCACTGTCAGGAAGTGGGTTCGCCGGTACGAGGACGAGGGAAACGTGGAGACCAGAGGGCGCCCTCCGAAACCCAAAAAAATAAATGCTGACCGTTTGGAGGAAATGCAGGCTGCGTATCTCAGAAACCCTTTCACCCCGACGAGACAATTCGCAACTCAGTATGACTGCTCCACGGAAACCGTCAGGAAAGCTCTTCATAGAGTCGGAATACATCATCGTATTCCGGCCAAAAAAATAAGCCTCTCTGATACTCACAAAACAGCACGTGTCAGGTTCGCTACTGAACACCTGAATTACGATTTCTCGCGCGTAATTTTTACCGACGAGAAGACTTTTAAGTCTAGCCAACACGGTCGTCGGCATTTATGGCGCGTAGATAACGCCCGATACGAACCTGAGAACGTGCTGCCTAATACAGAGTCGGGGAGAGTGTCAGTTAACATTTGGGCTTGGATGAGTGCCGACGATCCCGGTGAACTGGTATTTTTACCTGAAAGGGCCACTGAAGAGACCTATCTTCAGGTGCTGCGGGATATCATGCTGCCGTCGGTGAGAATTATTTATCCGGCGGCAGAAATGCCAGAAATAAAGTTCGTTCACGACAACTGTCCAATCCACAAGTGCGGTTTAGTCACGGATTGGATAGCCCAGCAACCTGGGCTAACAGCTTTACCGTGGCCCTCCCGCTCACCCGATCTCAATCCCATAGAACATTTATGGGCCATAATGGTCCAACGATGGGACATGAGAGCCGAAAGGACAAAGGAGGCACTTGTCCAACACGTAAATGAGGTCTGGGAATCACTAAGACATAGTGATATCTGTGCTCGTTTAGTGAGATCAATGAACGAGCGATGTAATGCCGTAAGAACTGCCGATGGAGCGATGACAAAATATTAATCGTAGTAGGTAGAGAGAGGTGGAACTGTGTGAGACTATAGATTAGTTTATATTTGATTAAATAGTCAAAGTTTTAAACTTCAATTAAAACAAAAATTATTGGAGTTAACGAATAATAAACAGATTTTAACTCCTTTTCCGATTTTTATTACTCGCATTATTTTATTTACCCTCTCTCATTAGGCCGCGGCCTAACAAGTGCAAAATAATGTTCACTTTATTCACTTTAGACCACTACGTGTAATCATGTAATAATATCAACTTTAATTTCCTTACAATATGGTTCAAATTAGTATGATTGTCTCTAAACATCTGCCGGCCACATTCGCAAAACATTGACACGCTTGCAAATGATGCACAAAATATTTCTATTATTACGAGTAAGGTTGTATAAATATTATTATGCAGCCGCTTACGCAGGTAATGAACAAGTGCCTGGCAGATGGTTAAGAAACCAAAACTAAAATTTGCCAGTAGGTAAAGCCAGGTAATAATTAAATTGATTTAAATGAAAATGAAACTGCATGTTAAATAGAAACAATATATTTTAAACTATAACAAACTTAACCAATAAATTCTTAACAGAAGTAAACTTGAATTTACGTCTTATACCTAACTTAATAATATGTAATCCTTTACTTAGCTGATGAGTCACAATGCATTTCGGCCAGCGAGGCAAGACGATATTTTATTGATATCGCAAAATAAACCATATTGCTACTTTATGTAGCAATATGGTTTATTTTTATTCTATAGAGCCTAAATTACAATAGCTTGCATACGCTCCCATTTCGCCATGTTATTAAAAATCGTTTCGCCTCGCCGATGGAAAAGCACTTTTAGGCCCTCGCACACGTCAACACATAAGGGTCCTAACAATATTCCTTGCAATAGATCAAGATTAAGAAGATTAAGAGTTTGTTTTATAAGGCCCTAACTACGGACATCATTTTTTGAGAATGACCCATAAGTGGATAAACTTCCAGTCTCTACATTACTATTCAGTGCAGCATTTAATTTACAATGTTGCTATGTTACCTAGTAGACAAGACTTAATTTAGTAACATAACTTTCGGATCACAAATAACCAAACAAACCGTAGTAAAAACTACCTTAACAACACCTTCGCGGAACAACGCTATCCTGCTAAGTGCTAACTGCCTACCAATTTTTTATATTTTGTTCTGTGCTTACCCAATATGAGCAATTTATCAGTGTTCGACAGAAGCAAAATAATAACAATGTGGGAACAAGGCCATAACAAGACGGAAATTGCAACAGAATTACCAAGAAAACCATTGCTTCGGGACCTTTAGGTTTAGGCTTACTAAATTTAGCTGTTAACAACAAAAAATTCTATTGCAAGGAATTTCGGGCATCGTTTGCAAGCGCGTCAATATTTGGCGCATGTGGCCGGCAGATGTTTAGTGGCAATCATACTATTTTGAACCGTATTGTCAGAAATTTAAAGTTGTACATGATTACACGTAGTGGTCTAAAAAAGTGAATTCCGAGCCATTCTAATTTGTGCCGTATTGTTAAGAGGGTTTAAATTAAAATTGATTCACAAGAGTTGGTGGTCAAGAATTCACTAGCCGTATCTATTGGTGGATGAAGTAAATAGCGACTGTTGTGAAGTGCATTCGAAAATGATCCTAGAGGTAGGTACCCGTACCCTTGGGCGATATGAACACAGACTGGCCAAGCGTCAGGCACGCTACAAGGCAAGAAGCCTGGTCGGTGTACGTATGAACACAGACTGGCCAAGCGTCAGGCACGCTACAAGGCAAGAAGCCTGGTCGGTGTACGTATGAACACAGACTGGCCAAGCGTCAGGCACGCTACAAGGCAAGAAGCCTGGTCGGTGTACGTATGAACACAGACTGGCCAAGCGTCAGGCACGCTACAAGGCAAGAAGCCTGGTCGGTGTACGTATGAACACAGACTGGCCAAGCGTCAGGCACGCTACAAGGCAAGAAGCCTGGTCGGTGTACGTATGAACACAGACTGGCCAAGCGTCAGGCACGCTACAAGGCAAGAAGCCTGGTCGGTGTACGTATGAACACAGACTGGCCAAGCGTCAGGCACGCTACAAGGCAAGAAGCCTGGTCGGTGTACGTATGAACACAGACTGGCCAAGCGTCAGGCACGCTACAAGGCAAGAAGCCTGGTCGGTGTACGTATGAACACAGACTGGCCAAGCGTCAGGCACGCTACAAGGCAAGAAGCCTGGTCGGATTCCCAAGCGGAAACGCTTCCCACGCTGGGATCTATTGCTCGACCAGATGGGCCTTGTCAAACCGTTGTACATTACAACCAGCGTCGGAACAATTGCGCTAAAAAGGTTTATAGTACTAAACAAAGACTAAACATTTGGCCAATGCCGACAAGCTTATTTAAGCAACGGTCAATACCGTTCTAAAGAAATAAAAGTTTACAATTCTTTTGTGTGTCTGACTTACAGTTAGACTTTTACGAATTTGTTTATTACTGTACTGTAATATTTATGAACAAATATAACTGTAAGTCAGTCGTCAGAATTGAAAACAAAGTTACGGCGATCGCGAGCGACAACGCCGCCAACATCACGGCGGCAATAAAAGAGGGTGATTGGCGACAAATACCGTGTTTCGCCATACACTGAACCTTTGCGTTCAAGCAGCGTTAGAGAACTTGGGTCCAATTTTATCAAAGGTTAAAAGCGTCGTCGAGTATGTTAAGCGTAGTTCACAGGCGAATCATAAGTTAACTATAATGCAAAAAAGATTAGATCTTCCAAATCTAAAATTGAAACAGGATGTCGCCACCAGGTGGAATTCCACGTATGACATGTTACAGCGCTTTTGTTTGGTAAAAGACGCCATTACTTCCACCATAGCACTCAGCAGACCTGGCCCGGCACTAACTGATTATGAATGGGCCATAATTGAATCGGCTCTTCCCATTTTGAAATTTTTTTATGACGTCACATCGGAAATTAGCTCAGAAAAAAGCGTCTCATTGGCAAAAGTACTACCGATGTGCCGCATAATGATACACCATCTCAAGGCAAAAATTCAAAACATGCAATATATGGAGAATACCCGCCCGGAAATCCTAAAACTAACTGAACAACTGCACAAAGAACTGGTTCAAAGGTTTCAAGACACAAAACATTACGAAAGAGCTGTAAAAGAATTAAAATATAAAATTGGACGAAGTTCCCTGGCAAGGACTATAATAACGCCAGCACCACCAGTACAACTACAACCCGGCCCTAGCAGTCAGACCGACTTTTGGTCCGAATTTGATCAGGAATGGGCAAAACAAACGCCGGAAACCCAACGGCGGCGGGTATTGTAGTGGTACGTAGATAAATATCTCCAAAAACCCCTCATTCAACGCACACAAGATCCTCTGCAATGGTGGCACGCACGGAAAAACATTTATCCGCTTCTCTACAACTATGTCCTGAAAAGACATAATCTCGTCGCCACGTCGGTGCCCTGTGAGCGGATATTTTCTAAAGCGGGGTACACCCTGAACGAAAGGAGAAGGAGATTAACCACGAAAAAAGTATCACAACTTCTCTTTATCAGTTGCAACTCAGAATAAGTACTGTAAATATGTATAAATAAGTTGTCATTGCAAAAGAACTTGAAATATTACTCCTAATGTGAAGACAAATTAAGGTAAAATCGATCAACAATTGAAATGATATACCAGCAAAAACCTAATATTATTATAATGATCAAATTATGAAACCAGAACTGGATATCAATAATTTCGAAACCAAACTACAAATTCGCTATCATTAATTGAGTATATATAAGCCAGCTGGCTTAGTTTTAAAATAAGTATTCACGTACACCAGCAGCCGCTAAAATGATGGTAAGTTATATATAATCTATTTGTGTTTTTTATTTCTTTAGATAAAACGCCAAGTCATGTAAATTTGTAACGTGTATGTTTTATGTTGTAGAACTCCTCATCAAATGTCCTCGATGATCAAGACTACACATTTAAACACTTTTACTATCCTATTTCGGATGGAGATGACAGTCTACCAAGTGCGCAAGATGAAGCAGTGAAGCGGAAAATAAACACATCGTCCAACATCGATGCATTTTTTGATCAGCCAAAATCGAAGAAAAAGATAAACATTTCTTCAACTGTGGGACAAGGTGCTAAAGGAGGCGGCACTTCATACATCTCAACAAATAGAGACGATGCTTCGAACGCGACGCATTTAATTAAAATTGAAATATTTGACATGAAGAAACTAGCCAAAGTTTTAACATAAGCGAGCACTGGAAGTTTGCAGATGTGCGTGTAAAATACTATGCAAAGGAAAAGGAGAAAAATACACACTTGCAGATAGCAAAAGATCTAATTTATGGAATAACTAAGGAGATCGTCGAATCTGACGAGTGCAAAAAGTACCATTTTAATTCATAAGTCTACCTTTAATATAAATACTTTATTTAAATAGCTCATTAGCACATCGCGTAGACAATAGTTCGAAAGTTGAATTTGATCGTTAATTAGCGATCGGTCGTAAATCGTTTTAGTTAATTAGACACTTGTGACCAAAACCCTTGCTATCATTATTGATTAAGACTCCATGTTAATACGGTTGAATCATGGATGAAACGTTAGAAGATATAGTAGGCCCCTTTTTTGAAGGTGGTGCCAGTTTGGATCAAGAATTATTGAAAGCGTGCCTTGAAGTTGAAAATATTTAATTTATCAATGATACCTCTCAACGCTTTTGGGAATTGTGTGACTTTAGGAAAAATAATAAAACTGGAAACGAAAACATTACACATAGGTAAGCCTTGTTTGTAACTTTCTTCATATTTTTTGACGCTATACAAGACAAAATTCAAAAATTACTTCAAGATTGTCTGAACGAGTTGACCATAATCAATGTTAATTTTATTGTGCAAGCTGAGTTTGTTCAAGAAACAAAAGATTTAAAAAACACGTTTGATTTTCAAACTTTCAACTATAATTTCTGTATACCTCTATATATTGAATCATTAATAAAAAAATAAAGGATATTCTGTGTACTCGGATGAGCGAATTTGAGAAAAAAGACAGTGGATGGTCTTTAAAAAAAATTTGTTTGTGGACATGAACGTAAACTTTGATCCTTTAAAAGGATCAGGAGCAAAAAGGTTTCAGGAAGAATAAAAGTATAAATATGGCAATAGCTGATCTACTTCAAGTTATAGCTCAGAGTATCGATAATAAAACACCTGTTTGTGCTATATACACCGATATGACAAAAGCTTTCGATTATGTGGACCATAAAATACTATTGCACAAGCTTTACGCCTACGGGATAAGGGGAAATGTCCTTAACCTAATCCAATCTTACTTGAGTAAACGAAAGCAATTTACGGAAATATCAAGAATCTGCCTAAAAAGTAAACGTGAACAGACATACATATCTTGCGAAAGAGAAATGAAATATGGTGTACCACAAGGCAGTGTACTTGGACCACTCCTATTTTTAGTATACATAAACGACCTGCCAAATGAGGTTCACCATCCAATGGTCTTATTCGCAGATGATAGCACAGCTATCATTCAGCGTCACGATACTGACATGACCACATACGAAAATGACATTAATGTAGTTTTAAACGAAATAATATCATGGTTGAATAAGAACAATCTAAAAGTAAACCTGGATAAAACATACATAATGCATTTCCGTCATAAGTGTAACTCTAATAAAATGAACATACACTATAATGGAACACAAATAACGAAAGTTGAGGATACAAAATTCTTAGGTATCAATATTGATAGTAACTTAAATTGGAAGACTCAAAGCAAACAAATGTGTAACATTATTAATAAGTCAGCCTATGCTCTTCGCATCTTATCTAGGGTTGTAAATCGCGAAGCTTTGTTGACTGCTTACCATGGGCTCGTAGCATCTAAACTTAGATACGGTATTACTTTCTGGGGGAACGGTACTGATAAGGAAATGGTATTTCGATCCCAAAAACGATGCATTCGTGCTATGTGTGGCATGAATGCAAGGGAAAGCTGCGTTCCTACTTTTAAATCTTTAAAAATATTAACTTTACCATCACTTTATATTTTAGAAATATCAATGTTTGTTAAATCCAACCCACATCGATTCAAAAAATTCAGCCAGCATCGAATAAGGCCCATCAGGATGCAATACCAACATAATTTACACACACAAGTTAACAAAACAGCTACTTTTAGGAAAAATTTTATCGCTATGGCACCTATAATTTATAATAAACTACCCAGTGACATTAAATGTTTAGAAATGCCTATGTTTAAACGTAAACTTACAGAACTATTATTAAGTAAATGCTACTATTCAGTCAAAGACTATCTGAATGATACAATTATCAAGCAGTGAGACGGATTCTATTTATCACTAGTATTAATCAGATCTTCTATGACATGTTTATATAATAATAAGAATAATTAGAGTATGTAAAATAACTTGACATTAAAAATAGATATAACTAATGTAATATAAATGTGATTGTGGTATTTAATTGAATAACTTCTTATGTAATTTTTTCAACCCTTAGTAAATTCATAATGTATTGTGTTGTAACCACCGTATGTAGGTACCTACAACACCATTCATGCCAATTTTGTACACCTGCGGGTAAAGCATAGTGAGACATACCACTTATCCTTCCATCTCTGTAATGTACCTATGTTTAACAAAATAAATTTATCTTTATCTTTATCATCTTACTTAGATTTACCGAACGATATAAAATGTAAAAAAGCAGTAGTAAATGTTCAAAATAATGATCACCAGTGCTTAAAATGTGCTTTGTTGTCCGATTTGTACCCTGTTTCCAAAAATGCAAATAGAACATCAGTATATTTACAACATCAGAATAAAATAAACTTTGGTAATATAAATTTTCCAGTCAAAATAACTGACATTAAAAAAGTTGAAAATCTAAATAACATAAGTATTAACGTTTTTGGATTAGAGTACAATAGTATAACAAAAACAAATAGCATAGTGGGACCCTTGCACTTCACTAAGTCGAGGAAAGAGATAGGTACACATCAATTTACTGTATTTAACTAATGGTAATACCGGACATTACTGCTTCATTAAAAACTCACAATTAGTAAGCAAGCAAATAACCGGACGTCAAGACGCAATTCATATTTGTGATGGATGTCTTTTATATTTTACAACGGAACAAAAATTAAAAGAGCATGAGAAATATGACTGTGCACATGTTGTTACGGAACTTCCAGGTACTCAAAAGTAAAAAAAAAAATTGGTTTAATGAAATTCAATCGAGCGATAAAATTGTATTTGATCAGTTTCAACGGAAACTTCGATTACCATTTGTGGTCTATGCAGATTTTGAGTGTTTTCTTAAACCTATTTCAACTTGCGAATCAGATCCAACCAAACCATTTACAAATAATGTTCAGAAACATGAAGTGTATAGCTACGGTTACTACATAAAATGTTCATTTGATGATTATCTTTCGAAATATTGTACATACAGCGTGTAAGTCTAATACTGGCGAACAATTAAACCAGATATAGCGTTTAGTAGTTTTATCATTAATTAATATGATTTTTTAAATTACACTTAATAGTGACCTCGTAATTAATTTTTGAAAATTTACCGAGCAGCAATGTACCGCATACATGCTTGTTATGACATTGCGAGATACGAGCTTTTTTAAAGTAACTGTCAACTAGCGTAAAGCGTTTTTGTCAACTTGAATGTGTTGCGTTACATTGCGGCCCGAATTATTTTGTATGGTAAATATTTTCATTGTGGTTTTAAGCAATAGTTATCTAAATATGCTTCTCAGGTCCTATGCCGACCACCGTTTCAATATTCGCCCGTATTAGATTTACAGGCTGTATACCGGACCCAATTGTACTAAGCATTTCATGGAAAGCGTATGCAGAGATGTTGCTCACATTCAAAAAAATATTTGTTTTCAAAAAGCACCAATACCTCCGTCTGCGACTGATAAAGAAAACATTAACAAAACAAAAAAATGTTTTATTATGTAATAATGACTTGCAATTAGACCGAGTAGAACAACCATAACTTGAGTAATTACGATGCACATTTTGTAGTACATGTACATGCTTTAAACATTCGAGAAGGTGAGGTTGAAATTATTCCACAAAATAAGGAGAAATACATTTCTTTTACAAAAAAAAATACAAATCTGTGGTCAGGAAATCAGCTTACGTTTTTTAGATTCCTTTAAGTTTATGTCAGCCAGCTTGGATGCGCTTTCTAAAAATCTTAAACCAACCGAATTTGAAGAGCTAAAAAAACAATTTCCACGTCAAGAAGACTGCAATAGATTAATTAGGAAAGGCATTTTCCCATATATTATTTCCCGTTTATATAATCTTATGACTCATTAAATGCAACGTCACTCCCAACTCAAGCCCAGTTTTACAATTCTTTATGCGATAGCGCTGTTTCTAATGAAAACTACGCACATGCTCAAGATGTCTGTAATAATTTTAAATGTAAAACTATGCTTGATTACTCTAATCTATATTTGAAGACTGATGTGATGCTATTAACGGACATATTCGAAAATTTTCGAAAAATTTGTTTACAAACGTATGACTTGGATCCAACGCATTACTATACAGTTCCTGGTTTAAGTTGGGATGCGATGCTTAAACATACTAATGTTGAACTAGAATTATTAACAGACTTTGATAAAATTGCATTTATTAAGTCAGGCATCAGAGGAGGGGTATCTCAATGTAGTAATAAATATGCTAAGGCTAATAACGAGTACTTAATAGATTACGATCATAATGAGCCAGTCATATTTAGCTTATTTTGATGCGAATAATTTATATGGGTGGGCTATGTCTCAATATTTACCTAATGGAAATGTTGAGTGGGTGAATGCAGATATTGATTTTAATATACCAGACACATGTGGACACGGTTACATACTTGAAGTTGATTTTGACTATCCAGATTGCTTGCATGACTCACACTCTGATTTGCCTCTTTGTCCAGAAAATATTGTTATAGGTAATAATAGTAAAGAACGTAAGCTGGTTCCAAATTTGAACAAAAAAACGAAATACATAATTCACTACAGAAACCTCAAACAGTGCTTAAATTTAGGATTACAACTAACTAAAATTCATAGAGTGCTGAAGTTTAAACAAAGTCCTTGGTTACAACAATATATCGATTTAAATACCCATTTACGAACACAAGCAAAATCAGACTTTGAAAAAGATTTTTATAAGCTGATGAACAATGCTGTCTTCGGAAAAACCATGGAAAACATCGAAAAACGAGTAAATGTAAAATTGATCACACACTGGCACAATAAAGGTAAAACAATAGGTGCTCATTTGCTCAATCGCTAGTTGCAAAACCAGAATTTCATATAGCCTATCAATTTTCTCGGAAAATTTAGTGGCTATTCAGCTACACAAGACTAAGTTGTTTTACAACAAACCTATTTATTTAGGCTTTTGTATATTAGATATTTCAAAAACATTAATGTATGACTTCCATTATAATTATATGAAGAAAAAAATTGCAAATAATGTTAAATTGTTATATACTGACACTGATAGCTTGATCTACCAATATTTCATAGAAAACTTCTACTTAGCCATAAAACCGGACTTAGCACAATTTTTTGATACATCTGATTATGCGTCAAATAAAATCTTTGGGTTTCCACAATTAAATAAAAAGAAACTAGGATATTTTAAGGATGAAAATAATGGTAAAATATTAAAGGAGTTTGTAGGGCTGAGATCTAAAATTACTTACCAGTTATGCGCCGAGAGTTCGATACTATTGAAATAGATATAAGAACGAGTGTTGGCAATAAAGTACCATTGCTAAGGATTGTATTCTGGAACGCTCAGACGCTCAAAGGAAAGATCACGCTGGTCAGGAACTTCGTCAAAGAACAGAAGATCGACATCCTCCTGGTCAGCGAGACCCGCCTGCGCCAGAGCGACCCGTTAAAGATACCAGGCTTCGAGGTCTACAGACACGACGAGACGGACAGAGCAGGGAACCCGTACCGTGGACTCGCCGTATGCATCAAAAGAAACATCATCCACCAGCCCGTCGATTTCACCCCCTACGACTCAATAACTGCTCTAGGGGTCGACCTGGAGCTGGAAGGAAAAGAACTTCGAATCTACTCGATCTACAGACCATATGACAGAGACAGAGTCGTCAACAACATAGCCCAGAACGTCGCGCAGCTGTTGAGGTCCCCCTTGCCGACCATCCTGGCAGGGGACTTCAACGCGAAGCACCCGGCCTGGAATGCCTCCAGGATTGACGAATCAGGACGAAAGATCATACAGGCAGCAGTGGATCTCAACTTCGATGTCCGGGGTCCCTACACGCCGACGCATTACAGCGACAGCCATGACTCCGCAGACATAATCGACTTTGCAATCCACAAAGGAGTGGATGCCGTAATGACACTCGAAGCTCTACCAGACCTACCTTCTGACCACCGCCCGGTTCTAATGGTCCTGTCGGAGCTACCCACAAGAGTTGCAGCGCCCAAACAAAAGCGCAGAATCAGTTGGGACAAATTCTCGGAGGTGCTAGACGAGAAGTCTCTTGCCAGACCGATAGTCACACCTGAAGACATCGACACAGCCGTAAACGACTTCACCACTCACGTGCAGGAGGCCATTAACATCGCAGCGCACACCGCCCCGGCCAGCCAAAGGTGCGAACCACTGCCTGCCCGGATCGCGAACCTCATCGCGCAAAAACGCCGCACGAGAGTGGAGTGGCAGAGAACCAGATGCCCGCAAATCAAGACGCAACTAAACAGGCTCATCCAGCGTGTAAAAGAAGAGCTGGGGAAAAATGCAGCTGAAAATTGGGAGCACCACATTGCAAGCATAACGGATGACATGCCCTCAATTCACCGTCTCTGCAATCAATTGGAAAACAAGCCGCAAGCCACTCACCCATTAAGGAACGCAAACGGAGAGCCAAGGTACAAAGCGCAGGACAGGGCGGAGATCCTCGCTGACTCACTGGAGGCCCAGTTCCGGCCTAATCCCACCAACGAGTTAAACCACGTCGCAGCAGTCGAGCAAAGTCTTCGAGACTATTTCCGTGCACCTATCGAGGCGGTAGAAGACCCCGTGTTCTTCACCCCCGGCCAGGTACAACGAGAGATGCGAAGAACCAAACCACGCAAAGCCCCGGGTGCAGATCAAATCCCAAATGCAGCCCTTCACCACCTGCCACCGCGCTTCACGGCGGCAGTGACACACATGTTCAATGGGATTCTGCGCACGGGCTACTTTCCGACAGCATGGAAACTTGGCCGGGTAATCGTACTACTGAAGCCAGGCAAAAACCCGCAACGACCGGACAGCTACCGCCCGATCACACTGCTCAGCACGGTCTCGAAGGTCTTCGAGAAGCTCCTGCTGCGCAGACTTCTGCCGCACATAACTCCGAGGCCGGAACAATTCGGTTTCCGCCCCGAGCATTCTACTACGCTGCAACTATCCAGGGTACTGCATTGTATGGCGACCACCGCCAACAAGAGAGAGCACACAGTCGCGGTATTCCTGGATATGGAAAAGGCCTTTGATAGGGTGTGGCATGAGGGCCTAGTCCACAAACTATCAACATCTCCTGCACCAAGACGCATCATAAGAGTCATCGCGGCGTTCCTGCACGAGCGAAGATTCCAGGTAGCGGTAGAAGACACTACCTCATCAGAAAGACGCATCCTGGCAGGCGTCCCCCAGGGCAGCTGCCTATCGCCGGCCCTCTACTCCCGTTACACTGATGATATTCCAGTGGTGGGAGATGTGAAGCTCGGCCTCTACGCAGACGACGCGGCACTATTCGTCTCGTCGATGAACGCGAAGCATGCCGCCAAAAAGATGCAAAGATCGCTCGACGCTCTCCCACTCTGGCTCTCCCACTGGAGGTTGTCAGTGAACGTGGCGAAGACGCAGGCGATAGTAACAGGGAGAGTTAACCTGCCACCGCAACTCACCCTAAACGAGCAGCCGATACAATGGTCGACGCATGTCAAGTACCTGGGGC
This sequence comes from Eudemis profundana, assembly GCA_947034925.1. Classification (NCBI taxonomy): domain Eukaryota; kingdom Metazoa; phylum Arthropoda; class Insecta; order Lepidoptera; family Tortricidae; genus Eudemis; species Eudemis profundana. Next base: position 24,776,190 of record OX344805.1, on the reverse strand, counting down.
TAAAGATAGACAGGAACCTGACAATGAATCAACATGTGAAGGACCTCGTAATAAAGGCCAGAGTGGCACTCGCCAGACTACGACCAGTCCTTGCCAGCAGCCTCCCCTTGAAAACCAAACTGGGGATATACAAGACCTACCTGCGGCCCCGCATAACATACGCGGGACCCGCATGGTACGGTCTTGTATCAGAGTCAAATAAGAAAACGCTGCGTGCTCAAGAAAACCAGGCCCTGCGTACCATAGTCCGGGCACCACGCTACATGAGAAACACAATGCTGCACAGAGACCTAAACTGGCAAGGACTGGACGCCTTCATCGGACGCCTGGCCAAAACCATGTTTGACAGAGCGGATAACGCGGCCGAACCTTCGCTTCGCGGGATCGCGCCGCTCCATGCAAGACCGCCAGACAGAAGATCGCGTGCCCTCCCAAGAGAGCTAAGCACCTGAATCATGTCAGGACCCCAGGAACCCACAAAGCCGCAGAAAGGCCAACGTAGCACCCAAGCAACTGCCAGACCAACGTCAGAAGCAGAGATTGAAGAAACAAGAGGGAAACAGCAACAGCAACCCGGGACGTCCCCCCAGACCTCCAAACACACAATGACCCAACGGTAGCACACAAGCAACCCAAACGGAAGACCGCAGCACCGTAGTGCTGTGTGAAGAGACAGCCACAGAGGGCAGAAAGCCCTGATATGGCCCCCCCACGCCCCCACACAAAGGGGAGTGTGAGAAGAAGACGAACTGTAAAGTACCATTCCAGTTTGGAACATCGTGTGTTAAACTACATTTCAGACGTATAAAATGAGTACGAGGAACGTTAATGGCATTTGTCCATATCAGCATTATTACTCACATCAAGCAGGATCTGGAGTTGGAATTGTATATAAGGGTGTATCTCATCAGCGTGGATATGGTATTGGAAGTTTTTTGGGGGGATTATTTAGGTCCGTTTTACCTTTGTTGTCGGGTGGATTTCGAACTATAGGCAGAGAAGCTTTAAATGCAGGCGTAGGATTGCTGTCAGATATGATGAGCTCACACCCTTTAGACGAATCAATAAAATCACGTTTTAAAGACGCTAGCGCAAATTTGAAAAGAAAAACCGATGAAAAACTTGATTCGTTAATGAGTGGTTCAGGATATAAAAGAATTCGAAGGTCTGGGCAACCCGCCATTAATCGAAAAACACTAGGAAGGAGAGGTTCTAAACCAGCTAAAAAACCTAAATTTGAAGATATATTTTCTACAAAATAATGTCATTTTTACATAATCATTCATGTGAATGTGCGAAGTCTGAGTTGGACTTATTTGCTCTACCATCAACACAAACAAGTATAGAAAGTGGCCAGTGGATTCATTACAAACCAATGTCATCATTAAGTGATGAAGGGCCGATAGAATTTCAAATACCTGGAACGGGAGACGATTATATAGATCTGTCTCATACTATGCTCCATATTAAAGCTAAAATAACTAGTCCTGATTCAAATACTATTGAACCATCAACTCATATTGCTCCTGTAAATAATTGGTTACATTCACTTTTTAATCAATTAGATGTATACTTAAATCAAAAACTTATTTCACCACCTAATAATACTTACGCGTATCGCGCATATATAGAAACTTTGCTTAATTATGGACCTGCAGCTAGAAGTTCTCATCTCACTTGCGGTTTATGGTATGGAGACACTCCTCACAAAATGGATGCCACGGATAATACAAACAAGGGATTTGCTAAGAGACAAGAATTAGTAAAAGTGAACAAAGCAATTGATATGATTGGTCATTTACACGGTGACATATTTAATCAGGACAAATTTTTAATTAATGGTGTAGAATTGCGTGTCAAATTAGTACGTAGTCAGGAAGTGTTTATTCTCATGAGTAATGTTGAAGATGAAAAATTAAAAGTAAAAATTTTAGATGCAAGCCTCATTATTCGTAAGGCGCGAATAAATCCATCTGTATTAATAGCCCATCAAAAAGTTCTAGCTTCTACAACTGCTAAATATTCGATTACGCGAGCTGAAGTTAAAGTTTTAACTATTCCATCGGGAATTCAGGGTAAAACACTAGATAACATATTTCTAGGTCAAGTGCCAAAAAGATGTATACTTGGTTTTGTTAAAAATTCAGCGTTTAATGGAAGTCTATCACAAAATCCATTTAATTTTGATAATCATGGCATAAATTTATTTAGCTTGTATGTTAATGGACAATAAGTTACATCTAAAACATTGCAACCCTCATTTACTGATGGTTTAATTACATCAACTTATCAAACTTTGTTTTCTGGAACGGGCATTCATTTTTTGAATGAAGGAAACTCAATTGCGAGAGAAGACTACGGTGGAGGATTCTGTTTACTAGCATTCGATTGAACTCCAGATCTTTCAGCGAGTTCTAGTTCCCATTGGAATTTAGTAAAACATGGAAGCGTAAGGTTAGAAGTACGTTTTGATGCAGCTTTAACTACAACACTTAATTGTATTGTGTATGCAGAGTTTGATAATGTAATTGAAATAAATAAAAACCGCGATGTAAACGTTGATTACAACAGTTAAAACAATAAACAAATAAAGAAGGCTAAGGAACATTTTATCATATTGCTTATACCATTTACTATGGATACACAAGAGATTAAACACTTTATGAGAAAAATAAATTTAAATATAGAATCAAATGTATTCGCAGCCAACAAAATACCATTGTTCGTAAGTAATTTGGATCCGGATTTTAAGCCTGGGGTCTCATTGGGTAGCCATTCATATCGACATTAATGGCATTGGTGAATATTTTGATTCATACGGTCGAAAGCCAGAGGGTTACCACAAATTGTTCTTAAGGAAACATAGCAAGAAGTGGTTTTACAATAATAAGCAGCTTCAAAGTTATTTAACATCAGTTTGTAGGAAATACTGCTTAGTTTATCTTTATTTAAAAATGAAAAATGTAAAATTGTATGATTTGGTTAAGGTTTTCTCAACCGAACATACAATGTATAATGACTTTATTGTATGTAATATGTTTAGTTTAATATTTGATTAAATAAATCATTAAGATAAAAAAGGGTTTAATTATTTCGTTAATTTCTAGAATTAATTTTAATAAAAGACACATTACACAAACAAAACATTTTATTACCAAGTTCATAGTAAAATCGAAAAATATCACTACATTAAGTTTTATATCACTTAATTATAGTGAGATTCGATAGAACTGAACAAATACAATAACAAATATGTTGACTGACAATTTGGATCTATTGTCTATGGATTTACTGTGAAATAGTGATGGGAAAGGTTATAACATTAATTAATCAATCCATTTGACATTCATGAAATTATTATTAACTCCCTAACAAATTCTTGTTTTTATTTTATTATCTTTTGTTGACAACAGAAATACATATTCTGTGAAAATTTTAAGTCTTTTTCTTTTACGGTTCAAAAGCTAGAGCCCTATGACGGACGGACAGCGAAGGCTTGGTGATAGGGTTCGGTTGGGACCCTTTGGGTACGGAACCCTAATAACGCAGTTTTTAAAGTTACGTGCTATTTTACCTTTACCTTTACCGGTACCTTTTCAACAATATTTTTAAGGGAAAGCACAGTCCGTAAATTGAGTAACATTTGACATATAGAAAAATGGTATTGACTAAGTTTGTTTTTACTGAAATATGAATAATTAATGGATATTTTAATTAAATATGAATGAAAATACAAGGTTTATGTATATAAATTGTTGATGAGGCTATGTTTGTTCTTAAAAAGTGCGTGATTACGAAGTAATGAAGGTAAATCCGTTTGTTTACTTGTTTGTCCTTTTCTATTGAATCTCACTATACGTGGGCAGCTTACATTTCTATGAACATTAAAGGTAGAATTATTTGATATGATAACCTCGATAGTAACAGTAAATGGGAAGGACCTCATGAAATAATTAGACTGGGATTTAACGAAAATTACATTATTCGAAAATCCGGCAAAAATCAATTAGTCCATGGTAATCGACTTAGGCCTTTTGAAACCAAAACTCATATCGATTAAAATCCCTTAGCCGTGTAGCGGTCGGCTTTACCAAAGAATATAGTCCTACTGCCTTACTGGTTGGCATGTCGTAAAAGGCGACTAAAGCCGTGTAGTGACCGGCTATCAAAAATCAAGTCCTAACGCTTCTTAGCAGGCGTGTCCTAGAAGGCAACTAATCTAGGTTAAACTTAGGTAAGATAGTTATAAAATCATAACCATTATTTTTTTTTAATCCCTATATATGCCCTATATCTTTCTTAGTTCTCTAAATCGAATTCAAAATCCTAGGTTAAATATCAATACGATTAATTAGGTATATACGATATATTAAGTAATGCACGTATTGTCATTTCAGGGTCATCCACCCAGCACTTACGCAACCTAGTTATTCCCCAAAACAATACCTCATTCAGTTACGTCATAAATAATCCCTACATTAGTTTCATTATATGTTCCATAATAAAGTTAGTTCTATACATATTCCTTTACAAAATGTATAAGAAAGTTAAGAAAATACTCAAATCACGTTTTAATTCTAATGAGACCAATATGTCTCTTTCAGGGCCTTCGCCTCAGCGAACAGAGCCACATATCAACTAGACAACCCACTCCCTTCCTACTCTGGATAATTTTTCAAAGATGAAGGAACCATAGATCTTAGCGACGAATCTTGGAAGTTAATAATATATAATATGGTGTTATATACTAGGTTATATTGTCATAATACTAGATGTACTAGGTACCTACATATGCTTTATTTCATTCCTCTGTCCCTTTGTTAAACTTACTTACTTCCTTAAATATTGTTTACTTTTCCCAAACGTATTGTCATCGCCTTCTAAACAGTTAATTAGATAAGTGTTTGTTACTATTTACAATTCCCAATAGGCTAATCACTGCATCTGTTTAGTTAAGTATCCTGTTTGTCATTCCCATATCGTAATTAGTTGTTGTACCCATATATAAGTTAACACTCTCTTCATTAAAGTTGGTTCATTCCGAACTCCCGCCACATGTCCATGGAATAAACTGCTCTTAATACTATTAAGTAAGTTGTTTTACTCTAACATGGTAGCAGAGCGTGGTTTTACTCTGACACGCCGGACCCAATTATGCAAGGAGAACCACAGAAAATAAAAATGACTATATCATCCGACACAGACGCCTTCTTTGAACACGCAAAGGCTAAACAGAAAAAAGTGCATCTTCGATCGTGGGGCAAGGCAGCGAAGGGGACGGTATTTCATACATTTCAACAAACAAATAGGATTCTACAAGTACCAGGCGTTTAATGAAGATAAGTAGAAATTTATGATTTAAAAAACTAGCAGTAGATAGGATTCGCCGATTCTGGCCCCAAGCCCCGCCCCCTGTCCCCACCCCCAAAATCGGAATATTGTTTTAGAAATCTCATACCTGGACTAGACTATTTAAACCTAAGAAACTAATGTAGGATTACTCATTTCTAACTTTCATTTCACAATGGACGGTTTGAACTGTGATATCTACGATTCTCAACTCATCAGACTCTGCGAAAGCCTTGAAGAAGACCAAGAACTACACAAGATCGGCGAACTTATAAGTCAACTTCATCGGAATGCGTAAGTATTACATAAATAATCTCTCTTCTTACAACCTGTCTCTTACTTGTTTGCACTTGATCTCACTGTAAGGAAATCGGTTAGGAGGGGGACTCCGATACATAAACGAGGCATCGAATGTTGAAATCATTCATTGTGTTTTGTCTTTTTCCATCATGGTGTTCACTTACTATACTATGGGGCTAACTTTAACTCGTGATAAAATTGAAAGTTTAAGTAAACAGTTTATTTTAGCTGTTTTCCACAGAAACATAAGAATGTGGTATACAGCGAATCAATTACCTCCCTCGCTTTTAACAGACTTTGATATACAACCATATTATACACCATGTGATGGGCATATCAAAGATATTAATCAGAATGCATCATCATCAGATGTGATTGATGGAGTGTTAACAATGCAAGCATATTGTCGACAATGTCGAAAAGAGTTAAGTTAGTATTATAAACCATACAATCAACTAGGCACTTTGCATTCGTTTGTTATTAAATAACATGTGTTTTGTTTTTTTTTTTATTTTTTTATAGATCTTCTCAAGTAGGACGCGGAGTAAAGAGAGCATCTACAGTTTCGAAGACAAAAGAAAGTCCGGCGAAGAAAAACCGTCCTTCAACTAGCTACGATGCAACATCAACATCGTCATCATCATCCACACCAGTCTTAGATGCAAATGTGAGTACAAAAAATAATGGTGAAATTGAATGTTCTGTGTGTAATAAGATCGTATCCAAAAGATATTTTGCAAACCATCTGAAGAGCAATATTCACAAAAATAACGTTTTAAAGTCTGATGTTGAGTGGGTAAATGTGCAATTGATCGAAACCGCATTTAAGAATAGGGTTGCTACCTACAGAATATTGTTTAATGAAGATATTCACAGACCATTTGTCCCCGAAACAATTTTAGAACAAAATAAAGAAAAAATCTTTACATTAATAGATCGATCACTTACTGATAATTGTGCTTTAAAAGTGAACTTTATCCTCAATGCAGATTTTACCCAAGAGACCAAACAACTTAATAATACATTTGACTTTCAAATCAGTAATAGTATAGTGGATGTTAGCAGCGACAAAAACGATATTTTCAGTTCTGTAATTGACGAAATATTAACTAGATTATCTAACTTTCAGCGTAAGGACAGTGGGTGGACATTAGTTAAATTCAACTGTCTCGATGTTAATGTAAATAAATTTAATCCATTGCGTGGGTCGTCATATATCGAATTACCACGTGATATTAAAAATAAAAAGGCAGTAATTAACGTAAAAACAATGATCATGAATGCTTTAAATGGGCTATATTGTCAGGTTTATATGCACCTACAAACCATCGTTCTAATACAATGAATTCATATATAGAACATAGAGATAAATTAAACTTTGGAAATTTGTCTTTTCCATTTAAAGGAGGACCGGACAAAACGGTCCTAAGAACCAATAGCGACGTGACATATATCATTAGAAAGGTGTTTTAATATACTACAATAGTTACTATAGGAGCTCATTTCAAATCACTGTGTGAAAGAAGTTATGGCAATTTAAAAAAACTTATTTTTATATACGATTTTAAGCAATAAAAATGAATTATTTCGTATTCCTTGACGTTACAGTCCACCTATCAGGCCTCCCCGGCCGCTCAGGCTCCCCCGGCCCCTCCGGCCCCCCAGGCTGCCGCTAGCAGGGCACCGAAGGCCCTTAAGGCACCCCCCGCACCGTTGACGGGACTTGAGCTGCATGGCAGCAAGGCGAAAGCCCGAAAGGCCCGAAGCAAACACGCCACTAAGGCAACCCCCGCCCACCCCGCCCCTCCGGCCGCGGATTCATTTAAGAAGCCGCCAGTCCCCGTAAAGGCGGCCGCGTCCGTCTCAGCCACCCCGCCCTATACTGAGGCCCGCTCTGCTGCCGTTCGGGTCCCCGTAAGTCTCGCCCACGCTCTGCGTGCAGCGACGCTGACGGGGACAGGAAAAGGAGTCGGTCCCCGGTACGTGTAAAAACGCCGGTGCCCACCTTGCGATCGCCTCCTGCAGCCATCTGCGTAAGAGTGTGTTAACTGGGGGCAAATATACTGACGCGATCGTTACCGGGTGGTGACCCGATCATGGTGGAAGCTACGGCGGAAGAAAATCGCAGTTCCTCCCGCGGGCCTAACTACCCTATCGTTACTAACCATTTCGTAGCGCGGGTTTCGGAAAATTCTGTGTAAAGGTTTGTAAAAGGTCTCTTGGACCAATAGAATATCGACCGCGTGTTCCCTAATGCACTCGACTAACTCTGTCTTTTCGCCTCGTAGGCCATTAGCGTTTCAAAAGCCTAAGATAAGCGAGCGTGGTTTGATCTTGAGACTAGTACTATCCATATTAGTTAGAGATCAAACCGCTCTGAGAAGCGACTAACTGTCATATTTCGCGCATGATGAGCGGGGCGGAAATGTTGCACGCGGTAGCAAGAGCTCCGTTTAGAGCAGCAAGGCGTTCACTATACGAACGCACTTGCCTCTCAAAACGTTGCCTGTTTAGCGGGGCAGCGAGAAGCGGGAGGGGGGCGGCCCGGGCTGCGGAGGCGATAGTGGCGTACGGTACGATGCCGCTGCCTGGAGACTGGGCGTTGAGGACGCCGGGCGCGCAGATTGCGCGGGGGACGTGGAAGACACGGGAGCAGGGGAAGCGCCCGCCGCAGACGGTGGCAGGTATTTCCCCTTTTGCGGGGCTGATGCAATGGCCGGGAAGTTGCGCGAATTGCGCTCGGGGGCCACTCGGCCCTTTTGCGGTTGTCAAGACCTCCTTAGTCTTAGCAATCTGCTTTGGGGCCTTAAGGTACTCGTATCTATTCTCATCGTCGAACTGGTTCCGCTTATAGCCTTAGTGGCGTGTTTGCTTCGGGCCTTTAGGGCTTTCGCCTTGCTGGCCTCCAGCTCAAGTCCCGTCAACGGTGCGGGGGGTGCCTTCGGTGCCCTGCTAGCGGCAGCCTGGGGGGCCGGAGGGGCTGGGGGAGCCTGAGGGGCCGGGGAGGCCTGACAGGTGAAGTGTAACGTCATGGAATACGAAATAATTCATTTTTATTGCTTAAAATCGTATATAAAAATAAGTTTTTTTATATTGCCATAACTTCTTTCACACAGTGATTTGAAATGAGCTCCCATAGTAACTATTGTAGTATATTGAAACACCTTTCTAATGATATATGTCACGTCGCTATTGGTTCTTGGACCAGCCTCCATACATTTTTGCCGGTTCTCCTTTGTTGATATTCATAAATTTGAAAAAATGAATGATTTAAGCATAAATGTGTTTGGTATTTGTACACGACGGAAATATGTTAGCAAATAAAATATAAATACATAGTAGGTTTAAGATGATAATTGTACACGAAGAACACAGGCGGTAAAAAAGTACACGTTCAAAGAAGGTCAATAATAGTTTAGTGTTAGAATATTTTTCGCAGTAAGGATCATAAGGAAAATACCGACAAAAGCAGATGCCCAAACAATGGAAGATGAATATGCCGATAATAGCGTTAAGGCATGTTTTAGTGTAATAGTAGGCTTTAGATTGAATGCATTTGAAATGAAATGTGGTGCTGGCGAAGGATGGAAGGTATTAGCTGGACGGAAAAGCAAACGAATGATGATGTACTGCAACTAATAGGCGAAAAGAGAATGTTAATGAAGAATATTGAGAATAGAAGAGGAAATATGTTGGGGCACCTGATACGACACGACAACTATATAAAAACTATAATTGAAGGCAAAATAGAAGGAAAAAGAGGCAGAGGAAGACCGAGGCGTGCGTTTGTGGATCAAGCTAAAGAGAAAATCAATGTGACGTCGTATCAGGAGCTCAAGATGGTAGCAGAAAAAAGAACGGAATGGCGATTACTCCACCGACAAGAGCAAGTCTCTTAAATTTGTGATGATGAGGCTTTAGAATATTAGAATAGATAAGGAAAATACCGACAAAAGCAGATGCGCAAACAATTGAAAAATAGATGAATAAAGTATCGTAAACTGCCATAAACAGATTTGCAACAACAGTATTTTTAAACAAATAAAAAACAGAAAGAAAGGGGAGATCTCGCTCGCACACGCGGTAGGCTGCGGGGCGCGGACAGGGGACAACTTTACGACCCACCTCTCCCTATATAAACGTCCGCCCCGAGCCCCAGACTCACCTAGCCCGATCTGCCCCCACCTAGCCCGATCATATTGCCCCCACCTAGCCCGATCATATCGAGGTGGACCGGACTAAACCCCAGACTCACTCGTCACTTGTCACTTGCACTCGGCTACTTACTTCCTACTACTTCGAATCACTTCGCCTTCGCCCGCCGAGCCAGCAAGATCTCCCAGCTTCAGTTACAATCCGAAGAATAGTTTTATTTCTACAAAGTCTACAGTCCACTTCCGGTATTGGAAGAAAGAAGAAAAATCCCTCCAATACCGCTGCCACATATCATCATTATTGCGGTGCCTTTATCAAGGCGCGGTATACGCAATAACATCGTAAACCTGAGCAACACATAAGTGTACGGCACGTCGCCTTTTTCAAGGCGTCTCATTAAACGTGTCCGGTACAGTATTGAATACAATTCACAAAGAAAAAAACATGATATTGTAGGTCCATTACACTTAACCAAATGTAGAAAAGCTACTCACTTAAACTTACTATATATAACGAAAGATAGCGAAGGACATTATTGTTTTATTAAAAATTTATCTAGATTAGTATCTAATATCTAATACACAACATGCTGCACATGCAAAGGCCAAAATTCACGAATCGCTACTACTAGTGACAAAACACCAGCAGACTTTTATGCGCTCTTGACCGCATACTTGAAAACATAGGTGAAGACACAAACACGTACCTATACTATTGACCATATGGCACAAAAATTGGGGACTTTCGGTTTCGCTTCTCGGTACCAAATTTCAAATTCGTGCTGCGAAAGACATGTGGTGAAGAAATCAAGTAACTTTTTGGTTCTCTAATTTATAAATGGGCTTAGTAAAGGTTCCTCAAACGTCGTTATATTGGACCAAGGATGACATATTTTCCCTAAAGTTCCCGAAAACAATAGATATTTTTGAAATTTGATATTTTTAATTATTTTATTTTAATATTATTGTATGAGTTTATTGTGACTTGAAAATTTAAATTTATTATTATAATAGTGAGCCGAAACAGGTTCGAGTTGTTACTGAAAATGCTCCATTTTTCGAAGAATGATCAACAAAACGACAAGGATCGCCTTCCCAAAACGCGGCTAAAAATAAGACCGACGTCTATCATTGTGAACGTTTGCATTGACCAACTTTGTAAGCACTTAGACATAGCGACAGATGGGTCAGATCCGCGCAGCATACAATACAACATTCGATATTTTGCTAGAAATCAGGAAAAACTTTTTAAATTCAATCAAAAGCCTAACTTCAATCAAAAAAATAATCAATACTCGGGACGTAAAAATATAAGCTAAGTACTTAGCTTTAATAATCTTCTAAGATTTTTGAAAATCATCCCCAAAAGGGGTAAAATGGGGGTTGAAACTTTGTATAGGAACAAAATGTTTTTTGAAGTAGGAAATCTGAGACTTCGAACATAGAATCTTCAATATAAATTGAGAAAAGTAATTTCACCATTTTTTGATATCTACCCCCAAACGGGTTTAAGCGGGGGTTGAAACTTGTATAGGGATCAAACGATTTTTGAAGTAGGAGATCTGAGACTTCGAACATAGACTCTTCAATATAAGTTAAAAAAAGTGTTTTCTCCGTTTTTTGAAATTCATCCGTAAAAGGGGTTAAACGGGGGTTGAAACTTTGTATAGGCACCAAACGATTTTTAAAGTTGGAGATCTGAGACTTCGCACAAAAACCCTTTAATATGAGTACAGGAAAGTTATTTCACGGTTTTTCGAAATTCATCCCCGAAAAGGGTTAAACGGGGGTTGAAGCTATGTATAGGGACCAAACGATTTTTGAAGTAGGAGATCTGAGACTTCGAAGATAGACTCTTCAATATAAGTTGAGAAAAGTAATTTCACCATTTTTTGATATCCACCCCCAAACGGCTTTAAAGTTTTTTTATTTATTTTATTAATACTAGGTACCTACGTAAAAGAACTGATGTCGAGTGACGCAGAACTAGTCAGGTAATTCAGAAATTGAAAACGAGTCTGCGATATGCCAACAATTAAAAGTACGACTTTAATTGACCATAGACGTAGGTATTTAACTGATAAAAGTAAAGACAACCAAACGAAAAATATTATGAATACATTTCGCTCCAAAGATTTCATACTATTTTAATACTTAATATAAGATTTAAGCAACGACTTAAGAACCAGCGTAATTATTTACTTACGAAATTATATTAAGTTAAACAACTTGCGATTAAAGCTAGGCGACAGACAACCATCTCAGATACCATGAATTAAATTTTCCCCAACAATTCGGACTAGATTAAGTGTGTCGTATAGTATTTAGGATTACGGTATAAAAATATACGTAAAAAAATTATTAATTACTACTTTTTAACCAACCAATGAAATTATTTAGACCAAACAATACAACAAGGTAGTTACATTATTAGACTACAATTATTATTATAATTTAAGACTACAGCCAGAAAAAAGAAACAGACTAATAAATATTGCGACTTTTTGCAACCATATCGAAGAAACGGATTGACAATACCTAGGTATAATTTATTGTAGAAAACACATTTTTATTGCCCGAATAAAAAACCCCGTTAAAAATTCTAAAAAAAAACCATCCATATCCATTTATTTATATTTGAGGTATTCCTGCAAAATAAACTAGCCAACCAGAACAATAGATTTTAGATTTATGAACCCAAGAATAACTTGGGTCCTATGGCAACCATTTCCGAAGTAGAAAAGTTAATGTTATAGCCATATGCAGGCAAAATAAACTAGCTAAAAAGGGGATTTTTTGAAAATATTTTCGAACCCTTAGAGACTTTAGTTGACAAACAATGTTACCTACGACTCACAAACAAATTGAAACGAAAATGACTAAGAACAGAACTTAGCGCCAACGACCAATTTTGAACAAAGGCAGAGCTCGTCCGTCTGACTGCTTTCGTGACACAGCTCAGGACCGAACGAAAATAAAATCAATCCATACACATACAACGGACACTTTTTTCATTTTCGAAATTCATTTGCTGTTTCGTGGCACTATTTGCGAGTGGGTGATTGGGAGCACCGAACTGCTTCAATTAAAAAATAACAATGAGCGCACTACAACGGACTTCAAATTTTTGAAGAGGCTTCTTGCCATTGGCCTGATCAAACCCGCCGGATGGAACCCCATTGGGGGAAGTCCAGCGAGCGATCATCAACCAACGGCGTATTCGTCCAACACTTTTCACACGTACTTCTTCATTTGCGATAGGTACACCAAACAGGATACCCGCAATTATCAGCCAGATTTACATGTCCCAAGAATGCGATTATAGTTACAAACACTTGTAGGTATTTTTGAATTAAACTGCATCGATCATCCTAGACCTGTTGACGGAACGAGATATCGTTCACAACTGCGTCTGACTGAACTGAACGGCGGGTACGTGGTTTTTACAGATTTCCACCCCTTCATAACTTTTTTCCAATAACTATACTGTTGTATTCGAGAACCTTCCACAATGAGCAACGATTTGCAACTAAACTGGCGGGCGACTGCAACTAGTTTTTATGACGACGCAGGTAGTCGTCACGAGGGGTCATTATCTTTACCTAATGAGTAGAAAGTGCAAATACTGGTACATTTTGTAGCTTATCGTGATGATTCATAATTGTAATCTTTAAGTAATTCCGGATATTTTAGCATTTAGACAAAATAAAAAGAAAATAACATTCCGGGTGTTATTTATTAGGCTTGAAATGGTTTTATTTAATAATCTTTTGGCTTTATTATTGCAACATTCTTGACTAGTGTAGTGAAACATGTATTAGAAAAAAAAATAAAAATAAAATATGTAATTTATTTCTGCAAGTGGGCTCTTTTACATGTCTGATTCTAATCTATTATATTCTCATTTAGGTCTATTGCCTAGAAAGTAGAAACATGTCATACTTATAACTTTTTATAAACACAACGTAGACGGTCCTAAAATTAATTCTAGACGATCACATTATTATTATTATGGCCAATAATTTATTGTTAGGGTTCCGTACTAAAATGGTAAAATAGGAACCCTTATGGTGCGACTCTTGTCTGTCTGTCCATCGTTCTGTCCGTCTGTCCGTCTGTCACAGCCAGATATCTCAGAAGCTACTGCTGCTATCGCTTTGAAATTTGGAATAGTATTAAAAGTAGCTAACCCGAGCCTATTGGATGTAAAAAAAATCGTGTAACTTTTTTACTTTTTTTTGTCTTTAATCCGTCCGTAATGGGACTTTGAACATTGAAAGGGCTTAATTTGTAAATTGAAACAACGTTTTTGTTTTTTTTTCTTAAATAAGAAGTTAATGAATGAATGAAGAAGTTTTTGATTTATGAAAATCGTTCCTTCCTATTGTCTTCGAAGTTACTGAACGAAAAATCTGTAATAATTACCAATTATTGATGTTATCTGGGTTTACCATTTTGGTACGGAACCCTAGGAAAGGAAGGCATATTTAACACTAAATAATGACAGCAATTTATTAGACCTTTGTACAGTTGTATATACACTTGACATTTCTGTTAATAAACTTTGCTATAGTTGGACACCTACGTCTGAAGCTCGCTGGCACAGAAAACCAGTAAAGTTGACTAACTTGTTCAATTTAACTAACAACTAAGCCAAACTACAAAGTTTACCGAACGGCCAGTTGTGGCAATGCTCGGTTGGACAGTTAAGGCGAGGTGGTACGAGAATCGGGCGCGGAAGCCTAGTTTCCAAATCATTTTTAGACCACTTATTTGACTCGTAGGTCACTGTAAAACATATATAATAATATTCAGAACTGTATCTAGGGCTTCCTCTCACCTAGAACACGATAGCGAACACTTCGCTCGATAGAAAAGTAGCGTGAAAACACTATAAAATAAAGTAGTTTTTTCATTTTGTTCTTTACCAGTTACCTTTTCTGACAAAATTAATACCTGACAATCATGATTTCACAGTCATGCAGGGCTTCCTCTCATGTTTGGGTTGATAACTTATACTATTATGTTAGAAATCGAAGATAATCTGCAATAATCTGCATTCCGCCCGACCCTAGTGGACCTACCGCGACGCCCGTCACCCCGCTAGTATTGATAAGGCTTCTGCCAACGTCGGACCTGTGTCGTGTTTTCTCCGCGCCTTTCTGGGCATAAAACATGTCAGTAATTGTTGTAAAATCGTTTATAAAATAAATAAAAAATAACAGTAAGCACAACATCAATCTAGAGAGAGAATAGGGTAAGAAAACATGCATAATTCGTTATACAAAATTGTACTTCCGTAAGTTATATAAGCAAATCGTACCAGATGGTTCACTTCGACCAAATATCAAAATCGGTAGTTTGTATTTCTACATATGACGCTTATGATTGATTACAATTTTCATATGATGACAATTATGTTATTGAAAAATTCGGTAATAAATTAATATTTTATAAGTTTAATGTCATTTTTTATATTACACGCATTTATTAACTTTACATTAATATACATACAGTGCAATTTGGGTAGTTTGAACTTATTTGATTTCTTTTGACGTGCAGTTTGCGATTATACAAAAAAGAATACAGTCGGTAATAAAAAACACTTTCTTGACAGGAACTTATTTTCCCGAGAATTATTGTTTTCTAGCGAATGAAGTATTTATCGAGGGTGCCTTTATTTATTTATTAAATAAATATTATATTAAGAAGGTACATCTTTAGGGAAGATACTTGTTTTCTACTTAGGACAAATCGGACTGTGCAAATGTTGCACCGTTTGTAACAATGTATGTACTTTCTACATATGAACTATATAGTGTAACTAAACACTATGTATGAACTTTTATCAGTAGAGTAGGTAAGAAGCGGTCTGTGATGGAGCCGAAAGGTGACCTTAGAATAGTACATTCACAACTAGGGTGGTAATACAAAGAAAGGCCGAGATCGCAGAAGTTTGCGGCCCGAGCTGCAAGCGAGGGAGGTAAATATGCGATCGAGGGCTTTCTTTATCACCTCCCGTGTTGTGTACATCATTTTATGTAGGGATGTTACGAAGTTTCGGTTTCGGTTCGGATATACCGAAACTTTCGGTTGATTTCACACCTCCGGTTTCTTTTCGGTTCCGATTAATTTCAAGCGAAGGTTATACCGAAACTCGAAGCCCAGCGGCCGCATTGCGCGGCGCGTGCCTAGACAAACAGGTTTGTGCTTGTCTCTCCAGGAATCACCCCACGTGTTCTGCGACGATTATTTACATTAATTATTGTTTTGTTTGGTGGACGGCAGGGAATGAATCAGTGTGTTGTGTTTTGTTTTGATTTAACTCATGTCATGTTATTGAGTGTAACTGGGACCAAGTGCTATTTGAACATACTTTATCGAAGTTGACGCAAATACGGCCAAGTGCATTGTTGCGTTCTCCATTTCATACTTAGTAAGTAAGTATTACTTACGTTACAGCAGTATTCTTTATGCTTACGAGTAAAATATTGTTACTAAAAATATGAAAATTATAGAACTTCACCTAATTACAGGATAAATCGTAGGTAGATAGATAATATTATAACCATTATAAAAAAACTATTTTAGGTGTGTAAAAATTTTAAACCTGCAATTTGGTGTTGATTTAGTGCAGTGGTTTTCAACCTTTGTGATGACACGACCCCCCTAGTATGAAAAAATACTTCGCGACCCCCTCGGCCCTTCGCTTTTTGATCATGTATGACATACATGAAATCTATGTTTTTAATATTTATAATGTTTTTTACTGAAGTTGGTAATCCTCTCGACCTCTTGCGACCCCCCTAAAGAAGCTTCGCGACCCCCCCAGGGGGTCGCGGCCCACCCACACGTTGAAAAACACTGGTCTACGCAACACTCCACCTTCACCTCCGGTTTCGGTTCCGATTTAGGTTTCGGTTCCGACTTCGGTTTCGGTTTCGTTAAAACAAATTTAAAATCTCCGGTTTCGTTTCGGTTCGGATAAAACCACCTTCGTAACATCCCTAATTTTATGTCTATACTTGGCCAGAAAGTGGCTTTTTGCCACTTAATGGCCAGGTGTGGCATAATAGTACATTACATAACTAGGGTGGTAATACAAAGAAAGGCCGAGATCGCAGAAGTTTGCGGCCCGAGCTGCAAGCGAGGGACGTAAATATGCGATCGAGGGCTTTCTTTATTACCTCCCGTGTTGTGTACAGCATTTTATGTCTACACCTGGCCAGGAAGTGGCATTTTCTGTACGCGCAGCGTGCGGATAAAGCTACTTTATGGCCAGGTGTGGCACAAAATATCTTATAGGTACGTTATTCACTTAAAAAAGTGAAGTTATATAGAAAATATATTGTAATTTTTTGACTTGCCTATGTGATCAAAAATCCATAACAGACCGAGGAAATAATTTATTACGTGTTCAAATCAGACATTGTTCCTTTATTTAATTTATACCTGTAACTCTTAGAATATTACTTTTCCTTAAATTTTCGAAATGTAGTGTTTGATTGAATATGAAATAAGTTCCTGACAAAAAAAGTTTTTTGAGACAAGCTTAAGTACTTCTTATTATAATTGCAAACTGCGTGGCACAACTAATCAAATGAACCCAAACACGATGAATTTAGGTATGTTATATAATAGGCTACTTGACAGGTTTCTGCAAAGTCAATCCGACTGTTTAATGATGTCTATTGAGCACTTAGAAAGTTGTAATTTTTAATTCTTTTGTGTATTTTTTCCGAAAAAAGCAAATAAAAATGCACTTTTAAAATTAACCGCCAAAACGGTTTCTCGGACAATATGGCGTCTATGACGACACATGATAGTAAACCGACAAATGTCAACGAGGATCGCATAACGTTCTACCTTTAAAAATAGGATTGACAGATGCTGTCGATGCTGTTTACTATGGTGTGACGTCATCGGCCAAACCAAACCGTTTTCGATAAAATGGCGACAGATAAAAAATAATCAATTTATAAAATTATCCATTTATTTTTAGTAATATTGACGTAAATTGGTTTTAATACTCATAATCTAAATATATAAAAGAAGAAGTCCTGACTGACTGACTGACTTACTGATCAACGCACAGCCGAAACTACTGAAGTTAGGAACTTGAAATTTTCACAGTAGGGTGGTTATATAACGTAAGTAAGGGATAAGAAGGGATTTTTTGAAATTCATCCCCAAAGGGGGTTAAATGGGGGTTGAAAGTTTATATGGGGACCATACGATTTTTAAAGTAGGAGATCTGAGACTTCGAACATAGACTCTTTAATACAATTTAAAAAAAGTAATTTCACCGTTTTTGGAAATTCATCCCCAAAGAGGGTTAAATGGGGGTTGAAAGTTTATATCAAGACCACACGATTTTTAAAGTAGGAGATCTGAGACTTCGCATATAGACCCATCAAGATGAGTACAGGAAAGTAATTTCACGGTTTTTTGAAATTCATCCCCAAAAGGGGTTAAATGGGGGTTGAAACTTTGTATAGGCACCAAACGGTTTTTGACGTTAGAGATCTGAGAGTTTGCACATAGATCCTTCAATATGACATGAGAAAAGTAATTCCACCCTTTTTTGAGATTCATCCCTAAAAGGGGTTAAACGGGGGTTGAAATGTTGTATAGGGACCAAATTATTTTGAAGTTACAGATCTGAGAATTCGTATATAGACTCCTCAATAAAGGTCGAAGAAAGTAATTTTACCGTTTTTCAAAATTCATCCCCAATGGGGAACATCCTAAATGGGGGTTGAAACGATTTTTGAAGTTGCAGCTCTGAGACATCGTACATAGTCTCCTCAATATGAGTACAGAAAAATAATTTCACGGTTTTTCGAAATTCATCCCTATAAGGGCTTAAACGGGGGTTGAAAGTTTAAATGGGGACCAAACGATTTTTAAAGACGGAGATCTGAGACTTTGCACATAGACCCATCAATATGAGTACAGGAATGTAATTTCACGGTTTTTCTAAATTCATCCCCAAAAGGGGTTAAATGGGGGTTTGAAACTTTGTATAGGCACCAAACGATTTTTAAAGTTAGAGATCTGAGAGTTCGCACATAGATCCTTCAATATGAGATAAGAAAAGTAATTTAACCCTTTTTCGAAATTCATCCCTAAAAGGGGTAAAACGGGGGTTGAAATATTGTTTAGGGACCAAATTATTTTTAAGTTACAGATCTGAGACTTCGTATATAGACTCCTCGATAAAGGTCTAAGAAAGTAGTTTTACCTTTTTTCAAAATTCATCCCCAACAGGGGTTAAATGGGGGTTAAAACGATTTTTGAAGTTGGAGCTCTGAGACATTGTACATAGGCTCCACAATATGAGTGTAGGAAAGTAATTTCACGGTTTTTCGAAATTCATCCCCAAAAGGGGTTAAACGGGGGTTGAAATTTTGTATAGGCACCAACGATTTTTGAAGTTGGAGATCTCAGAGTTCGCACATAGATCCTTCAATATAAGTAGAGAAAAGTAATTTCACCCTTTTTCGAAATTCATCCCTAAAAGGGGTAAAACGGGGGTTGAAAGTTTAAATGGGGACCACACGATTTTTAAACTAGGAGATTAGTTGCAAAAAGTAATTTCACCGTTTTTCAAAATTCATCCCCAACGGGGGTTAAATGGGGCTTGAAACGATTTTTGAAGTTGGAGCTCTGAGATATCGTACATAGTCTCCACAATATGAGTACAGGAAAGTCATTTCACGGTTTTTTGAAATTCATCCCCAAAAGGGGTTAGATGGGGGTTGAAAATTTGAACTTTGAAGTTAGAGCTCTGAGAAATCGTACATAAACTCCTCAATAAGAATAAAGAAAAGTAGTTTTACCATTTTTCGAAATTCATTCCTAAAAAGGGGTCAAACGGGGGTTGAAACTTTGTATGGGGACCAAACGATTTTTGTAGTAAATCTTGAACTTCGTTCATAGACTCATCCATAAGAGTAAAGAAAAGTGATTGCTGTTTTTTGGAATTCATCCCCAAAGGGGTTAAAATGGGGGTTGAAACTTTGTGTAGGGTACAAACGATTTTTGAAGTTGGAGCTCTAAGACATCGTATATAAACTCCTCAATAAGAGTAGAAAAAGTGATTTTTCGTTTTTCTAAATTCATCCCTAAGAAGGGGTCAAACGGGGGTCAAAACTTTGTATGGAGACCAAACGGTATTTATAGTAGATCTTAAACTTCTTACATAAACTCATCCATGAGAGTAAAGAAAAGTGATTGCTGTTTTTTTGAAATTCATCCCCAAAGGGGTTTAAATGAGGGTCGAAACTTTGTATACGGACCAAAAGATTTTTGAAGTTGGCGATCTGGGACATCGTACATAGACTCCTTAATAAGAAAAAAGAAATGTGGTTTTACCGTTTTTTCACCCCTAAAAAGGGATCAAAAGGGGGTTGAAACTTTGTAAAGGGACCAAACGATTTTTGTAGTAGATCTTGAACTCATCTAAAAAAGAAAAGAAAAGTGATTGCAGTTTTTTGAAATTTATCCCCAAAGGGGTTTAAATGGGGGTTGAAACTCTGTATAGGGTCCAAAGGATTTTTGAAGTAGGAAATCTGACACTTCGTACATAGATCCTTCAATAAGGGTACAGAAAAAATGTTAAACCATTTTTTGAAATTCATCTCCAAGGGTTATAAATGGGGACCAAAACTTTATAAAGGGACCAAATGATTTTTAAAGTAGGGTATCTAAAACTGATTAAACTGAATAGAACTCAAATGATTTCACGGTTCATTAAAATTTATCTCGAAGACGGGTTGAGTAAGTAGGGGTTGAAAGTTTTTTTAGGGACCCGTACAATTTTTAAAGTAAAAGGTTTTTAACTCCATGCATAGCATATAGCAATTAGTAGATTGTTTTTTTGTGTAAGTAACAAGCGGTTTATTAAGTGCATTTAATTTTTTGGTAATAATCCTTAAATGGACTTAAGAATTGATTTTCACGGTAAATGTGCATTGTGCAGTTTTGGGCCCAATATTTGAGGGTTTTGTTTAATTACAACAAAGTTTATGAACAAATATCAGAAACTATTAATTGCCTATTAAGATTAATTGCCTAATTATAATTTACACCGCAGACGAAGTCGCGGGCATCAGCTAGTTAATACATATATCCATAATTCTTCCATTATTTTTCACACTGTCAAGTAGCCTATTAAGTTGATCCTATGACTACTATCAGGCTACATGATCAGATCAGCTGTCATGTCACAATAATATTGCATTGTCATCTGATTATTACATATTGTTGCAAAATTTCAGCTCAATTGGTTGAAGATGCCTGCTTCAAAATTGAGTTACAAGATTCCACTCGAACAAACATAGTTACATTGCAAGTTCAATGAAAGGATGTAAAAAAATAAACGTGAGACAATACGCACGAACGATCTGTCAGTGAATTTATAAAGCTAAGCTATGGCGCGGAGTATTACGGCAAGCGGGCGCCCGCCGCCGCCCCGCGCGCTCGGGGCCCCGCGCACAGTGCCCCTGCTTCACCCCCTCAATATCGCGACGAGCCAGGTCCTACCGGGCCTTAAGCACTTATTTAAGTTGGGCGCTTAACTTGTGTTGATAAAAATAAGTATGCAAATGGGATGGGGGCCATGCCACAGGCTGAGCTGCTAGCGGAGGCGTCCTTTTTGTAATCTTTCTTTTATGTAGGTAATTTCATTTAGTTTTTAGGTAAGTACATATTAGGTTACATAAGTTAACGCAGGCTAAATTTCCGCAACTTGGCGACAGAGATGTGCGGTGCGCCTATTTTGCAGGATTTACCTATAGGTAGTAGGTATACTTATTTAGTTATTATAACTCTATAATATATCCTCCTTTAAGTCTACTTTTAATACTAACTTATGTAATTTAAAGGTTAATATCATTTGATTTTGCGTAGTTGTCTGCTTCTAGAAAAATAAATGATTATGTATGGCATAATTTACTTGTTCAACTTGCGCAAAATCTTAATTAAGTTACTCATTTATATGTAGGTATTAAACTTTGAAATACAAATTGAATGAGCTTAATTTTCTCAAGCTGGTTGAGGGATATTTCATAATTTCTCCATAGCTGCGATAACTGTAATTGCTATTGTGATAAATAATTGTGGTCATTATCATTTGTTAATGTAGGCACTTACAATAATGACAATTTGTGTTGCAGCAACAACAGCCTTCTCGCATGATGGCAAACAAGTTCGATTGTCCAATAACAGCCGGGCTAATCAGACATGTAAAATCTAATTAAGAGATTAAGTTTTAGGTTAGTTTACCTATATTCTTTTATTTTTATTGTGTTCATTATGTACTAACGTTAGCTAGAAGTTTAAAATGTAAACAAACAAGAATGCATTGTACAGTACCACCGAATGAGTAATGGTAATGGTGGCCGACCGCCGAACGGACCGCACCGGACCCGACCGTCTATCTCTATCACATAACGCGTGCCAGCCAACATGTGCTCTTAGCCTTTATCACACACATTGCGACTTGCGAGCGACTCCAGGCGTTCAGGCCCCCACCTTGTCCGACCCTATCGAGGTGGACCGGGACAAGGTGACCTGGTTCGACCCCAGGCGCCCGCGGCACCCACCCAGTCCGACCCCTCGTGGTGGTCCGGCTGGCGACCTGGGTCGACCCCAGGGAATGCCACGGCCGACCACCCGGTCCGACAATCGCTATGCCCATAAGGGTTGCGAGTTTGTCAGCTTCCAAAAAAAAAGACTTGCGAGCGAGCTGCGGGCGAGTTAGAAGCGAATTAATGCCCGGGCTACACGAGGCTAGTTTTTCAAGCTAGGATAGCAAGCTAGTAAGCTAGAGGATAGCTTTTAATAGGATGGAGTTCTATTTTTAGGCTAGTAACGTCCCCCACCACTGATTTTACTATCCTAGCTTGAAAAACTAGCCTCGTGTATCACGGGCATAAGTTCCATAAAAATGTCGCTCGCCGCGGGTCGATGTGACTGGTTTTGTGTGAAAACTCGCTCGGAGCTCGCCCGCAAATCGCAAGTGTGATAAGGGCCTTACCCAGTCGCTGGCTAAGGGGCTATTCTTTAGAAATATGTCTGCGACTCATTCATCTGTCTCCATACATTTAGTATGAATTATAAAAAAAAACCCGACGGCGGTGCACTTTGAAACTGCATAAAATCCGCCATTTTGTTTATTTTTACGAACTTCATACCCAGTGAGTGACACTCGCACCATCAAGACGAATCTAATGATGTATTATTTATCAAAATCGGATGTGCCGTTCAGTAGTTATGGGCGGACATAGGAACGGACATACTAACATATTTACATACATACAGGTCAAACACATAACCCTCCTTTGGGCTTCGCCGCAGTCGGGTAAAAAGGGCCAGATGAATGAGGTGACCGCAGACATATTTCTGAAGAATATCCCGACCCATTCTCAAAGACGCACGGCCAACATCGCGGAGTGAGCCTCTCAATCCGGACATAAAGTACTATATAATGCCCACAGACCACCTCCACTAGACGGAGCATGCCATACGACACGAGCTCACCACGCATATGTGCGATTAAATATCGGTAGATATTACTAGTACAACGCGTGTTTCACATCTTTTTTATCATTTTATGTTTTGAGATTGTCGTCGGATTGAACAGAAATATTTATTTCACGTTTGGTGCACACACAAGTCAGAAACATGGTCGCAACTGAAAGAGCGGCTGGTCGCATAATGTCGTAATGCTATACGATTGACCATATCTGATGTGAGCGCGCGCCGCCCAACATGCTCCGTCTAGTGGAGGTAGTCTGTGATAATGCCGTACGAAAATAGACCACATATCGAGTACAGGCTGATTATGGTTTACCTGGTGAGTAGCAGCGTGGCGAACAGGTAGAACACCGATGGATGCACGCCGCACTCGCACTCCTGAGGAAAAGATCAATCATTTCATAATACTTCGTGTTTATATGTCCCGACGGCTACAGTTATTCTGGCATGGCATGTGTGAAACTGTCTTTACACATTAGGCCCATTTAGCAACACCTTTATTTTAATTTTGATTTTTTAAGGTAGGTTCGCACTCGCGCAACGGTAATTTTGAATGAAAAAAACTCGACCGCGAACGCTATAAAGGGTTACGAAACGTCGTGGCGTAAAAATATACGCGATTTAACCATCCCAAAATAAGTTCAGAAAAACTCATTGAAAACTTTTTGTTTAATTTGCTTAAAAACCGTCAGGTGTGGCCATTTCACTAATTATCCTTGTTTATTTCTTTGTCGGTGTAATAAAAATAATAGGTAATAGGTACCTTAATAAATTCCTAAACTCAGGTATACAGTTTTTGAAATGAAAAGAACATTTAGCACAGGGTTTCTGTGGTCCATGGACCCCTTAGGGGTTCATTCATGATATGAGAGCCAGGGGTCCGTCACTATACGCATTCGTCACTATACTCTGTACTTTTAGGTATTTAAAAAAGGTAAACAAAAATACCAAAACGTTACTTTGATTGGCTGAACGACCCGAGTCACGTGGTTTTTTTGTTTATCTTTTTTTAAATACCTAAAAGTACAGAGTATAACTCAAGTATGTGCGCTTGATTTTCTTTTTCTCTGATTATATTCGTAAAGGGTCCGTAAGATTTTCGAAATATGTAGGTGGTCCGTGGCTAAAATATTTTTACTTAAAAAAACCCGACCGCGGTGCACTTTAAAAGTGCATAAAATTCGTCATTTTGTTTGTATGAACGAACTTCATACCTACCCAACCAGTGACACTCGCGCCATCAAGACGAATCTAATGATGTATCATTTATCAAAATCGGTGGTGCCGTTGAGTAGTTACGAGCGGACAAAGCAACGGACATACATACATACATACATACAAGTCAATAACATAAACCTCCTTTGGGCTTCGCCGCAGTCGGGTAAAAATATTAAGAAACCCTGCTTTAGCAGGTAATAGTACCTTTCTATTAGGTGTAAGTGTAACGACAGTGAAATGACCACGATAGATAAGTACGAGTATAAAGTGCTATGTCGCTAATGGTATTTAATTATTCGTGTAACTAATTACAGATATTAGTAATAGAATGTCTTCGAGGCATTATTAATTGTCTAAAAAGTACCGCCTACAAGGGCGGCCATAATCACCATTATTTAGATTTTAGAGCGCGAGAATTTATTTATTTATTTATTTATTAAATTACATATCCGTAACTTACAGCTAATCGCCAAAGCGTTACAGATCTTAACTTACAGTATCTAATAATAATGCTATCAATAGAAGAAAAAAGATAAAAATAAAATTAAGACAATAAAAATATACCTACAAAAAAAATAATAATAAAGATGAAAAATTATGCACATTATGTAGAAAAATCGAAACAACAAACAATATACACATTTTAGGTCTGTTCAAGAAATTTCTTACATTCTAAGATTAGGCATGCGTATTTGGTAACAAACACATCGCAGTGTGGCGCTATCTTGAGTACGGAGTTGAGGATGGAGAGTGCGCTTGTGATCGGCGCGTGCTTCATTAGCGCGGTGCGCGCACTCGGCACGGCCAGTAAGGGTGCGTGGCGCAGGCGCGAGCGCGCCGTCGGTGCATATAGCCGTACCACTTTCTCTACCAATTCTGTACACTCTATTTTGCTGCGAATTATACCCAGAGCGAACTTAACGACTGCCAGGTATCGCCGCACCTCTAGCGATTCATATCCCAGTACCCCCAACAGGAATGACGTCGGGTAGAGGTAAGGATAGTAGGTATACATTTTCTTGTACAAGCTCCTTAAGAACTTCTTTTGAACCCTCTCAAGCATCAAAGTATATTTAGCCTCGTGAGGGTTCCAAACCGCAGCATTCGACTCGAGCACACTCCTCACCAAAGCCGCGTACAGAGTTCGAAGAGCGTTCGGTGTGAGAAGTTGCGAGTTCCGGAGTACAAAGCCTAGCTTCTGCGCTGCGCGTTTCGCAACTCTATTCGCATGCTCCCGAAACGTGAGCTGCGGATCAAAATAAATACCTAGATCACGAACTTGACATACCCTCTCTATTGCATTACCATCCAGAGTATACTGATGATGGTGTGGGAAAGACGATCTAGTGAAGCTCATCGTTTCACATTTTTTTATATTAAAATACAATTTATTTTCCATGCTCCATCTATGCAAAGAATCAATATCCTCTTGTAGAGTTGTGCAGTCATCCACAGTATCTACTACTTTTACCAACTTAACGTCATCTGCAAACAGCATTATCTTTGAGTTTCGAACTTGTTTTGGGAGGTCATTAATTAATATGTTAAACAGTAAAGGCCCTAGATTGGAACCTTGACTTATGCCTGAGAGTGTCGTATATGACTTAGAATGGTATGGTCCATATTTGACAAACTGTCTTCTGTCTGCTAGATAACTGGAAAATATCGTGAGCAGCCCAGGGACAAAACCCATACTACCAAGTTTTTTTAGCAAGACGTCGTTGTCTACCCTGTCAAAGGCTTTTTGGAAATCCAAGTAAATTACGTCGACCTGTTTTTTGTTATCTACTTCTTTTGCTATTAAACTAACGAGTGTGACGAGATTTGTGGTAACCGAACGTTTAGGTAAGAATGCGTGTTGTGCAGCTGTTATATGCGGTAAGCACTGAGGCAAAATGCGAGCGTGCAACGACATTTCGAATACCTTGGCTAATGAACACAGTATTGCTACTGGCCTGTAGTTCTCTATTTGAAGTTTTGACCCCGCTTTAGGAATCGGAGTAACTCGAGATTGCTTCCAACTAGTTGGATATACGCCAGTTGAAAGTATGACATTAAATATGTACATAATGGGTTTTATTAAATGGTCTATACACCCCTTAATAATGTACGGAGGTACAACATCAGGCCCCGCAGAGGTGTTCGCTCTCAGTTTTTTTACGGCTCGTCTTATCTCATTAGAGCTAAAAGCTTGCACTTCTACGTGCCTCGAGTCAGCGTCGTTTGCGGTATCTGCCATAGTTGGGTCGAGAACCGGCGCATGAGACAAAAATACCGATTGAAAATGTTCCGCAAAAGCAGCAGCCATTTCTACTCCCTGGCATTCTTTATCACCGTATTTCATTTTGGTCTCGATCCCTCCCCGACATCTTAAACTATTAATGTATTCCCAGAATTTGGCTGGATTGCTACACAATCGATGTGATACATCTTTTACATAGCAGTCATGAGCAGTTTTAATGTCTTTTTTCAACTTTGTGCGCGAGTTCTTAAATTGTTCACGTAGTTCATTATTGTTATTAATTTTCCACCTACGATGTAATTCCGATTTCTGTTTTATGTCCAAGATTATTTGTTTTGTATAGTAAACGGGATATACCCTCGCCGATACATCCTTTCGGATTTTTTTTGGAATACAGGCATTAAAAGTATCGTACATATTTTTATAGAATAGGTTTACGGCTTCATTTGGATCCTTTAAGTAATTTAATTGACCCCAATCTATATTTTTTATTCTATCATACAACGCCGCATAGTCCCCCTTACTAAAATCCCAGTCGTGATCTCTCTGGATATTTGATGGCGGAATAATTGTCGTTGTCTTAGATAGCTCGTACGTGACGTAAACAAAAAGTGGCGGATGATGCCCATCGATAATTGACAACTCCTCTCCCGGGTCTGCGCCACGAACTTGCACCCCTTCGCTCAACTCCGGACTCGTAAGAATTGCGTCTAGGATTCTGTCATTTTTGTTTGTCACCTTATTGTATTGACTTAAATCACAGTTACACAAGAAACAATCATACAGTAACATAGCATTACTACTAGCACTATGGTAATTCAAATCGCCTAAAATTAAAATTTTTGTACTACTCACTTTCGCACTGACACTTTCGACACTATCAAACCAGTCTGAATATACATGGTCAGGAATATTCGGAGGTATATACACAACACAGACGTAAATGTATTGTCCGTTAACTTTAAACCGTGCCCATAAATCCTCACCAGAGGGTGTTTCATATTGGGCCATACGCTCTAAGATGACAGGCGGGCGTGCCGCCAGTAGCACGCCGCCACCGCCCCGCCCGTCGGCTCGGTCGCGCCGCAGCACCTTCCACTCCCCGACGCATAGCTCACTGTCTTCCACCGATTCATTGAGATTAGTCTCAGTTACAGCTACCAAATGCAGTTCTTCCATTGCCAGCTCTAGGTTAGTTCTCCATTCCAACAACTTACTTCGTAGCCCTCTAACATTTTGATAGTAGGCACATAATGAATATTTCTTTTGCCCTCTATAAGCTTTTGTTACGAAAGTTTCGAAAATTCTGTTTCCAAGGTTTCACGCATATATTTTCTGCCCAGTTAGCGGGGTCCAACACTTGTTCAGCAAATTTCCATGGGACGCTCAACTTGAAAGACGCATAATTTCCTTTGGCCTTTAATGTTTCGACTGAGCAAACGTCCTCCTTACAAATAGCTGTTAAATGATTGCGCACCTGTTCATCTGTAGTACCTGTTTTAACGTAATATAAATGAATATGACGTTGCCTCTCTGAGGCTTCCAGAGCACACGTAGTACCAGGCGCAGCTGTGCCTCTTTTTACCTCTAGTTTTTTGCGCGGGCGTTCTTGTGCTTTATTATAGCCGTTAGTTGGAAAACTCGTTCTTGCCGTAGCAGATACTTCCTTGTTGTCACTCAATATTGGCCCCTGCTCGGTGGTTGTAGTTGACCGAGATTGAATAGGAGCTTTCATCTCGGTCTTGTTACTCGATAAAACCCTAGGCTCGTTAAGCGACTTGTTATCTACCAGATCACGCTTTTGTGGTTTCTCAGCTACAGAGGAGTAGGTCACCCCTGAAACACTCGGTTTGAGATAAGTCGACATCGAGTTTAGCCTGTCTTCAAGGGCAGTTACTCTAGCATCTAGTTGTGCAACCGTTTGAACTAATGGAGCAATGAATAAGATAAGAGTCAGATTATAATTGAAATAATAATCGTATACAAATGTTTCCCTTTAGGGCCTAATCAGATCACAATTATCTACGGTGAGGCATCATCATCGTCACATAGTGCGGTGCCGGAATAAAACCACGGCGCCGCGCCGAAAATAGTATATTACACAACTAGGGTGGTAATATAAAGAAAGGCCGAGATCGCAGATGTTTGCGGCCCGAGCCACAGGCGAGGGACGTAAATATGCGATCGAGGGCTTTCTTTATTACCTCCCATGTTGTGTACATCATTTTATGTCTACACTTGGCCAGAAAGCGGCTTTTTCCGTACGCGCAGCGTGCGGAAAAAGCCACTTTATGGCCAGGTGTGGCATAAAAACATTGCCTTCGTGAAGATCTAGGTACGGACCTGCGGCGGTGTCTGCGTGTCCATGGCGGCGCCGCCGAGCTTGTGGTAGGCGATGTAGGCGCGCGCCGGACTGCCGTGGGGAGCAATTTTCGTGGCGTTGCGGAGCTCCCGGGTGAACTGAGCATCTGTCCGCCGAGGAGGCTCTACTCCTCACCTGAACAGAAAACATGGAGATCTATATACTTATACATACAATAATATCGTAGAAAGTCTGTGTTTAATATTGTCTTCGGTTTCCGCGATTATCACTCATTGTATTGTAATATAATAACATAAAGCCGATTAAATCCAGAGATGGGCAAAATGTAATCGACTAACGATTAACGATTGAGATTAACAGAATTAATTGCGACGGACGATTGAAAACGACAACTGATCAATCTTAGTTGTAAAGAGTGCAACTAGTTAGTTGCAACTAAATTAGTTGCCGATTGATTTCGGAGGACAACTCAACTTTTTAATCGACTAATTAGTTAGACTATTTTTGTGCGACTAATGTTAGAAGGAAATTGAACGGATAACCTCGGTATGGCTATGTTGACAGACTGAATAGGACATCTTAACGGATGTATAAAAATAAAAGACTTGCGACTCTGTCTGTCTATCCGTCTGTCTGTCACACAGCCAGATATCTCAGGAACTACTGCTGCTATCGATATTTTTGACATAGTTTTAAAAGTCGCTAACCCGACCCTATTTGACATAAAAAAAAATCGTGTACCTTTTTTACTTGTTTTTAAAGGAGGCCGTAATGGGAGATCTAAAATTCAAAGTTGTGCTATTGTATAAAGTAGGGTATCAAATGAAAGAACTTAATTTGTAGATTCGAAAACCATTTTAATTTTAAATAAAATAGTCATGTACTTATTACTTACGATATTTTGACCATTTCTATGGAGTGAGATCTCTGTACTAACTTTTTTTTTTTTTAAACCTGACAAACTCACAACCGGTCATGGTGATTGTCGGGCCGGGTGGTTGGCCGTTGCGGTCCCTGGGTTCGAACCAGGTCGCTGGCCAGACCACCCAAGGGCGTCCGACCGTGTGCCGTACACACAGTCGGCACGCACATCGGGCTGGGTAAGTGCCGGGGGGTGCCTGGAGTCGAACCAGGTCACCTGTCCCGGCCTATTTATCTCCTGACGTGTACTTCTTTATTTATTTATTTATTTTGACAATAATTATGTATACAAAATATTCCCGAGAATGTTTCCACGTTTTGAGAATGTTCTGCAACTTGTACATTGCTATGTATAACACGTTTAGTTTGGATGGCAATGCTACAGCCCGTCGTGTTAGGGCTCGTCAGAGCTCCTTAACCCGTAGATTACGATTGTCAGAAAAAGGTAGTGTCAGCGATAAAAACTCGTAACAAAATAAACCTTTAGTCAAAAACTTATTTTGCTACTAAAGTAGTGCATCTCTGAAATTGAATGAAATTTCTCTTATCTAAGGGGTATTAAAAACTGGGTACTGTGTGCATTAGTAAGATAAAACTTAAGAAAACACAATTAAATCAAACTTTGTTTATTAAATATAAAAGCAACCATGATGATGTATTCAGTTAAACTATATAAAGTTAGCCTTGCAATTGTAGAAATAATAATTAAAAGCAAAAAAATCAAAAAATCAACGTTGTTTATACGGTAACATGTTCATATATGTGATAAGATAGAACACGAGAAAAACACAGTTATACTATAGCTTGGCAACTTCGTTAGTGACACTCACATGCGTGCTTTTTGTTATGTCCAGCCATGACTACATACACAAGTTACCGCCAACATGAACGGCAACCGACGGAGGCAGCCTCCGCAGGCAGTCGTTCGTGTTGGCGGTAACTTGTGTAAGTAGTTACGACTGCACGTGCACATAACAAAAAGCACGCATGTGAGTGTCACCAACGAAGTTGCCAAGCTATAAATATAACTTAGATAATAAACAACATGCAGATGTTTAATTCAATAGAATGTGTTATTTTTAAAAGATTCGTCGGCACTTGCACCAAAATGCAACAAACAACTCCAGGTAAGTAGGTAAGGTAGGTAGGATTATCCCATTGTTTTGTCGTCGTGTGACACTAAAAAGAATTTACTAATGACAGAGACAGCAAAATATTGATAATATCTATCTAAGATTTACTCAGTATCGTATAGATAGAACTAGTACTTAAAGTATCAAAATATGAATAGAGCACCAACCTACTATAATTGTTTGCGACTTGTAAACATTGTGCATTGCAGTGTTTCGTTATTTATCGTTATATTAAGGCCCATAATATTGCATTTTCATTCAAGCGTTTCAGATTAAACTTGTGTACATAATTTTAGCTCAATCGGTTGAAGATATCTGCTTCAAAATATGTAAGTTGCAAGATTCCACCCAAACCAACATAGTTACAACATACGAGTACCTACAATGTACATATACCATGGTTACATACCTATTGCAAGTTAAATAAAAATTGCAGAAACGAGCAACTAGGTACGTACTTTTAATTTTAATATAGAATTAAGTGTGAAATTTAGTGGATTGAAACTAACACTAATTTAATTGTTAGTCAACCATTCTCACGACTAATTCAATCGCAACTAAATTAATCGCGATTAAAAAATGACGATTGATATTTTTAATCGATTCATTAGTTAACTAAAAATTAATCTGAATAAATCGCGCATATTACTTAATTTTTACGTCCCAACATTTCGTAATCCCTTTCAGCGATCGTGGTCGCGGGTAGACTACCCGCCTACAGTCTACATTGACTTAATCCGTTTAGGTTGTTTTATTAAAAATAATGTGTTTGTAGTCATCAGTTGCATAAACTAATATCATGTACCTACAACTGATACATAGCGAGGGGCCTTAAAACACAAGTGTAATTTCATAATAGATCACATGAAGGCCTTATTAGGCACAGTTGCATCATCACCATCGTTATAGCCATAGGACGTCTACTGCTGGACACAGGCCTCCTCAATAGATTTCCACATGGGCCGGTAGAAGCGACCCGCATCCAGCGAGTCCCCGCAATCCTAACCAGGTCATCCCACCACCTTGTACAGTACAGGTGGTTACAGTTGCATACCTACATTATTTTATAGTTCGAAAAAAGGTTTTATTAAAAAATAATACTTACAGAAATAAATTATTATTACAGATATAAATTATTTTATTTTTATTTAAATATATGGCAACATGCGGAAACTACAGCAAGAGTATTATTTAATCTTGGTCCTCGGCAATTATTATTTCCCTTTATTACAAATTGTGTCTATATGCTTATTACTGAAATAAATATCAGGGTAAATCTTGCACATATCAATCTAGTTTCAAACAAACTAAGCGATTTTTTGCACGGTCTTGGATAATTTCTATGTCCATGTATACAATACAAGCATTGCTTAGTTTGGTTGGAACTAGATCAATTTGTGCAAGACTGTCCTGAATATTGATTTCAGTAGGTATGTAGACGCATTATACATGCGCATATGTACTTATAAAAAGGAAATATATTTGCCAAGTATCGAGACTAATTAATCCTATTTCTTGTGATGTTGCCATATGCATTTTTTTAAATAAAAACTTTTTTTTACCTCTGCAAACATAGCGTAGTCACACTCTATCTACTTACACACATAATAATTATTATAAATCTTCAACAAGGTCGAACCGTACAAATGACTGCCATTGCATCGGCGGGGCCGACTAGATTTCATATCATGAACCGACTAGTTTTGTTTTAAAATAGCATCGATTTCGATATTATTATGATTTTCTATACATTATAATAACACTGGCACTAGGGATGGGTAACTACCCGGGTAAATACCCAAAGCTGGGTATTTACCCGGTAAATACCCGATATTTACCTACCCATGGGAACTACGCGGGTATTTATCTTTATTTCTAAATTAAGTGAATTAAGAGCTTAAGTATTAATTATTTAAGCCTATTAACGCCATATTGCTTGTGTTTCTAAACTGTTTGATTGCTATAAATTGTGGCAAAAAAAGTTACACCTCTTTGCTGTTAATGACATAAAATTTTACCAATGTATTATTGAATCAGGTGATGAGAAATATAAAAATAAAGTAATCAGAGTCTGCCGGTTTTCCATACAAACATAAAGAGGGTCATCGTTTGCTTTCACGGTATTAATTATGTTTGAATTGTTTTATTTAATAGCCGAATATGTCTAGCGAGGGCGTGACATTCGCACAGTATGGGTTTAATTGTCTCTGTTTCCTCGCCACACATTCTACAGTCAGCGAAGTCCGATAGTCCCAACTTGGTCAGGAGTCAGGAGTCCTTTAACCCCGAAGTGACCTGTAAACACCCCAGTTATGATTCTGAGATTCTGCTGTGCTTCCTTAGTTTCTTGATCCAGCGGTGTTGACACGTTCCATAAATAGCTTCGATTGCCTCAGGCCCGAGGTGCCCTTCCACTCTTGTTAGTGTTGGTTCTTGACGTGGTCCTTGTTGGCTGTTGTTAAATGGTTCCCTGTGAGAGTCCCACACATGGTTCAAGCCCAATGAATGTACCTTCCGAGCCCTTTCTGACCAGCCCATCTGGTCATCTGGTGGCTTCATCGGCAATGCATATGGTATTGCCGATGAAGCCTTCGTGCCTTGGGATCTACATCAGTTTCATCTTCTTGTGCCTTTTA
The DNA here is from genome assembly GCA_947034925.1 of Eudemis profundana. Taxonomy (NCBI): domain Eukaryota; kingdom Metazoa; phylum Arthropoda; class Insecta; order Lepidoptera; family Tortricidae; genus Eudemis; species Eudemis profundana. The sequence continues at coordinate 24,742,372 of OX344805.1, read as the reverse complement.
AGCTTATTTAAGACTTGGACGGCATTATATACCAGTCTAGATTTGGTGCCGTCAGCACTTTAAGTGCCGCTTGACTGTCGCTGAGTATTTGGATCTTTTTCCCCTTGGTATGTCCATCTATATTCTCCTGGGCACAGGCGATTATCGCATATGTTTCCGCTTGGAACACAGTAGCATAACCACCCATCTCAATACTGACATTGTAGTCTCTAGCATGGATGCCCTCTCCCATACTGGTGCTCATTTTAGGACCGTCTGCGTCCCATATGTTGTCATTGCCATCTTCTACCTTCAGCCCATTCAGCCCTAGTTGGAACTTAAACCTTAAAGTTCCTTTGGAACCTCCAGCGCCGCTGATGGCGTTGTTCGGAACGCCTCTGTTAGAGCCATGCATGCTGTTCTCTGTACTCGCGTCAAGGCATCTCTGCAGTGCTCTTCAATGTCCTCGGCCACCAGACCAGGCTGCCGTACAGAATGATAGGTCGTATAGATCCATCTAAGTACCTCAGGATTTTAGATCCCACGTCATCCTGTATGCTGATCTGCACATTCCAAACACTAGCTTTAGCTTTGGCTTTAGTGTTTGTACCTATTGTCAACCAACATTAATTTAAAGCCGTAGGAAAATTACAGCACTCTCCTAAATATCTAAATTTCTGCGTGTCCTTGAGTGCTCTTTCTAGTAAATGGTACTATCACCGTTTTGACCAGGTTGAAGAAGAGCTGATGACTATTGCACCATCTCATCACATTCATCAGGGCTTCATTCATGATTCCTTATACTGTGCTGGGGAACTTCCCATTCACAAGTCACTAAATCATCTGCATACCCTACCGTGTCGGTGGGCTTAATGTTAAATTTCTCCAGTAATTAAGCCAAAATATCGCCCAAAAGAGTAGGTGATAGCACTCCATAGCACCATCCCTATGTGGCCGTAGTTATTTCGTCCCCCATCAGGGTGGATTTCAAGTTAATTCTGTTTTTTTTGAGATGTCATTTCGCGTAGATAAATGTATCAAGCTATCGCGCGGAAGCAAATGATGACCCTCTTTGTGTTCGTATGTAAAACTAACTTTTTCTAATCAACTTAAACCATCTTTTTAAATATATGTTGATTCTCGATAATTTCGGACTGTCTATTTACTATTTCGTTGATTATTATTAATAGAGTCAGTATATTTGCATTAAAATCAGTATTTTTTTGTTTCTGATTATTAAACCAAAACTAATTAGCCAAATTCTTATACTTTGTATAGAAACGAGTACTTGTATATTTAACAGGTAGGTAATACCTCTAACTCCATGTAGTTATTGACACTCAATAGGGCGAATGCCTTTGATAAACATGAAAAATACCTAAATTATATCTGTTGGCTTTGTAGATTTTATGCCCAGAATTACACATATAATTACTCTGATTGTACACTTTTTTTACAAATCTAAACATTTATACTTAATTTGAAAAATATCTACCCGCCCATTTGGGTAGATACGGGTAAATACCCGGTAAATGGGTATTTACCGGGTATTTACCTGGGTGGGTAGATTGGTTAAATACCCACGACCCATCTCTAACTGGCACAGATAACAGAACAAATAAAAGTGCACGTTCCATAAGGATGAAAATATGTCTTCCAATTTAAATAAGCTATAAATAATTTTGGTCTTTTTTCTCTGTTTGCTTGTTTGCGCTTATTTATGCGCGTACAGTCGCCATCAGATATGTCTGAGCTGTCAGTGTACTCATAAATATCTGAACACGGCTCTATTTTCATAGCATTAGAGCCGTGTTCAGATATTTATGAGTACACTGACAGCTCAGATATATCTGATGGCGACTGTACCTATTATGTAAAAAAACTAACGGACCGATTTCCATTCAACGTAAACTAAGTAGAGGCTCATACAAGACACCTATATTCCAAATTTCATCAATAGGTATCCATCGTGTAGTTTTTGAGTAAAATTCCTGTGACATATGGACAGACGGACGGACGGATATGACGAAACTATAAGAATTCCGTTTTTGCCATTTTGGCTACGGAACCCTAAAAATGGCTTTGGAATCTACAAATCAAGTCCTTTCATTTGATAACCCACTTGATACAATACCTAGCACAAGTTTAAAATTTTGACCTCCCATTACGGCCCCCTTTTAAAAAAAGTAAAAATGATATAAGATTTTCTAATAGGGTCGGGTTAGCGACTTTTAAAGCTGTTCCAAATTGCACATCGATAGCAGCAGTAGTTCCTGAGATATCGGCTGTGACAGACGGACATACAGACAGACAGAGTCGCACCATAAGGGTTCCTTTTTTACCATTTTGGTACGGAACCCTAAAAACAATTGGTTGGTAACGCAGTGGACACTAAATTAGAGGTGACACGTGGACTTGGTAACGCAGTGATAATTCGAGTAACAAATTAGACTTTTTTGCTATAAAAAGCCCAACATATCGAAATAATTCATAACTCTTTTTTGTCAAGAACCAGCAGGATTCCCACCTGAGGTGTTCCCAGCGCGCCATGACATGGGGTATTCCAAGAATAGTATGTACATTACACAACTAGGGTGGTAATACAAAGAAAGGCCGAGATCGCAGAAGTTTGCGGCCCGAGCTGCAAACGAGGGACGTAAATATGCGATCGAGGGCTTTCTTCATTACCTCCCGTGTTGTGTACATCATTTTATGTCTACACAGCGTGCGGAAAAAACCACTTTATGGCCACGTGTGGCATAAACAAGTAAAAAGGACTCTCAAAGATCGGCAACGTATAGGTAACACCACTGGTGTTGCAGATATCCATCGGCGACGTTGATCGTTGACTGCTTTCCATCAGGCAGCTCGTCTGCTCGGCTCGTTTGCCACTGAGGTATAAAATTTAAAAAAAAAAACGTAAAACTGCACTTAAGATATTAGGAGACATCTGCAACTTTGTAAAAGGGATTCATTTAAGGCACTAAAACAATTTTGGCCCACCTAATAAGTACTATTGTTTTATGGCACCGAAAGGGCCACTACCTGCTTAAAGTTCTTAAGAAAAGGCCACATGCCTTTGCCATAAGCGTCCCTTCCTTTTAGTTGCTTAAGTGGCCACGTGTGGACATTTAGTTCAGTGGTCAATTGTTCCTTGGAAGGGCCACGCAAAACAGAAAAAACAATAGGCTAAATTACTGAAAAAACTGTTTGGTCCGTCAGTTATGTTATTTAAAAATATTTTTCAAACTAATCCACTGTTAACCGTCCATTGACTTTATGACGTCGCAATAAAGTTTACATTACTGTTATGTAAGGTTTACTTGAAAAGATATGCAACAAACAATTAGGTACATCGAATAAATATTTCCTTCTTTACATTCGTTTAAATTAATAGTATGTACGTACACGTATTTTACAGGTAAACACGTGTATAGACTATACAGATAGCAGTCGCGTGGCGTTGAAGAAATCCTTGGGCAAGCCTTTGGCTTCGATTTTCTTTAAAAGCTCTAGAATTAAGTGCTGATACTGCCTAATATTAGACAAGCCGATGGGAATCGAGTTCTATGGACGCCACGCCACTGATATATAGATAGATTTATTTATTTCTCAAAATAAATTTCGACCGAATTTCTAAAACGTCGTTGTGGCAAACATAACGTACCTACCTATGTATATTTCAATCATATTTATACGCATGTAAATGTTCTTGAAATTACTTACTTTTATTACTTTTATTTATTTCTTATTGAGAATTACATAGTGTTTTAGATTAAAACTAAAATGAATTCACAAAAAGAACGTCAAAATAAAATGAAATACATAATTACATAATAAATTGCAATTTTAAATGTTAGAATTAAATGTGGATCGGAAAAAATAACTAGGGTAGGTAATACCTATCTAATCCCGTTTAAACGTGAATATTTCACGGCCCGATCGATTTCGATAAATTTATGTTGATAATTCATAAGATTAGTCTTGATGGCACAAATGTCGGAGCGGAGAGAGTTAGGTAGGTATGTCCCTAAAATTCTTAAGAACCAAGCGCTCTAACTTGTGGCTCATATATTTAAAGATAAGGATCTTGAGAGAAAGTGGGATATCAAAATAAAGGGTTTTTTAAGGTGGGTACGAAAGTATATGTAATTTTTGCGCCGTAGTAGCTTTATAGCTATAGTGCGACTAAGCTAAGTTTGCAGAGGTCGAAAAAGGATGTAATAAAAAAATGCAACTATGACACCATTACAATCAAGAGGATTAATTAATCTTGATACTAAACTTGGAAAATATTTTTCCAGGTATCAATAACATGGATTATTTTAAGGTCCTTGATCAATAATATATATTAGGGATGTAACGATACCGATACCTATATATCGGTATCGCCGATTATATACAACCGATATTTGAAGAGCGCGAAAAGAATTTGCTGCATGAAAAAAAATCTGCAAAAAGTAATTTCAATTACTGACTTAATTTATGCATTGGTCTATTACCTTGTGCAATGCAAATTACTATGTTAATTAAATCTTTGGTTCTTAATAAAAAAAAATTGAATTTTGAGTTGACAATTCATTCACATATTTTTACTTTACACTTTCAAGATTGACTCTCTGTTAAAATATAGCCAAGTTATAATAAGGACATACAAATATCTGATGTTCATACTTCATTATTTAGCTAAGATATCGGTATCGTCGATTATTTACTACAATATATCGGTATCGGTATCGTATCGGCAAAACTATGTATCGTACATCCCTAATATATAATATAGGTTGGAGAAATCCGAAAATTACCAAAATTCCGAACCGGTGCTTGATTTTTTGGGGTTCCGTACATAAGGTCCCAACGGGATCCTATTACTATCACTGTTCGTCTACCCGTCCGTCTGTCCCATAAAAGACACGTGTTATTTGGCGTTTAAGGCCGAGCCACACCGGCTGTGTACACGTCTGCGTGCGCGTGGCGTACGCATTGTATATGTATTATGAATGTTTTTCAAAATGGCAGTCACGCTCAAAGTTAAGGAGCTGCAGCGTACAGCGCGTACACTCGCAGCCGGTGTGGCTCGGCCTTTATGCTCGACGGAGGTGTACCTACGGATCTTTTTGTGTGCGAAGGACCTGCCTAATGCCTTGTAGGATCATGATTAGGGAATGCAATACCCGGTCGAAATGAAATGAAATATGAAACCCCGGTATTAGGTACCAGACTCTGAATAATGTCAGTTGAGTTATTCTTCAGAAATATGTCTGCGGTCACCTAATTCCCCTGGCCCTTTTACATACTAAACGTATGGATGGAGACAGAGGAATAAGTCGCAGACATATTTCTGAAGAATAACCCAGTTGCCGGGGTTTTCGGCTTTTTGGGTAGGTATCCGAGTTGCATTACCTACAAGCGCGTGATGTTTTTCGCGCTTGCATTAAGGCGGCCGATGTTTTATTTATTATCTTTTAAATAAAACGATGCGTATATGCATAATTTTTATTAATTACTAGGTTTTTTAACCCAGGTTCTGAGTCAAAATACCCGGGTTTTACCAGACTCTAAATCGGTTACCCTTTGACCATGATCAGGCAGACACAGAACACAGACAGGCAGAAACAGGGAAAAGAGCTAGGTTGACAATGATTTAAGTAAAAGTAAGTCTTGTGGTTCCTTTGTTAAAATTACGCATACCCAACCTAATCAACTCCTGACAGCCCTTGTTACCTATAAAATGGAAAAAAAAACATCGCCAAGCTTTTTTAGGTGCATTGCGGTATATTTATTAGGTTAATGTACCGGACTATCGTTCGTAACTAACCCAAATAACAACTTATCCCCTAAAGTTACCCGACAATAACAAAAGTTACTCCGAATGATCCCGTTACAATATTTATTATTAGTACTAAGCTGGATAGAACACCGAAATGAGCTCTAATATGTACTAATAACTATTTTCGTAGCTAACTTATGACAATAATCACAAAATACTTACTTTTATGTACGCATTTGAATTTGAACAGGCATGAAATAACGTCTAAGCCAAAACGAGCGTCACATTTTTTGTTTTTAATAAAGAGTTCGAAAGGGTATTTTTTATCGCGTGACTAGTGTTGGGAATGAATTTCCCTCGCGATTGGGAAAGCTCCGCGCGGCGAGCGTCCCTCCCCGTGCCCGAGTGGAACTAAAGAAAATTAAGCGGTTTCTAGTGACGGGAGAGGAAAAACCTCGACAGTCGATTGATTTTGCTTCGAAAGTCTCCTGTTAGATTAACTCTGTAGAATTAGAAATGTACCTAATTAAGTAATTAACACTTTGGGACCGGTAACTTCAATTTAGTGTTGTTAAGCCTACATAGGTATTCGACGTAGCGCGTCTTTTAAGTGTGAAAAATGTATAAATTTCATGTTGCTGTGCAATGCTTTTCAGGGTTCATAGCTGAGCTAGTAGTGCCTTACACGTATCACACTTGCAATTTGCGAGCGAACTGCGGGCGAGTTTTCATAAGTATTCGCGGCGAACTCACGATATTTGTATGGAACTTCGCGTCTAACTCGCCCGCAAATCGTAAGTGAGATAAGGCTCTTAGAAATGTAAAATCTTATTTAGACTTTTAAAAGCAATAAACGGAACGGACTGATAACTGATAACATCACATGCGATGTAAAGTCGTGGTCAGTTTGTATATAAATTGCTATCAGAAAAAAGTCACATAGAGTCTGGGCGGGAAAGAGAGGATTTAGTTTTGGGAAAATTGCCATACTGGTTAGGTTAGTTCCGTTTTTCGCCACGCCTATTCTCTTTCCGCACTTTCCTATTTTTTTTTTTAAAATGACTTAAATGCCACAGGTTAAAATGAAACAGTCTAACAATGTTAGAGTCTACATTGTTAGGCTGTTTCATTTTAACCTGTGGCATTTAAGTCATTTTCAAAAAAAAAGTACACAATTAAGGGATTTAATTAAAACAAAACTTAATTTATTCCTCTGTGTTACGGAAGTTACCCATATAGTTTTATGCCTAACTTTCGTAACACAGAGGAAGCGATCGTGATTTTGTTTTTTAAGGCCCTTAACTATGTACAATTTTTATGTTTACACACGTTATGGCGTACCTACTGCTGATGTGATTTCATACTAAGTATCTACGAATATATTAACAAGAATGGTTAACACCTTAAGATAAAGATCCAAAAGAAAGACATCGGAATAAAAAATTGTATCTTTTGAGGGTTTCCTCGTTGAATTCTAAAAACAATATATTTCCATATACATATAGACACATACTATAGATAATATATTTGCAGTAAATATTTGGTTCGAAATACCTACAACTTTTACTGAAGCTAATAAAAAAATCGACATTAATAATGCTCATTATCGATAGACGTAGTCACGTCACTAGCAGTACTGGGCGGGCAGCTACGGACTGGGCGGGGAAAGGTCGATAGCTACCTCGCGGTTACGCGATGCACGATGCACCAGCTTTAACTACATTAGTGCAAAATTAAAAAAAATACTTATGCACATTTTTTCATCAGTCATTTCGTCATGTGACGCCGGACGGAAAAATACGCAAGTAATTATAACGGCCTAGCACTAATTGTCTAACATATCATATAGCGGATTAGCAAAGCAATATTTTTGTTTTAGGGTCAATTGCAGAAAAAATGTACCTTTTACTTTTTTTGTCTGATCTTGGGTAGTAAGAATGCGTAAGAATGCTCCAGTATGGATCGCACTTACACAGACGTGCTATCCTATCGCTCGTTCAAATCGATAGCAGCAGTAGTTCCTGAGATATCTGGCTGTGATAAACGGACGGACAGATTTTTACCATTTTGGTAAGGAACACTATGTACCTATTATACAAATAAGTATAACTGAAGTCTTAACCAATGGCAACATTATCGTGACGTACCGTTGTCCCATCTTATGCTGGCACTTCACTTGGCCGTATTTGCCGAATATTCGTGCTACATCTTTTTCCTTTCTTATGTCGCGCATAAGAGATAAAACACGAATATTTGGCAAATACGGCAAAGTGAAGTGCCAGCATTAGGTGTGTTTTTTGTACCATCCATTTTAAGCGTGTCACACACTACGCAGATACGATAATTTATATACGAGACGATACATTCAGTCTAAAGCGTGTCACACACTAAGCAGATACGATAACACATCTGTATCTGAACGCATATCTGTCAATATCGCTCCCTATACAATTCAATAATAATAATGATACACACGCGATCATGTATTGCGGGGCCATCGCGGCGTGCCGCGTCGCTCGCGTCAAGTTCCCGGACGCTGACCGAGCGCCGCGGACCGCCGGGGGTGTCCCCGCCTGGCAAGTACGGATCGAGTGGCGTATCAGCACGTTTAGGACTCTCATTGCAAAGCTGATCTGCTTCAGGGGGGGTAACAACCGCCCCCGTGTTATGCGTTTCGTGACACAGGCCTTCGCGGGGACTGATATCAGACCCTGCGACTACATGGCATGTGTCACGGAGCGCATAGACTTCCTGAAGCAGAAAGTCTATGCGTGGGCAAGCCGTATTCGCCGCTATAGAGAGCGTGTGGATCGATACCAGCAGAATCGTCTCTTTCAGAGTGACCAAAGGAAGGTATACCGAAAGTGGGAGGGAGCCGATCAACGTGTGGCCGACGGACAACTACCGGATCCTACCGCCATGATTAATTTCTGGCGTGGTATCTGGTCGGTGCCAGTCGTGCACACCGAGGGCGAGTGGATGACTGTTGTTGAGCGAGAATGTGAGCCCATCGAAACCATGGGGGCTGTTACCATCAGACCCGATGACGTGAGTTGTGCGGCCCGCGCGACTCAGAACTGGAAAAGTCCTGGGCCGGACGGGTTGCACAACTTCTGGATCAAGTGGTTTCGATGCTCACATGAACGCCTGGCAACACAATTCCAACAAGCCCTTGAGCTCGGCTCCCTGCCATCTTTCCTAACAACAGGTGTTACCTTCCTGCTCTACAAGTCCGGTAGTACCACGGAGGCGAAGAACTACCGACCCATCACGTGCTTGCCCACGCTGTACAAGCTCCTTACATCCATTTTGAGATCAAAAATCAACACGCACATTGTTGCGAACAACGTTATGGCCTTCTCTCAAAATGGATGTAGGGTTGGGTCACGTGGTACTAAAGAGCTCCTCCTCATCGACACGGCCATTTGCCAACAAGTCCGGCGGGACAAGGGGTCTCTCTCGGCTGCTTGGATTGACTACAAGAAGGCCTATGATTCGGTGCCTCATTCATGGCTGGAGAGGATCTTGGAGCTGTATAAAATCAATACAGCTTTAAAATCCTTCTTAGGCGCATGTATGAGGCAGTGGACCACAGTCCTTCGTCAACCAGGCGGCGGAGATGGCCCCCCTGGCCCGCATGACTTTATAAGGATTGAGAGAGGTATTTTCCAGGGTGACAGTCTGAGTCCCCTGTGGTTCTGCCTAGCCCTGAACCCACTCAGCACTCTGCTGAAGGATTCAGGACTGGGCTGTCGGCTTCGGAGAGAGGGTGAGGTCATTTCTCATCTGCTGTACATGGACGACCTCAAGCTATTTGCACCCAAACGCCCAGACTTGTTGGAGCTACTGAAAGTCACAGAAACCTTCAGTACCGCCATCAAAATGGAGTTTGGTGTAGATAAGTGTGCGGTCATGCATGTACAACGAGGGAAAGTCGTAAATTCTCCGAATTTGCAACTCTCCGAGACAATGACTCTCAAGTCTATCTCCGAGGCTGAAACCTACAAGTACCTTGGTATGTCACAGGCCTTGAGTATTGCGGACAGAGACACTATACAGGCGGTGAAGGAGCGCTTCTTCTGTCGCTTGACAAAAGTACTTAACAGTCTTTTGTCTGGCGGCAACAAGGTGCGGGCCTTCAACGCTTGGGTGATGCCCCTGCTCACTTACTCCTTTGGCATACTAAGGTGGACTCAGACTGAGCTGGACGCCCTGGATAGGCGGGTCCGTGTGCTGCTCACTACACACCGCATGCTACACCCACGCTCGTCAGTTATGAGACTGTACATCCCGCGTAAGTGTGGCGGCCGTGGCTTTTTAAACGCCAAGGACCTCCATAACCGCGAGGTGTGCAGCCTCAGGGAGTACTTCCTAAACAACGAGTGTGAGATACATCGCGATGTAGTAGCAGTAGACAGAACCCTTACCCCTCTTTCCTTGGCAAACGAGAACTGGCGTAGACCTAAGGTGCTTTGCACCGACGACCGCAAGGACATATGGAAGAGTAAGGAGCTACACGGGCGGTTCTACAAGGCCCTCACGGGGCCCGATGTAGACCTGCTCGCGTCGGTGAACTGGCTACGCTTCGGTGATCTCTTCGGGGAAACTGAAGGTTTTGTCTGTGCAATTGCGGACGAAGTTATGATGACGAACAACTACCGGAGATATATCCTGAAGGACGGTACGGTCGACATCTGTCGGGCATGCCGCCGTCCCGGAGAGTCTATCAGGCATATTATCTCCGGTTGTTCCCATCTAGCTAACGGCGAGTACTTGCACAGACATAATCAAGTAGCCAGGATCATTCACCAGCAACTTGCTGTTCGATATGGTCTTGTGGGGTCTGAGGTGCCGTATTATAAGTACGCACCAACGCCGGTTCTCGAAAATGGTCGCGCCACGCTCTATTGGGATCGATCTATCATCACGGACAGGACTATTGTAGCCAATAAGCCTGATATCGTGCTGATAGATCGATCCAAGCGCCGTGCAGTGCTCGTCGACATCACCATCCCCCATGACGAGAACCTCGTGAAGGCCGAGAAGGACAAGCTCAGCAAGTACCTTGACTTGGCTCACGAGGTTACCGCCATGTGGGATGTTGATTCGACGATCATTGTTCCGATAGTCGTTTCGGCGAACGGACTTATAGCGAAGAGTCTCGATCACCATCTCAAGAGACTCTCGCTAGATGGCTGGATCAAGGGTCAGATACAGAAAGCGGTTCTTCTGGACACGGCGCGCATCGTCAGGAGGTTCCTCTCTCTGCGGCCCTAACCACCGGTAGCCTGGGCCCCGCCCCGCTGCCGGCGGCACCCTAGGTTAGGTTTTTTATAATGTGTTTATATTTTGTAATTTCAGTTTGTATTTTACTTTTTATATATATATTGTAAAAAGCCTAATCTAAGAAAAGGTGTGGCATAAAAATATAAGTTATCTGCGCTGTGTGTGTTAGCTCATTGAATTGTATAGGGAGCGATATTGACAGATATGCGTTCAGTCAGATACAGACATCTTATCTCTTATCGTATCTGCTTAGTGTGTGACACGCTTTAACTTACTACAAACTGATGTCACTTTGACATTACCTATTTGGCGGGTAATTAGGGCGCGAACGGGCGGGAATGAGAACAGACGTGGAACAGACCAAGAATGAAACTCATACTGCTAACCTTTTCTTCAAAACTAAGCTAAAATTGTGGTAAAAATACAAGCTGGCAACCTAATAGTGCAATAGTGGTATGGTACAGTTATTGACAAATTAGTACTTTAGCCTTTGTTGTCGATTTATTTACCTATGTATTATTAATTTTACTCTATAAATAAAAAATGTTAGTGCTGGGGCATCAAGTAAAGCATTGTGATATTTATTTATTAGAATAATTATGTTGGCAACAATGCAGTTTATTTTCTTTGTGAGGTATTTTTTTAATTCTCAACTGCATTATAGATAGTTTCTTATCTGTATTGTTAATGTCTGACTGCGAGCGGCCGAGTAACTAATCGGCTAAAAAGTTAAAATTATTAGATTGAGTTTGAGATTAAATAGAATTAATTAGTAGAATTTTCACGATCGATCAAATTTTGTTATTCATTTACCGTGTGTGGCTGTTAAAGATCAGTTTTACTAGTTTAAAAGGCAAGTATTTCTAACTTTCAAGTATCATGCTGGCAAGCGCATACATAAACGTATGTTTTAATTTCATCATATTGTCGAATTTACCCGTTTTCTCATAAAAGATCCTTTCGTTTTATTTAGATTTTAAATTTTGTGAACACTGCAGTAAAATGGTTGAAAAACCCTTGACACGTGTTGCAATTTAAAGCCATTGTTCATCGCGGCCGTTACGAAATTTTGGGCTATGAATTTAATATTTTGATCGTTATAAAACCAAATTAAACGTGAAATATTTTAGCCTACGTTTGAAAAGAATATTATTTTACAGCTTGCGAAAGTTTTACTCCATAGCTTTTGTAGTTAATTTTTTTTTGTCCTGTCTTCAGATGGCTGATCTTGAGGAAGTTACTTCTACTCCCACGGAGCTGTTGGCTACTGGGCGACGAAATCTAGCCGTGCGGGACTTCCACGCCGCTACTGAAGCCCTGGCCAAAGCTTGCGAGCTGCTTGCTAAAGAACACGGGGACACTGCAGACCAGTGTGCTGAGGCCTATCTATGGTAATAATAATGTTTATGCCACACCTGACCATAAAGTGGCTATTATCGCACGCTACGCGTACGGAAAAAGCCGTTTTTTGGCCAAGTCTAGAAGTAAAATTATGTACACAATCGCATAATGTAAGTCCCTTGCTTGCTGCTCGGGCCACAAACATCTGCGATCTCGGCTTTTCTTTGTTTTACCACCCTAGTTGTATAATGTACTATTTTGATACCATTTATAATAATGTTCTTAACACTTTTGCTGACAGTGTTGTTATTTAAGCGTTGTTAAGCCTACATATGCTACATACGTGTTGATAAGTATTGCTCAAATTCTCATCACCAGAACAAAGTTGTAAGCACAGAAATATATCGAGGTAGAAGGAAAAAGGGTATGTATCTCGCATGCTAAAAAAACTGGCAATAACCTACTTTGCACGCCATTAACTTGACTTTTTGTCAATAGTATTATCAGAGTTGAAAATCTTAATAGTATAATTAATTGTTCAAATGCCACTGAATGAAATGGAAAATGTATGTTTTCTATCACTAATTTACAGTTTTGGCTTCAAAAGTCAAGCGAAAAATGTTACATGCTTGATTCCCATATAAATCAACAAACAATTTGCTTCTATCTCAATATGTTTCTGTGGTTGTAAGCCTAGCATAATAAAATAAGATTCTCAGTCATTTCTCTAAGCTGCCGCCATAACGCAAAAGGGCACAACTAACATATTTTTTCGACACTGAGTTCTATACCTATTCGGGATCAGCAAATTTCACTGATTCCGAATATGTATACAACTCGGTGTTGAAAAAAATGCTAGTTGTGCCCTTTTGCCTTATAGCGGTAGTAAGGCTCTTTAAGGCTGCCATGCAGAACCTAATGTACAGTAAGTTATTATGTTATTAACCTTGCTGCACTATAGGTTCAGCATGGCTGCTATATGACAGTTCCACTGCGGGAAGGTCATACCTTGTCTTATTGTACCATACTTGCAGGTATGATAATAGTATAAATGGTGTGTGTATTTTGTATAAGTCATAATTGTTGGTGGCATGTGAAGCCATTTAATAAATGAATATCAGGGTACAATCTTACACAAATGAAGCTTGTCCCACACTAAGCAATGCTTGTACTATGGGTACTAGACTGTATTCATATTTATATACACTTAATTAGATAGAAAACATCCATGACCCAGGAACAAATACTCGTTCTCATCACACAAATATTTGCCCTTACCAGATTTGAACCCGGGACCTCTAGCTTCGTAGGCAGTGGCTCTCCCACCTAAAAATGACAGTGACATTATTTTTGCTAGTGTAGTAATAAGAACTGATCACAGCCTCTTTCTTGTTTGTATTAAAGGCAAATCTAGTTTTTCACTAAATCTTAAATAAATTTCATAGGTACGGCAAAGCCCTCCTGGGATTGTCGAGAGAAGAAAGTGGGGTCCTCGGAGACGGCATGCCGGGCACCGGCAATGCAGATGCCGAGGAAGAGGATGACAACGAAGGTAAGTCACTGTCAGCATCTCGTCGTATTGTTAATAGTACGGCTGCCCTGCCCCATATCAAAACCTACTCGTAGTAAGTGCTCCAGACAAATTTTAAATTAAAAAGAGCTTAAAAACATTGTTGTTTATATTTTTACGCCCTTTTTACCCGACTGCGGCGAAGGAGGGACCTGTATGTATGTATATTACGTATGTATGTCCGTTCCCATGGCCGCTCGTAACTACTCAACGATTTTGAAAAATGATGCATCATTAGATTCGTCTTGATGGCATTAAAATAAACAAAATGGCGGATTTTATGCACTTTTGAAGTGCACCGCGGTCGGGTTTTTTTAGTAAAATAATTTAGTTATTAAAATTTGATCTGGAGCACTTACTGCGTTATGATATGGAGCAGCCGAGTAGTTATGATGTGAATGACCATGTTAGCTTAAAAAGATAACTATTATTGCTATTGCTACTCAGAACAAGAGGAAAACGGCGAGAATGACGAACAGAACGGTGAAGCGGACGCCGAGCCCACGAAAATGGAGGCCGACGAGGGAGTGGAGAAAAGCGAGGCGCACTCCACCACCAGAGACGAGGAGCCGGCGAGTAGCAGTGTGGCACACGCTGACAAGCCGGTAAGTGAACCGTGTGTTGGGAAATTGTGCTCACTACGTTATTTATTAACACTAGACCTCTAACATTCTTCTCTGTGTAAATTAGAATTAGTGACAGACTGTCATATTATAAAGAACGTGCACGAACTATAGGTGGCAGCACTAAACGAGAAAAGAGATACGGGTGGACAATAAAGGAAACTATCACCCCTGTCAAATCAAGCTGTCAATGTCAAAGATAATATCTAAGTGTCAATGTCAAATATAGTAAGTCGTAGCTACACTGACGTTAATCGTCCTTCATCGCAATGAATTAACGGCGTTTCCGTCAATGTGGCCCCAGCGTGAGGGTACTTGATTTAGATTGGTGGCACCAGTTGGCAGCACCTCCGTCAAGCACGTTCCCTATAGCTTGGCAACTTCGTTGGTGACACTCACCTGTGCGCTTTTTGTTATGTGGAGGATGCGGAGGCTGTTGGCGGTAACTTGTGTAAGTAGTTCGGCTGCACATAACAAAAAACACACAGGTGAGTGTCACCAACGAAGCTGCCAAGGTATAATGCAATGTGTGAAAATTTAAAGGGCACAATACATATCAATATCTCTTACATAAGGATGTAACGATACACAGTTTTGCCGATACGATACCGATACCGATATTTGTAGTAAATTATCGGCGATACCGATATCTTAGCTAACTAATGAAGTATGAACTTCAGATTTACTATTTGTATGTCCTTATTATACCTAAAACTTGGCTATATTTAATAGAGAGTCAACCTTGAAGGTGTGAAGTAAAAATAAATTGTCAACACAATTTTTTTTTATTATGGACCAAATATATAAATAACATAGTAATTATTATTGCACAAGGTAATAGACCAATATATAAATGAAGTCAGTAATTGAAATTACTTTTTGCAGATTTTTTTTCATACAACAAATTCTTTTCGCGCTCTTCAAATATCGGTTGTATATAATCGGTGATACCGATATATCGGTATCGGTATCATTACATCCCTACTCCTACATCATCAATATATTGATGATATCAATTGTCATTTTCGTGCCAACAATGATTCTTTCAATCAATCAGTTTATTGCAAGAACATAGTTACAGTAGATCAGTGGTCGGCAACCGTTTAGCAGCGAAGGGCCACATAGTAGCTAGCAAAATTGACGAGGGCGGCATTTTGTTAATAATTTGTAATTTTATACAATTCGAAATATAGCGACCTTTACATAAATAAGTAAATATTAGGGGACAATCTTACACAAATCGAACTAGCCCCATAGTAAGCTCAATAAGGCTTGTGTTATGGATACTAGACGACGATATATTTAATAGATACAAACACTTAAATACATAGAAAACATCCATGACTTAGGAACAAATATTCGTGCTCATCACACAAATGAATGCCCTTACCGGGATTCGAACCCAGGACCTCGTGCTTCGTAGGCAGGGTCACTACCAACTAAGCTAAAGCGGTCGCCAACATATAACAGTTTGGCCGCAAGTGAGCAGTTCACGGGCCGCATTCAAAATACTTAATTCTACAAAAACTAAAAGTAAGGCACCATGTTGAGCATGACGTCACAAGTCAGTATTTCATACTAAACTGCATCCTTTATTGTGCCTTTTGATACTTTATAAAAATAAGCTGATTTGAACTGTTATCAAATAGCAAACAATTATTATTTATAATATTAAATTTGCTAAACAACGTATTATACAACAATGACATGTAAAGACTAAGATATACAATTAGAGAGTTGAACCTGAAGACAAACAATGAAAGAGTTTGTAAGTTATTTATTTCCTAACATATTGATATTTTTTGGCAGGGCCCATCAAATGGCGAAGCGGCCGATGAGTCGGTGGCCGACTTGGAGAACGAGGATGAAGTCGATAATCTCCAGCTAGCTTGGGAAATGCTGGGTAAGTTAGTAGTTACGGCACAATAGTACATTACACAACTAGGGTGTTAATATAAAAAAAGGCCGAGATCGCAGAAATTTGCGGCCCGAGCTGCAAGCGAGGGACGTAAATATGCGATCGAGGGCTTTCTTTATTACCTCCCGTGTCGTGTACATCTTTTTATGTTTACACTCGGCTAGAAAGCGGCTTTCTCATAGGGAATAAGTCACTTTATGGCCAAGTGTTTCACCTCGATTCGGTCGGGCTAGGTGGGGGCCGGAACGCCTGGGGTCGAACCGTCGTTTGGCCAGGGCCACCTTGACTTTTCGCTGATTGCTCGAAGTGAGCAGCGGACCAGCGGGAAGGTGACAATCGTAGATTATTGTAAAGTGTGGTCGTATGTGTTTGCAGACCTGGCGCGCAGCATCCTGCGCAAGCGCGTGTCGGCGGCGGGCGGCGCGGCGCGCGCGCTGCTGGCCGACGTGCACCTCGCGCTGGGGGAGGTGGCGCTAGAGAGCGAGACCTATGACAAGGCCGTCCAGGACATGCGTGAGTGTGCACCACTGATCGGCACTGTCGGTGCTAAACTGTAACAAAACTTGTAAAACTGAAATAGAACTTACAACCGAGAAAATAAAAACTTACTATCAGTTTTAAATTTAACTTTATATCGAAATCTCGGGTTTCCAAGATGATGTATTTCTTGAGACCGGCAACGCATTGGCAATGCATCTAGTGTTGCAAATGTCTAAAGGCGGCGGTGACCGCTTTCCATCAGGTGGGCCGTCTGCCTGTTTGCCAGTGTATAGCAATAAAAAAAATATATTAAACCAAGTTAGCACCGGGGGGGTACTTACCCGTGAATGGAGGATTCTTTATTTGAGAAGTATTAAATGTTCCTCCGTGGTAAAATAATAAGCAAGTCGGTGGGAATCGAGTTCTGTGGATACCGTCCCGGTACTGATTAGGTTTAACATTTTTTTTTTTCATTAAAGAACTGCGTTGCGAGACTTGCATATTTTAGATGTAATGTTTTTGATGGAATCTCATTCCTTTTTGCAAGTGATCTTCCTTTATTACATTACAATCCATTTTTTTCTCAACTGCAAAACTAACATTGTAATAGCATAAATTTGTATAGGATTACAAATTTATGTGTGCAGTTTTGACTGAAATTGCAATATTTGTAGGTTTTTTAGGACTTGATAGACTAAAAACTAACTATGTTTAAAATTTGGACCTTGTAGGTCTGCTAGAAGTACCTTAGAATTATGATGATGAGTCAGTCAGTCAGTCAGTGACAAAACTAAGGAACTTTGACGTTCAATAGTTCTTAAACTACACGTTCAAATTGAATGTTATTGAGAATATACTTAAGTCTTATTGAGCCCTATATATCTCTGAAAATTCAGCGTTCTAGCTTTAGCCAGCACAAAATTACAGGAGGTTGAAAATGGCCTGAATGGCTTCGAGAAAAGGATGGTACGGCCGTGCCTTTGTTTTGCTCGACTTGGCGAGCAGATTATGATTTTTAAACCGGGACAATTTCTTATCGGCCGGGACGCCGGGACACCATGACACCATGCTTCAAACCGGGACATGTCCCGGCGTACCGGGACGTATGGCAACCCTAACCGAGAGAGACAACACGACTCACCGTCTATCAACTACGTTTCGAGAAGTTTGGATGAACGTGGCTCGAGTTACTTCCGAATAACAACACAGACTAGGCCGCAGATTTATCTCAGTCGACATACCTGTGGGCCAGAATCTAAGAAATAACATTCTATAATTGTGTTAATTGTTACAGAGAGCTGTTTAGAAATCCAGAAAGAGCTGTACTCCAGTGACGACAGACGCATCGCTGAAACCCACTACCAAATTGGTGAATAACAATAATATTATCATCAATTACTCTTTATATTGTGAACTATAATGATCTTTATTTTAAATTGTTTATTGAACTTAGCGCGCTCTCATATTTGCACGCCTGATTATGACTATAATATAAGACCTATGTATACTGTACTGAAGCAAATAAACAATTTTGAATTTGATATGTTATATTTATCCTCAGGTTTAGCGAACTCGCTAGCATCCAGCTTCGAAGACGCGATCACCCACTTCAAAAACGCCGCCAACATTCTCGAAACCCGCATCAAAACTCTAGAAAACCCTACAGCGGTTAAAGACGATGCCACCGTCAAGAAATACTCAAATGCAGACCCCTTCTATTCCGTCGAAGGGGAGATCAAAGAACTGAAGGAATTGCTGCCGGAAATACAGGAGAAGATACAAGACATGATGGATTATAAGACTGAGGTAAGGCCGTGTGATTGCTTAGAGGAGACGCGGAAAATGTTGAGGGATATGATTATTAAGGAAAAAACTAGGCTCGTTGTTGATTGCCAGTCGGAGGTCTGAGTGTATCGTAAGTAGGGCGAGCCAAGGTATAATTGACTAGCTGTTCACTTATGCAGGGTGATTCTGGAGACGTGAGCAAGATCAACACTGGATTCGGTAAATTATAAGCTACTGTTTCTGAATATGAGTGAGATTAATGTTAATTTTTTTACGACATTCTCACTACTATTAGAATACTTCCGCCAAGTACCGATACTCTTGGCTTTACCCACAGAAATATATCGAGCTAGAAGAAGGTTCGTCGATTTGTATATGAACCAAGCGTGTAACGTTTTATGGCTTGTCGTTTGACACCAAAAGTGTAATTTAGTAATGGAAAACATAAATATTCCATTTCATTTGGTGGTATTAACAATTAACTATACCATACTATACGTTGGTCCTACTCACGTGTCCCGAATCGCCCTGTATTTACCTTTAAACCTTGAGAATGAGAATACCATGGATTTCCCTACGTTTCAAATAAATAAAATAATACACGCACAATACGTAGTTTCTGAGCTTTAGGGTTATAATTATAACTGTTATAAGTGAATTTCATCTCGAGTAAGTAAATTTAGTAGAATACTAGTTCATTAATTACTCTATATTTAGTTACTATACTCATTTGGAATGTGACAAGTATACCAGTTAAATTGAAGGGATGTTTACAAAAACAACATAACTGCCTAGACTGGTTGACACTTATAGGGGAACATTTTTAGTGACAGTAGGTGTCAACCAGCTTAATTAGTTATGTTGTTTTTGTAAACATCCCTTCAATTAAATATTAATATTAATCTTGAACAGTAATAAAAATAAGCAAATTACATCAAAATCCGTTGAAGTAGTAAACTATGAAAATGCTGCCAAAAAACTTTTCGAAAAACACCTAGCTACCCTTTTGTATAGTAATGATCCAAATTTCATTATACAACATCTTATCTACAAATTAAATGAATCAATTAAAGAAAGTAAAACTGTAAAATTTCTACCTAAAAACCAGCGAAACATAAAACCTTGGATAACCCCGGGCATTCTGCGATGCATACGAAATCGAAATAAAATGCAGTTAAAACTAAAATCAGACCCTGACAACGAGATCCTGAGAATCACCTACAAGAGGTATCGTAATTTTACTAATAACTTAATAAAAAAGCTAAAACGTAAGTACGATAGGCGTCTACTCGAACAAACTAGGAAAGATCCCAAAGCATTATGGACCACGATTAAATCCGTAACTAACTATAAAGGTAACAAATCAAGTAACCTTGATTTACTCAAACATAAAAATACCCCTCAAGCTTCCGTAAACAGTACAAATGAGTTTTTTTCTAACATTGGTAAAAATCTAGCAGCTGAAATTACATCCACAGATTCACACACACACAACTCACCTAACACAATACGATCCTCGCTTTCTCACACCCCTTGCTCATCCTTTGTGCTCCTGGAAACGGACCCCAATGAAGTATCTAGTACTCTTATGTCCCTAAAATCGGACAGTGCAGCTGGTCATGATGACATTCCAACTATTTTTCTAAAATATTGTAAAGACCAAATAGTGCCCATTATCAGTCACCTGACTAACCTATGTTTTAGACAAGGTGTTTTCCCACAACTGCTGAAAAAATCCCTTATAACGCCTGTTTACAAGAGCGGAGAGAGAACTGATCCAAACAATTACCGGCCTATTTCAGTACTCACAGCGATCTCCAAAATAATAGAAAAACTGATCAATGTCCGACTAGTGAGATACTTAAACAAATTCAACCTATTATCAGACTCTCAATTTGGCTTTAGGCAGGGCAAATCAACGGAAGACGCGGTTTTACATCTAACTTCCTTAGTTACTAATGAAGTTGATAGTGGCAATAGATGTCTTGCAGTCTTCCTTGATTTAAAAAAAGCCTTTGATACAGTCTCTCTCCCTATTCTTGTAAACAAGCTGGAAAGGATTGGTATAAGAGGGAAACCACTTGATTTATTAGGCGACTATTTACATAATCGGAGTCAAAGGGTCAGGGTTGGTAAATATGTTAGCAGCGACTCACAAGTGTCATTTGGCGTACCACAAGGTAGTGTCCTTGGCCCTACCCTATTCCTGGTTTATATTAACGACCTTACTGCTATAAACATTCCGGGTAAAGTTATATCGTATGCCGATGACACTGTGATCGTTTTCACTGGAAAGACTTGGGATTCCGTATGTGCCGACGCTGAAAGAGGACTTCGGGAGATCTTTTCATGGCTCACATCCAATTTACTTACTCTTAATATTGAAAAAACGAATTATATTTGTTTTTCGAAAACAAATAGTGGTCAGCCTTCTACTGAAATAAATTTAAAAATACATAACTGTAGTCCCACATCTATCACATCATGCGGATGTAAACAATTAAAAAAGGTAGCATTCACAAAATACTTGGGTGTCATCATTGATCAGAGGCTATCTTGGCACCAACACATTGAAAACATTAACAATAGAATACGTAAGCTTACTTGGATTTTTAAAATACTTAGGCACATCACAAACACGTCCTTACTAAAACAGATTTATATAGCTCTAGCACAATCCATCATGACATATTGTATATCGGTATGGGGAGGAGCGACTAAAGTCAAATTTCTAGAAGTCGAAAGGGGACAGAGGTGCCTATTGAAAACGATGTTCTTCAAACCATACCGACATCCTACTTCTGAGCTTTACAATGAATGTCAACTCTTAAGTATTCGGAAATTATATGTCGTAGCCGTAGTTTTAAGACTCCATAAACATCTACCTTACAAAACCGTCGCTATGAATCAAAGAAGAGCTCGACCCGTTGCCCCTGTGCCCCTTAGCAAATCGGCATTTGCAGCCAGACAGTTTGAAGCACAAGCTGCACACTTATATAACATAATAAACAAAAAAAAGAACATATATTCATTAAATTACTATGACTGCAAAGAGACTTTAAATGGTTGGTTAGCTGGACTGAAGTATGATGAAGTTGAAGACCTAGTAAGAGAATAAAACAGACATGTAAAGGTAGTTTTTAATTATAAATTAAGCAATATCATTGCCACGCTCACATAGTTACGCACATGTGCACACAGACTCTCAGACATACTCATACACACATTTAGCAATATAGTTAAGTAATTAATTTTAAGTATATAAATTGTATAATAACTAGTGGGTAAAAAACAATTGTGATTACCACCTTAGGAAGAGCGAGTCCTCCTGACACAGGTGTCTACATACCTACTAGGAGGGCTCAACACTTGTAACCATTGTTAAGTTGTTTTCACGAAATAAATTATTATTATTATTATTATTATAATTACATTCCATATTTATTTGTAGAAGTTCCTGTAAAAGTGCCAAATTAATGGTTCGCCTAAAATTGTGATATGATTGTATCGAATTGAGACTGTCTTGTTCAGTATTATTTTTGGAAGAATTTTGAAGTTTTGGTACGATTTACTAGTGCCTTATGATTGTGACAGTCTGACTTGGGGCAAAAGTTTTTGTTGTTGTTTGTGTTAGAGATGGGGAAAAGCGTCATATTTGTATCAGGGCTCGATACCGGTATTTTGCAAAAACCTCGAAATAGCCCAATATTTTGAATTATTTTATGCTTTTTATGTAGAGCTCAGCAATGTATTTCAGTCATGATTTTGTATTATTAATTCAAATTCAAATTCAAAAACATTTATTACCAAAAACATAATTAAAAGTACATACAAAACGATAGAAACTTATTTTACTAACTTAACATTTAGTAGATATTTTAGAAGGTATATAAAAAAAAAAAACTTAACTATGTTTGGTAATGGGTACCAGTCTCAGCATGTGCTAGGCTGAAGCCCAGCGCTGATTTTCAGACTAGCCCCTTCTATGGGGTTGGTCGTAACACTACGTACAAACAACAAATTAATTAAAACAAAAACAAAAAAACACGGATAGAGAAAAAAGAGAAGAAGAAGACAAAGGACAAGAATAGTCATAGCACTTACCTAATAGGTAGTAAGTATAATAGAGAATGTATGTTATTTTATATATATACATATTAGATTGTCTGGTTAAAAAAACGAAATGATAAACCTAAGAACGGAAAGAATACCGGTATTTTTGTATGGAGCGAATACCGGTTTCCGAGCCCTGATTTGTATCGCCGTGACTGTCGTTCCGATTCCAAGAAAATCACTGAAAAATCGCCGTGATTTCGTCACGCCTATCGCTCACATCACGATATCTATGGTTGAGTTATCTAAGTGACGTAATGGACGCAGATGCGTTGCCGAATAAGCGCGACTGACGCCGTCGATATACAGGGTGGACAAAATCTATGGGCCCTGGAGGGGAACTACCTTAAATCCTTTAGTTAGCTCATTTTACTAAAAGAAAACATACCTTTATTTTTAAAAAGAAACTGCCATCAAAAATTTTCTAAAATTATCTTGGCCTGTGTACTTAAGATGGACTGGTAAAATAAAATTAATGATAGATTTCACGATCTTTTCTATTTGTAAGACCAAATGTTTATTAGAGAGATTTTATCCTGAACAATAGTCCTATCGGTTAGTAGAATAGAATACCGAGTGCTTGTTTTTTGAATTTTTTTGTCGGTTCGATTCCCGGTTGAGACAAGCGAATTTTAGGAGATCTTTGAATGCAGTTTTGAATCTTTTTATAAATAAAGCAAAGTTTCCTCTCAGTAAAATAAAGGATTAAAGGCAGAAAAATGTCTAGGTTGGTATAGGGAACGTGCACAAACTATAGGTGGCAGCACTGACAAAAGAGACACGGGCGGACAATAAAGGAAACTATCGCCCCTGTCAAATCAAGCTGTCAATGTCAATGATAATATGTAAGTGTCAATGTCAAATATAGTAAGTCGTAGCTACACTTACGTTTATCGTCCTTCAACGCGATAAATTAACGTTATTAACGGCGTTTTCGTCAATATGGCCCCATCATGAGAGGGTATATGATTTAGATTGGCGGCACCAGTTGGCAGCACCTTCGTCGTGCACGTTCCCTATACAGGTCCTAGGTCTGACTAAGGCCAATATCTGAATTTGCATTTAATACTCATAATAGTTTTTAATCGTTTTGTACTGACTAGGTTAAGCGGAGCATTTTTACCATGTGGCCATTTTTGTATTGTATTGCTGTGGTATTGAAATAAAGTTGATGGAAATTTTGAAGTGTGTGTTATTTCAGTGGATACCCAATACATTGATGGCCATGTGTGAAATGTTCCCTTACAGTTACAGGCATGGCCATTGATGTTTTCTAAATCAAATTTCTAGGTTAACTTAAAAAATATAAGTAGGTCGTTTATGCCGCAATAAACGTATATTCCGATCAAGGACCATTAAAACAACAGGACTGTCATTCTCCATACTTTGGATCGTGCCCCGACCGCAAGGGGATATCCAGGCAAAAACTAGATGGCGCTAAAAAACTAAACATTTAACGATGTTATAATTGAACAAAGAAACAGTACAGTAACAATTAGTCCGTAAGCAGTTAATAATAAATAAATTCTATCATTTAAATACTGTGTCACGCTTGTAAAGTTGAATAATTGTAAATAATATAATTCTTATACCAAGCTTATACATAGATGGCGTTGTAAATATCGGGGAACAGCTTTTTGTATGGAGTATGACAGTCCTCATGTTTTAATGGTCCTTGATTACGACACTCAAGGAAACCAAAATTTATAGGGTACTTTTCGTTAACCTAGTACTATGAAATTTGGCAAGTAAATACCGTCTTATGCTACAAATATGGGGAAAAATCTGAAAACTAAACATTTGTAATTAAATCCTATAAATATAATTTTTATTTAAAGTATTTGTACGGAACCCTCGGTGCGTGAGTCCGACTCGCACTTGGCCGGTTTTTTATTATTTGTTACAGCGGCATTAAAAATATACATTCTAAGAAAAAATCACGTATCTATTACGGTTCAAAAGGCGCAGCCCTATGACAGACGGACAACGGAGTCAAAGTAATAGGGTTCCGTTGGCATCCTTTGGGTACGGAACTCTAAAAATGGAGCTCTTAAATTATTTGTTTACGCAAGCGTTGGATTGACTTTCATATTTTTATCAACGTTCACCTTAAAAGAACTGATAAATTGATAATGCTATCTAATGATTAATTAAGTATGTCATAAAGTTCAAGTCTAAATAGTCTTGATTACCTTGCATGTAATAAAATCATAGACGGAAACTATAAGAGGGTCCATCAGAATAGGGAATATGCATGATATTTTTTATTTACTTTAATAAAAGCTCGTTCATATAAAAAAAATATTTTTCGAATAACTATAAAAATAACCAAGATATTACACAACAAAGATTTATCTCTATCTCTTTCTCGCAAAACAGAATATAGTATGGAGATTGTATGGCGGCCGTGTACTATGACGTCATAGTCCATATCGGATCTCTCTCTCTAATTGCTATCTGATTAGTGCTTTAAAATCTTTATATCTTCCGTATTTCTCGGTCGATTTCAATTTTATTTTGACTGAATGTCATCTTTTAAGAAATCTCTTAAAAAAAATCATGCATATTCCCTATTGGGCTTGGGCACAGAGATATATCGAGGTAGACGGAAAAAGTGCATGTATTTATTTGTATGCGAAATGAATGTAAATTCATTCATTCAAGAATAAAATCCTTTCGGATCGTTCTGTCCGTTTCCCTAAACACCCGTTCCAAAATAACAGTTTCCTAAATCGGCCCAAAATACCCGTTTATCATAGCGTCCGTATACCAAAAGACCCGTTTCTCGTTGCATCTGTATGTCAATTTTATTTTAACTATAAGTATAGGGAACGTGCACGAACTATAGGTGGCAGCACTAAACGACAAAAGAGACACGGGCGGACAATAAAGGAAACTATCGCCCCTGTCAAATCAAGCTGTCAATGTCAAATATAGTAAGTCGTAGCTACACTGACGTTAATCGTTCTTCATCGCGATAAATAAACGTTATTAATGGCGTTTACGTCAATGTGGACCCAGCATGAGAGGGTATATGATTGAGATTGACGGCACCAGTTGGCAGCACCTTCGCCGTGCACGTCCCCTATAGTCGGCATCGGCATATTATTTATTAATATATTGGGAAATGGACTAAGTAGGAAAAGGTAGTAGACAAACGTATATTTTGGGTGAAGCACATTTTGGAAACAATTATATCGAGAAACGGATTATTTAGGTGAGGTTGTGATGGGACCGGATGTTTTGGGAAACGGACAGAATGGTCCAAAATAGGGAATGCAATCTCGAACCGAGATTGGCGATACGAGATTTCGTGCGAAAAATCTGATTCGAGATTAGGTGTTTCGAGATCTCGACCAGTTTAAACTCGACGAGATCGAGATTTGACAAAGTAGTTGTTTTAAACAAAATTATCTAAGAATTCAGTATATACAATTTAGGGTTGCAAATATAACAAGTTATATTTGCAAAATAAAACAACGCATCTATTGAAAATTTTACAAAAAAACTCATTAAAAAAATACTAGTTTGAAACCTGCAGGTAAGTAAGAAACGTGAAAAAAAGTGGTAATAATATAATTAAAATTGTATCGTGTTGTACGAATGTGAAAAATCAGCACATCACTCGTAAATTTTACTTTCACTACAATTTACTTCATATTTTGAAAATGATTTCTAAGAAACCATAGGGTGCCTAAGGTGTCGTCAGTCATGCTCCATCGAATATTTGTTGCCAAAAGGCCAGCAGCAGAAAACGCCCGCTCGGCTTCCACGCCGGTCAGCACCACTGTGAGCCGGCAGTCGTATGCTAGCCTCAAAAACATTAATCGACGTTAAATAATCCACACGCATCAATCTTTCAATCTCGTGTCGACGAGATCGAATCTCGAAAATCTGCTCGAGATCTCGCTAGATCGAGATTTCATTCCCTACCGAAAGGAATAAACTGACTGACCGTATTTCCAGACTATAAAGCGAGTCCGCGAGCAGCTGTTCTCTTCCAACGGCTCGAGTTCGAGCGGGGCCGGCGCGAGTTCGAACGGGGCCGGCGCGAGTGGTCGCGGGGCCGGCTCCTCGTCCTCGGCCGCGCCGCGCCCCGCCGCCGCCGACATCTCGCACCTCATCAAGAGGAAGCGGCCCAGCGACGGCGAGGCCTCGGCCGCTAAACGGCCCAACACGTGAAATGGTCAAGCTTGCAGATAGTTCCCAAGTTCCGGTCTCCACACGGCCAGAGATGGGCATTATACGAATCGTGTTCTATTTGAATGATCGTTCGAATAAAAAATAATTCACGATATTTTTATTCGCGGATGATTTATTCGCGAATAAATCATTCCACGACTTTATTACGGATGATTTATTCGTTATTTTATTCGAATGAATCAAAAAAAAATATTTCAGGTACGACACGAATAATGAGTTGTTTTTAGGTACTGTACTTATATTGGTTCTAACACATAATGTGTTCCTAAAGGCTCAGGCTTCCTAAAGGCGGTTAAAATAATAGAAGTATGTTTTATATGAGTAAGGCAAATATCTTAGTTCGTTCCGTTACTACAAAAACAATCTTTCGGTTCTGTCTAGTTATTATTTTTTCAAGAAATGTCAATATGGTATTCCAATAAATAATTATTTGTGGCAATTCATTCGCGAATAAATCATCCGCCAATTTTATTCGTCATTCGCGAATAATTTGGTTATTCTTATTCGTTATTCGTCATTCAAATAAATTTTGCCCATCTCTGCACACAATTGCCGTTATCCCGTAAATATAAAATATATCAAAAAACGTTTAATTAGGATGATTCGAGTCTGTCGCTTTTCCATAAAGACAAACAGCGTCATCGCTTGCTTATGGGACAATCAACTTTTAGACCCACATTTTTGTCTGGCGTTACCGAGAATGTCTCCGGAGTTACCAACAAACCGAATACCTAATAAGTAATAAGATATTTTTCTATTTATTAGGTTTGTGAGACGGGGCATTCAACGTTCTAATATACATCATAAATTTAAACATAGTCAGGCCATTATTTAAAGGCGTCATTTTACAACGAAAATTAAAAGTTGCGGACAGCGTCGTGTGGGTCAAAAAGTTCATTGACCCTTCTACTGTATCAGTTACGCTTGAAATGTTTTTTATGTCACACCTGGCCATAAAGTGTTTTTTTCCGCACGCTGCGCGTACGAAAAAAGCCGCTTTCTGGCTAAGTGTAGACATAAAATGACGTACACAACACGGGAGGAAATAAAGAAAGCCCTCGATCGCATATTTAAGTCCCTCGCTTGCAGCTCGGGCCGCAAACTTATGCGATCTGGGCCTTTCTTTGTATTACCACCCTAGTTGTGTAATGTACTATTTTTACGGCTTGATACTTTTGATTTGCATAAAATGACATGAGAAGTCAAAAGTTGGGTTAAGACGTCAGCGCCATCTATTAGCATCATTTGACACTAAAAGTTTTTTACTAAATACGTGTTTTTGGCTTTTTGACAGTACTCATGTTATTTCGCGCATATAAAATATATCAAATAAAATAAAACGCATTTCAAACGTTACTCATGCTGTGAAATCAAGCGATGACCCTCTTTATGTTTGTAAATAAAAGCGAATCGAATCATCTTAAGCCGAATTCTTATCGATAGATGTGTGGAGACTTCGCGACCTTCAACCTACCTGATAGTACGATCGAACACACTGTTAACTGTACATTTGTAGACGAATATCAACTTTATTATAACGTGTTCAAGTATATGGGTGATCAGTTAACAGTGGCTTCGTATGTACCACAATAAGACTAGAGCACAAACTTGACGCATGACTCACAACTAGAAATATGCCGTTACCGGGAGTATTCCATATACAAGTGCGGAATATTCCCGGTAACGGCACATCTCTAGTCACGACAGTGAGGTTACGGCGCGTCAACGTGTTTTGAGCAGCGGTGTGGTCGCACTTTAACACTTTCGCAGTCCAATCCAGACCAGGTAACGTGTTAAAGCTAATAAAAGCGTATTAATAGTACATTACACAACTAAGGTGGTAATACAAAGAAAGATCGAGATCGCAGCTGCAAGCGAGGGACGTAAATATGTGATCGAGGGCTTTTTTATTACCTCCCGTGTTGTGTACATCATTTTATGTCTACACCTGGCCAGAAAGCGGTTTTTACCGTACGCGTATCGTGCGGTAAAAGCCACTTTATGGCCAGGTGTGGCATAAAAACATTAACTCCTCACAAATACTGCTTTTGGCTTGTGTTTAGTGTTATAGATATCAAAATTATAGTACCTCTTGTCTAATGATGGTACTAAATCAGGTAGGTAGGTACACCATCGCTCTATAGGACATACGGGAACTATTACTGTACCATCTTTAAGGGATCAGCATAATTTAAAATATTATTATTAAATGTGTGTATGGCTGCGTTTGAAAACATGGTTCGGGTTGTGTGTGAAACATTTACCTTGTGTGTAACTGCCAATAAAAACTACTGTGCAGTCAAGGGAACCAATATGTATATGTCGCAGCCAACTGGTTTAATCAGCCATTTGGTTAAATGCCTAATTTGCCATTTTCACTAAATTCTGACCCGCCAGCAGGTCGACGAAGCCCCGTTCTATTACTGCTCTGACGGACACAAGCTAACTAACAAACCTAACCTAAAATTTAAACGAAAAGGCTAGGCAGTTAACTAAATGGCTAATTAAGCTAGTTGGCGGCGATATATACACCACAGTTTCAAAAATATGTATACAGGTCTTATTATTATAGCAGTGAGGTTTATGTATATTTTGTAACTGTGTGGATCTTTGCCCTTGACTGCACATACTTAATACAGTCGAGGGCGCAAATATGTTTACAATTTTTGACCTTATTTTGTTGCAATAAGGTCGAATTTTAAATAGCCTTTCTGGGAAATGAATACAGATGGTTTTTAAATGGTGCCACAACAATATAGATGCAGAAAATTTCATTTTATATTGTCTTTAGATCTGATCCATTATTGTTATTAATATTTAAGACATTTATTGCCAAGAACCCGGCTGTCGGGTTCATTTTGTATGCAAATTTGGGAGTTTGATATGTATGTACTGAATATCGTCTCTACTTAAAAAAAAACTCGTATCTAAATACGTCGTAGAGAAATACGTCAAAAGTTACATACGAACGTCGTATACACTTACTGCGTGTTTGCCTCGAGTCAGTGTCAGATACGTGTTTTTTTTTTAAAGTAATGACGATGTGTTATATCACGCAACGTGCCCTAAATACCACATTTTTCAAAATACCAGATTCTCGATTTATCAGTTTCCCCGTATACCAGATTTTCAAAATAATAAATTCTACAAAATCATTTAGATGCTTGAGTAACTTACGATTTTATAGTCTAGTGTAACGGGGATGTGGTAAGACAGGAATCTGATAAATCGAGACTTTGGTGGGTGTGAGTGAATATTACATACATTTTCACTAAATAAATATGTCGACATAAGGATGCAACTACCGTATTCAAAGGAAAGAAAAAATGGAAGATAAGAAAAAAATAAGGGAAGGAAGGTGGGTAAATAGTTGGACTCGCGCACGAAGCGTTCCGTACCATTTTACTAATTTCAAAAATATGTAGCAGTCAAGTCATACATTTTAGAAAACAGCAGTGTCATAGTAATAATCAGTGGAATTTATTGCTCATTCCCGCCCTTTGGCTATGGTACCCTAATAATAGTACATTACACAACTAGGGTGGTAATACAAAGAAAGGCTGAGATCGCAGGAGTTTGCGGCCCGAGCTGCAAGCGAGGGACGTAAATATGCGATCGAGGGCTTTCTTTATTACCTCCCGTGTTGTGTACATAATTTTATGTCTACACTTGGCCAGAAAGCGGCTTTTTCCGTACGCGCAGCGTGCGGAAAAAGTCACTTTATGGTCAGGTGTGGCATTAAAGTAATTACTTTTGTGAAAAATGATGGACGACGGCTGAAAGTTTTTGAAATCCATTTTTTGGCTCATATATGGTTGTACAATATGCCCCAATTTTTTGTCAACTAATTGAAATTTTACCAGAAATTGTTGAAGCTAATGTTATTTGAACTAAAGTGTACTGATAAATATGATTAGCTATTTTTATTTTGTTCTTCCCGTTATCATTAATTGGAAACTGAAAGTGTCGTTTCAATTATTAAGTTACGTTTTAAATTATTTATGTTATGAGTAATTCGCCGCATAAAAATCAGACTGATGTAATAAATAAGGATATAAGTTTCATAATTCTTGTGTCTTAGTGGCGAGGCGTCAATAGTATGTACTTACCTAGCAACTAAAACAAAGAATGTTTCAGATCGCAGGCATTTGACGATAAATATGCGATCTGAGGCTTTCTTTATTCTTTATTATGTACATGAAGTGGGATTTTCCGCTCGCGGTTATTGCCACTTTATGGCCAGGTGTGACGTAAATTACTTGTAAATACGGAACCCGATAAACCTGGATTAGGGGTTCAACTACGAACGTCTTCGTTCGAAGTTCTCATGCCGTCTCTCTCGTAGTCTGGCTATAGAACATTGGAGTGAGCGAGATGGCAGTAACTATACGAACTTCGAGCGAAGTATGAGCCCAGATTTGTATAAAATAGGATTATTCCAGTCTGTCGGTTCTCCATACGAACAAAAAGAGTGTCAAGAGTGCTGCCACGACATCAATTCTGTAGGTAGGCACAGTCGAGGTCATAAATGTTTACACTTTTCGACGTTATTTCCTTGGAATGAGATCGAAAAGTGTAAACATATTTATGACTTCGACTGTACCTGAGAAGCATAACACTATAAGTAAGTATGGAAAACAATAGGACTTACAGTGTTATGCTTCTCAGGCACGGAATTATGGTTGAAATCTGGTCCATTCTATAGCTTGATACGTCGATAAGTCTCAAAAAACCAGAATTAACGCGCAATCGGTCATTTAACTTCAAAGTCACAGCTAAAGTTTTTTGGTAAAATAGTATTTGTTAGCCTTTTGAGAGTATCTACAGGATGTTTTCGGAGTCATGTAGCAGGAGTGAAAGTTGCTCAGTGTGACCCTCCCAAGTGCCCCGTTCACCCTGCTACCATGACCCCAAAAACACCCTGTATAAAATGCAACGCGTTTCAAACATGTCGTGGAAGCGAATGATGAATTGATGACCCTCTTTGTTGTTTGTATCGAAAACCGATTGACTCGAACCACCTTCGATGCTTTAAAATAGGCAAGCCGGTGAGAATCGTGGACCTATACGCGTTTCGCTACTAGTGTCTTATAAGTTTACCATGTTATTATCAAAATCGGTCTGAATGTAATATAGAAGTAAGATTTAATCAATTCGTTAGGTTATTTTTCATTTCGATATCTAAGATATAGGTAATGAGGTGATTATTTGTAGTGATATCAGCAAAATGCTTCGCTAGAGAACAAGAAGCTTAAAATAAATAGCCGGACGTTAGCTTCGCTAACAAATAACTGGAGCACTCCTAGTAAGCCGGTCGCTTTGTACTTACGAGCAACACGCACACATCAACCAGCGTTAAGTTAAACCTAGTAAGTGCTCCAGATCAAATTTTAAAAAGGGCGTAATATCATTATTATATTGATGTTTTTAACCCTTTTTACCCGACTGCGGCGAAGCCAAAAGGAGGGTTATTTATTTGACCTGTATGTATGTATGTCCGTTCCTATGTCCGCTCGTAACTACTCAACGGCACATCCGAATTTGATAAATGATACATCATTAGATTCGTCTTGATGGTGCGAGTGTCACTGGGTATGAAGTTCGTTAAAATAAACAAAATGGCGGATTTTATGCAGTTTCAAAGTGCACTGCGGACGGTTTTTTTTTTAATAAAAATGTGGTTATTAAAATTTGTTCTGAAGCACTTACTAGGTGTTGATATGGAGCAGCCGAAGTGACCAGCTGACTAGAGGTGCTACAGTATCTGTTATCGCGGCTGTCCGGCTATTTCAAACTTTTTGTGCGCCCAAGTTTGGTGGTTGTTATAGGTAGCCAAGACGAGTCGATTTCACAGCGTTTCAACCGCGGCGGTTTTTTTCATTCGTATTCCAGCAAATGTAGCAGCAAGCGGTGGTGATCGCAGTTAACTTTTATTATAAATGATAGACGGTATCGCGGCTTCTCGTCACTTGATAATCCTTAAAATTTAAGGACACTAATGAAATAAAAATCGCTGGAAAAATGCCTGAAATCGACCTGGAACCCAAACTACCCATGGCTACAATAGACGGAGGCAGCCTCTGTCGGTCGCCGTTCGTGTTGGCGGTAACTTGTGTAAGTACGGCTGCGCATGACAAAAAGCATACATGGGAGTGTCACCAATGAAGTTGCCAAGCTATAACAAAATACTAAGATGACATATTTCTTGTGATTCAGAAAATTTCAAGATTCGATTTATTGGAAACTTTTGCTGATATCGACATTTTTAACGGCGTAGGGGAAAGTGTTCACATAACTTGTTAATTGTAACTTGTAGATTATCATTATCACACTACTTAGATGTTATTTTATGTTGTAAACTAAACGTTAAGATTGATTTTTAATAAAATAGACTGACAAATTTGATGTTTTTTCTAACCCTTTCCAAAAATTAGTAATTTAATTAACGGATTGTAGTTAGATTTCGATTCAGATTTCGTAGTATGAGTTAAGTGTTCGCGTCTTTCCTGTGGACATCACAAAATTGGCTTTAAAAGCCTAATTTTCAAGCTGGACCCCTATAGGCAAGTAACCCTACTCTTCTTCTAGGCCCATATGATAAAAACATAGCGATGTGTACTCGGATCGTTAACTATCATTGCTTTGTCCACAGGCAAGACGGTTTTTCGAAATCTGTATGACCCAAAAACTGAAATGCATTTAAATTTAAAAACAACTCCCAACTAAAAAAAACACGATCTCAAACTTCAAAATCGGTTTGGTGAAATCTAGCTAAGAAGACTGTCAGGTCAGGTCACCTTAACATAAAATCGCATCGAAATCAGTCCAGTAGCTTTCCAGGAAAATGGTAACAGACGTACACACACACAACTTCTAACCTCAAACGGATCTACCGCAGTGGTTCCGAACCTGGGGGTAATTACCCCTCTAAGGGTAACATTAATAATAAATAAATAAATAATAAATAAAATGTGTATTTATTTAGGTATAAACCCATTGGTACAAATTATATCACAATTACAATAATTAACAATTAATTAAACAATTATTAAAATTACAACAAATTAAATTATCAATTACAATAAAAATTAATTAAATCACATTACATTTACAATTAATTTCATTAATAAATTAATAAATAATTAAGGCCAATAATTTGGAATGTCTACTAACACTAAGACTACCACTTCATGACAGACACCTCACTCTTGAAGTAACACGTGGAACACGCCGTAATTATGTAGTTAGGCGATTCGCTCACCCTTCTGACAAATGACCAATGTCTCTCTATTAATACTCACATTAAGTCGTTTTTCTTTGAGTACTTTCATATACTTGTCTGTATTACCTATTTTTTGGAGGGGTAATGATACCAAATCTAGAGGGGGGCTGTGGGTGATGTTGCAATAAAGGTTAGGAACCACTGATCTACCACCTCCTTTCCGTTTCGTCTGTCGAGGGTTAAAAAATACTAGTGTCATTTTTGAAGTTTCCACAAAGTCATTGGTTTCTAAATCAAGAAGTAAATCTGTTACTTTATACTAAATTCAGGTGAATTCGCTCCGCAATGGCTGATGAAGACGCAGATCCCTCTCAACCCAAATACATGACGTTTGCAAACTCGAGGGTCCCGATGGTCGGTCCTCTCATCGACTATTTAGACATCGGCTATCACTATCTGACGAGCAAGTCTTTCACTAACGCAGAGAAGCTGCGCCCGAACGCGGCTCGAGCGAAGTTGTCGGCCACATTCTTGGCTATCGTGTGCTTATTCCTTGGCTTTGTTGCGAACGTCAAGTTTGAAGTGGTCAGGTACGATGAGACACCACTCGACTATGATCTGCATTTTATGCTGATGAGCAAAGAAGCTAACATCTATATTAATGACATCGATCCGGCACGTAAGTACTTTACCTATAGAGAATGCAATACCCGGTCAAATATGAAACCCGGGTATTACCGACTCTAAATAAAGTCAGTTACCCGGGTTGCATTACCTACAATGAACTTGCCGGCCGTGTTAAGTAAGATAAGCAAGCACGTGATGTTTTTCGCTGACGTTAAACTTTATTTATTATCTTTTAAATAATTTTTATGAATTACTAGGTACTAGGTTTCTTTTAACCTGGGTTCTGAGTCCAAAAAGCCGGGTTTTACCCGGCTCTAAATAAAGTCAGTTTCCCGGGAACCCGGCTTTTCGGGTGCCCGCGTTGAATTTCCCTTACTGCAGATAAACACTTAGGGCCTCCGCTAGCTGACGCGGATTACCCGGAACGGACGCCCGTCTAATAAGAAATTGTATGAACAGCGCTAAGTGAAGCGGGCGCGGGTCCATACTTTTGCCCGCCCGCCGCGCCAGCTTGCGGAGGCCCTTATAAAATGGGCCGTCGTTTACGTATCCGTATTTTCAGGTGTGATGTGGTGTTTCGAGGCTTCCGACTGCGCTGCTCTGTTCATCAGCTGTTTGCTAATTTGGAATTCTTCCAATGTGGTTAGTAAGTCCCAGTGGCGTGGCGTAAAAGATATCCTTGGGCAAGCCGGTGCAGATTTGGCGTACATTTTCTTGAGAGCTGTAGAATAAGGTGCTCAAATGCTTGATATAGGCAAGCCGGTAGGAATCGAGTGCTTTGGACGCCACGCTACTGGTAAGTTAAGTTATTTAAACATTACAGCAAGAACAATACGTGAGCGAAGGGAGTCGCTACGTGTCCAGCCAGACCAGAATACCACAGTTGCATAAGACCGATTCTCCATTTATTAGATATCCATCTATACCGCTTGTTTGAGTAACCTACAATTTTCTCATCTATATCTAGTGCAGCATAAAAAATCCGAAAAAATCAATTGTTTTTTTCCGAGTTTATTTGAAACATTGTTTTTTTTCCGTTTCTTTCGGATTTTTTCGGAAGAATAAAATCATTTGTAGGTAATGATCATTTATTAATGCTTCATATAGACATTGGGCTTTGTGTGTTAAAACGAAACTGTAAGATTAATAGTAATGTTACACTAATATTTCGAGCCTCTTTCGACCCCTTTAGTTTAGTTTATCATTAACTTGGTTACCTATATGAATGTTTGGGCACTTCCAGGGCCCTGTTTCACGAAGCTACAAGTTACAATTTTACAAGTCTAAACTAGCAACATTGGCCAAATCAACCAATGGCGTGGCTGTAAGTACTAGCTCCGCCCCTTTGGTAGGTACCTACGTATTTCGTGGGGCCGACTTTGGGCGTCAGTAACGCTTCCATACTTATTATATTTCGATGAGTTGATCATGCAGATCAGGTTCAAGAAGGAAACAACATTTGAGTTGACATTACTTGTATATTTTTAAACAGCTTACTTAAACTTTAACCACAGCTTTGCCAGTATTATCACCTGCGAGCATTCCTATAAAAGCGTCAAAGACGTTATCGAAGCCTTCGGTGACGTGTTCTCTCGTCTTCAGTTGGCCCGATTTCGTCCACTTGACAAGGTCTGCAAACGCCTCGGACCAACGCGAGATCCATCGCGGCACCAGGAAACCTTCCACTCTTAGTTGCTTGCTCACTAAAGTCGGTTGAATTATCGTTGCTTTAGGATAATTAGCAGCTTCTGCGTTGTACGAGCTAATACTTCCGCATACAGCGACTCGCCCAAATGTGTTCATTTGAGCCATGATCTGACTGCTAATTTCGCCTCCGACGTTATCGAAATAGCAGTCTACTCCTTGAGGCGCCGCTTCTTTGAGGGCCTTCACGACGTCCACAGTTTTGTAGTTGAACGCTTTGTCGAAACCTAACTCTTTCTCCAACCAGGCGACTTTGTCGTCTGAGCCCGCGAAGCCGATGACTCTGCAGCCTTTGATCTTGGCGATCTGGCCGACGAGCGAGCCCACCGCCCCGGCGGCGCCGGTCACGACCACCGTCTCCCCGGATTTCGGGTGGCACAGTTCAAGAAGTCCGAAGTACGCAGTCGCTCCCGGCATGCCGATGGCTCCGACGCCTAGAGAATCGGACAGGCCTTTTAAATCGGGGAGTTTGTAGACACGATTCATTCCGGCGACTTCGGTTGCGTTGACGACGCTGTGGTCGCACCAGCCTGTGTGGGTGACGACCTTCGTGCCTTCTGGGTATCTGGGGTCTTTGGATTCCAGTACTAAAGCGACTTGGTAGCCGAATTGGTCGTAGGGTACCGGGTAGTTGGGGTTGTAGGCGCGTTGGTACGGGTCCACGCTGAGCCACTCGGTCTTGAGAAGCAGCTCCCCGTTCTGGATGGGTGGCAGCTCAGTCTCGACCACCTCGAAATCACTCCGCTTGGGGACTCCCTGGAAGGTCTTCTTGACGACATATTTCCTTTGCTTCACCATGTTGAACGCCTACCGCCGCTTGCGTAATGCAACTGGCGTGCTATGAAGTTCCTCAAAGATATATAAACTTCAATAGCGTAGATAGTGTAATCTGTGATGATGATAAAACCGTAATGTTATCGCGTCAGTAGGTGTTAATATGCAACGTTCAATGTCAATTGATCGTTTTTCGTATAGTCATGTCCAAATTAATTAGGTACTCTACTCAAGGAAAAAGTCTCATTTTTGGTTTTTAAAGTGCGATTTACAACTTTCTGTGGTGATACTGTTACTACTAAACCTAAATTGGCTTTGTTTGTTGTACCTAAGTGCCCTCTATAATACCCCACCGAAATATAATGTATGGAACGATTACATTTAACAAAACTGACGTTAAAATTGGCCCATGGCTACCTACTTTTTATAGTACATTGTGTATCAAGGGCGGTAAGTAAAGAATTACAAACGAGTGTTTGTTACAAGGCCGAGGCGAAGCCGAGGGCTTTAATAACACGAGTTTGTAATTCCTTTACCGCCCGTGGCACACACCATGTTTTTCATCACACTTGTGAGGAAATCTGATTAAAATAACCTTACTTAACCTAAATAAAATTGTAAAACTGACAGTGACATTAGTGACATATTCCATAGACAATGCGAACGTCAAGTCACGTTCGGAAACCATAGCGGTAAAGACTAAAAATGGTTTATTTTATATTTGCAAAATACTGAAATACTATATTTAAACATTTAATTAATGTTACAGAAATATGTTTTTACATGTATTTGCATAACAGTTCTCTTTAAATATTTCAATTAATAAAAGTTAAAAAAGCAAGTTGGCGTTTCCTTTGAAAATGACAAATAAGAGTAAAACAGAACTAGCGTTTCGAATTTAAAAAGAAAACCATTACGCCCTAGGGCGTAATAGGTCATTTACGGCCCGCAAAACCTACGTGTAATGACACAATTTCCGAGCAAGTGTGATGAAAAAATCAATACGTCTTAGTATCAAGTGATATTGATAAACAACTTAATGTTTAAAAAAAGGCCAAAGGACCATGGGCACTTTAGTATGGAGTCTGGTCCATATCCTCAATACTTATGAAACCTATGCCAAATGATAGCTTCAATGCTATCGTTTATTTCATACTATGACAGTTAAGTCGAAGTCGCGGGCCAACATGGTCTTTTTATATAAATAGAACCCAGTACGGCTAGCAGTAAATGTTACTAGGAAACACGATATCTAAAACGAATAAAATCCATTGTAATTAATATCTTTAACTCAATTAAGTTTTATTTTCCAAAACGAGCGAGTTCGATTCCCGGTTAAAGTACAAGTTCTTTTTTCAAATCTATGTTTGCAGTTTTCTTTGTCCCTAAAATTGATCACATGGTTCTTAAGAACAGATCTTCGTATGTCTTATAGTTTCAGACTTTCCCATACTGACCGATCGAAATGGGCCACCCTGTATATTTTGAAATATAACCGTACTAATCTAATCGTAGGTACTATGTTATATTTTAGATAATTGTCTGTAGTGTTGGCTATCTGTAGAATTGGGAATCTGGGCATTCCTATTTTTCCTTGTACACTCGCGGACTTTAATTGTTGAGCCATTTAGGCTTCACCTTACACTAATAGTCGTGTCATAGATTGTGTAACGCATTCCTGACCATGTCAGGCAAATTCCTGACGTATGGTAACCCTATGCCAGGAAGAAATAAAACAAGTAACTACTTATCCATACATTCAATTATTTAACTGTCCAAATATATCAAGTAAATATAAAATATGACGTTACCTGGAACGTTACCGTACTTTGTACTTTAAATTTTGACCACAGCTTTTCCGGAGTTTTCTCCAGCTAGCATACCAATGAACGCATCGAAAATTTTGTCGAAACCTTCAGTGATATGCTCTCTCGGCTTCAGTTGCCCGCTCTTTATCCATTTGACAATCTGAACGAATGCCTCTGGCCAGCGGTCCAACCATCTCGACACTAAAAATCCTTCCACCGTCAGCTGTTTGAACACCAGCGATGGTTGCAAGATCGATGCTTTTGGCATCTTATTCGGATCCTCGTTATACGCGCTGATACTTCCGCACACAGCTGCCCTTCCATATGTATTCATTTGGGATATAATAATGCTGCTAACCTCTCCCCCCACATTGTCATAGAAGCAGTCCACTCCATTCGGAGCGGCTTCTTTCAGCGCCTGCTTCACGTTCGCAGTCTTGTAATTTATAGCCTTATCGAAACCCAGTTCCGTCTCCAACCATTTGACTTTATCGTCGGAGCCGGCGAAGCCTATGACTCTGCAGCCCTTGATCTTGGCAATTTGTCCGACTAGCGAGCCGACGGCTCCAGCGGCGCCGGTCACGACGACCGTCTCTCCAGTTTTCGGTTTGCAAAGTTCTAGGAGCCCGAAATAGGCTGTGGCTCCGGGCATGCCAACGGCGCCAACCCCCAAGGACAGCGACAGGCCTTTTAAATCTGGTAGCTGGTAAACTCCGGTGAAAGTGGCGTATTTGTCTTCGGCGTTGACTACACTGTAGTCTGTCCATCCACTTTGACACATGACTTTGGTTCCTACCGGGTATTCGGGTGCTTTGGACTCTATAACCGTTCCCACTTGAGAGCTGAACTGGTCGTAGGGTACGGGCACGTCAGCATTCATCGCTCGCAGGTACGGGTCCACGCTGATCCACTCTGCCTTGACAACCATTTGTCCATCCTTAATAGGTGGTAGTTCGTACTCGACTATTTCATAGTCGTCCCTCTTGGGTACACCTTGGAAATGCCTCTTGCACACGTACTTCCTCGCTTTTACCATGTTGAAGCTGTAATCAAAATAGACGTGTTATGGACTTTATATGGAAATGCGATGTCGTCATATTTACGTTCCTTTTGAGATCACTACGATATAATTTATATTCTTGCTTAAACAGCTGCTTATCGAGTGCTGTTTTGTAAGAACACTACCTATTGTAAAATATTGTTGTCTGTAGATGTTATTAGCATGTTCCTATAGCTTAAAAATAAATAACTTTGGGTTTCAGACGCATATCATAACAACGAAACTTATTTTTGTGGCGTTTTAATCCATTTGGTAGTGATCCCAGACTTCTAATAAATAGTTGTCCCATTAAAATCAGCAGGGATTTCGACAAAAATGTGTCCACAGAAGTGAGGCGGCTTAAACGCCCGATTTATGACCCATTTAACTTGAAATTTTTAGCGATTGCATACTCTTCCCTCGCGCAAGATAGGCACGGTTCCGGATTAGGATCCAAGTTGCTTGAGAATAGTGATCTGCCTCAGACTCGGAGCCAGAATATGTGTGCCCCACACGTGCGCCTGTGGCGGGGACGTGGCCCGGAATGGCGACCCGACGGCGTTATAGTAGTATCATGGAAACTAGGTAGAGTCCTGGTGTAGGATGTTGGTTGTATCCTACATTCAGGCAACCCGCTCACAGGCCGGTGCAGCGGGCGACCAGACCAGGCCCAAACCCTAAAGCGTCGCAGATCCGCCGCGTTACTAAAGGACTACGAATTCGCGGCGCTTCTTGCGGTAGAGACTTTGGGACCCTGGTCAGCAGACATGAAGACCTTCATGAGGGCTCTGTCGCCGTGGGTGTGGCTGGTCCATTACGTAAAGACCTACGAAAAATAAGCTAAAGAAAAAAATTAATAGGTACTGTTTTCTGTGAATTGAAAGATTACTAAGTAGGTAACTAGGAATAAAACGATTCTGGGAAAAAGACGATATATCGATATCGCTACAATCCGCGTCAAAATTACAAGTCATTCTCGTTTTAGATATTGTTATCTCACTCCGTCAGTAGGTACAGTTAAAAACAAAAACATGTAGGTATCAAATAAATAGCTTTATTTATAAATATGGTACGATGTTTAAGTACTTATTGCTACTGCAGAAGGTATATTCGGACGTATTTTTGATCATTTGTATGCTATTCTACACTTGACTGTAATCGTAAACCTTGACTTTGACATGATGCGAAATCACGCCACGCTACCATTTCGCTGTGCGGCTACTAGCACCCAATTTTGCCCCTGTGGAGAGGCTTACTCAGCCACCAGAAAGAGCACGTGTTATGGGATAGAAAGAGACGGTCGGATCCGGTGCGTTCCGTCCCGTGGTCGGACCTGATCGTCAGTTATGTTAGAGAGAGAGACCTCTGTAAGAAGTTCGGTCGAGTTCATTTACATCTATAGGTATATATAAGAGAACAAAAATATCTGAACACGCTTTTATGCTCCTGACAATAGGGTCGTATTCAGATATTGTTATTCCCGTAAGTGTGTAGATGTAAATGAACTCGACTGTACTGTTACTTATTCTGTGACGCTGCGCGGTATGTAAGGCTATTTTACTGTATCCATTTGTTAATTATATAAGATCTTGTTAAAATAAGAAAAATAAGGATTGAAGTTTTGAGGTCGATATAAAGTGTAAATTATTTTATGAGCTTTAAAGTTGGGTGGAAAAGTCCACTTTAAAAGTATTAAAATATTTAAAACTATTTATGCCACACCTGGCCAAGTGTAGACATAAAATGATGTACACAACAAGGGAGGTAATAAAGAAAGCCCTCGATCGTATATTTACGTCCCTCGCTTGCAGCTCGGGCCGTAAACTTCTGCAATCTCGGCCTTTCTTTGTATTACCACCCTAGTTCTTTGTGTAAATAAAAGTTCTTCTAGCACGAACGAAGCAACTATCACACTTTATAAATAGGTAGGTATACTCATTACCTGTTTAGATCAAACCCCTTCGGTCGACTCTGACCACTTCCTAATTTGTCCATTTCCAAAATTGACCACTTCCTAATTCGTCCACTCCTACAACATGTAGTTTTACACTTTAATGTAGTTTATTTTGATTCTATGATAAAGTTTCCATGAGAACTGTATTGTTGAAACTTGTTTTCATAAAAAAATATATATAAATATAGTTCACTTGAACTGAACCATATTTGCTTTATATGCATATGTTGCTTTAAGCCCAAGTGTGCAGAAGTCTACACACTTGGGCTCAAAGCAACATTGTCGGTATATCGCTGTGCCGAGCTGTTTTCCTTAGTAATGTAATGGCCCTTCTTACACCTTTCGAGCTCGTGACAAAAATAATTTCAATTAGAAAATTGAATAATTTTTACTCATCATAAAATTGGTATTTCCTTTATTTTAAAATTGTTAGGGTAAAATATTTTATTCTAAATAAAAATATTAGAGCACCTCTATTTAAACAGTATACGCTTTTTATCTCAAACATTTTTTTCTAAAAAACTGTGGGGCTTAACAAAATGCTCTTACTATAGCTTGGCAATTTCGTTGGTGACACTCACCTGTGTGCTTTTTGTTATGTGCAGCCGTAACTAATTACACAAGTTACCGCCAACACGAATGGCGACCGACGGAGGCAGCCTCTGGAGGCCGGAGGTTCATGTTGGCGGTAACTTGTGTAAGTAGTTACGGCTGCACATAACAAAAAGCACACAGGTGAGTGTCACCAACGAAGTTGCCAAGCTATAGACGAGATCTTTTGCATCGGGGCTCGTATAATATTTATTATCATTCCATGTTTTCACTTGCCTCTAAAACTGCGGCGCCAGTCGTCCGGTCCGCGCGGCGGTGTAGACACTATTGATAATGAATGAAGGTAACGACCGGTATCTGATATAACTTCAACGTAGTCTCCGACCGAAGCTAGTTTTCACGGCCGAAACCGAATTGCGGCTTTGATGCCAAAAGATGCCAAAAGAAAAGAAATGAAATAATACATACATATTTAGACTCAGACTTGTAAAAGAGCCATTGAGGGCCTACTTGCAAAAATAAACTATTTTATTTTATTTTTTTATTTTATTTTTTATTTATGATCTCAGACTCTCAGTTTCGGCCGAAACCGAAACTTCCTTAAATGAGGTCATGTTGTCGTGAGAAGAAAAAAAACCGGACAAGAGCGAGTCGGACTCGCCCACCGAGGGTTCCGTACAAGTACTAAAATTTAAAAATATTGTCTAGAAATAAGTCTATATTTTTAAGGTTTAATTACAAATGTACCTATATAGTTTTCAGATTTTTCCCTATACTCGTAGTATAAGACGGTATTACTCGCCAAATTTCAGGTAAGAAAGAGCTACGCTGTCGGAAAGGTAGTCTTCTACTACCCTCCCAACAAGGAAACATAAAAACTCTTCTTGTATCAAGTCAGACCTGATGCTCTAGCGAAAATAATCAAAATCGATGAGCGTTTCAGACGTGTAAAGCCTCTTAATTATGCTTAAGATTATTATTAATTGGCTGTACATTCGCAAAGCAAATAAAATTAACCTTCAAAATGATATTATTTATTTATAAGAAATTGAATCGATCAAGTGATTGTTCACTCAAATAATGAAAAATATGAGGTTACCTAAAAGGTTACCGTACTTTGTGCTTTAAACTTTGACGATAGCTTTTCCGAAGTTTTCTCCGGCTAGCATACCAATGAATGCATCGAAAAGCTTGTCAAAACCTTCAGTGATGTGTTCCCTCGGCTTCAGTTGACCACTCTTTATCCATTGGATAATATCGGCGAATGCCTCTGGCCAGCGATCCAACCATCTCGATACTATAAATCCTTCCACTTTCAGCTGCTTGAACACCAGCGATGGTTGCAAGATCGTCGCTTTAGGCATCATACTCGGGTCCTCGTTATACGTGCTGATACTTCCGCACACAGACACCCTTCCATATGTATTCATTTGGGATATTATAATGCTGCTAATCTCTCCACCAACATTATCAAAGTAGCAGTCCACTCCCTTCGGAGCGGCTTCTTTCAGCTCCTGCTTCACGTTCGCAGTCTTGTAATTTATAGCCTTATCGAAACCCAGTTCCGTCTCCAACCATTTGACTTTATCGTCGGAGCCGGCGAAGCCTATGACTCTGCAGCCCTTGATCTTGGCAATTTGTCCAACTAGCGAGCCGACGGCTCCAGCGGCGCCGGTCACGACGACCGTCTCTCCAGCTTTAGGCTGGCAGATCTCCAGGAATCCGAAATAAGCTGTGGCTCCGGGCATGCCAATGGCTCCGGCGCCCAGAGACGGCGACAAGCCGCCGAGTTCGGGCAGTTTGTATACTCCAAGTTCTACTTGCGGTTTTTCTTTAGAGTTCACGATGCTGTAGTCACTCCATCCTTTCTGTGAGACGACTTTGCAGCCAACTGGGAAGTTGGGTGCTTTGGATTCGATAACTGTGCCGACTTGGGAGCTGAACTGGTCGTAGGGGACGGGCAGCTGGGCGTTGTACGCTCGCAGGTACGGGTCCACGCTGATCCACTCTGCCTTCACGAGGGCATCTCCATCTTTTAGCGGTGGTAGTTCGTACTCGACTAGTTCATAGTCGTCCCTCTTGGGTACTCCTTGGAAATGCCTCTTGACCACGTACTTCCTTGCCTTTACCATGTTGAAGCTGTAATTAAAATAGACTTGTTATGGACTTAACATGGAAATGTGATATCGTCATATGTACCTATTGCTCTAACTCTTACGTCCCTTTTCACTTCGGTA
Source organism: Eudemis profundana (assembly GCA_947034925.1). Taxonomy (NCBI): domain Eukaryota; kingdom Metazoa; phylum Arthropoda; class Insecta; order Lepidoptera; family Tortricidae; genus Eudemis; species Eudemis profundana. The sequence goes on along the minus strand of OX344805.1, from coordinate 24,697,387 downwards.
CAATTGTACTAGTGGCTCTGTGAGCTGTAGGTTTCGCGAGTTTTTCAACCCCAACCGCTCCGCCATATTAAAAAAATCCAAAAATTGAACCGACAAAAAAGTAGGGATGTAACGATACATAGTTTTGCCGATACGATACCTATACCGATATATTGTAGTTAATAACCGGCGATACCGATACCGATATCTTAGCTAAATAATGAAGTATGAACTTCAGACATTTGTATGTCCTTATTATAACCAAAACTTGGATATATTTAACATAGAGCCAACCTTGAAAGTGTAAAGTAAAAATAAATAAATTGTCAACTCAAAATTCAATTCTTTTTTATTAAGAACCAAAGATTTCATTAACATACTAATTATCATTGCACAATTGCACAAGGTAAATAAGTCAGAAATTGAATTGAAATTACTTTTTGCAGATTTTTTTTGATACAGCAAATTCTTTTCGCGCTCTTCAAATATCGGTTGTATACAGGGTGTCCCTAAAACCAACTTTGATACGAAAAGGGCTGATAGACCAGCTCATCAGTCACCAGATTAAGTAAATTTGACCTCAGTAAAAATTTCTTAGTTTTCGAGATATTGACGTTTTTGCAAAACTCGTGCTAAGTGATACCCTGACTCGGTTATTTGAGTGTCATGACTAAAATATCAAGTATTTTTCAAATCTGGTTTTTCATATGGGTAGCCAGATAACTATGCTATTGAACGTAATTCCTATTTCTGATAATTTCTTCATGGTGTGGCCACAGTAGAATATCAAAAATAATTTTCAGATTTTTCCAAATTTCACGTCTGATTTCGAACGAAGGTGGTGAAAAAAAAAATGTACCAACACAACCTGGCACATGACGTAAAAAAATGGCGCATTTTTTGTAGTTTCTAAAATCGTATAACATTTACTAAATATTGTAATAGTTTTTGAGATAATGATATTTTTTTACAAAAATAACCTGTACTGAAGTTACTATTCCATTGAGTTGGCGCTCAACCAGTCGACCAAAAATTTACCTAAATGTTTGACTATTTCATTCCAAATAAAAAGCCCTTTGATCGTCTTCTCGTTAGTAACCTAATTCAATACAGTTTATTGATAAATGGCTATTTTTGGTGCTAACGGACCTACTTTGACCGATGATTACGTTAAGTTTGCACCTAATTTGTAAGTATTGTCTAGGACGCCAGGTGCAACTGCAAACTTAGTTCAACCGGATCGTATGGGAAATTTAAGATTAAGTGTAACTACAGTACAAGTTATTTTTGTAACAAAATATCATTATCTCAAAAACTATTACAGTATTTAGTGAATGTTATACCATTTTAGAAACTACAAAAAATGCGCCATTTTTTACGTCATGTGCCAGGTTGTGTTGGTACATTTTTTTTTCACCACCTTCGTTCGAAATCAGACGTGAAATTTGGAAAAATCTGAAAATTATTTTTTGATATTCTACTGTGGCCACACCATGAAGAAATTATCAGAAATAGGAATTACGTTCAATAGCATAGTTATCTGGCTACCCATATGAAAAATCAGATTTGAAAAATACTTGATATTTTAGTCATGACACTCAAATAACCGAGTCAGGGTATCACTTAGCACGAGTTTTGCAAAAACGTCAATATCTCGAAAACTAAGAAATTTTTACTGAGGTCAAATTTACTTAATCTGGTGTCTGATGAGCTGGTCTATCAGCCCTTTTCGTATCAAAGTTGGTTTTAGGGACACCCTGTATAATCGGTGATACCGATATATCGGTATCGATATCGGTATCGTTACATCCCTAAAAAAAGTAAATGGTTATCGAACCTGCTCACAACATTTCACGACAACCAGTTGAGAAATGCGACTTGTAAAGGAGATGAACCGAAGGAGATGGACAACCAGACAGACATACAAAAGTATTTTCGCCTAAGCTGAATCGCAGATGCAACGCTCGCCATTCGCGCTCGCTTGCTCAATTATTGCATAAACAGCTGCTTGTTGTTATATGTGCTCTTTTGTGCGAACTCTACTCTTTTTTTGCCATTGAAAAAAATGTGTGTTTGTCGATGTTATTAGTGCGTATACCTACTACCTAGCCGTCAAGTACAGTCGCCATCAGATATATCTGAGCTGTCAGTGTACTCATAACATAAATATCTGAACACGGCTCTATTTTCATAGCATTAGAGCCGTGTTCAGATATTTATGAGTACACTGACAGCTCAGATATATCTGATGGCGACTGTACCTAATAGTACATTACACAACTAGGGTGGTAATACAAAGAAAGGCCGAGATCGCAGATGTTTGCGGCCCGAGCTGCAAGCGAGGGACGTAAATATGCGATCGAGGGCTTTCTTTATTACCTTCCGTGTTGTGTACATCATTTTATGTCTAAACCGTTGGTTATATTAGGTATAAATAACTACACAATAAATTTAAAACTAAAGATTAAACTAAAACAATAAAGTAAAAGCAATTAAACTTTATTGTTTTTAAAATTATATTTGTACTTATTGAGCTCATATAAGATAACATATTGAATTGATTTTTCTTCGTTCATCAGTATGTGTATGTTTTATTTTGTCTCTTAGACTCTCTCCATATATTTATTCATTAATACTGAACGGAACAAATTTAAAATCAAATGAACTCATTACTGAGCATTGTCTATTGTAATTAGTCACAAAAATAATATTAACTAGTTAGTTCGATACTTTCGATAGCCACTACAGCACTACAGCTGCAAACGCATAACGCGTCAAATTAAATAGAGACCCAAACAAACATCGATCGCGGTGAAATGCGTCTAGAGTATAATACTACACGGAAAATAAAATACAATAAATACCAATGTAAAAAGCCACATGATAAATTGCTACAGGAAAAAATCTATAGAGATTTTGTTTTACCGAGATAAAGTGCGTTTAAGTGAATGCTACAAATTTTTGCTTTTGAGGTAAGTAAAACACTAACAAATCAACTCATTTTTTTAAATAATTTTAGTGTATAGAACGAATAGTGCAACGTTTCAAGTATATCTGTGATAAACGGCAACCTTAAGTACAAGTACAACTGTCATTTCACTTTCTTGATAGTGTTATCTCTACACCCCGTTATCTAACGCTCATTTTGGGGGCAAGCTAAAATAGTGACGTTGCTTCACATAATTAGTCGATTCATATTTATCTATAAAGAGTTATTTGTTAAAATAAAATTCTTCTTTTGTGAATGCTCTAGAGTTAATTCATTCATTTCATCTTTTTAATCAGATAGGAGGGCAACAATACTATGAATTACTAGCTGATGCCCGCGACTTCGTCTGCGGTGTAAATTATAATTAGGCACTTAATCATTATAAATAGTTTCTGATATTTGTTCATAAACTTGGTTGTAATTAAACAAAACCCTCAAATATTGGGCCCAAAACTGCACAATGCAGATATATCGCGAAAATCAATTCTTTAGTCCATTTAAGGATTATTTCCAAAAAAATAAATGCACTTCATAAACCACCTGTTACTTACAGAAAAAAAGCAATCTTCTAATTGCTATATGCTATGCATGGAGTTAGAAACCTTTTACTTTAAAAATTGTACCGTCCCTCCCTAGTCAAACTTTCAACCCCTACCTACTCAACCCGTTTTCGTGATAAATTTTAATGAACGATGAAATCATTTGAGTTCTGTTAAGTTTAATCAGTTTTAGATACCCTACTTTAAAAATCATTTTGTCCCTTTATAAAGTTTTAACCCCCATTTAACCCCTTTTGGAGATGAATTTCAAAAAATGATTTAACTCTTTTTCTGTACCCTTATTAAAGGGTCTATGTACGAAGTATCAGATTTCCTACTTCAATAATCCTTTGGACCCTATACAGAGTTTCAACCCCTATTTAAACCCCTTTGGGGATAAATTTCAAAAAACTCCAGTCACTTTTCTTTTCTCTTTTGGATGAGTTCTAGATCTACTACAAAAATTGTTCGGTCCCTTTACAAAGTTTCAACCTCCGTTTGATCCCTTTTTAGGGATAAAATACGGTAAAACCACATTTCTTTGTTCTTATTAAGGAGTCTATGCACGATGTCTCAGAGCTTCAACTCAAAAATCGTTCGGTCCCTGTAGAAAGATTCAACCCCAATTTAAACCCCTTTGGGGATGAATTCCAAAAAACAGCAATCACTTTTCTTTACTCTTATGAATGACTCTATGTAAGATGTTTAAGATCTACTACAAATACCGTTTGGTCCCCATACAAAGTTTCAACCCCCGTTTGACCCCTTTTTAGTGATGAATTTCGAAAAACGGTAAAACCTCTTTTCTTTATTCTTATTGAGGAGTGTATGTACGATGTCTCAGAGCTCCAACTTCAAAAATCGTTTGGTCCCTGTACAAAGATTCAACCCCCATTTAACCCCTTTTGGGGATGAATTTCAATAAACCGTGAAATTACTTTTCTGTACTCATATTGAGAAGACTATGTACGATGTCTCAGAGCTCTAACTTCAAAAATCGTTTCAACCCCGATTTAACCCCTGTTGGGGATGAATTTCGAAAAACGGTAAAAGTACTTTCTTCGACCTTTATTGAAGAGTCTATACACGAAGTCTCAGATGTGTAACTTAAAAATAATTTGGTCCCTATAAAATATTTTAACCTCTTTTAGGGATGAATTTCGAAAAAGGGTAAAATATATTTTCTCTACTCATATTGAAGGATCTATGTACGAAGTCTCAGATCTCCAACTTCAAAAATCGTTTGGTCCCTATACAAAGTTTCAACCCCCATTTAACCCCTTTCGGGGATGAATTTCAACAAAACCGTGTGATCACTTCCTTATACTCATATTGAAGGATCTATTTACAAAGTCTCCGATGTCCAACTTCAAAAATCGTTTGGTGCCTATACAAAGTTTCAACCCCCATTTAACCCCTTTCGGGATGAATTTCCAAAAACCGTGAAATTACTTTCCTGTGCTCATATTGAAGGATCTATGTGCGAAGTCTCAGAGCTTCAACTTCAAAAATCGTTTGGACCCTATTCAAAGTTTCAACCCCCATTTAACCCCTTTCGGGGATGAATTTCAAAAAACCGTGAAATTACTTTCCTGTACTCATATTGAAGGATCTATGTGCGAAGTCTCAGATCTCCAACTTCAAAAATCGTTTGGTCCCTATACAAAGTTTCAACCCCCATTTCACCCCTTTTGGGGATGAATTTCAAAAAACCGCAAAATTACTTTTTTGTACTTATATTGAACGGTCTATGTGCAAAGTCTCAGATCTCGTACTTTAAAAATCGTGTGGACCCCATATAAACTTTCAACCCCCCTTTTAACCCTTTTGGGGGTGAATTTCACAAAACGGTGAAATTACTTTTCTCAAATTATACTAAAGAGTCCATGTACGAAGTTTCAGATTTCCTACTTCAAAAATCGTTTGGTCCCCATACAAACTTTCAACCCCCATTTCACCCCCTTTGGAGATGAATTTCGAAAAATCCCTTCTTATCCCTTACTTACGTTATACAACCACCCTACTGTAAAAATTTCAAGTTTTTAGCTTCAGTAGTTTCGGCTGTGCGTTGATGAGCCAGTAAGTCAGTCAGTCAGTCAGTCAGTCAGGACATCTTCTTTTATATATATAGATTGACAGGTACAGTACAGAGACGACTTACTAGGTAGGTACTAGGCGCCTAATGTTTTATGAGCCGTTTAACGTCGGCGGTAAATATTAATTACCTATCTAGTACACGATTAAGTCCCGTTTTGTTAGTTATAGCGAGCATTTTAAGTTTTTACAATTTTGTGAATAAATAGAAGTATTTTTCTTTAAAATAATAAAACCTTTCCGTGTCTTCTAATATTTTTTTAAATCCATCGGCTCCATTGACATAAATTGTTTCTTTTGTCAATCATTCATATTGAAATTGATGAATATCGTCAATATTGCAGGGAGATGAGTGCAAAAATTGAACTAATTAAAATTCGACGTGGAGATGGTATGCTTTTTATAAGCAGGCGACGAAGTTTGACTTCATATAATTTGGAAAAAATATTGTTAATTTATTATGAAACAAACAATAATAAATAAACAAAAATATTTTATTTCTTAAGTAACAATTCAAAAAATCACTATAGTAGAGCTCTGTTAAGTATGAATCAGATCTTTTGAAGAGTAATTTTCAAAAAAATTGTACATAGTTAAGGGCCTAATAAAAACAAAATCACGATCGCTTCCTCTGTGTTACGAAAATTAGGCATACAAACTATATGGGTAACTTTCGTAACACAGAGGAATAAATTAAGTTTTGTTTTAATTAAATCCCTTAATTGTGTACAATTTTTTTGAAAATGACTCTGATATGTTATTGAGTGAGTAAATCAACTTATTTTTTATTAATTTAGATTAGCTATCGCAACTGCCCCCAAAATGAGCGTTACATAACGGGGTTATAGTTATCTCATACCGCCGCACTACAACCAATAGAACTTGATTGTTTGTAAAATTGAGAACCGGTTCTACGACATTGACTTTGACATTAGGATAGGAAATCACGCAACACTAATTCGCCTAGTGACTGCAATACGTCCACATCTCAAAAAAATATTTTTGATTACTGTAGGTAAGTACGAGACAAAAAAAAATGAAAATAAAGTTATTTTTTTTTGAGATGTGGCCTTATTGCAGTCACTAGGCGATTATGATAACAAAACAAGTCCCCACAGCGACACATCAACGATTACTTAATTCACGGACCTGAATACATTAAAAATATTAAACACTGGATATGTGAAGCGTACGTTTCTTCACACAGTCTTGATGTCAGTAAAAAAGTGTATTATTGCAACTGCACGAAATACTTAGGAGATACAGTTATGTTATGTTTATGTCTGATACTATCATGTTAACACCGATGATGACAGATGCACAAATGTATCAAAGGAAACGGGCAAATAACACAAAGATAAATGTGTTTACAATACGATAACTGGAGGGGACTAACCCTTAGTCATATTGCCACAGTCGTTATTACGAGCAGGTAAATCTCCGGTATTTCTGGCCATGTTTTTACTTACCTAAAACTGCGGTGAGAGAGAGCGGGCCGTCCGATACGCGCGGCGTTGTGGACACTACTGACCTGACGGTGACGATCTCTTCTCTATCAACAACGATAATTGAATGCATAATGCAACCATTGAGCTTCGTCGAGTTACGTAGGGTTACTAAATGTAAAATTGGAAAATCCGGAGAACAAACCCGGTTTGCATAGTAAGTAAGCCCTGTGATTTCATCATTATTGGAAGCTTAAAGTTTGATCTCTAGAATACCTACTATGTCTATAAGTCTGTTCTTGGTAAACAAATAACCACATTTTTATAAAAATAACCCCGACCGCGGTGCACTTTGAAACTGCATAAAATCCGACGTTTTGTTTATTTTAACGAACTTCATACCCAGTGACACTCGCACCATCAAGACCAATCTAATGATGTATCATTTATCAAAATCGGATGTGCCGTTGAGTAGTTACGAGTGGACATAGGTACGTACATACAGGCCAAACACATAACCCTCCTTTGGGCTTCGCCGCAGTCGGGTAAAAAACCACGTGACGCGGGTCGTTCAGTCAGTGGTAATATGCCACAGATACAAAATGTTAATTTGATTGGCTGGACGACTCGAGTCACGTGGTTTTTAACCGACTTCCAAAAGAAGGACGGTTCTCAATTCGTCTGTATGTGTTTTTTTTATCTTTACTTTTTTTTCTGTGTTTGTTCACCGATTACTTGAAGACGGCTGGACCGATTTGGGAAATTCCTTTTTTGTTTGAAAGGGTAGACTTCCGAGGTGGTCCCATTGCAACCAAGTCAGGATCTGATCATGGAATCTTGGAGAAATTGAGGGAACTCTTCAAATATTATAGGCACACATATAGCGATTTCGGTGTTTTTCGTAATTTCTCGTCCATCTTTTATTAGCCACAAGTTTCTAGTGTTAACCGACTTCAAAACAAAGAGTAAATTTGTATCTAGGTTTCTTTCCCGATTACTTGAAGACGGCTGAACCTATTTGGAAAATTCTTTTTTTGTTTTAAAGGGTATACCTTCGAGGTGGACCCATTGCAACCAAATCAGGATCTGATGATGGGATCTTGGAGAAATCGACGGAACTTTAAAGTTTAATAATTGCCTTATACATATATTTATCTAGTGTGTCTTTCACCTGTGTACGTTTTACTTGCTTTTAAACAATGCATTGAACTGTTTACAATGTACATTTTACACAGACATACAGTGCCCCCGCCAAGTCGATCAAAACAACGGCACGGCCGTACCATCCTTTTCTCAAAGACATTCAGGCCATTTTCATCCTCCTGTAATTTTGTGCTGACTAAAGCTAGAACCCTGATTTTTCAGAGATATAATTATATCACTGGCACAATAAGACTTAAATATATTCTCAATAACATTCAATTTGAAAGTGTAGTTTAAGAACTATTGCACGTCATAGTTCCTTAGTTTTGTCACTGACCATCATTATCCTAAGGTACTTCTAGCAGACCCACAAGCTCCAATTTAAAAAAAAAAATCGTTTTTAGCTTATCAAGTCACGCAAAACCTGAAAATATTGCAATTTCAATACAAACTGCATAAGTCGCCAGTAGTAAGTTTGTAATAATACAAATACCTACAGTCGATTACAAACTTACTTTTGTAGTTTAAATGGGAAAAACAATGGATTGGAATGTAATAGGGAGACAACAACGGAGACTCTTTACCTACATCTCCATTAATTTTAATATCAATTTATTTTCTATTTTTTATTTGTCTTGTTTGTACGCATAGACCCTTTAACATCTCTATAAATGTAGTTTTAAGTTAATGTAATGTATTAATGACATCTCTTGTACAGTCGCCATCAGATATATCTGAGCTGTCAGTGTACTCATAAATATCTGAACACGGCTCTAATGCTATGAAAATAGAGCAGTGTTCAGATATTTATGAGTACACTGACAGCTCAGATATATCTGATGGCGACTGTATTAACGTCATATTGTTTGTAAAACTTGTAAAATGGTGAAAAAGAGATACTGATGAGTTTCTTCCGGCGCTTCTTCTCACCAGAATGTCATTACCCGAAGCGCCAAAAAAAGAAGAGAAAAGAATATAATACATGTAAAAGAGCCCTACTTGCAGAAATATTTTTTTTAATTTTTATTTATTTTATAATAAATAAAGGAAGATGACTTCCAAAAATAAATGAGATCCCATCCAAAAACATTAGGTACATGTAAAAAGATTTTCCAAGATATTTGAAACAACAATGGCAAATCGTTTGAAATCGTTTTGTGAAAAATACAATATATATAATGAGAGTCAAAATGGTTTTCGTAAGAAAAGATCTACAGTATCGGCACTATATAAGTTCACACATGAAGTCCTTAATATTATAAATAACCGAAAGTATGCGATAGCCATGTTGCTTGACATGAGCAAGGCCTATGATAGGGTGTCACATAAGATTCTTTTAGATAAACTGTATGGAATAGGCGTGCGAGGAATATGTTATGAATGGTTCAAATCTTATCTTGATAACCGGCAACAATTTGTAGACATTGAACATTATGATGTTGATAAAAAATGCTTAACTACTTTTAGGTCCCAGAAATTAGCTGTAAAACACTCAATCCCGCAAGGCAGTGTTTTGGGATGCATACTATTTTTGATATATGTGAATGACCTACCAAAGGCTTTACATAACTGTAATTGTATACTCTATGCCGACGATATTACTGTAGCATTCGAATGTAACAATAGTGACCATCTAAAACAGCAATTAAATATGTGCATCGGAGAAATAATAGATTGGCTTAGCGATCATAATTTAAAATTGAACGTTTCGAAAACTAAATTAATTCAAATAAAGCCGCGGCAAAAAGCGCCAATTGATACTGAATTTTCATACGAAAATAATAAAATAATTACAGTCAGTTCCTGTACTTTACTGGGGGTTGAAATAGACTGTGATATGAATTGGAAGGCGCATGTTGTAAAAGTATCAGGGAAATTATCCCGGTTCATTTACGCTCTCCGTGAAATAAAAAAGTGTACCAACTTGAAAACAGCAACTAGTGCGTATTATGCCTATGCAAACGCCTGGCTGAGCTACGGTATTGTTTTGTGGGGTAACAGCCCACATGCTAGCGACCTATTTGTCCTCCAGAAAAAGTGCATAAGAATATTAGTGAACATAACACAGATCGAGAGCTGCAGATCACACTTTGCCAACTTAAAAATCTTAACTCTAGTAGGTATGTATATATTCGAAATTTGTAAATTCGTAAGGAATAATAAAACCTTTTTCGAACAACCACATGATCACAGCTGCCAGTCTCGTCATAACCTAAGAAATAGAAATAAGCTAACTAGTACCTTTACTAAATTGCAAATTGTTAAATCAGGCACGTATCATATGGCAATAAAAGTGTATAATGAAGTTCCTATTAGTATTAAGAGTATAGGAAAAAACTCATTATTTTATATAAAACTAAAAGAGTTTTTAATTAATAATACCTTTTATAGTTTAAAAGAATTTTTCGACTCGAAATGTACCTAAGTAGCTATAAGTAGTATTTATTAAATGTTTATATTGTAACTTTAGTATTAAGGAAAATTGCAACGCCCTCACAGGGTTTATATTAAGTAGATCATAATTAACTTATAAGACCTAATGTAACCTTAATATAACGCAAATAAATGAAATGAAATGAAGATGCAAGTCTCGCAACGCAGTTCTTCTACGACAAAAAAGTTTTGCTAATGTTATAAAGCATGTCAGTACCGGGGACACAGAACTCGATTTCTAACGAATTGCCTAGTTATTACGAAAGCCATAAATGTATGGAGACGCCGTAATTAGACGCAGTCATACTTCGTGAGAATGGCCGAATACGCACAGGAAATAAAATTAACATTCGAAATGATGTTATTTAATCATAAAAAGTTGAATCAATCGAGTGAACACGAAATAATTACACGAAAAGTTTAAGGTTACCTGAAAAGTTACAGAACTTAGTGCTTAAACTTTGACGACAGCTTTACCGAAGTTTTCTCCAGCTAGCATACCAATGAACGCATCGAAAAGTTTGTCGAAACCTTCGGTGACATGTTCCCTCGGCTTCAGTTGTCCACTCTTTATCCATTGGATAATATCGGCGAATGCCTCTGGCCAGCGATCCAACCATCTCGATACTATAAATCCTTCCATTTTTAGCTGCTTGAACACCAGCGGCGGTTGCAAGATCGTCGCTTTAGGCATCATACTCGGGTCTTCGTTATACGCGCTGATACTTCCGCACACAGACACTCTCCCGTATTTATTCATCTGGGATATAATTAGACTGCTAATCTCCCCCCCTACATTATCGAAGTAGCAGTCCACTCCATTCGGAGCTGCCTCTTTCAACGCCTGACTCACGTTTTCCGTCTTGTAATTTATAGCCTTATCGAAACCCAGTTCGGTCTCCAACCATTTGACTTTATCATTGGAGCCGGCGAAGCCTATGACTCTGCAGCCCTTGATCTTGGCAATTTGTCCAACTAGCGAGCCGACGGCTCCAGCGGCGCTGGTCACGACGACCGTCTCTCCAGCTTTTGGCTGGCATATCTCTAGGAATCCGAAATAGGCCGTGGCCCCGGGCATGCCGACGGCACCGACGCCCAGAGACGGTGACAAGTCACCTAAATCAGGCAACAGGCGTACTCCTAGATCAACCTTGACCTTTTCTTTATAATTGGAGATGCTGTAGTCACTCCACCCTTTTTGTGAGACCACCCTGGAGCCGACAGGAAAGCTGGGTGCTTTAGATTCGATAACTATGCCGACTTGGGAGCTGAACTGGTCGTAAGGCACCATTATCTGGGAGTTGTACGCTCGCAGATACGGGTCCACGCTGATCCACTCTGCTTTGACCAGAAACTCCGCCATCCTTGAGCGGTGGTAACTCGCACTCGACCACTTCGTAGTCTTCTCTTTTGGGTACATCTTGAAAGTGCCGTATGACGACGTATTTTCTAGCCTTCACCATGCTGAAGCTGTAACCAACACAATAAAAATTAGGGAATTACGTAATGAAATGACTATTGACTATGAATTTCAAGTGATTTTAGAAATGACAACTGATACGGTCATTTCGAACATTCGAGGTCGCAAATAATCGCACAACGCTGAATATGTTGGGATGTATTAACCAAATATTGGCTGAATTAACAATATTTGGCTTGAAACATAGCTAAAAGTACAAATTAGAACTTTTTAGGAAAAATGGCTATTTTTTGAAGTACCATATCTCAACACTTTCTAAACATACAGAGTTATGATTACACTCATATTGTAGGGAATTTTATTTACTTTAATAGTGTCATAGACAACTTTTCCCTAAAATGCACTTTTTAGAAGGTATAGACATAACACTGAAAAATTACCGAAAATTTCGGTGTTTTTCGACCACCACACATTTAGCACAACTTTTTCGAAACTGCAAAATCGAGTTTAAACTACTTATATTGTATCCTAACAACATCCCAACATATTCAGCGTTGTGCGATTATTTGCGACCTCACCCCAATTTTTATGTTCGCCACGACCGTCCTACTTAAACGTGTAGAGACGATAGTTAAAGTCAGAATCAAAAATAGATGATCATATTTGTACTTCGCCGTTGTCATTGTCACATGTTTGAAATTTTCGTATGGCTGTTGCGAGACCTTATTAAGCGACATAATTGTCAAAGTAGGTATAAAGACGAACAATTAGTCCAACTTCAGCCGTTAGGAACGCGCGACACGTATTCCCACAGACGCGCAATAGCACGTCGGTGTGAGTGCGATCCATACTCGATAATTCTTATTACGCATGCCTAAAACTTTGGTGTAGTGTGTTCGTACACGGTGCGCACACATTTAAGCGCGCGATGTGATGATGTCTTCTTCATCGTGTCCTCCAAAAATTACTGCCATTTAACTGTGTAATTATGGTTTTAATTGATCACTTACTGATTCTGGCTGTAGGTACGTATTATACCTAATATTAGTCCTCACCTTTTCAAACTCACTACCTGATAAAGTTATTCACTTTTAAAGTTGTTACTATCTCACGTCGCTAACGTTAAACAGCCCACATGTAAATAAACGATTGTATGTTAAACGAAAGACGGCCGACTTTGACCGAGACTTTGACATTGTGACGGTGAAAGACGTTTTTGTTTATTTTTAGGGTTCCATACCATACCTCAGAAGGAAAAAACGGAACCCTTATAAGATCATTTTGTTGTCCGTCTGTCTGTCCGTTTGGCAAGACCCTATATCGGAACGGGTGGAGGCATCGAAATTAAATTAAAACCATAAATATTCAAGTCTATGGTCCCTTTAAAGCTGTGAAAAAAACAAGCTTCTAAGTTAACGTGAAAAATGGATACGGCCATTTATGCCGCAAAAAACATAAATTCTGACACTCTCAAGGAAACTAATATTTAAAGGGTACTTTCCGTTGACCTAGAACTATGAAATTTGGTAAGTAATACCGTCTTATACTACAAGTATAGGGAAAAATCTAAAAACTATACATTTTTAATTAAATCATTAAAAAAATTGACTTTACGAAGGGATTAAAAATGTATAGGGTACTTTATTACTTACACATTTGTACGGCACCCTCGGTGGGCGAGTCCGACTCGCACTTGACCGGTTTTTTTTATTCTATTGCGATTGACCTCAGTAGCGAGTGATGGTAAGCGACTGCGAGACCGAAGATGTAATGTAAGGTGCATTGGGGTAAATTCGAACATGGGGTAGTTCCGAAATTAAAGAACTTCTCGTTATCCACCCCTATTATCTTTGAAGTTACTGATCAGAAAATATAAATAAATAAATATAAATATTAGAGGACAATCTTACACAAATCGAACTAGTCATAGTCATAGTAAGCTCAATAAGGCTTGTGTTATGGGGATACTAGACGAAATTTAATGAATACAAATACTTAAATATATAGAAAACATCCATTACTCAGGAACAAATACTCGTGCTCATCACACAAATATACCCTTACCAGGATTTGAACCCGGGACCTCTAGCTTCGTAGGCGGTGTCACTCCCACTAGGCGAAACGTGTCGTCAATCTACTTACAAATTTCTACGGAATCCTTGGTGCGCGAGTCCGACTCGCTCTTGGCCGATTTTTTTTAGATGAATGCGTAATGCTTACCTCTAAGGACTTAGTAATGAAGTGAAGAAGCGGATCGTCCGTTTTGTGCAACGCTCTGAATACAACTGAATATGTCAAAAAACAACATTAATCGAATGCATTATATTTACTGTTTAAGTTATACTAGTACAGTACAGTCGCGTCAAAAGTTGCTGCAAAAATCTTGGAAGGTACGCGTCAAAAAGTGACGCATGAGGCACGTCCTCGCGTTTACGGTGCGGCCAAAGGATATAAAGTAGAGTTGGGCCGACTACGTATTTTGCCTAGCTAGTCGGCCGACTAATCGGTTCTCAATTTGCCGATTAATCGGCCGACTAGTCGGCATTGCCGATCATAGTTATTAGCTATGTTCGGGTGCAATCGGAAACGCTCGGTTCGCTTCGTCTCCCCGCCATTTGTTGTCACGCGTTGTTTTGATCAGTTTTTAATTAAGTTGATTTTTTGTTGTATTTTGAGTAAAGTGCGTAAAAATATAAAATATGTGATTAAGAAAAATATGGTTAAATTTGTTCTGTGTCCAATACGCTCCGCTAGGCAATAGTGCCGAATATTCGGCATTTTTTGCCGACTAATCGGCCGACTACAAATGATGCCGAATAGTCGGCGTTCCCGACTAGTCGGCCCATCTCTAATATAAAGACAAACAAGTAGTCCAACGTCGGCCGTTTAGGAGCGCGCGATATTCACACAGACGCGCGCAGCACGCCCTCCGCTATCTCACACTGCTCTTGTGGAAACGCACACTAAGACGCCTGATAATCGCCACTTACTATACTCTGTACTTTTAGGTACTTAAAAAAAGGGAAACAAAAAAACCACGTGACTCGGATCGTTCAGCCAATCAAAGTAACGTTTTGTATCTGTGGCACAATACCACTGGCTGAACGACCCGAGTCACGTGGTTTTTTTGTTTATCTTTTTTTAAATACCTAAAAGAACAGACTATAGCAGCACCGGATTTCTGCCTAGGCCGACAAGGCCCCGGCCTAGGGACCCGGTCAGCCTAGAGGGGCCCAGCGGTGGATCCTTCATATAAGCCCAAAAGCATGGTTTGCCGTCTCAATATCAAGTGCCCTGGATCTCTGAGTACGTAGTATGTATGTAGCCGGTCCGACATTACATTGTTGTGCTACAAGGATAGTGCTAAAATGCTCAAGTACTTCTGATGTTGACTATACAAATTATCTATGGCGTGAAAAGTAAGTAAACACAAGTGTTAAGGGACACGTGTAGGTTAGGTAGGTTGGTGCGAAAATGACGTGGGTAGGTTAATTCTGCCCTCATTATAAGAAGAAGAGTGCAGTAACTTGTATTTTTTGACAAATTAGTTATATAATATCATCATCATCATAATTTAAGAGCTTTGCTCTTGTCGGTGGAGTGGACGCCATATTTTGCGGTCCTCAGCCATGCATTTTAGGTCCTGGTACGACACGACATTGACCTTGGCTGTGAGCTGTTGCACAAAGTTTCTCCGAAGTCTGCCTCTCCCTCTCTTTCCTTCAATTTTTCCTTCTAGGATTGTCTTAAAGAACATATCGTGTCGAATCAGATGGCCTATCATTTTGCCACGTCTATTCTCTATGGTCGTCATTATGGTCCTCTTCTCTCCCACAATTTGCAGCACTTCTTCATTTGTTCTTCGTTCCGTCCAGCTTATACGCTCCATCCTCCTCCAGCACCATATCTCGAAAGCCTCTAGTCAGTAGTTATATAGTAATACGCATCCGGAATCAGCTCGTCTTTTTGGCCCTCGTCTACTCTGTGGCTCAGATAAGGATATCTGACGCACGTCATGGTTCCAGAGGTCCCCTCTGAGCGAGTACCATTTCCTCCCCTGGCTGGGCGTGACGCTGCGCGGGCTGGCCCTTGTCTACTCTATAGCTCAGTGTCGTTATCTGACGCTCCTCGCGCTTGGTTACAGAGGTCCCCGCTGAGCGAGTACCTGTTCCTCCCCTGGCTGGGCGTGACGCTGCGCGGGCTGGCCCTTGTCTACTCTATAGCTCAGTGTCGTTATCTGACGCTCCTCGCGCTTGGTTACAGAGGTCCCCGCTGAGCGAGTACCTGTTCCTCCCCTGGCTGGGCGTGACGCTGCGCGGGCTGGCCCTTGTCTACTCTATAGCTCAGTGTCGTTACCTGACGCTCCTCGCGCTTGGTTACAGAGGTCCCCGCTGAGCGAGTACCATTTCCTCCCCTGGCTGGGCGTGACGCTGCGCGGGCTGGCCCTTGTCTACTCTATAGCTCAGTGTCGTTACCTGACGCTCCTCGCGCTTGGTTACAGAGGTCCCCGCTGAGCGAGTACCATTTCCTCCCCTGGCTGGGCGTGACGCTGCGCGGGCTGGCCCTTGTCTACTCTATAGCTCAGTGTCGTTATCTGACGCTCCTCGCGCTTGGTTACAGAGGTCCCCGCTGAGCGAGTACCTGTTCCTCCCCTGGCTGGGCGTGACGCTGCGCGGGCTGGCCCTTGTCTACTCTATAGCTCAGTGTCGTTATCTGACGCTCCTCGCGCTTGGTTACAGAGGTCCCCGCTGAGCGAGTACCTGTTCCTCCCCTGGCTGGGCGTGACGCTGCGCGGGCTGGCCCTTGTCTACTCTATAGCTCAGTGTCGTTATCTGACGCTCTTCGCGCTTGGTTCCAGAGGTCCCCGCTGAGCGAGTACCTGTTCCTCCCCTGGCTGGGCGTGACGCTGCGCGGGCTGGTGCTGCGGCAGCTGCCGACCGCCAGCGCGCTGGTGTACGCGATGGCGGCGATCGACGGCCAGCACGTCAACTTGCTGTTCCTCAGCGCCATCTCCTGTCTGTTTTGTGAGTGAACCTTTTTTACAAGCTTTTATGTAAAGTGATTGGATTTGGTCTTCCGTACAAACAAGAGGAGGATCCATTCGTTTCCATGGTAATAAGTTTTACGTCACACCTGGCCATAAAGTGGCAATAACCGTCCGGAAAATCCCACTTCATGGTGTGGGGGACACGTAAAATTTTGTACTTACTACGGGCGGTTATAAAGACAGCCTCAGATCGCATATTTATCGCACTTGCCTTCGGCTCGGGCGTCAAATACCTGCGATCTGAGACATTCTTTGTTTTACCGCCCTAAGTAAGTAATGTACTGTTTTATAGCTTGATACATTTTGCCTACATGACAGCATTGAAGTTTCCGAAAACCAGAATAATAATTTTTGACAAAAAATATTTATTTTTCGGGCTTTTTGAGTTCTTTGTTGTCGAAGATGTTCGCGCAGACTAAATGTATCAAGAACACTCTAATGGAACACTCTTCTGGCGTCACGTTTTTGCCGTATACCTTAAACCGGTTCTTAAAATACGCATGGATACGAGCACTATGTGATAGCGATAGGCGTGAAAAAATCACGGCGATTTTTCAGTGATTTTCATGGAATCAGAACGACAGTCACGGCGATACAAATATCACGCTTTTCCCCATCTCTAGAACCCTCGGTGCACGAGTCCGACTCGCACTTGACCGGTTGTTGTATATTGTCAGTGCTGGAGTTGTGCTTGTGCCTGGCCGTGGTGCGGGTGGTGGTGGCGCGGGGGGCGCGGCGCGCACTCGCCGCGCACGCCGCGCAAGCCGAGCTGCAAACGCTGTGGACCAACGACGACGACGTGCTCAGCGTCGAGATGCGCAACTTTGTCTATTAGAGCCTTAATAACACTTGCGATTTGGGTCAATTACAGAAAGAATGTACCTTTTACTTTTTTGTCTGATCATGGTGTGTCTTATACAATTTTACGCAGAATCATGAGCACTTTTCATTCATTTAAAGTTGTCCTAAATATCTCAACTTTTCCGTACAAATTTTGAATCTCAGTTTCTTTACGCCCGAACTAAATACGAGTATAGGGGAAAATCCTAACGAAACTGATGAAAAAAATCTCAGTTTTTTTCCCCTATATTTAGTTTGGGCGTAAGAAAACTGAGATTTCAAATTTGTACGGAAAAGTTGGGACAACGTAAAAGGTACATTTTTTCGAACGAGCTGCGGGCGAGTTAGAAGCAAAGTTCCATACAGCCGCGAGTTCGCCGCGACTGGTGTTGTATGGAAACTCGCCCGCGGCTCGCCCGCAAATCGCAAGTATGAAGGCCCTTAGTGCCATGGAATCTTTAGGCGTTTACACACTACCTACCTTATTAAAAAACATACCTGTCAATGTTGCCTTATTTATTGTAGCGCGAGTTATTTGAGCAGTTTAAAAAAATGGCAATTTCTTCATTGTGCAGTTTTTTACCAATGTTATGTTATTTTTTACTTAGAACTACGAGCCCTTTCCATCCCAGTGAAAGAAAAAAGTGTACCAAATTTTCCATACATTAATCGAATATTCCTTTGTGTTACCGTTACACAAAGTATATGGAAAAACAGTAACACAACAGAAAAAAAATACGATTTTTTTGTCCGATTGGGATTGTAAAAGCCCGTAATTCTAAGTAGAAGTAACATAAAATTTGCAGAAAATTGCACTAATTAGTGCCATGGAATCTTTAGGCGCAGTTTACACCCTTACCCTACCTAAATTAATACTTTATTAAAAACCATACTGATCAATTTTGCCTCATTTATTGTGACGGCATTTATTTTGATAACTTAGATCAGCGGTCGGCAACCTGCGGCCCGCGGGCCGCATGCGGCCTGTGAACCGCTCACTTGCGGCCCTATATTCCAGTTTGTATTACGGTCACTATGTTCCGAATAGTCTAAAATCACAAATTATTAGCAAAGTGCTGCCTGCGTCAAGTTCCTTACTCCTTAGCTACTATGTGGCCCTTGGCTGCTAAGCGGTTGCCGACCGCTGACTTAGATGATTCGAGACACACACGCAGAGTGATTTTTTGAAAATTAGTAATTTCTAATGTACTTAACTAGGCAAGATTCTCAAGTTGTGCAATTAGTTGAATCACTATTGGAGTCTCTAGTACAGTGCTAGCATGTTGCAATAAACATATGTTGCGCGGATTAACAGAAATTCTCAAATTTCGGAACTACCCCATGTTCGAATTTACCCCAATGCACGTTATCTTAGGTCTAACATTCACAAGTTTCCTATCAGGTAAAATAAACAATCAAAACTTGTAGAACTGCCTTTATTTAACACCCGGTAGTGAAAGCTCCCTATACCACATACCCTATACATAGTAACCATGTAACAAAATATACCTTAGATGCTTTATTGGTACAAAATACACGTTCTTAATTGAGTATATTTATCATAAATAAATAACATGATTATCTAAATAAAACTATAAAAATATCCGATCTCAATATCACAGTTACTATTACAATTATAAAGCTATTATGCACTATCTAACCTATATAGTAATACTGGACTATCTCATCAATTACAGAGAACGCCAAAATAAATTTGTTGGGAAGATTATAAAAAAAAACTTGTCATAGGTAAGTATGGATGAAACTTTCTCGACACAACTTTGCTAGGTACATTTTCCAAACGACATATTTTGGAAACCAGAATCCATAGAAAAAGTAAGGTACTTGTCCCACCGCGGTCGAGTAAGCGAGTTAAATTGGGCGAGTAAACTCGCCTGCGGAGGGTCAAGCGCCTTATTGCCTATCTGGTGACTCAACCGTTCTGTAACAGAACGCGAGGGACATCTCGATACAAAATTCGGACGAAAATGTCCGAAATATAAACCCAGACAGCAGATACAAGTCATGTGTGTAGCTCACGAGTGATGACTGATTCAAAAGAGCTATATCAGTTGGTCTAGCTCACTAGCTCAGTTCCGATTCAAACAACTCAGTATATATATTTCACAACTGACTCGTTCACTCGCCCTCAAGTAGCTTTATTGAGCCGTGAGCTGCAATAAAAGATACGATCAATATGAACTTTTCGTCCCTGTTTTGTCACCGTATATTACTGCTCTCTCTTTCGTTCCGAAATATTCGGATTTGGAGCTACTGAGCTATAAGAGCTAGTGAAGTGAGCCATTGACACACCGCGGAGCTACTGAACTAAAAGAGTGATACATATCTTTGAGAGCTAAAGATTCATGTCACTCTTTTCATTTTAGTGACACATTTTGCGCATGTCTAGCAGATACCGTCTGATTCCAATGAACATTTCTTTGTTTCTGATTGTTGTCTAAACATTTTAAAGTTTTAAAGCTTATAAACTTCTATTAGAGAGGTGATCCTCTTGTTTCCATCATAATTTAAAAGTCATACTCTACTTATTGTCAGTCATAAAGTATTTTTTTCTCTAAAACGGTAAAATGTTTAGGCTATTTTAAAGTGTTAGTATGTAGAAAACAATAGGTTAGGTCTGTTTTATAACAATTCTGAAAACTTAACGGTTTCGTAGAAAATAGGTATGACAACAGTACGGTATGACTTTTAAAAATTATGGAAGACAATGTAGACCCATTAGAGAGGTAATCGCACGGACGCCCGAATGTCACCACACTGTGCACTTCACCTTAGGGTTCATAGGCGACCCAGGCGGACACTGAAACTCCCTCGCAAAGTCGTAGGAGTTAGAGAGAGTTCCGATGACTCGGAAGCGACCTGGAGAGTGCACGGCTGTCTTCAGCTTGTTCCGCATCGCTTCTGAACGCATCGCTCCGCACCACACCTAGTAAATAATTAATGATTAATTTTTTTTAAGCTGACAAACTTGCAAGTTTTACTGGCTGTTGCAAAAATCGGACCAGGTGGGGGCCGTGGCGTTCCCTGGGATCGAACTAAATCGCTTGGCCTGGAAAACCTTCACAGTAATTATTAGATTAAATTTCATAAGACAGAAGCTGTAGTAGCCGGAGTGGATCGGGCATGCGCCTTTCAAGCCGTGGGTTCGAATCCTGATTAGGTTTATCGGAACTCACGTACGAAATATTATTAGATATTCACCATTAGCTTTTCGGTAAAAAAAAATCCGGAGGAAACCTGAATACATCCGCGAACAAATTAAAGGTGTATGTGAAGTTCCCACGAAATGTAAGATATTTAGTAATACAGTTTGTATTTTGGATATCCTTTACACCTCCAAAATATAATATTTTGACAACGGAGACTCTTTACATCTCCATTAATTTTACTATCAATTTATTTTCTATAATTTTATTTGTCTTGTTTGGATGCATAGAGAGACCCTTTACATCTCTATAAATGCAGTTTTAAGATTAATGTAATGTATTAATGAAATCTTATATTAATGCCATATTATTGTAATACTTGTACAATGGTAGAAAAGAGAAACTGGTGAGTTTCTTCCGGCGCTTTTTCTCACCAGAAAGTCATTACCCGATGCGCCAAAACAAAACAAAAGAAGAGTTGATAAATGTAAAAGAGCCCTTGAGGGCCTTGCAGAAATAAATTATTTTATTTTATTATTTTAAAATCCCCAACCCGCAGTGGGCTAGCGTGCGGACTACACTGCAGCCCTCACTCTCGTTTATGAGGCCTGTGCCCAGCAGTGGGACGTATATATGCTGATGATGTCATAAGACAGGGTGGAATAGCTCTTCTATTCATCATCATCATTATTCTAATCTTGAGACATTCTCTGCTGAACATAGGTCTCCCTGAAGACTTCCACAACGAACGGTCGAAGGCCTTCTGTCTCCAAGGACTAGTTAAGGTCGCCAACTAGATTCTCAACCATCTTGTGATCCACGTTGCGTTTTCAGGTTCGTAGTATCCATTCGAGGATATTTACGCCCCATCGGCCATCATCATCATCAGCCCGTAATAGTCCACTGCTGGACATAGGCCTCTCCCATGTCACGCCATAGCATCATCCAGCCTGTGCCAGCCACCTTGCGAAGATCGTCACGCCACCATTGGCCTGGTATTAGTTTAGAATCTTTTCAAACGAATATGAGGCTTCTATGGTACTAACCGCCTCCACCTTTCATACAAACTCATCTTTTTATGTAATAAGTGCCAAACGAGCAGACGAGCTTCCTGATGGAAAGCAGTCATCGTAGCCCATGAATATCGGCATCACCAGAGGTGTTACCTATACGTTGCCGATCTTTTAGGACCCCGTTTACTTGTTTCTAGAAGTACCCCATGTCATAGCGTTTCGGGAACAGCTCAGGATGAAGTTCATTCCACATCCTGCCAGTTCGTGGCAAAAATGAGCGTCTTTTTGTATTTTTTTCAGGAATCACAAAATTTGCCTAGTCGGTGGAACTGCTGCGCGTACGGAAAAAGCCGCTTTCTGGTCCAGTGTAGACTAATGATGTACACAACACGGGAGGTAATAAAGAAAGCCCTCGATCGCATATTTACGTCCCTCGCTTGCAGCTCGGGCCGCAAACTTCTGCGATCTCGGCCTTTCTTTGTATTACCACCCTAGTTATGTAATGTAGTATTGTCACCTGTGCGAAGTTAAGGAAGAACAGTTGGGTGTGCGTGTGGTTGAGTCCGGGCAGCGTCTCGTCGGCGACGCCATGTTTCTGCACCCAGCGCGTGTAGGCTCGGAACGCTTGCTTTACACCACCGTTGTCCGCTATATTCTCACCCTGGAAAGTTCACATATACATATAAAGAAAGAAGAAAGAAAATACATTTATTCATGACAGCACAAGATAAAAAACAAAAGAGTATACACATTAAATATGACACATATGTATTTTATTAGAAGGGAAAAGTTGAAAAATGATATGTCTCGGGCAGGATTTGAACCTGCATCTCCTACGGCTATCCGGGCCAACACAGGCTCGCTACTACGCCACCAAAACGTTGCCCAAGTCATCCAATTTTTTAACCAGTCTCCTCCTTTGTGACGTCATCCTGGCTGACGTATGTAGCATCATCTACCATTGAGTCCTTACAACCCATATTTACATGTATGTAGCTCCAACGTAAAGGTTGATGGCTTTGGTGAGCCGGATTGCATGCTAGCTGTGATTTGGATAGGAACTTCATCCCGACTGCGAGCCAATTGCACAGTTTCTATACAAGTGCAGTTTGGTAGCAGTCCGGCTGTGTCGGCCCTAAGGAAACACAAGATCGCTTGCATACCGCAAGTTTGAGTTACCGTACTTTAGCCCTGGTAGGTTCGAGGTAGCAGTAGCGTGGCGTAAAAGATATCCTTGGGCAAGCCGGTGCAGATTTGGCGTACATTTTGCTTAAGAGCTGTAGAATAAGGTGCTCAAATGCCTGATATTAGGCAAGCCGGTAGGAATCGAGTTCTTTGGACGCCACGCTACTGCGAGGTATCTACTTTAACACTGAAAGGTAACAATTTCCGCCGAAAAAAGTTTTTTACTGTGTCATATCAACATAAAATATACACTCTAAAGAATATAGTATTTTTTCAAGCGGCTGCCTGACAGCTTTTTTTTCTGCGCTCGCGTACAGGGCAATTCGCACCAGGAGGGATGGCATTAATATTTCATAATATAAATAGCGTATACATATAGTCCGTACAAACTCTTAAGACCAAATGCTGTCAAACGAACGCAGGCCAAAAACTACGTTATGCTCTGATTATAAGGTAGATTTTGGCTTGCGGTCGTTTGAAAACGTTGGTCTTGAGTGAGATACGTACTGGTCGATGAGGTACTCGCGTTGGTGGAACGCCTCGATGGCTACGACTGACCAGCGGTGCAGGTTGACAGACTATACCTGTGTGTTGACTCCGTCCAGCTTCATGTGCACCTCAGGCACCTCGTAGCGGCCGTACTGGTCGATGAGGCACTGCGCGCGTTGGTGGAACGCCTCGATGGCCACATCTGACCACCAGCGGTGTAAGTTGCCGTTGCAGTCGAAAAGGCGGCCTTTATCGTCAAACCCGTGCGTTATTTCGTGGCCTAGAAAATTGTTTGATTCTTAAAAAAGATGGCTGCCGTGAGAAATTAAGAACCAATGTTCGGTAATTCGGTAGCTCTTCAATAAAAATCTTCCTTCAATATATATGCGTATAATCAGGTTCCACATAGGTATTTATATATATATGACAAATTTTGGAATCTTCGAAAATAGAATAAATAATAAGATCGCGCTAGGTCGTTGCAGTATGGCGATTGTATCGAGAGTGGACCTCCGTCCTCCCGCGCGCCCCGCGTCGCTTCCCCTCTGTCGTCCTCATAGAAAAGGCGGGCGTTAACATCTTCCCCCCCTCGAAGACTGTGGGATTTCGAGCCATCCCTTTAATTCTCCTGCCCGCTAGGCAACGGACAGATGTTTGTAACTGCACGCCGGATGACGCCTCTTGAGGTGTTGACATCTGCTACGCGTGCAATACCATCGGGCCCCGCGTACAGCCGATGGATGCGTCCCATGCGCCATTTGAGTGGTGGTAAATTCGGCTCCTTGAGTACCACCATGTCACCTTCGGATAGCTGTCCTTGATTGACGCGCCACTTTGATCGCTGCTGTAGCTCGTTCAGGAACTCGATGCGCCATCTCTCCCAGAATTGTTGACGAAACTGTTCGACTTGCTCATATCTATTGAGACGATTTGGATTTATGTCAAGTAGTGCAGGAGATGGTAATGAAGTGAGCGGCTTGCCGATCAGAAAGTGCCCTGGACATAGAGGTTCTAAGTCTGTAGGATCGGATGATAGGGGAGTTAAGGGCCTGGAGTTTAATATTGCCTCAATTTGTGCAAATAAAGTCGCTAACTCTTCAAAAGTAAGATGCGAATTCCCTACCATTCGAGTTAAATGATGTTTAGCGGCCTTAACACCGGCCTCGGTAAGTCCATTAAAATGTGGCGAATAAGCAGGCGAAAACTTAAACTTGATGAATTCACCGGCAGCATATGACGAGATTGAATCACCGCATGAACTAAGAAATTTTTTAAATTCGTTATTTGCGCCCACAAAATTTCGACCGTTATCACAATGGATCTCGCTTGGTTTGCCTCTGCGAGAGACGAAACGTTTTAAGCACATGATGAATGCCTCAGCACTTAAATCTGATGCAACTTCTAAATGAAGTGCTTTGGTCGTAAAGCACACAAATATGCATAAGTAGCTTTTGATAAGTTTACAACCACGCCCCTTTCGGTCTCTTGTAAGGAACGGACCCGCAAAATCTAGGCCCGCAACCTCAAACACGAAGCTGGGACTGATACGAGCTGATGGTAAGTTCCCCATTATTGGAGTTATTGTTTTAGCCTTTAATATTCTACAAATTCTACAATTATTAACCGTAGATCTAGCTAATCTTCTTCCTGCAATAGGCCAGAATGATTGTCTCACATTGGTAAGCAAGAGTTGGGCACCTCCGTGAAACAATTTCTTGTGTTCATAGATGAACAGTAATTTTGTAAACTGATGTTTTGATTCTAATATAATGGGATGTTTTTTACTATAAATTTCTGGTGAATTTTGGATACGACCACCAACTCTAAGAATACCCTTCTCATCTAAAAATGGCCTGAGAGATAGAAGTCGTGATTTGGAAGGTAAGTATTTTTTATTATTTAATAGGTTAAGTTCGCATTCGAAACACTCATGCTGGTGTTGTTTGACTAAATGATGCAACGACAGTTCTAATTCGTCTGAGGTTAAATGTCCTGTGATTTTAGTGTTTAAGTGTCTCAAATTATAAATAAATCGTAGTACGTAAGCTAAGCTTCGCAGTAAGCTTGTGAAGTTTGAATAGTAGTCAAAATTCACCAAGCTTTCATTATTATTAATCGTTGGAGTGCATGTTGTAGTTGTTGTGCATGTTGTTTTAGATTTAGGATTAGGTATACTAGTATAAGTTTTTATTTCAGGTACATTAACAGAAGGCTTGATAATATCCGGCCAGGCAGATGGGCTGTCACCTAAAAAGGCAGGTCCATGCCACCATAACTCAGCATCCCGTACTTGAGTCGGATTTAAACCACGTGAAGCTAAATCCGCTGGATTTTGGACTCCTGGTACGTGTCTCCAGGAGCCACTTGCTGTTAATTCTTGGATTTCTGCGACACGGTTTGACACAAAAGTTTTAAGATTCTGTGATGACGAGTGGATCCACCCAAGCACGACTGAGGAATCTGTCCAGTAATAAATTTTCGTGATGCTAAGACGTAGCGCCTTCAATACCTTCGCGCTCAAGCGTGCCGCTAACAGAGCACCGCATAGTTCAAGACGTGGTATAGTTTGAGCTCGCACGGGAGCAACCTTTGTTTTAGCACACAGCAAATTAACTACCACGTTGCCTGAGCTGTTAATCGAACGCAAATAAACGCAAGCTGCATACGCATCTTGTGAAGCATCACAAAATGAATGCATCTCAACAATAGCGTTAGGATCGTTATCCAAGACAAATCTAGGTATCTGGAAATTAACTAGACACCTGAGACCAGACACGAAATTGAACCACATCTTTGACAGATCTGTAGGAACAGGATCATCCCAATCTAATTTGGACATCCATAATTTTTGTAGGATTATTTTAGGGACAATCGTGCACAAGCTTAGTAATCCGAGAGGATCAAATAACCTAGCTGAATTCGATAATATTGATCGTTTAGTAGCAATTGATGAAGCTTTTATATCGACAGGAAAGTTAAATGTGTCTGTGCTGGGATCCCATTTAAGCCCCAATGCACTAGATTGTGAACTGAAGTCTAAGTCCTTAGGAATGAGGGAGTTAGAATTATCTTGAAGGACTGAACACACATTAGTACGAAATTTTCGTAATGGCAAATGTGCTGAATGAAGAGTTTCAGTTACTGAGTTAATTATATAATGCAAGTCCTCTCTCGAATTACTTCCAGTAATGACGTCATCGATATAGAAATCATGTTTTATGATATTAGCAATTTTTTCATCACCACATTCATCAGCTAGCTGAACTAGACATCTAGTACTTAAGAAGGGCGCTGAGGACGTGCCGTACGTGATTGTATTAAGTTTGTATATTTTTATAGGCTCGTCTTCATTCTCACGCCATAAAATCATCTGGAGATGACGCTGTTCAGGCTGTACTAAAATCTGGCGATACATTTTCTCTACGTCAGCCGTTACGACATATTTGTATTGCCGGAATCTTAACAATATGGAGAACAGGTCGTCCTGGACGACAGGCCCCACATGCTGAATGTCATTAAAGGAGACATCTGACGTCGTTTTAGCTGACGCATCGAAAACTACCCTCAGACGAGTCGTTTCACTACTTTCCTTTATAACAGCATGGTGAGGTAAGTAGCATCCACGCTCTGGTTTAACTGTTTCACTCATATGTTCTAAGCGCTCGTATTCACGCATAAATTTAACATATTCCTCTTTAAAGTCAGGTTTTGCTTTCATTTTCTTCTCCATTTGGAGTAGTCGCCTCTTGGCTATATTATAAGAGTCGCCTAGAACATCTGGTGAATTGCAAAGAGGTATTTGGACACAAAATTTATTGTTCGAATCTCTGTACGTGGTGTCTTGATATAGTTTTTCACAATAATCTTCGCTACTTGACGAAGGTTTACTAATAGGCACTTCTTCCAGCTCCCAGAACTTGGTAAGCTGGTGCTGTATATCTCTACTGAAGTGACAGTGTAGTTTTGTTGGACGATTTAAATATTTCCCCCCGATGGGGCCAGCTACAATCCATCCTAGATGAGTCTCTTGTAACACTGGTTTATTATGTCCGAGCTGCACACGAGAGGATCCCATAATGTCCCAGAAGACGTCTGCTCCTAATAACAGATCTATCTCCGATGGGTGAAAGAAGGTTGGGTCTGCTAATTCGATGTGGCCGGGAATATTCAACTCCTGATGATGTACTTCTACCTGAGGAAGGTTGTCTGTGATCGTAGGGACCACATAACATCTGACAGAAGCTGTGTATTGAGTGTGTGTTGATTTTATTTGTATGTTGCAGTGCTCGGCAATGCTTATTGTCGCATTATTAAGACCGGACACATATTTGTACTGATTCCTATTTTTTATGCATGCTAATTTAGCCTGTGCCGCCTCCGTAATGAAGGAGGATTGCGAACCACTGTCAAGGAGGGCCCGCAATTTAATAATTTTGCCATTGTTTGGCACCTCAACTAAAGCCGTTGAAAGAAGAACTAAGTTTGAGGCGCCAGCAGACATTGTAACTACCGGAGGGGGGCACGTAGAACTAGACTCGACAGCATTTGAGGGAACTTCAACATTAGAAGACAGGTTGGTAGTAGTAGTTAAAGATGTAGACGTAGATGTACCTACGTTATTTTGTGTTTCATGTTGTGGTGATGATGGTTGAGTTTGGAGTGTTTGTGGGCTACCTTGCACCTTGGTTGTTCTGTGTAATAATGTATTATGTTTTCTTTTACAGATACGACAACCTGCGAGTCTGCATTGGTAAGACTGGTGATCATTACGAAGACAATTACTGCATATTTTCCATTGATACACCTTAGCGTTTCGTTCTTCAATAGGCATCGATTTAAATTTATTGCAGTCATACAGTTTATGATCTTGTTTACAGGCCAAACAACAACCACGGGGTGGTGAATCGAGCGAAGAAGAAATGAACGACTTCGATCTCGCAAAGCTATGACGACTTTCAACTTTACTATTATTAGGAGTTTTAGCAGCGTAGACTGTTTCTAATACAGTTGCCCTTTGACGAAGAAAATTAAAAAAATCGTCTAAAGTATGCGTTTCTAATTTGCTACGGAACTCCTCCCAATTCCGAGCGGTAACGGAATCCAACTTCGATGACCCAATGTAAATAATAAGTGTACTCCAACTATCGGTTGGTTCACCTAGAAGCTTCAAAGCACTTAAATTTTTTGAAATTGTATCTACCAAGTTGCGTAGGCCCCGGTCGGACTCCTTAGTGAGCGCCTCAATTGAAAATAAACATTTAATATGTTCGTTAATTAATAGACGCTTATTGTTATATCTATCGCAAAGCAACGACCAAGCGATCTCATAATTGTCAGCTGAAACACTGACAGCACTGATGACTGACAAAGCGGAACTCTCTAAGTATGTTTTCAAATAGTGAAATTTACTGATTTTGTCTAAACTCTCATTGTTATGAATAAGGGACATATACATGTCACGAAATTGAAGCCAAGAACTTGAATCGCCTCCAAAAGGAGAAAGTTTCAAGGGCGGCAGTTTAATATGATTTGAAAAAGATGTAGAACTGCCCTGCAATGAAACTTCATCCTTCTGTTTATTTTTGCTATCCGTATACACTTCCAATAACTCCTGAGCGGTTCCAATTAACTGAAAGAACTGATTTTCCGTTTGCTCGCGTTCTTCCATTTGTTTTGACATATCGGGATCTAACTGTTCAATTTTGCTTTGAACTTCGTCAAAACTGTACGATAAATCTTGAAGTTTAGTTAATCGCAAACTTAATTCATTGTTTATTAATTTATTACGCTCAGTAACACTAGTAATCATTGTAATCGGCGATAAATACTTTTCGAACAATGTTATGCGGCCTCTAATATTACCTCTCTATTTTATAAGTTCCTTTAAGTCAGCCATAATGTGGGCGAAATAACTTCTAAGCAAGTAACGAGCAAGTAATAACGTAATTATAAATAAATGAAATGAATCTAACCTCGTCAATAATGCGTAGACTCACCATCTGGTGATAAACCTTTGTTCCGGGCGGCCGCGGCAGCCGTGACACGGTGCAACACGGCACGGTTGTTGGAAACGGCTTCTCTGTGACTATGCGAAAACACTAGTACTCGCCTGCTTTTTTCACCCGCGATTGCCTGAAATAGTCGGCCACTATGCTTAACTATATGCTTGTAATAATGTTTTAATTGGGACTTATGCGTTAACACTGTTTTTACGAAGGAGAAATATGATTGTTGAACACAGAGTTAACACAGAACTTGTTTACTTGAAATTTATACGAAGTAATTGCAATTTAAGTTTTAAAGTTGTAATTTATTTACTTTCAAGTAAAATTGAAGCTATTTAAATGTAGTTGGTAACTTATTTACGAAGATTCTGGAAGTTTTATAGGCAAAATGTACATACGTCGGTATATATGACGAAAGATGTAGGTAAGTTGTAACTTACTTGTAATTAACGCTAACTGCACTTGAGTTATCGAACAATATTAACACAAATCGAGTACAATATTATGAGTAAGGATTTGAATGGATTTATAAGGAACGGGCGTACTTCCCTCGGCTTCGATGATGCACTTATTCCGGGATATCTTCGCCTTCCAGTTGCGTCATCCACATCACGTCGGGGTCACCAAAATCTTATTCGGTAATTCGGTAGCTCTTCAATAAAAATCTTCCTTCAATATATATGCGTATAATCAGGTTCCACATAGGTATTTATATATATATGACAAATTTTGGAATCTTCGAAAATAGAATAAATAATAAGATCGCGCTAGGTCGTTGCAGTATGGCGATTGTATCGAGAGTGGACCTCCGTCCTCCCGCGCGCCCCGCGTCGCTTCCCCTCTGTCGTCCTCATAGAAAAGGCGGGCGTTAACAACCAAATTTTTCGGTTTTGTTTTTTACCGTGCCCTGAGTGTGAGCATTTTGGCCAATAACTTTTTTATGTTGGTATTAACCACTTTTGTTTTGGATGGCAACTCAACACAAGCAGCAAAATAATTCGGCCAATGAGAGCGAAGCCTTTAGTAGCACACTTGGTGTTATTAGCGCGCTGGATGGGTTAAATTGATGATGACTTTATATGCTATCATATTTTAGAGACTTATTCGTATAAAGCTGCGGCCAAATCGCTGCTCAAAAGACGTTGACCCACCGTAAGCGCACCGCAAATGTCCACAGAACTCGATTTCCACAGACTTGCCTATTTATCCGTGGAGGATTCTTTATTTGAGAACCATAAAATGACTTCCTCTATCTTTGAAAGGTGACTGAAATTGCAATATATTAGTGTTCCGTAGCATTCATGGGTTAGAGCATTCCTATTTTTAACCGGCTTCCAAAAGAAGGACGGTTCTCAATTCGTCTGTAGGTTTGTAACGCGATTTGGTTCGCTTGTACCTCCTCGAACAAGTCGCGGGCTAGTCTAGTCTGAAATAAAATGAAGTGTAAGTAAAATAAACGGTGCTCACCTATCACAACGCCAATGCCTCCATAGTTGAGCGATCTTGGAAAATGCCGATGGTAAAATGGCGGCTGCAGGATCCCCGCGGGGAACATGATCTGGTTCTTGTTGCGGCTGTAGTAGGCGTTCACCACGGCCGGGGCGGTGTTCCACAGCGTCTTGTTCACGGGTTGGCCTATCCTGAAATATACCGGTAAAGCTCGTTGGGTTGCGTTTAGGGCATGCAATACTGGAATCGCGAAAATCCGGAATTCCAATTATATAATTGGAATACCGGTTTTTCGAGATTCGGTATTCGGTATTACAATACCGGTATTGAAAGGAACAATACAGAAAATACCGGAATCAAATCAAATCAAATCAATAGTACATTACACAACTAGGGTGGTAATACAAAGAGAGGCCGAGATCGCAGAAGTTTGCGGCCCGAGCTGCAAACGAGGGACGTAAATATGCGATCGAGGGCTTTCTTTATTACCTCCCGTGTTGTGTACAGCATTTTATGTCTACACTTGGCCAGAAAGCGGCTTTTTCCGTACGCGCAGCGTGCGGAAAAAGCCACTTTATGGCAAGGTGTGGCATAAATTTCTTTATTGCACTCATGTTAGTATAAGGTTCTAAGGAATTCCGGTTTTACTTTTTGCTAACTGGAATTCCGGCATTGAGTCTCAGTACCGAATCTCAATACCGGTATTGAAATGATCCCGTATTACAATCCCACTCAAGCGGAGCTGGGCGGAGCCATGGTACACAAGAAAACCAGGGTCGATCATGGTCCATGGTTTCATTGGAGAGCGAGTTCTCGCGGGCCGTAGTTTGGAGACCCCTGGATCAAGAACTTCCATAATAGGCTACTTGATGACAGTTCAAATCAGCTTCTTTTTATGAAGTGTCAAAACGCTCCGAAAGTATGCAGATTAGTATGAAATACTATCATGTGACGTCATGCTCAACATGGTGCCTTATTTTTAGTTTTCGTCATTGTAAAATCGTTGATGGCACGAAAATAAGTTTGAATGATTTTATCCAGGCTGTTTTGGAAGCGTAATTTGCTGGTTAGAGTTAATGAATTTATTTTGATTGTTGTCAAATACCCTATTATGGAATCAATTACCGGCCCGCGAAATTATTTGTTTTTACATGTTATTTGTTTATTCAGGTGAAAAGAAAATTATGTACCTATAATGTTACGAGCTGAACATTCCTTTTTTTTAGAAGCAAATAAGTGAAGAAACGCATTTCACACGGATCATCTATTTGCACAAGATGGCAAAATATCAAGCTCGTGACGTCAGCTTGTCTGAGGTCAAAAGAGGTATGAAAATTTTCTAATGAGATTGTGATTTATTAATACATTTGATAGTGACAGGTTATGATTAAATATTATACCTACTTATACTCTGCCCAAAATCTTCGTAACTATAATAGTGTACTACCTACCAATACTTTTATGTACCTACCACACGTCAAATACCAAACCATTAGACTAGTGTACCTATATGACCCAGTCATTTCGAACATTCGAGGTCGCAAAAAATCGCACAACGCTGAATATGTTAGGATGTTGTTAGGATACATATAAGTAGTGTAAACTCAATTTTGCAGTTTCGAAAAAGTTGTGCTAAATGTATGGTGGTCGAAAAACACCGAAATTTTCGGTCATTTTTCAGAGTTTGGTTTATACCTTCTAAAAAATGCGTTGTAGGGAAAAGTTGTCTACGACACTATTAAAGTAGATAAAATTTCCTACAATATGAGTGTAATTATAATTCTGTATGATTAGAAAATGTTGAGATATGGTACTTCAAAAAATAGCAATTTTTCCTAAAAAGTTCTAATTTGTACTTTTAGCTATATTTCAACCCAAATATTGGCTGAATTACTCATCCTTCGATAAAATTGTCTAAAAAAGAGTTATAAAGCAGTTATTCAGCTTCATTTTAAGACTAATTTGAACCCTGTATAACCAATAGTTCTCCAGTTATCGAATAATAACGAATCATTAGAGAACTCTCATTTCTGAAGAATAGTGCTCATAACGTAAATTTTATTTTCCATGTAATGTTCGTTATAAATGGGACTGAGTTTACATTTATAAATCTCATTTATTTAAAATCATCTGGAGATGTATCGACATAAATGTAATGTAAGTAACGATAACGTGTAACAAAACAGATGTTGAAATTTACCCCATAACGCCCACTTTTTAACATCAAGACGAATGGTATAATGTATTAAGTGGAGTTGATAACTAACTTAATGTTTACTATGATTGAGTCTTAAGTAATCTATAACAAATATTTATATGACAGTTTGAGTAGATGACTTTTTTGGATAAGTTGAATATCGTCAACAATCTGTGATTGGTTACAAAGATATTAAGTTGAGAAGTTCATTTGACGCTATTATTTCTCGTAAGGCTTACGTCGGCACTCTATATTAGCTCCACCTCCACCCCCGTGGGCACCCAGCTCGTGGGGTCATTTTAGAGCCAGTTATTCTACCACATTTTTACATTTCGATGGTCTGGGACGTAACATGCACGCACCACTGCAACGCACATATTCCGAGCCCTTAGTTGACTTCTGCGGAGAAATACGCGACATAATGTAAATTAGTATTTCATTTAATATTAATATCACGGGACATCTCATACATATCAATCTAATCCCAAATGAACCCGTGTTTTGTATTAAGGGTGCTAGACGACAATATACATACTTACTTAGATAAATACGAACTTTAATATATAGAAACATTTAGTCAGGAACAAATACTCGAGCTCATCACACGAATATTTGCCCTTACCAGGCTTTGAACTCGGGACATCTAGCTTCGTAGGCGGTGTCACTCTCACTAAGCTAAACGTGTCGTCTTCCTCATTTAAGGTTTACCAGATCTGACAATAGAGGAGTCGCAACAAACGTTTGACAAACCTGGGCCGTTTAAAAAAACACGACCGTCGCGCTAAGTACGTATATACAGACAAGCCCGATATTACATATCTACCTATTGCGTTGTAATTTATTCTTAATACGACGGCACGCTTAGCTTAGTTATATATCTCGTCTGTAAGCAACTAACCTGTGATAAGTAATTATCATCAATAAAGGAGATTGAGTAAAGTTTAAATGAAATACTAATTTACATTCTGTCGCGTATTTCTCCGCAGCAGTCAACTAAGGGCTCGGAATATGTGCGTTGCAGTGGTGCGTGCATGTTACGTCCCAGACCATCGAAATGTAAAAATGTGGTAGAATAACTGGCTCTAAAATGACCCCACGAGCTGGGTGCCCACGGGGGTGGAGGTGGAGCTAATATAGAGTGCCGACGTAAGCCTTACGAGAAATAATAGCGTCAAATGAACTTCTCAACTTAATATCTTTGTAACCAATCACAGATTATTGACGATATTCAACTTATCCAAAAAAGTCATCTACTCAAACTGTCATATAAATATTTGTTATAGATTACTTAAGACTCAATCTTAGTAAACATTAAGTTAGTTATCAACTCCACTTAATACATTATACCATTCG
The DNA here is from genome assembly GCA_947034925.1 of Eudemis profundana. Lineage (NCBI taxonomy): Eukaryota > Metazoa > Arthropoda > Insecta > Lepidoptera > Tortricidae > Eudemis > Eudemis profundana. The sequence goes on along the minus strand of OX344805.1, from coordinate 24,662,600 downwards.
TCTTGATGTTAAAAAGTGGGCGTTATGGGGTAAATTTCAACATCTGTTTTGTTACACGTTATCGTTACTTACATTACATTTATGTCGATACATCTCCAGATGATTTTAAATAAATGAGATTTATAAATGTAAACTCAGTCCCATTTATAACGAACATTACATGGAAAATAAAATTTACGTTATGAGCACTATTCTTCAGAAATGAGAGTTCTCTAATGATTCGTTATTATTCGATAACTGGAGAACTATTGGTTATACATGGTTCAACTTAGTCTTAAAATGAAGCTGAATAACTGCTTTATAACTCTTTTTTAGACAATTTTATCGAAGGATGAGTAATTCAGCCAATATTTGGGTTGAAATATAGCTAAAAGTACAAATTAGAACTTTTTAGGAAAAATTGCTATTTTTTGAAGTACCATATCTCAACATTTTCTAATTATACAGAATTATAATTACACTCATATTGTAGGAAATTTTATCTACTTTAATAGTGTTGTAGACAACTTTTCCCTACAACGCATTTTTTAGAAGGTATAAACCAAACTCTGAAAAATGACCGAAAATTTCGGTGTTTTTCGATCACCATACATTTAGCACAACTTTTTCGAAACTGCAAAATTGAGTTTACACTACTTATATGTATCCTAACAACATCCCAACATATTCAGCGTTGTGCGATTATTTGCGACCTCACCCCGATTTTTATGTTCGCCACGACGGGGGTAATATCAGTATCCCAATATATGTGATTTAGAAGTTAAGTATATCAGTACGTCTAGCATAACTGGCCGCGACTTCGTTTCTCGCGCGACAGAGCATCACCTGTCACTGTCACACGATATTGTGTGGAAAGAGATAGGTAGCATTTGTCGCGCGACAAAGAGTCGCGTGTCACAGTTGTGCTAGAGGTACAGATATCCAAACAGTTACGAAGTATCTACTTATTTATAGGTAAATCTGCAGAGCTTGAAAAAGGTTTATTGAAAAAAAGAATACATATGGCAACATCACAAGCAGGATTAATAAAATAAGCCTTTATACTGGTCGCTGGCTAAGCTCCTCCGGGAGCCCGGTGGGAGGGAAATTTGGTACTAGTAGTGAAATCGCGGAGTGTTCCACTCCTCTTTAATGTAAAAACTTACCGAGATTGCTCCATCTGTGTCAAATGCTGCAAAATATTCAATATATTCTCGAAGTACTTGTCAGGGTGTATTATAACATCTTTGTATCTCTGATCCAGCTCTTCTTTGCACAGAATAAAATCAGGATAACCGATTCTTAGCATCATCTCGTCTACTTTTTGCTCAGCCAACTGCTTCGTCCCGCCGTCGATCCAGTCGATCTTGTGCAATAGCTCGATGAATGATTGCTGTATTTCTCTCGTCATAGTGAGTGTATCGTTTTTGCTGGTTTCATCGAAGTGCTTCTTCACAAACATCGAGCCGAGCGCCATGCCCATGTTTGAGTTCACTTGTGATATGCAATTCTTCCATCTTGGCGGGGATTGCTCGCGACCGAATAATATGAAATAAAATCTGGAAAATGACTTGTACAGGATATTATTTATTCGATGGAGAAATAAGTAAAATAAAGCAGTATTAACTAAAGAAGCAGTTAAGGTTAAATCTAAAGTGAACAAAATAAAACTACAAAAAGAAAACCCCTTCTAACATGCCCACCTGCGGCATGGATCACATGACGTTGATCGTTGCCAAGTTGGACCGCAATAGCGATCCGCTGGGACAGGTCCGCGCCAGCCCTGGGCTCTCCCGAGGCGCGGACCAGCCGGGACTACAGGGTCCTCATAAAAGATTTCATATGGGCTGACCATGGCCCCAGAGCTTCCACCGTAAGCGCCTCAAATTCATAGTTCTCTAATAAACCAGAGTATTTGCGACGCTTGAGAATTTGGGCTTGATCAGCCGCAGCGCCGGCCTGAGCACCAGTTGCTTGTATGTGTTAAATGTAAAAAAAAAACTGAAGCTAATTGAGAGAACAAAATAAATACCAACTTTTCCGACAAAATACGACGGCAAATAACCATTCCAAATATTTGTAGCTTAGTGTAAACAATTCAAAGTTGACTGACACACAATTTTGCCACATTTTGCTGTATGAGATTCGACCTTAGATGGATCATAAAAAAAATTATATGTCAACTGAAATTTTTGGGGAACGATACGAGTATTGTTTTGGACTTACTGTTGTTTAGCCGACTGGAATCGGTCGTCGAGGTTGTTGACCCTGTGCCTGACGAAGCGCCAGAGCAGATAGTTGGCCAAGATCTGCGGTTCCGTGTCGTCTAGCAGTTTCACGAGGTGCTGAAATAAATTTCACAAAATCCTGTTCAGTAATATGAACTATTGGTACACCTACATCATTAGGGTTATACAATCTGGATATTTGTTGGGGTGCAACTTTTCGTTCACTTCAAGTTTTTTTTTAATAATAATAAATATTGGGGGACAATCTTACACAAATCGAGCTAGTCCCAAACTAAGCAATGCTTGTATTATACTATGGGTACTAAAGGACGATATAAAACATACTTATATAGATAAAATACATATTTAAATACCTAGATAGAAAACATCCATGACTCAGAAACGAATACTCGTGCTCATTACACAAATAGGTATTTCCCCTTACCGGGATTTGAACGGACCTCTACCTTCATAGGCGGTGGCACTCCCACTGTGTCGTCAAAATTTGACCAATTCTCCACAGAGCTCGGAATCGATATTTTGCAAAAACCCCGAAATAGCCCAATATTTTGAATCATTTTATGCTTTTTATGTGTACGGCTCAATCATGTATTTGAGTAATGATTTCGTGTTATCAGATTGTTGAGTTGTTCGATAAAAAATGAAATAATAACCAAATAACGAGAAGAACGGAAAAATACCGGTATCGGAGCCCTGGTTCGCCGCGACTGGTTTTGTATGGAAACTCGACCGCAGCTCGCTCGCAAATCGCAAGTATAATAATGATAAGGCCCTGGGTGAAGCCAGACGACCGTAATTTTGTGAGTTGTGAGCTGCGTAATTTCAGCTGCAGAAATTATCAACATAACATTTTGACAACTCATTTTGCGTCGCCGCGTGAACCTAACAGGAGTTTTCTATGAAACCGAATGTAGCGGAAATTACGCGACTCAATGACGCTCCCTGGCTTCACCCTAACGTCTAAGGTCTATGGTGCATTTATGGCGTGTTCTAACTTACCCTGACGTAGGTCAGCGCGAACAATACAACAGTTTCATCCAACTGCACAGTCCTGTTCATGACCACACACAAATATCGTCTCCATTCAATTTCGGGCACCAATTTCTCTAGTTTGCGAAGAGTCATTCGCCGGTACAGTTCCGATACATTTCTCCTGTCCTCAGGAGCTGATGTTATCTTTGCTAGCCTAAAAATTACGATACTTATGAGATATTATAGGCCTTTGACAGCTAAACAAGGTATGGTAGCGTCAGCATAAAATAGTCTGCATAATCATAAAAAAGTGCAATATACAGAATGTCCCTAAAACCAACGTACATACGAAAAGGGCTGAGCTCATTAGACACCAGATTAAGTAAATTTGACCCAGTGAAAATGTCTTAGTTTTCGAGATATCGACGTTTTTGCAAAATTCGTGCTAAGTGATACCCTGACTCGATGTTTTGAGTGTCAAGACTAAAAATCAAGTATATTTTTCAAATCTGTTTTTACATACTTTTTGATTGCGTTTTTTAAGATGCCCCAAAGTCCCAAACTAACAATTAGTAAATTCTGTGAACGGGAAGCCGTGCCGACTTCATCTAAAATCTCTCATACGATTCGGTTGAACTAAATTTGCACCTGGCGTGCTTGACGTCACTTACAAATCAGGTGCAAATTTAACGCAATCGTCAATATCTCGAAATCTAAGTGATTTTTACTGAGGTCAAATTTACTTAATCTGGTGTTTTATGAGCTGGTCTATCAACCCTTTTCGTATATACTTTGGTTTTACGGCACCCTGTATATCGCAAAACGTCTTTAAGAGATGTGATAGTAAAATAAAAAGTCGCGTTTTAGTATTAGTCGCGTATTAGTTATCCGTATTCTAAAATTAGTCTTAATACATCCAAAACTATTTAATCTTGAAGACCTAATTCTATGTTTGAATTGTCAACCTGACCGCTATAAATGGGTCAAAATTTTTTTTTGTTATACGTCTTTCCTGTGGACATCATAAAATTGTTAGGCTTTAAAGCCTAATTTTCTTACTGGATCCTCATAGACTTATTCAAACCGTCTTTTTCTTAAAACCTGTATCATAAAAGGATAAGTAAAATTTACACAAGTCGTTAACTTTTGTATTGTCCACAGAAAAGACCTATTGTTCACCTGAACGCGGCGTCTTTTCTGTGGACAAAACAAAAGTTAACGACTTGTGTAAATTTTACTTATCCTTTTATCATACAGGTTTTAAGAAAAAGAGGTTTGAATAAGTCTATGAGGATCCAGTAAGAAAATTAGGCTTTAAAGCCTAACAATTTTATAATGTCCACAGGAAAGACGTATAACAAAAAAAATTTTTGACCCAAATTGTTTTAATAGTACATTACACAACTAGCGTGGTAAAAAAAGAAAGGCCGAGATCGCAGATGCTTGCGGGCCGAGCGAGCTGCAGGAGAGGGAAGTAAATATGCGATCGAGGGCTTTATTACCTCCCGTGTTGTGTACATCATTTTATGTCTACGCTTGGCTAGAAAGCGGCTTTTTCCGTACGCGTGGCGTGCGGCAAAAGCCACTTTCTGGCCAGGTGTGGCATAAAAATACATTACTTTATTTCAAAATCAATAAGTTTATCTGCACTGTGCAGCACATGTTTTTTGTCTCCTCCAAGTAATAGGGCTATTTTGATTAGATAACTCTTATACGCATTTAGGTATACTTTATTCGAGTCTTGTAGGAAGTAGTCTCTCGTAGGTAAACCTGAAAAAGAAAACGTTCAAAAAAGTAACTGATTTAATCTGTCAGGAAAGTAAGTACCCTATTCACAGGGTTTCAGTAAGTCTTACCTAAGCTCGTCTGGTCAAACTGAATGACATATTCATCAGAGTTCTTTATATCAGGGCCAACCCACTCCGATATTAAAATGTCGTTATTGTACAATCGCAGTTTTGCCATAAGTTCTAGCCAATCAAAATCTTGCGGGACCCATGCCTTGTCAAGTATTGGCCAACCTCCTAATAACTCCAGAAGGTCCAGAAGCGGTTGATGTCCGCGTTTCTGTAGTATCTCGTAGTTCATGCACGATTTGAATAGAAATTTAGCTTTTAGTGCTGCGTCGCCATTAGCTAAATCCTCTGGAGCATTAGAAACATCACTAGTTAGTCGTTTAAATCGGGTTTTCCGTATAGATAACGCTTGTAACTTTCTCCGAATAACTGGTTTGGTTTTTAGTATTCTTCTTTCTAGACTACGCTTTTTCCTTACATCATATAATAGTTTAAAGACCCTGCTTTTCCTTACGTTATTATTTCTGCTCTTTTTCCCGTGATGCCAATCTTTTGGCTTTGTGTTATTGGAAGGTTTTAATATAGCTCTTGTTCGTCTATTTACTAAATTATGGAAACGGTTTACGATTCTTGACGTTTGTTCGTCGTGTTTCATCCAGTCGTAACGATATTTGCCTTCATTTGTGCTATTTAATATTTCTCGATTATTTGCTTCTATAGTATCTATCTGAAGGTGATTGTCATGGTTTAGCTGGTGCTGTTTAATAGGGCCCAGGATGAAGTGATTCATGTCGAGGTGAGCACCCGGGTACTGGCTGCGGAAGGATGGATTTTCATCATTAAATTCTAGGAGATCCTTGAGTACGGCATCTAGACTTTCACGCAGCATTTCGAAAGTGTCGTATCTGGAACCAAACAAGACATCACACTAATTTTATAAATGTGGAAGTTTGTAAAGATGTTTGGAGGTTTGGATATTTGGATGTTATGATGTTTGTTACTAAATAACGGGCTAGCAACTGGTTGGATTGAGCTGAAATTTGGCACGCAAGTAGACCAAGTCCTGGATTGAAACATAAAATACTTTGTATCCCGGTAAAAAATTGTTTCTTTGGGACGCCAGAAACTTGCTTGCACCATGATAATATGTATGTAACGCTCATACACAAAATACCCCATTCCCAAAATACCAAATTTTTCAAAATACCAGATTTTCGATTTATCAGATTCCTGTTTTACCACATTCCCGTTACACTAGATTATAAAATCGTGGGTTACTCAAGGATCTACATGATTTTGTTGGATGTATTATTCTGGAAATCTACTATTTATACGAAGAATCTGATATATCGAGAATCTGGTATTTTAGGCATGCGACATTTTGGTAATATGAGGTACGGAATACTTGCCCAGCCTTATCAGCAGGTATTGGATTGAGGGCGGCCCAGTTGCCACAGGCGTATTGATAGAAGTCGTGGCAAGGATCTGCTCCGAGATCCATGTTGCGCTTCATTATGTTGGCCTGGGTCGCTCTTATGGTGTCCTTGTCTCCTTGTCCTTTCCAGAATGCGTGGATCCCTGAAACAATCACACTAATATTATAAACTAGCATTCGCCCGCGTTGTTCCCGTTATTATCCCAAGGGAACTCTTTACCGGGATATAAAGTATCCTATGTTTCAATCCAGGACTTGGTCTACTCGCATGCCGAATCAATCACCCAGTTGTTATCCCGTTATTTAGTAACAAACACCCAAACATCTAAACATTCAAACATCTTCACAAACTTTTGCATTTATAATATTAGTGGGATGTGAATGTCTGTGAAGATGAGAGATGGTGAGATGTTTGTTACCTAATAATGGGGTAACTGGATGGATCAAGCTAAAATTTGGCATATAAGTAGACCAAGACCTGGATTGAAACATAGGATACTTTATATCCCGGTAAAGAGTTCCCTTGGGACAATAACGGGATCAACGTGGGCGAAGCCGCGGGGAAATGCTAGTTAATTATAAACAAACATACTAAACTTGTTTTCGCTCTCATAGTTTTATATGCAAATAATTTAGGTACTATTTCTAACAAGTTGAATATGAAGTTATCCAATATCAAGGAAGGATATTATTGGAAAACCTGTCCTAGGGCTGTTTTGCAAAAATATCATTTTAGAGTACTATTCATTACTTTTCTGCTAAAAGAAAAACTCCCCCCCGTAAAAGAGCCCTTGAATTGAATAATGCGAAATAAGGAATCAGATCATTCAAAGTTTAGCTAGGATAAATGACCTCTTAACGTAAGGTACCCTTGCCAAAGATAGCTAATGGTTTGGCATGTATCCTGCATTGGAGAATCACTTGTGCACAATTTAAGCACAATAATGGATCACCTTGAAGATTTTGGGCCAGTCTTCAATTGGATAACGTCTTCGACAAAAGCGATACTGACCGACCGATTTGAAATGAATACAAAATATCCGGTGTCCGCGAATAGATAGCAATGACATTTTTTTTACTAGCTCATCGCAGTGCCGTAAAAAGGGCGGTGCCATCGGTTCCCAGGCACAGGGCGTAGACTCTCGGGGGCGCAAGAATGGCCAGACCAGGCAGGACCCTAGGGTACCTATCAAGGGCGCAGTTATAGAAGCTTGCACAGGGCGTAGAAAAGGCTATTTACGGCACTGGCTCATCGTAGTGTCCCACTGCTAGCAGGGCCGGCTTACATGGGGCCCCTTGGCAATGTTAGTCTCGGGGCCCCTTTTCAGCCATTTGAAGATCATCACCTCTCTTTGAAACATTTTTTTGTGTGCGTGCGGGACCGTAGCTGATGCGGGCTCCTAAGCAGTTATCTACTCTGCTTAAAGGTTAATCCGGCCCTGACTGCTGGGCAAATGCCTCCACCCTTGATTTCCAACCGTCCTGGCTTCAAGCAAATTCTGACCAGCAGGCCGTTAACAAACAATGACATATAGAAAATTAATTAATGTATCAGCGTCATGGGTTGCGATAAGATTGTAGTTTCGTATCTGCAAGTAATCTATAAAAGACTCAATATATTTTTTTTCAGATATTCTGAAATCCAGATGTATAACTTAGAACGGTATTCTACAATTGTATTTTTCGGGTTACTCTCCTAATTTTAGGTTAGTGCTATTCTATAATAATGCAGAATTGCTGCTGATTATGTTGTGCTTAAAACGTTCCCTGTGCCGATGCCCCCAGTATGGAGTCTTGAAGGTTTTTTCAGAAGTCCGTGTTTCCACTATGGGTCACTTCTCCATACTGATTGCACAGTTGGGACTTGTGACATTGTCCGAGAGTTTTGTATTGTGACAGTGAACACAAGGGGAACCCATCGAGGAAACATGATTTTTGTCGTCAATCTTATCTTATACTAGCATTTTCCCGCGGCTTCGCCCGCGTTGTTCCCGTTATTGTCCCAAAGGAACTCTTTAACGGGATATAAAGTATCCTATGTTTCAATCCAGGACTTGGTCTACATACATGCCAAATTACAGCTTGATCCATCCACCAAACATCCAAACATCTTCACAAACTTTCACATTTATAATATTACGTGGGATTTTCGATAACCTTGGAAACGTAAACTTCGGCATGAGTACCTGATCGTGGCGGAACCGGCTTGTACAAATGAGCGGTTGACTCCATTTCCTCCTCTTCCAGCTCCGGCTGACCACGGATCTGCTCCACCACGTCGTCCAGAGGGCCTCGGTCCACGTGGGTTTGTGGCCGCACCATGCTGTGGTATTAAATATCAAGAATTATTGCAACTAAGTAACCAAATAGGGATTAATTTTATTCCGAAATAATTGCATAAGAGAAGCAAGACAGTTGTAGGGTCGACTCTGAGGCTAAGTATAAAGACGAACAAGTAGTCCAACTTCGGCCGTATAAGACACAGCGCGACACGTATTCACACAGACGCGCGATAGCACGTCTGTGTGAGTGCGATCCATACTGGATCATTCTTATTTCTTTGCTTGTAGTGCATTTGTACACGGCGCGCGCACATTCAAGCGCGCGATGTGCCTTTCGTAGGAAGGAAAATAGGGTTAGTCTCATCTCGTCTAAAAAAGCAGCTGGTCTAAGCAGTTAACTGGTCTAAAAAGCAAATGATCTAATTAGCAACTCGTCTAAAAAGCAACTGGTCTAAGTAGCAACTTGTCTAAAACGCACAGCAGCTGGTCTAAAACGCTACCCGCCAATAATGCAACTGGTCTATAACGTTGTTTGTCTAAATCTCATACCGTCAAAAATTAATGTCTTCTAAACTCAAATTAGTCAGCACTGATTTGTATCAATCATAATATTTTTATTATTATTTAAATTTTAAATATCTATATCAGAGGTTCCCAAACTGATTTTGTCTACCGCCCACTTTAAAGAAATAAAAAAATTAAACGCCCCCCAATTTTATTGGTTAACGAAAAACCACTACTATATATTTTTTCTGGCTCTCTTACCGCCCCCCTTGATGCCTTCACCGCCCACTAGGGGGCGTTATCGCCCACTTTGGGAACCTCTGATCTATATGTACAGTCAACTCCTTTAGTACAAAGACATGTTTCCACTTTTTCACCTTATTGTTATTGCATTGAGATAAATTCAAAAGTGGATACTTATTTTCGTAGTCTACATAGGTAGGTAGCCTACCTATTTGCGCTTGCGTTAAAGTATTTACCCGCAGCCCACTTCTATGTACAGCCGGCTGCAAAAGTCCATGGACAGATCGAAATCATTTTCCTGTGAAGGGCACCCTTGGCGCCCTTGGCGCCACTATCTACCAGTCTAATATACAAACTGCATTGTTGCTGGTTCAATAAGATTTCACTAGATGGCGTTGAAAGCAACAAAAATCCTCACTACTTGGTCCAGGATCCATATTTAAATTATAATTAAAATGTAAACATTTCACACAACAATATTCAGCACAAAGGCAGGAAAAACATCACATAATAGAATGAAGTTGTCATTAACAAACACGGTATCTATGGGTTAGTCTCATCTCGTCTAAAAAAGCAGCTGGTCTAAGCAGTAACTGGTCTAAAAAGCAAATGGTCTAATTAGCAACTCGTCTAAAAAACAACTGGTCTAAGTAGCAACTGGTCTAACGCACAGATGGTCTAATTAACAAGTGGTCTAAAACGCGGTTGGTCTAAGTAGCTAGTGGTTTAAAAATCAGCTGGTCTAATTAGCAAGTGGTCTAAAAAGCAACTGGTTTAAAGGTCTTACCAGAATAAAGTAGAACAATGACTCGTACTTACTCGTGAAAATGTATATGTCATGTACTTAAGTCATTAATGTCATGTAATATGAGAAATATTTTTGTGTACCTACTATCTTTTATCTTCTTACCAAATTTCATAAAATCGGTTGTACAGTTTAAGCGTGAAGAGGTTTCATAACCTTCGCATTTATAAAACCCAGGATTGTCAAGGAATAAGAGTGTGGGTAGATCCTTTTGAGCTCTTCGTGTGTATAGCTACTTCCGCTGCTGACTGTACATAGAAGTGGGCTGCGGGCTGCGGGTAAATACTTTAACGCAAGCGCAAATAGGTAGGCTACTTACCTATGTAGACTACGAAAATAAGTATCCACTTTTGAATTTATCTCAATGCAATAACCATAAGGTGAAAAAGTGGACACATGTCTTTGTAGTAAAGGAGTTGTCTGTACATATAGATATTTAAAATTTAAATAATAATAAAAATATTATGATTGATACCAATCAGTGCTGACTAATTTGAGTTTAGATGACATTAATTTTTGACGGTATGCTGAGATTTAGACAAAGAACGTTATAGACCAGTTGCATTATTGGCGGGTAGCGTTTTAGACCAGTTGCGTTTTAGACGAGAAGCGTTTTAGACCAGCTGCTAGGTGCGTTTTAGACAAGTTGCTACTTAAATCAGTTGCTTTTTAGACGAGTTGCTAATTAGACCATTTGCTTTTTAGACCAGTTAACTGCTTAGACCAGCTGCTTTTTTAGACGAGATGAGACTAACCCGTATCTATGATCTAAAGTGGCCAGTATGTTTCCGATGTAAAGGAGTTTGAATAATTATTGTTTCCACTTGCAAGCCAATCGGCAATCGGTCAGTAATAAAAATTGTTTAAAAAATATTTTTTTGATAGAAACTTATTTATTTCCTTTCCGTATGCATTTTCACGAGTAAGTACGAGTCATTGTTTGTATGTTGATTCTAACCAACTTCATTTCGGTCGCGTCAGATGTTTCTGCGTGATTCTTTTCATCATAAATACCTATAATACTACCGGTGACGGTATTCTCCCAAAACGGAGATGAAGGGAACAAACAAACATGCAATTTAAACTAAAAATAGCATCCAATTTGATTCATCGATTAGGGTCAAACACGATCGTTCACCGCGTGAGGCCTTTCATGGTCACAATAGGGAACGTGCACGAACACTAAACACTAAACGACAAAAGAGACACGGGTGGACAATAAAGGAAACTATCGCCCCTGTCAAATAAAGCCGTCCATGTCAATGCTAATATGTAAGTGTCAATGTCAAATATAGTAAGTCGTAGGCTAGTAGCTACACTGACGTTAATCGTCATTCAACGCGATAAATTAACGTTCTTAACGGCGTTTTCGTCAATGTAGCCCCAGCATGAGATGGTATATGATTTAGATTGGCGGCACCAGTTGGCAGCACCTTCGTCGTGCACGTCCCCTATAGCTCAGCCACGCCTGGTCAGCGATCATTCACGTGCGGGCGGGATCGCGTGACGCCGGGGGACAGGAGGTGACATTTATCCATACAAGTAGGTACTTCGGATTCGAAGTCTCTCGACTTCGGTACTTCTAGTTGGATTAAACCTGAATAAACTCAATCCTAAGGCACTGGTCCCACCGCCGGCGAGTAAGCGAGTAAAGTTGGGCGAGTTTACATTGCGGATCTGGAAAGATCGATTGATCACACGACTGTGCCTGGTTAGAACACAATGAACTGTTACTTAGCCCAACTTTACTAGCTTGCTCGCCGGTGGTGGCACCCAGTGTCTTAAACACTTCTTAACAATATCAGACTTGAAACATTTAATGTAGTTAGGTTAGGTTATTTCTCAAGTCTTACATTACAACAAAGTAACGGAATTCCCCACAAAAAAAGGAGAAAGATGACAAATAGTATACTAATATTATCATCGGTTTCCAATTATAACTCATTGTTATAAAACAACTTTAACAAAAAAGAGACATTTAATTTATTTCACTTCCGCGAACTAAGTCACGAGGGTCCACTAGCCTAAAATAAAACGAAGAAAAGTAGACACTGTTGTTTAGGTAATTCGTACCTTTCAATGCCTTCGTTTTCTTGCTGGCTGCTGGTTTCTTCAGACTCATAGTCTTCAACGCTGTCATCTGTATTGTCTTGATCACGCTCGCTGATCTCGTGGTGATGGAACAGGGGATTCTCTTCTCTTGAACTTCAAAAATAGAAGAACTAAGGTAACCGTCATAGCTGCCAATATTAGCAAATTAAAGTGGCAATGGGCTGGGCATAGAGCTTGAAGAACCGATGGCAGATGGGGCGTAAAGAAAGAAGACCATGAACCGGAGGACGCAGCGAGGTTTGGTCTCCCAGAAGACGGTCTGACGACCTGGTTAAGGTCGCCGCAAGTCAATATAAGGCGTGCGACCGTTTATTGTGGAAGTCTTTAGGGGATACCTATATTCGCCTATCTTGGCCTCAAGGTTAAGAAATATGATGGTCCATTTAAAGTTTAGAGCAATAAAGGCGGTTTACCACAAACAATACAAGGCAATCGACTGTTTCCATTAAAATATTATAACGACCAGAGTGATAAAATGTTATTCAGATATCTGATAAAACTATATTTGTCGCATATATCGGACGAAATTTGGTTCAGTCAGGTTTTTGAACTAATTACATTCTTAATATTTTTTTCGGGAAAAAAAATGCGCTTTATAACATTATGAATGTGAATTTCTTGGAACATTATGTGACTGTGTTGTATAAAGTTTAGGACTTACTTGTAATCTTGCGATGCAAACGCAAATCTGCTCATACGTTTCAGCCTCTCTCTCTTCCCTTCTCTCTCAGAAGAATCCCATATAAAGTTCTCACTAGCCACATTATCTTCATACGTCCCTAGTCCTCGTCCAGAATGACTTTGGGCCAGCATAACCTCCTCAGCAGGCAAAAACGAGGTCCTAAATCCATGGAACAGCTCTCGTTCCTCTGGATCCACTCCCTCCAACTTACTATAAATATTTGGATAAGTTTGCACTGATTCAGGTTCTGTAAACTTGATTGGTTTCTTGAGTACAACGAAAGCACCTATGAACAGAGTGATTATAGCTACTACTAAGACAAGTCGTAGTAGATTAGCGCTTGTAGGATTTTGTTTGATAGATATTCCATGGGGTGGAATCCGCGTGTCCCGTGTCATGGCAGGATTCGACTGGCTATGTCTTGGCTATGTCAGTTCTGATTGACGGATATTCGTAAGTGGAACATCACAGCACAGCACTCCGTGCGACGTATTGTGTGACCCTGTAGTTGTATATACTGCGTAAATTGCGCGTAATCGAGAATAGCGACCGGTGTTGCGCCGGTAAGAACTCGAGCGTCTAATCGGACATAAACGACAATAAATACTTAATGATATTTTTATCCTATTCAACCTTCATCATAAAATTGAATGTTTATGCATTTTAGTAGTACCATAGAGTTGATATACATTTCTGATTTTGTCAGTGATCTGTCAACAACTTTTTGCTATATTTTTGTATAGTTACTTTTCATTTTTGTTCTGATTTTGCAATGCAAGATGCTCATAGTTACGCGAGTTTTGGTGAAATATCTAAACAAGTGCATTATTTGAAGGATATAATATTAAAGGATATTGAGTGCGGTTTTGGTACGTGTATTTTTGGGACTATGGACCTATGCATATGTACGCAAGGACCTTAAAATAAAGAGCCAGACGGAGCCTCGCTAACAAAGAACTGAAGCATGTCTAGTCCGCCGGCTATCTATGTGTACGTGCTGCTCGCAAAAAAAATGTTGATGTGTGCATGCGGCTCGTAAGTACAAGCAGCCGGCTTACTAGAAATGGCTTCCGTTCTCTGTTGGCGAGGCTCCGTCCGGCTATTTATTTTAAGGCCTTGTACAGGGTGTTAGGTAATGAATGGATAACCTGTGAACTGATGATAGAGGGCACTTAGGTATAAGGGACCGTGCACGAACTATAGGTGGCAGCACTGTCAGTGTCAAATATAGAGCAGAACCTTTAGATTGGCGTCACCAGTTGGCAGCACCTTCGCCGTGCACGGTCCCTGTGTCACAATTTTGTGAGAAATTTAGCCTTATGTTATCAATGCAAATACGAAACCCGGGTTCCATATTTGCAGTCCCTAATTCCCTTGCATAATTTTTAATAATTACTAGGGGTTTTTAACCCGGGTTCTCAGTCAAAATACCCGGGTTTTATCCAACTCAAAATAAAGTCGGTTACCCGGGTACCCAGCTTGCATTCCCTAGATTGCACTATATAAGTGCAGCACAGGTAAAACGCACTTTTTTTATACAACTAGGGTGGCAAACGAGCGTACGGCCTGCCTGATGGTAAGCAGTCACGGCAGCCTATGGACGCCTGCAACACCAGGGACATTTGCCGACCCTTTAAGAACCAAGCACTTATTCAAATAATATCACAGAATCAGTAATATACGTACAACGTACAGAAGTTATTATTTCTAACAAAGCTGTTGTTTGCGTCCGACCGCCGGACGGAGCACACCGGATCCGACCGTCTCTCTCTATTGCATAACGCGTGCCGTGCCCTTTCTGGTCGCTGGCTTAACCCATCCGGAGGGACGAAGTTTGGTACTATAGCTTGGCAACTTCGTTGGTGACTCTCACATGTGTGCTTTTTGTTATGTGCAGCCGTAACTACCTACTCACACAAGTTACCGCCAACACGAACGGGGGCCTCGGAGGCTGCTTCCGTCGGTCGTCGTTGGTGTCGGCGGTAACTTGTGTT
This sequence comes from Eudemis profundana, assembly GCA_947034925.1. Classification (NCBI taxonomy): domain Eukaryota; kingdom Metazoa; phylum Arthropoda; class Insecta; order Lepidoptera; family Tortricidae; genus Eudemis; species Eudemis profundana. The sequence continues at coordinate 24,647,547 of OX344805.1, read as the reverse complement.
ACGGCTGCACATAACAAAAAACATACATGTAAGTGTCACGAACGAAGTTGTCAAGCTATAGTAGCCAAGCGGCGCGGAATGAACCACTCCTGCCTGAAGCTGAACAGAGATCTTTAACCATGTTTTCAGAGCGACCATCCGTCGAAGACAGAGAAGTACTCTTCAGCCACCACAAGCAGGTGACGAAGCGTTGGTTCCTGCGTGTGTCCAGCTCGAACAAGAAGCGCTTCGTCATGGTGCTGCTGAGAGACGTTCACAGCGCGTGGACACTGTCCTTGTTGTTGAAATCCATTTGGAACTGCCGTCCAAAGGATGCTGTCCCATCACCTTATGAGTAAGTGTAAGCGCATAACCCTCGTGCCCAAAATATCGCTTTCCCAAGAAACCACATTTTCAAAATATCGGATTCATTGTCGATTTATTAGCATGTTCGGATCTTGGGTGGCTGAGGATCATGTTTCTGTATAACGTTTGAAGTCATATACCCCGCATTGTATCCAAGATCCGAACCGAACGCTGTTTATTAGATTCCTCGTAGGTATGCGATTTCTGTAAAGGTAGGAATCTGGTAAATTGGGAATCTGATATTTAAAAAAAACCGGTCAGTGCGAGTCGGACTCGCGCACCGAGGGTTTCATACAAACTCATACATGAATAGTTCAAGAAAAACGGTATGGCGATTAGTTTAGTAGGAGCAATATAAGTACCTATGTGTTACGATTTTTGCAAATTTCTCAAAAACGGTGCAAGTTAGGAAAACCGTTATATTTTTCCTGTAATATTTAGGATGACAATAATGGGTAATTATTACTGATTTTTCTGTTCAGTAACTTCGAAGATAATAGGGGGAATGGTATTTTTTTTAACGTTTTTCGTTATAAATCAAAAACAACTTATATAAGAATAAATAAAAAACGGTGTTTCAATCTATAAATCAAGCCTTATCATTTGATATCCCATTCGATACAATAGCCCTACTTTCAATTTTCAAAGTCCCCTTTAAAAAAAGTTGCAAGATTTTTTGACATCCAATAGGCTCGGGTTAGCTACTTTTAATACTATTCCAAATTTCAAATCGATAGCAGCAGTAGTTTCTATGACAGACGGACAGACAGACAAAGTCGCACCATAAATTCCTTGTTTACTATTTTGGTACGGAACCCTAAAAAATGTAGTACTTATACTGGAAATACGGTACCTATTTTGTTCACAAAGGTACATGGGTACTTGGCGATGAAATACGTCAGTACTTATCAGAACTGAATCAACTGAAAATCACCATCATTGCCTTTCAGAGCGTGGAGCAGCTACGATCAAGTTCCTATGGATCACAACAGAACTGCAATACCTTTAGACATGCTAGTGGGGGTTATGGAAGTTGAACGCAAGTGGTTCCGTACTCTTGAGCCGGTAATTAGGGCGCCAAAAGTTTTGGTTTGTAAACAGTTTTAATTAGCGTGACCCCGTGTATTTTTTTTTTAAATATTGTACAACAAGTATTCTTTCTTATTTTTGGACTCTCGCGCACCATGGTATATACAATTCTTAGCTGATAACAGGTAACTTTCATGGTTTTTATATTTTTATGCCACACCTGGCCATAAAGTGGCCTTTTCCGTGCCATACGCGGACGGAAAAAGCCGCTTTCTGGCCAAGTATAGCCATAAAATGATGTACACAACATGGGAGGTAATAAAGAAAGCTTTGTATTACCACGCTAGTTGCGTAATGTACTGTTATTAATTTGATGAAGCAAAAAGTACGTGTCCAGTATTTTCCCTAAATGACGGATGGAAAAAGGATGATTTTGACCCAAATACCGTCCTTATAGTAACAAAAAAAGTGCGAGTCGGACTCACCCATCGAGGGTTCCGTACAAATACTTGAAATAAAGACTATTATTTTTATGATTTAATTACAAATGCATAGTTTTCAGATTTTTCGATATACTTGTAGTATAAGGCGGTATTACTTGCTAAATTTCATAGCTCTAGGTCAACGGAAAGTACCCTATGAATTTTGGGTTCCTTGAGAGAGTCGAAATGTACGTTTTTTGCTGCATAAGCGGCCATAATCTTTTTTTTTACGTTAACTTAGAAGTTTGATTATTACGTCTTCAAGGGACCATTATAGACCCCAGTATGTATGGTTTTAATTTCAACTCGATACCTCCACGCGTTCCCGAGATAAAGGGTCTTGACAGACGGACAGACAGACAAACAGACGGACAACGAAGTGATCTTATGAGGGTTCCGTTTTTTTTTGAGGTACAGAACCCTAAAAACGTATGTTTGTGTGTATAGGATCAACAAGCAGAATTCTTACTTGCACTGCTCAAGTGTGCAGGCGGGCCCATCATGTGGGCCGTGTTGCATAAGGCACAGGCCATCTTCGAGCACTATCGGGACATCCAGTTGGAGAACATACAGGAGTGTATGGCGGTCGTTGAGACACAGGAGAAGATAGCGCCAATTGTAGACGATAAGGCAAGTTACAATAAACACACGGATTTTAATTGTTGAGCCTTTTAGTGTTCGCCTTACAATAGTCGTGTTATACACCGTGTTTTTTTTTATTTTCGTTAAATTCGACACGTTACTTCATACGCCAACAGAAGCTACCTGGTATATATAATAATAATAATTCATTTTTTTTTTTATAGCTTTTTGTTAAATTCGAATATATTTTTTACTTTTCATACAAAATCAATTAATAGTGAGTTGGTTACCATTTTAAAAGACACTTTTGAGTTGGTCAAAAGTTAATGTCAACTATGACAGTGTTGGAATTACATTCTGTAAGAAAATCAAGTTTCTACACGTACTTACTGCGGTTCAAAAGATACAGGACAGACAGACAGATAGACAGTCAGACATCTTACAAACAAAAGAAGCATTTTTCAAATCGGTCGAGCTGTCTTCCGTCGCATACACAAAACCTTTTCAAAACCGGTTAAAAATACTGAATTATTATTACAGAGTAAAAAAGAATCTCATCGTAAAACGTCCGCAAGCAATGGAGAGGCTACGGCTCAGGCTGACTCTGCACAGCGGGAGGTATTGTGAAGATGTTTTATTCCGATTTCTTGATACAAAAGACTAAATAGGTACAGTCAAGGAATTTAATTTCCAACCCATCTAAGGTCCAATATCGTATAGCATACTGTTATTATAAGAGCTAGCTAGAGTACGACGTTACTTTGAGATATCACACGCATTGTTTTGTGTCAGTAACTAGGTAACAGATTAACAACGCTGACATATGGTGATCTGTTTAGAACGTCAAGGCAGGCACTACCAAAAAAGGACGACAACCGCGGAATCGAAATTCGAAGAAAGTCCATCTTTCTCGCTTTTGCAATATCCGAATGAAATGAACGCAGATAACGAAATTTAGATTTCGACGACGTTCGTGAGACGTTTGCGGTAGACTTTCGGACTCTGGATTCAGAATTAAGTATTTTAAAATTTTCTCGATTGACACTGACACCAACTGACACGTATTCGTAATTAGATGAGCAAATGACTTCGCAAAGAGGTTATCTGTAATGTGCAGTGACAAATGACATTTAAATATAGGTATTACTGAAATAGAAATTTCGACCTTAATGCATCGTGAATGCTTAACAACATTTCAATGAAACGGGTAGGAAATCAATGGTTCGTTTATCAATGTTATGCTTCTCCCAGCAATCTCTGTTTCGTGGATAGTGTGATACAGTCGCAGGTCGGAGCTCAGCAGGGTGATCCATTGGGGCCATTGTTATTCTGTCTAGCCATTCAAAATATTATTTCTGCCTTAAAGGGCCCGCTAAACGTCTGGTACCTTGATGATGGGGTTTTAGGTGGGAGCCCAGATGTGGTTCTTAATGATTTAAGAACTCTTATACCAGCTTTAAAGGCAGTTGGTTTGGAGATTAACCCAGCAAAGTGCGAACTTTTTAGTTGTAGTGGTTTGGTCCCGCATTCCCTCGCGGATTTCGAATCTCTTTTACCAGGGATTAAGCAGATAGATAGACCATCGTTCAATTTGCTAGGTGCACCGATATTCCCTGATGGTGTCAGCTCTGTTCTTCAACGTAAAAGGCAGGCACTGTCCTCAGCTCGGGATCATTTGGTGCATCTATCAAGTCACGTTTCTCTTGTTTTACTGCGGAATTGTTTTGCGCTGCCCCGTATGGTTTATTTTTTGCGTACTGCCCCTGCTTGGCTTTTCGATGACGATCTGCGGTCACTCGATCACACACTTAAGCTTACCTTGGAGTCAGTAATCAATGTGAGTTTAAATGAAACGCAATGGTGTCAGGCGGCATTGCCTGTTCGTTATGGAGGTTTGGGTGTTCGTCGGGTTCAAGACGTCAGTCTTGTGGCATTTTTGGCATCAGCGCATGCGTCGGCGGATCTTGTTGCTCGCATTTTATCAGTTGATGGTAGCAATATCCGTTTGCCTTTTTTGTCTGAGGCCTTGGAAAAGTGGGTGACGATTTGTCCAACTGACGACCGTCCAGACAGCCTGATGGTTCAGAGAGCGTGGGACGACATCATTTGTAGAATGTCTCATTCTCGCTTGCTGGACGGTGCCTTGGGGGCCGATTTGGCGCGTCTCAAGGCTATCACAAGGCCCGAGTCTGGTGCGTGGCTGCACGCCTTGCCGTCGCCTCAATTAGGTACGCTGCTTGATAACGATTCTTTGAGAATAGCGGTAGGGCTGCGATTGGGAGGCAAGTTGTGTGAAGCGCACCATTGCATTTGTGGGGTGATGGTAGAAGAGAATGGGCACCATGGACTGAGCTGTCAAAGATGTGCGGGGCGTTTCCCAAGGCACCATTCTATTAATGACATTGTTCGTCGGGCTTTGGTCTCTGTCAATGTCCCATGCGTTTTGGAGCCTCCAGGTTTGTCTCGCACGGATGGCAAAAGGCCGGACGGACTCACGTTGGTTCCTTGGCAGAGAGGGCGCTGCCTTTTATGGGATGCAACGTGTGTAAGCACTTTTGCTGCTACCCATATGAGGCAAACCATGAGGACGGCGGGCTCTGCGGCGGAGAGTGCCGCTAAATTAAAACACGCCAAATACTCTGCCTTGGAGACAGCGTATGATTTTGTTCCGGTCGCCGTGGAGACGGCTGGCCCCTGGGGTGAAGAGGCGCTCAGGCTCTTTAAGGAGATTGGTCGGCGTCTGCGGGAGAAGGGCAATGATCCTCGTTCTGGGTCCTGGTTGGTCCAACAAGTCTCTGTTGCCATTCAGCGGGGCAATGCTGCCGGCATAATGGGGACTTTTGGATCGGGCTTGATGCAGAGTGGGGGTTTATTAGGTTAATTTTTATTTATTTTTTGCATAGTGGGGTTTTTTTTTTTTTTAATTGCTATTTTTAAGATTGACGATGCTTGTTGCGGATAAACATTTGGTTTGCATGCGTTATTAAGTAAGTTTGACGAAGCATGTAGCGGATGATTTTCATGTCTTTCTGTTTTTTTTTTCTCTTGGTAGGAAATTAAATTCCTTGACTGTACATTCGAATCTTCTTTCTTCCAATAAAAGTCCAAGTCATTTTGAATTTTTACCAATCCATGAAATCCATGTTAATTAAAACAAAAATATTGCTTTGCTTATCCACGATATGATAACGTGTTAGTCAATTAATGTTAGCCTGTTATTTTCAGTAGTTCCGAGTGACTGTAGTAATAGATATTTTGATGGGAATAACTTTTCCCCTCAGTTGGAGATGTATTTGGCGCAATGGAACGCCATAATCAAGTCTATGAAGGACAGCCAGAAGTTGGAGGAAATTGAACTGAGCTTTAACGATGGAACAAAGAAAAGGATGTGGAAAGTAAACAGGCCTAAACCCGAAGTCACTGAGACTGTAGATTATGTATGTAAAGTTATTTTTCTGTCCTCCGGCCGGAAAGCGTCACCTTGCCGGCCGCTGCGCTAAACGAAGATGCCGCTTTCTGGCTCCGTCGAATAGAAAAATAGTAGGGTATACAAACCTTGGCCAGTAAATAGGAAAGTCTCAGATCACATGTGATCTGAGACATTTCTTACTTTACTGGCCTCGGTATGTAATGTAGTTACTAAAGTTGGACATAGTCAGGAGTGGCTCACTCCGCGACCAAATTTTGTCCCACCGTAGGGGCTTAGCCACCGACCAGAAAGAGTACACGTTATGCGATAGAGAGAGACGGTCGGATCCAGTCCGCTCCGTCCGGTGGTCGGACCCGAACGACAGTGTTGTTAGAGAGACTTTTGTACATAGTAGGTACTATTACTTATTCTTTTAAAGGACCTTTAAAAAACGCCGTGTGCGTCTCCACTCTCCATAGATAATCATGTCGGATTATCAGGGCTAGAATCTGTGCGGCAAGAGAATAGGCGTGGCAAGAACGGAACTAACCTACCCAGTATGGCAAATACGGCAAATATTTTTTTCTTCGGTAGAAAAGTATTACAGCGCCCCCCAATTTTAATCCAATTCTCTTTCCGCACGGACTCTACTTGTTTTAAATTAATGATGGACAAACTCTTCCAGTTTCAGTTGTTGCCCCTCTCCGTGGCCAAACAAATAATGAATTTCGTGCCGCGGACGCAGCTCAACGACTGCGCGCGCGTCAACCGATACTGGGCGTACGTCGTCGAAGAGTTCAACGCAGAGCTCGCAGCGAGGCGCAAAATTGACATGGATATTCAGAGGCTGACGGTATGGTCTTTTTATAAATGTATAGCAAAATTAATGGTGACATTGCCCAGCTTCAGCTACGGACGTTCACTGCTGGAAATAGGCCATGTGCTACTTCTTTATATTAAGATAAGATAGCATTTATTGTCAAAAACTGTTAAAACTGTGTACATTGAGTTCGCATGTCATAAAATAATAAAGTCTTAAGTATATATAGGTCTTGTTTAGGGAAATGCTTGGTGCCTGAATGGTGTGCTACTCTGCAGCAGAGCCACCATAGTGAAAGTTATTTTATTATATCACGAAATGATGTACTCTGTATGTACATAAGGTACGTATGCTGTTTATAGCTAGTAATAAAATTACTTTCACTATGGTGGCTCTGCTGCAGAGTAGCACACCCTGAATGCTATCTACAGTGTGCTCTGGGACTCTGACCGTATTTGAACAGGAACTAATGGAAGCCCACGAGCTCCGCGACCACAGCTCTAGTTCCTTCCACACGACGGGCACTGTCTCGTACACGGTGCCGGTCCCCAAGCGCCGCGGCCCCGCGTCGGTGCGGAGCGAGCGCAGCCGCGAGCCGCAGCGGTTCAGCCAGAAGTCCGCCACTGCCAGCGAGTTTAAGAAAATCCTGCGAGAGAGTAATACTAGGAAACGACCTGTGAGTACCCATCTACAATGCTTCTCCTTTTTTTAATCAGGGCAACGCGCTTATATTAGCTTCACTTGTCTAAGAAAAAAATTATTAGGTACATTTTTTTGTGAGCCTTGCCCGTCACTCTAAGGAGTTCTAACATAATAACCAAAGTAGATTTGAATATTTTGAGTTCATAAAATAAAAGCAGCCTGCGGGGCTCTACAGTTGGAAATTTTTATGTCTAGCCGTTATTACAGCTGGTCATGTTTTTAGTTAGCAATTTCTATAGTTGGACATATTTATGGCTGGCCATTATTATAGCTGGTTATGTATCTGATCGGATATTTGTATAGTTGAAATTTTTTATGTCTGGTCAAATTACTGATTGCACCGTTTTGAAGCTTTGGACATTTTTGTTTTTGGACATCTGTATTGCAAAGGAAAATTGCCCTTATGAGCTTAGACAAGCCAGCTTGTGGTTGTGTTGCGCGAACTTGTCCCAGCCTTAGTTTACTTGAGTATGGACTCATTATCATCACATTAATGATTGTCCTGTTCCACCAGAAGCCGCCTCCGGTGCGTAATCTCGCAGAATTGTCAGAGAGACTGGACCAACGTGGTGCCGCAGACGACAACTTGTGGGTTTGGTGCAAAAGGGTCCTCGAAATGTACAATATACCTGATCCTGGGAAGGTTACTCTCCCGCAAATATCGGATAAGGTGAATATTATTGTAACGGTGCACATAATTTCGTACTGTCAAGCTACCGTACCCGGGTTTGCCGTGATTTTGCCATCTTGAGGGTGGAAAAATTTTGTACAGTCAAGGGCACCAATATGTATACACCACAATGTTTCAAAAATATGTATACAGCTCTTATTAGTATGGCAGTAAGGTTTATGTATACATATTTTGGAACTTTGTGTGGATGTTTATCTTTGCCCTTGACTGTACACCGTTAAGTCATGTAATGTCTTGGCTTCTACGATAGCTAGAGAAATGAAATTTTAGGGCCCTATTTTTATATGTATGATATACCTATAAAGCGTGTCCGAAAACAAAGCGGTTCCAGAGATACAAGCGGTGTACGCCAGCTTGACGGCCCGGTAGCATACACCGTGAACAGGCTTTATAGTTTGAAAAGTTTAAGGGTACTATTATTTTCACCTAGGTATTTCGTCGGTAATATTTGGGTACTATTTATTGGCAGTATCAGATTTTGGATATCTTTACGGGGTACGCCATCTTGACGGTCACATATTATTTGTGTGTAATCAGGAGGGTTACCTATCTGAATCACTAAAAACGTTAGTCCGAATTTCGTTTCGGCAAAAACTATTCGACAAATATCGTTTCAATTTTTTTTCGTTTGTCCGAATTTTCATTTCGAATTATTACGATTCGGCATTTATTGGTTCGGTTTTTTAATCATTCGACAAATTACGGTTTGCCCTAAATCTCGTTTCACCGTAATATCAGTTCCCCGAAGTAACGTTTCGATTTATTCACCATTCGACTTTTTTCGATTGACTTTGATTTCATTTGTCCGATGTAACGATTCGATTTTTAACTATTCGACATGTGTACAGCTGGCATTACAATTTACAATTATTTATTCTTATACCTGGCAAACTAGTCTGCAAGAATCAACCCGCTTTGTACTTTGATAAAGATAACCTTACCCGCCACATAACTTGTTATTGTGTATTATTAAAGCTAATACTGAGTAGTACAGTGCGATAGTGAAAACTTATTTAAATATGTCTGACCTAACCTACTTTTTTCCTAGCAATTCGTTTTTGTTGGGGGACGCAGTTCAAACCTAACCTATTTTTCTGGTAGCAGTTCGTTTTTGTTGAGGGACGCAGTTCAAACCTAACCTAACCTATTTTTCTGGTAGCAGTTCGTTTTTGTTGGGGGACGCAGTTCAAACCTAACCTAACCTACTTTTTTACCTAATTGAACCTTTGTTTTGAGTTTTTTTCCATGCGGGGGGCTTCGCCCCCCGAGCCCCCCTTTGTCCTTCTGCCTATATAAGTTTTCTGTGAAAGTCACTTCCCCAAACGGCCACTTTTTTATGAACCAACCTAAAAAACAAATTTTCTTTTCTAAAATAACATTTATTTTAGATTTAGGGAAACATACCTCTGCCGAGAAATAACTTGGGATATCGTTAAAAGGTGAACTGAAAATATGTCTAAACGTATCCAGTGCGAAAAGTATCATTGGGTAAATGAAAAATGGGCAACGAAACAAAATACGTAACAATTCATAGGGCAAGTGAATGAGATGGGAAACGTTTTTCGGACAAACGAAACTTTTACTAAACGTGAAATGGTGAACAGAAAAAAATACGAAACCTGTCATCGGACAAACGATAATAATTCGAATAGTTTTTGGCCAAATGAAATTCGGTGAATGGTTTTTAGTGTTTGCGATAGGTTACCAATCAGGGTTGACTCACTCCGCGATTTCGGCGCGCGGCTACTAGTAACCTACCAAATATTTCCCCTCCGGAGTGGCTTAGCTAGCAACCAGAAACGCGTTAAACGATAATTATTTTTTCGGACAGCACATTTTATGGTGAAAATGTTACCTACATTTTTTTATTCAGAAATGGCATATTGTATTGATACCTTACCTAATGCCTAGGAAAAATTTGGACAGTAAATAAAATGTTACCCTGTATATAAATATAGGTACATAAATAAATAAACTGTGGGGACGATCTTACACAAATCGACCTAGTCCCAAATCAAGCAATGCTTGTATTATGGGTACTAGACGACGATATATAATACTTATATATACTTAAATAGATAGGAAACACCCAAGAATCAGGAACAAAGAACAAATACTCGTGCTCATCACACAAATAATAATATGTGTCCTTACCAGGATTTGAACCCTGAATAATTGAATTAATGATTTATAAATATTCCCGCCCAACAGTCATCCCTCCCGAATGGCGTCATGGCATTTGGAGACATACATTTCCCGAGCCCTTCGATGTCTAAGAGCTTAAAGTTGCCCCTTAAACCAGCACTTTGTACGGATTTTACTAAAGACACGTAAGTATATGCGGATATGTATAGATACCACTAATAGGGTCCTAAGCACCCTAGACACTTGGTATTTAGACGACAAGCCATGCTTGTGGGGTTCTATGAAGGGTCTACCGCTGGGGCTTCTCTAGACTGGCCGGGCCCCTTGGCCGGGGGCTTGTAGACTTAGGCGGCCATTTGGCGCTGAGTATATGTCCGCCTTCTCGCTCAAAGCTGGTTGGTACACACCAGGGGTTCCGAGCCCTGGTACACACTACGCCGGCGGTTTTTGCCGCGCGGGTATTCCTCTGGGTACCTCGCCAGACTTTCAGACCAGAAGCCATAATGGTGGCGTGCCGGCAGTGGCGTAGCGTGAGTGTCAGCCGCCCGGATGGAAGAAAATTTTGCCACCCTCTATAAAAAGAGCCACTCATGCCCAAAATACCACATTCCCAAAATACCAGATTTTTCAAAATACCAAATTCTTGTTACCGTACTCAAGGATCTTAATGATATATCAAGAATCTGGTATTTTAAAAATCTGGTATTTTGGGAATGAGCAGACCCGTCTTTCCCAGTGGGCACTTTGGGCAAGTGCCCAGTGCGATCGATAGGGGTAGGGATCTAACAAAATTGTGTTCTGTCGAAGTCATAGGGGCTCCATTATCCTAATATGCCCAGGGCCTCCAATAGGTTAAAGACAGCCCTGGGGATGAGCGAAAAAAGCTAATGCCCGGAATTTAGCCGCCCACAAAGAGTGCCGCCTGGGCTTTTAATTTTACTCTTCTAATAACATAAGTATTTAGAATTTGTTAGTAGACTATAATTTTTTTATATCACTTACCTACATCAACTTAAAGTAAATAGCTATACCTATTTGTTTAATTGTCTAGCATGAGGAAGAAAGCGAAACCATCGAATATCAACAGCACGGAGATGGCCAATTTAACCAAAAAAGGACGCAAATTTTACAACCTTTGGAGCAGGGATTTATCAAGCCTATATACTGCTTATAAAATCCCTGACTATAAATCTCCAGTATAGTGTGACCAGAAAATAAACCATTTGTAGAAATCTTCTTATGTGTTTTAGGTACTATTCGACGGTAGTAGGCGATTTCCGCTTCGGAATACTATCTTGTAAACCAGTAAAACTTAGTGAATAATACATAGGTCAATGTGGTTAATTCCGTCTGGTGGGGCAATTCCGTACAGCGGTTTTTACGGCTAAACTATCATTCTAATTTCTAACAAACTTCTAATTTCGTCAGTTACTGTGAAAAGTTTCGCTCTTGTGCCAGTCGAGTCATCAAGTTTGTACTATTGTTTGTTTGGCCGCAAAAACCGCTGTACGGAATTGGCCCACCAGACGGAATAGGCTACTTGATGACAGTTCAAATCAGCTTCTTTTTATGAAGTGTCAAAACGCTCCGAAAGTATGCAGTTTAGTATGAAATACTATCTTGTGACGTGCTTGTGACGTCATGCTCAACATGGTGCCTTGTTTTTAGTTTTCGTCATTGTAAAATCGTTGATGGCACGAAAATAAGTTTGAATGATTTTATCCGGGCTGTTTTGGAAGCGTAATTTGCTGGTTAGAGTTAATGAATTTATTTTGATTGTTGTCAAATACCCTATTAGCCACATTGACCTTACAGGTCGCGTCACGTAAAAAGAACGCTGGAAGAAAGTGGAGGGGGTATGTTTGCGCATTGGTACACTCGCGCACGAAAGTACTATGTTTATTGTTTTAATTTTGAACTAGCCTTTCGCTCGCGGCACGGTTCGATTAAAAAGTATATTATTATTATAATCTATTATTTATTTATTAACACACAGTTGCTATGACGCTTTATAGTAAAACATCGTCCCCCATAACTGTTTACACAGTTTGACTGTGGGATCCTTGAGTATTAGTTGATATATCATTAAACCTTGGAAATGTAGGTCATCCTGTAACTTAATGCGTAACTTTCTTAAAGTAATACTTTCTGAGTGACATCTAGTAATGGTAATTCTTTTTGAGTGACATGGAAGTTGTGGATAATTCGTTTTATAACACCTTGGTCAAAACTATCAATATCTGTTATGGGTTTTTTTTAATTATTTTATTTTTGCCGGGAGTTTGAAACACAGGGAGGAATTCGGAACCTTTTGCATTTTTAACAATTCGTCTCACCGTAGACTCGGAACATTTTGTTGCCTGCGCTGCGCGGTCCGTTTCATAGATTGTTTTAAATCATCCACTGCATTTTTATCTGCCTCTCTCTTTATAAGACAATATACATCATAAATCATTTTTCTATGTAAAACCATTTTGTAATAAACAAGACACTTTTGTGCGCGACAGTATTTTGAGAACGAACGTGACGTGAACACAGTGCGGAAAGCAAAGGTCGACTGACGAACCAATAGCGCCCCGGCAATGTTGCGGCGCGGCATCCGCCCTCCCCGCGCCGCACCTCATACCACCAAATAGACCGATAAATTGCCTACTGCGCAGCCCCACCACCAGCGTTCTTTTTACGTGACGCGACCTGTACCTAAAAGATGTATTGCTCAAAACGAATGAAAACCAAATTGATTAACAAACAAAATTAATTTGATTTCTTTTGTGAATCCGACAAAATAGTGTAATAATTTTATACTACACCTGGCCATAAAGTGACCTTTACCGCACGCTGCGCGTACGGAGAAAGCCGCTTACTGGCCAAAGTGTAGACATAATATGATGTACACAAACGGGAGGTCATAGAGAAAGCCCTCGATCGCATTATTAGATCCCTCGCTTGCAGCTCGGGCCGCAAACTTCTGCGATCTCGGCCTTTGTATTACCACCCTAGTTATGTAATGTACTATTGTATAACAAAATAAAACTTTAGCTTCCTCTCGACACTTTTACTCCGATTCTACGAAAACGTGAACGCGACCATAGACTATCACGCACTGACTTTTGTAACTAGAACTGTCAATTGCCAATGCTCCTAATAAATTAAAAAAAAAAAAAAAAAACTAGAACTGTCAATCGTAAGACGTCAAAGTCAAGTTAACATTTCTGGAAAGTGGAAAAATAAAATAAATAAAATTGGTACTACTGAGTGTAAGAAAGTTGCGTAAATAGTTCGAGAGCCTTGTGCGTATAATGGTATCTTTTAGATAGAACTTAAACAGCAAACGACAAAGGCATAACGATGAGTAAGCATATGTATTCCACGGCGAACCTTAGTGACAAAGAATTAAAAGAACAAGGGAACCGACTTTTTAGTTTGCGACGCTATGAAGACGCTATGAATTGTTATACAAAGGCTATAGTAAGTAAAACGAACTTTATATTTTCCATACCATCAAATTTAGCCACATCAAATTACATCATTAGATGGTTATTATACATTTCTAGAAAGTGCTTCGATACGCAATTTATACACAATTTTAATCTGTATGCAAATCTTTTCTTCATTACGAAATTTGCGCCAAGTTTGTTTTCACCTGGGATTCAAAGGTTTTGTCCTATCTATTCTAAAATATTTTTTTGATCCCTATGTTTTGTTTTATAGTTTTTGTAAGCCAATGATATCATTATGCAGTCTTTACCTTTACTTTTATATTATTTTGCAGCACTACTGTCTAACTTGAACGATTCCAAACAATTGTACAGTATTGAATATTAAAATGAATGTTAATCTTTCACAATTACTTGTTAAATTTAGACAAATCAATCTCAAAAATCTTATACCTATTTGTGTTGTTCCTTAGCTAAAGGTACCATTTGTCAATGAAGATAGAATTGGTTTACATTTTTATACCAGTAATCTGTTAATGTATCCTTCTCGCACCTGATTGCACTGGTAATAAAAATAGGGGCTTAAAAAAAAAAATATGATGAATGTATTTCAATCTTTAAGGGTCAAAAATCGAGTGTTTAAACCGCCTCACTTCTGTAAACACATTTTTGTCGAGATCCCTGCAAATTTTTGTGGCGTTTTAATCTATTTGGTGGTGATCCCGGACTTCTAATAATAGCAGGGATTTCGACAAAAATGTGTCCATAGAAGTAAGGTTCAAACGCTCGATTTATGAGCCATAAACAACTTAAAACAGTATCAACTCAATTGTTAAATATTTTTAATTTGGCTGCTTTCTTACTAATAGTGCGTTGTAACCTTGGAAAAAATAATCATCTTTGCCAAAAAAGTGCTCAATAATGTTAGAAACTTGTTTACTATGTATTGAATTTAAATTCTTTTGCTTAATCATGCTGTGCATACTTGTTTTGGATAATGTGTATTCTAAAAACCTTGTATGTTATCATTTAATTTCATGTCTTCAATGGTATCCGGTTAGTGTGTGCCAAATAAATGAAATAAGCAATTTAATTTCCTATTTTAGATAAAGAACCCATCAGTAGCAACATACTTCACGAACCGAGCACTATGCCACCTCAAGATGAAGCGCTGGGAGGCCACGTGCCAGGACTGCCGGCGGGCGCTTGACATTGACACTAACCAGGTCAAAGGCCACTTTTTTTTAGGACAAGCTCTCGTTGAACTCGAGTGCTATGATGAAGCCATCAAACACCTGCATAGAGGTAAATAGACATGTGTTAACAAAAATAGGGTCACTGTTTGCTTCCACTGCATCAATTATGTTTGAAATGTGTTCTAATTTATAGTGAGATACATTTAATTTGTGCAAAATGACATTAGAACTCTCAAAAATCGAAATTATACATAATTTTGACTAAAAGCGTTTAGTTTCAAATGATCCTTGTAGATGGTGCTGGCCTTAAAGGTCCAATTGCCCATTCATTCTGGCATAAGTAAAACATACTTTTAAAAATAATTCATGTTGTAGAAGCAAACAATAACCTTTATGTTTGTCCTGGTAAAGGGCTAATATTTGTGTGATGAGGATGAGCATGAGTATTAAATTTGTCATTTCTGTAAACTATGGTCATCCATGACTCAGGAGAGTTGTGGATGTTTTCTATCTATTTAAGTATTCTATTCTATTTACACACGGGAACAAAAATATCTGAACACGACCCTATTGTCAGGAGCATAAAAGCGTGTTCCGATATTTTTGTTCTCTTATATGAGTACATCTAAATCAACTCGACTGTAGTGCACTATTTTGGATTATATTTGTCCTAAACACATAATTTACTGATAGCATTGCTTAGTTTGGGACTAGCTCGATTTGTGTAAGATTGTCCCCGATTTTTAAATTAATTCAGTTTAATTATTTGCATTTTGGCATACTGGAGTGAATACATACCTATTATGTAAACTGTAGCTAGTTGTAATTTATAATTACTATGTAAATATATTTCCAGCCAATGACCTGGCCCGAGAGCAAAAGCTTAACTTCGGCGATGACATCGCTGCTCAGCTCCGTATTGCTAGGAAAAAGAGGTGGAATGTCCAGGAGGAGAAGAGGATTGCACAGGAGATTGAGCTACAGACATATTTGAATAGGTAAACACACGGACAAGGGTTGATCAAATTTTTCTTGTACCTTGTTACCATGGTTACGTTCCCTGGACAACTCTTTGTAAAGCTAATTTTCTATAAGTTTTCTACAGTTAAAATTCATCAAACATACACTTTTGTCATAGTTTCAATGCATGTGCATTGAAACTATGACAAAAGTGTAGTAGAATATAGGTACTATAATAGTTTTTTAAGGAACTCTGGACACTGTTGTGCCTTGGATAATGAGACAGAATAACAAACAAGAAAAAGTTGATTGACCTATTAACTATTTTTGAGATTTGAAAAGTTTCAAAGTGTCATTTTTGAAAAGTTGATTGACCCAGTAATTAATAACATCGGTCAAGTGCCAGTTGGATATACACAAAGAGTACCATACCACAGTCAAGCAAAAATACAGGGTGGATTCTAATCGATAATCAGGAGTAGACAAATATTAATATCTAGCTAAAATCAAACTTAATAGGCGAGGTCTCACACAAATACCTCACTGTTTAATTAATAAAAGGTTAAAACATAATTTAAACTAATAACCACTGGATACATGGTCACCTACATTAATTATTGAAGTTAAATCACGTGATCACGATACGTCAAGTGCCATCGCTTTCGCGGAAAATTTGACAGATCTTAAGTAAATAAACTTTTCTGCGAGTATGAGTAGTTAGGGCGTGATAGATAACGAATTAAAATTGATAAAATGGCCGAAAATGAAAAGAATGCAATTCCGACGATTTAAGTAGCCGCCACACGAAGGACTGACTCACATGAAACCTTCTCGCTGCTTGCCTATTGCTCCTACGAGAATCCCGAGCAAAGTATCTTAAAATGCGTCGATCCAGATCGTCAGGACGACGTCGAGGCCGGCCGGGTGCTTGAGTGTGGTTTGGCACTGTGTGTGTGTGTGTGTGTGTGTGTGTGTGAACTGTCCGAAGTCACAGAGGTTTTAGTTCATGCGGTTCAAACTGTGCGTGAGAATTGGTACGTTTGGATGAATTTCGTGGAATAATTCTTGAGTTCATCTTGAGCTGTTTGGTTTGTATTGATAAACGTACCTACAATATTGTATCGATATATTGAGCACAAATATGGTCGAGGCATGTTTTTTTAATTACTAATTTACTTTTCTCATGCAATATTTGCGACTTCTATGACTTTGTTTACATACATGACAGCGACAAGTTATTACTCATAAATTATCATTGTCATTAATTTTTTAAAGAGGTTGTAATCTCACAGATACAGATTAGTAGGGTGACAAGGAATTTAGGATAAAAATGATTTCGAAATAAAAATTATCACAGAAAAAAAATTGTTTAGATGGAACTAATTACGACATCAACGTTACCGCTATCAATTACTGAGTTAGAAAAACTGGTACCTGATTACCGATTAGATGCCATCGTGTATGCAAAAAAACACGTTGATTATTATATGGGTAAATTCTAAAATAACTAACGACTAAGCGTGGGGAGGAAGGGGTCATCCATATAGTACGTCACACCCATTCTAGCCAAATGTGACAGCCTATACTGACAAGGTCAAATATGTGACATGGGGGAGGGGGGGTCTAGAAGTCTGAAAAATCGTGTGACGTACTTTGTAGATGACCCCGAAGGGGAGGTCCACCCATCGAAATATAATAAATATGGAAGAGTAACTGACGACCAAAATTGGCTCCGTGGAATACTCACTAACGGGGCGGAGCCAGTACTTAGTGTAAAAGAAAAAAAAAATATAGCGTTAAATGAATTTCTCACGTTAGTAGCTTTGTAACCAATTTTTGTTTTTTTTTTTTTTTATGATATGCAACCTATTTGATATAGCAGGTTTCTCAAACTTATTTAATATTTGTCATACACTTTAGACTCGCGGATAGTTAACATTAAGTTGGTTATCAATCACTTGATACATAAGACGTATTGATTTTAAAAAGTGGACGTTACGGGCCAAATTTTAACGTCAGTTTTGTTACGTGTTATCGTTCCATACATTATATTCCGACGGGTCCACTTCGCCAGGGGTCTCGCCAACTGCCTCAGCCCGATAATTGTTTGCCCATGTTTAAATTAGCGGTGTATGTTAGAACATTGAATGACCTGTTTCTTTATACTTAATAAACAGAAAACATCATATTAGGAGCCCGATTTATTGGTACTTTCATGGACATTTTAGGTAACGCCAGAGACATCAAAAATGTCGGTCTAAAAGTTGATTCAACGACTGAAAACCAAATTATCTAAATGCTAAGATGCTTGGAATTTGATGAAGACGCCTTTGCAGTTATTGAATTACCGAAGTAATCCTGTTACGATACCGGCCCACGCTTTCACGCAAAACGTCTCAGACGTACTTGCCATTTGCCTCACCTTTGACCTATACAGCCGACTTTTTACAAAACCTAGGTATTTATAGGTCGTTTCATAAGAACTTGAATGAAATGAACGAAACGAATGTTATATTCATATGTTATTGCACAGAAATATGTCGAGGTAGAATAAAAAAGTGTATGTATAGTATAGAATGGCCTAAGGCAGTGGTTCCGAACCTGGGGGTAAAATTAGGTTATCTCAGGGGTAATACTCATATTAAGATTATTAAGTCGTTTTTCTTTGAGTACTTTCATATACTTGTCTGTATTACCTATTTTTTGGAGGGGTAATGATACCAATCTAGAGGGGGCCTGTGGGTGATGTGGCAATAAAGGTTAGGAACCACAGACCTAAGGTGTCCGAATGTTCCTAAAGAGAATGAACAAACATTCGGACACCTTGGATAATTCTTACTATATCTCGCGTGCTAAAAAGAAGTTGCAACGACTTACTTTGCGCGCCGTTAATTTGAGTTGCCGTCCATAAATATTATTATCAGATTTGAGAATCATACTAATGTATGATTTTATTAATTGTTCATACAGGATGTCCCTGAACCAACGTCGATACGAAAAGGGCTGATAGACCAGCTCATAAGACACCAGATTAAATAAAGGAGATTGCCGACGCGTCTATGGGGCCTCGTACCAAATCAAAAGTCATTGTGTCAACACGAAACCGACTGTATCTTAAAGAACAAGAAACTGCCTTTCCTAATCACTAAATCCCATTAAAATCGTATTCGGGGATCCATAGGAAATTGAGATTGATTTCCAGATTTCGAAGTGAGTTTTTGCGTAGCAAATCGTCAAAGTATTTGTCAACCGGCCAAATACAAAATCACCTAATAACTTTAATTCCTGACGTTGACGAGACTTCACTTAACTTAGTCGTATGACATGCCATTTTGGATACCTGTTTTAGGTATTTTATTGTGCCTATTCAGATTGTTAAAATATTATTATAAAAAAAGTTATTTGAAACTATTTTGATACATCGTGAGGTAAAAAATATTGTAACATTACATTTACGCTCAATGTCTCGTATAGTGAAGTATCAGCGAAATATCACTAGTTATTTGTACCAAATAAAGAATTTAAAATGATTTACGACCTTCGACGCAAAATTGTGAAAAGACGTGTCTTATAAAGTACCTTATATTTAAACTTAGAATAAGACAGAATGTCAAGCTGTCAATTTTCGTGCTAAGATCAAGAAAACTACATACATAATTAATTGTATTAAGACGTATCTATGACGTTAGCTTTGTCTTTTACACTCATGTGAGAAGTAGTCTTAAGAAAGAACGAGACAAACATGTTACTTTCCTGGGTATAGGACAGCTGGATGCAGTTCGTATGAGAAAGAACCGCGGAGTTTTATGGAATTAAAATTTTTGTATACATTTGTGTAGACGGTGGTGCCACTGTCATAGGCCTTTTAGATTTTGACCGATTTTGTCTGTCAAATACAGTTTTAAGGAAATCATACATTTTTCATGGTGGCGGCGGAAATCGTACAACACATTCTTTTTTAATTGATCTCAGATTTCCCATTTTAAATTCAGTAATAAAAAAATCCCAATGGTTAAAAAAATAAAACTAAGTTTTTGGTATCGTTTTGGTTGTGACACAATTTAATGACGATATTGGTACCAAAAGTCGGCAATCTCCTTTGACCTCGGTAAAAATCTCTTAGTTTTCGAGATATTGACGTTTTTGCAAAACTAGTGCTAAGTGATACCCTGACTCGGTGATTTGAGTGTGATGACTAAAATATCAAGTATTTTTCAAATCTTTTTTTTGATATTGGTAGCCAAATAACTATGCTATTGGACGTAATTCCTATATCTGTTAATTTCTTCATGCTTTGGCAACAGTGGAATATCAAAAAACAATTTTCAGATTTTTCCAAATTTCACTTCTGATTTCGAAAGAGGGTGGTGAAAAAAATTTTTACCAACACAACCTGACGTATATAACGTAAAAATTACATTTATTGCACTTTCTAAAATGGTATACCATTTACTAAATACTGTAATAGTTTTTGAGATAATGATATTTTGTTACAAAAATAACTTGTACTGTGGTTAGTGTTCCATTAATTCGACTGCTGAATAGGGTGAATCATATTTTTTGATGATGTGATTTTACTCATTGGGTAACGTACTTTCGATATCAGTTTAACGTTTTCTGATATGTTACATTTACGTAAAAATCGCCTGGCTACACTTAACGAATACACCCTGTATGTGACATTCCGCGGCTAAAGGTACCTTGTGAACGATGTCGCTTGTGCCCTTCAATCTATATATCCTATAGTAACGGAGTCGGATACCACGCAAGCGACAACGTCCATAAGGTACGTTTACAAGCGAAACACACATTTATTTATATTTTTCTTTTATATCAGGTTAATAAGTGAAGATATGCAGCGTAGAATAGAAACGTTAAAACTAGAGCACAATAATGAAGAGGATGTTAATTTAAAAACGTCCAAAATAGAAGAGGAATGTGTAAGTAAAATTGTATTTTCGTATGTTTTTCTCAGGGCTCGAAACCGGTATTTTGCAAAAACCCCGAAATAGCCCAATATTTTGAATTATTTTATGCAATTTATGTAGAGTTCAGTAATGTATTTCAGTTATGATTTCATATTATTAGATTGTCTGGTTAAAAAACGAAATAATAAATCAAAGAACGGTAAGAACGGATAGAATACCGGTATTTTTGTATGGAGCAAATACCGGTTTCCAAGCCCTGGTTTTTCTTTCTTTTATGCATTTTAAAAATTCACGATTTTTCACAGTATTAACTGGGGAGAGTTAAAAATAATTAATGAAATGTAAATAAATAGTTTTTACGTCACACCTGGCCATAAAGTAGCAATTATCGCACGTTACATGCGGAAAATCCCACTTCATGGCCAGGTGGAGACGTAAAATTTTGTACTTAACACGGGTGGTGATAAAGAAAGCCTCAGATCGCATATTTAGGGAGGAACACATTTTATAGTTAGTAAAGAATCTGTCACGATATAAAGAATCTTCCACGGGTAAATAATAGGCAAGTCAGTGGGAATCGAGTTCTGTTGACACCCCCCTCCAGTATTGACTTATAACATCTCATAACTTTTTTATTGTAGAAGAACTGCGTTGCGAGACTTGCATCTTTTTACATGTAATGTTTTGATGCGATTACCTGTTACTGCTAAAGCGAAAGATGCCCCTTTATTTGACTGTATAGAAAACAGACAGCTTTGACCTAAGTAAATAATAGTACATTACACAACTAGAGTGGTAATACAAAGCAGGGTTCGAAAGGATAATTATCAACGATAATTATCGCGATAATTATCACGATAATTATCGTGATAATAACAGGTGGATAATTATCAATTTATAATAACAAAAAATTGCGCCCGTGAAATAGAACTATATTCTAAGCCTTTGGCTTCTTTGGTCAAGTTATTTATTTTCAAATCTGTCAAATCTGACGAACACCGATTTTCACTGAATCTACCTTTAATTAATGACATTAATGTTGATTTGTATTTTATGTTATGTAAAAAAAATTTAACATTTTTTTTTGTTTTGAAACAATAAACCATCGATATTTCTTATGAAACAATTTATCAAATGATTTTTTAATACTGGTGATAATTATCCGATAATTATCGGATAATTATCACGGCTCGTTATTATCTTGATAATTTCGAACCCTGATACAAAGAAAGGCCGAGATCGCAGATGTTTGCGGCCCGAGCTGCAAGCGCGTTTATAAATGTCCCGTTCCTAAAACGGCCCTTCCGCATAATATCCCGTTCTCAAAATGTCCCTTGACATAAAATACGTTCCTTTCGCAGAACGTCCCTTTCGCAAAATGTCCCGTTCACAAAACTTTCCTTTCGCAAAATGTCCCGTACGCAAAATGTATCAGTTCGACCCGTATGTCTTGGTCTACTTGCATGCAAAATTTAACTCCATCCATCCATCCGGTTGTTACCCTGTGTGGTTTGTATTTAGTAACAAACATGTTGCTCATCTCCCTCTCCCTGACTTGAATACGCGAG
Source organism: Eudemis profundana (assembly GCA_947034925.1). Lineage (NCBI taxonomy): Eukaryota > Metazoa > Arthropoda > Insecta > Lepidoptera > Tortricidae > Eudemis > Eudemis profundana. The sequence goes on along the minus strand of OX344805.1, from coordinate 24,625,253 downwards.
AAGACTCTCTACTTATACAAGCATTCTGCAGGCGGGACATTTTGCGAATGGGTCATTTGGCAGACGGGACGTTTTGCGAAAGGCGCATTTCACAAACGGGACGTTTTGCGAAAGGGCCATTATGCAGTCGGGACATTCAGCGAAAGGGGCTTTTACAGAAGGGACATTTTGCGAAAGGGATGGGACCTTTTGAGAAAGGGACGTTTTGCGAATGGGGTATTTTGCACAAGGGGCCATTTGCAAAGAAGACGTTTTGCGCATGGGACGTAATTTTGGTGGAGGGACATTTTGCGAGTGGGACCTTATGCGCCCTAACCGTAAATATGCGATCGAAGCCTTTCTTTATTACCTCCCGTGTTGTGTACATCATTTTATGTCTACACTTGGCCAGAAAGCGGCTTTGTCCGTACGCGTAGCGTGCGGAAAAGGTCACTTTATGGCCAGGTGTGGCATAAAACACACATTGTATTTCTGTTACAGAATAACTACACCAGTGAGCTAAACAATTTATTTGCCAAAATAGACGACAGAAGACGGGTGAGTATTGCGTGAGGTCAACATCTGCGACCGCAGAAATATGTCGAGATAAAAGGGATTCGTCGATTTGTTTGGGCACTTGGTGCCAAAAGTGTAATTTAGTGTTAAAAATATAAATTTTCCATTTTATTTGGTGGTATTTGAACAATTAATTGTAGCATTATTATCAGATTTTAAAATCTGATAATGATATTGACGGCAACTGAAGTTAATGGCGTGCAAAGTAGGTCGCTGCCACTTCTTTTGAGCACGCGAGGTACGTATGTACTTTTTGCTTCTACCTCGATATATTTCTGTGGCTGCGACCATTAGGCTACTTGATGACAGTTCAGCTTCTTTTTACGAGGTGTCAAAACGCCAAGTCCTGGATTGAAACATAGAATATTATGTCGCCGCCAACTAGCTTAATTAGCCATTTGGTTAACTGCCTAGCCTTTTCATTAAACGGCGCCATTTAATTAAGTGCCTGGATGAACATGGCTCGAAGCCCCCCGCATGGAAAAAATGAACAAACTCCTTTTTTTAGGTTAGGTTTGTTAGTCAGCTTGTGTCCTTCAGAGCAGATATAGAAGGGGCTTCGTCGACCTGCTGCGGGTCATATTTATTCAGAAAGAAAAGTTATTATAAATTGCAAACTAAACTACAAGAATACACATTTAAAATTAAATATACTAAAAACTAAATTAAAATTAAATAATTGAAAACTAAAATAAATCTAAAAACGGCCCCTGTAGTACGGGCAAATTACCATTAAGTGTTGAACTAAGTCGAACAGTCGCGGATTCTTGTGGAATCGTTAGATGGCATGTATAGAAGGTTATCACTAGTTTGCACCGTTTCTGGAATATACGGAAGTCTTTTAAAAATTAGGTATAAAGTTTGAAGGGCCGTAAATTTGGATTTGATGAAAAAGTACTTGTTGTAAGTTTATCTACGTATAGAGACTGTCTTAGTGCAATATGGGTTTTAATTTAAACTACGTACATAGTAGGGAACACTGCGAATTTGTTTTTTTTAGTTTGCGGCTCGGGGGAAATTTACACACTCGGTGCAAACTTACATAAGGCTTCTATAGGTATTATAAACACCTAATTAATTTTGCACGCCTCCGCGAATTACGGATCATCTCTTTTACATTTATTTGTAAATTGTACTTCGGGGCAAATTTTCACAGTCGTGCAAATTTTACTATGATATCTATTATATGTTTACTACATTCGCCGCAAAAGAAAAAAAGAAATTTCTTACCGGAAGTACAGAATAATAAACCTGGATGTTTAGCTCCCGCACGCATGGGGCGACACGAGGCGAGTGTGAGGCAGGGGCAGGGCGCGGGAAGGGGCTATCGCAGCGAACTCGCGCACGATCAATTATCTCTATTATGTATATCTATAATAGCTATCTATTATACCTCGAGTGTGGTATCATTTTCTGATAAATCAGGCATGAAGAATTATTTTTTGTGATATTCAATGTACAGTTTTATAGAAAAATAGTAAAATATTGATGTAAATATCATTATCGGTTCTATTTTACTATAATATCTGGGCAGTTCTCCTCAAAACATTATTCTTGACCAAAAAAAAAGTCTTTTTTACAAACCCCGCGATAGAGCGTCTTTATTAAGCCAGATACATACATGAAAAACATAACGTTTTATCATGAGGCACGGAACAAAACCCATTAATTTTCATTACATTTACTTTTTTGTTTAAAATGGTGTTGCTGATAATGACTCCTTATGATAATAATGACGTTTTTGCAGAAAATAATGACGGCTCGTTGCCAACAATGATTTTTACCTGAGAATTAAGTCAAATGTATATTGATTTAAGTGTTTTTTCATATGGTTTATGATGTGGACGACAAAAATAAAATTCGAATACATCGGCACTGGAAATTTCAAATTTCTTAAGGGACATTTTGTCGTAAGTACACTAAATACACCATTAACACTTCAAATAAAAAAGTTACGAGATGATTAAAATTTGTCGTAACTTCCTAAAATTTAAAGTTGACCCATACAACATAGTGTCCATACGGTCACTTTGTTATAGGGGTCAATTTAGTATAAGTACAAAATTTATATTTTCATACATTTTATGGTTACTTATTTATGTGCTACATTTTTTAAGTCCCCTTTAAATTCGTTTAAGTTGTTTTATTACAATGAGTGATTATCGCAGAAACCGAAGACAATATTATAAATTTATTCTTTACTTAAACAGTTACGACAATACTGATTATCTCGTAGGGTTATTTGGAACTCTAAGAATTATAATTTTTATGTGCAAGTAGCCGAGTTTTGAACATATTACACCACAACCAGGCTTTGGTATTCCAAAAAGCCCCAGGAATACATACCTGTTTCAGTCAAAAAGTAAAAAAACATAGCTAATAGTTTACTATTATTAAACCGCGCTTATAATACGATTGAGCACATATGTCGTGTTTGAATTAATATTTGAAATGACATTGTCAATGGTTGTGTGCATGTAAATGAAAATACTTATTTATTTCAGTACAAAAAAGTTCTAAAACTTGGAAAAAAATCATTAATTAGATCACCTACTTAAATAAAATAGAAAAAATGTAATAATTCAACATAAAACATAACACTATCGTCTTCAGTGCTATCTGTATCATCACCTGGCATAAAGAAAATAAAATAGATAATTAGTGTGCTAAATACGTTCGGTCACAATTGTATAACATGAAAATGATGTGGAAAATAATGAGAGATTTGTCAAATACTGTCGACTATAATATATTTTATTAAAACACACACACACAGCATTTACCAAGAAGTAAGTTCTAAATGTATTACAGTGAAACCTGGATAACTGGGACCTGGATAAGTGAGAAACCTCCATAGCTGAAACTCATGCTGAGGTCCCGGCACCTAAATCACTGAATTACCTCTGTTAGTGGGACACAACAGACCTCTATGCCTAAGATTAGTTCTTTCGATTTTATCGTCTTATTTACCTCTGTAAGTGAGACGACATAAAAATGACCTCTGTTAGTGGGACACAACAGACCTCTATATCTGGGATTACCTAGTTCATTCGATTTTATCGTCTTATTTACCTCTATAATTGGGATTTCTTTTAATTTTATAGGTATTGATCTCTGTAACTGAGACGACAATTTTTTTTTCTCTCCGACTCGGAATATGTTGCAGATAAATTTCCGTTTTTTTTACTAGTTTTTAGCCTACCCACGAATTGCGCACGTGGTAATTGTGCCTAAATTACCTCAAGTTTTAGTTTGTTTTTTCTATAGTCCGGATGTTTAGGTAATTGATAAATGATGAATGCTGAAACGAAGGTTTAAATTAAATTGAAATATGCAGAAAAGAGGGCTTAAATCTTTATCACTGCGTGAAAAAATAAGTTAATACCTATCCTTTACGCCGATACGCGATGAAATCGTTTATAAAAAACATGTTTAATTATATTATTTTTAATACCTATTCTGATACTAAACAACTCATGTACAAACGAAGACAGTTAAGTGACCATCAGTAGACCTTAATACATTGTAATAAGGGTGACAAGTGGTCAGTTAGCAGTGTCTTCGATTTCACATGTGTATACATACATAGATATTGTTTATTTTATTTAGTAGTCGCACCTCTATAACTGAAATAACCTCTATTCTTACCTTCTATTAATAGAACCCTCTGTAAATGAGACAGATATTTATTTATACCTGGATCTGAGACTGGGTAAGCGGAATGTACTCTTTAAGTGAGACAAATTTGCGGGTCTCTTGAGGTCCCAGTTATCCAGGTTACACTGTATCTATAAGTGTCTGCACTGCACTTAAATTAAGAAGATATTACAATTTGACTTATAATTATATTTATTTATTGTATGTACTTTTGTACAAACGGTACTTCGGAATCGTATTCTTATCGCGGTTTGATAATATTAAATATGATTCATTTTTTCTTCATCATTATTCAATCACTCTCAGTCACTCACTCACATGTTCGAAACTATAAAATACACGTCTATTATCTAGGAATTTATATACTAAAATCATTATTGGTAACAATCGTCATTATACGCCTAACACATTGTCATTATTAGCAACACGCGTCATTGGGGTATCTGACAATGTTGCCGAAAATAATGTTGCCAATAATGACAAATTCTAGAAAATGCGGCTTTACAAAATAATTAGGTATATTATAACAAGACAAGATGGCACTAAATAGTCCCATGTGTACTTTGATATGGTTATACAATAATACTCCACTGTAAATAAATTATGAAGATACGGTGAAAAATGAGAAAGACCATAATGATGACAAACTTTAGAGAATCAAAATTAAATACTACTCGAATCTCGCGACGTGTATCATCTCCGAAGTTTGCCGATCGCCCGAGGTGCGGGGTGAAGTGTTACTTTTTGAAAATGTTTTTGATGAAAAACAATCTTTATTTATTTTAAGTGTAATACTGATGTGCAGTACTTAAAACATTCCTTATAGTTATTTTTTTATAACATCAAAAATTGGAAGAAATAGGAATGGGACACGCCTATTATTGCCATTTTAGACACAATTTTCTCAATATTTATCTTTTTTTTGGGTGATTCAAGCTTAAAGCGGTTTTTGCATCCACTGCCTTACCTGCCTTATCTAAGTAACGAAATAAAATACTTCGGCTTTGGAATTCTTTAGTAGTCTGGATTACCATAGCGAGACATTGACCCTCTTAAATATTCGCCCATCTATTATGAATTCATACATTCGCCGGTTAAAGAAAAAAAAAATCTTACTGGATCTGGCAAAAACAGTACGGAATGGTTAGCGGCGAGGAGAGGCTGCTCCGCTCCACTCCACCCCCCTCGCGCGCCGACGCGCCATTCCGTACCGTAATTTTGCTAAACTTGTATTATGTACTTCCGCTAAGAAATTTCTTTTTTTCTTAACCGGCGAATGTAGTAAATTCATAATAGATATTATAGTAAAATTTGCACGACTGTTCAAATTTCCCCCGAAGTAGAGGGATAAGAAAATTTGGAAAAGGGCTTTCCGTGTGACGCACCCAGGTGCAAACCTGGTAATATATTTGGACCATTTTTGTGATAATTCTGCCAACTTGCACCGACTGTTCCATTTTCCCCGGAGCCGCAATAAAATAGATAAGATTTTTTTTTTTTATCATTTTTTTTAGTATGTTCCGTAAGTCGGATTAAGAAAATACTTGGTGCGAATGTAGATCATAACGGTTTAAAGTGTATGTCAAATTGCACCGACTGTTTCTATTATCCCCACGAAGTTACGAATATTTAAAGATTTTCACCCCATTTCACCCCCTTCCGGTGGGTGAATTTGCTAAGGGTTATATTGGAGGTGATTTTCAAGCCACACAAAATAATTTAGAAAAGTTTCCATGACTGTTTTTAATTACTTCCGCACTTTTGTAAAAAATCGCCTAATTTGACTATACTACTGCGGCATGGTGCCGAAGATGCTGGCAGCATTTCCTCGCTGTATTGTAAGGCTGATACGTTGTGCGAGGAAGCTGCCAGCTCTTCGGTCCCTCGTAGTTTCTCTGAGTCTCTTTGATATCTCCTTGAAGAGACTCAGAGCGCCAGGGCCCCACGGGCCAACGGTCTCGACGCCAAAAGGAACAAAATTATATTCTGCGCCGAGACCATTGTACTTTCCCACCTTTGCGGTTTCTGCCGCCTCTGCTGCTGCTGCCGCCCTTATTGAGGTTCGGTGGAGATGTGACGGGGCGAGTGTGTCTACGCAAGTTGCGTCCCACACTAGCACCCGTCCCATACTCCACGGAATCAGTGTCATCCCGTCCGGTCTCTTGCCGTCATTTCTTGAAATGCCAGTAGGCTCTAAAATAGCCGGCACATTGACCGACGCAAGAGATCGGCGGATGATGTCATTAAGGGCGGCAAAGAAAACCCTAATCAAAGCCCATTTTCGCCCTACTAAACGAACGGCCTAAGAATTGGCCAGCCATATCGTTAATTGATACATCGCACTGGCTAAATTTCATCCAGACAGTTAACTAAATGGTGCCGTTTAGTGAAAAGGCTAGGCAGTTAACTAAATGGCAAATTAAACGAGTCGGCTGCGACATGCGGATATCGTTGTTTGCAGAAGCGCGACGTCCCCGACTACCTGTGCGGGAAGATCAGCTTCGAGATCCTCAACGAGCCCGTCATCACGCCCAGCGGCATCACCTACGAGAAGAAGGACATCGAGGAACACCTCGAGGTATGCACTTAATGCCTTTTTAAGATCAGCTCCGAGATCCTCAACGAGCCCGTCATCACGCCCAGCGGCATCACCTACGAGAAGAAGGACATCGAGGAACACCTCGAGGTATGCACTTAATGCCTTTTTAAGATCAGCTCCGAGATCCTCAACGAGCCCGTCATCACGCCCAGCGGCATCACCTACGAGAAGAAGGACATCGAGGAACACCTCGAGGTATGCACTTAATGCCTTTTTAAGATCAGCTTCGAGATCCTCAACGAGCCCGTCATCACGCCCAGCGGCATCACCTACGAGAAGAAGGACATCGAGGAACACCTCGAGGTATGCACTTAATGCCTTTTTAAGATCAGCTCCGAGATCCTCAACGAGCCCGTCATCACGCCCAGCGGCATCACCTACGAGAAGAAGGACATCGAGGAACACCTCGAGGTATGCACTTAATGCCTTTTTAAGATCAGCTCCGAGATCCTCAACGAGCCCGTCATCACGCCCAGCGGCATCACCTACGAGAAGAAGGACATCGAGGAACACCTCGAGGTATGCACTTAATGCCTTTTTAAGATCAGCTCCGAGATCCTCAACGAGCCCGTCATCACGCCCAGCGGCATCACCTACGAGAAGAAGGACATCGAGGAACACCTCGAGGTATGCACTTAATGCCTTTTTAAGATCAGCTCCGAGATCCTCAACGAGCCCGTCATCACGCCCAGCGGCATCACCTACGAGAAGAAGGACATCGAGGAACACCTCGAGGTATGCACTTAATGCCTTTTTAAGATCAGCTCCGAGATCCTCAACGAGCCCGTCATCACGCCCAGCGGCATCACCTACGAGAAGAAGGACATCGAGGAACACCTCGAGGTATGCACTTAATGCCTTTTTAAGATCAGCTCCGAGATCCTCAACGAGCCCGTCATCACGCCCAGCGGCATCACCTACGAGAAGAAGGACATCGAGGAACACCTCGAGGTATGCACTTAATGCCTTTTTAAGATCAGCTCCGAGATCCTCAACGAGCCCGTCATCACGCCCAGCGGCATCACCTACGAGAAGAAGGACATCGAGGAACACCTCGAGGTATGCACTTAATGCCTTTTTAAGATCAGCTCCGAGATCCTCAACGAGCCCGTCATCACGCCCAGCGGCATCACCTACGAGAAGAAGGACATCGAGGAACACCTCGAGGTATGCACTTAATGCCTTTTTAAGATCAGCTCCGAGATCCTCAACGAGCCCGTCATCACGCCCAGCGGCATCACCTACGAGAAGAAGGACATCGAGGAACACCTCGAGGTATGCACTTAATGCCTTTTTAAGATCAGCTCCGAGATCCTCAACGAGCCCGTCATCACGCCCAGCGGCATCACCTACGAGAAGAAGGACATCGAGGAACACCTCGAGGTATGCACTTAATGCCTTTTTAAGATCAGCTCCGAGATCCTCAACGAGCCCGTCATCACGCCCAGCGGCATCACCTACGAGAAGAAGGACATCGAGGAACACCTCGAGGTATGCACTTAATGCCTTTTTAAGATCAGCTTCGAGATCCTCAACGAGCCCGTCATCACGCCCAGCGGCATCACCTACGAGAAGAAGGACATCGAGGAACACCTCGAGGTATGCACTTAATGCCTTTTTAAGATCAGCTCCGAGATCCTCAACGAGCCCGTCATCACGCCCAGCGGCATCACCTACGAGAAGAAGGACATCGAGGAACACCTCGAGGTATGCACTTAATGCCTTTTTAAGATCAGCTTCGAGATCCTCAACGAGCCCGTCATCACGCCCAGCGGCATCACCTACGAGAAGAAGGACATCGAGGAACACCTCGAGGTATGCACTTAATGCCTTTTTAAGATCAGCTCCGAGATCCTCAACGAGCCCGTCATCACGCCCAGCGGCATCACCTACGAGAAGAAGGACATCGAGGAACACCTCGAGGTATGCACTTAATGCCTTTTTAAGATCAGCTCCGAGATCCTCAACGAGCCCGTCATCACGCCCAGCGGCATCACCTACGAGAAGAAGGACATCGAGGAACACCTCGAGGTATGCACTTAATGCCTTTTTAAGATCAGCTCCGAGATCCTCAACGAGCCCGTCATCACGCCCAGCGGCATCACCTACGAGAAGAAGGACATCGAGGAACACCTCGAGGTATGCACTTAATGCCTTTTTAAGATCAGCTCCGAGATCCTCAACGAGCCCGTCATCACGCCCAGCGGCATCACCTACGAGAAGAAGGACATCGAGGAACACCTCGAGGTATGCACTTAATGCCTTTTTAAGATCAGCTCCGAGATCCTCAACGAGCCCGTCATCACGCCCAGCGGCATCACCTACGAGAAGAAGGACATCGAGGAACACCTCGAGGTATGCACTTAATGCCTTTTTAAGATCAGCTCCGAGATCCTCAACGAGCCCGTCATCACGCCCAGCGGCATCACCTACGAGAAGAAGGACATCGAGGAACACCTCGAGGTATGCACTTAATGCCTTTTTAAGATCAGCTCCGAGATCCTCAACGAGCCCGTCATCACGCCCAGCGGCATCACCTACGAGAAGAAGGACATCGAGGAACACCTCGAGGTATGCACTTAATGCCTTTTTAAGATCAGCTCCGAGATCCTCAACGAGCCCGTCATCACGCCCAGCGGCATCACCTACGAGAAGAAGGACATCGAGGAACACCTCGAGGTATGCACTTAATGCCTTTTTAAGATCAGCTTCGAGATCCTCAACGAGCCCGTCATCACGCCCAGCGGCATCACCTACGAGAAGAAGGACATCGAGGAACACCTCGAGGTATGCACTTAATGCCTTTTTAAGATCAGCTCCGAGATCCTCAACGAGCCCGTCATCACGCCCAGCGGCATCACCTACGAGAAGAAGGACATCGAGGAACACCTCGAGGTATGCACTTAATGCCTTTTTAAGATCAGCTCCGAGATCCTCAACGAGCCCGTCATCACGCCCAGCGGCATCACCTACGAGAAGAAGGACATCGAGGAACACCTCGAGGTATGCACTTAATGCCTTTTTAAGATCAGCTTCGAGATCCTCAACGAGCCCGTCATCACGCCCAGCGGCATCACCTACGAGAAGAAGGACATCGAGGAACACCTCGAGGTATGCACTTAATGCCTTTTTAAGATCAGCTTCGAGATCCTCAACGAGCCCGTCATCACGCCCAGCGGCATCACCTACGAGAAGAAGGACATCGAGGAACACCTCGAGGTATGCACTTAATGCCTTTTTAAGATCAGCTCCGAGATCCTCAACGAGCCCGTCATCACGCCCAGCGGCATCACCTACGAGAAGAAGGACATCGAGGAACACCTCGAGGTATGCACTTAATGCCTTTTTAAGATCAGCTCCGAGATCCTCAACGAGCCCGTCATCACGCCCAGCGGCATCACCTACGAGAAGAAGGACATCGAGGAACACCTCGAGGTATGCACTTAATGCCTTTTTAAGATCAGCTCCGAGATCCTCAACGAGCCCGTCATCACGCCCAGCGGCATCACCTACGAGAAGAAGGACATCGAGGAACACCTCGAGGTATGCACTTAATGCCTTTTTAAGATCAGCTCCGAGATCCTCAACGAGCCCGTCATCACGCCCAGCGGCATCACCTACGAGAAGAAGGACATCGAGGAACACCTCGAGGTATGCACTTAATGCCTTTTTAAGATCAGCTCCGAGATCCTCAACGAGCCCGTCATCACGCCCAGCGGCATCACCTACGAGAAGAAGGACATCGAGGAACACCTCGAGGTATGCACTTAATGCCTTTTTAAGATCAGCTCCGAGATCCTCAACGAGCCCGTCATCACGCCCAGCGGCATCACCTACGAGAAGAAGGACATCGAGGAACACCTCGAGGTATGCACTTAATGCCTTTTTAAGATCAGCTTCGAGATCCTCAACGAGCCCGTCATCACGCCCAGCGGCATCACCTACGAGAAGAAGGACATCGAGGAACACCTCGAGGTATGCACTTAATGCCTTTTTAAGATCAGCTCCGAGATCCTCAACGAGCCCGTCATCACGCCCAGCGGCATCACCTACGAGAAGAAGGACATCGAGGAACACCTCGAGGTATGCACTTAATGCCTTTTTAAGATCAGCTCCGAGATCCTCAACGAGCCCGTCATCACGCCCAGCGGCATCACCTACGAGAAGAAGGACATCGAGGAACACCTCGAGGTATGCACTTAATGCCTTTTTAAGATCAGCTCCGAGATCCTCAACGAGCCCGTCATCACGCCCAGCGGCATCACCTACGAGAAGAAGGACATCGAGGAACACCTCGAGGTATGCACTTAATGCCTTTTTAAGATCAGCTCCGAGATCCTCAACGAGCCCGTCATCACGCCCAGCGGCATCACCTACGAGAAGAAGGACATCGAGGAACACCTCGAGGTATGCACTTAATGCCTTTTTAAGATCAGCTCCGAGATCCTCAACGAGCCCGTCATCACGCCCAGCGGCATCACCTACGAGAAGAAGGACATCGAGGAACACCTCGAGGTATGCACTTAATGCCTTTTTAAGATCAGCTCCGAGATCCTCAACGAGCCCGTCATCACGCCCAGCGGCATCACCTACGAGAAGAAGGACATCGAGGAACACCTCGAGGTATGCACTTAATGCCTTTTTAAGATCAGCTCCGAGATCCTCAACGAGCCCGTCATCACGCCCAGCGGCATCACCTACGAGAAGAAGGACATCGAGGAACACCTCGAGGTATGCACTTAATGCCTTTTTAAGATCAGCTCCGAGATCCTCAACGAGCCCGTCATCACGCCCAGCGGCATCACCTACGAGAAGAAGGACATCGAGGAACACCTCGAGGTATGCACTTAATGCCTTTTTAAGATCAGCTCCGAGATCCTCAACGAGCCCGTCATCACGCCCAGCGGCATCACCTACGAGAAGAAGGACATCGAGGAACACCTCGAGGTATGCACTTAATGCCTTTTTAAAGTTATACTCTGTAGTTTTAGGTATTTAAAAAAAGGTAAACAAAAAAACCTCGTCACTCGGGTCGTTCAGCCAATCACAGTAACGTTTTGTATCTGTGGCACAATCCACTGGCTGGACGACCCGAGTCACGTGGTTTTTTGTTTACCTTTTTTTAAATACCTAAAAGTACAGAGTATAGGTTACCTTAACATTTAATTTTACAACATTAACATGTAATGTAGGGCTCAATAATGTATTTAAGTGATAACTTCGTATTGTTAGATTATCCGATTAAATAATGAAATACGAGTAATAAACCGAAGATCGAAAAGAACGGAAAAAATACCGGCTTTTTCATGTGGAGCAAATGGGTGAATCAACTTTTTTTTGCTTTATGCAAAGATTGCTCTTTCTCCTTATTTGTTCACCTTTTGCATGTTTTAACATGATTTAAATGGAACAAGATCTCACATCTAAAGATAGATTAAGTAAAAATAAAACTCGTTTTTAACAAATAAATAGCGTGACCCAGCGGATAAACCCTTATATTCATACAAAAGTGGGGGACAGCTATGTCCGGATTGTCTGTCTGGATTATAAACAAGTTATAATAAAAAATATTTGCAGTACGTAGCTTTATTATCTGTCTTTTAAATGAGCATACACTATTCAAAAAATATCCCAATAAAGATTTCCTTTCGATTTTAGTCGGAGAAGGTGAAATTTTGTTGACAAAGATAAGTTGATTCACCCAAATAACGTTATAAATGTGTTCGTTTGCAGCGGGTCGGCCATTTTGACCCCGTGACGCGCGTGAAGCTAACCGCGGATCAGCTCATACCCAACTTCACAATGAAGGAGGTCGTCGACTCCTTCCTGCAGGAGAACGAATGGGCGCTCGACTACTAACGGGTTAACTAACTATAACTATGGATATACTGTAAGGGATTATAGCACATACCACCTCCACTATATTCCGAATTCTATTCAAAACCAATAAAAATAAAAAATTAAATAAAATAGTTTATTTCTGCAAGTAGGCTCTTTCACAAGTCTGATTCTAAATATGTATTATTTCTTTTGGCGCTTCGGGCACTGACCTTCTGGTGAGAAGAAGCGAATGTGGGTTGCCACTAAAAAAATATAATTTTACAATGGTATGTATGAATTTTGAAAAAACTACACTGTTAACAATTAATTTATTTTTAAACTTACGATTTAAATAAACGATGTAAGTCTTTGTAACTTATTTAGATAAATATAAAATGCCCGAATAATATAATACATGCACAGTTGATTTTTGGTAGAAAAACTGTTATTGTACTTGTAACACTTCTGACTAAGCTTATAGACTATTTAATCTTAAAGACCTGATTCTATGTTTGAATTGTCAACCTGACCGCTATAAATGTTTTAAAAGTATTTTAATTAAACTTTCTTGTCACTTTTCCTTAAAATTATTTACTTTTTATCAAATATATTAGTCACAATTTAGAAATATGTTAATAATAATTTAATTATTGATACAAAATGGTTGGGTCTCTGAATTGTTCACTTGACAATGACATAAGTAACTTTATGTCACACCTGGCCATAAAGTGGCTTTTTCCACACGCTGCGCGTACGGAAAAAAGTCGCTTTCTAGCCAAGTGTAGACATAAAACGATGTACACAACACGGGAGGTAATAAAGAAAGCCCTCGATCGCATATTTACGTCCCTCACTTGCAGCTCGGGCCGCAAACATCTGCGATCTCGGCCTTTCTTCGTATTACCACCCTAGTTGTGTAATGTACTATAACACATCTGACAGTGACAGATATGTCGTAGTTTTTTTGGTCTTGAATTAGAATTCGGAGTATAGATGTTATACGACGCGCGCTCGCCACGCGTATGACCGATTAAATCATTACCTACATTACTAATACAACGCGTGATTCACATCTTTTATATCATTCTAGTTTGAGATTTTCGTCGGATTTAACAGAAATATTTATTTCGCCTTGGGTGCACACACACAGGTCAGAAACATGGTCGCAACTGAACGAGCGGCCGGTCGCGTAATATCGTAAGGTCTAGTGGAGGTTGTCTGTGGATTATAGGTAACTATTGGACACACTTCACATTCTATACTATACACGGTGGGAACGAGTAGCCCGACAAACTTTAACTATAGATTCTAACGACTGTTGGGAGTAATAGTACATTACATAACTAGGGTGGTAAAACAAAAAAAGGCCGAGATCACAGATATTAGACCGAGATTAATTATGCGATCGAGGGCTTTCTTTCTTACCTCCCGTGTACATAATTTTATGTCTCCACTTGGCCAGAAAGCGGCTTTTTCCGTACGCGTAGCGAGCGGTAAAAGCCACTTTATGGCCAGGTGTGGCATAAAAAAGTTTAATGATGTGTAGTTGAAAAACGCTTACTTTCCAAGATATATATTAATTATTTTTAAAACGAAAAATCCCAAGTGTGTAACAAGCCTTAAGCTTTATTCCTTTAACTAAACAGCAATTTATAAAATAAAAATAAAATAATTTATTTCTGGAATTAGGCCCTCAAGGGCTCTTTTAATCTTTGTAGAATTTGATGATAAGCGACCACGAGGTCAAAAAGTTGACCTTTTGTTTCCATTTTAACTTTCTTGTTTGATTTTGATATCTCTTCCTCCAGTAAGGACATGTTTACAAGGCGGAATTGACAGATTTATTTTGTTCCATAAGACTATTACCTAATGTAAAATGACAAAATTCGATCTATGTTAATATAACATTATTTACTTGTAAAACCGCCAGGAATACGTGGTTAAAATTTGTCGGGTTACTCGTTTCCCACCTTGTATATATATGGTCCACTTCCTGCTTCGTCCACCTTCGCGACTCGTCCACATCCACGATTCGTCCACTTCCCCGATTGTTCCACATCAGTTCGCCCTATTCTCAGTTTGTCATTCATTCGCGCTAAGCCCTCGTATGCGGTGTCAAAATTTTGATAAGCTATTTTGAACTTTCAAATTTAAGTATTAAGGTCGCACGTGGCACGGACCCGTGTCTAAGCAAAGCGAGCTCCGGCTCAGGATGACTTCGTCCACAGTCCCATTTCGTCACCTTCTTAAATCGTCCACAGTGCCATATCGTCAACCTATAATTTCTAAATCGTCATCTTCCTAACTCGTCCACTTTCTCATATCGCCAATATCCCATTTTGTCTACATTCATATTACGACCACAGCGCCAACTTGTCCACTTTCTTTTATCGACCACAGTACTTGATTCACAGTGCCAACTCGTCTGCATTTATCAGACGATTCTCACGGATGGTCAATTTAAGCTTTTAAATAGCCAAATATCCAGGGCCTAATTTACAAAAGAATTAGGGGTGATCACGAGTTGCGTTACGATTAGTTCACTAAATTAAAGATACTGTTAACTGACCACTCATAGACAACACGTTGTAATAAGCTTTAGATCCCATTATAAATAGACTTAACAGTGACTGCGATATTACTCACATGTTGAATCGATTTTTGATAGACAAACTGCGTATATATTTAATCGACCTAATCATGTTGACGACTAAGCACTGTAGTCGAAATAAGACTTGACGAGTTGGCACTGTTGTCAAAATAGAAATGTTGATGAGCTGGTACTGTGGCCCACGTAAGAAAGCGGACAAGATAGGAATGTTGGCGAATCAGAACAGTAGACCATATGACAATGAGGACGATTTAAGAAGGTCACGAAATGGGACTGTGGACGAAGTCGTCCTAAGATTTTTTAAAGTTCTAGCTTTGGAAATGGGTAAGACTCAGAAGCGTTTCAACCGTCCTTTCCAGTGTATTACTACATATTCATATAAGCGAGAAGAAAATGCTTTCAATTTAAATGATAATAAGAAGAACCGCTAATATTTTATCTATATTCCTAAAAAATTGACTGCATTTTTCATCGTATATATGCATATTTTGGTCGAAACACTTCTGACCCTTACCCACAGACCACTAAACCTAAAGACGTCGCTTCGTAGGATTGTTTCATTGAAACCGATTCTGCCAAAACTAAAGGGGCGCGGGAGACGCGACGAGCGCTTACCGCACTGTGATTTGCCGATTGAAGGACAAGTGGGCGTGTAAACGTGGTGTAAACAAAATGTCTGGCGGCCGCTAGTGATGTGACGATGATCGATGATTAGAGTATTAGCTAAATTAATAAAACAACCCCGACTCAACAAAGTCTTGTTTATCAATATACAACTAACTAAATACAATAAAATTATCATTCATTCAAACATACCCCCCCCCTCCCCACTTACATACCCACTCTATTAGACTTCACTGTTTTCAAACTATTGCTTGCATTGCATTTGTGCTGCTGTATAATAAGTTTGGGCATCGTAGTCACGGCAATAAATTAGCTAATTTATTATTTGTTATGTGAGTAGGTACCTACTTGAAGCCAGACTAGGCGAGCACTTGAGGCAACAATTGTTCTTGTAAGTCTGAGTGTCAACGAAATACTATAACGGTAAACATTGCCTTTACACAACTCAGCTGATAACGAAGAATCAATATACTCATCACAGTTGGTATGTGAAGCGTATAGGAATGGCATTAGGACTTTAAAGTCGCCTGTTCCCAGATTTTGTCTATCTAAAATATTCTGATTTAAAATGGCGAGAACATACGATACTTTGTTTTGTAGCATGAATCCACATTTCCTTTATGTTAGGACACTTCGTAAACCTTAAATAAATCAAACACATTTTAGTTGACATGCTTTGAATGATTTATAATGTAACACTGCAGTCTTAAAAGACAATTTACCACTTTAAATATATAAATAATAATTAGACGCGGCTGCGCGCAAATGCTTTGCCCATATATGTACATATGATGGATAATATTTCGATATTTTTAAATTACTTGTGATGTATTGCATATTTCATGTTATCAGTTATCGAAAGTAAACCAACACATACTATGGACATCACTAGTTCGCACTTAGCAATGCCACGTAATGGTAGACAAGGAAGGTGTGATTATTCGCATAGCGTGATAGAAAGAGACTTTGTTAAAAGACATCAACGAGTGACTACGGCAGTCTAGAGAACTTTATTTGATAATACGCATATTTAATTAGTAATTTTATTGAAATCTGCTTACCTGTAAAATGAAATTCCATCCTTTTGCACGCCAGATGTTTTAGTGTTTTTGCCACACAATTTCACGCAACAATAATGAATTTTTAATCATGTTACTTACGCAACTTCCGAGAACAGACTGAAGTTAGAAACGGGGGCGTGTCTCAATCTTGTAGTAAATTTACCGTATGTGTGGCAGCGGGGGTCGCCTGACTATGCGACGTCTTTAGGTTTAATGGTCTGTGCCCTTACCCAAATGTGGACGAATCGAGAATGCAGGCGAAGTGGGAATGTTGACGAACTGGGAATGTGGACGGGTAAGGATTGTGGACGAAATGGGAATAGAATGTGGACGAAGTGGAAGTTTAGACTATGTAGGAAGTGAACGAAATTCGAATGTGGACGAAAAGGATCCAAACATTTTAATATATAGTTGACCAACGTCTTTATTACATTAAAGCCCTGCACTAAAAAAAATAGCTATCGCATTCCCAAAAACCAGATTTTTAATAAAACAAAATATAAATTATGTTTATTTTTCATTTCTATCTTAAAACTTCAGTAAATGTTTATGTTAACTGTTTAAGAAGTCTTGCTTAAAGTAAGTAAGTATTTATTGACTATTCAATTTAACAAAAATGCTATTTTCATCGTACAACTTTTATATTCTGTACCATGAAAGTGCCACACTAAAAAATCCCATATATGTACATTTGAATTAGCGTCAACCGCTCATGCCCGAAATACAGCATTCCCGAAATACCAGATTTTTCAAAATACCAGGTTCTCGATTAATCAGATTCCTGTCTTACCACGTTTCCGGTACAGTAGATTATAAAATCGCAAGGATCTAAATGATTTTGTTGGATGTATTATTTTGGGAATCTGGTATACGGAAGATCTGATATATCGAGAATCTGGTATTTTAGGAATGCGGTATTTTGGGAAGGACTGGCGTCAACCATGCTGTTTTTTTAAGAAAATCTTAATTAATAATGTCAAACACTTTTTTGTCAGATATTAGTTCAGGTGAAAATATAGCTTCAGAACGCCCGTTTATTGTCCGCGCCTTCGGTTCGTGCGGCAATTACATGCAGTGGGAGCCGTTTTTACTGCTCTAAATGAGTTTGTAAGGTTTCATTTATTTTCTAAGCAGAATTTATCTTTAAAGCAACAAGCAACCTACGAACTAGAAAACTGTTACATATTTTATACCATGTAGGGTGTAAGATTGCAGTAGGGTAACAAAAAAACATAGTTCAAATTCTTAGTACATAGTGTACACTTTGGATTTACCATGCTCTTATTTTAGAGACGTAAGTTCACTTTGGGTTCACTTCGTCCTTCCCGATTCGTCCTCATCTCCAATGTGGACGAATTGGGTCATAAATCGAGCGTTTAAACCGCCTCACTTCTGTGGACGCATTTTTGTCGAAATCTCTTTAGACTTTAATGAGATATCAGACTATTTATTACAAGTCTGGGATCACTACCAAATACATTAAAACGTCACAAAAAATTGCAAGGATTTCGACAAAAATGTGTCCACAGAAGTGAGGCGGTTTAAACGCTCGATTTATGACCCAATTGGGAATGTAGATGAACTGAAAATGTTTTCACCGTGTTTCTTTTATTTCCGTTAAATTCGACACGTTGCTTCGTACGTCAACAGAAGCTACCTGGTATGACAGTGTTGGAATTATGACAGCTCATTTACACTGGTTGGTGGTTAAATTAAGATTATGAATATTTAAAAAACGGTATGAGTTACTACATTAGTTTCTTGGAGAAATTACCTTAATTAGATCTGAAGAATGAATGTGCCCTCGAAGTTAACGGAAATGAATAAAAACACGGTGTATAATTGCGAGTGGGGTCGAAATGGGAATGGCATGTGGACGAAGTGGGGACGTGGGTGGACGAGTAGGAATGTGGACGAGTTGGGGATATGGACGACATGCGAAGTGGAAGAACTTGAATGTGGACGCAACGAACCCATAACTCGTAATACGTGGAAAAGGTGTTATCGACAAATAAGAATATTCCTAAGAGATATGTACGAATGCTAGAAAGACTGATCTTTTCGTTAGAAAATCCGTCTTTGACTGTTGATCTCGATTAGCATATCAAAATGGAAATACTCTCGTGAATAGGTCATACCTACAGATTTTTAGGGTTCCGTACCAAAATGGTAAAAAAGGAACCCTTATTATTATGAGTTAGGGTTATGTCTTTCCTGTGAACATCATAAACCCGTAATAGTATGGGAGGCAAGGGTGAAATTTCCAACTTATTTCCTCATGAAAATGCTCTGTTTCTCCCTTATTTCGGTCTACTTCCAGTCACAAATCTCAAAGTCTGGCACCTCGGAGCGGTTGCGTTTGCCCAGGGGAGACCCGTAAACTTGCAAAAAAATCTGGAAAAATATGTTATCGCCTCAAGGATAGTTTTGGGTTTAATCTGTAGTTTTTTATGCTGGTAATCTCGAGGTAACATTGCCAGACCAGTAGGGCGTTGCTAAATACCTGCCAGACTGTCCTGAAGTTGCAAGATTGGGGTCAAAATTTATCTTATAGCCTCAAGGCTGATTCTTGCATATGTTGTTGTATACTCCCAAAAACATACCCTATCCAAAATGACAGACCATTAGGACGTTGCGTTCAGCCCCCAGACGAGGTCAAAGTTGTAGGTCTCAGGTACTAAACATATGAAAAATGGTAGATTTATACGTGTTATCTGTAAGTACTCTATTTCTCCATTCTTTACGTGTACTCCGAGACACAAATATCAACGTCTGGCACCCCGGACTGGTTGCGTTCACCGAGGGGAGGATGATAAACTTGCAAAGATGCACGGAAAAATATCTGATCGCCACAAGGATAGTTTTGGGTTTAATCTATAGTTTTTTATGCTGGTAATCTCGAGGTAACATTGCCAGACCAGTAGGGCGTTGCTAAATACCTGCCAGACTGTCCTGAAGTTGCAAGATTGGGGTCAAAATTTATCTTATAGCCTCAAGGCTGATTCTTGCATATGTTGTTGTATACTCCCAAAAACATACCCTATCCAAAATGACAGACCATTAGGACGTTGCGTTCAGCCCCCAGACGAGGTCAAAGTTGTAGGTCTCAGGTACTAAACATATGAAAAATGGTAGATTTATACGTGTTATCTGTAAGTACTCTATTTCTCCATTCTTTACGTGTACTCCGAGACACAAATATCAACGCCTGGCACCCCGGACTGGTTGCGTTCACCCAGGGGAGGATGATAAACTTGCAAAGATGCACGGAAAAATATCTGATCGCCACAAGGGTAGTTTTTGGTTTAATCTATAGTTTTTTGTGCTGGTAATCTCGAGGTAACATTGCCAGACCAGTAGGGCGTTGCTAAATACCTGCCAGACTGTCCTGAAGTTGCAAGATTGGGGTCAAAATTTATCTTATAGCCTCAAGGCTGATTCTTGCATATGTTATTGTATACTCCCAAAAACATACCCTATCCAAAATGACAGACCATTAGGACGTTGCGTTCAGCCCCCAGACGAGGTCAAAGTTGTAGGTCTCAGGTACTAAACATATGAAAAATGGTAGATTTATACGTGTTATCTGTAAGTACTCTATTTCTCCATTCTTTACGTGTACTCCGAGACACAAATATCAACGTCTGGCACCCCGGACTGGTTGCGTTCACCCAGGGGAGGATGATAAACTTGCAAAGATGCACGGAAAAATATCTGATCGCCACAAGGGTAGTTTTTGGTTTAATCTATAGTTTTTTGTGCTGGTAATCTCGAGGTAACATTGCCAGACCAGTAGGGCGTCGTTAAGTACCTGCCAGACGGACGTGAAGCTCCAAAATTGGGCCCAAATTACGAATGTTATGCAGTCTCTAAATATACTCTATACAAAATGACAGATCATTTGGACGTTGCGTTCATGCCGCCAGACGAGGTGAAAATTGTAGGTTTCAGTTACTAAGCGTGTAAGAAAGTAGATAGGATTAGTGCGTTCTGGCTCAACCCGGGGGCATTTTTCAGAAAATTTGGCTGCTGACCTTTTTTTACAAAGCGACGCCTTCATTAAGAGGTCACCCCCCCCCCCCCCCCCCTAATTAGGCACAAACCCCTCCCACAACCCCTTCATGGGATGTTATTGGTCAAGTCAGGATCAAGATGGTGGCTTATTTACCTATTTTTACCTATACCTGAAATGGGCTTTGCTATCTGCTTTGTATCCGACAACTAAAAACGTTAACAGGACAGCAGCGTATTTACAACATCAAAATAAGTTAAAAGTTCTGTAATATTAGCTTTCCCGTAAAACTCAATGATATTAAAAAGTGGTATCCTTAAACAACATAAACGTTTTTGGATTAGAGTATAATAACACTACTAAAACCAATAGTGTAATAGGTCCTTTATACTTTACCAAATCACGAAAAGAACAGCACATTAACCTTTTGTACTTAAACAACGGTTATACGGGGCATTACTGTTTTATTAAAAACTCATCGCGTCTAGTAAACAAACAAATAACTGGACGACATGATACAATTTACATTTGTGATGGTTGTCTTTTGTATTTTGCGACTGAACAAAAATTAAAAGACCATAAAAAATATGACTGCGCTCACGTGGTGACACAATTTCCAAGCAGTGAAAAAAAAAACAAAAAATTGGTACAATGAGCTTCAAGCAAACTATATAATAACTATTTAATTAATTCCAACGTAAATTAAAACTACCATTGGTCATTTGCGTGCATTTGCGGATTTTGAATCGTTTCTTAAATCCGTTCAAACTTGTGAACAAAACTCCACAAAATCATCTACTAATAATTTGCGTTCTGTAATATCCTATACTGTGCTCCACCAGACATCAACGTGGCAGTAAGTATAATGTGTGAGTGACAGAATTTTTAGCATTTAGACTTGTAATCGGTTGTCTTTTTGATAAAACAAACTGCATTTCAACAATGGTTTATATCAATAAAACATATAATTTAACTTATTTTGATGTTGTAAAGCTGCTGTCCTGTTGACGGTTTTAATTATCGGATACAAAGCAGATAGCAAAGCCCATTTCAAGTATAGGTAAAAATAGGCGCCGTTATAAAGAGCGTCGGTCGTAATGGCAACGTCGCTGATCCGTAGATCAAAAGCAAACCACGTATACTTACATGAAAAAACCATTACACAATTACAAATATTACCAACTATTATCAACTGGATAAACTACATGATTTACTAGAAAAATCTTTGATACTTTAAAAGAACATTTATAGCATTACAAAATTCAAAATATTACAAAACTTGCCTTCAAAACTAGTATTCTAAACATGAAACAAGTGAAATTATTTCATATCTAACTTTCCTATGTATAGAGAATTCTTAGACAGTTTAATTAGTGCATGTACCAAGCTACATATGTACTTAATAAGGGCGGGGCTTAGGTAAATAAGCCACCATCTTGATCCTGACTTGACCAATAACAGCCTATGAAGCGGGTGTGGGAGGGGTTTGTGCCTAATTAGGGGGCGCCTAATTAATTAAGGCGTCGTTTTCGCTAATGAGGGCGTCGCTTTGTAAAACAAGGGGTCGGCAGCCAAATTTTCTGAAAAATGCGCTCCAGTTCACCCCCAGGTTTGAGCCAGAACGCACTACTCCTATCTACTTTTTTACACGCTTAGTAACTGGATCCTACAACTCTGACCTCGTCTGGGGGGTGAACGCAACGTTCTAATGGTCTGTCATTTTGGATAGGGTATGTTTTTGGGAGTATACAACAACATATGCAAGAATCAGCCTTGAGGCTATAAGATAAATTTTGACCCCAATCTTGCAACTTCAGGACAGTCTGGCAGGTATTTAGCAACGCCCTACTGGTCTGGCAATGTTACCTCAAGATTACCAGCATAAAAAACTATAGATTAAACCAAAAACTACCCTTGTGGCGATCAGATATTTTTCCGTGCATCTTTGCAAGTTTATCATCCTCCCCTGGGTGAACGCAACCAGTCCGGGGTGCCAGGCGTTGATATTTGTGTCTCGGAGTACACGTAAAGAATGGAGAAATAGAGTACTTACAGATAACACGTATAAATCTAAAATTTTTCATATGTTTAGTACCTGAGACCTACAACTTTGACCTCGTCTGGGGGCTGAACGCAACGTCCTAATGGTCTGTCATTTTGGATAGGGTATGTTTTTGGGAGTATACAACAACATATGCAAGAATCAGCCTTGAGGCTATAAGATAAATTTTGGCCCTAATCTTGCAACTTCAGGACAGTCTGGCAGGTATTTAGCAACGCCCTACTGGTCTGGCAATGTTACCTCGAGATTACCAGCACAAAAAACTATAGATTAAACCAAAAACTACCCTTGTGGCGATCAGATATTTTTCCGTGCATCTTTGCAAGTTTATCATCCTCCCCTCGGTGAACGCAACCAGTCCGGGGTGCCAGACGTTGATATTTGTGTCTCGGAGTACACGTAAAGAATGGAGAAATAGAGTACTTACAGATAACACGTATAAATCTACCATTTTTCATATGTTTAGTACCTGAGACCTACAACTTTGACCTCGTCTGGGGGCTGAAAGCAACGTCCTAATGGTCTGTCATTTTGGATAGGGTATGTTTTTGGGAGTATACAACAACATATGCAAGAATCAGCCTTGAGGCTATAAGATAAATTTTGACCCCAATCTTGCAACTTCAGGACAGTCTGGCAGGTATTTAGCAACGCCCTACTGGTCTGGCAATGTTACCTCGAGATTACCAGCATAAAAAACTATAGATTAAACCCAAAACTATCCTTGAGGCGATAAGATATTTTTCCAGATTTTTTTGCAAGTTTACGGGTCTCCCCTGGGCAAACGCAACCGCTCCGAGGTGCCAGACTTTGAGATTTGTGACTGGAAGTAGACCGAAATAAGGGAGAAACAAAGCATTTTCATGAGGAAATAAGTTGGAAATTTCACCCTTGCCTCCTAGACCATAAAGGATTATGATAAATTTTTACTTCAATTCTGTCATGGTCATGGGTACATAGATTTTCTCCACGGAACAACTAGGTGTGGAGGGTTCAATTCGTTGCGTTCTTGTTTTTATTATTTTTTAAATTGTCAGTGGTGTCCAGTGTCCACTCTACGGGTACAACCTATGTACCACAGAGTACATTCAATCTATGTACAGTCAAGCGCAAAAACATGTATGGAAGAAGTCTCATAAATATGGTACCTACGAAGGCTTGTGCGCGCTCGTTCATTGAACGGATCGCTCCGAACTATAGCTTGGCAACTTCGTTGGTGACACTCACATGTGTGCTATTTGTTATATAAAGCCGCTACTTAGACAAGTTACCGCCAACACGAACGGCTGCCTGCCCCCGTCGGTCGCCGTTCGTGTTCGAAGTTGCCAAGCTATAGTGCATTCGTGCTAATGTACTAGTTCGATCTTTTAGTTCATTTAGTTCACTGGCACCGTTTCGTTCTGTACTGTTCCGCTCTGTCCGATCAGGATCAGACCGACCGATCTATTCCAGCACTGTGCTGTTGCGTTCCATTTTCCCTTTCATGCAGAGCTGTTACATGTCGGATGTCGGCGGTTGATCGGACTTGATCTGTTAATGTACTTAACGTACTAAAGAGCGGAAATGAAACGGAATAGTTCGTTCTAGTATAGTGAGCGGAATTCATTCTTGTATCTACTACACAAGCCTGGTACGAAGTTCTTATTGCCACTGCAGAATGGGTATTTGGACATATTTCTGACCATTTGTAATTAATTGTATGCACGCATATTTTTACACTTGACTGTACACTTTCTCCTACATAATTTTATTGAGATAAGTAATCAAATATTAAATAAATTTGAACTGTATGTCGTTCTGATATGCCTGCATCTACGCCGTGCTCTCGAGGATTGTTAACGAACATGCGGCGACTTATTGTAATTAAATATAATGAAATAAACGTTGTTTTCTATCAAATTTATTTTTTTCTTGTTCACCTAGTAAAGTTTCCTGCATTTTTCGTTTTTGACGCATTCAGTGCCAACACCCTGACTATATAAATATAATGTACAAGAAAATAGGGATGACGACTGGGTTAAAACTATATAATTCTATTTAGTCCGTCAGTTAGGTTATGGAAAAATATGGGACACGTATTTTTTGGTTTATCAAAATATTAAAATTCGACAAAGTTATAGATCATCAAACTTCTGGAGTGGGGGCTTGTGACGTCACTCCTAGGTAAAAATTGTACCTAGGAGTGACGTCACTCGAAACTTCTAAGCACTCTATCTTCGTAATTTTTTGTTTGTCATACAAAAGAAAAAATAAATAAATAAAATAAATAAATAAATAAATAAAAGAAAAAATACGTGTACAATATTTTTTAATAATCTGGCTAACGGACTAAACAGTTTTTTTAGTCGTCTAGCCCATTGGGAGCTTGGCACTGAATTTGTTAACGTTCGATTATATATAGGTCGATTCACAAGAGCTGGCACGAATGGATTGCTACATATAGCATAATTTTTCCTTCTACAAAAGGTACATCGCGCGCTTGAAAGAGTGCGCGCGCCGTGTACAAACGCATATTTATTACTTACTTAGCTCACGGGTCAAATTAATTAGGAAAGCAGTTGCGAATCCTATTGTACTAGTATAACAATCCACAAGATTAGATTTGGTTTATATTGCTGCCACACTATTTGCTATAGCTTGGCAACTTCGTTGGTGACACTCACCTGTGTGCTTTTTGTTCTGTGCAGCCGTAACTACTTACACAAGTTACCGCCAACACGAACGGCGACCGACGGAGGCTGTCCGCAGAGGTCGCCAATCATGTTGGCGGTAACTTGTGTAAGTAGTTACGGCTGCACAGAACAATAACCACATTTTTATAAAAAAAAACCCGACTGCGGTGCACTTTGAAACTACATAAAATCCGCCATTTTGTTTATTTTAACGAACTTCATATCCAGTGACACTCGCACCATCAAGACGAATCTAATGATGTATCATTTATCAAAATCGGATTTGCCGTTGAGTAGTTACGAGCGGACATAGGAACGGACATACATACATACATACAGGTCAAACACATAACCCTCCTTTGGGCTTCGCCGCAGTCGGGTAAAAAGCACAGAGGTGAGTGTCACCAGCGAAGTTGCCAAGCTATAGGTTTGTTTCACTAATGTGATGTCCGATTTTTTTTACAATGCACACAAATACGCTCTGCGTGGTCGCGCCCACAGGCCTATATCAAGACAGATCGCACTAAACATGGTGAAACGTAAACGGACCGAGCGTACCTACTAGGGAATGCAATACCCGGTCAAATATGAAACCCGGGTACATATTACTCGACTTATATTTGGGCACTGGGGCAAACGAGCTCTAGAGTGGAGGCCGCTAATCGGAAAACATAGTGTAGGGCGCCCTGTAACAAGGAGTGACGATATTCGAAGGGCGGTAGGTGGTGACTGGAGGAGCAGAGCTGAAGATCGAGCTCAGTGGCGTGCCATGGGAGAGGCCTATATCCATCATAGGACTGATACAGGCTGATGATGATGAAAGTACATAGAAAAATTTAATGGCACACCTATGGTCCAGACCAAGCATCGGACCCGGTACCTCTAGATTTCCGGCCCAGCGTCTTTACCATTCGTCCACCGGAGCACCCAGCAAGTGCCTTCAACTTTGCCATCTACTTTGACTTCTGTATCATTCTGGTTTTAATAGGTTTTAACCTAAACACCATCTATGAACACGTGTTACACATGTATACCTCGATGCAAATACTTTACAGCTTTGACGATCGAGCGAGAGATGGCGCTAATATTAGGTAATACTGAAAGAAACATGATGTTTCTGTATTAGGTCTTAATGCGGCATGCACTTATTCCTTATTATAATTTTGGGGGGATGGAAACCTGTGGCAACGAACCCAGGGTCCGTCTAGCTAGAATGTGAAGGAACAAAAAAATAATTTTCTTAATCGGTCCAGTCGTCTTTTAGTAATCGCGTAACAATCTCCTAACAAATAGTTATACAACAAAAACATACAGTTGAATCGAGAAGGATAATATCTTCTTAGAAGTCAGTTAAAAATACAACGCTTTTTTGCGTGAAAGCTAAAATACCGTGCCAAAACAACCAATGAATTGCAACAGCCTGCCAAATGGCGGCGCTACCACGCATTTAAATTCCATCCGCACATAAATCATATGGGGATGGTTTTATTAGTAAATTGAATAGGGCTGGCTGGAGGCCCGCCAGAAGCAACAGTTGTACTGTACGGCTTAATAGCTTGGCACCCGTGCACTGTTTCATACATTAAGATGCCTTAGACCAGGGTTTCTTATTCTTTTTTCAGCCACGGACCACCTACAGTATTTCAAACAATGATTTCAAAAGTAAGGATAGGCCCATCAGTACAGTCCGGAACTATTTTCCCCGTAACAAAAAATAAAGACCAGCTGCGCAGTGCACGCGCCGCGTGTCGCACTGCCGGCTGGTACTGATTTGGCGGTATTTTTACCGCCAAAGCGTTGGAACCGTCTGCGCGCTCGCTTAGCCCTGTCCTTTGTATACGTCAATGATTTCAAAAATCTTACGGACCCTTTACGAATATAATCGGAGAAAAAGAATCAAGCACATATTTAAAATCTAGTGTCCTATGCGAGCCACGGACCCCTTTTTTTTTTTTTTTTTTTTTTTTTTTGACGGTGGGAAAATGCATTACGCATACCCCCCCGGGGCCTAGGGAGGCCCGATGTTGGTTGGGGGGGTTATGTGGGGCTCACTCCTCTCGCTCACCCTCTGCTAATCAGAGGGGGGGAGGAGCATACCCACTAAAAACCCACCGGCGTTTCTCCGCACTGCCGTTTTGGGGGCACTATGGGGTCCAAGGATTTCTACCATGGGTGCCCCCCGGCTGCCCTGGCTTTGACGACGCCAGGGCTCCCGCGCCAATGGAGGGAAGGATCGGAAACCGCCACGATCCCTCCCCCAGACGGGTGGAGTCTATTTGTGGGCCCCTCACCCACACTCCACTAGGGGTTGAGGCGAGCGAGATATTGCGCTCGCCTCCTCCCCCTCCGTCTACGCCGGAGCGGGAGCGCCTGTCGCCTATCTTCGCGCTCCCGCTCCAGAGCCACGGACCCCTGGCTCTCGTATCATGGACCCCTAAGGGGTCCATTGTCCACAGCTTAAGAAACCCTGCCTTAGACGGAGTTCAGAATTTAGTGTAGTCCTGGGAACGGTAAAAAATGCTGCCCCATTACACATATTCTATACAAATTCGAAGCCCCGAATTTCGCCCCTGGTAATAGGGTAATTTCCAGTAGTAAAAAACTTAGATTAAAAATTTAGTAGGCCCCCGACTAAAAAAACTAAAAAGTAAAAAATAATATGTACCTATCTATTGGTCTTTTATGTTTTAAAATAAGTTGCTGTCGAGGGAACTTCTGTTTTAGTACCTATTGCATGTAATTATACACCGTGGGTACGAGTAACCCGACAAACTTTAACTATAGATTCTAACAACTATTAGGAGTAAATAACCACATTTTTACTAAAAAAAACCCGACCGCGGTGCACTTTGAAACTGCATAAAATCCGCCATTTTGTTTATTTTAACGAACTTCGTACCCAGTGACACTCGCTGCACTCGCACCATCAAGACGAATCTAATGATGTATCATTTATCAAAATCGGATGTGCCGTTGAGTAGTTACGAGCGGACACAGGAACGGACGTACATACATACATACAGGTCAAACACATAACCCTCCTTTGGGCTTCGCCGCAGTCGGGTAAAAAAGTTACGTGATGTATAGTCGAAAAACGCTTACTTTCAGAGATATTAATTATTTTTTAAATGGAAACTCCCAAGTGTGTAACAAGCCCTAATAAATGTGACTAAGATCGTTTTACTAATTTTTTAAAATCCTTTAACTAAACAGCAATTAACCTTCGCAGTATTTGATGGTAAGCGACTACGAGGCCAAAAAATTGACCTTTCGTTTCCATTTTAGCTTTTTTTTTCTATTTGATAATTTTCCTCCTGTAAGGACATGTTTATAACGAGGGGCTGAATTTACTGATTTATTTTGTTCCATAAGACTATTAATGTAAAATGACAATATTCGACCCATGTTGATATAACATTATTTACTCGTCACACCACCAGGAATTCATGGCTAAAATATGTCGGTAGGTATAGTCCCTCCCACCTTGTATAACTAACTACTTTTTATTTTTTTGTCGGGGTTTTTTTAAATTTTTAATTTAAGTTTCATTTCATGTGTTTTAAATGTTATATTTGTACTAAAACTTAATTTTATGCCGAAAATGCATTACATCATTTTGGAAAAGAGCTAAATACTCTTTAAACTGCTGGATCGATTTTAACTAAACATAGCTAAGAACCTACAAAGAAACCTGCTTTCACGTAAAAAAAAACCGCATCGAAATCGGTCCATCCGTTCGAGAGCTACGATGCCACAGACAGACACACCCATAGACACACAGACACTAGACAGACATTGACGTCAAACTTATATCGCGTGTCGTTTTGCGTCGGGGGTTCAAAATAAATTATTCAACGCTAATAATCAAATTCAGCTTCCAAAACTGATCCTTAATATAACAGCAAGTGACGTCATTCATTCCTATTACTTCGTTCTCAGTTTTTTTCCTGTACTTGTATTGTAGTATAAGATGGTATTACTCGCCAAATTTCATAGTTCTAGGTCAATGGAAAGTACCCAATAAATTTTAGTTTCCTTGAGAGTGTCGAAATATAATTTTTTTCGTTATAAACGGTCCATGTCTTTTTTTACGTTAACCTAGAAATTTGATTTTTTCACAGCTTCAAAGGATCGTAGAATTGAGTATACGGATTTAATTTCAATTCGATTCCTCTACGCGTTGACAGACGGACAGACAAACAGACGGACGGACAAAGTGGTCTTATAAGGGTTCCGTTTTTTTCCTTTTGAGGTATGGAACGTTACAAACATTTAAAAGGCCTCTTAATAGGTTGGCATCCGGTGAACAATTTGATACAAGACAAAGTTAAGAACGATCTGGAGACCAACGGAGCAAGCTTTGCTTGTGATAGTTATTTAACTTTGAAGTTAGGCTGGGCCAATATTCAGCGTTTCTACAGCGTTTTATTATCGTCATTGTTGTCTCGAGAAAAAAATTGTGCAGAAAGATGGTGCATGGAGTTACGTTTATATGAAATAGAAAGACAGTCCCAAGACTTAGTCGAGTTTGATAAAATTTCTAGCGTTGTCCTTCCGGTGTTGGAAATGATCGTGGGACGATAGTACATTACACAACTAGGGTGGTAAAACAAAGAAAGACCGAGATCGCAGATGTTTGCGGCCCGAGCTGCAAGCGAGGGACGTAAATATGCGATCGAGGGCTTTCTTTATTACCTCCCGTGTTGTGTACCTACATTATTTTATGTCTACACTTGGCCAGAAAGCGGCTTTTTCCGTACGCGTTGCGTGCGGTAAAAGTCACTTTATGGCCAGGTGTGGCATAAAATACATTATGATAATAAGTTTGTATACTTATGTCACCGTAAGATTGTAAACGACTGTTAGTTTGTAATCTAACGCACGAGGTTATAACCTAACCTAACCCATCCGTCAGTTTATAATCTCGCGCGTTAGATTATAAACTATAGCGTGGCAACTTCGTTGGTGACACTCACATGTGTGCTTTTTGTTATGTGCAGCCGTAACTACTTACACAAGTTACCGTCAACACGAACGACGACCGACGGAAGCAGCCCCCGGAGGCCATCGTTCGTGTTGGCGGTAACTTGTGTGAGTAGTTACGGCTGCACATAACAAAAAGCACACATGTGAGTGTCACCAACGAAGTTGCCGAGCTATAACGGAATTCACAATTATGCGGTGTCATATATATTTAATCATAATTATTGTAATTGCAAAATGACGCCACGATCTCGCTACGCGTCGTAGCACACAAATCAAGGCGCTACGCCGACAGCTCTACGACTCTACGACGTAGCCGCTTCGACGATTTGATTTAAGGTTACGATCGGCGCATTTCACTCCTTATTCCGGAAGTATAATAATATTTAGTTTATATTTTACAGTTATTGATTGTGAGTAAAATAACACATAGTTTTGTTTATTTTTATGGTGGATCAAAAACAATGTGATTGGTTGTTTGCATAACTCTCGATCTTATAACATTTGAGGGACGACATTATTTTGATTGCTTACTTGATAGTGGCACTCTCCCCGCTCCGTGTCGCTTCAGTGGACGGTCAGCCTTAGAGTCTACGCTATCCCACTTCCCATCCCATCCCATCCCACTAATGTTATAAATGTGAAAGTTTGTGAAGATGTTTGGATGTTAGGATGTTTGTTACCTAATAACGGGGTAACAAATCAAGCTGCAATTTGGCATGTAAGTAGGCCCAGTCCTGGATTGAAACATAGGATACTTTATATCCCGGTAATGAGTTCCTTTGGGACAATAACGGGAACAACGCGGGTGAAGCCGCGGGAAAATGCTAGTGTCAAATATAATCATTTTTTTTATTTGATTCAGTCCAGTATACAACAGGTCTTAAATATAGGTACAAATAACTGTTCGTGTACTCTGCCTGCAGGCAAGCGTGCACATATTTGAGCGCGCTGAATTTAACTAACTTTTAATTTAAAATAATTATAGTTCGCAATATTAAAAATAATAATTACACAAAACAGAAAAAAACAAAATGTCAACAATGTTTGACTCGCGATGTAGCATTACAGCTTTCTATGCTCATTTTTTCTGGACATATTATTTGGTTCTGTATCGCACCATATTGTTTTCAGAATAAGCCGTTGGATTTTCGGCGACAATCGTTGCTCGCGTTGGTTCTCGTTGAAATATATCGGCTTTTGCACTTCAGCGACATTCGTTCGTGCGGGGAACGTACTCGCGTTTAGCTAAACGTTTAAGGGTCGATTGCAGAAAAAAAATATTATTAGATCATGGTGAGATTCGTGAGTCTTATACCATTTTACTCAGATTCAAAATTTGTACGGACACGGTGACAGTCGGATTTCTCCATTTTTAGGGTTCCGTACCAAAATGGTAAAAAAGGAACCCTTATGGTGCGACTCTGTCTGTCCGTCTGTCCGTCTGGCTGTCCGTCTGTCACAGCAAGATATCTCAGGATCTACTGATGCTATCGACTTAAAATTTGGAATAGTATTAAGAACCACTAACCCAAGCTTATGGGATGTAAAAAATCTTGTAACTTTTTTACTTTTTTTTAAAGGGGTCCGTAATGAGACTGAAAATTGAAAGTAGGGCTATTATATCGAGTGGGGTATCAAATGAAATGGCTTGATTTGTGGATTAAAAAACTTTTTTTGTAATTTTATTTTAAATAAGTAGTTTTTGATTTATGGCGAAAAACGTTAAAAAAAATACCATTCCCCCCTATTATCTTCGAAGTTACTGAACAGAAAATCTGAAATAATTACCAATTATTAATGTTGTCCTATATATTACAGAAAAAATATAACGGTTTTCCTAACTTTCACCGTTTTTGAGAAATTTTCAAAAATCTTAACACATACTTATTTGCTCCTACTAAACTAATCGCCATATAGTTTTTCTTGAACTATTCATGTATCTACTTATGAGTTTGTACGGAACCCTCGGTGCGCAAGTCCGACTCGCACTTGACCGGTATTTTTCTCATTGTAAAGCAGTCTTTACACCTCTACACACTGTCTTGTTTTGTCTTTAGTCTGATCTCTCTGTAAAGAGACTGTCACCATGACAACACACAATACAATACAAATATTATTTATTGCATACCAGAAAAACACATTAAAAGAGGTTCATTACATAATTACAAACAATTTTAAAAGGTAGACAACTGGCGTTCTTATCGCTAAAGAGCGATCTCTTTCAGACAACTTTACGTGGGTATTTATTGGCACCTACTCCTAAACCTTTTCCATCAGCGTGTCCTACATCCCTTCTATTTCAAGTTTATCAATTAAAGGTACAACGGCCAGAACAAAAGCACTCGCTTTGTTTTGAACAAAGAGTTAATTACGCAGCGTTGCGTGCGTTACCATTATAAAGTAGTGTTTTCTTACCAAATACGCTGTTTGCTTAACATTTCACTCGGTACCTATTGCGTAGAACGGGTAAAGAAGGTTTTTAGGTTTGGCATTTATAGGTCAACTGTTAAACTACTACTGTTACAAACTAAGTACATTTAATAAGAAACATTGATACTATGTATACTACCTGCTAATAACATATTGCATATACTATTAAATGCTAAAGACATGTAAACACGTATAATAATAACTATGAAACTATGACCTGTAGCCAAATGTTATCAATAAATTTTTCATTTTCATTTTACTAAAGTCCTACAGATATATTGAAATGACAATGTTTTGCCAACGGGAAAACTTGGACACCAATCGGAATACGACTGGACCCGAATCAGTCAGTTGCCTTATTAAGGCTGCGTTTCCACCAGGGATCTGCGAGGATGCGTAGCGAGGGATGTGTTGGTCATGAACCAATAGAAACACTTCATTTATCTAACCTCGCTCCGCTGAGCTGTTTCTATTGGTTCATAAGAAATACATCTCTCGCTACGCATCCCTCGGTCGGTCGGTCGGTGAAATATTTTGTATGCAGTCACGTAAAAAAATATGTATTCAATGCTAAATTTATGTCTATGGAATTCAAGATATACGTATTTTTAAACTCGACCGTACAATATTTTGGACCATCATACGAAAATATAGCTGTGCAAACTAGCGTTGACAAAACCCGGAAAAATTCTGTATTTTTCCCAAATACTCGTAGCTCGTTTTGTTTGGGAAAAACTAAGAATATTTCTGTGGCTATTTTAACGAAAAATATGGTTTTTGACTTTCATTTCATTTTCGCATCCCATTGACCTTCCACCATCATAACATCTTTATAAACCACCTGGAAGAGCCCAAACATTCATTATAACAAAGTTAGTGATATAAAAAAAACTTGACTGACACATTGCCGTATGCCTATTTTCTTCCTACAAAAGTACATCGCGCGCTTGAATGCGTGCGCGCCGTTCACGAACGCACTACAAGCAAAGAAATAAGAATACGTGTCGAGCGCTCCTAAATGGCTGAAGTTGGACTGGTTTGTCTTTATACTTTGACGAGGTCGTCTGTCTATGCGTGGTCGCCGCTTTACTGCCCAAACATCAGTTGATATAACAGTATTTTAATCTTTTCCGTTCCTTTAATACAAAATAAGTAAAAATAGCAAAGCTGAAGTTTCTCAAGAGGGAAATTATATCCAGCAGCCTGATACAAAATGAAATAGATCTTGTTTTAATGGAATCAAGAACAATTTTACAAACGGCCGAAGCGGGGCCGGTCAAGTTTCCGAGATCCCGCGATAGCCAACGGTTGCTGGCTCGTAATTGAAGACCCGACAAAAATTACGTAAGTATAGATGCGTCACAATAATAGGGATGTTTGGGTTAAAATATCAGTTTATTTAGTCCGTTGGATTAGTATGTATGTAAACACTTTATTGCACAAAATAAGACAGAATATAGTACAGGCTTGCGAAATAAAGGCACATATTATATGTACAATATAAAGGCGAACTGAGCCCTTTAAGGGACTTAGAATAGTAAGGTAAGTAAGGTTTTTTATATAGGTAATTATTCTGAAAAAAAAAATTCGAACAATTAGAACACTCGAACAAAATAAGATTATGCCAAAACAAAACAGGTTCCTATTTTTATTGTAACAATCATAAAATCACATATTAGACAGAGATTTATATATAAAGAATATTCCTAATTTGAACGGTAAAGATGGGTACGTACAGAATTTCTAACATTTAATAGGCTTTCAAATGTTTTTTTAAATGTTAATTTTGCACTAATTGCAGTTTTACGATATTATTACGTAAAAATCTTTGATCTTTTCATTTCAAATTAGAATATCTCATATACGGCTGAATCGATTTTCAGCCGTATGGGAGCTATGGTGCTATAGACAGATTCACAAAGCCACATATACCAACCGGGGGTGTTATAAGTTTAACGTGTGTATATACGTGAAACTTATAACACCCCTCGTTTTCAGTCGGGGAAGGATTATATTAGGTTTATGCCATTGTTGTTTCTTCCTATTCGCGATTCTGAACAAAATAAATTCCACGTATTGGATGCCGCCTCTATATATTTTCTCACACGCCAAATCTCTGCTTAATACAGCCTCGCAAAAACCTCTCAACATCCACTTTTCTGTCTCTGTCCCACAGCACGCGACAGAGAGGGATAGCTAGACCAATTTGTCTGAGAGACTCTAGCCTGTTTATACAGAGTTTTAGGACAAAGTTTGGTAATTAGAAAACTAACTGTTTGATTAAGTTAGCCTGGATCGTTCGGAATGTATGACTTTGGGCTTTATTTTTGATTAATTAGGAAATTAAACTGGAAAAAGCTGTTTAAGCTGTAGATTACTTTTGCTCGTCGAGCTAAAACTGCTTTACTGATGAATGGATTGGGCTAAATATTTAAATGTACTTAACGGAAAAATGGAAATAAGAATAACATGGATCCAATCTTTTTCTAAGCAGTGTCGAAATCATTATACTTCTTTAATTATTTCGCCGTAGTTTGAGTTTCAACTTATGTTAACGGCGTGTAAAGTAGGTCGCCGACATTTCTTTTTAGCACGCGAGTTACATACACTTTTTGCTTCTACCTCGATATATACCAGGTGTTGCCTGTACTAGAGCAAATAATTAAAACGTAGATTGTATTCCTCAATCTCAACATTTGTTCAGCGACATTTAAAAATAACTTATGTTTTAGTACAATTTAAAGTTTATTTGAAACCGTATATGTATTGCGATGTTTCTTATGTTTGTAGCCTTCAGGGAGCGTAAGTTTCGTGCCGATGACGTAAAAATGACGTCAAGGTACATACAGCATGATTCACTTTAGGTTTTAGTTTGATTTATCGTTACCGGAAATTACCGGTATCGTAATAGCTATGAATTAATTTTATCACTACCTTAATTAGTTGGTGTTCATGGTAGAAGCCATTTTATAAATCGAGATATGTCAGCTGTGTTATCTTATTTATAGAAACGGGAAATTTGAAAATAAATCAGAAACGCATTTTGATATAGAAGGGACCGAATGAATATAATACATTCGGATAAGTATAATATGTCAAATCGCATATTCGATTAATATTTCCAATTTTCCTTTAAAATAAAAAAAGCAACGACGTACCCATTTTTACTTAAAAAATGTCTTCTACCATTGAAGCCCATCAATAAAAAAAGAAGTAGATTATAATTAATTCATAACTTAAACGATACCGGTAATTTACGGTAACGGTAAATCAATGTAAAACCTTAACTGAATCAGCCTGTATGTAGGTTGACGTCATTTGCCTGTCATCGGCATGAAACTTACGCTCCCTGGTGACAAGCGACGTCAAGTAGACTGATGTTAACGAACATTGAAAATACTATTTTTGTATGAAAACCATAAAATCTAAAGATTACATAAATTTTAAAAGTTGTTGAACGAAAGTTTTATTGTTTTACGAGTAGAATCTACGCTTTATTATTGAAATGAAATGAAATAATTTATTTCTGCTAGTAGGCCTCAAGGACATTCTGGTGAGAAGAAGCGCCGGTAGAAACTCACCAGTTTGTCATTCAAAATTTAATTTCTTCCTGTTACAGGCAACACCCGGTATTTCTGTGGTTCCAATATAAAATCTGCATGTAGAATATTCGCTTGCAACTTACCCTTCGATGGAAGTTTTCAGGTCAGTGGGGTGTCTTGTAAAACGATGTTTTCAGACAACGGCTATTAATTTACTGGACGCTCGGTTCAGAGTCAACAGCAGATAATAGGGAATATGCATGATATTTTTTATTTACTTTAATAAAACCTCATTCATATAAAACACAGTAGGAAAAAAATATTTTTCGAATAACTATAAAAATAACGAAGATATATAACACAACAAAGATTTATTTCTATCTCTTTCTCGCAAA
This sequence comes from Eudemis profundana, assembly GCA_947034925.1. Taxonomy (NCBI): domain Eukaryota; kingdom Metazoa; phylum Arthropoda; class Insecta; order Lepidoptera; family Tortricidae; genus Eudemis; species Eudemis profundana. The sequence goes on along the minus strand of OX344805.1, from coordinate 24,588,227 downwards.
ACAGAATATAGTATGGAGATTGTATGGCGGCCGTGTACTATGACGTCATAGTCCATATCGGATCTCTCTCTCTAATCGCTGTCTGATTAGTGCTTTAAAATGTTTATATCTTCCGTATTTCTCGGTCGATTTCAATTTTATTTTGACTGTATGTCATCTTTTTTACGGTATTTTCAAATTTTGCTAAGGAATCTGTTAAAAAAATTCATGCATATTCCCTATTTCATAGCGATGAAAGAAAATGGATTTACACAAGCTCTCATACATTATGATCCGAATCATCCTGTAGATTGAAATGAATTATAATTACCGTATGATGAAATTATTTATTTCTCATTTTAAAAATAATATTATAAGTTGTATTACATGTCAAGTTACTAGAATTTAAAACGAGACCGTCAGTTAAATGGAATAAATAAATAAATTCACAATTTACACAAATCAAAATGATACAATAAAAAATTAAAAATTCGATGAGAAAGGACAAAGTACACATTAAATATCAAAATAAATAGAGTGTAGGTATGTGATGTCTGTCACAGCCCACAGCCAATTTTCTCCGAAAGTACTGAACCGATTGAGTTGAATTTGGTACATATTATAATTGTTTTGTATTGTTTTGAACGTACTCTCCACACGAGTCTAACTCGCACTTGTCCGGTTTTTTTGCCATGCCATGTCTCTATGCCTGTGTCTGTGTGTCCTCAAAGTATCCTGACGTTAATGGGTTTGTAGCTTGCATCGTTTGTCGTGTCGTGGTCGTGTCGTGGCCGTCACGCACGCGCGTCGCCTCGCGGAGCGACGCCCACTTCTTCAGTCCGCGGTAAACGCCGCGCGCGGAACTCTGGGGCGTCGTTTATTATTGATAACTGGTGACTTTCTCTAGGAAAATTCACTTGTTCCCTGTTGATAACTGGTTTTCTGTAAGGAAAAAATAATAGCTAATCCGGTTATTTTATTTGGTTTTCTGTGAGGAAGAATTTATTCTAGGTAGTTAAACTCTGTTATCAAACGCGACTTCATTTTCCTTGCAGAAAACTACCAAAAGTTTATTCAGTATTCATCAAACAACACTGCTCCTTCTTAATAAACGTTAAAGTTAACACGTACATTTTTACGAGATTTCCACGTCAAGAATAAATAACTGCACAAAAGGTTGCAGTAAATATTCATAATATCGTATCCGCAACTAAAAGAAAACAACATTTGTGTTTTAAGAACAAGTTCCTTTACTTAAGTTTACTTTTATAACAAGAAACAGTGTTATATTATTACCTTAATACTGAAGTCGTGAACATTCATTTAATTTACGATATTACGGAATTCACGCAATAAAGACATTTCACGTAATATTGTCTTCGGTTTCCGCGATTATCCCTAATTTTAATAAAAACAACTTATTTTTTAAGTCCCGACGTTTCCTAAACCTTTTCAGCGATCGAGAAAATGTAGTAATTAATATACGCGATTTAATCCATTTAAGTTGTTTTATTACATTTCACGTAGTTTCAGTATATTAACGTAGTTTTTACAAGGAAAACAATGTCCATTTTTAGTTACATTTAAGCACGTAATGCAATTTGGCAGAATTCACACGTACTGTACTTGTAAATTTGTTAATCTTATTGTATACACTTTAATTCTGGCAAATAGACTGAAGGCATGTTACAAAAACAACATAACTAAGCTGAGTGACAAAAATACTGTTATTAAAAATGTTTTTCGATAATCAAGCAGTGTAGTCAGTTATATTGTATTTGCAAACATCCCTTAAATTATTTGAATTTGACATTTTTTTCGATCACCTAGAAAGAAACGGCCTCGGCAAGCCCTCCAAAACACTGCACACCAATTCCCCGCATCTATCATCGTCGCTCGGCTCCCGTTTTCCTCTGCCCTGCGCAGAGGCGGGGGGGCCCGTTCATGTTTACGGCTCCGTCGTCAGCTGTTCGCGGGCCATGAATGTGGCGCGCCCGCGTCGCTGGCATCGATTGACTGATACCTGAGCGGAGCCCGAGCCACGTGCGGGCAGTGCCGCCTCGCTCGCCGGCCCGAGCGCGCGCTCGACGCCCCAGTGACACCTCGATGGATACCCCTAGGTGACCGCTCCGTTGACAACCGGTGAGCCACCTTTATTTAGTTTATGATTAGTAAACCGACTTTTTATAGTTGGAACGCGCGTTCACCGGGATCGCTCTCGTTACATTATTTTTTCTAAACGAATATTATTGTTATCGATCGTTCGTTTCGGGTATTTATTAAATTGATGCTTTACGTAACCCGTGATGATCTGGTGTTACATAAATAACTGTCATTTGAGCTGCGTTTGAAAGAACGTTATCTCTGGGCTGCTGCGCCATAAGTGACGGGAGCTTGAAGTCATCAAGTTATATTTTGGAAATTATGCCTCTAAGGATATTGTCAAACTTATATTTATTATAATATTCGTTATAGTGTGATTTCATTCATGGTTTCTTATCTTATATCTAACGTGTTGTTGGTAGAGCTTCCATAGAAGCGTTTTAAGATAAATTCGGATGATATAGGTATTACTTTTTCTGATATCATCATCTGTGTTAGATTACTGAAAAACGTATTTGTATTTATTTTGCTTTTATGCGCGGTGCGTTCGGCAAAAATATACGAATTATTCTGGGTTCAAAATAATGGGTTTGTCACACATCTTGTTTAGAAAAATAACCTTACCATAGGACCCAAAGTGGTAATTTTCTGTTCGAGTACATTATTTTGATATTGTAGACAACTCATAGTAGGTACGTATATTGCATTAAATAGTACCTACATATTTGTTCATTTATTGAAATTACAATAAATGCGCAATTTTTTTACGTTATGTTTATGTGCCAGGTTTTGTTGGGACATTTTGTTTTCAACACACTCGTTCAAAATCAGAGATTATATTTGAATTAATCTAAAAAAAAAATTTTGTTATTTGTTGTGGTCATAGCATTAATAAATAAAAAAAATAGAAATTACGGTCAAAAGGACAGTTACTAGGCAACCAATAGCGAAAAATAAAAACGAAAAATACTTAAATTCTCAGTAATGACACTCAAAACACCGATACATATCACTCAGTACAAGTCTTGCAAAAACGTCAATATCTCTAAAACTAAGACATTTATGTCACACCTGGCCATAAAGTGGCTTTTTCCGCACGCTGCGCGCACGGAAAAAGCCGCTAAGGCCAAGTGTAGACATAAAATGATGCACACAACACGGGAGGTAATAAAGAAAGCCCTCGATCGCATATTTACGTCTCTCGCTTGCAGCTCGGGCCGCAAACATCTGAGATCTCGGCCTTTCTTTGTATTACCACTCTAGTTGTGTAATGTACTATTTTACTGGAGTTACTTAAGTTGACTTAATCTTGTGTCTTTTGAGTTGGGCTATCAGCCCTTTGCGTATTGACGTTGGTTTGATGTTTTGTTTCTTGCGTCATCTCCGCTACCCAAAAGGTTGTCTGGAAGATCGCTTCCTAGCTATAAGACCGCCAGTTGTCTACCATTAGCTTTTTATTTCTTGTTTATTTTAGGATCTGATTAATACAATTTTGGTGTGCAATAAATAGTGTTGTATTGTATGCATGAACCTATAAACAGTGCCCGCGATTCCATGTGTATTTTAACTGCCTTCAAAAAAGGGGACAGTTCGTCGAAATATTGTTTTTTTTTGTATACGTTCCCCGAATGCTCAGAGACGAGGATTATTTTTTGGATCAATGGGGTATAGCACCCAGGTGGTTCCGTTGGCACTTGGCAGTAGATCTGATGATGGGATCTTGGAGAAATCGAGGGAAATCTTCAAATATTATAGGCGGGCATTATTTTTAATGTCCTACCACACACTTAATTTTTTTTTAATTTGATTAATTTTATGTGATTCCTAATCAGAATCAAGAGTATTATCGAGAGTTATGAGTGTATCAGTCATTAGGAAAACGTGTACTCAACAGCGTCATCCGATTACTAGGTACTGAAAACATTAAGAAAATGAAAAAATAAAAAAAGTTAATAAAAAAAATAAACCAAATTCAAAAAGGGAAGAAATAACAGTTTTATGCCAACTATTTTTATGAGGCCGATATCAGCGTTAACATTTGGAATAACGGTACGAGACTGGCACCGACGTCAAAAAAAAAGTTGGCATAAAACTGTTATATCTTCATTTTTCGAAGTCAGTTTAATTTTTTTAAATTAATTGTTTATTGCAAATTTGCTCTGCCCTACCAGGGCCCATATAGAGATTGAGCTAAATGTACCTAAAATTAATGACATCTTTACAACTATGGTTGCAATAAATGTTAAATGGCTGACGGAAAGATGCGCAGCAGTAGGTTAGCTTGGTATGGGCAAGGGCATATAATGAGGAGGGATGAAAGTCATATAGATAAAGTAATGTTAGGGATGAATGTCGAGGGACGGTGAGCAGTTGGTAGGCCAAAGAAGCGATAGATGGATTGTGTGAAGGAAGACATGAGGAAGAAAGGAGTGAGTGCTGAGATGACGAATGATAGAGGAGAATGGAAGGAAAAAACGTGTTGTGCCGCCTCACGTAAAGTGGAATAAGAGTGTGATGTTGGGATTAAAAGATGTGTGGTTGATTCGATATACTTTATTAGTGCCTCGATTTACACAGGGCGATGTTTATATAAAGGAGGAGATTTAGTTGAGTGGTCAGGATTCTAAGGAAGAAGCGAAGTCAGCGCGCACCGCCCTAAATCGTTAGGTAACCTTGGAGCTGCATGCATATCCTATACACGCATGTGCTCTGTTAAGCCCTACTTAGCCCTAAACTTGTATCCGCCTGCCTTTAAGCTTATACCAGGTAGGTATTGCCTGTACTGGGAGCAAATAATGAAAACGTAGATCCCCTCAAACTGTATAACATTTGTTCAGCGATATTTAAAAATAACTTATGTTTTAATTTTTAGTACACTTTAAAGTTTATTTGAAACCGCAACGTATTGCGATATTTTTTGTGTTGTGACGTCAATTAGACTGATGTTAACGTACATTGAAAATACTATTTAATTTGTATGAAAAAGATAAAATCAAAAGATAACATATTTTTTAAAAGTTTTGAACGTAAGTTTTCTTGTTTGATGAATCTACGTTTTAATTATTTGCTCCTGTTACAGGCAAAACCCGGTATAGGGCCGAGAGAGACGGTCGGATCCGGTGCGTTCCGTCCGGTGGTTGAACCCGAACGTCTGTTTAGCTATAAAGATAAACTTCTGGACGTAGTACTATTACTTTTTCTGTAGTATGACTTTTAATAAGTAGCGAGGTTTGTCAGCGCGCACACCGCCCTAAGGGCCGATACAGACGGACTGCAACCCAACTGCAACTCCCTACGATTTGTAGGGGAACTGCATCACAACTGCACGCTGACTGCGCAGTTGTGATGCAGTTCCCATACAAATCGTAGGGAGTTGCAGTTGGGTTGCAGTCCGTCTGTATCGGCCCTAAATCGTTAGGTAAGCTTGGAGTTACACATCCTATGCACGCATGTGCACGCCTCTTCCTTGATCTAACCCTGGTAAGCAGAGGCGAACCTAAACATGCCTTAGCTTAGACTAATATACGGCTAATATCCATAACTCTTTTTTCGAAATTTGGGTACTATTTTTTCACGTTCCAGTTTAACAAAAATGATTTCTTTCTATCTGGCTATTTTCCTCTATGGGTCGCATTTTTGCACCGATTCTACTGAAATTTTGTGAGAATTTGTTTTTTTTTTTTATACAACTAGGGTGGCAAACAAGCGTACGGCCTGCCTGATGGTAAGCAGTCACCGCAGCCTATGGACGCTTGCAACACCAAGGGCATTACGTGCGCGTTGTTTTTGTCGATTTAGTTACTACACATAGAGATAGTAGTTTTAATTTCCATGTGACGACGAAAGCGATGTGGTCTCTCCGGGCGCACCACCCTAAATCACAGAAGGGTGTATTTTCGAAAACGTTGACATATTGGCGAATACTGAGAAGGCTCTGCCCTACTAGAATTGTTTGGTTACTTTTGGTTACAATGTAGAATCTGTCAAGTTCTACCAAGTAACCAACGAATGCCAGTCTAGTGAGGAGGAGAGATAGATCTTTTAAATATTTATGGCTAAAGAAATTATGTCTTCGAAAATACACCCAGAAATACATATATCGAGGTAGAAGGATAAAGTGTACGTACCTCGCGTCCTAAAAAGAAGTGGCGGCGACCTACTTTGCACGCCGTTAACTTCAGTTGCCGCCAATATTATTATCAGATTTGGAAATCTGATAATAAAGGTATGATGAATAGTTCGAATACCACAAAGTGAAATAGAAAATGCATGTTTTCCATCACTAAATTACACTTTTTGCGTCAAATGCCAAGCGAAAAACGTTATCTACACGCTTGGATCTCATACAATTGGACGAACTGTTTCCTTCTACTCGTATCTCGATATATTTCTGTGTCCTAAATCGTTAGGTAACCTTGGAGCCACATCCTATGCACGCATGTGCACGCCCCTTCCTTGACCTAACTCTGGTAAGCCGGGCGGGCACGGAATACCAAACAACTAAACTTGCATCCGTTTGCTTACGTACTTATACAGGCTGGGAAATCGCGTTGAAGCTTAAACCGTCAAATATCGGGAATGATTAAACTAGGGATGTAACGATACCGACACCGATATATCGGTCGATTTATATCGGTATCGGTATCGCCGATTATATACAACCGATATTTGAAGAAAGCGAAAAGGATTTGCTGTATGATAAATAATCTGCAAAAAGTAATTTCAATTACTGACTTAATTTATGTATTGGTCTATTATCTTGTGCAATAATAATGACTATGTTAATTAAATCTTTGGTTCTTTGTAAAAGAAAAATTTATTTTTGAGTTGACAATTTATTTATTTTTACTTTACACTTTCAAGGTTGACTCTCTGTTAAATATAACCAAGTTTTAGGTATAATAAGGACATACAAATATCTGAGTTCGTACTTAATTATTTGCCTAAGATATCGGAATCGTATCGGCAAAACTATGTATCATTCATTCATTAATCAATAGCGTCGATAATGATAGGTTTTTCTAATTAGTAAAAATTGTATTTTCCGATTTTAACAATTATGCTGAAAAAAATCGACGAATCTATAAACACTGTTATAGTTATTTTTAAAAATAGTATAATATATCCTTTCAGCATAAATACACTTACGGGCAATGAATTTATATTATAGAAAATGACCCGAATTCACTGTCCGTGAGTGTATTATATTGATTTGAGTCTTATAATGATTTGTGTCTTAAATGTCGTTTTGGCTTTAAGCAATCCTGCACCAACTAAAGTCTATGTTTTACCCAATGGTTGCCTGGTAGAGAATGCCTTAAGGCATTTAAAGCTTAAACGGCGCCGTCGCCCTAAAACGGCGCAATTACGGCGCGCAGAACCAGGAAATTTTAGTATGGCAGTACCGTGAATTCCCGGTTCTCTCATACTAAAATTTCCCGGTTCTGCGCGCCCTGGGCGCAATGCCGTGGACATGGGACCGCGGCCTTAAGTCCGCCGATGGTACGTTTTTATTATTGTGTAATAAAGTTAAAATAAATAAATATTTTTTCACTTCTAAGTCTTAGGAATAAAAGGCTTACCAAAACAGCGGTTATTTACTAAATTCAGAGAACCGAATGTAAAACATAAAACGAGAGAAGGGTTAAAAATGAGTAAAACATTCAGACGACCAACAAAATGGCGTTTCACTCGCATAAATTGACAGATACGCACATAACACCTACATAATTGATGAAGCGACTTTCATTGTATCAATTATTGGCCGCCCATTTCCACCGATGAATTCAGCGGCATTGTCGTATACAGGGGGAATCCGGAAAATGGGTTAATCACCTTTTCCAATACGGTTTCAAAACGAACAGAAGTTGCACGTATCTTTTTTTAAACATTTTTGACATAAAAGACATGGTTTAGTATGAATGTAAATCATGGCTACCCTAGCTAATTTTGACAGATAAGTATGGGGATGTTGTTTTTGTACTAAATTACAAGTTTGTTTAATAAGTTCACAAAGCTTAATGCACGTTCTAATTTCATGGAACATTAAACTCTAGGAAACTATTAATGTCGTTTTTGTCGGGAAAAACTGTAAAAAAACGAATAATTTATTTTAAACGCATGATTAACTATACGTTCACATAATAAATTAGTAATTAATTGCAATAAGTTTTTTTATTACCGAAAATTACTCCTATTTTCATTCTTTGGCTGCTGGTAGAGGGCTAAAAGTAGGTATTACTTAACCTAGATTTTTTTATATTTTTTCCCTAATTACGCATAAAATTACGCACCTTTTTAGTGCTATTGCATAGCGCTATTCAAAAAATCGCGGAAAACGGTCACCATAGCCTATAGAAATAAAGTAGTGTAAGTAGGTACCAGTGGCGTGGCGTCCATAGAACCCAATTCCCACCGGCTTGTCTATTTTAAAGCATATGATCGGTATATCTATTACTCCCAAAGGAAAAGTAATCCAAATCTGCTCCGGCTTTACTAAGAATATACTTGACGCCACGCCACTGGTAAGTATATACAGCGTGTAAGTCTTATACGGGCGAATATTGAAACGGTGGTCAGCATAGGACCTAAGAAGCATATTTAGATAACTATTGCTTAAAACCACAATGAAAATATTTACCATACAAAATAATTCGGGCCGCAATGTAACGCAACACATTCAAGTTGACAAACACGCTAGTTGACAGTTACTTTAAAAAAACTCGTATCTCGCAATGTCATAACAAGCATGTATGCGGTACATTGCTGCTCGGTAAATTTTCAAAAATTAATTACGAGGTCACTATTAAGTGTAATTTAAAAAATCATATTAATTATTGATAACACTACTAAACGCTATATCTGGTTTAATTGTTCGCCCGTATAAGACTTACACGCTGTATATCGTATAGGTACGGCGCTTTGGATGCTACAGACTATTTGACGCTGACCGTACACCAGAGTTCACCCTGTATACGTTCGTATTTATATTCGCTTGGTGGTGGAATTAAGCGATTATCCCACTCGCGCCGGCCCACAATGGGTTCCCGCTTCGCAAAACATAAATTTCCTTTTAGGATTCCGTAGCTCAAAAGTAAGTCCTAATGCGCTTGTGTGCGTGACCCTCTTTGTTGTATACGATTTATACGTTTGTATTAGTTAGTCTTTAGCGGTGTTTTAGTTTTTATGCCACACCTGGCCATAAAGCGTTCGGAAAAAGTCACTTTCTGGCCAAGTGTAGACATAAAATGATGTACACAACACGGGAGGTAATAAAGAAAGCCCTCGATCGCATATTTACGTGCCTCGCCTGTGGCTCGGGCCGCAAACATCTGCGATCTCGGCCTTTCTTTATATTACCACCCTAGTTGTGTAATATACTATTGCGTAGTTACCATCGAAATATGTATAATGTATGGAACGATACGCTGAACAAAAATGACGTTGTTTGCCCCATAACACCCACTTTTTTAAATCAATAAGTCTTATGTACTTATCAGTGGGGTTGATAACCATCTCAATGTTTAAGTACTATGTTTGAGTCTAAAGTCATTTATGACAAATATTAATAATAAGTTTGAGAAGGCGCATATATACACGATGACATCTAATCGGTAATCAGGTACCAGTTTTTCTAACTCAGTAATTGATAGCGATCACGTTGATGTCGTAATTAGTTACATCTAAACAATTTTTTTTCTGTGATAATTTTTATTTCGAAATCAGTTTTATCCTAAGTTCCTTGTCACCCTAATAATCTGTATCTGTGAGATTACAACCTCTTTAAAAAATTAATGGCAATGATAATTTATGAGTAATAACTTGTCACTGTCATGTGTGTAAACAAAATCATAGAAGTCTCAAATATTGAATGAGAAAAGTAAATTAGTAATTAAAAAAACATGCCTCGACCATATTTGTGCTCAAAATATAGTACGTTTATCAATACAAACCAAACAGCTGAAGATGAACTCAAGAATTATTCCACGAAATTCATCCAAACGTACCAATTCTCACGCACAGTTTGATAAACCGCATGAACTAAAACCTCCGTGACTTCGGACAGTTCACAGTGCTAAACCAAGCTCAAGCACCCGGCCGGCCTCGACGTCGTCCTGACAATCTGGATCAACGCATTTTAAGATACTTTGCTCGGGATCCTCGTAGGAGCAATAGGCAAGCAGCGAGAAGGTTTTATGTGAGTCAGTCCTTCGTGTGGCGGCTACTTAAATCGTTGGAATTGCATTCTTTTCATTTTCGCCCATTTTATCAATTTTAATTCGTTATCTATCACGCCCTAACTACTCATACTCGTAGAAAAGTTTATTTACTTAAGATCTGTCAAATTTTCCGCGAAAGCGATGGCACTTGACGTATCGTGATCACGTGAGTTTACTTCAATAATTAATGTAGGTGACCATGTATCCAGTGGTTATTAGTTTAAATTATGTTTTAACCTTTAATTAATTAAACAGTGAGGTATTGTGTGAGACCTCGCCTATTAAGTTTGATTTTAGCTAGATATTAATATTTGTCTACTCCTGATTACCGATTAGAATCCGCCGTGTATATAATACATGTGAAAGTTTGTGAAGATGTTTGGATGTTTGTTACTACATAACGGGGTATCAACTGGATGGATTGAGCTGATATTGGCAAAGGAATTGGCATGCAAATAGACTAAGTCCTGGACCTAGATTGAAACATAGCATACTTTTTATCCCGGTAAATAGTTCCCTTGGGCCTGTAACGGGCAACGCGGCTGAAGCCTCATGTAAATGCTAGTATTAAATCATTATGACCCTAATAATCTCTTTGTCTACACAATGATTGTATCATTGCGTATGGGTATATTTACAATTTTGTGTATTCCTAACCTATCGGACATCAGTGCATTAAATTCTCATTAGTTTGTGGGTCATTGCTTTACATACGAGCATCCTTGATATTTGTACTTTATTTGGAGGATAGGTTAATTCTTGTCAGTATCATCTTGGTAAGTTAATTGAATTGAAAACATTTATTTGAGGTCCATTAGACCCATATAAGATTTGGTTAGTTACAATTGACTTAGAGCTGTATGTTAGTAACAATAGTATCTCAATAATTAATAATAATAAATAATTAAAATACAATAAAATCATTATAAAACAATGCACATTCATAATAAGATATATTTAATAGACACAAATACTTAAATACATAGAAAACATCCAAGACTCAGAAACAAAAATCATCACACAAATAATATTTGCTCTTACCGGGATTCGAACCCAGGACCGTCAGCTTCGTAGGCAGAGTCACTAACCACTAGGCTAAGCCGGTCGTCTTCGTAAGTATAAATACTTAGTACAAACAAATACGTTATACTGACACTTAAAATGATTGATTTATTTGTAAACCTTACCATTTGACATACCCGCAAAATGCTCCCTGGAGTACGGTGTACCTATATTTATTACATACAATATTATATAAGATATTCGACACCAAAATACTACCTTCAAAACCAAGGAGAATGTAAATCAAACATTAATAGCGGCCAGCGAGTCCAGTCCGCTTTTAATGAAGGATTATAATTATAAATGAATCGGATTACATTCAGCTTAGTTTCTGTTACCCTGATTCATATAACAAATTAGTTTTGGCTGTTGTGTAGAATAACATTAATGAACGTCAGGGCTTCAGAAGTAACCATTGAGAAGACGTCATCATCGTCAGCCTATATATTATGCGTCCCACTGCTGGGCACAGACCTACTCTCATCATCATCAGCCTGCGGCAGTCCACTGCTGGACGTAGGCCTCTCCCAAGACGCGCCACTTTGCTCGATCATCAGCTATACTCATCCAGTTGCTGCTAGCCGCCCTGCGCAGATCGTCGCTCCATCTAGCCGGGGGGCGTCACTGCGTTTACCTGTACGCGGTCTCCACTGCAGTATTCTCTTGCTCCAGCGGTTGTCAGTTCCGCGGCAGATGTGGCCAGCCCACTGCCACTTCAGCCTGCTTGCTCGAGTAACTATGTCGGTAACTTTGGTTCTCTGACGGATTACTTCGTTACGGATTCTATCCCTCAGAGAGACTCCAAGCATAGCCCTCTCCATAGCTCGCTGAGCAACTTTTAGCTTGTAGACCAGCCCCACCGTCACCACCAACCACAGACCTATTCTCATACATGAGAGTTAATAAACTGTAGTTCCCACGCTAGCCCACTGCGGATTGGGGACCTCATACACCATTGAATTTCTTCGCTGATGTACCTATGTCCTCACGATGTTTTACCTTCATAAGCAGAAAAATAAACAGATAAACATTTAAAAATATTTATGCCACACCTGGCCGTAAAGTGACTTTTTCCGCACGCTGCGCGTACGGAAAAAGTCGCTTTCTGGCCAAGTGTAGACGTAAAATTATGTACACAACACGGGAGGTAATAAAGAAAGCCCTCGATCGCATATTTACGTCCCTCGCTTGCAGCTCGGGCCGCAAACATCTGCGATCTCGGCCTTTCTTTGTCCACCCTAGTTGTGTAATGTACGATTATTTAGTAGTAGTAGTAGTTTAGACTATTGCCAATGCCTCAACACTCAAAATGGCAACTACTTACTGGGAGTATTTAGGCACCAAATAGTTTCACATACGAGTATGTTGCAGGACCGATAACCGCCTGAGTAAGCGTGTTATGGAGTGGAGACCGCGTCTTGGCATATTAGGCATTGCATAAGGGGGCCGGCAGTGACTCTTCTGTCGACTAAACTTGCATCTCAGTTAGGACAACTACTTACAAGATCAATCACCGCAATCTTAATAGAGATAGAGGTACGCTTTTCACTGTCCTGTGCCCGCGCACGCCACTGTTTCACACACCCGTGGTGCTGAGGTTTTGCTGAGGCAGCCTACCGCCACGAAGTCCGATAGTTGTGACAGCTTCTAGAGCTAGCACCTGTTCAAGCACAAAAAAAGGCAGCGACTGGATGCATAAAACAGTAGACCGGGATCTGTGGCGTACCTTGGGAGTGGCCTATGCCCAGCAGTGAACTGCAACGGGCTGATGATGATGATGATGAAATACTTTTGCTGCAATGCAAAGCGGTTCAAACAGCCAAACAACTGACCGATGTAAAAAAATATAAAAGTCGTCCGTCATGCCCTGCGGACGGATGCAGTCGTTTCCAATCTCCCTTTTGTGACAAACTGAGCACTTTAATTCCCCTTATAAAAGGATCCGCCTCAAGGTTTTGCGTCTCTTAAATGGGTCAAGCATTTCCTTTAAATATGTTGGAGACTTTTTTCTTGTTTTCTATCCGTTTTCAACTTAATGAGGGCTTGTAAATCGCTGCTCTGTGAAATGTTCTCGATATTATTTAGCGGCTGTATGATGTAGCCCGATATTTTATATTCTTTTTTTGAAAGAACTCAGATTCCAATACTATCTGGCGTGGAATTAGGCAATTATGATATACCTACGCTGTAGGCCATACCTACAGACATAACTTATTAGAACGAATGAAACTGGCGTTTTAACTTAGTGAGTAAGCAATCTAGTACGTCTTAGTATGTAACTACGATTTACAAAGGTGTTTTTTTTAATCTGACTAACTCGCAACCCCTCCTGGGCGTAGCGATTGTCGGACCGGGTGGTTGGCCGTGGCGTTCCCTGGGGTCGAACCAGGTCGCTAGCCAGATCACCCTTGGGTGTTCGACTGTGTGCCACACACAGTCGACACGCAGGTCGGGCTGGGTTAGTACCGGGGGTGCCTGGAGTCGAACCAGGTCACCTTGCCCGGCCTACCACGTTAGTATCAAAGGGGTTATCCATTTCATAGCCGGCATCGGAATACGATAGATTTTTTTATCTCTTTATAGTATGTACAGTTTATCTGGGATAGAGTCTCGGGAAGCTGCACAAACCCTGGTTTGAAGTCGGTTAATTATTAGTTTTTCTTTAGTTTATATTTATTATTTATACAAACTTGGTGGTATTTGAACAATTAATTGTTCAAATCTGATATAATATTAATGGCAACTGAAGTCAACGGCGTGCAAAGTCACCGCCACTCATTTTTAGCGCGCGAGACATACACTTTTCCTTCTACCTCGATTTATTTCTGTGGTGCTTAAACACATAATATGCACAAATTGGAAGATGAGGCGAATCCTGAAGTTTCATAAGTTAGTAATCCCCTGTCGCGTCGGAATCTAAGGACATGACCCAGATCCGACTGCAGCATCCGACGCTTAGCCCCGAACTACCTGACTCTGTGTAAGGATAAAATAATACAAAGAATTCACTCCATAACCACTGGCTTGCGGTTACAATTGTTACCTGTCAAAGCAATTATTACTATAGAAAATAAACGTTAGCAGACAATGACGACTTTTCATGTTAAATTTAAAGCGAAAATTAAAAAACCGGTCAGTGCGAGTCGGACTCGTGCACCGAGGCTTCCACGATAGCTAGAGAAATTAAATTTTAGGGCCCTAGGGTACTATTTGAGTACTCTTTTTTGAGATATAAAGCGTTTCCAAATACAAAGCCGTTCCCGAGATTCAAACAGTGTACGCCAGCTTGACGCCCGGTAGCGTACACCGTGAACAGGGCTTATATTTCAGAAAGTTTAAGGGTACAATTTTTTTCACCTAGGTATTTCGTCGGTACTATTTGGGTACTATTTATTGGCTGCATCAGATTCTGAATATCTTTACGGTGTACGCTATCTTGACGGACACCTAGTCTGTGCCGCGAGTTTTGGCACTCGCCAGCCCCATTTGTTCCACAATGTGCCGGTGCATATTTTGTCAACTCGCAGCTCTGGAGCTTTGTCACGCGTACGTGACCACGTTACGTTTTAAATTCGGTCGCGGGATGGATGCTTCGAAACTTGGACTGAAATGTTCGCGTTTTAATGTAATTGTTTGCGTTTCTGAAGATATATAAGTTGGATAAACAACTTATGAAACTAGTTAAATTTTGAGCACAAATAATATACAGGGTGTTAGGTAATGAATGGATAACCTGTAAACTGTTACCTTACAAATATTATCAGTTATCTCACTAATACTGGTACGAAGTAGTAGCTTATAATGTACGGATCTTTAGGGTAGATCCTGCTCACGTCTCTCGAATCACTCTGTATTAATAAAGAGGTGATACAGCGCTTTGGATGTTACAGAATATGTGATGCTGACTGTACCGTGATGCATACCTGTGTGTGTGTGCTCAATAGTGCTCAATAGTGGCTCAATAATCGTGTGCGAACGCGCTACAAGCAACGTTTTAAGAATACGTAAGAATGCTACAGTATGGATCTCGCTCACACAGACATGCTATCGCGCGTCTGTGTGGATGATATGTGTGCGTGCTGCTCGCAATAGGAAACAACTATGACGTGTGCGTGTGGCTCGTAAGGACAAGCAGCCGGCTTATTTTACAGAATATTTGATGCTGATTGTACCATGATGCATACCTGTGTGCTCAATAGCTTAGCGCTCGCACGGGTCTTCGAGATTTAAGGAAAATAGGTATAAAAGTGCCCGCGGGCCAAAGTGAATTACGCCTGTCTATAAGAAGGAAGGTTGTTGGCTAACGAAGCGTGAGCGATGCAGCGGACGTAATCAACTAATGGCGCCGAGCTTGTCGAGACCTGTCCCAAGGCATTCGCTGCAAGGAAATGTATGTAAATAATACATTTAAGCAAATAATTGCAGCATTTGCTTTTGAAGAACGACGCAGCTATGAAATAGAAGCGTGTTGGATGTGGAATGAGCTCCTTGACTTTTTGGGGTTCCGTTTTTTCCTTTTCCTTCCGATTTGTTGTCCGTCTGTCAAGACCCTTTATCGCACAACGCGTGCCTTTTCTGGTCGCTGGCCAAGCCTCTCCGCGCGGCTAAATCGTGGAGTGAGCAACGCCTGCCTAGGAGGCCTATATTCCGATGCTGCCGTCTTGGTCACTCAAATATTCTGTTAGAAAGCGTAAAGCTAACCTCAAAAAGGGAGTTTGTCTTGTTCATTTTTTCCATGCGGGGAGCTTCGCCCTCCAATCCCTCCGTGTGGAGGGCTCCACCCCCCACCCCCATGTGAGATCAGCTTCTAGAACAGAATAGATTTACACAACTAAAATTTGACGGACTCGGCTAGGCGGGTTATTTAATGTTGTCGAACGAAAGTAGTTTTGCCTAGCGGTTGGATAGAAGGGCTAGACTGCCCGATGTTCATCAAAGGAGTGGAACTCTCTTCCCGCCCATCTTTTCCCAGAAAAATATGACTTGGATCTCTTCAAGTTGAGAGTGAATAGGCATCTTCTAGACAAGCATGATACATCTTAGGCTTCATCGTCACTATACATCAGGTGCGATCGGGGTCAAATGCTTGTCTATCACACATAAAGAAAAAGAAAAAAAATTAAGCTTTCAGCGATATGCACATCATGTGAAAACGTGACCGCAGTATAATACAGCGTGGGAGGGACTATACCGACAAACTTTAACTATAGATTCTAACAACTATTAGGAGTAAAAAATGTTATGTGATGTATAGTCGAAAAACGCTTACTTTCCGAGATATTCATTATTTTGTAAATGAAAAATCCCAAGTGTGTAACAAGCCCTAATAAATGTGACTAAGATACCTTTACTATTTTTTTAAAATCCTTTAACTAAACAGGAATTAACCTTCGCAGTATTTGATGGTAAGCGACTACGAGGCCAAAAAATTGACCTTTCGTTTCCATTTTAGCTTTTTTTTTTCTTTTTGATAACTTTTCAGCCAGTAAGGACATGTTTATAACGAGGGGCTTAATTTAGTGATTTATTTTGTTCCATAAGACTATTAATGTAAAATGACAATATTCGACCCATGTTGATATAACATTTTTTACTCGTCACACCACCAGGAATTCATGGCTAAAGTATGTCGGTATAGTCCGTCCCACCCTATAATAACAGTAATATTTCTTCCTATAGTAATTGTCCGTTCAACTGGGCTAATGCTGTTAACGAATACAATGCCATTGAGCGAACAATGCCATTGAAAGAATACAATACCACAAAAAAAAATAACAATGCGTAACACGAGTAAACCCGGGCGGTCTACCTGGCTCCCCGCTGAATATGTAAAAGCAAAACGCATTATTATTTTTTTGTTTGAAAGCATTTGCCGCCTTATCATTACGGTCATAGAACCGATAATCCGTTGAAAGCTCATAGTATCTCTAAGTCTTTTCTCTACGGAATACGCACTTGCAGACTGTCGGGCGAATGTGAAATGCAAAACAAATTAAGATCGCAGTTATCTATAACTGCATTTACACTTTACTGTCTAGTAAATACAATCTAAAATCGAATGATCTTTCAAGGCAGTTATACTTTTTTGACACTATATTCTCGTTATCCTAATTTGTGGTTTACCTCTCAATGGCATTGTATTCGTTAACAGCATTAGCCCAGTTGAACGGACAATTACTATACAAAAGGTACATCGCGCGGCTTGTATTGTACGCGTGTACGAACACACTACAAGCAAAGTTTTACGAATGCGTAAGGATGCTACAGACGGTTGAATCCGGTGCGTTCCGTGGTCGGACCGTCAGCTTTGTTACACAAGGAGACTTCTGTACGTTTTACTATTACGTTTTCTGTGGTACAGGTCGAAAAGCGTGTCGTATCTAAAATCTTTATAGATGAATCGAAGGCCGTTCTCAAGTTGAAGCGGCGTTGGGCAGGGCATAACTTGAAGAAAAGATGGTCGATACTCCTCGAATGGAGGCCGCGCAGCGGAAGATGTGAAGTGGGCTGGCCCTTCAAAAAATAGACTAACGATGTGTTACGTTTTCCGGAAGCCGATGGATATAGAAATCATGCGCGGTTAATTGTCGAAAACCTTATAATAACAATAAGTATCTTGTATAATTTTACACTATAAAAATATTTTTACTAAAAAAAAACCGACCGCGGTGCACTTTAAAAGTGCATAAAATCCGCTATTTTGTGTATTTTAACGAACTTTATACCCAGTGACACTCGCGCCATCAAGACGAATCTAATAATGTATCGTATATCAAAATCGGTTGTGCCGTTGAGTAGTTACGAGCGGACATAGGAACGGACATACATACATACCCCTCCTTTGGGCTTCGCCGCAGTCGGGTAAAAACACACCGAATCAAAACAAAAACAAATCAAAACCATTCAAACAAAACAAACAAATCAAAACCATTTTGGAGACAAGATTTCAACGGTGTTCCCTTTTATTCCAATTATAAATACAAAGGGGTCATAAATCGAGCGTTTGAACCGCCTGACTTCTGTCGACACATTTTTGTCGATCCCAGATCCCAGCTGATTTTAACGGAATATCAGTTTAAACGCTCGATTTTTGAACCAAACACTAAATACAATTTTTTTTTTAACACAACCCACTGTAGCCGACGTCGGATTTGAACCAGCGGCAGCGTCTCTGTCATGACAACGTGCTAACCGCTACACCACCTGAGTACTTGCAAACTAGCCGTGAACAGAGTTGCGGGCAGGTACTCTGTACTTTTAGGTATTTAAAAAAGGTAAACAAAAAAATAACCACTCGGGTCGTTCAGCCAATCAAAGTAACGTTTTGTATCTGTGGCACAATACCACTGGCTGAATGACCCGTGTCACGTGGTTTTTTTGTTTACCTTTTTTTAAATATCTAAAAGTACAGAGCGTTGTAATATAACCACATTTTTACTTAAAAAAACCCGACCGCGGTGCGCTTTAAGAATGCATTAAAACCGCCATTTTATTTATGTTACCGAACTTATTCATACCCAGTGACACTCGCACCATCAAGGCGAATCTAATGATATATCATTTATCAAAATCGGATGTGCCGTTGAGTAGTTACGAGCGGACATACATCCATACATACCGGTTAAACACACAACCCTCTTTTGGGCTTCGCCACAGTCGGGTAAAAATATACCCGACAAACGTTGCCGTACACCACAATGAAGCCTTATACCTTCAGTTCAGAGTAAAAATTAGCAATTTTATCACGGGGCATTTTCTCTGCGTTACCGAGTAAAGTGAGTCAGGTGGGGGACAGACACGACGCCATTAGTTGATTACGCTCCCGCTGCATTGCATTATAGGCCGCTTTTAATTCTGGGCCACTTTTGCTTTTTCCGTAAAGGACCGTTCCTTGGCTTCACATTTTCATTGGTAAACAATGAATACATATATATATAGAGACAAAAAAACGAATTGATCGTCGTAGCTGTAAAGGTGCGCATTGGGGTGGGATACCTGTGTAATACAAGTTCTCATACATGGCGTTTAGGTTAAGTCCTATTAAAACAGAATGATACGGAAGTCAAAGTAGATGGCAAAATTGAGGGCGCTTACTGGATGCTCCGGTGGACGAGTGGTTGAGTCGCTGGGCCGGAAAGCCGGTAAAGTATTTGCATTGAGGTGGGATACATGTGTAACAAGTGTTCTCGTAGATGGCGTTTAGGTTGAAAACTATTAAACCAGAATGTCAAAGTAGATGGTAAAATTGAAGGCTTGCTGGGTGCTCCGGTGGTTGAATGGGTAAAGACGCTGGGCCGGAATTCCAGAAGTACCAGGTTCGATTCCTGGTCTGGACCCTATGGTCCCCTATGTGACCGCCATTTCATTTTTCTATGTTCTTGTATTTAATATGTAACATAAACATGTGGTGTAATTTACCCGCATTAAAAAAAAACTAAGTAATAAAGAAACATCATGTTTCTTTCCCATGGTATTATTCACTAATTCTGGAAGAAATAACAATAGCAAGCAAAGTAAATATCGTCCCCTGTATGGGTATTACTAATTAAGAACAACGATACAGTTGTTGTTTACTCGTCTACATGATATTTCGCAACGGAAAACTAATCTTACTACGAGTATCAAAGTGAGGTACGCGTGTTTTGCTATGGTACAAGAGACAGCCTAACGAAGACCTTCCCTCATTCTCTTTAACCCCCGACGGAAAAAGAGGGGCATTATAGGCACTGGTCCTACCGCCAGCGAGTAATCGAGTAAAGTTGGGCGAGTAACAGTTCATTCCGGGCTGATCAGACACAGTGTGATCAATCGACTTTTCTAGAACCGCCGCAGTGGGACCAGAGCCATAAATTGTTATACATTTAAGGTTGCCACGATTTTCATTTTAAATTCAAATTTAAATAATTTATTTCAGATTAGGTATCCATAGTATTAAAAATAAAAGTGCGGCTCCGCGGCACTTCCAACAGGGTCCTGAGCGTGTTCGTTGATCGCTGGGACTCTCAATTATTGCAATGGTGGATACGGATACAGAAGATCCGTTAATGTAATAAATATAAAGTTTTGTTTGTTTTCTTTGTGTACTAACATTATTTATAAGTTTATGTTTGTTACTAATACTTATGGGCTTAAAGCCTGAAATAAACTTGCTATGGGTCAACAGGGAAATATGAAAGATGGACACAATCTAAATCCTGTAACTACAGTTTATTGTCTAAGTGTACCTAAATCTAACTTAATCTAATTGAGCGCCAGGTAAGTAGTTGTCCACAGACAGGGAACTTTGCCTATCCCTCGCCGAAGCGTAGCTCAGTCGAATATAATCCGTCAGAAAAGGGCGTGTCGGCAAGCTAAAATATAATTAACTTGCGTTAATTCTAATGTCATTATTAGACAACTTCGTTTATCGATATGCACAGTATTTTACTAAACTATCGACTCACCCCTTGGTAAAAACTCGACGGCACTTAAATTAGCAAAATGAAGCACTGTCACCAGTAAATGTCCTTATTTTACGTGCTACAATTTCGGTACTTTATATCTGTGACTACATTATTTCTCGATTTAATACACTACTGGAGGGTGTTTACTGTTTGCTGCTCTGAGCTCAACAAACCGAATTCCGCTAGTCATGACCTCAAACTATCCGGTAAATATACTATTAAAATGGAAAATAAACAGAAAAAGAAATGACCGTGGTTGGGATTCGAACCACGGCCTATCAGCTTAGAGGTCGGACGTCACACCGCGGCGCCATCCGTACATCTATCAGGATCGTCCAAATAGTAGATCGGTTGTATTAATGAAATCGCCGCAAGTCACTAACGACCTTATGACCTACGCATAAGGTTTAATTTGAATGGAACGTAACCTTAGCATCAGTCTAAACTTAACATAACAAACTATTTGAATTTGAATTTAATATTAAATAGCATTTTACAAAAAAAAAAAACAATAACGGGGTCATACAGATTTTGTAGTATGAGTTAAGTGTTCGCGTTTTTCTTGTGGACATCACAAAATTAGGGGCTTTAAAAGCCTAATTTTCTAGATGGACCCCTTTAGGTAAATAACCCTACTCTTCTACTTCTAGGCCCATATGATAACGACATGTGATGTGTATTCGGATCGTTAACTATCATTGTTTTGTCCACAGGAAAGACGTTTTTTTGAAATCCGTATGACCCAACAATATCGATTGGCATTATTTTTTCTGAATAAATTATTACCTTAACTGTCAAATGTACATTTGAAATAAGTAATTATCAATTTAATATAGCATTGTCTGGATATGGGGTGGCAACTCTAGCGGATTATATTTATTATCCCTCACATATACATACAAAATTAATAATTGGGAAAAAAGATGAGGAAAGGTCGGTGTTAGGCCGTATCATGGACTACCGACTGTACTTGGATAATGAAATGAAGCGAGATGGGATTGCCCTGACTGCACAGAATCGGGGGATATTTCATAACTTCGAAGGGAATCAAGTTGTACTGATAGTTTGTTATTTTATTGGGAAGCGATGACGGTGTGCTTTGGTATTTTTCTACTCGTAACAATAAGCTTATTACTTGAAGGTAAATTGTTTTGTTTTTCTCTCCAGACTACTACATATTATCTCAATTGGGTACTTGACTGTAACCGAAATTAAAAAAAAAATAATGTATGATCCTGTTAAAATAAACAAAATAAGGAAATATGTATATGTTAAAGTTTTGAGTTTGACATGTAACGTGTAACCTTTATTAAGAGCCTGCAAAGTTGGGTAGAAAAGTATAAAGGAGGACCACTTACAAAAAGAAATGAGATCCCATAAAAAACATCACATGTAAAAAAATGCAAGTCTTGCAACACAGTACTTCTACAACAAAAAAGTTTTGAGATGTAATGTTAAACCAAGTCAGTACTAGGACCACTCCACAGAACTCGGTTTCCACCGACTTGCCTATTATTTAACCGCGGAGGAACACATTTTATAGGTCTCAAATAAAGAATCCTCCACGGGTAAATAATAGGCAAGTCGGTGGAAATCGAGTTCTGTGGACACCCTCCAGTACTGACTTGGTTTAACACTACATCTCAAAACTTTTTTGTTGTAAAACAACTGCGTTGCGAGACTTGCATCTTTTTACATGTAATGTTTTTGATGGGATGCATTTTACACACTAACTAACTAACTAAGAGCGGTAAAATGAAGAAAGAAGTAAACGTGACGATATTGTAGCCAAGGCCAGATTCGAACTAGCCACTCTATCTTGCCAGCTTGTTTTTTATTTACCTGGTTTTATCAGCTAATGGTTATATAATTGAAACTAGTCATAAATCTCGCGATTGATATGTCCGTATCTTGGAGATAACGAGTTCGATATCAAGGGTGATGGATGGTAGGCCTGGTTATTGTTTAAACCGACTGTACCGCTACATCGCGTCTGGGTGAATCAACTTTTCTTTGTCAACAAAATTTTACATTCTCCGACTGAAATTGAAAGGAAATCTTTATTCGGATATTTATTGAATAAAATGTATGCTCATTTAAAAAACAGATAATAAAGCTACGTAACGCAAATATTTTTCATTATAATCTGTTTATTATAACTTGTTTATAAGTAGTGACCCAGCGGACATAGCTGTCCCCCACTTTTGTATGAAAATAAGGGTTCGTCCGCTGGGTCATACTATTTATTTGTTAAAAACGAGTTTTATTTTCATTTTTACCTAATAAAATACAATACAAGTATACTTTATTGCACACCAGAAAAACACATTACAAGAGGTAATTACAATCTAATAATAATCTTGTAATCTATCTGTAGATGTAAGATCTTGTTCCATTTAAAATAAAAACATGCAAAAGGTGAACAAATAAGGAGAAAGGGCAATCTTTGCAAAAAAAAGTTGATTCACCCATCTGCAAAAATATGCCAGATTGAAATGCAACATAATTTTTACATTTAGCTGTACCTACTCGTACATAGTATTTATTTCCTTTATACCTTCAGCGATCTGTACCTAAGTATACATATCTTCTTTTTAGGGTTCCGTACCAAAATGGTAAAAAAGGAACCCTTATGGTGCGACTCTGTCTGTCTGTCTGTCTGTCTGTCACAGCCAGATATCTCAGGAACTACTGCTGCTATCGGTTTGAAACTTGGAATAGTGTTAAAAGTAGCTAACCCGAGCTTATTGGACATAAAAAAAATCTTGTACCTTTTTTACTTTTTAAAGGGCTCCGTGATGGGATTTTGAAAATTGAAAGTAGGGCTAATATATCGAGTGGGGTATCAAATAAAAGAGCTTAATTTGTAGATTAAAATACCGTTTCTTTTTAGAAAAGAATATCAGTATTAGTCGATGGACTTTTACCAAAGTATTTATAAATCCATACTGGAGCATTCTTACGCGTCATTAAAACTTTGCTTGTAGTGCGTTCGTACACGGCGCGCACACATTCAAGCGCGCGATGTACTTTTTGTAGGACGAAAAATTACTGCTATTATACTGAGCTATTACTGATATTCTTTTCTAAAAAAACCGACCGACCGACTGCACTAACGAGGCTTGGCACATTGATTGGTGGACTTTTTCCTGGCACTTCACTCCGCTACCTTGCACAGCTCTGGTGGAAAACCAGCCAGGTGCACTTCACTCGATTTTGGCTCCCGCGCGGTGGGCGTAGCCGATCCGGTCGCCGGCAACCGAAACGTCACAGTGGCACAATATAATTAAGGTTAACTGGAAGAGATCCCTTAAAGCAGCGGTCGGCAACCTGCGGCCCGCGGGCCGCACTCGGCCCTTGAACCGCTCACTTGCGGTCCAAAATTCCGGTCTGTTTTGCCGTCGCTTTATTCCGAATAGTATAAAATCACAAATTACTAACAAAATGCGGCCCGCGTCAATTCCTAAGCTACTATATGGCCCTTGGCTGCAAAGCGGTTGCCGACCGCTGCCTTAAAGGGATAAGTTCGCCTTTGTACATATACCTTTATTTTGTAACCCTGTGCTTGTATTATTTTGTGCAATAAGGAGTTTACATACATACATATCTTGACAGTACGCAAACTGCGTTGATACCGGCCGAACGCCGCCACCGAAAACTATATGCGTAGAGTTGTGCCATTCTCGGGAATTCTCGGAGACGTCCTCAGTTTTGTATGGGAAATGTTCTCGAGAACGTTTTCGCTCCATAAAAAACGGAGAACGTTTCCGAGAATGGCACATCTCTATATATGCGAGAACGTATTGTACTGTGCGAGGTTTCCGTTCTTTGGCTGTGGCGGTGGCAATTCCCACGCTCGCGTCGAAACAATAGGTCTCGACGCGAGCGTGGGAATTCTTGGTTTTTGTATGAAATATCTGTTTATATTGTCTAATCT
The DNA here is from genome assembly GCA_947034925.1 of Eudemis profundana. Classification (NCBI taxonomy): domain Eukaryota; kingdom Metazoa; phylum Arthropoda; class Insecta; order Lepidoptera; family Tortricidae; genus Eudemis; species Eudemis profundana. The sequence goes on along the minus strand of OX344805.1, from coordinate 24,563,484 downwards.
GTGACCCCGCCTAAGCGGTAGAACTCCCGGATAAGCGATGAGCGCGCGTTTTGCTCTTATCCCTAACTTTGTTCGGACGTTCCATGAAATATGGACACGGATGCGAGTTTACTTGTTTTGAACGTAATTAAACCTACGAATTCCTGCCGTCTTGTCAGTAAACGGTTTTACGGCGAACGGTGGATATAGAATTAGTGCTAGGTGGGTCGATTTCAAGAGTTTTTCCAGCGTTTTTTTTTTAATTCATTAGTATAACACAATTTTTACAGGGAAGGACTAGCGAGCGACGACAACTTTTGATTAAATCATGTACAATCTCGATACACTGTATCCTTTATATGGAAAATTAACTGTGATCACCACCGCTTGCTGCTATATTTGCTGGAACACGAATGAAAAAAACCGCCGCGGTTGAAACGCTCTGAAATCGACCCAGGTACGCCAGAAGCATCTTTCCCTAACAAAACAGCCGTTCGCGTCGGATGCCCGGACGGAGCTGACCCGCATCCGACCGTCTCTCTCTATTGCATAACGCGTGCGCTTTGTTCCACTCTAGAGTGCCGAGATTTAATAATAATTACCGCGAAACGGAATCGCAGAGTGAGTCAGTCCTGACGGTTTATATTGAATATGGCATGGTACAAAAAAGATTCCGCCAAAAATGTACTTTTTGGAATAAGCTTTTACTGCTGATTGTACTTTTTTGTATAATCGCACATTTTGGCACCATGACCATCTAGATTACGCTTTGTGAATGAAAGAGACAAACTTATGCACTTGACAACGCGAGTGAGTAAAAGATAAACAATCATATCATATGATTCGTTATCTGTGTGACGTTTGAAATTAACGCAAGTAACAAAAGCTAGCCTTTACAGGTGCGTAGCTAGTAGTCATTTTGTCACCATGTATGTTTTGGGCATGGATAAAGTTTTAATCAATCAATCAATCAATCTACATGTCTCTTTTTTTATTTATTACTTTAAATACGCGCAATGTTAATGTGTGTGTATTAGAGATGCAGCGAATAGTGATTTGGCCGAATACCGAATATTCGGTGGAGTCGACGGCCGAATAGCCGAATATTCGGCGGCCGAATATTCGGCCAACGGTTTTACCTAATATGAAGTAAATTCGAACGCCCGGGTGAGCGGCGCCGTGAATCTCTGTACAGGACAGTACAGGTTGCAACTTATTACTCGTCGTAGGCAGCCTATGATAGAAAAATGCGCCAGTGAAAAATTTTATTTCATTTGTAGTTTCATTTCTAATTCGTTGTCTATGCTACTATTCTATATATGTTTGAAATTAACGTGAAAGATGAAACTAATATTTAATATAGATTACTGTTTATAATTTGTTATTACAATATTTATTCATCCTTATTTCTCCTTCGACTTTGTGTTAATTTACTATTCGGTATTCGGCCGAATACTATGCCATTATTCGGTATTCGGCCGAATAGTCAAAATGTGGCCGAATAGGCCGAATACCGAATAGTGGCCGAATATTCGTTGCGTCTCTAGTGTGTATTCAAAAACAAAAGGTTAGTAAGAATGTGTGTAATCTTGGAAGCATGTTTTTTCGGTTAGAACGTAACGGTTAACGTATCTGTACTAAAATATAATTGATACAAAAATACATGAAGTATGAAGTCAGTCAGTTAGATTAAGCGAATTTTAATGTATGAAATATAGAAAAGTAGATCATAATGCGTCAACCCAAATATCCACTGGCTTGCTATTTTCCGTTTAACCCTGCCTCTATAGATACGTGCCTCCTTTGTCTGACGCCGAGTGTACTCTGTCGAGGTTAGGGTTGCTAAATGTAAAATTGAAAAGTCCAGAGAAAACCCCAATTTCCATAAAGTCCTTGTCACGAGTATAATAAAACTTTTTTTGTAGCTTATCTATTTGATTAAGCTTATTCTGGTTTATAACATTGTCTTCGGTTTCCGCGATTATTGTAGGGTAGAGTCCACCCGCGACCACGAACGCTGAGAAGGGTTACGAAACGTCGAGACTTTAAAAATGTGGTAATTACGCGATTTAATTCGTATAAGTAGTTTTATTACAAATTACAATTTATTATGGTTTTCCTCTATGGCCTTATCACACTTGCAATAGGGATGAAGACTGGGTTAAAGCTATATAATTCTATTTAGGTAGTCCGTCAGATTATGGACAAAAATATGGGACACGTATTTTTTCGTTTATCAAAATATTAAAAATCGACAAAGTTATAGATCATCAAACTTCTGGAGTGGGGGCTTGTGACGTCACTCCTAGGTGAAAATTGTAACAAGGAGTGACGTCACTCGAAACTTCTAAGCACTCTATCCTCGTCATATTTTGTTTGTCAAACTTGGATAAAGTGAAATATTTAAATTTCGGAATAAACCCTTGTTCGAATTCACCCCGAATCACCTTTTCCTATTTAAAAATCTAAATTTCTGAGATTTTCAAGAACCGTTTGGAATCCTGCCATGGGCCCAAAAGTCGTGAAAATTCAGAACAACTTCTAAGATCTGGCAACCCCAGTCGAGGTCGACACTCGACCGAGCCGAGTGAATGAAGAACAAAATACCTACTTTCCGTGACTTTGGCGAATTTAACGAAGGGTGCTTTTGTTTGGATGAAACGAATAAAGGCTTATTGTATTACGCTTTATAGCAATTATACTCATTACTCGTATTAGGTTGCTAATAGCTCAATAATGAGCTCGGCGCGATAGTCAGAAATGATGATATCCGCAAACGAACCATAGTAACACATATAGCTCGCAGAGAATTGCACGGTTGAAGTGGCTGTGAGTCAGCAGCCCAGAGAATAACCGTTGGGGCAGTAAAACCGGTATTTTCCTGGTTCCCTGGGATCGAACCAGGTTGCTCAGCCGCGGACCACCTCAGAGATTTCGCTGATTGCTCAGAGTGAGCAACGGATCAGCGGGAGAGTTTAATCGGACCTGTCCTTATATAGAAACTACTCTTCTTTAATGAAGACCCCTCTTTATTTTGTATTTATAGCGGCAATAGAAATAGACAAACTTTAAATTTTCTACCTATTACTGTTCAAACGATAGAGCCCTGTGACCGACGGACAGACGGACAGCGGAGGCTTAGTAAGTTCCGTTGCCACGCTTTGGGTATAGAACCCTAAAAATGTAAAATTGTAACGACCAACATTCGTGTTTACCAAAAATTTGCATTCCATTTTTAAATGTCCATATTTCGTAGTGCGCAGCAATTAGCGGCAACATGTGCTTACGGCGTTTAATTATTCATTGTTACCCGTGCGCTGCTTACTTACGCGGAAAAAACAAACTGGTTTATAAACTGCGAAGTTTTGAACTAACCATATAAAAAATATAAATGCCTGGAAAACTACCTCTTTTTTATGGGTCTACCTTATTTCGTATAAAATAAAATGGTATAAACTCAAAACGTATAAATTCACTTCGTATAATCATTCATTTCGGTTAGAATTCATTTTGTATAACATTTAAAAGCTCTAAATACGAAATCTCTATTCTTCAATATGTCTAACATTCAAAATGTATAAAATCATTATGCATAACATTTAAGATGTATAAAATTATTACGCATAATATTCATTTTGTATAACAATTACTTGATTGCATATTTAAAACGTAGAACATTCAACACAATGTATACAAAACAGTCAAACTCGTTAAATACGGTGGTTGAAATATAAAAGTACCATTCTTAATGCGGTCCTTGTCACTGTTCCAGTAGTTGTCACCTTGAATGTTATTAAGTCATCCCACTTCCCACTAATATTATAAATGCGAAAGTTTGTGAGGATGTTTGGATGTTTCGATGTTTAGATGTTTGGATGTTTGGATGTTTGGATGTTTGTTACCTAATAACGGGATGACAACTGGATGGATCAAGGTGAAATTTGGCATGTAAGTAGTCCAAGTCCTGGATTGAAACATTGGAAACTTTATATCCCGGTAAAGAGTTCCTTTGGGACAATAACGGGAACAACGCGGGCGAAGCCGAGGGAAAATGCTAGTTTATAATAAAGGACTTAAAAGATCAGTCGGTCGGACTCCGCAACTGCTCCTACTACAAAAACAAACTTCGGCGACCAGCCTCAGCCGCTACGGCTCACATTGTGCCTGTGCTTTGCTACAGCGGGCGAGGGCTACTTCCCCTCCGCGCCTCCGGCTTTCTATATACACTCTAGGGGTAGGGCAGACAAGATCACGTGGATAGTGGGGTGCTCCGATTCGGGTTTTGTTACCTATGTATTCTCCAATGCATATAAAATACAATATTATCTCAGCTATTATTATTATTTGAACGTTTTTAGTGTATTTTTTTCGGCAAAACTATAAAAAGAAATATCAAATTTTGTCAAAAAAGTCCTGAATTCCTTCAAACTTTAAAACCTGGTCCTCATCTTTCAATAATATTAAGGGTTTACAAAAAATTGAGCTTTTAACAGTTATACCCCGTGAATGTTATACCTTATAATACTTATAACAAATAACGTTTCGAGCAAATGAATGTTATACCTTATAATACTTATAACAAATAACGTTTCGATCAAATGAATGTTATATCATACGAAATTATACAAGATGACTTTAGAGCATTTGAATTTTATACGAAATGTAATTATACACTTTAATTTTTATGCCATCTGAATTTATACGAAATGAATCATTATCCGAAATGAATTTCGACGAAGTGATTTTATACGGATAGATTTTATACCAAATAAGGGGATACCCTTTTTTATACACCTAGGGTGGCAAACAAGCGTACGGCCTGCCTGATGGTAAGCAGTCACCGCAGCCTATGGACGCTTGCAACACCAGGGGTATTACGTGCGCGTTGTCAACCCTTTAAACACCCATTCACTCCTCTCTTGAAGAACTCCGTACTGTAACCTTCCAGGAAAACCGCGTCTCTTTGCTATTCCACATTCGGATTGTGCGCGGTAGGAAATTTCTTTGGAACCGCACGGTGCGCGACCATTTCGGTTCCAACGTGTGTGAATGAATACCCTGCCGATGGCGAGCGGTGCGGTGGTAGAGGGCATTTCTTCAGAAATATGTCTGCGGTCACCTCATTCATCTGGCCCTTTTTCATACTAAATGTATGGAGACAGGTGAATGAGTCGCAGACATATTTCTGGAGAAATGCCCTAGAAAGGTGGCCGTAGGTATCATGTCGAACAATTCCTCAGAACATTGTCAGAACACAGCCCATTCTACAAGCGGTAGAACACACATAAGGAGGCGAAGTCTCTCCTTAGACTTACGGGTTCAATACCACTTGTGAGTGCGCAAGTGCGTGTCTTTGAACTGAGTCAAGAGGGCCAAGCTGGCATGCAGGTGCCCGAGCCCAGAGATAACAGCAGTACTCCATATGGGGTCTTTTATTTATTTATGTATGAAGGCGGATCACCGCGGTATACAGTGAGTTGGCAGCGGAGAAAGAGGAACAAGGCATTTCGTCGCTTGGATTCGTGGTGCGTTTCCGTTGACGTACCTACCGTCGTTTCCTAGTTTGTTACCAACATTTTAGATGATTGTTTATTATTGGTTAATGTTTTGTTGAGTCATTTGGATAAGGGTATCATTTAATCGATCAGCAAAATATTCATATTTTGGTCAGCAGAAATATGTATTTGGTCAGCCAAAATAGCTAGTTGGTAAGCAACTTATGGTAAGCAAACATTTATAAATCAGGCTGCAATTAATGATATACTGATCTGCTCTAAATTATTTTGGTCAGCAAATTAAATATTTGAGCTGCATTAAGCGATCTACGGTAAATCAAATTTTGGTAAGCAATCAGTAGGTAAGCAAAATATTTCATTTTGTTCATCAAAAAAAAGGGGGCAATAAAACCTAACTGGGCGCAACTATTCTGCCGCCAATCGTGTGCGCATTTTGTTATTCGGTAATTGTCAGCTGTCAAGTAGCAGGTGTCACTGTGATATATACAGGGTGTCACTGTGTTATATACAGGGTGTAACTGTGATAGATACAGGATGTAACTATGATATATACAGGGTGTCACTGTGATAGATACAGAGTGATACTGTGATATATACAGGGTGTCACTGTGATAGATATAGAGTGATACTGTGATATATACAGGGTGTCACTGTGATAGATACAGAGTGATACTGTGATATATACAGGGTGTCACTGTGATAGATACAGGACAGGATGTCACTGTGATATATACAGGGTGTCACTGTGATATATACATAGTGTCACTGTGTTATATACAGGGTGTCACTGTAATGTATACAGGGTGTCACTGTGATGGGCTCATATAAAATTGGTATTTCGATTTTTTATACATCTCATAATGTTTAGAAGTTATATTATTTATTCACAACTTGTATCGTTTCGTTTTTAGGGTCAGCAAAAAAAATAACCCTAACCTACCTATTTTTGAGAGCCGTTTCGTTTTTAGGGTCATCAAAAAGAAAATAACCCTAACCTACCTATTTTTGGGAGCCGTTTCGTTTTTAGGGTCATCAAAAAAATAACCCTAACCTACCTATTTTTGGGAGCCGTTTCGTTTTAGGGTCATCAAAAAAAAATAACCCTAACCTACCTATTTTTGGGAGCTGTTTCATTTTTAGAGTGACACCCTGTATACATTACAGTGACACCCTGTATATAACACAGTGACACCCTGTATATATCACAGTGACATCCTGTATCTATCACAGTGACACCCTGTATATAACATAGTGACACCCTGTATATATCACAGTGACACCCTGTATATTTCAATTAAACTGCTTACAGACATGTTTTCTCTGCTGACAGTGACATCCTGTATCTATCACAGTGACACCCTGTATATAACACAATGGCACCCTGTATATATCACAATGACATTCTGTATATATCACAGTAACATCCTGTATACATTACAGTGACACCCTGTATACATATAACACAGTGACACCCTGTATATATCACAGTGACATCCTGTATCTATCACAGCGACACCCTGTATATAACACAGTGACACCCTGTATATATCACAGTGACACCCTGTATATATCACAGTGACACCCAGTATATATCACAGTGACACCCTGTATATCTCAATTAAACTCTCTGCTGACCAATTGTAAAATCTTGCTACCCAAGTAATTATTTTGCAGCTCGACTGTTTATTAGGCAGCCAAATGATAAAAAAAGCAGATTAATATTGGTTAAAATGCTAACCGTTTTTAAACTGTTTGCTGAACAAGAGTTGCCGCCCAATTTTATTTATTGCCAGCCAAATCTTTGTATGCTGCCCAAATGATTTAACTGCTTATTTTTTTTTGCGGATCAATTTTAATAACGGCTGACCAAAAATTTACTTTCCTTTGGATAATTAGGGAAAACTATTTCCTATAGAATTTCGTTATTCTTAATTATGAAAAATAATCAAAAATAGTATTGTTCATCGTTTAAAAAATGTAAACAGAATAGGAGAATTAACGACTTTTGAGAAGATTCAAATGTTCACTCACAATTTTGTAAAATTTTTTTTAGAAACGCTTGGGAACAAGACTCGTCGTTTGTAAAGTTATTTAGAAACAGTAAGGCGCACTTGAGTCGAGTAAAAAGAGTAAAATTTTGTTCCACTGTTTTTACGTTCACCAAAATTAGCAATATTGGTTTTTAAATTCCCATATTTCGTAGTGCGGGGCAATTAGCGGCAACATGTGTTTATGAATTATTCATGAACGTAACCCATGCCTTACCTACTTACGTGAACTCGCCTTCAGACCACATACCTAAGGTTTTACTGAGCGAGATACTACCTGCACTCAAGAGCACAAGTTTCGGGACACCGTAATTTTAATAATAGAAATGTGTTTTTACCCGACTGCGGCGAAGCCCAAAGGAGGGTTATGTGTTTGACCTGTATGTATGTATGTATGTATGTATGTCCGTTCCTGTGTCCCCTCGTAACTACTCAACGGCACAACCGATTTTGATAAATGATACATCATTAGATTCGTCTTGATGACACGAGTGTCACTGGGTATGAAGTTCGTTAAAATAAACAAAATGGCGGATTTTATGTACTTTTAAAGTGCACCGCGGTTGGGTTTTTTTTTTAGTAATTCAATATTTGTCACCTGGCTCTATTGTTATCCGCTAAACCATCATAAAAATATCATTATCCAAAAATGGCGATTTTTGCGATATTTCACACCGTTACCGTCTTTATTTTTCATGGGTTTTTACGAGTTCGTGATCGCGTTCGTGACCGGTTTTTTTTTCGATTCAGTTTATGGATGTTTTCCAAAATGCCGGAGTCGTGGGAGTTAAAAGTATCGCTAGGTCTACAGCTCACAGAGCCACCAGTTCATAACAAGCATACGCTTAAACTTTCTAAAAAAATAAGATAAGACATGGGATGACCATTTTGAGTGTGCATATTTTTGGCGCATGTGAAGCAATTGACTATAGCTTTTAGTTACAGGGCGATTCACAAGAGCTGACACGAATAGATTGAACGAAAGTAATGTCACTTGTCATAGTGTTGCATAGTAGGTATTCAAAGGTAAAGTCAAAAGAATACGAAAATCATACTTCTAGGTCATGACTACTATATTGCAGGAAACTACTTATTCGCCCACGTCGCCCTATTTCATACAAACATTCAGAAAGCAAATGCGGTTAAAGGAATTCCACGCGAGACGAGACGGCCGTAATGTTTCACTTCAAGAGAGGCATTTTCAAATGCTCTAAAGTTAATGAGTTTGAAAAGCACAACGGCTCTTGAAGGTACGTTGGGGCGTTTTTCAACCTGCATACAGACTCGTGAATGCGTCGTTATGCGTCGAGAGGAACGTCAAACGTTTTGTTCATTTGAGCTTAACTCTCGAGTGCTCCATTTTTAAAATAGAAAGCGAAAAGCGCCGGTTTGCGTTCAAAAAGGTGCATCGCTATTTTTCGCTGCTTCATTTCTTTATTTTTCAGGTTTGAACACTGTTTTTAATTCGTTTAACGTGAAAATAATGGCGAATATTAAGGGATAATAAGGACTTATAATAAGAGTGGATATATTTTATTGTGTACAGTATTATTATAAACAAATGCTATTGCGACTCCAATATATTATCATTTTCATTTTGATTATTCATTTTTGTAACCATAATACCACTAGGTTTTAGGATAGGTTTGTAAGGAATAATCAGAGGTAATAGAGTCATTTAAAAAAAAAAAACGTAGTTAAGGGCCTAATAAAAACAAAATCACGATCGCTTCCTCTGTGTTACGAAAGTTAGGCATACAAACTATATGGGTAAATTTTGTAACACATAGGAATAAATTAAGTTTTGTTTTAATTAAATCCCTTAATTGTGTACAATATTTTTTTAAATTACTCAATAATAATGATGTGATTAACAGCCCATTTTCTTTAGTAAACAGCTTCGTCCTTGTAACCGAATTCACTGGGTCACCGTAAAATTATGCAATGGGCTTGTAAAAAAACACGGTTGTAAAAAACCCGAATATTTTTACATGTAAATGCCGTCACTTTATCTGAACGGCCGTCGTATAAGGCTTTAAATCGCTTGTCACTTCATTCTAGAGGCCGCAAAATGAAAATTGTGAGGAGCCGTTGTTTGGTATCATTTATTCAGCGTATTGTCATATGACACACGTAGCGTAGAATTTTCCTTGTTTGCTGGGCGGCCGTAAAGACGGGAATATACTTTTAGTGGGGGTTTACGAATTCTTTGGAAGATTCACGTTATTAAATCGGATCGGGGGATTTTGGCGACGATTGGTTTTAGGTGAAACGGAATAAGAATGTCATAGTATGAAGGATTTTTATCAAAAGTCTCGATTACAAGGATGCTTTTAAGCGACTAAAGAGGAGCTGTTGTTTTTAGGATTCCGTACATCAAAAGGAAAAAACGGAATCCTTAGAAGATCACTTTGTTATCCGTCTCTCCGTGTGTCAAGACCGATCTTGGGAACGCGTGGAGGTATCGAGTTGAAATTAAAACCATATACTCAGGTCTACCGTCCCTTGCAGCTGTGAATAAATTAAACTTCTAAGTTACCGTGAAAAAAAATACGGCCGTTTATGCCGTATAAAACGTAAATTTCGACTGTCTCAAGGAAACCAAAATTCAAAGGATACTTTCTGTTGACCTAGAACTATGAAATTTGGCAAGTAATACCGTCTTATACTACAAGTATACCAGGCCTGGCGAGGGACGACGGAAAGAGGCTGGACGGTATGACGCTTGTCCCCTGGAAGTTGGGACGGCCATTGGTCTGGGATGCCACGTGCGTGGATATAACGAATATCGGTTTTTGAACATTCGCGAATGCGAATACGAATAATCGACATTGATATTCGCGAATGCGAATACGAATATTGGTCATACAATTTTATGCTACTATTAATAACTATGAAAATACAATACTTAATTTTCAATTATGATTAAGCATTTGTAATAAAATAAGTAATGAAGTTTTTGGAAAATTGCTTTAACTAAAGGTAATGATTATCCATGCGGTAGAAAAATTGGAACTGGTGATTAAAAATAAATACCCTATTTTTTATTTATGTCGGTACTTATCGAAGCGCGAGTTTTTAATTACTCGTTGATAGTTCCGAAATCCGACTCGAACTTGGCCGATTTTTTTTTCATAATTTTGGGTACTAAAATGCACCAAAAATATTCGCAATATATTCGCAACTATTTTTGCGAATACGAATGCGAATACCAAAAATCTTGCGAATATTCGCAAATACGAATGCGAATACGAATATTCGTTACATCCCTAGTGGATACATTAGCGCCGTCCCAGTGAACTCCACTAAAGCCGGGGCCGGTGCGCACGCGGCCGAAAACCTTAATTAAGCAGTGCAAATATGCAGCCATAGACTCTGGCTACATGTTTGAACCGTTTGGAGTAGAAATACTCGGGCCCTGGGGCCAAAGTGCCCTAAAAACCTATAGAGATTTCGCAAAGCGGCTAATTGACGCGACGGGTGACCAGAGGGCTGGCTCATACCTATGCCAAAGAATAGCGCTAGCTATTCAGCGAGGTAATGCGGCCAGCCTCCTGGGCACCCTCCCACTTGGCACCGACCTGGAGACCTCTAAATGCCTAATATGCTTTGTACTAATATAGTAAGACATAAAATTTACGAGTCATAATATACAGAACCATAAATCGTATGTCCTAAAGTAAAATGCTATTCCACTTTATGTTACTCTACGTTATCTTAGGCTGGGAAAGTCCAAATCTAGGACTCTTGCTGGTTACGATGCGTGCCGACACAGAGACAGGACAAAGGATATTATGGATTCCAATATAGAGCCTATTTTCTTCCCTGGTGGAAAATTCCATTTACAGTCTAGGGTGACGCAAAGTAAATGAAAGGTGCGACAGCAAGCCTATGAGCGTCTAAAGCCTGCATTTTCATTTTAATCCGAGTCTCTGTTAAGGCGGAGTGCCGCCATTATCCTAATGCTGGGAACAGTGGATATTCGCGCGTAATAGGCTGTACTGTGGAACTGAATAAATGATATTTAAGGGCGCGTGTACGGCACATGGGCGGAGCGTGTTTGGAATAAATGTCAAAATCATTTAATGAGTATTGGAATTTGTGTTATTTTCAAGTTGAATCAAATCAAATTTCAAGGTTGTCTGGAAGAGATCGCTCTTTAGCGATAAGACCGCCTGTTATCTACCTTTCTAAATTTTAGTTAGGTATGTAAACGAAGTACCTCTTGTAATGTGTTTTTCTGGTGTGCAATAATGTAAGTTTGTATTGTATTGTATTTTTACTATTATAATTATAGTTGCATCCCGACTGATTACTAAATCATATAATTGCTCTCCAAGAGGGAGGTGGAAATGTCATAGAACACCCTGGGCGACGAAAGAAGGTCATCATATTATTTCAAAATGGCGACCTCAAAATGGCGGAAAATTTTCAAAATGGTCGTGGAGAGTTGAAATTTGGTATCGGGATAGCTTTTGGAACCCTGATTCGGAATATTGAAAACATTAAAAAAAAATTGTATGGCGTTTTTTTTTCGAGATAAGTACCAGTTTTTAAAAAATCGCCATTTTTTTCATTTCTACAAGGAAAAATGATTCTTCCTTAATAACTCGGTTATCAAATGGTTTTTTCCTCGCAGAAAACGGTTATTTGGTTTTCTATGAGGAGGAATTTATTCTTCGTAGCTAACTCGGTTATTCGACGGGAATTAGGTACGAGTTATTTCCCCGTAGCCAACTACGTTACTATAATGTATTTAAAAAAAAATATATAAGGTTGTGATTTTTAAGTATATATTCTAAATGAAATGTAGTCATTAAACTTGGTTATCTGCAGGGATCAAGTGAAAAAAGCGAGTTGATCTGATACGCCCATGGCTGACTTCTGAATTTGTGTAACTTGAAGTACACAAAAACTTAAATATAAATACCTATAGGTGTATTGGTACAGAAATAATAATACTTCTGCCCTGTGCTCCGCACTGATTCACCGTGTACGTTTTCGCTCCCGCTCTCGCTTCCGCCGACACTACGTGCTAAGCCCGTTGGTGCCGTGGCAGCGGCTGATCGACCACAATCATCCATGTCGTTCTGTTTGCATAATGCCCACCAAATTAAATTGCCTACATTTCCTTTATTTTGTATGTGATAAGTCCTTGTTTCTTGTTCGTGGTGAATTATTTATATAAAATAAGTGCTATTTTTTATTATCATGGTATCCGCAGAAAAACTAATGTAACAAATATAGCTTGGAGAATAACCGTTTGGACAGCTAAGTCCTGAAAAGGCGACCACGCATATTATAGCGTGGAACGGTCCGAGACTCGGTGGACCGACGACCTCGTGAGAATAGCAGACACTTGATAGATGCGATTTGCATAGGACCGTACACTGTGGCGATCTATAGGGAAGGCCTATGCCCAGCAGTGATCGTCCGGGTCAAAAATCGAGCGTTTAAACCGCCTCACTTCTATGAACACATTTCTGTCCATTTTATGTCCCTGCAATTTTTGTGGCGTTTTAATTTGGCAGTGGTCCCGGACTTCTAATAAATAGTCTGATATTCGACTAAAATCAGCAAAGATTTCTACAAAAATGTGTCCACAGAAGTGAAGCGGTTTCAATGCTCGATTTATGACCCATCTGTGACTTAGATAGAGATAGAATTAGCGAAAAAAGATGTCTTTTTGTTGACCTATACGAGTATAAACATTATCTCCACAGACACTGATATGGCTAATTCCGCTCCCGCTTCCGCCACCAACGCGTGCCACGCCCATGCCAGCACCATGTCAGCGGCTGATCGACCACAATCATCCATGTCGCTCTGTTTGCATAATACCCACCAAATTAAATTGCCTACATTTCCTATAAATTTGGTATGTATTATGGGCAATGTTTTGGCTGCCCCTTGTTCATTGTCAGTTAGGGCTCACACACAACAAGCAACATAAACACGATATGATACCGCGTCGTGCTGCGACGCGGCATCGTGTCACGGCGAAGCTAGATTTTTTAAAGAATATGTATTTTTCTACTCCTGTACTGTTATCTATCTTTTACTTGGTCACAAACACTAATATAAGAATATACATAATATGAGTTCAGAGAAGTCTATACTCTATTCCCCATAACAGCACTAGTGTCGTTATAGTCACTTTACGTTATTGCTAGCAGCCACAGACTTCTAAATCTAGGTTAAACTTAGGTCAAGGATTAAGCGCTCAATTTTAACTTTACGTTAAAAATGCACAACTACCAACTTAACAAACAATTAAATTCCTACGGTTTTTAAGAAAAACAAAACTTTCTGAACTAAATTCATTGATGCCATCATAAAAAAAGTATTTTTAATTTAAGTATATTTTAAATTAAACTTTTTTTTTACCATAGACACATACTGTCAGTCAAACGTCAGATTTGCCTTGTTTCCAGGTTATGATTAATTTTGTATTTTTATAATTTAAAACCTCGTCGTACAAAAAGTATTGTATGCAACGTTGTATAATTAAGTCAAAAAACGCTCATTGCGTCTCTATTTGCGATACTCGCCGCATTCGCGGCTCGTATCGCAACTCACGCAATTCGCATTTTTTGAACCCACTTATACAACTGTTGCATAAAATACTATTATATTGCCGCTATAACAACGAATAATAAAAACAAACAAAAAATAAATAAAAAGGGGTCTCCATACAATAAACGGGTTTTTTGGCGTCTTTGCACGACTCGCTCTTGGCTAATTTTCTTTAGACTTGTGTCGTTTTGCGTACACAAAATGTATCTGCCGATTTATAATTTTATAACCTTGCCGTTTGTATGGAAAATCGACAGACTCAAATCACCTTCATTAAACTTCTATTCCTGTCCATAATAAACCGTCCTCCTAAAAAGAAAAGTTGAACCATTACTTATCCAATTTGATAATTATTGGCCGTTTTGTTATCGTCTTTGTTAGGGCGCCGTGACGTCATCGCCCGTAGACGCAGGGCGCACCCTGCGACTTTAGAGGTCAGGGGCTTAAGTAGTGAGCTGTAGCGGAGCAAACAGATAGAGCACGAAATCACACTAATATTATAAGTGTGAAAGTTTGTGAAGATGTTTGGATGTTTAGACGTTTAAAATAAAATAAAATAAAAAATAAAATAATTTATTTCTGTAAATAGGCCCTCAAGGGCTCTTTTACATGTCTCATCTCTAATTCTTCTCTTTTGGCGCTTCGGGTAATTGACCTTCTGGTGAGAAGAAGCGCCGGAAGAAACTCACCAGTTTCTCTTTTCCACCAACGAGTATTACAACAATATAAGATTTCATTAATACATTACATTAAACTTAAAACTACATTTATAGAGATGTAAAGGGTCTCTCTATGCGTCCAACAAGACAAATAAAATTATAGAAAATAAATTGAATTGGATATTTAGATGTTTGTTACTAAATAACGGGGTAGCAACTAAATGGATTAAGCTAAAATTTAGCATGCATGTCTATTTGCATGCAGGACTTGGTATACCACCAAGACTTTCTCAGTGGTATAACCCTGAGAGAAATAGGCAATAATTACTAAACCGCTCAAAGCTTGTGCTGTGCACCTGCCATTAATTCATTTACCTTTTAATACCTAATGCGTAACCGAAAACTTTAGTCATCTTAGATAAGGCTATTTTATAGCAAGCTCATTCGATCCAAATTAATTAGCAGTTACGTATTTGGGCTTTTTTATTTAAAGTGTCCTCTTAACTGACATACCTATATTTCGTCACCAACTAAGGTTAGACGGAATTTAAACATAGCTTAAGTTTCGCCTAGCCCTACATTTTAAAATAAAAAACGCCCTTTTATCAGTGCGCGCCGTGTACGAACGACTACAAGCAGTGTTAAGAATGCGTAAGAATGCTCCAGTATGGATCGCACTCACACAGACGTGCTATCGCGCGTCTGTGTGAAAACGTGTCGCGCGCTCCTAAAAGGCTAAAGTTCTTGTTCGACTTTATGCTTCGGTACTGGATAGGCTAAGGCTGTTTGAGACCTTAGGCAATACAAACACAATCTTGAAGTAACACCATTCTGCGCTCGCTGCAGCCCTAATCAAATTTTCAGCCAGTACTGCCTGGTAGTACAAAATACTGAATGTCCCTAGACACTGCAGACAAAAATAGTAAAATAAGCATTGCAGTTGGCTATATAAACTCTATGTAAAATGGAAGCGTAGTTGCTAGCTAGGAAGTGGTTGTAAACATTTTAATTTTCTACCTATTAGGGTCCAAATGATAGAGCCCCGTGACCAACGGACAGACGGACAGCGGAGACTTAGTAATAGGGTTCCGTTGACACCCTTTGGATACGGAACCCTAAACATTCAAAGAACTTAAAATCTCTTTTTTTGAAATGGTTTAAAACCAACCTTTCAACTTTCCTTTTGTCGTACAAACAGCAACACACTTAACTGCCCATTAAAGACAGAGCAGAGAGAAAATGATAACGATTGAAAGAATGTCGGGGACAGCAGCGATAATTCAAGAAATCTAAGATCGTCAATTGACTACTGTAGTACTAAGTAGATTTAAAATGGCGCGAACGCCGTGTGACGTAACGACCGGTTGCGGTGCACGTGGGCAGGCTCGTTGGGCAAGAGTGTCGATTCTCTTTCTGACTGTCGTGGCGACAACACTTGTCTTACTATTCTGTCAGTTCGTCTGCCAGTAGTTAAAGTTGCTACTTGATAATTGTAATTCTGTCGATTAATAGTGAAATGAACCATACTGTGTAACGTAATTGTCTAGATTTGCTCACTCAAGTACCTACGCCATAATATTGTAACAACTATTGTAATGCCTGATGATTTAAAAGAGAAACTGGTGAGTTTCTTCGGCGCTTCTTCTCACCAGAATGTCATTACCGAAGCGGCCAAAAGAATCAGACGAATAAATGATTTGATCTGACATGAATCCACTTCTTTAACCAACATACCTCAACGGCCAGGATTCTGCAGCTAACCCATCCTGACACAGTCAGTCATCACGTGGAATCTGACATCAGGCGTGGGATGTAATCAGCGCCCACAGGATGTGAATGATTTCCAGTGTTTGAGGCATTCCACATCTTCGTCAATATCCAGTGAAAGGCAATTATGAGATTTTGTGTCTAGCGAATTAGACATGCTTTGCAAATGCTTGGATCTCAACAGTGGACATGTGACTCAATGATAATCAACCGAACGGATGCATTTACTGCGTGTAGAATTATTGTCACAAAACAAAAATGGTTTTACTAGAAAAGAAGACAATTTCTTACCTTCAAAGCAAGTCCAGCAACTGCAGCACAGCCTACGTTAATGTATTCAGAATATCCAACACTGCCGGTTTTGTTTAAATGCAGTCTCTGAAGAAAGTTTGACCGCAACATCATTAATTGTGATCTCCGAAAATAAAGAGGCACTTGCACTGCACAACAGTCAACACCGTGAAGTATAGTCACAAACAATGAAGAATCCTTCAAGAAGTACGGTTTGAAGCCACAAGAAATATCACCAATGATCTGTTGCCGCGAGCAAAAGAAGATTCGTCGTTTGGACTACATCACGACACGCTACGGATGAGCCACTACAAGGTGACATGGGCGGCAACGGCACTTCAGGCGCGTTAGTCAACAACAGGCACCAACACCTGCAAGATTCGCGAGTTTGTGGAAATCTAATGTGATTTGGTGAGTCGTACCTATTTTATTACGTTTCTGGACCCGAGTATTTTCTCACAAAACGAAACTTTACTTTTAAATTGACAGAAAAACTTTACAGTTTACCGTTTGAGAATAAGAATTAAAATTTAGCAGTACCAAACAAGTTTACGAAGTAGCTATTTATGACAGTCGCTTATTTTTACGTTCTACCCGACAATTGTTCGAATTACGATATTGTAATCGTTCGAGCTATAGTTTTCTCCATTATAAAATCGAATCAATACTACTACGTTTATCGAAAGGAAAATAAATGTTGTCAATAGTTGTTTTCAACTACCTTTAAATTTAATGATTTTAAAAATACCTAGTTACGTATTCGTGTTTGGAATAATGTAAAGTTTACTGATGTGAGAAAAAGCACGGTTCTATGATTTCTAGTGATTGAAAATATTGCGATGTGCTAAATATTATCTTCAGACAAATACCCGTTAATTTTAGTAACTCGTAAGTTCCCGTATAGTACAGTTTGTTTGTTTTTTTTTAAATTTGGTAATCAAGATAAATGTCCTATGGAGTCATAATGATCTCAGTGGTGATCGGATGTATCGCATAGGACTACGGAGTTGGTTTTATGCCGAGTAACCACAAGGATGGTTGTAACACTACAGAAATTGCCGGACAAAAGCGGTACTTACGTACTTACCTTGATATTTTAGTTTTTGAAAACATGTTTGGTTATAATTCGTAATGGGTACTTGAACTCTAACTTTAAATTTCATTTTGATTTAGTAAACAAGAAAGGAACTAGATAAAGTTCGCCCCAAATTCAAAGGTCCATTTGATATCACAAAGGGTGTTTTGTTTTGAAAGTACTAAACTCTAAACACACTATGACAGGTTGAGGAAAATGCCAGAGACTCACGTACCATTTTTGAGTTAAATGAGGATGTTAGCGAGACATAAAATAAGGTTCTTAGTTCGGCTGGTCGACCGAACCGGAGGCTTCGCCGTAGCCGTAGCCAGTTAGAAGTCGGTATCTGCTCTGAGTAGTCCGTGGGTGCGCGGTGCGCGGGGAGCTCCGGCGGAGGTCGGGTCTCGTGGAGACCGTAGA
The DNA here is from genome assembly GCA_947034925.1 of Eudemis profundana. Classification (NCBI taxonomy): domain Eukaryota; kingdom Metazoa; phylum Arthropoda; class Insecta; order Lepidoptera; family Tortricidae; genus Eudemis; species Eudemis profundana. The sequence goes on along the minus strand of OX344805.1, from coordinate 24,545,153 downwards.
GTCTTAGGGTAGACTCGGCGATCCCGTGGGGATGCGCGTAGTGTGGGTGGCTTGTTAAGCCTTAGGCCACGAAATGAGATACCTGTTTTGTTGTCTAATAGAGTTTTCGTAATTGTGATGAGGCCATAAAAGGCAGTCGAATAATGGTACTTGGTTGCTTTTGCATTTAGAATAGATTTTTTTTTTCTGGTTTAACTTAAGCTGTAACTTGAAAAAATAAATTATCACAATTTAGTCGCATTTCCACTACGTGTAATTTTGTCGACTCTTTCGACTCAACTATTTCGAGTATAGTTGAATGTTTGAAATGAATTAAACGAAGAATTTGAGTAAGAAAGTGTCACTTACGAAATAAGAGATAAAGTCAGGAATGACCGAATGGCGTACTGTGTTGTTTTTTTTGCCTGTTTCAGGATAGACACACGAGGACGTGTGCTCTGCAGGATGGCCGTGTCGGGGACAGCAGCGATAATTCAAGAAATCTAAGATCGTCAATTGACTACTGTAGTACTAAGTAGATTTAAAATGGCGCGAACGCCGTGTGACGTAACGACCGGTTGCGGTGCACGTGGGCAGGCTCGTTGGGCAAGAGTGTCGATTCTCTTTCTGACTGTCGTGGCGACAACACTTGTCTTACTATTCTGTCAGTTCGTCTGCCAGTAGTTAAAGTTGCTACTTGATAATTGTAATTCTGTCGATTAATAGTGAAATGAACCATACTGTGTAACGTAATTGTCTAGATTTGCTCACTCAAGTACCTACGCCATAATATTGTAACAACTATTGTAATGCCTGATGATTTAAAAGAGAAACTGGTGAGTTTCTTCGGCGCTTCTTCTCACCAGAATGTCATTACCGAAGCGGCCAAAAGAATCAGACGAATAAATGATTTGATCTGACATGAATCCACTTCTTTAACCAACATACCTCAACGGCCAGGATTCTGCAGCTAACCCAACCTGACCTGACAGTCACTCATCACGAGAATATCTGACATATATATTTGTATTATGTCAACTTCAAATCAAATAACGTTTGCGTATGTGTAATGTGCCTTTGAGCTTTGTCATTGTAGTTGTTTGGGCAAAGTTTTTTTTTTCCATACTGTAAATAAAGGTTTTATTTCAACAAGACAGGTGAATTTGTCAAAATTATGATTTAGCTTTCAGACGAACGTTGGGATGAAATAAACTAATTATATTGCTAATGCTTTTATTGGTGCTTCATATTTTTGATATGATGCACCAATAAAATGTAATTTATATTTATTATTCATTCATTATTTTCCACGAATTCAATAATATGGCATTAATGTCAATAATGACGTTGGATCAGCCATAAAAGAAAAATTATTGTTTCAAAACTCTTTTGAATAATAGCCAATTATACTCATAAACACACGCACACATGCATAACACGACGCCTTCAAGTGTGATGTGATTCTCTTTCTTGCAGTATTTCCCATTTTTGAAGTGTATAGTTAACTGTGTTGCTGTTTGTACCAACTTTTCGTTTTACGTGACTTTGTCGAATGTCATGGACATTTTAATCCTCTGCTTTCGGCCCTAGTGCCTATTTGTAACTGCCTCACTGGCCTGCCTGAACCTTTCCCTTTATTCGACGTATTAAGCCGTCGTGCTTTGGAAGTGAATGTCAAAGTCGTTGTCGTTTATTTTACGTCGTTACTCAGTTAGTTTAGCCATTAATTGTATCACTAGGCGTGAGGTGTCCTCTATCAATCGCCATTTTGAAAAAAAAAACTGACGCGACAAAAAATATATGTATATAGTAGTATTATCAAACCTGCTCACAAAATTTCATGCGAATCGATTAATAAATGCGATTAGAGTTCGTTTTCAATGGGGGTAAATTACACCTATTAAACCAGAGTGATAAAAAAGTCAAAGTAAATGGCATAATTGAAGGCACTTGCTAGGTGCTCCAGTGGTTTGAGACGCTGGGCCCGAAATCCAGAGGTACCGGGTTCAATTCCCGGTCTGAACCATACATAGGTGAGTACCACTTAATATGTAGGATCTTATATCATTTACAAATTCCAGGTACAATAAAATAGCCGATTGGGCAATCAATTCCTTGTCTAATGTTACCCCGTGTGTCTTCCGTTCTCCATTATGGTAGGTGAAGTCATCGAAAGCATTATGTCATTCATTACTGACTCGGGTTAACTAATTCATCGGTTCCAAACTTCAAACTGATGCCACAGCTAACCCAATGGCTGAACGTGAACGGCCCAAGCACAGAACGTCGTAAGCCCATACAATTTACTAGCGAGATACGTTTCAGAGTGGAATTAATGGTAACTACACCCGGTGACGGGAACTTTATTACTAGTTTAGGTTAGTTTGACCGCGATGACGTCAGAGTTAGACGTTGTATTGAACAGTACCTAAATTGGGTTTTCTAATCAATGTTACATTTGATACTTAATTGCATATTAGCTACCTGGGTTCCTGGGTAACCTTAGCTGCCTTTTAATAACATAAACGATCGCTATGGAAGTTTTATTAGAGAATTAATGTCAGCCAAACAATACTAAATGTAATAAATCTGGGGGCACGGCTGTGCCTCCGCCAAGTCGAGCAGAACAAAGGCACGGCCGTACCATCCTTTTCTCGAAGCCATTTAAGCCATTTTCAACCTCCTGAAATTTTGTGCTGGGTAAAGTTAGAACCCTGCGTTTTCAGGGATATACATATAGGGGGGCTTAATATGATTTAGATATATTCTCAATATCATTCAATTTGAACTTGTAGTTTAAGAACTATTGTACATCAAGATTCCTTAGTTTTGTCACTGACTCACTCACTCACTGCTGATGATCATCATAACTCAGGTACTTCTAGCAGACTCATAAGCTCCAAGTTTCAAATCCTGCACGGTTAAATAATAGACAAGTCGATGGAAATCGAGTTCTGTGGACAACCCCCGATACTGACTTGGTTTAACATTACATCTCAAACCTTTTTACCCGACTGCGGCAAAGCCCAAAGGAGGGTTATGTGTTTGACCTGTATGTATGTATGTATATATGTATGTATGTATGTATGTCCGTTCCTATGTCCACTCTGCCGTCCGATCACTAAAAGTAGTCTAAGCCACAAAACGTACTTTCGAGTTATTAACAAAAAACTCCAAAATAAATATTTCTAGAAAATGTGAAGATTTATGTAGGTTTTTTTTTATACACTAAATAGAACTATGTCTATACTTGTCATATTAGTGTACTTCTTTGTAAAATAATGCTTATGTATTTATATAAATAGCCTTTTGTGTTTTAGACGTGCAATTAAATACCAAAAAATATAGTATTTGCATACTAAAACGTGGCTAAGTATACCTTAACTATGTTATAGTGTAATATTGTATCATACTTTTACTAACATTTCCAATTTGTTTTAGTTTGCATAGTTAAAATATGGCTAAGTTACTTATTCGGTTTATAGCTATGTATGTATGGCTAAATAAAATGAAAATAACTTAACAATAAACACATTACCAGCCATTAGTCATATTCTAATTACGGACTTGCGAATAAAATGTCGCTGTACTACCACGGTACGGAATATTGCTTACTTTAAAACACGTTAAATGACAAACCGCCCTAGCTAACTATGTTTAAGAGTAGTAAACTTATTCGATAAAGTTACAGTTTCCACAAAATCAATTGATATTCCACTATAAAGCAAGATTATTGAGAAGTTGAGGTAAGTTAATAAAATGAAAAAAGATAAATGTTTTATTTTTTTAAACTAATTAATACCTACATAAAGTAAAAATTATTATAATACTTATAAGTTCATACGACCATACTCCATATGATATAAGTCTAAACTAATGTTTGGTAGCTTTTTCTATTCTGTTCAATTAACCGTGCAAAATTAAGTTGTTTTTATAAGCGTTTCATTTTTTGACAAGTATGCATGGGCAATTTAGTGTTATGGGAAACTAGATGAAAATTCTATTCTACTTTAAATGGGAAACATTTCAAAATTTAAAAAAAACGCGTCATTGGCATTGGAATGACAAGCAAATAAATGAAAGAGATACACCCATAGAAAATTTCATGCGTGGAAGGAAGTGAGATACACTGTCAAATTTCCTTTTTTGCTTTTGAAGCCTGCCACCAGTGGCCCGTTTCACGAAGTTACTAATTAATAAGTCGTAATTTTACAATTCTACTAGTAAACTAGCAACATCGGTCCATTATAACAACACCACTGGTTGGTTTGACCAATGTAGACTTGTACAATTGGAACTTGCACCTTCCTGGAATGGGCCACAGGTTGTTAATGTCGAATTGGGCTTGTTATTGTCCAACAATCCTGCACCAACTAAAATCTCTGTTTTACCCAATGGTTGACTGGTAGAGAATGCCTTAAATAAAAAAAATAAAATTGGGCCAGACTATGGAGGAAACTCGATCAAATTAGATGACATAACAATGCCGAATTCCGGTTTTTGGTAAAATTAATTTTATCGGGTAATACAATTTCAGGGTGGCAAGTAAATAAAAAAATATTTACCAATAAAAGTGGTATTTGGTGGTTTAAAGAGCTGTGTGTGAGGAATTAAACATAACTTTTATTATAGAATTAATAATGCTGCTTAAACTAAGCTGATTGTTCCCTTCTAAACAAAAATAATATTTTGTCTGTTTATTCTTTGCTAATTAATAATGGAATAAACGAAAAATATTTTTCTCTTGTTGTTCATTGTCTTCTGCAAATCGTTTTATTTTATTCAAATATTGCATAAACGGTCATAATTATGTAACATGCTAAAAATATTGAACTTTGCGTTATTGAGAGTTTAGTTCAATGTGGGTATCCTGAATAGAATTGTCAATTTATATCTCCATTGCAAAGGTGCGCGGACGCATTGTCCTTCTTATGTTCCATCTAGGGTGACATACTTACATAATTATACAACGTATTTAATATGACATTTTTAGTGTTTGCGTATTTATGATTTCACGTAGCGATTAATTTGTTAACCCCCTCCAGCGGCAGATTTTGGAAAAGATATAATATTGATAAACAGTTCAATCTGCACATTGTTGCCAGAATTCAACCGTTTTAATCGACTGTTTTTATCGACACAAGAAGTATAGTTTAAAGAATACAGAGTAACGTTATGTCAATAAAATTTTATCGGGATTGACCTACGAGTATAAATTTTTCGTATTCATGGCAACAGTAGTATCTGGTTAACTAGTTTTGTTAATTAAAGTGTTCGCTGTATGTTGTTGAGTTCACGCAGCCAGTACCTACGTCCGCATAGAATAACCTACTCGAATGCACCGTCCCCCCAACAAACGACTCCGCTGCAGGCGCCGCGCATATGACTGGGCGTACATATCATAGGTTTTCGCGTTAGATTTCCAAATTAATCCAAAATAATTAATTACCGAATCGAGGTATCCGACGTATAATAGGTTCAATATTTACTGTATAAGCTTTGGCACTCGACTGGGGTTTGTAAAAACCGAATACGATCAACCATCCGTGTGCAGAGCTCATCTGATCGAAGAACCATACTAACATGTACGCCCATCCTTAGAGAATGTGACCCGAACATAGCCAGGTTTTAGTGTAGCGATGCTGGTTAGTCTGGTTCAAATGTAGTATTATTATTTTTTTAAGCAATGTTTGCATAGCTTTAACACAGTGACGTGTTTTTAGCGTAGCACTTGTAATGGGAATCACAATAAATTTCCTACAAAAACACGGTTAAAGTAGTTTAGCGTTGTAATTTCTGAATGATTCACACAAAAAAACATTGTTATAAAAAGGCAAAAGTATGTTAACCAGGAATTTGTTAAGGTTATGTGCATAACGAGCTTATAGCCATGTACCTAGAGAGAGCATTTTGGATGAATCCAACAGTTAACCATTCTTAGACAGGTTGTAGTCTAGCAATGATGGTTAGTCATGTTTTAATTGTGGAAACTCCGAAAAATCATGCACTTAGCCGTGTTGGACGATTCTGTATCTTAAAAACTACATAAGATAGAAAAATAGAACCAAGATAGGTCGATGCGGCTTTTTTTTCTCTCTTAGCCCATATTGAAAACTCAAAATTGGCCATATGTGGCTTAGACTACTTTTAGTGATCGGACGGCAGCACTGGTAAGTACTCAACGGCACAACCGATTTTGATAAATGCATGATAAATGATACATCATTAGATTCGTATTGATGGCGCGAGTGTCACTGGGTATGAAGTTCGTGAAAATAAATAAAATGGCGGATTTTATGCACTTTTAAAGTGCACTGCGGTCGGGTTTTTTTAGTAAAAATATTTAGTTATTTGCTGTAGAAGAACTGCGTTGCGAGACTTGCATTCAAATTTAATGTTTTTGATGGGATTTTTATATGTTTGGGTTTAGCACCACAGAATAACTAATAGTACCTACAACGTACAGAAGTCTCTCTCTGTAACAAAACAGACGTTCGGCTCCGACCACCGAACGGAACGCACCGGATCCGACCGTCTCTCCCTATCGCATAACGCGTGCTCTTTCTGGTCGCAGACTACGCCGCTACGCGGTGGAAAAAGTTGGTTCCAGAAGCCACGCGGCGAACTCACGGAGTGAGCCACTTCTGGTAGCACATCGTTACTGTAATTTATTTAATACATGTTGCCGTAACACTTTCGCCGGCGGTACCCAAATTATAAGAATGACACTTACATTTCGCCATACAATACCTATGATCTTATAGAACGACAGCGGCAAGCGCCGTACAGCGGTGTGCGTTGACTTACACAAACGCATTGCATCTGTGTGAGTCAGAGTCAAACCCGAGTTTGAGATTACACTCTGTTTCGACGGTAGTGTCATCGTTGTTGTGCCACACATGACGTTAACATTTGCTCCGTAATAATGCTATGGGTTTTGATCGGCAAGCACTGTGCTGACGTATAGGCAATCGCGAATAAATACTTAGCGTGGTTCACACTTTACGGTGATACCCAACCCAACCTTTTTTTTGTGCTCGAACGGGTGCTAGCTCTGAGAGCTGTCACAACTATCGGACTTCGTGGCGGTAGGCTGCCTCAGCAAAACCTCAGCACCACGGGTGTGTGAAACAGTGGCGTGCGCGGGCACAGGACCACAGTGAAAAGTGTACCTAGACTTTTAAGATTGTGGTGATTTTATCTTGTAGGTATGTTGTTGTCCTAACTGAGATGCAAATGTAGTCGAGAGGAGACAATAATATTTGTGTGGGTTATCGTGGTGGCCGACCCCGACGGTGGAGTCGACGGCGTGCATGAAACCCGTTACCGCCGGCGAACGTGTTAAGTAGACCACTTTACGGTAGATGGCGCTACGAGCCTCCCTTAAGGCATACAAAAAAGGGGACTGGTTAAATTAAAATATACACATGCACAACTAGGGTGGTAAACATAGAAAGGCCAAGATCGCAGATGTTTGCAGCCCGAGCTGCAAGCGAGGGACGTAAATGTGCGATCGAGGCTTTTTTATTACCTCCCGAGTTGTGTACATAATTTTATGTCTATACTTCGCAAGAAAGCGGCTTTTTCCGTACGCGTAGCGTGCCGTAAAAGTTACTTTATGGCCAGGTGTGGCATAAACATACAAACATAGCAAGTTTATAAAAAGGTTTTAGTAAAGTTTGAAACATCACTCCAATCTGTCAAAATTCGAGTTAAAAATGCGTCGTTCCCTTCCCACTAACAACCAAAAATGTTGAAACGCCTAACTCTTTTTCATGTCCACTTTTTTACTGTTTATGTACGGGTGTTTATTCAGTATTGGCATGCCGATCAGAAATATTTAGTTAAATCAATTAAAAAGTTCATATTGCAAACTATTTCGCCACGAAATGCATGCACGGTTTGCATATTAGCGCAGTAAAATAATTTCGTAGTCCAGTCAGAGTAATTTATTCGGTGTTGATAACTATACATCTTCGATTGTTACTGATTGATATTAAGAAAGCTTTCTTCATCATTTCAATCTTGAGACGTCAACTGCAGCTGCTGACATAGGGCTCCCTTAAAGACTTCCACAAAAAACGGTCCTCATCGACTTCCGGCGACCTTAACTTGGTCTCTATGTCATCTTTGTCTATTGTTAACTTGGTTTTAGTTGGTCGAATGGAGACCAAGTTAAGAGCAATGCCTAGCTGAGAAACTTTTCAAATCTCGAATTTTTGACGCAATGTTTCTGTCGCGCTGCTGTGGGCGGGATTACAATTCGTGCGATAAGGACAACTGCAGCTCGGACTAAAAATTTCACGCAAAAAACTCAAAAATCGAGGTTTTGCTCTCGACTGTTTCCTCCTCCAAAACGCCAAAAAAACAATCATTATAAAATTCTTGGAACTGCAAGAAGAAGAATCTACGCCGCTATGTTTTGATTTTTTTGATATTTGTTGTCATCAGCCAATTCAATTAAGCCGTTTTTGCGATTTTCAAGGCGCTGTAAGTTTCTTTAAAATAAAAATATCCGAAAAAGCAAAGCATAGCGGCATAGATATCGATGATATTGATCTTATTGGGAAAATCGCAGATAGGCATTCCTCTTAAGGTCGCCGGAAGTCGATAGAGTCTTTAAGGGAGACATTATGATCAACAGTTGACGACTCAAAGTTAAAATTAGGAAGAAAGCTTATAGTTTTCTTAACATCAATCAGCAACAATCGAAGCTTTTCAATATTTGAGACCCTTTTATGCCCCATCGGTCATTGGTTCCTCGAGCTATGTGCCAAGCCTAGTGCCACTTTAATTTATTAACTCTGGCAGCAATGCCGGTTACCTTAGTTCTTCTACGGTACAATGATGTTTTTTTTGAGCACCATTCGGTTAATAATTTATTCAATTAAATTCAATGTATTTAATTCAGACAATGCCTATGTATTTTTTATCAACTTGTAAAGTTGATAAGTATGTTTAGAGCAAATCTTGCAAGCTGAATAACACAAATAACACTTCCTGACTTTTGATTGAGCTCAAATTTAGTTTACTTGCGAATCTTCAGTGTCAATGCCATATCATGGTACCCAGGTGCTACTCGTAATGTGATGATGGAGTCATAAGATCATCTAAATCATATAAGATACACCCATAGTGTTTTGGGTTATTTCATTGTTTTCGAGATGCACTTTGCGACTTTACAAAAAAGGTGGAGTCGGTGAAATAAGAAACTTGTCTTAAAATATATTTTTTTTATATAAACTTATTTTATTTTAATTTGCCTGGGCTACCGCGCGTCCGAGTGAATTTCGTTCTTTCCCGTTTGCGTTTGACTCGTGTTTTCCCGAACGCAGAGCGAATTTTGTGGAAACAGTTTTCATGTTGTTTTTTGCGATTTTTCCAATACAACGCTCCGCTTTTTACTGCGTCGAAACGTTAAAATGAGAGATTTTTACTGGAAAAGTTAGAGGTGTGGACGATTAAGCGGAATATAAATATATCGTCGACCGTAGGCTGAATTACGGTAAGGGACAGGCAAAACAATGTCCCTTACCGTAATTCAGCCTACGGTCGACGATATGCTGAATATATTGTACATTTTTATATCCTAGTTCAATAGTTCCTTACCTCCTTAGGATGCTAACGACACTCACGGACAATGAATTCGGGTCATTTTCTATGAACAATTATGTATGTATATAGAAAGTGACTCAAATTTATTGTCCGTGAGTGTATTTACCGTGTTGCTACTCTACTATAACTAGGAGTTTAATTCAACAAATTGCCGTTAATTTGTTGTAACAAAATTTGGTCCTTGAACTAGTAGTTAAATTACCTAGTAGGTAGAGTAAGTAATTAAGAAAGCAATGAAGAATATATAAATGATATGTTGCAGTTTTCACAGCTTAGCTACTCGTATTAGAAATGTAACATTTTGTAATCTACCTATGTAAGTAACAAATGAACTGATAACTGCTTAAAAAACGTTATATCTTTTGTTTTTGTTGACGTCACGAGAATTAAAAGTATTCCTCTGGGTTCTATTTTATTTTACAATTGCTTGGCCGCCGGTGCTCACACCACACATTGTACCACATTGACATGTTAATTGCATCCCGGTTAGGTTAATTATGCACCTCATTTGTATGCAACACCATAGACATCTTGTGCAAGGTTAGCCCAACCAGGTTGTACCTATTGAAATGAAATATCAAGAGTTCCTTAATCAAAATACTGTAACCCATTAACAAAATCATCAAATCAGGACCCGCATTTAACTCAATTTCGTTACCTAACATAGGTAAATAAACGAATTAGATTATCTCTACCACAGTTTAAAACCAACAGTAGGCAACGTTCATTCAGATAACATATAGGTATAGGGAACGTGCACAAAATATAGGTGGCAGCACTAAACGACAAAAGAGACACGGGCGGACAGTAAAGGAAACTATTGCCCTTGTCAAATCAAGCTGTCAATGTCAATGATAATATGTAAGTGTCAATGTCAAATATAGTAAGTCGTAGCTATACTGACGTTAATCGTCCTTCAACGCAATAAATTAACGTTATTGACGGCGTTTTCGTCAATGTGGCCCCAGCATGAGAGGCTATATGATTTACATTGGTGGCACCAGTTGGCAGCACCTTCGTCGTGCACGTTCCCTATTTATAGGTGGGTCGATTTCAGGCGTTTTTCCAGTGTTTTTTTTATTTCATTAATGTCACGCGATTTTAATCGTGATGGACTATCAAGTGACGACACCTTTTGATTAAATCGTGTGTAGCCGCGATACCATCTATCGTTTATTATTAAAGTTAACTGTGATTACCACATTCGGTCATAAATCGAGCGTTTAAACCGCCTCACTTCAGTGTGCCTACCATGAGTTGACTTTTCGATCGGCGCTAGCGAGTATCGAGCGCTCGATGACAGTCTATCTCTTTCGTACTATTGGCGCGTGCGAGAGATGCACTGACTCTCGATACGAGAAACTCGCTAGCGCCGATCGTACACTCAACTCATGGTAGGCACACTGTAGACACATTTTTGTCGAAGGTTAGGTTATGGCATGCCCTTCTGGCATGTGTGTGAATATCTTTACACATTAGGCCCATCTGGTAACACTATTTTTTTTTAAAGTGGGTAGGTTTGCACAGTTAAGGTAATTTTGACAGGGAAAATTTATAATTTATAATTTCGGTCGCAGGTAGACCGAACGCTGAAAAGGGTTACGAAACGTCGGGACAAAACATGATGCTAAACGCCATAGCATCATAGCGTAGCATCATAAGCCTACAGTTCAGAAATGTTATGTCAAACGTCTGCCGACCGTCTGCATCCTTTACACTGTAACCATACATCCGTACGAGATAGCAGCCTCCGACTCGGTCCTAATGACTCGGATTTACGGCCGCGCCGGTTGTGGGCTTACGATGTAGTGATGTGTAGCGCTTTTATAAAGTCACTAGTATTTACCCGCGGCTTTGCCCGCGTTATTTCCGTTAATTTCTAAAGGGAACTCTTTACTGAGATATAAAGTATCCCATGTTTCAATCCAGGACCAGGTCTACTTGCATGCCAAATTTCATCTCGACCCATCTAGTTGTTACCCCGTTATTTAGTAACAAACATCTAAACCTGAAAAGCCTGTACATATCTAGTATACAGGGTGGGAGGGACTATACCGACAAACTTTAACTATAGATTCTAACAACTATTAGGAGTAAAAAAAGTTATGTGATGTATAGTCGAAAAACGCTTACTTTCAGAGATATTCATTATTTTTTAAATGAAAACTCCCAAGTGTGTAACAAGCCCTAATAAATGTGACTAAGATAGTTTTACTAATTTTTTTAAATCCTTTAACTAAACAGCAATTAACCTTCGCAGTATTTGATGGTAAGCGACTACGAGGCCAAAAAATTGACCTTTCGTTTCCATTTTAGCTTTTTTTTTCTTTTTGATAACTTTTCCTCCAGTAAGGACATGTTTATAACGAGGGGCTGAATTTACTGATTTATTTTGTTTCATAAGACTATTAATGTAAAATGACAATATTCGACCCATGTTGATATAACATTATTTACTCGTCACACCACCAGGCATTCATGGCTAAAGTATGTCGGTATAGTCCCTCCCACCCTGTATACGAGTACTACTATAGGTCTGTACTCTCAACGTTAATAAGTTTAACTTTGTACAGGAAATGTAAGCAAATTATTTTCTCATGAAATAAATTATGTAGGTTTCTAGACTTCCTCGCGTGAGGGTAACAGATGAGTTTGCCTCGCTTATTCCAGTGTGTTCACGAGTCCTAATGACCCGGATTTACAGTGCCGCTCTATGCTGGCTTACGATCTAGTCATGTGTAGCACCGGCTTTATATGTCAGTTGTTTTTAACTTTATTGCACGAAACAAATTCTTAACTTTCCACTTTTGTATAAGAAATTATAGGTTGGCCTACTACAAAAATTGTATCTTTTAGTCAAGATATAAAGACGGAAAAGTAGTCCTACTTCGGCCGTTTAGGACTAAGGTTTAGGAGCGCGCGACAGCGCGCGACACGTATTCATTCGCGCGTCTGTGTGAGTGCCGTCCGTACTGGAGCATTCTTATCTCTTTGCTTGTAGTGCATTCGTACACGGCGCGCACACATACAAGCTCGCGATGTACCTTTTGTAGAAAAATTACTGCTACTATACTTTGTTTTAGTTATAATAATTCTTAATGTTATTTAAGTCCATTTTGCGCTTGTTTTATTACCCGACTGCGGCGAAGCCCAAAGGAGGGTTATGTGTTTGACCTGTATGTATGTATGTCCGTTCCTGTGTCCGCTCGCAACTACTCAACGGCACATCCGATTTTGATAAATGATACATCATTAGATTCGTCTTGATGGTGCGAGTGTCACTGGGTATGAAGTTCGTTAAAATAAACAAAATGGCGGATTTTATGCAGTTTCAAAGTGCACCGCGGTCGGGTTTTTTTAGTAAAAATGTGGTTATTTTACAAGTACGAGTAGAACACGAAACGCCAAAAAACGCGTTTCTATTTTATAGTATGAGGGCCCCTGATTTTTGATTTTATTATGTTTTTACGGATATTGCTTTTTGTTATAGTCGCAATAGAAATACACATTCTGCGATAATGTCCATTGTCTACCTATTTTGGTTTAAAAGATACAGTGCTGTGACAGATGGACGGACAGCGGAGGCTTTGTAACAGGGTTATTCTTCAGAAATATGTCTGGGTTATTCTTCAAAAATATATCTGCGGTCACCTTATTCCTCTGGCCCTTTTTCATACTAAATGTATGGAGACAGGAATAAGTCGCAGATATATTTCTGAAGAATAACCCATCTACAGTTTAAACTTAAACTATACACATCTACATTAATTTTACTATTATTTTACTTGTCTTGTTTTGACGCCTAGATACCCTTTAGGTACATCTCTAAATATGTCGTTTTAAGTTCAATACAATGAATTAATGAAATCTCATGTATTATAACAATATGACAAAAATATATACATATTTTTGAAAAGAGAAACTGGTGAGTTTCTTCCGGCGCTTCTTCTTACCAGAATGTCATCACACTACATAAGAAAATAATATAATCAGACATGTAAAAGAGCCCTTGAGGGCCTACTTGTAGAAATAAATTATTTTGAATTTTTGATAACCATGTCAACTCAAATCAAAAAATACGAGATCTTTTCGTATTTTTAACAGTTCTCGTAAATATGAAGCGAAAGGAAAATTAAGCGAAATACAAGTGGGAATGACTCGTTTCGCCGCGCCCGTAATTGACGCTCAGTAACCCGTGGCCTGCTTATTTATTTAGTTAAACCAAGGACCATTAAAACAAGAGGACTGTCATTCTGCATACAAAAAGCTGTTCCCCGATATTTACAGCGCCATCTATGTATAAGCTTGGTATAAAAATTATATTATTTACAATTATTCAACTTTGCAAGCGTGACACAGTATTTAAATGTTAGAATTTATTTATTATTAGCTGTTTACGAACTAATTGTTACTGTACTATGTTTCTTTGTTCAATTATAACATCGTTAAACGTTTCGATTTTTAGTGCCATCTAGTTTTTACCTAGATATCCCCTTGCGGGCACGATCCAAAGTATGGAGAATGACAGTCCTCTTGTTTATTGGTCCTTGGTTAAACTTTATTGCACAAAGTAAACTAATCGACATTTGATACCCTACTTGAAAGTAGCTCAGCTTTCAATTTTCGATCTCCCATTTCGGCCCCAAGTAATATACAGGATGAATTTTAAATCGTGAATCGTAATAATTTTTTGTAGTCTATACATAGTTAACAATAACTTATAATGCTTTTAAACCTAAATTAATTATGTTTTTATTTTGTCCACTTTTTTGATTTATCCTAATTTTTAAAATCTCGTGGTCACCCTACATTCATGTTTCGTACTTGTCATGAAAATTTCAACATTAGATATCCAACCTCCTAATATTGAAGTTGGCTGGATAGAATTTTGGCACGTATTGTCAATAATGTCAACATCGTCGACATTGTCAACATAAGTACCTATTTAAATCGTATTTACTCATAAAATAATTCAGTTTTGTTACGATTAATGGTATAAACGCCTCCACCATTTTGTTCATAATTAATTAAGCGGGTCTTTAATTGTAATTAACACTAGTGCTCTGTATTAGTCTTAAGTAGCTTTACCGGTAAACGTGGTTACGATTCACGATTTAAAATTCACCCTGTTATAAGATTTTTTGTATGTCCAGTAGGCTCGGGTTAATGACTCTTAAAACCATTCCACAAATCGATAGTAGCAGTAGTTCTTGAGATATCTGACTGTGACAGACGGAAAGACAGACAGGTGGACGGACGGACAGAGTTGCACCATAAGGGTTCCTTTTTTATCATTTTGGTAAGGAACCCTACAAAGAGACCCGGGTAGTTCTCTGCGACTAAACAGTCGCACCAATCGCATCATTACCATCGCCACATTATGGATAAGCTCCCTATAAACTATGGTGTCGTTTTCGGTTATCTTGTAGAAGTCGCGTGCTTCTGCTATTTTTATCATAATGCTCCTGATTGCTTTTATAAAACGGCCAATAATAGTGGCGATGGTAATGAAGCAAGCAAAATGGTAAAAAATATCGTATTTTCAATACTTCTCGTAAATATGAAGCGAAAGGAAAATTAAGAGAGATACCTACAAGTGGAGATGATTCGCCGCGGTCCGTAATTGGCGAATGCAGTTTATTATAACGAATGGCCTGGAGCCGGCCGTTTATTATCCTGAATAAGATTCTGTAAAAAAAATTGAGACAAGCTTTTATTACTGACTGTACCTTTTTAGGGTTTCGTATTGACATTACGTGCCCAAAAATAGGCCGCAAAGTACCTCGTTTCCGGTGCGGCTTGACACTTGGCACGGAATGGAATTTCATACTTACATTGCCGGCCTTGTAATTTTTTTTAATTTCCATTCCACATTTATGAGGGCCACAGCATCACGGCATTCAGCCATTAAAAAACAAAAAACTATTTTTGCTATATTTAACAGTTTTATTTACATAAAATTGACATGAACATAACAAATAACACATTATAAACAATTTCCAATTATTATAAATTGCAAACTAAACCACAAGAATACACATTTAAAATATTTCATCTAAATATTCGCGGTAAAAATGTAAACTGAAACAGCTTTTGGTCGTAGGTATATGGTTTCCGAACGTGACTTGATATGTATTTGCATTATCTATGGATATAATGTCACTAACGTCAGTTTCTGATAGAAAGTTTCTGCTATAAAAGGATATTAGTAAGTTTATTTATTTCATTGCATATTTGAGAAAAGCACTATACATACCTCGGCGGGAAATGGGGTTGCCGGCCTCGTAACTATCTGGCCTCGCTTCGCTCGGCCAGCTATATGTACTCGGCCGGCAACCCTTCACTTCCCGGCCTCTGCAATAATGTACTATTTTTTTAATTTCCATTCCACATTTATTTGGGCCACAGCATCACGGCATTCGGCCATTAAAAAAACAAAAAACGATGTTTGCTATATTTTGCAGTTTTATTTATTTCAAATTGACATAAACATAACAAATAACACATTATAAACAATTTTAAATTGCAATTTTAACTACACGAATACACATTTAAAATATTTCATCTAAATATTCGCGGTAAAAATGTGAACTGAAACAGCTTTTGCATTGTCTATGGATATAATATGTCACTAATGTCACTTTCTGACAGAAAGTTTGTGTTATATTAAGGTTATTATAGTAAGTTTATTTATTTCATTGCATATTTGAGAAAAGCACTATACATACCTCGGCGGGAAATGGGGTTGCCAGCCTCATAACTATCTGGCCTCGCTTCGCTCGGCCAGCTATATGTACTCAGCCGACAACCCCTCACTTCCCGGCCTCTGCAGTAATGTACTATTATTCCACACCTGGCCATAAAGTGACTTTCCGCACGCTGCGCGTACGGAAAAAGCCGCTTTCTGGCCAAGTGCAGATATAAAATGATGTACACAACACGGGAGGTAATAAAGAAAGCCCTCGACCGCATATTTACGTCCCTCGCTTGCAGCGCGGGCCGCAAACTTCTACGATCTCGGCCTTTCTTTGTATTACCACCCTAGTTGTGTAATCATTACACAACTAGGGTGGTAATACAAAGAAAGGCCGAGATTACATTACACTGTAATGTACTATATCTTTCACTGCATATCGAAGCGTTAACAGTTGACACAATAATACTGCCAATGCGCTTTGATCATTCGACTGAGGCATGAAGGGCGTTAACTGAACAATACTAACTAAACTAACACAGTATAATACCAATATTTTTTTGTCCTGGAAAAGGTACATCGTGCGCTTAAATGTATGCGCGCTTTTTTTTGCCTTTTGGTGCCGGGGGCGCCTGGGGTCGAACCAGGTCGCCTTGTCCCGGTCCACCTGGATAGGGTCGGACTAGGTGGGGGCCTGAACGCCTGGAGTCGAACCAGGTCGTTTGGCCAATGTATGCGCGCCGTGAACGCACTATAAGCAAAGTTTTAAGAAAGCGTAAGAAAGCTCCAGTATGGATCGCACTCACACAGACGTGCTATCGCGCGTCTGTGTGAATACGTGTCGCACGCTCTTAAAAGGCTAAATTTCTTACTTGTACGTCATTATACTTTGGTACTGGACAATAGCTAAGGCTGTTTGAGACCTTAGGCAATACAAACACAATCTTGAAGTAACACCATTCTGCGCTCGCTGCAGCCCTAAACTCTGATTTTTTATCCGTGGAAATCTGACGTTTCTTGGTATTACCAGACAAAAAAAAACTCCTTGTGTCTGTGGTAAGAATTTAAAAATAATTAAAATGCAGAACTTGGCTCCTGTGTTTTATATACATGAAATTACAATACCTGTAATATATTATTTATTACAACATAGAAAGCATAATTTTAAATTGCATAGTTTGGACACAATAAATTACAATGTTATTTTCTGGGGAAAAAAAATTATGTTGCCGGTATCACTCTGATGACTTTCATATATTACAAACCATTGGTTCAAAATTATAAGTTTATATTCTTGATTATTAGTAAATTGATTACATTGCAATATAAATAATAATCCACCGCATCCCGTCATATAAAGCAAAACGCCAGCTGTCAAAGTGGTCTGTCAGCCGTACGGGTATGTGCAGCCAACTATGCAAAACAATGGGCTAGACGACTAAAAAAAACTGTTTAGCCCGTGATTTAGATTATTAAAAAATATTGTACACGTATTTTTTCTTTTGTTTGACAAACAAAAAATGACGAGGATAGAGTGCTTAAAAGTTTCGAGTGACGTCACTCCTAGGTACAATTTTCACCTAGGAGTGACGTCACAAGCCCCCACTCCAGAAGTTTGATGACCTATAACTTTGTCGATTTTTAATATTTTGATAAACCAAAAAATACGTCTCCCATATTTTTCCATAATGTAACTGACGGACTAAATAGAATTATATAGTTTTTACCCAGTCGTCATCCCCATTCTTTGACGCGTCCGTCGTGTCGCGTCATTCGGCTTCTTTACTTATATTGTAGCTTTAGATACCTATCGTAGAATATTTAATTCCCTGATAATAATTTCAATGCAATCCATAATACAAACTTATTAAAACAGCGCATATTAAATGTAGCTTGTATAAAAAAAATGTTTCTTACTTCTGAAACGTCAAATTATGACAGATGTCAGAATTCCACGGAATAAAAAATCAGAGTTTAATCAAATTTTCAGCCAGGACTGCCCGTGTCGCACGCTCCTAAACGGCCGAAGTTGGACTACTTGTTCCTCTTTATACTTTGGTACTAATCACTGGAAGGCCTGCATCCATCACGTGGCAAAGTCGTATTCTGCTTAATAGCAGCACAGAATAAATAAGAGAAATAATAAATCGCCCGACAAAAATACTGACATGCACATCAAAAAATCCATATGTACATCGAAGCTATGTTTTGATATTTGTTTGGTATTTTTTGATGTGCAAGTCAGTATTTCAGTTAGGTTATGTTTTTTTTTGATGTGCCTTTAAATACTACCCAGTAAATAATGGGACTACGTACAGAAGTTTCTCTTTCTAACGAAACTGACGTTCGGTTCCGACCACCGGACGGAACGCACCGGATACGACCGTCTCTCTCCATCGCATAACGCGTACTCTTTCTGGTCGCTGGCTAAGCCCCTCCGGAGGGCGCGCGGCGAAATCGCGGAGCGAGCCACGCCTGCTAGAGGTACAGTCGTCATCAGATACATCGTACCAAACAAGCTCACTAATATCTGAACACAACTCTAAGCGTTTGAAAGTATGAAAAGATATTTATGAGCACATAATAATATTGCCGGAAACTGAAGTTAACGGCGCACGCGAGGTACATAGGGCCGACACAGACGGACTGCAACCCAACTGCAACTCCCTACGATTTGTATGGGACCTGCATCACAACTGCACGCCGACTGCGCAGTTGTGATTTTTTTTTTTTTTTTTTTATGTGTGATAGACAAGCATTTGGCTCCGATCGCACCTGATGTTAAGTGACGATGAAGCCTAGGATGTAGCATGCTTGTCTAGAAGATGTCTATTCACTCTCAACTTGAAGAGATCCAAGTTATATTTTTCTGGGAAAAGATGGGCGGGAAGAGAGTTCCACTCTTTTGCGGTCCTTATAAGGAAGGTGGATGCAAAGCGTTTTGTACGAACTCGTGGAATATCGACGACATAAGGGTGGAACCCTAATCCACGCCGAGTGACGTAATGATGGAATGGAGACGGTGGAATCAAATCATGCAATCCCAGCGCACACTCACCGAAATATATCCTGTAAAAAACCGATAACCTGGCGACATTTCTGCGGTGCTCAAGACTCTGCAGCTTCTCCTGAGCTAACACAGGGTCACCAATGAGCTTCTTCGCACGCTTGTCAATTGAATCCAAGGCGGCCAGTTGGTATTTGGCAGACCCATCCCAAAGATGGCAACAGTACTCCATGCACGAACGGACTTGTGCTTGGTATAACTGAAGTAGCTGTCCCGGCGTGAAGTACCGCCTCACTTTGGATAGGATTCCAAGTTTTTTTGCTGCATTTTTAGCCAAGGATTCAATGTACTGACCAAAGTTCATGTTGGAGGATAGATTCATACCAAGAAGCATCAAATGGTCTGAAATCGGTACGGATACACCTCGGAAAGTTGGAGCCAGATCAAAGGGACTCCGTTTAGCGGAGAACAAACACGCCTGAGTCTTGGTGGCATTGAAACTAACCAGATTGGCATCTCCCCAATCGGACACTGCCCCGAGGGTTAGATTTACACGAGCCACCATGGCTTCTCGACAAGACTGGATTTCGTCCCTTTTGGCCTTCGCGCTGGATATATATCTGTCAACAACTGTGCTATCATCGGCATACCCAAAGGTACCGGGTATAAGCATGTCGTTAATATGCAGCAGAAAAAGAGTTGCAGACAGAACAGACCCCTGAGGAACACCGGCGTCAATAGCCCTATGATCCGAAGTGTAACCATCTAGAACTACTCGGATCGAACGCTCACTCAGGAAATCAGCAATCCATTTACAAAGGCCTTCAGGGACTCCATACGCTGGAAGTTTACCCACTAGGCTAGCGTGCCAGACCCTGTCAAACGCTTTAGAAATGTCGAGAGACACGGCAAGAGCCTCACCGTGTTTCTCGATCGCTTCGCCCCATAGATGGGTGACATACACCAGAAGATCCCCAGTCGATCGCCCTGGACGGAATCCAAACTGGCAATCGCTGAGCAAGTCATTCCCTTCTAGGTATGCAAGGAGGCGTTTATTCAGTACACGCTCCATAGTCTTACAGAGTATGGAGGTGACGGAAATTGGGCGATAATTGACAGGGTCAGCCCGACTGCCTTTTTTGGGTACAGGTTGCACATTTGCTAACTTCCATGACGCTGGAACAACCCCAGTCTCAAGTGAGGAGCGATACAGGCGTGTCAGAACCGGAGACAACTCAGCCGCACAATTCCGCAAAACGACAGCTGGAATTCCATCGGGACCACTAGCTTTATTGACATCTAGACTCCGCAAGATTGCAAGGACCTCTTTTTGGCGTATATGGATTACGCTCATAGAGGTATCAACTTGCGGTAAAATAGGTGGGCATTTACCTGCAGCGTCTAGACGTGAATTTTCCGCAAACAGAGATGCAAACAAATTCGCTTTCTCTTCTGCGGTGTGTGCCAGTGATCCGTCAGGTTTTAGCAAGGGTGGCAACGAAGGACGACAGAAATTGGCTTCGACTGCTTTAGCCAGGGACCAGAACGCCTTACTCCCTGGCGGGTAAGAGGCTAGTTTGGTCCCAATGTGGCGTACATGTTCAAAGCGGGCCTTGCGTAGCTGTCTTTTGCTGGACTTGGCGGCTTTATTGAAGGCTTTCTTTAGCTGGGATGTATTTGGAGCTTTACGCCTACGAGCATCAGCCCATGCTATGTACGCAGTGCCATGCTATGGATGCAGTTCCCATACAAACGTTATACCTATTTCTGTACCTAGTTGAAACGTTGTTAGAATTGTCCTTACCTGTATATTTCGAGTAAATTGCATGTTGCATTCACCACTCCCACAGTTACCCTAATTAATTGAGTGCATTAAGGCGCGGTAGGACCTGGCTCGCATTTCACATACAAACTAGGGTCGGGCGGAATGCAGATTATTGCAGATTATCTTCGATTTCTAACATAAAAGTACCTATACGTTATCAACCCAAACATGAGAGGATGCCCTGCATGACTGTGAAATCATGATTGTCAGGTATTAATTTTGTCAGAAAAGGTAACTGGTGATGAACAAAATGAAAAAAAATGAAAAAATACTTTATTTTATAGTGTTTTCGCGCTACTTTTCTATCGAGCGAAGTGTTCGCTATCGTGTTCTAAGTGAGAGGAAGCCCTAGATACAGTTCTGAATATTATTATATATGTTTTACAGTGACCTAAGAGTCAAATAAGTGCTCTAAAAATGATTTGGAAACTAGGCTTCCGTGCCCGATTCTGGTCTCACTTCGCCTTAATGGGCGACGTTTTGCGTTCATTGTAATTGACGTTTACACTTAGTGTCCGACCCTGATACCGAAACTGATACCGAATTTCCAAAACCGAAACTCTTCCTCTCCGAATAAGGTCATGTTTGAGTGCGAAGAAAAAAAAAGGAATATCTTTCAGTCTTTATTTTTAAATTACGTATGAATCACTCAGTTTGATATTTGAACTAATCAGTGCATCAGCCTTACAATACAGCGAGGATATGCTGCCAGCATCTTCGGCACCATGCCGCAGGGCCCGTTTTTAGTTCTTTTATTTTAGTTTCAGCTTATTTGTTTATTTGTTTATTTGTTTATTCATTGTTTTCATGTACAATTTTATACTTCGCTAGGTGTTACAGCATATCTTGGGAGGGTACATGATGCCCCGTAGGGGTATTACAATAACTTAACTTAAAATACGATCTTATCTAGATAATTTGAAACTATTTTTGACATTTATAATACATTGCTAATTTTAATTTAATTTAATATTTTACATGTAAGTATAGCATTTTATTCAAATTCCATTCACAATAATAATAATAATAACTAGGCATTAAATATCAGATAAGCGAAATTATATCTAGACTAGGCTATAGCAAATCTATCAATATTATATTTAGGTTTCTCGGTCACATAGTAACTGTTGAGGTGGCGGGGTAATCGAATTTATTTGTTCAGTAAAGATACCGTCAAATGTTTTTATCATTAAGGAACGCTTCTATTGTATAGTAACACTTTTTATTAAGCAAGTTTATAAGTTTACGCTTAAATATGCTATCTTTTGATTCCGAGGTCATCTCTTTTGGCAGTTTCTTAAAGATTTTTATTGCTCTAAAATAAGGGCCGTCACGGTACATGGCTAGTTTGGATGTCGGTAACGGTAATAAGTGTTTTGATCTAGTCCTACCACTTGTCGCATCTTGGCATTTTGGAAATAGATTTGCATGTTTCCTAACAAACAGTGCAGTTTCCAATATATATATAGACGGTAGGGTTAGGATATTGTATTAAATTGTAGGATATTATATTGTATTTGATTTTAATTTAGTTTTAGTTTTTAGTATATTTAATCTTTTATGCCAGACCTCGCCATAAAGTGGCTTTTTCCGCACGCTGCGCGTACGGAAAAAGCCGCTTTCTGGCCAAGTGTAGACATAAAATTATGTACACAACACGGGAGGTAGTAAAGTTAGCCCTCTATCGCATATTTCCGTCCCTCGCTTGCAGCTCGGGCCGCAAACTTCTGCGATCTCGGCCTATCTTTGTATTGCCACCCTAGTTGTGTAATGTACTAAAATGTGTATTCTTGTAGTTTAGTTTGCATTTTATAATAACTGTAATGATGTTATTCGATCAGTCATTAATATAAATGTTATCACTCCTTAATTTTAAATTGTCTCGGCTTTTTGAAATAAGGATTGCCTGATCTGTCTCTCGAATTTGGAATTTGGTATAGACCCGTAGTTTCTAGAAGGCATCTGAAACCGAAACTACGCCGAAACCCGTTGTTCGCCGAAACTGAAAATTCGGTCGAACAGGGTGCCATCTATTTCGCAGATTTTTTTTTGTCCGAATCGAATTTTGCATAACAGACTTCGCATAATTTATTTTTGACGAATATTATTCTTGCAGAAAGTGTATTTGGCATAATCCACAATTTTCCGAATGATTGTTTGTCCGAAAGTTATAATAGCATAATATTGTCGTGGTCGAATTTTTTTACGAATATTTTTTTTTAACATATTTGTTATTTGGCATAATTTTGATAGTCCGAAAATTGGTCCGAAACCATGTCGTTTTATTTCAAGTTATGATATTCTTAACTCTAACAGTACCGTACTGCTGCCAGAAAATTAGGCAGGTTACTTCGGAACTGTGACCCCAACGAAAACGAAATACTGCTAGAAAAGTAGCTACTTCCTTACAAAATAAATAATTGACAGGAAAGGGGATTAGATTAGGTTAAAACATTTAAGCAACTAGAATTTTGCACGAGTTCTTAGCTATGGAAAAGCCAAAAAAGGGGGGACGGGGGGGCGGAGCCCCCCACGACGGGGGCTCGGGGGGCGAAGCCCCCCGCATGAAAAAAAAATTAGACAGAAAAAGTAGGTTAGGTTAGGTTTGAACTGCGTCCCCCAACAAAAACGAACTGCTGGCAGAAAAAGTAGGATAGGTTAAGTTAGGTTTGAACTGCATCCCCTAACAAAAACGAGCTGCTGACAGAAAAAGTAGGTTAGGTTAAGTTAGGTTTAGGTTAGGTTTGAACTGCATCTCCCAACAAAAACGAACTGCTGCCAGAAAAGTAGTTTAGGTTGAAAGTACTATAAACAAAATATAAATTCATAAATAGTTTACTTATTTTCAATTTATAAGTTACTAAAACAAAATATAAAAACAAACATTTGTATTATGCGTAGCTTGTATTCTGCATGTTCAGATTATGCTTACCTAATTTTATGCTTATTCGACAATCGGAATTCACATTTTATGCATAAATATATTTCGACGAAATAACGTTATGCGTATTAAATGTATGCGAAACTTGGTTATGCAACATTAGTATATGCCAATATAAAATTAGGCTTATACTGCTTCTGCGAAAAGGAATTATTACGAAAAAAAATATGCGTAAAATAGGCGACCCGTTTTCGGATTTTTTCATTAACTTGTGCTACACGACTCCGTGTACATGACATTGCTTCTAGACAAATTGTTTCTCTTCCAAGCATATAAGA
This sequence comes from Eudemis profundana, assembly GCA_947034925.1. NCBI lineage: Eukaryota > Metazoa > Arthropoda > Insecta > Lepidoptera > Tortricidae > Eudemis > Eudemis profundana. The sequence goes on along the minus strand of OX344805.1, from coordinate 24,520,814 downwards.
CCGTATCTTCTGATTGCGAAAACTTGACAGAGTTTGATTTTTTCATTACTTGACTACTGATACTGACTTTCACTCAGTAAACGAAGTCGCGGCCAGTTATGCTAGACAGACAGTTAAATTTTTTTTCTATTTTTAAGTAAATATTACTTAAGTATATATTTAAATTGTTTGAATAGGTACATGTTTTCTTTTCTAGTGTACTTATTAGATCACTATTTATTAGTATAAAATAACATTCAATTTTATTATTTACAGGTAAGTTCCAGGACAAAACAAAATCCTTAATCGAATAGTCAGGTAAGTATGAAGAATGTATTATCTACTCTTACTTATCTAAACTTAACTTAAGATTAAGAGGAAACAGTAAGGTCGAGAGAATTGAAAATTAGGTATTTGTAAAATGTGTCGCTATCCCGCACTGCCCGCCTCTCCCCCACAGAGCCCGATAGAGACAACTGCAGCTTGGACCGAAAATACCTTTTAAAATTTCATGAAAACAACGTTTCGTAGTCCCCTGATTTCTTCCCCAAAACTTAACCTATTTAACAAATTTTTTCATTAAACATTAAATGTTTTCCTTTTTTATAATAATCTAGTCTAATTTGTTTTCTGGATGTGTGAACACAGCGGAAAATCTGGCATTTTTTTTAGGTTTTTGAAGGTTAATATCTCTTTTGAGAATCAATTTATCGTAAAAAGGAAAACATATGAACATATCAATAGTAGCCAATAGTAATAATAGATTTTTGGACAAAAAATGATTGCTCTACTGGCATTATCCAGGGAGGAAACAGGGGACTACGTTTGTATGGAAAAACTGCCCTCCTGTTTCCTCTTAAGGCTTCGGCTCTACTGGACGGAGAGGAGAGGAGACGTGTAGGGTCGATCAATCACATTAGTTGAAATCAGAGATGGGCAAAATTTATTCGAATGACGAATAACGACTAATAATAACCAAATTATTTGTGAATGACGAATAAAATTGGTGGGATTATTTCACGAATAATTTATTCGAATAAGAATAATATTCGAATAAATTATTCGTGAAATAATTTATTCGCGGATGATTTATTCGAGAATGAATTGCAACGAACAATTATTTATTGGAATACCATATTGACTTTTCTCGAAAAAATAATAACTAGGTAAACAGAACTGAAAGACTGTTTTTGTACTAACGGAACGAACTAAGATTTTTGCCTTACTCATATAAAACATACTTCTAATATTTAAACTGCCTTTAGGAAGTCTGAGCCTTTAGGAACACATTATGTGTTAGAATTAATATAAGTACAGTAAAAACAAGTCATTATTCGTGTTGTACCTTAAATATTTTTCTTGGATTTATTCGAAAAAAAAAACAAATAAATCATCCGTCATTTGAAAAGTCGTGGAATGATTTATTCGCGAATCAATCATCCGCGAATAAAAATATCGTGAATTATTTTTTTTATTAGAAAACATTATTCAAAAAATGCCCATCTCTGGTTGAAATCCACATCTCGTCTCCACTTCGCTTCAATGGAAACAGCGAACGCTAATGTGATTGGTCGATCCCTGCACTTCTCCTCTCCGTTCGTCTCCGCCTCAGAGGAGCCACAGCCTAATTCTTTTACGTATATAGTTGTTAATCTAGCTAAAATAACATGAGGAATCCCAAAAAGTCAGAATATAATGCATTCGGCCGTTTATGTGGTCAGCGCCATCTGAAAGTGAGGCTTAAAAACTAAATGATATTTATTTAGCTTATTGAGGCTTGTGGTTGAAACACACACTCCATATCACACTAATATTATAAATATCAAAGTTTGAGAAGATGTTTAGATGTTTGAATGTTTAGATGTTTGGAGATTTGGATGTTTGTTACTAAATAACGGGGTAACAACTGTATGCATTGAGATGAAATTTGGCATGCAAGTAGATCTGGATACTTTATATCCCGGTAAAGAGTTCCATTGGGACAGTAACGGGATCAACGCGGGCGAACCCGCAGCTAAATGCTAGTTATAAATAAAACACATTTCAACCAAAAATGTCATTAAAGTCGGTTCTTAACCCCTTTACGTGTGTATGAAGGAGCGTATCGATTCTCCTTGCCTAGTAACACAGACTTGCATCGTTTTACATTACATCTAAAACGATGCAAGTCTCGCAACGTAGTTCTACAACAACAAAAAAGTTTTGAGATGTAATGTTAAACCAAGTCAGTAGGGGAGACCGGGTATGGTTGTCTCGCGGGTTGGTTGTCACAGCGGCCATAAAATAATACTAAACGAAGATACGATACGATACGATACTAGAACGAAATAAGTGCATCGATTGGTGAAGTACGGAAGGATGTACAGCTCTTGCGATCTTTTAGCACCGATCGATGTACTTAATGTTTCGTTTAGTATTATTTTATGGCCGCTGTGACAACCAACCCGCGAGACAACCATACCCGGTCTCCCCTACTGGGGGGATGTCCACAGAAGTTGATTTCTACCGCTTTGCCTATTATTTACCCGTGGAGGATTCTTTACTTGAGAACTATAAAATGTAATATTGTCTTCGGTTTCCGCGATTATCACTCATAGTAATAAAACAACTTAAACGGATTAAATCGCGTATATTACTACATTTTTTTACCCGACGTTTGGTAACCCTTTTCAGCGTTCGTGAAAATATATTTAAGTCTTATTATGACCTATATTTCGCTGAAAATTCAGGGTTCTAGCCTTATCCAACACAAAATTGCAGGAGGCTAAAAATGGCCTCAATTGGTTCGAGAAAAGGATGGAACGGCCGTGCTTTTGTTTTGCTCGACTTGGTGTGGGCACTGCCGTGCCCCCAGATATTGCGTAGTAATCCTAACATGGAAGGATGAATGTTGTAATTAAGTCACTGCAAGATACTCTTATGACTGCTATTAATCACCTTTAGGGCTTTATTGTAATAAAGGTGATTAATCGCTGCATTACTCCGGCTTAGTCTGAATAAGACGTATCATAACACTTATATCACTGTATAATACTTAATACTAATATCGCGCGGCGTGTATGTGTGCGCGCCATGAATGCAAATCAAGTAAAGTTTTACGAATGTTTAAGAATGCCCCAGTACGCATCGCACTGTCTGCGCCTCGATTTGGGTGAATCAATTTTTTTTTGCTTTATGCAAAGATTGCTCCTTCTCCTAATTTGTTCACCTTTACCTTTAGAGATAGATGGGGTAAAAATAAAACTCTTTTAACCAATAAATAGGGTGACCCAGCGGACGAACCCTTATTTCCATACAAAAGTGGGGGACAGCTATGTCCGCTGGGTCACTGCTTATAAACAACTTATAATAAACAAATTATAATAAAAAATATTTGCATTACGTAGCTTTATTATTTGTATTTTAAATGAGCATATACTTTATTTAAAAAATATCCGAATAAAGATTTCCTTTCAATTTTAGTCCGAGAAGGTGAAATTTGGTTGACAAAGAAAAGTTGATTCACCAATTTACACAGACGCACGACGCGCGTTCGTACACGGCGCACATACATTCAAGCGCGCAATGTACATACCTTTTGTAGAAAAATTACGGCTATTACGCTGTAGTGAGGGCGTAATCAGCTTTTAAACAACCATTAAAAAACTGTGTATGGTGCGATTGAACATAAACGTTCCACTGATCCCCGCATCAAAATAAATTTACACTTTTTTATTTTTTATTTATTAATTTTTTTGTTTTATTTTGACGATCATAGTATAAAATCATGTAAATTGACATTGTGTAATTTATACTGTATTTTTATATTATGAAATAAATAAATCTAATATAATCTTGCCGAACAAGTATCGCCACTAACTTCTGACAATCTAAAGCAAACTAAATCCGAAGACAAACTATCTGCGCCGTCTTGGTTAAACAATACACAATTCAGTTTCGCGTTACAGACTATCCGATTCGGTCGTAACGTAAGTTTCACAGATATCCTGTAGATCAAAGGGCGCTGCTTCGGTCTCGATACGAAGCTATGAAGCTGTGAAACAAGGAAGATAGCTACTAGAAACGTAGAGGCCAAAGTTGTTGAGGTGATTTTGGAAGATTTTTTACAAAGTTCTAATTGCCATTGCAGAAGGCGTATTCAACGTAGTAAATAATACTCGTAATTATTGAGCAATTGTATGCATCCATACTTTTACACTTGATTGTACTACCTGATGAAGAGAAAAGGCGGCAATGTGAAAGCATATACTGGGTGTGGCCTGTAATACGACCAAAAAATTAAACCGTAGATTCTGTTCCTCAAATAATAAAACTTTTGTTCAACCACTTTTTAAAAATATGTAGTCCTTAGATTGTCTCTTTTTCATACAAAGTAATTAGTATTTTCAATGTACATCAAAATCCGTCTAATTGAAATTGCTTGTCAGTCTTGTCACCCTACAGACGTAATCAATTTCGCAATACATTGCGTGTTCGGATAAACTTTAAAGTGTGCTAAAAATCAAACCACAAGTTATTTTTAAAAGTCGCTGAATAATAGTTGTCTAGTTTGAAGAGTAGAACCTACGGTTTAATTTTTTGCTCGTATTACAGGCCACACCCGGTATATTTCAAAATAATAACAATACAAAGTAAGTAAAACTAAATTAAAATTAAATATACTATAAACTAATACATTAGTAGAAGAGGTCGCGTTTACCGTTACGGTTTGTTACGCACTGTCAAAAAAATATTTTTGAGACAATATTTTTCTTTTGACTGCATTTTTTTGCATATTCGCAAACTGCATGTCTACAGACTGTACAAAAAAGGCACAGTCGACAAAATAAAAACTTGTCTAAAAATATTTACTCACCAGAAACTTGTGGCGTTTATCGCTGCGCTTGTCGCTCCGCTGCCCGCTCTGCTTAACTCCTATGTGAGTAAGCCTTACGCTGCAGTACCGGCCTGCCTGCTGTATGGTATCAGGCTAATTTGTTTATTATATAAAAGAGCTGCTTTTCTATTGAGGTTTATGTCGTTTTTAACCGACTTCAAAAAAGAGGCTATTAATTGGACATCTGGGTCCAATAAGGGATAAGTTGTCCATAAGTAAGTAATATTGTCAGAATTGCACAGTTTTTGCATATGTTAGTACAGTAAACATGTGCCTTTCATTTGTGTATTTATGTCTGTATGTTTGACCGCGCATTTCTCAAAAACTACAAGTCGGATTGCAAAATTATTATTTTTAGTTTGACTCAAACTACATACTACATATGACGACCGCTTTAGCTTAGTTAGTAGTGACCCTGCCTACGAAGCAGGAGGTCCTGGGTTCGAATCCCGGTAAGGGCATTTATTTGTGTGATGAGCACGAATATTTGTTCCTGAGTCATGGATGTTTTCTATGTATTTAAGTATTTGTATCTATTAAATATATCGTCGTCTAGTATCCATAACACAATCCTTATTGAGCTTACTATGGGGCTAGTTCGATTTGTGTAAGATTGTCCCCTAATATTTTTTTATTTATTATTATTTATATAATAATTACCGTCTACACCGTGGGCCCGAATAACCCGAAAAGTTTTAACTCAACAATTAAAGTCCGTTAGTGTACAGTCGTGGTATGATACGGTGTAGTGGGCAGAAACCTTTAGGCAGAGCCGCTCAGCTGTTGATACTAGTTCCCGATAGATGGCGCGACTGGTCTCTGTAATAACGACTGTCGACCTTTGGTAACAGAATTTATACGGTTACGTAGCAAAATATCTAATATCGAATGTCATAAGCATAAGCTCGATACAATGTCTAGAATGTCGAAAATCCAAATGATTAATGTTCGTTGATCGTTGTGTATAACGTTCGAAATACATACAACACGATTGGTCGAAAGATTTAATATCGAAGTACAAAATGAATATGATTATTTCATATAAAACTGATACACATGTCTAGAATGTAGAAAATCGAATCAACAAAATAATTGGGGAACTATCATGTTTTTTAAACCAGGAAAGAACAAACGAGTAGACGACCCGTCTGATAATAAATGATTGATTGTTGAATGATGAGTTTAAAAAATATCTAAGGACTAATTGTGTTGTTTCCACATTAAGCTATGAGGATTCAAAATGTTTCCAATAAATATGTTGTTCCCTTAAAAGTGCATTATCTAAGGCCTTTTAAATAATGTATTTCTTCTACAGCTAATTACACTACACTATTCATATTTCTCTGATTGCATAAGCATTTCGCGATTTCGCCGCGCGGCTATATTAGTACCAAGTTTTGCCGCAGAGGCGCTGAGGCAGCGACCAGAAAGAGCACGCGTTATGTAATAGAGAGAGACGTTCGGATCCGCTGCGTTCCGTCCAGTATTCGGACGCGAACGTCTGATTTCAAATTCAAAAATGATTTATTTCGGACTTCAGATCCGTAGGGTTGTTAGTAATACAATGACTTATATCTAGTGTTCGTCCAATTAATTAGATAGGACAAAACAAAACTTAACATTTATACCCTAAAATGCGCTATCCGCTTTTTGCGTGTAGTAAAATTAAAAAAATGTTTGTGGGGAAATAATAAATACCCAATTATATTGTCCAGTCAACCCCCGAGTAGGTGAATTAATTATGAGGTAGAACACAATTGTTGAATAATTAATAGTTTGCATTTATTAAGCAAAAGTGACCAAGTAGGTAATTTGTATGTCTGTATGTAAACTCTTTCTTATAAAATCATACAGAAACAAAACAGAATCAATGGCTAAATGGGTATATAAAGGCGAACTTATTCCTGTAAGAGATGCATTCCAGCTAACCCTTGGCCAATGCTTTGCTTGGGAACGTAAAAAAAACTACAGCCTTTAAACTTCAGTCTTAAACTTTTAATATTGAAATGAAATGAAATGAATTTATTAGCTGATTATGGGTTTACATAGGTGTTGAAATGATAGAGAGTGAATGATCAACCATACCTACTTAAAATAGCAAGCAATTTTACAAATAACTCTTGAAGGCGCTTCAGGAGATTGCACTCAGAACATAGAAACAATTAAGTACACTGTTAATAATAATTATAAGTAAAGATACATTAATGGCGTCAGGATTTACAAACTTTATGATCAAATTTAATGAATGTATTGTAAGATCAGATCGTTATTATTTACTGTATTACAGATAAAATATAATACAATGACTTCACATAATAATGTCATCAAGATTAATCATAATGGCTTGCAGTTACAATTCTAGTAAAATGACTATTCAAATCCGTGTTCAAATTTCAGTCTTAAAAATACGTTTGGAAGTAGTAGTAAACAAACAATACTCGTGATTAAAGCTTACAGCCAAAAACGACCCACGGCCATATCTATATATAATATTCATTCGAAAATGATCCGTTAGGAGCCTACTCCTAACGGATCATTTTCGAATTTTCAGCCCTAGCTGGTAATCTGGCGATTGTATCTCGTACATAATTGAGGGCTGTCGATATACGTGAACATCGTGTTGGCACCCCTGACCTGAAGGGTCGGGTGCCATTGTCAGCGTAGGCACTCTGAACCTGAAAAGCATGGGCGGGTGGCATCGACGGAACTTTTATGTTCACAACTTGTACAATTGTTGCCAGCGAAATCAATAATAATACCGAAATAACAACGATATAACGAGAAGCTAAAATGAAAATTACAACTGAATTAACTCTTTTTTTAATTAAGACCTTTATGAAGTGTCAAAACGCTCAGATAGTATAAAGTTTCTATGAAATAAAGTGTTGTGACTGAATAAAATACACCTTGATCTTCACAGACGTAATTTCAATTTTATTATTTTCGACGTCATATTTTTATATCTGTGGCTATAATTACACGAGTTGACAACATAACAGACAGAAGAGACAATAGAATTCTGTTCGAACTGTGTCGCTGTCTGCCATCTGCTTCGCACGCGGTTTTAACCTCATTATAAAGTGAAGTGCGTGATCCGTGAATGAATGATGCGTTTGCGGTAGGGCTGGTAATTGGACGATTGTATCTCGTACATAATTTGAGGGCTGTCGATATACGTGGACACGGTGTTGGCACCCCTGACCTGAAGGGTCGGGTGCCATTGTCAGCGTAGGCACTCTCATCCTGAAAGGCACTGTAAGCGAGAGGCGATTTAGAGTTACGCACTGAGTTATTGAGTGAATGTCATAGTGAGAAGTCCGTGACGTGATCCATGAATGAATTATCTGAGGTAGTCGCGTACATAATTTAGGGTTGTAGATATACGGGGACACATGTTAGCACGTTTTACCTATGGGCGGGTATGTATGGTGGCAATGTAAAAGGGGAAGCGATTTAGACTATTTTTGAATGCGTTATGCAAAAGTTGAAAGACGCAAGTGATAATGTCTGCGATGGTAAATTTGAGTATCTGATAATTTAGTAAAGAACTTGGAGTGCATTTACGTTTTTAAGTAGCGCTATATGTACATCTTCTTATGTTTTATGATGAATTAAACGTTTGAAATTTTTTTATACTATGTATTTAGTATAGTAAATAAATTTATGAGTTAGGTTAGTGATTAAACATTTTGTTAAAGCTGTAGACAGCAATCATTTACAATGAAAAGTAAGCTCCTATTATTATGCGCCTGATCGAACTTTCAATATTTGCCTGCCCTTTTCATGCATTAGCCATTAATAAATGCCGTGCCATTTTTATTTAATTTCAGCAATAGCTTACCTACATAATATACTCAAGGACCAAATTCACAAAGTCGACTCTTGGAAACGTTTTTGTACATATTTTTGTTGTGAAATACCCTTTAGCATTAGCCCCAATCCGGCTGGGGGTTTACGTGGCTATGAGGCACCTAGGCGCAACACACTCATAATAGTAACTAGATTTCTTGCGGCCTTTCTTGTCACCAGAAGGTAACTTTCAGAAACGTTAGTAGAATCAAACCCGTAAGAACCTTGGGGCCTCATCATCATCATCATCATTTCAGCCATAGGACGTCCACTGCTGGACACAGGCTTCCTCAATAGACTTCCACATAGGCTGGATAGAATCGACCCGCATCCAGCGAGTCCAATAACCAGGTCATCCGACCTTTCGGGTGGCCGTCCCACGCTGCGCTTGCCAGTATGACAGTACGTGGTCTCCACTCGAGAACCTTTCTGCCCCAACGGCCATCGGTTCTTCGAGCTATGTGCCCTGCCCATTGCCACTTCAGCTTGCTTACCCTTGATGCCTACTTGTGAAATAATTGATTTGATGGCCCTTTAGGAGCGCGCGATAGCTATTCAAGGTCGAGGTGCATCGCTGCCGTCCGTCGATTTCTTTGCATCCCAACGCGCTGCACATTTACGATACATTTCGTGGAAGCGAGTGACCGCGGCGACGTTCCATCCGACCCCGACTGGCGCATTGCTATACATTCCTAAGTGTTTACTTGTAGTGTGTTTGTACACAGCGCGCACACATGCAAGTGGCGCCATGTGCCTTTTGGGGATCGTTCAATAATTGTGATCGTTTTTGGCCGTTTTTTAACCCTCCCCCCCTATGTGATCACAGCGTAATCTTTTGTTTTTCCGTTGTTTTCCGCTGATGTTTTTTCTTCGTCCGTGCTTAAAATGTTTGCTGTTTATTAGCATTTAGCACTGACACGTATGTCATGTTTCTATGGGTCTTAAATGACCTAAATTTGGGAAGAGGGGGTGTCATTTCATTACAACGCCTTTTCATTTTTTAGAAAATTTCTTTAGCTAACAAGTTATAAAATGATGACGTAATCATGGATTCTCCCCCACCCCCCTCCAAATAATCCAGACAGAAATAATTTCGACGCTGCCACTGCGACCGCACCTCGTCGGATGATTTATGATTGTTTACGATCCCTGTTAAGCCATCGGCGTGTGGTCGGTGTGAACAACGTGGAATTTTAAGGTGCATTTAAGTGGGAGGGCGGTTAATATGTCAGTGGTTTGGTCTTTAGCGTCCGCCCTAACATGGGTCCCTTTCTTTGTTGTTTAACTATTATTATTTCATTTCGTTTAGGTAGTCAATAAAATTTACTTAATTGTGTTTGAAATTCTTATATACCTACCAGTGGCGTGGCGTAAAAGATATCCTTGGTCAAGCCGGTGCAGTTTTGGCGTACATTTTCCTTAAGAGCTGTAGAATAAGGTGCTCAAATGCCATGCAAGCCGGTAGGAATCGAGTTCTTTGGACGCCACGCTACTGATACCTACATACTCTACTTAATCTAAAGAAATTATTTATTTTAACCCATAATACAAATAAATAACAATAATAATATCAGATGAAATAAATTAAATACTTGATTATGAAATAGTGTTAATCTATACATACAATTAAATTATTGTAGAAAGACTGTGTTTGCACATGCACATTAAAGATTTTTCCAAAAAAGTTACTGGGAGTGTAGGCCCGTGGAAATTAAAATTAAAATCGCAAGGCCTGATGTAGTTTGATTTTATGGTATATTGTTTGGTTTGGACCAGTTAGGGTAGTGTGAACCTGAATATGCACGTTCTAAAAAGTTGTGCTAGCTGAGCAACACGCGCAAAAATACGCTATTTTTTAAGTTGTTCACATTACCCTAACTGGTCCAAACAACATACCATAAAATCAGAACTACATCAGGCCTAGCGATTTTAGCATTTTAACGCATTGATTTTCAAGGGTCTAGTGTTCAAAATGGTTCACCTTGTTTTGGCATAATTTTATTTGTCCGAATGTTCTATTTGCCCGAATACTATTTACGCATAATTGTTATTTTACAGATAATATTGACTTTTCAGAATAATTATAAAAGAAACCTAACCTAACCTAATATATTCTAAGTAGCCGATGTAAAAGATTTTGCAAAATATTTTCCGTTAAAGTTACAGAAAAATTATGCGAAATAAAATTTGGGCTAACAATACATTCGGGCAAATAAAACGTATGCCAAATAAAGGGAACCCGTTCAAAATCTATAATACACATAAAACATAGTCGGGTTAGTTACACCATTTATTACTCCAGAACGGGTGGACCGATTTTTATGATCTTTTGGATTCGTCTCTGCTCCAAATATTAATAAAAAAATTAAGAATTCTTAGAGGAAGTGAAGTCGGGACAACGTAATGAAACGTAAATAAATAGTTTTTGTTCGTTTTGAATCTAGGACAACCTCTAATTTAGTTGGTTGCCCTCGGTACAGTTACTACCAATGAAACTAAATTGACAAATAAAAGGATTTCCTTGTCCACCCTTCGCCGAGTTTTGGGCGACTCGGTCGCTCCTGAATATTAACGCCTCGACGAGGCCCATACACTTTAATGAGCTTGCATGATTCATTTAGCGGCACTTCATTAACCCTTTACTGAGATTCGCGCCTAATCTTTATGGTTTTACTTGATTTTAGAGCAAATAAAATGGGGCTAAAAGTCCATTTATTTTTTTCCATGGCAATAGTAGAAACATAGATCTTCGTCGTCATCAAAGCCTAAATCTAATGTGAAGTCGGTTTGTAGTCTATTAATAAGGTTTTTATTAGTTAAAGTCATTTTTCCAAATAGCCTCGCGGGTCTTAAATAGTCCAGTTTTACGGATATAGACAAACAGGGATTTTGTAAAATTTTTGTCCACTACCGTAAAACTGCCCAATTATGGTCCAATCAACCAACTATAGTCCTATCAACCAGCTATAGGTAAATCAATCAACTGTGGACCAAAATAAAACTCATTCATTTTTATCAATACCGTAAGGTCGGGGTATCTCAAATCTATAGGGTCTGATAATAAACAGGAATGGCCAGCTAAAACCAACCACATGGCAAAGTGACGTAATTTAAATGCAATAATCAAACCTGGACCCAATTAATCCCTATGGCCAAAGTTACCCCCCAGGGCGAAAGTACCCCGACCTTACGGTATCCATTTTCTATGAGTGGTTTTGTAGGTTGTTATTTAATTAGATTACTCATTTTAGACTTTATCCGTAATATTGTCATACATTAACGAGTAAAATTCGAATAAAAATCATAGTTGGGTGGACCAGACTATAGTTGAGGAGTTTTCCATCACTGGATTTTTGGCCGCTTATCTCAATAAATGGATGAAACAACTTTTCTTTGTCAACAGAATTTCACCTTCTCCAACTAAAATTGAAAGGAAATCTTTATTCGGATATTTTTTTAATAAAGTGTACGCTCATTTAAAAGACATATAATAAAGTAATGCAAATATTTTTTACTATAATTTGTTTATTATAACTTGTTTATAAGCAGTGACCCAGCGGACATCTGTCCCCCACTTTTGTATGAAAATAAGGGTTCGTCCGCTGGGTCACGCTATTTATTTGTTAAAAACGAGTTTTTTATTTTTATTTTCACCTAATCTATGTTTAGATGTAAGACCTTGTTCTATTTAAATCATGTTAAAACATGCAAAAGGTGAACAAATAAGGAGAAAGAGCAATTTTTGCATGAAGCAAAAAAAAAGTTGATTCACCCAAATACAAAAAGAAAACAGTCAAAGTGGGAAATTTAAAGTACTTCTTAAGACGTTTTTCTAGGGAAAGCAAAAATAGATCAGATCATCACAATAAAGAGATATTTCCACATAAAAAATTCTAAAGAATCAAAACATTTCTAGTAAATATACCTATTGGGTTCAACACACATTAAAAGTATTCTTGTTTGTAATAATTCGCTTCGGATCCACGATTATCATTCAACAACAATAAAACAACTTTAACGAATTAAATCGCGTACTTATATTACATCCTGAGGTTCGTAACCTTTCAGCGTTCGTGGTCGCGGGTAGACTACCAGCTACAAAACCGTTATTTAACTACACAATAAAACCTCAATATACTTCGCAGACGTTCCACGATCCTATTAAACTGAAGCACCAACTTGTTTTCCGATATTTCCAAGTTTCAATCCTGATGAAATTTGATATGAAACCTTTAAGAGGCTTTCAATGGAAAGAAGTTAATTACGCGGTTTATCCTACAAAATATGAGTTAATTTCGTATAATAGCGATGAGTTTGTAATAAAACCTTTCTTGGGTTTTATAGTACCTACATTACACAACTAGAGTGGTAATATAAAGAAAGGCCGAGATCGCAGAAGTTTGCGGCCCGAGCTGCAAGCGAGGGACGTAAGTATGCGATCGAGGGCTTTCTGTATTACCTCCCGTGTTGTGTACATCATTTTATGGCGACACTTGGCTACGAATATCAAATTTATCTATTTTTAGTACATTACACTACTAGGGTGGTGAAACAAAGAAAGGCCGAGATCGCAGATGTTTGCGGCCCGAGCTGCAAGCGAGGGACGTAAATATGCGATCGAGGGCTTTATTTTTTCCTTCCGTGTTGTGTACATCATTTTATGTCTACACTTAGCTAGAAAGCGGCTTTTTTCCGTACGCGCAGCGTCCGGAAAGTCACTTTATGGCCAGGTGTGGCATACAATTTATTATTTATTTTCTAATCAATTCAATTGTACATATTTGCACGCTTGCACGCAAGCTAGATACATGAAACATGACATAATGGATTGTAACATTCCTATACTGTGTCTATGCAAATAAATAATTTCTGATTTCTGCTAAGGGCAAAAAGTCCCACCCAACCTTACCCAGTTATCACAGCAAATTAAACCAGCTAATTATAAGTTTCAAGAGTGAACATTCAAACAAAATCTAACTGAACAGTACTTCATTCATAACTTACAAAAAGGCGTAAATCTCTTCCTTTCTCAGCTAACTTACTCTCGTTTCTCCAAGGATGCAAACTAAAACTGTTCGGATTTCACGGTCAGTTAATTCTCTGGCTGCAATCCAGATCCAATATTAACTGAGTACTTGGTAATTAACTGGCTTTTCCTATTGGAAAAGACGCTTATTGTGTCAGATATCACCTTTAGGTAATTCTATTTTTCATTGTACATACCCAAGTAAGAAGTTTTTAGCGTGAAGTTAAATTTTATCCTTTTATTACGCACTTCATGGCCTCAAATTAAAAATAAAATCCTGACTAAAAAAAACTTTCAAAAGTAAAAAATAATAATGTACCTACATACCTAAATTTTTATTTCATGCTTTTTAAATGTTATTTTTGTACTAAAATTCCATTTTATGCCGAAAACGCCTTACATTATTTTGGAAAAGAGCTGATACTATTTAAATTGATAGATCGATTTTTAGTAAACATAACAAAAAACCCGCAAAAATCAAATCAAAAAAGGTCCATCCGTTCGAGAGCTACGATGCCACAGACAGACACAGCGATAGACAGACAGACGGACATTGGCGTCAAACTTATAAAACCCCTCTTTTTTTCGTTAGGGGTTAAAAGTATAATATGTAAGAAAGACAAGCCAGAAGAATATTAATTAAAAGTGAAGATTTGTACAGTTTATATCGTTTTTTTTTTAGTTTTAAGCATTGAAAAGGTGCGTAACCAAAACGGACAAAATAAATTTAACTTCAGGCAAAGAATTTCTTAATTAACAAGCAACAAAAAACACAATGCACAAAGTCAATTTAAAATAAAATTGAGCGATCAAATTCTTAACCATATCAAGTTATCTATTCAGCTTTTGGGTGGATTTCAGAGCGGTTCCAACGCCGTCATCACAAATCGCGAAATTTCGACGATTCACTTTAAGAATGTATCCCATTATTTTGATAAAATCCGAAAATAGTATTTACTTTATTCATGTTTTGATCAAAAGTTAAAGTAAAATCCACAGACCTACGGACTGAATTGACAAATTACTGACAGGTAAAATGATACCAGGAACAGCAAAATAAAAATAGTGAAGGGTATATGTCGATAACAATATATCGACAAGTTATAAAGACAAATAACAGACTAATTTAAATCAAAAATAAGTATATTAGTTTCAAATAAGAGGTGTTTTCATGACACACTCGTTTTTATTGACATGAATGAATGTCCTCTGGGATATCTTGTTCGTCCTGCAATCTGTCTACCATCTCATTCTAAATATACACGTAAACTCGATGAATCATCTCTTTTTCAGTTTCACTAATAGATTTTTTCTCCTTTTTGTTGGAGGCGAACATTTTGATGAACATGGCTCTGGTCCCAAATCTTGCGAATCCATAATAACACGTAACAATTTCAATAAACACTCGCAATAGCAATGACAACGTATATCGTTAGATACATAAAAGTAGTTTGTAAATAGTGGTCAACTATTTCTGAAGATACCCGCTTTTTTGTTAAAAAGATGGACCACATTGTTGGGAATTTGAAAATAAAGAACAATAATTTTATTAATTCATTTAATTGAATGTATGTATTCAATAAACTATCATACATATATAATTTTCATGTACATTATTGCTGGTTTGACATTAAAATTTTATCTCTAATTAGGGGTCTACAGACCTTTTGATCCGTCGAAATCACTGGAAAAAGTTGGTATATAGATTAGCCGATCAAATTGCCAATTTGATTGTCCCGTCTGGGTGGACCTTAAACCTACGATGTAACAATAATTTTAATATCGATGAGAACGACACTGGCCAAACTGTGGCAACATTTGTTCATATTTACTTGTCAATGTAGTCCGTAGGTCTGTGGATTTTACTTTATGTAGGTAATTTTTAAAAAGATGTCATCATAATATCAGGACTGGTGATGACGGCGGTTGAAACGCCCTATAAAAGCCGACTGTTCAGTCAACATCATAAACATAAAGGCGACGGGGCCGAATTTTTTAGATATATTTTAGTTTTAGGTAGTTACATTTTAATTTTTAATTTAGGCTTTTATTTTAGGTGTACATTGTTTCTACTTTAGGGTTTTAGTTTAATTTTAGTGTGATTTTATTGTTTTTTACACCTCCTATTCAGAAAAAAATATTTTGATTCCTCATAAGAGGGATCAAAGTGATACTTTTCAGTTCAAGGACAACAGGGTATTTTTAGTTTGAACCTACTTAGAATATGCCATACCATAGACAGCTTTATTAATATATTACACAAAGAGGGCGGTATAATAAGGAATGGCCCAGATCACCGTCCGAGCCGCAGGCGAGGGCCATAAATATAATATGGAAGTAAGAAGAAAAATAATACACGTTTTATAAAATAATAAGAGATCACACAAAGAGCATCACACATTTTATTAAAAATGTGTGATGCTCTTCGATTAACTATATATTTCGTTATTTTGGTAGGTAGCGTTTGTATTTAAATTTTCCTCATAGTCGGTGTGAAAAGCAGTATGTGTCACAAGGTAGCAACATTATTTTCACCTCGGGCGATAACACTTGAATCCCTCACTACGCTCCGGATTCTACTTTAGAATCCCTCGCTACGCTCGGGATTCAATTGTAGAATCCTTCGCTTCGTTCAGGATTCAATGTACGCCCTCGCCGTAAATATATTATTTTGTTCCCTTGTGACACAATCTACTATTATTACATCGAATAAATCCCAGTAGAAAGGCGACACAAATATCTCTATACTATTACCAAAGTATAAGCAGTAATTTTTCTTTCTACAAAAGGTACATCGCGCGCTTGAATGTGTGCGCGCCGTGTACGAACGCACTATAAGCACAGTGTCGAGAATACGTAAGAATGCTCTATGGATCGCACTCACACAGCTACACACAGTGCTATTGCGCGTCAATACGTGTCATGCGCTCCTAAACGACCGATGTTGGACTACTCGTTCGTCTTTATACTTTGCTCTTTCGCCCCTCACATAATCGTCATTTTGGAAAATTTCGTCACTTCATCCGTATAGATATTTATGATGTGGACTGCACTAGATGCCGACAAACGCCGGCCGGGCGATCAAATATTCAGTGCTAATCACACAGGCCGGGTCTGCGAATAATTCGGTTACGTAGCAATATCTAAGATCGAATGTCATAAGCATAAGCTCGATACACATATATCTAGAATGTCGAAAATCTAAATAAATGAACATGATTAGTCGAAAGATTATAATATCGAAGTACAAAATGAATATGATTATTTCATCTAAAATTGATACACATATGTCTAGAATGTGGAATCGAATCAACTAATTGATTAACTACCTATCATGTTTTTTTTAAACCAGTCTGTCTAGCACAACTGACCGCGACTTCGTTTGTCCCGCGACAGAGTATAATCTGTCACTATCACACTATATTGAATGGAAAGAGGTAAGTAGTATTTGTCGCGCGACAAAGAGTCGGGTGTCACAGTTGTGCTAGAGGTAAGAACAAACGAGTAGACAATCCGTCTGATAGTTAATGCTAGTGATGGCCGCCCAATCGCCCAGCTGTTTATGCGTCGCTACTTGAGGACTAAGATGAAAGGTCTCTTGTGCCAGATATTTTACAAGTCATATTAAATATGGGTTTTGGTAGCGTCTGAATGTTTAGTTACATAATTTGGCTGTATGTAGAATCGATTTACATCAGAAAGAAAATTTAGTGCACAAGCCTATTATGTCTATGAACTCACATCGCCGTCCCGTTACATTTCGACAAATAGCCGTATGTGGGTCTAAAATATTTTTAGTATGAGTTATGGTTATACGTCTATTCTGTGGACATTATAAAATTGTTAGACTTTACAGCCTTATTTTCTTACTGGATCCTCATAGACTTATACAAACCGTATTTTTCTTAAAACTGTATGATAAAAGGATAAGTAAAATGTACCCAAGTCGTTAACTTTTGTAATGTCCACAGAAAAGACGCCCGTTTTCCTGAACGTGTATGACCCATGTACTTACCTATCTATTAAACCACCCTTGATATTTTATACAACTAGGGCAGAAAGTGGAATTTAAACCACCGACGTTGACACACTGCAGCCATAACGAGCCTCATTCAGCCTGCCTTGAATGAAACTTGAGGCATTTCAACTCTTTCAAACCTCAGTCTAACTTTTAAGGCAAACATCCGTAAGCGAATTTTTGAGTAGTTCCATTATAAAATTAAATCGGTATTAACGTGTATTAGACGATTCATGAATTAATAATAAATGTTGTTAGATCAGACTACGCTTGGTGTCATTTACACATTCAATAAATATTTTATAATCTCTTTAATTTGATACCAAATAGAAAGAAGAAATAAAGATGACAGGAATAAATGTATTTTACACAAATTTCATTATTCTATTTTATTTTTATTGGTGACAGCATAAAAGGAAAAAAACAGTAAATAACAAAAAGTAGAACATGAACAGAGTACGGTGCCACAAAACGGTCCCATCTCAGCAGAATGCTGACTTTGATTCAGCAATGAAATACGCCCATATCAAACAAAACAGTAAATCCCAACAACACGAGGCCAGTTACATAATATTCCATTAGGCGCGTTTGTCCCGCACGACACTAAAGCAGTTAACTGCAACACAAGTCAATCCGCTGTCTAGTTTACGGTTTACAGTCCCGCCGGCCCTCGGAGAGCTTTGAGAGACTAACAAGGAGATAAACCAACATAAACCCTATTGCAAAGGTGTATGGTACATTTCCCTTTGGCGGGGGACTGTAGTCGCAATGTTTCAATGCAATGAGGCTAATTTAATGTGTTGTGAATTGATATCTGCGATGTGACATTGTAAGGAGGTTATTCACATTCGTTTTGTGATGTACACTGAATTAAATTGCACGTCTTCTTAATTTGTTTGTATAGGTTCGTTCGTGGTTCATCATCAGTCGTTAAGGCGTACAAAACCGGGAAATTTTAGTTTGAGAGTAGGTACCGGAAATTCCCGGTACTGCCATAGTAAAATTTCCCGGTTCTGCACGTCCCATTAGTCGTGCCGCGTCGAAAAATAGTCCCACGACGAATTTCAGAATTATCTTAATCTATCAAACATTCAAATCCCTTAAGTGTATCAAAACAATGGATTAAACGCACAGCTAGTTGCAGATGTCGCCACAATTCGGTCGGTTCAGGTCGTCCGACCGGTCATTGTGGAGGGCTTAATGGGGGAGACGTATGTTCAGCATTGAAAACCTCAAGGTTCAAATTATGATGACGATGAACCTTTGTTACTAGGTATATACATAATACATACAAGAATAGAAAACCAATATAATATAAAAATTAACCAATAGGAACAAAACGTAGGATTTCAGCGACACATATAGAATTAAAAAGCTGTCCACGTGTCGTTACTGAAAAAGACACAAATAAAAATATTCAGCTCGCTTTGAACATTGCCAGAACTTGCAAAGGTTAAAAGAACAAAATGCACATTTAAAGAGCATTTTCAGGATTCAACCTCTTTTATCTTCCAAATTGAATCATGATACGCTTTTGACAGAGAAATGCAAATACTGCAGTGAAATTTTCGGAAGAGACAGTGTTTTTACTTGAAAGTTAACTGTCACATTTCACTCATTATTATGAGGAAACAGGACTTGTATGTAAACAAAGTCATAGAAGTCGCAAATATTGAATGAGAAAAGTAAATTAGTAATTAAAAAAACACGCCTTGACCATATTCGTGCTCAAAATATCGAGCGTTACAATATTGTAGGTACGTTTATCAATACAAACCAAACAGCTCAAGATGAACTCAAGAATTATTCCACGAAATTCATCCAAACCTACCAATTCTCACGCACAGTTTGATAAACCGCATGAACTAAAATCTCCGTGACTTCGGACAGTTCACAGTGCCAAACCACGCTCAAGCACCCGGCCAGTCTCGACGTCGTCCTGACGATCTGGATCGACGCATTTTAAGATACTTTGCTCGGGATCCTCGTAGGAGCAAAAGGCAAGCAGCGAGAAGGTTTCATGTGAGTCAGTCCTTCGTGTGGCGGCTACTTAAATCGTCGGAATTGCATTCTTTTCATTTTCGGCCATTTTATCAATTTTAATTCGTTATCTATCACGCCCTAACTACTCATACTCGTAGAAAAGTTTATTTACTTAAGATCTGTCAAATTTTCCCCGAAAGCGATGGCACTTGACGTATCGTGATCACGTGATCTTACTTCAATAATTAATGTAGGTGACCATGTATCCAGTACTTATTTTTAACCTTTAATTATTTAACAAATCAAACAGTGAGGTTTTTGTGTGAGACCTCGCCTATTAAGTTTGATTTTAGCTAGATATTAATATTTGTCTACTCCTGATCACCGATTAAATTTCACCGTGTATACTCGCGGACAATGAATTTAGGTCATTTTATATATAATTGTTAATAGAAAATTACCCGGCTTCATTGTCCGTGAGTGTATTTCTGTGCTAAAAATAAATAAAGAATGATGGGCAGAAACCCAACCTAATCACCAATACAATTTTAACGGATGTAGATTTATTGACAACAGTATTTGCTATAATAGGGTACTTTCCTGACAGATCAAATCAGTTACTTTTTATGAATTGTCAAAACGCTCGGATAGTATGAAGTTTCTATGAGAAAAAGCATAATGACGTCATTGTGCTCAAACATCAAATCATGTCCTCATTTATAGCTTTTGGTCTTTTAAAAATCGTTTAAAACGTTAAATAGGTGAATTTTAGTTGATTTTTGCAAATTTTCGAAAGCAGATTTCAAGGCTAGCGTGAAGTAATTTATATTGACTACAGGCAAGTACCCTATTGTTATTAAGACCACTAGTCACTAAGACCACTAAAAAATCTCCTAATTATGAGTTAATTGATACTTAACTATCAATTACGTATCAATTAAAGTGTGAACACCCAGTATTTGAAGGCTGATAACTCTCTTCTCCGGGGCTTTTGAAGTTAGTAGCAAAGGGTTAACAGCACAGTCAGTGTACAAAGCCCTTAAGAGTAACACAATGCACTTCAATTTAGGCGACAAAAAGCATTGAGTACCGGAGCGTGGCTCCATTCTGAGAGTGCTTTGTTAAAAACAATTTGTGAGATCGGCCCGTTTGCTCGTACAGCGTTCAGGCTGTAAGCGGTGCTTTGTTCGACGAAATAGTTATGGAGACTATGTATATGTCGTATCGTGATAAAATAACAACGTAATATCTGATTATTGGCTGGGATAAAGTCGCAGAGAGGGCGCTAGTTATGACTGACCATCTAGTATTAGATCCTTTTTGAGTAATGCAGGCAGTTTAGATTAAAAGCAGGAAATATAGGACGTTGACAGATAAATTGTGAGTCTTCTTGGAAAATGTAAACGATTGTGCCCATCTCCGTGAATTTGTCGTGTAACTTATTATATTATCAACGCGACATTTAAAGTGTGTAAAGAAAGACATGAAGAGCAATACACCAGTACTCAAACTGGTGCGGATACTGGATTATTGGATAATTAGTGGACCATACCACTAAGGTGACCAAAGGTCATCCAAAAGCGATCCGGAGCCCAAAGGTAACGGTTCTACTTAGGCCTTCCTCGTCATATTTATACGAATGCAGTTTAGTTTTATGATGAGGAGTTTAAAAATAGTCTTTACCTATTTTCATAAATTTCCTCTGGGATAAGCTGCAAATAATACTATTACATATCAAGTAATAAAACAGATAATTCGTATTAAATATGTAGTTTTATTAAGAAGAAGTCTAAGAAACGAACGGAGGACATAAACAACCGTAATTGTTAATTTTTAAAGTGTTTTTGTGTCGTGGAAGATTTTTCATTGTTGTTATGTGAATATCTTTTACATGTAAACTGTATAAAACGCCAATGAATTTATGAATGAATAAAGAAGAATGTACTTAATAAAAATCAGTAGGCAATAAGTAAAATTACGGGTGTTGACCGTAGCTATATAAGTACTAATATAGAGCTCTAAATATTTGCACATTTTAAACGCATATTAATAACCGGGGTGTTTATTATTTAGATAGACAGATAAATCATTTATTTCGCAAGAATATTTTATGTAAATGTTATTTTTACCCGACTGCGGCGAAGCCCAAAGGAGGGTAATGTGTTTGACCTGTATGTATGTATGTCCGTTCCTGTGTCCGCTCGTAACTACTCAACGGCACAACTGATTTTGATAAATGATACATCATTGGATTCGTCTTGATGGCGCGAGTGTCACTGGGTATGAAGTTCGTTAAAATAAACAAAATGGCGGATTTTTTTTAGTAAAAATACCGGGGTCGGGTTTTTTTTACTAAAAATATTTTATTAACTTCTCATACTTAATATAGTTTACAAGTGGACATTGCATCGTATTTAATTTGATTGTTATTTATTTACAAGTTGTTTATATTCACAATATGTGGAACCGTATTTTCGCAGTAAATGCTTTTTTTATAGTAATATCCCTAAGTATCATGTTGTAATTTTATTTTATTTTATTTTATTGTAATGGGAAACAAACAGCATACAATTACACTTAATGAATTAAGTAATATAGCTAGATACAGAAATTTGCCCAGGTAATTAGCAGAAAAATTTGATCAGTGAAAGTGTTAACCACTGGAACCGCTGTAACACCGTGTAGAACACGGCCGCCTGGAGCAATGCCAACTTGGCTGAGTCGCTCGCTTTGTAATGTCTAGTTCTGATAGCTTTATAATGTGCTAAATATTAGCTTCCTTTTACAGGCACAAGTGCATCGTAATAAAGAATGCCAGCACCGTAATTCTAACCTATTTGTTAACACAACACAGTCATCATCAGGGACCGTACGTTTCGTGACGATGACAGGCAAATGACGTCGACATACAGACAGGCTGATTTAGTTAAGGTTTCATATTGATTTACCGTTACCGTAAATTACTAGTATTGTTTAAGTTATGAATTTTTTTTTATACTTTCATTGATTGTCAATGGTAGAAGACTTTTGTAAGTAAAAATATGTATACATAGACCTCTCTGCCATAACAATACGACCTGTAAACATATTTTTGAAAGTTTGTGGTGTATATCCGTTTTTTTACATCCGTTAATTTCCAGGGAACATTTTTCAGGTATAATTAAGTTAATTTCTCCGAGAAACTTATGTACTAACTCATATTAATATTAATTTCATTCATAAATATTCGAAATTGAAATGTCCTTGGTTAACTGTAAATAAATAAATATTAGGGGACAATCTTACACAAATCGAACTAGCCCCATAGTAAGCTCAATAAGGCTTGTGTTATGGATACTAGACGATGATATATTTAATAGATACAAATACTTAAATACATAGAAAACATCCATGACTCAGGAACAAATATTCGTGCTCATCACACAAATAAATGCCCTTACCGGGATTCGAACCCAGGCCCTCCTGCTTCGTAGGCAGGGTCACTACCAACTAAGCTAAAGCGGTCGTCAAAATAACTATGGTCATTATTTTGTATGAAAAGGCATTTTTTTCGTATTTAACTAAAAACAATATACCAGGTAGCTCCTGTAATGTACCAACGTGTCGAATTTAACGTAAAAAACATGGTTTAAAGAGAATATTCTGCTTAATTTTTCACGTCAGGTAATCAGCAGTAGATAAATTTGACTAGTAAAGTGTTAACCAATGCTGTATGTAATACACGAGGCCTGGAGGCATGCCAACTTGGCTTAAGTAGCTCGCTCGGCAATATACGGTTCTGATAGCTTTGTAATTTCCTTCGACATGCGCTTGGAATTTTGAGGTGTAGCTTAACATGTCAATTTAGTAGTGTAATAGAGGGTAGACATTATAGGCGATATGCAAATGACTACTAATAGTACATTACTGCGCGTTCTGGAGTGGAGACCTCGGCATATAGCAAACTACAGAAATATAGCGAGGTAGAAGAAAAAAAGTGTATGTACCTCGCGTGTTAAATAGTATTTTATGCAACAGTTGTATAAGTGGGTTCAAAAAATGCGAATTGCGTGAGTTGCGATACGAGCCGCGAATGCGGCGAGTATCGCAAATAGAGACGCAATGAGCGTGTTTTGACTTAATTATACAACGTTGCATACAATACTCTTTCTACGACCAAGTTTTTTATTATAAAATTCAAATTAAAAGCATAACCTGCAAATATGGCAAATATGACGTATGACTGACAGTATGTGTCTATGGTAAACTTTTTTTTAATTACTGACTGACGTGACTATATTAAAAATACTTTTTTTTATGTTGGCATCAATTAATTTAGTTCGGAAAGTATTGTTTTTCTTAAAAAACCGTAGGCATTTAATTGTTTGTTAAGTTGGTAGTTGTGCATTTTTACCGCAAAGTTAAAATTGAGCGCTTAATCCTTGACCTAAGTTTAACCTAGATTTAGAAGTCTGTGGCTGCTAGCAATAACGTAAAGTGACTATAACGACACTAGTGCTGTTTGGGGAATAGAGTATAGACTTCTATGAACTCATATTATGTATGTTCTTATATTAGTGTTCGTGACCAAGTAAAAGTCAGATAACAGTACGGGAGTAGAAAAAAGAAGTTTTAAGTTTTGTAATGTAATGGATCCGGAGATTATATACGTCTCTCGGTAAAAGAAAAAAAAGCTGCCCGTGCCCAGTTATTTGCTTGATGCATTTTATTAATGTGATTTTATGTAATCATGTCACAATTGCTGTAATGTTTTTTCGAAAAGAGAAACTGGTGAGTTTCTTCCGGCGCTTCTTCTCACCAGAAGATCACCTACCGAAGCGTCAAAAGAAAAGTTTAGAATCAGACATGTAAAAGAGCGCTTGAGGCCTACTTGCAGAAATAAATGAGTTTGAGTGACGATGACCTACTTTAGACGCCGTCAATTTGAGTTTCCGTCAATATTATTTTCAGATTTGAAAATCTGATAATAATAGTATACCTAATGGATTGTTCGAATACCACCCAATCAAATGAAAAAAATATGTTTTCCATCACTAAATTACAGTTTTGTCGTCAAACGCCAAGCGAAAAACTTTACACGGTTGGTTCTCATACATTTCAACGAACTATCCTCCTGGGTCCCCCCTCGGTCGGTACTCACTTGAGGACATAACATTTAAAAAATGTACAGCCAAATGTCAAACCGGCTTAATAAGTTAACATGCATAGAACGTTTCCGAACGAAACTGTCAACCTAAAAAAATAAACACCAAGTCATTGATGGCCAATCAGCGATCAGTGCGGCTTTGAGATCTGACACCATTGGCCAGACCATGCCCCGCGGTAAGTAAATCCAGATCTATCTCACCGAAAGTATAATTATATATTTTTGTTTCGTTTTGATTAGTAAATTTTTGGTGTATTTCATATGTTAGTAAGTTAATTTCCTCCAGAAAAAAAAAAAACTAGCCCAAAATAGCTCTGAAGTTTACGTACTCGTGCGAGTACAAGCGGTCTTAACATGGTATGTTTATGTTCTCGTACGAACGGTCTCAACGATGTCAGATTTTTT
The DNA here is from genome assembly GCA_947034925.1 of Eudemis profundana. Taxonomy (NCBI): domain Eukaryota; kingdom Metazoa; phylum Arthropoda; class Insecta; order Lepidoptera; family Tortricidae; genus Eudemis; species Eudemis profundana. The sequence continues at coordinate 24,495,532 of OX344805.1, read as the reverse complement.
GATCTTAGATGAATATTAACTATGTTTTATTAGCGATTTTCAGGCTAAAAGGACTGTGAAATAGAGGAGTACGTTAACTTCGAGGAATCCGACGGTTTTTTCGAAGGCGAAGATGTTTAGTCAGAAATAATCTGGAATCTAATGGTTTTGTTATATCTAAATCGGAAAGCAACGACGAAGATAGCAATATTTTTGAAAATATTCAAACGATAACAGAAGATATATCTTCGGCGGTTCCTAGTCCAGCCTTGGAAATAGAAATAGAGGGGGATCAAGATTTTTACAAGCTTATATTTAACTTTCAATGTATGTATGTACCTATGTTTGTTCGGGTGGAATCTAGCAACTCAATTTTGAAGCAGATATTTTCAACCGAATGAGCTAAAATTTTGCAAAAATACGTAAATAAATCAGATCACAATGCAATATTACCATGACATGGAGCTGACCGGATGATGGAGCTGGATGGTAGCTAAAGGATCATCTAGATTACAAGATAAATTCGCCGTGTTTGGGTTAGTTTGATTGGTTGTGACGTGCAGATTGCGATTATATAAAAAAGTAAAGTCGTCCAAAAAACAAAACAACTCAAATCAAAACAAAACTCTAAAAATAAACATTTTTTAACAGAAACTTATTCTAGTCCAAGTTAACGTAGTGAAATAAGCGCTTAGTCAAAGTTTATCATACGAAGTTTTTTTTGTTACTGACTTTAGAATTATTTGATTATGACACCGAATTTATAATCCTGTGCTATAATAAGTACAAATAAGTCATTTTTGTATATATACATGAAAATAAAGTTGAATAATGATAGTAATTATGTCTATTTGATACTGTTCTCGAGTGAGGACAAAGTCCCCACGTACTTGCCTGAGGACATAAAGAAAAATCGAGAGGGAAACTCTATGATTTTTTTTACTAAATTTCCGATATTAGAGGGCACTTACTAAAACGATTTTTTGAAAAAAGTATCAGTTTCGGCGAAATCGATACCTCCAGGACCCAGGAGGCTATCTCCTTCTATCTCGATATATTTCTGTGGTCACTATCCTTTCTGGTAATAAATATGACCAAAGTGTTCGAGTACCTTGCGTAGGCAAATAGTGGATCACTGTGTCACTTAAGGCCAACGCACACCGGCTGCGTGTGCGTTGCGTGCACGCAGCAGCTCCTTGACTTTGTGCGTAACGCGTTCAAAATGGCGGCTCAAAGTCAAGGAGCTGCAACGCGCACGCGACGCGCACGCATCCGGTGTGACCCGGCCTTTAGCGTGTTGTAAACACAAACATATATTTTTTGATTTAAATTCTAAAACGCAAATATGATCTCTTTGCGTCTGTGTAAATACGTGTCGCGCGCTCCTAAACGGCCGAAGTCGTACTACTTGGTTGTCTTTATACTTTGCCGGTACCGTTGTGGAGAATCGAGGTTTTCGGTATTTGCCGATAATAGAACCGGGACGTCTCGGTACTTTCGGGACGGGTTTTCAAAGTCTGTCGACACTTCAGTCCCATGAGATTCAGCTAGTTTTATAATAAAGACAACTACGATTTGTTCGATAATTTTCACAAAAGCATTTTTTTTCATAGTAAGTACCTAGCGAATTTTCACAATTTTAATTATTCACAAATTTAATTATTCTGCTTTCCTCATGTAGACATTTTTCATGAAGCCTGTATAATGTTTGTGTTAATTTTTTTCGCTTATTTTATCACTAGATTATTTTATCAATCACATATATTTGCAGTCCTTTTTTTCGAAATTATTTTTTACACGTTGATATTTGAATCGCTCCGGTACCTCGCGCAGCTCTGGTGGAAAAGTAGCCTTAATCCCTTTTTTTACGAAGACTCTTAAGCCCTTTTTCTTTGTACAGGCGTTTGAAAATCAAATGGAAATGTTACTCGTACGATGCAAATATTGATGCCGTTGAATGGTATCCATTTGGTTAACTGGCCCATAGATGCAAAAGCTTACTTGTTTTTTTGAGGCCTGGTACTATTTTAAAGTGGATTTAACCCATCTATATATCCATACATTATAATATAATCGTTGAAAGATTGTTTGTACATTAATTTTTTTTATAAATAAAGGAATTGGGTAATGTTAAAAATATACATACACAAATACACCATTTATAACTCGAGAACGACATAGCGCGGTCAAAGGCCATATGGGCTGCCCTCTGCATGGTTCCACAAGCATTTTTTATGGTGTCAGACTACCTTGTCGGTGTTGTAGTTAACACATAGGATACATTTTATCCGTATATTTATGTACGTCACAAAACTCTTCATCATCAGCGTATATACTCACGGACAATGAATTCTGATCATTTTCTATATAATTGTTCATAGAAAATGACCTGAATTTATTGTCTGTGAGTGTATATACGTCCGACTGCTGGTCACAGGCCTAATTAACAGATTCTAAACTAGATTTTTACAAAAATATTGCATCAGCACTTCAATAAATATTTTTACGACTAAAGTTTCAAATAAAACGCCGTTTGAAACAGTTTCAACGCCCACGTCCGCGATACTAGATTAACCGTGAAAATACCTTTTAAACGCACTGGTATAGTGCCAAAATGTGTCTGGATAGCAGTTAACACGAGCGCGGGTCATTTGGCGTCGGATCTCGGTCTTACAACGATCCAACTTTGGCCTCAAACTGCACTTTTTGATAGAACGTGGGATTTAAAATACCCGAAACTTGGCTAGCGGTAATGATACATTTGAGCCTATTTTCTGTTTAAATAGGGTAGTATTTAATATGGCCCCATATCCCCGAAGCAAAAGATCTCGTCTAGTAAGGGGATTTTCTTAGGCTCTACATTTTTTTAGAAATAAATGTTTGAGCTAAAAAGTTTATAGGGAACGTGCACGACGAAGGTGCTGCCAACTGGTGTCGCCTATCTAGATCATTTACCCTCTCATGCTGGGGCCACATTGACAAAAACGCCGTTAAATCGCGATGAAGGACGATTAACTTCAGTGTAGCTACGACTTACTATATTTGACATTGACACTTAGATATTGTCATTGACAGCTTGATTTGACAGGGGTGATAGTTTCCTTTATTGTCCGCCCGTGTCTCTTTTGTCGTTTAGTGCTGCCACCTATAGTTCGTGCACGTTCCCTATACTGTTTAATAAAGGTGCTCTAATATTTTTATTTAGGATAAAAATATTTTAACCTAACAATTTTAAAATACAGGACATACCAATCTTATGATGAGTAAACATTATTCAATTTTCTGATTAAAATTATTTTTGTTACGAGTTCGAAAGGTGTAAGAAGGGCCATTACTAAGGAAAACAACTCGGCACAGCGATATACCGACAATGTTGCTTTAAGCCCAAGTGTGCAGAAGTGCTATAGGAGAGCACAATATGATTTGAACAATCATTTTTAGTTCTGTAGAAACTTTACCTTAGATTTAAATTTTCATTTTAGACAGCTATTATGGCCCTATCACTCAGTTGTTAGATCTATATTAGATAATGAGTAGGTATACAGCGTGGAAGTCCAATACGAGCAAACAATTAAACCAGATATAGCGTTTAGTAGTGTTATCATTAATTAATATGATTTTTGAAATTACACTTAATAGTGACCTCGTAATTAATTTTTGAAAATTTACCGAGCAGCAATGTACCGCATACATGCTTGTTATGACATTGCAAGATACGAGCTTTTTAAAGTAACTGTCAACTATAGCTTGGCAACTTCGTTGGTGACACTCACCTGTGTGCTTTTTGTTCTGTGCAGCCGTAACTACTTACACAAGTTACCGCCAATACGAACGGGGGCCTCCGGAGGCTGCCCCCGTCGGTCGCCGTTCGTGTTGGCGGTAACTTGTGTAAGTAGTTACGGCTGTACAGAACAAAAAGCACACAGGGGAGTGTCACCAACGAAGTTGCCAAGCTATAGGGCTAGCGTGTTTGTCAACTTGAATGTGTTGCGTTACGCCGGGCCGAATTATTTTGTATGGTAAATATTTTTATTGTAGTTTTAAGCAAAAGTTATCTAAATATACTTCTTAGGTCCTATGCTGACCACCGTTTCAATATTCGCCCATATTGGATTTCCACGCTGTATGAGGTAATGAGTCACTTTTACAATCAAAACTAAGGCAATACGAGTATGGAAGTCAAAAATGATGATGAAAAGCCGAGTAGTTAAAAATGGAACCGTTATTTAGAGCCTTATCACATTTCGCCGCGAGCGACATTTGTTTGGAGCTTCGTTTCTAGCTCGCCCGCAGCTCGCTCGCAAATCGCAAGTGTGGCCCTTACATCGGACAAATGAAATCAAAGTGAATAAAAAACATCAAATGATTAATTATCCGAAACATTACACCGGATACAGATGGTAAGAATTCGAAATGAATTTTCGGACAAACGAAAAAAAATTGAAACGATATTTGTCGAATAGTTTTTGTGGAAACGAAATTCAGACTAACATTTTTAGTGTTTCAGATAGGTAACCGTGAATCCCGAGCAATAATTGAATCTGCATCACACAACTATAATTTAAAATAGTGTATGTGAAGTCCCCAAACCCCACGGCCCACTGGGCCAGTGTAAAATATACAGCCCATTCACTTATATCCCTAGCAGTGGGACGTATACATACGTATAGACTGACGATGAATGAATCATGAATTAAAATAGTGTGCAATGTATGTGGAATGAATTTACACAACGTAGAAATGAATGTCTCAAAAGCTACCTACTATTACGCTAACGCGAGAATACATGGTGTACTTAACTGTGCAAACCGTTTAACATAATTACCATTCAACGCTCCCCTCCTGAAAGGAAACATATTTTATATACGTATACGATTTGAAAAAGTTAGGGTTGTTCTTTACAATACAATTTCTTACCTAAAAACACAGAATAAGTAAACAATACTACGTATAGAAGTTTCAATAAAAAAAAAATATATTTCTGCAAGTATGCCCTCAAGGGCTCTTTTACATGTCTCATCTCATCTTTTCTTTTGGCGCTTCGGGTAATGACCTTTTGGTGAGAAGAAGCGCCGGAAGAAACTCACCAGTTTCTTTTTTGACCATTGAACAAGTATTACAACAATATGGCGTTAATATAAGATTTCATTAATAGGTACATTACATTAAACTTAAAACTACATTTATAGAGATGTAAAGGGTCTCTCTATGCGTCCAAACAAGACAATCTTAAACAACTTTCTAACAAAAGACGTTTGGGTCTGTCTACCAAACGGTGCGCACCGCATCCGATCGTCTCTCTCTGTCACATTACGCGTGCTCTTTCTGGTCGCTGGCTGCGCCCCTCCAGAGGGGTTAATTTGGTACTAGTGGCCGCGCGGCGAGATCGCGGAGTCTCTTCTGCTATCAATATAATAATTGATACAAAATTGAAAATTTTAAAATAGACGAAACTGATAAAAAAATTATCAGTTTCGTTACTATTTTCAGCTATATTTAGTTCGGGCGTAACGAAACTGAGATTCAAAATTTGTACGGAAGTTTTGGACATTTTGGACATCTTTTTTTTTTTCATAAATGAAAAGTGCTCATGATTCTGAGTGAAATAGTAAGACACACCATGATCACACAAAAAAAGTAAAAGGTAATTTTTTTCTGCAATTGACCCATGAACCTCTATCGCAGCGGTCGGCAACCAGCGGCCCGCGGGCCGCATGCGGCCCGCGAACCCCTCACTTGCGGCCCGCGAGCCTCCCTGGCTATTTTGTACGTAAAGATCGTTATGTTCAGAATCGTATTAAGTCGCAAATTATTCACAAAGTGCGGCCCGCGTCAATTTCGTTACCTACTATGTGGCCCTTGGCTGCTAAAAGGTTGCCGACCGCTGCTCTATCGTAATAAATGCTCGCTTTATTATAAAAAAATCGGAATCTACAAATTAAACTCTTTCGTTTGATACCCCACTTGATAAAATAGCATAACTTAAAATTTTCAACCTCCCATTACGGCAGCCTTTTAAAAAAAAGAAAAAAGTTTTTTTCTCGCTCGGGTTAGTGATTTTACAAATTTCAAATCGATAGCAGCAGTAGCTCCTGAGATATCTGACTGTGACAGACGGACAGACAGACAGAGTCGCACCATAAGGGTTCCTTTTTTACCATTTTAGTACGGAATCCTAAAAATATGCGAATCGCTAAATGTGACGCCAATAATATTTGAAGAGTTCCCTTGATTTTTCCAAGATCCCATCATCAAATCCCGACTTCCCTCCAAAATAACTTCTATGTATCAGTATTAATAGATATTAGGACATGTGTTGACTATTATTCTGTTGCTAAAAATAAAAAGAATTTTCCCTGAAATTAAGAAGATACAACGTTGTCACTATCATTAGGAAAATTACCAGCACAAAGGCGGAGCCATCTAAGCCTAGATAGCCCCTCAAATATGGATGAAGCAGCCTTCCTAGACAAATCCACATTATTCTCTGCCCCCACTAGATCTCTCACCCTTTGCAATGGCTGCCTGCTTGCAAAATTACATCAGAGACTTTGGGATTTTCGGGATATTTTTAGATCAGACTATCTCTAGACAAACTCCAGACGGTGGCTACTTATTCTATAAATATCCGTAGAAAGTTAAATGACTAAGATGTAGCCTCAAGAAGAGTTCATTTCCGACATCCGACAGCTAAAGATAGTGCAGTCTCTCATGAATCAATTCCCGGAATCGCCAACTCATCATGATTCCGCCTGCAAATATATAGGTAGCTACGCGTCCAATCGAATTAACAATGCCTATTATTGCCAAAACAACCTACTAGCTATAAGTAAGCGGGCAGACTGATACGAAAAACGCCAAGGCCAAACCTAAAGGCCTATCTTTTGCAGATCGAAAATTGCGTGTTCCGGGCCCTTTCAACATTCTTCTGTCTGGCTTCCCTAAGAATAAAGCAGCTCAAATTATTAGTACAAATGAACGTGCAAAATCAGTGGCGGGCCATTCGGTGGCGTGCAGTTCGATCGTAGCGGAGCAAGGCGCGGAGGAAACGTCAGAAAAATCGAATTTGCCTGACGGCAGTCGAGGCTCAGGCGGCGAGGCGGCTAGACCGCGGACGAGGCCCGCGCGGGCACTGCACGCTCCTCGCCCGCTAAGGGACTCCAAAAACTAGTGCTCAAAGTGTTAAATAACCCAATCTCAAATGGTATGGCGGGCTAATTAAGGGCTATCGGGTCGTCCGGGTCACTGTCGCGCGACCATAAATTCGTGCTCGTTTGTTTCTTTATTAAAAGGTGACGTCATTACCGTGGTTTTGGTGATTGTGTGATTATAGTTAGGAGTGGATTCGTGGCGCCGAGTGTCGTTGCATTGTCTCATATAGTTTATATCGTAAGGTGGAAAAGCTTGAAAAGCATATAAAAAAGTGTATTCGGTAAATTGCGGCCTTCATTATTTATTGATTGATAAACTATTGCATTGTTTTCCATGCCGATTTCAAGCTTGTATTGCAGGCTCTTTCAATAATTCAACCTTGTTTGAAACTGTTGGCGGTTATTTTTTATGTAACGTGCTATTGAAGTTACACAGTGAATAAGTAGGCAGGCAAAGTTGCTAAAGTTGTGCATTATGTCCGTTTGTAATCATGGAGTTTCCTGTAAGTTGTAATAAACTTTGGACTATCACAACGTGCCTAGCAGGTACGACCTCATTTGCAAATGTTAGTAAGTAAGTATTACTTAGTGATTAAGTTCTGTAAGTACCTTCTGTACCTATATTGATTTCATGATACTAATATGAAAATTTAATGACCTACTCTTTAAATAGTTATATTATTTAGTACTAATACATTTACTATATAATTGGTAACCGGCTAAAGTTTAAAACTAGAGCATAAACTAAAATAAATGCTATTAAAATTCCAACGAACTATGAAAACTAATTTGAAAATGAACAAACTTTTAATATTAGTTCGCAAACAACTCAAGCACAGTGATTTGATAGGAAACTTTTTCAGTTTCAGTCCACAAAGAAGCCTACGACAGATTTTTTCCTGAGTAAAAAAACATAATTATAATTAATCCGTTAGTTAGATTATCAAAAAATATTGAAAACGTATTTTTTTGCCAATCAAACAAAAAAATACCAAGGTAAAACGCGTTAATTTTCGGGAGTGGGGGCTCGTTACGCCACCACGTGGTAAAAATTGAACCACGTGACGATACGATTTCTTCATTATTTTTTTATTTTATTTTAATGAAAAAGTACGTGTCCAATATTTATTGGTAATCTAACTGACGGACTATGTAATAAAAATCAGGACACAAGCAAGAAACAACAGCAAGAAATAGTTCTTCAACTACCTACATAAGTTCTTTGTAAAAACAGTTGTATATATTTTCCCCACGTGTTCCAAGTTTCCCCATTTCACGACACCTAATTGTTTTTTTTTCCTGTTAGAAAACGATCCATTTCAATCAAGAATATTGGCTATATATACATGACGAGGAAGGCCTAAAACCATTACCTTTGGGTTCCGGATCACCTTTGGTCACCTTAGTGGTATGGTCCAATAATCCAGTATCCGCACCAGTTTGAGTACTGGTGTATTGCTCTTCATGTCTTTCTTTACACAATCTAAATGTCGCGTTGATAATAAACGAAGTTACACGATAAATTCCCAGAGATGAGTACAATCGCTTATATTTTCCAAAGAAGACTGACAATTCATCCGTCAACGTCATATTTCCTGCTTTTAATCTAAACTGCCTGCATTACTCAAAAAAGATCTAATACTAGATGGTCATTCATAACTAGCGCCCTCTCTGCGACTTTATCCAAGTCAATAATCAGATATTTCTGGCTAATGTAACGTTGTTATTTTATCACGATACGACATTCATAATATACACTTCTATCAAATGTAAGCACAGCTAATTTTTCTTTAACATTTATAGCAGCTACGTAATCTGCAATCATTTTTTTTTGTCTATTCAATATCACTATTGGGTAAAACCGGAACACTAAACCTAACAACCTATTTAGGGTCGCCAGAAGTCAATGGCGGCAGGAGGCATGCGACCGATCGTTGTGGAAGTCTTTGGGGGAAACCTATGTTCAGCAGTGGACGTATCAAAGTAGATTTTTTTTAACCAGCTCCGTTAAGCCTCTACAAAGTAGAAATGATGATGATGATTGGGCAAAAGTCTTCTCTCTACCATCGGCCTTCAAACTTCTACGATCCCATAAACAATAAATTTTCCTAACTTGTAAGGCTAGCTAGGCCAATAAATACAATTACTACCACAGACAATATGACACGTATATTTCTCTTGAAGATAAAGCCTTCCGACGTTTGTATTAGCAGATAAGATATATTTTCCCATTCTCAGATATTCCGACTTTTACTTTTTCCCGCCTTTTTCTTGATTAACATTACAAAGAGTATTCGGGTCATTCTCATTTTTGTGCACATAATCACTACCGTAGATGTCACTACCGTGGACGTTATTACTCTTTGTAGTTAATAAAAAAAATGAATACTATCATGAATTCACTCATCCATATGATAAAAATAATTCATGATCATATTATGACGGTTAGGTTGAACGTTTAGAGCAATTAAAGCCACGATAGTGACATCCACGGTAGTGTCTATGTGCACAAAAATGAGAAAGACCCATTCGTGTCAAAATAGTTTTATGTCAATAGGAATGATGCCTGGGTTACGAAAAGGTCATGCTACTCGTATCTAGTCGAATCAGATTATCGAAAAATATTGTACACATACACGGTGGGAAACGACTAACCCGACAAATTTTAACCACGTGTTCCTGGTGGTATTACAAGTAAATGATGTTATATCAACATAGGTCGAACTTTGTCATTTTACAATAATAGTCTTGTGAAACCAAATAAATCAGTAAATTAAGCCTTTCCTTGTAAATTTGTCCTTACTGGAGGAAGAGATATCAAAAAAGAAAGAAAAAAGTTCAAATGGAAACAAAAGGTATTTTTTTTGGGCTCGTAGTCGCTTAACATCATATGCTACGAAGATTAATTGTTGTTTAACTAACGAAATAAAAAACAGTAAGTAAACGTATCTTAGTCACATTTAATAGGGCTTCTTACACACTTGAAATTTTTCATTCTAAAAATAATTACTATCTTGGAAAGTAAATGTTTTTCGACTATACATCTTTATACACATGAACACCTTTTTTTACTCCCAATCCCAATGGTCGTTAGAATCTACAGTTAAAGTTTGTCGGGTTACTCGTTCCCGCAGTGTATTGTTTACCTTTTCTAATTAATTCAAATTGACAAAGATAAGACTCCTTCAAGCGCATGCTGCGCAAACATCTTTTCGAGAATCTTCATAGTAGTTTAGAAGCAGGTACCATATATATATTTATTTTATGTATGTATATATTTACATATATGTATATGTCCATATATAATGTTTATAGTTTATTATTTTAACCGACTTCATGTACAATTTGGTTGTAAATTAAATACCGCACCTATAATGTCTCTGTTTATCCTAATGGTTGACTGGTAGAGAATGCCTTATGGCATTAAGTCCGCCATTTGTACTTTCTTGTATTGTGCAATAAAGTTCAAATAAATTAAATAAAAACCATCAAAGCTCAGGGGCTTGTAGCGTCACTGTTGGGTTTTATTCAAGTAGGCCTACTTAAGCAACAAGCATCTTTGAACCGTCAGTTTTCTATTGTTTAATGATGCAATTATTATTCTTAAGTAAACATTTCAAAATGTAAAAAAAATAAAGCTTAAAAAAAGTGTATACAATAAACTAGTCTACAATGTTGCTATAGCAAAAATCTAAGCCACCCGTCTTCTTTAAGTCTGTAAAAAACACTGAACGGTTCACCTGTGAATAATCCCTGTATACAGTTCACGAACTAACCCTAGTCCTGACGAGTATGGAAGTGATAACCGGTTCGAAACATTCGTATAATATATAAAATCTGGGTCAGTGAACGCACGCGATGGTCAACTTCCACGCTTATATCTGTCATTAATTTACATATTACCGACGTAATTAATTAGGGCACATACTTCACTCATCCATATGAAATATTTGCTAATTGACATTCGTAATCATCGGTATAATTTTTGCTATACACATACAGGGTGCGTGGCATTTGGCATGACTGCTGGCTTCGTCTCTATTCACTCTGCCATGAATCTATTGCACACCGCTACACTAATACAATGCGCTCAGATGCATACGTGAACCGAATTGCAGTTAACACTAACTGAATCTACATTCGGTGCCGAAGCATTGCTGATGCCATTCTATATTTTTCTTACGTGTATCTGAATGAAGGGTGTTTAAGTTACAATTAAAGTTATGTTATGCGTTTTAAAAAGCCCGAAGGTAACTTTTTTAATTAGAAAATTACTTAAAACCCGCCTAAAAGTTTATGAAAATTTCCGAAAACTTTCCTGCATTTTGGGGAATATTGTAAAACATTCTTGTGTCAAGTTCATCATTATCTGAGCAAAGATTGGACCAAAAATATCTGAACAGGACCTTATTGTCAGAAGCATAAGAACTAAATCAGATATTTTTGATCCGTTCTTTGCTCAGATAATTATGAACTCGACTGTACATTGCTATGTCCACAGGAAAGATGCGCACACTAACTTTAAAAAAAATCTGTGCTTGACCCAATACGATAGGATATGATTGAACTAAATCGTAATCAGTCCAACGGGCCACTATCGATCATAAGCCATTAGCCGTAGTGCAACGTGCTTATTAAAGTCATATTACGATAGGTGACAAGTTGCTATTTTGAGCGGTTGCATATGAGGCTATCTCTGTGTGCGTCTTGACACAGACAGGGATAGCATCCGCTAGGTTTATATTTTTATGCCACACCTTGCCATAAAGTGACTTTTTCCGCACGCTACGCGTACGGAAAAAGCCGCTTTCTGACCAAGTGTAGACATAAAATGATGTACACAACACGGGAGGTAATAAAGAAAGCCCTCGATCGCATATTTACGTCCCACCCTAGCAGCTCGGGCCGCAAACTTCTGCGATCTCGGCCTTTCTTTGTATTACCCCCTAGTTATATAATGTACTATTCCGTTCATTAAATTGTCGAAAGTGCCTCTACGCGTTGGCTTCGGCTCCCTGTAGGCCTTTTAAAATCCATTGTCCCGTAAACGGGTAAGACATAATACTTACACTTTACAAAGAAAATTGTTAATAAAAGGTTGCATATTCTGTGTGTCTTTTAAGTAAGTAAGTAGGTATTTATTTGTGATACAAAGGTTGAATACATAATAGGTGACATTGAAATGTAGGTAGGTACTCCGTGAGCTACCGTGAAAGTATATAATTATTTTGCCTTAAAAAACAAACTTAAACTTACAATCATAATAAATTAACACAGAAACAAATTAACATTGAGCCAAATTGACACATAATAAACAGAAATAAGTTCATGCATAACTACAAACATCACTAGAAACGTCTAGAATTTAATCCACCATGTAATAAGCTTTTTCTATAAGTATCATTCTTAATCTATTTTTGAACATAGACATGTGTAGCTCTTTAAGATCGGGTATAGATTATATTCTGGATGTCATGGCTAGTACACTTTTCCTTAATAATGCTTATTGCCAGAACTAAGACTGCTGATTGTGAGTTATATCTGAATCTCCTCAATAGTACATTGTGTATCACGGGCGGTAAGTAAGGAATTACAAACGAGTGTTTGTTACAAGGCCGAGGCGAAGCCGAGGGCTTTAATAACACGAGTTTGTAATTCCTTTACCGCCCGTGGCACACACAATGTTTTTCGTCACACTTGTGAGAAAATCTAATTAAAATAACCTTACTTAACCTCAATAAAATTGTAAAACTGACAGTGACATTAGTGACATATCCATAGACAATGCGAATGTCAGTCAAGTCACGTTCGGAAACCATAACGGTAAAGACCTAAAACGGTTGATTTTATATTCGCAAAATACTGAAATACACTATTTAAACATTAAATTAATGTTACAGAAATATGTGTTTATATGTATTTGCAATAACAGTTCTCTTTAAATAATATTTCAGTGATAAAAGTTAAAAAAGTAAATTGGCATTTCCTTTGAACACGACAAATAAGAGTAAAACAAAACCATCGTTTCGAATTTGAAAAGAAAACTATTACGCCCTAGGGCGTAATAGGTCATTTACGGCCCGCAGAACCTACGTGTAATGACACCATTTTCGAGCAAGTGTGATGAAAAATATAATGTATGTAACGATTGAACTAAATCGTAACCATTCCAACGCGCCACTATCGATCATCAGCCATTAGCCACCGCAGTGGGTGCAACGTGCTTATTAAAGTCACATTACGGCAGGTGACAATCTGGCATTATTGTTATGACACATTCCAAAGTGTGAATAGGTGGAGCAATAAAAGCGACTTATTTCTTAGTAGCATTTACCCGCGGCTTTGCCCGCGTTGTTCCCGTTACTGTCCCAAGGGAACTCTTTGCCGGGATATAAATCAATATATATTGGTCTACTTGCATGCTGAATTTCAGCTCAGTCCATTCAGTTGTTACCCCGTTATTTAGTAACAAATATCCAAACATCTAAACATCCAAACATCTAAACTTCCAAACATCTCACAAACTGTCACATTTATAATATTATTAGTGTGATTCTATATCTACAATTTTATTATATGTATACACATATAATAAAATCGTGAAAAGACTTTGTATAACTATAAATATTTTGTTCAAATAAGTAACCGGGAGTGATAAAAATCCCACTAATATTATAAATGCAAAAGTTTGTGAAGATGTTTGGATATTTGGATGTTTGTTACCTAATAACGGGGTAACAAACTGGATGAATCAAGCTGAAATTTGGCATGTAAATAGACCAAGTTCTGGATTGAAATATAAGATACTTTATATCCCGGTAAAGAGTTCCTTTGGGACAATAACGGGAACAACGCGGGCGAAGCCGCGGGAAAATACTCGTAAGTTACAAAACGAATAGTTTTTGAATTTTTTTTTGTGTGTTTGTTTTTGCGCACGCCACGCAAAAAAAAGCCAGACCGATTTCCATGGATTTTTGTTTACAGGAAGATTATCACCCCGGTTGACACGTAGGATACTTTTTACCGGACGAAATCGAAGCTAAGATTCATTGATTCTTAAAAATCATGATAGATAAGGGAAGTAATATTTTGTTTACCAAAATAAGTTTTGATTACCAGAACACTTTACCCAAAAACCAGAAATGACCACCACAAAAAGAAACGTGTACCAAAAGGTAGTATCTTAAATCGATAATCTATAGATAATAACAAAATTTAAGAGCCTTACCACACTGGCTCTCTGAACTCGCCGCGACAAGTTTTGTATGAAAACACGCCCGCAACTGATAAGACCCTAACCACAGTATAATAGCAGTAGTTTTTCTTCCGACAAAAGGTATGTACATCGGACGCGCGCATGTGTGCGCACCGTGTACGGACGCACCACAAGCAAACATTACCAATGCCACAGTATGAAGCGACTCACACAGACGTGCGATCATGCGTCTTTGTAAATACGTGTCACGCGCTCCTGAAACAGCCGAAGTCGTACTACTTGTTTGTCCTTATACTTTGCCCTAACAGTATGTTGGATGATATTAAAACCCTATAGCTCAATACTTTCCAATCACAATATCAGAAAGGAGATCATAAAACACAATGTGGCTTTACCATTGCATGCAACTTTACACCACAGCCTCTGAAAGCCGGCCATGTTAATACAGCCTCCGACGCGTGCTTATTGCACCCTTCTCATGCAAATGGGTTACGCAAAACTAGTTCGGGCACCAAAGGTTATATTGCTCATATTGGTTCTCATAGATGACACCGAGATTATTTGTTTTCGTTATATGTGTGATTTATACGTGGAAATAATATCTACTAATCTATTATTACGCACAATAGGTATAGTTTTACACCACAGTTCTGAAAGCGGGTCGTGTTAATACAGCCTCCTACGCGCGCTTATTGCACCCTTCTCATGCAAATGGGTTACGTAAAACTAGTTCGGGTACCAAAGGTTATATTGCTCATATTGGTTCTCATAGATGACACCGAGATTATTTGTTTTCGTTATATGTGTGATTTATACGTGGAAATAATATCTACTAATCTATTATTACGCACAATAGGTATAGTTTTACACCACAGTTCTGAAAGCGGGTCGTGTTAATACAGCCTCCTACGCGTGCTTATTGCACCCTTCTCATGCAAATGGGTTACGCAAAACTAGTTCGGGCACCAAAGGTTATATTGCTCATATTGGTTCTCATAGATGACACCGAGATTATTTGTTTTCGTTATATGTGTGATTTATACGTGGAAATAATATCTACTAATCTATTATTACGCACAATAGGTATAGTTTTACACCACAGTTCTGAAAGCGGGTCGTGTTAATACAGCCTCCTACGCGCGCTTATTGCACCCTTCTCATGCAAATGGGTTACGTAATACTAGTTCGGGCACCAAAGGTTATATTGCTCATATTGGTTCTCATAGATGACACCGAGATTTTTTGTTTTCGTTGTATGTGTGATTTATACGTGGAAATAATACCTATTATTACGCACAATAGGTATAGTTGTACACCACAGTTCTGAAAGCGGGTCGTGTTAATACAGCCTCCCACGTGCGCTTTTGCACCCTTCTCATGTAAATGGGTTACGCAAAACTAGTTCGGGCACCAAAGGTTATATTGCTTATATTGGTTCTCATAGATGGCACTAAGTATCAGTGGCGTTGCCTCCAAAGAACTCGATTCCTACCGGCTTGCCTAATATCAAGCATTTGACCACCTTATTCTACAGCTCTTAAGGAAAATGTACGCCAAATCTGCACCGGCTTGCCCATGGATATCTTTTACGCCACGCCACTGCTAAGTATTATTGATTTTTTTGAGGTGTGTGTGTTTTTAATACGTAGAAATACTATCTGCAAATTTATTACTATGTACAATAGGTACAGTTTTATACCACAGCTCTGAAAGCCGACCGTGTTAATACAGCCTCCGACGCGCGCGTATTGTACCCTTCTCATGCAAATGGGTTACGCAAAACTAGTTCGGGCACCAAAGGCTTATATTGGTTCTCATAGTTGTCACTGAGTTTTTTCTTCTTTGTTGTATGTCATTATTTTCGATCATAATAAAAAAAAAATAATAAGTCCCATTTTTTGTCAGCCGCCTACTAACGGCATAGACCACTATCCGTCTCTCTTATATTGTTATAATTGCCAGCGACTTGCAAAGTTGTGCTAACGTTTCCACGAAGCACCCACACGGCAAAACTGACGCTACATCGCAAACAAAGGAATTATTAATTATTCACTATCATTCAATATACCGAACGTTGCATCCAGAATTTGTAATTCCATTTGCAGCTTTTGATTTACATTTCATGTCTTTATTAAATCCGTGAGTGAACTATACGTAAGACTACCTATTAGGTACAGTCGAGTTCATTATTATCTGAGCAAAGAACGGATCAAAAATATCTGATCTAGTTCTTATGCTTCTGACAATAGGGTCTTGTTCAGGTATTTATGGTCTAATCTTTGCTCAGATAACAGATAATGAACTCGACTGTACTGACTATTAGCGATTAAACGTCATTTTCCAAAGCACTAGTAACAGGGCTGTTAAAGAGCGCTAAAGGTATATTTGCAAAATAAATGCTTTTATTTGATTCGATGCTACGAGTCTACTTTTTTCAACTCGGACAGCTCGAGTTGATAAAAGAGTAACTTGCCGACTCGGCGAGCGGCGAGTCAACGAGTAGAGTTAAGGTTGCAGGTTGATTCGATTCGATACGCTTATCTTGCCTCAAGTATCGAAATTGTATAATAAGTATGGAAGCGTAACTAACCCTCAAAATAGGCCACACGAAATACGTACCAAAGAGGCGGAGCTAGTACTTACAAGGAAAACCCAAATGCCCGGCTTCGATTTGATTTATTTTGATATATACATATGTATGTTAGAGACTAGTCTAAAATAACAGACACGTATTATTTTTTAGCTGCCCAATCTCAACCTATTGGGACAAACTGACCTCCAAAGTAGGTACTGAAAACTGACTAAACCCTCCAACTTCTACAGAAAAAAAAATTAAACAAGTTTTTAGTTAATTACTGGTTTGCTATTATGTTTGAGAACGTGAAAAAATAATAAGCACGTGTTTCGTTATATAGGCTCAAAGTCATATTTTCCTAAAAAAAAAACTCCCTTTAAAGTTTTAACCCTTTGATGCCTCTGGTCACCAGATACCTGATAATGCCAGTGAATATTATAAATTAAATATTCTATTAAATAATTAAAAACTTTTAATAATATGAACATATCAAGCATCTAAGTAAGTATTACCATTATTAAAATAGGAAGAAATAACGAAAACCCACGTTTCTTGTATGGGGAACCCCTTTTATTTTTATTATTTGTGGTTATAGCGGAAATTAGAGGATGCAATACCGGTTTTACTTGTATGGGGCCCATACCGAAAAACCGGTTTTTCGGAATTAGCCCATACAAGTAAAACCGGTATTGCATGCCCTAGCGGGAATAGACACATTATGTGGAAAATTTCAAGTTTCTACATATTAGGGTCCAAACGATAGATCCTGTGACCGACGGACAGACGGACAGCGGAGGCTTAGTAATAGGGTTCCGTTGGCACCCTTTGGGTACGGAACCCTAAAAAACCTTATTTGTAGGAAAACATGCTCGTATCTACTTCACGAAACTATAGTCATAAGATTCCGTTAAGACCTATAAATCAACTGTCTTAAGCTAAGTTCGAGGTTCAACTTCGCTGCATGTTACCCTAAAGCCTTGATACCGAAACACTAAACCTTGAAAACTACTAGGTTTCGAATACCTATGCAATTTGCTCGAATTTATTCTCGAAATTCAAGCTTACCTTTGCCAAAGTTTGTGTTTAGCTTCAGTTTAATACCGACCTGCCAGATGTGTACAGTAAGCAAACAAAGTGGTCCACCACATTACTAGGTGCCTGGTATTCGTTCAGAAGTGGTAGACCACTTTCTTGGCCGACTGTACAACTTAAGTCTTAAGAGTTTGAAATGCTCATCGATTTTGGCTATTTTCTTTACGAGTCAATTGATATGGAACGCCATAACGCTCACTTTTTAAAATCAATTCGTCTTACATATCAAGCGGTTTTGACGACTTTGAGTCTGGGCGTCAGTTACGCCTCCATATAGGGAGTTGAGGTGAAAGATTACACACACAGCTACATGAAGTACTCATTGCAAAAAAAGTGAATGAATGAAATGAATGAGTGAGTACAAAACACAAGGCTATAGTTTAAAGAAACTTTTTGGTCTATCTTGCAATTCACCGTTGAACTTGCTATCAGTACGAAAAAAGAACAGTAATTTCAAAACCTCGTCACTACATGACAGTGTTGTTGTGTGCGTGGCCTCAACTCTCGTGAAACTACCTATACTTATTATATGTTTCCGTGATTCATTCCGTTGACATGTATTTTATTTAGTTTTCATTAAGAACTGTTTTGTCAAACATCACTTACAATTAAATTAAAATTTAAGTTCATCTATCATTTACATTGAAATCAGTTGGTTTATGATATAAATACTTTCATTTATTCAGTTTTTGGGCAAAAACTTCCAGACCGATTTCCATGAAATTTAGTACCTAGATATTTGTTCCTCACAAATAGTAGAATCGATTTACGACAGAAAAAAAATCGAGTCAACAGGCAAATTCCCTTGCAATGCCGATAGTTGAACGAGTTTGATTGCGTCGCATTTAACCTATTTCTGCGATCACGCAGCCGCTCATTTTCCAGTACTGATCAAAGGGACTTCAACACACCACGGACCACGCTTTGAAATTACATAAATCACTGGCTTTCCCTATCAGGAGTATTCCATGAAAACATCTACTTTTTGTCGCTTACGTAACGCTACGGCTGCCCTAATAAAATGTATTAGCTGCTAAGAAACACTACCAATCTTCCCTTACAGGGATAAACATGCCTTTGTACATAACCTTTGTGTTTTGTACTGCTTCTGTATGATTTTATGTACAATAAAGTGTTTACATACATACATAGACCCTTATCACATTTGCGATTTGCGAGCGAGCTGCGGGCAGGCGAGAAGCGAAGTTCCAGACAAATTTCGCTGGCGACGAACTCGCTGCGAGTTCACCGTGACTGGTTTGGTATGGAAACTCGTCGCAGTTCGCTCTTAAATTGCAAGTGTGATCGGCCTTTCTCCAGAAATATGTCTGCGTCTAATTCACGCGTCTCCATACATTTAGTATGAAAACAGCGACGCGGTAATTAGGTGACCGCAGACATATTTCTGGATGTTATATATAATATTCATCTTGCTAATTTTATGTCAAAAGTACGTATTAAAAAGGTAGTGTCGCTTACGTAACGTTTTCGTGGAGTGATCCATCAACTTACGCTCTTTAGACATTAGCATCAAGGAAACTTTGATAGCGTTGTAAATCATACATTAAATGAACAAGTTAAGGTATAAATTCTATTCTTTTATCCATCGCACATCAATGACTGACAGCGTGAATGATATCTTAATTCAATGGGTTAAGGTATAAATTCGATTAACGGATGTATTAGGTTAAAGATAACGTGTTCGAGCGCCTTTCTTTTGTCAATGACATATCATAGAGTAATTGATTGGGACAGCCTTCAGGCGACCTTATGGTTCGATCAGACACCTGTAGGATAGTTCACATTTCACACTCAATGTCGGCTTTAATATAATTTGCACATAATAAAATAAAACAAAATTTATTTTGAACGAACTTAGAGACTAGCTAGGTAGTTTGTTAGGTGTTATAGGTATTGATGGTACTAAAGTACTTAATATGAGTGTAAGTGTCTTCAGTTCCCCGTACTAGTATAAAACCGTATCACGGTGGGTTTATGAAAGGTACATGTCACGTTTTAAACGAGAGATTGGTGAGTTTCTTGCGATTTTTTCTTTACCAGATGGCCATTTTAAGAAACGCTGGTAAAATTAGACCTGTAAAAGAGTTCACGAGGCGTATTGTCAAAATAAATGATTTGAACTGAATTTAGTTTATATTCGAAGGTGAAAAAAACTCGCGCACCTACGGGGCACATCTCCAGAAATATGTCTGCGACTCATTCATCTGTCTCCATACATTTAGTATGAAAAAGGGCCAGATGAATGAGGTGACTGCAGACATATTTCTGGAGAAATGCCCAACAAGGTAATATCCACAGAAATATATCCAGATAAAAGGAAATAGTTCGTCGATTTGTATGGGAAAGAAGCGTGTAACGTTTTTCGCTTGGCGTTTGACGCCAAAAGTGGAATTTAGTGATAGAAAACGTAAATTTTCATTTCATTTGGTGGTATTTGAACAATTAATTATACCATTATTATCAGATCTTCAAATCTGCTAATAATATTGACGGAAACTGAAGTTAACGGTATTCAAAGTAGGTAGCCGCCACTTCTTTTTACCCGACTGCGGCGAAGCCCAAAGGAGGGTTATGTGTTTGACCTGTATGTATGTATGTATGTCCGTTCCTGTGTCCGCTCGTAACTACTCAACGGCACAACCGATTTTGATAAATGATATATCATTAGATTCGTCTTGATAGCGCGAGTGTCACTGGGTATGAAGTTCGTTAAAATAAACAAAATTGTGGATTTTATGCATTTTTAAAGTGCACCGCGGTCGGGTTTTTTTTAGTAAAAATATTTATTTAGCACGCGAGGTACATACATTTTTTCCTTGTACCTCCATATATTTCTGTGGTAATATCGTTATTTAATTAATCTTGAACAGGAGAGAGAAATGAACATTGAACAACATTCGTCGCAAAGCAACGAAAAATATATTCGCCCTCCCATTTTTTCAACGAAAAAATATTTCGTTGACAATAGACGAAGCCCATAAAATCATCGTTAAGCGCGAGGCATTTTTAAGCGTGTCACACACTAAGCAGATACGATAAGATATCTGTATCTGAACGCATATCTGTCAATATCGCTCCCTATACAATTCAATGAGCTAACACACACAGCGCAGATAACTTATATTTTATCGTAAAGTATCTGTGGGCACCGACATATATCGACAGATGGCAAAGATATTATCTGCGTATATAAATTGATCTGTGTATAATATCTGCCGATATAAATATGGTATAGTATTTTATCTGCAGATCATCAGTTCAGTTTGAAGGATTTAGACTGAATGTATCGTCTCGTATATTATCGTATCTGCGTAGTGTGTGATAGTTTCAGATCATTAAGTTATTATACGCAGATAAAATATTATCGTATCTGCGTAGTGTGTGACACGCTTTAACCTTAAGGCATAATCAATCAGCGAGACAGGCTTTGTTCGGGCTTCCGTCGTCAATCGAATATAAACCTTAACTGTACGTTTTAGGGATCATTTTTGAAGAACTCTTTTGCACATGTAGCATCGATATTATCAATAAAATGTTTGTGTATTTTGTGTTTGCTGTTAAAATGTAACGACTGTTATTTTATACCGAGAGTGAGATTTTTTATACAATAGCTAGTTACAGTCATACAGATGGAGAAAAAGAAATGCACTGTCTCGGATGGGAACTACCTTAAAATGAATATTGGGTGGGAACTACCTTAAAATGCACTGTCTTGGGTGGGAACTACCTTAAAATGCACTGTCTTGGGTGGAAACTACCTTAAAGTGCACTGTCTCGGATGGGAACTACCTTAAAATGAAAATTGGGTGAGAACTACCTTAAAATGCACTGTCTTGGGTGGGAACTACCTTAAAATGCACTGTCTTGGGTGGAAACTACCTTAAAGTGCACTGTCTCGGATGGGAACTACCTTAAAATGAAAATTGGGTGAGAACTACCTTAAAATGCACTGTATTGGGTGGGAACTACCTTAAAATGCACTGTCTTGGGTGGGAACTACCTTAAAATGCACTGTATTGGGTGGGAACTACCTTAAAATGCACTGTCTTGGGTGGGAACTACCTTAAAATGCACTGTCTTGGGTGGGAACTACCTTAAAATGCACTGTCTTGGGTGGGAACTACCTTAAAATGCACTGTATTGGGTGGGAACTACCTTAAAATGCACTGTCTTGGGTGGGAACTACCTTAAAATGCACTGTATTGGGTGGGAACTACCTTAAAATGCATTGTCTTGGGTGGGAACTACCTTAAAATGCACTGTATTGGGTGGGAACTACCTTAAAATGCACTGTCTTGGGTGGGAACTACCTTAAAATGCACTGTATTGGGTGGGAACTACCTTAAAATGCACTGTCTTGGGTGGGAACTACCTTAAAATGCACTGTATTGGGTGGGAACTACCTTAAAATGCACTGTCTTGGGTGGGAACTACCTTAAAATGCACTGTCTTGGGTGAGAACTACCTTAAAAGAAATTTGTAAGAAAGAATATTTTATTCTAAAAAATAAAAATAGGTATCATGAGTCACAGAAGTCACAGATATTTAGACGTTTTTAGAGTACACTTTTGATGATTAGAACTTTCAATCTTGAATTATCTATGTACGGATATACTAAATTGTATAGTCTTGTTTACGAAAACTGTAAAGTTTTTTGAGGGGATAATACTTTATCATTGATTCTATCGATTGGCGATAAGTAGTTGAATGCCAAATTTCATGTTAGTTAATTCAATCGTGTATAATAATAGTAGGATTTCATTTAAATACAAGCTTCTCTCTCAAACTATATGTAACTTTTTTAAATTATATCATATTAGGTTTAGGCTCGTAGAAGAACGAGGGTTACCGACATAGCCAAATGGATAAGCTTGTTGAAGTGGCAATGGGCAGGGCATTATAGCACGTAGAACAAATGGCCGTTGGGGCCGAAAGGTTCTCGAATGGAGACCACGAATCGGCAAGCGAGCGTCGGACGACCACCAAAAAGATGGATAGATGATCTGGTTAAGGCTGCTGGCTCACGGTGGATGCAGGTTGCTTCCAACCGAACTAATTGGAAATCCTTGGGGAGGCCTTTATCCAGCAGTAGACGTCCTATGGCTGAAATGATGATGATGCTATTAGGTTTAAAGTTTATGTTAAATTGTAACCACAAAAATATTATATTACAGTGTCATATAGCCGAGGCAATTTAAAAATACCACTATTGTGTACGAGGTAAAATGAAGTCCGTAGCAAATTCGTAGCCGAGGGCTACGTAGGCGTGCTACGCCGTAGCAGCTACGGCGGGGTATTGTGGGTATATTGTGATGAAAACATTTTGTGGGTTTGAATAATGGAGACAAATTATGGTCCAAGATTATAAGTTTGAAGTGACACGAAGGGAGAAATAGGTTAGGTACTATAGAAGTTTAATCGAGTTATTTATAGGGCTTTGGATACCATTAAACGGTACAGGAATTCTTTGACAGATGACTTGGTTTGTGTAGGTGTATAAAGATATAAGTAGCTACATACCTTTATACACATGAATTAGTACATTACACAACTAGGTTGGTAAAACAAAGAAAGGCCGAGATCGCAGATGTTTGAAGCCCGAGCTGCAAGCGAGGGACGTAAATATGCGATCGAGGGCTTTCTTTATTGCCTTCCGTGTTGTGTACATCATTTTATGTCTACACTTGGCCAAAAAGCGGCATTTTTCGTACGCGTAGCGTGCGGTCAAAGCCACTTTATGGCCCAGGTGTGGTATAAAATATATTATTTACTAGTGGACTCGTCCACAACTTTGTGAAATATGTTAAATATCTCTTTTTTTCTTCGGCTTAGTCTGGTATAAAGTATTCTATGTGTTTTCCGGAGTCCTAAACTATCTGTGCAACAAATTTCATTGAACTCAGTTGGATCTTGTGTGATGCACGCACAAATTAACGAACAGACAAACAAACAAAACCGAGTAACAGAGATAAAATCCAAAAAACTAGTTATTTGCGTGTTATTACTTATTTTTAGTCGCTGTTCTGAAAAATTAAGAAAAAACACAGTCTTTCTACGATTCTATTACCTATATCTATGCTTAAAATACGCAACATGCGTGTTTCATTAAAAGTCACATATTCGTAGAAATTTCACTTAGAAACTGCGGTGTTGCCATGTTCCGCTCTGCAAAGTTATCCTAGTCGCACTATGTACAGGGTGGGAGGGACTATACCGACATACTTTAGCCATGAATTCCTGGTGGTGTGACGAGTAAAAAAAGTTATGTGATGTATAGTCTAAAAACGCTTACTTTCAGAGATATTCATTATTTTTTCTACTCCTGTACTGTTATCTGTCTTTTACTTGGTCACGAACACTAATATAAGAACATACATAATATGAGTTCAGAGAAGTCTATACTCTATTCCCCATAACAGCACTAGTGTCGTTATAGTCACTTTACGTTATTGCTTAGACTTCTAAATCTAGGTTAAACTTAGGTCAAGGATTAAGCGCTCAATTCTAACTTCACGATAAAAATTCACAACTACCAACTTAACAAACAATTAAATTCCTACGATTCATAAGAAAAACAAAACTTTCCGAATTAAATTAATTGATGCCAACATAAAAAAAAAGTATTTTAATTATCGTCACATCGTGTCACCAGCCATATCAAAAAAAAGTTTACCATAGACACAACTGTCATGCCGGCTGTACACACTCGGAGAGACCGGACGAGACACGCGTAACGTCCATGTATTTTATATTTTAACCTAGTCGTAGAAAAAGTATTGTATGCAACGTTGTATAATTAAGTCAAAAAACGCTCATTGCGTCTCTATTTGCGATACTCGCCGCATTCGCGGCTCGTATCGCAACTCACGCAATTCGCATTTTTTGAACCTTCTTATACAACTGTTGCATAAAATACTATTTTAAATGAAAACTCCCAAGTGTGTAACAAGCCCTAATAAATGTGACTAAGATAGTTTTACTATTTTTTTTAAATCCTTTAACTAAACAGCAATTAACCTTCGCAGTATTTGATGGTAAGCGACTACGAGGCCAAAAAATTGACCTTTCATTTCCATTTTAGCTTTTTTTTTCTTTTTGATAACTTTTCCTCCAGTAAGGACATGTTTATAACGAGGGGCTGAATTTACTGATTTATTTTGTTCCATAAGACTATTAATGTAAAATGACAATATTCGACCCATGTTGATATAACATTATTTACTCGTCACACCACCAGGAATTCATGGCTACAGTATGTCGGTATAGTCTCTCCCACCCTGTATATTTACCTCATAAAATAAAATAAAAATAAAATAAAATAGTTTATTTTTGCAAGTAGGCCCTCAAGGGCTGTTTTACAAGTTACATATGAATGTACTATTATTATCGTAATAGAAATTTGACTTATAAACCGCGATATTGCCATGTTCCGCTCTGCAAAGTTATCGTAGTCGCACACTTTAAAGCGCAGCACTTAAAATATCCAAAATCCATTCAAATGTGGACCTTACTCCCCAGACATAAGTGCGAAACTATTATTAGTATAAAATAACGACATGTGTCAAATGGTGAATTAAACCCGGGCCGGGCCACGCGACACGCTCAATAACAATAAAATCCTAACCGAATAACGAATATCACTTGTACCGTATCGGCATGTATCCCAATCAATGAGGGTTATTTTAAATAACACCACGAGTGACTCACTCCGTGATTTCGCCACGCGGCTACTATAGCTTGGCAACTTCGTTGGTGACACTCACCTGTGTGCTTTTTGTTTTGTGCAGCCGTAACTACTTACACAATTTACCGCCAACACGAACGGGGGCCTCCGGAGGCTGCCTCCAACGGTCTCCGTTGGTGTTAGCGGTAACATGTGTAAGTAGTTACGGCTGCACAGAACAAAAAGCACACAGGTGAGTGTCACCAACGAAGTAGCCAAGCTATAGTACCAAGTTTTGTACCAGGCTTAGCCAGCGGCCAGAAAGAGCACGCGTTATGCGATAGAAAGCGACGGTCGGATCCGGTGCGTTCCGTCCGGTAGTCGGACCCGAACGTCAATTTTGTTAGAGAGAAAGATGCTTCTATAGGTAGTGCTGTTATTTATTCTGCACCTACTATCACGCTTTTATTACCTTCACTTGGGAGGAGAGCATTTTTGAGCACTTACACAAGTTACCGCCAACACAAACGTCGGTCGCCGTTCGTGTCAGCGGTAGCTTGTGTAAATAGTTACGGCTGCACATAATAAAAGGCACACATGTGAGTGCCAACAACGAAGTTGCCAAGCTATTATCAAAAGCTTCAGCGGATCAGAATACACAAAAAACGTTTAGGACAGCAGATAAAAAACAAAAAAAAACAAAATAAAATCAAGCAAACTCATTCTGTATTATTGTAAGACTTTGCGTTACGTGAATTTGTAACACAATAACACCACGACAAAGTGGCATGAAGAAATAAATGTCACTAATTAATCATCCTGATTATTTATGGATGGATTATTGTTAAAGGCAACTACCCCGTTGGCCGGTGTAGCGGCTTGGAATTTGTTTTTACTGCCGCGGCTTAAGTTCAAAGAACGTTAAGATCGACCGATAGCCGGCATCACGCGAGTGTAACGTATTACGCTGCTTTCGTAACGGCTGCTCGGTCAAACTACAGAAATGACGCCAGTAATGCAAAGGTAAAATAGCATTTTATGAAAAAAAAACGGACATGTGCGGTCCACCAGAGTTTGTGTAACGAAATTATGGTTTATTATGGTTATTTTTCGTTACACAAAGGTACAAGATTAACATTTTGTTAATTGAATCCCTTAATTACGGGCATTTTTTTGTTTTTTAAAACGTCCCTTACTGTTTTAATTTTGGTGATGTCCACAGAATAAACAACTAAATAAAATGCAATGGTTCTTCTTTGCAAATTAATAATTATACACCGTGGGTACGAGTAATCCGACAAACTTTTACTATAGATTCTAACAACTATTAGGAGTAAATAACTGGCTAAGAGCATGTCGGAGCATGCTCAGTGTAGGATTCCATAGCCGTATCTATAAGGAAATGTGCTACAGATAAAAATAAAGCTAAAAATATACAACTTACAAAAGGTCTTAATTGCCGTGTAGATCAATGGCACCTAAAACCTTTTGGTTGAGAAGTTTTTCGTCAATAACTTCAAAACGGTATTCGTTACTATTCAAAATAATTTTCGTTGAATGTATTTATTAAGCGTTACCTTCCTGATTTTTTTCATATTTTTTGGATTTACGGTTTAAAAGTTAAAGGGGAGGGGGGGACACAATTTATGCAACTTTCGGAGCGATTATTTCCGAAAGTATTCACTTAATCAAAAAATAGTACATAAAAGCCTTATAATGTTTTTAAAAGAACTATCGAATTATGTACCTCACGTTTATGTTTGCTGAAAAAAAATTTTTTTAGCTTCTGTTACATGTATGGAGTGCCCCACTAGATTTTATTATTTTTATTATTTAACTACCAAACTTAGTAGCGGCATCTACAAGACATCTATATTCCAAATTACATCAGTATACGTCTTGTAGTTTTTGAGTAAAATGCCTGTGACATACGGACGGACGGACGGACGGACGGACATGACGAAACTATAAGGGTTCCTTTTCAGCCATTTTAGCTACGGAACCCTGAAAAAGTTATGTGATGTATAGTCGAAAACCGCTTACTTTCAGATATATTGATTCTTTTTCAAATGAAAACTCCCAAGTGCTAATTAAAGTGACTAAGATAGTTGTACTAATTTTTTAAAATCCTTTAACTAAACAGCAATTAACCTTCGCAGTATTTGATGGTAAGCGAATACGTGGCCAAAAAATTTACGTTT
Organism: Eudemis profundana; assembly: GCA_947034925.1. Classification (NCBI taxonomy): domain Eukaryota; kingdom Metazoa; phylum Arthropoda; class Insecta; order Lepidoptera; family Tortricidae; genus Eudemis; species Eudemis profundana. The sequence goes on along the minus strand of OX344805.1, from coordinate 24,467,634 downwards.
CGTTTCCATTTTAGCTTTTTTTCTTTTTGATAACTTTTCCTCCAGTAAGGACATGTTTATAACGAGGGGCTGAATTTACTAATTTATTTTGTTCCATAAGACTATTAATAATAAATAAATAAATAAATAATAATAAATAAATATTAGGGGACAATCTTACACAAATCGAACTAGCCCCATAGTAAGCTCAATAAGGCTTGTGTTATGTATACTAGACGACGATATATTTAATAGATACAAATACTTAAATACATAGAAAACATCCATGACTCAGGAACAAATATTCGTGCTCATCACACAAATAAATGCCCTTACCGGGGTTCGAACCCAGGACCTCTTGCTTCGTAGGCAGGGTCACTACCAACTAAGCTAAAGCGGTCGGCCAATTAATATATTGAAAAAAATCGACCTTTGTTGATATAACGTTATTTACTTGTAATACCATCAGGAATACGTGGTTAAAGTTTGTCGGGTAACTCGTATCCACGGTGTATATCGAAAACCTAAATAACTGGCCAAGAGCATGTCGGACCATGCTCAGTGTAGGGTTCCATAGCCGTAACTATAAGGTAAAAAAAGTATAACAACAAAAGAGCGTATCTTCATAGCAATTACGTCCTTTTGTTGAGAAGCGCAGTTTATCGGCAATAACTAAAAAACGGTTAATCCGATCTTGTTGAAAATAATTTTCGTTGAAAGTATTAATTGAGCGTTATCTTTGTAATTTTTTTTTTATTTTTCGGACACACGGTTTAGAAGATAGAGGGGGGGGGGGGGCACAATTTTCACAACTTTCGGAGCGATTATTTCCAAAGGTATTCACTTAATCAAAAACATTACTTAAGAACCTTAAAATGTTTTCAAAAGAGCTGTCGAACTATGTACTACACGTTGACAATTTGTGAAAAAAATTTTTTTTAGCTTCTGTTACATGTATGGAGTGCCCCCCCTAGATTTTTTTATTTTTATTATTTAACTACCAAACTTAGTTGCGGCATCTACAAGACATCTATATTCCAAATTTCATCAGTATAGGTCTTGTAGTTTTTGAGTAAAATGCCTGTGACATACGGACGGACGGACGGACGGACGGACGGACGGACATGACGAAACTATAAGGATTCCTTTTTAGCCATTTTGGCTACGGAACCCTAAAAAGGTAGGTATCAAAACATAGATAGTGAAAATACTATAAAAAAGCTCTGCAATCTGGCACACACAGGAAAGATTCGAGCGCTAACTCATACTAAAAACCACATAAATATATCGAGATAGTACCTAGGAAATAGTTCGTAGATTTGTATAGGAACCAAGCGTGTGACGTTTTTCGCTTGGCGTTTGACACTAAAATTATAATTTAGTGGTGGAGAACATAAATTTTTCATTTCATTTGGTGGTATTTGATCAATGAATTATACCATAATGATCAGATTTTCAAATCTGATAATAATATTGACGGCGACAGAAGTTGACGGCGTGCAAAATAGTTCGCCGCCACTTATTTTTAGCTCGCGAGGTACATACACTTTTTCCTTTTACCTCGATATATTTCTGTTCTAAAAACTGTTCGGCCTAACACTTTTATGATGGAAAACAATTGAAATTTTCCAAACCCCTTTAATGAACACACAAAGGCAACGCAAACAATGTGTTACAACGCATTGGAGCGCATTCCATCGCACCGGTGCATAGTTTGATTGAAGCTCGACCAACATCCAGCTTGCATTAAGGCGAGGTAAGACGAGAATCGGGCGCGGAAGCCTAGTTTCCAAATCATTTTTAGAGCACTTATTTGACTCGTAGGTCACTGTAAAACATATATAATAATATTCAGAACTGTATCTAGGGCTTCCTCTCACTTAGAACACGATAGCGAACACTTCGCTCGATAGAAAAGTAGCGCGAAAACACTATAAAATAAAGTATTTTTTTCATTTTGTTCATTACCAGTTACCTTTTCTGACAAAATTAATACCTGACAATCATGATTTCACAGTCATGCAGGGCATCCTCTCATGTTTGGGTTGATAACGTATACTTTTATGTTAGAAATCGAAGATAATCTGCAATAATCTGCATTCCGCCCGACCCTAGTTGTATGTGAAATGCGAGCCAGGTCCTACCGGGCCTTAAGGCACGTCCACTGGACCGGAGCTAAGAGGAGCGGAGCTTAGCCTATATTAACCAATTAAATCAAATCGTTTATTTTTGTAAGACCTCAAGGGCCTGTAAAGGGGTTATTCTTCAGAAATGTGTCTGCGACTTATTCCGCTGTCTCCATAAATTTAGTATGAAAAAGGGACAGAGGAATAAGGTGATCGCCGACATATTTCTGAAGAATAACCCTAAAGGTCTGTCTATTGGCGCTTCGGAAAATGACCTACTGGTGAGAAGTTTCTCTGTTCAAAAACATTAAGCATTATAACAATTGTGACAAGAAATTTCATTTATAAAATGCAACAAGAAACCTGTAAGTCTCACGAAAAGAAAGAATCCGTCACTCTCACACACTATTTGTCAGAACGTGACGGATGCTTTATCATTTGTTTATCACGTGACAAAGCGTAGCATCATAAGCCTACTGGGCACTGTTTTTTTTACCGAAAGATGTATATTATTTCCGGATCCATTACATTACAATCTACAGGCGTCAAAACAAGTACTGCAGGCACGTGACACAACCCCCAGTGGTCTCATCAAAAATAGCAGATTGTTATGTTATATATATCGGGAAAATGTGCCATGGCGACTCCTTTCAATTGATCTAAGGAATGCAAGTAAAAGAGAATTAAATATTAAAGGGCAGGAATTTTTGTCTTCCTTACGACTAATTTGCATGCAAGGAAAAGTCGCAGGTTCTATTCCCACCTCTTACCGAGGGGTAAATAAAGCAATAAAATGTTTCACTTTAGTTAAACGTTTCATTGCTTTATTTACCCCTTATCGTGACGGAGACGACGGAAAAGTGCTCCTAACTACAATAATTACAGTCATGAATGGGTTTAAATTTAACTTTCTAGAAATAGCTACGTTTTTTTTTGTTTTCTTGGATAAACAATTATTCGTGATAGAATATCAACGAATTACATTCACAAGAAAAATTTAAAATGTTCAATAAAAATTGTACGAGTGAAATGAAATTAAATGAAATAATTTAGTTCAAGTAGGTCTCAAGGGCTCTTTCACATGTCTGATTCTTTTGGCGCTTCGGCAAATGACATTCTGGTGAGAAGAAGCGCCGCAAGAATTTCACCAGTTTCTCTTTAAAAAAAAAAGAACATTATAATAATTGTGAAAATGCACTTTCATTAATACAATGCATCAAACAAATACTTAACTAATGTACATTTAAACAAACATAATAAACATAAAACTAATTTTTTTAGAGATGTAAAAGTCTTTAGGCGTCAAGTCACTATAAAAATACTCAAATAGCTATGTGTCGCTGTATGTGTATCTATAATAGGTATTTGAATAGTTCCCTCAATTTTCCCAAGATCCCAGTTGCATCCTTGAAGGTATAACCCTTTCAACAAATTCCTTCATATTTTAAATAAAATTGATATGATGTAAGCAAATATTTATTAGAAGAGAAAATCAAGATGTAAGCAATTCGTCTTACTCCAAATAACTCTTTTCTATCGATCTATCAGCTACAGATGCCCACTGCTAGCATAGGCCATCCTCATAGATTGCTGTAGTCCAAATAATTTAATTAATAACTGAATTTTATTTGCTATAATTAAATATGATATTTAAATAATCAGATTATCAAAAACAGACTCGCAAAGATTTTATTTTATTTCCAAATCCAAAAACTACATGTAACCGAAGATAATTATAACAATCAGGCCGTTTTCAAAGGAAAAATCCGTAGTTACGGGATTGATATATAAATTGTATGATAACTTTCGTTACACAAAGGAACGAGAGAAATATTTTGTTAAATGAAGCCCTTAACTACGTACATATTTTTTTGAAAACGACCCATTTATAAAAATAAAAAATTAAATAGTAGCTTAACCTTTACTCCCGTCGACCTTAGATAAAAAACAGGTCAAGTGCGAGTCGGACTCGCGCACCGAAGGTTCCGTGCAAACTCGTCAGTAGATACGTGAATAATGCAAGGTAAACTGTATGGTGGGACAAATTTAACTTTGCTCTTGAAAAACTGTTGTCCCCGTACATCGATATTATGTCTCGGTTAGTTCAATAGGAGCAAATAAAGGCCGTAGCAGGATAAGGGAAGAAAAAATGCCCTTGAATGATTAAGAGCTGTTTATTTTTTCTATAGTTGCTTTCATTTAGTTGTATAGTTGTGCAAAGTTTGGTTGAAAAATTCCCAGTGGTTCAGCCGGGAAAAAATAAAAACAAAATTTATGAAATTTCACGTATCTCTAAAACTATAAATCTTTATCATAATATCTTTAATTCATTTTGGTAAATTGATAGGTATGTATGCCTTAAAAGAAAATTGAGTCTCTATCTTTGCAATTTCTGTAAAAAACACGTAAGTCAAAATTTCAAAAAAAAGTTTTTTTGATACCTGAAGGAGTGACCACTCTAAGTGACATTTCTAAAAAAGCCTTATTTAACGATCTGTCAGTCATATAAGTTTGACGGTTAAAATCGAAAAGCAACAGTGTCAAAATTAAAAAACTATGTTGGTCGGATTCTGTTACATTTTATTCTTATACTATTCTAATCTAATACAGCCAAAGAACTTAAAAATAAATCTTCTTTGTAAGAAATTAAAAATAAATCAATTATTGACATTCCCATTAATATTGGCTTGAAAATATACAGGGTGGTTTTCGATAATCTGTACATATGAAAAGGGGTGAAATTTTATCGGTAAAACTGATTTTAATTTTTGTTTGTGGTCATTCGTTTTTTTTTTACAGATTTTTAAACTTTCAGTGAAATTTTCGGCAGTACATCTGTTTGCCACGGTATAACTTTTGAACTAATTGCTTAAAATTGTAAGAAAAAATTGCAGGGTCATGGCAATAGACACGTTATTTAGTAGCAATAACAATAAACCACCGACTTGAAGAAAAACTCGTCAAAAAAAATTATAATTGTGAAAAACGGCTGCAAAACTTCAGTTTTTTTTACGGAAAACACCGTTTTTCTCGAAAGTTTGCGAATATTGTGACCATTTTTTCATGCTTATCTTCGTTTAGCACTTAATTGTGATCTTACAAACTTTTTTTTCTTACAGCTTTGAACAATAAGATCAAAAGTTATACTGCGTCAAACAGATGTACTGCCCAAAATTTCATAGCAAACTGTAAAAATCTGTAAAAATTTTTTTTTACCCAGAAACAAAAATTAGTCATTTTTACCGATAAAATTAAATGGAATTTCACCCCTTTTAATATGTACAGATTATCGAAAACCAGCCTGTATTTGTATTAATTGTCGCCTTTTAACTTATAAAACCTTTTTTTTTCAAATAGGTAATCATCATTATTTCTAATTAAGCCTTACTTATCGTTTCACCAGATATATTCATTCGTAGGTAGGGTGTTGTTCACACATTGCCGCAATTGTGTACTACCTATCGCACACAAGATATTTATCAAAAATTATTCAGCCTGCCGAAATTCTTAGTGGACCTTTTTTGAGAAACGGTATTAGTGTTACCGTTAATGAAGATAGCGATAGTGATTAAAATAAGAAGTAAAAGACATTTTTAAGTTGATACATATACGAGTAAATGCCATAAATTTATTTTATTTTTAGTTCTTAACAAAGAATATTTATGTTTAAGTTCTTTGGCTGTATTAGAATTGTATAAGAATAAAATGTAACAGAATCCGACCAACATAGTTTTTTAATTTTGACACTGTTGCTTTTCGATTTTAACCGTCAAACTTATATGACTGACAGATCGTTAAATAAGGCTTTTTTAGAAATGTCACTTAGAGTGGTCACTCCTTCAGGTATCAAAAAAACTTTTTTTTGAAATTTTGACTTACGTGTTTTTTACAGAAATTGCAAAGATAGAGACTCAATTTTCTTTTAAGGCATACATACTATTTAATTAACCAAAATGAATTAAAGATATTATGATAAAGATTTATAGTTTTAGAGATACGTCAAATTTCATAAATTTTGTTTTTATTTTTTCCCGGCTGAACCACTGGGAATTTTTCAACCAAACTTTGCACAATTATACAACTAAATGAAAGCAACTATAGAAAAAATAAACAGCTCTTAATCATTAAAGGGCATTTTTTCCTCCCTTATCCTGCTACGGCCTTTGTATTACGATTTTTGCCAATTTCTAAAAAACGCTGCAAGTTTTATTTTTCCTGTAATATATACGATGATATTAATAATCGGTCATTATTACAGATTTTTCTGTTCTGTAACTTTGGAGATAATAGATGGGAATGGTATTTTTTTTAACGTTTTTTGTCTTCAATCAAAAACTACACGTCTAAGAAAATAAAATAATAACGGTTTTGGAATCTGCACACACATGTCCCACTCGATATAATAGGTCTTGTCTTTTGGTTTTCGACATCCCATTTCGGTTCCCTTTAAAAAAAAGTAAAAAAGGTATAAGATTTTTTTCTGTCTAATAGGCTCGCATTGGCGGTTTTTAACACTATTCCAAATTTCAAGTCGATAGCATCAGTAGATCCTGAGATATCTTGCTGTGACAGACGGAGAGACAGACAGAGTCGCACCATAAGGGTTCCTTTTTTACCATTTTGGTACGGAACCCTAAAATCCAAACACGATACCGCGTCAACTTCATATATTATGTAAATTAGCTTACACTGAACTTAGCTTGAGCGGACAACTTTAATGGAATAGACAATAAAAGTCACGTCTGGGGGGTTGTCCCCAATTTAAATTAATGCAAGTTTAGTTAGTTGGTGTAACGCGCGTTTCCCTTTAGTAGGTATAACTTTATTTGTCCTAATTTATAATTCGCATATTTTTCTCTAGCTTAAACGAAGAATATTTAAAGACATAACCCGGTTATGTTTATTTCATGTCTGTATTATATATTTTGCTTGCGGGTTCATTCTTGGATAAAGGTTTTTTTTATTTAGATTTTAGTGAGTTCGGCTACGAATAAAACATTGATGATAACTTGTTTTTATTATATTCTAAGTGTCGTTGAATTAAATGGTATTCATTTATATTTCGTATGATGAACCTTAATTTTAGAACATTATGATTATTATAATTAAGATTGTATTATGTAATACTTTAAGATATGTTGTAAAATTGTGACCTTATTTTTCAATGCTATTTTATGTGATTCAAAATATTTTCTACTTTCTTCATTCTCGAATTTATACATAACGCTTGTTTTTGTCTTATTCTTAGTATAGTTTAATTTACTGGCATTTTTCTAATATTTTTTCAAACACGTTCTTTACTTGAATAATATTTCGTAACTCCCGTAACCCGTTTTGTAACCCTTCCATAAAAAAAACAAAATAATAGTGATACATTATGAGAGGCCTTAAAACACGAGTGTGGTTTTATGAAACGAGCTGAAGGCGACTTTCATAATAAGATCACAAGAGTGTTTTAAGGCTTAATTATGTACAGTAGCATACATTATTTTATCCACACACACACACACACACATATAATTATTATAAATCCTCAACGATGTGTTCAGGAACCGGGAAGAATGACCGACTAGATTTTAAATCATGACCAACTAGATTTTCATATTAGCATCTATTTCAATGTTTATATGATATTTCGTACATTTTAATATCACTGGCACATATATATATATATTTTTTTTTTTTATTAAGGTCTACAAACTGGATGATACAAATTAACTGTAATAACAAATGGATAGCTCACTTAAGACACTTTTCATACACCCTAAAACAGTAGACACAACATGCCTAACAAATAAACAATAAACAGTACAGTTATTTTGCAATCTATGAAAGATTGCATATTATAAATACATATATCAAAAATAAAGTTACACAGAGAGAAACATACAATCAATTAAAAAAAAACAAAGAAAGTCTATTACATAAGTACGGGACCTTTAAAGTACAAAAAACTAAGTTAAACATTACTGGATTGACGAAGTATGAAAATGAAGTTAATTTTATTATATAACACACTGATGTTACACTACTGGTTGCAATAATTTTGGTCATTATATGCAGTTTCCGAACGCATAAAAGATGATTAATAATATGGGTGTAGATAAAGTAATTTTAAAAATAATGTATACGAATAAACATTGTCGTGTATAGGTGGACGTTAGATGCGGACGGCGGAGCCGGGGCGGCGCGCTGTACGGCGAGACAGGCGATGCCCGCTAGCTGAGTGGTGCTCGGCGGCGGTGCATGTACGCGGCGGCGGGCGGCGCGTCGATCGCGGGCCGTAAGGTAAACAACCGTAAACAATATCGTATATACTGGACGCTAGACCTGCTCGACGGCGAGATAGCGCTGTAGATACAGGGGATGCCCGCAAGCTGGGCGATGCTCGGTGGCGGGCGTTGCGTCTCTCGCGGGCCGTAAGGTAAACGAACGTAGAGACGCAGGCGATGCCCGCTAGCTGAGCGGTGCTCGACGGTGGGTAAGTTAAACAAACGTTAACAACCGCGTTTATACTGGACGCTAGACGCGCACGGCGGCGAGGCAGCGCTGTAGAAAGACCAGCGATGCCCGCTAGCTGAGCGGTGCTTGGCGACGGGTGGCGCGGCACGGCGCCGTACGCGGTGACGTGGCGCGGCGCGCGCCATAGAAACTGTATGGCGAGCGCGGTGCCGTTTCACGGCGTACGGCGCCGTGCCGTGGACATGGGGCCGCGCCCTAAGGTAAACTACGTATAAACGGGCGTCAGACGCGGATGGCGGCGAGGTTGCGCTGTAGACACAGGCGATGCCCGCTAGCTGAGCGGTGGTGGCGGTGCATGTAAGGTAAACATACGTAAACGTTCTCAACTATACTGCACGTTAGACGCGGACGGCGCGCGCAATAAGTCAATCTGGATGTATGGCGATGCCTATCCGAATTCCTTATGAATCAACTGTCGTTCGTAATTTATTATTACAAACAAACCGCAAGAATTTAAACCAACTGCAGCAAATTAATCGAATAGAATAAATCGTAAAATAAATATTATTTAAAGTCAGTCGCACTGTTGCAGATAACATGAAACCTGACCCATGATTAATGCGAGTAGTAAATAGTTTCCCAATTAGCATTGGGAATGTTGGTTAATTATAGCAGTTGGCAATATGCAATTTGGGAAATGACATCGGGTAATGACGACTCATTTTCTATTTCATTTGGTTTGGTTGCATTGTAACCTTTGATGCGGGTACGAATTAATGTAAATTTTAGGTTTAACGTAGCAGAAAAGAAACTAATTATGTTTAGGTAGCTACAATCGGTTACGCAGGAAAATATCTAAAAACACACGTTATAGGGTCGTTTTACATACGATCAAAATACATAAAGTCAAATTGCAGAACGTGTGGTATCCATAACATTTTTTATCATAAGATTAAAATACATACGGTCTAAATAACGTTGATAATCTACAGGGTGACTGGAATTTTCGACCTATTCCTTGAAAGGGGTTTATTCTAGAGCTTATTTGCAATGATTTAAGTCCAATCAACCGGGGCTCAAAACTCAATGGTTATCAAGTTATTTGATTTTTAACTTATTTTTTTTAAAACCCGCCTTTCGATTTAAAACTGCTAATTGTGAAAAAACTACTTAAATTAGGAATAAAGATAAAGCCATCATCTAATAGCCAATAAACGGATTGATCACATGGTTGATTGATTACGAAAAGTCCAAAAAAAAACGTGCCAAAACCTTCCAAAAAGTTACCAATAAAAAAATTTAATAAAAAGTTTTTGGATTTTGTTCAAAATTTTTGTAATTCTTTGAGGCATTACTTAAAAAAAAGGTATGACCCATCGCGTAAAATTACAGAAATTAATTTCTCAGTTCATAAGCTGTCTAAAATGGTACAATTGTTGACATTTTTTGCATAACTTTTTAAAATAACATTAATAGTAAGAGAGGGGGTTGGAAATTTCACCTAGCGTACCGGACTTTTAATCAGTTTGTTTGTGTCACTTTAGTTTCTCCATGGGTTTTGTTAGTCTTCGGATTCTTATTTTATCTCATATTCTTAGGATTGGAACCACTAAAAGTTGCCTTCGATGATATTTCAGTAAGTAATTTATCAATCAGTTCCCGGTTACGTTAAGTTTGCACCTAATTTGCAAGCTACACCAAGGAAACCATATTAACGTACTTTCTTCTTATGAGCCCTGTTTACACGCTTCTAAAAGTACCCCTTGTCATGGCGCTCCGGAAACACCTCAGGATAGTTCATTCCACATCCTGCCAGTTCTTGGGAAAATGAGCGTGACGCCTGCTTGATTTTGGTGTGCTAAGCGTCTAAAAAGTGAGGATTGACTTTTCTCCTGAGGCGAGTATAAAAAAGAACTCGTCACCAAAATAACTTTTTTTTTTCTATTGTGGCTGTCTAGGCGCGCCAGCACGGCCGGCAGCCCGCGCCGACCAGCCCGGGGCACAGCCCGCCCCACCCCGCGCCGACCGGCGTCCGAGCCTACTCCTGCCAGCACTGGGAGTCGCGCCTCCAAGCGCCGCCGCGGCCGCAATCCGCCGTCCTATCCGAGCACTCGGCGTGCGATGTCGTCGAGGTATAGCCTGTATGCTCCATGTGTGTCTATGTAATAGTGTTAAGCATGCTAGTTTAAGCAGTCCATATTTTTGCTGAACTCGCGCCGCAAACCTTTGCGCGCAACAAGCATACGAGTACATCAATTCTTCATTAATGATCTTCTCATCTATCGACGTGGAATCTACCTAATCTACTACATAAAGCTTTGTGTCCACATAATATGACCGAAAAAGACGCCGTTCGACGTCGGCGCCGAGCCGTGCCAAGCCAAACGACATTTTTTTCACTCTTATTTCGTGGACATGAAGCTTTTTCTAGCCGATTCCATGCCGAAAATTGAGGAGAGACCTTAAGTTGACTTATAATAGCAGAGAACCATTAATTAAGCATTGAGCTACTACAAAGCAAGCAATCTAGATACGCCGACTACATCTAATTCTAAAATTGCAAACGGCGTTTTGCGAACCGAATGTGGTAGCTAAACGCAAGTCTGTTCTGTTTAAAAATGTATTCAGACTATATCGAATGATCAGGGATTCTTGCAAAAATATGGAGACTGCATCATGAAGAGATATTTCCAAACATTTTTATGTAAAATGTTATTCTTGGAAAACCTTTTCATGATTATTGTATTCATGTTGATTTTCGATTAAATGGTCGTGACTGTTTTGAGGTGAAATCGTGGGTAATTGTTGTTTTTAATCTGCTGTCATTGTCGACACGGAAAACTGAACGTGGTAGTACTGGGCTGATTCATATGTAGGTAATGTAGGTCTAGGTAGGTGTGGCTTACTCCGCGGTTTTGCGGTGCGGCTACGCTACTATAGCTTCCTCCGCTCCGGAGGCTGCCTCCGTCGGTCGTCGTTCGTGTTGGCGGTAACTTGTGTGAGTAGTTACGGCTGCACAGAACAAAAAGCTCACAGGTGAGTGTCACCAACGAAGTTGCCAAGCTATAGTAGCAAAATTAGCCTTTCCGGGCTTCGCCTGTGACCAGAAAGAGTTATGCGATAAAGAGAGACGGTCAGATCCAGTGCGTTCCGTCTGGTGGTCGGACCCGAAAGTCAGTTTTGTTAAAAAGAGAAACATCCGTAATATATTATTAGTGAATATTAGTGAAATACTGACCAAAATAATTAAAAAAAACATTTTTTCTTTTTAATTTTTTCTCTTTTGGGTTTTAGTCATATATTACGTTTTGTATCTTATTTACAAAATGTAGAAAAAAAAACAGTTTTTTTTTTTATATTTTTTGGGAAATTTTCCTTAAGCGGTAGCGACCCATAATACTTGAATAAAAAATCTAAAAAAAACAGGGACGTTAATTTTTATGCCCTAGCTTGAATAAAATGAAGGGTTGGGAGAGTGAGACGTAAAAAATAAAAAAAACGACCTAATATGAATCACCCTGCTATAATCTGTACTTTTAGGTATTTAAAAAACGGTAAACAAAAAAACCACGTGACTCGGGTCGTTCAGCCAATCAAAGTAACGTTTTGTATCTGTGGCACAATACCACTGGCTGAACGACGCGTGTCACGTGGTTTTTTGTTTTCCTTTTTTAAATACCTAAATGTACAGAGTATAGGTATTCACAAATAGCACAGTTTTACATTACATATACCCAGACGGATAATCACAGAAGATTAAAAACAGTTCAATAAAAGGATTTCGCAACAAGATTAATCGAAAATCAACGAAGTTAGATGTGTATTTGGTCCACAAAAATATATCGAGGTAGAAGGAATGTCGATTTGTATGGGAATCAAGCGTTTTTCGCTTGGCATTTGACGCCAAAAGTGTAATTTTGTGATAGAAAACATAAATTTTCCATTTAATTTGGTGGTATTTGAACGATTAATTACACCATCATGATCAGATTTTCAAATCTCGCCGCCACTTCTTTTTAGCACGCGACGTACATACACTTTTTCTTCTACCTGGATATACTTACGTGATTTCATCGATGTTTTGTGTATTTGAGGTTCGTTTGAGAATGTCGAACAGTGTCGTGTTCAGTGTTATTAAGTACCGTCGATGTTTGTTAAAAGGTATTATAGTCGTTAATTGTTAGCATGTGTAGGTGTTTAATGTGAGACAATGCAACGTAGCTCGGTGAATTAGGTGCGCGCCTTTTCGTTGTATTACCCTTAATACTCGCCATGTTTAATTGTGTTTAACAGTGTGTGTTTGAGGTAACTCCAACAGTATGTTCTGGAAAGTGTTGATGATTAAAGTGACAAAAGTGGGCCGGCCATGAAACAGCGACATCTCGCGGCGAGTAGCGTTCGATGGAAGGTGTCAAAGAACCAGAGACTACGACTGGATGTGCGGAACGAAACATGAGTGGCGGTAAATAAAAGACAATCAACTCAACAATAAACGCCAAATCGCGCTTGCTTCCATTAATTTCGTCACACGTTACATATCGGTATTTTAAGATAACGACCACTATAACTACGTTCAATTAGCTGTAAAATTAATATAGTTTCGCCTTTCTCGTGCCTATCTTTATCCAATTCTAAAACGAGCTAAGTGAGAAATCGGAACAAATCATTCTGTGATGGGACTATAAGAGTGATATCGACGTTCGATTGTAAATAAGTAGATATTTCTTAATCTATTTACATTTAAAAAGTTATAATAGAACATTAGCATAGTCGCGCTAGCCGTAGTTTCGATTTGCTCGAGTTTACTTCAACAATCAGATAAATAGCAGACTAAACCGCAATAAAATAAGTGAAACAGTACAATAAGTGAAGTGCCGTGTGACCGACCAAAAGCCTTTGGCTAAGTTTTCCACTCGCGTGCTCAGAAGCCACAAAACTGGCCGGTATGCAGGCAGCTCTTATGCTAAGAAGTAAATCGCGGGAGAGAAGAAAACAACGTCTCAAGAGAGGGATCAAGCATGACTTGCCGAGCAACATTGCGACCAAGTCCATCGCTCCCTTCCCGAGATATCCACCGGCTTCATGGGTATGTAGTTTTATTTTTATACCTTTAACACAACCATGTAGAGTCAGTTGAAAATATTGATTTGGTGACAAAATGTGGCTTTACCAAGAGTCTAAGTAATATTTATTCATATCTTTGGTAGTAACCTAACCTGCTATAACTATGATTTGGTTGAAGCGTACACTTAAAAAGATCCTGGAAACGCTTTAGTGCGTTAATGGTATCTTGTGAAAAGTTCCTAAGCTGTTATGTGACCGTGGTTTAAACCACCCAAATTGTATTTCTTACATTCCAAAGGTGATTTTTATTCTATATAATAACTTTTAAAAATCTCCTTTGAGCTTTTCCAATAGATATTACACAACTCGCCCTACATGACATGTCGCAAGCAAATATATATGTTTAGCTTATAAATGTGAAACATAGCGAAATTGGGTAATTTCCAGCTTATCTGCGGTTACAGTAAGTATCAATAAATGTTACAGCAACACCAGATTGAGATTGGACTTGTTATACTGCATACTCCTTGATTGTGACAGAAATAAAAACATTTTGTAATGTAGTGGCGTGTTGTAGTGACACATTGATGGGATGTTAGTGTCATAGTTTTTGTCTATATGTTAGTTTGTCTGTGTCATTGCAATAACACCACTATTAAGTGTCCTAGCTGTTAATTCATACTTTACGTTAAAGCCTTTGACGATTTGTCAAACCACTGCTAAAAATACGTCGACGCAGCGTAAACGCACTAACATGAATGACGTTTTTAATGCGTGCCGTCAAAAAACGCTAACCTACCATAAACTTAGTGACGTCGATCAAACGTTACTTATTTTTTACCCGACTGTGACGAAGCCCAAAAGGAGGGTTATGTGTTTGATATATGTATGCATGCATGTAGGTATGTCCATTCCTATGTCTCCTCGTTACTACTCATCGGCACAAACGATCTTGATAAATGATACATCAATTACATTAGATTCGTCTTGATGGCGCGAGTGTCACTGGGTATGAAGTTCGTTAAAATAAACAAAATGGCAGATTTAATGCACTTTTAAAGTGCACCGCGGTCGGGTGTTTTTAAAGTAAAGATGTGGTTACTCTTTTTTAAATTAGAAAAAAGTTATAACCCGTTAGAGTTCCGCGTGACGCTTCGTTACGTGACATCAAAAGCGCTCACTCTCGAATTTTGGTGCGCAGAATTTTGTACGTAATGATTGATTCACAAAAGAAAAAATACGGGTCCAGGCAATTCCGTGAAAATTTAACGGAAGTTAGCATTTCATCGCGTGAATATCCCTTACTCCTTACAGATAACCGTGGCTAGATAACTAGTGAACTGTGAAGATTTTTTTTCCTTGGAGATAACTAGTTATCTCCGAGGATTTTATATTCTTCGCAGATAACTTTTTTTTTTAACAGTTTTCTGTGAGGAAAATCCAATCCTTGTAGATAACTGGTTACCTCCAAGGATTTTATATTCTTTGCAGATAACTATTATTTTTTTAAGTTTAGCTAGCTAGCTATCTCCGATGAATACAATTTAATCTCAGAAAACTTAAAAAAATAATATTTATCTGCGAAGAATATAAAATCCTTGGAGGTAACCAGTTATCTACAAGGATTGGATTTTCCTCACAGAAAACTGTTAAAAAAAAAAGTTATCTGCGAAGAATATAAAATCCTCGGAGATAACTAGTTATCTTCTAGGAAAAAAAATCTTCACAGTTCACTAGTTATCTAGCCACGGTTATCTGTAAGGAGTAAGGGGTGAATACCCATATATTTGTGGCGTTTTAAGTATTAATTTTAATCTACATAAGTATTACTTTAACCCCTAGATATATTGACACCTGAATTTGCACCATCAATGAATAAACACTTGAGAAATTGGTTACTAACGTTACTCTCTATCCTGGAATTACCCGTTCTATATTTTTTGATAATCTAACTGACGGAATGATAGTATTTTTTTACACAGGAAACGTCTTTATTATATTGAGATCATTCACTCCCAATGGCAAACAAATCGTTCATGATAAAACCAATATCTAACTAACCTAGTGACCCAAGTGAATCTCGTTGAAAGAGCCTCATAAATCTATGCTTTAATATCGGAACTGCACTTTACAGTTCGTTAACTCGATTTTAATATTTGATTTCTTCTTACATTGATTATTAAATTTCATGCCGATTGATCCATACTTTTTCATCACACTTGCTCGAAAATGGTGTTGTTATACGCAGGTTCTGCGGGCCGTAAATGACCTATTACGCCCTAGGGCGTAATGGTTTTTTTTTTAATTTGAATACGCTGGTTTTGTTTTACTCTTATTTGTCATGTTCAAAGGAAACGCCAACTTACTTTTTTAACTTTTAACACTGGAATATTTATTTAAAGAGAACTTTTGTTATTGCAAAACATGTAAGCATATATTTCGATAGCATTAATTAAATAGTGTATTTCAGTATTTTGCTGATAGAAAATCAACTAAAATGGCCGTTTTAGGTCTTTACCGCTATGGTTTCCGAACGTGACTTGACATTCGCATTATCTATGTCACTTTCTGTTTTAAAATTTTCTTCTCATATTGGGTGGATTAGTAAGGTTATTTATTTAGATTTCCTCACAAGTGTGATGGAAAACATTGTGTGTGCCACGGGCGGTAAAGGAATTACAAACTCGTGTTATTAAAGCTCTCGACTTCGCCTTGGGCTTCTAACAAACACTCGTTTGTAATTCCTTCGTTACCGCCCTAGATACACAATCTACTAATAAGACCTCGGCATCGGTTCGGTGCACAAGAACTGCGTTTTGGGTCATCCAGGCATGAAGTCTTTCAATACATCTTAGTCAAAATATGGATTAATGAATGTATGACTGAATGTATAAATGAATGAATGAACTGTTTATTTGAAAAATGAAAATGAAAAATGATTTATTGACCAAAACTGAGCATACAAATGAGTAGGTGGTAACAGTGATTCCCACACTAGGCGAGGCCTGTATCGTGGGATTCAGAATCAGTGACAGTTAACAACGAAACGAAGCGATTTAGCGCAAAACAACACTATACACGGAAAAATGTTGAATCCAAAACACAAGAAAACAGCGCTAAGGCTGCGTTTCCACCAGAGCTGTGCGATGTGCGAGGAACAAAACCCACCAATCAACGTGCCTAGCCCCACTCAGCGCGGCCCGTTATGGTGGATTTTTTCCTCGCACACAGCTACCTCGCACAGCTCCGGTGGAAACGCAGCCTAAAAAGGGTCACCACTCAGTATTGTGACACAGCAAGCCATGGCGCTGATTTTCAGTGGTGCCCTGAAACTAAAAACTAACTTAAACTAAAACTAATAAACCTAATTGGACGAACGCAGAGTTGAACAATTGACTGAACAAAAAACTTGACCAAATATGATTACACATTACTAACAATAATAGTATACATATGTATACACCGTGGGAACGAGTTACCCGACAAACTTTAACTTAACTATAGATTTTAACAACTATTAGGAGTAAAAAAAGTTATGCGATGTGATGTGTAGTCGAAAAACGCTTACTTTCAGAGATATTCATTCTTTTTTAAATGAAAACTCCCAAGTGTGTAACAAGCCCTAATAAAAGTGACTACGATAGTTTTACTAATTTTTTAAAATCTTTTAACTAAACAGCAATTAACCTTCGCAGTATTTGATAGTAAGCGACTACGAGGCCAAAAAATTGACCTTTCGTTTCCATTTTAGCTTTTTTTTCTTTTTGATAACTTTTTCTCCAGTAAGGACATGTTTATAACGAGGTGCTGAATTTACTGATTTATTTTGTTCCATGAGACTATTAATGTAAAATGACAAAATTCGACCTATGTTGATATAACGTAACCTAAGTTAAAGTTTGTCGGGTAACTCGTACCCACGGTGTATATATAATTCTCATATCAAAATAACATTACCTGCTCATCTTACAAAAAAACCTAGCTTACGAAAGAAATAAGTCAACAGTCAAAATATCAACGTAGTCTGCAAGTACCCAGGTGGTGTAGCAGTTAGCACGTTGTCCCGGCTAGATCGAGACGCTAATTCGAATCCAGCTTTGGTTTTTGGTGGTACCTTTAATTTTTCGTACCCTTGGTAAAATAAAGCCGTATGTGACTTTACGTAAAAGTGCTTTTATTACGCGAATGTTACACAAATGCTGTAAACTATACGAAACAAAAATATTTAAAACGCTTCCTCTAAAAAGTCGTCATTTTGCAGATGCGGCTTTATTTTACCAAGGGTACGATTTGTGTAGCATTCGAGTAATAAAAGCACTTTGGACGTAAAGTCACATACGGCTTTATTTTACCAAGGGTAGGTTTTCTTTGTATTTGGCATTTGTATTCTACTGAGTGAAAATAACGTTAACTATGATAATAAAACCTGAATCTATCCTTTGAACCACTTTTACTATGAGGTCAGCCTAGTATATGAAAAAACTTTCCTTAAGCGGCGACCTCTAAAACTTGAACAAAAAACTATGAGGAACATAGGGATGTTTATTCATGTTCTAGAATCAGATGAAGGGAAGAAATAAAAAATTTACAAATATGAAGCAACCTAATACTAAGGACCATTAAAACAAGAGGACTGTCATTCTCCATACAAAAAGCTGTTCCCCGATATTTACAACGCCATCTATAAGCTTGGTATAAGAATTATATTATTTACAATTATTCAACTTTGCCAACGTGACACAGTTATTAAATGTTAGAATTTATTTATTATTAGCTGTTTACGAACTAATTGTTATTGTACCATGTTTCTTTGTTCAATTATAACATCGTTAAATGTTTAGTTTTTAGTGCCATCTAGTTTTTGCCTGGATATCCCCTTACGGTCGGGGCACGATCCAAAGTATAGAGAATGACAGTCCTCTTGTTTTAATGGTCCTTGCTAATACACATACCACTCCCTTATTATAATATCCAATTTGATTAACTTTCCATACATTGCATTTTCTATGACGAGATTCCCGACGTCCGGCCGCCGCTAGGGACGCCCTTTCGTTAAATATTTATTCGGAGCATCGGATTTGGTACAATGGCCATTGTTCCCTGGTCCTACCACTCTCATTACTGAATTGCAACTGAAGTGTATTATTTTCTTATACCTAAAACATTTATAAGGTACATACAGTAAGCTAAGAAAGCGTTCTAACGAGATCTACACTCACGGACGATGAATTCAGGTCGGTGAAACACCGCCATATTTCCTATAATACTCCAGGGTTGTGAAATTATTGAATCCCATTTTGATCTTTAATTAATTTTAGATATTATCTGCAAAAATAATACTGAAAATAATATCATTCAGGTTTAGATCGAACTCGTAAAAACCCATGAAAAATAATGACGTTAACGGAGTGAAATATCGCAACAATCACCATTTTTGGATAATAATATTTTTATGATGGTTTAGCGGATATGGCTAATACAGCCAGGTATTCAAGAACAGTATATTATGTAAATGAAACAAGTGTCAAATATTAAAAAACACCTATTTATTACCCGACTGCGGCGAAGCCCAAAGGAGGGTTATGTGTTTGACCTGTATGTATGTATGTCCGTTCCTGTGTCCGCTCGTAACTACTCAACGGCACATCCGATTTTGATAAATGATACATCATTAGATTCGTCTTGATGGTGCGAGTGTCACTGGGTATGAAGTTCGTTAAAATAAACAAAATGGCGGATTTTACGCAGTTTCAAAGTGCACCGCGGTCGGGTTTTTTTTTAGTAAAAATGTGGTTATTTCTATTATTTAAATTACGGTGACCCGAATTATTTGACCGCTCGTGTAGTAGTATTAACTACTCAAGTCGAAAAGTGGTAGACCAGTGACTTGGATAGCTATTTTTAATAGGTAAGCTATTTTACAATTTATTTCTGTGATATGGTCTAGAAAGATTCACATTTGGGTAATATTTTCGATATCATCTCGTCATTATTAGGGTTCCGTACCAAAATGGTAAAAAAGGACCCTTATGGTGCGACTCTGTCTGTATGTCACAGCCAGATATCTCAGGAACTACTGCTGCTATCGATTTGAAATTTGGAGGAGTTTTAAAAATCGCTAACCCAACTCTATTGGACATAATAAAAATCTTATATATTTTTTTAAAGGGGGTCAAAAGGGGAGGTCCATAATTTATAGTCGGGCTATACCTAATCATCAGGTGGGGTATCAAATGAAAGGGCTAAACATTCCAAAACCATTTTTTTCTTCATTAGTTATGTACTTTTTGATTTAGGACGAAAAACGTTCAAAAAAAAGGATGATATTAAGAATTACCAATTATTAATATCATCCTAAATATTACAGGAAAAAGATTATAACGGTTTTCCTAACTTGCATCGTTTTTTAGAAATTCGAAAAAATTGTAACACAAACTTATTTGCTGCTACTAAACTAACCGCGACGTCTGTCGATGTATGAGGATAACAGTTTTATAACAGCAAAGTTAAGATTGTCTCTTCATGCAATTTATCTTGAACTATTTACTTTTTATTTTATTAGACTAGGTAAAAATGTTTATAAGTGGCATGGCGTCCATAAAACCCGATTCCTACCGGCTTGCCTATTTTTTAAAGCATATGACCAGAGTATCTACCTACTCTTGAAGAAAAAGTAATCCAAATCTGCTCCGGCTTTACTCAGAATGTATTTGACGCCACGCAACTGGTGTTTATAAACGAATAATTACAGGGATATGAAATTTATGCTACATACGTACTAAAAGTTTGTACGGAACTCTCGGTGGACGAGCCCGACTCGCACTTGGCCTTTTTAAACGGTTTTATTTAGCTTACCGTGTTTGTGTCAAGTTTATAATTTTGTTTGGGTCAAGTCTTGCGGCAGCTTTTTCAACTACTTCTACTGAACCGATTTTTATGAAACTTTGCACACAGATTCTGTTTCCGTGACAATACAACATTATGATAATTTTTATTTTCTTTGTCAATAATTGCACAGATTGACTACATCAAAGTATAAAAATAAACAAGTAGTTGAACTCCGACCGTTTAAGAGCGCGCGACACGTTTTTACACAGACGCACGATCGCGCGTCTGTGCGATCCATACTGGAGCATTCTTGCGCATTCTTAAATGTTTGCTTTTAGTGTGCTCGCACCCGGCGCGCACACATTAAAGCGCGCGATGTACCTTTTATAGTAAGAAAAATGACTGCTGTGACTACATGATAGTTCCGTTTATTTACAAAGACAATAGAAGGTAATTCGAGCAATGGCGCCATCTGCAGTGTGCAATTGGTAGATATTAACCGCATTACAACAACATTGCAATATCGTACAGTATCGTTTCAAACGGAGCCACATTAAAAATGAAAATGTTCATCTTTGTGCAGCAAAAGCTTGGTCTTATGAAAATTCTCATAACGCTCTGTATTATACAGGAGAGACGATCTCAGGTCAGAGTCCTTTGTAGTAAATAGAAAACAAACTGGGCCAAGTTTTAATTCACCAGCGT
Source organism: Eudemis profundana (assembly GCA_947034925.1). Taxonomy (NCBI): domain Eukaryota; kingdom Metazoa; phylum Arthropoda; class Insecta; order Lepidoptera; family Tortricidae; genus Eudemis; species Eudemis profundana. Next base: position 24,446,470 of record OX344805.1, on the reverse strand, counting down.
TGGTCCATTCATCTCGCCATTGTTTCTGTTAATACCGTATTGCGAGGTATGCCAGATGTATACGACTATGGGAGTTGGGTAGAGTCCGACCGATCTTTTGATAATTTGATAATAAAGGACTAGCACTAATTGACTAACACATTATCATATCGCGGATTAGTAAAGCGATATTATTTTTGTTTTAATTTTTTTATTATAATCTCGTCAAAAATGTGTCCACGAAAATGACGAGAAACAATTAAAAATTATTTTCATCACACTTGCTCGAAAATGGTGCATTACACGTAGGTTTTGCGGGCTGTAAATGACCTATTACGCCCTAGGGCGTAATGGTTTTCTTTTTAAATTTGAAACGCTGGTTTTGTTTTACTCTTATTTGTCATTGTCAAAGGAAACGCCAACATACTTTTTTAACTTTTATCACTGAAATATTTATTTAAAGATAACTGTTATTGCAAATACATGTAAACACATATTTCGGTAACATTAATTAAATGTTTAAATAGTGTATTTCAGTATTTTGCAAATATAAAATCAACCATTTTAGGTCTTTGCCGCTATGGTTTCCGAACGTGACTTGACTTTCGCATTGTCTATCGATATATGTCACTAATGCCACTTTAATGTTTTAATATTTTCTTGTCATACTGGGACGATTAGTAAGGTTATATTATTAAGATTTCCTCACGAGTGAGATGAAAAACATTGTGTGTGCCACGGGCGGTAAAGGAATTACAAACTCGTGTTATTAAAGCCCTCGGTTTCACCTCGGGCTTATAACAAACACTCTTTTGTAATTCCTTACTTACCGCCCTAGATACACAATGTACTAATGTCTCGGGCAGGATTCGATCCTGCATCTCCTCGGCTAACCGGGCCAAACACAAGCGCCTTACCAACTACGCTACCGAAACAGTCTCTTTTAATAATATATTTAGAGTTCGTACCCTTGGTCAAATAACGACGCATGTGACTTTACGTCGAAAGTTTTTTTATCGCTCAAAAGTCATACAAATCATACGAACTAAATGATACACACAGATCCTGAAAAGTTGTCATTTTGCAGATGCGTCGTTTTTTGACCAAAGGGTACGAATTAGTTGGCACTGGCAGTTACTCGTTAATGCTACAATAAAAAAAAATCGAATAACCCAGTTTTCACTAAAAAATACGTGTAAACAATCTCTTCTCAATGTAGGAAACAGATATCTGGGTCTCCGTTGTGTATTGATATTCACCATTCTGTGCTGACCTCTTTTATGGCTGTTTTTATTGTTATTTCACTTGCATCCCCGGACCGGGGATATGGCATCGTAAAAGTGGCGAAATCGCGATATTACTGGGATTTACCCATCTGCTGCCGGTGACACGGTATCTGCCACAGACAAATCACAGACATACAAGATTCTGATATCGGCCATTCTCCAGAAATATGTCTGCGTCTAATTCACGCGTCTCCATATGTTTAGTATGAAAACAGCGACCCGGTAATTAGGTGACCGCAGACATATTTCTGGAGAATGGCCGATATACAATCCTATCCTTCTGATATTGTAAATGTGAAAGTTTGTGAAGATGTTTGGAGGTTTAGTTGTTTGTTACTCAAAGATCAAAATCAAAATAATTTATTTCTGCAAGTAGGCCCTCAAGGGCTCTTTTACATGTCTGATTCTAAACTTTTCTTTTGGCGCGTCGGGTGAGAAGAAGCGCCAGTGCCAAGAAACTCACCAGTTCCAAAAATATTTTGTATTAGATTAGATTATATTATATATTTCTCATTTTAAAAAATCATTATAAGTGGCATTACATGTCATGTGTGTATTACAACGATTATGACATTATCACATGAGATGTTATTAGTTCATTACATAAAACTTCAAACTACTTTTTTAGAGATGTTAAGGGTCTCTAGGCGTCAAATAAAATAATACAAAATACATAGACATATAGTAAAATTAATGGGTAAAGAGTCTCCGTTGTCAAAATGTTATGTTTTCGAGGTGCAAAGGATCTCCAAACGTCAAAATACAAAATAGGAAACGTTATAACTGTATGTTTAGCATACTCTTCTTCAATCCACACTGAACTACCAATACATACGTCATTGTACTATACGCAGGTATATCCATCGGCTAGCCTAGATGCAAGCCCTGCATCTGCATATGGCAGCTCGCGTGTGCATTAGGCTAATTAATTATCTAGCTTATGCTCTTGAGGCGATAATGATGCTCTGCCCGCCTCGGATGTAATGTAATCGACAGCTTAATATTATTTGATGTGGGCTGAATAAGGAATATTTTGACTTTGAAACTAGCAAAATCTCTATATGACAAGCTCTCAGAAATTTAAATTTAGCAAAGAATGAAAATATTTGTCAATATTTTACTAGATACGAGCTTTGTTAGATACAAGGTGGAAAAAATCAATGGGCGTTTTCAGCGTTTTCGCCATATTTCACTAACAAATTCTTCGTAACTCCCTAAACGATTGACAAAACCCTGTCAGAACGCCTAAAAGCCTCATAACGCCAAAGACATAATTCTAAACTCATTCTTATCAATATCGCAGACATGTTAAAAGATCACTCGATTTGCTTCAAGCGTTTATAAGTCGGGCGCTTGTCGTCGCCCATTCAGCTATCACGCGGAAGCTATTACCCCCCTCCCCTTACCCTCCCCTCTTACCCCATTTACCCCCTAACGCACCTTCGTTACCACTTGAACACAACAAAGTTACATTTGCCAACGATAAACAACCCGTTTAAAACGAATGCACCGTACCGCGTTCGCATAAAGTATACATTTACTTGATAATGCGGAATGTTATAGCAAATGAGGGAATGATGCGACAGAAGTTTCACTTTTGGTTTTGATAACTTTTTGCGGAAGACGTTGTGAACGATGCTTCGAATATTGTGGAATGGAGACTTCGCTGTCATTTGGTGTCTTCATCTGCGTTCGTTGCTTATGATATCTTTTAACTTGCTTAGTAAAAAAGAAATATTTTCATAATGAAAGCAGGTGTTTATTTTCTTTCTATTATGTTGAATAGTTAAGTAGTGATATTTTTAGTGGTTTTTAAAGTCTGTACCTAACACACAGTGGCGTGGCGTCAAATATATTCTTAGTAAAGCCGGAGCAGATTTGGATTACTATTTCTTCAGTACCTAGTAGATACTCCGGCCATATGGGCTTTAAAATAGGCAAGCTGGTGGGAATCGGGTTCTATGGACACCACGCCACTGATAACACGTCCATAGGTAAAATGTTCCTGGTTTGCAACTATCGTGTCGCGCAGACAAAATGTATCAAGCTATAAAATAAAATACATTTATGCCACACCTGGCCATAAAGTGACTTTTTCCGCGCTGCGCGTACGGAAAGAGCCGCTTTCTGGCCAAGTGTAGACATAAAATAATGTACACAACACGGGAGGTAATAAAGAAAGCCCTCGATCGCATATTTACGTCCCTCGCTTGCAGCTCGGGCCGCAAACTTCTGCGATCTCGGCCTTTCTTTGTATTGCCACCCTAGTTGTGTAATGTACTATTCTAACATAATTAACGCGATGAACGCGAATGATAGCCCTGTTTTATTTTTATGGAAAACCGACCTAATTTAATAATAGTATAGTACATTACACAACTAGGGTGGTAATACAAAGAAGGACCGAGATCGCAGAAGTTTGCGGCCCAAGCTGCAAGCGAGGGACGTAAATATGCGATCGAGGGCTTTCTTTATTACCTCCTGTGTACATTATTTTATGTCTACACTTGGCCAGAAAGTGAGTTTTTCCGTACGTAAGCCACTTTATGGCCAGGTGTGGCATAAACCTTTAAAAAGCACGGTTGGTTATTCTAAGAAGACATCACAAACCCTCAGAGGATGTGGGGATTCTTACTCACTAGAATCAAAGTATAAAGACCGACAAGTACTCCAACTTCGTTCGTTTAGGACCGCGCGACTCGTATTCACGTGTGCGCCATAGCAAGCATGTCTGTGTGGTTGCTATTTATACTGGAGCATTCGTACGCATTTTTATTTCTTTGCATAACACACTACGTCCGTACACGGTGCGCACTACATTCAAGCGCGCGATGTACTTTTTGTAGAAACAAAAGGCGAGATGCGGTTTTTTTACAGGAAAGCAGGTTTGCGGGTGTTCTTATCCAGCAGTTTGAAGAGTATCAGCTCTTTTCCAAAATTATGTAAAACATTTTCGGCATAAATTGGAATTTTTGTACGAAAATAACATTTAAAAAGCATTAAATAAGACTTAAATTAAAAGATTTCAAACTAAAAAAAAACTATTAAAGTATTTACTTATAAAAGTATTTATTTTGTAACTATAATATGTACCGATAGGTCTATAGGCCTTTTATGTTTTAAGATAAGTTGCTGTATTAAAACAGAAGGTCCCTCGAACCTTCTGTTTTAGTACTGGAATAGGTTAATTTAATTTTGTTTCATGCTTTTTCAATGTTATTTTTGTATTAAAATTCCATTTTATGTCGAAAATGCCTTACATAATTTTGGAAAAGAGCTGATACTCTTCAAACTGCTGGATCGATTTTTAACAAACATAGCTATGAACACCCTAAAACCTGCTTTTACGTAAAAAAACCGCATTGAAATCGGTCCATCCGTTCGAGAGCTACGATGCCACAGACAGACAGACATTGGCGTCAAACTTATAACACCCCTTTTTACGTCGAGGGGTTAAAAATTACCCAACTCCCGAAGTAGAAAAACTGTTTCAACTACGCAAAGCCACGCGAAAATATTATTTCCACAATTCCGCTAACTATTAGCAATTTATAATCAATTATAAAACCTATACTAACGCGTAAATTCGAAGAAAACGTGTTCAAAGGCTTATCGACAAGTCGCGGCTACGTCACTATCGAATCATGCATATCGATCGCGCTCATCGATATCTGCATAGCGTCACCTTGACACGGTGCCCTCGGCACAACACTATCATGTCAAAATGGGGACAGCTTTACAATGGAAGTTAATAACGATAATTTAACACTAGCACGCACAATTGGCAAATATACACTAGGTTTAATAATGTCACATGTTCTGGTTGAGTTGAGTCACATAATATAAGCAATAGCACATAAAAAAAAGTAATCCCATCAAAAACATTACATGTAAAAAGATGCAAGTCTCGCGACGCAATTATTTTACAACAAAAAAGTTTAGAGATGCAATGTTAAACCAAGTCAGTACCGGGGGAGTGTCCACAGAACTCGATTTCCACCGACTTGCCTATTATTAGACCTATAAAATGTGTTCCTCCACAGTTAAGAGGAAACAGTAAGGTCGAGAGAATTGAAAATTAGGTATTTGTAAAATGTGTCGCTATCCTGCACTGCCCGCCTCTCACCTGCAGAGCCCTATAGAGACAACAGCAGCTTGGACCGAAAATACCTTCGTAGTCCCCTGATTTCTTCCCCAAAACTTAACCTATTTAACAAATTTTTTCATTAAACATTGAAGAAAGGCTTTGGCCGTGTTCTTATGTTTTCCTTTTTTTTAATAATCTAGTCAAATTTGTTTTCTGGATGTATGAACACAGCGGAAAATCTGGCAATTTTTTTAGGTTTTTGAAGGTTAATATCTCTTTTAAGAATCAATTTATCGTAAAAAAGAAAACATAGGAACATATCAATAGTAGCCATAGATTTTTGGACAAAAAATGATTGCTATACTGGCAGGCATTATCCAGGGAGGAAACAGGGGACAACGTTTGTATGGAAAAACTGCCCTCCTGTTTCCTCTTAAATAATACATTGTGGATTTTTTCCTCGCGCACCGCCCCGCTGCCCCGCACAGCTCTGGTGGAAACGCAGCCTAAGGCACTGGTCCCACCGCCGGCGAGCGGCGAGTAAGCGAGTAAAGTTGGGCGATTAATAGTTCATTGCGGGCTGACCAGGCACACCCCATCTAGCCCGATCCCCACCTAGCCCGATCATATCGAGGTGGACCGGGACTAGGTGACCTGGTTCGACCCCAGGCACTCCCGGCTCCCACCCAGTCCGACCAACTCAGGATGGTCTGGCTAGCGACCCGGTTCGACCCCAGGGAACGCCACGGCTAACCACCCGGTCCGACAATCGCTACGCCCAGGATTGAGAGTTTGTCAGTTTCTAAAAAAAAAAAAAAAATAACAGGTACAGTGTGATCGACCTTTCCAGATCCACAATGTAATGCTACTCGCCCAACTTTACGTATGTGTGTGTGTGATCCATACTGGAGCATTTTTACCCATTCTTAAGAAACAAAGTTTTAAAACTTTGCTTGTAGCGCGTCCGTACACAGCGCGCAAATATTCAAGCGCGCGATGTACCTTTTATGGGAAGAAAAATTACTGCTTATACTGCGAATTCGTGGTGGTAAAATAAGTCAAATATCGTTATTTTGCTTCACCATAATCAAGTTAAAAGTATTCTATATTTTAAATAGGGTGAGTAGTCAGTGGCGTGGCGTTGAAGAAATCTTGGCAAGCCGGAGCAGATTTGGCTTCAATTTTCTTTAAAGGCCAACGCACACCGGCTGCGTGTGCGTTGCGTGCACGCAGCAGCTCCTTGACTTTGTGCGTAACGCGTTCAAAATGGCGGCTCAAAGTCAAAGAGCTGCAACGCGCACGCGACGCGCACGCATCCGGTGTGACCCGGCCTTAAGAGCACTAGAATCAAGTGCTGAACTGCCTAATATTAGGCAAGCCGATGGTAATCGAGTTCTATGGACGCCACGCCACTGGTAGGTATGTAAATTGTAGACACAATGGTTTACCTTTGAATCGTCGATAAACATTTCATCGAAATATCATTTCATTGGAAGTAAATTTTCTCCGAAACCATATTTTTCTTTAAATTAATATAAAACAAACCTAACTTAATAGTGTTTACAGGATGACTCTTTAAAAATCCTGAAAGGTTAACGGTTTCAGAGAAAAAGTTGTCGACGAAATGAAAAATCGATGAAATGAAACATCAGACACCGCTTTTAAATAAACCTCTTTCTGTCCAACCTTAGTCTGTAAACTTAGGTTGGACAAGCCTATTCGTGGTGTTGTTTTATTTAATAAAAACCGTAATAAAAATGAAAATGCGATGCCCATCATCGGAGACGCAGATTATTTTTATGAAGGGTTAAGGGCTTGTAGCCAACGCAAGTAAATATAAAGCGATGTGTCGCCAAGTGGAAAATGATCGTATAAAGATTATCTCGGCCTCTCGTCAAATGAAAAAAACGGCCGGCCAGCGAGCTGGGGACACCGAATATCGAGACGATAAATAAGTTAACGCAACAAGTTAACATATGGTTTAAAGTTAGCTGGGAACATTATTTATTTATTTAAACTTTATTGCACAATATTAAAAAAGTACAAAAAAGTATTATATTGTCGATCTGTACGTCTATTTGTAAACAAGTCCTGGATTGAAACAAAGGGTACTTTATATCCCGGTAAATGGTTCCTTTGGGGCATTCACGGGAACAACGCGCGCGAAGCCGCGGCGCGCGGGTAAATGCTTGAGTATACCGGGTGTTGCCTGTAACAGGAGCAAATAATTAAAGCGTAGATTCTACTCATCAAACAATAAAACTTTTGTTCAACAACTTTTAAAAATGTAATATTTAGATTTTATCTTTTTCATACAAATTAAATAGTATTTTCAATGTACATTAACATCAGTCTAATTGACGTCACTACAAACATAAAAAAACATCGCAATTCATTGTGGCTTCAAATAAACTTTAAAGTGTACTAAAAATTAAAACATAAGTTATTTTTAAATGTTGCTCAGTTTGAGGAGTACAATCAAAAAAATTAATAAAAAAAAGTACAATCAACATTTTAATTATTTGCTCCTAGTACAGGCAACACCTGGTATGTATAGCGATATAAAGTGTCTTTGAATCTAGAAGTCCAAAAATATGTTGTAGCAATAACAGTGTGTCTGTGACGGAAACAAGGTTCCCGCGGGAAAAATGTCCGCGAGTGACGTCACTGATGGTGACGAGGGCTACATATTTAATGAATTACTCGCCTCTTTGTTAAAGTGATGTCATATTTACTTTTTATATCGATTTGGTTATATAAAAATAGCGTATGTAATCGAACAGATCGACTGCATTTGAATCGAAATCGATAAATAAGAATAAATTTATTAAATTCTAACGCTTTCTGGCCAAGTGTAGACATAAAATGATGTACACAACACGGGAGTTAATAAAGAAAGCCTTTGTATTACCACCCTAGTTGTGTAATGTACTGTTTCCACCGCAAGCATCAAAACACCAATAACCATTACAAAATTACTTCCTTTCCCCATCATTTCGAAACTAAATCACAACGATGGCCTTATAATTTTCTACGAAGTTATTTTAGTTACAAATACCTACCGGCTAAGGCGGCGTTTCCACCAGAGCTGTGCGAGGTAGCTAAGCGGTGTGCGAGGAAAAAATCCACCAATCAACGTGCCAAGCGTCGCTCAGCATAATCTGAAAAATATACATTTGTAGGTATTTATTTATGCCACACGGCCATAAAATAGCTTTTTCCGCACGCGTACGGAAAAAATCGTTTTCTGGCCAGTGTAGACATAAAATAATGTACACAACCCGGGAGGTAATAAAGAAAGCCCTCGATCGCATATTAACGTCCCTCGCTTGCAGCTCGGGCCGCAAACTTCTGAGACCTCTCTTTGTTTTACCACCCTAGTTGTGTAATGAATTATTAAAGTATTTGGAACCCTCGGTGGGCGAGTCCGACTCGCACTTGTCCGGTTTTTTCCTCGCACGCAGCTCCGCTACCTCGCCTGGTGGAAACGCAGCCTAATAAGTCGTCCAATTAAAGTGGAGTTCTATCGTAATTGAATCGAACATTAACGTGAATTCGCCGCGAAATCGTAAAGGAACGAAATTACAATTTCAACCGCAATATGACAGGTCTATTGCTGCAATGTTTCAGAGACTGTTAGCATAAGTAACAGTTATTTAGTTATCAATTTGGTACAAGATTCATCAAAGCCAAATATTTATTTGCCAAGAATACAGTAAAATTTTGTTTCCATGTGGGGCATTCCATCAGAATGTCGGGCACGTGACGCCATTTTTTCATACTTCTAACGAAGTTAGGAAGTACATTTTTGGTAAGTGGGCATTTCTCCAGAAATATGTCTGCGGTCACCTCATTCATCTGGCCCTTTTTCATACTAATTGTATGGAGACAGATGAATGAGTCGCAGACATATTTCCGGAGAAATGCCCAAGTATGTCAATATTTTATAACTATGTTTCTAGACATACGAAGATCTGTTTTTAGGAACCATGTCATCAATTTTAGGGACAAGAAAAACTGCATACATAGATATGAAAAAAAAACTTGTACTTTAACCGGGAATCGAACCCGGTCATTTTGGAAAATAAAACTTTATCGAATTAAAGATATTAAATACAATTGATTCTATTCGTTTTATATGTCGTGTTTCCTAGTCTCCATACTGGAGCATTCTTACGCATTTTTATTTCTTTACTTGTATTGCACACATTCAAGCGCGCGATATACCATTCTGTAGGAAGACAAATTACTGCTATTTTACTGTGCTAACGTCATCTTTTCAACGACACGTCAAGGTTGTTAAAAAAAATAGTAGGGTAACCATGAGACCTAGTAAATTGAATACTAAAATTTTATTAAATATAACAAAAAAGATACAGATTTTTGCATGATATGCTTAAGTACAAAAGTCTTTATATTTTACCACATGCTCCCCAAAGGTATTTTAAAAGAACGTATGTAATTTAAATATTTACCAGAGGAATACAGTTGCATTTTATTTGAAACTAGGAAAAAGTGCAAGTCGAATTCGCACTCGTTTCTTGTATGAGGACCCCTTTTAATTTAATTTAATTTTTATTATTTGATATTTGCGGCAATAGAAAACACATTCTGTGAAAATTACAAGTCTATCTATTACGGTTCAAAATATACAGCTCTGTGACAGACGGACAGACAGAGGAGTCTTAATAATAGGGTTACGTTGGCACCCTTTGGGTACGGAACCCTTAACTCTTTCCTATGTCATGTGGAATGTGGATTCTAAGTTAATTGTCGATTTTGCATGTATTGCAGGCGGCTAGGGGTTAAGGTACAGAGTAATAAAGAAATATTTCTGTTTGTGACCTAAGCCTGTATACGATCATTAATCATCAATCACGACTAAGGGCGAGTGCACACGCAAGCGTCCTGCATTTTTTATTTCCCTGTTTCATAAATAAAGTTTTCGAATGAGTTATTGGCTTAACGACAATGTGGGGAAACTATCGAGATTATATTCATTAATTTATGGTTTCAAATACAGTGCCGGCCAATTATACACCGTGGGTACGAGTAACCCGACAAACTTTAACTATAGATTCTAACAACTAAAAAAAAAAAAAAGAGTAAAAAGAGTTATGTGATGTATAGTCGAAAAACGCTTACTTTCAGAGATATTAAATGAAAACTCCCAAGTGTGTAACAAGCCCTAATAAAAGTGATTAAGATAGTTTTACTAATTTTTTAAATCCTGTAACTAAACAGCAATTAACCTTCGCAGTATTTGATGGTAAGCGACTACGAGGCCAAAAAATTACCTTTCGTTTCCATTTTAGCTTTTTTTTTTCTTTTTGATAACTTTTACTCCAGTAAGGACATGTTTATAACGAGGGGCTGAATTTACTGATTTATTTTGTTCCATAAGACTATATTAATGTAAAATGACAAAATTCGACCTATGTTGATATAATGTCATTTACTTGTAATACCTTCAGGATTACGTGGTTAAAGTTTGTCGGGTAACTCGTAACTACGGAGTATATATCACCTTTGTGTTCCGAATAAAATAATACTGCCATGTTTCAAAAAACAAGTAAAGGCTAAGAAACAATCGCTAGGTGTTTTCCTCATCGGTCGTCCAATGAGTCTACATACTGCCTATTACCTACCTGATGCAGTATGTGTAAATGTTTTATGAAATTTAAAAAAAAGTTAAGCCTTAAAAACATGAATGTGATGTGTTTTTGACCGGTACTGTATAACATGAAGTATATACTACTATAGGCGCATTAAATATTAACAATATTTTTTTTAAATCCCCGCAGGTAACTTTTGTATGGAAACTTGCTTTAAATTCCTGTAAGTTCATTTACCATGGTATTTTAGATGGTACATAATTATGAAATGATGCATATTGGACCCTGTTAGGGCATGGCAACGTCGCTTAATTAAAAAAATAACAAACTAAGCGTCTCATTGCAACCTACTACATAATATTCGAAATCATTTCCTGAAACATCCCAAAACTTTTCTGCATTATTGAGAATGTTCTGCAACTTTACTAAGTTGCTAGACTTAACGTAAGATTTTTAAAATATCCGTTATTCTAGCTGTAATCTCCATCCGACAATTTTTTACGCGCACGGAATCATCAATCTTCCGAACACGCTCGCCGGCGCACCGGATCGGGAGTTAGCTTTGAAAGACAAATTGAATCCGCTTTCATCTCTGAGGTGAAATGAGGAATCAATCGCAGGCGCCGTTTGTGAATAGCCTACTGACTGACAGGTTTCATCTGGTTTTATATATATTTCAGAATGGTGGTTAATAAGGAATTAGCTGGGATATTAGAAATTCACAGAATTTCGGTCGGTTTGCCCTTCGTTCGCGCATCATAGGAACAATTTGATTAGGTTTTTCTATCTATGTACGTAAGTAGCACATTTAAGGGATATACTTGCTTGCTTTAAGACACAAACGCCAGTTTTCTGTAATTTTCATAGCGCTCTCCAGTTATTGTTTTAGAATTTGTACATTACATAACTAGGGTGGTAATACAAAGAAAGGCCGAGATCGCAGAAGTTTGCGGCCCGAGCTGCAAGCGAGGGACGTAAATATGCGATCGAGGGCTTTCTTTATTACCTCCCGTATTGTGTACATCATTTTATGTCTACACTTGGTCAGAAAGCGGCTTTTTCCGTACGCGCAGCGAGCGGAAAAAGTCACTTTAAGGCCTGTTGTGGCATAAAACAGAAAAAGGGTCGAATTGATAACGTTTTTTTGAACTTGGTTAAAAATCGCACTCAGTGTGTAAAGCCAAGTAAAGCGGCTTTTCCTTCTGGCTGATTGTTGCAGTGATTAAGAATCCGTTTAGTCTAATCGTATCGTAATCTCCTACAGCTGGTATAAATGCCGCATGCATTCAGCCAAGCTTTTAGGTCCTTTATATGCCACGAATACAGACATACGACAAGCAAAAGATACCACATTATTATTAACCAGTGTGATATTTTTTCATGCCTGATACAGTGCGACTACGTTAAGTCTACAGAGGTCGAAAAAAGGTTTTATTAAAAAAATACAGATGGCAACATCACAAAGCAAAAGGTTAAATTTGTTTTGATACTTGCAAAATATCTTTCCGTAAGCATGTCGCAGTGTCGGAGTTCGCCGCACGAAGGAATGTCAAGTTTGTTTATGCTTGAGTGTCTTTGGTTGCGGTACAATGACGTGTATTCAAAATTGATTTAGTTCTGTCACGTTCTGTTACTGTCTTGCATGTCAGAACATGGTGAATTGTGCTGAACAAGGAATTGGAGTCAGTGATGGTGGATCTGAGCATTTTGGGCAAAGGAACACGTCCCGCAACCAACCTCACTGCATTTCTTCGTTTATTATGATTAGTTAATGATACTATCGAGAACCAACCACCCTTAATTATATTTAAGTATGTATACAAGCTTTGCTTAGTTTGGTCGGGACCAGATCGTTTGTGCAAAACTATCCTGAATGTTTATTTCAGTAGGTATGTAGACACATTATATTAACGGAAAGATATTTGCCAAGTATCAAGAAAAATTAATCCTCTTTCTTGTGATTTTGCCATATGCATTTTTTGAAATAAAACCTTTTTTTTACCTCTGCAAACTTAGCGTAGTCATACTATAAGTTATCTTTACTGTCTACATAGTATATCTTTTGTTGATATAGTGCTACCACCTATATGTAGTTCCTGCACGTTCTCTATACAAATTAATTTTAACTGAAGTAAAAGTGTATTTTAGATTTGAATTCGTAGAACGACAGACGATTTTTTAAATCTAAAATTATAAAAAATACACTCGCGATCAAATAATTCGGGTCACCGTAATTTAAATAATAGAAATATTTTTTTGTGTTTTTCAATATTTGACACTTGTTTCATTTACATAATATACCTACTATTCTTCATGATACTTGGCTGTATTAGCAATATCCGCTAACCCATCATAAAAATATTATTATCCAAAAATGGTGATTGTTGCGATATCTCACTCCGGTAACGTCATTATTTTTCGTGGGTTTTTACAAGTTCGATCTAAACCTGAAACTGCTATTATTTTCAGTGTTATTTTTGCAGATAATATCTAAAATTAATTAAAGGTCAAAACGGGATTCAATAATTTAACAACCCTGGAGTATTTTAGGAAATATGGCGGTATTTCACCGACCCGAATTCATCGTCCGTGAGTGTACTATCATTTGCTTCGGTACCACACATTTAAACTCACATATATGACAAAAAGGTGCGTCTATCTTACACATTCAGTACTAGAGAGAGAACGCAAGCGACCTCTTTGACTTTCTTAAACGCATATTCATGGACAATCGCGCACCCGCTTCAACTCGTAATGAGGAATCCATTATATAAACGGCTTCAATGTGCTCATACGGCGACGACACGTTAAAGGTGCGGTGCAACCACTGCCCAAAATACGCGAATGTACCGTGAACGTCTACGTTTTTGATGCGTACCTTCCAAACCAGTGCTTAACCTTTTCGATGCTTCTCCGACAGTTTAAAGTTGCAAATCATTCGCCATGTCATAAAACTGTCAAAACCGTAATTAAACTTAATGCTAGTGCATGTAGGTCTATATCGCATCGCGGTCTGTGACACCTTTAATAGTTGTTATAGGGTGTGGCCTGTAATATGAGCAAAAAAGTTAAACGTAGGTTCTACTCCTCAAACTAGACAACTTTTATTCAGCGACTTTTAAAAATAACTTGTGGTTTGATTTTTAGCACACTTTAAAGTTTACCCGAACACGCAATGTATTGCAAAATTGATTACGTCTGTAGGGTGACAAGATTGACAAGCAATGTCAATTAGACGGATTTTGATGTACATTGATAATACTATAATTACTTTGTATGAAAAAGAGACAATCTAAGGACTAAATATTTTTAAGAAGTGGTTGAACAAAAGTTTTATTATTTGAGGAGTAGAATCTACGGTTTAATTTTTTGCTCGTATTACAGGCCACACCCGTATATACGAATTTTAAGCTAGCATGGTCATTCACATAATAACTACTATTAACACCTGGATATTAAGAAGAGCGTAGATAAGAGTGTAGCGTAAAAGGGCACACTATGGTGTGTGGGTAGACTACAACTAGGTAAAAACTCGCAGCACGTCAGTTACTCCGTGATGATGGCGCCTGCGACAGTGCCCAGACAGACAGTGATCGGGGACTCGTAAATACAAACATGGTAAATATCCCGGTGTTAATAGTAAATATTACCCACGACAACACACGACACTTAGGTGTTTTTGGCGTTCAAAGGGCGTTCAATCGATATGAGTTTGTTTTACTTGAGAGTGAGACATTTCAGAAAATGCACGATACGCATCTAAGGGTTAGACGTTTCACGTCGAAAAAACGTCAACGAATCGTCGCCGTATCGCCGCAGTTTCGGTGCCTTCCCGTCTCATCATCCACGCCACACACGATGCAGTTAATTGCTCAGCCGTCTGTTTGACAGCTTTAGAAAACGTTGCGAATACGCATACGAAACCAATTAACGATCCAATTAGACCATCCAGTTTTGACGTGAGAATGTTATGCCAGTTGCCACTGTTCTTCATTTAGCCGTGTAATCATAATTCTTTAGCAGTCGTGTCAAAGTATACCTAAAGACGAACAAGTAGTCCTTTTTTTTTTGTTTTTTTTTTTGACACTGACAAACTCGCAACCCATACCCGGGCGTAGCGATTGTCGGACCGGGTGGTCGGCCGTGGCGTTCCCTGGGGCCGAACCAGATCGCTAGCCGGACCACCCTGAGTTTGGTCGGACTGGGCAGGCGCCGGGGGTGCCTGGGGTCGAACCAGGTCACCTTGTCCCGGTCCACCTCGAGTTGTCCCGGTCCACCTCGAGCAAGTAGTCCAACTTCGGTCTTATAGGAGCGGGCGACATGTATTCACACAGACACGCGATAGCACGTCTGTGTGACTGCAATTCATACTGGAGCTCGTGCGCTCACACATTCAAGCGCGCTTTTGTAGAAAGAAAAAAACCGGCCAAGTGCGAGTCGGACTCGCGCACCGAGGGTTCCGTACAAACTCATACGTAGATACATGAATAGTCCAAGAAAAACTATATGGCGATTAGTTTAGTAGGAGCAAATAAGTATGTGTTAAGAAAACAGTGCAAGTTAGGAAAACCGTTCTTTTTTTCCTGTAATATATAGGATGACATTAACAATTGGTAATTATTACAGATTTTTCTGTTCAGTAACTTCGAAGATAATAGGGGGGGAACGGTATTTTTTTAAACGTTTTTCGCCATAAATCAAAAACTACTTATTTAAAAAAAAATACAAAAATACTGTTTTAATCTACAAATTAAGCCCTTTCATTTGATACCTCACTCAATATAATAGCCCTACTTTCAATTTGCAAAGTCTCATTACGGACCCCTTTAAAAAAAAAGTAAAAAAGTTACAAGAATTTTTTTACATCCTATAAGCTCGGGTTAGCGGTTATTAACACTATTCCAAATTTCAAGTCGATAGCATCAGTAGATCCTGAGATATCTTGCTGTGACAGACGGACAGACAGACAGACAGACAGACAGACAGACAGAGTCGCACCATAAGGGTTCCTTTTTACCATTTTGGTACGGAACCCTAAAAATTACTGCTGTTATACTGTGGTCGTGTGCTTTCCCGTGTGGTGACTGTACATTGAATCTTTGAAACTACATTTAATTTGCCTCTGTACAAATAAATTTTGAAAAATGTAGCTAAGGAGTGGAACTCTCTTCAAGCAAATCTTTTTCCCATAAAACATAACTTCGGTCTTTTCAAGTCGATAGTGATTAGTCATTATCTAGGTAAGCATGATAACCTGGACGACGACATCTCAGGAGGATTCGAAAGAGTCATCGCTGCGGTGTCGTCGGACGGAGTCCGACGCACACAGCGTCGTCCCCGCCGGCGGGGACGACTTCCTCGCGACAACAGCAGACCCGATTTGTCCCAGGATCCGAATATCCCGGATTAACTTCACTCCGACCTTGCTCAGGCTCAGCTAAGTTTCTTGCCGGAGTCTTCTTAGCTTCGCTAGGTTTAGCGAACCGGCAACTAAATAGTACATTACATAACTAGGGTGGTAATACAAAGAAAGGCCGAGATCGCAGAAGTTTGCGGCCCGAGCTGCAAGCGAGGGACGTAAATATGCGACCGAGGACTTTCTTTATTACCTCCCGTGTTGTGTACATCATTTTATGTCTACACTTGGCCAGAAAGGGACTTTTTCCGTACGCGTAGCGTGCGGAAAAAGCCACTTTATGGCCAGGTGTGGCATAAACTCTTTTTAATTCGATATAGGTACACACTCTACATGAGGACAGGTTGATCCGTTTCAACCTCTCCCGCTGGACCGTTGCTCACTTTGAGCAATCAGCGGAACTTCCCGGTGGTCCTGGCCAAGCGACCTGGTTCGATCCCAGGGAACGCCACGGCCCCCACCTTATTCGAATTCTACAACAGCCAGTAAGGCTCGTAAATACTGTCAGTGTCAAAAATAATAATAATAATTCATACTAAAAAAAAAATATCAAGGTCAAAAAGTATCCATTTTAAATGTCGCTACGTTCGGCTGATAATGATGATGAATCTCACGCTCTACCTACCGGACAACACTACAAGTTATACACCAAATGGCATGTCGTAACGAAGTTTTGATGGCCGCCGAACGTGCCAGAAAAATATGAATTCGTCACAATCACGGAACGCTGCATTGCAATTTTTATATTACGATTACGTGGTCTACCCGGGACCTCGAACGCCGGAAAGGGTTACGAAACGTTGAGACGTAAAAAATAGTACATTGTGTATCAAGGGCGGTAAGTAAGGAATTACAAACAAGTGTTTGTTACAAGGCCGAGGCGATGCCGAGGGCTTTAATAACACTAGTTTGTAATTCCTTTACCGCCCGTGGCACACACAATGTTTTTCATCACACTTGTGAGGAAATCTGATTAAAATAACCTTACTTAACCTAAATAAAATTGTAAAACTGACAGTGACATTAGTCACATATATCAAGACGACAAGTCACGTTCGGAAACCATAGCAGTAAAGACTTAAAATGGTTTTCATCACACTTGCTCGAAAATGGTGCATTACACGTAGGTTTTGCGGGCCGTAAATGAGCTATTACGCCCTAGGGCGTAATGGTTTTCTTTTTAAATTTGAAACGCTGGTTCTGTTTTACTCTTATTTGTCATGTTCAAAGGAAACGCCAACTTACTTTTTTAACTTTTATCACTGAAATATTTATTTAAAGAGAACTGGTATTGCAAATACATGTAAACACATATTTCTGTAACATTAATTAAATGTTTCAATAGTGTATTTCAGTATTTTGCAATTATAAAATCAACCGTTTTAGGTCTGTACCGCTATGGTTTCCGAACGTTGCGCATTGTCTATGGATATGTCACTAATGTCACTGTCAGTTTTACAATTTTATTTAGGTTAAGTAAGGTTAATTTTAATTAGATTTCCTCACAAGTGTGATGAAAAACATTGTGTGTGCCACGGGCGGTAAAGGAATTACAAACTCGTGTTATTAAAGCCCTCGGCTTCGCCTCGGCCTTGTAACAAACACTCGTTTGTAATTCCTTACCTACCGCCCTTGATACACAATGTACTATTATTTTATATTTGCAAAATACTGAAATACACTATTTAAACATTTAATTAATGTTACAGAAATATGTGTTTACATGTATTTGCAATAACAGTTCTCTTTGAATAAATATTTCTGTAATAAAAGTTAAAAAAGTAAGTTGTCGTTTTCTTTGAACATGACAAATAAGAGTAAAACAGAACCAGCGTTTCATTTTTAAAAAGAAAACCATTACGCCCTAGGGCGTAATAGGTAATTTACGGCCCGTAAAACCTACGTGTAATGACACCATTTTCGAGCAAGTGTGATGAAAAGCAACATAATAAATAAAATACCTTGACTTTTTTAATCAACCTCGCGACTGCTTTACTTCGTTTAATAGTTTTCGATAACCTGAACATTCTGACGGACTAAACAGAATGATATCTTCTCAGGCATCGTCCCCATTATCGAGCATTGTGCAGCGCGGCGTATCGACGTAGCAATAAAATACCACTGACCTGAAGACGGGCCCGGGAACCCTCTGTTTACATGCCCGCTAGGGTTGCGATGCGAATTGCCATTCGTGAATTGTATTTTACGTCATGGGAAAGGCAAACGAGCACACAGGTCACTTGATGGTAAGTGACTTCTGAGGCTCATAGACATTTGCAATCTTAATAATCAGTGATCGGAATAGGTAGAGTATACTTACCTAAACTTCGAAGAACATAGTCGAAAAGTGGAGACTCCCTTACAACAATTTTTTTTTCCGGGACTTATGTCCCGGAATCTTACTAAAAAATTATATTATTGGTATTCTTTCGCACATTACATAACTAGGGTGGTAATACAAAGAAAGGCCGAGATCGCAGAAGTTTGCGGCCCGAGCTGAAAGCGAGGGACGTAAATATGCGATCGAGGGCTTTTGTTATTACCTCCCGTGTTGTGTACATAATTTTATGACTACACTTGGCCAGAAAGCGGTTTTTTCGGTACGCGCATCGTGCAGTAAAAGCCACTTTATGGCCAGGTGTGGCATAAAAATACAAACGTCTTCGTGGCATGCTTCAAACACGTTCCAGCTGCTGGCGTGACGAGCGCGCGGTGTGTAAAATACAGGAACACGTTAACTTGGCGTTTCGTGTTTCGAAGACGCCACAGATGTAGAATGAAATATGTCGTTTATGATTTTCAGTTTGTTGCTATCTTTTCTATGAATACTGCCTGATTGCTCGAAGACAGCTTTTAGAATTTGAATTTGGAAAATTATTCTTTTTTGTTAGAAATTAACGAATTAAACATAACTCAAAGTACCCCGCAGCAAACTTGGGGAAAAAATTGTTTCAGTCAAATCTCACGAAATTTTACCCTAATCGTACATTTTCAATTGAAATTGCCCATAACAATCATTGATAAAATTGTTTCTAACGCTAGCTAGTGCTTTATTGCGACATTCATAGTTTGCTGTGAAAATTCCGAGAACAACATTCTTTATTTCCGAAGTAAGTCATATGTTATTCCATTTAGTTCAACCTTTATAACTTGCCAGTATTGTCACATGACGTTTTGTAGTCGTTCGTTTCTGTACACTTTATGTCTGAGCGAGGTAGGTTGCCTCGGGTACTCTCGCACGCAAATATCTATATTAGTCTGACTTGCTTACGTGTTGTGTAAGGCCAAATCTATTTCAGTTGCAGACATAATCATTAATATAGCATTAGTATTTATAGTACATTACATACCGAGGCCAGTAAAGTAAGAAATGCCTCAGATCTCATGGAATTGTCGGCCGAGGCGAAGCAGAGGACGACAAACATGTGACCTGAGGCTTTCTTATTTACTGGCCAAGGTTTGTATACATTTTTTCTGTTCAACGGAGCCAGAAAGCGGCATCTTCGCTTAGCGCAGCGGCCGGCAAAGTGGCGCTCTCCGGCCGGAGGACAGAAAATTTGCTTATTTGATATTTTTTACCGACCTTAGAAAAGGAGTATGTATAAATTTAATGTTATTACCTACCTCAGAACTCCGAACCCTTTTGATTTTCTTATTTATTCAATCCAGATTCCTCCCATTTCTTTCAAAATCCAGTTCTGATCCATCTCTATGAAAAATTAAGGGAACTTTGAAGTCAGTTTTTTTTAGAGAAGTTATAAAGATCTTGTTTAAGGGCCGGCATTGAAAGAAATTTCTCATTTAAGCACCTCCCATTACCCCGCTACCGGGGCTGCTCCCCTTAAGGGGATTCGCCAATGTCGCCATCTGTTTATAATATTATGAACTTTTCAATCCTTGGACAGCGTAGCGCCATCTAGTAGAATATCTTTTAACCACTTGTGTTTACTATGAACTTTTCGAACCATGCTCTGAGTAGGGGTCCATATGGGCTCATATAAAATTGGTATTTCGATTTTTTATACAAATAACGATTTGTGACTATACTCATAATTTCTCCGAAAAATTTTCATCATAATTTTTTTGAATATTTATTAGTACTACTACCTACATTGCCTATAATAATAAAAAAATCGAATTTTTGTACACGTAATGTTATTACTTAGATGTTATATGTACCTATAATGTTATTGCCAAGAATTACTTAATTAATAAAGCTATTACATATAAATATTTTGCTCATAATGATTATAAGTTATATGTTTTATTTGAAATCAACGTGTGGGCGGTTCTCCTCAAAACATTATTCTTGACCAAAAAAATGTCTATTTTACAAACCCCGCGACAGAGCATCTTTATTAAGCCAGATGTATACATACATGAAAAACATAACGTTTTATCATAAAGGCACGGAACAAAACCCATTAATTTTCATTATATTTACTTTTTTGTTTAAAATGGTGTTTCTGATAATGACTCCTTATGATAATAATGACGTTTTTGTAGAAAATAATGACGGCTCGTTGCCAACAATGATTTTCACCTGAGAATCAGGTCTGATGTATATTGATTTAAGTGTTTTTTTTTGTTATGGTTTATGATATGGACGACAAAAATAAAATTCGAATACATCGACACTGGAAATTTCAAATTTCATAAGGGACAGTTTATCGTAAGCACACTAAATACACCATTGGAATCAGTAGGTATTTCTTTTCTATCTGTTCTATTGAAATTTTGATAACACTTCAAATAAAAAAATTATGAGATGATAAAAATTTGTCGTAACTTCCTAAAATTTAAAGTTGTATCATACAACATAGTGCCCATACGGTCGCTTTGTTAAAGGGGTCAATTTAGCATACGAATTTATATTTTCATACATTTTATGGTTAATCACTTATGTGCTACATTTTTAAATCCTAAAGGGGATTTTAACAATGTAGCAGTGGTGTGGCTTCCATAGAACCCGATTCCCATCGGCTTGCCTATTTTTGCAAAGCATATGACCGGAGTATCTACTACTCCCGAAGAAAAAGTAATCCAAATCTGCTTCGGCTTTTCTAAGAATATATTTGACGCCAGGCCACTGCAATGTAGTAATATACGCGTTGTAATCCGTTTAAGTTGTTTTATTACAATGAGTGATTATCGCGGAAAGCGAAGACAATATTATTAGTACATTGTGTATCAAGGGCGGTAAGTAAGGAATTACAAACGAGTGTTTGTTACAAGCCCGAGGCGAAGCCAAGGGCTTTAACAACACGAGTTTGTAATTCCTTTACCGCCCGTGGCACACACAATATTTTTCATCACACTTGTGAGGAAATCTGATTAAAATAACCTTACTTAACCTAAATAAAATTGTAAAACTGACAGTGACATTAGTGACATTATCCATAGACAATGCGACTTCACGTCACGTTCGGAAACCATAGCGGTAAAGACTTAAAATGGTTGATTTTATTTTTACAAAATACTGAAATGCACTATTTAAACATTTAATTAATGTTACAGAAATATGTGTTTACATGTATTTGCAATAACAGTTCTCTTTAAATAAATATTTCAGTAATAAAAGTTAAAAAAGTACGTTGGCGTTTCCTTTGAACATGACAAATAAGAGTAAAACCGAACCAGCGTTTCAAATTTAAAAAGAAAACCATTACGCCCTAGGGCGTAATAGGTCATTTACGGCCCGCAAAACCTACGTGTAATGACACCATTTTCGAGCAAGTGTGATGAAAAAACTTATTCTTTTCTTAAACAGTTACGACAATACTGATTAGGTATGGTTATCTAAGAATTATAATTTTTATGCCACACCTGGCCATAAAGTGGCTTTTTCTGTAAGCGTAGCGTACGGAAAAAGCCGCTTTCTGGCCAAGTGTAGACATAAAATGACGTACATAACACGGGAGGTAGTAAAAAAAGCCCTCGATTGCAGATTTACGTCCCTCGCTTGCAGCTCGGGCCGCAAACTTCTGCGATATCGGCCTTTCTTTGTATTACCATCCTAGTTGTGTAATATACTATTATGTGCAAGTAGCCGAGTTTTGAATATATTACACCACAACTAGGCTTCGGTATTCCAAATAGCCCCAGGAAACTTTACATACCTGTTTCAGACAAAAAATAAAAGACAAAGCGAATTGTTTACTATTATTAAACCGCGCTTATAATACGATTGAGCACATATGTCGTTTTTGAAATAATACTTGAAATGACATGACAATGTAACTGATTTCAAGAATACCTTACATGACTTTCTCGCGCAAAAGGCATATTATACTGTGCAAGAATACTTAAGTGATAGTATATAGAATAGTTTAGTAACTAACACCACACAATGACATGCCTTGTAACTAACGTAATAAAATAATTGTATTATAAATAAAGTAATTGTATTCTATATTCTATGTTTGAAATGAACAGCATGTATGTCATCGACTAAATTTGTATGCCGCAAGGTACCACATAGTGATACTAAGTAATTTTTTGTAACATCTTTTTTATCTATGTTGGACAAATAAATTATTTTGAATTTGAATTTGACATTGTCAATGGTGGTGTACATATAAATGAAAATACTTATTTCAGTACAAAAAAGTTCTACTTGGGAAAAAATCATTAATTAGATCACCTACTTAAATAAAATAATGTAATAATTGAACTTCGAAAATTATTCCCTCATAACATTATCGTCTTCAGTGCTATCTGTATCATCACCTGGCACAAAGAAAATAACATAGACGATTAGTGTGCTAAATAGTGTTAAGTATGTACGTTGTAATGTAAATAATTACGTTCGGTCAGAATTGTATAATGAGAGATTTGTCAAATACTGTCGACTATAATATTTTTTTATAAAACACACACACACAGCATTTACCAAGAAATACGTTCTAAATGTATTACAGTGAAATCAGGATAACTAGGAGCTGGGTAAATGAGAAACCTCCATAGCTGGAACTCATGCTGAGGTCTCTGCACTTAAAGCACTGAATTAGGTACCTTTGTTAGTGGGACACAACAGACCTCTATGTCTGTGATTAGTTCTTTCGATTTTATCATCTTATTTGCCTCCGTAAGTGAGACGACATAAAAATGACCTCTGTTAGTGGGACACAACAGACCTCTATATCTGGGATTACCTAGTTCTTTCGATTTTATCGTCTTATTTACCTCTATAATTGGGATTTCTTTGAATTTTATAGGTACCTCTGTAACTGAGACGACATAATTTTTTTCTTTCCGACTCGGAATTTATTGCAGATAAATTTCCGTTTTGTTTACTAATTTTTAGCCTACCCACGAATTTAGCACGTGGTAATTGTGCTTAAATTACCTCAAGTTTTAGTTTGTTTTTTCTATAGTCCGGATGTTTAGGTAATTGATAAATGATGAATGCTGAAACGATGGTTTAAATTAAATTGAAATATGCAGAAAAGAGGGCTTAAATATTTATCATTGCGTGAATAATTAAGGTAATACCTAGCCCTTTATAAATAAAAATCGAAAGATACGCGATGAAATCTGTGTCGTTTATAAAAACATGTTTGATTTTCTTTTTAGAGGACGAAGGTGAAATTTGTCGAGTGTGCATCAAATTCAGTGAAACATCAGTTGCTCTTTACTCTCACTCACACTCACTCACTCTCACTCACACACATTCATTCACTCACAAACATTCATTTACTCTCACACACACACACACACACACACTAACTCACTGTCACTCACTCTCTCACTCACTCTCATTCATTAACGCACTCTCACACACTCACTCACGTTCATATACTCACCCATTCAATTACTCTCACACTAGGTTACTGACTCACATTCACACACACCCGGTCACTTACACACTCACTCCCGCACAATCACTCACTCACATTCACACACACTCACTCACCCACACACGCTCAAACACTCTCACTAACTTTCACTCATACATGCAATCACTCTCAGTCACTCACTCACATGTTCGAAACTATAAAATACACGTCTATTATCTAGGAATTCATATACTAAAATCATTATTAGTAACAATCGTCATTATACTCCTAACACATTGTCATTTTAGCAACACGCGTCATTGGTGTCTCTGACAATCTTGCCGAAAATGATGTTGGTTGCCAATAATGACAAATTCTAGAAAATGCGGCTTTACAAAACAATTAGGTATATTAACAAGACAAGAATGCACTAAATAGTGTTAGTCTCATGCCCATGTGTACTTTGATATGGTTATACAATAATACTCCACTGTAAATAAAATTATGAAGATACGGTGAAAAATGTGAAAGACGATAATGATGACAAACTTTGGAGAATCAAAATGAAAAGCTTACTACTCGAATCTCGCGATATGTATCATCTCCGAAGTTTGCCGATCTACTGAGGTGCGGGGTGAAGTGTTAATTTTTTTCTTTAGAAAATAATTTTAATAAACGTAACTAAAAATAATAAAAATAAATAAAAAAAAATATTGCTGAAATAAATCTAATAAAATTGTGACATGACCTAGTCTCGAACTCGATTCAATAACGCGCCGCACCGGGTATAAATCTCGTCACTGCCGACTACGCTATCTCGAGTATTGAAGATGCTGTTGAATTAGAGCATCAGTATCAGCATATGACTTTTGATTAGAGTATGGAATTACGATTTAGGTTTAGTTTTCGGCGATCATTTACTAAGTAGGTACTTGTAGCAATCTAAGAAAATAAGTAGGTACAAAATATGTCCTAATAATTGAGAAGATCAATTCGAAGCATAAAGAAATAAGCATATTATGCGCTGATGGAAAATCAGTAGGTATCTCTAACCAAGGTCACGCGACCATTCTTTTCGTACACCGCCGGCTGTGGGTAGGTAGGTATTTATCGCAACGCACGAAGTTATGCGCCACGTAGTTTGGTAGGTACCTACATATTATAATTTTAATATTTAGGTATATGGATAAATAATAGTACATTACACAACTAGGGTGGTAATACAAAGAAAGGCCGAGATCGCAGATGTTTGCGGCCCAAACTGCAAGCGAGGGAATGCAAAAATGCCAAAACATAAATAATAAACATGTTTTCATATTATTAATAAGTAAAAAAAAGTGACCATCTCGAGGATTCGAACTATAGACTAATACTTTGGCCGAGGTGCATTACGCGCCCGCTCGTTGAGCCGTTCGGCTATAAAAACAGTGTGTTCGCGCTCGAAAATAGGAAGTTCTTTCTACACCTTCAGAATGGCCCACTAGTCGCGACGCGGCCGCTGGGACAAACGAACACAGGTCCGACCTCTGTAAAGCCTCACCGGCGAATGGGCGTTACTTGTATTAAGGGACGCATTTATAGTTCACGCGCATCACAGAAAGAGAACGCCATATACAGTACGTGCCTGGGTTTTTTGGCGTAAGCGCCAGATATAAAAATACGATTAAATCAAAGATATTATTATGTTTTACTAACATTTTTTTTAATCACTTAAAAGATAAAGGCATGAATGACATTTTTACATAATTTTACCGTTTATTAATCGGTTGTTTGTTCATACTACACAAAAAACGGAATTTGAAGACGCATTTTCGGATCTCTTATCTATCGAAGAAATTTTAAGCAAACATGTTTCCACCTTAATCTCTGAATAGGTTATATAGTCAAAAAACACATATCTGAAAAGCAGCCCATTTCATAATGTAGATTTTACAAAAATCTCACTAAAAAATAGCTTAAATTTTCGATGACGAGCCTTAATAATACAGTATAAGCGGCTACATTTTATTGCACACCTTACATAAGTATTATGAACAGTTAACATTTTTTATCCGCATCTTACATTAAAATGTTTTATCTCCAATATATCTTTATTCGCTTAGGTTAGGGTTTTTACAATATTTATATAAAAAGTAACATACAAAATGAAATTACAAATTATTAAAATCTCGTAACAATGGTCGGGTAAACTTGAAACTTAATTTAACTTCTGTCACACTATAAGTTAAAAAAACTGATTTTACATGGAGTACTTCAAGAAACGAGTAGGTAAATAAGGCTCTCAAAGATCGGCAACGTATAGGTAGGCCGCTGGTGTTGCAGATATCCATGGACGACGTTGAGTCAGCTCGTCTGCTCGTTTGCTACTTATTACATAAAAAAACATGGCTGTAAAGCCTTTAAACTTTTTTATAAAGCTCAGACAAGGTGGAGTGACGATCTTCGCAAGGTGGCTGGCAGAGGCTGGATGCGAGTGGCCGCGGATCGTGCTCGATGGCGTGACATGGGAAAGGCATATGTCCAGCAGTGAACTAATACGGGCCGATGATGATGATGATGATACAGCTTTTGTGCTACCTGAGTAATAAATTCATTATAGGATACCCACGATACCTATTCAAGACTTAGACAGTGCGATCCGTACTGCAGCCTTCTTAAAACTTTACTAGTACCTAGTGCGTTCGTCGGCGCGCACACATACAAGCGCGCGATATACAATATTATTATTGGCCTCATATTATGTATCAGAAATAGTCTTTAGTATATTTATGGCTTTTTTATTAAAGCATTAATGACTGCCAACGAATTCTAAATTTTATTAGAAGAGAAAAATTGAAAAATTATATGTCTCGGGCAGGATTCGAACCTGCATCTCCTCGGCTATCCGGGCCAGCAGGCGCCTTAACCAACTAGGCTACCGAAACTCTGTCCAAGTCATCGAATCTTTCAACCAGTCCCTTCACACACATACACATGGGTTGTAAGGACTCAATGGTAGATGGTGCTACATACGTCACCCAGAATGACGTCACAAATGAAGGGACTGGTTGAAAGATTCGATGACTTGGACAGAGTTTCGGTAGCCTAGTTGGTTAAGGCGCCTGCTGGCCCGGATAGCCGAGGAGATGCAGGTTCGAATCCTGCCCGAGACATATAATTTTTCAATTTTTCTCTTCTAATAAAATTTATATTTATGGCTGTTGTTATCCTAAATACCAATAAAAAAAAATAACTTTTTGCAGGAAGAAAAAATACTGTTATTACACTGTACAGCCGAGTTCATTTACATCTACACATACAGCCTGTAAATCTAATACGGGCGAATATTGAAACGGTGGTCAGCATAGGACCTAAGAAGCATATTTAGATAACTATTGCTTAAAACCACAATGAAAATATTTACCATACAAAATTATTCGGGCCGCAATGTAACGCAACACATTCAAGTTGACAAACACGCTAGTTGACAGTTACTTTAAAAAAGCTCGTATCTCGCAATGTCATAACAAGCATGTATGCGGTACATTGCTGCTCGGTAAATTTTCAAAAATTAATTACGAGGTCACTGTTAAGTGTAATTTAAAAAATCATATTAATTAATGATAACACTACTACGCTATATCTGGTTTAATTGTTCGCCCGTATTAGACTTACACGCTGTATAAGAGAACAAAAATATCTGAACACGCTTTTATGCTCCTGCCAACCCTATTGTCAGGAGCATAAAAGCGTTTTCAGATATTTTTGTTCCCATAAATGTGTAGATGTAAATGAACTCGACTGTACCACTAGTCGCAATCACAACACATTAGTCTGAGAAATTTAAGTGTGTCAAAATAAAAACAAAGGTCAACGCCTGCCATTACATTGCGTGATAGCTTGGACAAATTTGGGTCTAAAAATATAAACCAGTAAAGACGAAAAGCCTGCTGAATTTCATATTAATAATAATGACTGTGTTCGAGCAAGTGCGTTCAGTAATTTGTTTCTATCCGAAAGTTAGAAGTGGGTCAGAAACTCAAATTATTTGACGGAACAATTCAATGATTCGTACCTCGATTAGCCTATTTAACTGTACTGAAATCCAGAATAGAGGAACAAATTTTATTGTTCTCAAATAAAGAATCCGCGGGTAAATAATAGGCAAGTCGGAAGAAATCGAGTTCTGTGGACACCCCCGCGGTACTGACCAAAACTATTCTGTTGTAGAAGAACTGCGTTGCGGGACTTGCATCTTTTTACATGTAATGTGATGGGTGGATTTTTTCTGACCGGCTTAAGCCGATTCCGCTTCGATAGATGTAGGAGATAAGGTCAAATATGAAACCCGGGTATTACTCGACTCTAAATAAAGTCGGATATATTACCTACAATGAACTTGCCGGCAGTGTTAAGTAAAATAAGCAAGCATGTGATGTTTTTCCGCGTTTACTTTAAGGTAGCCAACGTTAGATCTTATTTTTTATCTATATTTAAAATATAACGATACATGCATATGTTTTAATAATTACTAGGTTTATTTAACCCGGGTTCTGAGTCAATATACCCGGGTTTTACGCGATTCTTAAAAGTCCGTTACCCGGGTTTTCACGGGTTGCATTCCCTATCCCTAGCAGCGCCCACGGGGTATCGTGGTCCCAAGTTTACATAACACAATGTCGGATCGTAACTAGTCCTAACTACGTCTAACGAGATGTAGCACGTAAAGTCGGTCCAATTAGTCGGGTCTCCCGTTACCTTGCGCAGGCTCTTGTTATCTGAAAGGTGCTTCGAAACTTCGCCGGCAAACTAGTCTTTAATATGATTTGATCCGAGAAATAGTTATGAGCCCCGATGCAAAAGATCTCGCCTAGTAAGAGCATTTTGTTAGGCTCTACAACTTTTTAGAAAAAATGCTTAAGATAAAAAGTGTTTAATACAGGTGCTCTGTTTTTTTTTAGAATAAAAATATTTTACCCTAATAACTTTAAAATACAGGCAATACCAATTATATGATGAGTACATTTTTATCGGATGCCCAATCACCTTTCTATCATAACTAAGAGTGGTTGATTAAAAATAAGTCTTAGTTTTTCAATACGAAGATCATCCGATCTTAATGAACTTTTATGGCTGAAGTTCGCTGTAAAGCTTTTGTTTCAGTTTTCTGCTGCGGATTCTTTCGAAGTTGGTCCATTGTCGGTTATCTTGGATAAAGTTATCGTAATAATTAGAATAGTGGATGCTTAAGCTTACTTTGCGGTTATTTGCATAGTCTTTAATTAAGTTGAATAATTTATCACCAATTCCGGTCTATGATGCTAGGCTCTGTAGATCAATAAATAAATAATAAAGCATCCATTGCCGCTCTGAGGAACTCAAGATCCATATCGAAGTAGTGGTGGTTTAGGGGTTTTTCTTTATTGCGGAGGGTTTCGCCCCCGAGCCCCCCCTTTTTAGGGTTCCGTAGCCAAAATGGCTAAAAAGGAACCCTTATAGTTTCGTCATGTCCATTTCGCATTTTACTCAAAAACTACTAGACCTATACTGATGAAATTTGGAATTTAGTGGTAGCTTGTAGATGCCGCAGCTAAGTTTGGTAGTTAAATAATAAAAATAAAAAAAATTTAGGGGGGCACTCCATACATGTAACAGAAGCTAAAAAATTTTTTTTTCAGAAAATGTTAACATGTGGTACATAGTTCCATTGTGTCCCCCCCCTCTATCTTCTAAACCGTGTGTCCGAAAGATATAAAAAAAATTACAAAGATAACGCTCAATTAATACTTTCAACGAAAATTATTTTCAACAAAATCGGATTAACCGTTTTTGAGTTATGGCCGATAAACTGCGCTTCTCAACAAAAGGACGTAATTGCTATGAAGATACGCTCTTTTGTTGTTGTACTTTTTTACATCGTATTTTTTACCTTATCGTTACGGCTATGGAACCCTACACTGAGCATGGTCCGACATGCTCTTGGCCAGTTATTTACCTTATAGTTACGGCTATGGAACCCTACACTGAGCATGGTCCGACATGCTCTTGGCCAGTTATTTACCTTATAGTTACGGCTATGGAACCCTACACTGAGCATGGTCCGACATGCTCTTGGCCAGTTATTTCGGTTTGCAGCAATTCGTTGCTGCTAAAAGTTATTAGTTTATCGTTAGTCCATTATATCAAATGTCCGTTATACTAAATTATATTCTACTAAAAGTGTTTCTAATATATAAATAATATCTCAAATATCGATTCTATGAAAAGTTGTTATATCATTTAAGTAGTAGGTATATAATTTGAACGTTATATAGGTTAAAAATATATTTATGCCACACCTGGCCATAAAGTGACTTTCTGGCTAAGTGTAGACATAAAATTATGTACATAACACGGGAGGTAATAAAGGAAGCCCTCGATCGCATATTGACGTCCCTCGCTTGCAGCTCGGGCCGCAAACTTCTGCGATCTCTTTTTTCTTTGTATTACCACCCTAGTTATGTAATGTACTATAAATGTTGTTCTACAGAGTGAGACGCACCCGATACTCATATCTCGCCAAAAAATCGGCATGTAAATGTTAATTTCATTATAATCACTTTACGTCATCTTTTTTACGGTATTTTTATATTTAGTTAAGAAATGGGATAAACAAAATTCATGCATTCCGTATCATGACATTTAAATTATTATTATCGGAAAACCTTGTGTCAATGACCCGTTTTATAGTGCTGAATTTCCAAAATCAGTAATTTCAAAGCCTTAATGAAAAACGCCAATATCTAATAATAATACAACAGTTGACGTGAACGAACTGAACTTTATTTTAAAAAAACACTTGTCAAAAAGACACTGCAGATGGCGCTACTATTATATATAGATTTTGATACCATACTAAAATAATACCTCCGCTTAACAAAATCGAGAAATGAACTAATAATCATATATTAGTTAACAGGTAAAATGCCAAGCTTTTTCATAAAATAGTAATGTTTAACCGAACCTAGACTTTTAGTCAGAATGTCTGCTGGCATTTCAGCTGTTCCCAAATAACATAACTTAACATAATTGTTAGCTACAGCTTCTCTAACAAAATTATATCTTATGTCTATATGTTTTGATCTCCGGTGGAAAATAGGATTCAATGCTAACTTTTGAGCACTTTGACAATCATTAAATAAAACAATGGGATCCGATTTTCCGAGGATTTCAAACAAAAGATTTTTTAAATAAATGCCTTCTTTACAAGCTTCGGACATAGAGATATATTCAGCTTCTGTGCTAGATAATGCTACATTTCTTTGCTTACGACATTCAAAAGAAATAACAGTATTTGATAGTTTGAAACAGAAACCTGAATATGATCTTCGGTCAGTTATATCTGAACCCCAGTCAGCATCTACAAAACCTTCAATAGAGGCATTATCTTTACAAAAAACAAGACCATAGTTTTTAGTATTTTTTAAATATTTTAAAACTCTCTTAGCATGCTTCCAGTGTGTCTCGTTATACGAATTATTAAATTGGCTTAAGTAACTAACACTGTAGGCAATATCTGGCCTAGTAAGGACAGCTAAGTACATCAATCCACCAATCAGCTGTTGAAATGGATATTCACTTTTTATAACCTGAGATTTCTCTAATTTTAAATTTGTCTCCATAGGAGTTTCTGCAGGTTTACAATGTGACATATTAAATCTTTTTAATAAATGCTCTACATATTCTTCCTGGTCCAATTTTATCTCATTTTTATTAATTTTTACTCTTATACCTAAACATTTTCTTACTTGACCTAAGTTTTTGATTTTAAATTTACAGCTTAATTCTTGAACTAACTGTTCAGTAGCTTTGGCACAATTTGAAAACACAAAGAAATCGTCAACAAATAAGGCTATTATCATTTTAACATTATCTTTAAACTTTGTAAATAAACAAGGTTCATACTCAGATTTTTTGTAGCCTAAATGAATTAAGTAATCATTGACTCTTTCATACCAAGCTCTGGAGGATTGCTTAAGACCATAAATGGCACGTTTTAATTTTAACACCTTATTATCGCTATCATTACACTCAAAAGTTGCAGGTATTTTCATGTAAACAGTTTCTTTTAAAAAACCATTTAGGAAGGCCGTGGTCACATCGAGATGCCGTATGTCTAAGTTTAACTTTGCTGCTAGAGCAAATAATAATCTTAGTGTGGAATACCTGAGCACAGGGGAGAAAGTTTCATGAAAGTCCACTCCGGCTTTCTGCGAGAAACCTTTCGCCACTAATCTGGAACGATACCGCACATTGTTAGAACTGTCATACTTTTTTTTGAACACCCACTTGCACTGAATCACTGAACTGTCTTGAGGATGGTCTACTAGCTCCCAGGCTTCATTTTCTTTGAAGGAGTCCAATTCTTCCTTCATGCTCGCTCTCCAGAAAACACTCTCTGGTCCATTCAGAGCTTCATTAAGCGTTACTTCTTTGTCATTGCTGTCTTCACACTCTGCAATGCATAGATTATTGTACCAATCAGGTTGTTTTCTTATGCGTTTTGGCTGGATTCTTTGTTCAACTAAAGTGACATCAGGATCTGACGTAGTGTCAAAGAAACTATCGCTAGAAGTACTTACTGAAGATACTTCTGAATCCGGAATGTATGTCTCATCCTGGTTATTATCTTCTTCTAAGACTGTACTTTCACTCTCTTCAAAGACACTTTCCTCCTCCTCCGCTGAAGACTTGCACTCAACTGGTATTTCTACCATGCTCATCATTGGCTCATTTGAAGATTCCATGATAATTATGTCTCTGCTAGTTGTTACAGAGTTGTTGGTGTGATCATAAACTCTGTAACCCTTTACATTCTCTGCATAGCCAACCAATATTAACTGTTTAGCCTTTTCATCCCATTTCAACCGCTTCTCCTTCGGAACATGTACCATAACTTTGCTACCGAAGATTCGCAAATGGCTTAAATTTGGCTTCTGACCTGTCCAAACTTCATATGGTGTTTTGTTGTTTAATCCTGTAACAACAGATCTATTTCTTAAGTATACAGAAGTACTCACCGCCTCCGACCAAAATTTCTTGTCTAAACCAGCATCAAAGATCAAACATCTGGCCTTTTCCACTATTGACCTGTTCATCCTTTCGCAAAGACCATTCTGTTCCGGCGTATAAGCATTTGTTCTTTGGTGAACAATTCCTTGCTTTTTCAAGTACTTCTCAAATTCTTGACTACAGAATTCACCTCCGTTATCTGTCCTCAGAATTTTTATCTTTTTGTCTTTCTGTTTTTCAACCATAGAGTGGAACTCTTGAAAATATTTAAATACTTCACTCTTTGCTTTCATGAAATACACAAAAGCCATCTTGCTGTAGTCATCCACAAATAAGACATAGTATTTAGATCCGCCGATTGACAGTTTCTCCATCGGGCCACCGACATCAGCGTGTACAATCTCTAGCAAATCCTCAGTCTTGGATGAACTTTGCTGAAACGGTAATCGGGTTTGCTTGCCTTTGCAGCATGTAATGCATGATGATTTATCTATGTCTGCCATTTCTGGATATGAAATTCCTTCTACAGCTCCATTTTTCATCTTGTTTAGGCTGTTACTGTTTATATGTCCCATGCGTCGGTGCCAAATCTCACTTGATGCTATTACTGTAGCTGCCAATATCTGTTCTGTTTCCAATGTACATAGCTTATACACACCATCAACTAATTCTGCCTGGCCAACCAGTTCTTTCTGTTGATTATATATGAAGCAAACATTTTCTTTGAAAATCACACTGTTGCCGTTCTTAATCAACTGACTGACGGAAAGCAAATTGGTGGTTAAATCTGGTATACACAATACATCTTTTACTGCGATGTCATATTCTACACCGTTAACAACTGTAACAATGTTTACATCACCAGAACACAGCACTGGAACTCTTGTCTGGTTTGCTATAATAATTTCTTTTGTTTCATATTGTTGCGACGAATTCACGAGGTTTTGTTTTCTTGCTGTCATGTGTTTGCTCGCCCCACTGTCAATATACCAGCTTTCTTTATTAAAATCTCCCGTTAGGAAAACAGCATTAAATGCGTTAGTTTGTTTCCTTTTCGTTATTTCTGTTTGCGGGCACTGATTTTTATAATGGCCGGTTTGTTTACACTTATAACATTTTATAACCTTACTTTCTGACTTTGACGTTTCTGATTGTCTATGGCTGCTTTTAGGGTTGCCATTTCTCAATCTTTGCGTTCCTTTCGCCATGAATGCACTGTCGGAAGCGGAAACCGTACCAACTTCAGGCGACATATCTATCAACTTGGTTTTAATGATGTCAGCACTAACCTCAACTCCGGAATGCTCAATAGCCATTATCATAGGTGCATATTTTTCGGGTAATCCTGCTAACATTAATGCTCCAATCCATTCATCGGTTATTCTAAACCCTGTTCCTTGCAGTCGCTGACTTGTTTCGATTATCTGAGTAACATACTGTGTCATTGACTCGCAGTTTTCAAGCCGAATATTGATAAGATTTCGTAATAAACTGATTTTTCTAGTGTAACCGGAATCATCAAACATCTTCTTGAGCGTAGTCCATAAATCATAAGTTGTGACTGCCTGTTTTATGTGAACGTAAATCGATGGATCGATTGACAATATTAGCTTTGCTTTGGCTTTAGCATCTTCAGCTTTTTGTTCTGCAGTAGCCGTTGCTCCTAGCTGTTTTTGTATGCTCGCCGCCATTCCCTCCAACACCAACACATTTTGCGCCGCAAAACACCAAACATCATAGTTTTCGCGACCTTTTAATTTTGGTACACTGGCTAAATAGTTCGTCGACATTATTACAACAAACCTAACAGTAACACTTGCTTTAAACTATTTAAGAATCTAATAAAATACGGGTGAAGCCCATAACCTAATAATAATACAACAGTTGACGTGAACGAACTGAACTTTATTTTAAAAAAACACTTGTCAAAAAGACACTGCAGATGGCGCTACTATTATATATAGATTTTGATACCATACTAAAATAATAATATCGCCACTGGGTCGCCTATTTTTGGCATAATTTTATTTGTCCGAATGTTCTATTTGCCCGAATACTATTTACGCATAATTGTTATTTTACAGATAATATTGACTTTTCAGAATAACTATAAAAGAAACCTAATCTAACCTAATATGTTCTAAATGGCTGATGTAAAAGATGTTGCAAAATATTTTCCGTTAAAGCTAGAGAAAAATTATGCGAAATAAAATTCGGGCTAAACAATACATTCGGACAAATAAAATTATGCCAAATAAAGGGCACCCATCGCCACTACCTCCAATAGGCTTGTGTCCTAAATTTTGTTTCTGATGTAAATTGATTACTACGTATGAGGAACAAATATATACCTATAACTACTACACTTGGAATACTATAACAGCCACAAATTGCAATCAAAAGTAGCCGACTGCACCGAGCGTTGAAAACGGCCCATACAAAACGGACGCACCCTGTGACGTCATCTCTTGTCCTCGCTGTACTAAGTCTGTATGAAAAAATAGCATTTTGCCATTATGAGCACGAAAAAGTGCGTTTAAGCAAATAGTTGTTGTACATTTATTTCTTCAGTGTTATTTACGCATTCCGAAATTGACTTAAATTTTTCTTTAAGACGATAAAAAAATATTGATTTTTTTTTAAACTTTGTGGTCTCATAACTTTATATTTTTTGTACATTTATTTTATTTCTTCTATGTTATGATAATTTAGTATTTTCCAATCCATGTGACTATTTATGTTGTAAAATTCAACATTAGTCAACATCCCCATTCCTCTTATTCCCAAATCGCCAGCCCTAGTAACGGAGCATAGTTGTTTATGAGCTCCTTTAGAGGGTTTTTATTGTCAGCCCCATTATGTTAGTTGTGATATATTGGACCAATGCCGGGAACGGCTGACTATCGGCTATTGCCCGTAAGTCTTCATTTTCTATATTGAAATCGTGACCGGTTTGAACAAGGTTTCAAAACGGTTTTTTAACAAGATTGTATCATCAGTTGTATTGGACGTTATGGCTGGTTGTTTTGTTGGTAGCTTTACTCTGGACGATTGCGTGAAATCCTGTCCTTACTATGGTTGGTAGCTTTTCTTGGAAAAATTGTATGTAATCCTATCCTACTAATATTATAGTTATATGAGAAAGTTTGTGAAGAAAAAAAAAGAAAGAAAAAAAGAAAGGAAGAAAGTTTGTGTGTTTGTGAAAGTTTGAATGTATGGAAGTTTGATATTAGGGCCAAAATTCTTTTTGATGCCTAAGAAAACATTTTAACACATAATTTCTTACCCGTTAGTATAATATCCAAAAAACATATTATTTTGTAATTCAGAATAGCATACGCTCAACCTGAATGATAACTTTTGTCGAAAAATGTGGGCTATGAATATAAAAAAAATTTTTTGGTAACGCAGTGGACACTAAATTGGAGGCGACGCGGGGACTGGCAACGCAGTGGTAATTCGAGTAAGAAATGAGACTATTTACTCGTAGCTATAAAAAGCCCAAAATATCGAAATAATTCATCCCAGTCTGTTCCACTCAGGGTGGTCCGGCTAGCGACCTGGTTCGACCCCAGGAAACGCCACGGCCGACCACCCGGTCAAACAATCGCTATGCCCAATAAGGATTGTGAGTTAGTCAGTCTTCAAAAAAAAAATGCAATGTCTTACAAAGGGAATGATTAACCACGTTATCCAAGACGCGGGTGAACTTGTGAATTATAAAAGTTATCGATTAAATTAAGCTCAGACAATCGTTGAATAACGTTAAATATACAGTTTTATGGCAAAGAAGTTATTCATTTCACATTCATACATAAGTGATAGATATATGTATTTGCTTATTTTTAAATCTTTCATTAGAACCGGGGTTCAGAAAATCACCAGGATTGTGAACCCAATGTACAATCGAACCAACTGAATCATGACCCACTTGCCTGATAATTCGTGTGAAACTTTCAAACTTGTAAGATCTATCGCGTATAATGCACTTACGACGTTTTAGGTACTAATAAAATTACGTCAATACAGGTCGCAGACCTATGCAATTTTAACCTTTGTTATCATTGCCATAAAACCACATTTCACACTTATACAGTCATTGTTTGAATCTCGAGCTAGTTCTCGCTTATTTAACCTAAACTATTTGATGATGGAAAAAATAAATTTAAAAAATGGGGTGTTCTACAAGTGTGTCATATTATGTCAAGTTGTCAGTCAATGTGAAAAAATAGAAATTAAATGCTTAATAATTTTTAATAATGGCTAATTTAGAAGAACAAAGAGCTCGGATTGTAGTCTTAAGTGAGGAAGGCTATGGCATACGGGAAATATCACGCGAATTGAATATTTCTCGGAATACAGTGAGGACCTGGATCAGACGGCACGCCGAAGAGGGCATCCTCGAGGAGAGACGACGCCATAACCACGGCGTTCGCCGACTCACGAACGAACAAAGAGTGGACATGCAACACCATTACGAAGAACATCCTTTTACTCCCACCCGATATTTTGCGGCACAACATGACGTCTGTCTACAAACTATTAGGAATTATTTGCACGGCACTGGACTGCATTACAGACATTATGCTGAGAAAGTAGCCTTAACGGATGATCATAAAACAGCGAGAAGGAATTTTGCAAACGCTTATTTAGACTACGACTGGACTAACACTTTATTTACAGACGAAAAAACATTTCGATCTTCTCAACACGGTCGCTTAACTTTGTGGCGTTACGATAACACCCGGTACACAGAAGATCACGTCGTGCCTAATCAGTTATCCGGTCGAATTTCAGCGAATATGTGGGCGTGGATGGGTATCGGAGGAGTAGGTGAGCTTGTCCATATTTCTTCTCGGCAAAACGCAATGAAGTATGTCGATCTATTAGAAGAATCTATGTTACCGACAGTGCGAACAGTTTACCCGCGTGAAGATGTGCCAGTATTTTCCTACGTTCATGACAACTGTCGAGTGCATACTGCCAGGGTAGTCTCAAATTGGTTTGATCTGCATAATGATGAAGTTACTTTGATTCCATGGCCGAGTAGATCCCCAGACCTCAACCCAATAGAAAATTTGTGGGGTTTGATGGTCCAAATGTGGGATAACAGAAACGAGAGAACAAAGGAAGCAATTGAGCAACATTGTAACGAAATTTGGGATTACTTGAGAGACAGCGACATTTGCAGTCGTCTAATAGGGTCAATGCGTGACCGATTACAAGCCGTTATCGATAACCATGGTGCACACACTAGGTTTTAGATACTGAATCTTATAATTTAAATTAGTTCTGTTAAAGATTAAATAAAGTTTTTTTTCATTTCACAAATTTTATTACTCTTTTTACTTATATAGCTTGAAAGACCAACAATGGCATGCTTCTGTCCTTAAAATACTTATAGGAATGACGTGATTGAAACCTGTAATCTAAAGTTTATGCTGGCACTTCACTTGGCCGTATTTGCCCAAACATGACTGCATTATTTTTGATTTTATATTCTAGAGAAATAAATGCGACTAATAGTTGAGCAAATTTAATACGGCCAAGTGAAGTGGCACCATTACGTTCGTAGAAAACTTCCTATACTTACCTACGTAATACAGATAAAGACAGTAACATCATCTCTTCTTTTTCATATATGAGCTTAGTCGATATTGCCCGATTTATTTAACAGTGCACTCAGTAAATGTCAGTGTCTAATCAAATGATAACAAGTTCGTTACCAAGGAAATAATTCTTCAAGCGAATTTCGACCTACTTGCATTTAAGGGGTTTAGCAAAATAAGCTTATGGTGGGTCATGATTCAGTTGGTTCGATTGTACATGACAAATTTCACGAAACATGATATCACAAAGACAAGCATGCAGCTTAATATAAACACTTCCGGTACCTACTAAACACAATAAAAACAAGTATCACAAAACTGCAACAAGTTAAAAAATTACATAACCAATAACTGGTGCGCCGGTAGTCCCGAACGGCACACCGAAAAATTCATACAGTCCTATTACGTGGCGTTAAATAAACATATTCCAACTGAACAAGTGCAAATGACATAAGCTTAAATTCATTAGCTTCGGTAGCATGGCGTGCGGCGCACCCACTGTGTAATGTGTTTTTTACTAACATAAATCAAGTCTGTGTAATTGCGCTAAGGATCAAATTAACATAACAGAGTGTTGGCGTCGGAACACGTTTTCTAATACATTTCTTGCACGTGAGTTCGTGCATTTTTAGGATTCCGTACCCAAAGGCTGCCAACTGGACTCTATTATGCCACAGCTGTCCGTTTGTTTGTCTGTCCGTCTATCATAGGGCTGTATCTTATGAACTGTACAATACAATACGAATATTCTTTATTGCAAACCAGAAAAACACATTACATCATTAAAACAATTTAAAAGATAGACAACAGGCGGTCTTATCGTTAAAAAGTAATATCTTCCAGAATTAGTACCGTAATAGAGTAGAAACTTGAAATTTTCACCAAATGTGTATTTCTATTGCCGCTATAACAACAAATAATAAAAACGCAACTAAATTTAAAAAAAATCTACTCCTGTACTGTTATCTGTCTTTTACTTGGTCACGAACACTAATATAAGAACATACATAATATGAGTTCAGAGAAGTCTATACTCTATTCCCCATAACAGCACTAGTGTCGTTATAGTCACTTTACGTTATTGCTAGCAGCCTAAATATAGGTTAGTCTAAATATAGGTTAAACTTAGGTCAAGGATTAAGCGCTCAATTTTAACTTTACGGTAAAAATGCACAACTACCAACTTGACAAACAATTATATTCCTACGGTTTTTAAGAAAAACAAAACTTTCCGAACTAAATTCATTGATTAAAAAAAGTATTTTTAATTTAATTATATTTTAAATTAAAAAAAAGTTTACCATAGACACATACTGTCAGTCAAACGTCATATTTGCCTTGTTTCCAGGTTATGATTAATTTTGTATTTTAATAATTTAAAACCTAGTCGTAGAAAAAGTATTGTATGCAACGTTGTATAATTAAGTCAAATAACGCTCATTGCGTCTCTATTTGCGATACTCGCCGCATTCGCGGCTCGTATCGCAACTCACGCAATTCGCATTTTTTGAACCCACTTATACAACTGTTGCATAAAATACTATTAACTGATTGTGAGTACCTATACAAGAAACATGGTTTTTGGTGTTTTTTACTCGACGGCCTTGTAGTACGAATCCGCTTCGCACTTGGCCGGTTTATTCTTTTACTGCAATTTGGGCGTGAAATCTAAGCATTTAGGTGGGTGTTTTATCGGAGAAAACATGAAATCCATAAAATAAATGTATTTCGCTCGATTTAGCAGCTCGTGTACACTTGGATATTTTAAATGCAGTGTTTATGTTGACTTTAAATGCCGTGCATGATTTATTCACTGAGTAGTTATATTTAAATTGCACAACGACGGTGCTGCCATCTGGTGCCGCCAATCCGAATGTACTCTATCATGCTGGGGCCACATCAACGGAAAGCGTTATTATCGCGATGAAGGACGATTAACGTTAGTGTGGGGGTCTAGCCAGAGGTGGTTGATTGAAGGATAGGGAACGTCCAATACGAAGGTGCTGCCAACTGGTGCCGCCAATCTAAATCAAGTACCCTCTCATCCCGGGGCCATATTGACGGAAACGCCGTAATTTGTTGCGATGAAGGACGATTAACGTCAGTGTAGCTACGACTTACTATATTTGACATTGACACTTACATATTTTCATTGACATTGACAGCTTGATTTGACAGGGGTGTTAGTTTCCTTTATTGTCCACCTATAGTTCGTGCACGTTCCCTAAAGTACACTTGATAATTTAGTCTTTATATGTTCCAAAAGAATACAAGATGTTGGGTTGGTGGCGCTCAGATGAGAACTGAATCATATTTTATATTAAAACATAACGTAAGACGCTGACTGACATTTTAATTATATTCATAATTCTTCTGTAGAGACGGCTAGGTCTCAGTCCTTTAGACCATCAACTTTTCCAGGTTGTCGCTATCCTTCCTGGCAATGTGACCAAAATATTCGAGTACCCTGCGTAGACAAATAGATGATAGTAGTTTATCCATGCTAAGAGAGGGGAAATTGTTAGTGCCGAATCTATTTTAAGTAGCAAAATGTCCAGTGACGTAAATTCGCCAAACAGCGAAAAGTCTGAATTGGAAGTACAAATATGTCAGAGATTATGTCTGAACTGATTAGTGCGCCAAAGCCTTCACAATAAACCCCATGTGACCTGATTCTCGGTTCCAAGACGCGTCTCAATTACGGGTTTCCGTGAAATTACAGTTACCTATGCGTCTATGGAATCCAGATCAATTTCCTCGTCTAATACGTACCTACTTGAAATTAACTAAGTACGTAGCAAGATGGTTTACGTAATTACTATTAGCCTAGTTGGATGCTTATGCGATTATTAGTACATTACTGCAGAGACCGGGAAGTAAGAGGTTGCCGGCCGAGTACATAGTTAAATGGGCAATTTAAAATTATAGGAAATTGTTTATAATATGTTATTTGTTATGTGCATGTCGATTTTATATAAATAAAACTGCATAATATAGCAAACATCATTTGTTGTTTTTATGCCACACTTGGCCATAACGCTGCGCGTACGGAAAAAGCCGCTTTCTGGCCAAGTGTTGGCATAAAATGATGAACACAACACGGGAGGTAATAAAGAAAGCTCTTGATCGCATATTTAAGTCCCTCGCTTGCAGCTCGGGCCGCAAACATTTGCGATCTCGGCCTTTCTTTGTTTTACCACCCTAGTCGTGACATGCACTATTTTAAAGGCTAAACGCTGTGATGCTGTATTACAAAAAATGTGGAATAGAAATTAAAAAAAAAAATCATACAGGCCCAGGCCGGCAATGTTGTATGATATTCCATTACAGGCCTCTTGTCTAGCCGCACCGGAAACGAGGTACTTAATGTCAAAAATTCATTGCAAGTTTGAAAAAGTTATTAATATTGTGAACACATTATATGGAATCGAGATTATATACTATCTTATCTTATCCCTTATCCACCAGGAGTGGCTATCGTTTAACAAGCTTTTATTTTGTTTGCGCGTCTTCACTATGTTTAGTTTATATAGATAAGTAACTAATGGCTAGCTATTGTCGGCCTCATAATATTATGTATAAGTCTTAAGTATATTTACAGCTGTTGTTATCCTAAATACCAATAAATAAAATAAATAAATGCAACTGTTTGCCTAAACTCTATGTATTTCCGAAAAATATGACCAAATTGATATTGAAAGTGCAATTTCGATTTTTAATTATCTATGAGGAAGTATCTAATGATCTATTAACCCTGATTCCAGTGCGCAGCCGGGCGCGCGGCGTGGCAGGAGGCGGCGGCGCTGTCGGTGGGCGGCGGCGGCGCGGGCGCGGGCGGCGCGGCGCGGCGCTGCTCCGTGCTCGGCGACCACCCCGGCGCGCGCCGCGGCCAGACCGGCAAGTGGCACAGGAACAACCGGGTCAGTACAGTTAAGGTACCCATTGCCTTACTTGACTTAAGGTCCTGAGTCCCTAGGTGGGGCAGAGGGCGTCCACAGTGCATCTCCATCGCGCCCTATCTCGGGCTGCGTGCTTCACGTCGGGCCACGATAGCCCGGCTGCGGCGGTCTAAGGTACCTACCCATTACACCGTATCATATCAGGAAACGGTACTTGGGTACCATTAAAACATGAGGACTGTCATTCTCCATACAGAAAGCTGCTCCCCGATATTACAACGCCATCTATGTATAAGCTTGGTATAAGAATTAT
Source organism: Eudemis profundana (assembly GCA_947034925.1). NCBI lineage: Eukaryota > Metazoa > Arthropoda > Insecta > Lepidoptera > Tortricidae > Eudemis > Eudemis profundana. The sequence goes on along the minus strand of OX344805.1, from coordinate 24,403,458 downwards.
ATTATTTACAATTATTCAACTCTGCAAGCGTGACACAGTATTTAAATGTTAGAATTTATTTATTATTAGCTGTTTACGAACTAATTGTTACTGCAGCTATGTTTCTTTGTTCAATTATAACATCGTTAAATGTTTAGTTTTTTAGTGCCATCTAGTTTTTGCCTGGATATCCCCTTGCGGTCGGGGCACGATCCAAAGTATGGAGAATGACAGTCCTCTTGTTTTAATGGTCCTTGTCAGGAACGTATCAGACACAGTATGACAAATGCGGGTCGGTGACGGAACGTGCTAGGAGGCATAGTCTCATACTTTTCAATACAAAGAATTTTACTCAGAAAACATAGTGAGAGTCAAACATATTGAAATAAAAACGGTTATACAAAAGCAGAGACATCCACTCGACATGTTTCGGGAGCATGCGGCATTCCCTTAATCATGAGTAGTATTCGCGAACTATTGCTGTCCTAGAAGTTTGAAATATTGGTAGAAATAGATGTATATATGTTAAAACATATAAGAAGTTATATTAGGTTTATGCCATTGTTGTTTCTTCCTATTCGCGATTCTGCACAAAATAAATTCCACACAACTGAATTTAATCACATGCGTAATGCTTCACAGTCGTTATTTCTACGCAATCTTGTTTCTTCCTAGTAGCGATTCTGCACAATATGAATTCCACACAACTGAATTTAATCACATGCTTTATACTTCACGATACTATCTTTATCTTTTATTCTATCTATCTTCTATACTATCTTGTCTTTTCCTAGTCGAAATCTTCAAAAAAATGTTTCTCCGCCCCAATTTCAACCGGGCTCTATTCCCGGTTATGTATGAGATAAAAAAAAAATACAGAATCGTGAAGTATAACGCATGCGATTAAATTCAGTTGTATGGAATTCATATTGTGCAGAATCACTACTAGGACGAAACAGGATTGCGTAGAAATAACGACTGTGAAGCATTACGCATGTGATTAAATTCAGTTGTGTGGAATTTATTTTGTGCAGAATCGCGAATAGGAAGAAACAACAATGGCATAAACCTAATATAATCCGATAATACCTACAATGATTTAAAAACAGCGAAATTTATTTGACTCAGAATTTTTCAAATTATACAAATAAACTCGATCTCATCAAAAGAACTCCATCACTCAGACCCAGTCATCATTAACAGAAATACACTATTATATTCATTTTAAACCGCCGAGTCACAAGAGGCACTCCGGTCAGGTTACTTTTCGCTCGCTCATCAATCTTCCCGAGTGCTCTTCAGTAATCTGGCTGGACGCATGTCAGAAGCTGTGGTTGAGATTATTGCGGTTTCAAAGAGCTTTCATAATTTGCGGGTGGAAAATATTAGGTTAGTCTAAGGTCGCTTTTAGGTGATTTCATTTGGTCGGCTTTCCATACAAACAAAAAGAGGGTCGTTATTCGCTTCCACGACAATTGAGTACTTGACTGAAACTGAAATTTGTAAAAACTATGTAAGATCCTGTTAAAATAAGCAAAATAACGAAATATGTTCAAGTTTTGAGTTTGATGTCTAACTTGTAACTTTTTTTATGAGCCTCGAAAGTTGGGTGGGAAAGTCCATTTTAAAAGTATAAAATTATGAAAAACTATAAATACCATTAAATAACCCATAAAATTAATAGTAACTTTTGTTATGAAACCGTTACAATAAACGCAAGTTTTAACATAGTTGCAGAACAAAGTTATTGATTTCCCCAAACAACGTATGAGTAGTGTCGTCACTGTATAACGGGCTTCAGTAGGGAGCGTTTCGGCACTTATTTGGGAAAGTCTAAAAATGTGATTATAACATTGTAGTATCTCGGTGAGTTTTTATGATATTGAAGTGGTTTTTTTCACTAATATTTCTATTATTGAGGAGTGTTTCTATAACATACGAGTATCACAGAAAAAAGTTGTCAAATAGCCAATTGTGTTTGAAATTTGTGTTATTTGATACATTTTGTCTGCGCGAAACAACGTGAGAAGTCCCTCTGTGAAGTCCTAACATCCCCTCCTGAAGTTAAGCCCTTCTTTGATTTGTATGTATAATCACTTTATTGCACAAAATAAGTGCAAAGTTGACAAATAAAGGTAGATGTACAACGGCGAACTTATCCCTTTAAGGCAGAGTTCTCCAAACTATGGCCCGCGGGCCGGTCCAGTGCAGTCCAGCCCGTGGAAGAGCCCATGATCCGGGCCGCGAGAGCTCGCTCTTTAATGAAATCCCCCCCACCCCTCCCAGGACGCCAACAGCCGAGAAAAAAAATACTGAACTCCGTGGTAGAATATGTCGTGTGGCCCGCGCGAGATTTCCAAAGGTGCAGTGTGGCAAAAAAAATTGGAGACTTCTGCTTTAAGGGATTTCTAATTAACCTATAATTTTTGCCAACTTGAAGTTATAATCGGTAATATCGGTATACCTAATCTGTTTCCAGGTGCGAGACGCATCATACGGCTCTTCATCGGACTCGGACGGGGAGGCGGAGGGGGCGAGTGGGGAACCGTGGGGCGTCGCGCGGCTGCTCTACGCCGGCCTGGGCACTCTGGCCGTCGGCCTGGTCGTCTACTTCGTCGGCACTGGCGACAAGGTCAGCATATACACACTGTTACAAAAGACAGTCGTGGGGCGGCGCGGCTGCTCTACGCCGGCCTGGGCACTCTGGCCGTCGGCCTGGTCGTCTACTTCGTCGGCACTGGCGACAAGGTCAGCATATACACACTGTTACACTAGACAGTCGTGGGGCGGCGCGGCTGCTCTACGCCGGCCTGGGCACTCTGGCCGTCGGCCTGGTCGTCTACTTCGTCGGCACTGGCGACAAGGTCAGCCTATACACACTGTTACACCAGACAGTCGTGGGGCGGCGCGGCTGCTCTATGCCGGCTTGGGCACTCTGGCCGTCGGCCTGGCCGTCTACTTCGTCGGCACTCGCGACAAGGTTAGGCTATACATACTGCTAGCCCGTTAGACACACTAGTACTTCTGGGCATGTCTCCAGGCGGAATAACGAATCCATAGAGCGACTGGTTGTGTAGAGAAAAGTGGAGGGAACCAGAGCGCGCGTAAGGTCACGTACGCTCTGGACTGGCCAAGTAAAAGCCGCTGTAGGAAACCGCGTACCTGACTGTGCCAGACAGTCTGACAATAGAGAGATGGCGGGAGATCGTGCGGAGAGCTGTGTCCGCTTCTACCACTGACGTAAACGCCTCAGTATAACCACGACCGCTGTGGTAAGAACAAAACGACAGAGAGAAAGACTTTTAGGCCAGAGATAGTCATGGGGCTTCACACGGTTGCTCTACGCCTGCGGTAGGATTCTTGCCGCTTTGACGTGGTTTCAGATTATGTAGTATGCGAATATAGAAAATAAAAGAATTTGCTCTTTAGCGATATGACTACTTGTTTTTTATCTGTATGTATTTAAATAGGTATTAAATTATTAATGTAATCTTTATATATTATTTGTCTTCAACAATTCTCAATCCAATATTTATTAATCCTCAATGCTGTACATTCAGCCATACTTCAATTTCTAATCACAAAACTTAATCCTGTTGCTGATGATTCCAGGGGTTCAAAACGCCCGCCCTGCGGCTGGTGGGGCCGTCGCTCATCATCGCGGGGCTGGCGTGCTGCTTGCTGCGCATCGCCTTCTGTATATTCGCGAAGCCGTGCTGCCGACGGCGGACCAACTACAAGGAGAGCAGAAGGTACCAGATAAACTGGAGTAAATATAAAACGCTCGCCCTGCGGCTGGTGGGTCCGTCGCTCATCATCTTGAACCCGTGCTGTACCGTCAGCTGCGCACCGTCAGGTGGACCAACTACAAGGAGAGCCTGCGGCTGGTGGATTCTTCACTCAGCATCGCCAAGCCGTGCTGCTGACGGTGGACCAACTACAAGGAGAGCAGAAGGTATCAGGTAAACTGTAGTAAATACAAAACGCCGCCCTGTGTCTGGAGGATCCTTCGCTCAGCATCGTTTCAAATGACGTGTTTTCGGTGCGTTCGATATTGACAGAACTCGGCGAGATTAGGACGGCGATCATACGATTACGAGTAGAGTTACAGGCTCTCTACAAAATAACTGAAAATGCTATCCTAATCTTACAACATTTCCACAATATCGACCCAGCGTTTTGTAACGTTCTGAAAATTGGGCAAGAAATCATCGTTAATTTCTGCCTGATATGGACAGACTGTGCAATGAGCTCATCACTTCTGTGGTATCCTCATTGTGCTCGCACAGGGCTCTTCAAAAAGCGGGTAAATAGGGCTCTTAGAGGTTGGCAACATATTGGCAGCTCCTCTCTCTCTGGTGTTAACACATCCATGGCCGTCAATGCTTATGTCCCATCAGGTGGCTGGACAGCGCTAGACAAACGTCGTGACGTTTCATTTAACGGCACTGCTGAGGTTCGTGATCTTTAGTAGTGAGGAACTTGTAGTTTGACACGCACACACTCTCACCTCGCTCCTCTTATATTAGGTCGCATGGCTTTTATAAGGGAGGCGAGGTAAGAGTGTATGCGTGTCACGCTACACACTCAGTGAAGACAGTAAATTTTTCCAGACTGTCCGGATGCGGAGAAGGCGAGGAGATGCCCCTGGCAGGCGGCACGGGGGCGCGCCTGGGCCCGGCGCAGTGCTCGCCCGCGCGGCGGCTGGACGCGTCCTCCTGCGACGTGTCGAGCCTGTCGAGCGGCGAGGAGGACGAGCGCCTGCGCCGCTACCGCACCGCCGCGCCCCCCGCGCCCCCCGCACCACCCGCACCACCCGCGCCCCCACACCCCGCCCCCCCCAAGCCGGTGGCCGGCGCCCCGCCCCGCCGCCCTCCCCCCCGCACCGTCTCCTTCGCCGGCCAGGAAGGCGAGCTCGTCCTCAGCCCCGCCCAGCTCAGATCCTAACCCGCAAACGATACGAGCGAACACGACTATATCGACCTGTGACTGTGTGACGTGAGAGAGTGAATTCCGTTAAGCTACGAATTGTTGATTATTTGCACGTTTGAATATATTATTGCAAGCTATCGATACTCCTTAATTGTAAGTCTGTTTTGCTAGTTTTCGTTTCGTATTTGTAGGTATAGGGATGGATTCGGTTTTGATGAAGTGTAACGATGTGCCATGAAATGTCTACCCGACCGGCATCCAGCCGTATAGCAGTTTAATACGGCCATTATAACACTGGTTTGAACGTTATAAGTGTTGTATAAGAACTTTGAAAGCCCTTATACGGTTTGCGTGTTGTTTGGGGAACTATTATAAATGAAGCGGCTCTAGTTATGTTTCATGATATTTCTAGTATTTCATGGCAAATCTCTAAGAAGTTGTATAAATTTTGCAACAGGCCTGCTATTCATATTTTCAAGCAGTGTTTGGGGAATTGCTAGACCAATTAAACGTGTTCGGTGTAGACAGCTGTAACTTGGGTACAGAAATTTATGAACAATAATTTACCACTACATAATATGAAAGATGATCTTTCCTTATTAGTTTTAAATGCGGGTAAATTATAGATAGGTAAAAGAATAATTTACGACTTTGCTGTTCATATTTCATTTCGAGATTTTTGTTGTTAAACCGGCATTTTTGATTAAAGATTTTAAGTGCTTGGTCAATTTTTGAAACTTCTATCGAGAATCATTGGATGTGTTATGTGTTTCGTTTTGGTTCGAATATAAATTTTGGACTATCATTTCACTACTTTAAACCCTTGATGCAAAAAGAAAAGTTTTATTAGTGAACGTCTCTGTCTATTTGAGGCATCGTAGTGCATAGATGAATGCATGAATAGATTTAAATCCATTTATTGTTAATAAAATATCTAGTTGGTTTCCTTGTTGTTGTGGTAATAAGTACTTACTACTTTAATATTAGTAAGATAGGACTATCTAGTTATAGTTTCTTTTTGGAATTTGTAATTTAACTTATTACCTACATACCGTTACCAATGAGTTCATGTTCATAAATGACTGTACCCAAGTCCGTATGCTCATTTGATATTTTTACATTTTTCTCTCGAGGTGTACTATTTCTAAGCATTTAATTGAGTGCTTTAGCAACTGATTGTGCTCGTTCCATCCATCTTTAAACCAACTAGTGGAAATCTGAAATACGAGCGTTCAAGATATGTGGTTTTGGTGAAAAATAAATCATCAATATTGCATATTCATGTAATAAGTTACTATGTTTTTTTAGGCTAGTAGGCATGTGTAGCTCGCGAGTGAGTGATTCAAAAGAGCCATATCAGTTGATCTAGCTCACCGGCTCACTAGCTCAGTTCCGATTCAAACAACTCAGAATATCTTTCAACTCACTCGTTCACTCGCTCTCAAGTAGCTCGATTGAGCCGTGAGCTGCGAGAAAAGACAAGATCAACATGAAACTTTCGTCCCCGTCTTGTCACCGTATACCTATTAATGTTCTCTCTTTCATTCGGAAATATTCGGATTTGGAGCTACTGAACTAAAAGAGCTAGTGAGCTGTTGACACACAACGGAGCTACTGAGCTTATAAGAGCTAGTGAGCTGTTGGCACACCGCGGAGCTACTGAGCTTATAAGAGCTAGTGAGCCGTTGACACACAACGGAGCTACTGAGCTTATAAATGCTAGTGAGCCGTTGACACACCACGGAGCTACTGAGCTTATAAATGCTAGTGAGCCGTTGACACACCACGGAGCTACTGAGCTTATAAATGCTAGTGAGCCGTTGACACACCACGGAGCTACTGAGCTTATAAATGCTAGTGAGCCGTTGACACACCACGGAGCTACTGAGCTTATAAATGCTAGTGAGCCGTTGACACACCACGGAGCTACTGAGCTAAAAGAGTGATACATATCTTTGACAGCCAGGATACATATCACTTTTTTCACTTTAGTGACACATATTTTTACGCAAGTCAACTACTAGGATCGCAAACAAGCGTACGGCCTGCCTGATGGTAAGCAGTCGCCGTAGCCTATAGACGCTTGCAACGCCAGGCGCATTAGGCTGTATTTTCATCAACGCGCCTTGCTCTCAAAACTTCATAGTATAATACCTAAACTCAATTTAAGAAATTAAAGTGTAGGCAGTGTATTTTTGTCTTTATGCCACACCGCCACACCTGGCCATAAAGTGGCTTTTTTCCGCACGCTGCGCGTACGGAAAAAGCCGCTTTCTAGCCAAATGTAGACATAACATGAAGTACACAACACGGGAAGTAACAAAGAAAGCCCTCGATCCCATATTTACGTCCTTCGCTTACAGCTCGGGCCGCAAACAAATGTGATCTCGGCCTTTCTTTGTGTTACCACCCTAGTTGTGTAATGTACTATATCGTATGTAGTGCACATATTATCTGCCATACTTTTTAAAAGTCATACTGTATTGTTTGTCATAATTATCGAAAGTCATACAACCTATTTTCTATGAAACCGTTAAGTTTTCAGAATTGTTTAAAACAAACCTAACCTTAATTGTTTTATATACGCCAACGTTTTAAAATATTCTGAAAATATTACCCTTTTAGAAAAACAAAACTTTATGTCTTTCGATAATTATGACTAACAGTACAGTATGACTTATAACTTTATGGGAAACAAGGGGATCCCTTAGTGCACACCACAGATCGTCAGCTACCTACTCTACTGCTGAAGTTAGTGATTTATATTTCACCGAAACCACAGTCGTCGTAGTTCGAAAGCTAACTAGTAAAGTGTAAACTAAACATAATTGTGTTAAAACTGCCTACTACTAGACGCGAATTTATATTTAAATATAAAAGTCATAAAAATAGATTTATAACTGACAATAATGATTGTTAACTGATGTGTAAAGTGTTACTGCGTATGAGCGTTGTTTTATTTTATTATGTGAAAGTGATCTGCTGTTTTCTAAACTTCAAGTCGGTATTTTATGAGTTTTTAAATAATAGTACATTAAACAACTAGGGTGGTAAAACAAAGAAAGGCCGAGATCGCAGAAGTTTGCGGCCCGAGCTGCAAGCGAGGGTCGTAAATATGCGATCGAGGGCTTTCTTTGTTTTACCAGTTGGTAGCTTCGTTGTACACGTTCCCTATGGCGAGTCTTTACCCCTTTCCGGCTCCTATACTTCTCTTCTTAATCGTATCCATCATGACTGATGATCGTGGTTGGTGTTCGTCTTTCTGGCACGAATACATTCCCGCCATCGACTCCGGTCCATCGCGTTCCTCACTACATCGTAGAATGCAAAGCTCATGGTGGTGGATCGGGTCGGCCTCCTGCCTGTAGCTTGTAAGATTCAAGGCATAGATGTTGTGGCTCCTAGCAAGTCCTTTTTTCGTGTTCGGGACTATATCAATTTACTCGAATAGTTTTATGCGAAAGGTTTTTTTTTGTGCTTGAACGGGTGCTATGAGCTGTCACAACAGTCGGAAGTTTTCATACAACAAATTTCCTAATACCTCCGTAAGGTACTGTGCAAGCAACTCAACTGTCATAAATATCCAAAACTTGTGTTTAGAAAACAGCAGTGAACCTAATAACAAAAACGGGCGAAGGGTAGTTCTAGCGCCGACATTAGCCTATTATTAATAATTAATAAATTATTAATGTTTTATTGTTTATAATAAACGTGGCGTAGATTTTAAAAAGTCTAAGCCGTCATGATAATTTCAAAGTTTTTTGCATTAGGTTTTGAATGGAAAATAAAGTTCAGTTATGGCGTAAGAACTACGTATAGACACCAAAATATAACGATATACATACTTAGCTACTTAAATAAATGCGATGTAAAAATAGTGAGTGATACATACTGTGAGACAGTAATGTTTTTATGTGTAGATAAGTACCGGGGTAATATTAACAATACATAAATAAATGTGTGTTAAGTGCATCGTATATTGCACAATATAGTAAATACTGTTTATAATATTAAATATACTATATATTTTAGAAATATTTGCACCACGAGTAGTGAATTATTACAATGTATATCTGCAGATTTTAGCTATAATATATTTATAGGGTGCGTCTCTGCTCGCATAGTAATTAAAATTCATAATGTAATATTTGGCATAATTTTTATTTGTCATAATATTTCATTCATCTAGAATCGCTATTTTTCGGGATTTTTAAAAAGGTCATGCCATAAATAAAATCCTTTGGGTAAATAATTCGCTTTATAACAATTCTAATAAATTAGTGGATTTAGAGAATTGATTATTATGAGAGAATTAATATTATGACAAACATAACAATATGACTTAATTATTATGTGAGCCGATATAGACCTATATTTATGATGACACTTCGAATAAGTGTCCACTATTAAAGATTCGAGTTAAGTTTTTGTGAGACGAAACATCAATACTTATCGTGAAAGTTTTCGTTGTCAATTATACCATTTTAAACTTTAAAGCGTAGTTATTTTGAATCATTTAATTGTAAGAATGGTCAATTACTTAATGATTATTTTTGGAGTAAGATTTGTCCTTTATGTCCTTTAGCTCTGTTCATTTGGCAATAACTATAAGTGTATTTTTAATTTAAATAATACATTGTTGCCCTATCGAAAAATCCATAGACTTAAAGCTAACCAGGATAGCCGTTAAGAAACTGACTCAAAACTGAATTTAAGAATCAGTTTCGAGAAATTTCGTAGATGCTACGCCGTAGGCCGTAGCATGCTTGCTACGAATAATTAATACAATGTATATTGGCAACAATGTATGTAAATGTAACGATTTATTTTACTTATTTCCATATTTTTTAAAAATCTTAACGCTTCTGTGAAGATAAGCCAAAGTATATGTGTAGACTATTTCAAATTTGAAACTTGAGAGAATGCATTAAGACATTATATTCTAAAAAAAATACGGACGAAATGAGAACCGTCATTTTGGAATTCGGTAAAAAAATATATACTGTAATGCCATTGAAAACCGTCAGGTATGATATAAAAACCTTATTTATGCCACACCTGGCCATAAAGTGGGTTTTACCGCACGCTAAACGGAACGGAAAAAGCCGCTTTCTGGCCAAGTGTAGACATAAAATGATGTACACAATACGGGAGGTAATAAAGCAAGCGCTCGATCGCATATTCACGTCCCTCGCTTGCAGCCCGGGCCGCAAACATTTGCGATCTCAGCCTTTCTTTGTATTACCACCCTAGTTGCGTAATGTACTATTTCATAACACTGGTCAACACATATTTTTTTCTGAGCTATTTTCTGCTTCGGATATAGCTAAGGCACTGATTACTAGAAAATAATAGTTTCATCTATCAGCTTATTTCGTTTGTAAAAAAAATATTCACCGAAAATAAAATAATAAAATCTGAGTAAGTCTACATTGAATATTCTTTAAAGACTACATACAGCTGTTAGAAAAATAAAAAGGCATATTCGATATTAAAGCATAAAAATAAACCAAAAACTGAAAAAATATCCAAGAAAAAAATCAAAAGTATTTTTTTGTCGACCAGTGTTAGGTTCATATTGTAATTAGCACACATTTCTACGAATTAATTGTGTAATCTGATAAAGCTTTAGAATGTAATTGTTAATGCATTCAACCCGGAGAGCACAACTAGCCACGCAAAAATTATAAAATCCAAAAAAAAACAAAAAATATTTAAAACAGGTTTACTAATGTTTCGCCTAAAAGTTTTTGTCATAATTTTTATTGCATAAATTTTTGGCAAAAATATAGTTGCCAGAATTACATGTCACATTTTTTTCTTCGGCATATACTACTTTTCTGGCACAGGGTTCCTCTTATCTTTTCATAATTTGATTTGTCCGAATGTTTTTTGCTTCAGCAAAGAATATACGCATGCCTCATAAATTTCCATATTGTTGCTAGTTGTGCTATGTATGAATGTATTTTTTTTAATTATCAACACCATGATCTGAGTCGTTCATAAATAGATGTTAAGAAAAAAATGAGCTTCATTTAGACTAACTGGCTTATGTAACAAAGTGTTGTGTATGAAGTAGATGTCTAATCGTAACGTACTGCTGATTCTACAATAACTGCGATTATTTTGAGAAAAAGCTTTCTTTGATTACAAATATTTGTAAAATAAGACACTTTCACGACCCGTCTAGTAGGCGCTTGTAATTTTTGCTCAGATGCCGGCCGATTTTGCGTTGCACATTATTGGCCTCGCCTAGCGGGCTCTGTGGGTTTCAGGGGTACTGTTCAATTTTTTGTCCGGTCTTGAAAATGTTAAGGACAAAGATTTCAAAAGTAAGGATAGGCCCATCCGAACAGTTCGGAACTCTTTTCCCCGTAACGAAAAATGCAGCTATAAAGACCAGCTGCGCAGTGCACGCGCCGCGTGTCGCACTGCCGGCTGGTGCTGATTTGGCGGTATTTTTACCACCAAAGCGTTGGGAACGTCTGCGCGCTCGCTTAGCCCTGTCCTTTGTATACGTCAATGGTTAAGGAACGTTCTTACTGAAAGGATTCACGTATAATGAGCATTTGGCATCGAATATTCTCTTCCGGACCACAACTATGCTCGACTGGTTGTGCCGTGAGTACTTTTGATTCCCTTCAGCACAATTGATTGGTCCGCTTGGAAAAAAATGCACCTATGGCCCAATTGACAAAACCTCGAATCGCTGGTTGTGCCTTGGGATACAACTGATATCCGTTGAAAAAAAAAATATCTATGACCAAAATTCGAGCAAAATTTTTATTTTTACGAATAAACGGCAAGATGACTAAAGTATTCGATAAGGAAAAAAACGATATAAAAATGCCAAGAAACGCTCTATAAAAATGACGATATGGAAAAATTGCAAAGTATTATTACAAGAAAAAAAATCTGAAACGTTCAGAGTATTGTTTTAAAAAGACGACAAATTTAAAGTGCAGAGGTTTACTATCAGCGCTCGAGATAATAGAGCTATCAGTTGTGCTATGGGGAATCTGGTTTTTAAGTTCCCTACGACTCAACCAATTGAGCATAATAGTTGTGCTGTGGGCCCGGGTTGAGTCGTTGGTAACGCAGTTGTGCTGAAGGGAATCAAAAATGCCCACGACACAACCAGTTGAGTATAGTAGTTGTGCCTAAAGTCCAGAAGGGAATATTCGATTGGTGTGGACGGTGAGCCGACCGTTTGGTTGATTGATGTGATTCATCATAATTTTAGCCAGAGGACGCCCACTGCTGGACACGGGCCTCCTCAATAGACACAACGGGCCGGATAGAAGCGACCCGCATCCAGCGAGTCCCCGCAACCCTAACCAGGTCATCCGACCACCTTGCCAGTACGTGGTCTTCACACGAGAACCCTTCTGTTCCAATGCCCCTGCCCATTGTTGCCACTTCAGTTTGCTTACCCGGTTTGCTATGTCGGTGACCTTGGTTCGTCTACGAATCTCCTTATTTCTGATATTGGTGCGATTGTTCATTTACAATGCTCTGTGGTCATGCTTCTTTAGAAAATTATACGAGAGAAAATTCAAAATGAAATAAAAATAGTCGTGAGTTTTGCTAGTTATCGCAGAATCAGCATTACAAAGCATCAAACCTCATTCTCCTTTCAAAATATTCATAATGATTTATACATTTTACTCCATTAATTTTCATTTTATTCCGAAATTGAAAAATTATTGTGAAAAACGCACATTGGACTGGTGACAGGGTTCGTTTATTTTGGCTATCGGCAGACGAGTTTTCAAAAAAAAAATACATTACTGCTCACCAATTTAAACCTAAAACACCACTAAACTTGATAAAAACTAAACTTCTATTTTGGAATTAAAAATATTTTTCTGATTCACTATTTGCGGCAGTGCTAATATTCTTAGAAATTTTATAGAAAATTTGTCTGCCCATTTATTAAAACACGCCATTTTATATGAATAATCCATTAAATGTCCTAAAATGTTAGTTATAAAATAGTATAAATGCGAAACACCAACAATATTACCTACATTGAAATATGAGTACATTTTCTATTTGGCAGAAGATTGAGAAAGATTTTCCACAATGTAGTTCAAACGAACTCGTTAAAAATTGAGGCTAACAAGTGCAAATACATCGAAATGGCTAAAAAGACATTAATTTTGTTCTAAATACGACTATCACTGTTCAAAATGATTTTAATTGTTATATCAGTATTACTAACAATTTCCCTGTCTTTTTCCCCTTTGCGAAAAAAAAAATATGATAAAGGGGCATTTTTACACAAGTACATTGGAATAACCTACAGAAATATATCGAGCTAGAAGGAAACAGTTCGTCAATTTGTATGGGAATCAAGCGTGTAACGTTTTTCGCTTGGCGTTTGACGCCAAAACTGTAATTTAGAGATAGAACACATACATTTCATTTGGTGGTATTTGAACAATTAATTATACCATTATTATCAGTTTTTCAAATCTGAAAATAATATTGACGGCAACTCAAGTCAATGGCGTGCAAAGTAGGTCGTTGTCACTTCTTTTTAGCGCGCGAGGTACATACACTGTTTTCTTCTATCTCCATCTATTTCTATGGAATAACCCCTCATTTGATATCCTAATGGATATGTCGCAGCCAACTGGTTTAATCAGCCATTTGGTTAAATGCCTAGCATTTTCACTAAATTATGACCCGCTAGCAGGTCGATGAAGCCCCGCTACGCGGGGCTTCTATTTCTGCTCTGAGGGACACAAGCTAACTAACCTAACCTAAAATTTAAATGAAAAAGCTAGGCAGTTAACTAAATGGCTAGTTGGCGGCGACAGATACACTGAACAGGGAGCCTGTTAACCTTCGAATTAGTAAGAAACTGGCTGTTGTATTTAATGGCGTCAATATTTTTCCGTTATCTTTTATTCTGGATTGAGCAGACTATTTCACAAAAGCTAACTTCCACGAAATTATTGATTTTCATAGATATTTTCCACCAGCCTTATTCAATATGAAACAATGTATAAATATAGGCCAACACTTCGACACCCTGATTTAACATAGTCTGATGAAAGCTGAAATTTTAAATGAAACATTTATAATACTCGTAAGTAGCCCAATTTGTACATAACAAAAGAATTGACCGATAAAATGAAGCTCTATTTACATATTAACATAAATTGTAATTGCATGCACCAAAACTTGAGTTCCTTAAAAATACGATAAATTATTAGTTTCTATTTTACAAGCTTTATATTATAAGATATAAATTAAATCACTGGTTTCGTAAGATCAAATAATATTTAGTCAAATATGGTTATTTTCACCATACTGTAAAACTAATGGTAGTTCTTAGTTCTTACTATTTGGTTATGTGCTTCCAGTACTTCGTGGACAGCTTCTTTCGTGTTTCCTATTATTGCTTCAAGTAGTTTTATTTGTTAAGAGAAAGTGCCAGGGCCTAAACGTGTGTGCTTTTGATATCATGTTTATACAGCGATTGAGCGTCGGTTTTTAATTAAAAACGTGTTGTGGTTATCAAAAAACAAACAGTACCAAATATGTTTTGTTTTTTCGATATAGGTACCGGGTGCTGTCTGTAACAGGAGCAAATAATTAAAACGTAGATTCTACTCATCAAACAATAACACGTCGTTCAACGTTTAAAATTTTATGTAATCTTTGATTTTATCTTTTTCGTACAAATTAAATATTATTTAACATCAGTGTAATAGACGTCGATTGTCACGCTACAAACATAATAAACATCGCAATACATTGCGGTTTCACATGAACTTTAAAGTGTATATACTAAAAATTAAAACGTAAGTTATTTTTAAATGTCGCTGAACAAATTTTGTTCAGGATGAGGAGTATTATCTACGTTTTAATTATATGATCCTATTACAGGCAACACCTGGTATATACATTGTGGCTCTTCCCTATGTACTTTGTAACCTAAAGTAGTAGCCACATAGCTAGTACCTACGATGCTTATTATTTTACAAGGGATTCAGTATACTCATGCACTAAATTTGATAGATAGAAAGCAAATGCTATTTTACACACAGAAAACATAAATTACCATGTAAGTATCAAAAACAATCATTAAAAAAAACCGTAAACATTAGGATAAATGAACTGTGTAGACATGATATGAAATGCAGAAATAAGAAATTGGAATGTTCATAATTATGTTTCCTATTTAGTTAAGGGTGTAAATTAATTGTGGTTCGTGCCTGTTGTACAATAATTTACTAGACTACCTGAATTGACCAGGTTTAAGTGAAGACATTTTAAAAAAGGCTGAATAGATTTTTCTTGATAACAACGCTAATATAGCCGTTTCTTAATTTGAATGACATGGTTAGAAACAATATTATTTTTTACGTCACACCTGGCCGTGAAGTGGCAATAACCGCTCGCTATGCGTGCGGAAAATCCCACTTCATGGCCTGGAGGAGACGGAAAATGTTGTACTTACCACAGGCGGTAGTAAAAAAAGCCTCAGATCGCATATTTATGGCCCTTGCCTTCGGCTCGGGCGTCAAGTACCTGCGATCTGAGACATTCTATGTTATACCGCCCTAGGTAATTATTGTACCTACTAGTGTTTCACAAGAGCCTCCGAATTTCTGTGAAATTAATTTCATGTCAGCTCTTGTGAAATGATTTGCAATATCGACATGAAAGTTGGTTCAGAAACCGAGAATCGTATGAAACATTATTTTCATTAGATGTATGTTTCAATTGTTTCATATTCTTGTGAAATTATGAATGAAATGTAGGTAGGTACTGTGAAATAACATGAAATAATCATTTTAATTTATTATTTCATCAGTCTTCACTTGAGCTATGTCTCATAATATAAGTTGCGCCGACCAAAATACAGATAAGTTGAGCATAACATTCGAATAAGTCGTAAAGTTAGATATTAATTTATATTGTACAATTAAAGTGTTCTTTTGAAAGCAAATGTGTATTAAATTAAATTAATAAAATAGATAAGGGTAAAGTTTTTTACGTGATATTTCTTTGTATATTTAATGTACATTGAGAATTTTATGTACACCTTTCGATCATACAGTCACAATTTACTAAAGTTTTTTTTATATAATATTTATTATGTTGTTTGTGGGTAAGTTGGGGTGAAATGAACGGAAGAAAGTGTTATGGATGTTAAGCGTAATATAACGAATTATTGACTGTTTGATTTGTAAAATAATCCAAATTTCGAGAGGAATACTTAAATATGGTTAATAATGGCGTATGTCTCATGTTACCTCGTAACAATAGGGATGACGGCTGGGTTAAAACTATATAATTCTATTTTAGTCCGTCAGTTAGATTATGGAAAAATATGGGACACGTATTTTTTGGTTTATCAAAATATTAAAAATCGACAAAGTTATAGATCATCAAACTTCAGGAGTGGGGGCTTGTGACGTCACTCCTAGGTGAAAATTGTACCTAGGATTGACGTCACTCGAAATTTCTAAGCACTCTATCCTCTTCATTTTTTGGTTGTCAAACAAAAGAAAAAATACGTGTACAATATTTTTTAATAATCTAACTGACGGACAAAACAATTTTTTTAGTCGTCTAGCCCATTATATCCGTTTCATTTTACCTCTACTTAGGATATCAAGAGATATGAGGTTTTAAGTGATTAAGTCACAATTTTTTTATTACATCGAATATTACTCGTATCACATAGTCTATAGAAATGGCAATGATCAAAAATTTTGGGAAATAAATTTGAAAGACAATTTATATGTGATTTAATTATAAATTAACAATTAATGTGCTGTTTCATGAGATACTAACAAATTTTAAATGTCATAGCGCTCAAGAAATGTAAGTAGAGTTTTAAAGAATAAAGAGCAATGGTATGTAATGTTGAAAATTGATTTATGTAAATAATTGTTTGAGATCATTCCCGGTATTGTTCATTACATTGTTTGTATTATTTATAGGCATTGGTGCATATCATGTGTATAGAGCAGATGATTAATCAAATAAATTAGAACAAAAATATAGTTGACGTCAATGTTTGATTTGGTATCTATTTATTTATATAAACCCCTTCTACTTGCCGGCAAATGAGAACTTGGGGCGCGGGGTAGCTATAGGAACGTGCAGGAGCAGAAACTATATGGTAGTCCGGGCATAGAGAACACCTTTACCTTTGACTGGACATAACAGAAAAGTTTTACAAGAAATGAAAAAAAAAAGTCTGTACAGTACAACCCGTGCGAATCAACTGGAATGCGAGCAAACGGTACCGTCCAAATGACGTCACAGCGCGAGGTGCACAGTTAATTCGCACGGGTTGTAATCAGTATTTAATCAATAATCTTTAAAATCGACAAACTTATAAATCATCAAACTTCTGGAGTGGGGGCTTGTGACGTCACTCCTAGGTGAAAATTGTATCGGAGTGACGTCACTCGAAACTTCTAAGCACTCTATCTCTACTTTTTGTTTGTCAAACAAAAGAAAAATACGTGTACAATATTTTTTTCTAATCTAACTGACGGACTAAAGTTTTTTTAGTCGTCTAGCCCATTATCGGCTGAGTGAGTCAGCGAGCGAAGCGTCTCCATTGAATTTCAGCTTGGACAAAAATAGGTACTTGCGAGGACCATTAAAACAAGAGGACTGTCATTCTCCATACTTTGGATCGTAACCCGACCGCAAGGGGATATCCAGGCTAAAACTAGATAGCGCTAAAAAACCAAACATTTAACGATGTTATAATTGAACAAAAAAACATAGTATAGTAACAATTAGTTCGTAAACAGCTAATAATAAATAAATTCTAACATTTAAATACTGTGTCACGCTTGCAAAGTTGAATAATTGTAAATAATATAATCCTTATACCAAGCTTATACATAGATGGCGTTGTAAATTCGGGGAACAGCTTTGTATGGAGAATGACAGTCCTCTTGTTTTAATGGTCCTTGGTCCTTGTGATGTATGTCTGCCTGTCCGGCGGAGGTCTGGCTGTTCTCTATGGCGAAGAACACACTGAAATCGCCCGTCGCCGCGATTTTTTCCGTGTAGCTGCGCATAGTAGTTGCAAGTGGCCGCGATTTACGCG
This sequence comes from Eudemis profundana, assembly GCA_947034925.1. Lineage (NCBI taxonomy): Eukaryota > Metazoa > Arthropoda > Insecta > Lepidoptera > Tortricidae > Eudemis > Eudemis profundana. The sequence goes on along the minus strand of OX344805.1, from coordinate 24,385,451 downwards.
CCAGTGTGCGCCACCCCGCGATTTTTCTATACAAATCGATGATTCTACATACAAAGTTGAAAATCGCTGAGTCGCGTGTCGCCGCGATTTTCGCTGCAGTGTGAGATCCGCCTATAGATCGCATTTCTCAACCTATTGTCGTGAAATTTTGTGAGCAGGTTTGATAATTTTATCGATATTTTTTTCTCAATTCAGTTTTTGGATTTTTTTAAATGGAGCAGGAGTGAGTATTGAGACTCGCGAGGTCTAGGTGCAGTCTACAGATCCACTAGTTTTACTTTAGTTATAAAGTAGGGTGAATGAAACGCCAAAATAAAATGTAACATTCAATATAATCCATTTCAACTCTACAATAATTCTTTATACGAACAAAAAAATACTATTTACAACGATTTATTGCAAGTCTTAAAAAAATCACAACATAAATCTGACGATGACCTTACTTAGAATTTTATAATATTAGTCAATCAGGGTGAAAACGAATGATGGGGCTATTGCAAATTTTGATTTTATTAGTAACTGCTTCAGGTAATTCGATACAAACAAAAAGAGGGTCTTCATTCGCTTTCACTACATCAACTATGTTTCACATGAACTTATTTTAAAGCTTGATTCATTATGAGTGAAACGGCATGAGAAATCTCAAAAAACCAAGATTCCGTAACCAGTTACGAATTGGGATTTTTTTCCCATTTCGCAACCAGCTCCGAAACTTGGTTACGAAATAAGTCAAAAGGGAATGTGTGAACCCACCGGCCGCTTTCACCCCATGTAACCTTCAGGTCTCTCCACATAAAAAACGAAACGTCAACGCAAAAAAAGTCAAAAAAGGCGTCATTCGGCTTGGCTCGGCACGGTCGAATTGCGCCTTTTTAGCTGGGTTAGTACCGAATCGTCCATGTAGCAAAATGTACAATAACGCAAACCGACTAAAAAGCGAAATGTCAGTGGTCCAATTAGCATTTTATCCAATTAACATAACGTCCATAACACACCACATCAAAATAGCAATTCGTCTGTGTAGCATAATGTCCAAATTACATAATGTCAAAAAAGCTAATACTACTACCAATAGCACATTGTCAAATCTTATCGAAAGCAATTAGCCCAATTTTTATTAAAATTGTTATAATTAATCTCTTTTCAACGTGACATACGTAACATAATACGTTTTGGTATTCAGCTTTGTGGTCGACATTAGGTAAATTGCGTTTTGGACGCTATAAATATTATGTACTTAGACGTGTTGTTATCTAGCCCTGTCGCATTATGGACTATATGTCAATTGTGTATTTTACGATTTAGGCATCTCCACAAAATGGTCCATTTACATAATCGACTTTTCATTTACATAATCGGCTTTGCGGTCAATTTGCGTCACTGGATATTTTGCTACGTCGACGATTCGGTACTAGCCCTTTTCGCTCTTATTGCACGGACAAAGCTTTTTTGACCGACTTTAGCAGATACCGCGTCGGGGGTTATTCCCACGTGTTACCACCAAGTTGATTTCGTGGTAACAGCTGATTTTTTTCCCATCTATTACCACTAAAACCGTACATTTAGTGGTAACAAGTGGAAAAAAAATCCCAACTATTACCACTAAATTTGGTGGTAACAGGTGGGAATAACCCCGCGTCAGTAGATGTGGGGAGACCCTTACAATATGTCTAAACAGTGGTAAACAAATTCACATTACACGCAACTTTGACACGGTCATATCACGTATACTTACACAAATTTAGTAATAAAGTTAGGATACATAAATAGCCATACATACAAATGATTTCTTTAACACTTTAGACTGAGACTCGCTTCGTGGGCGCTATGCTCATAGCAGATTCTCGCTACATACCCATTTCCCCATGCCGTGGAGCGGGCTACGAAACTTGAAAGTGTTAACTTGAACGAAATAATGAAATATCGTCTTGATTAGGGATGCAACGGTACCGATACCGATATATCGGTATCGCCAATTATATACAACCGATATTTGAAGAGCGCGAAAAGAATTTGCTGTATGAAAAAAATCTGCAAAAAGTAATTTCAATTTCTGACTTAATTTATGTATCGGTCTATTACCTTGTGCAATGATAATTACTATGTTAATTAAATCTTTGGTACTTAATAAAAAAAATTGAATTTTGAGTTGACAATTTTTTTTTATTTTTACTTTACACTTCCAAGGTTGACTCTGTGTTAAATATAGCCAAGTTTTAGTTATAATAAGGACATACAAATACCTGAAGTTCATACTTATTTATTTAGCTAAGATATCGGTATCGCCGATTATTAACTACAATATATCGATATCGGTATCGTATGGGCAAAACTATGTATCGTTACATCCCTAGTTTTGATTAATGTTTTAAGAAAATAAAACAAAAATGTCCAATTATAAAATATTATACAGCATTGTTGTTTTACTTATTCTGTTCTTGAGATTACAAAAGATCATCAAATAGTCATTTATAAGGAGAGAAAATTCCACTTCCTTTCCCGGAAAGCCGTAAAATTGTTCACCCGCAGCGTGAACAGAAAATACCACTCCCTGGCCAAGGGAGGACGTTAAATTGTGGACACACCGAGCGGTAATTATGGGATCACTTTCGTGGACACATTTTTGTCGAGATTTCGGCAGATTTTAATGCAATTTCAAGGTATTTGTTATAAGTCCCAGATATGTACCAAATAGCTTCATATGAGTCTATGTATATGTGTTAACAGTTTTTTTATTCAGCGTGGGAAATTTGAAACGTCCAAATTGGTCAAAATCCACGGCCTTGCCCTTGTGCATTTTCCACTGGGGACAGTCAGACGGATGCAATAGGGCGAATCAACTTTTCTTTGTCAACAAAATTTCACCTTCTCCGACTAAAATTAAGGAAATCTTTACTCGGATATTTTATTAATAAAGTGCATGCTCATTTAAAAGACAGACAATAAAGCTACGTAATGCAAATATTTTTTATTACAACTTGTTTATAAGCAGTGACCCAGCAGACATAGCTGTCCCCCACTTTTGTATGAAAATAAGGGTTCGTCCGCTGGGTCACGCTATTTATTTGTTAAAAACGAGTTTTATTTTTATTTTTACCTAATCTATCTCTAGATGTAAGATTTTGATCCATTTAAATCATGTTAAAACGTGCAAAAGGTGAACAAATAAGGAAAAAGGGCAATCTTTGCATAAAGCAAAAAAAAAGTTGATTCACCCAATACGAATAATAAATCTTAATGGTACATAATATTTAATAATATATGTTCTACTGCTATATCTATTTGTAATATTCACTAGTATGCGCGAGCGACGCTATTTTCGTATTTTTGAGATATTGCTTCAAACTCAGCAGTTGCAGGAATCGTCATTAAATTTAATGCCTTTGGCAATAGACAGCACCTTACCACAGAATATATATAAGCTAAAGCAGTAAGGAATCAAAACGAACAAACAAAACGATTGAAACGCACGCACACATAGACGCGCGCTTTTACAAGGCCCCTAAGGGAATCTCGCGGTGCCGTCAGTCGCGAGTGCGGCATGGAGGCGAGTGGTCGCGCTTTGTGTTTGTTACGTGCGCGCGCCCAGACAGCCCGCGATCTTTTCATTTTAAACAACCCTAACGCTCTAATGGAGCGTAGGTATTTATTTCAAAAAGTAAGCATAGTTTCCATACTGCTCTATTTATATTCTGTGACCTTACCTTTCGTTTTGGTTATCAGAATGCATTCTAATAGTCACAGAGATAAAATATATCGAGGTAGAGGAACAGAGTGTATGTACTTACCTCGCGTGCTAAAAAAAGTGACGGTGACCTACTTTGCACGCCGTCAACTTCAGTTTCCGTCAATATTATTATCAAATGTGAAAATCTTGGTTAATTTATTGTTCAAATACCACCAAATGAAATGGAAAATTTATGATTTCCACCACTAAATTACACTTTTGGCGTCAAACGCCAAGCGAAAAACGTTACACGCTTGGTTCCCATACAAACTGACGAACTGTTTCCTTCTATCTCGATATATTTCTTAGCTAATAGTCATCCAAATCCACATTAAGTTTAATGGACGTTTGTGCAATCGGCTGGGAAAACCGCATAGTTATATGATCATAGGACACTGGCATTACGACTAAACATTACAATAAATAATTGTATCGGTTCATGCAAAAACAACCAAAGATGAATTTAATTTGTATTTACAGTGACTGGTTGTTTCCGAATTAACCCATCCAATTGTGGGTACGCACCATTTGAACCACGCTGACCCGTTTTATATGTTGACAAAAACTTTTTTTAGATTGAGAATTTTACATAATTTCTATTCAGTATCGCGAGTAACATTGACTCAGGTAGGAGAAAAAGTTTCTCCTAATATTTTTTATTCCAATTCCATTACTTTTTCAAATACAATTGTATGGCGGTAACGGGACGGAAGAACTAAAATTGAAGGGATGATTACAAAACAACATAACTAATTAAGTAATTAAGGTGATTGACATCTACTGTCATTAAAAATGTTTCTCTATAAGTATCAACCAGTTTAGTCATTTATGTTATTTTTGTAAACAGCCTTTCAGTTGTATGAAAATTTTTGGGACTCTTATTTCTTCTATCAGAGGCGATCCTGAATAAAAAATTCTCAGTAAATTAAAAAAACAGTTTATGTACAACTTTTTATAAAAAAAATAGAGTTCCAATTTGTAAAACTCCTACAGAACAAATGTCACGTACCTTTGGACGAAACGAGATATCCATTTAGTTTTAATTACAAAAATACATTTATGAAATTGATGAAGCTATCTAAAATTTCTACCGACTTTACCAGTCAATAAATGGAATTGACACTGCCACCTAGCGACACACGTTGGAAGAAGACAGTTACAGCAATATCACGACAGATGGCGCTTACATCAACGCCCATATAAACGGCACACTTCCCATACTGTTCTGCATCGCACTACAGAAGTGTACATATTATGGGCATTTTTATTTTAAAATACAGATAGGCGAAACTTAAGCTATATTTAAATTCCGTCTAACCAGAGATGGGCATTATTCGAATAATGTTTTATTTGAATGATCATTCGAATAGAAAGTAATTCACGATATTTTTATTCGCGGATAAATCATCCGCGAATAAATCATTCCACGACTTTTCAAATGACGGATAATTTATTCGTTATTTTATTCGAATTAATACAAGAAAAATATTTAAGATACAACACGAATAATGACTTGTTTTTAGTGTACTTATATTGGTTCTAACAGATAATGTGTTCCTAAAGGCAGTCTAAATAATAAAAGTTTGTTTTATATAAGTAAGGCAAAAATCTTAGTTCATTCCGTTAGTACAAAAACAGTCTTTCAGTTCTGTTTAGTTATTATTTTTTCAATAAAATCAATATGGTATTCCAATAAATAATTATTCGTGGCAATTCATTCGCCAATAAATCATCCGCGAGTAAATTATTCCACGAATAATTTATTCGAATAAGAATAATCATCCGCCAATTTTATTCGTCATACGCGAATAATTTGGCTATTCTTATTCGTTATTCGTCATTCGAATAAATTTTGCCCATCTCTGCGTCTAACCTGTCAGTCGGTGACGAAATATATTGAGTTTGACACTAATCGTCAGTTTTGTGACGACCTGTTAACCGTTAGTTAAGAGCACACTTTAAATAAAAAAGCCCATATACCACTTCCAACCAACTCCCTTTGGATTTCGGTCCCCAGGCAAAACACCCGCCTGGAGAGAGATCTCTCTATTGTCCTCTCTTTCACACAATTATCATTCTAGGGCAGAGGTTCCCAAACTGATTTTGTCTACCGCCCACTTTAAAGAAATAAAAAAATTAAACGCCCCCCAATTTTATTGGCTAACGAAAAACCACTACTTATAAATATTTTTTCTGCTCTCTTACCGCCCCCCTTGATGCCTTCACCGCCCACTAGGGGGCGTTATCGTCCACTTTGGGAACCTCTGTTCTAGGGGCTTATTAGGGTGACACAGTATAGATATCGTCAGTACTTTAAAAAAAACTCGTATCTAAAAACGTCGTAGAGAAAAACGTCAAAGTTACATACGAACGTCATATACACTTACTGCGTTTTTTTCTTGAGTCAGTGTTAGATACGAGATTTTTTCAATGTAATGACGATATCCGCCCCAAGTGTTAGCCACATGAGCGCTACACCACTGAGCTACCATAATTATACCTGTTGTCAATAAGGTAAGGTCCGACCGAGATCTGGTGGTCCCGGTCTCGGGTAATCTCAGCGCCGAGATTCTCGGTCTCGGCCAAAATGTGCCAAGATTCTCGGCCCAATCGAGACTCCGCGCAGATACGATAAAAGCAGTTTTAAATTGTAACAGCCCATGAGTGGCGTGGCGTCAAATATATTCTTAGTAAAGCCGAAGCACATTTGGATTACTTTTTCTTCAGGTGTAGTAGATATTCCGGTCATATGCTTTAAAAAACAGGCAAGCCGGTGGGAATCGGATTCTATGGATGCCACGCCACTGCAGCCCATGCTACCTGGAATTTTATAGTAAATATGTACATAAAGGTCATCTGGCCAAGCCTTACTAACAAAATTAATTGCTATGATAATGTGTTCTATCTAACATTTATTCAATTTTCAATTCCTACAATTAGGTATTGTTGGCATATATGTGACGTGAGATACAATATTCAACAGATAGGTACAGTGATTACGTCATAGAAAACTTCACGCTTCTAGAGTCTGTGCGGAAAGAGAATAGGCGTGGCGAAAAACGGAACTAACCTAACTAGTATGGCATTTTTTTTTTCTACGGTAGAAAAGCATTACAGCGCCCCCAAATCTAAATCCTATTCTCTTTCCGCGTAGACTCTACCTTCAATATGCACTCTTTATTAGAGTGATTCATATTTTGACGATTTTTTTTTCTTGCGTCTTCATTTCATTCTCGGGCATGAATAAACATCCCTTTTTATAGATTATTTATTCAAGTTTTAGGGGTCGCTACCGCATAAGGAAAAAATCGAAAAAAAAATCATTTAAAACATCAGGTTTTTTTTCAATAATTCGTAAATAAGACACAATTAACAATAGTTTATTAAAAATCAAAATGAAAAAAGGGATCAAAAGGTCATTTATACAGCATATTTATTTTTTAGATTTTTTTCATGTCGAAAATTCACAATTGTTTTCCTCACAGAGTTTAAGTTGCACTTTTTAAAATAATTACAAAGTTTCTTTTTTTTTGCATTTACCTCCGATGTAGTATTATCCATTCAAACAAGAATAGGTCAAAGAGAAGCATATTCGAAACGTACAGAATCTTAAAATACAATGCTTCAAAATATTCCGACAAGATTAAGTAAAACTAGTCAATCGTGACAATTCTTATTGTATAATAATATAATATCAATATAACTAGGTGACGGACAGATGCAGTGAATAACGTGTTATTATTGCATTTTGGGAATGTTTGTATGTATGTCTCTCTCAATTAGCTTCAGTTTACATTTTCACATTTTATGTACATTGACTGAGTAATTTTACGTCACTCCTGACCATAAAGTGGCAATAACAGCACGCTACGCGTGCGGAAAATCCCACTTCCTGGCCTGAGGGAAACGTACATACCACGGGCGGTAATAAAGAAAGCCTCAGATCCCATATTTATCGCCCTTGCCTTCGCCTCGGGCGTCAATTACCTGCGATCTGAGACATTCTTTGTTTTACCCCCCTAGGTATAGTAATTGTCCGTTCAACTGGGCTAATGCTGTTAACGAATACAATGCCATTGAGAGGTAAACCACAAATTAGGATAACGAGAATATAGTGTCAAAAAAGTATAACTGCCTTGAAAGATCATTAGATTATAGATTCTATTTACTAGACAGTAAAGTGTAAATGCAGTTATAGATAACTGCGATCTTAATTTGTTTTGCATTTCACATTCGCCCGACAGTCTGCATGTGCGTATTCCGTAGAGAAAAGACTTAGAGATACTATGAGCTTTCAACGGATTATCGGTTCTATGACCGTAATGATAAGGCGGCAAATGCTTTTAAACAAAAAAATAATAATGCGTTTTGCTTTTACAGATTCAGCGGGGAGCCAGGTAGACCGCCCGGGTTTACTCGTGTTACGCATTGTTATTTTTTTTTGTGGTATTGTATTCTCTCAATGGCATTGTTCGCTCAATGGCATTGTATTCGTTAACAGCATTAGCCCAGTTGAACGGACAATTACTATAAGTAATGTACTAATACGGTAATTGACTGTCACTTCGGGTCCAATAGTATTCCGATTGGGGTCCAAATTTCCCCGATGGTAAATCATTATTCACTATATCTGTAATGATGTTTTGATGATATATTTCGAGCCAATCAATTTAGAGATACACATGTAAAATTTATCAGCTTCCATTTACCTTATAAAATATTTTTCACGTAATTCTTGTTTATCAGTGTTTTTATACAAGTTTGAATTGTAATGTTCCTTTGGTAGGTAATCTTGTATTGTATTCTCCTAAACCCGCAGTTAGACTACTGGTTATGTGTTTCCCTGGACATTAACTATACGTAATTCTAGACGTTAGTTAAAGTTTAGTGCTTAGGTCGGAGATATAGTGCGAATCTTGCCAGGTGAATTTTTCGCTTCGAGCCCTAATCTTTCAAACAAAGGCCGTTGTATCCATTATGGTAGCTTTGCTATAATAACTACAATGGCCTAGCGCCAGGCGCTACAAGCTAGCTCGCGCCAAACAAAGGCCATTGTATCTATTGTAACTAGCTTGTAGCTCCTGGCGCTAGGCCATTGTATCTATTATAGCAAAGCTACCACAATGGATACAATGGCCTTTGTTTGAAAGATTAGGGCTCGAAGCGAAAAATTCACCTGGCAAGATTCGCACTATAATTATGTACGAACTACTTTAAGAAAACAATACTGTTGTGTGGTTTTGTACCTCATTATCGTCCGTCATAAAAGAGAAGCGTGCTTCACAGATAAAGACTTAGTGCATTGTCATTTTAGTGGATTGTTTCATTTGATTTGACCCCTGGCGTTTACCTGACTACCTGAGAATCGAACAAATGCGAAGGCAGCTGGAACCGGAACGCCATTATTCTATTAATGCACTTGTAATCTATGGTTTATGGAGATAGAGTTGGTAATCAATTAGCCTGTTGAATCGATTTTTTTTCTGTCCTAAATCGATTCTACTATTTGTGAGGAACAAATATCTATATGACACCTAATACATTTGTATAAGTATAAAAGCCACAAATTGTAATCAAAAGCAGCAGATCGGACTGAGCATTGAAAACGCTCTATACAAAACGGTAGAACATTATGACGTCATCCGTTGCATCGCTGTACTAAGTCTGTATGAAAAAAATAGCATTTTGCCATTTTGAGCACGAAGAAGTGCGTTTAAGCACATAGTTGTCATACATTTATTTTTTCAGTGTTATTTAAGCATTCCGAAATTGACTTTAATTTTTCTTAAAGACGATAAAAAAAATATCGTTTTTTTTTAAACTGGTCTCATAACTTTATATTTTTTATACATTTTTTGTTTATTTCTTTTGTGTTATGATAATTTAGTATTTTGCAATCCATGTGACTATATTATGTTGTAACATTCAACATTATTCAACATCCCAATTGAACTTTAAAGGTCTAACGACTTTTTACAATATGGTCGTTTCGGTGTTTTTGAGGTTTACAAACAATAGGGATGACTGGGTTAAAACTGTATAATTCTATTTAGTCCGTCAGTTAGATTATGGAAAAATATGGGACACGTATTTTTTGGTTTATCAAAATATTAAAAATCGACAAAGTTATAGATCATCAAACTTCTGGAGTGGGGGCTTGTGACGTCACCCCTAAGTGAAAATTGTACCAAGGAGTGACGTCACTCGAAACTTCTAAGCACTCTATCCTGGTAATTTTTTGGTTGTCAAACAAAAGAAAAAATACGTGTACAATATTTTTTAATAATCTAACTGACGGACTAAACAGTTTTTAGCCGTCTAGCCCATTGCTTTGTTTCTGTTAAGTAGATCGTACACCTCTCCAAACGAAGCACTCTACTGGTTATGTGCTGTCATTATGGACAGACGTATGGACATACCTCGGTTAATGTTCGAGTTAATATCAAATGGTCTCAACGATGCCCTTGCGTTTGGGTCGCGGCTCGCCCGATATGAACGACGTCTCTTCTGAGGAACCAGGCGGTGGCTTCTGCACTAGACTTGACGTACTTGGCTGAGTCTGAGGAAGAAAAGCATTAACAAAATCTTAATAAACATGTAGCTATAATATTGATACAGTGAGCAAGCACGTTTTTTAGGGTTCAGTACCTCAAAAGGAAAAACGGAACCCTTATAGGATCACTTTGTGTCCGTCTGTTGGCCCTTTATCTCGGGTACGCGTGGTATCGAGTTGAAAATAAAACCATTTACTCAGGTCTACGATCGACGGTCCCTTGGATCTGTGAAAAAATCAAATCTAGTAATGGAGCTAATGGGAGTTTTGTTGTCGGTTCAAGCCAATGAAGTAAATAAAATTGCTATGCCCTGACAGGGTTCATGTTAAACTGTAATAACCTACTTTAAGAGCCTTATACTAACATGAGTCCAATAAAGAAATTTGATTTGATTTGAAAAGTATTAGCAGGTGCACTTCTCGATTTTGGCCTCCTCCTGTGCGAAAACGTACTATACTGTGCGAAGTACTTATTCTGTGGCGAAGTTTACCGTGCTGTGGCTGTGGTGGTGGGTGTATTGTTTCGACGCGAGCGTGGGAATTCTTGTTTTTTGTATGTAAATGCGCGACAATGAAATATCTTTATATGAAAGAAACATTTTGTCTCTTCATTGGTTTTTTTAATGCGGGTAAATTACACCACACTTTATGTTACATAATATAGATACAAGAAATGAAGAAATCAAAGTACATAGAAAAATCAAATGGCACTCACCTGTGTCCAGAACCGAGGATCGAACCCGGTACCTCTGGATTTCCGGCCCAGCGACTCAACCACTCGTCCACCGGAGCACCCAGCAAGTGCCCTCAATTTTACCGTCTACTTTGATTCTGGATACTTCTACTCGTATGTATGTATGTAAAATGAAATGTAGTAATGGAGTTAATGGGTGTTTTAGTTGTCGGTTCAAGCCAATGAAGTACTCGTGAAAAATGACATAGTTTCCGCACTTATATCAAAAAGTTAGTACTTTTTGATATAAGTGCGGAAATTATGTCATTTTTCATGAGTCTCGAGGTGTATTGGCCGCCAGGCGAGGGTAAATATTCGGGACGAGTGGAATAGTACATTACACAACTAGGGTGGTAATACAAAGCAAGGCCGAGATCGCAGATAGACCGTAAATGTGATCGAGGGCTTTCTTTATTATCTCCCATGTTGTGTACAGCATTTTATATCTACACTTGGCCAGAAAGCGGCTTTTTCCGTACGCGCAGCGAGCGGAAAGTCACTTTATGGCCAGGTGTGGCATTAAGTAGTGGTACCTGCGTGGTGGCGGCAGCGGAGGCGGCGGCGGCGGCCGCGTTCCGGCGGATATCTTCCAGAGGGATCTCCTCGGAGCGCGCGCGCGGCGAGCCGTCGCGTGACGCGTGCCCGCTGCTGCCGCGTTATATACTACTGTACAAGTAGTGGTACCTGCGTGGTGGCGGCAGCGGAGGCGGCGGCGGCGGCCGCGTTCCGGCGGATATCTTCCAGAGGGATCTCCTCGGAGCGCGCGCGCGGCGAGCCGTCGCGTGACGCGTGCCCGCTGCTGCCGCGTTATATACTACTGTACAAGTAGTGGTACCTGCGTGGTGGCGGCAGCGGAGGCGGCGGCGGCGGCCGCGTTCCGGCGGATATCTTCCAGAGGGATCTCCTCGGAGCGCGCGCGCGGCGAGCCGTCGCGTGACGCGTGCCCGCTGCTGCCGCGTTATATACTACTGTACAAGTAGTGGTACCTGCGTGGTGGCGGCAGCGGAGGCGGCGGCGGCGGCCGCGTTCCGGCGGATATCTTCCAGAGGGATCTCCTCGGAGCGCGCGCGCGGCGAGCCGTCGCGTGACGCGTGCCCGCTGCTGCCGCGTTATATACTACTGTACAAGTAGTGGTACCTGCGTGGTGGCGGCAGCGGAGGCGGCGGCGGCGGCCGCGTTCCGGCGGATATCTTCCAGAGGGATCTCCTCGGAGCGCGCGCGCGGCGAGCCGTCGCGTGACGCGTGCCCGCTGCTGCCGCGTTATATACTACTGTACAAGTAGTGGTACCTGCGTGGTGGCGGCAGCGGAGGCGGCGGCGGCGGCCGCGTTCCGGCGGATATCTTCCAGAGGGATCTCCTCGGAGCGCGCGCGCGGCGAGCCGTCGCGTGACGCGTGCCCGCTGCTGCCGCGTTATATACTACTGTACAAGTAGTGGTACCTGCGTGGTGGCGGCAGCGGAGGCGGCGGCGGCGGCCGCGTTCCGGCGGATATCTTCCAGAGGGATCTCCTCGGAGCGCGCGCGCGGCGAGCCGTCGCGTGACGCGTGCCCGCTGCTGCCGCGTTATATACTACTGTACAAGTAGTGGTACCTGCGTGGTGGCGGCAGCGGAGGCGGCGGCGGCGGCCGCGTTCCGGCGGATATCTTCCAGAGGGATCTCCTCGGAGCGCGCGCGCGGCGAGCCGTCGCGTGACGCGTGCCCGCTGCTGCCGCGTTATATACTACTGTACAAGTAGTGGTACCTGCGTGGTGGCGGCAGCGGAGGCGGCGGCGGCGGCCGCGTTCCGGCGGATATCTTCCAGAGGGATCTCCTCGGAGCGCGCGCGCGGCGAGCCGTCGCGTGACGCGTGCCCGCTGCTGCCGCGTTATATACTACTGTACAAGTAGTGGTACCTGCGTGGTGGCGGCAGCGGAGGCGGCGGCGGCGGCCGCGTTCCGGCGGATATCTTCCAGAGGGATCTCCTCGGAGCGCGCGCGCGGCGAGCCGTCGCGTGACGCGTGCCCGCTGCTGCCGCGTTATATACTACTGTACAAGTAGTGGTACCTGCGTGGTGGCGGCAGCGGAGGCGGCGGCGGCGGCCGCGTTCCGGCGGATATCTTCCAGAGGGATCTCCTCGGAGCGCGCGCGCGGCGAGCCGTCGCGTGACGCGTGCCCGCTGCTGCCGCGCGATATACTGCTGTATACCGACAGATTAAAGCTAAGTCCACATTGTGCCTTTTTTCTTTCAACAAGGGCATGCGTCATAGCGCATTCAACAGCGCACGTGAGGCATGCCACTAACGCATGCCCCTTTTTAGTTGCAAGCATAGCGCATGCTCAGAGGCGCGCGTTCCCGCGCTCGGTGGATTTCGGTTCAACAAAGCTGTCAACATCTCAAAATGGTGGACAATAATAAGGAGGGTACTTTAAAATGAAAAGTAATTTTTTGGTCAGCCGTTATTAAAATTGATCCGCAAAAAAAAATAAGCAGTTAAATCATTTGGGCAGCATACAAAGCTTTGGCTGGCAATAAATAAAAATCGGGCGGCAACTCTTGTTCAGCAAACAATTTAAAAACGGTTAACATTTTAACCAATATTAATCTGCTTTTTTTATCATTTGGCTGCCTAATAACCAGTCGAGCTGCAAAATAATAACTTGGGCAGCAAGATTTTACAATTGGTCAGCAGAGAGTTTAATTGCGATATACAGGGTGTCACTGTTATAAATACAGGGTGTCACTATGTTATTTATATACAGGGTATCACTGTAATGTATACAGGATGTCATTGTGATATATAAAGGGTGCCATTGTGTTATCTACAGGGTGTCACTGTGATAGATACAGGATGTCACTGTCAGCAGAGAAAACATGTCTGTAAGCAATTTAATTGAGATATACAGGGTGTCACTGTGATATATACTGGGTGTCACTATGATATCACTATACAGGGTGTCACTGTGTTATATACAGGGTGTCACTGTGATATATACAGAATGTCACTGTGTTATACAGGGTGTCCAGTAATTAATAGCCAATCTTCTAACCACTGAGAGGGCACCTTAGGCTGGTTCAGAAAATCGACTTTTAGGTTTAGTAAAAGTCCCTTGGTTTTCGAGATTTTCACACTTTTCTTAATTTTCAGTTTTTGGTCTCGTGTTTCACTGTAATGATCGTCTAGGTCACAAATGAAAATATTTTTACTGGCTATTAATTACTGGACACCCTGTATACAGGGTGTCACTGTAATGTATACAGGGTGTCACTGTGTTATATACAGAGTGTCGCTGTGATACATACAGGATATCACTGTGATATATACAGTACAGAGTGTCACTCCCAAAAATAGGTAGGTTAGGGTTATTTTTTTAATGGCCCTAAAAACGCGACATTGCAGTGCTTCAGGAATGTTCGCGGAGGCGCGCGCCGACGGCTTCCACGCCATCATGCGCAAGCGCGTAGCGTCGCTGCTGCGGCGCGTGCGCGGCAGCGCCAACAGCCTCCTAGCCACAGTCGCAGGCAGGGTGGACGGCCCGTTCTATAAAGCCTGGAATAGTATGCATGTGTCGCCTAGGTTAAGTTAAATGTTGTTTGTTCCCTTGTTACTAACATAGATTATAAGGATTATTGTTACTAATATGATATGTATGTATGTATGTATGTAAACACTTTATTGCACATAAAATCATACAGAAGCAGTACAAAAATCAATGGTTATGTACAAAGGCGAGCTTATCCCTGCTTATGGATGTACTTCCGAAATAAATGATTTATTATTATTATAAAAACGAAACGGCTCCTAAAAATAGGTAGGTTAGGGTTATTTTTTTTTGATGACCCTAAAAACGAAACGGCTCCCAAAAATAGGTAGGTTAGGGTTATTTTTTTTTGATGACCCTAAAAACGAAACGGCTCCCAAAAATAGGTAGGTTAGGGTTATATGCTTTGATTATATATCACAGTGACACCCTGTATATATCACAGTAACATCCTGTATCTATCACAGTGACACCCTGTATATAACACAGTGACACCCTGTATCTATCACAGTGACACCCTGTATATATCACAGTGACATCCTGTATCTATCACAGTTACAACCTGTATATAACACAGTGACACCCTGTATATATCACAGTGACACCCAGTATATATCACAGTGACACCCTGTATATATTACAGTGACACCCTGTATATATCACAGTGACATCCTGTATCTATCACAGTGACACCCTGTATATAACACAGTGACACCCTGTATCTATCACAGTGACACCCTGTATATATCACAGTGACATCCTGTATCTATCACAGTTACACCCTGTATATAACACAGTGACACCCTGTATATATCACAGTGACACCCAGTATATATCACAGTGACACCCTGTATATATTACAGTGACACCCTGTATATATCACAGTGACATCCTGTATCTATCACAGTGACACCCTGTATATAACACAGTGACACCTGTATCTATCACAGTGACACCCTGTATATATCACAGTGACATCATGTATCTATCACAGTTACACCCTGTATATAACACAGTGACACCCTGTATATAACACAGTGACACCCTGTATATATCACAGTGACAACCTGTATATATTACAGTGTCACCCTGTATATATCACAGTGACATCCTGTATCTATCACAGTTACACCCTGTATATAACACAGTGACACCCTGTATATATCACAGTGACAACCTGTATATATTACAGTGACACCCTGTATATATCACAGTGACATCCTGTATCTATCACAGTTACACCCTGTATATAATACAGTGACACCCTGTATATATCACAGTGACACCCAGTATATATCACAGTGACACCCTGTATATATTACAGTGACACCTGCTACTTGACACCTGACAGCTGACAATTACCGTATGACAAAATACGCACACGATTGGCGACAGAATAGTTGCGCCCATTTTGTGAATGACCAGTTAGGTTTTATTGCCCCCTTTTTTTTGATGAACAAAATGAAATATTTTGCTTACCTACTGATTGCTTACCAAAATTTGATTAACCGTAGATCGCTTAATGCAGCTCAAATATTTAATTTGCTGACCAAAATAATTTAGAGCAGTTCAGTATATCATTAATTGCAGCCTGATTTATAAATGTTTGCTTACCATAAGTTGCTTACCAACTAGCGATTTTGGCTGACCAAATACAAATTTCTGCTGACCAAAATATGAATATTTTGCTGATCGATTAAATGATACCCCTTTAAAATTTATTGAAGATTACAGAAGTTTTCCACAACTTTGGGATCAAAATAATAAAATGTAAACAAATCAAATTAAAAGACAAGATGGTCGGCGAGTTTTGGCCACGAAATATAATATATGTCGGGGACAGCAGCGATAATTCAAGAAATCCAAGATCGTCAATTGACTACTGTAGTACTAAGTAGATTTAAAATGGCGCGAACGCCGTGTGACGTAACGACCGGTTGCGGTGCACGTAGACGGGCTCGTTGGACAAGAGTGTCGATTCTCTTTCTGACTGTCGTGGCGACAACACTTGTCTTACGATTCTGTCAGTTCGTCTGCCAGTAGTTAAAGTTGCTACTTGATAATTGTAATTCTGTCGATTAATAGTGAAAAGAATCATATTGTGTAACGTAATTGTCTATTAGCTCTCTTGAGTATCTACGCCATAATATTGTAACAACTATTGTAATGCCTGATGATTGAAAAGAGAACCTGGTGAGTTTCTTCGGCCCTTCTTCTCACCAGAATGTCATTACCGAAGCGGCCAAAAGAATCAGACGAATAAATGATTTGATCTGACATGAATCCACTTCTTTAATCAACATACCTCAACGGCCAGGATTGTGCAGCTAACCCATCCTGTTCTGACAGTCAGTCGCGTGAATCTGACATATATATGACTGTTGATGGAGTAAAAAAAAATATGAAAAGTCTTCGTTCCTATTTTTCTGTGGCGACGCTCCTGTCATCTGTCAATTCTGACATGGTCTGCAACGCGCTATCGAAGTTTTCTAAGTCGGTTGCATAAATACAACTTCCAACTAGCTCTCATTGGACTTCGGTGCCCAGGCACAACACCCGCCTGGAGAGAGATCTCTCTGTTGTACTCTCTTACCACATTTTTAAAGAGCATCACAAGGCGAGCGAGAAAAAGAGTGGCGCCGGAGCTGACGAGGTCTCGTCACACATCTTCATAGACTAACCGAAACTGGTGATAGAGGGCACTTAGATCTATCCAATAAAGCTAATATAGGTTTAGTAAAAGTCTCGCCATCTTTGAGATTTTTTGACTTAATTTTTCTTTACAAGAAATAATAAAAACAAAATAAAAGTGAGTCCCATACAAAAAACATGTAAGGAACCGTTCGTGTGCGATTCAGACTCGCACTTCTTCTTCAGTGTGCCATATCCTAGCAGATATCGGCGATCATCAAGCGAAAGTCTTCTCTATTTTTCGCCACTCTGCCATGATGTTCTGGGTCTTCCTCCACCTCTTTTCCCTTCTATTTTCCCCTCTATTATGGCTTTTAGTATTGCATATTTGGTGTTTCTGTGGATATGTCCAAAATATACCGTTTTTGGTCAGGTTACAATCCAAAGTATGGAGAATGACAGTCCTCTTGTTTTAATGGTCCTTGGAATGTACTAACCTTTCTCGACTGGTAGTCCTCTCACGGTAGACAACGATGCCGTCCTTGAGCATGTGGCCGCTCGGCCTGCGCAGGCGCCGCTCTGTGTCTTCGCCGTCAGCACCTGAATATATAAAAAGTCGACTTATTATGCAGAGAAGTGGAAAAGGCGGGGAAAACCTGTGCCCAGCATTTGGCACAAAAAAGCTATTCTTCTCTTTCTTATTCTTCTTGTTAAGTTTCACAGATAGGCTCAGTCACACTTGTAGTGTGTAGCGTAACACGCACACACTTGCATCTCTCCTCCTTTATATAAACGATGTAATCCAATGTAACAGGATCCATAATAAACCTTATATTCAACATAAACTACATCTTTCACTCTCCACATCACACACTTATTTCTCATAATTATCGGACCTGCTCACGAAATTTCACGAGCATCGGTTGAAAAATGCAACCTTGACAGAAGAACAGCAAGACATCCACCGGTCAGACAGACACTTCGGGTCCAACTGACGTTCGGGTTCGACCACCGGACGGAACGCACCGCATCCGATTGTCACTCTATATCGCATAACGCGTGCTTTTTCTGGTCGCTAGCTAAGCAGTAGACTGCGTCACGTTGCCATGGCGACCTGACTGGACACTCACTGGCGTGCCGGCGGACGGTGGTGATGCCGGGACGGGTGAAGAGCGGCCGGTGCCGCGGGGCCAGGGCCGGAGCACCCGCCATGCGGGCCCCTTCGAGTAGACTGCGTCACGTTACCATGGCGACCTGACTGGACACTCACTGGCGTGCCGGCGGACGGTGGTGATGCCGGGACGGGTGAAGAGCGGCCGGTGCCGCGGGGCCAGGGCCGGAGCACCCGCCATGCGGGCCCCTTCGAGTAGACTGCGTCACGTTACCATGGCGACCTGACTGGACACTCACTGGCGTGCCGGCGGACGGTGGTGATGCCGGGACGGGTGAAGAGCGGCCGGTGCCGCGGGGCCAGGGCCGGAGCACCCGCCATGCGGGCCCCTTCGAGTAGACTGCGTCACGTTACCATGGCGACCTGACTGGACACTCACTGGCGTGCCGGCGGACGGTGGTGATGCCGGGACGGGTGAAGAGCGGCCGGTGCCGCGGGGCCAGGGCCGGAGCACCCGCCATGCGGGCCCCTTCGAGTAGACTGCGTCACGTTACCATGGCGACCTGACTGGACACTCACTGGCGTGCCGGCGGACGGTGGTGATGCCGGGACGGGTGAAGAGCGGCCGGTGCCGCGGGGCCAGGGCCGGAGCACCCGCCATGCGGGCCCCTTCGAGTAGACTGCGTCACGTTACCATGGCGACCTGACTGGACACTCACTGGCGTGCCGGCGGACGGTGGTGATGCCGGGACGGGTGAAGAGCGGCCGGTGCCGCGGGGCCAGGGCCGGAGCACCCGCCATGCGGGCCCCTTCGAGTAGACTGCGTCACGTTACCATGGCGACCTGACTGGACACTCACTGGCGTGCCGGCGGACGGTGGTGATGCCGGGACGGGTGAAGAGCGGCCGGTGCCGCGGGGCCAGGGCCGGAGCACCCGCCATGCGGGCCCCTTCGAGTAGACTGCGTCACGTTACCATGGCGACCTGACTGGACACTCACTGGCGTGCCGGCGGACGGTGGTGATGCCGGGACGGGTGAAGAGCGGCCGGTGCCGCGGGGCCAGGGCCGGAGCACCCGCCATGCGGGCCCCTTCGAGTAGACTGCGTCACGTTACCATGGCGACCTGACTGGACACTCACTGGCGTGCCGGCGGACGGTGGTGATGCCGGGACGGGTGAAGAGCGGCCGGTGCCGCGGGGCCAGGGCCGGAGCACCCGCCATGCGGGCCCCTTCGAGTAGACTGCGTCACGTTGCCATGGCGACCTGACTGGACACTCACTGGCGTGGCGGCGGACGGTGGTGATGCCGGGACGGGTGAAGAGCGGCCGGTGCCGCGGGGCCAGGGCCGGAGCACCCGCCATGCGGGCCCCTTCGAGTAGACTGCGTCACGTTGCCATGGCGACCTGACTGGACACTCACTGGCGTGCCGGCGGACGGTGGTGATGCCGGGACGGGTGAAGAGCGGCCGGTGCCGCGGGGCCAGGGCCGGAGCACCCGCCATGCGGGCCCCTTCGAGTAGACTGCGTCACGTTACCATGGCGACCTGACTGGACACTCACTGGCGTGCCGGCGGACGGTGGTGATGCCGGGACGGGTGAAGAGCGGCCGGTGCCGCGGGGCCAGGGCCGGAGCACCCGCCATGCGGGCCCCTTCGAGTAGACTGCGTCACGTTACCATGGCGACCTGACTGGACACTCACTGGCGTGCCGGCGGACGGTGGTGATGCCGGGACGGGTGAAGAGCGGCCGGTGCCGCGGGGCCAGGGCCGGAGCACCCGCCATGCGGGCCCCTTCGAGTAGACTGCGTCACGTTGCCATGGCGACCTGACTGGACACTCACTGGCGTGCCGGCGGACGGTGGTGATGCCGGGACGGGTGAAGAGCGGCCGGTGCCGCGGGGCCAGGGCCGGAGCACCCGCCATGCGGGCCCCTTCGAGTAGACTGCGTCACGTTACCATGGCGACCTGACTGGACACTCACTGGCGTGCCGGCGGACGGTGGTGATGCCGGGACGGGTGAAGAGCGGCCGGTGCCGCGGGGCCAGGGCCGGAGCACCCGCCATGCGGGCCCCTTCGAGTAGACTGCGTCACGTTACCATGGCGACCTGACTGGACACTCACTGGCGTGCCGGCGGACGGTGGTGATGCCGGGACGGGTGAAGAGCGGCCGGTGCCGCGGGGCCAGGGCCGGAGCACCCGCCATGCCGGCCACTTCGAGGAGACGGCCTATCTGCTGCATCTTCTTTTGACGGGATTTGGTTCGACCCTGAAAACCACTAATATTGTACAATACCTAGTGGACTCGCTCGTAACATCGCGGAGGTAAAATAAGCAAAATGTTTTTCGAGCCTGTTTTTCCGTCATACTCTATATAATATGGTCATCGAAATTGTACTTGGCTCACAGCATAACAATAAGGTATACGTGAGGGCCACACCAACACCGTGCCGATGTAAGGTTCGTGGGGAAATCGACCTTATTCCACTGTATTAAAATTTACTTTCGTTTATTGTGGTGAGTCTGTTTAGCCGCCATACTCAGTATATGGTCCTTGAACTTGGCTCATAACTGATGAAATCATCCTTATTGCATTATAGAGTTTACTTTCTCGTACCTTGGTTGTTTCGCCGTCATACTCCTATATATGGTCATCGGGATGCAACTTGACAATCACTGTACAATCAATAGGAAGTCAACCTTATAGCACGGTATTAAAGTTCACGTTCGCTTACCTTGGTGAGTCTCTGTTTAGCGGCCATACTCCGTATGTGGTCGTCGAACTTGAACTTGGCCCGCAGCAGCACGGTGCGGGGCAGGGCTCCGCTGGCGCCCACTCGGGGCTTGTGGATCGTCAGGTGCAAGCAACGGGGGTCCTCCTTGTCGCCTTGTATCTGAAACATAAGTACAGTAACTATCACTGGTGGCTCTGTGAACTGTAGACCTGACGAGACGATAAAAAAAAAACAAAAACTCAATCGACAAAAAAGTTCTATAAAGTCAGAGTAATAGTACTCCTCAGTTTAAATATTTTATTAGAAGAGAAAAATTGAATAACCACATTTTTACTAAAAAAAACCCGACCGCGGTGCACTTTGAAACTGCATAAAATCCGCCATTTTGTTTATTTTAACGAAGTTCATACCTAGTGACACTCGCACCATCAAGACGAATCTAATGATGTATCATTTATCAAAATCGGATGTGCCGTTGAGTAGTTACGAGCGGACACAGGAACGGACATACATACATACAGGTCAAACACATAACCCTCCTTTGGGCTTCGCCGCAGTCGGGTAAAAATTATATGTCTCGGGCAGGATTCGAACCTACAAGCGCCTTAACCAACTAGGCTACCGAAACTTTGTCCAAGTCATCGAATCCTTCAACCAGTCCCTTCATTTGTGACGTCATTCTGGGTGACGTATGTAGCACCATCTACCATTGAGTCCTTACAACCCGTATGTATGGCACCGTGGTCCCAACTCGTTTTGAGAAATCCACAGTAACGATGTACTACACCCCAAACATGATTTTTTATTAAAGCATTTACGACTGCCAATGAATTCTAATATTTTATTAGAAGTTCTTCAGTTTAGTAATTGTGAACTGCACTTATGAATATCAAAATATACCATCGTTATACAGGGTGTTACAAAAAAAAGGCTGAATAGCTTGGCTACGCCCCAGCCTGGCCGCTGCTTGTCGGGCTCCACGAGGACGACCTGGATGTTGTCTACGGCAAGGAACTGTGGTGCTAGTCAGTTATGTTGTGTTAGTGAAAATCCCTTCTATACTAACTTCCAGGTCCTGTAAGCTGCCGACCAGCTTGGCCACGCCCCAGCCTAGCCGCTGCTTGTCGGGCTCCACCAGGATGATCTGGATGTTGTCTAGGAGGAACTGTGGTGCTAGTCAGTTATGTTATGTTAGTGAACATCCCTTCTATACTAACTTCCAGGTCCTGTAAGCTGCCGACCAGCTTGGCCACGCCCCAGCCTAGCCGCTGCTTGTCGGGCTCCACGAGGATGATCTGGATGTTGTCTACGGCCAGGAACCTGTGGTGCCAGGTCCCGTCCTTCTGGATTATGTCGCAGGATATTAGGTCGGAGTCGTCTGCAAAAAGAAATAGGCTATTTATTATTTTACAACTTTTTTCTGTGGTATGTTATACACGGTGGGAATGAGTAACCCGACAAACTTTATCTAACGACTATTGGGAGTAAAAAACGTCATATGATGTATAGTCGAAAAACGCTTACTTTCCAAGATATTCATCATTTTTAAAATGAAAACTCCCAAGTGTGTAACAGGCTCTAATAAATGTGACTAAGATATTTTTACTAAATTTTTTATTCCGCTAGCCAACAGCAATTAACCTTTCGTAGCATTTGATGGCAAGCGATTACGAGTAAGGTTGCCAGATGGTCGGGAATTGGCGGGATTCTCCCGATTTTTTGTATGTCCTCCCGACTCCCGACAAAGAAGAAAATGTCCCGACAAACGACTTCATTTTAAAACTTAGTCCGATCCACTCAAGGTGGTCCGGCCAGCGAAAATTTCTGCACTTTCAGACTAAAAAAAAAAGCTCGCGCGTAGAGCCCGCGGGGCATCTCCCGACCAAAGTCTCAAAATCCCGACATATTGTTTCCTGCTCCCGATAATAGGGTAATTCAATCTGGCATCCCTAATTACGAGGCCAAAAATTGACCTTTTGTGTCCATTCCATTTTAAAGAGGACTACTTCAGTAAAAAATCGATAAAGTTTAAAAAGATAGATTTCATGTATGTCACACATGAAATCAAAAAGCGAAGGGGAGAGGGGGGTCGCGAAATATTTTTTCATAGCAGGGGGTCGTGTCATGAAAAAGGTTGAAAACCACTGATAGTACATTACACAACTAGGGTGGTAATACAAAGAAAGGCCGAGATCGCAGAAGTTTGCGGCCCGAGCTGCAAGCGAGGGACGTAAATATACGATCGAGGGCTTTCTTTATTACCCGACTGCGGCGAAGCACAAAGGAGGGTTATGTGTTTGAACTGTATGTATGTATGTCCGTTCCTATGTCCGCTCGTAACTACTTAACGGCACAACCGATTTTGATAAATGACACATCATTAGATTTGTCTTGATGACGCGAGTGTCACTGGGTATGAAGTTGTTAAAATAAACAAAATGGCGGATTTTATGCACTTTTAAAGTGCACCGCGGTCGGGTTTTTTTAGTAAAAATATTTATTACCTCCCGTGTCGCGTCATCACACACATCATTTTATGTCTACACTTGGCTAGAAAGCCACTTTTTGGCCAGGTGTGGCATAATAACATTTTTTATTTCAAGTGACATCAGGAATACGTGGGTTTATTACTCAGGTCCAGGACATCTCCCACTTGCACGAAGGGCGCGGGGTTGGCGAGCGGCAGCTGCGTCTCGGGCTTGCCCGCCAGCTTCAGGCACAAGTCCCGGATCATTAATGTACGTACTCAGGTCCAGGACATCTCCCACTTGCACGAAGGGCGCGGGGTTGGCGAGCGGCAGCTGCGTCTCGGGCTTGCCCGCCAGCTTCAGGCACAAGTCCCGGATCATTAATGTACGTACTCAGGTCCAGGACATCTCCCACTTGCACGAAGGGCGCGGGGTTGGCGAGCGGCAGCTGCGTCTCGGGCTTGCCCGCCAGCTTCAGGCACAAGTCCCGGATCATTAATGTACGTACTCAGGTCCAGGACATCTCCCACTTGCACGAAGGGCGCGGGGTTGGCGAGCGGCAGCTGCGTCTCGGGCTTGCCCGCCAGCTTCAGGCACAAGTCCCGGATCATTAATGTACGTACTCAGGTCCAGGACATCTCCCACTTGCACGAAGGGCGCGGGGTTGGCGAGCGGCAGCTGCGTCTCGGGCTTGCCCGCCAGCTTCAGGCACAAGTCCCGGATCATTAATGTACGTACTCAGGTCCAGGACATCTCCCACTTGCACGAAGGGCGCGGGGTTGGCGAGCGGCAGCTGCGTCTCGGGCTTGCCCGCCAGCTTCAGGCACAAGTCCCGGATCATTAATGTACGTACTCAGGTCCAGGACATCTCCCACTTGCACGAAGGGCGCGGGGTTGGCGAGCGGCAGCTGCGTCTCGGGCTTGCCCGCCAGCTTCAGGCACAAGTCCCGGATCATTAATGTACGTACTCAGGTCCAGGACATCTCCCACTTGCACGAAGGGCGCGGGGTTGGCGAGCGGCAGCTGCGTCTCGGGCTTGCCCGCCAGCTTCAGGCACAAGTCCCGGATCATTAATGTACGTACTCAGGTCCAGGACATCTCCCACTTGCACGAAGGGCGCGGGGTTGGCGAGCGGCAGCTGCGTCTCGGGCTTGCCCGCCAGCTTCAGGCACAAGTCCCGGATCATTAATGTACGTACTCAGGTCCAGGACATCTCCCACTTGCACGAAGGGCGCGGGGTTGGCGAGCGGCAGCTGCGTCTCGGGCTTGCCCGCCAGCTTCAGGCACAAGTCCCGGATCATTAATGTACGTACTCAGGTCCAGGACATCTCCCACTTGCACGAAGGGCGCGGGGTTGGCGAGCGGCAGCTGCGTCTCGGGCTTGCCCGCCAGCTTCAGGCACAAGTCCCGGATCATTAATGTACGTACTCAGGTCCAGGACATCTCCCACTTGCACGAAGGGCGCGGGGTTGGCGAGCGGCAGCTGCGTCTCGGGCTTGCCCGCCAGCTTCAGGCACAAGTCCCGGATCATTAATGTACGTACTCAGGTCCAGGACATCTCCCACTTGCACGAAGGGCGCGGGGTTGGCGAGCGGCAGCTGCGTCTCGGGCTTGCCCGCCAGCTTCAGGCACAAGTCCCGGATCATTAATGTACGTACTCAGGTCCAGGACATCTCCCACTTGCACGAAGGGCGCGGGGTTGGCGAGCGGCAGCTGCGTCTCGGGCTTGCCCGCCAGCTTCAGGCACAAGTCCCGGATCATTAATGTACGTACTCAGGTCCAGGACATCTCCCACTTGCACGAAGGGCGCGGGGTTGGCGAGCGGCAGCTGCGTCTCGGGCTTGCCCGCCAGCTTCAGGCACAAGTCCCGGATCATTAATGTACGTACTCAGGTCCAGGACATCTCCCACTTGCACGAAGGGCGCGGGGTTGGCGAGCGGCAGCTGCGTCTCGGGCTTGCCCGCCAGCTTCAGGCACAAGTCCCGGATCATTAATGTACGTACTCAGGTCCAGGACATCTCCCACTTGCACGAAGGGCGCGGGGTTGGCGAGCGGCAGCTGCGTCTCGGGCTTGCCCGCCAGCTTCAGGCACAAGTCCCGGATCATTAATGTACGTACTCAGGTCCAGGACATCTCCCACTTGCACGAAGGGCGCGGGGTTGGCGAGCGGCAGCTGCGTCTCGGGCTTGCCCGCCAGCTTCAGGCACAAGTCCCGGATCATTAATGTACGTACTCAGGTCCAGGACATCTCCCACTTGCACGAAGGGCGCGGGGTTGGCGAGCGGCAGCTGCGTCTCGGGCTTGCCCGCCAGCTTCAGGCACAAGTCCCGGATCATTAATGTACGTACTCAGGTCCAGGACATCTCCCACTTGCACGAAGGGCGCGGGGTTGGCGAGCGGCAGCTGCGTCTCGGGCTTGCCCGCCAGCTTCAGGCACAAGTCCCGGATCATTAATGTACGTACTCAGGTCCAGGACATCTCCCACTTGCACGAAGGGCGCGGGGTTGGCGAGCGGCAGCTGCGTCTCGGGCTTGCCCGCCAGCTTCAGGCACAAGTCCCGGATCATTAATGTACGTACTCAGGTCCAGGACATCTCCCACTTGCACGAAGGGCGCGGGGTTGGCGAGCGGCAGCTGCGTCTCGGGCTTGCCCGCCAGCTTCAGGCACAAGTCCCGGATCATTAATGTACGTACTCAGGTCCAGGACATCTCCCACTTGCACGAAGGGCGCGGGGTTGGCGAGCGGCAGCTGCGTCTCGGGCTTGCCCGCCAGCTTCAGGCACAAGTCCCGGATCATTAATGTACGTACTCAGGTCCAGGACATCTCCCACTTGCACGAAGGGCGCGGGGTTGGCGAGCGGCAGCTGCGTCTCGGGCTTGCCCGCCAGCTTCAGGCACAAGTCCCGGATCATTAATGTACGTACTCAGGTCCAGGACATCTCCCACTTGCACGAAGGGCGCGGGGTTGGCGAGCGGCAGCTGCGTCTCGGGCTTGCCCGCCAGCTTCAGGCACAAGTCCCGGATCATTAATGTACGTACTCAGGTCCAGGACATCTCCCACTTGCACGAAGGGCGCGGGGTTGGCGAGCGGCAGCTGCGTCTCGGGCTTGCCCGCCAGCTTCAGGCACAAGTCCCGGATCATTAATGTACGTACTCAGGTCCAGGACATCTCCCACTTGCACGAAGGGCGCGGGGTTGGCGAGCGGCAGCTGCGTCTCGGGCTTGCCCGCCAGCTTCAGGCACAAGTCCCGGATCATTAATGTACGTACTCAGGTCCAGGACATCTCCCACTTGCACGAAGGGCGCGGGGTTGGCGAGCGGCAGCTGCGTCTCGGGCTTGCCCGCCAGCTTCAGGCACAAGTCCCGGATCATTAATGTACGTACTCAGGTCCAGGACATCTCCCACTTGCACGAAGGGCGCGGGGTTGGCGAGCGGCAGCTGCGTCTCGGGCTTGCCCGCCAGCTTCAGGCACAAGTCCCGGATCATTAATGTACGTACTCAGGTCCAGGACATCTCCCACTTGCACGAAGGGCGCGGGGTTGGCGAGCGGCAGCTGCGTCTCGGGCTTGCCCGCCAGCTTCAGGCACAAGTCCCGGATCATTAATGTACGTACTCAGGTCCAGGACATCTCCCACTTGCACGAAGGGCGCGGGGTTGGCGAGCGGCAGCTGCGTCTCGGGCTTGCCCGCCAGCTTCAGGCACAAGTCCCGGATCATTAATGTACGTACTCAGGTCCAGGACATCTCCCACTTGCACGAAGGGCGCGGGGTTGGCGAGCGGCAGCTGCGTCTCGGGCTTGCCCGCCAGCTTCAGGCACAAGTCCCGGATCATTAATGTACGTACTCAGGTCCAGGACATCTCCCACTTGCACGAAGGGCGCGGGGTTGGCGAGCGGCAGCTGCGTCTCGGGCTTGCCCGCCAGCTTCAGGCACAAGTCCCGGATCATTAATGTACGTACTCAGGTCCAGGACATCTCCCACTTGCACGAAGGGCGCGGGGTTGGCGAGCGGCAGCTGCGTCTCGGGCTTGCCCGCCAGCTTCAGGCACAAGTCCCGGATCATTAATGTACGTACTCAGGTCCAGGACATCTCCCACTTGCACGAAGGGCGCGGGGTTGGCGAGCGGCAGCTGCGTCTCGGGCTTGCCCGCCAGCTTCAGGCACAAGTCCCGGATCATTAATGTACGTACTCAGGTCCAGGACATCTCCCACTTGCACGAAGGGCGCGGGGTTGGCGAGCGGCAGCTGCGTCTCGGGCTTGCCCGCCAGCTTCAGGCACAAGTCCCGGATCATTAATGTACGTACTCAGGTCCAGGACATCTCCCACTTGCACGAAGGGCGCGGGGTTGGCGAGCGGCAGCTGCGTCTCGGGCTTGCCCGCCAGCTTCAGGCACAAGTCCCGGATCATTAATGTACGTACTCAGGTCCAGGACATCTCCCACTTGCACGAAGGGCGCGGGGTTGGCGAGCGGCAGCTGCGTCTCGGGCTTGCCCGCCAGCTTCAGGCACAAGTCCCGGATCATTAATGTACGTACTCAGGTCCAGGACATCTCCCACTTGCACGAAGGGCGCGGGGTTGGCGAGCGGCAGCTGCGTCTCGGGCTTGCCCGCCAGCTTCAGGCACAAGTCCCGGATCATTAATGTACGTACTCAGGTCCAGGACATCTCCCACTTGCACGAAGGGCGCGGGGTTGGCGAGCGGCAGCTGCGTCTCGGGCTTGCCCGCCAGCTTCAGGCACAAGTCCCGGATCATTAATGTACGTACTCAGGTCCAGGACATCTCCCACTTGCACGAAGGGCGCGGGGTTGGCGAGCGGCAGCTGCGTCTCGGGCTTGCCCGCCAGCTTCAGGCACAAGTCCCGGATCATTAATGTACGTACTCAGGTCCAGGACATCTCCCACTTGCACGAAGGGCGCGGGGTTGGCGAGCGGCAGCTGCGTCTCGGGCTTGCCCGCCAGCTTCAGGCACAAGTCCCGGATCATTAATGTACGTACTCAGGTCCAGGACATCTCCCACTTGCACGAAGGGCGCGGGGTTGGCGAGCGGCAGCTGCGTCTCGGGCTTGCCCGCCAGCTTCAGGCACAAGTCCCGGATCATTAATGTACGTACTCAGGTCCAGGACATCTCCCACTTGCACGAAGGGCGCGGGGTTGGCGAGCGGCAGCTGCGTCTCGGGCTTGCCCGCCAGCTTCAGGCACAAGTCCCGGATCATTAATGTACGTACTCAGGTCCAGGACATCTCCCACTTGCACGAAGGGCGCGGGGTTGGCGAGCGGCAGCTGCGTCTCGGGCTTGCCCGCCAGCTTCAGGCACAAGTCCCGGATCATTAATGTACGTACTCAGGTCCAGGACATCTCCCACTTGCACGAAGGGCGCGGGGTTGGCGAGCGGCAGCTGCGTCTCGGGCTTGCCCGCCAGCTTCAGGCACAAGTCCCGGATCATTAATGTACGTACTCAGGTCCAGGACATCTCCCACTTGCACGAAGGGCGCGGGGTTGGCGAGCGGCAGCTGCGTCTCGGGCTTGCCCGCCAGCTTCAGGCACAAGTCCCGGATCATTAATGTACGTACTCAGGTCCAGGACATCTCCCACTTGCACGAAGGGCGCGGGGTTGGCGAGCGGCAGCTGCGTCTCGGGCTTGCCCGCCAGCTTCAGGCACAAGTCCCGGATCATTAATGTACGTACTCAGGTCCAGGACATCTCCCACTTGCACGAAGGGCGCGGGGTTGGCGAGCGGCAGCTGCGTCTCGGGCTTGCCCGCCAGCTTCAGGCACAAGTCCCGGATCATTAATGTACGTACTCAGGTCCAGGACATCTCCCACTTGCACGAAGGGCGCGGGGTTGGCGAGCGGCAGCTGCGTCTCGGGCTTGCCCGCCAGCTTCAGGCACAAGTCCCGGATCATTAATGTACGTACTCAGGTCCAGGACATCTCCCACTTGCACGAAGGGCGCGGGGTTGGCGAGCGGCAGCTGCGTCTCGGGCTTGCCCGCCAGCTTCAGGCACAAGTCCCGGATCATTAATGTACGTACTCAGGTCCAGGACATCTCCCACTTGCACGAAGGGCGCGGGGTTGGCGAGCGGCAGCTGCGTCTCGGGCTTGCCCGCCAGCTTCAGGCACAAGTCCCGGATCATTAATGTACGTACTCAGGTCCAGGACATCTCCCACTTGCACGAAGGGCGCGGGGTTGGCGAGCGGCAGCTGCGTCTCGGGCTTGCCCGCCAGCTTCAGGCACAAGTCCCGGATCATTAATGTACGTACTCAGGTCCAGGACATCTCCCACTTGCACGAAGGGCGCGGGGTTGGCGAGCGGCAGCTGCGTCTCGGGCTTGCCCGCCAGCTTCAGGCACAAGTCCCGGATCATTAATGTACGTACTCAGGTCCAGGACATCTCCCACTTGCACGAAGGGCGCGGGGTTGGCGAGCGGCAGCTGCGTCTCGGGCTTGCCCGCCAGCTTCAGGCACAAGTCCCGGATCATTAATGTACGTACTCAGGTCCAGGACATCTCCCACTTGCACGAAGGGCGCGGGGTTGGCGAGCGGCAGCTGCGTCTCGGGCTTGCCCGCCAGCTTCAGGCACAAGTCCCGGATCATTAATGTACGTACTCAGGTCCAGGACATCTCCCACTTGCACGAAGGGCGCGGGGTTGGCGAGCGGCAGCTGCGTCTCGGGCTTGCCCGCCAGCTTCAGGCACAAGTCCCGGATCATTAATGTACGTACTCAGGTCCAGGACATCTCCCACTTGCACGAAGGGCGCGGGGTTGGCGAGCGGCAGCTGCGTCTCGGGCTTGCCCGCCAGCTTCAGGCACAAGTCCCGGATCATTAATGTACGTACTCAGGTCCAGGACATCTCCCACTTGCACGAAGGGCGCGGGGTTGGCGAGCGGCAGCTGCGTCTCGGGCTTGCCCGCCAGCTTCAGGCACAAGTCCCGGATCATTAATGTACGTACTCAGGTCCAGGACATCTCCCACTTGCACGAAGGGCGCGGGGTTGGCGAGCGGCAGCTGCGTCTCGGGCTTGCCCGCCAGCTTCAGGCACAAGTCCCGGATCATTAATGTACGTACTCAGGTCCAGGACATCTCCCACTTGCACGAAGGGCGCGGGGTTGGCGAGCGGCAGCTGCGTCTCGGGCTTGCCCGCCAGCTTCAGGCACAAGTCCCGGATCATTAATGTACGTACTCAGGTCCAGGACATCTCCCACTTGCACGAAGGGCGCGGGGTTGGCGAGCGGCAGCTGCGTCTCGGGCTTGCCCGCCAGCTTCAGGCACAAGTCCCGGATCATTAATGTACGTACTCAGGTCCAGGACATCTCCCACTTGCACGAAGGGCGCGGGGTTGGCGAGCGGCAGCTGCGTCTCGGGCTTGCCCGCCAGCTTCAGGCACAAGTCCCGGATCATTAATGTACGTACTCAGGTCCAGGACATCTCCCACTTGCACGAAGGGCGCGGGGTTGGCGAGCGGCAGCTGCGTCTCGGGCTTGCCCGCCAGCTTCAGGCACAAGTCCCGGATCATTAATGTACGTACTCAGGTCCAGGACATCTCCCACTTGCACGAAGGGCGCGGGGTTGGCGAGCGGCAGCTGCGTCTCGGGCTTGCCCGCCAGCTTCAGGCACAAGTCCCGGATCATTAATGTACGTACTCAGGTCCAGGACATCTCCCACTTGCACGAAGGGCGCGGGGTTGGCGAGCGGCAGCTGCGTCTCGGGCTTGCCCGCCAGCTTCAGGCACAAGTCCCGGATCATTAATGTACGTACTCAGGTCCAGGACATCTCCCACTTGCACGAAGGGCGCGGGGTTGGCGAGCGGCAGCTGCGTCTCGGGCTTGCCCGCCAGCTTCAGGCACAAGTCCCGGATCATTAATGTACGTACTCAGGTCCAGGACATCTCCCACTTGCACGAAGGGCGCGGGGTTGGCGAGCGGCAGCTGCGTCTCGGGCTTGCCCGCCAGCTTCAGGCACAAGTCCCGGATCATTAATGTACGTACTCAGGTCCAGGACATCTCCCACTTGCACGAAGGGCGCGGGGTTGGCGAGCGGCAGCTGCGTCTCGGGCTTGCCCGCCAGCTTCAGGCACAAGTCCCGGATCATTAATGTACGTACTCAGGTCCAGGACATCTCCCACTTGCACGAAGGGCGCGGGGTTGGCGAGCGGCAGCTGCGTCTCGGGCTTGCCCGCCAGCTTCAGGCACAAGTCCCGGATCATTAATGTACGTACTCAGGTCCAGGACATCTCCCACTTGCACGAAGGGCGCGGGGTTGACGAGCGGCAGCTGCGTCTCGGGCTTGCCCGCCAGCTTCAGGCACAAGTCCCGGATCATTAATGTACGTACTCAGGTCCAGGACATCTCCCACTTGCACGAAGGGCGCGGGGTTGACGAGCGGCAGCTGCGTCTCGGGCTTGCCCGCCAGCTTCAGGCACAAGTCCCGGATCATTAATGTACGTACTCAGGTCCAGGACATCTCCCACTTGCACGAAGGGCGCGGGGTTGGCGAGCGGCAGCTGCGTCTCGGGCTTGCCCGCCAGCTTCAGGCACAAGTCCCGGATCAGGAAGAACGTGCGGATAGCACGCCGCGCGCGCTCCATCTGGTAACAAATATTACATTACTTACCTAGGGCGGTAAGACAAACAATGTCTCAGATCGCAGGTATTTGACGCTAACGCGAAATTAGATTGCGATTTTTATACTGTAGACAGAGATGTGTGTAAAGAATATCGCATTACTTTAAAGAAAACACGTATCTCATACTGACTCCAGGTAAAAACGCAGTAAGTGTATACATATGACATTCGTATGTAACTTTTGACGTTTTTCTCGACGACATTTTTAGATACGAGTTTTTTTCAAAGTACGATATACGATATAGAAATCTATAAGTCTTATTATCGATCAAATAAATAAAACAGAAAACTGACAAAATTGGTATTACTTCGCAAACTATCCATATTACTGGGTCCTTTGGTCACAATATTTGTGATTAAGAGTGTAAACATAACATTTAATAGAATTTCAATTGATTATAGTGACCTGGATAATGGGTCACTACAGTAAAGGACAACTTTAGAATTTTAGTTCTCAAAAACTACACATCGTATCGATAGCGGAGTTTTAGTATAGTGCTTAGAATGGTATAAAAAAAACAATTTCTGCAATAAAAAGACATCCAAGGAAGGCTTTGATAAAAGACTGTGCCGCGAAAACTGACAGTAAATGGAAGTTTCGGTTTCTGTCGAAACTAAGACCGAAGCCGAAATTCGGTTTCGGTTTCAGCCGTAAAAACTAGTTTCGGTCGGACACTAAGTATAGTCTGACCGCCGACTTAAGAGTAAAGAGTCATAAACATGAGCTAATTGGTTATCTATTATAGAAGGAGTGTAAGTGATTTCTTACGTATACAAAAAGCTAACGTAATAGTTAGTACTAAGGGACAATATCAAATGACAGCGCAAAAATTGCAAATGCAATAAAAAACATTGGACCCGGTTGCAAAAATCGGGAATTTTCAACTATAGTGAGATTCGATAGAACTGAACAAAAACAATAACAAATATGTTGACTGACAATTTGGATCTATTGTCTATGGATTTACTGTGAAATAGTGATGGGAAAGGTATAACATTAATTAATCAATCCATTTGACATTCATGAAATTATTATTAACTACCCTAACGAATTCTTGTTTTTATTTTATTATCTTTTGTTGACAACAGAAATACACATTCTGTGAAAATTTAAGTCTTTTTCTTTTACGGTTCAAAAGCTAGAGCCCTATGACGGACGGACAGCGGAGGCTTGATGATAGGGTTCCGTTGGCACCCTTTGGGTACGGAACCCTAATAACGCAGTTTTTAAAGTTAGGTACGTGCTATTTTACCTTTACCTTTACCGGTACCTTTTCAACAATATTTTTAAGGGAAAGCACAGTCCGTAAATTACAGAGCCAAATTGTTGCTATCCAGTAGTAAAAGTCCAGCCAAAAAAACAATGTTTTTCGAAGTCAAGAAATGGGAAAGCAAAGTCGTATTTCTAACAAAATCGGAAGACCAGAATAATGCGAATAAACGTTTCTTTAATCTTTGTCACTTCTTGTCAGTTATGGTTATTTTTTAATTAAGGCCATAGATAGCTATGGCCTTATACCAGACGACGACGAAGCAGAAAGGAGGATTATAGCGCCGTATGTAAAATCAAGGCCAAGTGCGGGTAGTTCGGAAAACACGCGCGGCTAGAAGATGTTGACACCCGCCTCGCCAGTCTTTTCACAACCATGGACGTCACGGCTTGTCCGAAATGTCAAGATGATGGTCAAGAGTTGATGTGATGGATGAGTATGATTTCACCAGGCCATTGCTGCCCTTGGCTGCCCGCCTTTGTGCGAAACCTATGCAGCAGTTCCTCTTTATTGTCGTCGTGTTTCGACTTCCGGCGCCCCTATCACCTTGGCGCCTATGTGCGCTGCACACTTCGCACACAGGGGTGGCGCAGCCCTGTAATATACACTTTACTGTCTAGTAAATAGAATCTATAATCTAATGATCTTTCAAGGCAGTTACACTTTTTTGACACTATATTCTCGTTATCCTAATTTGTGGTTTACCTCTCAATGCTATTGTATTCTTTAGACCAGACGAGTAAAAACGCAAGGATCTTGTTTTAGCCTTTTTCGTAGTTGGGTTTTCCTATATACATTTATTGGATATGGCATTCATTGCCAAAATCTATAATTAAAAAATAATCTTTCCGAAATACTAATCGATATCAAAATGTCATTGTTAATAAAAATTAATACATTTTTAAAAAACGGACATTCCCATCACTACGAATCCAAAGACATTATAGATTTTTACATTTTAGATAAGTAAAAAAAATTGAGTAACATTTGACATATAGAAAAATGGTATTGACTAAGTTTGTTTTTACTGAAATATGAATAATTAATGGATATTTTAATTAAAAATGAATGAAAATACAAGGTTTATGTATATAAATTGTTGATAAGGCTATGTTCGTTCTTAAAAAGTGCGTGATTACGAAGTAATGAAGGTAAATCCGTTTGTTTACTTGTTTGTCCTTTTCTATTGAATCTCACTATAGTACCTACCTATTCCGTTGAATCCGGTTTAATGGTTTATGGTTGTGTTTTAATATTTAACTCACTCATTACAGTTTTGACAACCCTATGCAGGTGTGAAGATACCTTTTGTATTTAAAATATAAAAAGCATGTTGACCTTTAATAGAAAGTGTTTAGAAAGGTCGAAATTCACTACTTCGTATTACGACTTGTCACCTTTCAAAGTAATAATGCTATTGTAACAAGTTTTATGGCTTTTTACTCGAACGGCGCCGGATAGACTATACCTAGAGATGTTTTCATGGAACGGTCATGATGCCGACTCACCTCCCCGCTGGGCAGTCGCTTGGCGAAGGCGATGCCCGACATGGGGGTGCGGGTGGGGGGCAGCAGTATGGCCGCGTCCATACACAACCACTCCACGTTCAGTGGCCGCTTGCTCATCTCGCAGTACCTGGGGAAAACGTGCCGTAAACTCGGGTTTTATGGCCCAATGCAGGAATACAGTCAGTAACATCCAATAGTACATTACTTACTAGGGCGGTAAAACAAAGAATGTCACATCGAAGTTATTTGACACCCGAGCCGAAGATAAGGTAAATAATTCTAATGGATAACGCTTGCAATCGGTATAATAAAAGCGCTATGACGGGGGGTACCTACTTTAAGAAACGAGTAATCGGGGCTCTCAAAGATCGGCAACGTATAGTTAACACCTCTGTGCTGCAGATATTTATTCACTTATCACATAAAACTATACATACACATACATAATTATAACCATTACTATACTTTGTACATAACCATTGATTTTTGTACTGCTTCTGTATGATTTTATGTGCAATAAAGTGTTTACATACATACATACATATAAAAAATAACTCACTCGTCCTCGAACATGTCCAGGAAGATATCATCACACTTGTAGAAGTTCCGGGCGAGCGCCGCGGCGCGCGCGCGCAGCGCCTCCGCCGCGCCCGAGTGCCGCCCCCCCGCCCCCGCACCCGCCCCCGCCCCCGCCCCCGCCCCCGCCCCCACACCCGCCCCCGCCACCACCCCCCGCATCGCTATACCCACTAGCGTCACGCTCAACTCCAGCGTCACCAACCGGACTTTGGAAGCTGAAACGGTAACATCTCTGGGTTAATCAACTTTTTCCTGTGTTTTTTGTCCCGTTGTCCAAGAGACAACAGTGACTGAGTTTCTTAAAAAAACTGTTATAATGTATGCTACTAATGTGCATAGGAGACTTTGCAAGCCGTCAACTTCAGTTTCCGTCAATATTATTAACTGATTTGAAAATCTTATAATAATGGGATAGCTAATTGTTCAAATACCACCAATGGGTCGATTTCAGAACGTTACGACCGCGGCGGATTTTTCATTGTGACTCACCAGGTTTGCAGCTCAAGTTGACAATCGCCGTGAGTTTGGATATGAGGAGCGCGTTGTAGCTCTGTCCGGGCCGCTTGGACGGCGTCGACGCCCCCTGCGAGCCCTCGCTACACGCGTCACTAGATGGGTCAGTCTGCTCGGGGTATAGTAGTGTGTCCAGCAGTTCCGTGTTTACTCCTGAGACGATAAAGTCAGGTTTAAGCCGGTGCTCTTTTTTAATTAATGGTACAGTTTTAAATAAAGCTTAAGATCAAATAATGGCTTTCATCAACTGTGCAATTACGAATTCTCAAGTTCTTTGGCCACATCTCCAGAAATGAGGGATCGATAGAGCGGCTTGTAGTACAAGGTCAGGTAGAAGGGAAAAGTTGTAGAGGAGGATCTCCTACCGGAAGCACGAACGCTTGTCAAATCCTTGTTACGACAAATGCTTGTTTCGTCAAATGCTTATTTCGTTAAATGCTAGTTTTGTCTAATCCTCTGTTCGTCAATCCCTTGTATTGTCCAGTCTTTGAATCGTAATAAATTTGTTCTGTCACATTCTTGTTTTGTCTTATTCTAGTTACGTCCGACAGACGAGACAATTATTAGACGAAACAAGGATCCGCCTAAATAAAGATTAGACGTAACTAGAGTTAGACAAAACAAGTATGTGACAGAACAAATTTATTACGATTCAAGGACTGAACAATACAAGGGATTGACGAACAGAGGATTAGACAAAACTAGCATTTAACGAAATAAGCATTTGACGAAACAAGCATTTGTCGAAACAAGGATTTGACAAGCGTTCGTGCTTCCCCCTTCTACCCGATGGACAGACCTACTAAAAACAATCACCAAATCATCCGTGGTTGAGTGCTCTCGCAACATTTTCAACCGCCAGAAATGGAGACATCGCGAAGGAAAGTTTGACAGTCCACCAACAGGAAACCGGAAGTGAAGATCAATCATGATACAATGTCCGAATATACATGTAAACACAATTTTGACATTATGGAATCATCTATGTAGCTATCATTATTCATTGTCACAGTAAGCGAGGATTTAGACGCAAGTCGATGATCAGATCCACGTCTGAATTCGTGTCCTTTCAGCAAGTCGACATGATTTAAATTATATTATAGAAAGCGTAATATCGTTCACAGTGGAAAAATCTGGACGAACCTTAGTTCAGCAGTAGATAATCTAAGTTATAATTATGATGAATATGACAAAGTTGATTTAAGAATTGTTGTCAAAGGTCACAAAAGAAATCCTATAGTTTTCTAAATTTATTAAACTACTGAAGATAAGTGTAGAAATATCCTACATAAAGATATAAAAGGGTAATTCCATGGAAATGTAACCCAAGTTACCATTTAATCTCGTATTTACTTATTTGTGATGCAAATTTAAGTGTTAATTTTACTCTAGATTAGTATAACTTTAATATTGATACTTAAATTTGGACCATGAATAAATAACTGGCCAAGAGCATGTCGGACCATGCTCAGTGTAGGGTTCCATAGCCGTAACTATAAGGTAAAAAATACGATGTAAAAAAAGTACAACAACAAAAGAGCGTATCTTCATAGCAATTACGTCCTTTTGTTGAGAAGCGCAGTTTATCGGCAATAACTCAAAAACGGTACATTCGATCTTGTTGAAAATAATTTTCGTTGAAAGTATTAATTAAGCGTTACCTTCGTGATTTTTTTCATATTTTTCGGGCGCACGGTTTAGAAAATAGAGGGGGGGGACACAATTTACACAACTTTCGGAGCGATTATTTCCAAATACATTCACTTAATCAAAAACATTACTTAGGAACCTTATAGTGTTTTTTAAAGAGCTGTCGAACTATGTACCACACGTTGTTATTTGCTGAAAAAAATTTTTTTTACTGTCTTTAACATGTATGGAGTGCCCCCCCTAAAAATATTAATTTTAATTATTTATATACCAAACTAAGTAGCGGCTCATAAAAGACATCTATATTCCAAATTTCATCAATATCCATCATGTAGTTTTTGAGTAAAATGCCTGTGACATACGGACAGACAGACAGACAGACAGACGGACGGACATGACGAAACTATAAGGGTTCCGTTTTTGCCATTTTGGCTACGGAACCCTAAAAAACACACGAAGAATTGGTAACCAACGTTACTATCTGTAATGGAATTACCCAAAACAGTGTTTTTGATTTGAAAGTCACTTCTTACCAACTAAGAATCCAGGCGAGCAAATCAGGAGGCAGAAAACATATCAATTAATAGAAAATCGAAAGTTAAGTCAATTATGATTGATGGAATTACTAGAAGGTATTTTAAAGTTAACATTAGAAATCCAAACTAATTACCTTTATTGTTTATCAACGCAAATAGCAGACAAAGCGCGAACAACGCCTTATAATCATTCTCACTGCAGTCCAAAGAATCTAGAATGGTTTTCAAAAATGGCCGCTTTTCGATCTCACGACTCTGTCTTATTAAAACGCTGTCAGACGCGGATGGTAGCGCGGGCGAGCTGGGGGGAACACCCAGCAACTTCTGCTTTTCTTCATCAGTAATATTGTTCAATTCCGGACCAGATTTAGAGGAGCTCGTCTCGATCCCGGAATCTGGTAACGGTGAATCTGGCATGTTCTGTTTTGCCAATGTCACCGCACTGGAAGACTTCGTTTGCATCTGAGTGACCAAATCCTCTGTGGAGTCGTGCGCTACGCTGGAAGATTCGCTTATATGCGATGTGGACGGCAGCGAAGTGGACACTAACTCTGGATCCAAGTCACAACTTGACTGGTCCGTGTCATAACCGAATAACTTGGGTCCACTATACTCCGGAGTGGTATAATCCCTTTCCTGTCCTGATGTACTTTCTAACGCCTTTTCTAAACTCAACTGAGGCTTGGAAAACTCCAATTTTACACTGGATTTGGCGTTGCTGATGTACATTTCTAATATTTTGGTAGCACCATCCTCAAATACTGATAAGTCGGATTGTAGTATGATCCAAGCCAATGCGTGAACTATAGGACCATGTGTGATTATCAAGAATACTTGTGATAGCAAAAACAGTGACACCACACACGATACAGAAGGTTTGTTTTCGTCGTCTGTTGACTCCATTCTTTGCCTCGAAAATGTCATTCTAGACGGGGACATGTCGGTCGTTTTTCCTTTTAGGATTGCCTCTAAATTCCTGGTTATAACTTCTATAGTTTGCAAACTGTCTCTATTATATGGTGATGAGTTGGGAGGTCTTTTACTAGAGTCTGAAGTTAAAGAGTATATGTACAACGGTACGAGGAGTTTATGCAAGAGGTGTTCAGTCAACACATCATTAAGATCAGGAATGTTCAGGCAAAGTATGTCGTTTATGTAGTGTAAGTGGTCCAAATGTTCTGCTACCAGATCGTCAAGTTTCTGCTGAGACTGGTGGCTGGAATTTGGATAACAATAGGTTTAAAATACGGAATAATTATTTCAGTTCATCAATGTTACACCTGGCCGAAAATATTCGCAATAAACTAGAAAGCCGTCATTGAAAGGTGTGACATATATTGTTCTTAATACAAATGATAAGGTCGAAAAATATAATTTTATTTAATTCGTCGATTATAGGTATTATCGAAAAATATGGGATATGTATATTGCTTTATCAAGTTAACAAAAATTGGCAATAATGATGAACTATCAAAGTCAGGGCTCCTGTGGCGTCACTTCTAGGTAAAATTTGTACCATGGCGTGACGTCACATGAAACTTTAGTCATCGTCAATTGTTTGTCAAAAAAAAGAAAAAAATATGTGTACAATATTTTTGAATAATCTAAGGCCCCATTTAGACGGGGCGAGAACTCGTATGCGAGTTTGATTACATTGCGGGCTACGTAGGCACGATGAGTACAGTTGATCGATGAATCGCCGCAATGAATAGAAAATCGCATACGAGTTCTCGCTTCGTCTAAATGTCCTAACAATTTTTTTTTAGTTATTTTGCGTTTAACAATATTTCCAGCCAGGCGCCAACAGATTAGAGTAAAGGTACTTACTCCGAGTCGTTTCGCACGCACGCGTCCAATTCTAATATGTGCTTGCCGATAAACCAAACTAGGTTACTGAAGTAAGGCGCGGCCGTCCTACAAACGGAATAATGTCATTAAAAATGCGTTAATTATACTAGATAATATGTGACGTTCCGCGGCCAAAGGTACCTTGTGGACGCTGTCACTTGATATCAAGATAGAAGGGCACAAGCGACCGCGTCCACAAGGTACCTTTAGCCGTAAACGTCAAAAAACGTTAAAAAATTATAGTGTCAAATGAATTTCTCACGTCAGTATGTTTGTAACCAATCACATAATTTTGTATTATAAAGGATATGCACGATAGACTTTTTCGAATAGGTATTCGAAAAAATCCGTCTACTCGAACTTTATACGAATATTTGTCATAAATGACTTTAGACTCAAACATAGTTCGGTTTAAACATTAAGTCGGTTATCATATCAACATCACTGGATACATAAGACGTATTGATATTAAAAAGAGAGTGTCATAGAGCAACTTTCAACGCCCGTTTTGTTAGACTCATATAGGCTTTCATTCTAGGCCATTATGTTACGAGTGGGCTATGTTAGTCATTACAGTCGAGGCTGTATTGCAAAGCCCGAGCCGTGGGGCGAGGGCTGTAATAGTCGAGACTATAATGACCAATGCCCACGACTTTCATACGCCGTTTTTCAACACACTTGCGAATAAAAAAACAATTTTATCATTTAAAACTTCTATTTTTGTATTTATTTTATGGGTTATCTAACAACACCCCTAGGCATGGTGTGGTGCGGGGCACGAGAAGACCTTGGCGCTAAGCGGCGGCGCGGGAATAATGACGTGCTCTCATTGGTCAATTTGCGGTAATTACAACACTAGTGCAGTAATGTAAAGTAAAAAGCACTTGAGCGTGATAAGCTGCGTTCCGCGCGTAAGAACTATGAGCCACTTTATGAGCAAGTGTGTTGAAATAGTACATGATACAACTAGGGTGGTAAAACAAAGGCCGAGATCGCAGATGGTTACGATCCGAGCCGCAGGCGAGGGACGTAAATATGCGATCGAGGGCTTTCTTTATTACCTCCCGCGTTGTGTACATCATTTTATGTCTACACTTGGCCAGAAAGCTGCTTTATCCGTACGCGTAGCGTGGAATAAAAGTCACTGGCCAGGTGTGGCATAATAGTACATTGTGATACGAGTGGGCGAAGTTGGTCATTACAGTCGAGGCTGTGTTGCATAGCCCGAGCCGTCAGGCGAGGGCTGCATAGCTATATCTAATCTAATCTAAATCTAAATGATATTTATCGTCATGGTTTATCTATCGTCGACTATCGTCACCTCGCCGCGTGTGGTGCGGTGTAGTGCGGGCGCACAACATGAACACGCTGCGCGGGGATCATGTACAAGCGCCGAGTCCCGAGACCCAGTGAGAGCATTGGTCATGCGGCGGTAATTACAACACTAGTGCGGTAATGTAAAGTAAAAAGTACTTGTGTGTCATAAGCTGCGTTCCGCGCATAAGAACCACCAAATAAAAGCGACTTTATGAGCAAGTGTGTTGAAAACTCGTTAGGGAGCTGCTATATCACCTGTCCCGTATGAAGCGCAGCATGGAGTGGTCCGGGACGCGGTAGACGTTGAGCGTGAGCGTGCGCACGGCGATGCGCACCATGGAGATGGTATGAACTCGTTAGGGAGCTGCTATATCACCTGTCCCGTATGAAGCGCAGCATGGAGTGGTCCGGGACGCGGTAGACGTTGAGCGTGAGCGTGCGCACGGCGATGCGCACCATGGAGATGGTATGAACTCGTTAGGGAGCTGCTATATCACCTGTCCCGTATGAAGCGCAGCATGGAGTGGTCCGGGACGCGGTAGACGTTGAGCGTGAGCGTGCGCACGGCGATGCGCACCATGGAGATGGTATGAACTCGTTAGGGAGCTGCTATATCACCTGTCCCGTATGAAGCGCAGCATGGAGTGGTCCGGGACGCGGTAGACGTTGAGCGTGAGCGTGCGCACGGCGATGCGCACCATGGAGATGGTATGAACTCGTTAGGGAGCTGCTATATCACCTGTCCCGTATGAAGCGCAGCATGGAGTGGTCCGGGACGCGGTAGACGTTGAGCGTGAGCGTGCGCACGGCGATGCGCACCATGGAGATGGTATGAACTCGTTAGGGAGCTGCTATGTCACCTGTCCCGTATGAAGCGCAGCATGGAGTGGTCCGGGACGCGGTAGACGTTGGGCGTGAGCGTGCGCACGGCGATGCGCACCATGGAGATGGTATGAACTCGTTAGGGAGCTGCTATATCACTTGTCCCGTATGAAGCGCAGCATGGAGTGGTCCGGGACGCGGTAGACATTGAGCGTGAGCGTGCGCACGGCGATGCGCACCATGGTGATGGTATGAACTCGTTAGGGAGCTGCTATGTCACCTGTCCCGTATGAAGCGCAGCATGGAGTGGTCCGGGACGCGGTAGACGTTGAGCGTGAGCGTGCGCACGGCGATGCGCACCATGGAGATGGTATGAACTCGTTAGGGAGCTGCTATATCACCTGTCCCGTATGAAGCGCAGCATGGAGTGGTCCGGGACGCGGTAGACGTTGAGCGTGAGCGTGCGCACGGCGATGCGCACCATGGAGATGGTATGAACTCGTTAGGGAGCTGCTATATCACCTGTCCCGTATGAAGCGCAGCATGGAGTGGTCCGGGACGCGGTAGACGTTGAGCGTGAGCGTGCGCACGGCGATGCGCACCATGGACTCCGAGTGGTTGAAGAACTTTATCGCCTCCGTGTACAGGGGGAAGTCTTTCGTGTGCTGCCAAAATTATATTAAACTAGGATTTATCCGCCCGCGTTGTTCCCGTTATTGTCCCGAGGGAACTATTTACCGGGATATAAATCCTATATTTATGTGCGATCTAGCTATCGCTAATCGTAGAGTAGTAGAGTAGGTATGTCAGATGCTGCAGGATAGCTTGCAAGATGTCAGGAATAATGTCAAAAATAAGCAATCCGCGTAAGGTGTTGATGAGAGTCTTTAATGCACTGAATTATATTACGTAAATAATCTAGGTTAATGCATGTCAACAGTTTTGCTTAAAGGCAATGTTATACTAAATGCGATGCGATGTGCGATAGCTAGATCGCACAATTTCGATCCGGGATTTGGTCTACTTACATGCCAAATTTCAGCTTGATCCATCCAGTTGCTATCCCGTTATTAAGTAACAAACACCCAAACATCTT
The DNA here is from genome assembly GCA_947034925.1 of Eudemis profundana. Classification (NCBI taxonomy): domain Eukaryota; kingdom Metazoa; phylum Arthropoda; class Insecta; order Lepidoptera; family Tortricidae; genus Eudemis; species Eudemis profundana. The sequence goes on along the minus strand of OX344805.1, from coordinate 24,342,220 downwards.
CGCAAATTTTCGCATTTATAATATTAATGGAATGTGAAAGTTTGTGAAGATGTTTGGATGTTTGTTACCTAATAACGGGATAGCAACAGGATGGATCGAGCTGAAATTTGGCATGTAAGTAGACCATTTCCTGGATTGAAACATAGGATACTTTATATCCCGGTAAAGAGCTCCTTTGGGACAATAACGGGAACAACGCGGGCGAAGCCGTGGGAAAATGCTAATTTATAATATTAGTGGGATGTGAAACTGGATGTGAAACTTTGTGATGATGTTTAGATGTTTTTTACTAAATAATGGAGTAACAACTAGACGGATTGAGCTGAAATTTGACATGCAAGTAGACCAAGTCCTAGTTTGAAACATAGGATACTTTTTATCCCGGTAAAGAGTTCCCTTGGGACAGTAACGGGAACAACGCGGACGAAGCCGCGGGTAAATGCTAGAATTAAATATCCTCCTACTGTCACATCCATGAACGTTTCAGGTAAAATAAATATTCTTTGTATTGAACAGTATGAGACTATGCCCACTAGCGCGTTCCGTCACCGACAGATATTTGTCATACCGTGTCTGATACGTTCATAGAACGGTTATGGTATGATACGGTAGACCTTAAAGATGTTTGTTACTAAATAACACGGCAACGAGAAAATGGATTGGGATTAACTTTGGCGTACGACTAGAACATGAACGGGATTGAAATGTAGGATACTTTTTATCCCGATAGGCAGCTCCTTGGGATAGTAACGGGAACGAGGCGGGCGAAGCTGCGGGTAAATGCTAGTATACACCGTGTTTTTTTATTTCTATTAAATTCAACAAATAATAATATAAATTGATAGGCCACCTGGTTCGACACGATATGTTCTTTAAGACAATCCTAGAAGGAAAAATTGAAGGAAAGAGAGGGAGAGGCAGACCTCGGAGAAACTTTGTGCAACAACTCAAAGGAAAGGTCAACGTCGTGTCGTACCAGGACCTAAAATGCATGGCCGAGGACCGCACAAAATGGCGTCTACTCCACCGACAAGAGCAACGCTCTTAAATTATGATGATGATGATGAAATTCAACACGTCGCTTCGTACGTCAACAGAAGCTACCTGGTATATCGCGTTTTGTTATATTCGTTTTCTTTTTTTCATACAAATTAAATTAATATTGAGTTTATGTTTATGACCATTTTAAAAAACACTTTTGAGTTAGTCAAAAGTTAATATCAACTATGACAATGTTGGAATTATGACACCTCATTTATACTGGTTGATGATTAAATTAAGATTGTGCATATTTTAAAAACGGTATGAGTTACAACATTACTTTCTTGAAGAAATTAATTAGATCTGAAGAATTTGCCCTCGAAGTTTACGGAAATCAATAAAAACATGGTGTATAATAAAATCGTAGAAATGCCATGTCTATTTGGGGGCCATCCATAAATTACGTCATTTGAAATTAGGGGGGGGGGGTCTGGTCAGCGGATGATGGTAATATGACGTAGGAGGGGGCGACAAAAGGACGATAGGACGATTGTAGGGGGAGTCCAAAATCGGCAAAAATCGATGACGTCATTTATGGATGGCCCCTTGCGCATCACGCAAAAACAAGCGGGCCCATAAATGCAATGTGTAATCGTAATCGACGTTAAAAATATGAATTAACTTCAATATTCCAAATAGAAGTTAGAATTGTTCTAAACGATTCACGTCAAAGAATGTTAAACCTGCCTGATTACGTTCAATGACATACAATGAATGTTCCATTCAGAGTATTCCGACGGAAATGTTAAAACACTAAACTGACAAAATATTATAATAACCGGTTTTTGAACACCTGTTTTAACAAAAGAGCGCATAATTTATCTGCTTCAAGACGTTCCAATTATATCTAGTAGTTTACCTTGCAGTGTAACAGTCTAAAGATAGACGAAGTATTTTCCCATTCTGAATCAATTTAAAGTCGCCGTCAATAGACTTTGCTAACTATGTACCTAAACAAAAGGCGTAACTTTGTTTTGTCGCTGTTTCTCCATGAATTTTCTCACCACCCTATCAAACACCACTGAAACCATACACTATTTAAACGGTCGTTGCCGTAAAATACAAAACCATACAATAAATAATCGAATCTTGGATATTTCATTAAAAGTTTAAAATGGTTTTATACGTAGGTTATTATGACATAATGGAATGACGTTTTTGTTTGTTTTAAATTCTACAATTGTCTATGATGATAGCGTTGTGACTAAAGTTGGTGATATTGTAAAGCTGCTACACACTACCTAAATTACGCTCTGTACCTAAGAAAATAAAATGAAACATTTAGACGGCATCATCGATAGAGCTACGGATGAAATAACGGCACCTTTTGTGATAAATACTGGTGGATACATAATCTTCAAGTAACGATTCGTCTTCTGATTAAGCAAATTAAAAATACCTGTTTCTTGCGTTCGATACTTTAATAGTCCATATGTTTTGACATTAAGAGTCTTCCCCATCACTAGTAAATTCATAATTCAGGGACAATTTCAATATGGCGGTTTATTTACAAAGTTAACCGTGGAGGACATTTTATAGGTTTCAAATAAAGAATCTGTGGAGTCGGTGGGATTCGAGTTAGTTCTGTGGACACCCCCCCCCCCCCCCCCCCCCAGTACCGACTTGGTTTAACATTACATGACTCAAAACTTTTTTGTTGTAGAAGAACTGCGTTGTGAGACTTCCATCTTTTTACATGTACCTAATGTTTTTGATGGGATGGGATTGACGGCTTAGTTTCAGTAGTTCGGTGATTTTAGTCCGGTTCATATATATTTGTTTGAACCGGACTAAAATCACCGAACTACTGAAACTAGGCCGGATTGACAATGCCTACAATGAAACGCCAACTGATATACACTTACCTCATTATAGAAGAAGTGTATTGTGTGGCTGTTCAGTTTGAAGCTAAGTGTCTTGAGGAACGAGATGTAGTATGCCATCACTTCTTCATCGGAGAAGTCAAACTTGTGCACAATTATTGAGTTAACATGGTTATTGCTCAGCAGATAATCTGTAAAAAAACATCCTTCATCATCATCATCAGCCTATAGCAGAGATGGGCATTATTCGAATAATTTTTTATTTGAATGATCATTTGAATAAAAAATAATTCACGATATTTGTATCCGCGGATCATTTATTCGCGAATAAATCATTCGACAAATTTTTAAGTGACGGATGATTTATTCGAATAAATCCAAGAAAAAATATTTAAGGTACAACACGAGTAATTTGTAAAATTAAATAATTATTCGTGGCAATTCATTCGCTAATTAATGAATTATTCCACGAATAATTTATTCAAATAAGAATAATCATCCGCCAAATTTATTCGTCATCTGCGAATAATTTTGTTATTCTTATTCGTTATTCGTCATTCGAATAAATTTTGCCCACCTCTGGGTATACGTCCCACTCCTGGGCAAAGGCCTACTCTGATAGATAAGAGTGAATGGGCTGTAGTGCCCACGCTAGCCTAGTGCTGGTTGGGAACTTCACAAACAATGAATGATTTTGACGACCGCTTTAGCTTAGTTGCTAGTGACGCTGCCTACGAAGCACGAGGTCCTGGGTTCGAATCCCGGCAAAGCGGCGGCGGCGGGTAAGGGCATTTATTTGTGTGATGAGCACGAATATTTGTTCCTAAGTCATGGATGTTTTCTATGTATTTAAGTATTTGTATCTATTAAATATATCGTCGTCTAGTTTCCATAACACAAGCCTTATTGAGCTTACTATGGGGCTGGTTCGATTTGTGTAAGATTGTCCCCTAATATTTATTTATAATGTGTTGAATTTTCTAATGTTTTCCTTCACCGGAAAGGTAATAGTAAATATCAAAGCATATTTCGTACATAAGTTTTGAAAACTGAAGGTATGAGCCTGGATTCGAACGTACAACCTGCACTTGAAAGGCGCATTTCTGAACCACTCAGTTACCATGGCACATTTATTTACAGCAATTTGTGCTTGTCATAATCCATATAAAATGACCTAATAAAGAGATAATACTGAACAAGACATGAGTCATAAATACTGTAACGCAATTACGGATATTATCTACTACCATGTCAAGAACGAATTCATTTAACAGAGAAGGGATTAGAGAGCAAAGCCTGTAACTTTAAAAATCAGAAAAATAATAGTTACCTAGTTTTTTTTTATTTAAATATCTTGACATTGTTAGTCTCAGTTAAATTTTAGAATTCTAAATAAGTTTGACATGTACCTACAATTAACGGAATTTTAATTGATTTTGTTACCAATATTTTTGATAATTATTTAATATTCTTCTAAAACTAGGTCAAATTTAATTTACTCATTACAAAATAATACCAATGTTGTTGTTTTTTTGTGTTTTTTGGATATTATACTAACGGGTAAGAAATTATGCGTTAAAATGTAAAAGGGACGTTTTATTTTATTAGGCATCAAAAAGAATTTTGGGCCCTTATCAAAAATAATCGAGGAGTGTCTTTTCAAAAGGGCTTATTTCTGTATGAAAGCCATAGAAAAATTAACCCTTTTAAAAAGACACTCGTCAATCAACAATAGTAATGTTTACCAATTAAAAAAGTTGGTAGCAAAATAGGAAAGTTAAGAACTGTTGTGACAGTTAATGTGTCCATACAAATTTTGGTACAAACTTTTTTAGGAAATTTTTAATACTTACAGAGTGACGTTTCGTTTCTTATGTTTTCAAACAGTATGTTGAGAGTTTGAAGTAGTTGGACGCACACATATGAAGAGCCCCCGCACTTCTGCCTCATTATCTTCAGGAAGTATGACAGCATGTTCTTTTCCAGGAAAAAACTAGAAGGGAGAAGTAACTAATGAGACCTTTGACCCCTAAACTTCACCTAATAACAGCTGTAAGTAATTGATTGAATAAGGCGTTACTTTGCGGAAATCCATGTTAATTAAAACAAAAATATTGCTTTGTTAATCCGCAATATGATAACGTGTTAGTCAATTAGCAGAGCTCGGAATAGGTAGTGCCTATTTAACTAAACTTCGCGGAAGGACGTAACTAAGAGTGGTTACAACCACCAAAAATAATTATTTATTTTTATTGTACATGGGATTTCCCGGGATTAATAAGAATACATAATCCACAAAAATTCACACTTCGGGTCAAATTATTAATGAAATACAATTGTTTAATTGTACAAAAGGCCATTTGTATGAAGTCCATTTTTGAGTTCTCAACATATCTATTTAAATTTTTTGCATTAAACAGTTGTAATTCATTAATAATCTAACCCTGAGCGTGAATTTATATAGATTATGTATTATTGTTAAACCCGGGGAATTCCGGGTTCAATAAAAATATATAATAATTTTTGGTGGTTGTAACCACTCTTAGTTACATCCTCCCGCGAAGTTTAGGTAAATAGGCGCAACCTACTCCGAGCTCTGTCAATTAGTGTTAGCTTGTTATAATTACTTGCATATTGTTTCATGCATTCACATGCAAAATACGGTAGAAATGAAGATGGTAAGCACTGTGTTTTTGTCTTTATAGAGTGCATGCCACTTCGAACTGGATATGACCATAGTTACAAAAATATGTAGTAGCTTTGACCAATGGCTTCTGTGTGAAATGTCTGTTTCCTAAAATGTATCATCAACACATCAGTACGTCTAGCATAACTGGCCGCGACTTCGTAACTCGCGCGACAGAGCATCACCTGTCACTGTCACACTATATTGAGTGGAAAGAGATAGGTAGCATTTGTCGCGCGAAAAAGAGTCGCGTGTCACAGTTGTGCTAGAGGTACAGTACCCCATTACTGGACACAAGCCTACTCTCATATATTTGTATGTGTCGATTTTAGTGTTTCGACAATATCTTTTTTTTTCATTTATGTTCCAGCAAATATCACAGTTAACTTTTATTAAAAAACAATAGATAGTATTGAGGCAATACATGATTTAATCAAAAGTTGTCATCACTCGGTAATCTTTTGCGGTAAAAATTGACGGCTGAAACCGACCCGTACATTCCCTTAATCTCAGCATATTTGTTGTCATAACATAACAGAATGCAGATGATGTGGAAAATGAATACTTTAGGAAACAGACATATTGGAAGAATGCCATTTGTTTACAGAAAACTAATCAGCAAACTAAACAATCCAACCAATTACTGAACCACCAACGAAAATAGTATTTTGCGGCCTTAAGAAATTCTCATTGTATTCTTTTTCTTTTTATTTGTGTTGTTGATTTATCTTTTGATGCTCAGAGTAGCACAGTACATAGGTTCGTCTAATTTGACCCTGTACAATTCATAATGTAGTCATATATTGTGTAATAAATGAATGCAAATCTAAATCAAAACAACCTTGACATAAAATAGTACTCACTCAAAAACGGAACTGTCATTTTGGTCTCCCCATATCAAGATCTCCGCTATACACCTCAGGGACTCCACCAGCGTACCACGGTTACTCTCTGACACCGTCGTATTCTTACAAAGAATGTTGTGTAGATACTTTAAACGCTCCAGGGAGTGGGGATTTTTGGGCCGCCCCCAACCTCCCCCGAACCAGCTTCGGCTTCTGAACATGGCAGTTCTAATACGATTCACTGAAGAGAACGCTGCAATTACAAACCATTACGCACTATATGGTCAATGATGCACGTCACTTGCAATTATCACTACATGGTTTCCGTACATCGTCACTGATCGCGAAAGGATTTATAAATAGCTGAGCACCTAGTCGATTACGCGGTTTGACTTTACTAGGTGAAAAACAGTGAAACGTGTTTGGTTCAGCTTATTTTTTTTCGTTTTGTTGAAAAGCATAAGCAATGTGCCTGAGGCTCCGACATAAAATTTTGACTTTAGCTGTTTTGACAGACAGAACAGCCTTGACATTTCTGACAGCTGTCAATAACGTTTCGTTATTGCTAGCAGGGGAGTCAAATATTAACATGCGCAAATTTAAGTAAATAGTTTTTTTTGTAAAAATAAAGAAAAAATATATAGCTACATATATACCTGATCAAAGAAAAATTAATATCAATTATTTAGAAACTTATTTTATTATTCTCTCCCTCCGTGAATTACAAGCAGTAGCAAAACGGTATCTTTTTAGGGTTCCGTAGCCAAAATGGCTAAAAAGGAACCCTTATAGTTTCGTCATGTCCGTCCGTCCGTCCGTCCGTCCGTCCGTCCGTATGTCACAGGCATTTTACTCAAAAACTACAAGACCTATACTGATGAAATTTGGAATATAGATGTCTTGTAGATGCCGCAACTAAGTTTGGTAGTTAAATAATAAAAATATAAAAATCTAGGGGGGGCACTCCATACATGTAACAGAAGCTAAAAATTTTTTTTTTTACATAATGTCAACGTGTGGTTCATAGTTCGACAGCTCTTTTGAAAACATTTTATGGTTCATAAGTAATGTTTTTGATTAAGTGAATAACTTTGGAAATAATCGCTCCGAAAGTTGTGAAAATTGTGTCCCCCCCCGTCTATCTTCTAAACCGTGGGTCCGAAAAATATAAAAAAAATTACAAAGATAACGCTCAATTATTACTTTCAACGAAAATTATTTTCAACAAGATCGGATTAACCGTTTTTGAGTTATTGCCGATAAACTGCGCTTCTCAACAAAAGGACGTAATTGCTATGAAGATACGCTCTTTTGTTGTTGTACTTTTTTTACATCGTATTTTTGTACCTTATAGTTATGGCTATGGAACCCTACACTGAGCATGGTCCGACATGCTCTTGGCCAGTTATTTTACTTTGGTATTAAGTTGTTGCGCGGTAACTTCAAACGTCAATGAATGGCAAAGTTTCCGATAGTATCTGTCACAGACCTGTAGTGTTTGTACAAAAATTAAACACTCAGCGCTTCTTCATCGGTATATTCGACTCAAAATGTTGAATAAGTTCATTATATTAATTTCAGTCATTTAAATATGTCAGGTTCAGAAAGAAGTACGAATACAATTTACGCCTGTAGAAAATGAAAAGCAAATTTGTATTTAACCACTTTTTCTATTATCTTCTCCCCTAAAATGTATTTTATGCCATACCGGGCCATAAAGTGGCTTTTTCCGCACGGAAAAAACCGCTTTCTGGCCAAGTGTAGACATAAAATGATGTACACAACACGGGAGGTAATAAAGAAAGCCCTCGATCGCACATTTACGTCCCTCGCTTGCAGCTCGGGCCGCAAACTTCTGTGATCTCGGCCTTTCTTTGTATTACCACCCTAGTTGTGTAATATACTATTGCTTTTAAATAGCTGTGACAGACAATGTACGGAGATTGGTAGAAAGGGGAAAACAGGTATCTAGTGCGATAGTACAGTGCACTGTAATGTTCCACTCGCGACCCGGGGCCAATGTTTTCGGTAGCCACTCGCGACAAGGGTGCTTTTCTTTCCGTTAACAGTCTTTTCGGAATCGCTCTCACTGTCAGTCCGGCACACACTGATTGGGCCGAATGACCCGATCTCGAATGTTCGACGACGTCGAGTTAAGATTTAGGATAGGTGACAGTAGAAGGAGATTGTACTACATTGTTACATAGCTAAGTAGGTATTGATAGAAACTCTAAGGACCCTGTTGCATGTAATATATCGATGGCAAAAGCGGAAATGTAGTAGCCGCCAAAGGAAACCCTTGGCGTTTACTACATTTCAGCTTTTTGCCATCGATATCTTATGGGGATCATACGTTGGCTTTCGATGTTTTTAGTGTTCCGTACCCAATGGGTGCCAACGGAACCCTATTACTAAGCCTCCGCTTTCCGTCTGGCTTTTGAACCGTAATAGCAAGAGACTTGAAATTTTCACAGAATATTATATATTTCATTGCGGCTGTAACAATAAATAATAAAAAAATAAAACGGACATGACTTTTGCAAGCGGAAGTCGTGGGTTCGAATCCAGGCTTGTTCCGAGTTTTTCGGGACTTGTGTACGAAGTATAATTTGATACAATTCTCGTTGAAGGAAAAACACATTGAGGAAATCGAGAGAAAACCTTCCTACTTTCGCGAACATTTTAAAAAATGCGTGTGAAGTCTCCAACTCAGACTGGGCCTTTGTGGGGACCACAGCCCATTCTCTCTCATCTAAGCGTAGGTCTGATAGGCCAATGATGATGAATTGATGACGAATTTCTTACACAGTGTGGTCGGGCTAGGTTCTAATGTAATATAGGATCTAAACCATTTGCGAAAATAAAACACACCAATATGAAAGTAGCAAGCATTTTATTTCCCTTATTTTGAATATAGGAAATTTGTAGATGCACTATAAATAAAAGTCCTTATTTAAATTTAATTACGTCCTTTAATTATCTAGTCGATATTGTCGTTTGTGTTACAGTGTTCCTCAACCTCGTTTGAAATTAAGTGCCTTTTAGAGACCCTCCACACTAGCATATTTCGGACGTAGTCAACAGCGCCCGCGCAGCGTCGACGCGACATTCGAATTCGAACCAGAGTACCTACAGCGAGTAAGTTTACTCTGAACAGTCTGAACAAAGGTAGATCGCGCGGCACGCCGGTCGTCATGCTCGCAACCCGCGCACAGTCATAGTAAATAAATAAATATTGTTGGACAATCTTACACAAAACGACCTAGTCCCAAACTAAGTAATATTTGTAGACATGTGTCGCAGCCAACTGGTTTAATAAGCCATTTGGTTAACTGCCTAGCATTTTAATTTTTAACTAAATTATGACCCACCAGCAGGTCGACGAAGCCCCGCTGCGCGGGGCTTCTATTTCTGCTCTGAGGGACACAAGGTGACTAACAAACCTAACATTAAATAAGGAGTGTGTTTCATGAAAAGGCTAGGCTGCTAACCAAATAACTAATAAAGCTAGTAGGCACATATGTACTATGGGTACCTACTAGACGACGATATAAGTACATACTTATACAGATAAATACATACATAAATAGATAGAGAACATCCATGACTCAGGAACGAATACTCGTGCTCATCACACAAATATTTGCCCTTACCAGGTTTGAACCCGGGACCGCTAGCTTCGCAGGCAGTGGCTAAACGTGACGTCAAAAAAGATGTTTAAAAAAATATATTTTTAATAGTATTTTATGCTACTGTTGTATAAGGAGGTTCAAAAAATGCGAATTGCGTGAGTTGCGATACGAGCCGCGAATGCGGCGAGTATCGCAAATAGAGACGCAATGAGCCTTTTTTGACTTAATTATACAACGTTGCATACAATACTTTCTCTACGACTATAGGTTTTAAAATATGAAATACATACCTAATTAAACAGCTCCCAAACAAGGCAAATATGACATATTGACTGACAGTTGTGTCTATGGTAAACTTTTTTTTAATATGAAGTATACTGGTTAATGAGACGAAGTGACGATAATTTAAATACTTTTTTTATGTTGGCATCAATGAATTTAATTCGGAAAGTTCTGTTTTTCTTAAAAATCGTAGGAATTTAATTGTTTGTTAAGTTGGTAGTTGTGCATTTTTATCGTAAAGTTAGAATTGAGCGCTTAATCCTTGACCTAAGTTTAACCTAGATTTAGAAGTCTGTGGCTGCTAGCAGTATCGTAATGTGACTATAACGACACTAGTGCTGTTATGGGGAATAGAGTATAGACTTTTCTGAACTCATATTATGTATGTTCTTATATTAGCGTTCGTGTCCAAGTAAAAGACAGATAAAAGTACAGGAGTAGAAAAACATCTTTATTTACTATGAGTGTGCGCGGGCGGCGTGACGACCGGCGCGCCGCGTGATGTTCCTTTGTTCAGAGTGAACTTACCCGGCGTACTCTGCTTAGCCTGCGTTTCCACCAGAGCTATGCGAGGTAGCGGAGCGGTGTGCGAGGAAAATCAACCAATCAACGTGCCAAGCCTCGCTCGGCGCGGCGCGGCCCGGCATTGGTGGGTTTTTTCCTCGCACACCGCTCCGCTACCTCGCACAGCTCTGGTGGAAAGAAAAGGCAGCCTTAAACGTTCGAAAGACGCTCGAAAGACGCAAATGTGAGGTATCTCTTAAGCCTGTTTTACCCTTGTCGATTTATTTATAAAAATACTATCTACCTATATTTAATTACGTTTTAACGGAATGGGGATTTCACATTTATTAATTTACAATGTGTTCACTTGGTTCATAGGTAGATACTTAATTTTAACAATAAATATTTACCTATATACATTTAAATGTAATTTAATAACTAAAAGTATGTTTAACTCGTAAACATATTTCATTTATCATTACATACATACATATTTTATCAGGCATAGCTAGCATTGTTTTCTGACACATGTTATTTATCATACAATAATAGATCTTTGTCTCTGAAAAATTAAATACATTTCAATATTTCAATATAATTCAATATTCAATTCATGTAAAACAACTGCGAACGTTGCAACGCTCGGTAGGTATATCTCTCGCTCTATATGTTTAGGGTTCTATTTTTCACTTTTAGGCGAAGAACACACTGAAATCGCCCGTCGCCGCGATTTTATCGATTTACGCGCCAGTGTGTGCCACCCCGCGATTTTTCTATACAAATCGATGATTCTACATACAAAGTTGAAAATCGCTGAGTCGCGTGTCGCCGCGATTTTCGCTGCAGTGTGAGATCCGCCTTAACGAATTGAAATTTGGACATTGACTTAGTGACGCAGTCTAATTTTTTTTACTTCGACTGTCGCAAGCAAGCGTGCGGCCTGCCTGAAGGTAAGTAGTCACCGTAGCTTATGAACACTTGCAACTTGCAACAATATGAGCATTACGTGCGTGTAGCTGACCCCCGAATAGTACATTACATACCGAGGCCCGTAAAGTAAGATATGTCTCAGGTCACATGTAATTAAACAGGCGTCACTGAAATCAGCGTCGCGAAGTAAGTAATTTTCTTTTCATCACACTTGCTCGAAAATGGTGTCATTACACGCAGGTTCTGCGGGTCGTAAATGACCTATTACGCCCTATGGCGTAATGGTTTTCTTTTTAAATTTGAAACGCTGAAAAGTAAAACAGATTACTCTTATTTGTCACGTTCAAAGGAAACGCTAACTTACTTTTTTAACTTTTATCACCGAAATATTTATTTAAAGAGAACTGTTATTGCAAATACATGTAAACACATATTTCGGTAGCATTAATTAAATGTTTCAATAGTGCATTTCAGTATTTTGCAAATATAAAATCAACTAAAATGGCCGTTTTAGGTCTTTACTTTACCGATATGGTTTCCGAACGTGACTTGACATTCGCATTGTCTATGGACATATGTCACTAATGTCACTTTCTGTTTTAATATTTTCTTGTCATACTGGGTCGATTAGTAAGGTTACTTACCGCCCTAGATACACAATGTACTATTGTGGCATTAAGCTGTGTGGCGACCTTTTTAGCACTTTTTTTTATTATATTAATTTTGTAAATGTTTTAATAAGTTTGTGCTAAATAAACGTATTTCTTTCTTTCTATTTCAAACAAGTGATCTGAGGCTTTCTTATTTACTGGCCAAGGTTTGTGTACTATTTTTCTGTTCGACGGAGCCAGAAAGCGGCATCTTCGTTTAGCGCAGCGCCTGACGCAGAAAAACCTATTTACTCTTCTCTTGAGGAACATTTAACTACCCCGAAAATTAAACCTATAACCTCATATAACCCTGTAATATTGAGCCAGTGATATACCGCGTGTAAGTCTAATACGGGCGAACAATTAAACCAGATATAGCGTTTAGTAGTGTTATCATTAATTAATATGATTTTTTAAATTACACTTAATAGTGACCTCGTAATTAATTTTTGAAAATTTACCGAGCAACAATGTACCGCATACATGCTTGTTATGACATTGCGAGATACGAGCTTTTTTAAAGTAACTGTCAACTAGCGTGTTTGTCAACTTGAATAACTTGAATGTGTTGCGTTACATTGCGGCCCGAATTATTTTGTATGGTAAATATTTTCATTGTGGTTTTAAGCAATAGTTATCTAAATATGCTTCTTAGGTCCTATGCTGACCACCGTTTCAATATTCACCCGTATTAGATTTACAGGCTGTATATAAATATCTAGAAGCTACCCGCAACTTTATTTGGGAATCGTCTAAAAGACGGTGTTGTTCATTATGGAATCGTACTTCGCAATGTTAAGAATTTACTTGGAATCATAGTTCTAGAAAGCTAAGTTTACACTCTAATATCATAGAAAGTTAATTAAAATATTGGACGGACCCAATTGATTCTTAATTTGTACCTACGTAAATATCTACGACTATGAAAATATAAATAAATAATTAATGAGCAAGCAAAATAGGTTACATCTAGAATTAATTAATAGAGAGATTGACTTAATATGTTACCTACTTAACGTTAAATTAGGTCAAAGATCAACTCTAAGATGTGCTAAACTGTGTCGAGAGAAATATAAACATAAATACGCTATGAAATTACCGAGAAATTCGAGAAGTTCTTTAAAGCGTTGTTGCCAAATCGAAGCCTTAACGCTCTTTAAATAATGTAATTAATGTATAAGCTTTGTCCAATATCCACATTTGTATGATATTGATGTATCAAGTGTCCGTCACAGAGTACCCACCATCGTGTAACGGAACCGTTAATTTGGGTTGGTACTACACGATACGTGATCATCATGTCGTATCTTGTATCACGTATCGTTCACATCCAATGTGGACACTGGGACCTACAATATATCTAGCTTCTGAATTTTCTACGATACGAATGTACGCTGGTAATATAAATTAATTAAAATCCCTAACTACTTAAAAAATAAGGCAAATTATAAATTAAATATCAATCACAATGTAAATGATACACATGTAAAAATATTCACAGGCAAAGTTTGAGTAACAGTACTGTCTATGAGTATACATCGAGAGGAGAAATGACTATTCTTGCTATTTTGATTACAGATAAGTCATACAATACATCATATCAGTACAAAAAGAATATTTCATCACTGGTGTTTGTTACCTATATGAAACAAGTCCTAGGCCCAGCGCTTTTTCTTGATTCTTTCAAAGGAGATACGCTTTTGACCATAATTCCACATTTCGCTAGTCAGGATTACCTTGGCGCAACTGCCAGGAAAAAAATAGTATCGCGAATAAATAAATCCAGACTAACTTAAAACTTTCATGCCTCTATTTAGAACCAAAGTCTTATTAGTTGACTCGACAACATTGCATCTTACTTAAGTATATTAGCCATTAATCTGACTTCACAAATCCTCTTCATTGCATTTGTTCGGAATTATCAGCTCGATACGAGCCAGTTTAACAGTTTCTGGTTACACCAAATCCTTTAAGGATAGAAGTTTTGGAGCGCATCCGAATATATGGAGTTATACGTGTCTCTCAAAACGTAGACGCTGTCATTGGGTTTTCCGTTGAAGACGTACTGGCCCTTTAGGTTGGTCACCTTGGAATTTGTTGGAGCGGGCTTAGGTTTGGGATTGGAGTATGAAGGCACGTTGTTATAGCTAGGTCTTTGCATTGGGGGCATCATCGGCTGTGCACCGTAACCGTAAGGATCCATTTGGGGTATTTGCGGCATCTGCGGCATTTGAGGGTATCCCCCGGCACCGCTCCATTGGTAGACGCCTGTAGGCTTTCCGTTTGATACAAAATCTAATGGCAGGTTGATGAATGGATCCACTTGAGGCACGCTCTGAGGCATGGGTGGGCCCATAGGAGGTCCTAGGCTGGGAGGCTGGGATACGTAACCCAGGCCAGGCACGAACATGTACGGAGTTGGAGGCAGTCTGATGTAGAAAATGGGGGAGTTGTCGTATTGAAGCGAGTTAAGATTATCGTTCTGGTAGTTATCTCCGTTGCCGTTCTTCTTCTTGTTTTGCTGTTTGCGTCTTGATGGGATAGTTCTGGATAGATCATCATCATCAAAGCTGTCATCGTTGACGGCGAAAGTCACATCATCCTCATCGTCCTCATTATAATCTAGACCTGATGATAGGAAAGATGGGTAGTAGCCGAAGAGGTTTAAAGCTTTGTTCCTTCTGTTCGTTGGAGGCGCTGGCGATGCCGTCGTGCCATCTTCTTTGTATTCTTCTGTCAGTTTACTCTGGCGGCTGCTCGTTGCTTCTGGGAGGGCGGCTGCCCGAGATCTTCTAGAAGATGGTGCGGCAGGACTCCTCGCGACCAGCCCAAGGAGAATGCAGGCGATGATCAGATCCTTCGAATACTTCATGATTAATCTGAAACAAGAAATAAAACCTGTCAGTCCATCGCATACAAAATGGCACCATTAATTTTATTTCGTACATTGAAAAATAACTTGCACGCTTGTTAATGGATGTGGACAGTAATAAATCTCCTGTGAGTCGTAAGTTAAATGATTTGAGAATACTAACATGAGCAAGGTAGCAATTATTAACACATTTAAAACTCTTCAATCTTCGCTCTACCAGGGAGAAGTTAAGTGATTTAATTGAAGATATTGTATTGTTAACTGCTAGCTAAAATGTAATTATCTGTTTTGATCTCTTTCATTATAGACTTGATAAATAGTGCTTTATCCGTCATGGGATTGCAAAGAAAACCATCATGCTATCTATAACACGTGAATCTTCCACTTTAATACTGAAATAATAAGTTAAAATAATTTTACCTTCTAAATACTAGAGAAAGAAAAGAACGTTTAAAATTCGAATCTAAAGAGAAATAAAGAATAACAACACCTGAATACTGAAACGCATAAATATATACAAGGTAGTTTGTAAAAAAAAAACTTTTAAGTACCAATATACTTTTTCGTTAAATTTTCATGTTATAGTAGTTCTTGTAGTTAGCATATCTTTTAGGGTTGACAAGTAAATACAAAGCGAAAAAAGAAATTGAAAGAATACTTCAATTAGTGACTAACGAAAACGTCCGAGAGCTCGACACTGTCCCAGTAGTTGTCCTCTTGAATGTTGTCATTAGTAATAGAAGTAACAGCGCGGTGTCGACTATTGGGCCTAAGGCATCGTCCTATCGAACAGCGAATACGCGATTATCGCGCGAACACGCGATTGCGACCATACAAGCAAGTATATGGTCGCAATGGCGTGTTCGCGCGATGATCGCGTATTCGCTGTTCGATAGGACGATGCCTTAGCGTGTCGAAAATTTACCTTAGCGTACTCTAATTTCAAGTATTGATGAAGAACACCGTGAGACTCGAACATATTGAAATAAAAACGTATCACTCACGTTATACAAAATACGAGAGATCCATTCGACATGTTTCTCCAGCATTCGGCATTCCCTTAATCATGAGTAGTGTTAGCGCTGCCCGGCGCCTAGGACACTACAACAGTACCCATGATTAAGGGAATGCCGCATGCCCCCGAAACATGTCGAGTGGATGTCTCGTCTTTTCTATAACGTGAGTGATCCGTTTTTATTTCAATATTGATAAAGAATATGAAGCACGAAGTATTTGCATTTAGCATTTTGCTACATGAATTAGAAATAAATAACTATAAATAATTGAACGGTGTTTACAAAACAACATCACTGAGTAAGTTGGTTGACACAAAGGGATGGTCCAGAAATCATGTGATCAAATTTGGCCTATTTTTGAACACCCTGCAAATTCTAAATTATTCGTTTACTTCAATCATGTGTGCGTATTTACCACAACGGTAACTTAATTCCTTTTATGTAAAATTGCGTACACGTTACAGCATGTTTATGACATGAAATCAAAACATCAACAGTAAAATTATTCATTCAAACTTTCCCATTAAATTATTCACTCCATCAAACAGCCTTGGATAACTCTATATACACACTTTGATACATTCCTCTCTATATACCTTACTGTACACAAAACTAAGTTTATATTCGCGTAGTACAGATCCATGAATGGTTATTTAGATGTAATCTTTCAGAGTAAGATGTCTCGTATGCAATAAACTGTCTCTGATGTAATAATTTGTCATTCTCGTCGTGTTGGCGTCCAAGAATCGAGAAAAGCTACAAATCAAGATGACTCGGGTCGGTCGGATCTCCGTACAAACAAAGAGGGTCGCCATTCGCTTCCACTGCGTCAATTATTTATGAAATTCATTTCATATTATAGCTTGATACATTCTGTCGGCGCAAAATGACCTGAGAGCTATCAAAAGGCAAAAAAAAATATTTTTAACAAAAAAACGTTTAAGTATGAAAGAAACGATGTTTCTTTATTTGTTTTTAATGCGGGTAAATTACACCACATTTTAAGTTACATATAATATAGATTAAAGCGTTTAGGTTAAAAACCTATTCATCTAGAATGATACGAAAGTCAAAGTAGATGGTAAAATTGAGGGCGCTTGCTGAGTGCTCCGGTGGACAAGTGGTTAAGGCGCTGGGCCGGAAATCCAGGGGTACCGGGTTCGATTCCCGGTGTGGACCATAGGTGAGTATAATTTATTTTTTCTATGTACTTTGATTTCTTGTATCTATATTATTATGTAAAAAAACGTTTGTTTCCAAACAAGCCTAAAAACGAAAGTTCCAGTGCGTCCTACCTGTCATGACTCATGACCTTCGGAGCCGAGACGTGGCCGCTCACCGCTCGACTGGTTCACCAATTTAAAGTCGCTCAGCGAGCCAGGGAAAGAGCTATGCTTGGCGTGTCTCTTAAGGATCTAATCCGAAACGAAGTAATTCGACAGAGAACCAAAGTAACCGACATATCTCAGCGAATCAGCAACCTCAAGTGGCAGTGGGCTGGGCATATCTGTCGTAGAGCCGACGACCATTGGGGCAGATGAGCTGTGGGGCTGTAGGTGGTGACTGGAGGAGGAGAGCTGAAGATCGAGCTCAGTGGCGTGCCATGGGAGAGGCCTATGTCCAGCAGTGGACTGATACAGGCTGATGATGATGATGTTTGTTCTCAACTGATGTTTGTTCGTAGATGAATTTGACCTTAAATGATTGACCATTCGATCGAGTGTTGTTTTACGCAGACAAAATAAATCTGTAAAACAAACCGCATTTAAAACATAATCGATGCTGTGGAAGCGAATGATGACCCTTGTTTTTTGTATGGAAACCGACTTCAATCACCTTAAGTATTCGCCTGTGACGTGTTATTTCCTCAGAGATTGAACACGGAATGATTTTGCACCGTTAAGACAATCAGAGTTGATCGATTGCGATACAAGATCTACAATAATCTAAATAATGATCTAGATTTGAATATTCCGGGATTTACTGTATGTCATTCATTAAGTAAAGGTACAGTCAACTAAAGGTGTTATTAACTATTAATCTATTTTCTTTAACAGTTATAATCATTATAGCGTTTACGCGTCTTGTAATAAGTGCGTTTCTTTAACTTAGCATTTTTTTTACAAAAATGCCATTTTCTTCATTGTGAAGTTTTTTGACAATTTCAAGTTATTTCTTCTTAGAATAACGAGCTCCTTCTAATAGAAGAAAAAAGGGTCTCGAATTTTTCATGCATTAATGAAATTATCCTTTGTGTCACCGTTACACAAAGTATATAGAAAAATGGTAATACGAAAGATAAATAACTGGCCAAGAGCATGTCGGACCATGCTCAGTGTAGGGTTCCATAGCCATAACTATAAGGTACAAAAATACGATGTAAAAAAAGTACAACAACAAAAGAGCGTATCTTCATAGCAATTACGTCCTTTTGTTGAGAAGCGCAGTTTATCGGCAATAACTCAAAAACGGTTAATCCGATCTTGTTGAAAATAATTTTCGTTGAAAGTAATAATTGAGCGTTATCTTTGTAATTTTTTTTATATTTTTCGGACCCACGGTTTAGAAGATAGACGGGGGGGGACACAATTTTCACAACTTTCGGAGCGATTATTTCCAAAGTTATTCACTTAATCAAAAACATTACTTATGAACCATAAAATGTTTTCAAAAGAGCTGTCGAACTATGAACCACACGTTGACATTATGTAAAAAAAAAAATTTTTAGCTTCTGTTACATGTATGGAGTGCCCCCCCTAGATTTTTATATTTTTATTATTTAACTACCAAACTTAGTTGCGGCATCTACAAGACATCTATATTCCAAATTTCATCAGTATAGGTCTTGTAGTTTTTGAGTAAAATGCCTGTGACATACGGACGGACGGACGGACGGACGGACGGACGGACATGACGAAACTATAAGGGTTCCTTTTTAGCCATTTTGGCTACGGAACCCTAAAAATTGGGACAGTTTTAGTCCCGTTGGGATTGAAATAAGCCTATAATTCTAAGTGGAACATAAAATTGCACAGTAAAATAACGTCGCATTCTTTTTTAGGGTTCCGTACCAAAATGGTAAAAAAGGAACCCTTATGGTGCGACTCTGTCTGTCTGTCTGTCTGTCTGTCTGTCTGTCTGTCTGTCTGTCCGTCTGTCACAGCAAGATATCTCAGGATCTACTGATGCTATCGACTTGAAACTTGGAATAGTGTTAAAAGTCGCTGATTCGAGCCTATTGGATAGAAAAAAAATCTTATACCTTTTTTACTTTTTTTTTAAAGGGGTCCGAAATGGGGTGTGCAAAAACAAAAGTAGAGCTATTATATCGAGTGGGATATCAAATGAAAGGGCTTAATTTGTAGATTCCAAAACAATTTTTGGATTTTTTCTTAGTTTTGTACTTTTTGATTTATGACCAAAAACGTTCAAAAAAATACCATTCCCCCCCTATTATCTTCGAAGTTACTGAACAGAAAAATCTGTAATAATTACCAATTATTAATATCATCCTAAATATTACAGGAAAAATAAAACGGTTTTCCTAAATTGCATCGTTTTTTAGAAATTTTCAAAAATCGTACACATACTTATTTGCTCCTACTAAGCTAACGGCCATACAGTTTTTGTTGAACTATTCACGTATCTACTTACGAGTTTGTACGGAACCCTCGGTGAGCGAGTCCGACTCGCACTTGACCGGTTTTTTTTAATTCTCAACTAATCTATTTTACTAGAGTGGTTCTATGAGATAGACCTTGCGAGTCTGTTAATCCTATGGCTCTACCAATTCGATAAATATCCTGTTCAACCTGTAGAAGAGAACAGCCGGCTAGACTGATATATGAAAGCAATTTTGCCCAAGCCTAAACGAAGACGCTTCGCTCGCGCTTTACGGTTGCTCGGTCATTAAAGATTAAATATATTGCTTCAGTTTCGTCAATGGGTATTTATTGCCAAGGAACTTGATGAAGAAATTATAATTTCTTTGTGTATAATTTGTCTATAAAAGTATTAACGGGCGAGTATAAACTTCTCTAAAAGTCTAAGAAGGCGGGCTGGATAACAGTCATTAGGGGTACTAAATGGGGCTCTTTAAGCCATTAACTGACTAAACACTGAGAAGGTTTATAAGCTACTCGATTAAGTACATTTTATAATCATCTATAGAGTTACAAAGCGAATGTGCGGTACTTTTTTTACAAGCTTTTATTCAACATGCAACGTTCATACGTAAGTTTGTAAGAAATTAAATAAGAATTTATTTATTCAAATAATTACACAGTATGGCGGTTACACACCAAGGCACTGTGAAATTCATACACACATTTAACAAAAGGACTAACTATAACATTTAGCACAACAAGTTATAACAAACACATTTATTAACAATTAACAGAAGGTGGTCTGGGCTGGACACGTCTGCCGGATGCATCCCGAACGATGGGCCAATATAGCCACCAAATGGATTCCGCGAGATGGCTACAGGAGCAGAGGCAGACGGAAAACTGGACTCATTTCAAGTCGGGTGGCAGGAGCATGCATTAAACCGAGACGAGTGGCTGAAACAGGGGAGGCCTTTGCCCAGCAGTGGGACACACAAACAGGCTAGCAAAAAAAAAAAAAAAACAGAAGGTGGGCGATC
This sequence comes from Eudemis profundana, assembly GCA_947034925.1. NCBI lineage: Eukaryota > Metazoa > Arthropoda > Insecta > Lepidoptera > Tortricidae > Eudemis > Eudemis profundana. The sequence continues at coordinate 24,321,294 of OX344805.1, read as the reverse complement.
ATTGCATCGCCGCGCATAATATTTTTGCTGACGCCGCGTTAAGGTATTGTAAAGCGCATACAAGTTATAAATAAAGTACAAGTTATAAGTAAAGTAATGTAAAGCGCATACAATATGCATACAAGTTGCGGTTTAAAAATTACCAAAGTGTTTTTCAATCACTTTCTAGCAGGCTGGTAGAGCTGAAATTTGGCATACTTATGTAAAGATTATGCTACCATCGAGCTGACCTGATAATGGAGTCGGAATGTGGCCATCGGATCATCTAAATTACCTAAGATAAATCCACCGTGTTTGGGCTCATTTCATTAGTTTTGACGTGCATACCATTATACTCAAACCTAAACTCATTTATTTCTGCAAGTAGGCCTCAAGGGCTCTTTTACATGTCTGATTCTTTTCTTTTGGCGCTTCGTTAGATGACCTTGAAGAAGTTCACCAGTTTCTCTTTTCAAAAAACATTACAACAATTGTGATATCTTCTTCTTTCTATATATATAAAAGAAGAAACTGACCGACTGACTGACTGATTGACTGACTGACATATCAACGCACAGCCCAAACCGCTGGTCCTAGGAATTCCAAATTTTGCAAGTAGATTCCTTATAAGGTCTCGGGGTGCACTAAGAAAGGATTTTTCAAAATTCACCCCCTAAAAGGTTCAAATAGGGGTTCAAAGTTTGTATGGAGAGTCTACGATTTTAGAAGTAAGAGGTTTGAAACTTCATGATTAGACTCTTTATTAGATTACAAGAAAAGTAATTTCACCGTTTTTCGAAATTCATCCCCTAAGGGGTTTAAATGGGGGTTGAAAGTTTATATACAGAGAACGGAATAGGTAGAGTATATTTACCTAAACTTCGAAGAATAAAGTCTAAAAGTGGAGACACCCTTACAACTAAATTTTTTTCCGGGACTTAATTCCCGGACTCTTACTAAAAAAATATATTATTGGTATTCTTTCGCACATTTCTCGAATATTCTCAGTATAGCTGTCTCTTTCACTCCTTCGAGAAATTTTGCCATAACTATACTGAAGTGTAGTTCAAAGGCTCATAAGGAGTCCTGAAAACGCCTGAAAACGGGTTTTCAGGTTATCAAAATCAAAGTCAAAGTGTTTTATTTTGTTAAACATAGGTAAGACCATCGCCATTGCGCCATCTTATAGAGGTGGTTCTTTCACATAGTAGAAGATCTAAAATTCACCTAAGTTGCCGTTATTTTGAGGCGCCTGAAACATGTTTTCAGTCTGTTTCAGGACACCTTCTATCAGGTGGCGCAATAACCTGAAAACCCGTTTTCAGGACCCCTTACGGGCCTTTGAACTACACTTCAGTATATGGCGAAATTTCTCGTAGGAGTTAAAGAGACAGCACTATTAGAAAGAGACAGCTATACTGAGAATGTTCGAGAAATGTGCGAAAGAATACCAACAATATAATTTTTAGTAAGATTCCAGAGAAGAGATTTGGACTTATGTCCCGGAAAAAAAATTGTTGTAAGGGACCTTCCACTTTTCGACTATGTTCTTCGAAGTTTAGTTAAATATATACTCTACCTATTCCGATCACTGGTTATATTAAATTGTATATTTAAACTTTTAACATTCGAAAATCTTCACACTAATATTTTACTTAAATGTGAAAGTTTGTGAAGATGTTTGTTACTAAGTAACGGGGTAACAACTGGATGGATCAAGCTGAAATTTGGCATGTAAGTAGACCAAGTCCTGGATTGAAACAAAGGATACTTTATATCGCGGTAAAGACTTTCTTTGGGACAATAACGGGAACAACGCGGGCGAAGCCGCGGGAAATTGCTAGTTATTACATAAAATGACATTTATAAAATGCAAGAAGCAAATAACTGGGCACAGTTTTTTTTTTCCTTTTACCGAGAGACGTTTATAATCTCCGGATCCATTACATTATAAAACTTAAAACTACATTTTTAAAGATGTAAAGGGTCTCTAGGCGTCAAAAAACGATAAAAAATATATAAAATAGGCAAACATAGACTAAAATTAATGGAGATGTAAGGAGTCTCCGTTGTCAAAACATTATGTTTTGGAGGTGTAAAGGACCTCCAAACGTCGAAATACAAAATGGGAAACGTATGTTTCACTTTCACGTCGAGAAATAGACTATTAAGGTAACAATCATACAAAAAAGAACAGTCTGTTCCGTATAGGAATAGACAGTAGAAAAAACTGGCCAAGAGCATGTCGGACCATGCTCAGTGTAGGGTTCCATAGCCGTAACTATAAGGAAAAAATACGATGTAAAAAAAGTACAACAACAAAAGAGCGTATCTTCATAGCAATTACGTCCTTTTGTTGAGAAGCGCAGTTTATCGGCGCAATAACTCAAAAATGGTTAATTCGATCTTGTTGAAAATAATTTTCGTTGAAAGTATTAATTAAGCGTTACCTTCGTAATTTTTTTCATATTTTTCGGACGCACGGTTTAGAAAATAGAGGGGGGGGGGACACAATTTACACAACTTTCGGAGCGATTATTTCCAAATACATTCACTTAATCAAAAACATTACTTAGGAACCTTATAGTGTTTTTTAAAGAGCTGTCGAACTATGTACCACACGTTGATATTTGCTGAAAAAAAAAATTTTTACTGTCTTTAACATGTATGGAGTGCCCCCCCTAAAACTATTTATTTTAATTATTTATATACCAAACTAAGTAGCGGCTCATAAAACACACCTATATTCCAAATTTCATCAATATCCATCATGTAGTTTCTGAGTAAAATGCCTGTGACATACGGACAGACAGACAGACAGACAGACAGACAGACAGACAGACAGACAGACAGACAGACGGACGGACATGACGAAACTATAAGGGTTCCGTTTTTGCCATTTTGGCTACGGAACCCTAAAAGGTTTATTTATAGTGCCGGTTTTAGGTTGACATTCAATAAATGACATTTCTAAAGTAGATGCTCAAAAATAAAATATTGATGATGTCCATACTTTTTGGTTGGCTGAAAGTAAAAAAGTGTCTCTTATAAAATACCCAAAGAGCCAGAGATAAGCAACACTCAATATATGAGACAGCTCAGAGCTGTCATTATTATATTGTACTGTCAAATAGTTATATCGAATTTGTATGTTGTTTTACATATATACTGTTTCTGTTATAGTTTGTTATTCCTAATTAATTTATGAATAAAATAGTTATTTGTAACGTTCAATATGAGTGATTCTGTGGGACAGTGGAAGACAGTGTTTTGTGGGGTAGTGGAGGTACATCAAATAAATATTATTACAACTTTAAAGAAAATGTTTGGAATCCCTGCTTCTGTGTCCCTCTAGAGTCTATTGTTATCCGGTACGAACTGTAGTCAGCAATAAAAGCTTGTCTTAAAAAATCATTTTTAGACTTATTTGCCTAAATATTTAATGACACGTTTTTACATTTGAATAGTTATAATAAATTTATACACTCACGGACAATGAATTTGGGTCATTTCCTATGAAGAATTATGTAGAAAATGACCCGAATTCATTGTCCGTGAGTTGAGATAGAATAGATAACGACATAGCAGGCTTCACTGTTCTTGCTTCATTATTTCATTATACAGAATGTCATCGACATAATCGATTCAGAGCGAAGTACGGAATGTCGCAAAGCCTATGTCATAAAATCCTTCACTATTCTTAATGAGCAGCGAACAAAACGAGACTGACAGCTCGTGTTACCTGTGGTGCTTGTGCGTACAAGTCTTTAATGTATACAGGGTGGAACAAACTTGACTTCGAAGGGAAACTGTCTTAACCTGAATTCAAATCTCTAAGATAACTAGGAGCTTTTATAATGGAAAGAAAATCTATTTTTATCTTTCAAATAATCTATAATTTGTAGATTTTTTTGTAAAAAAATACAACCCCCTATTACACCCCCTCCCCTAAACCCCAAGCCCTTATTATTAATACAATAGATAAGTACCTACAATTAAAACTAAAATATCAAGCTTAGAATTTTTACTTTTTCTGAACCTGTAGGCTTATGATGCTACGTTTTGTCACGCGATAAATAAGTGATAAAGCATCCGTCACTCTCACACACTATATATCGGAACGTGACGGATGCTTTATCACTTATTTATCGCGTGACAAAACGTAGCATCATAAGCCTACTGGTCTCCTGTTTAAATAAACTTGAAAAATATCCCGGACTTCTAAAAATATTTTGTAATTTCCTTAAAATCTGTACTTATTACGTCAAAAATATGTCCGCGAAAGTGACACGGGTGCAAAGCTCGAATAATGACCCTTATAGGCATTCGTATTTTAAAATGTAGGATTAGGCGAATATAAAATGCAGTTTGACACTAATCGATAGTTATGTGACGCCCTGTTAACTGCTATTTAAATGAAAATTACATCTTAACTAGCATTGAGAATATAAGATAGCTTCCGCCTGAAGTCTATTTATTTACATCCTGTATTGTACATATTAGAATTTGGTGTGTTTTTAAGAAGTTGCAAAACGAAAGTAGCTCAGATTAAGTAGTAGAAACGACCCTTTCATTTAAAGCCGCATTGTTAGAGGCACCCTGTATATCTGTGGTCTCACAAGGTCGGTTGTTACCCTGCAACGAGATTATCGATCAAGTTTTGAGCTAGGCTTATATAGGGCACGCTTTAGACCTGTTTCGTATACTCACGGACAATTAATTCGGGTCATTTTCTACATAATTGTTCATAGAAAATGACCCAAATTCACTGTCCGCGAGTGTACTACTCGATTCCGACCCGTGACTCCGCTCCGTCCGCGTGAATTTCCGACTCTTCATTTATTTATTTAGACATTATTGCACAATACAAGAAAGTGAAAATAGCCATTGCATTTGCCAATAGTTGTAATTAATAAGTAAATGAATAATTTGTCAAATAATGATTATTTTATTAATATGAGTTTTTCTCAAGTAAATAATTTGTGTAATGAACAATTTGCGAAACGTTATTTTGCGAATCGACTAATTTGTCATTAGTTCATTTGCCAAACGTTGTTTTTAAAATGAATATTTGTGAAACGTTTTTTGTGAAATGACTGGCTACCCAAAAAGAGATGTGTGTGATTCATTATCGTGTGTGTATCTATTAAATATATCGTCGTCTAGTATCCATAACACAAGCCTTATTGAGCTTACTATGGGGCTAGTTCGATTTGTGTAAGATTGTCCCCTAAAATTTATTTATTATTTATTATTATTATTTATTATCAAGCGCTGCGTGAACTTATTGCACACCTCCATTATATACCTGATTAAATAGGGGTGGGTGACGACTGGGTTAAAGCTGTATAATTCTATTTAGTCCGTCAGTTAGATTATGGAAAAATATGGGACACGTATTTTTTGGTTTATCAAAATATTAAAAATTGACAAAGTCATAGATCATCAAACTTCTGGAGTGGGGGCTTGTGACGTCACTCCTAGGTGAAAATTGTACCTAGGAGTGACGTCACTCGAAACTTCTAAGCACTCTATCCTCGTCATTTTTTGTTTGTCAAACAAAAGAAAAAATACGTGTACAATATTTTTTAATAATCTAAATGACGGACTAAACAGTTTTTTTAGTCGTCTAGCCCATTACCCCTTTAGGGGTAAAATTAAGTTTTCTCAGGGGTAATACGACAAGTATTAAGTCGTGTTTTGAGAACTTTAACACCAAGTTCTGTATTACCTATTTTTAGAAGGGGTAACATTGAAATTTCGATGGGGCATGTGGTGATGGTGCAATAAAGCTTAGGAACCACTGTTCTACCTAGATGTATTTCTGTGGTAATATGAGCGGAAAATAGCGGATTTAATGCCGTAAGGTATTTTCTGCGAATTCTTTCATTGCATGTTGCATTACATGTTGTGTTGCACCAATCTGGATGCGCCATTATATGCTACATGGTCGTATGTAAATTTCTACATCTTCATGTATCGTTAGCATTATAATCGTCTTATTTCGTTCCTTTTTTCATCGGTCATACTACAAACTGGAACCCATAAATCATTTCGTATTTAAGCCTTGCACAGGGTATTTTTTCTGAATCCGACTTGTTAATGAATGTTAATGGTCTCAATTAGAACTGCTCCCGATGATTGCAACAAGATCAGCAGTCATTTACGTTCTTTAATGGCAAAAACCACAAAAAGGCGTTTAAAACGTGACCAGAAAATATAAGACGATGCTTTTTATCCGATAACGGCGAAGGAGGGTTATTTAAAGATTTAATATGGCAACTTTATATATGTTATCAACTTATCAGATTTTATTTAGACTCAAAATATTGCAAGTATTACTAAAAGTCTTGAATTGCTGCTTCGCCATTATCCCAACAAAACTCTACCGGGATATTTTATTCAATTGCATGTCAAATTTCATCCCAATACATTCAGTTTTTACCGCGATATTTAGTAACAATTTTTAAACATCCAAACATATTCACAAACTTCACATTTATAAACTTAGTAGGGTTGTAGCGCAGGATAGGATTTAATACTGAAAAATTCAAGTCTTTTCCTATTACGGTTCAAATGATACAGACCTCTGAGAGACGGCCGGATGGACAGATGTCCATGGATCTGTTAGGCAGGAGCCCTTTGGGAACGGGACCCTAAAAATGCCAGTACTTTCGGGGTTTTCGGGACACGGGCAAATCAAGCTTGGGCAAGAAAAGTTATAGAAGGAAGTTTACAGACGAAGTTACCTATCTATTACGGCCATTCTCACGAAGTATGACTGCGTCTAATTACCGCGTCTCCATACATTTAGTATGAAAACAGCGTCGCGGTAATTAAGTGACCGTAGACATACTTCGTGAGAATGGCCGATTATAGCTTGGCAACTTCGTTGGTGACGCTCACCTGTGTGCTTTTTGTTATGTACAGCCATAACTACTTAAACAAGTTACCGCCAACACGAACGGCGATCGCTGGAGGCAGTCTCCGGAGGCCCCCGTTCGTGATGGCGGTAACTTGTGCAAGTAGTTACTGTTGCACATAACAAAAAGCACACAGGTGAGCGTCACCAACGAAGTTGCCAAGCTATAGTACATGTTTGCTTTTAGTTTGATACATCAAACTATTTTAAGAGAAAAACTTCGATACTCGCGCTACGTAAAAATTACTTTGAAAGCGCTACGTGAAAATTACTTTTAACTTTAAAAGGTTCGTTTTTTCCCACTTGAAATACAAAACTTGAAAAGGGCGCAAACAAAATGCATATTATTAAAATAGAACTTAACAGGTTATGCCTTAATCAAGACTTAAACCCGCGAACATTCGAACAAACAGGCAAATTACTCGAAATTAAGACACGCTCCTGTTTTTCTGAAACACCTTTTTCATGTTTATTCTCTTAAATAATTTACTGGTACTACTTAAACCTACATCACGTATTACGTTTATTCGATTCAATATTCAGCTTTATCAATGAAGCGGTGAGTTGTTTTTCGCTTGTGATTTTTTAGCAATTTGATCGTAGATCTAGACTTCTGGAAACTGGTTTTTTAAACAGCTCCCTTCCTTATGTTCCCCGCGGCGCGTCAGAACTCAGATGATAAGAATTTATTAAGCATTGCCTTAACAGGCAGAACTCTACAAGGTGTTCTGGCGAGTTGCATGTTTTATAAATGAAAGTTTTTGCAAGGAATGCTGCGTTGTGTTTTTCTCGGGGCATTAATTCACTTAGCATAACGTGAATAGGACTTATCCGGTTAGATCTCATCCCGCTAGCGAGCATTTTATTTCTTGGGCATCATATTTTGCAAGTTATTAAACAAGCCACGCTTAAAGATGAGTCTGGTTTTTGCTGATAAAAATTAATACAATTATCGTAATTGTTGTCGTCTATTGACGTGTATTAAAATAAGAAGTTAACGGCGTGCAAAGTAGGTCGCCACCACGTCCTTTAAGCACGCGAGTTACATACACTTTTTCCTTCTACCTTAATATATTTCTGTGCAACTACAGCTGATTGGGAGAGCAAGATAAACACGAATTTTTCCGACAAAAACGATGACAAAACATTTTTCACTGTATCTGCGTACCTTTCTGTACAATCGTACGTATCATTATCTTCTCAGACACATCGATATAATTTAATTCCCCACAGTCACGCCTAACGACTAAAATGCCAGATCTCTAATGGTATATTTAAGCGGTATTAAAATTACGATACACCGTCCATCTAGTTAAATTAAGTAACGTTATGTCAGAATATCAGATCAATGGCCTAAAGCTTGTTATGATACTTATGATGCATAATATATTTACGGTCGCATAAACCAGTAGTCTAACTCGGTGCGTTAAGAAGAGGAAGGAAGGATGACGACTGGGTTAAAAATATACAGTGGAAAGGAGAAACCCTTTAAGCAACATTTTGTACACTTACATGAGGGCGTTTTAAAGTAATTTTTTTTGTAATACATCCATGTATTTTTTTTGACGCTCACAGTTGTCACAGTACTTATACAAACCTTACTGGCTGTTATAAAAATTGAACAAAGTGGGGGCCGTGGCGTTCCCTGGGATCGAACCAGGTCGCTTTGCCCGGACCACCGGGAAGTTTCGCTGATTGCTCAAATTGAGCAACGGACCAGCGGAAGAGGTTGAAATGGATCAACCTATTTTTAAGTAGAGTGTGCATATCAAACTAATGGGAGTTATTACTTGCCGGCTCGCTAAACCTACCTCAGCTAAGAATACTCCGGCAAGGAACTTAGCTGAGCCCAAGCAAGGTCGGAGTGAACACATCGATGTCGTGCGTTGTACTTTCTACCTAGTTGAACTACTGGTTTATACCGTGCTTATGATGCATAATATAACGCTAGGGTTGACAACTAGCGTGATCGTGATGAATATTAATTAACTGAATTGAGCTGTCATTTGTTAACAGTTATGAGTCAGATAACTGATATTGCGTGTTGTTTTTTATGGTTTGCAAATAAAAGCATAAACGATTATTTTACGAATGTTATTGTAAAACACATTTTCTTCGCGTCTTACAGATCTTACTGATACTAAGATTTACATTATCAAGACGTCTGCTTAAGACGCTGTCAACAGCAAAATGCCCTTGAGGATTCAGGATTTTGGCCCATCCCCTAGCCCCGCCTAATTGCTCCCAGCGCTATTCACAAGTGAGCGGCGAGAAGCGTAACTGTTTGCATTCGGCTTGCGATCGCGATCGAAATAAACACGCCTGCCGGTAGATGGCGTTAAACTCCTGTAGGTTTCCCAATTTCCCATAGAGCGCAGAATAAAATAGACAGGGCGTCGTTAAAATAATATAGTTGATTTTTAATTTATTTTCATAATTAAAGCGTGAACAGATAGAATGAAATTTGGATATGTAATACGTAAATAAGTAATGAAAACTTTCAAGCACATTTAATGAATTTTGGATATGTAATATAAGTAGTTAAGATTTATTAGAAAAAATACAGTATTTTTGTAAGTAGTAATACGATTATATTGAATTAAAATATACAGCACTTCCTTTATGTTTTTCTTGATGACCTGCAATGTAAGGTCATCGAGAAAAACATAAAGGTAAGGTAAGGTTTACAAATAAATCAATCGATTTTCGATTTGACAGTATAAGGTATTTATACTTAGTATCCGTAACCTGGTATCCCATCAAAAACATTCTGTAAAAAACTAGCCAAGTCTCGATGGAGCTGCTTGTTTATCTCTAAAAAGTAATGAAATCTAGACAAAATCGTGCCAAGTTTAAGGTACCTTACTGCGATTTCTTTATTATTATACTTAATGTTGTGTGACTTGGCCGTTGAACATTCTTTATTCGTTATAGTAGGTACAAGTCAACAAAGAAACTTTGTAATCGCATGTATTTGTATAGGATTACAAACTTATGTGTGCAGTTGCAATATTTGGAGGTTTTTTAGGACTTGATAGGCTAAAAACTAACTATGTTTAAAATTTCTGCTCTCTGAGTTTATGGGAAGTACTAGTTCTATTCTGATGATCATGAGTCAGTGAGTGTCTGTCGTAAATGCGAAACTTTGCTTTCGCTTAACTTCGGAACTAAATGACCTACAGACTTGAAATTTTGGATTTTAAGTATGTGATTATAGCTTACTGGATGACGAAAATTTCTGCGTTCTGGTCTTATCTAGAGGTTCTCAAATAGGGGCCTGAAAATGCGGCGAAATGGTTCCAGTAAAGGATGGTACGGCAGTGTTTGCTTCGCGCTCGACTTGGCGGGGCCACTGCTGTGCCCCCAGATATGTACCATGCAACTCCGAGTACCTTTAGTAGCTAATGATAATGTATGTTACGTAGGTAATTAAATTAAATGAGATTGAATATAATATACAATATAATAAATACTTAGTACTAGTTAGTACAAATACCTTATACTGTCAAATCGAAAATTGATTGGTTTATTTGTAAACCTTACTAACTCACGTGCCCGAAAAATTACCCTGGAGTGCGGTGTATGATAATACATACATACATACATACATACATACATACATACATACATACATACATACATACATACATACATACATATATACATACCTACATACATACATACATACATACATACATTCATACATACATTCATACATACATTCATACATACATACATACATACATACATACATACATACATACATACATACATACATACTAGGGATGTAACGATACCGATACCGATACCGATATATCGGCCGATATATCGGTATCGCCGATATATCGGTATCGCCGATATTATACAACCGATATTTGAAGAATTTGCTGTATGAAAAAAAATCTGCAAAAAGTAATTTCAGTTTCTGACTTAATTTATGTATTGGTCTATTCTATTACCTTGTGCAATGATAATTACTATGTTAATTAAATCTTTGGTTCTTAATAAAAAAAAAGAATTTTGAGTTGACAATTTATTATTTTTACTTTACACTTTCAAGGTTGACTCTCTGGTAAATATAACCCGTAGTCATTGCCATTAGTTATAATAAGGACATAAAAATATCTGAAATTCATACTTCATTATTTAGCTAAGATATCGGTATCGGTATCGCCGATATTAACTACTATATATCGGTATCGGTATCGTATCGGCAAAACTGTGTATCGTTACATCCCTAATACATACATACATACATACATACATACATACATACATACATTCATACATACATACATTCATACATACATACATACATACATACATACATACATACATACATACATACATACATACATTCATACATACATACATACATACATACGTACATACGTACATACATACATACATACACCTTAGGCCTTCATACACAGGGTTTCGCACACAGGCACTGCCGGGTGTGGGCGCAGCCCTGAGCTTGCCTAATGCATTAGGCAAGGAAGAATAATAATTACGTCAAAATAAAATCGCGGAGTGAGACATGCCTGCTTCGGCTCGTTTCCTAAAACCACACTCGTGTATTGATGCCTCCCATAATACATAACTATTACCGTCGACTCCAAAACTTTATAGATCTATGCAAACAAAACGTTTCTCGATGGGCGTAGCCAAAACCGCATCTGAAGAAGCGTTGAAATGTGGACCTTATATCCAGTGACATAAGGTCCAGATTTCAACAAAAACTGAATGAGTATTCATTTGGACAGGCCAGTGGCTATTGCGGTGATCATACATTTAACACACTTAACTAAATATTTACACTTCTTATATTATAACTTTGATTTATATAAGTACGTATACAGTATTTTAGATTTTTAACACAAGGTTAAACAAATTTTTGCGATGTTTTCGATGCGCAAACGAGAAGCATAGGTCCGTCTAGCACGGCGCGTCAGCGCACACTGTCTATTTGTATCGGAGTAAACGAGAGCCTACTGTCACTGTTTCTGGGCAGCCGGGTCTTAGAAGATAATAATAAATAAAAATTGAAATAAAAAAAAGTGTGGACTATTTGTGAAATGTGACTCGCTAGCGGTTTAGGTATGAATATGTTGACTTCATGTTTTTATTTGCAGACCCATACGTTAAAAAAATAAAGACATAGAACCGTTTAATGATGATTTTAAGACCAATCTTTGCAATTTTTTTCTATCGAGCCGATTTCGTGAAATTATGTATCGCGTCCGTCCACGGTCTTCGAAATATGATGAATATTAACATATATTTTTTTTGATGTGCTAGAACGAATGGTTTTTCTTAAAAAACTGCTTAAATAACATCAATTTCAACAAAAGTAGGTCTTGTCAGCCTCTTAAAACATTTACCTGTTTCTAACAGAGATTTAATAAATTACAAATTAAGAAATACAAAAGATCAACTTAGTTTTCAAACTTATGCCTGATTTTGAAATTTACTCTTTGATTTGTCTCTTTGTTGCGGTGTTTCCACATTAAAAATTTAAAAGAATCAAGACCGTTCCAACTAATATATTGGATTGATTTCACGTATCTTTGTTTGAAATCGATAACCCTATAAACTCTTAATATCTTCAAACTCATTAGTTTAAATACAGACTAATTAAGTAATTATGCATTAACATTTAATGATTGTATGTAAATCGTATAGGAAAATACAGCACAAACTCCGGTGCGTTCAAAAGTAAAATAAAAACAAAATGTTCTCAACAATAGAATAAAATAAAAACATCTCTCAACGAGACATTATGATTTTTTCCCTTCACATTTTTTATAAAAATATACTGGGTGTGGCCTGTAATACGAGCAAAAAATTAAACCGTAGATTCTATTCCTCAAATAATAAAACTTTTGTTCAACCACTTTTTAAAAATATGTAGTCCTTAGATTGTCTCTTTTTCATACAAAGTAATTAGTATTTTCAATGTACATCAAAATCCGTTTAATTGACATTGCTTGTCAATCTTGTCACCCTACAGACGTAATCAAGTTCGCAATACATTGCGGGTTCGGATAAACTTTAAAGTGTGCTAAAAATCATACCACAAGTTATTTTTAAAAGTCGCTGAATAAAAGTTGTCTAGTTTGAGGAGTAGAACCTACGGTTTAATTTTTTGCTCGTATTACAGGCCACACCCGGTATATGTATGACTGATCCGTATAATCGATGGTTACCATCTCACAATAACACGTTAACTCTATCTTTAAATTAATGGTCGCATTACTAAAACGACTATTATTTTTTTGCGAAGCATTATTGTTTTAAATTATAAACTATCTACTACTAATATGTGATAGTCGACATTAAATTAAACACAGACCGAGAACTAAATACTAGATAGACTTGTGAGAATCAATTTATCAGATTTTTTTTTACTATATGAAAGAAACATGATGTTCCTTTATTAGTTTTTTTAATGCGGGTAAATTACAGCATATTTTTACCAGGTTTTTTTATATCACAAATTGGATACCTACTCAACTTATAAGGCAGTGTTCAGACATTGGACAAGCGATTTCAGGCGATCTTGGTTGAACTCGTCGTGATGCCTCCATTTCATGTGAATGAATTCTGGCTGTTCTCTGTTTGCGACCCATAACGCAAGCTTAACTGGTAGAGAATGCCTCATGGCATTAAGTTCAGCTTTTGTACGATAACTTTTCTTTTATGACACGTCTATCAATAGTAAAAGCATCTTTGAAGAAATTTCAAATTTTTATTGAAAATACAGAAAATCTTGCGAAGATATTCGACTTTTGTAAAATACACGCGCGCTCAACACTTTTGGCCAATGCGTATGTCGCAGCTATCTTATTCTACCTGTACTCTTATAACTTGTTCCCGAGTCAAATTATATTATAAACAAGATTGATGGGAAAGTTCTGAATCACCCTTCGGTACAATAGTTAATTCAATTTAATCCGGGTTCGCAAAAAGTTAAACGCTCCTTAGTCTAATGCACACCATTTACAGGAGGCGTGATCAAACGCGTACGCACTGCCATATCAGTTATAATGGCTGACCATTAGTTTTTTACGTCTAGTTTCTTCCACGCAAATTTTATTAGCGATTTTAAAGACAAAGATTACTCTGCGCCAACAGTAATTTAATGGCGCCCTTGGCATGTAAGCAGCTTTTCCAGATCAACTCTAGTTTTTGAACAATATTTCATTCTCCTACATACCTACGTGGTCAAGTGTAAAAATAATGTCCGAATACATCTTATGAGACGATTTATTCGATTTTTTTTCCACTTGACTGTACTACAGCTAGGGCGTGCAATATCGGTTTTTTTTTCATATGACGACCGCTTTAGCTTAGTTGGTAGTGACCCTGCCTACGAAGCAGGAGGTCCTGGGTTCGAATCCCGGTAAGGGCATTTATTTGTGTGATGAGCACGAGTATTTGTTCCTGAGTCATGGATGTTTTCTATGTATTTAAGTATTTGTATCTATTAAATATATCGTCGTCTAGTATCCATAACACAAGCCTTATTGAGCTTACTATGGGGCTAGTTCGATTTGTGTAAGATTGTACCCTAATATTTATTATTATTATTTATTATTATTATTATTATATGGCTAATTACCGCTATCCCACATACCGGTATTGGCCCACACTTGTAATACCAGTATTGCATGCCTTAACTACAGCATATAGAAAAGTGGCTATTGTCCTCAGTTTACCTTTTCTTTAGCTTGACCCTTAACTGCCGTTTTCCTTAGCTTTCTTTTCTATAGATTTAAAAAGTAGTAGTAGCACTATCGTATCGAGTCGCGATACGCCAGTGCTATTTCACGACGGTGCACTCTCTGCTCACCTACGGAACCGAACTGTGGGGACGAGCCTCGGACTCGTCAAATCAGAGCGATCCGTATATTTCGCAGGGCCCTCTGTCTGCAACCGTTTGCCTGACGCAGTAAGAAATGCAGCTTCCGTTCCTAGTTTTAAACAGCATTAAAAAAGTGGCTTCATGAAAATTATTTAGTTTATTATTTAGTTTTATTATTATTTAGTTTGTAGTTTTTGTAATTCTTAAATGTAATGTATTAAGTTATTAATGGTGACTAATAATAATTTTAATTTTTAATGTAACTGTTACATGTGGACCTATGTCGTCTGAATAAATGATTATTAAATTAAATTAAATTAAATTAAATTTTTATAGTTACCAAGAGTTTTTGAATTTACGTCTAGAATTGTAGGTATCTAAATATTAAATTATTATTTATTTTATTAAATTAATTTTCAACGATATACTAGGTAGGACTCAACTATGTAGTTGGACTTGTAACCATGTTATTAATAAATAATTTCATTTCATTTCTAAAGAACCATGAAACTTGATTTGTTTTTAATGTAAGTAAATTTTACCACATTTTCCCCAAAGTACCTAGTTCGAATCCACGTGTGTGTCATTTCGCGCAGACAAAATGAATCTATCCAGCTAAAAAATAAAACACATTTCAAACATAATTGCCGTGGAAGCGAATAATGACCCTCTTTTTGTTCGTCTGGAAAACCTACCGACTCAAGTCACCTTAACGTTTTTTCAGCTTTTATCTTGCAGTTTTCTTCAGAATTACGTCTCAAGTGCCTTCTATTTTCTATATCTTTAAAGTCGGAGTAGATACGGCCTTTTTAATAAATAGTACTCAACCGTACCGACCTTGACTCGACTCAAGGGCTGTCAAACAAGTTAACACCTTGCCCATGCAACTTGAAAGAATATTAAGTAGCTAAAGTAAAGTACAAGTTTGAACACCGCCAATAGGCTATTTGATGACAGTTCAAATCAGCTTCTTTTTATGAAGTGTTAAAACGCTCAGAAAGTATGCAGTTTAGTATGAAATACTGACTTGTGACGTCATGGTTACCATGGTGCCTTATTTTTACTTTTTGTCATTTTAAAATCGTTGATGGCACGAAAATTTGTATATAGATTTTATCCGAGCAGTTTTGGAAACATCGTTTGATAGTTAGCGATAGTCCATTTATTTTAATTGATGTCAAATACCCTATTGGGTACTTAATTGTAGTCAATACTAATTATTTCACGCTAGCCTTTAAATCTGCTCTCGAAAATTTGCAAAAAATAGCCAAACTTAACCTAGCTATTTAGAGCTTTCAACGGTGTTTATAAGATCAAAAACTAAAAAAAAAGTCTCGGTCAAAAAATGATTTTTGAGACAAGTTTTTATTGGTCGACTATACTTTTTTGTATAATTGCAAACTACTCGCCAAAACTAACCAAATGATCCTATATGACCACCATCCGGCTGCATCATCAGATCAACTTCATGCATGAATGTCATCACTAGATAGTATAAAACAAAGTCGCTTTCCGCGGTCTGTCCCTATGTATGCTTAGATCTTTAAAACTACGCAACGGATTTTATTGCGGTTTTTTTAATAGATAGAGTGATTCAAGAGGAAGGAAGGTTTATATGTATAATACATGCATTAAGTATGGCTCAAGATCCAGAGGACGCTCTCCTTTGCGATGGACGGATCAAGTGAAAGCCCTAACAGAATCATCCCTAAATCTGTGCGCGAGAAATGCGTCGGTGAGGGAGAGATGGCGGGAGACTGTAAAAAAGGCCGTGCTACGACCCCCATGACCACGACTACTCTGCCAAGAGTATACGACTAAGAAGAAGAGACATGCATTAAGTATCAGCATTGCACCCGTGCGAAGCCGGGGCGGGTCGCTAGTAATTTTATATGCAAAACTTCAACTTACTGACACCGGGACAGGTGAAACTAAATAAAAGCTTGTAAATAAATAACCACATTTATATTTAAAAAAACCCAACTGCGGTCCAAAAAATACCGCACATTGTAGTATATTACACACCTAGGGTGGTAATACAAAGAAAGGCCGAGATCGCAGATGTTTGCGGCTCGAGCCATAGGCGATCGAGGGCTTTATTTATTACCTCCCGTGTTGTGTACAGCATTTTATGTCTGCATTTGGCCAGAAAGCGGCTTTTTCCGTGCGCGTAGCGGCTTTATGGCCAAGTGTGGCATAAAAGTACATAAATCCGCCATTTTGTTTTTTTTACATATTTTATGTACACAGCGACACTTGCGTTGTCAAGACGAATCTACTTAATGATGTATCATTTATCAAAATCGGGTGTATCGTTGAGCAGTTATAAGCGGACATAGGAACCAAATAGGAACTGACATACATACATACAGGTCGAACACCCTCCTTTTGGGCTTCGCCGCAGTCGGGTAAAAATAAGGAGGCCATTTTCCACTGAGTAAAAGGCGTCATAGCATTTTTATCATTGAAACTTCACTATCTGAGCCTTTTGAGACTTCATAAAAAGTAATTTATTCGATCTGTCAGGAAAGTACTCTATTACCATCAAAAATATATTTTCCTCTTTTTTGTCCACCGTTTTTATAAACGAGCCCTCGAGAGAGTCAATACTGAATAGCTACTGAAGTCGTCAAAAAACCCGGAGTTTTATTGATTAACTTGCCAACAATATTGACAGACAGATTTATCTATGACTAGATAAGAGTTTTGGTCCTTTGCTGTAAGAAAATAGCTCTTAAGTCGTTCCTATAAGTGTCAATACTCCTGACTACTGGACTTATATAGATGATGACAAAAAAACATTGCGATAAACAGTGTTAATGTCCTAGTGGAAATTTCAAAGCACGACGTGTATATTAATGTACTCAATTTTATTAAAAAATATAATGAGCAAAAACTGATGTGAAAGAACTGATTACGTTCTGTAATCATGTTTGATATATGGTAATAATTTTCGTGATTACTATTTTAAAAATAAGTTTAATCTGTCTAAACCCTTTTTTTATCAACTAGGTATGGAAGTGGCTCACTCAGCGATTTCCGCTGGCCATTGCCCATTGACCATCATTATTTACTCTTCATATCTTATTATAAGCCTATCTATAACAATTCATTTGAAGTTAGTTAGGGGCCATTCATAATAACTTAAGACGATTTAGGGGGAGGGGGGTCAACCATGTCTTATTTTTTCTTACACAGGAGAGTGGGAGGGAGTTTTCATCATTCTTACGTAAGATCATAAAAAAATCTTAACTTTTGAAAAAGCGTGCAAATTCGCGCGAGAGCGTAGGCGCGTGCTCGGTTGCGTATAGGTACTTTACTAAAAAATTAAAAACTGTAAAAACGTCCCTACAAAAATCATTCTTTAAAAATAAAAATTAAAACAGCCCAAACGTAAAATCATTTTTCCTTTATATTCTTACGTAATAAATATTAAATAGGGGGGGAAGGGGTCAGCCGATTCTTATTTTTTCTTACATAACGGGGGAGGGGGTTAAAAACTGGCAAATATCGTCTTACGTAATAAATGAATGGCCCCAATAATTTACAATCTTTAATCTTCCTAAACGAATATGCGTCATTTGGTAGGTTAATATTTATATGCAACTAAGCTGTCCCGGCGGACTTCATTCCGACTCATAATTTTTATTTTTTTTAGATGTTTTAATAGTTTTTCTGTTATTCGGGGCAGAGACAAACTCAAAAAATCAAACATCATAAAAATTGGCCCACCTGTTCTCGAGTTATAAGTGATGTAACTAACCCGACTTTGTTTTATGTATATAAGTAGATTACTAGTAGGTAGACACAAAGAAACCACGAGAGACCGAAGAGCTGGCAGCTTCCTCACTCAACGCCTTACAATCCATCGAGGAAATGCTGCCAGCATCCCATGCTTATTTAATTTTAATTTAGCTTTAGTTTTTAGTATATTTAACTTCAAATACTTTGTATATTGTTTATTGAATAAATTATCATGTTTTAACTATATAATAATGTATGGGCACATACAGTAGATTACTATTTTTGAACTGAATTTTTGAATTTTCATCGAACTTTCATCCTTTGATTCATAAACCCTTTTTTCTACTCCTGTACTGTTATCTGTCTTTTACTTGGTCACGAACACTAATATAATAACATACATAATATGAGTTCAGAGAAGTCTATACTCTATTCCCCATAACAGCACTAGTGTCGTTATAGTCACTTAACGTTATTGCTAGCAGCCACAGACTTCTAAATCTAGGTTAAACTTAGGTCAAGGATTAAGCGCTCAATTTTAACTTTACGGTAAAAATGCACTACTACCAACTTAACAAACAATTAAATTCCTACGGTTTTTAAGAAAAACAAAACTTTCCGAACTAAATTCATTCATGCCAACATAAAAAAGCATTTTTAATTTAAGTATATTTTAAATTAAAAAACAAAGTTTACCATAGACACATACTGTTGGTCAAACGTCATATTTGCCTTGTTTCCAGGTTATGATTAATTTTGTATTTTATAATTTAAAACCTCGTCGTAGAAAAAGTATTGTATGCAACGTTGTATAATTAAGTCAAAAAACGCTCATTGCGTCTCTATTTGCGATACTCGCCGCATTCGCGGCTCGTATCGCAACTCACGCAATTCGCATTTTTTGAACCCACTTATACAACTGTTGCATAAAATACTATTGTAAACAGGTTGTATAAAGGGCTAGCGCGCGTCAGTCAGCGCTGTCAGCAAAGGCCGCGACAATGGTCACCATTTCCCACCTCACCACAATCTCACTGGATGTAATGTATTCTATGTCGCGGTGATGACGGGCTCTGGCTGTTTCACATAGAGTCTAGACTTTGGTTTTGAAACCAAAAATATAGCCCCATTGAGACGGAACGACAACTCGTATGCGAGTTTCATTTCATTGCGGCGTTTGATTGGTCGATTGAACTCATCGTTCCTAGCTAGCCCGCAATGAGGGTATTTAGAAATTAGAAATCCACCAGCTGGCAGCAGTGTGGCAAAAGGTCTATTTGGCAGTGATTGGTGGATCTTGACGGCTACTGTTAAAAAGACCTTTCGCCACCCTGCTGCCAGCTGGTGGGTTTATGATTTCTAAACACCCTCATTTAATAAAACTCGCGTACGAATTCTTGCCTCATCTAAATGGGGTCTATGTATAGCTTGCGTTATTTCTAACAAAACTGTTCACCCGGATATAAAGAGGGTATCATTTAATCGATCAGCAAAATATTCATATTTTGGTCAGCAGAAATATGTATTTGGTCAGCCAAAATAGCTAGTTGGTAAGCAACTTATGGTAAGCAAACATTTATAAATCAGGCTGCAATTAATGATATACTGATCTGCTCTAAATTATTTTGGTCAGCAAATTAAATATTTGAGCTGCATTAAGCGATCTACGGTAAATCAAATTTTGGTAAGCAATCAGTAGGTAAGCAAAATATTTCATTTTGTTCATCAAAAAAAAGGGGGCAATAAAACCTAACTGGGCGCAACTATTCTGCCGCCAATCGTGTGCGCATTTTGTCATTCGGTAATTGTCAGCTGTCAAGTAGCAGGTGTCACTGTGATATATACAGGGTGTCACTGTGATATATACAGGGTGTCACTGTGATATATACAGGGTGTCACTGTGTTATATACAGGGTGTAACTGTGATAGATACAGGATGTAACTGTGATATATACAGGGTGTCACTGTGATAGATACAGAGTGATACTGTGATATATACAGGGTGTCACTGTGATATATACAGGGTGTCACTGTGATATATACATAGTGTCACTGTGTTATATACAGGGTGTCACTGTAATGTATACAGGGTGTCACTGTGATGGGCTCATATAAAATTGGTATTTCGATTTTTTATACATCTCATAATGTTTAGAAGTTATATTATTTATTCACAACGTGTATCGTTTCGTTTTTATGGTCAGCAAAAAAAATAACCCTAACCTACCTATTTTTGAGAGCCGTTTCGTTTTTAGGGTCATCAAAAAGAAAATAACCCTAACCTACCTATTTTTGGGAGCCGTTTCGTTTTTAGGGTCATCAAAAAAAATAACCCTAACCTACCTATTTTTGGGAGCCGTTTCGTTTTAGGGTCATAAAAAAAAAATAACCCTAACCTACCTATTTTTGGGAGCTGTTTCGTTTTTAGAGTGACACCCTGTATACATTACAGTGACACCCTGTATATAACACAGTGACACCCTGTATATATCACAGTGACATCATGTATCTATCACAGTGACACCCTGTATATAACATTGTGACACCCTGTATATATCACAGTGACACCCAGTATATATCACAGTGACACCCTGTATATTTCAATTAAACTGCTTACAGACATGTTTTCTCTGCTGACAGTGACATCCTGTATCTATCACAGTGACACCCTGTATATAACACAATGGCACCCTGTATATATCACAATGACATTCTGTATATATCACAGTAACATTCTGTATACATTCCAGTGACACCCTGTATACATATAACACAGTGACACCCTGTATATATCACAGTGACATCCTGTTTATGTATCACAGTGACACCCTGTATACATTACAGTGACACCCTGTATATAACACAGTGACACCCTGTATATATCACAGTGACATCCTGTATCTATCACAGTGACACCCTGTATATAACACAGTGACACCCTGTATATATCACAGTGACACCCAGTATATATCACAGTGACACCCTGTATATCTCAATTAAACTCTCTGCTGACCAATTGTAAAATCTTGCTACCCAAGTAATTATTTTGCAGCTCGACTGTTTATTAGGCAGCCAAATGATAAAAAAAGCAGATTAATATTGGTTAAAATGTTAACCGTTTTTAAACTGTTTGCTGAACAAGAGTTGCCGCCCGATTTTATTTATTGCCAGCCAAATCTTTGTATGCTGCCCAAATGATTTAACTGCTTATTTTTTTTTGCGGATCAATTTTAATAACGGCTGACCAAAAATTTACTTTCCATATAAAGATGTTTCTCCGGTGATTTCCGTGATGTCATTAATGTCGAAGAAATGGGAGATTTGCATGACATTTTCTGATATCTGGTAGATGTAGGAGCGACTCACTCCGCAATTGCGTCGTGTGGCCTTGAGTCATCCTTTTGTACAACTTCCACATTTTGTTTTAGAAACTGATAATACTTACTGGGCATTTCTCCAGAAATATGTCTGCGACACATTCATCTGTCTCCATACATTTAGTATGAAAAAGGGCCAGATGAATGAGGTGACCGCAGACATATTTCTGGAGAAATGCCCTACTAGTCTTACTGACTATTATATAAATAAATAAATAAATAAATATTAGGGGACAATCTTACACAAATCGAACTAGCCCCATAGTAAGCTCAATAAGGCTCAATTATAAAAGTCGAAACAGTTTTTTTATGAGAACCTGACAATACTTACTAGTCTTATGACTGTTACAACTTCCACAATGTCTTTGCGAGCTTTTATCCTATCCCAACGCTAACCAGTGATTTCCCTTTTCCCCATAATTCAGACATTACCGCGACATCACGTCAGGGCCCGGCGACATCGCTTAGCGAGTAATGGAAGCAATTTGTGTCACCCTCTAGAAAGTCCAAGACACAGTGCACGGTCACGCAATAGACAAACTGGCCAGGAATGTAAATTGACCACTCGTTGGCGATAATCCGAATGGCTAATTCACCAATCGAGGGACTTCGCTTTTCGCCGCGATTCGCTGAGACAATGTAAAAAGATAGATTTTATAGTAGATTACCTTACCTAAACAAAGAATGTCTCAGATCTCAAGTATTTGACGCCCGAGCCCGAGCACGAACGATAAATACGTGATCTGCGCGAATGAGAATAGCCGATTTACAACATTTGTAATCACCAATAAGGAATATCCGCAAATTTTCACCATCACAGTACTTTGACATTATTGAAATCTACTTTATGCCACACTTGGCCCTAAAGTGGCTTTTTCCGCACGCTGCGCGTACGGAAAAAGCCGCTTTCTGTCCAAGTGTAGACATAAAATTATGTACACAACACGGAAGGTAATAAAGAAAGCCCTCGATTGCATATTATTTACGTCCCTCGCTTGCAGCTCGGGCCGCAAACTTCTGCGATCTCGGCCTTTCTTTGTATTACCACCCTAGTTACGTAGTGTACTATTCTAATTATACGATTTTAATCTAACATGGTCATTCACATAATAACTAGGTACTATTAACGGGATATTTACCATGTATGTTTTTTTACGAGTTCCCGATATTTCGGCACTGTTGCATGATCATGGAGTAACAGTATAAAATAAAACAAACATACATGGTATACAGGGTGAATTTTAAATCGTGAATCGTAACCACGTTTAGCGGTAAAGCTACTTAAGACTAATACAGAGCACTAGTGTTAATTACAATTAAAGGCTCGCTTAATTCATTATGAACAAAATGGTGGAGGCGCTTATACCATTAATCGTAATAAAACTGAATTATTTTATGAGTAAATACGATTTAAATAGGTACTTATGTTGACAATGTCGACGA
The DNA here is from genome assembly GCA_947034925.1 of Eudemis profundana. Taxonomy (NCBI): domain Eukaryota; kingdom Metazoa; phylum Arthropoda; class Insecta; order Lepidoptera; family Tortricidae; genus Eudemis; species Eudemis profundana. Next base: position 24,297,962 of record OX344805.1, on the reverse strand, counting down.
TGTTGACATTATTGACAATACGTGCCAAAATTCTATCCAGCCAACTTCAATATTAGGAGGTTGGATATAGACGAAACATGAATGTAGGGTGACCACGAGATTTTAAAAATTAGGATAAATCAAATTAAAAGTGGACAAAATAAAAACATACTTAATTTAGGTTTAAAAGCATTGTAAGTTATTGTTAACTATGTATAGATAGACTACAAAAAAATTATTACGATTCACGATTTAAAATTCACCCTGTATATCCCGGTGTTACTAGAAGTTATTACTTTCTAATTGATCAGTTTTCCATATACAATTTGCATTGACTGACAAAATGCAAGTAAAAAGGTGACGTTCGTGCAAGATTTCCGTTCCCCATAGCTATAAAGATAGCAATCAAGTAAATCTTTACGTAAACGTTGATTTCGTTTAAATAATTTGCTGTCATATTTGATCGTAATCATAACGTATCGTTATTATGCATGATTGTACGTTTTAATCAAACATTTCTTCATTAGAATGCGTTTCCACCAGATATGTGCGAGGTAGCGGAGCAGTGAGAGTTCCGTACAAATACTTTAAATAAGGACATTTTTTTATAATTTAATTAGTCGCTGAGTTTTCGGTATTATTTGCCAAATATCATAGTTCTAAGTCAACGGAAATTACCATATAAATTTTGGTTTCCTCGAGAGAGTCGAAATTAATGTTTTTTGCGGCATAAACGGCCATATCTTTTTTACGTTCATTTTGGAGTTTGATTTTTTCACACCTTCAGTTCGAGGGACCATACTAGGAGGATATAGACTCGACGCGATATCTCCACACGCACGGACAGACGGACTACAAAATGATCTTATAAGGGTTCCGGTTTTTTTCCTTTTGAGGTACGGAACTCTCTTCTTCCTCTTCATCGTTCCCTCATTACTGAGGATCGCGACCACATATTGTTTGTCTCTTGTCTCCAGAGGGTGTAGGTATTTCGTATGGACCGAGTTCTGCATGATGCCGCCAAACAACTTCTTAATGGAGTCAGACCATCTTGCTGGTGCTCTTCCCTGAACACGCCGCCCATTAAATTGGCCTACAATTATTTACTTTATATGAAAGAAACATTTTGTCTCTTCATTGGTTTTTTTAATGCGGGTAAATTACACCACACTTTATGTTACATATACAGATACACATATAGATATGTCGGATATTCTCGTGACGACTGACTGTCAGGTCAGGATGGGTTTAACTGCAGAGTCCCTGGCCGTTGAGGTATGTTGGTTAAAGAAGTGGATTCATGTCAGATCAAATCATTTATTCGTCTGATTCTTTTGGCCGCTTCGGTAAATGACATTCTGGTGAGAAGAAGGGCCGAAGAAACTCACCAGGTTCTCTTTTCAATCATCAGGCATTACAATAGTTGTTACAATATTATGGCGTAGATACTCAAGAGAGCAAATAGACAATTACGTTACACAATATGATTCTTTTCACTATTAATCGACAGAATTACAATTATCAAGTAGCAACTTTAACTACTGGCAGACGAACTGACAGAATCGTAAGACAAGTGTTGTCGCCACGACAGTCAGAAAGAGAATCGACACTCTTGTCCAACGAGCCCGCCCACGTGCAACGCAACCGGTCGTTACGTCACACGGCGTTCGCGCCATTTTAAATCTACTTAGTACTACAGTAGTCAATTGACAGTCTTGGATTTCTTGAATTATCGCTGCTGTCCCCGACACGGCCATCCTGCGGAGCACACGTCCTCGTGTGTCTATCCTGAAACAAGCAAAAAAACAACACAGTACGCCATTCGGTCATTCCTGACTTTATCTCTAATTCCGTAAGTGACACTTTCTTACTCAAATTCTTCGTTTAATTCATTTCAAACATTCAACTATGCTCGAAATAGTTGAGTCAAAAGAGTCCACAAAATTACACGTGCTGGAAATGCGACTAACTTGTGATAATTTCTTTTTTCAAGTTACAGCTTAAGTTAAATCAGATAAAAAAAACTATTCTAAATGCAAGAGCAGCCAAGTACCATTATTCGACTGCCTTTTATGGCCTCATCACAATCAAGAAAACTCTATAAGACAACAAAACAGGTATCTCATTTCGTGGCCTAAGGCTTAACAAGCCACCCACATTACGCGCATCCCCACGGGATCGCCGAGTCTACCCTAAGACTCTACGGTCTCCACGAGACCCGACCTCCGCCGGAGCTCCCCGCGCACCGCGCACCCACGGACTACTCAGAGCAGATACCGACTTCTAACGGGCTACGGCTACGGCGAAGCCTCCGGTTCGGTCGACCAGCCGAACTAAGAACCTCATTTTATGTCTCGCTAACATCCTCATTTAACTCAAAAATGGTACGTGAGTCTCTGGCATTTTCCTCAACCTGTCATAGTGTGTTTAGAGTTTAGTAAAACATTTTTTCAAAAACTAAAATATCAAGGTAAGTACCGCTTTTGTCCGGCAATTTCTGTAGTGTTACAACCATCCTTGTGGTTACTCGGCATAAAACCAACTCCGTAGTCCTATGCGATACATCCGATCACCACTGAGATCATTATGTTTCCATAGGACATTTATCTTGATTACCAAATTTAAAAATCACACAAACTGTACTATACGGAAATTCTGAATTACTAAAATTAACGGGTATTTGACTCAAGACCATTTTTAGCACATCGCAATATTTTCAATCACTAGAATCCATAGAACCGTGCTTTTTCTCACATTAGTAAACTTTACATTACTTCCAAACATGAATGCGTAACTAGGTATTTGTAAAAACATTAAATTTAAAGGTAGTTGAAAACAACGGTTGACAACATTTATTTTCCTTTCGATAAACGTAGTCTTGAATCAGTTTTACGAACGGAGTAAACTATATCCGAAACAGCTCGAACAGTTACAATATCGTAATTCGAACAATTGTCGGGTAGAACGTAAAAATAAGTGACTGTCACAAATAGCTACTTCGTAAACTTCGTTTGTTACTGTTAACTTTTTCATTGTTAATCTTAAATGGCAAACTAGTTTTTCTGACAATTTAAAAGTAAAGTTTCGCTTTGTGAGAAAATACTCGGGTCAAAAATCGTTATAAAATGGATACGACTCACCAGATCGCATTGGATTTCCACACACTCGCGAATCTTGCAGTCGTTGGTGCCTGTTGTTCACTAACGCGCCTGAAGTGCGGTTGCCGCCCATGTCACCTTGTAGTGGCTCATCCGTAGCGTGTCGTGATGTAGTCCAAACGACGAATCTTCTTTTGCTCGCGGCAGCAGATCAAATGATGATAATTATTTGTTGTGTCTTCAAACCGTACTTCTTGAAGGATTCTTCATTGTTTGTGACTATATTTCACGGTTTTGACTGTTGTGCAGTGCAAGTGCCTCTTTTATTTCCGGAGATCACAATTAATAGTGTTGCGGTCAAACTTTCTTCAGATACTGCATTTAAACAAAACCGGCAGTGTTGGATATTCTGAATACATTAACGTAGGCTGTGTTGCAGTTGCCGGACTTGCTTTGAAGGTAAGAAATTGACTTCTTTTCTAGTAAAACCATTTTTGTTTTGTCACAATGATTCTACACGCAGTAAGTGCATCCGTTCGGTTGATTATCATTGACTCACATGTCCACTGTTGAGATCCAAGCATTTGCAAAGCATGTCTAATTCGCTAGACACAAAATCTCATAATTGCCTTTCACTGGATATTGACGAAGATGTGGAATGCCTCAAACACTGGAAATCATTCACATCCTGTGTGGGCGCTGATTACATCCCACGCCTGATGTCGGATATTCTCGTGACGACTGACTGTCAGGTCAGGATGGGTTTAACTGCAGAGTCCCTGGCCGTTGAGGTATGTTGGTTAAAGAAGTGGATTCATGTCAGATCAAATCATTTATTCGTCTGATTCTTTTGGCCGCTTCGGTAAATGACATTCTGGTGAGAAGAAGGGCCGAAGAAACTCACCAGGTTCTCTTTTCAATCATCAGGCATTACAATAGTTGTTACAATATTATGGCGTAGATACTCAAGAGAGCAAATAGACAATTACGTTACACAATATGATTCTTTTCACTATTAATCGACAGAATTACAATTATCAAGTAGCAACTTTAACTACTGGCAGACGAACTGACAGAATCGTAAGACAAGTGTTGTCGCCACGACAGTCAGAAAGAGAATCGACACTCTTGTCCAACGAGCCCGCCCACGTGCAACGCAACCGGTCGTTACGTCACACGGCGTTCGCGCCATTTTAAATCTACTTAGTACTACAGTAGTCAATTGACAGTCTTGGATTTCTTGAATTATCGCTGCTGTCCCCGACATCGATGATCAATGATGTCGGATTCACGCGTGATGACTGTCAGGTCAGGATGGGCTAGCTGCAGAATCCTGGCCGTTGAGGTATGTTGGTTAAAAAAGTGGATTCATGTCAGATCAAATCATTTATTCGTCTGATTCTTTTGGCCGCTTCGGTAAATGACATTCTGGTGAGAAGAAGGGCCGAAGAAACTCACCAGGTTCTCTTTTCAATCATCAGGCATTACAATAGTTGTTACAATATTATGGCGTAGATACTCAAGAGAGCAAATAGACAATTACGTTACACAATATGATTCTTTTCACTAGGTATTAATCGACAGAATTACAATTATCAAGTAGCAACTTTAACTACTGGCAGACGAACTGACAGAATCGTAAGACAAGTGTTGTCGCCACGACAGTCAGAAAGAGAATCGACACTCTTGTCCAACGAGCCCGCCCACGTGCAACGCAACCGGTCGTTACGTCACACGGCGTTCGCGCCATTTTAAATCTACTTAGTACTACAGTAGTCAATTGAGGATCTTAGATTTCTTGAATTATCGCTGCTGTCCCCGACACGGCCATCCTGCATAGCACACGTCCTCGTGTGTCTATCCTGAAACAAGCAAAAAAAAACAACACAGTACGCCATTCGGTCATTCCTGACAATAATCACCAGAGTGACAAAAAAATAAAAACCGACAAAATAATTTTATTTTCATTTGTCCGTAAACGTTCTCTAGGCTTCAACTAAACACATAGCAAAGGTGACTATGAAAATAAAGTGGATTTTGTGGTTTATTATTTTTCAATGTTTACAGTGGTACCAATCAACTTTCAACCAATTACCAATTGAATCATTACTTGGATATTTACGTACACACGTATGGTCTAAGACTTATGTACCAACAGCAATGATTAGCTAAGCAAGAGACTGGCAACTTGTTCGTGGCCTATGGCAATTAAGCCCACACAGCAAGTCACATGCTTGCTATTACGCGCATCCACCAAATGGATCGCCGTGCATCCCCCTGGACTACACTACGGTCTGCAGTAGACCCGACCTCCACTAGGGCTAGCCGCGCACCGCGCATCCACGGACTACTCAGAGCAGATACCGACTTCTAACGGGCTACGGCTACGGCAAAGCCTCCGGTTCGGTCGACCAGCCGAACTAAGAACCTCATTTTATGTCTCGCTAACATCCTCATTTAACTCAAAAATGGTACGTGAGTCTCTGGCATTTTCCTCAACCTGTCATAGTGTGTTTAGAGTTTAGTACTTTCAAAACAAAACACCACTTTGTGATATCAAATGGACCTTTGAATTTGGGGCGAACTTTATCTAGTTCCTTTTTCGTTTCCTAAATCAAAATAAAATTCAAAGCTGGAGTTCAAGTACCCGTTGCAACCAAACGTGTTTCAAAAACTAAAATGTCAAGAAAAGTAAGTACCTCTTTTGTCCGGCTATCTTAGAACCATCCCTGTTGTTACTTAACATAAAACCAACCCCGTGGTATACTATGCGATACATCCGATCACCACTGAGATCATTATGACTCCAAAGGACATTTATCTTGATTACCAAATTTAAAAATCACACAAATTGTACTATACGGAAATTCTGAATTATTAAAATTAACGGGTATTTGACTCAAGACCATTTTTAGCACATCGCAATATTTTCAATCACTAGAACTCATAGAACCGTGCTTTTTCTCACATCAGTAAACTTTACATTACTTCCAAACATGAAACCGTAACTAGCTATTTGTAAAATCATTAAATTTAAAGGTAGTTGAAAACAACGGTTGACAACATTTATTTTCCTTTCAAGAAACGTACTCTTGATTCGTTTTTACGAACAGAGAAAACTATACCCAGAACAGCTCGAACAGTTACACTATCGGAATTCGAACAATTGTCGGGTAGAACGTAAAAATAAGTGATTGTCATAAATAGCTACTTCGTGAACTTGTTTGTTACTGCTAAATTTTTAATTCTTAATCGCAAACGGTAAACTGTAAACCGTAAAGGTTTTCGGTCAGTTTAAAAGTAAAGTTTCGCTTTGTGAGAAAATACTCGGGTCAAGAATCGTTACAAAATGGGTACGACTCACCAGATCGCATTAGATTTCCACACACTCGCGAATCTTGCAGGTGTTGGTGCCTGTTGTTGACTAACGCGCCTGAAGCGCCGTTGCCGCCCATGTCACCTTGTAGTGGCTCATCCGTAGCTGATAGTAGTGATGGTAGTGATGCATTCCAAAACGACGAATCTTCTTTTGCTCGCGGCCGCCGATCAAATGATGATATTTGTTGTGTCTTCAAACCGTACTTCTTGAAGGATTCTTCATTGTCTTCGACTATATTTCACGGTTTTGACTGTTGTGCAGTGAAAGTGCCTCTTTATTTTCGGAGATCACAATTAATAGTGTTGCGGTCAAACTTTCTTCAGAGACTGTTTAAATGCAGTCTTGGATACCGGCAGTGTTGGAGATTCTGAATACATTAACGTTGGCTGTGTTGCAGTTGCTGGACTTGCTGCAGTTGCTTTGCAGGTAAGAAGCAGACTTCTTTTCTTGTAAAACCATTTTTAGTTTGGTCACAATGATTCTACACGCAGTAAGTGCATCCGTTCGGTTGATTATCATTGACTCACATGTCCACTGTTGAGATCCAAGCATTTGCAAAGCATGTCTAATTTGCTGGACACAAAATCTCATACCTGCCATTCACATCCTGTGCTGTGGGCGCTGATTACATCCCACGCCTGATGTCGGATTCACACGTGTGACTGTCAGGATTTTCAGGATGGGTTAACTGCAGAATGCTGGCCGTTGAGGTATGTTGGTTAAAGAAGTGGATTCATGTCAGATCAAATCATTTATTCGTCTGATTCTTTTGGCCGCTTCGGTAAATGACTGAATTGATATTTTATGTTACAAAGATAGATGGCGTTTAGGTTAAATCCTATTAAAACAGAATGATATAGAAGTCAAAGTAGATGGCAAAATTAAAGGCGCTTACTGGGTGCTCCGGTAGAATAGTGGTTGAGTCATCATCATCATCATCATTTCAGCCATAGGACGTCCACTGCTGGACATAGGCCTCCCTCATAGATTTCCACTTAATTCGGTTGGAAGCAACCTGCATCCACCGTGAGCCAGCAGCCTTAACCAGATCATCTGTCCATCTTGTTAGTGGACGTCCGACGCTGCGCTTGCCGTGGTTGAGTCGCTGGACCGGAAATCCAGAGGTACCGGGTTCGATTCCCGGTCTGGACACAGGTGAGTGCCATTTAATTTTTCTATGTACTTTATATGTCTACAATTATTTGTTTCTCCAGATCATGCTTCGGGGACCGCATAATGTGACCGAAAAAACTGAGGGCTCTGTTATGACATGGAGAACGGAACCCTAAAAATCACCAATCAACGTGCCTTCGCTCAGCGCCCGGCATTGGTGGATTTTCCTCGCACACCGCTCCGCTACGCAAACGGTGGAAACGCAGTCTTAATCAAACATTGTCTTCATTACAATTAACAATCAATTATAATGATCAGTCGCAATCATTCCAAGCATTTAGAATGTTGTTACATACTTGAGAATAGTCAAACGCAAATTACTCGTACCCGGTTAAAAGTAACAACTTTATTTTTCTAGGCATGTCCAGGGGTGGCTCACTCCGCGATTCCGTCGCGCGGCTACTAGTACGGTCGGCCTCTAATGTTGCTGAACACATTTGTATCGTGGCGTAGTACTAAAGTGTCCAGCAACTTTTGAGGCCGACTGTACCTACCAAATTTTACCCGCGTAGGGCCAGCGGCCAAAAAGGGCACGCGTTGTGCAATTGAAAGAGACGGTGGGACCCGATGCGTTCCGCCCGGCGGTCGGACCCGAACATCAACTTTGTTAGAGAGAAAGGCTTCTGCACTATATTCTGTGGTACAGTCGAGTTCATTTATCTGAGCAAAGAATGGATCAAAAATATCTGATCTAGTTCTTATGTTTCTGACAATAGGGTCTTGTTCAGATGTTTTTGGTCCAATCTTTGCTCAGATAATGATGAACTCGACTGTACCTAATACAGAAACTTTAGTTGGTGAAAGCCAAGAAATTTGAGACACAAACTTATATGCATTAAGTATCGACTAATAGTTCAGTATTCCAGATCCGCAACGTAATGCCACTCGCCCTATTTTACTCTTTTACTCGCCGGCGGAGAGTGCCTGACGCATCAAGAAAGAATCGCAGCTATTATGTCAATTATGTCATTTTGTTGGTAACAGACGAAATTATTTTAGTCACAAAGGTGCAAGGAATGTCACTCGAACAAATTATGTCATTTCAATAATGACACACAACAAAGTAACTGAGTCTAGTGTGACAGTTCGTGTGCTCACATAAGTATAATGTAGGTTTGTGTGTAAAACAGGTCGTATACAGGGTGTCCCTAAAACCAACGTAAATATGAAAAGAGTAGAGCTGATAGACCAACTCATAAGACACCATATTAAGTAAATTTGACCTAAGTAAAAATCTGAGGCACCATTTTGAGCAATCGAATTAATAGAATAGTAATTACAGTACACGTATTTTTGCAGCAAAATATCGTTATCTCAAAAATTATTACAGCATTTAGTAAATGTTAATACAATTTTAGGAAATACAATAAACGCGCTATTTTTTTAAGTTAAGCACAAACATTCCACTCCTTCGAAATCAGACGTCAAATTTGGAAAAATTAGAAAAAAATTATATTTTTCTACTGTGGCCACAACGTGAAAAAAATCAACAAAAAATAGGAATTACGTTTAATACTTAGCAAAGTTATTTGGCAACCCATAGCAAAAAACTGACGTTAAAGATACTTAATATTCTAGTTATGGCACTCAAATCCCCGAATCAGGGTATCTATTAGTACGAGTTTTGCAAAAACGTCAATATCTCGAAAACTCCGATTTTTACAAAGGTCAAATTTACTTAATGTGGTGTCTTATGGGTTGGTCTATAAGCCGTTTTCGTATGTGCGTTGGTTTTAGGGACACTCTGTATAAGTAGTCAAGGACCGACGGTTACCTACGTCGATCTCTCTGAGTGGGTAATACGCCTCTGCAACAGCCGGGACCCTTGTTATTAGAGCCAAAAAAAAGTTTAAAGATTATGCTAGTGCGTGAAATGCTGGAGGTCATTATTTTAGGGTTCTTTGGGAAAAGTAGCTTTATTATTTACTAGCATTTTCCCGCGGCTTCGCCCGCGTTGTTCCCGTTATTGTCCCAAAGGAACTCTTTACCGGGATATAATGTATCCTATGTTTCAATCCAGGACTTGGTCTACTTGCATGCCAAATTTCAGCTTGATCCATCCAGTTGTTACCCCGTTATAAGGTAACAAACATCCAAACATCTTCACAAACTTTCGCATTTATAATATTAGTAGGATTATACAGGGTCCTCCTTCGGGAAACGTCAGCAAGACTAACCCTATGGATTCAGTAAATGTTAATTGATAGTTTACCATTGTATTTAATTGAACAATCCACACTTTTTACTTTTTTTACTTTTTGTTAAGTACAAAAGTTAGATAGGTAGACAGATAGAACACACAATACATTCATCTACATTGTTTTTGTCGTTTTAGCAATATCAACATTTACATTTTACAAACATTCACAGGTAAAGTGGAGAGCATTATATCGTACTTGACGGAAGAATTCTAATTGTAGAGTGACTATGATGTCGTATGTAATTTAAAACTCTTAGTTTTCAACACCAAAAAAAAAATACTTTAAACTCACTAATACTGGTACGAAACCGTAGCTTATAATTTACTGAATCCGTAGGGTTGATCCTGCTTCCGAATCACTCTGTATAATTTCAAGGTTATTTTAATACAACTTTAGGGCCAATACCCGGCGTTGTTACAACGAATTTATTTTCCTCATCGATCTTAGTGACCTAGTGAATATTGTTCAAAAAGACGTTGCTTAAGATAACTTTTTATTTTGTTTTTATTATTTGGTATTAATACACATTCTGTGAACATTTCAAGTCTCTACCTATTACGTTTCAAAAGATACAGCCCTGTGACTGACGGACAGACAGTGGAGTCTTAGTAATAGGGTAAAAACACTAAAAACGTACAATTATATTATCTCAATGGGCATACATGGGTTTGGATATTAAAAATATATATATCAAAAAATAATAAAACATGAAAAAACTACAAACAAAGAAACAAGGAAAAAAGAAACTATTTTTTGGCAATGGGTACCAATATCAGTGAATGCTGGGCGTGGAGGCCCAGCGCTGGTTTTCAGATTGGTCCTTAGAGAGAGGTGGGACGGTCGGTCGCAGACGAAACCATTTGCAATCAGTAGAGACCGGATTTGAAGTAGCGATCTCAATATTAATATGGATATGACTAGCAAATGCAATTTGTTAAATACATGTCATGTTGGTTATATAGGGTCTTAATTTTTACTGTGCATTGTGAAGAAGAAATATTAAAGAAGAAGAACTTAAAAAAATAAACTATTTCAAAAATTAACAAACGATGTTTTTATTTATTATCACCATAATTTTTGCCCATTATTTACAAAAGCTTCCAAAAAGGTTTTTACTTTTTTGTTCCGATAAGTTACATTATGTTTGTGTGTAGAAAAAATTATAAATTATACCAGTCATATCCATATTAATATTGAGATCGCTACTTCAAATCCGGTCTCTAGCAATCAGCCTGTATCTCTCAATAAACGTTAAATCATACGTATCAGTAGATTCCATTATACTTAGTAAACATTTACCCGGGCAGCTGAGCGGAACCCGGCGAAACAAAATATTGGCACAACATTGTACTCATAACCGAGTCTAGATGTTAATGGTGCACCAGTGGTATTATCCATAAAAATAAACGAGCTATGTCTCGGGAAATCCATTCCAAAACCAACTTTAAAACCACCGAATAAGTGCTAAAATTAAAATAACTTTTATTATACGTTGATACGTTCTATTATATAAATATACGTAAGTGCAATATATTGGAAAGGGCGGACAACGCAAATTGTTTAAGGCATGCGAAACATTGATTAAACGAAATCATTATTACTTGTCTAAATATATTGAAGGATTAATGGGTTTCTTAAGTAAGTATGAATTGTATGAGTCTGGATTGAATAGCGCTTTGTGAGATATCTTATCATAATATCTGCAATCACTGGTTACGTGTTATAAGTATACTATGACTATTTAAAGGGATAAGTGAAAATAATACAGTGGCCCAAGATTATGGGACATGAAGAGAAAGTACCAAAGAAAGTAGGAACTAAATATTTTTTTTCCTCTTCTAATAAAATATTTAGAATTCGTTGTGTTACGTACTCCGTAATTGTCGTGTATGTCAGATGTAAATACCTGTAGCAAATAATACTATGTAAATGCTGTAATATACATGATGTAAATGTACTTGAATACTTAAACAAATAAAAAAATTTACAAGATAGTTTTATATTTCTATATAAGCTTTTATTAAATTTTCAATAAAATTAATGCCAATTATTTTTGTATCTGCATGTGCATTGTTAGTATAATTAATCCACTCAAGGTGGCCCGTGTCAACAAAAACTTGACATCGATAATTTTATTTGAAATGTATAGATTTGCTATTTTAAAAACTGTGATTGTATATCGTATTGTATTTCTGCTTCAAAAATTCAAACGCAATGTATTTTGTTCATAGAATAAATGCCTATGACTATGACCTTATATTGTACGAAGCATATTTTGCCTCATGTAGACTTAATTTAAATTTAAAAGTACTTTTTTCATTTCAAGATACTGTGGTGCTGAAGATAAATGTATTCTTCATTATTAAACCATTATTTTCAGAGTTATTTGAAAACATATTGACCTACGTTATTGCTCCATTGAGCAGATCAGATTATTACCATGGAGTTCATGGTGTGTTCTATCTCCGATTTCCCAAATTGGTCGTGTTTGTTACCCAAACGGGATACTGACAAATAAAATAAACTTATAATAATATAACGGTGAAAGACGTACCCAGAAAGAATTGGGAAGATAAAGAGTATTATTCGCTGATACGAAACCGTGTGCGCGAGCCCGACTCACTCTTGACCAATTACAAGGTTTATAATTAACGAAACAAAGTATTTACTATCTTGTTATTATTAAATCAAACGTGTGACAAAAAGCAAATTGATTAATGTCTTCAACAAAAAGTTATCAACAATCATATCGCCTTATAAAATATCTGTGGACAGTCAATGCTTATTCGATTCGATGTTAATGCGGGCTGAATAACACCTATGATTGGCATTTATCGATTATACAAATTATACTCTAATCAAAAAGGCCGTTTCATATACAGACACTGACTACAAATCTCTTATATCGCATATTGTGCATTACCAAAAAGTATACAGGGTGTCCCTAATATTAGTAAGCCCATTCGCGTTATTTTAAATTTAATTTTGTCGAATTCGGATGGGAGTATAAATGTCATATTCAATGTGCCTGGTTGATTTAGCTATTTGATTGGCAGTTGCTATTGATAATAGTGATTACTAGTTTTAATGAGGTTGAGCTGTCATCGGATTAGTTAATCGCAAAAACTACTCCCACTGCGCTGTGGCGCCCTCTATGGAAGAAGGATGTAAGAGGCGACATTTTCAGGGTTCTGTCAAAGAATAGTAATAATACTGTACAGAATGTTCTGTATGTCATTAAAATTTTATGAACGACAAAAAACCACGTAAATATGTAAAGGCACGGAATAATGGTACTACGTACAGAAGTTTATCTTTCTGAAAAAACTGACGTTAGGGTCTGACCACCTGACGGAACTCTCCGCATCCGACCGTATCCTCTCTAAAGTTGGAAAAATCCGGGAAAATACCATATTTTCCCAAACAGTTTATTTTTTTTCGGAAAAAAACAACGAAAACTTCTGTTACTATTTTAACGTAAAATATGGTTTTTGACTTTCATTTCCGCATCCCATGACCTACCACCATCCTACCATCTTCATACACCACCTGAACCCAAACATTCATCCGACCAAGTTAGTGATAAACTTTGAACTACAGACCACCTTACGACCCTCCGGGGGAGCAAAATTTGGTACAGTCGAGGTCATAAATATGTTTACACTTTTCGACCTTATTCCAAGGAAATACGGTCGAAAAGTGTAAACATATTTATGACCTCGACGTACTAGTAGCTGCGTGCCGAATTGTGGAGTAAACAACTCCTGATTCCGTATCCAAAGGGTTAGCAGCCTTACTATTAAAGGACCCTATTATGAAGCCTCCGCTGTCCGTCCGTCTATCGCAGGGCTGTATCTTTTGATCGTTATAAATAGGGATTTGAAATTTTCACAGTACGTGTAATGTGACAGAGTGGTCGTGGTCGTCATTTCAGGTGTTTGTGGCCCGCTTCACGATGCGTCGCCACTCCTCCCTAGGAGCTGCTTTCCGGGTGCATTGGTGCAAAGGAACGTCTACTGCAACTTTAGCCTGGTCTGTCCATCTCATAGGTGATCTTTCTGGCCTGGTACTTTCAACCTTTCCTTGACTACAAGGCGTTCAATGGACGCATCCTCCCGTCGACATACGTGACCAAAGAAGGTAAGGAAGGTACAACTAATCATAAAAACGAAATAAAATTAAAAATTAAAGGGGGCTCCTATACAAGAAACGGCTTTGGTTCGGAACCGGTCGATTGGGAATCTGACTCGCACTTGGTCGGGTTTTTTTGTCTGGAGACGTGCTCGTAAAGACAGTAATGCTGTAGTGATAATGAGTGATTAGTGGCGCAAAAAGGAGGTTGACGACCGCTGGCTTGCGGTCTGATATGGATCATCCATTATTTATCACTCTCGTCTGAGAATTGAGAATAGGCTTGTGCCCAGCAATGGGTCGTATACTGGGTGAAATTTATAACGTGAACTATTATAATAAAGCCTCAATCTAGCCATGACTTTGAACAACTTTTACTATGGTCAGCCTTGTAAATGTAAAATAGAACAACTCACTTATACATTTTGGTCTACCGACTCATGACTTTTTCTATGAAACAGCAGATTTTTTTGCATTTACGAAGTTGACCCATAGTAAAAGTTGTTCAAAGTCATAGATAGATTGAGGTTCTATTATCATAGTTCACGTTATAAATTTCATTTCGTTATTGGCTGATGCCGAGGATGATTATTTATATTATTGGCGTTTTTAATTTACTTCTTCTATTACTCTATTCTTCTAACAATTTGGTCGAGTCACATAGGTATTTATGCCTGCCCGGTTTCATCATATCGTCGACTGTAGGCTGAATTACGGTAAGGGACAGGCAAAACAATGTCCCTTACGCTAATTCAGCCTACGGTCAACGATATCGTCGACCGTAGGCTGAATTACGGTAAGGGACAGGCAAAACAATGTCCCTTACGCTAATTCAGCCTACGGTCGACGATATGTTATTGCCGGTGACTGTACGTGCCTAAATTAAACTTTAAATTTTAGTGATGTCTCTAAATCTACAATAATAAATACTAAAACTGTATGACCCCATCGTAACTAATTAAGTGTAAATAATCAACAATGGACACGAAACGTCTATTTTTGCACAAGGACACAGTGACCACAAATTAAGGAAAACATTAGATAAACGCATTAAGGTGAATCGAGTCAGTCGCTTTTTTATACAAGCATAAAGAGGGGCATCGTTTGCTTCGGTATTAGTTATCTTTAGAGGGATCCCCTTGTTTCCCATAAAGTTATAAGTCATACTGTATTGTTAGTCATAGGGTATTTGTTTCTCTAAAACGGTAGTATTTTTATGATATTTTAAAACGTTAGCAGATAGAAAACAACAGGTTAGATTTGTTTTACAATAATTCTGAAAACTTAACGGTTTTGTAGAAAATAGGTTGTATGACTTTCAATAATTACGTCTATACATATAACTATACAGTATGACTGATTTTTTATACTTTCCATTTTTCAATGTCAACAATCGACTAAGAGATTACGGTAAAAGATTTTTGATCGGGAGTGTGCAACTACAACGTACCTATATAATATGAACCAATCTTCTCATTGGACGCAATTATGCAAAAACATTGCAATCCACATGCAGTAAATTTTGGTACTTATGTTTTTGCATGAAGATCTTATATAAAAAAAATAAAAAAATCAATGGTTATGTACAAAGGCGAACTTATCCCTGTAAGCGATTTCTTCCAGCTAAACCATGATAAAATGAGAAAGAACAACCAACATCGAAGAAGATAGACTAACTAACAAAATGAATTCATTCAGTTACACAAAGAGAATAAAGCAAGTTTTGAATACACATAAAAACTTCCACTACAAACTGCAATTTGTAGGTATATCTAAACATACATACGCCAAATTATCCTACCATAATGCCTGGCCATATAATAATTCTATCTTATAATAATATAAGTAAGCAAACAAACTCCTGATAGGCAAATTAAACTGCTTCTATCCAACGTGTTCTAATCTAACTTTATACCTATAATTATCAATAAACGATTTTGAATTGCATTGAATTGAATTGAAAAGATTATTATCAGGCTCGATTCTCGTTTGAGATTAAATTTAAATTCACATAGACTCCCAATACCAACAGTTTCAGGCCTCCCATACAGACCCATTTAGATTGATCACTGCATATCATTACAATATTATTTTATCACAGGTATATTTTCCTCTAACATATCTGAGATACCAGCGGTACCTACCCAAGCTAGAAATGCTTAGGAAAAGTCTATAGTAATTGATTGAACCAGGAGTTATTAATATTTTCTGTGTGTATGTTGTGTTTTTGCGCCAAATAAACGTTAATTCATTCATTCAATGCATTCATTCATTAATTTCCATCAACGGACGCCGGACTGTCAACATCTCCAGCTTCTCCTGAGGATGCCTCGTAGAGAGAAGAAACACGTGCCGAGTTTTGTATATTTGGTGGTGATTTATTATACAGAATGACTTCGAATTGGTAATACAAAACGAATGTTTTACACACATATCCCCTAAACTTAGCCCCTCAATTAAGTCTCATACTTTTAAAATAATCAGAAGTATATTTTTTTTAATTATTAATTTATCCCATTTTTGTTGGCTTAAGATGGTTATCCTACCATAATAATAAACAAAGAGGTTTAAAGATTTTCAAATGAACACTTTCCTCTTTGGTTATCCGTCACATGCCGCAATATTTATGAAGAAAACGTGTTTTGATTAGTAATTGTCAGTTGTCAAAGAAAATACGGTTGACAGGTATGACACTTAGGTATTTAATGGAATGTAACCACACTTTAGGACTTTAATTATTTGTTTTGTTAGAAAATTAGCAATAATTAAATACAGCAAATTTTAACATAGGGGTTAATGTGTTACACTACTTGGCATTAACTGAGCCATAATCAAGTGTTTTGTATTACCAGTTTGAAGTCGCCCTGTATATGTATTTGCACGTTTTTAATAAATATACGCAATTAATTATAATGGGCTACACTAATCGACTAACACGTTATCATATCGGGGATTAGCTAAGCAATGTTTTTGTTTCAAGGTCCATAATATTATCGATCAATTCTCATCTAGGTATAACAAGTTACCTAAAAATCTAATCAACTAGCCTAAAGAGAAAACGTTTTATATAAAACGGAAAAATCGGTTAATAAACAAGTGATATTTATTACTCAGTGCAAGATTTTATGTCAGATACTAATTCAATTGATAATTAGTTAGGTACCTACGAGTGGCGTGGCGTTGAAGAAATCCTTGGGCAAGCCGGGCAGCTTTGGCTTAAATTTTCTTTAAGAGCACTAAAATTAAGTGCTGAACTGGCTAATATTAGGCAAGCCGATGGGAATCGAGTTCTATAGACGCCACGCCACTGGTACCCACATATGTAGACACCTAGTGATCCTATCCCACTAATATTATAAATGCGAAAGTTTGTGAAGATGTTTGGATGTTTGTTACCTAATAACGGGATAGCAACTGGATGGATCAAGCTGAAATTTGGTATGCAAGTAGACCAAGTCCTGGATTGAAACATAGGATACTTTATATCCCGGTAAAGAGTTCCTTTGGGACAATAACGGGAACAACGCGGGCGAAACCGCGGGAAAATGCTAGTTTCCTATAATATGTAGTAAGCAATAAAACGTTTTT
Source organism: Eudemis profundana (assembly GCA_947034925.1). NCBI lineage: Eukaryota > Metazoa > Arthropoda > Insecta > Lepidoptera > Tortricidae > Eudemis > Eudemis profundana. The sequence goes on along the minus strand of OX344805.1, from coordinate 24,280,413 downwards.
GACGCTGCCATGCCCTAACAGGGTCCATGTTCATCATTTCATAATTATATACCATCTGAAATACCATAGTTTGCGACGAATCCTATCCTTATCTATCCTACTAATATTATAAATGCGAAAGTTTGTGAAGATGTTTGTTACTAAATAACGGGATAGCGACAGGACGGATTGAGCTGAAATTTGCCATGCAAGTAGACCAAGTCCTGGATTAAAACATAGGATACTTTATATTCCAGTAAATAGTTCCCTTGGGACAGTGACGGGAACAACGCGGGCGAAGCCACGAGTAAATGCTAGTAAAGAATAAAGCTACATTTCCCGATCTACGCTATTTAGCACTGTCCAACGAAGGAATTACAACTCACAATCCATATAAATTAGTAATTCAGAACTGGCACACGCTCACGCTAATTTGCTTGCAAATACAAACTAATAACTTATATCCATTAAGGTACAGCTAACGGACTATCTGTACCAAAGGTCGTCGCTAATTTCTGAAGCTGATTTAAAGCAGTGTCAGTGTAAGAAATGTTCGTGCGGTATACAGCTCATGTTGTGTGGGCGACATTGAAAGATTTCAAGTTGTAAAGATGTGCAATGCGCGGCCCAAATGTATAGCTTGAACATTTGGCTAATTGTGCGATAAAATTTGTGACAGATTGGAAAGTCTTCCACGAATTCATATTCGAACCGATTTATTGGTCTGTCAGGAACCACCGGATTTGCACGGCTGTTTTTATAAGTGAATTGGCTCTTCCTTGCTTTTTATCTGTTTAACTTAAGGTTAACTGGTAGAGAATGCCTTGTGCCATTAAATTCGCCTTTTGTACCTACGATAAGTTTTCTTGTGTGCCAAAAAGTTAAAAAATAGGATTTTAAATTAAATGTGTTAGGAGTATTCATATTTTGTGTTCTACAGGTACCTTTTGAAATACTTGGAACGAGTGTGGACCGCATTAACCTTCTTTTAGTTATATCACCGTGTTTATGCAAATAAATTCTCATTCTCATTCTATTTAACTTGTGGATTTCGAATTTTCAAATGCCCTCCTACTTCAAGACTATAATAGAAAGAAAGAGTGTTCTTTAAGACTGTAAATAGGAGGATAAAATTGACGAAAGGTGAAATGGCGAAATATTGAGAAAAAATCCATTCGAACAGATAAAAGTCTTACCAGAAAGTGAAATAGGTTGCGCAGAATGTGTGACTCGCGATGGCTTTATTGAGAAAAGCGTAGGTCTGAAACAAAATGAGAAGGCGAAAATTAAATAACATCCTCTCGATATGCAAAACGCGTACTTCTGACCAGTAACGGAAATGCAGTATGAACTTGTATGGAAATCTATTGAAAATGGCGCAGGGCGCTTGAAAATGGGAAATCCACGGTTTAATATCGAGGATACACAGAAAAATACGTATTTCTGGTATCCTTTTGTATGAATACAATATTTAACAAATTATGTAACTGACTGTTGTTCAAAATTTGCCCAGTTTTATCGGTAGTCGGCGGTGACCCCTTTCCAACAGTTGGGTCGTCTGCCTGTTTACCAGCCTAAGGCAATAAATATAGTAAAGTTTTACAAAACCACACGTGCCAAGCAGCAAATAAAGGAGAAAGTTGAGCTCTTTCTTACCAGAAAGTTAATGAGATAGCAAAATAGAAATGTCTGACGATTGCTTCACTGCCACGATCATGGATCCGAAAAGAGAGAGATATGTTTATATTATTGGAAACAAACTCAGATTGCCCTTCGGTTTGCTAGTAGTGTTCTGTTGCCTCAAGACCTTTTTTTGCACCTCACTTGACCTACGAGTTCTACTGACTCTTGGGTAGGAATCCTGATCAGGTGGAGGCTTATAGATCTGCAGGCAGGTTGCTAGCCCCGGCCACCTTGAACTTTCGCTGACTGCTCAAAGTGAGTAACGGACCAGCGGGAGAGGTTGAAGCGGTTCAACCAGTCCTTACGAAGCGTGTGTACCTACTGGGAGTTTTAGTTGTCGGTTCCCTTAATGGCTTTGAGATGAGTTGCTAAAGAGGAGAATAAAAACGCAACGTGATCGAGAGAGAGCACACACCACCATCGTGATCAGCAACCCTTGACAGTAAATAGGATACATTTAAACGACGATTTATGCAATTTGGACCCACCCACATGACACTCTGTGCTCAATTCCTCTGCCTAAATGTCTCCATCGGTAGAATGCATATTTTTAAGGCACCATATACCACCGCCGGCGAGTAAGCGAGTTAAATGGGTGAGTAACAGTTCATTACGGGCTGATGATGTACAGTCTGATCGATCGACCTTTCCAGATCCGTAATCTCAAAGTATAAAGACAGAAAAGTAGTCAAACTTCGGCCGATTAGGAGCGCGCGATACATTCACGGCGCGCACACATACAAGCGCGCGATGTACCTTACGTAGGAAGAAAAATTAAATTTTTCTCGCTTACTCGTGGGCGGTGGAACAAGTGTCTACATTGTACTTGCAGTGTTTCGCGTATCCGCGGCGCCATTAGCCCCGCCGACGACGTAAATCCAGACCCTTCGCCTTCCATTACGCTTTCCAACATAAACGCCATATTGGAACAAACGACAGCTTGATTACGTATCTTATTTCAGTAAATATGCCCGATAGTCTGCGCGGATAACATCGGCGATCGTAAGTTAGGTTTCTAGCGTTTGGTGTGGTGTAGTGCATTTCGAGATTTGGATCAGAATCGAGAACAAACTAACACTTGAAATCTTGATTTTTATTCACAACTGGCGAACCCGCTTGCAATTATATTTTATTGGTAGATATCCTTGGGCAAGCCGGTGCAGATTTGGCGTACATTTTCCTTAAGAGCTGTAGAATAAGTTGCTCAAATGCCTGATATTAAAGCCGCAAGCCGGTAGGAATAGAGTTCTTTGGACGCCACGGTACTGGTACCTAGATAGGTGATAAGTTACAAGCAATTCAAAAGTGAAGCACTAGATATACGCTGATTAGCGTAGTCCGGTGTAGTCGCTTTCGGGTAAGCCAATAAGACGCACGAGAATGTCAGCTGTCGACATCTGCAGATTTAGCAAAAATAATGCCTTCGTGTGTAATGACAAAGTACCTACACAAATTAAACCAGTGTTTTTCAACGTGTGGGTCGCGACCCCCTGGGGGGTCGCGAGGCTTCATTAGGGGGGTCGCAAGAGGTCGAGAGGACTACTTCAGTAAAAAAAACGATAAAGTTTAAAAAGATAGATTTCATGTATGTCACACATGATCAAAAAGCGAAGGGGCGGGGGGTCGCGAAATATTTTTTCATACCAGGGGGGTCGTGTCATGAAAAAGGTTGAAAACCACTGAATTAAACAGTAAAATGCAACAAAGCAAAAGGGATATCACACGCACGAATGCTGAAATCATTTGATTTACTAATTTTTGCTATTTAATTTTTAAAATATGCAATAAAATACAATCTTAATCATACAACTGCTTGCTTGACTGCTGGGTGACGCTTCAAAACTAACTCAAGTAACAAAGTCTAAAACTATTTGTGTTATTCTAGCATTTGTATGGCAACCAAGCGTGTAAGCGTGTTTTCGTTTGACGGTGCCAAAAGTGTAATTAAGTGATCGAAAACATACATTTTCCATTTTATTTGGTGGTATTTGAACAATACATTATACCAATAGAGGTAAATACTCGTATTATCAGATTTGCAAATCTGATAATAATATTATCAGCAACTGAAGTTAACGGCGTACAAAGTAGGTCGCCGCCACTTCTTTTTAGCACGCGAGGTACATTACATACACTTACTTTTACACATTAGGGGCGCATTGAATTGATTTCATCAAATTTTATACGTATATATTATAGATGAGATAGCATAAATAAACCTATTAGCGCACTTAGCGATCTGTTGCCATGTAATAATAGTACATTGTGTATCTAGGGCGGTAAGTAAGGAATTACAAACGAGTGTTTGTTATAAGCCCGAGGTGAAACCGAGGGCTTTAATAACACGAGTTTGTAATTCCTTTACCGCCCGTGGCACACACAATGTTTTTTTTTCATCACACTTGTGAGGAAATCTTAATAAAATAACCTTACTTTTCGACCCAGTATGACAAGAAAATATTAAAACAGACAGTGACATTTGTCACATATGTCCATAGACAATGCGAACGTCAAGTCACGTTCGGAAACCATAGCGGTAACGGCCATTTTAGTTGATTTTATATTTGCAAAATAAAGAAATACATTATTTAAACATTTAATTAATGTTACCGAAATATGTGTTTATATGTATTTGCAATTACAGTTATCTTTAAATACAATTTCAGTGATAAAAGTTAAAAAAGTAAGTTGGCGTTTCCTTTGAACATGACAAATAAGAGTAAAACAGAACCAGCGTTTCAAATTTAAAAAGAAAACCATTACGCCCTAGGGCGTAATAGGCCATTTACGGCCCGCAGAACCTACGTGTAATGACACCATTTTCGAGCAAGTGTGATGAAAATGTTATTTACAGGCTTTACTGTAATCTTTGCGGTATCTGTCTTTGCCCGCCACTTTTACGATGCAATTGCATAAATAGGTCGTAAAAGTTGCGCTTCTCTGTCGCAGTCTCTAATCTCTGTCATTTACTATTGAAGGGAAGGTATTGAATTCTCATATAATAATTATTGCATCAATACATTGCTCTGAATAAATTCATTTAACACCTTTGCGGCGCGCCGCGGCGGTAACGGGTATCACCGTAAAGTGTGAACCGCGCTATATGACGGTACGGCTAACGCAGTATTTATTCGCGATTGCCTATAAGTCAGTACGGTGCTTGCCGAGCAAAACCCATACCATTTTAGGGAGCAAATATCTACTGTCATATGGGGCACAGCAACGATGACACTACCGTCGAAACAGAGTGTAATCTCAAACTGCAACGCAGTGAAGTCAACACATACACGCAGTACGGCGCGGCGCTGGCCGCGCTGTCGTTTTATAAGATCATAGGTATTGTATGGAGAAATTTCACTGTCATTCTAGTACATGCTGTAATTTGGGTACCGCTGGCGAACGTGTTAAGTTCGAATTGGTCGAATCTCCATACAAACATTAATAGAAAAACGTTTGCTTCTACGGCATTTCATTGTCCGTGAGTGTAAGTAGTATTACTTTTTCTGTGACCTAGCCAGGAAGTGAGTATTTCTCTTTACGAACCGGGCAGAAAAAGTTCACTTACGGGGTGACGAAAACTGTATTAATACTAAAATCACTAATTTACTGTCAGTTTTATGACAGACTTAGGTATCGTTCGCTCGTTTACTTTCTATAATATTACAGTTTCAAATAAATAATATCAGAATTATCTCATTAAAACTAGCCAGGAAGTGAGAATTTCTCTTTACGAACCGGGCAGAAAAAGTTCACTTACGGGGTGACGAAAACTCTATTAATACTAAAATCACTAATTTACTGTCAGTTTTATGACAGACTTAGGTATCGTTCGCTCGTTTACTTTCTATAAATATTACAGTTTCAAATAAATAATATCAGAATTATCTCATTAAAACTAATGGCTCTTGTTTACTACGGAATTATACTCGGTTAATGAAAGCGCACATGAAATAATCCACTGAGTGAATGGTCATTTTAATTAAGAAAGGCAAATATATGGAACTTGTTTTAACGAGTCCTATATTGTGTTTCATAGTAGCAGTTTTGTTTAGTATTCATTTTTATGGTTCTGTATCCAAAGGGTGCTGATATAATCTTGACAATAACATTGGCACCCTTTGACAGAGAGCGGAGCTAACCCTGTCCATTCGTCCGTCAGTCTGTCACTGGGCTGTGTCTTCTGAACCGTAATAAGTAGTGCAGCATAAGTCGGTTAAAATAAGTAAAGGAAACAACCAGTTCATACTCACAAAATATATTATCAAAAGTTGAATAAAGACACAAAATTGGTACAGGTATAAAACAAATTCACAGTATAGTAACAAAAACGTTATAAGATAAACAAACACATGAAATGAAATGAAATGAAATGAAATAATTTATTTCTGTAAGTAGGCCTCAAGGGCTCTTTCACATGTCTGATTCTTTCTTTTGGCGCTTCGGCAAATGACATTCTGGTGAGAAGAAGCGCCGGAAGAAACTCACCAGTTTCTCTTTTAAAATAAACATTGAGCATTACAATAATTGTGAAAATGCAATTTCAATAAGTAATACAATTAATCAAACAAGTGTTTAACTAATAGCTATACATTTCAATAAACATAAAACTAAATTTGGTAACTTGAGGTGGAGATAACAAATTGGGTATGGGAACATAAACAGCCCAAAAATGACTGAGCGAGAACTTAATTTTTTGGAATTTAGGAAAGGATTACAAATTAGGTATGAGAAAATAATCGGCCTAAAGATATCTAAGCGAGAACGAGCCTATTTTGGAATTTAGGGAAAAAGTTCATCGGCACTCTCCTGGATACGAGCCCCGATGCAAAAGATCTCGTCTATAGCTTGGCAACTTCGTTGGTGACACACCCATGTGTGCTTTTTGTTATGTGCAGCCGTAACTACTTACACAACTTACCGTCAACACGAAAGGCGACCGACCAGGCAGGACTTGCCTCAAAAGAAAAATAGGAAACTTATACGTTCCCTCATAAAACTACACTAACTTCAACCAATTACATCTAACCATCCGAACTCCACAGAGCTAAAGCTTAGCCAAGAACAACCGACATTTAAATTGGAATTTATACATCATAAACTTGCACTTTCGCGGCCCGTTTAACAGCGGTAGCAAAATTGCGGTATCGCTGGCTTTATTAGTTATTGATAAATGTAATTAATGTCCATAGAGGGCCGCACCACATTGCTTGCACAAGGCTAGGGTTACCAGAGACATTGAAATACAGGCATACCTATAATAAAATCGTACAAAGACTGCGTTTGTACGTTACACTTTTCAAATAACCCTCCTTTGGGCTTCGCCGCAGTCGGGTAAAAAGGAACTGGAAGTGTTATAAATCCAACTAATATTATAAAATAAATGACAACGGAGACTATTTACATCTCCATTAATTTTACTATCAATTTATTTTCTATAATTTTATTTGTCTTGTTTGGACGCATAGAGATACCCTTTACATCTCTATAAATGTAGTTTTAAGTTTAATGTAATGTATTAATGAAATGTTATATGAACGCCATATTGTTGTAATACTTGTTCAATGGTCGAAAAGAGAAACTGGTGAGTTTATTCCGGCGCTTCTTCTCACCAGAAGGTCATTACCCGAAGCGCCAAAAGAAAAGAAGAGATGAGACATGTAAAAGAGCCCTTGAGGGCCTACTTGCAGAAATAATTTATTTTTGTTTTTTTATGTGAAAGTTTGTGAAGATAAAAATAAAATAAATAAATAAATAAATATTAGGGGACAATCTTACACAAATCGAACTAGCCCCATAGTAAGCCCAATAAGGCTTGTCTTATGGATACTAGACGACGATATAAATTTAATATTTAATAGATACAAATACTTAAATACATAGAAAACATCCATGACTCAAAAAAAAAATTGAATTGATTCGTTTGTGAAGATGTTTGGAGGTTTGGATATTTGTTACTAAATGACGGGGTAACAACTGGACGGATTGAGATGAAATTTGGCATGCAAGTAGACCTGGTCCTAGTTGCGATTAGAGTCCGACCGAACTTTCGGTTTCAGCCTAGTTTCGGCTTAGCTTCGGTTTCGACTGCCACCCAACCGAAACTATGGCCGAAATCGAAAATGAATTTCAACGGTTTCGCGATGCGATCGGACTGTTTTTTTTTTATCAAAAGCACTGATAATTTATTTTAAATAAGAAGTTATTATAATGTTACAATAATGATTACTTCAAATATCAAAGAATAAATCATTAAGTTTATTATGCTAGTCAAAAATGAAGACTGACGGAATATGATTGACTTTTTTCTTCCTACAACATGACCTTATAAGGAAGTTTCGGATTCGGCCGAAACTGAGATCAAAGCTGAAATTCTGTTTCGGTTTTAGCTGTGAAAACTAGTTTCGGTCGGTGGGACACTAGTTGCGATATATAATTATGGCGCTTTGGATGTTACTGGCTATTTGACGCTGACAGATATCCTAACATGTTGGAATAACCACATTTTTATTAAAAAAAAATATTTTTACTAAAAAAAACCCGACCGCGGTGCACTTTTGTTTATTCTAACGAACTTCATACCTAGTGACACTCGCGCCATCAAGACGAATCTAATGATGTATCATTTATCAAAATCGGTTGTGCCGTTGAGTAGTTACGAGCGGACATAGGAACGGACATACATGCATACAGGTTAAACACATAACCCTCCTTTGGGCTTCGCCGCAGTCGGGTAAAAACCCGACCACGGTGCACTTTGAAACTGCATAAAATCCGCCATTTTGTTTATATTAGTGAACTTCAACTTCAACCCACGTGACACTCGCACCATCAAGATGAATCTAATGATGTATAATTTATCAAAATCGGATGTGCCGTTGAGTAGTTACGAGCGGACATAGGAACGGCCATACATACATACTTACATACAGATCAAACACATAACCTTTGGGCTTTGCCGCAGTCGGGTAAAAACTCCTGACGTAGGTAACCCTACACGAAGCGCGCTTGAGAATTCTACCCCGTCGCGGCCTTGTGTGGACTTGAGCGTTTACATAAAGTATTCCTAGTTATGGGATTTGTTAGATGAGGTTCCCAAACGCTTGTTTTCCTTGCGGCAAATTTTCTTTTCGCGGTTATTCCTAGTCTCATAATTTCCCATTTCTCTAATTTCCCTGTCTTACTATTTCGTAGTAGCTAGTTTTTTTAATCGCATTTGTTCACAAACGCATTTTTTCACATTCGGTTTATTACTTACTAGCATATTTTTTGCTCGCAATATTTCCCTAAAGCAAATATATTTTTTTCTGGGTGTAAAATTATTTAGTAATTTTGGCTCCGGAACCCTAAGTCTGAGGCTCCACTGAGGCGGAGACGAGAGGAGCGGAGAGGAGACAAGTAGGCCAATCACATCAGTTGAAATCCACATCTCGTCTCTACTTCGCTTTAATGGAAACAGCGAAAAGGAATGTGATTGGTTGATCGCTACACAACACTTCTCCGCTCCGCTCGTCTCTGCCATAGTGGGAGCCGCAGCCTAATAGAATAGATCAGGTCCCCTGACTGCAAATAGTATAATATGTAGACCTGAAAGTTATTTTCATCTTTTTACATTTGCATTTACATATCAGTAATTATACCTGGCCATAATAGTACATTGTGTATAAAAAATGGCTGCGGGAAAAAAGGAGACACAGAAAAAAACACAACAAAGAAAAAAACGAATGTAGAAATTAACTGCAGGTTAAAATTGAGACGAAAAAATATGAGAAACGGAAACAACGCGACTGTGAAAATAAGCTTCAGAGGAAAAAAGTGAATGGTGATAATCGCTTTCGGGAAAAAAAGCGAAAAGAAAAATTTCAGCAAGGAAAACAAGCGTTTGGGAACCTCATCTAACAAATCGACAATACAGGGTAAATAAATGCCGACATGATAGATAAGTACCACGGAAATATATGGAGGTAGAAAAAGTCCCTTAAAGCGATAAGTTCGCCTTTGTACGGTGACAGACTTTAATTGTTAAGCCATTTAGGGTTCAGTCTAATTTTGTCGTGTAATACACAATCTATGACACGACTATTGTAAGGGGCATCTTGTTTACTTCGTCATACAAATTATCAAAGAAAAGATTTCTTGTTTTTCATGCGTATTGCGTCCATCTTAGGGCATAGGCCTCCTATTCATTCTTTACCGCCTAATGATCTATTGCCGTTTGTCGCACTATAATGTATAGGATGCAAAAGATCTCGTCTAGTAAGAGCATTTTGTTAGACTCTACAATTTAAAAAAAAATGTTTGCGATAATAAGTGTATACTGTTTAATACATGTGCTCTAATATTTTTATTAAGAATAAAAATATTTTACCCTAACAATTTTAAAATACAGGCAATACCAATTATATGATGAGTAATTCTTTTTTATTTTTGTATTTGACATTATTTTTGTCACGAGCTCGAAAGGTGTAAGGAGGGCCATTACTAAGGAAAACAACACGGCACAATAATTTTCAAAGAAAGAAAAAAAGTTTCGTGGAAACTTTATTATAGAATCAAAATAAACTAAATTAAAGAAAACTATCAATGTATCACTCAGTTGTTTAATCTAAACAGGTATTGAGTATTTAAAAAAGTGTGATAGTTGCTTCGTATGTAGGTAAGGTACTAGAACTAAATGAACTTTTATGCATTTGAGCTCGTATTGGCATTAGCTGATGTCGTCAAAGTATTATTAATTTATTACGACTGTTTGAGACCTCTCAAGATGCCGCCGACCTGAGCGGGGATGTCTAGCAATCCTGGCCGCGACTTCGTTTCTCGCGCGACAGAGCATCACCTGTCACTGTCACACTATATTAAGTGGAAAGAGACACCGCGCAGCTAGTAGTACCAAATCCTGTCCCCGCGGAGGAGCTTAGTCAGCGACCAGAAAGAGCACGCGTTATGCGATACAGAGAGACGGTCGAATGTGGTGCGTTCCGTCCGGTGGTCGGAGTCGAACGTCAGTTTTGTTAGAGAGAGAGAGACCTATGTACGTAGAATGTACTTATTCTGTGCCTGAGCCATATTTCAATCTTTGATGCCGTTACCGACAATTCTTAAACCTTAGGCAATTAAAATTTATTTATTTATTTATTTATTTATTTATAAATACATGTTAACATGACATTACAGTAAAAAAACCAATGCGTCATGAAACGTAAGAATAATATATCTATTTTGGCGACGAAACGGCGTGGCCCCGTTGCATCGTCGTCTCCGGTGTAGGATTCGGCAGGTTGCCCCGGAACCGTCGAAACACGACACCCTTCGGCCAGAAGTCAATAAAAGCTTGTAATAAAAATACGTGTCGATTAGCAAACCCTCTTTTTAGCAGTCCTTTATATATAGCCTTATTCTAATTCAAGCTTCCGTTTTATAAGAGCCATTAATCCGCTGCGAGCAAGTTTACATAAATATCTCTGTACAAGGCAACGAGAATTACAGACTTTCATGGCTCGATATTTAAATGAGAGTCAATGAGTCTCGTGTTAATTCTTAGGCGCCTTCTTTTAGCACGACACGGAATAACAACAGCTAGTGTCCGACCGAAACTAGTTTTCACCGCTGAAACCGAAACCGAATTTCGGTTTTGATCTCAGTTTCGGCTGAAACCGAAACTTCCATATACCTAAGGTCATGTTGTCATGGGAAGAAAAAAAATGTCAATCATAATCAGTCAGTTTTCATTTTTAAATAATAAAAAAAAAAAATATTATGCGACAATCTTACACAAATCGACCTAGCCCCATAGTAAGCTCAATAAGGCTTGTGTTATGGATACTATACGATGATATATTTAATACATACAAATACTTAAATACATAGAAAACATCCATGACTCAGGAACAAATATTCGTGCTCATCACACAAATAAATGCCCTTACCGGGATTCGAACCCAGGACCTCTCGCTTCGTAGGCAGGGTCACTACCAACTAAGCTAAAGCGGTCGTCAAAATAATATATTAATCATTTAGTCTCTGAAATTTGAAGTAATCATTGATATAACATACTAGCATTTTCCCGCGGCTTCGCCCGCGTTGTTCTTGTTATTTTCCCAAAGAAACTCTTTACCGGGAGATAAAGTATTCTATGTTTCAATCCAGGTCTTGGTCTACTTACATGCCAAATTTCAGCTTGATCCATCCAGTTGTTACCCCGTTATTAGGTAACAAACATCCAAATATCCAAACATCTAAACATCCAAACATCTTCACAAACTTTCACATTTACAATTTAGTGGGATGGGATGGGATTAGTGGGATTATAACATCTTATTTCAAACTAGCATTTTCCCGCGGCTTCGCCCGCGTTGTTCCCGTTATTGTCCCAAAGAAACTCTTTACCGGGATATAAAGTACACTATGTTTCAATCCAGGACTTGGTCTACTTGCATGCCAAATTTCAGCATGATCCATCTAGTTGTTACCCTGTTATTAGGTAACAAACATCCAAACATCTTCACAAACTTTCGCATTTATAATATTAGTAGGATAAATTATCAGTCCTTTTTGAAATAAAGACTGTCCGATTGCAGCGCGAAACCCCTTAAAGTCAGTTTCGTTTTCGGCTGGATGGCAGTCAAAACCGAAATTAAGCCGAAACCCGTTTTTTAGCCGAAACTAGGCCGATACCGAAACCGAGAGTTCGGTCGGACTCTGCTAACAGCCAACGAGGACGCTCGTAAAGGGAACGTGCACGGACTATAGGTGGCAGCACTAAACGACAAAAGTGACACGGGCGGACAATAAAGGAAACTATCATGGCTGTCAAATCAAGCTGTCAAATCAAATAATCTCTTCAAAGTGTCCATGTCAAATATAATAAGTCGTAGCTGCACTGACGTTAATCGTCCTTCATCGCGATACATTAACGGCGTTTCCGTCAATGTGGCCCCAGCACGAGAGGGTACAAGACTTAGATTGGCGGCACCAGTTGGCAGCACCGTCGTCGTGCACGTTCCCTATATTATGCTGCGTTACTAATGCTCGTTTCCCATTGGTTGTTACAATGTTGAGTCGCGCGCGGATAGGCGGATGTTTTATGGTAGCTATACTGGTGCCGCGTTCAATAGTAGCGACATTGTACTTAATTTGTCTGTAGAAATTGATATAAAGAACGTGGAACGAAACGGATAAGTGGCGCTTTAGGCTATAATGGCCGACGCACGACAAAGACGGATAGATCGGCTACAGAATGAAAAAAACGAGCTAACTTAGATCTTAGTATCGTATTTGGTTCTAGCTAATAGGGAACGTGCACAACGATTACATAATTTTTAAAAGTTGTTGAACGAAAGTGTTATTGTTTGATGAGTAGAATCTGCGCTTTAATTATTTGCTCCTGTTACAGGCAACACTCGGTATAGCTAAACGAGTCGTCATATTTCAAAATAAAAAAAACTTTTTGTCATTTTCGTACGATAAAATAAAGACGAAGTGTATTTGCTTGGAGAAACCTGCACTAATTGTAGTTTATTGCCTTAAATTTAATGGTGTTCCTAATGGAACGCAGAGAGCATAACGAAGCAACTAACGAGGGTTCTCGAGGCTTGTCCAACGCTGCCCTAACTATATCAAAGCTATTGTCATTCTTTGTCATCTTTGTATAGTCAATATGTCAGAGGAGACACTTTGGCAATAGGCAATAGGGTATTTGATAACAATCAAAATAAATTCATCTCTAACCAGCAAATTACGCTTCCAAAACAGCCCGGATAAAATCATTCAAACTTATTTTCGTGCCATCAACGATTTTACAATAACGAAAACTAAAAATAAGGCACCATGTTGAGCATGACGTCACAAGATAGTATTTCATACTAAACTGCATACTTTCGGAGCGTTTTGACACTTCATAAAAAGAAGCTGATTTGACCTGTCATCAAGTAGCCTATTTGATGACAATGATGACAGTTCAAATCAGCTTCTTTTTATGAAGTGTGAAAACATTCAAATAATAAGCATATTGGTCTAGGAGGCACGGGCGAAATTTTCATTTGATTTTCTCACGAAAATGCTCTATTTTTAACCTCCGACGCAAAAACGACGGGGTGTTATAAGTTTGACGTGTCTGTGTGTGTAAATTTGTAAATGTCCTTGTGGCATCGTAGCTCCCAAACGGATGATCCGATTTTAATGCGGTTTTTTTTGTTTGAAAGTTATTTCAGTCGAGAGTGTTCTTAGCTATGTTTGGTGGAAATCGGTTCAGGTCTTCAAGGTCATCAGGTCGTTTGTTATGTTTGGTCGGGGGTTTTTTAAATTTTTAATTTAGGTTGGGTTATATAATTCCATTATTTCCGTCTACTTCCAGTCACAAATCTCAACGTCTGGCACCTCGGAGCGGCTGCGTTTGCCCAGGGAGGACCGTAAACTTGCAAAAAATCCTGGAAAAATATCTGATCGCCGCAAGGGTAGTTTTGGGTCTAATCTATAGTTTTTTATACCAGTAATCTCGAGGTAGCATTGCCAGGACAGTATGGCGTTGCTAAATACCTGCCAGGACGTGAAGCTGCAAAATTAGGGTACAAAACATGATAAAATAAAATAAAATAGTTTATTTCTGCAAGTAGGCCCTCAAGGGCTCTTTTACAAGTCTGATTCTAAATATGTATTATTTCTTTTGGCGCTTCGGGTACTGACCGTCTGGTGAGAAGAAGCGCCGGAAGAAACTCACCAGTTTCTCTTGTTTTTTAATGTTTAAATATAATAACATGTATAGGGGAGACCGGGTATGGTTGTCTCGCGGGTTGGTTGTCACAGCGGCCATAAAATAATACTAAACGAAGGAATAATTGCATCGATTGGTGAAGTACGGAAGGATGTGCTCTTGCGATCTTTTAGCAGCGATCGATGTACTTAATGTTTCGTTTAGCATTATTTTATGGCCGCTGTGACAACCAACCCGCGAGACAACCGTACCCAGTCCCCCCTAGTAAGCACGGGACTATTTCTTAACACTTGCCGCTGTAATAATAAGTAAATAACTTGGAACCATTCGTGAGCGAATGCAACTTGGTCATTTTTTTTGGTCTTTTTTTACCTTTGCTAACGAACTTGCTTCCACTAACTAAAACATTACGGGGAAAGCAAGTTTTGGAAGGCTAAGTAAAATACGACCAGCGGGCGAACCTGCCGAAGATAGTCATAAATATGTTTTGCCATTGGATATATATCTCACGCCACTGTATCTGTTCTCGAGGACCAGTAACGAAGGTCCGTATTTATTTAAGCAAACGGTCCGACGCGGGCCGAGCTGGGGAGATAGTGTACTTACAATTTTCTTCGCCGATATAATGCGGTAGGAATGCAGATAGGCCTTGACGTTAGGCCGTGGTTACGCAAGATATATTTTTTGTATTATTGTAATTTAATCGCAGGATTGTAAAAGATTATAAATGAGAACATGAACGGACAGACGGACAATAAAATTATCTTATAATGGTACCGTTTTTTCGCGAAAAACGCGTAAAATCGAACATTAATTAGGTACTTATTTTTAACCCCTGCCTCCCCGTTCAGTGACGCTAAAGAGTGACAGGGGGTTGACACTCGCGTTCACGAAAAAGGAAAATTTCATGACATTCAATCTTTGGAACGAATTTTTGGAACCTGAGAAACCTTTGATGTACAAACACTAGTTTTAGCACGATTTTATTGTACCTATGTATAGATAAGGACCATTAAAACAAGAGGACTGACATTCTCCATACTAAAAGCTGTTCCCCGAATTTACAACGCCATCTATGTATAAGCTTGGTACCTATAAGAATTATATTATTTACAATTATTCAACTTTGCAAGCGTGACACGGTATTTAAATGTTAGAATTTATTTATTATTAGCTGTTTACGAATTAATTGTTAGTGTAATATGTTTCTTTGTTCAATTATAACATCGTTAAATGTTTAGTATTTTAGCGCCATCTAGTTTTTCCTGGAAATCCCCTTGCGGTCGGGGTACGATCCAACCATGATCCAACCAAAGTATGGAGAATGACAGTCCTCTTGTTTTAATGGTCCTTGGTATAGATAAGGAGAGTTAAAAAACGATATAATTGTAACGGTTCTCATTTCGCAGCTGTTGGACCTACTAGGAAGTATATTCAATAAGGAAAACAACACAGAAGCTGGAATGTTATTAGTTTAGCCGCGTCCTATCTAGGCTGGCTTGTAGCGAATAATACCTAGCAGAGAATAAATCCAGGCCGGCGGTTAAATCAACTTGCTTTATCGCTACAATGCCGTGTCTGATGACTGCGGTACTTTCTCCTTAATTAAAGTGTTGGAAAAACTTTGACTGTGACAATTTACACTTCAGGCGCGTGGAGTTGCTAGAGTTCTTCAAAGATGTGAAAAACGGGTTGAACTAGATGAATTTTGCGTCATACACTACCTCGATATATTTCTGTGATCGTTACATGCCTTTGTGCCTACAGTAATAAAGATATGATACGATAATTATGGCGCTTTTAATGTTACTTTAGCTACATAATGAGAAGGGAAGATGAAAGCCTTGAAAAGCTGATCATTGTTGGAAGCACGGAGGGTAAACGAGCCCGGGGTCGGTCCACAGCCAGATGGAGCGATCTAGTGAAAAGCCCATCCTCAACCAAGTTTTGCTCGGTCGTCAGAGACCCGATGGAGGCAGATCGTAAAAACTAGTTGTAGACCATCCACATCCACCGATGACCACGATCTTCAGTCATAAAGGAGCAACCACAGAGAGAGAGAATGTTTCAGATTATTTGATGCTGACTATACTTACTTGTACATACGAAAACAATGTTAAGTGACCTTCTTTAACTGTAATAAAGTTTACAGATAGACGGTTAAGTATATTTTCGACTGTACAACAAGTATACTATTCCTTACTATCAAAATGGCTGACTAAACAAGTACCGGGAAAATGTACCAAGGTACACCAACACAGCTAAAAAGTAAACAGAACTATTACATTGATTATGCGCAAGAGTTACCCTTAACTAAACACCTCCGTAACTAAATCACGACGCACCGTGTATCGGCTTCTATTTTGCTCATACGCAATCAGCATTATGCTAATGGTCTAGCATTAGCTTACACTGATTAGTCTAGCAAGCAGCAAACGAAGGCCCCGTTTAAGAAATATCGTAACAACCATGTTGTTTGTATTAAAGTATAGCGTTTTGTATTAAGCGGCGCGCCGCGGTATAGAGCATTGAAGATAAATAGTGACAAAGTATGCGCGATAATGTTTAAGTGGCAAGTGTGAGGTTTTAAATTAGTTCGTGTGAAGTTTGATCTTGATTTAGGTTTAGGAGGGCAAAGGTGTTTAAATAAAAATTCCAGACTGTTGAAGAATCTTATGTAGATCGGTACTAACACCATAGAAACGAATTCGCACCCTTGGTCAAATAACGACGCATGTGACTTTACGTCCAAAATTTTTTTATTGCTCAAAAGTCATACAAATCATGCGAACTACATGATACACACAGATCCTGAAAAGTTGTCATTTGCAGATGCGTCGTTATTTGACCAAGGGTACGAATTGTAGATTAACACTGATCAAAAGTGATTTTGGTGCCTTTGATACCAAAGGCACCCAAACTTAACCTATTTAATTAGTTAAATAGGTTAAGTTTAAAAAAAATATAGTATTGACAATAACGGGCAATATACAGTTTTTCAATATCTCTTGTTTTCGTAAACATTGCCGTTTTTGTACCGCTACGTTACGTTCTATAGAAAAGTTACACTCAGTCTCGGTTAACCTGAATTTGCGTAGTCTCAAGTGCAGAAAAATTAAAGACCGGAAAAAATTGTTGGACAATTTAGTTTAATCCAATCCAAGAAAGTACAAAATGTACAAATGGCGAACTTAATGCCGTAATGCATTCTCTAACAGGCTAAACAGAGACAAAGAGGCCGTCTACAGATTCTATTCTTATATTAATAAAGTTTCATATCAAAAAACAAACAATAATAATAACCAAATAATCACTGACTCCAGTGAAAACGAAGTTACAAGGGTTCCAAGTTACTATAAGTTTAATACAAAAAGGTAGACGAAAAAAATTATGTCTTTCATCATTTTTAAATCAATAACACTGCCAAAACAGTTCGCACACTTGACATGAACTGTTAAAGTCCATACAAACAACGAACGTTCCTTCAAAGTTCCTTGTGACAAAACGTTAAGCTAACTTCACTAGAGCTTGAATCAACACTACGAGTCAAAACAATTCAAATAGTCCTTGTGCTGTGTTTGTATGCATGTGTTTGCGTGCAAAAGAAAAATGGTCTTGTAATTGCTCTGTACAGTCAGCATCAACTTATAGTCGATAACATCCAAAGCGCTTTTATAAATTTGTTAGCACCTTATATATGTCGGCGGCCGATCGTATAATCCGCCAGATCGTGATATTCCTAGGCATATCATGATATGCCGGCAAATCATGATGTGGCTAGCTATCACTCGCCATATCGTTCAAAGCTCATCGTTTGACGATTTTCCTAACAACGTTTAGGCATATCGTTTAACTAGGGCAGTTGTTCCTAATCTTTATTATCATATCACCCACATTCTCATCGAGATTTGTATTATTACCCCTACAAAAAAATAGGTCTTATGTGCTTATAAGAAACTGCTCAAAGTAAATCTGCTTACCCCTGGAGGGGTAATTACCCCCAGGTTCGGAACCACTGAACTAGGGTGTCCAAAATTTCAGCAAGTTGAAAAAAATATAAGAATTAAAATATGAAATCATTTATTTCTTAAAAAACACAAATTAAATTACAGTCATTTAATAATCTTATACAAGGGTGCCCGTTACATAACAACTATTGTCATAATATCGATAGACACTTTAAGTATAAAGTTGTTGCTCATATTTTTTTTTGTATAGATTGTACTATCGCATAATTGTTTCCTGTCATAATTATAAGGAGTCATAATAAGTTTAACCATAACGTATAATGTCATACATTTATTTAGTAATAATACTTATAATTATATTTTTTTAGTAATAATTACAAATGTTATACATTTATCAAGCCATAATATTGATGATTATAATTACTTTTAGATACGATTATTAGTCAAGAGCGATCACAACGTACCCCCACTTACTGTCCAAGATAATGAACTGATAGAGTCACAGTTAGGTACGACGACGAGCGAAGCGAGGAGGAGTGTTAGGTATCTTGCGATCACAACATACCCTACTGACTGTCCAAGATAAAAAAACTGTAATAGCAATGTTGTGAATAAAGCAAATTAACTAATAAGAAAATGAAATTGGTGCCGTGTTACGCGACTATTGGGTGTTAACTAACCGGCTGATGAAATAATTAACCACGTCAATAAATAAACGTAGGACCAATAGGTATAATATAAGAAATCACACGACATCCGGACAAAATTATTATTATTACGCTATAAAGACGAATCAGTGATTGTGTACACTTCTTGTTTATCAACAAAATACTAATATCTAAAATACGGGCAGAAGTGCGTGGTTTTTTTTATATTGTACACAGAATCAACGTAATTAATATAAAACTCATGGAGCTGACGTTCATATGTTTCCTGAAATGCACTTCCCTTTTGAATAATAACATTATTTTGCGTACAAGATTCATTTCTTCGAGACGCCGACACATCATTCCCGCGGTAAACACAACTGACAACGTGGACGCAGCGCCACCAGTGGCCAAAAATGCAACTATTTTACGATCGGCCCGGTATGTAGCTAGGAATATCGACGAATACGTTGCTATCATCGATCTGCCGTATTTATTATTAGGCACATCGTGATATGCCTGGTCGTATCTCAGGCATATCATGATTTGCCGGCATATCATGATATGCCTAGGAATATCATGATCTGGCGGATTATACGATCGGCCGCCGACATATATAAGGTGTTTCCAATAAAAAAAATATTTTTAGAGCTGATAGTACTCGTAGCACTAATTGACTAACACGTTATCATATCGCGGACTAGCAAAGCAATATTTTTGTTTAATTTATTATAAAATCCTTACTGCAATGCTAATAAGGCTTTGTTTCGATATAATTGGTTACTTTGGTCGCTACTAACTACGTAATGCTAACTGCGCCTATTACTCAAAATATCATCTTAATCAAGATTTCAACAAAAACAAAGTACCCACCAGATTATAAATGTAACTTTTGATATGTTTCTCGATGTTATCTCTCTGTTTTCCCCATTATAATTAAGGCGATATAAATCGCCTCGCATCTCCCATGTGGCTAGAAAGCATGACATCTACTTTTAATTTGACTAGGCATAAAATGTACCTACTACTGTCAGCAGATTAAATCTATTTTGCAGTTAACACTTGATACAAAGCTGTTTATTATTTATTAATTTTAACGATAATTGCACAGTCATCATCGAACAGTCTATAACACTCAAAGCGCCAGGCCACATCGTCTAGGGTGCTGCATATTTTGTCGATTTTTTATTTCTTGCGGGACACCCCAACATTTCATTCCGGGACATGAATCCCTGTTTTTTTAGATTTTTTTATTCAAGTTTTAGAGGTCGCTCCCGCTTAGTGAAATCCTGACCAAAATAAGGATATCATTCTGTTCTTTTTATAATAAAAATATTTATTTACAAACATACAAAAACGAGTATATATATATACATGATTTGAGGGAAGTAAATTTAAAATTAAAACTAAAATTAATAAACTAAATCCTACATTAAAAATAAAAGAAAACATTACAAACTAAGATTTGGCCCCCTCGGCAGAGTGCCCATCACGCAGGCAGCATTCCCGCGCTGTATCGCTATGGCGAGTCTTTGCGCGAGAAAGCTGCCCGCACGAGGGTCCCCCGTTGCCTCCCTCAGGCGCTTACTAAGCACCCTGTGCAGACCACGCGCACCCTGACCCCACGGACCGAGTGTCTCGACGCCGAATGCCACAAATTCATATTGGGCGCCGAGACAACTGTATTTTGTGATCTTTAATCGCTCCCGGGCGTCTGCCGCCGCACCGGCTGTTTTGTGGGTCGCCGGTAGGTAGGATGCCGCGAGCGTATCCGCACAGGTGGCATCCCACACCAGCGCCCTGCCCATTCTCCACGGTATCAACGACATCCCGTCGGGGCGCTTACCGTCATCCCGGATAATTTGCGGTTCGAGAACCGCCGGGACGTCGGCGCTGACGAGCGCCCTTCTCAGGATGTCGTTGAGTGCGGCGTGGCGAGAATGGCGGCCGGCCCCCGAGGAGCATACCAGTCCGTGGTGGCCTAGGCGATCCGCGTTGGCCCCACAGAAGGCGCAAAGATGGTCTACGCAGACTTCCGTGCCTAGTCGGAGACCAATCGCGATGCGGAATGTAGTTGGGTCTAAGAATGTGCCGGTGTTAGGTGAGGGATATGCATGGAGCCATTGGCCAGACTCTGGTCTGGATGCTGCTAAGAGCCTGGCGCGGTCCTTGCCTGATGAATCTGTGATGAGTGTGTTTAGGGTGGAAATGGATGCGATGGTATCCCAGGCCCTCTGGCTCTTTGGTTTGGTTGGCAAATTTGGGCTCGGTCCAGCTAGCCAGGCATTCGAAGCTTCAATCGAACACGCGATCTCGCAGTTTGTAGCCGCCGGGGCTTTGAGGATTTTACCTGCGAGATCGGAAGTGCTGTGAATTCTTTTTATATATTATTATATTTTTTTAATATAAAAAAACCCTGTTTTATTAGCGAAATGTAACAATGTGTATTACACATGTGTGATTTTTTTTTTGATTTTCTTATTTTTTTACATTTTGGTTTTTAACAAAGTATTGATAATTATACCTTATTCACGAAATCTTGAAAAAAAAATCTGATTTTTTTAAAAGTTTTTTACCAAACCTATAAAACTTGAATAAAAAATCTAAAAAAAAACAGGGATGTTTATTTATGTCCAGGAATGAAATTAAGAGGTGCCTCGCAAGAAATAAACACATAAGCGTCACATTTTCTAAAAATGTGACGTTTAAATGGAGGTGTTGCCAATGTTCCGCTCTGCAAAGTTATTATCGTAGTCGCAGACCACCCACTACACTAGCGCCTCTAGCGGCGAAATTAATTCGCGGTAGCCCTTATTCAGACCGTTGTAGTAAAAGTGTTAAACTACAAATTTAATTTGTCAATAAACATAACTCAGTTAGCCCATATCTTTCTCGCAATCTAACATTACCGGTTCTCGAATCCAGACTGTGACTATCCAATATGACATCTGCTCTGCGATTAATTTCACAAAACAAATACAAATGATTACGATCTTAATTGGTATAAGACGGCTACTGAGCGCGCGCAGATCTATAGAGGAGATAAATTAGTCTCATTCGCACTACGGCCTGAATAACCACTATGTATATTGTGTCAATAATTATCGTTCTAAGGTAGAGTCCGACCGAATTTTCGGTTTCGGTTTCGGTCTAGTTTCGGCTAAAACCGGTTTCGGCTTAGTTTCGGTTTTTGCTGCCATTCAGCCTTTCATTCAGCTGCCATTGGCTGCTATTCATTACTTACTAGCATACAAGCTTAATGAGAGCAGTGTTGTACATAAAAATAAAATAATTTATTTCTTCAAGTAGGTCCTCAAGGGCTCTTTTACATTTCTCATTTCTTCTTTTCTTTTGGCGCTTCGGGTGACCTTCTGGTGAGAAGAAGAACCGGAAGAAACTCACCAGTTTCTCTTTTCGACCAACAAGTATTACAACAATATGGCGTTAATATAAGATTTCATTAATACATTACATTAAACTTAAAACTACATTTATAGAGATGTAAAGGGTCTCTCTATGCGTCCAGACAAGACAAATAAATTGTGATTAAGTGTGATTGCAGCTTAAGATAATTCTGTTGACAGATATCCAAATTACTTAAGTTCAAGCTACTCCTAGTGGTCCCATGGCACCAGATTAGAATCTGATTGTATTTGAAAAAATATTGTACATACGTACACCTACAGCAACATTCTTTATTGCAAACCAAAACAATTACAGAGATCTTTAAATAAACAAGATAGATAAATACTGAGTTGTTTGAATCGGAACTGAGCTAGTGAGCCGGTTAGCTAGACCAACTGATGTAGCTCTTTTGAATGACTCACTTGCGAGCTACACATGTCTAAATTGTACTATTGCACTACTTTAATAAACTATTTATATGAACATCATTTTAAACCCAAGCCATAAAAAACATAATCATCGTCGTTTATTTTATATATGATTAAACGATAAAAACAGAATATTTCTAGTTGCGACATTCTGTAAAAGGACACGTAGTATGAAGTCATTAACTTATTTGAATAAACGCTGGTATGAGTCTAGTTTTTATGTCATCGGTAAATAGAACGATTATGACTAAACGGCCAAAAGCGAGATGGATTCACATAATGGGTTTCTTGTCATTTTTTTAGGGTTCCGTACCTCAAAAGGAAACCACGGAACCCTTATAGGACACTCGTGTGTCTGTTTGTCTGTCACAGCCAATTTGCTCCGAAAGTATTGTACCGATTGAGTTGCAATTTGGTACATATATTAAAGTTAATAACCCAAATACGGACGTGTAACGGAAATATATGAATTTTAAACATGGGGGCCACTTTTGCGGGGTCAACTAGAAAATTAAAAGAAAAGTTAGAAACTATATCGTGTGACATATCAAATAAACGAGCTCACTGTGAGGATCTCAAATACATATATTTTTATATTAAAAGTTTGGAAGTTATTTAAGAAAATAGGCAAAAATTTACCATTCGCCCTTATCTCCGAAACTATTGGACCTAAAATTTTGAAAAAAATACGAAAAATAGTCCTACACCTATAAACAGGAAAACCTATAATAAGTCTGTGCAATAAAGTAAAATTATGTTGTATATATATGACGAGGAAGGCCTACAACCATACCTTTGGGTTCCGGATCACCTTTGGCCACCTTAGTGGTATGGTCCAATAATCATCCAATAATCCAGTATCCGCACCAGTTTGAGTACTGGTGTATTGCTCTTCATGTCTTTCTTTACACAATCTAAATGTCGCAGTGATAATAAACGAAGTTACACGATAAATTCCCAAAGAGCCACGTAATTCCGTACATTCTCTAAAGATGACTGACAATTCATCCATCAACGTCATATTTCCTCCTTTTAATCTAAACTGCCTGCATTACTCAAAAAGGATCTAATACTAAATGGTCATTCATAACTAGCGCCCTCTCTGCGACTTTATCCAAGCCAATAATCAGATATTTTTGGCTAATGTAACGTTGTTATTTTACCACGATACGACATATATATATTGTTTTAAACGTGCGGAACCCTCTCCACGCGAGTCTAACTCGCACTTGTCCGGTTTTTTTTTTCATTTGTCTGTGTCCCGTTTAGAAAAAAAATGACCACTTTGGGCAATCGAGTATTAGTGCGTCTCCCCTTAGAGCAGTGGTTCCGAACCTGGGGGTAATTACCCCTTTAGGGGTAAAATTAGGTTTTCTCAGGGGTAATACTCATATTAAGATTATTAAGTCGTTTTTCTTTGAGTACTTTCATATACTGGTCTGTATTACCTATTTTTTGGAGGGGTAACGATACAAATCTAGAGGGGGCCTGTGGGTGATGTGGCAATAAAGGTTAGGAACCACTGCCTTAGAGGCACAGTGGGGTCCTTGTCAACGTACGGTTACGGACTTTAATTGTTAAGCCCAAGCCTTAAAATAAATAGCCGGACGGAGTCTCGCCAACAGATAACTGAATCATTTGTAGTGGGCCGGTTGCTTTATACTTACGAGCCGCACGCACACATTAACAAGCAGTTTTTTCTACTACCTACTGCGTTAAAGAAACCGGGCTTAAGGTCCTTGGTTAAGCCACTTAGCAGTAGCGTGGCGTCCATAGAACTCGATTCCTACCGGCTTGCCTCATATCAGGAATTAGAACACATTATAATTGTTACTAACATTTAATTTTTATTTAAGTTTATAGTTTATGGATCTATTTGGTCTGAAATAAAAGATTTTTATTTTTATTTTTTTTATTTTTTATTATTCTAGGAAAATGTACGCCAAATCTGCACCGGCTCATTTTGTCTCCAGTCTCATTTTGTCGTGTATCTCAAATATATAATCTATGGCAAGATTATTGTAAGGCGAACCCTAAATGCCTCAATAATTAAAGGTCGTGAGTGTACAATTTATGTTTGAAAAGAGATATTTTTTAGACAATAGTTTAGTAAATTCATTGTCCGTGAGTGTATGTATACTGTGTGAGTGTGAGTGTAACGCACTCGACAATTAAATACACAGGATGGCCCAGATCGCAAACGTTTGCAGCTTGAGCCGCAGGCAAGGGCAATAAATCTAAGGATTCCTTTATTACCGCCCGGTATATGTACACAATTTTACGACTATCTACAACTAGCTAGGAAGTGAGATTGTCTCACATAATTGCCCCTTATATCCTGGAGCAGGAGTGAGTCACTCCGGGATTTCGCCGAGCGGCTACTAGCACCGAAATTTGTTAAAAACCAAAATTAATTAGTATGTCACTTGAAATCTTTACAGAAGTACTATGGAGTATGGCTTTGTAACAACAAATATGCACGTCGCCGCCAACTAGCTTAATTAGCCCTTTGGTTAACTGCCTAGCCGTTTCATTAAACGGCGCCATTTAGTTAAGTGCCTGGATGAACATCGGGCCGTCTAGCCCTTCTATCAAACGGCTAGGCAAACTCGTTCGACAACATTGGGAGAGCCCCCCACAAAAGGGGCTCGGGAGGGCGAGGTCTCCCGTATGGAAGAAGTAAACAACAGGTTTGTTAGTTAGCGTGTCCCTCAAAGGCTTCGTCGACCTGCTGGCGGGTCATAGATGTTTAGAAAGAAAACCCTAATCTATGAGGATAGTTGCCCTACTAATCGAACGGCCTAAGCATTGGCCAGCCATATCGTTAATTGATACATTGACGCATTGGCTAAGTTTCATCCATGCAGTTAACTAAATGGCGCCGTTTAGTGAAAAGGCTAGGCAGTTAATCAAAGGAAGTTAATCAGTTGGCTGCGACATACACACGACGACACTTTTGGCTTAGTGGGAGTGACACCGCCTATGAAGCTAGAGGTCCTGGGTTCAAATCCTGGTATGGGCAAATATTTATTTATGTAAACTATTTTGCACAAAAGAAAACTTATCGTACAAAAGGCGAACTTAATGCCATAAGGCATTCTCTACCAGATAACCTTAGGACAATGCAGATAACTTCCTCGCTCAGCGTATAAGCATCGCGATCAAGCGAGGAAATGCTGCCAGCATTCTCGGCACAATGCCACAGGGGCCCATATTAGAAATTTACGTTTAATAGTAGTTTTAATTGTTTTTACTTTAAGGTTTTAGTTTTAGATTAATCATAGTATTGTGTTGTATAAGATTTATAATATATATAAACTTTGTGTGATGAACACAAATATTTTGTTCCTGAGTCATGGACGTTTCGTCTACCCGCGACCACGAACGCTGACTTGACCATACGAATACTAGACGAAGTTATTGTTATTAGTTAATCACAACGCCTGATTTTACTGCGGTTTTTACTGCTAGTTGTGGTAATTACAAATATGCTTTGCATATATTTAAATAACGACTGCAGAACTAAAGTGGCAGAAACATAATGAACTTCTTCTAGGGATGTAGCGATACCGATACCGATATATCGGTATCGCCGATTATATACAACCGATATTTGAAGAGCGCGAAAAGAATTTGTTGTATGAAAAAAAATCTGCAAAAAGTAATTTCAATTACTGACTTAATTTATATATTGGTCTATTACCTCGTGTAATAATAATTACTATGTTAATTATATGTTTGGTTCATGATAAAAAAAAAAATTGTTTTGACAATTTATTTATTTTTACTTTACACCTTCAAGGTTGACTCTTTGTTAAATATAGCCAAGTTTGAAGTATAATAAGGACATACAAATAATAAATCTGAAGTTCTTACTTCATTAGTTAGCTAAGATATCGGTATCGGTATCGCTATCGCCGATAATTTACTACAAATATTGGTATCGGTGTCGTATCAGCAAAATTATGTATCGTTACATCCCTACTTGTTACTCTATTATAACCCTTACTGTTTAGCTTGAAAGTCTTTGTCAAAATAAATTTGATGTATGGCAGTTAAAACGCAATGGTAGCGTATAAGGATGAGTTGAATAATTAGGTACCTAGTCGAATTGTTAATTTATCACGATAACACATCACTCATACAAAACGAAAATGAGACTTTTTCCTGATAAGTACAGAAAAACTATGAAAGTAGCGCGACTCATGAGCCAATAATTAAATTAACTAATACTCTTGTTGTAAGAAAACAACTTGAACGGATTAAATCGCGTATATTTTAATTTTTTTTAAGTCCCGACGTTTTGTAACCCTTTTCAGCGTTCATGGTCGCGGGTAGAGATAAAAATGTGATTGTAGAAATGGAGACGCCATTGACCGCTTTGCTAGTACCTATCTAGAGTCATAGCTAAGCTTATACGGTGTACGGTATCGAATGATTTGTGCGGTCACGTCTAATAATATGTACACGAATTTAAATCTTAATCCACCGTCATAAGTTCCGAAGTGTATACATATTAATGGACTGTGATATTACAATTTACGTCTAATGTTAGGAACGGCACAGAAATTATGAAGCTGATGAGAAAATCACCATAAGCCGGTATTTATATTCAAAGTATATAGTGGAGTTGGTAATAATTTTACAGAGTTTATTTTGCAATCAACATTAAATTTTATATCCACTAAGACAAATTACGAAATCATTCTTACTTACTTAGTTTAAATATTTAGTTAAAGTTCTGATATATCGAAAATCTGTTACGATTTTCAAGTTATAGAATGGCTTTTTTGTTAGCTAATAAAATTTAAAACCTAGATTATGTCAAACTTTTTATTATTAAATGTATATAATAACCCCATATGCCTTAAGATATTAAGTCCGCCGAGTGTACTTTAATATAGTGCAAATTTAAAATATGTTGTATCCATTTTTTTTTAGTAAACGGACAGGTAAGGTAAAGAAAATCTAGTGTAACCTGGACTTTCTACAAATTGTCTTATAAGTAAAGATGAAACTGCTTCCTATCTGTCATACAATAATCTTGGAAGCTTAAATTCGGAACATTGATTCGATAAGAAAATGCGACTTTAAAACATAATAATATCGTCATGTCAAAATGTTTCTTAACTTACCTTTTATATGCACGCCGTTTGTCGTTACCACGAATATATCTGAAAAAAAAAATTAAAAGTCATAAAAAAAATACAAAAATCTGATAGTAATCGGACAGCATTTTGACAGTTGTAATCAATATTTTATTATTATGATATTATTTCATAAACACATGAATGGAAATATGTTTAACCACACAAATAATAGTATTTTTTCTACTCCTGTACTTTTATCTGTCTTTTACTTGGTCACGAACGCTAATATAAGAACATACATAATATGAGTTCAGAAAAGTCTATACTCTATTCCCCATAACAGCACGAGTGTCGTTATAGTCTCATTACGATACTGCTAGCAGCCACAGACTTTTGAATTTAGTTCGGAAAGATTTGTTTTTTTTAAAAATCGTAGGAATTTAATTGTTTGTTAAGTTGGTAGTTGTGCATTTTTATCGTAAAGTTAGAATTGAGCGCTTAATCTTTGATCTAAGTTTAACCTAGATTTAGAAGTCTGTGGCTGCTAGCAGTGTCGTTTTGCGACTATAACGACACTAGTGCTGTTATGGGGAATAGAGTATAGACTTCTCTGAACTCATATCATATTATTACTTGTATGAGTCTGTAGATATGTTTCTAAATCTGTATGTTATTGTTTTCTGCAACTAACATAAGTGCCCCGTTAGTATTAAAATAAGTCACGCACATCGTAGCCGATTAGTCGCGGCGGCCAAATGACTACACGTCAAATGACGTCGTACGTCACAAATGAGGGTTTCATTACTAACCACCTTCCGAGGGGTCAACAAACGACTTACTGGCTTAGGTATTAGGGATCCTTTCAAATAAACAAAAGGTAAAACCCCTTTAACTGTTATGATAGCACTTTGAATAGGAAAGTAAATTGTCGTTGTTATTTTGGCAATGTCGACGTTTACAAACATTCACAGCTAAAGAGAAGAGTATCATCGGTATTGGGCGGAAGTATGCTAATTATTAAGTGACTATGAACGTCATAAATAATTTATAACTTTTTTTTTTCAACACCAAAAAAATAAACGTTATTCTCACTACTTTTACTACTTACTAATTTACTGAATCTATAGGGTTGATCCTGCCCACGTCTCTCAAATCAGCCAGTATGATCAAATCATACGCATCATTCCTGGTGCGCAGGATTCGGGCCAGTTCCAACAGCGCCCTGAAAATGATCGCTGGACGATTTGACTGCGCGTATGTGAACCATTGTGTGGTCCACCTAGTGTTCTTTATAATTTTTAATTTGATTTTATTGTACAAACTAACAATAGTTTTAAATGTGTATGTATACTAACATAACTGATCTAAGTTCGTCGTGAAAATAAATGAATTGGATTAATTTTTACAAGTAGGCCTCAAGGACTCTTTTACAGGTTTGAGTCTACCTGCACTTCGGAAAATGACCAAATCGCTAGTAGATTTACTCTTCTAAAAGCACCCTTGTGTCTTATTTGCTATATATTATTTGATTTTGATTAAAATTTTTTGATCATGACATTAATGGGTCATTCTCAAAAAGTGATGTCCGTAGTTAGGACTTTATCAAACAACCTCTTAATCTTGTTCCGTTGTGTAACGAAAGTTAACCATATAAATCGTATGGTAAGTTTCGTTACACAAAGGAACAAGATTAAGAGGTTGTTTGATAAAGGTAATGATCTAATAATATATGGTACAACTCGCACTTCACTGTTTAAGGCTCATGCAATGATCCCAACAGTTACGGTTTTTACCAGTACATGAAATTAATCGATACCATTAATCTGACTTACCCGACAAAAACAAACGCGTTAGTACGCCCATCCATCGTCGACAAAAACTAACATCATAATTAAAATCAGCAAGGGAGAAAGAGTAATGATGCGTGAATTGAAATATGAGGGAACGTGATGTTTGACGACACGTATCCTATAACTAATATCTATCTATTTATCAACCACGGACGTCCACCGCTGGACGGCACAGTATAGACATAGACATACTTAGACATAGACATCATTTATTGGTAATATAATATTATTTATAAAAGTCGCGTTAATATAATAATAACAGTTAACGCAGGGCAGCTTGTGGCGAGCTGTTGGGGAGTAGCGACCCCACGTACCCGAGTGCTCCTGGGGGTCCTTAGGGAGGGTTCATGGGTAAGAATGTAAGGACCTCCGCCTCTGGCTTGCCTTAACCGGCCGTCCAGAGTGGAGTCGCGAGAGCTATATGCTCCAGGCGTGGAAGTGTTAAAGGGCATAACGCCGCGGGTACCCTCGGAGAAAGCGCAGCACACCTCTCGACACCCTGCAGCCCTTGGCACCGGTGTTGCCCCTAGCTAGGCTATTGCTCATAATGTCGCTATTTATTTAACGGGCCCATCAGCGGAGGGCAAGTCACGGTCTGTCAGTGCCACGAAAGCCATGAGACACTTTTCCTGACAGGCGCCGTCATGTCTCAATCCATAACCCAGTATTTATGTTGTCTGGAATTTGGTTGTACATTTTTATGCATTTGAGCTGGTTCGGTGCATATATAATTTGGAATTTGTGCTTAGTGCTAGGTTATTTAAGTTTTCGTCATTTTAGAATCGTTTGTGACACGAAAATGTTGATTGTTATCAAAAACTCTATTCATAACATGACGCAATTGATTAACCATTTATGTTTCAATCAGCAAAATAAACAAACCATTTAACGGTAAATCATGATTTCGCAATTTGCCATCTCCGTCATAGGTGCCGTTCGATTCGTCACGGCATATTTATATTACTTATTTATATGATTGTTTTTACGAGAATTCGATTCAAATCTAACGAATACCATGACCGTTTGGCCATTTTTATTTAAATTAGCTTTTGAAATACGAATACCATTCGAATGATGTAAGGAGTCAATTTCTTTTAATATATTCCGACCACCCAAGTCATGTATATTTATGGTAAAAATACTTGTAAATTAGCATGTATTTATCCAAAAGTAATTGAATTTAAAATAGTATTTACGCGTTTACTGGAAATGGCAGTTAATATTCTGTTTAAAGATCAAGAACGCAATATAGATTAACTAACTTATGTAAATAGCCTTCGATTAAAACGAATACTAGATGACAATGTAAATGAGGCGTCATACCAGATCTTTTCAGTACAATAAGGCGAGATAGGCTTAAAGCTAGGGAAAAACCCGGGCTATATGGCCTGTCCACTGCCATTTCAATCGTGCAATCCTGCACACTCCGATTTGCACTACACGGCTAAACTAAAAACAGCCGCAAGTGGTGTAACCACAGAAATATAACGAGATAGAAGGAAATACACTCACGGACAATGAATTCAGGTTATTTTCTATATAATTGTTCATAAAAAATGACCCGAATTCATTGTCCGTGAGTGTAGTTGGTCTATTTGTATGGGAACCAAGCGAGCTACGTTTTTCGCTTGGCATTAAACGCCAAAAGTGTAATTAAGACCGTGTAATGACTGTATACTATTGTTAACAGTCAATTTGCAATAAATTGGTCACCTAGAACACTGACACTGAGATTGCCGTTCATTCAATTCAAGCCGATAATTTGAAAAAGAAAGTGCAACCATTTACAAATTCACAACACCCTATAAAACGACGGAGAACGCATCACGTATCTGTCTGCCTCAGTCTCATGTCACACAATTAGGCAATCGAAAATCAACTTTAATGAACAAGAAATAAAGTGGAATTTATATTGCAGAGAAACGATAGAGATTTAGGAAGTATGGAAGCTTCATATTTGGCAGTCTAATCGATTTTCGATGCATTCTCTTGGCGTCGGATTATTGGCAATAAAAATAAAGGCGTGGATTATTGAAAATCAGGTGGACGCCTCGTTAAGAGTTTATTTATATTTATTTTAAAGAAGCTTTTTATAATGTCGATAAATGATTTTCATGTTGGCAGTTAGTGATGCGCCTTGTTTATTTTGTATCGATTTGTAGCTCAAGTTGCGGCGTTTTGTCGTTTTGGGCATAATTGCGCATTTCTCTTTGACGATATTTAGTTGTATTATTTATTTGTTTGCTTACACAGGATAATAACATTGAAGGCTTAACGGACACACCTTTTAATCATAATAAAGAAAGTTTAATAGCAATATTTAAAAGGATTGTACGAATGTGATTAAAGTCGAGGCCTTCTTAGTAAATATTGAATTCGAAAACTTTTCGATTTCATAGTACTTAAACTGACATGGCTACTAACAAATAAAGTTACAAGTTGACATAGCTGGGATCTCCTTTTTAATACCTATTTTATAAATAAAGAAATATTTTAAAGTTCGTCACTCAAGAAATACTCAATTTTAAATAATTAAAAGTTTCACGAATCTTCATTCACTATCTTACATTAAATTTTTGAATGCGGAAAGGAAGTTAATTTAACTATTATTAATAATCAACTTTCTGGTAATAAAAAACCTTTTTCTACTCCTGTACTGTTATCTGTCTTTTACTTGGTCACGAACACTAATATAAGAACATACATAATATGAGTTCAGAGAAGTCTATACTCTATTCCCCATAACAGCACTAGTGTCGTTATAGTCACTTTACGTTATTGCTAGCATCCACAGACTTCTAAATCTAGGTTAAACTTAGGTCAAGGATTAAGCGCTCAATTCTAACTTCACGATAAAAATTCACAACTACCAACTTAACAAACAATTAAATTCCTACGATTCATAAGAAAAACAAAACTTTCCGAATTAAATTAATTGATGCCAACATAAAAAAAAAGTATTTTAATTATCGTCACATCGTGTCACCAGCCATATCAAAAAAAAGTTTACCATAGACACAACTGTCATGCCGGCTGTACACACTCGGAGAGACCGGACGAGACACGCGTGACGTCCATGTATTTTATATTTTAACCTAGTCGTAGAAAAAGTATTGTATGCAACGTTGTATAATTAAGTCAAAAAACGCTAATTGCGTCTCTATTTGCGATACTCGCCGCATTCGCGGCTCGTATCGCAACTCACGCAATTCGCATTTTTTGAACCTTCTTATACAACTGTTGCATAAAATACTATTTAGGTATTTGAAGCGTGCGAAAATAACCACATATAAATGCGTAATCAAGTAATAAACACATTTGTTTTAGAATCGGTTCAACAGATTTAATCTAAAAATGGATTTAATTGAAATGATAAAATAGCAATAAAACATACATAAAAATCGAAATTGCGCTATTGCGCTAATAAAGGGTGTAATATATGGTGATTGTTTCGTCTTTACCATTCAACCACCGGAGCACCCAGCAAGCTCCAATTTTACCATCTACTTTGACTTTTGTATCATTCTGGTTTTATAGGTTTTCTATGTACCTACTTTGATACATATATATTAATGTGTGTAAACTTAACTTGGTAGTAACTACAGCACTAGGACTTAAATACTAACTGACTACTTGTATAAATATACAGGTTCGTTTACACGCCGCGTGAACAGCCGCCGCGCTGACGTTAACACCAGTTTAAACCCTAACTAACATCCGACAGGGAAAGCAAACACAATTTAAATGTAAATATGCCCATTACAGCTCCTTGCTCACTGCTACCGTTATTGGCTGGAATTAATGTCACAATTATAAGGTTTTAATTATGGGACACGCAATTCGTAATTAGCAGTCAAATGCCGTATAAACATTGAATTAGGTTATTAATAGACCGAGAGAGCGCGACGGTTTCAGCTTGAGCAAAAATGCTTTCCTTTTGAGATTATGTCCGGCTGTCCAACTGTTCTCTATAGGTCGCGTTTGTCAACCCATTCTCAGAGTGTAGGTTCAATAATTACAGATTAAGTTGATTTTTTGTCGATTCAGTTTTTGACGTTTTTCAAAATGGCGTTAGCCACATTTGACAGGCTCGCGAGGTCTACAGGTCGAGGTTTTTTTTGGAGTGAAGTTAATCCGTCAATGTATGTGTGCCTATAATATTCGAAGAGTTCCCCCGATTTCTTCCAGATCTCATCTTCAGATCTTAACGTGGTTGTAAAGGGACCAACCAAACAGCCCCTTTCAAATAAAAAAAAATCCAAATCTTGCCCCTCCAGAGGAGCTTAGCCAGCGACCAGAAAGAGCACGCATTATGCGATAGAGAGAGACGGACGATTCGCGTTCCATTCTGTGGTCGGACCCGAACGTCAATCACGCTAGAGTCTGTGCGGAAAGAGAATAGGATTTAAATGGGGGGCGCTGTAACGCTTTTCTACCGAATTTGCAAAAAAAAGAAATGCCGTACTGGTTAGGTTAGTTCCGTTTTTTGCCACGCCTATTCTCTTTCCGCACAGACTCTAGAAAGAGAAACTTTTATGTATTTAGGTAGTACTTATTCTGTGATACATATAGTCGACTTGAGAACTGTCCTTTTTAAAGTCATTAAAAATTAACGTAACACTAATTTCAAACTACAAAATGGACTCGCCCATGCTTCCGCATTGCACATTCTATTTTTAAACTGAACAGTTAAAATATACGCGAACCGTTGCCCAACTCGCTGCCATTGTACAGCGCTAATGGGTACTGTGCAAGATTTATGGGGTATCCTATCTGAATGGATTACCGGTACAGGTGTTATGCCGTGCGGTACCTACGTACACTGAATCCTTACTAATGCTCGCTAATATTACAAATGGGAACGTTAGTTTCGTGGGCTTAGTGCAACCGGACTTCTTTAGATTTATGTCTAAAATTAAGTTGCCAGTTCATTATTGGTATGGCGCGCGAGTGTAATAAAGTAATTTAAATCAAAGATTATGCAGTAGATTTTACAAATAGTAAGTATATTTTAGGAATAAAAGTGAAAAACCTACAACTAGAGATGCGTTATGCGATAACAGATAGGGAACGTGCATGAACTATATAAGTAGCACTAAACGACTTAAGAGACACGGGCGGACAATAAAGGAAACTATCGCCCCTGTCAAATCAATTAAGCTGTCAATGTCAATGATAATATGTAAGTGTCAATGTCAAATATAGTAAGTCGTAGCTACACTGACGTTAATCGTCCTTCAACGCGATAAATTAACGTTATTAACGGCGTTTTCGTCAATGTGGCCTCAGCATGAGAGGGTATATGATTTAGATTAGCGGCACCAGTTGGCAGCACCTTCATCGTGCACGTTCCCTATAGAGAGAGACCGTTGAATCCGGTGCGTTCCGACCGGTGGTCGGAGCCGAACGTCAGTTTTGTTCAAGAAAATCTTCTGTGCGTAGTACTATTCTATTGTTTTGTGATACCCATTCTCCAAAACAAAGTTTCTGTGGGACGATTTTACCGATATTGGTTCCTTAATTCCGTTACATGGTCACTTGTAGGCGTGTCACGATCTCGTCTGTCACAGTTTACGTGCCCGGAATCAAACCAAAATGGCGTCCGTAACATACTGAGAAGATGCTGCTCTGTTTTACCATCTGAATATTAACTGGTGACCGAAATTAAATAAATGTTTGGCATTTTATTTATTTCTTTAAAGACTATTGTCTACATTAGGAGAACAGTCGAGTTCATTTACATCTACACTTACGGGAACAAAAATATCTGAACACGACCCTATTGTCAGTAGCATAAAAGCATGATCAGATATTTTTGTTCTCTTATATGTGTAGATGTAAATTAACTCGACTGTACATAAGATTGACTTGAAAAAAACATGGTACCATTCAATGTTGAAAAGTCACATAATATGTGTATATCTATAACTAGCGACCCGCCCCGGCTTCGCACTGGTGCAATGCTGATACTAAATGCATGTATTATACATATAAACCTTCCTCTTGAATCACTCTATCTATTAAAAAAAACCGTATCAAAATCCGTTGCGTAGTTTTAAAGATTTAAGCATACATAGGGATATAGGGAATAGGGACAGAGAAAGCGACTTTGTTTTATACTATGTAGTGATAAAGTAGTACTAGACTTACCCCATATTATATTCTCTAAATTCAGTCAGCAGTGTGCATAGGCGTAGTACTCAATAAATGCGATAGAGAAGCTGGTTCCTATGTAACATCTCGGACGAACAGAGGCTTCATCCACGTTAATTTCCGACTTTTTCATACAATTTATTATCCCTAGATTCGAAGTATCTTGTACGGACCCCAATTTTTTAAATAGCAATTTTTTAATTTTTTATTATAGCGGCAATAGAAATACATATTCTGTGAACATTTCAAGCAAAGTATAAAGACTATTATACTGTGTTTCAAGTCTCTACCTATTACGGTTCAGAATGTTGTGACAGACGAACGGACGGAAAGACGGACGTACAAACGGACAGCGGATCTTATTAACAGTGTCCGTTGACACCCTTTGGAACGGAACCCTAAAACACCACCAACTACATTTTTTTCAATAACAAATTGACTCCTCAATAAACATGTCCGCCGTCATGTTCCACGATATCAAAAATCATAAAACACAAGCAAATACTGAAATACGACTCGAGACCATACAACATAGCCACTTACCTCGCCGCCCCCCGTGGCGTTACATTGCCGTAGACCGGGAGTCAACGATAAGATTAATATCTCTGTTAAACTATGAAATAATGCGACCAGATTTAACATTGGCAGCTGGAGCGTAATCTCAGATTAGATGGCCGTTTATATGCATTTATAAAGTGTTGGATGCAAATGTTGGTTGTTTGATCCAATGTTTGCCGTACGTTTGAAAATGTCGGTCGGTCATCCATACCAAAAGAGGGTTATCATTCGCTTCCACGGAATTAATTAGGTACGTATTACAGGAATCCACTTTCGGAATGTTGTACAACACTAAAAAATATTAAACGTACTTTAAATTTAATTATTTTACAGTTTATATCGATAGAAAACTACGATTTATTTACTAATTATGTCTTAAATCAGAAGATTATCAGAGTTTTTTTCAAGTTGTTCCACCTGCGTTATAAGTTATAACTAATAGGTTATACGACTTATAACAATAAATAAGATAATCGTAATATTGATTCAATATAGTAAGCATTCACAACTACGCCGTCACACCCGTCTCC
Source organism: Eudemis profundana (assembly GCA_947034925.1). Lineage (NCBI taxonomy): Eukaryota > Metazoa > Arthropoda > Insecta > Lepidoptera > Tortricidae > Eudemis > Eudemis profundana. Next base: position 24,243,416 of record OX344805.1, on the reverse strand, counting down.
AATATAATTTATTGAACTGAACCAGTTATAACTGTTCGTAATGGGACACAGAATAAGTAATAGTACTACGTACAGAAATGTCTCTTTCTAACAAAACTGACGTTCGGGCCCGACCACCGGACGGAACGCATCGCCCCCGACCGTCTCTCTCTATCGCATAACGCGTGCTCTTTCTGGTCGCTGGCTAAGCCCCTCCGGAGGGGAAAGTTTGGTACTACAAGCCGCGCGGCGAAATCGCGCAGTGAGTTCTGGCGGGGGCAAAATTTGGTAAGTCTCTAGTACTTAGAGATGGGTAATCTCGACTCCGATGAGTGATTCGAATCATTAAATCCAGCTTCGCTTTCGGTACCGGCTCCGCTTTCGGTACCGGCTCCGCTTTCGGTACCGGCTCCGCTTTCGGTACTGGCTCCGCTTTCGGTACCGGCTCCGCTTTTGGTACCGGCTCCGCTTTCAATACCGGCTCCGCTTTCGGTACCGGCTCCGCTTTTGGTACCGGCTCCGCTTTCGGTACCGGCTCCGCTTTTGGTACCGGCTCCGCTGTCGGTACCGACTCCGCTTTCGGTACCGGCTCCGCTGTCGGTACCGGCTCCGCTTTCGGTACCGGCTCCTCTTAGCGACTCTTCAACTCTTTTGAATCTTTCAGACCAATTCACTCCGGACTCGCTAATTTTGATTGATTCGGATCCGTACCGATAGATTACTTAGTCAGAGTTCATAATTCCATGGATTCGATAAGATTTGGAAGGAGTCTATAAGAAATCCGAATCACTTACGGATGCGGATCATTTTAATCTTCAAGTCCGGATTTACCCATCTCTATTTGGTACAAGTAGCTGCGCGGTGAGCCCGGAGTGCCCCACTCCTGGCGGGGGTCAAAATATGTTGGTCCGCCCGTCGCTTCCACTTTGACGGACCACAGCAACGTGACCTCCTATTACGAACTGTTATTATCGATACATGGGTCTAATTATATTTGGAACGAGGTTAGGCAGAGTTGTGAATCACCTTACAGGTTCGTACGCACGGCGTCTCGAAATCAATTGCGTATAGCCATCGACTTATATAAAAGGACGTGACCAACAGGTGCAACTAGCATTTTTACGTCGTTTGACTGGGCCGCGTCCCGATTTGCCCCAGGACCCGAATGTCCTGGACTAACTTCACTCCGACCTCGCTCGGGCTCAGCTAAGTTTCTTGCTGGAGTCTTCTTCGCTGTGCTAGGTCTTAGCGAACCGGCAACTAAAACTCCCATTTCTTCAATTTACACACTCTACATAAGGACAGGTTGATCCGCTTCAACCTTCCCGCTGGTCCGTTGCTCACTTTGAGCAATCAACTTCAAGGTGGTCCGGGCCAAGCGACCTGGTTCGATCCCACGTGCATCGGCCCTCACCTAGTCCGACCCTCTCAAGGTGGTCCGGGCCAAGCGACCTGGTTCGATCCCACGTGCATCGGCCCTCACCTAGTCCGACCCTCTCAAGGTGGTCCGGGCCAAGCGACCTGGTTCGATCCCACGTGCATCGGCCCTCACCTAGTCCGACCCTCTCAAGGTGGTCCGGGCCAAGCGACCTGGTTCGATCCCACGTGCATCGGCCCTCACCTAGTCCGACCCTCTCAAGGTGGTCCGGGCCAAGCGACCTGGTTCGATCCCACGTGCATCGGCCCTCACCTAGTCCGACCCTCTCAAGGTGGTCCGGGCCAAGCGACCTGGTTCGATCCCACGTGCATCGGCCCTCACCTAGTCCGACCCTCTCAAGGTGGTCCGGGCCAAGCGACCTGGTTCGATCCCACGTGCATCGGCCCTCACCTAGTCCGACCCTCTCAAGGTGGTCCGGGCCAAGCGACCTGGTTCGATCCCACGCGCATCGGCCCTCACCTAGTCCGACCCTCTCAAGGTGGTCCGGGCCAAGCGACCTGGTTCGACTCCAGGGAACGCCACGGCCCTCACCTGGTCCGATTTTTGGTACAGTCAGTAAGACTTGCAAGTATGTCAGCTTATAAAAAAAAGTCTTTTGACTGATATCAGCATGCTGCTCATCGCGCTGACAACTTAGAGTCTTATCACATTTGCGATTTGCGAACGAGCTGCGAGCGAGTTAGAAGCGATGTTCCATACAAATGTCGAGTTTGCCGCGAGTCCGCGACTGGTATTGTATGGAAACTCGCCCGAAAATCGCAAGTGTGATTAGGCCCTTACGTTATAAGGGCCTGGCCATATCACCACTACGCGGCACCGTTTGCGATGTTTCATTGTCAGTTTGTACGCTACTCAAGGCGCAGGCTCTTGGAAAAACATGGCGCTGTGTTACCAAGTGGCACCGTACCGCGCCGCGCCGTATTGAGCAAACAATACAACGCAATCTGTACAACGCGGCAACGCGTTTTTTACGGCGCCTCGGCTTTCCACGTTGACAATGTCAGGCCCTATAACTAACTTTTTCTGCCCTCCGGCCGGAAAGCGTCACCTTGCCGGCCGCTGCGCTAAACGAAGATGCCGCTTTCTGGCTCCGTCGAACAGAAAAATAGTATACAAACCTTGGCCAGTAAATAAGAAAGCCTCAGATTGTCTTCCGAGACATTTCTTACTTAGTAAAGTAGCCCGCGGTGTGTAATGTACTGGTATAGTCGAGTTCATTTACATCTAAACATATAAGAGAACAAAAATATCTGAACACGCTTTTATGCTCCTGACAATATGGTCGTGTTCAGATATTGTTATTCCCGTAAGTGTGTAGATGTAAATGAACTCGACTGTACCATCAATCGCGCCCGTTGTATCAGTTTCTATAGTACATATACATCAATGCGTATATAGCCTTATAATTTGTGGCTATTGCATTTCGAATTTGGTTCAATGGGAGCGTAATTTTAACGCCGCATCGGTTGGAGTAATTGAATGCGGTATCTAACTTTTAATCAAACGCTGTCCCTTATAAACATGCCGTTCGCAACTTCTGTTTTACATTGTAGGTTGTGTTGACTGGTGTAGAAATTGGTATCAAAAAACTTATACAGGCTGATTTTGGTATCACTGTCCAAATGAAATGAAGGAATTGCAAGAAGATTTTTATAACTTAATGTTGTAAGGCATAAAAAGTAATGCCTCGAGCAGGATTTGGACCTACGGTTTGCCAGATAAAGCCACATAACTTTCACGGAGCACACCAAGTTTCGACTTAAAGGGATAAGTTCACCTTTGTACTAATGTACATAATATGAAGGGTAAGTACACGGAAAGAAAATGTCTAGTCACCTAAGTAACTTTTTGAGTTATAGCGGTTTGAAAGCTAGTCTTCGGGAACAATGACTATAGTTATCATCTCTTTGAAAGTGAAAAAAAATATATATTAATTTATGATATTCGCCTGTAATCAAGCGGTAAGTTGTTCACTGCGAGCTCTACATTTTGAGATTAAAATCTAATTCTAAAAGAAGGTGACCACACATGTGTTTCCGTGTACCCTTCATAATATAGCTTTTTTTTGGAACCCTGTGCTGTATTTTGTGCAACAAAGTGTTTAGATACATCCAGAATTCTATAGCCTATGTTTTATTACATATTTCTATTACTTACTTAACGCTAGAATGCATTTAAATATTATATAATACCCTTTTTTTCGCAAATCATGAATTACAAGCCTACCCTATAACGTTTAATACATTTTGCATTAGCCTTCGTGAATATTCACATAAGATATATTCATGTTACCCACTAGAGATCTAACCTCTCCCGTACAACGGTTCTGGACATAACAATCCTATCTGGCTTTATTGTTTGGCTTCCCGCGTGCTGTACAATGCGATTTCTTTGAGAACGGTTCCCTCATTGTAATAGCCTAGCTACCTAACAGTTCAAATTTGTTTCATCATCATCAGCCTACGGCTGTCCACTGCTGGACGTAGGCCTCTCCCAAGACGCGCCACTGTACTCGATCATCAGCTATACTCATCCAGCTGCTAGCCGCCCTGCGCAGATCGTCGCTCCATCCAGCCGGGGGGCGTCCCACACTGCGTTTACCTGTACGCGGTCTCCACTGCAGAACTCCTTTGCTCCAGTGATTGAGGTCACCATCAAACTAAGCTATACTTTAACGAAGTTGCAGGCATCCTTTAGTCTAACGTTAATGTAAAATTCTGTGCGGAATCGCATGATCTGTCCACTAGTTTTGGGCCCATTTTCATTTAAAATGTCCTGTTAACTAGCAGTTAACAGGTCGTGAAATATTGAGGATTAGTGTTAACCTGCATTTATATTTCGTCACCAACTGACAGGTTAGACGGTATTTAAACATATCTAGCTTAAGTTTCGTCTAGCCTTATATCTTATATGTATACATAAAACAAATTCGCGACAGTTATACCATTTATAACTCGAGAACCAGTGGACCGATTTTTATAATCTTTGATTCTTTATCAGTACTATCAGCTCTAAAAGTATTGGCATCTAATTTGGAAACACCTTATATGGAATGCCGATCTTCTAGAGCCCGTTTACTCGTTTCTTGAAGTACCATGTCATAGCACTCCGGGAACACCCCAGGAGGGATCATTCCACATCCTGCCAGTGAAACTGTAATAATTATGTTATTTATGTTATACCAGGTGTTACCTGTACTAGGAGCAAATAATAAAAACGTAGATTGTACTCCTCAAACTGAACAACATTTGTTCAGCGACATTTGAAAATAACTTGTTTTAATTTTTAATACACTAAAGTTTATTTGAAACCGCAATGTATTGCGACGTTTTTTTTTTTGTTTGTAGCTTGACAAGCGACGTCAATTACACTGATGTTAACGTACATTGAAAATACTATTTAATTTGTATGAAAAAGATAAAATCTAAATATGACGTAATTTTTAAAAGTTGTTCAACGATAGTTTTATTGTTGGATGTGTAGAATCTACGTTTTAATTATTTGCTCCTGTTACAGGCAACACCCGGTATATCTCCCGTTCTGGTGCATTGTCAGTACTATAACTGTTCGTTAAAGGGCCGCTTACGCATTAGTTTCTATGCGTAAATGTCAACTTAAATAAGAAACGATGGCGACCCACAATTACGTGGCGTTAATTTAAAAGCCAGGAAACAATAACTTATTTAATGCCGGAAAACTTAAATCCAAGTTAACTTTTCATTTAACTTTACCACTGAAATTAGGTATTATTATCAACACTACTGGATTATCCTCATCATCATCATAAATTTAAGAGACTTGCTCTTGTCGGTGGCATTATCCTAACTAGAAGAAAATTATAAGACTCGTAAGACTGTTTATGCGTACTTAGCACAGGTAACGGGCAGGTTATGCGCAGTTTATGGGTATTTTTATTTTTTTCTACTCCTGTACTTTTATCTGTCTTTTGCTTGGTCACGAACACTATATAAAAACATATATTATGAGTTCAGAGAAGTTTATACTCTATTTCCTATAACAGCACTTGTGTCGTTAAAGTCGCAAAACCACAGACTTCTAAACCTAGGTTAAACTTAGGTCAAGGATCAATCTTAAATTTACAATAAAAATGCACCACTACCAACTTAACAAACAAATAAGTAAATTCATGCGGTATTGTTATGAAAAACAAAACTTTCCGAACTGTATTCTTTGATGCCAACTTTGATGGGCAACGTTGACTGCTTTCTATCAAGCAGCTCGTCTGCTCGTTTGCGACCTAAGTTTGCGAGTTATTATTATGACATTAAAAAGTTACAATTTCGTAATTAGGAATCTTTAGGAAGCTTGAAACCAAGTTTTGAGCCCATATTTATATACGTAACTATTGGTAAACAACTAATAATCATACGTCGTTATCGCGGGTGCAAAAACGATTTGAGAGTACAGAAAAATTATGAAAAACAAGCAATAACAGACGCAAAACATTTTAAATTCGTACGTGTAGGCATAAATGTTCCTCAAAATGAGTTTTGCGTCTGTTATTGCTTGTTTTTCATAATCTTTCTGTACTGTCAAATCGTTTTTGCACCCGCGATAACGACGTATGCTAATAATACTTCATTTATCGCTTTTTCATGTCGCACAAGGGTCTTTTAGGGTTCCGTACCCAAAGGGTTCCAACGGAACCCTATGACTAAGCCTCTTCTGTCCGCCTGTCACATGGCTGTCTTTTGAACCGTAATAGGTAGAGACCTGAACTAATATATTAGTTTATATTTCAAATAAACCCGGTAAAATGTTACGCTACTCCGATCACGAATAGTTGGTTCTAGTTCACGTGTCAAATTATACGAGTCAGTCAACCTCCATGGGTCTGCCATTTTGAAAAAAAAATCAAAAACTCGATTCGACCATTATACAGCGTGTAGGTCTAATACGGGCGAACAATTCAACCAGATATAGCGTTTAGTAGTGTTATCATTAATTAATATATTTTTTTAAATTACACCTAATAGTGACCTCGTAATTAATTTTTGAAAATTTACCGAGCAGTAATGTGCCGCATACATGCTTGTTATGACATTGCGAGATACGAGTTTTTTTAAAGTAACTGTCAACTAACGTGTTTGTCAACTTGAATGTGTTTCGTTACATTGCGGCCCGAATTATTTTGTATGGTAATTATTTTCATTGTGGTTTTAAGCAATAGTTATCTAAATATGCTTCTTAGGTCCTATGCTAACCACCGTTTCAATATTCGCCCATATTAGATTTACAGGCTGTATAGAATTTATTATAGATTCAAAGAAAATATTAATAATTATCAAACCTGTTTACAAAACTTAACGAGAGAAAAGCGACCAGTAGAGATACCGTAGACATACAAAGTGTTTTTGCCTAAGCTGAAACGGAGACACTTCATTCACTTCGCTCACTTGGTCAATTAGGGACGAGGTTGCCGAGAAGGTTGTGAATTACCAAACTGTACATAATAAATCATCATCATCAGCCTATATCTCATCTCATAGATGAGAGTGAATCAGCTGTAGTCCCCACCCTGGCCCAGTGCGGATAATAAATATCTTATTTAAATACTCTTTAGACTGTTCGTTTTGCTATCAAGACGGTAGGTGCGAGTCACCTGCGGCGATTTACATATCAAGATATAAATTCATATATCTTTGCGATCGCGTGGAATTTCAACCTTAATTCCACGGCTGAGGATTGCTTTTAGAACAGTGATTAAACGAGATACGAGCTTTTGAGAGATATTCATAGATTTGCTGAACGAACATTATTAGGTTGTATATATCGTAGATTTTAAAGGACAGCTACTACTATGTTTTCAAACACGGGGTTTTGGACTCTTTACGTATAGAAACTGCTTTTAGAACAGTGATTAAACGAGATACGAGCTTTTGAGAGATATTCATAGATTTGCTGAACGAACATTATTAGGTTGTATATATCGTAGATTTTAAAGGACAGCTACTACTATGTTTTCAAACACGGGGTTTTGGACTCTTTACGTTTAGGTCTCTTGAATAATATCTGTGATATGGAAGAAATCTCAATTCATTTACTGATTTAGTTTTAGTATTAGGGTCAGACAGATTCCAGAAAGTGAGCGTCTTTCCTATGGAAAATGCAATAGTTAATGGCGCGGATACATATCATTATGTTTTTATCTTAAAGATCTAGTAGTACTACATAGTATGTACAGTACATTCCTACAAGGATCCAGCGAGAAAATTAGACTTTTAAAGCCCTTAATTTTGGGGATATCCACAGGAAAGATCTGAACACTAACTCATACAAAAAATTCTGTATGACCAATCGATTGGGAGAAAAAAGGATATCAATCACTATCACTTAATAATGAAACTTTTTGAAATTATACCTAATTCGTACGCAAAACATTAGGGGCAAGTGCTCAACCTGTGGACACTTTCCAGAATTTGACTTTTAATCAGTTGTTAGACAAAAACTACGCGTATTATAAATGAATTCTTTATTTTGTTTTAATCACAATTAAACAATCTTCAAAGTCCACATATGTTTTCTACGCTAGCTATCCGCAGATGGCGGATAGAAGCATTTTAAAAAAAACACTCATTTTGTCCATAGGTACATCTACTGTCTGTACCTATGGACTCCAAAAACGTACCTATGGACGGTAACGTACCTACGGACATTAATCAACAACATACTTTTAAACAGAATAAACTTCTAGAATAACGTAATTAACAACATACAATTAAACAACATGTAATTATATGTTGCTCTGCATATCACAGTTACTTTTTTTCTTCTTGAAATCTAATATTCTTAGCAAAATCTCAAGTATAATTATGGGATTTTAAAATGCCTCCATTGTCAGCAGAAGAATATGCTGTGTGTAGTAATGCTGCTTTTTTAAGTAATCATATATCTGTTGCTCCTCAGTATCGCTAAATATCCTCCTGACATCATTTTTTAGGAGTTCTAAGCCTTCTTCACCAATATTTTGACAGTGATTTAATTTTATGTTTTTAAAGATTGTCGATTTTGGGATTTTAAACTTCTCTGCGGCTTTCCTTACTGAACTTCCATTTTCTACTTCCCAAACAGCTGCAGTCAGAGTGTCTAGGCATATCTTGTCTCTATTTTTCCCAGCTTTACTACGAGGCACTAAAACAAACAAAAATATTGTGTATTAATTTTACTGTCCACAGGAACATTCAGTATAACTGTACCTATGGACAGTCCACAGGTACATTCACGGAGGTATCCACAGGTACAATTTCGGCGGTTTTTATTTTGAATTCATACCGGTCACTATAAATGCTACCTACGATTAACGAAATCTTGTAGAAATAACGTTTACATCATATAAATTAATATGCCATTGCAAAGACACCCGCAACATTTAGAGATTTTACATAAAACATGCTTTAAAAGAAGGTAAAAAATTACTTTTTGTCACAAAAACTTTCGGCAGCCTCAAAACACACAGTTTCTGTAATCAGTAAAGATGGCGATTAGCTAGTGTTGCCATATGAAAAAAATACTTTTCAAATAAGTGATTGGTATTTGACTATGGTTATTCGTTTTCTCTGTATGAGTAGTGTCCACAGGTAAAACCGTCCACACGTACAGCACTTGCCCCTACCTGTGATTAAAAAAACATTCTGTATAGTATAAATAGTAATACCATTTTATATAAAATTATTATTCATTTATATTGTCATGTATAATTTATCATGTAATGTTGCGTTATGAAATAAATAAATCTATCTATCTATCTATCTATACTCACGTTTAATATGGCAGGAATCAATCCGTGTGTCGTCTCAAATACACCTGAAAAAGAAAAGAAACACGTCAGTGCGTGGCTGGTAATTGGGCGATTTTCCAAGCGGTTCCAAAACCGTTGTTGTCTGACAATTATTTACTACAATGGAAAGAAAAATCGTGGCATTTTTGATAAAACTAAACTTAGGCTAGCTGTCTGTCTGTCTGTCCGTCTGTCAAGACCCTTTACCTCGGGAACGCGTTGAGGTACTGAGTTAAAAATTAAACCATATAATCAGGACTACGGTATCTTGAGGCTGTGAAAAAAGCTTCTTAGTTAACGTGGAAAAAAGATACGGCCGATTATGCTGCAAAAACGTAAATTCGACACTCTCAAGAAAGGCTACTTTCCGTTGACCTAGAACTATGAAATTTGGCTAGTAATACCGTCTTATACTACAAGTATGGAGAAAAATCTGAAAGCTATACATTTGTGACCAAATCATTAAAAAATAGACTTTACTAAGTGAATCAAAACTTAAAGGACACTTTAATATATGTACCTACTTTGTACGGAATCCTCGGTGGGCGAGTCGACTCGCACTTGTCCGGTTTTTAACAATATTTACTGAGACGACAATGGCCCCCAGGTGACCAGTAGGCTTATGATGCTACGTTTTGTCACGCGATAAATAAGTGATAAAACATCCGTCACTCTCACACACTATTGGTTAGAACGTGACGGATGCTTTATCATTTATTTATCGCGTGACAAAACGTAGCATCATAAGCTTACAGGTGAGGTATCGCCATAGAGTGCGGTTCGGTGCAGACTGCATCCGCCGACCCCCTGCTACTATCACGAGGTCGCCTGTCCACCGAGTGTAGGGCCATCCTACGCTTTTACTCCAGGACTTTACTGCCCCAATGGTTATCCGTTCTCTGGGCTATATGTGCCCACTGCCACTTCAACCGTACAGGTCGATTCACAAGAGCTGGCACGAATGGATTGAATGAGTGAATGATAATGTTTATGTGTGCGTGACAAAATCATTAGATACAGGTTGATTCAATAAGCGATACTTAATCGTGTTTTTAGAAAATCTCGTCTCATAACTTCGTAACTGCATTGTGCATTTTATAAACAACAAAAAGTCTCTACCTATACAATCGCAACCTTGTTTACACACTGACGCTGTGAAGCGCGGAAATTGCAGTAAAATATCTAAATTTCATATGATTTTCGCACATATTCGCCATTATTTCGAAGATTGCGGCGTCAGTATGAAAACAGGGAATCTATATACTTAAATTACATAAAAACTCCATGACAGTAAACTATTTGTAGCGAACCGTCAAATTCACCTTTCTACCATATCTTTTACCTGTTTAGTCTTAATAATGTGCAGATTATTTATGTATTTTTTTGTTTTTTTCCTGAATAATGAAGAAGTGTTATGTACTTGTTTACAAAATATTTGGAGCCTCCCGTATTTGAACGTCACACAACAATGACAAGTGACATTATTTTCGTTCATTCCATTCGAGCCAGCTCTTGTGAATCGACCTGTACAATCCTGCGAGCTATGAACGTTACTTTGATTCTTCTGCGCTATTTCTAATTCTATCGTGCAGAAAAACTCCAAGCATAACCCTAAATAAAAAACAATCAATCGCATGACTGACATAATAACATTCTAGAACTCGGTATGTTGTTTGAAATGACTTCACTATTCAATTTTAATCGCCGGCTATCATCTGTAAAATGTCCCTGGCCAGTTTTTGTGCCAATTCCTGCCTGAGTAATGCAGCTGACATTCTTGGAAGACTTATCGGCGCAGACGCATTGCGCATGTCAACTTGTAACGCTGTCAAATTACAGCGAGAGTGTCATTTTATTGCAAGATTTATTTCGTACTAATGCAACTTGCATGCCAGAGGTGAATTAAGTTAAATGTCTCTTTTTGCTTCGGCTTAGTCAGGTAAAAAGTTTCTTATATGTTAATAGGGGTTATAATCTACTTATATACCTAATTTCAGGAAAATCTGTTAGGTAGCTTTCATTTTATACGCGCCCAAACAAACAGATAAAAATTAAAAAAAAACGTTTATTTTACGTGTTATTTCTTATTTAAAGACTCGCGAGCTACTTTTGGAGAAATCCTTAATGTAAAAAAGTTTTCTACGATTTTATTACCTACCTGCGAGTATATCGTATTTATAAAGGGTTCTTGTATTTTGTCACGTTGCGGTTAAATTAATATAAATGAAAATAGTACATTATGCAACTGGTGTGGTAAAACAAAGAAAGACCGAGATCGCAGATGCTTGCGGCCCGAGCTGCAGGTAAGGGACGTAAATATGCGATCGAAGGCTTTCTTTATTACCTCCCATGTTGTGTACATGATTTTATGTCCACACTTGACCTGAAAGCGGCTTTTTCCTTACTCGTAGCGTGCGGTAAAAACTACTTTCTGTCCAGGTGTAGCATAAATAATATACCTTTAAAAACAATTCAATTACTATTCTCAAAAACATCCATGTAGGATTCATCATTATCATCATCAGCCTATAAAATATACCTCCTCGATAATGAGAATGATTAGTTATACATTTTCAATAACCACATTTTTACTAAAAAAAACCCGACCGCGGTGCACTTTGAAACTGCATAAAATCCGCCATTTTGTTTATTTTAACGAACTTCATATCCAGTGACACTCGCACCATCAAGACGAATCTAATGATGTATCATTTATCAAAATCAGAAAATCAGAGTAGTGACGAGCGGACACAGGAACGGACATACATACATACAGGTCAAACACATAACCCTCCTTTGGGCTTCGCCGCAGTCGGGTAAAAAGCTTATGATGATTCAATCGTATAAAAAATCTTAGAAATTATTGCTTCATAAGCCAAGCTACGCATTCTGTCAAAACTTTATACAGGGTGTTACATTGAACGTAATACAAATTAAGCAATTTCCGCTCAGTTAACGGCAGAGAAAAGAATGCACGAATTGAATTATTAAAGTACGTCGTAATTACTACTATTGACAACGGGATATTTACCATGTATGTTTGTTTTTGTTTTATACATGGTAAATATCCCGTTGTCAATAGTAGTTATTATGTGAATGACCATGTTAGCTTCAAATCGTATATTACGTCGTAATTATCTTTTGCTAGCTTCATCATGACGTACTTACCTGCCCTGTTTGTTTTTTTACGAGAAATAACTTCAAGAATGTGACATTGTGCATTTTATTTAGAAATTATCGGCCTAGATAAGATAAATGGTAAATGTTCAATACAAAATTAGATTAAAACTTTTTTCTCTCTCTAAGTAGGGTAACAATGAGGAGACCAAAAAAACATGTATAATTAAAATAGTGATATTAATTAATTAAGACGACTTTAACAACACGAGACCTAACAGAGAGTTTTAGCATCAGGGAGATGAGTTTAAAAAACATGAGTTGTATTACGTTCAATGTAACACCTTGTATGTTGTAGGTACCTACTAGATTTTTATTAATTGCACGGAGACATCGTTAGTAAACCTATTTAAAATTAAATTAATGAAATAGTAAACGCTTACAACGGAAACGAGAATCACATCAATTTACACGGTGTATGAATAATTGCAATAATAAGAAAGATTTCATAAAATGACTACTTCCTGGATAATAACATATACTTTACAGTATCCCGTAGAAACTGTCTTTAGAAAGGTTCTCAGTATCATTTCCTCTTGTCATTTTGTCTTGTCCTAACAAGTTTGAGATACAATAGTTATTGATTGGGTATTTGAGAACAGTCAAAATTATTAATTATCGGTAACCATCAAATTATATGTTTCCAAAACTGCTCGGATAAAATCATTTACACTAAATTTTCGTATTATTCACGATTTTAAAATGACAAAAAAATAAAGCACCATGTTGAGTATGACGTCACAAGTCAGTATGTCGTACTGAACTGCACACTTTCTGAGCGTTTTGACACTTCATAAAAAGAAACTGTATTGACTTGTCATCAAAATAGCCTATTGCTGGGTCTAAAAAAGTGATTTCTGATTACGTCTCCGGTTTCAACCTGTATGGAATCGATAGTCATGTCAATCTTTATTGCACCTTACCTTAGTCACAGAATAAGCACCAGTGATAGTGCTACGTACAGAAGTTTCTCTTTCTAACAGAACTGACGTTCGAGCACCGGACGGAACGCACTGGATCCGACCGTCTCTCTCTATCGCATAACGCGTGCTCTTTCTGGTCGCTGGCTAAGCCCCTCCGGAGGGGCAAAATGTGATACTACTAGCCGCGCGGCGAAATCACTCAGTGAGTCACTCCTTGCCAAATAGTGGGAACCCGTTGCTATATCAGGAGAAAGGAAAGGAATTTTATTTTATTATTTTCAATTTATCAATAAACGTTTCCAAATGAAATCAATCAAAGTTAATTATTTAAGACAACTGATTTCTAGCGAAGTTAATTGCACCGGCAATGTAAATCAAACATGTCACTCCATTGGAGTACTTCGTTTATATTTACAACCGTCACACACACACTAACACTTAAAACTGTCAGAATGCCAACTACTAAGACATTTTACAATCATATCACCGTGTAAATCTTGCTTCTTGATGTCAAGGTATTCCTTCGACAATAAGAACTCTGAATCTCATTACAACTTAACAACTGTGGATACCTACTCTAAAGAGAAAATAACTGGCCAAGAGCATGTCGGACCATGCTCAGTGTAGGGTTCCATAGCCCTAACTATAAGGTAAAAAATACGATGTAAAAAAAGAACAACAACAAAAGAGCGTATCTTCATAGCAATTATGTCCTTTTGTTGAGAAGCGCGGTAAGTTTATCGGCAATAACTCATCATCATCATCATCATTTCAGCCATAGGACGTCCACTGCTGGACATAGGCCTCCCTCAAACACAAAAACGAATGACTCAAAAACGGTTAATCCGATCTTGTAGAAAATAATTTCCGTTGAAAGTATCAATTAAGCGTTATCTTTGTAATTTTGTTTTATATTTTTCGGACACACGGTTTAGAAGATAGAGGGGAGGGACACAATTTTCACAACTTTCGGAGCGATTATTTCCAAAGATATTCACTTACACCTTAAAATGTTTTTGAAAGAGCTGTCGAACTATGTACCACACATTGATATTTCCTGAAAAGTTGTACTATTATCTAGTCTTTACTTGTTACTTGAAATAAATGATTTATTATTATATTATTATTATTGCAAGCATTTAACTATTGCAGGTCGATTTCTCGTTCAGAAAACTCCCTTGTTTCATTCCACCCTGTATAATTATCGAACTTGATCACAAAATTTCACGAGAATGGGCTGAAATGCAGACCACTTTTTCCCAGTGGGCACTTTGGGCAAGTTTCCAGGGCCCCGCGATCGATAGGGGCCCCCCTCAGACCAAATACTGTTCTGTCAAAGTCATAGGGGCCCCATTATCCTAATATGCCCAGGGCCTCCAATAGGTTAAAGACGGCCCTGCTGAAATGCGACCTGTTGAGGCGGACAGCCGGACAACCGGACAGAGAAACGTACGACAGCATTTTCGTTGTGCACGTTCGCTATCAGATGGGTGAATCAACTTTTTTTGCTTTATGCAAAGATTGCCCTTTCTCCTTATATGTTCACCTTTTGCATGTTTTAACATGACTTAAATGGAACAAGATTCTACTACGTCTAGAGATAAATTAGGTAAAAATAAAAATAAAACTCGTTTTTAATAAATAAATAGGGTGACCCAGCGGACGAACCCTCATTTTCAAACAAAAGTGGTGGACAGGGACAGCTATGTCCGCTGGGTCACTGTTTATAAACAAGTTATAATAAAAAATATTTGCATTACGTAGCTTTATTGCCTGTCTTTTAAATGCGCATACACTTTATTCAAAAAATATCCGAATAAATATTTCCTCTCAATTTTATTCGGAGAAGGTGAAAATTTGTTGACAAAGAACCCAGATACATGAGATGCATCGTTCCGGGTTTCGGCGGAGAACGGAGATACGTTCGTAATACGTACGAAGAACTACCTAGTTGCTCCTAATACCAGTCCCACCCTGTTGTTACTAAAATAACAAGAACATGCATCGTAGCTCCGGCGTCATATTTCCCAGAAAGCGTTTAATTTTAATTGGCATTAGCGTAATGGCGCGACTAGGCATGGATTAGAGTGATTACCCGAGGAAGGACGGTGACCGCATAATGGCGTTTGTGGTTTTGCTTTTATATTAGTATAATTTCACGTTTTCAATACTGAACGAACCTTCGTCACAGTGTATCCAAGTAGTTTTACTCCGGGTGTTTAGGATTAAGGCTGCGGCTCCACTGAGGCGGAGACGAGCGGAGCAGAGAGGGGACGTATAGGACCAATCACATTAGTTGAAATCCACATCTCATCTCCACTCCGCTTCAATGGAAAAAGCAAACACTAATGTAATTGGCCGATTCCTACACTTTTAGGGTTCCATACCAACGAGGCCCTATTATTAAGACGGCTGTCTCTTCGTCTATACAGTGTGTAAGTCTAACATGGGCGAATCTCTTAACGGTGGTTAGTATAGGACAAAGTAAAGGTAATTAGATAACATTTACTTAAAGTTGCAACAATAATTTTGTCCATACAAAATAATTCAGCCCGCAATGTAATGCAAACACACTCACGTTAAACGCTCGTTGACAGTTACTTTAAACATTTGACATTTCGGTACCGCAACCATGTTAACAGTACATTGCTGCTGGCAAATTAAAAAAAAAAAAATTATGGGGTCGTAATGAACTGCAACTTAAAAAAACCTTTTACTTCATGATTACACTAATGAATACTATGTCCGATTTAATTTATCGCCCGTATTAGACTTACACACTGTATCATCATCATCATCATCATTTCAGCCATAGGACGTCCACTGCTGGACATAGGCCTCCTTCATAGATTTCCACTTAATTCGGTTGGAAGCAACCTGCATCCACCGTGAGCCAGCAGCCTTAACCAGATCAGAACACACTGTATATCAAATGGATATTATCCAGCTGCCGGCAGATGGATGGATATTATCCATCCATCTGCCACAGGACTGTAACCAAGAATAGTTAAACAAGCACGAGGGACATAAGCGTTTATTAAAAAAATGGCCAAGTGCGAGTTGGATTCGCACACGAAGGGTTCCGTACCGCAGTCAAGAAAGAGACGACAAAAACACGATTCTTGTATGGAGACCCCTTTTTATTTTTAACTTTATTTTTTTTTTAGCATTTGTTATAGTGGCAATAGAAAATAAATATTATGTTTCTACCTATTACCGTTAAAACGATAGAGCCCTGTGACCGACGGACAGACGGACAGATGGAGAGCGGAGGCTTAGTAATAGGGTTCCGTTGGCACCCTTTGGGTACGGAACCCTAAAAACGATCCTTGATTCCAAGAGACAAATCATGACTTAAATGGAATTCATGAGAAAAATATGCTTACTTTTATTTAATACGTGCCTTTATTAGACATAACAACGTATGCCCTGTGTATTTACGCGACATATAAGCTGTGTTTCCACTAAACGTGCGAAAATTATACGTAAAATAAGAACAAAGCTGCTTTTCACGCTAAATTGGGGTCTGACAATTGGATTCACAGATAAAAATATATTATTATTGTGACGAGAATTCGTTGTGACGGAACCCTAACCGTATCTCAAAAGGAAAAGACGGAACCCTTATAAGATCACTTTGACATCCGGCTGTCTGTCCGTCTGTCAAGACACTTTATCTCAAGAACGCGTGGAAGTATAGAGATGAAATTTAAACCATATACTCAAGTCTACGGTCCTTTTAAGCTGTTCTGTTCTAAATTAACGTGAAATAAGGGTTCCTTTTTTACCATTTTGGTACGGAACCCTAAAAAAGATACGGCCGTTTATGCCGCAAAAGACGTAAATTTCGATACTCTCAAGGAAACCAAAATTCAAGGGGTATATTTTCCGTTGACCTAGAACTATGAATTTTGTCACCGTCTTTTACTACAAATATAGGGTAAAATCTGAAAACTATACGTTTTTAATGGGTATCATTTAATCGATCAGCAAAATATTCATATTTTGGTCAGCAGAAATATGTATTTGGTCAGCCAAAATAGCTAGTTGGTAAGCAACTTATGGTAAGCAAACATTTATAAATCAGGCTGCAATTAATGATATACTGATCTGCTCTAAATTATTTTGGTCAGCAAATTAAATATTTGAGCTGCATTAAGCGATCTACGGTAAATCAAATTTTGGTAAGCAATCAGTAGGCAAGCAAAATATTTCATTTTGTTCATCAAAAAAAAGGGGGCAATAAAACCTAACTGGGCGCAACTATTCTGCCGCCAATCGTGTGCGCATTTTGTCATTCGGTAATTGTCAGCTGTCAAGTAGCAGGTGTCACTGTGATATATACAGGGTGTCACTGTGTTATATACAGGGTGTAACTGTGATAGATACAGGATGTAACTGTGATATATACAGGGTGTCACTGTGATAGATACAGAGTGATACTGTGATATATACAGGGTGTCACTGTGATAGATACAGGACAGGATGTCACTGTGATATATACAGGGTGTCACTGTGATATATACATAGTGTCACTGTGTTATATACAGGGTGTCACTGTAATGTATACAGGGTGTCACTGTGATGGGCTCATATAAAATTGGTATTTCGATTTTTTATACATCTCATAATGTTTAGAAGTTATATTATTTATTCACAACGTGTATCGTTTCGTTTTGAGGGTCAGCAAAAAAAATAACCCTAACCTACCTATTTTTGAGAGCCGTT
This sequence comes from Eudemis profundana, assembly GCA_947034925.1. NCBI lineage: Eukaryota > Metazoa > Arthropoda > Insecta > Lepidoptera > Tortricidae > Eudemis > Eudemis profundana. The sequence continues at coordinate 24,225,373 of OX344805.1, read as the reverse complement.
TCGTTTTTAGGGTCATCAAAAAGAAAATAACCCTAACCTACCTATTTTTGGGAGCCGTTTCGTTTTTAGGGTCATCAAAAAAAATAACCCTAACCTACCTATTTTTGGGAGCCGTTTCGTTTTAGGGTCATCAAAAAAAAAATAACCCTAACCTACCTATTTTTGGGAGCTGTTTCGTTTTTAGAGTGACACCCTGTATACATTACAGTGACACCCTGTATATAACACAGTGACACCCTGTATATATCACAGTGACATCCTGTATCTATCACAGTGACACCCTGTATATAAAATAGTGACACCGTGTATATATCACAGTGACACCCAGTATATATCACAGTGACACCCTGTATATTTCAATTAAACTGCTTACAGACATGTTTTCTCTGCTGACAGTGACATCCTGTATCTATCACAGTGACACCCTGTATATAACACAATGGCATTCTGTATATATCACAATGACATTCTGTATATATCACAGTAACATCCTGTATACATTACAGTGACACCCTGTATACATATAACACAGTGACACCCTGTATATATCACAGTGACATCCTGTATCTATCACAGTGACACCCTGTATACATTACAGTGACACCCTGTATATAACACAGTGACACCCTGTATATATCACAGTGACATCCTGTATCTATCACAGTGACACCCTGTATATAACACAGTGACACCCTGTATATATCACAGTGACACCCAGTATATATCACAGTGACACCCTGTATATCTCAATTAAACTCTCTGCTGACCAATTGTAAAATCTTGCTACCCAAGTAATTATTTTGCAGCTCGACTGTTTATTAGGCAGCCAAATGATAAAAAAAGCAGATTAATATTGGTTAAAATGTTAACCGTTTTTAAACTGTTTGCTGAACAAGAGTTGCCGCCCGATTTTATTTATTGCCAGCCAAATCTTTGTATGCTGCCCAAATGATTTAACTGCTTATTTTTTTTTGCGGATCAATTTTAATAACGGCTGACCAAAAATTTACTTTCCGTTTTTAATTAAATCATAAAAAATTACTTTACTAAGGGAATCAAAATTTATAGGGTACTTTAATATATTATGTAGGTACCTACAAATTTGTACGGAACCCTCGGTGGGCGAGTCCGACTCGCTCTTTTCTGGTTTTTAATACTTAATTTCATGGCGGCTTTCTAGGCTTTTGGCAGCAGCCAGAAGGCTGCTTTCACCGGGGAACTAATTCCAATTTGGAGTACTAAACGAGGTCTAATGAGTTTTTACCTTTTTTGAACAGGAAGCGTCTGGTCGTAGCTTCTTTAACCGACTTTGTACTGTTAGCCTGTAACTATACTGGCATATTTGCATATATTGACTTGCATATTATCTTCTTATTATGATCATTATTATATTTTTAATTTTATTTGATGATCATAGTATAAAATTCGTGTAATTTGACATAGTGTAATTTACATTGTGACTCTTATATTATGAAATAAAAAATCGAATCGAATCTAATATATTCGCAGAATACTTTAAAAGCAAACAAAGTCACTGTAAAGCGAAAATGCAGATGCGGTTTGGGCTGCTCGTAAATAATTAAGTTAATTGCATCAAAATTGTTTTAGTGCCTAAAATGAAGATGAAAATGTATACTTAGACAGACACTTTTACAAAATTGCAGATGTCTCGTGATATTTTTAGTAGATTTTTATGTTAGTTCTCAACTAGGCCTCATTATTATGAATTATTTCGATATTTTAAACTTTTTAAAGCAAAAAATCTCAAACTCGAATTACCACTGCGTCACCAGTCCCCGTGTCGCCTCCAATTTAGTGTCCACTGCGTTACCAAAAACATTTTTTTTTATATTCATAGCCCACATATTTCAATAAAAGTTATCATTCAGCGTAAGCGTATGTATGCTATTCTGAATTAAAAAATGATATGTTTTTTAGATATTATACTAACGGGTAAAAGATTATGCGTTAAAATCTAAAAGAAACGTTTTATTAGGCGTCAAAAAAATTTTTAGCCCAATTACCTCTTGTCGTAAGTATACTGAAATTGGTAAATATTGTAAAATATATTGCCCTCTGACATCCTATTCATTTTTATGTATTTTTTATTGCATGAATGATTTTAAAAGGGAGAAAACTGAGAATAATAGTTAATAGTAGAATTTTAAGTGTGTCTTAAGACTTTTATTTTATTAAACATACATTATTGAAATAAAATGAAACAATTTATTTCTGCAAGTAGGCCTCATGGGTTTTTCACATGTGTGATTCTTTCTCGGAACTCGGTTGAAAGATACAATTTATATAAATTATGTTGATAATGATTCAAAAAGATATAGAAAACTAAGTATCAACTTGTAAAAAATATCCATAGAACTGGTTCGAAATGCGAGAAATGCGGAATCGACGCCAATCAGTGATTTTCTGCAGACACTACTTCCTTATCATTACGAGTACTATGATTTTCTCCGTCCGAATAGTACGCATTATCAAACAGCGAGAGTATATTAGCTAAATCAAATTACAGTTGGTCTCTGGCACGTGACTGTACATAAGTTTCTCTTTGAAACGTTTATGTCTGTCCCTATTGTAAATGAAATCATCATCATCTTCATTCACCTAAAAGGCAGACGAGATTGAAACAGCCGCGCTGCCATAAAATATAGTATAGGGAAATAGTACATTACACAACTAGGGTGGTAAAACAAAGAAAGGCCGCGATCGCAGATTTTTGCGGCCCGAGCTGCAAGCGAGGGACGTAAATATGCGATCGAGGGCTTTCTTTATTACCTCCCGTGTTGTGAACACCATTTTATGTCTACACTTGGCCAGAAAGAGCCATTAGGCCAGGTGTGGCATAAACAATATTATGTTATAGTTAAAAACTTATCAAAACCGTATTAAATATCGGTAACTTTCTTTATAAACTGTTTTTTAAACTACTAAAACTATTTTAAACACGAGAATTGTTCGCTAGAAATAAAAATAAAACATATCGTCGACCGTAGGCTGAATTAGCCTAAGCGACATTGTTTTGCCTGTCCCTTACCGTAATTCAGCCTACGGTCGACGATATTTCGCAATCGAAAGTTTTCGTCATCCACTTCAAAATTACCTTTTGTTTAAAGCAATTTTCTTTCTAAATTACAACGGCACCAAAACAAAATGACCCGTTCTCATAAACAATCCATCGAAACAAATTGCTGGTTTTCACTAGAATTTAATTTTGTTCTATGTAATTACTCGTTAAAGTTTTCAATTAACAGAGACATGCAATTCAATTGTTCAGTTTATGCATTTCCCGGCTGCACGGTGTCTGTGGCAATGACGTGTGTAGGTGTACTTTAATAATAGGTACCGTAAAATTTTGACGACTGGTTTAGCCTAGTTGCTCTGCCTACGAAGCTGACGGTCCTGGGTTCGAATCCCGGTAAGAGCAAATATTATTTGTGTGATGATATTTGTTTCTGAGTCTTGGATGTTTTCTATGTATTTAAGTATTTGTGTCTATAAAATATATCGTCGTCTATACATAACACAAGCCTTATTGAACTTACTATAAAAAATAAAGAACATTTAGTACATAATTACAGTAACAGAACATACCACCATACGCCTGTATCGCGGGGAACCAGTTACAATTAAATATCAGAGCTAGTTACAATTTCAAGTGTAACGTTTGGTAAGAAACTACAAACCAAGGCTAATACTAAACAATAATTTTATGGGTGAATCAACTTTTTTTTGCTTTATGCAAAGATTGCTCTTTCTCCTTATTTGTTCACCTTTTGCGTGTTTTAACATGATTTAAATTTTACATCTAGATAAATTAGGTAAAAATAAAACTAGTTTTTAACAAATAAATAGGGTGACTCAGCGGACGAACCCTTATTTTTATACAAAAGTGGGGGACAGCTATGTCCGCTGGGTCACTGCTTATAAACAAGTTATAATAAAAAATATTTGCATTACGTAGCTTTATTATCTGTCTTTTAAATGGCCATACACTTTATTAAAAATATATCCGAATAAAGATTTCCTTTCAATTTTAGTCGGAGAAGGTGAAATTTTTTATTATTATAACAAAAGCTTAAACCCATCTTCCCGATTGAAATTGCGGTGTTTTTTGATTTCAACCGCTATAGTAGAATTGTCCGTGAAGCGGTTGAAATCAAAAAACACCGCAATTTCAATCGGGAAGATGGGTTTAAGCTTTCTTCGTCGTGGAATCCAGTCATCAGCATGTGTCAATATCATCAAGTGTCTTCCGGCAAATCGCCTGATGTTGTTAGTGTTGTGTGTCGGCCGAGTGACAACCCTAATATGCAAAGTATTAATCAAGACCAAGTGCGGGTAGTTCGGAAAACCCGCGCGGCTAGAAGATGTTGACACCCGCCTCGCCAGTCCCTTCGCGACCATGGACGTCACGGCACGTCCGAAACGTCGAGGTAATATCATGTTTTTACGCGATTAAGTCCCGTTTTGTTATAATAATGAGTGAAAATCGTGAAAGTTTAAATCAATATTAAGGTGAAATTTTGTTGACAAAGAAAAGTTGATTCACCCTTATCTAAAATGTCTTCAGTCTCGGCATAATTCTGTGAGTGCAACAGTTTCAACTTTCAACAGCAGCTTTTTCGCTTCCATCTGAGTGCAATCCCTATGGTTACAGAGTTTATTTATCGCATTGTATGTAGACGCCCTGATGCGCTCCCCAAAACGTTTGCCGAAAATAGAACTAACTCAGCAGAACGTACTCTTGGGGTCTTGGGATGGGTAAACTGTAGACGCGATTTTGTGTTAATATATTATAATAATCCTTTAATAACTTAGAGGATTTATGTGTCTGGGACTTGTTCGATTTGTGTAAGATTGTCCCCTAATATTTATTATTTATTTATTTATAATGAGGCTAATTGGGACCGGCAAGGCTATTTGGGTCTAAGAAAATATAAGTTAAAAGTCCATTTATTTTTTCCATGGCAATAGTAGAAACTCTGATAGACGAAGATCTGTCTATCAGAGCCTAAATCTAACGTGAAGTTGGTTTGTGGTCTAGTAATAATGTTCTTTTATTAGTTTAAGACGTTTTTCTAAATAGCCTCGCGGGTCTTAAATAGCCCTCTTTTGGTAGGTCTATTCACAGAAATATATACAGATAGTAGGAATAAGTTCGTCGATTTGTATGGGAACCAAGCGTGTAACGTTTTTTGCTTGGCGTTTGACGCTAAAAGTGTAATTTAGAGATAGGAAATTTTCCATTTCTCTTAGTGGTATTTAAACAATTAATTATACCATTAATATCGGATTTTCAAATCTAATAATAATAGTGACGGAAACTGACGTTGACGGCGTGCAAAGGTCGTCGTCAATTCTTTTTAGCACGCGAGGTACATACACTGTTTCCGTATACCTCGATATATTTCTGTGTATGTAATTACTCGTTAAAGTTTTCAATTAACAGAGACATGCAATTCGATTCAATTCAATTGTTCAGTTTATGCATTTCCCGGCTGCATGGTGTCTGTGTCAGTGACGCGTGTAGGTGTACTTTAATAATAGGTCTATTGTAGTTCGATTCGTGAGCTTGAAAATTGATTGGTTATACTGTTATACCGCACGTGTACCTATGGATTAACACAGATAAGATTCCGAGAAGGGTAAAGCGCAAAAAACTCTCCTGTCACAACGAAAATATTTTTCCAAAAAGGAAAGTATCGAGATGAGTTGACATTTTCACAAGGCACAAAATATAATCAATATGCATACTAAATGAAACCAAGTGAAACAGCGTATAAGCATCGCAATTCAGTGAAGAAATACTGTCAACATTCTCGGCACAATGCCTCAGGAGCCCATTTTGAAACTAGATCTTTAGTAAAGTGGTTTTATTTGTTTTTTTTTTACTTTAAGATTTTAGTTTTAGATTAATTAGTTGAAATTGTACCTTTCTAATTAAATAAGTGACTTGTATGTAATTATTGATGTACTGTAAAATATACGATTAAGATGTTTATTTAAACTTAAACTTAAAAAATGCCTCGGAAACTCCAGACAACTCCACATTTAACCATGAATACCATTCAACGGTAACTAGTAATGAATTAAATGAAACTATATTGTTGGCTAGCGTTTAATGGGACATAATTACACGTTGGTCTGATAAGCTTGGAAACAACTTAATTAGGTAGCTATCGAATTGCCCTTTGGGAAAAGATTAAATTAAGTATTGTAACAGCTCTCGCGTTTTTAGGGTTCCGTACCAACATGGTAAATAACTGGCCAAGAGCATGTCGGACCATGCTCAATGTAGGGTTCCATAGCCGTAACTATAAGGTAAAAAATACGATGTAAAAAAAGTGCAACAACAAAAGAGCGTATCTTGATAGCAATTACGTCCTTTTGTTGAGAAGCGCAGTTTATCGGCAATAACTCAAAAACGGTACATTCGATCTTGTTGAAAATAATTTTCGTTGAAAGTATTAATTAAGCGTTACCTTCGTGATTTTTTTCATATTTTTCGGACGCACGGTTTAGAAAATAGAGGGGGGGGCACAATTTACACAACTTTCGGAGCGATTATTTCCAAATACATTCACTTAATCAAAAACATTACTTAGGAACCTTATAGTGTATTTTAAAGAGCTGTCGAACTATGTACCACACGTTGATATTCGCTGAAAAAAAAAATTTTACTGTCTTTGACATGTATGGAGTGCCCCCCCTAAAAATATTTATTTTAATTATTTATATACCAAACTAAGTAGCGGCTCATAAAAGACACCTAAATTCCAAATTTCATCCACATCCATCATGTAGTTTTTGAGTAAAATGCCTGTGACATACGGACAGACAGACAAACGGACGGACATGACGAAACTATAAGGGTTCCGTTTTTGCCATTTTGGCTACGGAACCCTAAAAAAGGAACCCTTATGGTGCGACACTGTCTGTATGTCCGTCTGTCTGTCCGTCTGTCATAGCCAGATATCTCAGGAACTACTGCTGCTATCGATATGAAATTTGGAATAGTTTTAAAAGTTTCAAATGAAAGGTCTTAATTTGTAGATTCCAGAGCCAGTTTTATTTTTTTTGTTAATTATGTATTTTTTGATTTATGACCAAAAACGTTAAAAAAATACCATTCCCTCCTATTATCTTCGAAGTTGCAGAACGGAAAAAATCTGTAATAATTACCAATTATTAATATCGTCCTAAATATTACTGGAAAGATATGACGGTTTTCCTAACTTTTTTTTTTAGAAATTTGCAAAAATCGGAACACAGACTTATTCGCTCCTACTAACCTAACCGGAATACAGTTTTTCTTAAACTATTTACGTATCTACTTACGAGTTTGTACAGAACCCTCGGTGCGCGAGCCCGACTCGCACTTGACCGGTTTTTTATTTTTAAATTAAGATACCCTCGCACAGAATAAGTAAAACTACGTAGGTACCTACAGAAGTTTCTCTGTCTAACAAAACTGAACTTCAGGTCCGACTAGCGGACGGAACGCACCACATCCGATCGTCTCTGTCTATCGCGTAACGCGTGCTCTTTCTGGTCGCTGGCTAAGCCCCTTCGGAGAGGCAAAATTTGGTACAGTCGAACACACTGTTAACTGTACATTTGTCAACAAATGTCAACTTTATTGCAACATGTTATAGTCTATGGGTGGTCAGTTAACAGTGGCTCCGTTTGTACTTGTAGCCGCGCGGCGTGAGCCACTCCTAGCATAATAGGTTCGAATCCCGGTAAGAGCAAATATTATTTGTGTGATGAATGATGATACGAGTACTGATGATATTTGTTTCTGAGTCTTGAATGTTTTCAATGTATTTAAGTATTTGTATCTAATAAATATATCGTCGTCCAGTATCCACAACACAAGCCTTATTGAGCTTATTATAGAACTAGTCCTATAATAAGCTCAATAAGGCTTGTGTTGTGGATACTGGATTCGATTTGTGTAAGATTGTCCTCTAATATTTATTATTTTTTTATACAGCCGTAACTGTCAAAAAACTGTCAAATTATTGTACTCGTATTTTACTAAAAAAAAACACATAAGAGGCGACGGATACTGCATAGTACCCTAGAAAACACTTTAAATACTATCGCAAATTAGAAGACAATACAAAAAAAAAACTAAATATTTCACGTTTTAAGTTGAAGTAGGCCGTTAACCAGGAGTGGCTTCGTAAAGTTATAAAACTACAAAATTGAGAAGTTTCAAAGTGGCTCATCAAAAGTCCGTGACTGCACCAAATGTTGCCCCCTCGGAGGAGCTTAGCCAGCGACCAGAAAGAGAACGCGTTATGCGATAGAAAGAGACAGTACATTCCCTCCGGTGGTCAGACCCACCTTTGCTTGTTATAAAGATAGACTTCTGTACATACTACCATTGCTTATTCTGTGCCGCTAACCTACATTTTAAGGCAACCCCAAAAAATAAAACACCGCCATAAACCATTACCGAATACGAAAAAAGCATAAACATTACACAATGGCTCAGTTAATTGCATATTTAATCTCAATTTTTACCATATCATTATTATAAGCAAATAATCGCGCAGGGCAAAAAGGTGCGCACGAGTGGCGCGGCGTGATGGAAAGTGAGGCGCCGACGGTCGCTCGATCACTGGCCGATCATACGTATCATCATTCAGACGCGCAGAGCAGGAAATTACAGATAGAACATAATTCGCAAATTATAATGCATGGGTTAAGAAAAATAATAGTACATTACATTGCTTGGGTGTTGAAACAAAGAAAGGCCGACATCGCAGATGTTTGCGGCCCGAGCTGCAAGTGAGGGACGTAAATATGCGATCGAGGGCTTTCTTTATTACCTCCCGTGTTGTGTACATCATTTTATGTCTACACTTGGCCAGAAAGCGGCTTTTTACGTACGCGTAGCGTGCGGTAATTGCACTTTATGGCCAGGTGTGGCATAAATATTTTTACGTCACACCTGGCCATAAAGTGGCAATTACCGCCCGTTACGCGTGCGGAAAATACCACTTTCTGGCCTTAGGGAGACGTAAAATTTTGTAGTTACCGCGGGCGGTAATAAAGAAAGCCACAGATCGCATTTTCATCGCCCTTGCCTTCGGCTCGGGCGTCAAATATCTGCGATCTGAGACATTCTTTGTTTTACTTCCCTAGGTAAGTAATGTAGGTACTATTTTAGCCTACGGGCACCCTACCCACAGGAGGTGACATAGCGGACATTAAATTAAGCTTAGGTCCCAATAGGTTAACCTAAATGGATTTCGTAAGTATGTTATAGATAGAGTATTATTTTGAAGTATTTTATATGTTGCTATGTGATATTAAATAAATATTGAATTGAATAAAATATGTATTCTATTTGGCCGGTAGTTAGACTATCGAAAAATATTTTACACGTATTTTTTGTTTCGCCAAATTTGACAAAGATAAAGACCATCAAAGTTCCGCAGTGGCTAATAACGTCACGTAGGTAAAAAATGAACCTTCGCGTGACGTCACAAGAAACTCGAATTGAATTGAATCTAAACTTGAATCCATCTTCCATCAGCTGAAACCAAACGTAAGTCTATTAATAAGAATTAACCGCTTCTAAGATTAACGGAAAATGTGGAAGAGATGATGTAAAATTAAGGTGATGAATACGAAATGTTTTTTTCACTTACATCCGATTTTACGATATTATGGCGAGGAAATTCTTGAAAAGTTTGTAGATCAAAGGAAACATATTGTTATAAGTTTGAATTTTTTTAATGTGATGCTAAAACGCAGGCATAGTAAAATAAACACGCCGCATATATACGGCAACAAGCTCTTCATTGGAATAAAAATGGTCAAGAAAACAACAAGAAGTAATTTAATTTAAAATAAAAACACGATACCCTCTCACACAAAAACACCCGTATCATATGACAACCTCATCAAATCGAGTTAGTCAATCAAACTTCAATTATCATACCTCGGGCCACGCCCCCGCCATCTCTGAACCTCGTTACTCTGCGCGACAGGTTGCCAGGCGTAAAAATAGCCCAGTCAACGACCGGCCTTACAACGGCCTTCGCTATGGCAACCCACGGATCATCTAGTAGCGTAAACGATACGCTTGCATTCTGCGTTTAAAAAAAGAAAATTTATGTGATTGTTTTTGATGCCGCGTTTTTTATTTGAGGCATATGTAAATCGAAGGTCTGGGCTTTTACGCCGACGGCATTTTGCGATTGTTTTATTTGTGTGTAACCTAGTTTAATTAGAGTCGTTTCCGATTTATAGATTGCGATTATTTGAGACATGTATATTATTATGTGTTATCATATCACCAAACGATATCGGCTGAGGAATAAATTTTAGTTAATGGGGAAAATTACGATGTTGCCGCGTTTTATAAGGCGCCTAGATCATTTAAGCGTACGGACACCTTTTAAAGATTTATATATAGAGTTGTTTGATTATACATAGATGTATGCTTATTGTTTTTATTTCTTTGGTGAGCACTGAGCAATAAGATTGATTAACCTTATAATAGAGATGACGCTGATTTAAGGTTTGTATAAAGAGCAATTTTTAAACACACAGCATACAGCGACCTTAAAATTGATTAAGTTAGACAGATTTCCATATGTCCGAACAAATCAAATTTTTCATCCCTAGCTACTATTTGTATAGGTATTTATATTCTACCGTTATACGATGGGTGCTGGTGAAAAACATTGGGTGTAATTCTTATAAACTTCTGATAAATTAAAAATTGTGATGCGCAACGAACTTCGCCGGGCCAGCCAGTAAATGATAAAGCAACCGTTACGTTCTGACAAGTATGTAGGTGTGTGAGTGACGGATGTATGTATGTATGTATGTAAACACTTTATTGCACAAAATAAGCAAAGTACATTTATTTATCGATCGACAATCGATATCATCATAAGGGTTCTCTATACTTTGACCGAATTTCATAAGAAATAAATTTACTTTCCCGAATTTCATCTGCCATAATTTCATTTTCCAAAATGATTTATTATCCATAACTGGCTACGCCATAATTACCATTTTATATTTAATTATATTTCTAAAATTATACTCACATACACACTCGCACAAATCGCAACTACAACGCACCTTTCATTTACCTGGCAACATTATTCCACACCCTTCTCCCCGCTCCCCACCGAGCCGAGACTGAAATATGGCTATCGCGCGCGCGCTTATGAAGAAATCAAAAATCTTCAAAAAATAAGTTTAAACCGCATTACTCTACGAAAACTCTGTCACAACATTCAGTGAAAGTGCAGTGTCTTTAAAACAATTAAAAAACGCAAGTTGGAGGTGTCCAATAAAAGTGCCAGTGCCGCCAGTGCCACCCGGTAAGTCCCGGCTCCTCCAGTGTGGTCCTTTTCGAACCTGATCCCTCTCAAACTCCTAATAATCCTCTATTTTCAAGTTACTCACGCTCACGCTATCTATTTATTACATATTTCAAGTATTTTATACTACGCAAACCCGCAAACGCACCGCATTCATACAAGCTTAAACTCGCTCGCATCACTCACGCTCTTTATTATTTCCAAGTAAAATACTCTTAAAACTCAATTATTACGCATATATTTTGTGTTCCATCCTATATTTTTAGGCAATCATTGATATTTCGATTTCCAATTAGATTGTTTTGGTCACTCGCCGCGTTCACGCTATATACCTACCTACCCGCCATATTGATTCACTTCAACCTTCATTTGTTTATTTCGCTAAAAATTACATCGCTGTCTATTTTCGCAACTAAATTATTTTTAACGCATTAATTTACTTATCATCATGGGTAATGAAGATGGTAGTGATACTAAAACTACTAGAAGTACTGCCAAGAGTGCAGGTTCAAGTGAAGGCGATCTCGTAATGATTAAATTCCTCGAGCAGAAAAAACAATGCTTGTTTCAAATAGTCCAAGAAGTTTATAACCTCAGCCTAAAGGTTTCCGATGATGTTGTACGCACCCAATTTCTCGCTAGGGTTCAGTCTTTAGACAAAACTCGCTCAGAATATGTAGAAACAATAGATAAATTGTTCATTGAACAACTCAAAGTTAAACCGCAGGTACAGACGAGTTACAGTGCTCTCAGTGCATTTGATGAGTTGTATTGTTACATAAAACAAACCGAAACCAATTTGAAGCAAGAGCGAGAGGACAAAAGAAGGAACTCAAATATAAATATTAAATTACCCCCGCTACAGCTTTTGAATTTTGATGGCACTCCCAGTCGATGGCCAGTGTTCCATGAGAATTTCCTCAGTGTTATACACACAAACTCTCAACTCTCAAACGCAGAAAAGATTCAATATCTTATAGGTTGCCTTTCAGGTAAAGCCCTTAATGTATGTGCAGGCATAACCGCCACCGCTGATAATTATGACATAATATGGAAAGCTCTTCTAGCTAAATACCAAGACACCAGGGTACAGGCTTCTATGTATGTAGACCAAATGTTGCAACAAAAGTCTGGCCAGTCCGCTGATAGTATACTTGATAACTTTTGCTCCGCTGAAGCCGCACTGCAACGCTTAAAGATAGACAATTTATCAGATTTCATGATAACTCACATTGCATTAAGCAAGCTTGATAAAACAATGCTTGACTTATTTGAGCAGTCTCATAGACATATAGACATTCCTACATTCAACGACTTAAAGAAGTTTTTGTCCGAACAAAGTAAACTTTCTACTCTACATGGCCCATCCCGCTCTCAGCCAAGTAATAATAATAATCGCACTCAATATAGTAAACCTACTCAATCCGCACCGCAAATTAATAAAACAAAAACATTTTGTACTCAAACGCAAAGCGCTGTTGCACAGACTTCATTCAAAGCTAATATAAATCCATCGCAATCTCCTTGCAAAGTGTGCAACTCTGAGTTGTCGCATCCTTTGTTCAAGTGTGAACAATTCTTAAAATTAAATACTCAAACACGCAATGATATTGTTCGCCAACATTCATTCTGCTTAAATTGCTTAGGCTTTCATCACATAAATACATGCAAATCAAACAGCAGGTGTTCGATTTGCAACCGCAAACATCACTCATTATTGCATTATGAGAATTATAATAATTTTAATGCATTCCGCACTTCCCGATCAGCTGATCATAATAATTTCGGTAACCATGAAACTAGCTCGTTCGGTCCGCGCGCTGCGACAGCGCCGCCGCTGACAGCTAACTTCACGCATCGTCCGTCTCACTCGCACTCGCACCCTTCGCCGACGCCGCGTCCGCCGCCCATCAATACTGCTCGCACGTATGGGGAGTCTCAATCACAGCCGCCGCCGATCCCGCGCTCGAATTTAAACATTGATAACAACTGCGCGCTTTCAGTTACCGTTCCCGCGCTTACTTCAAGTAATGATACTACAGTATTGTTACCTACCGCGACTGTTAACGTGTATAATGACAACAAAGAAAACCGCATGCGTCTATTTTTAGATACCGGTTCAATGAGTAACTTTGTAACAAAATCTTGTTGCGAACGCTTGAATTTAAAGATAACTCCCGCACCTTCTGTAGTTAAAGGTATAGGTCAACAAGAAAATGTCTCGGTCGGAATAACGCAATTTAAAATGTACTCTCGCTTCGACTCACGCTGTTCGTACACAGTTTGCGCTAGAGTTATTGATACGATAACTGATTATTTGCCTAACGCGGAAATTGATACGACAGAATTAACTCATTTGCAAGATTTACCAATGGCTGATGACCAATATTACGCACCCGGTGAAATAGATTGTCTAATAGGCAATGAATTGTTCCCGCTATTACTCGGATCGCATAAGTCGACCTCGCCGAACTCGTCGGTCGTAGGTATACAAACCACTCTCGGATATGTCGTTATGGGTAAGGCCGAATGCCGCTCATACTCACCGCTCGCAAAAACGCACAACTCAGATAAGATTTTCTTCTGTCAAACAGAGGATATCTCGCTTAATCAATTAACGCAAAGATTTTGGGAAGTAGAAAATGTCCCTGAAAAAAAGCACTTCAGTCCCGATGACGAAGCGTGTGAAAAAATATTCCAATCTACTTACTCTCGCGATGCCACCGGTAGATACACGGTCGAGCTCCCTTTCAAGCACCCGCCTTCGGAGTTAGGACACTCTTACGCTATAGCTAAAAACCGCTTATTGAACCTAGAAAAGAAACTCGACGCCGCCGCCGATTTACGCGCTGATTATAACACAACTATTCAATCTTACATTGACAAAGGATATTTGACCAAAGTTCAAAATGATTTCAAAGATAATAATGAATCTTATTACATACCGCACAGAGCTGTCTATCGCCCAGAAAAAGAAACCTCAAAAACGCGAATAGTCCTAAACGCTGGAAGTAAATCGACTTCAAACAAATCACTTAATGATTTATTGTACACAGGTCCGATTTTACAAAATAGTATATTTGACTTGCTTCTCAACCTCCGCATGTTCTCAATCGCTATAAGTGCTGATTTAGAAAAAATGTATTTTCAAGTGAAACTCGCTCCAAAGCACCAATCATTTCAGCGAATTCTATTTAGATTCGACCCTAACGCACCGATTGACATATATATGTTCAATAGAGTTTGTTTTGGCGTGTCAAGCTCGCCATACCTCGCTTTGCGTGTCGTGCGTCAGCTCGCCGCTGACAGCCGCGATTCCTACCCGCTCGCTGCTGATGAAGCTGAAAACCACATGTATGTCGACGACTACATAAGCTCAGTCGATAACATAGACATCGCGGAAAATACATACAAAGAAATGACCGCTATGTTTCAATCAGCCGGTTTCAATTTAACTAAATGGATCTCGAATGATACTCAATTAATGTCACGCATTCCCTCCACTCATAAAAGCCCTCTTGCTGTCAAATTTGACGATGATCCAAACGCAGATACCAAAATAGTAGGTATGCAATGGCAGCCTATTGATGACAATTTTATTTTTAACATTAATCTCGATATTCCTGAGACATGCACTAAACGCTCAATGCTATCAACAACCGCACGCTTGTTCGACCCGCTAGGTCTCATCAGCCCTGTAGTCGCATACATGAAACTCCTTATTCAGGAATGCTGGAAATTACAACTCGAATGGGACGATGAGGTGCCTGACTTCATTCTCGCAAAATGGACGAAATTTCATAATGAACTCCCGCATCTATCTGAAATTAAAATACCGCGTCACGTAGGAATTACTTCCGCTACTCGAGTAACATTGATAGGATTCGCAGATGCCAGTCAACAATGTTACGGTGCTGCTGTCTACTTACGAGTGGACACAGACGAAAACGCAAACGCCCAATCGGTCCACTTACTCGCCGCTAAATCTAAAGTTTCAACGCCAAATAAAACACTCGCCCGCTTAGAACTCTGCGCCGCAGTTTTACTCGCGAAATTAATTGATTCGGTACGCACTGTCCTCAGCAAACGCTGCAACATAAACGCGATATACGCATTCTCAGATTCCACAGTTACTCTGACTTGGATTCACTCACCCGCATACAAGTATCATACCTTCGTAGCTAACCGCATCTCTCAGATAAATGAATACTTACCCGCGTCTCATTGGTTTCATGTACGTGGTACTGAAAATCCCGCCGATATCGTCTCGCGCCCTGTAACGCCAAACGGATTGATAAACAATACGCTATGGTTCCATGGCCCGCAGTGGTTGATCGCTCCGGTGCACGCCTGGCCTGTAAAAGAATATAAAATTAATCACAATGAAAATACAGAATTACAAGAAACAAAAAATGTATCTTACCATGTTACCGCTGCTACGATTGACGATAACGCTACGCACCCGACTCGCAATCTCGCCGAACGCTGTTCATCATGGACAAAATTTATTCGCGCACTAGTATACGTACTCCGCTTCTCAAAGATTCTTAATTCTCGAGGTCAGATAACGATTGATGATTTAGAAAAGGCAGAATATTATGCACTACGCTACGCACAATCTGAGTATCTCTCTCACGCACTTAACGCGCTTAAAAATAATAAAGCTTGCCCTAGCAAAGCTATCTTAAAGCTCAATCCCTTTATCGACAACCAAGGTCTGCTCAGAGTAGGAGGTAGACTTACTCATTCTCACTTGGATTTCAATCAAAAACATCAAATATTGTTGTCGGCTAAAGGTCGCATAGTCTCGTTGTTAGTAGACCATTATCACGCATCGAATCTACACACTAGTCCCGATTTAGTATTATCTCTAACTCGTCAAAAATACTGGATTCTGTCTGCCAGAAATTTAATTCGCCATAGAGTATACAAATGTAACTCATGTTTCAAACTCAAACCGCGTAATACTATCCCACGTATGGGCGATCTCCCCGCTATTAGAGTAACGCAAGTTAAAAGCTTTGTCCATACAGCAACAGACTACGCGGGCCCTTTCTATATAACGCACCTACGCCGCCGTGGTGTAAAAAGCCATAAGGCATATATTTGTCTATTCGTCTGTCTCACGACTAAAGCACTCCACTTAGAATTAGTCTCTGATCTAAGTACAGATTTATTTCTCGCCGCTTTCAAACGTTTCATCGCACGCCGAGGTCCCGTCTCTATCTTGTACAGTGACGGAGGTACTAATTTCCGAGGTGCAAAACGCAAATTAGATGAAATACATACCCTTATACAGTCCACTGATTATCAAAATACTATGAGCCATTATCTCACGCAACAAAAAATTCAGTTTCAACATAGTCCGCCGTATGGACCAAACTTCAATGGGTTGAGCGAAACGAATGTAAAATCCGTGAAAAATCACTTATATAAAGCTATCGGAAGTCAAATACTCACCTATGAAGAATTTAACTCAGTTTTAGTTCAAATTGAAGGCTTGTTAAATAGCCGACTGGAGGAAAATATTTGGGATTTTTAGGAGTGGAAAGATACCTCGTGCGCACACTTACTTGGCGATCAGTCCTTTTGGGTGTCCTTTGTAATTTTCACTCTCACAAACACTTAAAACACTTAGATGGCTGCCACAAAGTTCTGATAGAAGTTTGATGTACTTTTCTTGAGTTCTTAACACTTTTTTGATTATTTAAGCGGGAGCTCGCGCGCGCGTTTCGAGTGAGTTTTTCGAACTTGAGTGTTGTCACTTGCGCCAGTATTGCCAGCGTTTATTTTGACGAGGTAAAAAAAGGTGCGTTCGAGAAGGGTGCGTTCGGGAAGTAGAAAAGTATTAAGGAAACAAAAGGATTGGAATGATTATACATTAAATATAAAATATAAACTAAATCGGCCAAACCATGCTCCCCGGCCTTGGAGTGTAACTCCAACATTGAAGTTTAAAGTGTGAAATTACTTAGTTAAAAGTGTGAATACTGCTCGAAGCAAAACTTAATTTTAATGAAGTGAATTGAAGAGCAAAAACGTTTAAACCTAAATTAACTACATTAAGATAAATGAACTGTTTTTTTTTTTTTTTTTAGAATTATGCTACTGAGTAGGAAGTGGACACACGCGGACCACAGGACGTATGTAACTACCAGTTTTAGTTTTGACCTTTACGACCCGTGTAATTTTATCTTTACCAGAGTAAGTTTCCTCTACCACAGCGAGAGGCCAACAGAGAAGAGGGAGACGTTCTTCTTTTAGAATGACAATTTGTCCCTTTTTTACTGGATTAGAAGTAGTGTTCCACTTTTCGCGACTCTGTAATGAGGTAAGATATTCAGTATGCCATCTCTGCCAATAAGATTGTACCATTTTGTCAATTAATTTATATCTCTGGAGACGGCTGACTGGTATGTCATCCAGATTTTCAGCTGGAATGTATTTTAATGGGGTTAGATTTAAGAAATGAGAGGGGGTAAGAGCTATAGGCTCTGAAGGATCACTGCTTAGGACACACAGTGGCCTAGAGTTCATCAGCGCCTCTATTTGGACGAGCACTGTATTTAGTTCTTCATAGGTCAAAATTTGAGAGCCTATTGTCTTGTATAGATGATTTTTAACGCATTTGACATTGCTTTCCCAGAGGCCTCCCATATGGGGGGCATAGGGGGGGTTGATCCTGTACTCTATCCGTTGAGGAGTTAGCTCCCGAATGATAGCTTTGTTAAATTCATCTGAACAAACGGTCGCGTAAATTTCGTCGAGTTGTCTTCGAGCACCTATAAAATTCTTTCCACCGTCACTTAAAATCAAGGATACAGGACCGCGGCGCGATATAAAGCGTTTGAATGCGGCAAGAAACATTTCCGTTGTCAAGTCTGAGACTAACTCGATATGGAGAGCTTTGGATGTGAGACAGACAAACAAGCAGACGTAAGCCTTTTGGCTCCTAACTCCCCGCTTTTTGCCTAGCGTAACATAAACGGGCCCCATATAGTCGACACCGCACTTGGCAAAGCATTTCTGCTGAGTGACTCGAAACTCAGGCAGACTACCCATTAGTGGATGCAATTCTTTAGGATTGTGCTTGAAGCACTTGTTACAAGCGTGAACCACCTGTCGTACGAGATTGCGGGCGGATAACAGCCAATATTTGTGTCTTAACAGGCCTAGTACTAGACCAGGTCCTGTGTGATGATTGGTGTGATGATAATACTCGACTAATAATCGAACAATGCGGTCTTTACAAGACAAAAGTATGGGGTGCTTTTGCTCGAAATTTATAGGAGCGTTGTGCAAACGACCTCCTACACGCAGAATGCCTTCGTCATCAATAAACGGGTTTAATTTTCTCATAGCAGGGCGAAGAGGTTTATTCAATTTAATTGCATTCATGTCGGAATGAAAATTATTTGCCTGAACTACTTTTATGAGACGGGTCTCAGCTGTATCTAAGTCAGATACAGTGATATGTCCACGACTTTTAATAATTTTACTAAAGCGCAACACATATACTATAGCATTTATGAGTTTAGTCCACTTAGACATACGTTGAGAAAGTGTCACAAGAGGGTGGGGTTCATTTAATGTTTGAATCAAAGATATATTTTTTGATTCCGGCATATCTACAGGAGCAAGTTCTTTATTAAAAGTGGTCACAGGCCACTGACCATGTGGCAAATAAATCCATGCAGGTCCATGGAACCAAGCAGTATTATTTATCAGCTTATTGGGAGTTACTGGGCGCGATATGAGGTCGCTTGGGTTCTCATGGCCGGGGATGTGGTGCCAGAACTGAGGTGCAAGTATTTCTTGTATAGCAGAAGTTCTATTGGCAATGAACGTTTGCCATCTGTGCGGTGAGGAATGAATCCACGCAAGAGTTATCGTTGAGTCCGAGAATGCAAGAGTAGTATTAATATTGCATCTAGTTTCCATCGTCTTATTAGTAGACTGAATCAGTTGAGCGAGCAGGAGAGCAGCGCAGAGCTCGAGACGAGCTAAAGTCACCTTTTTAAGCGGAGCGAGGCGCGAGCGGGCGCACAGCAGCGACACGCTCGATGCGTGAGAGGTAAGAGAACCAATTCGTAAATATATGACAGCGCCATAACATTTTTCACTTGCGTCCGCGAAACCTAACAGAGTAATGTCAGAGTTCTCAAAAATACCTACATGTCTAGGTATTTTTATTTGTGATAAATTGGCCAATTCATTTTGAATTTGAAACCAAACTTTGCAGATGTCATTGGGTGCCTCATCATCCCATGACAAATCGCGCTTCCAACATTCTTGTACCAAAAGCTTCATATAAGCGGTGAGAGGAGCGAGCAATCCCAATGGATCATATAGAGCAGCGGTCTTTGAGAGTATAGTGCGCTTGGTACACATGTCATTATTAGAGTTTTTTATTTTAAATTTAAAACAATCACTTGCTGGATCCCATAGTAGTCCAACTACTTTGGTTTCAGATTCAGAGTCAAAATTTAAATTTTTTGTCGCACATGTATCAGCAGGAATATTCTGCAAAAAATGAGGTGAGTTTGACATCCATTTTGTTAAATTAAATCCACCACTGGCAAACATGTCCACCAGCTGCCTGTGGAGGTGGAGAGCTTCTTGAGGAGTAGCTACCGAGTGAATAAAATCATCCATATAGGAGTACAGCGGGGCAACATGAGCAGCATCACTAAATCTGTGAGCTTCATCGAGAGCAAGCTGACGAACAACTCTCATAGCAAGGTAAGGCGAACATTTAAGCCCGAACGAAACTCTTTCAAATTCAAATATCTGAATTGGATCGCACTCAGCATTGAATCTGAATAATATTCTTTGAAAACATTTGTGTTCTGTGATTACTTTAAGCTGAAAATACATTTTTTCTAAGTCTGCGGAGATTGCAATTGGGTAAAGTCGAAGATTGATCAACAAGTCAAATATGTTTGTTTGCAGATTGGGACCACAGTATAATATATCATTGAGACTCTTATTAGAATCTGTTTTACAACTGGCATCCAGAACAATCCGTGTCTTAGTAGAGTCTTTGTCCGGTCGATATACAGCCCGGTGGGGTATATAATATGACTGAGGCGGAGCTTTACTTTCAGAGACTTTCTTTAAAAATCCTTTATCGATATATTCTTGTATTGTATCATTATAACCTGCACGAAGGTTGGGATCAGAGTCCAACTTCCGTTCAAGAGATAGGAGGCGGCGTTTAGCGATATTGTATGAGTCACCTAACTGACTAGGATCTCCAGCAAAGGGCAAAGAGACAACATATCTGCCATCTGATTCGCGGGAGAGTGAATTCTGAAATATTTTTTCACATTCTTGCTCAGAGGGGCTTAAGATTTTTTTCGCGGGCAAATTTTCCAAGTTCCAAAATTGTTGGACTGCATTGTCTAATTTTAAATCATTATTCTCAACGCATGCATGATAAGATTGAGCGGACATAGGCAACGGTATATCACTTTCCGATTGTCCCATAAGAATGAATCCGAGTGTTGTTTCTATCGCAATTAAATTCGTCCGAGGATGTGCAATTTTATTTGGCAGTAACAATCGTGGGAAAAGTCCAGACCCAATCACACAATCAATTTGTCCAGGCATATAGAACATTTCATCAGCCAGAGGTATTGTTTTGAAATAGTCAACTAGTTGCATTTCTAATTGATGCGTAGGTAAGTTACCTGTTATCGTTTCCACGACGGCCGCCCGAATCGAATATTGTTGTCGCGGGTCATATTTAGATGAAAACACTAGCACTGTGTGTCCTAAGACAGGTTTTGAAACCATACCTACACCGTAAACAACCGACTTTTGAGGTTGCATTTCGAGTCCTAATTTATCACAACACTCCTTCGTTATGATGTTCACTGTCGATCCCGTATCGAGCAAAATTCTTACTTGCGCAGGTTTTTCACAATTCAACACATTTACACAAGCCGTCGGCACTATATCGTTATAAAAAACCGCGTTTGAGTTACTTTTGGCAGTAACAAAACACTGTGACATGTTGTTTTTGTTATTCTCTGATAACGAACTGTCAGAATAGGCAGACTCGTGCGAAGTGGTTGCGTACGCGTTTGGAGAGCGAGAATCAATATTGGTCTCATTCGCACT
Source organism: Eudemis profundana (assembly GCA_947034925.1). Lineage (NCBI taxonomy): Eukaryota > Metazoa > Arthropoda > Insecta > Lepidoptera > Tortricidae > Eudemis > Eudemis profundana. The sequence goes on along the minus strand of OX344805.1, from coordinate 24,203,876 downwards.
TACTGGCGGCATATGCGGGTCAGAAAGTGACAGAACATTCGCGCGCGGCATCATGGCGGCGCTCGCTGCGTTTTGTTTACGCGGTTGAAAGAAGTTATCGTTATGTAGTAACGAGTGGTGTTTTCTATTACATTTTATGCAAGTTTTAGTAGATTTGCAATCACGAGCGTCATGAAATCCTAAACAATTTTTGCAGAATGAGTTTTTAGTCACAATTGCGTATCGCGTATTTGCATCGAGTTTCTCAAATTGTTTACAATAATACAGCGGGTGTTTTTCTTGATGACAAACGACACAAGTATGCGTGTTTGTTTGAGCATGCGAATTTGAGCTTAATTGCGGGATAGGAGAAGGCGAGTTATTATGCATCACGTATGATTGCAGCGGTTTAGTTTTATAAGAGTTTTGCGGGTGGTTATTTAACGTTTTAGAGGTTGCGGTATTTGTATTTATTTGCGGTTTTACATTTAATTGAGAGCGAGAGAGGACTTTACTTTGATCTTTCACAAAGTTCACGAGCGAATCGTAATTAGGTATTTTTTCGGAGCGACAGCTTTGTTCGAATAATTGGACAGTTTCTTTGTCGAGTTTGTTTAGAGCGATATGCATGATAATAAAATCAGCTAGATTATCAATTTTTAGTGCTTTTAGAGCAGCTACGGATGCGCAATATTGTTCGATAAATGTGTCTAGGTTTTGTGGGGAGGCGGTCGAGATGGACTTAAATCTGAACATCTTATCTAAGTACTGAGTACCTAGAGTACGTACGTCTTGATATTTATCAACAAGGAGGTTCCATATTATATTGTAATTGGAGGCGACGGGGAGTATGCCCGCTGTGATAGACGAAACTGATCCCGTCAATTTTGAGACTAAGTACTGAACACGTTCGGCGTCTGTTAGATGTTCGTTGTCGTGTATCATTTCTTTGAAGTTTTGGTAAAAAAGAGGCCAACGAGCTGGATCTCCGTTAAATGGAATCAATTCTAAAACTGGCAGTTTATGTTTCGGCTTACTTATAGGAAGTGCCGACTCCGTTTTTATCGGTTTTGAGAACATTTCTTCCGTACATTTTATATGACAGTAAATTTCGTCAAAGGATTCAATCGACTTGAATGAAGGTTGATATTCTGGGTTAGTCAATAAGTTACTGGCGTTAATTTCCTGAACAACATTCGTGTATTCGGATCTAACTTGATCGAGTGTTTTAGTTCTAACAATAAACTTTTTCTGCTCTTCGAGTGTTGAGACATGTTTACTCAAGTCATACGCGTTTTGTAATATAGCGAATAAACTTTCGCGTTTTGCTTCGAGAACCTTTATTTTATTCATTGTGAATTAGAAATAGGAGCATTGGTGTAAATTATGGCGGTCTTGTACTTTTGACGAGTACAAAAAAGACAAAATGGCGGAATGGGGAAATATGCAAAAGTACGAATTTTAAGTGGAATATGAGTCAAATCGTGGAAATATAAACGGATTCTAATTAGAAATATAATAAATATCGCGGATCGAAGGACCAAAACAGAGGATGGAGGAAAATATTTGGGATTTTTAGGAGTGGAAAGATACCTCGTGCGCACACTTACTTGGCGATCAGTCCTTTTGGGTGTCCTTTGTAATTTTCACTCTCACAAACACTTAAAACACTTAGATGGCTGCCACAAAGTTCTGATAGAAGTTTGATGTACTTTTCTTGAGTTCTTAACACTTTTTTGATTATTTAAGCGGGAGCTCGCGCGCGCGTTTCGAGTGAGTTTTTCGAACTTGAGTGTTGTCACTTGCGCCAGTATTGCCAGCGTTTATTTTGACGAGGTAAAAAAAGGTGCGTTCGAGAAGGGTGCGTTCGGGAAGTAGGAAAGTATTAAGGAAACAAAAGGATTGGAATGATTATACATTAAATATAAAATATAAACTAAATCGGCCAAACCAGCCGACCACTCTGCGTTCTCTCTTCAGATCCTTGTGATCCAACCGCTTTAACTCCCAGTCATTTTCTAAATGTCACTCCAATGAAATATTTGCCCGCAGAAAATATTGATCTCGATATCTCAGAAAATAGACTCACTCGCTATCAGCTGTTAAATAGAATTATTCAAAGTTATTGGAAACGTTGGAGCATGGAGTATCTCACTTCTCTCCAACAACGCGAAAAGTGGAACTCTCCTTCAAAACCTGTTAGTGTGGGAACAGTTGTCATTATTAAAGAAGATAATTCGCACCCTATGTTTTGGCCTCTCGCTGTTGTTACAGAGGTTTTCCCTGGAAAAGATAATATAATACGTGTATGTAGAGTCAAAACGCCCTCAGGAAGCTATATACGCCCTGTAACTCGACTCTGCCCGTTACCAACTCAATAAATTTAAGCTCTATATGTCATTAGCTTTAAGTTCTCAATCGCTTAACTCATATTTTAATTTAGTTTTTAACGCAATGTAGAGGAAACCTCTAGGCCCCCCGAACTTGGCTACGCCATAATTACCATTTTATATTTAATTATATTTCTAAAATTATACTCACATACACACTCGCACAAATCGCAACTACAACGCACCTTTCATTTACCTGGCAACATTATTCCACACCCTTCTCCCCGCTCCCCACCGAGCCGAGACTGAAATATGGCTATCGCGCGCGCGCTTATGAAGAAATCAAAAATCTTCAAAAAATAAGTTTAAACCGCATTACTCTACGAAAACTCTGTCACAACATTCAGTGAAAGTGCAGTGTCTTTAAAACAATTAAAAAACGCAAGTTGGAGGTGTCCAATAAAAGTGCCAGTGCCGCCAGTGCCACCCGGTAAGTCCCGGCTCCTCCAATAACTATAAAACGCCATACTTTCATATGACATAACTTTCAAGAGCAATAATGATACAAATGCCATACATTTCCTTTTCCACATTTTGCAGGAGCCCTTAAATCTTTTGCCAAAGAATTCAAGCGCCATAATAATTATTCAATCTAAAACCTAACCTAACAAGTGTGACTGTGAGGATGTCGACGAAGCTTCTATTTCCGCTCAAGCAAGCTGACTATCTACCTGCGTTCAATTAGTAATTTGTTTTTTAATGCGGGGAGCTTCGCCCTCTGAGCCCCCTTCCGGGGGGTTCGCCCTCCCATCCCCTTTTTGGCTTCTTAGCCATTTAGTTTTGGAAGTTAACAAAATCCCGGTTGGAGGCAAATGATTGTAATGCTGTGATTAATAAACTAAACTAAACTATGTCATAAGTCATAAACATTTATGAATAATGAATCTTATTACTAAATAAACGAATATGAATATGAATATGAATATGGAAAATAAGTATTCAGAAAATTTATATTATGGGATGTAATATTATGAATAATGATCATTATGGCACTTGACTATTATGACGCACAAAAGTTATGGCACCTTATACTATGCCAAATGATGATTATGGCCCGAGACCATTATGGCAAATGAAATTAGTTTTTATCAAATTATGAAATATAGCCTTTTAATCTCGGTAAGAGGAGTGGGATTAATAACAGGAATAACGCAGGCAAAGCGGTGGATAAACGCTTGTTAATAGAATAAAAGTATTAAATGACTACCAACATCGCTACTGCGTGTTTAAAAAGGAACGAGTCTTTTATTTAAGGCATGTAGCAGTGGCTATGACAAGGTTCACAAAATATCCATTTAACTACCTGCATTACAGGATTGTAACTTTTTTTAAACGAATACGAGGTGGTTTTAAAAAGATACGAGTCTTATATTGCAAGTGTAAGGCGGGTGGGTTATTCTTCAGAAATATGTCTGCGACTCATTCCTCTGTCTCCATACATTTAGTATGAAAAAGGGCCAGAGGAATAAGGTGACCGCAGACATATTTCTGAAGAATAACCCGGATGGGTAAACAAACATTAACTAAATTTAAATAACAAATGCTTTAAAAAATGGGAATAAGGTCCGCTAATATTTTATTTATGTTCTAATAGTTTATGCATTTTTCATCGTATAGATGAATATTTGGTAATACAAAGGAAAGGGCGATTTAAATGCATCAAAGTATAAAGACGAACAAGCAGTCCAACTTCAGCCGTTTAGCAGCACGCGACACGTTCTTTGCTTGTAGTGCGTTCATACGCGGCGCGCACACATTCAAGCGTGCCATGTGCCTTTTGTACGAAGAAAAATTACATCGACGGTGGAAAGGAGAAGGAAACTATTTGGCGGTAACTTGTGTAAGTAGTTATACAGGGTGGGAGAGACTATACCGACATACTTAACCCATAAATTCCTGGTGGTGTGACGAGTAAATAATGTTATATCAACATGGGTCGAATATTGACATTTTACATTAATAGTCTTATGGAACAAAATAAATCAGTAAATTAAGCCCCTCGTTATAAACATGTCCTTATTGGCTGAAAAGTTATCAAAAAGAAAAAAAAAGCTAAAATGGAAACGTAAGGTCAATTTTTTGTCCTCGTAGTCGCTTACCATCAAATACTGCGAAGGTTAATTCCTGTTTAGTTAAAGGATTTAAAAAAAATAGTAAAGGTATATTAGTCACATTTATTAGGGCTCGTTACACACTTGGGAGTTTTCATTTACGAAATAATGAATATCTCGGAAAGTAAGCGTTTTTCGACTATACATCACATAACTTTTTTTACTCCTAATAGTTGTTAGAATCTATAGTTAAAGTTTGTCGGTATAGTCCCTCCCACGCTGTATAGCAAAAAGCACACAGGTGAGTGTCACCAACGAAGTTGCCAAGCTATACCTACTTATTCTATGCCTTTGGCTAAAGTGACATGAAATGAAATAATTTATTTCTGCAAGTGGAACTCAAGGGCTCTTTCACATGTCTGATTCTTTTGGCGACCACCACCACTGACTGTTATTTATTTAGTGGTACATTTTTTTAATTAAAATGCCCGGGTATATACATTTAAGATTTAGATTTATTTATTTCATAATATAAAGAATTACACAATGTCAATTTACGTGAACTTTATACTCTGATAGGAAGTCAAAATTTAAATTTTAAATGTAATTCACAACAATTGTAAAAAATATCTAAAACATAGTTTATTAATTTTTGATTACAAAATTAGCTTGGACTTATGCAACAATACAATATGTATCGACACATATTACTAAAATCCTATACGGCAGTACAGAAACACAACGCTAACAATGTTTATTAAACTTTTTTACAATGAACTTAAACAAGGCGAGAAAATTATCGATACCAGTTATCTTTTTACCACCGCTGCATTGCAGGCGAGAACGGGGACTACTATTTTTACTCTACTAGATCAGAGAAGACAGTTATGCGTTTTATACCCGTATATTAGTAGTGCTTTTATAGTATTTACTACCTAATAATCTACTGCTAAATAACAGCAAGGGCCCCCCATATTATCGACGCGAAATCGGCGTAAGCCGATCGTAAAACCCTTTATGTCCACGCGATGAGAGCGAAAAATATGTCGTTCCGCCAAAGTAATGTTTGAATCAGGCAAGGATCTTAAAATAAATAGCCGGACGGAGTCTCGCTTACAGAAAACTGTAGCCATTTTTATTAAGCCGGCTGCTTGTACTTACAAGTCGCACGCACATATAGGTGGCCGGCGGACTAGACATGCTTCAGTTCTTTGATAGCGAGGCTCCGTCCGGCTATTTATTTTAAGGTCATTGGAGTCAGGCGTTACTTTGCGGAAACCCATGTTAATTAAAACAAAATATTGCTTTACTAATCCGCGATATAATAACGTGTTAGTCAATTAGTGCTAGTGAAACGTTGACTTGCGTATTTTATCATGCAATCACATGCAAAATACATAAACACGTAAATAAATATAACAAACCCCCACCAAAAATACAAGATTTGACACGTGTTTCGTCTCTACGACGCATCCTCAGGAGGCGCTGGAGATTTTTGGTGGTGGTTTGTTATATTTATTTATTTAGCATGCAATGCATGATAAAATACGCAAGTCAGTATAACGGGCTAGAACTAACAGACTAACACGTTATCATATCGCGGATTAGCAAAGCAATATTTTAGTTTTAATTCACAGAATAAGTAAGAGTACGTACAGTTTCTTTCTCTTTCTAACAAAATTTACGTTCAGATCAGACTACCAGACGGAACGCACCGCCTACGACCGTTTCTCTTTATCGCATAACGCGTGCTCTTTCTGGTCGCTAGCTAAGTCCCTCCAGGGGGCAACATTTAGTACCTACTAGTAGCCAGTCCTGCACCCTTAGTACAGTCAAGGAATTTAATTTCCTACCCTTTTCATTGAAATGTTGTTAAGCATTCACAATGCATTAAGGTCGAAATTTCTATTTCAGTAATAGTATTTAAATGTCAATACGTATTATTTGTCACTGCATATTAAAGATAACCTCTTTGCGAAGTCATTTGCTCATCTAATTACGAATACGTGTCAGTTGGTGTCAGTGTCAATCGAGAACATTTTAAAATAATTCCGAATCCAGACTCCGGAAAGTCTACCACAAACGTCAATAATCTAAATTTCGTTATCTGCGTTCCTTTCATTCGAATATTGCAAGAGCGAGAAAGATGGACTTTCTTCGAATTTCGATTCCGCGGTTGTCGACCTTTTTTGATAGTGCCTTGACGTTCCAAATTTCAGTTCACCATGTCAACGTTGTTAATCTGTTACCTAGTTACTGACACAAAACAATGCGTGTGATATGTCAAAGTAACGTCGTAGTCTAGCTAGCTCTTATGATGACATTATGCTATACGATATTGGACCTTAGGTGGGTTGGAAATTAAATTCCTTGACTGTACAACTGGGTGTCACTGGGTTATTCTTCAGAAATATATCTGCGACTTATTCCGCTGTCTCCATACATTTAGTATGAAAAAGGGCCAGAGGAATGAGGTGACCGCAGACATATTTCTGAAGAATAGCCCCATATGCGAAATGAAAGGATTCCAGGGCCTAATTTTTCTGATAAAACTCGTATGAGAACAGAGAACGTTCACTCTTCTATAATCCGATGTAATAGCAACATAACCTGGATTCATACAAGCTCTTAACTTTTGACCAGCGGAGGGACGACTTTTGTTTTTTGAACTGACAATGACCTAACTGACGCACGATTTTTTATTGCGTTACAATTACATTTTAAGTTTATGTTCTAATCTGATACAAAAAATCTATGTACATACTTTTAAGACCGACCCACAACAAGACTTTCAATCACGCATCGTAGCACTAAGTGCAAAAAAATCGCAAAGAAATAAAAACAGACGCATTTTACCACAATGTAACTCGGCTATCACTATCATTATTAATCAATAATAAATTCTACGCATACGTAATAAGGTGTCTTTTCATAGCAAATAAGCTCGTTAGACCACCCGCCACAAAACAAATGCAGCTCAAATAGCTGTTGAACGTATAACAACATACTGTAGTCAGAATCTCGCCTGCTAAGATGAGTTAGAATTACGATAAGTGAAAATGAAGCCTACAGGCGCTAAATGTTTAGGTACGGTGAGCCAGGAAAGTGGTCTACGGGCATTTTTATTTCAAAATGTACCTACGATTAGGCGAAATGTAAACTATGTTTAAGTACAGTCTAACCTGTCAGTTGGTGACGAAATAATATGGAGTTTGACACTAATCGTCAGTTTTGTGACGACCTGGGCCCCGTTTCACGAAGTTACAAGTTACAATTTTATAATTCTACACTTGCAACATTGGTCAAATACAGCAACGCCATTGGTTGATTTGGCCAATGTTGCTAGTTTAGACTTGTAAAATTGTAACTTGTAGCTTCATGAGCATGTTAAGGGGACCTTTTAAGAGAAAATGCCCCTACCACTTTTCAACTCTAATAGTACTCAAACGAGTAGAAAAGTAGTGGACCATTTTCTAAAAGGAACTACCGTAAGGTCGGGTTACTTTCGCCCTGGACGGTAACTTTGGCCATAGGGATTATCTCGATTCAGGTTTCATTATTGCATTTAAATTACGGCACATTGCCATGTGGTTGGTTTTAGGTGACCGTTCATATTTTTATGTTTATTATCAGACCTTATAGATTTGAGATATGTGATTTACAAAGTGGGCAAAGTTACCCTACATTTGGCCAAAGTACCCCGACCTTACGGTAGGTAACTTAGTTAAAAATGGTTGGATATTTTAAAATGGTTTTATTTTAATAATGACTAGTGTATTGAAGGCCAATATTTTATGCCAACTGAAAGTGTTTTCGACGTTACCTTTGGAAAGATTTATTTATTTTTTCCATTGTGAAATATTGTGTCAAATATTACTCTAAATTGCCTAAATTTTATCTGAAATTACGCTTTCCGTTTAAAATGTACTGGTATGAAATACTACATCCAATTCTGATTACTATCAAATACTCAAGTAGGCTGGCCACAGGAATATATCGAGATAGAATTCGTCGATTTGTATGGGGACCAAGCTTAACGTGTTTCGCTTGGCGTTTGACGCCAAAAGTGTAATTTAGTGATAGAAAACATAAATTTTCCATTTCATTTGGCGGTACCGTAAGGTCGGGGTACTTTCGCCCTGGGGGGTAACTATGGCCATAGGGATTAACTTGATTCAGGTTTTATTATTGTAGTTAAATTACGGCACATTGCCATGTGGGCGGTTTTAGCTGACCGTTCATGTTTTTGTCAGACCTTACAGATTTGACATATGTGATTTACAAAGTGGGCAAAGTTACCCTACATTTGGCCAAAGTACCCCGACCTTACGGTATTTGAACAATTAACTATACCATTATTATCAGATTTTCATATCTGATAATATTGACTGCAACTAAAGTTAACGGCGTGCAAAGTAGGTCACCGCTAACTTCTTTTTAGCACACGAGGAGACACCATTTCCTTTTACCTCGATATGTTTCTGTGAGGCTGACAATATTAAACTTGCGTCATATTGAATGATTAATGATTGAAAAGTTTGAAAACATTTAAATATTGAGGCCTGTAAGCATATGATGCTAGGCTTTGTCATTCAATAAATAAATGATAAAGCATCCGTCACGTTCTGACATCTGTATGAGAGATGATTTACCATTAATTTATCGATCGAACCTAGCATCATAAGCCTACTGATTTCAATGATTTATACAATTTAGTTCGATTAAAGTGATTGATACAATCTTATAAAAAAGTCCAAAAGAACTTGTATCACCAACATAAGGAATTTACCTCGCGGCAAATTTATGTAGAATGCCTTGATAAGCAAGATTGTGTGGACAGAGCAATTTTTTACTCGAATCAGCTCGTCTGAAGGGCCTTTTAAGGGTGTTATATATTGTAATTGGCTGATAAAGTATAGGTGGCTTTGCAATCATGTGTCGGGCCCATTAAACACCTCTGAGGTGATTGTAAAAGATAAATGTTATTGCATTAATTCTGTTTCACTACAGGATCAATGGATCAAGAGCAAATTGCGTGACTTGTTTAGAAAAAAAGACATAAAAATATGTAATAGGGAATATGCATGAATTTTTTTTAACACATTGCTTAACAAAATATGAAAATACCCTAAAAAAGATGACATAAGTCAAAATAAAATTAAAATCGAACGAGAAATATGGAAGATATAAACATTTTAAAGCACTAATCAGACAGCGATTAGACAGAGAGATCCGATATGGACTATGACGTCATAGTACACGGCCGCCATACAATCTTCATACTATATTCTGTTTTGTTAGAAAGAGATAGAGATAAATCTTTGTTGTCTTATATCTTGATTATTTTTATAGTTATTCGAAAAATATTTCTTTCCTACTGTTTCTTGTATGAATGAGCTTTTATTAAAGTAAATAAAAAATATCATGCATATTCCCTATTGATTGGCGTTACTTTGCGGAAATCCATGTTAGTTAAAACAAAAATATGGCTTGCTAATCCGCCCGCCTCATTCGGCATTCCATCATCGGACTGTCAACATCTCCCGGTTCTCCTGAAGATGCTTCGTAGAGAGGCGAAACACGTATCGAGTTTTGTTTTGTATTTTTGGGGATATTTATTTGCATGTAAAAAAACATTTGATTTTTTTTTATTTTCAATAAATAATCGCCGCAAATTAACTATAGCTATAAACTTCAATTAAACACCGTTACATTCTAAATTCAACATGTACAAACATGTCTCGAGTCAGGACAGAAGACACCTTCTGCCGTGAACAAACGCGTAGCCGTGGGTACCACCGCGGGCAGTCAGCTGTTGCAATAACTTAACATTTAATTGCACATAAATTATCACGGTAAGCGCAAAATGTGGCTAGTGATTTCATAAAACCCACCCTCCAGTAGAATATCGACGCATATTCCATGTTTTTAACTGGTGCTTGTGTCTTTTTTCTGCTAAGCGAGCGAAATCTAGCCTTCCAGTGTGACCATAAATAAAGATGTCGCTTGGTGACATTATTTTTTTTTATTTTTTATTTTATTTTTTTTATTTTATTTATTTGGACCTTCAACAATAAGCATACCGTTACATTTTATATTGTTACATGAACAGATTAGGTCTAAGTATCTTATTACTTATAGAAGGACACCGCATGCACTATAATAACAGTTAATATTAAACAAACAATGTGTTATCTGCTCTTATCCTAATAGTTTGATCTATATATGTACTTTAATTAAAATTATTTTAATATTTACTATGATATAAATTTTACATAATCATACACTCTTGCGCCCCAACTTATTCACAAGTGAGGCTTTAATGTAGTGTAGGCTCGAAGAGTTAAGATCGATGTAGTCTTGATGTTCCTTGTATATAGCAAACATACGAGAAAGAGGACAATGTCGTCAATTATACAGTCAACACATTATAATTTAGGTTTATGGGTAGCTTTTACTGCCTGGTAATGTGGTTATCAAAGAATTCAGGTCCAGCCTATCTAGTATAACCGACCGTGATCGAAGTATAAAGACTAACAAGTAGTCCAGGGTAGTTCTATGCGACTAAACAGTCGCACCAATCGCATCATTACCATCGCCACATTATGGATGAGCTCCCTATAAACTATGGAGTCGTTTTCGGTTATCTTGTAGAAGTCGCGTGCTTCTGCTATTTTTATCATGATGAGCCTAATTGCTTTTATAAAATGGCCAATAATGGTGGCGATGGTAATGAAGCATGCAAAACGGTAAAAAATCGTATATCGTATCTGAGGGTTTCGTAAAAACTTGTAAGTAGATAAAGAAAGGAAGAAAGAAAGAAAGAAAATACATTTATTCATGACAGCATAACATAAAAAACAAAAAAGTATTACAAATTAAATTAAAGATACGCTGCCACAAAACGGATACGTGAATAGTTCAAGAAAAACTGTATGGTGATTAGTTTAGTAGGAGCAAATAAGTACGTGTTATGATTTTTGTAAAATTCTAAAAATCGGTGAAAGTTAGGAAAACCGTTATATTTTTCCTATAACATTTAAGATAATATTAATAATTGGTAATTATTACAGATTTATTTGTTCAGTAACTTCGAAGATAATAGGGTAGGTATGGTATTTCTTTTAACGTTTTTCGTCCCAATTCAAAAAGTCTATAATTAAGAAAAAACTAGAAATAGATTTGAAATCTACAAATTAAGCCCTTTCATTTGATATCCCACTTGATATAATAGCCCAACTTGAAATGTTTGACCTCCCATTTCGACCTCCTTCAAAAAAAAGGAAAAAAGGTATAAGATTTTTTTAAGAGCAGTAGTCTGGGGTTAGCGACTTCCTGAACTATTCCAAATTTCAAATCGATAGCATCGACAGTTCCTGAGATATTTGGCTGTGACAGACGGACAGATGGACAAACAGAGTCGCACCGTAAGAGTTCCTTTCTACCATTTTGGTACGGAACTCTAAAAGGTACCATGAAATTAACGATCTTAAAACATCTCCAGTTACAAATAACTATAAAAAGAAAATCCTTAAACTTAATGAGGCGACTTGACAAGATGTCAAACTGCGTTCCCTCACATTGTAGGATGGCCTTTAAATTACACAGAATCCTCGTCAAATCGTTCAATAGCCCTTTAAGTAAATGTATTCCATTACATATACTTAAGTAAATGTATACATTTACTGTAATTGACTCCTCTACGATCCGTCCGTCATTTCGGCCGTGGTTAGTACGTCATTTCGGCCACTATGGTTACTTCGTCATCCGTCGACGAGAGCTGACATCTCTCGATTAAATACAGAACTGCTAAACTATTTTTTAAGTAAATCAAGCAATAATAAGCGTTTTTACAATGCAGTAAGGACTGGTACATCTAATATTTAAGTTGGTTCATGGGTAATGGGAGTAAGTCAGTGTAATTATTTTAGGTCCAAATTTAGCTCAGTTTCACTGATGGGTTAAAAAGGCTATGCGTCTATTTTTAACACTACTCAACAGCTGCCTTTATAAGGCATTCTGTTTTATTATCACTCATAATAATTATGATATCAGCTTTTGAAAAGTCACATATTTTGTTTTCAATATAACGACATAATTTCAACTCATTTTTAGCGATTCGAATGGCAGAAAGATGACAAGCACTCAAAGCAGTGGCGTGGCGTAAAAGATATCCTTGGGCAAGCCGGTGCAGATTTGGCGTATGTTTTCCTTGAGAGCTGTAGAATAAAGGCGGTTTACTATTGGATCGCATAAATTTAAAAGGCATAATGCATCATTTCGCATAATTCATCATTTGGCATAATGCTTTTTTTTCTGAACACGTAAACTTTTCAGTATTATTATAACGCAAACCTAACCTAACCTAACCTATTTAACAAGATGAGGCCTTAAAGAGTCCTGAAAATTCTACAGTTTAAGAAAAAAATGCATTATGCCGGATGATGAATTATGCCTTTTAAATTTATGCGATCCAATAGGTTCCCTATAAGGCAAGCCGGTAGGAAGGAATCGAGTTCTTTGGACGCCACGCCACTGCTTGATAGCTACATGATTGAGCTATATGATTTTATCTTAAAACTTGATTGCATACTTACTTATGCGTATAATATCTATGAAAGGTGATGGTTATTATACGTAATATTTAAAATGTACCTACGCAGTATTTGACGAAAAAGTAACACGACGTAATCAGTACATTCGTTGGGCTTTAGCAACTGCAGAATAAGTAATAGTACTACGTACAAAAGTTTCTCCTTCTAAAAAACTGACCACCACCGGACGGAACGCACCGGATCCAACCGTATCTCTATCGCATAACGCGTGCTCTTTCTGGCCGCTGGCTAAGCCACTCCAAAGGGGCAGCATTTGGTACTAGTAACTCGTTTCTAGTATTAGTATTTACAGCGACACTTTAATGGAAGTCGTTATTTCTTTTATGCCACACCTGGCCATAAAGTGGCTTTTTCCGCACGCTGCGCGTACGGAAGACGCCGCTTTCTGGCCAAGTGTAGACATAAAATTATGTGCACAACACGGGAGGTAATAAAGAAAGCCCTCGATCGCATATTTACGTCCCTCGCTTGCAGCTCGGGCCGCATACATCTGCGATCTCGGCCTTTCTTTGTATTACTACCCTAGTGTAACAAATTAAAAAATACTAGGGAGTTGAAGTTAGAATTGCATGCTATTCAACCACATTCCTTTTGTGATTTAATATCATGTAATAGATTTGTTTCTTTTTTTATCTTTCATTGAGAAATATTGTGTCAAACATCGCTCTAAATGTTGAGTCAAACATCACTCTAAATGACCGAAATTGAACTGGAATAACGCTTTTTTCTCTTTTATTCCGCTCTAAGCAATAAAATCAAATATTAGCCTCTCTAGCATTTAAAACTCATGCAAAACTATCATACACTTCAATCAAAAAGTCAATAGGTAGATATTATCACCGAAATAGAAGGAATAGTTCGTCGATTTGAATGAGAACCAAGTGTCTAACGTTTTTTGCTTGGCGTTTGTCGCCAAAAGTGTAATTTAGTGATGGAAAACATAAATTTTCCTTTTCATTTGATGGTATTTGAACAAATAATTATACCAATATTAATCTGATAATAATAATTACGAATTACGGCAACTGAAGTAAACGGCGAGCAAAGTAGGTCGCCGCCACTTATTTTTATTGATTTTGTCTTGATTGATAATATTTCTAAGGCCTTAGAAGAAGAGCCGGCCTAACGACGACCTTCCCTCACTCTTTTTCCTAACGAAACATATACTGCATGAAAGAGCATGAATTAACAAACACAATGCACCTTGCCGGGTTTTTGGTAGGCAACCCTATACCAACTTACTTGTAATGCAATTGCCTTCATTCTTATGTAAATACGATCAGGAAAAAGGATGAGGGTAAATTAGCCTTTTTAGTAACCTGTTCAGAACAACAACCCCTAGCCTGTGTATTTGTTGATGCATGCTCTTTCATGCAGTATAACGTTAGGAAAAAGAGTGAGGGAAGCTCGTCGTTAGGCGGTATCTTAGGCTACCTTAGGCTGCGTTTCCTTAGCGGTGTGCGAGAAAAAATCCGCCGATAAACGTGCCGCACTGAGGTAGGCTAGAAGATTGCTGGATTTTTTCCTCGCACACCGCTCCCCTGCCTCGCACAGCTTTCTTGGAAACGCAGCCTAAATGCTTTCGGTTCAACAAAAAGGCAAGAACAGCTAAACGCTTCCACTCACCCAACTGGTTTGCAATAGATAAGGCATACGACACTTTTTAATACCGCAAAAAGCCCAAGGGCTCGCCTGAAGACGTTGTCAGTGTTTCTAGGAACGGTGTTCCTTTTGCCGTTTCCTGTAGGTTCTAGCGATAGTTCTGCAACCTTAGAATCAACACGTTGAATGAGCTCATTAAATACATTAGACATACGACGTTTTGCTTCTGAAAGGCCGTTAGTAATGGTCCCTAATGGGACCTTGTCAGTAATAATAGTTGGGATAGCCTAACATGGACAAATCACGCACTGAGAGTAGAATAACGTCACTGCCAATGATTTCTTGTTGAGACTTACGCCTTTTACTTAACATCGACAATCGTTTAACGCGTATTTTCAAAGTCGAGGTGGCAGTTTAGTTTCATTGTGATTATAGTTCGATATTTTGTACTGACCTAATTGGAAAGTGATTAGGTACAACAAGTTCTGTCTAAAACGTCTCGTAACTAAAAGTCTTGTAAGACACTCAAAATTAGTCTATGTGTCCACGAACGAAAGGCCAAAAAAACAATTACACAATTCGGATGTTGACTAATGTTGAATTTATAATATAGTCACATGGATTGGAAAATACTAAATTATCATAACACAAAAATGTATAAAAAATATAAAGTTATGAGACCACAAAGTTTAAAAAAAAAAACGATATTTTTTTATCGTCTTAAAGAAAAATGAAATTCAATTTCGGAATGCTTAAATAACACTGAAAAAATAAATGTATGACAGCTATGTGCTTAGTGCTTAGACGCACTTTTTCCTGCTCAAAATGGCAAAATGCTATTTTTTCATACAGACTTAGCACAGCGACGGAATGGATGACGTCATAAGTTCCTGCCGTTTTGTATAGAGCGTTTTCAATGCTCAGTGCGATCTGCTACTTTTGATTACAATTTGTGGCTGTTATAATTATAAAAATGTGTTAGGTGTTGTATAGATATTTGTTCCTCACAAATAGTAGAATCGATTTATGACAGAAAAAAAAATCGAGTCAACAGACGAATTCGACGTGGTGTCGTGCAATGCGGCGTCTCATCCAATCTCTTAACGACGGTCAAATGGAAATCTACGACGTCGTATACTTCTCGTAAAAAGTCACGGCATACGTCGTATACAATACAATTTTTAATTACATCTAGTAAACCAAAATACAAAATTAAGCTACTGACACATTTGCTCCAAAACAAGCATGCTTAAAACCACAGAAATATAACGAGGCAGAAGAAAAAAAATGTACCTCGCATGCTAAAAAGAAGTGGCGGCGACCTACTTTGCACGCTGTTTGCTTCAGTTACCAAAGGAAAATGTTTTCCATCACTAAATTACACTTTTGGCGTCAAACGCCAAGCGAAAAACGTTACAGGCTGGGTTGCCATACAAATCGACGAACTATTTTGTTTTATCTGGATATATTTCTATGCTTAAAAACCCAAGAATCGCTGCGTACTAAAATCGAATCGATGCCACCAGTATGAACTATAGCATGCCTATGCATAGCCCTTCCACTCGCACTTCTGGCAGCATGCTCAAAAATCAAACAGCGGTTGTTTTTTTGAGCATACTCGAATTAAGCATGATCATTCCTAGCAATAAAATAAATAAAATAAAATAAAATAATTTATTTCTGCAAGTAGGCCCTCAAGGGCTCTTTTACATGTCTTACATTATTTTGTCTTCTTTTCTTTTCTTTTGGCGCTTCGGGTAATGAATGACCTTCTGGTGAGAAGAAGCGCCGGAAGAAACTCACCAGTTTCTCTTTTTATCCTTTGATGAATATACATGAGATTTCATTAATACCTTACATTAACTAAAAAACTACATTTATAGAGATGTAAAGGGTCTCTCTATACGTCCAAACAAGACAAATAAAAAATAGAAAATAAATTAATATGTCTAGACACACACTAAGTAGCACTTGCTCATTAGTGATATGCTTTCGTCACAGTACAATAGCAGTAATTTATTTTCCTACAAAAGGTACATCGCGCTTGAACGTGTGCGCGCCGTGTACGAACGCACTACAAGCAGAGATTTAAGAATGCGTTAGAATGCTCCAGTATGGATCGGACTATGTGTCGCGCGCTTCTAAATGGCTGAAGTTGGACTACTTGTTTGTCTTTATACTTTGAGTTCGTGTCAGTAATGAGCGAATGTGTCAGTAGCTGTATACCACAATAGGGTATTTGACAACGATCAAAATAAATTCATTAACTCTAACCAGCAAATTACGCTTCCAAAACAGCCCGGATAAAATCATTCAAACTTATTTTCGTGCCATCAACGATTTTACAATGACGAAAACTAAAAATAAGGCACCATATTGAGCATGACGTCACAAGATAGTATTTCATACTAAACTGCATACTTTCGGGGCGTTTTGACACTTCATAAAAAGAAGCTGATTTGAACTGTCATCAAGTAGCCTATTATATTTCATCGAAAAAAGCCGTAAGTTATTTAAAACTAATACAGATCAGGATTCCCTACATTTTAAATAAGTCACGGTTCTAATCTAGAATATGTAATTACCTGATCTCAACTACAGCACGATTAATCCTCTCGCAAAAAACAGTACAATTTGGTACAATGCTGGTGTTTTTTACAAAAACCGAGGTGTGAACGGTGTTGGAAATAATTAAGTAACTGGAGCGCGGCATAATTAACCGTAACAATAAAGCTCATGACAAATGGGGATTATTCTTATCTACATACGTTTCTGTAGATTTTTGACTTAATTATTGTGTCGAATAATTGTGTGGTAACGGTAGAACGGTTTTTTTGCTCGCACATGCTCTGAACTTGGATATTTATTACAGAAACTGGGCTAACTAGCGTGAAATGTGTTTTGCGTGAAGATTGCGAAAGTTTAACCATATATATTCATACTGTTTTATAATTAATTGGCTTGTCTCAGGAATTATTTTAAAGATGTTTGAAGATTCAAAAATTATACAGGTTTAAGGTATAAATAAATTTAAAAAGTCGGAAACCGTTATATTAACGCCCAAATATGCCCAAACTAAGATTTTTACATATTTTCTGCCACAGACAGTTTTTTTTTCTAACGTGTCCAAATGTTCAAAAGACCATCAAAAAAACGTGCCAGAATAGCCTTTGAAAAAAATAAAGTATTAATAACAAGAAAAAGTGCCCCAGAGTTTTGGTATCGACACTATATCCAAACGATCAGTTATAAATAAATATCGGGGACAATCTCCATCCTGCCTGCACGAACCCTACACTCCCCACACCCGTATGTTTTTGGCTCACCGGTGTCTCGGAGGGACGGTTGATCATGCCGGAGCGGCAAAACACGAGAGTGCTCGGGTGCGCCCCCTGTTTTTAGCCGAAACTACGCCGAAACCGAAACTGAAATTTCGGTCCGACTCTACTAATTTCACTAACAAGCTCCATGCAGTTGAATTTATTGTGGCACAGACCACGCAGAAACATTGTATCCAGAAACAGACGTATTTTTGTTAATATGTTATTAGACCATATTTATTCAACAGAACATCATACAAAACACGAATATTCCTATGTAGTTTAAAGTTGACAAATTTTAAATAATTATATGTGCTGAATTTTATCAAGTGCTATATTATTATCTATCAAAACGAGATGAGATCTCTTGCGTACCAACCAACCATGTGTGCTAAGATAATTATGGATTACAATCGGAATAAGACCACCTCACAGTGAGTGTTTCCTAACGCCTAATCAAACAAATTCCGTTCCACGCTCACTTTCATTCATTACCGATTCAATTGTAGCTAACAAGTTCATTGCCCTTGGAAAACAAAATTCGAGAACCGCGTTTAACGTTTTTTAACCGTTGTTACGCATTGTAACAGCTTTACTGGTTTAAGGTCCCATTTAGACGGTGCGAGAAATCGTATGCGAGTCTGATTGCATTGCGAGCTACAGGTACGATGGATCAGTTGATCGATTAATCGCCGCAATGAAATGAAAGTCGCATACGACTGGGCCCACCGCCGGCGAGTAAGCGAGTAAAGTTGGGCGATTAATAGTTCATTGCGGGCTGACCAGGCACAGTGTGATCAATCGACCTATCCAGATCCGCAATGTAATGCTACTCGCCCAACTTTACTCGCTTACTGGCCGGCAGTGGGACCAGTGCCTAAATGGGGCCTATGATGATGTGATGATGATGTTACTACGTACAGAAGTCTCTCTTTCTAACAAAACTGACGTTCGGGTCTGACCACCGGACGGAATGCACCGGATCCGACCATCTCTCTCTATCTCATAACGCATGCTCTTTCTGATACTTTTTATCCATCCAAGGCATCAATTAATTGTAAAATAACACACCTAAATCTAATGTAATTATGTACTGTGATGAGATTGGAAGTAATATGGGCAATTACTTAAACTTTTACTTAAAGGGACTGAGCGCAATCAGCAATTGTCTGCCTTATAGTAGCCTTGATCATTTCTCAAAACAAATATTGAATGATAGTAATATTCATTCCAAGACTACTCTGCTTATTCTTATAGGGAATAGGGGTAGTGCGAACAAAAATAATTTGATTAAATTTCTAGAAAAGTTAGACAGCCTTGCAGTAAAAGAAATTATTATGTTCACATTCCCCTATTGCAATCAAGTGTCAAAAACAGAAAATGATACTAGATACAACTTAAATATATACCTGTATAATTTTTGTACATATAGTAGTAAGTTTACAATAATAGACACAAACAAATATGTAAGTAGGGTATTTTTGACTAAAGGTAAGTTTTACCTTTCTAATTATTATACAGTGCGTTACCAACAAGCAGGCTTTTTTTAAAGTAGGGTAAAGTAACGTTGTTTCTTAACCTAACCATGACCTTCATTTAATTCATCGACTAAAATTCCGATTTCATAAATTTTCTAACAAAATTTTAATTGCAAGCAATGTACAGCAAAGTACTAAATTGACAATTAGATGTAAATGCCAGCCCTTTATTCTTTGTTTATAACGAAGACATCAAGATAAATGCCTGCATCTACCTATTTCAACAATTAGAGATACCAGGATTGCTACACTTAAGAAAACTACGGAAAAACAACACTAATAAAATAAAACTTAAAAAGCAATACGAGTACTAGACATTTGGACCTGTTTGAAGTGATCGAGAATCCGTTCTTCAAGTTGTACGTGCACAATTCCGTTTATAGCCCTTTCAGACTAACCAGATAGGACCATGCATTCTCTGGACCTCGCTGGACAGCCATTGTTATCAAACGAAGATTATGTGGATGCCGCTGATTTCGAAACCACTCTCGATAAAGTCTTAAGACTTGAGGAACATTTCCACGTGTCGCACAAATCATGTCAGATAATTCACATGTGTCTTTAGCCATTTTAACGCAAAAAAATATCAGTTTTCCAATAAATGTTTGTTTTGTAATTTGACAAGCCAATGTCAATACTTTTGTAATTGTCATGTCAAATTTTAGAAAAAACTCTTTAAGCTGTGTAAAAAACTCCATACATAAACGTAATGATAAGGACGGCATTAATTGTGGGATTGTTTTTCTCAACTTTTCACCTCCGTACCACGACATGCCTTGTACCAAGTGCATCAGCGATATGAATAACGATAATTACGTAGTACACCTACTACATTTAAAGTGCGGATTTAGGAAATTGAATTGTGCAGTTAATTCGCATAATTAGGATTTGCTAATACTTGCAAACGATTGCTAATGAAGCATATTATTATCAGTTTTAATAAAAGCCCGCATACCGGTAACACACTGTAGAAGACAAATAGCTTTGTCGCTATCATATTTATTAGACATTTCTGCCAAGAATTTGGCAGGTTCTGCTCCTATTGAGCAGTCCAATAATGTGAACTTGGAGTTGGTTCCTATTATAACCAATAATTTAAATTAAATGTTAAGACAAAGGAGTACTCTGTCTCTGGCAATTTGGTTCTAAGTAAATCCAATGAATGCTGCAAACATAAAAGTCACATCCACCTGGTGCATCAAAATATTCAGTGCATTAGAGGGAAAGACTTAGCGATTGAACTTTTTTTGAACGATTACAATATAGATATTCTTTGTATAACCGAACATTGGTTAGAAAATAATGAACTAATGCCTCAATTTAAGAATCACCAGGTGGGTAGTTCGTTCACCAGACTAAGTTCCATACATGGTGGGTCATTAATCATATTAAATAGACAATTAAAATTTAAGGAACGTAAGGATATTGTATCCTTGTCTGTTGAACGGACCATAGAACTAAGTGCCGTAGAATTAGATTTATTTATTGTTGTTTGTGTCTATAGGCCGCCTTTAAGTGATTTTGAACTTTTTGAAAACGTAATGGAATCTGTGTTACATAAAATAATTGCTACTTCTAGTAAGAAATTACTTATATGCGGCGACTTCAATGTAAATATTTTGGAAAATTCAACAGTAAGTGTCAGATTGTTGAATCTTTTCAAATCTTGTAATCTCAGACCCATATTTATGGAGCCAACTAGAGTGACCGCTACTAGCGCCACCTGCATTGATAACATTTTCACTGATATTCTTCCTAATACCAAAAGTGTAATCAGCAAGTTAGAATCAGATCATCTTGGCCAACTAATGGTATTTGAGTCATTAAGGAATAATATCTTGAGAAAACAAATTAATTTTGTACCAGTAACCACGGACCGTGTGGAACGAATGAGGGACAGTCTAGTTCAGGCGCTACCCTTTTTATCTTCCGACACGACTCCTAACGACATGTACAATTCATTCTTTCACACTTTTATGGAACATTATAACGCAATATTTACTTCTAAATCGGTCGTGGTTAGTGGTGCACCAGTTTTTAGTGAGTGGGCTACTGAGGACTTACATAAACGTAGACAGGAATTGTATGCCTTGTATGAGGAACGGCGGTTCAATACGAGTGATGAATTTAAAGAGCACGTGAAAAAATATTCGAAGAAATTTAAGATAGATTGTCATTTAGCTAAGCGTAATTACTTAAGCCAGAAAATTAGAAATAGTTCTGATATTATTAAAACAACCTGGAAAGTAATTAATGTGGAGACTGGTCGATCGAAGCACACAGTAAACGATCTTAAACTAAAAATTGATGGCAAAATTGTAGATTCCAATTTAGAAGTAGCAACAGAATTTGAAAAGTTTTTTACCGAGATACCAGTATCCACAACTAAGCATTTAAATTCATCACCTTCGTCTGCCGTCACGCTGTTAAAAGACAACGCCCCAGAATGTAGTAAATACTTTCATTTTGAACATGTCAGTATCTCGGATGTAGTAAAGGCGTTTAAATCAATTAATGTTAAAAAAACTAGTGACCTTTGGGGAGTCTCTGTCCATGCTGTTAAATCCCTAATAGAAATCATAGCGCCTGACTTGGTAGTCGTGTTTAATAACTGTGTTGATTGCGGTGAGTTTCCTGATCTAATGAAATATAGTAAAATAACACCTTTATTTAAATCAGGTAGCACTACTGACCCCACTAACTTTAGACCAATATCTGTGCTACCAACTTTCAGTAAAATTTTCGAGAAATTAGTTTTGTCCCAATTAATGAAACATTTTAATACAAATAACTTAATGCATAATAAGCAATTTGGTTTTACTCGGGGTCGCTCGACAACCGACGCTGGTGTTGAGCTAATTAAACATATTTTCGATGCCTGGGAGGAGTCATGTGATGCTTTAGGTATCTTCTGTGATTTATCCAAGGCATTTGATTGCGTTTGTCATGAAACATTGATCGGGAAGCTGCACTACTATGGAGTTAGAGAATCGGCACTGAATTTATTTAAGTCGTACTTACAAGGTAGAATACAAAGGGTTGACGTGAATGGACAGCACTCACCAGGGTCACTGGTCTCGATGGGTGTACCGCAGGGTTCAATATTGGGACCATTCCTGTTCCTTATTTACATAAATGACTTGCCATACCTCGTAAAGACCCACCATGATATAGTATTGTTTGCAGATGACACCTCACTTATCTTCAAAGTTAAGCGACAGCAGCAAGCTTACAACGATGTAAACAATGCTATCTCTAAAGTAGTAAATTGGTTCAATGTTAACAATTTACTGTTAAATGAAAGAAAGACTAAATGTATAAACTTTGTCACGCGTAACGTAAATCGCGAGCAAGCAAGTGTCATTGTGAAGGATGAGGAATTGGAACTAGTTGATAGTACAGTTTTTCTAGGTATAACATTGGATCATAAACTCCAGTGGGGTCCCCATATTGCTAATCTCTCGAATAGACTTAGTTCTGCAGCTTTTGCAGTCAACAAGATCCGACAATTAACAGACATCAAAACAGCTCGATTAGTATATTTTAGTTACTTCCACAGTATTATGTCGTATGGTATTCTACTGTGGGGCAGTGCTAGCGCTTCAGAGCTTAATACTATATTTGTTCTGCAGAAGAGGGCTATTCGAGCGATATATAAGATGAACTATCGAGACTCACTTAGAGATAAGTTTAAGGACATTAATGTAATGACATTGCATTGTCAATACATCTATGAGAATATTATGTATGTACATAAGAATATCATGAATTTTAAGAAGAATTGTGACATACATAATATTAATACTAGAAATAAACTTAAGCTCGCAGTGCCCACCACTCGGCTCCATAAAATAAAAACATCATTCATGGGTAATTGTGTAAGGTTTTATAATAAACTGCCAAGAAACATAACTGAATTATCTGTTAGCAAATTCAAGAATTGTGTAAAGCGTAAACTCATGTCCAAAGCTTATTACAGCACACAAGACTACATGAATGATGAAGCACCTTGGGATTAACTGCAACTGGAAATAACTACATTTTAATATAATGTCTCTTTTGTTGATTTTTTTCTGTTTTTGAACTTGTTAACTGTTTTGACACTTAGAGACCATATACATCTCTAAGAAAAAACTGTATTCATTTTATTTTAATTTAGTTTTTAAGTTATATCGTGTGAGTTGCAGAATATTTTCATTTCTGTAATATATTTAGTATAAACATTCCTATTTTATATTTTGACGTTTGGAGGTCCTTTACACCTCCAAAACTTAATATTTTGACAACGGAGACTCTTTACATCTCCATGAATTTTTATTATCAATTTATTTCTATTATTTTAATTGTCTTGTTTTGACGCCTAGAGACCTTTTACATCTCTGAAAATGTAGTTATAAGTTTATTATAACGTATTAATGAAATAGAATGTAATAATGTCATACCTGTTTTTAAAAAAGAGAAACTGGTGAGTTTCTTCCGGCGCTTCTTCTCACCAGAAGGTCACTACCCGAAGCGCCAAAAGAAAAGAAATGAAATAATACATACATATTTAGACTCAGACTTGTAAAAGAGCCCTTGAGGGCCTACTTGCAAAAATAAACTATTTTATTTTATTTTTTTTTATTTTTAATATGCTTTATTTTATAGCTTGATACATTTTCTCTGCGCAAAACGACATGCATCTCGACATGGATGACGCGATATCCACAGGAAAGATTTACGAGTTTATAATATTTGTATAGATAAACCAGATATCTCGTCACAGATCGTAAACATTACATGCTCATACGAAAACGAAACTTAAGAATCCAAGCCTGTTGCGTCACTCCGATCTAGCCGAGAAACATAATCTGTATTGAAAAGAGATCTCGAGTATTTCACCCAGCGCCGAGTGCGAAGCTATACTGTGCGACGTTTTTTCAGCTTTTCAGCTAAGTTTCTTGCCGGAGCCTTCATAGCTGGCCTTCTTAGCGAACCGGCAACTAAAAATCCCATTAGTTCGATTTACATTTACATAAGGACAGGTCGATCCGTTTCAACCTTCCCGCTGGTCCGCTGCTGACTTTGAGCAATCAGCGCAACTTCAAAATAGTACATTCATTACACAACTATGTATTTGGATGTTTATAACTAAATAACGGGGTAACAACTGGAAGGATTGAGCTGAAATTTGGCATGCAAGTAGACCAAGTCCTGGATTGAAACGTAGGATACTTTATATCCCGGTGAAGTTCCTTTAGGACAGTAACGGGAACAGCGCGGGCGAACACGCGGGTAAATGATAGTAAATAATAAAAACGTAAATTAATTTTCATCACACTTGCTCGAAAATGGTGTCATTACACGTAGGTTTTGCGGGCCGTAAATGATCTATTACGCCCTAGGGCGTAATGGTTTTCTTTTTAAATTTGAAACGCTGGTTCTGTTTTACTCTTATTTGTCATGATCAAAGGAAACGCCAACTTACTTTTTTAACTTTTATTACTGAAATATTTATTTAAAGAGAACTGTTATTGCAAATACATGTAAACACTTATTTCAGTAACATTAATTAATTGTTTAAATAGTGTATTTCAGTATTTTGCAAATATAAAATCAACCATTTTAAGTCTTTACCGCTATGGTTTCCGAACGTGACTTGTCGTCTTGATATATGTCACTAATGTCACTGTCAGTTTTACAATTTTATTTAGGTTAAGTACGCTTATTTTAATCAGATTTCCTCACAAGTGTGATGAAAAACATTGTGTGTGCCACGGGCGGTAAAGGAATTACAAACTCGTGTTGGTAAAGCCCTCGGCTTCGCCTCGGCCTTGTAACAAACACTCGTTTGTAATTCCTTACTTACCGCCCTTGATACACAATGTACTATTATATCTGTTTCTATTTGTTGATTTAAATACAAATTTCCCAGCAATCTTAGCATGCACTGGGCACCATCTTTAAACACACAAGCTATCGGGCTACTGATGGTATGAATGATAAAAACAAAACTGACAGATCGTTTAAAATGCTTTAAAAACTTCATTCGTCTCGTCTTCTTATTACAGCTGGTATGTGATTTAGATTAGGATGTGAAACTTGTTTTGTAGTGATACTTCTGTTTTTGTTTATGACGACTTCATAAATCATAAGTAGCTATGTTTTTAGACGCGTCGATGTTGCCAGTTTGTTGGATGGTTTTGTGCAGACTGATTACAAATTCAAATGCAGCCCTCAATAGTATACTCTCCTGACTGATCAAATCACTTAGGTACTTTTTTATGAAGTGTAAAAACGCTCAGCTATTAACTCTCTTTGAAAAAAGGTCTTTCGTCAGTGGTCAAATTATCGCCTTATTTTTAGTTTCTGATTGTTTTTTATCGTTGAAGTTTGTTAAGATAGGTGATGTTTTTAGTTAACGTGAAAAAAATTGTCGGGAAAATTTATAGGTACTCTATTTTGGAGGATTAAGGCTTGATCCGCGAAGAGATCATTGGCTATATATTTTTCAGCACCCCCTTAAAAATATATAGCTAATGATTGCTTATTTTAAGGGTTATTTTTCAGGGGGTTGGGGCTGGCTCCTGAAATGCCATTATTTACGTGTCCATCGTGGAATTCCGAATAACAACCCTACATCCTGTACCTCTAGCACAACTGTGACACGCGACTCTTTGTTGCGCGACAAATGTTATCTATCTCTTTTCACTCAATATCGTGTGACAGTGACAGGTGATGCTCTGTCGCGCGAGAAACGAAGTCGCGGCTAGTTATGCTAGACGTACTGGGGCCACTAGACCACACTGGGATGGGCACGGACGGCCCACCAGTCGGCGAGTTCACCGCGAGCGACATTTTGTATGGAACTTCGCTTCTAACTCGCAAATCGCAAGTGTGGCACTTAAATTACATAATACCGGGTTTTATTTAAAATAGAACAAACGTGCTTTCAACACTTCCTATGTTGAACTCAGACAGAATGTATCAATCAAACTACAAAATAAAAACATATCAAACATAATTAATGCCGTATGTATAATGATAACCCTCATTATATTTATATGGAAAACCGCCCGACACTATCAAATTAGTTTCAATAACTCCACAAGGTATACACGGTTCCTCAAAAATCTCAAAATAAGCCACTGTTAACCGACCACTAATAGACTTTATCTCGTTGTAACAAAGTTTACATTTGTTTACAAATGTACAATTAACAGTGTGTTCGATGGTACCAGTGAAAGCGAAAACTATAATGGCCAGTAAATTTAAAAAAAGTAATGCCACCAAATTTGAAAAAAGAACGCAATTGTAGTGGACACATAATCGGCACCGGCGGGCGAGATCGGGACGTTGGCAACAAAAGCGAGTCAGACTTCCAGTGTTGCCAACTTAGCATTGTTGGAGCTAAATTAGCCATATTTTAAGTAAAATAAGCAAAAATAATTTTACATTTCTCATATTTAAAAACATTTTTAGAACTGTTTTCCGAGCCTCCGAGGGCATCATTTTTTAATTTTATGGAGTAATATGTGTTTTTTTTACTTAACCAGTAGCTTGGTCGCCTTGTTGGTTTGCGGCCAGTTGCTATATACCGAGTTAGGGCATGGGGAGTAATATGGATTAATGTTATCAGCCAATTTTTCCTAAATAGATTGCATGTTAATTATTATTAGGTTGAGATAGGTTTGAAGATTGAAATAGGTGAAAAGATCTTTATTTTTCTTTTCGAACTTTAATAATATTTATAACGAGTCGCAGGACTCGAAATAAATAGGTATTAAAATGATTTGTTTATTAAATGATGAGCAATTAGCAAATGATTGTTCAATTTTAGATCCTGATGATATATACGCGCAGTTAAATCCATTTAATTAGTTTTATGACAATAACTGGTTACGCCGATAAGCCGAACAAATTCTCTTTGTTTGTAAACTTTGACATATACCTAAAACATTACAGTCCATTATATAAAGTCACGCATACTCGCGGGTTCAGCCGCCCGTATCCATCGCGGGGACTTAAATCCACCATTTCAAAGACAAAGAAAAAAAAACCTAAAACGAAACGTTTAAAACAACAAATAACTAAATATTTTTACTAAAAAAAAACCCGACCGCGGTGCATTTAAAAGTGCATAAAATCCGCCATTTTGTTTATTTTAACGAACTTTACCCAGTGACACTCGCGCCATCAAGACGAATCTAATGATGTATCATTTATCAAAATCGGTTGTGCCGTTGAGTAGTTACAAGCGGACATAGGAACGGACTTTTCCTTTGTACTTCGCCGCAGTCGGGTAAAAAGTAAAGCTCTATAGTGTCAGTGTTTGTCACTCGTTCTTCCGCATGTTACATATTGTGCTAAAATGAATATAATTATTGTTAATTGTGACCCGCTCCGCACCACCGCACCGCTATCGTGCACCCTGGGCCCGGGCTTTATCCTTCGCATCGTACAAAGGTAAGCAGGTCTCCCAGGGCAAAATTATTCTTTGGATTATTTTCTTCTTATAGCGACGTAACCTCGCTCTTACCGCTACGCATAGAAACCATCTGCCTATTTACACGGTCTGCCAATCCAATAACTGATAAACGCAGAAACAGTAGCGCTTTTTAACAATAATATACGCATGTATTATTGATTAAAATAAAAGCGCAGTATTTTATTTTGACTTCTATTTACAAAAAAATTAAAATAAAATTTATTTATTTCGGACGACGTGATCGATAGGTATTTTCGTTGGTAACTAATACGAATTACATGACTTAATCTATATATCCTTATCTCTCTCTAATATCTCCTTTTTTTGTTACAAATTTAGCCGTAACCGATTTTCCAAGTTGGGAACACTGGACACCTCGGCTTTACGTGTGCAGCAGAGTGAATCGAGAATGTTTAACAATCTCCATTGCCGACCGTACTGCCGCCGTACCGCAAAAGGGCACAACTAACATTTTTTTCGCCACAGAGTTGTATACATATTCGGAATCAGTGAAATTTACTGATTCCGAATATGTATAGAACTCAGTGCCGAAAAAAAATGTTAGATGTGCCCTTTTGCGTTATGGCCGCAGCGTACCTCCGGACAGCCGTGTCAATTGAGTTAACTTTTTCAACGATTTTTTATCAGCCCACACCGTTTTCGTCGAAGAAAGTGGTCAAAAAACGATTATTATGTTAGGAAGCTTTTATGTTCTTGATTGTCGCACGATAATGGCAGTGGCAGTAAATATTTACCTATAATCACGGTTTGCGTGCATATAATTTGCGAAAATTACCCGTACGGTCTGATACAGTGATTCATGACACTTGTGTCGCTCGTAATTTAGCCGTGTAATATCTTGTGTGTCAGCGTTACTATTCGTCCATTGCTGAACATAGGCCTTCTCCAAAGATTTCCACAATTAACGGTTGAACGCCTTCTTCTTACGGCGACCATAACCAGATTGTCAGACCATCTTGTGGAGGATCCACCACAGAAATACATATCGAGTTAGAAGGAAAAAGTGTATGTAGGCTACCTTGCGTGCTGTGAACACACTACACACACACTTTGATTTGAGAGAACTTCATACAAATTTCAATCCAATCCTCGTCTCGTCTCGCACTTTTTTTTTGGCTGTGTTGGTCCGAGTTCGGTCTGCTTGATTGAGCGACCATGTACTCCGGGTCCGGAGGTTGCAGAGAGCCCTAAGGGTCCTCTGCCCCTAGCAAGCGCCCTGGGGTACCAGAAGGGACGTCCCCAGGGTCCCGGTTCCCCTGAAGGGGGGCGCGGTCCGGTGAAGTATTTCCGTCTTGCAATCGCGGGCGTCTAAGTACAGGATTCTCGTCTACAAATCTGCCCTGTCTGACTGAGCGTGGTTGCTGACCCGCCGGGGCCGGCGCTGGAGGTACCAGTCTGGCTGTACCAGGTATGTTTGTATAGTTTATTGTAGGCAGGAAGCCTCCTGGTCGGCAAACTGGGCTATTGTAATAGGGTCAGGAGAGTCTGACAGGACATGTTTTGGTCTTCTTGGTCGGCAAGCTGGGCTATTGTAATAGGGTCAGGAGGGTCTGACAGGACATGTTTTGGTCTTCTTGGTCGGCAAGCTGGGCTATTGTAATAGGGTCAGGAGGGTCTGACAGGACGGACATGTTTTGGTCTTCTTCGTCTCGCCCTGCCGGTGGAAAACCACCTTGGAGATACTACGCGGCTAAATTACGAGCGTTGGCAAATGTGCC
Source organism: Eudemis profundana (assembly GCA_947034925.1). Lineage (NCBI taxonomy): Eukaryota > Metazoa > Arthropoda > Insecta > Lepidoptera > Tortricidae > Eudemis > Eudemis profundana. The sequence goes on along the minus strand of OX344805.1, from coordinate 24,174,175 downwards.
CACAATAACTGCACGCCAGTACATTTGCCTAAAATAAGTTTCGCGTAATACGGTAAAAGTATAGTTTTACTTTTCAATCGCTGTAATGATGTGTTTCCCCGTTGATTATTCGAATCCACTTTTTTCGACGGCTTAATTCTGACGTGTCGCGACTTGCTAAAATAACTGCTGCTAAACTGCAACACGACTGAGTCTATTCGTGAATATATTTCCCAGGAAACTCCAGTTATATTCGAAAATATAATATCTGGAGTTTTCTGTCATTGTTAGTATTTTCATTCGCATATTCTAGTAATTTTACCACCACAGCTTTTGGAGCACTCGAGTCATCGTTGTACAATAGAAAACAAAGTAAAATATCTATATCTTTAAGCATTGCGCGTAAAAAAAACATTTAAAAAGTTTCTAGTGTACCTTCTTATTCTAATTATGTTCATGCACTGCCGAATGTAATTCACAGATATGGTAAATATGTACATCTTATGTTATGTTGATACAAACTTGTCCAGTGACACTGCTCGGCAAAGGCCTCTGCCACAGTATAACAGCAGCATTATTCTTCGTACAAAACATACATCGCGCGCTTGAATGTGCCGCCGTGTGTGAACGCACTACAAGCAAAGAAATAAGAAAGCGTAAGAATGCTCCAGTATGGATCGCACTCACACAGACGTGATATCGTGTGAATACGTGTCGCGCGCTCCTAAACCGCCGAAGTTGGACTTTTTTTTTTTTTTTTTTTTAATAACCTAGTTTGCCTGTAGGGCTCCGGCTTTATGGGCCCTCTAACAGGAATGGTCCTATTGACGCGCGGGGGGCTAGTCCCTCGCCGCGCGTTGACATGTCTTGTTTGTCTTTATACCTACTTTGATCCGGACGCGTTCCTAAATCGATAGGAATCGATTCGTGCGCGGATCGCCGCGCATGGCTGTTTTGAACGTGCTCATAAATCCTTCGCTCGAATTCAAAATGTGCGAGTTACCTACAAAACAAACCACTCTCTTTTTAACCGGCTTTCAAAAGAAGGACGGTTATCTATTCGTCTGAATGTTATTTTTTTTTGGTGTGTTTTTTTAACGTTTTTCTCCATATTTTCGGAGCTCGCTTTGAGCTACTAACGTTTCCATTGAAATGAAATGAAAATACATTTATCGACACAAAATGACACGGTACGGTAACATATTTAGTAACAAAGTAGTTGAAGTTACGTTGCAGTTATGTTACAAGCAATTAAGTGGAATGATATAATTGGCCTATTATATTTGTAATAGATTCGCGATTGATTATTCATTAGGCGTCATGAGCTTAAGTAGAGTATACCTAATCATGAATTAAATCGTCAGACCGCCGGCTGGCGTGGACAACTTGAAGCCAATCGGAAGAAGATTATATCTTCATTATTCTTATATTAAATACATAGGTACATATTACGTAGCGATTTTAACTACAGTATCGTTCGGTGCAAATACATTAAATCAATAGTTATAAGTGAAAGGTGATGACGAATTTAGACATAACTACGAGATGACAACGTACAATACAAATCTGGAGGCACGGCAGTGCCCCCGCCAAGTCGAGCAAAACAAAGGCTCAGCCGTACCATCCTTTTTCGAAGCCATTCAGGCCATTTTCAGCCTCCCGTAATTTTGTACTGGGTAAAGCTAGAACCCTGAATTTTTAGGGATATATACGCATTACGGGAGGCTGAAAATGGCCTGAATGGCTTCGAGAAAAAGATGCGATGGTACGGCCGTGCCTTTGTTTTGCTCGACTTGGCGGGGGCACAGCAGTGCCCCCGGATAAGTACAAACGACGCCATTGTTAACTGACCACCCATAGACCAACTCGTTGCAATAAAGTTGACATTCGTTTACAAATGTGCAGTTAACAGTGTGTCCGATTGTACATATATAAACCACTTATTTTACTACAGCCAAAAATAATAACCATTACCGAGGAAAGCATAGAAAATCTATGTACAGAAATAAATCAGATACCCTACTCATAAATATATTATTAATATTGTCACAAATCAACTTAATCATTCCGTTTTCAAAGCGAAGTCAAACACCATGATAATAAATCCCACGTCCATAGAAATCGAATAAATACGAATGCAACAGCAATGAAATACGTACCGTCTTAGAAATATGAAATGTCCTTTTAGCATAGCGCACATAATCCGTGCAGGACCCCGCCCGGACAATGTACCGCAAACATAAATGTATGTACCGCAAATATATGTACCGTACCACATGGGCCAGAATGTACCACAATGGAGACAGCGACAGCGGACCTCACACGGAGATTTATTTAAATTTAGAATACAAAAAGGTTAAATGTGGTCTGAATACAAAATGGCGGTGTTCAAAAGGCGACTCGGTTTTCCATATAAGTATATTAAATAGTATTTACCCGCAGCTTCGCCTGCGTTATTTCCATTATTATTCCAAGGGAACACTTTCCCTGGATATAAAGTATCCTATGGTTCAGTCTAGGACTTGGTCTACTTGCATGCCAAATTTGAGTTCAATCCCTTGAGTTGTTACTGAGTTATTTAGTAACAAACATCCAAACATCTTCCCCAACTTTTATATTTGGGTGAATCAACTTTTATTTGTCAACAAAATTTCACCTTCTCCGACTAAAATTGAAAGGAAATCTTTATTCGGATATTTTTTAATAAACTGTATGCTCATTTCAAAGAAAGATAATAAAGCTACGTGATGCAAATATTTTTTAAATATAATTTGTTTATTATAACTTGTTTATAAGCAGTGACACAGCGGACATAGCTGTCCCCCACTTTTGTATGAAAATAAGGGTGCGTCCGCTGGGTCACCCTATTTATTTATTAAAAACGAGTTTTATTTTTACCTAATCCATCTCTAGATGTAAGATCTTGTTCGATTTAAACCATGTTAAAACATGCAAAACGTGAACAAATAAGGAGAAAGGGAAATCTTTGCATAAAGCAAAAAAAGTTGATTCATCCATTTATAATATAAGTAGGATAGAATAGAATATAAAAATAGATACTAACAACACAATGGACCTTGTTATCTGAAAATAAATGATTTGAATTTAAATAATGAAGTTTAGCGAAATTTGCCGTGACTATATTAAACATGATTATTATGTTATGAACTAATGGAATTACGAGTATACCATTATGTGCTCTGCTAATTCATTCATGATTGTGCCCGATCAAATAATTCTTTTTTTCTACTCCTGTACTGTTATCTGTCTTTTACTTGGTCACGAACACTAATATAAGAACATACATAATATGAGTTCAGAGAAGTCTATACTCTATTCCCCATAACAGCACTAGTGTCGTTATAGCCACTTTACGTTATTGCTAGCAACCACAGACTTCTAAATCTAGGTTAAACTTAGGTCAAGGATTAAGCGCTCAATTTTAACTTTACGGTAAAAATGCACAACTACCAACTTAACAAACAATTAAAATCCTACGGCTTTTAAGAAAAACGAAACTTTCTGAACTAAATTCATAGATGCCAACATAAAAACAAAAGTATTTTTAATATATTCACTGCGTGTCAACTTCATTTAAAAAATAAAAAGTTTACCATAGACACATACTGACAGTCATACGTCATATTTGCCTTGTTTGCAGGTTATGCCTTGTTTGTATTTTATTTATATTTTAAAACCTGTCGTAGAAAAAGTATTGTATGCAACGTTGTATAATTAAGTCAAAAAACGCTCATTGCGTCTCTATTTGCGATACTCGCCGCATTCGCGGCTCGTATCGCAACTCACGCAATTCGCATTTTTTGAACCTTCTTATACAACTGTTGCATAAAATACTATAAAATGTTCACCCTTTATATGTTTATGCCACACCTGGCCATAAAGTGGTTTTTTCCGCAAGCTGCGCGTACGGAAAAAGCCGCTTTCTGGCCAAGTGTAGACATAAAATTATGTACATCTAATAAAGAAAGCTTCGCTTGCAGCTCGGGCCGCAAACTTCTGCGATCTCGGCCTTTCTTTGTATTGCCACCCTAGTTGTTGTGTAATGTACTTGTGGAAGAGTGGACAATAGAGAGATCTCTCTCCAGGCGGGTGTTGTGCCTGGGGACCGAAGTCCAATGAGAGCTAGTCGGAAGTTGTATTTATGCAACCGAATTAGAAAACTTCGATAGCGCGATGTAGACCAATGTCAGAATTGACAGATGACAGGAGCGTCGCCACATAGGTACTAATACCTCATTGAAACACCAATCTTCAATTCAAATCATCCATTTACGAAAATAGCCCGCAAATTTCGATAGAATCCCAAAATCGATATCGATCGAATGTCGCACAGTCGCACGTAGTTGCGTTTGCGTTTATTTTTGGTCCTCAACCCGTCGCACGCGCATAGAGATGTCACAAAGGTGCGCTGCAGAGCAAAAAGGCGGGAATCGAAGAGATAAATCAGCGCGACGCTACAATGGCCCTGAAACGTCTCTACGTAGGGTAACCATGCGTTGGATTTATATTATTACCTGTTCTTGATTTCCTGGTTTGCGATATTGCAATAATATACAGATGTAGTGCAAAATGATTTTCCATCGGGAAAACTCGGATCTCAATTGGAATACGATGGCACCCGAACTGTCAATCAATGATTGTATTAAATCAGTGACGTTTTCATATCCATTAATATGGAACTTTATTGTTTAGTGTCAAATTTCAAAGTGAAAAATGGCGGCTGACATATATAATTTGGCAAGTAATACCGTCTTATTACAAGTATTGGAAAAAATCTGAAAACTACACATTTGTAATTAAATCAGGAAAAATACACTCACGGACAGTGAGTTCGGATCGTTTTCTATGATCAATTAAATGTAATTGTCAATGGACAGTGACCCGAATTCACTGTCCGTGAGTAGTCCATATTTGAAGTATTTGTACGGAAACCTCGATGGGCGAGTCCAACTTGCACTTATCTGGTATTTTTACGATACGGCCATTTTGCTCCTAGGACCCTCCCTGCATCCCAATTCGTCGTTAGACCCCTTTACCTTAGTAAGTGAACCGGACGACTTCAATCTCCTTAAAGGGCGTTATCATAAACTACAGTTTATGCAAAATACTCTTACCACAACTCTGAATCGATACAGTTAGACGCGCTTTAAATAAATAGAAATACATTTCAATCACCACCGCGTTAATGAAAATGAATATATTCATATTGAATATTCATATTAGCCAGTTCCGTATAACTTATAACTTTAGTTTAAAGTTATGTAGTCACTACACTAGCTTACTTATGGGGAGGGTGATTTATTTTCATTGTGCAACTACAAATATAAAACACGCAATTTAGTACCCTTTCACTCGGCATTAAGGTCGATGTTTCTAGTTGAGATTGAACGACATATGCCCTTATGAATGTATCTAGTTATGTCGCAAATTTATCTTTAGTATTGGATAAAAATAAAATACAAGTTCATAGTTGTCGTTCGATGAATGCGTTTTATCATTGCAACGAAACTTTGTAACGCAACAGGTCTTATTGTTGTTTTTAAGGTTCCGTACCAAAATGGTAAAAAAGGAACCCTTATGGTGCGACTCTGTCTGTCTGTCCGTCTCTCTCAGCAAGATATCTCAGGATCTTCTGATTCTATCAACTTGAAATTTGGAATAGTGTTAAAAAGCGCTAATTGGACAGAAAAAAAATCTTATACCTTTTTGACTTTTTTTTTAAAGGGGACCGAAATGGGATGTCGAAAATCAAAAGTAGAGCTATTATATCGAGTTTAGGGCATGCAATACCGGTTTTACTTGTATGGGCCAATACCGAAAAACCGGTTTTTCGGTATTGGCCCCATATACAAGTAAAACCAGTATTGCATGCCCTAATTGAGTGATTTTATATGTTTTATTAATAATCTTTACACTCCTTCAATACTTTATTGTGCAAATCTTTAAGGTGATTCGAGTCGGTCGGTATTCCATACAAAAGGAGGGTCATCATTTGCTTTCACGGCATCAGTTATGTTTGAAATGTGTTTTTAATAGCTTGATACATTTTATTTGCGCGAAATGAAATGAGAACCTCTAAAAACCCAATAAAATTCTTTTTTTTTTTTAAACTTTCCATGTCATTTGTGCATGTTACTAATGCACAATGAGTACTTCCAGAAACGAGTAATCAAGGCTCTCAAAGATCGGCAACGCATAGGTAACACCTCTGGTGTTGCAGATATCTATCGGCGACGTTGACTGCTTTCCATCAGGCAGCTCGTCTGCTCGTTTGCCACTTACAACATACAAAAAAAAATGTTGCATTTTAAAGACTTAGGCACTGTTGTTATTTTTCTTTTACACCTACATCATGTTGATACTATAGTACATTACACAACTAGGGTGGTAAAACAAAGAAAGGCCGAGATCGCAGATGTTTGCGGCCCGAGCTGCAAGCGGAGGGACATAAATATGCGTTCGAGGGCTTTCTATATTACCTTCCGTGTTGAATACAGCATTTTATGTCTACACTTGGCCAGAAAGCGGCTTTTTCCGTACGCGTAGCGTGCGGTAATAGCCACTTTATGGCCAGGTGTGGCATAAAGTAATTAACAGCTATTTAACAACTACAAAATCGATCTTACACCTAGCAAGAGTCCTATCCTATCATAAGCTAATGATACCACCATTAAAAATGATCGAAGGTACATATTACACCCTACTAGAGAGCCTTACCTAGTCTTTTCGACTCATAATTTTACAAACTCCTATGACAGCGTAGCTATTGCTGCAAATTCAAACTTTATCACCACGTACTACAGTAGTTTTCGGCTTATTCTTGTTAAGTAGTTAATTCTTATCGTAAGTAGTGGATTATTGAGATGTGTATTTAACAGTGCCAGCCGCAGAATATATAATAGTGGTTCATATTTGCGCGTAGGTTATTTTTAACCTAGCCGCTTTGTTTGGTCTTGTAATCAGGTTTTTAGGGTTAAACTTAGTATTATAAACTTATTGATCGTTTGTTGTAATGTCATTCTGATATAAAAACGTCATTATCGTAGAAAACGAGAGTAAATCGCGTAAAAAATATGATTTGATGTTTCGGCCGGAATTAACTCGCATAAAGACTGCTGCACAAACGGTTATTAACATCTATAGCTTGGCAACTTCGTTGGTGACACTGACATGTGTGCTTTTTGTTATGTGCAGCCGTAACTACTCACACAAGTTACCGCCAACACGAACGGGGCCTCTGGAGGCTGCCGTCGTCGGTCGTTGTTTGTGTTGGCGGTAACTTGTGTGAGTAATTATAGCTGCACATAACAAAAAGCAAACATGTGAGTTGAGTGTCACCAACGAAGTTGCCAAGCTATAGCTGCTCTAGTTCATTGAAATGCCAGCACTCAATATTTATTGGCAATTTGTACACTAAAGGAATTTGAATGACTGACAAGGGGAGTGGGGGGTGGAGAGTAAAGTTGGTTTGAGTACGTAATAAGTACATGTTTAACTTGTTAAGACTAATTAATCATGTAGAAATCTATTGGACTGTAGTTGATATTTAGATTTTAATTTTTATCCTCAACGCCTACTGGGCCTACTGGGGGGGGAGGAACCACTTTGGGAACCTATGGGTAGATAGAGTGACAGATAGATTTTTAGATAAAAATATAGAAATTAAATAAATTGACGGAACCCTCACAATAACAATAATCGCCTATTCTGTAGCCGCAGTACCGCTCGGAGGTATGAACCAAATAAATTGCCGTCGTTTATACCCGAGTGTGATACGCATTTTAACTAACCAAAGAGTTTATTGAATACCTGCGTGTACGCATACAAACATCGGAACCGGAATGGCGTAACAGCCCTTTATGTACGGTCAAGGGCAAAGATGATTATCTACACAAAGTTCCAAAATATGTATACATAAACCTTACGGGATCCCCTTGTATCCCATAAAGTTATAAATCATAATGTATTGTTAGTCATAATTATCGAAAGTCATAATAGTACATTACATAACTAGGGTGGTAATACAAAGAAAGGCCAAGATCGCAGAAGTTTGCGGCCCGAGCTGAAAGTGAGGGACGTCAATGTGCGATCGAGGGCTTTCTTTATTACCTCCCGTGTTGTGTACATCATTTTATGTCTACACTTGGCCAGAAAGCGATTTTTTCCGTACGCGCAGCGTGCGGAAAAGCCACTTTATGGCCAGGTGTGGCATAAAGTATTTATTTCTCTAAAACGGTAATAGTTTTAGGATATTTTAAAACGTTCGCATATAGAAAACAACATGTTAGGTTAGGTTTATTTTATAACAATTCTGAAAACTTAGCGGTTTCGTAGAAAATACGTTGTATGACTTTCGATAATTATGATTATGACTAATATATACAGTTTGACTTTAAAAATTATGGGAGACAATATAGACCCCTCTAGCAAGACTTAATACAACACTTGCATTTACCCGCGGGTTCGCTTGCGTTTCCATTTTTATCCCAAGGGATTTATTTACCGGGATATAAGGCTGCGTTTCCACCAGAGCCGCGCGAGGTAGCTAAGCGGTGTGCGAGGAAAAATCCACCAATCAACGTGCCTAGCCTCACTCAGCGCGGCCCGGCATTGGTGGATTTTTTCCTCGCACACCGCTTACTTAGGCGGATCTCACACTGCGGCGAAAATCGCGGCGACACGCGACTTAGCGATTTTCAACTTTGTATGTAGAATCATCGATTTGTATAGAAAAATCGCGGGGCGCACTGGCGCGTAAATCGCGGCGACTCGCAACTACTATGCGCAGCTACACGGAAAAAATCGCGGCGACGGGCGATTTCAGTGTGTTCTGCGCCTTAGCTACCTCGCACTGCTCCGGTGGAAAGGCAGCCTAACGTACACGCCGTCTTCGTATCAGCTCGGGCAAAGTATAAAGAGGAACTTCGGTCGTTTAGGAGTGCGCGACACGTATTCACACAGACGCGCGACAGCACGTCTGTGTGAGTGCGATTCTACTGGAGCATTCTTACGCATTCTTATTTCTTTGCTTGTAGTGCGTTCGTACACGGCGCGCACACATTCAAGCGCGCGATGTACCTTTTGTAGGAAGATAACATATTGGATAATATTGTGGTTTGGGTAAAAATGCCTTCGTGTGTCTGTTTTCCCGGATGCCCGGCTGTTCTCCTCTACAGATCACATTCCTCAATCGAGTCTCTTATGTGAGCAAGTTCGATAATATAGATTTTTTTATTGATTCATTTTTTGGATTTTTTAAAATGGCGGAGCGGTGTATAGACTCGCTAGGTCTACAGCTCACAGGACCACTAGTGTTATTCTACGGCTACACACATCGCGATAACGCGAAAATTCGTGTTGACGTCTCTTTCTCTGACATACAAAAAGAACGAGACATCAACACGAATCTTCACGTTATCGCGATGCGTGAAGCCGTAGCATAATACTAATTGATATTCTGGTACCCGTTTGCATATTTATAAATTATCTCTGAAGTTGGAACAAACTCAATACTGTACGAACAGCATGTCATTTATCAACCGATACCATCACCATAACACAGGCATTGATCTAAAGGGACAAATTACTGGTCCCAGCACTAAGGCGGAGCCCCAGACGGTTTAGCAAAGGAAGTCATCAATATAAAGTGAATCTATCTATCCAGTATATCTACCTGTTACTAGTGTCCGACTGAACTTTCGGTTTCGGTTTCGACCTAGGTTCGGCTAAAAAACGGGTTTCGGCCGAGTTTTGGTTACGGCTGCATCCAGTCGAAATTACGGCCGGAATCGAAACTGACTTCGAGAGGTTTCGCATTGCGATCTGACACCCCTTATTTCAAAAAGCACAAATAAGTAATGAATTTGAAGTAAGGAAATAAGGAGTGATAATATGTTACGTTAATTAATGATTAGTTCAAATATCAGAGATACCGAATTATTAATATGTAATTAAGAAACAAAGACTGCCCGATGACGACTGATTATACAGCCTGTAAATCTAATACGGGCGAATATTGAAACGGTGGTCAGCATAGGACCTAAGAAGCATATTTAGATAACTATTGCTTTAAACCACAATGAAAATATTTACCATACAAAATAATTCGGGCCGCAATGTAACGCAACACATTCAAGTTGACAAACACGCCAGTTGACAGTTACTTTAAAAAAGCTCGTATCTCGCAATGTCATAACAAGCATGTATGCGGTACATTGCTGCTCGGTAAATTTTCAAAAATTAATTACGAGGTCACTATTAAGTTTAATTAAAAAAACATATTAATTGATGATAACACTACTAAACGCTATATTTGGTTTAATTGTTCGCCCGTATTAGACTTACACGCTGTATTTTGGGCGAATCAACTTTTAGACCCACACTTTGACGTCTCAAGAATGTCTCTGGAGTTACCAAGAAATCGGGATTCCAATAAGATATTTTTCTATTTTTGAGGTTTATAAGACGGGACATTCATCGTTCTAATATACAGCGTGGGAGGGACTATACTGACAAACTTTAACTATAGATTTTAACAACTATTAGGAGTAAAAAATGTTATGTGATGTATAGTCGAAAAACGCTTACTTTCCGAGATATTCATTATTTTGTAAATGAAAAATCCCAACAAGCCCTAATAAATGTGACTAAGATACCTTTACTATTTTTTTAAAATCCCTTAACTAAACAGCAATTAACCTTCGCAGTATTTGATGGTAAGCGACTACGAGGCCAAAAAATTTACCTTTCGTTTCCATTTTAGCTTTTTTTTTTTTTTTGATAACTTTTCAGCCAGTAAGGACATGTTTATAACGAGGGGCTTAATTTACTGATTTATTTTGTTCCATAAGACTATTAATGTAAAATGACAATATTCGACCCATGTTGATATAACATTATTTAGTCGTCACACCACCAGGAATTCATGGCTAAAGTATGTCGGTATAGTCCCTCCCACCCTGTATACCATAAATTTAAACATAGACAAACAATTACTTAAAGGCGTTATTTTACAACGAAAATTAAAAGTTGCGGACAGCGTCGTGAACACAAAAAGTTGATTCACCCTTTTATCTTTTTACAAAAACAATCGAAATTCCGGTTTCGGTTTCGGCCGAAACTGAGGCCGAAGTCCGGTTTCGGCAGTAACAACTAGTATCGCTCAGACACTATCTGTTACTTTTACTCAGTACTAGTACTAGGCGAGTATTTGATGGGCTATAGATGGCAGATACCGAGCGAGGGTTAATGTGATCGAGGTAATATTAACTATTAATTATACAGCACCGTTATGTTTTTATGCTTTCTATCCGTCGCGATGGTTATTTGTATGGAGATTGACTTTATGACACCATAAGCGTTTAGGGGAAAGCTGTATTTTAACGTGTTTACTGCAAATTATGAAACTGTGTTTTATCATAATTTTGCACCAATTAATTGCAAGAGTAACGAAAATTAAAATAAGCCCAAAGTAGGAAAATCAGCGCCACGCGCGTCAATATCAAAACCAAAGAAAATATTGCAAGAAAATAAAGTGTAGGAAGTAGTAGAATATAACTTGTATTATTTAAGGGGCGGGTTCCCAAAAATGTCATTTTAGAGCTCTGATTGAACAAAGAATTTGTTCAAGGAATTATTGATATTTGTATTAATAACTATATGAATGTGTTCACAAAGAAACTGTCAAGGGCATCCGGGCGGATACAGATTTTTTGTTGCCCTAGATTTCACCATAATTGACTCGAAAAGTACGGAAAAATCAAAACACGGCCGGCTTTTTGACGAAGCATAAATGAACATTTGTCTTTGAGGCGTAATAGTTTAACACTTTTTCCTAAAAGCTACTTTATTCATCTAGGGCCTCAGGGCAGTTTCAAATTTTTACTCGTAAAGATACGGGAGAATTTAACTGGTATATCTAAACTTACAGAAAATTTTCATACAGTTCTCCCATGACGTCGCGTATTCCTTGTATTCAGATGCCGCGAGCGGCTCTTACAGAGCGGACGTATCGCAAAAATTCCCAATTTGACAGGCATTTACACATACACTAATGATACCAGTAACTAGATTGTAAAAAATAAGTAGGAAAAACTACGGGGACTTATTAATGATATTTTGATATTATTCTTCATAATATCGGAGAAATATAATACCAAGTTAACGAAAAATAGAAGTTAAAGAACATTTCCTGGTTTTATTATTAAAATGCCATTGAAATACAAAAACCTATTTTCAATAACATTAAACGGAAGGGAATGTTTTGACAATTATTTGGTATCACCGACCGTGTAAACTGGACGCACACTATCAAAGAAATTAGATTGTCAGTCAATGTCACTCACTATCTGTCAGTCAGTTTATGAAATTCGAGTAATGTTTTTGTTTCAATATTCACCAAAATTCGCTTATTAGCTATTATTTTATATATTGATGTACCCAGTGAACGTTTAATAGTTATAAACAGTGTAGCAGGTCAGTTTTATTCGATGATAAGATTGATAAGCGATGTAATTTGGAGCCAGGAATGAAAGCGATCTACGTCCTCGTCAAACGCAGGTACAGAAATCCAGCTAATATAAAATCGTATCTTTAATCCTAATATGTAATGTATTATGAACATATAAAATACTGTTTCAATTGGTGTGGATGTTTATCATGCCCTCTGTTGCAAAACTGGCGGTCACGAGACGTCATATTAAAATAAGGGATCTCTTTTGTGAATTATGCCAACAAGCGTGGGGAAATGTAATCAAAGAACCCATTATCACCGAAGGTGACACTGGCCTACGAGGAGATCTAGCATGCCGTGGCCGTGTGGATTGCACAGAGGGAGGCGTTATTCGACATTCATGTTGTAGACACCGACGCTCCCTCTTACATCTCACTGTACTGCCCTGTTGTTTCTGTCCTGAAATCTGCCGAGTCAGTAAAGCAAAACAAATATGCCAACGCCTGGGAGTTGTGTTATGCCACTTTTACACCCCTCGTCACCTCCGTGGATGGAGTTTTTGCACCACAATTAGCTACCTTTGTTAAGCACCTCGGGGAAGCACTTGCATCTCGCTGGGACAGATCCTTGTCTTGCGTTTTGGGCTGGCTGAGAGCTCGTATAATAACCTCAATAATAAGAGCGACCAGCATGTGCATCCGAGGCACCTGCCACAAATGGAAGCCAGCAGTGAAGTTGTTTCGTTTCGGTGATGGCGCCGCTCTTCCACACCACGACTGACAGACTGACTATCATTATCATAGTTATTTTGTAGTATCCGATATTTAGTTATTTAATTTCTACTGTATTACTTCGTATTGTATTTTATACAACCTATCCCCTGAATAAAGTATACTTTGTACAAAGAAAATTAATTTATTTTATTTTTTTCAGATGCCCAAATCATTACAACAATTTCCAGGGACCAATATCTCTACAAATCTACAATGAAGATAATGTGTATCAGACCTCTGGAGTTTTTATCTAAAGTACAAGATCACAAGATAAACTATGTTCTGTTCATTGAGTATAAGTATAATGTTATATGTGATATTATAAACCTATAAAATATAAATATACTATTATAAAATACATAAAGTCAGTTGATTGGCCTGTCGGTTGGTTGGGAAGTAAGTATTTTTTACAAAACGCATATGTATATGGAGACAGAAATAGTTGAGTAAATGTATGTAATTTTAACTCTAGTGGTATATGGAAAGTAATAAATAATGTACAAGTTTTATTATGGTGTATATGGCAACATACCCAAAGGGTACATTCTGTGTGGTGGTCGGACCCAAACAACAGTTTTGTCAGAGAGAGATTTCTAGTACTAGTTTCTGTGGCTGTATGCAATTTCATTTGAGAGAAATTTCACAAAATCAGTTTCTACATAGATAATTTTTTGTTACAGACAGTATTAAAATAGGGTAATTTTAACATATCTATGATATAGCTAAGGGATCGTTCATTAATCACACAAATCTAGAATTTCCAATTTTATAAAAGATAATAAAATAAACATTCTTTGGGGCGTTCATCAATCACAGGAGGCTCAAATTCGCAATTTTAAAATAATATGAATGCTAACCGGTCTTGAATTTTACAGAAAAATATAGTCATAGATTATAAATTATCTAATTATCATTACAAAATATTAGTAAAAAATACGTTCAAATGTAGCACATATGAGATTAAAAGTTTTACAAATTATTTAAGTACCAATATTTTTAACTAGTTTCACAAAAAAAAGAGGTTTTTTTAGCTTGTTGTATTTTTTATGTTTGTTACCTTATAAGTACATCGTTTATATACTGATTAAAGAAAACTATTTTTAATTAAGAGGCTCTACTTTCAGATTGGTTCCATTATTTATTATTATACTAGTGTTAAAAACAAATTTGCGAATTTAGCTTGTAAAAATATCCTTTATGAGGTTAAAATAAACACATTTTATTATTAATTTATTATTTCAAAATCCAGTTGAATTGAATAGAAAAAAAAATCACAAATATGAAACACGTAGCAATTTTGCTGTTTAATTTAACTCATGCAACGGTTTTCATCTCAGTCTATAAATCGGATTACAATTTTTTTTTCTAGTTCAACCAGGTAAAGTCCAACTTAGGGATCTATGCAAATTTTATCAAAATCGGTTTAGTATTTTTTGAGATAGAGAGTTAAGTGTGTTTCATCACTAAAAAAGTCGTTTGTTTAAAAGCGTAACTGAAAACGAAACTTAGGAGGAATTATACAAGAAAACCTACAAGGTCTAACATTCACTCACTCGTTATATTGGCATGTATGATAATATAATACAGTAAAATAGTCGTTCCAAACATGTGCCTGCTATTTTGTCGACAAACATTTCATTGAGACTCTTTACATCTCCATTAATTTTAGTATCAATTTATTTTCTATTTTTTATTTGTCTTGTTTGGACGCATAGAGAGACCCTTTACATCTCTATAAATGTAGTTTTTAAGGTAATGTAATGTATATTAAATTATTAAAAGAGAAACTGGTGAGTTTCTTCCGGCGCTTCTTCTCACCAGAAGGTCATTACCCGAAGCGCCAAAAAGAAAAGAAGACAAAGAATGTAACACATGTAAAAGAGCCCTTGAGGGCCTACTTACAGAAATAAATTATTTTATTTTATTTTATTTTATTTTATTGAATTTATGAGCCATTTTGCTGAAATGAAGGTTTTGAAACGTTGGTCGGTTATTTAGAGATAACCATGGCAACAGTATATTAGGTACTGCGGCGAAGCCCAAAGGAGGGTTATGTGTTTGACCTGTATGTATGTATGTAAGTATGTACGTATGTCCGTTCCTATGTCCGATCGTACGTAACTACTCAACGGCACATCCGATTTTGATAAATGATACATCATTAGATTCGTCTTGATGGTGCGAGTGTCATTGGGTATGAAGTTCGTTAAAATAAACAAAATGGCGGATTTTATGCAGTTTCAAAGTGCACCGCGGTCGGGGTTTTTTTTTATAAAAACAGCCCACTTTTATGTTGCCATTATTTCTTTACCCCTGTGGCGTCAGTGGCACGGCGTACCTATTGCTTTGCCCTTGAGCGTTCAAAAGGTTAAAAATATTTGCGTGACGTTATATATAACTTTTTTGTTATACACGTCATCAAGTTGATACAAAGCATGTAAAATATTATTTATTGTTTTTTCTACTGCTATGGTATGACATCATACATGGTATTAAAAATATACATTCTTAACCGTTAATTTTTATTTTACGTATATTTGTATACTCAAAGGACACTCGTGGCGTGGCACTCTTGCCGATAGTCGCTTCATGTATTGTGAGTAGTACAGGAGCTAGTACCCAGAATATTTGAATTAAATTAAATTTTGTTTATTTTAACAAACTTCATACCCAATGACACTCGCGCTATCAAGATGAATCTAATGATGTATCCTTTATCAAAATCTGGTGTGCCCCGTTCAGTAGTTACGAGTGGATATAGGAACGAACATACATACATACTTACATACAGGTTAAACACATAACCCTCCTTTAGGCTTCGCCGCAGTCGGGTACCTAACATAAATACTTATGTACATACATACATACCGGTCAAACACATAAACATAACCCTCCCTTGGGCTTCATAGGTTTCGCACACAGCACACATTTGATTTTGATTAATAGTTTTACAACGAATTACATACCTAACCGATTTAATTTTTCCAAATGAAAAAAAATGTTTTTTTTTTGCTAGATCTATCATTAACTAGTCTCACAGCGTTGGTTAAGCCGAAGCAAGCTTGAAAAACTAGCCTCGTGTAGCCCGAGCATTACTATCCCGAGTAAAGGTACTCCGATTTTAAAGCAAAGATATTCGATTTGAATTCAAAACCGTTCTTATACACTGGCGACATGGTAATATTTTTTGCGTGAAAACGTCATATTTACTCGTGTCGTGTTACCGACAAAATTACGTAGTTGAAGTTAATCCGGTTAACTATAAATGTAAACATTTATATATAAAAATATATTGATATATGTCGGATACTCTCTCGTGACTGTCAGTCAGGAAGGGTTAGCTGCAGAAGCCTGGCCGTTGAGGTATGTTGGTTAAAGAAGTGGATTCATGTCAGATCAAATCGTTTATTCGTCTGATTCTTTTGGCCGCTTCGGTAAATGACATTCTGGTGAGAAGAAGCGCCGGAAGAAACTCACCAGGTTCTCTTTTCAATCATCAGGCATTACAATAGTTGTTACAATATTATGGCATAGGTACTCGAGTGAGCAAATAGACAATTTCGTTACACAGTATGATTCATTTCACTATTAATCGACAGAATTACAATTATCAAATAGCAACTTTAACTACTGGCAGACGAACTGACAGAATCGTAAGACAAGTGTTGTCGCCACGACACAGTCAGAAAGAGAATTGACACTCTTGCCCAACGAGCCCGTCTACGTGCAGCGCAACCGGATGTTACGTCACACGGCGTTCGCCGCCATTTCAAATCTACTAAGTACTACAGTAGTCTTGGATTTCATGAATTATTGCTGCTGTCCCCGACATATACAACGTGTCCCAAAACTCAACGATAAGCCGGCACCAGAGGATGGAGCTACTTATGATTAGTCGAGAAAAAATAAGGAAAAAAATATATCTCAATTATTTTAGAAATTACAGAAAAAAAATGAAATTCATCGAAAATCGACATCCCTAATGGTATTTTTAACGACCATGTCTACAAATATTCAAATATTACTGTTTTTTTTTTGTTTTTGGAAACTTAAGTAGCCCTGCTATCTAACACAGTTCTTAAAAATACCATAATACATGTAGTTTTTACACAAAAAATAATCAAAATCGATTTTGTCCCTACAATTTTGAAAGATTTTTTCTTACAGTCCACTTTCAATCATCATGGTGTAAAAAAATTGTATTGACACCACTATGGCAATTATTTTCAAAAGTTGACGCAACTAACCAAGATTCCAAAATGATATAATACTTTAGGAAACCTAGTCACAAAAAAAAACAACGAATTTTTAAACAAGAATCGACATTATTTAATGTTGGCGGTAATCACTTTTACTGTACCCAAAAAAGGATTTTTGTTGTTGAAAAATGTTGAATAAATGCAAAGAAATGGTACAATTTTTTTTTAATTTTTTTAAATTCATTTACTACATTATTAATACTACAGTAAATGTTCAAATTGCCTGCCACCGGCATTAATACAGACATGACATCGCCTTAGAAATGATCGTTTTATCCGTCGTGCATATCTTCTACCATTGATATGATCCGCAGCTTGTGTGATTTTTTGGCGAAGCTCGTCCAATGTTGCTATGGGTTTTGAGTAGACTTTGTCTTCAAGACAGCCCCAGTAGAAGAAGTCCAGGGGGTTCAGGTCGGGCGAACGGGGTGGCCACAAGATAGGACCAAGTCGCCCGATCCAACGCCCTGGATACTCTTGGTTTAAGTATTCTCGCACTGCACGGGCATAGTGAGCTGGGCAACCATCATTTTGAAACCACATGTTTTGTAAAGAAGACGTGCCTTTACGTGATTTACAAAACATGTGGTTTCAAAATGATGGTTGCCCAGCTCACTATGCCCGTCTACTCAAAACCCATAGCAACATTGGACGAGCTTCGCCAAAAAATCACACAAGCTGCGGATCATATCAATGGTAGAAGATATGCACGACGGATAAAACGATCATTTCTAAGGCGATGTCATGTCTGTATTAATGCCGGTGGCAGGCAATTTGAACATTTACTGTAGTATTAATAATGTAGTAAATGAATTAAAAAAAATTAAAAAAAATTGTACCATTTCTTTGCATTTATTCAACATTTTTCAACAACAAAAATCCTTTTTTGGGTACAGTAAAAGTGATTACCGCCAACATTAAATAATGTCGATTCTTGTTTAAAAATTCGTTGTTTTTTTTTGTGACTAGGTTTCCTAAAGTATTATATCATTTTGGAATCTTGGTTAGTTGCGTCAACTTTTGAAAATAATTGCCATAGTGGTGTCAATACAATTTTTTTACACCATGATGATTGAAAGTGGACTGTAAGAAAAAATCTTTCAAAATTGTAGGGACAAAATCGATTTTGATTATTTTTTGTGTAAAAACTACATGTATTATGGTATTTTTAAGAACTGTGTTAGATAGCAGGGCTACTTAAGTTTCCAAAAACAAAAAAAAACAGTAATATTTGAATATTTGTAGACATGGTCGTTAAAAATACCATTAGGGATGTCGATTTTCGATGAATTTCATTTTTTTTCTGTAATTTCTAAAATAATTGAGATATATTTTTTTCCTTATTTTTTCTCGACTAATCATAAGTAGCTCCATCCTCTGGTGCCGGCTTATCGTTGAGTTTTGGGACACGTTGTATAAAAGCTTGATTAAAATAATAACTGTCAGACAACGCGTAATTTAGATTAAGTGGCCGCAGATAGCAGTATGCAGTTTGGAACACATGTTTCTTGAGAGAGCGGAGAGAAGCAATAGGAAAGAAAGGTACAGTACAATACAATAGTAATACTAGAAAAACTCGCAAAATTGATTCATCCCTCCCTATTTGCTAGATAAGATGTGATTTTAAATTAGTATTAATTAAGGTGGACATTTAAGTACACAGTTTTTAAATACGAAGGCAATACATTTACTATTTCAGTAAGGTTTGAATTTTATAATTAAAAATGAGAATAGATAAAATCTCATGTGATAAACGGACATCCCCATAATTTATGTGCAGGTACGTCAAGGTCAAAGATATATATGCAAGTAATGTGAAAGAAAACAGGTAATCATAAAAAGTTCAAAAGATCTTCAAGAACTTCAATGGCCACATAAATATGTATAAGGCAAGTTCAAAAACTTGTATGAAAGTTACATAATCAGTAACCTACAAATGATGCAATATATTGTATGTGCTTATATTTATGTCATTCAATAGGGTACTTTCCTGACAGATCAAATCAGTTACTTTTTATGAATTGTCAAAACGCTCGGATAGTATGAAGTTTCTATGAGAAAAAGCATAATGACGTCATTGTGCTCAAACATCAAATCATCTCCTCATTTATAGCTTTTGGTCTTTTAAAAATCGTTTAAAACGTTAAATAGGTGAATTTTAGTTGATTTTTGCAAATTTTCGAAAGCAGATTTCAAGGCTAGCGTGAAGTAATTTATATTGACTACAGGCAAGTACCCTATTCAATATAGATTCAGTAACTGCTACAGAAATATGTATACAAAATATAAACGTGCGAAAATCAACTTTACGGTCTTGACACACGAAACTAATTTGAATAGAATGTTTTGACAATTCACGAAAACAGTGCAGACTTGTCATTGTATATGTTTGTCTCATGTTTTGTTTGACCTGTCACGTCGTTATTGGAACTAAACTATGTTAGTCAAGTAATTGAGATTTTGCAATATTGAAGCTGCCAACTTAAAATAGGTAATGCGTTTCAATATTTCGTCCATGCAGACGTCAGTTACCGTAGTCCTGTGGCTCAGCAATTTAGGTGTAATTCAGTTACTTGTTGTCCCGCGTTCCAATCCTGCAGCTAGATGTTTTTTTGCATTTCTGTTTAATATTGATTACAGACCATGATGTTATATTACAACAGCTACTTATAAAATATATTCTTTAAATACTTCCAAATTACGACGATAAATAAAACACAATTAACATTTATTTCCGCAAAAGGATTTCCCTTTTTTTTTCATAAATTTAACGCAAATACATTCATATGCCGCTGACAATAGAGTTGTGTTTATGTAATTTGGATTGCTTACATAATTTTGATTATCATGTTAGATATATAATTATGGTTAATAGTGTATATTATATTTCTGAACTTTATGGTGTTTCTTAGTCAATGGCTTAATAAATGAGGACATATTATTGAAACTGTTGTATACATAGTTATCTCTCAAACTATGTATACTAATTTATGTATATTTATATGTAGCTGAATTTATGACCATTTAGATGACTACGCTTTTTGTCACTCTGTGGGTGTATACATATCTTTGACCTTGACTGTACTAAAAAATCTTAATTGATAATATGGAACAAAAGCATGCTTTAGATATACATCAAGTTGATTTGCAAGACGATCATATTTTATAAAGTTTTGGATTTATAAACGCATGACACATACATTTTAGCTTATAAAGTTATTTATTTAATAACTTGCTTTAATAAGCTAGTTGATCGGTACCTACAATCTGGGGGCACGGCAGTGCCCCCGCCAAGTCGAGCAAAACAAAGGCACGACCGTACCATCCTTTTCTCGAAGCCATTCAGGCCATTTTCAGCCTCCCGTAATTTTGTACTGGCTAAAGCTAGAACCCTGAAATTTCAGGGATATATAGGGCACAATAAGACATATATATTCTCAATATCATTCAATTTGAACGTGTAGTTTGAGAACTATTGCATGTCAAGGTTCCTTAGTTTTGTCACTGACTCACTGACTGATGATCATCATAATTCTAAGGTACTTCTTGCAGACTCACAGGCTCCAAATTTTAAACATAGTTAGTTTTTAGCCTATAAAGTCCTAAAAAACCTCCAAATATTGCAACTTCAGTCACAACTGCACACATAAGTTTGTAATCCTATACAAATACATGCGATTACAAATTTACTTTTGCAGTTCAAATTTAAAAAAGAATGGATTGGAATGTAATAAATAAAGGAAGATCACTTATAAAAAGAAAGGAGATCCCATCAAAAACATTAAGATGTAAAAAGATGCAAGTCTCGCACCGCAGTTCTTTTACAACAAAAAAGTTTTGACATATAATGTTAAACCAAGTCAGTACGGGGGGGGGGGGGGGGGGGTGTCCACAGTACTCGATTCCCACCGACTTGCCTATTATTTGACCGTGGAGGAACACATTTTATAGATCTAATAATAGGCAAGTCGGTGAGAATCGAGTACTGTGGACCCCCCGGCACTGACTTGGTTTAACATTATATCTCAAAACTTTTTTGTTGTAAAAGAACTGCGTTGCGAGACTTGCATCTTTTTACGTGTAATGTTTTTGATGGGATCTATTTTTCATACGAAGTCGATTAAGTAGCGATATTACAATTAGATTTCATATAGTTATATGATAGGTTCCTTTCGGCCGTCATCGCAACCATGTTTGGCAACCAGGTGCAAGGGAAGAATTTTCCTTCTTTGTTTGCAACTAGTTGCGGTAAGCGAATGTTTTGTCTTGATACGCAACCAGTTACCAACGCGTAAAACATTTTACGCATTGGCAACTAAGTTTCGCAACCAGTTGCCAATAAATATTTATCTTTTCTTGCTATGCAACCTATATGCAGTGGTAGTGGTAGTTGAATTTTGAGAAGTTCCATACTTATGATTCTCTACAAAACTACATACACCTAGTCCTATGATACAAATTGTTTACCTATACAAACTTTCTGAAATGAATGGTTTATTACGTTATCGGTATCTGTCATTGAGTTTTTTTATTATTCCTGTCATTATATAACATCTGTCAGTATTTTCACAACTTACGATATGAATTAGATCAAAGGTTATCGATCAAATGCATTACGTGTTTTCTTTCTAAGATTATTCCACATTAATTGAATGCTTGTCACGCGATGTCGACTTCTAATATATATCCCAGTTCATCTAAGATTGAATATATAACTTCAAGAAGAGGAGGTGTATGTCTGCTCTATGAGGGATATCGCTATCATCGGAAAAAGATATATAAAAATGGTTACTCATTTTTTAAATGCCATGGAAAGAAAGGCTGCAAAGGAAATTTAACATTAAACACTCGTAACGAGATTACACAGAAAACAAAGGAGCATGATCGTGATTGTGCAGCTGACTGGGGTCGAAATATAATATCCAAAAAAATTGACCGCTTGAAACAGACTACCAGCTGCAATTTCCAGCCAATAAAGAAGCAGTATGAAGAAGTCGTTCATGAACTCCAAAGAGAAATTATACAGTTTGGTTGCGTATCAAGAATAAACGGTATTTTGCCACAACTACAGGACAAAAAAAAATCTTTGTTGGCAACTGGTTGTGTATTTACGTTAAATATTCCTCATTTGCAACTAGTTGCAAACAAATAAGGAAAAATCTTCCCTTGCACCTGGTTGCGAAACATGGTTGCGATGACGGCCGAAAGGGATAGGTTTATATTTACACAGGCAAGCACATTCGCTAATAATGTGATATAAATTTGTCATAACAATTTTGATTTTAGACCCTAATGATAACGTGAATAGAACTAAATTTCCAGGTTGACATACCCACCTAAAGGTTTTTAAATTTGTGCGGATTATACCTACCCTACTAGATAAAAAAGCAATTTGCATTGAAGCTTCCGAAATCTGACCAACAATATTCCGTTTTAGTTTGAAATTCATTTCTACGAGAAACAATTGACACATCAATTACGTCATAACCGAAATTACAAGGACAGGTGACAATTTATCTCTTTCACTCCAGAATATGATGTTTTGACTTAAAGCGGTTTCACCGAGGAGGTCTGTTAGAAGTGCAAAACGCAATATGCTACCAATTAAAAAAATAGCGGTCAATGACCCAGTATGTGTGTGTGCGTGAATGGGGTAAATTTCGATAACGAGGCGCCTCAGGCGCCACCTGGTGGCGAACTAGTGTCGCATGCTTTACTTTCCAGCATCTAGCCGACCCTTAAGTATTGCATGCCTGAAACAGGCAACTGTTGAAACAATTGTCATTTTTATTATCTACCTATGTATGTACACAGTTCGCAATAAATCATTCTCATTCTTAATGACTCATATTTGTTATAGTTATCTGATCACAAACTTAATCAAATTAAATTTTCTCGATGAAAAAATCAAATCAACTTGTTTTGGTGATTTTTCAAGAGGGACGTTTACATCTTCAATAATAGAAGTAAAGGTTAAAAGTTAAAAGGCCTTAAAATATGTTCTGTTTTGCATAAGGCAAGGCTGATAAGTTTTCTTGGCGTCTTCTTTCTTATCCAGTATGCCTTTTGGAAGCACCGCTAGTTTCTAAGGTTAGGATAGTAAGCCCTTCTGGCATGTGTGTGAACATCTTTACACATTGGCCTATCCTACACGCGACCACGAACGCTGAAAAGGGTTACGAAACGTCGGGACTTAAAATGTAGTAATATACGCGATTTAATCCGTTTAAGTTGTTTTATTACTAAAAACCTTACAGCCAAAACAATAAAACCTGTATACATATTTTTAAATCATTGTGGTGTATACATATTGTTGCCATTGACTGAACCTTAAAATTAATAGCCGGAGGTAGAACAGATAATTGAAGCTCCTGTAGGAAGCCGGTTGCTTAACGTTGGTTGATGTGTGCGTGCTGCCCGTAAGTACAAAGCGACCGGCTTACTAGAGGTGCTTCAGTTATCTCTTAGCCCGGCTATTCATTTTAAGGTCCTTGCCACTTACGTAATTGTTTAATTTTCCCAACATTCGCCATTCATCCACTTTGCCGCTCCTTATTTGTGAAGTCGGTTCAAAATAAACAAGAAATCACAGGCGAAGCGAATATTCCAACTACTGCTCCACCAATGACATACAAACCGCTCAGACATATCTTTCAGTTATTCCACTGGCATTCGCCTCTCTCGTAATGAGTCGAATTCTTACACGCACTTGACTGACAACTGAGGGCCGAGACGGCGGCGAACTAAATATATGGACGCGCTGTTCTACAGTAATAGTACCAGTAAGCTGGGCTTTAGCCATAGAGCTAAAGCCCAGCTTACTGCTATGTAGTATTGAACTTAGCTAGGTTTTAGTCATAGAGTGGCAGTGTTATCTCACAGAACTAAGGGGACCTATAATTTGCTCCCAGATTGGGTAACCCAAGACAGGTAAATGTGGAGTCAGAAACCCTGTTCCAAGAAAGAAGTTAAAACAAACTGTGACATTATAAGTATATGAAAACTGACAGAAAAGTAGATGTACCTATTCTAAGTAAAATATCTAAGTCACTTCACTATCACTTACTAATATAGATATCTACATATTTTAATTTGACCATTAAAAATTACTTAATTACCAAAAAATATACCTATTTTCATTGATTGCCGTAACAAGCAGACAAATAACCTGTTTGTTGTTTTGTTAGTTCCATATACATAATATTTAAGATTAATTAGTAAGTGTTTTGTTATATTAGGTCATATTCCTTTTCCTCATGCTAGATAAATAGGTTTTATCCTCTCATCCACTTAATCAAACTCAAGTATGTTTTTATTCTAACGATGTAAATGCATGTCTCTAGTAAAAACTGTGGGCAATGGGGCATTAGTTGTCCATACGCCTGATATCGTTGGTCCGCGTTACCTAACTGATATGTTACGGTCATTTATCAAAATAAAGAGCGTTTTACGCCTCTTTGCGTGGAGAGAGGTTCGAATTACGCACCGTTAACGGGAATTAATATAACGTAATAATAGAATTAGATAATAATGCCTTTTCTTTTCTTTCCTGACACCACAGAATAAATAATAGTACTTCGTACAGAAGTTTCTCTCGTTCTAAGAAAACTGACGCTCGGTTCGCACCACTGGACGAAACGCACCGGATCCACCCGTATCTCTCTATCGCATAGCGCGTGCTCTTTCTGGTCGCTGACCAAGCCCCTCCCAGGGGCAAAATTTGGTACAGTCACGGGCAAAGATACATATCTACACGAAGTTCTAAAATATGTATACGTAATCCTTACTTTTACATGGCCAAGAGTGCACGACTAAGAAGAAGAATCCTCACTGCCATAATAAAACCTGTATACATATTGTTGAAACTTTGTGGTGTATACATATTGGTGCCCTTGACTGTACTAGCACAATAAAATAGTTATAGTAATGTTTCTTCCTACAAAACGTACATCGCGCACTTCAATGTGTGCGCGCCGTGTACGAACGCACTACAAGCAAAGTTTTAAGAATGTGTAACAATGCTCCAGTATGGATCGCACTCACACAGACGAGTGCAATACGTGTGAAATACGTGTCACGTAAACGGCCGAAGTTGGTCGTATTTATACACCGTGTTTTTATTCATTTCCGTTAAATTTGAGGGCACATTCTTCAGATCTAATTAAGTTAATTTCTCCAAGAAACTAATTTCGTAACTCATACCGTTTTTAAAATATTCATAATATTAATTTAATAATCACCAACCAGTATAAATGAGCTGTCATAATTTCAACACTGTCACAGTTGACATTCGCTTTCGACTAACTCAAAAGTGTCTTTTAAAATGCTCATCAACTCAATGTTAATTTATTTTGTATAAAAAGTAAACTTTTTTCGTATTTAACAATTAGCAATATGGGCTTTTTTATTTAAAGTGCGTTCTTAACTGACAGTTAACAGGTCGTTACAGAACTGACGATTAGTGTCAAACTCCATACATTTCGTTACGGACTGACAGGTTAGACGGTATTTGAGCATAGCTTAAGTTTCGCCTAACCGTACATTTTAAAATAAAAATGCCCGTATACCAAATAGCTTCTGTTGATGTACGGAGCAACGTGTCGAATTTAACAGAATTAAAAATAAAATAACTGGCCAAGAGCATGTCGAACCATGCTCAGTGGTAGGGTTCCATAGCCGTAACTATAAGGTAATAAATACGATGTAAAAAAAGTACAACAACAAAAGAGCGTATCTTCATAGCAATTACGTCCTTTTGTTGAGAAGCGCAGTTTATCGGCAATAACTCAAAAACGGTTAATCCGATCTTGTCGAAAATAATTTTTGTTGAAAGTATTACTTGAGCGTTATCTTTGTAATTTTTTTTATATTTTTCGGCCACACGGTTTAGAAGATAGAGGGGGCGGGACACAATTTTCACAACTTTCGGAGTGATTATTTCCAAAGGTATTCACGTAATCAAAAACATTACTTAAGAACCTTAAAATGTTTTCAAAAGAGCTGTCGAACTATGTAACACACGTTGACATTTTGTGAAAAAAATTTTTTTAGCTTCTGTTACATGTATGGAGTGCGCCCCCTAGATTTTTTTTATTTTTATTATTTAACTACCAAACTTAGTTGCGGCATCTACAAGGCATCTATATTCCAAATTTCATCAGTATAGGTCTTGTAGTTTTTGAGTAAAATGTCTGTGACATACGGACGGACGGACGGACATGACGAAACTATAAGGGTTCCTTTTTAGCCATTTTGGCTACGGAACCCTAAAAACACAGTATACTTGGGTACTAGTAGCCGCGCGGCGAAATCGCGGAGTGCGCCACTCCTGGCTGCGCGGGCGCTGATAAAACGACGACGCTCGAAAGATGCTAGTGTAAAGGTGGTTTTCCACCGGCGGGGCGAGACGAGACGAAGATTGAATTGAAATTTGTATGAAGTTTTCAATCCTCTCCTCGCGCATCGCGCAACTTGGTACAAATTTCAATTCAATTCTCGTCTCGTCTCGTCTCGCCCTGCCGGTGGAAAACCACTTTGAGGGGTCTCTTAAAATTAAAAGCAAACGCCCGCGACTCCGGCGCCGCGATAATCAGAAGGATTAACGCTTCCGCTGGGGCTGGTATCAATTTTATAACTATTTTACACCTACTCAGGGCTCGCAATTTTGTAATAAATATTAAATTGCTACGATGAGTGCATGAGTAATCATTAATTTTGAACCTAAAGTGCACCTGTTGCGCAAAAAAAAACTGTGAAGTAGTAATTAAATGTGATATAAGATTATGATATTGTATGACTGTTTAGGAAAAAAATACAATAGGTATAATATGTTTTGACATGCAGTTTGCGATGTGTTAATTTATGGAAATAAAATAAAAAATATACAAAAAGTCTTAATACTGACTGATGGCAAATGATCTCGGTAAAATATGTAAAAGCTTGTCTCAAAAAGTTATAATTTAAACTTGATTATATTGCGTTGATAATTTTTTTTAAATAACCGACTCCAAATAGTTAGGTGCTTATATTTTTTTAAGATTTCCTTCAATTTCTCCAAGATTACACTATGATATCCTGATTTGGTTGCAATGGGATCATCTCGGAGGTATACCTACCCTTTCAAATAAAAAATCTAATCAATCATCATCATGTCGTGTTTGAGTAATCGCGTAACAATAATAAAATAAAAATATCTACAGATAAATAATACCTAACTCTACAGATAAAGAGACAGCCCTTTGCAGAGATACTGGATGTTAACGTTAATAAACCCTCACTTTGACTGAAGACATTTAATTCGTCAATTAATATAAATGTTTGTAATTAGACATTATAATTAATTAATTTAATCAAGTAACCTAGCTACTTAAGTATTTACTAACAATATATGGATTTCTGTTGTCTTGAATAAATAATTTTGAATTTAAATTGAGAACACTCCTTCTTTTGGAAGTTGGTTAACAACTTAAGTCCAAGTAAAGTAGCATCCTTAGTAGTAATCTAAGCTAAGGGTCGAGCGACGATGGATCTCTCCCGACATTGATATAATTGCGGCATTAGCCCGCGCTTGCGCATGACGCATGACGCAAGATATTACCCTGACTTAGATCATTTGCCATCAGTCAGTATTAAGACTTTTTTACTTACGAGCACTTAGTGTAAAGATACGAGTTTTTTTTATCGTATTAGCTGGGCAGTCGGGTGATCCAATTTTTTTTGTTTTGCATTCTCCCCAAGGCTCCCTTTATTCGATTCAACTTTAAAGTTTACACATCCCTCTGCAAAGTTTGAACGAAATTTAACATTATTTAGAGGTTGCTCAGATTACCAAATAATTGTATAGTTTTTGGGTCAGTAGTCACCTGAGTACCATTGTACACCAAATTTAAAAAAATATTGCGAGCACAACTTTAGTCCGTTACTTTATATAACATTCGTCATTATAGACCACGGGGACGTTGCAATAAACGTATTTTGTTTTTAATTTTTCACTTAAAAAATCTTCGAATTTGAGCGACTAAATATTGTTAGACTTTGCTGAAATTTTGCGGAAGGACGTTTAAGTCTTATCAAATAAAGGGAGCCTTGTAGGGATTTTTTGGAGTGGGCAGCTATACCTACTGGTACTATACAAACTTTGTCCTAACTATAACGAACACACAAAAAAATATCCAATTTGGTGCAGTTGTTCACAAGTTATTCAAGTCCCGAACCCAAACGATGCCAACAAGACCCTATTACTAAACCTCCGCCTTCCGCGTTGTAAGTGAATGTTTTATCTAATTATTGTTACCAGTAGGCTTATGATGATACGCTTTGTCGCGCGATAAATAAATGATAAAGGCTCCGTCACGTTCTACAAATATCACTTATTTATCGCGTGACAAAACGTAGCATCATAAGTTTATTTATTTTTTTACGAAACAGGTCTTACTTAGTCCAACGTTTATTTTTTACTAATTATTTGTTAACATATTTTACGTGCATAACTTATTATTTTCTCAAAGGGTGTGAAAGAAATTGTAAACATGTTTAGAATTTCTTAATTACATTGTTGTATACATTTCTAAGATGCTATCAACGCCAGATAAGCGCGGAGCCTCTGGCGCCCCTGTCGGCATCAGTGGGCAACTAGGTTGCAAGATAAAATACTAATTATTTTGCCTATTTTATTCTAGTTTGCAGATACAGGTTTGATACATTGGCTAAAAAAAATCGACCGTTCGTAGTGAAAGACTAGGGCTAAGACTGTTCAGCAGCAAATATATCCAGTTTAATAATGATAATGGAAAAAATTGGCAAATAAAGTGTGGGCTTTTTGCTTAATAATCTTGTCATTTGGTATTTTTACAAACTTTTTTTATAGTTTTTTTTTACTTCCCGGTTCTCAATAGAGCTGAAAATTTGCACGTACGTAAATCGAATGGCAATGCATTAATACAATTAGAGATGTGCCATTCCCGGGAATATCCCCCGTTTGTATGGGGAATATTCCCGGGAACGGCACATCTCTACACAATGGGCTTTTTTATTTAAGGTGTCCTCAAAACTGGCAGCTAACAGGTCGTCACAAAACTGACGATTAGTGTCATACTCCATATATTTTGCCACCGACTGACAAGTTAGATGGAATTTAAACATAAGCTTAAGTTCCACTTCCAATAAAAATGCCCTAATGAATGACGGATTGATCTAAAGTGGACCCGGAAGGTTAAAAAATTACATAAGATTAACCCACCGTGTTCGGACTCATTTCGTCGGGTGACAACCAAAACTCATTAATTACCAAAAAAAACGGACAAGTGCGAGTCGGACTTGCCCACCGAAAGCATATATATGCTTTTGATGTCGCCTGTACTGAGTTCTTAAGGCCGAGCCACACCGGCTGCGTGTGCACGCGCTGTACGCTGCAGCTCCTGGACTTTGAGCGTGACTAACCGCCATTTTGAAAAACATTCATACTATACAACGCGTACGGCACGCGCACGCAGACGTGTACGCAGCCGGTGTGGCTCGGCCTTTAAGTTCAATAATTGTTATACTTTTGATGTCGCCTGTACTGAGTTCTTAAGTTCAATAATTGTTATACTTTTGATGTCGCCTGTACTGAGTTCTTAAGTTCAATAATTGTTATACTTTTGATGTCGCCTGTACTGAGTTCTTAAGTTCAATAATTGTTATACTTTTGATGTCGCCTGTACTGAGTTCTTAAGTTCAATAATTGTTATACTTTTGATGTCGCCTGTACTGAGTTCTTAAGTTCAATAATTGTTATACTTTTGATGTCGCCTGTACTGAGTTCTTAAGTTCAATAATTGTTTAGTACTTACAGTGGGTCCGAACCTGGGCGAATTACCCCTCCAGGGGTAAAACGACGTTTTCTCACGGGTAATTCGCATGAATGTAAGCCGTTTTACTTTGAGCAGTTTCTTATAAGCTTATAATACTTACCTATTTTTTTGGAGGGGTATTAATACAAATCTCGATGAGAATGTGGGCGATGTAATAATGAAGGTTAGGAACCACTGGTGTAGTATGTAAAGTTTAGCTGTGTAACGTGCAGTTTTGTTTGGCCGTACATTGGGAGCCACATAATACCAGGCGTTGAGCCACCTTCTGTGACTTGACGCCATGCTGAGTGGACTCCTTTTTCGCAGAAAAAATCTATATATACTTTTTTTTGCTATAGTGTATTTGTATGCGAAATAAACGTAAATTAATTCATTTAATTGGTGTAAACCACATCAGTACTCACCGATTTAAATCCGTAATTAGCCAGTGGAACCGCACACGATTCTCACCTTCTCTGTCAGCCTGATCTGGAACAAGCAGATAAGTCCATTAACAATGGCCTATTAGCGACGAACCCTATTCGAATCGTAGCTGGGAAACATTTACCGCAATATGCGAGAAAGTAATCTGTTTGAGGTAAGATACCCGCATAATTATAAATCAAGCACGAAATAGCAGTATATCTACACACAGAAATCGTCTCTTATAGTTAGGTTTATTTATTTTTTACGAGTGTCCTAGTTAGTACACATTTTGACTAACGATTTTTTTTACATCTTTTTATTAAAAAATGTATAGGTAAGGTACTCTATGATTAAGTAGATAAAAAACATAAAAGCGACAAATTTTCTGCAATTGACTCATGAATACAGAAACCTTCCAAAGATATAATAAAAATTACGTTTCACTTATACTATCAGTGACTCGTAAAGATATAATAAAAATTACGTTTCACTTATAATATCAGTGACTCGTATTGTATTTATCATGCAAAAAATACTTGAAACTCATAAAACTTTACAGCTGAGCTCTTTCATAAAAAACTCTATTAAAGTTTTACTTACTATCATAATAAAACTTATATTTATACATCGTATGAAACCGGATTCAGTTTTTAATATGGATCGAGCAATAATCATATGCTCTTCATAATCGAAACTAAAGCGTTTTATTTCAATCAATTAATAGTTTAGGTTATTCAACATGACATCACTTTCTTGCACGTCACTTTCTAATGCTGTTTTGACAGCGACTCAGCGTTACAATTCAACAATCAATATTTTAATTGATAAATGAGAAATTTGAAAGGGTAAGCTGCAGGCGGGCATTTCTCCAAAAATATGTCTGCGACTCATTCATCTGTCTCCATACGTTTAGTATAAAAAAGGGCCAGATGAATGAGTCGCAGACATATTTCTGGAGAAATGCCCAGGCCATAAAAGCCTGGTAATGGATTCGGCAGCAAGAGAGTGATGAAAGGTCATGCAATACTGGTATTTTTTGTATGGCTAGTCCCCGTTTTAGCCCATACAGTAATACCGGTTTTGCATGCCCTAAATATGTCTTCAGTTTCCCAAAGATTTTTCGAAATACATAGATTCAAGGGCAAAGACATAAACCCACCAGTTTTAAAAATATGAGCACATCAACTCTACATTTGTATGGAACTTCGCTTCTAACTCGCCCGCAGCTCGCTCGCAAATCGCAGGTGCGATAATGCTGTAGGCCCTTAGAGAGAGAGGCTTCTGTACTTAGTACTAATTCTTATTCTGTAAAAAGGTAAACAAAAAAACCACGTGACTAGGGTCGTTCAGCCAGTGGTGTTGTGCCACAGATACAAAACATTACTTTGATTGGCTGAACGACCCGAGTCACGTGGTTTTTTTGCTTACATTTTTTTTAAGTACTTAAAAGTACAGAGTATAGTACTAGTTTCATGGATGAATTAATGGGCTGTTTTTATCCGCTGGCACGGAATTTCATATTTTGGCTGTTCGCAAAATGAATGGAAATGTATATAAAAAAAAATATAGCTACAAAAAAGGAAATTACAGTTATTTCTTCATGGAACACGCACTTTTATGTATATCCTTTAAAATCGTATTAAGTAAATGACTTCCAGCGACTGAGTGCTATCACAAAAGTATGAATGACTTTAATACATCTAATAAAGTCCTTTGAATGGGACAGTCTTGACACTAAAAGACAGTATCATAAAAGGTGAAATTACGTTGTGAAAACCATGTTTAGCTTTTATTATGTACACGTTACGACAGTTAAGACTTTAAGAGGGTAATTTTACATACTTACAATAAATCTGTGGTTAGAAATTCTAGTGTAAGTTCTTTTCTAATTTATAGGTTCTCAGATCTCTCTCTGAGGATCGCGGTCATCGTGGTTGCATCACTTGGATCTGGAGCGGATGACCTGCCTCCACCAGTTTAGGCTTTGCTCTCGGGAAATACCGGAACCGAAAGTACCGGGATTTCCTGGTATTTTGAGTCAAAAAACCTGAACGTGAATAATAAAATAAATAAAAGTTCCGGTACTTTTGGGACACACATTTAATCAGCATTTATCTTTTTTTCGGGTGTACTATATTGAGTTTTGTCTATCGTAATTCAAATAGTGACAGAAATGGCGATAAATGACGTAGGGTATTTGCCTGTAGTCAATATAAATTACTACACGCTAGCCATTAAATCAGCTTTCGAAAATTTGCAAAAATGAACTAAACATCACCTATTCAAAACTTATAAATAAGGAAACGATTTGATGTTTGAGTAAAATGACGTCATATCACTTTTATTCCATACAAACTTCATACTATCTGAGCGTTTTGACACTCTTCATAAAAAGTAACTGATTTGATCTGTCAGGAAAGTAGCCTATTTTAATTTAACCAAACACGGTTTGCCGACGCAACGATCGGCGGCAACTCACCCCCGCCTGCCCCACTGGTCAGTAAAATTGTGATTATTTCTTAAATTATATTAGTAAAATGTGCTTTTACTGCAATGTGTAGTAGTTTTTATTAAAAAACTAACTAAACCTCATGGGCCTGAAGTATGGACAGAGTTTTTGAAGACACGTCGCGAAAGTACCGAAAACACTGGGAAATCCCGGTTCTATTATCGTCCAGTGCCGAAAATCCCGATTCTCCAGTACTGCATACCCAACACTAGTTATAGAGTATCATCTCATCATCATATAGACGTCTCATAGATGAGACTGACTACGCCATGGATATTTTTTTGACTTACAGACTATATGCAGAAACATAATCCATATAGAATAATAAAACGTCATTAAGTAAATATACAAGGTGTCCATGGGCATTGCGAAGGATTTTAACAGGATATTCCAGACCATATTTTAAGTTAAAAATGTTAATTAACGTTTGCTAAATTCGGCTCGGTTTTAGAGATATTTCCATTTTTGTGTAAAACTGTTGTAATGAAATCTCCAGTATAAAACACCTTTATGATTGCGACGTTGCGAGACTTAACCATCTAATGTATAAAAACATAAAAAAAATAAAAATCATAATTCGACCTAGGTTCATATAACATTTATTACTCCTTATAGCCTCAGGAATTCGTGATTAATATATTAATATCTCTCGCAATGCTCATGGGCACCTTGTATTTTGGCCTTGTATCTTGCTGACAGAAGTATGATATATGTCAAGTAAAACCGAAGTGTAAGTATCGTGTTTTGAATCGTAGAAATAAACAGAATAGTTTCTGTAGAAAAAAATCGTCATCGCCAGGCGGTTCATTTTCTTTTCCTTAAGTCACTACACTCAACAACACGCCGGTTCTCCAGAACCTTTCTGGAGCGTACAATAGTGTTCTGGAATGAACTTCCTTCTAAGATTTACTTCTGGATTTTTTTAAAAAGTCTATCATCGGTTTTTTTCTATCCAATCTCATCATCCAAAACTGTCAAATCAATCATTATATTCTCAATACTTTTGTCAGCCTCAATCGAAGACATTTTTTTACATGGTCCCTTAAGAGCCTAAAGCTCAACACGTGCCCAGCGGTTAACAGACCCTTTCCACAGGCTGATTTATCGTCAAACGGTAGTATCGATGCTCGATAAATTGCTTAAATGACTTAATCTATCGATAACACGCGGTTAAAAACAGCGGAAGCAATCATAAACATTCCGCTCGCATAAGTTAACTGTTTTTGTTTACAAGTTTATTATCACACTGGCCCGTTGGGTTCTTTTCCAACATGTGGCAAAGAAGTATGCAGCTCAACGGCTGGTATCTGGTGCAATCTTTAAAGCACAAGTTTGTAAATTAAGGTCGAATAATAGACTAATTTCCTAATAGATCTAGTTCTCCTTTTTATGAAGCCTCACCGCTCAGATAGTTTAGAAAATAAAAACAAATTAACATCACTCTTGTGCTCTTCTTTATTTTTTTTGACATTTTAAAATCGTTAATGACAACAATATAAATGAACCTGGGTTTATTTGGGATAAGTTTTGGCAGCTGAGCTTGATAATTAGCGTCGAAGGATTTATTTTTATTACAACAAACCAGCTTATTTGGTTATTTTTTTTAATTTTTATTTTCTACTTTTGTTGTTAGTGCAATTTTTTTGTTTTGTTAGATTGTTGTTGCGTAAAAACCCAAAGGAAAGCCCTTTGGAAATTATTTACTCGATTATGTTCAAACAGTTTGTGATAAGCGTAACAGAATTTATTATGACAATTTTAGTCAGAGGACATTAAAAGAGCAAACATTTATAACACTTTTTCTAAATAACACTTGACAAAATTCAGAGGTATTCACATAGAAAATTGACTTGAATTTACATACAAAACTAAAGGTATCTTTACAATCTTGATAAGCTAATGCAATTTTAATTATCGAGTAAGCAGTGCATGATGACATCAAGGGATTACCGGTGCATGAACCTAAGCGGAATTAAGATGTTAAAAAAAAAACACTAAAAAGCTGAATTTAGCAAAATTAGACCTTCTCTCAATCACGTTAAAGGTGTCAACAACGTTGTTATTTTGGTTGTTTTTATAGCTAGTTTGCCGCTATATTACAAGATATGCGGTGAAACAATGATGGGAAAGCTTTGGGTTAATTTCAAGTAAGTGACTGATATTAAGTGAGACATGGGGCAGGCTATGTTCGAGTCGTTAGTGCGAATATATTATGATGATGGCCTTTTGTTTCACTTCCAATGTTAACGTTATATTTCAGAGGAGATCTTAAACGACTTATGTTATGTGCCTTCATATTTTATATAACTCAAGACATATCAAACGAAGACCTAAGTGTGAAAATAAGGTGTCATATTTTGTATTACCTACAGTTCTCTTGTTCTTTTTATAGTGACTTAGTTGCACGCAAAACCAAGTTATAGACTTTATTTGTTAAAAATAGCAACTTTAGTATGAATTTGGATTGGCCGGAGAATAGGCTACAAGACTCATATCAAATTTGGTGCAATAAATGATTATTTTCTGTTGTATTTATTTAAGAAATCAATATTTTTCGATTACGGTTTATTAAAAGTGTTTGATGGCATGGAAATTTGTCTTATTTTTTTTTATTTTGAACCATGAAAACGGTGTCGGCCATGATGTGACGTAATAGGACCGTAATCTAACTTCATGTCGAACCTTATACGAGTGAAACTCGCCATGTAGCTTTGCTTTGCTGTGACATTGACATAAGTGACTTGGTGGTTTTTTGAGGTTGTAATCGTAATTGTTTCGTTTTGATTGATTTATTACTATTAGCATTCCCCATAAACGCTGGATAAATATCAAATGCTGGTGTTCGGCTTGAATGACGTCACACCAAAGATAATCTAAAGATTAACATAGCAAGCATCGTTTTCGCGCGGTTACGAAAGTTTAAATTTTAAATTATAAATTTGCGACAAACTTTAAAAAGGGGTCAAGTAGCCTATTGGCTGATATCTTCACCGAAGATTAAAGAATCTCATCGAAGTACTACGATTTTATTATAATGATAGACAGATATATTATGCGTGTCGATTAGCGTGTACGGTTTGACGAAATTACCCGCGAATGATTGATGCCCGACGCCCGACGGATGGTCAGCCTCACGGATTTCCTGTGACGAGCGAAAGTGAAAAAACGCTTAGACTTTCTTGTGTGCCGGTAATTGTTTTTGAACTGTTTCGAGTATTGTTACGTGTAAATATCACGTTCACGTGTAGCCGTGTAATTAACGTGCAATTTTTATATACTGATAAATAGAAAGCAGAAACGGGAGGTCTAATTAATACATTCAAACATGAAAACGAATCGTAAAGTAAAGTATATTTTATTTGTGAAGCATACATATGTTACAAAAGTGGTACAGTCAAGGGCACCAATATGTATACACCACAAAGTTCCAAAATATGTATATATAAACCTTACTGCCATAATAACCTTATTACTAAGACTCCGCTGTCTGATTGGCTGTCACGCACGGGGCTGCATCTTTTGAACCGTAATAGGTAGAGACTCGAAATTTTCACACGATGTGTGTATCTATTGCCGCTATAACAACAAATAAAAACAAAATTAAATTAAAATTAAAAGACGGTCTGCATACAAAAAACGTGTTTTTACGGTTTTTTTATTCGACGTCGGTACAGAACCCTTCGTGTGCGAATCCGACTCGCACTTGGCTTTTATTATATTTTTTAGCTGCCCCTCAAACCTAACGCAGCCTCAGGACCGCGCCGCCCCTGTGTGCGAAATGTGCAGCGCACACAGGCGCCAAGCCAATACGGGAGCCGGAAGTCGAAACACGACGACAATAAAGAGGTGCTTCATAGGTTTCGCACACAGGCGCTGCCGGGGGTCGGCGCGGCCCTGCGCAGCCTTCACACTACAGCAAAAACTCCACAAGCGATTTTGCAACGGTTCGTCTAGTCTAGGACGTTACAACTCGGACATTACTCGACGCATGAAGGAATGCGAACGGTACCACAGGACACAGGCGCGCGGTAAACCGAGCCCCGGGCGAGACGAGTCTGTAATTTCTGACCGCCGCGTAATAGCCAGTGTGTAACCACCTTTATGGCCAAGCGAGAAGGGATGTTTACAAAAACAACATATCTGATTATACTGGTTGACACCTGAGCGTTTTCCAAAATAAATCCCGGGGTAGCTATTTTCTCAAAATATGGACTTTTGAGGTTTATTATTATTATTATTTATTTAATCAGATAACCAATGATCCATACATTTGTTAGTAAGTACTTAGAACTATGTTAGTAGTGCATTTAAATTAAATTAAATTATATTATAAATTAAATTAATGTCATCTCAAAAAATAAAAAATAAAGAGATCATTTACCGATTCAGAGATTTTATCTGGCTCAGAATCGTTTGTACATTCGAACCTTATACGTAAAAAAAAGTGTCCCAAAATTTGTATGGATTTTTTTCTTTCCACAACGTCACGTTCATACAAACACAATGCAAAATAGTGACGTAATGGAAAAAAAAAATGGAACACTTTTTTTTACGTATAAAGTTCGAAAGCACTAACGATTCTGAGCCCAAAAAACCTCACAAGTCCATATTTTGAGAAAGTGGCTACCCCGGTATTTATTTTGGAAAACGCCTACCTACAGTCATTAAAAATGTTTCTCTTTAAGTCTCAACCAGTCTAGCCTAGTCAGTTGTTGTTTTTGTAAACATCCCTTCAATTATTTGCACTCCATTTGTACTTTTGAAATGATAAATGCCGACTTGATTCCATCGTCGTTTCATCAACGGATCCAGGCGTTGGGAGCGACTTTATCCTTCTGCTGTCAATATTCCATTTATTCGTACGAATCGATTTGCTTCAACCAAGGACCATTAAAACAAGAGGACTGTCATTCTCTATACAAAAAGCTGTTCCCCGATATTTACAACGCTATCTATGTATAAGCTTGGTATAAGAATTATATTATTTACAATTATTCAACTTTGCAAGCGTGACACAGTATTTAAATGTTAGAATTTATTTATTATTAGCTATTTACGAACTAATTGTTACTATACTATGTTTCTTTGTTCAAATGGTTCAATTATAACATCGTTAAATGTTTAGTTTTTTAGCGCCATCTAGTTTTTGCCTGGATATATTATCCCCTTGCGGTCGGGGCACGATCCAAAGTGTGGAGAATGACAGTCCTCTTGTTTTAATGATCCTTGCTCAACGTTTTTAATGCTTACTGCCAAGGAATAAACTCACTCCCAGCGTCTGTGTGTCTGTTCATGTCAAATACAATTGAGGATTCTTCAAGACACTAGTAAAGGCATCTACTGAACAGCCGAGCTGCATCTTCGGCCTCGTAGTCGCTTACGTAGTTAATTGCAAGTCAGTTTTTTTATAAAAAATGCGGTTTTTTTCACCACTTAAAAGAATATCGGGAGTGGTTCACTCAGCGATTTCGCCGAGCGGCTACTAACACCAAGGGCTCGTTCAGAAATCATGTGATCGTGTATTGTCAGAAAAATATCGCATATTTACATCCCTCGCTTGCAGCTTGGGCCGCAACGATCTCGGCCTTTCTTTGTGTTACCACCCTAGTTGTGTAATCTACTATTTTTTAATATTCAGTGCGTAACCGTCTTTATGTCGACCAAGTGAAATAATTATTTATGTCACACCTGGCCATAAAGTGACTTTTTCCGCACGCTGCGCGTACGAAAAAAGCCGCTTTCTGGTGTAGACATAAAATGATGTACTCAACACGGGAGGTAATAAAGAAATCCCTCGATCGAATATTTACGTCCCTCGCTTGCAGCACGGGCTGCAAACTCCTGCGATCTCGGCCTTTCTTTATATTACCACCCTAGTTGTGTAATGTACTATTGTAAGCAGGTACTTCATTTGTCTTTTCGAAATGACAAATGCGACCAGTTTTCTCGCAGCTATAATGTTAAATTAAATTATCTTCTATTTGTACTTCCTGCTGTTTGAATGGTTCGTATGCAAATTAATGATATTTATCTTTTTCAATATTTTGTATTTTTTGTTAAACACGTATGTGTTTCATAGATATTGAAAAATATAAGCACAGTGAAATCCTACACCACTGATTCAAAAGATAACTTCGTATTGCTTTTTTTTTACAAAATTGAGATCACTCAAAATTGAGATGGTATTCGACTATGTGTTTTTCTTTTGCCCTTAACTTGGCAATGTGCACCACAGTTCACAAAGTCTGGCCATCTTTTTGTATTTTTTCCAACTCCTATCGCACGTTACTGTCCAATCCCGGCGAGGCTTGAATTGTGGACCTTCTGTACCTATTTTTTGCGAAGTTAAGGGTTAAATTTAGGGGAGACCGGGTATGGTTGTCTCGCGGGTTGGTTGTCACAGCGGCCATAAAATAATACTAAACGAAACATTAAGTACATCGATCGGTGCTAAAAGATCGCAAGAGCTGTACATCTTTCCGTACTTCACCAATCGATGCACTTATTCCTTCGTTTAGTATTATTTTATGGCCGCTGTGACAACCAACCCGCGAGACAACCATACCCGTGCCCTATCCCACAAAACTTACAATTACAATCTTACAAGTGTCAAGTTATAAGTTTGTAATAATACAAGTGTGCGTACCACAAAATATACAAGTAACAAATTTGTAGTGGAAAATTCTTACAAATATGTAAATTGTATCGACAAGTCTACAATTCATTGTATCACAAAACTTTACATACGATACATAGCTTTTCCGGAAAACATACAAATTTGTAGCTGACAATTGTTTTGTGCTACATGAAATTGTAGTAATAATTGAACATATATGTAGAATTGTACCTACAAGTTAACAATTCTCTAAACGTGTGTCACACACCCTCTTGCTACTATATGAATACTAGTAATTGCAGTATATTTTATTATATTAAGCGATTCCAACCCTTTGTACTACGAAATGTTTAGATCAGGTAGCAGTGATAGTGAAGAAGAATTAATTTTACTTTAATTTATGACCTGGGGATACAAAATACTGGAAAAGAAAAAAATGTATACATTAAATTTGAGAAACCGGTAAAAAAGGTAGGTACTTATCATTGTACCTTACCTACGCCTTTTCCAATTTTGCCACACAATGTCCCAATCTTTCTCCATTATCCCTATATCATTTAAATTTTGCGTTATCTCCTTCCATTTGTTTATTTTCACAGTGTGCGTCAATTTATCACTAAATTTACCAAAAATAATGTTTTTGTTTTCGTTAATGAGGTCTAAAATGGTCAGTTTAGCTTGCAAGTCCAGTGTTGTAATGTCAGTTGGTATGTAGATTGTGGGTACGTAGGTATTGCTCGTAGATAGATCACTAGGTATATAATTATAATTAATGTAATCTTGCGTATTGGGTATAAAGTGAAAGTACCTTCAACATCAAAAAAGCTAAATAAAGTGTTACATATTTCTAGTTGTAACATTACAATTTTTCGCTTGTATATTTACAAATCAACAATTCTACAATTATGTATCTGTCGTGACATACCTTTATTTTTTGTGATACGCTTTCACAAAAGCGACATATTTGTATTCTATAAACTTGTAACGAATACATATTTGTAATTATTGTGGTACATTTTCTTGTTTACAATTTAACAAATTTGTCGAATTGTACACTTGTAAAGTTTTGTGGGATAGGGCACCGGTCTCCCCTACACTTTTCAATATAATTTACGCCAATTTACAATATCATATTTACGCACGCAAAAATTATCAGTGCGCAAGAATGTACACTACAAAGGC
Organism: Eudemis profundana; assembly: GCA_947034925.1. Classification (NCBI taxonomy): domain Eukaryota; kingdom Metazoa; phylum Arthropoda; class Insecta; order Lepidoptera; family Tortricidae; genus Eudemis; species Eudemis profundana. The sequence continues at coordinate 24,133,129 of OX344805.1, read as the reverse complement.
GGGGCGGTAAATTTCGAGGCGACCGCAACACGTAGGTTAATGTAAATATAGTTTGTGAACTAACGTTTTATGCAGATACCAACACGCTGTCTATGTCGTGCGGTTACTCTGTGGCAGGTGCATTGAATTCAACCGGAAATTTAAAGCTTATTGCGCAGTCTACACAAAGGTCGTTTTCATAAATAAATGTACAATTAAGGTATTAATTTACGAAAATGTTAATCTTGTTCCTTTCTGTAATTAAAGTTTTCATACAATTTATATGGTTAACTTTCGTTACAGAAAGGAACAAGATTAACATTTTGCGAAGTTGACTTGACTAAGGACATCTTTTTTTAGAACGACCCAGTGTTTACGTAATTAAAACTTAAAAGTTTTAAAAAGAATCGTTTGAAAGAGCCGAGATTTGAAGGACATAATTTAAAATTGTGAGCGAACTGGGTATGTGGAAAAATCGGATATGCGGACGAATTTCGGCCATTCTCACGAAGTATGACTGCGTCTAATTACCGCGTCTCCATACATTTAGTATGAAAACAGCGTCGCGGTAATTAGGTGACCGCAGACATACTCCGTGAGAATGGCCGATTTGTAATGTGGACGGCCAAGGAGTTAAGACAAATTGACTTAATGACTTACTTACCGACAAATGAATAAACAAGATGTCATTTGATCTCGTAATTACGTGTCTCAATACAACGAATTGCAGTTTTGCAGAAATAAAGTTCTTACTCATTCCTAGTATCTAAACTTTCAAGTGTTTACCTCTTGGGTGGTAAGTACTTGACCCATAGTTTACCTATTACGGTCAACACTACTTATGACATTTCCCATACAAGTAATGGCTCCAGTAGACGTTCCAATGTATGACAAACACGCGTTTTCTTTTTAATTACGATTTAATTAAATCCTTCACGTACTAAGTGTCTTTTTCTTGGGTCATTATCTCCTAAACAGGGTAAAACCACTTCATCAATAAATATCGTCTAATACCACAAGGCAATGGACATTACACCGTCAATCTAGAAGGAGCTAGAATGATGTACGATGTGAACGTGTGATCAATAATTTAGTGCCAGGAAGTCTTATGACAGTTTGATATTGGGATACAACCAGATATTTGATGTGAACTCTGTAATGTAAATCAATCATACTTTTATTGAACTGCAAAAGTTTATGGTGTATTTAAATAAGTAATATCGTAACGTCTCGGGAGTCTCGTTATGATTCTGAACAGTTTTATTGCAGACTTGTGGGCCCGCCCGCAACTCGTGAAGTTGGAATAAGTTACAAGTCTCTTATTAGGGTTCCGTATCCAAAGGGTGCCAACGGAACCCTATTGCTAAGCATCCGCTGTCTGTCCGTGAGTCACAGGGCTGTATCAAGGACCATTAAAACAAGAGGACTGTCATACTCCATATCAAAAGCTGTTCTCCGATATTTAGAACGCCATCTATGTATAAGCTTGGAATAAGAATTATATTATTTACAATTATTCAACTTACAAGCGTGACACGATATTTAAATAAAAGAATTTATTTATTATTAGCTGTTTACGAACCAATTGTTACTCTACTATGTTTCTTTGTTCAATTATAACATCGTTAAATGTTTAGTTTTTTAGCGCCATCTAGTTTTTGCCTGGATATCCCCTTGCGGTCGGGGCACGATCCAAAGTATGGTGAATGATGGTCCTCTTGTTTTAATGGTCCTTGGCTGTATCTTTTGAACCGTAAGAGGTAGACTTGAAATTTTCACAGAATGAGTATTTCTGTTGGCACTATAACAACAAATATAATAAATAGTACATTACATACCGAGGCCAGTAAAGTAAAAAATGTTTGTGTGTAATGTTATTTCTAGTAAGGCTTCAGCCAATTTGCTCGCACTAATCATCCATAACGTGTAATGGAGTCATAAGCAACACAAGTAATAAACGACGGACTACTTTTTTAGGGTTCCGTAGCCAAAATGGTAAAAACGGAACCCTTATAGTTTCGTCATGTCCGTCTGTCTGTCTGTCTGTCTGTCCGTATGTCACAGGCATTTTACTCAGAAACTACATGATGGATATTGATGAAATTTGGAATATAGGTGTGTTTTATGAGCCGCTACTTAGTTTGGTATATAAATAATTAAAATAAATATTTTTAGGGGGGGAACTCCATACATGTTAAAGACAGTAAAAAAAATTTTTTTCAGCAAATATCAACGTGTGGTACATAGTTCGACAGCTCTTTAAAAAACACTATAAGGTTCCTAAGTAATGTTTTTGATTAAGTCAATGTATTTGGAAATAATCGCTCCGAAAGTTGTGTAAATTGTGTCCCCCCCCCTCTATTTTCTAAACCGTTCGCCCGAAAATTATGAAAAAAAACACGAAGGTAACGCTTAATTGATACTTTCAACGAAAATTATTTTCAACAAGATCGAATGTACCGTTTTTGAGTTATTGCCGATAAACTGCGCCTCTCAACAAAAGGACGTAATTGCTATGAAGATACGCTCTTTTGTTGTTGTACTTTTTTTACATCGTATTTTTTACCTTATAGTTACGGCTATGGAACCCTACACTGAGCATGGTCCGACATGCTCTTGGCCAGTTTTTTAGGAATGCCATATCCTTTACTAGGAACCCGTGTTCCCTTTTATGACAACAGGAAGACATCGAAATCGGAACTACGTTCATTATTGTTCAAACACTTAGGAGTGCAATAATGATTTTATATTTGAGGTCCTTGTTATATACAGTGTAGATGTCTATTAAAATGACCAACAAACACGACACCAGAAAATGTATTACAATTTCAAATGTCGCACCGATATTCGATTGGATTTGCAACATTATAACGAAGGAAGCGGAATATTTGATCGAGTGCCATTTCAGGGCAGACGGCTTGTTAGAACCGGGCTTAATCATCCAGATTACGAGGAATCCGGGAAATGTATTCGTGTCCACATGTCTGCCAACATAGCGGAGACATTTGCGTTACAAAGTCCATTATTCTGATACTAGCGGAGGGAGTGTAACCACTAATCATGGATATAACAACTTTGGATATATTTTCACTGTATATACCAACATTTGACGTAATTTCAAAGGATATAATGACTCAAGGGGTACAATAAACGTTTACTATATCAACAAAAACTATAACATATAGGATATTGGTATAAGATTAAAAGTTATTGTATCAAAAGTTTATTATACCGAACGTCATGTGATCTGAGACATTTCGTACTTTTTTGACCTCGATATGTGAACAGAAAACATGTGTTTGAAAATCTGATAATAATGGTATAGTTAATTGTTCAAATACCACCAAACGAAATGGAGAATTTATGTTTTCCGTCACTAAAATATTATTTATTTTTTTTCCTTTTATCTCGACATATTTCCGTGGTTTAACACCAAGTGCATAGGAATTCCGAAGTCATTAAACCAGGCAACTTAATGTAACAATCACGCCGATAACATCTTAGTTACGATTGGTTATTAAGTTATTGTCTACTCATTACTTGCACGAGTTACTTGAATAACCATTTGCATACATTACTCGATGTCATAATTCGGTGTGTTTGTAAAAAAGGTAAACGCACGTTTTATAGTGACGGCAAATGTTTTTCCGTCTAGTGTTTGCATGTGTGCTTACGATTAGATGAAAACGAATAAAACGGTTAGATTCGTGATCGTTGTTTTCCTTACACGATAAGTCAATTAGGTTACGTTAGTTTAGTGAATGGACTTATAATGAAGTGTCAAAGCTGTCCATGTGAACTTAATGTTTTAGTGAAAGCGGACAATGAAAAATTATAATATGCTTCGATGTGATATAGTAAATTATTTAGCTCGTTGGCAAACCTTAATGCTGTAATAAATATTCAATATCTGTAAACTTTATAAGGCTTTCAATGCTATTTATGAGTGTGATATATTTTGCCTTTAATCAATACCATTGTACACTCACGGATTTTAATTGTTGAGCCATTTAGGGTTCAACTTATAATAGTCGTGTCATATATTGTGTATTACATGACAAAATTAGACTGAACCCTAAATGGCTTATCAAGCAGACATCATTTAAATTGAACCAAGGAATGCACTAAGCCGCTTCTTTTAAAACATTTGTTACACGACTGCGGCGAAGCCCTAAGGAGGCTAATGTGTTTGACCTGTATGTATGTATGTCCGTTCCTGTGTCCGCTCGTAACTACTCAACGGCACAACCGATTTTGATAAATGATACATCATTGGATTCGTCTTGATGGCGCGAGTGTCACTGGGTATGAACTTCGTTAAAATAAACAAAATGGCGGATTTTATGCACTTTTAAAGTGCACCGCGGTCGGGTTTTTTTTAGTAAAAATAATTATTGAGTTATTATAGTATTGTTAGAAAATGTAAGTATTAGTGATCAAACTCGATTAATATAGTCCTTTTGTTATGCCTCCTGTCCTGTCTAAGAATTTACTAAACTTACGTAAAAAGTATATATATCAAATGGGTTATGTTATGAGGCTATTGACACAAAGTATAATTCAAAGTATGTATTTTATTTACTTAAATATTGTAGAATAATCTAATACGTAATTAATTTGGCTTTTAATGGTGTTTTAAAACGGTATTAATATCAACACGACAAGAATTAATAAAATAAGTACTGCAATAGTATATTACACAACTAGGGTTGCAATACAAAGAAAGGCCGAGATCGCAGAAGTTTGCGGCCCGAGCTGCAAGCGAGGGACGTAAATATGCGATCGAGGGCTTTCTTTATTACCTCCCGTGTTGTGTACATCATTTTATGTCTACACTTGGCCAGAAAGCGGCTTTTTCTGTACGCGCAGCGTGCGGCAAAAGCCACTTTATGGCCAGGTGTGGCATAAATGATTTTTAAAAGGAGGCCATATTGTTTTTCTGGTTTTTTCTCTTTGTTGTATGTTTTTTGATGGATCGCCTAATGGTAAGCGATTACCACCGCCAATAGACACCTGCAACACCAGAGTACGGTGGTGAGAATAAGTAAAGTATCTACTTTTAATTTACTCTAACATCATCCTAATGAAAAGCAAATCTCGTTAAGACAAACACGCGTTAAGGACGCGTTAAATTGCCTCGGACACTCGTCGACATTACCGTTAATGTCTTCAAAAATAAATGTTTTGACTCTAAACGTACTTTAGGTTGTGGTCAAATAAAAAAGATCACGAATTGGTGCAAAAAGCGCTGATCTACTTATGATAAAACATTAACTCTAATTTTGACTTCATGTCACGAAATTTTGAAGTAGGTACAGTAGTCGCGTGGTCTACCACTTTTGAACTCTAATACCACTCAATAAACTCAAAAAAACCGTACAAAGTGCGAGTCGGTCTCGCCCACCGAGGGCTCCCTACAAATACTTTAAATAAAGGCTATATTTATATATGATTTAATTACAAAAGTATGGTTTTCTGATTTTTCCCAATACTTGTAGTATAAGACGGTATAACTTGCTAAATATCAGAGTTCTAAGTCAAAGGAAAGTACCCTATAAATTTTTGTTTCCTTGAGAGAGTCGAAATGTACGTTTTTGCGGCATAAACGGCCATATCTTTTTTTTACGTTAACTTAGAAGTTTAATTTTTTCACAGCTTCAAGGGATTATAGACTTGAGTATATGGTTTAAATTTTGAACTCGATCTCTCCACGCGTTTCCGAGATAAAGGGTCTTGACAGACGGGCAGACAGACGGATAACAAAGTGATCTTATAAGGTTTCCGTTTTTTCCTTTTGAAGTCCGTATTGGATCATTATCACCATCAACCTGCCGCAGTCCACCGCCGGACTTAGGTCTCTCCAAGGGTGCTCCACTAAGCACGATGCTCAGCCATTCTCTTCCAGCTACCGCCAGTTATCCTGCGATCATCGTTCCACCTTGCCTGAGGACGTCTTATGCTTCCTTTGCCGAGACGCAGTCTCCACTCCAGAACATGTCTACCCAAACGGTAGTCAGTTCTATGGCAAATATGACCTGCCAATTCAGGTTCTAACACCAGCGGCTGAGTACCAGTACTTCTCGCACAAGAGTCTGTGCGGAAAGAGAATAGGATTTAGATTGGGGACGCTGGAATGTTTTTCTACCTTATTTGCAAAAAAAAATGCCATACTGGTTAGGTTAGTTCCGTTTTTCGCCACGCCTATTCTCTTTCCGCACAGACTCTAGCACCGTTTCCATTGAATACAGTGGAAAAATAAAAAAAAACCGGTCAAGTGCGAGCCGGATTCATACACCTTTGTGTACAGAACCCTTTGGTTCTGTACCACCGTCGAGCAAATGACGCTAAGACAAACAAGTTTCTTGTATGGTCTCTTTTAATTTGTTACTATAGCGGCGACAGATATACAAATTCTACTTATGTATCTACCTATTTTACCGTTCCAAAGATACAGCTAAGACAGACAGACGACATGAAGTTTACCTCGATTCCTGTATGAAATAAATATACAGATTATCACTTCTATGTAAATCAAAGGTTCAAAATCAAACGGGCGTATCTCAGTCAAACGTATACTGTAGACAAGCTGTTATAGTTTAACCGTGTAATTGCGTGTAGGAATTCAACGGACTGTGTCGGTCCGTCACTGGAAACGGTGCAAAAACTCGCTAGAATATGTAATGTATGTATCTGGATTGGATTTAGCCGCTTATTCCTGCAGTTTTCCGTTTCTACGTGACAGTAGTAACAATGGCCGCGTTTTTAAATTGCTAATCAGTCATAACTGCATGTGATGCATGTTTAGACTAAACATACGGTTGGTAGTCTGTGTTATTGAATGTTAAACTTGCCTATGTTTGAGAATGTAACCATACTTGCTAGAAGAAAAATACAGTGCAGATTGTTTGTTTGTTGACAGTAAACGACACTACCTTTTCAATACTATTGAGAAGTAAAGTTAGGAAGCTTAATACAGCTTGGTACAGTAACATCAAAACAACAACACTAAAGACTAACTAATAAGAGACTCAAGTACAGAGAGATTATCGTCGTCTGTGCATATACGAATCCTCAGATTCTTCGGGCACATCACCCGTAACGAGGACTCCATGGAACGTTTGGTGGTGCAAGGGAAAGTCGAGGGCAAAAGATCTCGTGGGCGCTCTCCAACACGGTTCACATCAAATCTGTGACACCCTCCAGTATAAATATCAACTCTTAATCCGCCAAACATAGGGCTACATGGCGTCGCATCACGAGAGAAAAGTTGGCGCAAGACTCAACCGAGATATGACCACGACCACTCTGCCAAGAGTGCACGACTAAGAAGAAGAATATCAAAACTTCGTTTTAAGATTGTATGTCGTCGTCTAGTACCCATAATACAAGCATTGCTTAGTTTGGGACTAGGTCGATTTTTTGAGATTATCCCCACAATATTTATTTAGTCACGCAAGCGAGAATGTAGATGTTTTCACGGAATGCCATCTTTCGCCAACATTTTTATAAGGCCACGGGAAACATCATCATCATAATTTAAGAGTGTTGCTGGAGCTGTCGGTGGAGTAGACGCCACTTTGTGCGGTCCTCGGCCATGCATTTTAGGTCCTGGTACGACACGACATTGACCTTTTCTGTGAGCTGTTGCACAAAGTTTCTCCGAGGTCTGCCTCTCCCTCTCTTCACGGGAAACACTAATATAATTTTTGTTCAAAACGTAAGCCAAACCTAAAAATCCAAACAGTATTGTATCGGCAAAATACTAGGGCGTCTCTCTTTTCGGTTGCCAGAAGCCGCATTTCTAAAGACCAGATTTTCCAATATCAGTATTACCCAGACTAAGAAAAAAAATATTGGCACTAAAGTCTAACTATAGACAGAGGTCTACGTCATCAATCATCATCGTAAAGGTCAATATTCAGCGTTACATTAACGCCTAGTTTTTACCCGACTGCGGCGAAGCCCAAAGGAGGGTTATTTGTCATTACCGTTCAAGCAATCTTTGCAAGAAATTGTGATGAGAGTTAAGTTTTCAATGGATAATCTTCATAATCTATTTTTATCAATACTTCTGCCCACGCATCATATTGCATAACTATAAAACGGTAATGACATTTTATTGAGCGGCAAATATTCGATCATTTAAACTTACGCATAAAACTGCATAAGTAATTAATTCCAAGGAAATTAATTACCAACACACAGCGAAACACAGCCGGTAATATCCGTAATTATATTGACAAATCAGTGTCCAACCAATGTTCCGTCCAGCGCGTTATGATTTACGATTCGCGTGGTAAAAATTGCCAGGCCGCATAATGCATGTAATATATAAAATTATACGGCTACTTGTCACATATTTGTCACGTTGGGTGATACGATGGTTTCCTAGTTGTATGTAGATGTGTATGCATATTTAATTGATGTCTGTGGACAGGACGTATAATGTAGGCAATGCAACCCGGGTACCCGAAGCCCCAGGGGCTAAAACCCGGGTATATTGACTCGGAACATGAGTTTTCATATATTATAAAAGCTAGTAATTAATAAAAAATATGCACGTATCGTTTTATTAGGGTTCCGTAGCCAAAATGGCTGAAAAGGAACCCTTATAGTTTCGTCATGTCCGTCCGTCCGTCCGTCCGTCCGTCCGGATGTCACAGGCATTTTACTCAAAAACTACAAGACGTATACTGATGTAATTTGGAATGTAGATGTCTTGTAGATGCCGCTACTAAGTTTGGTAGTTAAATAATAAAAAAAATAAAATCTTGGGGGGGGCACTCCATACATGTAACAGAAGCTAAAAAAAAATTATTTCAGCAAACATCAACGTGAGGTACATAATTCGATAGTTCTTTTAAAAACATTATAAGGCTTTTATGTACTATTTTTTGATTAAGTGAATACTTTCGGAAATAATATTAACTTTTAAACCGTAAATCCAAAAAATATGAAAAAAATCAGGAAGGTAACGCTTAATAAATACATTCAACGAAAATTATTTTGAATAGTAACGAATAAACCGTTTTGAAGTTATTGCCGAAAAACTTCTCAACCAAAAGGTTTTAAGTGCCATTGATCTACACGGCAATTAAGACCTTTTGTAAGTTGTATATTTTTAGCTTTATTTTTATCTGTAGCACATTTCCTTATAGATAAGGCTATGGAACCCTACACTGAGTATGGTCCGACATGCTCTTGGCCAGTTATTTTAAAGTATTTCAAAAATAATCTAACGTTGGCTTTACAAAACTATAAATAAATCACCTACGTCTTTCTATGGTTAGGTAGGAACAGGGATTTTCTGTTCAGAAAATGCCACTTACGGCCAGATGCGTAGTATTACATTATATACGAGTGGGCTACATTGGTGTTTACTATCGAAGCTGTATTGCACAGCCCGAGCCGTCAGGTGAGGATTGTAGTGGCCGAGACTGCCCACGAGTTTCATACGACGTCTTTAACACACTTGTGAGTAAATAGTACATTACACAACTAGGGTGGTAATACAAAGAAAGCCCGAGATCGCAGATGTTTGCGGCCCGAGCTGCAAGCGAGGGACGTAAATATGCGATCGAGGGCTTTCTTATTACCTCCCGTGTTGTGTACATCATTTTATGTCTACACTTGGCCAGAAAGCGGCTTTTTCCGTACGCGTAGCGTGCGGTAAAAAGCCACTTTTTGGCCAGGTGTGGCATAAAGTTACTACCATTAACTTGGCAATGTGCACCACAGTTCACAAACTCTTTGGCCATCTTTTTGTATTTTTTCCCAACTCCTATCGCACGTTACTGTCGAAGCCCGGCGAGGCTTGAATTGTTCCTGCAGTGTTATGGCAAAACAAAGTATCTGGTAACGTATCTGGTAAAACAACGTAACAATGTGGGAAATCACACATTGTTACGTTGTTTTGCCATTGAGACAGCAGTCTGAAAATCCAGTGGCATTGACAGGAGTACTTCCGCATCGGGGCGCTCTGATTATTCCGCACGGCACTCGTGCGCAGCCGCCTATCCTGTTATTAGATTTACGAGAGCCAACGCTTATTGCGCAAGTTATTTCTGTAAATACAAGCTTAAAATGTAAATATAATCTGTTTGAAAATTTACGAGCTTGAATTCGTACATAGTTTTGATTTAAAGTATGGTTGCCATTATGTAACTTATGTGACTAGACTTACATTTTTCAGTTGCGCGTTGATAGCTGGGTAAGGTATTTGGAAAAGTTTTGAGTAATAGACATATTTTTAATTCCTTTTTTTAATGGTTTCGAGTACACATAAATATACACCCTGTATATGCCCTGTATATGGCATTAAGTTCGCCATTTGTACAATAAGTTTTCTCTTGTGCAGTAAAGTTTAAATAAATATACTGCGTATAACGAAACGAGGGACTTTCCTGAAATACAGTGTGTAAGTCTAATACGGGCGAATCTCTTAACGGTGGTTAGTATAGGACAAAGTGAAGGGAATTAGATAACATTTACTTAAAGTTGCAACAATAATTTTGTCCATACAAAATAATTCAGCCCGCAATGTAATGAAAACACACTCACGTTAAACGCTCGTTGACAGTTACGTTGACATTTCGGTACCGCAACCATGTTTACAGTACATTGCTGCTGAGAAATTTAAAAAAAATTAATTATGGGGTCGTAATGAACTGCAACTTAAAAAAACCTTTTACTTCATGATTACACTAATGAATACTATGTCCGATTTAATTTATCGCCCTTATTAGACTTACACGCTGTATAGTGCCATAAATTTGCTGTAGTATCGAAGTCAATAGTTAAATGCTTATATCTAACTAATAGTCCCTACGAACTTCATCCCGCTACATAAAAGGGCCAAACTACAAGACCTATACTAATGAAATTTGGAATATAGATGTCTTGTAGATGCCGCAACTAAGTTTGGTAGTTAAATAATAAAAATAAAAAAATCTAGGGCCCCCCCTAGATATACTCCATACATGGAACAGAAGCTAAAAAATCTTTTTTCACAAAATGTCAACGTGTGGTACTAGTTCGACAGCTCTTTTGAAAACATTTTAAGGTTCTTAAGTAATGTTTTTGATTACGTGAATACCTTTGGAAATAATCGCTCCGAAAGTTGTGAAAATTGTGTCGTCCCCCCCCCCCCCTCTATCTTCTAAACCGTGTGTCCGAAAAATATAAAAAATATTACAAAGATAACGCTCAATTAATACTTTCAACGAAAATTATTTTCAACAAGATCGAATGTACCGTTTTTGAGTTATTGCCGATAAACTGCGCTTCTCAACAAAAGGACGTAATTGCTATGAAGATACGCTCTTTTGTTGTTGTACTTTTTTTACATCGTATTTTTTACCTTATAGTTACGGCTATGGAACCCTACACTGAGCATGGTCCGACATGCTCTTAGCCAGTTTTTTCCGCGGATTACTGTCGAGTGACGAAAACTTTTGATTAAATCATGTGTAGGCTCGATATCGTTTATAATAAAAGTTAACTGTGATCACCACCGCTTGCTGCTATATTTGCTGGAACACGAATGAAAAAAAACCGACGCTGTCGAAACGCTCTGAAATCGACCAAAATGCGTTCACCTCGCCATCTAACGGATCCAATTTTATTTTCAAACCATCCAGGGACCCACTTAAATATATACCGTGGGCCCGTACAACCCGACCAACTTTAACCATAGATTCTAACAACTATTAGGAGTAAAAAAAGTTATGTGACGTATAGTCGATTAACGCTTTCCGAGATATTCATAATTTTTAAAATAAAAACTCCCAAGTGTGTAACAAGCCCTAATAAATGTGACTAAGATACTTTTACTGATTTTTTAAAATAACTAAACAGCAATTAACCTTCGCAGTATTAGATGGTAAGCGGTAGACATGCGCGAAACAGTGCCTCAAAAAGTAATGCTATATCACATCACTTTTCCGAAAACGTAATATCACACTTTGATATCACATCACTCCAAACATCATCACCCGAACATAGTCGATGACGATACGCAGCAGCGCGGGCGCGCGCGAGATACCAACATCACAGCTATAACCTACATTACGCAGTGCTTGTTCTCTGGAGTCTAGGGCATCTTTTGAAACTATTACGCGCGCTTCACTCGGTCCTCTCTCTTACTCGCGCTCGGCCAATGTTATTTAGAGTGATGTTTGGAGTGATGCTTGATTTCTCCGAGTGATGCGTAATGCAAACGCGTTCGAGTGATATCTCATTTGTGATATTACGCGCATTACTTACACATGTCTAGTAAGCGGTTACAAAGCCAAATAGACCAATAGACCTTTCGTTTCCATTTTAGCTTTTTTTTCCTTTTTAATAACTTTTCCTCCAGTAAGGACATATTTATAACGAGGGGCTGAATTTATTGATTTGTTTTGTTCCATAAGACTATTAATGTAAAATGACAAAATTCGACCTATGTTGATATAACGTTATTTACTTGTAATACCATCAGGAATACGTGGTTAAAGTTGGTCGGGTTCTACGGGCCCACGGTGTATATACACACAAAATTTAATCCAAATCGGTCCAACCGTTCAGGAGGAGCTAGGTAACAAACCCATGTACTTACAGAAGGATTATATACTGGGTGAAATTTATAACGTGAACTATGATAATAAAACCTCAATATATACATGACTTTGAATAATTTTTACTACGGGGGCAACTTCGTAAATTCGAAAAAATCCCTTTTGGCCCCCAATGTCCAATTCCCCGAATGTCCAGTACCCGTACGTCCAATTCCCCGAATGTCCAGTCCCCGTATGTCCAATTCCCCGAATGTCCAGTACCCGTACGTCCAATTCCCCGAATGTCCAGTACCCGTACGTCCAGTTCCTGGAATATCCAGTTCCTCGTATGTCCATTTGCCTGGAATGCATGCCCAGTGGGGACCGGTGGCGTTCCCTGGGGTCGAACCAGGTCGCTGGCCGGGCCACCTTGGGGAGGTCGGGGGGCACCTGGTGTCGAACCAGGTCGCCAGTCCCGGTCCCCTTTAGAAAGAGGGTTGGACTAGGTAGCGGCCAAAGCGCCTGGGGTCGAACCAGGTCGCTAGGCCAGAGCTACCTTGAATTTACGCTGATTGCTCAAAGTGAGCAACGGACCAGCGGGAAGGTTGAACCGGATCAACCCGTCCTTATGTGAGTGTGTGAATCGAACTAAGGGAGTTTTAGTTGCTGGGACGTCAAGTCCCAGCATGTCTTATTTCTCGAATCCCTCGATCCCTAATCGGGGGAAATTACATTTTTTTACGTGTTTGGGAGGCTGCTGCTGGTCAACCCACCGACGGAGCCGCAGCTGACGTTCACGGGGCTTCATGATAAAACATTCTGAACTTCTCACAATTATTGCCCGGGGCGAAGTAACTGACAATAAGAACATTCTTTGCCCGTACCTACCTACTGCGTAGTCTTACTGATAGTACAGTCAACTACAAAGAGATATATCCATGTCAATCTTACAAAATGAAGTAACTTTTTGTATGCCATAATTAATTACCCTTGGTTTGTGACATTTCCAGTAGCACTAGCAACCAAACCTTACACTATGATCGACTCGTTCAAAATGCAGTAATTATGTACTTATTCTACTATGTTTCCTCCGAATGTACACTTACAAGCCTCCTTTATTACCTATCAATATATTATGACAAATAAAAGCAAACTGCTAATGTTCCAAAAAAATGTAACCAATACTTTTAAATTCAGAACAAAATCGCATCGAAAATATATTTCAATGTAATGTCACTAATGTCTATTGATGTCGTTCTTGGCTGCCGATTTATGTGTGTAAAATGGATAAAGTTACTTACATAACCAGCAGAAAAGGTAAAAAAATATGTTGTTACCGAGGATATAAATACAATTTAAGTGGGGTCAACGAAAAAAGTAATACTTTAATACTTTAATTTCCTCGTGTGTGAAGATGGATATGAAGAAAAAATTTTGATATTCTCTTCACCCTTATGCCAAAATTTAATTAAAAACTCTAAAAATGCGTGAGTTGCGATACGAGCCGCGAACGCGGCGAGTATCGCAAATAGAGACGCAATGAGCGTTTTTTGACTTAATTATACAACGTTGCATACAATACTTTTTCTACGACTAGGGTTTAAAATATAAAATACAAAAAAAGGCATAACCTGCAAAGAAGGCAAATATGATGTATGACTGACAGTTGTGTCTATGGTAAACTTTTTCTTTTAAATGAAATTGACACGCAGTGAATATATTAAAAATACTTTTGTTTTTATGTTGGGATCAATGAATTTAGTTCAGAAAGTTTTGTTTTTCTTAAAAACCATAGGAATTTAATTGTTTGTTAAGTTGGTAGTTGTGCATTTTTACTGTAAAGTTAAAATTGAGCGCTTAATCCTTGACCTAAGTTTAACCTAGATTTAGAAGTCTGTGGCTGCTAGCAATAACGTAAAGTGGCTATAACGACACTTGTGCTGTTATGGGGAATAGAGTATAGACTTCTCTGAACTCATATTATGTATGTCCTTATATTAGTGTTCGTGACGACCAAGTAAAAGACAGATAACCACAATAAGCCACTTTATGGCCAGGTGTGGCATAAAAGTATAAAATTGTTAAAAACTATTAATATCATTAAATAACCCATCAAATTTATAGTAACCTTTGTTATGAAACCGTTACGATAAACGCAAGTTTTAACATAGTTGCAGAACAAAGTTATTGATTTCCCCAAACAACGTATGAGTAGTGACGTCACTGTATAACGGGCTTCAGTAGGGAGCGTTACGGCAAGTATTTGGGAAAGTCTAAAAATGTGATTTTAACAGTGTTGTATCTCGGTGAGTTTTTATGATATTGAAGTGGTTTTTTCACTAATATTTCTATTATTTAGAGGTGTTTCTATAATATATCACAGAAAAAAGTTGTCAAGTAGCCAATTGTACAAGAAAAAGGTGAGGATAATGTAATGTTTTTTTTTTGTATTTGTAAGAAAAAGGATGTTTTTTTTAGTTTTAATTTTAAATAGGTACAGTTTTCAGCTTTTCCTGGGTCAATAAATTTATAACCACGAGTATATACATTTTTAATTTTTCCTTCCGATTGCCTTATAGTACCACATTACACAACTAGGTTGGTAATACAAAGAAAGGCCGAGATCGCAGAAGTTTGCAGCCCGAGCTGCAAGCGAGGGGCGTAAATATGCGATCTGAGGCTTTTTTTATTACCTCTCGTGGTAAGTACTAGTACATTACACAACTAGGTTGGTAATACAAAGAAAGGCCGAGATCGCAGAAGTTTGCAGCCCGAGCTGCAAGCGAGGGACGTAAATATGCGATCTGAGGCTTTCTTATTACCTCTCGTGGTAAGTACTAGTACATTACACAACTAGGTTGGTAATACAAAGAAAGGCCGAGATCGCAGAAGTTTGCAGCCTGAGCTGCAAGCGAGGGACGTAAATATGCGATCTGAGGCTTTTTTTATTACCTCTCGTGGTAAATACTAGTACATTACACAACTAGGGTGGTAAATTCAATGTGGCTCTGGCCTAGGGGACCGGGACTGCGACCTGGTTCGACGCCAGGGCACGCCACCGGCCCCCACCTGGTACGACTTTTCCCACGCCCAATAAAGGTTGTAAGTTTGTCAGGCATCAAAAAAAAAAAAAATGGGACATTCGAGGAACTGGACGTTCGAGGCAAATGGACGTTCGAGGAACTGGACGTTCGGGGCAAATGGACGTTCGGGGAACTGGACGTTCGGGGCAAATGGACGTTCCAGGAACTGGACGTTCGGGGCAAATGGACGTTCCAGGAACTGGACGTTCGGGGCCAGAACCAAAAAATCTGCTGTTTCATAGAAAAAGTCATGAGTCGGTAGAGTAAGACTTGGTTTTTTTTTTCATTTACAAGACTGACCCCATTGTAAAAGTTGTTCAAAGTCATGGATAGATTGAGGTTTTATTACCATAGTTCACAGTATTTTAATAATGACATTTGATCAATCTGGAAGAGCGAGGCCTCCTGATACAGGTACCAAATACCTAATAGAAGGACTCGACTCGACCACATTGTAATGATCGACTACCACCTAAAGTTAAATGGAAATAAAGATTTATTATTATATTATTATAAATCGAACATTACTTTTGTTACTTTCTCATGTAAGTTAACTCCATGTGTGTTCTTATGGAAATAAAATGATCATGTCTTTGAACCCAACTTTACGTTACATTTTATGGCTCGGGAGTATCTTCGCGTAGGAATTGTCGGTGCCCGGTAGCGCATTTACGATCGATTGTCATTTGTTTGCCATTACTGCACTTAGGTATGTCGGCGGGATCGTAACGTAACTGTAGGCTTGTGGTATTTCAATGGTTATAGTGACGACACGTTAGCTTAGTTAGTGGGAGTGTCACCGCCTACGAAACTAGAGGTCCCGGGTTCAAATCCTGGTAAAAACGCGGTTTTTTTAGGATTTCGTTGGCACCCTTTGGGTACGAAACCCTAAAAACATGTGTCGGTACGAGTAAAGATAGGTACATAATAATATAAAAGTGAAATTTAAACGCACGTTTACCATTATAAGATGGTAATTAAAATTACACGCGTCATTATCGTTGGTTATTACAGTAAAAATTCGTGTAACTAGCACCCTGTCGTTTTGACTTCCTGCGTCAAGAGAAACCAAATTTGGTAGGTCGTTAAAGCGACAAAGTACCACAGACAATAAAAAAAATTAGAGTTCCGTGCCCAAAGGGTGCCAACGGCACCCTATTAGGTACTAAGCCTTCGCTGGCCGTCTGCCTGTTTGTCCGTATGCAACAGGGCTATATATTTTTGAGCCGTTCTAGGTTGAGACTAAACATTTTCATAAAACATATTTCTGTTGCCACTATAACAGCTAATAATTAAGTACGATTAATTAATACAGCCTAAAGAAAAGAATAGAATCAGACTTGTAAAGAGCCCTACTTGCAGAAATAAGTTATTTTATTTTTATTTATTTTAATAAAAACAAAATAAAATTAAAAAGAAACCTGCCTATAAGAAACGTACTTTTTGGCGCTTTTTGCCCGATTTTAATAATGGCAATAGTACTCTTAATCACAGAATGTGAATTTCTAAAACTACACTAACAACAAATAATGAAAACAATATAAAATACACTCACGGATAATGAATTGGTGTCATTTTCTATATAATTGTTCAAAGAAATTGACCCGAATTCGTTGTCCGCGAGTGTGAAAAGAGGTCCCCTTGCAAGAAACGTGTCTTTTTGGCGTTTTTATCGACTCTGGTATGGAACCCTTCGCGTGCAAATCCGACTCGCACTTGGCGTTTTTTGAGTTCGTTATTCGAGTGCTAATTATTGCAGCTCCATATCAGATTCATCAATTAGCAAATTAAAGAGATCCGGCCAATTTCGCTCCATCAGGCTGTTGGTATAAAACTCTCACTTGTCGTGTAAACTGGTCGTTTTCTTACCTTCTGATTCTATGTATAGTATTTCGACGATTTTATTAATGAAATGAAATTAGGGTACCAACTTCAAACTGAACCCAGATGAACCTAACGCTTCTCAAACAGAAGACATGAAGAACTTCTGACGGGTAGGTACATAGATGACAAGGAATGATAAGGACATTTTCATTTCATAACGTAGGTACGACTAACTACCACTAGCAGTTAGCAGTCGCCATAAAACTGACGAGGAGTGCCAAAAAGCAGGTTTTGTTACAAACCGACAGACAGTATTTAAACATAAATAATGTTTTGCCTTACATATTAAATAAAAAGGCCCACAAAATGATGTACGTGGAATCACATCCGAAATTTCCTACCGTTCTTCAAGAGGGGAGTGAATAGGTTTTTAAAGGGTCGGCAACACGCTGCTGCAAGCGTCCATAGGCTATGGTGCTGACTGCTTACAATCAGGCAGGCCGTATGCGTGTTTGCTACCGTAGTTGTACGTAAAAAACATTAAAATAAATAAATAAATAAAATAAATAAAATAATAAATAATAAGTTGTATGTAAAAAACATTATGTGAAACATTAACATTATTTTCTCAAAATGTAATTCCCGTCAACCATTACTAATGGTTTTAAATTAAGTTATCCCAACTACCGACAAGTTAACCTTAAACAAAGAAGGTGATTACTGTTATTATTTAACACCCGATTAACTTAACTGTGACCAAGTTGAAGGAACTCTAATCAAGAAAGAAAGTAAGTCATAATTGCGATTTGCAAGCGCGTGGATAATTGGGAGCTGATAATGCTATCGCTATAAGAGACTTGTCGCTTAGCGACTGACTTTATGCCAAGTGTACACGGGCTTAGTTACACTCGCTTATTTTTTAACCGATGTACAAAAGCACGAAGGAAGGACTTTCATGTGTTATTTTCTCAAAGCTTAGTCACCCAATAGAAAACGTACTTTAAGTACTATAACTTAACCATAATACATCGATTACAATCAGAATAGATAACAAAGAATGATGCCTCAGAATAGCCTACAAGCGTGTATAAAAGACATTTGCAAGAAGTCAAACCAGCTTCTCAATCATAGGCAAATATAATACAGTTGGTTTACGACAAATAACACAGCCGGGCGGCCATTATGCAAATCGGTCGGTGTTGATCTGGGTTTAATAGCCGCGTAATAGGTATTAACGTAGCCAGTCATCACGAGACGTTGCACCCTGAGGGTGACTCCATTATTCAAATTGAAATAGATTGACAGTTTGCCGAGATTATACAATACTTACAGCTCAATATGAGCAAACAATTAAAGCAGGCATAGGATTTTGTAGTGTAATCAATGTAATCATTAATTAAGATGATTTTTACAAGCTTTTGTTTAGTTTCATCTGTATATCCCGCTGTCTATCTGTGTGTCTGTAATCAAATCTTGCAAGTCAAATTTGGTCCACTTTCCGGTTTTCGAATCCGATAGAGTTGAAATTTTGCAAAAATATGTAAACCATAAAGCTGATCTGATGATGGAGCCATAGGATCATCTAAATTACACAGGATAAATTCACCGTGTTTGGGCTCATTTGGTTAGTTATGACGTGCAGTTTACGTTTATACAAAAAAAATACAGTCGGCAATAAAAACTCATCTCAACAAAACATTTTATGACATTTTTTTTTTTTTAAGAAATGGATATAAAAGTCTAGTTTCACGCAGACGAAATACTATATTATTTACCTAAGGATTGCCACAACTTTGTTCGCGGAGGTGAAATAACCTAAATATCTCTTTTTTGCTTTTCCGTAGTCGGATAAAAAGTATCCTGTGTGTTCACCGGAGTTATACTAACCTGTACACCAAAATTCATGGAAATCGGTCCAGTACTTTTTCGAGATTCGCGCACAAAATTTGCTATGAATTAAAAAAAACGTACAGACAAATTGAGAACCGTCCTTCTTTTGAAAGTAGGTTAGAGAAGAAAATGTATTATTGAGCACCCAGGTGTGTTCCCATCCAAAAACTTATTAAAATAAAATTAGTTTACTAACATAAATACTAGTAATGACTGAAAAGTTAAACGACAAACTTCAGCCACGTTTTATGTACTAAACAACAATAAACAAACACTGTTTAATTATTTATAAAATACGTAATTGTATTGTATAATAAAATATTTACCGAGATTGCAGTTTTCCGTGATATCAGCCAGATACCTGCAGAAAGAAAATAAGGTTAAAGACATTTTCCAATTTCTATTCCATCCTAAAATCAAGTCTTAATTTAAATTTTGATCGGCGCGCCGCCGCCGCCCAATTACCTATCCGCGCTCATATCTAATCCGGAGTGGTCAAAACAAGAAGTGGTCAAAACCAGAAGTGGTCACCGACCATCAAAAAACTTCGAATTTCGTTCTGCATCAGAATAAATCAATGTTGTTTTAATTTAATAAACTTAACTAATAACTTTTTCAATTTTATTTTGAAACTATTCAGAGACCCACTCAAATACACACACAAAATAGGTGATAAACACACGTAGAGAAGAATTATATGCAAATATAAAGATAGTGCGATAAAAGACTCAATGTAGTCAAAAACTTGTAAAATTGTACGCATATTTTTAAACACGAGGTACATAGCAGTCGGCATCTCCACACACATCACACACAGTTCCAGGCAATTAAGATAGGTCTAGTTTTTATCGGACTCTTAAAGGTTAAGGATTCGTTGCGATCTCAATTGCAGATCATTTAGTTCTACCATTTCGGTAAACGGGCGTTTTCCAATTTGCGATTTGTATGGATTTTTTTTCCACTACATCACGTTCATACAAACTTATAACCTATTTAACAGGATAATGCCTTAAAAAGTCCTGAAAATTCTACAGTTTCAGAAAAAAATGCATTATGCCAAATGATGAATTCTGCCAAATGATGATTCGAATTCTGCCAAATGATGATTCGACCAAAAAAGTTTCTGCAAGACAATAGTGAACCCAGAGTCACTACCGTGGACGTCACTACCGTAGGCGTTATTACTCTTTCTAAATGATAAAAATAAATGAATTTACTATCATGATTCACTCATCCATATGATAAAAAGAATTCATAGTTAGATAGAGCAATTAAAGCTACGGTAGTGACATCCACGGTAATGACAGTGTGCACAAAAAAGAGAATGATCCATTTACGAGATACTATAAAAATAGTGAAATTGCTATACATGCGCCTACTCTGCTCATCAGACTTGAATTTAGAATCAAATGCACGAGTTACTCTAAAGGGTTATTCTACAGAAATATGTCTGCGACTTATTCCTCTGCCTCCATACATTTAGTATGAAAAAGGACCAGAGGAATAAGGTGACCGCAGACATATTTCTGAAGGATAACCCTAAAAATACTTTGCTATACATATCATCATTACTTTAAAAAAATCAAATCGATAGCAGCAGTAGATTCTGAGATATCTGGCTGTGACAGACGGACAGACAGACAGACAAACAGAGTCGCACTTCCAATCTGAAATTCCAATTTGACTTCGCAATACAGTCTGTACGCCGCACAGAGTTATTTATGTATCGTACTTTAATTATTTCTGAATGTAACAAAATTAAGATAATTTATGATTTCCTTCATTATAGCATTTATTAAGTTTTTCTTTGTATACTACTGGATTACACTGAGTGTAAAAATATTGTACTTCACAATGCCATAACTTAATTATCAGCAGATGGTACACGAGTAATAATTTTTTATCTATTATAAATTATAATCTATAACACTATAATTTAACTAGGTGATGATACTGAGGATAACAATGTAACAGGTAAAAATGACAAGTTTAAATTTTCAATTACATTACTTACCAAAAGTAATTATTTGCATAAAAGTAAATAAAATCGAGTAAGAAAATATTAAACATACTAAAGTAATAAACAAAAACAAATTACTAACGTATAAAGAATGTTCAACGGCCAAGTCACACAACATTAACTATAATAATAAAGAAATCGCAGTAAGGAACCTTACACTTGGCACGACTCTGTCTAGATTTTATTACTTTTTAGAGATAAACAAGCAGCTCCATCGAGACTTGGCTAGTTTTTTACAGAATGTTTTTGATGGGATTTCACTTCTTTTTCTAGAAACGTGGGCATATTGATTTATTTTATTAGATTTTCTTATTTGACACAGTTTTTTCTTTTTATTTTTGGTTGGGTTCTTGTGTTTTCTAATCAGGGTCACCAGGTACTCCAGATCTTCGATTATCCTAGTTTTTCCTTTATGTGGCCATTAAACCCTAACTCTGTACCAAATTTCAGCTCTCTGAGTTTATGGGAAGTACTAGTTCTATTCTGATGATCATGAGTGAGTGAGTGTCATAAATGCGAAACTTTGCTTTCGCTTAACTTCGGAACTAAATGACCTACAGAAAATTTTGGATTTTAAGTATGTGATTATAGCTTACTGGATGGCAAAAATGTCTGCGTTCTGGTCTTATTCAGAGGTTCTCAAATAGGGGCCTGAAAATGCGGCGAAATAGTTCCAGTAAAGGATGGTATGTATGTATGTAAACACTTTATTGCACAAAATAACACAAATTACAGGGTTACAAAATTAAGGTATATTACAAAGGCGAACTTATCCCTTTGGGGGTATGGCAGTGTTTGCTTCGCGCTCGACTTGGCGGGGCCACTGCCGTGCGCCCAGATCACGTCAAGCAGCTGAACGGCAATTTGAAATGTGGTTGGCGGTGTCTGACAGACTACCACCTCAGTCGCAGAGGGTTAAATACCTTAGACGGAAAACAAAGAAAAACCGTTGCAAGTGCAAGATAAAAAGCCCGTTAAAAAGACAACCCTTTACAGATGTAGTCAATCATGACTGGTCATCGTAATTTGTCGGAAAATTTCGTATTTATCTTACTTTCTCAACAAACTTCAGTTTTTGAGAGAGCAAGATAAATACGAACTTTTCCGACAAAATACGATGGAAAAATATTATTCACTACATCTGAATAATAAAACGAAATGAGACGAGTCGAAGATCTGTCTTCCCAATTATCTAGGAAGATCAAAATAGTGATGGCCGCGATGTTGTTTAACTTTTTATTTTTGCATTAACAGGCTTCCTAAAAGCGTTAATTGTGTACAATCATCATAATGGTAAATAGTTTCTTTGTTTAAAGAGATAATTGTTAATAATTGGTTTGCGGATAATTAAAATGGCCGTTCATTTCGTACGTTCGCTTGATATGGATTGGTATCGTCTCGCTAACACGAGATTTATGGGATGGTGCAAAAAAACGTGTAATTATTGCATTGGCGAACATCGAAAAAATATAAGTGTGAATTTATTACGGGGAAATAAGCACGCAAAAGTTAAAATAGTTCGGGTATCATTTAATCGATCAGCAAAATATTTATATTTTGGTCAGCAGAAATATGTATTTGGTCAGCCAAAATAGCTAGTTGGTAAGCAACTTATGGTAAGCAAACATTTATAAATCAGGCTGCAATTAATGATATACTGATCTGCTCTAAATTATTTTGGTCAGCAAATTAAATATTTGAGCTGCATTAAGCGATCTACGGTAAATCAAATTTTGGTAAGCAATCAGTAGGTAAGCAAAATATTTCATTTTGTTCATCAAAAAAAGGGGGCAATAAAACCTAACTGGGCGCAACTATTCTGCCGCCAATCGTGTGCGCATTTTGTCATTCGGTAATTGTCAGCTGTCAAGTAGCAGGTGTCACTGTGATATATACAGGGTGTCACTGTGATGTATACAGGGTGTCACTGTGTTATATACAGGGTGTAACTGTGATAGATACAGGATGTAACTGTGATATATACAGGGTGTCACTGTGATAGATACAGAGTGATACTGTGATATATACAGGGTGTCACTGTGATAGATACAGAGTGATACTGTGATATATACAGGGTGTCACTGTGATATATACATAGTGTCACTGTGTTATATACAGGGTGTCACTGTAATGTATACAGGGTGTCACTGTGATGGGCTCATATAAAATTGGTATTTCGTTTTTTTATACATCTCATAATGTTTAGAAGTTATATTATTTATTCACAACGTGTATCGTTTCGTTTTTAGGGTCAGCAAAAAAAATAACCCTAACCTACCTATTTTTGAGAGCCGTTTCGTTTTTAGGGTCATCAAAAAGAAAATAACCCTAACCTACCTATTTTTGGGAGCCGTTTCGTTTTTAGGGTCATCAAAAAAAATAACCCTAACCTACCTATTTTTGGGAGCCGTTTCGTTTTCGGGTCATCAAAAAAAAAATAACCCAAACCTACCTATTTTTGGGAGCTGTTTCGTTTTTAGAGTGACACCCTGTATACATTACAGTGACACCCTGTATATAACACAGTGACACCCTGTATATATCACAGTGACATCCTGTATCTATCACAGTGACACCCTGTATATAACATAGTGACACCCTGTATATATCACAGTGACACCCAGTATATATCACAGTGACACCCTGTATATTTCAATTAAACTGCTTACAGACATGTTTTCTCTGCTGACAGTGACATCCTGTATCTATCACAGTGACACCCTGTATATAACACAATGGCATTCTGTATATATCACAGTAACATCCTGTATACATTACAGTGACACCCTGTATACATATAACACAGTGACACCCTGTATATATCACAGTGACATCCTGTATCTATCACAGTGACACCCTGTATACATTACAGTGACACCCTGTATATAACACAGTGTCACCCTGTATATATCACAGTGACATCCTGTATCTATCACAGTGACACCCTGAATATAACACAGTGACACCCTGTATATATCACAGTGACACCCAGTATATATCACAGTGACACCCTGTATATCTCAATTAAACTCTCTGCTGACCAATTGTAAAATCTTGCTACCCAAGTAATTATTTTGCAGCTCGACTGTTTATTAGGCAGCCAAATGATAAAAAAAGCAGATTAATATTGGTTAAAATGTTAACCGTTTTTAAACTGTTTGCTGAACAAGAGTTGCTGCCCGATTTTATTTATTGCCAGCCAAATCTTTGTATGCTGCCCAAATGATTTAACTGCTTATTTTTTTTTGCGGATCAATTTTAATAACGGCTGACCAAAAATTTACTTTCCAAATAGTTCTTCACTTAACACCTGAAGTCCATTCACCTAGAACCCATTATTCTAAAGTATTAGGATATAACAAACACAAATAAAACGAAAGTATCCAATAAAAGCTCGTCGGTCGCAATAGTTTATTATAGATTTGTAAAGTTTAGTATAATGTTTTTCATCTGAAGTAGGAATAAAAAAATATTATAACTCGTCGACCGTAGGCTGAATTACGCTAAGGGACAGGCAAAACAATGTCCCTTACCGTAATTCAGCCTACGGTCGACGAACTGTGACCTAACCTTATAAAAATGGGACATGGAAACATGACTTTAGTTATCTATAAGTAGCATTCATGTATTCTTATCTATTAACTATAAAATAAATGATTTCATAATTCCAGTCCTAAGTCTCATTATAAAAATCATCACTCTATATAGAACTTTAGATCAAAACACCTACAAATATAAAATGACATGCTTAGTTCCAACAAGTCTCAAAATAAAAAAAAAATATGCGATACGTCGGGAACGTCCATTGGAATTCAGTTTGACACATTACCTTCTAGACGTGACTTGAGATGAACAACTCAACAAATAGTTCAAAAACGTTATAAAAAATGCCATGCCACTTTACGTTGCTTAAAATTTTAAAAAATCTAGATAGTTCAACGACGTTCAGTAGTTGACATATACTCTGGATGCTACTCAAAATTAGGGTGGGGAACCGTACTGTAATACATAGTATTGTACTATAATATGACTCTGCGTACTATATACTGATTAATAAAATATAGTACACAAAAATACTATATTTTGGTTGGTCCTTACACGTGCGTTTGGGTTGGCCGATTTTATTACCAACCTCTGTTTTACATACCAACATCTCTAGACAGTTGTTCAGAAACAAGCTCGTTTCAGGTAAGAGTAAGATAGTTCCCAATCGCATTGGAATCGCAAGCGGATTCTCAGGGGATAGGTAGTACATATTGTGTATAGTACATTCAATTTATGGTTTAAGACATTTACTTCTCAAAAGAATTACATTCACTTAACATGAGAAATCTAACATAGAAAAATAATCACATGCAAATTATGATTTAAACTCATTTTAATGCAAGTTTTTCTTCAAAATACTATATTTCCTTTCAGTGTAAAATAAATAAAAAATAAAATATTGTACTACATCTTATATAACTTGAGCTGGAAAATACTACATTTGTCCAAGAAACAACTCCCCTATGTCTACCCAAAAAGGACACACGGATAGGTCAAAAGCAATACCAAAGAAATGTCATGCACGATACGTTCCAATTTAAAAAAAGATTTATTCAGAAACTTTGACAACGTTAATTGCAGTTGACATTTTACTTTGGACGAGTTGGACCAATTTGTTATTAATTTAAAACTTGTGGTTAACACCGCAGCGGTTGACGGGCGGTTGGCCAATTAAAACGCGTCGATCGAAAGCGAACCCGACCTTTTGAGCGAAACAAAAGCAAAAGTCACCCGTTATGTTAACATACGAACCGCGTCTTATAAAGGTAACAAATAAAGAAACTAGTAAAGATAATATTTATAATAAATAAAATAAGAATGCATAAAAACTAGCACGTATAATTGCAAGCAGGGCTTTTTTATTTCGTAGGTATCGATGGGGCTATTCTTAAGAAATATGTCTGCGACTTATTCCTCTGTCTCCGTACATTTAGTATGAAAAGGGGCCAGAGGAATAAGGTGACCGCAGACATATTTCTGAAGAATAACCCTAAACTGAACCTTGAATGCGTCCACTA
Source organism: Eudemis profundana (assembly GCA_947034925.1). NCBI lineage: Eukaryota > Metazoa > Arthropoda > Insecta > Lepidoptera > Tortricidae > Eudemis > Eudemis profundana. Next base: position 24,106,734 of record OX344805.1, on the reverse strand, counting down.
TACGTAACATGATTTCATTTTAGGGAGATGTAGACCAACCACCACGTAGACCAGAAGAGAGAGAACCATTTACCGAAGCGCGAAAATAAAAAATCAGACATGTAAAAAAGCCTTTGAGGCCTACTTGCAGAAATAAATGAGTTTGAATGGATTTACCTATTAAAATAAGTCTAAACAAAATAAACTATTCACAAAAGGAAAGGAGATTGACCAACTTTGTATGGGAGTTGGACCAAGTGCTGCCCAGACTAAAGACACAGTGCATTATGCTCCTTAGGCTTACACTAGACTGTATACTAAAGCGCTTTAAGATCTATCCCAGGAGTCATGAAAAAAAAAAACTTTTTGATTGGCACTAAAAATTAATTATTTCTTACATTAAAAGTAACAGATTTTACTGTAATCTCGTCGTCTAATCGTCGTCATTGTCATCGATAGGTTATAGGTTAACGCGGGCTTACTTTCCGCAACTCGACGACAAACATGCGCCTATTTTGCGTGATGGGTTGATGGCACTACTCTTGCCAACCCAGCTCTACCAGAAAGCCTAGCAGACCCTTGACGTTGCCGACGACTTCTGGGAGTGACCTCGGTGTTCCGAGGTGGTGTGCCCGGTACTTGTCCACCCCCGGGTATTCGAGAATGACGTGGGCGGCTGTCTCTTCCACCTCCATGCAGGCTCTGCACAGAGGGCTGTCAGTAACACACCCTAGAGTAAACAAGTGTTTGTTTAGTAGGACTTGTCCAGTGATAGCTCCGGTTAGAAGATGGAGCTATGGCCTCTTTAGCTGGCGTAGCTTCCGCGACAATCCGGGGTTGATTGCCGGGAGGGCCTCTCTGGTTTGCTTGCAGGTACCCAGGTTAGACCCGCAATGTTGCTGTTCTACCTTCGTACCGGCCCCGCAGTCCCTGGAACCGCACGTACACCGAACCCAGCATGAAGCCGAGTCGGCGCTCGTGGTCCGCGAGAGCCTGCACCAACGTCGCTGGTGTGCCTGACGCACCTCTTTTAATATTATTTTACCTTTTTATACGTTTTTGTATTTTTATAGACTTTTGTTTTTATATGACATTGTTACTTTTGGCAGTCCATTAAAAGACCATATCCGAACCAGCTCTGTTTAATTCCAAGAGTTACAACTGGTATGCTGACGGTCCCGTCGCTGCCTGGACTTTCTGCGCTGCTTCTTATTTTTGTTTTTCCAGTTCCCGTCATTGGGTCCAGGCTCGTCCTGCCAGCTTCACAGATAGTCCAGCCAGCGTCGAGTTGCGAGGATGTGTCGTCTGTGTCGAGTTCCTCCACAGGCGTCTGCTCCGGAGCAGTGGATTGCTCCACCGCCGAAACGACCTCCTGGGGCTCACCCGGTATGTCTAAAATGGGCTCAGTACGGCCTTTCGCCTGCGCCGAGCCTGTCTTTGTCGTCCACGCGCTAAGTTTCGAAGCCGCCGGTTTCCCAGCCGCTTTTCTGCCTCGCACGGACTGTCTTTTGTGTGAGGGCACTGTGAAAACAGCACCGTCAGCGCCACGGTGTGTCTTGCGTGGGGGCACTGTAGATACAGCACCGCCACGGTGTGTGGTGTTGCCTCCTCGGATCGCTGACGTGACTTCGAAGGCACGTGTGGTCGAGGGCGGCACTGTAGATACAGCACCGTCCCGCGGGTGTGAATGTTGTGTGGAGGTGGAGGGCACAGCGTCAGCCGCACCGACACTTCCGTGTGTGTGTGAAGTGTTTGGGGTGTTGGATCTTGTGGAGTCCATGTTGTGTATGTTGTGTTCTTCATCTCTCGAGCTTCCACCCGCCGTGTAATCGCTCCCAAACAAAAAACTAAAAGTTCAAAGTAAAGCCGAAAGCGCTCGCTCGCTAAAAACCCTTAAAAACAAAAATTCATGTAGTTTTTTTTCTCCTGGACCGATTTTAAAAATATATGTATTTTCTAATAGAGGGTAACGCAAGGAACTCGTTAGAGGTATTTTCATCTCTGGGCAACATTTGGTCCAAACCTGGTCAATCTCCTTTCCTTTTAAATTATTTCATCCCAGTCTGCTTGCAAAAATGTACAAAAAGTAAGTACCTCACACTTTCCCATTTTTTTTGACCGCCTTTTGTTCAATTTTCAATAAGAAATAAATGAATGCATCTATCTATATAGCATTATTTTCAAAATAAACAATTTTTAAAAGACTAAAAACTAAAAAAATCAAATCATATTGTCATATCATACTTTTTCATAGAAACTTCATTCATACCGTAGTAACTTAGCGACTTATAAGGTAACTATTATAATTTCATCTGTCAGGAAATTAGGTATCCTTTTGCGATGATGAACGTGTATGTAAAAAAAAATGCACATAAAATTAAACAGAATAATATGTCCAAACGCGAACTCTACCCTCTTAGCGATCTCGCCCGGCTTCATTGGTGATTTAGAAACGCTGTTATACTGAATAAAACAGATACTGCGGGGCATCATTGCTTTGATATTGTCAGATAATGAGTAGGCTAGTTTCCTAACAGGTCAACTCAGCTTCTTTTTATGAAGTGTCAAAACGCTACGATAGTATGGAGCTTTATAGATAATTTAAATAAATGACGTCACAGGGTGCTATGATCAAATTGTCTCCTTATTTTAATGTCTTATCTTTTAAAAATCGTTAAAAGCAAGAAAATAAGAGAATCTGGATTTGGAAGCTGAGTAAGATAATAAGTGTAAAATATATATTTTTTACTACAGGAAACTAGCCTATTCCGCCGGTAGAGGCGCTAGTGTAGCGGGTGGTCTCCGAAATGTCAAATGTCACTGTTTCTGGGGGACACGTGTTTATTTGTTATTAGAATAATGGTATCAATATTTTGCAATATCTAAGATTATTTATACCAAATATGAGTTACAGGTCAGCGAATGTGAGTGGTTTGAGACAGTTTCATCATTCAGAAACTTATGTCCTCTTTTTTCCGAACTAAACGCAATACTGCGGCGTGCTCGATATTTTTATGGTACGATTTTGAGGCTTTAAATACGATTGAAATGTAAACTAGGTACGTGTTCACACCCGTAATATCAAACTGACAGCTATACTTCAGGACCCTTATCGACAGTGGTGCCAACTGGTGAGCACAATAACCACATTTTTACTAAAAAAAAACCCGACCGCGGTGCACTTTGGAACTGCATAAAATCCGCCATTTTGTTTATTTTAACGAACTTCATATCCAGTGACACTCGCACCATCAAGACGAATCTAATGATGTATCATTTATCAAAATCGCCGTTGAGTAGTTACGAGCGGACACAGGAACGGACATACATACATACATACAGGTCAAACACATAACCTTCTTTTGGGCTTCGCCGCAGTCGGGTAAAAACGGTAGCCCTCATTGCGGAGATTGATCTTACACTCGTCTATTGACCTAATTTTAAAAGGTACTTTTCTGGTCTTTTCTATACTACTAGGATAGAAGGTATCAACAAGTATACGGCCTGCCTGATGGTAAACAGTCACCTGTCGGCTGTTTGTCCCGGACAAGCGGTCGCGGTTCCGCCGGCTGTGCCTGTTTGCCGTGCCCGTGGCGCACACGGTCGCGCGCCGTAACTCTCCCGTGTGCCGCGCTCTACACGCCCTCAATAGGCTTGATACGCAGCAGCTCTCCTGCGATCTGTTTGCGGATGGCTGGAAGGTTGTTGAAAGAGAGTGCCTGAAACTGTGTGAGAGTCTTACCTAGTAATTTAACCATTGACATTTTAATTATTGTTTATTTTGTACTTTTTTTGTATTTGTTTTTATATAGCTAAATTGGAATTAATGCCTTGTTTATGCCTAGTATAAGATTGAATTTAATGTCATAATGTAGACTTAGCTGTAAGAAATTGTAATGACTTAGGATTATCCTGTAATGTTGCATTTTCTTTTTATTCAAATAAATCACTAAATCACTAAATCACTAAATCACCGTAGCCTATGGATGCTTACAACGCCAGGGGCATTACGTCCGTGTTGCGACCTTTTAATAGTACATTAGTTACATTACTTACCTAGGGCGGTAAAACAAAGATTGTCTCAAATGCAGGCATGTGACGCCCGAGCCGAAGGCAAGGGCGATAAAAATGCGATCTGAGGCTTTCTTTACTATCGCCCGTGGTAAGTACAAAATTTTACGTTTCCCCTAGGCCAGGAAGTGGGATTTTCCGCACACGTAGCGGGTGGTTATTGCCACTTTATGGCCAGTACGTCTAGCATAACTGGCCGCGACTTCGTTTCTCGCGCGACAGAGCATCACCTGTCACTCTCACACGATATTGAGTGGAAAGAGATAGGTAGCATTTGTCGCGCGACAGAGAGTCGCGTGTTACAGTTGTGCTAGAGGTACAGGTGTGACGTAAAGTCATATTCCACTCCCTTCTAAAAGAACTCCATACTTTAGCCTCCTGGGAGCTCATTCCTTGACTGATTCGTAATGACAAAGTAACTATAAAAATCAAAGCCTTAAAATGCAAGACCAAACTCGCGTAAACCAGATTTCATTCTGCCCAACGAACCATGTCTAATTAAGCTGCATAATATTATGCACTATGGGAACATTCCAGTTTTAGACCGTCGTTGTTGGGAAATATTCACATAATTACCGAGAGATCGAAAATCTTTGTCTAGTATGAGATTCATAAACACAAGTTATTCTAATAATGTATTCAGTAGGCTTGTGATGCTACGCTTTGTCACGCGATAAATAAATGATAAAGCATCCGTCACGTTCTGACAAATAGTGTGTGAGGGTGACGGATGATTTATCATTTATTTATCTCGTGACAAAGCGTAGCATCATAAGCCTACTGCACAGCTAGCACAACTCGCCGCGACTTTGCACGTCACTCGAGTCAGCATGACCTGTCACTGTCACACTATAGTTTGTGCTAGATGTGCAGGTCTATTTAATTTAAGTTCATTATTTTTACAACAGAAAAAGTCACTACGTACAGAAATTTCTTTTTCTAACAAAACTGACGTTTGAGTCCGACCATCGGACGGAATGCACCGGATCTAACCGTCTCTCTCGCATGATGCGTGCTCTTTCTGGTCGCAAAGCTGCGGGGGAAAAATTTGGTAGCCGCCCGGCGAGATCTCTGAGTGAGCCACGCTTTTTACACAATAAAGCAGCATTTGCGCCACAAGCATTTTCACATTGTATTGTATATTCACATATGTTCTCTGGACACCGCAAAAGTTAAAGGTTTTAAAATGCCTAATTGATGTTTTGTATTTTTTTGTCAATGGATCCACTGAAAATCAGCGTCGTCGGCACCCTGTGCCCCGACACATGCTGAGTGGCCTCCTTTTTAGACACACCTCAATTTTGTACACACTTCCATAGACCTAAGTGCAACCTATACCATTTCAATATTGTTGTAATTGATTCAAATAAACATTTCTTTCTTTCTTAATTTGTTTACGAAATAAAGATCTTCACAAAGTTTCCTGCTTATAATATTAGTAAGATAGGATACAATAATGAACCAAGGATCCTATTATAATAATTATATGTAAGACGGCCCACTTTTTGCACTGTGTTACAAATATCTAAATAAGACGCAAATGCAAACTATAAATTTTCTGTAACACACAAACACGTAATACAAGTCAAATTACATCCAGAATGCACTTCATCTCTCAATACAAGGCCAATAAAATGTAAACAGGCTGGACTAAGAACTATTTATTAAACTGACATGAAACAAAAACGAGAAACAGGCAGCTAGACTAATGGAGAAGCCAAATACGTCAGCGAGGAAGACATCTTTATTGATCATTTAGATCTTTGATACAATGGGTGATAAGCTGGACATTTCATGTCCTACTCGGTCATAAAAGGCGTGTAGGAATAGCAATCCAATTATCGAAGAGCCAAGAAAAGAAATTAACAAAAGAATGCGAAAATTGCGAGAATGTAATGAAGGGTACACGGATAGAACATGTCTAGCCGTTGAGTAACTTTTCGAGTTATGTGGTTTGAAAGTTAGTCACCGTAAACAATACAATTGTTGTGCATCTTCCATTTTCATTAAATATATCTCTGTGTAAAGGGAAATCAGTGACAATTGGGATGTTGACTAATGTTGAATTTTACAACATAATATAGTCACATGGATTGGAAAATACTAAATTATCATAACACAAAAGAAATAAACCAAAAATGTATAAAAATATAAGTTATGAGGCCACAAAGTTTAAAAAAAAACGTATTTTTTTTATCGTCTTAAAGAAAAATTAAAGTCAATTTCGGAATGCTTAAATAACACTGAAAAAATAAATGTACGACAACTATGTGCTTAAACGCACTTTTTCGTGCTCAAAATGGCTATTTTTTTCATACAACTTAGTATAGCGATGGAACCGATGACGTCATAGGTTCCTCCCGTTTTGTATAGAGCGTTTTCAATGCTCAGTGCGATCTGCTACTTTTGATTACAATTTGTGGCTGTTATACTTATACAAATGTATTAGGTGTCATATAGATATTTGTTCCTCACAAATAGTAGAATCGATCTACGACAGAAAAAAAATCGAGTCAACACTCCCCATACAAAACTATCGGACAATGTCACAAGTTCACTGTGCAATCAGTATGGGGAAGTGCGGAAGAATAAAACAGTGGAAGCACGGACTCCTGAAAAAAAACTTTCGTGACCTCACATTGGGGGCACCGGGACAGGGAACGTTTAAGGAAATTATATAATAGGGATGATGACTGGGTTAAAAATATGTAATTCTATTTAGTCCGTCAGTTAGATTATGGAAAAATATGGGACACGTATTTTTTGGTTTATCAAAATATTAAAAATCGACAAAGTTATAGATCATCAAACTTCTGGAGTGGGGGCTTGTGACGCCACTCTTGAGTACAATTTGTACTCAAGAGTGACGTCACTCGAAACTTCTAAGCACTCTATCCTCGTCAGTTTTTGTTTGTCAAACAAAACAAAAAATACGTGTTCAATATTTTTTCATAATGTAACAGACGGACTAAACAGTTTTTTTTAGTCATCTAGCCTATTGTATGATTTACATAGACAGATATTGGAAGAACTGGAGATATCTGTCAGTGCCGCGCTCCACCAAGCAACGGAGCGTAACCGGTGGAGGCAGCTGGTTGACGGAATCAAAAGAAGTCACGATCCTCAGCAGTGAGGGAACGATTGAGATGAGAGAAGAGAGATGATTTACACATCCTTGCAAACTTTCAGCTCAATCGGAAACCGGGAAGTGGGTCAAATGTAACCTGCAAGATTTGATTACAGACACAGTCACCGTAACAGGTGAAACTAAGAGCCTTATCACACTAGCGAGTTGCGAGCGTATTTTGTATGAAGGCGATTGCGCAGCGAGTTCGCCGCGACCGATATTTAAAAGAAAAGAAGAAAGAGCATGTAGCATGCTTGTCTAGAAGAAGAAAGTTCTTCTAGACAAGCATGCTACATCCTAGGCTTCATCGTCACTTAACATCAGGTGCGATCGGAGTCAAATGCTTGTCTATCACACATAAAAAAAAAAAAAAAAAAAACACGCTCGGAACTCGCTACTTTATTAGTAGGGTTGGGACTTTTCGTGGCGGTTTGGAAATAAAGTGCAGTGGAGTCGTTGTTACCTAGTTAGCTTTTATGATTGAATTAATAAATTATTTTTAATGTTCTAAATAAATAAATAAATAAAATGGGACAATCTTACACAAATCAACTTAATCCTAAACTAAGCAATGCTTTTACTATGGGTACTAGACGACGATATACATACTTATATAGATATATACATACATAAATAGGTAGATAGACAACGTCCATGACTCGGGAACAAATATTCGTGTTCATCACACAAATATACCAGAATTTGAATCTGGGACCTCTAGCTTCATAGGCAGTGTCACTCCAACTAAGCCCAACGTGTCGTCAAGATACCTACTTACTTACCTAAGTAAAATTATGTCATTTAGATGGATTATAGTTATGTGTATGGTCTATCTCCTTTTTGTAATACCCTCAGAGTAATATCGATATACATCTTTTATCATATTTACGCGATAATTGTTTCTGACCAAAAAGTTTTTTACTTACTTGGGTTCATAGGTATTAACATTTTATTGAGTAGGTTTGTGAATTTACGGGTCAAAGGATACCTAACTTATATTGCAAAATGAGTATACATCAAATACCAAAAAACATTAATCAGCCAATCATAAAAAGTAGGTAGCGACTGCATTGCACTCTATGTCCAAACTGCCACGAAAATCGTAACCCTAGTGCTCTAAATAAGACAAATAACTCGTGAATCTGAGCACAAAGTTTATAAATACAACATGACACATTAGCATACAGTTACACGATCAACGACGCTCGTCACGCGCACGCGCGTTCCGCCATTTTAATTTTCAGTTCACACGGCCGCGTTTCAGAGCGCCTTTAATATTGATGAGACCAAACTATTAACTGGTTGCTCTGCTTAACGAGACATATTCAGTTGCGAGGAATTTATTGAAACTTTTTAAAGGTGCAGTCAGACCGCTGCTCAAAATACGTCGACGCACCGTAAACGCAGTAACGTAACGTAACTTATGCGTGACGTGTTTAACGCGACCACCATAGACGCGCCTCAGGCGTCACGTTTTAACACATGCTTTGCACACCACCGCTCAAAAGACGCTGACGCGGCGTATACGCGGTGACGGTCACATTTTTGACGCGTGCTGTCAATGCCGGTGCTCAAAATACGCAAGGATACTACGTGAACACTACGTACTTTAAGCTACGGTTTGAAAGGTGTGCGTCAAAAACGCGGCGCTTGAGGAGCGTCACCGCGTAAACGCCGCGTCAGCATCCTTTGAGCCGCGGTTTGCTCGCAGCTTAAAGCGTGTCGTCCACACCGGTGCTCAAAATACGTTGACGCACCGTAAACGCAGTAACATGACTCATGTTGTGCGTCACTTTTTTGATGCTTACCTCCCAAACCGGTGCCTAAAATACCTCTGCTTGCACAGTCAGCCAGAAGTGAGTGGCTAACTCCCAGAAAGAGCACGCTATGCGATTTGAGAGATGATCGGATGCGGTGCGTTCCGTCCAGTCAGGACCGAACGTCAGATTTATTAGAAAGAGAAACTTCTATACGAAGTACTATTACCTACTTATTCTGTGGTGAATTATAGTATAGCTTATTTTTGCTAATTTTCGATAACCGCATATAAAGCGTGAAACAATTTGTGTTGATTACACTCAATTACCCAATTATATAACAATGTAAGTAACTATCATTCGGAAAACTTAACTTTCTCACAAGCCGAGTTGACTTGGTCAGGATCGCCTAATTAACCCGCATTTGTAAGCAATTTACTGAATGAACCCTGTTGGCTGCAGTTAACTTACAACCTCCTAATTATTGCCATCGTCGTCGTCGTATTTTCAATCTTATTAACTATTACATACAGTACATTTTACAAGGCAACAGCCAATTAAGGTACGAGCTATAAAAATTAATTCTCATTGCAGTGATGACTGAATTAAAATGAACCTTACAGCGTAAAAAGCTAACTCGTCGTTGCTTCCCATACAAGAACGACGTAACCGACTATCCACTTAAGGCCTATTTTAGTCTGAGAAGCGACCCTTTTTTGCATATTCTAGTCTTTAGTAAGAATTTTAATGAGGATTGTGGACAAATTTATGCAAACGCGGTGGGTCCATTCAAGATGCAGTTAATGGTTGAAGCCTGGCGAGTGCAGCACAACTAAATGAATAGATAAATTCACTTTATTTATATAATGTTACCCTTATGCTTTTAAGCTCCATACCCAAGTAAATTGTATAAAGGTGTGGTCAGACTGCTGCTCAAAAGACGTGGACGCACTGTAAACGAGAGACACGTATTTTTTTTAGATGCCCAAATTCAACCTGTTAGGAGAAATTGTCCTCCAAAGTACTGAAAAGTGACCAACTTCTGCAGAAAAAAAATTCAAGCAAGTTGCTAATTATTTACTGACTGGTTTCATTATAATGTTGGAGAACATGAAATAACCCTCCTTTGGGCTTCGCCGCAGTCGGGTAAAAAGAATAGGCACGTATTTTGTCATTTCACATCAAACTAATATTTTCCTAAAAATAAACATCCTCAAAGGGCTCAAATATTGAAGGGTGTTTGTTTTAGGAAAATATTGAGTTTCAGCCGATATAACGAAACACGTGCCTATTATTTTTTCATGTTCTCAAACATAATATCAAACCAGTAATTAACTAGCAACTTGCTTGAATTTTTTTTCTGTAGAAGTGGCTTTTAGCTACCCAAAAAAAAATACGTGTCTGCTATTTTAGACTACTCTATAACATATACATATATCAAAATGAATCAAATCGGAGTTGGACAGTTGCGTTCCTTTCCTTGTTAGACAAGTAAACAACGGGTGTGTAATGATCGATATAAAAATATTTAATATATTTTCTATCGATATATCAACATTTGATATAATTTCAAAGGGTATAATCACTCATTGTGTATAATAAACGTTTGGTATAATTTTAAAATATACCTATACATTTATTTCGTATATTTAACGTTCGGTATAACGCTTATTTCTTATAACGATTATATGGTATAACGCTCATTTTATATACAAATCATAATATATAAGAATCAAGAGGTATAATAGGTATATAAATCTTTATTACCATTTATACAGGGTGTCCCTAAAACCAACTTTTATACGATCAGGGCTGATAGACCAGCTCATAAGAATCTAGATTAAGCAAATTTGACCTCAGTAAAAATCTCTTAGTTTTCGAGATATTGACGTTTTTGTAAAACTCGTGCTAAGTGATACCCTGACTCGGTGTTTTGAGTGTCATTGCTAAAATATCAAGTATTTTACAAATCTGTTTTTTGCTATGTGTGGCCAAATAACTATGCTATTGAACGTATTTTCTATTTTTGCTAATTTATTCCTGCTGTGGACACAGTACAATAACAAAAAAAATTATTCGATTTTTTTCAAATTTCACCTCTGACTTCGAACTAGCGTGGTGAAAAAAAAATGTACCAACATAACCAGGCACTCAACGTAAAAAAATTGCCCATTTATTGTAGTTTCTAAAATGGTATAAAATTTACTAAACACTGTAATAATTTTTGAAATAATGATATTATGTTACAAAATTAACTGTCTGCCGCCTTCATCTCATACGATCCGGTTGAACTAAGTTTGCACCTGGCGTGCTTGACATCACATACAAATTAGGTGCAAACTTCACGTAATCGTCAATATCTCGAAAACTAAGAAATTTTTATGAAGTCGATTTTACTCAGTCCCGTTTTTTATGAGCTGGTTTATCGGCCCTGTTCGCCATTTTGTAAAAGTCGCGAATTTTGATAGCCTGGATCAGTCTTTTGAATGTCATGACTTCAAATTTCAGTATTTTCTTAATCTGCTTTTTGTTAAACATTACTTAATAATTATGCTATCATACCTTTTCTGTTCGAAATTCAAATTCTGGTACGAAATTTAACCAATGGAATATTGTAGTATAACCTCCTTTTGAATTAAAATGCTATTATCTTAAAAACTACGGTGTCTAGTGTGTAAAATCTTACTATTTTAAACTACATTATTTTTTTTTATTTTAGCATGGTAAATTTGTTTTAAGTATTACGCGATTCAAATCCGAGGTCATATTTTGAATCACGTAAAATCTAATTTATTTTGATAAGGTATGATAGCATAATTATTAAGTAATGTTTAAAACAAAAAGCAGATTAAGAAAATACTGAAATTTGAAGTCATGACTTTCGAAAGACTGATCCAGGCTATCAAAATTCGCGACTTTTACAAAATGGCGAACAGGGCTGATAAACCAGCTCATAAAAAACGAGACTGAGTAAAATTGACCTCATAAAAATTCTTAGTTTTCGAGATATTGACGATTACGTGAAGTTTGCACCTAATTTGTATGTGATGTCAAGCACGACAGGTGCAAACTTAGTTCAACCGGATCGTAAGAGATGAAGGCGGCAGACAGTTAATTTTGTAACAAAATATCATTATTTCAAAAAGTATTACAGTGTTTAGTAAATTTTATACTATCTTAGAAACTACAATAAATGCGCAATTTTTTTACGTTGAGTGCCTGGTTATGTTGGTAAATTTTTTTTTCACCACGCTAGTTCGAAGTCAGAGGTGAAATTTGAAAAAAATCGAATAATTTTTTTTTGTTATTGTACTGTGTCCACAGCATGAATAAATTAGCAAAAATAGAAAATACGTTCAATAGCATAGTTATTTGGCCACACATAGCAAAAAACAGATTTGTAAAATACTTGATATTTTAGCAATGACACTCAAAACACCGAGTCAGGGTATCACTTAGCACGAGTTTTACAAAAACGTCAATATCTCGAAAACTAAGAGATTTTTACTGAGGTCAAATTTGCTTAATCTAGATTCTTATGAGCTGGTCTATCAGCCCTGATCGTATAAAAGTTGGTTTTAGGGACACCCTGTATATTTGAAATTGTAACGCCTGTGACCTAAACCTAACCTAACCTACTTTTTTATAGCAGTTCGTTTTTGTTGGGGGACGCAGTTCGAACCCTAACCAAACCTAACCTAATTGAACTTATGGTTTGAGTTTTTTTTAATGCGGGGGGCTTCGCCCCCCGAGCCCCCCTTTTTCTTCTGTGCCCTTATAATTTACTAACCTAACCTACTTTTTGATAGCAGTTCGTTTTTGTTGGGGGACGCAGTTCAAACCTAACCTAACCTACTTTTTGATAGCCATTCGGTTTGGTAGGGGGACGCAGTTCTAACCTAACCTACTTTTTGATAGCAGTTCGTTTTGGTAGGGGGACGAAGTTCAAACCTAACCTAACCTACTTTTTGATACCCATCAAATATGTAGGGGGACGCAGTTCAAACCTAACCTAACCTACTTTTTGATAGCAGTTCGTTTTTGTTGGGGGACGCAGTTCGAACCCTAACCTAACCTAACCTAACCTAATTGAACTTATGGTTTGAGTTTTTTTTTAATGCGGGGGGCTTCGCCCCCCGAGCCCCCCTTGTGGGGGGCTTCGCCCCCCCGTCCCCCCTTTTTCTTCTGTGCCCTTATAATTTACTAACCTAACCTACTTTTTGATAGCAGTTCGTTTTTGTTGGGGGACGCAGTTCAAACCTAACCTAACCTACTTTTTGATAGCCATTCGTTTTGGTAGGGGGACGCAGTTCTAACCTAACCTACTTTTTGATAGCAGTTCGTTTTTGTTGGGAGACGCAGTTCAAACCTAACCTAACCTACTTTTTGATACATTATATCAATAATGGTTATGCCAATTGTATTTTATATGAAAATAACGTTATACCATAAGTTCATTATAGGAAATAAGCATTATACTTAAAGAATGCTATATTAAATGTTATTCTATCAAATGATCATTATAAGAAATAATAATTATGTCATATGTAAATATATTAAGTGTTGTTATATGATTTAATAATTATATCAAATGAGCGTTATTGCGACTAATATTATACCAAAAATTTTTATAGCCATCGTTACGCACCCGTAAACAACGCCATATCTCTGACAATCGCAGACAAAGTTGCTTCTAGTGTTAAATAAATTAAGTAAGTAATACAGCTAAGCAACCCTATTATAGCAACTAAGTAGGTACATGACAAATAAATGCCTATTAATTACCGGCCATAAAGCGCCATAATGCAATGATTGATAATAAATCATAATGGCCAATTACCTTCCTTAAACATATCGGTACCGGGGGTCGCTGAACTCGCGGCGCCATGACTATGATGAACGCAAGGCCGGCCCTCGGTACACAGGGCGCTATGCTATACTATACTCTGTACTTTTAAGTATTTTAAAAAAGGTAAACAAAAAAAAACCACGTGACACGGGTCGTTCAGCCAGTGGTATTGTGCCACAGATACAAAACGTTACTTTGATTGGCTGAACGACCCGAGTCACGTGGTTTTTTTGATTACCTTTTTTTTAAATACCTAAAAAGTGAAAGCTTCAGCCGCGAAGGTGAAAAATATCACTTAGGGCCGATACAGACGGACTGCAACCCAACTACAACTCCCTACGATTTGTATGGGAACTGCATCACAACAGGACGCCGACTGCGCAGTTGTGTTGCAGTTGCAGTTGGGTTGCAGTCCGTCTGTATCGGCCCTTTACCTTCGGATATAGAATATTTTGCGTTCGCAACTTCTCTCTTCCAACTGTGTTGACGAATTATTTTGTTAAAAATTATGGGCTAACTATTAGCCCACAATTTTTAAGTACGAGTTGTGGCGGCGGAATCATGTTTGTATTATATGGTGGTGGGTATTTCGCTAATAAAGCAGTCAGTTGTCAACCACGGCCTTTTATTACGTTGCACTGGCGACGAGTACGGTTTTAAATTAAAAATAAAGTATACCACGCGATAAAAGTGCGTTCCTATTAGTTTTACAATGCCTATTGGTAAATTAGAACCATTTAACTTGAATTCCAAACAGTGGCCGGCATATATACGGCGAGTGAAACAGTTTATATTACTGAATGAGGTTAAGGATGAGTTACGTGTACCGATGTTGATCACGGTAGTCGGCGAGGATACGTATGCATTAATGTGCGATCTTTGTGCACCGGAACACCCGGAAAGCAAATCATTTGATAATCTCGTCAAACTGGTGTCCGATCATTTAGAGCCGCAGCGCTCCGAGATCGCCGAGCGTCACGTGTTTCGGCAGCGACGACAGCAAGCGGGCGAGCCGATCACCGCGTATTTACAAAATCTTAAACATCTCGCAGCAACATGTAATTTTGGAATGGCACTCGAGGAAAACTTACGCGATCAATTCGTGTCAGGCCTCGCGAACGAATTGATGCGATCGCGTATATTTGCCGAGAGAAACATCAAGTACAAAGCGGCCGTGGAATTAGCTCTGGCTCTGGAGGCCGCAGAGAAGCACGCGGAGGTGAGCGGCGGCAAGGTGGTCGCGACGACCTCGGGTGCTGGGGGCGGCGACGCAGGCGACGGCCTACACTACGCGCGCGTGGGGCGTGGGGCCAGGGTGCGAGGGGTGGGCCGGCCGGCAGCTGGCAGTAGCGGCGCGGGCGCCGCGCCCGCCCGCGACCTGACCTGCTGGCGCTGCGGCAAGGCGCATCGCTCCGATCGGTGCAAATATGCAAATTATAACTGCGATGAGTGCAATCAGAGAGGACATCTAAAAGTGATGTGTAAACGTGTGAAGGGCAGTGGCGGTCGGCCGGACGGGCGGCATAATTATGTGAGTGACGAGTCGGACGACATGTTCAACATCGAGGTGGCCGCGCAAGGTAACAAACCTTACTTTATAAACTTGAGCATTGACGGCATAAACATTAAATTTGAAGTGGACACCGGAAGTCGAATTGCTGCAATTAGCGAGCAAATGTACAATCGCTTATTTAAGCATAAACCTATTAAAGTAGATAACCTATTGTTACGCTCATATTCTGGTACACAAATTCAATCGCTCGGGTATATCGAGGTAGATGTTCGATTGGGTGATGTCGCGGTTAAGTTGCTACCTTTACACGTTATTCAAGACGGAGCCCGGCCATTATTAGGTAGGGAATGGTTGCGGGCGCTGAAGGTTAGCCAAATAAACCTACATGATATACTCGAAGATGGATTTGTGAATCAATTATGTGCCGAATTTCCCGAAGTGTTTACCGATAAATTGGGCACATGTAAACGCACCATTCGATTGCAGCTCACAGATGATAAACCGGTGTACGTCCGCGCAAGGCCCGTACCTTTGGCATTACGCGAGCGAGTTGAGCGTGAGTTAGCGCGTCTCGAGGCCGACGGATCTATATATCGGGTCGAATATTCCGATTATGGCACGCCGATTGTGCCTGTAGTAAAAAAAAACGGGGATATAAGGATCTGCGGGGATTACAAAATCACAATTAACCCCAAATTACAAAGAGATCATTACCCCTTACCGCGAATAGAGGAACTGTTCGCGAATCTTAGTGGAGGCAATTTGTATACAAAACTAGACTTGACACACGCGTACGAACAATGCCTTATAGCCGAAGACTCGCAACCGTATACCGCGATTACAACACACATAGGAACGTTTGCTTATCGACGTACCCCTTACGGTCTCTCTTGTATACCCGAAAAGTTCCAAAAATTGATGGAAGAGACACTGCGGGGGGTACCGGGGTGTGTGGTTTTTTTGGACGACATCTGCGTAACAGGTGCTAATAGGCGGGAGCATTTGAATAACTTGAGAGCTGTGCTCGAGAGGTTGCGTGATATGGGCCTTACCATAAAATTAAATAAGTGTAAATTTTTACAAGAAAGTGTAAAATATCTCGGTTTTGTAATAAATAAAGAGGGCTTGCGGCCAGATTCAAACAAGCTGGAGGCGATATCGAGTGCACCAATTCCAGAGAATGTATCGCAGTTAAAAAGCTTTTTGGGCATGTTGAATTACTACGGAAAATTTATTCCCAATTTGAGCGGTATGCTTCACCCTTTGCATAACCTGTTAAAAAAAGATATTGCGTGGAATTGGGGCTTGCACTGCGAACGCGCTTTCACCGAAGCAAAGAGCGCCCTTCTGAGCGACCGAGTGTTGGCGCACTACGAGGAGGGCCGGCCGCTAGTTCTATCGGTGGATAGCAGCGCTTACGGGCTAGGTGGGGTTCTTGCGCATCGGTATCCAGACGGTTCTGAGCGACCCATTTCTTGCGTGTCGCGCACACTTTCCGCGGCAGAAAAAAATTATAGTCAACTTGACAAAGAGGCCCTGGCTATATTATTTGGTGTAACGAAACACCACCAGTACCTATTTGGTAGACGTTTTTTGTTGCGGACGGACCATCAGCCGTTGACACATATTTTAGGGACTAAAGGGGGGATACCGCAGACGGCCGCTAGTAGGCTACAAAGATGGGCGGCGCGATTGGCTGCATATGATTTCGACGTGGAGTATGTGCGGTCGGCGGATAACGGTCCGGCCGATGCTTTGTCGCGATTACCCTTGGCTCAGGAGGGCGGCTCGGCAGACACTGTAGATTATATTAATTTAGTAGAGGAAACATTACCTGTTAATTGTAAAGATATTGCGAGAGAGACCGAGAAAGATGTATTACTGTGTAAGATAAAAGGTTACATTCAATTTGGTTGGCCGCCAAACACGAGTTGTGACGAAGAGAAAGCTTACTTTGTTAGAAAGCACGAATTAGTTGTACAAATGGGGTGTATCATTTATAAATATAGATTAGTTGTGCCCGCTAGTCTCAGAAAACAAATCTTAGCCGAGATCCACGAGGGGCATTTAGGAGTCAACAAAATGAAAAGTTTGTCACGTAGTTTTGTTTACTGGCCGAGTCTCGACCGCGACTTGGAGGTATTGTGTCGAGCTTGCGAGGCGTGCCGCGTCGTACGCGACGCCCCGCCGCGCGCGCCACTGCACCCGTGGGAATTCCCACTCCATCCCTGGCATAGGCTTCACGCAGATTTCGCAGAGTGCGCTGGCAAGCGCTACTTGATCTTGGTTGACGCCCACTCCAAGTGGATCGAGGTAATCGAAATGCGAAATACTGATGCACGGGCTACGACACGGGAGTTGACTAGTATATTTTCGCGTTTCGGTTTTCCGTACCAACTCGTGACGGATAACGGCCCGCCGTTTTTCTCGCAAGATTTTAAAATATATTGTCAAAAGCATTGTATTAAACACGTGACCTCAGCACCCTTTAGGCCACAGGGCAACGGCGCCGCCGAAAATGCCGTACGTACTGTAAAAAAAGCTATCAAGAGAGCGCTGCATGAGGGTGAAGATGTCACCAAGGCGCTGAATAAATTCCTTTTCCAGTACAGGATCTGCGAGCATGCAACGACTGGCGTGGCACCCGCAGTTGCACTACAGGGGCGACGGTTGCGTGGACGCTTAGACGCCGTGCGGCCCGATGTGGCGGCGGTGGTGTGCGCCGCGCAGGAGCGGCAGGTCCGCGCCGCCGGGGGCGCACCGCGCGCCATCGCCATCGGCGATAGGGTACTCGCTAGGGACTACTCCGTTAGGGGGAATAAATGGATAGAGGGCAAGATAGCTGAGAAGACAGGCCCGGTTTCTTATAAGGTTGATGTGGGCCAAGGTGTACAGTGGAGGAGACATGCCGATCAGATTATAAGAAACCGGTACTCGTTATCTCGCACTAGTGCGGCGTTGACGGCGGATGACATGGAAGCCGGCGTACAGACTCAAGTAATAGGGGAAAGTAAGGATGCTGAGGACACGTTTGAGGACGCGTCGGGCGGCTCGGTGTCGGAGGCCGAGGTGGACGATCCTGGCGCGAGCGGCGACCGCGAGGTGGCGGAGCCCGCGCTCCAGTTGCCGGCGCCGAGCTTGTTGCCTCCGACGCCGGCGCCAAACGCGTCCGCCCGAACGCAACGGGCGTACAACCGGGCTAAACGAACTATGGATCGTCTTCACTAATTCTTATACTTAGGTATATTAGCAGTAGATATGCTATGTTAATAAACGAAACTTAAGATCACATAAGTACCGATTGTAATTAGTGCCAGTAATTTAAGGGGGAGAAATGTGGCGGCGGAATCATGTTTGTATTATATGGTGGTGGGTATTTCGCTAATAAAGCAGTCAGTTGTCAACCACGGCCTTTTATTACGTTGCACGAGTAACGAGTAATCAAAGTACAGTCAGCATCAAATAGTCTATAACATCCAATGGACCGGGTCAGGCTCACAAGAACTAGATTGCATTGCATATAGACTAAGCAAACAAAACGTCCTAATTGCATCATGTCTCAATAAACAAAATGACTGTTTTGAACAAAGACTGGTGAGCAATAAGTTTTAGTTGCACGAAACGTCATTATAACAAAATGCCGTATTTGCACAGTGACTAATTGACTTAAGACCAGGTTTTATTATGACTTGGTTGTAAAATGACACATTATACATTTTGTCTAAATAGCTACTACCTACGTCTTGAATTCAAATAGTATATTACACAACTAGGGTGGTAATACAAAGAAAGGCCGAAATCGCAGAAGTTTGCGGCCCGAGCTGGAAGCGAGGGACGTAAATATGCGATCAAGGGCTTTCTGTATTACCTCCCGTGTTGTGTACATCATTTTATGTCTACACTTGGCCATAAAGCGGTTTTTTCCGTACGCACAGCGTGCGGAAAAATGTCACTTTATGGCCAAGTGTGGCATAAACGTCTTTGTTGCAACATGTCTTTACAAATACGTGTAACAATATAAGGTGCTTGCAGATATTGTTACAGCTGATAGTAGTCGGTTCCTGGAGGCTATTGAAGTATGAAACATTATAGCATTTACGATGTCTTTTTTGAAAAAACTGAAAAACAAATTTACTACGTAAAAACAGCCTGTTAATGGAACAATAACTTTATAGCTCTGCTTTTAGTGGATCGTGTCACAATGATATAATAGGATCGTATTAATGTCGATATTATGATTTAATATGCAAACACACGCAATATCACTTGTTTTACATGATTCCAGCAAGATAATGCTCATAGCGGTTTTATTAGGGTTCCGTTCCCAAATAGTGCTAACGGAACCCTATTACTTACTAAAGTAAAAATCCGTTTGTCACAAGGCAGTATCCTTTGAACCGATAGAGGTACATACACACATACGTTAAATTTTCATATACGATAATAAAAATACACATGTATTTTTATTGTCACTATAGTAACATCTATTTTAGTTTTAGCTCGTATACTTTTAATTTAGTTTTAGTTTTTAGTATATTGAATCTTAACCTTGTTTCTATTTTTGTTCTTTTGCTTTCGTTTCTAATAAATAATATTGAAATAAGAGCAGTTAAGTTCAATGGTGAGACTGAAAGTTATTGTCAATACGTTTTCGTGACGTAATGGAAAGTCAGACGGTATTTAAACAGTATTAAAATTTAAAATGAAAACTGAAGCTAAATGGAGCAAGATAAATACAAAGTTTTCCAACTTAATATTTAATTGTTATGTGCATACAAAATTCGCACTCGGAAAATTCACGAACGTTAAATTAAACTCGATTACCAAATTAACTATAGCGCCTTTCGATTCGACATCTGAACTTAATAACACAATACTATTCGGAATCTCATTAGCAAAGGCATTGTTAGTACAAATTCACGGGTTATTTGCCACCCGTTGCCAAAACAACAAAAGGCCAGTGAAAGGAATTTGCAATGCAAATTAGAAATTTGTTTAATTACATTATTAAAGTTGCCAAAAAAATTGGCTCTCTCCTATCTTTGTCCGTTTTTGACTCATTACTCAATGTGGTTTGTAAAAAAATCGTGGCATATGTAGATTAAGTACACGTTTGCTATCATTCCAAATTAAACCTTATTACAAAGCCAAAAAGTCATATTTAGAAGTGTATGACTGTGCTAGATGCGAGTTTTCGCCAGTAACCACTTGATATAGCACTGACTACCGCATGACCAAAAAGGAGGGTAATGTTTTTTAACATTTCCTTATCCAGTCCGACCACAGACAGTCTTGTTTTTGCTACATTTCTTGCGTAGGTATGATTTATGCGACATGTGTACCTATGAATAAATCTATGTTGTACATGAAATACTATAAATAAACGACAAACGGCCAGTTTATACACTGGCACTGGCAACAATGATGATTGAAAAAAGAATGCGTGGTTAAAAATATAACACAAGGTGTTCGCATAAATTCGAAGTTTCTTGATAAATCAAATACATTTCTGTTTTAAATTTTTATTCTTGAGACAAGCTTTTTTGACAACTTTATTTATATAGCCGTAAACTGATCTCATCATCATCATCTGCCCTTATCCTACTTTATGTGGGGTCGGCACCACACGTTTTCTCTTTCAATTCTCCTCTGGGTCGATTTCAGGCGTTTTTGCAGCGTTTTTTGTAACTTCATTAGTGTCACTGGAGTTTTACCGTGAAGGACTATCGAGTGACGACAACTTTTGATTAAATCATGTGTAGCCTCGATACCGTCTATCGTTTATAGTTAAAGTTAACTGTGATCACCACCGCTTGCTGCTATATTGCACGAATGAAAAAACCCGCCGCGGTCGAAACGCTCTGAAATCGACCCTCTATCATTCGTCATCTCAGCACTCACTCCTTTCTTTCTCATGTCTTCCTTCACGCAATCCATTCATCGTTTCTTTGGCCTACCAACTGCTTATTGCTGTACTGCAAACTGCATCTCAAAACCAACGAAATAAGTGGGTTTATCTTGTTTTTTTTTATGATCGGGCCTATGCAGCGGTCGGCAACCTTTTAGCAGCCAAGGGCCACATAGCAGCTAACGAAATTGACGCGGGCTGCACTGTGTTAATACTTGCACAGACATAATCAAGTAGCCAGGATCATTCACCAGCAACTTGCTGTTCGATATGGGCTTGTGGGCTCTGAGGTGCCGTACTATAAGTACGCACCAACGCCGGTTCTCGAAAATGGTCGTGCCACGCTCATCTATCATCACAGACAGGACTATTGTAGCCAATAAGCCTGATATTGAGTTGATAGATCGATCCAAGCGCCGTGCAGTGCTCATCGACATTACCATCCCCCATGACGAGAACCTCGTGAAGGCCGAGAATGACAAGCTCAGCAAGTACCTTGACTTGGCTCACGAGGTTACCGCCATGTTGGATGTTGATTCGACGATCATTGTTCCGATAGTCGTTTCGGCGAACGGGCTTATAGCGAAGAGTCTCGATCACCATCTCAAGAGACTCTCGCTAGATGGTTGGATCAAGGGTCAGATACAGAAAGCGGTACTTCTGGACACGGCGCGCATCGTCAGGAGGTTCCTCTCTCTGCAGCCCTAACCACTGGTAGCTTGGGCCCCACCCCGCTGCCGGCGGCACTCTAGGTTAGGTTTTTATAATGTGTTTATATTTTGTAATCTCATTTTGTATTTTACTTTTTATATATGTATTATGAAAAACCTAAGCAAAGAAAATAAAGATATACTGAGAATAGTAATAATAATTACATTCTTAAGTAATTATATCTTTCAAATGTGTAATCGTAATCATAGATGGTGAGGAATCTCATAAATTAATTCGCATGTTAATGGGTAATGGGCTTTTACGACTAATAAAACGCAGCAGATAAGTTTAGAAAATATCTATTTATCTTCATCAAAATGATAAAATGAGAATTACTCAAGTAATTATCATAATTTACCGTGTAAAATATTTACGATTTTAATCAATCACTAATGAAAACACTCTTGAAAAAAAAGGTGCTTAAATTACGCATGGATAAGTCCATGATGATGATGTTTTGTACTTATCTAAAATCGTGCAAAATAAACAATTTAAGTATCGGTTTAAAAAATACGTGTCGAAAGTGAGGCATCAGCCACTGCGTATACGCGTCAACGTATTATGAGCCGATGTTTGACGCTTCTTAAAGGTCCATGACCGTACTATGAACGTATCAGACACGGTATAACAAATGATGGTCGGTGACGGAACTTGCTAGTGGGCATAGTCTCATACTATTCAATGCAAAGAATATTTATTCTGCCTGACACGTTCATAGTACGGTTATGGTATGATACGATATGGTGGGCAGAGACCTTAAGGCCCCATTTGGACGGGGACGAGTTCTGGGGCCTTAAGGTGCGATTTTCATTTCATTGCAGCGATTAATGTACTTATCGTACCCGCAATGTAATCAAACTCGCATACGAGTTCTCAGTCTCAATGTGACACTCGAGGCACTGACATAGCCTATTCTATACCAAAAAGACTATATTTTTCCTCGACAATTAACAACATCAAGGACTGCTGCAAGATTTGTTTAAACAGCACCATTATAATAAAACACTGACCTTGCTCGTACCCTAATGACACCCATTCACATCTTCAACGTTTTGCGAATTCAATATCATAAGAACATAACCCATCTACCTCTCAGTTCAATTTTCAACCTTTGTCTATCGCATTACGATTTAATTTGGAACTCGGTTAATTTTTGAACTAGGACACTGTACAAATGTGATTGTGAACACTGAGACAATGAAAAAGACGTGCATATGTGACGTGTACTAGTAGGAAAACACCTGTACTTATAGTTGTTTAAGCTCAGTCAAAATTATTCACCGTGGGCCTAGTTTCAATACTCAGGTGTGTAAAAAGTAGCGTTGAAAATTCCGGAAAAATCAAATGTTTTTTCGGGTTTATTGGAAATATTCGTTTTTTTCCGTTTCTTTCTGATTTTTTCGGAGGAATAAGATCATGTAATGATCGTTTATTAATGCTTCAAATAGATAAGCTCTTAAAACGAAACGGTACACGTACCGGGGGTAATATTACACTAATATTTCGACTGTAGTTCAAAGTTTATCACTAACTTGGTTATCTGAATCTTTGGACACATCCAGGTGGATTATTGTTATTATTATTGTTGTAGGTTTGGGCATTTTATATGCCGCTTCGACCATTGCTGATCTATTGTGGCAGCCCTCCTCCAGATTCTTTGGGCAGTGAGTAGTTGTATCTCATCCGGAAACAGAATATGTCGCCCTAGATGCATACTGCGTTTGCGCATGAGTGGTCCGCATGAGCAAAGGATATGCATGGCAGTCTCCTCTGACTCTTGGCAGAACCTGCACGCTGGATCTTGTTTCATACCCATTTGAAACAGATGCTTGTTCAGTTTGCAGTGGCCAGTGAGGATTCTGGTCACTGAGCAAATTTTAAATCTTTTGAGTGCTAATAACTCTGTAGACTTTTTTCTGTTGAACCCTTCAATAAGGGTTTTCGAGTGCTGTTGTCCTTTTACGGACTTCCAGTGCTCGGTTATGTAGCAGAGAGTAGGCTTTTTCCAGGTGGATTACGAAGATTGTATGATGATGGTGGTAGGTCATGGGATGCGAAAATGAAAGTCAAAAACCAAATTTTTCGTTAAAATAGCGTCAGAAATTTTCGTTGTTTTTTTTTTCGAAAAATACGAGCTGTATAGGAAAAATACGGATTTTTTTCCGGGTTTCTATAGTAACAAGCCAGTAAAAGAGGAGCATAGAGAGATTTCTCTCCAGGCGAGTCTCGTGCCTGGGGACCAAAGTCCAAACAGAGTTGGTCGGAAGTTTTGTTATGCAACCGACTTAGAAAACTTCGATAACGCGATGTAGAACAACACAGAGACAGTACCGGCATATCCTTCAAGGGTTTTTGAAGAGGTTCTTCGTAAGGCCTTGCTTACCAACTACTAGAACATTTCCGAATTGACAGATGATAGGAGAATCGCCACAAACTAATAAAAGTAACTAGGTAAATGAAAGAAACATGATGTCTCTTCATCCGTATTTAATGCGGGTAAATTACACCATATTTTTATGTTACATATTTATACAGACAGATACAAGAAATCAATCCGGGTGCTCGGGTGGTTGAGTGGTTTGAGACGCTGGGCCGGAAATCCAGAGGTACAAACAGCAACACAGTTAACTATACACTTCAAAAATGGGAAATACTGCAAGAAAGAGAATCACACTTGAAGGCGTCGTGTTATGGATGTGTGCGTGTGTTTATGAGTATAAATTGGCTATTATTCAAAAGAGTTTTGAAACAATAATTTTTCTTTTATGGCTGATCCAACGTCATTATTGACATTAATGCCATATTATTGAATTCGTGGAAAATAATGAATGAATAATAAATATAAATTACATTATATTGGTGCATCATATCAAAAATATGAAGCACCAATAAAAGCATTAGCAATATAATTAGTTTATTTCATCCCGTCGTCTGAAAGCTAAATCATAATTTTGACAAATTCACCTGTCTTGTTGAAATAAAACCTTTATTTACAGTATGGAAAAAAAAAACTTTGCCCAAACAACTACAATGACAAAGCTCAAAGGCACATTACACATACGCAAACGTTATTTGATTTGAAGTTGACATAATACAAATATAGATATCTCTTTCAATCGTTATCATTTTCTCTCTGCTCTGTCTTTAATGGGCAGTTAAGTGTGTTGCTGTTTGTACCGGCTTCGATTCCCAGTCTGGACCATAGGTGAGCGCCATTAAATTTCTCTATGTACTGATTTCTTGTATCTATTTATGTAAAAGTGACTAAGTCACTTAAACTTGTTTTTTTTTTATTTATGAACTGAATAGAGTTTGACCTTTTCGATAGATAGATAAGTACCTATGTGAAACTAACAAAGAACACATTAACTTCCGTTAGACTATTTTCCAGCCCGATTACAGGTCAAAAGTCACATAGGTATAAAAACATTTTTTTTTACACAGGACTAAATTTAACAAAAACAATCTCAATTATACTTAATCTTAATCTAAACACAAAGTATCACGATTCCAAATTGCACAGGCATGTTTTCAACATATTACCTTTTAGTTTTATAATCGCGAAGTGTCCATCATTATAAAGTCATAATTCAGCGAAAGTGACAGCATTACAATAAAGCTAAAAAAACGAAAAAGGCATGGAAAGTTGAATTTTATTCCTTTGTAATAAAATCCTAACCTACATTATTAAGGAGTGGTCCGCGTTACGCTTGCGTGTCGTTTAAATCCACCGCTGATTTCAACAACATCACAACTCTGATTTGCTATGTTAAATTTGGACTTTATTTCGAATGCAACACAGTCGTTTTTACAAAGCGTATGACATGCGATAGGGTGAATTTGAAATTCGTACGGCAATTTTCTTTTGACAAATTATTACGATTCTGGCAGACGGAACGTTTTAAACAATTACGCACCCACTTTCGTCCGATCAAATCGATTTGTAGCGTGTGAATTATCTGTACGAGTCGTTTTATGTTACGCATTTCCGATTTCTATTGCAGTTTTAAAGTTTAAGTGTTATTTCAGTTTCACATTAAAATTGTATGTCAATTTGTGGAGTTTTTTTTCTTAATCAAATTTAATATAAGTTGCTCGTGACATTTTTAGTAATAAAAACCCAAAATGTTCTAATTCTGAAATAAGAAAATGTGTAACTTTGTTTAGGATTAAGTTCATGTAAAGTCAGTTATTACTGCTAAAATTATTAATCACGTTGACATTCATTTATTTGTTATTATTATTGTTTTGCCTAATTATCATGTACACCAACTTATACAAATATTTTCGCCAGCAATTCGTCTAGAAAACTATCAATAAAAATGTCTAAGATTCCGAAAGCCTAGAAATAGCTTTCAATCGACCGCATTATCTTGATATCTTCGATTATCATACAAATGCGTTCACGATGTCTCTAACCCCTCAAAAACAAAGTACACTTTCGCAAAACTAGCTGCAAACGATCATACTAGCATGAAGGTCAAAATAGTTTATCAGCAATTTTCCGGCGTTCGATTTCCACCGGTTACTTTTTAAATCTCGTATCTGTTTGACCCGTGCCAATCAAAACCAACTTTGTTGCTTATGTAATTGAGTTCAAACTCCATGAGGCAGTTAAAGATAAATGAGGTGTGGGAAGTAAGTTAGGTTTGTCCGCCTAGTCGTTCCGCACTACATGTCGGATTCATATCTAATAAGCAATAAGCGACCAATTCCTAGAAGAAAAGACACTCGAGTTTTTAATGGTCTGTCCACACGTTAGCGAAGAGTCGAAAACGTTAAATACATGTTTTATCAAACAGATATGAGTCAATGTTTACCCATGACCGACCATTTATCTGTTACAAATTTCCTAACTGTAATTTTGACGGAGAAAAATTATGTTTTTCTCAGTCTACCCGTGACCACGACCACTGAAAAGGGTTACGAAATGTCGGGACGTAAAAATGAATACGCGATTTAATCCGTTAAAGTTGTTTTATCACAATGTTTTGAACAGTTAAGAGCCGTGACGAAACTGAATGTTGGTGTAAATCAATAAATTCGTGACAAAACGGAAACTTCGACTGTATTCCCTCATTTAAGTACGCTCACTTAAAAATCTACTACAAATAAGCACACTTTAGATTCTAAAGTGTGCTTATTTGCAGTAGATTTAAAATAATAGTTAATTATTTTAAAGTCTAAGTCGTTAGGAAAATATCCGCATCCTTTTCATTAAATGATTTCATGTTATTAAGTGAAATAAAACTATAATTTATACCATAACTTAAACTTCTTTCCTGGGTGGTCGTTAAAGAAATAATGAAACTTGTACTAATTGCTACAACACCTAGACCGGGTCTTGACACTTAAACTAATTAAAATCTTTATACCTGTCAACAACATTATACAAATAAAATATAGGTATCTATTAAAAGAAACCTTAATACCAGAGATTGCATAATGCAGGAGGGATTATTTAAATGTATGTGTAAATTAATAAGCCCTCTGTTATTGTTATTGCTGTGCCCTTGCATGGTGTCACAGGTATATTGTACCTGCTTATTTATAAATCCACCCATATATGTTTGTAATGTGATATGCAATAAATGAATTGAACTCGCCCACCGAGTGTTCCGTACTAATACTATAAATAAAAACTATATTTTTTATTATTTCATTACAAATGTATAGTTTGCAGATTTTTCCCCATGCATGTAATATAAGACGGTATTACTTGTCACATAGTTCTAGGTCAACGGAAAGCAGGTACCCTATAAATTTTGTTTTTTTTTTGCGGCATAAACAGCCATATTTTTACGGGTTTGATTTTTTCACAGCTTCAAGGGACCCTGGATCTAAGTATATGATTTTATTTTCAAATAGATACCTCCACGCGTTCCGGAGATAAAGGGTCTTGACAGACGGACAGACAAACGGACGGACGGACAGACGGACAAAAAGTGATCTTATAAGGGTTCCGTTTTTTCTTTTGAGGTACGGAAAAACAAAGTGATCTTGTACTTTGTTGTCCGTCTGTCCGTCCGGCCGTCTGTATGTCTGTCTGTCAAATCAAGAACCTTTATCTCGGGAACGCGTAAAGATATCGAGTCGAAAATAAAACCATATACTCAGGTCTACGGCTCCTTGAAGCTGGAAAAAATCAAACTTCTAAGTTAACGTGAAAAAAAGATACAGCCGTTTATGCCGCAAAAAATGTAAAATTCGACACTCTTAAGGAAACCAGAATTCAAAGGGTACTTGACCGTTGACCTAGAACTATGAAATTTGGCAAGTAATA
Source organism: Eudemis profundana (assembly GCA_947034925.1). Lineage (NCBI taxonomy): Eukaryota > Metazoa > Arthropoda > Insecta > Lepidoptera > Tortricidae > Eudemis > Eudemis profundana. The sequence continues at coordinate 24,078,536 of OX344805.1, read as the reverse complement.
CCGTATTATACTATTATCAAACCGCGTTTAGAAAGGGATTGAGCTCATATGTCATTTTTGAACTAATGCATGATATGACATTGTCAGTGGTAGAGTATGCAGATAAATTAAATTGTTATTTTGGTACAATGAAGTTCTAAAGCATGGAAAAAATATCAAATTATACAGCGTGTTTTTATTGATTTCCGATAGCATTAAGAGATAGTTCTTCAGATCAAATAGAGTTACTTTCTTAAGCACCGTTTTTAAAGTATTTTAAGTATGATTTTATAATTTATGTACAATTGGTAAGTGTTGTCATTGATGTAAAGTCAAAACTGTCACAATTGCAATTTTACATTTACGCTAAAGGAGGTGAAAGTGAGAGGTCACACTTGTGATCAACACGATTCTGATTTAGTTTGTATGAAAAAGTAAAAACAAGTCTCATTTTGAATTTAAAATAAACCCATATACAAGTTGATTGCTGTTAATGTACTAAGCGACGTGTCGAATTAATCGTAAATAAAAAAACACGGTGTATTACTTAAATAAAATACAAATGTTGTAAATAATTACTTTAAGAACCATAAAAATCATATTTAGCTATTAATTCTATTATCTATAAGGGTCTGCACTTATGAAGATATCAAAGATTGGTTTATGATTATATTTAATCATTTATTAAGTACACTTGTGCTAACGGTACACTCGAATCCCTTTCTCAACGCGGTTTGATAATACAAGTATACGGAAAAATCTGAAAGCTGTACATTTTTAATTAAATCATTATAAAAAGACTTTACTAAGGGAATCAAAATTTAGGGTACCTACTTTAATATATGTACCTACAATTTTGTACGGAACCCTCGGTGGGCGAATCCGACTCGCACTTGTCCGGTTTTTTTTATTCAAATATGTTTGAGATAGGCACTTTTTTCGCAATTTGATAGAATGTTTTAGAACACTTTTCTCACCTAATTTTATTCTTACTCGGTACAAGAACTGCCTTATCGGCATTTAGCTTTAATGTTTGTATGAAACTGGCATGCTCTATATCAACGGTCGGCAACCTGCGGCCCGCGGGCCGCATGCTCGTGAACCGCTCACTTGCGGCCTTATATTCCGCTCTGTATTGCGGTCACTATATTCCGAATTGTGTAAAATCACAAATTATTAACAAAGTGCGGCTCGCGTAAACTTCTTTAGCTGTGTGTGGCCCTTGGCTGCTAAACGGTTGCCGACCGCTGCTCTATATGGTGCATCATTGCAAATTCCAATTTCTATAAATGGAAATTTTTTTATTCTATCAGCCTATAGCATTGTCACCATTGTCCGTACCGGGCAAGCAATAAATTGTATTCAAATATCTGGTAAGAAAATTCAAATCTACTGGCTTCATATACCTACGCCTATTGAATTATAAAGTGATAACAGCTATAATCACAGTGTCGGAAATAAATATGAAAATGTGTTAATACTACGAAAAAGTAGTTAAGTCGATTCAATCAATATTTATGTCAACACTAAATTGGGTTGACTATGGTAAACCAAATTAATTGTATGTGATTAAATTAATTTAATCTTTAGTTTTTAACAAAATAAACAATAAAATATTCAACGGAACAAGCTTCATCCAACCGTTTCAGAAGCTCAACAAAAGAGCACTTAGAACGTACGTTCTTTTCAAAAGTTGGTAAAATAATCCAGTTATTTTAATCCTGAGTGGATTAATGGCACTTCTAATTAGTATTGAACAGGAAGAACGCCGATGCAACCGTTATTTTGCACTTACTTTTGAACGGATAAATGATACAAGTTAACGTTAAGTTAACGCTTGGCGGAAACATTCGTCCTTCGCATGCAGTTTATTTCGAAAGCTTAAAAAGTGTAATGTGTGACCGGGCTCCAGAGTAGGGCTGCCACCTGTACTATATTACATATATTTCGACCTTTGTACTATTGAAAAAATATAGTACGCAATAACCACATTTTTATTTAAGAAAACTCCGACTGCGGTGCAAAGAAATATACAATACAATACAATCATACTTTATTGCACACCAAAAGAAAATGACATTGCAAACTTATATAAAAATAGTGGTAAATATACTGCGTATTAAAATGCATAAATCCGCCATTTTGTTTTTTTACGAATATAACATACCCAGTGACACTCGCGCTATCAAGATGAATCTAATGATGTACCATTTATCAAAATCGTTGTGTCGTTAAGGAGTTACGAGCGGATATACATATAAACGTAGATACATGTCAAACACCCTCCTTTTGGGCTTCGCCGCAGTCGGGTAAAACCCTCCTTTTGGGCTTCGCTGCAGTCGGGTAAAATACTATATTTTCTTTGCCATTTCCACTGTTGCACTTTTTTGTAAAAACTTCGACTAAAATGGAACGCACCCGTACGGGCCGTACCTACCGTAGGTACTGCGTTGCGAATTTCTGAAAGAAACGCACTCCGTCATGCCAACACTCAGAACAACAAGAAATATGCGTGGAAAAATAAATAATGCTAAAACATTAATGTGTAATATTTTATTCCAAAAGTACTATATTTTTAATTTTTTTGAGAAAAATACTATTTGTCTTCAAAAGGTGGCAACAACCCTATTCTAATCGCGTATGCGTATGCGTATGTATCCGGATATGTCCGGAATTTCGGTTTTCCGCCTGGACTTGCTTTTTTGGTCCCGTTTGGTCAGTAGAAACGGCCATTGTATCATGGTACCAGAAAACCAGCTATGTCCTTCCCGAGACTGACATTAGTGACCTATTTTGACCTCGGACAAAAAGCTTGATATGTTGTCATTTTGTGAAAGTAAATTTTATCTGTATAAAATGCGTTTTTTCACCTATTTGCTTAAAAAGATAAGGAATGTTGCGCTAGTAACTTTAGATAGTTTTATTTACACCCGAATAAACAAATAACATGTAAAAAATAATTTCGCGGGTCGGTAATTTCTTTAATAATTGATTATAAACCCTTAATACATTTTCATAAATTATGGAAGTTCTTAACTTTCACGTGTCATCAGAATGTCAGATTTTGGGAAGAAAATACCTGGTTATTTTATAGGCTAGACGACTAATAATAAAAACCGTTTAGTCCTTCAGGTAATAGATTATTTAAAAATAATGTACACTTTTTTTGTTTGACAAACAAAAAATGACGAGGATACAGTGCTTAGAAGTTTCGAGTGACGTCACTCTTTGGTACAATTTTCACCTAGTGAGTGAGTGATGTCAAGTTTGATGATCTATCTATATCTTTGTCGATTTTTAATAAGTTGATAAACCAAAAAATACGTGTCCCATATTTTTCCATGATCTAACTGACGGACTAAATAGAATGATATATTTTTAACCCAATAGTCATCCGATAAAGCGATCAAATCTCGGTAAGAAATTAATTTCTAATAGCACAATGTATCTGTCATGCACACAGCGAATTCAAACATGCATATGCAGATTTATTTTCTCAAATATAGACTTAATGTAAAAAAGAAATCGCAGATAATTTACCAAATTCGGAACCAACGGAAACACTGACCTAAATCAGACAACTGTTTCTTTAATTTAATCCACAATTACCCAAACAATGGCAGTTAGTTAGGATAATCCAATACGGTACGGAGTCGGCCTTTAATTCTGTGAAATTCGTGAAACTAAATTGGCTTTAGAAATCGCTCTGTCTCCCTGATTGGGGTCCGTTTGAGAGAGACAACCGAAGGTTGGACAATCGTTCTTGTGACTGAATAAGGCAGGCTGACAAACAAGGCTTTGCGGCTATCTCGTTTCGTTAATGGCGTTATCTTATAGGATTTCCAATGGCGCTTAAGTCGTTTTTGTTCTGACGTATGCAAGTAAACTCATCACGACTAAGATAATAGGGCTTAAGCAAGGTCTATTAACTTAGTGGCGGTGCTGAGAAGGGATGTACTAAGCCGATTACCTTATATTGTAAAGTAGCGGGAAATATGCCTGTAAAACATAAGTGCTGCAAAATATTCGTGTAACGAGCAGCATTTAGTTGAAATTATAAGCTACTACACCTCTAGAGTCATTTTAGATTAGTCCTACAAAAAGAACTGAAAATTAGTAACATTTTATCGAACCCGTATAATTATTTTATTTAAATAATGATAAAATTTAAAATACCTAATACTAAAAAGAACTAAAACTAAATTAGACTGCCTAAAATTCATATACTTAATTAATACAACATTTAAAACAAACTACTTCAAACGAATGTTTCATCAAATAGAATCGACAGACTCAGGAGTTACTCTTTTTTGAAGTCTGTTAAAAACCAGGAAGCGATTTACGAGTAAAATGTCAACAAAAGACTAAAAGTTAACGTTGGTACTCGTAAAATAGCGCCCGTAATGCATATGCAAACAGGTACACGAGAATTAACTTAAGATAATGTGTAACAATATTAAACTATTCGCTGAAGATAAGGTTCATGTATTATGCCATTAACAACAATGTTAACTATATAAATTGCAAAGTGCGGAAAATATTGAATCTCGGTAATTGGCGTTAGAAAGCTTTTATCTCGCGTAAAAGTACTTACCTAATGCTGAAGAAAAAGGCTATTGCGTAGACATATCAGTTGGTCTAGCTCACCGGCTCACTAGCTCAGTTCCGATCCAAACAACTCAGTATAGATATCTTTCAGCTCACTCTGTCACTCGCTCTCAAGTGGCTATATTGAGCCGTGAGCTGCAAGAAAAGACACGATAAACATGAACTTTTCGTCCCTATCTTGTCACCGTATGCCTAAATGCTCTCTCTTTCGTTCGGAAATATTCGGATTTGGTGCTACTGAGCTGTAAGAGCTAGTGAGCCGTTGACACGCCACGGAGCTACTGAGCTTATAAGAGCTAAATGAGCTGTTGACACACCGCAGAGCTACTGAGCTAAAGGAGTGATACATATCTTTGAGAGCCAAATATTCATATCACTCTTTTCACTTTAGTGACACATTTTGCGTCAAATGAATGTGTCACGTCAGTAGATTTTTGTCTTTTAAACGACGCGCAACCCATCCGAAAATGTCGTATCCGAAAACTTTATAATATTTGTCATAAATTACTTGAAACTCAACATTCGTTCCACGCCACGCCACGCCTAACTAAACTGACATTACTTTACATGAAAGAAACATTTTTTGTCTCTTCATTGGTTTTTGGGGTGAGATACCTGTGTAATACAGGTTCTCATAGATGGCGTTTAGGTTAATATCCTATTAAACCAGAATGATTAAGAAGTCAATGTAGTTGGCAAAATTGAGGGCGCTTACTGGGTGCTCCCGTGGACGAGTGGTTGAGTCGCTGGGCCGGAAATCCAGAGGTACCGGGCTCGATTCCCGGTCAGGACACAGGTGAGTGCCGTTTAATTTTTCTATATACTTTGATTCCTTGCATCTATATACAGGGTGTCCCTAAAACCAACTTTTATACGATCAGGGCTGATAGACCAGCTCATAAGAACCTAGATTAAGCAAATTTGACCTCAGTAAAAATCTCTCAGTTTTCGAGATATTGACGTTTTTGTAAAACTCGTGCTAAGTGATACCCTGACTCGGTGTTTTGAGTGTCATTGCTAAAATATCAAGTATTTTACAAATCTGTTTTTTGCTATGTGTGGCCAAATAACTATGCTATTGAACGTATTTTCTATTTTTGCTAATTTATTCATGCTGTGGACACAGTACAATAACAAAAAAAAATTATTCGATTTTTTTCAAATTTCACCTCTGACTTCGAACTAGCGTGGTGAAAAAAAAATGTACCAACATAACCAGGCACTCAACGTAAAAAAATTGCGCATTTATTGTAGTTTCTAAAATGGTATAAAATTTACTAAACACTGTAATAATTTTTGAAATAATGATATTTTGTTACAAAATTAACTGTCTGCCGCCTTCATCTCATACGATCCGGTTGAACTAAGTTTGCACCTGGCGTGCTTGACATCACATACAAATTAGGTGCAAACTTCACGTAATCGTCAATATCTCGAAAACTAAGAAATTTTTATGAGGTCAATTTTACTCAGTCTCGATTTTTATGAGCTGGTTTATCAGCCCTGTTCGCCATTTTGTAAAAGTCGCGAATTTTGATAGCCTGGATCAGTCTTTCGAATGTCATGACTTCAAATTTCAGTATTTTCTTAATCTGCTTTTTGTTAAACATTACTTAATAATTATGCTATCATACCTTTTCTGTTCGAAATTCAAATTCTGGTACGAAATTTAACCAATGGAATATTGTAGTATAACCTCCTTTTGAATTAAAATGCTATTATCTTAAAAACTACGGTGTCTAGTGTGTAAAATCTTACTATTTTAAACTACATTATTTTTTTTTATTTTAGCATGGTAAATTTGTTTTAAGTATTACGCGATTCAAATCCGAGGTCATATTTTGAATCACGTAAAATCTAATTTATTTTGATAAGGTATGATAGCATAATTATTAAGTAATGTTTAAAACAAAAAGCAGATTAAGAAAATACTGAAATTTGAAGTCATGACTTTCGAAAGACTGATCCAGGCTATCAAAATTCGCGACTTTTACAAAATGGCGAACAGGGCTGATAAACCAGCTCATAAAAAACGAGACTGAGTAAAATCGACCTCATAAAAATTTCTTAGTTTTCGAGATATTGACGATTACGTGAAGTTTGCACCTAATTTGTATGTGATGTCAAGCACACCAGGTGCAAACTTAGTTCAACCGGATCGTATGAGATGAAGGCGGCAGACAGTTAATTTTGTAACAAAATATCATTATTTCAAAAATTATTACAGTGTTTAGTAAATTTTATACCATTTTGGAAACTACAATAAATGCGCAATTTTTTTACGTTGAGTGCCTGGTTATGTTGGTACATTTTTTTTTCACCACGCTAGTTCGAAGTCAGAGGTGAAATTTGAAAAAAATCGAATAATTTTTTTTTGTTATTGTACTGTGTCCACAGCATGAATAAATTAGCAAAAATAGAAAATACGTTCAATAGCATAGTTATTTGGCCACACATAGCAAAAAACAGATTTGTAAAATACTTGATATTTTAGCAATGACACTCAAAACACCGAGTCAGGGTATCACTTAGCACGAGTTTTACAAAAACGTCAATATCTCGAAAACTAAGAGATTTTTACTGAGGTCAAATTTGCTTAATCTAGGTTCTTATGAGCTGGTCTATCAGCCCTGATCGTATAAAAGTTGGTTTTAGGGACACCCTGTATGTAACTTAAAATGTGGTGTAATTTACCGGCATTAAAAACAAATAAAGAAACACCATGTGTCTTTCATTTGTAATATGTTAATCACTTTATTCATGGGTTTATAATTTCCCCCAATGATTAATTAATATTAATACCTGTCAGTAGCACGGACTCCGTACTACCGGCGCCAACGTTACGATATGAGCATCGATACATCATATAGCTATAAATATTTATTCATATGCTATAATTATCTCGACTAGCCACTCGAAGCTTAAGGTGATTCCAGGTCGGTTTTCCATACAAACTTAAAGAGGGTCATTGTTCTGCGGCATCAATTGTTTAAAATGTGTTATTTTATAACTTGATACATTTTGCTTGCGCGACATGACATGAGAAGTCTCAAAAAGGCAAAAAAAAAAGGAAATAATAAAAAAATATTTTATGCTACACGTGGCCATAAAGTGGCTTTTTCCGCACGCTACGCCTACGCTGCCGTCCTAGTCTAAAAGGCGACTTTTTGCTATGGAAGTTCATAGTAAAAAGTCGCCTTTTAGACTAGGACGGCAGTACGGAAAAAGTCGCTTTCTGGCCAAGTGTAGACATAAAATGATGTACACAACACGGGAGGTAATAAAGAAAGCCCTCGATCGCATATATACATCCCTCGCTTGCAGCTCGGGCCGCAAACATCTGCGATCTCAGCCTTTCTTTGTTTTACCACCCTAGTTGTGTAATGTACTATAGTAACAAATGATGCTGATAAATGGCGCTGAGCTTAAACGGCACGTTAACTCTTATTTTGTTTAGAATTCTCATCTTGTTTCGCGAAGACGATGTCCGATGGTCGTTTAATAAAGAATGTCTCAGATCGCACGTATTTGACGCCCGAGCCTAAGGCAAGGACGATAAATATGCGATCTAAGGCTTTCTCTACTACCGCCCATAGTAAGTACAAAATTTTACGTCTCCCCAGGCCATGAAGCGGGATTTTCCGCACGCGTAGTGGGCGGTTATTGCCACTTTATGACCAGGTGTGACGTAAAAATGAAAAGCATTTCAGCCACGATTGATGTCGTGGAAGCGAATGATGACCCTCTTTTTGTTTGTATAGAGAACCGACCGGCGCGAACCGCCTTAATCTGTAATGAGAATTTATACATCGTAAAAATTATACCTTTTTGAAGCTACAGCTTTTGTGGAGGCATTTTTTCATAATCGACAAATTATATACCAATTTAAATTTTAATAAGGTATGAAGTAACTGGTGATAGTCATTTTTTAGGCTTCGCCATGAGTATGCATCGTTGCAGACATTAATCTGTAAGGATTAACTTCATAATATCAATAATATGTGTTTTTTAGGGTTCCGTACCTCAAAAGGACGAAACGGAACCCTGATCTGATGATCCTATCACCTTGTTGTCCGTCAGTCTGTTCATCCGTCTGTCTGTCCGTATGTCTAAATGTACGTATGAATTAATTTTAATGCATAATAACAAGCATGCGGTTTATTGCTTTTGATAAAGTCATTCATGAGCGTTTTTCAATATTGTACATGTTGTGAGCAGATAAGGGCAGAGACGCAATGGAATGGTGAACCGTATTTCGACAATGTAAGTACCGTTGAATTGTACACTTTTTTGAAAAACTTTCATGTGTCCACTCTCGGCTAGCTACATTAGGAGCGTTCCATGAAGGGTTCCCTTTATTTGGCATACGTTTTATTTGTCCGAATGTATTGTTAGCCCGAATTTTATTTCGCATAATTTTTCTCTAGCTTTAACGGAAAATATTTTGCAAAATCTTTTACATCGGCTACTTAAAAGATATTAGGTTAGGTTAGGTTAGGTTTCTTTTATAATTATTCTGAAAAGTCAATATTATCTGTAAAATAACAATTATGCGTAAATAGTATTCGGGCAAATAGAACATTCGGACAAATAAAATTATGCCAAAACAAGGTGAACCTTCCATGAAAACATCTACTTTTTGTCGCTTACGTAACGCTATGGTAGCTACCAGGTTCCTAATTTTATATGTCAAAAGTATTAAAAAGGTGGTGCCGCTTATAGTATAAAGTTTCCGTAGAATGCTCCATTATTCAAAGTCAAAGTACTTTATTCTTCAATTTAGGCATATTGAAATGTATGTTTTATTCAGTAAAAATCTTGATATTTGCACATTTCCGTTTTATTTAACTTTGTAATTTCTAGAACAGTCACACTAGACAGACTCACCTAATACAATATTTAAAGAAAGAATGTCAATATGGGCGTGAGTACTTATTACGCAATTCGACGAGAATCCGAAATTATATCGACCAAAAATTACATTAAATAACTTTCGCAAACTCTGAACACGGTCCAACATTTTATCTTAATTTACACCTTAGGTGGTCTGAGTAAGGTTGATTTTAGATTTGAATGGAGCGCTAAGATAATGATTTAGGAAATCGCCTCCCATTGTCCGATATGACACACCACTTTCTATGTCCGCTACAATTCTAACACTTTCGCGGCGTGCGTAAAACTGTTTCTTTGGTGTTAAATCGATTATTTGAAACGGTAACGCCCAGAATGTTATAATTGAGCTTGTTAATAATTTTAGTGCTCCATTTTCTTCAAACGATTAGCCGAAATCTTTTTCGTTGGCCAATTTTTTTCGTCAAAATATAGAGGAATATAGTAAAGTAAGCCAAGTAGTTGAATCACGGAAATATATCAAGATAGTAAACCTCCAAGCGTGTAACGTTTTTAGCTTGGCGTTTGACGCCAAAAGTGCACTTTAGTGACGGAAAATATAAATTTTCGATTTCATTTAGTGCTATTTGAACAATTAATTGTACCTTTATTATCAGATTTCCAAATCTGATAATAATATTTACGGCAACTGAAGTTAACGGCGTGCAAAGTAGGTCGCCGCCAATTTTTTTAGCACGCGAGGTACATAGGTACAGTTTTTCCTTGTACCTAGATATATTTCTGCGAGTTGAATACTTTTTAACTGTATCAAATAGTACTCGTATTAGAGTTCAAAGGCGATAGACCACTTTCTTGACTTACTGCAAACTTACTGTATGTAAACCAATCCTCAGTTTTCTCTCTGACTTTAAAGACCCTGCACCAAGTTTATGTTTCTGTTTAGTCCATTGGTTGACTGGTAGAGAATGCCTTAAGGCATTAAATCCGCCATTTGTGCTTTTTTGTACTGTGCAATAAAGTTTAAATACATAAATGAAACGTATCTAATATAAACAGGTCTAAGATTTTGAGCACACAATCCAGAATTTGCATTCTTTAAAACAGTGAAGTCGGAAACACGCCGACTTAATGATTGAGCATTTTGCCCTAAAATTAATAAAATTGAGCCCATTTGACCAGTCAGGAAGTAGGTTATTGTTTGTCAAAGCATAATATTGACATGATAATTAATTAAAAGGTGTATAATAACCAAAGCGTTTCTTTAGATTCATCGGTAAGAAAAATCGTTATATTTTAGGGTCTAAATTATTTGAAAATATGAATCGCAGAATCTACATTTCTGTAAGTTATTTTACTGTAAAGTATGAAATGAAATGTTTCTTTGCTTTAATCACGTTACAATGGTCTTATAGTACATTACACATCTAGGGTGTTATACAAAGAAAGGCTGAGATAGTAGATGTTTGCGGCCCGAGCTGCAAGCGAGGGACGTAAATATGCGATCGAGGGCTTTCTTTATTACCTCCCGTGTTGTGTACATCATTTTATGTCGACACTTGGCCAGAAAGCGGCTTTTTCCGTACGCGTAGCGTGCGGTAAATAACATAATAAGTTCAGGAGTACACAGTGGGTCCAGCAATGTGTGCGATAATGAAAAGGCCTTGACTCAGCATTGTGTTACAGTTTACAGGTGATGCAAGCTGTAACGCTGTTTTTCTGTCAGAGCCTTACGGGGTCCGGTCCGACTTCAGAAAGGCGTAAGCCAAACATTTAATAATAACGAAATAAAAGAAAGTAACTACCATAAATTACATGCAAACTTTAAAATCATTTTTTGTAATATCATGTATGCCCAGTGTTGACCCATTAGCACTCTACCCTAAAACACAGGTTCAGTCTATTTAGGAAACAGAGTTTCTAGGACTTAATACTTAAGGACCATGACTTAATACTTAAGATACATGACTTTTTTTTATTTATGATATTTAAAGAAATAAATTACTATCTTATCTTCGTCTTATCTCAGTAAAAAACAATGACAAAGTTTTGGTCCAACCCTTCCGTCGTACGCATTTCCTTAAAACATATTTAGAAGCTGTTATGACATAATGCTTAGATTCAATAACACAATAAATTATGAGTAATTAAAAATAGTTATTACGCATTGTTTACGGCAGATAATCACTAATAAATAATTCACCCAACAAAAAAACACTACCTCAATTATTTTTGCACTATATTTTGTCCTCGAAGTAAAACCCGCAAAAATATAAATAATTATTATTATAAAAATAAAGTTGTAGAATTAAAAAAGATCGAATATGTAAATTTTACGCCAGGAATGCTAATAATAAAGGATATTTTATTAATTCATTGCAATGTAAAGATGCATGTAAAAAATAAAACCTTAGCTTCAGGCGACGTCGACATAGCTCTTACTTTTGCTTTTGACACTCTACAAATTATATTGTATCTGTTTTATTTACAGCTCAACTTTTATGAATATTTATAACTTGATTAATATTCCGTCGATATATTATGTGAAAACATGTTGATATTAAATCACGCGGTGATTAATAAGTTACTTTCAGTTTCGTTAGGGTCTTTAATTTTGATATATAGAGTTATATTAATGAATATGTAAATTAATCACTTAAAATGCATATTTTTTTATAATCATAGTTTTATTTAAAAAAAACTCACTTTATTCGAGAAGCGCTTTTCAAAAAGTAATTTCTACAATTTAAAGTAATGTGTTTATTTTATTGTAATTTATTTTAATTAAATAGGTAATGTATTTTTATAAGGTTTTTTAGATGTTATAAATATTTTTTTGTCTTTGATGGCCATTTCTTCATATTGCAAAGATTTTTGCCTATTTTGTTTTCTAATGTGGTTGTTATTTTTGGCAATAAGCGAAATACCTTACATGTTAACATAAAACACGGTTGAATACTCCCTATTTTTCTTTAAATCAGATAAAAAAAAACAAAAAAAAATTTTACATCATTTTTAAAATACTTCAAAAACCCTATACGCAAATTTAAAAAACTCACCGAATTTCCACAGCATAAAAACACCACCAATATCACTGAACACACAGCACCCGCGAACGCGCGCACGTCTCGCGCGCTAGTGGCGCGCTGCGCTTGCGCATCGCGTTTTTACGCGCGCCGTGGGGTGGACTTTCGCTCGCGCGGTGTAAGGGTGCTAGTTTAGCTCTGCTTTTGGTCCGGGCCAAGCGACTTGGTTCGATCGCAGGGAACGCCACGGCCCCCGCCTGGTCCGATTTTTGCAGCAGTCAGTAAAGCTTGCAAGTATGTCAAGCTTAAAAAAAATGGTATTTGAAAATGGTTTTAAGGGCCGACACCAGCAGCTTAATGATTACTCTAAATATCGGAGACTAAATGATTTAGATTAGATTAGATTATTTATTTCTCGTTTTAAAATTACATTATAAGTTGCATTGCATGTCAAGTTATAAGAATTTAAAGCGAGATCGTCAATTAAATGGAATAAATCAAATTATACAATGAAAAAATAAAAATAAATAATAAAAACAAAATAAAACATCAATTAGCAAGGTCAAGATACACATTAAATGTCAAAATAAATTGAGCGCAAAGAATATGTCAAAACAGGGATAGTTAAATGGAATAAACAATTTACAAAATCAAATTATACAATGAAAATAAAAATAAAAAATAATAATACTAAAACAAAATAAAAAATCAATTAACAAGATTAATATGCTATTTAAAAATGAGGACTGACTTATTATGATTGTAATTTTTTTTCTTCACACGAAAACATGACCTTATATGGAAGTTTCGGTTTCGGTTCTGGTTTCGGCCGACACTGAGATCAAAGCCGGAATTCGGTTTCGGTTTCGGCCGTGAATACTAATTTCAGTCGGACACTAGTTTTACCTCAAAAGCAAAATAATTTTGTAGCATTTCACCTAATCGCAATTGATCTCGGTAGAACAAAATCTCTAAAAATGTTTTTACCTGAAGCAATTTTTCGCGTAACTTTTTACATTAGTAATAAATAATTCACTTATTGCATTTTATTTTCCGAAATAATACACAGTATTTTACCTTAGATGCATTTCGCTGCTATTGATGTTTGTTTGGGACTCTATTTAATTTGACACGTTATGCGTTTGTAGCTGTACTCACATACCTTAAACGCTATCAAACTAGTTAAAATATTATTTTCATCACACTTGCTCGAAAATGGTGTCATTACACGTAGGTTTTGCGGGCCGTAAATTACCTATTACGCCCTAGGGCGTAATGGTTTTCTTTTTAAATTTGAAACGCTGGTTCTGTTTTACTCTTATTTGTCATGTTCAAAGGAAACGCCAACTTACTTTTTTAACTTTTACTACTGAAATAATTTAAAGAGAACTGTTATTGCAAATACATGTAAACACATATTTCTGTAACATCAATTAAATGTTTAAATAATGTATTTCAGTATTTTGCAAATATAAAATCAACCATTTTAAGTCTTTACCGCTATGGTTTCCGAACGTGACTTGAGATTCGCATTGTCTATGGATAATGTCACTAATGTCACTGTCAGTTTTACAATTTTATTTAGGTTAGGTAAGGTTATTTTATTAAGATTTCCTCACAAGTGTGATGAAAAACATTGTGTGTGCCACGGGCGGTAAAGGAATTACTTACCGCCCTTGATACACAATGTACTATTTTATGACTAATATTGTCTATTATAATTATAATAGACAATACTCTGTCATTACGAAATATAAGTGGAATTAAAAAAAGTAATGAAGAACACTGGGACTGATGATATTGTCTAATAATAAAATAGACGATTGAGACACAAAGCGATAGAGAAATACACGATCGAGGTGAAATGTGACTAAACATATTAGCGGCCAAAAAATATACGATTGAAACACAACGCGAAAATTAAATATGCGATCGATACATCTTTTTTAATGACTGAGCCCTTTTCTGTGAGATATAGACGTCAAGAAATCTGAAACAACGTTTTGGGAAAAATTTCCAGCTTTTATCTAAAATTGTTTTATTTACTTTTGTGAAAAAATAACTATCAATAAAAATGTATAATGGAATCTTAGCAACTAAAATAATATCATTATGAAAATACGACAAAACAATTATAATAATCAGTTTAAAAGTAAGAGCCTTCCTTCCTATGCAATATCCTCAATTAAAAAAACAATAAAAAATGTCGCTCATTATGGAACATTGAAAAAAAAAACTTTCCCTTGGGAACTCGGGTTTACGAGTACTAAAGCTTATAGCTTTATGATTTTATCCCCCCAGTTCCTCCTAGTTTCGCTATAGTCTAAGATACGGTCTAATATCGACCTCCCCTCATTCTATTTCCTGATTAAACCATCGCGTAACGCCGGGGAGCGTGTCATACGCCCTTTTCTTTGTGTTACGAAATATTCATATATACCAGCGGTCGGCAACCGTTTAGCAGCCAAGCACCACATAGTAGCTAAGGAAATGGACGCGAGCCGCACTTTGTAAATAATTTGTGATTTTATACAATTCGGAATATAGCAACCCCAAAACAGACCGGAATATAAGCGGTTCGCGGGCCGCAAGTTGCCGATCGCTGATACCTATTATACGATAGCAAATGCTTAAAGAATTTAAAGTCTCGCCATCCAAGAAAGAAGGACATACAATTTGAGTAAAAAAAGTTTTATAAAAAACTGACTAAGAATGCTTGAAGTGTAAATTAGAATAAAAAGATCCACTTATATTTTATCCATATTCTTCTAAAGTTTATGCATTGTTCATCGTATAAGTTATATAAGTATGAATATTTCGAAACACAAAGGACGGTTGGAACACTCCGCGGCCTTACTCAATCCTATCCTACAAATATTATATGTACTTAAATGTGAAATTTTGTAATGATGTTTGGATGTTTGTTATTAATAACTTTTTATTTTTATTTATTTAAGGTTCATCAACGACAGTTTACACCTATACAATTCAGTAACACCATACAATAATTTCGATGAGTAGTGTAACAGTCACTTAAAGATAAACACCTCATGCATAACAGTGTGAAGATTAAGTTAGATTAAGAGAATACAAGTTAATTATGGCTGAGTATGGTAGCTCTTAAAAATGAGACAAGTTAAAACTAACCATCTAGCTAAACCATAACGCAGAAACAACTGAATGGATTGCGATGCAATTTGGCATTGAAGTAGACCAAGTTTGTATTGAAACATATATCCCGGTAAAGAATTAGGACCTTTGGATAATAACGGGAACTACGCAGCTGAAGCCGCAGGCAATGCTAGTTTTGAATATAATATGAAATGAAGGAAAACTAACATAATTCTCATTATAATTTAACAGTTACGGTAATATTTATTTTAGAAAAAATGTCAATCAATAGTAATAGACAAATATTATTTATATATTTAAACTTTATTGCACATTAATAATAAAGTACAATCGGCGGATTTAATGCCTTAAAGCATTCTCTACCAGTTAACCATGGGGTATTATGACAAATTTTGATTGTTTTTTCTGTTTGCAATACCATAAACCGGGCTTAAAATGTTTACATGAAAAAGAAAGGTTACATTACAACAGAAAATCGCGCATAAGCATTACACAAAAAGTTGCATATTATTTTGTATGTTCAGCTCAACTATCCATGCCACCTCTTGCTACATAATTTATTTCATATTTAAGAAAAAGAATGAGGGAAGGTTGTCGTAAGACGGTATCCTCTACTACGATTATGGGCTAGGCAACGATTAACAATAAGTATTTTGCCGCCAGTGGCCGCGGCAAACCTGATTGCAGAATTGTAAGCCCACTTAGTTAGAACTGCTAAACAGACCAAAACAGAGCTTGCCTAGCTTAAATCTAACTTGGGCTACAGTAGAGTCAAAAAAATAATAGTACATTAAATAACTAGGGTGGTAATACCAAGAAAGGCCGAGATCGTAGAAGTTTGTGGCCCGAGCTGCAAGCGAGGGACGTAAATATGCGATCGAGGGCTTTCTTTACTACCTCCCGTGTTGTGTACATCATTTTATGTCTACACTTGGCCAGAAAGCGGCTTTTTCCATACGCGCAGCGTGCGGAAAAAGTCACTTTATGGTCAGGTGTGGCATAAAGTAATTTAAACCAGCCTTTCAATGATTTGGCAGGGCCAAAATTCTTTTTATTGCCTAAAATGGAGAAATTTAAAGGCACTTTTACCAAATTGCAGGTATCTCGTAATATTTTTAGTGCAGTTTTACGTTACTTCTTAACCAGGCCTCAATGTTTATTATGAATTATCTCGATATTCTGGGCTTTTTATAGCAAAAATCTCATTTCGTACTCAAATTGCCAATGCGTTACCAGTCCTATGTCGCCTCTAATTTAGTGTCCACTGCGTTACCAAAAAATTGATTTTTTTATTCATAGTAATTATTTCGATGAAAGATTTAATTCGGGTGAGCATAATATAGTACATTACATAGCTAGGGTGGTAATACAAAGATAGGCCGAGATCGCAGAAGTTTGCGGCCCGAGCTGCAAGCGAGGGACGTAAATATGCGATCGAGGGCTTTCTTTATTACCTCCCGTGTTGTGTACATCATTTTATGTCTACACTTGGTCAGAAAGCGGCTTTTTCCGTACGCACAGCGTGCGAAAAAAAGTCACTTTATGGCCAGGTGTGGCATAAATGTTTTTTTAAACAAAAACAAAAAAGATTTTTTATTAAAGCATTAACGACTGCCAACGAATTCTAAATTTTATTAGAAGAGAAAAATTTAAAAATTATATGTCTCGGGCAGGATTCGAACCTGCATCTCCTCGGCTATCCGGGCCAGCAGGCGCCTTAACCAACTAGGCTACCAAAACTCTATCCAAGTCATCGAATCTTTCAACCAGTCCCTTCATTTGTGACGTCATTCTGGGTGACGTATGTAGCACCATCTACCATTGGGTCCTTACAACCCATATGTATGGCACTGTGGTCCCAACTCGTATTGAGAAATCCACAGTAACGATGTACTACACCCCAAACATGATTTTTTATTAAAGCATTAACGACTGCCAACGAATTCTAAATTTTATTAGAATCTAATCTCTTCTAATAAAATTTAAAAACAAAAAAACTCTTGCTGTTACTCCTTAAGATATGCAATTACCTAGGTACAGCTCGCTCGACCCGATAAAGCCCGGTCCAATAATCCGCGGCCATTTTTGGGGTCGCGAATTATCGGACTGTACAATACGGGGCCGGACATTAACCGGATTTGTCACGCTTATGCCTTGATCACACGTACCGAGCAAACAGGCGAGACAGTGCCCTCGGCCGAGTACTCGGTTCGTGAGAACGGCGTGCTCGGCCCAGTACGGGAAGAAACGTACTGGGCCGAGCACTGTCTCGCCCGCTTTGCTCGGTACGTGTGATCAAGGCTTTACGTAGCAAAATATCTAAACACACATATTATACGGTCGGTTTGCATACGATCAAAATACATAAAGTCAAATTGTAGAACGGCCGCGGATTATCGGGGCTGTACTGGGCTGTACATTATCGGGCCGGACTTTATTTTGGATGTGCATTATCGTCTCCCACCGTGACAAGGTTTTATCGCCGACTGTACTTTTTGTATATTTTGGTAGGAACTAGATCGATGTCTACAAGACTGACCCAGATATTTATTGCAGTAGGTATGTAGACACATTTTTTAATAAAGGGATGAATAATTTCCAAGTATAAGATTAAATAATCCTATTGCTGTAGTTTCGCCATGTTTACCATGTATATATTTTGTTAATAAAACCATTTTTCAACCTCTGCAAACTTAGCGCAGTCGGACTATAGCTTGCCAAATTTCAACTTATTCGGATTTTTGGAAGTGTATGAAAAACGGTTTGGAAATATTGAAACCATAACGTGCATACAAACTTACATGCATACGAACATTGCAAGTTTAATAAAAATATACTTAAATATATATATTTATAAAAAGAAAAGCTTGTAAAAATATAAATAATTGTAAACTGGTTTGCCATATCAATTTTATTGTGCAATGGCGCTACAGGTGGCCTTTATAAATCCGTATCGAGCTAACGTTGCCATGGTAACCTTACCTAATGTAACGATACTTGTCAAACGGCAAGATTCTCATTACTTCGGCTCGTAATAATTAGTAACATGGTTGACAAAGACCCACAACTCAGCGCCCTGGAACCTGGCGAGCTGGACATGTTCGTCGATAGTATCGAACCATCCCGAATTGACAATATAGGAAATCAAGTGTAAGTTATATAATTTTGTTCTATTTGGCTTCGAGACCCTTGGTCCTTGGGGCCCTGGCGCATTAAGTCTCTTCAGGCAGTTGTCGAAGAGAGTCACAGAAACCACGAGGGGCCGAAGAGCTGGCAGTTTCCTCGCTCAACGCATCAGCCTTACAATCCAGCGAGGAAATGCTGCCAGCATCTCTGGTACAGTCGCCATCAGATATATCTGAGCTGTCAGTGTACTCATAAATATCTGAACACGGCTCTATTTTCATAGCATTAGAGCCGTGTTCAGATATTTGTGAGTACACTGACAGCTCAGATATATCTGATGGCGACTGTACCATGCCGCAGGGGCCATTTTTAGATTTATTTTAGTTTAAATTAATAGTATATTTAATTTAGTTTTAGTTACTTTTTATTGTTATTTTAAAATATTGGCTAAAGTATAATCTAATATGTCTTATTCGAAAGGACACATGCACAGTGTAAGTAATCAACTAATCAACATGTTATTTCAACTTGTTCATTCAACTAAGGCAGGATTTACACCTGTAAGTTTCACTTACGTAAATAAGGACGCAGCGATGCGTTAGACTGAGATAGTCTAACGTATCGTGTCAAATGTATAGCTGTGTCCTTACTTACATAAGTAAAACTTACAGGTGTAACGGCCTAAAGATGTAGCCGCTAACAGATACACAAAATGAAATAACCTAACCTAAATTAAAAATTTAAAAAACCCCCGACCAAACATAACAAACGACCTGATGACCTTGAAGACCTGAACCGATTTCCACCAAACATAGCTAAGAACACTCCCGACTGATATACCTTTCAAACAAAAAAAAACCGCATTAAAATCGGATCATCCG
This sequence comes from Eudemis profundana, assembly GCA_947034925.1. Taxonomy (NCBI): domain Eukaryota; kingdom Metazoa; phylum Arthropoda; class Insecta; order Lepidoptera; family Tortricidae; genus Eudemis; species Eudemis profundana. The sequence continues at coordinate 24,058,936 of OX344805.1, read as the reverse complement.
TTTGGGAGAGCTACGATGCCACAAGGACATTTACACACACAGACACGTCAAACTTATAACACCCCGTCGTTTTTGCATCGGGGGTTAAAAATACGTTTTCACAGAATAATTATTAGCAATACATAGTCTACATACAGATGTTTTTTTTGAACAAACTTGACGTTCGGGTGCAACCAACTCCCCGCATCCGACCGTCTCTTTCTATGGCATATAGCGTGCTCTTTCTGGTCGCTGGCTAACCCCTCCGGCGGGGCCACAGAAATATATCGAGGTAGAAGGGGTGTATGTACGTATATGGCGGCAACTTACCTTGAATACCGTTAACTTCAGTTTCCGTCAACATTATTATCAGATTTGAAGATCTGATAATAATGGTATAATTAATTGTTCAAATACAACCGAATGAAATGGAAAATTTATGTTTTCCATCACTAAATTGCAGTTTTGGCGTCAAACGCCAAGCGAAAAACGTTACACGCTTCTTTGCCACACAAGTCGACAAACTATTTCGATGTATTTCTGTGGGCGGGGCAAAATTTGGTGCTAGTAGCCAGTAGCCGCGTGGCGAAATCGCGGAGTGAACCACTCCTCAGGTTTGTTAGAAAGAGAAATTTCTGAACGTAGTACTATTACTTATTCTGTGCGTAAAGCCGGTCAAAAAACGTGTATTTGCACGACGTGGCAACGTGCGCGGCCTTTTTTAACCTTTTCCACGCCAACGGTATATACTGGCACCGCAGGTTGGACGCCAACGACGCATATATTGGTCACAGACCGCAGAGCGATATAAACCTTCATGCACGAGTATAAAGTTCAGTTTCGGTTTAGACACTGTTATGTCATGGCGTCTGATTTGCGACTTGTGTATTTTACGTAGCGGCGAAAAGGTTAAAGATATTTTTTTAATGGGCTTTTTTATTTAAAATGTCCTCTTAACTAACGGTTAACAGGTCGTCACAAAACTGACGATTAGTGTCAAACTCCATAATATTGATACCTTTAGGCTCAAAGGGCGTAAACGCCATTAGCTTAGCACCCAGTGTTTACGCCCTTTGAGTCTAAAGGTATCGATATTTCGTCACCAACTGACAGGTTAGATTGTATTTAAACATAGCTTAACACGTTCACTGTCACCATACAAAACTATCGGACAGTGTCACAAGTCCCAACTGTGCAATCAGTATGGGGAAGTGACCCCATAGTGGAAGCACGGACTCCTGAAAAAACCTTCATGACCCACATTGGGACACCGGTACAACTTAACACGTTCTCTACGTGTTAAGCTTCGCCTAATCGTTCATTTTAAAATAAAAATGCCGAAATAGGTCAAAAATATTTTTAGTATGAGTTAACCTGATTTTCTTACTGGATCCTCATGGACTTATACAAACCGTCTCTTTCTTAAAACCTGTATTATAAAAGGATAAGTAAAATGTACCCAAGTCGTTGACGTTTGTATTGTCCACAGAAAAGACGCCCGTTTTTCTGAACGTGTACGACACATATGTTTTAGATTACCTTTTCTTTCAGCTGGATTGACTGGCATGTCAGACTTCAAAAACTGAACCAGCAAGCAGTTTTGGAAGCATCGTCTATGCAAGAAGAACTTACTAAAGAGACGTTGATTTCTAGTGGGAAGGTAGAAGTACCAACACAGATAATACACACACTTACAGGGTGTCCCATAAATGACACGTCACAGTGACACTGGAGGTAGACCAGGTCAAGAGGTACCAAACCAACTTAACATGACCCGACGACCGTAATTTTTTTTTCACTACTGGTGGTTAAAGTCGAAATTAATGTTTCGCTGTGAATTAATTTAAGATCAAGCTAGTATTTTTTTAAATTTTACTTAGTTTTTGGATAAAATACCATTTCTGTAACCTTACTAAACAATTCATGGTACCGTACACATAAAAAAAAACTAACCTTGACACCTTTCCGAGTGCATACTGGCACTAATAATGTTAAAAACGGTCAAAATTCATGAAAAACTTTAACTCGACAATAACTCAAAAACCGTGCCACTTTTACTGGGGTCACTGTGACGTGTCATTTATGGGACACCCTGTATATTGAGATGGAAGTAAATAGTCCGTCGATTTGTATGTGCACCCACCGTGTAACGTTTATCGCTTGGCGCTTGACGCCAGAAGTGTAATTTAGCGACGGAAAATATAAATTTTCCATTTCATTTGGTGGTATTTCAATAATTCATTATCCCGTTATTGTATAGATTTTCGGCCACATTTGGATGCCATACATTTAGTTTGGCATACAAATGTCGCGGACGACAATCCACCCTATTATCAGATTTTCAAATCTGATAATAATATTGACGGCAACAGAACTGAAGTTAAAGGCGTGCAAAGTAGGTCGCCGCCACTTCTTTTATGCCACACCTGGCCATAAAGTAACTTTTTCCGCACGCTGCCCGTACGGAAAAAGCCGCTTTCTGACCAAGTGTAGACATAAAATAATGTACACAACACGGGAGGTAATAAAGAAAGCCCTCGAACGCATATTTACGTTCCTCGCTTGCAGCTCGGGCCGCAAACTTCTGCGATCTCGGCCTTTCTTTGTATTACCACCCTAGTTGTGTAATGTACTATTTAGCACACGAGGTACATACACTGTTTAGTTCTACCTCGATATATTTCTGTGAGTACCAAGCATTTTCAAAGCCTAAATAAAATTAGAGTTTCTCAAGAACATGAAAAGTTTAAAAAAAATAATTAACGTGCAATCGGCCAATAGGGAGTATGCATGATATTTTTGTTCACTTATAATAAAAGCTCATTCTATAAGAAACACTAGATTTTTTTTTATTTTTCGAATAACTATAAAAATGATCAAGATATGAGCCATCAAAGGTTTATCTGTATTTCTTTCTAGCAGAAAAATAAAGTATGGAGCATGTACGACGGTCGTATACTATGACGTCATAGTCCATATCGGATCTCTCCGTCTATTCGCCGTCTAATTAATGCTTTAAAATGTTTATATCTTCCGTATTTCTCGTTCGATTTTGATTTTATTTTCGCTTTGTCATCTTTTTTACGGTATTTTTACATGTTATTAAAAAATGCGATAAAAAAACATGCATGTTATACTCAGCGCCATCCATTAGCATCATTTGAAAAGAAAAAAATATTGCTAATAAGATGTTTTTTTTTGTTTTTTTGAGATATTTAATGTCTTTTAGTGCAGATAAAATGTATCAAGCTGTAAAATGAAACACATTTCAACCAATTTTGTCGTGGAAGCATATGATGACCTTCTTTTTTAATCACCTTGACTGGGCTTTATTATTTTAGTTGCCCGTTCTAGTGCAAGAGGCAATATGCATTCAAGTGTGGCGCTACAAGATCTACCCTCAAATATTGAAACTGGAACCGGCACCCTCTAACACATTTGGTATTTATATGGTGGTAAGTTTTAGACGACGAAGAGATGTTAACACGTTCACTGTCACCATAGGGAACGTGCACGAACTATAGGTGGCAGCACTAAACGACAAAAGAGACACGGGCGGACAATAAAGGAAACTATCGCCCCTGTCAAATCATGCTGTCAATGTCAAATATAGTAAGTCGTAGCTACACTGACGTTAATCGTCCTTCAACGCGATAAATTAACGTTATTAACGGCGTTTTCGTCCATGTGGCCCCATCATGAGAGGGTATATGATTTAGATTGGCGGCACCAGTTGGCAGCACCTTCGTCGTGCACGTTCCCTATACGCAACTATCGGACGATGTCAATAGTCCCAACTGTGCAATCAGCATGGGGGAAGTGACCCTATATAGTGGAAGCACGAACTCCTGAAAAATACCTGCATGACTCCGCATTGCGGGCACCGGGACAGAGAAAGTGTTAAATGTCGCTATTTTAGATTAATTTAAGGGCTTTTATATTTAAAGTGTCCTCTTAACTGACAGTTAACAGGTCGTCACAAAACTGACGATTAGTATCAAACTCAATATATTTCGTCACCGACTGACATGTTAGACGGAATTCAAACATAGCTAAGTATCGCCTAGCCGTACGTTTTAAAATAAAAAAGCCCTTAAATACAATCCATTTTAGAGCTTTCCGAAGGTTAAAAGATAACATAAGTGTTTTTATGGAACTGCACTGCCGCACTGCCTTTTTCCAAAATACTTACTCAATATGTATTATACAACCTTCGCTTTATTTACCTTATTTTTGGCTACAGTTGTATCATGAGGCGGCGTGTGTGGGACTACTGGAGACGGTTCTTTTCCACGAAGACGGGGCGCAGTGCGTCAGCGAAGTGATCGTCGATCTGCTCAACTACGCGGTCGAGCAACTCACGGCGCTGCTGGCGCTGCTCAAGTATGTTCTAGAATATCCCGCAACAGTTGAGGAGTGTCTTTTCGAAATGGCTTATTTTTCTATGGTTTTCATAGAGACATAAGCCCTTTTGAATAGACACTCCTTAGTTGTGCTACGAGGTCATGGAGACGGTTCTGTCCCACGAAGATGGGGCGCAGTGCGTCAGCAAAGTGATTATCGATCTGCTCAACTACGCGGTCGAGCAACTCACGGCACTGCTGGCGCTGTTCAAGTAAGTGTTCTAGATTGTTGTGCTACAGTTGGACTACAAGGTTATGTGGGACTATACTGGATACGGTTCTGTTTCATGAGAACGGGGCGATCTTACTCACTTGGTGCTGTTGACCAATTCATGGTATGGTACAGCAAACCAAGAAATTGGTCAACCACTTTTTAACTTTATTGAGTGGTATTAGAGTCCAAACAGTGGTAGACGACTTTTGAACTAACTACTGACCAGTAGTGTGGCGTCCAAAGAACACGATTCCTACCGGCTTGCCTAATGTCAGGCATTTCAGTACCTTATTCTACAGCCCTTAAGGAAAATGTACGCCAAATCTGCACCGGCTTGCCCAAGGAAATATTTTACGCCACGCCACTGCTACTAACACTAACCTTTCTTGGTTTACTGCACTGCTTAAGTGAGCGAATATTCTATAGCTTACGTAACAGAAAAAGATTGCATAATTCGCACCACCTATCTGGTTTATTTTTGTGTCAATTTCGCTACCCACAGTTATCTGGTAGATATTGCTTTTTGGCGATAAAATCGCCAGTTCTCTTTAAATTAAAACAATTATGTCAGTATCTTTTGGTATGTGTTCTTTCTTTTGCTTCTTTCTCCTAGACCGGTAGTCCAATTTACTTGGGGTCGGCCCAACTCGTCCGCATCCTCCACTGAGCACGGTTTTGTGTCAATTTGAGCTTCTCTGAGATTTTTTCGACCGTCGTCAGCAAGTGGCTGGTAGTCTTCCACTGGTACGTGGTCGGATCTCATGTTGGTTCAAAGCCAGTCGTCTTCTTGGCGTCTCTGGACGTGACCGTACCATATAATGCGTTATTTCTGGTGTATAGTCATTTGTATTGCATAGTGAAAGACTTAAATACTCATCTAACCAAGTATAATTCTCGCTCCACAGCAACGGCTACCTGAAGCCTCAGAGCGCTAAGGAGCGAGACTGTGAGACGGCAGTGGATGAGCTGGAGCGCCAGAAGGGAGACCTGCAGTTTGACATCAGCATGAGGTGCATCTCTATCGTGCGGTGAGTTAGAGCGTAGTAAAACCAATGCCAGCGAGCGATAGGAAGGGCTATGCTTGGGATCTCTCTGCGAGATCGAATCAGAAATGAGGAGATTCGTAGACGAACCAAGGTCACTCACATAGGAAACCGGCACATTGTTCGAAGAACCGATGGCTGTTGGGGCAGGAATGTTCTAGAGTGGAGACCACGTACTGGCAAGCGCAGCGTGGGACGGCCACATGGTTCGGGCTGCGGGGACTCGCTGTATGCGGGTCGCTTTATGTGGAAATCTATTGAGGAGGCCTCTATTGAGCAGTGGATGTCCTATTGAGCAGTGGATGTCCTATAGCTGAAATTATGATGAATTCCGGTGATTTTTACACACGTATCGTCACTTGAATTATGTGCGTGACAAAGCGCACCAATAGACGCAAATCGATAGCCGTGTGTTGGCTAAAGATTTTCCCACATCTATTGACGTGGAAATTGGCTTAAGCCGACCAAAAAAGCTTTATATCCATGCAATAAGAGCGAAAAAGTCGTCCAACACAAACTGCCTAGTCGGGCCGAGCCGAACGACGTATTTTTCGCTTGTCCAGAACTATGATGCCTTAATGTGATCGGTGAATGCTAAGGTGTTTAGTGTAGGTGCCGTGATTTGCCAAGAACATATTCAATTCGTACAAGACACCTTTCCATGAAGTTAAATTACTGGCGCTCATTGTCAGTCTGGTGCTTATTGAGTTATTTTTTTCATCCTTTCTACAAACGGTTGCATTACACAGATACATAGCGGAGCATATGGAAGCAGCTGGCGTCGGTGCCTCCATTGCGACCGGTCTGTACAAGACCAGCGATGTGCCCTCGCTGCTGGCCCATCTGCTGCAGTTGGAGCCCTGGCGAAGGACCACCGAGGCTGGGGACGTGGAGACCTTCAACTGTGAGTCCAACAGACCAGCACAACTAGAATAAGGTCGCGGCACAGTATGCAACAGCCAATCAGAATGCGCGTAAACTGTGCTGCGTTACAGATACGCATTCCGATTGGCCTATATTGGGTAGTAACATGTGGTGTCGCACGCACGCCTTCTAGTCTTAGGATTTAGAATAAAATTCTTGACAGCTGAGATATCCTCTACCAGAAATAGTAAACAGAAGAACACGAATACCGGCAGAACATGAGACCTTCGTCAGTTGCACCATATCAGGTGTCACCACCATGATAAAAGTTGACTTGATGGAGGTTACATTATTTTTGCTATCCCTTTGGACTGCATAGAGGCAGTGCAAAACTTGACTACATTACAGTAAAATATAAACAGGAATTAGAGGAATTCAAGCCATTGATTTCAGCCTCTTTAGAGCGACTGAGTATGGAAATTAAGCTGAAACATTCTAAGTATTCATATCCATCCATACCCGTATATGCGAAGTAACCATTAATTCTTGCCTTATTAGGGCACCATCACAAACTGTTATGTACGAGTATCTAAATTAATGCTTGTTTGCAGTTGGCCGCTGGTCGAAGCCGTCGGAAGCGGAGCGCGCGCAGCTCCACCGCAGCGAGGCACAGCTCTGGCTGTGCTTGCGTCAGCTGCTGCTGGAACCGCGTCTAGCTCACCAGTACTCAATCGACGAGTGTCGGCGCACCGCCTTCTGTCGGGTGAGTTCACTTGGCCCCGGTAGCAGCTAGCAGGTAGTAGGAGCTGGTAAAACTCGGGTCGTTTAATAATGTTCCTTACCTACGCCAGTTACCACTGTTTAATAGCGATGCTGGTACCAATACTCAATCGATAAACTTAGACGCTCCGTTTTCTGTTGGAAAAGGGAAATTCGTCGATCTATGTATTAAAATGCTTCCTTATAAACGAACTGATGAGCAGGTGAATTACCTAATCTAGGAACTCAAAAGCAAGATTCAATCAATCTTCTATTCCAGCTTCAAGCACACCTGACGGAAAACATCCTGGACCAAGTCCCTCCACTGATCGATCTGAAGCAGTTCCTCTGCCGCCTGTCCGTGGGTGACTACGCGAGCTTGCACAACCGCACCAACGGAGTCAAGGACCCTGGCTGCACGCTCATTGAAGTAGTGCCACAGGTACAGATGTGCAATTTGCGGAAATTTCCTAAAGAGTTAGGAATGTTCTCGAAAATTGCACAAGAAATTATTGAAAGTTTCTTTTTGCGAAGTTCCCTGTAGGGAATTATGAGAAATTACTGATTTTTTTTCATGTAAAAATTTTCATCAGCACATCCACGTCAGGACACAGGTACACCTTGATCTTTTATGAACAATCCAACGCTTGTTATGTACATGTTGCCGCCGATGAATGTTGAACCAAGAACTCCAGCTCTATATTTCGCACCAAAAACTGCACGGTGACTTTGTCTTATTAATTACCCTTGTAAGCTAAAATCATTTGGAATCAAGAACTTAAGTTACGTCTTCTATCGTACTGTATGTATGGATAACTTCGTGATGAAAGAAAGGGAACGTGACCTGTATCGCATTGAATAGTTGACCGATGTGTCAAACGACGTCCCATGACCAATCCTACGCCACCCTCTTCCAGCTGACTTCGGTGACCTTTCTTTCCGCACATATTTTTAGTAAAATTGTGTAATTTGATTTCCTCCAGATAAAAGACACATACATGCGACAAGTCCACAAGCGGACAAAGGCGATCGCCAAGCAGCAACTCCGCCACTTCCTCATGGACGGGTCGGACGAGTCGCGCCGTATGGCCAAGCAGCTGCTGGACTCGTACACCAGCGACGCGGCGCTAGCTTTGGATGGGGGCGGGGCCAAATGTGCGAAGTGTGGCGAAGCGGCCAGCAAGAAGTGCTCGCGGTGCAAGACTGAGTGGTACTGCGGCAGGTATGTTTGACATTTTATATTGGAATAGGTTGTTGAACTCGTAGTACCAGTAAGGGCTCTTAAGCCGGGTTCCCACCGCGAGCGGAGCGGACTCATTAATGACCCCGTTTAACTTTCATTGCTAGCGAAGTGCTTGTATGCGGTTAACTGTTGTGAATGCCACCAGCAATGAAAGTTAAACGGGGTCATTAATGAGTCCGCTCCGCGCGCTGTGGGAACCCGGCTTTACACATAAACACGATACGACGTTTTTGACTCGTTTGCTTTGGTTTGTTTTAGGGAATGTCAGGTGCAGCAGTGGCCAAAACACAAGGAGCTGTGCGACCAGCTTGCCAAGCTCTGCATTTAATCGGGTTTTGCTTCTATGAGTACAAATTTAGTGAATAATGCTTTGCCATCGTATTTAGTTAAAAATGTTGCTCTCTCAAATACGTTCAGTTTTCATTTTGATATTTGACTTTAACTAATAAAATTTCAATTTAATAGGCATAAACATGTTAATGATTTAATATGGTAATCGATTGGCACTTCGGATTCAGCCATATTTAATTGGAGCGATAGTTTTCCCGATGGTAAAACATTACTCGCTACATCTTTACCTTCCTAACTTATTTACAGACTGATTACGTAAATGTGTACTTAATTTAATAAACTGACTTATAATTATTTTTTTCTTAAGGTGTTTTGTAGCTTTTATTTAATTAAAACAGCAACCGACTTAAACCGGAACTCAACCACCACCGGAGCATACCAGAACATACCACCGAAGCAACACACATACACACACATTACTGTTGCGCCGGTGGTATAGGTCAAAACTTCAAACGTGATTTTCCGTGCTTTAGAAGCGTTTTCAGTAGGCTGAAAGGTGATTTCAGGCCGTTTCAGAGGTGGCTCTTTCACATAGTAGAAGATCGAAAATTCACCCAAGTAGCCGTCGTTGTAAGGCACCTGAAACATGTTTTCAGTCCGTTTCAGGACACCCTCTATCAGATGGGGCACGCAATTACCTGAAAACCCGTTTTCAGGACCCCTTATGGGCCTTTGAACTACAGTTCAGTACATGGCGAAATTTCTCAAAGGAGTGAAAGAGACAGCACTATTAGAAAGAGACAGCTATACTGAGAATATTCGAGAAAAGTGCGAAAGAATATCAATAATGTAATTTTTAGTAAGATTCCGGGACTTAAGTCCCGGAAAAAAAATTAGTCTTAAGGGAGTTTCCACTTTACGACTATGTTCTTCGAAGTTTAGGTAAATATACTCTACCTATTCCGATGACTGTTTATCACTGAAGCCGTTTGTTGATTGATTGAAAAGATTTTTATTACATAATTAATAAGGTTCAAGTTCAGTTTCTCAAGTGAATAAGCGTGGTTTGAGAGTAGTCAGCGTTTACCCTATTATTAAACCACGTTACGTTATGCTGCATTGTTATAATTGGTTGCCGCGTCAGTTACGTTTTTCATTAGCGCCCTATGAATATTAATCTTACCTTAGTCAATTTGGAACAACGTGAAAAGCCTCATAAAACCTAAGTTAACGTTGAATTGGCTTTTTAACACATAACTTTTGGCACTGATGCCAAGAACGGGTTAGTCTCATCTCGTCTAAAAAAGCAGCTGGTCTAAGCAGTTAACTGGTCTAAAAAGCAAATGGTCTAATTAGCAACTCGTCTAAAAAGCAACTGGTCTAAGTAGCAACTTGTCTAAAACGCACCTAGCAGCTGGGCCCTATTTAATAAACGTTACAATCCTACAATTTTGTAGAAAAGTAACAGATTTGTCAAATTGTACTACAAGTGATGTCTAATAAACCTTACAAATATGTAAGAAATTTACGTATTTATAACTCACAATTATCGCAATTACAAGTACTGTTTAATAAAAGTTTACACATGTAGAAAATGCCCGTAGATTTTGATGACAATATTGTACTTACAAAAAAGTAATTGTAGGGTACAATTTACATAAAATGTAAGTGTTTGGTGTAAGTTCTTAATAAAAAAAGGTAGATTTCTTACTCTTCAGTTTAGCATTTTAGTGTTACACGGAGTACTTTCTTGTTGGTTTGGTTTATTAGTAAAGTCATGGATAACAACAACAACGTAACTGACATCTCAATTTTATTATCCTCAATTTTTTTTTATTATTATTTTATGACATTATTCTAATTTTTTTGTCTTGTATTATCTTCACGTAATGTTAATTATTTTTGAATGAACATTTTATTTTATTAAATAATATTGTAATTGTTAAATATATAATTACTGAATCGCGCCCAAATGTTGGCACGCCTGCTTGCATTGCTGAGCACATCGGAAGTATCTATTTTATATAAGACCTATTATACTGTGTTCTAGCAAATAAATTATTTGACTTTTGAACAAAATTACAATTCTGTTTCTAATATACTAGAATAAAGACATGTGATTCAGTCGAAAAACTATAAGTCATGATATGAAAATCAACAAGCTACCATCACTACTCTCACTACTTGTTGTTAAAACCATGTTTAATATTATTTATTTATTATTGTTTAGGTTGTAGGACACGCTCTTCAAGTTTTGACACACCATGAGTCCACCTGTCGGAATTGTACTACAATTTACATAATATCTAAACTTGTAATTACAATCGTGTGTTTAATAAAGCAGTTTTCCCTACAAATATGTGAATTGTCACCTGTACAATGAAAATGTTTATTAAACAGATATTTGTAAAATTGTAGTTACAATACTACAATTATGTAGGTTTTCCACCATTACAAATTTTTAACTTGTAATATTTATTAAACATAAATTTGTAAAATTGTAGCCTGGAATCTACAATTTACAATTTGTAACTTGTAATGTTTATTAAATAGGGCCCTGGTCTAAAATGCTTCTCGTCTAAAACGCAACTGGTCTAAAACGCTACCCGCCAATAATGCAACTGGTCTATAACGTTCTTTGTCTAAATCTCATACCGTCAAAAATTAATGTCTTCTAAACTCAAATTAGTCAGCACTGATTTGTATCAATCATAATATTTTTATTATTATTTAAATTTTAAGTATCTATATGTACAGTCAACTCCTTTACTACAAAGACATGTGTCCACTTTTTCACTTTATTGTTATTGCATTGAGATAAATTCAAAAGTGGATACCAGGTCCAGGGTTTAAAATGTAACCATTTCACATAACAATATTCAGCACGAAGGCAGGAAAACATCACATAATAGAATGAAGTTGTCATTAACACACACGGTATCTATAATCTAAAGTGGCCAGTATGTTTCCGATCTAAAGGAGTTTGAATAATTATTGTTTCCACTTGCAGGCCAATCGGTCAGTGAAAAAAATTGTTTAAAAAATAAATTTTTGATAGATACCTATGTATTACCTTTCCGTACATGAGATATGCATTTTCACGAGTAAGTACGAGTCATTATTCTACTTTATTCTGGTAAGACCTTTAGACCAGGTACTTTTTAGACCACTTGCTAATTAGAATAGCTGATTTTTAGACCACTAGCTACTTAGACCAACCGCGTTTTAGACCACTTGCTAATTAGACCATCTGTGCGTTAGACCAGTTGCTACTTAGACCAGTTGTTTTTTAGACGAGTTGCTAATTAGACCATTTGCTTTTTAGACCAGTTACTGCTTAGACCAGCTGCTTTTTTAGACGAGATGAGACTAACCCCCAAGAACCCCACTAGCGCGTTAATTTTGTATAAAAATTTTGATTATCTTCCCCGTGGCACTACTATTTTGGCACAACTGGCCTGCATATTAGGTTTAGTTTCGTTATGTAGCTTCAGTTGCCCGAAGGGCAAACAGCCTAGAAGTAGAAACTCCGCAGCTCCGTCGATTTTCAATAAGATCGGTGGGTTTACAAAAGTTAGGTTGTGAATAAAAATAACAGTACCAAAATATTAGGGCCACGGGGAAGGAACGATATTTGGTCAGCACCATATATTAGGAGCATTTAAAACCAAACGTAATTTTGCAATTTTAGTTTTTGGAAGTCCACATGTCGTATTGCAGACAAAATGTATCAAACCAAACGTAATTGATGGTGTGGAAGCAAATGATGACCTTCCTTTTGTTTGGAACACCGACCGACTTGAAACACTTTAATGTGCTTTAGTAAATTTATGAAAGCAGTTCAAGACATGCCAAGGCCAGTACGTAATGACCTGTCATCTTAATGAAAATAATGAGCAGACAGAAGTTTTGGTGGTAAAAACGTTAGTTAACTAGGGACTTCTTTCCGATATTAAATTTATCGATAACTGTTTCAAATACTTATTTCGAAGTGACATTTCATAGTCGATATTAAGTTCTAAGGATATTATACGTTATCATCATAACTGTCATAAGAAAGTACAATTTGTCGATAAATTAATATCGTTGGGAAGTCCCTAGGACAATTTCATTCATGTCACACAAATTTCTATGTCTGATAAATTGATAATGAGTTAAAAATCCAAAACCCTCAATTTCTAGCAAAAAAAAACTGTTGCCTATGTAAAAGACTTTCAATAGTACATTACACAACTAGTGTGGTAAAACAAAGAAAGGCCAAGATCGCAGACGTTTGTAGCCCGAGCTGTAAGCGAAGGACGTAAATATGCGATCGAGGGCTTTCTTTATTACCTCCGGTGTTGTGTACATAATTTTATGTCTACACTTGGCCAGAAAGCGGTTTTTTCACTACGCGTAGCGTGCGGAAAAAGCTACTTTATGGCCAGGTGTGGCATGAAACTGATTTATTTTTGACCATTAAAGTCTCTAATAAAAGTTGAATTTCTAACGCAGATTTCTGTGACTTGTGTCTTTACATTATTAATAGTAAAATGTTTGCCATTGCTATTTTATTGCTGACATCTCATTTAAGTCATAAAATGAGAAAGCTTGCTTTAGCCGTAAAATTACCTACAAACTCAATTATGCAAAGTAATATTAATTTTCTGCACTGCCACAATAAACTAATAATTTCTAAAGCAGCTGGAACATGAATATTACTAAATCTACATAAAAGATTTAACACTAAATGCATCGTAGCAAGACTAAATTTGTAAAATAATAGTACATTACACAACTAGGGTGGTAAAACAAAGAAAGCCCGAGATCGCAGATGTTTGCGGCCTGATCTGCAAGCGAGGGACGTAAATATGCGATCGAGGGCTTTCTTTATTACCTCCCGTCTACACTTGGCCAGAAAGCGGCTTTTTTACCGCAGCGTGCGGAAAAAGCCACTTTGTGGCCAGGTGTGGCATAAAGATTTTTTCAAAAAAGTTACTGGAGAGTCTTTTAAAAATAGTAATTAATCGTAAATAAATTGTCTATTTGTGCGTACATCATACAAAAACTACCTGACCGGTTTTCATGAAATTTGGTGTACAACCACAAAGAACTATTAGGTAATCCGTGGTACAGCTTTGGTTGCCTTTTTTTGAGGGATTTGTGTATATTTTTTATTTTTCTTTATAAGTTGTGTAAATAAGTAAAAACTTAACCGAGCTGGCATTGGCGATTTGACAAAAGCTCCTCAAAAACAAGAGACTTCTCATGTCATTTTACGCAGACAAAATGTATAAAGCTATAAAATACAAGACATTTCAAACAAAATATATGTCGTGGAAGCAAAGATGACCCTCTTTTTGTTGTAGGAAAACCGACCAACTCGAACTACTGTAAGTAGTTTATTGACATGACCATTACAGGTTTAGGGAATGCAACCCGGGTATTTAGAGTCGGGTAAAACTCGGGTATTTTGACTTAGAACCCGGGTTTTCGTAATATAAAAACCTAGTAATTAATAAATAATATGCATGTATTGTTTTATTTTAAAGTATTTCAAAGATAATAGATACAATCTAACGTCGCCTATCTTAATACAAAGGCGAAAGAACACCATATCGTCACTACTTTGAAAAACACTATCTAAAAACGTCTTAGAGAAAAACGACAAAGCTCCATACAAACTTCATATACACTTACTGCGTTTTACCTGAAGTCAGTATCAGATACGAGTTTTTTTACCCGACTGCGGCGAAGCCCAAAGGAGGGTTATGTGTTTGACCTGTATGTATGTATGTATGTCCGTTCCTGTGTCCGCTCGTAACTACTCAACGGCACATCCGATTTTGATAAATGATACATCATTAGATTCGTCTTGATGGTGCGAGTGTCACTGGGTATCAAGTTCGTTAAAATAAACAAAATGGCGGATTTTATGCAGTTTCAAAGTGCACCGCGGTCGGGTTTTTTTTAGTAAAATTGTGGTTATTTAAAGTAGTGACGATATGCTTGCTTATCTTACTTAACACGACCGGCAATGCTGGCTCGTTCATTGTAGGTAATGGGACAATTGCAGAACGCAGAGAGGAAAAATAAAATCTCAGTTTCGTTACGATTTTCCCCAATAATTAGTTGGGCGTAACGAAACTGAGAAATTCGAAATTTGTACGGAAAAGTTGGGACATTTTGCACTACTTTTTTTTTTATAAATGAAAAGTACCTACTCGTGATTCTGAGTAAAATGGTATAAGACACACCACGATCAGACAAAAAAGTAAAAGGTACATTTTTTCTGCAATTGACCATAATGCAAGTCGGGTACCCGAAGACCCGGGTACCCGGGTAACCGACTCTAATTTAGAGTCGGATAATACCCGGGTTTCAAATTTGACCGGGTATTGCATTCCTTATACAGGATACTTATGACTTCCTTCGCAGAGGTGAAATAAATCTAAATATTTCTTTAATGCTACTACGCCGTAGCAAAAAGTACCTATTACCTATACCCTAGTCCGACCAAATAGGTGGACCCGGACAAGCGACCTGGTTCGACCCCAGGCGCCTCCGGCCACCATCCAATCCGATCCAGTCAGGGTGGGCCGGCTAGCGACCTGGTTCGACCCCAGGGAACGCCACGGTCGACCACCTGCACTCAGTCAAAGTATCGCTATGTCCAATAAGGTTTGCGAGTTAGTCAGTTTTCAAAAAAAAATTACCTATATGTTAACCAGGGCCATAAACCTGTATACTAAATTTCATGGAAATCGGTCAGGCAGTATTTACGCGATGCGTGCGCAAACATAATCTTGTGAGGATTTTATTAAATGTATAAATAGATAATTTTTTCCGTCATAAACATAACCACTCGCTTGCTCGCTATTTTCCATTCAATTCTGTTGGTATAAAAATAATTGATTTGACAGTTAACTGCAGTGACTAAAAGTAAAGTGGCTAACGCGTCCAATAAAAAATGCCATTACTCGGAACTATTGGTATTTTTAACTAAAAGTAATCATAGAATCGCACTTAAAACTCTCGTGTTAGGCTTAAAAACTGGATCATATCTTAAAACGATAAGCAGAGAATCATAGTCATATAAAGGTTATAAAGCAGCATTGTAAAGTCCGGAACACTGGTGATCAACGAACTCGGACTCTGTTGCGTAAAGCGCGCCACACATGAGGCTATAATATACAGTGCGTTACCAGCAAGTGGGCTTCTTTTAAAGTTTTTTTTTATACAACTAGGGTGGCAAACAAGCGTACGGCCTGCCTGATGGTAAGCAGTCACCGCAGCCTATGGACACCTGCAACACCAGGGGCATTACGTGCGCGTTGTCGACCCTTCAAGAACCTATTCTGTTGGGTTTTTTGTTTGAAACCTGCAAACTTGCAAGTCTTACGGACTATTGCAAAAATCGGACCAGGTGGGGGCCGTGGCGTTCCCTGGGATCGAACCAGGTCGCTTGGCCCGGACCACCTTGAGAGGGTCGGACTAGATGGGGGCCGAAACGCCTGTGATCGGACCAGGTCGCTTGGCCCGGACCAACTTGAAGTTTCGCTGATTGCTCAAATTGACAAGTAGTTTTGAAATTGTCGTCAAAGTTTAGAGCCTTATCACAACTGCAATTTGCGAGCGAGCTGCGGGCGAGCTAGAATCGAAGTTCCATACAAATGTCGATCGACTGGTTTTGGTTGGTACGGAAAGTAAGCCGCAGCTCGCCCGAAAATCGCAAATGTGATAAGGCCCTTAGAAAAAACTCTATACGACCCCCCGCGCACTAGGCAGCCAGGCTGCGGCAGCCAGGAAAACATATGACGTTGTATGGGAGCCCGCGCACTAGGCAGCCAAACATTTTCATATATTCGACTGGCTGCCGCAGCCTGGCTGCGCAGCCAGGCTGCCTAGTGTGCGGAGTGCGGAGGGCCTAAGCTGTGTTAAAAACTCCATAAATGAACGTAACGGTAAGGCCCCCCGCGCATTAGGCAGCCAGTAAAACATATGACGTTGTGTGGCTGCCTAGTGCGCGGGCTCCCATACAACGTCATATGTTTTGCTGGCTGCCTAATGCGCGGGGGGCCTAAGGACGACATTAATTTTGTGATATGCTGTCTCAATTTTTACCCCCGTACCACGACATTCCTTGTACCAATACCAAGTGCATCACCTATATTAATAACGACTATTAGGTAGTACACTTCTACATTTAAAGTGCGGATTTAGGAAATTGAATCGTGGAGTTCATTCGCATAATTATGGTTACATTTTTTTAAACACTTTCACCGTCTGACCCGCATATGGGTCACGGCAAGCCTATTACAAAGCCGTAAGTTTATTAATTCAGATTTGGACAGTGAATGTGTTAATGTTGAAGCTATACTATACACATGTATAGTATAGCTACTTGTGTGACGTGCACATGTCCCTGGCCACGCTTTAATGCTCTTTATAGCCCGAGATGCCTGTATCTTCCTTTAATATGGGGTAATGAGGTCTATTTAAGACATTATTGACAAGCTACTGGCTTTAAAGGTAAAATGCTCAAGTATTTTTCGAGATACGGCGGTTAATTTCGATTTGTGTTGGTTTATTTACTGTCCGGCGAATATTGATCACAGGTTAGTGCTTTTTTTTAATAAAAAACCTGATTAATTGTAATAAAACAACTTAAACGGATTAAATCGCAAGACAACATAAGTGTGTTTAAGTTGTTTTATTACAATGAGTGATAATCGCGGAAGCCGAAGACAATATTCTAGTATATTACTCGTAGCATCATAAACCTACAGGGCTCTCAAAGATAGGCAACGTATATGTAACACCCCTGTTGCAGATATCCATGGCGACGTTGACTGCTTTCCATCAGTAGGCTTATGATGCTACGCTTTGTCAAGCGATAAATAAATAATAAAGCATCCGTCACTCTCGCACACTATTTGTCAGAACGTGACAAATGCTTTATCGTTTATTTATCACGCGACAAAGCGTAGCATCATAAGCATACAGGCAGTTCGTTTGCCACTTTAACATTTAAAAAAAAATATTTTGCAACGCTTGTTTTTCGCGGTGAGAGTCGCCGAAATCGGAGATATATAAAAAAAATGTTTTTTATGAGGCCTAATAAAGACCTTAGTCCATGGAATAGAATAAAAATTATCAATAAAGATTGAAGATTTTTTTTTATGTATGTGGTATCCATTTTTAACCGACTTTAATAAACGAATTATAATTATATTATGGCCAAGTGTGGCATAAAGTAGATTTGCACATTGTAACAAATCTTTATACAATGTGCAACTAAACTCGTTTAACCCGGGATATTTACCATGTACTTATGGTTGTTTTTATGAGTTCCCGATGTTAAATGAAATGTAATTGTAGTTATTATGTGAATGACCATGTTAGCTTAAAATCGTATATCGTTAAAGCAGATTTGCACATTGTAACAAATCTTTTCTTACTAGCTACTGCATACATATACAGGGTATCCGGGTTAAATAAATTTGACTTTAGTTAAAATGTACTTGTTTGTTGTAAGCACAACATGAAGAAATAAAAAAAAAATAGGAATGACGTTCAGTACTAGCCTAGTCATTTGGCGACTTACAGCAAAAAACAAATTTTAAAAATTCTCAAATTTGCAAGTATGACACCCAAAACACCGAGTCAGGGTCAAACATAGCATAGTGTGTTTTTGTATGAGTATCAAATTAAAGAAATAAAAAGGTTTTACAAAAACCTTAAAACGCTTGTTAGTATTTTATTATTAGACAATATCTTTAGTCGTAGCGTTCTTCGTAGCCTTTTTTTTAATAGCGCTAAATAATAATAATATTTTACTAGTTTGATAGCCCAAGTATACGCTACGCTACGAACGCATAACGTGTCAAATTAAATAGAGTCCCAAATAAACATCGATCGCGCCGAAATGGGTAAAATACTACACGGCAAATAAAATGCAGTAAATGAATTATACTAATGTAAAAAGGCACGCCAAAAATCGCTACAAGTAAAAAAACTATAGAGATTTTGTTCTACCGAGATAAAGTGCGATAAGGTGAAATGCTACAAATTGTCTTTGAGGTAAAACACTAACAAATCCCTTAAAACCTAAGACAGTTTTAATAGGTTAATAAAGGTCACCCAAAGCGCCAAAAGAAGAGAAAAGAATAGAATCAGACATGTAAAAGAGCCCTTGAGGGCCTACTTGCAGAAATAAATAATGTTATTTTATTTTAAATTAAGTCAAATTTACTTATTCTGTTGTCTTATGAGTCGGTCTATCAGCCCTTTCCGTATTGATGGTAGTTTTAGGGACACCCTGTATGTCCTCTATGATCTGTAATGGTACTTGTCGATAACAAGATTCGAAGTTATTATAATGTCAAGCACTAGACCACAAGACATTCCTGCTAGGAACTCTAACTATAAATGTTTAATGTTTCTAGTTATTAATGACTTCATAAGCAGGTAATCGTACGTCTATATATGAATTGTATATAACTTAATTGAATATAATCGTCTTAACCATTAAAATAAGCAAAATAAGGAAATATGTTGAAGTTTTGAGTTCGATACATAAAGTGTAACTTGTTTTGTAGGCCTTCAAAGTTTGGTGCGAAAGGCCATTTTAAAAGTATGAAAATATTAATAACTACCATTGAATAGCCCATAATATTTATGGTAACTTTGTTATGAAACCATTAGGATAAACGCTAGTTTTAACAAAGCTGCAAGACAAATTCTTGATTTCTCCATATTTTTATATTTTATATTTCATTTATTCATAATTATTTACATTACATGTCATATTACATTTACATTATCTACAAAACAAAGTATCAAAATCAAATAAAAATTTATAAAATAAAGATTTAGAATTAAAATTAATGTCAGTTATAATTAATAAGTTTAACAACATAATTGATAATAATGTTAAGTACCTATTTGGTACTCCGTATGCAAACGAAATAATAATAATAGATTAAGTACCTCTTTGGTACTCCGTAAATTCATTAAATGTATAAAAAGTGTGCTCGATAAGCCAGCGTTTAAGGCGAGACTTAAAGCTGGACAGCGACGGTGCATCCGTGATGTGTACAGGCAGTCGGTTGTAAACCGTCGGCCCCATCACGTGGGTGAGTTTGCCCGACTTTACCAGTCGATGGCTAACTCCCACGAGTTTGTTGGCGTTACGCAAGTTACGTCCGTGGACGTCTGATCCCCGCACGTACTCATTGAGGTGGCGCCGAACGTACATTGCCACTTGGAGTATCACGACACCTGGTAGTGTGAGTATCCCAAGTGATTTAAAATACGGTTTTGCAGAGGCACTTTGACTCACCTGTGCAATCGCTCGAACGGCTCTCTTTTGCATGCGGAAAACGCGCTCCCAATCTGCGGCACGTCCCCACAGCTCTGCACCATACTGAATGAGCGAGTGAACAGTTGCAAAATAGCACGAGCGCACCACATTCCTGGGCACCACTCTAGCAAGGCGTCGCAATGCGAAGCAGGCGCCTCCAAGCTTATTGCACAATTTGATAATATGAGCGCCCCATTGGAGACCCCTGTCTAGCTCGATCCCCAAAAATGTGGTGTTCTGGAGTTGGTCTAATTTAGTGCCACCTACAAAAACCGTAAGACTCCTTGGAGCTCTGCCCCCCAGATAGAAACGTAGAAAGTGAGTTTTTCGCAGATTTAGTACCAACCCGTTGACCTGAAAATAGTGTGACACTTGCGCTGAGACATCGTTGAGACGTTGCTCGAGCTCGTCGATATCTGGTGCGCATACTACTGCTGCGACGTCGTCGGCATACATATACACATCTGCTGCTGGTATGGCCTCAGGGAGGTCATTGAGAAGCAACGAGAATAGTATATTAGATACCGACGATCCCTGCGCAACTCCCATTGCGGTAGACAGCGGCTCCGACCTCACTTTCCCTCCGTCGCTCACCACCACCTGTGATCTTCCGTGCAGAATGTCCGTGATTAGGTTGTGTGCTTTACCGTCAATGCCATAATGTCTCAGTTTTATTGCGAGCACGCTGTGATCGGCGACATCGAAGGCCTTCGACAAATCGCAACACAACACCGCAACTTGCTGTCCTCGCTCGCGGGCGCCTACCACGCGGCGCACTAGCTCTCGCGCCATCGCAGTCGTTGAGCGGCCCGCTCGGTACGCGTATTGGCGCTCAGACAGGACCCCGGTGGCCGATAGGAAGTCGCTAAGGCGTGAGCTGAGACCATTCTCCAACACTTTCGCTACGGCCGGTATAATAGAGACGGGTCTGTAACCATCGAGGTCCTCTCTTTTGCCTTTACCTTTAAACAGAGGTGACACTTTGCTGACTTTTAAGGGAGAGGGGTATACTCCTTCAGAGATACATCGGTTGTACAGCTCCGCCAGAACCGGTGACAACGGAGCGGCAGCGAGATGTAAGATCTCCATAGACACGACGTATATGTCTTTTGTCGGTTTGTGTGGGATGTTATTAATTATGGAGAGTACCTCTGAAGCAGTGAACGGTCGCAGGCGCAGACTACGATCGGGCGGCGGGCGGGCGCTATTGAGCGCGGCGCGCACGCGCGGTAAATCAGCGCGCGGCGCGCCGCACGCCGCTGCTGCGTGACCAAACCGATCGTTCATGGCGTTTGCTGCATCCTGTTTGGATGCGAATTTAGTACCTTCCGAGTTGACGACAATTTCTGTAAAATCCAGAATAGGATGCAAAGTTTTACCTCTTTCCTTATTTACAATTTGCCACATAGACTTAGGAACATTTTGACTGTTTTTCATAAAGTTCACGTTGTGGTCGAATTTACTTAATCTAATTAGCTCGCTATATTTTTTATGTGTACTATAAATCATATTTTTTAAATTGTCATCATTCGGAAATTTATACCCTAATTTAATTATGTCAAATAGAAATAATTTACAATTTAGAATGTCATCCGATAACCAGGTCTTAATTTTCGGATTACTAATATATTTTACCGGGAAACAAATGTCAAACTTATTACTTATTATATTTATTATGGCCGTGGCCATCTGCGCCGCGCAGCGTCCGCGACGGTTCCACACTTCGGCCCAGTCAATGCTGTACACAGCTTCGACGAAACTATGCCGGTTAGCGTGGGTACAGCTGCGAGCGAGGCGAGTCGGCGCGGGCGGCGCGCGGCCCGGGCGCAGCACCTCGCATCGCACCGCGAGATGGTCTCCTATGTTTGTGGTCACGGGAGACACGCTCCTTACCGAGGATGGACGGCTGCTATAAACGTGATCTAAACACGTAGATGAATGGCTAGTTATTCTTGTTGGAAAATCGATTTCACAAATGAAATTATTAACCGACAATGTTTCTACCAGTTTTTGTTGACACGTATTATCGTCTAAAATATCTATATTAATATCGCCAACTATTATACAGTCTTGGTCAAGTTCGCTGAGCTTATCTAGCACACTTTCTATGTGGGTCATAAAATCATTAGCGCTAGTCATGTTTGTCCTATAAATACACACTACAATTAAGTTGTATTCTAATAATTCTATTGCTGATATTTCACAATATAATTCTGTCGACAAGTTCTGTATATCAGTCAATTCAATAGCTTTAATATTATTGCTAACAAAAATGCATGATCCACCGTGAATAGTTTGAGTTCTACAAAAACATGACACTAGCGAATAACCATCAAAGTGTATACATTTTATATTCTGGTCCGTGAGCCAATGCTCTGTTAATGCTAGTACATCACATTTTAAATCTGTTTTTAACAATACATCTAATTTGTCCGTTTTGTTGTTTAGTGATTGCACATTTTGATGGACAATAACAATCTTACGTGGTGTCGGTGCGTCATCCGTTAAGATATCCGTTAAGTTATGAGTGACAGCGGGCGGCAGCGGCGCGCGCGCATGCTCACTGGGAGTCGAGCCCAAGTGCAGCTCCGTCGGCGGCAGCGAGACGTTCGGCTCCCCGCCGATCGCGGGGCCGAACGAGAAACCAGTTCGTGAAGCGCACACCTTGGGGCCACACAGTCGGCGACGTTAGTCGCGCATGTAGGCTCTCGGGTATACCGATAACAAATGCTGCGTGTTTATCCGTTTTTATGTTGCGTTTTTCAACAAAGTACTCACTTGAATGTTGCACTTTGCACAAGAACTCCTTAATTTGGTCTGCTGTCGTTTCTGGTCTGAAAAGCCATGCTTGGATGTATTTTAAGCGCTCGACCGTCTGGAGTTCTAAGTCCTTTTTTCCTTCTCCAACGATTACAGGAGGTTTGGGCTTGCGCTTCCGTTTAGGTCCAACGACTTTCCATTCTTGGTCAGTTTCCTTGTCACTTTTCTTGGTACAAGCACTGGCTTGGCTCCTTGCCGCTACTGCTTGGTCAGTTTCTCTGTCAATTTTATTTTTATTATTACAAGCGCTGTCTTGGCTCCTAACCGCTTCCGCTTGTGAGTTTTGTGGCCCAACCACGTTCGTCGCTTCGGTTTTCGGCTTCGGCTCCGACGTCATACTCGTACAGTCGGTGCTACCCGACGAGGCGTTCGCCGGTATATTTGTCTTCTTCTTGTTCACGGGCACTTCCAGAGGTTTTGCCGTCGACTGTTGTTTTGCACTTCGCGTTGCCGCTCGTCGGGCTCGTTCGGATGTTGTCGCCGTCGTTGTGGCCGAAGCATACGTCGGTGTTGAGGCGATGCTCTTCTTACTCACGTCTGTAGGGGTGTTGTTCTTCTCGCTCGGTGCGAGTTTCGCCGGTGTGTTGGCCGTTGCTCTACGCGAGAGTTCTCCGACTACCCTTTTTAATTGCTCTATGAGCTGTTGCTGGTTCTCAATTTTCTGGTTTTGTGCTTCAATGCACGAAGTCAGAGAACCAATTTTGTCCGTAAGTAGCGTTAGCTTCTTCACTACATCTTTATTCGTCACTTCCATGGTGTTAGCGGTAAATTTTACACTAGTTTTGCAATTTAAACATAGCGCGAAGAGAAACACGTCTATTCAGTGTGACGCACGCACATACAAAGTATGACCGAGTGACGTCTCATTACATTATAGTGCGAATCTTGTGAGGTGAAAATTCACCTCACAAGATTCGCACTATACTACATTACGAGGTTTTTTATGGGAAAGTATAAAAACGTGATTCCAAAACAACAACAAACAACATTTTGTGATATCTCGGTGAGTTTTTATGATTCTAAAGTTGTTTTTTCACTAATATTTCTATTATTGAGAGGTCTTTGTATATATCATATCACAGAAAATAGTTGTAAATAACCACATTTTTATTTAAAAAAAACCCGACCGCGCTGCACTTTGAAACTGCATAAAATCCGCCATTTTGTTTATTTTAACGAACTTCATACCAAGTGACACTCGCACCATCAAGACAAATCCAATGATGTATCAAAATCGGATGTGCCGTTGAGTAGTTACGAGCGGACATAGGAACGGACATACATACATACATACAGGTCAAACACATAACCCTCCTTTGGGCTTCGCCGCAGTCGGGTAAATAACCTATTCCCAGAATGACTAAATATTGGTTCGCGAATGTGTCATTATGATATTCATGCATTTAGACAAAGATATGTTTATAAATTTATAACTTCAGGCTTTATACAGGGCGAACTTTTACTGATCGTCCTAATTTTTGCTAGGTATTATGTATCAATAAAAGATGCCATTTCTGCAAAAAAAATGCTGGTAAAATTTTCACCATAAATATGCTCTCCGAAAAAATAATTAGTAACGTGAGGATTACGCGTATTGACTCGTAATAAGTTTGTCTCGGCGACTCAACGCGGGGGCGGGGTCGAGGTCGCGGGGAAATCGTTGCTGTCTCTCGCACAGTGCGCTACTGCAGTATCCAGAAACTTATGTTTTTTTGGATATATTTTAGCTGATATTTCTCAATATTTTAGTACCGGAAGATACTGACTGAAAAAACACGTATTTTCTATTTTTCGCTAAAGAATCCACTGTCAAAATTTGGAGATGAAAATATTTCACCCTGTATGACAACGTCAATTTAATAATCGTACAGATTAAACATTAAATGATTTGAAAGAAAAATATTTATTATATTGCAATTTTCTACCAATTTTATGTTATTTCTACTAAGAATTTCAGGTTTATACATCTTAATGGGACAAAAAAAATTCAACATTTTTTTCCTGTTGTGTTACTATTTTTCCGTGTACTTTGTATAAAGGTAACACAAAGCAAAGTTTCATTACGTTAATGTATGGAAAAAATGAGACATTTTTTTTCTTCTATTGTGATGGAAGACAGCAGTCAACTAGTGCGTTTTTAACTATGGGCCTCTTAAGAAAGCTCAGAGTTACTCAGCGAGCGATGGAAAGGGCTATGATGCTCGGGATCTCTCTGCGAGATCGAATCAGAACTGAGGAGATTCGTAAACGAACCAAGGTCACCGACGTAGCAAACCGGGTAAGTAAACTGAAGTGGCAATGGGCAGGGCACATAGCTCGAAGAACCGATGGCCGTTGGGGCAGAAAGGTACTCGAGTGGAGACCACGTACTGGCAAGCGCAGCGTGGGACGGCCACCTGCAAGGTGGTCGGATGGCCTGGTTAGGGTTGCGGGGACTCGCTGGATGCGGGTCGCTTCTATCCGGCCCATGTGGAAGTCTATTGAGGAGCCCTGTGTTAAGTAGTGCTGCCGCCATAACGCAAAAGGGCACATCTAACTTTTTTTTTTCGACACTGAATTGTATACATATTCGGAATCAGTAAATTTCTAATATAGATAAAAATTGTAAAATGTGCCCCTTTTCCTTATGGCGGCAGAGTGGACGTCCTATGGCTGAAATGATAATGAGGATGATGATCGGGATGGAAAGGTCTCGTAATTCCAAGGAGAACTAACATACAATTGGCAGAAAACTTCACAATGAAGAAAATAGCATTTTTTTTAATGTGTTTGAACAGAAAATAGCAAGCTACCAAATTGAGTGATTAAAATACAAAGTATACATTTTGTCTCACATACGATCATAATGTTAACCCAACTTGAGATGTAGATAAAAATACGGGAGCCTCTGAGAACGGATCGGACGCACCAATATAAGTACATGACGGCGCACGCGCATTGTAAAGTAAAAAATCTAATTTCAAGATTTTCCGAGACCGCTGCACCATACAAATGTTTTGAGTACTCCTACCAATCATTGCCTATTGGAAGATATGTCGTTAAGCGGTTTTATTACATTTGATAAGCACTAGCATTTACCCGCGGTTTCGCACGCGTTATTCCCGTTGGTGTCCCATGGGGACTCTTTACCGGGATATAAAGTATTAGGACGTAGGAAATAAGTAGGATCAGGGCTACTTGCATGCCAAATTTCATCTTAATCCATCCAGTTGTTCCCCCGTTATTTAGTAAGAAACATTTAAATGTCCAAATATCTAAACATCTTCACAAACTTTCACATTTATAGTATTAGTCTGATGTGAATTCTCCGGGCCTTCCAAATGCCGTGACTTTTCAGTGAGCTCGATATTGCCGAAACTCGCGAGATTAGGACAGCATTTTTGGTTATGCCTATAATGTTTTCCCGTTATTATTCCAAGAAAACTCTGCCCCGCGATACAAAATCCTATGTTTCAATCCAGGACTTTGTCTATTTGCATGCCAAATTTTTATTTAATTGTTACCGCATCTTCTTCTTCTTCGTGTGAAGGGATCAAAAATATGCATATGGGGGGGATGCAGCAAGCCTTCCCGAAGAGCAGAGCTTACAGCCAGAATAACTGCTCGGGCCCTCCCTGTGAGTAGCGACCCACCAGTTGTGAAACCAATTGCTGAACATCGAAGGTGATCAAAAATTGCCAAATACGCCAGTCATGTTACCGCATTATACATACACAAACATCCAAACCTCCACGGGTAAATGTCGGTTTCACACCCTGTCCCACCCGTTCCCTATGCCCCTAATGAAGGTTTTTCCAGGAGTCCGTGCTTCCACTATGTGGTCACTTCCCCATACTGACTGCACAGTTGGGACTTGTGACATTGTCCGATAGTTTCGTATGGGGACAGTGAACGTATAAAAATCAAACATTTGTGTGGATGCCGGTAACGCGTCTACAGTAGGTACGGTTAAAATTTGAAGTGTATCCACTAATTAGGCAGTAAAGAGAAGTTTCTAGATCTGATCAATGAAGAAACAGAGTGTGTCAGGATCTCCGAGCACGCGAGCGATGCGAGATATATAACTTTTGTCGACATTTATATCATACAGAACATATACAAAAACTGTGCGACTATGACAATATTACATACATACGGTCGAATTGATAACCTCTTTTTTTTAAAAAGTAAAAAATATGCTATTTTGCTAACTGGTCAAATGAGTTTCTTTTTATGAAGTATTAAAACGCTTAGAACCGAACGCGTTGAACGCGTATACAAATAATATACTTTATTGCGCACCAGTAGGCTTATGATACTACGTTTTGTTACGCGATAAATAAATGATAAAGCATCGTCACTCTCACACACTATTTGTCAGAACGTGACGGATGCTTCATCATTTATTTATCGCGTGACAAAACTTAGCATCATAAGTCTACAGAAAACACATGACAAAGGAACATTACATACTTAAAACAATTTAAAACGTAGAAAAGACTTGCGTAATTTAAAAAAAAAATGCGAACAAATGACGTGATTCGTATGGTCATATTATTGTCTCCCCATTTTAATTTTTTGTCTCAAAAGCTTCGCAGACTACTAACAACATTAATGTGCGAAAGAAGTTTAACTGTGTTTCCAAAATAACCCCGGTATTTATTTTGGAAACACAGTTAAACTTCTAGCTACTTTCTCAAAATATGAACTTTTGAGGTTTTTCTGGCTCACAATCGAAGGTACTTTCGAACCTTATCCGTAAAAAAGTGTCCCAAATTTATTTTCCCATTACGTCACCATTTTGTACTTATGTTTGTATGAACGTGACGTAGTGGGAAAAAAAATCCATACAAATTTTGGGACACTTTATTTTGGAAAACGCCCAAAAAGTTGAATTTATTGTATAAGCCACGTGCTCACAAATCTATATATCGGAAAAATGTATTTAATTGTGCATTGAACTATTTAATAACATACCTGAAGATATCAAGATGCTTCAGGGAAATAGCTTTAAAAACAATTTAACCAAATGGCTTCTTGAAAATTGCTTTTTTCTACTCGTCGACTTTAATCTTTCCATTAGGATCCCATAGACTAAACTATAAATGCTAACTTTTCAATGTTATTTAGTCTATGACACTCTCTACTCAACTATAATATTTATTATAATATGCTTTAGACAGCTATAATAATTTTGAAAATAGAACTTTCAAATTTAAAAAAGTGTATCCTTGTGTAAAAACCTCCTTTTAATGCAAATTCGATGATTAAATGCGTTTCAGAACGTAACACCTGTCAAATTTGCCTCTACTTAAACACGCTCCTGCCACGCGATTGGTGCAATTAGTCCTGTAATGAGCCAATCACAAACCGCTTTACAACCAATGCTGCCGCTCAATTGTTTTCGGCCTTTAAATAAAACTTTGAATGAATAGTTTTAGTGGAAGTACGGTGATTGTGATAGTTTATTTGTTTGCTTGATGTTGTTTTAGTTGACTCATAGAAAAAGTATTGTATACAATAGTTACATAATTAGCTCTTAAAGTTCTCGTACCTTATATAGGCCACTCGGCAAGCCTCGTGGCCTAAACACGGTACTCGACTTTAAGAGCCTTCATTATGTTACGATTGTATAAAAAAATTATCACCGTACTTCCACTAAAACTATTCATTCAAAGTTTTATTTAAAGGCCGAAAACAATTGAGCGGCAGCATTGGTTGTAAAGCGGTTTGAAATTGGCTCATTACAGGACTAATTGCACCAATCGCGTGGCAGGAGCGTGTTTAAGTAGAGGCAAATTTGACAGGTGTTACGTTCTGAAACGCATTTAATCATCGAACTTGCATTAAAAGGAGGTTTTTACACAAGGATACACTTTTTTAAATTTGAAAGTTCTATTTTCAAAATTATTATAGTTGTCTAAAGCATATTATAATAAATATTATAGTTGAGTAGAGAGTGTCATAGACTAAATAACATTGAAAAGTTAGCATTTATAGTTTAGTCTATGGGATCCTAATGGAAAGATTAAAGTCGACGAGTAGAAAAAATACTATTATAGTGTTAAGAGCTACTTAGACCGTACGTGACCTGATCTGTGATCCAAATGTTGTTTCATTGTTTCTAGTCTTGATTGAGAATTGACATTTAAATTTGATTTCTAATGTTATTATTTTTATTGGAGTGTTTTAATTTAATTTCTAATTTATTGTTATATTTTTTTTTATAAGGATTATTTTCGTGTATTACGAGTATTATTATTTTTTTAAGTAATCAATTTCATTTATAGATAGCACGCCTGAATATTTGCACGCCTGCTTGCAGGCTAAATACGAGTACACAAGCAATATGTTTTTCATAAGACCTAGAATTAAGAATCTATATTCAAGCAAATAAATAATTTTGAATTTGAATTTGAATTTGAATATAAGCGCTGCCGTCCTCAAACTAAAAGGCCGCTAATTTGTATGAATTTTCATACAAAGTAGCAGAGAATGGTCAGAGTCAAATGTAGTTATTTTAGTACCTACGTTGTCACTACACAACTCTTGCGACGCATTCAAACGGTTTGCAGTTGGGCGATTCCTTTTTAGGGCTCCGTACTACAAAAGGAAAACACGGAACCCTTATAGCATCACTTTCTTGTCCGTCTGTCTGTCCGTCTGTCTGTCCGTCTGTCAAGACCCTTTATCTCGCGAACGCGTGGAGGTATCGAGTTGAAATTAAAACCATATACTCAGGTCTATAGTACCTTGAAGCTGTGAAAAAATCAAACTTCTAAGTTAACGTGAAAAAAAGAAACGGGCGTTTATGCCGCAAAAAACGTAAAGGAAGGCAACCAAATTTCAAAGTACTAAAGTTGTAAGTATTACTTTCCGTTGACAAGTAATACCGTAAATATGAAATTTGGCAAGTAATATAGTCTTATTATACTACAAGTATAGGGAAAAAATCTGAAAACTGATAATTTGTAATTAATTCATAAAAAAATGACTTTACTAAGGGAATCATTTATGGGGTACTTTAATATTTGTACGGAACCCTTGGTGGGAGAGTCCGACTCGCACTTGTCCGGTTTTTTAACTCGTGCATTTCTCATCGTTATTTTTTTCTTATCTGGTTAAGGCTGCTGGCTTACAGTGGATGCAGGTTGCTTCCAATCAAACTAGTTGGATATCTATGGGGGAGGCCTATGTCCAGCAGTGGACGTCCTATGGTTGAAACGATGATGATGATGATGATGATTTCTTATTTAATATGTTCATTTGAAATTGGTTGTTTAAAAAATACATATTTTGTAGTTATTCAAAAAAAAACTGGCCAAGAGCATGTCGGACCATGCTCAGTGTAGGGTTCCATAGCCGTAACTATAAGGTAAAAATACGATGTAAAAAAAGTACAACAACAAAAGAGCGTATCTTCATAGCAATTACGTCCTTTTGTTGAGAAGCACAGTTTATCGGCAATAACTCAAAAACGGTACATTCTATCTTGTTGAAATTAATTTTCGTTGAAAGTATTAATTAAGCGTTACCTTCGTGATTTTTGTCATATTTTTCGGAAGCACGGTTTAGAAAATAGAGGGGGGGGACACAATTTACACAACTTTCGGAGCGATTATTTCCAAATACATTCACTAAATCAAAAACATTACTTAAGAACCTTATAGTGTTTTTTAAAGAACTGTCGAACTATGTACCACACGTTGATATTTGCTGAAAAAATTTTTTTTTACTGTCTTTAACATGTATGGAGTGCCCCCCCTAAAAATATTTATTTTAATTATTTATATACCAAACTAAGTAGCGGCTCATAAAAGACACCTATATTCCAAATTACATCAATATCCATCACGTAGTTTTTAAGTAAAATGCCTGTGACATACGGACAGACAGACAGACAGACGGACGGACATGACGAAACTATAAGGGTTCCGTTTTTGCCATTTTGGCTACGGAACCCTAATAAAAACGAGAGTCTTCTCCAGCGGAATCGCCCAGCTGCAACAAAGTCATCTATATCCATATATCCCACGGGCTCCATAAGTTTAGTTCCATATGGAACAATCGGTATGCTTACACATAAATGTCAAATTAATTCCAATAGTTCCACTTTAGCTATTGGCAGAGGAAGCTCATGTGTTACTCGTATTGGTTTGCCTGTAAAGAGTTATGTTAAAGGGTGAATCAACTTTTCTTTGTTAACAAAATTTCACCTTCTGCGACTAAAATTAAAAGAAAATCTTTATTCGGATCTTTTTTGAATAAAGTGTATACTTATTAAAAAAATAGACAATAAAGCTACGTAATGCAAATATTTTTTTATTATAACTTGTTTATAAGCAGTGACCCAGCGGACATAGCTGTCCCCCACTTTTGTATGTAAATAAGGATCGTCCGCTGGGTCACGCTATTTATTTGTTAAAAACGAGTTTTATTTTTACCTAATCTATCTCTAGATGTAAGATCTTGTTCCATTTAAATCATATTAAAACATGCAAAAGGTGAACAAATAAGGAGAAAGGGCATTCTTTGCATAAAGCAAAAAAAAAAGTTGATTCACCCTAAAGTATAAAGACAAACAAGTAGTCCAACGTCGGCCGCTTAGGAGCGCGCGACACGTGTCCGTCAAGGTAGCGTACACCGTAAAGATTTTCAGAATCTGATGCAACCAATAAATAGTACCCAAATAGTACCGACGAAATACCTAGGTGAAAAAAATAGTACCCTTAAACTTTTCGAAATATAAGGCCTGTTCACGATGTACGCTACCGGGCGTCAAGCTGGCGTACACCGTTTGTATCTCTGGAACGGCTTTGTTTTTGGAAACGCTTTATATCTCAAAAAATAGTACCCAGCCGAGATATTCCATGACTTAACGGTGTACAAATTTTCACACCGTCAAGCTGGCGTACCCGGGAATTTCATATAGAAAGACCTCACTATATCTCGGCTTCTACGATATCTAGAGAAATGAAATTGTAGGGCCCTAGGGTACTATTTGGGTACTATTTTTTGAGATATAAATCATTCCCAAAAACAAAGCCGTTTCAGAGATACAAACGGTGTACGCCAGCTTGACGCCCGGTAGCGTACACCGTGAACAGGCCTTATATTTCAGAAACTTTAAGGGTACTATTTTTTTCACCTAGGTATTTCGTCGGTACTATTTGGGTACTATTTATTGGCTGCATCAGATTCTGAATATCTTTACGGTGTACGCTATCTTGACGGACACCGCGACACGTATTCACACAGACGCTCGATCGCGCGTCTATGTGAGGGCGGATCCGTCACTCCGACCTCGCGCGGGCCCAGCTAAGTTTCTTGCCGGAGTCTTCTTAGCTGGGCTAGGTTTTAGCGAACCGGCACCTAAAACTCCCATTAGTTCGATACACAAGTTCACATAAGGACAGGATGCCCCGAGTCATCCTTCCCGCTGGTCCGCTGCTCACTCTGAGCAATCAGCGCAAAGTCAAGGTGGCCCTGGCCAAACGACCTGGTTCGACTCCAGGCGTTCAGCCCCCACCTAGCCCGATCATATCGAGGTGGACCGGGACTAAGTGACCTGGTTCGACCCCAGGCACTTCCGGCTCCCACCCAGCCCGACCAACTCAGGGTGGTATGGCTGGGGTGCTAGACAGGAAACCTCCCAGAGTGTCTGGATTCTTCTCTTTCCTCTTGATCCGGTTGATCCGCAGGAAAGGGAAGCGTCTTGGCCGGTGCACCCCGGGAGCAACGGCAAGTGATTTCTTAGGGGCCCCTAATTGATCACTTGCCGATGCTGCGAATGAGCCTGTCAGGGGGGGTTGGGGGGTCCCGCACCGGGTTTCCTCTGTTAGAGGACTCTCCAGGTGCGGCACGCGAGGGCGGAGCGTCGGGCACGGGCAGCATCCCTCCGACGTCTCCTTTTGGGGGGCACTGCGGGCAGGCACCAGACGGGTGACCTGTGCCGCTGCGTGGTGGCGGTGGACTAGTCCTCTGCGTCCCGAGAACTCAGCCTTGCAGGTTGCCGCTACCTCATGTGCTGGGGGCGGGAGGCGGAGGACTGGCCCACCGCGGTCCGTAAGGACAGGCGGGAGTGTCTGCGGGGTAGGGGCGTTTGTCCTCCCGTGGACGGCTGCGGGGCAGGGGCGTTTGTCCTCCCGTGGCGGCGAGGGTGGGACTGGCGCCGGATACACGATTGGACCCCGTGTGTTCGGTGCCGGTTCCTGGTTTCCCCGGGGGACGGCCGTTGGTCGGGGGGAAGCAGGTGAGGGAAGGCACACTGGCCATGCTACAGTGTGCCTTTTTTACGGAGAGGGTCCGCCCTAGGGCGAAGGTGCCGGTGATGTCGTGGTGGCTTGCTAGCGATCCCACGGCATCACCATGAAGGCACAGGGTGGAAGCATCCCTGAGTTTTAGTGGGTAGGCCAATCCCTTCTGGAGCGGAGAGCCCCACATAACCAATGCGTAACATCTGGCTGTCACCCCCGATGGCCTTAGGTTACGTAGTGGTATGCAGTTTCATGCATTTCTCCGGGTTAAAAAAAAAAAAAAAAAAAAAAAAAAAGGGTGGTATGGCTAGCGACCTGGTTCGACCCCAGGGAACGCCACGGCCAACCACCCGGTCCGACAATCGCTACGCCCAGGATGGGTTGCGAGTTTCTCAGTTTCTAAAAAAAAAAAAAACAACAAAAAAAAAAATAAAGGGCGGATCCAAACTGGGGCATTATTGGCTTGTAGTGCGTTCGTACACGGCGCGCACACATTCAAACGCGCAGTGTACCTTTTGTAGGAAGAAAAAGTACTACTATTAGGTATACTGTGGTTATGTAGCATCGTGGGAACTTACTGAATGCTAACACTTTCGCAACCAAAGATATCGTAGCGCATAAGTTCTTTGATTTTTGATTTCATTTCAAAAATATAAAAAAAAAACCAGACTAGTCCGAGTTGGCTTTGCGCACAAAGGGTTCCTTGCCACACCACAGTCAAGAAAAAGACGCCAAAAACACTTTTTTTGTATTTTATTTTGAATTTTATTTGTTTGTTATTATTTGTTGCAATAGAAATACAAACTATGTGAAAATTTCAAGTTTCTATCTATTACGGTTCAAACGATAGAGCCCTGTGACCGACGAGATAGACAGACGGACAGGGAAGGTTTAGTAATAGGGTTGTGTTTGCACCCTTTGGGTATGTACATAACCCTAAAAATAACAATCGCATAGAAGCGCCGAGCGCGCCAGATATTGATAGTTTAGATGCCCCACGTGTCCATTATACTATAGAATCTATCTAATCTAATCTACGGCATTGATTGGCGTACAGGCATAAGCTTTATCTTTGGGTTATTAATGTAGTGCGTAGTGTAGTGTTATGCGTAGGAGCTAAAGATTGAAATAATTAACCGAGCAAGCTAAGCGAACGAAGAGATTCTAGACCCGGTCCCCAGGCACGACACCAGCCTGGAGAGAGATCTCTCTATTGTCCTTTTTTCCTACAGGTACCTACATCGCGTGGCACTCTGCCCCCCACGAACACTCAATAGTAAATATAGGTGTTTAGCACGTCCACGTCCACTGTCTCCATACAAAACTATCGGGCAATGTCACAATTCCCAACTGTGCAACCAGTATGTGTAAGTGACCCCATAGGACGAAAGTGCTGCCAACTGGTGCTGCCAATCTAAGTCTTGTACCCTCTCATACTGGGGCCACATAAACCACGGGCCACGGAAACGCCGTTAGTTTATCGCGATGAAGGACGATTAACGTCTGTGTAGCTTCGACTTACTATATTTGACAATGACACTTGAAGAGATAATTAGAACTGACAGTTTGGTTTGACATGATAGTTTCCTTTATTGTCCGCCCGTGTCTCTTTTGTCGTTTAGTGCTGCCACCTATAGTTCGTGCTCGTTCCCTATAGTGGAACGGTGGATTTCAGAGCGTTTCAACCGCCGTCATCACCAATCCCGAAATTTCGATAATTCTCTTTAAGAATGTGTCCCATTATTTTGATAAAATCCGAAAATGGTACTTACTTTTTAACCGACTTCCAAAAGAAGGCCGGTTCTCTATTCGTCTGAATGTTTTTTTTTTGTATGTTTGTTACGCGATTACTCGAAGACGGCTGGACCGATTTGAAAAATTCTTTTTTTGTTTGAAAGGGTATACTTCCGAAATGGTCCCATTGCAACCAAATCAGGATCTGATGATGGGATCCTGGAGAAACCGAGGGAACTCTTCAAATATTAGAGGCACACATATAGCGATTTCGGTATTTTTCGTAGTTTCTTGTCCATTTCTTACTAGCAATAAGTTTTTAGTGTTAACCGACTTCAAAAAAGGAACAAATGTTTATGTAGGTTTCTTCCCCGATTACTTAAAAACAGCTGGACCGATTTGGAAAATTATTTTTTTGTTTGAAAGGGTATACTTCCGAGGTGATTCCATTGCAACCAAATCAGGATCTGATGATGGGATCTTGGAGAAATCGAGGGAACTCTTCAAATATTAGAGGCACACATATAGCGATTTTGGTATTTTTCTTAGTTTCTCGTGCACTTCTTATTAGATATAAGTTTCCAGTCTTAACCGACTTCAAAACAAAGATCAATTTTTATGTAGGTTTGTTCCCCGATTACTTGAGGCTAGACCGATTTGGAAAAAAATTCTTTTAACTAAATAGACTTTAGTCTATTTGGTTAAAATAGTATTTTTACAGCGCCACTAAAAATTTAAAAATAAAGTAAATTTTTAAAACAAAAAATAAAAACCGACTTCCAAAAACTTAAACTAAAAAGCAGAAAATAATATGTTAATTACCCGAAAGAAATGGATAATCAACGATTCATATACACATATACAGATATTTATAGTTTTTAACCTGCTTTTTTGAAGTCGGTGCCAGCTAAGGATAAAAGGAGCTCAGCATAGCCAGCTTTGCGTGGCAGGCACCGACTTCAAAAAAACAGGTTAAAAACTATAAATATCTGTATATGTATATATGAATCGTTGATTATCCATTTCTTTCGGGTAATTAACATATTATTTTCTGCTTTTTAGTTTAAGTTTTTGGAAGTCGGTTTTTATTTTTTGTTTTAAAAATTTACTTTATTTCATGATTTGATCAAAAATTAAGTACTTTTGAAATATGTTGTCATAATATCAGGATTGGTGATGAAAAATCCACCCGGAAACACGGACTCCTGAAAAAAACATACATGACCCCACATTGGGGGGAACGGGAATATGTTGAAGATAAAAACATCTCTCTACGTTTGTCCGGAGTAAATTTACTCGGTGTAGTCTGCCAGGAACTTAACTGCGTTTCCATTTCCACCAGAGCTGGTTGAGGTAGCGGAGGAAAAAATCTAGCAATGCCGGGCCGCGCTGAGCGAGGCTAGGCACGTTGATTGGTGGATTTTTTCCTCGCACACCGCTCTCCGCTGCCTCGCACAGCTCTGGAAACGCAGCCTCGACGTAGTTTTATTTTTTTTTTATTATTAGAACGTAATGCAGAAATAAGCAGGTACCGGCGTCGGTGTATTTACAGTTCGGCCGTATTAAAATAATTGTAGCGCGATTCGCCGTTCATGAATGAAAGAACGAGTCACGATTCTGCAATGATAAAACTTGGGGCGTATTCTGTTATGGAAAAACTTTAACAAAAAGGTAACAAAGACGATATATGGCCAATGTAAGGTAAGCCAACCTTATTCATTCATTAAATTCGATTTCCATCGGCTTACCTATTTTAATACACTTGAACACATTGAAGTCAATTTTTAAGGTTCCATAGGTACCTCAAAAGGAAAAAACGAGACCCTTATCCGTCCGGCTGTCAGAGCTATTTGCTCGGAAACGATTGCACTGATATAGTTGCAATTTGGTGTGCATACTTAGTTAAGTCGGTGAGCCAAACACCGCGATGTGTAACTTTTGAGGGCTAAATTAGGAAATTAAAAACAAAGTTTTGCGCACTATATCGAGTGGCATATCATGAAAGGGCTAGTTGTAATAGTACATTACACAACTAGGGTGGTAAAACTAAGAATCGGAGATGTTTGCGGCCCGAGCTGGAGGAGGGACGTAAATATGCAATCGAGGACTTTCTTTATTACCACCCGTGTTGTATTCATCATTTTATGTCTACACTTGGCCAGAAAGCGGCTTTTTCCGTAAGCGTAGCGTGTGAAAAAAGCCACTTTATGGCCAGGTGTGGCATAAAAATCTTAAATATCTGTTGAAAATGTATTTTTTGATAGTAAACTAGTGCGCCTACAGTTTCTGGTGCAGCAATGCACTAATCTTCAGAATCAGGCGACGGTAATCGTTGATCCGATATCTTTGTTGCCCATTCATTGAGTCTTCACTTTCATCCGACTCCATTAGTTTCAATTACAATGATATTAACGCGTATTTTTTATGACAGAGATGGATTATTAAGGCCATTTAGTCGTCTCGCTCTAGGCTTGCAGATTACGCGATCGTTGTTTCATTGGATCGCCAGTGGATTTAGTATTCATGTGATGTGTGTGAGAGAGAGCAAAGACTTCTAAAAATGACAACTTTTACCCGTTCACGAGACTATGGTGTCACGGACCTTTGAGAGACGTGCGCGGAGCCGAAGCCAACGCGTAGAGGCCCTTTCTACAGTTTAATGGGTAAAGTGTACTGTCGGGGGGTGCTTGGGGAGTTATTTGAAGAGAAATGTAGGTACCTAGGTAGGTAGGTAGGTAGGTATTTGGAGATTTATATTTTCCGAGATATTTACATAATGTTTCTAGTCGGGACTTAAAATGTAGTAATATACGCGATTTAATCCGCTTA
Organism: Eudemis profundana; assembly: GCA_947034925.1. NCBI lineage: Eukaryota > Metazoa > Arthropoda > Insecta > Lepidoptera > Tortricidae > Eudemis > Eudemis profundana. Next base: position 24,021,178 of record OX344805.1, on the reverse strand, counting down.
AGTTGTTTTATTACTATTACGTTAGATTGACAACTATTTGAATTATAATTCATAACTCTCCCTTAGAGACAGCCATGTCTCTACAGTACACCCAGCGGATGTTATCTCTATCCGTGTCATGGGCCGCACACATAGACAGCCCGCTAGATGCAAGGATGACTGTGAATTGATGGCATCTAAATCTACTGCGCTATGATGGTTTGAAACCGCATTTTAAAACCCTGAAAGACACCGGATCCGACCGTCTCCTTCTATCGCATAACACGTGCTCTTTCTGGTTGCTAACAATATATCATTACTTTTGAAATCATTGGCTAGTATAGTCGAATTTCAGCTGGTGGGTCAAAAATCGAGCATCACCGCCTCACTTTTGTGGACACATTTTTGTAGAGATTCCTGCAAATTTTTATGGCGTTCTAATCTATTTGGTAGTGATCCCGGAATTCCCCGACTTTTAATAAATGGTTTGATGTTCCATTAAAATCAGCAGGTATTTCGACAAAAATATGTCCACAGAAGTGAGGCAGTTTAAACGCTCGATTATCACCCACCTTATCATGAGTACCTTTCATTAAAAACTTGTTGTAATAAAATAGTTAGTTATTTAAAGTGCCAGTTACACTAGCCAGGCGATTACAAAAAAAACCGGTCGAGTGCGAGGCGAACTCGTGCACCGAGGGTTCCGTACAAACTCATAAAGTACCTAGTTACATGCATAGTTCAAGAAAAACTCTATGGCAATTAGTTTAGTGGGAGCAAATATGTATGTATTACGATTTTTGCAAATTTCTCAAAAACGGTACAAGTTAGGAAAACCGTTATATTTTTCCTGTAATATTTAGGATAACATTAATAATTGGTAATTATAACAGATTTTTATGTTCAGTAACTTCTAAGATAATAGGGGGGGAATGGTATTTTTTTGACGTTTTTCGTCATAAATCAAAAACTACTTATTTAAGAAGAAAAATAAAAACGGCATTTTAATCTACAAATCAAGTCCTTTCATTTGATACCCCACTCGATATAATAGCCCTACTTTCAATTTTCAGAGTTTTTTTTACATACAATAAGCTCGGGTTAGCGGTTCTTAACACTATTCCAAATTTCAAGTCGATAACATCAGTAGATCCTGAGATATCTTGCTGTAACAGACGGACAGACAGACAGAGTCGCACCTTAAGGGTTCCTTTTTTACCATTTTGGTACGGAACTCTAATTATAAAAATCTATCACTCCTTCTATAGATATACATATTTATACTTACGCAACATAGTACCTAATAAAAAAACTAACACCAGCTGACTAATTTTGCTGTAATAATTGCGAGATGATTCGAGTTGGTCCGTTTTTCATAGAAACAAAAAGAGAAACTATATGAGAACTGTCAAAAATAAAAATACAAAATTGTTTGATTTCAAATAGGTGGTGCTAATGGGTTAGTATCGAATTGTCCATGTAGCAAAATGTCTAATGACGCAAATTGACTAAAAAGCGATATGTCCAGTGGTCCAATAAGCATTTTGCCCAATTAACATAACGTCCATAACAACAGAACATCAACATAGCAATTCGTCTGCGTAGCATTATGTCCAAATTACATAATGTCAAAAAAGCTAATACCTACTACAAATAGCACATTGTCAAATCTTATCGAAACCAATCAGCCGAAGTAGCATAATGACCAAAAAGCAAAACGTGTTATTACAATTAATCTATTTTCAGCGTGACATAGGTACCGTTTGGACGTTTTGATATTTAGGTGTTCAGCATTCTGGTCGACATTAGGTAATTTGCGTTTTGGACGTTTTAAATATCTGACATTTTATGTACTTAGACATGTTGTTATCTATCGCTTTATGGACTGTATGCTAATCAATGCTAATTGTATATTTTACTATTTAGGCATCTGCACAAAATGGTCAATTTACATAATCGACTTTTTGCTTTGTGGTCAATTTGCGTCACTGGACATTTTGCTATGTAGACGATTCGGTACTAAAGGGCGCTAATCTAAAATGGACAATTACACGTTAATTCTATTTACTCGTGGCTTCTGTTGTTTCGCGTCGGCAAAACGCACCAAGCTATAAAATGAAACTCATTTCAACCACGACGTCGTGGAAACGAACGATGACCCTCTTTGTGTGTGTATGGAGAACCAACCGATTCGTAGAGTCTGTGCGGAAAGAGAAAAGGCGTGGCGAAAAACGGAACTAACCTAACCAGTATGGCAAATACGGCAAATATTTTTTTCTTCGGTAGAAAAGCATTACAGCCCCCCTCCCATTTTAATCCTAGTCTCTTTCGGCACAGATTCTATCACTTTAATTCGAGCGCCTTGTAAATAATTGCTCGACTGCGGTTTAACACATGTTTTTTTTTTACAATTACATGTATGTTTTTTGCGATACATGACAATGTCCGACAGTATCGGCTAATAATTAACAAAAGGTCACATCTAGTGTAGTAAAACTTGGAAACTGGACCTTATTCACAAGTATTAGAGTTGAAACTTCTAGAATACATACTAAGATAAATTGAGGTATGCTGTAAGGAGATAGCTTATGCTTTCTTTTTATGTAATTAGAGTGTCTAATGTAAGCCTTAAGTGAGAATAGGAAGTGAGAATAGATAAACAGCAATAGGATTTTGTAATTTATTCACACAGATATACAATTTTAATAATAATCCTTCACGGTGCACTCTGTAAAATTATGGAACAAATTGCCACCATCTTTCAGACAGTGTCGGCCTGTGGCTTCGCTTAAGGGAAAATTAAAAAAGTTGTGATTGCCCTCTGATTGAATACTTAACACGGTTTTAGATGATTTTTACAGTTCCTGTATATTTTATGTATTTATACACGGTGAAATTTAATCGGTGATCAGGAGTAGACAAATATTAATATCTAGCTAAAATCAAACTTAATAGGCGAGATATCACACAAATACCTCACTGTTTAATTAATTAAAGGTTAAAACATAATTTAAACTAATAACCACTGGATACATGGTCACCTACATTAATTATTGAAGTAAAATCACGTGATCACGATACGTCAAGTGCAATCGCTTTCGCGGAAAATTTGGCAGATCTTAAGTAAATAAACTTTTCTACGAGCATGAGTAGTTAGGGCGTGATAGATAACGAATTAAAATTGATAAAATGGCCGAAAATGAAAAGAATGCAAATCCGACGATTTAAGTAGCCGCCACACGAAGGAAGGACTCACATGAAACCTTCTCGCTGCTTGCCTATTGCTCCTACGAGGATCCCGAGCAAAGTATCTTAAAATGCGTCGATCCAGATCGTCAGGACGACGTCGAGGCCGGCCGGGTGCTTGAGCGTGGTTTGGCACTGTGAACTGTCCGAAGTCACGGAGGTTTTAGTTCATGCGGTTTATCAAACTGTGAGTGAGAATATATAATTTCGTGGAATAATTCTTGAGTTCATCTTGAGCTGTTTGGTTTGTATTGATAAACGTACCTACAATATTGTAACGCTCGATATTTTGTGCACAAATATGGTCGAGGTATGTTTTTTTAACTACTAATTTACTTTTCTCATTCAATATTTGCGACTTTTATGACTTTGTTTACATACATGACAGTGACAAGTTATTACTCATAAATTATCATTGCCATTAAGAGGAAACAGGAGGGCAGTTTTTCCATACAAACGTAGTCCCCTGTTTCCTCCCTGGTTAATGCCAGTAGAGCAATAATTTTTTTTCCAAAAATCTATGGCTACTATTGATATGTTCCTATGTTTTCCTTTTTACGATAAATTGATTCTCAAAAGAGATATTAACCTTCAAAACATAAAAAAATGCCAGATTTTCCGCGGTGTTCACACATCCAGAAAACAAATTTGACTAGATTATTAAAAAAAGGAAAACATAGGAACACGGCCAAAGCCTTTCTTTAATGTTTAATGAAAAAATTAGTTAAATAGGTTAAGTTTTGGGGAAGAAATCAGGGGACTACGAAACGTTGTTTTCATGAAATTTTAAAAGGTATTTTCGATCCAAGCTGCAGTTGTCTCTATCGCGCTCTGCTGGGGAGAGGCGGGCAGTGCGGGACAGCGACACATTTTACAAATACCTAATTTTCAATTGTCTCGGCCGTACTGTTTCCTCTTAATTTTTTAAAGAGGTTGTAATCTCACAGATACAGATTAGTAGGGTGACAAGGAATTTAGGATAAAACTGATTTCGAAATAAAAATTATCACAGAAAAAAATTTTTTGAGATATAACTAATTACGACATCAATTACGGAGTTAGAAAAATTGGTACCTGATCACCGATTAGATATCATCGTGTCAGTAGCGTGGCGTCCAAAGAACTCGATTCCTACCGGCTTGCCTAATATCAGGCATTTGAGCACCTTTTTCTACCCCTCTTAAGGAAAGCGTAGACTAAATCTGCATCGGCTTGCCCAAGGATATCTTTTACGCCACGCCACTGATATGTATATACTCATATATACAGTATATGTATTTCTTTAATTATTTACATATAAATACCTCTATAATCTCTTGTACATGTTTCTCAGTTTGCCTACCATCTCTCTTGTCTCATCACTCAACTGCTCAAAGGTTAACTGGAAGAGATCCCTTTAAGGGATAAGTTCATCTTTGTACATATACCTATATTTTGTAACCCTGTATTTTGTCTTATTTTGTGCAATATAGCGTTTACATACATACATACATACAATATGTCTTGATCGAATTAACCGCTCATGCCCAAAATACTGCATTTCCGGAATACCAGATTTTTAAAATTCCAGATTCTCGATAGTATCAGATTCTCTGTACCTATACCAGATTCCCAAAATACATCCAACAAAATCATTTAGATCTTTAAGTAGGTAACCTACAATTTTATAATCTAGTGTAACGAAAATGTTGTAATAAACTGGCTGTGACAGTGACTATGGGGGTTTTAAGTAATACTCCTTCATGGTGACAGTTGTTGTATTCAGTACAAGACAATATTGAAAGACAAGACAAAGACGAAGACGTGTCTTAAAGCTAGTTAAATCTATTTATAATATAACTAGCGACCCGCCCCGGCTTCACACGGTGTTTCTCTATTATATTATGCATGTATTATACAACCTTCCTCTTCAATCACTCTATCTATTAAAATAACCGCATCAAAATCCGTTGCGTAGTTTTAAAGATTTAAGCATACATAGGGACAGAGAAAGCGACTTTGTTTTATACTAAGTAGTGATTATTATGCTTGCTATAACCCAAATCTGTGCGTCACATGTTGTAAACAGTAACGAAGCGTTACTGTTAATGCATCACATTACAATGTGGTAAGACAGGGATCTGATAAATCAGGACTCTGGTATTTTGAAGAATGTGTGATTAGCGTCAAACGCCCTTCGGCCGCCATCGCAACCATGTTTCGCAACCAGTTGCAAAGGAAGATTTTTTCTCCTTTGTTGGCAACTAGTTGCGTTAGCCGAATATTTTGTCTTAATACGCAACCAGTTGCGAAGATGCTATCCATTTTCCATCATGGCAACTAAGTTTCGCAACCAGTTGCCAAACATATTTTTCTTTTCTGGCTACGCAACGAAAAAATTATATGATAGATAAAGTAGATAAGGTATAAAAACTTTTGTCAACCTTGGGAAATCCATATTTTATTTTAGAAAGCTTATTGCAATCAGTTTGACATATTACTTTTTTATTGTGACACTATTAGGAAAAACCAAATCGTTGGATCGTGACGATCAAAAAGGTTACCTAAGTTTCTGACAATGTTCTGATGTGCAAGAGAGATGAGATGTTCCTTGCATTATTTATTAGGTAGGACAAATATTTTATTCAGTCGGTTGCGTTTTTATTTTAAAATGTACTAAAATGAAAATGCCCTTGTCTCAGTTTCTACTTCTTTAGAGCAATCCAGCACGCCAGAGACACTAGTGGGAACAGCATCGTGGAGAGCAACCCGCAGCACCAGACGCAGCTTTGCTTATCGCAGATCGGCCTGGCCCTGTCATCAACATCATATTTAGGCTGCGCTTCCACCAGAGCTGTGCGGGGTAGCGGAGCGGTGTGTGAAAAACCCACCAATCAACGTGCCTAGCGTCGCTCAGCGCGGCCCGGCATTGGTGGATTTTTTCGAAACGCAGCCTTAGAACGCCCGCATACTAGTAAGTAAGTGGTGGCTTCTAATCGCAACGGAAAACATCTACCAATGCCGGGCCGCGCTGAGCGAGACCAGGAACGTTGATTGGTGGATTGCACAGAAATATATCGAGATAAGAGTCTGTGTGGAAAGAGAATAGGATTAATTTTGGGGGGCGCTGTAATGCTTTTCTACCGTATGTGCCGTATTTTCTGTTCTGTGGCCATACTGGTTAAGTTAGTTCCGTTTTTCGCCACGCCTATTCTCTTTCCGCACAGACTCTAGAAGTCGTAGTTCGTCGATTTGTATGAGAACCAATCGTGTAACATTGTTTAACTTGGCGTTTGACGCCAAAACTGTAATTTAGTGATGGAAAACATAAATTTTCCATTTCATTTGGGGGTATTTGAACAATTAATTATACAAGATTTTCAAATATGATAATAATATTGACGGAAACTGAAGTTGACGGCGTGCAAAGTATGCAGTCGCCACTTCTTTTTAGCACGTGAGTGTATGTACACACTTTTCCTTCTGCCTCGATATATTTCTGAAGCATCCCATAAAAACATCTACTTTTTGTCCCTTACGAAACACTAGGGTAGCTACCCTAATAAAACTCATTAGCTGCTAAGAAACACTACCCATCTTAAATCCAAGTTATAATATTACTATACCGACATTCAGCTTCCTAATTTTACCATGTCAAAAGTATTAAAAAGGTAGTGTCCCTTACGAAACGTTTTCATGGAATGCTCCTTCTGTGGTGGATTTTCTTGTAACATTAGCTGTATTTTTTTAATAAACGACGGGTCAAGCATCACCACAGTTTTATTTAAGGTACAAACATCCCAAATTTCAGTTTGGTGTCTTTAATGAACGCGTAAGCGAAGTGATAGCACAATGCCAGAGTCATGATACTGCCTATCATCCTACAGAACCACATGCAGCCGGGATCGCAGCAAATGGGTCTTTCACGGATTCGATGGGGCCTGTAGTCCTGTGCGTACCTGTCTATTCGTATTCTGAGGGAAGAAACATATTTGGGTAATGGTGAGGTGAAGGTGGGATCAAAGGGCCATCTTTCGAATCTGATTCTTTTGTTCACAAATATTGGCGATCATTCCTGTAAAATCCTTTCACTAGCTTATACTTCTTGGTAACTGTGTAGCAGATGGCAATGTTATACACGAAAACCAGAAATGCCATACTACTGAGGATCCGTGGACAAAGGAATCAGATTCTCAAAGAGTTAAGTAAGTCTTCTTTGATATGCTCTAGGAAGTCAGTGGTAAACTATTATGCGGAAAGTGTATTTGGACATACAATGCACTTGGAGAAAAATATGCCAAAATAAGAGAAACCTCTTTTGAGAAACGGGCCACAGAAAACTAGCAAAGAGTAAAATGCCAGGGCAAGCGTAGGGTTAAGAGAGTGACAGGTTTTGTTTGGGATAGCATGTTCCAAGTAGTGTTAGGCTGCAGCTCCACTGAGGCGGAGACGAGCGAGATGCCACGGTGGAGATGACACGTGTTGGGTCGATCAATCGCATTAGTTGAAATCCACATCTCGTCTGCGCTCCGCTTCAACGGAAACAGGTCCACTTTCATGTGATTGGTCGATCAATCGGTGTTAGGGATCGACCAATCACATTACAAAAGAAAATTACATCGCAAACTTATACTTAATGTTCGCTTTTTCTATAGAAGTGGAGACGAGATGTGGATTTCAACATATATGATTGGTCGACCCTAAAGTCCAGACCCTACGGTCGTCTCCGCCTCGGTAGAGCTGCAGACTTAGCCAGGACAGACACATAAGTTTCGTTACGGTTTAACACAGTTTTTGATATTGGTACTTACGTGACGTCAGTGCTCGATATGTTTGCCGATGAATTCATTAATTACGTATTGACCAGGTACCATCGGCCAAATATCTAAAAAGAAACGTATTCTGTTCACATTATTGTCATCAAAATCTACACATTTGCAACGAATCAAATGGTAGGTTCAGCCAGCGAACGACGGCTCACACTAAGAGACTTTATAAGTAGCTACAAAGCTACATCCACACACGTTTACTGTCCCCAACAAAGCCATCGGACATCGTCACAAGTCGCAACTGTGCCTGTTCAATCAGTATGGGGAAGTGACCCCATAGTGGAAGCACGGACTCCTGAACAAAACCTTCATGACCCCACATTAGGGGCACCGGGACGGAGAACGTGTTAATATTCTAATTACGAAAGCAACTCTGGATATCAGCTACATTTTTATGCAACCCCTGGACCCAGGAATGGACCAGGAGGAGGGTCCAGGAATGGGCGTGAAACAGGGGTAGAAGTATCAGCAGTGCGATAATCCTACTAAACCTATAAATGTGAAAATTTGTGAAGATGTTTGGATGTTTATTACTAAATAACGGTGTTACAACTGAATGGATTGAACTGATTTTTAACGAGTCTTCGCGGATGAAGTTCTGGGCAACAGTTGATTTTTTTATGTAATGGGAAAGTCAAACGAGCACACAGGTCACCTGATGGTAAGTGACTTCTGAGGCCCATGGACATTTGCAATCTTCATTTTACAAATGTGTTGCCAACCCTGAGGACTAAGATAGAATGACTCTATGCAAGTAATGTCACCGGAACACAACAGCGCGAGCACTGCTCTTTGGCAGCAGGTTAGTGAGTAAGATGGTGGTAGCGATCCGGGCGGACCCTGCACAAGGTTCTACCACCTGCTACCACATACTATATTTCCAACATTTCCCATATTTCCCATTTATTTTCTGCGCATTTTCAAAGATTTTGAAGTCGTTGTCCTTCTACCCGATATGGTCCACAGTTAATCTCTGGTTAAGTCACTCGTGACCTGAATAAGGTTGGCCATGTCCTAATCCTAACCCTAAACCAATGAATACGATAACCCAACGACCGTTCGTTGTTGAGGTCTTTAGGCAAGACTTAGGTATTAACGACGGACGTCTCTCATCTCCAGGGAAAAAAAATGACAAATCACCAAGGACCTTAAAATAAATAGCCGATCGGAGCGTCGCTAACAGAGAACTGAAGCCATATTTAGTAAGCTGTAGTTAGTTGCTTGTACTTACGAACCGCACGCGCATAAACTAGTATTTTCCTATTGCGAGCCAGCTTATTAGACATGTTGTCAGTTCTTTGTTAGCGAGGCTCTGTCCGGCTATTTATTTTAAGCTCCTTGCAAATCACTTACTTTTTTGTGTGATCGAATAAGATATTATATTTAGGATAATTCAGCGTGGTCATGTAAAGGAATAGGTTGAAAAACAATATTAATAAAATGATAAAAAAAACAAACTCGATATACCAGAGTGCGCTGGTAAATATTGTATGTCCTGCCATTAGTATTTATATGTTTTTGATGTGTTGATATCTGTCAATCAAACACGAGTCCGTATGATCGAGATATATACAAAAAATGGGACTACGCTAAGTTTTCAGAGGTCGAAAAGAGGTTTTATCTAAAAAAAAATGCATATGGCAATATCACAAGCAAGAAGATTAATTAATCTTGATACTTGGCAAATATCTTTCCGTTTAATAAGTATATAATGTGTGTACAAACCTACTGAAATAAATATTCAGGACAGTCTTGCACAAATCGATCTAGTCCCAACCAAACTAAGCAACGCTTGTATACATGATACTTATAGTACTTAGATTACACAACTAGGGTGGTAATACAAAGAAAGGCCGAGATCGTAGGAGTTTGCGGCCCGAGCTGCAAGCAAGGGACGTAAATATGCGATCGAGGGCTTTCTGTAATACCTCCCGTGTTGTGTACATTATTTTATGTCTGCACTTGGTCAGAAAGCGGCTTTTTCCGTACGCGCAGCGTGCAGAAAAAGCCGCTTTATGGCCAGGTGTGGCATAAAAATTATTACCAACTACCAAGATTAAATAATCCTGTTGCTGTAGTTTCTCCATGTTACCATATATATATTTTTTAGTAAAACCTTTATTTTACCTTTGCAAACTTAGCGTAGTCCGACTAGTAACCCTGCCTACCTATATGCTAAAGTAAAAAATAGTCTATAATTATATAAACTTGAAGTTGTTAGTCGTGATTTTTCCCATCTTTAAAATATTCACAATAATAGGCTACTTGACAGTGTGAAAAATTATGGAAGAATTATGGATATATGTATTAATTATAAGTATTAAAACCAATTTACGTGAATATTACTAAAAATAAATGGGTAATTTATTTATAAAACTCGGATGAAAATTGATTATTTTTTATCTGTCGCCATTTTATCGAAAACGGTTTGGATTGGCCGATGACGTCACATCATTGTAAACGGCATCGACAGCATCTGTCAATCCTATTCGTTCGTAATTCTGTCATTCAGAACGTTATGCGATCCTCGTTGACGTTTGTCGGTTTACTATCGTGTTACGTCATAGACGCCATATTGTCCGAGAAAGCGTTTTGGCGCCTAATTTTAACAGTGCATTTTTATTTGCTTTTTTCAGAAAAAATACACAAAAGAATTAAAAATAACCACTTTCTGAGTGCTCAATAGACATCATTAAACAATCTGAGTTACTTTTCAGAAACCTGTCAAGTAGCCTATTTTGAGTACCTATAAAAGCGTTGCAAAGAAAACGTGTTTTGTTTGAGTTAAGCGGCCAGAAAGTATGGAATGAGCACATTTTAGGGTCCCGTGGCACCCTTTAGGAACGGAACCCTAAAAAGAGATTTCAGCTGGAATTGTGGCTATTCAGTGTGATATTTGACATTCATAATGAAGAAAACTAAAAATTAAAAAATAATATGTATCTAACTATCTATGACCCCGTCTCTCTTCCAAAGTATAAAGACGAACAAGTAGTCCAACTTCGGCCGATTAGGAACGCGCGACACGTATTCACACGAGCGCGATAGCACGTCTCTCTGAGTACGATCCATACTAAAGCATTCTTACGCATTCTTAAAACTTTACTTTTAGTGCGTTCGTACACGGCGCGCACACATTCAAGCGCGCGATGTACATTTTGCAGATAGAAAAATTACTGCTATAATAGTCACCGTCATTAATTATGTCTCTTCAGTCAAATCATCAACTTGTTGATCATTCTCTCCCCCCCCCACCTATAGCTTGGCAACTTCATTGGTGACACTCACATGTGTGCTTTTTGTTATGTGCAGCCGTAACTACTTACACAAGTTACCGCCAACACGAACGGCGAGCGACGGAGGCAGCCTCCACAGGCAGCCGTTCGTGTTGGCGGTAACTAGCTAGGTAACTAACAAGTTAGGTAGAGACTGTGCGGAAAGAGAATAGGATTTATATTTGGGGGCGCTGCTGTAATGCTTTTCTACCGTATTTGCAAAAAAAATGCTATACTGGTTAGGTTAGTTCCGTTTTTCGCCACGCCTATTCTCTTTCCGCACAGGCTACTCTGAATCCGAAAGTAAAGTAGTCTCCAATTCTCAAAACTTTAATTGTTTGCACGTATCTTGGATGTTTAACAAATTGATATAAAAAGTCAAAGATATCAATTGGAGAACAGCCGAAGCACTTTAGTTTAATTTTATTTCGATTAAACTTTTTGCAACCAGAGGATGTCCGTATTAGAGAACCTAATCACTTTTGAATTACTCGAACTAGTGAAAGCAAACGCGCAATTTCTTTTTTTCCTCCGTGCGATTTTGTTTTTATTTCGGCTGTGCTGGTGCCCTAATTGTGAAAACTTGTACTTTCGTAGATTAGTCACACGCATGCGTATACATAGAATGATCTATACAGTATCTAAGAGTCCTACAGAGCAGCGGTCGGCAACCTTTTAGCAGCCAAGGGCCACATAGTAGGTAACGAAATTGACGCGGGCCGCACTTTGTGAATAATTTGTGACTTAATACGATTCTGAACATAACGATCTTTACGTACAAAATAGCCAGGGAGGCTCGCGCGCCGCAAGTGAGGGGTTCGCGGGCCGCTTGCGGCCCGCGGGCCGCGGGTTGCCGACCGCTGCTATAGAGTGTGACTACCACAGAAATATTTCGAGGTAGAAGGAAAAAGTGTAAGTAGGTATGTACCTCGCATACTCTGTTCTTTTAGGTATTTAAAAAAAGGTAAACAAAAAAACTACGTGACTGGGGTCGTTCAGCCAATGGTATTGTGCCACAGATACAAAACATTACTTTGATTGGCTGAACGACCCGAGTCACGTGGTTTTTTGTTTACCTTTTTTTAAGTACCTAAAAGTACAGAGTATAAAAAGTAGTGGTGACGACCAACTTTGCACGCCGTTAACTTTAGTTTCGATTAATATTGTTATCCGATTTGAAAAACTGATAGTAATGGAATAATGATTTGTTCAAATAAGTACTAAATGAAATGAAAAAAAAAAATCCATCACTAAATTACACTTTTGGCGTCAAACGCCAAGCGAAAATCGTTACACGCTTGGTTCCCATACAAATCAACATACTATTTCATTCTATCTCGATACCGTAGTGACCCCTAAGTTCGCCCAGGGCGCCCATCTTTGCCTAGTTGATTTTCCTAAACTTGCTTTACGACAAGCTAAACTTAAAACTATCATCAAGTCATGTATAAGTACTGAATATTTAATAGTTTTATGTGCTGCTTGTCTTAAAAGACTTTTAGGAAAATCAACTAGGCAAAGACAGGCACCCTAGGCGAACCTAGGGGTCACTCACTACGGTATAGGTACTATTTCTGAGGCGACTACGTTAAGTATGCGGAGGTCAAAAAAAGGTTTTACTAAAAAAATGCATATGGCAACATCACAAGAAATAGGATTAATTAGTCTTGATACTTGGAAAATATATTTCCATTTGATAAGTATATACGAGTAATGTGTCTACAATTCTACATACATACTAAAATAAATATTCAACAACAACAAATCAATCAGTTATTGTACATATTTACAATATTTAAATACCTATCATCCCTGGATGGAACCCTAGAACAAATCGCTTAGTTTGGTTAAAACTAGATCGATGTGTGCAAGAGGGCATTTCTCCAGAAATATGTCTGCGGTCACCTCATTCATCTGGCCCTTTTTCATACTAAATGTATGGAGACAGATGAATGAGTCGCACAGACATTTTTCTGGAGAAATACCCAAGACTGACGCAGATATTTATTTCAGTAGGTATGTGGACACATTTTGTAATAAAGGGAAGAAATATTATCTTGGGTGCTATTTGGGGTAATATGACTTCAAACTTTATACAGAAACACGGATATTTCCCGGAATTCTGGAATCAATATTATTGTAGATGCATATTTTGTGTGTTATATGCGTAGTGATAACCGATTCCCGGAATCCTGAGGAATATCCATGTTTCTGTATACTGTTTGAAGTCATATACACCCCAAATAGCACCCAAGATCCGAACACTGATTATTACTAAGTATACTTAATACGTTTATTTTTAGATAAGTGTAGTTTTAATCTTGTTTTACGTTTTACTTTAATTTCCTTTTTTCTGTCTTAATTTATAAAGCACTATGTTTTATATTATATTTAATGTATATTGTTCATTTATTATTTAAAAGTAATAAGGTAGGTACTAAGAAGTTACTTGTAGTGCATGAAGTACCAAAATAGTCAAGAACAAATCCCATTTATAAAAATCTCTTTTATAGAAATTTTCATTAGTATAATAAGTACCAAGATTAAATAATCCTGTTGATGTAGTTTCCGCATGTTGCCATAAATATTCTTTTGATAAAACCTGTTTTTCAATCTCTGCAAATATTTTCATTAAAAAAGACCCTACGTAAAAATGCGTGTATACAAGTATCTGGAATAGCTTTCCATATACGTCAGTGTGACATTGACACATCAGCTGGAATTATTTCTACTTTTTTTACGTTCCGTTACACACTTTATGATATACCATATGATAAATGGTTTACGTGTTGTTCATGAAAGTTTCTAAAGAAGCAACCTTTTTAAGTACAATTTTATAACAAAAACATTGTTTTGGAATATCTTATTACGAAAAATTTAAACAAAAAACGTTGTTTTTAAATTGAATATTCCACATTGCTGTCATTTGATAAATAATCGGAACGTAAACTTCTAGCGTACGAATAATAATTTTGACAGATGACAAAATTTACTAATGACTTCATGAAGTTAAAATAAAATATTTTCGAAAATGTACCATATTATTCGCCACAATTCTCATCAGTCATATTTCAGTGCTGCACACATAGTCAAATTAAAAACGGGGGCCATTTCATCCAAAATTGGAGTGCCAATGTTTCAATAAGTCGTCTCCAGTGAAGAAATCACACGTTGCAATATCGTAAACTAATATACCATATTTAGCGAATTATTTTATAACGCTAGTCAATTAGAGCTAAGAGACGTGGGTGTGAGTGAATGAATAATGAGATAACGTTCATCTAAGTTATGTACGACTACGATTTGGAAGAGCGAAAAATGAATTCTTCCGTTCGCGATTGGCGTAAGGCCCTACGAACACCCGCCACTTATCGCGTGGGCAACGCTGTGACACTACAGCCGCGGTTTATATTTTTAGTCGGGATGTGCGCTGTTTTCCTATTAATATTATTTTACTGCAACTGGACCAATGGTCAGACACACACGGTCCAACCATGGAGCAGCATTTCTAGGCCATATAATGCTACGTACCCACTAACTACACCTGTAGTAACAAGGGACGTAGTGACATTTAGAATAGGTATAGTAACAGACTTAGACACTAATTCGAAAAGCTCGCAAGCGAATACATTCCACAGTTATTTCAAGAAAGGGTCGTTAGCCTATGATCCTGTGAAGAAACAAGTGACTGTTGCCTGGGATAGTCAACCGGCGACTGTCCTATCGTCTACCTACGCACACAAGGGTAGAGGAATGGAGTTGTCCGAGTTGATTGTGTATGATGGAAGGCTTCTAACATTTGATGACCGTTCTGGAATGGTAAGTTTCTTATTTTATTCCAAACTAGCTGTCCCAACAAACTTCATTCTGCCTCAGTATTTTTATTTTTTCAATGTTTTAATAGTTATTCTGTTCTTTGGGGCAGAGACAACCCCAAAACGTCAAAGATCATAAAAATAGGTCCACCCGTTCTCGAGTTATAAACGGTGTAACTAATCCGACTTTGTTTTATATAAATAGATAATTTTGGCTGGGTATTGCTGGTACCGCCTAGTTTTGGTACTGGCAATATGTACAGTTAGAATATGTCACTAAGGGAATCCTTTCTTCTTTTCTGTAACCATTACTAATTTGTTAAGTTATTTCAATGGATACTCACAGATGTTTGGAATAGCATAAAAGTAGGTTTTAACAGAAACTGACATCTCTAACCTTAGATAATTATGACGGATCACAATTATCTAAGGTTAGAGATACAAACAGTGTATAGCTTATCGTCAGAGCTTGGCAGGGGTGAGCCATTTTTACGTCATTAATGTCAAGTCTAGGTAGTAATATAGATACACCTTAAAAAGAAATATTAAAAGAAAATGAAACTTTACTTACCTACTTTATTACACAATGAGTAGGTACAGAGTTTTTCATTAATTCTAAATTTCATTTTTAATGTCATAATTAAAGAATTATAAGTTTTTTTTTACAGGGTGACTGGTAATTCTATAGCTCATTTGCAATGATTTAAGTCCAATTAATCGGGGGTCAAAACTCAATGGTTATCAAGCTATTTGAGTTTTAACTTATTTTTTTTTTAAAACCCACCTTTCGATCTAAAACTGCTAATTATGAAAAAACGGTTGATTAAGAAAAATACGCCAAAACCTTTCAAAATTTTACCAATAAAAGGATTTGAAGTCAAAAGTTTTTGGATTTTGCTCAAAATTTTGTAATACTTCGAGCAACACTTAAAAAAGTTATGTATGACACATCACATAAAAGTTACAGAAATTAGTTCCTCAATTCATAAGCTTTCTTAAAAAGGTACAATAGGTCATTTTTTGCATAATTTAAAAAATAATAATAATAATAACCGAGCAGGTGGGATTTGACTTAGCTTACCTGACCCTTAATCAGTTTGTTGGTGTAACTTTAGTTTCTCGTGGGTTTTGTTTGCCTTCGGTTTCTTATTTTATCTCATCTTCTTAGGATTCGAATCACTAAAAGTTGCCTTCGGTGATATTTCAATAAGTACCTAATTTATCAATCAGTTCCCGATTGCATTAAATTTGCACCTAATTTGTAAGTGACGCCAAGGAACTGACTGATAAATTACTTATTGAAGTATCACCAAAGGTTACTTTTAGTGGCTCCTATCCTGAGAAGATGAGATGACTATGAGACCGAAAAGTAGCTTACTGTAATATATATCTCTTCTTTTCTGTTGTTTCGCTCTTGGCAGAGCAGTCGTGGTCACACTGAAGCGTCCACATCGCTGCGGACACAGCTTTTCGCACGATCTCCCACCATCTCTCCCTGTTGGCCGACTGTCTGGCACAGTCAGATACGCGGTGCCCCACAGCAGCTTGCATTTGGTCAGTCCAGCGCATAGGTCACCTGCCACGCGATCTGGTTCCCTCCACTTTTCCCTGTACTACCAACTGCTCTATGGAGTTGTTATCCCGCCTGGAGACATACCCAAAATAAAATATACCTAATTATATCAATAACAATTATCTCCTTTAAGTGTTCATTATCAATTAAGCTTCGTTTAAATTTCTCAAGTAGTTTTGAAACTATCTTAAACCACAGAGACATAGACTACAAGTTTTGAAAAGTTGATTATATAAATATGACTTCTAATGTAGATAATTTAAATGTTACGAGTAGGTATAGGTAATCGTGATAACCTTTTTTAGAGATCACATCAATATTCTATCTATAGGTACATTCACACCTAATACATATACAATTAGAAAGTTATATCTTTGGAGTAAGATTTAAAATGGTTCATGTTTAGTCTTGACCATACTACCTATTACCGATATAATTACTGATAATATTAACATTACTGATACTATGAACGCCGTTTCGTAATGAGCTCTTTTTATTGTGTTTATCTGCCTGTATTAAGCCGATTTATCTAATTTTATGGTAACTAGTCAGAGATAACTATAACGTATGGCAAACCAATTTTAGCAAATTTTCGTCCTACTAGCATTTACCCGCAGCATCGCCCGCGTTATTCTCGTTCATATCCCAAGGGAACTCTTTACCGGGATATAGAGTATCCTATGTTTCAATCCAGGACTTGCTCTACTTGCATGCCAAATTTCAGCTCAATCCATCCAGTTGCTACCCCGTTATTTAATAACAAACATCCAAATCCAAACCTTTACATTTATAATGTTAGTGTGATGATTTCTTTGACTTTATAACACTATTTCTTCGATTTTATGGATGATGTCTGTCTGCTTTCTTTACTAATAGTTCCATGTTCCTTATTTCCAGGTATTTGAAATACTGAACAACAAGATGATACCATGGGTTATACTTACCGATGGCAACGGTCATGTGGAGAAGGGATTTAAATCGGAATGGGCATCGGTGAAGGATGAGATCCTGTATGTTGGTTCCATGGGTAAGGAGTGGACGACGGCTAGCGGAGACTTCCAGAGCTATGACCCGATGTGGGTCAAAGTTATTAACATGCATGGAGAGGTAAACATTCATATATACTACTAGCATTTACCCGCCACTTCGAGGGAACTCTTTACCGGGATATAAAGTATCCTGTTTCATTCCAGGACCAGGATACTTGCATGCCAAATTTCATCGCAATCCATCCAGTTCTTTCCCCTTTATTTAGTAACAAACATCTTCACAAACTTTCACATTAATAATATTAGTTGGATTTAATAAACCGGCCCTAAACCAAAGTCACTACTCGGGCAATAAAACCAATAGAATCATGCTATCTCTTTCGCAATTGAAGATGAATATACATTTAATATAATGAACTTCGTAATTTAATAATGAATACAAAAGTAATATTATAAACTAATTCGTCAATAATTGAATATAAAAAACCGGCCAAGTGCGAGCCGGATTCGCACACGAACAGTCCTGTACCATCGTCAAAAAAGTAAAAAAAAAAACACGTTTCTTGTATGGTTTTTGCTCGTGTTACGGAACCCTTTGTGTACGAATCCGCCGCACTTAGCCGATATTTTTATTGATTTACTTTTTTAATTAATAAATGAAATTTATGCCACACCTGGCCATAAAGTGGCTTTTACCGCACGCTACTCGTACGGAAAAAAACCGCTTTCTAGCCAAGTGTAGACATAAAATTATGTACACAACACGGGAGGCAATCAAGAAAGCCCTCGATCGCATTTATCTCCCTCGCTTGCAGCTCCGGCCGTAAACATTGCGATCTCGTCTTCCTTTGTTTTACCACCCTAGTTGTGTAATGCGCTATAAAATTGTAGGTGCAACACCTAACCTGGGTGAACCAGTACAAGGCGATCCGCAACGCGCTCAGCATCCAATGGCCGGGCTACATGATCCACGAGTCCGGGGTGTGGGCGCCCAAGGTCCACAAGTGGCACTTCCTACCGCGGCGCTGCAGCCACGGCCCCTACAACGAGACCAGGGACGAGGTGATGGGGTGCAACTACCTCATCACGGCTGACGCCGGCTTCAACCACATTGAGGCTGTTGAGGTTCGTACTAACTGCGCATCGCGCCTCTGATGCTAGTTCGAGGGTTGCCTGGTGAAACCCAAAAAGTGACAAAAACTTTTGGTCACTTACCGGGTTTCACTGCCTAGTGTCCCTCGCTTTCGATGTTTGGAGGGTTGCCTGGTGAAACCCGAAAAGTGACAAAAACTTTTTGTCACTTACCGGGTTTCACTAGGCAACGCTCGCTTTATTGGAACGAAATTGACAACCAATCAGTCTAGCGAAGCGTCGTGTCGATGGTCTGCGCGGTGAGGTTGATTTACAGATGACTTTTCTTACGTCAACGGAAGCACATCTTACTCACGCGACGAATTGCCTTTGTCCACTTCCTCCGCTGCCAACTCCTCTGTATACCTACATGGAAGTTACGACCGATTCTGACGACACTAAAACATATTCCGTTTGACGCTCACAAATTGTCAGTTAATTGTACATATTTCAAGTCAAGTGATTAGGACTTGTGCCTTTTAAGCAGAGGTCATGAGTTCGAATTCTGACTACGAAATTATAATTTGATATTTACCATTAGCCTTTCGGTGAAGGAAAAACATCGTGAGGCAACCTGCATACATTCGCGGAGAAATCCAAAGGTGTAAAGTCCCCAAGCCGCAGTGCGCCAGCGTAAAGAGCCCATTCACTCCCATCTATGAGAGCCTTTGCCCAGCAGTGGGACGTATAGACTGATGTTGATGATAATTTAACACGTTCACTGTCCTGTCCCCATACAAAACTATCGGACAATGTTATTGTTACAAGTCCTAACTGTACAATCAGTACGGGCATTCCACGAAAACGTCTACTTTGTCGGGCACGTGACGGCTATGACAGCTACCTTAAAAACATATAGAAAGTCCTAAATGACATTATCAATTCAGAAACCAAGTTATAAAATATTGACATACCAAAAATGTACTTCCTAACTTTGTTACAAGTATGAAAAAAAATGGTGTCACGTGCCCGACATTCTGGCGGAATGCCCCAGTATAAGAAGTGCCCCATAGTGGAAGCACGGACTCCTGAAAAAAACCTTCACCGTTTGGTGAAGTCGTGTTAAGTGAAAATGCCGGCATTCGCAGACGAGCGAATAACAACAGAATGAACTCTTGGGGCAAACAATGTTCCTGTTTGTTCAACTGAATAAAATTATAGATCACATTAACATTTGTTAATAAACGATGAATGTATAACCTTGGCAGATCTCTCTAGAATACAATAAAAGCAAGCAATTTACCGAAGTTCATATCTTTCTGGATGTTGTTGGATAAAATTAAACTTTACTGCCCTCAGTTAAAGTTGATATTAAGTTGAAACAAATGTTTAGTAAAACAAAACATTTTATTGTTGCTGAGGCAATATTTATTCTAATTTCATCATTTCATAGGCGTGTTGCTATGAATACAGTTGGTCAACTTATTTTCAGTTATGTATTAATAAAATTTGAGGTATTTTCTGTTTTATTTCATACGAATCATCATCGAATCATTTACTAACTTCGTTTGATCGAATAATGTTAAGTTCAAAAATCCAGGGCATCGAGGGTTCCGTACAAACTCGTCAGTAAATAGATACGTGGATTATTCAAGATAACCCGAGAACCCTAAAAACGGCATAGTCCCGTCGCTGGCTAAAGCCAGCACTGATCCCATGTTACCATCCGACAATCAGTTCCCTAAAACAGTGTTTTTCAACTACCTCCTTTGTATGCAAAATATTTCGCGTCCCTATCTTCCGCGATTTCTAACCGGAATTTTATTCCGTTACCCTTTTGAGCTTTTTTTTTCTTTTTGCCTGAGGTTTGAAAAACATTGCTCTAAAACACACTTTGAAAAACACTACTCTAAAACATATATATTTTTTCCAGATAACAAAACACCAGCCAAAACACGGTTTCTCCTCCTTCAAATTCATCCCCGGTTCAAACGACGAGGCCATAGTCGCTCTGAAAACCACGGAGTTCGAGGGCAACACCGCCACTTACATATCAGCTTTCAGGACAGACGGCACTGTCCTCCTGCACGATACTTTCGTAGAAAACCTTAAGTATGAAGGCTTGGAGTTCATTTGAACGTAGGAAATATTAGGGGTGTATATATGTATAATAAACAACTAGTTTTGTTAAGATTTGTTTCATTGGGAACCGAGATTTCGGTTTGCGGACTTCCACTGGTTATTTATTAGGAAGAAACACTAAACTGTCCATAGATAACAAACTCTTGATTTACAAGTTCTTTCCTCGTTAGTTCCTGGATGTTGTTAAAGTTTGTTAAATAATAACGAGGATAGTGAATCCAGTTCCACCGTGATACGGTTTTATACTAGTAAGGGGAACTGAAGACATTTACACTCATATTAAGTACTTAGTACCATCAATACATATTGTGTATCGATCATAGATAATAAACTTTATTTTCATAAACCTGAGTGTTGCCACCCTTACATACTAAGTGTTCAGTCACACATCTTCCTTTTTCTTTTACAAAAGTAGTTTTCACATCACTAGTTATCGGTTATTACTAACAACGGTTACATCTCTAGTTGACGTTATTATGAGTGACACTGACAACATTAATAAAACTAACCTAAGAAAAGTAATAAACAAAACAAGTTGTTTTTAAACTTTTTAACTAATTAACAAATATAGCTCGTAAAAATAGGACATCGAACTGTTACATAATTATTATAAGGACTGCAAACTATTATATGCTGCTATAACTGCAAAGGATCTACAAACAATTCCAGTTTGGGAGGAATTATAACAGGCTAATCAACATAATTTTGTTAACTGTGTTATTTTTTTAACAATAAAGATTTTTAAATGAAATAATTGTGTTACTTACTTCCTAATTGATTATAAATTGTCCTTGTTCACGTAGCTTAAGAATATGAGCACAAATACAGTAGGTACACGACACTAACACTGTTTTTCTTTGATTTTAAATTAAGATATTAAAATAATAAATTTCACATTTTAACAGTCTTTACACAAGCACTTTTTAGGTTTCACATGCCGTCCAGATCTGGTAGTGATAGTTTCTTTTTCTGGTAAGGTGTCCATGTCCAGGCTAGTGGATGATGATGATTTAGGGGTAGTAAAAGGGGTTGATGGTGGTGATCCTTCATCAGTTTCAAGGTTGGACTCATGTATGGGAGTGTTTACTGTGATATCTTCTGTTGGTGTGCTTGGTCTCATTTCAGGTGATGATAGAATTGGATATTCGTCTTCTGTCGGTGTACTTGGTCTCATTTCAGGTGATGATAGTATTGGATATTCGTTTTCTGTCGGTGGTGAGTATTTCACAATCTCCGTTTGGTCTGAAATTATCTTTGTCATTGACGGTTGACAGCGTTCTTCTGGAATGATATATATGATGGGCTCTAGGCTAGGTGGAAATGACGGGTATGGTGAAGGAGGTGTGAGAGTGAGAGTAGAGGTGCTTTGTGAGTTTGAATCAATGGCTTGATCGGGTAACTCAATGATTGCTTTTCTATTCTTCCTAATTTCTCTTCCTTTTTCTGTCAAAATATTGTAGCTTCGAGGTTCTTCTCTTTTTCCAGTGACTGTTCCATGTATTTGTTCATTTGGTAGAAATACTCTTTTTCCAGTTTCCAATTCAGGTAGTTCTTTGGCTCTGTGTCTCTTGTCATAGTTTTCTTTAGCTTTTTCTCTTCTTTTTAGCAACTGTTCTCTAACGTGTTCTATGTTTTGTACTTTTGGCTTCAGTGCTGAAGATGTTGTTGGTATATTTGTGTTCAGAAGTCTTGACATAGCAATTTGTGATGGAGCGAGTCCTAGTTTATTGGGTGTTGTTCTATAATGTAATAGTCCGAGTAGGGGATCTTCTGGATTTTTATCAAATATTGTCTTGATTATCTTTACACCTATCTCAGCAGCTCCATTGCTCTGGGGGAAATATGGGCTTGAAGTGATATGTGTAAATTCCCAGTCTGTTGCAAATTGTTTGAACTGTTTTTATGCAAATTGAGGGCCTCCATCTGATCTTAAGATGTGGGGTATACCATGTCTGGCCATAATGCATTTTAGGTGATTGATTATTGCCATAGAAGTGGTAGATGTCAGTGATACTACTTCAGGGTAGTTTGACAGTACATCCCTTACAACAAGATATTCTTTTCCTTTGTAGGTACATAGATCAGCAGCTATGATTTCAAAGGGGTTTTTAGGTATTTCTCCGGATATGAGAGGTTCAGGCCTTTGTGTAGTCTGTTTAGCGCAGAATTCACATTTTTTTGACCATAGGGTGATGTCATGTTCCCATGTAGGCCACCATACTGCATGTTTGGCTCGCAGTTGGCTCTTAACAGTTGTAACATGTCCAGTGTGAAGCTTTTCAATTGTGGGTTGTCTCAGTTTTGTAGGTATATATATTTTCAATCCACATGTAATTAATTCATTAGTCAAAACAAGGTCTTCTTTGTGTTTCCAAAATGGTTTTATTTCTTCTTCAATGCTTTTATAGCTGGGCCATCCATTCATTATATAGGTGTATAGTTTTTTGCTTATCTCATCTTCTTGTTGGGCCTCTTTTATTTTTCTGAGACGCTCATCCGAGAAAGGCATTTCTTTCTGAATGCTGAGGAATGTTGATTCATCAAGCTTATCACTTCTCTCAAGAATATCTCTGTCTTCTTCTTCAGTTGGAAGTGGAGCTCTAGATAACATATCAGCTGTGTACATGTATTTTCCAGGGACATGCTCTATTTTATAGTTGAATGGGGTCATTCTCATCCTGAATCGTTGAAGTCTTGTAGGCAAGTCTGCAATGGGTTTTGATCCTAGTATGGCGAGTAATGGTTTGTGGTCTGATCGCAAGCTGAACATTGGTAAACCTTGAAGGTAGAGTTTGAAGCGTTCACATGCCATAGTTGTTGCGCATGCTTCCTTTTCGATCATTGCATACCTCTGTTGAGTGGGTGTGAATGCAGATGACCAGAAGTGAACTGGTTTCCAAATGTCTCCATGTTTTTGTTCAATTACGGCGCCCATTCCATACTGTGATGCATCTGCTGAGACTCTGGTTTGTAAGTTTGGGTCATAATGTGCTAGCTGAGGGGCTGAAGTTAGCAACTTTTTGATTTCTTGAAATGCAGTAGTGTGTTCAGCATTCCATTCCCTTGAAGAATCTTTTTTTAGTAGGTCACGGAGAGGTTTTGTGACATCTGCTATGTTTGGTAGGAATCTGAGATGTTGATTTACTGCTCCCATGAAGCTTCTTAGTCCGGTAAGATCCTTGGGTATTGGTAGGTTATTTATAGCCTTAATTTTATCTTGAAGAGGTTGTACTCCATTGCTTGTTATTTTGTAACCTAGGAATATGCATTCGTTTGTTCTGAAGATACATTTCTTCTTATTTAGGGTTACTCCTCCTTTCTGTAAAGCTTTGAGTACTTGTCTTAGGTTCTCATCATGTTCTTGTATGGTTTTTCCATGAACTAAGGTATCATCAACATGATTTATGCAACCTTTAATGCCTGCTAGTATTGTTGCCATTTTACGTTGAAATATCTCACTTGACGAGTTCATTCCCATTGGCATTCTATTAAATCTGTATCTTCCAAAGGGGCTGATGAAAGTAGTTAGATCTTTTGAATTTTCAGTAAGTTCAACTTGGAAGTAGCTCTTTACAGCATCAATTTTTGAAAAATATTTAGATCCGGCAAGTTGTGCCAAGCATTCTTCTACAGTTGGCAAAGGATGATATTCTCTCATGACGCTTTTGTTAAGTTCTGTGTAGTCAACTGTGACACGCACACTAGTGGTGTCATTTTTGTCCGGGACAGGTACCATCGGAGCGCACCATTCGGTTGGGTGTGTGACGGGTTCAATTACTTTCATGTCTTGAAGATTCTGCAGTGCTTTTTCTACTTTTGGTCTTATTGGTATAGAAATATGCCTTGGAGTAGTTACTGCATATGGTTTGGCATCCTCTTTCAATTTTATGTTGTATCTTCCTTCCATGACACCTAATCCTATGAATAAGTCTGGGAATTCATCTTCAGGCAGTGTCTTGTTGGAGATTTGCATAATTTCAGTCTTTGCATGCCATTGTACAATACTGAAAGTGTCACACTCGGTTAATCCTAGTAAAGGTGTATGTTGGTCTTGCAGCACATAGATGTCTGTGACCATGGTTTTGTTTTGCCATGTCAAATTAACATTGCGGCATATACCTCTTGAAGGCAATATCACTCCACAGGGTCCTAGTAGTTTCTCCTTAACTTCTGTTGGCTTAGGCAATTTTAGTTTGACTCTCAGTTCGGGGCTTATGACTGTTTCTGATGCACCAGTGTCAATTTTGAATTTGACTTTTTGGCCGTTTACTAATATTGTAGCATATTTAGATTTGGAGCGGGCTGATCGTGGTGCTGAGTTTACAGATTCAATAATTTTCTCAGGGTTTTCTATGCTTCCAAAGAAAAATTCATCTTCTTCTTCTTCTGTCACCTCATTAACAGTTTTGCATTCCTTCTTGTCTTTGTTCTTTTTCTTACAAACAACTAGCCAGTGCCCTTTTAGTCCGCATCCTTTACAAATTGAGTTTGTAGCTTCGCAGTCTGCAAATTTGTGTTTTGGAGTACGTCCGCACTTTCTGCAGCAATCTGAAGTTCCGGCTTGTTTTATAGGTTTCTTTGCACTCATTCTCTTGTTTACATAATGTACTTCTGGGGCTTGTACTTGATTGGGATTGAGTGTGGCCATGTTAGCCTCCACGACTTCGGCGTGTCGAACTCTGTTGATGACCGTTTCAAGCTTGGGCTCTTCTTCCAAGTTTTGAAGTGCCTTCGAGAGCTCCGCGTCCCTCATGCCTGCGACGATTCTATCACGTATGAGTTCGTCTTCGAGAGTTCCGAACTCACATTTTTTTGCAAGGTTGTGTAAGTCTGTTATGAAATCGTCTATGCACTCGTTTTCCTTTTGTACGCGTTGATTGAATCTGGCTCTACTATACATTTTGGTTTTTCGTGCTGTGTAGTATGATTCGAATTTAGCTTTGACTATCTCATATGATTTCATGTCGCTTTCACTGAGTTTCATTGATGCGATGACGTTGTTGGCCTGGCCACCCATGATGTACAGCAACGAATTTACTTGTGTTTCGCTCGGTAGCATCTTCAAGCGTGTGGTTTCTCGGTATTGTTCGAATCGAGTAATCCAGTTTTGCCAGTCGATCGCTTTGAAGCTGAATTGTTGAGGCGGCGGCGCGGTCATGCCGGGCAGGAAGGTCATAGCTTGAGCACCTAATGATGTCGTTGCGGGAGGTTGAGACGCAAGTTGTGTCTGCAACTGCTGTATTAGCAACATTTGGGCATCTATTTGCTTCTTTAGCTCTTCCATTATGGATTTTATAATTATTTTTCACATTGAAAAATTTATCCACCGTGTCACCATGTGTATCGATCATAGATAATAAACTTTATTTTCATAAACCTGAGTGTTGCCACCCTTACATACTAAGTGTTCAGTCACACACATATAACACCTAAGAACATAAGTAACTAGTCTCTAAGTTCTTTTTTATTTTATTTACAAGTCCTAAAATCTGTGTACGGCATACAACTTTGGGGAAATGCATGTAACTCCAACATCTCAATCTTGCAAAGAATGCAAAACAACATTGCGATCGATATGCAATGCTACTTGGTTTACAACTAACTCTGAAATCCGTTTCTTCCTTTACTGTATTTATATTGAGGTGTTCGGCCTCAATATAAATACAGTAAAGGAAGAAATCAACAATGTAATAAAAAATACCAAGAAAAAATACGACATCCAAATGAATTAGCAGCGAAACTAACAGAGAGGAATTACATAAAAATACTGAAAAGAAAATATATATTGGCAGACTGAATGCGGCTCCAATCCAACAAAATGACAAATACAATCTCATTTTGCTGTTATTTGTAGGGAAAGTGGACTATGGACGGTTTTACATGTGGACACCATTGATAATTAAACAAATAAAAATCAGAATGCAACGACTGAAACAAAACGGCAGCAAGTTAGTGTTGCCACACAACAATAAGACTTAACAGATACGTTCAATTCGTTGTTCTGATTTTTTAGGTTATCGATGGTATCCACAAGTAAAATGGCTGCCTGTCCACTGAAGCCAAGGAGACCTATATTAAACAATTGCAATAATCCATGTCCACAGCGGAGAAAAGCCTAACATAGGTTCGTTAGTCACCTTATGTTTCTAAAAGCGAGAGTAGAAACCCCGCATAGCGGGGCTTCGTCCACTTCCTCACAGCCGTCTTAGGATTAAACTGCAACCCTCCGAAATACAAAAGACGGTTTTTGTGCCCAAAGCTTTATTTAATCATCAAAAATATAACATTTCAAAACGATTAATAAAATATAGGTTATTTACGTAGTTAAACTACATTAACACCCTTTAACCTCAATATTACACTAAAGACATTAATGACTAACACTATATACATGAAATTCTACTAAAATATAATAAAAATAAACAAGTACAAGTGCTAAAATTAAGTCTACTCAATAATGGGAAAAACAGGAACATTGCACCCCAAAATCACATTATTACATTCGAGCTAGCCATCCCAAAATACAACTTCGCAAAAGCGATAAAAGTTAATAATTTTTTGAACGCTAAAGTTACCTACTTAATAATATCAAGATTGATCATTATACTGATCAGTGCGTAGAGAAAAACAACTTAAAGGCTTTTAAAAAGTTCATTTTATCTAGCAAAAGAGTAATTACTGAGTTAGATCGGTCGTTTAGCCACAAATTGGTCTACAGGAAACCTGGGTCATTTGACTTGAACCAATACGCCAAAAATCCCGGCGTAAAATGGCACTTTAGACCACGCAACTTCACATTTATCGGGACTTAAAAGTAAACGTTTAGTATGGTTAATGTCATCTTTAATATAATAAAATTGAAGACTCGAGAGTACTTGCCTGAAGACATTACAGATTACATCATTCTTTAAAATAAATCTGCTTTCGAAAAATTCACCGAACTTCACGTATTTTGCGTTGTCAACGATTTTTAAAGATTAAAAACTAATTGGTAAGATGATTTGAGCGACTTCAATGACGTTCTATTACCTTTTTTTATAGAAACTTACTATCTGATTTTGACACTTCATAAGACTGATTTTGTCTGTCAGGAAATACCCATTTGCTGCTCAACATTCCAAAAATCAGCATCGCGCACCTATGGAAATTGAACAGCGCCATCTGTCGTTTGACGAACGAATTCTGTCCCGACGGACTGTAGTGACGTGGTCCATTTTTCAGTTTAGTATCATTTTAGCCCTATCGATCTGGTGATCTCTTCAAACACGGTCCAAGCCATGGCGGCGGTGAGGGTCCTGCGCAGCATCCTGGGTACAGCCCCTTTGAAGTAGCCCCTGATCCCGTAAGTCTGGAAAGAGAGATCAAATTAGCTTACCGACTACACGTTTTGCTTAGTGGGAGTAACTCCGCCTACGAAGCTCTCTCGTGTTTCCTTAAAAAACACCCTGAAAGGGCTTAAACTTTGAAGGGTGTTTTTTCTGGCCATTTTTTTCTAAAGTTGTACACTTAACTTTTTTACATCTGAGAAATTTTACGTCATTTCTATTCAGAACCACGCGTACTATCGTCTCTGATAGGAGGAAAAAAAGTGAAGTTATTCGAGAAAAGGATGGTTTTGTTTTGCTCGACTTTGGCCGTGCCCCGAGATTACATAACTAGGGTGGTAATATAAAGAAAGGCCGAGATCGCAGATGTTTGAGGCCCGAGCTGCAAGCGAGGGACGTAAATATGCGATCGAGGACTTTATTACCTCCCGTGTTGTGTACATCATTTTATGCTAGAAAGCGGCGGAAAAGTGGATGGCACTCGCCGCGCTCGGACTTTGCACCTTTTTTTTTTTCTTTTTTATAGCCTGACTAACTTGCGATTCTTAGTGGGCATAGCGACTGTATGACCGGGTGGGCGGCCATGGCGTTCCCTGGGGGCGAACCAGGCCGCTAGCCGGACCACCCTGAGTGGATCGGGCTGGGTGGGAGCACTTTGCAGCCATTCTTGAAAGGTACATACCTGGTGCACATACAAGGCCGCACTGAAGGCGTTGGGGAACTTGTCCGGGTAGAGCTGCATTTTGGTCTTGAGTACGTCGGCCGGATTGGTGGCGAGCGACGCGGCCACGCCGGACAGGATGCCGCACGAGAAGTGGATGGCACTCGCCGCGCTCGGGCTTTGCAACCATTCTGGAAAGAAGCAGAAATTTTATAGTTCACGGGATTACAGATTGTACGATCCACTTAAAGGAAACAATACTGTTGTGTGGTTTTGTACCTCATTATCGTCCGTCATAAAAGAGAAGCGTGCTTCACAGATAAAGACTTCGTGCATTGTCATTTTAGTGGATTATCAACTCTAAAGCCTTTGCCAAGAGTTAAAATTGCTTTAATAGAAATGTGACTTTAGACGTATTATGCACTTCACACCTGGCACCTGACTACCTGAGATCCGAACAAAGGCAAAGGCAGCTGGAACGCCATTATTCTATTAATGCAGTTGTAAACTATGGTTCATGGAGATAGAGTTGATAATCAATTGAACTTTAAAGGTGGTTGTAACGACTTTTTACAATAACGTCATCTTCGTGTTTTTGAGGTTTACAAACAATCGCTTTGTTTCCTTTAAGTGGATCGGATAAATGCCCCACGAAACATTATACGTTGTCTTCGGTTTGTATTGCATTTCACTGCTCATTCCCAAAATACCAGATCTGGGTCATCCATATAGTACGTTACGTCATTTTGAAATTGTTAAAGGCATAAAATAAATGAATCTGGCTTTATTTGGATGTTAAACGGATTAAAACTCGTATATTCCTTCGAAGCATCGGATGCATTGTCCAATTCACCTCAGGTTGCAAAATTTAACAGACAGAAATCTTAAATACCTACTGATGGTACAATTATAACCGTAATAGAACTAAAATATATACGAGTAACTATAAAAGTCTGAACTTATAATAAAAAGGAAAATTGTGTCTTATGATATCGTGATACGTTTCGTATTTATATGGAACCATAAATAGAATTAAAAATACGAAAAAGCAATAATTAAAAGTATGCCTTATTAGATTACGATAAGGTTCACCTTTCAATGAACACATATCAATTATGTGAGACTAATGTCGTTATGACATAAAACAAAAACGTGTGAATCCAGAATGTACCTTATTTCAAAACAGCGAGGTTCAACTTGGAATAATCTACTAGTTGTTTTTTAGCTATGTCAGTGACGTGTAAAGTTTGTGTGATATAAACACAGATGTTTTGATGTTTTATATTTGCTGATACTCGGTTGCCACCTAAACTGAAATACAATACATTATAATGAACTGCCTTATCAGGAATTTCACTATCTTATTTTCGTGGAATTAGCTAGCATTTTTTCTGAAAAATACTCGAATAAACAAGTTTTTTATCTGATAAAAGTAATCACTAGACATTTCGTTAATTTAATGATTATGTCAAGGCTAAACTGGTTTGAACTGAAAATATTTTCCATCAGGTGTTTTTTTTATATCCTTTAATTTCCTGAGACCATTATTTAGGTCTAATTAGGTTAATTTCTCCAACTTATGTCCAAAGTTATAGACACGGTTTTTTAAATACACACATACTAAACAAGATTTATGTTGAACAGACTATATGAACAGCCGACTTAAGAGGTGTGAAGAAGACTTTTTAGTACATAATTGTTCGAAACCAGTTGCGACCGAGGATTCTTTCTTATAGGAAACCCCTTGCGATCGCAAAATAGTAAGTTAGGTTTGTTAGATAGCTTCAGATGAAGTGCCTAGAAATAGGAGCCGACACCGACAATCCGCCGATTCTTACCTTTAGGTACAGCCTGCTTGGTCTGTGAGTAGAACATGAGATAAAGGCCGGAGAAGGGCGCATCCCTGGCCAGTGTGGGGCCCAGCCCGCAGGATAGCCCGCGGAGCCCTTCAGCACGGTACACGGCCTTCAGAGCACCCGACAGACTGGTGTATTTGTATACACCCGACTCGTATCTGGAAACAAATTAATAGCAATCAGCTTCATTCAAGCTTATGTAGACTATAAGCCTGTCATACGCGGGCTTCGCCTGCGTTATTCCCGACATATTTCAATCCATTCATTTGTTACCGCGTTATTAAGTAACTAACTTTCACATTTATAAGATTCATCATCATTATTTCAGCCATACGACGTCCACTGCAGGACACCGGTAGGGTTGCCAAATTGAATTACCTACCCAATTATCGGGAGCAGGAAACAATATGTGGGGATTTTGTGACTTTGGTCGGGAGATGCCGCGCGACCTTTTTTTTTAGCTTGAAAGAGCAGAAATTTTCGCTGGCCGGACCACATTGAGTGGATCGGACTAAGTTTTAAAATGAAGTCGTTTGTCGGGAGATTTTCTTCTTTGTCGGGAGTCGGGAGGACATACAAAAATCGGGAGAATCCCGCCAATTCCCGACCATCTGGTAACCCTAGACACAGGCCTCTTCGATAGATTTCCACATGGACCGGATAGCGAGTCCAAACAACCCTAACCAGGTCATCCGACCCTTGCAGGCCGTCCCTGCAACCTGCGTGGTCTCCACTCGAGAACCTTTCTGCCCCAACGCCCATCGGCCATTTATAACATTAATAGGATCTATCTAAAGGAGGATCGGACAAAACGGTCCCAAGAACCAATAGCGATGTGACATATATCATTAGAAAGGTGTTTCAATATACTACAATAGTTACTATGGGAGCTTATTTCAAATCACTGTGTGAAAAAAGTTATGGCAATATAAAAAAACTTATTTTCATAGACGATTTTAAGCAATAAAAATGAATTATTTCGTATTCCGTGACGTTACAGTCCACCTGTCAGGCCTCCCCGGCCCCTCAGGCTCCTCCTGCCCCCCAGGCTGCCGCTAGCAGGGCACCGAAGGCACCCCCGCACCGTTGACGGGACTTGAGCTGGAGGCCAGCAAGGTAGCAAGAGCTCCGTTAAGAGCACCAAGGCGTTCACTATACGAACGCACGCCTCTCAAAACTTTGCCTGTCCACGCAACCCCCGCCCACCCCGCCCCTCCACGGATTCATTTAATCCGCGGAGGGGCGGGGTGGGCGGGGGTTGCGTGTTTGCATCGGGCCTTTCGGGCTTTCGCCTTGCTGGCCTCCAGCTCAAGTCCCGTCAACGGTGCGGGGGTGCTTTCGGTGCCCTGCTAGCGGCAGCCTGGGGGGCAGGAGGAGCCTGAGCGGCCGGGGAGGCCTGACAGGTGGACTGTAACTTCATGGAATACGAAATAATTCAGTTTTATTGCTTAAAATCGTCTATGAAAATAAGTTTTTTTATATTGCCATAACTTTTTTCACACAGTGATTTGAAATGAGCTTTTATAGTAACTATTGTAGTATATTGAAATACCTTTCTAATGATATATGTCATGTCGCTATTGGTTCTTGGACCAGCCTCCATACATTTTTGCCGGTCCTCCTTTAAACGCGGCTTAATAACAATTTTCTTTGTATTAGATTCGAAAGTACTAAAGATTCTGAGTAAAAAACTCAGAAATCAATATTCTAAGAAAAGAAAAACATGTACACATTTTTTGAAAAACGCTGATTTATTTCAGGTTAGCGATGCGCACTGGATTAACTAATTTATAAAGTCTTCAATTGACATATTAGAACCTGTAAATTATTGGTGCCCTATAATCAATCGATTTCATGTAAATTGTCAACTATTCAATGCAAATTACATTAAATGCAACTACGTTTCGACCGACATTGTACCTACTGCGCGACACTTTATGATAATTATGATAATCTAAAGTAGAATGACCGTTATACGTCATTGGTACGTAATATGATCAGGCCACCGTTATCAAAAGATCAGAAAAAACAATAGCACGCCCTGTTTTTGATATACGTCATACATTATTCTGATAATTATACTAATGAAAAATAAGATAAGAGTTCATTATTCAACAAAATCTACCTAGTTCGATAAGGTAAGTGAGCGTTTTTCAAAAGAGTGTGCATATTTTGAGTAGTTAAGGACTGTGACAAAACTGAAAGTTAGTGTCAAATCAATACGTATATGCCACACCAGAAAGTGGCTTTTACCGCACGCTACGCGTCCGGAAAAAGCCGCTTTCCGGCCAAGTGTAGACACAAAATGATGTACACAACATGGGATGTAATAAAGAAAGCCCTCGACCGCACATTTACGTCCCTCGCCTGCAGCTCGGGCCGCAAACACCAGCGATTTCGACCTTTCTTTGTTTGGCCATCCTAGTTGTGACGTAAAAATAGCTCACCCCTGCCGAGCTCTGTTTATAATCATAGTATATAGAACTATACCAGTCTCATAGTCATTCCTTCAACTACCTACCAGTGGCGTGGCGTGGCGTCAAAAGAACTCGGTTCCTACCGGCTTGCCTAATATCAGGCATTTGACCACCTTGTTGCTTTTAAGGAAAATGTACGCCAAATCTGCACCGGCTTGCCCAAGGATATCTTTTGCGCCACGCCACTGCTACCTACTATTGTTTTTAGGGTTCCGTAGCCAAAATGGCAAAAACGGAACCCTTATAGTTTCGTCATGTCCGTTCGTCTGTCTGTCTGTCTGTCCGTATGTCACAGGCATTTTACTCAAGAACTACATGATGGATATTGATGAAATTTGGAATATAGGTGTCTTTTATGAGCCGCTACTTAGTTTGGTACTACGTGCGATCGAATGTACCGTTTCTGAGTTATTGCCGATAAATTGCGCTTCTCAACAAAAGGACGTAATTGCTATGAAGATACGCTCTTTTGTTGTTGTACTTTTTTTACAAAGTATTTTTTATTTTGTAAAAACACTGTCAACAGCAGTGGTTCTTAACCTTTTAGTGATGAGGTACCATTTGACAAAATCTGTGTCTGCCACGGATCACCAACTGTTTGGAGTAGGGTCTTTGGGATCTTTTTTTGCCCCGCGCGCTCGACGTGAGCGGCGGACAAATATTCCCATGGTAATCACCCTTGTTAAAAAAAAAAAATTAAATTCCTTTAAGTGGATCGTACAAATGCCCCACGGAACGAGTTATACAATACCACAAAGAAACTCACCTCGTCTTAATAACCGTGATCGGTATCAGCGCAACTCCACTCATGCTCCTGGCGACCACACCTAACGCGACCGCCTCCAACGCCCCCAAGTCCTGGCCCCTGGCCTTCCCCATCTTGCCCTTGAGCCAGTGCAGCGACGAGAAGTACAGCCCCACGCCGGGCACGCAGCGCGCCACGGACGGCACCATCCCCCGCCACAGCCCGATTATGTGCTCGTGACGGACTATGTTCGCGAAAATGGTTATCATGCCCGGTTGGATGCGGCCACTGGAGAAAGGAAACGTTCACGTTGAACCACATTTTTACTATAAAAAAAACCCGACCGCGGTGCACTTTGAAACTGCATAAAATCCGCCATTTTGTTTATTTTAACGAACTTCATACCCAGTAACACTCGCACCATCAAGACGAATCTAATGATGTATCATTTATCAAAATCGGATGTGCCGTTGAGTAGTTACGAGCGGACACAGGAACGGACATACATACATACATACAGGTCAAACACATAACCCTCCTTTGGGCTTCGCCGCAGTCGGGTAAAAACCACATTTAGTATATTTAGAAACCATAATTAGTATCTTTAGCAGTGGCGTGGCGTACAAGATATCCTTGAGCAAGCCGGTGCAGATTTGGCGTAAATTTTCCTTGAGAGCTGTAAAATAAGATGCTCAAATGCCTGATATTAGGCAAGCCGGTAGTAATCGAGTTCTTTGAACGCCACGCTACTGATCTTTAGTATATGTATATGTCGCAGCCAACTGGTTTAACCAGCCATTTCACTAAACTATGACCCGCACAGCGGGTCTTCTATTTCTGCTCTAAGGGACACAAACTGACTAACGAACCTAACCTAATAAGGAGTGTAATTTAAACATTTTAAAAAGAGAAACTGGTGAGTTTCTTGCGGCGCTTCTTCTCACCAGAAGGTCACTACCCGAAGCGCCAAAAGAAAGAATAGAATTAGACTTGTAAAAGAGCCCTTGAGGGCCTACTTGCAGAAATAAACTATTTTATTTTATTGTGTTTAATGAAAATGCTTGCCAGCTAACCAAATAGCTAGTTGGCGGCGGCATTACATACATCTTTTTAAAAATTACATAATATTTGATTAAAACATTCAACAAGTAGGTACTATTTTCGGGTACCTATTATCGGGTGCCTAAATAATGAAATACATTCTTAAAGTGAATCGTCGAAATATTGGTGATGACGACGATTGAAACGCTCTGAAATCCACCCTAACGCCCCATTTAGACGGAGCGAGAAATCATATGCGAGTTTGATTACATTGCGGGCTACCTAAGTACGATGAGTGTAGTTGATCGATTAATCGCCGCAAAGAAATGAAACTCACATACGAGTTCTCGCCCAGTCTAAATGGGTCCTAATACTCCTAATACACGTGGGGTAAATAAGATGTTTCAAGTCCATTATAGAAAGCAAACATTGGCATGTGGACAAGCGTGATAAACAACGAGATCAGAACGTCGTAATAACCTGACCCCCGATAATATTATTTGCTGAAAACTATAACATATTCTCGTTATGCAATCATTTAAGTGCATTATGAGATAACTAATCTTCAGTTTTGGTTGGCTTAGCTGCCAACCAAAACTGAAGATTCTTCTCTTATGTCTTTTATTATGTACCAAGAAAAAATCACCAATAATTTTATTTCTACACATACTCAATCATTTATTGCAATTTCACAAAAGTAGGTACAGATGTTAACTTAAAGTTACAGATCATTGTGAACCCTGTTAGGCACTGCAATGCAATTCTATTAATTAATCAGCTTAATGGAACACGCCCACTGAACAGTTTCAATAATAACTAAGAGCTTTATCACACCTGCGACGACGGTATTGAAACTTAGACATCGGTTACATACAAATTCTGGCGTTAGTTTAGTCTCGATACCAGTTTTCTGTCGTTCGTGTCAGTCTATGGACTGATGAAGATTTAATTTTCATCAATACGCAACGTCAGTCCAAGTCTATACGATAATTCTGATCAGAATGAACTGAACTGACGCCAGAATTACCGTATAGGGTAAGGCCGTAAAAAAGGGATGATTTCGTGACTTGTAAGCGTCCGGCATTGTTTTTACGAAAAGTAATTACAAAATTTTACTTTTTTAATTTTCCGTGCAAAATACAAAACTTTTTCTACTAGTTCTAGTCCACTAACAAATGTAAATCTCTGTGTTTGTATTCCATTTTTTTTTTCTTCTATGCAATTGCATCGATTTCCATACAAATAAAAATGTCCCAAAAATGTTCCTGAAAGATTGTAATTATCGTTTTTTAGTTTTGTGATATTATACTGATATGTTGGAGTTTTTTTTATAACTGTCATATATTAATGCAACGTTTTTCGAGCTTTAACATTAGCATTGCCCATTTAAAATAATAATTTACGCGTAACATAAGACAAGTCAACATATTGAAGCTTTTAAGTTACTTAATTTAAGTAACCGTTCTGTCTTGCTATTTCAGCAGTTGATTTGCGGAATTTGATTTCATTATAACGGCAACACTATTTATTCTTTAGTCTTGGTATACCTCTCACTGGTCGGCCATTTTGTGGGTAGTTCAGTGCGTCGATTCAACTTGTGCCGAGGATTTTTTATGGAATTTAAAAGTTACGAGTGAATTTCATGGTAATATTGTTCTGTTTTGTATTACGTAATACATTATTAATATAATCTTTATATTAGTTTATAGCTAGGTGTCGTGTTCGAGTTAATATGTTTGTTATTGTTCTATATAATGCAAATGAAAGTGAATAGAGGCTAACTTTTATGTTACTTTTAAGTTACTTATGTTACCATTTTAATTTATTTTTAAGTTACGTAACATAAAAGTAAAGTAAAGCTTTGTTCACGCTTTCTTTTCAGTTACAAGTTCTTGCAGTCGGGTTTTTAGTTTAAAATATTTGGTTTGTTTTAATTTTTATACCCAACTGCGCAACACAATTAACACAAAGATGAGTAACGTGTTTTTTATTTTATTTTACATAATTACAATGATTATAACAAGTAATCCGGGGAAAAATTATGATTTAATTTTATTTGTGAAGACAGCTTTTGTGTGGCTATCAGCCTTTAATTACTTATTTATCTTTGTTCAAAAATGTACCAAAGTATATAAGGTCCTAATTTATTAGTTGCAGATATTTTAACACATTATACTTTACATTAAAATAATTAACTTTAAATAGAAATTCAGAAATCTTTTCATATAACTTTTCTGATTCCATTTACCTAACAATAAAATTTATTATAATTTCGTCTAAATAAATCATCATGTGCATTATCACATGTCACAATAACACTATCTGTCATATCAACAATTTGTTGTCGTAAATGTCGTAACGGTTCGGCGGGAAAACTGCAAATGTCTTTTAATTTATCTACGTGAAGTGGCCAGTTACAGTTAAGTGGTACGTAAAAGAGCTACTAGAATCTTTTCAATGAGTTTTCATTTAGTAATCACATTAACAGGGTGTTATTACGTAGCAAATTTGTTTTTCCTTTTTCTCCAAAAAAACATCGTAAAAGCTATAATGTTTCATGCTTTAATATACTCCAGAGACCGAGTACTATCAGCTGTAAAAATATCTGCAACTAATAAATTAGGACCTTATATACCTATTTGATCTCTTAAATAAACACTTAGTACAAAAAGTGTTTGTATTGTAGACATTGTGAATATCCCTTTAGAATACTTTTATGTAACTTTTAAGTTACTCAGTAACATATATTTTTAGTTAATTTTATGTTACATAAGCCCAATTTTTCAGCCTTACCCTATAACCGAACCGAATACCACCACACACACCACATTACCGAATTACAGAATTACCGTGTATATGTCTTATAATTATAAATAAATGTGGAACTCACTTGACGTTAGCCGCCGCCACCAACTGCCCCGGGTTCTGCAGTCTAGTCTTCACCAAGTCCAGAGGCTGCAGGAGCACAGTACTGAAGGTTCCAGAGAAGGAGCCCGCCAGAAACGCTTTGAACACCGGGTGGTACTGCAAAAGAAACGATCATTAAACTCAAGTGTACGCGATACTCTTTGCCCCCACGCCAGATAAGTCGGCCTGTGAACGAGTTTCTTTAAAATAAAGCTCAAGTTGCACTGACATAAACACCGTTTTCTTGCCGCTCGTATTGTCTGGCAAATGAAAGTCTTTTGGGGTAGTTTTTGGAAGTTACTCAAGGGAGTTTACCCAACAGTGGCGTGGCGTCCAAACAACTCGATTCCTACCGGCTTGCCTAATATCAGGCTTTTGAGCTCGCATATCTCGCAAATGAAACTCTCCTTTAGTTATTTAAAGAAGTTACACGAAGAGAGTTTCTTGGATACGAATCGCAGTGTCTGACTATCTTTTATATCCGAAACT
Source organism: Eudemis profundana (assembly GCA_947034925.1). Classification (NCBI taxonomy): domain Eukaryota; kingdom Metazoa; phylum Arthropoda; class Insecta; order Lepidoptera; family Tortricidae; genus Eudemis; species Eudemis profundana. The sequence goes on along the minus strand of OX344805.1, from coordinate 23,982,779 downwards.
CTCTTACAGTAACTGAGACCTTATACATGTTAAAACTTACATTTGCCACAATATCCATGTTGATATGTCGCTGTCAGGTAATATCTTTAGAGTAGACGCCGAATTTGTAGTATTCGAAATGGTAAAGCCAATGGCAACACGATATGGAGAATGACTTTACGTACAATCTTAAATCGTATCCGAGTAGTCTGAGTAGTAAATCGGGTTGACACGGTATTTGAGAGTAATGGTCATCTTTTGCAGCAATTCGCTCGAAAAGAAATGCATGTATGCTGCTGTCAGCCCGAATGGTTGAAAGGAAAACAAATGAACCACGATCCACAGGCGATAGCCTGGATGCTCTCGCTTTTAAAGTCTTTATACACAAAACGTAACTAATTGGGGGAAAGGAAACCACTGTCAACGAATTTAGCCATTAGGAAAACAAAGATCAGAAGTAGAACAATATTAACACGGATTAAAAGTAATAACGTAACGTCCGCGCGGTGCGAGTTGATACAACTGAGTGGTATCGGCGATTGTAGCTCATTTATAGAGGTCTGTTATCTATATACGACTAGCTGAAAACCCGGCTTCGCCCGGGTAAAATGTAAAAAATTACAAACCCCATTTAACCCTTTCACCTCCTTAGAAATAGCATTACCAAGAATCTTTTCAATTAGGTACATTTTGTTATTTATCTTTCGAAGCCTTTTATTTTTAACCGACATCTAAGAAAGTGGGTTCTCTATGTAGTTATGTTTTGTTGAAATTGAGGGAACATCACGAATATTTAATGTATTAGGTATGTAATTTACATACCAAGTTTTACTTTCAAATATCTGAAATAACAGATTCCTATTCATCATTTTACCCCTTTTAGAGCCAAATCCTATTTTTTAAGTCTAATTATTAATGTCCCACTGAAGCTGAAGGGCAAATCTATCCCGCTTGCAATGGTTCTGGTCCAAAGGACCACCCTGACCAGCCGTTAAAAATACGTCTAGGTTGTCCTGCTATTTTCACCGTGGCATGCTACGTCCTCGCCACCCAGCCTGTACCTCAGGCTCACCCCACCCCAACATGGTCTAAATATTTAATTTAAGCCCTCGTCCAAAATATGACAGTGAATTATAAAATATGACAGCCGTCCCGGTCCAGAGCTAACTTTGGACAGCCGTTAAGAAATACATTCAGGTCGTCCCACTATCTTCGCCGCGGCCTGTTCTAGCGTCGTCGGACTGGCCATATAGTTAAGGTGGTGTTTTCCTAGCCGCCGCGGGGCCCGCACGGGCCGGGCCCCCGGCTTGTAGTTGTTGTTATTGGGCCCCGGACTCGTGGGGAGTCGGAGCCCAGTCCGGTCCTGTCCATTCAACATGTCACACCCAGTTCGAAGCCAGTTTAGCCCGCCTATGTGGATACTTACTACAGACGTGGCCGGCGTAGTCTTACTTCAACCTAAGGGGTAGCATTCACATCAGGGGTTTCCAAACTTTTTTCCCAGAGGGCCGTACAGCACCTTTGAAAATGTCGCGCGGGCTACATGACATGGTCGACTTGAAGTTACGTATAATCTTTTTCGTCCTGGGGGTGGTGTGTGTCTCACATCTGTAGGTACTTTACTGTGCAGGCAGGGGAGGCTTCTGTACGCGGGCCGGATTAGAATGCCTCGTGTGCCGGATTATATAGGCCCTCCCGCTCTGTCAGTTTTTTACGCTTACTACGTTCCTGATTGGGTTTGATTGCTGCGTGCGTGATTTGACAAACCTTAAATTTTGTCTTATTAATTTTACCATGTTCTTCAAAAACTACGGAATCATCTTATGGAGGTAAAATTAACCGGCATTGTTGCTCCCCGTAGGTAGAAAATAAATTTTTGAAATCATATTTGAACGTTCTTATTCCTACCTCAAACATGAAAAACTCGTAAATAGATGCGTGAATATTTTAAGAAAAACTGTATGGCGCTTAGTTTAGTAGGAGCAAATAAGTAAGTGTTACGATTTTTCCAAATTTCTAAAAAACTGTGTAAGTTAGGAAAACCGTTATTTTTTTAAATAATATTTAGGTTGATATTAATTATTGACAATTATTACAGATTCTTCTGTTCAGTAACTTCGAAGATATGTATTAATAATGGAAGGAGGGGAATGGTATTTTTTTGAACTTTTTTCGTCCTAAATCTAAAAGTAAATGCTTAAGAAAAAAACTTAAAATGGTATTGGAATCTACAAATAAACTCCATCCTTTTGATACCCCACTTAAAACAATAGCACAACTTGAAATTTTCGACCTCCCATTTCGGCCCCCTAAAAAAAGAAAAAAAAGGTATAAGAGATTTTTTTATGTCCAGTAGGTAGCTCAGGTTAGCGACTTTTAAAACTATTCCAAATCGATCGCAGCAATCGTTTGAGATATCTGACTGACCTATGAGAGACGGACAGACAAACAGAGTCACATCATAACGGTTCCTTTTTTACAATTTTGATACAGAACCGTAAAAACATTCAGACCTGCATTATCTTTATTATGGTCGAATATTTCAAACGCCTGGTAATTTTTTTGTTTTCACCTAAATGATAAACTTTGATTTTCAAATTTCTATCTTTGTACCAAAAACGGGTATAATTTAATTTGTTTTTGATGTCAGAATAAATTTAAGAAAACTTAAAAAGCCCCTACAGAGTTTCGCCCTAACTTACCACTTCACCATCAGAGGGATTAATTAAACAAATGTGCCTATTCCTTTTTTTTCGTTTAGAAATTTATCTGACACCTTTGCCAACGTTTGTTACTTTTTTTGGGTTATGTGTCAATAATATTGTACAATATTATTATATTATTTTTCAGTTATGTCAGTAACTTATTAATATTTTCCCGTTTAAAGATTGTTTTCTTTGAAATAAAATTATGGAAACGTATGATTATTCTAATTAAAATAAAAAACGGGTTTCTTACCCATGCCAAGTATGTACAGCCGCGCCCGCAGTTATATTATAGTCGCATGCTACGTACCCCTGCACTAAACTGTGACAATAGGGATGATGACTGGGTTAAAAATATGTAATTCTATTTAGTCCGTCAGTTAGATTATGGAAAAATATGGGACACGTATTTTTTGGTTTATCAAAATATTAAAAATCGACAAAGTTATAGACCATCAAACTTCTGGAGTGGGGGCTTGTGACGTCACTCTTGAGTACAATTTGTACTCAAGAGTGACGTCACTCGAAACTTCTAAGCACTCTATCCTCGTCAGTTTTTGTTTGTCAAACAAAACAAAAAATACGTGTACAATATTTTTTCATAATGTAACAGACGGACTAAGCAGTTTTTTTTAGTCATCTAGCCTATTTCCGAACGAACTCGAATTGACGCAAGCAAACATGGCCGACTGTTTTTGGTATTATTCGCATTATTTTACATCTTTATACGCTTATTTCTGCGTTATACGAATTTTGCGAATATAAGTTGTCGATTCGAAAGTGTTATTTTTTTACGCTTTAATTTTTGAGACGCTTTTCGTTCAGGTCTACCGTAGGGCCCGGCTAAATTATTAATATAGATAAGACGACAGACATGAGGCGTTAGGTCGTACCCCTGTTGATTATTTAGTATTCGTTCCTTCTGGCTGGGGGGTATCGAGTCACTGCTATCACTGTACAATCGAAGACACTGCTAACTGACCACTTGTCACCCTTATTACAATGTAACAAGGTCTACTGATGGTCACTTAACTGTGTCTTCGTTTGTACCCCGTCTCTGAGATAAACCGGGTACATAAACAAAGTGTAGGAGATATGAGGAGTGTCTTTTCAAAAGGGCTTATTTTTGTATGAGTTTCATAGAGATATAAGCCCTTTTGAAAAGATACTCCTCATATATTCTGCCGACATACGGAAAAAGGGCGCATCTGCCATTTTGTTAAATTTAATTACATGTATATTTTGATGCGTCATTTTTACTGATTCTAAATATATATGTAACTCAATTTTGAAAAATAAAGTCAGATACGCCCTTTCTCCGTATGTTAGTATTCTCTAATCTAATGGTATCGCTAGACCACCAGTAATTTTAAATATTTAAACTGTTACTGACAACAAATGCAGAGTTTGCATAACAATTTGGATGACAATGCATATTTGCTTGAACTTAATACAGATAATATTTCTTTGTTTTTGAATGTATTTAAAATACAAATTTATTGATAAACACCATCTTTATTCGCGATCACTCCTAATTAGGAGCCGCTTATGTTGTCCAATAAAACAATTTTTAAATGTTTATGTTGACTTTTTTAATTCAATATTTTTAATGTATTTCTATTGCTGCTACAACAACAAATAATAAAAATAAAAACTAAATAAAATTAAAAATTAAAGGAGGGCTCCTCTTTAATTTTCTTTCGTCTTTATTATTTGTTATAATACAAACAGATAAAAACGCGAGCGCAGCGAACACAAAACAAAAAATTTCACTATTCATCGATTTCTAAGGGGGGTTTTGAACCCCTAACCCCCCCAAAGAATAGAAAGAAGAAGGGTGGGGGGGGGGAGTTTGAACCCCGAACTCTCCTCCCTCCCCTCGTTCTCCCTTCTTCGATACGACCATCGGAATCGATATCTAGTAGGCAGCAACGCAGGCACGTTATCATATCACAGTAGATGGCTCGCCCTCCTTTACAATTAGGTACATAACGACTCAGTGTTGCTATCTACATTTTTTAAGAATTTTACGTGTTGCTATCTACATAATAGAATTATGTTGCCATGTCTTGCTAAAGTTATCGGAGAAGACCTTTGGCGCGTGGAGACGATTTTTAATATAATATTTAATTAATGCCACTAAATAATAATAGTAGGCATTCGATTGCGATGTTTACAAATTCTGAACTGATAGAAGGTACTAGAAGCTCCTACTTTGTCACGTAGAATTAATGTATGACTACCTACACTTGCGTTGGGAATATCTGGATGAATTAGAACTATGGACCCTATAATAATAAGATTAGTTCAAATTTACCTCTTAGATGCATACCGTATCAAAAACAATACCTTTTACTGAAATGACACAAGTAGAAAAGACTTCAATCGAAGACGTCAATTGCAGAATTCACCAAACCGGCAAAAGACTTCAACCGAAGATTTCAATTTCAGAATTCACCAAACCGTCAAGACTTCAATCGAAGACGTCAATTTCAGAATTCACCAAACCGTCAAAAGACTTCAACCGAAGATTTCAATTTCAGAATTCACCAAACCGTCAAGACTTCAATCGAAGACGTCAATTTCAGAATTCACCAAACCGTCAAAAGACTTCAACCGAAGATTACAATTTCAGAATTCACTAAACCGTCAAAAGACTTCAATCGAAGACGTCAATTTCAGAATTCACCAAACCATCAAAAGACTTCAACCGAAGACGTCAATTTCAGAATTTGCCAATAAGGCAAATTTCAGAATTAAGTTGATTAATAACAACAAAATAAACAATAAATAACAACAACAATAGATTATCCTAAACTAAAAATAAGTATACTAAACCTAAAACTAAGGCCTACCCATTAAATTATATCTAAAAAGGGCCCACGTGGCATGGTGCCAAAAATGCTGGCAGCATTTCCTCGCTGTATGGCAATACCAATGCGCTGGGCGGAGTAGGAGCTTCAAGTACCTTCTAGCACTTCAGAATTTGCCAAACTCGTCACGAAATCTCTAATTGGTGGATTTGATTTTTGCTTGGGACATTTCAGAAATAAAATGCACGAAAGGGTTTAAAACACACGCCTTGCTTGAACCAAAACTACCAGACCGATTTCCATGAAATTTGCTATACAGGTAGGTAGATTATGACCGGTTAACATATAGGATACTTTTTATCCGACTTAATTCACATCCACGAACAAAGTTGCAAGCATTTTTTGTAAGCCTGACAAAACTTGTTCCCTGGGGTCGAACCGGGTCGCTTGGCCAGACCACCTTGAGAGGGTCGGACTAGGTGGAGGCCAGGTGCGCCTGGGATCGAACCAGGTCGCTAGTCCCGGACCACCTTGAGAGGGTCGGACTAGGTGAAGTCACAAGCACCCTTTAGTATGCAATATTATTTATAGGGTATTTGCCTGTAGTCAATATATAAATTACTACACGCTAGCCCTTAAATCAGCTTTCGAAAATTCGCAAAAATGAACTAACCATCACCTATTTAGCGTTTTAAACGATTTTTAAAAGATCAAAACCTATAAATAAGAAGATGATTTGATGTTTGAGTAAAATGACGTCATGTCAGTTTTATTCCATATACAAACTTCATACTATCTGAGCGTTTTGACACTTCATAAAAAGTAACTGATTTGATCTGTCAGGAAAGTAGCCTATTATAAACCCCATATTATTGTTGCGCAAAAACTGATATCATAGACAATATTTCTGATAAAAATATACCTAACGCTTAAAAAACCTATTTCCGCATTGAAAATGCTAATTAACCTTTGTAAATGAACAAATAACAATAAAAATAATCCTATTTCATAGTACATATTGTTCAGTTTCGCTTGACTGAATTTTTACACTGCCCCAACACATGATCATACAGATTCAAAGGCCGTGTGGGTTCACAATTAAGAAATAAACACAGACGATAACTTCCATTATCTTAATGCAGTCTAATTGACTAGTGATATGAATGATGAATGCCGCCTACTGATGGTTCAGTATAGTTCAGTATGTTCGCATTTGTACAGAGACCGTTTCTCAAATATGCAATGAAATATTGACACGTGCCTTATAATAAGGCCGCAAAGTATACCTAATTTCCGGAGCGGCTAGACGACGGCTCGGCCTCGCCTCGGCCGACAGCTAAATGTGATCTGAGACATTTCTTACTTAACTGGCCTTGGTAATTGGTATGTAATGTACTATTCATACAACACCTACCCGACCTAGGCCTGCAAAGTGTTCTTTTTTTATTTCCATCCCACATTTATTTGTGACACATCATGAGGATGGATAAGATAAGTCCCTACACTAGCATTGCGCATTTCGATTATACTCTCTACATAAGGACAGGTTGATCCGCTTCAACCTTCCCGCTGGTCCGTTGCTCACTCTGAGCAATCAGCGAAACTTCCGTGGTGGTCCGCAGCTAAGCGACGTGGTTCGATCCAAGGGAACCAAGCCCCCATCCTGCTCTATTTATGCAACAGCAAGTAAAGCTTGTATTGTCAGTAAAAAAAATTGCGCATTTCGTAGGCGAAGCCGTAGCATCATTTCCGTTATTATTCCAAACAAAGGAACTTTCTACCGGGTTACAGGGCCGACCCCCGGCAGCGCCTGTGTGCGAAGCCTATGAAGCGACTCTTTATTGTCGTCGTGTTTCGAATTCCGGCGCCCCTATAGCCCTGGCGCCTGTGTGCGCTGCACACTTCGCGTACAGGGGCGGCGCGGCACTGCCGGGTTATAAACTATCCGATGTTTAGATCCAGGAATTGGTCTAGTTGCATGCGAAAATTCATCTCAATCCATTCACTTTTTACGGCGTTATTTAGTAACAAACATCCAAACCTCTAAAGTTTAGAGTCTACCGAACAGCCATAGTATAATTTTTCTAACTACGAAAGGTACATCGCGCGCGTCTATGTTGTGTAAACGAACACACTACAAGCAAAGATTGAAGAATGCGTAAGAATGCCCCACTATGGATAGCACTCACACAGACGTGCTATCGCGTTTCTGTGCGAATACGTGTCACGCGCTACTAACGGGCGAAGTTGGACTACTTGTTCGTCTTTAATACTTTGAAACAGCAAAACATCTTCACATACTTTCGCATTTATAAGATTAGTAGAATAGGAAGTAGATTAAATTGTTGAAACAATACTCGTACACCAGGAAAATGAAAATGTGAATACCTAGGGCCCGTTTCACGAAGCTACAAGTTACAAATTACAAGCGGAAGTCTCTTTTTATCAAAAGGTATTGAAAAGAGACTTCTGCTTGTAATTTGTAACTTGTAGCTTCGTGAAACGGGCCCCTAGTAGTATGTTGTATGGTTGGTATTTGGTGATAAATCCATGGCATTAGTAACGTTCATTCATATCAACGTTACTTTGTTTATGCAACGTATCTTTATCAATGTATATTTCCAGTGAAGGAAATTTGTATGGTCGCGAGGAAAAACACTGATAACTGATTAGAACTCTGACGCAATCTAACCTTTTCGACTGTACATTACAATACATTACAATATTCTTTATTGTGCACCAAAATAAAAAAAAAATACAAAAACAAATCTAGAACAGCATAAATGGTAAACAACAGGCGGTCTTATCGCTAATAAGCGATCTCTTCCAGACAACCTTAGGGTAGAAGAGTGGGCGCAAAATAAAATCAGACGTGAGTAGGTAGTGCACAAGGAAATGAAAAACAGATTATTATCAAAGAGAATAGAAAACAGGACAACAACAAATAAATATATATGTATATAAATATAAACAACCAAAGTAGATGTTGTTATATGCATTATGTACATGTTAATTATTGTATGCCATAACTGGCTGATTGTGTCGGCGCCGATCTAATCATATAAATATCTTTTGTATTACCCGCAATCTTCAATAAAAATATTTGAATTTGAATTTGAATTCATGAAACGCCCCTTCTCTCAAAATTTCAAAGCTCTACCTTGTAAAAAAGGAATAAAACTTAAATACATAGTTTTTGCAATTTTTGTATGTTTGTCTGTTTCTTTGTTTGTGCGCGTATCACATAAAACTACCAGACCGATTCGCATGATATTTGGTATACAGGCAGATTAACCCTGGTTAGCACAAAGGATACTTTATTATTTATTTATTTAAAAGAACATACTACTATATTTACAGCCTAATACGATAGTGTACAAGTATTTAAAACTAAATTACATTAACGACGTCTACAACAACATTAAATACAGGGTGAATTTTAAATCGTGAATCGTAATAATTTTTTTGTAGTCTATACATAGTTAACAACAACTTACAATACAATGCTTTTAAACCTAAATTAAGTACGTTTTTATTTTGTCCACATTTAATTTGATTTATCCTAATTTTTAAAATCTCGTGGTCACCCTCATTCATGTTTCGTACTTGTCACGAAAATTTCAACATTAGACATCCAACCTCCTAATATTTAAGTTGGCTGGATAGAATTTTGGCACGTATTGTCAATAATGTCAACATCGTCGACATTGTCAACATAAGTACCTATTTAAATCGTATTTACTCATAAAATAATTCAGTTTTATTACGATTTATGGTATAAGCGCCTCCACCGTTTTGTTCATAATTAATTAAGCGGGTCTTTAATTGTAATTAACACTAGTGCTCTGTATTAGTCTTAAGTAGCTTTACCGGTAAACGTGGTTACGATTCACGATTTAAAATTCACCCTGTATATGTATATACGCAACCATGCCGAAACAAAACGGAACATTGAACTTATTTCACTTATGCGAACAAAGTTGTGAGTAGGACCACTAATACAGTGGTCTTCAACCTTTTTCAAATCAAGGGCCAAGAATAATATATTTTTAAGGAGTATCTGGAGGATGAACCTATTATTAGTTAAATTCTTTAAGTATTTAAGAAGCTTGGTTTTAAGGGTTTGACATCTACTGTATAAATATTTACACAAATGATAGAATTCCATGTATTGATATTGTAAAATAATTTAAATAGGCATTTTTTTTTTATTTTCTTATTAATGCATGAATTGATACTTAGTATATAGTTTGAATGTATAATTTTAAGCACACAATTAAAATTTGCACGCGGGTCTAGGCAGAATTCACATGTACTTTACCTATCAACCTGACCAAATTTACTTGATTTCTAGCAAATAAATTTATTTTAATTTATGCAGAGCGGGCCATATTAGATATTTATAATGATTGGCCCACATTATATCCTTATACAAACAATCAGGTAATCAATTAGTTAGGTATAATATTACTAAATTTATACACAATCGACTATTTAGTTTCAAGTTTACAAAGACAATTTTACTATTAAACAATGATAAAAAAACTGGCTTAGCTTTTGGTGGGCTGCCAAAGCCCCCGCGGGCCGCCGGCCGCAGGTTGAAGACCCCTGCACTAATTTATAATAATTCTTTAATAGGTATGTAAGATAGTCAACCCAGTTAATAAATAAAAACATTAGTTAAGTTTATCTAAAGCACGTCACGACGATTAATAGTTTGTTGTCATGTAGCGACAGACTATGCCATATGGATTCAACGTCACAGTATGTTTTTGACTTTGTTGCCACAAAGACTCACAGCAGGGAGCTCCAATTTTTCTACCTCAGAAGCTGGCCCAAAACTAAACCGTAGTAGAGCACTCCATAAAAACATCTTCTTTATGTATGACACTTATGTAATGCTATAGTAGCTACCCTAATAAAACTTATTAACTTCAAAGAAACACTCCCAATCTTAACACATTCACGGTCCCCATACAAAACTATCGGACAATGTCACAAGTCCCTACTGTGCAATCAGTATGGGGAAGTGACCCCATAGTGGAAGCATGGACTCCTGAAAAAAACCTTCACCATTGTCCACTGGGACAGGGAATGTGTTAAAGCCAAGTTGTAATAATATTACTATAACAATATTCAGCTTTCTAATTTTACATGTCAAAGGTTACGTAATGTTTCAGTAGAATGTTCCACTATGGAACTATGAAACTGACTGTGAGGCTCCAGGCAATCCTGACAATTTATTTCCTAATTTGACCTCATTAAGAATCAAACGCAGGACCTGCTGCATAGCAAGCAGGGTTACGGTTGAGTGTAAACAGACAGACGGACGGAGTTGCAGCATAAGGGTTCCTTTTTACCATTTTGCTACAGAGCCCTAAAAAGGCCCCTATTAATAGTGTTTGCGAATATTATTGAACTTCTAGTTAATGTTTAGAAATACAATGTACCAATGCAGCATTTTGGGACCTTCTCGGCCAATCTTTTGTAAAAATTAAAACATGTTAAATAATTCCCTAGATGCACCTAAAAATGCATCAAATGTTGATAATTATAGCTAAAAATACCTGAGTGATGTATTCCATTTTTAAAAAATCCGCCAAAACTTCTAAAAACCGGAATGTAAACAATCTCGTGACTGAAGCACCAATGGTTCTGACGACTTACCAACCGTACCAGCAACTTGTAGACTCACATGACGACATTTTAGCGTCTTTTGCAGGAGCACTGATAAGGTAGCATGGAGCCCAGGCAAACAACCAAAAGGTCAAAGGCATCATATTGATAAGTATGACAAACAAGTCCGCAGGGGGCCGACTTACTTCATTTTCCTTATCTACAGTGAGGTCAAGCGGCGCAGCTGTGTCAATCGCCCATCCGTTTTGAAACGCGCCCAGCGTTTGTGGCATTATTGGAAGCTGAAAATATTTGTACGCAAACTACGTAATTTGCGCATATTGTTCAGCGTTAACGTCAGGCTTTGTGTAAATATTTGTGTAGCAGACACACCCCACAAAAACACCAGTTCGAACAGTTAACTAGTTTTATAAGCATCGGAATACATTATTACAGCGTATTTTAAATTACACGAAATTGCGCTATAACTCCATAACATTATGACATAACATATGTAACATTGACAATGACAGATCAAAGGCGCATTTTTCTTTGCCCCCATTAAGGCAAAGGTGTTTTATTTAACGTTCGACTAAACCGGAAATCTCCGTTAAGAATAAGTACAGCATCAATTGACTTAATTTGCTAAGTACAACGTGCAACATAGGTGATTAGTGGAGATAATTTTGGGTGTTTGGAAAATTGACAACTACCGATTTTCGTCTACCTCGATTCGATTCGATTAGCCTATCCATTGATTTAACATTTTGATTGGTTTCGTTTCGTAGCTCTATCACCTTGTCATGTTTTTTTGACGTGATAACGTCTTATAATTCGATGAAGCCGGCTGCACGCATGAAAAAGTGTGACGTCATTTGCCGTTACCTTGCGGGGCCGTTACCTGTCAAATAGGTACTTTATATTATTCCAGCACTAAAGTCGTTAAGACGATAGTTTCTTACAAATTGTTAATAAATTAGCCCTTATTCCCTAAGATACGGCTGTCAAAATCTCTATTGAATGACAAGAGACACTGCTGAGTTTGGCAAAAATCTTTAAATTTAAATAGTGGATGCTGCTTTGGCAGTTCCGTTTTACGCCTGCTTTAATCGTAGTTTAAAAATTATTAAAACAAATCTTTGACATTATATTCGTGGAACGGCAGATATTTACACTGGCCACTTAGCCATCATTTTAGCGTGTCAATGTCATTGTAGCAGCTTATTGGGAAAAAAGTCGAAGTCGAAGTCAAAATCAAAGTCAAAGTCAAAGTCAAAAACAAAGTCAAAGTCAAAGTCAAGGTCAACGTTATCACGTTCGACTATCGTCAGTAAACCGACTTTACAGACAACCGATTTTTTTTTTATTGGAGTTTTGTAAAATTAATCAAAGGCCGAAAAAGGCAGTATGGCCCATGGTTTTAGCCTGTCCGAATGGACAAATAAATAAAAAATAAAAAATCAAAGGAAGGCCTGCAAAGGCCGAAATAAAATAAAAACCCGCTAAGTGCAATATACCTACGGTTTGTAATAGGCACCCTTTGGGTATGGAACCTTAAAAAGTAAATAAGAGGGAATTGGTCACTGGAATCTTAACAAAGTGGCCAGACATGAGAAATACTTGGGGCCCAAATAAACCTGACACAATGATTTCAAAAGTAAGGATAGGCCCATCCGAACAGTTGGGAACTATTTTCCACGTAGCCAAAAATGCAGCTATAAAGACCAGCTGTCGCACTGCCCGCTGGTAGGTACTGATTAGGCGGTATTTTTACCGCCAAAGCGTTGGAACCGTCTGCGCGCTCGCTTAGCCCTGTCCTTTGTATACGTCAATGACCTGATAGCTTTACAGTCGGCCATAAATGACGAGACGACCAAGCATCGTCGAGCGACAAACAAGTAGTCCAACTTAAGCCGTTTAGGAGCGTGCAGCACGTATTTACAGTTCACACAGACGTGCGACGTCTGTGTGAGTGCGATTCTACTGGAGGATTTTTACGCATTCTTATTTCTTTGCTTGTAGTGCGTTCGTACACGGCGCGCACACATTCAAGCGCGCGATGTACCTTTTGTAGGTAGAAAAAATACTGCTATTATACCGTCAAACCCTCCAGGGCGTTTTCCAAAAAAACGTGTCCGAAAATCCATACAAATTTTCGGACACGTTTTTTTGGAAAACGCCCTCCAACTTTGCCCACCGCCCAATCTTTGCCCATGGGCTATTTCCTTCCTGCAGGAAGGAAATAGTATATTTTCATCCTGGGCAAAGATTGAACGGTGGGCAAAGTTGGAGGGTTTGACGGTACTGACTGTGCCTTCGTCACCGTCGCGCTCGCGCCATTTGACTTGACGTGTTTGTTTACTGCTGTTATACTATGCATAAACCACCGAAATTGAACTAGGTACTCGTCCGTCTATATACTTTGCTGTGGAGCAGAGGTCTCCAAACTTTTTTAGCTAAGGGCCACACCTACACATCTCGCGCGGGCCACACAACGGCTGACTGGCATCCTTGGGTATTTCATTGGAGAGCGAGTTCTCGTGCGCCGGACAATGAGCTCCTTCGCGGGCCGGATCCGGCCCGCGGGCCGTAGTTTGGAGGCCCCTGCTGTAGAGGAGCTAGCAGGGGGCTCGCGTAGCCTCCACGACCCGATTGGTCCATCTATATAAATAACCGGCTAATCCGTGGCGCATTAAATAACAATAATAACGGTACAACCTACGTCAAACAGATAATGCAGCTTGTAAACAACATGATTATCCAGCAACATGCATAGACGAATAATCCTATATCAGAGTAAATAAATAATACAGTAATTTTACTTCCCAGAAAAGGTACATCGCGCGCTTCAATGTGTGCGCGCCGTGTACGAACGCACTACAAGCAAAGTTTTAGGAATGCGTAAGAATGCTCCAGTATGGATCGCACTCACACATACGTGCTATAGCGCGCAGACCCCTCTTTCCCAGTGGGCACTAAGGGCACGTGCCCAGAGCCCCGCGATCGAGGGGCCCCCCTCAGATCAAATACAAAATCATAGGGGCCCCATTATCCTAATACGCCCGGGGCCTCCAATAGGTTAAAGACGGCCCTGATCGCGCGTCTGTGTGAATACGGCCGGAGTTGGACTACTTGTTTGTCTTTACACTTTGCCTTGCCTATAAGTATGTTCGCAAGTGCCTATTATTTTACCAATTACCATATATTATAATTGTGGTCCGAGACAAAAAGGTCTCGTTCGAAATAGCGGGGTTATCGGCGAGACGATAAGGACCTCGTAGGGGGTACGTGAACGTCTGGTCTCCTTGGTACCCTAGCACGTTTAACTATTTAATAACCGATGTAACACTGTAACCTAGATCAGAGAACTGAAAATTATTATCATCCTAAAAATTACAGCAAAAATATAACGGTTTTCCTAACTTGCATCGTTTTTAGGGTTCCGTACCTCAAAAGGAAAAAACGGCACCCTTATAGGATCACTCGTGTGTCTGTCTGTCACAGCCAATTTGCTCCGAAAGTACTGGTCCGATTGAGTTGCAATTTGGTACATATATTAAGGTTAATGACCCAAACACGGACATGTCACGAAAATATATGAATTTTAATCATGGAGGCCACTTTTGGGGGTACAACTAAAAAATTAAAAAAAAAGTTAGTGAACTATATCGTGTGACATATTAAATGAAAGGCCTTACTGTGAGGATCCCAAACATATTTTTTTATAATTTTTATATCAAACGTTTTGAAGTTATTTAAGAAAATAGGCAAATATTGACCATTCCCCCCTTATCTCCGAAACTATTGGACGTAGAATGCTGAAAAAAATATGGACAATAGTCCTACATCTCGATTACAGGAAAACCTATAAGAAGTCTGTGCAATAAAGTATACTTATTTAATGGTTGAAAAGAGAAACTGGTGAGTTTCTTCGGACGCTTCTTCTCACCAGAAGGTCATTACCCGAAGCGCTAAAAGAAAAGAAGAGATGAGACATGTAAAACAGCCCTTGACGGCCTACTTACAGAAATAAATTATTTTATTTATTATTTATTGTTTTGAACGTACGGAATACGGTTTTTTTAGAAATTGGCAATATTCGTGACACAACACAACGTTATTTGGTGCTACTAAACTAACCGCGACCTATGTCGATGTATGGGGACAACAGTTTTTCAGCAGCAAAGTTTTTCTTGAACTGTTCACGTACCTATCTACTTACGAGTTTGTACGGAACCCTCGGTGCGCGAGTCCGACTCGCACTTGACTGTTTTTTTTCTTGCGGCGTTTCTTCTCTCCATAGAGGCCCGTTTCACGAAGCTACAAGTTACAAATTACAAGCGGAAGTCTCTTTTCAATACCTTTTGATAGAAAGAGACTTCCGCTTGTAATTTGTAACTTGTAGCTTCGTGAAACGGTCCCCAGATATCACTTTGAACAGCACTGGTACATTCAGACACTAAGCCTGCGTTTCCACCTGAGCTCTGCGAGATAGCAGTGAGCGTTGATTGGGGCATTTCTCCAGAAACATGTCTGCGGTCACCTCATTCATCTGGCCCTTTTTCATACTAAATGTATGGAGACAGATGAATGAGTTGCAGACATATTTCTGGAGAAATGCCCATTGGTCGATTTTTTCCTCGCACAGCTCAGGTGGAAACGTAGCCTTAAAATGCTCCTACAGCTTATTCGTACAACCAAGGACCATTAAAACAAGAGGACTGTCATTCTCCATACTTTGGATCGTGCCCCGACCGCAAGGGGATATCCAGGCAAAAACTAGATGGCGCTAAAAAACTAAACATTTAACGATGTTATAATTGAACAAAGAAACATAGTATGGTAACAATTAGTTCGTAAACAGCTAATAATAAATAAATTCTAACATTAAAATACTGTGTCACGCTTGCAAAGTTGAATCATTGTAAATAATATAATTTTTATACCAAGCAAATTTTTATACATAGATGGCGTTGTGAATATCGGGGAACAGCTTTTTGTATGGAGAATGACAGTTCTCTTGTTTTAATGGTCGTCTTGTTTTAGTGGTCTATACGGCCATTCTCACGAAGTATGTCTGCGGTCACCTAATAGGGAATATGCATGATATTTTTTATTTACTTTATTAAAAGCTCATTCATATAAGAAATAGTAGGATAAAAATCTCCCTTGGATCGCCCGGATCACCCAACTCCCGCGTTTGAAGACGACGAAAAAGCCGAATGCCTCGCGGCTAGTTTAGAGTCTCAATGTACACCAAGCCTTCTACACATTGATGAACCCCACATTAGACTGGTGGATTCAGAAGTGGATAGAAGGTCCCAACTCCCTCCGACCGCGCCTCCGCTTGAGCCAGTTACCTTGGATGAGGTAAAAGGCTTAATCAGGAGAAGTATAATTAGGAAAGCCCCGGGGGCGGATAGTATTTCCAACCGCATCCTCAAGCTTCTCCCAGAAGCTTTGCTCCTAATTTTAGTTAGCATCTTCAATGCAGCCCTAGCCAATGGCCATTTTCCTGCCGCGTGGAAAAATGCCACGGTTATAGGGATTCCGAAGCCGGGTAAACCCCGCACCTCCCCGTCCAGTTATAGGCCAATCAGCTTACTCAGCTCCCTCGGGAAACTGTATGAGCGGGTTGTATTATCTCGCATTCTCGCGTTTGCGAATGCAAATTCGATAATAATAGACGAACAGTACGGTTTTAGGGCCGGACATTCGTGTGTCCAACAGGTGCAACGTATTTCGGATCACGTGTTAGGCAACTTCGCTAAGTTTAGGGGGGTCCCGACCGGTGCGATCTTTCTCGACGTGGCGAAAGCCTTCGATAAGGTCTGGCATAACGGTCTCATATACAAGCTATATGAGATGGATATGCCGGACAGACTTGTACTCATAATACAAGATTTTCTCAGGGATCGAAGCTTTCGCTACCGACTGGAGGGAACGTTATCGGTACCTCACCCCATACGCGCCGGAGTCCCGCAAGGCTCCGTACTCTCTCCCACGCTCTACTCCCTGTTCACGAACGACATTCCCAGGCACGATAAAGTGCATCTGGGGTTGTTCGCGGACGACACGGCCCTATACACATCGCACGTTAAGCCCAGTATTATACGGAAATTGCTCCAGGAGGCGATAACTGCCCTCGGGCGGTGGTTCAATCTCTGGCGCATCGAAGTTAATCCTGAGAAAAGCGCTCCGACTAGAAAGCGAATAATGGAAAGGTTAGTTCCTATCCAACTATTCGGTTTAGCCATCCCCTGGGTAAATGAGGTCAAATACCTAGGTGTTATACTGGATAAATGCTTATCCTTCACCAAACATATTAAACGCGTACGCGGTCGCGCTCTCTTCGTCATGAATAGGTTAGGCGGGATGACTAACAAGCGGAGTAAAATGTCGCTTAGAAATAAGCTTACACTTTACAAAACTTGTATTCGTCCCATAATGACCTACGCCAGTGTAGTGTTTGCACACGTGCCTAAAACACGTTTGAAACCACTACAGGTCATACAGAATAGGTTCATTCGTAGGATGACCGACACCCCGTGGTATGTTCGGAATATTAGCCTTCACCTTGAATACAAGCTTCCCTCGATTCAAGGTTTCTTTAAGATGGCTTCAAAACGGTATTTTAGGACGGCTTCCCAGCATAGGAATCCACTTGTTAGGCAAGCGGCTGACTATGTTCCCTCTGTTCCAGGTCCTGACGACGAGCTGCGCCGGTCCGACCTCACCCGAGGTCGCTTCACCCGGCGGCCCCGCAGCTTCCTGCATGATCCGGACGACGACATCTCAGCGAGATTCGAAAGAATCATCGCTGAGATGCCGTCGAACGGTGCTCGACGAACACAGCGTCGACCCCGCCGGCGGGGTCGACCTCCTCGCGACAACACCACACAAGGGCCGCGTCCCGATTTGCCCCAGGACCCGAATGTCTTGGCTTAACTTCACTCCGACCTTGCTCGGGCCCAGCTAAGTTTCTTGCCGGAGTCTTCTTAGCTGGGCTAGGTTTAGCAAACCGGCAACTAAAACTCCCATTAGTTCGATACACAAGTTCACATAAGGACAGGTTTGATCCGCTTCATCCTTCCCGCTGGTCCGCTGCTCACTTTGAGCAATCAGCGAAAAGTCAAAGGTGGCCCTGGCCATCGTCCTGGTTCGACCCCAGGCGAGCAGGCCCCCACCTAGCCCGACACCTATCGTGGTAAGCCGGGACCGGTGACCTGGTTCGACTCCAGGCACCCCCCCGGCACATACCCAGTCCGATGTGCGTGTCGGCCGTGTGTAAGGCACACGGTCGGACGCCCTTGGGTGGTCTGGCCAGCGACCTGGTTCGAGCCCAGTGACCGCAACGGCCAACTACCCGGCAATTTCAGGTCTAGACCTGAAATTGCTATAATTTTCAGTGTTATTATTTTTAGCGTTAACGGAGTGAAATATCGCAAAAATGACCATTTTTGGATAATAATATTTTTATGATGGGTTAGCGGATATTGCTAATACAGCCAGGTATTAAAGAATAGTATATTATGTAAATGAAACTAGTTTGAAATATTGAAAAACACCTATTTCTATTATTTAAATTACGGTGACCCGAATTCTTTGACTGCGAGTGTAGTTTTATCTACCCGTTTTTAAAATCACTACCATCGGGTAAAAGGTTAACAAGAAGTTCAAACGAACACTTATCGCGCAGTTGGCATGATAAATTGGTTCATGGTCTAATTCTAATTAGAGTATTAAAAATCTACTGCGCAAAAGATCGATGTTACAGCAGGGCTAGCATACTTAAAATCATTTATTCGGTCATTCTCACGAAGTATGACTGCGTCTAATTACCGCGTCTCCATACATTTAGTATGAAAACAGCGTCGCGGTAATAGGGAATATGCATGATCTTTTTTTAACAGCTTTCTTAACAAAATATGAAAATACCGTAAAAAAGATGACATACAGTCAAAATAAAATTGAAATCGACCGAGAAATACGGAAGATATAAACATTTTAAAGCACTAATCAGACAGCGATTAGAGAGAGAGAGAGAGATCCGATATGGACTATGACGTCATAGTACACGGCCGCCATACAATCTCCATACTATATTCTGTTTTGCGAGAAAGAGATAGAGATAAATCTTTGTTATGTAATATCTTGGTTATTTTATAGTTATTCAAAAAATATTTTTATCCTTTTTTTTTTTTTTGTCGCGGTCGCTGGCCAGACCACCCAAGGGCGTCCGACCGTGTGCCTTACACACGGCCGACACGCACATCGGACTGGGTATGTGCCGGGGGGGTGCCTGGAGTCGAACCAGGTCACCGGTCCCGGCTTACCACGATAGGTGTCGGGCTAGGTGGGGGCCTGCTCGCCTGGGGTCGAACCAGGACGATGGCCAGGGCCACCTTTGACTTTTCGCTGATTGCTCAAAGTGAGCAGCGGACCAGCGGGAAGGATGAAGCGGATCAAACCTGTCCTTATGTGAACTTGTGTATCGAACTAATGGGAGTTTTAGTTGCCGGTTTGCTAAACCTAGCCCAGCTAAGAAGACTCCGGCAAGAAACTTAGCTGGGCCCGAGCAAGGTCGGAGTGAAGTTAAGCCAAGACATTCGGGTCCTGGGGCAAATCGGGACGCGGCCCTTGTGTGGTGTTGTCGCGAGGAGGTCGACCCCGCCGGCGGGGTCGACGCTGTGTTCGTCGAGCACCGTTCGACGGCATCTCAGCGATGATTCTTTCGAATCTCGCTGAGATGTCGTCGTCCGGATCATGCAGGAAGCTGCGGGGCCGCCGGGTGAAGCGACCTCGGGTGAGGTCGGACCGGCGCAGCTCGTCGTCAGGACCTGGAACAGAGGGAACATAGTCAGCCGCTTGCCTAACAAGTGGATTCCTATGCTGGGAAGCCGTCCTAAAATACCGTTTTGAAGCCATCTTAAAGAAACCTTGAATCGAGGGAAGCTTGTATTCAAGGTGAAGGCTAATATTCCGAACATACCACGGGGTGTCGGTCATCCTACGAATGAACCTATTCTGTATGACCTGTAGTGGTTTCAAACGTGTTTTAGGCACGTGTGCAAACACTACACTGGCGTAGGTCATTATGGGACGAATACAAGTTTTGTAAAGTGTAAGCTTATTTCTAAGCGACATTTTACTCCGCTTGTTAGTCATCCCGCCTAACCTATTCATGACGAAGAGAGCGCGACCGCGTACGCGTTTAATATGTTTGGTGAAGGATAAGCATTTATCCAGTATAACACCTAGGTATTTGACCTCATTTACCCAGGGGATGGCTAAACCGAATAGTTGGATAGGAACTAACCTTTCCATTATTCGCTTTCTAGTCGGAGCGCTTTTCTCAGGATTAACTTCGATGCGCCAGAGATTGAACCACCGCCCGAGGGCAGTTATCGCCTCCTGGAGCAATTTCCGTATAATACTGGGCTTAACGTGCGATGTGTATAGGGCCGTGTCGTCCGCGAACAGGCCCCCAAAAAAAAAAAAAAAAAAAAAAAAAAAAAAAAAAAAAAAAAAAAAAAAGGATAAAAATATTTTTTGAATAACTATAAAATAACCAAGATATTACATAACAAAGATTTATCTCTATCTCTTTCTCGCAAAACAGAATATAGTATGGAGATTGTATGGCGGCCGTGTACTATGACGTCATAGTCCATATCGGATCTCTCTCTCTCTCTCTAATCGCTGTCTGATTAGTGCTTTAAAATGTTTATATCTTCCGTATTTCTCGGTCGATTTCAATTTTATTTTGACTGTATGTCATCTTTTTTACGGTATTTTCATATTTTGTTAAGAAAGCTGTTAAAAAAAGATCATGCATATTCCCTATTACCGCGACGCTGTTTTCATACTAAATGTATGGAGACGCGGTAATTAGACGCAGTCATACTTCGTGAGAATGACCGAATAAATGATTTTAAGTATGCTAGCCCTGCTGTAACATCGATCTTTTGCGCAGTAGATTTTTAATACTCTAATTAGAATTAGACCATGAACCAATTTATCATGCCAACTGCGCGATAAGTGTTCGTTTGAACTTCTTGTTAACCTTTTACCCGATGGTAGTGATTTTAAAAACGGGTAGATAAAACTACACTCGCAGTCAAAGAATTCGGGTCACCGTAATTTAAATAATAGAAATAGGTGTTTTTCAATATTTCAAACTAGTTTCATTTACATAATATACTATTCTTTAATACCTGGCTGTATTAGCAATATCCGCTAACCCATCATAAAAATATTATTATCCAAAAATGGTCATTTTTGCGATATTTCACTCCGTTAACGCTAAAAGTAATAACACTGAAAATTATAGCAATTTCAGGTCTAGACCTGAAATTGCTATAATTTTCAGTGTTATTTTGCAGATAATATCTAAAATTAATTAAAGATCAAAACGGGATTCAATAATTTCACAACCCTGGAGTGTTTTAGGAAATATGGCGGTATTGCACTGACCCGAATTCATCGCCCGCGAGTAGGTTGCAGTGGCGTAGCGACGTAGTAGGGTTATGATGCTACGTTTTGTCGCGCGATAAATAAATGATAAAGCATTTGTCACGTTCTGATAAATAGTGTGTGAGAGTGACGGATGCTTTATCATTTATTTATCGCGTGACAAAGTAGCATCATAAGCTTACAGGGCACGCATCCAAATTGCGCCCCTGTTTCTTAGTGACGCCGGCCGTATTTCGCCATTTTTACGTATATTATTTGGATTGATGGTATTTTTTTGTATAGGTACTTAATAAATTTAGTTTTTGCGCCTCCCCCTCCTTGTTGGCGCCCAGGGCACGTGCCCTGCCTGCACCACCCTCGCTACGCCACTGAGGTTGCATCAATTAACTATCACTAAACCAGGCATTAATCGTGAAAAAACTTAAACAACACAAATAATTTAGTAGGTACCTCGACGTTTCGGATAACGTTCATGATCTCAAAGGGGCTCAGATCACTGAAGGGGTTTCACAAAAAATCGCTTCAAGCATCATAATGAAATAATAAAATTGCTTCAGATCAGATATTTTTGATCCGTTCTTTGCTCAGATAATGATGAACTCGACTGTAGGGTCGGTTGTCCAACAGTGAACCATCAAGATACACTGAACCACCGCCATATTGAAGAAACTGCGACGTTGCCAGTTTGACCGATCGTGCTAAAACATGCCGTCTAAGAACCCTTCCCCCCTCCCGTAGTGAGCCAGCGGCAGCGGCTTAGGCCGGACGTGTGATAGCACTTTGTTTAAATTTCGTCGAAAAAAGATACTTTTCACAAGTAAGTGTCTGGATTTTTGTATATTTTGTTATTTAACATATGACCAAACGCTGTATGGTGTTAAATTTGATGAAGTCTTAGTCATTTTATGAGTACATTGCGTTGTGACAATTCCGTTTATAACCTATCTTTTTTCGTATTTTAAGTTGAATGGTGTGGTTGTTGAACAGTGAACCTGGTTCACATAGTACTCACTGAGCCGGCTCACTGTGTACCGCACGATATATAATATATAATAACTTTTAGTTTTTGTATGAAGAATACGTTTTTTATTTCTTTAAATTCATGTATATTAAAAATACAGATGATTACCAAGTATTGTGTTAGTTTTCTTTCATATTTCAGTTTTTTTTTTACTGGTAATGGGATTATGGTTCACTGTTGAAATAAGGGTGGTTCAATGTAAACTACCCATAGTATACAGTGAACCAATTATCTTTCCTTTTTTTTAAGTAGAAGAATACGTTTTTATTTCTTTATATTCATGTATTAAAAATACAGATGATTACCAAATATTGTGTTAGTTTTCTTTCACATTTCAGCATTTTTTTACTGATAGTGGCATTATGGATCACTGTTGAAATAAGGGTGGTTTAATGTAAACGACCCATAGTATACAGTGAACCAAATATCATTTTTTTTTAAAACCTACTTAATGGATGTTAGTTAGTCCAAAAAGCATTTTGTAACCTATACATAAGATACCTTATGAAATTACCTAAACAATGACATCAAAACCAAATTTCTAGCTTTATTTTCTAGCAAGTTCTGCGACTTCAAAAAAAGGTGGTTCACTGTTGGACAACGCACCCTACTATTCTCATAATGGCGCAAGGCGCAATGAAACAAGTCTTGTCTTGAAGCCCCCCCCCCTCCCCGCAATTCCACATACATATATTAATGAATATTCATTAGCCATGGATGATTTAATATCACAAATTAAATATAATTCAGAGCGGTTTGAGTCGCTGACAAATGGCCAGTCATGTGTATGTACACGAGTGAATGGTCATTTGTCTACTGGTGGACTTAACCCGGATCTGTGTGACAGTTTACCTCCAAAACAACAAATAAATAATAGCTCCGTCCTCACTACGCAAAAAAACACACCTAAATCTAATGTAATTATGTACTGTGATGAGATTGGAAGTAATATGGGCAATTACTTAAACTTTTACTTAAAGGGACTGAGCGCAATCAGCAATTGTCTGCCTTATAGTAGCCTTGATCATTTCTCAAAACAAATATTGAATGATAGTAATATTCATTCCAAGACTACTTTGCTTATTCTTATAGGGAATAGGGGTAGTGCGAACAAAAATAATTTGATTAAATTTCTAGAAAAGTTAGACAGCCTTCAAGTAAAAGAAATTATTATGTTCACATTCCCCTATTGCAATCAAGTGTCAAAAACAGAAAATGATACTAGATACAACTTAAATATATACCTGTATAATTTTTGTACATATAGTAGTAAGTTTACAATAATAGACACAAACAAATATGTAAGTAAGGTATTTTTGACTAAAGGTAAGTTTTACCTTTCTAATTATTATAGAAGACAAATAGCTTTGTCGCTATCATATTTATTAGACATTTCTGCCAAGAATTTGGCAGGTTCTGCTCCTATTGAGCAGTCCAATAATGTGAACTTGGAGTTGGTTCCTATTATAACCAATAATTTAAATTAAATGTTAAGACAAAGGAGTACTCTGTCTCTGGCAATTTGGTTCTAAGTAAATCCAATGAATGCTGCAAACATAAAAGTCACATCCACCTGGTGCATCAAAATATTCAGTGCATTAGAGGGAAAGACTTAGCAATTGAACTTTTTTTGAACGATTACAATATAGATATTCTTTGTATAACCGAACATTGGTTAGAAAATAATGAACTAATGCCTCAATTTAAGAATCACCAGGTGGGTAGTTCGTTCACCAGACTAAGTTCCATACATGGTGGGTCATTAATCATATTAAATAGACAATTAAAATTTAAGGAACGTAAGGATATTGTATCCTTGTCTGTTGAACGGACCATAGAACTAAGTGCCGTAGAATTAGATTTATTTATTGTTGTTTGTGTCTATAGGCCGCCTTTAAGTGATTTTGAACTCTTTGAAAACGTAATGGAATCTGTGTTACATAAAATAATTGCTACTTCTAGTAAGAAATTACTTATATGCGGCGACTTCAATGTAAATATTTTGGAAAATTCAACAGTAAGTGTCAGATTGTTGAATCTTTTCAAATCTTGTAATCTCAGACCCATATTTATGGAGCCAACTAGAGTGACCGCTACTAGCGCCACCTGCATTGATAACATTTTCACTGATATTCTTCCTAATACCAAAAGTGTAATCAGCAAGTTAGAATCAGATCATCTTGGCCAACTAATGGTATTTGAGTCATTAAGGAATAATATCTTGAGAAAACAAATTAATTTTGTACCAGTAACCACGGACCGTGTGGAACGAATGAGGGACAGTCTAGTTCAGGCGCTACCCTTTTTATCTTCCGACACGACTCCTAACGACATGTACAATTCATTCTTTCACACTTTTATGGAACATTATAACGCAATATTTACTTCTAAATCGGTCGTGGTTAGTGGTGCACCAGTTTTTAGTGAGTGGGCTACTGAGGACTTACATAAACGTAGACAGGAATTGTATGCCTTGTATGAGGAACGGCGGTTCAATACGAGTGATGAATTTAAAGAGCACGTGAAAGAATATTCGAAGAAATTTAAGATAGATTGTCATTTAGCTAAGCGTAATTACTTAAGCCAGAAAATTAGAAATAGTTCTGATATTATTAAAACAACCTGGAAAGTAATTAATGTGGAGACTGGTCGATCGAAGCACACAGTAAACGA
Organism: Eudemis profundana; assembly: GCA_947034925.1. Lineage (NCBI taxonomy): Eukaryota > Metazoa > Arthropoda > Insecta > Lepidoptera > Tortricidae > Eudemis > Eudemis profundana. The sequence goes on along the minus strand of OX344805.1, from coordinate 23,957,496 downwards.
TCTTAAACTAAAAATTGATGGCAAAATTGTAGATTCCAATTTAGAAGTAGCAACAGAATTTGAAAAGTTTTTTACCGAGATACCAGTATCCACAACTAAGCATTTAAATTCATCACCTTCGTCTGCCGTCACGCTGTTAAAAGACAACGCCCCAGAATGTAGTAAATACTTTCATTTTGAACATGTCAGTACCTCGGATGTAGTAAAGGCGTTTAAATCAATTAATGTTAAAAAAACTAGTGACCTTTGGGGAGTCTCTGTCCATGCTGTTAAATCCCTAATAGAAATCATAGCGCCTGACTTGGTAGTCGTGTTTAATAACTGTGTTGATTGCGGTGAGTTTCCTGATCTAATGAAATATAGTAAAATAACACCTTTATTTAAATCAGGTAGCACTACTGACCCCACTAACTTTAGACCAATATCTGTGCTACCAACTTTCAGTAAAATTTTCGAGAAATTAGTTTTGTCCCAATTAATGAAACATTTTAATACAAATAACTTAATGCATAATAAGCAATTTGGTTTTACTCGGGGTCGCTCGACAACCGACGCTGGTGTTGAGCTAATTAAACATATTTTCGATGCCTGGGAGGAGTCATGTGATGCTTTAGGTATCTTCTGTGATTTATCCAAGGCATTTGATTGCGTTTGTCATGAAACATTGATCGGGAAGCTGCACTACTATGGAGTTAGAGAATCGGCACTGAATTTATTTAAGTCGTACTTACAAGGTAGAATACAAAGGGTTGACGTGAATGGACAGCACTCACCAGGGTCACTGGTCTCGATGGGTGTACCGCAGGGTTCAATATTGGGACCATTCCTGTTCCTTATTTACATAAATGACTTGCCATACCTCGTAAAGACCCACCATGATATAGTATTGTTTGCAGATGACACCTCACTTATCTTCAAAGTTAAGCGGCAGCAGCAAGCTTACAACGATGTAAACAATGCTATCTCTAAAGTAGTAAATTGGTTCAATGTTAACAATTTACTCTTAAATGAAAGAAAGACTAAATGTATTAACTTTATCACGCGTAACGTAAATCGCGAGCAAGCAAGTGTCATTGTGAAGGATGAGGAATTGGAACTAGTTGATAGTACAGTTTTTCTAGGTATAACATTGGATCATAAACTCCAGTGGGGTCCCCATATTGCTAATCTCTCGAATAGACTTAGTTCTGCAGCTTTTGCAGTCAACAAGATCCGACAATTAACAGACATCAAAACAGCTCGATTAGTATATTTTAGTTACTTCCACAGTATTATGTCGTATGGTATTCTACTGTGGGGCAGTGCTAGCGCTTCAGAGCTTAATACTATATTTGTTCTGCAGAAGAGGGCTATTCGAGCGATATATAAGATGAACTATCGAGACTCACTTAGAGATAAGTTTAAGGACATTAATGTAATGACATTGCATTGTCAATACATCTATGAGAATATTATGTATGTACATAAGAATATCATGAATTTTAAGAAGAATTGTGACATACATAATATTAATACTAGAAATAAACTTAAGCTCGCAGTGCCCACCACTCGGCTCCATAAAATAAAAACATCATTCATGGGTAATTGTGTAAGGTTTTATAATAAACTGCCAAGAAACATAACTGAATTATCTGTTAGCAAATTCAAGAATTGTGTAAAGCGTAAACTCATGTCCAAAGCTTATTACAGCACACAAGACTACATGAATGATGAAGCACCTTGGGATTAACTGCAACTGGAAATAACTACATTTTAATATAATGTCTCTTTCGTTGATTTTTTTCTGTTTTTGAACTTGTCAACTGTTTTGACACTTAGAGACCATATACATCTCTAAGAAAAAACTGTATTCATTTTATTTTAATTTAGTTTTTAAGTTATATCGTGTGAGTTGCAGAATAGTTTCATTTCTGTAATATATCTAGTATAAACATTCCTATTTTATATTTTGACGTTTGGAGGTCCTTTACACCTCCAAAACTTAATATTTTGACAACGGAGACTCTTTACATCTCCATGAATTTTTATTATCAATTTATTTCTATTATTTTAATTGTCTTGTTTTGACGCCTAGAGACCTTTTACATCTCTGAAAATGTAGTTATAAGTTTATTGTAACGTATTAATGAAATAGAATGTAATAATGTCATACCTGTTTTTAAAAAAGAGAAACTGGTGAGTTTCTTCCGGCGCTTCTTCTCACCAGAAGGTCACTACCCGAAGCGCCAAAAGAAAAGAAATGAAATAATACATACATATTTAGACTCAGACTTGTAAAAGAGCCCTTGAGGGCCTACTTGCAAAAATAAACTATTTTATTTTATTATTTTATTTATTTTATCCTATGTTTCAATCCAGGATTTGATCTACTTGCATGGTAAATTTCATCATAATCGATGCAGTTGTTACCGCTTTATTTAGTAACAAACATCTTCTCTTCACAAACTTTCTATATCTATCTTTCTATCTTATAATATTAGTGTGTAGTGATTACTAGAGGTAGGATACACCCGCGACCCACACTTTGAAAAACACTATATATAATGAAACAAACACAATTTAAGACTTTACTTATTTATTCAACATGCTGCATACATCTATAATCGGTAGGTACATAGAAACCTACTTTTTTGTCAAGATGAAACTTATCTAACAACCTCTTCAAGTAAGTACGCAATACGAAAATATATAGAAGAATGTCCATAAAAAAATATTAATCACAGTATATGTACTAATGTAGGTACTTATTAATACGTCTAAATTGTGGAATGATTAATTGATATAATAATAAATAAACATGGAAACCCTCATATACGTATGTCAATTTATAAATTGTAAAGACACCTTTTTAAGTAAGTAATTTTTGGCTCCTTCGGAGCTCGAAGGCACATTAATAAATGCAATTGGGTTATTCTTCAGAAATATGTCTGCGGTCACCTCATTACTCTGGCCCTTTTTCATACTAAACGTATGGAGACAGAGGAATGAGTCACAGACATATTTCTGAAGAATAACCCAATTATTAAATTCATTACATCTTCGAATAGCAAAAATATTAAATGGAAGAATATTTAGTGGAATTGGCACGATGCTAATTTATTTAATTAATTATAAGTGAGAAGCTAAGCCAATTTAAAAATGCCTTAAATTCGTTTATTCTAGTTATAGGTAGATATACTCGTAGTCAGATTCAACAAAATTAAGTATTAACGTAAGTATAACTATAGCATAAATAATTCACAAAACGGAATGACATCGGAATGATAAAACGCTTAAAAAGCATAAAAAATATAACACTATGGTTACAAACCATACTTTTTTAAAATGTCAGAGATTCTATTGAGATTTTAGAGAAAAACGCCGAAACTGGTCCACTGTGGTCTTCTAAGTCAACATTTGTTTACTAATCTAACTATCTATATGAAATCTAGTGCAATTAATTTGTGTCTTGTTATATTATAAGTATGTATGTAGGAAAGGAAGATTAGCACTATAACTAGCACATTATAACTCTGATGTAACGAAGTTCAATATGAGCCTATTGCTTTTATGTTACATTTCTAATAGCTCAGCAAAGGAGCTTAATAGTACATTACACAACTAGGGTAATACAAAAAAGGCCGAGATTGCAGATGTCTGCGGCCTGAGCTGCAGGAGAGGGACGTAAATTGCGATCGAAGGCTTTCTTTGTTAGCTCCCGTGTTGTGTACATCATTTTATGTCTACACTTGGTCAGAAAGCGGCTTTTTCCGTACGCGTAGCGTGCGGTAAAAGCCACTTTATGACCAGGTGTGGCACAAAATAAATAACCTGTATCTCTAGGAAGCCGGTCGCTGGTGGATGTGTGCGTGCTGCTTGTAGTAACCTACTACGCTGGTTGATGTGTGCGTGCTGCTCGTAAGTACAAAGCGACCGACTTACTAGATGTGCTTCAGTTATCTATTATCCAGGTTACCGGTTAATTATTTTAAGGTCCTTCAGCTCAGCCATCACACCCAGGAGGCGTTTTGTCTTCATAATATATGCAATTTATTTAAATGTATCCAACAGACGAGACGGCAGGTATGTTTTGTAGTCTAGCAACGTAGTTCCTTGGAAAATAAAGTACAACTCGAGTCATAATGCTAATCATCCTTTGGTCGATATAAATAGTAGGTATTGTATATGGTAAAACGGGCATAATGTAAAAACCACGTTAAAGTTTAAATAGGTTAGATGACTACAAAACTGTTTGGTCCACCAGTTATACCTTCAAATGGGGGAACTTTGGAAACGCGTCGTAATGATAGACAACTGCTTAAACATAGAATACTATATTTTTTAAACCTTAAAGTACTAAGGCTGAATAAGACGCGCTCGATTCATTCCAAATAATGCGGTTTTCACGGCGTGGGAAATATTACACAAATACGCAAGCATTTTTGGGTAATTCTTCAGAAATATGTCTGCGACTCATTCGTCTGTCTCCATACATTTAGTATGAAAAAGGGCCAGAGGAATGACCGCAGACATATTTCTGAAGAATAACCCTTTTCTCATTATAAATATTTATTTTCATGAGAAAAATTACAAATAATGTACTTTTGTTATGAAAATAAGTAAAACGTAATACTTAACTTCTTTCTTACATGAATATGAATACGTATAAGTAGGTAGTTGACGGAATGACCATGGAACTGGTAGTCCAATATGCAAAGATTATAAACAGTATATTGACAACAGTATTCCTGAAATTTTGGCAGTGTTTTTCATTGTCTAATGTTACTCCGCGCGTCCTAAGTTCCCCAGACGGTATAACGTGTTGTGCCATGTAAGGGTTATTTTTCAGAAATATGTCTGCGGTCACCTTATTTCTCTGGCATGTTTCATACTTATTAATTTATGGAGACAGAGGAATAAGTCGCAGACATATTTCTGAAGAATAACCCGTAACCTATCGTCACTACTTTGAAAGAAACTCGTAACTAAAAACGTCCTAGAGAAAAAACGTCAAAAGCTACATGCCAACGTCATATACACTTACTGCGTTTTTATCTAGAGTTAATGTCAGATGGGCATTTCTCCAGAAATATGTCTGCGGTGACCTCATTCATCTGGCCCTTTTTCATACTAAATGTATGGAGACAGATGAATGAGCCGCAGACATATTTCTGGAGAAACGCCCAGATACGTGTTTTTTAAAGTAATGATGCTATGTTTCTCGGCAATCTCCCATTTTACCACATAATCACCTTTAAACCCTCAGAAAGTCTACATATGCCTCGTGTTGCCGAAGTTGATGCCGCTCTGCGTGGCGCCCTTGTTGCTCCCGTATTGTAGAGAGATGACGCCCTGGCCGGCCCTCAGCTGCTCTTCTGAGAAGTTTCTCACGTTCTTCTCAGATTCTTTGGGTCCGATCGACGGCTTGCCGAAGTTGTGGGCCTGCGGAAGAGAAGATACCCTAATTAATAAATAATAAATAAATATTAGGGGACAATCTTACATAAATCGAACTAGTCCCTAAGCTCAATAAGGCTTGTGTTATGGATACTAGACGACGATATATTTAATAGATACAAATACTTAAATAGATAGAAAACATCCAATACTCAGAAACAAATACCATCACACAAATAATATTTGCTCTTACCGGGATTCGAACCCAGGACCGTCAGCTTCGTAGGCAAAGTCACTAACCACTAGGCTAAACCGGTCTAATTATGTTGTGTTTTTTACCCGACTGCGGCGAAGCCCAAAAAGAGGGTTATGTGTTTGAACTGTAATGTTGCCTGTTGCAAGTTCATCTTCACAAACTTTGACATCCTTCCTACTTAATATTATAAATGTGAAAGTTTGTGAAGATTTTTGGACGTATTGATGTTTGGATGTTTAGATGTTTGTTACTAAATAACGGGGTAACAACTCAGATTCCGATGAAATTTGGCATGCAAGTAGACCTGGTCCTGGATTGAAACATAGGATACATTATATCCCGGTAAAGAGTTCCCTTGGGACATTAACGGGAACAACGCGGGCGAAGCCGCGGGCTAATGCTCGTTTATAATATTAGTTGGATTGGATGGATTTTATAGCTTAATACATCTTATTAGTGCAAAATGACATGAGATGTCTAAAAAAAAACAGAATTAATGTGCAATTCAGCCTTTAAGTTCCTCGCCATCTATTAGCATCATTTGAAACTAAATCTTTTTTTCTAAAATATTATATTATTTGGGCTTTTAAAGAGCTATAAAATAGAAGACTTTAAACCTAGGGCATGCAATACCGGTTTTACTTGTATGGGGCCAACGCCGAAAATCCGGTTTTTCGGTATTGGCCCATACAAGTAAAACCGGTATTGCATGCCCTATTTAAACCTAATTGATGTCATAGAAGCAAGTGATGATCGGGCATTTCTCCAGAAATATGTCTGCGACTCATTCATCAGTCTCCATACATTTAGTATGAAAAAGGCCCAGATGAATGAGGTGACCGCAGACATATTTCTAGAGAAATGCCCGATCCTTTTTAGGGCCTTATCACACTGGCGATTTGCAAGCGTGTTTTCATACAGATTTCGATTTCGACAAGTTTTGTATGAAAACACGCTCGCAACTCAAGTTTGATAAGGCCCTTAATGTTTTCATGGAAAAGCGACCATATAATCACCTTAAGGCGAGTTCATTCATGTTAATTGGTACTTAGCTAACTCGTGACGAGTTATGTTTGCTTCATGCATTAAGGAAATGAGCCTCCGCATATACAGTTAGTATTAGTACAGGGCAGGCCATTCATAACTTTGCGCTCAACCTCACCCTTAATATAATTTGGTCTGTGAACTACCTAGTCATAACTGTTCGTTATTAGCATACACCGCATTTTTTTTTTTTTTTTTTAGAAACTGACAAATTCGCAGCCCATCCTGGGCGTAGCGATTGTCGGACCGGGTGGTTGGCCGTGGCGTTCCCTGGGGTCGAACCAGGTCGCTAGCCAGACCACCCTGAGTTGGTCGGACTGGGTGGGAGCCGGGAGTGCCTGGGGTCGAACCAGGTCACTTAGTCCCGGCATACACCGCACTCGAGGGACATTCTGCGAGTACGCCAGGTGGTAAGGTTTACAAATAAATCTACTTAGTTTTGAGTTGTCTGAAAAAGGTATTTGTACTCAGTAGGTACATGTATTTGTACTATGTAATTCCGAGTAACTTAGTACTTATACTGTACGTATGTTACATAGGTATCTTGTGGTAGCCGAGTGCACTGAGGCCATTCAAAATTTAATAATATATTTTATATACAAATCAATACATTTTTTCCTCACATTTCATTACTAGCATTTTCTCGCGGCTTCGCCCGCGTTGTTCCCGTTATAATCCCAAAGGAACTCTTTACCGGGCTATAAAGTATCCTGTTTCAATCCAGGACTTGGTCTACTTACATACCAAATTTGAGCCTGATCCATCCAGTTGTTACGTTATTAGGTAACAAACATATAAACATCCAAACATCTTCACAAACTTTCACATTTATAATATTAGTGGGAAGTGGGATGTTTTTCCAAAAAAAGCAAAGCGATTTTCCAATTTTAATGTAGAAATGCCAGGCGTAGCTCAAATCGCGCCCCCGTTAGCACGCATTATGCGATAGAGAGAGACGGTCGGATGCGGTGCGTTCCGTCCGGTGGTCGGAACCGAACGACAGTTTTGTTACAGAGAGACTTATGTAGTTATTCTGTGGAAATGCTCATAAACGAGATTGCTAGAGAACTTATGAATTACCTTAAAAGGCAGGTCTGAAGGCAAATAACGGTCATCAGTTTAACGAGAATTTGCTATGTAAATAAACTGTATATCGTTTTCCTTTTAAGTAATGAGTTATGATCCATCCGTCGTTTAGGGGAATTGGGTATGTGATTTCATTTTAGGTTCGAGTATTATTAGACGCTTAAGTAATTCAGAAAATTCAATTAATCCGTCAGTTTAAGTTATAAGGAAAATTACGTTACAATTAGTAACTTCAATTAACTAAGTTAAGGTGTTGTACAGTCAACCGCAAAAATATGTATCGAATAAATCGTTTCATAAATATGATACGAAATTCTTATTGCCACTTCAGACATAAATGGCTATTTTCACACCTCCTATTCAGAAATAGTAGATTGTGTCACAAGGGAGAAAAATGATATATTTACGGCGAGGGCGTACATTGAATCCTAAACGAAGCGAAGGATTCTAAAGTAGAATCCGGAGCGTAGTGAGGGATTCAAGTGTTAACGCACGTGGTGAAAATAATTTTGCTACCTTGTGACACATACTGCTTTTCACACCGACTATGAGGAAAATTCAAATACAAACGCTACATACCAAAATAACGAAATATTTAGTTAAAAAAATAGCATCACACATTATTATTAAAAATGAAATGTTAAATTGTTATATTTATAGGCCATTATTATTTCATAAAACGATTATAATTTTTTACGGCCGGGACGAAAGTACCACTTCCATATTATATTTATGGCCCTCGCCTGCGGCTCGGACCGCAAACACCTGTGATCTGGGCCATTCCTTATTATACCGCCCTCTGTGTGTAATATATTAATAAAGCTGTCTATGGTATGGCATATTCTAAGTAGATTCAAACTAAAAATACCCTGTTGTCCTTGAACAGAAAAGTATCATTTTGATCCCTCTTATCTTATGAGGGATCAAAATACTTTTTTCTGAATAGGAGGTGTGAAAAAAGTATTTCGCTCCCTCATAAGAGGGATCAAAGTGGTACTTTTCTGTTCAAGGACAACAGGGTATTTTTAGTTTGAGCCTACTTAGAATATGCCATACCATAGACAGACAGCTTTATTGGTATATTACACACAGAAGGCGGTATATAAGGAATGGCCCAGATCACAGGTGTTTGAATTTCGAGCCGTAAATAGGTATAATATCGAAGTGGTATTTTCGTCCCGTCCGTAAAAAATAATAATCGTTTTAAAAAAAATAATAAACTATAAATTCAACATTTTATTTTTAATAATAATGTGGGATGCTCTTTGATTAACTATATATTTCGAGGGACGCGTTTATTTTCGCCATTTTAGATTAACACCCCAGGGTTTATGTGACATACCGATACGTGTGGGCCTATGACATCGAAATCTTACCTTTCTGCCAAGTGACTGCAGGCAGATGACCACGGAGTTGAGGTTCTGCCGCTCCCACAGGTCCACGGTCTGGAAGGTCTCCTGCGCGGGCACGCCGAGCTGCCGCGCCGCCTCCAGGAACGCGTTTATGTTCTCCATACATTTGAACGCCATCTTGGATTCGTTTATCTTCTTGATAAGACCGGGCTGGATGTTATTGGCTAGCCTGTAATGGGAAAATTTATTGGTTAGTAACTAAAGAATAACATTGATCAACAGGTGGTCAACAGTGATCTCTGCCTGTAATATTTAAATATAATTTTCAAATAATATGATAATGACAATAATGGGCCAATAAACAGTCTTTCAAGATCGGCTCTTCTTTTTGAAATAAACCGATTCGGATTCGGTTTTGTTTTCATTTGAAAACTGGTTATTTAGGTATGGTTCTTAGACATATTTTATCAAAATCAGTTCAGCTCTTCATAAAATATTCTAATTTGCACGGGCCCCCTACAGGCTTGGCTTGCGGGGCTCGCCGCAAACCTCCGGCTCGTGGTTATTGTTGTTGGGGCCCGGGCTTCAGGGGAACCACCCGGGCCCTTTCGGCTCAGTCCAACCCTGTAGGTAAGCGCAGTATACTCGATGAACCTCGTCAGATTCTTCCCCTTAGTTTCCAACCAATTCAGGTTGAATTCTAGTTCTATTCTAATCTAGTTCTAGTAGAACACCTCGCTCCAGCACTAAACTAAGATAGGCATTGCCATCCAGCGAGGCAACGCAGCTAGTCTTATGGGCACCCTACCCACAGGTGGGGACATATAGAGGACATTTGTATTAATTTAAGACCCAACTTTAGGTTTATTTCGCTCATGCCCAAAATAACTCATTCCCAAATTCGCAGCCAGCCTTATGGGCACCCTGCCCGCAGGAGGCGACATAGGGGACATCTGTAAATATAATTTTAGGTCCCAATAGGCTAAGTTAGGTTTATTTAGTTGGTAAGTTGTTAATAATGTGTTTTTTTAAATGTTTTATGTTGTTTAATATAGAGTATAATTCCTAAAATACCAGATTTTTCAAAATACCAGATTCTCGATTTATCAGATTCCTGTCTTACCACATTCCCGTTACACTAGATTATAACATCGTAAGTTACTCCAGGATATAAATGATTTTGTTGGATGTATTATTTTGGGAATCTGGTATACAGAGAATCTGATATCTCGAGAATCTGGTAATTTAGGAATGCGGTATTTTAGGAATGAGCTATTTATTTACCTATTAAGTTTTTATCCTATGTATATTTATGGTTTATCCGCTGTCTGTCTGTCCCTATGTATGCTTAGATTTTTAAAACTACGCAACGGATTTTGATGCGGTTTTTTTTAATAGATAGGGTGATTCAAGAGGAAGGTTTATATGTATAATACATGCATTTAGTATCAGCATTGCACCCGTGCGAAGCCGGGGCGGGTCACTAGTATGGAATAAAGTTTAAAAATAAAATAACGTTACGTACTTGCAAAGCAGGGTGCCGTCTTTGAGTATTTCATAGAAGTTGTCCATGTCCCCGGACACGTTCTCCGGCTCCCCGGTGATCTGTTTGATCCACTCTAGGCATTCCTGCGCCAGCTCTTCGCTGTATTTGCTGTTGATCTGGAATATAACAACATGCTAGTTAGAGATACATGAATAGATAACAGAAAAGCTGGATAAAACACAAAAAGATGCGGAGAATTGTGTGCCAGCCGCTAGCCGTTTGGATCTTCAAAAGTTGGTTGAACATTCGTAAAACAGCTTGCAGTGCGTCAGTCAAGTGCTGCGCACACATACAGTCAAGGGCGAAATATGTATACATAAACGTTCCTGCCATAACCCGACCTGCATGCATATTTTGAAACTTTTTGTATACATATTGCTGCATAAGAAAGATTACTCGTGCAGTTGTGATGCAGTTCGCATACTCCGGGACTAAGTGACCTGGTTCGACCCCAGGCACTCCCGGCTCCCACCCAGTCCGAGCAACTCAGGGTGGTCTGGCTACTGGCTAGCGACCTGTACGTCTAGCATAACTAGCCGCGACTTCGTTTCTCGCGCGACAGAGCATCACCTGTCACTGTCACACTATATTGATTGGAAAGAGATGGGTAGCATATCTCGCGCGAGAAAGAGTCGCGTGTCACAGTTGTGCTAGAGGTACTGGTTCGACCCCAGGGAACTGTTATCGGCCCTTAGGTATGTGACTTGTACCCCTTTTTAGACTAGATCTAGATAATTTAATGTAACTCAGAAATACAAATAAAACCAGTCTTAACTTTAACATGGCACTGCCATACTTTGGAATAAGTGGGTAAGCAACAATAAAATTTCGAAAATTTAACAGCTCACTTTTTTTTTTTTTTTTTTCGCGTCCTTATCGTTGGTTCCCTCGCTCTGGTCTTTTATCTCTTTCCTGACCGGTCCGGTTTGAACGACAGGGACGCTCCTCTCTCCTTTGATGGCATCTGGAACCTTCCTGGGTGCAGTGACTACGCTTATACTGTACTACTCTCATAAATGCGAGTGAAAGAGCTGTAATCTCTCGCTAACCCAGAGCGGGCTGGGGACTTCATACACCTTTGAAATTTTGAATAACGTCGCCGACGTAAATGCTAGAATAAAATTATTTCCAATCTAATGCACCCAGGGAGTAATAATAACGGTGACACGTATGTTGTGGGTTCGTACGTAGTTAATGCAAACAGAGTGATGTGTTTATGCAACAATTTAGCGCACGCTGAGCAGAAAGCGAAGGTCATTCTGATAACGCGCCAGTTTCCTATAAATGCGACTAAGCGCGGACTTAGGTTTTAGAAATGGGTGCCTGCCGTCTTTAACCGATTTCACTTCCCTCCGACATTATCGGGCGCAGCCAAGTTTCTTGCCGGAGTTTTCTTAGCTGGGCTACGTTTTAGCAACAGGTTGATCGTCTTCAACCTTCCCGCTGGTCCGTTGCTCACTTAGAGCAATCAGCGAAACTTCCGTGGTCCCACCCTTCGATTTTTACAACAGCTACTAACTAACTGTCAGCGTCAAAAAAAAAACTGGCCAAGAGCATGTCGGACCATGCTCAGTGTAGGGTTCCATAGCCGTAACTATAAGGTAAAAAATACGATGTAAAAAAAGTACAACAACAAAAGAGCGTATCTTCATAGCAATTACGTCCTTTTGTTGAGAAGCGCAGTTTATCGGCAATAACTCAAAAACTGTACATTCGATCTTGTTGAAAATAATTTTCGTTGAAAGTATTAATTAAGCGTTACCATTTTTTTCATATTTTTCGGACGCACGGTTTAGAAAATAGAGGGGAGGGGGGGGAGAGACACAATTTACACAACATTCGGAGCGATTATTTCCAAATACATTCACTTAATCAAAAACATTACTTAGGAACCTTCTAGTGTTTTTTAAAGAGCTGTCGAACTATGTACCACACGTTGATATTTGCTGAAAAAAAATGTTTTTACTGTCTTTTGTGGTGGTGTTGTTCTTTAAGAAGGGTTCTCGATAACACCTTATTAAAGAACTACAGACCCATCTCGCTTCTGAGCCATGTTTATAAGCTGTTCTCCAGGATCATTACAAATCGTCTCGAACGCAGGTTTGATGACTTCCAGCCTCCCGAACAAGCTGGGTTCCGAAAAGGCTACAGTACCGTAGACCACATACATACGCTGCGGCAAGTTAGGTATACAGAAGACCGAAGAGTACAACTTGCCACTCTGCTTAGCGTTTGTGGACTACGAGAAAGCCTTCGATTCGGTTGAAACATGGGCGGTGCTTGAGGCTCTCCAGCGGTGCCGACTATTGACTATCGGTACATCGAAGTGCTGAAGTGTTTGTACAAAAACGCCACTATGTCGGTCCGAGTACAGGAACAGAATTCGGAGGCGATTCCCTTGAAAAGAGGCGTAAGACAGGGAGATGTTATATCTCCGAAACTGTTTACGGCCTCTTTGGAAGACGCCTTCAAACTGCTGGAATGGAAAGGACTAGGCATCAATGTCAACGGCGAGTACATCACTCACCTTCGGTTTGCCGATGATATCGTGGTCATGGCAAAGTCGATGGAGGAACTCAGCACGATGCTCGAAGGCCTCAATCGAGTCTCCCAACGAGTGGGCCTGAATATGGACAAGACGAAAGTTATGTCCAATGTCCATGTCGTGCCTACTCCCGTTATGGTTGAGAACTCGGCTCTTGAAGTTGTTGACGCGTACGTATACCTAAGCCTAGGACAGACAGTCCAACTAGGTAGGTCCAACTTCGAGAAGGAGGTCAATCGTCGAATCCAACTCGGATGGGCAGCGTTCGGGAAACTCCGCAACGTCTTTTCGTCCAAAATACCTCAGTGCCTTAAGACGAAAGTCTACAATCAGTGTGTGTTGCCAGTGATTACATATGGATCCGAGACGTGGTGCTTCACTATAGGCCTTATGAATAGGCTCAGAGTCGCTCAACGGGCTATGGAAAGGGCTATGCTCGGGGTTTCTCTGCGGGATCGAATCAGAAATGAGGAGATACGTAGAAGAACGAGGGTCACCGACATAGCTAAACGGATAAGCTTGTTGAAGTGGCAATGGGCAGGGCATATAGCACGTAGAACAGATGGCCGATGGGGCCGAAAGGTTCTCGAATGGAGACCACGAATCGGCAAGCGCAGCGTCGGACGTCCACCAACAAGATGGACAGATGATCTGGTTAAGGCTGCTGGCTCACGGTGGATGCAGGTTGCTTCCAACCGAATTAAGTGGAAATCTATGAGGGAGGCCTATGTCCAGCAGTGGACGTCCTATGGCTGAAATGATGAATGATGATGATACTGTCTTTAACATGTATGGAGTGCCCCCCCCTAAAAATATATATTTTAATTATTTATATACCAAACTAAGTAGCGGCTCATAAAATACACCTATATTCCAAATTTCATCAATATCCATCATGCAGTTTTTGAGTAAAATGCCTGTGACATAGGGACATACAAACAGACAGACGGACGGACATGACGAAACTATAAGGGTTCCGTTTTTGCCATTTTGGCTACGGAACCCTAAAAACCGATTTCACTAAAAGGAAGTTCACTAGGTAGTGGGTTGTATTCTTTTCTTTCTTGCTTTACATAAAGTAGGTTACATCTGAGTCAACTAAGAATGGAATTCGCTGTACATGTAAATGAATTTTGTTTGTAGGTCAAAAAATTATAATTTAAGAAAAACGACGTTTAAAATCATCCTTTTTACCCACGAGTCCCACGACGCACGAAATGGAACGAATGTGGTAACTATGTCTTTGGGTTAGAGATTGTTTGTGTGTGTCTGTTATCATTTTCTTGGAAACTTACTTTGTTTGGTTTTTTTAGTTTAAAAGGCCAAAATGCACTATGTTGAGTGTGACGTCACAAGCCAGTATTTCATACTAAACTGTATTTCTGAGCGTTTTGTTTGACACTCCATTAAAAGAAGCCGATTTGATCTATCATCAAAAAGCCAATAGATTTTTTTTTGTCGATTCCTACGTTTCCTCATTCTGCCCGATCGAATGCTGACGTTAAAATAACTTGCTCATTCCAAACCACATTCGCATATTTGCCTTCGAAACCAAACACAGCGGAGGTGCATGAACTCCGCAATATCGCGTTACAAGCTAGTCAGGGGTCTCCAGGCTGCGGCCCGCGGGCTTATCCCGCTTCCTTCTACCAGCATAACTGGCCGCGACTTCGTTTCTCGCGCGACAGAGCATCACCTGTCACTGTCACACGATATTGAGTGGAAAGAGATAAGTAGCATTTATCGCGCGACAAAGAGTCGCGTGTTACAGTTGTGCTAGAGGTAAAGAGCTGGCTTCCAGCGGAGCCAAAGTATAAAGACGGGAACGGGACTGGCCGTTTAGGAGCGACACGTATTCACACAGACGCACGATAGCGCGTCTGTGTGAGTGTCATCCATGCTGGAGCATTCTTACGCATTCTTAAAAATTTGCTTGTAGTGTGTTATGGCGTTATATATATAAGGTTCTAATTTATTAGTTGCAGATATTTTAACAACTTTACATTAAAATAATTAACTTTAAATAGAAATTAAGAAATCTTTTCATATAACTTTTTTGATTTCATTTACCTAACAAAAAAATTAATTATATGTATGTGAGTAATTATATGTATTATCACATGTCACAATAACACTATCTGTCATGTCAACAATTGTTTGACGTAAATGTCGTAACGGTTCGGCGGGAAAACTGCAAATGTCATTAGGATGGGGTTTATCGACGTGAAGTGGCCAGTTACAGCTAAGTGGTACGTAAAAGAGCTACTAGAATCTGTTCAATGAGTTTTCATTTAGTAATCACATTAACAGGGTGTTATTACGTAGCAAATTTGTTTTTCCTTTTTCTCCAAAAAAACATCGTAAAAGCTATATTGTTTCATGCTTTAATATACTCCAGAGACCGGGTACTATCAGCTGTAAAAATATCTGCAACTAATAAATTAGGACCTTATGTAGTATTGGCTTCAATCAAGCGAAGGAGAAAGTTAGCGCCGCGTCGTATCAGGAAACCAAACAAATGGCGCAGAACAGAGTAGAGTGGCGATTACTCCACCGACAAGAGCGTAGCTCTTAAGTTTAATGATGAATGATGATAGTATTGGCGGAAACTGTACCTCTAGCTGCTAGAGTCTAGCACAACAGTGACACGCGACTCTTTGTCGCGCGACAAAGGCTACCTATCTCTTTCCACTCAATATCGTGTGACAGCGACAGGTGATGCTCTGTCGCGCGAGAAACGAAGTCGCGGCCAGTTATTAAAAATAATTTAAATAGAAATAAAAGTAATATCGGAACTGCTGTTTTAATTTAATAATTTCCAGATGCAAAATATGCGACGCCAGCGAGGGGGGTCTCACAAATGTGACCCCTAACCGTTCGTAACGAAATTTAGGAAACTAAATGGGAAAGAAATATTCCGTACTCGATCCAGCTCTTTTGTATGTGCCGTTTGGCTGTCGAGCCTAGGTTGAAAACCCCTGGCTTACAATGCTCTGCCATTAAATACGTTTATGAGTGAAAACCTCTTTGGAACAGAAATATGACCGTGTCAAGTGCAGGGAAATGCTAGAAACAATAGCTAGAAGTTTGTTATTATTATTACTCGCTGAACTGCAAATAATAAAATAAAGAGAGGACCGTAGTCCAGTCGTATTAAATTGAAATCGTGACTAATTGCAATTATCGTGTTTGTTAACTTTGGGTTTTGCTGAGTGGATAATGGATATATAATGGAAATTTTAAAGATAACTTGAAATAGCGTTACGTGGTAGGTACAGCTTCATTGCGAGAATTAAAGTGTAATTTTGTAACGAACTAAAATGTTAAAAGTGGGACCCCCTTGTTTCCCATAAAGTTATAAGTCATATTGTGTTAGTCATAATTATCGAAAGTCGTAAAGTATTTGTTTCTCTAAAGCGGTAATATTATTAGGATATTTTAAAACGTTAGCATACAGAAAACAACAAGTTAGGTTAGGTTTGTTTTATAACAATTCTGAAAACTTAACCCGTTTCGACAATTATGACTAACAATAACGTATGGCTTTTAAAAACTATGGGAGACAATATAGAACTATTGAAATTATTAGAAGGTAATGAACACCTTACCTTAATTTTTTAACACTTAATTTAAAATTAATTTTATTTATCCTCTTAGTAAAATATCAAAGACTTTAACATTATAATATAAAGGGTGACTTTTTTGTATATGACCCCAGCTCATTTTAAAGTGACTAACAAGCATGAAATAAAGGTATTAATCATCGGTGACACTTGAACAGACCCGACTGACTTTATAGTTGTCACAACAGTAATTAATGATGCATTCTGACATGATCTGTAGTGAAACTAATGAATAAGCGTCGCTATACATGATTCACTTTCGAACGCTTTAACGAGCCCAAGGTCATCTTAACCGAAAAGTCCCCTATGCCTTTATTTAACCGTTGATTTTATATTTAGAACACAAATACTTCTATGGTTAGTTTACGATACGACCCGACAGCAAAAACATTGTCCAATAACACCAAAACATATAGGAATGCCTCCTTATATGTTATGGTGTTATTGGACAATGTTTGCAAACCCTATAGTAATATACAAGTTGCAGGAAAAAAAATCAAAAATGTACGAAATTTCTCAGAACTGTTCGGATGTTTTTCCAAGAATTCAACGCAAGTTTCTATTCAAAAAATTTTTGTTTTTTATTGAAAATTTTTCAAATGTATAATGATATCATACAGCACATTAATAAGACAGGCAGTAAAAAATGTCTAATAAGGCATTTATTTAGTAAAATCTTGACATGATTTCATTGTTTGCTAAAATGAAATTTCTGAGAAGTTTTCATATAGAAATTTCGCAACTTTGGAACTTCTCGGCGTAAGACACCTATCCCTTTACTGTGCCTTTACTCAACAAAGGTCAAAATGACACTAAGACCAGGTTACATGTGAGTTTATCAGTCTATAGGTCTTCTTCAACATTTTAATGGATAAAATATGGAAAGTAGGATATCTGGATATCCTAGAAACAAATTATAATTTTTTGCCTGCTTAACACGACTTGAAGTTAAACTATGTACAAATTTGGAGATGGGCGCAGATGGATAAAAACCAGGTAATTATGGGTATTTTTACCCCAATCGTCCATAGGGTAAATTAGGACAGGGATTTACTTGCGAGTGCCCATCTGTACAAAGTAGATCTAACCATCTAGATATTGGCGCCACAATTTACAGTCGTCAAACCGTCAAGGCGTGGCATCCATTCAAAGGGTGCGGACTGCGGTGCTAGGCAGCAGACAATGCATTGTACAAATAATTTCGTCAATACAACTATGGTTAAAGTTAAATATTATCACGTACACGCTGGAATCTAGGCATAAACTTCCCGTAATGATCGCACGTGCTTATAATTATTGTCTTTAATTTATGCGTGTGGCAACTTAGCGCCTGTCTTACTTTGAATAATATCTAGCACACCGTATGAATCATTTTTATAAATCTCACGTTTTACATGTAGTACTATAGATCAAGTAATAGTGCTACGTACAAACGCACCACCGGACGGAACTCACCCGATCGTCTATCTTTATCGCATAACGCGATGATACTATAGCTTGGCAACTTCGTTGGTGACACTCACCTGTCTGCTTTTTGTTATGTGCAGCCGTAACTATTTACACAAGTTACCGCCAACATGAACGGGGGCCTCCGGAGGCTACCTCCGTCGGTCGCCGATCGTGTTGGCGGGAACTTGTGTAAGTAAAATAATTACGGCTGCACAGGACAAAAAGCACACAGGTGTCACCAACGAAGTTGCCAAGCTATAGTAGCCGCGTAAGTAAGCCACTTCTTGTAATACACTCAAGGAAATTGAATGTTTAGTAGTTTAATCGTCTTCTTAATTTATTCGTATTGGCTCGTTCGTGGTTCATCATCATTCGCGTCGAGTCGGAAAATAATAACACGACCAATTTCATAATTATGTTAGTTAACCTGCCAAACATTCAAATTTCTTGAGTGTACTTCGTTTCTCTGCGGTTAAGATCGGATAATACATGAAGTAAATGTCTGATTGACGTCGTTGGACTACTTTCCGAAACACATTCGCCCAAAAATCCAATCTTATGGACTGTGTCGTGAACGGTCAAGTCTAAAAGTATGTTTACGACTGTGAATCTCAGCCTAGAGACGTAAGTTCCCAATTGTATACATAATATTAGACGTGATTGTATTATAATAAGCCCCTACTCGGGATCCTACCTCCAAACAAATTCAAAGGTTTACAATTTACAACCAACGTAACTAATACATTATTGGCCTAAAGATTAATGGTAAGAATTAAGCTAATGATATAACCAACCGTTTCTGTACAATGACTAACTAGTCGACTAGACATGTAACGAAAATCGACTCGTGCGCATGACGCAATCGAGGATTCTTTAAACGTGATTCAGAAATGGCGGGCCGAGGTCCAACTGAATTTAGGACAAAAAAACATGACTAAATGTCCGAGCCTGCGGTCGCAGTGATTCAAGAGAACTGATTAAATTAAGCATAATTTTAAAGTTTTTGGAGTAACCGAAATATTCAGAGTAAATATTTGACATTCATCTTTTGGAAAGATCAAACTTAAAACGGAATAGCTCCATTCTCAACAAACGTTTATAAACATAAAATATAACAGCGCCTTTAATTAAAATTTTCAATAACTTCGTAAGTGAATACAAAACTTGGTCTACATACATATTTATTACATACATCCTCATAAAAAGTCGATGTAACACCTTTGCCTAGATGGGCCGAGCTGATAAGCTAGCTTAATCATTATTCCAAGCCCGCGTCTAATTTACGTTCGAAGACCGAGGAAGTGGTTTCTTGTAAGCAATGTCCTGTTTCTGCTATTTCGGCGCACCTGCTTTTATCGGAATTAAACTCTGAATGAAAAGAGACTCCCTATTCCAGTACGATAAGAACGGCATTTTATTACAGGGGTGTCAATTACTCGCCACGGGCACTTAAAAGTACCTTGCGATAGACTTCTATTATAAATTGAGCTTAACATAATTTTTTCCTTCCAAGGAATTTAGTATTAATATCCATCCATACAAATATACCGGAGTATATTTCCTTTAAAGTTTGCAATGGTGTTGTTTTGTTTGTTATTCACGATTTTGTATAAGAGCACTACATGCATTATTCATATGCAAACATACTTAATATATGAAATGCATTGAAAACATCGTAAAACATGCTAAAGCCAAAGGTTGAGTTATTACACAATTCAATAACACCAGAAATAGCAACGTCGAGGCGAGCTATTTAATAAGCTTCGATAATATTATCACAACGAATACATGATAGAGGCTAACTAGCTATTGTTATAGTAGGTACCAAATAGTTGAAATAATTCAATTAAAATGTGTTAGATTAGAGAAACATGCCGAAAGATTTGCTTTGATTTAATCGGCAAACGTTGGCAACAGTTCTTTTTAAGACTAACGGATATAGCACAACGGGCCAACTTATACGCAACTAATTACGGGAAAAGGTAACCACAACCATATCGTAGTACCAGTAGCAAGTGATAAACGGCCTGTTGAGTATGCTTATCAAAGCGCCCATTCATTTGTGCTAATATACATCCGGATAAAAATTCAGGCTAGCAACGGTCACGGCCATAAATAACGATGAGTAAATGTCGCTGGACAGACTTGATTACGTCAGTGCAGGATTCGAGCGAGTGCTCACCCATGTGTATTTGGCTTAACGATCTGAATGGCTCGGTGCTACACCCCCCAAAAACAAAGAACTAGCTATAAAAAAAGTACGAAGGCCTACCCCGAATGTAATGGAGAGAGGTAATAAATTCAAATTAAAAATTATTTATTCAAGACAACAGAGATCCATATATAAAAAACGGGACCAAAATCCAAAGGCACCTTGTGAATCTCGCGAAGCCTTTTTGTTGATTGATCACTGAAAAGATTCTCAGAATGAATAAACAAACAAATGTAACGGTGAATCAGTTTAAAACGAAAAAGTTCTGTCTGCACCGCTAAGGTAAACCATAAAAAGTAGCCAGCCTTGCCACCGACAATGACGAGACCGGTAAGGACTAAAGAATGGGGTCACGCTCGTGGTCAATGCAATGCAGCAAGTTATCCGCGAAAAGGGGTCGTATTCAATAATATTCACACGTTGCACATATGGGTGACGATGACGGTTTATTACCATTTAGATCGCAATGGAATGTGTGAATCAGACGTCTGGATTTGCTAGCAAATACCATAGCTAGTCAAGAGATACAAATCTATGTCAATTGACAAACGATGATTTAATTCTGAGCAGAAGATATGCTCACGAAAGGTACCTTTTTGGGGGCAATAGAAATGCCAGGATTGGGCTGGACCTTTAGAACATATTTATAACGGCCCGAGTTCATTTGTGGTAATGGTATTACCACAAATGAACTCGGTTATGGGTAATACCGTATTACCCATTATAGGTGTTTCAGTAATAAATTTGTACACATCCGAGAAAAAATTCAAAGGTGTATGTATGGTGAAGTGCCAAACCCGCACTATGCCAGATTGGGGACAGCGATCCATTCACTCTCATCCATGAGAAAAGCCTGTGCCCAGTGGTGCATGGTTGATGATGTGTGATGAAGTAATAAAACTAGTAAATTGTTATCTTGCGATCAGACCATACGCAAAGACAAAATGGCTAGGTAGAGGAAGAACATTCCCTTCATTAAATACTTTAGTAAACGCAAGTATTCCTTAACCAAAATCATGAAATGACAAGGTAACGAGTTCAGTACATTAAATTGTAGAAAGTACTCGTATAAGGAAACGTACGCAAGGCAGATATTCGTTGACCGTAATATTGTTATCAATAACGGTACAAAATCCACGTCTCAATACCTTAAGACTAAAAAAGAGATTCAAAAGGATAAATTTAAAGAGCTACAATGACGGAAAAGAGTTGTTTGCCAATGATTCGAGTATAATAAACTATCTGAATGAATATGCGGGAGTGTCTTCCTCAATTACTAGTACTACCACGCAGACGACTTGATATTTTGTTCCTACCGTTTTCCTGAACAAATAAGTTGCCTGACATCTCGAATCAGCTACCGTTTTGGAAAACTGCGCTAAAACGCACATAAGGCTTCGCTGGAAACTGCTTTCTTTTCCGTGTATTTTCGAAAGTATTGTGGAGTGTAATTGAAGTTTAAAATTTAAATGTGATGTGTGATGGTATTATGGTACTGCAAAAATTAAAAGAAACTAATAAGTCAGGCCTAATAAGTATAAATGAAGCGATTTGTGGCTTGTATTTTCTGTTATTCCCCGTAGGTAAACCTGACCTCATACTGTGATAAATTCTCAATGATTCTGACTGAGTAACACATCAGTTTGAAGTCATAATCGTAATTAGAGTACATATTTAATTCATTAACATCAAACCTGGGCGTTAATAATTTAAATATAATTTTAACGACTTCATTACGATTAATGAATTCAATACTATTACTAAATTTATTTCGTTAATGAGTTGCTCTGTGGAAATATATTAACTATCTCAATGTGGTTTTAATGATACTGCAAACGTTAAAACTTAAATCGTGCATATATAGGCCAAACTGTTTACTAGCTATTGGGCAAAGCAGTCTTACGCAAGAACATCAGATGTTTCTGCAGGGCCCTTAAATAGCGTGTAATTGGTCAAATAGATGTCCTTACAGCAGCGTCCTTATGACTCTAATGATAAAGACTGATTGCTAAACCAGTGGGTGGTTAAATTTGGACTACGGATAGCCCCTATTCGCTAAGGAGTTTAGTATCGTGTGGTGTCAATAAGTTCGTACCTAATTACTTAAATAACATTTGAACTTCTGTGGTTGGGAAATCAATTCATCCGCGCGCTAGCACGATTAGCCGCGAGTTCGCTTATCGCACGATAGAGCAATATTTTAATTTTTCATTGTACAATTTTATGTTATATATTTTTCTACGGGCTTTTACAGTCCCAAAGGGACAAAAAAATGTCCTAACATTTATTAATGCCACACCTGGCCATAAAGCCGCTTTCTGGCCAAGTGTAGACATAAAATGATGTACACAACACGTGAGGTAATAAAGAAAACCCTCGATCGCATATTTCGCACCGTTAGAATGAAAGCGACCTAATTCAAAAATTTGCAATTTTGAGTTACAACCGTAAAACGACTTAAAACCGTGCCCTAAATATGTTTGTTGGTCAAAAACTGACGAGTTTATGCTGAAACAGTACAAACTCAGTTTCACGGTCTCTTTCCCACGGCAGAAATTCCTCCCCCACTTCGGTGCGATACCGCCGCATTTAGTGTTCCGCTGGCTCTTGTCATAATTGAACGCGACGCTGTCGACGCGAAAGTGACCTAATAGTAATCGAGTCGATTTAGTTCCGAAACTTAAGGTAAGCATTATATTTAAATTTCAAAATGAAATTGACCTATTCAATATTATGACAATTTTCTTCTAAATGTTTGCTTGTAATTTTAGACTTACTAAGGTTTATGCCACTTTGTTAATAAAAAGTATTGTGGGTATTGTGACTTATTGAGTGTTAAACCTTTATTAAACAAAACTGTTAGTTATGTTTAAAGTCATATTAAAGAATACGTCTCTTTTGGATTTATACAACCACATTCGGTTAAAGCCGTTTAGTTTATATGTCGTTTTCATTATAAAATATTAATGAAGTTATTATTTTAGGTCATAATTTGTGTGATACTAAAATGAAGCGAAGGGCGCACATTATATTAGAAAACGCACGAAAAAAGAATAGAAACAATTATGAAGATAAGCAGAATAAGTCTCAGGTTAGTACTTATGTATTTTGTAACTATTTTGGTTATTGTGACGGCAAGCTTTATTGCAAATGCATAATCATTTCAAAATAGGCTTGAGTCAATGTCAGTCAATTACAAATTCATGTTTTAAATGCACGCTTTGCTTGTTTTGAGAGTTGGTTGTGTTTTTTACAGGAAAGCAACGATGAGAATATATCTCCAAATACGTCTTTCATCGAAAACACGCCTGACCGTGAAAAAGTTTACGATCGTGACCATCTCAGACATGTTGAGAATGTAAGTTAAAAAAAAATCTATAATAACTGATGATTATATTGCCTGTTTTTCTTAATTTTGTATAACTGATGATTATATTGCCTGTTTTTCTTTATTTTGTAGGGCCGCAGGACAATATTGTCTCCTATAAACGTTCTCGTGGAAGAATCAGATGATGAACATAATAATCCGCGTCCGCGACAAGAAGTACTTATTAGAAGCAGTAGTGTGTCTTCCTCATCCTCTAGCTCATCGTCATCCAGTTCATCAAGCGACAGTTCTAGTGCCAGTTCATCAAGTTCTTCCAGTAACCACAGCACAAACGTTATGGCTGCTTTGGACATTGCAAGTACCTCTCAAAATACTCCGAGTACTAGTTCTTATAATAGGGTTGTCAAAGAAAACGATACCTCGTATCGCATATCACCTGTTGACCAACTTGAAAGCGACCCTGACTTAAGTGATGATGATCGTACATTTCAGCCAGAACATATATCTCAAACTCGTCTAAGAAGCTCTTCCCCTTCTGAGAACTCCTCAATTGACTCGCCTTCTACTAACGCTGCTAAAAGACCTAAAAAGCATCCCCGTCAACCCGAAAAATGGAAGCAAAATATTGTCAAAAAATTAAGGAATACAGGGCAAGCCTACACATCGGTTTCTAAGTCCAAGAAAGAAGTTCCCGCCCGTAGTATGAAAGAGCCATGCACGTGTCGGTTAAAATGTTTCGAAAACATTACTGACGTCGCTAGAAAAGAAATCTTTGAATCGTTTTGGAAACTTGGATGCTTAGAATTACAGAGACTCTGCATAAAATCTTGCATGATGGAAATACACCCAAAATATAAATATACCAATTCGGCCACACCCAGACACCCAAATAATGCTTTCTATTTCACTGTAGCCGGACAAAAAATTCGTGTTTGCAAGAAGTATTTCATAAATACACTAGATATCACAGATAGGCAGACAGGGTGACCACTATTTACAACAATCAAAACTCCCTGACTTTTCCCGGTTTTCCAGGCGTTTTTTCTAGTTTTTCCCTGACTATAATCTTAAATGTAATAAGGATGAAATATATAATTGGAATACTTTTTCAAGATTTGAACTACGAAGATTTCAACGTTTCGAGGATTATGGTACAAAAGCGACGAATAGGGTATTTGACAACAATCAAAATAAATTGATTAACTCTAACCAGCAAATTACGCTTCCAAAACAGCCCGGATAAAATCATTCAAACTTATTTTCGTGCCATCAACAATTTTACAATGACGAAAACTAAAAATAAGGCAACATGTTGAGCATGACGTCACAAGATAGTATTTCATACTAAGCTGCATACTTTCGGAGCGTTTGAGAAACCTTATTTTTTGTAGTCGGTTTAAAATCTTAGGTATAAGTGAAATAAAAATTAACTCGTTGAGTAATCATGTTTACTACACATTTCAAATAATACTTAATTACAAAATCTATTGTAACTTGGTAATCTGTCTTTCCAATAACGCAGCTTCTTTGGCAGCTCCTTCAAGAATTTTTTGCCTTTTGGCTTCAAGTTCTCTGACCAATTCTGTAGTTTTTCTTTTTTCTGCTCTATTTTTCTCTTCTGACCTTAAGTTTTCCTTTTTTTTTATTTTGCTCTTCCATGTACACGGAGTGAGCATTACGAGCCGCGTGGATCATTTTTTTTTCAATGTTTATTTTGTTTATACCGCCGTAGTAGGATATCGCGTCTTTGCGCAATTACAGACTCTTGCGAAAGATTTTCCACTAATATCTCCTTATTGATGGAAAAGCCACGCTCACTATAAGCGATTCCGTAGGATAACACCATAACCATTTTGATAAAAGTTTGCAAGTCTTTGTTTTTATTTTTTATCAAATCGAGCCAAAGGTCATCCAGTCGGTGACCATCCTTAATTGAAAATTAGTGGCCAAAAGTGATTCGTATAAAAGTGGAGCAAGGGGTGCGTCGGATTGAAATAGTGTTAAAAATGGCTCCACTTGCACCGCCACCGATTGAAAAAAGGCCAATTTAGCCTTTAATAGTTTGTCTTCCAATGCAGAATTTACTACCGTAAAGCTTGCGCTGTCAGCTGCTTTGTTTTCCTTTTTTATTCCCTGCACATATTTTTCAACATTCGGTATAATTTTAGTGGCGCGATCAACAACGCTAAAGTTCTCGACCCAACGTACCGCACAAAATTTTAGCGGGAATGTACTGGAGTCTGAAAACCTCGTATAGTCTTCACGCCGCACGGGGCTATAGCAGAATAGATAGTAGGTATAGCGAACGCAAAAACGCTACAACGTTCCATCCCGAGGCTTTCATTGATTTTTTAAATGCATTATGGAGATTGTGAAGTCCACAACTCCCTATGTTAAGGAGAATTGGATCACCCCATAGATGTACGATATACCTAGATACACAATCAGCCGGAAAAAATGGCCCCACAAAATAGCTAGCCGATCGGCTTGGCTAGCTCATTTTGACTTAGTCTGGTTTCAACCATAGACGGCGACAGTTGTCAACAATGACGAAATGTTGCGTAAAAAAATGCGTTAATAGAAGCAAAAAAACAAGAAAGAAAGATGGGATATACTTCTTTGATTAAGGGCCAATTAATATTGAGCAGAATTACAAGTGATCTCATCGTGATTTCATAGTTTTTTAATATTAATTTTGTTAGTACAAATGTATGGATATCACAGAACAAAAATCTAAGGAGTCAGCATTCGATTATTTTCTTTTTTTATATGTAGAATCATTAGTAATTTTTAAATTGTTTCAATTTAAGTTTTCCACAAAATCCGTAGCGACGAGCACAATCGGCCGGCACAATCTATTGAATCTTTTAATGCAATTTTATTCCTTTTTAGAAATAAAGGAATGTTTCCTTTCAGTAGAATTATTAGCTTACTAAAGGATTTAAGGTAGTTCCCCTCCAGGGCCCATAGATTTTTTCCACCCTGTATAGGGAACGTGCACGACGAAGGTGCTGCCAACTGGTGCCGCCAATCTAAATCATATACCCTCTCATGCTGGGGCCACATTGACGAAAACGCCGTTAATAACGTTAATTTATTGCGTTGAAGGCCGATTAACGTCAGTGTAGCTACGAATTACTATATTTGACATTGACACTTACATATTATCATTAACATTGACAGCTTGATTTGACAGGGGCGATAGTTTCCTTTATTGTCCGCCCGTGTCTCTTTTGTCGTTTAGTGCTGCCACCTAGTTCGTGCACGTTCCCTATAGGAGAGACTGCTGTGGTGCTCCCAAAATATGTAAAGTGGAAGTCTCGTCTTTTTACACCGTGAGTAATCCATTTTGATGAATCCGTGAGTGATTCAACATGTTTGAGTCTCAATTTGAGAAAACCGAAAAAACCCAGATGTTTTTTGCAAAATAATTGAATAGCTAACTTTACTATGTGAGTCAAATTAAGGATAGAAACGGGCGCTGAAATTTTGTAAGAAAATATAATTTTGGTTTTTCTGTATAACAATAAAATATTAAAATCTTTTAACAAAAAGCGACTCCATTTATTTGCTGCTCACTTTTGACGTAAATAACGTAGTCACTTTTTGATAGGTGCCAATAAACTAAAGTTTTCAAATGTTCGTTTGCAAATTTGACACATAGTTGTCATGGAACTAAGTTATCTTTTGAATGACAGTTTCATATAGATACAGCTTATAAATTAACGTTATTAGCGTATATTTGAGTGTAAATGTCATTTTGCGCCAGATTCATAGACATTTTTCTTTGAAACTGTGTGTCTATGTTATTATACGTCAGTGGATCACCCGGTTCGCCTTATTTTTCAGTTTGGATTTTAGGTCTTGTAAAAATTAAAATATATTCGCAAATCATAGTCTCACTTTTTATTCCCTGACCTTCAATAAATTTCCCTGACAATTCCCTGACTTTTCCATGACTAGTGAAATTCCCTGACATTTCCCGGTTTTCCCGGTTTTCCAGAAAGTGGCCACCCTGGCAGATTAGGACGGTAAAAGAGAAAAGTAACATTACAGGATTTATAGCTGCAGATGATAAGGGAAAACATGGGAACAGAAAAAAAACCGACGAAGCCGATATACAGGATATAATGAACCACATAAATAATATACCAAGAATAGAGTCTCATTTTTTAAGAGCTCAAACGGATCGTGAGTACATACCGGGAGGAAAAACATTAAGGGACCTATGGCGAGACTTTTTGAAAAATAGAGAGGAACAAAACAAACCCCCATTAGATTACTGGCTGTATCACAATATTTTCACAACCAGATTTAATATAGGAATTTTCCAGCCAAAAAAAGACAAATGTGATTTTTGTCTGGAATTTGAACTAGCAAATTCAGTTAATATTATGGCTAAACTGGAAGAATCCTATAATACACATATAAGTACTGCAATTCGTAAAAGATGAACCCTTTAACATGTTTTATAAAACATCTTATACTCAGGAAACATTTATGAGAGTGAATTTAAGAAATAAAAGAAAAAAAATGTCTTGTATAGACGAAATTATGCTCAGAAAAGCGTATCAAGGAAAGTTAAAGTTGACTGAAAATAAAAAAAAGGCCTAAGTGAACTTTTACGTAAGAACCTAATACCGAGTTACTATACCAACTACTATAAACTGATAATATCTGAAAATTAACATTGTTTTTTCTTAATCATATTATTTCTTATTAAAAGAAGAAAATATCTCACTGTAATTTTTATAAGACTGTTTTTTTTTTAATTAAAAATAGGTAATATACCGGGTTACTATACCGATCTCTTTGTAATTTTTAGAAGACTTTTTTTTAATTAAAAATAGGTTATTATCTATTTTTAAGCTTGTAAGAATGTGTCAGTATTAAGTATCTATCTATATTGGTAAACACAAAAATACTTGGTATGTACCAAAGAACTAAGCCAAATTGTTAGAAGTTTTACTTGAGTTTTATATGATTTCTTTATAATTACAACAAATAATTTAATATAGTGATTTAATGACAAAGCGTGTGACTTTTATTATTCAAAATTGCAGCTAAAGTGACAACTTGTTTAATAATAAATAGACCTTATCGTCATAGAGCCAAGTACGTTTATATACAGCTTAAAATGAAAGCGACTCAATGTTAATTTGGTCAAATGATATTAAAATATTTCAGTCAAAAAGTGACCCTATAGTGACTAGTTTTTGTAAATCGTGTTTTTTAATAATATAAATGACATCATGTACAAAATTAATTTTGTATTGCAAAGTTAATTAGTCTACCTTTGTTACCTAGGGCAAAAAAAAAACTAAAATCGGTTTTTTAAGGAGTAATTAGGCAATAAACCCGTAAATGTCACAACCGCAAGTTTTATTTTGTGAATTCCCAAAAAGTTCCGTTTTTGCGTTGGGTCAGTTTCACTCTAACGGTGCGATTTACAGCAGCCCCTCGCTTGCAGCAAGGGGGGCAAATTTCTGCGATCTCGGCCTTTCTTTGTATTACCATTACCACCCTAGTTGTGTAATGTACTATTCTTATTTCCTACTATCTGAGAAAATGGTAGCATACAATTTTTCCAGATAGTAAATTATAAGGTTAGGCTGTGGTCCTCAGCAGGATGCACATGTTATGTCAATTTATAGTGCTGTCTATTTTGAGTTATCCCGTTATTTTAGCGTGTGTATTGTTGACACAATTTGGTAAGAGTGTCAACATTAACGAGTGGATAAGTCTCTCATTTAGAGCCATGTGCACAAAAGAGAAATTTGGTCAAGTGTCGATCTCGAACATATGGCGGGTTTTGAAAGTAGCCTTATAACGTCCTGAGTAAAGGCCAGGCCGTATAAGGTGCTGTTGCAAGCCCAGCCTTATATGAGTCATCGTGAATTAGTATGAACCTACTGCTAATTGAACATCTGTTTCTTGCTTATTTGTACAGATTACACATTAAATAAATATAGTATACGAATGTGCTGTGACTAATTCGCTGTAAGGTCTCAAAACAGCAAAGACGTCATATTGGTGGCATGACAAATAAATTCAAATTAAAGGTAAGGAGGAAAAATACTTAGTTGTGCACTGTAAACGTATTCGTTTCACAGATATCTTGTATTTTACATTTCCATTCTTATTCATTAGAGCTAAGTTCAGTTTTCCTTAAGCATAAATTAAACGGATGGTAACTGAGGAAGCCAGAAGTACCTTTTTTGAAGGATATTGTAAATCCCATTAAGGTAAACGTCCCAGTGCTTGACACGTTAATGTAGTGGACACCCTGTCGTCATCTATTGCTAATGACTTAAGGGTTATTCTTCAGGAAAATGTCTGCGACATATTCCTCTGTCTCCATACATTTCGTATGAAAAAGGGCCAGAGGAATAAGGTGCCCGCAGACATATTTCTGAAGAATAACCCTTAACATTCAAGGTGGCGGCAAATTTTAAAGGAGTATTGCGTATTCAAATTCTAAAATTCGACATACGTTACTGCCTAAGTTCCTTTATCAAATCATAGCCTAGTGACACAGTTAACGTGTCTTACACTCGAGATAGGTCTAGTCTATGCATAAGTAAAGCTGTGCTATTACGTGAGATGGGTCTATGCATAAGTAAAACATAGTCTAACGACTATGCATATTAGGTATCATGTTGCCATCAACACAGACATTGCGATGTAGCTCGTCGGTATGTTAATAATGATACTATTGTAGCATTTCTATGGCATAACGTTACGAAATTATTACACGTGATTAACTGCCGTTTTGCTGTTTATTACCAAATTCAGTGATTTCATCAAAAGTAGGTACCTACCCATATTCCTTTCTCTTCTGAAATTAAAATGTTAAATACTCTCGCAGTTATGAGTTATGAGACAGTTAAGATTTTTACGATCCCGATCTGAACAGATAAAATAACACATCTAAATGGTCCTTAAACCAGATACACCTAGTCTAAGAGCTACCGTCAATGCTACTGACAACCAAAATGTAGGAGTAAAACTTGTGATATACCTATATCTGTGCTTTCAGCATAGAGGAAACTAAATATTTCTTAAGGCGCGGTAGGACCTGGCTCGCATTTCACATACAAACTAGGGTCGGGCGGAATGCAGATTATTGCAGATTATCTTCGATTTCTAACATAAAAGTATACGTTATCAACCCAAACATGAGAGGATGCCCTGCATGACTGTGAAATCATGATTGTCAGGTATTAATTTTGTCAGAAAAGGTAACTGGTGATGAACAAAATGAAAAAAAATAAAAAAAATACTTTATTTTAGTGTTTTCGCGCTACTTTTCTATCGAGCGAAGTGTTCGCTATCGTGTTCTAAGTGAGAGGAAGCCCTAGATACAGTTCTGAATATTATTATATATGTTTTACAGTGACCTAAGAGTCAAATAAGTGCTCTAAAAATGATTTGGAAACTAGGCTTCCGTGCCCGATTCTGGTCTCACCTCGCCTTAATAAAACTATTTACCCGACTGCGGCGAAGCACAAAGGAGGGTTATGTGTTTGACCTGTATGTATGTATGTAAGTATGTATGTCCGTTCCTATGTCCGTTCGTAACTACTCAACGGCACATCCGATTTTGATAAATTTATACATCATTAGATTCGTCTTGATGGTGCGAGTCACTGGGTATGAAGTTCGTTAAAATAAACAAAATGGATTTTATGCAGTTTCAAAGTGCACCACGGTCGGGTTTTTTTTTAATAATTTAAATATTATCTTCGGTTGCCGCGATTATATAAAAATAATAATACAACAATGATGTAGGTAAGCAGATTAAATCACTTTTATGACTTCATTTTACAAATCGATGTCTTAGACTGATTTAACTCATTTTTTTTCAATCTTTTTTATGGACGTGTCTATCCAAATTAAACCATAAAATCTGTCCACCTTTTAGTAAACTTCACACCATTTACGGCTATTTTAATCCGAGACGCTACTAAATTCATTAGCTCCGACAATTATGGCTGTTAGAATATCCGTTTATCCACAATACCGAATGTTACCGGCGTTTAGTCACGCGCCATCTTAAAAAAGTTGAAAAAAGCGTTGTAGAACCGGTTATGGCTCTGAATAGCTATAACACGGCTATCCTTGACCCGAATCTGTGTCCGTGCTCCCGATGGGATGATTTCGTCCACACAATAATGCATTAGCTATTGATAGCTAACTACACTATTGATAGTGTTACAGTATTGTAAGTATGTACACTACAAAGTAAAATAAGCTACTTGATGACAGAACAGAAGGTTACTTACTACCCTATGCTGTTGTTATTGTATGGTTACGGTTACTAAATTAGAAAACAAATGTAAATTAGACAAAACATAAAGAGGGTTAAGTGTTTCTGCCAACAAACTGTTATACAGATTGGCAGATGTCATATACCTACATGTACGTGTAAACTTATATTTGGTAATAAATAAAAATAAAAAAAACAAATCAGGTTCGTTTTATGAAGTGTCAGAACGCTCGGAAAGTATGCAGTTTAGTATGGAATACTGACTTATGATGTCATGATCGCTGGTGGCTCCAATATGAGTGTAAAGTTGTATATAAAAACTTCAATTATTTAACAATGCAAATTACAAATAAAACATAACGACTTACTAAACTAAACTGAAGTAAAAATTAATCTAAATCTAAGAAAATAAACCTAAATTAAAACTAAAAATTATCTAAAAAATTGGGTCCCTTTTGGTATGGTATCGAATATGCTGGCAGCGTTTTCTCGCTGTATGGCGATGCTGAGTGCGAGGCGAAGAAACTGCCAGCATTTCGGTCACCGGTGCAGTCGACCAGCTTTTTAGATAGGTATTTAAGAAGGGCATGTGCGCTGGGACCAGACCCCTCTTTCCCAGCGGGCACTTTGGGCAAGTGCCCAGGGCCCCGCGATAGATAGAGGCCCCCCTCAGATGAAATACAAAGTCATAGAGGCCCCATTATCCTAATATGCCCAGGGCCTCCAATAGGTTAAAGATGGCCCTGGCTGTGGCCCCACGAGCCCAGGGTCTCGCTGACTGGCATAAAAATGTATTCGAAGCGGAGACCCTACTTGTGCCTTTTTAATTTTTCGGCCGCTTTTGCCGCCGCATATCGGGTGTATATTACATAGTGTTAATTAGAAATATTTTATACATATTTTTTAAGGCGTCTACCGTTGTTTCTATTATAATTATAACAGTTTTGCTATCTCGCCAAATTTTGTTTTCACGAAGTTCCTGGTCGACGGAGCGTGCCTAAGGAGAACATCGACCTGTGTACGGTTAGTACAATTAAACATTAAGGTGATCAGAGTGGCCCTGTTTCCATACTAACACAAAAAACTGTAAAAAAAAACCACGACGCAAAAAAAAAAGACTCCCGGCCATATCCGATGTATAACAACGCAGTCGCAGGCAGTTCTATTGTAGGCCGCGCTGCAGAACCTCAATTAAAAAAAGTAAACTAAACTCGCTGAACTGATCTATGGTCGCTGGTTAAATCTAGCTAAGAACGTGGACGAACGTCAAGTAAAAAACTAAACTAAACTCGCTAAACTGATCTAAAACAGCTCGCTGGTTAAATCTAGCTAAGAACACTCGGCCAAGTGGTCAAGAACACCTTTAACACACAAAAACCGCAACGAAATCGGTGTAGTAGTTTTTCAGGATAATGGTAGTAGACATATATTGACACATACAACTATTAGCATCATCATTAGAAAACAAACGTTATTCATTTAAAAAAAATCGTTTTGTTTTAGACTTTCATAGTACAAACGAAGCCATTGTTAACTAACCACCCATTGAGTGACTTTAACACGTCGTAATAAAGTTTACATCCGTTTAGAAATGTATAATTAACAGTGTGGTCGATGGTCCCTGAGATTTTCTTTAAGAAATATTGATTTATTTTGGAAAAATCGTGATTAAGTAAGACACGGCTTCGCTAATTGCTAGGAAAAAATTAAAGGAATCCGTAAAGGTGTAATCCCTGACTTTTATTTTTTTTTGTGTCCTACACTTCAACATTTTTATAATTACTCATTGTACTTACTTCACACGTTGCCTAAAAACATCGATTACTAGTATACATTTTCGGATATAACAGAAACTTCACATCCGGACAACTAGGCATTTCGTATCATTTCAACAAAACAACTTTTTTATTTAAACTCACTATTTTGATAATTATTATAAGAAAAACGGAACTTAATCGCGCAAAAAAATTATCAAAACAAACATAAAACATTGCCCCTTCGCAGACATGGATGCCCGAAACGTCGAGGTAAATACATATAAATATCATGTTTTCTTAATAATAAACAACTTTTTCCTTCCAAAACTTTTTTCCATAATTTTTCTTAATTTATTTTTTGTCGACTGGCCTGGGGAGGCATCAAATAGGGAGTTGTGGAAATCAAAGGCTTTATAAAAAAAATGGCAAAAGTAAAAATAACGCACTAAACATTAAGAAGTATGGTTACTTACTTACTATACAAAGCTAGAGTGCGACTACGATAACTTTGCAGAGCGGAACATGGCAACACTTCCGTTTAGAAGTCAAATTTCTATGAAAATGTGACTGTGCCTTGGAGGTGTTGCCATGTCCCGCTCTGTAAAGTTATGGTAGTCGCACACTATATATTGGTACATGTTTAGTTCAGACAGGTGGGTGTCCTGTCTGGTTTTTTGTTACAAAACCAGTTTAAATTCGGGCGCTTAGGTTATATACGGAGTACGAATACGAACTTGATTATATTCGTATTTAGACGATTAAGATATTTATTTGATAGCTATATTTACGTATTAGGAATTAAAATTAGACCACATCATTATAATCATGCGTTCATTATTATATTTTCATGGTTTTCGTACATGCTTTTTATTTACAACTCAACGTCTGATAAGGCTTCCGTTATTCTTACATATAAAGTGCCTACAATTTATGAATATAAAACCTAAATGAGTCTACTGTACACACAAAAAAGATAATAACCTAAAATTAAAATATATTTCGTTAAAATAAATTGGGCCCCTTTGCCATGGTTCCGAAGATGGAGGCAGCATTCCTGGCTATATCGCGATGGCTCGTATATTTTAGAATAAGATAGATATCTAATTTTCATTTCGTTTTCTCCGATTAAGAAAAACTCGTATGAGAACGAAGAACGTACCCTCTTCTATAATCCGATGTAAATATCAACATAACCTGGATTTATACAAGCCTTTTGACCACTGGAGGGACGACTTTTGTTTTTTGAACTGACAATAAAAAATATCTAAAATGTCTAATAGAACAACTTAAGTCTAACTTAAGACGTATCAAATACCTATTATTGACTGCAGATATTTTTGCAGGACTGTAATTGTGTTAAAAAACAAAATTGCTAAAGCCGGCTTTCATTCAACGGTATAAGATTTATTTTAGGATTGCGTACTTAAGTTACTGGACTATTTATTACTCGGGAGGCTTAGGTTCGCCGCGCGGCCCGGGACTGGCGACCTGGTTCACCCCAGGCGCCCCCCGGCCCCTCCAAGGTGGCCCGGCCAGCGACCTAGTTCGACCCCAGGGAACGCCACGGCCCCCACCTGGTACGACTTTTGCCTCACCCAATAAGGGGTGCAAGTTTGTCAGGCTTCAAAAAAAAAATCGCCGCGCTGCGTGCTTAGCCAGCGGCCAGAAAGAGCACGCGTTATTCGACAGAGAGAAAGACGGTTGGATCCAGTGCGTTCCGTCCGGTGGTCGGACCCGAACAGTTTTGTTAGAGACTTCTGTACGTAGTACTATTATTTTTTGTGTGACTGTTATGGGATCAAACGATTCATTACGTTTCTATTGTTGAAACTATGATCTATACCTACCTATACCTATTGCTGATCGAAAGATGAATAGGGTACTTATAATGTTGAATCATTGGACAAGTTTTTTATAGTTAGCAAGAAATTTGAATCACTCTCAACGCCATGCTTATTTTTTCATTGATCTGATAGATCTTATTGGCTATTTGTACGGGTATTACTGCCGAGTGCCGACCGATCATCGTCGTCATCATCAGCCTATATATCGTCGTTACTTTAAAAAAAAAACACGTATTAAACGGCCAAAGTTTGACTAGGTACAGTCGAGTTCACTTAGATCTACACACAGGAACAAAAATATCTGAACGCGACCCTATTGTCAGGAGCATAAAAGCGTGTTCAGATATTTATGTTTTCTTATATGTGTAGATGTAAATGAACTCGACTGTAATTGTTTATCTTTATACTTCGGCAGTATCTTCAGTAGCAGTATTTTAGTGATCTCTTACGATATATTTGGCCACTTAGATTGCTAACTGTATGGTATACCGTCGTTGGTCATCTTCCCTCAATGATCATGTTTTTTAAGGAAGTGTGAGTGAGAAGGACTGTGACTGATGAGAGGGTTTTGCTTGCTGACTATACGCCCCGCCTCGCACGCTTGCTTTGCTGTACCTATCTTTGATTACGTCACAGCACCAGTGCACTCCGTTCGGATGCATCCAACTCGCACCTCCACTTGCACTGCAGTTATGATTGGTGGTATTGTATGTAAACATGAGAAGAAACGAGTTTTTTAAAACTACTACCTATCTTATTAGATTTGAGTTGGTAACAGTTAATTGTACAAAATGTAGTTAAAGTAAGTTAAGGTAAAATGAGTAATAACTCAAAACCGCGCCAGTTCTCAAAAAAATATATTCTATGGTATACGCCATAAAGCTGAAGTTACACTACAATTTGTAAAGGCACTTTTATCAACGTATGTCGCGTAATGAGGTAATTAGTACCAAGTACGTAGGTAAAGTAAAACACATGTTAAAATGTAGGTCACTCTGCCTGCCCTCCTAACCTATTTCTGCCCAGCATCCCCAATCGATAACTAGATACTCGTAACTCAGTAACTAGGCGATCACAAAACTCGAATTAATTCCTAATTCAAATACTTGTAATTCCAATTTCAAACCGCCAGTATCTAACGACTTCGTTTTGTTTTTTTTTTAATTTGAATTTCGAACTTACCTTACGCTGGGCTTCGGCGGCAAAGCCAGATTTGGCTGCTCTGTTGTTGGCCATCGTGGGTAACTAATTAGAATAAATAAATCACAGACACTTGGGAGTCACTTAGGTAAACAGCGCGGCGCGGGACGCGTGTTCAGTGTGTGAGTGCGTGAGGATGAATGACATCATGGTGCGACGCCGCGAGCTTGGTAAGCGGGTAGTGATGTGAGTGTGTCGATAGTTTGGAAGGTTTTGGCTAAAAACACTTGTCTGAGATGACTCGTACGTTTTATCATCGCAGCAGACGAGGTTCCTTTTCATCGATTCAGAGGGGTTTCAATTCGGACCAGTGGAAGAATCAATTCGGGTTGATCACGTTGAAAAAAAAACGATTTGTCAGATTGCTGTTTTAAACTTGACTGATGGTTTTTTTATATATTTTTTTGTAGGATCACTCTCAAAGAGTTAAAAAAATATGGGTATGTGTGGTCTGTTCAGTATTTAAAATGTAATTTCAGATTTAGCAATCCAGATCTAGCTACATTGTGAATATAGTCGAAAAAGTTGCGATGCCAGTAGAAGATTTTTTTGAGTTTGCTGCCCTTTCCGACTGCTAAAAATATATAAAACCTTCACGATACGGAACATAAATATGAGACTGTCCATGTATTTTTTTATATTACCTTGTTCGTCCTGACTAGAGGTGTGCGCCGCGCCGGCGCGCCGCCGCCGCCGGCTTTTTTGGCCACGCCGCCGCCGCCGATTTCTGATCGGCGTGAAATCGGCGTGAATAAAAAACTTATTGCAAAAGCAGATTTTCGTACCATATATTAAAACTAACCTTACTTAACACTTTGTTCTAGCAGTTCATAGCATATACTCTGTTGAAATCAAGGTTCATCCCATTTTTGGATAACGTTTTTTCTTATTATCCTCTCGTAGGATTTCAAAAGACGGCAGAGGCTAGTTAAAATGGTCTAGATCATCATTATCATCTCAATCCGGAGACATTCATTGATGAACATAGGTCTGCCCTAAACAATTCCGAACGAACAGTCGCAATGCACACGTTTTCTCTTAATCGAATGCCGACGAACTTAAACATGTCCTCAGATCATTTTGTGGAGGCCAACCCACGCTCCATCTTCCTTCAGATTCGTGGTCTTCATTTGGGAACCTTTCTATCCCATCGGTCTTTGTTGCTCGAGCTATATGCCCAGCCCATTACCACCTCATCTTGCTAGAGTTATGTCACCTAAGTAGGTTCTTTGGAAACGGAACGAAACGGATTTACTAATTACTAATTTGGTCTAGCTCTCTCTATGGAACGTTGAGCGACTCGACCCTATTTATGAAGGTGAAAGACTATACGTCTACTGGATATCTCGTCACTAGTCAAAAACTATTCTTGAGACATTGAGACACGGTGACAGAGAAGAACTGGAGTGTATGTTTCAGCTACATATGTGTATTCGTAGTTCTCGTCCTAGACAACTTCAAGGTTAACTGCCCCAAGAGCGACTGGGGTATCAGGGAGTTCGACATAACTTTCGTCTTATAAACACAGCGGTCGTTGAGCATATTTTTCGCGCCCTGTAGGGACTATACCATCACGACGATGTCATTAGCTAATCGAAGGTAGTCGTTAGCGACGTTGATTCTAAATCAGTTCTAGTTCAAAAGCTTCAAGACATCCTCCAAAGCTGTGCTCCTGTAACCCTCTCCTTCCTTCGGAGAGGGGCACAACTCCAGATCAACCAAAAGTGGTCAATATTGACCATACGGGACACAAACCAACCAAAAAAAAAAACCAAAGCTGTGGTAATCAGTTTCTAAGAAAAGACGTCTTACAGGTTCTTGGAGTAGAATTTATCTCATACTTTGGTTCATGTTCTTTCTCTGTAAACTCATAATCTTTTAAATTAGAGAATACAGATGATGATGAGATGAATGATTGCGGTATCTCAATTAAACTCCTATAATTAATTAATTAGGATTTATTTGAACCAGAGCTGAACACATGTGACAATGGCTAATATAAAAGAGAGAGATCATCAAGGCGGGAAAGAGAGAGGTGAACGCCTAAGCTGCGTTCAATATACCACAGCTGTGTAGGTTTCATGAGCATTTAACCCCTGAGCATTGACTCTGGCTCCACCATATACCATATCAAGAAACGAAGTTTTGATATTGAAATCTTCAACACAATATATGACAATGAATGCACATTGTTTTTTGATAAAGATGTATCTGTGGTTTCATTTAATATCATAGAAACGTAGTTTTTTTCTTTTTTAGGGTTCCGTAGCCAAAATAGCAAAAACGGAACCCTTATAGTTTTTAATAAATCTATCAGTTCTGCCAAACATTCTGGACCAAATACTTGAGTTATAACAGCAGTAGCCTTAGTTCGGCCCATTTCTAAGCCTTTGGGAATATTTGAGTCCAGGAAGATATTGGGCATCAGAGGAACTAAAGTGTCCATCAAAGTGAATGGCAAGTTATTTGTAGCTGGTAAGTAGTCCAGCCAGTTTGAACTCTGCCCTTTTTAATCATTTTGTTCGCTGGTTTATTAACCAGGTTTACTATACTTTTGTGACAGCGGTGGTTTGCTTATGTCTGCTGCTACCTATATATGTTTTTCCAGTACAGAACCGTATTAGAGATTCGGCCTTGAGGTACCTTGACCACGCGCTCTTATGGAATTACATGGAAGCTTCCGAAAGATGACAGTTAAGTCCCAGAGATCGAAAAAACAAGCCTTTTTGTGGTACCTAATCTAATTTTGGTCTATTGCGTAGTCTAACACGTTTGGGTAACGTTGGAAAAACTTAAGTTCATCCTCGCGACGCTTTAGATGCTGCAACTATAGGCGTTTGGCCAGTGAACTTCTCTCATACAGGCAGTGATGACCTGTGTGAACCTAAGTATCTCCATAGAAATGAGGAAATCCGTAGAAGCACTATTTAATTGATGTAGCTCCGAATAACCAAGTGGCCATACCATATAGCTCGAATAAATAATGTCTGATAAGGCCTAAAACCTCTCGAATAGACCGAAGATGTACCATGTAGAACCAAGATGTAGCATGGGTCACCTTCCCTCAGTGGATGGCTTTGGCATCGTAACGTTATGATCGCTAGTGCCAAAAAGGCAAAAAACGCAAATTTTAACCATTTTATTTCGATTTTTTTGTAAAAATATATGTTTATGGCATTAAATCAGAGTTTAAGGTGATGTACGGCGATATTTTAAATAACTGTGTCCTTGAATTACGGTTTTTTGATGTGTGAAATCATGTTTCAATCACGCCGATTTCACGCCGAAAATACGCCGCCGCCGCCGATTTTTTGTCAAACGCCGCCGCCGACAATTTTTTGATCGGCGCACATGTCTAGTCCTGACTGACTGAATACAAAATAAATACATTTATCCCATTAAATACAAAATCAACTGTTCCCATCGTGATAATAGGACTCTAAATTTTAACAATCATATTCTGTTGATAAATCAAACTCGTGAGCGTCGTGCAGCACTATTCCTTCGAAATGTAAAACGAAAACCAAGTATGGAATACAATGAGAGCGAGCAGCTAGGCAATAGCGGTCGTCTCGCTCGAACGTCTCGACAGTTTGGCGGCAACCGGCAAGGTGATCTGATACCGAAGGAAGG
This sequence comes from Eudemis profundana, assembly GCA_947034925.1. Lineage (NCBI taxonomy): Eukaryota > Metazoa > Arthropoda > Insecta > Lepidoptera > Tortricidae > Eudemis > Eudemis profundana. Next base: position 23,916,976 of record OX344805.1, on the reverse strand, counting down.
AAGGAACATTTTTGGGAATCTTGAAGGAGGTTGCTAAGGGGCACGGAAAAGGAAGTTTTGAAAGTAATATTCAAGACAAGACGTTGTACAAAATATACCCTTTATTATTTAATTAGGTATTAGTTTTAAAGAAGTGATTAGGTCCGAATAGGTGCTTAAGTACTTACCTACTTTAGTTTTGAATCAAACAATAGGACTGGATGATTCTGGACCTATGTGATTATTTGTATTTAAGTAATGAACCGTTTACGTTAAGTAGGATAGCAACTTTAGAAATATAAACCTATGATAATTCAACACGAATTTATTAGCTTGTAGTTTTTTATTCTAACAATTAAAATTGTGTTTAGTGCTACCTAGCGGATTTATTTGGAACGAGTTGCTATGTTATGTGTGGGTTTGAAGCAGAGGTTTTACGTCAAATAGCATGGCATAGTCGCATAGTCTTTTGACCAGTGAAGTAAGTTAATAGCGCTTTCGACAGATGGCGCTAAAATAAAACTACCAAGTTTTTTCAGAAACAGAATAAATCAAACATGACACAATGCCATCTTGACAGCATGGTTAATAAAATAAAAACAGCAAAACTTTGATAAATTTTCAACCACCGTATAAATAATACCAGTAAAGAATGGAAATCTAATTATATCACCATTGCCACAGAAGTGGTTTAAAATGGACTACCGCAGACGAGGTCGCCGCGCCCGACGACAATGTGAACAGTATTCGGCTCCCAGTTATTTTGGAGTCAAGACCCTGGTGTTTATGGCTGGGGTAGTCTGCCTGGCGGTCCTGACAATGCAGTATAATTGTAGCCAATGCAACTCTCGACAGGAGCTGAACAAGCTCGTGAGCAGTGTGGATCGAATAGCGGTGATTATTGTGTTTACTGTAGGAACGAACTGATGAGTTATTCTTCTAAATATCATTCCTCTGTTCACACATATTGGCGAACACCATTTTGAGTACAAGTTTTACATCGATGTCTGTTACCTACTTGAATTTGCATTTTTGGCTGCTGGTCGGTATGGAACAAGTACTTACAACTTTTGCGAAAACAAGATCCCGTTTGAGGACACGAGCAAGCTACCATTTATTACATTTCTCGCCACGGCCCCAGAGAGTATAAAGTCTGTACTTTTGGGCATTTCTCCGGAAATATGTCAGCGGTCACCTCATTCATCTGCGCTTTTTTCATACTGGAGTAGGTATGCTGGAGACAGATGAATGAGCCGCAGACATATTTCTGGAGAAATGCCCTTTTAGGTACTTAAAAGAAGATAAACAAAAAACCACGTGCCTCGGGTCGTTCAGCCAATCAAAGCAACGTTTTGTATCTGTGGCACAATACCATTGGCTACTTAAAAGTACAGAGTATAGTTAAGCTACTTTAAGTAACCTTCATATTCTTTTACAGAAACATTTAAACACCATGAACAATAACTACCAACGTTTGGAAAGCAAGGTTTCCGTGTATTCCCAAGAATTACCAAAACTAGAAGAGCAAATGGTTGCTTTAGAAGCATTGGCCCAAGCGATAGAAGCTACCAGAAATCTCCCTTCTGTACCGTATGTGGATGTTACCATGAACTTAAAGCCGATGGAATATATTCCAATTAAAAATAACACGAAAGAACGAAACCAGACACAGTGCGGACAAACGATGGTATTAAAATACACAGAATAATAAATTAATAATAAAACGATTATATTGATGTCAAGTGTTTTAATGGTTTCTTCAGCAAGCTATGGGATACCATAGGTAATTAAAACCCCTTAAAAGTGTTATTGTTTAAAAGAAATGGGTCTTAAATACCGTTAATACTACTGTAGTATAATCTAGTTGAGCAGCCTTGTTATGACCAGGACCTTAAAATAAATCACCGGACGAATTCTCGCCAACAGAGAACTGCAGCCATTTTTAATAAGCTGGCTGCTAGTACTTACGAGCCGCACGCACACATCAACTACTTTTTTTTCCTATTGCGTGCAGCATGCACGCATAGTTAGCCGGCTTATTATACATGCTTCAGTTCTTTGTTAGCGAGGCTCCGTCCGGCTATTTATTGTAAGGTCCTTAGCTATTACACAGTTATTTTTCTTCTTATTCATCAAGTCTACTTGCGATACGACGTGTTTCTTTGCTTTGGTTAGTTAGTTTTAGTTATTTTATATGTCTATCAGTTGCTTCTCAGTGTTCACAGTCGATGTTCAGAGATTTCTTGGTTTGTCAGATTTTTTGTCATATTCTTAAGTGTGCCATTGGGAATACATTTTATTATGCATCTACAACCTTTAATGTCGTCTATAGCGTCTTCTATCTCGATACATTTAATATGACGTTCAGTAATTGCGGAGTTGTCCTGAGTTGGATTGACATTGCTATATACTGGAATGTCTTTTGTATTAAGGAAATTTTGCATGAAATCATTCGTCGTTTTCACAAAACTTGTCTTCGCGTCTACAAGGTGCTTGTAAAGAGTTTGGACATTGGAATCTCTTTGTTTCTGCATCACGTATGCATCGTAAGAAGGTTTAATTATCGGTTTTAATTCTGGTATTGTGGATGTGCTTGTTTTCTTGCCTGGTGTAGCTAGATCTTGAATCTCTTCGCGTAAATTATCATATGCCGTTTCTATATTGTTGACGTAAAACTGCAAAGTAAAAGTAAGAAACAATAGTTAGGGTTTTTGGGTTATTCTGTTTTGAATTTTAAATATTTCGAAAAATATCAAGGAAGTGATGAGTCTCCGACTGCTTTTGTTCAGTGAGTAGTTGTAAAAATATCTGACGCTATTTTCACAATGTGTCAGATATTTTTGCTAGCTCTAACTGAGACTGAACTCAAGTCTCAATCCACTGCGTGAGTAGGGCATTCAAGGGCGTTTCTCCAGAAATATGTCTGCGACTCATTCATCTGTCTCCATACATTTAGTATGAAAAAGGGCCAGATGAATGAGGTGACCGCAGACATATTTCTGGAGAAATGCCCTCAACATCCTATTCTAATGAATACCGTCAACAGCCGTAACTTTGCCTAGGCATACACAGAACTATTCAATATCAAGTACCTATTCAATACTTAACGGCGGTACTAAAATTATAGAATGTACTAGAATGACAATATGGCACGCTGCGCGTACGGAAAAAGTCCCTTTCTGGCCAAGTTTAGACATAAAATGACGTACACAACACGGCACGTAATAAAGAAAGCCCTCGTCCGCATAATTACGTCCCTCGCCTGCAGCTCAGGCCGTAAACATCTGCGATCTCGGCCTTTCTTTGTATTACAACCCTAGTTGTGTAATGTACTATTATGTGATGCTTAGGCAAAGTTCTGGCTGATATTACGGTACTATGAATGTGAAAGCTTGTGAACATGTTCGGATGTCTGGAGGTTTCGAGGGTTGGATGTTAGGGGTTTGGATGTTTGATGCGCGGTAACAAATAAATGGAATGAGGCGCAATTTAGCATACCTACGAGCCTGGCAGGGAGTTCCCTTCGTATAATATCGGGAATAACGCAGGCAAAGCCGCGAGTAAATGCTAGTTTACAGCAAGTGCACTAGTTATCGGCATTTACATTTATTTACCTGCAAGTAATTAAGATCAGATTTCATATTTTTCATTTCGTTTTGCATCAAGAACCTTTCATACAAATTTTCACACAAATGCCCCACAACAGCGAACACTCCAACATACATCACTAGTTCTAAAATTACAGTTTTGACAGATTTTGTACGAGGCATTTCGTAAAATTTGTATTCACATATTTCTCTTTAGTGTTGCATATTTTCGTTTCGTTGAAGTTTTTAAAATCAATTTTACATTTTTGCAGTTTATTTTATTTCAGAACTGTGAAACTCTGACAAGGGATTGACAGTGGTAACATGACTGACAGAATGAAATAATAGTTTTTAGTTGTTTTTTTAAGTACCAGTATTTTTAAGGTTAATATACAACCGGAGTTAATGAAATACTAATATAGGTTTCATTTCGGTTTTCCTTTTGGCTATGTAATAGCAAATTAGGGGGGGGGGGGGGGGGGCAAAACACGTTTACTGTCCCCATACAAAACTATTGGACAATGTCACGTCCCATTTGAGTAATCAGTATGGGGAAGTGACCCCATAGTGGAAGCACGGACTCCTGGAAGAAACCTCCATGTATGCTCCAGTATGGATCGCACTCACACTCTGCGTGAAGTGAATACGAGTACGTGTCTAGCGGCCGAAGTTGGACTACTTCTCCGCCTTTATACTTTGGTAGTCTTGTACAGGCACAGCACAGTGAACGTGTTAAGGGCCCGCGCAGACAGAGCGCGGTCTGGAGTTCCGAGTTCTGCGTTCAAAGTTCTGCGTTCTTTCGAATGTACTGAGTCCCTTAGGATAATGCACACAGCAGGCGGTCAAACCGCGGCGGTCAAAGCGGAACGCCGCGTTCTGGAGTTCTTTTGCCGCCGAGACAGAGAACGCCGCGTTCACCACGATGTCTGAAGTTGCAAATCTAGAAAAACTGATTGAATTTGTTGGAAAAAGGAGATTATTATGAGATTTAAGTCAAGTACACTAAAAAAATTCAAGTAATTCATGAATACTACTGAATCCGCTTTGTTCTGGTCGTGTTGTGTTAATTGGGTGCACCGAATATTTTCTTCTTTATTTAGAAGTTTCTAGGCTCTACAAAAGCAATTCTTTTTCTTCGGAAGATGAACTTTCTAGCGACATATTGCACGTACAAAGACATGGATAAATAAAATAGAACGCAATAATTGACAACATTTAATTTTTTCAAGTGGGCTATTTTATGTTATGTATTGAAAAAAAATCAAATTCTAAGGTATACGTCTTTTTTTATTTTCCCAGAAAAGCAATTTTTCATTCAAAAATATTAAGTGAAAAAATAGCGAATGTTTGAAAGGTCGTAAACGACATATGACGTCACGAGTACGCATTTTCCTTTGCCCCTTGCTTTAAAAAAAAAATGGGTCGTGACGGTTGATTGATTTGAGGTTTACGTCATTGTCATATAATTGTCAACACAAATTTTCTTCAATAAAATTACAAGTAAAAACGAAAACATGGCATCAAAAGAAACTAAAAACTGTTTTATAAGAACGTGTAGTAATAACACAAGACTGACACCACAAAAAAAGTTTTTTTGTGTCCCTGCTGGGCAAAATGAGGCATGGTGTCGAGCGGCGGGGCTAGATCGTGTTCTTAAAAGGAAGTTATTCATCTGTGAAGATCATCTCGATGTAAGTACAACCGAATAATATAATTAACCTAGCCCACCTTTGTATGGACTATTTACTGATAAAGTTTACTGTACGTACTCATGTGTTGTGATATTTAACTTAACTAGCTAATATAACCTTGTTTATATAGGACTTTCTTAAATAGTTATTGGCACTTGCACTTACAAATTCTTGCAGTGTGCATTGAAATCACCCTCACGGTGTTCAGGCTTAGCTTATTATACCTATTTGTCATTTCACAGTTGGAGAAAGACATGGAAAACTATAGATATTGGAAAGTCATGAATGTCAATGCAAAACTGAAACCTCGTCTTCCAGCATCACTCACAAGAAGACAGTTAAAAGAAGCAAACCAGGCAGCACCGTCAACCTCTCATGATGAACCTACACCATCTTCTGCATCCTGAGGTGTAATGTGCTGCCCTATTATGACAACCCAAAACAAAACATACTAGTTAAGGTAGCGACAAAAGACAAAACAACACATTGTAATTTGGAACCACAAACTTATATATTTGGAAAATAAATATACTCGCACTAAGCCTTACACTTTTATTTCTTAGGATAATGTTATTAGTTTCATATACAGATACAGGTATATGTAAAGCAAAAACAGGGCTCAATGTAGGGCACACAATATGGGGTAGAAACTATCTATACGGTACGAAGCGGCACTATACGAAGTTCGAGACGATAAGGCAGCTTTTGCACCTCGTATCCCAGCCAAATTATATTTATCGTCCGTTTGTATGAACTCTAACATCATGGCAGTATCAACCCATGGCAATTTGGTACTAAATGCTTGCACAAATCCATCTGAGGTCTTCATTTTTATGAGGTTCAATAAGTCCAAATACAAGTGCCAAATTTTCGTTTAAAGAAGCAGCGATATCCGTTTTTATTGCGATGTAAGCGTGAAAAGAAGCAGCAGTGTCCGTTATAAAAGCCAAGTCGTCAAGTATTTCAAGTGGAGCGAGAGTAATATCGTAAAATAAGAATAGTCGTTAACACCGAAATGTAAGAACTGACAATGTCATTTGAAAACTTTTGACAGAGTGTGACAACCGGATACATGAAAAAATGATAGATTTAGTTTTGTCTTTGGTCTATTGTCTATGTACGTACTATCTACGTCACATTTCCGGTTTACAGTTTTTCGCGATTATCTTGGAAATTAACGGGTAAAAAAATAAAATAACTGCGTCGTTACATACGGGAAGCATATTTGCCGAAATGGTTTTTGATTTAGCCCACTTCATATAATTTGAAATGTTGTCAATTAGAACGCCTCGTGTGTGCATTGGAACTCTCGAGCGGTCAAAACGCAGAACTCTGGCCGCAGAACTGGGAACGCCAGACCGCGCTCTGTCTGCGCGTACTCTAAATCTTTGCTTACAACAGCACACTACAGTACACGTACACTACGTTCGTTCACGGCGCGCACACATACAAGCGTGCGGTGTAACTTTTGTAGGAAGAAACATCACTGCTATTTTACTGTGGTCCTACGCTGTGCTTGCGCGTTACGCGGAGCGGTGTGCGAGGAAAAAATCCACCAATGCCGGGCCGCGCTGAGCGAGGCTCGGCACATTGATTGGTGGATTTTTTCTCCGCTCCGCTACTTCGCACAGCTCTGGAGGATGCAGCCTGAACCGGGTTCTTACTTTTGTCGAAGAGTTTTCTTGAGGAAGGAAGATTCGACGAATGAAGGTCCATTGCTCGTCGACCCACGCGGGGGACGTTGAGGCATATTTCCAGTAGATGTTGTCAAGTGGTTTGTAATCTACAGGCACAACCTGAAATTTTTTTGTTTGTTTTTTAGGTATTTATGTAAATTTTTTATTGTGTTTTTGCTTTGAAGAGTGTACGGTAGAGGCTTAACGGAGCTGGCATAGTCAGTCTGACAAAAGCTCCCTAAAAATAAAGATTAAAAAAAAACCTGAAAAATGATTAAGAAAATAATTAATGAGCACGATCGACCGACGTTCGTAATGTAAAGAATATCATGAGGTAACAGCACATTTTATATCTCATTTTCATATTAGCTAGGCAGTTAACCAAATGGCTAATTAAACCAGTTGGCTGCGACATATACATGATTCTAAAGAAACAACCAGAGCCCATAAACGCCTAAACAATGGCGTATCCAGGAAGGGAAGGTTAGATAAAGGAGCTTAAGCTCCCCATCCCGTAGCTCTCCGCGATTTCGCCGCGCGGTGACTGATACCAGATTATGCCCCCGCGGAGGGGCTTATCTAGTGACCAGAAAGAGCACGCGTTATGCGATAGAAAGAGACAGTCGAATCAGGTGCGTTCAAACGCCAGTTTTGTCAGAGAGAGAGACGTACGTACTATTATTTATTCTGTGGTATTGTTTTAATATCTGTATGAAGAATGCCTGTACCTATGTATGTTTGTTAGCTGAGACTCTCAAGAAAATTGTCATATACCTCCATAATATCCAGGAATTTCCTCATACGCTCCAGCTCCGGATCCCGCTTCTGAGGAACTGTTGCCAGGAGACAACTGACTCCAATGAAGATGGTTAATGTAACTATAACCACCCAGTTGCCTGATTGTCCAGAAAACAGCCTCCAGAAGTAGTTGTAAAGGGCTTGCTGTATGGTGTTCTGGTGTCGAGAAGCGGCCCTTTTTCTGGAGCGGGAATTGGGTCTGCTGGCTTCCCACGCGTCTAGTTAGGATAGTTTTGGATTAGGTGAAATGGTATGAAATGAACACAATCGTAATCTTGATACGGACAGCACAATCGCATCACATGACTCAGTCGTGCGTCGTCTTACATGTAGGGATTCCCAGCCCAAATTCTACCGACCCCTATTCTATCTCTATTGGCTCTGTCAGCTCCCATGCTGTCAACCATTCGCTCCGCCATTTCAAAAAACTTCCAAAAACTGAGTCACCAAAAAAAAATCTAAATGATCGAACATGCTCACAAAATTTCACGAGAATCTTTGATAAAATCCTTACAAATTTACAAACCTAAAGGCTTACAAACCTGCAAACGGCTGCGCTAACCGCGACCACCGTGACTTTTCGCTGGTTGCTCAAAGTGAGCGACGGACCAGCTGGATTGGTTGAAATGGTTCAACCTTATGTAGAATGTGTGATCGAACTATTGGCAGTTTTAGCTGTCGGTTCGCTACCCCTAGCTCAGCTAGAAAGACTCCGACAAGAAACTTAGCTGAGCCCGACCATGGTCGGAGTGAATTCAATCCAGGATATTGGGAAATCTGGTCACAATTGGTAAACCGAGAGTATGTTCAGTTTTGTCACTGCTGAAATAAATGATTCTTTAGGATCTAGATCCTAAAGAATCAGACTAAAAAAATAACTAAACAGTTAATACACTAACCCAGACCGCCGCTAAGACTCTCCATTCTTGTTTTTATATCGTTTCACATTTTATTTAGGTATCGCATTCGTCATACCTTTACTGTGCCAGATTTATTTGGCAATGACAGTAATGAATATACGTCAACCACTGACAGACATGAGACAGAGTATTGCTGTCTGTTAAAAGAACGAAGGATATCCACCCATCCTTCGTTCTTTTCACAGACAGGTTTGCTGGAAAAATTATCTTAGCTATCCAGCTATGATCATTTTTCCAGCAAGCCTCAGATTGTTTTTATTCATGATCTGACTTTAGTAGCATATCATGGTGATTACGAAGCCAATTTTTTTAAATGTAATAAGTGCTAAACAAGCAGGCGAGTTGCCTGATGGAAAGCAGTCAACGTCGTCCATGAATATCTGCAACACCAGAGGTGCTACATGGGTGCTACCTATACGTTGCCGACGTTGCCGACCATTGAGAGCCCTATTTACTAGTTTCTTGAAGTATCCCGTGTCATAGCGCTCCAGGAACACCTCAGGAGGGAGTTCATTCCACACCCTGCAAGTTCGTGGCAAAAACGAGCGTGATGCCCGCTTGTTTTTGGACAGGCCCGCGCCGACCTCCGGCAGCGCCTGTGTGCAAACCTATGAAGCCACCTCTTTATTGTCGTCGTGTTTCGAATTCCGGCGCCCCTATTGCCTTGGCGCCTGTGTGTTGCACATTTTGCACACAGGGGCGGCGCGGCCCTGTTTTTGGAATGCCAAGCATCTAAAAAGTGAGGGGAAGTAGGGTGATAGAAGTGTGACGGAGGCATCAGAAAAAGCCACTTTATGGCCAGGCGTGGCATAAAAGTTAATTTCAATCTGATAATTGGAGGTAGACCATTAAGCAAGTGTACACTGTACATTACATGGAGTCTTGAAGAATTCGAATTCGGCTATATTTTCTTATGTTTTCATCTTAGAACTCCATTATATGTAAACCAATTTTGAAGTATTTTTTTCTATTTAAAGGGTATGCTTCCAGGTTTATTCTGAAGTTAGTTTTGATGATGGGATAAATGAGAAATTGAGAAAACTCCTCAAATGCTGCAGGTATTCGTTAGGCACTAGTCCCACCGCCTACGAGTAAGCGAGTAAAGTTGGGTGAATAGCATTACATTGATGACCTGGAAAGGTCGATTGATCACACTGTGCCTGGTTAGCCCGCAATGAACTGTTACTCGCTAACTTTACTCATGAGTAACTCGTGCTTTCGTTAGGTTTGAAGACTTTATTTATTTTACAATTTTGAAATACATATAAAAGTTTGGTAGTTGATGTCTATGAAAACAAATAGAGTCACAAGGAGATTAAATGTGTTTATGATCTTTTTCCTCTTTTTCAGGTAACTCCGAACACGGGCACTCTGCTACCAACGTGCGGCTGCATACGTCTTCTACTTTACTCTTCTCTTCATCAGGTGATGGGAAGTTCGTGAGCGGCAGCGGACACTTTGACGAAGCTGAAGAATAGCATGCCCGGGGCTGGTCTAACGGAGCTGTTGTTTTAGACACCGACGGAGCTGATTCTATTTTTGAAAGTTTTGCTTCGATTGATGTAATGGCATTGTTAAACGGGTTGCAGTTTAGTTCGCAAGCTGATTTCTTTCCTTTGAGTCCCTGTAAAAGAAATTCTTTTGTACTTATAAATTACTAATGTTCACCCACGGTTTTGCCTGCCTTATTCCCGTTCCTATCCCAAGGGAACTTCTAAGTGGGATAAAAAATACAAGTTCCAGTGCAGTAGGCTTATGATGCTACGCTTTGTCATTTATTTATCGCGAAGCGCAAAGCGTAGGTACTATCATATGCCTATTGTCAACTGGTATATGGTAAATATTATCTCTATCCATCGAATTGTTACTGCGTTTTTAAGGAACAAACGACCAAACATCTTCATAAACTTTCACAATTATTATACAATATTATTAGTAGAAAATATAATAGAAATAATCTAGCTATAGTTTTGACTTTGAAAAACTAAATTTGAGGTACCTTTACCTTTCTAACTTTTGGACATATTGGTTTCGGTTCTGAAATAAAATAGAACAGAATAATTAGATATATCTCACAGGTAATCCACAAATTACTGATGCAGGCGATTTAAATTAAAGGTCCTAAATGCTGTTGTCCTACCGCCGGGGAGTAAGCGAACAAAAGTGGGCGAGTAACAGTTTATTGCGGGCTGACTGGTACAGTCTGATCGATCAGCCTTTCCAGGTCCGCAATGTAATGTTACTCGCTCAGTTTTACTCGCTTACTCGCCAGCGATGGGACAAGTGCCATAGCTCTGCTAGGAGTGACTCACTCCGCGATTTCGCCGCGCGGCTGCTAGTACCAAATATTGCTCCTCCAGGGGCGAGAAGCCAGCGACCAGAAAGAGTACGCGTTATGCGATAGAGAGAGATGATCGGATGCGGTGCATTCCGTCCGGTGGTCGGACCGGAACGTCCGTTTTTAAACGGTTTTTTAAACGGTTTTTATTTAGCTTACTTACCGTGTTTGTGTCAAGTTTGTTTGGGTCAAATCTTGCGGCAGCTTTTTCAACTACTTCTACTAAACCGATTTTTATGAAACTTTGCACACATATTTTATTTCCGTGACAATACAACATTATGATAAATTCAAGGTGGTCTGATGATGGAGTCAGGAGCTGGAGAGTGGAACTCTCCAACCGTGGCTAGTAACCCCTTGGAGTTTCGTCCCATTTGGATAATATTGACGAGCCCGTCACGTTAAACTTGATCGTGAGGGTCTGATGATGGAGTCAGGAGGTAGAGAGTGGAACTCTTCAATCGTTACTACTAACTAGTTTTTGGTACATTTTTTAACATAAGATAAAACCGTATAACTTAAAAAGTTTTTTTACCTGTTTTTGTTAGAAAGAGAAACTTAAATGACTCTTAAATGAAACAAGAAGCCTTTTTTTTTAGAAACTGACAAACTAGCAAGCCATTCCCGGGCATAGCGATTGTCGGACCGGGTGGTCAGCCGTGGCGTTCCCTGGGGTCGAACCAGGTCGCTAGCCGGACCACCCTAACAAGAAGCCTATTATATTATAATTATACTGAACGTACTTCCGTCACAGCACTCTCCCTTGTCGATCATAATCTTCAGCATCCAGCCAAGAATGAAGAGCAGCATGCAGATGACGAACGCCATGAATATGAGCGATTTCCTGACGTAGCTCTCGAAGTAACAGAGCACCATGTCCATGCAGTCCTGGTCGTCGCGGTTACTCATCTTGCTTGTACTGAGGACAACCAGATTTTAGTTAAACTAGGTGTATGATACTTTATAATTATGAAAGAAACATTTTGTCTGTTCATTGGTTTTTTAATGCCGGTAAATTACCCCACATTTTATGTTACATATATCATATAGATACAAGAAATAAAAGTAAATGGAAAAATTAAGTGGCACTCACCTGTGTCCAGACCGGGAATCGAACCCGTTACCTCTGGATTTCCGGCCCAGCGACTCAACCACTCACCCACCGGAGCACCCAGCAAGCGCCTTCAATTTTGCCATCTACTTTGACTTCTGTATCATTCTGGTTTAATAGGATTTTAACCTAACCTGTCTGGACACAGGTGAGTGCCATTTAATTTTAAGCCGCACGGTGAAATCGAGCCACCCCTGTTGGCACAAATCCAAGAAAATGGGACCCTAGCTAGTATAAAGACATGAACAAGCAGTCCAACTTCGGCCGTTTAAGAGCGCGCAACACGTATTCACATTCATTCTTATTTCTTTGCTTGTAGTGCGTTAGTACACGGCGCGCACACATTCAAGCGCGCGATGTACCTTTTGTAGGCAGACAAATTACTGCTTTTTATACTGTGAAAGAGCATAGCGGGTTTTATGGAGAAAAATAGTTTAAGAGTTACCTGATATTTTGAAGTTATTTAACTAAACCGGTAAATCATTTTTTTAGCTTTCGGTGAAATATTTCAGATTTGTGGCTGCATAATATACATGTGTAATATACAGGTGTATGTTCAAAATGGTTTTTTCAAATGCAGGAACAGTAAATAACATACAACATTTGATGCTGCATTTTTGTTGGTTTTACATTAATTCAACATTATTATAAATAAACATCAAAATGACTTTTATCCTTCCGTCAGTCATCCACAGAATACATATCGATGGCAAAAAGCGGAAACGTAGTAACTGCCAAAGGAAACAATGGCGGTTACTACGTTTCCGCTTTTTGCCATCGATATGTAGTATTATGGCATAATGCAGAAGTTTTCTGAATAAATCCTCATCTGACAAGATTTTCATTGTCCTAGTTCTACACACATTGAAGAATACTCCTTTCAATTTATAAAAGTAATAACCAAATAACAACGAACTAATTATATTACGTAATTACTAATTACGTAATAACTGCTGAACATAGGCCTTCCCTAAAACTTGCGCAACGAACGGTCGTTTATTTTGCCGTAATCGGATTTCCATCTTGCGGGAGCAGCGACCCGACTAAATCGAGAAAAAAAGAGGCATACTTACCTACATCGAAATATTCGAAATATAATAAGTATGGATGTGTAACTAACGCTCAAAATCGGTTCCACGGAATACATACAGTCGAGTTCATCATTATCTGAGCAAAAAACGGATCAAAAATATCTGATCTAGTTCTTATGCTTCTGACAATAAGGTCCTGTTCAGATATTTTTGGTCCAATCTTTGCTCAGATAATGATGAACTCGACTGTACCAAAAGAGCGGAACTAGTACTTAGTACTGAAGAAAAAACTATAGCAATCAATTTCTCACGTTAGTAGCTTTCAGTGGCGTGTCGTCAAACTTCTTCGTAGGTAATAATATAGTACTAATATATTTGAAAATAGGCAAGCCGGTAGGAATCGAGTTCTATGGACGCCACACCACTGGTATGGTAGCTTTAGCACTAGCACCAGTCACAGATTTTTGTCTTTTAAACGATCTGCCACCTATTCGAAATTGCAGTCTTCTCCAACTTAATACTTATATTTGTCATAAATGACTTTAGACTCACACATAGTAAACCATTAAGTTGTTTATCAATATCACTTCGAATACATATAACATACTAGCGTCCCGCCCCGGCTTCGCACGGTGTTTCTCTATTATATTATGCATGTATTATACATATAAACCTTCCTCTTCAATCACTCTATCTAAAAAAAAACGCATCAAAATCCATTGCGTAGTTTTAAAGATTTAAGCATACATAGGGACATAGGGACAGAGAAAGCGACTTTGTTTTATATTATGTAGTGATGATTGTTTTTAAAAAGAGGGCATTAGGGCAAATTCGACGTCAGTTTTGTTAGTCGTCAGATGTTATCATTCCATACATTATACTTCGATGCATATTTAACTATATTAACGTTTTGCCTAGTGGGAGTGTCACTGCCTACGAAGCTGCCTACGAAGGGTTCAAATCTTGGTAAGTGCCAATATTTGTGTGATGAGCACGAGTATTTGTTCCCGAGTCATGGATGTTTTCTATCTATTTAAGTAGGTATATATTTATCTATAAAAGTATGTACCTACCCATAACACAAGCATTGCTTAGTTTGGGACTAGGCCGATTTGTGTAAGATTGTCCTTACAATATTTGTTTATTTTACGTCACACCTGGCCATAAAGTGGCAATACGCCCGCTACGCGTGCGGAAAATCCCACTTCATGGCCTGGGGGAGACGTAAAATGTTGTACTTACCACAGGCGGTAGTAAATAAAGCCTCTGATCGCATATTTATCGCCCTTGCCTTTGGCTCGGGCGTCAAATACCTGCGATTCTTCGTTGTTTTACCGCCCTACGTAAGTAATGTACTATGTTTTACCTCTGTCAACCAAGTTGCGGGCATCCTTTGCTCAATAAAGTAGCAATATTTCCCGCCGCCATGATGGATTGAGCGCGCCACTCGCCGCTGTGATTTATGCCGCTATTACAAAGCCTATTCCATTGTTTTTATACCTTTATAGCATGTTAGGAGGAACTTGGCGACCTGTGATATAAGGCCATTACGCTAGGAATGACGAAAAGATGAGAATTGATTATGTGTATGCCGTATGGTAGCTGTTGGTCGTAGGGCGTACAGTATCAACGGAATGTTCCCAAAGTTGACAAGCTTGGAAAGATTTAAAAAAATCCCAACTTGGAACTCTGCTAAAAAGAAACTTTCAATAATGTCTTGTCTAGAAATATATCGAGATACAAGAAAAAAGTATTTTCATCACACTTGCTCGAAAATGGTGTCATTACACGTAGGTTCTGCGGGCCGTAAATGGCCTATTATGCCCTAGGGCGTAATGGTTTTCTTTTTAAATTTGAAACGCTGGTTCTGTTTTACTCTTATTTGTCATGTTCAAAGGAAACGCCAACTTACTTTTTTAACTTTTATCACTGAAATATTTGTTTAAAGATAACTGTAATTGCAAATACATATAAACACATATTTCGGTAACATTAATTAAATGTTCAAATAATGTATTTCTTTATTTTGCAAATATAAAATCAACTAAAATGGCCGTTACCGCTATGGTTTCCGAACGTGACTTGACGTTCGCATTGTCTATGGACATATGTGACAAATGTCACTGTCTGTTTTAATATTTTCTTGTCATACTGGGTCGAAAAGTAAAGTAAGGTTATTTTATTAAGATTTCCTCACAAGTGTGATGAAAAACATTCTGTGTGCCACGGGCCGTTAAGGAATTACAAACTCGTGTTATGAAAGCCCTCGGTTTCACCTCGGGCTTATAACAAACACTCGTTTGTAATTCCTTACTTACCGCCCTAGATACACAATGTACTAATGTATGTATGTACCATGTACCTCGCAGTACCTTGGCGTCCATAGAACTCGATTCCTTCCGGCTTGCCTAATATCAGGCATTTGAGCACCTTATTCTACAGCTCATAAGGAAAATGTTCGCCAAATCTGCACCGGCTTGCCTAAGAATACCTTTTACGCCACGCCACTGGTACTTCGCGTCCTAAAACGAAGTGGCGGCGACCTACTTTGCACGCCGTTAACTTCGTTAACTTCAGTTTCCGTCAATATTAGCAGATTTAAAAATCTTATAGTAATTGTATAATTAATTAATATATTAGTCCAATGTTTTTGTAAAAGTTTGCATTGTAATTTATCTTTTGGTGTGCAATAAAATATGACGCGTTTATTAAATACCACCAAATGAAATGGAAAATTTATGTTTTCCATCACTAAATTACACTTTTGGCTTCAAACGTCTTCAAACTTGATCTTGTCAAAGTTTCTAGAAATACCCGAGAACTTTCCCAATTTTTTGGAAATACCTAAACTGAAATATTTCGTAAGCGTATCACACAAATCACTGAGATCCAAAACACTGCAAAGCGACGAACCCTCAAAATCTCGAAGTCAATTCATCGAATGCCTGCAAAAACAGTCCGACACACATCCATCAGGCCCCTTGCCCATCCATCACTCTGTCGTTTGACCACACACACATTGACTTATATAATAGGGAACGTGCACGACGAAGGTGCTGCCAACTGGTGCCGCCAATCTAAATCATGTACCCTCTCATACTGGGGCCGCATTGACGAAAACGCCGTTAATAACGTTAATTTATCACGATGCATGAAGGACGATTAACATCAGTGTAGCTACGACTTACTATTATTATATTTGACATTGACACTTCGATATTGTTATTGATATTGACAGCTTGATTTGACAGGGGTGATAGTTTCCTTTATTGTCCGCCCGTGTCTCTTTTGTCGTTTTGGTGCTGCCACCTATAGTTCGTGCACGTTCCCTATAAGGACCGGGCCAACTGGCGCGACACGTAGGTACCAGGGCGAAAACTTCAAAACAATTTATTCTGCAAATGCAGAAGTAATTTTAGTAGTTCAAAAAATCAGTGGCTCGTTTTATGAAGCTACAAGCTCTGAATTTATACAACAAACAACGGAACCCTTATCACGTTGTTGTCCGTCTGTCTGTCTGTCAAGTCCCTTTATCTCGGGAACGCGTGGAGGTATCGAGTTGAAATTAAAACCATATACTCAGGTATACGGTCCCTTGACGCTGTGATAAAATCAAACTTCTAAGTTTTGCCGTTTATGCTGTAAAAAACGTATATTTCGACACTCTCAGGGAAACCTGACCTGACCTAGAACTATGAAATTAGGCAAGTGATACCGTCTTATACTAGAAGTATAGGGAAATATCTGAAAACTATACAGTTGTAATTAAATCATAAAAAATATAGTCTTTATTAAAAGTATTTTGTACAGAACCCTCGGTGGGCGAGTTCGACTCGCACCTGTCCTCCTGTCTGTGGTTTATTTTATTGTAACTCAACTTTTTTTATTCTCGGTACATTTCTCCATATAGACAACCCATCGCCCAAACACCCAAACACCCTTTGCCCTTTGGCAATAGACAATAATTATTATTTTGACGGTCCAGCAGTATATAAGGTCCTAATTTATTAGTTGCAGATATTTTTACAGCTGATAGTACTCGGTCTCTGGAGTATATTAAAGCATGAAACATTATAGCTTTTACGATGTTTTTTTGGAGAAAAAGGAAAAACAAATTTGCTACGTAATAACACCCTGTTAATGTGATTACTAAATGAAAACTCATTGAACAGATTCTAGTAGCTCTTTTACGTACCACTTAAATGTAACTGGCCACTTCACGTCGATAAATTAAATGACATTTGCAGTTTTCCCGCCGAACCGTTACGACATTTACGACAAACAATTGTTGACATGACAGATAGTGTTATTGTGACATGTGATAATGCACATGGTGATTTTTTTTAGACGAAATTATAATTATTTTTTTTGTTAGGTAAATGAAATCAAAAAGTTATATGAAAAGATTTCTTAACTTCTATTTAAAGTTAATTATTTTAATGTAAAGTATAATGTGCTAAAATATCTGCAACTAATAAATTAGGACCTTATATAGATTCTACAACAAAATTAATTTTTAACATAATTATAGCATGCCTCTGAATTTCTTCAATTTTCTGCCCGGACGGACAGACAGACAAAGTCGCACCATAAGGGTTCCTTGTTTACCATTTTGGTACGGAACCCAAAAAAAGGTATATCAAAAACATGTCAGGTAATTTCTCCCCCTCTATGGTCTGGTCCTTATAGTACACGTCAATGTAGACACCCCATAAAATGAACCGATATTTCACTGCAAACATAAGGAAAAAGGCAGTATCTACGTGTGGGATCTGTATAAAGTTATAGCGTTTTGCAGTGGAGTACAATTTGTGACTAACTTTCGTTCGGGTTTTTCTTTGGTTTAGTACGTTTACGGTACGTTTAATGCCCCATGCCTGTGTCTTCTAAGTTGTTATGATTTATGATATAATATCTTGTTACTTTTAAATGTATGGGATTTCTATTTTTCATTATTAAGTATGTTAAGTCCGTCAGTTAGATTATAATAAAATTGTTTTTGTGTAATAATTATAAGTGAATGAGACAGGCATTTGTTGTTGACATTTTCAACGTCAGGCTGTTACCAGAGAGAATGGAATGGTTTGGATGGTTGGCACTACTGGTGACGCTGTCGGTCCCTAATGGACGCGTTCACTTAATATAGGGCAGACCGAATAAGCCAGAACATCAAAACAATAATGTAATGTCTAACATTCTGGAACGGCCGAATGAATAACTCGCCGTGACGTCGCCCCTGTCTGGTTCCACCGAAAGACCAGCGCCGGCTCTAGAGTTGGCATTATGCTGAGGTGTTTTTTCAGAAGCGAGATTATAATTTTTTTTGTGATTACTTGTTTTTTTCCTACTTGGTGTATAATTTTTTGCAGTCATAAATAAACGTATTTTCTTTCTTTCTTTCAAAAAAATTGGACACGTATTGTCTCGTTTGTCAGTCAAACAAAGAAAGCGAGTAAAAATTCGGGAGTAGGGACTCGTGACGTCACTACGTGGTAAAAATGACTCATGCGGAATTTTAACGGGCTATAATTATTTTCATCAGCTTTTGTTTCATTAAAAAAAATATGCCCAATCACCTACCAAAGGAAAGACGGTTTTTTAAATTTGATTCAACTTATATTTGCTACGCGATTACTCGTAGCTCGTAAGTCGCTGGACCGATTGGGAAAATTATTTTTTGTTTGAAAAAGTACACCTTCTAATTATTCCCATGGCAACCAAGTTAGGATCTGATGATGGGATCTTGGAGAAATCGAGGGAACTCTTCGAATATTATATAGACGCATATATAGATACAAGAAATCAAAGTACACAGACGCCCGTGTAATACGGGTTGTCATAGATGGCGTTTAGGTTAATTCCTATTAAAAACAGAATGATACGGAAGTCAGAGTAGATGGCAAAGTTGAGGGCGTTTAGCAGGTGCTACGGTGGACGAGTGGTTCGATTCCCGGTCTGTACACAGTTGAGTGCCATTAAATTTTTCTGTGTACTTTGATTTCTTGTATCTATATATGTAACATAGAAATGTGGTGTAATTTACCCGCATTAAAAAAACCAATGAAGAGACAGAAATGTTTCTTTCATATAAAGTATTATATAGACGGTTTGGATATTTTTTATTGAATCTCGTGCAGTAGGCTTTTTTACTGTACTTACTCGAAATTTGATAAAATTATACAAGATCCTGTTATAATAGGCAAAATAAGTTAATATGTTGAAGTTTTGAGTTTGATAGGTACCTAAAGTGTACCTTGTTTTATGAATTATGAGCCTTCAAAGTTGAGTGGGAAAGTCCGTTTTAGAAGTATGAAAATATTAAAAACTATGAATGCCATTGAATAGCCAATAAAATGTTTTAACTTTAGTTATGTATGAAACAGTTTCTATAAACACAAGTTGACTGCAGAACAAAGTTCTTGATTTCCCCAAACAATGTATGTTTCGTGACGTCACGTTACAATGGCTTTCAGTACCTATGAAGCGTTCCCGCACGTTTTTGGGAAAGTCTAAGGATGTGAGTGAGTTCTCGGTGAGTTTTTATTATATTGAAGTGGTTTTATCACTAATATTTCTACTATTGAGTGGTCTTTCTTAACATATCACAGAAAAAGTTGTCGAATAGCCAATAGGCTACTTGATGACAGTTCAAATCAGCTTATTTTTATGAAGTGTCAAAACGCTCCGAAAGTATGCAGTTTAGTATGTAATACTATCTTGTGACGTGCTTGTGACGTCATGCTCAACATGGTGCCTTATTTTTAGTTTTCGTCATTGTAAAATCGTTGATGGCACGAAAATAAGTTTGAATGATTTTATCCGGGCTGTTTTGGAAGCGTAATTTGCTGGTTAGAGTTAATGAATTTATTTTGATTGTTGTCAAATACCCTATTGTTGTCGAATAGGTGTGAAGTTTTATTTGATAATCTAACTGACGGGCTGTATACAATATTTCAAGAAACTTTTTTTTACATGCCAAACATTTTTTGCTTATAAGCAGATTTATTGAATAAGTAATTCGATAATTTCATATCTACATTTTGTGTTATGCTGGTTAGGTTAACAAGATAAAATAAAATGCATAAAACTAAAAGACCTATATGTTTCAGGAAACTAACTTATTAACTATACCTGTATCTCTCCCGGCTATAGTAAGTCGGCGCTGCTTAATGCGTTCCTGGTAATTAATTCCTTGGATCTGTAATATATCATTCGTAAGTCGAGGCGGCCATTCATAAATCATAGCGGTCTCAAGATATAGTTGCCAACTGTGCTTACGTACGCGTGACGGACGGATTGGACGGAAACGTCGAACTTTATTAGACGACACGTTCGTGGGTTATTCTTTAGAAATATGTCTGCGACTTATTCCTCTGTCTCCATACATTTAGTATGAAAAAGGGCCAGAGGAATAAGGTAAGCGCAGACATATTTCTGAAGAATAACCCTCGTTTGGACAATATAGGCACGAGCACTTGGCTGATTTACATTGCTTGATATCATAAATATTATCTGTTTAGTCCGCCGCGTTTACGAACGGCTTAAGACTTTTCATATGACAGCACCTGTCAGTTTGACACTGTCTCGTTAACTTTTGGAGCGAATTCGGGCCGCGTGCAGACGGGTTTTATACCCATTGTTGAATTCGAATTCGGAGTAATTTGCCGGAATCCCCTAAGTGATAAAATCCCCCTTTTGTCCGTACTAATGCACGAAGTGTTGGAATCCTGACGAATTGCATCGCGTGGGCGACATCTGATCTTCTGACGGTAATTTTGTCTTTTGACGTACTATAGACCCCGGACTCTTGACTGTGTTGATGCGAAGAGGAATGCAGCGAGTCTGTGAGTATTGAACCTTAGGTTATAAGATTTTAGTTTTAATTGCTAGATATAAGAATTTAGTCCCTAATATCGGGGTGGAATTCAAAACCCGGCTTCGGCTGGGTTCTGAACACTATCCTATGAAATCCTAATCCTACTAATATTATAAATGAGAAAAAGTTTGTGGAGATGTTTGGATGTTTAATTGTGTGGATACATCAACCCAATAACGGGGTAGCAACTGGATGGATTGAGATGAATTCGGCATGCAAGTAGATCAAGTCCATTTTCATAGAAATTAAATTAAAACCAAAGTTATAGTAGTCGCACTCTATTTTCTCTATGACTCAGACGTGATATATTTTCATCGTTTGGCCCTTGCTAAAGTTTAAATTGTAGTTTAATAGTATGCTATCGATATTTACTTCTTCGTCAGGCCCCAGGGTCTGGTGACGACCAGAGCAATACGGGCACTAAATCGAGTGGCAGATGAGACATCTTCTCTTGCTCTCTGAACGAATTCACAAAGGTCACGCTTTATGTTTTGTGTTATGCATATTGTGTTGTAATATGTGATGTGTGTATAAATTTTGTATTATCATAAGTCCGTAGATTTAAATATTCCGCACTGTCGCATTAGGATAAGCCTGTAATGATAGTCGTGTGATGTTTTAAAAAAATAAAAAAATCTTTATTAATTTCATAGAAAATACTGCATTAAATATAATTTCAAACTTATACACGCAATACTCGTCTACTCAAATACAACGTCTGTTTTGAAGACTTACTAGAGTCTGGCTAATGAAAGATGAGACTGAGATTTATTCAAAACTTTTTAAATGGCGACATTATACAAACGTCAAATGTGTCAAACGTCATTAGATTTCTGAGGATAGTATGCCGTGGTGATTTATCTATCTATCATAAATAAACACTAACACTTTAATAGACACTATGTACTTACCAATTTTCATTAAAATCGGAAGATTTAAAAAAGTGACAACAAAACAAAAATCGGCCCAATATCATTACCGTTTTTGTCACCCTATAAACAGTGTTGCAACCCGTTGTTTTTTTAAATTTGCCGCTATTTACTAGTCTCATCTTTCATTAGCCAGACTCTAACTCGCAACCCTTATTGGGCATAAAAAATAAAATAAAATGGTTTATTTTTGCAAGTAGGCCCTCAAGGGCTCTTTTACAAGTCTGAGTCTAAATATGTATGTATTATTTCATTTCTTTTCTTTTAGCGCTTCGGGTAGTGACCTTCTGGTGAGAAGAAGCGCCGGAAGAAACTCACCAGTTTCTCTTTTTTAAAAACAGGTATGACATTATTACATTCTATTTCATTAATACGTTATAATAAACTTATAACTACATTTTCAGAGATGTAAAAGGTCTCTAGGCGTCAAAACAAGACAATTAAAATAATAGAAATAAATTGATAATAAAAATTCATGGAGATGTAATGTAAAGAGTCTCCGTAGCGATCGTATGACCAGTTGGTCGGCCGTGGCGTTCCCTGGGGTCGAACCAGGTCGCTAGCCGGCCCACCCTGAGTGGATCGGACTTGGTACTGCGTCTGCCTGTATGCAACTCACAAAAAACTATAGTGGTTTCATTACAGCTGTACCAATTTCGATCGAAATCATTTCAAATTGTCCAAGGCTTCTTGTAAATATATAGTCTTATATCAAATCCTGCATTTTCTAGTCTAGAGCATCTAACTTCAAATCTAAACTCCAGCAACATATAAGCAGTGGGTGTCGTAAGCTCTATAGAAATAAGGTCCAAAATAGCTTGGCTAGTGGTATAGTCGCATGATAAGTACAGATGTACGGTGACGGCCGCGAGTCGTTCGGCGCATTTCTCGCTTGGTTGATAATAAGCCCTGCTAGAGCTTCACCGGTAAATACTTCTTGGATAGGCTTGTGTAGTACATGTACTAAGTACTAAAAAGAATGAATTCCGCTCACTGTACAGGTCGATACACAAGAGCTGGCACGAATGGATTGAACGAGTGAATGATAATGTTTATGTGTGCGTCACAAAATGATTAAATACAGGTTGATTCAATAAGCGATAATTATGTTTTTAGACCATCTCGTTTCATAACTTCGTAACCCAGTCTACATTGTGTATTAACCTACACAATCGCATCTTTGTTTGCACACTGACGCCGTGAAGCGCGGAAATCGCAT
Organism: Eudemis profundana; assembly: GCA_947034925.1. NCBI lineage: Eukaryota > Metazoa > Arthropoda > Insecta > Lepidoptera > Tortricidae > Eudemis > Eudemis profundana. The sequence continues at coordinate 23,893,821 of OX344805.1, read as the reverse complement.
CGAAATATCTAAATTTCGTATGAGTTTCGCATATTTTCACCATGATTTCGTAGATTGCGGCGTCAGTGTGAAAACAGGGTATAAATTAAATAAAAACTCCATGATAGTAAAATATGTTTAGCGAACCGTCAAATTTACCATTTTGCCGTATCTTTTACCTCCTTAGTCTTAATAATGTGCAGGTTATATCATTTTTTTTTAATAATGAAGAAATGTTATGTACTTGTTTACAATATATTTGGATCCACCCGTATAAGAACGTCACTCAACAGTGACAAGTGACATTACTTTCGTTCAATCCATTCGTGCCAGCTCTTGTGAATCGACCTGTACTACAGCGAACTATTCCGTTTCGTTTCCGCTCTTTAGTACATTAAGCGATCAACCGCCGACCGACATCCGACTTGTAACTTGTAACAGCTCTGACTCTGAATGAATGAGTGAGAAAAATGGAACGCAACAGCACATCGCTGAAATAGATCGGTCTGTCTGATTAGACAGAGCGGAGCAGTACAGAACAAATCGGGAGGAACGCTTTGATAGATAGGTACAGTGTACTAGTGAACTAAATGAACTAAAAGACGGAACTAGAACGATTGTACTAGTTCGGAGCGTTCCGTTCAATGAACGAGCGCGCACAAGCCTATTCACTATTTTAAAAGCTTTTATTTTGCGTTACTAGTAAATGCCAAATTTAAGCATTCCACTATTTCTTCGACCGCTTGATAGAAATTAGGTCGAAAATAGCTTGTCTGCACGAAATGACATGAGTCGCAAAAGTGACTGCAGCGACGATGATTCAACTAATCCGACACTTTCTGAAAGTACTATGTATCGTTTAATAAAAAAAAAATAACTTGTCAGATTAATCATGTCAGAAAGTCACGGAGAAGTATTTTCCTGGACAGGCCAGATTTACATAAAAGAGTACAGTAAGAGTCTTCCCCTTCACTAGTAAATGCATCATTCAGATTTCAGAGACAATTTCAATACGGCGGTTTATTTACATAGTTCGAGTCTGTGCGGAAAGAGAATAGGCGTGGCGAAAAACGGAACTAACCTAAACAGTATGGCCACAGAACAGAAAATACGGCACATACGGTACAAAAGCATTACAGCGCCCCCCAAAATTAATCCTATTCTCTTTCCGCACAGTCTATAGCAAATTCCATTGACGGCGACTTAGATACTGTACTCAAGAGCAAGACAACTTAAAAATACCAAGTACTTATACCTGTTCCAGACATAAAAGGGGGATTAGATCCCTCCGGAAACGTCTTTTATCCCAGCCAGCGGATATCGTACTGTAGATAGGACAGATCCTGAAATGTTCACTGAATGTACGATTGTGAAGGGGAGATTAATTTTGTATGAAAGTCTATGCATTGTTGGCGGATGGAATACTTTTTACGCCTAGATTGCGAATTGAAAAGATTTGTGGAGGGTTTGCTTGAAAAAAGCTTCAGGGGTTGGAATGGAATTAGGCGAAGAACACACTGAAATCGCCCGTCGTCGCGATTTTTTCGTACTATGCGCAGCTACACGGAAAAAATCGCCGCGATTTACGCGCCAGTGTGCGCCACCCCGCGATTTTTCTATACACATCGATGATTCTACATACAAAGTTGAAAATCGCTGAGTCGCGCGTCGCCGCGATTTTCGCTGCAGTGTGAGATCCGCCTTACTCTAGTATAGCTTGGCAACGAACGAACGGCGACCGACGGAGGCAGCCTCCGCAGGCAGCCGCTCTTGTTGGCGGTAACTTGTGTAAGTAGTTACGGCTGCACATAACAAAAAGCACACATGGGAGTGTCACAAACGAAGTTGCCAAGCTATAGTATAGGTTGTTTTAATTTTAATACAAGCTATTAGGATGAATGTGTAACTTACACACATACATAGAGTGCATTGGGGTAAATCCGAGCACGGGGTAATTCTGAAAATGAAGGATTTCTCATAATGCACGCAACATATACTTACTAGCTTTACTACGCTAACACTGTACTAAACATACTGATAGTGCTTCGACTAATTATAAGCCTCAAAAATGTTGCATAGTTTACTGAAAATTCCAAATTTTCAAAATTACCCCATGTTCGAAATTACCCCAATGCACTATACATATAATTATACACATTCATAAAGGGTTCCCTTCACATCGTCTAAAATTTTATGGGCTAAAATTTTTGGTCGAAAATGTTTGGTTTAATTATTATTGACGTACTCAATTTATTTGCATTTTTTGAATAGGTACATATTTTATCTCATAATTCATAAAGCATTTTTGGTCTAAAATTTTATAGGCTAACAGGCTAATAATATTGTCTGGTCTACTAACTTGTTTTTCAGACTAATATTTAATTTCCTAAAATTAAAATACAAAAAAACTCCAAAAAATATAGACCATAAATATAGACCAGATTCGAATATATACAGGATTCGGGAAACATATATTACTAAATCGAATAATAGTATCAAACAATCACACTTTAGTGTTAACTCTAAAGGTTAGATTTCAATTTATAATTATAAACATATCCTTTAATTGAAATGGTACACAAAAGTAGCGGTATATTTAATTAATCTTAAGAGCAGTTAACGTAATTACGAAGTTATTAACTTTTTCAGCAGCTGTTGCGTAATTTATTAGCCGAGTCGACCACGCATCCGGCTGCTTGCTTGTAACATCTGTTCTTAGAAAATTGTAACTCTAAAGGTTTTTTTCTACTCCTGTACTATTATCTGTCTTTTACTTGGTCACGAACACTAATATAAGAACGTACATAATATGAGTTCAGAGAAATCTATACTCTATTCCCCATAACAGCACTAGTGTCGTTATAGTCACTTTACGTTATTGCTAGCATCCACAGACTTCTAAATCTAGGTTAAACTTAGTTCAAGGATTAAGCGCTCAATTCTAACTTCACGATAAAAATTCACAACTACCAACTTAACAAACAATTAAATTCCTACGATTCATAAGAAAAACAAAACTTTCCGAATTAAATTAATTGATGCCAACATAAAAAAAAAGTATTTTAATTATCGTCACATCGTGTCACCAGCCATATCAAAAAAAAGTTTACCATAGACACAACTGTCATGCCGGCTGTACACACTCGGAGAGACCGGACGAGACACGCGTGACGTCCATGTATTTTATATTTTAACCTAGTCGTAGAAAAAGTATTGTATGCAACGTTGTATAATTAAGTCAAAAAACGCTCATTGCGTCTCTATTTGCGATACTCGCCGCATTCGCGGCTCGTATCGCAACTCACGCAATTCGCATTTTTTGAACCTTCTTATACAACTGTTGCATAAAATACTATTAATAAACCGGCTATAAAATAAATTTTTAACCTCAAGTGCGAAAAGTAAGAGGGGGTGAAAAAGAAGGTTAAAATTTTGAGGTTTGGGTTGAATGAGCGTTTAAATACACCGCCTTCTGTGGACACATTTTTGTCGAGATTCCTGCAAATTTTTGTGGCGTTTTAATTTATTTGGTAGTGATGAGTCCGGGGACTTCTAATCAATAGTCTGATATCCCATTAAAATCAACAGGGGTTTCGACAAAAAATTGTCCACAGAAGTGAGGCGGCTTAAATGCTCGATTTATGACCCGTTTAAGTAAGGAGGAGGTTTGTTCAATAAAAGAATAAATTTCTCTCCAAAACAATATTTTTTCTCAAACATGCAATTAAATGTTGACATTACGTGCCTAATCCTAATAATAGGCCACAAAGTACCTAGATTCCGGTGCGGCTTGACACTTGGCATGTAATGTAATTTCATACAACATTGCTGGCCAATATGTTTTAAGCTATTGGGCACGCCAGTGTCTATGTAATTTTTTTACACTACACGCGGTCAAAGTTCGACCAAAGTTTCAAAAAATACTCCATGCCCAAGTTTGAATAAAATTATTTTAAAAATTATAATAGCTACACTTAAGTGCTATACAGTGTGTTACCGGTATGCGGGCTTTTATTAAAACTGATAATAATATGCTTCATTAGCAATCGTTTGCAAGTATTAGCAAATCCTAATTATGCGAATTAACTGCACAATTCAATTTCCTAAATCCGCACTTTAAATGTAGCAGGTGTACTTCGTAATTATCGTTATTCATATCGCTGATGCACTTGGTACAAGGCATGTCGTGGTACGGAGGTGAAAAGTTGAGAAAAACAATCCCACAATGAATGCCGTCCTTATCATTACGTTAATGTATGGAGTTTTTTACACAGCTTAAAGAGTTTTTTCTAAAATTTGACATGACAATTACAAAAGTATTGACATTGGCTTGTCAAATTACAAAACAAACATTTATTTGCAAAACTGATATTTTTTTGCGTTAAAATGGCTAAAGACACGTGAATTATCTGACATGATTTGTGCGACACGTGGAAATGTTCCTCAAGCCTTGAGACTTTATCGAGAGTGGTTTCGAAATCAGCGGCATCCACATAATCTTCGTTTGATAACAATGGCTGTCCAGCGAGGTCCAGAGAATGCATGTTCCTATCTGGTTAGTCTGAAAGGGCTATAAGTAAACGGAATTGTGCACGTACAACTTGAAGAAAGGATTCTCGATCACTTCAAACAGGTCCAAATGTCTAGTACTCGTATTGCTTATTAAGTTTTATTTTATTAGTGTTGTTTTTCCATAGTTTTCTTAAGTGTAGCAATCCTGGTATCTCTAATTGTTGAAATAGGTAGATGCAGACATTTATCTTGATGTCTTCGTTATAAAGAAAGAATGAAGGGCTGGCATTTACATCTAATTGTCAATTTAGTACTTTGCTGTACATTGCTTGCAATTAAAATTTTGCTAGAAAATTTATGAAATCGGAATTTTAGTCGATGAATTAAATGAAGGCCATGGTTAGGTTAAGAAACAACGTTACTTTAACCTACTTTAAAAAAAGCCTGCTTGCTGGTAACGCACTGTATAACACGTTTGATTAGGTAATAATAAATAATAGCACATTTATTCAATATTATTTTGACATAAAATAATAAACGAAACATAAAAAAGATAGCACGGTAGGTACAGCAAAAAAACTAGGCAAGGCTATCAATTTTGAGAAAGATTACATAAGTCAAAATATCTCAAAATTGTGACACTTTTACAAAACCTATATTAGCTTTATTTGATAGACCTAAGTGTCCTCTATCACCAGATCACAGTTCATCAATTCATTACCTAACACCCTGTATGTCTGAAACGATCTATTGCTATAGGAATAGAGTGATGTCAGATGTAACTTGTTCCGTTTCATCATAATAATTATTGCCGCTGATTGTTAAAATCCCGCTGAAACAGCTGGAGTAAGCGTGTTCTGGATTGGAGACCGCGTCTTGGCCAACGTAGCGTGGGACGCCCTCTGGCCATATGGTGGGACGACTTGCATAAGGGGGCCGGCAGCGACTGGATGCATAAAGCAGTAGACCGGGCTCTGTGGCGTACCTTGAGAGAGGCTTATGGGCTGATGATGATGATGTTGATGGTGTAAAAATCACAGGCTGGTTCTTTTCTAAATACAACTTGTAGCCCTAGTGTAAATTGTAATAAAAAATCGTAAACTCTCTGTTATAAAGTTCTTCAGTATCCTGGAGTTTCGCGAACGCAGATAAACGTTTAGTAAAATGCTTTCGGGAGCGAAGCGCGGGGGAGTCACAAGCTAAAGAACATAGGTACAGTTGGCCGGCGGAAACTTTTAGACAAAACAATAGGATACTTAGAGACTGTGCGGAAAGAGAATAGGATTTAAATGGGGGGGGGGGGGGGGCTGTAATGCTTGTCTACCGTATTTGAAAAAAATGCCATACTGGTTAGGTTAGTTCCGTTTTTCGCCATGCCTATTCTCTTTCCGCACAGACTCTACCTGTGATGATGATGCCAGAGAAATCGATTTCCACCGACTGGCCTATTATGCAACCGTTGAGGAACACATTTTATAGTTCTTAAATAAAGAAGACTCGGTTTAGTATTACATCTCAAAACATTTTTGCTGTAGAAGAACTGCGTTGCGAGACTTGCATCTTTTTACATGTAATGTTTTACGTTTTAATTCACGAAAGAAAGAAAGGGTCTAATAAGTTTTTAATAATCTAACTGACGGACCATTTGACAAAAAAACCATCATGTGCGAGTCGGACTCGCGCACCGAGGGTTTCCTACAATCTCGTAAGTAGATACGTGAATAGTTCAAGAAAAACTGTATATCGATTAGTTTAGTAGGAGCAAATAAGTATTGTGTTATGATTTTTCCCTAAAAAATTGTGCAAGTTAGGAAAACCTTATATTTTTACTGTAATATTTAGGATGATATTAATAATTGCCATTTAATTAATTACAATTTTTTCTGTTTAGTAACTTCGAAGATAATAGGGGAGAAAAGTATTCTTTTTTAACTTTTTTCGTAAATCAAAAAATACATAATTAAGAGAAAGAAATGGTTTTCGAATCTACAAATTAAGCCCTTTCGTTTGATACCCCATTGGATACAATAGCATAAGTAACTTAAAATTTTCGACTTTCCATTTCGGCCCCCTTTAAAAAAAAAGTAAAAAAGGAATAAGTTTTTTTTTTATATTTTGGTATGCTTGGGTTAGTTACTTTTAAAACTATTCCAAATCGATACCAACAGTAAGTAGTTCCTTCTGACTGTGACAGACGGACAGACAGAGTCGTACCATAAGGGTTCCTTTTTTACCATTTTAGTACGGAACCCTAAAAATGAGGACACAAGTTTTCAAGATTATCTCCCTAAAGCAACCTAATGTGCCACCGATAAGGACCGTCGGCCGTCTGTATGTTTTTGAACTGCGGCCGAGTTCAACAGTTGGGTATGCAACAGTGCCTCGGCCGAGACGCGTCGTTGAGCCGCACGGACGATTTGCGAACGTTCGCTCTACAGTCAGGCCGTGAATATGTGTGCAACGAAATCTACAATACAATGAAAACTCTTATGACTCATGTATATGTGTGTGTTTGGCTGGCTGGGCCACGTGGAAAGGATGGGTGAGGATCGAGCTGTGAAGAGAGCGTATACCGGACGGCCACGGGGTAAACGTATTTTTACAATATTTTTGTTTATGCCACACCTGGGGCCCGTTTCACGAAGCTACAAGTTACAAATTACAAGCGGAAGTCTCTTTCTATCAAAAGGTATTGAAAAGAGACTTCCGCTTGTAATTTGTAACTTGTAGCTTCGTGAAACGGGCCCCTGGCCATAAAGTGGCTTTTCCGCACGCTGCGAGGCCTGCGAGTACGAAAAAAGCCGCCTTCTAGCCAGGTGTCGACATAAAATAATGTACACAACACGGGAGTTAATAAAGTAAGCCCTCGATCGCATATTTATGTCCCTCGCTTGTAGCTCGGGCCGCAAACTACTGCGATCTCGGCCTTTCTTTGTATTCCCACCCTAGTTGTGTAATGTACTATTTTATTTGCAATAGTATTGTTTTATTATTTATTTTAAACATGCCGCAGTTATTTTTTTGAAAAAAGTTCATGTGCAAATAAAGTCTTTCTACGATTTTATTATATAACGTAGATGTCGCAGCCAACTGGTTTAATCAATCATTTGGTTAAATGCCTAGTCTTTTCACTAAACTATGACCCGTCAACAGGTCGACGAAGCCCTGCTGCGCGGGGCTTCTATTTCAGCTCTGAGGGACACAAGCTGACTAACAAACCTAGCCTAAAATAAGGAGTGTGTTTAATGAAAAGGCTAGGCAGCTAACTAAATAGCTAATTAAGCTAGTTGGCAGAGACATATAGATCAGCATGTGTGTCATACTCCTCACACTCACACACAGACACAGCGTTCAAATAGACACCCCCTATCTGACTTTAACCCTTTAATTACCCAGCTTTTTACTTCATCGCATAATCCGCGGCGACCGCACATTAAGCCTAAATGTGTGTTTTCTTTCAAAACGCCGGCCTCTCCGGCCTTTGTCCTATTTTAATCCTCTTTCCTGCCCTTTGACCATTCACGACTTTCTCGTATCTGATGGCGAGGGAGGAAGACCTAAGCCCCTAAGAGACGAGACTAGACAGATGATAAAATAATATTCATTGACATATCATAAACATACATAAAACAGTATACTCGTAATTGTTAAACGTCTTTTTATGAAAGTCGATTAAAACTAGTTGTTAACACACTTGCTCATAGTGGCACTTATTCCATGGTTCTTACGCGCGGAACGCAGTTTATTACACTACATACAACTGCTTTTTACTTTACATTACCGCACTAGTGTTGAAATTACCACAAATTGACCAATGAGGGCATACCGTGGAGCTCGGCTGGCGGTTATTATTCCCGCGCAGGGAGGTCGCGTACATGGCGCTCGCCCCGCACTACACCATGGCATGTCTAGATGTGTTGTTACATAACCCACAAAATAAATACAAAAATTTAATTTTAAATGATAAGTATTGTTTTTATTCGCAAGTGTGTTGAAAAACGTTATAGGTACCTATGACACTCGTGGGCATTGGCATTGGTAATTACAGTCTCGGCTATTACAGCCCTCGATTGATGGCTCGGGCTGTGTAACACAGCCTCGACTGTAATGACCGACATAGCGCACTCGTATCATAATGTACTATTATGCAATACATAATGAAAGGCCTTAAAACACTCATGTGATCTTATTATGAAACTCGCCTTTGGCTCATTTCATAAAACCACACTCGTGTTTTCATTATGTACAGTCGCATACACTGTTTCATTTACACACGCGCTCTATATAATGTGATTAATGTGTTCAAACCGTAAATTAAAAATGTCAAATGGCGGTAAACGAAAACATCAATCTATCCATGATTTTGTACAGTTTCTTATTGAGTTAACTTTGCAAATAGAAATAAAAACAACTTATATTTTATAGTAATAAAACAACTACTACTACATTTTAAGTCCCGACGTTTCGTAACCCTTTTCAGCGTTCGTGGTCGCGGTTAGACTGCGAAAATCATAAATTTCCTCTGTCAAAATTATTAATTATTCGGGTTACGAAACGTCGGGACTTAAAATGTAGTAATATATACGCGATTTAAGTTGTTTTATTACTATGAGTGATAATCGCGGAAACCGAAGACAATATTAACTTATATTTTAGTTTACCAACTCTTAACCTTTTATAAAACACATTTACAATGTTGGTGGTCACGGCACAGTCGCAGCAGATAAATTGAGGTTTCATTATCTTTTATCACGTTACAGATTGCAACCGGTACAGTGCAGATATTTGCATGTGTGGTACACTCGATATCGAGTGTCATTCAATCACATGCCATGAGTCATATGAAAGCCAGACTCAAAATACGATACAGCCACTTATAATAGGGATGAAGATCGCGATTGGGTTAAAAATATATCATTCTATTTAGTCCGTCAGTTAGATAATGGAAAAATATGGGACACTTATTTTTTGGTTTATTAAATTATTAAAAATCGACAAAAAACTTCTGGAGTGGGGGCTCGTGACGTCACTCCTAGGTGAAAATTGTACCAAAGAGTGACGTCACTCGAAACTTCTAAGCACTGCATCCTCGTAATTTGATGTTTGTCAAACAAAAGAAAAAAATATGTGTACAATATTTTTTAATAATCTAACTGACGGACTTTTTTTATTAATCCATGGACGGACTAAATAGCTTTTTTAGTCGTCTAGCCTATTATTGAAAGAAGAATGAAAGAAAATACATTACATACAAATACAGTACATTTATTTACGTCAGCAAAAAATTACAAAATAAGAGAAAAAATAAAAAACAAGAAAACACAAAAAATATAAAAAACTCGGTTCTGTGTCTATGTTTATGCAGGCACTGCATGATTTCTCGTTAAGGAAGTATAAAAAATCGAAATGGCGGATTTTACGCGCTTCAAAGTGACGACGTAAAATGTTGTACGTAAGTACAACTAGGGCGGTAATAAAGAAAGCCTCAGATCGTATATCTTCTTTAGACATTCTTTGTTTTACCGCCCTAGGTAACTAGGTAATATACTATTTTTAGACCATCGAGTGAAGCTTTAGAGTCAAGCATCAAAATATAATAAATTCGAAAATATATTGAAATTGTTGCAGTCCGGTTTTTTAGTTTTTTTTAATTGATAGCCTACAATTAGACCACGGCCGTTCACTCTCATCTATGAGATGCCTGTGTCCAGCAGTGGGACGTATACGTATATATATCGATACCTTTAGACTCAAAGGGCGTAAACGCCCTTAGATTAGAACCTGCGGCGTTTACGCCCTTTAAATCTAAAGGTATCGATATTCGGCTGATTATAATTAATTGATAGCTTGTATTGTGATCCCTTTTGACCGAGAATAATACTTGACAAATTCCTTGGCTTGGCTTTATTAACACATGGCAGATGCAGTCCTCAAATTAAGCCATTTTCAGGGTTCCGTACCTGAAAAGTAAAAAACGGAACCCTTATAGGATTACTTTGTTGTCCGTGTGTGTCTGTCTGTCCGTCTGTCAGGACCGTTTATCTCTAGAACGCGTGGAGGTATCCAGTTGAAATTTAAACCATATTTAGATCTACGGTCTCTTGAAGCTGTGAAAAAATCAAACTCTTACGTTAACGTGAAAAAAAGATACGGTTTATGCCACAAAAAACGTAAATTTCGACACTCTCAAGGAAACCATAATTCGAAGGGTACTTATCGTTGTATTAGAACTATGAGATTTAACAAGTAATACAGTCGTATACTACAAGTATAGGGAAAAAACTGATAACTATACTTTTAATTAAATCATAAAAAACAGACTTTATTAAGCGAATCAAAATTTATAGGGTACTTTAACATGTTCTGTTGTTCTTTATCTAGTTCTTATGCTTCTGACAATAGGGTCTTGTTCAGATATTTTTGATGCAATCTTTGCTCAGATAATGATGAACTCGACTGTACCTACAAATTTGTATGGAACCCTCGATTGGCGACTCCAAGTCGCATTTGTCCCGTTTTTTTTAGAGTGGTCGCGGTATTGTCTGACGGAGCCTGAACCGATGTAGCCCGTAGTTAACTGTTAACCACATTTTGGGCGTAGGTTCTAATCATATTTGACAAGTTGCTCGCCAGCTGATTAGATACCGCATGTTTGTTTACTCACTTCAGTCTGCGCTTGACAGTGCGTCGCCGCGCGCGTTTCTCGCCTAGCTTTTGATAATCCTGCGCACCATACTCGCAACCATGAGGAGTCTGAAATTACTATACTTATTCACTTTAATGTTCGTGACAGTGTTCATTTATATGGCATTTAACATAAAAACCACCCGCGTAGAATCAAACGTGATCGAAATAGAACAGAAATTGGACAAAATCGTCCAGAATCTCGAAAAAAACGAAAAAACGTACGATAAAAATTTAAAATACATCCTGCAGTGGACTAGTCCAAAGAATGTGCCTTTTGTGTATATGGGTGTGGGCCAACAAGGTTTCATTGAACGAAAGTGTGAATATACGAACTGTTTCGTAACTAGTGATCGTAATTACTTGGGAGACGTGAGCAAATTCGATGTCATAGCGTTTGCGGGAACAGAGATTGCCTTTCAGCCTCTTCACCAAGTAAAACCCAATCGCCGTTCACCGCATCAGAAATACGCTTTTGCAAGTATAGAATCAGCTAACAATTATCCAATTTGCAACCTTGATTTGGATAACTTCTTTAACTGGACGTGGACGTTTCGATTGGACTCTGAAAGTAAATGGGGCTATATTATTGTTAGAGATGTTGATAAGAATATAATAGGACCGAAAACAGAAATGCACTGGATGAAACTAGAAGACATGAAACCTGTGGGTGAAGAATTAAGAGCGACTTTAAGAAACAAAACCATAGCAGCCGCGTGGTTTGTATCTAACTGCCACACTAGAAGCGGAAGAGAAAAGTTGACAAAAGACTTGCAAAAGGCCTTAGACGCATATAATTTAAAAATAGACATCTACGGTGCATGCGGCACGCTTAAATGCGAACGTGATTCCGAAGATAAATGCTTTCAATTAATAAAGAATAAGTATTATTTCTATCTGTCGTTCGAGAACTCATTTAGTAAAGACTACGTGACTGAGAAACTGCTGCACGGCCTGAAATACAATGCAATACCTATTGTCTATGGTGGCGCTAATTATACAAGGTAAATCGTGCAATGTGGTATAAATTATAAATACTCGTTTACATACGTTACGTTACACCGAGGTCACTTCCAGAAGTCTAGCGATATTACGGGTCTGCTAGGCTTTCTGGTAGAATTGGGTTGGCAAGAGTATTTAGGGCAAGGCCGCATATTTTGACCAATTTGGACGTTGCAAATTTCCCGTGTTGATTACAAAAAAATACCTAGGGCCTAGGGGTTTAAAAACTATATTATTATATTACGCAATAAAATTTTCTAAGGTCGAAAATGCAATTAAAAATTTAAACCCTTTAAAAATAAATTATTAAAAATAAAAAAAACCGTCCAAAACGTAGGTATAGAAAGATGACAATTTTTTTCGACCACGGGTACTTAAACCCTTGCCGCCGGGTACTTAAAGCCAATTTTGTTATAAAAATATAAATGTGTTTTTATACACTAAACTAAAAAGAAATCTGATAATAATATCGACGGCAACTGAAATTAACGGCGTGCAAAGTAGGTCGCCGCCACTTCTTTTTAGCACGCGAGGTACATAGGTACATTTTTTCCTTCTACCTCAATATATTTCTGTGGTTAGGTCGAACATTTAGAAAGAGCAATTAAAGCTACGGTAATGACATCCACGGTAATGACTGTGTGCACCAGTGGCGTGGCGTCCAAAGAACTCGATTCCTACCGGCTTGCCTAATATCAGACATTTGAGCACCTTATTCTTCAGCTCTTAAGGAAAATGTTCGCCAAATCTGCACCGGCTTGCCCAAGGATATCTTTTACGCCACGCCACTGGTGTGCACAGAAATGATAATGACCCATTTACTCAATTATATGTTTATTCTTTCAGATTTATGCCTGACGGAATTTATCTGAACGCAGTAGAATTGGGTCCTCAAAAATTGGCGAAGAAAATGAAATATCTCATAGACAATCCCGATGAATATGAAGAATATTTCCGGTGGACTAACCATTATTCTTACTACAGAAGGGTCGAGAGTGTCACGACTGATGACTATTGTGGTTTTTGTAAACTACTGAATAACGAAGAAATGGTGAAAACGACATCAGTTTATAAAAACTTTAAGCAATGGTGGAACGATCCGGGAAATTGTCCGTGATGTTTTAGTTTTAATTTATGTGGTATAATTGTTGTTAGGTTAACCCAGTCAGTCAGTTAGGTCAGTCGCTTGGTTCTCAGTGTTCTCATACAAACATAGTGAGGTGAATCGAGACTCTCATACAAACGGGAAAAATCCAAGTTGACGTCAATTTTGGTTAAAATATGTTTTACTGCTTGTCACGTTTTGTTTACGCGAAATAACATGAAATCCCAAAAAGCAATAAAAATTCAATTAAAATTCTAGTTTTGAATGATGGCGCTGGCCTGGCCATAATCGGCCAATCACATATTTTACCGGGTTTTGGGACTTATGTTGTATCACGCAGATAAAATGTATCAGACTGAACAAATTGATGTAGTCGAAGAATTGTCTTAACTAGGCAATGTAACCCGGTAACCCGAAAACCCGAGTACCCGGATAACCGACTTTATTTAGAGTCGGGTAAAACCCGGGTATTTTGACTCAGAACTCGGGTTAAAAAAACTAGTAATTAATACAAATCACGCATGTATCGTTTATTTTTAAAGATCATAAATAAAATCTAACTTCGGTCGCCTTAAAGCAAACGCGACAAAACATAATATTTGCTTATCTTAATTAACACGGCCGGCAATGCAGGCAAGTTCATTGTAGTCCGGGTACCCGAAAACCCGGGTAACTGACTTTATTTAGAGTCGGGTAATAACCGGGTTTCATATTTCACCGGGTATTGCATTACCTAATTCCTTATATCGATACCTTTAGACTCAAGGGACGTAAACGGCGTAGGTTCTAATGGAGCTTACGCCCTTTGAGTCTAAAGGTATCGATATTAACGCCGCGCGCTCTAAGTTCACTTACATGAACTAGGTATTTGGGATGGCATGAGTATTAATGTCATAGTTGCTTTCGGTAGTTCTGAATGTTAGGTTATCACGTTACGATAGAATCATAAAATATTATCGGCAGATTTCAATTCCGTCGAGGTGATTGAACGAGCTACAACTGAATGATTAGTTTTGAAGTTATGTTTCTTCAGAGGTTTATGACGCTTTAGACGTTTGAAACTTCTAAACCTATTTTAACCGACTTATGAAAATAGGTTTACTGTTCTCAATTCGACTGTAGAACGCCTTATGTTTTTTTTGTAATATGGCGATTCTTTTATTGTTTGGAGGGGTGTGCTTCCGGTGTGGTCCCATTGACACCAGATAAAATTCACAACACTGCTGGTAACCTCGTCCCTAATACCCTTCTAATACCATTTGACGCTTGAACTAGTATTAATAACAATAATAGCGCTTCGTAAAGTGACATTTAAATGACCATTCTGACTATAACTCACCACAAATCCGAGGATTTTTAAAGCTTTAATCATGATAGCTCAAAAGCCCTGTGCCAATTTTCAAAACTACACGAAATATTTAGACTGGTGACAGGTCGCGTCACGTAAAAAGAACGCTGGAAGAAAGTGAAGAGGGTGTGTTTACGCATTACACTCGCGCACGAAAGTACTATGTTTATTGTTTTATTTTTGAACTAGCCTTTCGCTCGCGGCGCGGTTCGATTAACCCGCCCTCCCCGCGCCGCACCTCATACCACCTAATAGATCGATAAACGGCCTAATGCGCAGCTTGACCACCAGCGTTCTTTTTACGTGACGCGACCTATGCCTCTGTTTTTTTTTGGATTTCGGGAGAATCGGACTGTCAATGGGTTCCCTCTATTTGGCATTAATCCGAATTCTTATTTCGCTTTTTTTTTTTATTTTATCGGGAAATATTTCGCGGAAATTAGGTATATGAATTGAAATGCTTAGAGAGTATTCGTAAAAATAGAACATTCGGACAAATTATGATTATGCCAAAACAAGGGAGCTGTTATACACGCGCGGTCAAAAATTTCGGGACAGTGAAATACCGCCATACCTATTTCCTAAAATACTATATGGTTGTGAAATTACTGGGGTCCGTTTTGCTCTATAATTAATTTTAGATATTATCTTCAAAAATAATACTCCACTGAAAATACAGCAATTTCAGGTTTAGATCGAACTAGTAAAAACCCATGAAAAATAAAGACGTTAACGGAGTGAAATATCGCAAAAATGACCATTTTTGGATAATAATATTTTTATGATGGGTTATCGGATATTGCTAATACAGCCAGGTATTTGAAGAATAGTATATTATTTAAATGAAACAAGTGTCGAATATTGAAAAACACCTATTTCTATTTTTTTACACAAATAGGAAATGTATATTTCTATTATTTAAATTACGGTGACCCGAAACTTTTGCTTTTGAGTGTAGTCATTCAACATCGTCTAGAAATGAATGTAGTAATTAGTATTAAGGCGAGGCTAGACCAGAATCGGGCACGGAAGCCTAGTTTCCAAATAATTTTTAGAGCACTTATTTGACTCGTAGGTCACTGTAAAACATATATAATAATATTCAGAACTGTATCTAGGGCTTCCTCTCACTTAGAACACGATAGCGAACACTTCGCTCGATAGAAAAGTAGCGCGAAAACACTATAAAATAAAATATTTTTTTCATTTTTTTCATTTTGTTTATTACCAGTTACCTTTTCTGACAAAATTAATACCTGACAATCATGATTTCACAGTCATGCAGGGCATCCTCTCATGTTTGGGTTGATAACGTATACTTTTATGTTAGAAATCGAAGATAATCTGCAATAATCTGCATTCCGCCCGACCCTAGTTGTATGTGAAATGCGAGCCAGGTCCTACCGGGCCTTAAACTGACTAAAGGTGGAATTATGCGGTCAACGGGTATTGCTATGCGTTGTCAATAAATGTGCCTATTGACACTGTTGTCTTTGTTATGTACACTCAAGGAAATTGAATGTTTAGCAGTTTAATCGTCTTCTTAATTTGTTCGTATTGGCTCGTTCGTGGTTTGTTATCAGTCGCGCGGCGTCGGAAAATAGTAACACGACCAATTTCAGAATTATGTTAACCTGCTAAACATTCAAATTCATTGAGTTACAGTATGTATAACTAGCTATGTTTGAACAGATTGTAGATTGTGTTGATATTGTATTCGTCACTTAATACTCGTAGGTCTACAGAAATATATGGAGGTAGAAGGACAAAGTGTATGTCGTACCTCGCGTGCTAAATAGTACATTGTGTATCAAGGGCGGTAAGTAAGTGTGTTTGTTACAAGGCCGAGGCGAAGCCGAGGGCTTTAATAACACGAGTTTGTAATTCCTTTACCGCCCGTGGCACACACAATGTTTTTCATCACACTTGTGAGGAAATCTGATTAAAATAACCTTACTTAACCTAAATAAAATTGTAAAACTGACAGTGACATTAGTGACATCCATAGACAATGCGAATACTTATCAAGTCACGTTCGGAAACCATGACGGTAAAGACCTAAAACGGTTGGTTTTATATTTGCAAAATACTGAAATACACTATTTAAACATTAAATTAATGTAACAGAAATATGTGTTTGTACTGTATTTGCAGTAACAGTTCTCTTTAAATAAATATTTCAGTGATAAAAGTTAAAAAAGTAAATTGGCATTTCCTTTGAACACGACAAATAAGAGTAAAACAAAACCAGCGTTTCAACTTTAAAAAGAAAACCATTACGTCCTAGGGCGTAATAGGTCATTTACGGCCCGCAGAACCTACGTGTAATGACACCATTTTCGAGCAAGTGTGATGAAAAAGAAATAACGGTGACATTTGCACGCCACCAACTTCAGTTTCCGTCAATATTATTACCAGATTTGAAAATCTGATAATGGTGGTATAATTAATTTTATTGTTCAAATACCACCACATGAAATGGAAAACTGATGTTTTCCATTAGGTGTCCTGCCGTTTGACCAAAAGTCATTTGGCAAAATTACACTTTATAATCTTGTACAACTTATGGCGATATGAGGGTAGCGAAATAAATCACCCAACAGACTAAATCATAATGTTTGAAAAAAGAAGTACTTTTTATGAAATAACATTTTGTTAAATGACATTTGGACAAATGCTTAGTTTGTGAAACATATTATTTGGTGCAATGAAAAAAGTTCAATTGACATTGTAATATTTAACACATTTACCAAGTGTAGTGTTTGCTAATTAATCATTTGCTAAGTGAGTTTTTGTAAGATGACACTTTTGTCAAATGTCTCGTTTGCCAAATGATTATTTGGTGAAACGTTGTTTGTCAAATGACCATTTGTCAATGATTTTTGGGTCAAACATTAGTGAACCTTTCCATTACTAAATTACACTTTTGGCGCCAAACGCCAAGCGAAAAACGTTCCACGTTTATACTCCGTTTTTTTAGATGTGAAAATTTGGTAAACAAAGTTGACATCTGTCAACTTGAGGTTTTTTATCAGGTACATTGTGTGGCTACATTGTGCAATTAATTTCATTTGATAGTGAATACTTGATTTTTATGTACGTTTGCAATTTACAGAATTAAAAAATTAAGAAAAAAACTCATTTCCTTTATTTTACTTACATTATTCTAAAAGCAAAAATCAGATTCATTTTTTGCCTATTATTTTAATCATTTGTAGATATGTTGCGCAATAAAATACCCAAAGAGGCAGAGGTTTTGAAGCTATGGTCAGGTTTTTAAATGTCGTTGACGTTATGATCAGTTTGTCAACACAGTTGCGAATAAAAAGTAATATATATCTTTAGAACTTCTGTTTTTGTATTTATTTTGTGATTTATCAAAGTAAAAAGTGTGTGTCTGTAATAAGCTGCGTTGCGCGCATAAGAATAGTGAAATTAGAGTCACTTTATGAGCACGTATGTCGATTTTTTTTTTAAGTATACATTATATTACTATGCCTTGGCTTGGCCTACTAAGTGGGTACTTTAGGCTTATAAGTAATCAATTAATATCGGACAACGAAAACGACATAATAAATATCATGTACTTTTAAATTACAAATGTTGACGACCACTGCTTATTTTGTTTACCAAATTTTCACATCTAAAAATAACTGGCCAAGAGCATGTCGGACCATGCTCAGTGTAGGGTTCCATAGCCGTAACTATAAGGTAAAAAATACGATGTAAAAAAAATACAACACCAAAAGAGCGTATCTTCATAGCAATTACGTCCTTTTGTTGAGAAGCGCAGTTTATCGTCAATAACTCAAAAACGGTTAATCCGATCTTGTTGAAAATAATTTTCGTTGAAAGTATTAATTAAGCGTTACTTTCGTGATTTTTTTCATATTTTTCGGACACACGGTTTAGAAGATAGAGGGGGGGGGGGGGGACACAATTTACACAACTTTCGGAGCGATTATTTCCAAATATATTCACTTAATCAAAAACATTATTTTGAAACCTTATAGTGGTTTGTAAAGAGCTGTCGAACTATGTACCACACGTTGATATTTGCTGAAAATATTTTTTTTTAGCTTCTTTGACATGTATGGAGTGCCCCCCCTAAAAATATTTTTTTATTTCTTTAACTACCAAACTAAGTAGCGGTCCATACAAGACACCTATATTCCAAATTTCATCAATATCCATCGTGTAGTTTTTGAGTAAAATGCCTGTGACATACGGACAGACGGACAGACGGACGGACGGACATGACGAAACTCCGTTTCCGTTTTCGCCATTTTGGCTACGGAACCCTAAAAACGGAGTATAGTTTCAATACCAATCGACGAACTATTGCCATCTATCTTGATGTATTTCTGTGTATATGTTCCACCAAAAGCGAGTAAGCCATTAAAATTGGGTGAACAGTTAATTGGGGGCTGATGAGATACAGTATGATCTATCGGCCTTTCCAGATCCACAATGTAACGCTGCGTACTCGCCCAGTTTCACTCGCTTACTCGCTTCGGGACAGTGCTTATTATGTCATCTCCCGATGACGAGAATGGCCGTTAAAATTCAAATATAATAAAAAAAGGTATGGTAGAGTAGAAGTAACGTCTAAGAGAAATATTGATTGATTAGCACGAATTTTGAGAAAATGTTATCGCAAATTAAATGATTAATTGATTAAAACGTTATTTAACAGTAATGTGTTTTGTGTTGTTTTGTTTAGTGTTTAATCAATTATTGGCGTCAAATTATCAACACGTGTAGCGTGTATAAATTCAATACGGGTGAATATTAGACGGTGGTTA
Organism: Eudemis profundana; assembly: GCA_947034925.1. Taxonomy (NCBI): domain Eukaryota; kingdom Metazoa; phylum Arthropoda; class Insecta; order Lepidoptera; family Tortricidae; genus Eudemis; species Eudemis profundana. Next base: position 23,874,386 of record OX344805.1, on the reverse strand, counting down.
TTTTTTTATATTGGGGGTCATCTTACACAAGTCAACCTAGTCCCAAACTAAGCAATTCTAGTACTATGGGTACTAGAGGACGATATACATACTTATACCGGATGTTGCCTGTAACAGGAGCAAATTATTAAAACGTAGATTCTACTCATCAAACAATAAAACTTTCGTTCAACAACTTTTAAAAATGATGGAATCCTTAGATTTTTTTTTCATACAAATTAAATAGTATTTTCATTGTACGTTAACATCAGTCTAATTGACATCGCTTGTCACCCCTTATACATAAAAAACATCGCAATCCATTGCGGTTTCAAATAAACTTTAAAGTAGGGATGTAACGATACACAGTTTTGCCGATACGATACCGATACCGATATATAGTAGTTAATATCGGCAATACCGATACCGATACCGATATTTTAGCAAAATAATGAAGTATGAACTTCAGATATTTGTATGTCCTTATTATAACTAATGGCAATGACTACTGGCTATATTTACCAGAGAGTCAACCTTGAAAGTGTGAAATAAAAATAAATAGTCAACTTAAAATTTTAATTTTTTTTTTATTAAGAACCAAAGATTTAATTAACATAGTAATTATCATTGCACAAGGTAATAGACCAATGCATAAATTAAGTACGAAATTGAAATTACTTTTTGCAGATTTTTTTTCATACAGCAAGTTCTTTTCGCGCTCTTCAAATATCGGTTGTATAATATCGGCGATACCGATATATCGGCCGATATATCGGTATCGGTATCGGTATCGTTACATCCCTACTTTAAAGTGTACTAAAAATTGAAAACATAAGTTATTTTTAAATGTCGCTGAACAAATGTTGTTCCGTTTGAGGAGTACTAATCTACGTTTTAATTATTTGCAACACCTGGTATAGATAAACACATACTTTAATAGATAGCAAACATCCATGACTCAGGAACAAACACTCGCGCTCATCGTACAAATAATACAAATATTTGCCCTTACCAGGATTTGAACCCGGGACCTCTAGCTTCGTAGGCGGTGGCACTTCCACTAGGCTAAGCATATCGTCACTGCCACTTAAAATTACAATGTAAATAGTAGCCATACAAAATAATTTGGTCCGCAATGTAACTTATGTAGTAATGCAAGTCGACACACAAGTTAATGATAGTAATTTTGTAAAAGCTCGTATTTCATAATGTTATAACGAGACCTCGGAATCTAGGGGGCAAAATTAAATGAAAGCTAGGGGTCGCCGATATCGATAAACTCGCTTATCGATGCCTCTCCCATGTACTAGTGATCGCCCCCACGCCCGCTTACAAACACTACTACTTTTTTATTCACAAGTGTGTTGAAAAACGTCGTATGACACTCGTGGGCATTAGTCATTACAGTCCTCGCCTGACGGCTCGGGCTATGCAACACAGCCTCGAATATAATGACCAACTTCGCCCACTCGTATTATAATGTATTATATGCTATTGTTTGGTGCCCATATTAGTTAGATTAACGTAAAATTTTTTTTGGGTCTTGAAAACAAGTCGTTTAAAATTATTTACGATATTCATGGTCAATCTACAGTTAGATACTTCCATCAATTACCGATCGCTTTGTCTGTGTATGTTTGTAAACGTTGACATTGCCAAAATGACAATGACAATTTACTTTCTTCGTAATCCAAGTGCTGTTATAATAGCCAAAGAGGTTTTATTTTACTTTTAGAGTGACCATGATAGTAGATGATTAGGTTTTATACTTAACAAAATGAAAAAGATGAGGGTGTTTCACTTCAATACGATGGTGAACTATCCATTAACATTTACTGAATCTGTAGGGTAAGTTTTGCTCACGTTTCCCGAACCACCCTGTATACAAGTTTATTCGCCACCTATTTATTCGTGGAGGTGAAATAACGGGTGAACTCCATTTGCACACAATCTAGTCTAAAATACTGACATTTTATAAAACCTATGATAATCACATACCTTTTATTCAAGCGGCGTTTTATAAGCTAATCGCCGGAAGCAAATTATTGTCCTATTTCAATCACATTATGTCACAGTAGTTAGGCCTACTTTTAAAAGTTAAATGAACACTTTATGATAAAAACGTGATATTTTTTTACTTTTTAATGCGGGTCAATTACACCAAATTTTAATGTTGCATGTATAGATACAAGAAAATCAAAGCACATAGAAAAATGGCGCTCACCCATGGTCCAGACCAGGAATAGAATTCCGGTACCTCTGGATTTCCGGTCCAGCGTCTTTGCCCTTCGATCACCGGAGCAGCCCTTTGGCTATGTGCCGGGTTCGATTCCTGGCCTGAAAACTGTAAATTTTTAGTTGAATCATAAAAAGAATAGACTTTACTAAGAGATTTAAAATTTATACGGTATGTTATTATATGTAGCTACAGCACGGAATCCGGTTTTTTGTATGGTCGTGACAGTGTCAACTGAGTTTAATTATTATCTCAGACAGTCATACAGACAAATGGGACTTCCATAATGAGGGGCCATCTGACCCTTACAGCAAACACTCGTAAATCCTTGCGTCCCCATTTCAGCACTTTTTGTTATAAATCTACTTTATACTTATGATAAAAAATGTAACGTTCGCGTATTTTAATAGCTTGTTTTATAACTCCATCACTTGAAGGGTAAATTGAAACCGACTACGGCGAAACAAAAAGGAGAGTTATTTCATGGAAATGGAAATAAAGTAAAAGTTTACGTCCTCAGAAGTGGCTTACATAATAGGGAATATGCATGATCTTTGTTTTTATGCTTTCTTAACAAAATATGAAAATACCGTAAAAAAGATGACATACAGTCAAAATAAAATTGAAATCGACCGAGAAATACGGAAGATATAAACATTTTAAAGCACTAGCGATTACAGAGAGATCCGATATGGACTATGACGTCATAGTACACGGCCGCCATACAATCTGCATACTATATTCTGTTTTGCGAGAAAGAGATAGAGATAAATCTTTGTTATGTAATATCTTGGTTATTTTTATAGTTATTCAAAAACATTTTTTTTCCTACTGTTTTTTATATGAATGAGCTTTTATTAAAGTAAATAAAAAATATCATGCATATTAACATAATTGATCCAAGTTGGTCGTGAAATAAATTAATTTAATTTAATTTATTTATTTTATATTCCCTATTATAGTCAGCCTGTGTACGTGTCACTGTTGGGCACAAGCAGATTCTGGTGGATGAGAGTGAATGGGCTGTAATCCCCACACTGGAATTTCAATACGAACTGCATAGGTAAGTTTGTAATCCTATACAAATACATGCGATTACAAAGATACTTTTGCAGTTCACTTGGAAATATAAAAAAAGAAATGAGATCAACAAAACATTACATGTAAAATAATGCTCTCGCAACGCAGTTCTTCTACAACCAAATAAGGGTTCTTTTTTTACCATTTTGGTACGGGACCCTAAAAACATTGGTATGTAATGTTAAATCAAGTCAGTACTTGGTACTCGATTTCCGCCGACTTGCCTATTATTTAACCGAAAAGAACGAAATGAATACCGGTATTTTTGTATGGAGAAAATACTGGTATCCGACCCCTGGTCCATAGTCACTCGAGCATTTTTTATCGATATCGTAGTCGAGTTATTTTTTTTTTAGTTTTGTAGTTATTGATGAGTGTGTCTGACTGTCAAGACCCTTTATCTCGGGAACGAACGCGTAGAGGTATCGAAATAAAACCATATACAGTGAAATGATCAAACTTCTTAGTTAACGTGAAAAAGAGATACGTCCGTTTATGCCGCAAAAACGTATATTTCGACACTCTTAAGGAAAGCAACATTTATAGGGTACTTTTCGTTTACCTAGAATTATGAAATTTGGCAAGTAATACCGTGTTATATTACAAGTACAGGAAACAACTTGAAAACTGTACCTACATTGTTAATTAATTCATAAAAAATAGACTTTATTAAAGGAATCAGAATTTACCTATAGGGTAGGTACTTTAATATATGTACCTACAAGTTTGTACGGAACCCTCGGTGGGCGAGACCAACTCGCACATGGCCGGTTTTTTAAAAGTGTACTATTTATCAGTACAAGTGCCGTGGCGAGACTGAAAGTTAGTGTCAAATTCTCGTGACGCATTTAGAATTTAAACAGCATTTAAAAACCGTTGAAATTAACAAACGCTCTGAGAAATCGCAAAGGCGCAAGTCAGGCCTCATATGGAGTACTGTTCACATCTCTGGGCTGGAGCACCAGCTTATCAGCTTGACCCCCTCGACGCCATCCAGAGACGCGCCGTCCGCATTGTCAACGATCCCATACTTACTGACGGTTTAGAAACGCTTAGCCTCCGGAGAGACTTTGCATCTCTCTGCGTCTTCTACCGTTTGTATAATGGGGAATGTTCCAAGGAACTGTTTGGGTTGGTGCCTACCGCATCATTCTACCATCGCACTACTCGTCATCGGCAGGCGGTTCATCCCCATTTCCTTGAATGATTACAATCAACAACGCGCCGGTTCTCTAGAACCTTTCTAGCGCGTATACAATAAGGATCTGGAATGAACTTCCTGCTAAGATTTTCCCACTGCGCTACAATATGGGATTTTTTAAAAAGGGTGTCATCAAATTTCTTCGAGACCGGCAACGCATTGGCAATGCATCTAGTGTTGCAAATGTCTATAGGCGGCGGTGACCGCTTTCCATCAGGTGGGCCGTCTGCCTGTTTGCCAGTCTATAGCAATAAAAAAAAAAAAAAAATCGTGCCATTTGCAACTCGTTCGCTAATTTTACTGCCAGTGCGATAACTTACAATCGACAGTAACGATTTACTTATCTATGGCAATCGTAATCGTAGGATTACTCAGACAGAACTGTCCAGTTCTGTCTGAGTAATCCTACCATCCTATTCTGCTAATATTACTAATCGGCTTATCTAAAAAAAACATATACAGCGGAAAATATTACGATTTGTAACTAAGTAAAGGACTAGACGCCAAATACTCACTTTTCTGTTTGTAAATTGAAGATTTTTCCAAAAAAGTAACTGAGGAGTCATAAGAATAATAATAAAATGAATCGCAAATAAAATAGTGTTTCGTCGGTTTGTATGTATGTACATAGAAGTACCTAGGTATGTTTGTGCGCGCATCACGCAAAAACTACTAAACCGATTTCCATGAAATTTGGTATTCAGATAGATTACGTGTATTATGTGTCACGCGTTCCTAAACGGTCGCAGTTAGACTACTTAATATTGATTTAAACTTTCACGATTTTCACTCATTATTATAACAAAACGGGACTTAATCGCGTAAAAACATGCTATTACCTCGACGTTTCGGACGTGCCGTGACGTCCATGGTCGCGAAGGGACTGGCGAGGCGGGTGTCAACATCTTCTAGCCGCGCGGGTTTTCCGAACTACCCGCACTTGGTCTTGATTAATACTTTGCATATTAGGGTTGTCACTCGACCGACACACAACACTAACAACATCAGGCGATTTGCCGGAAGACACTTGATGATATTTACACATGCTGATCACTGGATTCCACGACGAAGAAAGCTTAAAACCATCTTCCCGATTGAACCATGGACGTCACGGCACGTCCGAAACGTCGAGGTAATAGCATGTTTTTACGCGATTAAGTCCCGTTTTGTTATAATAATGTGTTAGACTACTTGTTAGACATGCGCAAAATGTGTCACTAATGTGAAAAGAGTGATATGTATCTTAGCTCTCAAAGGTATGCATCACTCTTTAAGCTCAGTAACTCTTTTAGCTCAGTAGCTCCGCGGTGTGTCAACGGCTCGCTGGCTCTTATAAGCTCAGTAACTCCGTGATGTGTCAACAGCTCACTAGCTCTTATAGCTCAGTAGCTCCAAATCCAAGTATTTCCGAACGAAAGAGAGAGCAGTAATAGGAATACGGTGACAAGACAGAGACGAAAAATTCATGTTGATCGTGTCTTTTCTCGCAGCTCACGGCTCAATGGAGCTACTTTAGAGCGAGTGAACGAGTGAGTTGAAAGATATACTCAGTTGTTTGAATCGGAACTGAGCTAGTGAGCCGGTGAGCTAGACCAACTGATATAGCTCTTTTGAATCACTCACTCGCGAGCTACACATGTCTACTACCTACTTGTTCGTCTTTTTACTTTGACCGGTTCTCTCAGGATGCGACCCTATAGGGGTTATTCTTCAGAAATGTGTCTGCGGTCACCTTATTCCTCTGTCCCTTTTTCATACTAAATGTATGGAGACAGAGGAATAAGTCACAGATATATTTCTGAAGAATAACCCATAGAAGCCCTATGTTTGGCGGAATGAGAGTCGACATTTATGCTGAAGTGTATGACATATACTATAACCATTGCTAAAGTGGCTTATTTCGGTTCACGCATCGGCGATGCCCTGAACACAAATCTGTCACGAAATCGATGCTAATGTCGGCTGGTCCGGTGCTACGGTCTTATCAGTACGCGTTATCGTTCCCAAAAATAAACGATAAAAATGGTTAACTTATGTGTCATTCGATAGTACCTACTGTAGCATAATCGCTACAGGTTTTGTGTCGTTAGTTCGTTTGTTCGCTAGTATTGGCTAACTTGTGCGGTCGCGGCTTCTCTTGGTCGGCCACGTGGTCATAAATGGCGGTGTCTGTATAGCGATGCGTAATCTGTCAAATACATGCTCTATAAAATCGGTTGTACTCTCGCCGAGATTGGATTACGTCCTTACTTCACTTCAAGTTTTTGGCGTGCTGGTGGGTTTCGGTTATGTTTTTTTCAAATTGTGGATTCCAGATTCGTCGAGTTTGAAATTTGATTGTGTGGACAAACGCTGGTGTTTTTTTCATTCTCAATCTGACTTTCACGTGGAAAGCACATTACTTTCTTTGCAATTTTTTGCAGTTTGCATATTGTGTTCTAGCCCGTGCGGTGGTGATATTTTTGCTGTTCTCAAAGTAACGGTGAATAATAATTGTGATCGTGACGAGTTCACGCTGCATGAGCGTGGACCTGTTTAGTGTTGTTCGTCCAAGACGTGCGGTCTTGTGCGTGGTCTATGAACCCTCAACGGCGCCGTAGTAGCGCTGACCTTGCGTGGTCTGTTTAAAAAGAAGCCGGTCATTCTTCGTGCTCCGGGTATGTACCGTCGTTGTGGTTTCGCTAGTAGTGTCGCGGGCTGCCGTTTACGTATAGATTTTTTCATTTTTTTCGTATTCTTTTCAGCTCCAACGTGACGCTCCGTTCTTCCTGAGTGTAAGACGTGCGTAGGCGGTATTCGCGAGCGGCCATCTCGGCGTGGCGGTTGCCTACGGTTCGATGGTGAATGCTGCCGCGGACTTATATGAACGAGTGCTATTGGATGCGAATCTAGAGGACGGTGGCGTGGCAACATAGGAATAACTACGTCAAGGAATTATTAGTATAAGCATTTAGCCAGGTACCCTGCAGTATTTAGTGACATACGCGTGCTTGTGATCGCCTTTGGACGCTCTGTTATACGTCCGGCGCGGCCAGTCAATTTATTTCAAAAAGCCTTTCTCAAAATTCAGAAAGGCTCTTACCCGCCAGTGTACTATATAATTTTTCGGTCATTTTAATTTCTCTTTGCGATTCATCTAAATTCAGAAAGGCTTCTACCCGCCAGCGTAGTATTTGATTTTCCGGACCTTTTCTTTCCCTTTGCGACACCCTAGGGTTTCATCAATTCATTCATCCTCCCACTTCATCACCACTTTCCGCCCTAGGTACCGTCAGTGCCTCACGCGTACGTTCGATCTTGGACTCGCTCGGACGACCAGCCCCGATGCTCGGTTCCAACATCGATCGTACTCGCTACGCTTTTTTTCTTTAACTACTTTGACTTGGTACTTGCCTTCTGCTAAAATTGCTACTACGGATCGTCATACCGCGTCTCAGTTCGTGAGTCGAATAAAACTATAGTGTTCACGTTTCTAATTATTTAATGGTTACCAACTACCGGTCCAAAGCCGATTTGTTTTGCCGATTTGAGTTAAATAAAACTGTTTGTGGTCCTAATAATTTTATTGTCATCGGATATATAATTTGCCTGGTGCCTTATTAACTTACCCTGCGATTTCTTGCCTTGTGTTGTAAAATGGTTGTTTTTCAGGAATAAATAAACAAAATTATACGTGTTATTAAAATAAAATCAAGATTCCATTCAAATTAAATTTTCAATAGTGATAGATTAAATTAAAAACCAATTGGTCGCGTCTAGTAATCTAAATTAAACCAAACTGAACAATCCTGCTAAACTGCTAAAATTAGTACTGCTAAATTACCAAACTAAATAAGTAATTATTAATCATTTGTTAACCAATTGGTTAATTAATTAATTTTTCGTTTAATTAATTAATCAATATCAATTAATGATCCGGTTACTACTTTAATTAAAGTAAATTAAATTAATCGGTTAGGGTTGTCAACCACGTTCAAATTAAATTAGTTCGGATTGCTAATTTAATTAAATATCTCCAAACAAGTTATTTTAGATTTTCTTCATAAATTAGATTCAACAAGCCGGGTTTAATTAACTGAATTGAATTGAATTGAATTAAATTAAAATTTGACTTCGATTTAATTGCGTTTATTTGGGATTATCTAATATTTTCAAATAAGACTTCATAAATTAAATTGAATTAAACGTTGCGTTGTTGCGAATCGTTTAGCTATTTTGAATTAAATCAATTCGATAGGGTTGGCAAGTTGGACTTCAATTAAATTGAGTTTATTTTGGATCAATTTAATATTTTCAAACAAGACTTCATAAATTAAATTAACGGAGCTTGAATAGCTGTGGCTAATATTAGGGGTGGCAATCGAGTTTGGATTAAATTAGTTTTGATTGTGAACTGAATTTAAGTTTTTTAAATACGACTTCTTAAATTAAATCGGTTTAACCAAGTTTAATTTGAATGAATATCTAACCGGCATCTACAACTTTAATTTTTTTGGATGTTCGCATTTACTTCTAACTTTAATTTTTTGGATGTTTACGTTGACTTCTAACTTTAAATTTTTTTTTGGAAGTTCGTGTTGACGTCTAGTACTTCGTTGAGCCTCTAGCTACCTGTTTCTTTGCTTTAGTTTGGTGTTTCTATTTGTGTCATCGTTTTGGTAACTTAGCAGCTATGTCGGGTTCCGGCGACGAAGGCTCTATCCACTTGACGCCGCGCCATCCAGAACGGAATGCACACCCGCCCCGTGTCCTCGGTTTAGCTGATGATATGGATGAAGAGTTTTATGACACCGAACCTCGGCACCGCGCTACACCGACGGGTTATGCGGGTCGTCCTGCTTTGAAGAGCGAATCCCTTTCAAAGTGGAACTTGGTCTTCTCCGGCGACACGTGCGTTCGCGAATTTTTCTTTCGCATTGAGGAAGAGGGCATAGCGCGCGACGTCTCACCTCCTTATATCGTGAGGCGGTTCCATGAATTGTTGACCGGCAGCGCGTTGAAATATTTTAGGGCGATTAGGTATCCTGGTTTATCCTTCAATGAACTCAAGGCTGGTTTTTTCAAGACTTTTGACGTTGCTGACTATGACTTCAAGGTTGAGAGCCAACTGCGGGCGCTTTCACAGAAGGCTAACCAGTCAGTGGTTGACTTCGTCATCCAGGCCCGCGATTTGAATGCGAAGCTTCGTTCTCCGGTGTCCGAAGACAGTCTCTTCAACATTATTAAATATGGGATGAACCCCAAGTATCACCCTTGTCTCGCGACGAATATCGTTAAGGATGTCGATGGTCTCCTGGAGGTCGCAAAGAACTTTGAAGCTTTCCAGGGTCTGCGTCCGGCGCGTTTGACCGTGGCTCCCATCCAGTCATCGAGCCGGGATGATGAGGGCATGATCGTGTGTCTGAAGTGTGAAGCAAAGGGGCATAGTTATCGTGAATGTCCCAGGTTTACCGGTGCCATCTGTTTCAAGTGTAAGCGGGCAGGTGCAATCACGCGCGACTGCCAGTATTGCAACCCTGGATTGTCAAAAAACTAGTTGGTGGCGCACTGAGAGGTCCGACGGTGTCACCGGTTGTTTTGAATAAGTCGCCGGATAATAGGCTGTTTATTGAAGTTTACATTTCAGGTGTCACTGTCAAATCCCTTTTGGATTCCGGTGCGCAGGCATCTCTTATTGACGTCTCGCTTCTGTCAGAATTAGGTCTCTCTTATTGCAAGGAGATCCAGCCGTCGGTGGTGTCGGCGGACGATTCTCCGATTGTTATCTTAGGGGGGGTGGATATTCCTATTTCTTTTAATGGCTTCCATGCTATTCATTCGTGTCTTGTAGGTTGTGACTTGCCTACCCGGTTTATTTTGGGCATTGAATTTTGGAACGACTTCGGACTTACCGACATTTTGAAACGCGCGTTTGCTGCGGGTCAGCCCGGGAAGCTCCTTATACCTGATCCGTTGTCCCCGAAGGTGGAGTCTTCAATGGTGGGCGAGGTTCGATACGTTCATCCGCGTACGGAACTTACACCTAGTTAATTAATCTAATATAAAGCCGCATTGCGACTGATTTCTCACGTCGAATTGATCTCCGAGATGGAGGTGGAAATCGATTAAGTGTCATACCCGGGCGTGTAGAGGGTCCGGGCGTGACCCCCAGAAAAATCTGACTTTTCAGTCTACCGAGTAAAGTTTCAGATTCGATCAACGGCCCGCCTAAACGGTAGTAGTTAGGTGTAGGATGCTCGACCAAATGTCATAGAGGACCCTGGGCGACGAAAGAGGGTCATCATTTTTTTTCAAAATGGCGTCGTCAAAATGGCGGAAAATTTTCAAAATGGTTGTAGAGAGTTGAAATTTGGTATCCGGGTTAAATTTGGGCCCCTGATTTGGAATGTCAAAAAATTTTTTTGAAATTCAAAAAAAAAAATTTGTATGGCGTTTTTTTTTGAATCGCATTAACTCTTAAAAAGTTGCAGATAGGTATAGGGTGCTCGACCAAATGTCATAGAGATTTGCGAGACAAAGAGAGTGGCATTTATTTTTTTCCAAGATGGCGACTTCAAAATGGCGGCCGATTTTCAAATTGGTCCGAGGGGACCCAAATTCGGTATCGGGGAGTTTTTGGGGCCTACGAGTCTGAATCTGAAATCAGAATTTTTTCGTTCATACAAAAATTTTTTTTTTTCATACAACTAAAAAAAGTAATTTTTGCGAGCCCGAAGGGCGAGCTTCAGGGTGCGAGGCCGAAGGCCGAGCCCCCGCGGAGGGCCGCAGGCCCGACGCGTCATCCCCTTGGCAAGCTCTCCCCATACCCAAGTAACCTAAAGCGAGGCCGAAGGCCGAGCTCCGCGTAGGGCCGAAGGCCCGAAGCGTCCGAACAGTCCCAATTTTCACTATATCCAAGTATATTAAAGCTCACCCGAGGGCCGAAGGCCCTCGGGGGAGCGTTAGCGACGCGAGGCCGAAGGCCGAGCTCCGCGTAGCACCGAAGGTGCGGAGCGTCACAGTGCCGCTCCCACTTACGCGAGCCCAAGGGCCGTAGGCCCGAAGGGCGAGCCCGCCCAGATCCTTACTACCCCCTCAGTATGTTATAGCTCTCCCGAGGGCCGCAGGCCCTCGGGGGAGCGTCAGCGACGCGAGGCCGAAGGCCGAGCTCCGCGTAGCACCGAAGGTGCGGAGCGTCACAGTGCCGCTCCCACTTACGCGAGCCCAAGGGCCGCAGGCCCGAAGGGCGAGCCCGCCCAGATCCTTACTACCCCCTCAGTATCTTATAGCTCTCCCGAGGGCCGCAGGCCCTCGGGGGAGCGTCAGCGACGCGAGGCCGAAGGCCGAGCTCCGCGTAGCACCGAAGGTGCGGAGCGTCACAGTGCCGCTCCCACTTACGCGAGCCCAAGGGCCGCAGGCCCGAAGGGCGAGCCCGCCCAGATCCTTACTACCCCCACAGTATGTTATAGCTCGCCCGAGGGCCGCAGGCCCTCGGGGGAGCGTCAGCGACGCGAAGGCCGAAGGCCGAGCTCCGCGTAGCACCGAAGGTGCGGAGCGTCACAGTGCCGCTCCCACCCACGCGAGCCTGCGGGCCTGCGGCCCCTGGGCCGCAGGACCGCACGGCGAGCCCACCCAGACAATCACTCTCGCTTTCCTTCTTCGCAAGCTTTTTTCTTTGCATGCAGATTATTCATCAACTCTCAATTCCTTTCCCTTTCCACAGCAAATTTTAAACTTGAAGAATGAAAAAAAACAACCGCACTCGCAACGCTCCCTCCCACGCATTCCCCCATACCGCTACCCCCTATATGTAAAAGTACAACTACACGCCTCCTGCACGCGGGGCGCTCGCGCCCCGCGCACCATGCGACAACTAGTATTATTGTATATTGTCGCTGACGTTCCACAGTGTCAAGTCAATACCATTTAACACGCTAGTCGCTAAGCGACGCGTCGCCCGTGTCACGTTCGTATAGTGTAGGTTAGTTTTGTCAGGCTTAATAACCGACGCCGTAGCGTAGCGGTGTGGGCGTTGGGTCTGCGAGCTCGAGATTGCTGGATCGATCCTCAGCGTGGGTCTTCTTTTTGCTTTTTTTTCCGACGGTTATTTCTAGTTTAAGCCTCGCGGAATCTTATCCCGGTGTCAGCGGTGTTTTATTCCCAAGGTTTCCCGTTTTTTTTCTCTTGTCAATAAAATCGAGATTCCATTTAAATTAAATTTTCAATAGTTTTTGAAAAAATTAAAATAAATTAATCGGTTAGGGTTGTCGACCATATTGAATTGAATTGAATTGAATTGCAAATTTAATTCAATATTTCCAAACGGGACTTCATAAATAAAACTAAACAAGCCGGGTTGAATGGATTAAACTGTTTATATCTATTTTTATTTTTTATTTTTTTTGCCTTTTTATTCTTTTCCGACTTTCTTTGACCTTTTTTAAATTAAGTTTATTGTAGGTCGATTTAACCTTTTCGTTTAGGACTCCGTTGATTCGATTGAACGAGCCGATTCCGTTGATTAACTGAATTGAATTGAATTGAATTGAATTAAAATTTGACTTCGATTTAATTGCGTTTATTTTGGATTATCTAATATTTGCAAATAAGACTTCATAAATTAAATTGAATTAAACGTTGCGTTGTTGCGAATCGTTTAGCTATTTTAAATTAAATCAATTCGATAGGGTTGGCAAGTTGGACTTCAATTAAATTGAGTTTATTTTGCGTCAATTTAATATTTTCAAACAAGACTTCATAAATTAAATTAAATTGGCGGAGCTTGAATAGCTGTGGCTATTATTAGGGGTGGCAATCGAGTTTGGATTAATTTAGTTTTGATTGTGAACTGAATTTAAGTTTTTAAATACGACTTCTTGACTTAAATCGATTTAACCAAGTTTAATTTGAATGGATATCTAACCGGCATCTATAACTTAAATTTTTTGGATGTTCGCGTTTACTTCTAACTTTATTTTTTTTGATGTTCGCGTTTACTTCTAACTTTAATTTTTTTGGATGTTTGCGTTGACTTCTAACTTTAATTTTTTTTGGAAGTTCGTGTTGACGTCTAGCACTTCGTTGAACCTCTAGCTATTTTCTCTTTCTTCTTTTTTCTATTTTCTCGGCTTCTCTGCTTTAGTCTGCTGCTTCTTTTTGTGCGATCGTTTGTCAACGTCGCAGTTATGTCGAATTTCGGCGGCGAAGGTTCTATCTATTTGACGCCACACCTTCCAGAGCGGAGTACGCACCCACCCCATGTTTTCGGTCTAGCTGATGACACGGGGAAGGAGTTCGTCGACAGCGAGCTCCGGCATCATGCGGCATCGACACTTCGTCTGGTGCAAGCGCCGTTGCTTATTTAAATGTGGTGTTGCTTATTTAAATTTTTTCGCTTTTAGGAAGAGGGGATAGCGCGTAAGATCTCTCCATCCTACATGGTTAGGTGGTCCTTGCTTACGTTGTTGCCTTTCAGCGGTTTTTCTCTTTTTCTCTTTTTTGGGTGGATGGCCCTTAACCATTCCTCCCTTTTTTTGAACCGTTGTTGGCTTTGGTAAGATAGGGGAATAGTCGCTTTGTTTTTGGCTATTTTCTCTTTTTTTGTTTTTTAGGTCTTCGTATTGTCTCCTCTTTTCCAGCGGTTTTTTTTTTCTCTCCTTTCTGGTGATTTGGTGTGCTGCGTCTTTCTTCTTTATTTCGTGCTTTTTTCCTTTTCCTTGGTCTAATGTTTCTTTTCTTTCTTCTTCTTCTTGCTTCTTCACTTCTAACTACGAAATGGAACGAAAAACGTAACGACACTGAACGAAACGTAACGAAACTGGAAGGAACCTGTCCAGCAAATCTGCAATGTCAGTCTCAACCAAAGCCGCGCCAAGGAGCACCTCACAAGACAAACACCCACACGCGCGACAGCCCGGCCCAATGGGCCGCCGGCGGAAGGAAGAGGCACAACACCAGATAACACCTAGAATCACGTCGATAGGAAAACGTAACGACACTGAACGAAACGTAACGAAATTGGAAGGAACCTGTCCAGCAAATCTGCAATGTCAAACACAACCAAAGCCGCGCCAAGGAGTAACTCACAAGACAACCACCCACACGCGCGACAGCCCGGCTCAATGGGTCGCCGGCGGAAGGAAGAGGCACAACACCAGATAACACCTAGAATCAACGACCTACCGAACGAACCTAGAATACACAAACCCCCAACCACCCCAAACGGCAACGACACGCCCCACTGTGCCGAGGCCGCTGGGGGGCGAAGACGAAAGGAAAAACGAAGCCACAAAAACGTCGAAAAAGAACGGGCGGGCAATCGCGCCTTTTTGAATTTGGAGGATACTGTCGAAAAGCAAAAAAACCGGGTCGGAGCGATCATTTAAGGATGTCCTTAATGTGATAAGTGCCGACCACCTGGGTCTCCACGTCGACCAACTCATACACCTGCGAGGAAATACGCCTAACCACGCGACACTGGACAAAGCGCGCAGCAAACTTGCCACCTCTAAGCGCGTCGGTCGTGCCACGCTGAAAGTTCCTGCGCCAAACAATCTGACCGACGACGAGCCTAACTGACCTCCGGTTCAAGTTGAATTTCCTGGCGTTCCGGTGAAAAGCCAAAACCAACAAATCCGAACCCTCGCGTACACAACTCGCAAGGCGTGGAGATCTTCAGCACGCCCGGCCCGACTGAGTCCCACCTTTTGGTCCACAATCTGGTCAACGTCGAGCCGCCGACCTACCAACGCCTCACTGCCGAACAACAAGACATTCGGAGTGCACGAAAGAAAGAAATGAAGAAAGGAAGAGGGAGAAGAAGAAGCAGAAGAAGAAGAAGAAAGAGAAGAAGTGAAGAAGCAAGAAGAAGAAGAAAGAAAAGAAACATTAGACCAAGAAAAAGGAAAAAAGCACGAAATAAAGAAGAAAGACGCAGCACACCAAACCACCAGAAAGGAGAGGAAAAAAAACCGCTGAAAAAGAGGAGACAATACGAAGACCTAAAAAACAAAAAAATGAGAAAATAGCCAAAAACAAAGCGACTATTCCCCTATCTTACCAAAGCCAACAACGGTTCAAAAAAAGGGAGGAATGGTTAAGGGCCATCCACCCAAAAAGAGAAAAAGAGAAAAACCGCTGAAAGGCAACAAAGTAAGCAAAGACCACCTAACCATGTAGGAGGGAGAGATCTTACGCGCTATCCCCTCTTCCTAAAAGCGAAAGAAATTTAAATAAGCAACACCACATTTAAATAAGCAACGGCGCTTACACCAGACGAAGTGTCGATGCCGCACGATGCCGGAGCTCGCTGTCGACGAACTCCTTCCCCGAGTCAACAGCTAGACCGTAAACATGGGGCGGGTGCGTACTCCGCTCTGGAAGGTGTGGCGTCAAATAGATAGAACCTTCGCCGCCGAAATTCGACAAAACTGCGAAGTTAACAAACGATCGCACAAAAAGAAGCAGCAGACTAAAGCAGAGAAGCCGAGAAAATAGAAAAAAGAAGAAAGAGAAAATAGCTAGAGGTTCAACGAAGTACTAGACGTCAACACGAACTTCCAAAAAAAATTTAAAGTTAGAAGTCAACGTAAACATCCAAAAAATTAAAGTTAGAAGTAAATGCGAACATCAAAAAAAAATTAAAGTTGTAGATGCCGGTTAGATATTCATTCAAATTAAACTTGGTTAAACCGATTTAATTTAAGAAGTCGTATTTAAAAAACTTAAATTCAGTTCACAATCAAAACTAATTTAATCCAAACTCGATTGCCACCCCTAATATTAGCCACAGCTATTCAAGCTCCGTAGCTAAACGATTCGCAACAACGCAACGTTTAATTCAATTTAATTTATGAAGTCTTATTTGAAAATATTAGATAATCCCAAATAAACGCAATTAAATCGAAGTCAAATTTTAATTCAATTCAGTTAATTAAACCCGGCTTGTTGAATCTAATTTATGAAGAAAATCTAAAATAACTTGTTTGGAGATATTTAATTAAATTAGCAATCCGAACTAATTTAATTTGAACGTGGTTGACAACCCTAACCGATTAATTTAATTTACTTTAATTAAAGTAGTAACCGGATCATTAATTGATATTGATTAATTAATTAAACGAAAAATTAATTAATTAACCAATTGGTTAACAAATGATTAATAATTACTTATTTAGTTTGGTAATTTAGCAGTACTAATTTTAGCAGTTTAGCAGGATTGTTCAGTTTGGTTTAATTTAGATTACTAGACGCGACCAATCGGTTTTTAATTTAATCTATTACTATTGAAAATTTAATTTGAATGGAATCTCGATTTTATTGTCAAGAGGCAAAAAAAACGGGAAACCCTGGGAATAAAACACTGCCGACACCGGGATAAGATTCCGCGAGGCTTAAACTAGAAATAACCGTCGAAAAAAAAAGCAAAAAGAAGACCCACGCTGAGGATCGATCCAGCAATCTCGAGCTCGCAGACCCAACGCCCACACCGCTACGCTACGGCGTCGGTTATTAAGCCTGACAAAACTAACCTACACTATACGAACGTGACACGGGCGATGCGTTGCTTGGCGACGAGCGTGTTAAGTAATATTGACACTGGAACGTCAGCGACAATATACAATATTATATGCGATAATATATGTGATAATAAACGCCTGCGAACAAACACCGAAAAGAAATATAGTACACGAAAAGTGATAAATTGTTCTCTAAACGACTTACCGTGAAATTGCCCTAACGTCTACGGGTGCAAGTTTAAAGGGTTTGCAAACTACTAAATAAATAACTCGGGATACGTTTGGGGATAGAATGAAACAGGATGCCGATTAAAAAATATTTCTGTTTAACAGGTAACAAATCACAGAGTTTCAAATAACTTCAGAGCTGTCACGTCGAAGCGATCTGAGGCTGACGTCCAACAAGATCCAAGTTCCGCGTCCGAAGTGGGGTTCAATGTCACGCTGAGCTACACCGTATGACCCGTGCAACACGTACGAGTATTCAGGAACACCGGAAGGCTATAATCAAAGAAAGCATTAGTAATACAGGACCGGAAAGCGGTCACCCTCCCCGAACAAGGCAAAAAAGGAAAAAAAAAAATGTTTGATGTAGCGAATTAAATAATTTCACACATTAAATATGAAAAGTAAACCAGGGTTCAACTTACCATTTTGTATCGGGCGCCATAATTGTAGTGAATCAACTATAAATAAATCACACACAACAACACGTATAATTTTGTTTATTTACTCCTGAAAACAACCATTTTACAACACAAGGCAAGAAATCGCAGGGTAAGTTAATAAGGCACCAGGCAAATTATATATCCGATGACAATAAAATTATTAGGACCACAAACAGTTTTATTTAACTCAAATCGGCAAAACAAATCGGCTTTGGACCGGTAGTTGGTAACCATTAAATAATTAGAAACGTGAACACTATAGTTTTATTCGACTCACGAACTGAGACGCGGTATGACGATCCGTAGTAGCAATTTTAGCAGAAGGCAAGTACCAAGTCAAAGTAGATAAAGAAAAAAAGGCGTCGCGAGTACGATCGATGTTGGAACCAAGCATCGGGGCTGGGAGTCCAAGATCGAACGTACGCGTGAGGCACTGACGATACCTAGGGCGGAAAGTGGTGATGAAATGGGAGGATGAATGAATTGATGAAACCCTAGGGTGTCGCAAAGGGAAAGAAAAGGTCCGGAAAATCAAATACTACGCTGGCGGGTAGAAGCCTTTCTGAATTTAGATGAATCGCAAAGAGAAATTAAAATGACCGAAAAATTATATAGTACACTGGCGGGTAAGAGCCTTTCTGAATTTTGAGAAAGGCTTTTTGAAATAAATTGACTGGCCGCGCCGGACGTATAACAGAGCGTCCAAAGGCGATCACAAGCACGCGTATGTCACTAAATACTGCAGGGTACCTGGCTAAATGCTTATACTAATAATTCCTTGACGTAGTTATTCCTATGTTGCCACGCCACCGTCCTCTAGATTCGCATCCAATAGCACTCGTTCATATAAGTCCGCGGCAGCATTCACCATCGAACCGTAGGCAACCGCCACGCCGAGATGGCCGCTCGCGAATACCGCCTACGCACGTCTTACACTCAGGAAGAACGGAGCGTCACGTTGGAGCTGAAAAGAATACGAAAAATGAAAAAATCTATACGTAAACGGCAGCCCGCGACACTACTAGCGAAACCACAACGACGGTACATACCCGGAGCACGAAGAATGACCGGCTTCTTTTTAAACAGACCACGCAAGGTCAGCGCTACTACGGCGCCGTTGAGGGTTCATAGACCACGCACAAGACCGCACGTCTTGGACGAACAACACTAAACAGGTCCACGCTCATGCAGCGTGAACTCGTCACGATCACAATTATTATTCACCGTTACTTTGAGAACAGCAAAAATATCACCACCGCACGGGCTAGAACACAATATGCAAACTGCAAAAAATTGCAAAGAAAGTAATGTGCTTTCCACGTGAAAGTCAGATTGAGAATGAAAAAAATACCAGCGTTTGTCCACACAATCAAATTTCAAACTCGACGAATCTGGAATCCACAATTTGAAAAAAAACATAACCGAAACCCACCAGCACGCCAAAAACTTGAAGTGAAGTAAGGACGTAATCCAATCTCGGCGAGAGTACAACCGATTTTATAGAGCATGTATTTGACAGATTACGCATCGCTATACAGACACCGCCATTTATGACCACGTGGCCGACCAAGAGAAGCCGCGACCGTACAAGTTAGCCAACACTAGCGAACAAACGAACTAACGACACAAAACCTGTAGCGATTATGCTACAGATATAATTGTAGTGAATCAACTATAAATAAATCACACACAACAACACGTATAATTTTGTTTATTTACTCCTGAAAACAACCATTTTACAACACAAGGCAAGAAATCGCAGGGTAAGTTAATAAGGCACCAGGCAAATTATATATCCGATGACAATAAAATTATTAGGACCACAAACAGTTTTATTTAACTCAAATCGGCAAAACAAATCGGCTTTGGACCGGTAGTTGGTAACCATTAAATAATTAGAAACGTGAACACTATAGTTTTATTCGACTCACGAACTGAGACGCGGTATGACGATCCGTAGTAGCAATTTTAGCAGAAGGCAAGTACCAAGTCAAAGTAGATAAAGAAAAAAGGCGTTGCGAGTACGATCGATGTTGGAACCAAGCATCGGGGCTGGTCGTCCGAGCGAGTCCAAGATCGAACGTACGCGTGAGGCACTGACGGTACCTAGGGCGGAAAGTGGTGATGAAATGGGAGGATGAATGAATTGATGAAACCCTAGGGTGTCGCAAAGGGAAAGAAAAGGTCCGGAAAATCAAATACTACGCTGGCGGGTAGAAGCCTTTCTGAATTTAGATGAATCGCAAAGAGAGATTAAAATGACCGAAAAATTATATAGTACACTGGCGGGTAAGAGCCTTTCTGAATTTTGAGAACGGCTTTTTGAAATAAATTGACTGGCCGCGCCGGACGTATAACAGAGCGTCCAAAGGCGATCACAAGCACGCGTATGTCACTAAATACTGCAGGGTACCTGGCTAAATGCTTATACTAATAATTCCTTGACGTAGTTATTCCTATGTTGCCACGCCACCGTCCTCTAGGTTCGCATCCAATAGCACTCGTTCATATAAGTCCGCGGCAGCATTCACCATCGAACCGTAGGCAACCGCCACGCCGAGATGGCCGCTCGCGAATACCGCCTACGCACGTCTTACACTCAGGAAGAACGGAGCGTCACGTTGGAGCTGAAAAGAATACGAAAAAATGAAAAAATCTATACGTAAACGGCAGCCCGCGACACAACTAGCGAAACCACAACGACGGTACATACCCGGAGCACGAAGAATGACCGGCTTCTTTTTAAACAGACCACGCAAGGTCAGCGCTACTACGGCGCCGTTGAGGGTTCATAGACCACGCACAAGACCGCACGTCTTGGACGAACAACACTAAACAGGTCCACGCTCATGCAGCGTGAACTCGTCACGATCACAATTATTATTCACCGTTACTTTGAGAACAGCAAAAATATCACCACCGCACGGGCTAGAACACAATATGCAAACTGCAAAAAATTGCAAAGAAAGTAATGTGCTTTCCACGTGAAAGTCAGATTGAGAATGAAAAAAACACCAGCGTTTGTCCACACAATCAAATTTCAAACTCGACGAATCTGGAATCCACAATTTGAAAAAAACATAACCCCGCCCCCCGCTCCCGTCGACTTTCACGTGGAAAGCACATTACTTTCTTTGCAATTTTTTGCAGTTTGCGTATTGTGTTCTAGCCCGTGCGGTGGTGATATTTTTGCTGTTCTCAAAGTAACGGTGAATAATAATTGTGATCGTGACGAGTTCACGCTGCATGAGCGTGGACCTGTTTAGTGTTGTTCGTCCAAGACGTGCGGTCTTGTGCGTGGTCTATGAACCCTCAACGGCGCCGTAGTAGTGCTGACCTTGCGTGGTCTGTTTAAAAAGAAGCCGGTCATTCTTCGTGCTCCGGGTATGTACCGTCGTTGTGGTTTCGCTAGTAGTGTCGCGGGCTGCCGTTTACGTATAGATTTTTTCATTTTTTCGTATTCTTTTCAGCTCCAACGTGACGCTCCGTTCTTCCTGAGTGTAAGACGTGCGTAGGCGGTATTCGCGAGCGGCCATCTCGGCGTGGCGGTTGCCTACGGTTCGATGGTGAATGCTGCCGCGGACTTATATGAACGAGTGCTATTGGATGCGAACCTAGAGGACGGTGGCGTGGCAACATAGGAATAACTACGTCAAGGAATTATTAGTATAAGCATTTAGCCAGGTACCCTGCAGTATTTAGTGACATACGCGTGCTTGTGATCGCCTTTGGACGCTCTGTTATACGTCCGGCGCGGCCAGTCAATTTATTTCAAAAAGCCGTTCTCAAAATTCAGAAAGGCTCTTACCCGCCAGTGTACTATATAATTTTTCGGTCATTTTAATTTCTCTTTGCGATTCATCTAAATTCAGAAAGGCTTCTACCCGCCAGCGTAGTATTTGATTTTCCGGACCTTTTCTTTCCCTTTGCGACACCCTAGGGTTTCATCAATTCATTCATCCTCCCATTTCATCACCACTTTCCGCCCTAGGTACCGTCAGTGCCTCACGCGTACGTTCGATCTTGGACTCGCTCGGACGACCAGCCCCGATGCTCGGTTCCAACATCGATCGTACTCGCTACGCTTTTTTTCTTTAACTACTTTGACTTGGTACTTGCCTTCTGCTAAAATTGCTACTACGGATCGTCATACCGCGTCTCAGTTCGTGAGTCGAATAAAACTATAGTGTTCACGTTTCTAATTATATAATGGTTACCAACTACCGGTCCAAAGCCGATTTGTTTTGCCGATTTGAGTTAAATAAAACTGTTTGTGGTCCTAATAATTTTATTGTCATCGGATATATAATTTGCCTGGTGCCTTATTAACTTACCCTGCGATTTCTTACAGGTTTTGTGTCGTTAGTTCGTTTGTTCGCTAGTATTGGCTAACTTGTGCGGTCGCGGCTTCTCTTGGTCGGCCACGTGGTCATAAATGGCGGTGTCTGTATAGCGATGCGTAATCTGTCAAATACATGCTCTATAAAATCGGTTGTACTCTCGCCGAGATTGGATTACGTCCTTACTTCACTTCAAGTTTTTGGCGTGCTGGTGGGTTTCGGTTATGTTTTTTTCAAATTGTGGATTCCAGATTCGTCGAGTTTGAAATTTGATTGTGTGGACAAACGCTGGTGTTTTTTTCATTCTCAATCTGACTTTCACGTGGAAAGCACATTACTTTCTTTGCAATTTTTTGCAGTTTGCATATTGTGTTCTAGCCCGTGCGGTGGTGATATTTTTGCTGTTCTCAAAGTAACGGTGAATAATAATTGTGATCGTGACGAGTTCACGCTGCATGAGCGTGGACCTGTTTAGTGTTGTTCGTCCAAGACGTGCGGTCTTGTGCGTGGTCTATGAACCCTCAACGGCGCCGTAGTAGCGCTGACCTTGCGTGGTCTGTTTAAAAAGAAGCCGGTCATTCTTCGTGCTCCGGGTATGTACCGTCGTTGTGGTTTCGCTAGTAGTGTCGCGGGCTGCCGTTTACGTATAGATTTTTTCATTTTTTTCGTATTCTTTTCAGCTCCAACGTGACGCTCCGTTCTTCCTGAGTGTAAGACGTGCGTAGGCGGTATTCGCGAGCGGCCATCTCGGCGTGGCGGTTGCCTACGGTTCGATGGTGAATGCTGCCGCGGACTTATATGAACGAGTGCTATTGGATGCGAATCTAGAGGACGGTGGCGTGGCAACATAGGAATAACTACGTCAAGGAATTATTAGTATAAGCATTTAGCCAGGTACCCTGCAGTATTTAGTGACATACGCGTGCTTGTGATCGCCTTTGGACGCTCTGTTATACGTCCGGCGCGGCCAGTCAATTTATTTCAAAAAGCCTTTCTCAAAATTCAGAAAGGCTCTTACCCGCCAGTGTACTATATAATTTTTCGGTCATTTTAATTTCTCTTTGCGATTCATCTAAATTCAGAAAGGCTTCTACCCGCCAGCGTAGTATTTGATTTTCCGGACCTTTTCTTTCCCTTTGCGACACCCTAGGGTTTCATCAATTCATTCATCCTCCCACTTCATCACCACTTTCCGCCCTAGGTACCGTCAGTGCCTCACGCGTACGTTCGATCTTGGACTCGCTCGGACGACCAGCCCCGATGCTCGGTTCCAACATCGATCGTACTCGCTACGCTTTTTTTCTTTAACTACTTTGACTTGGTACTTGCCTTCTGCTAAAATTGCTACTACGGATCGTCATACCGCGTCTCAGTTCGTGAGTCGAATAAAACTATAGTGTTCACGTTTCTAATTATTTAATGGTTACCAACTACCGGTCCAAAGCCGATTTGTTTTGCCGATTTGAGTTAAATAAAACTGTTTGTGGTCCTAATAATTTTATTGTCATCGGATATATAATTTGCCTGGTGCCTTATTAACTTACCCTGCGATTTCTTGCCTTGTGTTGTAAAATGGTTGTTTTTCAGGAATAAATAAACAAAATTATACGTGTTATTAAAATAAAATCAAGATTCCATTCAAATTAAATTTTCAATAGTGATAGATTAAATTAAAAACCAATTGGTCGCGTCTAGTAATCTAAATTAAACCAAACTGAACAATCCTGCTAAACTGCTAAAATTAGTACTGCTAAATTACCAAACTAAATAAGTAATTATTAATCATTTGTTAACCAATTGGTTAATTAATTAATTTTTCGTTTAATTAATTAATCAATATCAATTAATGATCCGGTTACTACTTTAATTAAAGTAAATTAAATTAATCGGTTAGGGTTGTCAACCACGTTCAAATTAAATTAGTTCGGATTGCTAATTTAATTAAATATCTCCAAACAAGTTATTTTAGATTTTCTTCATAAATTAGATTCAACAAGCCGGGTTTAATTAACTGAATTGAATTGAATTGAATTAAATTAAAATTTGACTTCGATTTAATTGCGTTTATTTGGGATTATCTAATATTTTCAAATAAGACTTCATAAATTAAATTGAATTAAACGTTGCGTTGTTGCGAATCGTTTAGCTATTTTGAATTAAATCAATTCGATAGGGTTGGCAAGTTGGACTTCAATTAAATTGAGTTTATTTTGGATCAATTTAATATTTTCAAACAAGACTTCATAAATTAAATTAACGGAGCTTGAATAGCTGTGGCTAATATTAGGGGTGGCAATCGAGTTTGGATTAAATTAGTTTTGATTGTGAACTGAATTTAAGTTTTTTAAATACGACTTCTTAAATTAAATCGGTTTAACCAAGTTTAATTTGAATGAATATCTAACCGGCATCTACAACTTTAATTTTTTTGGATGTTCGCATTTACTTCTAACTTTAATTTTTTGGATGTTTACGTTGACTTCTAACTTTAAATTTTTTTTTGGAAGTTCGTGTTGACGTCTAGTACTTCGTTGAGCCTCTAGCTACCTGTTTCTTTGCTTTAGTTTGGTGTTTCTATTTGTGTCATCGTTTTGGTAACTTAGCAGCTATGTCGGGTTCCGGCGACGAAGGCTCTATCCACTTGACGCCGCGCCATCCAGAACGGAATGCACACCCGCCCCGTGTCCTCGGTTTAGCTGATGATATGGATGAAGAGTTTTATGACACCGAACCTCGGCACCGCGCTACACCGACGGGTTATGCGGGTCGTCCTGCTTTGAAGAGCGAATCCCTTTCAAAGTGGAACTTGGTCTTCTCCGGCGACACGTGCGTTCGCGAATTTTTCTTTCGCATTGAGGAAGAGGGCATAGCGCGCGACGTCTCACCTCCTTATATCGTGAGGCGGTTCCATGAATTGTTGACCGGCAGCGCGTTGAAATATTTTAGGGCGATTAGGTATCCTGGTTTATCCTTCAATGAACTCAAGGCTGGTTTTTTCAAGACTTTTGACGTTGCTGACTATGACTTCAAGGTTGAGAGCCAACTGCGGGCGCTTTCACAGAAGGCTAACCAGTCAGTGGTTGACTTCGTCATCCAGGCCCGCGATTTGAATGCGAAGCTTCGTTCTCCGGTGTCCGAAGACAGTCTCTTCAACATTATTAAATATGGGATGAACCCCAAGTATCACCCTTGTCTCGCGACGAATATCGTTAAGGATGTCGATGGTCTCCTGGAGGTCGCAAAGAACTTTGAAGCTTTCCAGGGTCTGCGTCCGGCGCGTTTGACCGTGGCTCCCATCCAGTCATCGAGCCGGGATGATGAGGGCATGATCGTGTGTCTGAAGTGTGAAGCAAAGGGGCATAGTTATCGTGAATGTCCCAGGTTTACCGGTGCCATCTGTTTCAAGTGTAAGCGGGCAGGTGCAATCACGCGCGACTGCCAGTATTGCAACCCTGGATTGTCAAAAAACTAGTTGGTGGCGCACTGAGAGGTCCGACGGTGTCACCGGTTGTTTTGAATAAGTCGCCGGATAATAGGCTGTTTATTGAAGTTTACATTTCAGGTGTCACTGTCAAATCCCTTTTGGATTCCGGTGCGCAGGCATCTCTTATTGACGTCTCGCTTCTGTCAGAATTAGGTCTCTCTTATTGCAAGGAGATCCAGCCGTCGGTGGTGTCGGCGGACGATTCTTATCTTAGGGGGGGTGGATATTCCTATTTCTTTTAATGGCTTCCATGCTATTCATTCGTGTCTTGTAGGTTGTGACTTGCCTACCCGGTTTATTTTGGGCATTGAATTTTGGAACGACTTCGGACTTACCGACATTTTGAAACGCGCGTTTGCTGCGGGTCAGCCCGGGAAGCTCCTTATACCTGATCCGTTGTCCCCGAAGGTGGAGTCTTCAATGGTGGGCGAGGTTCGATACGTTCATCCGCGTACGGAACTTACACCTAGTCAAGAGTCCCAGCTCCAGACCGTGATTAGTGAGTTTGAGGAAATATCTTCGGATAAGGCTGGCTTGGGTTGCACGACTTGGCTTTCTCATAAGATCGAGACTGTCGGTTCCCCGATTAGGCAACGGTACTACCCACTCTCGCCTGTCAAGTTGAAGATTCTCAACGAGGAGATTGACAAGATGCTCGAAGCTGGCGTTATTCGGCCTTCGCGTTCTCCTTGGGCTTCACCGGTGGTTATGGTCACTAAGAAGGATGGTTCAGTCAGGTTCTGCGTTGACAGTCGGAAGTTAAATAGCGTCACCGTCCGTGATTCGTATCCGCTTCCTCGTATCCAGGACATTTTAGATAACTTGCGTGGTGCGAAATACTTAACGTCGCTCGATTTTAGGAGTGCCTTTTGGCAGATCCCATTGGCGGACAAGGCCAGCTGTGAGAAGACTGCTTTCATTGCACCCCAGCGTGGATTGTTTGAGTTTGTACGTCTACCTTTTGGATTGACCAATGCAGCGTCGGAGATGCAGAGGCTTACCGACATGATCGTCAATTACGAAGTAACTCCTGAATCGGACGATTTTATTTTCGGCTACGTCGACGATTTGATTTTGGTCTCTAGGGATTTCGATAGTCACCTTCGGCTCATCCGGAAGGTTCGGGATAGGCTAAAGGAAGCAGGGCTTACTGTGAATTTAAAAAAGTGCGAGTTCTGCAAGTCTGAGTTGAAGTATCTGGGCTATATCGTGAATGAGCGTGGTCTTCAGACTGATCCCAAGAAGCTCGAGGCCATCAAGGACTACCCGGCTCCTACTAACGCGAAGTCGCTGCGGGCCTTTATCGGCATGTGTTCGTATTATCGGCGGTTTGTTGAAAACTTTTCTTCTATTATTGCACCCCTTACTGCATTGTTAGGTAAGAGGAAAGGCCGGGATCCCATCGATTGGAACGACGGGGCAGCCGCCGCCTTTTCCAGATTGAAAGACGCTTTGTTGAATTCACCGTTGATCGAGTGCCCGGATTTCACTAAGCCGTTTATTCTTCAATGCGACGCTAGTCAAGTTGGTCTTGGTTCGGTGTTGGTACAAGAATTTGATGGCGTTGAGCACCCCATTGCTTTTTATTCTCGTTTATTCACTAAGGCTGAACGCAGCTACGGCACGACGGAGCATGAATTACTCGCGGTTCTCGAATCCATCAAGCATTTTCGGGGGTATCTCGATGGTATGAAGTTTAAGATAGTCACCGACCACATCGCTCTCAAGTGGCTAACTACACTCGACAACCCCTCTGGTCGGTTGGCGCGTTGGGCTACCGTAATTTCTCAGTTCAATTTCGAAATCGAGCATAGGAAGGGCGTTTTAAACGTCGTCCCCGACGCCTTGTCTCGCGCTCAAGTTGGTTTGATTTCGTTCCGGCGTGGTGCGCAACCTAGCGGCGATCCTTGGTATGAGCGTGTGTTCCAGGGCGTAGGCGAAGCCCCCCAGATGTTCACAGCGTATGCGGTACGTGAGGGCGTTCTTATGCGTAGGATGGCGGTTGAGAATCCCTTGGCTCCTAGTCCGTGGCGGATAGTCCTGCCGATTTCAAAGAGGAACGTGGCGATCGCTGAGATTCATAATGGCTTTCCAAATGTGCATCCAGGGGTTATGAAAACTTACTTGAAGGCCAGGGATCTTTACTATTGGCCCTATATGTACCGGGATATCACCAGGCAGCTAGCGGGTTGTCAAGTCTGCAAGGCTTACAAGATCGCGAATTCACAGCCGCGTGGTGAGCGCTTGTATCCTCGCCCGGTCACAGCGCCGATGGATCTTCTCTCGATCGATCTTATAGGCCCACTCCCGGTGGCTGCCCACGGCGTTCGTTATATCTTGACGATGGTCGACGTGTTCACTAAGTTTGTGTGGCTTGTCGCGCTGAAGAGGGTTAATTCCGCGTCCATCACAGCTGCGTTGGAGGCTGAGATCTTCTTGCGTTTTGGAACTCCTTCCCATATTTCGTGCGACAATGCTACGGTTTTCCGCAGTGCTCCATTCGTTGATTTCTTAGCGACATACGGCATTCCTAGACCGTTGTATACTCCTTATTATTCTCCGCAAGCGAATGTGGTGGAGAGGTACAATCAAGTCGTGCTTACTACCTTGAGCATCTTGGTGGCTGGTGACCAGCGCAGGTGGCCCCCTCATCTTCCTCGGGTGGCTCTGTATTTGAATTCTTGCGTAAATTTGGCAACTTCTTTCACCCCGAATTTCCTGATGTTCGGCAGGGAGGTGTTGGTTGATCGGCGGCGCGACGTTGACCAGGCTGAGGTCCAAGAGGTGGGTCTCAGTCGGGCCGAGCGCGCTGAGAACCTTCTCGCCTTGCAGGACGTGTATGCGAGGGTTTCGGATTCCTTGGTTTTGGCTTTTCACCGGAACGCCAGGAAATTCAACTTGAACCGGAGGTCAGTTAGGCTCGTCGTCGGTCAGTTTGTTTGGCGCAGGAACTTTCAGCGTGGCACGACCGACGCGCTTAGAGGTGGCAAGTTTGCTGCGCGCTTTGTCCAGTGTCGCGTGGTTAGGCGTATTTCCTCGCAGGTGTATGAGTTGGTCGACGTGGAGACCCAGGTGGTCGGCACTTATCACATTAAGGACATCCTTAAATGATCGCTCCGACCCGGTTTTTTTGCTTTTCGACAGTATCCTCCAAATTCAAAAAGGCGCGATTGCCCGCCCGTTCTTTTTCGACGTTTTTGTGGCTTCGTTTTTCCTTTCGTCTTCGCCCCCCAGCGGCCTCGGCACAGTGGGGCGTGTCGTTGCCGTTTGGGGTGGTTGGGGGTTTGTGTATTCTAGGTTCGTTCGGTAGGTCGTTGATTCTAGGTGTTATCTGGTGTTGTGCCTCTTCCTTCCGCCGGCGGCCCATTGAGCCGGGCTGTCGCGCGTGTGGGTGGTTGTCTTGTGAGGTACTCCTTGGCGCGGCTTTGGTTGTGTTTGACATTGCAGATTTGCTGGACAGGTTCCTTCCAATTTCGTTACGTTTCGTTCAGTGTCGTTACGTTTTCCTATCGACGTGATTCTAGGTGTTATCTGGTGTTGTGCCTCTTCCTTCCGCCGGCGGCCCATTGGGCCGGGCTGTCGCGCGTGTGGGTGTTTGTCTTGTGAGGTGCTCCTTGGCGCGGCTTTGGTTGAGACTGACATTGCAGATTTGCTGGACAGGTTCCTTCCAGTTTCGTTACGTTTCGTTCAGTGTCGTTACGTTTTTCGTTCCATTTCGTTTTCCGCTTTTCCTGTTGTCTTCTTTTCATGAAGACGCGTCAATGCTACGTGTCATCTCATGCTGCTGGGGGTCCGTTTTGAATGTAGGGGTTTGTCGCGTTGCTAACCAACAACCCAACCGTAGCTCGCTTATCGTTAGGTTAGGTTAGTTAGTGTTTTTTCTAGATTGTCGTTAGGATAGGTTTGATGGCGTTGTACGTCTAATATAATAGTGTTAAGGTTTGTCCGGACGAGGCTTTGTCCCAGCTATATGCTGGCGCGCGTTTTAACGCGATAGGATTGACGCATGTTGTCGCCGTCTGAAGCTTCGTGCTTGTCGGTCGATTTTCGTACCGCCCCGTCGGGGATCGGGTATTTTCCTGGACAACGACATCTTGATGGACCGATGTAGGCCGTATAGCCATATGGGCTAAAAACTCCGGATTCGTATCACGATTTTGGACCAACGGTTCCAACCGTGTTCGCTTGGGACGACAGGTTCCTTTGCGCCTTAGGTTTAGTTCAGCGGTTAGGTTAGGTTATCGCCTTCCATAGGGCTGTAGGTTTAAGTTAGCGGTTAGCTTTGTGGTCATTCTTGGGATATTGTCCTTATAATTGTTGCCTTCGGTTGTTTTCGGCTAATAACCCGCGTCGGTTTATTAGTCGATTATCGTCGTAGGTGTTTGTGCTAGGGTCTTATTGAGCTGTTGGTTGAGGCGTTGGGTTAGCGATGCCTTAAGTAGTTGTGGTGGACGATGGAGTTTCCTAAGTAATAGGGTTGCGTAGAATTGTTTACTGGCTCGATTACGGAACTCCTTGTCAGCTGGTTGGTTTGTGGGGGTTGACTTCTCGGTTTTTCTCTTCTCTTGTTTGTTTGTTTTATTTGGGGGATATCTGTAGCATAATCGCTACAGGTTTTGTGTCGTTAGTTCGTTTGTTCGCTAGTGTTGGCTAACTTGTACGGTCGCGGCTTCTCTTGGTCGGCCACGTGGTCATAAATGGCGGTGTCTGTATAGCGATGCGTAACCTGTCAAATACATGCTCTATAGAATCGGTTGTACTCTCGCCGAGATTGGATTACGTCCTTACTTCACTTCAAGTTTTTGGCGTGCTGGTGGGTTTCGGTTATGTTTTTTTCAAATTGTGGATTCCAGATTCGTCGAGTTTGAAATTTGATTGTGTGGACAAACGCTGGTGTTTTTTTCATTCTCAATCTGACTTTCACGTGGAAAGCACATTACTTTCTTTGCAATTTTTTGCAGTTTGCATATTGTGTTCTAGCCCGTGCGGTGGTGATATTTTTGCTGTTCTCAAAGTAACGGTGAATAATAATTGTGATCGTGACGAGTTCACGCTGCATGAGCGTGGACCTGTTTAGTGTTGTTCGTCCAAGACGTGCGGTCTTGTGCGTGGTCTATGAACCCTCAACGGCGCCGTAGTAGCGCTGACCTTGCGTGGTCTGTTTAAAAAGAAGCCGGTCATTCTTCGTGCTCCGGGTATGTACCGTCGTTGTGGTTTCGCTAGTAGTGTCGCGGGCTGCCGTTTACGTATAGATTTTTTCATTTTTTCGTATTCTTTTCAGCTCCAACGTGACGCTCCGTTCTTCCTGAGTGTAAGACGTGCGTAGGCGGTATTCGCGAGCGGCCATCTCGGCGTGGCGGTTGCCTACGGTTCGATGGTGAATGCTGCCGCGGACTTATATGAACGAGTGCTATTGGATGCGAACCTAGAGGACGGTGGCGTGGCAACATAGGAATAACTACGTCAAGGAATTATTAGTATAAGCATTTAGCCAGGTACCCTGCAGTATTTAGTGACATACGCGTGCTTGTGATCGCCTTTGGACGCTCTGTTATACGTCCGGCGCGGCCAGTCAATTTATTTCAAAAAGCCGTTCTCAAAATTCAGAAAGGCTCTTACCCGCCAGTGTACTATATAATTTTTCGGTCATTTTAATTTCTCTTTGCGATTCATCTAAATTCGGAAAGGCTTCTACCCGCCAGCGTAGTATTTGATTTTCCGGACCTTTTCTTTCCCTTTGCGACACCCTAGGGTTTCATCAATTCATTCATCCTCCCATTTCATCACCACTTTCCGCCCTAGGTACCGCCAGTGCCTCACGCGTACGTTCGATCTTGGACTCGCTCGGACGACCAGCCCCGATGCTCGGTTCCAACATCGATCGTACTCGCTACGCTTTTTTTCTTTAACTACTTTGACTTGGTACTTGCCTTCTGCTAAAATTGCTACTACGGATCGTCATACCGCGTCTCAGTTCGTGAGTCGAATAAAACTATAGTGTTCACGTTTCTACGTTCGTTGTTTTGCCGATTTGAGTTAAATAAAACTGTTTGTGGTCCTAAGGGTGACCGCTTTTCGGTCCTGTATTACTAATGCTTTCTTTGATTATAGCCTTCCGGTGTTCCTGAATACTCGTACATGTTGCACGAGTCATGCGGTGTAGCTCAGCGTGACGTTTAACCCCACTTCAGACGCGGTACTAGGATTTTGTTGGATGTCAGCCTCAGATCGCTTCGACGTGACAGCTCTGAAGTTATTTGAAACTCTGTGATTTGTTACCTGTTAAACAGAAATATTTTTAATCGGCATCCTGTTTCGTTCTATCCCCAAACGTATCCCGAGTTATTTATTTAGTAGTTTGCAAACCCTTTAAACTTGCACCCGTAGACGTTAGGGCAATTTCACGGTAAGTCGTTTAGAGAACAATTTATCACTTTTCGTGTACTTTATTTCTTTTCGGTGTTTGTTCGCAGGCGTTTATTATCACATATATTATCGCATATAATATTGTATATTGTCGCTGACGTTCCAGTGTCAATATTACTTAACACGCCCGTCGCCAAGCGACGCATCGCCCGTGTCACGTTCGTGTAGTGTAGGTTAGTTTTGTCAGGTTGAATAACTAGCATCGTGGCCTTGTGGTATAACCGTTGGGTCTGCGAGCTCGAGATTGCTGGATCGATCCTCAGCGTGGGTCTTCTTTTTGCTTTTTTTTCCGACGGTTATTTCTAGTTTAAGCCTCGCGGAATCTGATCCCGGTGTCGACAGTGTTTTATTCCCAGGGTTTTCCGTTTTTTTTTGCCTCTTGAGAATAAAATCGAGATTCCATTCAAATTAAATTTTCAATAGTGATAGATTAAATTAAAAACCGATTGGTCGCGTCTAGTAATCTAAATTAAACCAAACTGAACAATCCTGCTAAACTGCTAAAATTAGTACTGCTAAATTACCAAACTAAATAAGTAATTATTAATCATTTGTTAACCAATTGGTTAATTAATTAATTTTTCGTTTAATTAATTAATCAATATCAATTAATGATCCGGTTACTACTTTAATTAAAGTAAATTAAATTAATCGGTTAGGGTTGTCAACCACGTTCAAATTAGATTAGTTCGGATTGCTAATTTAATTAAATATCTCCAAACAAGTTATTTTAGATTTTCTTCATAAATTAGATTCAACAAGCCGGGTTTAATTAACTGAATTGAATTGAATTGAATTAAATTAAAATTTGACTTCGATTTAATTGCGTTTATTTGGGATTATCTAATATTTTCAAATAAGACTTCATAAATTAAATTGAATTAAACGTTGCGTTGTTGCGAATCGTTTAGCTATTTTGAATTAAATCAATTCGATAGGGTTGGCAACTTAGACTTCTATTAAATTGAGTTTATTTTGGGTCAATTTAATATTTTCAAACAAGACTTCATAAATTAAATTAAATTAACGGAGCTTGAATAGCTATGGCTATTATTAGGGGTGGCAATCGAGTTTGGATTAAATTAGTTTTGATTGTGAACTGAATTTAAGTTTTTAAATACTTCTTAAATTAGATCGATTTAACCAAGTTTAATTTGAATGGATATCTAACCGGCATCTATAACTTAAATTTTTTGGATGTTCGCGTTTACTTCTAACTTTAATTTTTTTTGGATGTTTGCGTCGACTTCTAACTTTATTTTTTTTGGAAGTTCTTGTTGACGTCTAGCACTTCGTTGAACCTCTAGCTACCTGCTTTGCTTAGTTTGTTGCTTCTTTGCTTTAGTTTGCTGCGTTTCTGCTTTAGTCTGCTGCTTCTTTTTGTGCGATCGTTTGTTAACTTTGCAGTTATGTCGAATTTCGGCGGCGAAGGTTCTATCTATTTGACGCCACACCTTCCAGAGCGGAGTACGCACCCACCCCATGTTTTCGGTCTAGCTGATGACACGGGGAAGGAGTTCGTCCACAGCGAGCTCCGGCATCGTGCGGCATCGACACTTCGTCTGGTGCAAGCGCCGTTGCTTATTTAAATGTGGTGTTGTTTATTTAAATTTCTTTCGCTTTTAGGAAGAGGGGATAGCGCGTAAGATCTCTCCATCCTACATGGTTAGGTGGTCTTTGCTTACTTTGTTGCCTTTCAGCGGTTTTTCTCTGTTTCTCTTTTTTGGGTGGATGGCCCTTAACCATTCCTCCCTTTTTTTGAACCGTTGTTGGCTTTGGTAAGATAGGGGAATAGTCGCTTTGTTTTTGGCTATTTTCCCATTTTTTGTTTTTAGGTCTTCGTATTGTCTCCTCTTTTTCAGCGGGTTTTTTTTTCTCTCCTTTCTGGTGGTTTGGTGTGCTGCGTCTTTCTTCTTTATTTCGTGCTTTTTTCCTTTTCCTGGGTCTAATGTTTCTTTTCTTTCTTCTTCTTCTTGCTTCTTCACTTCTTCTCTTTCTTCTTCTTCTTCTGCTTCTTCTTCTCCCTCTTCCCTTCTTCATTTCTTTCTTTCGTGCACTCCGAATGTCTTGTTGTTCGGCAGTGAGGCGTTCGTAGGTCGGCGGCGCGACGTTGACCAGATTGTGGACCAAAAGGTGGGACTCAGTCGGGCCGGGCGTGCTGAAGATCTTCTCGCCTTGCAGGACGTGTATGCGAGGGTTTCGGATTCCTTGGTTTTGGCTTTTCACCGGAACGCCAGGAAATTCAACTTGAACCGGAGGTCAGTTAGGCTCGTCGTCGGTCAGATTGTTTGGCGCAGGAACTTTCAGCGTGGCACGACCGACGCGCTTAGAGGTGGCAAGTTTGCTGCGCGCTTTGTCCAGTGTCGCGTGGTTAGGCGTATTTCCTCGCAGGTGTATGAGTTGGTCGACGTGGAGACCCAGGTGGTCGGCACTTATCACATTAAGGACATCCTTAAATGATCGCTCCGACCCGGTTTTTTTGCTTTTCGACAGTATTCCTCCAAATTCAAAAAGGCGCGATTGCCCGCCCGTTCTTTTTCGACGTTTTTGTGGCTTCGTTTTTCCTTTCGTCTTCGCCCCCCAGCGGCCTCGGCACAGTGGGGCGTGTCGTTGCCGCTTGGGGTGGTTGGGGGTTTGTGTATTCTAGGTTCGTTCGGTAGGTCGTTGATTCTAGGTGTTATCTGGTGTTGTGCCTCTTCCTTCCGCCGGCGGCCCATTGAGCCGGGCTGTCGCGCGTGTGGGTGGTTGTCTTGTGAGGTACTCCTTGGCGCGGCTTTGGTTGTGTTTGACATTGCAGATTTGCTGGACAGGTTCCTTCCAATTTCGTTACGTTTCGTTCAGTGTCGTTACGTTTTCCTATCGACGTGATTCTAGGTGTTATCTGGTGTTGTGCCTCTTCCTTCCGCCGGCGGCCCATTGGGCCGGGCTGTCGCGCGTGTGGGTGTTTGTCTTGTGAGGTGCTCCTTGGCGCGGCTTTGGTTGAGACTGACATTGCAGATTTGCTGGACAGGTTCCTTCCAGTTTCGTTACGTTTCGTTCAGTGTCGTTACGTTTTTCGTTCCATTTCGTTTTCCGCTTTTCCTGTTGTCTTCTTTTCATGAAGACGCGTCAATGCTACGTGTCATCTCATGCTGCTGGGGGTCCGTTTTGAATGTAGGGGTTTGTCGCGTTGCTAACCAACAACCCAACCGTAGCTCGCTTATCGTTAGGTTACGTTAGTTAGTGTTTTTTCTAGATTGTCGTTAGGATAGGTTTGATGGCGTTGTACGTCTAATATAATAGTGTTAAGGTTTGTCCGGACGAGGCTTTGTCCCAGCTATATGCTGGCGCGCGTTTTAACGCGATAGGATTGACGCATGTTGTCGCCGTCTGAAGCTTCGTGCTTGTCGGTCGATTTTCGTACCGCCCCGTCGGGGATCGGGTATTTTCCTGGACAACGACATCTTGATGGACCGATGTAGGCCGTATAGCCATATGGGCTAAAAACTCCGGATTCGTATCACGATTTTGGACCAACGGTTCCAACCGTGTTCGCTTGGGACGACAGGTTCCTTTGCGCCTTAGGTTTAGTTCAGCGGTTAGGTTAGGTTATCGCCTTCCATAGGGCTGTAGGTTTAAGTTA
Organism: Eudemis profundana; assembly: GCA_947034925.1. Taxonomy (NCBI): domain Eukaryota; kingdom Metazoa; phylum Arthropoda; class Insecta; order Lepidoptera; family Tortricidae; genus Eudemis; species Eudemis profundana. Next base: position 23,838,853 of record OX344805.1, on the reverse strand, counting down.
GCGGTTAGCTTTGTGGTCATTCTTGGGATATTGCCCTTATAATTGTTGCCTTCGGTTGTTTTCGGCTAATAACCCGCGTCGGTTTATTAGTCGATTATCGTCGTAGGTGTTTGTGCTAGGGTCTTATTGAGCTGTTGGTTGAGGCGTTGGGTTAGCGATGCCTTAAGTAGTTGTGGTGGACGATGGAGTTTCCTAAGTAATAGGGTTGCGTAGAATTGTTTACTGGCTCGATTACGGAACTCCTTGTCAGCTGGTTGGTTTGTGGGGGTTGACTTCTCGGTTTTTCTCTTCTCTTGTTTGTTTGTTTTATTTGGGGGATATCTGTAGCATAATCGCTACAGGTTTTGTGTCGTTAGTTCGTTTGTTCGCTAGTGTTGGCTAACTTGTACGGTCGCGGCTTCTCTTGGTCGGCCACGTGGTCATAAATGGCGGTGTCTGTATAGCGATGCGTAATCTGTCAAATACATGCTCTATAAAATCGGTTGTACTCTCGCCGAGATTGGATTACGTCCTTACTTCACTTCAAGTTTTTGGCGTGCTGGTGGGTTTCGGTTATGTTTTTTTCAAATTGTGGATTCCAGATTCGTCGAGTTTGAAATTTGATTGTGTGGACAAACGCTGGTGTTTTTTTCATTCTCAATCTGACTTTCACGTGGAAAGCACATTACTTTCTTTGCAATTTTTTGCAGTTTGCATATTGTGTTCTAGCCCGTGCGGTGGTGATATTTTTGCTGTTCTCAAAGTAACGGTGAATAATAATTGTGATCGTGACGAGTTCACGCTGCATGAGCGTGGACCTGTTTAGTGTTGTTCGTCCAAGACGTGCGGTCTTGTGCGTGGTCTATGAACCCTCAACGGCGCCGTAGTAGCGCTGACCTTGCGTGGTCTGTTTAAAAAGAAGCCGGTCATTCTTCGTGCTCCGGGTATGTACCGTCGTTGTGGTTTCGCTAGTAGTGTCGCGGGCTGCCGTTTACGTATAGATTTTTTCATTTTTTCGTATTCTTTTCAGCTCCAACGTGACGCTCCGTACTTCCTGAGTGTAAGACGTGCGTAGGCGGTATTCGCGAGCGGCCATCTCGGCGTGGCGGTTGCCTACGGTTCGATGGTGAATGCTGCCGCGGACTTATATGAACGAGTGCTATTGGATGCGAACCTAGAGGACGGTGGCGTGGCAACATAGGAATAACTACGTCAAGGAATTATTAGTATAAGCATTTAGCCAGGTACCCTGCAGTATTTAGTGACATACGCGTGCTTGTGATCGCCTTTGGACGCTCTGTTATACGTCCGGCGCGGCCAGTCAATTTATTTCAAAAAGCCGTTCTCAAAATTCAGAAAGGCTCTTACCCGCCAGTGTACTATATAATTTTTCGGTCATTTTAATTTCTCTTTGCGATTCATCTAAATTCAGAAAGGCTTCTACCCGCCAGCGTAGTATTTGATTTTCCGGACCTTTTCTTTCCCTTTGCGACACCCTAGGGTTTCATCAATTCATTCATCCTCCCATTTCATCACCACTTTCCGCCCTAGGTACCGTCAGTGCCTCACGCGTACGTTCGATCTTGGACTCGCTCGGACGACCAGCCCCGATGCTCGGTTCCAACATCGATCGTACTCGCTACGCTTTTTTCCTTAACTACTTTGACTTGGTACTTGCCTTCTGCTAAAATTGCTACTACGGATCGTCATACCGCGTCTCAGTTCGTGAGTCGAATAAAACTATAGTGTTCACGTTTCTAATTATTTAATGGTTACCAACTACCGGTCCAAAGCCGATTTGTTTTGCCGATTTGAGTTAAATAAAACTGTTTGTGGTCCTAATAATTTTATTGTCATCGGATATATAATTTGCCTGGTGCCTTATTAACTTACCCTGCGATTTCTTGCCTTGTGTTGTAAAATGGTTGTTTTCAGGAATTAATAAACAAAATTATACGTGTTATTGTGTGTGATTTATTTTAGTTTAATCACTACAATTACCTGAAAACAACCATTTTACAACACAAGGCAAGAAATCGCAGGGTAAGTTAATAAGGCACCAGGCAAATTATATATCCGATGACAATAAAATTATTAGGACCACAAACAGTTTTATTTAACTCAAATCGGCAAAACAAATCGGCTTTGGACCGGTAGTTGGTAACCATTAAATAATTAGAAACGTGAACACTATAGTTTTATTCGACTCACGAACTGAGACGCGGTATGACGATCCGTAGTAGCAATTTTAGCAGAAGGCAAGTACCAAGTCAAAGTAGATAAAGAAAAAAAGGCGTCGCGAGTACGATCGATGTTGGAACCAAGCATCGGGGCTGGGAGTCCAAGATCGAACGTACGCGTGAGGCACTGACGATACCTAGGGCGGAAAGTGGTGATGAAATGGGAGGATGAATGAATTGATGAAACCCTAGGGTGTCGCAAAGGGAAAGAAAAGGTCCGGAAAATCAAATACTACGCTGGCGGGTAGAAGCCTTTCTGAATTTAGATGAATCGCAAAGAGAAATTAAAATGACCGAAAAATTATATAGTACACTGGCGGGTAAGAGCCTTTCTGAATTTTGAGAAAGGCTTTTTGAAATAAATTGACTGGCCGCGCCGGACGTATAACAGAGCGTCCAAAGGCGATCACAAGCACGCGTATGTCACTAAATACTGCAGGGTACCTGGCTAAATGCTTATACTAATAATTCCTTGACGTAGTTATTCCTATGTTGCCACGCCACCGTCCTCTAGATTCGCATCCAATAGCACTCGTTCATATAAGTCCGCGGCAGCATTCACCATCGAACCGTAGGCAACCGCCACGCCGAGATGGCCGCTCGCGAATACCGCCTACGCACGTCTTACACTCAGGAAGAACGGAGCGTCACGTTGGAGCTGAAAAGAATACGAAAAATGAAAAAATCTATACGTAAACGGCAGCCCGCGACACTACTAGCGAAACCACAACGACGGTACATACCCGGAGCACGAAGAATGACCGGCTTCTTTTTAAACAGACCACGCAAGGTCAGCGCTACTACGGCGCCGTTGAGGGTTCATAGACCACGCACAAGACCGCACGTCTTGGACGAACAACACTAAACAGGTCCACGCTCATGCAGCGTGAACTCGTCACGATCACAATTATTATTCACCGTTACTTTGAGAACAGCAAAAATATCACCACCGCACGGGCTAGAACACAATATGCAAACTGCAAAAAATTGCAAAGAAAGTAATGTGCTTTCCACGTGAAAGTCAGATTGAGAATGAAAAAAACACCAGCGTTTGTCCACACAATCAAATTTCAAACTCGACGAATCTGGAATCCACAATTTGAAAAAAAACATAACCGAAACCCACCAGCACGCCAAAAACTTGAAGTGAAGTAAGGACGTAATCCAATCTCGGCGAGAGTACAACCGATTTTATAGAGCATGTATTTGACAGATTACGCATCGCTATACAGACACCGCCATTTATGACCACGTGGCCGACCAAGAGAAGCCGCGACCGTACAAGTTAGCCAACACTAGCGAACAAACGAACTAACGACACAAAACCTGTAGCGATTATGCTACAGATATCCCCCAAATAAAACAAACAAACAAGAGAAGAGAAAAACCGAGAAGTCAACCCCCACAAACCAACCAGCTGACAAGGAGTTCCGTAATCGAGCCAGTAAACAATTCTACGCAACCCTATTACTTAGGAAACTCCATCGTCCACCACAACTACTTAAGGCATCGCTAACCCAACGCCTCAACCAACAGCTCAATAAGACCCTAGCACAAACACCTACGACGATAATCGACTAATAAACCGACGCGGGTTATTAGCCGAAAACAACCGAAGGCAACAATTATAAGGACAATATCCCAAGAATGACCACAAAGCTAACCGCTAACTTAAACCTACAGCCCTATGGAAGGCGATAACCTAACCTAACCGCTGAACTAAACCTAAGGCGCAAAGGAACCTGTCGTCCCAAGCGAACACGGTTGGAACCGTTGGTCCAAAATCGTGATACGAATCCGGAGTTTTTAGCCCATATGGCTATACGGCCTACATCGGTCCATCAAGATGTCGTTGTCCAGGAAAAATACCCGATCCCCGACGGGGCGGTACGAAAATCGACCGACAAGCACGAAGCTTCAGACGGCGACAACATGCGTCAATCCTATCGCGTTAAAACGCGCGCCAGCATATAGCTGGGACAAAGCCTCGTCCGGACAAACCTTAACACTATTATATTAGACGTACAACGCCATCAAACCTATCCTAACGACAATCTAGAAAAAACACTAACTACCCGCCCCGGAACCCCGCCGCGGCAGAAGATCTCCTCGCCTTGCGTGTTGTTTACGCGAGGGTTCGGATTTGTTGGTTTTGGCTTTTCACTGTAATTTTTATTGTTATTATAGTAACGAAGTGAGGTTCAATTTGAAGCGGTGGTCAACTAGTTTGATTGATTGTTTGTTTCTACGTTATCGGTGCGATTTTTTTTGCTGTTCGCGATCCTCTTATTTTTCCTCCAAATTCAAAAAGGCGCGATTGCCCGCCCGTTCTTTTTCGACGTTTTTGTGGCTTCGTTTTTCCTTTCGTCTTCGCCCCCCAGCGGCCTCGGCACAGTGGGGCGTGTCGTTGCCGTTTGGGGTGGTTGGGGGTTTGTGTATTCTAGGTTCGTTCGGTAGGTCGTTGATTCTAGGTGTTATCTGGTGTTGTGCCTCTTCCTTCCGCCGGCGGCCCATTGAGCCGGGCTGTCGCGCGTGTGGGTGGTTGTCTTGTGAGGTACTCCTTGGCGCGGCTTTGGTTGTGTTTGACATTGCAGATTTGCTGGACAGGTTCCTTCCAATTTCGTTACGTTTCGTTCAGTGTCGTTACGTTTTCCTATCGACGTGATTCTAGGTGTTATCTGGTGTTGTGCCTCTTCCTTCCGCCGGCGGCCCATTGGGCCGGGCTGTCGCGCGTGTGGGTGTTTGTCTTGTGAGGTGCTCCTTGGCGCGGCTTTGGTTGAGACTGACATTGCAGATTTGCTGGACAGGTTCCTTCCAGTTTCGTTACGTTTCGTTCAGTGTCGTTACGTTTTTCGTTCCATTTCGTTTTCCGCTTTTCCTGTTGTCTTCTTTTCATGAAGACGCGTCAATGCTACGTGTCATCTCATGCTGCTGGGGGTCCGTTTTGAATGTAGGGGTTTGTCGCGTTGCTAACCAACAACCCAACCGTAGCTCGCTTATCGTTAGGTTAGGTTAGTTAGTGTTTTTTCTAGATTGTCGTTAGGATAGGTTTGATGGCGTTGTACGTCTAATATAATAGTGTTAAGGTTTGTCCGGACGAGGCTTTGTCCCAGCTATATGCTGGCGCGCGTTTTAACGCGATAGGATTGACGCATGTTGTCGCCGTCTGAAGCTTCGTGCTTGTCGGTCGATTTTCGTACCGCCCCGTCGGGGATCGGGTATTTTCCTGGACAACGACATCTTGATGGACCGATGTAGGCCGTATAGCCATATGGGCTAAAAACTCCGGATTCGTATCACGATTTTGGACCAACGGTTCCAACCGTGTTCGCTTGGGACGACAGGTTCCTTTGCGCCTTAGGTTTAGTTCAGCGGTTAGGTTAGGTTATCGCCTTCCATAGGGCTGTAGGTTTAAGTTAGCGGTTAGCTTTGTGGTCATTCTTGGGATATTGTCCTTATAATTGTTGCCTTCGGTTGTTTTCGGCTAATAACCCGCGTCGGTTTATTAGTCGATTATCGTCGTAGGTGTTTGTGCTAGGGTCTTATTGAGCTGTTGGTTGAGGCGTTGGGTTAGCGATGCCTTAAGTAGTTGTGGTGGACGATGGAGTTTCCTAAGTAATAGGGTTGCGTAGAATTGTTTACTGGCTCGATTACGGAACTCCTTGTCAGCTGGTTGGTTTGTGGGGGTTGACTTCTCGGTTTTTCTCTTCTCTTGTTTGTTTGTTTTATTTGGGGGATATCTGTAGCATAATCGCTACAGGTTTTGTGTCGTTAGTTCGTTTGTTCGCTAGTGTTGGCTAACTTGTACGGTCGCGGCTTCTCTTGGTCGGCCACGTGGTCATAAATGGCGGTGTCTGTATAGCGATGCGTAATCTGTCAAATACATGCTCTATAAAATCGGTTGTACTCTCGCCGAGATTGGATTACGTCCTTACTTCACTTCAAGTTTTTGGCGTGCTGGTGGGTTTCGGTTATGTTTTTTTCAAATTGTGGATTCCAGATTCGTCGAGTTTGAAATTTGATTGTGTGGACAAACGCTGGTGTTTTTTTCATTCTCAATCTGACTTTCACGTGGAAAGCACATTACTTTCTTTGCAATTTTTTGCAGTTTGCATATTGTGTTCTAGCCCGTGCGGTGGTGATATTTTTGCTGTTCTCAAAGTAACGGTGAATAATAATTGTGATCGTGACGAGTTCACGCTGCATGAGCGTGGACCTGTTTAGTGTTGTTCGTCCAAGACGTGCGGTCTTGTGCGTGGTCTATGAACCCTCAACGGCGCCGTAGTAGCGCTGACCTTGCGTGGTCTGTTTAAAAAGAAGCCGGTCATTCTTCGTGCTCCGGGTATGTACCGTCGTTGTGGTTTCGCTAGTAGTGTCGCGGGCTGCCGTTTACGTATAGATTTTTTCATTTTTTCGTATTCTTTTCAGCTCCAACGTGACGCTCCGTTCTTCCTGAGTGTAAGACGTGCGTAGGCGGTATTCGCGAGCGGCCATCTCGGCGTGGCGGTTGCCTACGGTTCGATGGTGAATGCTGCCGCGGACTTATATGAACGAGTGCTATTGGATGCGAACCTAGAGGACGGTGGCGTGGCAATATAGGAATAACTACGTCAAGGAATTAATATTTTTTTTTTTTTTTAATATTTTTTTTTTTAATATTAGGGGACAATCTTACACAAATCGAACTAGCCCCATAGTAAGCTCAATAAGGCTTGTGTTATGGATACTAGACGACGATATATTTAATAGATACAAATACTTAAATACATAGAAAACATCCATGACTCAGGAACAAATAATCGTGCTCATCACACAAATAAATGCCCTTACCGGGATTCGAACCCAGGACCTCCTGCTTCGCAGGCAGGGTCACTACCAACTAAGCTAAAGCGGTCGTCAAATTATTAGTATAAGCATTTAGCCAGGTACCCTGCAGTATTTAGTGACATACGCGTGCTTGTGATCGCCTTTGGACGCTCTGTTATACGTCCGGCGCGGCCAGTCAATTTATTTCAAAAAGCCGTTCTCAAAATTCAGAAAGGCTCTTACCCGCCAGTGTACTATATAATTTTTCGGTCATTTTAATTTCTCTTTGCGATTCATCTAAATTCAGAAAGGCTTCTACCCGCCAGCGTAGTATTTGATTTTCCGGACCTTTTCTTTCCCTTTGCGACACCCTAGGGTTTCATCAATTCATTCATCCTCCCATTTCATCACCACTTTCCGCCCTAGGTACCGTCAGTGCCTCACGCGTACGTTCGATCTTGGACTCGCTCGGACGACCAGCCCCGATGCTCGGTTCCAACATCGATCGTACTCGCTACGCTTTTTTTCTTTAACTACTTTGACTTGGTACATGCCTTCTGCTAAAATTGCTACTACGGATCGTCATACCGCGTCTCAGTTCGTGAGTCGAATAAAACTATAGTGTTCACGTTTCTAATTATTTAATGGTTACCAACTACCGGTCCGAAGCCGATTTGTTTTGCCGATTTGAGTTAAATAAAACTGTTTGTGGTCCTAATAATTTTATTGTCATCGGATATATAATTTGCCTGGTGCCTTATTAACTTACCCTGCGATTTCTTGCCTTGTGTTGTAAAATGGTTGTTTTCAGGAATAAATAAACGAAATTATACGTGTTATTGTGTGTGATTTATTTCTAGTTTATTCACTACACTACATACTGTACTGATGTGCAATGCCGGTGCAGTTTAGAGAAGATTCTTCGTGAGATCTAGGGCCTACGATAAGTAACAAACATCGGGATATAAGAAGTATGAAAGCGTAACTTACGCTCAAAATCGGCCCAACGAAATACGCTACGTGCTAAAGCGGGTGGAGTTTAGTGCTAATAGTACATTACACAACTAGGGTGGTAATACAAAGAAAGCCCGAGATCGCAGATGTTTGCGGCCCGAGCTGCAAGCGAGGGCTTTCTTTATTACCTCCCGTGTTGTGTACATCATTTTATGTCTACACTTATGCGTGCGGTAAAAGCCACTTTATGGCCAGGTGTGGCATAAAAACTATAGCGTCAAATGAATTTCTCAAGGCAGTATATTTTTAATCAATCACAGATTTTTGTCTTTTCAACGATATGCAAGCTAATCGAAAATGTCGTCTACAGAAATTTTATAATATGAATATTTGTCACAAATGACTTTAGACTCACACATAGTAAACATTAAGTTGGTAACAGTCCAACATCACTTGATACATAAGACGTATTGATTTTAAAAAGTGGGCGTTATGTTGAGCCGTCAGTTTTGTTAGGCGGTGTCGATCGATATATTAGAGGTATATTTCGATCGTAACAAACAAAAAAATACAACCGACAAAAGGACCTTCTTTTTGTGAAGTCAGTTAAATAATAATCTTCTTGTAGCGTCCTTTATGATCCTCGGTTTCTCCACAAATTCGCTGAACAATGCCTGAAATTGGAAGATTTCGAAGCCGAGTTTGACCCGAATCTTTTGAATAAGTAATAATATTTTACAAGAGACGGAGTTACAACCCTTAAGTATGCTGAAGATTTTCACGTACTTCGAGCATTAGCTTTAGTTTATGTATTTATTACAGTATTTGTTATATTTAAATACAGAAACAAAACAAAAATCAGCGGCTATGTAGGTATAAACGCAAAAAAGAAGATAAAGGGAACGAAGGAAGAAGGTAATCCTACTATAATGAATAATGAATGATACTAAAATTAATTTTATAATAATCGCGTTCCTAATCTGATTTGACCATTGAACTAGTAAGAAAAGTTTTGACCCCTGATTACGTACTATTAGTTGTGGACCTTGCGAGTCAATCAACCCGTGACTCCGCCATTTTGAAAAAAAAAAAAAACTGAATCGACAAAGAAATCTATAGGGAACGTTAACAACGAAGGTCCTGACAACTGGTGCCGGCAATCCCAATCTTGTACTCTAATATGCTGGGGCTATATTGGGGAAAACGCCGTTAATATCGCCATGATGGGCGATTAATGTTAGTATGGCCACGACTTACTGTACTTGACATTGACATTTATTACCAGTATTTTTTTTCAGGCCTGATAAGTCATTTATTCTCCGCATAGTTTACCTTTACTACCGACTTATCCTAATTATACCATCATAATCATTGTCAGGTAAAAAAAATCTAAACTCTTTTCGGTGGTAGCTCATTCAATCTAGTTATCTTTTACAACCTGTATTTTTTTGTAATTCAAAATGTTTTATACTCGTTACATTTCTCCATATAAACAACACACCCTTTGGCCGTCCAATAATCCCTTTGGCAAGACCCTGCCTCCGAACAATAGGGTTCGGAAGGGGATCAGCAGGGCCCAGGAGAATCCGCCCCGAGATTATGATCAAACGAGAGTTTTTCGTAATGGCGTCTATATGTGGCATTTGGCGTATGTGTCTTCGCGTATGTCTTTTCGCGTTTGTGTATTTTCTTGTTCGTGTCTTTTCGCGTATGTGTCCGTTCGGGTACGTGTCTTTTCGCGTATGTGGCGTTTCGCGAAGATATGTCATTATGCGTGTAATTGTTCTTCTCGGCATTATTTTGCCATCAGAATATTATAAACAAGTGGTGATCGCAACTCCGTTCGCGAAGGTGAAATAAGTAGAATGTCACTTTTTTGCTCCAGCTTAGTCTAGTAGACAGTGTTAACCGAGGTCATCTCGGGATTTCTAAATAAACAAATTATTCCAACATTAAGTATGTAATTAATTTTTATTATTACTAATTATGATTCAAATTCTTCGTTTCTCTAAGTAGCCCTCAAGGGCTCTTTTACATGTCTGATTATTTTTAACCGACTTCCAAAAGAAGGACGGTTCTCAATTCGTCTGTATGTTTTTTTTGTGTGTGTTTTGTTCACCGAATACTTGAAGACGGCTGGACCGATTTGGAAAATTCTTTTTTTGTTTGAAAGGGTAGACTTCTGAGGTGGTCCCATTGCAACCAAATCATGATCTGATGATGGGATTCTGGATAAATCGAGGGAACTCTTCTAATATCATAGGCACACATATAGCGATTTTGGTATTTTTCTTAGTTTCTCGTGCATTTCTTACTAGAAATAAGTTTTCAGTCTTAACCGACTTCAAAACAAAGAGATTGATTGAAAACGGCTAGACCGATTCAGAATTTTTTTCTTTTAACTAAATAGGCTTAAGTCTATTTGGTTAAAATAATATTTTTCCAGCGCCACTAATAATTTAATTTAAAAATAAAGTAAATTTTTAAAATAAAAACTGATTTCCAAAAACTTAAACTAAAAACCAGAAAATAATATGTTAATTACCTCAAAGAAATGTATAATCAACGATTCATATATACATATCCAGATATTTATAGTTTTTAACCTGTTATTTTTGAAGTCGCCCGCTAAGGAGCTCAACATAGCCAGCTTTGCGTGGCAGGCACCAACTTCAAAAATAACAGGTTAAAAACTATAAATATCTGTATATGTATGTATGAATCGTTGATTATCCATTTCTTTGAGGTAATTTTCTGGTTTATAGTTTAATTTTTGGAAGTCAGCTTTTATTTTTTGTTTTAAAAATTTATTTTATTTTTCTCTTGGTGCTTCGGGGAAACTCACCAGTTTCTCTTTTCAAAAACATTAAGCATTTCAATAATTAATATTACATGAAATTTCATTAATAAAATGCAATAAACAAATATACATTACAATAGACTTAATTTATGGAGATGGAAGGGGTCTCCGTTGTGAAAAACATTTATTGGAGGTGTAAAGGACCTCTAAACGTCAAAATACAAAATGGGAAACAAGAAATAGACTATTAAACTAAGTATCATTAAATTTACGTGATTTACAATAACTTACTGAAATGTACTTAAATAATTCAGTGACACAAATAATATAACTTATGAACTAAAATTCAAACAATTTACCTAGTTATTATGATGCCTAATCAAGTAATCATTCAACAATGTTTTCCTCCTAAAAATTTATAAATAAATGTTTATCTACGAATAACAGGAAAAAGGCAATGTGATAAAATATGCGCCGTAAGTCATAGAGCTAATGTTGTAATGTAAGTAAAGTATCCATTACAACTCTAAGGCCGGCCTTACACAGTCTGAATCCGAATCTGAATTCATACTCTGAATTCAGAGTATGAATTCCGGAGCTTTGCCTTACACAGTCTGAATCCGAATTTGAATTCAGCGTCTGAATTCCGGAGCCTTGCCTGTGTTGCCATTTGGTTCCGTTTGTTCCGATTTCCGGAACTTTTGACACCTCCGCGGAACTCGGTAGGAATTTTAGATTTTAGGACATTTTTCGGAACTTTTAACGTTAAAACCCACGAACACTCTAAAAATTTTAGGATAACAAAGTCTACTGCTTTATTAGTAGATCTGGCAAGACTGACTGACGGATTCATATCGATTGACGGATCTGAATCCAGTATGTGTGTGCTCGTCCGTACTAATCGTATAGAAAAGGGTGCGTTCGGAATTCATAATCTGAATTTTCATATTCTGAATTCATAACGCAAGTAAGTATCATTTCGTCAGATCAATCTGAGAAATTCATAATCTGAAAAAATCAGAATGTGTGTGGATAATAGTTAAATTGTATGCAATTCCGTGCGTTCTGAATTCAGATTCTGAATTCAGAGTATGAATTCAGATTCGGATTCAGACAGTGTAAGGCCGGCCTAAAATACCGACAAAACAGACAACTAAAACACCCATTAGCTCGATCACACAGTCTTCATAAACAAAGTATAAAGATGAATAACTAGTCCAACTTCGGCGTTTAGGAGCGCGCGACACGTATTCACACAGACGCGCGATAGCACGTCTGAGTGAGTGCGATCCATACTGGAGCATTCTTACACATTTTTAAATCTTTGCTTGTAGTGCGTTCGTACACGGCGCGCACACATTCAAGCGCGCGATGTGCCTTTTGTAGGAAGAAAAATTACTACCCACAACACGGGCGGTAAAAAAATTATATCGCATATTTATGACCCTCTCCTATGGTTCCGACAACAAATATCCGCAATCTCCGTCATTATTTATTTTATGCCACACCTGGCCATAAAGTGGCTTTTTCCGCACGCTACGCGTTCGGAAAAAGTCGCTTTCTGGTCAAATGTAGACATAAAATGATGTACACAACACGGGAGGTAATAAAGAAAGTCCTCGATCGCATATTTACGTCCCTCGCTTGCAGCTCGGGCCGCAAACATCTGTGATCGCGGCCTTTCTTTGTTTTACCACCATAGTTGTATAATGTACTATTACCGTCTTGGTGCGTAATATATCTTCTATTTCCTCGACTACAGGCGAAAAACCGAACGGTTATATTTTTGGAAACGCTACAAACACTCATCTTAATATAAACTTAACAAAAATCAATGGTACGAAATTACTTGGAGTAATTAATTAATATACGAAGTTTAGGTCGTAAATCAACATTAATATCGGACGAAGTTTTGTTTCTTGTCGCTTTGGAAAACAATCAGTCTTTCGTTGCGGGAACTTTCTAGCAAATACTTTGGATGTCAATAACAATAATTAAATTGGATGGAAGTTGTACAAAGTAATACTACCGTCCTAGTCTAAAAGGTGACTTTTAACTATGAACTTCCATAGTAAAAGGTCGCATTTTACACTAGGATGGCAGAATAGGGAACGTGCACGACGAAGGTGCTGCCAATCTAAATCATATATCCTCTCATGCTGGGGCCACATTGACAAAACGCCGTTAATAACGTTAATTTAGACTTCAGAAGTGGCTCCCTCCGCGATTTCGCCGCGCGGTTACTAGTAGCAAATTTTACCCCCACAGAGGGGCTTAGCCAACGACCGGGACCACCACGGGTGTTAACACTTGAATTATATCCCGGTATATTCCATTGGGATAATAACGGGAAATAACGCATGCGAAGCCGCGATGGTTGTATCATCATCATCATTTGCCCGTTGCAGTCCACTGCTGGACAATCTGGTCATAACCCTCTTCCAACGTCACAGAGCCTGGTCTACTGTTTTATGCATCCAGTCGCTGCCGGCTTTTGCAAGTCGTCCCGCCATCTGTCCAGAGGGTGGCCCTCGCTACGTTTTCCAAGACGCGGTCTCCACTCCAGAACACGTCGTTCCGGTACCAGTAATCATCGATGGCACGCCTCTCGAGGTTGTCAAGGGATATGTCTATCTCGGGCAACTAATGTTGTGTAGATACTGTAGATACAACTTCGAAAATGAAGCCGATAGGAGGATTCAGTTGGGTTGGGCAGCGTTCAAATTGTACCACATATTTTCGTCGGATATACCGCAGAGCCTGAAGACGAAAGTGTTCAACTAGTGCGTCCTCCCTGTAAAGACGTACGGAGCCTAGACGTGGTCACTAATTGTGGGGTTACTCCACAAGCTTAACGTCGCTCAATGTGCTATGGAAACAGCTACGCTCGGAGTCTCTCTGAAGGACAAAATTCGGAACGAAGTGATCTGTCAGAGAACCAGTGATCGCCATAGCTCTGAAAGTTAGTAGGTTGAAGTGGCAATAGGCTGGTCACATGTGTCGCAGAATCGATAACCGCTGGAGTAAGCGAGTATAAGTACAGAATAATACAGACTACTTCTACTTCGGTAATCACACTGACACATATTCATACAGGGTGACTGGAAATTCGCCGTATTCCTTGATAGGCGTTTTTCTACAGCTCATTTGCAATGATTTAGTCCCAGTCAACTAGGGGTCAAAACTCCTTGGTTTTCGAGATGAAAAAAAATTGAAATGTAAAAAAAAATCTGGAATTTCTGACTTTGAATGCTTTTATTTGTCAATTGTTGTATTGTTTTGGCACTTATTATGCGGAGACGTCATAGGAGGATCGCTAACGCAGCTACGCCGCAGCCCGAATGCATACGCTGACAGAGTACACGCGCGGGCTTCTGACGTCAATCAGTGCATAAGGAGCTGACCAGGCACCTCGCGGCCGCCGGCAACCCGAGCCTTCGTAATTCATTCAATAGCTAGCATCGCATTGACTCACTACTAATAATTCTAATTATTTTATGTAATTCAATTGTAACTCTTGTGGTTTTTTAATTAAATTAGTTTAAACAAATTGGTTTTTTTTGGACTCTTCGGCTGCAGCTTCCGTAATTGGCGCAGTCGGTAGGATCTCGAGGCTTCGCGACCGCCTAATCCTTATCGCAAACGCGCGCGTGCGATCGCGACCAGCCGGCCTTCAACGCCCTCGTCGAGAACTGAAAAGAACCTGAAGTCTGCAGTCCTGAAGGGGAATCCAGCCATCGATTCACAAAGAACGCCAAGGACATGAAATATATGTGAGTACACTTGAATCAATCTCGTGTTGCTTCCTTCCCTTAGTAAAGTACTAACTCCTCCCTCAAGATTTTCCATCCCAGGAACGTAGGGACTAGCGACTCTGCATCGAGGCAGGCTCGCCAGCGTGATATAGACTTAGGTAGGAATATTAGTGTAGATCTTGATAGTTCATCTGAAAATATCGAGATGGAAGGAGCAGGGGCAGGCGCTCCTGCGATTGGACAGGTTACCCCGGATACAATTTTTAACGCCTTACGCTTGGTTCCCGAGTTTGACGGCAACCCGAATGTCTTAACTAGGTTCATTAAAATTTGCGACGAATTAGTAAGGACGTTTTTGAGTGCGGCTCCCGGGACAACCTTGGCTAACCTTTGTTTGATTAACGGTATATTGAATAAGATACGGGGTGATGCAGCCCGCACTATTAATAGCAACGGGATACCGAATAGTTGGATAGAGATAAGGACATCTTTAATTAATAACTTTTCTGATCAGCGGGATGAGACGGCGTTATATAACGATATTTCGACGTCATCCCAAGGCGACATGACGCCGCAGCAATTTTATGATCATTGTCAAAATTTATTTAGTACAATCATGACCTATATTAGTCTCCACGAGACTATCGAGACAACTGTCGAGTCAAAACGCGAGTTATATAAGAAGGTCACATTGCAGGCGTTTGTTCGGGGCTTAAGGGAACCGCTTGGGTCCCGCATTAGATGCATGCGCCCTGAGACAATCGAGAAGGCCCTCGAATTTGTCCAGGAGGAGATTAACATAATGTACGTGAAGCAACGTAGCGATCCGGTCAGGCTTCCGCACGGATCTAGGAGCACACCAGCGATGCCATTTACCTTGCCACCACTGAGACCACTGGCCTTCCAAGGCCCTACGACGGTACCTTTTCACCCAGTTCCCCAGGGTCCAGGTTTTGCTTCAGCTGCTCAGCAGCCACCGAAGTTTAATATACCCCAGGCGATGCAGCCTCAGCAGAGGATGCCCACTCGCACGCAGCAGATGTTTGCTGCCCCGCCAGCTAACTACAACCCGCGTAGCAACGTGTTCAGATTAGCCCCTAGAAATCAAGGTCAACCCCAGTCCAGTCGTCAAAATCCAGGCCCTCAGCCTATGAGTGGTGTCAGCCACTTTACTTCTAAAGCTCTTCTCCCAAACGGTAATGACTGGCGTAATTTTAAAAATCCTCCCCCATCTAATTATTTTAAGACCAGAGACGTAAACCTGAACGAAACCGAGAGCTACGCTGACTATTATGACTATTATCCTGACTATAATCAGTATGACAGCCCTTATTACTACGGATACGACATAAGTTACAACCCTTATCGATACCTTTGGGTTCAATTGGCGTAAAGGACATTTTGGCGAAAATGAGTTATATATACAGTTTTGTTCAGAATTTCAAGCCCTACCGTTCTGTGTAGTTAAAATTTCGATATCTTTAAAAAAAGTGCCTTTACGACCCAGTTTTTATTCATCGTATTCGCAAAACTAGCTCAGGTTAAGGGACGTAAGTGTCAAGTTATAAAATACGAATTAAAAGGTGTATCGTAAAGTACGCCGGCAAATATGAATACTGTCGTATATGACCTATTTTTTTCTTGTTGTCCTTTAAGCCCTTCGTTTCTCATGATTACTTTCCATAAGCGCATAGTCGAGGTGGGCGTTAAGGACATGTTTTACTTTTACTTGTCCTTTACGACCTGCTTTTAAATTATAATACCGTAATTTGATAAACCGAATAAGGTTGTAAAGGCCAGGTATTATTTTACACGTCCTTTACGACCTGCTTAAAAAATGATTACACCATTATTTGATAGAATTAAGGAGGTTGTAAAGGGCATGTATTCTTTTACACGTCCTTTACGACCTGCCTTCAAATTATTATACTTGTTTACACACCGTAATTTGATAAATTGAACAGGGCTGTAAAGGGCAAGTAGTCTTTTATTTGTCCTTTAAGACCTGCCTTAAATCTAATTATAGCACATTTTTTAAAGAAGAGCAGGGTTTTATAGGGATTATTTTTGGCATTTTTGGCATTTATTGCCACAAATGTGTGTCTAAATTCTGAAATAAAAGCAATTTACGTAATCGTAAAGGTCTAAACTATCGATACCTTTAATTGGGTTCAATTGGCGTAAAGGACAAAACGCTGGTTTTGAGGAGAAGCAAAAAACAGTTTTATTTTACAAAAAATGGCTACAGTATTTTGGTTTCTCGACCTATACTTTCGACATGTATATGAAAAATATTTGAAATGCCCGTATCTTTAACCTGTGATGGTAGTTCTAGCTGTAAACAATGTATTATGGAAGTTAGATGTCCTTTACAACTGGTAAAAATGCTGTCAATGTCATTTACACCCGTGACTTTTTTAGACATTTGGAAATGATGGGGTTGTAAATGACGGTCTCAGATGACTTTGTTCCAATTTCGGGGCGTAAAGTTAAGAGCTATGTAATAAAAATTGACAGTGTTCAACTTAATTTACCTTAAAGAGACTTGAAAAATGTAGAAAAAGATGATGAATTCATTATTTTTCATACTATTATACTTATTGTTTACATTAACAGTGTTTTACTCACTAGGTACTCGTCCTTATGATTGACATCCTAATGTCGATAATCATTAGCCACTATGTCACTTCCATTATTATGATTTAGTGCTATTGGAAGAGAGTAAAACACTAGTAGGACATTATTAAGTTGTTAAGTTTATTTTGTAATGTGATATGTATGTTAGTTTGTAAGTTAATCTATGGGCCTTTGATGCCGGAAATAAATAAATTATTATTTTTATGTCTTTCCCATACACGAGACAATGGTGTCCCGGCCCTTTGGGAGGCGTGCGCGGAGCCGGAGCCAACGCGTAGAGGCCTTTTCGACAATTTAATGAAAGGCAAAGTATACACCCAGCGGATGCTGTCCCTGCCCGTGTCATGGGACGCACGCAGAGACAGCCCCCGCCAGATGCAAGGACTATTGTTGATTGATGGAATCTAACTCTACTGGGCTATGGCGGTGGAAATATGGACTAAATACTGGGTTATGGATTGAGACATGACGGCGCCTGTCAGGAAAAGTGTCTCGTGGCTTTCGTGGCACTGACAGACCGTGACTTGCCCTCCGCTGATGGGCCCCTGTTAAATAAATAGCGACATATGAGCAATGGCCTAGCTAGGGGCAACACCGGTGCCGAGGACTGCAGGGTGTCGAGAGGTGTGCTGCGCTTTCTCCGAGGGTACTCGCGGCGTTATGCCCTTTAACACTTCCACGCCTGGAGCATATAGCTCTCGCGACTCCACTCTGGACGGCCGGTTAAGGCAAGCCAGAGGCGGAGGTCCTTACACTCTTACCCATGAACCCTCCCTAAGGACCCCCAGGAGCACTCGGGTACGTGGGGTCGCTACTCCCCAACAGCTCGCCACAAGCTGCCCTGCGTTAAAATGTCAATTCACTACCCAAATGATCCCACCACCCTCGCCAACTGTACTCTGTAGTAGCGTCACTTACTGACCGCGCATACAATTTATGTGACGGGGATCATTTGGGTAGTGAATTGACACATTTAAAGAACGTTCTACAGAGAAATGGTTATAATGGGCGGATTATACCACCTAGACGCGCCGTTTTGCCTAAGCACCTGGACTATAAAGTTGAACGACAACCGGCGTACCTACCATAAATGTAAAGGGAGTGACAGATAAAGTTGCTAATATTTTAAAGAAGTTCTTGGTGAAGACTGTCTTCACTCCCCACAGAAAACTGGCACAATATCTACGTACGCCAAGGGACCGTTTTCCGCTTGAATGCCCAGGTATTTACAAAATTGACTGCAGCTGTGGTAGCTCTTACATAGGTCAGAATAAGCGCACTATCTCATGCCGTATAAAGGAGCACATCCGAATGTTTAAAAACAACGAACCTCGGAAATCGGCAATCGCTGAACATCTTCTGAACGCGGAAACGATTGGATTGAGTTGCACAACCCATAGATCCTCTCGCTCGACCGAAAAACACTATATACCCAGAATGGTTAAGGAAGCTATTGAAATCCTCAAGTATAAAAATTTCAACCGGGAAGACGGGTTTCAATTGTCGAGCATCTGGTATCCAGTGATCCGTAAGTTCTCCAAGGGAAAAAAGACATGTTCAGGAGTAAATACGCGAAGTGATACTGTAAGTGTTGTGTGTCGTGAACGTGATCGAGTTCCAAGTGAGAATGCGGACGGTAGTAGTATGAATAACGCGAAGCGAACCCGAAAGAGGGTAGATCGCTATGGTGTGTGGGTAGACTACAACTAAAAACTCGCTGCATGTCAGTTACTCCGTGATAATGGCGCTTGCAATAGTGCCGAAATATCGGGAACTCACAAAAACAAACATACATGGTAAATATCCCGTCGTTAATAGTAGTTATTATGCCTAGCTGAATTCATCATCTTTTTATACATTTTTCAAGTCTCTTTAAGGTAAACTAAGTTGAAAACTGTCAATTTTTATTACATAGCTGTTAACTTTACGCCCCAAAATTGGAACAAAGTCATCTGAGATTGTCATTTACAACCCCATCATTTCCAAATGCCCAAAAAAGTCACGGGTGTAAATGACATTGATAACATTTTTACCAGTTGTAAAGGACATCTAACTTCCATAATACATTGTTTACAGCTAGAACTACCATCACAGGTTAAAGATACGGGCATTTCAAATATTTTTCATTTACATGTCGAAAGTATAGGTCGAGAAACAAAAAAACTATAGCCATTTTTTGTAAAATAAAATGGTTTTTTGCTTCTCCTCAAAACCAGCGTTTTGTCCTTTACGCCAATTGAACCCAAAGGTATCGTTATGATTACGACAATGCTCAATTTTTTGAGGTCGCCCAGGACAATGAAGCTCAACCCTCGACTAGCAATAGCGAGGATTTTCCCCTTCTCCCGACATCAAACAAACCAAAATAGAGATCAATCTTCAGACGCAAAGGCAACTCCCGTATATTCGCATCGAAGACCCCCCACTCAAGCTTCTCATAGATACTGGTGCTAACCAGTCTTTCATAAGTCCGGAGGCCGTAGAAAATTTTTTTTCTCAATACCCATTAGACTATGATCCGTTTGAGGTAACAAACGTCCACGCAACTAGTAGAAACGATTATTCCATTACACTACGCTGTTTTGACGAGTTCAATGACAACGACGACATGAAATTGTTCGTATATAAATTCCATAATCATTTTGACGGACTCATAGGACTAGATTTACTGACAAAGTGGGAAGCGAAGATTGACTTGAAAACCCAGACTTTAACTACAAGACATGCCACTAACCCCATAAGGATGCATAATTCCCGAAACATTAATCTCTATGAGGACATTATTCCAGCCAGAACCTCCAAGCTCATACGTATTCCCATCAATGCCCCTGACGGAGAAGTTTTAGTTAGTGAACAAGTCATTTGTAATTGCATCATTCATGAATGCGTAACGGTCGTAGCTAATAGTCGCGGAATTATAGACATTGAAAACCCGACAGACAATGACATTATCTTTTCTTTGGACCACCCCGCACAAGCCGAATTATTCAATATTGAGTGCACGGGCACTAAGCAAAACGATGTTCGTATAAGAGACGTACTTTCTAAATTGAGAACTGATCATCTTAACCCGGAGGAGAAAGCAAATTTGACACGACTTTGTTCACAATATTCGGATGTATTTTATATTGAAGGAGAACCATTGACCTTCACGAATAGAGTCAAACATTGCGTTAAAACTACAGATGAGGCCCCTATTTACACCAAAAGCTACCGTTATCCTTTTATTCACCGCCAGGAGGTCAGGGACCAAATTTCAAAAATGCTGGAGCAAAATATTATAAGGCCATCAGACTCCGCGTGGAGTTCCCCCATCTGGGTTGTGCCTAAAAAGATGGATGCTTCGGGAAAGCAAAAATGGCGACTTGTAGTCGACTTTAGGAAACTGAATGAGAAGACTATTGACGACAAATACCCAATCCCTAATATAGCCGACGTTCTTGACAAATTAGGGAAATGTCAATACTTTACGACTCTAGACCTTGCAAGTGGATTCTACCAGGTGGAGATGAATCCTGAAGACATTCCTAAAACCGCTTTCAACGTGGAACACGGCCATTTTGAATTCCTCAGAATGCCCATGGGTCTCAAGAACTCCCCGTCGACGTTTCAGCGTGTTATGGATAACGTCCTGAAAGGCCTTCAGAATGTAATATGCTTGGTTTACCTGGATGACATAATAGTTTTCAGCACTAGCCTTCAGGAACACATAACAAATCTTGAGAAAGTCTTCCAAAGGCTCAGAGAGTCCAATTTCAAGATCCAGTTGGACAAGTCCGAATTTTTAAAGCTGGAAACAGCTTACCTAGGACATATAATAAGTAGAGAAGGTATAAAACCCAATCCCGATAAGATAAAAGCCATCCAAAGCTACCCCATACCACATACTGCGAAACAAATTAAACAATTTTTGGGACTGATTGGGTACTATAGAAAGTTCATACCTGACTTTGCGAAAACCACCAAGCCGCTGACCGCTTGCCTGAAAAAGGGCAGGAAGATCACCTTCGACTCCGAATACGTCGATTGTTTCGAGAGGTGCAAAACACTTCTCACAAACGACCCTATACTCCAGTACCCGGATTTCACCAAGGAATTCATATTGACCACGGATGCATCAAATGTGGCCATAGGAGCAGTTTTATCCCAGGGTATAATCGGATCAGATAAACCTGTCTCGTACGCTTCTCGCACTCTCAATGAGAGCGAAATTAACTATAGCACGATCGAGAAGGAACTTCTTGCTATAGTCTGGGCCACAAAGTACTTCCGACCGTATCTTTTTGGAAGGAGATTTAAGATCATTACGGACCATAAACCACTCCAGTGGCTTATGAACGTCAAGGAGCCTAGTTCCAGGCTTACGAGATGGAGACTTAAGCTTAGTGAATATAATTACACTGTCATTTATAAAAAAGGCAAGTGTAACACTAATGCTGACGCTCTATCCAGGGTAGAGGTTTACAACGAACAGACTGACATGACCAACAAATCTGTAAATCAACCGACAGAACGACCGTTGACTGACGAGGAAATGACTAACATCGTTAGAGAACTTTTTATTGAACCAGAGACGAACGATGACGCTAACTCGATGCAAGCAAATCCCACAGACAGACCACCGACTATGGCAGGATCATCAACAATGACTGTTCATACTGATAGTGAGAATCCCATCCTTGAAGTCCCCATAACAAGCGAACCACTTAATAAATTTCATAGACAGTTATGTTTAACTATAGTTGGAGATTGTAAAAAGCGCCCAACTGTAACCAAACCATTTGAAACCCATACTCGTACTTCAGTACAGCTGTCTGAATCAAATCTGGAGATGGATGTGATTAACGCTATTAAAGAATACGTTAACCCTAAAGTGAAAACAGCCCTGTTAATCACGCCTCCCCTTGGGATGTATAAAATTATACCAATTTTGCAGGACAAGTTCAAAAATTCAGCAATGAACCTTGTACTGGCTAAAAAAGAACTTGAAAACGTAAAAGAATACCTTAGGCAACAGGAAATCATCAAGCACTACCACGAAGGAAAAACCAATCATAGAGGCATCAACGAATGCTACTTATCACTATCTTGCAAATATTTTTGGCCCAAAATGAAGGATCACGTAACTAAATTTATTAATGAGTGTATAATCTGTGGACAGGCAAAATATGACAGACATCCGATAAGACAGCAATTTAATATCGTTACTCCAGCTACTAAACCCTTCGAAATTATCCATATGGACCTATTTACCGCACAAAATGAAAAGTATATTACATTCATAGATGTTTTTTCTAAGTATGGGCAGGCTTATCATCTGAGAGATGGTACAGCAATTAGTATTCTACAAGCACTTTTAAAGTTCAGCTCACACCACGGCCTACCCATGACAGTAGTTACGGACAACGGGACAGAATTTACAAACCAACTTTTTGCCGAATTTTTGCGTCTACACAGGATAACTCACCATAGGACTTTAGCCCACTCCCCGAATGACAATGGTAATATAGAACGATTTCATTCAACCCTTCTAGAGCATCTCAGAATTTTAAAATTAACCCGTAAAGACGAGCCAGTATTTAACCTTATGCCTTATGCAATCATAGCTTATAACAGTTCAATTCATAGTTTCACCAAATGCCGACCGTTTGACATTTTGACAGGTCACTTTGACCCTCGGGATCCAGTTGACATAGATTTAAATGAGCAGATAATACAACAATATATTCTGAACCATAAGGAGCAAATGCAATTAGTCTACAATATTATAAATAAGTCTGCGTTGGCTGACCGCACTGAAATAATCGAAAACAGGAATAAGACTCGCGAACCGGAGGCAGAATACCAGCCCCAGCAACAGGTATTTATAAAAAATCCTGCCGCTGACAGACAAAAAATAGCACCCCGATACACCCAGGATAAGGTCCTTGCCGATTTGCCAATACATATATATACCTCTAAAAAACGTGGCCCTGTAGCCAAGTCTAGACTTAAGCGAGTCCCTAAATCAGCTAAATTGTTGCAGGATGCTCCTGGTAATTCTGACACTACACTTCTCCCAAGCTCAGGAGATAAAACTTGAAGACTTAGGAGATGGACCCGGACTCTTGCCTTTCAACATAGGTGACATGAAATTGACTACACAGACTCATACATTTCTACAATATATAGAACTGACCAATATTGAAAGTAGTATTGACAGTGTTCGAGACCAACTTAGAGAAGCAAAGGACAAATTGACTAACGATACCTATTCCCTTTATGAAGTTCAAATCCATTACCTAGTAAACAAATTGAAAAAGGCATCAGATCAGTTAAAAAGTCTGGAGCCCAGTCGTGGCAAGAGGGGGCTCGTGGATGGTTTAGGTTCTGTAATAAAAAGTTTGACCGGAAATCTGGATCACACCGATGCAATTAGATACAACGATGCTATTAAAACTTTGAGAACTAACCAAGACAGGATCGTTACAGAGCTAAATGACCACATTAGCCTTAGCAAAGAATGGATGGACCATCATACAGAAATAGTTTCCCAGATAGTTAGTAATCAGGAAAAAATTAACGAAACTTTGCTTCAAATTATAAGTAATAATGCTCAAGTTGAGACTAGTCTGGTAACATATGCTAGGTTTGCTCAACTTCTGGTAATTATAAATGATAATATAGATGACTTAGTTAATGAAATCTATAGAATAGAGAACATCTTAGCGTTCACACGCACTCTTAGCACTCATCATTCGATGTTAAGTACACGTATACTAAGTAGTATGTTAGATAGATTAAAAAGCTTGTATGATAAAGAACAAGTACTAGATTTAGAGCTTAGAGAATATTATAATATTATTAAAACCGGGTCATACTTTGTTGAAAAGCGAATAGTAATTATATTCAGATTCCCAATAATATCCTCTCATAACTATAACCTTTACAGACTTCCTGTGTTACCTAATAAGCATAATCAGATCCTAATTCCCCCTTACCCACTAATAGCAACCGATGGAGATTCATATGTGTACATAGAGGCAGAATGCCCGAGGATCAGATCGTGGTATCTTTGCGAAGCAGACATCAACCACCAAATCAGAACTCAACCTGACTGCATCCACAAGCTGATCAAGAAACAGGCCCTAGATGGATCTTGCAAACCGACAATTATCTCACTATCGAAACAAGCTATGGAAAAACTAGATGACAGAAGTTACGTCTTAATATTTCCCCAACCTACGAAAGTTCACCTGATATGTGGACGCGAGGATTACAACACCCTTAACGGCAGCTATCTAGCCACTATACCGAAGCATTGTGTGCTGAGGACCGACGACTTCACCATCGTCAATACAGAAGATCACGTACAAGGCAGTCCGCTGAAAATAGTGAAGATCGCAGAAAACACCAAGACGAAGCCCTTGATGCCACAACCAGCCATTCCTCTGAACACCCTGAACCTAAAGGACCTCCAGGATATCCAGAGTAAGGTGTCACTCCAGCACCCAATTGAACTGAAGGAATCACCAGACACAACAATGTACCATACTACGATCCCCTTCTACACGATCGTGCTGACTGCAATTGGACTCATCATCATGGTGCAGAAGAACCGCATCGCAGCCTGTCATACAGGACACCCGGAAGCGGGTAGCACCAGCACACCCAGCGCGGAAGTTATGCCACCTTCCAGAGACACTGCAGCCGATACCTGTCTGCCAGCAACATTTTCTCTCAAAGTTCTAAAATAGTTGCTGATCTGCGGGGGGAGGTATTATGCGGCGACGTCATAGGAGGATCGCTAACGCAGCTACGCCGCAGCCCGAATGCATACGCTGACAGAGTACACGCGCGGGCTTCTGACGTCAATCAGTGCATAAGGAGCTGACCAGGCACCTCGCGGCCGCCGGCAACCCGAGCCTTCGTAATTCATTCAATAGCTAGCATCGCATTGACTCACTACTAATAATTCTAATTATTTTATGTAATTCAATTGTAACTCTTGTGGTTTTTTAATTAAATTAGTTTAAACAAATTGGTTTTTTTTGGACTCTTCGGCTGCAGCTTCCGTAATTCACTTTTTACTATTGTAATGTAATTAGTAGTTTATTAGCTATTCAAAAAATGTTTTTTTTATTTCAAAATTGCGTAGTTTCTACACAATCACCAGTTTTATGTCAAGAGACGGGTATTTAAAAAGAAAACCAAAAAACTTGAATATCTCGAAAAGCAAGGAGTTTTGACCCCTAGTTGACTGGGCCTAAATCATTGCAATTGAGCTGTAGAAAAACCCCTATCAAGGAATACGGCAAATTTCCAGTCACCCTGTATATCATATTGCACGATAACATTTTATCGTAAAATTGATAACTAGATAATATCACGCTGTTATCCTTAATGATACCTCGAGACTTGGTTCCTGTCAAGTCAATATTTCCATTAGCTGGGTGCCACAAGATTTACACAGAATACAACGAGGCAGATCGGTCGTATCAATTTGGATTGGACTTTTGGAGTGTTCGTGAATAGTTTAATTTAACGTTACACCTGGCCATAAAGTGGCAATTACCGCCCGCTACACATGCGGAAAATCCCACTTCCTAGCCTGGGGGAGAAGTAAAACTTTGTACTTACCACAGGTGGTAATAAATTAAGTAACCCTGGAATCGCATATTTATCGTCAAATACCTGCGATCTGAGACATTCTTTGGTTTACCGCCCTAGGTTAGTAATGTTAGTACATTGTTAGTATGTTAAGTGTACTCGTACACAAAGTCATAAGTATACATATAATGTAATAATTAAATAACTTAAAACCATCTTTTTTCTTCAATAGTGTCTTTAATACAATGTATTTTCAAGTTACTTATCTATGAGTTTTTTTTGTTGATATTAACGCCTCAAAAAACTCTCGTTACATGGCTCTGTCAAGGGCAACATATCGAAAGCTAGCAATATACAGACGGCTGTAGGCAGAGGTAGTAAAGTTAACAGGAGTCTCTTTAGTTTATGGATGTTCTGTCAGCCACGGACCTCCACTGCTGGATAGCGGCCGTCCCAATAGATTGCCATAGAGTGCAATTCTGTGCAGACTGTACCCACGGACTCCCCGCTACTCTCACGAGGTCGTCTGCCCACTGAGTCTGGGGCCGTCCTAAGCTGCGCTTGCCTATGCGTGGTCGCCTCTCCAGGGTTTTACTGCCGCAACGGTTATCCATGCTCCGAGCTGTATTTCCTGCCCACTACCTTTCAACTATGCGAATCTTGGAGGTCAATCGTCGAACCCAACTCGGCTGAGCAGCATTTGGGAAGTTGCGTCACATCTACTCGTCCAAAAATCCTCAGTGTCTGAAGACGAAAGTCTTCGAAGAGTGCATGTTGCCAGTGACATATGGTACTGAGACATGATGGTTCACAATGGGACTAAATTGATAGGGCTCAGAGTCACGCAACGTGCAATGGAATAAGGGCTATGCTTGGAGTTTCTCTGCATGATAAAATCAGAAATAATGATATCCGCAGAAGCACAAAAAATTGAATACGTCCCGACGCTAGCCCACTGCGGATTGGGGACTTCACACAAAACTTTGAATAAACGGTTTATTTATTTGATAAAAAAAAAATTTATAACTTTTAAAAGGTAAGGCGGCATAAACAGTAAATAGGCTGTTTGTGACTATTCTGTAGTAGGGTATGTCGAGACTTGGGATGCAAATTGCAGCCGTATGCGCGTTATCGCCTCCCCCAGAAGCCTTTAATTAAAACTGACTGTACATGTAACACGTTTACACCGCCACTTACGACGGTGTACACCGTACAGCGGGTTACAAGCTGCTGTAAACCTCTGACACCCCAAATGATTTTTATTAATCTGAATTAAACTCCTTATTCTAATTCAAGAGCAATGTTGTGGGTTGCATACAAAAACATAATTTTAATTGTTTTATCTAATTATGAATATGATTATAATTTATCAGTAGCTTTAAACATACGATTTAAATAAACAAGTCTGTATTACTTATTTACATAAATATGAGATGAGATGCCCGATGAAACTGTTATTGTATTTGTAACACTTGGTACGGTTTATTAACACAAAAAGGCATGAGTTTTTTTTATACAACTAGGGTGGCAAACAAGCGTACGGCCTGCCTGATGGTAAGCAGTCGCTTGCAACACCAGGGGTATTACGTGCGCGTTGCCGACCCTTTAAGAACCTATTCACTCCCCTCTTGAAGAACTCCATACTGTAGCCTTCCGGGAAAACCGTGGCAGGGAGCTCATTATATATGTAGTTTCATATGCATTTAGAGAAATTTTAACACTTCCTCTCCTTTCTTTGGTCGGTTTTTAAATTTAAAAGATTAATCTGACAAGCACCTAGTTGACTTATGAATAAAATATCTGTAATAAATAGGGCTGCCATCTCCAAAATTTGTCACCTAGGACAAAAAGCGTAAATCCCCGGATTTTGGAGCTTAAAACCCGGACATCTCAACAGCAACGCAGTTTTTTTTCGCTTCCGGAGGGGGGGGGGGGGGGGGGGGTGCATTAGCTCTCGCGAGCCAGAGTAGCAAACCCGGACAACAAATGAAACGTTCCCCGGATGCTCTCCAAACTAGGACAAATCCGGGGAAACCCGGACGGATGGCAGCCCTAGTAATAAACGAAATTATTATTACATATTTCTACATCATAATCTCGTAATCTTTTGAATGAAAAAGCAACCGACTAAGCATCTAATTTTGAAGACCTAATTCTATGTTTGAAATGTCAACATTTGTCGGTTTACCTCGTTTCCCACCGTGTATATCATCGGAGCGTATGTATTATATACGAGTAAGTATATATATTACGTTACACAGATCATTTTCTTAGAAACTGATCGCGCGGGTTCGTGCTTATCACTGCTCCGGCAATCTCTTTCTCACCCGGCGGGCTCTCGAGAACTAGGCACGATGCAAGATAAGATTTGCAATTAGCTACAAAACTTATGTCACGCTAGGCCGAAAAAGGTAGGAGTGGCTCACTCCGCTACTTTGCCGCGCGGTTAAGTACCAAGTTTTGCCCCCGCGGAGGGACTCAACCATCGACCAGAAAGAGCACGCGTTAGGCGATAGAGAGACGGTCGATACCGGTGTGTTCCATCCAGTGGTCGGACCCGAAGGTCAGTTTTGTTAGAGAGAGAAAGTTCTGTAGGTAGTACTATTGTTTATTCGATAGCGTGGGAAGAAAATTCCTCTTTCTGGTTAAGGAGTAAAATTGTGGAAACACCACGCGCGGTAATACAGAAAGCCTCAGAGCGCATATATGGGCTTTTTTATTTAAAGTGCGTTCTTAACTGACAGTTAGCACGTCATCACAGAACTGACGATTAGTGTCAAACTTGGGGCCAACGAGAGATGAGGATGGAACGTGGAGGCGTAGAAGGAATAGGGAGCTGGAGGAGCTGGTGAAGGTGCCAAACGTAACGGGCGAAATTAAGGCTACCCGATTGCGTTGGCTCGGCCACTTGGAACGGATGGGAGAAGAGCGGGCGGTAAAGAACGCTCTCTTTACCGCCGGGCGATATAGGGCGACCGTGTGGAAAACGCCCGGTTGGTCAGCCTGGATACCGCTGGAGTGATGAAGTCCAGAAAGACCTAAGTGGCCTCAAAGTACCCGACTGGCGTGAGGTGGCACAAAATAGGGAAGAGTGGCGATCTCTTGTGTCGGAGGCCAAGATCCTTTTTGGGTCGCTGAGCCAACGTAGTAAGTACCTAAGTAAGTAGTTTTACATAGCAACGTAGAATTCTAAGAGCCCCCGCATACTACCGACTCTTTATGGGTCGATACTGTCGATAGTTCAATTGGGCTGTTGATCAGTATAAATACCAAATCGGTGCAATATGCGTACTTTCATATATATTCATGCAGATTGCGGGGCTTCTAAAACAAATATATTTTTGTAAAACAGTTGATTGGCAATTTTCATATGCGTGAATAGATTTTACTCGCTATTCATACTCAGCGTTATTTACCAAATAAAGTCGGTATTTATGCGTATTATTTCTCTTTTTGCCTTCATGCTTAAGGCTGCGTTTCCACCAGAGCTGTGCGAGGTAGCAGAGCGGCGTGCGAGGAAAAAATCCACCAATCAACGTGCCTAGCCTCACTCAGCGCGGCCCGGCATTGGTGGATTTTTCCTCGCTCACCGCTCTGCTATCACGCACAGCTCTTGTGGAAACGCAGCCTAAAATAGATACGACACAGAACAGTTTTGTTTACGTATTTTTTTTCCTATAGGCCAGTGGAACTCGACGCGTTAAAATGCTAAAATCGCAAATTTAGTAGTTCTGATTTTTTGGTATGTTATTTGGACCAGTTATGGTAGTGTGAATCTGATTTTGCACGTTCTAAAAATTTGTGCTAGCTGAGCAACACGCGCAAAAGTACGCCATTTTTGAAGTTTTTTTTGGATTCCTGCTCTCACTATGCATTTTTTGACAGTCTGTGTTTTTTATTGTTTCAATTTTTGTGTTTTTTTATTGTTTCAATTTTTTGTATCAAAGTGTAGAGAGTTAGTAACAAAAATAAATTTGCCATGTCTTAATGGTTCGCCAATGTAATACACGATTTTCGCCGGCGTACATAATTTAAGCTTCAAAAAAAGTGTCGAAACTGAACATCTTACCTCTCTCCCTACCACCCCTGCGAGGTTTCTTGATAGTTCTCAATGTCAAAGCACTCAAGTCTATCCAAGTAACAACGGTCGGAATCGGCTCTGAATCTAAAAGGGCAAAGCGAACACAAAGCTTGAAAGAGCATCCCTGCTATTTGGAGTTCCATCAATTTAAAAAAGAAATCAGAACTACATCATGCTTTGCGATTTTAATGTTAATTTCCACCGGCCTAACTATATGCATGTATGTAAATTCGTACGAGCCATGAAGTAGGGCCTACACATAAAATTTCTTCATTCGAAGTTGGTATACTGCCATCCCGTTCACTCAACTGTTCTTATAGCAAGAGAGCGGGAGGAATCATGATAAAAATTTCGAATGAAAACGTTCCAAGTACAGGCCCAGAAGCTCAGAACCAAAGTATAAAGACAAACAAGTACTTAGTCCAACTTCAGCTGTTTAGGAGCGCGCGACACGTATTTACACAGACGCACGGTCGCGCGTCTGTGTGAGTGCAATCCATGATGGAGCATTCTTGCGTATTCTTATAGCCTAAGATACCGCCTAACGACGACCTTCCCTCACTCTTTTTCCTAACCAAACATATATTGCATGAAAGAGCATGCATCAACAAACACAATGCACTAGGGTTGCCACCCCATATCCCGGCAAGGCTAGGGGTTACCACGTTCTGAACAAGTTGCTAAAAAGGCTAATTTACCCTCATCCTTTTTCCTGACCGTTTTTACATAAGAATGAAGGCAATTGCTTTACAAGCAAGATGGTATAGGGTTGCCTAGCAAAAACCCGGCAAGGCCTAGGGTTGCCGCGATTTGAAAATTCTTGCGTGACATTTTTTGTCATTTTGACCAACTTTTATTGTTCAGACGTTATTACTGCCATAGAACAAAATGATCCCCATACGCAACTGGGTCAACCCTCGTTACCAGATTTTTTGAAAAATTTCATTCGCTTGTTTGGTTAGAAGCCTTCATCCTTTTTCTTGACAATTTATACATAAAAATGAAGGCAATCACATTGCCTACACGATGAGCCATAAAAGAGTGAGGGAAGGTCGTCGTTAGGCCGGCTCTTCTACTATTAAGTCTTTGCTTGCAGTGTGTTCGTACGCGGCGCGCACACATTCGAGCGCCCGATGTACCTTTTGTAAGAAGAAAAATTACTGCTATTATACTGTCCCAGAACCCTCAGTTTATTGAGGCTGCTGAAACGTGCACTGATGACGAAATCACGGCCTTCATTGATGTATACCACGGACAAGGCTAAGCGAGCGCGTAGACGGTTCATCCGTTCGTCGACAGCACGTCGACATGGTAAAATAACCACATTTTTACTAAAAAAAACCCGACCGCGGTGCACTTTGAAACTGCATAAAATCCGCCATTTTGTTTATTTTAACGAACTTCATATCCAGTGACACTTGCACCATAAAGACGATTATGATGTATAATTTATCAAAATCGGATGTGCCGTTGAGTAGTTACGAGCGGACACAGGAACGGACATACATACATACATACAGGTCAAACACATAACCCTCCTTTGGGCTTTGCCGCAGTCGGGTAAAAAATAGTACCAGCCGGCAGTGCGACACGCGGCACATGCACTGTGCAGCTGGTCTTTATAGCTGCAGTTTTTGTTACGGGGAAAATAGTTCCGAACTGTTCGGATGGGCCTATCCTTACTTTTGAAATCATTGACGGCCTTTCATTGCGTTTGTCGTCAGCGGCACACAAAGCCGGAATTTTGTGAAACGCTTCGCCGTTTTACTTTCTAAACATCATGTCTAACTAAACAGCGTATGGGAAAGTAATCCGTATTTCTAACACAAAAGATCATTTTCCTGTCAAACTATTCGATCAGTTACCTGGTTGAGAAAGGTACAATACGGATTTCGATCGATATTCAGTATTTGAAGCTCGGTCTTTGCTTACATTTCGAAAATAGAACAAGGTTTTATTTATAACAACACGCTGATGCACCAAAACTGAAGAAAATATCGTTATTTTATAGTAAAAATGAAAATATCGTGTTGTTGTCACTGTCAGTAGAAAACATAAATTTTCCATTTCGTTTGGTAGTATTTGAAGAAATATTGACGGCAACTGAAGTTAACGGCGTGCACAGTAGGCCGTCGCCACTTATTTTTTAGCACGCGAGGTACATACACTTTTTCCTTCTACCTCGGTATACAGGGTGATTTCGGGGTCGTGATCCAAACCATTTTTTTCTGACTCAGTAAATGATTGCGATGCTACCTGTATTTATTTTAATTGAAACAAAGATGATTCGCTATTTACGTATTTTTATTTAAAAATTATTATTGACTCAAAATGCGTGGTCACCCTACTTTTAACCCTATCGTCGTAACAACCTTACTGCAACGATTGTTAAGTCCATGCACTTGACATAAGTTTTCTTGGGAAATAGTAGGGTGACCATGATCTCGAATTATCGCAGTTTTTTTTGCTGACTAAAATAAGTCGCTGGTGTACTGTTAGTCCTAACCTATCGTGATCCTTAGGAGAAAGTAAGTTAAATGCTTCTTTCTTGCTCCACGACCCCGTAATCACCCTGTATTTCCGTGCCTCTAACGCTCTGTAAAACTGCTACAACAAATAGGATCTTAATTAGACGACAACTACCTACCTTAATAAAACAACGAACCGCTCTGTTCCTTTGAGTGAAGGAATTCGATAAGGACAAATGTTCCTTTTCCAACCTCTAATTGAATTCGAAGCACAATCTAAGGAGCATACTCGTTTATCGCTTAGACATGCGCAAAATGTATCACTAAAGTGAAAAGAGTGATATGAATCTTTAGTTCTCAAAGATATGTATCACTCTTGTAGCTCAGTAGCTTCGCGGTGTGTTTTTTTTTTTTTTTTTTTTTTTTTTTTTTATCGCCTTGTTGGGCTGTAGAGCTCCTGAATGGGCCCTCCAACAGCTAATACATTGTCAACAGCTCACTAGCTTTTATAGCTCAGCAGCTCCAAATCAGAATATTTCCGAACGAAAGAGCACAGAGAGCATTTAGGTATACGGTGAGAAGACAGGGACGAAAAGTTCGTGTTTATCGTGTTTTTTCTTGCAGCTCGCGGCTCAATAGAGCTACTTGAGAGCGAGTGAGCGAGTGAGTTGAAAGATATACTGAGTTGTTTGAATCGGAACTGAGCTAGTGAGTCGATGAGCTAGACCAACTGATATAGAAGTAAGTATTAAAATAAGTTTTTTTTTGTTTTTGTAGAATTTAAACAAAAACTGTTCGACTGTGTCTACCCAAATTTTTTATTTTTCTGTTTAATCGCAATTCGCAAACTGCATGTCAAAACCTACTCGTATTAATAATTCAGAAAAACTTGTATGTGCCATCAGGTTAGATTTAAATATATTTTTTATTTGTAATGTAAAAGACGAATGTTTCCTCCTAAATAGCAAGGCAAATTGCCCGAGTAAGGTGCATGCTGAAAAACAGCGCTGTGCAGCCCAACACGCTCACAGCATACGCTGAGTCTGAGCCTGTTGCCACAGTACCGACTTGTTTCTTTAAGTTTAAGCTAGCTTTGATATTTAATACGATGTAATTGTTTGTTTGTTTGTGTTTCTCGTGGCAATAAATCATTTTAAATTTAATTTTTTTTTATTTAATTTAATAGCTCTTTTGAATCACTCACTCCCGAGCTGCACATGTCTAATATCGCGAATGTGGATGGGTTGTAGCGATTCCAGAAAATGACCATCTTTCCTGTGGACATTACTGAAGTTAACCTTGTGGTTATGTAAGTATATATTTTTATCGTAAAGATCCAGTAGTACCAGTTTATCCAAATATCTTCAATCCACAATATTTACTCATTTTTAACATGGCAATAAACAATTACCAGTCATCGGATTTATCTCGAAAATAAGTAAGATTAATCCAATTTAAATAATTTAATTAATACCGACCGTCCGTAAATTTCCCGGACGATTAATTTCCGTTCCGTAAAAAGTTCCTTTCCATTGGCTAAAACGTTGTAGCTTGATACAGTTTCTGCGGCGCTTACGTTGTTTTTGGTACGAGGTACAGTTGATAAACTCTGAACGGCATAATAAACTGAAATAACGGAATCCTAATAAGGCGGGGCCTGATTTCTAAAGGGCCGAAACAAAGGTTCATCAGGTTCCATTTGATCCGGTTTGTTCTTTGATCTCAGGTAAAGTTTCGAGGGACTCGGAAGAGCAAACATGTCGCCATTGTTTTAGGGAAGTAGAGATTAAGACGTTTATAGCATTTACGCTATTGTTCATTGGGCTAACCCAATGAACAATAGCGTAAATGCTATATATCCCTAAGGAAAATCAGGTTTAGTGTGATGTAAGCGCAGCCACAGTATAAAAGCAGTTATTTTCTTCCTACATAAGGTACATCGCGCGCTTGAATGTGTGCGCGCCGTGTACGAACGCACCACAAGCAAAGTTTTAAGAATGCGTAAGAATGCTCCAGTATGGATTGCATTGGCATAGACGCACGATCGTGCGTTTGTGTGAATACGTTGGTCTACTTGTTTGTCTTGATACTTTTGTTTAGTTTAGTTTAATTTAGTTTATTCCTTTTCAAATTACATATTTCACATAACACATTAAAGTTTACATTACTATTCGTAAAGTGATCGTTAATTAAAGATGTATACAATAATAATTTTCATGCCACACCTAGCCATAAAGTGGCTTTATCCGCATGCTGCGCGTACGGAAAAAGACGCTTTCTGGCCACGTGTAGACATAAAATGATGTACACAACACGGGAGGTAATTAAGAAAGCCCTCGATCGCATATTTACGTCCCTCGCTTGCAGCTCGGGCCGCAAACATCTGCGATCTCGGGCTTTCTTTGTTTTACCACCCTAGTTGTGTAATGTACTAATGCCACACCTGGCCATAAAGTGGCTTTTTCCGCACGCTGCGCGTAGGTACGGAAAAAGACGCTTTCTGGCCAAGTGTGGACATAAAATGATGTACACAACACGGGAGGTAATTAAGAAAGCCCTCGATCGCATATTTACGTCCCTCGCTTGCAGCTCGGGCCGCAAACATCTGCGATCTCGGGCTTTCTTTGTTTTACCACCCTAGTTGTGTAATGTACTAATGCCACACCTGGCCATAAAGTGGCTTTTTCCGCACGCTGCGCGTAGGTACGGAAAACGCCGCTTTCTGGCCAAGTGTAGACATAAAATGATGTACACAACACGGGAGGTAATTAAGAAAGCCCTCGATCGCATATTTACGTCCCTCGCTTGCAGCTTGGGCCGCAAACTTCTGCGATCTCGGCCTTTCTTTGTATTACCTACCACCCTAGTTGCGTAATGTACTATTAAATACCTTCTAACAGTTACCCGCTGCTTCGCCCGCTTTGTTCCCGTTACTGTCCCAAGGGAAAACTTTCATATTCATATACCTATTCATACTCATTTATAGTAATATTCATACATCGTCAGAAATAAATACATGTGACATGCTTCTATAGGTTAAATAACTAAATATTTTTACTAAAAAAAACCCGACTGCGGTGCACTTTAAAAGTGCATAAAATCCGCCATCTTGTTTATTTTAACGAACTTCATACCCAGTGACACTCGCGCCATCAAGACGAATC
Organism: Eudemis profundana; assembly: GCA_947034925.1. Classification (NCBI taxonomy): domain Eukaryota; kingdom Metazoa; phylum Arthropoda; class Insecta; order Lepidoptera; family Tortricidae; genus Eudemis; species Eudemis profundana. Next base: position 23,803,380 of record OX344805.1, on the reverse strand, counting down.
CAATGATGTATCATTTATCAAAATCGGTTGTGCCGTTGAGTAGTTACGAGCGGACACAGGAACGCACATACATACATACATACAGGTCAAACACATTACCCTCCTTTGGGCTTCGCCGCAGTCGGGTAAATAGTTACACGGCAGAGTACAATTAATTAGTCAGATAGTACAATACAGTTTTTAATAATGTCAATAAATGACTACAAATAAATTTAAACTAATATTATTCAAATTTCGGTCAGGAAGTCATACCACCGGGATATAATACTTTATATTACCTATGTTTCAATCCAGGACTTGGTCTACTTGATTGACAAATTTCAGCTTAATCCATCCAGACGTTATTTAGTAACAAATATCCAAACATCTAAACATGTTCACAAAATTTCACATTAATAATATTAATTAGTGTGATGTGATTGACAAAAAGTAGAAACAACATTTTTTTATCACTTTGTGTGTCAACAATCATTTTCATAATTTAATAAGTTATATCTTAACACTCGCGCAAGCAAAATTGCGTGTGCTTTTTATTTTCAAAGGTATCGAATTTAAAAAAAACGGGGCCCAAACAATAGCCGATCAGGGCACAAAAGTTTTCACAAAAGGAGCTTAAATTACGTCATGTCACGAAGAATACAGAATTTATCGGAAAATACGCAACTTGTTACAGGAAAAAAATGTCGAGATAACTGGTGAAACTTGCAGTTATTTTCAGTTTTCAAGTTTCAGAAAATGTGGTTCGGATTTTTGTAATATTCGTGTGCTAGATTCAGTGTTTAAATGGTTAGGTAGTGCGTCGATTTGTATAGGAACCAAGTGTGTAACGTTTTTCGCTTGGCGTTTAACGCCAAAAGTGTCAAAACTTCAAATTACCGCTATTAATATTGTCCCAACGATAAAAATGTTTAATTATAAATATATCTATTGATTAAGTTACATAATAACCAAAGTAGATTTGAGTCTATAGAATAAAAGCAGCCTGCCGGGTTCTACAGTTGGACATTTTTATGGCTGTCCTGTCTTATAGCTAGTCATGTATCTGGTCAGGTATTTCTATAGTTAGACATTTTTATGTCTGGTCAAATTTCTGATTGTACAGATTTGAAGCCTTGGACATTTTTAGTTTTGTACATCAGTATTTCAAACCGATTAAAAGAATACTGCCACTACTTTATTTATTTATCTCAAAGACACTTGGTACGTTTGTTTTCCTTGTTTTGTTGATGATAAGATAGTTTTATTGTACTCGTAGGTAAGTACAGTATATTTTATGTTGTTGCCATGAATAGATTGGGCGGAAACCATGGTATACAGTGTGGAAAAAAATGGGCCCTGGAGGGAAACTGCCTTAAATCCTTAAGTTAACTCATTCTACTTAAATGAAAGAGAATTTTAGAAAATCTTTAAATGCATTTTTGTTTCTTTATAAAAATAAATTAATGTTTCCTTTAATCAAAATCAGTTACCTTACAGTTAGGTTTAAGGCAGTTTCCCGCCAGGGCCCATTTTATTTTTCCACCCTGTATAATGAATGACTAGTCTTCGACAGGCTCAATCTAAGGCCAACCAATTTCCGAAATTAACCTGACCTTTAGCGAGTAAATTTGGTCCCGGGGCAAATCGCGCAAGTTTTTCCCGAAACTTATCATCCTCCCGGGACGCCACAAGTTCCCTGCCTACCCAAAAGGGCATATGTTGTTAGGATTTATTGGTAGTTAAACCGTGTTGTATTTAGGTATCGGAGTTCCACACGTCGTGCCCTTGTCAGGTAATAGACATTGGACACACGTGACTTATGCTAAATTATAAATTAGGTTTCAGTAGACATGATTATAGTTGGATTTAAATTTCCTATGAAATATTCGTGAGGCGAGATAAATTAGTACGTCTAGCATTACTTCGTTTGGACTGGCCGCGACCTGTCACTGTCACACGATACTGAGTGGAAAGAGATACCGTAAGGTCGGGGTACTTTGGCCAAATGTAGGGTAACTTTGCCCACATTGTAAATCACATATCTCAAATCTATAAGGTCTGATAATAAACATAAAAACATGAATGGTCAGCTAAAACTAACCACATGACAATGTGCCGTAATTTAAATGCAATAGTAAAACCTGAATCGAGTTAATCCCTATGGCCAGGGCGAAAGTATCCCGACCTTACGGTAGGTAACATTTGTCGCGCGACAAAGAGTCGCGTTGTGCTAGAGGTACATTAGGCTTATGATGCTACGCTTTGTCACGCGATAAATAAATGATAAAGCATCCGTCACGTTCTAACAAATACTGTGTGAGTGACAGATGCTTTATCACTTATTTATCGCGTGACAAAGCGTAGCATCATAAGCCTACAGGACTGGGGAAACGCCAAAATGTTTTAGCGTTGTTGGGTCATTCAACGTTTCTATTAAGGCATTTATCCTTTCACTTCATTTATTCCATGTAGTCATGTATTGTAATTATGATGTGAGGTACAGTATTTTGTCAGTCCATGACACCCTGTAAGGGCGCACAATATGTATAAACTAATACAAGTATAACTATTTATCGTTCAAAGGCGGTACTCCGAGCGTTTCTGGTTTGATGAGTTTTTTTAACACTGTTTTGCGTGGAATGTTTCCATATTTATCCATACTGTAATGCGCAACACACACGTGAAATGAATAGTAGTAGACCGAATGTTTTTATTTTTATTGAAAAAAAATCCAACGATTCGCCAGGCCATCACAGCCGCAGCAAAGTAAAACAAACAAGTAGTCCAACTTCGGCCGTGTAAGAGCGCGCGACACGTAGGTATTTACACAGACGCACGATCACGCGTCTGTGTGAGTGCGATCCATACTGGAGCATTCTTGCGCACTCTTAAATCTTTGCTTGTAGTGCGTTCGTTCACGGCGCGCACACATACAAGCCGCGCGGTGTACCTTTTGTAGGAAGGAAAATTACTTTAAAATTACTTAACAATTACCCGAAGCGCCAAAAGAAAAGAATTAGAGATGAGACATGTAAAAGAGCCCTTGAGGGCCTACTTACAGAATTTTTTTTTTTTTTGACTGTTATTATAGTGTGGCAGTGTAATCGATCGACCTATCCAGATCCGCAATGTACAGTCAAGGAATTTAATTTCCAACCCACCTAAGGTCCAATATCGTATAGCATACTGTCATCATAAGAGCTAGCTAGACTACGACGTTACTTTGACATATCACACGCATTGTTTTGTGTCAGTAACTAGGTAACAGATTAACAACGTTGACATGGTGAACTGAAATTTGGAACGTCAAGGCACTATCAAAAAAGGTCGACAAACGCGGAATCGAAATTCGAAGAAAGTCCATCTTTCTCGCTCTTGCAATATTCGAATGAAAGGAACGCAGATAACGAAATTTAGATTATCGACGTTTGTGGTAGACTTGCCGGAGTCTGGATTCGGAATTATTTTAAAATGTTCTCGATTGACACTGACACCAACTGACACGTATTCGTAATTAGATGAGCAAATGACTTCGCAGAGGTTATCTTTAATATGCAGTGACAAAAATTACGTATTGACATTTAAATACTATTACTGAAATAGAAATTTCGACCTTAATGCATTGTGAATGCTTAACAACATTTCAATGAAAAGGGTAGGAAATTAAATTCCTTGACTGTACCTAATGCTACTCGCCCGACTATACTCGCTTACTCGTCAAGTGCCCAGCAACCTGTCGTTAAGCGTGTAGTTACTGTCGTTTGTAAATGTCCACAGAAATATATCGAGATAAAAGGAAATATTTCGTCGATTTGTATGGCAAAGAAGCGTGTAACGTTTTTCGCTTGGCGTTTGACGCCAAAACAAAAGTGCAATTTAGTGATGAAAAACATAAATTTTCCATTTCATTTGGTGGTATTTGAACAATGTATTATACCATTATTATCAGATCTTCAAGTCTGCTAATAATATTGAAGGAAACTGAAGTTAACGGTATTCAAAGTAGGTCACCGCCACTTCTTTTTAGCACGCGAGGTACATACACTTTTTCGTTCTAGCTCGATATATATCTGTGTAAATATCGCTCGTGTGTAAGAGCCCTTATTCACTTGTTTGCGCTGAATATTAATTTAGTAGGAACCTAAATGTAAACCTCTTAATGGAGCCAAGGGCCGGCGTCTGCCAACTGGATTCCCAGCGGCGTCCCATTGGACAGGTATAATTTTGAAGTCCATCGCACAAGTGATTAAATCTCTTATACAGTACATTAAGTGAGTCCACTAAAGGCAACTTAATTCCCGGTACCTAAATATATTCTGAAGGCAACTTAAGTCCCGTATTCTCAATTTTTGGTCTACTAAATTGCTCAAGTTATACCCTTTCACTTTGAAACTATAACTAAGTACTGGAGCCCTAAATTATACCTGTCTAATACTGGTTTTCTATTGGGAATTCAGCAGACAGATATAGAGAGGTCGTTTGGATTCTTTTGAAAAATTAAAAAGTGTTTATTTCAATGACTTAAAGTATTTATTTCTTCTAAACATTGAAAATGTCTGTAGTCCCTATAAACATGTATTTGATAACTGAAATATTTATAAGACACTAGCTATTTCCCGCGGCTTCGCCCGCGTTGTTCCCGTTATTGTCCCAAAGAAACTCTTTAGCGGGATATAAAGTATCCTTTGTTTCAATCCAGGACTTGGTCTACTTACATGCCAAATTTCTGCTTGATCCATCCAGTTGTTACCCCGTTATTTAGTAACAAACATTTTCACAGACTTTCACATTTAAGTATAATATTAGTGTGAAGATTTTCGAATGTTAAAAGTTTAAATATACCTACAATTTAATATAACCAGAGATCGGAATAGGTAGAGTATATTTACCTAAACTTCGAAGAACATAGTCGAAAAGTGGAGAGTCCCTTACAACAAAATTTTTATCCGGGACTTAAGTCTCGGAATCTTACTAAAAAAATATATTATTGGTATTCTTTAGCACATTTCTCGAACATTCTCAGTATAGCTGTCTCTTTCTAATAGTGCTGTCTCTTTCACTCCTTCGAGAAATTTCGCCATATACTGAAGTGTAGTTTAAAGGCCCATAAGGGGTCCTGAAAACGCCTGAAAACGGGTTTTCAGTTTATTACGCCATCTTATAGAGGGTGTTAAAGTTAAAAAATTTAGTTGTAAGGGAGTCTCCACTTTTCGACTTTGTTCTTCAAAGTTTAGGTAAATATACTCTACCTATTCCGATCTCTCTATATAAACTTTCAACCCCTATTTAAACCCCTTAGAGGATGAATTTCGAAAAGCGGTGATATCACTTTTCTTGTAAACTAATAAAAAGTCTAAACATGACGTTTCAAACCTCTTACTTCTAAAATCTTAGACTCTCCATACAAATTTTGAACCCCTATTTGAACCCCTTAGGGGATGAATTTTGAAAAATCCTTTCTTAGTGCACATTCAGACCTTATAAGGATCCTACGTGCTAAATTTGGAATTCCTAGGACCAGCGGTTTGGGCTGTGCGTTGATATACAAACTTTCAACCCCCATTTAAACCCCTTAGGGGATGAATTTTGAAAAATCCTTCCTTAGTGCACCCCTAGACCTTATAAGAAACCTACGTGCTAAATTTGGAATTCCTAGGACCAGCGGTTTGGGCGGTGCGTTGATAAACCAACTTTCAACCCCTATTTAAACCCCTCAGAGGAAGAATTTCGAAAAACGGTGAAATTACTTTTCTTGTAATCTAATAAAAATCTAAACATGAGATTTCAAACCTCTTACTTCTAAAATCGTACTCTCCATACAAATTTTTAACCCCTATTTGAACCCCTTAGGGGATGAATTTTGAAAAATCCTTTCTTAGTGCACCCCTAGACCTTATAAGGAACCTACATGCTAAATTTGGAATTCTTAGGACCAGGGGTTTGGGCTGTGCGTTGATAAATAAACTTTCAACCCCCATTTAAACCCTTTAGGGGATGAATTTTGAAAAATCCTTTCTTAGTGCACCCCTAGACTTTATAAGGAACCTACGTGCTAAATTTGGAATTCCTAGGACCAGCGGTTTGGGCGGTACGTTGATATACAAACTTTCAACCCCCATTTAAACCCCTTAGGGGATGAATTTTGAAAAATCCTTTTTTAGTACACCATTAGACTTTATAAGTAACCTACGTGCTAAATTTGGAATTCCTAAGACCAGCGGTTTGGGCTGTGCGTTGATAAATAAACTTTCAACCCCCATTTAAACCCCTTAGGGGATGAATTTCGAAAAACGGAGAAATTACTTTTCTTGTAATCTAATAAAGAGTCTAACCATGAAGTTTCAAATCTCTTACTTCTAAAATCGTAGACTCTCCATACAAACTTTGAACCCCTATTTGAACCCCTTAGGGGGTAAATTTTGAAAAATCCTTTCTTAGTGCACCCCTAGACCTTATAAGGAACCTACATGCTAAATTTGGAATTCCTAGGACCAGCGGTTTGGGCTGTGCGTTGATATGTCAGTCAGTCAGTCAGTCAGTCAGTCAATCAGTCAGTTTCTTCTTTTATATATTTAGATTGACTTTGAGGCGACGTGACTATTTGTGCTATCAAAATCGAGAAGCTGACAGCGTGCGCGAGAGAAAGGCACTGGTCCCACCGCCGGCGAGTAAGCGAGTAAAGTTGGGCGAGTAGCATTACATTGCGGATCTGAGAAGGTCGATTGCTGGGTCTATGGCTGGTTAGCCTGCAATGAACTGTTACTCGCCCAACTTTACTCGCTTACTCGCCGGGCGGTGGGACCAGTGCCAAATGGCCACGACGACAGATTTCTGTCACGCGCCAATCATGTGCTAGGCCCGCTGGTCAGCCCGCAATTAGTCGCCTAACTTTACTCGCTTACTCGCCGGCGGTAGGATCAGTGCCAGGCGGCAGTTGCGGGCGGCGGGCGGACGTCGTACGCGGCGGGCGAGAACGACCGCTCCCGAACATTTTCGAACGCACGATACAGACGCCGCGGGCGACGGGCCGCTGCCCGCGGGGGCGGGTGAGAACGACCAGCGCCTAAGTGTGGTAATGCAACGTTTTTGAATGCACACGAACGGCGTTCTCTATAATCACAGAATAAGTAATAGTGCAGAAGTTTATCTTTCTAACAAAACTGACGTTTGGATCCGACTACCGGACGCAATGCACCGCATCCAATCGTCTCCTTCTATCGCATAACGCGTGCTCTTTCTGGTCGCTGGCAAATTAGTTGTTCTCCGGCCCTTTGGGAGCGCGCGATACCTATTGAAGGTCGGGGCGCGGGCCTGCCGTCCGTCAGTTTTTTCACATCCGAAGACACTGCAGCATACACACATTTATGATACATTTCGCGGGTGCGAGCGAACGTGGCGACGCTGCGATCCCGACTGGAGCATTGCTACGCATTTCTAAGTTGGCCTGTAGTGCGTTCGTACACGATGGGCACACAGAAGCACGATGTACCTTTTGTCGGAAGAAACATTTATTACAAAAAAAAAGTTTTGAGATGTAATGTTAAACCAAGTCAGTACCGGGGGGTGTCTACCCACAAAACTCGATTCCCACCGACTTGCCTATTATTAGATCTATAAAATGTGTTCCTCTATAGTTAAATAATCTGACTTGGTTTAACTTACATCTCAAAACTTTTTTGTTGTAAAAGAACTGCGTTGCTAGACTTGCTTCTTTTTACATGTAATGTTTTTGATGGGATCTCATTTCTTTTTGTAAGTGATCTTCCTTTATTTATTACATTCCAATCCATTCTTTTTCCAATTTGGACTGCAAAACTAACTTTGTAATCGCATGTATTATCGCATGGATTACAAACTTATGTGTGCAGTTGTGACTGAAATTGCAATATTTGGAGGTTTTTTAGGAATAAGTAGGCTAAAAACTACCTATGTTTAAAATTTGGAGCCTGTGAGTCTGCTAGAAGTACCTTAGAATTATGATGATCATCAGTCAGTGAATCAGTGAATCATTCAGTCAGTGACAAAACTAAGGAACTTTGACATGCAATAGTTCTTAAACTACACGTTTAAATTGAATGATATTGTGAATATATATAAGTCTTATTGTGCCCTATATATCCCTGAAATTTCAGGCTTCTGGCTTTAGCCAGTACATAATTACGGGAGACTGAAAATGGCCCGAATAGCTTCGAGAAAAGGATGGTACGGCCGTGCCTTTGTTTTGCTCGACTTGGCGGGGGCACTGCCGTGCCCCCAGATTGAATCAGGCGTTACTTTGCGGAAATCCATGTTAATTAAAACAAAAATATTGCTTTGCTAACCCGCGATATGATAACGTGTAAGTCAATTATCTTCAGAAATATGTCTGCGACTCAATCTGTCTCCATACATTTAGTATGAAAAAAGTTTAGTATGAAAAAGGGCCAGATGAATGAGGTGACCGCAGACATGTTTCTGAAGAATAGCCCCCCGTTATAATTTCTTGCGTATTGTTTCATGCATTCACACGCAAAATAAAAAAAAAACATGCAAATTTATATAACAAACCACCACCAAAAATAAACTCTACATGTGTCTCGGCTCTCTACGAGGCATCCTCAGGAGAAGCTGGAGATGTTGTCAGTCCGTCCGTTGATGGAAGAAACATGACTGCTATTATACTTTTTTTTTTTTTTTTCTTTTATTTTAAACTGCTATTATACTGTGCCTGCGATCTTCGCTTCACCTGTTGCCGTGAACTAGGGTTTGCTCCCGGGAAATACCGTAACCGAAAGTACCGGGATTTCCCGGTATTTTGAGTCGCGCAACGAACTGGGGCGTGAAAATAAAAGTCCCGGTAATTTCCGGATTTTGGGAATACACATTTAAGCAGCATTTGTCATTTAATTATCTTTTTCTGGTGTATTATATTGAGTTCTGTCTATCGTGATTCAAATAGTGACAGAAAATGGCGAAAAATGACGTATAATTCGAAAAGAACAAGAGCGTAGTTAAATCTTAACCAAACACGGGTAGCCGCCGTGGCAACGACGATCGGCGGTGACTCACCCTCGCCTGCCCCGCTGGTCCGTAAAATTGTGATTATTGCTTAAATTATATTAATTAATATCCTTTTACTGCAATGTGTAGTAGTTTTTACTTAAAACTAACTGAATCTCATCAGACTGAAGTATCGACACAGTTTTTGAAGACCCGTCCCGAAAGTACGGAAACACCGGGAAATCCCGGTTCTATTATCGGCCAGTACCGAAATCCCGGTTCTCCAGAAAGTTACCGGTACTATACCCTACCGCGAACTGATTTGAAAGCCCGCTTTTGTGGAAAAAATCGATGCTTCAGTGGGTGAGAAATCTACCGTCGCAAGGAACAACGCAGTAAGCGTATTGTCTCTGTTGGCGGTTACGTCGTTCTTTCGACTGGCTGTGGCTGTTCACTTGAACGGTGTCAGCCATCGGTGATATTGAACGTGCTTCGGAGATGAGTTTTTAACAATAGGTTTATGGAAATGATAGTATTTTGTTTAGTACCGGACCGGTCTAGTGGTGTTCCAAAGCGAAATAACAGTGGATCAATATTGAATCTTCGCTTTCAGATGAAAATAGATGTCGTTACAAAATGAATTAGTGACACTTAAACGCTTTACATTACAAGCTTTTATTATGTATTAACTTAAAATATTCCTATACAATGTAAGCATATACACCGTGGGCCCGTATAACCCGACCAACTTTAACCATAGATTCTAACAACTATTTGAAGTAAAAAAAGTAATGTGACGTATAGTCGACTAACGCTTACGTTCCGAGATATTCATAATTTTTAAAATAAAAACTTCCAAGTGTGTAACAAGCCCTAATAAATGTGACTAAGATACTTTTACTGATTTTTTTAAATCCTTTTACTAAACAGCAATTAACCTTCGCAGTATTAGATGGTAAGCGATTACACAGCCAAAATATAGACCTTTCGTTTCCATTTTAGCTTTTTTTTCCTTTTTAATAACTTTACTCCCGTAAGGACATGTTTATAACGAGGGACTGAATTTATTGATTTGTTTTGTTCCATAACACTATTAATGTAAAATGACAAAATTCGACCTATGTTGATATAACGTTATTTACTTGTAATACCATCAGGAATACGTGGTTAAAGTTGGTCGGGTTGTACGGGCCCACGGTGTATATGGTTTCAAAATTAGTACGAGTGAATAAATCCTGCTATTTAACCAGCTTTTGTAGTAGATAGCAATTCTCTTTCTGCGTACATTACTGGCCTTTGAGGTGGTTTTGTCCACAGAACTCGATTTCGTATTGAAATTGTAATATTTATAGGTTTTGCATAAACACTAAAAACCAATTATGTTTTAAATTTGGAGCTGCTATTTTGACCTTAGAATTATGATGATCAGTCGGTCAGTGAGTCAGTGACAAAAGGAGAACCGGCAAAAATGTATGGAGGCTGGTCCAAGAACCAATAGCGACGTGACATATATCATTAGAAAGGTGTTTCAATATGCTACAATAGTTACTATGGGAGCTCATTTCAAATCACTGTGTGAAAGAAGTTATGGCAATATAAAAAAACTTATTTTTATAGACGATTTTAAGCAATACAAATGAATTATTTCGTATTCCTGTCAGGCCTCCCCGGCCCCTCAGGCTCCTCCAGCCCCTCCGGCCCCCCAGGCTGCCGCTAGCATGATACCGAAGGCACCCCCCGCACCGTTGACGGGACTTGAGCTGGAGGCCAGCAAGGCGAAAGCCCTAAAGGCCCGAAGCAAACACGCCACTAAGGCTATAAGCGGAACCAGTTCGACGATGAGAAGTCTCTGTGCCTTATGATCCGGGGAATTCCGAAGGAGTTCGCCGAATCAGAGGTCAAGGAGGACCTGGTTGGTTAGACAGGGGATAGCAGTTCGCGAAGTTCACCGCTGCTATCGCAAAAACGATGGCAAAAAGTTCGATATTGTCCTCGCCAAAATCGACTCGAATCACCCGTCAGCCCACACGATTTGGAAGTAGAAGGAGATCTGCTTGCTGACGGGTTTCCCGGTCGAAAAACTGCGTCGCCTAGAATACACTAGGCAGTGTCACAACTGCCAGTATTACGGTCACAGCCAAACGGGCTGTTTCCTGCGCCCTCGTTGCGTGAAATGCACGGGCGACCACTTGACCCGCGATTGCATAAATTCGAAAGATGTGCCGCCATCTTGCGTGGTTTGCGGTCTTACTGGCCACACTGCCAACTGGTAGGGTTGCCTTAAGGCCCCAAAGCAGATTGCTAAGACTAAGGAGGCACAGCCTGGAGCTCTTGACAACCGCAACAAAGGCCGAGTGGTCCGAGCGCAATTCGCGCAATTGCATCAGCCCCGCAAAAGGGGAAATACCTACCACCGTCTGCGGCGGGCGCTTCCCCTGCTCCCGTGTCTTCCACGCCCTCCGCGCAATCTGTGCGCCCGGCGTCCTCAACGCCCTCACGGCAAGTGGGTTCGAATAGTGAACGCCTTGCTGCTCTTAACGGAGCTTTTGCCACGCTCATCATGCGTGAAGTAGGACAGTTAGTCGCTTCTCAGAGCGGTTTGATCTCTAACTAATATGGATAGTACTAGTCTCAAGATCAAACCACGCTCGCTTATCTTAGGCTTTTGGAACGACAATGGCCTACGAGGCGAAAAGGAAGAGTTAGTCGAGTTCATTAGGGAACACGCGGTCGATATTCTATTGGTCCAAGAGACCTTTTACAAACCGTTACACAGAATTTTCCGAATCCCGGGCTACGAAATGGTTAGTAACGATAGGGTAGATAGGCCCGCGGAAGGAACTGCGATTTTCTTCCGCCGTAGCTTCCACCATGATCGGGTCACCACCCGGTAACGATCGCGTCAGTATATTTGCCCCCAGCTAACACACTCTTACGCAGATGGCTGCAGGAGGCGATCGCAAGGTGGGCACCGGCGTTTTTACCCGTACCGGGGACCGACTCCTTTTCCTGTCCCCGTCAGCGTCGCTGCACGCAGAGCGTGGGCGAGACTTACGGGGACCCGAACGGCAGCGAGAGCGGGCCTCAGTAGAGGCCGGGGTGGCTGAGACGGACGCGGCCGCCTTTACGGGGACTGGCGGCTTCTTAAATGAATCCGCGGCCGCAGGGGCGGGGTGGGCGGGGGTTGCCTTAGTGGCGTGTTTGCTTCGGGCCTTTCGGGCTTTCGCCTTGCTGGCCTGCAGCTCAAGTCCCGTCAACGGTGCGGGGGGTGCCTTAAGGGCCTTTGGTGCCCTGCTAGCGGCAGCCTGGGGGCCGGAGGGGCCGGGGGAGCCTGAGCGGCCGGGGAGGCCTGACAGGTGGACTGTAACGTCAAGGAATACGAAATAATTCATTTTTATTGCTTAAAATCGTCTATGAAAATAAGTTTTTTATATCGCCATAACTTTTTTCACACAGTGATTTGAAATGAGCTCCCATAGTAACTATTGTAGTATATTGAATCACCTTTCTAGTGATATATGTCACGTCGCTATTGGTTCTTAGGACCGTTTTGTCCGGTCCTCCTTTAGGAACTTTGACGTGCAATAGTTCTTAAACTACAAGTTCAAATTGAATGTTATTGAGAATATACTTAAGTCATATTATGCCCTATATATCCCTGAAAATGCAGGGTTCTAGGCTTAGCCAGCACAAAATTACAGAAGGTTGAAAATGGCCTGACGGCTACGCCTTTGGTTTGCTCGACTTGGCGGGCGCACTGCCGTGCCCCCAGATTTCCTGTTACTGAACCCGGTTTTGTAGTAGGATTTATTTGTCCATTCTCAGTGGTTATGTGAGTTGGCTCTGTACGAAGACAAGGGATGTCCCCAGCACCAAACCCACATCAAAAATAAGACAACCCTATTTACTAATCCCTGTAACACAGCGCTCTTTAATTACATTAATTACTTCAAGCCCGAATAAACCTTAAATGATTGCCAGTACATTATACACCAACTTATCACACAATTATTACTAAAAATCAACTTCACCCCTTTAGGAGTAGGGTTGAAATTTCAGTACGTCTCGTAGGTAAAATAGGAGTGTGTGTAAGTAATAAGAAAGAGGCCTGATACCCTGACCTGTTGCTTCGGGTCAAGGCTTCACCTCTCGAAACCCCGAATATTATATTCACGGCTTTTGCTTTTGTCCAAAATTGGGGCATCGCGAATTAGTGGGCGTTTTGCTGAGAGGGTTTTGTTGCGGTCAGGGAGATTATGCTGTTTTTTTATAGGAGTTAGGCGTTGGTATATTGTTTTATATAATATAGTTACAAAGATATATTTTGCACCAAATTTAGCTATCGGATTTTTTTTCTAGCCTATTTCTGTGTCCCAGTGCTGGGCGCAGGCCTCCGCTCTTTTCCGCTGCTCGTTCCGGTTTGGTTTAATGATCGGTAATTTATTCATATTGTAGATGCCAGCCTACAACTTTGTCGGAAAGATATTTTTATTTTATTATAAAACAAACACGTTCTATTCAAACTAACCTAAGCTAACACAACCCAAATAAGGATCCTAATTACTCAGAACTTCTAGATAAACATCAGATAGACGCCTAAATAGCTCGCTTCAGTTTCAACTTGGGTCTTAACTTGACATATCTGTGCCGTGACACACAGACGCCTAAAAGTTTTAGGCTGCCTCAATTGGCTACTTGACAACTTTTTTTGTGATATGTTATAGTAGAAACACCTCTCAATAATAGAAATATTAGTGAAAAAACCACTTCAATATCATAAAAACTCACTGAGATACTACAATGTTAAAATCACATTTTTAGACTTTCCCAAATAAGTGCCGAAACGCTCCCTACTGAAGCCCGTTATACAGTGACGTTACTACTCATACGTTGTTTGGGGAAATCAATAACTTTGTTCTGCAACTATGTTAAAACTTGCGTTTATCGTAACGGTTTCATAATAAAAGTTACTATAAATTTTATGAGTTATTGAATGGTATTAATAGTTGTTAATAATTTTATACTTTTAAAATGGACTTTCCCACCCAACTTTGGAGGCTCATAAAAAAAGTTACACGTTAGATATCAAACTCAAAACTTGAAAATATTTTCTTATTATGCTTATTTTAACAGGATTTTATATATTTTTTACAAATTTCAGTAACAGTCAAGTACCCAATTTCCAGTGTAACGATATTATACAGCGTGGGAGGGATTATACCGACAAACTTTAACTATTATACGAGGGGTGGCTGAAAAGTAATCTACCTCACTATGAAAGAAAAGACATAACTGGCTAGTTATTTTTTATTTTTCTATGTAATCTCCATCTACCAAGTTGCATTTATTACATTTGTCAAATAATGACATTAAGCTATTAAAAAAAATTCTTTCGGTTTGTCGTCAAAATACTCGTCCACCGCGGCTATCATCTCATTATCCGTTGAAAATCTTCGCCCCCTGAGATCTTTCTTCAGAAGTCTGAATAGGAAATAATCACAGGGGGCTAAATCTGGGCTGTAGGGGGGATGGTCGATGACTTCGAAGCCATTTCTGGCTATGGCTAGCTGTGTGGTGCGGGCCGTATGCACAGGTGCATTGTCGTGCAATATCAGAACTCCTTTGTTGAGTTTGCCCCTTCTTTTTTCTTTTATGTTATCCCGAAGCTGGCAAAGTAAATTTGCATAATAATTAGCATTCATTGTAGTATTTTTTGGCAAATAATCTATTAGTAAAATGCCTTCAGCATCCCAAAAAATTGTCGCCATAAGTTTGCCAGCTGATGGCCGAATCTTGTACTTCCGAGGAGGCTTTTCGTCCTTGAATTTCCATTGTAGTGACTCTTGTTTACTTTCCGGATCCCATTGTCTAATCCAAGTCTCGTCACATGCCACGACCCTGGAAATAATTTATTCCTCTTTCCCGCGACTCATGTCTAAAAACTCCTGACAACATTTGACACGCCTGTCCTTGTCTAACGCAGTCAGCATTTTAGGGACCCAACGTGCACTAACCTTAGACATATTCAAATGGCTATGAATTATTTCATTTACCGGTTCTTTACTAATGCCCATATCTCTAGCTATCTCCCACTGTTTCACTCAACGGTCTTCTAAAATTATTTTTTTCACCTTGGCGATATTTTCACCAGTGACAGCAGAAATTGGCCGCCCACTACGAGGATCATCTTCTGACTGTCACGGCCCGATTTAAACTGCTTAGACCAGAATTTTATGGTGAAATCAGAAGGACACGAATCACCAAACACGGGCAACATGCGCTGTTTAATCTGTGAAGGCGTATTTCCTTCTTTAGTAAGGGATTTAATCACTGTACGCTGTTCAGTTTTGGTGAAATTATTTTTTTCTACCGACATGCTGCAAGCATTCAAGTGCCAAAAACAAATGAAGCGCCAGGAACAAATGCATGCTCGAAATTTTGAAAAAAGAATAGTCAATAAAAACGAATTCATACTGGCCAGTGTTTTTTTTAAACTATATATAGCCAGGGTAGATTACTTTTCAGCCACCCCTCGTAGATTCTAACAACTATTAGGAGTAAAAAATGTTATGTGATGTATAGTCGAAAAACGCTTACTTTTCGAGATATTCATTATTTTGTAAATGAAAAATCCCAAGTGTGTAACAAGCCCTAATAAATGTGACTAAGATACCTTTACTATTTTTTTAAAATCCTTTAACTAAACAGGAATTAACCTTCGCAGTATTTGATGGTAAGCGACTACGAGGCCAAAAAATTGACCTTTCGTTTCCATTTTAGCTTTTTTTTTCTTTTTGATAACTTTTCAGCCAGTAAGGACATGTTTATAACGAGGGGCTTAATTTACTGATTTATTTTGTTCCACAAGACTATTAATGTAAAATGACAATATTCGACCCATGTTGATATAACACTTTTTACTCGTCACACCACCAGGAATTCATGGCTAAAGTATGTCGGTATAGTCCCTCCCACCCTGTATAGTCAATTCTGAAATGCCGTGTCTAAAATACCTCCTGGGAAATTCATCATCATCATCATCATTTCAGCCATAGGACGTCCACTGCTGGACATAGGCCTCCCTCATAGATTTCCACTTAATTCGGTTGGAAGCAACCTGCATCCACCGTGAGCCAGCAGCCTTAACCTGATCATCTGTCCATCTTGTTGGTGGACGTCCGACGCTGCGCTTGCCGATTCGTGGTCTCCATTCGAGAACCTTTCGGCCCCATCGGCCATCTGTTCTACGTGCTATATGCCCTGCCCATTGCCACTTCAACAAGCTTATCCGTTTAACTATGTCGGTGACCCTCGTTCTGGGAAATTACAACTGATTTATCTATAGGTACAAACAGCAACACACTTAACTGCCCATTAAAGACAGAGCAGAGAGAAAATGATAACGATTGAAAGAGATATATATATTTCTATTATGTCAACTTCAAATCAAATAACGTTTGCGTATGTGTAATGTGCCTTTGAGCTTTGTCACTGTAGTTGTTTGGGCAAAGTTTTTTTTTCCATACTGTAAATAAAGGTTTTATTTCAACAAGACAGGTGAATTTGTCAAAATTATGATTTAGCTTTCAGACGAACGTTGGGATGAAATAAACTAATTATATTGCTAATGCTTTTATTGGTGCTTCATATTTTTGATATGATGCACCAATATAATGTAATTTATATTTATTATTCATTCATTATTTTCCACAAATTCAATAATATGACATTAATGTCAATAATGACGTTGGATCAGCAATAAAAGAACAATTATTGTTTCAAAACTCTTTTGAATAATAGCCAATTTATACTCATAAACACACGCACACATGCATAACACGACGCCTTCAAGTGTGATTCTCTTTCTTGCAGTATTTCCCATTTTTGAAGTGTATAGTTAACTGTGTTGCTGTTTGTACATACAATAAAATCGCAGTAAGACCAGTAAGACTGTGTTTGTACATTAACGTTTTTTCCAAAAAAACCGGACAAGCGCGATTCGTACTAGCCCACCGAGGGTTCCGTACGAATACTTTTTTTTTAATTTATTGTGTTAAGGACCTTTATACACTAGTACATATCGGCCCTATAAAGACAAACATATCATCACAAAACAACCAGTACTACTTATTTGTTAAACTACTAACTACCTAGACCTACCTAATGTACGAATACTTTAAATAAAGATTGTATTTTGTATGATCTAATTACAAAGTTTTCAGATTTTTCCCTATACATGTAGTAGAAGACGGTATTTATTATTTGCCAAATTTAATATTTCTACGTCAATGGAAAGAATCTATAAATGATGGTTTCCTTGAGAGTGTTGAAATATACGTTTTTTGCAGCATAAACCGCCATATCTTTTTTTTAAGGCGCGGTAGGACCTGGCTCGTATTTCACATACAAACTAGGGTCGGGCGGAATGCAGATTATTGCAGATTATCTTCGATTTCTAACATAAAAGTATACGTTATCAACCCAAACATGAGAGGATGCCCTGCATGACTGTGAAATCATGATTGTCAGGTATTAATTTTGTCAGAAAAGGTAACTGGTGATGAACAAAATGAAAAAAAATGAAAAAAATACTTTATTTTATAGTGTTTTCGCGCTACTTTTCTATCGAGCGAAGTGTTCGCTATCGTGTTCTAAGTGAGAGGAAGCCCTAGATACAGTTCTGAATATTATTATATATGTTTTACAGTGACCTAAGAGTCAAATAAGTGCTCTTAAAATGATTTGGAAACTAGGCTTCCGTGCCCGATTCTGGTCTCACCTCGCCTTAAGTTAATTAAGAAGTTTGATTTTTTCACAGCTTCAAGGAACTGCAGACCTGAGTATAGGGTTTTATCTTCAACTAGATATACCTCCACGCGTTTCCGAGAATAAGGTCTTGACAGACGGACACACGGACGGACGGACAACAAAGTGTTTAGATTGAATAAAAAAAAATTAAGTACCGGTTATTTGCAGATGATTTTGAAACAGCCTGTGGATGTAAACAATCTAAACGTCATTGTCTGATCGTAAGCCAACTAAACATAACAAACATATTTATCATCACAACGTACTTCAGATTATCGCATTTCATTTCAACTACGATGTCGTTAATTTCTGTTTTCGTTAAAGCATAAATGCGTGTACTTACTAAATACAGGAGGTTACAAGTTTTTTTTTGCCAACGGTAAAAATTACTGCATTTCAATAAATCAGGTACCGTTGTCATATTTTACGATCTAACAATTGCGTGATACATTTCTTTGCTTTACGTTTGGATATGAGTACATACTGTACCTACATGATGTTTTGGATGTTAGATACTATTTGACACTGACTGAACAACACAGAAAGTAAATAAAAACCGGCCAAGTGCGAGTTGGATTCGCACACAAAGGGTTCCGTATACCCGTCGAGAAAGAGACGCCATAAAACACGCTTCTTGTATGGGGACCCCTCTTTATTTTTAACTTTATTTTGTTTTTAGTATTTGTTGTTATAGCGGCAATAGAAATACATATTCTGTGAACATTTCAAGCATCTAATTATTACCATTGTTAAAGTAAAAAAAAAAAAAACAAAAACACGTTTCTTGTATGGGGACCCCTTTTTATTTTTTATTTAATTTTCTTTATACCACACCTGGTCATAAAGTGGCTTTTCAGCACGCTGCACGTACGGAATAAGCCGCTTTCTGGCCAAGTGTAGACATAAAATGACGTACACAACACGGGAGGTAATAAAGAAAGCCCTCGATCGCATATTTACGTCCCTCGCTTGTAGCTCGGGCCGTAAACATCTGCGATCTCGGCCTT
Source organism: Eudemis profundana (assembly GCA_947034925.1). Classification (NCBI taxonomy): domain Eukaryota; kingdom Metazoa; phylum Arthropoda; class Insecta; order Lepidoptera; family Tortricidae; genus Eudemis; species Eudemis profundana. Next base: position 23,784,607 of record OX344805.1, on the reverse strand, counting down.
TCTTTGTTTTACCACCCTAGTTGTGTAATATACTATTTTATTATTTGTTGTCATAGTGGCAATAGAAATACACATTTTGTGAAAATTTTATGTCTCTTCCTATTACGATTCTAACGATAGAGCCTTGTGACAGACGGACAGACGGACAGCGGAGGCTTAGTAATAGGTACCCTTTGGGTACGGAACCCTAAAAATGCCGGTATCTAATGCTTTTGGTCATAACTGTAGGCTCCACAATTTATGGTTACATGATGTCCCACACTCGAGTCTGGCCCCTTGATGTGGTACGTGACGTGCCTTAAGCAATGTGAAGGAATAGAATAAACAGTTGTAGAAGGAAATCGCCTTCTGAGCTTTTTTAAAATGGTGGTTTTAAATACCTTCTTCATCGCAAACTCGTGATACTTCTTACGTGGGTCAATTGCAGAAATAAATTACCTTTTACTTTTTTTGTCTGATCGTGGTGTGTCTTATACCATTTTACTCAGAATCATGAGCACTTTTTATTTATGACATAAAAAAAGTTGTCCAAAATGTTCCAACTTTTCCGTACAAATTTTGGTAAAATGGTATAAATAAGACACACAATGATCAGACAAAAAAAGTAAAAGGTAATTTTTTTGAGCAATTGACCCACGTATTATGTTCCGTAACGTTTGCTTAAGTTGTTAATAAATTTGCTTAAAGTAATAAAACAACTTAAACGGATTAAATCACGATTTAATCCGTTTAAGTTGTTTTATTACTATGAGTGATAATCGCGAAAACCGAAGACAATATTAAATTGGCTTAAGCTTGTAAAACCTATGAAAGCAATAAATGAACTGATACGTCTGCCATACGTATTATAATTCGACCAATCATATATATGTACCTTAGTATGAGAAAATTACCACTAATTAAGGCAATAATTCGTATAGTTTTGAAAATGGGCACAGGGCTTCCTTAGGCTATCAAGATAAAGGCACTAATAAGCCCTGGGTCTGGGGTAGGGATTGCAATCGTTTATTTCTAGTATGAAAAAAACTCAAGTTTTAACCGAAACCGAGATTTTTCCATACAAAAAGTAACCGAGTTGCATTCCCTAGTCTGTGGGGTGAGTTATCGTCAGGATTGTCATTAAAATGTCACATTTTGCAGACTCTTGCTTATACGTAGGATGACGCAAACCAATGAAAAATTAGGTTGGGCAAATGGTCCGGAAACTATATGCGAAACACAAACTTTAACATTTTTTAAACCTTAAAATCTAGTGCTACGGGTCTAATGGATACATATACTTGGAAAGGCCCGTATAACATAAGGTATTCAGTTTATTTAACTTATAAATAATCCAATAATTACACGTATGGCTGTATATGATAGCGAAAGTGTGCAAACGGCCATTCTCCAGAAATATGTCTGCGGTCACCTAATTACCGCGTCGCTGTTTTCATACTAAATGAATGGAGACGCGTGAATTATACGCAGACATATTTCTGGAGAATGGCCGCAAAAATAATCAACATGATTAAATTTGCCTCCAAGAGGACGCCAAACAGTAGGCAAATATTGGCCGTTTTAGAGGCGCTGGTTTTCCTTTGAATACTACTTTATTCTATAGCAAACGTCTTTCAGACCCAGACGGGTCTGCGGGCTTTATTGAGATGACCGTGTGGCACCCGGCACACGGTGTATTTGATGCCTCTTGCTCTGTTGGAAAAAGTATAGGTTAAATTTAGTGATAGGTTATGTGAGCTGTTACTTGGTTATAGGCGTATGATGGGTAGGTTACAGTGGCGTGGCGTTCAAAGAACTCGATTCCTACCGGCTTGCCTAATATTAGAGATTTGACCACCAAAGTATAAAGACAACCAAGTAGTACGACTTCAGCCGTTTAAGAGCGCGCGACACGTATTTACACAGACGCACGACGCTGTGTGAGTGAACGCCATACTGTGGCAGTCGCCGCAGTCGCAAATGATTGCCTGTGGTGCGTCCGTACACGATGTACCTTTTGTTCGGAGAAAAACTACCGTATACCGTGACCTTATTCTACAGCTCTTAAGGAAAATGAACGCCAAATCTACACCGGCTTGCCCTAGGATATATTTTACGCCACGCCACTGGCACGTTATGATATGCTTTGTCAATAATTTTTTGCTTTGATGCGAATGCTTTATTAATTACTAGCATTTACCCGCGGTTTCGCCCGCGCTGTTCCCGTTACTGTCCCGAAGGAACTCTTTAAATAATAAAAGCATGTTCAGATATTTTTGTTCTCTAATATGTGTAGATATAAATGAACTCGACTGTACTATTAAGTTTGTTGTCTAGGGACCTTCTGTTTTATTTATAATATTGCATGTAATAGGTCACTCAACAGCAAACAAAATATTATCACTTGTATTAACAACATGAAAGGCAAATAGATAGGTAGGTACAAAAGTAATTCCTTTGTCATACTACGAATGTATGATAGGAGATTCCTTTTGGCTCAATCAACTTTTTCTTGTTTTTTATTCAGTCCTGTTGTCCAAGAGACAACAGTGTCAGAGTTTTAAAAAAAAACTGTTATAGTATATGCTACTAATGTGCACAGGAGATAGTCCATAAAATAATGGGCTTATAACTACGACAAAAATGAATGATTGATGAATTTTAACTGTAGAAAACTCATAGAAAATCATGTTTTTAAAGAGTTCTCCAGGGGACGTAACGTAACCATGGCAACGAGGTACAAAAAAAGTTGTTCGATCCCTCTGCATCTGACCGTATATTTAAAAACTTCAAGACTCATCTTAAAATATACAGAAAAAGCCTAAATCGATCAACATAACAGACTTCTAAGGCAGGAAAACATAGATATACATTTCAACATTCATAAATTACCCGTCCAACGTGTCTCTTTGACGACATCTAGTCTCAAGGTGACACATTTCCATCCCGGGCAAGGGAAATGAAACTATGATTGTCAATCTGGCCCCATCCGAGCACGGATGTCCACTAATGGCCGGAGTGCCTAGTTAACTGGATTCTGGACGGTTCTGGCACTTTTGTTTCCTCTGCAATTTCGATTTCAAATAGCGCCTGGGTCACGGTCGAATAGTGCCCGACCGAAACTAGTTTTTGCCGCGGAAACCGAAACAGAAACCGAATTTCGGCTTTGATTTCAGTTTCGGCCAAAACCAGAACCGACTCCGAAACTTCCATGTCATGGTAGATGACGTCACAAATGAAGGGACTGGTTGAAAAATTGGATGACTTGGACAGAGTTTCGGTAGCGTTGTTGGTAACGCGCCTGTGTTTGGCCCGGATAGCCGAGGAGATGCAGGTTCGAATCCTGCTAGACATATAATTTTTGAATTTTTCTCTTCTAATAAAACTTGCGTGTTATAATAAAAAGTGACTTGGATATTAGCTCTTACAAGGTTTCGAACCTGGGACCTCTAGTTTCGTAAGGGGCTTACAGGCTGAACACGACACCATATCAAATGTGTTATTATTTCAAAATTAGCCAACAAAAATACATAAAATAACACAATAATTATGAATCTTCATAAATACTAGCTCTTAAGGTTCAATTAAAAGATCAATTGAAACTTCAATTAATAAATTGAAAGATGGAGTGGCGTGTCCAATAAAATTAATGAAGTCTTTTCAATAGGTTCTGCAGACTTTTTGTTTCTCATTTTAGATTGAAACTGCATTGGAATCAATTTATATCTCCGAGGTTTCATATTACAAAAACAATTAATTCAGTTTCAGAAAGGATTCATTAATAACGCTATCGACTTTATAGAATCGGTTGTGAGTGATTGGAATAAGGGAATATGCAGTTTTATGCTGATTTTACGGATGATGCATGGGTTAGAATACACAGGCTGAATTTTAAATCGTGAATCGTAACCACGTTTACCGGTAAAGCTACTTAAGACTAATACAGAGCACTAGTGTTAATTACAATTAAATACCCGCTTAATTAATTATTAACAAAACGGTGGAGGCGTTTATTACCATTAATCGTAATAAAACTGAATTATTTTATGAGTAAATACGATTTTTAAATACCTACTTATGTTGACAATGTCGACGATGTTGACATTTATTGACAATACGTGCCAAAATTCTATCCAGCCAACTTCAATATTGGGAGGTTGGATATCTAATGTTGAAATTTTCATGACAAGTACGAAACATGAATGTAGGGTGACAATTAAGGTGAAATTAGGATAAATCAAATTAAAAGTGGACAAAATAAAAACGTACTTAATTTAGGTTTAAAAGCATTTTAAGTTATTGTTAACTATGTATAGACTTCAAAAAAAATATAACGGTTCACGATTTAAAATTCACCCTGTATATTCTTTGCACGTGACAATATTATTTCATTATTGAAACAATTTGTTCCTATCTGCCTAAATACAAATTTCCCCAAGTGGCCAGTATATTGACCAAACGGGACACAGACCAACTAAAAAAAAAAAGTTCCTATCTCTAAATTTGTACGGCGAAGCATAGTGATTCCATTAATATTGTAACACCTCTTGTACCTATGTCTTACAAATAAATATATGAATATGAATTTTAGTTAGTCTTTCAGATTATCGAAAAATATTAGGCACGTGTTTTTTGCTTTATCATATTAAGGTGAAAAGTAGGTCGGTTGTCCATAAAAAGCAAAATAGGGTCATTGTTTGCGTCTACGGCATCAATTATGTTTGAAATGTGCTTTATTTTAGAGCTTGCTACATTTTATTTGCGCGAAATCACATGAGAACTCTAAGTAAAAAAAAATATTGCAAAAAAACGTTTAGTTTCAAAAATCATGCTGATAGCGCTGATCTCAAAGTTTCGATTGCACGGAAATTCTGATTTTTTGAGACTTCTCATGTCATGTCGCACAAATAAAACGTATCAGGCTATAAAATAAAACACATTTCAAACATAATTGAAGCCGTAGACGCAAACAATGACCCTATTATGCTTTTTAATTATTTAGATTTTTTGAGACTTCTCATGTCATGTCGCACAAATAAAATGTATCAGGCTATAAAATAAAACACATTCCAAACATAATTGAAGCAGTAAAGGCAAACAATAACCGCCTTTTGATTTGTATGGAAAATCGACCGACTCGAATCCAATTAAAATAACGCTCATAGTGACTGCAAACCTTGGTCCTACCAGTAGTGCTATTGTTTTATACTTATTCAGACCCGAGCATTTAAGACATTTTTTAATTTTATTTTACTTGTATGTATAGTACCAATAGTTTTTGGGAGTGTTTGTAACCAATGTATTGACAGCTTTTTGGGCAATTTATTTTATTTGAATAAGTGCTACAGAGAAGACCATGGGCTTTCTATAAGTTTTGAATTATGTTCAATAAAAGTCCTAATCGTAGGATTATGGTGCGCTATGACTACCCAACAGTTGAAGAAGCTGGGTCTGAATAACAATGTTAATTAGTCCTACAGGTAGAACCTTGGGCCTTAGGAGGTTAACAATGATTCCTACTTAATGTTTTTATCTAGAACCGAGCTACCACAGTATAATAGCAGTAATTTTTAGGGTTCCGTACCAAAATGGTAAAAAAGGAACCCTTATGGTGCGACTCTGTCTGTCTGTCTGTCTGTCTGTCTGTCTGTCTGTCTGTCTGTCTGTCTGTCTGTCTGTCTGTCTGTCCGTCTGTCACAGCAAGATATCTCAGGATCTACTGATGCTATCGACTTGAAACTTGGAATAGTGTTAAAAGTCGCTTACTCGAGCCTATTGGGTAGAAAAAAAATCTTATACCTTTTTTACTTTTTTTTTAAAGAGGTCTGAAATGGGATGTGGAAAAACAAATGTAGAGCTATTATATCGAGTGGGATATCAAATAAAAGGGCTTAATTTGTAGATTCCAAAACCATTTTTATTTTTTTTCTTAATATTGTACTTTTTGATTTATGACCAAAAACGTTCAAAAAAATACCATTCCCCCCCTATTATCTTCGAAGTTACTGAACAGAAAAATCTGTAATAATTACCAATTATTAATATCATCCTAAATATTACAGGGAAAATAAAACGGTTTTCCTAAATTGCATCGTTTTTTAGAAATTTTCAAAAATCGTACACATATTTATTTGCTCCTACTAAGCTAATCGCCATACAGTTTTTCTTGAACAATTCACGTCTCTACTTACGAGTTTGTACGGAACCCTCGGTGCGCGAGTCCGACTGCACTTGACCGGTTTTCTTACTACAAAAGGTACATCGCGCGCTTGAATGTCGAGCGTCTGTTTGGACATGTGTCGCGCGCTCCTAAACGGCCCAAGGGCATTTCTCCAGAAATATGTCTGCGGTCACCTCATTCATCTGACCCTTTTTCATACTAAATGTATGGAGACAGATGAATGAGTCGCAGACATATTTCTGGAGAAATGCCCCCAAGTTGCACTACTTGTACGTCTTTATACTTTGCCTTAACGATAAAAATATAGTATATCTCGAGCCCGCCTGTTGCTTCACTCAACTTTCTGAATATTCGCCACTCGAAATACTTGGAACACCGCTCGCGGCTTTTCCCTTCGAGTGATGAAATTCTCGCTCAACTCGATGAAAGAATTTCCACTGAATGGTAACTTGAAAGAAAGTGCTTTGGTGCTGTTCGGCGAGTGGATCGGAAATTAGGGCAGGATTTCATATTTTACGGGGAAAAATTAGACGGTTATTCCATTTTCGCCTTGACCTAGTTGCACAAAGGCTAATTAATGGTGTGCTCGCAGAGCCATGGTTACATTATGAAATATTGTAAGTATGTTTTCTCAAACATGCAATGAATTATTGACATTACGTGCCTCATAATAAATAGGCCGCAAAGTACTTCATTTCCAGGCGGCTCGACGTGAGGCCTTTAATGGAATTTCACACAACATTGCCGGGCTAGGCCTGCAAGATCATTTTTTAAAATTTCCTTTCCTCATTTATTTGTGACACAGCATCACGGCATTCAGCCATTAAAAAAACAATAAAAGATGCTACATTCTGCAAATTGATTTATTTAAAATTAACATGAACATAACAAATAGACATTATTAACAATTCTCAATAATTTTAAATTGCTAATTTAACTACACGAATACGAATTAAAAATATTTCATCTAAATATTCTTGGTTAAAAATGTGTACTGAAATAGTTTTTGGAAAGGAAATTGAAAATGTTTCATTCTGTAATTACTATCTGGCCTCGCTGTCGCTCAGCTGTCATCTGTATATCGTCGGGGATAGTGCAATACCGCGTAAGTAGCACATGTAGATAAGGTTTCAATTTCTAACAAAAATGCTTGAAACTGAACCTTATTTACATATGCTACTTACGCTGTATTGCACTATCCCCGACGATATGTACTCGGCCAGCAAACCCTTACTTCCCGCCCTCTGCAGTCATGTACTCGTACTATTATTGGAGATAAGTTATGGAAGCTGTATTTGGTAATTAGCGTTGAATAATTTATTTTTAGTACCTACAGGAAACTACTCTAATGTGTCAGCCTGAGTGGAGGAACAAAGTTGATTCTCCAATGGATTTTTCAGCCATTTTAGCTCAAGGAATCAAGGATTAGCGGATTATTAAATAACAGGTTTATTTGTTACGTTGTTGTTAAGGTAATTTGAAGGGTACACGGAAAGAACATGTCTAGTCACCTAAGTAACTTTCTGAGTTAATAGCGGTTTGAAAGTTAGTCGTCGTGAACAATCACTATGGTATCAATTTCTTTAAAAGTCAAAAATGTATATATTATTTTGAGATATCCATCTGTAATGAAGTGGTAAGTTAAAGTTCCTTGCGAGCTCTACATTTTGAGATTAAAATCTCTTTAAAAAAGTGACTAGACATGTTCTTTCCGTGTACCCTTCATTTTATATGTTACAAGGCTCCGTGCTTCGTAATCCCTTTATGTGGATATGACCATTCTCACTTGCATCGCATTAGCGTGTCGGCTGCAACTAGAGTTCGCGTTATGAATTAAAAAAGCGTTAGCGTTTACTCGCGTTAATCAGCTAGACGACTAAAAAATTCTGTTTAGTCCATCAGTTAGATTATTAAAAAATATTGTACACGTATTTTTTCTTTTGTTTGACAAACAAAACATTACGAGGATAAAGTGCTTAGAAGTTTCGAGTGATGTCACTCGTCCTAGGTACAATTTTTACCTAGGAGTGACGTCACAAGCCCCCACACCAGACGTTTGATGATCTATAACTTTGTCGATTTTTCATTTTTTGATAAGCCAAAAAATACGTGTCCCATATTTTTCCATAATCTAACTGACGGGCTAAATAGATCGTTTTAACCCAGTCGTCATCCCTATTGTCCATGTAGGTAGACAGCTGAATTTTACATTTGGTCACTTAAAGAGTACCAGTACGGTCAATTTTCTATACAACTGTACCTACACTTAGTTTGGTCTATGTATAATCTTATAAAATTGTAAAAATCGGACGAGTGCAAGTTGGACTCGCCTATCGAGGGTTCCGTACATACAAATATTTTAAATAAAGACTATATTTTTTATGATTTAATTGCAAATACACCGTGGGCCCGTACAACCCGACCAACTTTAACCATAGATTCTAACAACTATTAGAAGTAAAAAAAGTTATGTGACGTATAGTCCATTAACGCTTACTTTTCGAGATATTCATAATTTTTAAAATAAAAACTCCCAAGTGTGTAACAAGCCCTAATAAATGTGACTAAGATACTTTTACTGTTTTTTTCAAATCCTTTAACTAAACAGCAATTAACCTTCGCAGTATTAGATGGTAAGCGATTACAAAGCGAAAATATTGAACTTTCGTTTCCATTTTAGCTTTTTTTTTCCTTTTTAATAACTTTTCCTCCAGTAAGGACATGTTTATAACGAGGGACTGAATTTATTGATTTGTTTTGTTCCATAACACTATTAACGCGGGAGAGGGCGCGCGCGCGCCGCCGCCGCCGCCGCCGCCGGCGGCGCGCGCGCGCCCTCTCCCGCGGGCCGCCCGGAACATTTAAACTGACGCGGGCGACAACGGAGAAGCACCGAGAAGTGAGTTTTGTCCACCAAAACTTGCAGGGCTTTTCCAGCAAAGAATTAGAGGTGGGTCTTTTCTTGGACTCTCAGGGTATTGATATTTTCTGTGCAACGGAGCACTGGCTCAAGGAACATGAACTGGCCTTACTTAATTTTTTTAACTTTAATGTAGTTAGTTCGTTCAGTAGAAAGAAGGCCATTCGCGGGGGCTCACTGATTATAGTAAAAAACAAACAAAAGGAAATGAAAGACATAGTGAAACTTTCTACTGAGCGAACTATTGAAATATCTTGTGTAGAAATTGAAAGTCACATTATAATTTGCTTATACAGGCCACCGTCATCTGACTTTAGCCAGTTTGAGGCCGTAATGGAAGATGCTTTGAAGCAAGTCTTTGTTAGTAGTAAATTAATAATAATATGTGGGGATTTTAATGTCAACATGCTAGACCTTGCACACCCTCATACGGTTAGGATATTAAGCCTATTTAAATCGTTTGGCTTGTATCCTTTATACAATGAACCCACTAGGGTTACGGCCAGCACGGCGACATGTCTAGATAACATATTTTGTAATTGTGAAGCTACTAATAAAACGATTCTTAATTGCTTTAACTCTGATCACCGCGGACAGAAAGCCTTTTTCAAAGTAAATGTTCATACCGAACAGCAAATTATTACATATAGGCCCATCACGGAGAGTCGCATGGAACGATTTAAAGATAACATACTTTGTCGAGTTCCTGCGCTCCCGACTAACAGTAGTGATCCTAACGTACTCTTTAAAGAGTTATCAGAGGTGATTCATGACGTGCACAAAGACATATTCAAATGTAAAACTTTCAAGCGAGGCACAAAAATAAGGTTTAGTGACTGGGCCACATCAGGTATACATAAGAGTAGAAACAGATTGTATGAATTGTACGAAATGAAGAGCTACATACAAGATGATAATTTCACAGAATATGTTAGAAATTATTCGAAGATGTTTAAGAAAGTTTGTGCCGCCGCCAAGTCTTTATACTTAGGAAATAAAGTTAAGTCAGCGGAAAATAAAGTAAAGGCAGTCTGGAACATAATAAACACAGAGACTGGCAAAACAAAACCCCGTGAAGGCCATTACCGACTTAAAGTCGAGGAACAAATCCTGACCGCAGACTTGGACGTAGCTGGCGCCTTTCAAAACTTCTTCACAAACATTGCTGTGAATACTACGGTAAACCTGAATTCTTCTGTAGCGAAGGCTAGCTCTTTTCTAGATCCTATTAGTACCAGATATGATAGGGAATTTCACTTCCAACATACAGATCCCTATGAAATAATAAAAACGTTTAAATCTCTGAAGCTGAAAAACACCGAGGACCTTTGGGGTATTTCTGTCAGAGTCATGCAATCTGTCATCGATATTGTGGCGCCATCTCTAGCCATTGTGTTTAATGCTTGTGTAGATAAGTGTATTTTCCCCGATCTGATGAAATATAGTAAAGTCATTCCTTTGTTCAAATCGGGCAGCAGGGATGATCTTGGGAATTTTAGACCGATTTCTATATTACCAGTTCTTAGTAAAGTCTTTGAAAAAGTCATACTAAACCAATTGCTTCGTCATTTTAACAAGTATGAACTACTGCACGACCTGCAATTTGGTTTTACAAAAGGCCGCTCGACGACGGACGCCGCGACGGTGCTTATTAAACACATCTATGATGCGTGGGAAGTGTCACAAGATGCGATAGGAATCTTTTGCGATCTTTCCAAGGCGTTCGACTGTGTGGAACATGAGACACTGGTTCACAAACTAAAGCATTACGGCCTGTCGACCGAGGCCTTAAACCTTGTCATGTCTTACCTTAGCCAAAGAATTCAGAAAGTGGTTGTTAACCGAATTGAGTCTAGTGGTTCGACTGTAAAGCTCGGAGTACCGCAGGGCTCGATTTTAGGTCCGTTTCTCTTTCTTGTGTATATAAATGACCTTCCTTACCACATAGAACAAAATTGTAAAATAGTTTTATTTGCTGATGACACCTCATTGATTTTCAAAGTTGATAGACAACTAGATGACTATAGTCACATCAATGAGACCTTAAAATTAGTGCTACAGTGGTTCACAGCAAATAACCTGGTTCTGAATGCAAAGAAGACAAAGTGCGTGAAATTCTCTTTGCCAAATGTAAGAGAGGTTGACACATCTATATCTTTAAACGGTGAGAAACTTGATCTTGTTAACAATACACTCTTTCTTGGGCTTACCCTGGATCACAACTTGCAATGGGCGCCTCATATATCTACTTTGGCTAACCGGCTGAGCTCTGCCGCTTTTGCTATAAGACGAATAAGGCAATTCACTAACGTGGAAACCGCTCGCCTTGTTTATTTCAGTTACTTCCATAGTATTATGTCTTATGGCATACTGATCTGGGGTAAAGCAGCAGACATAGATACCATCTTTGTTCTACAAAAAAGAGCGATTCGATCCATATATAACTAAGGATCTAGAGATTCGCTAAAAGAACGTTTTAAGGAAATAGAAATCCTCACAGTGGCTTCACAGTACATATTAGACGTGATAATGTATACGCACAAGAATATCAGCTCCTTCAAAAAGCAGTCTGATGTCCACAGTTTAAATACGCGGAACAAACATAAGCTGTTTGTCCCAAAAATCCGTCTACAGAAAGTAAGAAAATCTTTCGTGGGCAACTGTGTTAGATTCTACAATAAGGTACCCCTAGATGCATGGGAACTGCCTTATAGTTCGTTTAAAAATTACATTAAATCTGCGCTTTTGAAGAGAGCTTATTATAAAGTCCAAGATTACTTGGATGACAAAGAACCATGGCCAAAGCATCAGTCGCAGCAGTCGTCGAAATAGGGCAGTGTCCCGGAGAGGTTTAGGTACATGATGCCTACAGATGGCGTCGCTGCTACGGGCTGTATCGTTCCATTGTTACATTTATTTTTATTTTTATTGTAATTTTATTTCATTATTTGCATTTTGACATACTGAATACATACCTGTTATGTATACTGTAGCTAGTTGTAATGACTGTTAGCTTAATAGTCTATTTCTCGACGTGAAACATACGTTTCCCATTTTGTATTTCGACGTTTGGAGTTCCTTTACACCTCCAAAACATAATGTTTTGACAACGGAGACTCCTTACATCTCCATAAATTTTAGTCTATGTTTGCCTATTTTCTATATTTTTTATAGTGTTTTGACGCCTAGAGACCCTTTACATCTCTAAAAATGTAGTTTTAAGTTTTGTAATGTAATGGATCCGGAGATTATATACGTCTCTCGGTAAAATGTAAAAAAAACTGTGCCCAGTTATTTGCTTATTGCATTTTATAAATATTGTCATCTTATGTAATAATGTCACAATTGTTGTAATGATGTTTTTAAAAGAGAAACTGGTGAGTTTCTTCAGGCGCTTCTTCTCACCAGAAGGTCATCTACCGAAGCGCCAAAAGAAAAGAATCAGACATGTAAAAGAGCCCTTGAGGCCTACTTACAGAAATAAATGAGTTTGAGTTTGAGTTTGAGTTTGAGTTTAATGTAAAATGACAAAATTCGACCTTTGTTGATATAACGTTATTTACTTGTAATACCATCAGGAATACGTGGTTAAAGTTGGTCGGGTTGTACGGGCCCACGGTGTATATAGTTTTCAGATTCTTCCCTATACGTGTAGTATAAGACGGTATTAATTGCCAAATTTCATAGTTCTAGATCAAGGGAAATTAAAAAAAAAAAAATTGAATTCCTTTAGAGTGTCGAAGTATACGATTTTTGTTAACTTTAGAAATTTGACGTTTTCACAGCTACAAGGAACTGGTAGGCCTGAGTATATGGTCTTATTTTCAACTCGATACCTCCACGCGTTCCCGAGATAAAGGGTCTTGACAGACAGACAGACAGACAGACGGACGGACGGACTGATGGACCGTCGGACCCGAAACCCTAAAAATGAAATGTAAGTAGGTATTTTACAGACCCTCTGTCACACGTCACCTTAGCATCAAAATGGATTCTCCGGTGAAATTTTAAGGCATTAGCTCAAGGAGTCGCGGATTAGCGGCTTATTTAAATAAACCTCTGTCACATTGCTGTGTTGGTGTAATTTTACACGAGGCTCTGGGCCTCGTAATCCCTTTATGTAGATGAGACCGTTCTCACTTGCATCGCATTAATCTATCCGTAAAACTCAGTGGCGAGTCGGGCAATAAAGTCAAATCAAGCTGTCAATGTCAATGATAATATGTAAGTGTCAATGTCAAATTTAGTAAGTCGTAGCTACACTGACGTTAATCGTCCTTCAACGCGATAAATCTACGTTATTAACGGCGTTTTCGTCAATGTGGCCCCAGCATGAGAGGGTACATGATTTAGATTGGCGGCACCAGTTGGCAGCACCTTCGTCGTGCACGTTCCCTATAGCGTGTCGGCTGCCACCGGAGATAGCGTTATGAGTTAGAAAATCGTTAGCGTTTATTTGTGTAAATTTAATGAAATTCTTTGTCGAAATTTAATAATATCCTGATTGTCATAGACGTCAAAACTTCAAAATTTTTGTATTTCATCTTACTTATATACTTTTATACAAAGAGGAAATTATCGGATCGCGTCACGTCACTCCGCTGCCGCGTAGTTACCGTTTGGATTAAATAGATGGCGCTGACCTTAGAAGACCGATTGCACGTTAATTTCTAATGTTATTTCATCCAGATAAAACAATATATCAAACTAATATTATCAAGCTATAAAATGAAACACATTTCCACCATGATTGATATTGTGGTAAGAGAGGACAATAGAGAGATCTCTCTCCAGGCGGGTGTTGTGCCTGGGGACCAAAGTCCAATGAGAGCTAGTCGGAAGTTGTATTTATGCAACCGACTTAGAAAACTTCGATAGCGCGTTGTAGACCAATGTCAGAATTGACAGATGACAGGAGCGTCGCCACAATATCATGGAAGCAAATGATGACCCTCTTTTTGTTTGTAAGTAATAAACAAATATTGTGAGACAATCTTACACAAATCAAGCTAGTTCCAAGCCAAGCAATGCTTTTATGGGTACTAAACGACGATTTATACAATATACATACTCATACACGGTGGGAAAGGACTAACTCGATAAATGTTAACCACGTATTCCTGATGGTATTACAAGTAAATAGGTAATGTTATATCAACATAGGTCGAACTTTGTCATTTTACATTAATAGTCTTGTGGAACAAAATAAATCAGTAAATTCAGCCCCTCCTTGCAAACTTGTCCTTACTGCAGGAAGAGATATCAAATAACTGGCCAAGAGCATGTCGGACCATGCTCAGTGTAGGGTTCCATAGCCGTAACTGTAAGGTAAAAAATACGATGTAAAAAAAGTACAACAACAAAAGAGCGTATCTTCATAGCAATTACGTCCTTTTGTTGAGAAGCGCAGTTTATCGGCAATAACTCAAAAACAGTTAATTCGATCTTGTTGAAAATAATTTTCGTTGAAAGTATTAATTAAGCCTTACCTTCGTCATTTTTTTCATATTTTTCGGACCCACGGTTTAGAAAATAGAGGGGGGGGGGACACAATTTACACAACTTTCGGAGCGATTATTTCCAAATACATTCACTTAATCAAAAACATTACTTAGGAACCTTATAGTGTTTTTTAAAGAGCTGTCGAACTATGTACCACACGTTGATATTTGCTGAAAAAATTTTTTTTTACTGTCTTTAACATGTATGGAGTGCCCCCCCTTAAAATATTTATTTTAATAATTTATATACCAAACTAAGTAGCGGCTCATAAAACACACCTATATTCCAAATTTCATCAATATCCATCATGTAGTTTCTGAGTAAAATGCCTGTGACATACGGACAGACAGACAGACAGACAGACGGACGGACATGACGAAACTATAAGGGTTCCGTTTTTGCCATTTTGGCTACGGAACCCTAAAAAGAAAGAAAAATGTTAAAATCGAACAAAAAGTAAATTTTTTGGTCTTGAAGTCGCCACCATCATATGATACGAAGATTAATAGCTGTTTAATTAAACAAATAAAAAAAAAGTATCTTAGTCACATTTATTAGGGCTTGTTGCACACATGGGAGTTTTCATTCTAAAAATAATAAATATCTTGGAAAGTAAGTTTTTCGACGATACATCGTGTAACTTTTTTACCCGACTGCGACGAAGACCAAAGCTTTCCTATGTCCGCTCGTAACTACTCAAGGGCACATCCAATTTTGATAAATGACATCATTAGATTCGTCTTGATGGTGCGAGTGTCACTGGGTATGAAGTTTGATAAAATAAACAAAATGGCGGATTTTATGCAGTTTCTAAGTGCACCGCGGTCGGGTTTTTTTTTTATAAAAATGTGGTTATTTACTCCCAATAATAGTCGTTAGAATCTATAGTTGAAGTTTGTCGGGTTACTCGTTCCCACTGTGTATAATATAGATAAACACTGTATACTTAAATAAGTAGATGACTCAGGAACAAATACTCGCGCTCATCACACAAATATTTGCCGAACCCGGGACCTCTAGCTTCGAAGGGGGTAGCACTCCCACTAAGCTCTCTCTCTCTCTTCCTGGCTATTATCCCACACGGTGGTGGGGTCAGCTTTCTGAACTTGTCTCCTCCACTTCGCTCTGTCTCCGACATCGCCCTCGGATACCTGACATTCACTCGGATACCTGACATCCAGTCATATCCTTTAGCACAACAATTTTCCACCTTTTTTCCCACTCACTCCCACTAAGCTAAACGTGTAAAATGGAAAACCGACCAACTCGTATCATCTTAAGTCTAAAAAGACTCGAACACCATCTTAGCAAAACTCGGAACGCGTCAGCTGGCTGGTTTATCCGGCCTGTTTATCCGGATTTACATATAATTGGAATTTTTTGAAACCAAACATCGGCCACATCGACGTCGAACAAATGAACTACCTAAATATTGTCCTATGTTGCGGCATTCTTAGCCGACTTCCAAAAGAAGCACTGGTCTCAATTCGTCGTAGGCACATATAGCGGTTTGGGTGTTTTTCATAGTGACTCGAGCATATCTTGTCGAATAGGTTAAGTTGAGTTTGGTTATTTATATGGATAGTTCCGTACCTCAAGAGGAAATAACTGGCCAAGAGCATGTCGGACCATGCTCAGTGTAGGGTTCCATAGCCGTAACTATAAGGTAAATAAAAAATACGATGTAAAAAAAGTACAACAACAAAAGAGCGTATCTTCATAGCAATTACGTCCTTTTGTTAAGAAGCGCAGTTTATCGGCAACAACTCAAAAACGGTAGATTCGATCTTGTTGAAAATAATTTTCGTTGAAAGTATTAATTAAGCGTTACCTTCGTGATTTTTTTCATATTTTTCGGGCGCACGGTTTAGAAAATAGAGGGGAGGGGACACAATTTACACAACTTTCGGAGCGATTATTTCCAAATACATTCACTTAATCAAAAACATTACGTAGGAACCTTATAGTGTTTTTTAAAGAGCTGTCGAACTATGTACCACACGTTGATATTTGCTGAAAAAATTTTTTTTTACAGTCTTTAACATGTATGGAGTGCCCCCCTAAAAATATTTATTTTAATTATTTATATACCAAACTAAGTAGCGGCTCATAAAAGACACCTATATTCCAAATTTCATCAATATCCATCATGTAGTCTTTGAGTAAAATGCCTGTGACATACAGACAGACAGACGGACGGACATGACGAAACTATAAGGGTTCCGTTTTTGCCATTTTGGCTACGGAACCCTAAAAAAGGAACTCTTATAGGATCACTTTGTTGTCCGTCTGTCCGTTCGTATGTCTGTCAAGACCTTTTATCTCGAGAACGCGTGGAGTTATCGATTTGAAAATAAAACCATATACTCAGGTCTACAGTCCGTTGAAGCTGTGAAAAAATCAAACTTTTATGTTAACGAAAAAAAAAGATACGGCCGTTTATGCCGTAAACAACCTACATTTCAACACTCTCAAGGGAATGAAAATTTATAGGGTACCTACTTGCCATTGACCTAGAACTATGAAATTTGGCAAGTAAAAGCGTCTTAATGCTGCACTGCAAGTATAGGAAAAAATCTAATTCGTCTGAAAATTCGTCCATACCGAATATGCAACACGGTGTCCATAGCTTTCGTAAATCTACGATAAGCTCCGTAAATAATTATTAAAAACGTTAATTGGATCCGGATTAGAGGCGGATAAACGCGCACCTGCTCATGTCCGTAATTAAACCGGATCCGGGTGAGTTATCGCCCGGATTCGGTTCGTGAAAAAATGTTAGTAGCTATCAATTAACGGATATGTCACGGTTTTTGTGGGATTCGGGGTAAAGGTGAGCAATTGGGGTAACCAAGTGATTAAAAAATGGTTATACAGTTAATATCCGACACTAGGATTTCATCATCATCATTTCAACCCGGTGCAAGCACGTAGATGGGTCAATTGCAGAAAAAATGTACCTTTTACTTTTTTGTCTGATCATGGTGTGTCTTATACCGTTTTACTCAGAATCACGAGCACTTCTCATTTATGAAATAAAAAAAGTAGTGCAAAATGTCCCAACTTTTCCGTACAAATTTTGAATTTCTCAGTTTCGTTACGCCGAAACTAAATATAGGGGAAAATTCTAACGGAACTGAGATTTTACTTTTTCTCAGTTTCGTTACGATTTTCCCCTTTCTTCCTTGCCTATTTTACGGTATAAGATGTAAGATACACCATGATCAGACAAAAAAAGTAAAAGGTAATTTTTTTCCTGCAACTGACCCAATATTCGACACTAGGATTTCATCATCATCATTTCAACCCAATGCAAGCACGTCGATAATATCAAGGACCATTGAAACAAGAGGACTGTCATTCTCCATACTTTGGATCGTACGGGTTGTACCCCGACCGCAAGGGGATTTCCAGGCAAAAACTAGATGGCGCTAAAAAACTAAACATTTAACGATGTTATAATTGAACAACTAATAATAGTAATAATAGTAAACAGCTAATAATAAATAAATTCTAATATTTAAATACTGTGTCACGCTTGCAAAGTTGAATAATTGTAAATAATATAATTCTTATACCAAGCTTATACATAGATGGCCTTGTATGATCGGGGGACAGCTTTTTGTATTGAGAATGACAGTCCTCTTGTTTTAATGGTCCTTGATAATATAGAAAGTCTAAAGCGGGCATGGGACATAATTGCATTTTGTTTTATTTTAACGTTTGCCAACAGGTATATGACATGAAAATTATTACAATAGGTACTTATCATATTTGACTATTCATCAAACACAACAGGCAAACATAACCTGTATTAATATTATCGCTTACGTTTTCATTCGGTTTCAGCAAATATATAGCAATGGTGATCACAGTAAACTTTTATTAAGGGGTTCCAGCCCGTGGCGCGCTTACAAGTTTAGTACCTCGTCACGGCACCCTACCCTAGTTCGCTCAAATAGTACATTGTGTATCTAGGGCGGTAAGTAAGGAATTACAAACGAGTGTTTGTTATAAGCTCGAGGTGAAACCGGGGCCTTTAATAACACGAGTTTTTAATTCCTTTACCGCCCGTGGCACACACAATGTTTTTCATCACACTTGTGAGGAAATCTTAATAAAATAACCTTACTTTTCGACCCAGTTTGACAAGAAAATATTAAAACAGACAGTGACATTTGTCACATACGTCCATAGACAATGCGAACGTCAAGTCACGTTCGGAAACCATAGCGGTAACGGCAATTTTAGTTGATTTTATATTTGCAAAATAAAGAAATACATTATTTAAACATTTAATTAATGTTACCGAAATATGTGTTTATATGTATTTGCAATTACAGTTATCTTTAAATAAATATTTCAGTGATAAAAGTTAAAAAAGTAAGTTGGCGTTTCCTTTGAACATGACAAATAAGAGTAAAACAGAACCAGCGTTTCAAATTTAAAAAGAAAACCATTACGCCCTAGGGCGTAATAGGCCATTTACGGCCCGCAGAACCTACGTGTAATGACACCATTTTCGAGCAAGTGTGATGAAAATAGGTATTGTTGCTCTATAGGTACCCGCGAATATTTGTAGTTTTATATAATGATAGGGGATCGACTCACGGCGCCACTCTTTACTTTCTCGGCGCACCAGGGCGCCGCGGCGCACACTTTGGTATAAACGATAGACGGTATCAAGGCTACACATGATTTAATCAAAAGTTGTCGTCACTCGATATTCCTTGAAAAATTGAAGGACACTAATAAAATTCGACATTTTGAGTGTAAAATATCATCATACATTATTCCAGGTGATCGTATCTACAATTCTAGTTCCACCCTCAAGATATTTTATGCCACACCTGGCTATAAAGTGACTTTTTCCGCACGCTGCGCGTACTGGCCAAGTGTAGACATAAAGATGTACCCAACACGGGAGGTAATAAAGAAAGCCCTCGATCGCATATTTACGTCCCTCGCTTGCAGCTCGGGCCGCAAACTTCTGCGATCTCGGCCTTTCTTTGTATTACCACCCTAGTTACGTAATATACTATATTAAAATTTGAACAAAAGGTAGGTACTTAGCTAGGTGTCTCTGTAAAGTCTGTCATGCATATGCATGGAACCTAGACAAGACATTATTAAAAAAGCCAGCCAAGTGCGAGTCGGACTCACCCACCGAGGGTTTCGTACAGATAATTTAAATAAAGACTATATTTTTGAGGATTTTATTACAAATGTATATTTTGCAGATTTCTCCGTATATTTGTAGTATAAGACGGTAATTTTGCTACGTAACCATTTAATTTAAACTAGGACATTGGGCTTCTTTGGAGGAGGCCTCCATCTGCGGAGGGGTTCTTGCAGATTAATACTGTTTTATTTATATATTTGTGTTCATTTTACTATGTAGCAAGAAATGAAAGCTTTTGTAATTTTATTTTATTTATGATATGTGTGTAGACAAAATAATTAATAATTACGTAATTTTTCGACGTCGATTTTTTTAAATTACGCTGTACTATACCCTCGGTGCACGCGTCCGACTCGCACTTAACTGAATTACTTATTCAAGTCAAGGTTTACTCAGTCCCCGATCACACAATGCTAACAAAAGATCCCTTTCATATTAATACGAGCTTAAGGCTGCGTTTCCACTGAAACTGCGCGAAGTAGGTAAGCGGTGTGCGAGGAAAAATCCACCAATCAACGTGCCTAGCTCGCTGAGCGCGGCCCGGCATTGGTGGATTTTTTCCTCGCACACCTACTTAGCTACCTCGCGCAGTTCCAGTGGAAACGCGGCCTAAGTAAGTCACGGTCACGGCTGAGCCAGAGAATTCTTGATAATGAATTTTTATAACCGCTTCCTTTTTTCCACCCGACTATCTCCATGAATTTTCACAATAGTATCAAGAATACTGTGGCTTCAATGAAAAGGGATATGAGTCGCACATACTATTTGGATGGATCTGTGCGGCCACCGTTTTTTGGAACAGGACTGAAGATGAGATATATAAAGTGTAAATGGGTGAATCAACTTTTCTTTGCTTTATATGCAAAGATTAAGATTATGCAAAGATTGCTCTTTCTCCTTATTTGTTCACCTTTTGCATGTTTTAACATGATTTAAATGGAACAAGATCTTACATCTAGAGATAGATTACGTAAAAATAAAACTCGTTTTTAACCGACTTCCAAAAGAAGGACGGTTCTCAATTCGTCTGAATGTTTTTTTTTTAACAAATAAATAGGGTGGCCCAGTGGACGAACCCTTATTTTCATCCAAAAGTGGGGGACAGCTATGTCCGCGGGGTGCTTATAAACAAATTATAATAAAAAATATTTGCTTTATGTAGCTTTATTATCTGCCTTTTAAATGAGCATACACTTTATTTAAAAAATATCCGAATAAAGATTTCCTTTCAATTTTAGTCGGAGGAGGTGAAATTTTGTTCACAAGGAAAGTTGATTCACCCAAATGCAATTTTAATGCAAGGAGAAGAAATTAGATAGCACCTCTGTGGAATGTAAATAGAGGTAACTTGAGATAAAGCCAAAAAAGCGCGCTTTTAAGAGTACTTAATGTAAGAATTATTTATAGTTTGTTTTGTCATTGATATTAATCCTGAAAAGGGGTTATTAGTGAATAAAAACAAAAAAAAAATTAATTGTATGCAGGTCATAAATATGTATATAAGGTCGTTGAGCACCACTTCACTCTTTAGTGAGAGAATTGAAACTTTACTATCGTATTTTTTTAACCGATTGTAACAATATTAGAGGGCGGGCTGTTAAATCAATGAAACTTTTTTTCCCATACATTCGTGGACCACCCAAGAACAGGGTAAACATTGGCTATGATGGAAATTCATATTCAATTCCAATTCAAATTCAAATAATTTATTTCTGCAAGTAGGCCCTCAAGACAAAGTATAAAGACAACCAAGTAGTACGACTTCGGTCGTTTAGGAGCGCGCGACACGTATTTACACAGACGCACGATCGCACGTCTGTGTGAGTGAAAGCCATACTGTGGCAGGGGCGCGCAGGGGCAAATGCTTGCATGTGGTGCGTCCGTACACAGCGCGCACACATGCGCGCTCCCGATGCACCTTTTGTTGGAAGAAGAACTACCGTATACCGTGCTCAATAGCTCTTTTAGGTACATGTTTGATTCTATTCTTTTCTTTTGGCGCTTCGGGTAAAGACTTCCCAGCAGTAGGAAAGAGAATAGGCGCATTAAAATTGGTACTATCCACTACGAGACTAGAAGGATATAGTTCATCGATTTGTATGAGGACCAAGGGCGTTACGTTTTTCGCTTGGCATTTGACTATTTTAATTATTGTTCAATACACTCTAATAAATAATAATCAGCACATGCTATCATAAATAATCAGTTACTTACAATCGTTCAATATAGTACATTACATAACTAGAGTGGTAATACAAAGAAAGGCCAAGATCGCAGAAGTTTGCGGCCCGAGCTGAAAGCGATGGACGTAAATGTGAGATCGACGGCTTTCTTTATTACTTCCCGTGTTGTGTACATCATTTTATGTCTTCACTTGGCCAGAAAGCTGTTTTTTCCGTACGCGCAGCGTGCGGAAAAAGCCACTTTATGGCCAGGTGTAGCATAAAAATATATTCAAAGTTACGGTTCAAAAGATACAGCTCCATAAAGGTGCTTCTAAACGGGCAATATTTTCCTGCAATTTGTGGCCGGCAAAGCTTGCTATCTTTCTCTTACTTCGTATGCTAAACTAAGATGCACATAGTTGCCGGGCCAGAAGTTGCAGAAAAATATTGCCCGTTTAGAAGCACCTTAAAAGACGACCAGGCGGAGAGACTGACAGTGCTTAAAAAGAGGATCCCTAGCGGGCTATGTGCACGGAACCCAATTTTGAATTTCTTTTGCCTTATTATACTAGCTTACCGTGTTATTTCCTTTTAATTAAATTGCGGTACCTATACTATTCGAGTCGCATCGTTGACGATCCTCAAAGGCCCGTCATACGTTTATACAGGCTAATTAAATAAAGGAGCCTGGCACGTTTCACGCGGTCTCTTTAATTATACAAACAGGGTTTAACTTTCAACCTGCCCGTGCCCGTTATCCCCTGGGTGAAAGGGATAATTTGATGCCTAGAAATTAAAGTGCTTTTTAATCTGGTTCTTTATGTTGGTTGGTTATGATGTATGTATGTATGTAAAAACCAGTGGCGTGGTGTAAAAGATATCCTTGGGCAAGCCGGTGCAGATTTTGTGTACATTTTCCTTAAGAGCTGTAGAATAAGGTGCTCAAATGCCTGATACTAGGCAAGCCGGTAGGAATCGAGTTCTTTGGACACCGCGCTACTGGTACAAACGCTTTATTGCACATAAAATCATATATATATAGTATAGTACATTATGTATCGAGGCCAGAAAAGTAAGAAATGTGTCGGCTTCGTCTCGGCCGACAATTACATGTGATCTGAGGGTTTCCTATTTGCTGGCCAAGGTGCATATACTCTTTTTAAGTTCGATGGATCCAGAAAGCGGCATGTTCGTGTAGCGCAGCGGCCGGCAAGGTGATGCTTTCCGGCTGGGGACAGTAAATAGTATAAAATCCTACGCAGTGACGTGAACCAGACGTTACTTTTGGACGAATCCTAAATCGGTGTTTAAAATACGCGTTGATACGTCAAATATGAAACCCGGGTATTACCCGACTCTAAATAAAGTCGGGTACGCGGGTTTTCGGGTATCGAGCTTGCATTACCTACAATGAACGTTCCAGCATAGGGTATTTGCCTGTAGTCAATATAAATTACTACACGCTAGCCATTCAATCAGCTTTCGAAAATTTGCAAAAATGAACTAAACATCACCTATTTAGCGTTTTAAAAGATTTATAAAAGATCAAAACCTATAAATAAGAAGATTTGATGTTTGAGTAAAATGACGTCATTTCACTTTTATTCCATACAAACTTCATACTATCTGAGCGTTTTGACACTTCATAAAAAGTAACTGATTTGATCTGTCAGGAAAGTAGCCTATTGCCGGCCGTGTTATGCCCGGGCTACACGAGGCTAGTTTTTCAAGCTAGGTTAGTAAAATCAGTGGTGGGGGGACGCTACTAGCCTGAAAATAGAACTCCATCCTATTCAAAATCGTCCTGGCTTGTAAACTAGCTTACTAGCTTGCTATCCTAGCTTGAAATAAAACCGGTCAAGTGCGAGTCAGACTCGCACACCGAGGGTTCCGTACAAACTCGTCAGTAGATACGTAAATAATTCAAGAAAAACTGTATGGTGGCACAAACTTAACTTTGCTCTTGTAAAACTGTTGTCCCCATACATCGACATATGCCGCGGTTAGTTTAGTAGGAGCAAATAAGGTTGTTTCACGATTTTTGCGAATTTCTAAAAAACGCTGCAAGTTAGGAAAACCGTTTTATTTTTCCTGTAATATTTAGAATAACATAAATAATTGGTAATTATTACAAATTTTTCGGTTCAGTAACTTCGGAGATAATAGGGGGGGAATGGTATTTTCTTCAACGTTTTTTATCTTAAATCAAAAACAACATGTCAAAGAAAAGAAATAAAAATGGTTTTGGAATCTACATTATTAAGTCCTTTCATTTGATATCCCACTCGATATATTAGCTCAACTTTTGATTTTCGACATCCCATTTCGGTCCCATTTAAAAAAAAGTAAAACAGGTATAAGATTTTTTTTCTGTCCCATAGACTCGGATTAGCGGTTTTTAACACTATTCCAAATTTCAAGTCGATAGCATCAGTAGATCCTGAGATATCTTGCTGTGACAGACGGACAGACAGACAGACAGACAGACAGACAGACAGACAAAGTCGCACCATAAGGGTTCCTTTTTTACCATTTTGGTACGGAACCCTAAAACTAGCCTCGTGTAGCCCGGGCATTAAGTAAGATAAGCAAGCATGTGGTGTTGTTTCGCGTTTGCTAAAAGGCAGCCGACGGTAGATTTTATTTATTTTCTTGAAATAATTTAAAATAAAACGATATATGCATTTTTTACTAGGTTTTTTATATTCCGGAAACCCGGTTACCGGGTCAAGATACCTGGGTTTTACCCGACTCTAAATCAGGTCGATTACCCGGGTGCATTCCCTAGTTCAGTGGTTCCTAACCTTTATTGCCACACCACTCACAGGCCCCCTCTAGATTTGTATGAAAAAATAGGTAATACAGACAAGTATATGAAAGTACTCAAAGAAAAACGACTTAATATGAGTATTACCCCTGAGAAAACTTAATTTTACCCCTAAAGGGGTAATTACCCCCAGGTTCGGAACCACTGCCCTAGTTGTTAGTACACAAATATTGCGTGTAATAAAGATAAGTTATTGAATAATATAAATTAAACGGAATGAAACAGTAAACCCAAGTTTACGTAAATCCTTTTACGCAGTCGCAAAACCTAATTCCATTCAGTATGCATCTGAGGTTCTGAGGTAGTGACCGACCGAAACTAGGATTTACGGCCAAAACCGAAAGAAACTAAATCATAATAGTCAGTGTTTATTTTAAAAACACATACTAATCATTCAGTCTCTGATATTTGAAGTCATAAGTTACATTAGATTAGAGTCATTTTCAAAAAAATTGTACATAGTTAAGGGCTTAGGCCGAGGAAGCGATCGTGATTTGGTTTTTATTAGTAAAAACAAAATCACGATCGCTTCCTCCGTGTTACGAAAGCTAGGCATACAAACTATACGGGTAACTTTCGTAACACAGAGGAATAAATTAAGTTTTGTTTTAATTAAATGCCTTAATTGTGTAATTTTTTTTTGAAAATGACTCATTAATGGATATAACATATCGCCTGGTGACAATCAAAATTCACTAGAACTTCTGTCACTCTCAAAAGGTCGTATTGTGAGGTTTGTACCATGATATACAAACCTCACCGTCTTGAGTGACAGACTGGCAGCCTTTGGAAATATCAAGTATTTAAATATATTCGAATTCAGTCTGTCTCGCTTTAGGTAAGAGCGAATGTTCTCAGTCCTATGTTAGCCAGTGAACCGAGCACTTGAATAAAGAATAATCGAAGTATTGACTTGTATCTCTTACTGGTCTACCCTGACAGTATCTAATTAGTAAATCAATACTGAGATACGAGCTGTGTTTAAGTAGGTATTTGTTACATAGTGACTTTTGCTTGTCAGCAGACGATATGGTCACTTCTTATTTCAAATAAATTATTTAGTCGCTATACTCACTCAAGCACGTATCTACTCGAATAGTTTGATAGAAAACGCACCTGTGTTACGAGTAGAAAAGTGCGATTTTCCTATGAAACTATTGGAGTAGATACGTCGTTGAGTAAGTATAGCGGCGATTTGTGTTCAGTTTCGGTTACGGCTGTAGTTTTGTCCCGATGGCAGCTGAAACAAAGTATAAAGACGACCAAGTAGAGATGTAGCCTCGCTCTGCATCTTCTATCGTCTATATAACGGGGAATGCTCCGAGGAATTGTTCGGATTAATCCCTGCCGCATCTTTCCGCCATCGTTCTACGCGACAATATTACCATCCTCACCACTTAGATGGTTGGCAGTCCACAACTGTGCGTTTTGCTAGAAACTTCCTGCCTCGCACGACTGAACTGTGGAATAAATTGTCGCCTGCAGTGTTTCCGGACCGATTCGACCTTCAAACCTTCAAGAAAAGAGCGTACTCCCACCTGAAAGGCCGGCAACGCACCTGTGACTCTTTTGGTGTTGCAGGTGTCTATGGGCGACGGTGATTGCTTACCATCAGGCGACCCGTCTGCTCGTTTGCCCCCTATTTCATAAAAAAAAAAAAAAAAGTAGACCAACTTCGGCCGTTTAGGAGCGCGACACGTATTCACACAGACGCGAGATAGCACGTCTGTGTGAGTGCGACCCTTACGCATTCTTATTTCTTTGCTTGTAATGCGTTCGTACACGGCGCGCACACATTCAAGCGCGCGATAAACCTTTCGAAGGAAGAAAAATTACTGCTATTATACTGTGCCGTAATAATGAGTATAGTATTCGCGAACGCTGCCGGGCACGAGTGTCGAGTGGATGTCTTTTGTCCAACGTGAGTGATCCGTTTTCTAATTCAATACGATTCGCAGTTGCTTATGAAATGCGTGGACTCATCAACGGTGGCCACACGTAACCGTTTTTTAGCCAAGGACCTTAAAATAAATAGCCGGACCATTTCTAATGCGCGGGCTGCTTGTACTTACGAGCCGCACGCACACATCAACTAGTTTTTTCCTATTGCGAGCAGCACACACAGATGGGTAGCCGATTAGACATGCTTCTGTTTGCTAGTGACGCTCCGTCCGGCTATTTATTTGAAGGTCCTTGTTTTTAGCCGAAACTAGGTTGAAACCGAAACCGAAATTTCGGTCGGATTCTAATCTGAGGCAATCATTGGCCAGCAGTTGGCCGGGGGCCAGCAATTTGTATGAATATGTCGCCCGAGGGCTGCTGTGGGCCACGATAAAACTTCAACGATATTGGCCAAGTTTGATTAAATATAATCTACGAGTATAGCAGAGTTGGCGAGGGTTTAATGTTTATGTTCGGATTGAGATTATCTGAAAACTTTTTAATAAGTATCTCCAGTTGGGAGATACTTTAAAGTGATTCGAGTCCGTCGGTTCTCCATACCGAGATTTAAACTTAAATTTATCAATATTATTTAGAGGCCGCTCAAATATTTACGCAAATAATTCGCCTGTTGACTCGATTTTTTTTCTGTCGTAAATCGATTCTACTATTTGTGAGGAACAAATATCTATATGACAACTAATAATAACAGCCACAAAACAATAACTAAGTATAACAGCCACAAATTGTAATCAAAAGTAGCAGATCGCACTGAGCATTGAAAACGCTCTATACAAAACGGTAGGAACTTATGACATCACCTGCTCTGTCTCTATGAAAAAAATAGCATTTTGCCATTTTGAGCACGAAAAAGTGCGTTTAAGCACATAGTTGTCTACATTTATTTTTTCAGTGTTATTTAAGCATTCCGAAATTGACTTTAATTTTTCTTTAAGACGATAAAAAAAATATCGTTTTTTTTTAAACTTTGGTGTCATAACTTTATATTTTTTATAAATTTTTTCTTTATTTCTTTTGTGTTATGATAACTTAGTATTTTTCAATCCATGTGACTATATTATATTGTAAAATTCAACATTACTCAACATCCGAACTGTAAGGAATTAATTTGCAATCTAGTCTGTTACTTTATGTCATATTCGCTATTATTACTCGTGAAAGTGTCGCCAGGAAAATGTATTTTTAAAAATAAAACTCGAATATAAGCGTCTAATTCCTGAACTAATTCAGAATCAAAAGAGAAATCGTTTGGATCGAGATCTGGACGCATGTCCTGAATTACCATCTGAAGTGTACTCTTCCGTGGTCTTAGGTACTCTAATTCAGGGGTTCCCAAAGTGTGCGCCGCGGCGCCCTGGTGCGCCGTAAAAAGTAAAGAGGGGCGCCGTGAGCCGATCCTTTATCCTATCATTATCTAAACCCACAAATATTCGCGGATACCTATAAAGCAACAATACCTATTATGAGCGAACTAGGATAAGGCGTCGTGACCAAGTACTAAACTTGTAAGTGCGCCACGGCCTGAAAAAGATTGGGAACCCCTGCTCTAATTCATTCCGAAAGTAATTCTTCCGAATTACATTTTTCCGAAATTTAACTAACTTAACTTTACCTAATGATATTCAAATTTCAGCTCAATCCATTCAGTTGTTACTGCGTTATTTAGTAACAAACATCCAAACATCTTCACAGACTTTCACATCACACTAATAATATTATAAATGTTAAAGTTAGTGAAGATGTTTGAATGTTTAGATGGTTAGAGGTTTGGATATTTGGATGTTTGTTATTAAATAACGGCGTAACAATTGGATGGATTGAGCAGAGATTTGGCATGCAAGTAGACCAAGTCTTGGATTGAAACATAGGATACTTTATATTCCTTTAGGATAGTAACAGGAACAACGCGGGCGAAGCCGCGGGGAAATGCTTGTTTATAACGATACCTTTAGATTCAAAGGACGTAAACGCCGTAAGTTCTAATGGAGCTTACGCCCTTTGAGTCTAAAGGTATCGATAATATTAGTGTGATGTGATTAAAAAGTCCGTTCTGTAGGCTTATGATGCGCTTTGTCACGCGATAAATAAATGATAAAACATCTGTCACGTTCTGGCAAATAGTGTGTGAGAGTGACGGATGCTTTATCATTTATTGATCGCGCGACAAAACGTAGCATCATAAGCCTACTGCAGAAAATCATCATCATCATCATTTCAGCCATAGGACTTCCACTGCTGGACATAGGCCTTCCTCATATATTTCCAATTAGTTCGGTTGGAAGCAACCTGCATACACCGTGAGCCACTGTCCATCTTGTTGGTGGACGTCCGACGCAGAAAATAACCTTAGTAATAATTAAGTTTCAGAATCATAATGCTATCGGAATTTTGCCCGTTCGGATTTGTATTCATGTATGTATTTGAAACGTGTATCAGCAATCAGAATCTGCGCCGAAGCTGTCAATACCTCTATGCAGACTGCACAGACTGCAGACTACATAGGGCGGCTCCTCGCAAAGGCTCCCGAGCGAGGTAAATAAGGCTTTAGGGGAGAGTGGGTAGGATTCGTACACAGCAAGGACCATTAAAACAAGAGGACTGTCATTCTCCATACAAAAAGCTGTTCCCCGATATTTACAACGCCATCTATGTATAAGCTTGGTATAAGAATTATATTATTTACAATTATTCAACTTTGCAAGCGTGACACAGTATTTAAATGTTAGAATTTATTTATTATTAGCTGTTTACGAACTAATTGTTACTGTACTATGCTTCTTTGTTCAATTATAACATCGTTAAATGTTTAGTTTTTTAGCGCCATCTAGGTTTTGCCTGGATATCCCCTTGCGGTCGGGGTTCGATCCAAAGTATGGAGAATGACAGTCCTCTTGCTTTAATGGTCCTTGGTACACAGGGAGCATTCGTACAGTGGCCTTATCTCGATTATCCAACATGCTGACACGTTCATATTTGTATGTATTACAGTCGCTCATATGCATAGTTTACCCTGAAAAAATCACGGCAGTACGGCAACAACTTTTGCCCGTAATAATGAACATGTGTTTTTACTACCCAAAAGTTATTTTTGATTATCTTCTGAATGCGTCTATTTGTACTAAGTTTTACTTGACGGGGTGCCTTCGCACAATTTCCACTTTTTGGGAAATTTATAATCATCCGTCTGAATTTGATATTGCGTTTAGTTTTGTTTATACAAGGCTTATAGTAAAAACTACCCACTCTCCCCTACGTGATAGCTACGTGAGCTCCGGGCGTATTCTGATATGTGAAACTAGTAACCATACCTGTTGAATTTGAGAATCGAATTAAATTCGATAGCTTTAAAAGGATAAAGGATGTTTACAAATACGTGTTGTTACGCCTGGATTACGGCTCATACTGAAGTATTAAATTGTTGTTGGTTCCTGTTAAGTTAGGTATTAAGTATTTAGTTTCTAGGTTTCTATTTTAATATTGATGTAGGTACATATCATTTCAAACACAATTTATATTGTTACTCAGTAAATGACTCGATGAGATAAATGTCATAACTAATGATTATGATAGACGCATAGTTAACATCATCGAGGCCTATGATGACGTCTTTTTTGATATAATGAGTGGGAGCGAGACGGACAGATACATTTACGCCTGCATCTTGTCGAGATTATGTGAATCCGAAAGGGATAAATCCTCGACGACAAATTCGTGTCCTCAAACAAGTAGCAAGATGTAGTAATAATAATAATAATAATAAATCGTTTATTTTCAAGTAACTTTTACAGACTCATAATGGTTAGTATCTACTTATAATTATGTTAATATCGGTTTATCTCAACCTACAACAATACTAAATGGTTGTGTTTCTAGAAACACCTACACAGCGTTTATACATAATAGGTGCTTCTAGAAACATGCATATTCTCACAATGCCTTAAATATGGGCAGTCAAATCTATCGGCTATTAAACGCAGGATGGGGTTGGGGCTGGCCCGCACCCGGCGCACCAGGGATGTGCATCGCTTGCGCATAATCGTGTAAAAGCAATCTACACGTGCTTTAGCAAACATCCCTGATGCGCTACAGAAGCGGGGCAGCCCCACCAGCACCCGGAACGCGTTGTTATATTGGACCCGGAGGGCCCCATAGGCCCGTTGCGTATAGTATGACCATAAGCTGCACGTATACAGGGAAGTGCAATAAGCACTAAAAAGCGTTAATTTCACCTCCCTAGTACAGCGTGCAAACTTACGTGCAATCATGTTGGCCCTCACCGACAGGGCCCTCCGTTCGCGCTCGATATCCATATTATCTTTTAGGTCTGAGGTGACAACATGACCTAAATATTTGAAACTTGTCACCCTCTCCAAAGGACTACCATTGAGGTTTATAGGAGGTACCATAGGTATCTTATAACCAGCAGGCTCGAATACCATGTACTGGGTTTTACCTACATTATACTTTAGTCCATGTTGGATGGCGTAGGCCTCACAAATATACAACAGTTTTCGCAAACCACAAGCCGATGCGCTCAACAAAACCATATCGTCGGCGTAACTCAAATTATTTAGACAAACTGTGTCAATATGGCAGCCGATATGCGTTTTGCTGAGCACCTCGAGAAGCTCATTTATGTATAGGTTAAAAAGTGTGGGTGAGGTTAAACCCCCCTGTCTCACCCCACACTCCAACCTGTATGGGTCAGATAAAGTACCTGACCATTTAACACTATTGACCTGATTTCCATACCAATACCTCAGAATTTGTATGGTCTCATTAGGTACTTTAATGGCTTCTAGTTTTTCCCACAGGATATTGTAGGAAACCAGGTCAAAAGCTTTAGATAAGTCTAAGAAGCACGTATAAACGGGGGTCCTTCTATTCAAATAATATTTGACAGTGTGCTTAAGGCACAGTATTGCACTTTCCGTGGATAACCCTGGTCGAAAACCAAACTGGTTGGGGTTAAGTCTCACGCACTTATTTAACTGTACATTAAGCACACTATCAAATACCTTAGCAATAATAGTCGCGAGGGATATGGGCCTGTAGTTATTGGTGTCGGACAAATCTCCAGTTTTATTTTTAGGTACAGGAATAACTACGGTTTTCATCATATCCTCGGGTAAATAACAGTGCCTTACACACAGCGTGTATAACAATACTAACACTCTTGAGATGTGTGGACCCGCATTCTGGAGATGTTCGATGCTGAGACCATCGTGCCCCGGGGATTTACCTCGGGAGATAGATTTAATAGCCTCGGCTACATCTTTAGCAGAGTATCCCGGTCCAGGTTCCATGTCGTTGGTCTCAGCATCGCTCACCTCATCCTGCGATAGTCCAAGAGGAGATTTAACAATGAAATGATCTCTAAAAGTGTTAGCCATGTCTTTAGTATCGGTTTTGCCATTAACACTCACAGGGCATGAAGGTCGAC
The DNA here is from genome assembly GCA_947034925.1 of Eudemis profundana. NCBI lineage: Eukaryota > Metazoa > Arthropoda > Insecta > Lepidoptera > Tortricidae > Eudemis > Eudemis profundana. The sequence continues at coordinate 23,752,446 of OX344805.1, read as the reverse complement.
ATTTCATGTTGTTTGTGGCTTTCCAAAATGACCGGAAGTCCTTTTTGGAGTGTTGTGAGGCTAGAATATCCATTTTTATCTGAGTTTGATGGTCTTGGCACCATTTTAAGCGAGATTTGAATATTTTTCGCGTTTCATACATCTCATTAAATAACCTGCCAACTTCCGGTCTACCAAAAAGTGTCCACTCATGAAACTTCTCTCTTGCGGCCCTGTGCGCATCGCTGACATGGCGATTCCACCCCACTATCTGTTTTTTGGGCTTACGCTTCCTACTTGTGGTTCTCGTCGCAGCCACACAAAGTGCAGACACAATATTTTTGTACAAGGCGTCCAGAACTTTCCTATGCCCAATGTCACTACAAAATTTATCGGCACAATGTGTAAACTCAATAGGAAAGTCAATGCATTTCAATAGCTTGTTGCACTCTTCGTTATAACGGATTATTTGCTCCGACCCTCTCTCTCCCCATATTATATGTTGATTAGATTCGCCAACCGATCTATTTAACCTGGGTGTAAGCAGCTTCAAATTACACTGTAACATGAGTGGGAAATGGTCGGACCAGGTCACATTATACTTAACGTATACATCATGCACAGATGCAAATGCAGCCTGTGTTATAACACAGTGGTCTAACCAACGTCTACACTTATGAGCGTCACTAAAGAAAGTATAAGTTCCAGAGTCAATACCTAGTTTTTGTATGTCCATACAACACCAAACCTGGTCGTTACAGTAGTTCATTAGTTCACGAAAAAACAGTTCACCCGGATGGGCATTGAAATCCCCCATAATATAAACAGACTCGACCCCGTACTCATCAACAATAGCACTCACCGCGCTGAGGCAATCCGTAAACTCTGGTAAGTTGTCCGCACTATTACATGGCATATACACACTAATCACTATAATCGGACGGTCGTCCGTCACTATCTTAATTGCGCATAAACGCGGATTATCGCAAGGCACAACCGATACGTCGTGAAAAACTGCGCAATTCCAAAGCACTGCCACGCCGCCGTGCGGTCGTCCGCGCAACATGCCCGTCGTCGTGTCCACAGCCGACGTTCCCGTCGCACAGAAGTTGTCATCAATGGTATTCAAAAACGGAATCTCGTCAGGTAATAACCAGGTCTCTTGAAGTGCTATTATAACACAAGTTTGGCACAGCTGTTTAACACCGTCAACACAGCGTTTGACATTTTTACAGTTAAGACTTGAAAATGTAAACAAACCGTTTGCCATGTTATAGGGTTAATTTCTTGCCGTCAGCAAAGTCAGTTCTGCGCAGTTCCTTGTGCTTGTAATGAACAAACATACGGAAAATAATACCTTTCGGCCATAAATTACTGTCTAAAAATAACGGTACTTTCGATTCAGCGACAAAAAATTTGTAGGCGCTGTAGTACTCTTCGTTTCTTATTTTTAATTTTTCCAGTGTCACTGACTCATTAGTATTGTCCCTAATATGATCAGCTATTTCCGATACTATTGCATTTTTATCAACTCTCGTAATGAACATGGGAATTCTGCGCTCCACCGCCTTGAAGTTTCCGTGCGTCGTAATCGCCGTACCAAACTGCCCTTCAAATCGCTTGTTTGACTTCTTCTTTTTGTACTGCACATGCTGCCAATCGCCTTTTTCATTTTTTGTCGTTTCTGTGTTTTCTGTAAGTGTAAAAGTGCTAACATGCGACATAGAGGAGCCCTTAGACGCTGGCCCGGCCGGCGCAATCGGCTGTTCGGCGCGATGACTCATTTTTGTCGGCACAACGGCCGGTGGCGGCGGCGGCGGCGATACGATGTTCTCAGCTGCAGGCTGTCTACCCGCCATAACAATTGAGCGATAAGTTGCGTTTTCACTCGTATTTACACTTGTAGGTGACAATGTTTGTTCTTTGCTGATGTTTGTTGTATCATTTAATGTCGAGTTATGTTGATGCGATATCCCCGACGGTCCGCTATCTAAGCACCAAGCACCCCGTCTTTCGTTGACGTTACACATCGATAACCGCGCTGGTGGTGCGTTGGTAGTAAAGGTAGTGTGTTGTTACGCCTAGTTTACGCTTCATCGAAGCATTCTTAACATCAGGGCGTATGAGATCATGAGGATCAGATCATTTTACGCCAAGATTACGCTCTTTCAGACAATATGCGAAGACAGATAATAGGCTTGTGTCCTGATTTTTGTTACATCCGTCAGTTAGACTATCAAAAAATATTGGATATTTTTTTGTCTCATGGACAAAATAAATGTATTATTTTTAGGTAATCTAAATTACAGACTAATTGAAATTAGGGTTTTTTGTCCTAGGAAAGAAGCCTTTTATAATTATCAGTCTCAGTCGCACTCGCATATAGGAACGTGCACGAGCACGAACTATAGGTGGCAGCACTAAACGACAAAAGAGACACGGGCGGACAATAAAGGAAACTATCATGTCTTTCAAAACAAGCTGTCAATTCAAATTATCTCTTAACGTGTCAATGTCAAATAATAGTAAGCCGTAGCTACACTGACATTAATCGTCCATCATCGCGATAAATTAACGGCGTTTCCGTCAATGTGGCTCCAGCATGAGAGGGTACAAGATTAAGATTGGCGGCACCAGCTGGCAGCACTATCGTCGTGCACGTTCCCTAGCACCGACGATGACAATGTTCGCGTACTGGAATAAGAAGCCAGGCGTGACGCGTTGTTACGCCTGGATTACGCCTCATCGAAGCGAGTCGCGGATAACGACTTTGCTCGCGTCATAGCTGTAGGCGCTTTGCATTTTTGCTCTAGAATCACCATTTACATACATTACACTTTAATGGTGATGAAAATAGAAGTTCTACGTCTTGGACGAGAGGATGGAATAACAAGGCGGTATTTTTTTGTTTCGAACTTTGATATCATAAAATGGGTCATTCTCATTTTCATGCACATAGTCACTACCGTGGGCGTTATTACTCTTTCTTATTGATAAGAAAAAAAATACTATCATGAATTCACTCATCCATATGATAAAAAGAATTCACGATATTATGACGGTTAGGTCGAACGTTTAGAAAAAGCAATTAAAGCCACGGTAGTGACATCCACGGTAATGACTATGTGCAGAAAAATGAGAATGGCCCAAATAGACACTTATATTTTATTTCAATTACATGCTATGATCAGTTTGTACGCCGTAAGGCAAAGCATAGTGGCTCGAAACTTAATAATTACATCTTTCTACATACTATGTTTTACAAATAAAGCCTATTCTATTCTAGTTTATTAAACTTTAGAGTTTATATAAAAACAATGGGTAATAGCAGTGAGGTTTCAATTGATTATTGAGAAAATAATTTTAATTGCTAACTTTACCTTCCGCTCATACATTTTCAGTTGATAAGTAAGGTTAGTTTATTCTAAGGCTGTAACCAAAGACCATTAAAACAAGAGGACTGTCATTCTCCATACAAAAAGCTGTTCCACGAATTTACAACGCCATCTATGTATAAGGTATAAGAATTATATTATTTACAATTATTCAACTTTGCAAGCGTGACACAGTATTTAAACGTTACAATTTATTTATTATTAGCTGTTTACGAACTAATTGTTACTATACTATGTTTCTTTGTTCAATTATAACATCGTTAAATGTTTAGTTTTTTAGCGCCATCTAGTTTTTGCCCGGAAATCCCCTAGCGGTTGGGTTACGATCCAAAGTATGGAGAATGACAGTCCTCTTGTTTTAATGGTCCTTGCTGTAACCAAAAGTGGACGTCTCTCGGTTGGTACTGACCCGAAACAGCACATTGTGCAGAAAAAGTTAAGTTTATTTGTCTTCATTGCTAACTCTCGCGATCATATACTTCATCGTAGGCGGTACATCATGGAAAACGAGCCCGTGTCGCTTGGCTTGGTCTTCGAAGTGAACCTCACTGACCGTCTCCCAACCGTCTCTGGCGGCCGCTATTTGGGTGCCGATGGATGTCATCCATCCTCCCGTCATTGTGACGTTTTGAGCCTCACATATAAGCCGCCTGTAAAATGAAATACAATACATTATTACAATACACACACCAGAAAAACAGATTACACGACGCACATTATTATTATTAAAACAAATACTTTCCAGAACATACAAAAGGCCCTTAAAATAGAACGTGATGACAAAAATTAATGGCAGCCTTTGGGTAGCAGATTACCAGACTTTAGGTAGCAGGGTACCAGATTTAGAAAAAGATAATATGTAATCATAATTATTAATTTATCACAGGGTGAGATTTACCTGATTCCAATTAAGTCATGCTATTAATATACTATAAACCGTGAAGAATTCTTTATTTGAGAACCATGAAATAAGTTCCTCCACTGTTAAAAAAACACCAACCTCGTTCTCAAGAGCTCCCTGGCAATGCCGAGCCCTCTATACTCAGGAGCGACCGCCAGAGCCCTGTCGTCGTAGAACGCAGCCAGGTTGTGCCTCTCTATTGGATTATAGTGCGCTAGTAAATCTGCACACACGGCGTAATACGTTTTCCATTCATTGCTTTCCGGCTGAAAGAAAATCAAGTTTGTTATTTGCTACGAAAAGATTCCCGCAACATTGTCCGCGGAGGTGAAATGAGCTAAATATCTCTTTCACGCCACTGCTTAGAAAAATGCCAATAGATGGACGGTATCGGGAGCGCAAAATCTCACATTCTGATTTCGACTATCACAGTCGCTACTTTGTACAAAAGCGATTCTTGGGATTAAATATTTGAAATCGTTTGAGTGTCCTGTTTTCAGGGTCTATTTATGTATGTTAGTTTCTTTATTCCAAGATAACAAACCTCTTAACTGATTTAGACATGTTAGGTTATTAAAAAGGTTATTTACCTCATTTTCTTCCTTATCTAGGTCCCATGTGTATTCTTTGACCAGGGACATAGCGGAAACGGCCATTATATCCACAACTTCGTCGCTTTCATCGGAACAGCAGATGACGCAAGAGAAATTCGGATCAGGAAGGTATTCCTCCAGGTACTCTGTGTACATTTTACGAGTTTTTGGAGATCCATTTACACCTAAAACATCAGAAACGCAATCAGCCTCCTAACCTAAGCATGGTAACGCCTAGAGTTTAGTGGTTTAAGAACTTCGTTTCTCATAAAGTTTTCTGTACCCAAAGGGTGACAAGAAAACCCTATTACTACACCTCAACTGTCCGTCTGTCCGTCAGTCATAGGGCTATATTTCTTCTAGTATGTGAAAGAGCCACCTCTGAAACGGCCTGAAATCACTTTTCAGCCTGCTGAAAATGCTTCCAAAGCACGGAAAATCACGTTTGAAGTTTTGACCTATATCACCGGCGCAACAATACAATGAAACTGAATTAATAAGATTAATATTTTAACCCATTTTTACTATTATTTTGTGGCGGCTTATAGAATAAATAAATACTTCCATGTTCTGAAGGTCCCATTTAGATGGGGCGAGAACTCGTATACGAGTTTGATTACATTGCGGGCTACCTAGGTACAGTGAGTACAGTTGATCGATTAATCGCCGCAATGAAATGAAAAAATCGCATACGAATGCTCACCTCGTCTGAATGGCTATGGTATATAAACAGCAGTAGCATGGCGTCCGAAGAACTCGATTCCTACCGGCTTGCCTAATATCAGGCATTCGAGCACCTTACTCTACAGCTCTTATGAGAAATGTCCGCCAAATCTCCACCGACTTGCCCGAGGATATCTTTTACTCCACGCCACTGATAAACAGAGACACAATCATTTTTATGCCACACCTGGCCATAAAGTGGCTTTTGCCACACGCTAAGCGTAAGGAAAAGCCGCTTTCTAGCCCAGTGTAGACATAAAATTATGTACACAACACGGGAGGTAATAAAGAAACTCGCTTGCAGCTCGGGCCGCTAACATCTGCGATGTCGGCCTTTCATTGTTTTACCACCCTTGTTGTGTAATGTACCTACTATTATACCCCACAGATAAACATAATGTCACACTTTGGTTACTTACCGGTTGCTTTTTGACAGGGCTCCTCTGTTGCGTAATATTTACAAAGCAGATCAACCACTTGTTCTTTACAACTCGGTAGCAGGTCTTGTATCCTCAACTTTAAGGTCGTCCCGTCCTTTTTCTTCTTTTCAAATCGAGACCACACTTTTTCACTCGGCATTTCTACCTAGAATACAGACGGTACTGCACTAAACAAATGAGTACTTACAGTTAATGTTTTGATTCTTTATTTATCTTATCGTATTTATCTTCATTACAGCAGAGAGGAAATTTATACTGTGTTGTATCATACTTTTATGTATGCTTGTAATAGTGTTTTGCTATTATTAAATTGTAATAAACGCATACTACCTATTCGAGTATTTAAATGAACTACTTATTCGAAGTAATTTTCCATGTACTAGTTTTTTGAAGTCGGGTTAAAATTGCCAAAACTTAAACATATTTGCGAGGTTATTACATTATCGTGACGTTTTGTATAATCGCGGAATCCCGGAAACTACATTATTAAAATCAAAATTTTAAAAAGCGGACTCCATATTTCCTTAACTGTTTCCGAGATTTTGCCAATTTTAGGCATAAAAGTATCTGAATTGGACGTAGTTATGCAATAACATTCCAACCCACAAAACAAAGTATCAACCTTCTGTCTTTAAAAACAAAGTCCATAATCCAACAAATTTTGCATGTGGAATGGAACGTTATTGCATAACTACGTCCAATTTCCGATGCGTGTTGATGATAGGTCAAATCAGTTTATTTTTATAAAGTGTCATAACGCTCAGAAAGTATGCAGTTTAGTATGAAATACTGATTTGTTATTATTTTGTAATTATTATGATGAATTAACAGTAACTCTTTGTTACTGTTTACGACATGTGACGCACGGATTTGGGTTATACCAAGTAAGCATTAATATATTATAAATAGATGTAACTAGCGTTAAGATACATGTTATCTGGTCTTCGTCATAGTCTTGTCTTGGGTTATTGTCTTACTCGTAATACAAAGACTATCACCATGAAGGAGTATTATTCAATAAACTCTCCTTGAAAACCACCGTGAGGCTCGAACATATTGAAATAAAAACGCATCACTCACGTTAAGTATATACAAAAGACGATGTGTGAAAGTGGATGTCTCGTCTTTTCTATAACGTGAGTGATCCGTTTTTATTTCAATATACCGGGTGTTGCCTGTAACAGGAGCAAATAATTAGAACGTAGATTCTACTCATCAAACAGTAAAACTTTCGTTCAACAACTTTTAAAAATTATGTAATCTTTAGATTTTATATTTTTCATACAAATTAAATAGTATTTTCAACGTTGTACGTTAACATCAGTCTAATTGACGTCGCTTGTCACGCTACAAACATAAAAAAACATCGCAATACATTGCGGCTTCAAATAAACTTTAAAGTGTTCTAAAAATTAAAACAAGTTATTTTTGGGTTACTATTATGTTGCATAATCTTTTTTAGTCGAATCATCATTTGGCAGAATTCATCATTTGGCATAATGCATTTTATTCGGAAACTTTAAACTTTTTGGGATTGTTATGTTACAAACCTAACCTAACCTATTTAACAGGATAATGCCTTGAAGAGTCCTGAAAATTCTACAGTTTCAGAAAAAAATGCATTATGCCAAATGATGAATTCTGCCAAATGATGATTCGACCAAAAAATATTCTGCAACATGAGGCGTAGGTACCCGTTATTTTATTTTTATGTCGCTGAACAAAATGTTGTTCAGTTTGAGGAGTACAATCTACGTTTTAATTATTTGCTCCTAGTACAGGCAACACCTAGTATGCTCTCCTTGGATAAAAATTGTTGAATGGGACTAGATTTAGTAATACATTATATAGGTAAGTGGCTTCTATACTCTGTACTTTTAGGTATTTAAAAAAAGGTAAACAAAAAAAACCACGTGACACGGGTCGTTCAGCCAATGGTATTGTGCCACAGATACAAAACGTTACTTTGATTGGCTGAACGACCCGAGTCACGTGGTTTTTTGTTTACCTTTTTTTAAACGCCTAAAAGTACAGATAAAAGACAAGTTTTTCCACAATTTAGAATATATAATTTAGAACGAAAGTACATTGTAGTAGTTTCCTAATTATTTGTTACACTAGTTTATTTAGTTTAGTTTATAAGTTATCGAATATTATATGCCTGTAATAGGCAACTGTTGATACCTACCTTATAATTTGTTTCCTCCCATGTACACAGTTTACACAATAAACATTTTATGATTCTGATTCAAATGGTTAGCCTTAATTAATTAATTTTGATTGTTATCACATACCCTTTTCAAAAACCTTAGCAAATTTAATGTAGTTAATCTGTGCCGAAGCAATATTTACACGCGTTTTCGAGATAAAAGCAAAAATCAACAAAAAGGCAACAAAGTGACATTAAAATCAGAAAAAGTGATATTTAAATGTCAGATGACACCAGCTTATTAAAAAAAGTCGAATATATCATACGGCCCGTACGGAATAGTATGTGCTTAGTAGCGAGTAGCTGATTTCCTACTGATATTTTTACCGTTGCTATATCGATTAACCAATAAATTATAGCAGATGTTAAATGACGTAGTCTTTACTTCGGTGTGTGGCATTTTTATTTTAAAATCTACGGTTAGGCGAAACTTAAGCTATGTTCAAATACCGTCTAACCTGTCAGTCCGTGACGAAATGTATGGAGTTTGACACTAATCGTCAGTTCTGTGACGACCTGCTAACTGTCAGTTAAGAACGCAATTTAAATAAAAAAGCCCTTGAGCGAGGAGGAAAATTTAGAAGATTATCATCGGTTATATGTCCAATTGACCTGTAGTTGATAAACGTAATGTTACAGAATAAGTAATACCCCGAACATCAGTTTCAACAAAACTGACGTTCCGGTCCGACCACCAAACGGAACGCACCAGATCCGACCGTCTCTGTCTATCGCATAACGCGTGCTCTTCGTGGAGAAACTTCTGTATGTAATACTATTTAATTAGGTAGGTACTTATTCTGTGGCCGGGCTGATTGAGTATTATGAATGAGTACCTACTAGCGTTTGTTTACTAAATGATATACAATATTTCTTAATACTTAAGGTACTCCGTGTTTTTTGTTTTTGTTTCATCGACATCTATTCCAAATGTATTATTCTGTCCTCGGCACGCAGTACGCTTCCCTTCGTCGGCAAAATCCTAGAGCAATTTACGTGATCCGTCCGAGGCAGAAATCGCTTGGAAAACGGTCTGCCCGAGCGAAAACATCCCGGCCAACAAATCCGTGCAGAGAATCTGGGATAATCCAATCTGCAAACAAGTGCATGCCCACCTCCTAGACTCCTGCTCCTCGAGCCAAGAAAAAGCCTGCTTAATAGCCGTATCGGAGAGGAAGTATGGGTCTTGGTTGCATGCACTTACATTTACGCTTAAGTGGCAATGGGCAGGGCACATTGCTCCCAGAACTGATGGCCGTTGAGGTGGTAAGGTTCTCGAGTGGCGACCACGTACCGGAAAACGAAGTGTTGGCAGGCCTCCCACAAGGTGGACCGACGATCTGGTGAAAACCGCGGGAAGCCGCTGGATAATAGCAGCACAAAGCCGACAATCCTTGGGGAAGGCCTATGTCCAGCAGTGGACGTCTTTTGGCTGAAATGATGATGATGATGATGACATTTACGCTTGCTGTCAGCCTGCGACTTGGCATTCACATTGTGATTCCCCATCGATGCGCCTGCGGAGTCCAAGTGGACCGTCTGGTTCACAACAGTCTCTCGTGCAAAAAGAGTGCTGGCTACCCCGCCACGCCTGCCCTTAACGATATCATCCGCCGGGCCCTTGTCAGCGTTAACGTGCCGGCCATATTGAAGACCCCGTCTTTGCGCGCAACGATGGCAAGCGACCCGAGGGTATGATCCTCGTGCCTTGGCGATTGGGACGGCCACTAATTTGGGATGCATCTTGCGTGGACATCCTTGCGTCGTCACATCTTGCCACAAACTCGCTGAGAGCAGGCGGGGCGGCTGCAGCGGCTGAGGCAGCGAAGCGCCACAAATACATGGGTCTCACAGACCAGCATGTGTTCACGGCCTTTGCAATCGAGACTCTCAGGCCGTGCAGTCCAGATGCCCACCAACTGGTAAGGACGCTAAGCCAAAAGCTCGTCCAGACCACTAGGGATCACATAGCTGGCTCGTTCCTCACTTAACGGATCAGCATAGCGATCTAAAGGGGGAACGCAGCCAGCGTAATGGAGACCCTGCCGCCCCCATCTGGGAGACATCACTTAGTTTTAGTTTAAGTTAGGTCAATTGTATTTAATTTTAATTGTTATTGCTCAATGTACTGCCATCTTATTGTAACAAGCAAAATACACACTGACATTTAGCTTGAAATTAATCCTTGTCTCTTTATCTGACAGATTGTAATAGCCAATTCTATCTTCAACCCGATTTACAGTTATTTTTGGATCCCCTAAATACAAGAGTTTCATTATTATCACGAATGACGCTATTATACAGATAGCGGGGTTAATAGCTACAATGTCGGCGTAAATCAAGATTTTGAGATAGAGGCCCTTAAGAGGGCTCAAACGTTTCAAACGTTCATTGATTTAGGCTATTTTCTTTTGCTTACCAAGCCGGATCTGGATATTATAATGTATCATCATCATCATCATTTCAGCCATAGGACGTCCACTGCTGGACATAGGCCTCCCTCATAGATTTCCACTTAATTCGGTTGGAAGCAACCTGCATCCACCGTGAGCCAGCAGCCTTAACCAGATCATCTGTCCATCTTGTTGGTGGACGTCCGACGCTGCGCTTGCCGATTCGTGGTCTCCATTCGAGAACCTTTCGGCCCCATCGGCCATCTGTTCTACGTGCTATATGCCCTGCCCATTGCCACTTCAACAAGCTTATCCGTTTAACTATGTCGGTGACCCTCGTTCTTCTACGTATCTCCTCATTTCTGATTCGATCCCGCAGAGAAACCCCGAGCATAGCCCTTTCCATAGCCCGTTGAGCGACTCTGAGCCTATTCATAAGGCCTATAGTGAAGCACCACGTCTCGGATCCATATGTAATCACTGGCAACACACACTGATTGTATACTTTCGTCTTAAGGCACTGAGGTATTTTGGACGAAAAGACGTTGCGGAGTTTCCCGAACGCTGCCCATCCGAGTTGGATTCGACGATTGACCTCCTTCTCGAAGTTGGACCTACCTAGTTGGACTGTCTGTCCTAGGTACACGTACGCGTCAACAACTTCAAGAGCCGAGTTCTCAACCATAACGGGAGTAGGCACAACATGGACATTGGACATAACTTTCGTCTTGTCCATATTCATTTTTAGGCCCGTATAATGTATACAGGGTCGATAAAATCAATGGGCAATGGAGGGAAACTTGCTTAAATCCTTATTATAGCTGATTTTACTTAAAGTTGATTCTTTTGACTTTCATAACATGAATTACTGCATTCACAGATTTTGTGAAAATCTTACCTAAACTGGGAAGCAAAACTTACGAAAAATAAATAAACTGCATGTATTGGATGTATGTACAATTGTACATAATAGATGGTAAAAAACGTAATCGTAGTAACCGCCATTGTTTCCTTTGGCGGTAACTACGTTTCCGCTTTTTACCATCGATATGTATTTTTTATTAACGAATGTTGTGTCAAACCTGGCCACGAAATAAGCTGGAATCACGTTGTTGGTTCTAGTATTCCACTGCAAGCAAATTCGAAATTCAAATTCTTTATTTCTGCAAGTAGGCCTCAAGGGCTCTTTTACTTCTCTGGTTCTTATGGCGCTTCGGCAAATGACCTTCTGGCGTGAAGAAGCGCCGGAAGAAACTCACCAGTTTCTCTTTTCAAAAACATTCAGCAATTCAATAATCAATATTACATAAAATTTCATTAATAAGATGCAGTAAACAAATAACTAATATACATTACAATAAACTTAAAACAAAAGATAAATAGAAAAATAGGAAATGAAAAGACATAATATACTTAAATTAATGTAGATGTAAGGGGTCTCCGTTGTCAGAAACATGTTTTGGAGGTGTAAAGGACCTCCAAACGTGCGAAAGCGAAAAAAAACTCGTCCCACCATTTAAAACTCATAGAAAACGATCATATACCTACTTCAATCTTTCTTTTTTTCTACTTCAATCACTTGGCTGATAATTTCGTATCAAGTCAGGAGTGTTGATCAAGTTAGTACCAAATGTTGCCCCTTCGGATTGGCTTAGCCAGCGACCAGAAAGAGCACGCGTTATGCGATAGAGAGAGACGGTCGGACGCGGAGCGTTCCGTCCGGTGGTCGGACCCGAATGTTAGTTCTGTTAGAAAGAGAAACTTCTGTACGTAGTACTATTACTTATTCTGTGGTCAAGTCTTGATTATATTAAAAAGCCTTTTCTAAGGCCCCTTAAAAGTGCTGTTAAGGTGTACAATTTAAGACATCGTTCATTAAAGATAAGACGGGTTGTTTTTACCGTAATGGACAGTCAACCTGAGTTTTAACATTTAGATTTTAAAGATAACAGACTTTTGAGCTACACAGGGTGAATGTGAAAACTGGATTTTCGGTTTTAGAACGTTTATTTAATTGATGGATATCAATAAAAAGTCAAAGTTTAAGTTCTTTATTCTTCAGTTTAAGCCACAGACAGACTACCTCCACTAGACGGAGCATGTTGAGCGGTGCGCGCTCACATCTGATATGGTCAATTGTATAGCATTACGACATTACGCGACCGGCCGCTCGTTCAGTTGCGACCATGTTTTTGACTTGTGTGTGCACCAAACGTGAAATAAATATTTCTGTTCAATCCGACGACAATCTCGAAACGTAAAATGATAAAAAAGATGTGAAACACGCGTTGTATTAGTAATATCTACCGATATTTAATCGCACATATGCGTGGTGAGCTCGTGTCGTATGGCATGCTCCGTCTAGTGGAGGTGGTCTGTGGTTTAAGCATACTAAAATGTACCTATGAATGTTGATATTTGCCACCGATTCCAAAGTGAAACCTATTACTTTTATAACGGTGGTTTTAGTTTCAGCAATATCCGAATTAAAATCTATTCATTTAATCATCTCCATGACTAAGGTACAGTCATACAACGTACGGCCTAAACCACTGAAGGTAGTAAAATGAAATTTGAAACACATTATTTTTAGGGAAAGCTTGTATGTCCTTTTTCTAAAATAGAACGTCAAACTGTCTGTACGGACAGCTTACTACATGCAACAGGTGCTTTAGTTGAGTTTTTTTACCTTTATTGGACATCCAACCCAATTTCATCACACACTGTTAGCTTTTATAGGTTTAACAGTAATCTATACAACTGATACATAATGAGGTTTCATGAATCAAGCGAGTTCCATAATAAGATCACACGAGTGTTTTAGGATCTAAAAAATGCTATAGTTGTATACATTATTTTATCCACTTACATATTAGAATTGTGTTCGGGAACCGGGAAATAGTAGATTGTGTCACAAGGGAGCAAAATGATATATTTACGGCGAGGGCGTACATTGAATCCTGAACGAAGCGACGGATTCTACAATTGAATCCCGAGCGTAGCGAGGGATTCTAAAGTAGAATCCGGAGCGTAGTGAGGGATTCAAGTGTTAACGCCCGTGGTGAAAATAATTTTGCTACCTTGTGACACATACTGCTTTTCACACCGACTATGAGGAAAATTTAAATACAAACGCTACCTACCAAAATAACGAAAACGAAATATATAGTTAGTCAAAGAGCATCACACATTTTTAATAAAATGAAATGTGAAATTGTTAAATTTACAGTTCCTTATTATTTTATAAAACGTTTATTACTTTTTACGGACGGGACGAATTTACTACTTCCATATTATATTTATGGCCCTCGCCTGCGGCTCGGACCCCAAACACCTGTGGTCTGGGCCATTCCTTATTATCGACTTTATGTAGAGTCGATATGTAGAGTCTATGTAGAGTCGATATGTAGAGTCAATGTAGAGTCGATATGGAGAGTCGATATGTAGAGTCGATATGTAGAGTTGATATGTAGAGTCGATATGTAGAGCAATAATGTAGAGTCGATATGTAGAGCAATAATGTAGAGTCGATAATGTAGAGTCGATATGGAGAGTCGATATGTCGAGTCGATATGTAGAGTGGATATGTAGAGTCGATATGTAGAATCGATATGTAGAGTCGATATGTAGAGTCAATAATGTAGAGTCGATAATGTAGAGTCGATATGGAGAGTCGATATGTAGAGTCGATATGTAGAGTTGATATTTAGAGTCGATATGTAGAGTCAATAATGTAGAGTCGATAATGTTGAGTCGATATGGAGAGTCGATATGTAGAGTCGATATGTAGAGTTGATATGTAGAGTCGATATGTAGAATCGATATGTAGAGTCAATAATGTAGAGTCGATATGTAGAGTTGATATGTAGAGTCAATATGTAGAGTCTATAATGTATGGTATGGCAATGGCATATTCTAAGCAGGTTCAAACTAAAAATACCCTGTAGGTAGTCCTTGAACAGAAAAGTATCACTTTGATCCCTCTTATGAGGGATCAAAATACTTTTTTCTGAATAGGAGGTGTGAAAAATTATTTTTCACACCTCCTATTCAGAAAAAAGTATTTTGCTCCCTCATAAAAGGGATCAAAGTGGTACTTTTCTGTTCAAGGACAACAGGGTATTTTTAGTTTGAACCCATTTAGAATATGCCATACTATAGACAGCTTTATTAGTATATTAGACACAGAGGGCGGTATAATAAGGAATGGCTCACATCACAGGTGTTTGCGGTCCGAGCCGCAGGCGAAGGCCATAAATATAATATGGAAATGGTATTTTCGTCCCGTCCGTAAAAAAATATAATCGTTTTGTAAAATAATAATAGACTATAAATTTAACTTTTCATTTTAATAATAATGTGTGATGCTTTTTGACTAACTATATATTTCGTTATTTTGGTAGGTAGCGTTTGTATTTGAATTTTCCTCATAGTCGGTGTGAAAAGCAGTATGTGTCACAAGGTAGCAAAATTATTTCCACCACGGGCGTTAACACTTGAATCCCCCACTACGCTCCGGATTCTACTTTAGAATCCCTCGCTACGCTCGGGATTCAATTGTAGAATCCTTCGCTTCGTTCAGGATTCAATGTACGCCCTCGCAGTAAATATATCATTTTGCTCCCTTGTGACACAATATAGTATATTGTGAATATACTATTCATAGAACTACCATGGCCGACTAGATTTCAAATCATGGCTTACTAGATTTTCATAATAGTATCGATTTCGATGTTAATATGATTTTTCACACACTGTCAGATGACACACTGATTTTACATTACTGGTTGCAATAATGCCTACGGTTTCCGAATGCATAATAAAGGGTTTATGATATCGGTGTAGATAAAAACTGATTACGCCTGACAAATGGTTGATATTGACAGCAGTATCAGCGTTTATAACTAACAGAGTATGAGCATGGTTAAATTAAGCGCATCAATTCTATTTGTTATAATAAATAAATTAAACCAACCACCAACCATTTTACTTACTGTACGTGTATTGTTGTCTTACTTTTGTGCAATAACTTAAAATTCTTATTCTTAAATACCCGATAACGATATTTGATATTGAGCTACGTAATTTCAGACACACTTGAGTTTAATCAGCTGAAAAAGTTATGACGCTAATTGGAAATGTATTAAATTATATTCCATAGGTATGTGACTAAAGATGTAGTGCTGAAGGACATGACTGACTGTCAGGTATCCGAGGACGGGACGATGTCGGAGACAGCGAAGTGAAGGAGACAAGTTCGGAAAGCCAACGCCCACCCCACCACCGTGCGTGGGATAATAAATAGTTAGGAAGAGAGAGAGAGAGAGAGAGAGAGAGAGAGAGAGAGATGTGGCTAAAGACTCGAAAGATCTTAATTTTGAACGTTCTAAAATAAACTGCATTAATAAGTAGTTTACTTAAACTATTTGACTCGTGTTGGCGTCTTTTTCTATGACCAACAGAAAGAAAGAGACATAAACACGAAAATTCGCGTCATCGCATGTGTGCAGCCATACAAATAAAGATGGTTGCCTACATAAGTTGTTAAGTTTCTTCAAAAACTACACTCTACTTAGTTTTCCTGTGGCGTGTCGCTCTTATTACGAGGCCGTACCATTCTGAAAGTATTCTGTACCTACCTTTTTAACTAGCTTCACGAAAAGGAGCAGATTCTCTAGCAGGTTCGTTTTATTCTTTGTTCCTCAGAACTTCATCATCTGATTCGAAAATATATTTTTCTACTCCTGTACTGTTATCTGTCTTTTACTTGGTCACGAACACTAATATAAGAACATACATAATATGAGTTCAGAGAAGTCTATACTCTATTCCCCATAACAGCACTAGTGTCGTTATAGTCACTTTACGTTATTGCTAGCATCCACAGACTTCTAAATCTAGGTTAAACTTAGGTCAAGGATTAAGCGCTCAATTCTAACTTCACGATAAAAATTCACAACTACCAACTTAACAAACAATTAAATTCCTACGATTCATAAGAAAAACAAAACTTTCCGAATTAAATTAATTGACAACCTTTCATTTTTTCGAGCCTTTAATTTTATTGGTTCACTGTATTTGGTTTGAAAAGACGAATACGCTGATAGTTTATTTGTTTCACCAGGATTTGTAATTAATTTATAATTAATATATTAATATTTACTAATTCTAAAAGGGCGTAACTACAGTTCTACGGTAGAATAAACCATTACTTTAGTCTTATCGCGATCGAAAAAAAGTAAGCGATCTCACAGTATGCATTGACATTTGTCAAATTCAAAATTATGACAGCTTATTTTTTCTGTGGCAAAAGGCACTGGCATTTCATCTATTGTGCCGTAGAACTGGTAAAATGAGAACATATTTTTTATTCATTTTTATTTTTTATATTAAGCGATTTAAAAAAATTATAAAAATGGTGTAGTGTTCAGGAGACAAAATGCTTTCGAATCGTATATACATTTTAAAGTCTTCTTAAAATGAAATGTTGTCAATTGATGCCAACATAAAAAAAAGTATTTTAATTATCGTCACATCGTGTCACCAGCCATATCAAAAAAAAGTTTACCATAGACACAACTGTCATGCCGGCTGTACACACTCGGAGACACCGGACGAGACACGCGTGACGTCCATGTATTTTATATTTTAACCTAGTCGTAGAAAAAGTATTGTATGCAACGTTGTATAATTAAGTCAAAAAACGCTCATTGCGTCTCTATTTGCGATACTCGCCGCATTCGCGGCTCGTATCGCAACTCACGCAATTCGCATTTTTTGAACCTTCTTATACAACTGTTGCATAAAATACTATTATAGAATTTTGTGAATTTGATAGTGTTGTAGTGTTTTAATATTTGCAGTTGCTTATTTTTTTTAAACGACTTCAGAAATAAGGTTTTCAGTTAGTTTGTTATCAGCGTATTTCGATGTATTTACCCGATATATAAATTGTTAGTGTGGCGTTAAATTATGTCCATATGATACCTCACTTTTTTGATGCTAAAAATTTACATCAAACTGTTCAAATCTTTATTTTTCGTTAATGTGTAAGGTTTGTGTCTATTATTTTTTTTTAATTTTATCAATTGAAAAGTAGATAACCAAAAGAACAAAATTTGACTTCACACTAAAAATACCTATGTAAATGCCCATTTATTGTATTTTATTAATAGGTTTAATTAGCCAAAATGGCTTCGCAAATTTGGTCTAAATTTGAAGTGATACGAAATGGCTCACTGCTTACGTATTCAAGATCTACCAGAGGGAAGGCACGAAGAGGCTGTAGATTTACTGGTGAAACACTTCGTCAGTGAAGAGCCAGTCCATAGAGCTGCAGGTAAATTATGCGTGTCATTTTCAGGATAAAAATATCACTTTACTACTTTTTCTTCACCGTAAGGTTAATCGGTATACTTTGACCTTATAAGCCATCCATAAAAGCCCATTTTATTAAATGAATAAATGGTGGAATTAAAAAATTACACTAAACTATTAAATTGTACTTCATTTATAGAACCATTAATTTTCGTACTGTTTATATAAGATTTTATGTGAAACTTCGTAATTATCTGAGCATAACTTTATAGAACTTCATATTCTGCTATATATTCTGTGTACGCTAGTTATTTATCTTTACATTTTCAGGAGTGGCACAAAACCCAGAAGCTGTAGCAGAGAGACGAGAAACAATCGCCGAATGGAAGACAGACCCTGCTGTCCATGTAATGATATGTTGTGAAGACAATGATGATAATTGGGAAGAGGGGCAGATAGTGGGCGTCTCTGCTATGATGCTGTTTGTCGCGGGATCTAAGTCTTTCTTGGCAGAAAAAAAGGTACGCCCACCTGCACAACTAGCACAGAGTTCGAGGGCCGACCGGCGACCCCAAGTGGAACCCCAAGTCCCCTTGAAGAATACGAGTCCATCTATTGCACTTTCGGCCGAGACTAATCATAATACTTTTCACGCTACTGTGAGAAAAAATTACAAAATTAGCTTAGAAAACCAACAAAACCCCTCAAATCATCTCGAACTCCATCGTCTCCCTATTAATACTTACTTTCGGGCCTTTACAAGAATGTATTATTCTAGTTCTATGAATATACACTTAGTATATATTTTTACGTCACACCTGGCAATAAAGTGGGAATAACCACCCGCTAGACGTACGGAAAATCTCACTTCATGGCCTGGGGGAGACGTAAAATTTGGTACTTACCACGAGCGGTAATAAAGAAAGCCACAGATCGCCCCTTGTCTTCAGCTCGGGCGTCAAATACCTGCGATCTGAGACATTCTTTGTTTTACCGCCCTAGGTGAGTAATGTGCTATTGTTTTCCAGTTACAAACAAAGGAGATGCAGAAATATTATAAATTGCTGAACATTGAAACAAATTTATACAAACCTATGGAGCAGATTAAAATTTCCAGTTATTATATTGGCCGAGGCTTGGTTGTCCATCCTGAATTCAGAAAATTGGGCATTGCTACCCAATTTTTCAAGGCGAGGTAATTCGTAAATGGACGGACGGACGGACAACAATGGTTCAACAATGGTTTAAGGGTTCTGTTTTTATTCTTTTGAGGTGCAGAAACATAAAAAACGTATTTTTTGGCGCATTTTACTTGATAGTGGTACAGAATCCTTTTATACCAGCGTCTATGTACTTTGGGTGATTCTTAAAGGACATCGTTGCCATGGTCACGAATATTCAGAAGATTCCGCCTCATTAATAGCATTTTTGTTTAGTTTGTAGATCTAGGCCGGAACTACATAATAACCAAAAATAAGAGGCGGAATCTCCTGAATATTCGCCAATATGTGCGCACAGGAGAGTGACAATTTTCCAGAATGGGGTCATTATTTGAGCGTTTCAGCCGCCTCGCTTTTTTTGGACACATTTTTGTTGAAGTTCCTTCAGATTTTAGTCTCATATCGAACTATTAGGTACGGGACTACTAACAAACACTTTGAAATTATATTAAAAACTGCTGGAATCTCGACAAAAATGTGGCCACGAAAGTGACGCGCGACCCTTTTGCGTTTATTTTGTTTTTCTCCAGACGTCTGGCGTGTGAAGCGCACAAAATCCCTGCTACATGTTTTCTGGTGACGTCCGCCGGTTCCCAGAAGGCGGCTGAGAGGGACCACTGGGAGACTATCCTGGAGATCAGCCTGGACGAGCTGGGGCAGCAGCATGGCGTGACCTTCGAAGGAACGGGTGTCCA
The DNA here is from genome assembly GCA_947034925.1 of Eudemis profundana. Classification (NCBI taxonomy): domain Eukaryota; kingdom Metazoa; phylum Arthropoda; class Insecta; order Lepidoptera; family Tortricidae; genus Eudemis; species Eudemis profundana. Next base: position 23,732,581 of record OX344805.1, on the reverse strand, counting down.
GAAGCTTATGCTCTGGAAAGCACCGCACCACAATCTCTCTAAAATCACAGAATAAAATAATAGGCACTACGTACAGAAGTTTTTCTTCCTAACACATTTGACGCTTGGGCTCGACCACGGGACACACCGGATCCGACCGTCTCTCTCTATTGCATAACGCGTCCTCTTTCTGGTCGCTGGCTAAAGGCTTGTTTACACTTTGATAAGTAGCAAGTGCAGCACGTCTAGCATAACTGGCCGCGACTTCGTTTCTCGCGCGACAGACATCACCTGTCACTGTCACACTACATTGAGTAGAAAGAGATAGATAGCTAGTTGTGCTAGAGGTACAGGTCAGAAGTGATTAGTTAACATGTTTTTAGGATGATAAGTGTTAAGTGTCAAGAATTCGTTTACACATTCTTTAGTTGTGCAGGTGCAACAAAATGGACGACGAACTCCTAACGATTGGAATTACGAAATATTTTAAAAAGGATAGTCGCGGTCATTGCTTCAGAAATCGTAAATGAGGTATTAAATTTTTAAAAAAATTCACGTTTGATCCTCAGTCCACCTTATTTTTGTACCGTTCGTGTCCATACTATGCACTTAACCCGCCGTGACTGCGAGTGCGGGGAGTATGCGGGTGTGCGGGGGCAACTACTTGACAGGCAAAATAGACCGAGCGTCCGTTCACTTTACTTCATACTCGCACTTCGCACTCACACTTGTCACTTAACAGGGTGACCGTTTAGGTACACGTGGTTTTTACTAATAACTTTACATACGCACTTCTCACCTACACATTAAATAAAGAAACGGATCACTCACGTTATACAAAAGATGAGACATACACTCGACATGTTTCAGGAGCATTCGGCAGTCCCTTAATCATGAGTAGTGTTCACGAACGCCGACAGGGCTGCTAGGCGTAGTAGTCGTTTTTATGTCAATATGTTTGAGTCTCACGGTGGTTTTCTAAGTAAAACACAGTTTTTGTTTACGTAAACAGTGGTTTACGTTTCTTTTGAAGTATTATACTGTCAACACACGGGAATGTTAGGCCAGTTGCCACTGTCTCTAATTTTGCCGTGTAATGAGGAATAATCGGACGTACTTCGGGCACACGAAGCTAATGCTAACAAATTATGATAACACGGCTAAATTACGAACACTGGCTAGTCGTGTTACAGTCCCGTGTGGTGAATGCACAGTAGTTACATGTCTGTACTGAGACACCGCTCAAGTAAGTATTCGTACCCTTGGTCAAATAACGTCGCATGTGACTTTACGTCCAAAGTTTTTTTATTGCTTAAAAATCAAATCATACGAACTACATGATACACACAGATCCTGAAAAATTTTCATTTTTCAGATACGTCGTTATTTGACCAAGGGTACGTATTGTTCACGGTTAAAGGATAAACTCTAGAAATAATAACAGTTTCAGAGTTACATTGTCGAAATTATTTTCTAAAAAACGTAATTTTTAACCCACTTCACATCATGACCTCAATTCAACCCGTTTTAAACTAAATTTTGACGAAAAACTTGATTCATTCATCAGCCTATACATATGTGCCGTACTGCTGCTGGGCACAGATCTACTCTCACAGGTGAAAGTAAATTAGGCTCCACGCTGGCCCATCAAGGGGTGGGAACTCCACAGTCCACATACACCTTTTTGATTCGCGTATGTATACAGTTTCCTCACGAGGTTATTCCTTCACCGAAAAGCTAATAATATAAAACATGTAACTTGATTCGCTCTTCCGTAAAACCTTGGAAGTAACTGTTTGTCATAAAATCTTGGCCCTGCAAACGTATTACTGCAAATTGACGTCGATTCCCGCGCGCAAGACAAACCGCCCGGCCCAAAGGTTGCCCGGGTAATGTAAAAAAATAATACCCCCGACCCGGTCGTGACGGGTTCATAAATCACTTCATTCTGCCCGGTTCCCATAGCTTTCCACTACGTGAATGGGGTGTAAAGGATGCAAGTTAACTGTGTAAATCACAGAACGCTCCGGGGAAATCCTGGAGAGCGTTGTGTGATTGATTCCGAGTATTGCCTTCAATCACAAATTAGACTGTAGTTGCCTTTTGTGACTGGATTTCAGTTGATTTAGTTTATAGTTGGGTTAACAGGTTTTGGTTGTGTTGCAAATAATTGTGTTTGAAAGCGGGATATTGCGATTTGAATTAAATGCTCGTGATTGGTGCCGGGCTTGACTGAAATCTACAGGTTTTTTCCGTATAGCAGAGTGATTGAACTGAATAGTGAATACCCTCACGCTACCCTCATGCTAAACACTTTTTTTCAAAAAGTTGCTTAACTAGGAATTTTGCAACCGAACCGTACTGAGGATCTTTAAATGGGGAAGAAATAGCCACAAAGTTAATTTCCTCTTGTAATTTATTGCGGTTGTCTCCATATCATAATTTTCCTGACACCAGAGTCCTCAAAGGTCACGCCATGCTGCTGTCCAAGCTTGTCCAGGCTGACCTCCAGGACGGTCTCCCAGTTGTCTTTCTCAGCTATCTTCTCGGTGGCAATGTTCGTCATGAAGGCAGCGGTAGCAGGAACATTGTGGGCCACACATGCCATACGTCTGAAAAGGGAAAATACTCGTACGTCTAAATAAACACTGATATAGCCCGTATAAACTCTTAAGACCAAATGTTGTCAAACGAACGCAAGCCAAAAACTACCTTATAATCAGAGCATAACGTAGTTTTTGGCTTGCGTTCGTTTGGCAGCATTTGGTCTATAACCAGGCATCGGAGATTCGAATGCTAAAATACCTAAACTTTGGAATCGGTGTCGGTGTTGATTAGTAGAGGCGGACTCAATTTAATTTTATTATTAAACCCGGAATTTCTATAGTAACCTATTCAACTGTAATAAACTATTAACAGTAAAAGCACTAGTTACTTGGAAACCATATATTTATAATAAAACACAATCGATCCAGTAATTGATTATTCTATCGAGACGCCATTCCGGCGCGAACCCACGCTAGGAGGCTTCACAGTCCGCTAGGTTGGCAGCGCCCTCTCCAACTTCGGCCGCGTTCAGAAATGCGGCTAACAGATCGGCCATCCTGACAAAACCTTCGTCCTCGAAGGTCATCTTGATGCTTCAGACGGCTGCGGTATGCTTCACCTTGGTCTACGTCCCTGTGGACCAGACACATCTTTAGGTATAACCTGTAAGCAGGCTATGCACGATCCAGGTTCAACTTATTCCTTTCAATTGGTAATATTATCATGATACAGTACTGATGGCGTGTACTATAATAACTTGGCATGTAACATTTAAGTCCATTAGAATTATATAACTGAAATCCTACTGCGGTACTCAAATACACTATCCACTACTACTCGTAGTAACAATTCGTTTGAAGTAATTCAAATGTATAGTATCAATAACGATTCTGTAACTTTAATCATGATTGGCCACCAACGAGACCGACATTCCATAATGCAGTCAACAAACAGAGATGATCACTGTTGTGACGTGGATCTAATAGAGACCTTATTAATTGGTGTGACTTATCCTTATGATAAATTATGATTTCATGAGTAAACAACCCAAAAGTAAATTATCATTAATCTTTATCCGATTACTGGTACCAAACAGGTTTGAATCATGGCTTTCCTAAACGAAGACATGGAACGAACTCACAGTTGATTTCATTGTGGGTTTTCAGCAGCACGATTTTTACAGGCATCGTCAGCTTAGGGGATGGCGCGCCTGCTCGATTCAGCAAGGCTCGGCCAATGCGCCATCCATCCATGAGCGTCACACGATAGCGACCCTCCAATGCAGCCCATGCAACGAAAGTTAAATACTGCATATTAATCTCTGTAACAGACAGTAAAGCTTAAGATTCCTCACAACATTAGGCAACATTTTGCCTTTAGATGTGAAGTCGTTGACGACATACTTTTTGACATGGCCTGAAGATACGTGGCCAGTGCGTCATCATCGTTTCCTTCTAGTGTAGCAGTTTTTGATTCAACTCTTCCACCATTAGATTATACGCCAAAGGCAATCTAACCCCATCATTCAACCAGAATTTATTTATTGCTCTTGGTCAAGGTCACCATTGATAGAGTAAACAGCGCCCGACCGCTCGTTGTGGAAGTCTTTGGGGGAGACCTGTGTCCGACAGCGGACGAATGATGATATTATAATGCTAACCTTGCTACAATCTCATAGGATTTGGTCCATTTAGAAACTTACTGTAACAGTACTTGTACAGTCTGTGCTACAACTTGTATTTCATTTGATGTTCAAAGAATAAGCGATATTGCATATTTACTCGACCATACATTCATTTGGACTTTACATTCTAGTAGTAATTCTCGTCGTGTTACCTTACATTTGTTGTCTTCTTTACCCTTAGTCTGATGTCCCTTCTTAAGGTGAGGTGAGATCAATGTCGCTTTGACGCCACTGACTAGCGTAAGCGCCACCGCGCGTGACTCCAGCCTCTCCTTCATGGGTGACCGTGTAGCATCACCGACATTTGCAGCAGCGACGTTGATCGTGACCATTTAACATCACCGACTGGCGCGGTACGCGTCGTCGTCGTGACCATTGAACATCACCGACTGGCGCGGTACGCGTCGTCGTCGTGACCATTTAACATCACCGACAGGCGCGGTACGCGTCGTCGTCGTGACCATTGAACATCACCGACTGGCGCGGTACGCGTCGTCGTCGTGACCATTTAACATCACCGACAGGCGCGGTACGCGTCGTCGTCGTGACCATTGAACATCACCGACTGGCGCGGTACGCGTCGTCGTCGTGACCATTTAACATCACCGACAGGCGCGGTACGCGTCGTCGTCGTGACCATTGAACATCACCGACTGGCGCGGTACGCGTCGTCGTCGTGACCATTTAACATCACCGACAGGCGCGGTACGCGTCGTCGTCGTGACCATTGAACATCACCGACAGGCGCGGTACGCGTCGTCGTCGTGACCATTGAACATCACCGACTGGCGCGGTACGCGTCGTCGTCGTGACCATTGAACATCACCGACTGGCGCGGTACGCGTCGTCGTCGTGACCATTGAACATCACCGACTGGCGCGGTACGCGTCGTCGTCGTGACCATTGAACATCACCGACTGGCGCGGTACGCGTCGTCGTCGTGACCATTGAACATCACCGACTGGCGCGGTACGCGTCGTCGTCGTGACCATTTAACATCACCGACAAGCGTGGTACGCCGTCGTCGTGACCATTTAACATCACCGACATGCGTGGTACGCAGTCGTCGTGACCAGTTAACATCACCGACATGCGTGGTACGCAGTCGTCGTGACCATTACTATTACCTTAATCATATTTAAGTACTTGCCATGCGCATTGAGTGCAACCGAATCCAATTCCCACACATTATGTCGCATAACCCGCGCGCGCACGGAGTGGAGCTTTGTAATCATCAAGACGTGCGGGGCACATCATCATCGACTGCATCGCGACACCAACTGCACATGTAGCAAGCATCTCCCTCGTCTGTAACTACAACATCATTAACACAGCGGCTTCGCCACAAACAAAACCACATTAGATACTGCCAACATTACATTTGCGACATTGCCTTTGCGCTGTACTCATAAAAATGTCGTGTGCTGTGGTCGTTATCAAGAGCGATGAGCATCACGCACCCTTTATCGGTATTTGGATAGTTTTTCACACGCGTTTAACCCACGAAATTCGCTATTAATAATATGATTTTACTTCACGTACTCATTCAACTTATACACACTTAGTTCGTTTCACATAGCTCTCCGTTTGTGTATCATGTCAACATTTACACACTAGTGTCTACTCACTATGACTGCGTCCGTTGAACCAGTAGTCTCAAGTTCTCAACTCATCTACGAGACCAGCGGCGTTGGTCCAGCATCGACGACACTCGTTGCACATACATAAATCATACTCAATATGTAAACAACAAGAATGATTTACCGAGCAGGACACATAATCAGCAGTAATAATTTAATCCATTTTGTACCAGAATATTATAGCTTCTGAACTAAAATACTAAAGTGTACTTGAACTAACATACAACTATGCCATAGTGCGTAATTCAGTATGGTAACCATTCAATAACTAAAACTGTTCACGGTTTACAAACGCAATTCACGATCAGAAAATATCAGTTCAATCCAGCCAATTAAGTAAGTTACAACATGACATGATTGAACCCAACATGACCAAACCTTTTCCATTTCAATATTCTTATAACCTGTATTGTGAACCATTGCCCAAAGATGTAACAAGTAGTTTGAGAACACATAAAGCTCAACAATGAACATGCTGATCACTGGTTTTAAACCAGATAGAACTTGGCTTACTGTTATTATTTACTATACTTTCTTTTTTTCGTTCATTAGATATTCATCTACTAAATAAAACATTTATCAGTGATTGATAACCATCACACAGTTTACAACTGCAGGACGAGAAATGAGGCACTGCAATGAAGCGCTTTCTACACATTGCAGATGTTTCCCAAGTGTGAAATAGATGAAAGTAATAGTTTCTCATCATTACAATTGACTGCAGTGTCAGAACATCTATTTATTAATAATAGACTATTTACTGCAACCTTACACATGTGTAATACATACACACATTACACACATACACATTACATATTACGTATACGTGATATATGCTATTACTCCAATCAATGCAGTCAAAACCAGTTAGTTTAAATGCCATAATACTGAGTCTAGACTGATATGTCTATTGCTTTACCCAATCTTGTGGTCACCAAATAATAGAGAACCATGAAATAGGCATTGCATTTTATCATTGTCACCATGCCATATTGGTAATCCAGTATGTACAAGAACATAACTTATAAATTGGTGTTATCATTGTTAGCAGAAATGTATAAATTGTCATGAACTAACTCACCAATCGCATGAAAACATGTTTCTTTTTGACAATAAACCAGCTTCTTTCAACTTGTTAATCATTCCATTTCCATCAAACTGATAAGCTCACTAATACTCTGATGGATATTGAACAGCAACGTATATGTCCACCACTGCCATACAGACCAGAACTGCCACCTGTGCTGACACCATATTGTAACTGTAGCAGACTGGGGTAGTTACACTTCATCTGAGAACATAAGTATCACATTATTGCATAATTCACATAGTACTGACTGCTACAGTACAGTTAAATGTCACAGCATTTAATACTATTTCACCAAACAGTTGAATACCATTTTATCAAAATATGGGTATCCATAAGCCTGCTGACATGACTCATAGTCACATACTACAATGAAATTACCTAATGCAATACTGCAATTACATAAATGCACAGAATTGATGAACTCTGCAAAGATTTTACTATGTCGGGCATCATTAACAATTTTCCAAATTGATGGGAAATCAAAATGCTTACACACATATGTTAATATGACGCTTACACACACATACAGTCACAATGTGCTAAGAATTTGTTGAAATTGTGCAATTCCCCCACTAAAGGTAGGTTTACTAGGATTAACTTAGTACTCGGTCAAATAAACTCACCAGTCTTTCCCATAAAGTTGGACATGTCCGTTCAATCTTACCAATTTTATGATGGTCCTTTATTATACCATTATCACTTATCAACGCCAGATACATTAAACATCTATTATCATTCCTTCATTTATCAATAACTGTTGAACAAGTTGAACACCAACACCGCCATCTTCCTGACGCTAATGATCATCCCATCTCGAGTGCTTCATATTCTTGTTCATTGCAGTTCACCATAATTATTATAGCATAAAACCTGGAATCTTGTTTCTCTGCAAAACATTACTAAAGACACAGTAGGTATTTTATTGTCTTGGTACAATGGACCAAGAGTGGTCTTCATTCTCTATTTCTCAATTGAAGATTTCTTAGAGGTAAAACCTGTACCATTGAATTTCATTTATTTCTAAACACTAACCCATATGTGCATTCATGAACAATTGTTATTTAATGTTTATTAATTGTGACATATTTCATAACCGATCAGGCCATTTTAACTTTTATGCTGATCTCAACACTAAAATGTTAGCAGTTGATCTTTAATATTGCAGATCTATATACTTCATAACCATTATTAAAGGTAACTTTTAATCATACCTGTTCTCATCTGTCACCTCTCATTATGAAAATATTCATTCTGCGGACTACACATTTTTCATCAACACCAACATTCTGCACAAAAGTCTAGGATAAAACATTCATCTTCTTTGCTGTTGTCTCCTGTGGGACTTAAATACAAAACCACACAACACCATGTTTAGTTTACTTATACATTTCATGCAACATGTAAAACCCATAAAAATATTAGTCAATCTCAATATAGAATTGTATGATATCAAAACATATTTCAAATGCATACACCACAAGATTAGTTTTACTGACTTAGAAATATCAGAGAATTATTAAAGTGGACCTTATGCGGTTTCTTTAAAGGACAAATTCCCATGACTCACCAATTTATGCAAAAGTACATTATCTCTTATATCGTCAGAATATCGTAGCAATGTCACAAACCCACATTCTAGGGATTATTATAATACGGAAATAATACATTACCAGTTCGTTTCAGGTGTAAGACACCGACGATTTTCATACAAATGATTACTTACGGCGTGTTCAGCCTATCACAACTTTGTGACATTAATATCACGAATCTTACCGATTTCAGACTATCAAATATTACGTTCACCACATAACACACGGTTATTTAATTGTTATACGCCAGTACGTAGTGCTTTTATCAAATAACGAAGAGAGTTTAACAACGCAAAGCGTCTTTCATCTGTTTTGTCAAGATGTTACTATTTCGTACAAGAATTGATTTATAAGCCGAAATACTTTGTAGGCATGAATACAACGAAATCTCACTTCTGATTTATTAACAGTAAAAGCACTAGTTACTTGGAAACCATATATTTATAATAAAACACAATCGATCCAGTAATTGATTATTCTATCGAGACGCCATTCCGGCGCGAACCCACGCTAGGAGGCTTCACAGTCCGCTAGGTTGGCAGCGCCCTCTCCAACTTCGGCCGCGTTCAGAAATGCGGCTAACAAAACGCATACTACCTGTTTGAGTATTTCAATGAACTACTTATTTACAGTTATTTTCCATGTACTCGTTTTCTGAAGTCGGGTGAAAATAGCCAAAATCTAAACATATGTTGCGAGAAATTATCATGACATTTTGTACAATCGCGGAATCCGGGAATCTACATTATTATAATCAATATTTGCTTAACTTTTCGCAATTTAGCCAATTTTAGGTATAAAAGCATCTGAATTTCTGATGCCTGCTGATATCTCACATTAACATCTTCTTCTCTGTCATTCTCTCATTCCTGAGGATCGTAACTAACTACTTTGGAATAGTTTTAAATAAAAGTCATTAACCTGAACTACTACTGGACCTAAAAGAGTCTTTTACCTTTATTACTTTTTAAAAGGGGGCCAAATTGGGAGGTCCAAGGACCATTAAAACAAGAGGACTGTCATTCTCCATACTTTGGATCGTAGTTAGCTAGGGGATTTCCGGGCAAAAACTAGATGGCGCTAGAAACTTAACATTTAACGATGTTATAATTGAACAAAGAAACAAAGTATAGTAACAATTAGTTCGTAAACAGCTAATAATAAGTAAATTCTAACATTTAAATACTGTGTCACGCTTGCAAAGTTGAATAATTGTAAATAATATAATTCTTATACCAAGCTTATACATAGATGGCGCTGTAAATTCGCGGAACAGCTTTTTGTATGGAGAATGATAGTCCTCTTGTTCTAATGGTTCTGGGGGAGGTCGAAAATTTAATACATCAAGTGGAGTATCAATTTGGGGGGCTTATTTTGTCTAAAACCATTTTTTATCTTTTTCCTTAATAATGTAGAAAAGTCTGTAATGATTACCTGCAAAAAATCCGCCCTTTCGTTTATTTTAACGAACTTAATACCCAGTGACACTCGCACCATCAAGACGAATCTAATGATGTATCATTTATCAAAATCGGATGTGCCGTTGAATAGTTACGAGCGGGCATAGGAACGGACATACATACATACCTACATACAGGTCAAACACATAACCCTCCTTTGGGATTCGCCGCAGTCGGGTAATAACCCTCCTTTGGGTGGCTTCGCCGCAGTCGGGTAAAAAGAAGCTGATTTGATCTGTTGGGAAACTAGCCTATCATAACCTGGCAGCCTCGCAGAGTTCCCAAACTTACCTTGATTTAAGAAGCTCTGAAGCAATACCTAAACGTCTGAACTGAGGGTGAACAACTATTCCTCTGTCGTCGAAGTAGCGTGAGACTTTTAATTCCTTGAGTGGGTCATACAAATCGGCAATCGCACCTATCAATTTAAAAAATGACTGCATTTCCATTGTTGCCAGCTGAAAAAAAGTGGTTACCATATTTAAAGTGCGACTACGCTATGTTTGCAGAGGTCAAAAACAGGATTTATTTAAAATAAGGGTTCCTTTTTACCATTTTGATACGGAACCCTAAAAATGCATATGGCAACATCACAAGAAAAATTTGCAAATTATATCGTGTGACATATTTAATATAAACTAAAAACCAAAAAATAATATGTTAATTACCCCAAAGAAATGGATAATCAACGATTCATATATACATATACAGATATTTATACTTTTTAACCTGTTATTTTTGAAGTTGGTGCCTGCCACGTAAAGCTGGCTGTGTTGAGCTCCTTAGCTGGCACCGACTTCAAAAATAACAGGTTAAAAAGTATAAATATCTGTATATGTATATATGAATCGTTGATTATCCATTTCTTTGGGGTAATTAACATATTATTTTTTGGTTTTTAGTTTAGGTTTTTGGAAGTCGGTTTTTATTTTTTGTTTTAAAAATTTACTTTATTTTTAAATTTTTAGTGGCGCTGGAAAAATATTATTTTAACCAAATAGACTTAAGTCTATTTAGTTAAAAGAAAAAAATCCAAATCGGTCTATACGTTTTCAAGTAACCGAGGAACAAGCCTACATAAAAATTGCTCTTTGTTTTGAAGTCGGTTAAGACTGGAAACTTATTTCTAATAAGAAATGCACGAGAAAGTAAGAAAAATACCAAAATCGCATATGTGTGCCTATGATATTTGAAGAGTTCCCTTGATTTCTCCAAGATCCCATCATCAGATCCTGATTTGGTTGCAATGGGTCCACCTCGGAGGTATACCCTTTTAAACAAAAAAAGAATTTTCCAAATAGGTTCAGCCGTCTTCAAGTAATCGGGGAAGAAACCTAGATACAAATTTACTCTTTGTTTTGAAGTCGGTTAACACTAAAAACTTGTTACTAATAAGAGATGGACGAGAAATTACGAAAAATACCGAAATCGCTATATGTGTGCCTATAATATTTGAAGAGTTCCCTCGATTTCTCCAAGATTCCATCATCAGATCCTGACTTGGTTGCAATGGGACCACCTCGAAAGTCTACCCGTTCAAACAAAAAAGGAATTTTCCAAATCGGTCCAGCCGTCTTCAAGTAATCGGTGAACAAACACACAAAAAAAAAATAAAAAAAAAAATAAAAAACATACAGACGAATTGAGAACCGTCCTTCTTTTGGAAGTCGGTTAAAAAGAGCTGACTGTGAGAATCAATTTTTTATTATTTTTGCAAATTTTACCATTTACCCCTTACCTCCGAACAATTGAAACTGAAATTTTGAAAAAAAAAAACGAATAATAGTCGTACACATATGTATAGGTTACAGCAGGGTTTCTTAAACTGTGGTCCACGGACCCCTGATACGAGAGCCGGGAATCCGTGGCTATGCATATAACACAAACTTTCATGTGCCCTTGATTTTCTTTTTACCCGACTGCGGCGAAGCCCAAAGGAGGGTTATGTGTTTGAACTGTATGTATGTATGTCCGTTCCTGTGTCCGCTCGTAACTACTCAACGGCACATCCGATTGTGATAAATGATACATCATTAGATTCGTCTTGATGGTGCGAGTGTCACTGGGTATGAAGTTCGTTAAAATAAACAAAATGGCGGATTTTATGCAGTTTCAAAGTGCACCGCGGTCGGGTTTTTTTTAGTAAAAATGTGGTTATTCTCTAATTGTATTCGGAAAGCACAGCACAGTTTTTTTTTTAGGAGCTGACAAACTCGCAACCCTTATGGGCATAGCGATTGTCGGACCGGGTGGTCGGCCGTGGCGTTCCCTGGGGTCGAACCAGGTCGCTAGCTGGACCACCCTGATTTGGGTCGGACTGGGTGGGTGCCGGGGTGCCTGGGGTCGAACCGCAAGCACAGAAAAAACCTTTCACCAAGGACCATTAAAACATGACTGTCATTCTCCATACAAAAAGCTGTTCCCCGATATTTACAACGCCATCTATGTATTAGCTTGGTATAAGAATTATATTATTTACAATTATTCAACTTTGCAAGCGTGATACAGTATTTGAATGTTAGAATTTATTTATTATTAGCAGTTTACGAACTAATTGTTACTGTACTATGTTTCTTTGTTCAATTATAACATCGTTAAATGTTAAGTTTTTTAGCGCCATCTAGTTTTTGCCTGGATATCCCCTTGCGGTCGGGTTACGATCCAAAGTATGGAGAATGACAGTCCTCTTGTTTTAATGGTCCTTGCTTTAACTATGGTTTTTTTCTGTGCTTGAACGGGTGCTACGAGGCTGTTACAATAGTTGAAAGTTTTCATACAACAAATTTCCCAGTCGGAAAAGGGTAAACTTTACGACGGTACCTAGATTTTGTATTCATAACAGCCTTGAGTAATGTTACCTTTATGCCTTCGGGTGGGTTAGATCCCGCTACAATCAACTCCATCGAAGAAACACCGACTATTTGTCCAACTTCTCCGTCATCTTTATCTTCACAACAAATCGTATTCAATAAAGCAGGGCCCTTCATTGCTTGAGCCATCATGACTCTGCTATCTGCTATGGATTCTGTGCTTCGTGATACACCTGAAAAAATAAATGCGTTAATTTTAACTAGCATTTACTGTCCCAATGAAATTATATACCGAGACTATGGACTCCAAGACTTGGTCTTCTTGCATGCCAACTTTCAGTCGCTACCCCGTTATTTAGTAACAAACATCCAAGTATCCAAACATCTTTACAAACTTTCGCGTTTACAATATTAGTAGGAAGGAATAGTAGGATTACCGCACAAATTTATATTATGATGTTTATAATTTTTTTCTACTCCTGTACTTTTATCTGTCTTTTACTTGGTCACAAACACTAATATAAGAACATAAATAATTAGAGACCGGATCTGATGTAGCGATCTCAATATTAATATGGATATGACTAGTGCAATTCGTTAAATACATGTCATGTTGGTTATTATAAGGTCTTAATTTTTACTGTGCATTGTGAAGAAGAAATATTAAAGAAGAAGTTACGATAAGTTAGATTGTTTTTGTGTGTAGAAAAAATAATAAATTATACCAGTCATATCCATATTATTATTGAGATCGCTACATCAGATCCGGTCTCTATACATAATAATATGAGTTCAGAAAAGTCTATACTCTATTCCCCATAACAGCACTTGTGTCGTTATGTCGCAAAACGATACTGCTAGCAGCCACAGACTTCTAAATCTAGGTTAAACTTAGGTCAAGGATTACGCGATCAATGCTAACTTTACAATAAAATTCACAACTACCAACTTAACAAACAAATAAATTCATGCGGTTTTTATGAAAAACAAAACTTTGGCTTAGTTTCAGCAGTTCGGTGATTTTAGTCCGGTTCATACATATTAGTTCGAATATATATGAACCGGACTAATATCACCGAACTTTCCGAACGGAATTCTTTGATGTCAACATAAGAAAAACGTATTTTTAATATCGTCACTGCGGGTCACTGGCCAGTATACGTCAATTAAAAACAAAGTTTACCATAGACACATACTTCTATTGTCAGTCGTCACTCACTGACTTACAGACTGATGATCATCATAATTCTAAGGTACTCCTAGCCAGTGCCGGATTATGGCAGCGCAGGGCCTGTAGCATTTCTTCAAAGAGGCGCTTGGTTGGTCTTAGATATGCTTAAATACTTTTTTTTTTTTTTTAAACCTGACAAACTCACAACCCACATCCTGGCATTGTGTTTGTCGGGCCGGGTGGTTGGCCGTTGCGGTCCCTGGGCTCGAACCAGGTCGCTGGCCAGACCACCCAAGGGCGTCCGACCGTGTGCCGTACACACAGTCGACACGCACATCGGGCTGGGTAAGTGCCGGGGGGTGCCTGGAGTCGAACCAGGTCACCTGTCCCGGCCTACCACGATAGGTGTCGGGCTAGGTGGGGGCCTGCTCGCCTGGGGTCGAACCAGGACGATGGCCAGGGCCACCTTTGACTTTTCGCTGATTGCTCAGAGTGAGCAGCGGACCAGCGGGAAGGATGCTTAAATACCGATTGACCGGTAATTTTATACGTGACGAATTACATAAGGGGGGGGGGATCGGGTTGTCGGCCTTGGCGTTCCCTGGGGTCGAACCGGGTCGCTAGCCAGACCACCCCGTCTAGCAGATCAACAAGCTCCAAATTTTAAAAATAACCCGTGGAGGGAGGATTCTTTATTTGAGAACTATTCAATCTTCTTCTACGGTTAAATAATAGGTACGAGTCAGTCAGTGGGAATCCAGGTCTGTGGACACATTAAATACATCTCAAAACTTTTTAATTGTTGGACTGCGTTGCGAGACTTGCATCTTTTTACAATGTTTTTGATGGGTAGAACATTACCTGCAGCTTTATGAAAAGTTTCTTCGTGGATAAAGTATTTTATAAACAACTCCACAGCATCATCGAGGCGGTCTTCGGGCAGTTCTTGAATACGTAGCTTCACCACTGAGCCGTCGCTTCGCGTCGCTTGGAATTTAGACCACACCCGGCAAGTCATCTGGGTGATACGAAATTATTTTAATAACTAAATAAACTAAAAAAAACCCGACCGCGTTGCACTTTAAAAGGGCATAAAATGCGCCATTTTGTTAACGAGCTTCCCAGTGACAGTCGCGCCATCAAGACGAATCAAATGATGTATCTCCTCAACGATACACCCGATTTTGATGAATGATACATCATTATATAGATGGTCTTGATAACGCGAGTGTTACTGGGTACATAAAATTTGCAGGAAAAGAGAACAAGATGGCGAATTTATGATATCGTTTTCTTTAAGTAAAAATGTGGTTATAAAAAAAAATTAAAAAAAAATAAAAATTGTTTATTTTGCCGAAAGTGTACATAAAATAATGTTTACCTGTGACCACCACACTAGGCTAGGCCTGTCTCGTGGGATCAATTTAAAAATTATCATTGACTAAATTTGCTGATTTCTACGCTGAAGCATTGAATTTGTAACTACAATTAATTTTCAAAAACCTAGAGTATACATTGTTAGAAATAAACTTAACATAGAAAGACAATAACAATACAACTTGACAACTTTTTCCTGTGACATGTTATAGAAACACCTCTCAATAATAGAAATATTAGTGAAAAAAACCACTTCAATATCATAAAAACTCACCGAGATACTACAATGTTAAAATCACATTTTTAGACTTTTCCCAAATGAGTGTTGAAACGTTGAAACGCTCCCTACTGAAGCCCGTTATACAGTGACGTCACTAATCATATTACGTTGTTTGGGAAAATCAATAACTTTGTTCTGCAACTATGATAAAATTTGCGTTTATCGTAACGGTTTCACAACAAAAATTACTATAAATTTTATGGGTTATTTAATGGTATTAATAGTTTTTAATAATTTTATACTTTTAAAATGGACTTTCCCACCCAACTTTGGAGGCTCATAAATAAGTTACACATTAAATATCAAAACCAAAACTTGAACATATTTCCTTATTGTGCTTCTTTTAACAGGATCTTATACATTTTTACAAATTTCAGTTACAGTCAAGTACCTAATTTGGGATTTATATGAACAAAAGACATATCAAATCATTGAAGTCAGCATGACAGTGCGTGCAATGAGTGTGTGTGTGTGTGTATTTTCTTAAACTGATTTATTATAAGGATAGGGTACTTACCACCAAGAAGTCTTAATCAGTTGTTCTGTTTCAAAGTTAGAGTTTTAAGCCAAGAAATGACTTTTCTCTTTACGTCACTTCTACTTTCTCTAAAATTCTTGATTTCAAATGTCACGTTACAGTAAGCTTTAATAAATCATTTTTTGTGGCGTTTTAATCTATGTGGTAGTGATCCCGGACTTCTAATAAATAGTCTGATATCCCATTAAAAATCAGCAGGGATTTCGACAAAAATGTGTCCAGAGAAGTGAGGCGGTTTAAACGCTCGATTTACGACCCAGACAACCGAAACACTCGAACCCACTCAAGCTGGATTCTATGTGATTTTTTTAAATATTTGTATTTTACTTTAACACTAGAAGATATATAGTATTTATATTTTACTTTAACACTGAGATGTAATACGTGTTGCACTATGCTGCATATTCAATTAAAATGTTAAATAATAACGTCTCATCCAAAGCGCTTATTATTGTACAGCCATTGTACAACATTGAAGGCTACGTACCAGCTGATACAACATTATTACTACAGAATAGGGATGATGACTGGGTTAAAAATATGTAATTCTATTTAGTCCGTCAGTTAGATTATGGAAAAATATGGGACACGTATTTTTTGGTTTATCAAAATATTAAAAATCGACAAAGTTATAGATCATCAAACTTCTGGAGTGGGGGCTTGTACAAATTGTACAAATTGTACTCAAGAGTGACGTCACTCGAAACTTCTAAGCACTCTATCCTCGTCAGTTTTTGTTTGTCAAACAAAACAAAAAATACGTGTACAATATTTTTTCATAATGTAACAGACGGACTAAACAGTTTTTAGGGTTCCGTACCAAAATGGTAAAAAAGGAACCCTTATGGTGCGACTCTGTCTGTCTGTCTGTCTGTCTGTCTGTCCGTCTGTCACAGCCAGATATCTCAGGAACTACTGCTGCTATCGGTTTAAAATTTGGAATAGTGTTAAAAGTAGCTAACCCGAGCTTATTGGACATTAAAAAAATCTTGTACCTTTTTTACTTTTTTTTTAAAGGGCTCCGTAATGGGATTTTGAAAATTGAAAGTAGGGCTAATATATCGAGTGGGGTATCAAATAAAAGAGCTTAATTTGTAGATTAAAATACCGTTTTTATTTTTTTTCTTAAATAAATAGTTTTTGATTTATGGCGAAAAAAGTTTAAGAAAATACCATTCCCCCCCTATTATCTCCGAAGTTACTGATCAGAAAAATGTGTCATAATTACCAATTATTAATGTCGTCCTAAATATTACAGGAAAAATATAACGGTTTTCCTCACTTGCACCGTTTTTGAGAAATTTGCAAAAATCATAACACATACTTATTTGCTCCTATTAAACTAATCGCCATACAGTTTTTCTTGAACTATTCATGTATCTACTTATTAGGATTATTATTAATATTAGGAAGACCGATATATTCTCTCTTCCTAACTTGAATACTTTTTTAAAAATTTACAAAAATCTTAACATATTTCTTCTACCCGTAGGTAGTAGGGATACGAGAGCCATCTAGCGGAGAGTAGCAAAACTAAGCGATGGTTTATAATGTTTATATCAGATTACATAAAAAATGTCTATTAAATACAATGATCACTCATCAGGAATCGGGAAAAAAACATAAAGTAACAATAAATATTAAAAACTCTATAATAGGAGTATGTTAGGAAATTTGACACTAGTAAATATCATAAAAATGAAATACCACTAGCGCCATCTAGGGACACAAATCTAAAATAAAGTGTGCTTCAAAACATGATTCCTTAATGAAAAATGATACATGAGAACTAACTTAGTTGACAAACAATTATTTCAATCATCCAATAACAAAAAGTAACGTTTAAAGTTAAATTACAAGTAAAATTTACGCGCTATTTAGTATCAATAGATGTCGCTGTAGCATACGCTGCATCGCGCTGTTAAGATTTTTCCTGGTTTAATAGGGCTAAAGTGCGTTTAAGGCAAGGTTGCTGTTAGTCGTAAGGTTGGTCTACTTACGAGTTTATACGGAACCCTCGGTGCGCGAGTCCGACTCGCACTTGACCGGTTTTTTTTTAGTCATCTAGCCTATTATCGACATTTTTGGCAGACTCTAAAGGAAGGACAGTATTCAATTCTGCGACTGCAAAAGAAAATTTGCGCTCCTTCCTATAATTTAACTTCATCATCATCATCATCAGTCCAATGCTGGACATAGGCTCTCCCATGGCACGCCACTGAGCTCGACCTTCAGCTCTCCTCCTCCAGTCACCACCTACCAGTGGTGTGGCGTAAAACATATCCTTGGGCAAGCCGGTGCAGATTTGGCGTACATTTTCCTTAAGAGCTGTAGAATAAGGTGCTCAAATGCCTGATATTAGGCAAGCCGGTGGGAATCGAGTTCTTTGGACGCCACGCTACTGCCACCTACTGCCCTTCGAATGTCGTCACTCCACCTTGTTACAGGGCGCTCTACACTACGTTTTCTGATAAATAATTAAACTTATCTATATTATTCTTTACAAACATGCTAACTTCTAAGAAGTACATACTAAGAGTGAGAATTTTATGCTTGACAATTACAAATCAACACGATTCAGACAAAGAAATCTCTTTTGCAGGGGATCCCCTTGTTTCCCATAAAATTATAAGTCATTTTGTATTCATTATTATAACAAAACGGGACTTAATCGCGTAAAAACATGCTATCAAGCAATATATATCAATATATATGAGGTAATAGCATGTTTTTACGCGATTAAGTCCCGTTTTGTTATAATAATGAGTGAAAATCGTGAAAGTTTAAATCAATCATTTTGTATTGTTAGACATAATTATTAATTATCCATAGCAATATTAAAGTATATGTTTCTCTAAAACGGTATCATATTTTTAGAATATTTTAAAACGTTAGCACAAAGAAAACAATAGGTTAGGTTAGGTTTGTTTCATAACAATTCTGAAAACTTAACGGTTTCGTAGAAAATAGGTTGCATGACTTTCAAGTTTCAATAATTATGACTAACAATACAGAATGACTTTTCAAAATTATGGGAGACAATATAGACCCCTTTTGCAGCCTAAAAAGTATCTCCTTTATAGCTGGCATTGCCCCACGGAATTGTGCTGTATCGTAAAATTGACATGAACATAGGAATACTATAATATTTCTGATGAAACGTCTTTGACTCTTTTTAAAGGGTATACAAATTTAGCCAACGTCACTATTACTGTCATTTTCGGAATGAAGATCCCAGTTAGTATGAGAATCGATGACTATGCCGAGGAATCTCACTGAATTAACGCTTTCCTGTTCAATATTCTTATAGCACACTTTTGGATGTATTGGGTTCCCTTGTGGTGCATAGATCTCGCTCGTTCAAATACAATTTAATTTATTGAAATGAAATGAAATAATTTATTTCTGTAAGTAGGCCTCAAGGGCTTTCACATGTCTGATTCTTTCTTTTGGCGCTTCGGCAAATGACATTCTGGTGAGAAGAAGCGCCGGAAGAAACTCACCAGTTTCTCTTTTAAAATAAACATTGAGCATTACAATAATTGTGAAAATGCAATTTCAATAAGTAATACAATTCATCATACAAGTGCTTAACTAATAGGTATACATTTCAATAAACATAAAACTAATTATTTTAGAGATGTAAAGGGTCTCTCGCGTCAAAACAAGATAAATTAAAAAGAAATATGGAAAATAGAGAGACAAGACATACACTAAAATTAATGGAGATGTAAGGGGTCTCCGTTGTCAAAACATGTTTAGGAGGTGTAAAGGATCTCCAAACGTCAAAATAAAAAATGGGAAACGAGAAATAAACTACTAAACTATCATTAAATTTACATGCTTTACAAAAAAACAAACTTACAAAAATTTTAAAAAATCTGTGACTCGCATAATATAACTTAAAAACTAAAATTAAAACATTTTTTTCTTAGAGATGTATGTGGTCTCTAAGCGTCTAAACATTGGCAAGCACAAAGAAGAATTTATATTTATATTCTTAGCGGACAAACTTGGTAAGATCTACGAACGTTTAAAGTTCTCTTAGTAGGTATTTGACGACACGTTTAGCTTAGTGGGAGTGACGCCGCCTACGAAGCTAGAGGTCCCGGGTTCAAATCCTGGTAACGGCAAACATTTGTGTGATGAGCACGAGTATTTGTTCCTGAGTCATGGATGTTTTCTATCTATTTAAGAATGTATTTATATGCTTTCCGCCTGGGCTGCGATGTTTGTGAACCTCATTTATGCATCTGCGGTACCATGGTGGAGAGCAACGGGCATCACGCATTGAGTTGCACTCATTGTGCGGGGAGATTCTCTCGGCACCACGCGCTCAATGACATTGTCCGGAGGGCGTTGGTGTCAGCCAATATTCCTTGCGTGTTAGAGCCCTCGGATCTAAGCCGGTCGGACGGCAAAAGGCCAGATGGTTTGACTTTGGTACCGTGGCAGAAGGGTAAGTGCCTGTTGTGGGACGCAACATGCGTTAGCACTTTCGCAGCTTCTCACCTTGGACGCACCATCAGGGCGGCAGGAGCTGCTACTGAGGCGGCTGCGCTCAGGAAGCGGGACAAGTACTCTTGTCCCGCTTTAACTAATTATTTATTTGTCCCGCTTGCGGATGAGACGACCGGTTGCTGGTGTTCGGAGGCCAGAACCTTTTTGGCGGAAGTTGGGCGCCGTTTGCGAGAGAGAGGTCATGACGCCCGTTCCGGGTCATTCCTGGCGCAAAGGTTGTTAGTCGCGGTTCAACGCAGTAATGCGGCGAGCGTGATGGGCACCTTTGCTCCCGGAGTGACGCGGGGTGGGCTCTTTGACTAAATTACTTATTTAGTATGTGCCTAGTTGTTAAGTGACATATTTTTAGACACTATTTATTTATGTATATAAAGGTTTTTTTTATTTATCATTAAGTATCCAAGATCTTTCTAAAAGCTAAACTTCAGGGCGAAACCGCGTTTTTTCTCATGTAATCCTCTGCACGTAAATTTGTCAAAAAAATATTTTGTCGGAATTTAAAATATTAATCTTAAATTTCGACACAATATTTTTTTCAAAAAGTTGGTTAACTAGGAATGTCGCAAAAGTAATGAGGGTCATGTCTTTAAATGGGGAAAAATAGCCAAAAAGTTAATTTCCTATTGTTCTTTATTGCGGTTGCCTCCAAATCATAATTTTCCTGACACCAGAGTCCTCAAAGGTCACGCCATGCTGCTGTCCAAGCTTGTCCAGGCTGACCTCCAGCACAGTCTCCCAGTTGTGTTTCTCAGCTATCTTCTCAGTGACAATGTTCGTCATGAACCCAGCGGTAGCAGGGACATCGTGGGCCACACATGCCATATGTCTGAAAAGGAAAAATACCTCTAAATAAATACTGATCATGAAGATTAACATTTACTCTTCTGTCGTTCTCTCATTACTGAGGATCGCGTCTAACTGGTATGTCTCTGCACATAATGCCAAGGGGCAATTCCATGAAAATGTAACGGCAGTTACCATTTCACCGCGTGTTTATTTATTTATGGTGTGAATTGAAGTATTATTTTTTTTTAAAACACGCGAGTAATAGGTAACTTACTTTACTCTCTGTTGTGAACTTACTCTGGCGTGTCGGCCTTCAACTTGGCATAATGAACGCCGAATAGAAAAGCATCATAAGTCAAAATACATACATTTAGAGTTGCCAAAATAAGTAGACAGGCCTGCAGGTGCAGGTACCTATCATATATCACTTTTTAAAGTCATAGTGTTTTTTTAGAAATAGGTATTTTTGCATTTTAGGTATGTCGTGGTAGCCGAGTGCACTGAGTCCATACAAAAGTAAATATAATAAAATTGAGTATAATATTTGATATACTATTCAATCTTGTTTAATTTAATTTAATTACCGACGTGACATACAGTATTAGTTACGCTTTGGGCTTAAAATTACTAAATCTCATAATACCTTATTTGCCAATACACCCTATTTTCAAATTACCATGAGCTCATAAAACCTAAATGTCAAATTGTAACATTCTTAAAATGAACGAAATTCATTATGACTTTGACTTAAAACGGCATATTCTCTAAATGCCTGAAGATTGAAATGCACAATCCTTCAATTACCGAATGACAGAAATGAAAAAATATCAAAACTACTCAACCTCAAAATACCTAAATTTAGGCATTTTTCCTACCTACCTTTCCTAAAATACCTAATTTTTTTTACGTGTGTTTATTTGATAGTATAAATTTAGGTATTTTGAGGTTTGGTTGTTTTAAGCATATGTTGTTTTGCCATAATGCTGTTTTGAAGTTTAGGTATTATGAGCCTAAGGTATTTTGAACATCGGCGATATTAAGGTTTCGGTTGATTGTGAAAAAAATTTAGGCATTCTGCAATTTAGGTATTTTGAGGCCATGAAGTTTTGAGATCTGGGAATATTGATAATGAGGTAAAATGAAATTTAGTGATTTTAAGCCCAAAGCTTAGTTACTAAGGTACTCGGAGTGGCATAGTACATATAGCAGGACTCGAGAATTTATTGATTTATTTGTAAACCTTACCATCTGATGTACCCGTAAAATGCTCCCTGGAGTACGGTGTATGCTTATCACTTTTTATCTACTCCAAGGGGCATTTTGCTGGTATGTCAGCATACCAGCAAAATGCCCCATGGAGTGCGGGATATGGTCAGAAAACTAGCCTAATATAATTTTCTGGCAACCTTGCAAAGTTCCCAAACTTACCTTGCTTTAAAAAGCTCTGAAGCAATACCTAAACGTCTGAACTGAGGGTGAACAGCCATTCCTCTGCCGTCGAAGTAGCGGGAGACTTTTAATTCCTGGAGCGGATCATACAAATTGGCAATCGTATGTAGCAGTTTAAAAACTAACTGCACTTCCTTTGTTGCTACCTGTAAAAAAAATCATGTATTTTTGATTTAAGACCAAAAACGTTTAAAAAAATACCATTCCCCCCCTATTATCTTCGAAGTTACTAAACAGAAGAATCTGTAATAATTACTAATAATTAATATCATCCTAAATATTACAGGAAAAATGGGTTTTCCTAAATAACACAGTTTTTTAGAAATTTGCAAAAATCGTAACACATACTTATTTGATCCTACTAAACTAACCGCCATACCTACAGTTTTTCTTAAACTATTCACGTATCTACTTACCAGTTTGTACGGAACCGTCGCTGCGCGACTCCGACTCGCACTTGACTGTTGTTTTATAATCGTCCAGCCGTTTTCAAATGATGTCTACAAACATACAGAGGTACATAAATAAGTACGTACAAATAACAAGCAAATTGAAGTGGAAATAGGGCATATAGTTTGAAGAACCATTTACCAAAGAAGCGTAAAAGTTCTCGAATGGAGACCGCAAAACAAAAAAAAACAGGATAGGTTGGCTCTTAAAAAGATCATCTGACTGGCCAAGACCATCCGAAGTACACAGAGTCAAAGGGCGCACAAGTGTTACGGAAGTCCGGCTATTTATGTTCAGCAATGGAAATGATTATGATGTCGATGATTATGATTATGAAACTTCATACAAACTAGCGGCCTTTTAGTTTGAGGACGGCAGTACTGTCGTGACCCCCAACGTTGCCTCGTTGATTTTCCTTAAATCCCTCTGGGCCTAGCTGAACATAGAACTATTTAAGATTAAGTAATTAATAGGTACATAAAACTAATCAAACAGATAGGCACCCCAGGCAAAGTTCAGGACGGTATCTAGATTTTGTATTCATAACAGCCTTCAGTAATATTACCTTTATGCCCTCAGCTGGGTTAGATCCCGCTACAATCAACTTCATCGAAAAAACACCGACTATTTGTCCAACTTCACCATCGTCTTTGTCTTCACAACAAATCATACATAATAAAGCAGGGTCCTTCATGGCTTCAGTAACCATGAGTCTGGTATCTGCTATGGCTTCTGCGCTTCGCGCTACACCTGAAACAATAAATGCTTAATTTTTAATTGCCCGATATGATTCGACTATCTTCGTTTCATCAGCGGATATCCAGACAAAGAAAGCGATGTTTGAATGGATGAACATTTACAGAATTCTCTGCGTAGGAGAAAAAGTAAAAAGTAATAACAGTCAATTTTACTTTACCGTAATCGAAACAGAATATATCCTATTACCATCTGGAGATGTTCAGCCACCTTTCTGCCGCAGACTCCAGAGGTCTACAAATCACAGAGCCGCTAGTACCTGCATGGACGAAGGCGCTGCCATCTCATTTTTAGGGTTTTTTAGCCTATATTAGTGTCCCACTGCTGGACAAAGGCCTCTCCCCTTGATTTCCATGTCTGTCTATCGATTGCTCTCAATTCCTAGTCTGGTATAAAATAAAGTATTACCTGAAGCTTTATAAAACATTTCTTCGTGGACTAAATATTTTGTAAGCAACTCCACAGCATCATCGCGGCGATCCTCGGGTAGATCTTGAATACGTAGCTTCACCACTGAGCCGTCACTTCGAGTCGCTTGGAATTTAGACCACACCCGGCAAGTCATCTGGCGTATAAGAAATCATTTTAAAAACAGCTGTATTATCGCCATCACATGCACTAACAGACAATGAATTCGGGTCATTTTCTATGAACAATTATATAGAAAATAACCCCAATTTATTTTCCGTGAGTGAATATCTCTACCAGTAGCGTGGACTCCAAAGAACTCGATTCCTACCGGCTTGCTTAATATCCGACATTTGAGCACCTTATTCTACAGCTAGTAAGCAAAATGTACGCCAAATCTGCACCGGCTTGCCCAAGGATATCTTTTAGGGCACGCCACTGATCTCTACACTTCAGCGTGTTCAAAACTATACTCCAATTTCTAAGGCAATGGGTACTTGACTGTAACTGAAATTTGTAAAAATTATAAAAGTTCCTGTTAAAATGAGCCAAATAAAGAAATATGTTATAGTTTTAAGTTTGGTACCCAAAGTGTAACTTTTTTTATGAGCCTACGAAGCTGCTTGGGAAAATTGTGATTTTAACGGATTATATTAGGTTTATGCCATAATTGTTTCTTCCTATTCGCGATTCTGCACAAAATAAATTCCACACAACTGAATTTAATCACATGCGTAATGCTTCACAGTCGTTATTTCTACGCAATCTTGTTTCTTCTTAGTAGCGATTCTGCACAATATGAATTCCACACAACTGAATTTAATCACATGCGTTATACTTCACGATACTATCTAAATTGATATAGATAAATGAGGTATCAAATGATTATTTAGATAGTATCGTGAAATAATGCATGTGATTGAATTCCGTTGTGTGGAATTCATATTGCGCAGAATCGCTTCTAGGAAGAAACAAGATTGCGTAGAAATAACGACTGTGAAGCATTACGCATGTGATTAAATTCAGTTGTGTGGAATTCATTTTGTGCAGAATCGCGAATAGGAAGAAACAATAATGGCATAAACCTAATATAATCCCGGATTGGATGGATTGTTGTATCTTGGTGAGTTTCCACGACATTGCAGTAGTTTTTTCATCAATATTTGTATTATTGAGAGGTCTTTTTATAACATAACACAGAAAAAAGTTGTCAAGTAGCCAATTCCAAAATTGGTTGCCATAAATTATATATTCACGTTTTGCGAGTGAATGCATGTACCTAATTAGTTAATTTATTTATTGATAATTTTGTAGCTAAACTTTAAATCACTGTTTGGACCAACACATTTACCTTTTATAGACGCAACAACCGAAATACTCGAACCCGCTCAAGCTGGATTTTATGTAATTTTTTTTATATTTCTATTTTACTTTAACACTGAGATGTAATACGTGTTGCAATTCAAATGGTAAGAACGTCTTATCCAAAGCACTTTTATCGCACAGCCATTGTACAGCACTGAAGGCTACGTATCAGCTGAATCAACATTAGAGTCTGTGCGAAAAGAGAATAGGCGTGGCGAAAACGGCACTAACCTAATCAGTATGGCATTCTTTTTTTTGCAAATACGGTACATACGTACGGTGCATTAGGGCGCCCCGCCATCTAAATCCTATTCTCTTTCCGCACAGACTCTACTACAGAATAATCGACATTTTTGGCCGACTCTAACGGAAGGACAGTCCTCAATTCTATTATTATATTTTGTGTGTTTGTAACGCGATTACTTGAAGACGGTGGGACAAATTAGGAAAATTAGTATTTGTTGAAACAAATACTGAAAGTGAACTGAAAGTGTACCCTATGAATAGGGTACACTTTAAGTTCGTCCCCTTGCAACCAGGTTAGGATCTGATGAAGGAATCTTGAAGAAATACAGGGAACTCTTTGAATATGTATTATGGGCACACATAAAGCGACTTGGACATTTTATATTTAACTCCTGCATTTGTTATTGAAGAACTACCTAGGTCTAAATTCGGTCATTTTAAAATATTTTGTTTTGTTTTAAGTTACATTGCTTATTCTGGACACTACCCAGTTTTTTCTTTCATAAACATAATCTTTTGATCTAATTTTAATAAATATGTTCTACAATTTCATTATATATGTCTACACATGTAGGTACATGTACATCTACATGTATAGATAAAGTGAACAACAATTCCGCGGCCAAAAGATTTAATAAACAATAACAAGTCAAAAACTAAGAAACGTATTAATGTGGTTTCGCCAAGGCCATATGTAGCAAGCTATAACCTAAAACAGATTTCAAACATAATTGATGGCGTGGATGCAACTGATGACCCTCTTTCTGTGTGTATGGAGTACCGGGCGACTCGGCACGGCCATACTGACGGAAAAGGACAACAGTATCAGAATTAAAAATGCGTTACCCACCAGAGACAGTCAAATGACGACTAAGTCGAATCTGATCCCAGCACCGGCCCCACGGCTCGCCTGGGTTGACGTTTAACCCATAACCCATGAAAGAGGGAGACAGCTGCACGTATTGTCCTGCTCTTACACAGGACAATAAATTCAGCAGATAGCAGTCTTTACCTCTTCGCACGTGTTGTTTTCAAGAACATTTTTTTGTCATGCATAATCGATTTCGCTCAAGTTTGTGAAAGTTGACCTTCAACTCCAAGTCCAAATTTACGAAAGATAAGTTTTACATCTTCTTAACCTGCAAACCTGGTCGCCGAAAAATGAAAACCCGCGAAAAGACAAAGGAAATTCCAAAGAAGATACAGCGTCAGTGTTTGGGCATTGTTAATTTGCCTGTTGCGTCCGTTACAAAAAATCGGGAAAAAATGAAGTTTATGAAAGGTTTTTGGGATTATTGTACATGATTAGAAAGAGCATAGAGCACAATTTTTTTTAAAACAATTTTAAGAACGTGGTCTCATTTAGTTTTTTTTATTGTAAATCAAAATTGATCTTTGACAAAATTTTTACATGTTGTAAAATATTTGAGGGTCAATAAAAAAAAAAACCGGTCAAGTGCGAGTCGGACTCGCGCACCGAGGGTTCCGTACAAAATCGTCAGTAGATATGTGAATAATTCAAGAAAAATTGTATGGCGGGACAAACTTAACTTTGCTCTTGTAAAACTGTTGTCCCCATACATCGACGTATGCCGCGGTTAGTTTAGTAGGAGCAAATAAGGTTGTCTTACGATTTTTGCGAATATTTAAAAAACGCTAGGTAAGCTAAGTTAGGAAAACCGTTTTATTTTTCCTGTAATATTTAGGATAATATTAATAATTGGTAATTATTACAGATTTTTCTGTTCAGTAACTTTGGAGATAATAGGGGGGGAATGGTATTTTTTTAAACGTTTTTGGTCTTTAATCAAAATCTACACGTCTAAGAAAAAAAATAAAAACGGTTTTGGAATCTTCATATTAAGTTCTTTCATTTGATATCCCACTCGATATATTAGCTCAACTTTTGATTTTCGACATCCCATTTCGGCCCCCTTTAAAAAAAAAGTTAAAAAGGTATAGGATTTTTTTTCATTTCCATAGGCTCGAATTAGCGGTTTTTAACACTATTCCAAATTTCAAGTCGATAGCATCAGTAGATCCTGAGATATCTTGCTGTGACAGACGGACAGACAGACTGACAGGCAGACAGACAGACAGACAGACAGAGTCGCACCATAAGGGTTCCTTTTTTACCATTTTGGTACGGAACCCTAAAAACTAGTGGTAACATGCCGGTATTTTTTACTCTGCTACAACCGTGAAACGTTACACATCACGATGCAATAAACATTTCATCTCTTTTCCACTTACTTTTTTTTTATTCTTTAAACGCGTCGGCCCTGTAAATTCTTTAATGCCACACCTGGCCATAAAGTGGCTTTTTCCGCACGCTACGCGTACGGCCGCTTTCTGGCCAAGTGTATACATAAAAAGATGTACACAACACGGGAGATAACAAAGAAAGTCCTCGATCGCATAATTACGTGCCTCGCTTGCAGCTCGGGCCGCAAACATGTGCGATCTCGGCCTTTCTTTGGTTTATCACCCTAGTTGTGTAATGTACTATAAAAACAACAAAAGAAAGCAAAAAAAACACACGTGGGCCAACATTTTTTAGAGACCGTAGAAAATAACCCCACCTAACCGCCATTTTAATTTGGCAAACGATGGACCAAACACCCTGTATAATCTAATCACTAATATTTTAATTAACTGAATATGAGTATGAGAATGAGTATGAGTATTTTGTATTAAGTCAAGCAGCTAGACTACTAATTCTCCGAATAAACAATTTTTCATTAAATGTTTCATCATTAGGAGACCATAGATGTCTCAAACGCTCATCGATTCCTTTATGATTCTAGATGAGTCTTAAAGATGATGTAGAATTCAGGACTATTCTGGTTAATTAATATCAGTTGTAAGTATTTTATTTTATTATTTTATAACTGACCTGCGATTGACCTGACGAAGGGATTGCGAGGCCGGAGATGCAGCCTGTCGGTTCAGTATAAACATATGTGGCTTTCCATAAGAAAAGGGACCTTATGACGGTTTCTAGTTACGGAGATATGGACGTTTTAGTGAAATGCTTCAAAATAATCATTTTTTTCTTTTATGCAAAATTGTAAAATATAGGAATAGACGTGTATTTGTAGCTTGGTTTCACTGCTGTACGTTAATTTTTTCTATATAAAAATTGGGTTCAAAGTTTAGTAGAAAAGGGACCTTATGGCAGATCACATACGAGTACAAAAATAATAAAGCTGTTGATAATAGTACATTGTGTATCAAGGGCGGTAGGTAAGGAATTACAAACGAGTGTTTGTTACAAGGCCGAGGCGAAGCCGAGGGCTTTAATAACACGAGTTTGTAATTCCTTTACCGCCCGTGGCACACACAATGTTTTTCATCACACTTGTGAGGAAATCTAATTAAAATTAACCTTACTTAACCTAAATAAAATTGTAAAACTGACAGTGACATTAGTGACATATCCATAGACAATGCGCAACGTTCGGAAACCATAGCGGTACAGACCTAAAACGGTTGATTTTATAATTGCAAAATACTGAAATACACTATTGAAACATTTAATTAATGTTACAGAAATATGTGTTTACATGTATTTGCAATACCAGTTCTCTTTAAATAAATATTTCAGTGATAAAAGTTAAAAAAGTAAGTTGGCGTTAACATGACAAATAAGAGTAAAACAGAACCAGCGTTTCAAATTTAAAAAGAAAACCATTACGCCCTAGGGCGTAATAGCTCATTTACGGCCCGCAAAACCTACGTGTAATGCACAATTTTCGAGCAAGTGTGATGAAAAACTTATTTCTTTTTTATACCACGACACGACGGTGGTGTTTGGGCTCATTTGTTTCGTCTTGTCGAGTACTTTGAACTGAGATGATATCCAGGGTCTGATGATGAAGCCGGAAGGTGGTCATAGGAACTTCGTAATAAAACGTCGGAACGCCATCGTGTTTGGGCTCAATTGTTTCGTCTTGACGAGTACTCTGAGCGGAAATGATGTCCAGGGTCTGATGATGGAGCCGAAAGGTATCTATGGGAACTACGTAAAAAAACGACGCAACCCCATCGTGTTTGGGCTCATTCGTTTCGCCTTGACGAGTACTCTGAACCGAGATGATATCCAGGGTCTGATGATGGAGCCAGCAGGTGGCCATGCGAACTTCGTAATAAAACGTCGGAACGTGATTGTGTTTGGGCTCAGTTGTTTTGTCTTGACAAGTACTCTGAACCGAAATGATATCCAGGTTCTGATGATGGAGCCGGAAGGTGGCCATGGAAACTCCGTAATAAGGGCGCGGCCCCATGTCGACGGCACGGCGCCGTCCACCGTGGAACGGCACGACGCCGTCACCGTGCGACGGTACGGCGTCGTGCCGTCGGACGGCGCCGTCAACGGCGCCGTGAACGGTGCCGTGGACGGTGTGACGGCGCCGTGAACGGTGCCGTGAACGGTGTGACGGCGTCGTGGACGGTGTCGTGTACGGCACACGGTACCGTGTGCGGCGCACCGCACACTGCACTCTTCCCGCTACACTGTGGATCGAAAATCGACTCTCCATAGAAATAGGGACTTATTTTTGTAAGTGTATAATTTTTTGATTGAAATCGTATCCTTTCATAATTTTTACGGTAAAAAATGATTTTGAGAATGGGATTTGGCTAAAAAATCGACGAGTAATATTTTTTTTCTTTAATTAAAGTTATTATAAAAATTAAACCGTCTTCAAATAAAAGGAAAGTTTTATGCCAGCAATTTTTTCTGTCTTCCGGCCGCTTTCCGACTCCGTCGAACAGAAAAATTGTATATAAACCTTGGCCAGTAAATAA
This sequence comes from Eudemis profundana, assembly GCA_947034925.1. NCBI lineage: Eukaryota > Metazoa > Arthropoda > Insecta > Lepidoptera > Tortricidae > Eudemis > Eudemis profundana. The sequence continues at coordinate 23,701,626 of OX344805.1, read as the reverse complement.
AGAAAGCCTCCGATCATATATAATTGTCGGCCGAGGCGAAGCCGAGCCACTGCTTACTTTACTGGTCTATGTATGTAATATAGTATTTGAGCGTCTCGTAGCGTAGGTACTTCCAAATATTAAGGCTAACACGACTTCAAAAAAATAGTGTTCATAAAACTTTTATTTCTTCCCTTTTTGAAGTCGGTTTAATTTTTAAGTATTTTTTTTATTTCTTGATTTTCTTAATTTTAGTAGTGATCGAATTACGCTGTTAAGTTGGTACAAGTTTTCCTAGTGACTGATACACACATAACTCTATCTCAAAAACTACTGAACCCATTTTGATGAAAGTACACATTGACATTGCGAATTAAACCGAATGATGATGATATAATCACAAAATTTAAAAAAATTAAATAACCGACTTGCAGTGAACCTATTTTGATACGAGATGCACGAGTGAATATGAACAATTCCCAAATCGCCGGATATGTATATGCCTATAATATTCGAAGAGTTCCCTCGATTTCTCAAAGATCCCATCATCAGATCTCGGTTTGATTAGACCACTCTGGAGGACAAATCCGTTTCAAACAAAAAAATAATTTTCCAAATTGGTCCAGCTGTCTTCGAGTAATAGGGTAAAAAATGAAAACCGTCCTTCTTTTGTGGAAGTCTGTTTATAACGGACTTCAAATGAAAAGATTCGATAAGAAATGTACAATTCACTATAAAAAATACCCAAATCGCTATATTTTTCTCGATTTTCCAAGATTCCATCATCAGATCCTGATTTGTTTGCAAGGGGACTACCTCAGAGGTATACCTTTCAAATAAAAAAAGAATTTTCCATATCGGCTTAGCCATCTTCAAGTAATCGGGGAGCAAACCTACATAGAATGTTCTCTTTGTTTTGAAGTCGGTTAACACTAGAAATTCATTTGTAATAAGAAATGCACGAGAAACTATAACCAATACCAAAATCGCTATATGTGTGCCTATAATATTTGAAGAGTTCCCTCAATTCCTCCAACATCCCATCATCAAGTCCTGATTTGGTTGCAATGGGACCACCTCTACAATATTCAAACATCATTCTTTCAAACAAAAAAAGAATTTATAATTGGTTCAGCCGTCTTCGAGTAGGCAATCGGTGAACAAACACACAAAAAAAACGTCCTTCTTTTGAAAGCCGGTTAAAAAGTCGCCGCGACCTCACTCATTCTCAGTGTGCCATACCCCGCGATTTTTCTATACAAATTGATGATTCTAGATTCGCCGCAGTGTGAGATTCGCCTAAAACAAAACTACCGAGCCGTGCGCCGTCCACCGGTGCGGTGTGCCGTTCACGGCACCGTGGACGGCGCCGTCACACCGTTCACGGCACCGTTCACATCGCCGTCACACCGTCCACGGCACCGTTCACGGCGCCGTCCACGGCGCCGTCCGACGGCACGACGCCGTACCGTCGCACGGTGACGGCGCCGTGCCGTTCCACGGCGGACGGCGCCGTGCCGTCGACATGGGGCCGCGCCCTAAAACGTTGGTACCCCATCGTGTTTGGGCTTATTTGTTTTGTCTTGCCGAGTACTCTGAGACTAAACACGATAGGGTTCCGACATTTTATTACGAAGTTCCTATGGACACCTTCTGGCTTCATCATCAGACGGATATCATCTCGGTTCAGAGTACTCGTCAAGTCGAAACAAATGAGCCCAAACACGATGGGGTTGCGTCGTTTTTTTACGTAGTTCCCATAGATACCTTTCGGCTTCATCATCAGACCCTGGATATCATCTCGGTTCAGAGTACTCGTCAAGTCGAAACAAATGAGCCCAAACACGATGGGGTTGCGTCGTTTTTTTACGTAGTCCCCATAGATACCTTTCGGCTTCATCATCAGACCCTGGACATCATTTCCGCTCAGAGTACTTGTCAAGACGAAACAAATGAGCCCAAACACGATGGGGTTGCGTCGTTTTTTTACGTAGTTCCCATAGATACCTTTTGACTCCATCATCAGACCGTGGACATCATTTCCGCTCAGAGTATTTGTCAAGACGAAACAACTGAGCTCAAACACGATGGCGTTCCGACGTTTTATTACGAAGTTCCTATGGCCACCTTCCGGCTTCATCATCAGACCCTGGATATCATCTCAGTTCAGAGTACTCGTCAAGACGAAACAACTGAGCCCAAACACAATCACGTTCCGACGTTTTATTACGAAGTTCGCATGGCCACCTGCTGGCTCCATCATCAGACCCAGGATATCATCTCGGTTCAGAGTACTCGTCAAGGCGAAACGAATGAGCCCAAACGCGATGGGGTTGCGTCGTTTTTTTACGTAGTTCCCATAGATACCTTTCGACTCCATCATCAGACCCTGGACATCATTTCCGCTCAGAGTACTCGTCAAGACGAAACAACTGAGCCCAAACACGATGGGGTTGCGTCGTTTTTTTACGTAGTTCCCATAGATACCTTTCGGCTTCACCATCAGACCCTGGATATCATCTCGGTTCAGAGTACTCGTCAAGTCGAAACAAATGAGCCCAAACACGATGGGGTTGCGTCGTTTTTTTACGTAGTTCCCATAGATACCTTTCGGCTTCATCATCAGACCCTGGACATCATTTCCGCTCAGAGTACTTGTCAAGACGAAACAAATGAGCCCAAACACGATGGGGTTGCGTCGTTTTTTTACGTAGTTCCCATAGATACCTTTTGACTCCATCATCAGACCCTGGACATCATTTCCGCTCAGAGTACTTGTCAAGACGAAACAACTGAGCCCAAACACGATGGCGTTCCGACGTTTTATTACGAAGTTCCTATGGCCACCTTCCGGCTTCATCATCAGACCCTGGATATCATCTCAGTTCAGAGTACTCGTCAAGACGAAACAACTGAGCCCAAACACAATCACGTTCCGACGTTTTATTACGAAGTTCGCATGGCCACCTGCTGGCTCCATCATCAGACCCAGGATATCATCTCGGTTCAGAGTACTCGTCAAGGCGAAACGAATGAGCCCAAACACGATGGGGTTGCGTCGTTTTTTTACGTAGTTCCCATAGATACCTTTCGACTCCATCATCAGACCCTGGACATCATTTCCGCTCAGAGTACTCGTCAAGACGAAACAACTGAGCCCAAACACGATGGGGTTGCGTCGTTTTTTTACGTAGTTCCCATAGATACCTTTCGGCTTCATCATCAGACCCTGGATATCATCTCGGTTCAGAGTACTCGTCAAGTCGAAACAAATGAGCCCAAACACGATGGGGTTGCGTCGTTTTTTTACGTAGTTCCCATAGATACCTTTCGGCTTCATCATCAGACCCTGGACATCATTTCCGCTCAGAGTACTTGTCAAGACGAAACAAATGAGCCCAAACACGATGGGGTTGCGTCGTTTTTTTACGTAGTTCCCATAGATACCTTTTGACTCCATCATCAGACCCTGGACATCATTTCCGCTCAGAGTACTTGTCAAGACGAAACAACTGAGCCCAAACACGATGGCGTTCCGACGTTTTATTACGAAGTTCCTATGGCCACCTTCCGGCTTCATCATCAGACCCTGGATATCATCTCAGTTCAGAGTACTCGTCAAGACGAAACAACTGAGCCCAAACACAATCACGTTCCGACGTTTTATTACGAAGTTCGCATGGCCACCTGCTGGCTCCATCATCAGACCCTGGATATCATCTCGGTTCAGAGTACTCGTCAAGGCGAAACGAATGAGCCCAAACACGATGGGGTTGCGTCGTTTTTTTACGTAGTTCCCATAGATACCTTTCGGCTCCATCATCAGACCCTGGACATCATTTCCGCTCAGAGTACTCGTCAAGACGAAACAATTGAGCCCAAACACGATGGCGTTCCGACGTTTTATTACGAAGTTCCTATGACCACCTTCCGGCTTCATCATCAGACCCTGGATATCATCTCAGTTCAAAGTACTCGACAAGACGAAACAAATGAGCCCAAACACCACCGTCGTGTCGTGGTATAAAAAAGAAATAAGTTTTTCATCACACTTGCTCGAAAATTGTGCATTACACGTAGGTTTTGCGGGCCGTAAATGAGCTATTACGCCCTAGGGCGTAATGGTTTTCTTTTTAAATTTGAAACGCTGGTTCTGTTTTACTCTTATTTGTCATGTTAACGCCAACTTACTTTTTTAACTTTTATCACTGAAATATTTATTTAAAGAGAACTGGTATTGCAAATACATGTAAACACATATTTCTGTAACATTAATTAAATGTTTCAATAGTGTATTTCAGTATTTTGCAATTATAAAATCAACCGTTTTAGGTCTGTACCGCTATGGTTTCCGAACGTTGCGCATTGTCTATGGATATGTCACTAATGTCACTGTCAGTTTTACAATTTTATTTAGGTTAAGTAAGGTTAATTTTAATTAGATTTCCTCACAAGTGTGATGAAAAACATTGTGTGTGCCACGGGCGGTAAAGGAATTACAAACTCGTGTTATTAAAGCCCTCGGCTTCGCCTCGGCCTTGTAACAAACACTCGTTTGTAATTCCTTACCTACCGCCCTTGATACACAATTATCAACAGCTTTATTATTTTTGTACTCGTATGTGATCTGCCATAAGGTCCCTTTTCTACTAAACTTTGAACCCAATTTTTATATAGAAAAAATTAACGTACAGCAGTGAAACCAAGCTACAAATACACGTCTATTCCTATATTTTACAATTTTGCATAAAAGAAAAAAATGATTATTTTGAAGCATTTCACTAAAACGTCCATATCTCCGTAACTAGAAACCGTCATAAGGTCCCTTTTCTTATGGAAAGCCACATATGTTTATACTGAACCGACAGGCTGCATCTCCGGCCTCGCAATCCCTTCGTCAGGTCAATCGCAGGTCAGTTATAAAATAATAAAATAAAATACTTACAACTGATATTAATTAACCAGAATAGTCCTGAATTCTACATCATCTTTAAGACTCATCTAGAATCATAAAGGAATCGATGAGCGTTTGAGACATCTATGGTCTCCTAATGATGAAACATTTAATGAAAAATTGTTTATTCGGAGAATTAGTAGTCTAGCTGCTTGACTTAATACAAAATACTCATACTCATTCTCATACTCATATTCAGTTAATTAAAATATTAGTGATTAGATTATACAGGGTGTTTGGTCCATCGTTTGCCAAATTAAAATGGCGGTTAGGTGGGGTTATTTTCTACGGTCTCTAAAAAATGTTGGCCCACGTGTGTTTTTTTTGCTTTCTTTTGTTGTTTTTATAGTACATTACACAACTAGGGTGATAAACCAAAGAAAGGCCGAGATCGCACATGTTTGCGGCCCGAGCTGCAAGCGAGGCACGTAATTATGCGATCGAAGGCTTTCTTTATTACTTCCCGTGTTGTGTACATCATTTTATGTCTACACTTGGTCAGAAAGCGGCTTTTTAAGTACCGTCTAGGTGTGGCATAAATATTTTAAAGTATAATTCAGATTCCAACAACATAATCTTCATTACTGATAATAGAAAGTGAATATGGCAAGAAAACACGACACGACACGAGCGTAATCAAGTCAGACTCACACAAACTGTATTTTTTAAATAGGCTAAGATAAAATAATGGAATGAAAGTCACTTCCAGTTCGGAAGCCAGGAGTGGAAAGATTTGTATCGATCAGTTCATCCAAACATTTTTCCAGCGGAATCTCTAATGTTTCAAATGTTGTATTTTGTCATTTGGTTTTATAATGGCATTTGTGAGAGGGCAAAAACGTAGCCTGTCACCAAGATAAATACATAACGTCTCGTTAGAACACAAAATACGTTTTCACACCTCCTATTCAGAAAAAAGTATTTTGATCCCTCATAAGAGGGATCAAAGTGATACTTTTCTGTTCAAGGACTACCTACAGGGTATTTTTAGTTTGAACCTGCTTAGAATATGCCATTGCCATACCATACATTATAGACTCTACATATTGACTCTACATATCAACTCTACATATCGACTCTACATTATTGACTCTACATATCGATTCTACATATCGACGCTACATATCAACTCTACATATCGACTCTACATATCGACTCTCCATATCGACTCTACATTATCGACTCTACATTATTGACTCTTCATATCGACTCTAAATATGAACTCTACATATCGACTGTACATATCGACTCTCCATATCGACTCTACATTATCGACTCTACATTATTGACTCTACATATCGACTCTACATATCGATTCTACATATCGACTCTACATATCCACTCTACATATCGACTCGACATATCGACTCTCCATATCGACTCTACATTATCGACTCTACATTATTGCTCTACATATCGACTCTACATATCAACTCTACATATCGACTCTACATATCGACTCTCCATATCGACTCTACATTATCGACTCTACATTGACTCTACATATCGACTCTACATATCGACTCTACATAAAGTCGATAGTAAGGAATGGCCCAGACCACAGGTGTTTGGGGTCCGAGCCGCAGGCGAGGGCCATAAATATAATATGGAAGTGGTAAATTCGTCCCGTCCGTTAAAAGTAATAAACGTTTTATAAAATAATAAGGAACTGTAAATTTAACAATTTCACATTTCATTTTATTAAAAATGTGTGATGCTCTTTGACTAACTTTATATTTCGTTTTCGTTATTTTGGTAGGTAGCGTTTGTATTTAAATTTTCCTTATAGTCGGTGTGAAAAGCAGTATGTGTCACTCGGTAGCAAAATTATTTTCACCTCGGGCGTTAACACTTGAATCCCTCACTACGCTCCGGATTATACTTTAGAATCCCTCGCTACGCTCGGGATTCTATTGTATAATCCTTCGCTTCGTTCAGGATTCAATATACGCCCTCGCCGTAAATACATCATTTTGCTCCCTTGTGACACAATCTACTATAAAGACGCCTCATGGCACCCTTTGGGTTCGAAACCCAAAAAAGAAAGGAAACAAAACCCTCTTTTCTGCGTAGTCGGATAATAAGTATCTATGTATTATGGTGTCAAAACTATTTTTTCATCACACTTGCTCGAAAATGGTGTTGTTACACGTGGCGTAATGGTTTACTTTTTAGAAACGCTGGTTCTGTTTTACGCTTATTTGTCATGTTCAAAGGAAACGCCAACTAACTTTTTTTACTTTTATCACGGAAATATTTATTTAAAGATAACTGTTATTGCAAATACATGAAACCACATATTTCAGTAACATTAATTAAATGTTTAAATAGTGTAATTTCAGTATTTTGCAAATATAAAATCAACTAAAATGGTCGTTTTAGGTCTTTACCGGTATGGTTTCCGAACGTGACTTGACATTCGCATTGTCTATAGATATATGTCACTAATGTGACTGTCTGTTTTACAATTTTATTTAGGTTAAGTAAGGTTATTTTAATTACATTTCCTCACAAGTGTGATGAAAAACATTGTGTGTGCCACGGGCGGTAAAGGAATTACAAACTCGTGTTAATAAAGCCCTGTAATTTGTCTTATTTTGTGCAATAAAGTGTTTACATACATACATACATACATACAAACACTCGTTTGTAATTCTTTACTTACCGCCCTAGATACACAATGTACTATTTATAATCGTCCAGCCGTTTTCAAATAATGTCTACAAACATACAGAGGTGCATAAATACGTACAAATAACAAACAAATTGTAGTGGAAATAGGGCATATATTTTGAAGAACCATTGGCAAAAAATCGTAAAAGTTCTCGAATGGAGACCGCAAAATCAAAAAAAAGGTTGGTTCTCAAAAAGATTATCTGACAACCTGGCTAAGACCATCCGAAGTAGACAGAGTCAAAAGGCGTACGAGCTTTATGGAAGTCTGGCTACTTATATTCAGCAATGGAAATGATTATGATGACTGATGACGATGAATATTAGATACTCTGCCGTCCTCAAACTATAAGGCTGCTAATTTGTATGAAACTACATACAAACTAGCGGCCTTTTAGTTTGAGGACGGCAGTACTGTCGTGACCCCCAACGTTGCCTAATTGATTTTCCTAAACTCCCTCTAGGAGAAGCTGTACAAAGAACTTTTTAATATTAAGTAATGAATAGGTACATAAAATTAATCAAAAAGACAGGCACCTCAAGCAAAATTCACGACGGTACCTAGATTTTGTTTTGATAACAGCCTTCAGTAATATTACCTTTATGCCCACAGGAGGGTTAGATCCCGCTACAATCAACTTCATCCCAGAAACACCGACTATTTGTCCATTTTCACCATCGTCTTTGTCTTCACAACAAATCGTATATAATAAAGCAGGGTCCTTCATGGCTTCAGTAATCATGAGTCTGTAATCTGCTATGGCTTCTGCGCTTTGCGCTACACCTGAAACAATAAATGCTTAATTTTCAATTGCACGGCTTGATTCGACTATCTTCGTTTCATCAGCGGATATCCAGGCAAAGAAAGCGATGGTTGAATGGATGAACATTTACAGAATTCTCTGCGTAGGAGAAAAAGTAAGTACAGTCGAGTTCATCATTATCTAAGCAAAGTACGCATCAAAAATATCTGATCTAGTTCTTATGCTTCTGACAATAGGATCTTGTTCAGATATTTTTGGTCCAATCTTTGCTCAGGTAATGATGAACTCGACTGTACTTAGTTATAACCGTCATTTTTACTTTACCGTAATCGAAATAGAATATATCTTATTACCATCTGGAGATGTTCAGCCATCTTTCTGCCGCAGACTCCAGAGGTCTACAAATCACAGAGTCGCTAGTACCTTCATGGACGAAGGCGCTGGCATCTCATTTTTTTTACCTTTTATTGGTGTCCCACTGCTGGACAAAGGCCTCTCCCCTTGATTTCCATGTCTGTCTATCGATTGCCTCTCAATTCCTAGTCTAGTATAAAACAAAGTACTACCTGAAGCTTTATAAAACATTTCTTCGTGGATTAAATATTTTGTAAGCAATTCCACAGCATCATCGCGGCGATCCTCGGGTAGATCTTGAATACGTAGCTTCACCACTGAGCCGTTACTTCGAGTCGCTTGGAATTTAGACCACACCCGGCAAGACATCTGGCTCATAAGAAATTGTTTTAAAAACAGCTGAATTATCGTCATCACATACACTCACAGACAATGAATCCGGGTAATTTTTTATGAACAATTATATAGAAAATGACCCCAATTCATTGTCCGTGAGCGTACATCTCTACTAGTAGCGTGGACTCCAAAGAACTCGATTCCTACCGGCTTGCTTAATATCCGACATTTGAGCACCTTATTCTACAGCTCTTAAGTAAAATGTACGCCAAATCTGCACCGGCTTGCCCAAAGATATCTTTTAGGCCACGCCACACTGATCTCTATACTTCAGCGTGTTCAAAACTATACTCAAATTTCTAAGGCAATGGGTACTTGACTGTAACTGAAATTTGTAAAAATTATACAAGTTCCTGTTAAAATGAGCCAAATAGAGAAATATGTTATAGTTTTAAGTTTGATACACCACGTTTTTTTATGAGCCTACGAAGCGAAATTGTGATTTTAACATTGTTGTATCTCGGTGAGCTTACACGACATTTTAGTAGTTTTTTCATCAATATTTATATTATTGAGAGGTCTTTTTATAACATAGCACAGAAAAAAGTTGTCAAGTAGCCAATTCCAAAATTGGTTGCTAAAAATGATATATTCACGTTTTGCGAGTGAATGCATGTAATTAGTTAATTTATTTATTGATAATTTTGTAGCTAAACTTTAAATCACTGTTTGGACCAACACATTTACCTTTTACAGACGCAAAAACCGAAATACTCGAACCCGCTCAAGCTGGATTTTATGTATTTTTTAATATATTTGCATTTTACTTTAACACTGAGTTGTAATACGTGTTGCGCTATGCTGCATATTCAATTAAAATGGTAAGAACGTCTCATCCAAAGCACTTTTACCGCACAGCCATTGTACAGCACTGAAGGCTACGTATCAGCTGAAACAACATTTGTCGCTGTGCCTACAGAAGTCGCTATGTGTTTTAGACCTACTTTTCAGGAGACACAAAAAACTGTTTTTCTGGTTAGATATTAGAAACAAGTTAATATTTTTTGGTTATACTAATATATCGTGACTTTTTACGTTATTGGAGTATATTTTCAAAACTATGCAATGAAAAGTAAAGTTTATATTTTAAAAAGATCATTAGTTTGTCACATAGCGATAAATGTTTGAGCCCTAAAAAGACTGAATGTGTGCTTCTAGCACTTAGTTATATTAAATTAGTATACACCTTATTTGAATTGTGCTTTCAAATAACACATAGTTATTTTATGGAGGCGGTACCTATGAAATGCTTGTGCTCATTTCGGCGGTTTAGGGCCACAAATAAAAATGACCATTGCTTATAATGCCCACATAGTAAAATGCCCACTTCAAGTAATACCTACTTCTAATATTGCCCACTATGTAAAACAACCATTTCTGGAAATGACCACTTTATAAAATGATCACAGCTTTAATTGCCCAATTAATTGTCTATTTTTTTATTTGCCACTTTTGACATTGCCCAGTTCTGAATTGATCACTTCTGGAAAACGCCACGAGGGCCATCGTTCGTTGTCCATATTAGCCTATAAATTCCTCAAAGCATTCCTTAAAAAAGTGATTTTACAAAAAATTACACAAAAGTGAAAATCTTGATAGTAAATTTTGTTGTAATGGATTTTATGTTGTTTGTGTTAGTCTAGTTAAGGCGAGAGTGTACAGACCGATTTGTGGAAATAGCGTTTTGGTTTTCTATAGAAAGTTGTTGTTCCGAACCAGTGACGTAATGATTTACGTAGTGTCACTGGTTTGAATTTCTTCGCAAATAAAAACGCATTACCCCACAAATCTGCCTCAGACCACCTCAATTTATGTTAAGAAGTTTGTTATGATAAGTAAACGAATAAAAATGGATTAAATAGCCCTCTTTATTTTAATGTAGGTTCACACGTGGTTCACACCAATGCTTTCCACCCTTTTCAGTATCTTTAGCATAACATGTAAATGGGCATTACTAGAAGTAGTCAAGCCAAGAACCCGGCATTTTTTAAAACATCCGTTTCAAAAAGGAGACGTTTCAGAAAGTAGTCATTTCCAGAAATGGTGGTTTTACAAAGTGGGTAATGCAAAAAAAGGGGTCTTATTACTGCGATGTACTGGATTAGGGTTGTTTAAAGATTAATACTTGGGCGGGTTCCTACCCGCCATTGGAAAATAAATCAGTCTCAATCATACAGGCGTGCGTGTTATTTAGCTCCCACTTTTAATACCTAAGTACATAGCATTTTGGCGAACGAGGATGTCGGCAACCACGACAGCGTTACCTTTAAACATTAAAGAATTCAATTTACGTTCGGGCAAATGGAATACTTATATTAGTCAGCTGACGGCGTGGTTCGAGATAAGCGATGTGAAACCGGACGCGCGCGCTAGGTATCTCATCGCGGTTGTTGGATCGGAGACGTTGGACTTAATAATAGACTTGTGCTACCCAAAGAAACCTAGCGATGTGCCTTATGATGATATAGTGTCAAAAGTGCGCGATCATTTATCACCTAAGCGATCGGAGCTGGCCGAACGAATGTGTTTTCGAGCGTGTAAGCAGGCGGCAGAACAATCTATAAGCGAGTATGTAGCTCAATTGAAACAACTGGCAAAATCGTGTAACTTCAGTGGTACTGGCTATCTGGAAGAAAACTTGCGAGATCAGCTGGCATACGGTCTAAGAAGTGATGCGATACGTTTTAGGTTACTAACGGAAGCGAGACTGACGTTTAACCGCGCTGTTGAAATAGCGACGTCGCTCGAGGCGGCGGATCGAGACTCGAGAGCGGGAGTACCCGGCAGTGCTGCTGGAGGTACCGGGCAGGCGTCGGCGTCGACGCGAGACGAAGGCGTGCACGCGGTGCGCGCCGGCGGCGGCGGCGGCGGCGCGCGCGCGTCGCAGCGCCGCAGGGAACCGGCGGGGGCGCCGCGCGCGCGCTGTCCCAGGTGCCAGGGCCCACATCATCCGAGGCGCTGTTCGTTTATTAATACGGAGTGTTACGTGTGCGGACAGAAAGGACACATCGCGAAGGTGTGTAAGAAGCGTAAATCGTTTAGTGTGAACGTGTGCGAGGAGACCGGGAGCCCCGGCGGCGGCGCCGAGTCCTCGGACAGCGACGCGGAGTACGATGTACCGCTGTACGCGATCGGCGGCGACGACGACGAGCCTTGGTGGTGCACGGTGACCATAAACGGGGTCGACGTGCGCATGCAGCTGGACAGTGGATCTGCGGTGAGCGTAATGACTTACAAGCAGTTCAAAGACTTATTTTATGGTGCCGATTTGTTACCCACGAGTATAAAATTGAAAATGTATTCAGGACAAAAAGTAGTGCCCGTAGGCACTTTTGTGGGTACAGTCGTTTATGGAAATAAGGCACTAGATAATTTAAGCATAATAATTGTAGATATTAAAGATAGCCCACCCATTATGGGACGTCGGTGGATGACGGCGTTAGGTATAGAATGCAACTCGAAGGCGGTGTTTCATGTTATGAGTGAGCGTGAGGGTGTGGGGGCACAGCTCGCGCGAGAGTTCCCACAGGTATTTGCGGAAGGTATGGGTAAATTTACAGGTGAGGCTATTCGATTAAACGTGATAAGTGGAGCACGGCCCGTGCTGTGCAAGGCGCGTCAGGTGCCGCACGCGCTGCGCACCGCCGTGGAGGCCGAGCTGCGCCGCTTGGAGGCGGACGGGGTCATCTCACCCGTGGAGACAAGCGACTGGGGTACGCCGGTAGTCCCTGTCATCAAACAGTCGGGAGAGGTAAGATTATGTGGGGATTTTAAAATAACATTAAATCCGGTTTTGGAAGATGACAAATACCCGATACCCCGTATAGATGACATTTTCGCGAATTTGCAGGGGGGTCAGCTTTTCAGTAAAATAGACCTTAGCCACGCATATCAGCAATTACCGCTGACTGAGGAGTCAAAACTACTATGCGTAATAGTGACGCACAAGGGTAATTTTTGTTATAATAGGTTGCCTTTCGGAATTAAATGCGCGATGAGTAAATTTCAACGTGTCCTTGATAATTTATTCAAAAATATGAATTACATTGCAGTGTATTGTGACGACATTTTGGTTACAGGCGTTGATGATGAGGACCATTACAATCGATTATTGACAGTATTCAAAATATTGTCCGACGCCGGTTTGAGAGTGGCTGCAAAAAAGTGCAATTTCTTTCAAAAGTCAGTTTCTTATTTGGGTTACGTAATCGACGCGAGTGGGCTTAGCACCCAACCAAATAAAATAGACGCAATACAATCAGCGCCCGTGCCAGAGACCGTGTCGCGTTTAAAAGCGTTTTTGGGCCTAGTAAATTATTATGCTAAATTTTTACCTAATGTGAGTACAGTTTTGCATCCACTATATGACCTTTTAAAAAAACACAACAAATTTTTTTGGTCGAAGGAGTGTAACAACGCATTTAATAAAATAAAGGCAATGCTAGCGGCGAAACCTGTTTTGATCCATTATAAACCGGAGGAACCTCTTCGTTTATATTGCGATGCTTCTCCGTATGGGGTAGGGGCAGCGTTGATGCAGCGCGACACGGCGGGGCGCGAGCGTCCAGTGGCTCACGCCTCGCGCGCCCTTTCGACGCCTGAACGTAATTATGCTCAAATAAGTCGCGAAGGACTAGCTATCATTTTCGGAGTTCAGAAGTTCCACCACTATTTATTCGGTAGACGGTTCACTTTGGTGACAGATTGCAAACCGTTGTCACACATATTTAGCCAGAACAAAAGCATTCCACTGATGGTCGCGGGCCGCTTACAGCGATGGGCCGTAATTCTGAGCGGATACGACTACGAAATAGCATGCGTCAAAGCGGAGGAAAACTGTTTCGCTGACAATTTATCGCGGCTTCCTTTAGACGTCATAAAGGATGAGCAAAAGACAAAGGAATCTTGTGAATTTCTGAACTTCGTCAGTGAAAGTTTATCGGTTAACCACCGAGACATAGCCGAAGCGACGTGGCAAGATCCCGTATTGGGCAAAGTATATGATAGGTTGGGCAGAAGCTGGGAATATTGTGGAGAAGAGGAAATCAAGCCGTTTTGGCGTGTGCGGGACGCGTTAAGCCGCGAGCATGGTTGCATAATGTTCGAGTACCGGGTTGTAGTACCGGAGGTCCTACGCGCGCACGTGTTGCGCGAGCCGCACTTGGCGCACGGCGGCGCGGTGCGCACGAAGGCGTTGGCGCGCAGCTACGTGTGGTGGCCCGGACTCAACGCGGACGTGGAGCGCATGACGGCCGAGTGCGCCGTGTGCGCCGCCGAGCGCCCCGCGCCTGCGCGAGCGCCGATCCACCCCTGGGAATGGCCCCAGGATCGATGGTATAGGGTACACGTCGATTTCCTAACGCCATCGGCGGGCACTTATTATTTCGTATTGATCGACGCTTATACGAAATGGATTGAGGCGAGTAAAATAAAAGGAACACGGGCGGATGAAACGATAGTCCTACTGCGTGAAATATTCGCTCGTTTCGGAAATCCCTACGAGTTGGTCTCGGACAACGGCCCGCCCTTTTCGAGTGTCCGTTTTGAGTCTTATTTAAAAAAAGAGGGCATTCGACATATACTCATTTCTCCATATAAACCCAGCAGTAATGGGGCTGCCGAAAATACAGTGGGGTTAATAAAGAAATGTTTAAGAAAAGCGGATCGCGATAATGCGAATTTGGACGAAGCCCTTCAAACGTACCTGTTAAATCATCGTTGTACGCCACATTCCACAACCGGAAAGTCACCGGCGGAATTAATGTTAAAGCGGAACATACGGAATCGTTTAGATTTGCTTCGCCCGGACCCGCGAGAAATAGTGCGAGAAGCCCAGCGAAAACAAATTGTCGAGGTAAAAGCGCCAACCCGCGAATTTACCGCAGGTAACAAAATAATGTATCGCGTATACAAACAAAATAAGCAATTCTGGGCGACGGGCACGATTATCGAGCGGATTGGTCCACTAACATATCGGGTCAGAGGGGAAGATAGTAGTATTCACAAAAGGCACGTGGATCAGCTGCTTAATGATCCCAGTACCCGCCCAGAGGGCACCCTGATGGATAAGAGCAACTTAGCAAGGTTTTGTGTCACGAGTGGTTCGAATCAGGCAGCATCGCCATCCCGGGCGGGACTCTCGGCCGCCGAGCCACCGCACCCTTCCAGTCCGACAACACCTGTTGCAAAACGCATTCGCCGTCCACCGATAAGATACGGGTTCGAATAATAGAAATAGTTGTTTAAGTATGCATAAAATGATGAATGTATAGTATGTATAGAAGTAAGTTGTTCAATTTGTTCATGCTAGTATTCCGGTGTAGGTACCTAAAATGAATAGTAATGTTAGTTAGTATATTACATAGATGTAAGTTGTTAAGGAATGTTTAATAGATCCAATACCTTTCTAGTAATAAAAGGCTGTTTTAATAGATTAGTACATTGTTATAGTAGTCTGTAAGATATTGTTTGTTCTTAGCGTAGGTACCTAACGTGATTAACTGGGTCAACTACTTTGATGAAATATTAATAATAAAATGAAGCAACTACAAAATAACATCTTACAATTGGTTGACACATATACATAACATCATATCACCATCACTAATATGTTAATGAGCGATGAAACTTTACATAGTTATAATTAAGTGTAATAAGTATAAGTGTGTTCACAATAAGGGTGGAGGGATGCGATGTACTGGATTAGGGTTGTTTAAAGATTAATACTTGGGCGGGTTCCTACCCGCCATTGGAAAATAAATCAGTCTCAATCATACAGGCGTGCGTGTTATTTAGCTCCCACTTTTAATACCTAAGTACATAGCAATTACAAGTAGACATTTAATGTAGCAGACATTTTGTGTCGTAGTCTTTTCGCGTTACGGGCATTATGAGCAATGGCCATTATAAAAAGTGGCCATTTTTATTTGTGGCCCTAAACCGCCGAAATGCCTTATAGGTTCTTTGGCTTCAGATGTGTTATTCCGTCTTTGTGGTGAAGTGGACCATTCATTTGAATGACGAAGCTGGTATTTAAAGTCGCCGTTTACATGCAGTAGGCCTCCTATGTTTGTCACAGTTGGATCACCAGCTCTCCTACCAGGTCTTATACTTGTAAATCCGCTAGGTACATTCTCATAATTAAGGAAAAAAAACATTGCGGTACCACCGTAAAAGCATTATCGAATAAGAACCTCGATACAGAACCAATATTCACGTAAAAAAACGGTAATCCTTAATATTCAATGTTAATAGCACTATGTATTTTTAATGTACGTACCTTTTCACGCTTTGGCACAATACACTTTGTCGTAATAAATGATTTGTGATTGAACTAAATGGGTCATTATTTGAGCGTTTCACCCGCCTCGCTTTCGTGGACACATTATTGTCGAAGTTCCCTCAGATTTTAGTTTAATATCGAGCTATTTGGTAGATATCCGGGACTACTAACAAATACCTTAAAATTACATTAAAATCTGCCGGGATCTCAACAAAAAAGGAAAAGGTACAAAAAGCTTTCTTAAGAATGTTGTATAAGAAAATGCATGGATATTACCCTTTCTTATATCCAACGAAATTTCTTCTAGGATCCCTGGGTTTCAATTCCTTGGAAGTGAGGCGCAACTCGAGCCTGCTTGTTTTCGCGTGTCGTGTTCTGCGTGGTGACTCTGACTGCCCAGAGCTGGTAGCGAGGCTAGTTAGACTGTTTGTGCCAGATGTTACGAGGATAACCTTCAGGCCGCGATTGCGGCCCCTGTTAGCTGTGCCTACGGCGCGTACGGTGGCACATAGAAACTCGCCGATCCTTCGTGTCCTGACCTTACTGAATGCGCTACTGGTATCAGCACCTGAGTGTGATCTGCTAGCGTGGCGATGGGCGGCTGTGTGTCGGGAGTGTTTGAGATTTTGCGAGGCGATGGATAATAGGCAGTCTACTATTCCTACATGTTAATGTTAAGTTTAGTATGTAGTTCCATGGTGTTTTAGTCTTAAGACTGTAATGCTATGTAACATAAATAAACAAATAAACAATAATGTGTCCACGAAAGTGAGGCGGGTGAAACGCTCAAATAATGACCCAAATAGAAAACGTCGTTTGCGATAGAACAGCCGAAACACAAAATGGTAAACTTTATTGAATAAACAACTATGTGCCTCTTCATTCGAGCACTAAAATGTTGAGCTGCTGGTCGCAGCTTATATGAAAATATCGCTATGTACCGAAAAACACATCGCGGGCGCAAACGACGCGATAGGACGCGATGCAACCAGTACGAAAATATCGCAATGTGCACCCAAACACATGTCGGGTGATTTTTTTTGTTAAGTTGTAGAAATGAAAAGGTACCCTCGTGTGATTAGTGACACTTAGTTATTTTAAAACGAACATTCAATGTATGAAATTCACATGGTTATATTTGCAACAACCAGAAATATTAAAGATAGCGTGATACTGTTTTTGGAGCCTACGCGTACTGATATGAGGTTCAAAATGGCATAAAAAACCAAAAATCTAAAAAAATCACATAGCGACTTTTGCAGGCACAGCGACTTAGAGTCTGTGCGGAAAGAGATTAGGCGTGGCGAAAAACAGAACTAACCTAACCAGTATGGCATTTTTTTTTTGCAAATATGGTACAAAAGCATTACAGCGCCCCCCATCTAAATCCTATTGTCTTTCCGCACAGACTCGACAGAATAATCGTCATTTTTGGCCGACTCTAAAGAAAGGACAGACCTCAATTCTACTGTATGTTTTTTGTGTTTGTAACGCGATTACTTGAAGACGGTGGGACAAATTTGGAAAATTAGTATTTGTTTGATAGGGTACACTTTCAGTTCATCTCCTTGCAACCAGGTTAGGATCTGATGAAGGAATCTTGAAGAAATACAGGGAACTCTTTGTTTATGTATTATGGGCACACATAAAGCAACTTGTGCATCCTATATTTAACTCCTGCATTTGTTATTGAAGAACTAGGTCTAAAGTCGGTTATTTTAAAATAACTTGTTTTGTATTAAGCTACATTGCTTATTCTGGACACTACCTACCCGTTTTAACCAAAGCATAATTTTTTGATGTAATTTTAATAAATATGTTCTACAATTTTATTAACATGTGTAGATGTATAGATAAAGAGAACCACAATTCCGCGGCTAAATGATTTACTAAATAATAATAAGTCGAAAACTAAGAAACGTTTTAATGTGGTTTCGCCAAGGCCATATGTAGCAAGGTATAACCTAAAACAGATTTCAAACATAATTGATGGCGTGGATGCAACTGATGACCCTCTTTCTGTGTGTATGGAGTACCGGGCAACTCGGCACGGCTTTCTCATAAAGAGCAATGAGTTGTGGGTGTTTCCACATCATGAGTTTCCTGACACCAGCGTCCTGGAAGGTCACGCCATACTGACGTCCAAACTTGTCTAGGCTGACTTCCCGGACAGTCTTCCAGTTGTTGCCATGAGCCATTCTCTTACAGTCAACCATTAGGCTAAACAGATATATTATAGGTGCGGTATTTACAAAATAATAATTTAAAAATAATTTGAACAAAATAATAGTCTATTTACAGTATGTATAGGCATTTACATACGTATATATATATGTATATATATAATTTAATCATTAATATTTGAATATTTTGAATTAATTGAGTATGAGTATGAGTATGAGTATGAGTGTAAGTATGAGTATGAGTATTTTGTATTAAGTCAAGCAGCTAGACTAGTACTTATTCTTCGAATACACAATTTTTTATAAGATCTTACATCATTATGAGACCATAAATGTCTCAAACGCTCATCGATTTGGGTTATTTCCTTTATGATTCTAGATGAGTCTGAAAGATGATGTTGAATTCAGGACTATTCTGATTTATTAATACCAGTTTTTTTTTTGTAAGCATTTTATTTTATTATTTTGAAATTGACCTGCGATTGACTTGACGAAGCCATTGCGAGGCCGAATATGTAACCTGTCGGTTCAATATAAACATATTTATTTATTTATCATTAAGTATCAAAGATCTTTCTAAAAGCTAAACTTCAAAGTAGGGATGTAACGATATACAGTTTTGCCGATACGATACCGATACCGATATATAGTAGTTAATATAGTCGATATCTAAGCTAAATAATGAAGTAAGAACTTCAGATATTTGTATGTCCTTATTATAACTAATGGCAATGACTACTGGCTATATTTATCAGAGAGTCAACCTTGAAAGTGTAAAGTAAAAATAAATAAATTGTCAACTCAAAATTCAATTTTTTTTTATTAAAAACCAAAGATTTTATTAACATAGGTATAGACCAATACATAAATTAAGTCAGAAATTGAAATTACTTTTTGCAGATTTTTTTTTCATATAGAAAATTCTTTTCGCGCTCTTCAAATATCGGTAGTATAATATCGGCGATACCGATGTATCGGCGATACCGATATATCGGCGATACCGATATACCGGCCGATATATCGGTATCGGTATCGGTATCGTTACATCCCTACTTCAAAGGGAAACCACGTTTTTCTCATGTAATCCACTACACGTAAATTTGTCATAGTATCTTAAATTCCGACAAAATATTTTTTTCAAAAAGTTGCTCAACTAGGAATGTCGCAACCGTAATGAGGGTCATACCTTTAAATGGGCAAAAAATAGTCACAACATTAATTTCCTCTCGTTCTTTATTGCGGTTTTCTCCAAATCATAAGTTTCCTGACACCAGGGTCCTCAAATGTCACGCCATGCTGCTGTCCAAGCTTGCCCAGGCTGACCTCCAGGACAGTCTCCCAGTTGTCTTTCTCAGCTATCTTCTCGGAGGCAATGTTCGTCATGATGGCAGCGGTAGCAGGGACATCGTGGGCCACACATGCCATACGTCTGAAAGGAAAATACGTCTAAATAAATACTGATAATGATGATTAACATCTTCTCTTCTGTCGTTCTCTCATTACTGAGGATCGTGACTAACTGGTATGTCTCTGCGCAAAATGCCAAGGGGCAATACCATGAAAAAGTTACGGCAGTTACCATTTCACCGCATGTTTATTTATTTATGGCGTAAATTTAAGTATTCATTTTTTAAGAAACACGCGAGAAATTGGTAACTTACGTTACTCTCTGTTGTGGAATTACTCCAAGGTACCACAAACGTACTTCATAGGAAAGAAACATGATGTTTCTTTATTTGTTTTTTTTTTATGTGGGTAAATTACACCACATTTTAAGTTACATATATAAATAAAAGAAATATATAGAAAAATTAAATGGTACTCACCTGTGGTCCAGACCGTCCTCGGTCGTGGCGTTCCCGGTCTGGGCCACAGGTGAGTACCATTTAATTTTTCTATGTACTTCGATTTCTTGTATCTATATATACACCACAAACATACTTCACGGTGTTAGACTACCTTGTGAGGTGTCGTACTCTGACGTGTCGGCCTTCACCTTGGCACAATGAACGCCGAATACAAAAGCATCATTAGTCGAAATACTTACATTTAGAGTTGCCAAAATAAGTAGACGGGCCTGCAGGTACCTATAATACACTTTTTAAAGTCATAGTGTATTTTTTTCATTCTAGAAATACTAGGTATTTTTGCATTTTAGGTATGTAGTGGTAGCCGAGTGCACTGAGTCTATACAAAAATAAATATAACAAAATACCAGGTTAGTAATTTTTTTTTTTTTTTTTATATAGCCTGCGCGGTGTCCCACTGCTGGGCAAAGGCCTCTCCCTTTGATTTCCACAACTCCCTATTTGATGCCAGGTTAGTAATACTTAGTAAAAATACCTTATACTGACAACTCGAGAATTTACTGATTTATTTGTAAACCTTACCACCTGATGTACCCGTAAAATGCTCCCTGGAGTACGGTGTATGCTTATCACTTTTTCTCTACTCCAAGGAAGTGCGGAATATGGTCAGAAAACTAGCCTAATATAATTTTCCGGCAACCTTGCAAAGTTCCCAAACTTACCTTGCTTTAAGAAGCTCTGAAGCAATACCTAAACGTCTGAACTGAGGGTGAACAACTATTCCTCTGCCGTCGAAGTAGCGAGAGACTTTTAATTCCTCGAGCGGATCATACGAATTGGCAATCGTATGTAGCAGTTTTGAAACTAACTGCACTTCCTTTGTTGCTACCTGTAAAAAAAGTGGTTAGTTACCTACCATCTTTATTTTTGTTAGTGTTGAAGATGTTTATTTTCAAGTGTAACTCTACTTTTAACTAATTTCCTCTTAGGGTGATTACGTTACTTTTTATTTTAATGGGACATTCATTTCTTCGCTTTACATACTGTAACGCTTCAGGTGGAGGTGGTAGGTAAGTAAAGGTAGTTCCACGAGAGTTGAGGTGAATGATCACACAGATAGCTACATGAAGTACTCATTGCAAAAAAAGTGAATGAATGAAATGAATGAGTAAGTAAATAAACACCAGGCCATGGATGTATAAAATAGAAGGATACCGCGCGGTCTAAGACGCGGGTGAAGCCAAGCAATGGCCGCCGAAGTGAGCATGTGTGCGTTGACGGCCCAATGGCAGCCGACCGGCCCATTATGCTGGTTGATGTGTGCGTGCGTGCGTACAAAGCGCCGGCTCATTGCCGGCTCATCATGAGTGCTTCACTTATCTGTTCGCGACGCTACGTCCATTTATTTTTAAGGTCCTTGCACCAGGCTATAGTTTATAGAAACTTTTTGGTTTATCTTGCAATTCACTGATGAACCTGCTATCGGTACGAAAAAAGAACAGTAATTTCGCCGTCAACCTCGCCGTCATTACACGACAGTGTTGTTGTGTGCGTGGCCTCAACTCTCGTGAAATTACCTATAGGTACGGGTTTCCAGGGCAGATTTTGTTTGTTTTTAAGTAAAGGAAAAGTCACGTTTACGTGACTGACAGATTACACAACTAGGGTGGTAATACAAAGAAAGGCTGAGATCGTAGGAGTTTGCGGCCCGAGCTGCAAGCGAGGGACGTAAATATGCGATCGAGGGCTTTCTTTATTACCTCCCGTGTTGTGTACATCATTTTATGTCTACACTTGGCCAAAAAGTGGCTTTTTCCGTATGCACAGCGTGCGTGTGACGGGTATAGTAGCTTTTGGAAAAAAGAAAACAAAATAATACTAATTTACAATTTTAATTAACCTAATAAATTCCTAATTTACAAAAACGTCACTTCCTTAGTATACGGTAGGTAGAAAGATCCTCAGGGATCGCGGGTACTAGAGTTTACACTGAGTAGTATAGAGGTAAGCCGTGAACATTCACACTGTCTTGTCTTTAAGTGGACATCACTTCCCTGTCGGCGGGTGCTCGGCGGGACGGGTGCAGCTCATAGGGTGACGTCATAGGTGGTGCGGTGTGGCCGGTTCATAAAGGTGCGGTCTCAGCCATCGGTAGACTCGGCTGGTCGGGGATCCCTGGAAATTTCCATTTTTGGACACTTAGTAAAAAGTCCGATTTTGCGTTACTGTCTGCAACATCCGACGAGAGGTGAAGTTGGAAGCACTACAAGCGGGGTGACGACCAAAAACATTAAATAGTGATCAATGATGTTGCATCAGTAACTAAATCAGCTTGGAGAAAGAAAGCAGTGAAAGCGAAGGTGAAAAGTTAACAATTTAATAATTTCCGTCGATCGGAAATTGAGATAAAGTTATTTTAATGTAATGAAAATAGCTGGGGTTTACTTAATATCATTATAAATACTTAATTAAGCTAAAACATCTAAATGCGATGTGGTTTTTTTTATATAAGTAGGTAGATTCGTAATACGCTAACGGAACAAAGCATTCACATTACTTCGGATATTTAGTAGGTACTAATAATTACTTAATTCTAATGAAATGATTCTAGCTCTATGATAGGTAAATTGCAGTAACATTATGCATGTTCGGAACAAACTACTGATTCACATTAGTACAGTTAAAAGTAATAAATTTCAACACTCACCCAGTGAAAAACACAACACTGATTTTAAATTACATTATTTGTAATAGGTATTTTGTACCTCTAAAATTATTTACCAACAGTTTAGGATTACATGATTTTAAATTAAAGATCTAACGCTGCATATTTAGTAGTTCGAGTGCAGTCGACCGTTCGTTAGCGCAGGTCAGTTTGAAAAGAAGGAGATCCCCTCTGCCCCTCTCGCGGCGACCCTCCGTGACGTTGCAATGATGCAGCGATATAGCTCGTAATACTTACTGTCGGAACGAAATAGCAAAATGAACGACTGTCAACTTAGATCAGATAATTTAGGCGTTGTACATATTAGTCATAGTAAAGTATTTTTAAGTATGTAAATAGCCTATAGATATGACAAGATTGATTACTTTTAGAACATCGTAACGATTCCGTTACATGCGGAAATAGTCACTTTATGGCCAGGTGTGACATAATAGTACATTCCACAACTAGGGTGGTAATACAAAGAAAGGCCAAGATCAAGGCCAAGGCTAAGGTTTAAATATGTTATCGAGGGCTTTCTTTATTACCTCGCGTGTTGTGTAAGGTACTATTATCTGTCAGTCACGTAAACGTGACTATTCCTTTACTAGATACCTGTCGTGACCGCCAAAGTTGTCTCGTTGATTTTCCTAAACTCCCTCCAGGACAAGCTATACATAGAACTATTTAATATTAAGTAATGAATAGGTACGTAAAAGTAATCAAAAAGATGGACACCCCAGGCAAAGTTCAGGACGGTATCTAGATTTTGTATTAATAACAGCCTTCAGTAATATTACCTTTATGCCCTCAGCTGGGTTAGATCCCGCTACAATCAACTTCATCCCAGAAACACCGAGTATTTGTCCAACTTCACCATCGTCTTTGTCTTCACAACAAATCGTATTTAATAAAGCAGGGTCCTTCATGGCTTCAGTAATCATGAGTCTGTAATCTGCTATGGCTTCTGCGCTTTGCGCTACACCTGAAACAATAAATGCTTAATTTTTAATTGCACGGCTTGATTCGACTATCTTCGTTTCATCAGCGGATATCCAGGCAAAGAAAGCGATGGTTGAATGGATGAACATTTACAGAATTCTCTGCATAGGAGAAAAAGTAAGTACAGTCGAGTTCATCATTATCTGAGCAAAGAACGCATCAAAAATATCTGATATAGTTCTTATGCTTCTGACAATAGGATCTTGTTCAGATAGTTTTGGTCCAATCTTTGCTCAGATAATGATGAACTAGACTTAGTTATATTATAACCGTCATTTTTACTTTACCGTAATCGAAATAGAATATATCCTATTCCCATCTAGAGATATTCAGCCATCTTTCTGCCGCAGACTCCAGAGGTCTACAAATCACAGAGCCGCTAGTACCTGCATGGACGAAGGCCTCTCCCCTTGATTTCCATGTCTGTCTATCGATTGCCTCTCAATTCCTAGTCTAGTATAAAAGAAAGTATTACCTGAAGCTTTAAAAAAAGTTTCTTCGTGGATAAAGTATTTTGTAAACAACTCGACAGCATCATCGAGGCGATCCTCGGGTAGATCTTGAATACGTAGCTTCACCACTGAGCCGTCACTTCGAGTCGCTTGGAATTTAGACCACACCCGGCAAGTCATCTGGCTCATCAAGAAATTGTTTTAAAAAAGCTGAATTATCGCCATCACATACACTCACAGACAATGAATTCGGGTCATTTTCTATGAACAATTATATAGAAAATGACCCAAATTCATTGTCCGTGAGTGTACATCTCTACACTTCAGCGTGTTCAAAACCTGAAATTTGTAAAAATTATAACAGATCCTGTTAACTTTTTTTTATGAGCCTGTGAAGCTGGTTGGGAAAGTTTTGATTTTAACATTGTTGCATCTCGGTGAGTTTTCACGACATTGCAGTACTTAGTTTTATCATCAATATTTCTATTATTGAGAGATCTTTCTATAACATAACACGGAAAAAAGTTGTCAAGTAGCCAATTCCAAAATTGGTTGCTAGTAAATGATATATTCACGTTTTGCGAGACAATGCATGTAATTAGTTAATTTATTTATTGATAATTTAGAAGCTAAACTTTAAATCACTGTTTGGACCAACCCATTTACCTTTTATAGACGCAACCGAAACACTTGAACCTGCTCAAGCTGGATTCTATGTAATTTTTTAAATATTTGTATTTGACTTTAACACTAGAAGATATAGTATTTATATTTTACTTTAACACTGAGATCTAATACGTGTTGCTCAATGCTGTATATTCAATTAAAATGTTAAAAACGTCTCATCCAAAGCAATTATTATTGTACAACACTGAAGGCGACGTACCAGCTGAAACAACATCACTACAGAATTATTGTCATTTTTGGCCGACTCTAAAGGAAGGACAGTCCTCAATTCTACTGTATGTTTTTTTGTGTTTGTAACGCGATTACTTGAAGACGGTTGGACAAATTTGGAAAATTACTATTTGTTTAATAGGGTACACTTTTAGTTCGTCCCCCTGCAACCAGGTTAGAATCTGATGAAGGAATCTTGAAGAAATCCAGGGAACTCTTGGAATATGTATTATGGTCACATATAAAGCGACTTGGACATTTTACATTTAACTCCTGCATTTGTTATTGAAGAACTAGGTCTAAAGTCGGTTATTTTAAAATATTTAGTTTTGTATTAAGTTGCATTGCTTTTTCTGGACACTACCCAGTTTTTTCTTTCATACCTAAGTATAATCTTTTGATGTAATTTTAATAAATATGTTCTACAATTTTATTAACATGTGTAGATGTATAGAAAAAGAGAACAACAATTCCGCGGCTAAATGATTTACTAAATAATAATAAGTCGAAAACTAAGAAACGTTTTAATGTGGTTTCGCCAAGACCACAAGCTATATATACATAATTGATGGCGTGGATGCAACTGATGACCCTCTTTCTGTGTTTATGGAGTACCGGGCGACTCGGCACGGCTTTCTCATAAAGAGCAATCAGTTGTGGGTGTTTCGACATCATGAGTTTCCTGACACCAGGGTCCTGGAAGGTCACGCCATACTGACGTCCAAACTTGTCTAGGCTGACTTCCCGGACAGTCTTCCAGTTGTTCTACTCAGCCACCCTCTGAGCAGCACGAGACGTCATGAAAGCAATGGTAGCGGGGACATCGTGTGCTATACATGCCTGATGTCTGAAATTGGGACAAAATTTAATACTATTTTACAAATTCTGAAGTCTCTCTCTAGTCGTTGACTTCATTGCTGAAGGTCGTGTCCGTCTTGAAATTTTCTGATGACCTCTGTCACCAATCCAACAAATTCTGAAGTAACCGACCTCAAAAGGTTACGTAGCAAAATATCTAAACACACATGTTATACGGTCGGTTTACATACGATCAAAATATTTAAAGTTATTGCAGAACGGACAGAATTCACAACAGTTTAAACTGTATACGATCTAAATTCATTACGTTTACAATCCATAGTGCTGAATATGTATACGGTTCAAAATACATAAATCCAAATTACGTATATATATCTACAATATTTAAACGCTGGGTCACCTCCGAATCGTTTAAGCGGTTAACCAAAACCTATATTTAATATGACTTGTAAAATATCTGGTACAAAAGACATTTCATCTTAGTCCTCAGGTAGCGACGCATAAGCAGGCTCTTATTGGTGCGGCTGTGTCTGTGGAGATATTACTTGGGAGTCTTGGTTTTAATTCCTTAGAAGTCCGGCGTAACCTTAGCTTACTCATAGTTGCATGTCGCGTCCTCCGTGGTGATTCCAGTTGAACAGAATTAGTGGAGCAACTAGTAAGGTTTTATGTTCCGGATATCCCTAGGATTCTCTTACGACCGCGTACGCGTGCGCTCTTGGCAGTGCCTCCAGCCCGCACAGCATCCCACCGGGACTCACCGTTCCTTCGCGCCCTTGCACGACTCAACGCGCTCTTGATATCCGCACCGGAGTGTGACTTACTTGCATGGCGATGGGCGGCTGTGTGTCAGGAGTGCTTGAGATTCTGCGAGATGATGGATGACAGGCCCTCTAGTGTGTAATTTTTTTTTTCTTATTTTTGTTGTGTAATGTTCTTATTGTAAATCCTGAATTTCACAGTGCAATAGTAACCTGTAATGCTGTGTAATTAATTTGTAAATTAAATATATAAAAATAAATGGGTGATTAGGCGGCAATCACGAACATTTCGATACCTCCTACGTATAGTGAGCCAACTGACATTTTTACGATTTTCGTTTTTTTGTATATTTGTGATCAAAATACTTATATTTACATGCTATAAAAATTTCGTGAAGAAATTACTGCTAGTTTCCGAGATAAAATGACGTATAGTGAGCCAACTAACACCTTTTTTTAAATTAGAACATCGTATACTGAGCTAAGTCGCTTGGTCCACTATACGCGGTACATTTATCGGGCAAGGCCGGCGCACGCGTGGTGCATACTGAGCCAACTGTCAAGTTGGCTCAGTATGCTCGCTCGTCGTCGTTGCGGGCGGACGTTGGTCCACTATGCACGAACGAGAGTCGATGCGGCATACGTCTTTTCGACCTACTACGTATAAAATTTGGCTCTTTTGATAATGATTTAGTTATTGTATTGTTACGTGATTGGTTATTATGTTAAATTAAAAATAATTTCACACAAAATACATCAAAATGAAGCAGCGGAGGGGAAGAAATCTGTTTTTGCCCATTGTAAAGTATTTAATATACTACAAGTGTGTAATGTAATGTCTTTGCTCGACGAATGTAATCTATAATAACTATCAACGTTCCAAGTATAGTAAGAATTATCTAAGGTGTCCGAATATTTGTTCATTCTCTTTAGGAATATTCGGAAACCTTAGATAATTCTTACTATAATGTTAGAATAGGAAAAAAAACAGAACCCAGTCCTCAATACTGTAACAGGACTGAGAATAAAGCAAGCTATCAATAATTAAATAACAATAATTAAAATAAAGAAATGTAAAGAATATTTCCGGCGCCAGACATCTGTCAAAAATGCCAGATAGTGGAACTGTAGGTCTTGGTAATTTTAATCATAAGGGAGGTTTTCAGTTACGGGGAAGCCACATTTTCCGGCGATTAAACCATAAAAACTGTTGAGAGGTGTTTATTAGTCTACTATAATAAGTTTTATAAGTTAGATTTTAACCAAAGATACGTTTATCTACATATCTACGATATACTTAAATAATAACAAGGGTGTCACCGACTTAGGAGATGTTGTTTACCCCCTGTTAACTATGCAGTCATTAGCGGAGTCCCACGCCAACTGGATCCAGGTTTAAGGCCAACGCACACCGGTTGCGTGTGCGTTGCGTGCACGCAGCAGCTCCTTGACTTTGTGCGTAACGCGTTCAAAATGGCGGCTCAAAGTCAAGGAGCTGCAACGCGCACGCGACGCGCACGCATCCGGTGTGACCCGGCCTTTAAGCCGCTCAGGGGCTCCCAGCTCCCACGGTCCCAGTTGTGGTAGTTGTCCGGAGTGGAGTCAGTCAATGCACCGTTACAGATTTAGAATTAAACAACCGCAAAGGGTTAATGTAAGAGCAGGGAAAAGGTATCCGGCAAAGCGGTATAAAGAAAGCTATTAGACATTAAGGCATGATGCCTTTTAATTCAATTAAGGGGAAAAACACTATAAATTGTGACTTAAATTAGGCATGCCCATAGCTGGGCTACCAAAACCGAGTGACACGGTATGTAAAAAGTCATAGGAGAGCAAAAAGAAACGGAGAAAGTGCCATCAAGTGCGAAGTATAGCGAGCAAAACGTAAAACAAGGTGCCGCACGTACAAAAATGGTCGCAAAAGTCGGTAAAAACGGACCCAAAACGTAATTAAGCGTAGTTAAACGTAATTCAAACAGGCGCCTTATGGCCTCCAACAAGAGACAAGATTCGTGTTAACCTCAACACAATAAAGCAACGTTGCTTTGGCATCGAATTTTAAAGTTAAATTTTCTTAATTACTCACGCCCGTTGTAAAGATGAGTTTAGTATTCCATCTCGGATGAATGTCGTAGCATTCTCACGACAATAAAAGAAGAACCCTAAAACAATTCAGAGCTGGAATGACGCAATATGTCTTGACAAGAAGAATTTGTCCAATTGGAATGAATTTATCAAAAATACTTATCGAAACGCGGGTGAAACGAGACGGCTTAGTTGCAGATGGCCGCCAAATTGACGTCTCGTTAGCACTTCATTTTATAACGAATTTAATACCAAACGTCCAAAGAGACGAGTCCGCCATCCAGAAAACAAGAAGTCAACCCTCTACTGAGACGCTCTGGCAACTAACCAACCATCGGTGTTGCCAAACTGGTGGACATAACATACAAAATAAGCTTAACAGTATACTGGTCTATAATACATTGATTCAGGCGTATACTGGTACAAGTGACAAATCAGACGAAAACTAACTGATAAAATCCATCCGAGCACGAGCTTTGAGTTTATTTAGATATTTAATGGTACATGACACATAAAAGGCACTACGCACGTACGGTATAGTCAAAATATATCCATATTCATCTAATTATAGTTTACCACGTATACTGGATCAACTGGTAGTTGGCTCAGTTTATCAAAAACTAGAACTCGTAAATTTCACGTATACTGGGCTAAGTGCCGGTTTTTAAAAAACTACAATTAATTACGAAAAAGTAAATATGTAGATTTAAGCAAAATGTGTTCATTTCGCATATTTTAAAATTTCATGAAATTATTTCAACATATGAGTTAGTTATGGAACTTTGTACCTTTGAAGAGCCCTCCTGTAAAATCGTGATTTTGCACTTAGCTCAGTATACGTAGGAGGTATCGATTGGTATCAAACAGGTCGTCTACTCGTCTGTCCCTTTATGGTTTAAAAAACATGATACCTAGTTCTCCAATTATTTTGTCGATTAGATTTTCTACAATCTAGACATATATGTATCAATTTTATATGAATAATAATCATCATCATTTTGTACTTCGATATTATAATCTTTCGATCAATCGTGTTGTATGTATTTCGAACATTATTCATTTAGATTTTCGACATTGTAGACATAAATGAGTATCGAGCTTATGACATTCGATGTTAGATATTTTGCTACGTAATCCCTAAAACGCCATAATATTACATAACCTAACGCTCTAAATACCTAATATAATTTGTACTAATATAGTAAGACAAAAAAATTATGAGTCATAATATACAAAACCATAAATCGTATGTCCTAAAGTCAAATGCCATACGACTTTATGTTTAAAATCAATTAATTAAGTGTGATGAATTTATTAATCACAACTACGTAAACAATTAATAACAAAACAAAAAAATATCCACTGTTTATGGTCCACAGATATGCACGATATATTAGGCTGCAAAAGTCCGACTCTAGGCCTCTAGGGCTCTTGCTGGTTAGGACGTGTGCCGACACAGAGCACCGGAGATCAGCCTTCGCGGAAGGGCTGCTCTCCCTACAGCGCCGGAGCTAATGCGGAGTCTGACAACATGGCTATGCTATCGAAATATTTCTAAATCCAAAAAATATTGTCGATTCAGAAGACCATATTTCGGTAATTATCAAGTTTAGAAAAAAGTTGTCATTACAAAGCACACTTGTTTTAATGTATGTATTCTATACAATATCATCATAAATAACAAATGTCATAACGACACCGACGCACCCATCGAAAAGTTTTTGTTCAAAAATATTTTCCATCGAATTCACGCCTCCCCCTCCTCCTCTCTCCACTCACACAACGAGTGCATGCAATACCTCGGGGGGAACTTCGAAAATAATGTGTCCACGAAAGTGAGCCGGGTGAAACGCTCAAATAATGAACCAACATAGTATACTTAGTATCCCGTTAAAAGTCCGTTTAGGATAATAACAGAAATGTCGAAGCCGCGGGTGCTAGTTAGTTCAAATTTTGTGTTGCTTGCTACATACATCTCAAAGTTCACCAATGAAAATGGCCGCGGAGTTACCTCGCTTTGAACAGCTCTGTCGCAATACCCAGATGTCTGAATTGAGGGTGGATCACCATGCCTCTGTCGTCGTAATAGCAGGGAACTTTTAATTCCTCGAGGGGATCGTATAGATCAGATCCTTTGTTCCACCTAGATAACCAGGTTTGATAACTAGTTATCTAGGGGGAACGTATCATCCAAGTAGACAACTAGCTATCAGGGTGGAATTGTCCTTCCATGTTCTTAACCGAGTTTGATAACTAGTTATCTAGGGGGAACGTATCTTCCAAGTAGACTACTGGTTAACAACGTGGACTGAGATTTTCATGTACACAACCAACAACAATCCAAAAGCTGAAGACTGACTCTTTAGTATTTGGTCAAGAGGCATGTGGCATATAGTAGGAACATGTGATATCTCAAGAGAAGGTGAATACTGAATAATAAGAGGTCGACAATGGTTAACTAAAATCTTTATTTTCTTCTGTACTTATTACTTTCAATTACAACCCATTTAACAAATATTCATAACATAGGTAACACCGACATTTATTCTAATGCAGATGATACGGTTAATTGCACCAAGAGCAATCTCTTGACCAAAATACTAAAGAGTCAGTCTTCAGCTTTTGGATTGTTGTTGGTTGTGTACATGAAAATCTCAGTCCACGTTGTTAACCAGTAGTCTACTTGGAAGATACGTTCAACCGAGATAACTAGTTATCAAACCTGGTTATCTAGGTGGAACAAAGGGATCAGATCCTACCACTTCCAGTAATTTGTAAAGTATTTGTACCTCCTTCGTTTCGGCCTGAAAAAAAACTGTATATCTTAGTCTTCTCATCAAATTTTTCTAGAAACAAAATTTTCACAACTTTCGGAGCGATTATTTCCGAAGGTATAATGTTTTTGAAAGAGCTGTCGAACTATGTACCATACACATTTTAAAATTTTTTTTAGCTTCTGTAACATGTATGGAGTGCCCCCCCCCCTAAAAATATTTATTTTAGTTATTTAACTACCAAACTAAGTAGCGGCTCATACAAGACACCTATATTCCAAATTTCATCAATATCCATCGTGTAGTTTTTGAGTAAAATGCCTGTGACATACGGACGGACGGGCATGACGAAACTATAGGGGTTCAGTTTTTGCCATTTTGGCTACGGAACCCTAAAAAACATTACATTCAAGTCATACATTATTTCAATCCCATTCACATTAATTGAACTGAACGTGACAAAGTACACCTGGAAGCAATGCAGGCTCGATTCAAAATAGGTATTTCTTTATAAAATTTGAATATCAAAATCTTCTAAAACATTTCGCAAGTCTAATATTTGATACTTTACAAAAAAACTCAATCAAAAGCCTAAAGAGGTTCGTGAAAGAAATGAAAGGGTTGTTAAGGAGGTATTTTCGGTTAATTACGGTATTAAAGCAGATTTCTGAGGATTCTGAAATTCGTTTTTACAAATTTAGTTGATTTTTATGGCTTGTTGAACCTTTAGGGATTGCTTGCTTTAATTTAATAATTGATGAAATGTTTGCATCACAGAGATAAATAAAAGGATTAAAATCTTATTGCTACAATGGCTACTAATTCAACTTAAATAAAATAAAACTTTTTACTAAATGGGCCCGTGGAAGTTGACGCGTTAAAATACTAAAATCGCAAAGCATGATGTAGTTATGATTTTTTGATATGTTGTACGGACTAATTAGGGTAGTAAAAATCCAAATTTGTGACTTCGAAAAAGTTCTTCTCGATGCGTACCACGCGAAAACGCAATTTTCGAAACTCATTTAAATTTTTACTCTATGTTATTTATTTATTTATGTATTTTTTGACAGTAACATTTTAGCTCAAATTAAGTACATTAAATTAGCTAGGTATCAATCAGTTTGTATTAATTTTTACTTTAAGTATGATGGTTATCGAGAATTAAGGTTTTGAATTTGATGGAAATCTAAAAAGCAGGGGTGCTCTTTCAAGCTTTGTTCACCTTGCCCGTTTATACCCAGAGCTGATTCTCGGCCCAGTTGTTCCTTGAATAGTCTTGAGTGCTTTGACTTTGAGACCCATCAGGAAACCTCGCGCGGTTTTAGTTTTTAGTTGGTGGTTGTTAGAGATGTTGTTCATTTTATCCCAATTTTTGTAGCATTTACCCGCGTTATTCCCGTTAATATCCCAAGGGGTCTCTTTACCGGGATATAAAGTATCCTTTGTTTCAATCCAGGACCAGGTCTACTTATATGCCAAACTTCATCGCAATCCATCCCGTTGTTACACCGTTATTTAGTAACAAACATTTAAACATCTTCACAAACTTTTACGTTTATAATATTAGTGTGATAGTTAAGTAGTATTATATAAGTGAAAGGAATTGATATCGCAAATAACTCGTAAAAGCAAGCGATTGCAGCGTTGTCTACCTAGAGCGCTGGAGTTTATGTCGAAAACATTGCTCTTTATTCTACAGCTTTTAAATAAAATATAAGTCCCATAACTTTGACGCCACGCCGTTGGATATATGAGTCGATATAGGAGCCAAATTAGAACAGATATTTGAGGTAAGGATCCGTACTCCGTCAACACAGGACTTTCCAGCCGTTGCAGCCATATACAGGAAGGATATTATAACACTATACCTAAATATTGTAATTTTCGACCTTATTAAGACTCCGTTACATGAACGTTAGTGGCCCGTAAGTTCAAAAAAGGATTTTGTACTTTTTTACCTTCGTAGATAAAGTCACGAGCATATTCCGTCTAAGAGGAATCAAATCAAATCAGATTCCGCTTCGTGCCTTGTGGTTTTATACCTCTATCTTTAACTACCTCGAAACGTGAAATATAATAAACCACATGAAGACCGTACCTTTGGGGCGTACAAAAAACACCGCTATTCCGGGCTCAAAAGCTCTCGCAACCGTATCGCTGCAGGAATAAAAAAACACGGAGCTGAAAGATTCCGAGTAAAAGTTTGGTGGAATTCTGAACTTGAAAAACGTGCGTCATTAGTTGTGGAAAATGAACGACACAACGTATTTTATTTCCCAGGTCACCAATCACCGGAATCTGCAAACAGGTATCTGCCTAGACTACTAGACCCACTGCCCCGCGTTCATCATGGTCACCCACTGCCCCGCGTTCATCTGGAGGCTATTGTGACCAACTCGGCTGCTCTTGAGGTCGCCCAAACCGATCATCCAAATGAGCCCATGGACGTAAACTGGCCTGTTCCCGACCTCACAACTTAAAGCCACCTGTTACAGGTCGAAATAATGCCCAACGAGTCGTTATCAGGCATCACTGATTTTCGAGTTATACATATCAAACCCGTGATTGAGAAGGCAGTTCGAATAGAGAGGCATCAGGCGGCATGCAGGGGTTCACAAATTAAATTACACCACAGAAATACGGAACTTTTAATTTTAAATGTTAACCAGTCGTTTGTATGAGAAACCGTGACTGTTGAAAGTCAATTTGGCTACGGCACATCTCACTGGCCTAATGGACATATCGGCTATGTCCGCCACTAAATTTTAAGCAATCGACAAACAAATAGGACAAGTCTGGGAAGAATATCTAACCGATGAAATAATTGAGGTAAGAGAGGAAGAAAAAGCGATTGCAATAATAGAAGGACACGTCGATGAAAATGGTAAACTATACACGACTGTATATGTGAATGGCAGTTGGTTGAAACGTCTATATGAACGTTAGTCACAACTATAATTCGGCTTCTCGCATGGCTTGTATCGAAAGGAGACGAAAAAGTGTTTATTCGTAAGTGTACGATACAAGAAACAAGTACCTACTGTTTCCAGTGTTAATTATTCGAACGTCAAAAAGGGGAACCTAAACCACACGTCTGCTTCAAGAACTTTACGGGTCCTTCCACAGCGATGGAATCTGACGTTGTGGTAGAAGGATTCTAAAAAAGTGAAGAAATTCATGGCTTGCAATACCATGCCTTCATCGGAGACGGTGATTCCTCGGTGTTTGCGAATTTGAAAGAGAAAGTTGCATAGGGACACCACATTAAGACAATCGAATATAAGAACTAAGAACCTAGTGGTCAAAAATATCACAAGTGTTCTTTACAAAATATTAGGCAACACCAAACTCCTGCTGCTTGGCAGAAACTTGTTGAAGCCAAGACAGAATAAACTACCTGCTGTCGCTCGCAAAATAATCATCACAATTGTGATAACCCAAATAACATGCGAAATAAAATAAAAAGTTGATTTGGATGCCATGACAACTGCTAGGCATATTATTGCAAATGGGCCGAAGCGAACGGTGACGCGAATGAAACAGATGTGTCAACAGTCTGGGGCTATACTCGCAGCCAATGAATCCGTCATAGCAAAAGCCAGCAGACTATCAAATGAGACAACGAATGTAGTAGACTTTTTATAAGCATAATTAATAAGTTAATCTGTAGCTGTACGAATTTACTTTGGCAAAGGCGGGTCATACCAAAGAAGAGTGCATGCTGCCGGATTGACACAAATATCGGGCCACAAATGGCATCAACGTGCGTGGGAAAAAATTACTAGAGAGCAAACTCTCGCGGGCCGGGTCATGGGCTCTTTCGCGGGTCGATTTGCGGGCCGTAGTTTGGAGACCCCTGCTTCATCGGATACGTCAGTGGCCAACTACCACTCACTGTCGTTGAAGTAATACGGAATAATGCTTTCATTATGAAAATATATGTACAAACTGACATGTGCAACAGAGCGGTGACAGCCCGGAACGAACTACCAGAAGATGTAGTTTCGGCATCTAATGCCAACCAATTTAAGAATAGATTAGATGAGCTTCTTTCCACTCAAGCACGTCAATAAATTAATATCTCATTGGATACAGGGATTATCAGTTGTCCCAACTGCCTGTCTGATTATTAAATTATGTACCTCGTGTGTTCATAAGTTTTGAGACGATTTTTTGAAAGGCCCAAAAAAATAAATTTTGAACTGGCGACTTGATTAAGACTTTTTAAATTTTAAATTTAAATGTTGACAACGTTTTATTAGAAAAAAATGATTCGGGTGTTATTTTTCGGTGAACCGGATATTGAAATATGATCTGATATTGATATTTAAGTATGATCTAAAGGGCCTACAGTCGAAAAAAAGTCTACTACTTAAACGATCGTTTAAGAAAATTAAGGCTCGCATGATGTCAACAGTTGCTAAGGAGACACGATCCCAAAAAGATTTTGTTTACCAACGAAAAAATCTTCACCGTCGAAGTTTAATGAACTAAAACGGTTCGTGCCTCTATTGACGAATGGCTCACACACACCATTGAAAGCCTGTGTTCAGCACAATGGCGACCATTTTGAATAATTTATATTTTATTTTTACCGTAATATTAATGATTTTTCTTCTGTCTAAATTTCGTTTAAATACGTTAAAGCGTGTTCGAGAAAAACATGATTTTGTTCGTCCCAAAACTTATCGTCTCGAACGTACGAGGTAATAATAATAATAAATCATTTTAAGAAATGCTCGCCTACGCCGCATGCAACATTTACAAAAACACGATCCCATTTGGAACGAACTTAGGCCTGCGTAATTATTAAGCTAATCTAAGGAGACGCTCTCTTTCCCTCTTCGGGAAGTCGTGGGTGCTAGAAAAGGATAGGAGAGGTGCATTAAATATTAAATCGAATAGCAGTCGATGGGACATTAACAAGGTTCACTAAAAGGGTCCATTGATGAATGGTTCGGGTGGTGTCACGGAAAAATACGATTCACACACGACGTATGCCATCGCAGCTCATCAGTGTTCGGATCTTGGGTATTTTTTTTATACAGCTAGGATGGCAAACAAGCATACGGCCTGCCTGATGGTAAGCAGTCACTGTAGCCTATGAACGCTTGCAATGCCAGGGGCATTACGTGCGTGTTGCCGACCGTAAAAATTCAAGTTCATTATTATTAGTGTTCGCATTATTACTTTAGAATATCACAAAAAAATGCATCTACAATAATATCCGGAAGGGCTTAACCAGCGACCAAAAAGAGCACGCGTCATGCGATAGAAAGACGATCGGTGTTCCGCGCGGTGGTCAAACTCGATCGTAAAAAACAATTGAATTTTTTTTTTAGTCGTCAGTTTTGTTAGAAAGAGAAACTTATGTACGTAGTACTATTACTTATTCTGTGACCAAGGGGAAGATTTCGAGCTAAGTCCAAGTTACTTTCCTACCCGTCATGTGTGGATCGTACTTAAGACATTTCAGCTAGTTTTTTAACTTAGCCTTACCCAATACCTAAGTTAAGTATCCTTTTAGTCCTAAACTAATAATTTAAGGCCAAAGTGCTCTAAATTTACTTGCCAAATTGTACTTTAATTACTTATTTTGTTACTGAAAATCACGTTTTCTTGGAAAGCTTAAAGTGCAGTAGTTGTTTAATGATTTCATATTTGAAGAGGTTAATAGATTATTTATATAGTATATTACTTACGTAGGTATTTGATGCTCGAGCCGAGGGCAAGGGCGATAAATATGCAACCAGAGGCTTTTTTTTACAACCGCCCGTGGTAGGGAAAAAAATTACGTCTCCCCAGGCCATGAAGTGGGATTATCGGCACGCGTAGCGGGCCGTTGACACCACTTTATGGCCAGGTATGACGTAAAAATTATGAAGCTTATTTGCCGATTTTTCGTCATCTTTCATGTGCCATAGATAAATATCTATTATTTTAATTGTCTCATTTTGAGGTCTAGTGAACTTTTAGGTACATATTTAAAATGTAGTTTTAAGTGTAATGTAACGTACTTATTAATGAAATCACATGTATTAATACTAGTAATGTCATAATTGTTGTCATATTTAATATTTTTAAAAGAGAAACTGGTTAGTTTCTTCCGGCGCTCCTCTTACCAGAAGGTAGCGCCAAAAGCAAAAAAAAAATCAGACTACTTAGTAAAAATTAATTTATTTATTATTTAAATGATTTTATTTTATCTTACTTGTATTTGGTGGTACTAATTCAGATAGGTTTACCGATCGCAAAGTGATTAGCAAGACGTTTATGTCTTTGACGAAAAATACGCCGCATTTCTGTATTATCCCTATTGAGGTAAATAGAGCGAAATCGGTCCCAACGACCGCTCATGCAAACTGAAATACTATTGTCACCTCGGGTGACTCCTGCCAGTTTCCGGAGGCTATGCATAAGTTAAACTAGTGCCGTCCTTCACAGGATAGTCTGGATAGGTGAGACAGCAATATAATGTTTCGATGTGCCGCTTCGTAGTAAATATATGTACTTAATAGTCGGTATGTGATAGGAATGATCGAGCGTGAACGTACTCGTTTCGCGACCATTTTGTAGCGAATTCCTGTAATATTGGCGTTGGATAGCTTGCCAATTTAATGGCCGCTCGGATAGCAGTCAAATTGTTAGAATTCTATGTTCATGGTAACCGCATGATTAAAATTTATATTGAACTGGTTTTAATGGAAATGCAAAATCCGCCAGGCGTGGCTCACTCCGCGATTTCGCCGTGCGGCTGCTAGTACCAAATTTTGCCCCTAAGGTGGGGCTTAGCCAGCGACCAGAGAGTACGCGTTATGCGATAGAGAGAGACGGTCGAATCCGGTGCGTTCCGTCCGGTGGTCGGACCCGTACCTACGTCAGTTTTGTTAGAAAGATAAATTTATGTACGTCGTGCTAAAACCTGAAAGAGCGCGCGTTATGGAGATCGGACGAATTTGCGTCATCGCTCCTAAAAAATGTGGACATGACTCCAAAATATAATCAAATAATTAATTTCTTACCTGAGATTTAATTTTGATAGTCAAAAAATACACAGGTTTGTTACAATGTACATTCATTAAAGAAAATAATCAGTATATACGAGCGATGACGCAAATTTGTCCGATCTCTGGACTTATGAGTTAGAGCTAGAAGGTAGGATTCGGCGCATTTTTGTGACTCGAACGTGGATTTTGTTAGTCAGTGCGACTTCTGTACAAAGTACTATTACTTATTCTGTGCTACCAGTTCGTTTATACTTAGATGAGAGCATGTTTATTAAATATGTATACATTAGTTTCAGATCAGTACACTATTGAACCAGGGCGACGTGAGTTGACACGGGGCGACACGCCCACTGGCCCGCAAACTGAAGTCTCATTACACTATGCCACTAGTATTGCATTTGCGTAATCGATTAGACAGGTTAAAGCTGCGTCACTGAATAAGTAATAGTAGGTATGTACTACCAAGGACCATTAAAACAAGAAGACTGTCATTCTCCATACTTTGGATCGTGCCCCGATCGCAAGGGGATATCCAGGCAAAAACTAGATGGCACTAAAAAACTAAACATTTAACGATGTTATAATTGAACATTGAAGAAACATAGTACAGTAACAATTAGTTCGTAAACAGCTACTAATAAATAAATTCTAACATTTAAATACTGTGTCACGCTTGCAAAGTTGAATAATTGTAAATAATATATTTTTTACACCAAGCTTATACATAGATGGCGTTGTCAATACCGGAGAACAGCTTTTTGTATCGAGAATGACAGTCCTCTTGTTTTAATGGTCCTTGATACTACCAAGGACTTTAAAATAAATAGCCCGACGGAGCCTCACTAACAAAGAACTGAAGCATGTTCTTCGCAAGCAGGCTCCGTCCGGCTATTTACTTGAGTACTGCGTACTATAGAAGTTTATCCTTCTAATGCTACGGCTACACACATCTCGTGATAACGCGAACATTCGTGTTGATGTCTCGTTCTTGACGTTTTTGACGTAAGACCGTGACCAGAGACAGTGAAGATTTACTTGATCGGTTGGCACCATTGGTTGGCGCTGTCATTAATGGTCGCGTTCACTATAAGTGGACCTAGCCGATCAAGTCAAAATACATGCAACTCATCATGTATCATTCTGTCTCTCTGTCCTGTACCTCTAGCACAACTGTAACACGCGACTCTTTGTCGCGCGACAAATGCAACCTATCTCTTTCCACTCAATATCGTGTGACAGTGACAGGTGATGCTCTGTCGCGCGAGAAACGAAGTCGCGGCCAGTTATGCTAGACGTACTGGACCGGTCATGCGACTTTCTCGGCATAACGTCGTCCCCGCTTGGTTCTACCGAAAGACCAGCGCTGGCTCTTAGGTCAGCATTATGCTGAGGTGGGACCGTTTCGTGGCAGCGTTTTTTGGAAATCTTTACTTTATATTTTTTGTTGTGGTTTTTTATCTTGTGTTGTCATAAATAAATGTATTTTCTTTCTTTCTTTTGTACGTCAGAGAAAGAGTATTCTGCCTTTTCGCCGAATTATTTTTCCCAAATGTTTCATTTGCCAACTGTTTCATTTCTCAGCTCTTGTGTATCTATTTTCTTATGGTTTTATAGAACACAGAAGGTTAGGTTAGGTATCTTTTATGAATGTTCTGGATGGACATGTTCGCGATCCCTAAACACCCCCAAAAAAACGGCATCGAGGGGAGACGCCACAGTGGTTTTAGTGGTTAGGCTCCTCAATCGGAGGAGAGAGCCCCACATAACCCCCTACCCAACATCTGCCTTCCCCAAGTCCGGGGGGTACGCGTAACTGCGTTTCCACTGCGTCAAAAAAAATGGCTTCAGAGAAAATTGTAAGTTGGAAGATGAAACAGTCGACAAATGAAACATTTGGGAAAAAAATCGGCGAAAAGCATCTCTCTATCGCATACCGTATTAAACGGCTATATTAAGAAAAGTGACAGGTGGCTCAATATTCCCGTGTGGTGAATATATACAAACACAGTCTTTCTTCGGTTTTATTATACGTCACAAGGACCATTAAAACAAGAGGTCTGTTATTCTCCATACAAAAAGTTGTTCTCCGATATTACAACGCCATCTAGGTATAAGCATGGTATAAGAATTATATTATTTACAATTATTCAACTTTGCAAGCGTGATACAGTATTTAAATGTTAGAATTTATTTATTATTAGCTGTTTACGAACTAATTGTTACTGTACTATGTTTCTATGTTCAATTATAACATCGTTAAATGTTTAGTTTTTTAGCGCCATCTAGTTTTTGCCTGGATATCCCCTTGCGGTCGGGGTACGATCCAAAGTATGGAGAATGACAGTCCTCTTGTTTTAATGGTCCTCGTACGTACTAACACTCCTGGCGAACTTTGCCTCAAAATGTTCCGCTTATAAACTGAAGCAAATCTGTTTTTTCATGAAAACCACGACGCCATCTACCGGGTCAAATTGTATTTTCGAACCATCCAGGGATCAACTCAAATAGACACACTAAATTTCATTCAAATCGGTCCAGCTTTTTAGGATTTAGGTGACAAACACACGTGCAGAAGAATTATAGTATATAAAGAAGAAGAATATAGATGTATAGAGTAAACCATAGAATTAGCTCAAAATACCCGTGAAAGTTTTCCGAACACTGGAATAATTGATGAATGATGCTAAAATTAGTGCCTGTGTACATGCTTCTGGTTTTAATTAGCAAAGTTTCTAGAAACGTCGGTTTGGAACGTGCAGGTGAGCTGCAAGTTTATCCCCATACCCCACTGTCCCTAGTGCAAAAACGTATTGTAGCTATGAAACTTGTCTGAAGTTACGACTTTTTGACTTTTTAAGGTACATATTCCGAAGTTGACGGGCTATATCTTTCATGCGGTGTAAAAGTGATGTGACGAGTCGAGATTTTCGATCTCGAGTCGATATGCTAGTTAATTTGATTTAAAAGAAATATAAATAAAGAGGGACATCCTATTCGATAGCATATGAAAGAAAGTACATTTATTTATGACAGCACGAAAAGATACACAGTAAGTAAGTAGAAAAGAAAACACAAAAACGCTGGCACAAAAAGGTCTCACCTCAGCATAGTGCCACTTTAGAGCCGACTCTGGTCTTTCGGTGGAACCAGACAGGGGCTACACGGGCGGATATGCTCGTGTTACAATAAAAACACACCCAAATCGCTATATGTGTGCCTTGAATATTGGCAGAGTTTCCTGTTCCTCGATTTCTTCAAAACCCTATCATCAGATCCTGATCTGCTTGCAATGGGATCAACTTGTCAGGACGTTGAGCCAAAAGCTCGTCGTCACTCAAAGAATGGGCCCGATCTGTGGGAGATGAATAAGTTTCAGTCTAATTTAGTTTAATTGTATCGTTTTTAGGGTTCCGTAGCCAAAATGGCAAAAACGGAACCCTTATAGTTTCGTCATGTCCGTCCGTCTGTCTGTCTGTCCGTATGTCACAGACATTTTACTCAAAAACTACATGATGGATATTGATAAAATTTGGAATATAGGTGTCTTTTATGAGCCGCTACTTAGTTTGGTATATAAATAATTAAAATAAATATTTTTAGGGGGGGGGGAGCACTCCATACATGTTAAAGACAGTAAAAAATTTTTTTTCAGAAAATATCAACGTGTGGTACATAGTTCGACAGCTCTTTAAAAAACACTATAAGGTTCCTAAGTAACATTTTTGATTAAGTGAATGTATTTGGAAATAATCGCTCCGAAAGTTGTGTAAATTGTGTCCCCCCTCTCTATTTTCTAAACCGTGCGTCCGAAAAATATGAAAAAAAATCACGAAGGTAACGCTTAATTAATACTTTCAATGAAAATTATTTTCAACAAAATCGAATGTACCGTTTTTGAGTTATTGCCGATAAACTGCGCTTCTCAACAAAAGGACGTAATTGCTATGAAGATACGCTCTTTTGTTGTTGTACTTTTTTACATCGTATTTTTACCGGTATCCCCTTATTTGGTATAAAATCAATCCGTATAAAATCACTTCGTCGAAATTCATTTCGGATAATGATTCATTTCGTATAAATTCAGATGGCATAAAAATTAAAGTGTATAATTACATTTCGTATAAAATTCAAATGCTCTAAAGTCATCTTGTATAATTTCGTATGATATAACATTCATTTGATCGAAACGTTATTTGTTATAAGTATTATAAGGTATAACATTCATTTGCTCGAAACGTTATTTGTTATAAGTATTATAAGGTATAACATTCACGGGGTATAACTGTTAAAAGCTCTAATTTTTGTAAACCCTTAATATTATTGAAATATGAGGCCCAGGTTTCACTGTAATGTATACAGGATGTCACTGTGATATATACAAAATGTCATTGTTATATATACAGGGTGCCATTGTGTTATATACAGGGTGTCACTGTGATAGATACAGGATGTCACTGTCAGCAGAGAAAACATGTCTGTAAGCAGTTTAATTGAGATATACAGGGTGTCACTGTGATAGATACAGGATGTCACTGTGATATATATAGAA
The DNA here is from genome assembly GCA_947034925.1 of Eudemis profundana. Taxonomy (NCBI): domain Eukaryota; kingdom Metazoa; phylum Arthropoda; class Insecta; order Lepidoptera; family Tortricidae; genus Eudemis; species Eudemis profundana. The sequence goes on along the minus strand of OX344805.1, from coordinate 23,658,180 downwards.
TGTAATTGTGATATAAACAGGGTGCAATTGTGTTATATACAGGGTGTCACTGTGATAGATACAGGGTGTCACTGTGATAGATACAGGATGTCACTGTGATATATACAGAGTGTCACTGTGTTATATACAGGGTGTCACTGTAATGTATTTTAAGTAATATTTGGTGTAATGTATATTTCAAAATATATCGCAGCTTAGTCATAATCTAGTCATATATATTTTTCCAAGGTCACATTTTTAAGCAATAAGCTTTTCCAAATTATACTGCTGTTTATGAATGACCCTAAAAACGAAACAGCTCCCAAAAATAGGTAGGTTAGGGTTATTTTTTTTGATGACCCTAAAAACGAAACGGCTCCCAAAAATAGGTAGGTTAGGGTTATTTTTTTTGATGACCCTAAAAACGAAACGGCTCCCAAAATAGGTAGGTTAGGGTTATTTTTTTTGATAACCCTAAAAACGAAACGACTCCCAAAAATAGGTAGGTTAGGGTTATTTTTTTTGATGACCCTAAAAACGAAACGGCTCCCAAAAATAGGTAGGTTAGGGTTATTTTTTTTTGATGACCCTAAAAACAAAACGGCTCCCAAAATAGGTAGGTTAGGGTTATTATTTTTGATGACCCTAAAAACGAAACGGCTCCCAAAAATAGGTAGGTTAGGGTTATTTTTTTGATGACCCTAAAAACAAAACGGCTCCCAAAATAGGTAGGTTAGGGTTATTTTTTTTGATGACCCTAAAAACGAAACGGCTCCCAAAAATAGGTAGGTTAGGGTTATTTTTTTAATGGCCCTAAAAACGAAACGGCTCCCAAAAATAGGTAGGTTAGGGTTATTTTTTTAATGGCCCTAAAAACGAAACGGCTCCCAAAAATAGGTAGGTTAGGGTAATTTTTTTTTTGATGACCCTAAAAACGAAACGGCTCCCAAAAATAGGTAGGTTAGGTTTATTTTTTTTAATGGCCTTAAAAACGAAACGGCTCCCAAAAATAGGTAGGATAGGGTTATTTTTTTCGATGACCCTAAAAACGAAACGGCTCCCAAAAATAGGTAGGTTAGGGTTATTTTTTTTGATGACCCTAAAAACGAAACGGCTCCCAAAAATAGGTAGGTTAGGGTTATTTTTTTTTTGATGACCCTAAAAACGAAACGGCTCCCAAAAATAGGTAGGTTAGGGTAATTTTTTTTTTGATGACCCTAAAAACGAAACGGCTCCCAAAAATAGGTAGGTTAGGTTTATTTTTTTTAATGGCCTTAAAAACGAAACGGCTCCCAAAAATAGGTAGGATAGGGTTATTTTTTTCGATGACCCTAAAAACGAAACGGCTCCCAAAAATAGGTAGGTTAGGGTTATTTTTTTTGATGACCCTAAAAACGAAACGGCTCCCAAAAATAGGTAGGCTAGGGTTATTTTTTTTTGATGACCCTAAAAACGAAACGGCTCCCAAAAATAGGTAGGTTATCGACGACATCCTGTATCTATCACAGTGACATCCTGTATACGGGTAGGGGTCGGGTTGCATAATCTTTATCAGCATATGTTTGATACGCATACGTGGATTCCGCATACTCATTATTGGGCATAACTGTAATAGTCATACATTTATGCGCATAACGATTTTAATCATAATGTTTAAGGATATACTGTGTAATGAGCATATAGTAGATATGCATACATTTATTCAAGCATACTTTATAATAGGCATACATGGGTTACTCATACAACACTATAACCATACTGGGTAAATGCATAAATAGCAAAGTGCATAAATAGATTGCTCATACAACATCATAACCATACTTAGTAAATGCATAAATTGCTAAGCGCATAAGCCTATTTAACATATTAATCAATTCTCATTACTTTCAACATTGCTATTATAAAATTAGTAAGAACCTAACCTAACCTAACCTACTTTTCTGGCAGCGATTTGGTTCTGTGTGAGGTCACAGTTCAAACCTAACCCAACCTACTTTTCTTTCAGCGATTTGGTTCTGTGTGAGGTCACAGTTCAAACCTAACCTAACCTACTTTTCTGGCGGCAACTCAGTTCTGTATAGCGATTCGCTTTGGAACGCCCACCCTTTGTATTGTTTTTTGACCAAATCGTAAACTTTACAATTTTTTTGGTTTAATTTCAGACGGACGGACAAGATGAGTTGAATTGAAAGTATCCTGGAAAATAAATCCAAATACGACAGCAAGTACGCGTTTTTGCAGGCAATTGCCAATAATTTAAAATTAAAGTAAATGCATGTAAACAAATTAATATAAACAAAGATAATTAATGTAAACAAATTTAATTTATTCCACACGTGGCCATAAAGTGGCTTTTTCCGCACGCTGCGTGTACAGAAAAAGCCGCTTTCTAGCCAAGTAAAGACATAACATTATGTACACAACACGGAAGGTAATAAATAAACTCCTCGATCGCATATTTACGTCCCTCGCTTCCAGCTCGGGCCACAAACATCTGCGACCTCGGCCTTTCTTTGTATTACCACCCTAGTTGTATAATGTATTATAATGTAATATTGTGCTAAGAATAGTAATTAAAAATACTTCAATAATATAAAACATTATATCTTTTTTGAAAAACCATCACAAGCCCATTATTATAATTTATGCAATACATTATTATATTCATCAATATTATGTCTAAATAAATGTATGATATTTACAATTATTACTAAAATACCTTATAATCATCAATATTATGGCTTAATAAATGAATGCAAATTACAATTATTACAAAAACAACTTATGATCATCCATATTATGACAAAATAAATGTATGACAATACAGCTTATGGTTAAACCAATTATGACTCCATATAATTATGACACAGAACAATTATGCCATAAGACAATTTATGCCAAAAAAAATATATAAGCATAAACTATATGCGTAAACAGTTATTCCAATCAATAATATGACAATAGCTGTTATGCAACCAGATGGTCCCCCCCTGTATACATTACAGTGACACTCTGTATATAACATAGTGACACCCTGTATATAACACAGTGACACCCTGTACCTATCACAGTGACACCCTGTACCTATCACAGTGACACCCTGTACCTATCACAGTGACACCCTGTATCTATCACAGTGACACCCTGTATATATCACAGTGACACCGAGTATATATCACAGTGACATCCTGTATCTATCACAGTGACACCCTGTATATAACACAGTGACACCCTGTACATAACACAGTGAGACCCTGTACCTATCACAGTGACACCCTGTATCTATCACAGTGACACCCTGTATCTATCACAGTTACACCCTGTATATAAAACAGTGACACCCTGTATATGCCCTGTATATGGAGCAGCCTGTATATGCTTTGATACGCAAGGGCGAAGGGGCTGCTCTTCCCGCAGCGGCGGAGCAGTTGCGGAGCCCGACCGACTGTTTTGTATACATTGTGATGATTAGATATTTTGAATGTTCTACGTTTTAAATATGCGATCAAGTAATTGTTATACAAAATGAATATTATGCGTAATAATTTTATACATCTTAAATGTTATGCATAATGATTTTATACATTTTGAATGTTAGACATATTGAAGAATAGAGATTTCGTATTTAGAGCTTTTAAATGTTATACAAAATGAATTTTAACCGAAATGAATGATAATACGAAGTGATTTTATACGTTTTGAATTTATACGTTTTGATTTTATACCATTTAGTTTTATACGAAATAAGGTAGACCCATTTTTACCTTATAGTTACGGCTATGGAACCCTACACTGAGCATGGTCCGACATGCTCTTGGCCAGTTATTTACCTTATAGTTACGGCTATGGAACCCTACAATGAGCATGGTCCGACATGCTCTTGGCCAGTTATTTTTCGTTCTTCATACTCCTCTAGTTATGTTAACTAGAAGTTTTACTTTAAAAAAATATGTAAAATTTAGCCGTAGTGAGTCTAGTCTAGACGTTTATGTTTAATCGCGTAACAGACATACAAAAGAAACATACAGTCAAATTGAGAGCCGTCCTTCTTTTGGAAGTCTTTAAAAAATAGGAAGTACTATTTCAAACCTAATCTTACTCTGTGTTGGCCCAAATAGCCCTACTGTCGGTTTCCAGCATCGATAGAAAGGTACCGTTAAATGTGGGAACTTAGGACACGCGGGGTGACATGAGCCAAGGAGTATTGTGCCCAATTTCAGAAATACTGCTGTCAACACTGTACCGTTTAACATATTTGCATATTGGACTGCCAATCCTTCTGTCTGTCTTGACTGTCATTCCGTTAACTACCTACATTAGTTATTTGTAAAAAAAGTTGTCTATAGTTTCCGCTATATGTCCCAAGTTCCCCCATTTGACGATGTAAGGAGTTAGACAAGTTCCGCAAGTTCGTGAGTTGAGTTCCGTTAAGTTGAAATTTTGCTTAACATCAACTCTTGAACTTTCAAGTTGCGCGCATCCCCAAATAATAAATAAGAGCGTGCCTTGCCGAGTTCACGTCGCATCGCATCGCTTCACTTGGATACCGTGCTGAATCGACTCAAGTTGACTCGTTCAGAATGGAACTCGAGTCAGATAACTCGTCTATCACTAGTGTAAAAGTATCAAGTAAAACAGCATGAACGGATATACTGAACTTTTGATATGCCGCAGACCGAGTTGCTTGAAGGGGTATTCTTTTTGTAATCTTCTTTTTTTGTATATAGTTTAGTTGCTTTTTAGTCAATTGAACATATGACAAACGTTGGTAAAATTTTCATGTACTTTTGTTCCACCTGAAACAGAGAAGCTTCGTTCGCTTTGTACACTCGGTCAATGCAGAGTTCTGAATCCTCAGAAAAAGCTCCAGATTTGCCACGTAAACAGCATTTTTGCCTTTAGTTATCAGATATTTCTAGTAAAATGTCGCCGGAATACCGTCCATTAGGTCGGCCTGGTAAACAAATGTTTGGCAGCCATCTTCCGCCATATTGTGTGACCAGATTTATGTCGCACACTGAGGAATGCCATTAAGTATTGCTGGCGATGCTTGTTATGTATTGCTGAGAATTTGTGGCAAATTACGAACTTACGAAATTACGGAGCTAGAGGTTCCAGTTTCAAATACTGGTAAGAGCAAATATTTATGTGATGAGCACGAGTATTTGTTCCTGCCTCTTGGATGTATTCTATCTATTTATGTGTATATTTAAGTCAGTACTTTATTCAAGATTAAAAAATATGAGGAAGGATATTAACTGACCTAAAAGTAAAACTAAAACCTTAAAGTAAAAAAAAACAATCGTAACAAATCATGTATATTAAACTATATAAGTATGTATATCGTCGTCTAGTACTCATAATACAAGAATTGCTTAGTTTGGGACTGAGTCGATTTGTGTAAGATTACCCGCACAATATTTAATTAAATTTTGGATTTATTATCACTATACACTGTATGAGTGGGTTGTTGTGGATGTATTTTTTCATTAAAGCTACAAATTTAAAGGCCAATGTATCTTGTAACACTTATTTAGAGATAAATTAACACTAGAATTGGTATCTTTAATAAAAAAAAGGAATGAATTGTGACTGTGACTCCCGTTACTTTTATATGGTATTCCATTTCAGCTAAGTGGTACTTTATACGTCTTAAGTGAATTGAGTTAAAAATTAGGGTCTCCTTGGAACCCTTTGAGTACGGAACCCTAACAATGAAGCGACTAAATAATAATTAAAGATGAAGTGACTGATTAAAAATTGGGTAGGTAACTTGAGCAAGAGCCTCGGTGGCACAAATGGATAGTGCGTCTGTGTTGGCCCGGAGATCTTTTAACTTTCACTATCAATTAAATATTTCAAACTTATTAGCAGATGTTAAAACTATATAAAAATTTCGTAAGGATTATTGACATACATACCTACATTAAGTTCACACACACACACACACACGTACGTACGTACACTCCGTGATTTTAGTATCACAAGCCAACTGGCCCTATTAAAAATCAGTTTAAAAACAAACCTTTAGGTTGCATTTCCACCAGGGATGTGTGAGGATGCGTAGCGAGGGATGTACATCCCTCGCTGCGCATCCTCGCACATCCCCGGTGGAATCACTGCCTTAAAAAACTAAAGTTCATTTTACAAGTGAAAGAAACATAATGTTTCTTTATTATTTTTAATGCGGGTAAATTACACCACATTTTAAGTTAAGTACATTAAAAACAAATAAAGAAACATCATGTTTCTTTCATATTATTATTTTAGTATTAATATTAGCGCCATCTGTCGCTCAATTGTCATGGCTGTAAAGTTTATGCGTTGAGGTGGGATACATGTGTAATACGTGTTCTCATAGATGGCGTTTAGATTAAAAACCTATTAAAACTAGAATGATACGAAAGTCAAAGTGGATGGTGAGATTGAGGGCGCTTGCTGTGGGCTCTGGTGGCCAAGTGGTTAAGGCGCTGGGCTGGAAATCCAGGATGTACCGGGTTCGATTCCCGGTCTGGACACAGGTGAGTGCCATTTAATTTTTCTATGTACTTTCATTTCTTATATCTATATATGTAAAGCTCATTTTATTTAAAGGAAATCCGTCCGCATCCTCAAATTTCGTAATTCACACATAATACTCGAGTCGAAATCACGAGTAACTCTTGACATTACTGTGGCTGTCAATTTACTCCTCTCCTCTTGCTGAGTGTCATTATCAGATAAGCTTTGTTTCATGAAGGTTACACAGTAAGCTTGAAGCAGTAAATCATATCTTGAATATGTGTTTCTTACCTTCAGTTTAGAAAGAAAGAAAGAAATAGTACATTACACAACTAGGGTGGTAATACAAAGAAAGGCCGAGATCGCAGAAGTTTGCGGCCCAAGTTGCAAGCGAGGGACGTAAATATGCGATCGAGGGCTTTCTTTATTACATCCTGTGTTGTGTACATCATTTTATGTCTACACTTGGCAAGAAAGCGGCTTTTTCCGTACGCGCAGCGTGCGGAAAAAGTCACTTTATGGCCAGGTGTGGCATAAATACATTTACTTGTGACAGCAACAGTTACACAGTAAGTAAAAAAGAAAAAAACAAGAAAACACAAAAATAAAAATCTCACTGCCACAAAAAGGTCGTATCTCGCCTCAGCATAATGCAAACTCGAGAGCCGGCGCTGGTCTTCCGGTACCAGACACGGGCGACGTCACGACGAGTTATTCATTCGACCGTTCCAGAATGTGAGATATTACATTAAAGGTTATTTATCTTGATGTTCTGGTTTCATCGCTTCGCCCCACTTAAAGTGAACGCGTTCATTAGGGACAGACAGCCTCAGAAAGAGGGGTGGCCTTTACCCAGAAGTGGGACACAATAGCCTGATAAAGAAACAAGATCAGTAGGCTTGTGATGCTACGCTTTGTCGCGCGATAAATAAATCATAAAGCATTTGTCACGTTCTGACAAAAAGTCTGTGAGAGTGACAGAAGCTTTATCATTTATTTATCGCGTGACAAAACGTAGCATCATAAGCTTGCAGACCTTGTTAAATTACTGCTTTAACGAATTCACCGTGGAATAGTCTAGACAGACGTGAGCGTACGCAAGTATGGGTAATATTATCCTTTAATTTATACGAAGAAGTTTCAAGCGCCTGAGTGATTTCAGGCTCAGTGCGACTGAAAGCTGAATATATAATGCGTGGAAAACTTCAATTGTTCAAAGCCTTTAGCGAGTGGTAATGGAATTTTGAACATGTAGCAAATTTGCTTAAGTATTGTCACACTGAAACATTGCAAAAATTGTAAAAATAGAACGTACATTGAGGATAATCCAGCGAGACTACAGGTTATTTGAAGGTCTACACGGACACTATTTTTGGATTTTCTAGATGTTCGCATGTATGTTTGTATCAATTTTTGGTATAGCTCGGCACATGAGGGTACAATAAGTAGTTTTCGTAAAAGCCTATTTGACCGTAAAAATTGTACACATATTCAATTATCTTTATTTAAAACCACTTGAAGGCCCACGGCCCGGGCGGCATGCAACAGCTGAAACGCCCTCGGGCTAGTAATCTCCCCGGTCCCCCTATGTAGCACATCAATTTAAAACAGTAGTAAAACGGGGTAAATTGGTCCAATCTTCACTGTCAATTGGAATTTTAACCTTCTTCCGCAATGCATAGGGTATTTTAAGTTTCTATATAAAAATGTGTACTCTTTTAGATGCTTAGTAGCCTTAGATTCCCAAATTATTGCCATTATTTTGAGAAATTCAACAAAAACCCAATTGGATTCCAATTTATCCCTGACGGGGTTGATAGGTTCGAAGGTGAGGTCAATCGGAATTTTAACCAACCGTGGAGGAACATTTAATAACGAGTTCTGTGGACACCCCTCCCCCCCGGTACTGTGATCTGTAATCATCTTAAAACTTTTATGTTGTAAAAGGACTGCGTTGCGAGACTTGCATCTTTTTACATGTAATGTTTTTGATGGGATCAAATTTGTGGTAACGCAGTAGACACTAATTCTGAGGCGACGTGGAGACTGGTAACGCAGTGGTAATTTTAGTAAGAAATGAGACTTTTTGTAATAGAAAGCCTAGAATACTGCGAAAATGTTAAACGATATAAAAAAATCATTAGAAAACGTTCTGTAAAAGTATTCGATATGGCCAGTATTACGGCAGAAAATATACCGAAGTTGGACGTTTTTTACACCTTTAAAAAAAAAAAAAAAAACTTTGTTGTAACTTACTACTTACTGTTCTCAACCGCTGCACTGTTCCTCGTTTTACCTGTATAGGCGTATTTTCACAATACAAAAGAATTACTGGAAGTGCAACACGAGCGTATTTATTCAGTGTTTTTTGCCCCTGTATTTGTTAGTTCTGAAACAAATTGTATTTTCAGCTACTTTGTATTTGCGCTCATATCTACCTACTTCATACTAGAGAATGCAATACCCTGTTAAATTTGAAACCCTATCCAGGTTTACCCGACCCTAAATAACCGGGTAACCGGTTATAGTATTTTTTATTTATATTTGTACGATCCACTTAAAGGAAACAATACTGTTGTGTGGCTTTGTCCCTCATTATCGTCCGTCATAAAAGAGAAGCGTGTTTTACAGATAAAGACTTCGTGCATTGTCATTTTAGTGGATTATTGCTTGTGTGATTAAGGCCTTTGCCAAGAGTTAAAATTGCTTTAATAGAAATTTGACTTTAGACGTATTATGCACTTCACACCTCTGGCATTTACCTGACTACCTGAGATCCGCACAAAGCGAAGGCAGCTGGAACACCATTATTCTATTAATGCAGTTGTAAACTATGGTTCATGGAGATAGAGTTGATAATCAATTGAACTTTAAAGGTGGTTGTAACGACTTTTTACAATAATGTCATCTTGGTGTTTTTGAGGTGTACAAACAATCGCTTTGTTTCCTTTAAGTGGATCGTACAAATATAAATAATAAATACTATACCCGGCTGAGTACCTGGGTCGCATTACCCACAATGAAAATGACGCATTGCTGGCCGTGTTAAATAAGATAAGCAAGCATGTAGTGTTTTTTCGCGTTTGCTTTAAGGCGGTCGACGTAACAACCATAATATTGATGTCATTGATCATACTTACTAAATAGAAATACCTAGTTATTATACTTATTATATACCAATTAGCGAATATAGGTATGGTTATCACTATGCTTATTACAGGACAAACCAGGTGTCGATTTATTAAATTTATTTGTTTTGTTTTATATCCGATGAAATACCAGGTTCTGGGTCAAAATACCCGGATTTTGCTCCTCTAAACAGTCGGTTACCCGGGTACCCGCGGGAGCGCGCAAAACCTATAGGGAACGTGCACGAACTATAGGTGGCAGCACTAAACGACGAAAAAGACACGGGTGGACAATAAAGGAAACTATCGCCCCTGTCAAATCAAGCTGTCACTGTCAATGACAATATGTAAGTGTCAATGTCAAATATAGTAAGTCGTAGCTACACTTACGTTAATCGTCCTTCATCGCGATAAATTAACGTTATTAACGGCGTTTTCGACAATGTGGCCCCAGCATGAGAGGGTATATGATTTAGATTGGCGGCACCAGTTGGCAGCACCTTCGTCGTGCACGTTCCCTATTGAAGGCCGAGGTGCAGGGCTGCCGTCCGACGGTATTTTTCGCATCCAAAATTCCAAACCCACTAAAATACACGCGCTTACAAGGGTAGTTCTCTGCGACTAAACAGTCGCACCAATCGCATCATTACCATCGCCACATTATGGATGAGCTCCCTATAAACTATGGTGTCGTTTTCGGTTATCTTGTAGAAGTAGAGTGCTTCAGCTATTTTTATCATAATGATCCTGATTGCTTTTATAAAACGGCCAATAATAGTGGCGATGGTAATGAAGCAAGCAAAACGGTAAAAAATCGCAGAGAACTATCCACAATACATTTACATACAATACCGACCGATATAAGTTTGCTTGTAGGGCGTCCGTACACAGCGCTCACACATGCAGCACGATGTACCTTTTGCCGAAAGAGATATTACTACTGCTACTCTATGTAGCAGTGGCGTGGCGTAAAAGATATCCTTGGGCAAGCCGGTGAAAATTCGGCGTACATTTTCCTTAAGAACTGTAGAATAAGGGGTTCAAATGCCTGATATGAGGCAAGCCGGTAGGAATAGAGTTCTTTGGAGGCCACATTACTGCTATGTAGTAATACTATCGATTCCAGCCGACCTATTCAATATCCTCTCTCGTACTAGTCCTATCTGCGCTGTAATGTATTCATGCCGGTGACACAGCATATATATAAGCTAAAGCAGTAAGGAAGCTACAAACAATACGATCGAAACGCACGCACACATAGACGCGCGCTTTTACAAGGCCCCTAAGGGAATCTCGCGGTGTCGTCGGTCGCGAGTGCTGCATGGAGGCGAGCGGTCGCGCTTTGTTTTTACCCGACTGCGGCGAAGCCCAGAGGAGGGTAATGTGTTTGACCTGTATGTATGTATGTCCGTTCCTGTGTCCGCTCGTAACTACTCAACGGCACAACCGATTTTGATAAATGATACATCATTGGATTCGTCTTGATAGCGCGAGTGTCACTGGATATGAAGTTCGTTAAAATAAACAAAATGGCGGATTTTTTTTAGTAAAAATATTTAGTTGTTACGTGCGAGCGCCCAGACAGCCCGCGATCTTTTCATTTTAAACAATCCTAACGCTCTAATGGAGCGTAGGTATTTATTTCAAAAAGTAAGCGTAGCTTCCATACTGCTCTATTTATATTCTGTGCCGGTGAATACTCGCGCGAGCTTAGTACGTAATATGCAAGCACACTGATTGTCGCAGCACTAATATTCATAAGTGGTTTCGCGACACTGTGACATGAGACGTGTATAAAGCGGTCTTTAGAGGCGTGTCTAAAGTTCAATAATCGAGCGTGCTTCTAAATTATAATAATATCCTGTAGTCAGTTTTCATAATTTCGGTTTCGTAATTGGCTACTGAGGAAGAATTATATTCCACTACAAATAATTCTACTCACAAATAATCTACTTACAAATAATTCCGGTTTCGTAGCCAAATCACTACGAACACGGAAAAAAATCTTATTTCGTACTTAATTACGAAACTTCATTACGAAAACAGCTGCTTACAAATTCTTATTTGATAATTAACTACAAAACAGTGAAAAATAATTCTTCCTTAGTAGCCAATTACGTAACCGCAATTAAAAAATTAAATGTTGTGGTTATTATAGGTAGGTACACTAAAATATCGTTATATCGATATTTGTTCCTCAAAAATATTCAAATCTATTTATGTCAGATAAAATCGAGCAAACATGCCTCGCCACCCTGTATACTATACTTGGCTATACAGTGCTAACTATACATTCGAACTTATGAGATTAAGCGTATCGATTTTTAGAAGTAATGAATACATCTTTAAAACTTAAAAGTTTGACCCTCGGGTTCCCAGAGGACTTTTAATGGCAACCCTTTTATTCGTATCAACTCAAAACAGGACAAGCAGATGGAAATCCCGGATGTTGTTCGTACAAACATAAAATCAATAGTCCATTTAAGTAAAAAAACCGGGCAAGTGCGAGTCGGACTCGCCCATCGAGAGTTCCGTACAAATACTCTAGTTTTCAGATTTTTCCCTATACTTCACTACATAGTATAAAACAAAGTCGCTTTCTCTGTCCCTATGTCCCTATGTATGCTTAAATCACTAAAACTACGCAACCGATTTTGATGCGGTTTTTTTTAATAGATAGAGTGATTGAAGAGGAAGGTTTATATGTATAATACATGCATAATATAATAGAGAAACACCGTGCGAAGCCGGGGCGGGTCGCTAGTGTAGTATAAAACAGAGTGTCTAATACATTTTGGTTTCCTTGAGAATGTCGAAATATACGTTTTTTGCGGTATAAACGGGTAGTCCTTATGTGAATGACCATGTTAGCTTAAAATTTGAAAAGCAGCTACAAGAACCAAGCCATTACGTATCACGTTTGTTACTATTGTGAAATACTGGCTCGCCGTGTGGAAAACCGTCTCAGAAGTGTCCCCTGAGCGACGGGGTTGGGATTATCTGAATCTGAAGCGAAGCACGTCCGTTCTGAGCTCAATCTAACGTGTCCGTTGCTCTATTCACGCTTATCACGGTAGGTTAGTAACACATTACATCAAGTAAGTATAATATTTTACACCAAACTTTGAAACACAGTTAAAAACGTACGCTCATCGACACTGGAAATTTCAAATTAAAGGATATTTTTAACCAATTAAAAAAAATAGGTTATCAATTCGTCCCGTATGTATATATATGTCGCCGCCAACTAACTTAGTTAGCTATTTGGTTAGCTGCCTAGCCTTTTTATTTAAATTTTAGGTTTGTTAGTCAGCTTGTGTCCCTCAGAGCAGAAATAGAAGCCCCGCGCAGCGGGGCTTCGTCGACTTGCTGGCGGGTCATAATTTAGTGAAAATGCTAGTCAGTTAACCAAATGGCTAATTAAACCAGTTGGCTGCGACATATATAATATTGTCAGAATTGCACAGTTATTAGATGTTATATACCAGCTTCTAAACGCGAGTGCCAAATTTCGTAAATATATATATATGTTTGTATGTTTGTCCAGCGCATATCTCAAAAACGGATTGCAAAAAATATTTTTTAGTTGGACTAGGGAACTGTGCAAGTTTCATCAAAATCGGTTTAGAAGTTTTTGTGACAGAGGGAGACAGCGTATCTAATTCGATAATTACTGAAAAAAATTAAGAAATAAAACAGTAATTTAAAAAATTTATAGCGACTTCAAAAAAGGAAGAAATAACAGTTTTATGTCAACTATTTTTTTGAGGTCGGTGCCAGCCTTAATATTTGGAATAACGAACTACGACTACGAACTACGAGACTGACACCAACTTCAAAAAAATATTTGGCATAAAACTGTTATTTCTTAATATTTTGAAGTCTGTTAAATTTTTTGTCGTAAGTACATTACATAAATATACCTATTATAGATATCAGTTTGTCGTAGCTTCCTAAAATTTAAAGATTACCTATAAATACGTAGTGACCAATACGGTATATTTTCATACATTTTATGTTTGTCCAGCGCATATCTCAAAAACGGATTGCAAAAAATATTTTTTAGTTGGACTAGGGAACTGTGCAAGTTTCATCAAAATCGGTTTAGAAGTTTTTGTGACAGAGGGAGACAGCGTATCTAATTCGATAATTACTGAAAAAAATTAAGAAATAAAACAGTAATTTAAAAAATTTATAGCGACTTCAAAAAAGGAAGAAATAACAGTTTTATGTCAACTATTTTTTTGAGGTCGGTGCCAGCCTTAATATTTGGAATAACGAACTACGACTACGAACTACGAGACTGACACCAACTTCAAAAAAATATTTGGCATAAAACTGTTATTTCTTAATATTTTGAAGTCTGTTAAATTTTTTGTCGTAAGTACATTACATAAATATACCTATTATAGATATCAGTTTGTCGTAGCTTCCTGTACGGGCGTACATAAGGTTAAATGAAGAAGAAGACGGATGTAAAATATTAACAAATTTAATGCAAACTGCATGTAAGTACAAATAGGTATGTATATGGACAGTAAAGTAATAGCGGACGCGTGTGTGTGGTCCGGCGACCGTAGGCAAATAGATCGAGGTGCGCTCGCGGCTGGCGGGGGGAGCCTCATCCCGCGCTCGCCCGATGACGTTGATCGCGTCGGCGCGAACATGCTGGGGGCCCTTGAAAGCCCTGCTTTCAAGAATCGTTCAGGAGACATATGCGGTTCAGCGCTCTCTTGATGACTCCTCTCGCAGTGTCGATGTCAGCGACCCGTGGTACTTCGTCTGAGCCATAATGAAGTTTCAGCACTCTCCCCAGGCGCCACAACAATGGGGGCTGATTCTCATCTTTTATGAGGACGAGGTCTCCTTGCTGTAGATCTCTGGCCCGTGTCTTCCATTTAGAGCGTTGCTGCAGCTCCATGACGTACTCTGACTGCCAGCGCTTCCAGAAGTGCTGCCTCATTTGCTCCAGCAGGTTGAAGCGATCCAGCTTGTTGACGTTGGTAGCCGTCAGGTCCGGAGCCGGAAGCGACATCAGCGGCCTGCCAAGGAGAAAGTGCCCGGGTGTGAGCGCTGCGTAGTCGTTAGGAGAGGAGGAGAGGGGGCAGAGAGGGCGGCTATTGAGGATAGCCTCAACTTGAGCGAATAATGACGATAGTTCCTCAAAGGTTAGGTGTGTATTGCCCATTATGCGCTTGATATGAAATTTCGCTGATTTTATGCCAGCCTCTACATAGCCGTTAAAGTTTGGAGCGTAAGCCGGCGCGAATTTAAATATTATATTATTACTAGATGCAAACTCTTGTATAGAACTTGAATGATGCTTAAAAAGGTCATTAATTTCGCGGGCAGCTGAGACAAAATTTTTGCCATTATCACAGAAAATCTCTCTCGGCCTGGCCCTACGTGAAATGAAGCGACGCAGAGCGAGTATGAAAGCGTCTTTGGATAATTCGCTAACTGCCTCTAAGTGGACACACTTAAATCTAAGACATATAAAAAGACAAAGGTAGCATTTTGTTATCTTGCAACCACGCCCTCGCCGATCAGTGATAAAAAAGGGGCCCGCCATATCACACGCTACACTGCTAAATGGGAATCCAGGCGTAATACGCTGTGAAGGCAAATTACCCATAATATTAGACATAGTTCTGCCATAAAATCGAGTGCAGATGACGCAGCGTCGTGCCGTGCGTCGTGCTAAGTCCCTACCCCCAATGGGCCAGAACTGCTCGCGCACGGACGCTAACATAAGCTGAGGTCCCGCATGTAAGAGGCGTATGTGTTCATAACTGAATATTATCTTTGTAAATGTGTGTTTGGAACAGAGAAGTATAGGATGTTTTGTTGAATAATCATATTTAGATTTATCTAGCCTGCCCCCCACTCTCAGGATTCCCTGAGAGTCAACAAATGGTGTTAATGATGTAACACGTGATTTGGGGCTTAATTTTTTATTGCTAACTAGTGCATCTAACTCTTTGGAGAATGATTGCTGTTGTGATAGCTTTACTAAGACGGTTAAAGCGTTATTAAGTTCAATAGTGGTTAGCGGTCCCTTTGTGTGTAGTTTTTTACACTTAATATCAATGAAGCGCAATATATATGCAACTATACGTTTAAGTTTACTAAATTGTGAGTATTTCTGAAAGTCTATAGGGGTATCTAATGTGATATCTACGATGTTAGTCAATAAAGAAGTTATAGGTTTGAATTCAGGTAAATCGTCACGTGACTTAAAGTCGGTACTAAGAACCGGCCAGTTTTCTTCAGGCTCTAGAAGAAATGAGGGTCCATGCCACCACAGCTGATGAGACTGAACATGCTGAGGGTCAACGCCGCGTGATGCTAGATCAGCGGGATTGTGAGCTGTAGGGACATGGCGCCAAGCGGATTTCTCGGTAAGCTCTTGAATTGTCGCGACGCGGTTTGCGACGAACGTTTTTAGCTTAGATGGACAAGTGTTGATCCAAGCGAGTACCACACTGGAATCGGTCCAGTATATACAACGAACTATAGGTTTACGAAGTGCCTTGTTTACCGACGAGGCAAGGCGACTGGCAAGAAGTGCTGCTGACAGCTCTAAGCGAGGTATAGTGGTGGCCTTGGTGGGTGCGACTCGTGATTTGGCACATAGAAGGTTCACGGTTTGTTTACCAAGTGATGAAGTTGATTTGATGTATATGCACGCACCATACGCAGCCTGCGACGCATCGCAGAAACAATGGAGTTCGATAACAGAGGGCAAGTCATTGTCAATAAATACATTTCTAGGCACTGTAAGAAGCTTTAGGTATTTTATATTATCTATGAAGAGTGCCCAGGTGTGCTTTACATGAGTAGGCACAGGTTCATCCCAATCTAGTTTGAGAGACCAAAGCTTTTGTAATAATATTTTGGGTTTTACTGTGCACAAAGTTAAAAGACCCAAAGGATCAAAGATCTTAAAAGTTGTAGACAAAATTGAGCGTTTTGTAACTATGTTGGATGAAGGATTATTGTCTATGTTAAAATGAAGGGTGTCCTGATTAGGGTTCCACAATAGTCCTAGTGTATGAAGGGATTGGCTCAGAGCTAAGCTGTCATTTTTTATGTTACCAGCTTCTGAGTCAATCAAAATTTGCGAGTTAGATCGATATTTACGTAAATTAAAGCAGCCTAGTGAAAATGACTTGGACACGGCCTGTTTAATGTTAAGTAGGTCAGTCTCGGAATCTGCACCGGTAAGTAGGTCATCGCAATAGAAGTCATTTTGTATGACACTCCTAACAGATGAATCAGGTGACTCCTCACCGAGCTGCCACAAGCATCTTGCCGCCAAAAAACTGGCGCTAGAGAAACCGTATGTCACAGTATTAAGTCTGAGCGTTCTAATTGGAAGTGATTCATTTTCACGCCACAGAATCAATTGTAGGTCACGATCTAACTCATTCATAACGACCTGCCTGTATTGCTTTTCAATATCACCTGACAGGACATACTTGTAATGTCGAAATCTCAATAAGATGTTGAACAAGGAATCTTGTATGTTTGGTCCCACCATTTGTATATCATTTATGGAGAATCCGGACTTAGAGCGCACGCTCGCGTCGTACACTACTCTGAGTTTAGTGGACTCGCTGTTTTCCTTAACAACGGCGTGATGTGGTAAGAAGAACGAGTTAAGGGGCTTTTCAACGATGGCGTCAGAAAGATGGCCAAGATCGCGATATTCTTGTATGAAGTCGGAATACATTTGCTTTAATTCTGGTTTCTGATTTAGGCGTTTCTCTAAGTTGAGAAATCGCCTTTTAGCTAAGAAGTAGGTATCACCGAGGCAGTCAGGAGTATCAATAAGTGGCAACCTAACACAAAATTGCCCGTTCTCTAAGCGAGTTGTGTTTTGTATGAAGTGCGATTCACTTTCACTTAAAGTGGGCTTAGACTCATGACGCGTAGGGAAATCTTCATATTCCCAGAATTTAACGAGCTGTGATTCTAAATCAGCCTCCTTTTCGTTAGTAACAAAGTTGCAAGATATAGTTTTAGCAGGTTTGTCCTTGACAGAGATGGGACCAGCAACTAACCAGCCTAACTTGGAGCTATGAAGAATGGGTAACTTGTTCCCTAGAGGGCGCTGCTCTGAACCGATGAGGTCCCAGAAGATGTCAGCGCCTAAAAGAACATCAACTCGCGATGGCTGATTAAAGGTAGGGTCTGCTAATTTTATAAACGATGGTATATTAAGATGGTTCAATGAGATATGGTTCTTAGGAAGTGTTTCAGTTATATGAGGAACTACTAGAAATTCATGATCGCGAACGAATGTACTCTGCTTAGACCTCATAAGTGCAGAGCAGCGTTCTGGAATGATGTTAAGAGGATTATCGCCAATACCTAAGATGCTTGTGGCTGTGGAACGTTGTGAAGTCAGCTGAAGACGCGACTTTAAGTCACTAGTGATGATAGAAGACTGACTACCGCTATCCAGGAGTGCCCTGACCGTTTCTACTTTATTGTTTAACGGATTAACAATATCAATTAGCGCTGTAGACAACAGAACTTCAGATGTGGTTACTGCTGACAGGACTACAGAAGAAGAATGAGGGCTCTCAACACTACCATTGTTGTCGCCAGAAGGGCCTACTAGAGCAGGGGATGTTTGTGTGTTTGTGTTGTATTTGTGTAAGATCGTGTTATGACGCCTCTTACATACGCGACATCCTCCCAGTCGGCAGCGGCTCGTGTCGTGGTCCGGGCGCAAGCAGTTGTAGCAGAGCTTGAGTTTAGCTGCTTGAGCCCACTTTTCGTCAATTGACAGGCTACTGAAGACTTTACAATCGAAGATACGATGCTTCCCTTGGCACACGACGCACGGCCGCTTAGCGTTATCAGTCGCTGAAATAACAAAGGATTTGGTGTGAGGCATTTCTGGCTTTAATTGAGGTTTAGATTGTTTGTCCCTTTTGGATCTAAACAATGTTTCTAAAACATCTGCACGAGATTTTAAGAATTTTTTAAATTCATCAAGTGTGGGGAGCTCAACTAAATTATTACGATGCTCTTCCCATTTTGTACGAGTAGCTTGATCTAATTTAGTCGTAACCATATGTATGATGATGGTGTCCCACTGATCGGTAGGCTGACCGAGCGTTTTCAACGCCCGCAAGTTTTTGGTCACGTGATCGCTGAGGAATCTAAGCGCCTTATCTGATTCTCGTTGCAAGGGTTCAATGCTAAATAAGGAGTTAAGATGGTTAGTAATAAGTTGTCGGTTATTATTATACCGATCGCATAGAAGGGCCCACGCTTCAGAATAATTATCAGCTGATACCTCTAAGTTTGAAATGACGCGCGCGGCCTCACCTTCTAAATATGAACATAAATAATGAAACTTATGTATCGGTTGTATCCTGCTATTTTTGTGAATGAGAGACTCGTAGGTATCGCGGAATTCAAGCCATTTAAAGAAGGTTCCGTCGAACTTATGAATTTGTATTAACGGCAATTTAAAGCCTAATGAGTCATGACACTCTCGATGACTAGAACAAGAATGAGAAGATGAAGCTTGGGTGGCATCGTGAAAGGTCTCTTTAGGCTTACATGTTTCAATCATAGACTGAGCTGTGGCGATGACAAGATGAAGACTTTCTTCTATATTATTCCTTTCGTCAAGTTCTTCCGCGAGGTTGCCTTCATTCAAGAGTTCTATACGAGTTTGCAAGATCTCAAATCTGTTATTAAGTTCCAGGAATTTATTCAACTTTAACGTTAATTCATTGATTTGAATTGAGGTTAATGTGGCATTTTGGCCGAAGTTATTTAAGTAGGCACTAAATTTCGTAATCTGTCCTTTAATAGAACTTCGTTTAACCTTGAGATCGGAATGCGATTCACCTGTTAATGGCAAATTAATAGACAAAGGTGACAAGCCCGCCTTTTTTTCACTTTTATTAGCCACGGGATTAGTTTCCGGCATGTTTCACGTTTAAAATGCAAATAAAGAACGTTATGCAAACTATAAAATCAATGAAACAACGAATTTTAACAAGTAATAGACGTAAACACACAAGTTGAATAAATTACCGTTAAGATAAATTATGAAGTTAATGGTTAGAAGTAAAATTGCGAACGGCTTACGCTCCTTTTGTTATCGCGCTCAGGAATGCAGCCAGATGTTGCGGTCGGCCGATGGAGCACTGCGCCGGGCGGGATTGAACTGCACCGCGTGGCGAGTTAGTGGCCGGATTCGATTCTGGGATGATTCTCACTGAAATGCGTATGAAGATGGGTTTTACGATGGGAACGTAAGCTGGTGGTTGAAATATGATGCTGGGATGCAGATAAATTAATGCAATAAAAAAGGGTGAAAGATGCTTCTAGAATAAAAAGGCTTGGGAAATAAT
The DNA here is from genome assembly GCA_947034925.1 of Eudemis profundana. NCBI lineage: Eukaryota > Metazoa > Arthropoda > Insecta > Lepidoptera > Tortricidae > Eudemis > Eudemis profundana. The sequence continues at coordinate 23,638,187 of OX344805.1, read as the reverse complement.
ATGCAAAAGATCGGCGTAGATTCGGCAGGCAGAAAGAAGATAGGTATTTTTAATAAGATATGCAGGAAATTATTTTAGCGCAAAAATATATTAATGGTTGGGCAGAAAACGATGTAAGAAGCAATTAGACACTCAATAAATATTAGGATGCTGTAAGAAAACACAGATTAATTAGGATGTAGCTACCTTTCAAAGAAGAGCTGCCATTTAGCACATGTGGCGGTGCCAACAGCTTAAGAAGCAAGGTAGCATTTATATGCAAAATAAATGATTTTTACAGGATGGCGAGGTCTAAAATATGATGCAATAAAGAAAAGAAGATAAGATGGTCGTTTGAATATGAGGTAATATGAAGAATAGTATTTCACACACGGCAAATGAGGTGCTATCGCCTTTATATGGTCAAATTGAGGGGGATAAGATAAGGAAATGATGGGTAAGCTCACGGCACTCTCCTTGGTACGATGTTTGATGCGTGCGGCGCACAGCTCCTTGTCCGGCCGGCGTGGAGTTGACCTTTGTTCCCTGTCGATCGCGCGGCTACCAAGATGTTTTTCTTGATCCTCCAGAGTCCTGCGTTGATTACGGCAGCTGTGATGCTCTGGACTAGCGCCGGCACAGTAGGGAATGAAGATGCTTCAACAGGAATCTTGATGTAGGCGGCACGGAGTTCCGGCGTGGCGATGGCGTGTCGCGGCGCGATATTAATTCTTTTACCGGCTTGGAGAGAAGTTACGTGCCCACCCGGGGGCGCCAATTTATGTACGGGCGTACATAAGGTTAAATGAAGAAGAAGACGGATGTAAAATATTAACAAATTTAATGCAAACTGCATGTAAGTACAAATAGGTATGTATATGGACAGTAAAGTAATAGCGGACGCGTGTGTGTGGTCCGGCGACCGTAGGCAAATAGATCGAGGTGCGCTCGCGGCTGGCGGGGGGAGCCTCATCCCGCGCTCGCCCGATGACGTTGATCGCGTCGGCGCGAACACTTCCTAAAATTTAAAGATTACCTATAAATACGTAGTGACCAATACGGTATATTTTCATACATTTTATGTTTACTTACTTCATTAAACTGGAAACTATATGACTTTACAACAGAATTTTTTTAATGTACAAGACTGTTTTGGTAATACGTAGTTATGAGTTCATAGATTTCCATTAATGCCACGGGGGCCCTTTTTAGATACCCCTTTTAGTTTTAGGTTTAGTATAATTTTGACGACCGCTTTAGCTTAGTTGGTAGTGACCCTGCCTATGAAGCAAGAGGTCCTGGGTTCGAATCCCGGTAAGGGCATTTATTTGTGTGATGAGCACGAATATTTGTTCCTGAGTCATGGATGTTTTCTATGTATTTAAGTATTTGTATGTCTGGTCGCCGCCCCGTCGGGCGACCCAGGTACCGCTGGGAGGACAGTGTGCAGGCGGATCTGCGGCATCTTCAAGTCAATAACTGGCAAGAAGTTGCGCGCGATCGGGACAGATGGCGTGCTCTTGTTTCGGAGGCCAAGACCCTCTTTGGGTCCCTGAGCCAAATTAGTTAGTTAGTTTAAGTATTTGTATGTATGTATCTATTAAATATATCGTCGTCTAGTATCCATAACACAAGCCTTATTGAGCTTACTATGGGGCTAGTTCGATTTGTGTAAGATTGTCCCTAATATTTATTTATTTATTTAATTATTTTAGTTTCCATTAATTAGTTATTTGAAACTAGCATTTTCCCACGGCTTCGCCCTTGTTGATCCCGTTATCGTCCCAAAGGAACTGTTTACCGGGATATAAAGTATCCTATGTTTCAATTCAGGACTCGGTCTACTTACATGCCACAGTTTGATCCATCCAGTTGTTACCCGTATTAGGTAACAAACATCCAAACATCTTCACAAACACTCACATTAAAAGTTGTTATAAATTGCAAACTAAACTAAAAGAATAGGTACACATTTAAAATTAAATATACTAAAAACTAAAACTAAATTAAAATTAAATAAGTTAAAACTAAAATAAATCTAAAAACGGCCCCTGCGGCATGGTGTCGAAGATGCTGGCAGCATTTCCTTGCTGTATTGTAAGGCTGATGCATTGAGCGAGGAAGCTGCCAGCTCTTCGATCCCTCGTAGTTTCCCTGAGTCTCTTCGATATCTCCTTGAAGAGACTCAGAGCGCCAGGGCCCCACGGGCCAAGGGTCTCGACGCCAAAAGGGACAAAATTATATTCTGCGCCGAGATCATTGTACTTTCCCACCTTTGCGGTTTCTGCCGCCTCTGCTGCTGCTGCCGCCCTTATTGAGGTTCGGTGGAGATGTGACGGGGCCAGTGTGTCTACGCAAGTTGCGTCCCATACTAGCACCAGTCCCATACTCCACGGAATCAGTGACATCCCGTCCGGTCTCTTGCCGTAATTTCTTGAAATGCCAGTAGGCTTTAAAATGGCTTTCACATTTATAATATTAGTGGGAAGTATAAAACTAAGAATAAATTTAGTCGGTTAAGGAAAACGGGATATTGTTTTTGGCTCTCCTGAACCTGCTCTTTGACGCTTACGACATTTAAAATTTCCACTGTCGTTATTTTAATTTTTTACTGCCATACATTCATTTCTCCACCACCTGTCATGAACACGGCTTCAATTCACACCGCGTTAGACACTATTCATAAAATTCCTATTACTTTCTATGTTTACACTCCATTTTTCCTTTTAACACGCCAAAATAAATTAATTAAATCACAAAACACTCGCATTATTATTTCCACGACACTTCGCGTTGCCGCGTAATTCCGCATTTGAAATATGTCGGAAGAAATGCGGAAACGAGCAAATATGCTTCGGGTGCCATTGTCGCTAAGGGCCTTATCACACTTGTGATTGGCGGGTGAGCTGCGGGCGAGTTTCCATACAAAATCAGTCGCGGCGAACTTCGGTTCTAACTACTATGATAAGGCTCTCAGGCTACGTAGCGATGTTACGAGTTGATTTTATTCCAACTCGGATAACTCGAGTTGACTCGCCCGTTAACTCGAATCGAGACTCGAGTTGACTCGACTCGCATCAACCGGATGGGATCCGCTTCGTGGCAGCAGTCAAACGCATCGGCGAGTCGAGTCGAATTCAGCGTATTCGTAACAAAATGAATATTCGTCGAGTTGAGTTTCGAGTTGGCGAATCGCTGACTCGCGTGCACTCGCATAACTCTCATTCGTTATCCGGTCCGTATCAATTCTAGCCAGAGTTAGGTATGCGAGTTGAGTCTAGTTGCGAATGAATTCGATTCGAATCAACTCACTTAGAGTCTGATTCGAGTTATTCGAATCAGACAACTCGACTCGTCCATCGCTAAGGCTGCGTTTCCCGAGAGCTGTGCGAGATAGCAAAGTGGCACAGGTCTGGTGGAAACACAGCCTAATGCATTGAAAGAGCCGCCATAATGTGCTGTTCAAATCATAAATATTGTTCGATTATTAAAACGTTGGTGGACGTCCGCTGCGCTTGCCGATTCGTGGTCTCCATTCGAGAACCTTTCGGCCCCAACGGCCATCTGTTCTACGTGCTATATGCCCTGCCCATTGCCACTTTAACAAGCTTATCCGTCCAACAAGATGGGCAGATGATCTGGTTAAGGCTGGCTCACGGTGGATGCAGGTTGCGCCTAGGCCGGCAATGTAAGAATGAAATTCCATTAAGTGCCAAGTGTCAAGCTGCATCGGAAACGAGGTACTTTGCGGCCTATTTTTAGCCACGTAATGTCAACATTTCATTGCATGTTTGAGAAAAATGATGTACACAACACGGGAGGTAATAAAGAAAGCCCTCGATCGCATATTTACGTCCCTCGATTGCAGCTTGGGCCGCAAACTTCTGCGATCTCGGCCTTTCATTGTTTTAGCACCCTAGTCAAAAAAGTAACTGGGCAGTGTTAAAAATAAACCATAAAACGAATCATCTTGGAAATTCCTGCGTGTATCTCGCAAAAACCACCGGAGCGATTTTCATGAAATTTGGTTGTCTTCGGTTAATAAATAGGATACTTTTTATCCTACTACGCCGAAGCAAAAGAGGGACATTTAAAACCGGATTGGTCGGTCTCGTCACTTGGTTTTTTATTTTTCAATCCTAACTAAATTGGCTGCAGATACACATGGAAAAAATGGCATTCCATATTTAAAAGCAATATTCCTTCGATCTTTACTGATATTAGCGTTTTCGATATCATTTCAATGCGCTTTAGGCTTAATAATCCGATACGACCCGATTGCACATCTGGTATCGACACCTAACCACTAGCAGAATTCACGTCAATACTCTACCAATGAATATTCAAGCGAAATGCTCGGTTCCCGGTAAATGTATTAACTTTATACTGATAGGCACTAACTTTTGGTCCTGACTTCGTCTGCGTCCAATTAGTACTACGAGTAAGTAGCCTTTGTCAAAGTATAAAGACAGACGAGTAGTAAACTTCGGCCATTTAGCAGCTCCCGATTCCAGGTCGAAGCGCAGACAGTGCGATCCGTACTGGGGCATTCTTAGGCACGTAAAACTTTGCTTGTAGTGAGTTCGTTCATGGCGCGCACACATACAAGTCGCGCCATATACATTTTGTAGGAAGATAAATGACTGCTGTTATACTGTGCCTTTGTTCATCGATCTCCATACTATTGAAATATTGAGATAAACAAAAAACCTTGGGAAAGCGAAACAGGCGCTTTACCTACCTACTAAGAAACTGATGGAACCGGAAGTTGACCTATTCAGAAACTGACCAAATCCGAATATGACTTACTATTAGGAATCCGACGAAGTCATAATTTGTTCTACTAGGAATCTGACTAAAGCGGAACCCGTCCTCCTAGGAATCTGGTGGATACATAATTTATCCCTGAAATTCCCATTCCCAGCGCAAATCACCCAACCCTAAATAGAATTCAACAAGTTCTTGAAGAGAAAAATGGCAGTAAAGTCAGCCACATTAATATCTTGAACAAGGCGACATTCTTTAACATGGCGAGAAGAGTTAGTGGCGTTATGTTTTAATGGCTTTTTCCGACAATTTCGCTTTGAATTAAAAGTGCCCAGCTCGTTTTATTTATTAACCCGCGACGGAAAACGAGGGGTGTTATATGTTTGACGTGTGTATCGGTCACTTTGTCACTCTGTGGCTTTGTGTGGCTGTCTGTGGCATCGAAGCTCCTAATACGTACTTTTCTGGCTTTTTATATACAATTGGAATTTAAATACAATGAGGGCTACCGCGACTGAATTTCGCCGGTAAAGGCGCTAGCTTAGGTGGGGGCCGTGGAGTTCCCTGGGATCGAACCAGGTCGCTGGCCGGACCACCTTGAGGGGGGTCGGGCTAGGTGGGGGCCGGGGGTGCCTGGGATCGGTCCAGGTCACTAGTCCTGGACCACCTTGAGATGGTCGAACCAGGACGCTAGGCCAGGGAAACTTTGAATTACGCTGATTGCTCAAAGTGAGCAGCGGATCAGCGGGAAGGTTCAAGCGGATCAATCTGTCCTTATGTGGATGTGCGAATCGAACTAAGGCCTCCTACACATTACTTTCACATTTACATATTACATTTTGTAAAAATGTAACGAAATCGTAATGAAATTGTACCGTATTTTTGAAAAACCAATTGTTTTTAAGGTGAAATAACGACATTTTGAATATAATAATACATTTCACCTGCCTAAAAAAACAATTACCCTATCGTATAAAAAAACCCGTTTTAAAATAATCACTACTTATTCGAATTGCACATGCACTTTATACGTTATTTTGCAAAATTATGACTGAGTCAACTGTGACTGTGACGAAACTGCCGAGATTTATTTTTCTCTTCGGTATTACTCTACTAGAATATAAGTTTCTAGTAAAAACACATTTATAATTAAATTTGCTTTAAAACTAGCTCTAGGTATAACGCGTCACCAAAGTATTCGTAACATAAACGTGGAATTCAGGTCAATGAAAAGAAGGGAAGATAAAATAACTGGCCAAGAGCATGTCGGACCATGCTCAGTGTAGGGTTCCATAGCCGTAACTATAATATAAGGTAAAAAATACGATGTAAAAAAAGTACAACAACAAAAGAGCGTATCTTCATAGCAATTACGCCCTTTTGTTGAGAAGCGCAGTTTATCGGCAATAACTCAAAAACGGTACATTTGATCTTGTTGAAAATAATTTTCGTTGAAAGTATTAATTAAGCGTTACCTTCGTGATTTTTTTCATATTTTTCGGGCGCACGGTTTAGAAAATAGAGGGGGGGGGACACAATTTACACAACTTTCGGAGCGATTATTTCCAAATAAATTCACTTAATCAAAAACATTGCTTAGGAACCTTATAGTGTTTTTTAAAGAGCTGTCGAACTATGTACCACACGTTGATATTTGCTGAAAAAAAATTTTTTTACTGTCTTTAACATGTATGGAGTGCCCCCCCTAAAAATATTTATTTTAATTATTTATATACCAAACTAAGTAGCGGCTCATAAAAGACACCTATATTCCAAATTTCATCAATATCCATCATGTAGTTTTTGAGTAAAATGCCTGTGACATACGGACAGACAGACGGACGGACATGACGAAACTATAAGGGTTCCGTTTTTGCCATTTTGGCTACGGAACCCTAAAAATAAAATGATTTGATAATCATGATTCCGCAATCGGTAGTTATATCGAAAGATGTTGTTTCAAACAAAAACATGATTATTACTTAAAATTAAAAATCATAAAAATAACAGAAAATTGACAACTTTCGTTACTTTTTGGTCGGTTTATTTTTAAATAATTTGTTTAAAGGGTTTAAATTCATTATTGCATTTGTGACCTTGGAAAATTTTATTGCGTGTATAATAAATTTGTTTTTCAACCTCCAGGTGTTACCAATTTTTTGTAATCAGCATGGGAAATTTGAAACGTCCAAATTGGTCAAAATCCGTGGTTTTGCCCATATACGGTTTGCGATCGCGTGACAGAGGACTTATAAAACACCGCGATCGATGTGGCAGAAGCAAATAATGACCCTCTTTATTTGTATGGAGACCCGACCGACCAGAATCACCTTAAGTACTTAGACGCTCAAACAACATTACATTAAATCACATGAAATCCTAACTCAAAACCTGTTCAAAACTCAATTTCATTTTAAACAGACATCTCTTTCACGTCGACGGGCGCCAAATTACCTCCCCCGGGACCACGGCAAGTGAAAAAAGGTATCCTCGCACCAAATTGCGGACGATATTTCACCTGGCGAAGCATCTGGCCGCGCCAAATGAAACACATTTGGCGTCTCAGGGCGATATTAAAATGCCGCGCTTGTGTGACGACAAACGCATTATATTTAATTTATAATACTGTGATGTTACAATGAAAAGTAAATGGTGAAATGGTTGTTTTTCCTTTTGAATAACTAAACAGTTTGTACAACATTTTGTTGGGTCTGTCAAAAAAATCGTTGACTTTCCTATTTCGCTACCAATATTTTTTAAGGATTATAAACATTTAATCAATTCTATTAAATATTATTTTTCATAATTAATATTCCACCGGGAATATAATTCGCTGATAGTATGCAACTGTAGATAATTAGGCCTTAAAATACGTGACCGTCAAGTTGGCGTACATCGTAAAGATATCCAGAATCTGATGCTGCCAATAAATAGTACCCAAATAGTACCGACGAAACACCTAGGTGAAAAAAAAATAGCACCCTTTTACTTTTTGTAATATAAGACCTGTTCACGGTGTACGCTACCGGGCCGTCAAGCTGGCGTACACCGCTTGTGTCTCTGGAACGGCTTTGTTTTCAAAAACGCTTTACGGCCCTGAAATTTCATTTCTCTAGCTATTGTAAAAGCCGAGATATAGTACAGCGTGATTTCGGAATTCGAAGTCTTTCTATGTGAAATTCCTGGGTACGCCAACTTGACGGTGCGGCAATTTGTACACAAGTCATGGAATATCTCGACTTCTACGATAGCTAAAGAAATTAAATTTTAGGGCCCCAGGGTACTATTTGAGTACTATTTTTTTGGGATATAAAGCGTTTTCGAAAACCAAGCCGTTCTAGAGATTCAAGCGGTGTACGCCAGCTGGTGTTATATTTCGAATAGTTGAAGGGTACTATTTTTTCACCTAGGTATTTCGTCGGTACTATTTGGGTACTATTTATTGGCAACTCTGCATATTTTTTCGGTGTACGCCATCTTGACGGGCACTAAAATACTCGTGAGATCTTATTATGAAACCATACTCGTGTTTTAAGACCTATAATTGGTATCAGTTGCATAAACTGCTATATTATATCTCGGCAAAGAGTTCTCGATACAAGCAAAGCTACGTTTAAATACTTGTATCATATACATAAATCAGATTTTTTATATATTATAGATCATGCCCCATCTATACATTTAATAATTATAAATTATAACATAAAAATATCACAATTGTCCACTTAAGCATCGAGTTACAATTAATTATCAATAGTTCAAAAGTTTCATGATTTTAATTTATTATTAAGTTAGTAGGTATTATTACCTACTGGCGAAATGTATACCTTTATGACTTACCTATATTATACGATTCGAGCACTTGCTTAAAAAGTTGAATGGCCTACGATAAGCATCAAAAACTTATTAATTTGGACACAAGTCATTTCTATTTCATGATGATCGACATAACGTTCAATAACAGCATAATACCCGGCATTATCGTGCGTTACCCCGAGCCCATTATAGCTAAGTACTTATTGGAAATGTCTGTACAATAAACCGTGCAATTGGCTACTTGACTGTAACTGAAATTTGTAAAAATTATATAAGATCCTGTTAAAATAAGCATAATAAGGAAATATGTTCAAGTTTTCATTTTGATACATAGCGTGTAACTTTTTTTATGAGCCTCCAAAGTTGGGTGGGAAAGTCCATTTTAAAAGTATAAAATTATTAACAACTATTAATACCATTAAATAACCCATAAAATTTATAGTAAATTTTGTTATGAAACCGTTACGATAAACGCGAGTTTTAACATAGTTGCAGAACAAAGTTATTGATTTCCCCAAACGACGTATGAGTAGTGACGTCACTGTATAACGGGCTTCAGTAGGAAGCGTTTTGGCACGTAATTGGGAAAGTCTAAAAATGTGATTTTAACATTGTAGTATCTCAGTGAGTTTTTATGATACTGAAGTGGTTTTTTCACTAATATTTCTATTATTTAGAGGTGTTCCTATAACATTTCACAGAAAAAAGTTGTCAAGTAGCCAATTCAGTTTGTTATAACAGAGGTATTTTTACTTTATATGAAAGAAACATTTTGTCTCTTCATTGGCTTTTTAATGCGGGTAAATTACACCACAATTAGGTTAAAATCCTATTAAACCGGAATGATACACAAGTCAAAGTAGATGGCAAAATTGAGGGCGCTTGCTGGGTGCTCCGGTGGACGAGTGGTTGAGTCGCTGGGCCGGAAATCCAGAGGTACCGGGTTCGATTCCCGGACTGGACACAGTTGAGTGCCATTTAATTTTTCTAAGTACTTTGATTTCTTGTATCTATAATATGTAGAGGTATTTTTGTCATACGCTTGATGGCATATTAAGGTGACTCGAGTCGGTAGGTTCACCATTCAAACAAAAAGAGGGTCATCATTCGCTTCCTTGACAACAATCATGGTTAAAGTGCCCATTGATTAATAATACTATCAGCGAGAAACAACAGGACAAGTATCAAAAACAGAATTAACGTGCAATCGGCCCTTTAAGGTCAGCGCCATCTATTTAAAATCAAACGTTTTGTGCTAAAATATAGACTTTTGGCTTTTAAGGGTTATCTTGTCGTTTCACGCAGATAAAATGGATCAAGGTATAAAATAAGACGTATCCCAAATATAATTGATGCCGTGGAAGCGAATGATGAGCCTCTTTTTGTTTTTATGAAAAACCAACGGTCTTGAATCACCCTAAGTCAACTTTTTGTTAAATTAACTTCTTTACTACGGAGGTCTTTTTTTTTAAATGACCCATATTTGTCTTTAAATCAAAATATAGGTAGTTTCACGAGAGTTGAGGTGAATGATTACACACACACAGCTACATGAAGTACTCATTGCAAAAAAATGAATGAGTGAGTAATTAAACACAAGGCTGTAGTAAAAACAAACTTTTTGGTCTATCTTGCAATTCACTGTTGAACCTGCTATCGGTACGAAAAAGAACAGTAATTTCAAAATCCCGCTGTCATTACATGACAGTGTTGTTGTGTGCGTGGCCTCAACTCTCGTGAAACTACCTATACACAAATAAATTTTGCACCCCCAAAATACCTCTCTCAATTAAATTACAGAACTGTTTCCCTGTGGTACTGTTCAGTAATGGTTGGCAAAAACACGAGTAAAAGGATAACGACCCAAATATTTCAATAATAAACACGCAGCGGAAACGTCGAAAACGAATTTTAAAGCAATTTATTACATTTCAGGTCAACGCGTGGATTCAATATTCGCTGCGAGTCCAAATTTGCATGCTGAGCATGAACACTAATTGTGGGACACTGTACATTTTCTCAAACATGGCATGAAATGTTGACATTACGTGCCTAAAAATAGGCCGCAAAGTACCTCGTTTCCGGTGCGGCTTGACACTTGGCACGGCACATGGAATTTCATACTTACATTGCCGGCCTATTATTTTTTAATTTCCATTCCACATTTATTTGGGCCACAGCATCACGGCATTCAGCCATTAAGAAAACAAAAAAACCATTTTTGCTATATTTTGCAGTTTTATTTATTTAAAATTGACATGAGCGTAACAAATAACACACTATAAACAATTTTCAATTATTATAAATTGCAAACTAAACCACAAGAATACACATTTAAAATATTTCATCTAAATATTCGCGGTAAAAATGTAAACTGAAACAGCTTTTGGTTTCCGAACGTGACATTTGCATTGTCTATGGATATAATATGTCAGTGTCACTAACGTCACTTTCTGATAGAAAGTTTCTGATTAAAATAATATTTAGGGTAAGTAAGGATATTAGTAAGTTTATTTATTTCATTGCATATTTGAAAAAAGCACTATACATACCTCGGCGGGAAATGGGGTTGCCGGCCTCGTAACTATCGGGCCTCGCTTCGCTCTATGTACTCGGCCGGCAACCCCTTATTTCCCGGCCTCTGCAGTAATGTACTATTTCTCAAACATGCAATGAAATCTTGACTTTACGTGCCTTATAATAGGCCTCAAATTACCTCGTTTCCGGTGTGGCTTGACACTTGGCATTTAATGGAATTTCATACAACATTGCCGGCCTAGGCCTGCAATGTGTTTTTAGGGTTCCGTAGCCAAAATGGCTAAAAAGGAACCCTTATAGTTTCGTCATGTCCGTCCGTCCGTCCGTCCGTCCGTCCGTCCGTCCGTCCGTCCGTCCGTCCGTATGTCACAGGCATTTTACTCAAAAACTACAAGACCTATACTGATGAAATTTGGAATATAGATGTCTTGTAGATGCCGCAACTAAGTTTGGTAGTTAAATAATAAAAATAAAAAAATCTAGGGGGGGCACTCCATACATGTAAAAGAAGCTAAAAAAAATTTTTTTCACAAAATGTCAACGTGTGGTACATAGTTCGACAGCTCTTTTGAAAACATTTTAAGGTTCTTAAGTAATGTTTTTGATTAAGTGAATACCTTTGGAAATAATCACTCCGAAAGTTGTGAAAATTGTGTCCCCCCCCCTCTATCTTCTAAACCGTGTGTCCGAAAAATATAAAAAAAATTACAAAGATAACGCTCAATTAAAACTTTCAACGAAAATTATTTTCAACAAGATCGAATTAACCGTTTTTGAGTTATTGCCGATAAACTGCGCTTCTCAACAAAAGGACGTAATTGCTATGAAGATACGCTCTTTTGTTGTTGTACTTTTTTTACATCGTATTTTTTACCTTACAGTTATGGCTATGGAACCCTACACTGAGCATGGTCCGACATGCTCTTGGCCAGTTATTTTTATTTCCATTCCACATTTATTTGTGACACGGCATCACGGCGTTGAGCCATTAAAAAAACAATAAACGATGTTTGCTATATTTTGCAATTTTATTTATATAAAATCGACATCATCATAACAAATAACATCCGCCATTTTGAAAATAATCGAAAAACTGAATCGATAAAAAAATTTAATAGCGAAAAAAATATACACTGTTTTTATACAAGTCTGCATTGTAATTTTTTTTTTGGTGTGCAATAAAGTATGATTGTATTGTATGGTAGTGCACAAAACAGCCATATGAAAGAAGAATACATTTTTTTTCACTGTTTGTTATTATAATTTTTCGATGTTTTAAAATATTTAAATTGGCGTTACGGAGTCGTGTCCAAGCATATTTAATGGAAATTGCTATGTGGAAATATAAAAGGGTTCTATTTGCACTGAATCAAATACTTACAATAAAATATGTACCATTTTATTTTCAAATAAAATGTTATATTTTAAAGTTTTAACTAATATAATAATATCTTCTTCTCCTAAGTCGGTTCCTAACTGCTGCGGATTGTGACTCCACTGATTAATATTTTTTCTGCCCTCCGGCCGGAAAGCGTCACCTTTCCGGCCGCTGCGCTAAACGAAGATGCCGCTTTCTGGCTCCGTCGAACAGAAAAATTGTGTACAAACCTTGGCCAGTAAATAAGAAAGCGTCAGATCACATGTAATTGTCGGCCGACGCGAAGCCTCCAATTAAGCAAGCAAATTGTTTTCAAGAATATGCAATATAAAATTATGACGAAAACTTTTATAAATGTAGAAACTGCGGTCATCTTGACATAACCAAAGCAACACATCATTACATATATAGATACAAGAAATCAAAGTACATAGAAAAATCAAATGGTACTCACCTGTGGTCCAGACCGGGAATCGAACCCGGTACCTCTGGATTTCCGGCCCAGCGCCTTAACCACTTGTCCACCGGAGCACTCAGCAAGCGCCCTCAATTTCACCATCTACTTTGACTTTCGTATCATTCTAGTTTAATAGGTTTTTAACGCCATCTATGAGAACATGTATTACACATAAACTCAACGCATAAACTTTACAGCCATGACAATTGAGCGAGAGATGGCGCTAATATTAATACTACATATTATGAAAGAAACATGATGTGCCCGCATTAAAAACAAATAAAGAAACATCATGTTTCTTTCATATGTAGCAACACATCATTTCTAAAGAAAATTCTAGAACACCGTAATCGTATCTAATGTAATATGATACAGAGATAGGATTTGAGATTCGGGTCCGTAAGCCTTTGACGTAGGCATCGGGGTCGGATGACTCGCTCGCAGTAAACATACCTGAAGTAAATCTTGTATTAAATCACATTCTGAGGAAAATACGAATGGCTCTGTCAAAGTATAAAGACATACAAGTAGTCCAACTTCAGTCGTTTAGGAGCGTGCGACACGCATTCACACAGAAGTACGGCCGCACGTCTGTGTGAGTGTCCATCTGGAGCATTCTTGCACATTCTTAAGAGGAAACAGGAGGGCAGTTTTTCCATACAAACGTAGTCCCCTGTTTCCTCCCTGGTTAATGCCCGTAGAGCAATAATTTTTTGTCCAAAAATCTATGGCTACTATTGATATGTTCCTATGTTTTCCTTTTTACGATAAATTGATTCTCAAAAGAGATATTAACCTTCAAAAACCTAAAAAAACGCCAGATTTTCCGCTCTGTTCACACATCCAGAAAACAAATTTGACTAGATTATTAAGAAAAAGGAAAACATAGGAACATGGCCAAAGCCTTTCTTTGATGTTTATTGAAAAAAATAGTTAAATAGGTTTAGTTTTGGGGAAGAAATCAGGGGACTACGAAAAGTTGTTTTCATGAAATTTTAAAAGGTATTTTCGGTCCAAGCTGCAGTTGTCTCTATCGCGCTCTGCGGCGGAGAGGCGGGCAGTGCGGGACAGCGACACATTTTACAAATACCTAATTTTCAATTCTTTCGACCTTACTGTTTCCTCTCAAATCTTTGCTTGTAGTGCGTACATACACGGCGCGCACACATTCAAGCGCGCGATGTGCCTTTTGTAGGAAGAAAAATTACTGATATTATATTATCAAACCGCGATTAGATTCTGAAGTACCGTTGCCACAAAAGTACTTACAATGAATAATAGTACATTACACAACTAGGGTAGTAAAACAAAGAAAGGCCAAACTCGCAGATGTTAGCGACCCAAGCTGCACGCGAGGGACGTAAATATGCGATCGAGGGCTTTTTTTATTGCCTCCCGTGTTGTGTACATCATTTAATGTCTACACTTGGCCAGAAATCGGCTTTTTCCGTACGCGCAGCGTGCGTAGCGTTGTTTTTCTCAGTGTCTGTATTTTATTATTTGCTAGTGAGTTCATACCTGGATAAACAATCATTTTGTATTGTTTTTATTTTATTTATACGACACGTTTTTTGACGACACGTTCAGCCTAGTGGAAATGATACCGCCTACGAAGCTAAAGATCCCGGGTTCAAGTCCTAGTAAGGGCAAATATTTGTGTGATAAGCACGAGTATTTGTTCCTGAGTCTTTAATGTTTTCTATCTATTCAAGTATGTATTTATGTACATAAGTATATCGTCATCTAGTACCCATAGTACAAGCATTGCGTAGTTTGGGACTGTTAGGTTGGTTTGTTGATTGTTCCCCAATATTTTTATTTTATATTAGAGATGATATTGACTCTAACGTTGTGAACTAGCCTCCTGTAGGCTTCGGTAGCTAAGCGCCTTATCGGTTCAGGTAATCATGGAAAAATTGGAAAGGTTTGGAGTAAGGACCCTCCGCCCACACGTAGATCAGTTTTTGGTGTGAGGTATTGACCATGCCCTTTATAATAAGTATTGGTTACAGTTATAGTTTTTAATTGAGAAACCTTTTAGGGTATGTACAATTGTTACTTAATTTTTAGTTAAGTAAGTAGATTTATTTTATTTAAATTGTATTGTTTTTCTGTATATTAATGGTTATTAAATCAATAGAAAGGGTAAGTACTTGAAATAAATAAAACTCTAGTAATTGGTTGTCTTGTGTAGCAAAAATTCTAACGTTGAAGCCCTTAAAAAGGCAAAGTTCAGTTACTTTATATAATGTTAATCTTTTAATCATTATTTTTTAGGGTTCCATACCAAAATGGTAAAAAGGAACCCTTATGGTGTGACTCTGTCTGTCTGTCTGTCTATCCGTTTGTTTGTCCGTCTGTACTTCAGTCACAGCCAGATATCTCAGGAACTACTGCTGCTTTCGATTTGAAATTTCGAATAGTTTTAAAAGTCGTTAACCCAAGCCTACTGGACATAAAAAAAATCTTATACTTTTTTACCTTTTTAGGGTTCCGTACCAAAATGGTAAAAAAGGAACCCTTATGGTGCGACGTTTAAAAAACGTTTAAAGGGGTCCGTAATAAGACTTTGCAAATTGAAAGTAGGGCTATTATATCGAGTGAGGTATCAAATGAAAGGGCTTAATTTGTAGATTAAAAAAAAAAATTTAATTTTTTTTTTAAATAAGTTGTTCTTGATTTAAGGCGAAAAACGTTAAAAAAAATACCGTTCCCCCCCTATTATCTTCGAAGTTACTGAACAGAAAAATCTGTAATAATTACCAATTATTAATGTCATCCTATATATTACAGGAAAAATATATCGGTTTTCGTAACTTGCACTGTTTGCAAAAATCTTAACACATACTTATTTGCTCCTACTAATCTAATCGCCATATAGTTTTTCTTGAACTAATCATGTATCTACTTATGAGTTTGTACGGAACCCTCGGTGCGCGAGTCCGACTTGCACTTGGCCGGTTTTTTTTAAAGGGGGCCAAAACGGGATGTCGAAAATTTAAAGTTGTGCTATTATATCAATTGGGGTATCAAATGAAAGGGCTTAATTAGCAGATCCCAAAGACATTGTTATTTTTAGGTATGTAGTTTTTGATTTAGGACGACAAACATTTAAAGTAATAGTGCACTACATACCGAGGCCAGTAAAATGAGAAATGTCTCAGATCACATGTAATTGTTGGCCGAGCCGAAGCCGACTGCAACAAACATGTTATCTGAGCCTTTCTTATTTACTGGCCAAGGTTTGCATATTATTTTATGCCACACCTGGCCATAAAGTGACTTTTTCCGCAC
This sequence comes from Eudemis profundana, assembly GCA_947034925.1. Taxonomy (NCBI): domain Eukaryota; kingdom Metazoa; phylum Arthropoda; class Insecta; order Lepidoptera; family Tortricidae; genus Eudemis; species Eudemis profundana. The sequence goes on along the minus strand of OX344805.1, from coordinate 23,621,958 downwards.
GCTGAGCGTACGGAAAAAGCCGCTTTCTGGCTAAGTGTAGACATAAAATGATGTACACAACACGGGAGGTAATAAAGAAAGCCCGATCGATCGCATATTTACGTCCCTCGCTTGCAGCTCGGGCCGCAAACTTCTGCGATCTCGGCCTTTCTTTGTATAACCACCCTAGTTGTGTAATGTACTATTATCCAACTCGTGGGTGGTCCGGCTAGCGACCTGGTTCGACCCCAGGGAACGCCACGGCCGACCACCCGTTCCGACAATCGCTATGCCCATATGGGTTGCGAGTTTGTCAGATTCTAAAAAAAAGCATATTATTTTTCTGTTCGACAGAGCCAGAAAGCGGCATCTAGCTTCGTTAATCGTTATTCAATCATTCGATTTTTAATATTTCTCAAAAATTACACGAAAATAAATCATTAAACCGGGCGATACAAAGCTTTTTGAAATTGGTACACGTAAAAAAAAACTGCGAACTTTTTCCAAGTCGGTAAAAACCTTGAAAGCGGAATTCGAAATCAGTTTATTTTAGCCGCCTTACGTTTGTAAAATATTGCGAATTCGCAAATTACACGTGTTAACGCTAATACTCAACCCGCGAAAATTATTTAGTAAGCGTAATGAGAAATACGCCTGCGATATTCTCAGTAGCTTTCAAATTTACGGTTCATTACTCCTAGTCCAAGATACGGCCTAATATCGACATTCCCTCATCCTTTTTCCTGACGAAAACAATTTTATTTAAACACAACTCGTTTAGATAGCCACCCCACATTCTGAAAAGTATTATCTATCTATTCATTTAAAAGCTTATATGACAGTCAAGTAATCGTATTCTTAGAAAATAATAATACCAAAAGGAAAAATATTAAAGCGACAAGGTATGGTTGGCTACTTTTTTCTTGGCCGGAATAACGTGAATCAGGTTTCAAAAATTACCCTTAAAATCCTAAATCGGGTAAATTAAAATAAAAAAGCATAGGCAACGCTATGCCTTTTCATATATATTTTATCATTTTCAAGCTAACATGGTTGTTCAAATAATAACTACTATTAACACCGTCGCCGCCAAAATATCGGAAACTCATTAAAACAAACATACTCGTACATTGTAAATAACCCGTTGTTAATAGTTGATTATTGATTATGAAATCCTTTTGTATGGAGAAGTGCCATTTTATCCAGTCGTGCCAGTTTAAGCGGAGGCAACCCTAGCGCATTGCGTTTGTTTTACTTCATATTGTGTTCAAAATGTGCTTCATAAAAAAATAGGACGAGGTAAGATCGTCGTCAGGCGGGCTCTTCTGCTATTCTGCGACCTGTGAACGATAAAATATATGACATTAATAAAATATAATATAATTTTCTTGTTTGTCACTTTTATTATTTATTAGCTCGTTGGGGAGTGAAAATTGACTTTCACACATTTACATGGTTTCGCTTCGATAGGTCTGAAGGGTGATTCAGAAATATGCCGTCAGGTTCGTCCGTAACATAATTTGCCTCATGAACCTATTTAAATTTATCTATCAGCCACGGACGTCCACTGCTGGACAGGCCATAGATCGTCACAGAGTGCAGTTCAGTGCAAACCGTCAACGAAATAAAAAAAACGATGTGAAAAAGTGCACCAGCAAAGGAGACCTTCATGGCACTTACATCCTTTTGAGAAGCGCTGTTTTCGGCAATAACGAAAATCGGTATATTCGACCATGTCGAAAATATTTTTCGTTGATATTATATTGTCTTCGGTTTCCGCGATTATTGTTATAAAACAACTTTAATGGATTAATCCTTTTGGTAGACCCCGGGTTTCGTGGTGGGGACCACGAACGCTGAAAAGGGTTACAAAACGTCGGGACGTAATAATTAAGTAATATACGCGATTTAATCAATTAAAGTTGCTTAAGCATTATCTTCGTACGTAGTTTTTCGACATATAACCCCTAAAAACGATTTTTTAGGGGTTTCATTTCGAAAAAATGGAACCCTTATAAGATCACTTTGCTGTCCGTCTGTCTGTCTGTCCGTCTGTCAAGACCCTTTATCTCGGGATCGCGTGGAGATATGGAGTTGAAATTAAAACCATATACTCAAGTCTACAGTCACTTGAAGCTGTGAAAAAAAACTACTTTTAAGTTAACGTAAAAAGAAGATATGGCCGTTTATGCCGTGGAAAACGTACATTTCGACTCTCTCAAGGAAACCAAAATTTATAGGGTACTTTCCGTTGACTTACAACTATGAACTTTGGCAAGTAATGCCGTCTTATACTACAAGTATAGGGAAAAATCTGAAAACTATACATTTGTAATTAAATCATAAAAAAATATAGTCTTAGTTTAAAATATTTGTACGGAACCCTCGGCGGGCGAGGCCGACTCGCACTTGGTTTTCAAATATTAAGTTCCTTATGTGACTTGAAATAAAAATTTATTATTATTCAGGTATATCTTTATTTTCTTAGATTAGGCTTTTTACAATATATATATAAAAAGTAAAATACAAAGTGAAATTACAAAATATAAACACATTATAAAAAACCTAACCTAGGGTGCCGCCGGCAGCGGGGCGGGGCCCAGGCTACCGGTGGTTAGGGCCGCAGAGAGAGGAACCTCCTGACGATGCGCGCCGTGTCCAGAAGAACCGCTTTCTGTATCTGACCCTTGATCCAGCCATCTAGCGAGAGTCTCTTGAGGTGGTGATCGAGACTCTTCGCTATAAGTCCGTTCGCCGAAACGACTATCGGAACAATGATCGTCGAATCAACATCCCACATGGCGGTAACCTCGTGAGCCAAGTCAAGGTACTTGCTGAGCTTGTCCTTCTCGGCCTTCACGAGGTTCTCGTCATGGGGGATGGTGATGTCGACGAGCACTGCACGGCGCTTGGATCGATCTATCAGCACGATATCAGGCTTATTGGCTACAATAGTCCTGTCCGTGATGATAGATCGATCCCAATAGAGCGTGGCGCGACCATTTTCGAGAACCGGCGTTGGTGCGTACTTATAGTACGGCACCTCAGACCCCACAAGACCATATCGAACAGCAAGTTGCTGGTGAATGATCCTGGCTACTTGATTATGTCTGTGCAAGTACTCGCCGTTAGCTAGATGGGAACACCCGGAGATAATATGCCTGATAGACTCTCCGGGACGGCGGCATGCCCGACAGATGTCGACCGTACCGTCCCTCAGGATATATCTCCGGTAGTTGTTCGTCATCATAACTTCGTCCGCAATTGCACAGACAAAACCTTCAGTTTCCCCGAAGAGATCACCGAAGCGTAGCCAGTTCACCGACGCGAGCAGGTCTACATCGGGCCCCGTGAGGGCCTTGTAGAACCGCCCGTGTAGCTCCTTACTCTTCCATATGTCCTTGCGGTCGTCGGTGCTAAGCACCTTAGGTCTACGCCAGTTCTCGTTTGCCAAGGAAAGAGGAGTAAGGCTTCTGTCTACTGCTACTACATCGCGATGTATCCCACACTCGTTGTTTAGGAAGTACTCCCTGAGGCTGCACACCTCGCGGTTATGGAGGTCCTTGGCGTTTAAAAAGCCACGGCCGCCACACTTACGCGGGATGTACAGTCTCATAACTGACGAGCGTGGGTGTAGCATGCGGTGTGTAGTGAGCAGCACACGGACCCGCCTATCCAGGGCGTCCAGCTCAGTCTGAGTCCACCTTAGTATGCCAAAGGAGTAAGTGAGCAGGGGCATCACCCAAGCGTTGAAGGCCCGCACCTTGTTGCCGCCAGACAAAAGACTGTTAAGTACTTTTGTCAAGCGACAGAAGAAGCGCTCCTTCACCGCCTGTATAGTGTCCCTGTCCGCAATACTCAAGGCCTGTGACATACCAAGGTACTTGTAGGTTTCAGCCTCGGAGATAGACCTGAGAGTCATTGTCTCGGAAAGTTGCAAATTCGGGGAATTTACGACTTTCCCTCGTTGTACATGCATGACCGCACACTTATCTACACCAAACTCCATTTTGATGGCGCTACTGAAGGTTTCTGTGACCTTCAGTAGCTCCAGCAAGTCTGGGCGTTTGGGTGCAAATAGCTTGAGGTCGTCCATGTACAGCAGATGAGAAATGACCTCACCCCCTCTCCGAAGCCGACAGCCCAGTCCTGAGTCCTTCAGCAGAGTGCTGAGTGGGTTCAGGGCCAGGCAGAACCACAGGGGACTCAGACTGTCACCCTGGAAAATACCTCTCTCAATCCTTATAAAGTCATGCGGACCAGGGGGGCCATCTCTACCGCCTGGTTGACGAAGGACTGTGGTCCACTGCCTCATACATGCGCCTAAGAAGGATTTTAAAGCTGTATTGATTTTATACAGCTCCAAGATCCTCTCCAGCCATGAATGAGGCACCGAATCATAGGCCTTCTTGTAGTCAATCCAAGCAGCCGAGAGAGACCCCCTGTCCCGCCGGACTTGTTGGCAAATGGCCGTGTCGATGAGGAGGAGCTCTTTAGTACCACGTGACCCAACCCTACATCCATTTTGAGAGAAGGCCATAACGTTGTTCGCAACAATGTGCGAGTTGATTTTTGATCTCAGAATGGATGTAAGGAGCTTGTACAGCGTGGGCAAGCACGTGATGGGTCGATAATTCTTCGCTTCCGTGGTACTACCGGACTTGTAGAGCAGGAAGGTAACACCTGTTGTTAGGAAAGATGGTAGGGAGCCGAGCTCAAGGGCTTGTTGGAATTGTGTTGCCAAGCGTTCATGTGCGCATCGAAACCACTTGATCCAGAAATTGTGTAACCCATCCGGCCCAGGACTTTTCCAGTTCTGGGTCGCACGAGCCGCACAACTCACGTCATCGGGGCTGATGGTAACAGCCCCCATGGTTTCGATGGGCTCACATTCTCGCTCAACACCAGTCATCCACTCGCCCTCGGTGTGCACGACTGGCGCCGACCAGATACTACGCCAGAAATTAATCATGGCGGTAGGATCCGGTAGTTGCCCGTCGGCCACACGTTGATCGGCTCCCTCCCACTTTCGGTATACCTTCCTTTGGTCACTCTGAAAGAGACGATTCTGCTGGTATCGATCCACACGCTCTCCATAGCGGCGAATACGGCTTGCCCATGCATAGACTTTCTGCTTCAGGAAGTCTATGCGCTCCGTGACACATGCCATGTAGTCGCAGGGTCTGATATCAGTCCCTGCGAAGGCTTGTGTCACGAAACGCATAACACGGGGGCGGTTGTTACCCCCCCTGAAGCAAATCAGCTTTGCAATGAGAGTCCTAAACGTGCTGATACGCCGCTCGATCCGTACTTGCCAGGCGGGGACACCCCCGGCGGTCCGCGGCGCTCGGTCAGCGTCCGGGAACTTGACGCGAGCGACGCGGCACGCCGCGATGGCCCCGCAATACATGATCGCGTGTGTATCAGCGAGATCTTCGCTAGCCCGTATATACGGGTCTAGTAAAGCGTTTAGGGCTCCCACTAGCGCTAGATTACGCCTATTCGTGGGCAGGCGAGGTAAACGCGGCCTAGAGTCTGCCGTGGATCGGTACTGCTCAATCGCCTCCTCCAGAGCCCTCCTCAATTGCTCATTGGCCTGGGTACTTACACTACTCACACCGTCCTCCTCGTCGGCAGCGGGATCCTCCCGTGGCGCCCCCGGCGCCAGGTCGGGTGCTGGCACCGGGCCCGGCGACGTAGCGGGTGGGTTCCGAGCCGAAGCGGAGGCCGCGCGGGTGGCAAGTACTTCCAGGCGCAGTCGATCAAGCGTCGCGTCATCCAGTCGCTTCAGCCGCTGGATGGCGCGCACCTGATCCGATAGCCGTTGCGCAGACACGTCGATGGTCGGTTCAAGAGTCTGAAACAGAAGCAACATCCGGTCACGGTACGCCGTCAGGCTAGTACCTCCCTCTGTAGCCCCATAGTAGGCGCGCATGCAGTTCTCATTCATAGTCTGAGTCCATCGCATGCGTCGCACTACACCACCGGTAGCGAGGGCCGTGGGCGGGGCAGGATGCCCCACAGGCCCCAAGCGTGCCGGCAGCGGTGGCCGTCCCCTTCGCGCAGGTGGTCGTGGCGGTGGAGGCGGCGGCCCGCGCTCGTCGTCGCTCGACTCACTAGTGTCGGCCGCGGTCGCGAACTCGTCGCCGGACGAGGTCGGTGAGGAGCTGGACGAGGCGGGCGGGGCTGGTGGGCGTGCTGTTGTTTCCGCTTTTCGACGTCTTGTGTTTATCATGTTTCCATGTTTTATGCTGTTTCGCGTTTAATTTAGAACATTGTTGCTCCGTCGTGACAGGCTGTCACACACACTTGAACGTGTACTCTCATGTTTCTCCCTCTCTGTTTTTCAGAGGACACGGTGTGATTATCCATGTCAATTTTTACGTTCAAACAATGCAAAAAGACAGTGATTTTAACGACTAAAAACATATAAAAAGATTTTTCGGAAAATTTAATACAAAAGACGTTTGTCGTTGTCAGCGGTTTTTTTATTTTTTTATTATTATTATTATTATTATTTGTATGTCTTTCCCGTACACGAGACAATGGTGTCTCGGCCCTTTGGGAGGCGTGCGCGGAGCCGAAGCCAACGCGTAGAGGCCCTTTCGACAATTTAATGAGAGGCAAAGTGTACACCCAGCGGATGCTGTCCCTGCCCGTGTCATGGGACGCACGCAGAGACAGCCCCCGCCAAATGCAAGGACTATTGTTGATTGATGGAATCTAACTCTACTGGGCTATGGCGGTGGAAATATGGACTAAATTACTGGGTTATGGATTGAGACATGACGGCGCCTGTCAGGAAAAGTGTCTCATGGCTTTCGTGGCACTGACAGACTGTGACTTGCCCTCCGCTGATGGGCCCCTGTTAAATAAATAGCGACATTATGAGCAATGGCCTAGCTAGGGGCAACACCAGTGCCGAGGGCTGCAGGGTGTCGAGAGGTGCTGCTGCGCTTTCTCCGAGGGTACTCGCGGCGTTATGCCTTTTATCACTTCCACGCCTGGAGCATATAGCTCTCGCGACTCCACTCTGGACGGCCGGTTAAGGCAAGCCAGAGGCGGAGGTCCTTACACTCTTACCCATGAACCCTCCCTAAGGACCCCCAGGAGCACTCGGGTACGTGGGGTCGCTACTCCCCAACAGCTCGCCACAAGCTGCCCTGCGTATTATTATTATTATTAAATTTAATAATAAACTGCAAAATTTGGTATACGGTAATATTAATTTTGTTTAATGATTTTTAGGGTTCCGTACCAAATTGGTAAAGAAGGAACCCTTATGGTGCGACTCTGTCTGTGTGTCCTTCTGTCACAGCCAAATATTTTTTAAATAATGAACACGGTAATTATTGCAAAGACCTAATTCTTGAACACTGTACGATATTAAATGAGAACTCTAGTAAATAAACATGTACCGTCAATATCCGTCCGGCCTCCGGTTCCGAGCTAATTTTACACGTGCCAGACCTCCAAGACCAAATGGACATATCTTCAATATAATTTATATGTACTTAAGCTCTTTTCTTTAACGGCCAGTGTAAAACCATAAGATAAACAGATGTTAGTTGACTACTACCAATACGGTATAGTCTGGCAAAAAAGAGTAGAAATTATTTAATTAATTATTTGTTTTTCTGGTGTGCAATACAGAATATTTGTATTGTATTGTATTGTAGGCGCCTCTATGTATGTGAAACTGTCTTACATGTGGCAACTATTAAGTAACTTTCTATGAGATAATTTAGTGTTGTAATTAAATAAAAATTTGTTCTATTTCTACACTTTTTTGCCAAACTGTACTTGCCTGTAGCACAGAGTAAGCAATAGTACAAAAGTTTCTCTTTCTAACAAAACTGACATTCGGGTCCGACCACCGGACGGAACGCACTGGATCCGACCGTCTCTTTCTATCGCATAACGCGTGCTCTTTCTGTTCGCTGACTAAGCCCCAACTTTTTGGTACGCGCGGGGTTGTTACCACCAAATTGATTTAGTGATAACAGCTGGGATTTTTTTCCCCACTTGTTACCACTAAATGTATGGTTTTAGTGGTAACAGGCTAAATTCCAAATTCACTTAGTTGTATAACACCAAAATTTCTAATCTAATCTTATGAGGCAACTCATTCTCAAAACAAGCCAAATTTCATAAAGACATTGACCTGAAACGAACAATTCCCAGAATGACTGAATATTGGTACGCCTAAATCTAAGAAAGACTTAACAACTGAAAATCAAAATGTCTTTACCTCAGAATGCCTAAAATACATATGATGGAAATACCATGAAACGATATGAATTTTAGGGCATATGCTATCGTTATACGCCATGTGAAGTCAAATATATATTTTTTTATAATATTCATGCATTTTGACAAAGATATTATGTAAAGAACTTCAGTCTTTATGACAACGTCAATTTAAATTACGTACCTACAGCATTAAACATGAAATGTTATAAGAAAAAAAATTAGTCATTATGTATTTTAATACCAGGGTTTTTGAGATCTGGATGGAAATAAGTAGGGATGTAACGATACATAGTTTGGCCGATACGATACCGATACCGATATCTTAGCTAAATAATGAAGTATGAACTTCAGATATTTGTATGTCCTTATTATAACTAAAACTTGGCTATATTTAACAGAGAGTCAACCTTGAAAGTGTAAAGTAAAAATAAATAAATTGTCAATCCAAAATTCAATTTTTCTTATTAAGAACCAAAGATTTAATTAACATAGTAATTAAATTAAAATTCATTTATTTCACGACCAACTTGGATCAATTATGTTAGTATACACACTTAAGACTATTGTTAGTACAATAAAATCAATTTACAGATTAAAAGTTAAAAACAACACCCCTATTTAGGTGGACCATCACACAATGGTTCACATACGGGCAGTCAAATCGTAATAGTAATGATAATTGCACAAGCTAATAGACCAATACATAAATTAAGTCAGAAATTGAAATTACTTTTTGCAGTTTTTTTTTCATACAGCAAATTCTTTTCGCGCTCTTCAAATATCGGTTGTATATAATCGGCGATACCGATATATCGGTATCGGTATCGTTACATCCCTAGAAATAAGGTATTGTGAAATTTGGTTCTAAGGAACCAAATTTCAAACTCACACTTTTTGAATCGCAATGGCGGACAAGCTATTTGCGAGCGGAAGTTTGAATAGTCTTGGGCACTTGCCTGACTTTAGCGTAGATACGGAAGCACAGCTATTGTTAGAAAACTATTTAGATTGTTCGCAGCATCCGCTATTTCCCCACGGTTTTGCGTACATCGGATTTTTCAGCAGGCTTTGCTTGCTGGAAATAACGTTCGCTATAACGCAAATAAAATTTACCTATTAATAATTTTATATAAATAATTTATTATTTATTAATTGAGTTTAAGCTTTAATATTATGTAATTGTGTTTCTTGTGGCAATAGATCATTTTTTATTATATTTTATTTATTTTAAAAATTGGCCAAGCGCGAGTCGTATTCGCGCATGAAGGTTTCCGTGCCAATGTCGAACAAAAAACACCAAAAAACACGTTAATGTATGGCCCCTTTCCTTTTTTAATAGCCTATATATGTACCCCACTTTTAAACTAAAGCCTCCCCACTTTTCGGCCGCTTTTAATTTTATTACAGTTTTACTATTTTTTGTCATAGCGACAATATAAAATCATTATGCGATAATTTTAAGTCTCTACCAAATCAAATTACGGATCAAAATATACAGCCGTGTGACAGACGGACAGCTAGGGGCCTAGTTTCAGTAGTTTAGTGAACCCCCCCCCGCCGGTGAAAAAAACGGTCAGGGCGCATAAGGTCCCACTCGCAAAATGTCCCTCCACCAAAATTACGTCCCATGCGCAAAACGTCTTCTTTGCAAATGGCCCCTTGTGCAAAATACCCCATTCGCAAAACGTCACTTTCTCAAAAGGTCCCATCTCTTTCGCAAAATGTCCCTTCTGTAAAAGCCCCTTTCGCTGAATGTCCCGACTGAATAATGGCCCTTTCGCAAAATGCCCCGTTTGTGAAATGCACCTTTCGCAAAATGTCCCGCCTGCAAAATGCTTGTATAAATAGAGAGTCTTCTCGCGTATTCAAGTCAGGGACAGGGAGATGGGCAATATGTTTCTTACTAAATAGTAAATACAAATATACAACTGGATGGATGGAGCTAAATTTTGCATGCAAGTAGACCAAGTCCTGGATTAAGGCATAAGATACTTGACATCCCGGTAAATAGTTTTCTTGGGACAGTAACGGGAACAACGCGGGCAAAGCCGCGGGTTAATGCTAGTAATACTTACATATGGGTCGAACTGATAACCTCCTTTATTGCAGTCGGTTAAAAACTAAGCGATTAACAGCAAAGTTTGTAAAAGGTACGTTTTGCGAAAGGGACATTTTGCGTAAGGGACGTATTTTATGTCAAGGGACATTTTGAGAACGGGATATTATGCGGAAGGGCCGTTTTAGGAACGGGACATTTATAAAAGGGACGTTCTGCTAAAGGGACCAAGGGACATTTTGCGAGTGGGACCTTATGCGCCCTAACCAAAAAAACTGCGTTGCTGTTGACGTGTCCCCGGACACGTTTGAGCTCCAAAATCCGGGGATTTACGCTTTTTGTCCTAGGTGTCAAATTTTGGAGATGGCAGCCCTACGGTTAACACATATTGATACTTTTCACCCAATTAAGCAAACTCAAACGACGTTTAACTTAATTAAAACAAAAATAATATAATAATAATAACGCAGGGCAGCTTGTGGCGAGCTGTTGGGGAGTAGCGACCCCGCGTACCCGAGTGCTCCGGGGGGTCGTTAGGGAGGGTCATGGGTAAGAGTGAAAGGACCTCCGCCTCTGGCTTCGCTAACCGGCTGTCCAGAGTGGAGTCGCGAGAGCTATATGTTCCAGGCGTGGAAGTGTTAAAGGGCATAACGCCTCGAGTACCCTCGGAGAAAGCGCAGCACACCTCTCGACACCCTGCAGCCCTCGGCAGCGGTGTTGCCCCTAGGCCATTGCTCATAATGTCGCTAAACAGGGGCCCATCAGCGAAGGGCAAGTCACGGTCTGTCAGTGCCGCGACAGCCATGAGACACTTTTCCTGACAGGCGCCGTCATGTCTCAACCCATAACCCAATAATTTAGTCCATATTTCCACCGCCATAGCCCAGTAGAGTTAGATTCCATCAATCTACAATAGTCCTTGCATTTGGCGGGGGCTGTATCTGCGTGCGTCCCATGACACGGGCAGGGACAGCATCCGCTGGGTGTACACTTTGCCTCTCATTAAATTGTCGAAAGGGGCTCTACGCGTTGGCTTCGGCTCCGCGCACGCCTTCGCCGCATGACCGTACTGCTGGCAGTGCTGGCACTATGATAACGTGTTAGTCAGTTAGTGTTAGCCCGTTATTAGTACATTGTGTATCTAGGGCGGTAAGTAAGGAATTACAAACGAGTGTTTGTTATAAGCCCGAGGTGAAACCGAGGGCATTAATAGCACGAGTTTGTAATTCCTTTACCGCCCGTGGCACACACAATGTTTTTCATCACACTTGTGAGGAAATCTTAGTAAAATAAAATAACCTTACTTTTCGACCCAGTATGACAAGAAAATATTAAAACAGACAGTGACATTTGTCACATATGTCCATAGACAATGCGAACGTCAAGTCACGTTCGGAAACCATAGCAGTAACGGCCATTTTAGTTGATCTTATATTTGCAAAATAAAGAAATACATTATTTAAACATTTAATTAATATGTATTTGCAATTACAGTTATCTTTAAATAAATATTTCAGTGATAAAAGTTAAAAAAGTATTTTGGCATTTTCTTTGAACATGACAAATAAGAGTAAAACAGAACCAGCGTTTCAAATTTAAAAAGAAAACCATTTCGCCCTAGGACGTGATAGGCCATTTACGGCCCGCAGAACCTACGTGTAATGACACCATTTTCGAGCAAGTGTGATGAAAAATTCCTTGCGTATCTTCCATGCATTCACGTGCAAAATAAAAAAGTGTGCAAATAAATATAACAAATCACCACCAAATATACAAAACGCGGCAAGTGTTTCGCCTCTCTACGAGGCATCCTCAAGAGAAGCTGGAGATGTTGACAGTCCGGCGTCCGTTGATGGAAATTATGGACGAGACAAAATTATTTCGAGAGAAATTGCGAGCGGGTGCTTAACTTGGACATATTTGTTAAATTCACGAACGGACGAATGATCTTCCGCGCGTCTGAAGTTTAAAGTCCTCATACGAACCTTGACCACACAAGCAGTACCGTGGCCCGCGCGGAAATCAATTCACGTTATCCATCAATATTAGCTACTTAGTTCTGGATGTGTACCTGTAACAGGTAGGGGGGCAGTGTAGGGGGAGCGGGAGTCTGGAGCCAGTGCACCCGCGGCCGTCGTTGTGGCAGGACGCGCGCGAGCGCGAGTGAACTGGTGATAATCGAAGTTTGAGAAACGGTTGTTTTTTCAGTTTGGTGTACGGTGGTTTCAGTTTAGGTGAGTTTGATCTTTGGTATACGAAGTTAAATTTCTGTTTTTATAAAATTAATTATAAAGAAATACTTTTACACAATGATTACGTACATAAATAAAATAATGATAATGATAAAATGATTTATTGCCACAAGAAACAAGAAAAAAAAAAACTCAAACAATTACATTGTATTCAATATTATAGCTAGCTTAAACTTAATAATGGCGATTGCCTATGCCGTGTATTTTAAAATCCACGTATCTGAAATACTAATATAAAATAAAAAAAAATTGCACGCCACATACCCCCGTCGTGGCGAACATAAAAATCTGGGTGAGGTCGCAAATAATCGCACAACGCTGAATATGTTGGGATGTTGTTAGGATACATATAAGTAGTGTAAACTCGATTTTGCAGTTTCGAGAAAGTTGTGCTAAATGTATGGTGCTCGAAAAACACCGAAATTTTCGGTCATTTTTCAGATTTTGGTCTGTACCTTCTAAAAGCCGGATTTTTGGATAAAATTGTCTATGACATTATTAAAGAAGATAAAATTCCCTACAATATGAGTGTAACAATTACTCTGTATGTCTAGAAAATGTTGAGATATAGCACTTCAAAAAGTTGCAAATTTTCCTAAAAAGTTCGAAATTCCACTTTAAGCTAACTCTCAAGCTGAATAGCAGCTGAAATACTGATCTTACAATGACAATTATATTTATGAAATTATAGAGCAATTATTGAGCTTTTTTTTAAGTATAATTTGAACCCTGTACTAGCGATAATTCTCTTGTTATCGAAAAAAAACCAAATCATTAGATAACTCAGATTTCTCAGGAAAGAGTGCTCCTAAAGCAAATTGTTAGTATATTGCGCAGTTATTCATAGGAAGTTTTAAAAATGACTTTATATTTTTAAACATCATTCATTTAAAAAGTCACGAGGGGCCATGATGATCGCGTACATCGCACATTATGTAAATGACAAAAGCATCGTCACATTTACATACGTGCGTAAATTCGACAGTGTTGAATACTTTATTATTTATGTATACTGTGATATGCGCAACCATCATATGCCCGCTAAATTAGTCTTAGATACACATCGTAAGATCTTAGTCATAAAAATAAATGTGAAAATTAACGTAAAGTGATGGCGAGTCCTCAGCTAACTCCAGTGATAGAATTGCAGGACGCAATGTAAATTGGTATATATCGCAATAACTTACACTAAAGAGTAGCTATGTAGTTACCCTTTAATTGCTGAAATTTTACGGAATCAGGCAAAAAGTTATCTTCGATGACATAAAATATTAGATTTAACGTTTGTCAACGAAACGCCACGCAACCGGTAGGTATACCTACCATATATGTGTAGTTATACGTTTACACCTACCAGTTTTCCGCGTCTAATAATGCTCCTATTTTGTGTAAGTACTTATAATATTAGACTTGCCTTTACGCAATTGGCTAAATGATCGTATTTTTCTGAATTACACCTAGAAAAGTGTCGTCAAAATCATGTTCATGGCTAAGAAGTCAAGCAGTTTGTATGGATTTTTACTAATAATATTAGCTTGTATTCTACTATGTACTCGTAATTAGCCTCAGGTCTTCCCCTAACAAACTCTGCAGAGAACAAGGCTAAGCCTAGCTGTCCGGCATGAGCTTTTTCTTCTCCATAGCCTTTCAGTAATTGTAACAAATACTATGCTACAATCCATCCTGATGTTTTAATTTCAATAGTTAAGATGACCTCTATCAAGCAGTTGCGATAGAGAGACTGAATAGCCAGCAGTTGTGTGAAATACGTAAATTATTTTCTAGATAAGATAACAATATGCGTAACGTAGGCAAGATGACCAACCTAATGTTACGAAATACGTGTACGATCTTCTAACAGTGCCAAAGTCCATCGCCCTGGTTTAACCCCAATGGAAGATATTGCTGCCCGATATTCCTACATAACCTACCACTGGGTGCATAATAAGTCGTAGGAGATAGGGAAAAATAGAAATTTGGGTGGACAAGGAGCCCCGCATGAGATCCTTATGAGTGGGGTAATAGTTAAGAAACGGGAAGCCGAGTCAAAGTTTTCCTCGGCTCAAAAAGGGCAGAGGTGTTATCTCAAACACAGTAGGAGCTTTCCACGAAAACATTACGTCAGGGACACTACCTTTTTAATACTTTTTACAAGTAAAATTAAAATCTGAATATCGGTATGGTAATATTTTAAAACTTGGCTTTAAGATTGGTAGTGTTTCTTAGTAACTAAAAAAATATTAGGGTTTGCTATCATAGCATTACGTAAGCGACAAAAAAAAATGTTTTCATGGTATGTTCCAGTAGGAACTAGATACTCACTTATAAGTTGTAACTTATTGCAATAAATACGATTTTACATGGTGTCCTGTTCACGTTAATTTTCACATTTTATGACCAAGATCATACAATGTGTATTTAAGACTAATTTAGCGGGCATATGATGGTTGCACATATCACAGTATAAATAAATAATAAAGTATTCAACACTCTCGAATTTACGCACGTATGTAAATGTGACAATGCTTTTGTCATTTACATAATGTGCGATGTACGCGATCATCATGGCCCCTCAGGACTTTTTAAATGAATGATGTTTAAAAATATAAAGTCATTTTAAAAACTTCCTATGTATAACTGCGCAATATACTAACAATTTGCTTTAGGAGCACTCTTTCCTAAGAAATCTGAGTTATCTAATGATTTGGTTTTTTCCGATAACAAGAGAATTATCGCTAGTACAGGGTTCAAATTATACTTAAAAAAAAGCTCAATAATTGCTCTATAATTTCATAAATTTAACTGTCATTGTGAGATCAGTATTTTAGCTGCTATTCAGCTTGAGAGGCAGCTGAAAGTGCAATTTCGGACTTTTTAGGAAATTTTGCAATGTTTTGAAGTGCTATATCTCAACATTTTCTAAACATGTTGAGTTGATGTTACACTCATATTGTAGGGAATTTTATCTTCTTTAATAGTGTCATAGACAATTTTATCCAAAAATCCGGTTTTTAGAAGGTACAGACCAAAATTTGAAAAATGACCGAAAATTTCGGTGTTTTTTGAGCACCATACATTTAGCACAACTTTCTCGAAACTGCAAAATCGAGTTTACACTACTTATATGTATCCTAACAACATCCCAACACATTCAGCGTTGTGCGATTTTTTGCGACCTCGAATGTTCGAAATGACTGGGTCAACACAAATATGTGAATTATAAAATAATATACTCACACAAATATCGTCACATTTTATTTTTAAAGTAACAGCGTTCACGAAGTTGTTGAAACTAAACAACACGCAATTTATTTTACACTGAACTGAAACTAAAACTTCCGGATTTTTAAAAGTCGCAAAACGGGGCATGAAAAACAAAAGCACATAGCACAGCTTACACATGTCGATTATTTGTTTTAGGTGATTAATAGTAACATAAAACGCCAGAGTTAAAAAAATCAGTTTGCGCACACGGGAAGCTTGCAGTTATTGCTTACAAAAAGCTACTAAAAATATACGTAAATGCATACACATTCTCTCCAGCAAATTCCATAGTCTATTACCAAGGCCAATATTATATCGCGGAAGATAATACACAAGTATATTTTAGCTTTGTTTATGGTAATGTTGGCCCAGATTTTAAGCCAATGGACGAGTAAGATGTATCATTCGTTCTCGTAATAAAAATCAGCTTGAATCACCCGATGTTGCAAAATGTCCGTTCGAATATAATGAAAAGTGTATTATAATTCAATTCATTCCTTTATTGCAAATTAAGTTGACGTTACAGTTTAGCATGACACCATGTTGGAGCACAGCAAAATACTTAAGCATACATACATATAGCATGTAGTTACGATAGTAGTAATGTTCCGGAAAAAGGAAAAATTATTACGACCTCCTTTGTGTGAAATTTAAACTTTACATGACTGTAAAATAAAGTAGATTTGTCTCTTTTCTTTTCTATCATGCTAGGAACAGCTCCCCCTCCCCCATGTCACACTTTTTCGTAACATATTTTTCATCACACTTGCTCGAAAATGGTGCCATTACACGTAGGTTCTGCGGGCCGTAAATGGCCTATTACGCCTTAGGGCGTAATGGTTTTCTTTTTAAATTTGAAACGCTGGTTCTGTTTTACTCTTATTTGTCATGTTTAAAGGAAACGCCAACTTACTTTTTTAACTTTTATCACTGAAATATTTATTTAAAGATAACTGTAATTGCAAATACATATAATCACATATTTCGGTAACATTAATTAAATGTTTAAATAATGTATTTCTTTATTTTGCAAATATAAAATCAACTAAAATGGCCGTTACCGCTATGGTTTCCGAACGTGACTTGACGTTCGCATTGTCTATGGACATATGTGACAAATGTCACTGTCTGTTTTAATATTTTCTTGTCATACTGGGTCGAAAAGTAAGGTTATTTTATTAAGATTTCCTCACAAGTGTGATGAAAAACATTGTGTGTGCCACGGGCGGTAAAGGAATTACAAACTCGTGTTATTAAAGCCCTCGGTTTCACCTCGGGCTTATAACAAACACTCGTTTGTAATTCCTTACTTACCGCCCTAGATACACAATGTACTATCACATTGGGCTAGACCCCTCACCCCCCATGCGTGTGAAGTACTATATGGATGATCCCTTAGATTCCCACCCAAGAGTCAGTAGGACTAGTAGACGTATCGGGTTTAAAAAGAAAAGCTTTGAATACCCGGTATATTTTATATGGCTAATAGGGGGACCCCATATTTGATATCAAATAGTGAATTATTTCGGAAAGCTAGTTTTTCGTTGGCTGCTGTTTCGTCTAAGTTCTAAATTTCGTATTTTAGTTACGCTTTTGAATTACAATAAGTATTATTAATTACTGCCCCAAGGAACACTTTACCGGGATATAAAGTGTCCTATGTTTCAATCCAGGACTTGGTGTACTTGCATGCCAAATTTCAGCTCAATTCATCCAAATATTACCCCGTTATTTAGTAACACACGTCCAAATATCCAAACATCTAAATAGCGTAATTTAGTCATGGAAAACAATTTTTTTTCATTTCATTTTGTGGTATTTGTAGAATTAACTATACCATTATTATCAGATTTGAAAACTGATAATAATATTGCCGGAAACTGAAGTTGACGGCGTGCAAAGTACGACGTTGCCACTTCTTTTTAGCACGCGAGGTACATTCACTTTTTCCTTCTAGCGCAATATATTTCTGTGTACCATTATTCCGGTCAACATACCCGCTCTCCGTCTAGGTACCAATTGATTTTTTCTGGTTTCTGTAATAGCACAATGTTAATGGCCAAGCATGAATCAAGTTGGCGTTATTTTGCCCACTTTGCTATTTTTCGCAAGCCGACTAATTTCCTAGTTTCCTGGCTAGCATGAATATTGTGCCTGGTATTTGTGTCGTAAATTACAGTAACTACATATTAGGTATGTGGGCAATTTCAGCTTGCGGTGAGGTGACCTAGATATTATAATCGAACTTTTTAGGGTTCCGTGCACAAAGCGCGCCAACGGAACCTTATTACTAAGCCTCCTCTGTCCGTCTGTCACAGGGCCGTATCTTTTGAACCATATTGCCATAATTTCACGAGAAACAGATGAAAAATGCGACCTGTAGAGCAGAACAGCCGGAGATTTGGACAGAAAGGCATACGAAAGCGTTTCCGCCCAAGCTGAAACGGGGACGCTTCTCTCGCGCGTCGCGCTCACTCCGTCAATGAATTCCCGCTAGAAGTCTCAGGTTCAGATCCTGGTAAGGGCAAATTTTTGTGTGATCACACTTGCTCGAAAATGATGTCATTACACGTAGGTTCTGCGGGCCGTAAATGACCTATTACGCCCTAGGGCGTAATGGTTTTCTTTTTAAATTTGAAACGCTGGTTCTATTTTACTCTTATTTGTCATGTTTAAAGGAAACGGTAACTTTCTTTTTTAACTTTTATCACTGAAATATTTATTTAAAGATAACTGTTATTGCAAATACATGTAAACACATATTACGGTATATACTATGGTTTCCGAACGTGACTTGACATTCGCGTTGTCTATGGACATGTCACTAATGTCAATTTCTGTTTGAATATTTTCTCGTCATACTGGGTTGATACTGAGTCAATTAGTAAGGTTATATTATTAAAATTTCCTCACAAGTGTGATGAAAAACATTCTTTGTGCCACGGGCGGTAAAGGAATTACAGACTCGTGTTATTAAAGCCCTTGGTTTCACCTCGGGCTTATAACAAACACTCGTTTGTAATTCCTTACTTACCGCCCTAGATACACAATGCACTATTATATCGTCGCCTAGAACCCATAGGACAAGCATTGCTTAGTTAGGGACTAGATCGATTTGTGTAAGATTGTCCGCCGATATTTATTTATTTAATTAGCAGTATTAAAAATGGAGCGAGATATCGAAATATCATAAAACAAACCACAGTTTCCGAAATGGAATGCCTAAAAACAGCGTTTGGCTCGTCCGAGTCAAAGCAGGTATTATGAATGAATGAACAGTTAATTTCGTATATCCGGGTGCAACAAGTGAAGCCACATTGTCGAGCGCCCGACCCATTAATTATAACTCGGGGGCTAAAATGTATGATTTGATTTAAGTAAATATAGGTTTTTGTTATTATGGAACTTATGAATTAAAATAATAACTAAATACATAATAAAGATAACATAAAGAGCTAAAATACATTTAGGTAACTAAAAAACTAAATTAAACTCGTCTTTTTAATTAATTGTAACAAATTTATTATGACCGTTAAATGGGTCTATATTGTCTCCCATAATTTTTAAAAGTACAAAAAAGTACAAAGTAAATACTGTATTGTTAGTCATAATTATCGAAACTCGTTCGACCTTTTTCCTACGAAACCGTTAAGTTTACAGAATTGTTATAAAACAAACCTAACCTAACCTATTGTTTTCTATGATAACGTTTTAAAATATCCTAAAAATATGACCGTTTTAGAGAACCAAATATTTTATGACTTTCGATAATTACGACTACTATATAATAACGTGGTAACAATCGAATGGTTTGAAATTTTTGGCATACAAGTAAAGCATGTCCTGGATTAAAACATAAGAAAAACGTGACGCATGAATCACGCCACTGCATTTACGGTACAGTATACTCGTAATAGCAGTAATTTTTAGGGATCCGTACCAAAATGGTAAAAAAGGAACCCTGTCTGTCTGTTTGTCTGTCACAACCAGATATCTCAGGAACTACAGCCGCTATCGATTTGAAATTTGGAACCCGACTGTATTGGATGTGATAAAAAATTATATATTTTTTTCTTTTTTTAAAGGGAGTCGAAATCGAAATGGGAGGTCAAACATTTAAAGTTGGGCTATTATATCAAGTAAGGTGTCAAATGAAAGGGCTTACTTAGTTTGTAGATTCCAAAACCATTTTTTTTTTCATGTGACCTTTAAATATGTATTTACCGCCCGCTCCTAAACCGCCGAAGTTTCAATACCTTGTCTTTTCTGTCTTTATATTTTGTTTACAGTTAACTATTAGGGGAGACCGGGTATGGTTGTCTCACGGGTTGGTTGTCACAGCAGCCATTAAATAATACGAAACGAAGGAATAAGTGCATCGATTGGTGAAGCAGGGAAGGAGGTGAAGCTCTTGCGATCTTTTAACACCGAGCGATGCAATTATTCCTTCGTTTCGTATTATTTAATGGCTGCTGTGACAACCAACCCGTGAGACAACCATACCCGGTCTCCCCTACATACGACAATGACATAACGCCCAATTAACTCAAAATAATTCATCGCGAATCATGCTTTAGAACAGTCAGGCTGGCCGTTATTAATTTGCCGTTTGGCAAAACCAATATTAACTTATTAAAGGCAAACCGGATTATAACTTAAGGTTGACTACAAAGGATATTTCTCCAGAGGCTGCCTATCTCGGTTTTGGCTTTATTCCAAACTCACTGGAGATTAGGCATGGCGCTTCAAGCAGATTTGATGTGGCTTCGCGTTTTATATTCGCTTTCGTAATTATGTGAGCCGCATAAAATATGGAACGCGCCTTAGCTCTACGGCTATGAATTACCTAAAAATGGCGTAATTTGGGACATATTTGAAATCTTTTCTCAAACCTTGAAATGGCCCAGTTGGAATGGGCTAGACGACGAAAAAAAACTGTTTAGTCCGTCAGTTAGATTATTAAAAAATATTGTACACGTATTTTTTATTTTGTTTGACAAACAAAAAATGACGAGGACAGAGTGGCTTAGAAGTTTCGAGTGACGTCACTCCTAGGTACAATTTTCACCTAGGAGTGACGTCACAAGCCCCCACTCCAGAAGTGTGACGATCTATAACCTTGTCGACTTTTAATATTGTGATAAACCAAAAAATACGTGTCCCATATTTTTCCATAATCTAACTGACGGACAAAATAGAACTATATAGTTTTAACCCAGTCGTCATCCCTATTATAATATTTTCTAGCTGGTCGATTTCAGAGAGTTTCTACAGAGGTGATTTTATCATTTATTATTTATTTCGTTCATAAAAAGCACACAAAATAAAAACAAAATTGATTAATGGACCTTGAAATCTAGAGCTATCTAAAATCTTTTCAACTATTCCCACCTCAGTCCTTTGCTAAAAATATACCAAGAAATCACTGATCTCTTATCTCAATAATGGTAATCAGAGAGCGGGATTCAAAAGAAAATAATCTATTTTTGGAAAGGCATCTAGAGCAGTTTCAATGTTTCAGTAGATCAAGAGTGATCTCGAGAACCTTTTGGGATCCGGCCAGGGTCAGAGCGCGTTTATACGTTACGATTGCGATACGATATTGTTTATTCAATACATTTATATAAATATATGTCGCCGCCAACTAGCTTAATTAGCCATTTGCTTAACTGCCTAGCCTTTTCATTAAACAGCGCCATGTAGCTAAGTACCTGGATGAACATCGGACCGTCTAGCTCCTCTATCAATCGGCTAGGCAAACTACTTTCGTTCGACAACATTAAATTAACCCGCCTAGCCGAGTGCGTCAAATTTTAGTTCATCATCAAATCTAATCTATACTCAGGCATAAATTCGTAGAATTAAGGAAGTTCTGTTATTGGCTATATGTAATGTATAATAAGCATTTTTGTAAACGCTGTTGAACTTCTTAAATAAATAAAATAAAAAATAAAATCATCATCATCATTTCAGCCAAAAGACGTCCACTGCTGGACATAGGCCTTCCCCAAGAATTTCCACGATTGTCGGCTTTGTGCTGCTATTATCCAGCGGCTTCCCGCGGTTTTCACCAGATCGTCGGTCCACCTTGTGGGAGGGGAAATTTTAGTTGTATAAATTTATTCTGTCCTCTAGGACAGGTTCTAACCTGATCTCATGAATCCTCATCCGCCATCCGACTCGGAGGCTTGCGCTTTCAGCTTGTGTCCCTCAGAGCAAAAATAGAAGCCCCGCGTAGCGGGGCTTCGTCGACCTGCTGGCGGTTCATAGTTGTTTAAAAAGAATACCAGCCATTTCATTAACTTCATAGTTGCCCTACTAAACGAACGGCCTAAGCATTGGCCAGCCATATCGTTAATTGATACATTGACGCATTGGCTAAATTTCATCCAGGCAGTTAACTAAATGGAGCCGTTTAGTGAAACTGCTAGGCAATTAACCAAACGGCTAATTAAACCAGTTGCCTCCGACATAATAAATTATCTACACATTTTGAACGTAGGTGGGCGTTTCTCCAGAAATATGTCTGCGACTCATTTATCTGTCTCCATACATTTAGTATGAAAAAGGGCCAGATGAATGAGGTGACCGCAGACATATTTCTGGAGAAATGCCCAGGTATACAAAATTTAACGAAAAGTAGTGAGTGTAGTGGTATAGAGTAGGAGTGGCTCACTTCGCGATTTCGCCGCGCAGCTTCTCGTACCAAATTCTGCTCCTCCGGAGGGACTAAGCCAGCGACCAAAAGCACGCGTTAGAAAGAGTAACCTCTGTACATAGTACTACTCGCATTGCTTATTGTGTGCTTTAATTATGTTTCTTTCTTTAAGTTGCGCCGGTTTTTCCGATTTTATGGTTCTGCTCAGCTAAAAACCAAGCTTATTAAAAGGTAAAATTAGGTTCCTCATCAATATTGACTAACGTTTTAATTCATATGGCATTTCTAAACGTATCCTAAGGCTGTTATACCTTGTATCATTACAAGTTAAACATTTGCTCTGCGTATTTGAACTGTCAAGTCGTGCCGTGTTAACATCCCTGTAACATATACAGGGGTGTATATACGGTTGTTCCGATTTCGCCCGGCGGAGATCTTCCCAACATATTACTTATTAACCAGGGTTTGCAACCTCTTGACCTAAGAGGTGTAAAATGAGCCCGCAGTTACTCTTTTTTAGGTCTATTTGGTCGGTCGGGAAAGATACTCTACTTTGATCTGGTGAAGGAAACTTTAGTGGATGCAATTTGGGCGAAATTAAATGCTGGCAATATTAAACTCATTCTAAATGATTTACCGAGGCAACTTTAAGGCATTTCAGATCATCATCAGCATAATTGGAGGACCTTCCACAACGAACGTTTTGCCTCTATCCTCTTTCAGCGACCTTAATCATACTTAATACATTTATACCCTAATAACATTTTACTTAGGGATCATCTGCATATGGCGTCAAACTATTTCACAATTTTCCCTAACATTTTTCATCTTTTCAACACAGGCTCACATTTAGCTAAACCACCCCATGCGTGTGGCGTAATAAAAAAAAAAACAAAAATATTTATTTGCTCTCTCTAAGGGCCGATACAGACGGACTGCAACCCAACTGCAACTCCCTACGATTTGTATGGGAACTGCATCACAACTGCGCAGTCAGCGTGCAGTTGTGAAGCAGTTCCCATACAAATCGTAGGGAGTTGCAGTTGGGTTGCAGTCCGTCTGTATCGGCCGTAAAAATATTTACATAGTAATCGTGGTCGGTCCCTCCTTGTAAGTAAAAAAAACTGGTCAAGTGCGAGTCGGACTCGCGCACCGAGGGTTCCGTAGAAACTCGTAAGTAGATACGCGAATAGTTAAAAAAAAACTGTATGGCGCGATAAACTTAACTTTGCTGCTAAAAAACTATTGTTCCCTTCCCATACATCGACATAGGTCGTTTTTTTTTACGTTTTTTGTACTAAATCAAAAAGTACATAATTAAGAATAAAAATAAAAATGGTTTTGGAATTTGCAAATCAAGCCCTTTCATTTGATATTCCACTTGATACAATAGCACGACTTTAAATTTCCGACGTCCCGTTTTGGCCCCCTGTAAAAAAAGTAAAAAAGGTACACGATTTTTTTATATTCAGTAGGTTCGGGTTAGCGACTTTTAAAAATATTTCAAGTATCAAATCGATAGCAGTAGTCGTTCCTGAGATATCTAGCTGTGACAGACGGGCAGACGAACAGAGAGACGGATGGACAGACAGAGTCGCTTACCATTTTAGTACGGAACCCTAAACACTTGTGTCAGAAGATACCGCTCCTCCCATCCGGAATAGTTATACAGTGAGCAAAAACCGTATTACCTTATTTACTTAGACTTTTAACTTGTAACTAAAAAAAATATTAGGGGACAATCTTACACAAATCGAACCCATAGGAAGCTCAATAATGCTTGTGTTATGGATACTAGACGACGATATATCTAATAAATACAAATACTTAAATACGTAGAAAACATCCAAGACTCAGAAACAAATATCACCACACAAATAATATTTGCTCTTACCGGGATTCGAACCCAGAACCGCCAGCTTCGTAGGCAGAGTCACTAACCACTAGGCTAAACCGGTCGTCAAACAAAAAACAAAAATAAATGGCCAAGAGCATGTCGGACCATGCTCAGTGTAGGGTTCCATAGCCGTAACTATAAGGTAAAAATACGATGTAAAAAAAGTACAACAACAAAAGAGCGTATCTTCATAGCAATTACGTCCTTTTGTTGAGAAGCGCAGTTTATCGGCAATAACTCAAAAACGGTACATTCGATCTGGTTGAAAATAATTTTCGTTGAAAGTATTAATTAAGCGTTACCTTCGTGATTTTTTTATATTTTTCGGACGCACGGTTTAGAAAATAGAGGGGGGGGGGGACACGATTTTCACAACTTTCGGAGCGATTATTTTCAAATACATTCACTTAATCAAAAACATTACTTATGAAATTTATAGTGTTTTTTAAAGAGCTGTCGAACTATGTACCACACGTTGATATTTGCTGAAAAAAAATTTTTTTACTGTCTTTAACATGTATGGAGTGCCCCGCCTAAAAATATTTATTTTAATTATTTATATACCAAACTAAGTAGCGGCTTATAAAAGACACCTATATTCCAAATTTCATCAATATCCATCATGTAGTTTTTGAGTAAAATGCCTGTGACATTCGGACAGACAGACGGACGGACATGACGAAACTATAAGGGTTCCGTTTTTGCCATTTTGGCTACGGAACCCTAAAAACACGTGACTCGGCTCATTCAGTCGTATTATTGCGCCACAGATACAAAACGTTACTTTGATTGGCTGAACGAGCCGAGTCACGTGGTTTTTTTGTTTACCTTTACTTAAATACCTAACAGGACAGAGTATAAAAATATCTTAATATTTTATTTATACTACTTTTTGAACAAAACAAAAAATGTGTGAGTGGTGTAATCTATGGTTGACACCTTCAAGACTAGGAAACCCTCGGAAGTGAGATGCGTGAGTTCCGTATCCGGGTCAAATTGAATTTAACGGATATTATTTGTACTACGCATTATGCGGGGCCCTGATGTTGGTACACACCGCAATATATGGGTCTGCCACAGACCACCTCCACTAGACGGAGCATATACGACACGAGCTCACCTCGCATATGGTCGATTCAATATCGGTAGATATTACTAGTACAACGCGTGTTTCACATCTTTTTTATCATTTTATGTTTCGAGATTGTCGTCGGATTGAACAGAAATATTTATTTCACGTTTGGTGCACACACAAGTCCGAAACATAGTCGCAACTGAACGAGCGGCCGGTCGCGTAATGTCGTAATGCTATACAATCGACCATATCAGATGTGAGCGCGCGTCGTCTAACATGCTCCGTCTAGTGGAGGTAGTCTGTGGTCTGTAAATAAACTAGGAGCATAAACAACCTTGGGTTCTGGGTTTGAGTATACGCTATCACTAGCTTTTGTTAAGTCTCTAGTATACTCTGTATTTTTAAGTAAAAAGGTAAACAAAAAAAGTGGCTAGGACTACACTAGGATCGTCCAACCAGTGGTATTATGCCACAGATACAAAACATTACTTTGATTGGCTGAACGACCCGAGTCACGTGATGAAAGAAACAATCATGTTTCTTTCATCACGTGACTCGGGTCGTTTCGGGTTGTCGGGACCCGCACTTAAAAAAAACGAATGAAAACACATCAGTGTTTTCATTCGTTTTTTTTAAGTGCGGGTAAATTGGATCTATATTGTCTCCCATAATTTTTTAAAGTCATACTGTATTGTTAATAATAATTATCGAAAGTCATACAACTTTTTTTCGAAACCGTTAAGTTTACAAAATTGTTATAAAACAAACCTAACCTAACCTATTGTTTTCTATATGCTAACGTTTTAAAATATCCTAAAGATACTATCGTTTTAGAGATACAAATACTTTATGACGTTCGATAATTATGAATAAAAATACAGTATGACTTATAACTTTACGGTAAACAAGGGTTATCGTAGTGGCACCTCTAGTAGATATGGCTTTAAGAATCGAACTAAGTATCATGTTTAGAATGTAAGTTTAGAGCAAAATAGCAGCAAAAGTATACATTTTCGCTATTCTTATTAAACGAGGGCTCGCTTCTATGGATTCAATCATGGTTGAAAAGTATTTTCTCTTACAGTTTGATACATTTTGTCAATCGACCATTTCTGATCAGCGCCATTTATTAGCATCATTTGAAACCAATCAGTTTTTGCTAACAATAGCACATTACATTTAGTAAGAAAGAAATGTTCTAGATCACATAATGTACAATAGTGCATTATACAACTAGGGTGGTAAAATAAAGAAAACCCGAGATCGCGGATGTTTGCGGCCCGAACAGTAAGCGAGGGACGTAAATATCCGATCGAGGGCTTTCTTTATTTCCTCCCATGTCGACACTTGGCCAGAAAGCGAAGCCACTGGCCAGATGTGGCATAAAAATGTTATCTAAGGCTTTCTTATTTACTGGCCAAGGTTTGTGTACTATTTTTCTATTCGTCGGAGCCAAAAAGCGGCATCTTCGTATTTTTTGGATTTTTGAGAGTTCTCGTGTTGTTTCGCTCAGACAAAATGTCAGGCTATAAAATATAACTGATGCGGTGGAAGCGGCTGATGATTTTCTTTGTTTGTATGTAAAACCAAGGACCATTAAAACATGAGGACTGTCATTCTCCATACAAAAAGCTGTTCCCCGATATTTACAACGCCATCTATAAATAAATAAATAAATAAATATTAGGGGACAATCTTACACTAATCGATCTATAAGTATAAGCTTGGTATAAAAACTATATTATTTACAATTATTCAACTTTGCAAGCGTGACACAGTATTTAAACGTTAGAATTTATTTATTATTAGCTGATTACGAACTAACTGTTACTTGGTTCTTTGTACAATTGTAACATCGTTAAATGTTTAGTTTTTAGCGCCATCTAGTTTTTGCCTGGATATCCCCTTGCCATCGGGGCACGATCCAAAGTATGGAGAATGACAGTCCTCTTGTTTTAATGGTCCTTCGTAAAACCAACCGGCTCGAATCACCTTAAAGCAAAGGCTACACGCCATTTTAATAAATAATTACTCGACCATAGGCAATGTGTATTTGTATACGAACGTCAGAATGAATGTCATATTCATTTTCACGTCCAAATATGAGCATGGAGGAATAAAAACAAACTCGCATTCCCTTTGAATGGCACCTCGCGTTTAGAATTCGGAATTGAAATAACCGGCCAAGTGTGAGTTGGATTTGCACACGAAGGGTTCCGTACCACCGTCGAGCAAAGACGCCAAAAACACGTTTCTTGTACAGAGACCCCTTCTTACCCGACTGCGGCGAAGCCCAAAGGAGGGTTATGTGTTTGAATTGTATGTATGTATGTATTTGTCGGCGTCGGGGGGTAGGAGTCGTCAGGATGTCCATCAAATTGCCAATGAACCGCAGTCGAGTGTAGATTTTTATCGGTTGGAGCTCGATAGTATCTCTAACTAGACATAATAAAGAAGAAATGCAGTGAGGTTGGTTGCAAGACGTGTCCTTCGCTCAAAATGCTTAGATCAACCATCACTGACTCCAATTCCTTGTTCAGCACAATTCACCAATTTTCTGACATGCATAAGATTAACAACCATGACAGAACTCCGTCAATTTTGAATAAACGTCATTGTACCGCAACCAAAGACACTCAAGCATAAAAAAACTTGACATTCCTTCGTGGGGAGAACTCCGACACTGCAACATATTTATATTGTATGTGTGTATGTCCGTTCCTATGTCACTGGATACATAAAATTCGTAAAAAAAAGAAAATGGCGGAATTATGCGATTATTGCACCGTAGTCTGGTTTTTTTCTTTCTAGGAGTGTCATAAAGAACATATCGTGTCGAAACAGGTGGCCTATCATTTTGTCACCTTTGGGTACGGAATCCTAAAAAAGAACGAGCTTAAATAAGTCAGTATGTACGCAGCTAATGGAACGTTTTGCCGCGCCTCGTTGGGAATAAGAAGGTAAACGGGAGCCAACCTTTTCAAAACAATATTTATTTCCACTAGAGATATTGGCGGTTTGTTGCTCGATTCGATTACCGATGTTTATTTGCCAAATGATTTTGGGGGACGGCGTTCCGTGTTGTCTTTTCATTTGGAAAATTCCGGTCGAAATTGTCCTTTTTTGCAGAATTTGATTATATTTTTAGTGACTGATATTTTATTATTTTAGTTTTTATATTAAAATTATGGACAACAATGATAACAATGATTAATTTTTAGGGCTCCCTACCTCAAAAGAAAAAAAAAACGAAACCCTTATAGGATCACGTTGTTGTCCATTTGTCTGTCCGTCTGTCAAGACCCTTTTTCTCAGGAACGCGTAGATGTATCAAGCTGATATTAATATCAAATACTCAAGTCTGCAAGCCCTTGGAGCAGTGAAAAAACATCTAAGTCAACGTAATCAAAAGATACGGCAGTAAATTTGTAATAATGATCCCATCAAAAACATTAGATGTAAAAAAAATGCAAGTCTCGCAACGCAGTCCTTTTACAAAAAAAAAGTTTTGAGATGTAATGTTAGACCAAGTCAGTACCCGGAGGGTGTCCAAAGAACTCGATTCCCACCGACTTGCCTATTATTTACCTACCCGTGGAGGGAGGATTCTTTATTTGAAAAGCATTCAATGTTCCTCCACGGTCAAGCCTCGCTCACTCAAAATGTAATTTACCGAAGCGCCAAAAGAATCCGTCGAATAAAAGATTTGACATTAATCCTCTTCTTCAATCAACATACCTCAACAGCGAGGATTCTGCAGTTAATCCTTTCTGTCAGTCACGATTCGACATACGTAATGTGCAAACACAGTTGTTCTACGATTTTATTAGATGTATATAGATATAAACATGAAAAATATTAAAGACGAATTAAAATTTGTCCTAAAACATTTAGCCTTTTTGTAACAAAAGGGATGAAATTCCCAAGGGCTTCTTTGTACATATATTCGGATCTTTTAAAGGTTTTTCTACCACTTGAATAGCGTCACGTTTCTGTTCTTCAATAAAAAACGTCTTATAAGTCAGGCGTCCAACTCACTGTGTTTCTCGACTAAACGCTGGCAACAAGAAACTATTTGTACCCTGTCAGGAGGAATTGTCCCAGTCACGCCTCCGGAGAGATATTGCTAGGAATCTGGATACAAATCTAGATTTATGTTGCTCTTATTTTGCTAGACAGTGTGGTATTTGCTAAAGTTAATGGGATAATGTGATATATTAACGTATCGTATGTCAGTGACGGCGGGTAGAAAAACCAAGGACCATTAAAACAAGAGGACTGTCATTCTCCATACTTTGGATCGTACCCCGACCGCAAGGGGATATCCAGGCAAAAACTAGATGGCACTAAAAAACTAAACATTTATACAGGGTGACTTCGAATTGGTAATACAAAATGAATGTTTTACATACATATCCCCTAAACTTAGCCCCTCAATTAAGTCTCATACTTTTAAAATAATCAGAAGTATGTTTTTTTTAATTATTAATTTATCCCATTTTTGTTGGCTTAACATGGTTATCCTACCATAATAATAGACAAAGAGGTTTAAAGATTTTCAAATGAACACTTTCCTCTTTGGTTATCCGTCACATGCCGCAATATTTATGAAGAAAACGTGTTTTGATTAGTAATTGTCAGTTGTCAAAGAAAATATGAGTGACAGATATGATACCTACTTAGGCGCGGAATCCGCGGAACGGTGTGCGAGGAAAAAATCCACCAATCAACGTGCCTAGCCTCGCTCAGCGCGGCCGGCATTCTCTCTCGGCTCGCACAGGTCTGGTGGAAACGCAGCCTTACGCACAATCTGGCTACTAATTAGAGTGGCCGATTCTTTTACATCTAAGAAAATGGGAAACCATTTTAGTAACTTCTGGGTAAAGGTAGATTGTAACGATCTTATTAACAGAGCCATCGAAATTATAATGTATGGAACGAAAGCGCGTAAAATTTGCGACTTCTCATGTCATTTCTTGGAAATAAAATGTATCAAGCTATCGCTATATATATATACAGGATGGCCCAAACCTTGAAGTCATAAATTTTTTTTAGATTCCTCACGTCGTGGGCTATCAGAATATACTCCATGTATGTTAGCCGATTTTTTGTAGTTTTCGAGTTATTAATTTTTTAAGGTTTTTTTTTCAATAATTCTTCGGGTGTGCACTTCAAGTCATGTAACTTTTTTTTGGTAGGTTATTTTTGCGTGATTTTTTTTTTGTGATATTATCCTTATTAATTGTACTTTCTCCCATAAAATATTCAGCTTCCTAACTTTTAGTTAAGTTACACAAAACAACATCAAAAGTGAAAGTTTTGTGTTCAAGTAAGTCGCAGTTAAATTTTCGCACTAGATTTAAAATTTAAAAAACGGGTTTCAATGAATTTATGTGAGTCTCGTGAAGTTTTTAAAATTACATAAATTCATTGAAACCCGTTTTTAAATTTTAAATCTAGTGCGAAAATTTAACTGCGACTTACTTGAACACAAAACTTTATAACCTACCAAAAACAAGTTACATGACTTGAAGTGCACACCCGAAGAATTATTGAAAAAAAAACCTTAAAAAATTAATAACTCGAAAACTACAAAAAATCGGCTAACATACATGGGGTATATTCTGATAGCCCACGACGTGAGGAATCTAAAAAAAAATTTTATGACTTGAAGGTTTGGGCCACCCTGTATATATACAGGGTGTCCCAAGAAGTAGTGATATACTGAAGCTGGGAGGTAGAGGACCTAGAGGGCTATCTGAATAGGGCATGCAATACCGGTTTTACTTTTATGGGCCATTACCGAAAAAACGGTTTTTCGGTATTCGGCCCATACAAGTAAAACCGGTATTGCATGCCCTATCTGAATCACACCATGTATGTTACGCGATTTTTCGTATTTTCGGAGTTATGACTTTTTTTAATTATTCACCTATCGCCGAGTACGATGAGATTTTTATTTACTCGTATGGTGTCATAACTCCGAAAATACGAAAAATCGCAATCGCAGCAAGGAGGACACGATTAAGACCAAGGTCATTTACCACTGACAAGTGTGTGTTGCCAGTGATGACATACGCAATTTTTTGTTTGAACTGAAAATGTTTACTACAAATGAAGGGTACACGGAAAGTCACTTTTTTTTTGAAAATGAGATTTTAATCTCAAAAAGTAGACCTCGCAATGTACTATAACTTACCACTTGATTCCAGGTGAATATCTTCAATGAATATATTTCTTTCACTTTAAAGAGATGGTTGCCATAGTAATTGTTCCAGATGACTAACTTTCAAACCGCTATAACTCAAAAAGTTACTTAGGTGACCATAGCTTGGCAACTTCGTTGGTGACACTCACATGTGTGTTTTTTTTATCTGCAGCCGTAACTACTTACACAAGTTACCGCCAACACGAACAGCTGCCTGCGGAGGCTGCCTCCGTCGGTCGCCGTTCATGTTGGCGGACTTGTGTAAGTAGTTACGGCTGCACATAACAAAAAGCACACATGTGAGTGTCACCAACGAAGTTACCAAGCTATATGTAGACATGTTCTTTCCGTGTACCCTTCAAATAAAACACAACTCCCAAACAAACACCACGGAACTGATACGGACATGGGAATCAATTAAAAATTCCTACACACACATACACCAAAATGTGCAAATAATGCTCACACGCATAAAATAAAAGGCGGTTCTCAATTACTCGTGGCTCACCCTTCGTACGGAGGCATAAATCAAACTTCCCTGATATACATTAATGGCCACTTTTAGGGTTCCGTAATGAGACGATAAAGGCATTATGCACTGGCTGGCTTTATCTTATTAAACTCAAACTTATTTATTTCTGCAAGTAAGCCTCAAGGGCTCTCTTACGTGTCTGATTCTTTTATTTTGGCGCTTCGGTAGCGATGAGGTTAAAAGATCATCACTGGACTGTCATCAGATAATTTCTCAAAATCTACGCAACATATATTTATTGTAACACGCTAACGCTATACCAGACACGCTAATAGTGCTTCAGCTAATTGTAGACCTCAAAAAACTTGCATAGTTTAGAGTGGAACTTCCTAATTTACAAAACTACCCCACTTTCGAAATTAGCCCAATGCACCTTACTATTTCATAAGTAACGTAGCAAACAGTAGCGTGGCGTTCAAAGAACTCTATTCCTACCGGCTTGCCTAACTAATATCAGGCATTTGAGCATCTTATTTTACAGCTCCTTAGGAAAATGTACGCCAAATCTGCACCAGCTTGCCCAAGGATGTCATTTACGCCACGCCAAAGTAGCAAAGCAGTTCACCCTTAACCGCTTTATTGTTTGCCGTACGTACGCCGGTGGGATACGAAATTGGAAATATTATATTCACTTGCCAAGGCTTACAAGTTACTGCTCCTGACGAAAATTGCCATTTTTTCGGCCGAATTTAATGACGTGTAGCGTTCTCGAGGGCTATTCAATAGGAATAACTTTTACGGACGGATTTCTGGCCTATGGATTGGGGTATGTGAGTATAATATAGGAGTTCGTTTTGATTGGAGTAGAAATTGGGTCATGTTCATGTTTGAATACGTTTCTACGTTTTTCAGTAGATATTATTCCTTTTACATTTTGCCTGGATTTTGCTGCGTTGAACTTGTAGTTTGCATTAAGATAGACGTCCCAGTGGTTGTCATCTCCCCACTACCGGATTCATTTTGTATAGAAATTTGGGACTTTGTGACTAAAAGTGTTAATATAGCAGCAATACGCTTTAGTAACACTTGATAAGTAGGTAGGTACCTAACTCTATGGAGTATGGAAACGGAGATAGAGTCCTATCAACATAAATATGTCATAATATAAGATTATGTGACATGACCGTAAAAAATAACTTTTCTCCAAAATATTATTTTTATATTTTCATTGGTGTAGTAACCAATCTCATTCTCGGATCATAAAAACGACCCCAATTTACTGCAAATAGCCATAGCGAAAGCACTAAAACAACAATACAAACCATTTATTCATAAATTTCATAATCCTTCAGCTCCACTGGATAAAATCGTTCATAAAACCGTCTACGGGTACAAATGAATAAGGGATAGTATCATCCAAATTAAAGGGGATGAAAGTGAATGAGATCCGTACATACTTAGTACCTTTTTCTTCTGAACGGTGGGTTGGCTAACCTATCCCTTTCTGTTTGGGACTCGGCTTTTATTGAATTCTGAAGGTTCGGATTCGCCAATCGCGTGAAATATGGGATCTTATTGGATTCAAATGTCCTGTTGACAGTTTTGTGGAGCGGAAGATATTATGACATATTTTTTACAGGCGGTAGATGATGGATTGAAGATATTTTCGACCAGAGGTTCTGTGATTTTACGGTGTTAATATGGAAATATATTTATTTAATTTGTGGCGAATTACGACACTGTTTACCGCTCGGAAATTACAAAAGTTGGATTTTATATGAAAGAAACATTTTGTCTCTTCATTGGTTTTTTAATGCGGGAAAATTACCACATTTTTATGTTACATATATAGATACAAGAAATGAAAGTACATAGAAAAATTAAATGGCACTCACCCGTGTCCAGACCGGGAATCGAACCCGGTACCTCTGGATTTCCGGCCCAGCGACTCAACCACTCGTCCACCGGAGCACCCAGCAAGCGCCCTCAATTTTGCCATCTACTTTGACTTCTGTATCATTCTGGTTTAAAATGATTAATAATAATAATATTTTTTTTTATCTACTTTGATTTCTTGTATCTATATCTTGTATGTACAGGGTGGGAGGGACTATATTGACATACTTTAGCCATGAATTCCTGGTGGTGTGACGAGTAAAAAAATGTATGTGATGTATAGTCGAAAAACGCTTACTTTCAGAGATATTAATTATTTTTTAAATGAAAACTCCCAAGTGTGTAACAAGCCCTAATAAATGTGACTAAGATAGTTTTACTATTTTTTTTAAATCCTTTAACTAAACAGCAATTAACCTTCGCAGTATTTGATGGTAAGCGACTACGAGGCCAAAAAATTGACCTTTCGTTTCCATTTTAGCTTTTTTTTCTTTTTGATAACTTTTCCTCCAGTAAGGACATGTTTATAACGAGGGGCTGAATTTACTGATTTATTTTGTTCCATAAGACTATTAATGTAAAATGAAATATTCGACCCATGTTGATATAACATTATTTACTCGTCACACCACCAGGAATTCATGGCTAAAGTATGTCGGTATAGTCCCTCCCACCCTGTATATGTAAACGTTGGATTGTTATATAAAACCCTATGTTTAAGGCACAGACGTATATTGAGAGAGAAGGATATTGTTCATCAATTTGTATGGAAACTAAGAGTTTCGCTTGGCGATTGACGCCAAAAGTGTAATTTAGTGGTGAAAAACACAAATTATGCATTCCGTTTGGTGGTATTTGAGGAATCAATTATATTATCATTATTATCAGATTTTCAAATCTGATAATGAGGATTCTCTACCTCAATATATTTCTCTGTTTCAAAGCCTTTGTATGTTCCATGGTCTTTATACGACAAAAACATTAAAATTTAAACACGAACTATTTATATTACGTTATTTAAAAGAAATAGAATTAGAGATGAGACGATGAGACATGTAAAAGAGCCCTTGAGGGCCTACTTGCAGAAATAAATTATTTTATTTTATTTTCATTTATTTATTTGATTTCATTTGGATGCCATATGCCGACTTGTTTGCAATGAGACGTAATTTCGAACAAAAAACGATTTTCTAAATTGGTTCAGCATCTTTTGAGCAATCACGTAACAAATATACAAAAGCAAAGAACAAACAACTTAAAAATAAACTATAACCAGGCTACTGCCATGAAACCCTTAAAATTGTTGTTCCAACCCTCCGGATTTATTCAAAGTGGCCTAGTTTCAGTAGTTCGGTGATTTTAGTCCGGTTCATATTATATTTGTTTGAACCGGACTAAAATCACCGAACTACTGAAACTAGGCTTTCAAAGACACGGGTCAGAAATGCTACCACCGGGTAAAATCACAAGACCAATGTCGAATGATAACTGCGCCTGTTGCTTCGAGCAAAGTACAATAGCAGTAATTTTTCTTCCTACACAAAGTACATCGCGCGGCTTGAATGTGTGCGCGCCGTGTACGAACGCACTACAAGCAAAGAATTAAGAATGCGTAAGAATGCTGCAGTACGGATCGCACTGTACGCGCCTCGACTTTGGATAGGTATCGCGTGCTCCTAAACGGCCGAAGATAAACTACTCGCCTGCTTTTATACTTTGCTTCGAGTACAGAACAGTGCTACGGTCTGTGTGCCTCGCTACGACGTAGCAAGGTCTACGGCGTAGCTTAAGGTCTACTTTTTTTTTATGTCATGGGAAAGGCAAACGAGCAAACAGGTCACCCTGATGGTAAGTGGGCCATTTTTAGGGTTCCGTAGCAAAATGGTAAAAAAGGAACCCTTATGGTGCGACTCTGTCTGTCTGTCTGTCTGTCTGTCCGTCTGTCACAGCAAGATATCTCAGGATGCTATCGACCTGAAATTTGGAATAGTGTTAAAAACCACTAATCCGAGCCTATGGGACAGAAAAAAAATCTTATACCTGTTTTACTTTTTTTTTAAAGGGGACTGAAATGGGATGTCGAAAATCAAAAGTTGAGCTAATATATCGAGTGGGGTATCAAATGAAAGGGCTTAATATGTAGATGCCAAAACCATTTTTATTTTTTTTTCGTAAACATGTAGTTTTTGATTTAAGATAAAAAACGTTGAAAAAAATACCATTCCCCCCCTATTATCTCCGAAGTTACTGAACAGAAAAATCTGTAATAATTACCAATTATTAATATTATCCTAAATATTACAGGAAACATAAAACGGTTCTCCTAACTTACAGCGTTTTTTAGAAATTCGCATAAATCGTAAGACAACCTTATTTGCTCCTACTAAACTAACCGCGGCATATGTCGATGTATGGGGACAACAGTTTTACAAGAGCAAAGTTAAGTTTGTGCCATCATACAGTTTTTCTTGAATTATTCACGTATCTATTGTCAATTTTGTACGGAACCCTCGGTGCGCGAGTCCGACTCGCACTTGACCGGTATTTTATTTAAAGTTGTACACCTAACTTTTTTTTAGATCTGAGAAATATTACATCATTACTCAGAATCACGCGTACTATCGTCTTTGATAGGAAAAAAAAGTGTCCCAAAATTTTTCCGTTACTTTTTCATACACACTTGTATGGCGGTAACGGAACGGAAGAGTGATATTTGTATGAAAAATTTGGGACACTTTTTTTCTTGTATCAGAGACGATAGTACGCGTGATTCTGAGTAGAAAATGATGTCAAATTTCTCAGATCTAAAAAGAAGTTAAGTGTACAACTTAAAAAAAAGGGCCCAAGTGACTTATGAGGCCCATGGACGTTTGCAATCTTAATATTACAAATGCATTGCCAACCCTGAGGTCTAAGATACAATGCCTCTTTTCTAGTAATTTCACCGGCTGTCTTACCCGCACACCGGAACAAAACAGTTTTTTTTTAAAAGCTGACAAACTCGCAACCCTATTGGGCATAGCGATTGTCGGACCAGGTGGTCGGCCGTGGCGTTCCCTGGGGTCAAACCAGGTCGCTAGCCGGGCCACCTTGATTGGATTAGACTGGGTGGGTGCCGGGAGGGAGAGGGTAGAACCAAGTCAACTTGTCCCGGTCCACCTCGATATGGTCGGACTAGGTAGGGGCCTGAACACTTGGAGTCGAACCAGGTCGTTTGTGCGAACACTGCTTCTTTGGCGGCAGGTTACAGAACAGTGCTACGGTCTGTGTGCCTCGCTACGACGTAGCAAGGTCTACGGCGTAGCTGAAGTTCTACATTCCGCTACAAGTCTACTAGTACTGCGTGTGTCTGTTGACTTACACAGATGCGTTGCACACTCTGTTTCGACGGTAATGTCATCGTTGTTATGCCCCACATGACTGTAAAAATTTGCTGCGTAATAATGATGATGTGGGTTTGATCGGCAACAACCGTACCGACTCCTAGGCAATCGCGAATAAATGCTGCGTTAGCCGTACCGTCATAGCGTGGTCCACACTTTACGGTGATACCAGTTACCGTTAATCGAGTGCACGCTATTCTGCCGTCTATGAAAATGAAAATGAAAATTTATTCATAACAATTGTTATAAGTCTTAAGTCTACTACTTATTAATAATACACGTTATAGTGCAAGAGGTAGGTAGAAGAATTCCTCGTAACTATAAAACATTTCGCTCATGAGCCAATTTTTTTATTTACTTATAAAACCCACTAGTCTAAAAGGCGACTTTTTACTATGAACTTTCATAGTAAAAGGTCATCTTTTACACTAGGACCGCAGTATTGGTGGCATGACCACCAGCCAGGCAACACAGGACGGCATAGTGTCAAGAAGCCTTTATACAAAACAAAAGGCGCACGAATGACAAATGTTGGGTTTAATCTAAGGACCGATCTGGGCACATAATACACCTTTATACTTGGAGATTGGAAGTTTCTTATCTTCGAGAACTACGTTATAAGCAGCAACTCTGTAACCTTCAGGAAATAACAGATATTGGTCTGATAGCGTACTACTATATCGATAACATTAAATAACGTGAAAGGTATTTTTTTATTGGAAGGTTCAATGGGCGACATGATTCAGCCTACAATATTATTTTATGCCACACCTGGCCATAAAGTGGATTTTTCCGTACGCGTAGCTTAGCGTAGCGCTTTCTGGCCAAGTGTGGACATAAAATGATGTACACAACACGGGAGGTAATAAAGAAAGCCCTCGATCGCATATTTACGTCCATCGCTTACAGCTCGGGCCGAAAACGTCTGCGATCTCGGCCTTTCTTTGTATTACCAGCCTAGTAGTGTAATGTACTGTGAATGTACTATTGTGAGTATTGCACGGAAGGACGGGAGCACGGATTGGAGATGGCAAATTTTCCTAATAGTTAGCAATCGATCGACCATGCGAAAATTTCACAATAGATTCTTTATTATGGAAAACAATCAATAAAGTATTGTTTATCATTAAAAAGAAATGTTACAAAATAGGAAAGTACAAAGTACAAAGCTCTGTATGGACACGTTAACGTGTCCATACAGAGCTTTGTACTTTTTCAGGAATACACACTAGCGATTACAAAATGAAACTACTGTTTAGAAGAAATACTGATAAAACGCAACACTATTTTTTGATGGACGACTAGGGTAAGTGCTCCAGTGAATGAACAAATCCAGTGAACGAACAAAATGCATGTTTTTGTCGTAAAATTACATTTCTGTACCTTTTTACCACGCGTGATTTTATTTTTTCGGTTAGCAACATTATTTGACAAGTTCTGGTAGCACTTACTTCAACTCATACGCATCAAAATAGCGGCGATGTAAAGTGGGCATGCGGTTGCTGTTCGTTTTTTATATGGAGGTGTAATAAGGGTTAAGGCAAGCTACGTTGTGTTTAATGTGTTACTGCGTGTGTCCCGTGCGTCTGTCTTGTACAGAGCGTGTTATTTAAGCCATAAGGTCATGTTCTTTCTATTATTGTATAGTTATGTGATTTATTTTCAAATAGTGGCTTTTAATCCAGTGTTCTATAACTAGAAATCAAAATGGCTTAAATCCAATGAAGGAACGGGGGGGGGGGGGGGGTTCATTCACTGGAATCACGTGATTTATTGTTTGTTCAATATCTGACGTTTCAGTAGTAGTTATAAGTTTTCTATTTCTATGACTTTGATAGAAATGTGCTGTCTGACAAAAGGCCAGTGTTCGGACAAAAATTTAAATATTAAATTTTTAACAGTTTATTAAATTTTTAACAGTTTATTCACTGGTCCGAGTTTTCCAGTGAATGAACTACCGCAATGACAGATAGTTCATTAATTAGTTTCCAAAAACCAGTGAATGAACTACAACATTTATTGTATTTTTCTTGTTTTAGAACATGGAAACTTCAAAAATCAAACAAAAGATTCCAATATGACCAAGATCTTTTTGTATTTTTACACCAAAATAAAGCATTTTTTTAAGTTAGTTCATTCATTTGTTCATTTACTAGAATTTTGTGTTCATTCACTGGTGATTTTCCATTTTATCCCTACAGCTTGCTATAATTTAAAACTGTGCAGCACTACTGCAAAAAAGTTCACTCTATACGATCAGTAATATTTGAATTTAATTATTGATATCTGCCAAAAATATTATTTTAAAGTTGAAAATTTCCTTAAGTGTTCATTCACTGGACCATTTACCCTATACGAGTAATAAACTGGATCATCCATTGCGGTTGTGATGACTCCATTGACTGTCAGTAAAATGATTATGTGTCTACTAAATACTAATATTTAGAAAAAACTAGCAGCACATCCCAATAATTCACTATCCCCTGGCACTGGCGTTAAGTATAACTTATAGTGGGCACATTCTGAGCAGTAAGTCACATCCTAGCGGCAGCCCATTGTGAATCAGAAACTCGGCGTCAATATTCGTTCCTAATATAGTTTGACCAAGGACCATTAAAACAAAAGGAAGTGACTGTCATTCTCCATACTTTGGATTGTAACCCGACCGCTAAAGGATTTCCGGGCAAAAACTAGATGGCGCTAAAAAAAAATTAAACATTTAACGATGTTATAATTGAACAAAGAAACATAGTATAGTAACAATTAGTTCGTAAACAGCTAATAATAAATAAATTCTAACATTTAAATACTGTGTGACGTTTGCAAAGTTGAATAATTGTAAATAAAATAATTATTTTACCAAGCTTATACATAGATGGCGTTGTAAATTCGGGGAACAGCTTTTTGTATGGAGAATGACAGTCCTCTTGTTTTAATGGTCCTTGGTAGCAGTAATCAGAGGTCTGACAAAGCCGAAGCGACGAGCGCACCGTTCTAAAAAGACTAGATGCCTAAAAAAACTATTAGAAACGATAGTTTGATTATGCAAAAATATTCTACACGTATTTTTCCTTTAATTTAACAAACAAACAATTACGACGATGAAGTGCTTTAACATTTCACGTGACGTCATGTCATGGTACATTTTTGGCCCAGAAATGACGTCAACACCCCGGAAGTTCGATGGTCTAGATCTTTTTCAATATTTACCTATTCATTTGATGAACGAATGTGTCCAAACTACGTCTCCAATATTTTTCGTCCGTTTATTTTGAACTAAATAGAATGATATTTTCATAACCCAAGCATCATTACGAATTGTTACTAAGTGATGGATTAAGGGCCGATACAGACGGACTGCAACCCAACTGCAACTCCCTACGATTTGTATGGGAACTGCATCACAACTGCACGCCGACTGCGCAGTTGTGATGCAGTTCCCATACAAATCGTAGAGAGTTGCAGTTGGGTTGCAGTCCGTCTGTATCGGCCCTAAATCAAGGACCTTAAAATAAATAGCCGGACGTAGCCTCGCTAACAGATAACTGAAGCACCTGTAGTGAGCCGGTTGCTTTGTACTTACGAGCCGCACGCACACATCAACTGGCGTACCTGATCAACCAGCGTTAAGCGCCTGGCTCACTAGAGGTGCTTCAGTTATCTGTTAGAAGAAGAAGATACATTTATTTTGCAACCAAAAACACCATTATTGCTTATGAAATAGGATACAAACTTGAACTATTCTTAAAATTAATGGCATGATGGTAACAAAAATGGAACCCACTCAGCATATGTGGCGACACTCGTGAGTATCACGACACTTATCTTCTGTGGACCCAGAACTTCGTCCAGCTATTTATTTTAAGGTCCTTGGGTCAAATTATATCAGAGACCACATTGACGCCAAATGTCTGAATTACAACTGGAGTGGAACGGGCAAGCGAGTGGACGAGTCAGTCGTCAAGTGAGCGGGTGAGTCCACTCCAATTGTATCCACACTTGACCCGGTCCAAAATGGCCGACAATCCCGGGAATCCCGGGTTGGGAGGGATGGTGTCGGACGTTTCAAATATTCAAATAATCCAAATAGTTCGTCACTGGATCAAATTCCGGGATACGGTTTTGGGCGGCTTTGGGCCCTTATTCAATAATAGTACTCCTCAAACTGAACAACATTTGTTCAGCGACATTTAAATAGTACATTACCCAACTAGGGTGGTAATACAAAGAAAGCCCGAGATTGCAGATGTTTGCGGCCCGAGCTGCATGCGAGGGATGTAAATATGCTATCGAGAGCTTTCTTTATTACCTCCCGTGTTGTGTACCGTACATCATTTTATGTCTGCACTTGGCCAGAAAGCGGCTTTTTCCGTACGCGCAGCGCCAGCGCCAGCGCCAGGTGTGGCATAAAACCACTTGTCTTGGTTTTTAGTATACTTTGAAATTTATTTGACGACGCAATGTATTGCGAATTTATTTGTTTGTAGCGTGACAAGCGACGTCAATTAAACTTATCTTATAATTATAATACATTGAAAATACTCATAGTAATAAAACAACTTAAACGGATTAAATCGCGTAAAACAGGACTGTCATTCTCCATACAAAAAGCTGTTCCCCGATATTTACAACGCCATCTATGTATAAGCTTGGTATAAGAATGATATTATTTACAATTATTCAACTTTGCAAGCGTGACACGGTATTTAAATGTTAGAATTTATTTATTATTAGCTGTTTACGAACTAATTGTTACTGTACTATGTTTCTTTGTTCAATTATAACCTCATATACAGGGCGACTTCAAATTGGTAATACAAAACACTTGATTATGGCTCAGTTAATGCCATGTAGTGTACACATTAACCCCTATGTTAAAATTTGCTGTATTTAATTATTGCTAATTTTCTAATAAAATAATTAAAGTCCTAAACTCCATTACGCCGTCTACCTCTCACAGCGCTGGTAGAAACGCAGCCTAAATCACACCGTTAAAAGCAACCATCTCGTAAAACAATACACAATCTGTAACTTTAATACAGAAAAGACTTCTCTTACTATAAATATCATAAAGACTTACAGCTTTGTTACTCTAAACTACGATCTCCTGTACGGTTGCCCTTTATTTGGCATAATTTTATTTGTCCGAATGTATTGTTTAGCCCGAATTTTATTTCGCATAATTTTTCTCTAGCTTTAACGGAAAATATTTTGCAAAATCTTTTACATCAGCCATTTAGAACATTTTAGGTTAGGTTAGGTTTCTTTTATAGTTATTCTGAAAAGTCAATATTATCTGTAAAATAACTATTATGCGTAAATAGTATTCGGGCAAATAGAACATTCGGACAAATAAAATTATGCCAAAAATAGGTGACCCCTCCTGTACATTATCTAATAACCTTCGATGAATCATCTGTTGCCATTAAAATTGGCTGTGATTGATCTTTTCACTTTCAAAACAAATGTGATGGTTGCTTGTCAAAGCATTTAGCATTT
The DNA here is from genome assembly GCA_947034925.1 of Eudemis profundana. Classification (NCBI taxonomy): domain Eukaryota; kingdom Metazoa; phylum Arthropoda; class Insecta; order Lepidoptera; family Tortricidae; genus Eudemis; species Eudemis profundana. The sequence continues at coordinate 23,579,066 of OX344805.1, read as the reverse complement.
TTGCTCGCTGATGTAACATTGTAAATTCGGGAGATATTGGCAAAGGTCAATGTTATTCCGAAGACTATTCTGGAATGTTTAGGGATGTGAAATGAGTTAAATGAAATAAATAGCCGGACGTAACAGATAACTGAAGCACTCCTATTAAGCCGGTCGCTTAATGCTGGTTGATGGGTGCATGCTGCTCGTAAGTATAAAGCGACTTTGACGATCTGTTAACGAGGCTGTATACGGCTACATGTTTTAAGGTTCTTGGTTAAATGTCTGTGAATATTTTACCACTTATTTTGAACTCTCACCAGCTGCTCTTTTGGACAATTCTTATGTCCAAACAAAGTCTGCGTATTATGTGTAGGAATAACCAAATTTTTATTTAAAAAAAACCCGACCGCGGTGCACTTTTGTTTATTTTGACGAACTTCATACCCAGTGACCACCATCGAGACGAATCTAATGATGTATCATTTATCAAAATCGGATGTGCCGTTGAGTAGTTACGAGCGGACATAGGAACGGACATACATACATACATACAGGTCAAACACATAACCCTCCTTTGGGCTTCGCCGCAGTCGGGTAAAAAACCCACAATGCCGGGCCGCGCTGAGCGAGGCTAGGCACGTTGATTGGTGGAATTTTATCTCGCACACCGCTCCGTACTTCTCTCTTGTGGAAACGCAGCTTAAAAACGTACTCGTATATGTTATGCTCGAAGTTGTAAATATTTCTACTTCAAGTATTGTTTCTTAGTACAATATAAATTAACATATCGTCGCTATACTTACTAAACCACGTATCTACTCGAATAGTTTGATAGAAAACGCACCTATGTTACGAGTAGAAAAGTGCGATTTTCCTATGAAACTATTGGAGTAGATACGTGGTTGAGTAAGTATAGCGGCGATATACACATCAGTCAGTCTGGACGAGTAATAACTTCTTACCAATTTTCTTTTTTTTAAAGTGCCAATGACGATTACTTATTGAAGAAATAAATAAAACAAATTAACCAATTAAATAAATATTCCGAGACATCTTACACAACTCGATCTAGTACCAAACTAAGGAATGCTTATATTATGGGTACTAGAGGACGTGCGACGATATACATCTGGGGGCACAGCAGTGCCCCCGCCAAGTTGAGCAAAACAAAGACACGGCCGTACCATCCTTTTCACGATACTTACGCACGATGGGAAACGAGTGACCCGACCAACTTTAACCACGTATTCCTGATGTCATTACAAGTCAAAATTGTTATATCAACATAGGTCGAATTTTGTTATTTTACATTACTAGTTTTTTGGAACAAAAAACGTCACTAAATTCAGCCCCTCCTTGTAAACATATCCTTACTAGAGGAAAATATATCAAAATGGAAAAAAAAGTTAAAATGGAAACAAAAAGTCGATTGTTGTCGAGCTTCGTAGGTAGGCGGTGTCACTCCCACTAGGGTAAACGCGTCGTCAGTTTGAACATTACTTTGCTAATTTTCAACTTAGGCTTACAGTTTTTGGCAAAAGAGGTGAGCTATAACGTACTGTGGGGGTAGTAAGGATCTGGGCGGGCTCGCCCTTCGGGCCTGCGGCCCTTGGTCTCGCGTAGGTGGGAGCGGCACTGTGACGCTCCGCACCTTCGGTGCTACGCGGAGCTCGGCCTTCGGCCTCGCGTCGCTGACGCTCCCCCGAGGGCCTCCGGCCCTCGGGTGAGCTTAAATTTACTTGGATATAGTGATAATTGGGACTATTCGGACGCTTCGGGCCTTCGGCCCTACGCGGAGCTCGGCCTTCGGCCTCGCTTTAGGTTACTTGGGTATGGGGAGAGCTTGCCAAGGGGATGACGCGTCGGGGCTGCGGCCCTCCGCGGGGGCTCGGCCTTCGGCCTCGCACCCTTAAGCTCGCCCTTCGGGCTCGCAAAAATTACTTTTTTTAGTTGTATGAAAAAAAATATTTTTTGTATGAACGAAAAAATTCTGATTTCACAGTCAGATTTTTAGGCCCCAAAAACGTACCGATACCGAATTTGGGCCCCCTCGGACCAATTTGAAAAAATCTCCATACATTTTTTGAGTTGTATGGATATCTTGAGTGGAGAAACTTGTTTTCTACTATGGACAACAGAAGGGATTGGACTTACTTACTTTTTTAAACCATAATATTCTGCTCATATATCATCCACCAGCCAGTATCGTACACTGAGAAATAACTCTTTCACATCGCAAGAAAGTACTTCAAGCAACTTTGTAAATAAGATAACATGTCGAGTAGGCTCTATTGAATGAATAGTAAATGAAAGGAAAGGGCAATTCTGTAGTTTTATTATTCATTGCGTTTATATGTATGAAGAAGGCTGTAACTGTGCAAAATGCTTTGATGTCTGTTTTACGACTGCCTTGTTTGTGAAGGGCTTTTTTATGCTTTTTATTCGCATTCGTCGAGGCGTCACATGCATTATGATAAGGAGTCAAAAATAATTAATCATTATCATCATTTCAATCTTGAGACGTTAACTGCTGAACATAGGTCTCCGGTCGTATGCTTTTTTTTTTTAAAGAATGACTGACTAACTCGGAACCCTAGTGTGCGTAGCGATAGTATGACCGGGTGGACGGCCGTGGCGTTCGTTCCCTTGGGACGAACCAGGTCGCTAGCCGGACCACCCCGAGTGAATCGAATTGGGTGGGTGCCGGGGGCGCCTGGGGTCGAACCAGGTCGCCTTGTCCCGGTCCACCTCGATAGGGTCGGACTAGGTGGCCGTATGCCTTCTGCCTCCATACAGGGATCTATATATCTCTACGTGATCGAATCAGTAATGACGAAATCCATAGAAAAACTAGACATGCGCAAAATGTGTCACTAAAGTGAAAAGAGTAATATGAATCTTTAGCTTTCAAATATATGTATCATTGTTTTAGCTCAGTAACAAGTAAGGTTTTAAGAGCTCCCGCACCGGGATACTAATAGGGCATTTGACAACAATCAAAATAAATTCATTAACTCTAACCAGCAAATTACGCTTCCAAAACAGCCCGGATAAAATCATTCAAACTTATTTTCGTGCCATCAACGATTTTACAATGACGAAAACTAAAAATAAGGCACCATGTTGAGTATGACGTCACAAGATAGTATTTCATACTAAACTGCATACTTTCGGAGCGTTTTGACACTTCGTAAAAATAAGCTGATTTGAACTGTCATCAAGTTTAAAGCCACCCAATACGTGAGGTATAGTAAAGATTAAGAACCATAGTTCTAAGGGTTCGGCAAAATCAAAGGTTGTTCATCCCAACAGTCACGGGGAGGTTTCCACTTCACCGCCCACTTTGAGATAACTCGGGATCGGTAACGAACTGCGGCCTACCGGACGACCAGAAACACGAGCCCTCGTGCCCAAAATACCGTATTCTCATAATACGAGGTTTTTCATGGAATACCGGAATGACCCGGAATAATATAGTACATTACACAACTGGGGTGGTAATACAAAGAAAGGCCGAGATCGCAGAAGTTTGCAGCCCGAGCCGCAAGCGAGGGACGTAAATATGCGATTGAGGGCTTTCTTTATTACCTCCCGTGTTGTGTACAACATTTTATGTCTACACTTACGTACGGAAAAGCCACTTTATAGCCAGGTGTGGCATAAAATAAATAAATCATTTATTCATAATCATAGTATTATTATATAACCAAGAGGGTCTAAAATTAGTAGGTACTTAAATTAATACATCATGAGCCTGAACTAGGAAAATCCTGGGTCTCAGGCAATGAAAAAGTGAGTACATAAGGAAACACAACAAGATTACCTAAATATGATATAAATTCGTGTATAAGGTTTGAATTAATAAAAAGGAATAAGAAAAAGACAAACAACAAATTTGACCAAAGGCGACAAAGACTACCAGCGAAAGTGACACATTAAGAATGGAGGGCGAAAGCAGAATGAGACGAATTGACAAAAACGAATGGGACGACCCAAGATGATACCAAAATACCAGACTCCTATTTAAAATAATGTCAGAAGTTACGAGTGGGTTAATTTCACAAAATCCCATTTCGTTTTTAGTCCTTATATATATTTAATTTCCATTTGTGCTGTTTTTGTATTGTAAAGTAACATTCGAGGACCTTAAAATAAATAGCCTAGCCAACAGATAACTGAAGCATTTCTAGTGGGCCGGTTGCTTTGTACTTAAAACCGGCGGACTAGAGGTGCTTCAGTTCTTTGTTAGATTGGCTACGTCCGGCTATTTGTTTTAAGATCCTTGGTAATGTTAAAAAAAGCAAAATGCCAATTGAGTTCCTATATGTAACGTAAGTTACCATACACTTTATATAGTTAACTTTCGTTACTAAAAAGGAACCAGATTCACATTTTTTTTTAATTTCAAATTTTTTTATGTAATAAAATATTAATGCTAAAGTAAGCCTCGATATACCTATATTTCTGTGGTAAGCCTTTTATTACGAACATCTTTTTTGAATACGACCCAAATACCTTCCACATGGTTTCGTATTAATTTTAGCCCGTCCGTTCGAGATATTCGGAAATGCAAATGATAAATCTCACACCAACACTAGGGCAGCTAATGCATTGATATACTAAAAGCTTTGGTACGTCATGCATTACTCGGATTAGAAAATTCAAGGTTACATCTAACAGCGTCACTTTATGAAAGTGTATTATGTGGGTACTAAAGCCACTCCACTTACTTGCATTTTATAACCGAGTTTATTAACAGAAATGATTAATGCAATGGATTTATTTTATTAATAAAAACGTTTTTATTTCGACCAATTGGGGTTATAGAAAAATTAACATTGATTGGTAGAGTCCGACCGAAATTTCGATTTCGGTTTCGGTCTAGTTTCGGCTTAGTTTCGGTTCGGCTGCCATCCGATATGAGGGGCTTCGTACTGCGATCGGACAGTCCTAATTTCAAAAAGCATAGATCATTTATATGAAATAAGAAGTTATAATTATAATATATGTATTAATTTTTACTCTAAGTACTAAATGATTAATATGTTATTTGAAAATGAAGACTGACTGATTTACAAACATACAAAAACGAGTATATATATATACATGATTTGAGGGAAGTAAGTTTAAAATTAAAACTAAAATTAATAAACTAAATCCTACATTAAAAATAAAAGAAAACATTACAAACTAAGATTTGGCCCCCTCGGCAGAGTGCCCATCACGCAGGCAGCATTCCCGCGCTGTATCGCTATGGCGAGTCTTTGCGCGAGAAAGCTGCCCGCACGAGGGTCCCCCGTTGCCTCCCTCAGGCGCTTACTAAGCGCCCTGTGCAGACCACGCGCACCCTGACCCCACGGACCGAGTGTCTCGACGCCGAATGCCACAAATTCATGGTGCGAATGATGAATGTGCGATGAACGTTAGCGCGACAGAATTTTTATGCGACAAATTTTACTTCGAAAATACTTCACTGCGACAAATTTTTTGCCGACAAATTAAAGTCCGACGCACGTTAGTGCGACAGAATTTTTATGCGACAAATTTTACTTCGAAAATACTTCACTGCGACAAATTTTTTGCCGACAAATTAAAGTCCGACGCACGTTAGTGCGACAGTCGAAGTATCGCATCATATCATATCGCCTTTAAATTCTGTCGTACTTATTAATGTAACGCACATTATTTGTATACTGAAATATTGACACTTAAAAATGTATAGCGTGACGAATTATTTACTAACCAAACTATTCAAAATTCTCTTTCAATGGATGTTAAAAAACTCAGTTAATTATTTTTTATGTGTAAATCAATACTTATTTGCTAAAGTTTTACTTGCACTTGACAGGTGTCTTTTGTTCTTTCGTTTTGTAGTACCTACTAGAAAATTTGAAGGAAGATCTGGGGGCACGGCAGTGCCCCCGCCAAGTCGAGCAAAACAAAGGCACGGCCGTACCATCCTTTTCTCGAAGCCATTCAGGCCATTTTCAGCCTCCCGTAATTTTGTACTGGCTAAAGCTAGAACCCTGGAATATATAGGGCACAATAAAACTTATATATATTCTCAATATCATTCAATTTGAACGTGTAGTTTAAAACTATTGCATGTCACAGTTCCTTAGTTTTGCCACTGACTCACTGATTCACTGACTCACTGACTGATGATCATCATAATTCTAAGGTACTTCTAGCAGACCTACAAGCTCCAAATTTTAAACATAGTTAGTTTTTAGCCTATCAAGTCCTTAAGAACCTAAATATGTTGTAATTTCAGTCACAACTGCACAAATAAGTTTGTAATCCTATACAAATACATGCGATTCAAAAGTAACTTTTGCAGTTCAAATTGAAAAGAATGGATTGGAATTAGGGATGTACCGATACATAATTTTGCCGATACGATACCGATACCAATATTTGTAGTAAATTATCGGCGATACCGTTACCGATTCTTAGCTAACTAATGAAGTATGAACTTCAGATTTATTATTTGTGTCCTTATTATACCTTAAACTTGGCTACATTTAACAGAGAGTCAACCTTGAAGGTGTAAAGTAAGTAAAAATAAATAAATTGTCAACACAATTTTTTTATTTTTTATTATGAATCAAATATATAATTAACATAGTAATTATTAGGGATGTAACGATACACAGTTTTGCCGATACGATACCGATACCGATATATAGTAGTTAATATCGGCGATACCGATACCGATACCGATATCTTAGCTAAATAATGAAGTATGAATTTCAGATATTTTTATGTCCTTATTATAACTAATGGCAATGACTACTGGTTATATTTACCAGAGAGTCCACCTTGAAAGTGTAAAGTAAAAATAATAAATTGTCAACTCAAAATTCTTTTTTTTTTTATTAAGAACCAAAGATTTAATTAACATGGTAATTATCATTGCACAAGGTAATAGAATAGACCAATACATAAATTAAGTCCGAAATTGAAATTACTTTTTGCAGATTTTTTTTCATACAGCAAATTCTTCAAATATCGGTTGTATAATATCGGCGATACCGATATATCGGCGATACCGATATATCGGCCGATATATCGGTATCGGTATCGGTATCGGTATCGTTACATCCCTAGTAATTATTATTGCACAAGGTAATAGACCAATATATTAAATAAAGTCAGTAATTGAAATTATTTTTTGCAGATTATTTTCTTTATTTATCTTCAAATAGCTGTAGTGTAATAGTTGTAGGTATATAATCGGCGATACCGGTATTTCGGTATCGGTATCGTTACATCCCTAATTGGAATGTAATAATTAAAGGAAAACCACTTACAAAAAGAAATGAGATCCCATCAAAAACATTACATGTAAAAAGATGCAAGTCTCGCAACGCAGTTCTCCTACAACAAAAAAGTTTTGAGATGTTAAAGTTAAACCAAGTCAGTACCGGGGGGGTATCAACAGAACTCAATTTTCACCGACTTGCCTATTATTTAACCGTGGAGGAATACATTTTATAGATCTAATAGGCAAGTCGGTGGACATCGAGTTCTGTTGATACCCCCCCGGTACTGACTTGGTTTAACTTTAAGTACATCTCAAAACTTTTTTGTTGTAGGAGAACTGCGTTGCGAGACTTGCATCTTTTTACATGTAATGTTTCCATGTTTCTTGTTTGCAATGCTACACTTGTTAAAAAAGAGGTTTCAAAAAACTACAAAGTGGCTGTATATACTTACGTACCTGAACTGTCTGTCATATTTGTTATTCTGTCAAATGTCTGCTATCGATCACATTCGTGCGCTGTTATATAAATCTTTAAAAAAATGGAGATCCCAGAGTGTAAGGTTGTGAAATCAAAAAGTGATAGAGACATGTTACTTGTGAACAGTTATTTATATTGCTTGAACAAAAGTCGTGATGATTGTCAGTACTGGTGTTGTGTAAAAAAAAACTGTTCAAATTGTACTGTGTATATTCGTACCAAAAAAAGAGATGGCTCTTATGTTATTTTGAATAAAGAGATTAAAAAGCATAATCATGAGCCGGATCCGACGACAAACGATTTCGTCAATTTGAGATCTGCGTTGAAGAGCAAAGCCACGAGTTCGATGGACACTCCTGCACAAATTATTCAGGATTGCATTAAGAATATATCTCCGGCATAATAAACCACCGACTTGAAGAAAACATCCTCCAAAAAAAATTATAATTGCGAAAAACGTTTTTTTAAGGAAAACACCGTTTTTCTCGAAAGTTTGTGAATATTGTGACCATTTTTTCATGCTTATTTTCGTTTAGCACTTGATTTTGATCTTAAAAACATTTTTTCTTACAGCTTTGAACAATAAGATCAAAAGTTATACTGCGTCAATGTTCCACAGTACAATTCTTCCACTACTCTCTTCACGATGGCTGGCTCTAGAGGCTTCCGTTGGTGAGGTACATACAGCACGTAGTTTTTTGCGCGCTACTCGGTACGGGCGTCCCCATGGATCCCTGTTAAGGTCCTCTAGGCCTCTTCGCTGGCTGCTGCTGATTAATATTCGAGGGCTCAACAGCCAATGCCGATGTCCTGTGCAGCATGGCTCTGTATGGACCCCATGTGGATTGGCGCACTCACCGTTCAGAATAAAGCCGTCCTAACAAGACCTCAGAGGAGTCACAGTCGGACGGCTTTCGCAGTAAGATTAGTAAGATCCTACCATCATGGACGACAGCAGCGACGCTAGCGACGGAACCTCCGTGTGATCTCCATGTTTGAGTGAAATATGCGTACTGCCCAGGAAACAAACCAACACGAGGGGAGCACGGAGAACGCGGCCATTCTTGGGGTGATCGTCGCCATAGTAAAAAATCATCGTGTTGTCAAGGTCTATTGACTGACACATGTCTGACTCATTTCTGTTGGTCTTAGGGACACTGCCTGCCTATACAATGCCCATGGACCTTTCACACTGAAAATTGTGTGTTTTTGTGTCGTGGAAGATTTTTCATACTTGTTACGTGAATGTCTCTTACTTGCGTTGTAAACATCAATTGGAGACGATATAAACAAACATACGTTCATTCGACTAAATACTCGACGTGACTGAGTGTGCAAATGCTACGAGTGCGAGCGAGAAAGCAAGCCTTAACGCCGCCTGTTTTCCTCGGCGGCGGCGCGCCGCAATAACTCACGGCGGCGGCGGCGCGCCGGCGCGGCGCTCATATCTACCTGTATTATGTGCGTTACGACAGAATTTAAAGGCGATATGATATGATGCGATACTTCGACTGTCGCACTAACGTGCGTCGGACTTTAATTTGTCGGCAAAAAATTTGTCGCAGTGAAGTATTTTCGAAGTAAAATTTGTCGCATAAAAATTCTGTCGCACTAACGTGCGTCGGACTTTAATTTGTCGGCAAAAAATTTGTCGCAGTGAAGTATTTTCGAAGTAAAATTTGTCGCATAAAAATTCTGTCGCACTAACGTTCATCGCACATTCATCATTCGCACCTCAGTAGCGGAGCCTACCTACGAAGAGGGTTTAAAAACGTCTAAAAAGAACACAATTCCTTTTGCGGCGTCCAGCGGATGGTATATATGTTGTTAATATTCACGCAACACTATATATATTAATAATATTCACTCAGCACTAGGAGATATATTTATAAAAACAATGAATGACAGCGCCGTGACACCGGGCGTCTGTCACTGCGTAGTGTGGGGGCGCCGCCCCGGGCGCATGCGGGGCCTGCTCCTTCTCGCAGAGGTTGTACTGCTTTCGGGCCAGGATTCTGTGTCCATGAAAATAGAGAGTGGCTCCAAAATATGTTATTTTATTGGATATTTTGTAATATTTGACCAAGAAAAATATTGTGCGTCATGTACGTCTTTTGTTTTTTTTTTTTTCTGATTATGATTGTCATTTTTTTTCTTCCCACGAAAACATAACAAAACGAAACCGAAACTTCTATAAGTATGGAAGTTTCGGTTTCGGTTCTGGTTTCGACCGAAACTGAGATCAAAGCCGGAATTCGGTTTCGGCCGAGAAAACTAGTTTCGGTCGGACACTAGGTAGTATTCCTTACTCTACCTAACATGTACAGGCCGATCTGGTCGATTCACAAGAGCTGGCACGAATGGAATGAATGAGTGAATGATAATATTTATGTGTGCATCACAAAATGATTAAATACAGGTTGATTCAATAAGCGATAATCGTGCTTTTAGACAATCTTGTCTGATAACTTTGATACCCGGCCCGGATCCCACAGCTTATTTTACCTCCACGACCGAAGTTCCCACCGGCTCTACTATAGCTTGGCAACTTAGTTGGTGGCACTCACATGTGTGCTTTTTGTTATGGCAGCCGTAACTACTTACACAAGTTACAGACAATACGAACGGCTGCCTGCGGAGGCTGCCTCCGAAGTTGCCAAGCTATAGTCTATACACCATTATAATGAAATCGTAGGAAGACGGTATTTGTACATTAAAGATTTAATCAAATAACCACATTTTTACTAAAAAAAAACCCGACCGCGGTGCACTTTGAAACTGCATAAAATCCGCCATTTTGTTTATTTTATCGAACTTGATACCCTGTGACACTCGCACCATCAAGACGAATCTAATGATGTATCATTTATCAAAATCGGATGTGCCGTTGAGTAGTTACGAGCGGATACAGGAACGGACATACATACAGGTCAAACACATAACCCTCCTTTGGGCTTCGCCGCAGTCGGGTAAAAAGTACCAGGGATGAAGTGGTAAGACGAAAATAATTAGTTTTTGAAGTGTTTACTGTTCGTTTTTGTTCACGCATCACGCAATAACTAACGGGCCGATCTTCATTAAATTTGATAGGTATACAGATCGATCGAAGAAGCAAAAGAGACATTTGACTTATTTCACCTTCGTGGACGCCGTTGCGAGCGGGCCTACTGGTTGGTAATAAAACTCCAGTTCCATCCATATTAAATCATAACCCACTAAACCAAGCTATCCAAGAAATCGACAATAGTCCCCCGCCCAAACTTCCTGTATTACTTATACCAGAAACTAAACTTTCACAGTTTAATCACACTCAGGAACAATATTCCGTCGCTATCGAGTTCAAAGCGAGCGAGCTGAAGTATGCATGAACATTGAATTCTGATACGCATTATACAAATAGCGTTGTTGCCTCCTTTGTGAACAGTATTGTGTGTCTCATTGTTTTGCTAACTTTATGGACTATGCTGTGTATTGATATTGTCAGACATATTTCAGAATGCAAGCGTCATTCCTGTTTAGACTGGGAAATCCTATCCTACGTCCTACTAATAGTACATTACACAACTAGGGCTTTCTTTATTACCTCCCGTGTCGTGTACATCATTTTATGTCTACACTTGGCCAGAAAGCGGCTTCTTCCGTACGCGCAGCGTGCGGAAAAAGCCACTTTATGGCCAGGTGTGGCATAAAAGTATAATAAAAGTTTGTGAAGAGGGTTGGATGTATGTTACTAAATAAAGCGGTGTCGATGAAATGAACTGAAATGAAATTTGGCAAACTAAAAGAACAAGTCCTGGATTGAAATACAGGATATATTATATTCCGGTAGACTTGAACACATTTCAGAAAACATGGCTAAGATATGCGCGCGATACGCGGACGAAAGGGGTCGATTATAGAGCGTTTCGACCGCGGCGGTTATTTTTCATTCGTGTTCCAGTAAGCGAGGGTAATCACAGTTAACTTTTATTATAAACGTTAAACGGTATCGAAGCTGTGTAGCCTTTAATCACAATACTTTAATCAAAAGTTGTCGTCCCTTGATAGTCCTTTTTGGTAAAAATCGAGTGACACTACTGAAATAAAAAATAACCCTGGAAAAACGCCTGAAATCGACGCATTAGGCGAAGAGGAGAGAAAGCTTTTGTTTAGCATAGAGCTACTTATAAAAGCTAATAAAAAACGTCTTAATTGCGTTAATTACGCATCAAGAAGTTAATCAGTTTGTTGAGTAACTTTAAAGTTTTATTATAATAAATCCGAGATTCGTTCTCTATTGTATAACGCAGTGGGAGGCTTTTTTCATGGGGAGCTTTTTTCATTTTGAAGGACTGTGGGCGGTCCGGGGTAGTCCCTACCGCGCACCGGAGATTGGCCGTGGGCCATACTTTGCCCACTTCTTATCTTATCTTGGTAATAGGGGTCCTTACGGATACACTTCGACCCAATGGGATCTTTTGTGTAATTACCCCTTACCGCATCTACGCCATGGCCTGTTCCACCATCTCCATAAATCGGATGATGGACCCCATTGGTAGTGCCTGGAATTCATCTGGCTCTGGGTAGCCAGTGCCAAATTCCTTCATTCTAGTTCTGGCGAGGGCATGACATTCGCACAGTATGTGTTTCATTGTCTCTGTTTCCTCGCCGCACATTCTGCATTCAGCATTATCTGATAGTCCCATCTTGGTCAGGAGTCCTTTGACCCCGAAGTGACCTGTAAACACCCCCGCTATGATTCTGAGCTGTCTTCTGCTGTACTTTCTTTGTTTATTTGTCCAGCGTGTGTTGACTCTTTCCATAAAGAGCTTCGAGTGCCTCAGGCCCGCCGTGTTCTTCCACTCTAGTTGGTGTTGGCGTTTGGCGTGGTCCTTTATGGCTGTTGTTATGGTCCCCTGTGAGAGACCTACATATGGTTCCGGCCCAATGAGTGTGCCCTCCGAGCCCTTTCTGGCTAGCTCATCTGCTTTTTCGTTGCCGATGAAGCCTTCGTGCCCTGGGATCCACGTTAGTTTCACTTTGTTATGCCTTCCAAGTTTGTTCAGGGCTTGGATGCTATTGTATACCAGTCTAGAGTCCACTTTCGGCGCCGTAAGTGCTTTAAGTGCCGCTTGACTGTCGCTGAGTATATAGATGTTTTTCCCCTTGGTATGCCTGTCTATATTCTCCTGGGCACAGGCGATTATTGCATATGTCTCCGCTTGGAAGACAGTAGCATAACCTCCCATCTTAATACTGACATTGTAGTCTATTGCATGTACGCCTGCTCCCGTACCGGAATCCATTTTGGATCCGTCTGTGTACCATATATTGTCGCTGCTATCATCGGTTGGTGGTGTGCGACCTTCAGCCCATTCTGCCCTTGTCGATATTTGAACCTTGAAGTTCCTTTGGAATATGTACCTTGGCAGCATCTTATCGCCACCCATGGCCGTTATTCGATCTAGGAAGTCGTTTGTTTCCATGTTTGTGTGTTTCGTTTTAGGCGCGCAATAGCTCCACAGACCCATTGTTTTTAGTCTGTGAAGGGATTTGCGTGCCTCTGACTGAATCACTATATGTAGCGGGGGTAAGTTTAACATTACCTCCAGTGCCGCCGTTGGCGTGGTTCTGAACGCCCCTGTTAGAGCCATGCATGCCGTTCTCTGTACTTTCGTCAGAGCGTCTTTGCATGTGCCCTTCAGTGTCCTCGGCCACCAGACTAGGCTGCCGTACAAGATGATGGGTCTAACCATCATGGTATAGATCCATCTCAGTACTTCGGGGTTTAGACCCCACGTCTTTCCGTATGCTGACCTGCACATCCCAAACACTCGTAGAGCTTTGGTCGTGGTATTGTCAACATGCTTTTTCCAATTTAGTTCTTTATCTAGTTACTCGTTACTCCTAGATATTTGACGTCATTGGAAAGTTCGAGCACTCTTCCATATAGCTTGATTTGCTGCATGTTCTTGAGTGCTCTTTTTCTGGTAAATGGTACCACCACTGTTTTGCCCGGGTTGATGGAGAGATGATGATTATCGCACCATTTCTCCACCTTCCTCAGCGCTTCATTCATGATTCCTGATACCGTGTTGGGAAACTTCCCATTTACAAGTATCACCAGATCATCTGCATACCCTACCGTATAAGTGGGCCCTATGTTCAGTTCCTCAAGTAACGAGTTCACCACCAAGCTCCAAAGAGTGGGTGATAATACTCCCCCTTGAGGACATCCCTTTGTGGCCGTTGCTATTATTTCATCTCCCATCAGGGTGGATTTTATTAGCCTGCCTTCTAACATGTAGCCTATCCATTTGCAAATGGTGGGCTCTATACCATGTCTTGCTGCTGCCTCGCTAATGGCTCGGTACGTGGTTCGATCAAACGCTCCCTCCACGTCGAGGAAAGCTGCCAGGCATAGTTCTTTATTCTCTATCGCCTGTTCAGCTCTAGTGGTTACCAGGTGCAGTGCCGTTTCGGTTGACTTGCCTGGTTGATATGCGCACTGTAGTCTGTGCAGTGGATGCCTTTTTAATGGGCCATCTCTTATGTGTCTGTCTACCAATTTCTCCAGTGTTTTGAGGAGAAATGATGAGAGACTTATGGGCCTGTATGATTTGGCCTCTCTGTAGTCTGCCTTGCCTGGCTTGGGTAGGTAGATTACTTTTACCATCCTCCAGGTCCGCGGGACGTGTCCGAAGGCTATGCACGCTCTGTACAGTCTGCACAGGTGCGGAACGAGAACATTGGCGCCCTCTTGTAGTAGTATGGGATAGATACCGTCTGGCCCTGGTGCCTTGAACGGTTGAAAGGTGGACAATGCCCACCTTATCTTGCTGTCATCTACTACTTTTTTGGATGTGTCCCAGTTGTACCTGGTTGTCCTTATGGATTGCTCCATGGTACTTATTGCTGGATCATCCTCTGGACTCTGGTGTATAACTGAGTCTGGGAAGTGTGTAGCACACATTACTCTAAGGGTTTCTAGCCCTGACTCCGTCATCTTCCCGTCTTTGTCCTTGACGGTCGTTAGTGGGACGGATTTTGTCGTTGCTAGTGCCTTTGTGAGTCTCATCCCTTCCGGTATGGACCCAATTTGATCGCAGTGATTCCTCCACGATCTCCTTTTTGCTTTTCTTACAGCTTTGTTGAGCTCTGTGAGCTTATGTGCATATTCCTCAAAGTTATTTGAGGCTTTAGCATCATTGAAGATTGCCCTGGTGTCCTTCCTGAGTCTTGTGATCTCCGGATTCCACCACGGTATCTTTTTAGCCAGGGTTTTCTTCTCCGGGCAGTTGTTGGTCCAAGCTGTGTAGACTGCTTGCACTATTTTGTCTGCTTCAAATTCTATATCAATTATGGAATTGAGCTTACCTTTTGGATCCCCTAGTTCTACTTTTAAGTCAGCCCTGTAAGCTGTCCAGTCAGTGTTCCTAGGGTTTCGTTTACGTACGGTCTCTAGTTTTATTTTAGTTTTGTACTTGAAACATATGTACCTGTGATCCGATAGGGAGATGTCACTAGATACATGCCATGAGCTAATGCTTTTACTAGTATTATTGGAAGCTAGTGTAATGTCAATCACCTCACCTCGTCTAGCGTTTACAAAAGTTGGTTCTTTGCCTTTATTTAATAGTTGTAAAGGAGAGCTTACCAGGAATTCCAGTACCTTCTCCCCTCTCCGGTTGACATCCGAGCTGCCCCAGATGACGTGGTGAGCGTTTGCGTCGCAGCCGATGATGAGGTCGGTGTTCGCCTGGCTGCCTTCCGCGACGAGGTCCCGCAGTTGTTGCGTGATCGGGTCCGTCGCCTCGTAGGGGAGGTAGGCTGACGCGATGATAAGAGCCCTACCCTCTCCCCTACTCTGGATCTTAACTGCTGTAAGATCCCTGGAACAGAAAGCATGTAAAGGCATAGCATCGAGGCCATTTCTGACGTAGATGCAAGTCCTCATATTATCTTCGGAACAGTGGTATATTATAGTACCCTTAGTACCGCCTAATCCCCTGATTTCCCCCTTGTAAATGTAAGGTTCCTGTATCAGAGCTATATCGAAATTTTCGCTGATTAGCTGCTTCGCCAGAAAGGCTGTGGCTGCTTTATTGTGTTGTAAGTTTATTTGTACACACCTTATACCCTCCATCGCAGTCTAGGGCAGCTGTTTAGGCAGGCTGAGATCAGCCGCCTCGTCCTGCGCCTCCCCGCAGGACATTGGTGAGTGGGCACCTTCCAGGTAGAGCTCGGCTAGGTTCCGCAGGTCCACTGAGTCCACCGTCGAGATCGGCGATGACTCACGGCCCATGCGCTCCCCATCCTGCTCCACCTTGGGCCCAAGCTCCACCACTGTCGCGTCCTCCTCCAAGTCCTCCTCTGCCATCTTGGCCGGCTCCACCTCCGCATCGTCCTCGGATAATGCGTCATTGGTTTCGCCGCCATCAGCATCATCGGCTGAGTCCGGCACCTCTGCCCTTTCGGGGATCGCCTCGTCTCCTGCCGTGCTCGTGGACGCTTTAGGATGGACGTCCGGCCTCTCCTGCATCCTCTCCTCTACGTCCTCCAGGAGCTTGAAGGAGCTCATGTCCACCCCGGAGTACAGTTGGTAGTTGGCCTCCTTGATCACGTCCGCCGACTGCCGGTCCATCAGGATGATTCGCCGGCTGTTGGTTTCTGAGACCACGGTGTCCACCACCTTCCACTGCTCAGTGCGCAGCGCAGGGTAGAAGATTTGCAGGACGCTGAGCATGAGCTTGATGTCCTGCGGGCCAATGATCTTCGTCTTCCAGGCCATCTTCACTGGCTTTGGAAGATCCTTGGCATCCACTATTTTGAGGTGCAGCCCGCCAATCTGGACCCCCCCGATTGCCGAGCTGAACCATGCGGAGGCCCCCCTCCCTTGGCAATTGATGTGGAGGGCGCCCCCCACTATGTTGCCGAGCATGATCCTGTACGAGGGATCCGGTATGCCCTTCATCAGTGCAAGAACTGCACTCTGAATGGCATACAGGTGCCCAGGCAGAATCTTGTCGGCAGGGTAGCCCACTGGGATAATGGCCATTCTCTCCGCAGCCACCGCCTCCGCATACGACCCTACCCTCGTCCTTTTGGGGGCGCTAGCTATTAGGGTAGAATCACCACTCGATCCCAGTGACCTCTTGTTTTGCCCTACATGGGCCGCGTTTGCAAATGTGACCGGTGTCACACTTGCGCCCGACTCTGCATGGAGTCGGGCTCTCGCACGAGCGTTGAACCGCCGCTTCTGCCTCTGGGTCATGACGTACCCGCTTCCCGCCTGTGCAGCCTCACCCTGGGGTATCGGCACGCTTTGACGTTCCGCGGGCGCGTCACAGACCTGATTGGGAAGTGGCTCGCTCTTGGGGTTCGGCTCTGGTACACCTCTGCCGTCCACTTCTCCAGTACGTTGCGCAGCAGGTCTCCTTGCGGGTCCTTTCTGCGCATGTCCCTTCTTCACCCCTTGGGGTAAAGTTGGGGCGGTACTTTTGAAGTGTACAGCTCCGGTATGTCCTCCGCTGCCACCCCGACTATTAAGTTTACCTACTTTACTGGGACCAGCTCCCGCATCTCCGCCAGAGGCAGTGTTGCGGCCCGCTGTGGCACCCAGTTTTGCGCTTTGCGCACAAGCCACCTCTACCTTGGATCTGGCTTCTCCCTTCCTCGTCGTTCTTGGTTTCAAATGATCCATTTAAAAACACAAATAAGGCTTCATCGTACTGGCTCCCCACCCTCCTTGGAGCCCTCCTACTGGGGATGCTTTGACGCATCAGGGATACCAGTCCGATATAGCGTCCCGACGTGCGCTGTCTGTGAGTCCGCACGGTGCCAACACCCTCGTCACCTCCTCAGGCGACTCGGGCGCCGTGCTCCGCCGACTACAGACCCCATCACGCCCGAACACTCGCCCGCGGCCATCTGACTGGACGCGACAGCCGATTGATCATGCCTGGCTAGGACATGACCGCCCGTGTAAGATGAATCCTGAGCCAAAGTGGCGTGTTGTCTTCCAGGGATAACGACTCCGACCCCTGTCGGACTCAGCCTACCAGGTCCTCGTTCTCCATCCGTACGGGTCCCCGCGCACGGCACAAACACGCGGGTGGCATTTTACCGCTAGCCATCCTTCTTGGTGGATGGCAAGCCCGCAGCGACATGCCACATCATCGCTTGCAGCTGACTATGTGGGAAAAGGCGGGATAGGGAGGGTTGGGATTTCTGGAGGCTCAGCTGGTTGTTTTCGTTCTACCTGTTACAGCGGTTGCACCAGGTAGTTAACAGGCAGTAACCACGGGAAGGAGAACAACCAGCTTTGTCTCGAGGATCGAGGCAACTGTGAGCTCCCCCCGAGGCCCTTTACCATGCTAACTACCGGGCAGGCAGTTAACATAGGGACAGACCCAATGCAAGATAGCGGACCGGTCGCAAATTCTGCCTTACATAGGACCCGCCCCCGCCCTACTTCTCTTACTTTGCCCACTACTGGTCTAACGTGTTTAATTCAGAAGTATAATAACATTTTTATGCCACACCTGGCCATAAAGTGGCTTTTTCCGCACGCTGCGCGTACGGAAAAAGCCGCTTTCTGGCCAAGTGTAGACATAAAATGATGTACACAACACGGGCGGTAATAAAGAAAGCCCTCGATCGCATATTTACGTCCCTCGCTTGCAGCTTGGGCCGCAAACTTCTGCGATCTCGGCCTTTCTTTATATTACCATCCTAGTTGTGTAATATACTATTCCATATTAAAACCGTAAAATCACAGAACCTCTGGTCGAAAATATCTTCAATCCATCATCTACCGCCTTTCTTTGTATTACCACCCTAGTTAGGTAATATACTATTACCGTACGGAACGTAAAATAGGCATATCAGACGTCGAGTTGGAAAACTAGCCCACGTAAACCTTTATATTTACCCCTCTTGCCCTTTAACCTATAACTAGTACCGTACGTAATTAATTACGAAACAATAAATTTATTACTATTAGTAATAAAGACCTTGCCATCCACATCAATAATATTAACGTCGTAAATGTCATGACGTATAAAGCGAGCACGAAATACTTTGTATACATAGAATCTATATTATGTTAATACTACCATAGTTCTGAGTTTGTATAGAGATTGAAAGGAATGTCTATTGGCCACCGAAATAGATTGTTGGTGTAATTCTGAATACACTTTATTTCACCGTAAAGTCACACCGGCAGGATTTCGTGATAAAAATTGGCACGCATAAATATCTGTCAAGACCTTATTTCCAATACAATACAATACTCTTTATTGCACACCTAAAAATACATAGATCCTTAAATAAACCAGATATTAAGATTAATGGTAGACAACAGGCGATTATCGCTAGGAAGAGATCTCTTCCAGACAACTTTTGGGTATAAAAAAATTAATAAATAAAATAGTTTACTTCTGCAAGTAGGCCCTCAAGGGCTCTTTCACAAGTCTGATTCTAAATATGTATTATTTCTTTTGGCGCTTCGGGTACTGACCTTCTGGTGAGAAGAAGCGCCGGAAGAAACTCACCAGTTTCTCTTGTTTTTTTACCCGACTGCGGCGAAGCCCAATGGAGGGTTATGTGTTTGACCTGTATGTATATATGTCCGTTCCTATGTCCGCTCGTAACTACTCAACGGCACATCCGATTTTGATAAATGATACATCATTAGATTCGTCTTGATGGTGCGAGTGTCACTGGGTATGAAGTTCGTTAAAATAAACAAAATACCGCTATTTTTTTTCGATTTTATGCAGTTTCAAAGTGCACCGCGGTCGGGTTTTTTTTAGTAAAAATGTGGTTATTTAATGTTTAAATATAACAACATGTATGACATTATTACATTTAATAGTAGAGCGGTATCCGATATTTGGGTCATTTTAAAAACAAATCATTAGTTATGGGATTAATTTAACAGAATGCAAAATGTGTCCGGCCAGTAAGCGAGTAAAGTTGGGCGAGTAACAGTTCATTGCGGGCTGACCAGGCACAGTGTGATCAATCGACCTTTCCAGATCCGCAATGTAATGCGACGACCGCTTTAGCATAGTTGGTAGTGACCCTGCCTACGAAGCAAGAGGTCCTGGGTTCGAATCCCGGCAAGGGCATTTATTTGTGGTGTGATGAGCACGAATATTTGTTCCTGAGTCATGGATGTTATCTATGTATTTAAGTATTTGTATCTATTAAATATATCGTCGTCTAGTATCCATAACACAAGCCTTATTGAGTTTACTATGGGGCTAGTTCGATTTGTGTAAGATTGTCCCCTAATATTAAAAAAAAAGCTACTCGTTCGACTTTACTCGTTTACTCGCCGGCGGTGAGACCTGCGCCATATGTTATTGCATACTAAATGTATGGAGACGCGGTAATTAGACGCAGTCATACTTCGTGAGAATGGCCGCTTACACATTCGTAAAACTTTCCTTGTAGTGCGCGGTGTACCTTTTGTAAGAAGAAAAACTACTGCAATTATACTGTGCATACATAGGCACAGTATATACTATAACAGTACATACTGTTGAACGTTTATGGCAGCAATTACTTAGCGAGCTGTTTAACTATGCCCCGGGGAGGCGTTTAGACTACCGCTGACAATTACACTGATTAAAGTTGTCACAATCCTGCTGACAAACGGTCGATTTAAATTAATTTTCTGTTTGTCTGTGATGACATTAATACAAACAGAATATTTCAAAAGTAAGGATAGGCCCATCCGAACAGATCGAGTGTATGTAAACTAAATGTATGGCATACAAATGTCGCGGACGTAAATCCACCCGGGTCTATATTCCCCGAAACAGTAAATGGAGCCTTTTACCACGCAATTAGGCATTTTTATAACGTCCGGCTGCGCTGTGCGCTGCGCGCCCCACTGCCGCGTAGGTCCTAAAACTGATTTTTAGGACCAACGCGTTGGAACCGTCTGCGCGCTCGTTAGCCCTGTCCTCTATTTACGTCAATGATACAAAATATCCCACGCCTCAACTTCGTATGTGGAGGTAAAATAAGCCAGACAAAAAGTATCCTATGTGTTGACGTGGGTGATAATCATCATCGTGGGTCATGTAAGGACCTGTATACCAAATTTCATCGAAATCGGTCCGGTACTGTTGTGTGATGTGCGAACAAATATGAAGGTTCTACGATTGTATTATGTACTATGTATTTGGGTCACCCTCCCATTCTTAAATCCTATTCAACTCTGCCAGTAAAAAAAAAATGTCTGTTTAATAATCCGATTAAGCCTCGGGTTGATCTTTTCCCTACATCCTTTATCCATATCGTTTAAAATAAAAATATGATGCATACTTCAAGAATTGCTTTGGCTTTCTTGTATTTTGTCAAAATACGGAAATGTTTTCCCAAAAGTATTTTTCTGTTAACAAACCAAAAGGAAACTTTTGCGTACTCCTATCTGACCAAATTGGATTTAAAACTCGACCTTTTTCTCGGGCATCAAGCTTGCTCTAGGCGCTTCAACGCTAGACATGCGAGGTTGTGATAGCAAGTTCAAGATAAAAATCATCTATTTGGGTCCATTTTTAGGATTCCGTACCTCAAAAGGAAAAAACGGAACCCTTGTAGTATCACTCTGTGTCTGTCTGTCTGTCACAGCCAATTTGCTCCGAAATTACTGTACCGATTGAGTTGAAATTTGGTACACATATTAAAATCAATAACCCAAACACGGATGTGTAACGGAAATATATGTATAAACATGGGGGCCACTTTTGGGGGGTCAGTTAGAAAATAAAAAAAATCAAACTATATCGTGTGACATATCAAATAAAAAAGCTTACTGTAAGAATTTCAAATATATTTTTTTTATAATTTTTATATAAATATTTTTGAAGTTATTTAAGTAAATAGGCGAAAATTTACCATTGCGCCCTTATCTCCGAAACTATTGAACCTAAAGTTTTGAAAACAATACGAAAAATAGTCCTACACCAATAGATTACAGTAAAACCTATAAGAAGTCTGTGCAATCCCACTTCCCACTCCCACTAATATTATAAATGCGAAAGTTTGTGAAGATGTTTGGATGTTTGGATGTTTGTTACCTTATAACGGGGTAACAACTGGATGGATCAAGCTGAAATTTGGCATGCAAGTAGACCAAGTCCTGGATTGAAACATAGGATACATTATAGCCCGGTAAAGAGTTCCTTTGGGACAATAACGGGAACAACGCGGGCGAAGCCGCGGGAAAATGCTAGTAAATTATAAATGTGTTGTATTGTTTTAAACGTACGGAACCCTCTCCACGCGAGTCAAACTCGCACTTGACCGGTTTTTCCCGAAACGATGGCGTTATCGCGGCGGTCAAGCTTGACAAGGCGGCGACAGTGATAAGGGACGGTTTTTCCCGTCATTTACTTCTTGCTGATATTAGTGTTTTTCTACCGTTCTGAACACAACAGTCATGTGACAATTTGGAGGGATTTAGGGCTTGTGTGGAATTGACACCAGTGTCCTTTATATTTGGTTCACAATAAGTTTATAAGCATACGTGTGCTATTAGGCGAGTACCAACCATAACATTTTTCTTTATACTTTCATTTCTTAAATCTATATAATGTAACACAAAAATATGATGTAATTTACCCGCTAAAAAACTAATAAAGAAACATCATGTTTCTATCATATAGTATATAATACTAAATATAATAAGGAAATAAATTCGCATGAAAGTATAGGTACAGTGTTTCAATCAGGGCTCGAAACCCCGAAATAGCCCAATATTTTGAATTATTTTATGCTTTTTATGTAGAGCTGAGTAATGTATTTAAGTCATGATTTCGTATTAATAGATTGTCTGGTTAAAAAACGAAATAATAAACCAAAGAACGATAAGAACGGAAAGAATACCGGTATTTTTGTATGGAGCAAATACCGGTTTCCGAGCCCTGGTTTCAATATTTAAACCAAAACGAAACGTTATTTTATTCACCAGGTTTCCAGCTGTTCAGGCTAAAATGAATTGAATCAAAATCTAAACATCTTCCTCTTCCATTTTACTAATTTCGAGCGTTCGGTTTCAGAATCCTAGTAATCATGTTGGATATTGGAATAAACTTAGTTTTAATTAGTTTTCCTACGCAGAATTAATAAAACTTCTAGAGCAGAGAGATCCGTTTTTCATCCAATTTGTACGCAGCGTAATTAGGTAATCTAGTTGCCCAATTATGATTTTTTTAATTAAAGCAAAATTTGTGCTTGAGTCCGGAAATTGAAAAAATTAATGGCTAAGGCTAAGCGCCGACCGACTTGAACCACAGAATAAGTAATAGTACTTTGTACGGAAGTCGCACTGTCTAACAAAACCCACGTTCGAGTCACAAAAATGCGCCGAATCCTACCTTCTCGCTCTAACTCATAACGCGCGCTCTTTCTGGTCGCCACGCCCACCGCTAGGGTTGTCGACAAAAATAAAATTATTATTATAGCTTGAATTTCCTAGTGAATTAGAGATAGTTAAAAAAATATATTTGCGTGACGTTATATAACCGTTTTGGTACACGTCGTCATACATAATTACATACATACATACAAGTCAAATACATAACCCTTCTTTTCGCCACAGTCGGGTAACATAGATACTTACGTACATACACAGATACATACGTATATACATACATAAATACATACTGGTCAAACACATAACCCTCCTTTGGGCTTCATAGGTTTCGCACACAGGCGCTGCCGGGTGTCAGCGCAGCCCTGAGCTTGCCTAATGCATTAGGCAAGGAATAATAATAATTACCGCGAAACAAAATCGCGGAGTGAGACATGCCTGCTTGAACCCGCTACTCCACCAGAGTGCACCGAGTAGCGTCACTTACGAACAAAGGTACATCACGTGGCCTTAGCTCCGTTCCGCTTTACCGCCCGCGTTAGGGGAGATCGGGTATGGTTGTGTCGCGGGTTGGTTGTCACAGCGGCCATAAATTAATACTAAACGAAGGAATAAGTGCATCGATTGGTGAAGTACGGAAGGAAGTACAGCTCTTGCGATCTTTTAGCACCGATCGATGTACTTAATGTTTCGTTTAGTATTATTTTATGGCCGCTGTGACAACCAACCCGCGAGACAACCATACCCGGTCTCCCCTCTCATTGTATTTACATTTACCGAAATTTACCGGATTTTAGTAGGCGCCGAGCAATCGTGGCCGCGATGCGTGTGTAACAATAGGGAACGTGCACGACGAAAGTGCTGCCAACTGGTGCCGCCAATCTAAATCATGTACCAGCGGCGTGGCGTCCATAGAACCCGATTCCCACCGGCTTGTCTATTTTGAAGCATCTGACCGGAGTATCTACTACTACCGAAAAAAAAGTAATCCAAATCTGGCCCGGGTTTACTAAGAATATATTTGACGCCACGCCACTGTCATATACCCTCTCATGCTGGGGCCACATTGCGAAAACGCCGTTAATAACGTTATTTTATCGCGTTGAAGGACGATACGTCAGTGTAGCTACGACTTACTATATATTTCACACTGACACTTACATATTATCATTGACATTGGCAGCTTGATTTGACAGGGGCGATAGTTTATTTTATTGTCGGCCCGTGTCTCTTTTGTCGTTTAGTGCTGCCACCTATTCCTAAAGGGTTCTAGTACCGTTACTCGTCCTATTACTATGATTTCACAGCTCTTCGGGCCAACACGGGCGGCTTTCCATTACCGCCACCGAGCCCTCCACTGAGTCAGCGAATTTTTCAATCTGTCGCTCCATTATTTATACGCCATTCCAGGAAGCATGTAGCGCCATCTATCGCATGGTCAAGTAAGCTCTTATAAGGCCAGTCGTTAAAAGCTGAGGTATCGTGGGGAATGTGTGGTGATGAGGTTTTGCTGAGGCAGCCTACCGCCACGACCACGAAGTCCGATAGTTGTGACAGCTCCTATACTCTGTACTTGTAAGTATTTAAAACAAGGTAAACAAAAAAACCACGTGACACGCGTCGTTCAGCCAGTGGTATTGTGCCACAGATACAAAACGTTACTTTGATTGGCTGAACGACCCGAGTCACGTGGTTTTTTTGTTTACCTTTTTTTAAATACCTAAGTACAGAGTATAGAGCTAGCACCTGTTCAAGCACAAAAAAAAACCTTAAAAATTCTGTTTCTGTGGCTCACTCCGCGATTTTACCGTTGCCCCCCCCGGAGGGGACAGCGACCATAAAAAGCACGCGTTATGCGATAGAAAGAGACGGGCGGAGTGCGTTCCGTCCGGTGGTCGGAACCGAACGTTAGTTTTGTTAGAAAGATAAACTTCTGCACGTTTTACGACTACTTACTCATTCTGTGGTTGTGCTTTATTAGTAACGGATTATAAAACAATTTACTAACGAGGGATACAATTATGAATAAATCATCCACTTTTCCACTTACGACGTTATTTCTGCGCTAGTACTGTTTGTTTATGGTATTAAATAAAATAATAGTACATTACACAACTATGGTAAAATAAAGAAAGGCCGAGATCGCAGATGTTTGCGGCCCGAACTGCAAGCAAGGGACGTAAATATGCGATCGAGGGTTTTCTTTATTACCTCCCGTGTTGTGTACATCATTTTATGTCTACACTTGGCTAAATATTTTTACTAAAAAAAACCCGACCGCGGTGCACTTTAAAAGTGCATAAAATCCGCTATTTTGTTTATTTTAGCGAACTTCATACCCAGTGACACTCGCGCCATCAAGTTGAATCTAATGATGTATCATTTATCAAAATCGGTTGTGCCGTTGAGTAGTTACGAGCGGACACAGGAACGGACATACATACATACAGGTCAAACACATAACCCTCCTTTGGGCTTCGCCGCAGTCGGGTAAAAAGCCGCTTTTCCCGTACGCGTAGCGTGCGGTCAAAGCCACTTTATGGCCAGGTGTGGCATAAAACATACTGCGTTACACGAGTAGGTTCTTACCTACAATGAAATAAGAGTCACTTTATGAACAAACGTGTTGAAATGGTTTTACAGTACTATTTTATGACACAAACTTTGCACAAACATACATATAACTGCGCAGAACCATGTAGTTACCATTACGATGATATTGTCCGCGGTAATATTGTCTGCACAATTGTATTGTAGCTTCAGAGAACTGAACGCTTTTATCGTAACTGCTTTAGTTTTATTGTGGACTTACTTCTGTGAAAATAATGGTATACCGTAAAATGGGGTGAGTAGGGATTACGAGGGCTGTTAGGTAATGAATGGGGAGAGTAGGGACGACAGAGGGGTGAGGTGGTTTTTAAAGGCTACTGCTACTTAAGTAATATATATTCATAATCCAAAAGTGTCGATCCAACAATTTGCCCAACTCACTTTAGTATGAAATACCTTCTCACCCCAACTACGAGGGACTACGGGGTGAAAAGGGATTTCGTGTTAATCGTTAAAATTATGAAATGGAACTACCCAAAATCATAAAAAAACTAAAATACACGTTTGTATTTTACCGGAACATTTATTATATATACAATTCAGTTTGATTGTATATATAATAAATGTTCCGGTAAATAAAATGTTATTGAGGTTTGAATGTCAATGTTGTCCCTACTCGCCCCGTTTTACGGTAGACATGTAGTTGCAGCAGAGTTGAGGTCACGCACACATTAACCTGTCAAGCAATGACAGCGGGATTTTGAAAATACTGTTCTTTTTTCGTACCGCTATCGCAAGTTCAACAGTAAATTGCAAGAAAGACCAATTTACATAGAAAAATCCTACCTTCCCTGCTACTGCAAATTTTATTTAATGCAAATGTAATTAATTTAACAACAACTAAACTAATAGGTTTTTTGAACAAATTTCAAATTCTAATTAGAAAACGTCGAGCTTTTTGTTCAACATTTGCATGAAAAATACACGGTTGCTCAAATTTTTGTCTAAGGCTGTTTAACCATAAGTTCAGATAAAATAATTATTATAACATGATTCCTTTGTTTCAGATACTTGTTTCAACTGCGATAGCAAACTTTGAAAATTGAAATATTCTCAAAGTATTAGTGAAGAGTTTTAAACTGTCAAAAGTTTGATTAGCCGGCGTTTACTCCAATCTTCTTCAAATTAGGGTGAGTATTTTATTAGCTTTTGTTAGCGTTACTTATCTCTTTTAAAACGTTATATTGAACCAAGGACCTTAAAATATTCTAGCTTTTTCCTCCTAGTCAAATGAAGGTTCAATATAACCTTAACATAAATAGCCGGACATACGTCCACAGCCGTGTTGTGCCACAACACACGTCACTCTCTTATTTGTATGACACATAAGGTTGGGGGTTACCTTGAAGCTTTTGTTGTGGCGTGGTTGTGGCACAACACGGCTGTGGACGTTACGGTTGTAGACGTGCTGCCACAATGGGAGGTATTTGTTTTAAGGCAATTACATACATCTAGATCCGACGCTATGGTGTCACCGGCAGTCAGCTAACAAGTTGTGGCAGTTCGTCTGTGGCCGTTATATATTTTGTATGAGCTTTATTAGTGCCATATTACGCAATTTTCAAAACGGTGCTGTGTCCGCGAACGTGTTAAGTTTTCAATTCTCAAAATGTAGCAGGCGATTGTATCTGTAGGCTTATGATGCTACGTTTTGTCGCGCGATAAATAAATTATAAAGCATCCGTCACTCTCACACATTAGAGCGTGTCGGATGCTTTATCATTTATTTATCGCGCGACAAAGCGTAACATCATACGCCTACTGGGCGCGTCGTCGACTGTTGTCGTTTGTCGACACATCAGTTCAGACATTTACGTGATAAAGCTTCATACGTTAACCTTCGAAAGAAACTTTCAGCGCATCCTCAATAACAGTAAGTGCGTCTTTGATCCACATATCTAACTATTTGGGCCGGCACATCTATGCAGTCTGGACTCGATCAAATCCATTATCATAGTGGATGATGCACGTCCATTTTCAGCCGCCATTTCGATTTGTTCCCTTGGGGTGAACCTTGGCATACTTTCATGGCATCTTTGTGTCCGAGTATCTTTAATAAACTTAAAAGCAATATTCACTCTTATAGTATTTTTTCAAGTGAATTGAATTTGTAAAACGATATCGATACCTTTAGACTCAAAGGGCGTAAACGCCTAGGTGCTAATGGCGTTTACGCCCTTTGAATCTAAAGGTATCGATATATTTCTGTTAAGGTGATGCATCGCTAAACAATGAATTGAAAAGAGATCATTTCTATCCCTCGATCCACACACACTAATTGCATATGTAGTGGTATTGTGTATTTACAGGCATTCTATACTTAAATTTTCTATTTTCCCGTACTAAGATAAAAAGAGGTTTGTTATATTTTGAGGAATAGTAAACACCCACAATAATCTCAGTGTCAAATTATAAATATTATTTAAATAAAAAAAAATACTTAAATTATTATCTTTTTCATGCGAACGGTAAAACCACTACAATTGCAATTCCAAGCTCTCGATAATTCATCTCTAGTTCTATACTTTTACGTGGCCATGTCACTGTGGATCACCATTTCCGCTGTCGCTAAAGTGAAAAGAGTGATATGAATCTTTGGCTCTCAAAGATATGTATCACTCTTTTTTGTCAACGGCTCACTAGCTCTTATAAGCTCAGTAGCTCCATGGTGTGTCAACGGCTCATTAGCTCTTATTGCTCATTAGGTCCAAATCCGAATATTTCCGAACGAAAAAGAGAACAATAATAGGTATACGGTGATAATGATAACAAAGGGACGAAAAGTTCATGACAATCGTATATTTTCTTGCAGCTCACGGCTCAATAGAACTACTTGAGAGTGAATAAACGAGTGAGTTGAAAGATTGAGTTGTTTGAATCGGAACTGAGCAAGTGAGCCGGTGAGCTGGACCAACTGATATATATAGCTTTTTTGAATAACTCACTCGCGAGCTACACGTGTGTAATTCGCGCGCGTGGAACAGAGACGTTTTAATTCGTTAGTAATTGTATTTACTAAGTCAGTGTATAATTAAGGCATTTATTTAGGGTTGCCGTGTCATAGCTAGAGATGGGCGAGTCGAGTTGTCTGATTCGAATAACTCGAATCAGACTCTAAGCGAGTTGATTCGAATCAAGTTCATTCGCAACTCGAATCAACTCGCAAGCCGAACTCTAGCTAGAATTGACACGGACCGGATAACGAATGCGAGTTATGCGAGTGCACGCGAGTCAGCGATTCGCCAACTCGACGAATGTTGATTTTGTTACGAATACGCTGAACTCGACTCGACTCGCCGATCCGTTTGGCTGCTGCCGCGAAGCGGATCCCATCCGGTTGATGCGAGTCGAGTCAACTTGAGTCTCAATTCGAGTTGACGGGCGAGTCAACTCGAGTTATCCGAGTTGGAATAAAATCAACTCGTAACATCGCTAATCATAGCAAAATATAATTGTAACGCAAAATATGCTCTCATGACCTGGTTAAGGTCGCCAACTCGATGGAGGCAATAAGCGTGCGATCTTTCGTCCTGAATGAAGAATCATGCTCATGGGACATCTTCGGTGAAATAATGGTGATGTGACACAGTTTTATGCCAAATTTTATCGCCGTTCAAGCATTCTAGTCGTCGTCATAAGTATAAAATAAAATCCATTAGTATTAAAGCTATAAATGACACTCTAATTTTATTTATAGTGCACGTTCAGCGAAATAACCTGGCTTAAAATTAAACTGCTCTAGCTGAAATAGCCGGAGGCCTCCGCTGTAAATTTAGATGCAGTTTTTCGACTAGACTACTTTAGTTATGCCCGAATTATGTAAATTTCCCAGCGTAGGCATAAATGAGGCATTAGAGCAGCGGTCGGCAACCGCTTAGCAACCAAGAACCATATAGTAGCTAAGGAATTGACGCGGGCCGCATTTTGTTAACCATTCGTGATTTTATACTATTCGGAATGAAGCGACGGCAATACAGACCGCAATATAGGGCTGCAAGTGAGCGGTTCAAGGGCCGAATGCGGCCCGCGGGCCGCAGGTTGCCGACCGCTGCATTAGAGCTTAGCTTCCCAAAGTGATCCGTACCGCCCCCCAGTGGGCGCTGCGGATTCCCAGGGGGGCGGTAGGGGCCTTGGAAGAAATTGGGGGGCGTTGATGCTATCCAGGGGGGCGCTATCACTTTTGAAAAGAAAAAAATCTGAAATCACAATATACAGTACAAACCACAGAAATATATCGAGGTAGAAGGAAAAAGTGGATCTGTATCGGGATCTCTAAATTTTTTTAACCTATTTTTGCATTCCCTAATACTGTTTGTCATAATGATCATTTGTCCTAACACTCACATGCCCTAATATTTGATCCCCTAACATCGGGATCCCTAAATTTTTTTAACCTATTTTTGCATTCCCTCATACTGTTTGTCATAATGATCATTTGTCCTAACACTCACATGCCCTAATATTTGATCCCCTCACATCATTTCTGCCAGCAGTTCGTTTTTGTTGGGGGACGCAGTTTCAAACCTAACCTAAACCTAACTCAACCTAACCTACTTTTTCTGTCTGCTTTTTTCTTTGCTTCGCCCCCCCGTCCCCCCTTTTTAAGCCTTTTCGTAGCTAAGAACTCGTGCATAACTCTAGTTGCTTAGGACAAACGATGTTAGGGATCGCGAGGAATATGCAAAATAACATTATGGCAAAAAAGCTTCAGACAACAGAGTATTATGGCAAAAATAACATTATGGAAAAACCTTATTATGACAACTGATCGTTAGGCCAAATACCCATTAGGACAAAACAGTTAGGGCAAGTGATTTTAGGACAAACGATGTTAGGGATCTCGAGGGACACCCGGAAAAAGTGCATGTACCTCGCGTGCTAAAAAGAAGTGGCGGCGACCTACTTTGAATGCCGTCAACTTCAGTTTCCGTCAATATTATTAGCAGATTTGAAGATCTGATTATAATTAATTGTTCAAATAACACCAAATGAAATGGAAAATTTATATTTTCCATCACTAAATTGCACTTTTGGCGTCAAACGCCAAGCGAAAAACGTTACACGCTGAGTTGCCATACAAATCGACGAACTATCCTTATATCTCGATATATTTCTGTGGTACAGTCAAGGAATTTAATTTCCTACCCGTTTCATTGAAATTTTGTTAAGCATTCACGATGCATTAAGGTCGAAATTTCTATTTCAGTAATAGTATTTAAATGTCAATACGTATTATTTGTCACTGCACATTACAGATAACCTCTTAGCGAAGTTATTTGCTTATCTAATTACGAATACGTGTCAGTTGGTGTCAGTGTCAATCGAGAAAATTTTATAATAATTCCGAATCCAGACTCCGGAAAGTCTATTGCAAACGTCGATAATCTAAATTTCATTATCTGCGTTTCTTTCA
The DNA here is from genome assembly GCA_947034925.1 of Eudemis profundana. Classification (NCBI taxonomy): domain Eukaryota; kingdom Metazoa; phylum Arthropoda; class Insecta; order Lepidoptera; family Tortricidae; genus Eudemis; species Eudemis profundana. Next base: position 23,547,946 of record OX344805.1, on the reverse strand, counting down.
TTCGAATATTGCAAGAGCGAGAAAGATGAACGTTCTTAGAATTTTGATTGCGCGGTTGTCGTCCTTTTTTGGTAGTGCCTTGACGTTCCAAATTTCAGTTCACCATGTCAACGTTGTTAATCCGTTACCTAGATACTCACACAAAACAATGCGTGTGATATGTCAAAGTAACGTCTTACTCTAGCTATAGCTCTTATGATGACAGTATGCTATACGACATTAGACCTTAAGTGGGTTGCAAATTAAATTCCTTGACTGTACAAACTATTCCTGGCGTTGGGGATAGTCCCCAAATCCCCCACAAATATCGAGTTGTTTTACGCCTGCAGGGGTATCTCCAGGCCAGGGCTCGGAATATGTGCGATCGAGGGCTTTCTTTATTACCTCCCGTGTTGTGTACATCATTTTATATCTACACTTGGCCAGAAAGCGGCTTTTTCCGTACCTACGTGCAGCGTGCGGAAAAACGCACTTTATGGCCAGGTGTGGCATAAACGTATATTATGGCGCTGACGCATCAATGGCTGATTGGTGACTGCATATTTTGGTCGTTTTTTTGACTTTTCATGTTGTTTTGCGCCGAAGAAATGTGTTAAGCCTGTAAAATTAAGGAAGTTAACCTAATTTGATTTTGCTAAAATGGATGGTTTTAATCTCTAATTTTTGTGTGTACCTATAGATAACCGTGCTAAATTAAAATCAAACGCTGACAGACAAAAATTGTGACCCAAAGCTCATAGATCTAGTACTTCAAACATCTCAAGCCCGTCCATCCCAAAATATAAAATTAACCCAATTAAGGCACTTACAAAGCCCAGCCTAGTCAAAGCGGCCATCCATGCCATCCATTCATTAAAATTAATTTACCCGAAGTTTCCTCTCCAAAATACAATGTCGACCTAAGCTCGAAACTCCTTCCTTTATAATACAAATAAGGTAAGTAACCTTTGACCATCGAAATATAATGTAATGGAACGATAATGCTGAACAAAAATGACATTGAAAATTGCCTCATAACGCCCACTTTTCACCCGACTGCGGCTAAGCCCGAAGGAGGGCTATGTGTTTGACCTGTATGTATGTATGTCCGTTCCTGTATCAACTCGTAACTACTCAACGGCACATCCGATTTTGATAAATGATACATCATTAGATTCGTCTTGATGGTGCGAGTGTCACTGGGTATGAAGTTCGTTAAAATAAACAAAATGGCGGATTTTATGCAGTTTCAAAGCGCGCCGTGGTCGGGTTTTTTTTATAAAAATGTGATTCAAATCAATACGTCTTATGTAACGGTGGGGTTGATATATTACATTACACAACTAGGGTGGTAAAACAAAGAAAGGCCGAGATGTTTGCGGCCCGAGCTGCAAGCGAGGGACGTAAATATGCGATCGAGGGCTTTTTTATTACGTCCCGTGTTGTGAACATCATTTTGTGTCTACACTTGGCCAGAAAGCGGCTTTTTCCGTACACGTTGCATGCGGTAAAAGCCACTTTATGGCCAGGTGTGGTATAAACAAACTTAACGTTTACTATGCTTGAGTCTAAAGTCATTTATGACAAATATTAATATCAAGTTTTCAAAAACGTTGCATACTCGGTCGGGTCTGGATCGGCAACGCGCACGTAATGCCCCTGGTGTTGCAAGCGTCCATAGGCTGCGGTGACTCACCGCAGCCTATGGACCGCCGGTGACTGCTTACCATTAGGCAGGCCGTACGCTTGTTTGCCACCCTAGTTGTAAGTATAAAAAAAAATACTTTAAAAAGACAAAAAAATGTGATTGGTTATAAACTTACTGGCGTGAAAAATTCATTTGATTATAGTTTTTTCTTCAAGACTAAGTACTAGCTTTGGTACGTATTTCGTGGCGATTTTGAGCGTCCGTTACGCTTCCATACTCATTATATTTCGATGCCTTTGACCAGTGGAAGCTGTCGGTAGCAAACAAAAGTGTATTGTAGTATAATCTAGGTACGGAAGCGGAGATATCGTGCAGATAAGTGAAACAGCTGGCCTAGTTTTCTGTTTCTAGAACGCCCATTCAATTGTGCTTTCTTGATGCGTGCGGTTTAAAAATGTTGCCGTTTGCAGCGTATCGGAATTGAGTTTTTGCTTGTTCGAATTAATCTAAATTGATGTTACAATGGCATATAACTAAACTAAAACTAAAGATAAAACTGAAACCTTAAAGTAAAAACAAAAAAATATATGTTTGAACTTTCCTTGAATTATTCTTAGAAGTTCTCTGCTACTTTTATTTATTTATTTCCTTTCCTTTTTACCCGACTGAGAATGAGAATGAGAATGAGAATTTATTTGCATAAACACGGTAATACTGCGGCGAAGCTTATGTGTTTGACCTGTATGTATGTATGTATGTCCGTTCCTATGTCCGCTCGTAACTACTCAACGGCACAGCCGATTTTGATAAATGATACATCATTCGTTTCGTCTTAATGGCGCGAGTGTCACTGGGTATGAAGTTCGTCAAAATAGAGGATTTTATGCACTTTTAAAGTGCACCGCGGTCGGGTTTTTTTTGTAAAAATATATAGGCCAGGTTTTTATACAATAAATAAATATAAAAAGAAACTACAAAGCAGTGGCTTGGCGCCCAAAGAACTCGATTCGTACCGGCTTGCCTAATATTAGGCATTTGAGCACCTTATTCTACAGCTCTTAAGGAAAATGAACGCCAAATCTACACCGGCTTGCCCAAGGATATATTTTACGCCACGCTACTGCTACGAGTACATAGGTATATACAATTATGTAAAATACCTATGAAGTCATTTTAAAAAATTACTTAACTATCTACTGTATTAGTAAGAGTGTTTAGTATATTTTAGTATTTCCTCTTTCATACAAGACATTTAGTTTTTGTGTGATGAAACCAGTTTTAAATTAGAAATGTTGTTTGATATTTTTTTTGTAATTTGGTATTAATTATCTACGACAAAATGCGGAAAGAAAATTTCCGATTTTAGTTTTATTTTGAATATACCTGCATCTTAAGCACATTGAGGAATTTGCGAAAGAACCTGGTTATTTTCGTTTAAACTTGACCTTCGTACATGACTATATTTGTTTAAATAAATCTAATTATTTTTTATAAAGTACAGTAGGGCATTTCTCCAGAAATATGTCTGCGGTCACCTCATTCATCTGGCCCTTTTTCATACTAAATGTATGGAGACAGATGAATGAGTCGCAGACATATTTCTGGAGAAATGCCCAGTACATGTTCACGTACACATTCGGTTCAATGTTGATAAATTCAATTAATCTTCATTTTACATTTTCACAGAAATTAAACAAACGATAAAATTTAGCCACAATATTCAGAAACATTTTCTGATAGTATGAAAACATTTTCATAAAGCCAATGATACAATTAACGCGAAATGTTAAAGGAAAACCGATTTCATTATTTATTCCGTTTTGCTCTGAAAGTGAACCGCATGTGCATTGTGCAATAACGACGATCCTCTGAAATCAACTGAATATAGGAATCATCATTACGACTTTTAATAAACTATGAAAATAGGCTATTTTGAGTGGCATGCCTAAAGTGTAACTTGCTTTATGAGCCTTCAATCTCCATTTTAAAAGTATGAAAATTTTCGGGTTGTATTTGAGTATTTTTCAAAAAAAGCCTACATGTGTTTTTTCTTAGAATATTTACTTTCGGGTTTTCCTTGCTCGGAATCGTTTGTGCTTTCGAACCTAATACACTTTTTGTATCCCAAATTTGTGTATGGAAAATTATGTTTCCAGCTATGTATGACGTCTTTATAACAAAAAAAAAAATACAAAAAACATGATGATCTGAAATGAAAATTTTGGGATACAATTTTTCTTGTATTCTGAGTAATACCCAAAAAGTCAATATTTTAGGAGAAAAATACGTGTACACTTTTATTGAAGAACGCCTATTTTCAAGCCGCTAATTAAAATGTCAGTATCGTTACATAATAATATATTGGTGCACGGAAATGATCGGCAAGATCAATTGATAAAATTAGTCTCTGCCTTATTAGCGCTTTGAAAACTCAATATTGTCACTATCTATACTTTGCAAAGTCATTTGCTTAAACGGTAATGATAATAACCACCAAAAATTACCCTGAAGCACTGAACATTCTGGAAAGGCAAAACAATTACGTATTGTGTTCAAGACTGTTGCAAATTATAAAGTCAGGCAAGTATTCAAACTTCGGCCGTTTAGGTAGGCGCGACATTGCATGCCTTATGGTCGAAGCAGACAGTGTGATCTGTACTAGGGCATCCTCATTCGTAAAACTTTGTTCGTAGTGGGTTCGGCGCGCACACATACAAGCGCGCGATGTATCTCTGTACTCAATAAACGAGTACATGGAACTTATTTTTTAATTTTTTTTGGTATTGTCTTGATTGTTTTTATTTTTATATGTATTATTATAATTTGTAATGACGATCCTTATTGAGAGACACGATTTGATTATTACTTGATTATTACTTGATTATCTGTTGACATTGTGACATTACAATTCTATCCTAATTTTATATGTGTCCTTTCGTATGTGCATTTTATTTTTGGTATTGTTCTAATAATTATGTTTATTTGCTATTGTAATGACGATCCTTATTGGGAGACATGATTTGTTATTGATTGTTATTTACGTGTATATTTTTAAATCTTTTGACATTGTTACCATAATTCTCATTTTGTATTTTTGTTTTGTAATGAAATGAAATGAAATGAAATGAAATAAAATTCTTTATTGTGCGCAAGAGTTCAGGTACATACATTTGCAGTTGTGATGCAGTTCTGGTTTTTGACGATCATGGCGTGAATACTTATAATTTTGTCTGTACAAATTTATACTGTTATTTTGTGTCGTGAAATAAATGATCTATCTATTTATCTATCTATCTTTTGTAGGAAGAAAAATTACTGCCATAATAATGTGACTTTTGTTTCAAAAACCGATGTCTGCCCACTGAGTCGAATAGTCGCAATTTCAGTCGTCAAGTTAAGATGGGATAAAGATTACAATTGTCCACCGCTTTGGCTCAAACTGACAACGCTCGCTAAGCTAATCTTTTGTAAGTTGCTAAACGAATTAGGGACAATGGGTATCGTTGAATACCTTACTTTGTGGCATTTAATCGGTTGAATACATTTTAATTGATTTAGGAACTTTCTCTCGTGGTAGCTCCCTCATGGCTGAGGATCGTGGTCATCGGTGAATGTGGATGGTCTACAGCTAGTTTTTATGATCTACCTCCGCCGGTGCCGTTAATAGTACATTACACAACTAGGGTGGTAATACAAAGAAAGGCCGAGATCGCAGAAGTTTGCGGCCCGAGCTGCAAGCGAGGGACGTAAATATGCGATCGTGGGCTTTCTTTATTACCACCCGTGTTGTGTACATCATTTTATGTCTACACTTGGCCATAAAGCGGCTTTTTCCGTACGCGCAGCGTGCTGAAAAAGTCACTTTATAGCCATGTGTGGCATAAATAAATTTTCACTGCAGCTAAAACGTACAACATAACGTATGCTAGCAACGCGAGTAACGTTATACCATTAGCTCTGTGCAATTGGACTATCCTATTCCTATGTTCATCCATTTTTTAAAACCACTTTTACGCAGCCGTTACAACTGGGTAACCTAGAAATAAAGCTGCTGTTCGGTAACCTAGAAATATATAAACCTTGGTGGTGGTTTATACTTCAAAATACGGGATACCCTTGTTTCCCATAAAGTTATGTTATGAGTCATAATTTATTGTTAGTAATAATTGTCGAAAGTCATACAGTATGTGTTTTTCTAAAACGGTAATATTTTTAGGATATTTTAAAACGCTAGTATATAGAAAACAATAGTTTTTTAAAACAGTTCTGAAAACCTGACGGTTTAGAAAATAGGTTGTACGACTTTCGATAATTATGAGTTATACAATATAACTTTTAAAAATTATGGGAGTACACACAAAATATACATTTTAAAAATGATAATTACAGTCTCTACAAGGTCATATTTATGTGTGATCAACACCGATACCTGTGTCGAGCTTTTCTCTTTAGATTTCCATAAACACACTTCATGGTGTCACAATGCGAAACAAGTGACGTTGTGTACATTGAACAAATCGTCTTTATAGCACCTAAATATGTCATATTTTACCCTTCATTATTTGCACAGAAAAGGTCCAGCTATAAATACACATATATTCTATTATTTAAAAGAAAACTCCCGTCCTAAGTTACTCCAACGAGCTTCCTTGAGAAAATATTCACAATTCCCCGTTCGCCCATTCACATTCTTGCAAACTTCGGGAATAATGTATGTTAATACGAGAAACAGACAGTATTGTTCACTGTTTTGAGCTACCCTTGATCTCTTACTCTGACTTTGTACCTAGTAGACTTTGAGTTAGTTCATTCATTAGCTGTCGATTGAGTAAATGTTTGGGAGCAAAGTGAATTTGAGAAACTAGTCACGTATTCTCTTTGTATCAAGTTCGATAAGTTAGTCTATTCAATCTACATTGATCTTGAATTCAAAGTTCACGTTATTAAATAATACTAGAGTAACTCCGATCTGAAATATACAGGGTGAATTTTAAATCGTGTATCGTAACCACGTTTACCGGTAAAACTACTTAAGACTAATACAGAGCACTAGTGTTAATTACAATTAAAGACCCGCTTAATTAATTATGAACAAAATGGTGGAGGCGCTTATATCATTAATCGTAATAAAACTGAATTATTTTATGAGTACATACGATTTAAATAGGTACTTACGTTGACAATGTCGACGATGATTTGATTTGACATTATTGACAATACGTGCCAAAATTCTATCCAGCCAACTTCAATATTAGGAGGTTGTATATCTAATGTTGAAATTTTCATGACAAGTACAAAACATGAATATAGGGTGACCACGAGATTTTAAAAATTAGGATAAACCTAATTAAAAGTGGTCACAATAAAAACATACTTAATTCAGGTTTAAAAGCATTGTAAGTTATTGTTAACTATGTATAGACTACAAAAACATTTTACGATTCACGATTTAAAATTCACCCTGTATATTAGGTGTACTGTTAAGGTATAATCGTTTTTTTTGTTTTTAATGTCGTATAATTTTACTTTATTTTTTATCGTTTTTCTTTTTACTTGTACGGAAATTGGTTAGTTGTCTCTTTACGGCAGACTCGTTAATTTGTAATTTAAAAAAAAAAAAAAAACGAAATAAGTTATAATTTGAGAACACTTGAGTGTGGCACAAACGCATAAAAGTACTGAACTATTTAGATGTAAAACCGCGCTGTTTCGTATTGTTTTAATAAAAATAAATATACTAGTTGGGCGTTTCAAATGCCGTTACTTCGGTGGGAGCTATATTGTCAAAGTTCCGCGGGATTCGTGCATCATTTTCAGTTATGTCGTAGAAAGCCCCGACTACAACATAACTGAAAAAATTGCGTTTTTTATGCAAATTTTTTAATACGCTTGAGTGGCCCTCAAAATGGTACTTATCGAGTTTCCCCTCTGTATTCAGTCAGCTTCACGTCACGGTAATTATATTAGCTTGAAAGCGTGACCTAATTACCGTAGCCTTTAAAGACGAAAATGAGGAACCAAAAAAACTGCTTCATAATGATTTTGTCATCGGGCCTTTATTTATCTGCAGCTGGACCTGCAATAGCGACCCGTTGCTGCAAATGGTATAAAAGACCATGGGCTTTCTATAAGTCTTGAATTATATTCAATAAAACTCCTGGTATGTTTTTTTTTTTTTTTGGTTTTTTTTTGTAACTGACAAACTCGCAACCCATACCCGGGCGTAGCGATTGTCGGACCGGGTGGTTGGCCGTGACGTTCCCTGGGGTCGAACCAGGTCGCTATCCAGACCACACCTGGTATGGTAGGATCATGGTACGCTATGACTACCCAACAGTTGAAGGAGCTGGGTCTGCATAACAATGTTAATTAGTCCTGCAGCTCCTTGGTCCTTAGGAGGATATGGCCGGAGCTCCTCAAAAGCTCAAGGCCGGGGTTGTGGGGGATGCTGGCCTGACGTCCGGGACGCCAAGGACGGGCTGCACCTGCTTCTCATCTCTCGGACCTGAAACACTACACAGAGGATTAATGTTGAAGAGTAGCCTAGACTTATCACGGCCCGGCCTGGCTACTCGTATCTGACCTAGTTTGGAACTCAGTTAAACAATTAAGGGGATTGGACCTACTGCCTAATAGGTCAGTCTCAGCTTCAGTTCAGTCGCTCGAATTGGTCGAGCCCTCTCGTTGTGAGGGGCCCTTTGGAAGGGAGAACAGTGAAGGGCCCTTTAGAGGGGAGGACAGTGTGGGGTCCTTTAAAGGAGAGGGCAGTGAAGGGCCCTTTAGAGGGGAGGAGTTTGACATCAGGCCGGTACTTTTTTTTTACTTGGTGCGCGAACAAACAAGCTGAGAAGTAAAAATTACGAAATTTTAATATTGACTTTTTATTACTTTTGGAAAAATAATGCTTCGGTTTTTTGTATGTAAAAAGCCTAAGCATCGCCGACTTTTCTAACATTTCTTCACATTTTAAATCTCTGTCCCAGAATTCTTACATTTCCCGCGTCGCCGGAGGCTTAGAATGAGCACTTTTGCCCGGTGAAGAATGCTCTTGAGATGTACAACATTATCCTCTCTGCCCCGACACCTTTATTTCACATTTAATAAGAGAAAAACTTTTGTTTTGAATTATGTAGTAACACGCTAAAAAGCTTTGTGCAACTTTGGAGTCATTATATTGTTATACCTAATGATATTAGATTTTTAGTAATATTTTCACATTTTGCGTAAGTATATAAATGTTTATTCTGATTGATGATTACTGCCCGGAATAGGACGATTTTTGTTAAATTTTCCATTTTTTTTTCAATTATAATTATATAAATACCTTGACTTAAGTCGTTTTAGGAAAACTTGAAATCTAATCAGTTATTAGTATTAAATAATAATAACTTGTTTCATTTGAATACTATTCCTTATTAGGGGTAGGTATATGACGAATTTTATAATTTTAAATTCTACTAAAACATTAAAAATTATGTTTTAGTAGAATTTAAAACTAATTTCAAAGAATTGGAAAAGTTTTCTTAATCATTTGAAGCGATAGCTAAAAATTGGTTTCAAGCGAAAATGTAACCCTAATTGTTCGCTTGTACTTTGTAGGGTATATTTCACTTTAACACTTTACACTTGTTGTTACTTTACACTTGTTGGTTGGTTGGTTATCTTTTGTTACTGGTCTAGCAATGGAAATTCCAAACCCTTATACAATTTTGAATAGACAACCGTTCGCTAGTTTCCAGACGTGACACCGCCCTCTATCGATACGAAACAAACTAAAAATATCCTCAGAATTAAACTAAAACGGAGTACCGGTCACGCCATCTAGTACTTAAATATGAACTAAAAAATGTAAAACGCAGTACGACCGGAGGCATCTAGTGGTCATTTGGTGAACTAAATAAATGCATATAAACTAAGCCTAACATAAGGATTAACATGCCGCCCACCAAGGGCAACTATGTTGACCTTAGTACAGCTTATCATGGTAACATTTACCTAAATTAATCATCCCCATAATATGCGAACGATGGGTAACAAATTAAACGCTCTGACTTCCAGAGTTAACACATACACACATAGCTAAGACACAAGGTAAGAGATAGCAATAAAAAAGAACTAAAAATACAAATACAGGCATTAATCGGTAATAGGCAGAACACACAGCTTACAAGTGGGTCTTTTAATCAGGTTACCCTTCACTTGTAGCGTGACTACGCGCGTAATTCCGTCATTGCCAGGGTGTTTTTGGGTGACTTTGCCGAGCAACCAACGACAAGGCGGTAAATCATCTTCTTTCACTAGAACTATGTCACCAATGGATGGTTCCGGATTGCGTTCTGACCATTTATGTCTTTGCAAGAATTTGTTTAAATATTCCCGTGACCATCTTCGCCAAAATTCTTGCACCATTCTTTGCGTCATCTGCCACCGACGCAACGAGTTTATGTTTTGATCCAGGTAATCGTGATCTGGGACAGTTAGCAGCGGTTCGCCCACTAAGAAGTGTCCTGGCGTCAAGGCATTAGTAGTACTCGAATCCGCGTCCATGCGAGACAGTGGCCGGGAATTGAGGCAGGCTTCTATCTGAGCTAAGACGGTGGTCATCTCTTCAAAGGTTAAGGTGGTTTCTCCAATAATCCTCTTGAGGTGATATTTGGCGGATTTTACACCGGCTTCCCAGATTCCTCCAAAGTTTGGCGCACGTGGTGGAATGAAATGCCAAGTAGTACCATTGGTGGCTAACTCATCCGCAATTTCCCTTAGAATTGTTGATTTTTCGGCTCCAAACAAGATGTTTAACTCTCTAGAAGCGCCCACAAAGTTGGTGCCATTGTCTGACCATATTTCTTGACAATGTCCTCGGCGCGCTACCATTCTCTTAAAGGCCTGTAGAAAACCCTGGGCCGTAAGATTGCTAACCACTTCTATATGTATCGCACGAGTCGACATGCACACAAATAATGAAATATAGCCCTTATAGGATTTGTGGCCACGACCACTGGTCGTTCTTAAGTTGATAGGACCCGCATAGTCGACGCCACAGACCTTAAAGGGTCGCGTTGGAGTGACTCTCGCTGTCGGTAACTGACCCATCAACTGAGTTTGAGTAGTCGATTTGTATCGGAGGCAGGTGACACATTTGCTAATATGCTTTCTTATCAACTCCTTTACTCCAAAAATCCAATACTTTGAGTTGAGATAATTGTGCATGAGTTGGTTTGCTCCGTGACATGTTCTTATATGTGCGTCGGCCACTATCAACGAAGTAAAGGCTGATTTCCTTGGCAGAAGCACCGGATGTTTCGTATTAAATTGCAATAGTGAATTTTCCAATCGCCCACCAATCCGCATTATTCCGCTGCCATCAAGAAATGGGTTCAACGATTTTAGTGCTGACCCCTTGGGAAAATTTGTTTCCTGATTTTCCAACACGTGGTATTCTTGTCGAAAATAGTCCCGTTGACATTGCCTAATGCACGTGTTCATAGCTTCCCGAACTTCTACTCCGGTCAGATGATTGGCGAAATTTCTTTCCGTAACTGGTGTGTTCATCTTCAGAAAACGTCGACAATATGCCACGACCCTGACTAATCTGGCCAGTGAGGAGAATCGTTCCCACAGATTGGTGTCTAATACGACATGATGAACCTTTGCCTCCTCTAAATTGGTATAAATATCCTTAGGTTTGTTGTAGCTGATAAGTTTTTCCTTTAAAAATTCGGGTCCATTCATCCATATTCCTGTATTTAACAACTCAGACGGCCGCACCCCCCTCGAAGCGCAATCTGCCGGATTGTGCTTAGACGCAACATGGGCCCATTGATTGGAATCCAAGGTTGTCAATATTTCCGAAACCCGGTTCGCCACAAATGTTTGCCATCTACTGGGGTGACTGTTAAGCCAAGCTAACACAATTGTCGAGTCCGTCCAGGCATGTAAATTGTTCTTTTCCACATTCACAATTGGAGCGACTTCCACTAGCAATCTTGACAGGAGAACCGCACCACATAATTCCAGACGTGGGATCGACACTTGTTTAATGGGGGCCACCTTGGTTTTGGCAGTAAGTAAGGTGATGACCACATTGTCTTGCTCGTCGACTACACGAGCGTATATGACCGCTGCATAGGCTATCTTGGAAGCGTCACAAAACCCATGCAGCTCCACTTTGCAATTCTGACGAGTGGTACCCAGCCATCTAGGCACCTTGATCTCAGTTAATAAAGCCAACTCTTGGCGATAAGTGCACCATTCCTGCCATAAGTTGTCTGGTACTGGTGCATCCCACTCGATACCAGTCAGCCAAAGCTTTTGTATCATAGCCTTTGCCAAGATGACACAAGGAGCGATCCAACCTAATGGATCAAACAATCTTGCTATATCCGCTAGGATAGTACGTTTAGTTGCAGGTTCCTTCATCGGTGGGAGTTTCACTGAATATTGAAATTCGTCGTGGCTTCGGTTCCAGGTTAGTCCCAATATTTTTATAACTGAGTCCAACTTGATCTCCAATTTCCGTCCATCATCGTCGTTGTTCCTTCCTTCCTGAATTTGTTGTAACAATATTTCGCTATTGCTAGACCACTTTTGTAATTCAAATCCACCTTTGTTCAGTAAATCCTTCATTTCCCAGAATATCTTTACTCCTTCCTCGACTGATTCGCACCCGGTCATCAAATCGTCCATGTAAAAGTCATTCAGGACCCTGCTTGAAGCCCTAGGGTATTTCTTACCGTCATCAACTGCCACTTGCTGTAACGCCTTGACCGCCAAATAAGGTGCTGATGCTGTTCCGAATGTTACTCGCAGTAATCGATAATGTTTCAACACAGATTCGGGATTATCCCTCCAAAGCAATCTCTGGAAGTCTGCATCATCTTGCCGGATCTTGACTTGCCGATACATTTTTACAATATCCGATATGAGACAAATACGATGCAATCTCCATTTTAAGATGATATGTCGTAGATCCGGCTGTAGTCTTGGTCCAATCATTAGGTTGTCATTCAACGACACTCCGTTTCTTCCCTTACAGGATGCATCGAATACAACTCTGACCTTGGTTGTGTCTTTATCTGGTTTGACAATCGCGTGATGAGGTAAGTATACCGCTCCGACATTATTCGTTTCATTTACTGGGACTTCCTCCATGTGGCCAAGCTCTTCGTATTCATTGATCACTTCCCTGTATTTCACCTTTAGGTCCTTATCCTTGTTTAAACGGTTTTCTAATGAATAAAATCTTTTTTCAGCTATCTTTTGAGAATGACCGTATTTGCAGCTTGGATCCTCGTCTCTGAATGGGAGCTTCACCACGTATCGGCCCTCGTCATCTCTTTTGGTACTTGTGATGAACAACGTTTCACATAGTTCTTCCTCCTCCGACAATCTCTTTTTCTTGTGCGTTACGACCTCTTCTAATTCCCAAAATCTTTTGAGAACATCATCTTCGTTCACTTGTGAGTGTAGGACTACCACATTGGCCGTCGCTTTCTTGTCCGTCATAACAACTTCCGACAGGATCCAGCCGAAATCTGTTGCTTGAGCTACCAATGTGCCTTGGGCATTTTTCTTGACTCCATCTTGGATTATCCGACTGTACACATCCGCGCCCAGTAGGATGTCGATTTTATTGGGCGTGTCGTAATTAGGATCCGCCAGACGCATTCCCACCATATTGAAACCACTCAAGTCCGTTACTTTCTTCGTAGGTAGCAATGCCGTAATCGTCTTCAATATATATGCTTTCACCGAAATCTTAAATCCTGGATGTACCAATGACTGTAAATTCAACATTACAGTACCCTTTGACGCAACGTTATTATCGCCTCCGAGACCCGATACTTTTCCACTGCTGTACTCTCGTTTTAGTCCTAAGTATTGTACTGTAGCTTCAGTTACAAAGGAAGCTTGCGATCCTTGATCCATCAAGGCTCGTACCGCGTAATATTCCCCGTTTCTTGATTGTGCCTTGATGACTGCCGTCGCGAGCAACACTTGTCCAATACCCGACGAAAAACAGCTCGTAACCGGCGGATTTTCTTCTTGTGCCTCAACTGTTCCAACGTTACTCCTTTTAGCCTCGAAAGAACCTGCCTCCATTCCAGAATCCGAATGCAGTAATGTGTGGTGACGGCGATGGCAGATTCTGCATGGTGTAGGGTTTTGGCAGAATTTAGCAGAGTGATTTCCACCTAGGCAATTAAAACACAATCCTTTTTCTTGAACGAAATTACGACGCGTCTCAATTTCTAATGCTGCAAACTGTTTACAGAAAGTCAATCGGTGTACCTCGGTGCAGCATGGGCATTGAGTGTTTTGCAAGACGTGTAAAACACGTGGTTTATTCGGTATAAAATTTTGACCGGTATAGATTGGTTTTTTATTTTCTACGAACTCTAAGCCACGAAAGCGATTCGTTAGAAATTCGCGAAATTGCTTGAAGGTCGGTAAATTATTGGGGCCTCCGATGTCGGCAGCACTCAATTCCCATGCCTTTCGTGTATCTGGGTCGAGTTTTAGAGTAAGCAAGTGTACGACTATTACGTCCCACGTGCTCACGTCAATCCCGAGATTCGCCAAGGCGCTTAAGCAGTCGCTACTAGTATCTACCAGTTCCTTCAAAAAAGAAGCCGACTCTATCACCGCGTTCCGTTGACTTAAAAACCTTTTTAAAATCGTGTTGCAAATGAACCTTTTGTTGTTATAGCGCTCCTGCAACAATTCCCAACATTTGGTATAGTTACTGTCCGAAATCGGTATTTGGCGCAGCAATTGCTCCGCTTCCCCGCTTAGATAACCCTTGAGATAGTGTAATTTTTGAACATTGTCCAAATTATTATTATTATGTACCAGTGACTCAAATAGATCCTTAAAGGTTACCCATTCTGTATACTGCCCCGTGAAATTTGGGATGACAATTTTAGGCAATTTGATACAAGCCATGCTGGGATTGCATTCTGAATTAGGTTCAGGTCTAGATTCTGAAGGAGCGCACATAAAAGTCTCTAACGCTGTTTTTGATTCAACCATATAGTCCATATATAGTTCTTCGGTCACGTCATACACCGCCTTTGTAACGTAAGGGTTGTCTTTTAGTTGGTCTGAATAGATTGACAAAAGTTGGTCATGACCTGCCGAGAACTTGTTCCATTTTTGTTCAAGGACTTGCATCCGAACTTCGACATATGCTTTGGTGATTCGACTCTTAGGCGATTTCTTATAATTTTGCAACGCGGTTTTTATTTGACTGCAATTTTCCAGTTGAACTTTAACTAAGGCATCCATTTTGACTACTATCCTTGACACTTGTTTGCTAAAGGTCTTTAGAGTTTAATCACCAAAACAATTTTGCCAGCGTCAATCTTGTTACTATAGTTGTGATATATTACAACTTCCAATAAGGAAAGGATAAATTTTTTTTTCAAAGTCCACAAAAATTTTTCTAAGTCCAAAATTAGATGAAAAATTCTAAGTCCAAAATTAGGTGAAATTTTCTAAGTCCCAAAACCGGCGAAATTTTTCAGAGTCTTTGTAACATAGCCGAATATTCGACATTCACTTTAAAAATATCTAAGTTATTAACTCTCTTGCATTAGAGTTGAATTTCGCTTGACCCCTTTCACACTGCACTAAGATTGAAAATTGACTGACTCACTTTTGTCCCACTTCACTGATACCTTTCCTCTCTCTGCACCTCTCCTTCCCCTCCTCGGAAGCTGATGGCTGCTGCTGCAGCACGTCGTCCGGGGCCAACTCCTGGCCCCAACTCGTGACCACGGCTCCGCTAACTGGTGCCGCCGCTTGGTACTGGCACCAAAACTTCGGTTCCTCCTGAAGGTGTTGGCCGTCCACACACGCCTATCACTTCAGGCCGATTATTCCGGCAACTTCGAAGGACCAAGGGTTCGTACACTAATGCAGACTAAATTGAATCAACTCTATTTAAACCGTAAATCATGAAGTAATTAAAAAATTCGCTGACTCTGGAAATTCGTTGGTGGCTTAATTGGAAGGGCACCTGTGTTAGTCCAGATAACCAATAAAGAAGTGGATTCAAATCCTGCATAATTTTCAATTTACCGTTTGAAATAAAAATGCTTTATTTTTTTAAGTGCGAAAAATTCAAAGCTTCGCAATCTTTGAAAAATTCTTAGCTTCTCAATCCCAAATACATAATCGAGAAATTTCCAGTGGTAATCTTCTCAAACTCTAAAGAAAGTGAATATGATTTCTGACATCTTAGTGTTAACATTATAGGTATCGAAAAACAAAAGGTAATCAATTAAAACAAAAATATTGTTTTAATAAGCAATAATAATAATAACCAATATTTTTGTTTTAATTAACATGGATTTCCGCAAACTTACGCCTGATTCAATAAATTATTTAAAAGGTAATCAATAAATTAAATCTACGGTACAAATAAAAAGAACAGTAAAGACCTGATCCGTCAAAAAACCACTGATTTTACTATCCTAGCTTGAATAACTAGCCTCGTGTAGCCCGGGCATCAGGGGAGCAGCGATTAGCGAGTTTTTTCTTCGCGGGCGAGTGAATTCTCTTAGAAAATATACTCGCCGGCAGTGTGAACAGCCAGCGATGAAATATTAATATATGTGTCTCTTTTACTAACACAGGATCCTTATCTTTTGTTCGTTTCTTCGGCGAGAAAATCGCTGATAGCTAATCGCTTTCTCACTCTTGGTGGGACCAGTACATAAAGCGCCCCCGAGACGGTCAAATGGTCGATTGGTAGGCCGGGACAGGTGACCTGGTTCGACTCCAGGCACCCCCCGGCACTTACCCAGCCCGATGAGCGTGTCGACTGTGTGTACGGCACACGGTCGAACGCCCTTGGGTGGTCTGGCCAGCGACCTGGTTCGAGCCCAGTGACCGCAACGGCCAACCACCCGGCCCGACAATCACAATGCCCGGACGTGGGTTGTGAGTTTGTCAGGTTAAAAAAAAAAAAAAAAAGGTCAAATGGTTTGATTCAAACCTTACGTGTTTGATGAAACCGTTTGATGTTGGTTTGAACTGTTGTCAAACGGCACTGCGCAGTTTGCGCCGTGATTAGACTTGTGTTACACTACGAAATCCACCACAAAACTAAGCCGAGTTTGTTCAAACGCGTCGGAGCACGATCAAACGGCGCGTCAAGTACAACAAAAATATGAAATTTCATCAAACGGGCTTCAAACCCGTATATGTTTGACAAACCGTTCAAACCACCTTTGTAAACGATCAAGACGAAACGAGTCAAACCAAAATCTACGCGTTTGAGTCAAACCGTTTGACCGTCTCGGGGGCGCTTAAGGCATGTTGCGTGGTAAGTTTTTCATCGCTACCCTGTACCTTGCACTCTGTTTAAATACACATTACACAGTTAGCCGTGCATGCTCCGAGCATGATCGAGCGTTTCATTATGCAAAATCCTATTTTGCATGCATTTCAGAAACGTTTTGGACTAACGGAGTTTTGAATGATTTATTCATGGCTAGCCTTTCGGTAACAGGTTAAATAGAACATGGTAAACATCGATGCCTTTTAAAATGTTGTAAATACATTATTAAGTACTTTACTGAAATGAAATACGTGGATTTATTGGTATTTCCTTTCTGCAAAAAGTAAAAAGAAATACCTTACCTAAAAAAGCAGAGGAGTTATTTAGCTACACGTTAAAATAAGTATTAAACGTATTATATCCAATGTTTAAATTATCTAGGGGCACGGTAGTGCCCCCGCCAAGTCGAGCAAAACAAAGGCACGGCCGTACCATCTTTTTCTTGCAGCCATTCAGGCCATTTTCAACCTCCTGTAATTAAGTGCTGGCTAAAGCTAGAACCCTGAATTTTCAGGGATGTATAGAGCACAATAAGACTTAAGTATATAAAAAGAAAGAAAGAAAGAAATAATTGATTTAGCGCAAAAACATTATACAATAAAATCAACATCAACATTTGAGCCTTGAGTAGGTTCGCGCTAAATAAGGACCCCACTCAGCATAATGTCACGGCAAGCCGTGACGCTGATTTTCGGTGAGGCCCTCAGAGACTAAAACAAAAACTGTTTAAATTAAATTAAACTAAACATTTAAACACCTTACCTTGTGGTAGCGTAACCTAGCATCTAATAACATTTGTATTGTAAATATGTGACGACACGAGTAAACATTAACCACTAACCACTAACTACCACCAGACACAAAAACTAATGTACGTAGGTATTAACTCCATATTATTATTATTTTTCTACTCCTGTACTTTTATTTGTCTTTTACTAGTACTTGGTCACGAACACTAATATAAGAACATACATAATGTGAGTTCAGAGAAGTCTATATATACCCCATTCCCTATAACAGCACAAGTGTCGTTATAGTCGCAAAACGATACTGCCAGCAGCCACAGACTTCTAAATCTAGGTTAAACTTAGGTCAAAGATAAAGTGCTTAATTCTAAATTTACGATAAAAATGCACAACTACCAAATTAACAAACAGATTCTTAAGAAAAAGTATTGTATGCAACGCTGTACAATTAAGTCAAAAAACGCTCACGGCGTCTCTATTTGCGATACTCGCCGCCGCAGCGGCTCGTATCGCAACCCGCGCCATTCGCATTTCCCGAGCCCACTTATACAACTGTTGCATAAATATGTACTCAATAACATTATATATATGAAAAAAATGAAAATGAAAAATGATTTATTGATCAAAACTGAGCATACAAATGAGTAAGTGGTAACAGTGATTCCCACACTAGGCGAGGCCTGTATCGTGGGATTCAGAATCAGTGACAGTTAACAACGAAACGAAGCGGCTTACTACGGAATGGTCTGAGGGTATAAATAGGTCTATTTTATTTACATTTATACGGTAAGAGAAGGCAAGTTAACTTAGATATTCAAATTACAAAACAAGAGATGGATATTTATACACATTCACTATAGCATAAGTGAGAATAGATGTGTACCTATGAGCTAGCATGCGGTGTGTGTGTGTGTGAGAGAGTTTTTTTTTTATTTTTTTTATTTATTTATTACCAAATATAAGTTGACATTTACATATATATATATCATCTGCCAAACTGTATAACAGTTTGTTGGCAGAACAGTGAGTGAGTGTGTGTATGTGTTAGTGTGTGTGTGGCGATATACTCAATAACATTCAATTTAAACGTTTAGTTTAAGAACTATTGCACGTCAAAGTTCCTTAGTTTTGTCACTGACTGACTGACTCACTCATCATCATCGTACTAAGGTACTTCTAGCAGATCCACACGCTCCAAATTTTAAACATAGTTTTTATCCTACCAAGTCCTACAAAAAAATATTGCAATTTCAGTCACAACTGCACACATAAGTTTGTAATCCTATACAAATAAATGCGATTACAAAGTTAGTTTTACAGTTCACATTTGAAAAATAATGGATTGGAATGTAATAAATAAAAGAAGACCACTAACAAAAAGAAATGAGATCCCATCAAAAACATTACATGTAAAAAGATGCAAGTCTCGCGCAACGCAGTTTTTTTACAACAAAAAAGTTTTGAGATGTAATGATAATCTAACTGTACACCAAGTTTACATTATTTCGAACAATCCCCCATAACCTTTTTGAAAAAAAAAAAATAATGCAATGTGCTTTGAATTATTTTGAACGTGGGGTAATTTTGTAAATTAGGACTTTCTACTAACCATGCATGATTTTTAAGGTGTGCCATTAGTTGAAGCACTATTGGCGTGTTAGTGTATTACTTACAGTAAATATACGTTGCGTGGATTACGAGAAATTCTTAAATTTCGGAATTACCCCATGTTCGGATTTACCCCAGTGCACCTTCAACGAAATTGACGGCGCAGTTGTAAATTACCTTGCAGTCAGGGCTCGAAACCGGTATTTTGCAAAAACCGCGAAATAGCCCAATATAGGCTACTTGACAGTGTGAAAAATAATGGAAGAATTATGGATATATGTATTAATTATAAGTATTAAAACCAATTTACGTCAATATTACTAAAAATAAATGGATAATTTATTTATAAAACTCGGATGAAAATTGATTATTTTTTTATCTGTCGCCATTTTATCGAAAACGGTTTGGATTGGCTGATGACGTCACACCATAGTAAACAGCATCGACAGCATCTGTCAATCCTATTTTTAAAGGAAGAACGTTATGCGATCCTCGTTGACATTTGTCGGTTTACTATCATGTGTCGTCATAGACGCCATATTGTCCGAGAAACCGTTTTGGCGGCTAATTTTAAAAGTGCATTTTTATTTGCTTTTTTCGGAAAAAATACACAAAAGAATTAAAAATTACCACTTTCTGAGTGCTCAATAGACATCATTAAACAATCGGATTGACTTTTCAGAAACCTGTCAAGTAGCCTATTTTGAATTATTTTATGCTTTTTATATAGAGCTCAGTAATGTCGTATTAATGATTTCGTATTATTAGATTTTCTGGTTAAAAAACGAAATAATAAACCAAAGAACGATAAGAACGGAAAGAATACCGGTATTTTGTATGGAGCAAATACCGGTTTCCGAGCCCTGCTTGCAGCAGAGTGTCCTGTTAAGTATCAACGAAGCATGCGTCCCACATACCTATCGATGCTTTTTCTATTGAACGAGGTCGCGAAGTTAGGTCATAGGAAACATTACGAGATAGGGTGTGCTTTAAAGCCTTTCAGATAATATCGATTACGGGTACGCACGTATAAGCTAAGGCTTCACCGACTAGAGTTTCATGGCTGTTCGATAAGGATGATTTTTAGTATAGGTCGGCCATTATCACGAAGTATGACTGCGGTCACCTAATGACCGCGACGCTGTTTTCATACTAAATGTATGGAGACGCGGTAATTAGACGCAGTCATACTTCGTGAGAATGGCCGAGGTACAATCTGTTAGGGTTCATCTAGTTTTGGAATTATTTTATTCGTTCAAATTCGTTCGTTCGAATACTTTGTGTTGCTCGAAATATGTATAAAAACAAATGAGTGAGGTACTATAAGGCGTCTACTTTGGGTACTTTGACCCAGTGAAGGGTAACATGGCCTATATGAAAATCACATATATAGGACTTAATCGCGTAAAAACATGATATTACCTCGACGTTTCGGACGTGCCGTGACGTCCATGGTCGCGAAGGGACTGGCGAGGCGGGTGTCAACGTCTTCTAGCCGCGCGGGTTTTCCGAACTACCCGCACTTGGTCTTGATTAATACTTTGCATATTAGGGTTGTCACTCGGCCGACACACTACACTAACCACATCAGGCGATTTGCCGGAAGACACTTGATGATATTGACACATGCTGATGACCGGATTCCACGACGAAGAAAGCTTAAAACCATCTTCCCGATTGAAATTGCGGTGTTTTTTGATCTCAACCGCTTCACGGACAATTCTACTATAGTAATTGCGTTCTGTAGACAGGATCTTGGTATTATAAAACTCCATCCAGTGGTTTGATCCAGACTCCAACACATGCTTTGCTGTAGCCGATTTGTCTACTTGGAGTTTTCTAACAGCCGCGATGTGTTCTTTGACCCTTTCCGCTATGGTGCGCTTGGTCTGCCCAATATAAGAACTCCCGCAACTGCAACCAACCCTGTAAACACCCGGCGATTGTAAAGGAATAACATCCTTGGGTGATCTTACATGCCTCGTGACCTTGGATAACGGTTTGTACACAGTTTTAATCGAGTACCTTTCTAGTACTGCACCGACTTTATCCGTTATCCCCTTCACATAAGGCATGAACGCTGGTTGTCTCTGAACGCCAGGACGCTTTTCCTTTGCTTTTCTTCTCGGCTGCCGCCCGTTCACCTTGTATCCGTTCCACCCGAGGACCTTCTGCACATGTGACAACTCGTTATCCAAAAATTCTGGGTCACAAAGGTCACGTGCTCTGTTGAATAACGAGCTAACAACAGACCGCAGGTGACGGGGGTGATGGTGAGACAGAGCATTCAAATATCTGTCGGTGTGCGTCGGTTTTCTGTAGACAGTGTGCGTCAGGGTTCCGTCCGTTCGACTTATCACCTTCACATCCAAAAAAGGCAAGCTCCGTTCCGATTCCAATTCATACGTAAAATTAAGCTTAGTATGAATGGAATTGAGATGCTGTAGTAATTGCTCAACTTCCTGTTTACCACCTTTCATAATGCAGAAAACATCATCCACATATCTCTTCCATAACTTCACCGCCCATGGTTGCAGATCTATACTGGCCTCAAAATGCTCCATCCAGATATTTGCCAAAACCGGGGCTACAGGGCTACCCATGGCAACACCATCGATCTGGAGGTAATGTTTTCCTCGATATAAAAAGTAACTACCCTCTAAACAGTTCCGTAGCAGTACCATGACCGACGGTTTTAAGCTTTCTTCGTCGTGGAATCCGGTCATCAGCATGTGTCAATATCATCAAGTGTCTTCCGGCAAATCGCCTGATGTGGTTAGTGTAGTGTGTCGGCCGAGTGACAACCCTAATATGCAAAGTATTAATCAAGACCAAGTGCGGGTAGTTCGGAAAACCCGCGCGGCTAGAAGATGTTGACACCCGCCTCGCCAGTCCCTTCGCGACCATGGACGTCACGGCACGTCCGAAACGTCGAGGTAATATCATGTTTTTACGCGATTAAGTCCCGTTTTGTTATAATAATGAGTGAAAATCGTGAAAGTTTAAATCAATATCACATATATAGGGTTATAAGGAGGGTCTGGTAATAAACAAACATGGACGGTCAACAAAAACCAACCACATGATAGTGCCATAATTAAACCTGAATCAAGTTATTCCCTCCGGCCAAAGTTATCCTCTCGGGCCAGAGTACCCCGACCTTATGATACCTACTCCATATAACAGATTATAAGGTTTTTTCTGTATACACGAATAGAAGAGAACGCTGCTTTGCGACGGGTGGCCATTTATTTCTGCAAGATTGGCAATATCACTTTTATTCTTGATTATTTCTTAGGATTTTAATGGAAATGACTAGTTCTAAAACTTTCTTATTTATATGTGCCAATTAAGGCCTTAACTATCAAAAGTATTAATAATAACAATTATTATTTGACTGATTGAAGAATAGTTGTGTGTAACTTTTAAGTGGTCGGGGGCTAATCTTTAGTAATATTGCGTGTTGTGGGATACAAGAATATTATTTAACTGATTGAAGAATACATATATAGATACAGGAAATCAAAGTACACAGAAAAACTAAATGGCACTCGCCTGTGTAAAGATGCGGAAGTCAAGGTACATGGCAGAATTGAAGGCGTTTTCTGGGTGTACGGGTGACGAATGGTTGAGTCACTGGGCCGGAAATCCAGAGGTATCGGGTTCGATTCTCGGTCTGTACACAGGCGAGTGCCATTTAGTTTTTCTGTGTACTTTGATTTCCTGTATCTATATATGTAACATAAAATGTGGTGTAAATTTCCCGCATTAAAAACCAATGAAGAGACAAAAAAATGTTTCTTTCATATATAAAGTGATTGAAAAATAGTTGTGTGTGACTTTTAAGTAGTCGGGGGCTAATCTTTAGTCATATTGCGTGTTGTGGGATACAACAATATTATTTAAGGAAAGTAAATTTTTGGTCAGCCGTTATTAAAATTGATCCGCAAAAAAAAATAAGCAGTTAAATCATTTGGGCAGCATACAAAGATTTGGCTGGCAATAAATAAAGGGTATCATTTAATCGATCAGCAAAATATTCATATTTTGGTCAGCAGAAATATGTATTTGGTCAGCCAAAATAGCTAGTTGGTAAGTAACTTATGGTAAGCAAACATTTATAAATCAGGCTGCAATTAATGATATACTGATCTGCTCTAAATTATTTTGGTCAGCAAATTAAATATTTGAGCTGCATTAAGCGATCTACGGTAAATCAAATTTTGGTAAGCAATCAGTAGGTAAGCAAAATATTTCATTTTGTTCATCAAAAAAAAAGGGAGCAATAAAACCTAACTGGGCGCAACTATTCTGCCGCCAATCGTGTGCGCATTTTGTCATTCGGTAATTGTCAGCTGTCAAGTAGCAGGTGTCACTGTGATATATACAGGGTGTCACTGTGATATATACAGGGTGTCACTGTGTTATATACAGGGTGTAACTGTGATAGATACAGGATGTAACTGTGATATATACAGGGTGTCACTGTGATAGATACAGAGTGATACTGTGATATATACAGGGTGTCACTGTGATAGATACAAAGTGATACTGTGATATATACAGGGTGTCACTTTGATAGATACAGAGTGATACTGTGATATATACAGGGTGTCACTGTGATAGATACAGAGTGATACTGTGATATATACAGGGTGTCACTGTGATAGATACAGGACAGGATGTCACTGTGATATATACAGGGTGTCACTGTGATATATACATAGTGTCACTGTGTTATATACAGGGTGTCACTGTAATGTATACAGGGTGTCACTGTGATGGGCTCATGTAAAATTGGTATTTCGATTTTTTATACATCTCATGATGTTTAGAAGTTATATTATTTATTCACAACGTGTATCGTTTCGTTTTTAGGGTCAGCAAAAAAAATAACCCTAACCTACCTATTTTTGAGAGCCGTTTCGTTTTTAGGGTCATCAAAAAGAAAATAACCCTAACCTACCTATTTTTGGGAGCCGTTTCGTTTTTAGGGTCATCAAAAAAATAACCCTAACCTACCTATTTTTGGGAGCCGTTTCGTTTTAGGGTCATCAAAAAAAAAAATAACCCTAACCTACCTATTTTTGGGAGCTGTTTCGTTTTTAGAGTGACACCCTGTATATAACACAGTGACACCCTGTATATATCACAGTGACATCCTGTATCTATCACAGTGACACCCTGTATATAACATAGTGACACCCTGTATATATCACAGTGACACCCAGTATATATCACAGTGACACCCTGTATATTTCAATTAAACTGCTTACATACATGTTTTCTCTGCTGACAGTGACATCCTGTATCTATCACAGAGACACCCTGTATATAACACAATGGCACCCTGTATATATTACAATGACATTCTGTATATATCACAGTAACATCCTGTATACATTACAGTGACACCCTGTATACATATAACACAGTGACACCCTGTATATATCACAGTGACATCCTGTATCTATCACAGTGACACCCTGTATACATTACAGTGACACTCTGTATATAACACAGTGACACCCTGTATATATCACAGTAACATCCTGTATACATTACAGTGACACCCTGTATACATATAACACAGTGACACCCTGTATATATCACAGTGACATCCTGTATCTATCACAGTGACACCCTGTATACATTACAGTGACACCCTGTATATAACACAGTGACACCCTGTATATATCACAGTGACATCCTGTATCTATCACAGTGACACCCTTTATACATTACAGTGACACCCTGTATATAACACAGTGACACCCTGTATATATCACAGTGACATCCTGTATCTATCACAGCGACACCCTGTATATAACACAGTGACACCCTGTATATATCACAGTGACACCCAGTATATATCACAGTGACACCCTGTATATCTCAATTAAACTCTCTGCTGACCAATTGTAAAATCTTGCTACCCAAGTAATTATTTTGCAGCTCGACTGTTTATTAGGCAGCCAAATGATAAAAAAAGCAGATTAATATTGGTTAAAATGCTAACCGTTTTTAAACTGTTTGCTGAACAAGAGTTGCCGCCCAATTTTATTTATTGCCAGCCAAATCTTTGTATGCTGCCCAAATGATTTAACTGCTTATTTTTTTTTGCGGATCAATTTTAATAACGGCTGACCAAAAATTTACTTTCCATAAATAAAATCGGGCGGCAACTCTTGTTCAGCAAACAGTTTAAAAACGGTTAACATTTTAACCAATATTAATCTGCTTTTTTAATCATTTGGCTGCCTAATAAACAGTCGAGCTGCAAAATAATTACTTGGGTAGCAAGATTTTACAATTGGTCAGCAGAGAGTTTAATTGAGATATACAGGGTGTCACTGTGATATATACTGGGTGTCACTGTGTTATATACAGGGTGTCACTGTGATAGATACAGGATGTCACTGTGATATATACAGGGTGTCACTGTGTTATATACAGGGTGTCACTGTAATGTATACAGGGTGTCACTGTGATAGATACAGGTTGTCACTGTGATATATACAGGGTGTCACTGTGTTATATACAGGGTGTCACTGTAATGTATACAGGATGTTACTGTGATATATACAGAATGTCATTGTGATATATACAGGGTGCCATTGTGTTATATACAGGGTGTCGCTGTGATAGATACAGGATGTCACTGTCAGCAGAGAAAACATGTCTGTAAGCAGTTTAATTGAGATATACAGGGTGTCACTGTGATATATACAGGGTGTCACTGTGTTATATACAGGGTGTCATTGTGATAGATACAGGATGTCACTGTGATATATACAGGGTGTCACTGTGTTATATACAGGGTGTCACTGTAATGTATACAGGGTGTCACTCTAAAAACGAAACAGCTCCCAAAAGTAGGTAGGTTAGGGTAATTTTTTTTTGATGACCCTAAAACGAAACGGCTCCTAAAAATAGGTAGGTTAGGGTTATTTTTTTTTGATGACCCTAAAAACGAAACGGCACCCAAAAATAGGTAGGTTAGGGTTATTTTTTTTTGATGACCTTAAAAACGAAACGGCTCCCAAAAATAGGTAGGTTAGGGTTATTTTTTTTATGACCCTAAAAACGAAACGGCTCTCAAAAATAGGTAGGTTAGGGTTATTTTTTTTGCTGACCCTAAAAACGAAACGATACACGTTGTGAATAAATAATATAACTTGTAAACATTATGAGATGTATTAAAAATCGAAATACCAATTTTATATGAGCCCATCACAGTGACACCCTGTATACATTACAGTGACACCCTGTATATAACACAGTGACACTATGTATATATCACAGTGACACCCTGTATATATCACAGTGACATCTTGTATCTATCACAGTGACACCCTGTATATATCACAGTATCACTCTGTATCTATCACAGTGACACCCTGTATATATTACAGTTACATCCTGTATCTATCACAGTTACACCCTGTATATAACACAGTGACACCCTGTATATATCACAGTGACACCCTGTATATATCACAGTGACACCTGCTACTTGACAGCTGACAATTACCGAATGACAAAATGCGCACACGATTGGCGGCAGAATAGTTGCGCCCAGTTAGGTTTTATTGCCCCCTTTTTTTTGATGAACAAAATGAAATATTTTGCTTACCTACTGATTGCTTACCAAAATTTGATTAACCGTAGATCGCTTAATGCAGCTCAAATATTTAATTTGCTGACCAAAATAATTTAGAGCAGATCAGTATATCATTAATTGCAGCCTGATTTATAAATGTTTGCTTACCATAAGTTGCTTACCAACTAGCTATTTTGGCTGACCAAATACATATTTCTGCTGACCAAAATATGAATATTTTGCTGATCGATTAAATGATACCCATTATTTAACTGATTGAAAAATAGTTGTGTGTCACTTTTATGTGATCGGGGGCTAATCTTTAGTCATATTGCGTGTTGTGGGATACAACAATATTATGTAACTGATTGAAGAATAGTTGTGTGTAACTTTTAAGTGGTCGGGGGCTAATCTTTAATCATATTGCGTGTTGTGGGATACAACATCAAAAAATGTGATTTATAACCATGGTGTCAACCCTGTAATTTCGTTGCTGATAAAGCTAGCTTGAATTTATAATTTCCCTGGCAATGTCGACCTTCTTTTGTCATACTCGTACCTCAACTTCTACCCCCAAATAGCGACATCATCTATCGCGTGCCCACTCGATCCATTATTACTTAATGAGGTTTTAACGTGGCTCAATTTGTAAAGCCTTGTCATTTAATACAAATATCGCATTGCGTATAAAATTAAAATAAAGACTTATAATTCGCACGCAAAGGCCAGATAAAGGCTTGACTCACGCAATAGTTTTAGTTGTCACTGTTTATTGTTATCCTGATTGATCTACATTGATGATGATATTGATGTAATAAAACCGGACAAGAGCGAGTTTGACTCGCCCACGAAGGGTTCCGTAGAAATACTTACATTTAAAATTATAGTCTTTAAATAAAGACTATATTTTTATGACTTAATAACAAATTTACAGTTTTCTGATTTTTCTCTATATAAGACGGTATTTATTACCTACTTGCCAAATTTTATATTTCTAGGTCAACGGAAAGTACCCTATAAATCTTGTTTTTTTTGACAAAGTCGAAATATTTGTTTTTTGCGGCATAAATGGCCGTATCTTTGTTTCATGCTAACATAGAAGCTTGTTTTTTTCACAACTTTAAGGGATTGTAGACTTGAGTATATGGTTTTAAGTTCGACTTGATACCTCTACGCGTTCTCGAGATAAAGGGTCTTGACAGAAAGACAGACAAACAGACAGACAGACGGACTGACGGACAGACGGACAACAAAGTGATCTTATAAGGGTTCCGGCTTTTTCCTTTTGACGTAACCCTAAAAATTGTTCTATCATCAATTTATACAGACGTCAAAGGAAGGGCCGCAGGCTATCCACCAGGTAGCTGGTAATTCGCAGACATGCGTAGGTTTCCATCCGTTTTTGAACTATAATAGCAATTCTGACTAGTTATAACAAACTACTAACTAAGGAATGCAGTGAAGTTATTTAGATGCGATAATTAGACATGTCCTTTTGCCCAAAAGGCTCAGCTAAACCACCTAGTCATGCGCAATATGATATGCATATTTCGTTTATAGACAAGTATCTCTCTTTTAGTTCAGGAATACAGTGTATATGACTCAGAACTGAATTAGCGAATGAAGGAGTGACAACGACTGATATACGTTATTTCAATCATTCATTCAGGAACTACCGTAGACCAGGGACTACTAGGGGGTACTTTAAAATGCAGGGGCAACTTTGCAAAAGCAGTTTTTTTTTATATAATTGATTTTTGTTTTGCTAAACTCAATACACGAAATAGTTTGGTTGATTTTGCAGCTGATTATCAAATTGCAACCTACTACTGAAATATAAAAATCATGTTATAACCATATTAAATCTATCAAAGTAGTCCCATTTTCACCACCAACCCAACATCACCCAGTCACCCCGTTTTACGGTACTCATGTCTACGACCACCACTGGCTTCAATTCCTCGCCAAGCTCAGTCTATCCTCTGGCTCCATTTAGACGGGGTGAGAACTCGTATGCGATTTTCATTTCATTGCGGCGATTAATCGATCAACTGTACTCACCGTAGGTAGCCCGCAATGTAATCAAACTCGCATACGAGTTCTCGTCCCGTCTAAATGGGGCCTTTTTCTATCATCCGAAAGTATCGACAAATTTGATATTTCTTGGTGAGCAGCACTTCAACACTCCAACATTATGATAAACTTTTTGGAACTTAATCAACTTACTTCGAGCGAAATTTTTCTATCTTTTACTACTGAAAACACTAGTAAACAGTAGCTGTGAAGCGATGAATTTAATAGCTTCATTTATCGTGGAGTTTTAGTAGTATTAGCGCTCATAGCTTTTATGCCGTGGTATGTTGTAATAAATAACAAACGATTTGATATTTACTATTAGCTTTTCGGTAAAGGTATATCGCGAGGAAACCTGCATACATCAGTGAAGAAATTCTTATGTGAGTGTATATGAAATCCTCTAAAAGATGTTGGTGGGACTCAGAGAACCACGAGAGATTGAGTTGGCAACTTCCTTGTTCAACGCGTCAGCTGAGGCTGACGCGTTGAACAAGGAAGTTGCCAAGGAGTTGGAAGTTGATTGTGAGCAATCTAGTGAGGAAATGCTACCAGCATCTTTGGAACTACGCTGCAAGGGGTAGGGGCCATTTTTAGATTTATTTATGTTTTAATTTATTTAATTTTAATCTAGTTTTAGTTTATAGTATATTAATTTTAATCTAGCTTATACCTACATTGATCTGTTTTTTGTCTCGTTAGATGATATGTGATCCCTGCACTCGAAGATGATTCTGTAAGTCTGAATAAAGCAAGATAAATTGGTTACTTCGTTCTACAATATGTTATTTCCACGAAATCTTATTTTGGCAATACTCTGTACAACCTTGGAACAGTCTTGTTGAAGCTAGGCAATTCATTAACCGACATTATGGCAGATATCCAGCAATCCGAATTTATTGCATGATATAAGGGCACTTGCGGTTGCTGTCGATATTTACTGCCCATTCGCTAAAATTATACACGGCATAAACATGAGTGCTTGCCATTATTTTGAGAGGAGTTTAGAACGTAAAAGAAGCAGCGGGGGCCGGCTTCTAACAAGACAGAGTGACAACATAGTAAACGTCATTGGAAGACAATGGAGGGAAAGCGTGCGACAGGTACCTATGTTCCCTTCAGTGGCGTTGCGTCCAAAGAACTAGATTCCTACCGGCTTGCCTAATATCAGGCATTTGACCAGCTTATTCTACAGCTCTTAAGGAAAATGTACTCCAAATCTGCACCGGCTTGGCCAAGGATGCCGGCTTACCTACGCCACGCCACTGGCTCCCTTTCAAGGTGATCCGGGCCAAGCGACTTGGTTCGATCCCAGGGTACCTGGTCCGATTTTTACAACAGTTAGTAAGACTAGTAAGTTTGTCAGTTTAAAAAAAAGTGCCTATGTTCTTCTCGAGACTGGCAATGATGACCTCTTTTGATCTCAGACATGCTGACGTCATAAGCTTCATTTGTTGTCATTTTGTAAAAGGAATGTATTCGTATAAAATGCGTTTCTTCACTTCTTTTCTTCTAAATAAAGTAATGTTGGGCTGGTAACACATTAGATAGTTTTCTAACATTAACGTGTCATTCAGCATGTCCGATTTTGGTAAGAACATACCTGATTTTCTTGTACCATGCTCATTGCTCACAGCTACCGACGCAGAATCGGCTAGCGCCTTTTTTTTAAAGCCTAGTTAGTCAACTCGCAACCCTAGTGGGCGTAGCGATTCTATGACCGGGTGGTCGGCCGTGGCGTTCCCTGGGGTCGAACCAGGTCGCTAGCCGGACCACCCCGAGTGGATCGGACTGGGTGAAACAGATCGGCTAGCACCGGACAAAAAAAGCGAGGACAACGATCCCCTCCCCGCGACCTCGACCCCGCCCCGCGTTGAGTCACCGAGACAAACTTGCGCGTCGACACGCGTAATCCTCAAGTTATAGTAAGAATTATCTAAGCTGTCCGAATGTTCCTAAAGAGAGTGAGCAAACATTCGGACATCTTAGATATTTTTTGCGGACAGCACAATATTTTCTGAAAATTTTACCTAATTTTTTTTCAGAAATGGCATATTTTATTGAATCTAATGCCTAGGAAAAAATTGGACGATCAATGATATTTCACCCTGTATGTATGGTGGTGAAAAATGCCACTCACGGCCTTAGGTGAAAGAGTCTACGTCAGAAATAACCCTAAATTCAGAATTTTAGTTTGTTGACACAGACGCACAGTTTACAAGCTGTTTTGTTAATATATATTTTAGGACTCCCAGTGGTTGTTAACTTGAAGCACAGCATAATTTTCTACCCCTGGCTCTGTAATATTGTCTGGTATAAAATCTAAGTACCCATTAAGCAGTTTATTAAAAGAAAACTTTGTGGTAAAGCGTTCTATTTTTTTTTTCACTGTTCAAGTGGCGTCCAATGTCATTGTCCGAACAAGAAACCTTTATGTTATAATAATGGATCCAGCTTATAAAGATTTATTGTTTTTTTTTTTCAAAATAGTCAAGTAGTCATGTTTTTTGTACACCAAAAAAGAAAACTCACAATAAAGATTACAACTTCTATAGAAAAATTAAATACTCTAGAACTCGCTTAATACGATCACGTTAATACGATTTTCAGCATAATACGCCTAAGACACGGTTTTCCGGTTCTCCGTACAAATAAAAAGAGGGTCATCATTCGCTTCCACGACATCAATCATGCTTCAAATGTGTTATAGCTTGATACATTTTGATTGCGCGAACCGGCAGACGGACAGACGGACGGACAGGCTTGAGACAGAAACGGGTTGTTCGAAGCGAACAGTGACCTCACGTACGTTACGACATGTCCAAAGCGACGACGTAAATACATCTCGTTTTACGGAATTAAGTGCTGTTTTATTATAATAAAGAACAAAGAGAAGCTCTTTGTGAAATTTTCAGATGCTACATTAAGCTTTACGCGGTTTATGAGTCAAGTAACACGTTCCTGTTAAAATTTTATTTTTAAATCCTGTAGTCATGCCCGTAAAGAACCGCAGAAAGCGTTTCGATGTTAACAGTTCAGGGAATTTTAAAACATTGCAAAAGTTTGTACCACAGTTGGGTCGAGTATGGGTTTATCCGGTGGAATAATGAGAACTTTATAAAATTGTGCAGTACAGACCTACTTTTTCCAGCTTGTGGAACTTTGTGATATTGCGTAATAAACGGGCCGCTTTTTCGATACAATATTTGTAGTATCAGAGTAATTACGTAAATTTCTGAAAAAGTCTGTATAAAATTTGATATAGTCACGGTCACTGCTTTAAAAGTCGTTAATTTTTTTTTTTTTTACCAATTTACTATGAAAAAATAATCAATTATGGCGCTGATAATCATCAAAACAACGAGTCAGGCTAGCACGAGATTTGCAAAAACGTCAATATCTCGAAACTAAGGGATTTTTACTAAATCAAATTTACTTAATGTTATGTCTTATGAGCTGGTCTATCAGCCCTTTTCGTATGGACGTTGGTTTTGTATAATTTCCGGTTCCAAGTCAGTTTTCCTTGATATGGCATGACGAATTCACGATTTTTCAAATTTAAAAAGATAAATAATACTAACTATAACCGAAAACGACTCCGAATGCTGCTTTTTTACCCGACTGCAGCGAAGCCCAAAGGAGGGTTATGTGTTTGACCTGTATGTATGTATGTCTGTTCCTATGTCCGCTCGTAACTACTCAACGGCACAACCGATTTTGATAAATGGTACATCATTAGATTCGTCTTGATGGTGCGAGTGTCACTGGGTATGAATTTCGTTAAAATAAACAAAATGGCGGATTTTATGCACTTTTAAAGTGCACCGCGGTCGGGCTTTTTTTTTTAATATATTTATTAACAGTTTTAGTGGCCAAGTTTTAAAAACTAACGGTCAATAAAGGTCCGATAAGGTCCAGTTTGTGTAGGAAATGAAACAGTGTAAACGGCCGGCTACGGAAGCGTACATAAAGTGACCTCTCGCTCTACCTTTTCACAAGCTTTCATTTAACATGCAATGATCGTATATATGTACGTAGCAGTGGCGTGGCGTCCAAAGAACTCTCTTCCTACCAGCTTGCCTAATATTAGGCACCTGATCACCTTATTCTACAGCTCTTAAGGAAAATGTACGCCAAATCTGCACCGGCTTGCCCAAGGATATCTTTTACGCCACACCACTGGTACGTAGATAAGTTCGTATGTATTATGGTTCCATCAGAAGACGAGCGCCAGCTCTGGAGTTGGTATTATGTTGAGGTGAGACCTTTTTGTGGCAGCGAGATTTTTATTTTTTTTGTGTTTTCTTGTTTTTTCTTTTTTGGAACTTTTTGCTGTCATAAATAAAATGTATTTTCTTTCTTTCTTGCTAGATAAAATGTATGTAAGTTTGTAAGCTGTTGCATGAATAAGTAACAGACGTACAGAAGTTTCTCTTTCTAACAAAACTGAAGTTCGGGTCCGACCAGCACCCAGTACTTTCAAATCAATCAATCAATTTATTTATTAATTTTTTGAACCCAAGTTTGGTAACAATGCAAGATTATTGTACCATAGAGCTGATCTGATGCCATCATCACCTCCAGACTCCATAGTCTGAAGGTGGTCATAGGACCATCTAAATTGCATATGATAAATCTATCATGTTTGGACTGATTTGATTAGTCTTGTCATGCAGTTTGCGATTTTTTAAGAAGAAAAACCTGACTCAAAAAAAAACTCGACACAAGCTTATTGCTGTTACTTACGGGTGTAATTATCGGAATTGTACATTATACTTAGGTACCTAGGGAGGTAAAACAAAGAATGTTTCAGATCGCAGGTATTTGACGCCCGAGCCGAAGGCAAGGGCGATAAATATGCGATCTGAGGCCTGTATTACCTCCCGTGGTAAGTGCAAAATTTTACGTCTCCCCCAGGCCCGGAAATGGGATTTTCCGTACGCGTAGCGTGCGGTAATTGCCTCTTTATTAGGGTTGCCAGGTGAATCGCGAAAAAATACCGGACCACCCCAAAAAGGGGGGAAAAATACTTTTTTTTTTATACTAATACATTGTTCTGTCTGGTATGACCATTTAATTTTTTACCGGACAGGCCTCGAAAATAACGGACTGTACGCTTAAATACCGGACATCTGGCAACCCTAGTCTTTATGGCCAGGTGTGACGTAAAAACATATACGATACGACCTCGTGTCGTGGCACGATGCGACGGCGACGATACCACGTTGTGACGTGGAATCCTGTGACGTGCATCGTAAAAACTCCCACATCGTATCGTCTCTCGAACGAGTTTAAGCTCCGCTCTGCGCTGCTTTAGAGATTATTATAATTCTATTGGTAAATACTGGCTTAGCTCCTCTCTTCTCCGCTCCGCTCCCCTCCCCTCCCGCTTTACGTGCCGCTTAAGTTTATGTGTTGGATTTGAAACTCGTTCTGAGTTTTAAGTTTGCAGAATTTATAAACCAGAAATAGATATATACCCGTTTTATTCACAAAGCGGCCATTCTCACGAAGTATGACTGCTTCTAATAACCGCGTCTCCGTGCATTTATAGTATGAAAACAGTCTCGCGGTAATTAGGTGACCGCAGACATACTTCGTGAGAATGGCCGAAATTAATTAAGTGAGCTGATAGTGCGACCTAAAAAAAATTTTAGAAATGCTGTGTTTACCGTGTTAAATATTTTTCCAAAAAAGTAAGTGTTAAAATAACATAAATAAATAGTTTTTGACATATTTTTGTCTGCTCATCTGTTTTTATCAATCGATGAAATGTCTGTTTGTCTGTTTGTTCGTGCATCACGTAAAGACTACCGGGCTGATTTCCATGAAATTTTACAGAGGATACTTTTTACCCGACTAAACCAAAGCAAAAAAATACATTTAATTTAGGTATTTCACCTCAACGAACGAAGTCGCGGGCGTACCTATCCAGTCTTAAATACAAAAGGAAAGCGAGTTCTGTCTTTTGAGGACTAGATATATTTTTATGCACTATAAAATATTTTATTATATGCTATACTGCGAACGACTTCTTAAATCTTAAGAATAGGTTTCTGACAGCTACTCTTTTTAACCGACTTTACAAAAAGGAGAAGGTTCTTAACTCAGTTGTATTTTTTCATGTTTGTTACCTGAGAGCTCCATCGATTATGAGCCGATTTATGAAATTATTTTTACAATTGTAGTGATACTCGTATATAGGAAGGAATTATCTATTCGTAAAGAGTATGAACAAACATTCGGACACCTTAGATAATTCTTACTATAGATTACATTGCACGACTAGGGTGGTAATTTAGAATAAGTCTTACTAACACAATATGGATCAATTTCCGAAATAAATGCTTTCATTTCATTTCATTTCATTTCAAAACAAAGAAAGGCCGAGATCGCAGATGTTTGCGGCCCGAGCTGCAAAGAAGGGACGAAAATATGCGATCGAGGGCTTTCTTCATTACCTCCCGTGCTGTGTACGTGTTATGTCTACACTTGGGCAGAAAGCGCCTTTTTCCGTACTCGTAGCGTTCGGTAGAAGCTACTTCATGCCCAGGTGTGGCATAAAATACATAATTATAAAAATATATATTGTATTCCTGAATACAGAGAATAGTGCTGCGGTCAAATTATTAATACAGTTTTGCAGGGAACTGCCTTCGAATTGAGAGATAATTTACATATTTCTACTAATATTATAAATGTGAAAGCAGGGCTCGGAGCCGGTATTTTCCCAAAACCCCGAAATAGCCCAATATTTTGAATTATTTTATGCTTTTTATGTAGAGCTCAGTAATGTATTTAAGTCATGATTTCGTATTATTAGATTGTCTGGTTAAAAAACGAAATAATAAACCATAGAACGATAAGAACGGAAAGAATACCGGTATTTTTGTATGGAGCAAATACCGGTTCCCGAGCCCTGTGTGAAAGTTTGTGAAGATGTCTGGAAATTTGGATGTTTGTCACTAAATAACAGGGTACTAGATGGATTGAGATGAAAAGCATGCAAGTAGACCAAGTTCTGGATTGAAACACAGAACACTTTATATCCCGGTAAAGAGTTCCCTTGGGACATTAACGGGTATAACGCGGGTGAAGCCGCGGGTATTTAATAAAAATAAAAAAAAATTATAAAGATTTATTATTTACTAGCATTTGCTAGTAAATAATAAATCTTTATAATTTTTTTTTCAAAATTCGTTTATGATAATGGGATCCATGAGGAATTTGAGGAAAATGTGTATGTATAATAATAAATAATTTAAAAATTAAATAATTTCAGTATAATTTATAGTATTTCATAATTGGCAACAGATTCGATATTCGAAGTCGGTTATGTGTATTATTTCTAAGTTATTCACATATGAGAATTGTTAGTGAAATAAATTTTGGGATAGACTTAATATATTTATTTTTTCACAGGTAAGCATTTGACGTCAATATCACCTGGTGGTAAGCAACGATGCAGTCGATGATGGAGCACGATTACACAGAAAAAGGAGTCATTTGGGCTTTTTTATTTAAAATGTCCTCTTAATTAGCAGTTAACAGGTCGTCACAAAACTGACGATTAGTGTCAAGCTCCTTATATTTCGTCATCAACTGACAGGTTAGACGGTATTTAAACATACCTTAACCTAACCTAGCCCTACGTGAAAATAAAAATGCCCATTTAACTTATTTCACCTCCGCGTACAAAGATGCGACGGAGTCTACTAGTAAATTAGTAGAATTATTGCTTCATAATAACATCGAATTCAATGATATTATAAAGCAATAAAAACATTTATAGAGAACGTCGTACTACATGTATGGGTGCGTTTAAACATAATATTTTTAAAATTACTACTTTTATTCAAAAAAAGTTATTAATGTAATTTTACGCATTGGGTAACGTACTTTTGATATCAGTTTAAAGTCTTCCAATATCTGTTATATTTACAGAATAATCGCCTGGCTACACTTAACGATTACACCCCGTATATACACCGTGAAATTTTAGTGGTTGTGTTCCGTTTAAGGGCATGTTCAGTATCGTGTTCTGATTAGGAAAAAGAAGAAAAATAAATTTTTGACGTAAAAAAAAATGTCTTTTGTATGGAGGGTCGGCTAATTTGAACGACTAGCTCCAGAGACTTTTTTAAACAAAAATTCGTTAAAAAAATCTTACAGTTTTTCCTAATCAGAACACGATACTGAACATGCCCTTCAACGGAAAACAACCACTAAAATGTCACCGTGTATATATATTAATAAAACCTTTTTTCGACCTGCAAACTTAGCGTAGTCTGACTACATCTGAACGATTTAACACTTCTTAAAAAGTAACAGGTACTTACATTTCACTGTATGAGATTCGACCTTAGGTTCCTAAACTGCTTGTACTTACGAGTCGCACATACACGTCATCTAGTAGTTTCCTATTGCGAGCAGCACGCACACATAGGTAGCCGGCGTCTTAGCCATGCTTCAGTTCTTTTCTTTGTTAGCGAGGCTCCGTACGGGTATTTATTTCAATGTAAGGTAAGGTAAGGGCGACATTTTAATAATTCGCGCTTTTAGTATGTGTCACTAATTATATTCAAAAATGGGTTAAAATAACTGACCAAGAGCATGTCGGACCATGCTCGGTGTAGGGTTCCATAGCCGTAACTATAAGGTAAAAAATACGATTTAAAAAAAAAGTATAACAACAGAAGAGCGTATCTTCATAGCAATTACGTCCTTTTGTTGAGAAGCGCAGTTTATCGGCAATAACTCAAAAACGGTTAATTCGATCTTGTTGAAAATAATTTTCGTTGAAATTATTAATTAAGCGTTACCTTCGTGATTTTTTTCATATTTTTCGGACGCACGGTTTAGAAAATAGAGGGGGGGACACAATTTACACAACTTTCGGAGCGATTATTTCCAAATACATTCACTTAATCAAAAACATTACTTAGAAACCTTATAGTGTTTTTTAAAGAGCTGTCGAAGTATGTACCACAAGGGACAAGAAACTATAAGGGTTCCGTTTTTGCCATTTTGGCTACGGAACCCTAAAAATACGTACGCCGGTTTCTCGTCGTATTACGTTCCCGGCGGTGCTTACTAATGAGGTGATTTTAATGAGACCCTTTAAAAGAACCTAATCAGATTTTATCTTATTTATATGATTTTTATGTTAGTTTCTTTTATACCTAAATGAAGCACTTAGACAACAAGTCTATCTAAGCGGGAGTGACCGCCTGCGAAGCTAGAGGTCCCGGGTTTAAATCCTGGTAGGGGCAAATATTTGTGTGATGGGCACGAGTGTATTTGTTCCTGAGTCTTGGGTGTTTTCGACCTAGTTTTATCAAGTACTAGCATTTACAGGCGGCTTTGCCCGCGTTGTCCCGTTACTGTCCCAAGGAAACACTTTTCCGTGATATAAAGTATAAGTATTTCAATCCAGGACTTAGCCTACTTACATGCTGAATTTCAGCTCAATCCATTCAGTTGCTACCCCGTAATTTAGTAACAAACACACAAACCTCCAAACATTAAATAAATAAATAACTTTAGAAGGTAAGTTTCTACTAACAAAGCCCGGGAGAATGTTCCGAATAGGACGGAAGCTATTGCCGTCTCTCTCTCTCATCATGGCGTCTGAGCCATGCACGTCGCTCCTGTTTGTTAATTAGATTTAAAAATATAAAAAACTATTAAAATCAGTGCTACTCTGTCTGCGTGTATAATTTGGAATCAGCCCTTCATAGAAAAAGTTACAATAAATATTCAATGATATTTTATAAGAAGATACGTTATACGCATACTCGCCAGCTGAGAAATATGCTTCCAAGAAAGCAGCAGCACACATTGGTACCTCACTGTACGGTGTACATACTCACACATATTAACAGATTGCATAAAGTTAAAAACTAAAACCCGACTACGAAAAAGTCTAAAACAAGAATCTTAGGTTTTAGTTCACCAGGCACAGATAATTTGCAATTTTTTAATTTAGAGAACGTTTCGAGTATGCCGTCAGTCGTTCGTAGTCGGAGGCCCCGGCAAGAAGACAAACAAAAAAGGGGCCTCCGACTACGAACGACTGACGGCATACTCGAAACGTTCTCTAAATTAAAAAATTGCAATTTATCTGTGCCTGGTGAACTAAAACCTAAGATTCTTGTTTTAGACTTTTTCGTAGTCGGGTTTTAGTTTTTAACTTTATTTTATTTACGTATTTTTAGTTATTATTCAGTTACGGTTTTAAGCGCCTTTCCCTTCCTAAGAACCATATCAGCGTGTGAGACCAACGACCGAGCTCTTTCATAACCACCCTCCATTTAATAGTAATGATAAGAATTACAACAGTAACACATGGTTTGCTTACAACCGATATAAGACGCTTTATGCTTTGCTTTTGTCCCGCTTAAAATTACTACGGGATATGGGGTGTTAGTGGAAGAGCTCGGTTTTCGGCCTCGCAGCCTGAAACTCAGCTTTCGGACTTGCAGAAATAAGACTAATAGGTACACGTGAGTAACCAGGGGCGCTCGGTGCCTTTGGTCCAACGCGGTATTCGGTCTTTGCCCCGCTTAAAATTATTGCGGGATACTGGGTTATTGGGTGTTTGCTGAGGAGTCCGGTTTTTTCCTCGAAGCCTGAAGCTCGCCCTTCGGGCTCGCCAAAATTAGACTAATAGGTATACGTAAGTAACCAGGGGCGCTCGGTACCTTTGGTCCAATGCGGTATTCGGTCTTTGCCCCGCTTAAAATTATTTCGGAATGCTGGGTGGTGTTTGCTGAGTAGAAAAAGCCTGAAGCTCGCCCTTCGGGCTCGCAATAATTAGACATTTATATACAGTTTGCTTGAAGTAACCAGGAGCGCTTCATGCCTTTGGCTCTGTGCGGTACTGCTTACGGAGGA
Organism: Eudemis profundana; assembly: GCA_947034925.1. Lineage (NCBI taxonomy): Eukaryota > Metazoa > Arthropoda > Insecta > Lepidoptera > Tortricidae > Eudemis > Eudemis profundana. Next base: position 23,508,047 of record OX344805.1, on the reverse strand, counting down.
GAAACAACATGAATTGGTATGTTAATTAGTCAAAAAGTATGAAAACCTGTGACATACAACCGTAGCAAAACATATACATGCCACACTTTTTATAAAATGCTTTTAATTGGAACAACTTTAGAATTATAAAAATCAATTCTAACGTGCTCTTCTTATACTGCAAAATACAAAGAAAGAAAATAGCTTTCACTAACACCTATTTGATTGAAAATCGTGATTCAACGTAACTAAATGTTGTCATATATGATTCCACTCCTCGCCAACAGATGGATTATAACAGTTTGCAACAGTGTCATCTGTTATTGAGTAGAAATAATTATTATAGAGGTGCCACTAAGTGTGACTAGAGTGATTTATAGATATCGATTTACAGTGAGCTGTAAAAAGATGATACATTGTTACTGTATTTAGAAACATCTTTACTTGAAGTTTATCGCAATTAAAGAGTTAATATTTTTGAGCGCATTTAATATGTATGTATGTTACTTTTTCAGTTCCTTTGTTTGTATGAAATTATGAAAAATGTCTTGGCCACCGCATATTGTGCTACTGCCACGGGGCTGCGGAAACCAAACTATCCCGGCTGGTAGTATTCAAATTCATTCACTCTTCTTCTACGAGCGGATCTTTCGGAAATCTGAAAGGGTTAATTTTGTATTGTAGGTGCACTGAGTTATCAATTCATAAGTCGATAAAAAATATCGACTTCATCTTATGACACCTCTAGTTGAGTAGCTTAGCAAACTGTCATTGCGGATAGCGAAATTAAAGATGTACAATTATTTCGATATTAATACAATAATACTTACCGGTGATAATACATGCTCGAGACTTATTGTTAAATATGCTCGCAGTGAGGCAGCGTAGGTAAAACCGCGTAATATTTACGGCATTACAACGATTTTATTTAAACATTTTTGATGTGACACAACACACGCGTCAGTTGCCGGCATGAAAATGACATGTATTCGGCAATGTTCGCAAATACGAAGTTACCCGATATCTCTCAATACGAATGAGACATCTGAAGGTCTAGCATAGCAGGCCATTTTGATATTTAGCTGGTGTCAAAATATCAAAATATGTTTTTTCTTTTTCTATCAAATGTATTATGAAAGTAACGGGTGATGTCATTTCATGCCACGACTGGCATAACGACACATTATGCTAGCCCCTGTCGAAACGAATCGCTGGAGAGCAAGCTGTTGAATGTCGTTCTTGTTGTTATTAAAATGAAAATATTGTTGCATAATATACCTGTATCAGTATGTGTGATATATTTTTGCAATAGATTTTTAAAGCTCTTTAATTTGATATGTAACTCGATGCAACTCGATGACTTTTATTTTTTAATCCATGAGTTTTTTGAGGACCACGGTCTGTATATTAAATTTTAGTTTTAACTAACTAGCCTATAACCCGCGCAGAATCAAGACAAATCTAACGACACCCCTCATGTTTGAATCGGTTTAGTAGTTTTTGTGTTATGAGGGAACAAACGAACATACAAACATACAAACATACAAATATACAAACATACAAACATACATACATATATACATACGGTGCTAAAATCATAACCCTCCTTTTTGCTTCGCCGTAGTCGGGTAATAAAAGAGATGGCATAGTTACAATAATGCAAAAAAAAGAGACAGCTAGCTTTTTGTTACTTGCGCGATTAATTTTTAAACGTAACCGAGTGAACCCATCGGCTACTTTCGGATTGACTCGGAGCCTGCTCGGCGCTCGCAGATTAAGCACGCAGAAGGTTGGTTATCCTTGTCACTCTCATTGTCAAAGACGTAAGTTTGTCTCTTTCATTCAAATGACCTCTATGGTAGTAAGATGGCGTCGTATTTGAAAAATAAAATAATAAAAATGATAAAATTAAATTATTTCAGCGTACTTACAGGTGATATGTGATCCCTTGCGCTTTGTTGCACTTTTTGCTATGATTGGTGCACTTTCTGATCACACACGACGGCATTTTTTTTGTGAATCTTGTAAATATTCACCCTTGACATCGTCGTGCGTTTCGTTGACCGACCCGCGAGTGACTACCCACTACAAAAAGGGCACCAATACAATTATCGTGGTTTCAGTGCTTCACTTTTGGAGTGCTTGTAACCTATCTACTTATAAAATATCATTGTAAATATTGCGTAGTTTGGCACTATACTCTGTACTTTTAGGTATTTAAAATAGGTAAACAAAAAACCACGTGACTCGGGTCGTTCAGCCAATCAAAGTAACGTTTTGTATCTGTGGCACAATACCATTGGCTGAACGACCTGTGTCACGTGGTTTTTTTTGTTTACCTTTTTTTAAATAGGTACCTAAAAGTACAGAATATAGCTTGATTTTTGTAAATCTGTCCGCCGATATTTATTATTTATTTTATTAAGTTTTTTAATTAATAATTTGGTAATAGTAGCATTTACCTTATCTACCTTACCTTACCTATTGATCCTGAGAGGACTTTTTACTGCCCGATATAAAGAAAGGCCTACTTGACTGCCAAATTGCCTTCAATCAGTGCAGTTGTTACTGCTTCATTTTAGTAATAAACATCGACCCCCAAACATAAAATCATCCAGACATCCTTTAACCTACATATAATTAATAAAAATAAACAAAAAACTACACTTATCAATGATAAAAGTATTACAAACAACATATTTTACTCATGGAAGATAAATGTCCATAAATTATTTATAAAAAATATTACTACAACAAACATTAAACAATTTTATAAGATTACGCTAAAAAGCTTAAACAAATATTACAAACAGATTCCATTTCGCAAAATCAGTGTTGTTTCAACTTAACCCTGTTTCAACATACCTCGGTCTCACTTCGTTCTTAATTATGTGTGTATTCTTAAGTTCGAGTAATTAAGCTACGTAGTTTAATCTTGTTAATTATGACGCTTTAATAACGCGAAATCATCATAAAGGATTTACCCAAGTCTCAATAATTAAGGTGAGCCGACGAACCAGATAGTCTACACCAATTAGTCCTTGTCTACATATCGATACCTTTAGACGCAAAGGGCGTAAACACCGTAGGTTCTAATGGCGTTTCCGCCCTTTGAGTTTAAAGGTATCGATATAACTGAATTATTGCTTGTTCTTGATAATTGTGTAATTTGATATAGGCCCAAAATTCCTAACGTCGAAGTTTAAAATAGGGAGAAAGAAATTCTCAATGAATACCTGATCAACAAATAGTACGAGTACATTACTTACCTTACCGCACTTGTGACTCTTCTGATGTTGCAAGTGTCTATGGGCGACGGTGATTGCTTACCATCAGGCGACCCGACTGCTCGTTTGCCCGCTATTTCATAAAAAAAAACCTAGGGCGGCCTTATCGGCTCGGGCGTCAAATACCTGCAATCTGAGGCTTTCTTTATTGCCGCCCGTGGTAAGTACTAGTACATTGTGTATCTAGGGCGGTAAGAAAGGAATTACAAACGAGTGTTTGTTATAAGCCCGAGATGAAGCCGAGGGCTTTAATAATACGACTTTGTAATTCCTTTACCGCCCGTGGCACACACAATGTTTTTCATGACACTTGTGAGGAAATCTTAAATAAAATAACCTTACTAACCGACCCAGTATGACAAGAAAATATTAAAACAGAAAGTGACATTAGTGACATATGTCCATAGACAATGCGAATGTCAAGTCACGTTCGGAAACCATAGCGGTAAAGACCTAAAACGGCCAAAGTAAAAGATACTTTTTTTCTGCAATTGACCCTTTTACCAAATAATGGAATGTGACATTTTTTTTCTAACAGCTCCAGTTTTTAAATGATTGGTATTCAACTACTCTTTAAGGCACTGTGTCTCACCGCCGGCAAGTAATCGAGTAAAATTGGGCGAGCAGCATTACATTGCGGATCTGGAAATCATACTGTAAGTTCCTCGCTAGCCCGCTATAAACTATTACTCACCCAATTTTACTCGCTTACTCGCCGGCGATGGGAATAGTGCCTAACTCAAATTTGTGATATTTTTGTCAAAATATTGAAAGGCGCATTGGGGAAAATTCGAAACTGGGGCAATTCCGAAATTTCTCTTAATCCACGGAACATATCGTCGACCGTAGGCTGAATTAGCGTAAGGGACATTGTTTTGCCTGTCCCTTACCGTAATTCAGCCTACAGTCGGCGATATAATTACTGTAAAATGCTAATACTGTAATAGACACTGTACTGTGTCTTATTGCACACCTTAAAATATTAAATGGTTTAGTAGAAATCCCTATTTAATTTTTCAAAATAACCCCACGTTCAAAATTACCCCAATGCAATGTATTACATACTCATACTCATACTCGTTTATTGTGTATTGATCATACAATGTCATCTTATACAATCATAAATAAAATAAAACAAAATTAATCGATCATTCATTATACAATACACATAGAAATAAATTATAAAATACAAATAGAAATAAAATGTCAATTGTTCATGAATTCAAAAACGGAATAATAGGCCTTTTGCACAAGAAGCGATTTTAGTTTTAGACTAAACCCGAGGTACGTTTTACAGTCTTTGATGGAATATTACGTAGTGTTCTATGAAAAAAGGTGATAGAATGAAGTTATACCAAATGACTATTTTTCAATGCCATCGTGACTACAAATAAGCAGCCTCGCATCTGACAGAAATAGAGCGTTCATATGTGACGTTCCGCAGCTAAAGGTACCTTGTGGACGTTGTCGCTTGTGCGCTTCTTTGTGCTTCTATCTTGATATCCCATAGTAACGGAGTAGGATACGACGTAAGCGACAACGTCCATAAGGTACCTTTACCCGCGGAATGACACAATATAATATGTAGTACATATGCCGGGAAATTTTTCTATTCACTTTCCAGGGGTTCCCTGGGGGCGAGGTGTTGACAAATTGTAGGATGTAATGCATGCTTTTACAGATACTTATTAAACTTTAAAGTGAGTGCAATTTATCGCCAATAAACGCATGTTTGGCGAGTTAAAAGTGAAAAAATGTACCAAGAGTCTTTGAGATAAATAAATAAAAAAAAAAAAAAACGATTCACGAGAATAGCCCAGTAGTTTCTGGTTCTGTGGAAAAATTTGTCCTTTTTAGGGTTCCGTACCAAAATGGTAAAAAAGGAACCCTTATGGTGCGACTCTGTCTGTCTGTCTGTCTGTCTGTCTGTCTGTCCGTCTGTCACAGCCAGATATCTCAGGAACTCCTGATGCTATCGATTTGAAATTTGGAATAGTGTTAAAAGTAGCTAACCCCAATGATATTTTATAAGAAGATACGTTATACGCATACTCGCCAGCTGAGAAATATGCTTCCAAGAAAGCAGCAGCACACATTGGTACCTCACTGTACGGTGTACATACTCACACATATTAACAGATTGCATAAAAGAGATGGCATAGTTACAATAATGCAAAAAAAAGAGACAGCTAGCTTTTTGTTACTTGCGCGATTAATTTTTAAACGTAACCGAGTGAACCCATCGGCTAGATTCGGATTGACTCGGAGCCTGCTCGGCGCTCGCAGATTAAGCACGCAGAAGGTTGGTTATCCTTGTCACTCTCATTGTCAAAGACGTAAGTTTGTCTCTTTCATTCAAATGACCTCTATGGTAGTAAGATGGCGTCGTATTTGAAAAATAAAATAATAAAAATGATAAAATTAAATTATTTCAGCGTACTTACAGGTGATATGTGATCCCTTGCGCTTTGTTGCACTTTTTGCTATGATTGGTGCACTTTCTGATCACACACGACGGCATTTTTTTTGTGAATCTTGTAAATATTCACCCTTGACATCGTCGTGCGTTTCGTTGACCGACCCGCGAGTGACTACCCACTACAAAAAGGGCACCAATACATTTATCGTGGTTTCAGTGCTTCACTTTTGGAGTGCTTGTAACCTATCTACTTATAAAATATCATTGGCTAACCCGAGCCTATTGGACATAAAAAATATCTTGTACCTTATTTACTTTTTTTATATAAGGCTCCGTAATGGGAATTTGAAAATTGAAAGTAGGGCTATTATATTGAGTGGGGTATCAAATAAAAGGGCTTAATTTGTAGATTAAAACACCATTTTTATTTTTTTTTCTTAAATAAGTAGTTTTTGATTTATACATTTTTATGTACCATTCCCCCCCTATTATCTCCGAAGTTACTGATCAGAAAAATGTGTCATAATTACTAAGTATAAATATCAACCTGAATATTACAGGAAAAATAGAACGGTCTTGCTAACTTTAATACCTTTTTAGAAATTTACAAAACTTGAAATCCCTAGCGGCGAGTAGCAAAACTAAGCGATGGCATGTTTCACGCTAGGGGATTTCCGGATGGCGCTAAAACACTAAACATTTAACGATGTTATAATTGAACAAAGAAACATAGTATAGTAACAATTAGTTCGTAAACAGCTAATAATAAATAAATTTAAATACATTTAAATACTGTGTCACGTTTGCAAAGTTAAATAATTGTAAATAATATTATAATTATTTTACGAAGCTTATACATAGATGGCGTTGTAAATTCGGGGAACAGCTTTTTGTATGGAGAATGACAGTCCTCTTGATTTAATGGTCCTTGCTATTAAATAGAATCATTACTCGTCAGGTTCTAAATATTACAGGGAAAATATAACTGTTTTCCTAACTTGCACTGTTTTTTAGAAATTTGCAAAAATCATAACATATACTTATTTGCTTCTACTAAACAAATCGACATACAGTTTTTCTTGTACTATTCGCGTATCTACTTATGAGTTTGTACGGAACCCTCGGTGCGCGAGTCCGACTCGCACTTGACCGGTTTTTTTAACTGACTTAAAAAATAGGACTTCAGGTAAAGAGCGACATAGCTTAAAGTAATTTAACGGCAACAAAATAAGCATAGTTTTTAAAAGTTTATTGTCTTTCCGTTTTAAAGGAAACTAAACACATTTATTTTCAAACAAAATATTGATTATTAGTTGATATTGCCGCGTGAATAACTCATTTTTTCATTTATTTTTTTTAGTTTAATAATCGTTGAGTTATATTTTCTACAATCATATTCCTGTAATATTTTTTTTTATTTAAACTTCAGAATACAATTTCGAATAATTACATTCCAAATCCTCAAAATTATGTCATAAATATTACAAAAAAAAAACGAAAGCCCAGTGGTTTTTTACATTACACAACTAGGGTGGTAATACAAAGAAAGTCCGAGATCGCAGATGTTTACGTTCCAAGCCGCAGGTGAGGGCCGTAAATATGCGATCGAGGGCTTTCTTTATTACCTCCCGTGTTGTATACAGCATTTTATGTCTGCACTTGGCCATAAAGCGGCTTTTTCCGTACGTAACTTCCGTAGCGTGCGGAAAAAGCCACTTTATGGCCAGGTGTGGCATAAACATATATATATTCACACATGCGCGGCGCGTTATAAGTCTTAGTGCTAATTTGCCAGGACCCTTAAATTATGGGGAACCGCGAGAGAAAGTAAGATTTCGAATACACTTCGATCGCGCCAAAGAATTGGGCCACTGAGCGTTGTCAAGTAAAAACAAAAGGCGGCCGCAAAAAATATCGCAATATTCAACGCGCTTCGCATTTCTCATTCGTAACCGAAACAAAGCTGGCGCCCGGAGGAATGTCGTACTTAAACCGCGTAAAGGGTGGCCTGGTTCCTGACGAGCGCGGATTACGCCACATTGAAGTCACATAGATATCGATACCTTTGGGTTCAATTGGCGTAAAGGACAAAACGCTGGTTTTGAGGAGAAGCAAAAAACCATTTTATTTTACAAAAAATGGCTATAGTTTTTTTGTTTCTCGACCTATACTTTCGACATGTAAATGAAAAATATTTGAAATGCCCGTATCTTTAACCTGTGATGGTAGTTCTAGCTGTAAACAATGTATTATGGAAGTTAGATGTCCTTTACAACTGGTAAAAATGTTATCAATGTCATTTACACCCGTGACTTTTTTGGGCATTTGGAAATGATGGGGTTGTAAATGACAATCTCAGATGACTTTGTTCCAATTTTGGGGCGTAAAGTTAACAGCTATGTAATAAAAATTGACAGTTTTCAACTTAGTTTACCTTTAAGAGACTTGAAAAATGTATAAAAAGATGATGAATTCAGCTAGGCATAATAACTACTATTAACGACGGGATATTTACCATGTATGTTTGTTTTTGTGAGTTCCCGATATTTCGGCACTATTGCAAGCGCCATTATCACGGAGTAACTGACATGCAGCGAGTTTTTAGTTGTAGTCTACCCACACACCATAGCGATCTACCCTCTTTCGGGTTCGCTTCGCGTTATTCATACTACTACCGTCCGCATTCTCACTTGGAACTCGATCACGTTCACGACACACAACACTTACAGTATCACTTCGCGTATTTACTCCTGAACATGTCTTTTTTCCCTTGGAGAACTTACGGATCACTGGATACCAGATGCTCGACAATTGAAACCCGTCTTCCCGGTTGAAATTTTTATACTTGAGGATTTCAATAGCTTCCTTAACCATTCTGGGTATATAGTGTTTTTCGGTCGAGCGAGAGGATCTATGGGTTGTGCAACTCAATCCAATCGTTTCCGCGTTCAGAAGATGTTCAGCGATTGCCGATTTCCGAGGTTCGTTGTTTTTAAACATTCGGATGTGCTCCTTTATACGGCATGAGATAGTGCGCTTATTCTGACCTATGTAAGAGCTACCACAGCTGCAGTCAATTTTGTAAATACCTGGGCATTCAAGCGGAAAACGGTCCCTTGGCGTACGTAGATATTGTGCCAGTTTTCTGTGGGGAGTGAAGACAGTCTTCACCAAGAACTTCTTTAAAATATTAGCAACTTTATCTGTCACTCCCTTTACATTTATGGTAGGTACGCCGGTTGTCGTTCAACTTTATAGTCCAGGTGCTTAGGCAAAACGGCGCGTCTAGGTGGTATAATCCGCCCATTATAACCATTTCTCTGTAGAACGTTCTTTAAATGTGTCAATTCACTACCCAAATGATCCCCGTCACATAAATTGTATGCGCGGTCAGTAAGTGACGCTACTACAGAGTACAGTTGGCGAGGGTGGTGGGATCATTTGGGTAGTGAATTGACATTTTAACGCAGGGCAGCTTGTGGCGAGCTGTTGGGGAGTAGCGACCCCACGTACCCGAGTGCTCCTGGGGGTCCTTAGGGAGGGTTCATGGGTAAGAGTGTAAGGACCTCCGCCTCTGGCTTGCCTTAACCGGCCGTCCAGAGTGGAGTCGCGAGAGCTATATGCTCCAGGCGTGGAAGTGTTAAAGGGCATAACGCCGCGAGTACCCTCGGAGAAAGCGCAGCACACCTCTCGACACCCTGCAGTCCTCGGCACCGGTGTTGCCCCTAGCTAGGCCATTGCTCATATGTCGCTATTTATTTAACAGGGGCCCATCAGCGGAGGGCAAGTCACGGTCTGTCAGTGCCACGAAAGCCACGAGACACTTTTCCTGACAGGCGCCGTCATGTCTCAATCCATAACCCAGTATTTAGTCCATATTTCCACCGCCATAGCCCAGTAGAGTTAGATTCCATCAATCAACAATAGTCCTTGCATCTGGCGGGGGCTGTCTCTGCGTGCGTCCCATGACACGGGCAGGGACAGCATCCGCTGGGTGTATACTTTGCCTTTCATTAAATTGTCGAAAAGGCCTCTACGCGTTGGCTCCGGCTCCGCGCACGCCTCCCAAAGGGCCGGGACACCATTGTCTCGTGTATGGGAAAGACATAAAAATAATAATTTATTTATTTCCGGCATCAAAGGCCCATAGATTAACTTACAAACTAACATACATATCACATTACAAAATAAACTTAACAACTTAATAATGTCCTACTAGTGTTTTACTCTCTTCCAATAGCACTAAATCATAATAATGGAAGTGACATAGTGGCTAATGATTATCGACATTAGGATGTCAATCATAAGGACGAGTACCTAGTGAGTAAAACACTGTTAATGTAAACAATAAGTATAATAGTATGAAAAATAATGAATTCATCATCTTTTTCTACATTTTTCAAGTCTCTTTAAGGTAAATTAAGTTGAACACTGTCAATTTTTATTACATAGCTCTTAACTTTACGCCCCGAAATTGGAACAAAGTCATCTGAGACCGTCATTTACAACCCCATCATTTCCAAATGTCTAAAAAAGTCACGGGTGTAAATGACATTGACAGCATTTTTACCAGTTGTAAAGGACATCTAACTTCCATAATACATTGTTTACAGCTAGAACTACCATCACAGGTTAAAGATACGGGCATTTCAAATATTTTTCATATACATGTCGAAAGTATAGGTCGAGAAACCAAAATACTGTAGCCATTTTTTGTAAAATAAAACTGTTTTTTGCTTCTCCTCAAAACCAGCGTTTTGTCCTTTACGCCAATTGAACCCAATTAAAGGTATCGATAGTTTAGACCTTTACGATTACGTAAATTGCTTTTATTTCAGAATTTAGACACACATTTGTGGCAATAAATGCCAAAAATGCCAAAAATAATCCCTATAAAACCCTGCTCTTCTTTAAAAAATGTGCTATAATTAGATTTAAGGCAGGTCTTAAAGGACAAATAAAAGACTACTTGCCCTTTACAGCCCTGTTCAATTTATCAAATTACGGTGTGTAAACAAGTATAATAATTTGAAGGCAGGTCGTAAAGGACGTGTAAAAGAATACATGCCCTTTACAACCTCCTTAATTCTATCAAATAATGGTGTAATCATTTTTTAAGCAGGTCGTAAAGGACGTGTAAAATAATACCTGGCCTTTACAACCTTATTCGGTTTATCAAATTACGGTATTATAATTTAAAAGCAGGTCGTAAAGGACAAGTAAAAGTAAAACATGTCCTTAACGCCCACCTCGACTATGCGCTTATGGAAAGTAATCATGAGAAACGAAGGGCTTAAAGGACAACAAGAAAAAAATAGGTCATATACGACAGTATTCATATTTGCCGGCGTACTTTACGATACACCTTTTAATTCGTATTTTATAACTTGACACTTACGTCCCTTAACCTGAGCTAGTTTTGCGAATACGATGAATAAAAACTGGGTCGTAAAGGCACTTTTTTTAAAGATATCGAAATTTTAACTACACAGAACGGTAGGGCTTGAAATTCTGAACAAAACTGTATATATAACTCATTTTCGCCAAAATGTCCTTTACGCCAATTGAACCCAAAGGTATCGATATACTAAATGTAAGTACAGTTATATTGAATACTAGAGGACCCGCTCGCACCTTTGTTCGCGGAAGTGAAATGGGCCAAAATTCTTTTTAATGCCTAATAGCGCTTTCCAATATAAATACCAGGGTAGCTACTTTCTCAAAATATGGACTTTTGAGGTTTTTCAGACTCAGAATCGTTAGTACATTCGAACCTTATACGTAAAAAAAGTGTCCCAAAATTTGTATGGAATTTTTTCTTTCCACTGCGTCACGTTCATACAAACATAATGCAAAATAGTGACGTAATGGAAAAAAAATTGGGACACTTTTTTACGCATACGGTTCGAAAGTACTAACGATTCTGAGCCAAAAAAAACTCAAAAGTCCATATTTTGAGAAAGTAGCTACCCCGGTATTTATTTTGGAAAACGCCCCTAAATGAAACGTCCCTTTTACATTTTAACGCATAATTTCTTACCCGTTAGTATAATATCCAAAAAACATTATTTTGTAATCCAGAATAGCATACGCTCACCCTGAATGATAAATTTTGTCAAAAAATGTGAACTAGCAATATAAAAACCAATTTTTTAGTAACGCAGTGGACAGTAAATTGTAGAAAACACGGGGATTGGTAACGCAGTGGTAATTCAAGTAAGAATTTATGAGACTTTTTTGCTATAAAAAGTCCAAAGTATCGAAATAATTAATGATGTTTATCATGAATTATTTCTATTTATTCTCTATTTATTGAAGTCATGTTTGAGAAAAGTTATTGACGTGATGGATTGTGGTTGAAGTTTATTAAATAAAGGTAAACTAGCGGACTGAAAGAACAGAAACCTAGCTACCTGTTTACCGCCATGATTCACCGGCCGCAATATGCACCTCATAAATCAACCACCGTAACAATTACTTCCAGTTTGCTGGCGAAAAACTGAGCAATGGAGCGATTTTGGTAGGGTTCTACGTAACGTTTTATCCACAGAATATCAAGATAGAATAAAAGAGTGTTTGTACATCTGTAAGAGTAATTATTCTGCTGTGTTTCCTTACTTTGAGACTGTTTAGGTATTTTAAAGAAAGTTGTTAGACAAAAAATTACGCGTTCACAATGACTTCGAAGATGCGAGAAAGTGGTTGAGTAAAAATCAATCGACAAACCATCAAAACATTTGTGGTAAATAAAAACAGACGGTTTTACAAAAATAGTGTTTGTCCCTAATTGGTTGGCTCGTTAAGGGACGGGTCGCGTCAAGATGAGCTTGCAAGCGATTTTGTTGAGCAAACGGGCACCCATATCGTTGGGCAGTAAGTAGTACCTCGCGTGCTAAACGGAAGGGCCGCCGTCGCCGTCTGATAATAATGGTATAATTGAAATACTACCGAATGAAATGGAAAATTTATGTTTTCCATCACTAAATTACACTCTAGACGTCAAACGTCTATCGCAAAATCTTACACGCTTGGACGCATAGAAATCGACGAATTAGATAGATAGATAGATTTATTTATTTCTTATTGAAAATTACATAGTGTTTTATTATCTAAAACTAAAATGAATTCACAAAAAGATCGTCAAAAAATGAAAAATAAAAACAGAATAATTCATTAAATAATAAATTACAAACACATGTCCATGGAAAAAAAAAAAATTACTACTACAATGTCAATCTAAAAACTAACGAATATCTAAATATAATGTTGTATATGATCTAGGCCAACCTAGGTAATACAAAGTCAAAACAAACAATTAATTATAATATTATTACAAAAAAAATGTCAGGAAAATTAATATCAAATGTCACATAGAAAATAAAATAAACAATTAATGAAAAAATATAAAATATTATTTCCTTCTGTGTCAATATATCTCTGTGGTGTTATCCCATCAAAAACGTAACATATATAAACGTATAACCCAATTGACTCACCTTCTTCCTAGTCGGTCCCTCGTGACTGAGGATCGTGACCCAATGCAACTGCCCATGCAGTCCGGTTCTTGGTTGTATGGACCGCCTGGAAGAGAGTAGAGAGAAAATGTAAATCAATTTACATTTTCTCAATTTACTTGAAATGTGTAAAAATGAAAAAATATTACTTTTTCGTCTATCTTTCGGTTTTTCAAGATGTGGAGCGGAACCATGGAAGTTGTCTAAATTACGTAATAAATACGCCTAGCCTTGAACATGTGTTTAGCCAGAACTCTTTTGTATAACAAAGTTTGTTTCTGAATAATGAACGTTTCTGCTCGCTTCTCAAATTCTCCGCTCTGCAGAGATCACTCGCACTTGACTACAGGTAAAGTATAAAGACGAAGAAGTACCTAGTCCAACATTGGCCGTTTAGGTGCGTATTCACACAGACGCTCGATAGCACGTCTATGTAGAGTTGCCAGATTGAATTACCCTATTATCGGGAGCAGGAAACAATATGTCGGGATTTTGAGACTTTGGTCGGGAGATGCCCCGCGTTCTTGACGCGCGAGCTATTTTTTTTAGCCTGAAAAAGCAGAAATTTTCGTTGGCCGGAGCACCTTGAGTGGAAGTTTTAAAATGAAGTCGTTTGTCGGGAGATTTTCTTATTTGTCGGGAGTCGGGAGGACGTACAAAAATCGGGAGAATCCCGACAATTCCCGACCATCTGGCAACCCTACGTCTATGTGAGTGTGATCCACACTGGAGCTTTCTTACGCATTCTTTTTTCTTTGCTTCAACGGCGCGCACACATTCAAGCGCACGATGTACCTTTTGTAGGAACAACAATAGGGTATTTGACAACAATCAAAATAAATTCATTAACTCTAACCAGCAAATGACGCTTCCAAAACAGCCCGGATAAAATCATTCAAACTTATTTTCGAGCCATCAACGATTTTACAATGACGAAAACTAAAAATAAGGCACCATGTTGAGCATGACGTCACAAGATAGTATTTCATACTAAACTGCATACTTTCGGAGCGTTTTGACACTTCATAAAAAGAAGCTGATTTGAACTGTCATCAAGTAGCCTATTACTGCTGTTATACTGTACTACAGGCATGTACTCTATTAGGGTATAGGGAACGTGCACAACGACGGTGCTGCCATCTGGTGCCGCCAATCCGAATCCTGTACTCTATCATGATAGGCCAGATTAACTGGAAACGCCATTAATATCGCGATGACGGACGACGCCAGTACGGCCACGAATACTTGACATTGACATTTATAAGCAGTTTTTTCACGCCTGATAAGTTTCCTTTACCGTCCGCATAGTTACATATATATATACAAGAAATCAAAGTACATAGAAAAACTAAATGGTACTCACCTGTGGTCCAGACCGGGAATCGAACCCGGTACCTCTGGATTTCCGGCCCAGCGCCTTAACCACTTGGCAACCGGAGCACGCAGCAAGCGCCCTCAATTTTACCATCTACTTTGACTTTCGTATCATTTTAGTTTAATAGGTTTAATAGGTCTGGACCACAGGTGAGTACCATTTAGTTTTTCTATGTACTTTGATTTCTTGGATCTATATATGTAACTTAAAAATGTGGTGTAATTTTACCCTTATTAAAAACAAATAAAGAAACATCATGTTTCTTTCATATGTAGTGTCCGCATAGTGTTTTGTCGATTTAGTACTGCTGTAGTGTAGTTTACAAAGTGTTGATTTAGTAGATTTAGATTCAGACTTGTAAAAGTGCTCGTGTAGCCTATTTGCAGAATATATTATCGTCCCACAAAACTGTTTCCACAGTTTGACTGTGGGATCCGTGAGTCTATCTATAGGTATACAATATTACAAATCTTCATTACATTACTATCATAGATAGCATGCAATCACGAAATCCACCCCGTATCGTGTAATCGACTGAAGTAGGAGTTATGATAATTAAGTTAGGAAAACTTGGTACATTTGGCAGTGTACCAAACGCGGTCGCGCGAGCTGAGGCAGCTCTGATGGGAAGCCAAATGTTTGCCATCCCTCGGTGCAGTTCAACTGAGCAAATAACTTAATCAATGACTTGCGAGCTGCTCATTTAACTTTCCATGTTAGTTACACACGAGAGGTTACAGATGAATTGCTACACTGGGAATTAATTTGCATGTTATAGCTAAGCTGGTTTTTGTACAGTTTGTTAATTATAGTTTGGTATCACAATATTTAGAAAGTGGTCGCGCGAATTAAGGCAGCTTTAATGGGAAGCCAAATGTTTGCCATCCCTCGGTGCAGTTGAACTGAGCAAATAGCTTAATCAATGACTTGCGAGCTGCTCATTTAACTTTCGATGTGTGTTACACACGAGAGGTTACAGATGAATTGCTGTACTGAATTAATTTTCAAGTTATAACTAAGCTAGTTTTTGTCCGCAACTTTGCCTGAGAGGTTACAGAGGAATTGCTATGCTATAGTCTGTTACATTCAAAGCGCTATATGTATAATATCGCACACATCTTCATTTTTATAGATACAAAGATGAAAACGGCAATAATTAGGTATTTCTAACGCTTTCAATGTTACAGACTATTTCGTCATTTAGTACACATGGTACAAGTATTTCTTAGTTTGGGACCAAATTGATTTGTGTAAGATTGTCCCTCAATATTTATTTCATTATTTTTTTTTTATTTGATGGTGACTGCAGAACGTGAATTTAATTTCTGCGAGTAAATATCCAGCTAACTTTGTATGAAATACTTGCTTGTGATGTCATAGATCAGCATGGTTTTATTACACGACTGCCTAAAAAAGGAGTGTTACGTTTTCAGAGCCTATGTTTGACACTCTTTTTGTAACGTAAGGATGGAATACCGGCCGACTGGAATCACCATAAACAAGAGACTACATCGACATATTAATCACAAAATCCACTCCGTATCGTGTAATTCAGCGGTCGGCAACCTTTTAGCAGCCAAGGACCACATAGTAGCAAACAAAATTGACGCGGGCCGCACTATATTAATAACTGGTGATTTTATACAATTCCGAATATATCGACCTTTACATAGAAAATAGCCAGGGAGGCTCGCGGGCCGCAAGTTAGCGGTTCACGGGTCCCATGTGGCCCGCGGGCCGCAGGTTGCCGACCGCTGGTGTTGACCGTACTTGGAGTTCACCAATGACTGGCGAGCTGCTGATTTAAATTTCGATGTTAGTTACAAACGAGAGGTTACAGATGGATTGGGTGTACTGCCGTTTCGACGAAATATGTTTCGTCAAATTTCACTTGGCAACCAACTTTTCGCCGAAGTTTTATTTGGCAAATCAATTCTTGGCATAACTTTACTTCGCATTTTTTTTATTTCGCCACATTTTTATATTGCAAAGTTTTATTACATCAATGTTTTATGTGGTAAATAATTGTATAGCAAATGATTTGCTTAAGCAAATAACATATCGTCAAATAACATTTAACCAAGTTTTACATTGAAAAGTTTCACTTCAACACACTTTTATGTGACAAACAATTATGAAGGTTAGCACTGCGTCCCCCTACCAAAACGAATGGCTATCAAAAAGTAGGTTAGGTTTGAACTGCGTCCCCCAACAAAAACGAACTGCTATCAAAAAGTAGGTTAGGTTAGTAAATTATAAGTGCACAGAAGAAAAAGGGGGGACGGGGGGGCGAAGCCCCCCACAAGGGGGGCTCGGGGGGCGAAGCCCCCCGCATTAAAAAAAACTCAAACCATAAGTTCAATTAGGTTAGGTTAGGTTAGGTTAGGGTTCGAACTGCGTCCCCCAACAAAAACGAACTGCTATCAAAAAGTACGTTAGGTTAGGTTTGAACTTCGTCCCCCTACCAAAACGAACTGCTATCAAAAAGTAGGTTAGGTTAGGTTAGAACTGCGTCCCCCTACCAAACCGAATGGCTATCAAAAAGTAAGTTAGGTTAGAACTGCGTCCCCCAACTAAAACGAACCGCTCCCAGAACAGTAGGTTAGGTTCAAGGGAGTCCCACATAACCATCAGGGTCCGTCCCCGCACCCTGTTGGTATGCGTAACGCAGATTTTATTTGCCATTCAATATTTTACTAAATTACGATATGCCAATCAATACATTTGACGAAATGAGAAATGACGTCTTAAAAAAAAACCAGGTAATAATTTGCGTAACAATAATTTATCAAATCATATATTGGTAAATGATATCAGTGCGAAACGTTGAGTTGGGAAATAACATTTTGACCAAATAAAAATATGGGATAAAAGGTTTGGGAACTAAAAATTTGCGAAATAATTTTTGCCGAAACATTAGTAAACCGATGGATTGCTATAGACTGTAACATTCAAAACGCCATATATATTGCAACATACTTTTTTTATGTTGATTTACCATTTACGGGACAATAGTGCCCTTTGGGAGGCGTGCGCGGTCGAAGCCAACGCATAGAGGCCCCTTCGACAATTTAATGGAAGGCAAAATGTACACCGAGCGGATTTATCTCTGTCCGTTTCATAGGACACACACAGATACTGCCCCTGCTAGATGCAAGGTCTATTGTGAATGGGATCTAAATCTACCGGGCTATGGTGGTGGAAATATGGACAGAAAACTGGGCTATTGATTTACACATGAAGGCGTCTGTCAGGAAAAAGTGTCTCATGGCCACGATGGCACTGACAGACGGTGACTTGCCCTCCACCAGTGCGGAAGCTGCAGGGAGAGGTGTACTGCACTTTCTCCGAGGGTACTCGCGGCGTTACGCCCTGTAACACTTCCACGCCTGGAGCATATACCTCTAACGCTCCTCTCTGGAAGGCCAATGAAGGCAAGCCAGAGCTGAGAGTCCTACGGGTTCCCTTGGGTTCCACTCCAACATGCAGCACACCGGAGGCGAGGGCCCTGACTGTCTCTGGAGATCTCGGGTACCTGGGGTCGTCACTCCCCAACAGCTCGCCACAAGCTGCCCTGCATTATTTTGATTATTGTTAAATCAGCCATTCTCACGAAGTATGTCTGCGGTCACCTAATTACCGCGACGCTGTTTTCATACTAAGTGTATAGAGACGCGGTAATTAGACGCAGTCATACTTCGTGAGAATGGCCAAAATACTCTATTAAGCGAAATTAATCAAAATTATAAATACTTAGTCTGGTACAATAATAAGTACCTAGGACGGTATTGTTCCTAAGTCTTGTTCTTGAAAAGTTGTTGAGCAAAAATATAAGACAAAAGACTCAACTTGCCCTTGGTTCGGTTACTTTAAATAGATACACTAATTTAGTTTAAGTATAAGCTTTTCTCATTTAAGATGACTAACAAATTTAAGTTAACGAGATATCGCTTAAGTGAATCTCTATTGTCTTAGAAATCTACCTTGAATAATGAAAAGTTTCTTTTTACTTAATATTTTCAGCAGCGCCGTCTTGGTGGCATAAAAACTGGCCAATTACAAGATTTTGTTATAGCTCGGTTCACAATTTAGTGTTCATGTGAATGTGACGTGTGACGTGTGATGTGTTCATGTATCATGTAAATGATTTGGAATCTACATTAAGGTCTATAAATCATAATCTGCATAAATCTCTCGGTTCTCCATACTTATAACCAATAGCATGACATACCGATTCTTTCTCTGTAACAAAACTATCGTTCGGGTCCGACAACCGGACGGAACGCACCGCATCCAACCGTCTCTCTCAACCGCTTAACGCGTGCTCTTTCTGGTCACTGGCCAAGGCCCCCTGTAAAGGGCCTGAAGGACAACTAGACACCAAGTTTGATAACTGGCTTTTTACTGGGTGAAATTTATAACGTGAAGTATGATAATAAAACCTCTATTCACTACTATGGAGTCAGCCTTGGAATTGAAAAATAAAAATAAAATCAGATGTTTCATAGAAAAAGTCAAGAGACCAAAATGTATCAGAGAGTTGTTTTTTTTTTGCATTTTTGCCTTTTCATACATGGCTGACCTCATAGTAAAACTTGTTCAAAGTCATAGATAGATTGTGGTTTTATTATCATAGTTCACGTTATAAATTTCACCCAGAGGAAACATATTTTTTCCAAGATAACCCGGTTATAAAATGGGATTTTATTCTTTCGAAGAAAACCGTTATTTTATTTGGTTTTCTATGCGGAAGAATTTATTCTTGATAAGTAACTCGGTTATCAGACTGGACTTTGTTTTCCTCATCGAAAACTACCAAAAGAAAAATGAATTTTATACATTTTTATAGGTAAGTCTAAATAAGTGTCATTAACAAAAACAATTAGAACTCTTCACCTAGGTAGAGTCTGTGCGGATAGAGAATAGGATTTAGATTTGAGGGCGTTGTAATGCTTTTCTACCGTATTTGCAAAAAAAAAATTGCCATACTGGTTAGGTTAGTTCCGTTTTTCGCCACGCCTATTCTCTTTCCGCACAGACTCTAGGAGTGCGGTTTCGCCACATGGTCTTGAGGTTCCCAGTAGGGCCTTAGCCGACCAGAAAGAGCACGCGTTATGCGATACAGAAAGACGGTCGGATGCGGTGCGTTCCGTCCGGTAGTCGGATCGGAACGACAGTCTAGTTAAAGAGAGAGACTTCTGTACGTCGTACAAATACTTATTCTGTGACCTAGGATGCTAAATTAAATCTAACGTAGGTATTGTCCTCTCCTCCATCTACATGTCAAACAACCTTTTAAATCCCCACAAAAGACACACGGCGATCGCCCGCTAACAATACCGCGTGATGGACAGTGAAAATAGAACGTAACGTAAACACACGGACAAAGCGAGCCGATGTGAGATTAACCAGCCCGGCGTGGTTCAGTGCAGCAACCGCGTGGTTCATTACCAGCTGCTATGTCGTGAAACAAAGTAGGTATGGAACTACAGGGAACGTGCACGAACGCACGAACTAAAGACACTAAAGGAAACTATCACCCCTGTCAAATCAAGCTGTCAATGTTAATGACAATATCTAAGTGTCAAAGTCAGTATGTCGTAGCTAAATCGTTAATCGTCCTTCATCGCGATCAATTAACGGCGTTTTCGTCAATGTGGCATCAGGGTACATGATTTAGATCAGGTAGAAGTAACATCAGAAAACGGAGGGAAATTTTAGTATGGTAATTCTCGGTTCTCGCATACTAAATTTTCCCGGTTCTGTACGCCCTAAAATCGAGGCATCAGAAAATCCCACAAATATTATAAATGCGAAAGTTTGTGAAGATGTTTGGATGTTTGGATGTTTGTTACCTTATAACGGGGTAACAACTGGATGGATCAAGCTGAAATTTGGCATGCAAGTAGACCAAGTCCTGGATTGAAAGATAGGATACATTATATCCCGGTAAAGAGTTCCTTTGGGACAATAACGGGAACAACGCGGGCGAAGCCGCGGGAAAATGCTAGTAACTAATATTGTTCCTCGGTACAAAATTCAGACAGTTTTGTATCTAAACATTCTTGGCGTCTCCCTTCCAGTACGCCAGAGCCGTGTAGCTAAGATAAATAAACAATTATCACGGGCACATTTGTACAGGTATTCTCTTTGGATAGCGTAAATACATCACGATTTGGAGAAGTCCACTGACAGATCGTTTCAATCCATTTGTTTTTGCACTCAAATGAAATAATACCATTTATCAGTGAACTGTTCGATGTATTACGGTAAACTTTTTTGAGGGATAGTTACTATTTCTTGTTATAATTTTTATGTTATCATTGAAAGAAGTCTGAACATCAAAATTCAAACAGAAGGACTTACAGACAGTTTAGGCACAGAATCACATCATATCACACTAATATTATAAATGTGAGTTTGTGAAGATGTTTGGATGTTTGTTACTAAATAACGGGGTAACAACTGGATGAATTGAGCTGAAATTTGGCACGCAAATAGGCCAAGTCCTTGATCGAAACATAGGATACTTTATATCCCGGTAAATATTTCCGTTGGGACAGTAACGGGAACGTTGGCGAAGCCGCGGATGAATACTAGTAAGTAATATTACTACGAACAGAAGTCCCTCTTTTTAACAAAACTGACGTTCGGGTCCGACCACCGGACGGAACGCACCGAATTCGACCGTCTGTCTCTATCGCATAACGCGTGCTCTCTCTGGTCGCCGACTAAGCCGATTCGGAGAGGCAAAAATTTGTTACTATAGCTTGGCAACTTCGTTGGTGACACTCCCATGTGTGCTTTTTGTTATGTGCAGCCGTAACTACTTACACAAGTTGGGGGGTACAGAATTTTGATTGTACAAAACCACCATGTGAATTTATTTTTGCGGTGCACGTTACTTGCGCTTTTCAGACGCTATATGCTAATAAGGTTGTGGACTGTATAGGTATTTTTGGATTAGTTTATCTAGGTCCTAAAGGCAGGACCTAACCTAGATCTTTGATTGTAACCACTTACGACACACAGGAAATTCGGCCTGCTATTAGAAATGGACAAGGGCGATGAATAGCAGTCCTCAGGAAGGAAGAAACATGCACACTGACCTTGATAAGTCCCACTATTTGTTCAGGAACCGGCCGGTCCTCGTGGTGATGAATCTCCAGTGCTTTCACTATCACCTTGTCCAATGTCCTTTCTTCTTCTTGTCTTACACTCAACTTAGAAACAGTTCACATACAGTTTGGGAAAAAACAGTCGAATAATCCAATGATTAACATGGATTAATTAAAGAGAGGCTCACGCGCGCAGCCATCATCATTCGATCGGAAAGTTGAAGAAGTAATGCTGCCGCCTGGCGGCGCTAGTGTCGCGAATACGTCGCGTTGTGAGACAGAGCGCGCGCTATGCAAGTGTGCATGTATGAAAGGGATATCAGGAATATGAAGATTTGTCTTAGCGGTTACAATAAAAATCTAAATTAAATATTTAAAGAAAATGAAATCCAACATGCCCCCGGGTTTGAAGGATTCCCTTCAAAGAAAGTAAAACTAAGATAGAACTAACGTTAAGTACTTTATGCTTGATATCTTGTAACTTAACCTACCAATAATTATATAAGCAAGGCAGTGACAACCCTACTGCGTAGGCAGTGGGCATAAGCGTACAATCGGTCGCTCTAGTTTGCCGTTGCGTGGTTGCACTTCCGCGACACGGACGACTCCATCCCGCCCAGGAAAAACGCGAGTTATGATCCCGAGCGGCCACTGTAAGGGCGGCGCATTATCCACCTTTATCAGCACAACGGTTCCTGCAGTCAGCGGGTTGGCGAGAGTGTTCCATTTTTCCCGGCTTTGCAAGTTATGGAGATACTCAGATCGAAAACGTTTCCAGAATGATTGAACGATTGAATCTAACAAAGAAAACCGAGTTAACAGGTTTGTGCGCTCCTGACTCAAATCAGCCGCGGGCAAGTGTTGCAATGGTGCAGTTGATATAAAATGAGCCGGTGTAAGCGCGGAAAGTTCCGACGGATTCGAACTCAGTACGTAAAGCGGGCGACTATTTATAAAGAGCTGTCGAATGATTCGGCGCGCAGAGAGAATCCAATATCTCTGTCTTAGAAGAGACAACAAGAGCTGTGGACCAGCGTGTTGGTTTTGGCGGTGTGAAAAATCAATTAAAAGTTCAACTATGTGCCCTCTTTTAGGTAATAGTGCGGGATGTTTATTAGAGAAATTCAAGGATGAATTCCCTAGCCGGCCACCTACTCTCAAAACGTTGTCAACAATAAAAGGGAATAGTTTGCGTATGGAAGGCGAGCAAACCTTACCACATTGAATATTGCGTATGTCATCAGCAAACGCAGATTGCTGAACAACCTTGACGACAAGCAATTCAGCCGCGTCTAAATCTGCAGGAGTAATTTCACTGCTGCGAGGAAGTTTTTTGACAAACTTCAGTACGATGGCGACAGTTTTGAGAAACCGATGCCAAGAAGAAAACTTCTTGCTCAACTGCAAAAGCCAGTGCTCATTGCTACCACCAGTGGAAACAAGGGTGACAACTTTCTCCTCTGGCAGCTTCGTTGAAGAAGGCGAGAAAACGGCGATAGGCCAATCACTAATTGGTAACAATGCCCAAGGAGGACCGTGGAACCAAAGATCATGGTCCTTTAAGCGGGAAGGTAGAAGCCCACGAGAGAGACAATCTGCGGGGTTCTCCGATCCGGAAACATGATAGAAATGTTCCGGAGCGAAGTTATTCTGACATTGAGCGATGCGGTTGGCCACAAAGGTACCGAACTTATGAGGTGACGAGTGCACCCAACATAAGGCGACTTCAGAGTCAGAGAAAGCATATGTATTGTCAATGGGATATCGTTGAGATAGAATATCATACACTGTACGAAGCAGTTTTGACATCAGAACGATTGCACAAAGTTCCAGCCTAGCGACCGTTACTGTCTTCACCGGCGCGACCTTCGATTTCGAGCAAATTAAACGAATAATGGGATCGCGTTTCTCCGTAGTGACGTGCGCATATATGACGCAACCATAAGCCTTCTCACTGGCGTCAGCAAAAGCTAAGAGTGTAAGCCTCGAGCCCTTCTCAATACCTAAATGCCTAGGAAACTTGAGAGTTGAAATTAGTGGGAGCTCTTTAACGAACTGGTGCCACAAGTTTAAAATATGAGGAGGTGGCAAAACGTCCCAATCCAATTTCAAAAGCCAAAGCTCTTGGATCAAAAGCTTGGCATAAAGTATCACAGGGCCTACCAGGCCGAGTACGTCATACAGCCGGGCGGTGGCAGAAAGAATGGCACGCTTCGTGCCAGTAAGTTGCGGAGGTGCCACAGTAAACACAAACTCATCAGAGCCAGGAAGCCATTGAAGGCCGAGAATTTTCAGCGAGTCGCCGTCCTCGAAAGAGATGGATTCGCACAGGCGGTGAGTGGCGGGTATGTGTTCTAGCAACTGCGGAGAGTTGCTAGTCCATTTCACTAAGTCAAACCCACCAGCCTTGAAGAGATTGATTAATTGGGTCGCTGTCGCAACTGCTTCCTCGGATGAAGAAGCAGAGGAAGCTAGATCATCCATATATACATCTCTTTCGAGAACGGCGGCGGCGAGGGGATACTTTTCTCGCTCGTCGCTGGCGAGCTGGCGAAGCGTGCGTAGCGCAAGAAAGGGCGAAGATCGAAGTCCAAAGGTCACCCGATTAAATTGATATGTCTCTAAAGGGTCTTCAGGAGAGAAGCGGTACAATATTCTTTGAAAAGAACGGTGCGGGGGATGTACTTCTATGCATAAGTACATCTGACGAACATCAGCAAAAGAAGCGACGCGGAAAATGCGGATATTCAAAAGAATATTGAAAATGTCAGCTTGCAAATTACATCCTGTGTGAAGGATGTCATTTAATGACAGTCCACTGTCAGTTTGACAGCTGCCATCCAGCACAAGACGCACCTTCGTTGAGGACTTGTCATTGCGAATGACTGGATGATGCGGTAGGTAAAAACCTGGAATGCGGTATTCTTCAGGAGGAACCAGAGAAATTATCCCCTTATCCCGGTAGTCATGAATGACCTCGTTATATTTTTCCCGAAGTTGCGGATTCTTAGAGAATCTATTTTCGAGCATTAAGAATCTCTTTTTTGCGGATATAAAAGAATTGCCTAAATTATCAGGACTTTGTTTGAAAGGAAGGTCAACCGCGTAAGAACCATTATCGTTACGAGTTGTAGTTGACGTGAATATTTCCTCGCATTCCTGATCGTCAGGGCTTAAAAATTTCTTCGAAGGTACTTCTTCTAAGTTCCAAAATTTTTCTAAAGCTTGGTTAAGCGGTTCTTGTGTAAAAGCACAGAAAGCGCGGGTGGCGCGCGGGGGTGCCGTCACAGTGACGTCACCAAAAATGACATACCCGAGTGTAGTTTCTAGGGCCCAAGGTGAGTCCCCGTTACGAATTTTGTCAGAACATAAAATTTCGCAAAATTTATTGACACCTAGAAGCATGTCAATAGGTCCAGGTTCATTAAAATTATCGTCCGCCAACGGTAACTTCATGAAACATTGTAACCCGGACAGGTCGACGTGCGCGTCGGGCAGGCTCGATGTTATATTTTCCACGACTAGCGGCTGAACGGAGTAAGTCTCCTTGTTATTATTTTCAAATCGAGAGACAAATGTAGTCGACGAGATTCCTAATATTTTTTGAGAAACGCCTCCTATACCTTGAACCTGCGTAAAACGGTTTTGTTTAGAAATCGGCAGAGATAATTGTTTACAACACGAAAGTGTTATATAATCACTTTGTGATGCTGGGTCTATAAGAACCCTAATGTAATGACCCTTACCACTACCATCATAAAGTTTAATTTTTGCAGTACCTAATAAGGTCGTTTTATTGATGGATGCATCTGATCGGTCATTCAAAACATTTCCTGCCGCAACGTGACTTAGAGTTGAGCTGGGCTGCGAAGTATTATCGACTTTATTTGCTAGACATTGCGGTTGCAAACTGCCTGACGCGTTATTATCTCCGATAGAACTCGGGGTGCGGTTTTGTTCACAAGCGGGAGCGGAAACGTGATTAATTGAAGCGTTCGACGATTTGGTTTGTTTATGCGGTGGATCAAAATGTAATAATGTATGATGACGTGCGGTGCAAATATTACAAGTTCGTTGCGAAGTGCAAGCGGAAAACTTGTGTTTGTAACTGAGACAGTTATTACAAACAGAATTTGTTTTTACAAAATTATATCTTTCACGTGGGGTCATTTTTGTAAAAGTTGAACATTGATATAAATGTTCGTGTTTATTTGTTTTACATAATAAACAATTAGCCATGGAAACGGGCTGCGTATTAACAAAGCTTTTTGTTAGATTGTTTTTCGGAGTAGGTAAATTTTTCGTAGTACTAAGTTTACTTTGCTGCGGAAACAATGTTTGTTTTGTTGTTGAACGCGATACAACCTTCGTTTGTTCCTTTATAAATTCGACAAGATTAGAGTAAGACGGACACTCTTCTTTGCGATAAAACATCTCGAACATTTTAACAGACTCGAAGTCTAATTTTTGTAATGCTATATGCAAAAATAGAAAATCGCTTAGGTCTTGTAACTTTAACGCTTTAAGCGCATTTACCGCGGAGTCAAAGTTGCATAAAAATGAATCTAAGTTAGCCGCCGAACATGTTGTTAATTGTTTAAAGTCCAATAGCTGATTAGTGTACCCAGCAGCCAGAGCGCGTTTATCTTCATATTTATCGATAAGCGCGTGCCATATGATGGCATAATTCTCGCCGGTGGCCGGCAAACCCGCGCAGACTGATCGCGCCTTGTCTGTCAATTTACCTACTAGAAATTGAACGCGTTCACAATCCGTCAGATTCGGATTGTTATGAATGACGCTTTTGAACTGTTCGTAAAACATTGGCCAATGACGAATTTCGCCATTAAATGGAATTAATTGAAATTCGGGAAGTTTGTATTTTACAGTACAAGATTGCGAACTGCTTGTTCGCTGCGAATCTTGTGACTTCTCTTTTAAATCCGAAAGTACGCGTTTGATTTGACAATACATCTCATCAAAAGAAATCAAAGGTTGATAGTTAACCGTGGCATTCGGTTTTAATTGAATTAAGCGTGCATTGTACGTATCTAACACTTGTTCGAAGTCAGATCGCAATTGGTCAATGTTTGTAACATTGTTAATAAACATATTACATTGCGTTTTATTTTCGGACGTTCTAAGCGACAAGGTATAAATATTTTGCAAGCGCGTAAATAACGCATTACGTTTAGCTTCTAGAAGAACTAGGTCACTAAGGTCGGGATCGCAAGGCGAATCCTTGTTTTCGTCAGTTTTCGGCATAGTAAATAAAGTATAATTCTACTGTAATTGTATAAAATACAAACGATATAATTGTATTATCACAAACCAATTAAGCGGAAGTATAACAGCGGTATAAGAATATTTTCCGATAAATTCAGTTAAGTAATAAAACTACGCGCGATCGAGCGGTGAGCGAATCTGTGCGAAACGAAATATGCGGGTATACAGAACAATTGCGGGCGCTCGTAAGTAAGCGAGAAAAATGGAATGTCGTTTCGATTAGATTTAAAACTTAGTAAACTGTAAATATGAAAGTATTTTACCTACTTAATGCTGATTTGCGGGATAGAAAAAGATAAATTAGTCGTCTGCGGTGCGGAAATGAAATGATAGTGTAAAAAACGAATGCAACTAATTTAATTAATCAAGCATAAAGTACGTTTTACGTTTCGTATTTAGCGAGAAATGTATGTGATTTTTTGTAACGAAATTTAATGAAATCTAAGTTGAGTAAATTAAGTAATTACTACTTCAAATATTGATAACTAGGTTGAGAATTGATGTAAAATTGGAATAAAATTAATTAAATCCGGCTCGAAGGACCATAACATGGGGGGTACAGAATTTTGATTGTACAAAACCACCATGTGAATTTATTTTTGCGGTGCACGTTACTTGCGCTTTTCAGACGCTATATGCTAATAAGGTTGTGGACTGTATAGGTATTTTTGGATTAGTTTATCTAGGTCCTAAAGGCAGGACCTAACCTAGATCTTTGATTGTAACCACTTACGACACACAGGAAATTCGGCCTGCTATTAGAAATGGACAAGGGCGATGAATAGCAGTCCTCAGGAAGGAAGAAACATGCACACTGACCTTGATAAGTCCCACTATTTGTTCAGGAACCGGCCGGTCCTCGTGGTGATGAATCTCCAGTGCTTTCACTATCACCTTGTCCAATGTCCTTTCTTCTTCTTGTCTTACACTCAACTTAGAAACAGTTCACATACAGTTTGGGAAAAAACAGTCGAATAATCCAATGATTAACATGGATTAATTAAAGAGAGGCTCACGCGCGCAGCCATCATCATTCGATCGGAAAGTTGAAGAAGTAATGCTGCCGCCTGGCGGCGCTAGTGTCGCGAATACGTCGCGTTGTGAGACAGAGCGCGCGCTATGCAAGTGTGCATGTATGAAAGGGATATCAGGAATATGAAGATTTGTCTTAGCGGTTACAATAAAAATCTAAATTAAATATTTAAAGAAAACGAAATCCAACACAAGTTACCGCCAACACGAACGGCGACCGACGGAGACTGCCTCCGGTCCGGCTGGGTCGGTCATCGGGTAACTTGTGTAAGTAGTTACGGCTGCACATAACAAAAAGCACACACATGGGAGTGTCGCCAACGAAGTTGCCAAGCTATAATAGTCGCACGGCGCAATCGCGGAGTGAGCCACTCCTGGGCATTTCTCCAGAAATATGTCTGCGACTCATTCATCTGTCTCCATACATTTAGTATGAAAAAGGGCCAGATGAATGAGGTGACCGCAGACATATTTCTGGAGAAATGCCCTCCTGTCTATACTCTAAGATACAAATGCGTTTCGCTCTCCCATTCACACCTAGCTTGTCTGGAAGTATTGACTTTTCGGTTGAGAAAATAAACGATTCAGCAACTTTGTTAGCAAGTACTACATTATTACGCGTACGACTGGCGAGTTATTGTTTGTTTAAACTCCAGGAAATTAATAAGGTCGTTTCCGTCGAGATATTCGAATTATTCGCACTCTAGACACGGTTTATTATTAAATTCTACTTGCACGCTCATTCTTTAGGGATTTATAATATTTAAAGCATGGACCTTGAAATACTAGCCAGAAGTAGCCTCACTAACAGATAACTGAAGCACCTCTAGTAGGCCGGTCGTTCTGTACTTACGAGCAGCGCGCACACATCAATGAGCGTAGTGTTCTACAATGAACAGCACGAACGCATCAAACAGCGCAGTTGATGTGCGATTGCTGCATGTAGTAGGCACTACATGCCAGGGCTCGAAACCGGTATTTTGCAATAACCCCGAAATAGCCCAATATTTTGAATTATTTTATGCTTTTTATGTAGAGCTCGGTAATGTATTTAAGTCATGATCTCGTATTGTTAGATCGTCCGGTTAAAAAACTAAATAATAAACCAAAGAACGATAAGAACGGAAAGAATACCGGTATTTTTGTATGGAGCAAATACCGGTTTCCGAGCCCTGCTACATGCAGCAATCGCACATCAACCAGCGTAGTATCCTGCTATTCCTGCTTCAAGTAGCACGCACACATCTACCAGCGCAGTAGCCGGCTTCAAGCAGCACACACACATCAACCAGCGTGGTAGCCTGCTTCAAGCAGCACGCACACTACAACCAGCGTAGTAGCCTGCTTCAAGCAGCACGCACACATCAACAAGCGTAGTAGCCTGCTTCAAGCAGCACGCACACATCAACTAACGTTAAGCGACCGGCTTATAAGAGGTGCTTCAGTTATCTGTCAGCAAGGCTACGTCTGGCTGTTTATTTTAAGGTCCTTGATTTAGCCCTTCGTATGCTTGGGTACCTACTGATCAGTGCGGAGCCTTTGAAACATTATGTTAAAATTTCTTTAAGTTTCTTATTAAGCTTATCAAGCAAAATTATGACATAACATACGAAAGGTTAAACTATTTTTTCCCTTGTTCTAGTCGCTCCAGCTAGCGAGCATTGACTTATATTCATATTGTTATTGTAACGAGGTTTTGTTACAATCAACTCTGGCCGCCTGGAAAACGAATGGCTCTACTATTTGAATTGAATGAATATATGTCGTTCGTTGAATGACATAAGCTAATTCCAGTCTAAGCCACCACGATAGAAAGATAAATGTCATTTGTATAGAGATTTGTTTATAATAATTGTTGGAGTACCAGCCGTAGTTGATTGAGGGGGTGTGTTATTGTAACGAGGTTTTGTTACAATCAACTCTGGCCGCCTGGAAAATCAATGGTTTTACTATTTGAATTGAATGAATGTATGTCGTTCGTTGAATGACATAAGCTAATTCCAGTCTAAGCCACCACGATAGAAAGATAAATGTCATTTGTATAGAGATTTGTTTATAATAAGTATTGTGATTAAAATAGTGAGAAAGTTGATTAAAAGAAGTGTCCAAAGCCCTCTGCGTTTAAATTACACATATTTTCTTGATTGTCGACTCCATTCTTTCTATTCTTATGAAATATATACAAGTTAGTCTTTTCTTCTTCATCTTTTCACTGTCGTAATTAACATCTTCAACCTATCTTTAGTCGACTGTTGAACAGGTACCTCCAGTTTTTTTATTTTTTTTTTATTTATTGAGGTAAACAAACAGTCACAACAATCGGAATATAAACAGTTTACAATACTGTTTCAGAATATGTGTGACCAACACCGTTCACGTCGAATTAAGTTTTAGGACTTTGAGCACAACAATTTCTTTGTTATATATTTTTGATACTCTTTTTAAATGTAAACGTCCAATATCCTTGTCATCCTGCTAATATCGCTCGTTGAAATACTTAGGCGCTACCTACTTTCTTATTGCGTTGGGGTATTTTCTCTTAAATAGCTGGGCATTTCTCCAGAAATATGTCTGCGACTCATTCATCTGTCTCCATACATTTAGTAAGAAAAAGGGCCAGATGAATGAGGTGACCGCAGACATATTTCTGGAGAAATGCCCAGCTCGCCATAATGCATAGGGGTAATTTCGAACGTGGGGTAAGTCTGTCAATTCGGAATTTCTACTAAACCATGGTTCTGTGAGTGACCTTGCGAGACTATCAACCCCCATGGCACTACCATTTGGAAAAAATCGAAGGACTGAATCGATAAAAAAGTTCTATATAATTATTGTAAAATTATATTGTATATTAGTTTTAATAATATAAGAATGTACCTTCCTAAGCTAGTTCCTAAGTAAATTGTTACTAATATTTGTATGGGCCCGCGGGCCTGAAATAAATGAATTAATTATTATTATTGATCGTCGAATCTGCTCGAAAAATTTCACGAGAATCAGTTGAGAAATGCGACCTGTAGATGAGAACAGCCGAACATCAGGACAAACATACGAAAGCATTGTTTCCCATGCTGAAACGGGGACGCTTCCAATATTTCTGATAATGTCATCTACAACTTTTTCTGCTCACCATAAAATGACATTCGTTGGAACGACTTATCTGTGAACAAACGTCTTTGCCCGAATGTTACTTATTCTTTTATTTATAGGTGTATTGGGGTAAATTCAAAAATGGAGTAATTCCGATTGCAAAATTGAAAATTTGATTAGCATCCACGCGATATATACTTAATCTAGGAAACTTAAAAAAAGATAAACAAAAAAACCACGTCACTCGGGTCGTTCAGCCAATCAAAGCAACTTCTCAGTTTTGTGTAGGAACTGTTCTCGAGAACGTTCTCGCTCCTTACAAAACCGAAAACGTTTCCGAGAATTGCACATGTCTAAAGACGGAACTGGTAGAATTGACAACATTTCAAATTATATGAAGTGGGCTAAATCAAAAACCATTTCGGCAAATATGCTTCCCGTATGTAACGAGGCAGTTATTTTTATTTTTTTACCCGTTAATTTCCAAGATAATCGCGAAAAACTGTAAACCGGAAATGTGACGTAGATAGTACGTACATAGACAACAGACCAAAGACAAAACTAAATCTATAATTTTTTTCATGTATCCGGTTGTCACACTCTGTCAAAAGTTTTCAAATGACATTGTCAGTTCTTACATTTCGGTGTTAACGACTATTCTTATTTTACGATATTACTCTCGCTCCACTTGAAATACTTGACGACTTGGCTTTTATAACGGACACTGCTGCTTCTTTTCACGCTTACATCGCAATGAAAACGGATATCGCTGCTTCTTTAAACGAAAATTTGGCACTTGTATTTGGACTTATTGAACCTCATAAAAATGAAGACCTCAGATGGATTTGTGCAAGCATTTAGTACCAACTTGCCATGGGTTGATACTGCCATGATGTTAGAGTTCATACAAACGGACGATAAATATAATTTGGCTGGGATACGAGGTGCAAAAGCTGCCTTATCGTCTCGAACTTTGTATAGTGCCGCTTCGTACCGTATAGATAATTTCTACCCCATATTGTGTGCCCTACATTGAGCCCTGTTTTTGCTTTACATATACCTGTACCTGTATATGAAACTAATAACATTATCCTAAGAAATAAAACTGTAAGGCTTAGTGCGAGTATATTTATTTTCCAAATATATAAGTTTGTGGTTCCAAATTACAATGTGTTGTTTTGTCTTTTGTCGCTACCTTAACTAGTATGTTTTGGGTTGTCATAATAGGGCAGCACATTACACCTCAGGATGCAGAAGATGGTGTAGGTTCATCATGAGAGACGAGGTTTCAGTTTTGCGTTGACATTCATGACTTTCCAATATCTATAGTTTTCCATGTCTTTCTCCAACTGTGAAATGACAAATAGGTATAATAAGCATAAGCCTGAACACCGTGAGGGTGATTTCAATGCACACTGCAAGAATTTGTAAGTGCAAGTGCCAATAACTATTTAAGAAAGTCCTATATAAACAAGGTTATATTAGCTAGTTAATTTAAATATCACAACACATGAGTACGTACAGTAAACTTTATCAGTAAATAGTCCACTACCAATCTAATACAAAGGTGGGCTTGGTTAAGTATATTATTCGGTTGTACTTACATCGAGATGATCTTCACAGATGAATAACTTCCTTTTAGGAACACGATCTAGCCCCGCCGCTCGACACCATGCCTCATTTTGCCCAGCAGGGACACAAAAAACTTTTTTTGTGGTGTCAGTCTTGTGTTATTACTACACGTTCTTATAAAACAGTTTTTAGTTTCTTTTGATTTTATTGAAGAAAATTTGTGTTGACAATTATATTACAATGACGTAAACCTCAAATCAATCAACCGTCACGACCCATTTTTTTTTTAAAGCAAGGGGCAAAGGAAAATGCGTACTCGTGACGTCATATGTCGTTTACGACCTTTCAAACATTCGCTATTTTTTCAGTTAATATTTTTGAATGAAAAATTGCTTTTCTGGGAAAATAAAAAAACACGTATACCTTAGAATTTGTTTTTTTTTTCAATACATAACATAAAATAGCCCACTTGAAAAAATGAAATGTTGTCAATTCCCAAATTTACAAAATTACCCCACGTTCAAATTTACCCCAAAGCACCATACTCGCATTTAACAAGCTAGGCCAACAAAATACGATACCACATTTTGCTCGTCCAGCGTTTGCTCTAAATTGAAAATTCGCGGTAAGCGAGTAACGCTGCATAGGAAGTCGGGGAAGTTGTTTTTGTTCTTGCTCGCCCAAATTTACTGGGAACGGAACCACTGAACTTCCTGCGCAGAAGACAGATTCCTATCAGTATCATTAACATTTACTTAGATTGGTATAACAATGTATAAGTTGCAGAACATTCTCAAAAATGGAGGAAAGTGTTGGAACTTTAGAGCATATTATATGACAGGAGTCGCTTTTCAGTAACTTTCCCTTCTGCCAAAAACCTTGCACAATGTGCAAAAAAGTGTATAAACCCAATTTCACAATATTCATAAATTCGCTCCACAAGAGGTAACACCGAACATAAAAATGTCCGCATGTGCTGAAGCACAAGTAATTAACGTTCAACCATTTCAATCTTAGAAAAAGATGAGAGATGAGATATTTCACACGCAAATACGACATATAAGACTATTCTTGTACTACGAGTATATGCTGTAAGCGTTGGTAGATTCCGGAAACTAACTCGAGAATTAAAAGCAAATTTCCATTCAAAAATGTTCCCGTTTATTCATAAAATCGCTCCACAAGAGGGAACACCGATCATAAAAAAGCCCGCTTGTGCTGAAGCACAAGTAATTAACGTTCAACCATTTCAAGCTTAGAAAAAGATGGTATAACATTCCATTTGTACGGAATTTTACCTCCCCATCTCCACTGAAATTTCTGCAGACTATTTCACACGCAAATACGACATATAAGACTACTCTTGTACTACGAGTATATGTTCTAAGCGTTGGTAGCTTCCGGAAACTATCTCGAGAATTAAAAGCAAATTTCCATTCAAAAATGTTCCCGTTTTTTGTTAACGGCGTGGCAATGCATTACGCATACCCCCGGGCATTACCAGGCTCTTTCCCATTCCCTTAAAAAGGACCCTTTTATGCGGGACTCACCCCACAGAAGGAGGAGGTATACCCACTAAAACTACACCGGTGATGGAGCCTCTGTAAGGGACCCTGCATCAGCGGCCCGTTACTGCACGTCGGTAGTGAAACATCTAGTAAGATCTTAACATAAATTCAATTAATTAAAACAAAAGTAGTGTGTTAGTCAATTAGTGCAGGCCCGATAAACTTACTTGCGTATTTTATCATGAATTCACATGCGAAATAAATAAACATGCAAATTAATAATAAACCACCGCCAAAAATCCAAAACCCGACACGTATTTCGCCTCTCTAAGAGGCATCCTCATAAAATAAGAGATAGCCGGACTGTAAACATCTCCAGCATCTCCTGAGGATGATTCGTAGAGAGGCGAAACATTAATTGACTAACCTCAAAATCATATCGCAGATTAGCAAAGCAATATTTTTGTTTTAATTAACATGGATTTCGGCAAAGTAATGCGTCATTCAATCAATTGCATAAACTAAATTTCTGAGAATATTCCATATACAAATTTCAGAATTTTGGAAATTTCTCTTCGGAGTGAAGCTAGATTTCATTGCAATTGGCACAAGCCGTGTCGCGCAATGTGTCATACAACCCATGATGCTTTGTTTACCGTTGCCTTTAACTCAATCAATCAAACATTGATGGCGAAGACAGATGGCTGCCTAGTTTGTTCAGTTTGGCATGGGAAATGTAATCAAGTCGATTATGTGGTCAATGGTAACCTTGGACGTCTGTATCTACTATATTTAGCTGTTAATAAATTGCCATTTCAATCGATAAACACTTTAAACCTCAATTTGGTATATCACATTTTTAGAGTTTTGTATGCAACTAGGAACTCTTATAGTTACACCATGTCCGTCCGTTTATCCGTCTATCTGTACGCGGCTTATCTCAGAGATCCTTAGTATACATAATATTGATTATACCTACAAAACAGATAAAATAAATTCTTGAACAAAATTTTTTTTGGGTACCTTCCCTAAACGTAAAGTAGGTAGAATTACATTGAATACCTGGTCTTTTAAACACATTATTACACATTTCAAACATCATCGATGCTGTAGAAGCCGATGATGACCCTCTTTGTGTGTGGATAGAGAATTGTATTATTTTTCAATCAACCAAGCACTTCAGGCTCAACGATTTCAATTAACGCATATCACATGACGTCTAAGCATAGTGCTTACGTTATTGAATCAGACATACTCCATCCATAGGAATTCCTTAAGAGGCCTTTCACGTATAAAATTCACATCGATAATAGTACATTACTGCAGAGGCCGAGAAGTGAGGGGTTGCCGGCCGAGTACGGTTGTACCTTGTTTTGCCTAACAACTTTTTGCCTAATTTCGGTTTGCCTAATTACAATTAAACTAATATTATTTAGCATAATTCTTCACTTTGCCTAATTATTGTTTTAGTGAAAGTCGTTTTGTATAATCCTTTTTTTACATACTTAATTCATTTCTTCTAATTTTGTTTAACCTAATTTTAGTCCATATAATCTTAATTTGTATAATGTTTTACTTACTCTACTAATTTAAAAAGAAAACCATTACGTCCTAGGGCGTAATAGGTCATTTACGGCCCGCAGAATCTACGTGTAATGACACCATTTTCGAGCAAGTGTGATGAAAAAGGGTTTTTTCTGTATGATTTAAGACATTTTGTTTCGATGTTATCGTCCAGTTCAGGGCTGTTGTTATTTAATTCCGTAAACCTAGGTTTCTAGGGTGAAGCCAGAGAAGCGTAATTTTCTGCTACATTCAGTTTTATAGAAAACTCCTGTTTGGTTCACACGGCGACGCAAAATGTATAGTTGACTTCCTTCCCCCTTGAGTCACTGCCGCATCTTTCCGCCATCCTCCTACGCGACAGTATTTCCATCCTCACCACTTAGATGGTTGGCAGTCCACAACTGTGCGTTTTGCTAGAAACTTCCTGCCTCGCATGACTGAACTGTGGAATTAATTGTCGCCTGCAGTGTTTCCGGACCGATTCGACCTTCAAACCTTCAAGAAAAGAGCGTACTCCCACCTGAAAAGCCGGCAACGCACTTGCGACTCTTTTGGTGTTGCAGGTCTATGGGCGACGGTGAATGCTTACCATCAAGCGACCCGTCTGCTCGTTTGCCCCCTAATTCATAAAAAAAGAAAGTTGAGAATTTCTGCAGCTGAAATTACGCAGCAAATTACGCTTGTCTGGCTTCACCCATATGGTCCAATGCACTCAACTATGTTAACTATGAAGGATTGAAACGTAAGATACTTTTTATACCGTAAAAGACTCCCTTGGGAGGACAACGGAAATAACGTAAGCAAAGCTGCGAATTCGTACTAGTATGTACTTTATCGTCGTTTATTTTTACCGCTGTATTAATATCTTGTGCTGCTGTCATAAATGTATTTTCTTTCTTTCTTACTTCATCGTTCCCTCAATAGTGAGAGACGTGACCATATGTTGTTAGTCTCCAAAGGGTGCGGCCATAGGCCGCATCGACCGCGTTCTGTAGGCGTATGATGCTACGCTTTGTCACGCGATAAATAAATGATAAGGCATCCGTCACGTTCTGACAAATATTATGTAAGATTGACGGATGCTTTATCATTTATTTATCGCACGACAAAGCGTAGCATCATAAGCATGCTGCCGCCAACCAAATTCTTAATGTCAGTCAGACCATCTTGCTAGTCGCTTCCCTGAGCACGCCTCCCATTTATTTGGCCTAAAATTGTTTGTTTCTCCAGATCATAGGTTCGTAAACTTTTTTGTCTTGCCACCCAATTAAGCATGACAAAAATCTTTTGGCGCCTCCCCTGAAAAAAATAATAGACGTGTATTAGTAAAGTAAGTAAGTAAAAAATGTTTTGGTATATTTTCATAAAATATTGTACCATTTTCTTTTAAATGAACTGTACCATCGACAGGAATATTGTTCACGCAGAATAAGCTAGCGAGTCTAGTTACATCGGTAACGATATTTCTGTCGATATGTGTTTTGAGTACGCGTACGTTAACTAAGTTATGATATGAACAAGTCGGAAATAGATTTCGAACTTGTTAAGAGTTATTTAATTTTACAAAATAGACTTGTAAGACTTAACTGACTTATGTTGCAATATGCCAATTCCAATGATGCTATGCTTATTAATCGAATTTATCACGTAGAAATCAATTTGTACTGTTGTTGATATTGTAATTCAAGTTTTTATTTTCAAAAACGATAAGGCCCTCCTAGAAAGCATAAACGCCCCCCAATTGCTTCTGAGGCGCTTACCGCCTGTTGACGATAGCCCCACCGAACCCCGACCCGACTGAACATCGTCTAACTAAGACCCTGAACATGTTTTGTAAGTAGCTATAAGCCCTAGGACTACTTCCTAGAACCATGTTTTATAGTTAGTACGTAAGTGAAATATTTAAGTATTTTACGAGTTTTTGCCCGTACAAGAGGCCATATGTGTAGTGTAACGACTCATTAGCACTTGTGTAAACCTTAGAACCCGATCCCCCTATCTAGAACTGAGATAAAGACTCGTAACGAATGTGTAAATCGAGTGTACCCAGACTTCACTGGCAACTAGTGCTAGGAGCGGCCAGTGAACGATTTGGTAGGAGATCTCGACACACCCACTCGAGGCTTCTACCGGTCAGAGCCAGCTTACCATGAGGATTGTGAGGCGATGCATATAGCACGCTCATAATTACCATGAGGATTGTGTAGTTGAGTATATAGTACGTTAGTCGTTACCATAACGTAAAACGGCAAAGAGCGAAAGTTTTCGAACAACTTTGTGTATCGATGCCCTATAATTTCTCGGTCTGACCACGAGAATTCAGCATAGGATGGTATCATTCTGAACGGAATTTTCCATCACGCAATATGTTGCAAATGTTGCGCAACAATCACTTGCTTAAATACGCCGGAAGCTCATTCGGAGCCCAGTTGGCGTCGTGAACCCAAGTTGTAAACTCATAGTGAGAAACAGAACCGAACCAGTAGTGATCCGATCCGAACATAGTGAACCTAGAACCTAGATCCCTAGCCTATGACCTAAGTGAAGTCTAGGTAGGACTTAAAGTCAGTGAAACAGTATTTCTTTATTACGTGTTGCGGCCCGAGCCGCCCAACTAAGAACAAGTATTCCTTTAATAGTGTTTAGCGTGTAAATAGCTTATAGGGAAGTATGAACATT
Source organism: Eudemis profundana (assembly GCA_947034925.1). NCBI lineage: Eukaryota > Metazoa > Arthropoda > Insecta > Lepidoptera > Tortricidae > Eudemis > Eudemis profundana. Next base: position 23,469,622 of record OX344805.1, on the reverse strand, counting down.
ATTAACTATTTGATACTGATTCGCTGATTGATTTTTGTGTGACTATTTCTGTGTTATATCCCGTGTAATAGATTTAAGTGTTTGTGTAAATATCGGAGCGTGGCAAGTTTGTTTGGTGGTTTCTTCTTGCTATTGGCCGTAGGAAACGCAACCATTAGAGTCAGTTTTAAAAACAATATAAGTGTTAAATCTGAACCTTTGTTTTGAGCCAATCGATCCCTTAGTAATTAAAACTCCAGGAGCCTTACAACCTCCTGTGTATGAACCTGAAGAGCTATCGTAGCTGTATAATCTGTTAACTTCGGGACCTCACGAGATCCGTGAGTGCGTCGTTAACACCGCCCCTGCTGGGAATCACTAGGTGGCGGTAGGGACTACTTTGGGAAAGTATGCTCCAGATACTTATCAATAGGTCCTTTAGTCATAATCTCGATTAAATATATTTCAAATTCTCCAAGGCACCTTAATAATACTCTCGATATACGTTAGTAAACTATAGTACCAGTATATCGGTCGAGCGGGCGTCTGGAGCGAGCAGACAGGTACCGAAATAACTAGCCTATTGTACTTTATTACACGTACATGTATTGTTCATGTTATGCTTTGATCTGTTTCAATGTGAAGACTGCGGTTAGTAGAGCAGTTGCGGTTTAGATGTGGCCGGAGTTTTAGTGGTTTGAGCGTATTTAAACGGTCAAATGTTTGCTTGTTTAGATATACAGTGAAACCTGGGTGAAAAGGGGTAACCTACTTACCCAGTGTCTCAGATATCCAGGTATAAATAAATATCAGTCTCTGGTAAGAATAGAGGTTATTTCAGCTATATCAAAGGTGCGATTACTAAATAAAGTAAACATTATCTATGTACATGATTTCTTTAACATCGCAAAAATAATCAAACATGTTTAAACCCTTTATATCGGGAATACATAGAGGTATCGGGTTGAAACTAAAACCATATACTCAAGTCTACAATCCCTTGAAGCTGTGAAAAAATCAAATGTTTAAGTTAACGTGAAAAAAAGATACGGCCATTTATGCCGCAAAACACCTTAACTTCGACACTCTCAACTATGAAATTTGGAAAGTAATAACTTCTTATATTACAAGCATAGAAAATGATCTGAAAACTATACATTTTGAATTAAATCATAAAATAAATAGACTTTACTAAGGGAATCTAAAATCGGGTACTTTAATATATGTACCTACACAAAGATTTCATTGCGTGTCTTACCACTTTCAAAAACGGATATTAACTTAATGTTTCACGTACTGATAAACCAATAACCGAGGTACAGGTAGTTTCACGAGAGTTGAGGCCACGCACACAAAAACACTGTCATGAAATGACAGCGGGATTTTGAAATTATTATTCTTTTTTCGTATCGATAGCAAGTTCAATGAATTGCAAGATAGACCAAAGAGTTTCGTTAAACTATAGCCTTGTGTTTATTTACTCACTCATTCATTTCATTCATTCACTTTTTTGCAATGAGTATTTCATGTATGCTGTGTGTGTAATCATTCACCTCAACTCTCGTGAAACTATAGCATGGCAACTTCGTTGGTGACACTCACATGTGTGCTTTTTGTTATGTGCAGCCGTAACTATTTAAACAAGTTACCGCCAACACGAACGGGGGCCTCCGGAGGCTGCTTCCGTCGGTCGTCGTTCGTGTTGGCGGTAATTTGTGTGAGTAGTTATGGCTGCACATAACAAAAAGCACACATGTGAGTGTCACCAACGAAGTTGCCAAGCTATACCTATAATTCAGTGCTAAAGTGCCGGGACCTCAATTTAAGTTCCAGATATAGAGGTTTCTCACTTATTCAGGTCCCACTTAACCAAGTTTTAATGTAATATAATGGAATCTATACACTCAATGAATTTGTTCCAGAGTTACTATTCGATTCCCGACGTAATGCGATTGATGTCGAACCACGAACGAACAAATTAACAAGATGATTAAACTGTTTAACATTCAATTTCCTTGAGCGAACAGATGCCATCAATATGAATATTATGTATAAATAAACAATACGGCTCTATAAGTATTAAAGCGTGTTTAATCGCCAAGTCGAGCAAAACAAAGGTAATTTTGTACTGGCTAAATCTAGAACCCTGAAATTTCAGGGATATATAGGGCACAATAAGACTTATATATGTATATTCTCAATATCATTAAATTTGAACGTGTAGTTTAAGAACTATTGCATGTCAAATTTCCTGAGTTTTGCCACTGACTCATTGACTGACTGATGATCATCATAATTCTAAGGTACTTCTAGCAGACCCACAAGCTACAAATTTTAAACGTAATTAGTTTTTAGCCTATCGAATCCTGCAAAATTTAAAAATATTGGAATTTAATTACGATTTGCATAAGTAAGTATGTAATCCTATACAACCGTGGCGCACACACATACACATTACACATTTTATAGTTATCATTATAAAGAACGGCTAAATAATAGGCAAGTCAGCGGAAATCGAGTAGTCGAGTTGGAAGTAGGTACATACTGCGTTACGAGACTTGCATTTTTTACATGTATTGTTTCTGATGGGATATAATTAACTTTCGAACCTGCTCACAGATTCACGGGAATCGGTCCGCCGTATATATGAAAGATTTTTGCCTAAGCTGAAACGGAGACACTTCCTTCGCTTCGTTCACTCAGTCAATTAAAAATCCAGCCTCGTTTTTTTCCATTCTACAGTAATCGTGGGCTTTAGAAAACCAGAGTAAGCTTTGATTGATAATTAATTACTTCGCTTTGCTACAAGCTACACTAGGTATACCTTCATGTGGATCGCATAACTTTGATACAAAGGCTGTCGTAATGAGCTCTTCGAGTTTGACGTAACCAATGAACTGCCTTTGACGTCAAAATGTCACTGATTGGATTGAGAAACGTCAAGTGTCAACACACGTCTCGTGCAAATTATGTTTTTACCCGACTGCGGCGAAGCCCAAAGGTGGGTTATGTGTTTAACCTGTATGTATGTATGTATGTCCGTTCCTATGTCCGCTCGTAACGATTTTGATAAATGATACATCATTAGATTCGTCTTGATGGCGCGAGTGTCACTGGGTATGAAATTTGTTAAAATAAACAAAATAGCGGAATTTATGCACTTTTAAAGCGCGCCGCGGTCGGGTTTTTAGTTTGATCTCGTTTGATTTGAAGTTGAGTTTAAAAAGTGTTAAAAGGTGATTTGAGTTGGTCGTTCTGAAAACTTAACGGTTTCGCAGAAAATAGGTTGTATGACTTTAGATAATTATGACTAACAATACAGTGTGACTTGTAAAAAACCGGAAAAGTGTGAGTTAGACTCGCATGGAGAAGGTTCCGTACGTTCAAAACAATTATACTTTATTGCACAGACTTTTTATAGGTTTTCCTGTAATCTATGGGTGTAGGACTATTTTCCAATAGTTTCAGAGACAAGGGGGGAGGAATGGTAAATTTTTGCCTATCTTCTTAAATAGCTGCAAAACTATTAACATAAAAATTATTAAAAAAAAATTATTTGAAATTCTCGCAGTGAGCCCTTTCATTTGATATGTCGCACAAAATAGTTTGCTAACTTTTTTAAATATTCTAGTTGACCACCCAAAAGTGGCCCCCATGATTTTGAATTCATATATTTTCGTGTCTTGTCCGTATTTGGGTCAATAACCTTAATATTATGTACCAAATTTCAACTCAATCGGTCCAGTAGTTTCAGAACAAATTGGCTGTGGCAGACAGACACACGATTGATCCTATAAGGGTTCCGTTTTTTCCTTTTGAGGTACGGAACCCTAAAAATTGTGGAATAATATAGACCCATTTTGTTGTTATAATTTTTATAAAAATCGTTTAAATTAATAAATAATAAATAAATATTAGAGGACAATCTTACACAAATCGAACTAGCCCCATAGTAAGCTCAATAAGGCTTGTGTTATGGATACTAGACGACGATATATTTAATAGATACAAATACTTAAATACATAGAAAACATCCATGACTCAGGAACAAATATTCGTGCTCATCGCACAAATAAATGCCCTTACCGGGATTCGAACCCAGGACCTCTTGCTTCGTAGGCAGGGTCACTACCAACTAAGCTAAAGCGGTCGTCGAAATTGACTCTCACTATCGCATAACGGGCGCTCTTTCTGGTTGCTCGCTAAGCCCCTCGAAGGGGCAAACTTTGTTACTAGTAGACGCGCGGCAGAATCTACCTATCTCTTTCCACTCAATATAGTGTGACAGTGACAGGTGATGCTCTGTCGCGCGAGAAACGAAGTCGCGGCCAGTTATGCTAGACGTACTGGTAATTACATTGTGTTGTATATGCTATTCTAGACTATGAGTGTGCTTAGCGTGAGAGCACTCACGATGCGACACCGACTCGAGAGCATTCCACACAGGTCGGTGACTAAATTAATCGAACTTGATCGATTGCGTTTGCCACTCGTACATATAACTAACGTGATTAACTGTTAGATATACAAGAGTTGAGATTCAATAATTCAAAATTAATAGTTATAGATTATGCAACTGGTACATTTAATTTAAAAATCCCTGTTGAATGCATCCAGTAGGCTTATGATGCTACGTTTTGTCACGCGATCAATAAGTGATAAAGCATCCGTCACTCTCACATCGCCCTGTCTGGTTCCACCGGAACACCAGCGCCAGCTCTGGAGTTGGCATTATGCTGAGGTGGGTGGGGTGCCTTTTTGTGGCAGCGAGGTTTTTTTTTTAATGTTTTCTTGTTTTTATTTTTTCTCCCATGTTTTGTAACTTTTTGCTGTCACAAATAAATGTATTTTCTTTCTTTCTTTCTCTCACACACTATTTGTTACAACGTGACGGATGCTTCATTATTTATTTATCGCGCGACAAAGCGTAGGTATCATCATAAGCCTACTAGTCGTCCCGTCCCGCCATCTCCTCGGTCTGTCTCTACTACAGTGCTAGGATTCACAAAGTTTTACATGGATACCGCATCTTCTTTCTTTTTTCTTGTCTTTTCTTCTTTTTCTATCGTTCCCTCATTACTGAAGATCGTGACCAGTTGTTTCCTTCTAGGTACAAAATACGGTCAAGGGCCATATGGGCTGACCTCTGCATGGTACCACAAGCATACCCATAGTGTCAGACAGTGGCGTGGCGCAAAAGATATCCTTGGGCAACTCGGTGCAGATTTCGGTACATTTTCCTTAAGGGCTGTAGAATAAGGTGCTCAAATACCTGATATTAATCAAGCCGGTAGGAATCGAGTTCTTTAGCCACGCTACTGGTGTCAGAATACCCTACGGGATTCATCCTTTGGCGCGTCGATTAATACCGCAAATAAGTAAATGATTCCTTTCAACAGGTATAAAATTTACCGCATAACCGTGCTTTGAATTATTAAAATTTCAGACTTGAGATAGATCATTAGATCAAATTAAAATGTCGTCACTTTAATAACTCAAAGGGGTGAAGATAAAAGAGACGAGCCGGCTGGAATTCTTACAAAAAAATAATCAGATTCGCTGTCAACTACTTTAACTGTAAAACGCTTTTATCTATTATATGCCTTTTATCTATTAGAAGAAAGATGAAGCGTTTTTGGCACTTTTGTGGGGAAGTCTAAAAATGTGATTTCTTTCAGCATTGTTGTGTCTCGGTGAATTTTTATGATAGGTATTTAAGTTGTTTTTTTCACAAATATTTTTATTATTGAGAGTTATTTCTATAACATACCGCAGAAAAATAATTCGTATTGGGGCACGGGGAGTCAAAATACATTGAAAAAACTCGTATTTAAAAACGTCGTAGAGAAAAACATCAAAATTACATACAAACTTCATATACACTTACTGTGTTTTTACCTGGAGTCAGTATCAGATACACGTTTTAGGGTTCCGTAGCCAAAATGGCAAAAACGGAACCCTTATAGTTTCGTCATGTCCGTCCGTCTGTCTGTCTGTCTGTCTGTCTGTCCGTATGTCACAGGCATTTTACTCAGAAACTACATGATGGATATTGATGAAATTTGGAATATAGGTGTGTTTTATGAGCCGCTACTTAGTTTAGTATATAAATAATTAAAATAAATATTTTTAGGGGGGGCACTCCATACATGTTAAAGACAGTAATTTTTTTTTTTCAGCAACTATCAACGTGTGGCACATAGTTCGACAGCTCTTTAAAAAACACTATAAGGTTCCTAAGTAATGTTATTGATTAAGTGAATGTATTTGGAAATAATCGCTCCGAAAGTTGTGGAAATTGTGTCTCTATTTTCTAAACCGTGCGTCTGAAAAATATAAAAAAAAATCACGAAGGTAACGCTTAATTAATACTTTCAACGAAAATTATTTTCAACAAGATCGAATTAACCGTTTTTGAGTTATTGCCGATAAACTGCGCTTCTCAACAAAAGGACGTAATTGCTATGAAGATACGCTCTTTTGTTGTTGTACTTTTTTTACATCGTATTTTTTACCTTATAGTTACGGCTATGGAACCCTACACTGAGCATGGTCCGACATGCTCTTGGCCAGTTATTTTTTTAAAGTAGTGACGATACTATGTCGACGATATGACGGCCCATAGCAGTATAACTTCCGATTACGAACTGTTATTATTAGCTGAGATCGGTAGAGGTAAACTGTTTTCAGAGTTTGCATAACATGGACATACGTTGTCAGATGACTTGACAGATGTGGACAGTATTTTAATGTACAATTTCACTCCACTTACTAGAAAGATCTTTTTCTATCTTTAAATACTAAACTCAAGAAGCGTTTCTTCTTCGTTCGTTTCTCGTTCGTTCGTTGAAAATTGAAAATATAGAAAAACTTATAGTTCTTTATTACAATAACAAAGAAAAATTTGATTAAAAAAAAACATTGTACCTAGGTACTTGTTTTGTACATAATTAATAAAGTGTTTGTTTCTTTTTAAGGTGTATCTATATTAATATCTACACTTGAAATTAATATCTACCCCTCAGGAGTCAGTTTAAACCAATATGCATAAAATAAAACAGTGACAATAAAACATACACAAATCACAAGCGTCGAAGCAGCGCCTGGTACGGCTCAAATAAAAGAATCAGTGGAACAGAAAAAGAAAAAGGTGATAAGAGTGCAATAACTTTCATACGATGTTCCTTTTTTTCTCCTCAGCTGTTTTACCACTATGAATAAAATATCAGCACTTTCACGAAGCTGCCCCACGGGAGGTTTGATTCTGATTTATCGGTTTAATATTAACTATTCTGTTGTTTTTGTAAGGCAACGTGCCATTGAGAATATCACTACGTACCTATATCATGTTTTATATTCGGATTTTCAAGTTGGATTTTTAAGTGCGTGTTAAAAAGCGTTGTAGGAATAATACTCCCCGAATAGTATGTAAAAAACTGTCATTGAGAATTCATTTTTAAAATGTTAGAATAATAAAATGTAGGCACCTAAATCAAGGTGCAGGCTGGGGCGCTAGGGATCGAACCATATCGCTAATGTCGAGCCTGGACCACCTTGACAGGGTTGGACTAGGTGGGGCCGAAGCGCCTGGGATCAAACCAGGACGCTAAGCCAAGGCCACCTTAGAGTTACGCTGATTGCTCAAATTGAGCAGCGGACCAGCGGGAAGGTTGAAGCGGATCAACCTGTCCTTACGTAGAGTGTGTAAATCGAACTAATGGGCGTTTTAGTTGCCGGTTCGCTAAACCTAGCCCAGCTAAAATGACTCCGGCAAGAAATTTAGCTGAGCCCGAGCAAGGTCGGAGTGAAATTTGTCGACCAATATTACATAAAGTTAGCAAGAAGATTGTAAATGTTCACTCATTCAACGTATTGATTGGAAACTACTCAAATGTAATCATCTTGAATAATGGATGTGGTGTCCATCATGAGTCATCGATAACGCTGTCAGTTACTGTCATTTGAGGAGTATACATACGGGGCATGTGGAATACGTGACAATCGTTCGACACTTTGTTCATATTACTCAAGGACCTACTAGCATTCGCCAGTGTTGGCATTAATCCAATACAAATGTAATTGGATTATCAATCCCATTACATTTGTAATGAATACATTTGTATTCCATTAACTCGTTAATTCCAATTACTTTAATTGGGATTAACGAGTTAATTGTTAATTGCAATTACTGTAATTGTTAATCCCAATTAACCATAGCTTCAATTACTTTGGTATGACGGTTATATCGAGGGTGCCTTTCAATGTTTTCATAAAAGGTCTCCAGGGTCTGATGACGGAGCCGGAAGGTGGCCATGGGAACTTCGTAATAAAACGTCGGAACCCCATCGTGTTTGGGCTCATTAGTTTCGTATTGACGAGTACTCTGAACCGAAATGGTATCCAGGGTCAGATGATGGAGCCGGAAGGTGGCCATGGGAACTCCGTAATAAAACGTTGGAACCCCATCGTGTTTGGGCTCATTTGTTTTGTCTTGACGAGTACTCTGAACCGAAATGATATCCAGGGTCTGATGATGGAGCCGGAAGGTGCCCATGGGAACTCCGTAATAAAACGTCGGAACCCCATCGTGTTTGGGCTCATTTGTTTTGTCTTGACGAGTACTCTGAACCGAAATGATATACAGGGTCTGATGATGGAGCCGGAAGGTGCCCATGGGAACTCCGTAATAAAACGTCGGAACCCCATCGTGTTTGGGCTCATTTGTTTTGTCTTGACGAGTACTCTGAACCGAAATGATATACAGGGTCTGATGATGGAGCCGGAAGGTGGCCATGGGAACTCCATAATAAAACGTCGGAACCCCATCGTGTTTGGGCTCATTTGTTTTGTCTTGACGAGTACTCCGAACCGAAATGATATCCAGGATCTGATGATGGAGCCGGAAGGTGGCCATGGGAACTCCGTAATAAAACGTCGGAACCCCATCGTGTTTGGGCTCATTTGTTTCGTCTTGACAAGTACTCTGAACCGAAATGATATACAGGGTCTGATGATGGAGCCGGAAGGTGGCCATGGGAACTCCGTAATAAAACGTCGCAACCCCATCGTGTTTGGGCTCATTTGTTTCGTCTTGACGAGTACTCTGTACCGAAACGATATCCAGGGTCTGATGATGGAGCCGGAAGGTGGCCATGGGAACTTCGTAATAAAACGTCGGAACCCCATCGTGTTTGGGCTCATTTGTTTTGTCTTGACGAGTACTCTGAACCGAAACGATATCCAGGGTCTGATGATGGAGCCGGAAGGTGCCCATGGGAACTCCGTAATAAAACGTCGGAACCCCATCGTGTTTGGGCTCATTTGTTTTGTCTTGACGAGTACTCTGAACCGAAATGATATACAGGGTCTGATGATGGAGCCGGAAGGTGCCCATGGGAACTCCGTCATAAAACGTCGGAACCCCATCGTGTTTGGGCTCATTTGTTTTGTCTTGACGAGTACTCTGAACCGAAATGATATACAGGGTCTGATGATGGAGCCGGAAGGTGGCCATGGGAACTCCGTAATAAAACGTCGGAACCCCATCGTGTTTGGGCTCATTTGTTTTGTCTTGACAAGCCCAAACACGATGGGGTTCCGACGTTTTATTACGGAGTTCCCATGGCCACCTTCCGGCTCCATCATCAGACCCTGGATATCATCTCGGTTCAGAGTACTCGTCAAGACAAAACAAATGAGCACAAACACGATGGCGTTCCGACGTTTTATTACGGAGTTCCCATGGCCACCTTCCGGCTCCATCATCAGACCCTGGATATCATCTCGGTTCAGAGTACTCGTCAAGACAAAACAAATGAGCCCAAACACGATGGGGTTCCGTTCCGACGTTTTATTACGGAGTTCCCATGGCCACCTTCCGGCTCCATCATCAGACCCTGGATATCATCTCGGTTCAGAGTACTCGTCAAGACAAAACAAATGAGCCCAAACACGATGGGGTTCCGACGTTTTATTACGGAGTTCCCATGGCCACCTTCCGGCTCCATCATCAGACCCTGGATATCATTTCGGTTCAGAGTACTCGTCAAGACAAAACAAATGAGCCCAAACACGATGGGGTTCCAACGTTTTATTACGGAGTTCCCATGGGCACCTTCCGGCTCCATCATCAGACCCTGGATATCATTTCGGTTCAGAGTACTCGTCAAGACAAAACAAACGAGCCCAAACACGATGGCGTTCCGACGTTTTATTACGGAGTTCCCATGGCCACCTTCCGGCTCCATCATCAGACCCTGGATATCATTTCGGTTCAGAGTACTCGTCAAGACAAAACAAATGAGCCCAAACACGATGGGGTTCCGATGTTTTATTACGGAGTTCCCATGGCCACCTTCCGGCTCCATCATCAGACCCTGTATATCATTTCGGTTCAGAGTACTCGTCAAGACAAAACAAATGAGCCCAAACACGATGGGGTTCCGACGTTTTATTACGGAGTTCCCATGGGCACCTTCCTGCTCCATCATCAGACCCTGGATATCATTTCGGTTCAGAGTACTCGTCAAGACAAAACAAATGAGCCCAAACACGATGGGGTTCCGACGTTTTATTACGGAGTTCCCATGGCCACCTTCCGGCTCCATCATCAGACCCTGGATATCATTTCGGTTCAGAGTACTCGTCAAGACAAAACAAATGAGCCCAAACACGATGGGGTTGCGACGTTTTATTATGAAGTTCCCATGGCCACATTCCGGCTCCATCATCTGACCCTGGATATCATTTCGGTTCGGAGTACTCGTCAAGACAAAACAAATGAGCCCAAACACGATGGGGTTCCGACGTTTTATTACGGAGTTCCCATGGCCACCTTCCGGCTCCATCATCAGACCCTGGATATCATCTCGGTTCAGAGTACTCGTCAAGACAAAACAAATGAGACCAAACACGATGGGGTTCCGACGTTTTATTACGGAGTTCCCATGGCCACCTTCCGGCTCCATCATCAGACCCTGGATATCATTTCGGTTCAGAGTACTCGTCAAGACAAAACAAATGAGCCCAAACACGATGAGGTTCCGACGTTTTATTACGGAGTTCCCATGGCCACCTTCCGGCTCCGTCATCAGACCCTGGATATCATTTCGGTTCAGAGTACTCGTCAAGACGAAACAAATGAGCCCAAACACGATGGGGTTCCGACGTTTATTACGGAGTTCCCATGGCCAACTTCCGGCTCCATCATCAGACTCTGGATATCATCTTGGTTCAGTGTACTCGTCAAGACGAAACAAATGAGCCCAAACACGATGGGGTTCCGACGTTTTATTACGAAGTTCCAATGGCCACCTTCCGGCTCCATCATCAGACCCTGGATATCATTTCGGTTCAGAGTACTCGTCAAGACGAAACAAATGAGCACAAACACGATGGCGTTCCGACGTTTTATTACGGAGTTCCCATGGCCACCTTCCGGCTCCATCATCAGACCCTGGATATCATCTCGGTTCAGAGTACTCGTCAAGACAAAACAAATGAGCCCAAACACGATGGGGTTCCGTTCCGACGTTTTATTACGGAGTTCCCATGGCCACCTTCCGGCTCCATCATCAGACCCTGGATATCATCTCGGTTCAGAGTACTCGTCAAGACAAAACAAATGAGCCCAAACACGATGGGGTTCCGACGTTTTATTACGGAGTTCCCATGGCCACCTTCCGGCTCCATCATCAGACCCTGGATATCATTTCGGTTTAGAGTACTCGTCAAGACAAAACAAATGAGCCCAAACACGATGGGGTTCCGACGTTTTATTACGGAGTTCCCATGGGCACCTTCCGGCTCCATCATCAGACCCTGGATATCATTTCGGTTCAGAGTACTCGTCAAGACAAAACAAACGAGCCCAAACACGATGGGGTTCCGACGTTTTATTACGGAGTTCCCATGGCCACCTTCCGGCTCCATCATCAGACCCTGGATATCATTTCGGTTCAGAGTACTCGTCAAGACAAAACAAATGAGCCCAAACACGATGGGGTTCCGATGTTTTATTACGGAGTTCCCATGGCCACCTTCCGGCTCCATCATCAGACCCTGTATATCATTTCGGTTCAGAGTACTCGTCAAGACAAAACAAATGAGCCCAAACACGATGGGGTTCCGACGTTTTATTACGGAGTTCCCATGGGCACCTTCCTGCTCCATCATCAGACCCTGGATATCATTTCGGTTCAGAGTACTCGTCAAGACAAAACAAATGAGCCCAAACACGATGGGGTTCCGACGTTTTATTACGGAGTTCCCATGGCCACCTTCCGGCTCCATCATCAGACCCTGGATATCATTTCGGTTCAGAGTACTCGTCAAGACAAAACAAATGAGCCCAAACACGATGGGGTTGCGACGTTTTATTATGAAGTTCCCATGGCCACATTCCGGCTCCATCATCTGACCCTGGATATCATTTCGGTTCGGAGTACTCGTCAAGACAAAACAAATGAGCCCAAACACGATGGGGTTCCGACGTTTTATTACGGAGTTCCCATGGCCACCTTCCGGCTCCATCATCAGACCCTGGATATCATCTCGGTTCAGAGTACTCGTCAAGACAAAACAAATGAGACCAAACACGATGGGGTTCCGACGTTTTATTACGGAGTTCCCATGGCCACCTTCCGGCTCCATCATCAGACCCTGGATATCATTTCGGTTCAGAGTACTCGTCAAGACAAAACAAATGAGCCCAAACACGATGGGGTTGCGACGTTTTATTATGAAGTTCCCATGGCCACATTCCGGCTCCATCATCTGACCCTGGATATCATTTCGGTTCGGAGTACTCGTCAAGACAAAACAAATGAGCCCAAACACGATGGGGTTCCGACGTTTTATTACGGAGTTCCCATGGCCACCTTCCGGCTCCATCATCAGACCCTGGATATCATTTCGGTTCAGAGTACTCGTCAAGACAAAACAAATGAGCCCAAACACGATGGGGTTGCGACGTTTTATTATGAAGTTCCCATGGCCACATTCCGGCTCCATCATCTGACCCTGGATATCATTTCGGTTCGGAGTACTCGTCAAGACAAAACAAATGAGCCCAAACACGATGGGGTTCCGACGTTTTATTACGGAGTTCCCATGGCCACCTTCCGGCTCCATCATCAGACCCTGGATATCATCTCGGTTCAGAGTACTCGTCAAGACAAAACAAATGAGACCAAACACGATGGGGTTCCGACGTTTTATTACGGAGTTCCCATGGCCACCTTCCGGCTCCATCATCAGACCCTGGATATCATTTCGGTTCAGAGTACTCGTCAAGACAAAACAAATGAGCCCAAACACGATGAGGTTCCGACGTTTTATTACGGAGTTCCCATGGCCACCTTCCGGCTCCGTCATCAGACCCTGGATATCATTTCGGTTCAGAGTACTCGTCAAGACGAAACAAATGAGCCCAAACACGATGGGGTTCCGACGTTTATTACGGAGTTCCCATGGCCAACTTCCGGCTCCATCATCAGACTCTGGATATCATCTTGGTTCAGTGTACTCGTCAAGACGAAACAAATGAGCCCAAACACGATGGGGTTCCGACGTTTTATTACGAAGTTCCAATGGCCACCTTCCGGCTCCATCATCAGACCCTGGATATCATTTCGGTTCAGAGTACTCGTCAAGACGAAACAAATGAGCCCAAACACGATGGGGTTCCGACGTTTTATTACGGAGTTCCCACGGCCACCTTCCGGCTCCATTATCAGACCCTGGATATCATTTCAGTTCAGAGTACTCGTCAAGACGAAACAAATGAGCCCAAACACGATGGGGTTCCGACGTTTTATTACGGAGTTCCCATGGCCACCTCCCGGCTCCATCATCAGACCCTGATCATCATTTAAGACATATCTAAGTGGATGTGAGCTCTGCTGTTCCTATTTTTCAAAAAGATGTCTTGCCTACTTATGATGCGTAGCTAAATCAATTGTTAATCTCAATTAACGATTAACGATTAACAATTACGTAATGGTTAATTGCAATTAACCATTACTTTTCAGTAATCGTTAATGGTTAATTGCAATTAACAGATCAATCGTTAATCGTTAATTGTTAATTGGGATTACATTTTTGCCAACACTGGCATTCGCTTTGTATAACATTGCCTTCATAAGGCAATAAGCGGTACCGCCGTTGAGATACCGCCTTGATAGGCCTTGGCCTTCTTCTTCTCAGCATATCCGCGGCCACTGTTGGACATATGATTCTTGCATAGATTTCCAATTAGTTATTAATGCGGCGATTCTACTGCAGATTGGCCCTGCCGTCTTTTTACCCAACTTTTTTTTTCAAGATCTCATTACAGCTAAAGTATTCATAATAGAATGGCGCCTCATGCAGATTTGGAATCCCAGTTTAAAGGTCTTTCGAAGTGACTGATCATTTTAACCAATATCGAAAAAAAAATTTTGCCCAGCGAAATTACGAAAAAAGACTCGTTTCAAAAATACACCCATATAATAGTTCATAGAGAATGACCCGAATTCATTGTCCGGGAGTGTAATTTACCACTGCTCCAAACAGAAAAATATTAAATTGGTGCACGAACATATAGTCTAAAACCGCTTTTTTGACATATATCATATACATACATATTACTGATAGCATGCTTTAAAATATACCTAGTTACATGTACCCATATATGCGTATAACACTATAACACTCACTAGCAAGCAACAACAAAATGTATTATGCAGTACGCTTTAACCCTCCATGCATGGCACCCAGTAACCGTCAAAACAGTCCAAGTGAACAAGTATTGATTCGCACTTACGAGTGGCCACCGTTGATAAGTCCACGCATTTCATAAACAACTGCGAATCGTATTGAATTAAAAACGGATCACTCACGTTGAAAGAAAAAAACAAAAAAGTATTACAAATTAAATTAAAGATACGCTGCCACAAAACGGTCCCACCTCAGCAAAATGCTGATCTTAGAGCCAGCGCTGGTCTTCCGGTGGAATCAGGTTGGACAAAAGACATCCAGTCGATACTCGTGCCTGGCAGCGTTCGCGAATACTACTCATTATTAAGGCACAGTAACTTTTCATCCTTCAAAAGGTACATCGTGCGCGCCGTGTCCGAACGCACTACAAGCAAAGAAATAGGTTAAGTTTGAACGGCGAACCAGAAATACAATACAATACAATCATACTTTATTGCACACCAAAAGATAAATAAGAAATGTAGGTTAGGTTAGGTTTAAACTGCGGTGTCCTGCCGTTTGACCAAAAGTCATTTGGCAAAATTACACTTGACAAACAACGTTTTGCAAAAAAATGTTTCGCCAATTGATCATTTTACTACTAGTCATTTTACAAATGACTCACTTTTCCAAATTATCAACAGTTAAATTTACATTTTATAAATAATCATTTGACAAAATGAACATTTAGCAACTGAGTTATCAGACAAAATTACTCTTGGTCTAAAAACGTTTGGTACAATGTATTATTTGACAAGTGTTTCGTTTATTAATAAATCTAATAATAGATATGGTATGGGTCAAATTAATACACAGTATTTGGAAAAAGAGTAGGTTGTTAGGTTAGGTTAGGGTTTGAACTGCGTCCCCCAACAAAAACGAACTACTGACAGAAAAATTTGGTAGTTAGGTTAGGTTAGGGTTTAAACTGCGTCCCCTAACAAAAACGAACTGCTGCCAGAAAGACTAGGTTGTTAGGTTAGGTTACGGTTTGAACTGCATCCCCCAACAAAAACGAACTGATGCATTTAGACTAATCATGGAAAAAACCTAGGTTGTCGGTTAGGTTAGGTTTGTATTATGACCACCAATAGCCATAATGCATGATTGCTTGCCTTCTATATAATCTTGTAACTTATGGCGATAAGAGGGTAGCAGAATAAATTACCCAACAGACTAAATCATTATGTTTGAAAAAAGAAGTACGTTTTATGAAATAACATTTTGTTAAATGACATTTGGACAAATGCTTAATTTGCGAAACATATTGTTAGGTGAAATGAAAAAAGGTCAATTGAAATTTTATTGTTTAACACATTTGCCAAGTGTAGTGTTTGCTAATTAATCATTTGCTAAGTGAGTTTTTGTAAGATGATACTTTTGTCAAATGTCTCGTTTGCCAAATGATTATTTGGTGAAACGTTGTTTGTCAAATGACCATTTGTCAATAATTTTTTGGTCAAACATTAGTGAACCTTAAACTGCACCCCTAACAGAAAAGAAACTTGCAACGTCCGATTAGGCGTACACCTAATAAAATTATAATTTTTAATATTTATGAAAAATAATATTATACTTAGTCAATGTTATAAATGCGTATTAATGGTATACGAATTAAAATATAAATTTTAATATTATGCGAATATATTAAAATTATGTTAAAATAGGAAGATTTACTGCATGCGTTTTAATATAGACCTTCTTTGACTTCGCTCGGTCAACTATCCATCATCATCATCATCATCAGCTTGCGGCAGTCTACTGCTGGCCGTAGGCCTCTCCCAAGACGCGCCACTTTGCTCGATCATCAGCTATACTCATCAAGTTGCCGCCAGCCTCCCTGCGCAGATGGTCGTTCCATGTAGCCAACTAAACTATCCAATTGGTCCATTTATCATCAAAATCACTTCATTAGTGACCGCGGCTCATTTGGCAGATGCCGGCACGGTTTGACTAATTAATATTTGAATTTGAAATTGCCTGATTATCGTTTTAAGTGTATCAGGTAGATTGAGCCTCTTCGATAATGCAAATGGGCTCATGTTTTAGGCATCACCATTGCGGGCAATTGATACTTGTATTTTAGTTTCGGTATTTAGATTTTGGCCTTGAATAAGCTGACGAGTTTCTACATCAGTTAATGAATCATGAATCGATTCCTATTTCGTTACCGCCGCGGAGGAACACATTTTATAACGATTAACAGAATGGGAATAAACTTCAAACTTACAAATTAAATTAAATACTAAATTAAAACCCTAAAATAGAAACAATATACCCCTAAAATAAAAGCCTAAAGTAAAAATTAAAATAAACCTAGCTAAAATTGAAGTATATCTAGAAAATTCGGATAACGATTATAGATACAAAGATTAAATACATAGAAAATATGATACGTAACCCACTTGTAGCCTTACCTTACCTCTCTGCCTTACCGGGACAACGTTCTATCCGCTACACCACCTGTAACCTGTAAACCTGTCGAAATTTTCCATGCATTTGTAAGAATGTCAATTCCTATCGATCTTTGTATCTATTTTTCTTTCTCTTTGTAACTGTTTGAAAGACCATGAATGGTTAAAAATTGTGGTGTTTTCAAAAAAATAACACAATTTATAGTTCTCAAATAAAGAATTCTCTACGGGTAAATAATAGGCAAAGCGGTGAAAGTCCGAGTTCTGTGGACCCCCCTCCCCCCCAGTACTGACTTGGTTTAACATTAATTACATCTCAAAACTTTTTGTCGTAGGAGAACTGCGTTGCAATACTGGCATCTTTTTACCCGACTGCGGCGAAGGCTAAAGGAGGGTTATGTGTTTGACCTGTATGTATATTGTGTATATATATGTATGTCCGTTCCTATGTCCGCTCGTAACTACTCAACGGTACAACCGATTTTGATAAATGATATATCATTAGATTTGTATTGATGGCGCGAGTATCACAGGAGTGGGCGTGAAGTTCGAAAAAAAAAACAAAATGGCGGAATTTATGCACTTTTAAAGTGCACCGCGGTCGGTTTTTTTTTAGTAAAAATATTTAGTTATTAATGTATAGTTTTTTCTTCAACACTAAATACTGGGGCTCTACCCCGTCGCACGCAGTCCGGGGGGCCGATTTTGAGCTGCGGTCACCTTATTCATCTGGCCCTTTTTTATACCAAATGTATGGAGACAGATGAATGAGTCGCAGACAAAGACCTTCAAATAAATAGCCGGACGGTGGCTCGCCAACAGAGAACTGAAGCCATTTCTAATGCGCCGGCTGCTTGTACTTACGAGCCGCACGCACACATCAACTAGTTTTTTCCTATTGCGAGCAGCACACACAGATAGGTAGCCGGCCGATTAGACTTGCTTCAGTTCTTTGTTAGTGATGCTCCATCCGGCTATTTATTTTAAGGTCCTTGGTCGCAGACATATTTCTGGAGAAATGCCCAGTTATGCTTCCGTACTTATTATATTTTGACGACCGCTTTAGCTTAGTTGGTAGTGACCCTGCCTGCGAAGCAAGAGGTCCTGGGTTCGAATCCCGGTAAGGGCATTTATTTGTGTGATGAGCACGAATATTTGTTCCGAGTCATGGATGTTTTCTATGTATTTAAGTATTTGTATCTATTAAATATATCGTCGTCTAGTATCCATAACACAAGCCTTATTGAGCTTACTATTGGGCTAGTTCGATTTGTGTAAGATTGTCCCCTAATATTTATTATTATTTATTTATTTATTATATTTCAATGCGTTTCCCCTTCCATGGAAAGTTGCGGGTGTCTTTAGTGTATAATAAATTATTTACTGAATGAACGGAATTTCAGCACCACGTTCACTGGGCGTTTTACAACTGTATTTAAAGGTCATTTTTTACTACGGCTTTTCGACCTCGTTAAAGTTGCCGGAAACTACTCACTAACAGAAATAGATAAGACACGGCACGTTGAGTCAGGTCGTTAATTAAAACTAACGTGATCTTACCTCTAAACCATTGTTTATCAAACTATTTCATGGCCCCTTTGTATCCATCCTCCACAATTTCTAATGTGAATTTTATTCCGTTTCATTTACGTGCTTTTTCTTTTTGTCTGAGGTTTCTCGACCCTCGCGACCCCCTTCTATAGGACACTTCTCTAAACTATCACTAAAGCATAAAAAGGTAGCATGATGGCGGTATTATTAAACCTGGGCCTGGGTACGAGTATCCTTATTTATTTATTTAAACTTTATTGTACAAAAGAAAACTTATCGTACAAAAGGCGAACTTAATGCCATAGGGTATTCTCTACCCTAACCTTAGGGCAAAGCAGATATCTTGTGGGCAGTGCAACTAACGTCATTAAATTTTAATTATAACTCAACTATATGTATATATACCCGTGGAATCCTCCATCCAATCTTGGAAAATGTGTTAAATAATAGACAAGTCGGTGGAAATCGAGTTCTGTGAACAGCCTCCCAATACTGACTTGGTTTAACATTACATCTCAAAACTTTTGTTGTTGTAGAAGAACTGGGTTGAGAGACTTGCGTCTTTTTACATGTAATGTTTTCGATGGGATCTCATTTCTTTTTGTAAGTGGTTTTATTTCATTCCAATCCATTTTATTTCCAATTTGAACTACAAAACTTATTTTGTAATCGCGTGTATTTGTATATGATTACAAACTTATGTGAGTAGTTTTGACTGAAATGGCAATATTTTTAGGTTTTGGAGGACTTGATAAGTTAAAAATATGTTTAAAATTTGGAGCTTGTGGGTTTGCTAGAAGTACCTTAGAATTATGATGATCATCAGTGAGTCAGTCAGACAGTGAAAAAACTAAGGAACTTTGACGTGCAATAGTTCTTAAACTACTGTTCAAATTGAATGTTATTGAGAATATACTTAAGTCTTATTGTGCCCTATATATCCCTGAAAATTCAGGGTTCTAGCTACTAAAAGCTAGTACAAAATTACAGGAGGTTGAAAATGGCCTGAATGGCTTCGAGAAAAAAATGGTACGGCCGCGCCTTTGTTTTGCTCGACTTGGCGGGGGCACTACCGTGCCCCCAGATTTACCTTTTATAGGCTAGCCACAAAGAACCGGAATTCACTTAAGTAGAAAGGTACACTGACAATGAACTCAGGAGTAAATAATATTACCGGCAGTCCGACGAACAATAGTCTGCTTGTGTTAGTTTAAGTGCAAACTTGGTTGTTACGAGAACTTCAAACGAAAAGGGGGCTAACAATCCATCTTAACCCCCTTGCTTAGTTTGGGACTAGGTCTATTTGTGTAAGATTTTATTTGAACGACATTAATTTAATATTTCTAATTTTAAGATACTTTTTTAATTTTTTTTTCATAGAAATATATTTATTTATCGATATACATAAAACAAAGTCGGGTTATTTTTTATTAAAGCATTAACGACTGCCAACGAATTCTAAATTTTATTAGAAGAGAAAAATTGAAAAATTATATCCTGCCCGAGACATATAATTTTTCAATTTTTCTCTTCTAATAAAATTTAAAGTCGGGTTAGTTATACATTTTATAACTCGAGAACGGGCGGACCGATTTTTATGATCTTTGATTTTTCGGGTTCGTATCTGCCCCGAATAATAAAATAACTATTAAAACATAATATTGTCTTCGGTTTCCGCGATTATCACTCATAACTATAATAAAACAACTAATAACTAAATATTTTTATTAAAAAAAAACCCGACCGCGGTGCACTTTAGAAGTGGATAAAATCCGCCACTTTGTTTATTTTAACGAACTTCATACCCAGTGACACTCGCGTTGTCAAGACCCCTCCGGAGTGTTACGTCAAAGTCGTAAAATGTCCAGGTGTCCAGGTCGTAAAATAACCAAGTAGGAAAATGTCAAGTTGGTAAAATAACCAGGTAGTAGAATGTCAAGATCGTAAAATAACCAGGTAGCAAAATGTCAAAATCGTAAAATAACCAGGTAGCAGAATGTCAAGATCGTATAATCATCATACTCCAAGTATGTATGTATGTAAACACTTTATTGCACATGAAATCCTGTACATAAGCAGTACAAAAATCAATGGTTATGTACAAAGGCGAACTTATCCCTGTAAGGTAAGGGATCAAGTCATAGTATACCAATTCTAGTAACTTGGATACGTTGCCTATAGTCGCTTCGCATGTTTCTCTGACGAATGTGACGAATCCCCATGTGAGATCAGGTTATAGGACAGAATAGATTTATACAACTAAAATTTGACGTACTCGGCTAGGCGGGTTTTTCAATGTTGTCGAACGAAAGTAGTTTGCCTAGCCGTTTGATAGAAAGGCCAAGACGGCCCGATGTTCATCCAGGCACTTAACTAAATCGCGCCGTTTAATGAAAAGGCTAGGCAGTAAACCAAATGGCTAATTAAGCTAGTTGGCGGCGATATCTATATTTACAACTTGGACATTTCACGATTTGGACCGCCCGAGACTTCGACATAAGTAAAGACTTGACATTTTACGACTTAGTCATTTCACGATTTGGACCGTCGGAGACTTAGACGTGATACGACTTAGACGCTGTAAGATATGGACTTCTTACGATCTGGACGCAATTTCGAGACTGGACATTTTACGACTTTGACGTAACACTCCGGAGGGATCAAGACCCGAATCTAATGATGCATCATTTATCAAAATCAGTTGTGCCGTTGAGTAGTTACGAGCGGACATAGGAACGGACATACATACATACATACAGGTCAAACACATAACCCTCCTTTGGGCTTCGCCGCAGTCGGGTAAAAATTATAAGGCGGAACGAACTTGGCCCATACAGCTAGTTTTTTATATACCTAAATCAAAATAGGTATAGGTTTAGGTCAAAACCAGAACTTAAACACCGTTTTGACACCATTGGCTGTAATCACGATAAGTGCCACATAATTCTTTCTCTCTAGGCATAATTCATTAATTTCAAGGGCAAAGAGATAAATCTCAGCCTAGATTGTGGAAATACTGGGAAATCCCTTTGTAGCCGATGAGTTATTACAAGCAAGATAATAATGTATGTGAGAATTTCTGGAAAAAGACGTGAAGTGAATTAGAATTGTGTAAGAATAACCAGTTAGTAAATAATACCCCATCAAAACCATTACATGTAAAAATATGCAAGTCTCGCAACGCAGTTCTTTTACAACAAAAAAGTTTTGAGATGTAATGTTAAACCTAGTCATTACGGGGGGGGGGGGGGGGGGGGTATGTTTCAATCCAGGACCAGCAGGCTTATGATGCTACGCTGTGTCACGCGATAAGTAAATGAAAAATCATTCGTCACGTTCTGAACAAACATCCAAACATTTAAACAACTTAAACGGATTAAATCGCGTATATTACTTACTTTATTTTTTAAGTCCCGACGTTTCGTAACCCTTTTCAGCGTTCGTGGTCGCGGGGTTTATGGAGGAATATAAAATAAATAAATACAGAAAAACCACAAAAATAAGCTGTAATTACAGCATTTAAAGTAATTTTTCTTCCTACAAAACTTATATCGCGCGCTTGAATGTGTGCGCGCCGTGTACGAACGCACTACAAGCAAAGTTTTAAAAATGCGTAAGAATACTACATTAAAAATGATATGTTGCGATATATATGTATACGGTGCTATACGGTGCTTTGGATGTTACTATTTGTTGCTGACTGTATGTATAATAAATAATTCTCAGAATGCTTAAAAGAAACGCTAGGTATCTTTACGACGAAGTTGGCCATTTCGTTCATTTAGGTCTGCAATCTCGCGCTTCGGCTAATTCCGAACGTTACTGCTTCCTTACGCAAACCCACATTCAGGAAGGCGCAGTTAGTAGTGATGTCACCGGGATTTTCGGGAATTTTCGAGCGTTTTAGTCGCTTACTAAAATATCATGGACTATCAAATGTACCTAATTAGTAATTTTTTTTCGTAGTTAACTTTTTATTACACTGATATAAAATAATAATATAATTATGTATAATAAATTATAAATTAAATTAAAAACTAAATACTAAACTAAAACCCTAAAGTAAAAATTAAAATATACCTACCGCGCGCGCGTATAAGCATCACGATTCAGCGAGGAAATGCTGCCAGCGTTCTCGGCACAATGCCACAGGGAATCTTAGAAATAGGTTTAGATACATTTTAGTTTCAGGTAGGTATATTTTAATTTTTACTTTAGGCTTTTATTTTAGGTGTATATTGTTTCTACTTTAGGGTTTTAGTTTAGTATTTAGTTTCTAATTTAAATATCATTAATTATTTTTATTTTATTTATTTAAGATTACCAACAGGTACATAAATAACAGCGTCTTAGATTTTCACATAGTCACATAATGCCTATCCAATTATACCTACAGACAGATAATATTTGAATAAATAAAGTACCGTTACATACTAGGTAAAATCTTTTACACGATACAAGGTAAAAAAACTTGAATCTATCCATGATATGATTTTATCACGTAAAATCCTCTTTATGCTGCACCTGGCCATAAAGTGGTTTTTACTGCACGCTCCGCGTACCGAAAAAGCCGCTTTCTGGCCAAGTGTCGACATAACATTATGTACACAACACGGGAGGTAATAAAGAAAGCCCTCGATCGCGTATTTACTATTCCCTCGCTTGCAACTTGGGCCGCAAACATCTGCGATCTCGGCCTTTCTTTATTACCCGACTGCGGCGAAGCCCAAAGGAGGGTTATGTGTTTGGCCTGTATGTATGTATGTCCGTTCCTGTGTCCGCTCGTAACTACTCAACGACACATCCGATTTTGATAAATGGTACATCATTAGATTCGTCTTCATGGTGCGAGTGTCACTGGGCATGAAGTTCGTTAAAATAAACAAAATGGCGGATTTAATGCAGTTTCAAAGTGCACCGTGGTCGGGTTTTTTTTTATAAAAATGTGGTTATTTTACCACTTGTGTTGTGTAATGTACTATTGTGTCTATCTGAGTCTTTGCCTCAATGCCATCTTCGTTCCTTTGAAGTTAACTCCTGTCATCGTTCTTGCAAAGCCTACTGTAATTATAAGGCTGTTATATCATGCCACCACCATTACTTGTAACTATTTCCATTGTTGTTTATGTTAGTATGTACTTCTTATTTTAACCAGCGTTTTTGGTATAAACTATATTAAGTCACATAATACTTTAGAATGGCGACTTCAAGAGTTATAGGCACTGATCTCACCGCCGGCGAGTAAGCGAGTAAAGTTGGGCGAGTAACAGTTAATTGCGGGCTGATCAGGCACAGTGTGATCAATCGACCTTTCCAGATCCGCAATGTAATGCTACTCGCCCAACTTTACTCGCTTACTCGTCGGCGGTGGGACCAGTGTCATAGAGTAATAAAGGTATATGTATCGGTGATAAGAATATATTGCCATTGCTTGTTCTTTATTCGTTGTATGTTCTTATCGTCACTGAAATAACAAGAATAAGACAAAGCAGATTGCTTAATTACCGAAATAGAGTAAACGAAAAAGGAACATTAGTCAAACTCCAGAATTCGCAACTGAAACAGAAAGCTCGAACGTTTGAGCTCGAATCGGGATTCCCCATCACTAAGCATCGCAGTAATGTTAATTGCCATACCTTTACGGTGTTTGCCAAAAGCACTCAGTTTAACGAGCCAACTCGTTGTGTCCATTGGCACGGATGGAGTTTTTGCCAGTTCGTGCCAGTCTTAGGCTGGATATCCAACAGTTTGAGGTAGTTGTAGCTTGACAGGAAAAAATGCACCGATAACCTTGTTGAGTGAAGTTAGGGTTCGTTGATTGGTGGAGTTTTTCTTGTGCCTCGCTTACCTTTAATGGATTCTCAGCCTTATATCGAGGCTACCTCGATTCTTTTGGGTGTTTTTGCGGTACTTTCGATGTGCGTTGATGAGTCGTTTCAGAAGATTGTTCAGTGTAACCCTTTTAGAGATAAACGGTTTCGATTACTTTTAGACCCTTATTAGTGCGTGCGTTAGAAGGGTCTGCCTTTAATTGCGCACTCGGTTGGTGTTAGGCGGTACACGATTAGGGATAATTTGTTTTGGAATAGATTACCGCCCGTGTTTCGTCTCTCACTACA
Source organism: Eudemis profundana (assembly GCA_947034925.1). Lineage (NCBI taxonomy): Eukaryota > Metazoa > Arthropoda > Insecta > Lepidoptera > Tortricidae > Eudemis > Eudemis profundana. Next base: position 23,444,823 of record OX344805.1, on the reverse strand, counting down.
TTTTGAAAGTTATTTTTCAGTTAGCAATTGTATCACAACAAAAGTCAAAGCGGGTTCGGGTGGCAAAATCGTCGTATAAATTATGTGACTAATAGAATGCTTCGTTTTAATTAAAATAATTAAGCTTTTAAAACGTGTGTTGTACTCGTAAATACGTAAACAAAATAACAAGGTTATAGCAAAACATATGTTAGGTAAATAATAAGTATTGCATTTGTAACATTTTACGCCTAGTATTTATATTTTTAGGTAGTTTATTAGTATTTGGGAATATTTAAAATAATATTTCAGATATACAGCGCTTCGTTTTACTAGCCCAAAAAATTCGTCCAACTACTGAGATGTTTTTCCGTGACTGTCCGCTGGGATCCCATTTTTTCAAGCAATATTTCACCCCCGTTTCAAGTGTTTCAACCCTTTAGAAGTTGAATTTCGCCTAATATAATATCTCAATGGACTTTTACGTACCTTATGGAACATCTATTTCAAACATCATTCTTGTCGATCTCAAGCGTCTTTCCTGTATTTTTTTATTTTTTCAGGGGCCACTGGGGCCACTTTTCGAGGGCCACTACCTCGATTTTTACCGCGAAATACAATCGAGTGATGACAACCTGTTGGTTAAATTAAATCATCCTCGATACCTTCTATCGTTTACAATAAAGGTTAACTGTGATCACCACCGCTTACTTTTATATTTGCTGGAACACGACTGGAAGAATCCACCGCAGTTGAAACGCTCTGAAATCGACCCATTCGGCTATCTGTAGTTTCATCCTACGTCGGTTAATCTCTGGTCAGTTGTTACAGTAATGCTTCCCAGCTTTACGGCACCAACATATTTAGTTTGTCAGGTTAGTCCAGCCCAAGGTCTATAAGGGACAGGTACTTATGTAACGACACTATAATAAAGAAGATAAAATATTATGATAATCCCTTTTTTAAGTGTCCCGCCAGTGTGAGGTAAGTTAGCGTATAATAAATGACCAAGTTTCGCTTGATGTCGTCGGGTACCCTTTCGGGAAAGTTTTATGTTTCAAGGATAAGAACTTAAACCTACATTTTTACTCAGAAGAATGAAGTAATATGTCCATATGGAGCTAGTACTGTATTACTGTCTTTTAATTTAGAATCACAGAACGCATCCGAACCATTTTTAGAGAGGTTGGAAAAAAATACGAGAACAGATATTTGGAAACTTTTAATTGAAAGAAACCAGTACCCAGAAATTGTTTAGAAAAGGAAATTTCATTTCTTTGATTTTGTTTATATTTGCATTGGGTCTTTTTTCACTTTAGTATATATTTAGGAATACTTAACACTTTTAAATTACCTAGATATTACAGCAGCGCTTGCAAGTAATATTCTTCAACTTTTTTCGAAGATGGTAGTTGGTACGTAGGTTAAACCACTTTTAGGCAGTGTTTTTAGTTTATCATCATCATCAGCCTGTGTCAGTGCACTGCTGGACATAGGCCTCTCCCATGGCACGCCGCTGAGCTCGTTTTAGTTATGTGTTCGTAATAAAACTATTCAAATCAGCCGTTATTGACGTTTCCTATAAATAACAGTAACAATGTTTTGCTTGAAGACAGTTTTCATTGAAAAATTGTATTTATTCTTTATAGTTCCAGCAGAGTTGAGGTCACGCACACAATAACATTTATCACGTAATAACAGGCGGATTTTGAAATTACTGTTCTTTATTCGTACTGATAGCAAGTTCAGCAGTGAATTGCAAGATATGCCAAAAAGTTTCTTTAAACTATAGCCATTGTGTTTATTTAATCACTCATTCATTCCATTCATTCACTTTTTTGCGTGATTACTTAATGTAGTTGTGTGTAATCATTCACCTCGACTCTTCTGGAACTACCTATATTTGGTGTTTCTGTTAATAGGTGCCTATATGACTACATTTTTAACGCAAATGTTCTTTCTTTCGTCGTTTATTGCAAATAATGTGTATTGAAAAAATACAGAATTCCACATTGCTTACTACTATGAACATTCATTTCATTCATCAGCCATTATTTGTACTAGATACATGACATGACAATAAAATTATACTAAACCACAGTATCATTGCTTTCTTACTATTCTTCTGGAAGTAAACCGAATTTCTAGATTGTCAAAAAATTAATTGTAACAATACGTTAAGCTTAAGCCTTTGTTGCAAATGTTCTTTTCGATATTTAAAAGAAGAAAGAAAGAAAATACATTTATCATGACAGCACAAAATAAAAATACAGTAATAAGGAAAAATATATATAAAGTAAAAGTAGAATGCTGCCACAAAATGGTCCCACCTCAGCAAAATGCCGGCCTAAGAGCCAGCGCTGGTCTTCCGGTGGAACCAGACAGGGGCAACGTCATGACGAGATAATCACAAATACCTAACGGGGACAGACACATAGGATGATGTGATATGATATACTTTGGCTTGGTCGGCTCAGCCCGCTTATTGTGAACGCGACCATTAATGAGAAGGTTACACCAAGGACCATTAAAACAAGAGGACTGTCATTCTCCATACTTTGGATCGTACCCCGACCGCAAGGGGATATCCAGGCAAAAACTAGATGGCGCTAAAAAACTAAACATTTAACAATGTTATAATTGAACAAAGAAACATACTCGTATCGTAGTACAGTAACAATTAGTTCGTAAACAGCTAATAATAAATAAATTCTAACATTTTAATACTGTGTCACGCTTGCAAAGTTGAATAATTGTAAATAATATAATTCTTATACCAAGTTTTAGTTCGTAAACAGCTAATAATAAATAAATTCTAACATTTAAATACTGTGTCACGCTTGCAAAGTTGAATAATTATAAATAATATAATTCTTATACCAAGTTTATACATAGATGGCGTTGAAATACCGGGGAACAGCTTTTTATATGGAGAATGACAATCCTCTTGTTTTAATGGTACTTGGTTACACGTTTACACGTGACTCGGGTCGTTCAGCCAATCAAAGTAATGTTATGTATTTGTGGCACAAGACCACTAGCTGATCGACTAGTTTTTTGTTCGTTTACCTTTCTTTAAATACTTGAAAGAACAGATATACCTAAATGAAGTAAGTTGTTCAACAAAAAGCTGAATGCATGGTTACAAAGAAAAATTGTGTTTTCACAGCAGCCTCAACAACTTGCAGTGAAAGGATAAAAGCCTTTCTCTTCCATTTTCGGGAAAATGCCGAAAAAAACGTGCATTTCCTAGCCGCGTGCCTTCACTTGGCCTGAGCTGTGAATGCAACAGACGTTTGTGAATCATAAAAACTGGACTTCTCTCCAATGGAGCCTTTTCGTAAATTTAATGTCGTATTTAATTCGTTTTTCACTTTCGCTGAGTCTCAATCCATTTTACCACACTATTTTTAAGTTTTAAAGATAAGATAGCATCTATTGTCAAAAACTATTTACATTGCGTTCGCATGTTATACAATGATAAAGTCCAACAGTTTACCCATTTCGGGCGTACAAAAAGAAACAAAATAATAGGAATTTTATTATTCAAAAAAAATATTTTATTTTTTTGTATTTAGTAGCCACTCATTTGAGCAACATCAAGGTGAACACGTTAATGACGCAGCAATCGCAGCATATACAAACAACAGGCGAATTTAACCGCAATTCCTAAAAATCTGTTAGCACAAGATATTTTCGCTTGCCAGTCGGTAAAATATGAAACGTAAACAACATCTTTTAGAAGCCTAAAAATATAACGGCGGAGCGGACAAAAGTTACCGTGAAACAAAAGAATTCCCGGAGTGAATTCTCCCAGCAAAACAAGGCATAATAGAATGCTCGCGGTGGCAATCGATTTGCGGCAAATGATGAGACTATTGCCCCGTCGTGCCTCGTTTAGGGTGTTTCATATTCGTATAGGTAAAAAAAATGTTTATTTTGTTCGTCTTTGCTTACTAAGGGCCATACACTTGCGATTTGCGGGCGAGCTGCGGGCGAGTTTTCATACAAAACCAGTGGATCGGATCCGGCCGGATTGGCTATGAAATCCGGCCGGATCCGGCCACTTACACAGTGTTATAAATATGTTGGAACGGCTTTCAGTAGGCTTATGATGCTACGCTTTATCACGTGATAAATATATGATAAAGCATCCTTCACGTTCTGACAATATCTGTGTAAGAGTTACGGATGCTTTATCATTTATTTATCACGAGACAAAGCATAGCATCATAATTCATAAGCCTACAGAACATTAGTTTAACTATAATATTTGAAATTGGAGAAGTTACTATGCGAAATGCTTTTCTATTGAAACTATAAAATTTTAAGTGATTGAATAACTTAAATCCCTATTCACCGTTTCAAATCTCAGAATTGATGTGAGTTTTAACTTTGCAACGAGTAGCGTGGACAACTTTGTAGAATGTAGACACTAGACAGTCGAGAAAGTAGGCATTATAAAAGTTTATGGTATCGTAAAAGCAGTTATTCTACACATTATTGCCGGCAGGGACAGACAGGTTGGCACCTAAATCTTTATCCAGCTTTTTGAAAGAAAATATAACCACTTAGAATACTTATCTCTCTATAAATGTCGACGTGAAGGAGGTAGCCAGGATACACAGACCAGATAACTGGTCCATAAGCAAACTGAAGTAGCAATGGTCAGAAAGGTCTGAAAGAACTGATGGCCGTTGGGACAGAAAGGTACTCGAGTAGAGACCACGTACTGGCAAGCGCAGCGTGGGACGGCCACCCGCAAGGTGGTCGGATGACCTGGTTAGGGTTGCGGGGACTCGCTGGATGCGGGTCGCTTCTATCCGGCCCATGTGGAAATCTATTGAGGAGGCAGCAGTGGACGTCCTATGGCTGAAATGATGATGATGATAATGAACTGGTAATACGGTACTTTCTTGACACATCAACTCAATTAAATTTTATGAAGTGTCAAAACAGATAGTATGAAGTTTCTACGGAAAAAAGTAAGATGACTTAAACTCAAACATCAAATAATCTCCTTATTTATTGTTTAATAATAATATAATAAGGATTCGCCTAGATGGCGACAGTGTCACAGGGTACGTAAAATTCGTAAAAAAAAAACAAAATGGCGGATTTATCCACTTTCATGCACGGTATGTTTTGCACCGCAGTCGAGTTTTTTTAGCAAAAATGTGGTTATTAATTCAGTAGTAATCTGTAATTTTGGACTGCGTTTAGCTAAACATTGAAATAGGATATTTTTTTGGTTGGAATGCAAGGATTCTAAAAATACCATTTTATTTAATTTTGGTTGCAAAATATAAGAAACTAAATTTGTGCATCTTTGAGGTTCTATTATTTCAAAAAATCTTTTAAGGTTAGCATACATTTATATTATTACAAATCTATTCTAAACATGCTATTAAAACTGAAAGTCAACAAAATACAACTGTAAAATGAAAACCCTTCAATTTTTTTTTTATTTTCTAGATCTCTTCTCCTCCATATAATTAAAATTCAACATCCCAATGTTATTTTGTGACTGTATGAATATTTTTATAGCTATGCAATTCATTTAGCTACATTCGTGTCTGCAAAACTTTTCATTCTAACAACACAAGTCTTTTTATTCTCAATATAATCTTTCACCACAATCTCTTTGAATCCGTTCTAGTTTGAAATACCTAACGAATAAAATTCAACAAGAATAATGGCTTGGTGCACATGAATGATGCGCCCACGTCACATGCTGGCGTCATTTCGCGTTTTAAATCCATCTCTCATTGCTTGGAGCTCCTTTGTGTACCTAGATTTTGAGATATTAAACTAGGTTTTTTAGTTTTTATCGGTTCTACTTTTTGAAGTGAAAACTTCTGTGTGTGCCACTTGTTAAGGGGTACAGTCACAAAGTAAGTAATAGTACCACTAATAGTAGTACTCTCTCAAACGCATAACTCGCGCTCTTTTAATTATTTTTAATTTAAATTGTCGATTATTTACACACTTTCAGACATAAAATACAGGTGCCACGTTAGAAATGGCCACTTTTAATTTGCGTTAATATCTCCGAGACAAAACCGTTGCTTTTACTTTTTTTTCCAGATCTTAATTGATAGACGTTATCAGATTAGGGAGCCTGTCTCATTATGCTTCCAATTATCGTTGTGCATAATATTACGGCCATGTTATTCATTTACGTGACTTTTTGCAAGTAAAATATGATTATGACTTATGTGGTATTTATTCGATGGAGGGATAAGTATGTAAAATAAAGCAATATTAACTAAACAAACAGTTAATGTAAAAACTAAAGTAACAAAATAAAACTTTGAAAAGAAAACCCAGTCTAAAGGCCCATTTAGACGATACAAGTTTCTTGAACATTCAATACAAGAAAGTTGAGACAACAAAAAAATTGCACTGTATAAACATAACGTGCCGTTATTGTATTCAAGCAGCAACTTAAATTCAATACTGGTATGCATGTAAACAAAGCCTAGGTAGTTAATTGAATACAAGAAATGTGAATCAATCTTTTGTTTTCACAATGGATTCCGTGCGTGAAGGTGTGCTCCTTGTCGCTGCTGTAATAGCAACTGTGCTACGGGAAAAAATTTACAACTACCGTCTTTCCCGATGCAGAAGAATTGTCGAAAATGCTTTTGGCATTCTTACAGCTCGATTTCGAATTTTTGATAGACCAATTGCCACAAGTACACAAACAGCAGACGCTATAGTAAAAACTGCGTGTGCGTTACATAACTGGCTACAAAAAACTTCCCCCGCGTCCTATACACCTCCGGGTTATATGTATAGATGAAGAGTGTCCAATGACTGGTTTACGCCCAGGTGCGTGGCGAGAAAGTAACTCGAGTTGGGCCTTGACTGACATAACTTCTCAAAACAATAGGCATAGTACGACAGAAGCTATACAGATTAGAAATAATTATTGTGACTATTTTAATAACGATGGTGCTGTACCGTGGCAAAACTCGGCTTATGCCCTTTAGTTTTTTCATTATCTCTTTTGGACCGAAACCTTCTACCCCGAATTCTTTAGAAAAAGCTGCAAGGGCAGCGTCACGAGCCTCACGGTTTTTATAGTTTTTATTTTCTGTGTCCCAGAGACATTCGTGACCTCTATAAATTTCTATTAATTTAATTATCTCCGAAGTACCAAATTTGAAATTATTTTTGCTCATCGTGCTACCCTCAGCGAACGTTCAATATTGAATGAAAATCTGCCAATGCAAATCGGTTCAATTCTTGCTTCAATACGCCATAGTTGATTCAACTCAAAGTTTAGACGTGTCAATACTTGCAAGCAAATATTGCCGTGCAATAAATGTCCGTGATGTAAACAAGATACGGTCAAGAAAATTGACTGTCAAGAATTGTATACAATAATTTCATTCAAGATTTTGGTTATTGCTCAGGTGTAAACACTTTGATTCAATTCTTGAATTCAATTATTGAATGGCAAAACTTGCATACAATTATTGCGGATTTTTGTTCAAGAATCTTGTATCGTGTAAATGGGCCTTAACAGGTCCGCCTGTGGCATCGATGCCATGACGCTGCACTGCTTTATGAACATTTCACGGAAACGTTACATAAGGGCTTCCTAATTTTACATGTCAAAAGTATTAAAAAGGTAGTGTACCTTTTTAATACTTTTGACATGTAAAATTAAGAAGCTGGATATCGGTATTTTAATATCATAACTTGGCTTTAAGATTGGTAGTAAGTATTTCTTAGCAGCTAATACGTTTTATTATGGTAGCCATTAAATATGGTACCATGGCGTTACGTAAGCGATAAAAAGTAGATGGTTTCATGGAATGCTCCTTTAGTGTGTTAACACTAAAGGAGCATTCCTTTAGTGTTTACCATAAGGACGCAGTAACAGGTTACGAGTATAGAGAAGCTAGCAATTTTCTTCTTTATTGATACTTGGTGATCAGTACATTTTGCTTTCTAAGAACGACGCTTATTGAGACTAAACAATTATAAAATTCTCCTATCTTCTTTTTTTGGCTATCTTCTTTAATGTTACTTTTTCTCATTTACTCAAAATTTTACAGAAAGGGATCCCTAAAAGGGATAAGTTTGCCTTTATACGTAGCCATTCCGTATGGTTTCTGCATGATTTAATGTATAATAAATTGTTTACATCCAATGACCAAAAAGTATTAGATGTAATCATATGAAATATCTGCAAATGCCAGGGACAATAGCAAAGATTCACTGATAAAGAGATTGGTTTCTAAGATTCTGTATAAAACTTGCAACAATGCGTGCCAAAGTCTAGTGCCAGTGCCAAAGAAGGTTCCTTGGCTTGAGATGGTGCTAATAGTATAACTATTAAATACAAACATCAAACACTTTTGCTTATTACCTTAGGTACCTATACTTGTGTATTTTAGGGATATACTACATAGTTCCAAAGTTTCTTATCATACCATACGTTCTAGACGGGACCCGGGTGTCTCCGACTAGAATTAACCCCGTTTCAGGGTGCGAAAAACTTATACTAATTTAGGTTCTCTGACTGTACGTACCTCTGCGACGTGGGCTTGATGTGGGCTTAATTTTGTCAAGTCAAAGTCGGGCAGTCAAGTCTATATCAGTCAGGAGTCAAGTCAAGGGTCTTCAATGGGTCGGGAGTCGCTTGATGGCGAACAATGCTGTCCCGAGACAAATCCCAAGTGGTGCGGTTCGCGTCACGAAAACAATCTACGCACTTCAAAATTTGCACAACCGTTTATGCACACAAAACAATCACAAAACGTACAACTCGCCTTCTGGCACACAAAAAACTCGCAAAACCAACACCGCGTTGTCGAGCTATCAAAAACCATACGGGAAGTGACTCTGTCAAAACCCCACGTTTCTTTTTAGGTTATAATTCTTTTGACATTGACAAGTGTCCTGTCAAATAGTGAGGTGACATCACACGAAATTGCAGTCCGATTTATATAGGGACGTAACATACCATCTACGATCAAATTTTCCGTCAACGGAAAATAGCATTAACAATTGGCTAACAATAAGTAAAGTTTTTCAAATGTAATTTATATATTTCTTAGTAATTACACACCTTATATATATTTTATAAACTAATGTCGTAATACAATAGGGTGAATCAACTTTTCTTTGTCAACAAAATTTCACCTTCTCCGACTAAAATTAAAGGGAAATCTTTATTCGGATATTTAAAAAAAAAATGTATGCTCATTAAAATGACAGATAAAAAAGCTACGTAACGCAAATATCTTTTATTACAATTTGTTTATTATAACTTGTTTCTAAGCAGTGACCCAGCGGACATAGCTGTCCCCCACTTTTGTATGAAAATAAGGGGTTGTCCGCTGGGTCACCCTATTTATTTGTTAAAAACGATTTTTATTTTTACCTAATTTATCTCTAGATGTAAGATCTTGTTCCATTTAAATCATGCAAAAGGTGAACAAATAAGGAGAAAGAGCAATCTTTGCATAAAGCAAAGAAAAGTTGATTCGCCCAATAAAGCACTCAAATAATTAATATTTTTATTAAAAAAAAACCCGACCGGTGCACTTTAAAAGTGCATAAAATCCGCCATTTTGTTTATTTTAACGAACTTCATACCCATACGAACGAACGAACTTGACACTCGCGCCAGCAAGACGAATCCAATGATGTATCATTTATCAAAATCGGTGGTGCCGTTGAGTAGTTACGAGCGGACACAGGAACGGACATACATACATACATACAGGTCAAACACATTACCCTCCTTTGGGCTTCGCCGCAGTCGGGTAAATATGCGTGACCGTGAGAAAATCGTACTCGCGTTGCCTCTTACCGTGGAATAACATCTCCGCTACCTCGTCCAGCTCTGGCGGAAACGCAGCCTTAAGAGGAAACAGTAAGGTGGAGAGAATTGAAAATGAGGTATTTGTAAAATGTGTCGCTGTCCCGCACTGCCCGCCTCTCCCCAGCAGAGCGCGATAGAGACAACTGCAGCTTGGACCGAAAATACCTTTTAAAATTTCATGAAAACAACGTTTCGTAGTCCCCTGATTTCTTCCCGAAAACTTAACCTATTTAACTAATTTTTTCACTAAACATTAAAGAAAAGCTTTGGCCGTGTTCCTATGTTTTCCTTTTTTTTAATAATCTAGTCAAATTTGTTTTCTGGATGTGTGAACACAGCGGAAAATCTGGCATTTTTTTTTTGGTTTTTGAAGGTTAATATCTCTTTTGAGAATCAATTTATTGTAAAAAAGAAAACATAGGAACATATTAATAGTAGCCATAGATTTTTGGACAAAAAATTATTGCTCTACTGGCATTATCCAGGGAGGAAACAGGGGACTACGTTTGTATGGAAAAACTGCCCTCCTGTTTCCTCTTAAACTAGCTCCCAGCGTGCAACATTTTGCGGTCAGGGGCTAACGTAATTTTAATCCCTCCCCCGGGATGAGATTCGCCGAAAAGGGTACAAGCCCGAAGGTTAGCGCAGATGAATAAAGAAATGAAGATAAATTAGCCTCATGCTTTTGACGCGCGGTGGGAACAGATGGGATCGTTTTGGTTTTATTTTTAATTTGGCTTTATTAAAACTGGCTTACATCCCTTATTGATACTACATCTGCCAGAATTTCTAAATGAGTAGTACATCAATTAACAGATCCTTAAATTATTTCTATTTTGTTACCAATATTTTGATGGGTGACTATTTATTATTGGTTAATGTTTTGTTAATTTATTTGGATTATTTGGGTAAAATAATCCCAAGTATAATGAACAAAAGTTTTAACTACTATTAACAACGGGATATTTACCATGTATGTTTGTTTTTATGTGAATGACCGGGTTAGCTTAAAATCATATAATAAAAGCTTTGTTCATCATTAAAAAGAATCGGTAACAGAATAGGAAAGTTAAGGAATTTTGTGACAGTTAACAAGTCCTTCCAAATGTACCTACATACTTTTTTAGTAAGTGCTCTTTAATACAGGCATACTTCACGTTTTGTATAGGTTAGTCGTTAGGTTAGGTTTAGCTATCAGAAACCGTGTATCGTAGACTGAATGACCTTATAGATTGTCTTTAATCGACTGAAGGGCCATAAAAGGAGTAGTCAGTAACATCAGTTATCATTATTAAATCTACATTCAAGTAAGTAACGCACATAAAGTCGGTATACATGATTAAAATGTCTTATACAGAAAATGTATCAAGGAGGAGTAAAGACTGAGGCCAAACGAGCGTATTTTGTTTAGTTTTAGTTAGTTATGTAAAATGAGTCGCGTAATTTACAGTGAATTCGGTAAAAAAGCCGTGTGATACCACGCTCAAGCACCTGTTGACCTCTGTTGTTGACATCTAGAAAAAATCTGTCAAAAATCTTTATTTGAGTCAAGTTTTCGTTACTGACTGTACTTTTTTTGAATAATCGCAAACTGCACGTCACAACTAATCAAATGAACCAAAACACGGTGAATTAATTATCTTATGTAATTTAGATGATCCTATGGCTACCATCTGGCTTCATCATCAGATCAGCTCCATGTCGTAATAATTATCATCTGATTTACATATTCTTGCAAAATTACAGCTCAATCGGTTGCAGATATCTGCTTACGAATTTCGCCTCACGTATTTATTAAACAGCGGTGTGACCATAGGGCTGGCTCGTTCCTCGCGCAGCGGATAGGCATTGCCATCCAGCGAGGCAACGCAGCCAGCCTTATGGGCACCCTGCCTGCAGGAGGCGACATAGGGGACATCTGTAAATATAATTTTAGGTCCCAATAGGTTAAGTTAGGTTTATTTAGTCGGTTAGCTGTTAATAATGTGTTTTTTTTCTATATGTTTTATGTTGTTTAATAAATACGATCTCTGCTTCAAAATTAAGTTGCAAGATTCCAGCCGAACAAACATAGTTACATACATACATATATGCATGCAAGTTAAATAAAAGCTTGTAAAAATATGCTCAATTGGCTTCCCCTTAACACTTTATATGTACTTACTTGAATGTAGATTTAATAATGATTTAACAATATGACTGTGAGATCAGCCTGAAAGTGAGTTCAGGCGTTTTTCCAGTGCTTTTTTTTATTTATTAGTGTCACAATTTTTTTACCGCGAAGGACTATCGAGTAACGACAACTTTCGATTAATTCATATGTAGCCTCGACACCGTCTATCGTTTTTAATAAAAGTTAACTGTTGTCACTACTGCTTACTAAAAACCCACCGCGGTCGAAGCGCTCTGAAATTGATCTACTTATGTTCGTGTTATACTTTGCTCTTAGAATATTGTTACACGGCAACATTAATGTTATTACGCATGCATAATTCCCAATAAAAGTCAGGAACTTCACTCTATTTACCAAAACCTGGATAACTTCAGGCATATTTAACATCGCCAAGCTGCCGAAAAACAAGTCCACTAAAGTATTCAACTCCCAAAAATTCCAAGGAAAAAATGCTAATATCCCTTCAGGGTGTATCGCAGTATCCATCAAAAAACATTTTATGGCGCCAAAGTCCGTTACAAATTCGTACCCGAAAACTGTCGGAAATGAGATATGCATAAAAGATCACTGGGAATATACAGGCAAACATATGGAGCCGGGGGTACCGGTTTATTGGGAGGATCCTCATTTTATTGGGATGAGGATCCCCGTTTCACGCTATCTTGTAAATCTAGGGGATTAAATTCGGGAAATATTACGTGTAACGAGGGTAACATTCGGGTTTCAGTTCGTCATTAATATTGTTTTTATGGCGTCTTTATCGCTGTCTGTTTTAAGTGGGTTGAATAATTTACCCTTCAACGCGGGCGTTCTTCGTAGGTCCGCAGGTCCTAGATGGATGAGAGCAATTTTTTAACCGACTTCCAAAAGAAGGACGGTTCTCAATTCGTCTGTATGTTTTTTTTTATATTTTTTAGGGTTCCGTAGCCAAAATGGCAAAAACGGAACCCTTATAGTTTCGTCATGTCCGTCCGTCTGTCTGTCTGTCTGTCTGTCCGTATGTCACAGGCATTTTACTCAAAAACTACATGATCGATATTGATGAAATTTGGAATATAGGTGTCTTTTATGAGCCGCTACTTAGTTTTTTATATAAATAATTAAAATATATATTTTTAGGTGGGCACTGTCTTTAACATGTATGGACATGTTAAAGACAGTAAAATTTTTTTTCAGCAAATATCAACGTGTGGTACATAGTTCGACAGCTCTTTAAAAAACACTATAAGGTTCCTAAGTAATATTTTTGATTAAGTGAATGTATTTGGAAATAATCGCTCCGAAATTTGTGTAAATTGTGTCCCCCCCCCCCTCTATTTTCTAAACTGTGCGTCCGAAAAATATGAAAAAAATCACGAACGTAACGCTTAATTAATACTTTCAACGAAAATTATTTGCATTAAGATCGAAAGTACCGTTTTTGAGTTATTGCCGATAAACTGCGCTTCTCAACAAAAGGACGTAATTGCTATGAAGTACGCTCTTTTGTTGTTGTACTTTTTTTACATCGTATTTTTTACCTTATAGTTACGGCTATGGAACCCTACACTGAGCATGGTCCGACATGCTCTTGGCCAGTTTTTTTATTTTGTGAAAATTCTTTTTTTGTTTGAAAGGGTAGACTTCCGAGATGGTCCCATTGTAACCAAATCAGGATCTGATGATGGAATCTTAGAGAAATCGAGGGAACTCTTCAAATATCATAGGCACACATATAGCGATTTTGGTATTTTTCTTAGTTTCTCGTCCATTTCTTAGTAGCGACAAGTTTTTAGTGTTAACTGACTTCAAAACAAAGAGCAATTTTTATGTAGGTTTGTTCCCCGATTACTTGAAAACGGCTAGACAGATTTGGATTTTTTTCTTTTAACTAAATAGACTTAAGTCTATTTGGTCAAAACAATATTTTTCCAGCGCCACTAAAAATTAAAAAATAAAGTAAATTTTAATAACAAAAAATAAAAACCGACTTCCAAAAACTTAAACCAAAAAATAATATGTTAATCACCCCAAAGAAATGGATAATCAACGACTCATATATACATATACAGATATTTATAGTTTTTAACCTGTTGTTTTAGTATCTTTTTTTAAATGCGGGTTAACCTTTCCGACGCAAATGACGGATCGCACCGCAGGCTCAATGCCAACGATGGATTAATCTGTTACAGAGCGCAGAGCGATTTAGACCTACGTACACCGGCTTAAAGTTAATTTAGGTATTGACACTGTTATGACATGGCGTCTAATTTGCTTTTAAGTTCGACGCAGCGTCAAAAAGGTTAGTGAAGTAACCTGTTTTTTTTCCTCCCGAACTGTTAATATTATCTTTAGGAAAAGCTAGTTTAGTAGCCTCATAATATTGTGCTGTAGTAGTTCAGATCCTTTTTTTCTGAAATAGATAATTTGTTTTTGCAGCATGTCTCGATTATTTATTATTTATTAATCCCACAATTATTTCCGCAGTTATGTGTCATCTAAATGTACTAATGTTTATAAAACCTTACATCGCTCAAGGATACTTACCGCCCCTTTCTGTTATATTAAGACAAAATGACAGACCACGAATTAATATGGTATATCGTATATATTCCAGAATAATTTCAAAAGAATTATTATTAAGTTTGTCCCAATCTTCTATACTAAAGAAAGCTCTACCTTTCGGTATATTTCTTACTGCATCCTCGCTCATTGACATATCTTATATTCTTTCATTTCATACTATAGCTTGTCAACTTCGTTGGTGACACAAGTTACCGTCAACACGAACGGTGACCGACGGAGGCAGGCTCCGCAGGCAACCGTTCGTGTTGGCGGTAACTTGTGTAAGTAGTTACGGCTGCACATAACAAAAAGCACACATGTGAGTGTCACAGACGAAGTTGCCAAGTAAGAGTACTATTAACACAGTGTTCCTGGCTGTTATTAGGGCCTTATCACACTTGCGTTTTGCGCGTGTTAGATAAAGATTATGCCGAAAGGGTTAAATGCAGAATTCTCACCACTGAGGTATGTTGGTTAAAGAAGAGGATTCATGTCAGATCAAATCGTTTATTCGTCTGATCCTTTTGGCTGCTTCGGTAATGACATTCTGGTGAGAAGAAGCGCCAGAAGAAACTCACCAGGTTCTCTTTTAAATCATCAGGCATTACAATATTTGTTACAATACTATGGTTATAATTAAGTTTCACAGTATGATTCATATCAGCACTAATAGCAAACAATTAAGATAGTTTAATTACGTAACTGGTAGAGAGTAATGTCTCTGGCAGTGATCGGAGCAGAATGACCCAGATTCGCCAGGGGCAGTCATTTTATAGCCCATCTACCTGACCCTTACACCCCTCAACCGACAACCAGCTGTCTGTCACTTTGAGTGGCAATTGGTTGTCATTTGAGACACTTATTTTTAATGTAATATAAAGCATTAGTAATTATTGATATTTCTCTACATCATATTCTTATAATAACACCTTATTATTGACTATAGTGCCTATTTATCCTTTGTCTATTTTTAGTATTTAAAAGGAGTCTTTGACCATTATACATCCACAGTCACACAAATTTAATAAGACCGGTAGTCAAATTAGTGGTATTACTATTATGTTCAAATTAGTCAAATAATATTCTAACACGCGCGAGCTTCCATACAAAACTAGTACACAACTGACATGACATTCGATTAGGGTGAAGGCACCAGTAATGAACAAGAACCTATTATGGACATTTTTTTCCGTAAAACCCACATTTTAGCTAACGGATACTACATTTTTAAACTGTCAACACTATGTTCAGATAACTGATGGTCATAGTCATAACTGCTAAAGTCCATGAATGGTCGGCTATGAGCCTCTGAATCTTTACTGTCCATTACTGGGTACTACTGTGCTTAACATATCTATGATTGAGCGGTTACCTTAGTGGACATTTGTATGGAACTTAGCTTCTAACTCGCCCGCATCTTCCTCGCAAATTGCAAGTGTGATAAGCCTCTTACGCTACGACTACAACGTGAACGTGACGAACTTAATTAGGTGGTCATTTCAACATTCTTATTTATCATACCCATCATATAAGCATTAACTTATCATAAGGAATAACTAATATTGAAATAAAGAACGATCAAACGATATACTAAAATATTATCATAAATCAAATTTGCCTCCGTTCAGTGGCGTGGCGTCCAAAGAACTCGATTCCTACCGGCTTGTCTAATATCAGGTATGTGACCAGCTTATTCTACAGCTCTTAAGGAAAATGTACGCCAAATCTGCACCGGCTTGCCCAAGCATATATTTTACGCCGTGCCACTGCCTCCGTTACTAAATTATGAGCTGTACTCCAATACAAGTTGCAAACACAAAAGTTTCCACTTCAGTGAAAAAGCGAATATGTGACTTTTCCTTCCGAAATAAACATCGATAGTTCCAACGGCAACTTATTGCGACGCTCCATTTACACTGCGGTTTCCTTTCCCGCAAGCTAAACTCCGAGCAATATTTGCGTGACAATTTAAACGGATTCGAGACGTGTCACAGTAAATAAAGCTACAGCAGAATCCCAACACAGCGTCGGAGCTGTCATTCAAATTCAAATTCAAATAATTTATTTCGGATTAGATATCCATAGTATGTGTTAGTAACAAAGGTCTTACTGGCTATATTAGTAGTTAAGAATATAAATAAATAATCCAATAATAATAATCATAATCATCAGTATCATTAATGGTCGCGTTCACTATAAGTGGACCTAGCCGACCAAGTCAACATTTTTTAACGTATTACTACAGAATAAACAATAGTAATTACCCTTACCGTCTGTCCTGGATCGGTCATGCGAGTTTCTCGGTATGACGTCGCCCCTACCTGGTTCCACCGGAAGACCAGCGCTGGCTCTGAGGTCAGCATTTTGCTGAGGTGGGACCGTTTTGTGGCAGCGTATCTTTAATTTATTTTGAATAAATGTATTTTTTTTCTTTCAACAAGACTCTTTGGAGCGTAAAACTGCGGTCACCGTTGCTCAAAATACATTGATGCACCATAAACGGCGTGACGTGACTCTGCGTCACGTTTTTAAAGCCTTTCGTCCATCGTTTTTATTTTTTTGGGTTCTGTACATCAAAAGGAAAGAACGGAACCCTTATAAGATCACTTTGTTGTCCAGCTGTCACGACCCTTTAACGCAGGAACGCGTGGAGGTATCGAGTTGAAAGTAAAACCATATACTCAAATCTATGGTCCCTTGATAGTGTGAAAAAAATCAAGCTTCTAAGTTAACGTGAAAAAAAGATACGGCCGTTTATGCCGCAAAAAACGGCACTCTCAGGGAAACCAAAATTCCAATTCCGTTAGAACTATGAAATTTGGCTAGTAATACCGTCTTATACTTCAAGTGTAGGAAAAAATCCGAAAACTATACATTTTTAATTAAATCATAAAAAGAGAATCAAAACTTATAGAGTAATTTATTATATGTACCGTAAAATAGGGTGAGTAGAGTAAGGTTGTGTTTATCGTTAAAGTTATAAAATGGAACACTCTATAGTGCGATGCAGAACAGTATGGGAATTGTGCCGTTTGCATGGGCGTTGATGTAAGCGCCATCTGTCGTTGAATTGCTGTTACTGTCTTCGTCTTCCAACGAGTATCGCTAGGTGGCAGTGTCGCCACATGAGTCCCCCTTTGCTTTACTGTTCCATTAATATATTTACTGCGCTTTCGTGCTCAGCCGAGCGTCTATCGATGTACAAACTTCGGTTAAATAAAGCTAAACAACATTTAACGATGACGGAGCTGAAAAGTTGATACTTCAGGCGTCTGGAAAGACTAATAACTAACGATTACTTTATAACACGATTTAGAATTTGTAACAAATGAAGCCTAGGTTTAAGCTGGATATCGGCTTTGACGTTAACTGGGATATTGGCCAATTAACCTGCGGAAATAGGCCAATCTCGTTACATAATTTTGAACACAAGCATAGGTACAGATAGGCATGTTACATAAGCTTGTGCAAGTTTAATTGGCACGTGTATTTAAGCGTGAATATCTATAACTATGTGATTCTTGTATTGTGCCTTTTGAGCATTTGATTTCAATATACGATATGAAAAATGGAAATTGGAAAACTAACGATATTTTCAAAAACGTGTTTAATGTTGTTTATTTATCCCTTAATTAAAACTGTTAATGGTATTACCAGTTCTTTACTTTATGTATTTACATAAAGTAAAGATATCCAGGTTATTGTGAGCTCTTACGGAACTAAACAAGAAATATTATATTTTATATCTAATGATGGGTAATATCCATTGCACTTGTTATATATAATAGTAGTTTATGCAACTGATACATAATGAGAGGCCCTACAACACGAGTGTGGTCTTTTGAAACGAGCCGAAAATGAGTAGAATAAAATCACACGAGTGTTTTAAGGCTTAATTATGTTCATATGCATACATTATTTAATCTACACACATATTATAAATCCTCAATGACATGTTCAGGAACCGGGTAAAATGACCGCCATGACAAACTAGATTTCAACTAGATACGTATAATAGCATCGATTTCGATGTTATTATGACTTCCCATTCATTATAATAACACTAGCACAGATAATACACTGATAATTAATGGTGGTTATCGAACGCGTAATAGAGGATTTATTTTATGGGTGTCGATAAAAACATTTCCTGTTTGAGTAAGCAAAGACAACCCACTGCATTTAAAAAATATTTTATGTCGTAATAAATAGTATTTTATGCAACAGTTGTATAAGTGGGTTCAAAAAATGCGAATTGCGTGAGTTGCGATACGAGCCGCGAACGCGGCGAGTATCGCAAATAGAGACGCAATGAGCGTTTTTTGACTTAATTATACAACGTTGCATACAATAGTTTTTCTACGACGAGGTTTTAAATTATAAAATACAAAATTAATCATAACCTGGAAACAAGGCAAATATGACGTTTGACTGACAGTATGTCGCACCCTTAATAATAAACCGGGCTAACTCAAAATGATTCTGCAATTGAGTTGAAACCATTTGAATTCTTTTTAAGGTTGAAAATAAATTGTCGATTTCTTTTGAGTTAGCCCGGTTTATTATTAAGTGTGCGATGTCATTTGTTAGTCCTTTACCTCAAAAGCATCAATTACTTGTAGCGATTCACCTAATCGCATTTCACCTCGAACTAACAAAATTTCAATAGAATCTTGTACTTGACGCATTTTTTCGCATAGCTGTTTACAGTAGTATAATTAATTTGTAGCATTACATTTTTTGTGTAGTATTTTATTCTAGACGCATTTCGCCGCGATCGATGTTTGTTTGGTACTCAAATTAATTTGACGCTATAATTGATGTTCGCAAAAAATATCTGTAACATTTTTTTTTAAACGTGTTGTGTACCTGTTGATTCATACCTTAAGTGCTCTCAAACCTGTATCAAACTCATTGAAATATTATCTTTGTGGCTAATCAATAATAGACAATACTCTGTCATTGCGACATGAATTGCAGTGACATTGTGAAGTTAGATATAAAATCTTGCAATATTTGTGAGATAAAATGGAGAATGGACCTGAATCCGCTTCTGGTAGGCGGGGTAATTTCGAATTCATCGTTAGTTCACATGGGGGGAAAATTTTGACAAGGGCAGGGTACAGACACCGCATCAATAGGACAAATGGCTCCGGGACATCAGTTTATACGTGTTCAACGAAATTTTGTAACGGTACTGTCGTCATCAACCCCACTGAAACGGAAATAGTGCGAGAATCTCTGCATACTTGTACGCCGGACTTCGAAAGTATCGAGGTAGAAAAAGCCATGGCAAAATTAAAAAGAAAAGTAATTACCGATTACAGACCGGTGCCACATTTATTTCAAAAAGCAATGTCAAAATTTCGTACCCCAGAATATGCTGACAAGGTACCATCATTCTTAAGTAAGCGTGATGGACTTTATAGAACTAAAAAAAGAAAATCCGGTAACTGTTTATTTCTAAATGTATCCGATGTGATCATACCGGGGCACTTAGCTGACGATTTTTTATGTGTTCAGACTGATGAATGCCTGATATTCATTAGCCCTTCGTGCAAAAATTATATAAAAAACGTGGAGATGTTTTTTGCGGACGGGACGTTCAAGGTAGTACCACACCCATACACACAGCTGTACACATTGCACGGGGACATCGGTACAGATAACAATATAACAAAAGTTATTCCTTTTGTATATGCCCTGTTAACAAATAAGCAGCAAGCGACATATGAAATATTGTTTAATAAGATAAAAGAGATCGTGCCTGATATTAACCCGAAAGTTATAAAAACTGACTTTGAAAAAGCAGCAATTAATGCACTGCGAATAATATTTCCACACGTCGAGATGACAGGCTGCTATTTTCATTTTGTTAAGGCTGTTTGGAAACGTGCCGGAAAATTAGGCATATCGCTTAGCAGGGAAGGCAGCCATTATGTAAAGAAATGCCTAGCTGTAGCTCACCTTCCTCATTCCAAGATGAACGAAGCCTGGTATAGCGTTTTTGAACAAGCACCGGCGTTACCAAACATGGACTTGTTTAACAATTACATGGGCGACCAATGGTTTTGTACCACAAATATCAGCATGGTATCGTGTTTTCAACAACGGCACAGGACAAATAATGTGCTAGAAGGGTGGCACAGCAAAATTAATAAATTATTTAAACCGAACGCGAATGTACTATACTTGATATCAGTATTGAAAGACGAATCCATAACCGTCGACTTCAACTTGTTGCGAAATGAATTAAATTTGCCAATATTTCGTAAACGATTGAGAAAATTCAACATTATGGATGATAAAATACAACATATAGTAAATTCTTATTTACAGAATGTACTGACTCTTGAACAATGCATAAGTAAACTTGCCATGTTGAAATACTAAATTAAGCATATATCTCAACTCCTTAATATATTTTATGCCACACCTGGCCAAAAAGTGCCTATGAAGTAATTTTATGTCAATACTTGGCCAGAAAGAAATAGCCGCTATCAGGCCAAGTATTGACATAAAATGACGTACGATACACGGGAGGTAATAGAAAAAGTCCTCGATCGCGTAATAACATCCCTCGCTTGCAGCTCGGGCCGTTAAATACTGCGATTTCGGCCTTTTGATTACCACCCTAGTATCGTAAACTACTATTTTTGTTCTAAGTAAGTTGAAATTGGTTTCTAATTTTGTTTTTAGTGATAGAGAAATAAAGCAGAGTTGTGCCTTAGATTACTTATTTTATTTTGCTCCCTTTAACACCATATTTTCATACAACAACATTGACTTCGGGTGATGGCACCAAATATGGATATGTTTAGCAAAGCAGTAATACCCAATAATGGACAGCAAAGATTTAAAATGCCTTATAGCCATGGATTTTACCAGTTATGATCATTAGACATCTCGTCATAGTGTTGTTAGTTTAAAAATATGGTGTCCGTTTCTTCGAATTTGAGTTTTACGTAAAAAAGAATCATAATTGGGCCCTTATCCATGAATGGTGCTAGACTAGAGCTGTGTTGTGCTGTATATGTATATTTACAGTATAGTTTATGTTTTCAGGGGTTCATGTTTGGGGGGACAAGCTAATAAATAAATAGTTCCTGCTGTAAATTATATATAGACCTTGTGGTGGTTCATTTAAGGCTTAGGATAACGCATTCGAAAGTTCTGAGGAAAAATGAAAAAAACGTACGGGTCAACTTGAGTAACTTCTTTTTTTTTTAAGTCTGTTAATAACCTCTTTTACTCCTTCCTCCCACCTACTAACGAATCTACTTTCCAAATTTCAGCCTTCTACGACCCGAGTTTTATAAGTATAGATTATATTTTATAAAATGAGGAATGAAATCGTATTTTAATTATGTATTTAATGCATATCAAAATATTTTACTCTAATGCTGATGAAACTGTTATCTGGACATATTGCAGCACGTTTGTGAAAATAGAAACAATATCTTCCGTATCTTCTTTGTCAAAATGATCTTCGGTAGTAATTGCTTCGGTAGCAATTACAGCACCCCAGTCTTCTGTATCCATGTGATTGGTGCACAGTCTAGTATTTGGAGGTAAATATAATTTATATTTACTTAGCAACATCGCCTTGTGGAAAATTGAAGGCTTGTGTAGAATTGGAGTGAAGCATCCGTTAAACAGGCATCCATTATTTTCATTTGCAACAGCTCGTCTTAACGTATCTGCGTTTCCCATTTCCATATTAAGATCACCAGGTATTTATATGAGCAATACGATATTATGATAAAATTATGATCGTCTTGACGGCTGTCACACTAATTGACAACCAACGCCATTGAATTTAAATAATGATATAAATACATCTGGCCAGGTACTTATTGAAAGCAAAAAGTACTACTGTATACTATTTACTAATTTACTGGAAAAGTTTACCGAGGTGAACCACCACCAATAAGTTTTTACCTTAGTCCTTCTAGGTGGACCACGGGTAGAAAAAACTTCCCGTGGTCCACCCAGGTGAACAGATTAGGTGGACCACGGGCAAGGAGGGCTGGTTGCGAAACACGGTTGCGGTGGAGGTCGAAGGGAAAACGAAAGTATTCTGACAGTGGAACCACGGATAACTTTACTTACCCGTGGTACAACAAGTTGGACATAGCTGTTGGACCACGATGTTTGGGTATCAGGTGCTCTCTCACGCATTTATTACTTTATTGATTAAAATGTATACATCACTTAGAGAATAAAAGAAACAAGCTTTAATCAGAATACTTATTTATTACCTCAACGACTTCACTCCAAAATCCGTCCATACTCTCTTCGGAAATATGATTAATTAAGTGACGAAACAACACAGTTTTTTTATTACGGATACAAGTACACGTTGATAACATTTTATTAACTACTTTTAATGTTTTGGGAGGCATGTGAGTTTCATCTGTAACAAAAATATAAATTAATGATCAGAATGTTACGTTGTTATACCTCATTACTCATACTCATTTACTTATAAAATATTTTGCAATTTTACATGTCAGATTATCATAATAAAATTTATGTCATTATGCCGCACTCTTGTTTATATCCTTACCGCTTACACAGAGCACAGGAGGCTCGTTAGATTTGCCAGTATTTCTTGCGTCCCACAGTTTCTTCTGGATAAGCCGTTTGCATTCAGATTCCAAATATGCTTCTGATACTGGACGGTCACATTGGTTTCCCTTAAGTATAACAATAAAAGATGTAGTATCCCGAGATTATAACACGTTTGTTGTTATATCATACAAGTAATAAAGTGACCTTACCGTATTCATTTCTGATAATTACTCGGAATTTAACCGCTTAGAAAATTACGCTGGTAAACCACATCAACATCAAACACAACCTTGTCACTCAAATGGCATGTCACGCATGGTCATGTCATCATATTTTATTTTCTCAAGGATTGTGCTATAAGGAGTATTTATTGTGTAAAATGTCCAGAACGATATGCTGTAAAAAAATAAGCGAAAAAGGTACATTGCGACTAAAAATATTCTCTAATACTCAAATAAACGATTAGGATACAAAGCGAAAATTTAATACACGTTCAAGGTGAAATGCGACTAAAACTAATAGCGACTCAAAAAAGTCACGATTGAGAAACAACGCGATAGTTAAATGCACGATCGAGGTGAAATGCGATTCAAACTTATAGCGCCTAAAAAAGTAAACGATTGGGACACAACGCGAGAAATAAATATACGTTCGAGGTGAAATGCGATTAGGTGAATCGCTACAAGGAATTGATGCTTTTGAGGTAAAGGACTAACAAATGTGCGATGTGTCTATGGTAATTTTTTTTTTTAATTTAAAATATACTTATATTAAAAATACTTTTTTTATGTTGGCATCAATGAATTTAGTTGGGAAAGTTTTGTTTTTCTTAAAAACCGTAGGAATTTAATTGTTTGTTAAGTTGGTAGTTGTGCATTTTTACCGTAAAGTTAAAATTGAGCGCTTAATCCTTGACCTAAGTTTAACCTAGATTTAGTTAAGTCTGTGGCTGCTAGCAATAACGTAAAGTGACTATAACGACACTAGTGCTGTTATGGGGAATAGAGTATAGACTTCTTTGAACTCATATTATGTATGTTCTTATATTAGTGTTCGTGACCAAGTAAAAGACAGATAACAGTACAGGAGTAGAAAAAATATTTTATAAAAATATTTAACTTACAGGTCAAAGCACTTCACAAATATTTAAATATTCGGGAGTTCAGCGTAACCTCTTAATTAGGCTTGTGCACTACATTTTTTTCTGTTGTAAATCGAGTCTACTATTTGTAAGGAATAAATATATACCTATAACTACTACACTGGGATTACTAAAAGAGCCACCAATTGCAATCAAAAGTATCCGACTGCATCGAGCGTTCAAAACGTCCCATACAAAACGGACGCCGACGGTGACGTCATCGTTGAATCCTCGTTGTACTAAGTCTGTATGAAAAGAAATAGCATTTTCTCATTTTGAGCACGAAATAGTGCGTTTAAGCACTTAGTTGCCATTTATTTTTTCAGTGTTATTTAAGCATTCCGAAATTAACTTTTTTTTTTCTTTAAGACTTTAAGAGAAGAAGTTTCAAACTTTGTGATCTCATAACTTTATAACTTTCATATTTTTTTGTTTATTTACTCTATGTTACATCCCCATTTCAGCGGAGAACAAACCAACCGACGTTTAAACATTATTTTTCATCACACTTGCTCGAAAATGGTGCATTACACGTAGGTTTTGCGGGCCGTAAATGAGCTATTACGCCCTAGGGCGTAATGGTTTTCTTTTTAAATTTGAAACGCTGGTTCTGTTTTACTCTTATTTGTCATGTTCAAAGGAAACGCCAACTTACTTTTTTAACTTTTATCACTGAAATATTTATTTAAAGAGAACTGGTATTGCAAATACATGTAAACACATATTTCTGTAACATTAATTAAATGTTTCAATAGTGTATTTCAGTATTTTGCAATTATAAAATCAACCGTTTTAGGTCTGTACCGCTATGGTTTCCGAACGTTGCGCATTGTCTATGGATATGTCACTAATGTCACTGTCAGTTTTACAATTTTATTTAGGTTAAGTAAGGTTAATTTTAATTAGATTTCCTCACAAGTGTGATGAAAAACATTGTGTGTGCCACGGGCGGTAAAGGAATTACAAACTCGTGTTATTAAAGCCCTCGGCTTCGCCTCGGCCTTGTAACAAACACTCGTTTGTAATTCCTTACCTACCGCCCTTGATACACAATGTACTATTATGCCGTAATAAAAATATTTTTAACTTACATCACAAGTCAAAGCACTTCACAAGCATTTAATACGGGAGTTCAGCGTAAACCTCTTAATTGCGACCGTAAAATCTTTGTTTGTGTCCAAAATCACCGAAGTTCCGTTCGCTAACGGCCCGCATTCTTTGCGCCAGGCTTCTTTTCATTTTGAAAGTGCTCCATTTTATCTGCCCGTTTTGTTTAGGCGTTCGGCTTTTGAGGAGTTGGCACCACTGTTAATGATACGCGTCAACTGTTGTTCCGAGCGAGCAACAGTTGGGAGGCCAGCAGACGTGACATACAGGGTGTAATCGTTAAGTGTAGCCAGGCGATTATTCTGTAAATATAACAGATATTGGAAGACTTTAAACTGATAACAAAAATACGTTACCCAATGCGTAAAATCACACTAATATCTATTATAATATAATATATAATATAATATAATATAATATAATTATAATTTATTTATTTCAGGCATCAAAGGCCCATAGATAAATACCTTACAATCTAACATACATATCATACAAAAATAAACTTAACAACTAGGTCACATTTCACTGCGATGTGGTAACGCTGTTCGGGGTGTCAGGTAGCCGCCCGCGGAAGCGCCGGAACATGACACCCTTCGGCCAAAACTCTTCATTGGTGAAGGTCGCGATCTTCTCAGTTGGAACTCTCACCACATAAGAATTAAAATTCAAGTTGTGGCGAGACTCCAACTTATTAAAAGATATACTCCAACTATTGAAAGACTTGACCTCTTTTGCATATGGGCAGGGGTGACTCACTTCGCGATTTCGCCAATTTGCAATTTGGCCCCTTCAGGGGCTTAGCCAGCGACCAGAAAGTGCGTTACGCGATAGAGAGACGGTCGGATCCGATCCGTACGTCAATTTTGTTACAGAGAGAAACTCGTGGCGACATTGCCACCTAGCGACACTCGTTGGAAGAAGAAGACAGTTACAGCAATTCCACGACAGATGGCGTTTACATCAACGCCCATACAAACGGCACAATTCCCATACTGTTCTGCATCACACTATCGAAGTGTTTATAACGGTAACACTACATATACTACTTCCAACCAACTTCCTTCGGACTTCGGTCTCCAGGCACAACACCTGCCTGGGGAGAGATCTCTCTACTGTCCTCTCTTCCACAGACTTCTAATTAATTGATTGAATCAGGCGTTACTTTGCGGAAATCCATGTTTGCGATATATCACGGATTAGCAAAGCAATATTTTTGTTTTAATTAGAGAGACACTTGCATCCAAATTCGTTTTTAGTCTGTCATTATTTCTTTACTGTTTTTGGTTATTTGTCTCACTTATAATATCATATGTATATCTTATATAATTATCTATGTATTCTTGAGTACATTATATATTATCACAGTTTTGCATCCTACTTTCCTATTGTTTCTTGCGTCATCTCCGCTACCCAAAGGTTGTCTGGAAGAGATCGCTTCCTACCGATAAGACCACCTGTTATCTACCATTAGTTTTTAGTATCTTTTGTAGTAATTTTTTGGTGTGCAATAAAGAGTATTGTATTGTATTGTACAGTCGAGTTCATTTACATCTACACATCAGTGGCGTGGCGTTGAAGAAATCCTTGGGCAAGCCGGAACAGCTTTGGCTTCAATTTTCTTTAAGAGCACTAAAATTAAGTGCTGAACTGCATAATATTAGGCAAGCCGATGGGAATCGAGTTCTATGAACGCCACGCTACTGCTACACATATAAGTGAACAAAAATATCTGAGCACGCTTTTATGCTCCTGACAATAGGCTCGTGTTCAGATATTTCTGTTCCCGTAAGGGTGTAGATGTAAATGAACTCGACTGTACTTAGTACTATTACTTATTCTGTGACGCAGCTAAGACAGTCTGGAAGGGCGAATCACATATAGATAAGGATAGATGTATCTGAAAACTGTATTGTGAGAGTGAGACAGAAGATATAGAAATAAAAGGACTTCCAAAGATGTAGTTGTTTCAATACAAGCCCCTAACACTCAAGTGACATAACAAAAACAATTAAGCGGCGTCTTCGTAATAGTTGAGCTTGTTCAGACAAAGTTAGCTAATTCCGTTTGGACGTTTGGGATCACGGCCTAAACCGCACGGTTTTGCGTGCTGTCTGAGGCAATAAGTGGTACCTGGCACACTTTTAGCTCGTTTTGCACTGCGCACGTAAATAGCACGCTTGGGTCCGAAAAAGTACGGAAAATCATGCCAATACGCACGTTTTGGCAACACTGGACGTCACGCCCAATGATTTTAACCATTTTTGGTACAAGGATGTCTAAATATCTCCAGATATTTATAGGATATTTATCCGACTAGAGTGCAGCAACAAATCGGGTTTGACTTTTTTATTATAGGGAACAAAATCGCGGGCGTCTCGATATTATTTTACAACGGCAAATATTTTAACGGTTGATGTTATTGTTCAATTTATGACCACCATTGTTTAGTTGTTGTTGGCAAGAATTAAACGGAGGGTAATTAAGCGTTCGTTATGGTTATTAGCTTATAATTTATATTATTACTACAACTAGCGACACGGAAGTCTAGCGGTGACCTTGTTTGCGCAGACGCAAAATATAAGGTATCGTAGGAACGTAACCAGTAGGCTTATGATGCTACGTTTTGTCACGCGATAAATAAATTATAAAGCATCCGTCACGTCCTGATGTGTGTGAGAGCGACAGATGCTCTAACATTTATTTATCACGCGACAAAGCGTAGCATCATAAGCCTGCAGGAGTGGTTCACTGTGCGACGCCACGCGACTACAAGAGTGCGACTACGATAACTTTAAATAAAAAAAAATATATATTAGGGAACAATAAATATTAGGGGACAATCTTACACAAATCCAACTAGCCCCATAGTAAGCTCAATAAGGCTTGTGTTATGGATACTAGACGACAATATATTTAATAGATACAAATACTTAAATACATAGAAAACATCCATAACTCAGGAACAAATATTCGTGCTCATTACACAAATAAATGCCCTTACCGGGATTCGAACCCAGGACCTCCTGCTTCGTAGGCAGTGTCACTACCAACTAAGCTAAAGCGGTCGTCACTTTGTAGAGCGGAACACGGCAACACTTCCGTTTAAAAGTCAAATTTCTATGAAAACGTGACTCCTCACAACCCTTTCGCTTAACACCCCACTTGATACAATATCACAACTTAAAATTCTAAACCTCCTATTTCGGCCCCCTTTAAAAAAATGTAAAAAAGGTATCAGATTTTTTTATATTTACTAGGTTCGGGTTATCGACTTTTAAAACTATTCCAAATTTCAAATCGATAGTAGCAGTAGTTCCCGAGATATCTGATTGTGACAGACGGAAAGACAGACCGAGTCGCACCATAAGGGTTCCTTTTTTACCATTTTTTTTATTTTTATTTATTTATTTAACACATCACACATCACACAACTATGATTACAGGCTTATCTTAATGCGACAGTGTGGAATACTTACATCTACGGACTTATAATAATACAAAATTTATATGCACATCACATATTACAACACATTATAACACAAAACATAAAGCGTGACCTTTGTGAATTCGTTCAGAGAGCAAGAGAAGATGTCTACCTCATCTGTCACTCGATTTAATGCACGTTTTGTTACGGAACCCTAAAAAAAAAGCACACGAGATAACTAAGCAAAGATGAGTCTACCGATTGGAAATTTTTGGATGTCAAGCCAAATAAATTGTCCATAAGGTATTATATGTACATACCTATGACAAAGATTGCTTTCTGGTTGCAAAAGTGCAGTTGGAAGGCAGTTCTTTTCCAGATGAAATAACTGCATCAAAATTGTAAACCAACTGCCCAGTCCGCTTGCAGTCGGCATGCAGTTCTTTTAACTGCAAAAAAATCTGCCTTCAAACTGCATTTGCAGCCAGAAAGCATCGAAAGACTGTTTCGACCAGGGCTCGGAACCGGTCGTCCCCCGCCCCCCGCGCGGACCGTAGAAGTGTCACCGACGAATTTGCTAAGTTATAGGTTAAAGGTTTACGCGGGCTTGTTTTCCGCAACTCGACGACAAACATGCGCCTATTTTGCGTGATGGGTTGATGGCACTACTCTTGCCAACCCAACTCTACCAGAAAGCCTAGCAGACCCTTGACGTTGCCGACGACTTCTGGGAGTGACCTCGGTGTTCCGAGGTAGTGTGCCCGGTACTTGGCCACCCCCGGGCATTCGAGAATGACGTGGGCGGCTGTTTCCTCCTCCTCCATGCAGGCTCTGCACAGAGGGCTGTCAGTAACACCTAGAGTGAACAAGTGTTTGTTTAGTAGGGCATGTCCAGTGATAGCTCCAAAATTTGCTAAGTTATAGATAGTTAATTTTATGTAATTGACGTTTTACTCAACGATGATTCCCTTTGTTACAGATAAAAACGTCTACAGTTGTGACATTCCACCATGGAGCCGTCTGCTCAGCTCGCCACAGGGCGGCAGCACTCGCTCCGTCTACAGACCGACTCTTATCTGTACAGTTGAGCTCCAACCATGGTAAAGTAGTGTAGCATAAGACAGTGATACAATGAGCTTATAAGTTAAGTGGATGAGCGAGATGCCTTACTACGGGTATCGGGAGGGGGAGTCGGACTCGGGCGGGGGCTCGGAGTCGGACGGGGGGGACTCGGAGGGGGGCATGAGCACAGAGAGCTCGGCGGGGCAGGGGCTGCCCTTCCCGGGGTTCACGCCTGTGGCGCTGAGATACCTGACGCAGGAGTCCAGGCCAAGGAGTTGGTGTTTGAAGCTGATCACCAATCCATATCCTTTTTAATAGATTGTTTTTTAGTGTTTAGTTAGAATTAAAAAACGTTTTTAACACTGAATATATACAGTTACAAACTTGCAAAATACAAAAGGACAGTGAAAAACATATAAAGATATACAGTCAGCCTCAAAAGTGGCTGGACACTTTAGTACCACGCCACGATACAAATATGTTCAGCTAATTTTGAGGCCGACCGTACAACAACAATAGGTATATAACTAGAGTCTGTGCGGAAAGAGAATAGGATTTAGATTTGGGGCGCTGTAATGCTTTTCTACCGTAGAAAAAAATATTTGCCGTATTTGCCATACTGATTAGGTTAGTTCCGTTTTTCGCCACGCCTATTCTCTTTCCGCACAGACTCTAATAATGATACCGCATGACAAAAGGAACAAACTCAGCGTAAGCTGAGCATCGAAATATAAAAACAACACAATAGAACTTTCTAATCGTGTATTTTCATAGGAAACACAATATTTTTATAGCAAGTGCACAGCGTCATAGGTACGACCTATGCACGAGAAAAAATGTTGCCAGAAAACAAATAAATTCTAGATATAAAGACGCGTTTACACGGTACAATTTTATGTTCTTCAAGACTAACAATGCCCAATGCTGAATATAAATACAGAGCGTTACATTGAACGTAATACAACTCATATTTTTTAAACTCCTCTCCCTGGTGCTAAAACCCTCTGCTAGGTCTCGTATTTAATTGTTAAAGTTATCTTAATTAATTAATATCACTGTTTTAATTATTCATGTTTTTTTGTGTCATCGTGGTTACCCTACTTAGAGTTAAGAGAAAAAAGTTAAAATCTAATTTTGCTTATCTAGGTCGATAATTTATGAATAAAATGCATGCATTCTGACACATTATTTAAATTATTTGTCATAACAAACAAACAGTGACCACGTAAGCGTGGCGTCATGAGGGGTGACCACACTGCAAGATTTTAATTTCTTAATTCTGTAAGCAAACTAGGGTTATTCTTCAGAAATATGTCTGCGGTCACCTTATTCCTCTGGGCCTTTTTCATACTAAATGTACGGAGTCAGAGGAATAAGTCGTTAACTGAGCCGGAATGCTTAATTTGTATTACGTTTAATGTAACACGCTGTATACATCGTAATACAACCACAAACTAAACTCATATGAAGTAAAATATGCTTATTTGTGTTAGCAACGACACGAGTAACCACTTCATAAAACTGAATGAAATGTTTATGATAGCCGTAATAAGCGAAGACAGTTCATACAGTGTTTGGGCCAGCCTGTCGTATCATTCATAAATTTCATAATAAACTGTCACTCTAAATAATTGAAGAACGGCCTTGGCAATCTTGATTTGGTTTTGTGGAATTCTACCGAATTATTTCGCGCGTTTTGTGTTGCGTATTTGAGTTACTTTACAAACATTAGTACCTATATAACATACCTGCATCCATAAATATAGCTTACACAGTACCTAATAGGGAACGTACACGAACTATAGGTGTCAGCACTAAACGACAAAAGAGACACGGGCGGACAATGAATAAAATAAAACCGGTCAAGTGAGAGTCGGACTCGCGCACCGAGGGTTCCGTACAAAATCGTCAGTAGGTATGTGAATAATTCAAGAAAAACTGTATGGCGGGACAAACTTAACTTTGCTCTTGTAAAACTGTTGTCCACATACATCGACATATGCCGCGGTTAGTTTAGTAGGAGCAAATAAGGTTGTCTTACGATTTTTGCGAATTTTTAAAAAACACTGCAAGTTAGGAAAACCGTTTTATTTTTCCTGTAATATTTAGGATAGTTTTAATAATTGGTAATTATTACAGATTTTTCTATTCAGTAACTTCGGAGATAATACCATACCATTCCCCCCAATGGTATTTTTTTAAACGTTTTTGGTCTATAATCAAAAACTACACGTCTAAGAAAAAAAATAAAATCGGTTTTGAAATTTTCATATTAAGCCCTTTCATTTGATATCCCACTCGATATATTCGCTCAACTTTTGATTTTCGACATCCCATTTTGGCCCCCTTTAAAAAAAAGTAAAAAAGGTATAGGATTTTTTTTCATTTCCATAGGCTTGAATTAGCGGTTTTTCACACTATTCCAAATTTCAAGTCGATAGCATCAGTAGATCCTGAGATATCTTGCTGTGACAGACGGACAGACAGACAGACAGACAGACAGAGTCGCACCATAAGGGTTCCTTTTTTACCATTTTGGTACGGAACCCTAACTATCACCCCTGTCAAATCAAGCTGTCAATGTCAATGATAATATGTAAGTGTCAATGTCAAATATAGTAAGTCGTAGCTACACTGACTTTAATTGTCCTTCAGCGCGATAAATTAACGTTATTAACGGCGTTTTCGTCAATGTGGCCCCAGCATGAGAGGTATATGATTTAGATTGGCGGCACCAATAGGACCCCATTGGCACCTCTTGGGCGCCGAAGCCAGAAAAGCAGTTTTACTGCGGGCGTTGCGTACATTGGCCGGTATTATTTATTTACAGTACTAGTGCGACATTTCTTCACTGCCAGGGTTGCCAGATGGGATAAATGGATACAAAACTTGTATAATCGGGAGGGGATACAATGCGGTATCCCCGTTTTATCCTGAAGATCCATGTCTATAGGTAAATAGGCCATTTGACGACAGATCAAATCAGCTTCTTTCAGCCCTCCTAAACGGCCAGTTGGACTACTTGTTTGTCTCTATACTTTGGTCCTACACTGCACTAACTTATGCTATACTGTTTATACTGATATCGAATGGCGTGAAATTTGTCGCATTTTGAATAATTTGGCGGACTTGGCGGAATAATCGTATAAACACTGGCAACACTGCTTCAGCGATCCCAGCGTGATTGAGCCGAGGTCAGTCCCAGAGCTAACGCTTTGTAGCCCTAGTACATTATTAATACGGGTCTGAATAATCAGCCGAAGCGGACGTATTTGGAACACTGTGTAACGTGAAGCACAGCCTTGTTATCGTAATAAAATAACTAAATATTTTTACTAAAAAAAACCCGACCGCGGTGCACTTTAAAAGTGCATAAAATTTGTTTATTTTAACGAACTTCATAACCAGTGACACTCGCGCCATCAAGACGAATCTAATGATGTATCATTTATCAAAATCGGTTGTGCCGTTGAGTAGTTACTCCTTTGGTTTTGCCTCCTTTGGGCTTTACAACTTTTAAAACCGGAAAAAAGTCGGAGTTGCCCACCGAGGTTCCGTACAAATTTCTAGGTACATATATTATAGTACCCTATAAATATTGATTCCCTTATTATATATTTTTTTGTGATTTAATTAAAAATGTATCGTTTTCCGATTTTTCCCTGTACTTGTACTTTAAGACGCTATTACTTGCCAAATTTCATAGTTCTAGGTCAACGGAAAGTACCCTTTTAATTTTGATTTCCTCGAGAGTGTCGAAATTTCCGTTTTTACGGCATAAACGGCCGTATCTTTTTTTCACGTTAACTTAGAAGCTTGATTTTTTCACAGCTTTCAGCTGGGACCATAGACTTTAGCATATGGTTATTTTCAACTCGATATCTCCACACGTTCCCGAGATAAAAGGGTCTTGACAGACGGAAAGGCAGACGGACGGACAACAAAGTGATCCTTTAAGGGTACCTTTTGAGGTACGGAACCCTGAAATTCAGTCCAGCAATAGCCTTATTTTTCATACTCTGGCCAAGGACCATTAAAACAAGAGGACTGTCATTCTCCATACTTTGGATCGTACCCCGATCGCAAGGGGATTTCCAAGCAAAAACTAGATGGCACTAAAAAACTAAACATTTAACGATGTTATAATTGCACAAAGAAACATAGTACAGTAACAATTACTTCGTAAACAGCTAATAATAAATAAATTCTAACATTTAAATACTGTGTCACGCTTGCAAAGTTGAATAATTGTAAATAATATAATTCTGATACCAAGCTTATACATAGATGGCGTTGTAATATCGGGGAACAGCTCTTTGTATCGAGAATGACAGTCCTCTTGTTTTAATGGTCCTTGGTTACAGCCTTAGAATAAACTAACCTTACTTATCAACTGAATGTGTATGAGCGGAAGGAAAAGTTAGCAATCTAATTTAGATGTGTAATATTAGCCACATTAATTTCTCAATAATCAATTGAAACCTCACTGCTATTACCCAGAGACTGGCCGCGACATAGCTTGTCGTATCGCACTATATTGAGTGGTAAGAGATAGGTAGAATTTGTCGCGCGACAAAGAGTCGCGCTTCATACTTGTACTCACAGAAATATATCGAGAACGAGATAGAAGGAAACAGTTCGTCAGTTTGTATGGGAACCAAGCGTGTAACGTTTCTCGCTTGGCGTTTGACGCCAAAAGTGTAATTTAGTGATTTAAAAAATACATTGTTCATTTCATTTGGTGGTATTTGAGCAATTAATTATAGGTACCATTATTATCAGATTGTCAAATCTCATAATAATATCGACGGAAACTGAAGTTGACGGCAAAGTAGGTCGCCGCCACTTCTGTTTAGCACGCGAGGTACATTAGTACATTGTGTATCAAAGGCGGTAAGTAATTCCTTTACCGCCCGTGGCACACACAATGTTTTTCATCACACTTGTGAGAAAATCTAATTAAAATTAACCTTACTTAGCCTAAATAAAATTGTTAAACAGAAAGTGACATTAGTGACATATATCCATAGACATTGCCAATGTCAAGTCACGTTCGGAAACCATAGCGGTAAAGACCTAAAACGGTTGATTTTATATTTGCAAAATGAAATACACTATTTAAACATTTGATTAATGTTACCGAAACATGTGTTACATGTATTTGCAATAACAGTTCTCTTTAAATAAATATTTCAGTGATAAAACTTAAAAAAGTAAGTTGGCGTTTCCTTTGAACATGACAAATAATAAACAGAACCAGCGTTTCAAATTTAAAAAGAAAACCATTACGCCCTAGGGCGTTTAAATTTGAAACGCTGGTTCTGTTTATTATTTGTCATGTTCAAAGGAAACGCGAACTTACTTTTTTAACTTTTATCACTGAAATATTTATTTAAAGATAACTGTAATTGCAAATACATATAAACACATATTTCGGTAACATTAATTAAATGTTTAAATAATGTATTTCTTTATTTTGCAAATATAAAATCAACTAAAATGGCCGTTACCGCTATGGTTTCCGAACGTGACTTGACGTTCGCATTATCTATGGACATATGTGGCAAATGTCACTGTCTGTTTTAATATTTTCTTGTCATACTGGGTCGAAAAGTAAGGTTATTTTATTAAGATTTCCTCACAAGTGTGATGAAAAACATTGTGTGTGCCACGGGCGGTAAAGGAATTACAAACTCGTGTTATTAAAGCCCTCGGTTTCACCTCGGGCTTATAACAAACATTCGTTTGTAATTCCTTACTTACCGCCCTAGATACACAATGTACTATTTCCTTGTACCTCGATATATTTCTGTTTACAAACTGTGTGTCTTGCATCAGAATCCGCCCGCTAACGCAGACACGTTTTGCATGTAAATTCAGAGCCACCGAACACCAAACACTCGCGACTGCTTATTTATTCCACTGTTTTTCTATGCACTGTGCGCACAAAGGTGCTTTTAGCAACAAAGTTGGAACTATGTTATACACTTCATACAATTTTGCAAGCATCAAGCGACGGAACCTATGGTAGCCGAGTGGTTCGGACCAAGGACCTTCAAATAAATAGCCGGACAGAGCATCACTAACAAAGAACTGAAGCACGTCTTATCGGCCGGCTACCTATCTGTGTGTGCTGCTCGCAATAGAAAAAAACTAGTTGATGTGTGCGTGCGGCTCGTAAGTACAATCAGCTGGCGCATTAGAAATGGCTTCAGTTCTCCGTTGGCGAGCCTCCGTCCGGCTATTTATTTTAAGGTCCTTGGTTCGGACATACAGCTGCGTGGTACGTCGAGTTCATCATTATTTGAGCAAAGAACGGGTCAAAATTATCTGGTCTAGTTCTTATGCTTCTGACAATAGAGTCTTGTTCAGATGTTTTTGGTGCAATCTTTGCTCAGATAATGATGATTATTACAGATTTTTCTGTTCAGTAACTTCGAAGATGATAGGGGGGAAATTCCCTCCGGGGAATGGTATTTTTTTTTACTTTTTTCGTCATAAATCAAAAACTGCTGTTTTTTAATTTACAAATCAGGCCATTTCATTTGATACCCCACTCGATATAATAGCCCTAATTTCAATTTTCAAAGTCCCATTATGGACCCCTTTAAAAAAAAGTAAAAAAGTTACAAGTTTTTTTTAGATACTATAGGCTCGGGTTAGCTACATTTAATATTATTCCAAATTTCAAATCGATAGCAGCAGTAGTTTCTGAGATATCTGGCTGTGACAGACGGACAGACAGACAGACAGAGTCGAAAAATGTATAGGATACTTTAATATATGTATGTACAAATTTGTACGCAACCGTCGGTGGACGAGTCCGACTCGCACTTGTCCAGTTTTCTTTTTTTTCTTTTCTTTTCTAGTCTTCTCATATCATATGGCGTACACAAAATGTGTCGAACTGTAAAACAAAACAAATTTGAAAACGAAATTGATGTCGCGAAAGCGAATGACGACCCTCTTTTTATTTGTATGAAAACCCGACCGAGTCGAATCACTAAGGTCGGGGTTAGCTGGAAGAGATCCCTTCCAGGGATAAGTTGGCCTTTGTACATAATCATCGATGTTTGTATTGTTTTCATACAATTTTGTGTGCAATAAAGTGTTTACATACAGAACTAAGGCCAGTAGCACAAACTAACGTCAAATAGACTGAACCCCATAACCAAGTGTGATTTACACAGCTTCACGTAGCTCGTTACAAGATTCGAGTAACTACGTATCATATAAATTATTAAAAGAATCTGGTTAGTCTCATCCGAGCGTGCGGGAATGAGACGGAGATTATTGTGTACACTTGCCGACGGCGCAAGCCACGGAAAACAAACGACTATCTATTACACATATAATAACATTGTCTATAATAATTTCCAAAAAAAACTGGCCAAGTGCGAGTTGGATTCGCACGCGAACGGTTCCGTACTGCATTCAAGAAACCTATCAAGCATCTTAACTATTACCATTATAAAGGAAAAAAAAGAAAAAACACATTTCTTGTAATGCTGCCGCCATAACGCAAAAGGGCACATCTAACATTTTTTTTCGACACTGAGTTGTATACATATTCGGAATCAGTGAAATTTACTGATTCTGTATATGAATAGAACTCAGTGTCGAAAAAAAATGTTCGATGTGCCCTTTTGCGTTATGGCGGCAGAATGGGGGTACCCATACAAAAAACGTACAAATTTTAGGTGTGGAACCCTAAAAAGTAACTGGGGAGTGTTATAAATAAGTCTGCTCAGATTTCTCAAGTCTTACACGCAGACAAAATGTATCAAGCTAAAATTAAATGGAACTAATTTCAAATATAATTGATGCCGTACCGATGCCGACTTGAATCACCTTTTAGTTTTAATATATTTTTTAATAGAGATCAGAGGCTTATGGATCACAGGATATTAAACTACAATGGGTTCGTTTGTATGCGGTTTATAGTTGGCTGAAAAACAAAACAGGCTTCAGCACTGACAGCGAACAACCGTTACAAACTGTTCGTAAATGGAACGAAATTTGAATTTAATTCCAGGTGCATTCAGCTATTGAAACTAAGCCCGCATGGTCGTC
The DNA here is from genome assembly GCA_947034925.1 of Eudemis profundana. Lineage (NCBI taxonomy): Eukaryota > Metazoa > Arthropoda > Insecta > Lepidoptera > Tortricidae > Eudemis > Eudemis profundana. Next base: position 23,406,902 of record OX344805.1, on the reverse strand, counting down.
GCAGATAATGAACAACAAAATAACACTTTGACTTTAAAGCAATCACAATAGGCTACTTGATGACAGTTCAAATAAGCTTCTTTTTATGAAGTGTCAAAACGCTCCGAAAGTATGCAGTTTAGTATGAAATACTATCTTGTGACGTGCTTGTGACGTCATGCTCAACATGGTGCCTTATTTTTAGTTTTCGTCATTGTAAAATCGTTGATGGCACGAAAATAAGTTTGAATGATTTTATCCGGGCTGTTTTGGAAGCGTAATTTGCTGGTTAGAGTTAATGAATTTATTTTGATTGTTGTCAAATACCCTATTTCGTTGGAAATTCGGTTCTGAATTACGTAATGTGCTTTTATGCCGCACCTGGCCAAAAAGCCGCTTTCTGGTCAAATGTAGACATAAAATGATGTATACAACACGGGAGGTAATAAAGAAAGCCCTCGATCGCATATTTACGTCCCTCGCTTGCAGCTCGGACCGCAAACTTCTGCGATCTCGGCCTTTCTTTATATTACCACCCTAGTTGTGTAATGTACTATTAAGTCTTCGTATTATTAGATTGTCCGATTAATCAATGAAATAATAAACCAAAGAAGGAGGAGAAAATACCGGTATTCCACCCCTGTAATTAGTATCTCCTTCAGGTATTTGACAATGGTCTTTCTCTGTAATCAATTTTGCCGTTGCTATCAATCCAATTAGTTTGAACGAGGAAGTGATCAAACTAACCAACACAATCACTTAAAATCGTGTTCCCGCTGGTCGTATAACTGGGAACTATTTAAACATTCGCAGAGAAAGGAACCCGTTCGGTATTACAATTAGGGATGTAACAATTCCGATCCCGATAACGATATCTGGGCATCGCCGATCACATACAACCGATATTCGAAAAGCGCACGATAAAACTTTGCTGTCTGAAAAAAAATCTGCCGTAAGTAATTTTGAATACTGACTGAATTTATGTATCGGTTTATTACTTTATGTATCGATAATTACTTTCTCAACTATCTCTTTGATTCATAATCAAAAAATTGTGTCCGACCGAAACTAGTTTTCACGGCCGAAACCGAAACCGAAACCGAATTTCGGCTTTGATCTCAGTTTCGGCCGAAACCAGAACCGCAACCGAAACTTCCATATAAGGTCATGTTTTCATGGGAAGAAAAGCCGTTGTACGGAATCCTCGGTGCGCGAGTCCGACTCGCACTTGACCGGTTTTTTTCCTCCCATGAAAGGTGGGACATCGACATAGGTCGCGGTTAGTTTAGTAGTAGCAGCAAATAAATTTGCGTTACGATTTTTGCGAATTTATAAAAAACGATGCATGTTAGGAAAACCGTTATATTGTTCTGTTTCTGTAATTATTAGAAATTTTTCTGTTCAGTAACTTCGAAGATAATAGGTCGGAAATTCATTTTTTTTAGCGGTTTTCGTCCTAAATCAAAAAGCTCATGATTTAGAAAAAATGGGTTTGGAATGTACAAATTAAGCCCTTTCATTTGATACCCCACTTGATATACTAGCCCAACCTTAATTCTTCAACCTCTTATTATATTACCCTTTAAAATAAAGTAAAAAGGTATTAAGATTTTTTTCATATCCTGTAAGCTAGTTAGTGTCAGCGATTTTTAAAATTATTCCAAATTTCAAATCGATAGCAGCGGTAGCTCCTGAGATATCTGGCTGTGACAGACGGACAGACAGACAAACAGAGCCGCACAGGGTTCCTTTTTTAACATTTTGGTATGGAACCCTAAAAATGAAACTCATAATCAATCAGTCTTCATTTTAAATAACATATTAATAATTTAATCTCCCATATTTAGAGTAATCATTAATTATAACATATTATAACTTTTTTTGAAATAAAGTCTGTCCGATCGCAGCACGAAAGTTTCGGCCGTAGTTTCAGCCGGATGGCAGACGAAACCGAAACTGAGCCGAAACCCGTTTTTTGGCCGAAACTAGGCCGAAACCGAAAACGAAATTTCGGTCGGACACTAAAAAAATCCTTGAATTTTGAGTTAACAATTTATCTATTTTTATTTTACACTTTTATGGTTGAGGCTCTGTTAAATATAAGTAAATAATACAAATGCCTGAGGTTCAAATTTCATTAGGTATTTAGCCATCGATATCAGTATCGATATCGTCGATTATTTACCTACAACAAAGATCGGTATCGGTATCGTATCGGAAAATGTATGTACCGTTATAATCTCTAATTACAATTATATTTCGTATCCCAACCGAAGACGATTACTATAGTTTACATGCAGCAGTACATGAGATGATGCTGTCCTTGTCACACATTTAGAGCTATAATATCTTAAAAAGCAAAACCCTACTTCCATCTCTCTCTCGCCGGCATCGCCACACCCGCGCCCGCGCTCACCTGACCTCATTACATTTTTTGGTGTTGTCCGAGTCGCACGAAATTTAACGTTAAAAAATAGTGTAGTGAAGTGAAAACGAAAGCGATCAAGGGATCGAAATTACAACCAGGATTATGAAGGTAAGTTTGTAATCATTTTAACAAAAGTACTAGTTACTATAAAGTGTTTTTAGATAATACGGCACTGCCAATAACGGTACTTTCAAATTTCCTTTACGCATCTTACCTACAAAATCATTAAACCTGGTTACTTACATATTTACGAATAAAAAGTAAAGATACGTGTATAATGTTATATAATTAGGAAAGATGTATAACGGATTTGCTGAGTTTTTATCTAACTTCATATCACTGTGTATGCCATGTGAAGGACAATTTGTCTCACCTATTTTCACAGTACCTAAACCTAACGGAACTCATCGTTTCATACTAATTGTAAGTTTAAAATAATTAAACAAATTCACTACGGTTCATCACTTTAAGTTGGATGACTGCGGTCGCACTACCGTAACGTACCGATTACTTTATTTCATTTCATTTCATTTATTAATTGCTTACATGTAGGTACATTTTATGTAAGGTATTGCAAGATATGGCAACAATAGATCTACATGATGCCTATTTTCTGATATCTGTTGATGAAAATGATCGCAAACGATTGCGTTTTAAGTGGCGACCACAATTGTTTGATTCGAATGTCTTGCTAAACGACAACAATTTGTACGGCTCCATTTGTTTATATAAAATTATTAAAAGAAATATCTACGTACTTCGGGCCTATTGTCATTTAACTACTTAGACGATTTTTTATATATAGTAAGACCATAGATTTAATTACTTAACAAACGTAAAAACTACAAGACTTTTTTAAGTCGTTGGGGTTCGTCATCAATAGTGATAAAAGTGTTATGACGCCAAGTAAAATTGGCAAATTTTAGGGTTTGTGTTATGACTATCACCTTGCCTGGCGAAAAGAAACAAACATGTAGATGTATTTACACGTGTATAGCTCCACGAAAATCGTGTTGAAGATTTCAAGTGTGATCATATTGATCATCCACGCTACAAAATGTTGACATTTGTATACCTACTCCATGCGAGCCGTGTAGAGGACTATTATATCCGAATGTTTACGTCTACCTACTCCATTTTAACAGTGTCGAGGATTTCATACTCCACGTAAATCGTGTAGAGAATACATACGTTTCATTCAGAACATCTGCTCCACTTTAATAGTGTCGAGGATTTCATACTCCACGTAAATCGTGTAGAGAATACACACGTTCTATTCAGAACATCTGCTCCACTTTAACAGTGTCGAGGATTTCATACTCCACGTAAATCGTGTAGAGGATACACACGTTCTATTCAGAACATCTGCTCCACTTTAACAGTGTCGAGGATTTCATACTCCACGTAAATCGTGTAGAGGATACACACGTTCTATTCAGAACATCTGCTCCACTTTAACAGTGTCGAGGATTTCATACTCCACGTAAATCGTGTAGAGGATACACACGTTCTATTCAGAACATCTGCTCCACTTTAACAGTGTCGAGGATTTCATACTCCACGTAAATCGTGTAGAGGATACACACGTTCTATCCAGAACATCAGTTCCATTTTAACGGTGTCGAGGACTTCATACTCCACATGAACCGTGTAGAGGATACATTCATATTTACGGGGACACGGAGGCCTCGGACCCTGAGTTGGCCGAGCCGGGCGAAGCAACAACTACCTACTACTGCCGAGTACGTCGCCCGCGCCGATCGCGCCGGCCGAGCCCGTAACGATCGAAGCGCCCACGCCGCCTGGCGGCACTTGCCGTGCCCATAGATAGAGTGGCGAGACTATACCGTCATTGGAACCGAAAATATTAGAACTACTGGGCGAGGACCCAACTATTAACAAAAAATACGGCAAAAACCTACATAAGGATATTGCACCCAAGTCGGCACCCATTTTGGCAAATGGATTAGCTAAGGACTTTCACCTGGAACTAATCAGACGTTACTTGCCTCCTGAAAATTGCCCCAATATGAGGTTTCCGATGCTAAATCTTGAGATCAAAGCAGCCCTTTTTGGAAATCAATGTATAAAAGGACTTCTACGGCCAAAGTAAGCAGAGCCAGCTGTTAGGTAGTCTCGGTGCAATAGGACAAGTGTTAAATTAGGCATTGTCATCTAAGAATACAGTATCTCAAGACATAATAAAGACTGAGTGACGCCGGCAAGCTCATATAAGTACAACAGCTATTATAGAGAATCTCAGTCTCGTCGGTTCGCAGCCCTAAACACTCTTAATTAAAATATTAGAGATACCGTCAAAAATACCAAAAATGGATGAACATCTCTTCCGTTCAGCCTTAACAGAGCATATCAAGTTTTCAAAGGCGATCATTGAAACCGGTTCAGAAATGAAATCGACAGTTGTGAGTCCTGCTTACAAACCATCAGTAGAAAGAAGCACAGCAACAACGGAGTGCTTTAAACTCGAGGGGGATGCCGCCACGAGTAGCAGCAGCGGCCGAGCCGCGGCCGCCCCCTGCACCTCACCGGCCGCCGCGGGACCGTCGCACAGACTCGCCGCGCGGCCGCCGCCCGACCAGCTACACGCGGCATTACGCGACCACGTGGTGGAGGCGATACTAGATGAACCGCACATATGTTACAATTTGATGTTTAGCTGAATTCATCAGATTTTTGCCCTCCGTATGCCCAGCCGTCAAATACGGATGGATGTAGGTATACTAAATTCTTCGAACGAGAAATATTTTAGCTCTGGATCATTTGGAAAATTACAACAAACAAATGAAACTAGAAAAATATTTAAGTCCACATTTTTCATGGCGGATTAATAATATAATGATACATTCTCCCCGATCCGCAAGAATAACTACTTGTTAGAAATGTATAGTAATGCATCTATCTATAACTGGTTGGGGCGCGACATGTGGTGCCCAAACGCTTCTGGCAACTGGACAGTCAGTGAACTGACACTTCATTCATATAAACACGCTGGAACTTATAGCCGCATTTTATGGACTGAAGATATTTACAGCAAATCTAAAAGATTGCAACGTTTTACTGAGAATAGACAACACACCTGCCATGTTATATTAACAGAATGGGGAAGTACAATATCCCCATTTAAATAAGTATGCAAGAAACATTTGGCAGTTGTGCGAGTCAAAAAACGTCTATGTATTTACATCATACATACAGTCTTGCGATAATGTAGTAGCAGATCGGGAGTCTAGGACTCCAGCCAAATGAATATAGACACTGAATGGGAAATTTCTGGTATTTATTTATATATTTTCACAGATTGTTCATATGTTAGGCTGTACACCTGCATTTGACCTTTTCGACAGCCCTCAGAACTACAGCCTACTGCAGTAGATATGCGTCTTCGAAATTAGATCCTTATTCAGAAATAGTCGATGCCTTTACTTTTAGTTGGGAAAATATTATTTTTTATCTCTTTCCCCCATTCAGCCTAGTGAGCAAAGTATTAGAAAAATCATTTCAGATAAAGCTAAAGGTATCGTTGTAGTACCCTACTGGCCATCACAAGCATGGTACTCCTTGTGGTCTAGTCTTGTCGTACCTGAAAAAACGTTTATTGATTCCGACGGATCTTTATTAGTCTCTCCGTTCAGAACGCGCCTCCCGCTTCATGCCAGCCTTATCCTGGTGGCAGCTAAATTATAAGGGATATGATAATAAAGCGTGGCCTACTACATGAATCACTAAATATAGTGATGGCCTCTTTAGCAAAAATACTTTTAAAGCAATAATTTAAAACTTTATTAACTCAAATCCTGGGAGCTTCTCTGTAAAAAACGAGAAATCTTGATGTTTATGACGCTAATTGTCTTTTTGACCATAAAATTTTAAGCTATAGCTGTTTGATCATACACAGATCAGCCTTATCGCAATACGAATGTTACGTCAAATGATTGGGTTAATCGATTTCTTAAAGGCTTACAAACTTAAACCTCCGAACCCGAAATATAAATCCACGTACAAATATAGTTCTAAATCATTTCTTAAATATTTATCGAAATGAAGATGTCTCATTAACTGATTTATCATATAAAACTTGTACTTTTATCACCATTGCTTCGGCACAATGGATGCACACGATCAGGCTACTGATAAAATTAGATAATATGCCAATAAGTAATGATGTAATTATGGCTTCACCTTCATTAGCACTGGTACTGGACAGTATAGCTAATGAGATGATACTCCTCCAGTAGGAGCCATCTAAATGTTAAATATAATCAAGGTTACAAATTTAATTAATACTTCGAGGCCTGGAGCTTGTTAACCAATCAACAGATTACCCTATATCCGCGAAAGTCCTTATTTGCCCAGCACTCGCAGTTCAAACGTATGTTAGTAGGACAAATGAATTGAGACGCCATCATACTAAAGGATACCTCTTTGTACGAAGGCCTTATAAAAACTTTGGATCTCAGACCTTAGCACACTGGGTTAAAAAGGTATCACGAGACAATGCCATTGACATAAGTATTTTCAGCGTTCACAGTACACGGGTAGCATGAAAATCTGCCGCGCACCGTGCCGGGTTTAATCTGGAGACTGTTTGCAAGGCTGCAGGTTGCAGTGATCGTTCCAATGTCTATCTTAATAAGTAATATTATAGAGACACCCTGGAATGAAATGAAAATAATTTTACGTATGCTATATCTGACATTCGCTAAATAGGATTAATTGCATTTATGCCATTAAAATTAAACAGTTAAGAATCTGATAAATGTAAATTGAACCTTAAAATTAAGTCATCAGAATATTGTTCTCAATTTCGTTGCTAATCAGCATTATAATGATTGGAATTACCAGTTTTTTACTTTTCATTTTTCACATATTGAACATAACAATGCTCTGAACATCTGCATGTAAACTATAGTAATCGTCTTCGGTTGGGATACGAAATATAATTAAGAATCAAACGAACTTACCTTACGTGATGTTTGATTCCAATTATGTGAGTATCCCAACCGAAGACGATTACATCGTCCCATCCCACCCTAGCCCAAGGGATAAAATAAAAAATAAAAAACTTGTCTACAACACAAAATATCTAACTCTGAAAAAATGAGGTCAGGTGAGCGCGGGCGCGGGTGTGGCGATGCCGGCGAGAGAGAGATGGAAGTAGGGTTTTGCTTTTTAAGATATTATAGCTCTAAATGTGTGACAAGGACAGCATCATCTCATGTACTGCTGCATGTAAACTATAGTAGTTAATCGTCTTCGGTTGGGATACTCACATAATTGGAATCAAACATCACGTAAGGTAAGTTCGTTTGATTCTTAATTATATTTCAGGATAAATTTGTTTAAGGATATAGGTAGGTACAATAAAATACCAATGTATATCTACTTCTCAAGCCAGTGCTCGGAAACTTGGCAAAAAATGGTCTGAATTGGGACCGCAAAACAACGAATTCGTGTACAGCGAATGTGAACAGTCAACAATGTAATCAAACTCGACAGAAATAAAATTGTTGGTCAGTTTACAACAGCAATTTGACCAATGAGAGCACGCCATATGGCTCGGCGGCATTATAATAGACCGATCAGATCAGGAGCTGTGTCGCAGTCACGCGACTTTGAGTGCACTGTTTCACTCAATCCACTCGCGACCTGGGGCCAATGGTTTTTGGTAGCCTTTCGTGACACGGAGCGCTTTCCTTTCCGTTAATAGTCTTTTCTCAAACATGGCATGGAATGTTGACATTACGTGCCTAAAAATAGGCCGCAAAGTACCTCGTTTCCGATGCGGCTTGACACTTGGCACGGAATGGAATTTCAAAGTTACATTGCCGGCCTCAATGTATTTTTTTTTTAATTTCCATTCCACATTTATTTGGGCCACAGCATCACGGCATTGAGCGATTAAAAAAACAAAAAACGATTTTTGCTATATTTTGCAGTTTTATTTATTTAAAATTGACATTAAACAAGTATTATTATAAACAATTTCCAATTATTATAAATTGCAAACTGATAGATATGGGAGCGGGCAAGCACACAAGTAACACGCAGGGTAGCTGTTAACGAACTGACTTTAATGATGAATCACACGGTGGTCGCAGCCACCGTACGTACTTATGTCTACCTAAGCATGCATACATAACAATCCCTCCCCCATAGTTTCTTATTCTAATTAATCAAACAAAAGTCTAGAAATACTTCTTATAATTAACGGGGGGACGAGCCCGTTTTAACTTGGGGCTGGCGGCGACAGTCGGCACGCCGTCCGACGCGGCGTCCGTTGGTAATTCAAGCGTCGCGGCGTCAGCGCGCGGCGCGCTCTCGGCCGGCAGCACTGGCGACGGCGCGGGCGCCGTACTCAGCGCCGCAGATGCAGCTGTAGGCGCCGCTGCCTCCGTGGCCCTCACGTCTCTCTCCACCCCCTCCAGTTCTTCTCCATTATCTTGACCCCGTTGTTCGTGGGACGGGTCCTGATGTATATGTACTTCCGGCCCTATTAATTCAGTTGGTACCGGAGGAGTTCCTATGTTTGATGGAGTAGGGCCCATCTCAAAGTTGAATACTGGAGGTAAATTCGAAGACGTTCTATAGAAGTCTGCCGGTCTATCTCCCGAGCCCGGATGGCGCGTAGTGATAAGGCTGCGTTGTCCCTTATATTTAACTACTAGCTGATGCCCGCGACTTCGTCTGCGGTGTAAATTATAATTAGGCAATTAATCTTAATAGGCAATTAATAGTTTCTGATATTTGTTCATAAACTTTGTTGTAATTAAACAAAACCCTCAAATATTGGGCCCAAAACTGCACAATGCACATTTACCGTGAAAATCAATTCTTAAGTTCATTTAAGGATTATTACCAAAAAATTAAATGCACTTAATAAACCGCTTGTTACTTACACAAAAAAACAATCTACTAATTGCTATATGCTATGCATGGAGTTAAAAACCTTTTACTTTAAAAATTGTACGGGTCCCTAAAAAAACTTTCAACCCCTACTTACTCAACCCGTCTTCGAGATAAATTTTAATGAACCGTGAAATCATTTGAGTTCTATTCAGTTTAATCAGTTTTAGATACCCTACTTTAAAAATCATTTGGTCCCTTTATAAAGTTTTGGTCCCCATTTATAACCCTTGGAGATGAATTTCAAAAAATGGTTTAACATTTTTTCTGTACCCTTATTGAAGGATCTATGTACGAAGTGTCAGATTTCCTACTTCAAAAATCCTTTGGACCCTATACAGAGTTTCAACCCCCATTTAAACCCCTTTGGGGATAAATTTCAAAAAACTGCAATCACTTTTCTTTTCTTTTTTAGATGAGTTCAAGATCTACTACAAAAATCGTTTGGTCCCTTTACAAAGTTTCAACCCCCTTTTGATCCCTTTTTAGGGATGAAAAAACGGTAAAACCACATTTCTTTTTTCTTATTAAGGAGTCTATGTACGATGTCCCAGATCGCCAACTTCAAAAATCTTTTGGTCCGTATACAAAGTTTCGACCCTCATTTAAACCCCTTTGGGGATGAATTTCAAAAAAACAGCAATCACTTTTCTTTACTCTCATGGATGAGTTTATGTAAGAAGTTTAAGATCTACTATAAATACCGTTTGGTCTCCATACAAAGTTTTGACCCCCGTTTGACCCCTTCTTAGGGATGAATTTAGAAAAACGAAAAATCACTTTTTCTACTCTTATTGAGGAGTTTATATACGATGTCTTAGAGCTCCAACTTCAAAAATCGTTTGTACCCTACACAAAGTTTCAACCCCCATTTTAACCCCTTTGGGGATGAATTCCAAAAAACAGCAATCACTTTTCTTTACTCTTATGGATGAGTCTATGAACGAAGTTCAAGATTTACTACAAAAATCGTTTGGTCCCCATACAAAGTTTCAACCCCCGTTTGACCCCTTTTTAGGAATGAATTTCGAAAAATGGTAAAACTACTTTTCTTTATTCTTATTGAGGAGTTTATGTACGATTTCTCAGAGCTCTAACTTCAAAGTTCAAATTTTCAACCCCCATCTAACCCCTTTTGGGGATGAATTTCAAAAAACCGTGAAATGACTTTCCTGTACTCATATTGTGGAGACTATGTACGATATCTCAGAGCTCCAACTTCAAAAATCGTTTCAAGCCCCATTTAACCCCCGTTGGGGATGAATTTTGAAAAACGGTGAAATTACTTTTTGCAACTAATCTCCTAGTTTAAAAATCGTGTGGTCCCCATTTAAACTTTCAACCCCCGTTTTACCCCTTTTAGGGATGAATTTCGAAAAAGGGTGAAATTACTTTTCTCTACTTATATTGAAGGATCTATGTGGGAACTCTGAGATCTCCAACTTCAAAAATCGTTGGTGCCTATACAAAATTTCAACCCCCGTTTAACCCCTTTTGGGGATGAATTTCGAAAAACCGTGAAATTACTTTCCTACACTCATATTGTGGAGCCTATGTACAATGTCTCAGAGCTCCAACTTCAAAAATCGTTTTAACCCCCATTTAACCCCTGTTGGGGATGAATTTTGAAAAAAGGTAAAACTACTTTCTTAGACCTTTATCGAGGAGTCTATATACGAAGTCTCAGATCTGTAACTTAAAAATAATTTGGTCCCTAAACAATATTTCAACCCCCGTTTTACCCCTTTTAGGGATGAATTTCGAAAAAGGGTTAAATTACTTTTCTTATCTCATATTGAAGGATCTATGTGCGAACTCTCAGATCTCTAACTTTAAAAATCGTTTGGTGCCTATACAAAGTTTCAAACCCCCATTTAACCCCTTTTGGGGATGAATTTAGAAAAACCGTGAAATTACATTCCTGTACTCATATTGATGGGTCTATGTGCAAAGTCTCAGATCTCCGTCTTTAAAAATCGTTTGGTCCCCATTTAAACTTTCAACCCCCGTTTAAGCCCTTATAGGGATGAATTTCGAAAAACCGTGAAATTATTTTTCTGTACTCATATTGAGGAGACTATGTACGATGTCTCAGAGCTGCAACTTCAAAAATCGTTTCAACCCCCATTTAGGATGTTCCCCATTGGGGATGAATTTTGAAAAACGGTAAAATTACTTTCTTCGACCTTTATTGAGGAGTCTATATACGAATTCTCAGATCTGTAACTTCAAAATAATTTGGTCCCTATACAACATTTCAACCCCCGTTTAACCCCTTTTAGGGATGAATCTCAAAAAAGGGTGGAATTACTTTTCTCATGTCATATTGAAGGATCTATGTGCAAACTCTCAGATCTCTAACGTCAAAAACCGTTTGGTGCCTATACCAAGTTTCAACCCCCATTTAACCCCTTTTGGGGATGAATTTCAAAAAACCGTGAAATTACTTTCCTGTACTCATCTTGATGGGTCTATATGCGAAGTCTCAGATCTCCTACTTTAAAAATCGTGTGGTCTTCATATAAACTTTCAACCCCCATTTAACCCTCTTTGGGGATGAATTTCCAAAAACGGTGAAATTACTTTTTTTAAATTGTATTAAAGAGTCTATGTTCGAAGTCTCAGATCTCCTACTTTAAAAATCGTATGGTCCCCATATAAACTTTCAACCCCCATTTAACCCCCTTTGGGGATGAATTTCAAAAAATCCCTTCTTATCCCTTACTTACGTTATATAACCACCCTACTGTGAAAATTTCAAGTTCCTAACTTCAGTAGTTTCGGCTGTGCGTTGATCAGTAAGTCAGTCAGTCAGTCAGGACTTCTTCTTTTATACAGTGCGTTACCAGCAAGCAGGCTTTTTTTAAAGTAGGGTAAAGTAACGTTGTTTCTTAACCTAACCATAACCTTCATTTAATTCATCGACTAAAATTCCAATTTCATAAATTTTCTAACAAAATTTTAATTGCAAGCAATGTACAGCAAAGTACTAAATTGACAATTAGATGTAAATGCCAGCCCTTCATTCTATGTTTATAACGAAGACATCAAGATAAATGCCTGCATCTACCTATTTCAACAATTAGAGATACCAGGATTGCTACACTTAAGAAAACTACGGAAAAACAACACTAATAAAATAAAACTTAAAAAGCAATACGAGTACTAGACATTTGGACCTGTTTGAAGTGATTGAAAATCCTTTCTTCAAGTTGTACGTGCACAATTCCGTTTATAGGCCTTTCAGACTAACCAGATAGGACCATGCATTCTCTGGACCTCGCTGGACAGCCATTGTTATCAAACGAAGATTATGTGGATGCCGCTGATTTCGAAACCACTCTCGATAAAGTCTCAAGGCTTGAGGAACATTTCCACGTGTCGCACAAATCATGTCAGATAATTCACATGTGTCTTTAGCCATTTTAACGCAAAAAATATCAGTTTTGCAAATAAATGTTTGTTTTGTAATTTGACAAGCCAATGTCAATACTTTTGTAATTGTCATGTCAAATTTTAGAAAAAACTCTTTAAGCTGTGTAAAAAACTCCATACATAAACGTAATGATAAGGACGGAATTAATTGTGGGATTGTTTTTCTCAACTTTTCACCTCCGTACCACGACATGCCTTGTACCAAGTGCATCAGCGATATGAATAACGATAATTACGTAGTACACCTACTACATTTAAAGTGCGGATCTAGGAAATTGAATTGTGCAGTTAATTCGCATAATTAGGATTTGCTAATACTTGCAAACGATTGCTAATGAAGCATATTATTATCAGTTTTAATAAAAGCCCGCATACCGGTAACACACTGTATATTTAGATTTGATTCATGTGTCTTTTCACTATTTTGTCTGTTTTATGATCATTAATTAGATATATCACTTTTCCTAAACTTTTAACTATAGTGCCAAGAGTCCATGAGTAATGATTCTTATTAATAAAGTTCTTATATAAAACTAACTGGCCCGGTATGAACCGGGTTCTTTGCACCCCGCCGTAGTGTTTAACCTGTGAGAACTGTTTGTCTTTAACAACAGAGTCAAGTGCGGTAGCCGAGGGCGATGATGTATCCGAATCGAATCGTAACAAATCTAATCGCGATCTCAGTTGTCTGCCAAACACTAACTGCGCCGGTGATTTGCCGGTAGTAGTGTGCGTAGAATTCCGATAGTCAAATAGATATTTAAGTAAACAGTTATTTATATTTCGACTATTTTTGTTGCTTAAGAGTGCCGATTTGAGACCTTTTTTAATGATTTTTACATACGACTCGGCCATGCCATTACTAGCTGGATGGTAAACGGGTGACGTCAAGTGTTGAATGCCATTTAGAATGCAAAATTGCTCCACATATTGACTAACCAAGGAAGTCCCATTATCACTCACCATAGTACATGGAATTCCGTACCTAGACATGAAGTCGTACAATTTGTCAACAACATTAATTGAAGATAAATTTGTTTTCATATCATAGCATTCTACCCATTTACTATAGGCGTCAACTATAACTAAGTACCAGTGCTCATTTACCGGACCTAGAAAATCTAGATGGATTCTCTGGAAAACGTGCGCTGGCCGTTTCCAAGGCGACAGGGGAACGCGCGGAGGAGTAGGGCGTAAGCGCATGCAGACCTCGCAGGTTCCGATAAGGTTCTCAATAGCGGCGTCTATGCCCGGGAACCACAATCGCGAACGCGCTTCTGCCTTACTCTTCACAATGCCAAAATGAGAACCGTGCAGTTCTGCCAACACTTGGTTTTGTAAGGCTGTCGGAATAACCACCTTATGGCCTCGCATCAAACACCCATTTTCAAGTGATAGTTGAACTCGACATTGATGATAAGGCTTAATATCCTTATCATTTGTTTTGCGGGGCCAACCATTTAACACATACTGTGTCACTTTGCTTAGAATCGCATCATTATGCGTTTCTTGCTGCAACCGCTCATGCGTAATAGGTAAACTGCCTTCCAATACAAAGTTTACGTATGATGCAGTATCCGCTGCGCCCGCGCCCCGCGCGTCCCCCGCGGCCGGCTCGTCCGGCAGTGACGCGCGAGACAAGAAGTCGGCACTGTTATTCGCACTGCGCACATATTCGATGGTGTAATTATATGCGGATAAGAAAATTGCATATCTTTGCAGTCTGTTTGCTGTTATTTCCGGTATCCCGCGATGCGGACCAAAAATTGACAGCAGAGGACGATGGTCGGTGCGTAAGGTGAATGGTTCCGAACGCGCGTATAAGTACTGGTGATATTTTTTTACCCCGAACACTATAGCTGTCGCTTCTTTCTGAATCTGAGAATATTTTTGTTCCGCAGTATTTAACGTTCGAGAAGCAAAAGAGATAGGCCGTTCGGAGCCATCGACCTCAATCTGCGATAAAACCGCCCCTAGACCCTGTGGTGAGGCGTCCACCGTAAGAACGAGCTTGGCGTCGGGATTGTAATGCGCAAGAACTTGATCTGACGCCAGCTGTTTCTTTATTTCTATGAACGCCTTCTCGTGCTCCTTTTTCCATTCCCACTTTACGCCTTTTTTTAATAGTTCATAAAGGGGACTTAGGATGGTAGAAGCACCTTGAACGAAATTTCTATAGTAATTAGTCAAACCAAGAAACGATTGCAACTGATTAATATTTTTCGGAATGGGGGCCTCGATTATTGCCTTGACTTTAGATTTCGACTTGCTTATACCGTCCCTGTTAATAACGTGACCCAGGTAAGTTATTTCGTTTTGGAAAAAGGAGCACTTATCCTTTTGCAACGTGAGGCCGGCCTCCCTGAACCGCTGCAACACCTGGTGCAGCCGCGCCACGTGCTCCTGCCGGCTGCGGCCCGTGACGAGCACGTCGTCCAGGAAACATAACACGCCCTCCAGACCGGCAAGAATGTTGTTCAGAGCCCTTTGAAACGCACTCGGCGAGCTCGATAACCCAAATATAAGCCGGCGGTATTTTAACAAGCCGCGACTAGTGTTAATGCAGGTGATATTGTCAGGATCCTCGATCTCGAATTGATTATATGCCATCGACATATCCAGCTTCGAAAACTGCACGCCTCCGTGCAATTTTGAAAAAAGTTCGTCGATCGTCGGCAGGGGATATTTCTCAATCAATAGTTGCTTGTTTATTGTTTGAGAATAATCCGCACAGATCCTAACTGAGCCGTCCCGTTTGAGCACCGGTACAATTGGGGACGCGTATTCGGAATGATCGATCGGCTCGAGAATACCTAACTCCACTAACCGTTTAATTTCACTATCGACTTTATCCCTCAATGCAAATGCTACCGGTCGGGCCTTACAAAAGACAGGTTTAGCGTTTTCTTTTAATGGTAACTTTATTTTATATTTTTTAAAACGACCTAATTTATCCGAAAACAATTCCGGGTACTGAGCCATAATATTGTTAACGTCGTCATTATCGGATTGCGATTTACCGCAGTAAAGTATTGGAGCCAGTTCTAAGTTAAAACTAGAAATGAAATCTCTTCCAAGGATCGACGGACCGCCGTTAGGAATGACGTGAATATTAAGGACGACAGTTCGGCCTTCGTAAGAAATTGGTACTCTGGCAATGCCCATGGTTTCGATTTCACTCCCAGTATAGCCGATTAACCTTTTATTGCTAGGCGATAATGGCACTTCCTTGAGATGAATTTTGTAAGTTTGTTCCGATATGGCCGACACAGCCGAGCCGCTGTCCACCTCAAATTTTAACAGTAAGCCATTAACACGAACCATTTCGGTCATCGGAGCACCCTTCACCGAACGAATATTAAAAAACTTACCATCATCGTCCTCGCTCACCTCTCCCGACTCCACGTATTTCAAATTACACATTTTACGCAAATGACCCTTCTTTTTACACTTTTTACATGTATAATTTACGAAACGACACTTGTCAGCTTTATGACTACTCAAACCGCACACTGAACACTTATTCGCGCGATCCGCCGTAGCCCCGCCGATCTTGAACACATTCCCAACGCCGAGCGCCGCCGCCGCCGTGGCGGTCGGCGCCGAGGTCGCGCTGGCGGCGGCGCGCGCGCACCGCACGCTCTCCGCTGTGTCTATCGCCTTCGCCAAAGTGAGTTCGTCCACATTTTGCGAAAACAGCTTCTCGCGCTCTGGACCCGGCTGTAAGCCCATGATGAACCTATCCAGAAGCGCCTCCTCGATGTTCTTGAACTTACAATGCGCAGCGAGCCCGCGCAGCCGCGCGGCCCACTGCGCCGACGACTCGCCTACCTGCTGCGCCGCGGAATAAAAATGATACCGCTCTGCAAAGACGCAGCGCTTCGGCGTGAAATGTGCATCCAGTAACGTTACCACTTCATTGTAACTCTTTTCTTCCAGCACGCTTGGCAGCGCGAGGTTACTTGCTAACTGGTACGTATTCTCACTAAATGCACTTAACAAAATGGCGCGTCGCTTAATGCCCGCTTTGTCATTTTCGTCACTTATGTTATTGGCAATAAACCATTGATTTAGCCTATTTCTGTAAGTACACCAGTCTTGCTGCTGATGATTAAAGTTCGAAAATAAACCGACAGAGTTAGAGGTTGCCATGGTAAACCGTAATTATCGCGTGAGATAACCGCGTCGTCGCCACTGATAGATATGGGAGCGGGCAAGCACACAAGTAACACGCAGGGTAGCTGTTAACGAACTGACTTTAATGATGAATCACACGGTGGTCGCAGCCACCGTACGTACTTATGTCTACCTAAGCATGCATACATAACACAAACTACACCACAAGAATACACATTTAAAATATTTCATCTAAATATTCGTGGTAAAAATGTAAACTGAAACAGCTTTTGGTTTAGGAACGTGACATTTGCATTGTCTGTGGATATAATGTGTCAGTGTCACTAACGTCACTTTCTGATAGAAAGTTTCTGATTAAAATAATATTTAGGGTAAGTAAGGATATTAGTAAGTTTATTTATTTCATTGCATATTTGAGAAAAGCACTATACATACCTCGGCGGGAAATGGGATTGCCGGCCTCGTAACTATCTGGCCTCGCTTCGCTCGGCCAACTATACGTACTCGGCCTGCAACCCCTTATTTCCCGGCCTCTGCAGTAATGTACTATTTCGGAATCGTGAGGATTGCAGCACAAACGCTCTCGTCAGTCCGGCACACACTGACTAGGCCGAACGATCCCGAATCTTTATGATGTCGAGTTAAGGTTTAGGATAGGTGAGGTTAGAAGGAGATTGTACATTGTCACAAGACCAAGGACCTTAAAATAAATTGCCGAACGGAGCCTCGCTAACAATGAACTGAAGCATGTCTAATGAGCCGGCTACCTATGTGTGCGTGCTGCTCGCAATAGGAAAAAACTAGTTGATGAGTGCGTGCGTCTCGTAAGTACAAGCAACCGGCTTATTAAAAATGGCTTCAGTTCTCTGTTGGCGAGGCTCCGTCCGGCTATTTATTTTTAAGGTCTTTGATACAGACACTGTCTCGCTAGAAATAGGCAAAATAATAAAAAAATTCAAGTGCCGCTTTCCCTTCTCAAATTATTTTTTTAAACAAATCTGACAGTTCTCGACTATTTATCTTCATCGTTTGCTAACCGACTTCTAACAAAAGATTTTATCAATTCGATCCGTCGTATGTAATATTGTCAGAATTGCAGTTATTGAATATGTTAGTTTATACCAGTTAAACATGTTTGCCGAAATTCATAAGGTGTATGTGTATGGTTGTTCGCACATATTTCCAATACTATAAGTTAGATTGCAAAATTTCATTGGACTAGGTATGGTCCGATTTAGGGGACTGTGCAAGTTTCAAATTATTTTGCTATCTCGATTTACTTCAGTTTTTATTTCAACATTTGACTCTAACAAATAAAGTTTAATATTGACGGATATGTCAATCATTTAATACCACAGACATATATCGAGGTGGGAGGAAAGCGTGTATGTACAGTCGAGTTCATAATTATCTGAGCAATGATTGGACTAAAAACATCTGAACAAGACCCTATTGTCAGAAGCATAAGAACTAGATCAGATATTTTTGATCCGTTCCTTGCTCAGATAATAATGAGCTCGACTGTACTTCGCGTGCTAAAAAGAAATGGCGGCGACCTACTTTGCACGCCGTTAACTTTAGTTGCCGTCAATATTATTATCCGATTTGAAAATCTGATGATAATGGTATAATTACTCGACCAAATACCACCAAATGACATTGAAAATTGATGTTTTCCATCACTAAATTACACTTTTGGCGTCAAATGCCACGCGAACAACGATACACGCTTGATTCCCATACAAATTGACGAACTATTTTCTTGTATCTCGATATATTTCTGCGTTTAATACGGCAATTGACAACATTTCATTTTAAGAACACTTTAAATTGTATATACGATTCGAAAGCATTTTGTCTCCTGAACACTACATTATTTTTATATTTTTTTTATATCGCTTAATATAAAAAATACAAATGAATAAAAAATATGTTCTCATTTTACCAGTTCTACGGCATAATAGATGAAATGCCAGTGCCTTTTGCCACAGAAAAAATAAGCTGTCATAATTTTGAATTTGACATTGTCAATGCATACTGTGAGATCGCTTACTTTTTTTCGATCGCGATAAGACTAAAGTAATGGTTTATTCTACCGTAGAACTGTAGTTAGGCCCTTTTAGAATAAGTAAATATTAATATATTAATTATAAATTAATTACAAATCCTCGTGAAACAAATAAACTATCAGCGTATTCGTCTTTTCGAACCAAATACAGTGAACCATAAAATTAAAGGCTCAAAAAAATGAAAGGTTGTCAATTGATCGACACTCCAGGCCCTGTCGTATGCATAGTCTTCTCGATGTCGAAACATTACCTATTCATTATAAAACAACTTTAGGTATATCTCGATTTTAAATGTTAATAAAATTTATTCAGGTAATAAATCGATCGTGCTAATAACGCGAAAATGTTAACCACGCATGCGTAATACGTAGTGAAACATATGTCTTATTTTAACGCGTCTGGTCGGTCCATAAAATTGTGCATAACAAATAAACATCCGCGCCTTTGGCCCGGCTCCAAGAGAAAAAAAAGAAGTCATGGTTTGAACCGTGTCGGACCAACTTTTTTAAGAGGCAGTTTTAACGTTGGAAATGTACATGAGTCCCGAACTGGGCGCCCTCTAACCTAAGTGAAATAAAACACTGGTTGTTACAAAACAATGCATTTTTTTTTTTTTTTGGATGGTCTATGTCCTGTTTGGTCAAATTTGGCCACTTTGGGAAAACTAAAGTAGTCTCAAACTGTTTATACTTTCTCTATCGACACTTCACCATCGCGATCTAGGATTTGGCCCAGATGTAACAGCCCCATCTAGCGGACGATTCGGCAACTAAAAACGGTATATAACACCGAAACAGGGAATTTGACTATGCTCCACACAAATACCACCAAATGAAATGGAAAATTTATGTTCTCCATCACTTAATTACACTTTTAGGGTCAAACGTCAAGCGAAAAACGTTATACGCTTGGCTCCCATACAAATCGACGAACAATATTTTTTTGTACAACTAGGGTGACAAACAAGCATACGGCCCGTCTGATGGTAAGCAGTCACCGCAGCCTATGGACGCTGGCAACACCAGGGGCATTACGTGCGCGTTGCCGACCCTTTAAGAACCTATTCACTCCCCTCTTGAAGAACTCCATACTGTAGCCTTCCGGGAAAACTGCGGCAGGGAGCTCATTCCACATTCGGATTGGTGTTCGGTTTTTTTGTTTTTTTTTTAAGACTGACTAACTCGCGACCATTATTGAGCATAGGGATAGTTTGACCGGGTGGTCGGCCGTGGCGTTCCCTGGAGTCGAACCAGGTCGCTAGTCAGCCCACCCTGAGTGGATCGGACTGGGTGGGGGCCGGGGGCGCCTGGAGTCGAACCAGGTCGCTTGTCCCGGTCCACTTCGAAGGGTCGGACTAGGTGGGTCGTGTTCGGTATTTCCTTCTATCTCGAGAAGTACCTATCTGTGCTACGAACATATTACGGGGAGGTTTCTTTGCAGCTGACTGTATTTACAGCGTGGCTTTTAAAGGTCACAGGGAATTAGTTAATGAAGCGTGAATTATTTACAAGATAGGTGGTATTTCACTACCACCTATCTTGTAAATAATATGGTATGACCAGAGGGTGCTCGTGACTTCGTCCGTAGAGGTGTAAGTTTGGTAAAAAGTATTATACAGGGTAACAGGGTAACAGGGGTAGGGGTAGGGGTAGGGGGGTATGGTAACAGGGTGCAAAGTGGGTGATAGTTGAGGCTATTTAGAACATTTGCCAAACATTTTTTTTTTTTTTTTTTTATCGGCCTTAGAAAACACTTAAAGCATTTTTTTTTCGTTTTATGAATTTTTTTAATCGCTGTAGTTACTTTTCATTTTGACACAGACGTTTCAAATAAGTTACTAGTACTATTGTCGATTAAGATTAAAATTTTGGAGTTTTTTCAAACAATCTTCAAACTTAAATTAAAAAAAAACTAAAAACATTTGCCTAAGACATGTTTGGCTTAAAATGTCCTAAATAGTCTCAACTATCACCCACTTTCGGATTTGCACCCTGTTACCAAACACCCTGTATGTATTAATCGGGGTTATAATCTGTGTGCCAAACTTGATGGTATTCGGTCTGGTAGTTTTTGTGTGGTTGCGCACAAACGTGGTCTTATTCCGATTTTATTATATGTATAGGTAAAAATAATACTAAATAAATATTGAGGGACAATCTTACACAAATCAACCTAGTCCCAAACTAAGCAATGCTTGTACTATGGGTACTAGACGACGATATACATACTTATATAGATAAATATATACATATAGATAACATCCATGACTCAGGAACAAATACTCGTGCTCATCACACAAATATTTGCCCTTACCAGGATTTGAACCCGGGACCTCTAGCTTCGTAGGCGGTGTCACTCCCACTAAGCTAAACGTGTCGTCTTATAGATGTATAGATGTATATTTTACACACAGAACAGAAAAAAACACTGTTTTTTTTATTCCGTGATTTTACACGACAATTTTACGAGAAAAGTTGGAGAATATATCTTTTACTTATTTCTTAGGTTTTTTTATCAGTACGGTTTTCGAAAAAACATCAGCATTTCAAACACAACAGCATTACAATAATTAATATTACATGAAATTTCATTAATAAAATGCAACATACAAATAACTAATATACATTACAATAGACTTAAAACTGCTTCATTTTTTAGAGATGTAAAGGGCCTCTAGTCTCTAGGCGTCATTCGTAGTGTATTCGTAGCAAGATTTTTTTATTGTACCACGACTGCCAACGAATTCTAAATATTTTATTAGAAGAGAAAAATCGAAAAATTAACCCAGTCACATAGGATGACGTCACAAAGGAGGAGGAGACTGGTTGAAAAATTGGATGACTTGGGTAACGTTTCGGTGGCGTAGTTGGTAGCGCGCCTGTGTTGGCCCGGATAGCCCGGAGACGCAGGTTCGAATCCTGCCCGAGGCATATATAATTTTTAAATTTTTCTCTAAGTCTAAGTTTTTTTTCTATAAGTCTGACTTTGTATTTTTTTTTGTTTAATAATAAGGTGTTTAGGGTTTAGTTAGTTAATTTTAGTTTTAATTTTAAATTTATTCCTTTTTGTATGTTTTCTTTTTTATTAAAGATTAATAAAGATTTTTCTTTTCTAATAAAATATTTAGCATTTGTTGCAAATTACAAAGACGACACGCTCAAAGGCTTTCGGAACAACTATCACCCCCATTGTGCTTTAAGCAGCCTGGCGCCCAAATTACACGTGAGGCTTACCTTTAATACGGCTTAACACACAGTCAAAATATCATAAAAGCATCTTAACTTCACGTGTAATTTGGGCGTGAAAACGTTGACAACGTTGATGATTGATAGGTCCCTTAGTTAGAGCAACACGGATGGGAGTCGCCACAGCAGATATTTCTTATACAAGGGCCAAAATTCTGTTTGATGCCTAAAAAACGTCCCTTTTACATTTTAGCATTTTATAATCTCAAAAAACATAATATTATTTTGTAATTCAGAATAGCGAATGATAACTTTTATCGAAATATGTCAGCTATGAATATAAAAAAAAAAACGCTTTTTGGGTAACGCAGTGGACACTATATTCGGATGTTGACTAATGTTGAATTTTATAACATAATATAGTCAAATGTATAAAAAATACAAAAAATGTATAAAGTTATGAGACCACAAAGTTTAAAAATAAAACGATATTTTTTTGCTTTGGGCTTAAAATCACTAAATCTCATAATACCTTATTTGCCAATACACCCTATTTTCAAATTACCATGAGCTCATAAAACCTAAATGTCAAATTGTAACATCCTTAAAATGAACGAAATTCATTATGACTTTGACTTAAAACGGCATATTCTCTAAATGCCTGAAGATTGAAATGCACAATCCTTCAATTACCGAATGGCAGAAATGACAAAATATCAAAACAACTCAACCTCACTCAAAATACCTAAATTTAGGCATTTTTCCAAAAATACCTAATTTTTTTTACGAGTGTTTATTTGATAGTATAAATTTAGGTATTTTGAGGTTTGCTTGTTTTAAGCATATGTTGTTTTGCCATAATGCTGTTTTGAAGTTTAGGTATTATGAGCCTAAGGTATTTTGAACATCGGCGATATTAAGGTTTCGGTTGATTGTGAAAAAAATTTAGGCATTCTGCAATTTAGGTATTTTGAGGCCATGAAGTTTTGAGATCTGGGAATATTGATAATGAGGTAAAATGAAACTTAGTGATTTTAAGCCCAAAGCATTTTTTATCGTCTTAAAAAAACATTAAAGTCAATATCGGAATGCTTAAATAACACAGAAAAAATAAGTGTATGTCAACTATGTTCTTAAACGCACTTTTTCGTGTTCAAAATGGCAAAATGCTATTTTTTTCATACAACTTAGTACAGCGATAGAATCGATGACGTCATAGGAACCTCCCGTTTTGTATAGAGCGTTTTCAATGCTCAGTGCTTTCTGCTACTTTTGATTACAATTTGTGGCTGTTATACTTACAAATGTATTAGGTGTCATATAAATATTTGTTCCTCACAAATAGTAGAATCGATTTACGACAGAAAAAAATCGAGTCAACAGGTGAATTGGAGGCGACATGGGGAATGGTAACGCAGTGGTAATTAGAGTAAGAAATGAGACTTTTTTGTTATAAAAAAGCCAGAATGTCGGGAAAATTCATTGTAAACATTGAGAACTAACGTAAAACTGCACAAAAAAATAACGAGACATCTGCAATTTCGTAAGTCTCTTTAAATTTTCGTCTCCATTTTAGGCACTAAAAAGAGTTTTGACCCCCAAAACAGTCTGGCATTTTCGAAGGGTATCTGTGTGTCACTTACACAAGCGTACAGAAATAAAAGCCTGATACTACGATACTCTTGTCAGATAATTATCTGACATTTTCCATAATTCACAGACGCACTGTTAAAACAAATCTTAATAAAACTACTCGACCGATTCTTAATAAAAATGAAGGAATATTTTTCGAGCTCAATTTACGCTATTTTACAATAGACCAAACGCACTGTACTGGCAAAACGGTACATTTTAATCTACATATATAGGTGCCCGGATTAAGGCGGTTTTACAAAGTCCAGGTACTGGACAGTGCCACGTAAACCGTGTTTAAGGTGCACAATGCCCTTATTGTGTTACGTGGTGAACACAGGACTACATAATGGGTATTTAACTTTAAGGCGAAGGGATAAACGAGTTAATAACAGTGGTCATTAGGATAACATTATATCTTCCGTGTTTCACATTATGGCCCTATTTACTTGAACATGTAAATGTGGGTTACAAATGTTACAATACCATATTCTTTATTATGGATCAAATCAAAAGATAAAATAAAACAGTGTATTAGCACGTTTGCCGGCGGTAACGGGTATTACCGTAAAGTGTGAACCACGCTATATGACGGTACCGCTAACGCGGTATTTATTCGCGATTGCCTATAAGTCAGTAGGTACTGTGCCTGCCGATCAAAACACATGTATAGGTAATTTCACGAGAGTTGAGGCCACGCACACCACAACACTGTCATGTAATGACAGCGAGGTTTTGAAATTACTGTTCTTTTTTCGTATCGATAGCAAGTTCAACAGTGAATTGCAAGATAGACCAAAAAGTTTCGTTAAACTATTGCCTTGTGCTTATTTACTCACTCATTCATTTCATTCATTCACTTTTTTTGCAATGAGTACTTCATGTAGCTGTGTGTGTAATCATTCACCTCAACTCTCGTGAAATTACCTATACCATTAAATAGTAAATGTTTACTGTCATGTGCGGCACAACAACGATGACACTACCGTCGAAAGAGAGTGTAATCTCAATCTCTAGTTTGACTTTGACTCACACAGATGCAACGCATGTTGGAGGGCAAGTTACAACGTCAATTTTGTTACACGTTTTCGTATGAAGAATACCCATTATCTGATCATTTCATCCATTTTCGACATAAAACTACTGATATAGAAGAACACTAATATTTTTTCAGTGTTAGAGTTGTTACGGAACAAAAACCTAACAAGCTATTTGTAACCTCCCTATTTCATTTCTAAATTAGTATACAGATGTTATATCAAAATTATATGTTTGATACAATCGTGTACAACATAATCCCAACACAATTATTCCTAAATTGGCTCGGACGTAATTTGGGACTAGGTACTAACGACACTAAATTAGAATCTTATCATAACCTACATTTGTCCTAGTTTAATTACATATGTTACGTCCCGACGTTAAACGGAACGTATCCGATGACAGGACACTTGTCAACGTCAAATATTGTAACCTCAAAAGAAACGTGGATTTTTGACAGTTTCACTTCTCGATCGTACTTGGACAGCTCAACAACGTGGTGTTGTTTTTTGTGAGTTTTTGTGTACCAGAAGGCGAGTTATACGTTCATATGTGATTGTTTGTGTGCACAAACGATTTGGTGCGAATTTTGATGTGCGAAAACTGCATTTCGCGACGCGAACCGCACATATTTTTGGACGTGCCGGAGCAGCATTGTTTCGCCTCGGGCCGACGCCCGGCCAGCTGAAGAAAACTTGACTCTCGACTTTTGACCGACACTGACCTGACTGCCCGACTTTGACGACTTGGACGGAGTCGACATCAGCGGTCACATAGGTGAGTACAGTCAGAAATACGGAATTAGTGTAAGAAAGTCCACACCCTGCCATCGGGGTTAAATTCTAGACGAGACACCCGGTTCCCGTTTGGAACAACATCATTTATACATAAGAGTTAATATCACAGAAATATATCGAGGTAGAAGAAAAAGGTGTATGTACCTCGCGTGCTATAAAGAAGTTTTGATATATGGTAATAATGGTATAATGAATTGTTCAAATAGCACCAAATAAGTAAATAAATAAATAAATATTCGGGGACAATCTTACACAAATCGAACTAGTCCCATAGTAAGCTCAATAAGGTTTGTGTTATGGATACTAGACGACGATATAATTATTTAATAGATACAAATACTTAAATACATAGAAAACATCCAAGACTCAGAAACAAATATCATCACACAAATAATATTTGCTCTTACCGGGATTCGAACCCAGGACCGTCAGCTTCGTAGGCAGAGTCACTAACCACTAGGCTAAACCGGTCGTCAAATAGAAAATGTATGTTTTCCATCACTAAATTGCACTTGCCGTCAAACGTCAAGCGAAAAACGTTACACGCTTGGTTGCTATACAAATCGACGAACTATTTTCCTTCCATCTAATATAATACGATTCGATTAATATAATACGCGTCAAGTTTCAAGGAGTCCACCTAACAATTTACGTATATTAGACAAATTCATCTATCAACTAATTGAAGACTAGATTTTGGCGCGATAACTGAAAACCGGCTAAGTGAGACTCGGGTACGCACACGGTTGCGTACCACCTTCGAGCAAAAACGATAAATAACACGTTTCTTTTATTGGGACCCCCTTTTATTTTTTATTTCATTATTTGTTACCCGACTGCGGCGAAGCCCAAAGGAGGTTTATGTGTTTGACCTGTATGTATATATGTAAGTATGTATGTATGTCCGTTCCTATGTCCGCTCGTAATTACTCAACGGCACAACCGATTTTGATAAATGTACATCATTAGATTCGTCTTGATGGCGCGAGTGTCACTGGGTATGAAGTTCGTTAAAATAAACAAAATGGCGGATTTTATGCACTTTTAAAGTGCACCGCGGTCGGGTTTTTTTTAGTAAAAATATTTATTTATTTCATTTTGTTTTCATTATTTGCTGTAATAGCGGCAATAGAAATGCACATTCTGTGAAAGTTTCAACTCTCTACCTATTACGGCTCCAAAGATAGAGCCTTGTGACAGACGGACAGCGGACGCTTAGACTTGGATTCCGTTGGCACCCGTTGTTTACGGAACTCTAAAAAGTGAGTAAAAGCAAATCGGGTGAGTAGGTATCGGTTAGCGATTGGGTGGGTGAGCGCTCAGCGCGGGCAGTGCTCCAAGTCCATTCGGGAACGCTGATTACCACGTGTAGATAATTTATAGAGAGTGCAGTGGGAATGTTCCGGGGCACATTTAAAACTAACAAGGAAAGGTACCCAACCCTCCGGATCCGATTTGTTTTTTTTTGATATATGTTAGAGAGTAGTCTAAAATAACAGACACGTATTTTTTTTTAGCTGCCCAATCTCAACCTATTGGGACAAACTGACCTCCAAAGTACTGAAAAGTGACTAAAATTCTACAGAAAAAAAAAATTAAACAAGTTGTTAGTTAATTACTGGTTTGATATTATGTTTGAGAACACGAAAAAATAATAAGCACGTGTTTCTATATGGGCTGAAACTCATATTTTCCTAAAAAAATACCCAACATATAATGAAACCAGTAATTAACTAGCAGCCTAACTAACAACATCGCAATATTAACGGCGTCTCCCGTTAATGTGGCCCCAGCATGATAGAGTACAAGATTCCGATTGACAAAACTAAAGATCACATTTAAGAACTGGGTGCCGTTCGCAGCATCTTCCTTGTGCACATTTCCCGGCCCATAACCTACGTTGTTTAATTTGGATTTGAATAAAGTTGCTTAAAACTGATAATGAACAGCTCGCCAAAACTTCATTCTTAAACGATATTTAGAAAACTGAACCAAAAGTTGCACCGAAAAATGGCACTGAGCCAAACTGGAAAGATAAATGGTATTCCACAAAGTAAAAACACAATTCCGATGCCACAATAACAAATATAGCAGAAAACTACAACATCGGCGAATATATTTCCAATTTGCTGTACAAAACTCTGAAAAAGCCTACGTCAGCATTTTATCGGTCCATTTTCACTGCCACAAAAAACTAAAATTAAAAAAGTTTTCTCTCGCAGTTTTAATGCAAAACGAATGTTTGTGTAATGATCCCGACAACAGGGAATATGCATGTTTTTTTGTTTACTTTAATAAAAGCTTGTTCATATAAGAAACGGGAAAAAATGTTTATTTTTATTGTACATACCTTATATTATATTTATTACTATTAGAAAAAAAAAATAAAAAAAAGGAAAAAATATTTTTCGACTATAAAAATAACCGAGATTATAAATAAGCAATCAACGGTGTATATTTCTAGCAAAATAGAATATGGCATGGAGTTGATACGTCTGTTGTGTACTTTGACGTCACAGTCCATATCGGATCTCTCTCTCTCTAATCGCTGTCTAATTAGTTCTTTAAAATACTTATAATTTCCATATTTTTGGTCGATTATCATTTTAATTTGACTCTATTTCACCTTGTTTACGGTATTTTCATATTTTGTTAAGAAATGCTTTAAAAAATCAGGCATATTCCCTATAGAAAAAAATTACAAACTTAAAATGTGGCAACAGGCAACGTTTTTCAAGGGAAGAATGTTCAAAATTTGGATCTAAAATGCCGGTGGTTGGTAACTTTCGCATATTCCCCGACCATTGTTAGATAACTCTTTTAGTCGCTTAGTTTTAACTTTTTTCCCCTTTTATTGTGTTAATGTTAATCTGGTATTTACCTAAGTGAATTGTTCTAGAACGTAAAAGTCAAATGGATTGGAAAATACTTTTTAAATTTGAAACGCTGGTTCTGTTTTACTCTTATTTGTCATGTTCAAAGGAAACGCCAACTTACTTTTTTAACTTTTATCACTGAAATATTTATTTTAAGAGAACTGTTATTGCAAATACATGTAAACGCATATTTCGGTAACATTAATTAAATTTTAAATAGTGTATTCTATTTTATTTTGTGTGTGTGTGTGTATTTGTAGTAGTGTGTTTTTTTCAGTATTTTGCAAATATAAAATCAACTAAAATGGCTGTTTTAGGTCTTTACCGCTATGGTTGCCGAACGTGACTTGACATTCGCATTGTCTAAGGACATATGTCACTAATGCCACTTTCTGTTTTAATATTTTCTTGTCATACTGGGTCGATTAGTAAGGTTATATGATTAAGATTTCCTCACAAGTGTGATGAAAAACATTGTGTGTGCCACGAGTGGTGAAGCAATTACAAACTCGTGTTATTAAAGCCCTCGGCTTCATCTCGGGCTTATAATAAACACTCGTTTGTTGACTAGTATAATTTATTATTTTTTCTACACACAAAAATAATGTAACTTATCGGAACAAAAAAGTAAAAACCTTTTTGGAAACTTTTGTAAATATTGGGCAAAAATTATGGTGATAATAAATAAAAACATCGTTTTTAAATTTTTGAAATAGTTCATTTTTTTAAGTTCTTCTTTAATATTTCTTCTGCACAATGCACTGTAAAAATGAAGACCTTATACAGGATGAGAGGGACTATACCGACATACTTTAGCCATGAATTCCTGGTGGTGTGACGAGTAAAAAAAGTTATGTGATGTATAGTCGAAAAACACTTACTTTCAGAGATATTCATTATTTTTTAAATGAAAACTCCCAAATGTGTAACAAGCCCTAATAAATGTGACTAAGATAGTTTTACTAATTTTTTTAAATCCTTTAACTAAACAGCAATTAACTTTCGCAGTATTTGATGGTAAGCGACTACGAGGCCAAAAAATTTACCTTTCGTTTCCATTTTAGCTTTTTTTTTCTTTTTGATAACTTTTCCTCCAGTAAGGATGTTTATAACGAGGGGCTGAATTTACTGATTTATTTTGTTCCATAAGACTATTAATGTAAAATGACAATATTCGACCCATTTTGATATAACATTATTTACTCGTCACACCACCAGGAATTCATCGCTAAAGTATGTCGGTATAGTCCCTCCCACCCTGTATAACCAACATGACATGTATTTAACAAATTGCACTATTCATATCCATATTAATATTGAGATCGCTACTTCAAATCCGGTCTCTAACTATTACTTATTCTGCGCTAGTGGCCGCGCGCGGCTAACGAACGAACTTGCTTACAAAAAACTATATACTTTTTACATTCCATAACCCTTTACTGCGTCATAGTCGCGGGTAGTCGTATATAATTAC
The DNA here is from genome assembly GCA_947034925.1 of Eudemis profundana. Lineage (NCBI taxonomy): Eukaryota > Metazoa > Arthropoda > Insecta > Lepidoptera > Tortricidae > Eudemis > Eudemis profundana. The sequence continues at coordinate 23,376,925 of OX344805.1, read as the reverse complement.
CAGTGTTCGGATTACGATTAGGTAGTGCCATTTCGGGTGAATGACCTTAAACATTGAACATAACATGGATAAGACTTGGGATTCCGGGACTCGAAATTTTTCACAGTAAATATTTACGGTGCAAAATTTAAAGAACACGCAAAAATAAACTTTAAGAGGAAACAGGAGGGCAGTTTTTCCATACAAACGTAATCCCCTGTTTCCTCCCTGGATAATGCCAGTAGAGCAATCATTTTTTGTCCAAAAATCTATGGCTACTATTGATATGTTCCTATGTTTTCCGTTTTACGATAAATTGATTCTCAAAAGAGATATTAACCTTCAAAAACCTAAAAAAAATGCCAGATTTTCCGCTGTGTTCACACATCCAGAAAACAAATTTGACTAAATTATTAAAAAAAAAGAAAACATAGGAACACGGCCAAAGCCTTTCTTTAATGTTAAATGAAAAAATTAGTTAAATAGGTTAAGTTTTGGGGAAGAAATCAGGGGACTACGAAACGTTGTTTTCATGAAATTTTAAAAGGTATTTTCGGTCCAAGCTGCAGTTGTCTCTATCGCGCTCTGCAGGTGAGAGGCGGGCAGTGCGGGATAGCGACACATTTTACAAATACCTAATTTTCAATTCTCTCGACCTTACTGTTTCCTCTTAAACTTTTCATATGAAACCCCGGGGTCCGGGGTTAAAAGGTACATCTATATTAAGCTTACACACCGACGTTCCGCGAAATGCCACTACCTAATCCGACCACTGATAATTACCTACCGCGAATTTATTAATATTCCACAAGGTTAAGTTAACTTCAGATAACAGCAAGTTTTCCTAGCTATCGTCAGCGGGGATCGTCTGGCAGCCATTATTATATTATTCTGAATAGGTGCGCTGTTGCTCGAGTGAATGCATGCATTACGCTCATGCCAGTATTCATGATAAAAGGAGATGTCGGGTTTAAGGGGAATCTTCGAAATCGACATTTGGGAGAATCAGCGGTGGGTGAACAAAGAGATATACAAATTTTTAATTCGAAAAAATTATTATGTTTTAGGTCGATAACTCTTTTATTTAATTCTATGGTTCGAAATACGATGCTTACAATTTTGCTTAGTCATAAAAAACGCAAAAACAGGTAAATTTTGACAGCTATTCCGATTTTAATTACGTATAAGTACCACATTTTTATCAGCAAAAGGCAAGTCAAAGAATATTGTAGTGAGATTTTAAAGCATTTTCTGTTTATAAATTTTCTTTAAATGATTTTTTTTTCTTAGTTCAACATTATATATTATAAAGTATCCCGCGGGCCAGTATTCATTCAGTTACCCGCTGAGCGCGTCCGAGGCAGGGCTTATGCCACTTTCGCTGATGCCCTGCGTTGACAATCCACGGGCCAGGTCAGCGGCATAATGTTGGCATTTGGCAACATTTCAAATTTTTACTGTTCGGAAATTTTGATATGTAGTTAAAAACAATACAACATTTACAGTTACCCGTATTTTTTTATTTTCCTGAAAGACTTCATTTTCCGTGAAAAAAATCCATTTAAATGTTACTAAAAAGGGCTTATCTACAAAAAACACGTTATTTAGCCGGTGTTGCAAATATAAACAAGTCGATAGCATCAGTAGATCCTGAGATATCTTGCTGTGACAGACGGACAGACGGACAGAGTCGCACCATAAGAGTTCCTTTTTTATCATTTTGGTACGGAACCCTAAAAACACTACGACTATAACCACAAACAAACTAAACTATAAACAACTTTTATTTTTAAACGCATCTTGTGTAATGTGTAGGTTTCCGAACGTAACGAAGTTGACATAACAATGGCAATGTCATCCAGGTTGACAGCCGAAATATTTTTAGCAACCAAGGCAGCCAACATGGCAGCCTTGTGCCAGCTATGTAACGTCACCTTCCGGTTTAACAGTAGCTTCGCAATACATATACGAAAATATTATTTACGCTGTTAAAAATATAGATTATTTTGATAAAATGTGTAGCTCTAGACATAAACATAAGATTTCAATCCCTAGGTTTCGCGTGCGGAAGGTCTATAGGTCATTTATGGGCCAATGTATACTTTTCTATAATAAACTACCTAAGGAGATTTTGGAACTGCCTCTTCCTGCTTTAAAAAAATATTTAAAGACAGCCTTGCTACAGAAAGGTTACTATAGTGTCGAAGATTATATGAAGGACAAAAATGCATGGCCTAATTTAGACAATGATAACTGATCATATATTATTTATTTATGAAATGAAATGAAATGAAAGCATTTATTTCGGAAATCCATATTGTGTTAGTAAGACTTATTCTAAGAATTATTATTTGAAGTATTGTTGTATTGAAGTGTTGTATGACATCTGTAAATTTGAATGAATATGATATTGTTTGTTTTTTTTTTTTTGACGATGATTATAGCTGAGACACTTCTGCCTCGCTTGTAATATTACTGTTTGTGTGTGTGTTTTTAATTTAAATTTTAAATGTACCTACTGTTTTTGTACTAAAATGTAGCCTATGACGATGCAAAAGTGGTTCTTATGAATCCTACTTGATTAAATGAGTTCTTATTCTTAACCATTTCAGACCATTTTCGCGAAAAATATAGCAAAAAAATCTGAAATATATTTTTTTCGTTTCTACAGTCTGTTTTTTCGAAATAGTTTTCGATTTAGGCTTAATAAAAAAAAAATGTTGTCAATCGCACTGTGGCATAGAAATATTTATTGCATAACTGTGCACGGTTTAAAGTACAGAGGTGACATGTTGTACAAAGTTTCCACAGCTATCCGTTGCGGGCATACAATAAATATGGTTAACATAATAATGAAGATACCTAATAAACTAACAATATAACAAAAATAATATCACAAATGGGGACTACTAGGAGTAAAAAATTCATACATGCTACAGATGAAAGGGAGCTAAATACCTGAAGCGCTTGAAGAGCCTGGCCTTAACAGAATAGTTTTTACTCAGTATATATAAAATGCAGAAAGGCTCCGTTTGAAAGCGGCAAACAGAAAGTAACACAAGTTTTCGTAATAACGTTCAAGCTTGAATCAAAGCTCGAGTAACAAGTACAGCCTTACGCGAATAGCAAAGAGTTCATTTTCAACGTTTTTTACAAAACGACGCCTGGTTTCGAAACGTACAAAGCGTTTTTGCACCGCCTTTGATACACCATGAGAAAATCAACGGGAAATGTGTTTATTGTTGACTCGTGCGAGCTAACGCTATCATATCTCTGAATAGAACTGGTTATTTGCACAATGTCTGCAAGGTTTTTCGCTTCAAATCTTGCGGTTGCATTTTCTGGAGGTTGCGCATAATCCGCAGTAAGCCTTCAAATGAGTGTACTTTAGAACGTATGTTACATGAAGGGGTGTTCTGCAGTTTGACGTTACGTTTGACGAACTGTATTTTACTGAGGTATTGCGTTAGACCTTTTATTTCCTACACGCAAAAAAGAGGTATATGTTTGTTGCTTTGTGTGTTTGTGGCATAGTTTTGTTATTTAGCGGTAAAATGAAGACATTTTTCTCATTAATTAACTTAAAAAAATAAACAAAAAATAAAATAAGCTACTTACTAAATTACACTTAAATAAAAAATTAACTAAACGTAAAAAGATATACCAAGATTAGGACTCAATATTACCTAAAAAATTGGGCCGCCTTGGCATGGTGCCGGATATGCTGGCAGCGTTCCCCACTGTATATCGATGCTTATTGGCTGTGCGAGGATGTCAGCCCTTCAGTCACCAGTGCAGCTTTTTGGATAGGTCTTCAAAACCCCACGAGGGTCTCGACGCCGACTGGCATAAAAATGTATTCGGAGCCGAGATCCCTTAGAATAATTAAAGGTATAATGAATTTCAATTATCCAAATAAGTTTTGCGTTTATTAGATCTTAAATCTTTATCAACTTGAGCACGTTAATTTTCAGAACAATCTATCACGATAATTCAAAGTTAGACTGACAATAGAAATTTCACATTGTTAGCATAAATCAAAGTTATTCGAGAACGTTCTCGTTAGTAAACTGTTTAGTGCATGAACTAAGGCAAACAACTTGAATTCTTGCCCTTCAGCATCAATGTTTTCAAAGTTCTCTATGTCACTAACGAGTTTGTCTGTTACGCAAATTTGGTACTGTCGAGTTCATTTACACATATAAGAGAACAAACATATCTGAACATGCTTTTATGATCCTGACAATAGGGTCGTGTTCAGATATTTTTATTCCCGTATGTGTGTAGATGTAATTGACCTCGACTGTACTGTAAAGTGTACAGTTAGCATCAAATAGTCTTAAACATCCAAAGCGCAAACACACCTTTTTTTGTTGTAAATGGCAAACGAGCAGACGAACTACCTGATAGAAAGCAGTCAATGTCGCCCATGGATATCTGCAACACCCGAGGTGTACCTATACGTTGCTGATCTTTGAGAGTCCTATTAACTCGCTTCTGGAAGTATCCCATGTCGTAGCACTCCGGGACCACCTCAGGTGGGAGTTCATTCCGCATCCTGCCGGTTCTTGGCCAAAAAGGAGCGTGATGCCCGTTTGTTCTTGGGATGCCAAGCATCTCAAAAGTGTGGATGAACCTCATTCCTGAGGCGGGAAGTACGGTGCTAGAAGGAGGCACAAGCCCGAAAAGTTCCTCAGAACACTCCCCGTTGCACATACATTGTACACCATTTATTATTATAGACTCAAAGATATATCGCTAGCTTAATATAACTAACATTTTCAAGATAGTTATAATTAGACATTTTTTTTTTGGTTTATTGAGAAACAAACAGTTGTTTTTAAAGTTACAAAAATAATATATGCAAGAAATACTTCTAAACCTATAGTTTCCTTAATTAACAAAGTTAGAAAAGTAGGTGTACCAATTGTAGGAAAATGTGTTTACGGAAAAACAGTGTGTTTTATTTTAAAACCAAGGATAATAAAACAAAAAAAGTCAGGAAAAAAAATGCATACATGCGTCACTATCATCATTGATACGTCTACTGCTGAACATAGGTCCCCAAAGACCTCCACAACATATGTTCGCACACCTCCTGCCTCCATCGACTTCCGGCGACCCCAACCACATCGTCAGACCGTCTTGTGGGCTTCCCTACACTGTCTTCCGGTCGTGGACTCCATTCCAGAACCTTTACACCTCATCGACTATCGGTTTTTCGAGCGATATGCCCAGCCCATTGCCATTTTAACTTGCTAACTCTGGCAGCTATGTAGGTTGCCTTAGTTCTTCTACGAATTTCCTCATTTCTGATTCGATCGCGTAAAGAGACTCCGAGCATAGCTTTCTCCATGGCATGACCACAGGCATGGCATGGCATTGCGTCACTATGACGATGTTCAATTCATTAGAAGTGGCTTCTAGCCTGTAATATTGAGTCAGTGATATGGCGATTTAGATGTTACAGACTGTACCAAGTTTGGTACTTACTCCACTTACCATGCAACTTAGGGTAAGTTGGCGCAGATGCCAATCATTGGGTGTTAGTAAGTTACGAGTAAATTGATAGCTTCCGTCCGAGTGCCAACGATCGATACGTTACAATGAACAACGATGGGTATTCCGTACACCTACGACGTACGAACTATAAGTACTCACCTACGAAATATCTACGAATATCTCAACCTTACATAATTTTCTAAATGTGAAAGTTTTTCAAGACGTTCGGAGGTTTCCATGTTTTTTTTATTGCCTTACTGGCAAACAGGCAGACGGCCCACCTGATGGAAAGTGGTCACCGCCGCCTATAGACATTTGCAACAATACATGCGCTACCAATGCATTGCCGGTCTCGAAGAAATTTGATGACACCCTCTGTTGGTTAAACGGCCATTTCCGCGAGAAGTATAACAGTTGCACTGTTGTGTTCTGGTGTGGGGGTAAGACAGCCGGTGAAATTACTAGCATAGAGGCTATTGTATCTATCTTAGTTTTATCTTAGTCCTTTGGGTTGGCAACGCAATTGAAATATTAAGATTGCAAATATCCATGGGCCTGAGAAGTCACTTACCTCAGGTGACCTGACCTGACTAGCCGGTAATGCTGTACGTCTAGCATAACTGGCCGCGACTTCGTTTCTCGCGCGACTGAGCATCACCTGTCACTGTCACACGATACTGAGTGGAAAGAGATAGGTAGCATTTGTCGCGCGACAAAAAGTCGCGTGTCACAGTTGTGCTAGAGGTACTGTGGCGCCTTTACTTTCTCAACCACGTATCTACTCGAATAGTTTGATAGAAAAAGCACCTGTGTTACCAGGAGAAAAGCCTATAAAACTATTTGAGTAGATACATGGTTGAGAAAGTAAAGGAGCGCTGTGTGCTCCTTTGCTTGTCCCATGACATAAAAAAAAACTTAACTAGTGGTTAGCGACGGTGACAAAACTGACAGTTAATGTCTACAGTAAACTCGGTAAGGAAGTGGAAAGTTTAGACGGCGTTTACTTAAGTTATTATGAAGAATCGGTAGCGTTATTGTACATATCTCATTTGAGCATTTATACTAGTAAAAAAAATCATAATAAAACAAAATAAACAATAAACTAGGATCGTTTAATATCTTGATTTTTTTTCAACGCATTTGTAGTGTGCCTTTTTAAGCACTACGGACCGTACTGAGTAGGTATGTGATTTTGCGTTTTTTTCTGACCAGAAAATACAATTTTCTCTCGGCATAGCGGGCGGTAAATGCTACTTACGCCCTTGATGACGCAAATAACTAAAAAACCATTTTTTTTTCTTTAGTCAATATTCCTAAGAGTAAATTATAACATTCCTCTTTTTGCGTCGGGGATTAAAAAAGCGTAACTAAAACATCTATATAAATATTACAGAGAATATCGATACGCAGCCCTTTGAGTTGATAAATGCCTTTGGAAGATTCAATTTCCTGACTCGAATTGGATATCAATTTGTTTATGTTTTGTTAATTTCTTTTTACACGCAAATGTGCCCGATACTCCCGTATAATTTTACGTCATCTCAAGACCTAATAAGTGACCCTTTTCGTCCTTCGAATATTCCACTTCCTGGTCAGAGGAATGCACCACCAGCCTCGGTGGTAATAAAGAAAGCATGAGGACGCATATTTATGGCCCTCGCCTATGGTTCGGGCCGCAAACAGCTGTAATCTGGGAGATTCTTTGTTTTACCGCCCTTGATGTGTATTACAATATATTTAGTTGTTAGTTAAATTTTAAGACTTTATATGTATGGAACACATTCATTATTTATTCTTCTTCCCATGCCCTATATTAAACAAACATAGTATCGACGGTAATTTCTTTGAAAAGAACAATAAAAGTAGTTCTAATGGCCTAAATGACGTTGATATTAAGAGTCGTTACGAGTTCTGTCTAGTTTCTCGTTTAATATTGGACATCAACGTCTTGGTTCACATCGTCCCACATTCATATTTTGTCCATATTCCATAAATAGCATATCATTTACCCGCGACTTCGCAACAGTATGGTTTTGGTGGGTATGCTTCCTCCTTCTGAGGGGTGAGCCCCACATAACCTCCCCGAAGCGTTTAAGGACCTGAGTAAGGGCCTGGTAATGCCAGGGGTATGCGTAACGCATTTCCACACCGTCAACAAAAGCAAACCGCGGCCTCGCCAGCGACATTCGGGACAGCAACCATTTTGAAACCAACTAAATATTAGCTATGTTTGAGTGCAATCGGAAACGTTCGGTTCGCTTCGTCTCCCCGCCATTTGTTGTCACTAGTTCGAGTTTTAATCACTTTTTAATTAATTCAAATTCAAATAATTTATTTCGGATTAAATAGATATCCATAGTATGTGTTAGTAACAAAGGTCTTACTTTCTATATTAGTAGTTAAAAATATAAATAAATAATCCAATAATAATAATCATAATCATACATACATTGGGAGGCATATTACTAGTACTAATTAGGAATTATTTTTCATATGCCACACGCGTATCATGCGACCTCGTCCAGTGGCAGAATATAGGACTGTCATATGCCTCCCCCACCGCAGCTAAGAGGCTGTTGGCGCTGCCGCGCACCCGCCGCATCAGGGATGCAACTCGCTTGCGCATGATGGCATTGAAATCATCCATGCGTGCCTCCGCGAACATCCCCGACGCGCTACAGTATCGCGGCAGCCCCAACAGCATCCTGAACGCGTTATTATATAAGACGCGTAGTGCGCTATACGCTTTCTTCGTAAAGTTGATCCACAGGCTGCATGTATAAAAGGACTGGCAATAAGCTCTAAACAAAGTTAACTTCACACTTGCTGTGCATTTTGCAAACCTGCGGATCAACATATTGCTCCTTACGGCTAGGGCCCTACGCTCTCGCTCCAGGTCTACATCGTCAGTCTGCGACTCGGTGACCCAGTGCCCCAGGTATTTAAATTGTGAAACCACCCTTAAGGGGACACCTCCAAGCTCGACAGGTGGTACTATCTTGTAGGTTTTTGTGCCCGCCTTAAAGATAAGTAACTCACTTTTACTCGCGTTATACGTGAGGCCGTGAGTCCCCGCATAATTCTCACAGATGTCCAAAAGTTTCTTAAGGGCGCAGACCGATGGGCTCAGCAACACCATATCATCGGCATAGCTTATGTTGTTAAAACACTGGCCTCCCACCGAGCACCCTGCCCTGGTATTGCTGAGCTCACTGATCAGCTGGTCCACATATAGACAGAATAGCCTGGGCGAAGTCAGCCCACCTTGCCTCACGCCGCACTGCAGCTTGTACGGGTCAGAAACCGAACCCGCCCACCTTATCTTGTTAGTCTGGTTGCCGTACCAATACTTAAACAGTTCAACCAGTTCTCCAGGTACTGCAGCTTCACTCAGTTTCTTCCACAGCAGGTCGTAAGACACCAGATCGAATGCCCTGGACAGATCCAGAAAACATGCATAAACAGGTGTCTTACGATCTGTGTAGTATCGAACAGTGTGCTTGAGGCACAGGACAGCTGCCTCCGTGGACAGACCAGACCTAAACCCAAATTGAGCGTCGTGAAGATGGATAATGCTCTCCAGCTGCTTATCAAGCACCCTGTCCAACACTTTACAAAATATAGTAGCCAGCGAGATAGGCTTATAGTTACTTACATCCGATGAATCACCTGTGCGATTTTTAGGTACTGGTATCACAATTGTCTTGATCATATCATCGGGCAAGTAACTATGACCAATACACAGAGTGAAGAGCATGGCTAGCACCCTGGGCAGATGGGCACCCGCATACTGAAGATGTTCTATGCTCAGTGCATCATGCCCCGGTGATTTGCCGCGCGTCATGCCCCTCACCGCTGCTCTTACGTCACTGGCTGTAACCTGTACATGTGGCCCCGAGTAAACCTGTCCTAATCTAGGTGTATCCTTAGACGGCCCGAGCGGCGATTCCACTTTGAATTGGGTTTTAAAAAGTTCCGCTATTCTGACAGGATCACTCTCACCCATTACATTCACGGGAAGGCTCGACCTGGGACTCATTTTGCTGGTCTGTTTCCAAAAGCTACTGAATTTTTTATTAGAGTGATGACATGCCATAATGTCAGCTTTTATTTGCTCGGCGTTCTCTTGACACCATTTTAATTTCTGTTTAAATTTCCTCCTAGATTCCACCATAATATTATAGCAAGGTCCCGATCTAGGTTTCCCACATAAAACCCAGTTTTGAAACCCACGTCGAGCCTCCTCGTGCAGAGGTCTCACATGCCTGTTCCAGCCAGTCACTTCTCTACGCCTACCGGAAGAAGCCTGAGTACGTACATAACTGAAAGTGGACGCGTCTTTCAAAGCACTAACGTACAGATTATCTATAACACGCCTATGATCTATGCTAGTGCAAAGTTTATCACCACATTCTCTCATTTGATGGGGGAAATCAATAGATCTCAGCAGTTTATTACAGTGTTCCTTATATAAGGATATTGGACTTATGTTCCTATCACCCCATATAACCGTGTTAGGCTCCCGGTCTATGTTACTAATCTTAGTTCTTAACACATTGAAATCACATATTATTGCAAGGGGAAAATGATCCGACCAGAACACATTATATTCTATCTTAACGTCCACTATCATTTGCCACGCAGCCTCAGATACAAATTAAGTTGTTTTTTTTTGTGTTTGAGTAAATTACGTAAAACTATAAAATAATTATTAACAAAAATATGGTTTAATTCCTTCTGTGTCCTATATTCTCCGCTAGGCAATAGTGCCGAATATTCGGCATTTTTGCCGACTAGTCGCCGACTAATCGGCCCACTACAAATGATGCCGAATAGTCGGCGTTCCCGACTAGTCAGCGACTAGTCGGCCCGTCTCTAAACTAAAGTTTTTATTTTATCCAATAGTTGGCTGGCAGAGAATGCCTTAAGGCATTAAGTTCGCGGATTATACTTTTTTATTATTGTGCAATAGTTTAAATAAATAAACCAGAACTTACATAATTACAAACATGCAAGTTAAATAAAAGCTTAACAATTCCGAGGCACTTTCGCACAGACTCGCAACAATACGTTAAGCAGAAAAGATTAAAAAAGCATTGCTTTGAAAACCGACTTCGATCGTTCCCATAAAAAATAGACCCGTTTAAACTTACAAATTGAACCATTGAAAAGAGTAATGGTGTGACTCGCCGTTCCATTTTCAACATATTTAACGAGCAGCGCCTCAAAACCGTCAGGGCATTTGTAAAGAATAAAATATTAAACTCGGAGCAGCCATGATTTGAAATCCAAGAGCGAGCTCCTTTAGAAAAATCACTGGCTGGTAATAATGTGGCCTTTTTAATTTCTTGTTGATGTATTTTGGGTTGTAAATTTTTTTTATGTATTTTTGTGTTTTACAAACTTGCATTTTACAATATTTATGACTTTTGACTTTAGAGGCCCAACTTAGTTCTTGGCATAAAAAATAGTTCATAATTAACTAGTCTAGTTTTAATACTAAGGTATATGATTACTGATTTACAAATCTCACTGGTTGTAAATAATGTAGCCTTTTTATCATTTTTGACACCTTTTTGGCACTTCTTATGATGTATTGATTAAAAAATATATCAAGCAATAAAATAAAATACCTTTTAACTAAAATGTATTTAGTAAATGTGCATGTTTAATCCCTTATGTATGAAGAACCGGACGACTCGAACTACCCATCCCATCCTTAAAGGTTGAAATTAGTTCTAAACTGAAAAGTTGTTCATAGAAATGTATGAACTATTAAATATACTACGGGATTTTGTAATGAAATTTTAATCAACCTGCAAACAGCAACACTGGAGAATGTGCTGTTTGCCTTTATCAGCGAATGTTAGAACTAAAATCATTTTAAATATTTTATTACAAGAGAAATCTTGGAAAATTATATGTCTCGGGCAGGATTCGAACCTGCATCTCCAAAATCACTTTAGTTACAAAACTAGGACAAATAAATACAGAACGAATTAATTGCAGTATACTGTTTGAAATTACATATACATTAATAATGTGTAAGCGGTTACCGACTGTCTACATAGTCGGTACATTAAGTAGGTATACCCAGTAGTCTGACTCTGTGGGCGTTATTATCCGACGGCGTCGACCGCCGAACCAAACTACGACGTCTTTCTCACTCTCATGGCATGGGCATGAAGCTTTTTCTGACCGGCTCAAGCAATTCCGCGTCGATAGATCAAGCGAGACTCTTAAACACGATACCTAGCGCATGGATGTGTGCGTGCCGTAATGCCACCGTGCCGCGCACATATTCAAGGCCCGCGATCTGCTAATGTCACAGAATAAGTAATAGTACGTACAAAAGTTTCTCTTTCTAACAAAACTGACGTTCGGGTCCGACCACCGGATGGTATGTACCGCATCCGATCGACTCTCTCTATCGCATCGCTAGCTCTTTCTGTTCGCAAGCTAAGCCCCTACAGAGAAGCAACTAGTAGTGTTGTGGAGAGAGGGATCTGCCGGGGGCTTCTTACTGCATATTCAAACCATGGTTTTGGTACAATAAACTGTGTATTTCGATTTAAGTAATTACATATTTTTATGCGACTGGTTCACAGCGACGACATTATGGCCAGTGACAAAAGTTGCCAGACTTACAACATATACAAAACTTCATTATAATTTTTAAAGATGCGTTCAGATTTCACAACAAGTAGAGAAGCACTTCTGTATGAAGTTACGTTACTGTGGTTTACATGTTAAATCGATATCGTAAGAGTAATTCTATCTATTAGCCCTGTTAGACCACATTGAGGTCGTCGTGGTCTGCCATTGTTGGACTGCGGCGTATCTAATTGCTCATCTATGGACCGAATACACATAATCGTTTCATTAATCGAATCAAATCTGTCAGTTGGCTAACAATGTATACTCAAATCACTTGCAATATGACCATACAATAGGTATTAATTGCACATCACATCAAAAGACAATTACAACTGAAACAATAGCCGGTCTTATCCCTAAAGAGCGATCTCTAATACAATATAGTATTCCAATCTAACCATATAATTAATTCGTAGAAAGACAATGAAAGATTCTTCCAAAAAAGTAACGTTATAATTAAGTAACAAAACGTAAATTAAAAAGCTTTGGTATTTTGTGTTTGTTTGTGCGCTCATCATGTAAATACTACCGGGTTGAGTTCCACGAAATTTGATGTACAGGTAAATAGAAATATTCAAAACAGAATAGTCAAAAATCCATTTAGAGACTGCTTAAAGTGATTCGAGTCGGTCGGGTTGTCATGCAAACATAAAAAGGGTCGTTTTGGGCCCACGGCATCTCAAATATTTGAAATGTGTTTCATTTTATAGTTGGATGCATTTTATTTCATAATCATAATCATAATCATAATCTTTATTGGTAATAATAATTACAAGTCAATATTTATATACAGTAAGTTAGTTATTCAATTAAATAAATACAGCATTAATCAATTAATTATAAGAATTCATTTTATATCCATTGCGGTAGGGTTATAATTATAACAACATTAATTTTTTTTTTTTTTTATGATTTCAAAAATTCATCTACGCTGTAGAACGATTGCTCAACCAGCCATGTTTTGAGTCTATTTTTGAACAATATATCGTTAGACGCATTGATTATCGTCGTTGGCAATTTATTGTACACACTTGGGCCCATGACATGAATTGTTCTGGCCGTTTTTTTTAATCTACGGGGTACCGTGACGAGTTTGTGAGCATCGCGCAGGGCCCGGCTGCTTCCTTCACCTCGCCTGGAGTAGTCCGCTAAGTGTTCTCTCGTGTATATGGCTATTTGCAGCAACAGTAGGCTGGGCAGGGTCAAAATACCTAGTGCCTGGAAATGTGGCTTAGCGGACTCATCCCATGGCACTCGTGCAATCGCTCTTACGGCTCGTTTTTGCAGCCGAAAAACGCGCTGCCATTCAGCGGCGCGTCCCCAGAGCTCTAGCCCGTACTGAATGAGCGATTGCACACTTGCGAAGTAGCAGGAGAGGACCGGTTTTTGAGGCAGAGTAGTAGCGAGTCGACTCAGGGCGAAACATGCCCTTCCCATTTTGACGCACAGGGAATCGATATGGCTCTCCCACGTTAAGCCTTGGTCAACTCGGAAGCCTAGGAACGTGGTGCTCCGAACCTGCTCGACGCTGCTGCCGTCGAGGCGCACAAGCAGCGGACGACGCTTACGGCCAGATAGGTCGAACTGTATGAAATGGGTCTTGGTTAAATTTAGTATGAGACCGTTTTGTACGAACCAGTCAGATAATTGTTTGGCTACGGCATTTAAAGATGTTTCCAGCTGATCTATGTCTGGAGCTGTCACGACTGCTGCAACGTCGTCCGCGTACATGTACACCTCAGAATCGCTTACTGCGCCGGGCAAATCATTTAATAGAAGGGAGAAGGCTACGTTAGACAACGACGACCCTTGTGGAACACCAATTTCGTTAGTTAGGCCGTCAGAGCTAAGACTACTTAAATGTGTAGACTGGATTTTTTTAATTAATTACAATTGACTATAGATTAAGACCTAGGTAGTTGTGTAAGTAGCGTATTATTATTGTTTATTATTAATGACATATTCACATACAACGTAAGTTGTTTCTTGAAAATAAATGAAATGAAAAATGAAATGAAACTACCTTTTTGGCCCACCACATACTGCGTCCTTCCGTGCATAAAGTCCGACATAAGTTCTAGCGCTGGCCCTTGTATACCATAATGGTATAGATTAGAGACCAGTAGAGGGTGGTCGACTACGTCAAAAGCTTTTGAGAGGTCGCAGAAAAGTACTGCGACCTCGAGTTTACGTTCGCGTGCGTCTAGAATTTGTCGTACGACCTCACGTGCTAGCATTGTGGTTGATCGCCCCGGTCGATACGCATATTGCCGTTCTGATATGGCGTGATTATTGAGAAGGAACTGTGTGAGACGCAACGTTAGCCCATTTTCGAACACCTTTGCTATCGCAGGTATTATACATATAGGACGATAGCAACTTGGGTCGTCTTGTTTCCCTTTGCCTTTGTACAGTGGACTAACTTTGATTTTTTTTAACGGCTCTGGGTACTTACCCTGTTTTATGCATTTGTTGAACAAGATAGACAGTGGCAGAGCAAGTGTAGCTGCCGATCGATGTAACACTTCTATTGAAACACCATACAGGTCTTTTGTTGGCTTTTTTGCGACGCGTTTTAGCAAAATCTCGTACACGTTTGCTGGTAAAATAGTGCGCCGAGTTACGGACATGCTTCTATGGGAAAAGTTCACATTCGGATACCAGCACCAAATTTTAGTATGTTGTTAGGCATGGTCTCTGGACCCCAAAACTGCCGGGAAACATTCTCTGAAAGGTCAAGGTCACCGAATATGACGTCATTCATCTAGCCCCTCCCGCGTTCTTAAGAATGTTTAATTGTGACAAAACTACACATCTCACATCCACATAAGAGGTATCAAATGAAAGGTAATTAAACGTACTATAAATGACTTTTACATTTGAATTTAATAAATGTTATACTTTAGGAATTATTCACACAATAATTTCAATGTCAGAAAAAATATACGGAAATTTAGGTTTTACAGCAAAACTAAAAACACTAAGTTATACAAATGTACTACAAAAACAGAAGAAATTTATTAAGCTTCATAACACAGTTTAAACCTTGGAAATCTGTCCATAAATATAAAAACTATAGCCCAAAAACCTTGAGCGCGCGAAATACTCCCATAGTGCCCCGAGTTAAGGAAAAAAAATTTACTTCCGGATACCAGCACCAAATTTTAGTATAATATTAGGCATGCACTCTGGACTCCAAAACTGCTAGGAAACAGTCTCTGAAAGGTCAAGGTCACCGAATATGACGTCATTCATCTAGCCGCTCCCGTATCATAAGAATGTGTAATTGTGACAAAACTACACATCTCACATCCACATAAGAGGTATCAAATGAAAGGTAATTAGATGTACTATAAATGACTTTTGCATTTGATTTTAATAAATGTTATACTTTAGGAATTATTCACACAATAATTTCAATGTCAGAAAAAAATATACGGAAATTTAGGTTTTACAGTAAAACTTAAAACACTTAGTTATGCAAATGTACTACAGAAACAGAAGCAATTTATTAAGCTTCATAACGTAGTTTAAATCTTGAAAATTTGTCAATAAATATAGAACCTATAGCTCAAAAACCTTGAGCGCGCGAAATACTCCCATAGTACCCCTAGTTAAGGAAAAATTTTTTTTCTTCTGGATACCAGCACCAAATTTTAGTATAATATTAGGCATGCACTTTGGACTCCAAAACTGCTGGGAAACAGTCTCTGAAAGGTCAAGGTCACCGAATATGACGTCATTCATCTAGCCGCTCCCGTATCCTAAGAATGTGTAATTGTGACAAAACTACACATCTCACATCCACATAAGAGGTATCAAATAAAAGGTAATTAGATGTACTATAAATGACTTTTACATTTGATTTTAATAAATGTTATACTTTAGGAATTATTCACACAATCATTTCAATATCAAAAGACAATTACGGAAATTTAGGTTTTACATTAAAACTAAAAATATTAAGTTATGCAAATGTGTAATTGTAAATGTTTAATTGTGTCAAAACTACACATCTCACATCCACGTAAGAGATATCAAATGAAAGGTAATTAGATGTACTATGAATGACCTTTACATTTGATTTTAATAAATGTTATACTTTAGGAATTATTCACACAATAATTTCAATATAAAAAGACAATACGAAAATTTAGGTCTTACATTAAAACTAAAAACATTAAGTTATGTAAATGTACTACAAAAATATAAACAATTTACTAAGCTTCATAACGTAGTTTAAATCTTGAAAATCTGTCAATAAATATAGAATCTAAAGCTCAAAAACCTTGAGCGCGCGAAATACTCCCGGTCGGAGCAGGCGCTTAGACATTGTTCAAAGATGGCTTAGGTCTAATAAAACTGGACTTTTGTACTATATGTCTTACTTACGACCATTTTAAATGACCCTCAATAATAGCCTGAGTTACAGTGGTCACTAATTTCAAGTTCAAGCGACCAATTAACCCTAAAATATACCCTATGAAACACATATCGATTCACATTAATTTCAAGTTCATTGTCAGTCGTAAGTGTAGTTCGCAGCCAGCAGTGAGTGAACTCGGCAGTGGCGTGGCGTCAAGTATATTATTTTCTTAGTAAAGCTGTAAATTTGATATCTTTTATGTGGATGTGAGATGTGTAGTTTTGTCACAATTACACATTCTTAAGATACGGGAGCGGCTAGATGAATGACGACATACTCGGTGACCTTGACCTTTCAGAGACTGTCTCCCGGCAGTTTTGGAGTCCAGAGTACATGCCTAATATCATACTAAAATTTGGTGCTGGTATCCAAAAAAAAAATTTCCTTAACTCGGGGTACTATGGGAGTCTTTCGCGCGCTCAAGGTTTTTGAACTATAGCTTCTATATTTATTGACAGATTTTCAAGATTTAAACTATGTTATGAAGCTTAATAAATTGTTTCTGTTTTTGTAGTATATTTGCATAACTTAATGTTTTTAGTTTTAATGTAAAACCTAAATTTCCGTATTTTTCTTTTGATATTGAAAATTTTGTGTGAATAATTCCTAAAGTATAACATTTATTAAAATCAAATGTAAAAGTCATTTATAGTACATCTAATCACCTTTCATTTGATACCTCTTATGTGGATGTGAGATGTGTAGTTTTGTCACAATTACACATTTTTAAGATACGGGAGCGGCTAGATGAATGACATCATATTCGGTGACCTTGACCTTTCAGAGACTGTTTCCTAGCAGTTTTGGAGTCCAGAGTGCATGCCTAATATTATACTAAAATTTGGTGCTGGTATCCGGAAGTAATTTTTTTTTCCTTAACTCGGGGCACTATGGGAGTATTTCGCGCGCTCAAGGTTTTTGGGCTATAGTTTCTATATTTATGGACAGATTTCCAAGGTTTAAACTATGTTATGAAGCTTAATAAATTGCTTCTGTTTTTGTAGTACATTTGCATAACTTAGTGTTTTTAGTTTTGCTGTAAAACCTAAATTTCCGTATATTTTTTTCTGACATTGAAATTATTGTGTGAATAATTCCTAAAGTATAACATTTATTAAATTCAAATGTAAAAGTCATTTATAGTACGTTTAATTACCTTTCATTTGATACCTCTTATGTGGATGTGAGATGTGTAGTTTTGTCACAATTAAACATTCTTAAGAACGCGGGAGGGGCTAGATGAATGACGTCATATTCGGTGACCTTGACCTTTCAGAGAATGTTTCCCAGCAGTTTTGGGGTCCAGAGACCATGCCTAACAACATACTAAAATTTGGTGCTGGTATCCGGATGTGAACTTTTTTCCCGTAACTCGGGGCACTAAAATGTTTGAACCGAAGACACCTATCGGCAGCGGGTCGTGCCCGCGCAAGGGCCGCACAGGCGCGCGCGGGTTGCGCGGGAGGGGCGCCGCAACGCGCTGCAGCTGACACAAACTGCTGGTTCAAAGTATTTACTAAACATAATTTACTCGGGAACTCCGTTCCGTCAGGTTTTTTTAATATATCCGTATAATCAACCGCATGCGTTTTACTTCCGTTTCTTTCTGTGTTAATTATATTCCACATCGCTTTAATCTTATTTTCGCTATTGTTTATTTTTGATACATAGAAATGAGTTTTAACTCTGCGCGTGAGCTTGTCATACTTGACAGTGAGTTCGTTTAGGTACTGTGTGTTCCAAAGCCGTTTCGAGTGGAAATTTATTTCTTATTTCTATGAAGTCGAACAATAGATGTTTTAAATTATATATTTCGTCTGTGATCCATGACTTGCCTTTTGACGTGTTCGGTTTGGTTTTGTACGGAAAACAGATTTCTATTTTGTTTACTAGGACATTAATGATAGTATTAGCAAGGTCTTCAACCGTGGACCTCGTCTCACACAGTTCCTGCCAGTCCACACTGTCCACGGCGCAGACAAACGCGTGCTTGGAAGCGGCCGTGTAGTCACGTACGCGGCGGGTGCGCGGGAGCTGCTCCGTGCCGCGCTCGCACTCCACTACACCCCGGACCCCGTAGTGGTCGCTAATGTTCGTCACCACTGAAGAAGCAGTAATGGCATGAGCACTATGTATATTTGTGTATACGTGATTTAGGGAAGTAGACGTTACCGAAGTTACACGAGTTGGGAAGTTAACTATATTCTTAAAGTTGTGTGAAATCAAGGTATCTAGCAAAATTTTATGCTCTGTAGTTATTTTTAAGCAATCTATGTTGATATCACCGACTATAACGCAGTCGTTTCCTAATTCATTGACTTTGTTGAGCAACCGATCGAATATGTTCAGAAAGTCGATGGCACTAATTAAATTTGTTCTATAAACACAAATAACCAATAGCTTAAAGTCTATAATTTCTATGGCCGCGATTTCGCAATACCTTTCAACCGATATCGCCGTTAACAGGTCTATTTCAACTGCTCTTAATGAGTTTTTAACATAAATGCACGCTCCGCCGTGTTCGCGCGAGCTGCGGCAGAACTTGGAGACGAGTGTGTAATTATTAATATGTACACTTTCCAGCTGGTTACTGGTCATCCAGTGCTCCGTTAACGCCAAGATATCACATTTTAATTCATTTTGCAACAACACTTCGAGTTGCCTAGTCTTGGAATTAAGGGATTGCATATTTTGCTGACAAATAACCAGCGGTGTCATTTGCTTATTATGTCTATTGACGGGCTTGTTCGTTATCGGTCGAGTAGGCGATGGCGCGCGGGTTGGCGGGGGCGGGGGCAGCGCCTGTGATGTTGTGGTCCGGGCGCGGGCGCAGGGCTCCGGCACCTGCGGGACCGCGGGGGGAGCCGGCCGATGACCGGTTTGACGAGCGCCTCGCCCGTCTATCGCTGAGCCGAAACCACTATTTGCGCGAAATGACATAAGAAGTCTCAAAAAACTCAGAATTAACGTGTGCGATTCGTTCTTTAAGGTTGGCGCCATCAATTAGCATAGTTTGAAACTAAAAGTTTTAATAATGTAATAATATATTTTTAGGCTTTTTGTGAGTTGTGATGTCATTCACAATTGATGCCGTAGGAGCAAACGATGGTAAAAAGAGGGTTCTTTTGGTTTATATTGAAAACCGACCGACTCGAATTACCTAAATGTCCTGTCCCAGTTACTTCCATCAAGATATCTTCAATTTACAGATATTTCATTTTGACAACTTTATAATAGCTACAACTACATTACGTACACTCGCGGTCAAAAAATTCGGGTCAGTGAAATACCGCTATGTTTCCTAAAATACTCCAGGGTTGTGAAATTATTGAATCCCGTTTTGAACTTCAATTAATTTTAGATATTATCTGCAATAACACTGAAAATAATAGCAATTTCAAGTTTTATCGAACTCGTAAAAACCCATGAAAAATAATGAAGGTTAACGGTGTGAAATATCGCAAAAATCACCATTTTTGGATAATATCATTTTTATGATGGGTTAGCGGATATTGCTAATGTAGCCAGGTATTATGAAGAACAGTATATTATGTAAATGAAACAAGTGTCAAATATTAAAAACACCTATTTCTATTATTTAAATTACGGTGACCACTTTAGCTCGTGAGTGTACATATTAAACATCGATTAAAGATTAGGTTCTGCTCTGTGGCCACTGAGCGATTTTACTGTGCTTCTGTTTATCTAAAATCTTGTAAAAAAACAGGTACTGTCGTCCAACCTTTCAAAGTTAAATAATATCCTTACAATCTCCCTATCTCCGCCAACTCCCATCCTTTGCCAAGCCCATTAAAAGATAATCAAAATTATCGGCCATTCTGAAAAGGTCACCAAGGTATTTTTTGCTGGCCTCTAGCACGGTCGTCGGGGCGTGGAATCCATTTTACACGCGATTAGAAATTAAAAGGATGGACGTAAAAAAACCTGATATCGCCTCTTTAAAAATATCCTGGTTAGATTAAATGGTGTTACGTTACACCCTGGTTTAATAGGTTTACGGCGTGTTTTATGCTTAGCTTGCGTATACAACGGTGTATATATTTTACTTATTGCCTTAGACTGGCAAACAGGCAGACCTACCTATATGTAGACATCAGTGGCGTGGCGTAAAAGATATCCTTGGGCAAGCCGGTATAGATTTGGCGTACGTTTTCCTTAAGACCTGTAGAATATAATCACGTATAAGGTGCTCAAATGCCTGATATTAGGCAAGCCGGTAGGAATCGAGCTATTTGGACGCCATGCTACTGGTAGATATCTGCAACACTAGATGCATTACCAATGCGTTACCGGTCTCGAAGAAATTTGAAGACATCCTTTTTAAAAAATCCCATATTGTAGCGCAGTGGGAAAATCGCACCAGAAAGGTTCTAGAGAACCGATTATTAATTCCGGGAGCCAGTAATTTATGAGATAATTAATTATCGATGATACATTTCCTTAAATTATTGTAGTTCTTAATTAATGTCAACGTTTAACGTGACGTAACGATATCTTATATAGGAAAGAACATCCGTGGTTTACTACCGTGATTATCACTTTACTAAACTAATACAGCACCGATATTGCAAAATACCATAACCCTGAACATACCATCGCGTGCGCATGTCCGATATAAATTCCGCTCATTAGCGCCAAACATTTGACCAATAACGCGGCGCAGACGTAAACTTCCGTCGTGTTCGACGACGGCGCTCGCGCAGTCGCCATGTTTCCAAAATTCGCCGATTTATCGAGCACGCGGAATTCGCGAAGTTGATTGGTCGTTTAGACTATTTTTGATTTGTTTAACGATTAAGAATCTGCGTGGACGATTTAATTATATTTAGTTTCTCTGACGTCTAAAGGTCGTTTGATTTAGATTAGACTAATAGTGTTTTATCCGTCATGCGATTTCAAATAAACATCTTGCGTCAGAAAAATATGATCGTGATATCTAACATCCTATATGCGTCCCACTGCTGGACACATGCCTACTCATACACGAGAGTGAATGGGCTGTAGTCCCAGGTGGACCGGAAAAAGGCGACTTGGTTCGACCCCAAGGCGCCTCCGGCACCCAGTCCGATTCACTCGGGGTGATCCGGCTAGCTACCTGGTTCGACCCCAGGGAACGCCACGGCCGACCACCCGGTCATATAATTGCTACGCCCACTAGGGTTGCAAGTTAGTCAGGCTTGAAAAAAATTGGGGACTTCACATACACCTTTGAATTGCTATCTATAGATATCTAAACGCCATCATCATTTTAATTTGAAGACTTTCTCTGCTGTGGACAAAGACCCCAAAGACTTCCAGAACTAACCATAATATGATACTGAACTCGAACTCGGCATAACCCCCCCTACCATCTGATGTCTTAGGCTAGGGGAATGATCAAACGTGGGCAAAAAACAAAAAATATCGTCAAAATAATCATCTAAAATGAAATGAATATTAACCACAGAAATATATTGAGATAGAAGAAAAAAGTTTCCCGATTTGTATGAGAACGTTGCGTGTCCGATTTTTGCGTTTGACAGCTTGAACGGCCCGAGTGTAACTAAGAGGTAATTTGCGCAAAGCGCAAAAGTCATGGCACGCGAAGTATAAGCATTTGTTGGGTCGACTTTAATCATGGACCATTATTCTCCATACAAAAAGCTGTTCCCCGATATTTACAACGCCATCTATATATAAGCTTGGTATAAGAATGATATTATTTACAATTATTCAACATTGCAAGAGTGACACAGTATTTAAATGTTAGAATTTATTTATTTTTTCATCACACTTGCTCGAAAATGGTGTCATTACACGTAGGTTCTGCGGGCCGTAAACGGCCTATTACGCCCTAGGGCGTAGTGGTTTTCTTTTTAAATTTGAAACGCTGCTTCTGTTTTACTCTTATTTGTCATGTTCAAAGGAAACGCCAACTTACTTTTTTAACTTTTATCACTGAAATATTTATTTAAAGATAACTGTAATTGCAAATACATAATTATAAACACATATTTCGGTAACATTAATTAAATGTTTAAATAATGTATTTCTTTATTTTGCAAATATAAAATCAACTAAAATAGCCGTTACCGCTATGGTTTCCGAACGTGACTTGACGTTTGCATTGTCTATGGACATATGTGACAAATGTCACTGTCTCTTTTAATATTTTCTTGTCATACTGGGTCGAAAAGTAAGGATATTTTATTAATATTTCCTCACAAGTGTGATGAAAAACATTGTGTGTGCCACGGGCGGTTAAGGAATTACAAACTCGTGTTATTAAAGCCCTCGGTTTCACCTCGGGCTTATAACAAACACTCGTTTGTAATTCCTTACTTACCGCCCTAGATACACAATGTACTATTAGCTGTTTACGAACCAATTGTTATTGTAATATGTTTCTTTGTTCAATTATAACATCGTTAAATGTTTAGTTTTTTAGCGCCATCTAGTCTTTGCCTGGATATCCCCTTGCGGTCGGGGCAAGATCCAAAGTATGGAGAATGACAGTCCTCTTGTTTTAATGGTACTTGACTTTAATACATGGTTTGTGATATTAACTGCCTTCAAGGTATCAATAAAGAAAGACATGACTGAACACACAAGGTTCAAGTTGTTGCGCTATTATTTGGTACAGTACGATTATTTGGACTTTGACACTCGACAAATCTCGATATTATTCGGAAGAAATCGGAAGTGCAAATGACACGAGATAGATTTCTGCATATTCATATCAACATAGTGTACACTTAACAAGCTAAAACAGTAATGTATGACGTACGTCACCTGCCAGTGCCACAATGACATTTTTTACAGTAGATCTATGAATAACACAGATGTAGCTTGATTTAATTATTAGGTACATCGCCTTATTAAAAATATTAAATTAGTACAAGGGAATTTGCTTCTTTAAAAGCGTTACTTACAATACATACTTATTGGATTAATAATGATACGATAAATTAATAATAATCACTTTGATTTTGAAAGCTAGCCCGTCACATATGGCATAAAAAGTTGATTATAGTCTTTATTTAGAACATTAATGAAGTTTATATACTAAAATTATATTAAATAGATGGCAAAATTGAGGGCGCTTAGTGGGTGCTCCCGTGGACGAGTGGTTGAGTCGCTGGGCCGGAAATCCAGAGGCACCGGGTCCGATTCGCGGTCAGGACACAGTTGAGTGCCATTTAATTTTTCTATGTACTTTGATTTCTTGTATCTATATATGTATATTAAATAGATTTGAAATAATCGTACTGAACCTACAATATGATATTTGCCTGACAGATCAAATCATTTACTTTTTATGAAGTGTCAAAACGCTCAAATAGTGTCAATTCTAATCTATATCTATGGTCATACTTTTGACACAATATTCAATATTACGAGTAGGTAATTTTTGCGTTACCGAGAATCATCTTCGTCTTTGGCAAGTTAATTATTTTAATGGAAATTAAGTCTTAACCAAAAGAGACATGTAATTAAAACAAATTTGTACAGTCATATAAGTTGGTAATGTTGTTGTTTCATCCCAACATGTTTGGAAAGACGTTTCAAACTTTTCCAGGCACTCGTAACCGACTCAATTAAGAAATTCAATTCAATTTTTCAGTGGACAACAGAGTGAAGTTTAAACTTCTAGTCTGTATTGAGCCAAATTGTCTTTTAGTTCTGTAAACAAGTGGAATGAAATAGGAAAACAAAAGGGAATGCATGCTTACCGCTGGGATTCAGCATTGTTAGCTTTTCCATTAAAGAGTTCTGTCTGGAAACTAGATTTTGTTACGTCTATTTGGTAAGATAAGTTGCTGCACTGGTCTAAAAATGTACGAGTTATACGCATTATTTTAACAAACGAGGTCTAAAGGAATGCTTAGGACCTCCATGGTGTATATCTGATACTCTGTTGTAACTAAACATTAGTCGTTTCGATGTCTTCTGGAAAACCTTATACGGGTTGAAAAAATGAAGCCCACATAACATAACTGGCAATGGTCGATGCATTAATGCGGTATTTATTGGTTTCAAAAACAAAAGCAAGTCTCCTTTGACCGACGGCCGTCTGTCTGTTACAGCTAAGACAGACAGACATCATATAAGGGTTCCGTTTTTCCCTTTGAAGTACGGAACCATAAAAACTTTTTGCTAGTCTATTTCCGACCGGGTTAATGCCGTTACCTTGGCTTTGTTAGAAAAGAATATCAAAATCAACTGCAATAGTACAGCTTCATTAAAAATCAAAAATATATTTTCATCACACTTGCTCGAAAATGGTGTCATTACACGTAGGTTCTGCGGGCCGTAAATGACCTATTACGCCCTAGGGCGTAATGGGTTTCTTTTTAAATTTGAAACGATGGTTTTGTTTTACTCTTATTTGTCGTGTTCAAAGGAAAAGCCAATTTACTTTTTTAACTTTTATCACTAAAATATTATTTAAGGAGAACATGTAATAGTACATTGTGTATCAAGGGCGGTAAGTAAGGAATTACAAACGAGTGTTTGTTACAAGGCCGAGGCGAAGCCGAGGGCTTTAACAACACGAGTTTGTAATTCCTTTACCGCCCGTGGCACACACAATGATTTTCATCACACTTGTGAGGAAATCTGATTAAAATAACCTTACTTAACCTAAATAAAATTGTAAAACTGACAGTGACATTAGTGACATATATCAAGACGACAAGTCACGTTCGGAAACCATAGCGGTAAAGACTTAAAATGGTTGATTTTATATTTGCAAAATACTGAAATACACTATTTAAACATTTAATTAATGTTACAGAAATATGTGTTTACATGTATTTGCAATAACAGTTCTCTTTAAATAAATATTTCAGTAATAAAAGTTAAAAAAGTAAGTTGGCGTTTCCTTTGATCATGACAAATAAGAGTAAAACAGAACCAGCGTTTCAAATTTAAAAAGAAAACCATTACGCCCTAGGGCGTAATAGGCCTTTTACGGCTCGCAAAACCTACGTGTAACGACACCATTTTCGAGTAAGTGTGATGAAAACACATATTTCGGTAACATTAATTAAATGTTTAAATAGTGTATTTCAGTATTTTGCAAATATAAAATCAACCGTTTTGGGTATTTACCGTTATGGTTTCCGAACGTGACTCGACATTCGCATTGTCTATGGATATTGTGTCACTAATGTCACTGTCGGTTTTACAATTTTATTAAGGTTAAGTAAGGTTATTTTAATTAGATTTCCTCACAAGTGTGATGAAAAACATTGTGTGTGCCACGGGCGGTAAAGGAATTACAAACGAGTGTTATTAAAGCCCTCGGCTTCGCCTCGGCCTTGTAACAAACACTCGTTTGTAATTCCTTCCTTACCGCCCTTGATTCACAATGTACTATTATTTTCAACAGTCATAACGTAAGTGTGTCGAATTCTCCTTTTAAGTCTAAACTTGTGTTAGGAGAATTCGATCCTTCATCCAAGTTTTTATGCTACCAAGGACCTACTATCAAGGACCTTTAAATAAATAGCCGGTCGTAGCCTCGCTAACACATAAAAAACAACATTTATTTCAGACCTTACGTTTTGCCACAAAAACGTCTATGTCTGATTATCTGTTAGCGAGTTTATGTCCGGCTATTTATTTTGAGGTTCTTTTATTACTATTGATTGCTGGATCACCATTACTTCCGTTTCGTTCCCGCTCGCTCCGCCGCCATTACTTATCTTAATTGTTACGAGTAATGAATATTGAAGATAAATTTTAATTACAAAGATCTATGTAAAAAATGGTTCCATTGCAAAAAAAAACTTGAAAAGCATTTCGAGTACTGATTTTACTAGTTAGGTAGTCAAGAAAAAAAGTTGTTACAATTTTTTTCCTGCCAAAGCTAATATTAGGGCCTTATTACACTGGCGATTTGCGAGCGTGTTTTCATACAGATTTTAATGGTGGGGGCAGGGCTCGGTATTTTTGTATGGAGCAAATGCTCCATACAAAAATACCGGTATTCTTATCGTTCTTTGGATCATTATTTAGTTTTTTAACTAGACAATCTAATAATACGAAATCATGACTTAAATACATTACTGAGCTCTACATAAAAAGCATAAAATAATTCAAAATATTGGGCTATTTCGGGGTTTTTGCAAAATACCGGTTCCGAGCCCTAGGTGGGGGTTCAAAGGTGGAGGCGAGCTCGTGGCAAGTTCGCCGCGACTAATGTTGTATGAAAACACGCTCGCAAATCGCTAGTGTGGTAAGGCCCTTAGTGAATATCGATTTCTTGGAATATCATTCAACCTTTTCATTTAAGTGAATATGTAAAATAAAAAAGATAAAGTAAAAGGTATTTCACTCTGAAATACCTAATCAAAATGGCAAAACCTGTAACTCTGTTACATTTCATTATGGACACTTAAGTTAACTGTGTCAAAAGAATTGAAATTTAAAAAATTAATATTTTCTGCCGTAGGTATTCCTTAAAACGATACAATTCCAAACATTTTCCATCGGAGAATAATTTCACAATTAACCTCATAATAAGACGGGATAAAAGTGCGAAATCTCTTTCAGAAGAGATAACGGTAATATTATTAGGATTTCCTTTCCTGAAATGTTTCTTTTTGCGCCTTCATTTATTTTGATTCTGTTAGTAATGGAGCAATATTATCGAGTCATTTCCACATTCCCCTACCTGAGAAGCATAACAATATAAGTCCTATTGTTTTCCATACTTACTTACAATGCTATGCTTCTCAGGTACGGATTTTGGAAAATTACAAATGTTATGTAAGGTTTAGGAAAGAAGAAATTTAATTTTCTTTTTTGACTGTCTGCACTTTAAATGACCTTAGATTTGACCCGGAACCGAGATTTTAATTAAGAAAACAACGTTCTGAAATGCGTTTGATCACTATATAATCCGAATTCTAATTCAAGACCAAAAAAACTACGACATATCTGTCACTGTCAAATGTGTTAAAGTTACATATGTCATTGTCAAGTGACCATTTCAGAGACCCAACCATTTTATATGGGTAGCATTTAATCGATCGGCAAAATATTCATATTTTGGTCAGCAGAAATATGTATTTGGTCAGCCAAAATAGCTAGTTGGTAAGCAACTTATGGTTAGCAAACATTTATAAATCAGGCTGCAATTAATGATATACTGAACTGCTCTAAATTATTTTGGTCAGCAAATTAATTAACATTAAGCGATCTACGGTTAAACAAATTTTGGTAAGCAATCAGTAGGTAAGCAAAATATTTCATTTTGTTCATCAAAATGAAAGGTGCAATAAAACCTAATTAGCATGCACAAAATGGGCGCAACTATTCTGCCGCAATAACGCAAAAGGGCACATCTAAATAAAATTTTCAAGTTTACAATAAAATAAGCATATTTTATTCGAAAAACTTCTATTTCTAAAATAAAAAATGTCCGAGATATTCGACTTCAAAGTTGACAAATTTTTAAGACGTAAAAATTTCGATGCATGTTGGTGTCATTATAACACCTATTTGTTATTGTTTTATCGTATATAATTCGCTAAAATAAGCATGTTTTATGGAAAAACTTTTTCTTTGAAATAAAAAATAACCGAGATATTGGACTTCAAAGTTGACAAAGTTGACTTTCCGTATCTCCGGTGCTGCGGGAACAGCCGCCCTTCCGCCCTTGCGTGACGACGCACGGTCACTTCGCTCGGCTCCGCAGCTTCGGCTTGTTGGTCGCCTTCGGCGACCAACCTCAGCCGCTCGCCTCACTCGTTCCTGCGCTTCGTCATGGTGGGCGAGGGCTGCTCTCCCTCCGCGCCTCCGGCTCTATAAAAACACTCTAGGGCGCGCAGTGTCGGCATGCGTCCTAACCAGCGAGAGCCCTAGATTTGGACTTTCGCAGGCTAATATCGTATACATAAACCATTATACACCGTACCGATTCCATCATTAAAAATTTAACATTTTACAGTCCGTCCTTTATCTTGGTAATTATCAAGTTTAAAGTAAAGTTGCCCATACAAAACATGCTTATTGACGACCGCTTTAGCTTAGTTGGTAGTGACCCTGCCTATGAAGCAAGAGGTCCTGGGTTCGAATCCCGGTAAGGGCATTTATTTGTGTGATGAGCACGAATATTTGTTCCTGAGTCATGGATGTTTTCTATGTATTTAAGTATTTATATGTATGTATCTATTAAATATATCGTCGTCTAGTATCCATAACACAAGCCTTATTGAGCTTACTATGGGGCTAGTTCGATATGTGTAAGATTGTCCCCTAATATTTATTTATTTAATATTTATTTATTTTAGCGTCTTCTACACGATAGCATTATAAAAAATAGGTCTTATAATGATACCACCCCCATCATTATTTTTTTGTGATCGCAAGATAACAAAACAAACACGCCCACGATTGGCTGCTCGCGTCACGTGGTCTGTTTCGCTCTGACCACAGTACTGCTGATTTTTCGAACTAAACGCAATCCACTCATGTTTTCTCTGCTAACCAATTGTAAAATCTTACCGGCCAAGTAATTATTTTGCAGCTCGACTGTTTATTGGGCAGACAAATGATAAATAAAGCAGATTAATATTGGTTAAAATGTTAACCATTTTTAAATTATTTGCTGAACAAGAGTTGCCGCCCGATTTTTATTTATTGCCAGCCAAATCTTTGTATGCTGCCCAACTGCTTATTTTTTTTCGGATTAATTTTAATAACGGCTGACCAAAAAATTACTTTCCATTTTATATCAATAATTAAATTATTATTATACTGGACTGGAGCATTCTTACGCATTATTAAAACTTTGCTTGTAGTGCGTTCGTTCGTACACGGCGCGCACACATTCAAGCGCGCGATGTATCTTTTGCAGGAAGAAAAATTACTGCTATTATAACCTACTGTGATAATCCTATTGTTTACCCTTTTTGCTATTAATGGCATTTGTTTTAAAAGGCTAAGAAAAATGCCCTAATCGCAGTTTCTATACTGAGGGGAAACAATAAAACGAGGTCATGGAAATAAAAGAAAAATAAGTAGGTGATAAATTAAAGTGGGTACAAGGTCAACCCAAGGATTGTTGACGGCGGGAGATGACACAGTTATTGGTAAGACAGATATGGACCAATAAAGGGGAAAGAAAAGACAAACAAGATAATGTGATAATTGATCTTATTTAGAAGATTAAGGCTTCGTTTTTCTCACTACAAATAAATGTAATAATAGGTATGTCAGTTAACACGTGCACTGTCCCCATACAAAAGTCCCAACTGAGCGTTTTCCAAAAAAAATACCGGGGTAGCTACTTTCTCAAAATATGGACTTTGGAGGTTTTTTTGGATCAGAATCGTTAGTACTTTCGAACCTTATACGTAAAAAAAAGTGTCCCAATTTTTTTTCCATTACGTCACTATTTTTCATTATGTTTGTATGAACGTGACGTAGTGGAAAGCCAAAATTTCCATACAAATTTTGGGACACTTTTTTTTACGTATAAGGTTCGAAAGTACTAACGATTCTGAGCCAGAAAAACCTCAAAAGTCCATATTTTGAGAAAGTAGCTACCCCGGTATTTTTTTTGGAAAACGCTCAACTGTGCAATCAGTATGGGGAAGTGACCCTATTAGTGGAAGCACGGAATCCTGAAAAAACCTTCATGACCTTCATGATTGGGGGCACCGGGACAGGGAACGTGGTAATAGTGGACCTGCCTTCCTTTTTAACCGACATTACAAAGAAGATAATGTTCTTTAATCGGTTAAATAATTATTGACCAAGACAGCGCGAAGTGCGAGCGAAGTATATCCGTTTTGGCTAGGGCAAAAATGCTTTCGTGTGTTTTTCCAGCTGTCAGCTTGTCCTCTACAGATCACATTTCTCAAGTGACTCACGTATAATTTTGTGAGCTGATTCATAATTAGACAGGCTTTAGCGATGGGGCTTTGAATGTAAAGACTTTTGTTTTGCGGTATCTTCAAATAACTTAAATTAAGATAGCTAATTCATCTTCAAAGTTAAATTCTGAAAGTAGTCAACTCAGTTTTCGTATGTTTTTTACGAAAAAAAATTGAATTAGAATTTGGCGTGTTTTTAAAAAGTTGCAAACCTCCAATTAAGGAGTAGAAACGACCCTTTCATTTAAAACCCGATTGTAAGAGGCATCATGTATAGATTTTTTTGTCGATTCAGTTTTGGGAAATGTATGATAATGGCGGAGCCATGGCGTTTGGTAGACTAGTAGATAGGATAGGTCAGTGGGATAGGATAGAAATAGAAGGGATAGGATAGGAAGCGGGATAGAATAGGACATTTTGAAACGATGTCCCTCTGTGGTCGCTCCCTCATGACTGAGGATCGTGGTCGGTGGATGTGGATGATCTACACCTAGTTTTTACCCGACTGCGGCGAAGCCCAAAAGGAGGTTTATGTGTTTGACCTGCATGTTAGAATGTCCATTCCTATGTCCGCTCGTAACTTCTCAACGGCACAACCGATTTTGATAAATGACGTATCTTTAGTTTTTTCTTGATGGCACGAGTGTCACTGGGTATGAATTGCATCATAATTTTATGCACTTTTAAAGTGCACCGCGGTCGGGTTTTTTAAAGTTAAAATGTGGTTAGTATGATCAGCCTCCACCGGTGCCTGCTCATCGCGTCTCTGACGACTGAGCAAAACTTGATTGAGGATGGGCCTTAGATTTGATCGCTCCATCTGGCTGGGGACCGACCCCGGGCTCGTTTACCCTCCGTGTTTCCAACAATGATCAGCTTTTCAAGGCTTTCATCTCCCCTTCTCATTATGTGGCCAAAGTAGGTCAGAATCCGCTGCTGGTAGATTGTGGATAAGCGGGTTCGTACACAAAGCTGTGAAAGCATCGATACATCGTATCTTGAAAAGATCTATCCCTCATCAATTAACTTAATCACCAGCTCATATTGTCGGTCTAATTGTTTTAAGTGTACATAATTAGCCACCTGTTGTAACACGACTACCAATAGAAGCTTATCTGAGATTACAGGATTAGTGATATGACTACTATTAGTAATCTCGCTGACACCTGTCTGGGAGGTTAGCTACACTATGCTAAATAATTGTCTCCGTGTTTACATAAGTACATCAATGTACCTTTATGAAATGTGCTATAGGTAGGGTTTTTAAAAATGATTGCATAAATTACCTATTTATTTCATGATAAATAGTATAAACTTAATTATACATACATCGAGCAAATGCATTGAAAAATCAACGCTATTGGCGCTAGTATCTCGATCGATACGAATGCATTCAAAACTTACGTGCGGTGACGTCATAAGCTAATTGGAGAAATTGGATAACTCGCTGTCCCGGAATGACAGAGGTGCGGGTTCAAATCCGGCATTAGCTGTAGTCGATCGTATTTGATTTTTCAATGCGTTTGCTCGATGTATCTATAATTATAATAAAATTGTGGTGTTTCCACATTAAGCTATGAGGATTCAAAATATTTCCAGTAAATATGATGATTCCTTAAAATAGTGCATTAGTATAAACTTGTCGTGCAAATAAAGTTACAAAAATACGGATGACGACTGGGTTAAAACTATATAATTCTATTTAGTCCGTCAGTTAGATTATGGAGAAATATGGGACACGTATTTTTCGGTTTATCAAAATATTAAAAATCGACAAAGTCATCAAACTTCTGGAGTGGGTAATTTAGTGATGAAAAACATATATTTTCCATTTCATTTGGTGATATTTGATCAATTAATATTATTTCGGAGGCTAAATCGTTTTTGTCGGAACTTGAGCGGCGTTTACGGGAGGCTGGTCTCGATCCTCGCTCCGGGTCGTTCCTGATGCAAAGGTTGTCCTTTGCGATTCAACGTGGCAACGCGGCGAGCGTTATGGGTACCTTTGCGTCGGGAAGGGCTGGGGACGGGGTTTCTGGTCCGGTGTAGGTTAGTTTAGTTTAAGGTATTTTTTTAATTGTGATTGTTTTTTTTTTGTATATTGTATTTTTTTATGTTTTGATTATGTAATGTACCTCTTGTAATGCATTTTTCTGATGTGCAATAAAGTTTTGTATTATCTTTATTAAATGACGGCAACTCAATTTAACGGCGTGCAAAGTAGGTCGTTGCCACTTCTTTTAAGCACGCGAAGTACATACACTTTTGCCTTCTACCTCGATATATTTCTGTGGTTGCACATCTAACCGAATTGCAAACCTTAAGTGGCAATGGGCAGGGCACATTGCTCGCAGAACTGATGACCGTTGGGGTGTTAAAACGAAGTGTTGGCAGGCCTCCCACAAGGTGGACCGACGATCTAGTTAAAACCGCGGGAAGCCGCTCGATAATAGCAGCACAAAGCCGACAATCGTGGAGATCCTTGGGGAAGGCCTATGTCCAGCAGTGGACGTCTTTTGGCTGAAATTATGATGATGATGACATCTAACCTAATATTTAGGATTGAAGAAAGTAGCAATTGGCCCACTTCCCCGTCACATGTGTGTTCACGTCCCGTCCAGTCGTCCACGTCCCATTTAACGAGCGTTTTATGAGCGGCTGGAGCCGAGCCGACTAAGCGGCTTCGTTCAAACATAGATTAGATCTCCATTGATTACCGTGCCAATATAGTAAGGTACAGTCACAGTACAGCAGTAATTTTTCTTTCTACAAAAGGTACATCGCGCGCTTGAATGTGTGCGCGCCGTGTACGAACGCACTACAAGCAATGAAATAAGAATTCGTAAGAATACTCCTGTATGGATTAGAAGAGAAAAATTTAAAAATTATATGTCTCGGGCAGGATTCGAACCTGCATCTCCTCGGCTATCCGGGGCAACACAGGCGCGTTACCAACTACGCTTCCGAAACCATGTCCAATTTTTCAACCAGTCCCTTCATTTGTGACGTCATCCTGGGTGACGTATGTAGCATCATCTACCATTGAGTCCTTACAACCCATATGCATGGCACTGTGGTCCTAGCTCGTATTGAGAACGATGTATGCTTATTTGTTTCCCAATCCACTCGCTAACCTCACTTCGCTCGCTCAGTTAACTATAGTACATTACTGCAGAGGCCGGGAAGTGAAGGGTTGCCGGCCGAGTACATATAGCTGGCCGAGCGAAGCGAGGCCAGATAGTTACGAGGCCGGCAACCCCATTTCCCGCCGAGGTATGTATAGTGCTTTTCTCAAATATGCAATGAAATAAATGAACTTACTAATATCCTTACCCTAAATATTATTTTATAACAGAAACTGAGGGAAACTTTTTATCAGAAAGTGACGTTAGTGACATTATATCCATAGATAATCAAATATAAAGTCACGTTCGGAAACCATATACAAAAGCTGTTTCAGTTTACATTTTTACCGCGAATATTTAGATGAAATATTTTAAATGTGTATTCTTGTGGTTTAGTTTGCAATTTATAATAATTGGAAATTGTTTATAATGTGTTATTTGTTATGTTCATGTCAATTTTAAATAAATAAAACTGCAAAATATAGCAAAAATCGTTTTTTGTTTTTTTAATGGCTGAATGTCGTGATGTTGTGGCCCAAATAAATGTCGAATGGTAATTAAAAAAAATACATTGCCGGCCTAGTATGAAATTCCATTCCGTGCCAAGTGTCAAGCCGCACCGGAAACGAGGTACTTTGCGGCCTATTTTTAGGCACGTAATGTCAACATTTTATGCCATGTTTGAGAAAAACCTATTCCGGTTTCCTCTGACAGTTAGCCCCGTATTTTTGCCTCACATAAATGCTCAGTCCATAACGAAGTTAGCCCCAGGCCACCGTGCCGGACAGGTGCACTAAATAATTTTCATCACACTTGCTCGTAAAGGGTGTTATAACACGCGCGCTTATAGACCAACTCGAGCCGATTTACCCCCCGTGGGCAATGATATTTTATAAGAAGATACGTTATACGCATACTCGCCAGCTGAGAAATATGCTTCCAAGAAAGCAGCAGCACACATTGGTACCTCACTGTACGGTGTACATACTCACACATATTAACAGATTGCATAAAAGAGATGGCATAGTTACAATAATGCAAAAAAAAGAGACAGCTAGCTTTTTGTTACTTGCGCGATTAATTTTTAAACGTCACCGAGTGAACCCTTCGGATTGACTCGGAGCCTGCTCGGCGCTCGCAGATTAAGCACGCAGAAGGTTGGTTATCCTTGTCACTCTCATTGTCAAAGACGTAAGTTTGTCTCTTTCATTCAAATGACCTCTATGGTAGTAAGATGGCGTCGTATTTGAAAAATAAAATAATAAAAATGATAAAATTAAATTATTTCAGCGTACTTACAGGTGATATGTGATCCCTTGCGCTTTGTTGCACTTTTTGCTATGATTGGTGCACTTTCTGATCACACACGACGGCATTTTTTTTGTGAATCTTGTAAATATTCACCCTTGACATCGTCGTGCGTTTCGTTGACCGACCCGCGAGTGACTACCCACTACAAAAAGGGCACCAATACAATTATCGTGGTTTCAGTGCTTCACTTTTGGAGTGCTTGTAACCTATCTACTTATAAAATATCATTGCCCGTGGGTTACAAATATCTATAACTCCCACGGGAGGAAAAACTGTATGAAAATTTATAACTCCCTCGGGAGTTATGAGTTTAGTTTTAAAAGTCGTACGTCATTTCAGACTAAGGAGGTTTCGAATCAGCCAAGGCTATTTCACATCTTCAAAACTTGGCTACAAAACCAATTTTAGTGTAAATAAAACTTATATGGTATATTTTACTATTATTTCCGTAGTTTTTGCGATTATTTTAATGCAATTAAATTAATTTAGTTTAAAATTTTATTTTGAAAATCGGTACAATCTGGCGACATTGTCTGTCAAGTTTAAAAACTAAACGCAGTTCTTAGCATTATCTGTGGAAGACTATATTGAAAGAGTTGACAGTTTAAGTTGTCTCTTAGCGGGTGCGTTTAGTTTATTTCATTTTTATGTTTTATTTTTTTTTCCTCGCAAATGTGATGAAAAACATTGTGTGTATCACGGGCAGTAAGAAGATTACAAACTCGAGTCATTAAAAGCCCTCCGCCTACGGCGTCGGGCTTCTAATAGACTCTCGTTAGTAATCCCCTTCTTACTACCCTCGGTGCACAATGTACTATAGACGCCCTCTATTGCGGTTTGTTTTGCGACCACATTCACTTCGCTCAGAATTAAAGCGGGTGGAGGGGGTAGCCTAAACGATCACAGCGCTCGCTACGGCTAAAATTGACATTTTTGTCGCTGACTTTTCTCACTGAAAACAACAATTTTAATATTATTGGCAATAATGTTACTGACGACCATTGTCAAAAATTGTGTAATATAGTAAAATAACACAAGATTTCATTAATATTTTTCACAATATTTACTTACTTCTTGTTTGACAGCGGTGACAATATTGTCCATAATGGCCGCCTATCACGTGGCGCTGTCGCCGCGCTCGGTCCCAATTCTGTACTACAGGCGTCTTAGTTAAGTTCAAAACCTGTATTTTATCCTGTATTTCACTCACTTGGTATCAACCTAGTTCACGTGTAATAAAATCTGAGGTTTTTATAGTTTATTGTTATTTATTATTATTGTTGTGTTTTGGCCTTAGGACTCTTACACATAAACACGATACGATATCGCGTCGTGCTACGACACGGTATCGTTTCACGATGCGACGTGCGACGTTTCGTGGAAAACATTCATCAAAAAACAACTTTGAGTATGTCAATGTAGAAATTAAAATATAATTTTCTACGACACGACGTCGCATTGTGAAACGATGCCGTGTCGTCGCACGACGCGATATCGTATCGTGTTTATGTGTAGGTGCCCATAATATAAGCCTAATATAGTAAATAGTACCATACTTTATCCAGTACATTAGCAAACTGTCACAATTCAATCCCTAACAATAGGTGCAAAAATCTCCGTAAAGCCGGTAATGCAAAATAAAACAATATCCTCCCCGTTTTTCATGGGATCTGATTCCCTGCTGTGACCTACTTTGAAGCGAATCGTGTTTTCCCGTTATTACCTTGCAAATTTCATTCAAACGAGAAATCGAGTAGTGTAAGAAACAAACGAATTTCCCCCCGAAAATACTTCCAACTAGGGATGTAACGATTCCGATACCGATATAATCGACAGACCGACATATCGGCATCGCCGATTATACAATGTGTGGCCTGTAACCGGGGCTAATAATTAAAACGAAGATTGTACTCCTCAAACTGAACAACATTTTGTTCAGTCACATTTAAAGATAACTTATGTTTTTATTTTGAGTACACTTTAAAGTTTATTTGAAGCCGCAATGTATTGCGATGTTTTTTTTGTTTGTAGCGTGACAAGCGACATCAATTAGACCGATGTTAACGTACATTGAATATACTATTTAATTTGTATGAAAAAGATAAAACCTGAAGATTAAATAATTTTTAAAAGTTGTTCAACAAAAGTTTTAATGTTTGATGAGTAGAATACCATGCCACACATTGTATACAACCCATATTTAGAGAGCGCGAAAAAAAATTGCTGTATGAAAAAATCAAGTAATTTCAATTACTGACTTAATTTATGTATCGGCTTATTACCTTGTGCAATGATAATTACTTTAATTTGTTAATTATCTCTTTGTTACATAATAAATATTTTATATTTGAATTTTGAGTTGACAATTTGTTTATTTTTACTTTATAATTTCAAGTTTGAGTCTCTGTTAAATATAGCCAAGTTTTAGGTATGATAAGGACATACAAATGTCTGAGGTGCATACTTCATTAAGATATCGGTATCGGTATCGCCAATTATTTACTACAATAATCGGTATCGGTATCGTATCGGCAAAATTATGTATCGTTACATCCCTACTTCCGACCTTTTACTTTTAACCTACTTTTTGGAAACTGGCAGCTTTGTTATCTCGCTTTAGTTTTAAATTGATTCCATTTATATTCCGCTATTAGGAACACATTTCACAGTTCTCCGATAAAGAATCCTCCACGGATAAATAATAGACAAGTCGGTGGAAGTCGAGTTCTGTGGACACCCCCCCGGTACTGATTTGGTTTAACACTACATCTGAAAACTTTTTCGTTGTAGAAGTACTGCTTTACCAGACTTGGATCTTTTTACGCGACTGCGGCGAAGCCCAAAGGAGGGTTATGTGTTTGACCTGTATGTATGTCCGTTCCTGTGTCCGCTCGTAACTACTCAACGACACATCCGATTTTGATAAATGATACATCATTAGATTCGTCTTGATGGTGCGAGTGTCACTGGGTATGAAGTTCGTTAAAATAAACAAAATGGTGGATTTTATGCAGTTTCAAAGTGCACCGCGGTCGGGTTTTTTTTAGTAAAAATGTGCTTATTACATGTATTGTTTTTGATGGGATCATCTGTTTTCTGACGACTCGTTAACTGCTAGTTAACAGGACATTTAAATGAAAATGCCCTTATAAGCAAGGCATAAAGAACAAAAGCGCTAAACTTCATGTGATAACCCTACAAGGATCAGATGACACAAGTTGATACAAAGACAAATAAGCTGCGAATTAGCCGGGAGCGTTAGGGATGCCACGCCTAATTTACTTGCCACCCGGTTCAACCCTTCCGCTTACTTTATGTAATTGCAAGCGAGCCCCTGAAAACGGATAGGCTAATGATCCATATTTAAACTGAGGACATTCATTCGATTTTAGGCGAGTTCAGACGTCCGAGTGCTCGACACTGTCCCAGTAGTCGCCATGTTGGATGTTAAGGCGCGGTAGGACCTGGCTCGCATTTCACATACAAACTAGGGTCGGGCGGAATGCAGATTATTGCAGATTATCTTCGATTTCTAACATAAAAGTATACGTTATCAACCCAAACATGAGAGGATGCCCTGCATGACTGTAAAATCATGATTGTCAGGTATTAATTTTGTCAGAAAAGGTAACTGGTGATGAACAAAATGAAAAAAAAATGAAAAAAATACTTTATTTTATAGTGTTTTCGCGCTACTTTTCTATCGAGCGAAGTGTTTGCTATCGTGTTCTAAGTGAGAGGAAGCCCTAGATACAGTTCTGAATATTATTATATATGTTTTACAGTGACCTAAGAGTCAAATAAGTGCTCTAAAAATGATTTGGAAACTAGGCTTCCGTGCCCGATTCTGGTCTCACCTCGCCTTAAGTCATTAGCAATAGAGGTAACAGTAGGGTGTCGACTATTGGGCATGAGCGTGTCGAGCACTAGGACGTGTACCTTGATTAGATAAATAAAACATATATCAGCCCAATGGGTAAGGGAAAGGGCCATGCTCCGCGTTTCTCTCCGAGATCGAGTCAAAAACGAAGAGATCCGTAGAAGAACCAGGGTTACCGACATAGCTCATATCCTACGGTACCAGGTCCTATTTTAAGGAGCTTTTGTCAGACCGACTATGCCAGCTCCGTTAAGCCTCTACTATACAATCTTCAAAGAAAATATAAAATAAAAGAATTACATAAATACCTAAAAAATAAAAAGGTTACCAAATTTGTACACTACGTTTTAAGAAAACCGTATACAAATCTGGCAACCTCCGAATGGGGTTCCGCCAAAATTGAATTAAAGAGGCCTGCATGCAAGCACGTTAAGCCCCAAGCTCTAGCTAACTTATTTCTTTAGCTAGCTGCTTCATTATAATCGCAAGATAAGTTTCCAAGTGCTGGAGCTAACAATTTAAAATCTTACAAAGTATTACCATACGAAAAAAGAACAGCGACCTCAACAAAACATTAAAATGCGCCAAAGTGTGAGAGAAAAATCACTTTTTCTCCAGGAAATAATTCCCCTTCACGCTACTAAGCACTCACTTGAAATGCACAATCTCCCGCCAAATGTACGTGACTTGCGAATTCTTTGTCTCCCGTTTGTTTGCCACTTTTATAAAGGCTCCTACACACTATACCGGGTATAATCGCCTAGTGACTGTAATACGGCCACATCTCAAAAAAAAAACATTTTTTTCCAATATTTTTGTCACGTACTTAGTACAATTTCTTTTGAGATGCAGCCACATCTTTGCAGTCACTAGGTGATATTATGGCGGGTATTTGTGCCGCCGGGCTTGCTGAATAAACGGATCGTTGGCACGCTAAAAAAATCCGGCGTCGGCATTAGTACCACCCTGGACACCGTAAAAGATACCGTTCATGTTGAAAAAAAGCTTAACCGCGTGGCCACGACATTGCGCGACCAGCGTCAGTAGCAGCGGTGGCTATACGTGGGAGCGAGAGACCGCGCTCCGACCTCCCGCTCCCGCCTATGGGCCTTATCACACTTGCGATTTACGAGCGAGTTACGAGCGTTTTTTTTCATACAGATTTCGACCGCAGCAAACTCGCCGCGACAAGTTTTGTATGAAAACATGTGTAAGAGGCGCATGCACTGGCGTACGTCGTCATTTGACCATTGGGAAAACTTGAGGTGAACGTCCATTACAAGGTTTAACAAAAGAAATTGTACTTTATATGAAAGAAACATTTTGTCTCTTCATTGGTTTTTTTTTAATGCGGGTAAATTACATCATATTTTATGTTACATACCTATAGATAAAATAAATCAAAGTACATAGAAAAATTAAATGGCACTCACCTGTGTCCAGACCGGGAATCGAACCCGGTACCTCTGGATTTCCGGCCCAGCGACTCAACCACTCGTCCACCGGAGCACCTGATTTAATTTTTCTATGTACTTTCATTTCTTGTATCTATATGTATATTTAAAGAAATTGTGTTAAAATTTTACATTTATAAATTTTCAGAAAATGTTAAGAATCCCTGCTTCTGTATCCCTCTAAAGTCTATTGTTATCCGGTATGAACACTCCTGCCTGCGCGACTAAACGCCGCCAGCCAAACAGCCCGCGTAGTGTGTAGGAGCCCTAATGACTTAAGTAAAAAGGTTATAGAATGATTTATAGTATTTTCGACTAGCCTGTTTACCTGGAATTGGCGATGCTGGTGATGTCTTCTTATTTGTTTACAAACGTGCTTACTTTCACGGCATTCTGAATAGGATATTGATGAACGGTCGAGTTCATCAATAAATGAGCATTCGCAAGGCTTTGAGAAGGAAACAAAACCTCGAG
Organism: Eudemis profundana; assembly: GCA_947034925.1. Lineage (NCBI taxonomy): Eukaryota > Metazoa > Arthropoda > Insecta > Lepidoptera > Tortricidae > Eudemis > Eudemis profundana. The sequence goes on along the minus strand of OX344805.1, from coordinate 23,336,228 downwards.
ATTTGAAGTAATTTAAGAAAATTGCAAAAATAAATAAAAATACCTAGATCCTCCGAATTAATGGAATTAAAATTAAAAAAAAAAGCGAAAGTTCATATCTTTACATTACAGGAATACCTATATGAAGTCCGGTTTCGTTCTAAGTACCTACATAATTCCTATTTGTTTTTATGGATAAATACAATTCCAGCAAAATACATGACTAACTTAAAAACCCCGCACAAACAACGCTGAAGCAATTCAACCACTAATGCAAACTCATTTGCAAACTTCCGTGAAAATTAATTCGTAAAAACGTCGAATGGGCGGGATCGACGCATGTCACTACGAATCCCTCAGGCACTTACGTCGTTTTTCGTCCGCGGCGACGCAATTATGAACATGACCGACCCCCGTAATGACGCAGGCTATTGTGCCCCATTATGCCAGGTATAAAAGACGCCATTTAAGAAACCCTATTATTTAAACACTGCTGAATAAGCTGCTTCGCGCTGATTGAAATTAGACTTAATGAGTAATGGCTGAAGTTTAACAAGGTTTTTTGTTACATTCCTTAATCATGATCTTCAGCCAAAAGTGCGCTGCTAGACATAGGCCTCCCACAAATAACACCACTACGACCGATCCTGACGAACGGTGACGCCGTTCTTTGGAGGGTTTAATCTGTGGATCTAATGGATGTCTTTTGGCTGATAGGTTTTATTCTCTGGTGATCAGAGGGCTGGCTCATTCTTAGCACAAAGAATCGGTATTGCCATTCAGCGTGGCAATGCGGCCAGCCTTCAGGACACCCTACCGCCCGGGAGGGACATGGGGGAGCTGTTTTATCTTTTGGGTTTAAATATCCTTTATGCCACACCTGGCCAAAATTTTACCGCACGCTACACGTACGCTTTCTACATTACATATATTACACAACTAGGGCGGTAAAACAAAGGGAGTCCGAGATCGCAGATGTTTGCGGCCCGAGCTGCAGGCGAGGGACGTAAATATTCGATCGAGGGCTTTCTTTTTTACCTCCCGTGTTGTGTACATCATTTTATGCCCACACTTGTCCAGAAAGCGGCTTTTTCTGTACGCAGCTATAGGCATATGTTATCATTTATTATAGCTCAGCCTATAGCTCAAAACAAGATATAATATTTAAATTTCTCTGTTATTCAATTGTTAAAAAGAAGCTTACTTCAAATTAAATACAAACTATGAAATACCGACAATGACATTTGCTAAATTAGATAAAACCTTAAAATATTGCTTTCATATTAAATAAATACCTTTCTCTGAGCAGAAGTAATTAACGAATAAATCGGATTAAAGATTACATTTGGGCGACGATTAATCTCAAAAATGATAAAAGGTTTTGAATTCACGTTAATTAAAACGGTCATGTTTTGTCGCAAAATTGATTTAAAGCTTCAATGAAATGTGGATCTTTTTTGTACATTTTGGGTCGTATTCGTAATTAATGGAGGAATGTAAGTAAAATATCACTGTATAGGGAACATGCACGAACTATAGGTGGCAGCACTAAACGACAAAAGAGACACGCGCGGACAATAAAGGAAACTATTACCCCTGTCAAATCAAGCTGTCAATGTCAATGATAATATGTAAGTGTCAATGTCAAATATCGTCGTAGCTAGACTGACGTTAATCGTCTTTCAACGCGATAAATTAACGTTATTAACGGCGTTTTCGTCAATGTAGCCCCAGCATGAGAGGGTATATGATTTAGATTGACGGCACCAGTTGGCAGCACCTTCGTCGTGCACGTTCCCTATTACGTGACACGGGTCAATGTCACAGGGACACGTCTCTGTCTCTGTAACCGAAATTTGCAAAAAATATGAATAAGATCCTGTTAAAATGAGCAAAATAAGGAAATAAGTATGTTAAAGTTTTGAGTGTGATATCTAACGTGTAACTTTTTTTATGAGTGGGAGAGTCCATTTTAAAAGTATTAATTTTAATACCATTAAATAATAAATAATGATGTTACCTTGTTTTGCAGACAATTTTCACAGAATATCGTTTCACAAAAAATGATTCAAAAAATATTTGATTGTTATATTTTCATTTCCATCAATTTGCTTTCAAAGAATATTTATTTGAATGAAATATGTTCCAAAGAAAACTTGTTCAGTGAATTTAATTTAGTCGAAAAATTGTTTAAAATACATCGTACCCTTGGTCAAATAACGACGCATCTGCAAAATGACAACTTTTCAGGATCTGTGTGTATCATGTACCTAGTTCGTATGATTTGTATGACTTTTAAGCAATAAAAAAACTTTGGACGTAAAGTCACATGCGTCGTTATTTGACCAAGGGTACGACATATTAACTAATAGAATTATTATTTACTGAAAGTTCCTTGTTCGGTGTCTCGTTCTAAGATATTTTCATTTCACAGAATATGCACATACAAATGTTTTGCAAGTTTGTTCATTTGCATATATTTTGCAAGTTTATCTCTGACAACTTTCTTGATAACTAGAAAATGGTTGATATAAGGGGCCCAGAAGGTAACATTTGTTTCCTGACTTTTCAATAAATATGGTATCATTATGACGTATCTGACACTGACTCCAGGTAAAAACGCAATAAGTGTTTATGACGTTCGTATGTAACTTTTGACGTTTTTCTCTACGACGTTTTTAAATACGAGTTCTTCAAATTAGTGAAGATATACATCACCTGAGTTTGCTGCAATGTTTAAATCGAATTAATGTATTTGTATCGTGTTTTGAATTTTATGGAACCAAATATTTCCTTAATCATGATTTCACATGGTTCGAGAGGATATCCATGCTCGTGATCCTGCTCAACTGCGTCACGCTTGGAATGTACCAGCCCTGCGTGGACGACCAGTGCGTGACCAACAGATGCAAGATATTACAGGTAACTATACCGTGACTTCACGTGTCTCGAGATATCCTTGCTGGTGACCCTGCTTACGATGACCCTCTTTTAGTTTGTATGGAAAACCAACCGGCTCGAATCACCTTAACGCTTGGTGGTTACTAGTGATTACATAATACTACATTACTAGGGCGGTAAAACAAAGAATGTCTCAGATCGCAGCTATTTGACGCCCGAGCCGAAGGCTGATCAATAGCTGGCCATACGCGTACGAATTTTCCCGCCGGACCTGCCTGATAGATGTGTCTGACGGGCATCTGACGGGCACATCCATCAATGTGTGTCGAGAAATAAACACAGATTTGTCCGCCGGATGTCTGTCCGCTGTCCGTTGGTTTTTAGCACCGACAGTGGACAGACATCCGGCGGACATCATTGATGGATGTGCCCGTCAGATGCCCGTCAGACACATCTGTCAGGCAGGTCCGGCGGGCAAATCCGTACGTGTATGGCCAGCTGATATGAGGCTTTTTTTATTACCGCCCGTGGTAAGTACAACATTTTACGCCTCACCCAGGCCATGAAGAGGGATTTTTGCCACGTTATGGCCACGTGTGACGTAAAACAACTTTCTTCTTTATAACGTACTTAAATATTAACAATGAATTTCAACACGACATTAAAAAGTCTCATATAGTATGCCACAGTAAAAAGGCTTAAAGGTAATTAAATTTGTCGCTAATTAATTCCCTTTATAATTGGCGTGGGAAAACGCAAATATTTAATGAACTGAGTCATTAAGCTTATTGTTTGCCCCATTTGGATGAATTATAATATGTGTGGTTCGACACAAACGATGTTTATGAATTTTATGTGCACCCATATCATAAATCCTATTATGCGTTCGGAAATCGAATATAATGACCGCCATTATTGCAACCAATAATTAAACATCAGTGTGTTATCTGTAGAAGTGTTATTATAATCTATAAAAATCACAATAACATCAAAATCGATTTATAATATGTATGCAGATAAAATAATGCATGTAATTGTAATTATTAAGCCTTAAACACTCATGTGATAATAGGGTACTTGCCTGTAGTCAATATAAATTACTTCACGCTAGCCTTGAAATCTGCTTTCAAAAATTTGCAAAAATCAACTAAAATTCACCTATTTAACGTTTTAAACGATTTTTAAAAGACCAAAAGCTATAAATGAGGAGATGATTTGATGTTTGAGCACAATGACGTCATTATGCTTTTTCTCATAGAAACTTCATACGATCCGAGCGTTTTGACAATTCATAAAAAGTAACTGATTTGATCTGTCAGGAAAGTACCCTATTATAGAACCACACTCGTGTTGCCTCTCATTGTATATCAGTATCATTTGCATAAACCTATATACGTAATTCATCTTTATTGTAATTAAAAATAAAAAAAACAAAACAGGAATAAAATGTGTACTTAGATTTAAAAATGGCTGGAAATAAAAAACGAAGCAAATCGTGTTGAGTTTTAGAAAAAAGAAAAATGCCAGCAGCAAAGAGAGTTAACAACTAAAAAAGACGAATGAAACCTCTACAGTAACATCGTGTTCAGTTTTCGAAAAAAGAACTGACCGATGCTCACAAAAATCAAACGCCCATCCGAGGTTTTCATTTGTTTTAGAACGAACACTCACCAAACTTGGAACGATCGGCAAACTGATGTTCATTTTTGTTCCTTTACGCCTTACAGCACGAGACATTTTTTTTTATTTTTTTTATTTATAGTTGCATTTTTAGCAGAATTAAGCCACATGGAAATTAAGGTTTATATATATTGACTAATTATCAAAAGTATGAACTACCAATGCCATGCTGACGCGGCAAACTTGTACATTTCTCTAACTAGATGTTTCGAAAGACAAACGCACGATTTTATCCCTCCCCCCCCAACAGAATCCTAGCTATGCTTGAAGGGTTATCGTGTTTCTTATTTCGGAATGTTTGCAGGTTTTCGACGACATTATCTTTGCATTCTTCACGTTGGAGATGACGATCAAGATGGTGGCTATGGGGGTGTACGGCCACGGGACCTACCTCGCGGACTCCTGGAACCGGCTGGATTTTTTCATCGTTATGGCCGGGTAAGCTCTACTCGCTCGTTGTGGTTTTGTTCCCTAATGAATCTCCAATATGGTAGCAGAGCGCGGTTAAAAGCCAGCTACCAAGGTTTATATTGGTACATAGACGAACTCTATGTTCCAAAAACATTTCATTTTAGGAAGAAGGAAGAAAGAAAATACTATATGGCAGCAGCAAAAAGCAGATATTGAGTAAGTAGAAAAGAAAAAGAAAACACGATGAATTTTCTGTAGTAAATCGTCGAAAATAGGGTATGTTATCAATTTAAATTATGACAAAAGTATTGATATTTTGAGCTAAGCGCAATTTTAGCTTTAATGTTGACAAAATCGCACTTTGTGCCATTTCTATTCATTATTTTGCGAAATTTATACGAAACTTAGCTCAGTTTTATACAATAACCGGCCAAGTGCGAGTCGGATTCGCACACGAAGGGTACCAACGTCGAGTAAAAAACACCAAAAAAACTCGTTTTTTGTATGGTAGTTCCATTTATCTTGTATAAAAATTGCTTGTTACTATAAATACCTACGGCAATATAAATACCTACACATTCTGTGAAAATTTTAAGTCTCTACCCATTACGGTTCATAAGATACAGCCCTGTGACAGACAGAGAGAGGGTCTTTGTAATAGGGTTCCGTTAGTACCCCGAAGGTTACCCAGAGTTCCGTACCCAAAGGTATAGAACCCTCAAAAGTGCACCTTTCTAAATAGGCTTAGTCCTGAATTTTATGATTTTACATAAACAACAATGGTATAATGCATTGAAAAATGTACTCAGCAAATTGTACAGTTAATTTGAGAAGAGATTTCCAAGGTGCTCAGCATCTGTCTGTCATAATTTAATCCAATTCTCTGTTTGTAATTGAATTCCATATATTATTAGAATAGAAATAACGAGTTCCGTTCAAAATACATATATTCTTAAAAGTAGCTGCAGAGTTCATGATAAACTATCATTTTGAGAATTTTGGTTAAATATTCAAATGTAGATATATATGTCTAGAATTTCAAATACACAAATACACAAAATTACAATACACAATCAAAACTAATCAAATTACCCAATCAATCTCCTTATTATTAAACAAAAAAAATACAATGTCAGACTTATACAACAAAATTAAAAAAAAACTAACTTAATTACAAAAATACATTAAAACAAACTACAAAAACCTATTCAAAAAGACCCCCCCGCATTACTCCCGGCGCGAAAGTGCCCATCAGACTCGCGGCGTTCCCGCGCTGAACATATTCATATTCATATTTAATTTTATTATTAAATTCTTTTTTCCTTATACAGGGTGCTAGAATACGCGTTGCACGTGGAAAACATCAACCTATCAGCGATACGAACGATAAGAGTACTTCGGCCACTTCGAGCAATCAACAGGATACCAAGTAAGCAAGATAATTCGATATTAACCTATTAACACATTATTTACAACTTAATAGCTACCTTAACCTAACTTAACCTATTGGGACCTAGATTATATGTACAAATGTCCCCTATGTCGCCTCCTGTGGGTAGGGTGCCCATAAGGCTGGCTGCGTTGCCTCGCTGGATGGCAATGCCTATCCGCTGGGCGAGGAACGAGCCAGCCCTATGATCACCGGAGGACCGGATAAGCAAATACCTTAGTTTTTTGAAAAGGTATTGGATCTTGCCATTTTCTTTATGATCTGGATATCGGGCAGCAATCACCAACCCGCCTGTTAAGCGTATCGATTAAATGGAGCATACCCGGCAAATGTCAGGTACAGTCATCGAAATATAATGTATGGAACGATAAAGCCGAATAAAAATGACGTTGAACTTTTTCCCACCCACTTTTCAAAATCAAACGTATTATGTATCAGTGGGGCTGATAACCAACTTAATGTTAATAAACCTACATGCCCTAGCATCAAATTCGATTTCGGCTTTGACAGTGCTTTATGGCATGGCGTCTGTTTTGCAACTTTTGCGTTTGTGGTAGCATCGAAGACGAATAAATTGAACCAGGCTATTTGCTTTCAAGATTTTTAGTAAAACATCGCACACAAGTTTTAACCTGGCCAATTTTAAAGCCATCTCATTTTATCTGCGATGAAATTACAAATAATAATTTTAATTTCAACGCATAAAAATAATTAATTCCCAAGGGTTCACAGAACAAAGCAAAAATTCGCACTTCAAAGATTAATACAGTACAAAGATTGCTTCAAAGAATTAAATTTAACAACAAAATTTCTCAAAGTTATTCTTGTAAACAAAGGCGTAGCGAACTTGAATTACTTACTAAAAGCTTTCTTAAGCTTAATAAGGAGCACTTAATATAAGATCCTCGTTTAAAGCTCCTTACACACTCGTCGGCCCTTAATTTGGTGTTTAGGAGGGATATCAGAAGTTAAAATCAAATTAATGAAGAGCCATTCCTCCAATTTTAATTTAACATAGATTTAACCTGTGAAGCAACTTTCAAGCTAATCGAATATTTACCCACTTAAGCTATAGCTTGGCAACTTCATTGGTGACACACACATGTGTGCTTTTTGTTATGTGCAGCCGCAACTACTTACACAAGTTACCGCCAACACGAACGGCTACCTGCGGAGGCTGCCTCCATCGGCAACAAAGTGGCTTGGCTTGCCAACGAAGTTGCCAAGCTATAGGAATCACTCATTTTATCGACTACTGACTGAGGGATATGATTTTAACTGAGTTTTTTATTTAAGAAAAAACAACGTGTAGAAATCTGCATTATAAAATAAAATAAATAGATATTGGGGGACTATCTTACACAAATCGACGTGTTCCCAAACTAAGCAATGCTTGTACTGTGATGGGTGCGAGGACGACGATAGACTTTTTTTTTTGTTGGTCTGTGTCCCGTTTGAGCAATATGGTGGCCACTTGGGGAAATCTGTATTTGTGCCCCTCTCCGAAGACATACATATATAGACATGCTTATATAGATAAATATATACTTAAATAGATAGAAAACATCTATGACTCAGGAACTAATACCGGTCACTCATCACACAAATATTTGCCCTTACCAGGATTTGAACCCGGGACCTCTAGTTTCGTAGACGTTGGTATTATGTATTCTCGAAGAAGGTCAACGGTGTGTGTGAAGTCCGTATAGGCTGGTAATGATAATGACTAAGGAAAAAAATTCTCTTGAAATTCTAATTAAGCCACGAAAGTGACTTTTCGACGTTTTTGAGGGGTATTATAATTCAAAAGTGGTAGACCACTTTCGTGGCTTATTGTACCCGTAATTTACAAACATTGACATACATTGATTACAGTGTCTAATTAGTCTAGTGTATTTAGTTCTTAATCCACTTATGCAAACCTTAGTTCAGAATTTCAACGTCCTTTAAATTTTTCAATTAATTCCAACATTCCCAAGCATCTTTGTAAATGTGGAACGTCTAATAAAATAGAAATGGAATTTATCAAAAGAATCAGACTTTTTTCTCTCTCAGCCATGTCTCTGGCATTATCTCGATTGTCCCAAATTTTCCTTTACGACATCGTTAGGGCAGAAATATTTTGCACTGATGGTATTTTTACTGATGACATTAAGATTGTTGATAACATAAACATCCTGTCATCAAACCTTTGTGTTTTAAAGGTACTTGGAATACCTATTTGTCGTAGATTCATTAACGAAATATAATTGCTTAAATCTCCGGCACTACCTCTTCATTGAAAACACACCAGCCTCCCATATTCCACCAAAAAAGAGTAAAACCCAAATTTAAAGACTAATTATTCACCTTTTTCAGCATAAAGGATAAATATATAAAACGTTTTCTCCACATACTTTTCCATATACACTTCAACGTCATTTACAGAGCTGCGCTAAAAATATCCATGCACGTTTTTGACTTAAAATATGAAAATCGCATATTCATTATAACCATATCTATATACAACTCTTAACAGGTCCACGCATTCGCTTGCAATTTGAACTTTATTCCAACGGATTACAGTCGTTTATCGCTGAGTTTGTTAAATGAGAAGGGAGGTTCTGGAAGTTAGGTTGTTTTGCAGTAACCCTGAACTGGGAGCGTGGGAGGGATCGATCACGCAACAAGTAGCCTGCAGCCCGGGCGTGGAGTGAGCCTCGTCGTGTTTACTCGGTGAAATTTTGTTGGGCATAGTTAGGCGTGTTGCTTTTAACCGACATTAGGGATTTGAAATTTTGAAACGGTCATCTATTTAGGCTATTTTCCTTGTGCTGTGATTCAAGAATTGCTCGGTCAAAATGTTAGGCACGGTTCGGCGTGTTGCTTTTACCCGACATTAAAGCCTTAAAAGTTGGGTCGATCCAGAATTGCTGTCAAAATGTTGGCAAGTTTGATAATTATATAGATTTTTTTGTCGATTCAGTTTTTTTATTTTTTTTTTCTAAACGGTAAAGTCATTAGTGTCAACAAGCTCGCTAGGTCTATAGCTCACAGGGCCATCAGTTATTTAAATAATCAAAAAACTAACTGCATTAGCTTTCAAGATATAATATTTTACTCGGAGTATTTACTCTCTAGTGTACGTATATCAATAATTCTTTATACACTCAAGGAAATTGAATGTTTAGTAGTTTAGTCGTCTTCATAACTTGTTCGTATCGGCTCGTTCGGGGTTCGACATCAGTCGTGTCGCGTCGGAAAATAGTAACACTTACCAATTGCCGAATAGGAAATATTTATTTGATTTTCTAAAATCCTAAATGAGCATTTTTCAAAATAGGTGTCAACATTATACATATTTGACGCTCATTTCTTTTAGTTTTGGGGCCCGACAAGTAACTGTCTAATGTAGTTTCTAGATCTCGAACATTTGCATTTGCGGTGTGTTAAACAGATTAAAATATCGATTGATTTGATTTATTCTGTATCTCAAAGAAAAAAGCTCAATCATTAAAAATATGACTGTTTATATTTTTTGTTTACTATTTTTTGCAAAATTATACTATCATTTAAATACTAAAAAGATAATTTAAATACATGCCTTACAGAATTATGTCAACCTGCCAAGCATTCCAATTCCTTGAGTGTACTACGTATGAATAATTTGTTGTAAATGTTACGGTTCTCCGTTGGATCGATCGCGCAACAAGTAGGCTGCGCCTAGCGAACACCGCGCTAATATAGATGAAGTATGTATGTATGTAAACTCTTTATTGCACATAATAAAACAAAGCACAGTGCTTGATCGCTGCGGTGAGATCCCTGAAGTACCAATAGCTTACGTATATAGATACAATAAATCAAAGTACATAGATAGCACCTTAGCACATAGCGCCTTAAGGCGCTGGGCCGGAAATCCAGAGGAACCGGGTTCGATTCCCGGTCTGGACCACAGGGGAGTATACCATTTAATTTTTCTATGTACTTTGATTTCTTGTATCTATAGATGTAACTTAAATTTACCCGAATTAAAAACAAATAAAGATATATCATGTTTCTTTCATATGTAGTATCAAGAGCTTATCTGAAGAGACTCATTACAGAGTAAGGAATGCAACCCGGATAACCGACTTTATTTAGAGTCGGGTAAAGCCCGGGTATTTTGACTCAGAATCCGGGCTTAAAAAAACTGGTTATTAATAAAAATTATGCATGTATCGTTTTATTTTAAAGGTAATAAATAAAATCTAACGTCGGCCGCCTTAAAGCAATCGCAAAAAAACATCACATGCTTGCTTATCTTGCTTAACACGGCCGGCAGTACCGGCAAGTTCATTATAGGTAATACAACCCGGGTACCCATAAACCCGGGTAACTGACTTTATTTAGAGTCGGGTTTCATATTTGACCGGGTATTGGATTCCCTATTACAGAGTAACACAGATAGGTACATTATTTTACATAGAATACCTGTGCTTGTGTGTTAGATGTATTTTAGTAGTAAATTTAAGACCCGAGTTTTCAGATATCGCGGGGATAGTGCAATACCGCATTCGTAGCATATGTAGATAAGGTTTCAATTTCTAACTTTGCTTGAAAATTACGCGGTATTGCACTATCCCCAACGATTTGTGCTTTTCAAGCGAAGGTCGGGAGTTCAAATCATGGCTTTATGTACGAAATGTGATTTGATATTTACTTACTATTCTTTTTCGGTGAAGGAAAAACATCCGTGATCTGTGAAGGAATTCAATGGTGGATGTGAAGTTCCCAACCCTATGTGAAATATGTTTAGATGATTGTTACTAAATAACGGGGTAACAACTGGATGGATTGAGATGAAATTTGGCATACAATTAGACAGGGTCCTGGATTGAAACATAGTATACTTTATATCCCGGTAAAGAGTTTCCTTGAATTGATAAGGGGAATAACGCGGGCGCAGCTGAGGATAAAGGCTAGTACTCGTACGTTATAATCAGGTTTCGAAAATTCGGATGCTTATTTACGAGTACCTAAACTTTGCCGTCTACGTCGATGTAGTTGTATGGAGGCGGACACAATAAAATTTTATTATTACCCTGGATTTCTAAATTAACTTATTATGCTAACAAAAACAAATACTACCTATTTAAGTATTTAAATGAACTATTTGCAGTTATTGTATGTACTCGTTTTTTTGAAGTCGGTTAAAAATAGCCATAAGCTAAAAATATTCGCGAGATACTACATTACTATGACATTTTGTATATCGCGGAATCCGGGAACTTATTCCGGGAATTTCCCAAGTTTAGATATAAAAGCATCCAAATTTCCGATGCCGGGTTATAATTTTTAATTGCAGTTTGATAATAACTGTACGTCTAGCATAACTGGCCGCGACTTCGTTTCTCGCGCGACTGAGCATCACCTGTCACTGTTACTCAATATTGATAGGAAAGAGATAGGTGCCATTTGTCGCGCGACAAAGAGTCGCGTGTCACAATTGTTTTAGAGGTAATGGTACATTTTACCGAGAGCGATACAATGCATGCGCAAGGTTGGAACCGATTCATTTGTAAGTCTTCCGGACATCAAACGAACACTATTACATTAAGGAGTTTCTAGTCGATTGGTTTTCCATACACACATAAAGAGGGTCATCGGTCATGCTTCCACGGCATCGATTATGTTTGAATTGTGTTTTATATTATAGCTGTAGCACTCCAAAAGTGAAGCTCTATATGGACGCTAATTGGCGTACCTCCGCTTAGTCGCTCTCGGGTAAGTCAACAAGACGCACCGGAATGGCAGCTGTAGACATCTGCAGATTTTGCAAAAAAAATGCCGTCGTGTTTTATACCTTTATACATTTTGCGCGAACGCGCAATGTTATTAAAAATCGCAAAAAGCTATAAAAATATACTTTTTAGCAAAAAATCTCTCAAATGATAACAATAAATGGCGCTGACGTTAAACGACAGATTGCACGTGATTCTGATTCTTTGAGACTTCGCATGTCACTGGCGAGGACAAAATGTATCAAACTATAAATTGATACACATGTCATGGAAGCAAATGATGACCCTCTTTGTATTTGTATTGAGAACAGACCGGCTTAGATCACATTAAACACAATAATTCTCCCGTATCTCTCGCGCTTCATCAAACAACGACACAATAGACAAAAGCCATAACTCATTCCCGCCGTTATCTATTGGCATAGTACCAATGTACCTGGTAATATCATGTTTCGTCTTATACTGCGAATAAAACACGCATAGAATCATTTTCATTCATTAATTTTGGTTGATTTATTTTAACATCAAAGGTGAAGCTCTAGAATTCTTGCAATTCTTTCTACTTTTTTATTCAATCCAAAGGCCAGCACAAAGATCAAACACCGAACACACAAATACCTAAACGGGATCATTAACTGTTTTGGATATGTGCAAATGACACTTGTCAGTCGACACACCACAGACCTCATACAGATACCTGTTTTGTTAATACGGATGTACACACGCGACATTACGGTGCGTGTGTAGTGTCAAATCGAGAATTTAAAACAATATTTTGGAATAATTACGAGAAATAAAATGCAGTAGCGATATTTTCTCGACTTTAACGACAAGGCTTATCGAAAAAAAATATAGACTACACATCTTTGAAAATCTTTACCTAGCCAATTATACATGCCATATAATCTTGATAGTGTGCAGAACTTGCACTCAATTAATGTTTAAATTTGAAAACCATTCTTATCATAGAAATATTATCATGGTGCCGAAACCAGGGTTTGCGCTTAGACTAAAGTTTTCCCAAGTTCCACTATACGACTCACGCCGAATAATGATCTCTGTGACAGTTCATTTTCTCTACTCGTATTCGTATATCCTAAATCCGAAAATAAAGGACAGCACTTATTAGCATCGTATTAATATTGCTTTAATGCAATATTTCTACACAAATTTAAGTGTTATACTTAAATTTGTGTAGAAAGTTATAGCATTTCCATTATAATATTATGGAAAAAGAACTGTCATAGGGGTCATAATTCGGCGTAAATTATATAGAATGTATCTCAATGTGCACTGAAATCCATCTTAGCGTTGAGTCTATGCTAATTACAAGCAAACTACGCTGCATGCATTTTTAATAGCAACTGTTTGAGCGCTGTACGCTGGCTGTATTAACTCAAGTGACGTTGTATTATATTAAGTGTACACTTGACGTGTTACATTTCTATGACACGATAAGTATACCAAATTATTATTGTAACATAATACAGCGTAATACACCACGTAATATAATACCCATATTGCAGTCATATTTTCAGGAAATTAAATTTTGGTGTAATACTAGTCAATATAATGATAATTAAGATTGATAGATAAGTCACGTAAAATAATTAAGAGCTTTGAAAAACATGTAGTGAAATATCCAACCCTTCATAACGGGATTGATCCATTTTTAACTAAATGTTCTTAAGAGGAAACAGGAGGGCAGTTTTTCCATACAAACGTAGTCCCCTGTTTCCTCCCTGGATAATGCCAGTAGAGCAATAAGTTTTTGTCCAAAAATCTATGGCTACTATTGATAATTATGTTCCTATGTTTTCCTTTTTAGGATAAATTGATTCTCAAAAGAGATATTAACCTTCAAAAACTTGAAAAAAATGCCAGATTTTCCGCTGAAAACAAATTTGACTAGATTATTAAAAAAAAGGAAAACATAGGAACACGGCCAAAGCCTTTCTTTAATGTTTAATGAAAAAATTAGTTAAATAGGTTAAGTTTTGGGGACGAAATCAGGGGACTACGAAACGTTGTTTTCATGAAATTTTAAAAGGTATTTTCGGTCCAAGCTGCAGTTGTCTCTATCGCGCTCTGCGCGGGAGAGGCGGGCAGTGCGGGACAGCGACACATTTTACAAATACCTAATTTTCAATTCTCTCCACCTTACTGTTTCCTCTTAACAGTTTCCTTTTTAATTTGAGCGACTTCTGTCTGAGTTAATTCTTCTTTCAGTACGTTTCACATGTTTTGTTATATTAGCGGACTAAAGTAATAACCCTAATGTTACTTTTCTTGTTGCATTTTGAATGTGCCTATATGAGGTTCTGGTTACTTTTCTCTAAAGCATATTCATTATTTCATCTTTGAGACAGCCTCTGATGAACATTATATCTAGGTTGCCTCCTGTTTTCATCGACTTTTGGCAACCCTAACTGAACTTCTAACTTTCTAAGTATATCAATACCTTTGGGATTAATTATTTTAAAGGATATTATTGGCAAATATGAGTTATATCAGTTTTGATATTTCATAATAATATCATCAATTGTAAATTGATTTGGTTCAGACAAGTAAAAAATACATTGACACTAATGGCTGGCTATCGATACCAAAAGCTCGAAAAGCATTAAAACATTGTTTTGAACGCTGCTGAATAATTTAGTGAGCACAATTATGTGGCAGCCGTAAATAGCCTTCGTGCTGCAAATTGCTTTGAAAAAAGGCCGATGCCCAGGTAAACCACTAAAAAAACGTACAACAACAATTTCTCTGTGACCTTTAATAGGCTGACGAAGATATTTTATTTATAGCTATCGTCTATCCGCGACTTCACACACACACACATACACACACACAACAGGCGTATGGAGTGAGCCCCGTTCATAGTTTGCCTTTCTATTTCACTTCTTGGTTTTTAGGGTTCCGTAGCCAAAATGGCAAAAACGGAACCCTTATAGTTTCGTCATGTCCGTCCGTCCGTCCGTCCGTATGTCACAGGCATTTTACTCAAAAACTACACTATGGATATTGATGTAATTTGGAATATAGGTGTCTTGTATGAGCCGCTACTTAGTTTGGTAGTTAAATAAATAAATAAATAAAATAAAAAAGCCATTTATTCCATGCAATGCTTACATACACTTAATTCTTTAACATTTCAATTCTCATTTTCGCAACAAAATTAAATTTAGATTTTTGGTTTATTATCAATATAAGTAATCATGTGTTTTCTTTTTTATTATTATTGCTATTGAATTGATTTTAAATTATATAAAAATAAATTATTAAATTTTGAATTAAATAAATTATTATAGATATACATAATTCCGTTTTTTTTTTTTTCTGTTTGTTTCTATTATTGTTGCAATTAAGCATGGACCCCCCTCAGGTATAGGCCTCCTCCAAAGATTTCCACTCGTCTCGATCTTGAGCAACTCCCATCCACCGTGTTCCAGCAATGTTTTTGATGTCTTCTGCCCATCTTGTATATGGTCGACCGACCCGGCGCTTTCCAGGGGGGCCATTCCATGTAGTGACTTCATATGTCCATCTGTGGTCTTTAAGCCGCGCTACATGGCCGGCCCACCTAAACTTTAGTTTCTGTGCATATTTCAGGGCATCTATACTCTTGGTAACGTTTCTTATTTTTGTGTGTCGGACCTTGTTTATCTTTTTTAGTTTTAGCATGCTGCGTTCCATGCTTCTCTGACACGTGATAATTTTTTTCTTTGCCTTACTAGTGAATTTCCACGTCTGGCACGCGTATGTCAGGCTTGGAAGAATGCAAGAGTCCATAATGTTCTTTTTAAGCTCTACAGGCAAGTTGCTCTTCATTATTTCTTTATAGCTCCAGTACTTATTCCACGCGTTCCGTGTTCTTCTTTCTATCTCTAACTCGTTGCTGTTATTGTCAAAACCGATCTGTTTTCCAAGATAGACGTACTGGTTGACGTATTCCACTGGTTCGTTTTCTATTGTGATCGTCTTACTGGTGCTGTTTGTCATAATTTTAGTTTTCGATAGATTCATCTCTAGGCCTACTTGCCTACTAGCTGTATTGAGCGATTCTATCATACATTGCAAGTTGCTACTGGTTTCTGACAGTAAGACCAGGTCGTCTGCGAATCTTAAGTGGGTCAGACTTTTGTCTCCAATTCTTAGACCATAATTTTCCCAATGCAATTTTCCCATGACATGTTCCAGCACTGCAATAAATATTTTTGGGGACAATGGGTCGCCTTGTCTAACCCCTCTCTTTATTGGGAAGCTATGGCCAGTTGACTCTAATTTGACTCTACTTTTATTTTTACTGTATATGTTTTTTATGATCTGTATATATGTTTTTTCTACTCCTTGGACTTTTAGTGCTTCCCAGATGCTTTCATGGGAGATTGTATCAAAAGCTTTCTGGTAATCTATGTAAGCTATGTAGAGCGACCTTTGATTTTCTCGGTATTTTTCTATGATCAGTTCCAGGGTATGTATGTGATCTATGGTTGAAAAACCTTTCCGGAAGCCAGCTTGCTCAATGGGTTGCTTGGCCTCTAATGTTTTGCTCACTCTCCGGTCTATGATGGAGGAGAACAGTTTATATAGAGACGGTAAGAGACTTATCGGTCTGTAGTTGCCAATTTCTTTTGGGTTACCTTTTTTGTAGAGTAAGATTATATTTGATTCTGACCATTGTGAGGGTGTTTCTGCAGTCTCTAGAATTAAGTTAAATAAATATACGAGTGGCGTTGCTAGCATACCACATCCAATCTTTATCGCTTCGTTTGTTAAATTATCAGAACCAGGGCTTTTTTCCATCTTTAGTTTCTTCACCGCTTGTATGATTTCAGGTTCGTCGACTTGGTTAATTTTGTCTCCGGTTGTTTTGTGACAGTTTTCGTCGTCATAGGTGTTTTTTCTTTGTTGTTTTTCATTGTTGTATAAATCCTTGTAAAAGTTTGTGGCAATGTCGATAATATCCTTACGGTTGTATGTTGTTTTACCCGTCTTGCTCAGGCTCTCAATCCATGTTTTATTGGTTTGAAGTTCTTTAGTAGCTTTTTTGTAACTTTTTCCTTGAGTCAGATAGTTTTGTAGAGTTTTCATTCTGTAGTTTTTGTAGTCGGTTTTTATGTACTTATTTGTTAGTTTATAAAGTGCACTCAGTTCGTTTTTTTCAGATCGGGTTTTTCCTGTCTTTCTTTGTAGTTCTTGCCTTCTTTCCAGGAGTGATAGTGTTCGTGCTGACAGGATTCTATGACTTTTGTTAGTGTCAACTGTTGCATTTGTCTTTTGTAGGCTAAGTTGGATGACATGTATTAGTCTGTCGTAGTAGTTTTGCACAGTGTTCTCTATTCTATAATCTAGTAGATCCGGTAGATAGAGTTCGAGGTTTTCTTTGTAGAGTTTTTGTTCTTCGTCTGTTTTAAGGATATTTTTTGGTGTGCTGGTAAATCTTGTACGACTTCTTTTCACATGTAGATTAATTGTGGCTCTGACCATTCTATGATCTGTTGTGAAATTCACATTCAAAGTTTCTATGTTGAGGAATAATTTTGGGTCACTGGATAGTATATAGTCGATTTCATTTTTATATTTTCCATCAGGGGAACGCCATGTCCATCTACGCTTTAATTTTTTGTCGAAGTAAGTATTCATCACTGAAAGCTGGTTTTCAAATGCAAAATCGATTAGTGTCTGTCCCCTTTCATTTCTTATTCCATATCCATATTGTTTTGTGATCATGTGTTCTTCTCTAAGTGGCTGTCCTATTTTAGCATTGAAATCTCCCATTATAATTAATGGTTTATATGTTGACTCTATGGCTCTATCTATATCTTTGTAGAACTTTTGGATTTCTTCTTCGCTTGCTGATTCTGTTGGGGCATATATTTGGATGATACTTAGGTTGGATCCTTGTATATGCAGGTTCAGTAGCGCTACTCTTTCTGTGATTCCTATAAAACTTGTTATGTTTGATTTTAAAGTTTTATTTATTAGGAATCCAACACCATATTTTCCTGGTGTTTGGCCTATTTGACATAATATAAAGTTCTCGTATTCTTCTATCTGGTGTCCTAGTCGTCTTACTTCCGATAGACCGATAATGTCATATTTTATTTCTTTTACAGCTTCTTCCAGTTCTATTAGTCGATTGTATGTTGAAAGTGTTCTGACATTATATGTAGCAACATAAAGCTTGTTTTTCAAGGGTTGTTTCATATCTGGGTTTTTCTTTGGAGGGTGGTGGTCGTACTCTTCCACGGTGACCAGCCGGCTTGGAAGATATTTTTCATTGTTGTCACTGTTGTTATTCATTGTGCTATTGAGAGGGGTTGCTAATTGCTATAGGTTCGAGTCGTTTATCTGTTGTGATTCACTGTTATGGTTTTTGTTTATAAGGTAATTGAGTATCCCCGGCTTAACGATTCCATCGGTAACATTTGATGTCTTTTGATAGTTGGTGTTCGAAATACTAGGGGTAGGTGTAGTAGGTTTGTTTTTCTTATTTGCTGGGACTCTATATGATGCGTTGGATAGATGGCTAGTATTTTCCTGCGGCGAGTCTGGCAGAGGTCTTTTGTTATTTCCTGGTGTGTTGGTTGTTTCAGATTTTTTAAGTATTACCAATTTATCATATTTTATCACAGCTTTGTTTCCCTTTTCTTTTTCTATCAAGACTTGTTTTTGTAGCTCTTTTCTGATCTCTAGAACATGCTGGGGATAATCTTCTTTAATGTAGTAGTTGGTATCATTCAGTACTCTTTTTTTCTTGAGGATTTCAATTTTTTTCCCGAGCGTGGTGAAAGTTACGATCACTGGCCGGGGCTGTTCCGATTTTTTTCCTATTCTTCTGACTTCTTGAATGTCTCTGTAGTTTAGATTAATTTTAAAGTAATCAGTTATGAAGGTAATAGTTTCTGCTTCTAAGTTTGAGTAGGAATATCGGTCGTTGTATTCTTCGATGCCAAAGATTACTATATTTCTGTTTCTTGCCTGTTTCTCCAGGAAATTCAGTCTCGCTTCTTGTTTTTTGCACTGTTCTTTCAGTTCATCGTATTTTTCTTCCAACCGATTGAATTTCTCGTCTATAATGCTATGTATGTTTTCTGTGACTGTTTTTGTAACTTCTGTGCCATTTTCCCTGATTGCGACTCTTTGTTCATCAAGATCTTTTTGTATTTGGCGTAAGGATGTCATAATTTCTTCCATTTTTTATAGCTTAATGTGAAAATTTTCAAATCAGATAGTGTTGAATCGTTTGGCTGTCAAACGCTTGTTTACATACAGGTGGCGCACTCTATTAGGGAGCGGCGGAGGTTTTGACAAGTTGTCGATTGAGTGTTTTTGTTAGTGGTAGTACTTGTCGCTAGGTGTCGCTGCTACGATGTCCGTGACTAGTGTCTAGATGGCGCTTATTTCAGTAGTGGCGGCATCGAAATCGTGACTTTGCCGGTTTGGTTTTTAATTTTAGGTTATGTGATTTGATAAATTATTTTTGCACTTAGAATTTTCGGTGGCTGTTAAATGTTTTTGATACAGGAGACACGTTATTGTTCTTTTGTGTGGTTTCACTTGCACGAAATTAGTCTTTTCTTAAAATAATGATACAAACAGTCTTGAGAGTTACATTTTCACCTATTCACTATTGTTCGATGTTTTTCACTGTTCTTTTTATTTCACGAGGTGGTTGAACACTAGAACTGACTATTTGATTGGTCTTTAAACACTTTTATGCGGTTTTTCTATTTTTTAGAACCTCAAGAATGCACTGACGATGTTTACTGCGGCACAGTAGCGCCCTCTCTTAGTTAAATAACTAAAATAAATATTTTTAGGGGGGGCACTCCATACATGTTCCAGAACCAAAAAAAAAATTTTTCAGAAAATATCAACGTGTGCTACATAGTTCAACAGCTCTTTTGAAAACATTTTAAGGTTCTTAAGTAATGCTTTTGATTAAGACCTTTGGAAATAATCGCTCCGAAAGTTGTGAAAATTGTGTCCCCCCCCCCCCTCTATCTTCTAAACCGTGTGTCCGAAAAATATAAAAAAAAATGCAAAGATAACGCTTAATTAATACTTTCAACGAAAATTATTTTCAACAAGATCGGATTAACCGTTTTTGACTTATTGCCGATAAACTGCGCTTCTCAACAAAAGGACGTAATTGCTATGAAGATTCATCGATTTTACATCGTATTTTTTACCTTATAGTTATTTCCCTTATAGTTACGGCTATGGAACCCTACACTGAGCATGGTCCGACATGCTCTTGGCCACTTATTATTTCTTCTGTAACTCTTTCAATGCTTGTGTCACATTAAGAGTTAAGAATAATGTAGATTATTTCATGTGATATTGCCTCCACTAATAGTTCCTCAGTGGACATATGTAATGTTTTTGATATAAAGTTTATTTTTAAAAGACGAAAAAATAAAAACAGTAACTACCTAAAGATAAAACTAAATTAAAATTAAATATACTATATGGACCACTATAAACTACTACAACTAAATACTTATCTAAATTATATCCCGGCCCGACACTCCTGATCCAAAAGTGCCAAATATGCCAGCCGCATTGCCCCGCTGTATGGCCAATGATATTTGTTGGACCAGATAAAAGCCAGACCGGGGGTCACAGCCCCTGTTTCTCAATCGGCGCCCTATGTTTTTTATTAGGTTTTTCGCCTCAGCACACCATGGCCCAGCGGTCTCAACAGCAACCGCATCAGCATATGGAATTGGTTTTGTGTTTTAGTAATTATCTCTGTTTATTTCTGTATTATAATGCTGTTAATGTCCCAAATAAATAAAAATAAAATGAAAAATAAGTAGATAACCTTTCTTTGTTCTCAATTAGTCGCAACAGCTGCAAATCGCCAGTATGATAAAGCCCTAAACAGCCATTTATAATTGAAGGGTACACGTAAAGAACACGTCTAGTCACCGAAGTAACTTTTTGAGTTATAGCGGTTTGAAAGTTAGTCATCGGGAACAATTACTATGCCAACCATCTCTTTAAACGTGAAAAAAAAATCATTTAAGATATTCACCTGGAATCAAGTGGTACGTTATAGTACATTGCGATGTCTACTTTTTGAGATTAAAATCTCATTTTCAAAAAAAAGTGACTAGACATGTTCTTTCCGTGTACCCTTCAATTTCACTTTCAGTTGCACCACTCTGGTGGCAAAGAATCTGCATGGCCTCATTGAATTTAAAATAAGTGCAACGCTAAGCTTTACGAAGTTATTTATAGCTGAGTTGCAGGCTTACAGTTCCGCGAGAGCCCCTCAATTAATCCCATTGAGCTGTAACGGACGCAGACCAGTCGTTATTGAGTTTCGTCGCAGCGATTATTAGATCGTCTATTTTAAAGCTTAGTCGTTAACAGTGAGGATACCATACGCTTTAGAATTGGAATTAGTAAATGTTTATTGTCATAAAAAAGAACATGTTACAACAAAAAAAAACGTGAATAAACTAAAAACTACAATCAAAGAAACAAGGAAAAAAAGCGCTGGTTTTCAGATTGGTCTCTAGAGAGAAGTCCCTAGAGTTTAACTTATATAATGTAAATAAATTGCTTTCAAATTAATTACCTAGTATTGGGAAAAAGTAAAAAATAAAGTATCGTAGGGACGTAAGCAGGACTGTACCCATGTTCAGATCCTCTCCACATTTTGCTCACCGCAATGGACGTAGCCTCGCCAACAGATATCTGAAGCGCAGTACGATGAAGTAAGCCGGCCACTTTGTACTTACGAGCAGCACGCACATATCAATCACCGTAGCAGCCTACTACGAGCTCGCACAACCGGCGCTAAGCCACCGGCTTACTAGAGCTGCTTCAGTTATCTGTTAGCGAGGCTACGTTCGGCTGTTCACCACTAAACTTTTGTGGAGACACTTCTGTCACCTGTCAGTTCTGACATGCTCTACGTCGCGCTAACGAAGTTTTCTAAGTCGGTTGCATAAATACAACTTCCGACTAACTCTCATTGGACTTCGGTCCCCAGGCACAACACCCACCTGGAGAGAGATCTCTCTATTGTCCTCTCTTCCCACAGTGGTGACCTCCGACAATGGACGTAAACGCAACTCTGACGAATATGGCGCAGCTTCACAGCAAGCCAGACCCTCTCCGAGTGTACCACCTAACATTATGTCATCTATTCATGCCCTCGTATCCTCAGCTACTAGCGACTCGACTGCACGCTTCTGCTAATACTCTACTACTACTGCTACGCCTGCTACTACTCGCAGTCCTCGCCCCCTCGCTCGCCTCTTCGGCTCTGAGCACTCTCGCTCGCCACACTGGTTCTGAGCAGGGCACTTGTAAGCGGATCCCGCAACGCATAAGTTGCACTTCATACGTCTCTTTCCACACTTTCGTGCCGCAAAACACTATGAAAAATTTCGACCTGGCTCTGAAAATCTGGGTAAATTGAGCGCTCTGGAGTTATTTACTGCTGAGCAACAGTTTTGCGCGAGTGGGCTCAATTAATCCCTTCGCGTTAATCGATGAGAGCTATCGGGTGTGGGCGCTGCGGAAATGATGGGCGCTTACCAGAAGATTTACTTTCCGAGTTTACAGACATGTAATTTTCATCAACGTATACGTAGACGAAAGCATTCGGTATCAGATTTTTTTCCGTGTTATATTTCTATTTTGCCGGATATTCTATTTTTCCGAATACTGTTTACGCATAAATGTTAATTTACACATACCATTGACTTTTCAGAAAAATCATAAAAGACCTAACCTCTAACCTAACCTATTCTAAGTGACTTACGTAAAAGATTTTCCGTCATAAACTAATGCAAAATTCAAAGTAACAATAACTGCTTGAAAACCGGGTCTCAATTTACGCAGGAGCGCTGTGTACAACTTGTTTAACTTCACTATAGTTCTCAGACCCCACAAGAAACTTACATGTACTATGAACTACAAAGTGCTATATCACTCGAAGGCACTAACTGCAGACAACGAGGTCGGCGGCAGATCCTAAGTAAATACTTAAGCCTCAGAGTTGTTTGAACCATTAAATTAGCTTGAACTTTGGCGCTGTCAGACTAAGACCGAGAACGTTCTAATTGACACTTTTAAAGAACTAGTTTAATTAAAACTCTTGACCTGTTAGAAACTTGCTCTGTGAGCTAGCTCATGGCTTTGCCATTTTGAAAAATGTCCAAAAAATAAGTCAGCAAAAATGTCTATTATAATATTCGATCCTGCCCTCGACATTTCACGGGAATCGCTTCAGAAATGGAGAAATGCTACCTGTAGAGGAAACAGACAGACATCCATCGGACTAACGAAAGCACTTTTGCCTAAGCTGAAACGGAGGTGCTTCACTCACGGTCAATAAATGCCCAAGTTAACTGATGTTGAACAACATGAGATAGATGAGAACTCATGCTGAGTTGATCCAAAACGAGCGATATAACCGGCCAAATGGTGATGAAGCCACAATATTGTATAAATTGAATACCAAGAGCATTTGACATTGTTTACAAACACGCCCAATTTAACTCGAAGCTGTTGTTTACGCTACAGTGTTTACAAAATAAATTAATAATATCAACGGAAGTTTACCATCCAATATTATTCAAATGAGACGTCACAGATATATTTTAAGTTGGCCATTGAATAGCCATGAGTAGCCCCCGATAGAATAATAGAAAGGTAATGATGCGGTAGGTAGGCGTCAACCTAAACAGTTCCTCAGAATATTCCCCATTGTACAGACGGTAGAAGACGCAGAGAGATGCAAAGACTCTCTGGAGGTTAAGCGTTTCTAAACTATAAGTATGGAATCGCTAAAAATGCACTTATTATCCTGTTTTATTATTGAATATTATAGACAGGTTAAGAATCCGGACAAACAACATATTTGGACAAGCAAAATTATGCCAAAACAAGGGGAACCATGCGTCAAACGCTCGCGAAACATTAACATTTAAACAAGTCTCACTGAAGTGACCCAACTGGGTCGTCAGCTTGCCCTCGCTAACTCCACAAACAACGGGCACAATGCAACCGCCACAAATCGGACCCTTAGTCATACAATGCCACATCACTACAGAGGCCACACGATTATGCGACCTTTCTCTCCCAAAACCCGTTGAGGCCAAGTGGTTACACATAGGGTTGCCATATGCAAAAATTAAATGTCCTGACAAATATCCTGACTACTGATATGCCGATGGAATGGTTAAATATTGCAAAACTTTCCACTTCGGAAAAATCTCTCAAAATGTCCTATAGTGAATTTTCCAAAATGGGAACTTTCTTAAAATCCTTGTGAAGGTTTCCAGAAATTTCAAAGAACTTTCCCAATGTTTTGGAAAATTTCTGCTGTTTGCACATCTCTAATCCTGACATCACCTCAAAAAAAATTAATCTGTTTATCTCAAATTATTACAATTTTTTCAAAAGTCCGGACATCTCCTTTAACATAGTTTACTTTAGTCACGATCATGGCGTCGAGTACCTAAAGACCACAAATTTGCACTTTTACAGAGGTCTTGCAAGAGTGATTCACGTCAATTAAAGAAGTTAGAGAGCGTGGTGACAAAGTTGTGGTCCTAGCCAACCAAAGTCTGTTTTACCCAATGGTTCACTGGTAGCAAATTCCATAGAAAGGCATTTTCAAAAGTAACATTTGTAATAAATGAAAGTAAAAACGTATATTTATTTTAGTTTTTAGAGTTCCCTATTTTTAATAAACCTATCCTGGGTTTCTGAAAAACCTGACACTTTCCTAGTCCGCAATCCTGGCAAATGGCCAAAAATCCTGAGAAATAGGCAAAAAACTGACATTTATTTTATTATTATTTCATTTTATTTTTTATGTGACAACCCCAGACAGATCGGCACTAATTTCCTTCCCATAATTTATTACCCGACCAACTTTTCCCCAGCTAAATGAGAAATTTGATTTATACGGTTGCTGATTGCAATGTGCACTGCAACATTTGCGTTTCCGAATTGCATTTAATAGTAAACATCGCTTCAGTGTGAGCTAGGGCAGGCGTACGCCGTTTATCATGCCTATGTTAAGTGCGCAGTTAGAATTTCGTATTACATTGATAGTGGGATTGGTATTAGGAATGAGATCTGTTTTAGCACGTGTACGATATATTTAATTATATTTTGCAGTATAGTTTTGGCTCACATTGCTAACGGCTTATCTTGTTCTAAAAATCTAGATTAAATAACACTAATAACTCTATACAATTTTTGTTTAAGAAACATGAAAAACATTTAGCTGTATTTTTTTTATTTTTTATTTATATATTTATTCAAATGACAAGAACATTAGTAAGGTACATCGTCCCACAAAACTGTTTCCACAGTTTGACTGTGGGATCCGTGAGTCTTACTTATAGGTACAATATTACAAATCTTCATTAGGTACATAAGAGGATATCTAGGTAGGTAAATACCTCGACAGTAATCAATTTAAATGAATTAAATACTGTCGAGGTAATATTTAGACAGGGCTTTTTTAAATTTATTTTTATTTTTCTCCGTCCTAATAGTTGTAGGTAAGGCGTTAAGTAAATATGGTAAGCGCTTTTCGATGAGTCTGTCCCCATAGTAATTGCTTACTCTGGGAACAGCATACTTACCTGCAGCTATAGACTTGGTGCCATGTTTATGGCTCATTTGAGATGAATTACTCTCTTGTAAGATAACGTCTTAAACAAATTTTAAAAACTACAATGACTTTATTGCAAATGGTCACAGTGTAATACACTAATTTTTCTTCGTACAAAAAGTACATCGCGCGCTTGAATTTTGAATTCATTTTTGTTTTTAGATTTTGGTGTTAAATTTTTAAAGCTTAATTTCTATGAAGTAATTTTTTTTTTCTTAAATTAATGAAGTCGGC
This sequence comes from Eudemis profundana, assembly GCA_947034925.1. Lineage (NCBI taxonomy): Eukaryota > Metazoa > Arthropoda > Insecta > Lepidoptera > Tortricidae > Eudemis > Eudemis profundana. The sequence continues at coordinate 23,310,151 of OX344805.1, read as the reverse complement.
AGCATACAGAAAGGGCTGATGACTTGATTAAAGTCACCGGAAGCAAAATGTGCGCGCATCCTTTCTTTGTGGAAGTTTTTAAAGGAGACCTATGTTCAGCAGTGAGCGTCTTCAGCTTTAAATTATGATGAATGTGAAGCTAGTAAAAAATCATTTATGCAACGTTGAAATAGTCACGAATTCACTATATCGACACAATGCTCGGCACGGCTTTTAATTCATTTATAGCAGGGTTTCTTAAACTGTGGTCCATGGACCCTTTAGGGGTCCATGACAGGGATCGGAAACCGTTCCGAGTAGAATACCGGTTTTGTTCATTGACACGAGAACGGAAAGGTTCTGGTTTTTGTTTGTGATCACCGGTTAAAGAACCGTTCTTTTGCGATACCGTTTTTTACTAAGTTCCGTTTCTGTGGAACGAAATTAAACGTTTTTCTCGTTGCGTAACAAGATAGAACGAGTTGCTATTTCTAATTTTACCTTGAGTTTGCCTGCGGGATATTTTGTTTTTCGGTATGCTGCGCACAATGATTTTGTATTTTTTGCTTTTGTGCGTTGCTTAGGTTGTTGTGTTGTTTTGTTACGGATTCATTCGGATTATAAAAGTAGTTTCGGACAATTAACCATTTTTCGTAGATAATTTAGTTAGCAAGTGTCTAGCGCGATGTATTTGGTATATGGTATACATATAACGAGATTAATTACTCTCTCTCTGGGGTCGGTCCCTCATGTCTGAGGATCGTGGTCAGCATCAGGGTTGCACCTGGCGCGGATGATCTGCCTCCACCGGTTTCTGTCCAGCGCGTCTCTTGCAACCGTGTAGAATTTGGAGGACGACGAGTCTTTCACTTGATCGGTCCATCTTGTTGGTGAACGACCGCGCGATCTTTTGCCTTCGGTGTTCCCAACCACAATCAGTTTTTCCAAATTTTCGTCGCCTCTGCGCATTGTGTGGCCGAAATATGAAAGAATGCGTTGTTGGCATATGGTGGACAAGCGAGTTTTTATTCGGAGTTGGTTCAGGATCGATGCATTGGTGCGCTTCGCTGTCCAAGGTATTCTTAGCATTCGTCTCCAGCACCACATCTCGAATGCATCGATCCTTTGTCTTTCTCGGGCCAATATTGTCCACGTTTCTACACCGTACAGGAAGATAGGGAACACTAGTGCTCGTATCAATCTGATCTTGGTTTTGATACCAATTCCTCTTTTCTTCCAGATGTTGTTTAAGCGTGTCATGGCATCTTTTGCCATCCCGATTCGTGCTTTTATGTCGGTGACACAGCTGCCGTCATTGCAGATTTGGGACCCTAAGTATCTGTAGCGGTTGACGATATTAATGCCAGGAATGTTGCAGGTGACATCTGTTAGCTTTCCGGCTCGATCGACTATCATTAATTTAGTTTTCGCTCTGTTCACTGCGAGGCCGATGTTGCCACTTTCTAGCTCGAGTCTTTGGAACAGCTCACTCATATCCTGCATAGATGTGGTCAGAAGAACGGTGTCATCGGCATATCGGAGATTTGATAGTCTTTTACCACCTATAGGGAACCCCTTCTCCCAATTTTCGATGGTCTTCCGAATAATGTACTCTCCATATATGTTGAAAAGTGCCGGGGACAAGATACAACCTTGTCTCACCCCTTTTTTAGTCTGGAACATATTGGAGCATTCATTGCCTATCTTGATGAATGAACGGTTCTCCGTGTACAAACTCTGGACCAAAGCAACGAGGTGTTCAGGGACTCCCATTTCGAGTAGCACATTCCAAAGTTTGTCCCATTGCACGCAGTCAAAGGCTTTTGTGTAGTCAATAAAGCATAGGACCACAGGGCTGTTGAATTCTCTGCTCTTTTCGATGATTTGGCGAACGTTCAGTATTTGTTCCCGCGTTCCTCTGCCCCTAACAAAACCTGCCTGCTCAACGGGTATCTGTCGGCTTAGAAAGTAGTTAAGGCGTCGATTGATTACATGGAGGAGGATCTTACTCGCATGAGATATTAACGCTATAGTCCTGTAATTTCCACAGTCTTTTGAAGAGCCTTTCTTATGTAGCGGTATAAACACCGATTCTCTCCAGTCTTTTGGCCATCTTCCAGTATTCCAGATGGTATTACATACTTCGGTGATAGCTTGTGTGCCTCTCTGACCTAGGTTTTTTAGTAATTCGGCTGTAATAGCATCCTTACCCGGTGATTTTTGGCACTTAAGAGCTTTAATGGCGTTCTCAATTTCTGATGGAAGGATATCAGGTTCTTCTGTTGCCCATGTAATGTTAGCGTTAGTAGGTTCCCTCGTGTCATATAACTCCGCGCAGTAGTTTTTCCAGCGCTCCAACACCTGAGGCACATTTGTAAGTAGACGCCCATCTTTATCTTCAATGGCACAGGTTCTTGGTTTTCGGGTTCCAGTCAATTCTTTTACTTTTTGAAAAAGATTAATTACACTCACGGTCAATTAATTCGGGTCATTTTCTAAGGACAATTATAATAGGAAATGACCAGAATTCATTGTTCGTGAGTGTATTTAATTATTTGTAGGTATAATTTTAATTTATATTACCGAGTGAAAAACAAGCATTCTGTCGACCTGATAGAACAAATTAACGTTCAAACTGTTCAAAGCAAAAGATTACACATGGGTGGTCAGTCTGGGGACTAAGATGTAGTGTCTGATGCACTGTTATACCTAATACATACTTATATTTAATTTGGATAAATTTAATGATTAGAGGCAGGTACATTTGTTTCGTCTTGACGAGTACTCTGAACCGAAATGATATCCAGGGTCTGATGATGGAGCCGGAAGGTGGGCATGGGAACTCCGTAATAAAACGTCAGAACCCCATCGTGTTTGGGCTCATTTGTTTTGTCTTGACGAGTACTCTAAACCGAAATGATATCCAGGGTCTGATGATGGAGCCGGAAGGTGGGCATGGGAACTCCGTAATAAAACGTCAGAACCCCATCGTGTTTGGGCTCATTTGTTTTGTCTTGACGAGTACTCTGAACCGAAATGATATCCAGGGTCTGATGATGGAGCCGGAAGGTGGGCAAGGGAACTCCGTAATAAAACGTCAGAACCCCGTCGTGTTTGGGCTCATTTGTTTTGTCTTGACGAGTACTCTGAACCGAAATGATATCCAGGGTCTGATGATGGAGCCGGAAGGTGGGCATGGGAACTCCGTAATAAAACGTCAGAACCCCATCGTGTTTGGGCTCATTTGTTTTGTCTTGACGAGTACTCTAAACCGAAATGATATCCAGGGTCTGATGATGGAGCCGGAAGGTGGGCATGGGAACTCCGTAATAAAACGTCAGAACCCCATCGTGTTTGGGCTCATTTGTTTTGTCTTGACGAGTACTCTGAACCGAAATGATATCCAGGGTCTGATGATGGAGCCGGAAGGTGGGCAAGGGAACTCCGTAATAAAACGTCGGAACCCCATCGTGTTTGGGCTCATTTGTTTTGTCTTGACGAATACTCTGAACCGAAATGATATCCAGGGTCTGATGATGGAGTCGGAAGGTGGGCATGGGAACTCCGTAATAAAACGTCAGAACCCCATCGTGTTTGGGCTCATTTGTTTTGTCTTGACGAGTACTCTAAACCGAAATGATATCCAGGGTCTGATGATGGAGCCGGAAGGTGGGCATGGGAACTCCGTAATAAAACGTCAGAACCCCATCGTGTTTGGGCTCATTTGTTTTGTCTTGACGAGTACTCTGAACCGAAATGATATCCAGGGTCTGATGATGGAGCCGGAAGGTGGGCAAGGGAACTCCGTAATAAAACGTCGGAACCCCATCGTGTTTGGGCTCATTTGTTTTGTCTTGACGAATACTCTGAACCGAAATGATATCCAGGGTCTGATGATGGAGCCGGAAGGTGGCCATGGGAACTCCGTAATAAAATGTCGGAACCCCATCGTGTTTGGGCTCCATTATCAGACCCTGGATATCATCTCACTTTAGAGTACTCGTCAAGACAAAACAAATGAGCCCAAACACGAAGGGGTTCCGACATTTTATTACGGAGTTCCCATGCCCACCTTCCGGCTCCATCATCAGACCCTGGATATCATTTCGGTTCAAAGTATTCGTCAAGACAAAACAAATGAGCCCAAACACGAAGGGGTTCCGACATTTTATTACGGAGTTCCCATGGCCACCTTCCGGCTCCATCATCAGACCCTGGATATCATTTCACTTTAGAGTACTCGTCAAGACAAAACAAATGAGCCCAAACACGATGGGGTTCCGACGTTTAATTACGGAGTTCCCATGCCCACCTTCCGGCTCCATCATCAGACCCTGGATATCATTTCGGTTCAAAGTATTCGTCAAGACAAAACAAATGAGCCCAAACACGATGGGGTTCCGACGCTTTATTACGGAGTTCCCATGCCCACCTTCCGGCTCCATCATCAGACCCTGGATATCATTTCGGTTCAGAGTATTCGTCAAGACAAAACAAATGAGCCCAAACACGATGGGGTTCCGACGTTTTATTACGGAGTTCCCATGCCCACCTTCCGGCTCCATCATCAGACCCTGGATATTATTCTGGTTCAGAGTACTTGTCAACACAAAATAAATGAGCTCAAACACGATGGGGTTCCGACGTTTTATTACGGAGTTCCCATGGCCACATTCCGGCTCCATCATCAGAACCTGGATATTATTTCGGTTCAGAGTACTCGTCAAGACGAAATAAATGTACTTGCCTCTAATCATTAAATTTATCCAAATTAAATATAAGTATGTATTAGGTAGGTATACCAGTGCATCAGACACTACATCTTTGTCCCTAGACTGACTTTTGCTTGGAAGAGTTTGAACGTTAATTAAACAAAAATATCAATAACGCGGTAATAATATAAGTAACGCCTGACTCAATCAATCAGTTTGATTGAACGTTTTTTTTTTTGACAGTGACTTCTTTATTGAAAGAAAGTACAGTAAACTAACAAATACATAGAAGATAAAATTTAAATTTCCTAAAACTAAATAAACCTAAAAACTAAATTAAACTACCTAAATTAAAATACCTAAAATACAATAAAAATATTGCAAAAAGAAGAACGTTATTTGTATTATTTAATTTTGCATTCAGTTTGTTCTGTCAGGTAGACAGAATGCTTGTTTGTCACTCGGTAGTATAGAAATACCTGCAAATAATTAATCTAGTTAAAAAATTACTATGTATCATCTTTAAAAACTTAATATCACAAAACAAACAATATTATAATAAAGAGCGTGCGCGCTTCAACACTCAGAATTTAAACTTTCCCGACAAAAATTGAAAATAAATACATCGCGCTATGCGACGCGCTACAAAACACGGAATTTGACCTTGTAAATGCCGGCGCACATCGTCACCACCCCTGCGAGCCCCTCGGCGAGCTCGGCTCGTCGAGAATACCGGTTTTTATTCTCATCAGGAACGTTATCATTTCGTTCTTCATCACTTAGCGATCACCGAAATATTCCGTTCCGTTCCATCAAAATACCGGTTGTAGCACGAACGGAGTAAAATAACGGTATTTCAACGAAATAAAACGGTAATTCGATACCGGTTCCGATCCCTGGTCCATGATACGGGAGCCGGGGGTCCGTGGCTATGCAAACAACACAAACTTTCATGTGCCCTTAATTTTTATTTTTCTCTCATTGTATACGGAAAGGGTCCGTAGGGTTTTCGAAATAATGTACGGGGTCCGTGACCAAAAAAAGTTCAAGAACCTCTGATTTATAGTTATAGCCAAGTACAGATAGCAGAAAATTCAGACTCTTAAATCACGGAACTTAAATTAATTTGTATCTTAAAACACTATTAAATTTCTTGTCAAAGCACCCTGGTAGAAGGATACTTAGCAGTGAACACCCGTTCGCTTTGAGGAAGCTAATCTTGATTAAAATTGACTAACTTATCTATCAAACGAACTTTGCGGACGACAAGATTCACTTAAGACTCCAAAAATACTTAACCTGTTTCAAAGCCATCGTATCTAACGATAAAATCTGTTAAGTATAATATAAGGTACTTACTTTCCTGACAAATCAAATCAGGTGTTTTTTATAAAGTGTCAAAACGCTCAAATAGGTAGTGTAACCTTTTTATGAAAAAGAATAATACTGTTACGTCCGTGGGGTGGGTAACGTGATAGAAAATACACTAATTAAAAATGCAAACTTTATTACAGAATTACTAATTAACAAGTCTTACTTACTTATAAAATCACTGTACTAAATCACTTCACTATAACGCACTTATTAACTTTTCGCTTAGGTTCGCTTCGAGATTCGCACTGTATCGCCGTTAGTTCAAAACTGACCGGGCGTCGGTGACGCGCGGCTTATATATCCGGAGACCCTTGCTCTCGAATGCTCCGGAGAAATCCTATCTGGAATGTTCGGTCCAAAGTCCAAGGGCGGTCGGTGACCCCTCGGTCAATAACGCATCGCGAGTGTTCTAGGCAATCTAGATTGTTCGATGTTCGATTCGGCTGGAACATTCCCGACTATTGCTATCCCTTTCTAGTTCTGTCTCTTTCACACACTTCTCGAACCTTCTCAATATAGCTGTCTCTGTCTAATAGTGCTATCTCTTTCACTCCTTCGTGAAATTTCGCCATATACTGAAGTGTACTTCAAAGGCCCATAAGGGGTCCTGAAAACGCCTGAAAACGGGTTTTCAGGTTATTGCGCCATCTGATAGAGGGTGCCCTGAAACGGACTGAAAACATGTTTCAGGCGCCTGAAAACAACGGCAACTAGGGTGAATTTTCAATCTTCTAGTATGTGAAAGAGCCACCTCTGAAACGGCCTGAAATCACTTTCAGCCTGCTGAAAACGCTTCTAAAGCACGGAAAATCACGTTTAAAGTTTTGACCTATACCACCGGCGCAACAATACTAACGTCATTTTACTCGTTGGTCAAGTCAACTCCTTATTCTTCATTTCTAATCTTTTAAAAATCGTTCGAAACGCTAAATAGGTGAAGTTTAGCAATTTTTGCAAATATTTGAAAGTAGATTTAGAGACTAGCGTGACATGATTAGTATTGACTAAAGGGAAGTACCCTATTCTTTCACGTGGTAATGGTTCGACGTGATTTTTGACATAGATGTTGAATACTGATAGTAGAGGGACACAGTCATAGGCCTCTTTGTATCATAGAATACGGGAAAATAATTTTGTATAATATTATACCTATAACTTAGGAAAATAATCTTAAAAGGAAATTATCAATGTTCTTGTAAAGCATCAACTTTGTTTTTATAAATCGCAAAGTTATTAAAAAAGCGGCCTAATTCAATTTTTTTAACAATTGAGATAAAACCGTTTCAAGTCGTTTTAAGATTAAAACTAAATTATCAAAATTGTTGAATTATGCCGCGTTTTTTTACCTACTAACGGAGTGAAATGAGGCTCTCATGTTTCTCTAAATGACAATACATTTTTCTTTAATCCACAGGTATGAGGATTCTAGTAATGTTGCTACTGGACACACTGCCTATGCTCGGCAATGTTCTGCTGCTTTGTTTCTTCGTGTTCTTCATATTCGGCATAGTGGGCGTCCAGCTGTGGGAAGGGATCCTCAGACAGCGGTGCGAAATGGTCCTACCACCGGGAACCTTGCGACCCAAGTACGTTACACCATCCATTATCGTATGGTACGATCAAATGTTTTCGAATAAGCTAGTCTAATTCAATTAAAACAAAAATATTGCTTTGCTAATTCACGATATGATAACGTGTTAGTCAATTAGCTACTTGCGTATTTTTTCATGCATTCACATGCAAAATAAAAACATGCAAATAAGTTATAATTAACCACCACCAAAGATACACAACACTCCATATGTGTGACGTCTCTCTACGAGGTATCCTCAGGAGAAGCTGGAGATGTTGACCGTCCGGCGTCCGTTGAAGAAACCCGACGCCGTTTTGTTTTAATTAACATGGATTTCCGCAAAATAACGCCTGATTCAATCAATTATCTAGTCTAATTCGGCAAGAATATGCAAATGTTACAGTAATTAATGCAGTAACTAATTGCAAGGCTGGTGTAATTACATACTCTAATTAAGTTTACGTGCAATTTGAGTGTAATGTATGACTAGCTAATGTTCGGAAATATTTAGTCTAATGCCTATTAAAATAAAGGAGATTATCGTGCCCTCTTTTGTCTATAAGCTCATATATAGTTTCTTTGCTGAAACAAGATAATAATGCAAAAGTTAGAACATTGTGGATGAGAGCAATTGAAATGTTTTCGTTATTACATTTTGGTCTTCGCTCGTCTTAGCGGCATCCATGCTAACGTTGACTGCATGCAATATTTAATGCTTCACTCGGCGGGCGCATCCACTGCTGTTCATGATCATTTGACATTCTATTTTATCGTTGCATACTCTAGCAAGTGTCCTCGGTACACATTTGTTCACTGTTTATCCATCGCAAAAGCGCATGCAAAATACAGAATGGCTTACTGAACAAGCAAACTACACACTTAAATATTGCATCCCGTCACTTTACAACGATATTTTCGACTGACAGTACACGCATGACGAATCATTCAGGAGTGTAGCAAAGCATAGACCACAGACATTAGCATACATAGCATACATCGACATACCCTGTTGTAGTTTTGACTTGCAGACTTTGCATACAACAGATGACATAGCCAGCAGAAAGTATCCAAATACATAGATACTAACTAGCCCTAACACCATTTTATGTTAAAACGAGAAGCTATACATAACCATACAAATAACATTAAAAATATGGGTGCCGGTTGCAAACTTTGGTGACAAAATAATAACTCGGATGACCATTTTGATACTATAGTTTTCCATGTTTTTGAAATCGGTAGCCACATTTTTAGAAACCCAGATGTTGCGACTAACCCTAGGTGGGTCATTCTTCAAAAACTATCAGTCCCCTGTGCACACATATTGGTGAATGTTCAGAAGATCCCGCGCTTTTAAAATGATATTTTTGGTCAATTTGTAGAGCTTGCCTTGAACTACATAATAACTAAAAATGCCATTTTAAAGACGCGGGATCTTCTGAATATTCACCAATATGTCTGCACAGGGAATGATAATTTTTGAAGAATGACCCGGGTACATGACACCAGTCACTGCTACCTCAAATTTATGTTCCAGAGACCTGTCCGAATGGTACAGAGTGCGCGTCAGAGTCAACTCGTAAGAATTAGCGATCAAAATTAATGTGTTTCTATTAAGAAAATTGAAATCTGTTGTTTCGTGTATCTTCCCACATCTGCCGTCCAGATGTGCTATCGTTATTGCTTCCCTTTCACAAACTGGCATTTCTACCAATGCTTCGTCTGAATTGGCATCATTAATTTCAAAGTCGTACAGATCTTTAGAACTGCCAGTTTGTCCCTGACCAAGCAATATGCTAGCTCTGTCACCTTTGAGATTATATTGGAAATATCCCCACATACTTCCACAAATATTTTAAACACACCGATTATCAACTGAAGATTCGCACGAATAATTCGAAATCTACCTTTTCGACGAAAATTTCCGCATTCAGTCACTTATTGCATCTTTTGTATTAATAACACACAAATAAAACAGATCACTTATCATGTATACGTACTAATTTCCATTAAACATAACCATATCTCTTTCGTTATTAAAGTTTAACCAAACTGATTTCACTCGTTATCAATGCGTCTAAGATATTTTTCGGTGATTGGGACTCCAAAGACCGAAATGATTATACTAGCATTGATAATTTTTGCTTTTAAAAAACCACTTAAATACTATTGTCATTCCCAATAAAACGGAAATAGAAGTCCATAATAGTAGGCTTAGTCTGTTTCAAAGCTCTTGCATCTAAGATCTGGTTTTATACACTGTGGCTCAGCTACCTTTAAAACATGAAGACACTTAATGCCTAAGTTTATATGTCCGTGTAAAATTCTTACGGCGATGATCGAGGGAGCCGAGGACGTAACGACGGTCCCTCAAATGTGGGTTACAGCGTTACGTGTTCCGGTGCTGGTAACAGCCGCCGTTAAACGATAACGACTCAGCCACCGGCGTTTATCTGGACGATTCACTAATACTGATACTTTATGTTGCTACATTTTCTCTTATCTCTAACATTTTAATTATTTGTTTTGTGCGTTAAGTGATTGCTGAGTTACCTTACACGTAAATTATTCTTGCTGCTCAAATAAGAATCTTTATATCATCTATATCTCTCATCTATGAGAGTTGGCCTATGCCCAATAGTGGGACGTATATAGGCTCATGATGTAATGTATCACCTGTAAACAACTAATTTGAAATTACATCTTACGTCATAAAAATGGATTTGTAACGTTTCTACTTTGATATACTTCTCTAGTAAACACGGCATGCGCCTTGCATGAATGTTGTGATACTCGTGACTTCATCAATGTTTGAACGTGCTCGAATGTCTGTGTTTGCATGATTTGTGCCGTTAAAAATAAGAACCGCTTCATTAACATTTTTACGCTTTATAACACCCAAAATTTTACTAAAATTGTGTCAATCATTTAGCTTATCATCATTAACATTCACAAGCGCATCGAAATCAAAACTTTTGACAATCCCAACACGAAGAAACTATAAGAGAAAGTCCACAATAATAACTGATTTATTTCTGTTTCAATAATACTTATCTCTTACACAGCATATCGTTTTACTACGAGTTCTCAAAGGAATTGGACTACATTTGCACGACACCAGAAGACAGTGGGATGCATTTGTGCGGCGATTTCCCTCCGTACCGGTACGGGGCGCTTGTGTGCAATGAGACCGCCAAACCGTACCCTTCGCGCAACGAGGCGACAAACGTGTCTTGTGTAAATTGGAACCAGTATTACACAAACTGCACTCAAAGAGGCTCTAACCCTTTCCAAGGCACTATTTCCTTTGACAACATTGGTCTCGCTTGGGTGGCTATATTTTTGGTAAGTGCCCACTGTGTTGCAAAATACATGGTTGCATTCGTTTATGGGTATTTATAGCGAGGTGTTCTTCTTTTTAGGTTATATCCTTAGAAGGCTGGACAGATATTATGTACTACGTGCAAGATGCTCATAGTTTTTGGGACTGGATCTATTTTGTTCTATTGATTGTGGTAAGTTCTACCCATATTTTTTCGGTTCTATTTATTATTATTTCATATCCTATTATAGTATCTCGGTTATAGGACACTCCATTTCTCAATTCTGTCGTAATGAATATTCTAATCTTTTCAAATATACTTTCATAAAGTGATCCATTTTGTTTAAGTTTTTTGGAAAAAGACTACCAACAAATACAATGTCAAATGAAATTCATCGGTTATTTATTTGATCTGCGGTTCAGAAATATTATCCAACAGCAAATCTCATACAAAAGTGAAATATTCACGAAATTGGGACATTTCTATTTAACTAACTTTCTGAATTTCTAGATCGGATCATTTTTCATGATCAACCTCTGCCTAGTCGTCATAGCAACGCAATTCAGTGAGACCAAGAAGCGCGAGATGGAGCGCATGCGCGCCGAAAGAGCGCGGTTCACGTCGTCCTCGACTCTTGCGTCGTCGACTAACAACAGCGAACCAGCCACCTGCTACGCGGAGATCGTCAAGTATGTGGCGCATCTGTGGAGGCGGTTCAAACGGAGGATGGCCAAGAAAATCAGGTAAATATTGTTTGGGTAGCTAAATATCTCCACAGTTCGTCAACATCTTCCTGATAATAGAAACATAGTTTAATGAGACTAAGAAGTACGAGAGAACGTGGTTCACTTCATTCTTGACTTTTGCGTCGTCGACTAACAACAGCGAATGTAAGAAGTAAGAAATGTCTCAGATCACAATGTAATGTAACAGAACAAACGTGTGATCTGAGGCTTTCTTATTTACTGGCCAAGGTTTGTATACTATTTTCTGTTCGACGGAGCCAGAAAGCGGCATCTCCGTTTAGCGTAGCGGCAAGGTGACGCTTTCCGGCCGGAGGACAGAAAATCACGTTTATCTTTAGAAGTCTTTGTGTCAACAATAATATCTGGGGGTCTAGTGAAAAGGGATGTACAAGTCACATTTATACCAGGAACAAAATGTCACAACTCTATTGTATGACTTGAGCTCTTTTGCTTCTAGGTTATATCGATACCTTTAGACTCAAAGAGCGTAAACGCCGTAGGTTTTAATGGCGTTTACGCCCTTTGAGTCTAAAAGTATCGATATGTGACTTATACCCCTTTTCACCAGACCCACAGATATATCCCTATTGTAATTTCTTCCTACACTCTCCACTTAATACATTTGGTTTGTTCTAGGTTGTATCGGTACCAGAGGGCTCAAGTGCAATGGCGCACGAGCCGGGAGACGCTTCAGCTTCCAGCGAGCAAGCCCAAGCAACACCATCCATGCTGCCCCAGAGTACACCCACCGGTAATAGGCTTGTCTCCTAAACTTTGTTTCTGATGTAAATGGATTCTATGAGGAACAAATATGTGCCTATAACTACTACACTTGGATTACTATAACAGCCACAAATTGCGATCAAAAGTAACCGACCGCACCGAGCGTTGAAAACGGCCCATACAAACGGACGCACCCTGTGACGTCATCTCTTGTCCTCGCTGTACTAAGTCTGTATGAAAAAATAGCATTTTGCCATTTTGAGCACGAAAAAGTGTGTTTAAGCACATAGTTGTAGTATATTTATTTCTTCAGTGCTATTTAAGCATTCCGAAATTAACTTTAATTTTTCTTTAAGACGATAAAAAAATATCGATTTTTTTTAAACTTTGTAGTTAGGTATACATTTTTTGTTTATTTCTCCCGTGTTATGATAATTGAGCATTTTCCAATCCATGTGACTATATTATGCTGTAACATTCAATATTAGTCAACATCCCCATTCTACTTATAAGAAACATGAATTCAACTAATATTAGTGTGCCTCTCTCCTTCGTTGACACAACTCTCGAGTGGCCAATTTTTGACCAAACGGGAGCCAACAAATAAAAAAAAATAGTACCAGTGGCTCTGTGAATTTAGCCCTTGCTAAGGCCGGCTTTACACCTGTAAGTTTTACTTACGTAAGTAAGGACGCAGCTATACGTTAGACTGAGATAGCTGACTGACTATCTCAGTGTAACGTATAGCTGCGTCCTTACTTACGTAAGTAAAACTTACAGGTGTAAAGCCGGCCTAAGTCTCAATGCTCCGCCATTTTAATTTTTCTCCAAAAACTGAGTCGACGAGAAATTTTATACTACTATACTAATATTATAAATGCAAAAGTTTATGAAGATGTATTGATATTTACATGTTTGGATGTTTGAACGTTTGTTACTAAATAACGCGGCAACAAATAAATCGATTGGATTGAGATAAAATTTGGCATGCAACTAGACCAAGTCCTGGATGTAAACCGGGATGTCCTGAAACATACAATGCTTTGAATCCCGGTAGAAAGCTCCCTTGGATAATAACGGGATTAATGCAGGCGAAGCCGGAGGTAAAAGCTAGTAAAACATAAAGTAAGGCAAAACTTTCATTAGCACTACCAGAATAAATGAGCTCTTTTGTTAAATTATTGGTCTGTAAGCACGAAATAATCCTCGTTCCATAATATGGTATAAGTTTGATATTATCAAACTGAATATCTTAAAAAGCAATTCACTTAGCAGTAGAATATTTCTCCAAAACAATTACATTAGGTTCAACATAATATTTTCACAAGCCATTACTTAATTCAACATTAGGCTTACTTTAAGAAGACATCCTACTTTGTCCCCCACGTTTATTTGAGGATGCTTTAGGCTAGTCTTGTTACTGGTGCCAGTACTGGCATGGTTTCAACACTTTGGTGGCACCTTCCTGTTCTTCTTGTAGTTCCTTCTTTTGCTTAGTTGCTTATGCACACGTATAAGAGCCTAAGTCATGAATTATTTACTGTCTATATATAAGCCTACATCATTAAGCGAATTGAACTAAATGTCAGAGCTAGTTCTGTGAACTTTGGTGTACAGATACTTTTGACCCGACTGCTGACGCAAAAAGAAACATTTATCTAATCTCAACTCCGCGAATGAAGTTGCTGGCGGGTCCTCTAGTTGCACATACAGTAATATGCACAGTTAGTTACATAACAATAGCTATGTAAAGTTTAGTTTTAAGAGATCTCATCTTGCTAACTTTAAGTAAGTGAGGATATTTATCAAAGAAGGCAGCAACAACATACAATAATATTTTACTGCAAACCAAAATAAAATTGCAATGAGAACTTATTTAAATACACTATTAACAAAGGCGCTTGTAGCACGATCTCGATGGAGCTATCTCTTCCTGAATACATTTGGGTTATAACATAATGGGCTAGACGACTAAAAAAAACTGTTTAGTCCGTCAGTTAGATTATTAAAAAATATTGTACACGTTTTTTTTCTTTTGTTTCACAAACAAGAAAAGAAAGTGCTTATAAGTTTCGAGTGACGTCACTCCTAGATACAATTTTCACCTAGGAGTGACGTCACAAGCCCCAACTCCAGAAGTTTGATGGTCGATATTTAATATTTTGATAAACCAAAAAATACGTGTCCCATATTTTTCCATAATGTAACTGACGGACTAAATAGAATTATATAGTTTTAACCCATTCTTCATCCCCATTGCCCAACTGTCTTGCTAGTGCGACTAGCGCCAGTTACTGTCTCAAACTAAACCAGCCTTAAATTCGCAGAACGGAAAAGAGGAGGGGGACGAGCCACTGGGACGACCGAGCCTGTTGCGCGTCCCGTCGCTCTCAGCCGCCGACCTCGAGGTAACGCGATACTTCGGATAATTGTGCTACGTGCCCGGAGTGTGCGTGTGTGTTTAGGCACATTTGTATTTTATTAGGATGCTAAAGGAAAAGAAATCATGGTATGACACCTGTTACGACACGAGTTCTGCCTCAGGACTATAGGGAACGTGCACGACGAAGGTGCTGCCAACTGGTGCCGCCAATCTAAATCACATACCGTCTCATGCTGGGGCCACATTGACGAAAACGCCGTTAATAACGTTAATTTATCGCGTTGAAGGACGATTAACGTGAGTGTAGCTACGAGTTACTATATTTGACATTGACACTTACATATTCCACGCTAGCCCACTCCGGATTGGGGACTTCACATACGCCTTTGAATTTCTTCGCGGATGTATGCAGGTTTCCTAACAATGTTTTTCCTTCACTGGTAAATGTCTAATAATACACTCACGGGCAATTAATTCCGGTCATTTTCTATACAATTTTTCATAGAAAATTACCCGAATTCATTGTCCGTGAGTGTATTTCGTACATATGTTCCGAAAATCGCATTGGAACGAGCCAGGATTCGAACCCACGAGCTTTGCTTGAGAGGCGCATGTTCGAACCACCCAGCTACCATAGCTTACATACTATAGCTTGGCAATTTCGTTCGTGACACTCCCATGGTCCGCGGGCGACGGGGGCGGGGAGACAGCGGGGGTGCTATGAGGTGTGCGCGCGGCGGGGGCCGCCTGACAAGAGCTCAGTCGGCGACCGGTGCCGGTCGCGGTAACTCGTGTATATAACTACGGCTGCACGTAACAAAAAGCACACGAGATAACTTCGCAAAGAATTAGTCTGCGGATCGGAAAAAATATTGGATGTGGAGCCAGACAAATTGTACATAGTGTATGTACATACCTATTTTAAAAAATGCTTTCTGACTGCAAAAGTGCAGTTGGAAGGCAGTTCTTTTCTAGGTGAAATAACTGCATCAAAATTGTAAACCAACTTCGCAGTACGCTAGCAGTTGGCGTGCAGTTATTTTAACTGCAAAAAATCTGCCTTTGCAGCTAGAAAACATCGAAAGACTGCTCCGGCATTTAGGGATATCGGCAGACATATCCGTATGTAATTCGCATCGTGTGTAGCGGTGTTCAATACGTCATCGTCCCCCGCCCCCCGCGCGGACCATAGGAGTGTCACCAATGAAAATGCCAAGCTATACATAGCTTACGAAGACATGTGTAAATTAAATGGTCTCCACTCAGCAATGCTCGTTCACGAATGTAGGAAAAAAAAGTTAATTTTTTTTAACGCTCCAGCCTCTAATTTTGTTACACTCGGTTATAAAAATACAATAGCAAAAAGTGTTAATACTCTCACTGGGGGGTAAAGCGGTGTTCGACGACCTTACAGTTACCTGCATAGGTACCTACAAATACAAATATACAGGGTGTCCCTAAAACCAACTTTTATACGATCAGGGCTGATAGACCAGCTCATAAGAACCTAGATTAAGCAAATTTGACCTCAGTAAAAATCTCTTAGTTTTCGAGATATTGACGTTTTTGTAAAACTCGTGCTAAGTGATACCCTGACTCGGTGTTTTGAGTGCCATTGCTAAAATATCAAGTATTTTACAAATCTGTTTTTTGCTTTGTGTGGCCAAATAACTATGCTATTGAACGTATTTTCTATTTTTGCTAATTTATTCATGCTGTGGACACAGTACAATAACAAAAAAAATTATTCGATTTTTTTCAAATTTCACCTCTGACTTCGAACTAGCGTGGTGAAAAAAAAATGTACCAACATAACCAGGCACTCAACGTAAAAAAATTGCGCATTTATTGTAGTTTCTAAAATGGTATAAAATTTACTAAACACTGTAATAATTTTTGAAATAATGATATTTTGTTACAAAATTAACTGTCTGCCGCCTTCATCTCATACGATCCGGTTGAACTAAGTTTGCACCGGGCGTGCTTGACATCACATACAAATTAGGTGCAAACTTCACGTAATCGTCAATATCTCGAAAACTAAGAAATTTTTATGAGGTCGATTTTACTCAGTCTCGTTTTTTATGAGCTGGTTTATCAGCCCTGTTCGCCATTTTGTAAAAGTCGCGAATTTTGATAGCCTGGATCAGTCTTTCGAAAGTCATGACTTCAAATTTCAGTATTTTCTTAATCTGCTTTTTGTTTTAAACATTACTTAATAAGTATGCTATCATACCTTATCAAAATAAATTAGATTTTACGTGATTCAAAATATGACCTCGGATTTGAATCGCGTAATACTAAAACAAATTTACCATGCTAAAATAAAAAAAAATAATGTAGTTTAAAATAGTAAGATTTTACACACTAGACACCGTAGTTTTTAAGATAATAGCATTTTAATTCAAAAGGAGGTTATACTACAATATTCCATTGGTTAAATTTCGTACCAGAATTTGAATTTCGAACAGAAAAAGTATGATAGCATAATTATTAAGTAATGTTTAACAAAAAGCAGATTAAGAAAATACGGAAATTTGAAGTCATGACATTCGAAAGACTGATCCAGGCTATCAAAATTCGCGACTTTTACAAAATGGCGAACAGGGCTGATAAAGCAGCTCATAAAAAACGAGACTGAGTAAAATCGACCTCATAAAAATTTCTTAGTTTTCGAGATATTGACGATTACGTGAAGTTTGCACCTAATTTGTATGTGATGTCAAGCACGCCCGGTGCAAACTTAGTTCAACCGGATCGTATGAGATGAAGGCGGCAGACAGTTAATTTTGTAACAAAATATCATTATTTCAAAAATTATTACAGTGTTTAGTAAATTTTATACCATTTTAGAAACTACAATAAATGCGCAATTTTTTTACGTTGAGTGCCTGGTTATGTTGGTACATTTTTTTTTCACCACGCTAGTTCGAAGCCAGAGGTGAAATTTGAAAAAAATCGAATAATTCTTTTTTGTTATTGTACTGTGTCCACAGCATGAATAAATTAGCAAAAATAGAAAATACGTTCAATAGCATAGTTATTTGGCCACACATAGCAAAAAACAGATTTGTAAAATACTTGATATTTTAGCAATGACACTCAAAACACCGAGTCAGGGTATCACTTAGCACGAGTTTTACAAAAACGTCAATATCTCGAAAACTAAGAGATTTTTACTGAGGTCAAATTTGCTTAATCTAGGTTCTTATGAGCTGGTCTATCAGCCCTGATCGTATAAAAGTTGGTTTTAGGGACACCCTGTATATGGCAATACTGATGATGATGAGTAATTGACTTGTACCTACTATATTATTCGACATTGATCTCAAGGTAGCAAAGTAATAATGCTTCATATTATTCAGGAGCACAGGACGGTAAAACAGCATAATACTTATATCCGAGACGTGTTCATTACTATTTTATTAGGGTTGCAATAATTGAGCCTGAGGTAAGAAATTCATGAGACCTGTTGCGCACATGAGTCAAGGTAACATCACAGTATAATCAGTAGTTTAACTTCAATGAAAGGTACACTGCGCGACTTCAAAAAAATGTCCTTGGCATAGGGCAAAAATAGAAGTGCATCGCGGTACGTATATGTCGATAGCAGAGCGTGCAGAACCGGGAAATTTTAGTATGGCAGTACCGGAAAAACTCGGTTCTCTCATACTAACATTTTTCGGTTCTGAAAGCCCTAGTCGATAGCTGTAGAGCGGTTAAGGCACAGGCTAAGGTGCCATTTTTCGAATCGTGCCATTAAACTGCGCGAGCCACGCCGTAAAATAGTACACAGGAGCGTATTTAGAAATATAGCCGCTCCGGGCCTTGGCCCACTTGGCCCTAGGGTAAATACGCGCCTGATGATACATGCGTAATTCTCCTAACCAACCGTAGTTAGACTACTGGTTATACTATGGCTAACGTGCTGTACGACTACGAATTGAACAGATAATGTCCTGGGCGATCGTTTAGGAGTACGTGACGGCAGGATACGATGCCAGGTGACTGGAGCGAGTTTACAATTATGGCCCTTTTATTGGGGTTTCAGAGGCTCCTATACATACGAAATTTTACTAACGGAAAAGTTTTATTTAACTTAGAATTCGAATAATTTGTGTCTCGGGTGGATTTGCCTGAAAATGTTGGCTTAAATCAATTTAGATTATTTAGTTACAGGTTACTTTTAAAGGTCAACAAGCTGGCAAATGTAACAGATGTACTTATTTGTATATTATACTCACTTTATTACGCGGAGAGAATTAAATAATAATGAATACTAAATTAAAGATAATAGCAAATTCACGAATTAAAAAGGTACTATAAATAATACCCAAATGGCTGTATATGCACCTATAATATTTGAAGATTTGCCTCGATTTCTACAAAAGCCATCATCAGATCCTGACCCGGTTGCGATGGGACTAAGTAGAAGGTGTAACCAAACAAAAAATAATTTATGCCACAACTGGCCAGAAAGTGGCTTTTACCGCACGCTAAGCTTAAGGAAAAAGCCGCTTTCTGGCCAAGTGTAGAAAAAAAATTATGTACAATACACGGGAGGTAATAAAGAAAGCCCTTGATCACATGGCTGCAAACATCTGCGATCTTGGCATTTTTTTTTGTTTTACCATCCTAGTTGTGTAATGTACTATTTCCAAATCGGTCCACCGTTCTTCGAGTAATCGAGGAACATAGATAAAGAAAAAATCGAAAGTCGGTTTGAATGTACTTAGTTCCGAATCGAATTGTAAAGCGTCCGTTAATTTTAGAATGCATCGAACCTGTCACTACTGTCGCCACCCTCGCTCGCCCGCCGCCGCTCCTCAGTGATGTTCAGCGACACTGTCCTTCTACACACCCCCAACTCCCCCCACGGTGGACACCCTCACAACGTCTGCTCTTCAGAGAAAATGACGCAAACAGGTGACGTACCCACATTCCCTTCAAATCTTTGCAAACTCAAAGCTTCGCTAATTTCACCCTACGGCAATCGATCTTAATAACGAAATTTTCCAAATTTTATAACACTTGTAAAATTTATAGATTCATTGTGTCAGCGTGACTGGCTTAAGAGCCACAGCGGTGAGTCTAGAGGTGGTAGATCTAGACGATCTATTAGACAGGCATGAGCAATCTGGTCTATTCTTGCTTCTTTCACTCCGACTTCATAGAGATCGATAGGACGGTTTAGGTGCTCTAGACGTTGAGGAAAATTATCTGCTTTTCTGTTTTCAACATATCGTAGTACAATTTCTTCACTATTATTGCTTTTCATCTATTTTATATCTATTGTCTAATCAAAAGCATCGGTTATTGAGACAGTTTTATTTTCATTTAATTCGTCTAAAACATCAAAGTATCTAACACAAATCTTAGATGTTTTTTACCGATGCTTTTGATCTTAGAATAAATTGCAATAGCTACGATATATCTTAATGCACTGTAGTTACATTAATTTGGGGGTGTAGAGTTCGACCTGCCGACAGGCGACACGGCTGAAGAACGTGCGGCGGCTGTGGGAACCATGTCGTGTCAAGAACTGCTGGCGCTGTCTGGTGCCTTGTCAGCGGCACTGCCTTCAGGGCAGGTCACTTTGGACTCTTTCTTCGAAGAATTGACGAAGGGCATCAGCAAAAGAGCCGGTGACGACAAGGATTCTAAGGTACACATTAACTAACCTAAATTAACGACGAACTTGTATACTTGAAGTTATGGTTAAGGTTTACCAAATAAGACCGACAGTTTTAAATACTCTGTTCTAGACTCACGAAATAGAAGACTTCTCGTGCTGCGCTGAACTGCTAGCAGCAGAGGCAGCTGCTAAAGAAGCCCGTAAAGGACGATTTGCTAGTGCTTGTTCATTGTTTTGGAGAAAAATATCGAAGTTCTTTTCTTTTTTACGGAAACACATTAAAGATATGGTCAATCACAAATATTTTCAGCAGGGTAAATATATTGTTGATTTCATAGTGTAAACTTGAAATACAGCATCATCTACTTGATATTGAAATTTCTCTTCAGGTATATTACTGGCTATTCTAATAAATACTCTTTCGATGGGCATTGAGTATCACAACCAACCTGAAGAACTTACGGTAATTGTTGAAATCAGCAACGTCGTATTTTCTGCAATATTCGCTGTTGAGATGATTTTAAAAATCGTGGCAGAGGGTCCTTTTAAGTACATTTCTAATGGCTTCAACGTCTTCGATGGAGTAATTGTTATCTTAAGGTTAGTTATTAATATTTTATTAACTTTTCTAGGTAACTCAATAATAATTATTAAGATACTTGTCAAATCCGTACAACCTACAGATTGACATAAAGTGGACGTAATTATGACAAAAAAACCCTTTGATATTTAGTTTAAAGTAGTCACTAGGAAAAATTATTCCAAATTGTATGGCCCCAGATGATGCTACAATAATTTAAAATATTTAAAAAAAATGGGTAATCATTTCTATACCGATTATTATTTTAAACCCAAGACGAAACATCAATAATATGTTTAATTATCAAAAATCTTTGGTTTCAATGCCAAACGTATACACTTATACGTTTGGCATTGAAATTTCAACAACAACAACAAACACACATTTCTGACAGTAATTATATTCCAACAGTGGATTTGAACTAGCACAAAGCTATGGCAGCGAGAAGGAACTGGCCGGCAACTCTGGACTCTCCGTGTTACGCACATTTCGACTCCTGCGCATACTAAAATTGGTTCGATTCATGCCCAACCTGCGGCGGCAACTGTTTGTCATGCTCAGGACCATGGATAATGTCGCCGTCTTCTTCTCACTTCTTGTCCTTTTCATTTTCATATTCAGGTAAATAATTATAATTTATATTTTAATATAAGTCAACAAGCTGAAATTTCAATTCAAATGTTGTTGGGGTACTTAAGTTTTAAATGAATATTAAACACTTAAATAACTTGAACTAAATTGCATGGCTTTAAATAAAGTCCGAAAAAGAATTGAACAATATTAAATTTTACCGTAAGAATAAAAAATAATGCCGCAAAGACTGTTCCTTTGAGTTATGTAGATTTCTTGAAGTTTTCCTCAACTTTGTGTTCATTTCAAATCTCTTCTTTGTCTACCAACAACTTAATTAAGTGATTTTTATTACGTTCTATTAACTGACGCTGAAATTTTATTACAGTTAAAAAGATATCTTTCTCTTAGGGAAATTTAAGATTATATATCATTGGTAATCTTCTGAACCCTACCTTCCGTTTCATTATCTTCTTTGACCTTCCCATTTATCACGTAAATAAGTAGTATATTATCACAAGCCCCGCAAACTCTGATTGGCTGCTCAATCAGTTGTTAATTTTTCCGTAGCCCACGAGGAAAAGCCCGACTCTCAGTACTAAATACGAAATTCTGAATGTTTCTAAACTGTCACATCCGCATCCCTTCCCCTGTGCACTGCCTAACTGTGAGTGATTTCTCCTTTTCTTTTCAAACTTATCCTATAAATGTGAGTCATTTCTATCTATGACATTCTACCCACTACACACTACCACTGTCCACACTCTTAACATCTTTTTCTCTTCTATAATTACAATTTATCCATCGACCATAGTATGTGTCTATCACGCTTTTGTGCTTTGCGTCCATTTCAGTTTTTTACACCTGCACTTCATCATTTATCATTTTAGACCAACTTATTTTCTTATTTTTTCATCAAAATTTCTCTCCTCCTTATATTTGAAAGGACTAAAGTAATCGTGTTATCTAATCGATATTGCGTGGTAACGTTCAGCATCCTCGGTATGAACCTCTTCGGGTGCAAATTCTGCGAGAAAGACAATGAGGGCGATGAGGAGTGCGACAGAAAAAACTTTGATACGCTCTTGTGGGCCTTTGTCACGGTGTTTCAGGTATTCAATATTTTCAATTAAAGTCCTAACAGATAACAGAACAAACTGAACTTGCAACATTACTAAACGCTTTTACGGGTCCGTCAGCAGTCCGCACTCACGACAGTATGACAGTCCTAATAACAGAACATTGTTTTGGTGACAGCTATATAACTAACCACGCGAGTACACAAACGACTGTTCACTCTGCTGCAAGACACTCTTCAAAATTACTGCATCACTATACAAAGACAAACTGAATTGGTACGACAGCTTGCAGCACTGTGCTTTGTCAACAGACGTTCAGTCGCGTATGCTACCCTAGAGCCCGCGTAGTGACAACTCTAGAACCATCCGTAACCGATTGATCCAATCATTAGTCGATCACCATGTTGTGTCGTACAGTACTCCCATCAGAAGCCGTCAGGAGCACATCTTAGTCAGTGAGCTTGGTTGAAAAGTAGGTTAGCTTGAGGTCTATCGAAGCCGAGTCGCGGGTTACCCTGTTCGTCAGTCTCTACTCCCACTACCACAGCTGCACTCAGTTTATACAGTAACTCTCACTTTGCATGCTGCTTCTAATATACTATCTTATGCAACTTTTAACAAATATTGTGTAAAATTTTGGTCGAAGCATCGGCAAAGGTATTAAAACAGAAATGACCAAAAATTTCCACTAATTTTGCTATCAGATTGGCGATTTTATTTTTCTTCAGTAACATAATCTAATTACTCTGACCCTTTTCTTCAACATTTTAACTTCCGATTTGTAAACGCTTAAAAGTTTGGCCCACTCACTTTATTTTCCTATTATCTTTTTCCTTTTGCATAACTGAAAAATGAACTTGGAACTAATTATTGCATTAAATATGAATGATATGTAATTAAGTATTTTTATGAATCATTACGAATGATTTTAACTACTTTATGCACTATTTATTTCGCCTTTTTCTATCTATACATTATTTTACATAATGCATTTCTTTTTGTTATCATAAGGACATGAGGCAGTATATTATAAAAAAGGAATGATAAACTAAGATTAGTAATGAGTTTATGAAAATTGGGATCTTGATGCACTTTATAACAAAATTTAATATATTATAATTTTAAGGTTTATATAAGACGTTCACGTGTGTGGCGTCCCTACGGCGATAACACTGCTTCGCTTCTTAGTTGTAAACTCTCGCTTACTTTACGTAAAGCGTACATGTCTGGGGCTTATCTGGCTAACTCTAGAGCTATTGCCAGTCTCAAGCCAGAATGTGTACAGAAGTAACCGATGTGTCATAGCGGACATTAACATAGAACAGCAGTGTTACCGTCGCTCTACACTGAATGTCGTCAGGATGACTCGGTGGCGGTTTGCGCCTAGCATTTTGTTTTTCTTTCATTTTTCCATCCGCTCCGCGACGCAGTATTCTGGGCATGTATCTATTCGGTGGTAAGTTTTGCAAGTTCGTCGAAGACAATGGCTCCGAGAGGGACTGTACTTGCCCCGAGATCGTCTCTCACCACCCGAAGTGTGAGTGCGACAGAAAGCATTTTAATAATATCCTGTGGGCGACAGTTACCGTCTTCCAGGTAAGCCTCGTGAGACTTGTGCACAAGGTAATTTTAGACGGTTTATTTGCGATCCCGTTCGAGTATGGTGTTAGAGGGTAGCCGCCGCGATTTTCTCGTATCAGATCAATCTAAAATAGATCAAGAAACGGATTTGTCTTATTTGACAGCTTTAGCAAGGTTGTGAAAAAAGATGAATGCTTATTTTCTTTGACTTGATTTATACGTGTACTTATTGAATTTGGCATGAGCGAGAAATTCGCCGTAGATATATTGGTTGGTTTATTATTTAGAGTTGTAATTGCATCTTTTGGAGCGCTCCGTAGTTAGTGCATCTTGCTTGTAGCTAGCTCTAGGAATGTGTACCCTCTGCTTGTGTACTCCGGTCGCCGTCCGTGTTCCCTGTCATTACCCTGTATATTTGCGTACACTAACACAACTGTCAACATAACACTAACAGTTATTAACACGCTGATTTAACAATTTTCTTTGTATATTTTTTATTTGATTAATATTCAGAGTAACTTTTACATTCCAAAACACCGAAAGGCACGACTTGGACACTATAATGACAGCACACCTTGCTTATTTTGATTTATTAAAGAGATTTATGAAATTTGAAGATATTTGGTGTGGTAGAGCGACGCGAGCGAGCGTACTGAATCCTCAACGTTCATGTAACATTTCAGGTTTTGACGCAAGAAGATTGGAATGTTGTACTGTTTAATGGTATGGAAAAGACAAGTCATTGGGCAGCATTATATTTCGTTGCCCTCATGACATTCGGAAACTATGTACTATTTAACTTACTGGTGGCTATTCTAGTAGAAGGATTTAGTTCTGAGGTAGGTCTGATCTACAAATTTCCACTTCCTTCTTCTGAAGCCTGTTACATTTGACGTGAGCGATGCGATTCTTCTAGCGGAACGAAAGGCGGGAGCGAGAGCAGCGCGAGCTGGCAAAATCTAAATTGTCTAGCGAGTGTTTCTCTGACAACAACGAAATTCAATATGACGAGTCGAACTCGGGATCACATTCCAGTGACAGTTTTTCACAGGTGAACCCTTTGTGTTGGTGTTAGTTGTTTTTGACTGCGCTTTCTGTCATCCTTCTTGACGTGCCTCAAAGATTTCTAAACCTTCTTCTTGATTAGCCATCTAGAATTAGGTAGGTATTTCTGTTTGTATTGAAAAATCTACGAGATGTAACGGAATCCTTTCCTGACGACCATCTATGATAAAACAGTATTGTGGTTAATGTCACACAGACAACAATTTGTACATTACTAAATATTTTTTTGTGTTAGTGATTTTATCGTGTCAAAGGGATCTTGGTGTGATACTATTGGATCCCATTATCTTCCCAAACATCCATGCATGCAACAAACCGACACAAATTTCCCTTTTTACTGATAACATCACGTTAACACAGCAGACATCAACTTCAATACTTCCCAGCATTTGTGATCGCAGAAAAGGTAAACCTGACGAAAACAATCCACTCGTAGCTTTTAGTACAGAGTATGCGTGTCGTTGTGATCCTTATATTTGGTTGTGTGCCTTCATGGTTTTAAAATATACACGTGTTTGAATAGAATGAAATAAAAAACTATTGGAAATCGGCGGACGACGTACGCAAAGCTAAAGACGATGTTAACGGACATAAGGATAAAATAATACGAACACGAAGAAAGACGACATCTTCGGGACATCATCCGACACTTTGCAAAGATTGTGCACAATCGAACAAATGTAATTTGCAGAAGGTAATAAGTTATAGTGTATTTTTTACCATAGCAAAATATTTATCAAAAAAAAGAAAATAACAATTTACTTCATCGCACAAATACAATCAGCAGTAATAAGCATAAACAATGAATAAACAATGATGACATAAGAGCATAAAACTTTGAGAACGCTGCTACCTGTATTGTATTAAGTTTTTTTAGTTAACTGTTTATTGGGAACTTTGCAAAATAATACAAACCACATTTGAGACTCCTTCATTAGTTTCACACCAAAACACTCAACTTGACCAAATGCTGAATCAAGTAATCTGTTGTAGGAATCGAAAATGCTTGCCAACAACACAGGAGACGCACCAAACCTTCCAATGATCACACACACAGCTGCCACGCCACAAGACTCACCCTCCACTACTTTGGAACCAGGAGCTTCCTTCAGGGACTTCCCCGTGGCTCTCAACTTAGAGAAATCCTCGATGCTGTCAAGCATGGAGTCCATAGACAGAACTTCGGTATGTTAAAACTAGTGGCGTCAAACGAGTTGGTGGCGACGTTGTAATAATTCTTACATTTTGTATCTCAAAAATTTCATCAATAGCTACATTTGATCAATCAATTTTGAATGATGAATTTGATATGTCAAAATAGGTTCTAGATCTTAGTATATTTAATTATTTACTACTAGCTGTCCCGGCAAACTACGTTCGGTCTCAGAATTTTAAATTTTCGTTTAAATAGTTATACTCGTATTGTGTTATTCGGGGAGACAAACCTAAACAATCAAAATCGATCCACCCGTTCTCCAGTTATAAATGGTGTAACTAACCCGACTTTGTTTTATGTATATAGGTTTCACGATGTAGATTGATCACGATAGGAGTTGTCGAGTTGCGTGCCTTTTTACATTACAGCATCTGAAAATTCTCCTCCACCAATTATACACATTTCTTGCTGTCATATCTTATAACAAAACCTTATTTTTCAGTGCACCAGCATTCCTGGTCTACTGAAACCTCCGACGCTCTCAGGAATCAACAGCTACACTCTAACCCTTCACTCAGCGGCATCACAACTGGGGGCCGAAAAGGCCAGATTACCCCCTCTTACCCTCGCCCCCCATTCCCGACCTATTTCAGCATCTTCTGGCTCCTCAACCCCCACCACCACGAGGTCAATGCCCTCGCCAATGATGCCAGAGAAGAACCTCCAAATAATGATACCGATAACGAAAGACGATAATTGTATCAATACTAGTGATAAGTCTAGTCTTCTAAGTTCGCAAAAGTAAGTTAACCCGTAATTACTACCATCCTATTAATATTATAAACAAGCTTGTACCCGCGGCTGCATTATTCATGTTATTATCCCAAGGGAACTCCTTACCGGGACATAAATTAATTAAATTGCATGCCATATTTCAGCTCAATCCATTCAGTTGCTACTGCATTATTTAGTAACAAACATCCAAACCTCCAAACATCTTCACAAACTTTCACATTTATAATATTAGTAGGATTGGATAAGACAGGATGGGATATGAAAGTATGTGAAGATCTTTGAATGTTTGTTAATAACAACTGAATTAATTGAGATGAAATTTGGCATACAAGTAACTTTATATCCCGGCAAAGAGTTCGTTTCAGATAATACCGGAAACAACGGACGGTAAGACAAATTCGAGGGGATATAGCTAGTGCATATGAACACAGGATGTTTAGATTTTAATTTTTGATAACTTGAATCCCCCGCCATTTATTTTCATTTTCATGGTAATAGAATATTATGTAGCAATATCAAATTAACTTTTTGAATATTAAGTGTATGCGGTAGATCTCTCTTTCGTGATAATCTTTTATTTCTATAGTCTGTGTTTTAAAGGGTGATAATATAAAAGATACATAGTACAGTATCAAAGCATCTGACGATACATGATCATGTTACGTTCATCTATCTCTTCACTTTTAGATGCGTTACTCTCCAAAGTCCACCGGCAAACGGGGACGACCGATGCAGAGTACAGCGTGGGTACAGCTGGCGGCTGTCCCGGCCTAGTCTCAGGAAGAAACCCAAGCACAGGACTGGCTCAGATTCCGAGGCTATCATACTGAACAATGGACGTGACCACGCTGCGTGCAATGGTAAACCTTAAGATATGAAGGATGAAAGTAGGAACAAAGAAAGATATGAAAGATTAAAGTTAGAACAAAGAAAGATATGAAGGATTAAATTAAGAACAATATGAATCATGAAGTGCGAGAAGAGTAATAGCGAGAACTGAAATGAATAAGAAAAAGATAGACAAGCCTCCGATAATGTTGGAGATCTTTGTTCAAGAGAATTGACCTAAGGAAGGATCGGTTGAACCGCTAAAATCAATTTCGCTGGTCACGAAGTGGCTGGTGATGCCTTTCCGTAAGAATACGCATTTGTTGGAAAGCCGCCATGGTTCAAAATAGGATCAAAAATTGTTGAATAAAAATTAAGTGAAAGGAATAAATACATCTGGGAATTTCTTTTTTTGACTGCAGTCTTTTTTCAATAGAAAGCTTTTAAAGGTTATCTTTTTAATCACTCCAAAGTTACTCCAAGTTAACTAAATTGGTTTGTCAATAAGATAACCTTATGTGACAGGAACAGTGGACAGTGGACACTCAGCAAGCTCCTTTTCGCGGAATTAATTGGATGTTTACTTTGTTTATATTATAATTTATCTGTTTGTATTTGTATGCGAAATAAACGTCAATTCATAATTCAGTTTATTAATTACTCGTTTGACATTGACATATTTTTACTCTAGGGTCCAGCCTGCGAAAGAACGAGCTCCTCCTTTCCTCCTCAATCATAAAGAACGACACACAGTCAGAAATGCCGAACAACAGAACCAAATCTCAACTGCCCGCTCCAAGAGTTTTGCCACAAACTGCAAGAAGAGTGTCTGCCCATACTGCACCTTTGCTACCCGATGTAAGTAAATAACACTAATTTCTTAGCTGTAGTAAAAATACTAATTTTGTAATAAAAATCAAAGTAATAAAACAACTTAAACGGATTAAATCGCGTATATTACTACATTTTAAGTCCCGACGTTTCGTTACCCCTTTTCAGCGTTCGTGGTCACGGGTAGACTGAGAAAATCATAAATTCCCTCTGTCAAAATTACTGTTGTGCAAACCTACCCACTTTAAAAAATAAAAATTCAATATTAGTGTTGCCAGATGGGCCTAATGTGTAAAGATGTTTACACACATGCCAGTAGGGCTTAAAAACCTAACTTTAGAAAAAACTAGCAGCGCTTCCAAAAGGCATACTTGATAAGAAAGAAGACGCTAAGGAAACTTATCAGCCACGCCTTATGCAAAAAAGAAAATAATTTAAGCCAAAAGACTAGGTATGCTATTTTTAGAAGAACAGACACCGTTCAATGTTAAGGTTTTACAGTGCTGCGTCTCGACTTAAATCCTTAAATCCGTTTAAGTTGTTTTATTACTATGTATGAGTGATAATCGCGGAAACCGAAGACAATATTTTGTAAGTCAAAGTTTTGAATGGAACATTATTCATGATGGTTCACCTTGTTTTGGCATAATTTTATTTGTCCAAATGTTCTATTTGCCTGAATACTATTTACGCGTTATTGATATTTTACAGATAATATTGACTTTTCAGAATAATTATAAAATAAACCTAACCTAATTATGTTCTAAGTGGCTGATGTAAAGGACTTTGCAAAATATTTTCCGTTAAAGCTAGAGAAAAATTATGCGAAATTAGGGTTAGTAATACATTAGGACAAATAAAACGTATTATCGCGCGACAAAACGAAACGCTACCCCAAAAATCGCCTGCAATAGCCGCATAGGCAATAATGATAATGATATCTCACCTAATCATGTACTTTTAGGAATCCTGGAAGGCACCAGAAGCGGGGTTTTCCTCTGACTCGACCGTTCACCTCGATACAGTCAAATCGCCGCCCCATCGGCTTTCGCTCACCAACGATTATTTAACAGGTAATTAAATTACGTCCGAAATAAAATTCTACGCGAAAATCACCAATATTAACAGGTAACAAAAAACGGTACGTGGCTCGCCTCCCAACGAGGCGTCTTCACAATTTGATTGATAAATTGCCCTTTTTAACATAATGGCGTGTTACCGCGATTCTCGCGGCGTTCGCGTATTTCGGTCAGATCGATAATCAAGACTGAACCAAATTATCTTTATTAAAGTGCCTTGTGCCTAGGCTTTAAAGTAGAATTTTTATACTGTTGCTCCCTTTTTGGTGCGTTTCTTGTAAAGAGAAAAAGAAAAAATAGTATTTTATGCAACAGTTGTATAAGAAGGTTCAAAAAATGCGAATTGCGTGAGTTGCGATACGAGCCGCGAATGCGGCGAGTATCGCAAATAGAGACGCAATGAGCGTTTTTTGACTTAATTATACAACGTTGCATACAATACTTTTTCTACGACAGGTTTTAAAATATAAAATACAAACAAGGCATAACCTGCAAAGAAGGCAAATATGACGTATGACTGTCAGTATGTGTCTATGGTAAACTTTTTATTTTTTAAATGAAGTTGACACGCAGTGAATATATTAAAAATACTTTTGTTTTTATGTTGGCATCAATGAATTTAGTTCAGAAAGTTTCGTTTTTCTTAAAAGCCGTAGGATTTTAATTGTTTGTTAAGTTGGTAGTTGTGCATTTTTACCGTAAAGTTAAAATTGAGCGCTTAATCCTTGACCTAAGTTTAACCTAGATTTAGAAGTTTGTGGTTGCTAGCAATAACGTAAAGTGGCTATAACAACACTAGTGCTGTTATGGGGAATAGAGTATAGACTTCTCTGAACTCATATTATGTATGTTCTTATATTAGTGTTCGTGACCAAGTAAAAGACAGATAACAGTACAGGAGTAGAAAAAAGTTCAAATACATTCGAGCGCCAATATTCCGGGTCACTAAAATAATTAATAGTTCGTTAATTATATCAATTTCAACTAAATTATCTTTAAAATCCTATTTATTCCGATAAGCTGCGTTAGTTTTCGAGATGTTACATTTTATGTTCAACTTCTCATCTCATTTTATTATTGCACTTTTATCCCGTGTCATACTTTTATCTCACTGGAAAACAAACACGAAGTGTGCAATGCAAAAAGAAAACAGTCAAACTAGCACTAGTACAGTCAAGGAATTTAATTTCCAACCCACCTAAGGTCCAATATTGTATAGCATACTGTCATCATAAGAGCTAGCTAGACTACGACGTTACTTTGACATATCACACGCATTGTTTTGTGTCAGTAACTAGGTAACAGATTAACAACGTTGACATGGTGAACTGAAATTTGGAACGTCAAGGCACTATCAAAAAAGGTCGACAACCGCGGAATCGAAATTCGAAGAAAGTCCATCTTTCTCGCTCTTGCAATATTCGAATGAAAGGAACGCAGATAACGAAATTTAGATTATCGACGTTTGTGGTAGACTTTCCGGAGTCTGGATTCGGAATTATTTTAAAATGTTCTCGATTGACACTGACACCAACTGACACGTATTCGTAATTAGATGAGCAAATGACTTCGCAAAGAGGTTATCTTTAATATGCAGTGACAAATAATACGTATTGACATTTAAATACTATTACTGAAATAGAAATTTCGACCTTAATGCATTGTGAATGCTTAACAACATTTCAATGAAAAGGGTAGGAAATTAAATTCCTTGTCTGTACCTATACTATGAATGAAAGTAGTTATCCAACTGTGCTATCCGTAATGGGCCGAACGCTTTAATTGTACCTGACTTGTCCTACAAGACCTACTGACTCTTTGGTAGGACTCCTGACCAGGTGGGGTCTTGTAACCCTGCAAGCAATAGCTAGCCACGGCTACCTTGACTTTTCGCTGATGACTCAAAGTGAGCAACGGACCAGCGGGCGGGCCGAGTGCGAAAAATGCTACGTCACTGCTTGGTCTATCTAAGTTACATAACATCGAATTTTGTGTAAGATTGTCCCCTAATATTTATTTATTTATCAAAACTATTCATCTTTCCCTAGTGACGTCAGTATCAGAAGTGAAGTCGAGTAATCTGCCTCCGACGCCGTCCCAGCTGCAGCAACCGACACCGAAGACGCCTCGCAACGACCCCGCACCACCGCGCCCGAAGAACCAGTCATTGCCGCTCGTTAAACAGATCAATGAAGAGGTATTTCATCACTATCCAAAGGGTTTTAATAGTACATTACATACCGAGGCCAGTAAAGTAAGATCACACATGTAATTATCGGCCGAGTCGAAGCCGAGGACGACGAACATGTGACCTGAGGCTTTCTTATTTACTGGCCAAGGTTTGTATACTATCTTTCTGTTCGACGCAGCCAGAAAGCGGCATCTTCGTTTAGCGTAGCGGCCGGCGGACAGAATAGTACATTACACAACTAGGGTGGTAATACAAAGAAAGGCCGAGATCGCAGAAGTTTGCGGCCCGAGCTGCAAGCGAGGGACGTAAATATGCGATCGAGGGCTTTCTTTATTACCTCCCGTGTTGTGTACATCATTTTATGTCAACACTTGGCCAGAAAGTGGCTTTTTCCGTACGCGCAGCGTGCGGAAAAAGTCACTTTATGGCCAGGTGTGGCATAAAAGTACATTTGGACTATGAGACAAAGGTGCTCAACATTGTAGATGAAGTTTATCTGGAGCATATTTTTCGGTTATGTAAAATTGGATCTAATTTTTGCAAAACGTGTATGTAATACGTGCGTGCATTCCAGTATTTTGTAAATATAAAATCTCACTTTGGTTTCCGAACGTGACTTGACATTCGGATTGTCTATGGATATATGTCACTAATGTCACTTTCTGTTTTAAAATTTTCTTCTGGTACTAGGTGGATTAGTAAGGTTATTTTTATTTAGATTTCCTCACAAGTGTGATGAAAAACATTGTGTGTGCCACGGGCGGTAAAGGAATTACAAACTCGTGTTATTAAAGCCCTCGGCTTTGCCTCGGACTTGTAACAAACACTCGTTTGTAATTCCTTACTTACCTACCGCCTTTGATACACAACTTGTAATAATACAGAAATATGTATGTTCCTGGGCATTCTGGAAATGGATTATTTCTATAGACGCATTTAACAAAAAATGCATCTAGGTACAACGTATCCATTCTCAGAATTACGAGGAATGTACCCCAAATTGTACCCAAGATCCAACACTGGTTATTATAAAAAACGTCAAAAATATTTAAAGAAAGACTCAAGAGATGCAATCACCTATTAAAACAAAGAAGAGTCGAGTCAGCACGAGAGCAGCCACCATTTTGGATTTAATTAAGCGCAGTGAGATTGAAATTCAACGGACTTGTTTTCGACTTTCAACTCCGGTCACGTGGAAGGGCAGCTATACAATTACAGCTTTCAATTCATTCTATTCATGAATGAAATTGATTACCTGATGCATTTTCATTTATTTTGATTTATGTTTCAATTTTATATAACTTTACAATGCACAAAAAGCCTAATGCTGTTTGTAGACTGTTTTTATAGGTTTTCCGTCCTATCCCAATTGGGTCGATTTCAGGCGTTTTCGGTTGTTTTCAAAAATTTTTCCGTAGTTGGGCCGTAATTTAACAAAATGTCAATGTTGTTTCTTTGTGTAACGCAAGTTAACCATATAAATTGTATGGTTAACTTGCATTACTACATTATCGTCACAACTTCGAAAAAAACTCGTATCTAAAAACGTCATAGAGAAAAACGTCCAAAGTTACATACGAACGTCATATACACTTTCTGCGTTTTTACCTGGAGTCAGTGTGCGTGGTTCTTTTCAAAGTAATGACGATATACCGTCGCTATACTTACTCAACCACGTATCTACTCGAATAGTTTGATAGAAAACGCACCTGTGTTACGAGTAGAAAAGTGCGATTTTCCTATGAAACTATTGGAGTAGATACGTGGTTGAGTAAGTATAGCGGTGATAAGTAATTATCTATTTTATAAAATCTTACGTGCCATAAACGCTGTAATGGGTAACGAGCCATTTCATTCCCCGTTCGTATATCATAATACTCAATGCCAAAATGTATTCACGGAAACTTTTAATTAACAAAGTTTAATCCGTTACATTATTAATGAGGCAACGTTTTCAGGTATCGATCAACAACAACGTCAGCATAATTACGTCACGGTTCGACAGGCGGTACCAGTTCAAAGACCTCTTCCGATTCATGGAACCCACGGGCTGCCTTAAGGAGAAAGAGGATTGGTCTTTGTATATCTTCCCGCCAGGAAATAAGTAAGTTTTCACGTCTACTATTCAGTTCACTACTGGACGGGCGTCTCCCATAGACCGCCATAGAGAGCGATCCTGTGCAGATTGAATTCACTGACAGTTTGCTACCTTCACGAGGTTACAGACTAACCTAGCTTCCATCGAATATGAGGCCGTCCCACGGCTTGGGCTTTGGCCATGGCTTTGTTATGTACTTTTATTGCAGTGGATAGAATGATACTAGGTCACATGTATAGGTCACAAAGGAGATTCTATTGAACGCTATGATTTATGATATATTGCAATCAACTTTTTCTGTTTTTCGAGAATAAATTTCCGAATTTCACATAATAGTAATAACAGCTGTGTAAATTGACAATACGGGTACATCTACGATAGACGCTAGGTAAGTATTTATAACTAAGCCAACGGTCTTCAATAAGAATATTATAATTCACGTAAATAAATTGGCAATAACTTGATCTTTTACTTAGTTATAGAAATTAAAAATTGCGCAAATATGTTTAACCCAATTCACAGACAAAATCAGATTTCTTTCATCGTCTTTCGTTACAATTATGCAAAATTTGATAAAATAGAAAAAAGCAGCAAAACTCTGCACGTTAAATAAAATCAGATTCCAGCTGATTTTTATCAACATACAATCAGCTAAAATCACAAATTATGCTTTCTGTAATGTTAAACAGTCCACATTGGAGAAAGGCCAAGATTCGCTAACTTTAATACAAGTTGCAGTACCTTCATTGTTCGGCCTTGTAGAATGTAGGTAGTCGGCGAGTTGTTCTTTTGTTTCTGAACAATAATAGCGCCGTAAGAGAGACCAATTCCGCAGTTTGCCTCAGCTTGGCTAATTAGTTCAAGTACAGTTTCTTTATAATAAATGGTTGGGGAACAGTTCGCAGCGGCTTAGTTATAGTACGGGTTATCTACTCCTAACTTTTAACTAATGCTGCATTTAAATAAACATTTATTATTTAGGTCAGTAGTGGGCAAAGTACGGCCCGCCGGCGGTCCTTCGAATTATAGTAGTACTTATATAACCCCTATAGTTCTGGCCCTCATCTGAAATTTCTTATATGGTCTGGCTCGCCATGAAAAAACTTTGCCCACCACTGATTTAGGTTTACAGTACCAAGCCCGATAAATACGAGTTAATAGGTACTATTTCTTAAAATGTATACAGCCAGTAATTAAGAAATAGAATTTTAGATACCGTGACCGGTAAAGTAAGAAATGTCTCAGATCACTATAACATGAAAAAAAAATAAAAAAAATCAGCAAGTAGGACCTCAAGGGCTCTTTTACATGTCTCATCTCTAATTCTTTTCTTTTGGCGTGTGATCGGACTTCAGGCTTTATTATTTACTGGCCAAGGTTTGTATAAAATTTTTCGATACAAGGTTTGTTTAGCGCAGCGACCGGCAAGGTGACTCTTTCTGGCCGAAAGGCAGAAAAAGTAGGTTACCTTACTTATCTATAGCTACTGTTTACAAAGATAATTAATAAAAAAGATAATTATGGTACTCGTATAACTCATAAAACATATTCATTCAAACATTTGATATAAATCCAGTGTACCTGAAC
This sequence comes from Eudemis profundana, assembly GCA_947034925.1. Lineage (NCBI taxonomy): Eukaryota > Metazoa > Arthropoda > Insecta > Lepidoptera > Tortricidae > Eudemis > Eudemis profundana. The sequence continues at coordinate 23,274,263 of OX344805.1, read as the reverse complement.
TACTCGAAGGCCATCCCATTCATTTTCCAAGCAATACTTGGTATATTAATGCTTTTATTGTCATTTAATGGGCTGCTGAAATCTGAGAAGACTTGAAGATTCTTGACATTTCGTTTTGAATCACGTTTTTCCCTCTCAGGGTTTTATTACAATGCTTTTGAGTTATATATTGTCCTAAATTTCTGTCTGCTGAATGCTGGTATAATAATACATTTGTATAAGTTTGTTTTGAAATCATTTTCACTTCATAAAACTATGCTTTGTTATTTTATATGCAGTACAATAGCTGTTTGGGTTATAAAGTGGACCAAATATGAATTTTAAATTAATAATTCAAGTTAGTTGAGTAGACGGACGAATGAGTGCGGATAAAATGTCAAAATACTAAATATTATTGTATAGGCTTTGATTACAGCATCAACATTAAAAACCACTAAACACTATGTTTCTTGACATACAATACACTCAACACACCGTATTTTTTTATTGAATTTTAATAATTGACCCTTAAAAAAACATAGATCAATCTGAAACTCCTCAGTTTGGTCTGACAAATCTTACACATAATCAATACTCAAATTTTAAATGTTTGGCACATAAGTGTCTTATTGCCATTGTCTCACTGTAGTCACTGTAACATTGAGTAAAGTCGCCGTCAATAGAATTTGCTAACTATGTAAACAAAAGGCGTATCTTTGTTTTGTCACTGTTTCTCCTTGAATTTTCACACCACCTCATCAAACACCTCAGTGGTGTTTCAATCATACACTATTTAAACGGTCGCTGCCGTAAAATACAAAACCATACAATAAATAATTGAATCTTGGATATTTCATTAAAAGTTTAAAATTTAATTATACATAGGTTATTACGGAATGACGTTTTTGTTTCTTTTAAATTCTACAATTGTCTATGATGATAGCGTTGTAACTAAAGTTGGTGATATTGTAAAGCTGCTACACACTACATAACTTACGCTCTTTATCTAAGAAAATAACATGAAATATTTAGACGGCATCATCGATAGAGCTACGGATGAAATAACGGCACCTTTTGTGATAAATACTGGTGGATACATAATCTTCAAGTAACGATTCGTCTTCTGATTAAGCAAATTAAAAATACCTGTTTCTTGCGTTCGATACTTTAATAGTCCATATGTTTTGACATAAAAGAGTAAAGTAAGAGTCTTCCCCATCACTAGTAAATTCATCATCAGAGACAATTTCAATATGGCGGTTTATTTACAAAGTTAGCAAATTCTATTGACGGCGACTTTACCCTATGTATAGACGATTAGATACCGATTGACTGGGATCAATACCCATATTTACCTGATATTCAATTATTCACCCGCCAGCACCCATCTAAACTTTTATTTCTATGTCATGGGAAAGTCAAACGAGCACACAGGTCACCTGATGGTAAGTGACTTCTGAAGCCCATGCACATTTGCAATCTTAATATTACAAATGCGTTGCCAACCCCGAGAGCTAAGTTCAAGCTAACTGTTGTCGATCTTAGCTTAAAAGCCACGGTAATTAAAATTACCGAGGCCTTATTATTTACTAGCATTTTCCCCGCGGCTTCGCCCGCGTTGTTCCCGTTATTGTCCCAAAGGAACTCTTTACCGGGATATAATGTATCCTATGTTTCAATCCAGGACTTGGTCTACTTGCATGCCAAATTTCAGCTTGATCCATCCAGTTGTTACCCCGTTATAAGGTAACAAACATCCAAACATCTTCACAAACTTTCGCATTTATAATATTAGTGGGAGGGATTTTATTGCCTTAGACTGGCAATCTGGCAGACGCCCCACCTGATTGAAAGTGATTACCGCCGCCTATAGACATTAGCAACACCAGATGCGTTACCAATACGTAGCCGGTGTGGAAGAAATTTGATGACACCCTTTTTAACTAAGTACAACTTACTTAACGTATTTACTTGTTGCGTAGGTTCAGGGCATCACGGTGAATGAGTTCTTAGTTAAAAATTTACTTTGTCCTCAGGATTAGAAGGCTGTGCACTTGGATGGTGACCCGTGGCTGGTTCGACAATATCGTGCTCCTCTTCATAGCCTTGAACTGCATCACACTGGCGATGGAACGTCCCAACATTCCCCCCGAATCCAAGGAGCGCGCGTTCCTCTCCAGCGCCAACTATGTCTTCACCGTCGTGTTTGCTGTTGAGATGTTCATTAAGGTTAGAATCCGGTTCAGGTATACCGTGGCCATCTTCATAGACCTAAACTACATCATCACAACCGGCAGAGCCCCGAATATCTTCGCCGAGTCCAAGCAGCGCGCGTTCTTCTCCAGTGCCAACTACGTGTTCACCGTCGTGTTCGCCGTTGAAATGTTTATTAAGGTCAGAATCAGAATTAATTATATTGTCGCTATCTTTATAAACCTAAGCTACATAATCACAACGTAGAGGGCCCTAAACTCTCGTTGAGTCCAAGGAACGCGCGTTGCTCCAACACCAACTACGTCTTTACCGTTGTGGTTAGAATCCGATTCAGCTACATTGTGGCCATCCTCATAGACCTGAACTACATCATCATAACCAACAGAATGTCTGCCCCCGAATATCTTCGCCGAGTCCAAGCAGCGCGCGTTCTTCTCCAGTGCCAACTACGTCTTCACCGTCGTGTTTGCCGTTAAAATGTTCATTAAGGTTAGAATCTGAATTAATGACATTGTGGCTATCTTTTTAACCTAAACTACATAATCACAACGTAGACCGCCCCAAAACTCTCGTTGAGTCCAAGGAACGTGCGTTGCTTCAACACCAACTACGTCTTCACCGTCGTGGTTAGAATCCGATTCAGCTACATCGTGGCCATCCTCATCGATCTGAACTACATCATCACAACCGACAGAATGTCTGTCCCCGAATATCTTCGCTGAGTCCAAGAAGCGCGCGTTCTTCTCCAGTGCCAACTACATCTTCACCGTGTTCGCCGTTGGGATGTTCATTAAGGTTATATCTGGTTCGACAACATCGTTGCAATCTTTAAAGCTCTGAATTGCATCACACTGGCTATGTCTTGCTAAGGAATGAAAGATTGCTTCTGCAACACTCAATTCTTTGTTGCATTCCTAACGTATGTATTACAGATGTTAGATTTACAAACTATAAATACACTAGGGATCCTGTTGAGCACAGCAATATTTGCGAATGAAAATGAACTTAGTCTTAACACAGATACGTAGGAACTGAGAATCTCCTCTTTTTTAAAGTCTTTAAAAATTAATATATTTTTCAACAGATCTAAAATTTATAATAAAGACCTGGGTATTACTTATCATGCCTAAGACGCGCTTTGTGGAGTTTCGTTTAAAATTACAGAATTATAAACGTAAGCCCGCAGCTGTGGCTGTCTTGGTTTCTTTATAATGAACTCAAAAAGGATTTTGATGCCGTATATGCGTTGGCAATCCAGAATCCAAACTAATTTAGCAAATGTTTTCCATTTGACCCATCAGGGAATGAAAAAGCATCTATTTTGTAAAGAGTCCAAGTATACTCCGCTATTGAAGTAAATTAAAACCTTTTTTGCGTTTAGAACAGCAATACAACAACCGTGGGTTTTAGGTGGTGGCATCAGGGATGTTCTACGGGCCAGACGCCTACTTCACCTCTGGGTGGAACATCATGGATGGCTCCTTGGTCATCATCTCCATCATAGACCTGCTCATGTCACTCGTCTCCGAGTCCAGCCCGAGGATCTTTGGTATACTGAGGGTATGTATATATTATTTCAGACGTTGTAAAATGAGGGAGCAATAAAGGCTTATATGATAAATATATATAGGGTATGAGATCAAGAGGTGAGTAAATACGTAACTATGGTCCGGTGTCCCTGTATCTAGGGTTACGGTGGTGAGCTGGCAGTCGCTCCATGGTAATAACTTAATAAGCGGAGCTGTTAAGTATGATATCATAGTCAATGCGTAGCCCGAACGAAACGGGAAAAAATAAGGGACAATATAATACAATACTCTTTAGTCACTTCACTGGACACCAGTAGCATGGTGTCCAAAGAACTCGATGCCTACTGGCTTGCCTAATATTAGCCATTTGAGCACCTTGTTCTAGACCTCTTGAAGAAAATATACGCCAAATCTGCACCAGCTTGCCCAAGGATATCTTTTACGTCACGCCTCTGCTGGACACCAAAAAATTACAGAGATCCTTGGATAAACAAGATCAACAGTCGTTGATCTTATTTGTTTTGTTGGCAGTCTGTGGCCAACGTCTTGTCAGATCTGTGGAAAAATATGTCGATCTCGTATCGGTCTATTTAACCATCAGAAACGATGTTTCGTAGACTGAAGGACTTTAGATCGTTTGCTATTGCAAATAACTGAAGATTGAAGGGTCATAATATTTATGTTGGCAACCGTTTAACAACGCTTAATCGAATTTATCGTACACGAAAGTGTTATAGAAACTAGAAATTAGAAAATGTTTATTGCCATACAAAAGAACACGTTACAGGGCGTTTTCCAAAATAAATACTGGGGTAGCTACTTTCTTAAAATATGCACTTTTGAGGTTTTTCTAGCTTAAAAATCGTTAGTACCTTCTAAACTTATACGTAAAAAAGTGTCCCAAATTTATTTTCCCATTACGTCACCATTTTGCATTATGTTTGTATGAACGTGACGTAGTGGAAGAAAAAGAATCCATACAAATTTTGGGATACTTTTTTTTACGAATAAGGTTCGAAAGTACTAACGATTCTGAGGCAGAAAAACCTCAAAAGTCCATATTTTGAGAAAGTAGCTACCCCCGGATTTATTTTGGAAAACGCTCTTTAACAAAAAAAACATGAATAGGTATAATAAAAACTACAAACATCATTCAAAGATCATTCATGTTAACTAACTCATTCGTATTTCTCATGCAGTCGAAGATAGCCCTAAGATTTTTCAAATTATTTTTCTAGACTCAGTAAAATAAGAATCTCATTATGCTTTCCCTCTAACATCAGTTTATAAAGCCCTCGTGATCCCAGTTAGTCACCTTTGTGGGACCGTGCATAGTACGTTGATTACTCAACAAAATGAGCTTGCTTTCTCTGAAAAATTCCTTTGACGAAATAATAGCAAAAATCCGTTCCAATATTTGGAAACCCTTTTAAGATCATAATTTCTTAAAATGTAGTGAACTCCATTAGCGAATAACAATTTTTCGGATAAATCCATTTTATTAAATATTTTCAACGGCAATCGTTGGAATTCATCGTATTTTTAGTCGAGTACAGATTTTAAAGATTAAAAACATTTTTTAAATGTCTGGCTTTAAAGTTGATATTAGGTAAACGTCCGAGTGCTCGACACTGTCCCAGTAGTCGTCATCTTGAATGATAAGTCATTAGCAATAGAGCTGACAGCGGGGTGTCGACTATTGAGCATTAGCGTGTCCAGCACTAGGACATATATTTCGTTTAGAAAGAAAACATTTGGTTATCTAAAAGAAAACTAGCTCTTATCATAATCACATTTTTCTTTTATAGTTGTTAACCGGGTTCTATCTTTATGCAAATATTCTTGGCATTCGTGGAACTTTAAGAGCAATTCCGAGAAGTTAGCTCTATATTTTTTAAAAGAGCTCCGTATTTATTTTGAATTATAATTTAATTATTTTGATCATTATTTATTTGACATAATATATAATCTACCTAATACTAATTACGAATTGAAAGTGACAAAAAAGTGTGGAAAATGGCCCCTACAAAAGGAAAATCTCAGCAAAACTGTTGTGATGGCAGGTTAGTGGACGTTATTTTAAACTTGAATCAGACAATTATGGAAATGAAAGACAAAGTAGACAAGACATATGATATAATTAATTACCAACAACGAGAACTCACTATGCAGAGACAAATAAACACAGATATCATAAATGCGTTAAAGAATAAATCAACAGACCTGAGACAAGAGTCCGATGTCTTCAACACGCCGACACTCTTTTCACACAAGTCCGCGATACGTAATGTGTCACACACTGACTCTGGTCCAGAGGGAATAACGTGCACCCACAACACCACATCAGACAACGCGCAAGCTCAAAATGAAGAGTCCACCTGCCCAGCTCCACAACAAATGTCCACTCCCACACAGTCCCCAGTGTCACAACCAGTGCAAGCGAGGCGCCTCCGATCCCGTCCGCATCGCAAACTGCAGTCCGAGGCTGTCCAGGCGCAACCTTCGCCAGGAACTGTGTCAACCGCACCGGCCACCCGAATTGCCACTGTTCCTAAGCCGACCACGCCGACGGTCAGATCCGTCACTGTTGCCGCCAAGCCGGGAGTGGGCCCTCTGCAGGCTGCTCCCGCTCCGCAGGTTACACCTGTTGATCCAGGTGTACTCAATAGGCTGGCTGGAGCATCAGCAACAACAGCATCTACCGCGCCGGTGGCCCCGGTCTCATCGGCTGCACCGGCCGCACTGGTCGCATTGGCCGCGCCGACTGTCCCGGCTCCACAGAAAATGTTGAAGGGTCTACAAGCAGCTGCACCGCGTGCCGTTAGTCTCCACGTCTTCAATTTGAGCGCCGGAACCACCACTGATGACGTTATCCAACACATCAAGTCGAACATGGACGTCCAGGTCGAGAAATGTGAGCAACTGAAGGTCACGCGAGGACAGTATTCGTCGTTCAAAATTGACGTGCCGGCGAACAAAGTTGGATTAATTCGGAGTTCCAAGCACTGGCCGGACGGTGTATCTATTAGATTATTTAATTTCGTGCAGCCAAAAAACTCCCAAGCAAGCGGCAGCAGTCGACCACCGCGCTAGCTGAACCCTCATGTTTTAAAGTCCTCCACCAGAACGTGAGATCGATTTGCGGCAAAACAGCGTTGTTAAATATTCTACTGGATGCCGAAAAGCCAGATGTACTAGCTTGCAGCGAAATTTGGTGCAAAAAGAACGAAATTGAACAAGTGAGGTTATGTAAGTATGAGATGGCCAACGCGTACTGCCGCACGCGCAGCGGCGCACACGGCGGGGTGGCGCTGTACATACGAGACGATATTCGGTATAAACAGCGCAACGACTTACATAGCCTATCAGTCCAATATCATTTTGAATTAACATCTATTGAAATTGTAAATTTAAACTTAATTATTATTGCATCATATCGAACCGGTAAAGGCGACTTTGACATATTTTTAAATAAGTTAGATTTATTACTGAGTAAGGTGACTTCAGAAAATAAAGCGTTCATATTGGTCGGCGATTTGAATGTAGACTTCTTATCCGACAATAACATGAAATCAAGACTTAATGACATCTTGGGTAGTTATGGTTGCGCGAACAAGGTTGGGTTTCCGACTCGTGTATGCGCGGACAGTTCCACCTCCATCGACTGCGGCATAGTACCTCACACCTGTGACGTCACCGCCGCGTCGATAGATACACCCATAAGCGACCATAACGCCCAGATGTTTACGTTACCGATGGGACAGTTGCAGCGCGAGAAATCAAGTTCTTTTATTGAACGTAGACTCATTAACGATGAATCGATTTCTTTATTCTACTCTGACATTCAAAATTATAATTGGAATTTTATATACAATAATACTACTGACATTAATAATAAATTTGAAAAACTAATACATATTTTGACATATTATATCGACATTCACTTCCCTATTAAAAAACTGCGACCAAAGAATAAACCGAATGTCCCATGGATGACTGACGAAATTAATAAATACATGCAAAATTTTAACGATCTTTCACATTTTAGGCAACAATACCCTAATGACAGTAGTATTTCTAATTCAATAAATTACTACTCTAATTTAATTAGACAAAAAGTCTTAGAAGCCAGGCAAACGTACACAGAGAAAAGGATAAGGGATAGTGGTAATCCCTCTAAGGAAATTTGGAGGATAATTAACGAGGAGTGCTCATCAACAGCACTAGGTAGGAAAGATATCAAACTACTTAACTCTGAGTCAAAGACTGTTAACGATGTGCCTGATCATCTCAACTCACACTTTTTGAATGTTGCGTTAAAATTTAATATTGGGGTAAATGAGGAAGTTTCAACGCACTACCTAACGGAACACCTGCAGACTGCTAACGTGCCCATCGTTGAGTTGCCCACCGTCACGCGCGCCGACCTTGACCGCATTTTGAAATCTATGCTTAAAACTCGATGCACTCTGGATATATATGATATATCCGTCAACATAATTCTATGTATTTGGCCACTACTGGCAGAAATACTAGTTTCCCTTGTAAACGAGATGTTCTTAAGCGGTATCTACCCCGATATACTTAAATGTACAAGAGTGTGCCCAGTGTATAAAAATAAGGGGGACAAAACATCAGTCGACAATTACAGGCCCATATCAATTGTTCCTAATATCTCAAAAATTATCGAATCGATTTTATCACAGCACCTAATGTACCACCTTGAGACCAATAACTTACTAACTGACAGACAGTTTGCCTACCGACAGCATAATTCTACCACCTCTGCAGCTCATAAATTGATAAATTCAATTACCACAGGCATTGATAATAAAAACAAAATAGCTGGCATATTCTGCGACTTGTCTAAAGCTTTTGACGTCATAAACCACAACTTGCTCGTCAAAAAGTTAAGGCACTACGGTCTACAAGGACATACTATTGACCTACTGAAATCATTTCTATCAAATCGATCTCAGACAGTGGAGGTAATGTCAGGCGGGAAAAGATTGAGGTCTAGGTCTGGTAGCGTGACGGTCGGAATACCACAAGGATCTGCGCTCGGAAATACCCTTTTCCTTGCGTTCATAAATGACCTACCAGCTGCTATAACTGAAGGCCAAATCATCCTGTTTGCTGACGACACGACTGTGGTGGTGAGTGCACGCACCTACGATCAACTGAACGAAAAAACCCACTTAGTATGCGACCAGCTTCATGGATGGTTCTCAGCAAACGGTCTGATTCTCAATGTAGGTAAATCGAACGTCATGCTATTTTCTGGCAGGCGCGTTCCGGGTGTTAGTATCCAGTGCCCGATTCCGATGAGCGTCACGTGTAGGTTCTTGGGTTTTACGTTGGACTCCACATTAAACTGGAAACAGCATGTAGACTCACTTTGTAACAGGCTGGGTAGTGCCGTGTTCGCTCTACGTAAACTGAAGCCTTTAGTGTCCCGCGATGCATTGAGGCAAGCATATTTCGCACACTTCCACTCGCTTATGACTTACGGTGTTATTCTGTGGGGCAATTCGACTGACGCCGACAGGGTAATGCGAATACAAAAACGTGCATTACGAACGATGGTCGGTGTTAACCAGCGGCAGTCCTGCAGGGACTTGTTTGTCGAACACCGAATAATGACCCATTATTCGCATTACCTTTTCGAGGTCATAATGTTCACACGGAAGCACTTATCAGAGTTTGAGCGAGTGGAAGTGCCGGGCAAGCGCCTGCGTAGCACGGGACAACTCCGATCCGTGCCGCGTCGCACGGCGCTGCACGCGAAAAACCCGCGGGTGATAGGCCCAACCTATTACGAGCACTTACCTGTCGAACTAAAAAATGAACGAAGTGAGGAAACCTTTAGGCGTCGACTGAAGAACCATTTATTGACGAAGTCCCTTTACTCGGTTAAAGAATATATGGATGGTATTATTTAAACTGACATGATAATTTTGAAATACCCTTTAATTGTGAATTGTTTATTTTTACTATTCTGTATATCTTTATTGTTATTTTTCTTTATTATTATATTATTATTTTAATTGGATTGAATTTGACATTTTACAATTGATACGTACTTCTTAGTACCAACATCTGTTTAATTTGTAATTTCTTTTATTTTGTATTAGCCAGTAAGAATTGATTTTGACATTTTATTATTGTAGTCATATTATTTTATTTTAATTATTAATTGATGTGTACCACATGGTACTAAACTGTTTATACTAATTCAATGATCTTGTTTTTAGTTTAGTATACCTATACCTACTTATTATTATTATTGTATTTTTAAACGACCACTTTACGAAAAGTAATATATGCTAAAACTTAGATTTTATATGAAATTTGTAATGCTGTGATTAATAAACTAAACTAAACTAAACTAAACTATAAGAGCATCCACTGCAGCTACCTAATCCTTTTTGCTTGGCTTTTTATAAGCGGAAAATACCGCTGTCCGCTAAAGATACAAACATCTGACTTAATGCTTTCATAAGTTATTTTGTAAATTATCTCTGATCTATCTAGATTTTCTTATTCGCATACCTATTTTTAAGGGGCGTCGTTTTGTCTCCCTTATTTTAGAGTTTTAGACTGGCAAGCCAGACTTCTAAAAACATAGTGACCTAATCCTAGGTGGCATGATGAAGAGCGGTATGACATCTTGCCGCTCTAGCTATCTGCCTTCTTTTCTCGCTATTTGTCATGCCAGTCGACGAATGTGTCCGTATGAGCTCCACGTTTCACAGCATATATTAACGACCTTACCTATTCCAGGTATTCAGGCTTCTAAGATCTCTAAGACCGCTGAGAGTGATCAACCGCGCGCCGGGACTGAAACTCGTGGTACAAACCCTACTTTCCTCACTCAGGCCTATCGGGAACATCGTGCTCATCTGTTGCACTTTCTTCATCATCTTTGGAATTTTAGGAGTTCAAGTAAGTTAAAGAAGTATTAAAACTAGGCCTCAAACTTGTGGTGCAAACCCTACTATCCTCTTTGTGGCCTATCGCACTTTCTTTATCATCTTTGGAATTTTAGGAAGTCAGGTCAGTTTAACGAGTATTGAAATATAACTAGAGCTTAGATCACGAGGAATGACTTCGTTTGCAAGTGTTTGTGACGATAAATTTGTAATCTGGGGCTTTACTAACTACCACCCGTGATGTCTCCACAATTTAACGTCTTGCCTTGCCCAGAAACTGGTATTTTCTTCCCACGTTGTGAGTAGAAAATAAATGTTACGTAAACGTAACCGTTTATACAGTTGTTCAAGGGCGCGTTCTTCTACTGCGAAGGAGCGAATATAAAGAACGTCAAGAACAAGTCGGACTGTCTGGCCATCGAGGGCAACGTGTGGGTCAACAGGAAGTACAACTTCGACGACTTGGGCAAGGCGCTCATGTCGCTGTTCGTGCTGAGCTCCAGGGACGGCTGGGTCAACATCATGTACACTGGCTTGGACGCCGTTGGTGTGGATCAACAGGTACGTACAATGTTTTACTATCGTTTTTGTAGGATTCTTTTATTGTAATAAAACAACTTAAACGGATGAAATCGCGTCTACAAATACTTCATTTTTTAAGTTCCACCGTTTCGTAACCCTTTTCAGCGTTCATGGTCGCGGGGGGAGAGTTGTTTTATTACAATGAGTGATAATCGTGGAAACCGAAGACAGTATCAAAAGTTTTTATATTTACTCTATCAATTAGCGAACTGAAGCTAATTGTGAGAGCAATATAAAAACAAACGGAAGTATTCTGCTTGATTTTTAGTGAACAAAATGAATATAACCTCTCCGTATACCTAACAGCTCGAAATTTTCAACAATTAATTAAAACTCTTTTATGTGGTACGACACAGGAAGATTATTTTTGTTTGTATTTGAAAAAAATGTACTTGTATCTGAAATTTTCATGAATTTTTGAGACGTATCCATACAAATAAATCTAACCGACCGTATCCTTTATACAGAAAAAAAAAATGTCGATCCGTTGATAAATTGCAAACTGAAATAATTTCAAAGCATTGATTTTGGGCCTGAGATTTTCTAACGGTCTGATAAATCTGCCAATTTTCTTAGCCACTCTAAACCAAAATCATATTAAAATTCCTTAGGCCAGACACATAACACTTATTCAAACGTTCCCGTGAAAATTCTCGTAGAAGGAAAATAAGATTTGCAGAAAATCGTACCTCCGCGTGGTCCTTATTTTGAAAGCGAACAAATTCAGCACACTTGTTGAATTCCTTGTAGCACTGCCGACCATTATTGGAAAAGTTTGGACTGCACATAGTTTTGTTAGCTTTAGCAAAAAACTCTCGCGATTGCAATCCGATCTGGCTTTTCAAGAATGTAAATGTGCCAAACTATGTGCTTTGTTAAGGACATACGAGTTCTAGTGACCAATCGAATTAATTTAATTTTAAAAGTTTTTATTAATTGAGCACCGACCTCACTGAAGTTTATAATACGCTGATACACAGATATCCATTCTAAATCACAACGTTGTTTACTAAAACCCTCTCAAGGTGGTCCGAGCTTAGCGACGTGGTTCGATCCCAGGCGCCCCGGCTCCCACCTAGACCGACCCTCTCAAAGTGGTCCGGGCCAAGCGATCTGGTTCGATCCCAGGGAACGCCACGGCCCCCACCTGGTCCGATTTTTGCAACAGTCAGTAAGGCTTGCAAGTTTGTCAAGCTTCAAAAAAAAATGTTCCTTAAAACCAATTTTCTATTTTTTTTACTGTATTAGATTTAATTTATCAATTCCAAAAAAAGGAAAGATTCCAGCGAAGAAATGATTTATATCAATAAAATCGAATATTCGGTAAAATGTTTGTCGGTGATAAAGATTAATCACTTCGTATTGGTATAGGTATGGCAGCGTATTTTCAATTTTGGAGTGATCGATCCATTTTATTAACATAACAGTATTGACATTGATAGCTAGATTCAAACAATCAAAGCAAGGAGTAAATTTAAATACCTTGCCAACAGCCAATAGTAAACTACTCAGAATGGCGGCTGCTATACTTCATCGCGTTCATCCTGCTGGTGGGGTTCTTTGTCCTGAACATGTTCGTGGGAGTGGTGGTGGAGAACTTCCACCGCTGCCGCGAGGAACAAGAGAAGGAAGAGCGAGTGAGGAGGGCAGCCAAGAGACAGTTGCAGATGGAAAAGAAGAGGCGAAGTGAGTTGGTTCTCATGCAAATGAAGCAATGAAAAATAGAGTAACTTTATAATAGATTATTGTAGCGGCCTGGAACTACTGGAGCAATAGATGGACCAGTGAGTACGAGGGCCGACCCGAAGGTCAATTGCTAATGCAACCCTACAACAATGTTATTTCTGTCGTGTTTACATTGTTGGCTCGCTGAGTCGCTGGTGCGGTGCGCTGTCCAAGAACGCGCAGTTTTGCGCTCCCGATACCGTCTATCTATTGCTATTTTTTCCGAGCAATAGCGTGAAAAGTATGATTCATTAACATTTATTTCACTTCTGCAAATATCCAAAATCTAAATTTGAGTAACAAATTTGTAAAGATAAACAAAACGTTCAAAATGCAAAAAACTGTACTGAATATTGGTTTTCATTTTCAGAAATGCATCAAAGACCTTATTACGCAGACTACAACCAAACAAGACTGTTCATCCACAACGTGGTCACCTCCAAATATTTTGACCTGGCCATTGCCGGAGTGATCGGTTTAAACGTAGTCACCATGGCTATAGAGTACTACAGAATGCCTCCAGTACTGCAATACGCCTTAAAAATCTTTAACTATTTCTTCACAGCTGTCTTCATTTTAGAAGCAATAATGAAACTAGTAGCATTAGGATTCAAAATATACTTAAAGGACAAATGGAATCAATTGGACGTAATCATTGTTATTTTATCTATAGTTGGAATAGTATTAGAGGAACTAGAAACGAATATAATTCCAATTAACCCAACTATAATGAGGGTGATGAGGGTTCTGCGAATAGCGAGGGTATTGAAGCTACTAAAGATGGCGAAAGGAATCCGAGCTTTGCTAGACACGGTGATGCAGGCATTGCCGCAAGTAGGAAACTTAGGGTTGTTATTTTTCCTATTGTTTTTCATTTTTGCGGCGTTAGGCGTCGAGTTGTTTGGACGACTGGAATGTTCTGATGAGATACCTTGTCAAGGTGAGTATAGTACTACTATAGTCGTTTTTAATCGTACATTCTATTTTATTACAAGTATCTAAAAAAATTATAATTAAATAATCTTGTATTTCGAGCTGTCTATCTTGTCTTTGTCTTCTACATCAAGTTACTTATCACTGTCAAGTTAAAATTGCCTTTTGCTCTGTGTCTCCTTTTTTTTAAACCAAATCATAATACTTTTTTCGCTGTCAGGTCTCGGCGAACATGCCCATTTTGCCAACTTCGGCATGGCATTCCTCACCCTCTTCAGGGTAGCCACTGGCGACAACTGGAACGGCATTATGAAGGACACGCTCCGCGAGGACTGTGACAGCAGTGTGGACTGCGTCCGTAATTGCTGCGTGTCCACTATCATCGCGCCCATCTTCTTTGTCGTCTTCGTGCTGATGGCGCAGTTCGTCTTGGTCAACGTTGTTGTTGCTGTAAGTATCTTTGTATTTGGACCACGTTTCATGATAGTATTCTACTGCTACGTATCCACGATCATTGCGCCCATCTTCTTTGTTATCTTCGTGCTGATGGCGAAGTTTATCTTGATTAACGTTGCTGCCGTAAGTATGTATATTTGCATTTTAGTACACCACATATGTATCATGATGGTATTCTGTGACCGTAACTGCTGCGTGCCCGTCATCATGCTGCCCATTTTTTTTGTTCTCTTCGTACTGATGACTCTGCACGTAACTTTAATTTAGACGACTACAGAAAACTCCATAATATCCGTTTATTCATATTATTTTAAATCTTATCTTATCCAGTTTATAATTTTTTATCCGTTATCAAACCTTAACCCTGTTTTTAATATCTCAGTGCAAACATGGTACTTTTATAACTTTGACGGTATCATATTGCATTTGTTAGGGGCAAGTGCTCAACCTGTGGACACTTTCCAGAATTTGACCTTTAATCAGTTGTTAGACAAAAACAACGCGTATTATCAATGAATTCTTTATTTTGTTTTAATCACAATTAAACAATCTTCAAAGTCCACATATGTTTTCTACGCTAGCTATCTGCAGATGGCGGATAGAAGCATTTTAAAAAAAAATACTCATTTTGTCCATAGGTACATCTACTGTCTGTACCTATGGACTCCAAAAACGTACCTATGGACGGTAACGTACCTACGGACATTAATCAACAACATACTTTTAAACAGAATAAACTTCTAGAATAACGTAATTAACAACATACAATTAAACAATAGTACATTGTGCACCGAGGGTAGTAAGAAGGGGATTACTAACGAGAGTTTATTAGAAGCCCGACGCCGTAGGCGGAGGGCTTTTAATGACTCGAGTTTGTAATCTTCTTACTGCCCGTGATACACACAATGTTTTTCATCACATTTGCGAGGAAAAAAAAAATAAAACATAAAAATGAAATAAACTAAACGCACCCGCTAAGAGACAACTTCAACTGTCAACTTTTTCAATATAGTCTTCCACAGATAATGCTAAGAACTGCGTTTAGTTTTTAAACTTGACAGACAATGTCGCCAGATTGTACCGATTTTCAAAATAAAATTTTAAACTAAATTAATTTAATTGCATTAAAATAATCGCAAAAACTACGGAAATAATAGTAAAATATACCATATAAGATTTATTTACACTAAAATTGGTTTTGTAGCCAAGTTTTGAAGATGTGAAATAGCCTTGGCTGATTCGAAACCTCCTTAGTCTGAAATGACGTACGACTTTTAAAACTAAACTCATAACTCCCGAGGGAGTTATAGATTTTCATACAGTTTTTCCTCCCGTGGGAGTTATAGATATTTGTAACCCACGGGGGGTAAATCGGCTCGAGTTGGTCTATAAGCGCGCGTGTTATAACACCCTTTACGAGCAAGTGTGATGAAAAATGTAATTATATGTTGCTCTGCATATCACAGTTACTTTTTTTCTTCTTGAAATCTAATATTCTTAGCAAAATCTCAAGTATAATTATGAGATTTTAAAATGCCTCCATTGTCAGCAGAAGTATCATAATCATCGTTTGACACTTTACATTCTTAAGGAAAACATAATTTTCTTTATCAAAAATAATCAACAATCAATAACAATATAATACATCCTTTGCTTTTTTGCATTGCGATATTCTTCAGCAGAGTTATCTGATTCGGAAGAATCTCCAGGGCCAGCAAAGTCATCGGAATCATCGATTAATATGTAACATTTTTGACAAAAAAATCCTGATTTGTCATCCGAATCTACATTTTCTTTGTGAGTCTTTGAAATGCATTTTTTATGATATCTGCCTTTACAAATGATGCAGGTGAGTAAACTTTTCTTAGTATTTCTTCATATAACACACATAACAAGACATAATGTTTTAGCATCAGGTATTGTTTTAAGCTTACTACTAGACGACCGCTTTAGCTTAGTTGGTAGTGACCCTGCCTACGAAGCAAGAGGTCCTGGGTTCGAATCCCGGTAAGGGCATTTATTTGTGTGATGAGCACGAATATTTTGTTCCTGTGTCATGGATGTTTTCTATGTATTTAAGTATTTGTATCTATTAAATATATCGTCGTCTAGTATCCATAACACGAGCCTTATTGAGCTTACTATTAGTAGGGGAGCCGGCGATGCTAAATGTGGATTTACTCGAGCGTCATAGAGACCTATTGGGTTGCGAAGTTTAGATGATACAAAGAAAAAAATGTTATATAGACTGTTGCATGGACATACTCGAGCGCGTCAGATATTGATAGCATCCATGTCCCACGTATTTTTAATAATGTACGTATGTTAATCTGACCGTTTGCGTGGTGGGTGTGGTCGTACGTAAGGGTTGAAAATGAGAAAAAAAAAATTTACTCGAGCGCGTCAGATTTTCTAAGGGGATGTTAAGTGAACCTAAAAGAAGCTCTCATTCAATAATCTGACGATTTGGACGTGACGCAAGCTCACGGCCATTATTTGAATATCAAGTTTGCACCTGGTTGGTATGTGATGCGCAGGGAACGAGGTGCAAACTTATCTCAACCGGTTAGGAAAATCTATGGGCCTTGAAGGGGAACTACCTTAAATCTTTTAGTTAGCTCATTCTACTGAAAGGAAACATTCCTTAATTTTTAAAAAGAAACAAAATTGCATTAAAAGATTTTCTAAAATTCGCTTGTCTCACCCGGAAATCGAACCAGCTAAATTTTTAATTGTCAGATTAAGCTAATCCCTCCAGATAATTGTCAGATTAAGAGACAGCACGTCTAGGACATCAAGATGAACCATATATATCTTAATCTGACGCGCTCGAGAATGTCTGATGATCAATTTTTTTTTGCTAATCTGATCCTTTATCCTTGACGGGCGGCCATATATATGGGGCTCATATTTGGTAGAGGTACTTAACCGGGTACAAGGTACCTCCTGTATGTTAATCTGACGCGCTCGAGTAAATCCCGAAATCCCCTCTTCGGCTCCCTAACTATATGGGGCTAGTTCGATTTGTGCAAGATTGTCCCCTAATATTTATTTATTATTTATTACTGGAACAAGATATATCTTTATCTAACGTCTTTGGTACTTTTTTTGCTTTTCTTCGTCTTTATTTTGCTTGAATTAATGTTTTTTTTAGTGATATCATCATTTTCTAAATTATTTGTTTTTCACTATTTTTTCCAGTAAAATTCTTCTCCTTATTATTGGCTCGATTCTATTCTTCCGCCTCAATAGCTTTTTTTACCGGTTTGTCTATATGCTGTGTGTAGATATGCTGCTTTTTTAAGTAATCATATATCTGTTGCTCCTCAGTATTGCTAAATATCGTCCTGACATCATTTTTTAGGAGTTCTAAGCCTTCTTCACCAATATTTTGACAGTGATTTATTTTTGTGTTTTTAAAGATTGTCGATTTTGGGATTTTACACTTCTCTGCGGCTTTCCTTACTGAACTTCCATTTTCTACTTTCCAAAAAGCTGCAGTCAAAGTGTCTTGGCATATCTTGTCTCTATTTTTCCTAGTTTTACTACGAGGCACTAAAACAAACAAAAATATTGAATATTAATTTTACTGTCCACAGGAACATTCAGTATAACTGTACCTATGGACAGTCCACAGGTACATTCACGGAGGTATCCACAGGTACAATTTGGGCGGTTTTTATTTTGAATTCATACCGGTCACTATAAATGCTACCTACGACTAACGAAATCTTGTAGAAATAACGTTTACACCATATAAATTAATATGCCATTGCAAAGACAGCCGCAACATTTAGAGATTTTACATAAAACATGCTTAAAAAGAAGGTAAAAATTTACTTTTTGTCACAAAAACTTTCGGCAGCTACAAAACACACAGTTTTTGTAATCAGTAAAGATGGCGATTAGCTAGTATTGCCATATGAAAAAAATACTTTTCAAATAAGTAATTGGTATTTGTCTATGGTTATTCGTTTTCTCTGTATGAGTAGTGTCCACAGGTAAAACCGTCCATAGGTACAGCACTTGCCCCTATTTATCAGTAGTACCTAATTCTAATTTGCAAACTGCATTTACTGCTATCTTAATTGCAAACGAATTGGGCATACAATACCGCTATTCCAGCCATAACATAATTTAAATTCCGTATTAGGGTGACTTGTGACAAGAACTAACAGCAAACTATACAGTCCCAGGCTTTTACATGCAAATTTTTGTCCCGTGCGACCACTCCGGCGACCCTTTGCTTGACATAACAGAACTTTGCCACGAAAAGGATCCACTATTAAAATTAACTTAACTTTAGGTGTATTCCAATCCTGAATATTAATGGGCTACGTGTCGGGTGAGCACTGGCAACTTTTGCCAGATAACATAGATACGATTTGAAAGTTTGCAGAACTTCCATGCCCGTATCAAATAATACTGTCATCGCCATAACTCGCGTGTTTTATGATAATAGACTTCACTAATTGCGGTTCCAAACGTCAAGGGACCCTATTCAATAAAGTAAGATTTATATTGTTAGAAAGCAAAGCTTAAAAAATGTAACGCAGGAATAGACAAAATTTCCTAGGTCAGGCCGAAAATGTAGTCGTTTTTCAATAGCATTAATGCCTGCTAACGAATCCTAAATGTTTTATTGGATGCGAAAATTTAAAAATGATATACCGCAGGCAGGATTCGAACCTACATCTTCAACGGCGCTCTGGGCCGACACAGGCGCACTAGCGATCGTTCACCGAATCATCTAATCGAACGAATCGCTTCATATTTTTAATATTTTTCCTTTCCGCAGGTCCTGATGAAGCACTTAGAAGAATCGCACAAACAAATGGAGGACGAGAACGATATGGACGTAGAGCTGGAGCGCGAGTTGGAGCGCGAGATAGACGACGAGGAGGACCGCGCGCTGTGCCGCGCGCTCGCGCAGGTCGCCTCGCCGCGCCCGCTCGGCAAGGTACCCTCCCTCCCGGCCAACTTCACCTACAGCGAGCCGAAGCACCCTCCGACCCCGTCCCCCGCACGCCTCGCCCGCCGCCGGCGCACGCTGCACTCGCACCACGCTTTGCTCCCGACGTCGCTCCAGCCGAGACGAGCCTCCCTCTCACCTCACGCGTTTGGACGCCGCCGGCAGGACTCCACGACGGATCCCCAGCCCGCCCTCTACGAGGAGGACGCGAGGTTCATCGACGCGGACGACGCGGACGAGCTCGACCCCGGCAGCCCGCCGCGCCGCGACTCGTTCGCGCACAACCGCCGGCAGCGCGTCGACAAACGCAACTCCCTGCGCGGCGAGGAGGCGCGCCTGCTCCGGCCGGTCTTGCTCGCGGTTCCCGCGCCGCGGCCGAACGTCAGGGTCGGCGCCCCCAGGCGGAGATCCTCGGAGACGGGCGGCGCGAGCGACGCGAGCCCCGGCTCGGGGCGCGAGCAGCTCGCGCCCGAGAGCGTCGAGCCGCCGATCAGCGAGGAGGAGAAGATCAGGATAGTGATAGCGGAGCGGCGGAAGATGGACGCGGCGCGGGAGCCCGAGGAGGGCGTGGAGCTCGCCGAGCGAGGCTCCTAGTCCCGGCGGGGCCGGCCGCACCAGCACCACGAGGTCTACATCTAGGCGCCAGCGCCCGGGTGAACCTCGCTCCCTCCCGCCTCTCCTCCGTCTTCCTCTATCGTACGGACAGGAACTGCTGATGTTTGAACTCGGTTGCGCGACAGTGATAGAGACAAGTTTCAAAAACATGCTCGGTTTGAATTTAGTGCGATGTTGCGTTTTTGTACCGATCGAGTGATAAACCGTGTGACGTTCGGTGTGATCGTTTCCCGTCTTTGGTATTTGTGTCCCGAACTCTCCGATTCTTACTTTTCCTATGCGGCCGGTTCGACAACTAGAAAGAGACTTCAATAAATTTAAGCTAAGGTGTAATAGAGATAGGTAGATAGGAGTTAGGACTAGTCAATTTGTTGCGGTGAGACGTTTTCTACGAGAGCTATGGATATTTCGATCGTGAATTAAGTAATTTCAAATTACGGTGCTTGCTGTTGAATTGTATTTGTTATTCGTAAAAGTTCTCCTAAAAGAGTTTCCGAAGAACCTCAACGAAGAGTATGATTTATCGTACCTATAAGTTAGTTTCGTTATTGTGCGTAGCAGATTTATTTTATTTATTACATGTAATGATAATGATATTAAATGTTGTTAAAATGTAAATTTTATGACTTAAGCATGGGTTTCGAATCATTGAATATTAGGATAATGTAATCCAACGATTTGAATGAAAAAATGCTTATGGCTATTGATTTCTGAGATAAATGTTTAGTTTGGACTTCCAAAAAATCTTCTAGTCGACGACTGTCTCTTGTTATAGTGAATTGTTATAGCTAGAGGTTGATATAGTAAGGATCTAAAACAGAACCAATAGTTGGCGAATTGATTATAACTCTCTCTAAGAATGAAAAAAGTATTTTCTGAATATAAAATGAATCCTATTTTCTTACAGTCGTGTACGTAACTTAGACGTGTAACTGGCAATACGCACATAATGTTAGCGTAGAC
The DNA here is from genome assembly GCA_947034925.1 of Eudemis profundana. Taxonomy (NCBI): domain Eukaryota; kingdom Metazoa; phylum Arthropoda; class Insecta; order Lepidoptera; family Tortricidae; genus Eudemis; species Eudemis profundana. The sequence continues at coordinate 23,253,363 of OX344805.1, read as the reverse complement.
AACTTAGTACAACGCAGTGAACTTAGAGTGAATACGGATTGTTGTGAACGTTACTTATACTTACAAATATGTTTGACAAAATTATAGTAAGAATGTTAAGTGCTGACAGTTTTCGTGCCAAATTTACTCCTTTTTTTAAGTTACGAGGCGTTAAACCGGATTAAAAGTCCAGTAAAAGAACAAAACAATATTATGATGTCTGATGTTACTGTAACAGACTTGACGAACTATAAATTAGTTGAGGCTCAATCCATCTTATGCGAAAAGAAAACTGTAAATTACGTACTTACTATCAAAAGCTTTTTAAATTATCTTTTATTTTCAATACATCGCAAAGGATAAAGAATGCCAAAGTATATTAAGTAGGTAACTTAAGTTAAAGTCTTGTTAGGGATCATTTTCAGTATCATTTCTGAGACGTGACTAAGGCGATTATGAGAAGAACAATACTAAAACGCATTTAAGGCCGCCGCTATAAAGTTCAGAACGGGGTACGAGGTTTGCTGAACTCCATGCAAACGTAGTTCTGTTGATGAAAGTTATTAGGGTCGATTTCAGAACGTTTCAACCGCGGCGGTTTTTTCATTCGTGTTCCAGCAAATATAGCAGCAAGCCGTGGTGATCACAGTTAACTTTTACTATAAACGATATATGGTATCGAGGCTACACATGATTTAATCAATAGTTGTCGTCACTCGATAGTTATTCACGGTAAAACTCCAGTTACAGGTCGCGTCACGTAAAAAGAACGCTGGTGATCAAGCTGCGCATTAGGCCATTTATCGATGTTTTACTATTAAGCGTCATACCAACTGTGTATTAGTAAATAAATAATATATAATAATATACTTTTTAATTGAACCACGCCGCGAGCGAAAGGCTTGTTTAAAAATAAAACAATAAACATAGTACTTTCGTGCGCGAGTGTACCAATGCGCAAACACACCCCCTCCACTTTCTTCCAGCGTTATTTTTACGTGACGCGACCTGTACACTAATGAAGTTATGAAAAACGCTGGAAAAACCCCTGAAATCGACCCATTAACCAAATAAGGAAAATAATCCGTTTAAATGCAGTCCTAACAGCGTTCATCTGTTCTCACTTTTCTTGTCGCATTATTAAACATTCCCCTGTAGGTTCAGATTACTGTTTTTGGTTATTTTCTACAGGTTCAGGCATTATTCAAAACAACCGAAAATAGTGCGAGTCGGGTTTGCAAATGTGTTATTTTCTTTTTTATCTGGAAATTTAGTGGAACGGTTTCAGACAGTGTACTGAGACAAAAGAACGTCAATTAACATATAACTATCTTACAGCAGAGCAAGCTTAAGTGAATATTGTTATCTTAGTATTACATCCAGTAACTACATTTTGTTTGGATGGTAAAAGGCCTCCTTAAAAGCGTTTTAAAATCTCTTCTAGAGTCAGTCCCTGGACAGAGAATGAATAAGAGCGTAGTTAGGGAAGTGAGCAATAAATTTTATACTTCAACTGTGCCTTTCCTATTTCTAATGTATTAGCATGTGAAGTCGATTGTTGGGACTCTGAACTTATATGTATACTGTAGCAATTGGGGACTATTAAGCTATTGTACATTACTGTTACATTCTTCAAATATATATTTCCTGGAAGACCCTTTGTAGCAGCTTCAGTATTTTGTTATTCTGAAATATTTCGAAGGAACTTGCTGATCTTACAAAAAATATTAAATTTCTGAATCACGAGAAAGCTCAAGAAAAATGTCTTGATAAAAACAATCTATAAAACGGTCTGCAGATATTTAGGTAAGAACGTTATTATCTGTATACCAGACTTAAGTAAATTATTTTCGAAAATCTAATGAGAAATTATCATTTCAATTATCGTTTTCATTACATTAGAAACGTTTCAGATCAAAACGAAACAGATTAATAACTCAGATTGCTTTACAATTGTCAATGTTAAGGTTGAAATCTCGAAATCAATCACCATTTTGTGAAGAACAGCAATTTCAGTTATTAGAGTAAATATAGTTTGTAAACGATTGATAAAAATGTTATACCAAGTATTATAGACCGTTAATACAAAATTAATATAGATTTTTTTGATTGCAATATAAGCCTTTGATATACGTTATGAATTTAATGGAGCTTCAATTTCTTTTTGCTCTGTTTCATAAATATTATGTTTTAATAATTTCACATTGAAATCACGAATCCAGCGGTTGGTTCGAATCGTACACTTCGCGAGTTTCCTCCAATTACACTACAATTTTTGCTTACTTTTATGAACCAGCATATGCCACGATTTTTGCGAAATTTTCTGCTTTTATACTGCATTTTTGAAACATTGAGGGCATCTAGTTTGTATTCAAGGAAAGACAGACAACGTCCGCATTAAATATTTCACCTGATGCTCCCGCTAGCGACTGTGCCATTGCATTTTTAATGTATTTCTGATTAACTTACTTACCTTTTTACTTTTAGACTACTTTAATGCTTTTTTAGACAAAACGTCTTCCATGTCTACTTATACAAATGGGTTGATGTCGATCGGAATTTTTCACAAATCTTAATATTAATGGTAAATTGTTAGAAGCGATTCTGAATTATTCCAGTGTCACGTTGAATTGATCGAAGGGAATTTAGTAAAGTTAAGAATAGCATTTCGTGATAAAAAGTAAATTCCGTGATAAAGATTAGGTATTGTTTTACGGTACTGATTGTATGATATTTTTAAGAGGTATGAACAATGTTCATTAGTTGAGTACACCTGTTAAAACTAGCTGGTGATCTGTCAAGTTACGAAAATGTTAGGTTGAATAATAAATCTAAAGACAACATATGCGTTTTATTTCCACCTGTCTTTCAACTGTCTCAATATCCGAGCAGGCTTATAGTTTTCACCTAGAGTGAAAGTGACACAACCCAATAATTTCAATTTTTGTAAAAACGCAAAGTAAGATTAGAATTCGTGACAATATCACAATAATTTAGTGTTCTGAAATACCAAACATAAAATACAGCCAGTAAATAAGAAATTCGATCACATGTAATTTGTCGGACGAGGCGAAGCCGAGAGACATTTCTTACTTTACTGGCGGAAACGTTTCTAATAACATTAGTGTATTACATACCTAGTCTGAAACGTTTCCATTTAATAACACATATTGTGAATTTTAAGTTACGTCACTTTCCTCCTCTAGGTGCGATTTATAGTAAAGAAAATTACCAGATTGAAAATGGGGCATTCCACGAAAACGTCTACTTTGTCGGGCACGTGACGGCTATGACAGCTACCTTAAAAACAAATAAAAACTCCTAAATGACATTATCAATTCAGAAACCAAGCATAAAATATTGACATATATATTTACCAAAAATGTACTTCCTAACTTTGTTAGAAGTATGAAAAAAATGGCGTCACGTGCGCGACATTCTGGTGGAATGCCCCAAATATAAATCAGAGAGTAGCACGTGAAGCTGACATTAAAGTTATTGGATTTTCTGCGATGTCTAATTTCTAAGTTTTTTTGTTTTTCAATATTGGATTTGGTTTAATTAACAGGGCGCCTACTTGTTGCACGAGCGCCGTTTATTGAAGGGAGGGAGGCCCTGCCCGAAACTTCGTTCGTAGAGGTGAAATGAGTTAAGTGCCTTATTTGGTTCGGCTTACAAGGAAAGTTACCCAACTGTCCAGTTCCGATTTGATTTATTTTATATATGTTATAGAGTAGTCTAAAATAACAGACACGTATTTTTTTAGCTGCCCAAACTCAACCTTTTGGAAGACATTGTCCTTCAAAGTACTGAAATGGGACCAAACCGTCTAACTTCTGTAGAGATTTGTTCAAGCAAATTGTTAATTAATTACTGGTTTCATTATATGTTGCAGAACATATTTTACAAAACCCAACAATTTAAGTTTGGGCAGCTAAAATGTATCTCATGTTAAACGGGGTCCAACCACCTGTACACCAAATTTCACGGAAATCAGTTTGGTAGTTTGCGTGATTCGCGCACAAACAGTAATTTTTTTTATGTACAAACACAGCCCTAGGATTTTATTATATGTATAGAATAGATAGATACACAGATACGAAGGTATGTATGAATGTTACAACGTACAAATGAATGTTATTTTCAAACGCTCACACGTAAAATAAAAATGACACCAATTCTTACATTTTAAGGTATCCAAATATTTTGAACGCGTTTTACCCGTCCTGTTGTATTATAATCGATTATAGCATTCACAGCCGTTTTAACCTTTCGTATGCCGAATCGGCTTGAACTCCTGACTCATAGTATCCCTATAGCTGTACTTAATTTGACCTGTATCACGAGTCACTCCGCAATTTTGCCGCTCGGCACTAGTACCAAAATTTTGCTCCACCAGGGGCTTAGCCACCGACCAGGAAGAGCACGCATTATGCGATAAAGAGAGACGATCGGATGCGGTGCGTTCTGACCGGTGGTCAGACCCAAACGCCAGTTTTGTTAGCGAGAGAAACTTCTGTATGCAGTACTATGCGTTTGAAACCCATTCAACCCAGTTCCCGCGCCATTCGCAAAAATATACCTTCTAAACTTTACCAAAAAAGGCGGCTGTTTTTGCCTCGTCATGGGAATCCCGTCACAAAGGGCGGAGCAACAGGCGTGCGCAATTGAGTTTAGCAACAATCTTTGCGAGCGTCCTATCTTGTTAGCGAGCGCTTACAATCTAATTTGCATAATTCCTCGAAACGAATTTTAATAGGTTCTTTATCGTGTTCAACAACATAAAGCCGTTCGTAAAGGAGGTGCTGTTTATTGTGCCGTTATAGGCGCGTTAATGTACTCGCTGAATCAGCAGGGCAGCTCTGAGTTTTTTTACTACTTCTCTTTTGTTGTTTTGTTTAATCCTGGGAACATCAAAGGATACGGTTTGGAGATAAGGTATGAAGGAGAGCTTGGACAACGGAATATTTGAGTTACAAAGGTGAACGTAAAAACATAATGCTCGACTTGATGGGGGCACTGCCTGCCGTGCCCCTAGATACTAGCATTGACTACGGCCATTCTCACGAAGTGTTACTGCGTCTAATTACCGCGTCTCCATACATTTAGTATGAAAACAGCGTCGCGGTAATTAGGTGACTGCAGACATACTTTGTGAGAATGGCCGACTAGCGGTTTTTGCGAAGAAATTCAAAAGTGTATGCGAAGTCACTAATCTGCAGTGCGTGCATGCATAGCGTGTGGACTTCAGCCATTCATTTTTAGATAAGAATCTATGAGATAGATAGGCCTGTGCCCAGTATTGGGATGGGCGTCTATAGACTGATGATGATGAATTAACATACAAAGCTAAGTACGTACGAACGCTGCAAGTTAAATAAATTTGTATTTTCCGCACCCTTAGTAATAAACCGACCCAACTATCAATTTGTTTTCAATCTTAAAATGGTTTTAACTCAATTGTAGAGTCATTTTGAATAAGGCCGGTTTATTGATAACGGCGATTTGTGAAGAAAACAACCATTAATACAAGCGTCCCACTCTAACAGATTAACCTCAGTAAAGAAACAATAATAATGGAAACAATAACTTCAACCCAGCCCGGCCGGAGCGACACACTGACCCAATTGTAACTCCAAATTACGCCATATATTTGAACGAATAGTTAATACGTATAAATAAAAAGTTTTCCTTAAACAGATACATTATCTTATCTATCTAGATATATAATAAATTCGCAGAATGTCTGTGTTTGTACGTAAAAGAATTCCAAAAAAGTCCCAAGTTTTCAGTACCTAAGTAAACAGTTTTTGGAATTTGTCTGTTCCTTTCTGCGCTGGTCACGTAAAACCTACTGGAGCGATTTCCATGAAATTTGGTGTACAGGTGAGTATGACACATAGGATACTTTTTATCCGACTAAGCCGGGGTAAAAAGAGACATTTAACTTATTTCACCTCCGCGAACGAAATTCCAAGTGGATCCACGAGTCTACATAAAAGTACAGTTCCGTGAATTTGTTACTGACGGACAACGTACAGTTTACAACAGTGCTGATACAGGGATGAACTTTGAAATACACGTCGACAATGGAAAGAAGAAACCCTTTAAGCGACATTTTTTAAACTTTACAGGAGAGCGTTTTAAAGTACCTACAATATTTTGGGAAAAAATCGTAGCATTTTTTCTAGTTAATTTAGGGAGTTGACTAATATGCAAGTATTTTGTAAAATAACAAGGGCTATTAAACAATAATAATATCATTCTCATAAACATAGGAACTTCTGAAATAACTGTCGCTTAAGTGGAATGGCCCGTAACGTGTTACCGAAGAAAACATGTAAGCGACATCTTTGATTTTCTAGAATTGTAAATCCACTCAAAAAGAACCACTTAAACGACATTTTATATAAGTAAATAGACGATGGAAAGGAAAACCCCTTAAGCGACATTACCTTCAAATATGAGTGTTTTTAAGTAATACTTAAAGCGCATAGGTACGTTTATGAGTGTGTGGATAGTTGAGTGACACGAATTAAATTTAAGTCTAATTTTGAGTCCCATAAAGTCATCCGATCGCCATGTAACCCGCCTTAAACGACGCAGAAAAAAAGCTGATTTCAACTATGTATATAACTCAATTCTGCCCAAAATGTCGCTTAAAGGGTTTCTCCTTTCCACCGTCGACGTTATTAAAGGGTACGTAGAGGTGCACTAAAGATTTTTGGGAACAAGGAAACGACGGGTTAATTACCTATAGTATGAAAAAAGTTGGTATACACGCAGAGCAAGTTGCGTGGCGGCGTCCAGTGTAGACACGAAAAGATCCGCTTAACGCAGCAATTCGAGTCCTTTATTCCGACTACCAAGCAAATAAAACACAATCTTATTTTAAGAGGCATAGAGTTGCAAGTGGGAACAATATACGCTAATACGATACAATTTTGTTTTTTGTTGATACCGCCGCTCATACTAGTTTCGAAGTTACTTTTAATGGCAGTTGTAACTGTTATTTGTCTATTGATTTGTATATTAATATACATTAGGAAGCCTTGAAAAGCTTATCGTTGTGACACGGAAGGCAGACGAGACGAGCCCGGGGTCGGTTCCCAACCAGATGGAGCGATCACGTGAAAAGCCCACCAACCAGGACCAAGACTCGGAACCGGTATTTTGCAAAAACCCCGAAATACTCGTAGACCAATATTTTGAATTATGTCATGCTTTTTATGGGGCCCAATATTTTCAATTACCTAATGATTTCGTATTATTAGCTTGTCCGATTAAAAAAATTAAATAATAAACCAAAGAATTAAAAGAACGGAAAAAAAATCCGTATTTACCTATGTATGGAAAAATACCAGTATTCGAGTCTTATCATCAACCAAGCTTAGCTCGGTCGTCAGAGACGTGATGAACAGGCTCCCATGGAGGCGATATTATAGTCCTTTAAAGTTTCGCGTGACGTCACACCCTGGTACAATTTTACACAGAAGTGACGTCATGAGCCCTCACTCCCGAAATTTGATAATCTTTATCGTTGTTTTTTGTTAATTTGATAACGTGTGAAAATACGTGTCCAATGTTTTTAATAATCTAGCTGGCGGACTAAATAGAATGATATTTTCTCCGGCCAGGCATTGTTCTATTGTTTTCTACCTAATCATATATACAATTCTTTAATCTTGAGAAAAACATCTAACAACTAATTGCTTGACAGACAAGCAGGCTAAACTAAACTTGAATGAAAAATCCCTCGTCAAAAGTCTAATAAAAGTAATAAATCACGCAGAATAGCCTTTATGTCCTAAATCTGTCGCCTATGCAAAGACTATCATACCAATTTGTCCTAAAACAACACAGAAACCCACTGTACGTCTATAGGCACTTCCCAAACTTCATCTGGCAGTGGCTCTTTCCTCGAGCTACCCTTAACTTGAGACACGGAAATGGTTTTAGGCTCAACGGAACCAAGTTTCTTTCCCCCTATGTTTGACTGGAAGTTCTATGTAGTTAGGATGCCGACTAAAACTAAGTTTTCAGTCTCCTAGTCTAGGTTTTAGTAAAAAAATATTGAGTTCGTCTCTAAAGGCAAAATTCCGCAATGTTGCATAATAAATAAATATCGAGGGACAATCTTACACAACAATAAGTGCAATGTAATAGTACATTACACAACTAGGGTGGTAATACAAAGAAAGGCCGAGATCGCAGAAGTTTGCGGCCCGAGCTGCAAGCGAGGGACGTAAATATGCGATCGAGGGCTTTCTGTATTACCTCCCGTGTTTTGTACGTCATTTTATGTCTACACTTGGTCAGAAAGCGGCTTTTTCCGTACGCGTAGAGTAAAGCCACTTTATGGCCAGGTGTGGCATAAAAATAATAAAATGCGCGCATGATCAACAACATATAATTTAGTACCAAAACAGAGAGCTCAGACCATTTTATGAAGATATGCTTTCTTGATATGAGTGATCTTATAATGGATTAGTACATCCAAGTAATGTATCAAGAATTCAAAACTACTATCGTATCTGCGCAGTCTCGTATGGACCGAAAATCTCGGCACTTTTTGGACGAGACCGTGATCTAGATCGACCGTTAGAGGCATTAAAATAGACGACTTCTATCCACAATATTACCAGCGAAAGCCTACGTTATCTAAAAAAAAAACTTAATCTAGTCTCCCGAAGAATAGTTTTCTGTACGAGAAACTCATGGAACCGGAATATTTTCCCATTACCCAATAGCCTTCCTTTTTCCCATTAAGGCGCTGAAACGACCTACATAGCCGGTAAACTCTCTTTTCTTAATGAATACCAAACAAACTCGTTTAATTTTTTACGAACGCAATGCTCTGTGCTCTAGTTTTGCGAATGCTTCGCCTTTATGTTTGCCGTGGACTAATCAACTCCATGGCCTGGGTTTTAAGTAGTTTTAGCAAGGAATTTAGTTCGCTTATTCTCTTTGTTATTGCAATGAGCAGACATGGGGTATTTTTAGGGTTCCGTACCTCAAAAGGAAAAAACGGAACCCTTATAAGATCACTTTGTTGTCCGTCTGTCAAACGCTTTATCTCGGGAACGCGTAGAGCTATCGAGTTGAAATTAAAATCGTATACTCGATTTTTTGTTTCCTTGAAGCTGTGAAAAAATCAAACTTCCAAATTAACGTAAAAAAAGATACGGCCGTTTATGCCGCAAAAAACGTAAATTTCGATACTGAAGGAAACAAAATTCAAGGGTTACTTTCCGTTGACCTAGAACTATGAACTTTGGCAAGTAAATCCGTCTTATACTACAAGGAAAAAATCTGAAACTATACATTTGTAATTAAATCATCATCATAACATGTACGGAACCCTCGGTGGGCGAGTCTGACTGGCACTTGTCCGATTTTTTTTTTATTTTTATTGCCTTGGATTGGCAAACAGGCAGTCGGCCCACCTATATTTTTAACACTACATGCATTACCAATGCGTTCGTTGCTAGTCTCTAAGTTTGATGACACCCTTTTAAAAAAATCCCATTTTTTAGCGCAGTGGGAAAATCTTAGCAGTAAGTTCATTCCAGATCTCTGTTGTACAATCGAACACACTGTTAACTGTACACTTGTAAACAAATTTCAACTTTATTGCAACGTGTTAAAGTCTATGGGTGGTCAGTTAACAGTGGCTTTGTTTGTACGTGCCAGAAAGGTTCTAGAGAACCGGCGTGTTGTTGAGTCTAGTGACTCAAGGAAATGGAAATTAACCGCCAGCCGATGATGAGTGGTGCGATGGTAGAATGATGCGGTAGGCACCAACCTAAACAGTTCCTTGGAACATTCCCCAGTATTCAGACGGTAAAAGACGCAAGGGACGGGAGGAGATACAAAGTCTCTCCAGAGGCTAAACGTTTCTAAACCATCAGTAAGTATGGGATCGTTTACAATGCGGACGCCGCGTCTCTGGATGGAGTCGAGGGGGTCAAACTGGATATTTTATACAACCAAGTAAGGAACTAGAAGATACAGCTCAAATTGATTGAAGTCAAAGGTGACTCCATTCATTGTCCCACCCCCGGCGAGTAAGCGAGTAAAATTGGGCGAGTAGCTACTCTAACTGTAGCTAGAGTAGCTAGGGTATTGGAGTAATAGCTAGCGTTTATTACGGATCTGGAAAGGTCAAGCTGTACTTCGTCAGCCCGCAATGAACTGCTCGCCGAATTTTACTCCCTTACTCGCCAACAGTGCCTCATAAGTAATCGGATTCACAAGAAGTATCCTAAGTAGTAAACACATTCTTTTTGACCAAGAACCATTGATGTTTTCTCGTAAATAAAATAAATCACAATGTTCAAAGATTTTTTTTTAATTCTTTTCATGAGTTATGTTATGAGAAATGTTTTCTGCCAAAAGTGTGAGAATTGTAGAAACTTTTTTACTGCTAAAGACAAGTCTGATTCTCTTTAGCTGTCTTAAGTACCTATTTATTTGTAAGTAAACACTTTAGCGCAAAATAATACAAGCTTGCGAATTATTGTTTATGTACGAAGGTGAACTTATCCCTTTGCGGCGAAGTGTGTAGCTAAAATATTCACTTTGACGTAGGTGGGTAATTCCCGATAAAGTTGTGAGGGAGGCTTTTAGGGAATTGACGGAGGAATCCAATCAAACCACATTTTAAATTAATCCCTCCCAGGTTCAGTAATTTCAGTATATTCAATATATATAGTACCTAGTATGTATCGCGCCCATGTCTCGTTTGACCGATTTCACCTCTACAACCTTTTTATCTTTTTATAATTAAGCAAAGACTTTATAGTAATAAGAGCCTCAAGAATCACCCGTATTCATCGCATTTATTTGTGCAACTACGACTGCACTTTGCAAAATTGTCTCATCACAAAAACGATCCGCAGTTTCGCTCGGACACTCGCCCGCCTCAAATGCCTCAAATGGATTACCTCAGCGCAGTTGATATGATGAGTTTGTCACAAAGCACAAAGCGTTGTCCCGTCTAGCCGGCTCGCGAAACAAGGTTTTGTGTGCTCTGGACGCACGTGGAGCCGGGGAATGTTTTGTGTGTTGTTTTGTTTTGAGATGCGTTTTTGTTTGAGCGTGTTAGTTGAATAGCAATAATCTTCTTATATACGCCGCAGCCAACTGGTTTAATTATAGCTTGGCAACTTCGTTGGTGACACTCACATGTGTGCTATTTGTTATGTTCAGCCGAAACTAAGTAAGTGTGTAAGTGTGTGTGTAAGTGTGTAAGTAGTTACGGCTGCACATAACAAAAAGCACACATGTGAGTATCACCAACGAAGTTGCCAAGCTATAAATAAACCAGTGGCCTCCGTCGGTCGCCGTTCATGTTGGCGGTAAATTGTGTAAGTAGTTACGGCTGCACATAACAAAAAGCACACAGGTGAGTGTCACCAACGCAGTTGCCAAGCTATAGCCATTTGGTTAACTGCCTAGCATTTTGACTAAACGGCGCCATTTAGTTAACTGCCTGGATGAAATTTAGCCAATGCGTCAATGCATCAATTAATGAAATAGCTGGCTAATGCTTAGCCCGTTCATTTAGTAGGGTAACTATGGGCTTTGAAAGCAGGTTTCCTTGCGGGAGTTCTTAGTTATGTTTGGTAATAATCGATCCAACAGTTTGAAGAGTACCAGCTCTTTTCCAAAATTATGTAAAGCATTTTCGACATAAAATGGAATTTTAGTACAAAAATAACATTTAAAAAGCATGAAATGAAACTTTAATTAAAAATTTAAAAAACTCCCGACAAAAAAACTCCGAAAAGTAATAGTACATTGTGTATCAAGGGCGGTAAGTAAGGAATTACAAACTAGAGTTTGTTACAAGGCCGAGGCAAAGCCGAGGGCTTTAATAACACGAGTTTGTAATTCCTTTACCGCCCATGGCACACACAATGTTTTTCATCACACTTGTGAGGAAATCTGATTAAAATAACATGACTTAACCTAAATAAAATTTTAAACTGACAGTGACATTAGTGACATATATCAAGACGACAAGTCACGTTCGGAAACCATAGCGTTAAAGACTTAAAATGGTTGATTTTATATTTGCAAAACACTGAAATACACTATTTAAACATTTAATTAATGTTACAGAAATATGTGTTTACATATATTTGCAATAACAGTTCTCTTTAAATAAATATTTCAGTAATAAAAGTTAAAAAAGTAAGTTGGCGTTTTCTTTGAACATGACAAATAAGAGTATAACAGGACCAGCGTTTCAAATTTAAAAAGAAAACCATTACGCCCTAGGGCGTAATAGGTCATTTACGGCCCGCAAAACCTACGTGTAATGACACCATTTTCGAGCAAGTGTGATGAAAAAAATTATATGTACCCACCTATCTATTGGCCTTTTTTAGTCCAGAAATAGTTGGATCCAAGGATATAGTTAAAGGATAGCCTATTTAAATAAAGCCCATACAAAGTCCCCGGCAACTCGAGGAAGTAAATATGCATAGAGCCCTATTGTATCTGAGTTTCCTTTGAATCCCAAAGTTTCCGCAACCGGTAAACAAGCCACATGTGCTTCGGGAATAATACGGAAAGCGGTACATATTGGAAAACTACTGCAACACCCCAAGCTTCTTTGGAAACGTCGCAAACTTTACGGGAAAGTATTTACATTTAGGGCCTCCGCTAGCTGACGCGGATTACCTGGAACGGACGCCCGTCTAATAAGAGATTGTATGAACAGCGCTAAGTGAAGCGGGCGCGGGTGCCATATTTTTGCCCGCCCGCCACGTGTGTCCGCTTCGTGCACCCGCGTCAGCTAGCGTAGGCCCTTAGAATCCTGTCCTAGCGATTGGATTGGATTGAAAATTTCATACAAATTTCAATTCAATCCGCGTCGCGTCTCGTCTCACCCTGCCGGTGGAACAAAACCTTTAGAGTCTTATCACACTTGCGATTTGCGAGCGAGCTGTGGGCGAGAGAAGCGAAGTCCCATACAAATATCGCTCGCTTTGTTCAATTTGTTGTTGTTCACGCCCAAATCTGGCCCAGAAGCAGGGCTTGTAACCAGTATTTTGCAAAAACCCCGACATAGTCCAATATTTTGAATAATTTTATGCTTTTTATCTAGAGCTCAATAATGTGTTTTTCATCACACTTGCTCGTAAAGGGTGTTATAACACGCGGGCTTATAGACCAGATCGAGCCGATTTACCTCCCGTGGGTTATAAAAATCTATAACTCCCGAGGGAGTTATGAGTCTAGTTTTAAAATATAGAACCTACCCGTACGTAATTTCCGACTAAGGAGGTTTCAAATCAGCCAAGGCTTATTTCACGTCTTCAAAACTTGGTTACAAAACCAATTTTAGTGTATATAAAACTTATATGGTGTATTTTACTATTATTTCAGTAATTTTTGAATTATTTTAATGCAATTAAATTAATTTACTTAAAATCTTACTTTGAAAATCGGTACTGTCTGACGGTATTGCCTGTCGGGTTTGAAAACTAAACGCAGTTCTTAGCATTATCTGTGGAAGACTTATATTGAAAAAGTTGATAAATAATTTTATTTTTGGTTTATTTCTTTTTCCTCGCAAATGTGATGAAAAACATTATGTGTATCACGGGCAGTAAGGGGATTACAAACTCAAGTCATTAAAAACCCTCCGCCTACGGCGTCGGGCTCCTAATAGCCTCTCGTTAGTAATCCCCTTCTTACTACCCTCGGTGCACAATGTACTATTTTATACCTTAAAATACTAAGGCTGAATAAGACAATAGTACATTACACTCACAACTAGGGTGGTAATACAAAGAAAGGCCGAGATCGCAGACGTTTGCGGCCCGAGCTGCAAGCGAGGGACGTAAATATGCGATCGAGGGCTTTCTGTGTTGTGTACATAATTTTATGTGTACACTTGTCCAGAAAGCGGCTTTTTCCGTACGCGCAGCGTGCGGAACAAGTCACTTTATGGCCAGGTGTGGCATAAATTATATTTTCTCAAACATGGCATGATATGTTGACATTACGTGTCTAAAAATAGGCCGCAAAGTACCTCGTTTCCGATGCGGCTTGACACTTGGCACGGAATGGAATTTCATACTTACATTGCCGGCAATGTATTTTTTTTTAATTTCCATTCCACATTTATTTGGGCCACAACATCGCGGCATTCAGCCATTAAAAAAACAAAAAAACGATTTTTGCTATATTTTGCAGTTTTATTTATTTAAAATTGACATGAACATAACAAGTAACACATTATAAACAATTTCCAATTATTATAAATTGCAAACTACACCACAAGAATACACATTTAAAATATTTCATCTAAATATTCGCGGTAAAAATGTAAACTGAAACAGCTTTTGGTTTCCGAACGTGACATTTGCATTGTCTGTGGATATAATATGTCAGTGTCACTAACGTCACTTTCTGATAGAAAGTTTCTGATTAAAATAAGATTTAGGGTAAGTAAGGATATTAGTAAGTTTATTTATTTCATTGCATATTTGAGAAAAGCACTATACATACCTCGGCGGGAAATGGGATTGCCGGCCTCGTAACTATCTGTACTCGGCCGGCAACTCCTTATTTCCCGGCCTCTGCAGTAATGTACTATTCTTATTATAAATTTCATGTTATAGGAATACGTCAGTCAACATTCTAGTTATATTAAACTCAAGCAAAGTGGCGGCGGCCAAAAGCTAGCACCGAATTAACCAACACAACAGAAACTCGGGTACAGCAGGCTACTCGCCACTTCAGCCGTCAAACTCGTCTGTTATACATAGGTATAATGAAATCGTAGATAGGTTTTCCAAAAAGGTAAATTATTTTAAACACTCCTCAATTAATACTTCGTATGAAAGAAACATGATGTTCCTTTTCGTTTTTTAATTTTTAAAGGAGAATGATACAGAAGTCAAAGTAGATGGCAAAATTGAGGGCACTTTGCTGGGTGCTCCGGTGGACGAGTGGTTAAGTCACTGGGCCGGAAATCCAGAGGTACCGGGTTCGATTCCCGGTCTGGACACAGGTGAGTGCCATTTAATTTTTTTATGTACTTTGATTTCTTGTATCTATGTATATTCGAACTCCTCAATTATTTATTTATTTAAATCTTACGTGCAAAAACATTCTTAGTACAATTTCCTGACGTCTCCTATGTCTATCTATTATTTCGTCCTATGTATGTCTATTTGAAAGCAGGTTTTCTAGCAATGATTCTGAGACATGTTTTATCGAAATCGGTTCAGCCATTCATGGGATATTCTAATTTGAAATGAAAAGATCGGAGATTTTTATGCAATAATATTGTTATAATTTGTGTTTTTTATAGACGCGATTGCCGGTGCACCTGTGAATAGCCTCAGGTAATAACCAGGTGGGCCCGTATATGCAATTACATCTACAATTCAATCGGGCCGTTTACACAAGCCAGTTAGTGGAAGGTAAACATTACCGAATTTAACATAACACCGACCCTTGACAGCTGGCAACTTTGGGGTAGCCATAGTACAGTCAGCGATAAATAGTCTGTAGCGTCCAAAGAGCCATCGATATACACGTCTTTGTACCTATACAGGGTGTATTCGTTAAGTGTAGCCAGGCGATTATTACGCAAATATAACAGATATCAGAAAACTTTAAACTGATATGGAATAGTACATTACTGCAGAGGCCGGGAAGTAAGGAATTGCCGGCCGAGTACATATAGTGCTTTTCTCAAACATGCAATGAAATAAATAAACTTACTATAATTACCTTACTTAATATTTTATAACACAAACAAACTGGCTGTCAGAAAGTGACATTAGTGACATTATATCCATAGACAATGCAAGTTCGGCCAAAAGCTGTTTCAGTTCACATTTTTACCGCGAATATTTAGATGAAATATTTTAAATGTGTATTCTTGTGGTTTAGTTTGCAATTTATAATAATTGGAAATTGTTTATAATGTGTTATTTGTTATGTTCATGTCAATTTTAAATAAATAAAACTGCAAAATATAGCAAAAATCGTTTTTTGTTTTTTTAATGGCTGAATGCCGTGATGCTGGGGCCCAAATAAATGTGGAATGGAAATTAAAAAAAAAATTAACGACGTGTTACGACATACTGGATGATTCGGGATCGGGACTCCCGTCTCGGTCCAGACCAGAAGGACGCACTGGTCGAGGTCTTTCGACTTGAGGCATTGGGGCGGTGGCAATTTGAACACGTGACGAAGCTTGCCTAGCCCATCTGTATTCTTCTGTCAGCCTCCTCTAAATTAAGTACATAAGGTAAATCCACCGTGTTTGGGCTCATATGATTCGTTTTGACATGCTATTTGTAATATACAAAAAAGAGCTGCCGGCAATAAAAACTTGTCTCATAAAATTTTAGATTAATAGTTAGTTCGAGAAGTTACTTAACCGAATTACTGTAAAAACTGACAAGTACGAGTATGAAAATATTTTTTCAGTTTTTCAACTGCAATAAGGCGCAATTAGCGGACTACAGAGCGGTGAAACTTTTTACAAGTTGAGGTCCGGTAAGTTTCTCAAGCTACAGGTTTTTTGCGAGGGAAATGTCTTCTTGCGAAGCGAACAAATTTGAAAGAAGATGTGAGTTGGCAAACCTTCGTGATAAAGTTTTTCAAGACTGTGGGTGTGCAATTAATTTTATGCAGGTATCTTTTTCGTAGATAACGGGTTATAAAGACTGGAACAAAGTTTTGAGACTAAAGAAGAGCTAATAGCAAGAGCAAATAGTTATAGTTTGAAACCAAATACTACTACCCATTATCTTATCATGATCAGCCAATATACCACCCACTGTTAGCCTAATAGATGAGAGTGAATGGGAGTTCTCATTCTGGCCCAGTATAGGTTGGCGACACTTAAACTTATTCGCTGATGTACGCCAGTTTTCTCATTATTCCTTCACCTAAAAGGTAATGGTAAATATCTAATCATATTTCTGACCAAAGTTGTGTAGTTATTACAAACTAAATTTTTACAGAACGATTCCAAACTGTCTTGCGCATATACAAGTTATACATCTCAAAGCAGCAATCCAATAAAACAAAACGATTCTCGGAGCTATCGCGCGTTTATCACTTGCTTTCGCACCGTTAATTCTATCCTACGTTCGAATATTTGAGAGAGCTCTTGATATTACGAACAGGGGGTCGCAAAACAATGCGATGACGGCTGGAGACTCTACCTCGATTCGGACGTGACAAGAGTCGTTTGAGACTTAAGTAGGTACTTCGTGTCTGTCGCTTACGATCTATTTGTACCTACCTCCGAGGCTGGTGCTTTTGAAAAGGAACAGCTACCTAATTCCGTGACCCTTCTGATCCGTCTGAATCGTATTTCAATGACGTGCCCGCTCAAACGAAGTTTTTTTTTTGAAACTGCAAACTTACAAGTCTTACTAACTGATGTAAAAATCGGACCAAATGGGCCGTAGCGTTCCCTGGGATCGAACCAAGTCGCTTGACCCGGACCACCTTGAAAGGGTCAGACTAGGTGGGAGCCGTAGCGTAGCCTGGAATCGAACCAGGTCGCTTGGCCCGGACCACCTTGAAGTTTCGCTGATTGCGCAAAGTGAGCAATGGACCAGCGGAAGAGGTTAAAACGGATCAACCTGTCCTTATATAGAGTGTGGAAATCGAAATAATGGGAGTTCTAGTTGCCAGTCCGCTAAACCTAGCCCAGCTACGAAGACTCTGTCAAGAAACTTAGCTGAGCCCGAGCCAGGTCGGAGTGAAGTTAATTTGATGCAGTTCGCGGCACAATTCTAGCTGTGAAAACAATGTGGAGGGATCTATCTATGCATTGGTACAGTCCGGCGTCCGTTAATGTAATGAGGATTGTGTTTCCTCATTCCATCAACGGACGCCGGTCTGTCAACATCTCCAGCGATTGCAGCACAATTCTAGCTGTGAAAACAATGTGGAGGGATCTATCTATGCATTGGTACAGTCCGGCGTCCGTTAATGTAATGAGGATTGTGTTTCCTCATTCCATCAACGGACGCCGGTCTGTCAACATCTCCAGCGATTGCAGCACAATTCTAGCTGTGAAAACAATGTGGAGGGATCTATCTATGCATTGGTACAGTCCGGCGTCCGTTAATGGAGTGAGGATTGTGTTTCCTCATTCCATCAACGGACGCCGGTCTGTCAACATCTCCAGCGATTGCAGCACAATTCTAGCTGTGAAAACAATGTGGAGGGATCTATCTATGCATTGGTACAGTCCGGCGTCCGTTAATGTAATGAGGATTGTGTTTCCTCATTCCATCAACGGACACCGGTCTGTCAACATCTCCAGCGATTGCAGCACAATTCTAGCTGTGAAAACAATGTGGAGGGATCTATCTATGCATTGGTACAGTCCGGCGTCCGTTAATGGAATGAGGATTGTGTTTCCTCATTCCATCAACGGACGCCGGTCTGTCAACATCTCCAGCTTCTCCTGAGGATGCCTCGTAGAGAGGCGAAACACGTGTCAAGTTTTGTATTTTTAGCGGTAGTTTGTTATACACTCACGGACGATGAATTTAGGTCATTTTCTGTATAATTGTTCATAGACAATGACCCGCATTAATTGTCCATGAGTGAATTTATTTGCATTTGAATGAGAACATACACAAATAACTCAAACGGGCTAGCACGAATTGACTAACACGTAATCATATCGCGGATTAAGTTAAATTAAAAGCAATATTTTTGTTTTTATACGATATATTGCCATTTGGTTGTATTGGTTGGTAGTTAACCTAATTGACCTATTGCTGTACTTGTATGTCGTTTACATCAATTCTACGATACGTCTGCAGAGGGCCGACCTTGGCTGAAGTGCGAACGTGCCGAAACGCCGGCTTCTCACTTCGCCCGCCCCAATAAACCAGGTTTGACGAGATAACGACCCCCTCCCTAAAGCGCACGAAGGTGAAATCAAATAATGAATTTTCAACAGCATTTCGCAAGACATTTTCTATTCCAGTTGAGTCTGATATTCCTAATTGAATTTTATTGACGTTTTTGTGTTTCAAATTGGATGTGAAGATTGCGATTGTTTTTGTGGATTGCGAGTATGAAGGGTGCCGTCAAAAGGTCGGTGACTGTGAATGATTTGTGTCTTTTGATTCAATTTGTAGACGGGTTCGTCATGAAGAAAACCTGCGATGTAGGTGCCCACCTATTATGTGGCATTGGCAGAGGAAAAGCTGGGTTACATGGTTATACTGGCTAATCCAGCCTACCTACCAATAAAAATACAACCTACCAAAAACTCCTTGATGACTGCCATCTGCGCTACCTTTACGATAGGCAGGAGAGATTGTAAACTTGTTGACATGGACTTCGCGTTGGATATCGACGACTGTCTGGTTTTTTGAATGCGAGGTACGTTTCCTGTGTTGCTTGTAGAACTGTATCCCGATACAGATTTGTCTCGTTTTGACTTAGAATCGTTGACTATGACATCAACAATTTTACTGCACGTAGGTACCTACATCTAACTAAGCTTTAGTTGAATTAAGAGGTTATCAAATATAGCAGCGCTCAATTCTCCAGGTGCCAATATGATATGCATTTTGAACGGACTGCTTGGCCACAGTATAATAGCAGTCATTTTTCTTCCAACAAAAGGTACATCGCACGCTTGAATGTGTGCAAACGCACTACAAGCAAAGAAATAAGAATGCGTAAGAATGCTCCAGTATGGAGCGCACTCCAAAACGCCCGAAGTTGGACTACTTGTTGGTTTTTATACTTTGGCTTGGCTGTGGAACGAGCTTCTTCCCGTGTTCCTGCTGGGTTCTTCAAAAAGTGATTATACAGGGCTCTCAAAGGTCAGCAACGTATAGGCATATTATACCTATAACTCCTTCAGTGTTGCATATATCCATGGGCGAAAATGGCCACTGTCCATCAGGTGGCTCTTCTGCAGGTTTGCCACCTGTAACTAAAAAAAAATGTTGCGATTGTAATACAGATGATCTTTTTGCTCTTCATGAGTAGTTAAAACCAAATTTGTAAGCCATATATGCATGTTACAGTAACAAAATTAATTTTGAAGGCTGTGAAATTTTGCGTCCAGTTTAATACAAAACAATACACATACCGTAAGGTCCCCCGATCTACCCCGGTACTTTGGCCAAACGTAGGATAACTTCGCCCACTTTTGTAAATCTCAAATCCATAAGGTCTGATAACATGTCGGAAAATGAGCCGGCTGGGCCGTGGGATGGCCGTGCAAGAGAGCCATGGAAACATAACACACACGTGGACGTGTGTTGTGGCGGGATGACCGTATTGAGGATCGAATGAAACGTCAAGCGATGTCATCTGTCAAAACATCGCTTGGGGTTGGTCTGTGCTTGGTCGTGGGCGGGTAGTTATTGAATTGTCAAGGATGACAGAAGTCTCGTAAACGTCAAGTTGAATTCATTCAGCGTTCGGCGTTGGACGTTCTGGTTTTCGGAGATCAGATCTCATGCTGGCCGGACGCAAGCACAGAACTCTCCGTGTTTCGTAATCCGTTTACATCTCGCTAGTGTCAGTTCATGTCTTCTGTTTGATTGTGAAAATTGATTAAAGAACTATTGTGTGATACATCTGCGTGTTTATTTTTGAAAACTAACGAAGTCAAGATGGCTGTTGAGAACGAACCAGGCCCAGGGCCATCCACCCTCGCCCCCGCGTAGTTCTGACAAACATAAAAACATGAATGCTATAACCAACCACATGGCAATGTGCCGTAAATAAAACCTGAATAGAGTTAATCCCTATGACCAAAGTTACCCCAAGGCGAAAGTACCCCGACCTTACGGTAGGTCCCTAATATACATTTAATATAATAGATATTTTTATTTACAAAACGATTATTGTTTTCATCTGAATACTTTTTAATTCACCTCAACCCTCATTACCTATTTCTATTCTGCCGCAAAATGTATAAGGAAGATAAATATGAAAACCCGAACGAAGCTGGCTTATCATGGAAATGTATATAATTCCAAACATTTCCAGGAAATTAAAAAGACCCGGACTGAAAGTGGCTCATTACTTATTCTTGGCGGTTGCCACGAACTTTACGTCAAAATAGAAAAGTAAATGTCTGCCTCGAATTGTCGAGATATTGTGAGGCTTAAATATCCGTCAATCATATCATATCCAATTACTTGAAATTCTCTTTCAAATTGCGACTTATTGCAAACGTCTGTATTTACTGAGAAATACAACTTAGGACGCTTCAAGACACGAGTAAAGGGTTATTCTTCAGAAATATGTCTGCGACTTATTCCTCTGTCTCCATACATTTAGTATGAAAAAGGGCCAGAGGAATACGGTGACCGCAGACATATTTCTGAAGAATAACTCTAAATAGGCATTTACTAAACCGGCGAGCTACATCTCGGCCTCGTAGTAGCTTACCAGGCGCTATTGGGGTCAATCGCGGCTCAATAAAAGAATAAAGATATGATAATTGATATATATATAAAAGTATGATGGTCGTATTTTTTAACCTATTTTATGTCCCATTTCCTTTTCTTTTCCACTGGTCACTATTAAAAAAATGCAAAAATATCTGAACACGACCCTATTGTCAGGAGCATAAAAGCGTGTTCAGATATTTTTGTTCTCTTATATCTGTAGATGTAAATGAATTCGACTGTACTTATGAAACACCTATCAACGTTTTTGTTGTAACCTTATTTATATACATTATTAGAGTCCAATAATCCTCTTACAACCTCTTTACTTGGCGATTTGGCGCTCAATAAATTGCCCAGGATTCTGAAATATTGCTCAAAAGAAAAAGGCAGTAATATCATTAGTTTCATGCATTTCTGTACCCTTGCTCTTTTAAAGGCACGGTAATCGCCAGCCCGGGATGATCCGATAATGAATCTTCGATCCACTAAACGGGGGTAAGTTAATTAGTGGCTAAATATTTGCTCCCTAGAGCAGTATACAAGGTGTTACATTGAACGTAATACAACTCGAATTTTTTAAACCCATCTCCCTGATGCTCAAACCCTCTGCTAAGTCTTGTGTTGTTAAAGTAATCTTAATTAATTAATAATGACTATTCATGTTTTTTTTGGTCGCCTCGTGGTTACCCTACTTAGAAAAAAAGTTAATTATCTAATTTTGTAGTGAACACTTACCTTTTATCTTATCTAGGCCTAGGCTGATATTATGAATAAAATGCATTCTGATACATTATTGAAGTTATTTGTCATAAAAAAACAAACTGGTCAGGTAAGCGTGACGTTATGAAGTCACGACGAGATTTTAATCTGGGGGCACGGTAGTGCCCCCGCCAAGTCGAGCAATTTCTTTATTCTGTTAGCAAACTAGCAAAAGTTCATCACGATGTATTTTAATAACTCAAGTCGTGCATTTTGTTCTTGATCTCGATATTTATGTTTGTGCTCGTACGTAAGGTGATTGGAGTCGGGCGGTTATTCAAAGATTCAGATTCATTTATTTCTCAATACTTTTACACAGTTTTAAAGTCAACAAAGTATGTGCACATATTGCGATTGTCACATTTCTACACATTTCATACTTATTTAATTACATTGCATTATTTATTTGCATTCACATTACACATCTTGAGATCGTTAATTCGTTACGTTTGTACACATTTCATACTTATTAAATTACATTGTATTTAAGTCATTAGTTAATTGGATTTATTCGATGTAATAAAACAATATAAAATCACACTAATATTAAACTAAAACCCTAAAGTAGAAACAATATACACCTAAAATAAAATCGTATTATTTATTTACATTCATACTGTACATCAGACTAATTGTTAAAAATATATAGATTATTCATGCTATACCTTACCTACACAGTTCTATTAAGGAGCAACTTTTTCACTTGCCGGAAGGTGTTGACATTAGTTTGAGCTTTAATTGATTTCGGCAGTTTATTGAATAGCCTTTGGCCCATAATTTTCGGGCACTTCCTTACCATACGTATTAAGCCTAAACCTAATAAGAAAATTGCTTCCTTGACCCACTTCTGTAGCCATAAACTTATAAACATAATCGTATATTTTATCGTAATATAAAAACTTTTTTACTAGAACATCATACCGTCATCTTTGCATCAGGTTACAGCAGATGGTACACGGTTATTGGTTATTATAGCATACCCTTAGGAATATTATTTGCAGTAAATTCGATCATTTATAAACTTAACAACTGGAGTTACTTAGTTATAATGTAAAAATTTAATACTCAGATGAGCATTAGGTTTGGCCCTATTTTCGAATTTGCTGCAAACTTATCGATTAAAATATTACCCAACATACAGTATGTTGGGTAATATTTTAACCTGCGCAATAAATTAAATAACTTTAACAGATTAACCCACGGGACAATACGAACGCTGAAAAGAGTTACGAAACGTGGGGGCGTGAAAATGTAGCAGGTACCTAATATTCAACTCAATTCAATCACTTTAATTCAAACGAAGGTGTTAGTTACAATATTAAAACTTATCCTATGTTAGTATAAAAATGGTTTTAACGCTAAAAGTAATTCAATCCAATAATAATAATATAGGAAATAAACATGTAAATAAAATAAATAAATAAAAATCACTTATTGCCACAAAAACACAGAAAAAAGTTACACATAAGGCAGTCACAATACAAATATTAAAATTTTAAAAACAAAAACTTAGTCATATAAATTCAATAATATATTTCGTTGTACACTCTGGACTGGAGCCCATATGTGGAGAGTTCCAGTGCTTCCAGAACAAGCAAGCTGGGTTCGCCCGCTGGGTAGCCGAAGATGGCTGTTCGGACTGGCACGCACGCGACGCATCAGGGACGCGGTCCGTTTGCGAACTATTTCATCGAATATACGCGCAGTTAAAGTTGTTTTATTATAATGAATCATAATCGCGGAAACCGAAAATTATATTAATATTTTAATCTGCCACTATGCATCAATAAGCATCAGGTAAATAAAAAGTAAATAGCCAGCTTTATATTCACGTTCACTATAACTATTACTTTATCTAACAGCCAAAGTATAAGTCAATTCTGGAATGCGAGCATCAGGTTTAGCCTAGCCTACTTTAAACTCACTATAATTTTACTTAACCTGCAACTATTACTTTATAGAACAGCTAGCAAGCTTTAGAAGTACAAGTTGATTCCGAAATGTGAGCATCGGGGTCAGCCTTACCTGCCTCAAATTCCCAGGTAAATTAGTGCAGGTGATCTCGTCGATCGCTGCCCCGGTTGGAAATTGTTGCTCACGTCGGCCAAGCGCTCCACGCAATCTGATTATCGACTACGTAGCTTTGCAGGCGTCAGTGAATTCCTAAAATGTTGCGGATTACTTGATTAAAATCGTGGACTCAGCAGGCGTATGGTGGTAGGCTTTGTCGCGCAATAAACCACTCATAAAACAAAAAATAAAGACAAGTATGGAAAGTGTCGAATGCTTTATCATTTTATATTGCTCGAGAAATCCTAGCATCATAAGCCTGCAGGTTTCTATAGTCTAATGTAGTCAACTATGGTTCAGACCACAGAAATATAGCGATACCTTTAGACTCAAAGGGCGTAAACACCGCAGGTTTTAATGGCGTTTACGCCCTTTGAGTCTAAAGGTACCGATATCGCGATAGAAGGAAATAAATAGTTCGTTGCTTTGTATGGCAACCAAGCATAGAGAGTAATTTCTGGATCGTGGCACCGGACCAGTTTTTCTGACTCTTTAACTGGTCAATATTATCTTATGATAGCATTTGATCTAAAGAGCATTAATTAAAAAAGTCTTATTTTCAAGTAAAATTAATCTTAAACTAAGTAAATCATGGTCACCCTATGACTTTTGACATACACAGTATGGGACGCGACAAGACGTCACATTGAGTAGGGTGACCAAATTTTATGCAAAAATGTTTTTATCTACTTATAATCTGAAAAGTAATTACAAATATCGGTGATAAGAAATTAATAATTAACATCACTAGGTTCATCTTTGAATATCGTATTATGCCTTATTTTCTTGCTCCATGACCCAGAAATCACCCTGTATCACGTTTTTTGCTCGGCGTTTGACGCCAAAAGTGTAACTTAGTGATGGAAAACGTAAATTTTCCATTTCATTTGGGTATTTGAGCAATTAATTATCAGATTTTCAAATCTGATAATAATATTGACGACGACTGAAGTTGACGGCGTGCAAAGTAGGTCGTCATCATTTCTCTTTAGCACGCGAGGTACATACACTTTTTCCTTCTACCTCAATATATTTCTGTGGTTAAAACTACGGAGTACCCCTTACACCGCGCGGATTTTGGCTTTAGCTGTGAGCAATAATTAAATGGGTGTATTTTCGCTGGGGTAATTTCTCTGGCCACAAATATTTAAAAGATTCCTCCTCACTAGACTGGCATTCGTTGGTTACTTGTTAGAACTTGACTGATTCTACATTGTAACCAAAAGTGCCAATTCTAATAAGGCAGAATCTTATCAGTATTTGCCAATATGTCATGACAGCGAAATTACGTTTTTGAAAATACACCCAAATATACACTACATATGGTACATTTGCATTATACTTATGTACATACGCCTATCATATTCATATTTCAACAACTCCGGCAAAGGACCTTAATAATACATTACACAACTAGGGTGGTAAAACAAAAAAGGCCCGAGCTGCCTGCGAGGGACGTAATTATGGGATCGAGGGTTTTCTTTATTACCTCCCGCGTTGTGTACACAATTTTATGTCTACACTTGGCCAGAAAGCGGCTTTTTCCTTATGCGTAGCTTGCGGTAAAAGCAACTTTATGACCAGGTGTGGCATAAAATAAATAACCGGACGGAGCCTCGCCAACATATAACTGAAGCATTTGTAGTGGGTCGGTTGCTTTATACTTACGAGCCGCACGCACACATCAACTAGTTTTTTCCTCCCTGCAGCACGCACACACTGACCCGACCAACCAGCGTTAAAGACACTGCAGGACTAGAGGTGCTTCAGTGCTTCAATTTTTTGGTGCTTTTATTTTAAGGTCCTTGGCTATGGCGAATATGTATTATGGGCATTATACACCACATGGGCCACAGCCGAGCTCTATTTTACGAGGTCTCACCAAAGACCATAGGTTCCGTAAGTGGTCCGTACCGCCCCCCAGTGGGCGCTGCGTATTCCCAGGGGGGCGGGCGGTAGGGGCCTTGGAAGAAATTGGGGGGCGTTGATGCTATCCAGGGGGGCGCTATCGCTTTTGAAAATAAAACAAAACTCAAATCACAATATCAACTACAGTACAAACTAAACTATTCCTGGTGATTGTACAGTCGAGTTCATCATTATCTGAGCAAAGAACGGATTAAAAATATCTGATCTAGTTCTTATGCTTCTGACAATAGGGTCTTGTTCAGATATTTTTGGTCCAATCTTTGCTCAGATAATGATGAACCCGACTGTACTATTCCCAAATCACGCATAATTTTAAGCCGACTAGGCTTCTCCTGGCTGCGTCAGACCCGAGCCCTGCCCCTCCCCCCGTCGTTGAAAAAAAAACACAACAATATTGTGATTTTTTTTTTCGTGGGGGGCGCTAAAAGTTTTCATCATGCCTAAATGGGCGGCAAGTCAAAAAAGTTTGGGAACCTGTGCCATAGACAAACGTGAGTACATTATAGGCCCTACACCACGACGAGATAGCCTCGTTTTGGCACCAGCTTGAATTAGAGTGTTGGCACCAGCCCAGAATTGACTCATTAACAGCCTACTATACATTCCGTACCTTGGTAGTGATATCGCTCGAAATATGAGTCGTTTTCATATTAATCTCATCCAGTAACACACGTGGAAGTTTCAAAGCGTTTGCAAAAAATGCACAATGTTTGAATAAACTCGATTAATTGCGTAATTGATAACGTTGCTCGTTAGTCACTGTCCGTTAGTTACAAAATAACCGCCGACATCAAAGGCAATAATGTTATTTATGCCACACCTATGGCCATAACCAAAACACGGTGTATAATATATCCACATACCTACTGAAATAAATATTCAGGACAGTCTTGCACACATTGATCTAGTCCCAACGAAACTAAGCAATGCTTGTATACATAGTACATATTTAAATATAATACTCAAATACATGGAAATTATCCAAGACCCTGGAACAAATTGTTTAGTTTGGTTGGAACTAGATGGATGTGTGCAAGACTGACCCAGGTATATATTTCAGTAGACACATTAAGGGAAAAATACCAAGTACCAATATTGAATAAAACTCTTGCTGTAGTTTCTTTATGTTGCCATAATTAATATATATATATATATATATATATATTTTTTTTTTTTTTTATGAAATAGGGGGCAAACGAGCAGACGGGTCGCCTGATGGTAAGCAATCACCGTCGCCCATAGACACCTGCAACACCAAAAGAGTCACAGGTGCGTTGCCGGCCTTTCAGGTGGGAGTACGCTCTTTTCTTGAAGGTTTGAAGGTCGAATCGGTCCGGAAACACTGCAGGCGACAATTTATTCCACAGTTCAGTCGTGCGCATTTTTTAATAAAACCTATTTTCGACCTCTGCAAACTTAGCGTAGTCCGACCAAGTCCGACTATAGCGTCAAATTAATTTCTCACTAGGTTTAATATTGTCTTCGGTTCGGTTTTATTACATTCAGTAGGTTTGTAATTGTAGGTATGCTGTTATTTGTATGCTCTATCTGTTGGTAATCCTTAATAAATAAAATAAACAATCACAGGTTTTTGTCTTTTAAATGATATGCAACCTATCCGGAAATATTGTCTACTCGAATTTAATATTTGTCATAAATGACTTGAGACTCAAACGGTAGTAATCATTAAACTGGTTATCAACACCACTTGATTGGATTTGTTCGATAATTTCCGCAAAAATATTTTTTCATAGTAGCGAGTTTTCACATCGCGTGTTTTCAATATCGCAAATTTACTCGTAATTATTCGTCTTTCTTCATAGCAATTTTTCATGAAGCGTTTTATAATGTTCGCGTTTTTTTTTCGCTTATTTTACCAGTAGCTACTTTTATTATTCGCAAATATATATGATGGGCACTTTGAATGTTACAGACAGACTACTTCATACTGACTGTACAACTAAATCGGACTTAAGGGCTGTATCTCACTGGCTATTTGAGAGCGAGTTGCGAGTAGGGCATGCAATACCGGTTTTATTTGCATAGGCCAATACCGAAAAACCGGTTTTTCGGTATTGGCCCATACAAGTAAAACCGGTACTGCATGCCCTAGTTGCGAGCGTGTTTTCCGGACAATAAAGGAAACTATCGCCCCTGTCAAATCAAGCTGTCAATGTCAATGACAATATGTAAGTCTCAATGTCAAATATGATAAGTCGTAGCTACACCGACGTTAAACGTCCTTCATCGCAATAAATTAATAGCGTTTCCGTCAATGTGGCCCCAGCATGAGCGGGTACTTGATATAGATTGGCGGCACCAGTCGGCAGCACCTTCGTCGTGCACGTTCCCTATCGAAATCTGTATGAAAACACGCCAGTGTGATAATGCCCCAAGTTTCAAAGTAACTTCGATTGAAATAAATCCGCCTGAAACGTCAAGTGAAAATGAAGTGACGTAAGAAAGAAGCTTAGTCACGACTCGAGTGTTCCAGGAATACTTGACAAGTTCAGACGAAATGCCGTCAGTTACAATTTCATGACTTCCCTGTGATGTAATGCTTCAGGATTTGAATACACTTCAAATTCTATTATTGGTT
Organism: Eudemis profundana; assembly: GCA_947034925.1. Taxonomy (NCBI): domain Eukaryota; kingdom Metazoa; phylum Arthropoda; class Insecta; order Lepidoptera; family Tortricidae; genus Eudemis; species Eudemis profundana. The sequence continues at coordinate 23,224,593 of OX344805.1, read as the reverse complement.
TTAAATCACGTAATACCACGGTTTATTTATTTAAACTGTATTGCACAAAAGAAAAAAAATCGGACAAAAGTCGAACTTAATGCCGTAAAGCATTCTTCCTCTACCAGGCTAACTAAAGCTGAAATATAATTTTCAATTATCATTTTGGTTTTGTGAAGACCTAACCCATAGGCCTGTGGAAATCGACACTTGAAAGTGCTAAAATCGCAAAGCGTGGTGTAGTTCTGATTTTTAGTACGTTGTATGGACCATTTCCTCAAAAACAAATATAAATAAAAGCAGAGAAACGAGCAGCGGACCCCAAATACATTCAAAACGAGCTTTTTTTTTATTCAACTGCCGGCAGAGGGCCAAAAGTATACACGGGTATACAATTTTGGCTACGGAACCCTAAAAAGGGTACGCATTCCCGGGATACCACGTGAACCCTATTCTGTACTCCATAAAAAAGACATTACGTGGATTCAGTTAAGAACCACCATCGAACTTCAGCCAGCCGTCGCTCACTGCCGATTTATTCCAGTAAGTTAAACTTGCAGGCTACATAAAAAGGCATGTTGGAGTAGGAAATCGACGCACGTTACGTCCTTATTTACCCGATGTGCGGCATTAGCAAGATCTCATTAACTGGGGCCTATGGGTAATGTTATTCGGAATATCGCTGTCAAGCTCGTCCCATAGATAATTTGCGTGGGAGCTAATAGTGACAGGCTATACTACATTTAGAAATAAATTTGAATTAGATTAACAAATACTTAAGGTGATTCTAATCGGTCGGTTTTTCATACAAACATAAAGAGGGTCATTGTTTGGTTCCAGGGCATCAATTATATTTGAAATGTGTTATATTTTATAGTTTGATACATTTTATTTGCGTGAAATGACATAAGAAGTCCCAAAAACCGGAATTAACGTGCAATTCGGATGTTGAATAATGTTGAATTTTACAACATAATATAGTCACATGGATTGGAAAATACTAAATTATCATAACCCAAAAGAAATAAACAAAAGATGTATAAAAAATATAAAGTTATGAGACAAAGTTTAAGAAAAACGATATTTTTTTTATCGTCTTAAAGAAAAATTAAAGTCAATTTCGGAATGCTTAAGTAACACTGATAAAATAAATGTATGACAACTATGTGCTTGAAGTTTCTATTTGTATTGTAATAGCTGTTGGTTCTCCTGAATAAAATAAATAAATAAACGCACTTTTTCGTGCTCAAATGGCAAAACGCCATTTTTTTCATACAACTTAGTACAGCGATGGAACCGATGATGTCATAGGCTCCTCCCGTTTTGTATAGAGCGTTTTCAATGCTCAGTGCGATCTGCTACTTTTGATTACAATTTGTGGCTGTTATACTTATACAAATGTATTAGGTGTCATATAGATATTTGTTCCTCACAAATAGTAGAATCGATTTACGACAGAAAAAAATCGAGTCAACAGGCGAATTGGGCCTTGATGGTTAGCGCCATCTATTAGTATAATTAGAAACTGAGCGTTTTTTGCTAAAATTATATAATTTCATTTCCCGCAAATAAAGTGTATCAAGCTATAAAATAAAACGCATTTCAAACATAATTGATGCCGAGGAAGCAAACAATGGCCCTCTTTATGTTTGTATGGAAAACCGACCGACTCAAATCACCTTAACTTAGATTATTAAATAACTCCAAAAACTAACTTATAATAAGTGTAAAATATTGTGCCACGGCGGCATGGCTCCGAAAATACTGGCAGCGTTTCGATGAATTGCAATTTGGGCATGCAGCACCGGGAAATTTTAATATGGTAGTACCGGGAATTCCCGGTACTTCAGTCCATTCGCGACTATGAACGTCACGGCACGACGTCGTGGTAAATATATCATGTTTTACGCGATTAAGTCCAGTTTCATTGTAATAGTAAAAATCGTGGAAATTTAAATCAATATATGCCTTCCTATATTAGAGGCGAGATTGACCGCGAATTTCTGAATTCACTATCAGATGCTCAGCGGAATCTATTACACGGCCGAACACCGATTACGATTAACACAACTCAATTGGGAAATCGGCCCGATTTCAGGGGTTGGGAAGTTTGGCGCCGATTTCCGATACAATCTGATCCCCCAGAGCTGTCCTAAGTAATAAAGAAGTTTCTACCCTCAATCAAGAGATCACTCCGCGATTTCGCCGCGCGGCTACTAGTACCAAATGTTGCCCCTCCGGAAGGTTAAGCCAGCGAACAGAAAGAGCACGCGTTATGCGATAAAGAGAGACGGACGGTAGGACCCAAACGTCAGGTTTGTTAGACAGAGAAATTTCTACGTAATACTATTTGAAATGAAATGAAATGAAATAATTTATTTCTGTAAGTAGGCCTCAAGGGCTCTTTCACATGTCTGATTCTTTCTTTTGGCGCTTCGGCAAATGACATTCTGGTGAGAAGAAGCGCCGGAAGAAACTCACCAGTTTCTCTTTTAAAATAAACATTGAGCATTACAATAATCGGGAAAATGCAATTTCAATAAGTAAAACAATTCATCAAACAAGTGCTTAACTAATAGGTATGCATTTCAATAAACATAAAATTTTTTAGAGATGTAAAGGGTCTCTAGGCGTCAAAAAAAGATAAATTAAAAAGAAATATGGAAAATAGAGAGACATACACTATTTATGCCGCACCTGGCCATAAAGTGACTTTGAAGCCTCTTTCTAGCCAAGTTACACATAAAATGATGTACACAACACGGGAGGTAATAAATAAAGCCCTCGGTCGCATATTTACGTCCCTCGCTTGCAGCTCGGGCCGCGAACTTCTGCGATTTCTGCCTTTCTTTGTATTACCACTCTAGTTGTGTAATGTACTATTTTGCATTCACATCCATTTTCGGTCGATTTTATATAATAGAAAGCGGCTTTTTCCGTACACGTAGCGTGCGGAAAAAGCCACTTTATGGCCAGGTGTGGAATAAATAAAATTGCAAAATATTGTAAGTTTGAATGTTTGTTACTAAATAACAAAGTAACAACGGGATTGATTAAAATGAAATTTGGCACGTAGAGTAGTAGAGTTCTAGATTGAAAGATAGGATACTTTATATCCCGGTAAAGAGTTCCTTTGCGACAGTAGCGGGAGCTAAAGGCACCCGGCAAGTAAGCGAGTAAAGTTGGGCGAGTTCATTGAGGACCAGGGCTGTCTTTAACCTATTGGAGGCCCTGGGCATATTAGGATAAAGGGGCCCCTATGACTTTGACAGAACACTATGTTTTTAGATCCCTACCCCTATCGATCGCGGGGCACTGGGCACTTGCCCAAAGTGCCCACTGGGAAAGACGGGTCTGTTGAGGACCGACCAGCAGGCACAGTGTGATCAATCGACCTTTCCAGATCTTCAATGTAATGCTACTCGCCCAACTTTACTCGCTTACTCGCCGATGGTGGGACCAGTGCCAAATGCGGGCGAAGCCGCGGGTAAATACTACTAAAATTATAGTATTTTATGCAACAGTTGTATAAGAAGGTTCAAAAAATGCGAATTGCGTGAGTTGCGATACGAGCCGCGAATGCGGCGAGTATCGCAAATAGAGACGCAATGAGCGTTTTTTGACTTAATTATACAACGTTGCATACAATACTTTTTCTACGACTAGGGTAAAATATAAAATACATGGACGTCACGCGTGTCTCGTCCGGTCTCTCCGAGTGTGTATACTGCCGGCATGACAGTTGTGTCTATGGTAAACTTTTTTTTGATATGGCTGGTGACACGATGTGACGATAATTAAAATACTTTTTTTATGTTGGCATCAATTAATTTAATTCGGAAAGTTTTGTTTTTCTTATGAATCGTAGGAATTGAATTGTTTGTTAAGTTGGTAGTTGTGAATTTTTATCGTGAAGTTAGAATTGAGCGCTTAATCCTTGACCTAAGTTTTAACCTAGATTTAGAAGTCTGTGGATGCTAGCAATAACGTAAAGTGACTATAACGACACTAGTGCTGTTATGGGGAATAGAGTATAGACTTCTCTGAACTCATATTATGTATGTTCTTATATTAGTGTTCGTGACCAAGTAAAAGACAGATAACAGTACAGGAGTAGAAAAATAAAATAATGCCAAAATAAATCGAAATATTGCACAATAGAAACCTAAAGCTGCCACTCTACGGGCAACCGCTAACAATATGGTACTCAAAAAAATGGAGAAATTATAATTCATCCGAGGCACATCTCCGCTTTAATGAGAAGCAGACGCCTCTCTGAATAATTCCTCATTTAGCCGACTGGCCCTCGTAACACAAGGAACGTATACCTTCAACAGTCAGTTTCAAAATATCTACGCGTTTTCTGCCTTTAGCTGTAATAAATAAATATCGGGGGACAATCTCACCCAAATCGAGACGACGATTGATACACACTCACGGACAATGAATTCAGGTCACTATCTATATAATTGTTCATAGAAAATGACCCTGATGACTTATAAAGACAAATATCCTGCCGTCAAACGGTTTATACAGTTTAGCAGGAAACTGCCGTAAAATTAAGAATTAATATGTATTTACTAAATAAATAAAATATACCACAGAAATATAATGAGGTAGAAGTAAAATGCGTATGTAGGTCGATTGCAAAAAAATGTACCTTTTACTTTTTTTGTCTGATCATTGTGTGTCTTATACCATTTTACTCAGAATCATTTTTATGCCACACCTGGCTATAAAGTGACAAGTGTAGACATAAAATGATGTACACAACACGGGAGGTAATAATGAAAGCCCTCGATCGCATATTTACGTCCCTCGCTTGCAAACTTCTGCGATCTCGGCCTTTCTTTGTATTACCACCCTAGTTGTGTAATATACTATACTATTCCGTACGCGCAGCGTGCGGAAAAAGCCACTTTATGGCCAGGTGTGGCATAAAAATATATTATAATAAAATATATTACATTAAAATATATTATGTGTTTATTTATTTATTTGTTGCGACGAAGCGTGTTGCGGAAAATAGTTTTTGTAATTGCTTGACGAAGCATGTTGTGAATATTGTTCTGTTCTCCATTTTGACGAAACCTATGGTGGATACAAAATTTGTTTATGGGCGAGGCGTAGTGGATTTGTAAGGTATGTATGCTCTTTTATACTGTAGTTTTTTGAATAAATTTAATTTCAGTCAAAAAATATATATTATTATTATGAAAATTCAACTCAATCGAACCAAATGTCGTCGTCTAATATTCCAAATGCCCCGTTTCCCGCTGATTAACCTTGTAATTATCTAAATACATAACGCCAGCGACGTGAATAAGTAACGCGCAGGAATCTTGCCTAATCCCGTTCCGTTGCCACGCCGGCTGGATTTAAATTACCTACTTATATATTAAACGCTATGAAATATTTAAGAGCGTCGTAAGGGAATGTGGTTTTTAAAATACAAGTACATTTGGAACGGTTTTATTCGAAAACAGCCAACACGAATAAACCATTTGATTATAGACTAAATCTCCGTCTTTTCATTTCGATTTCCATTTCGGACACAGGCCTCCTTAATAATAATAGAAGCGAACCGCATCTAGCGAGTCCCCGCAACCCTAACCAGTAGGCTTATGATGCTACGCTTTGTCACGCGAAAACTAAATGATAAAGCATCCGTCACGTTCAGACAGTATGTGTGTGAGAGTGACGGATGCTTTATCAAGTATTTATCACGCGACAAAGCGTAGCATCATAAGCCTACCGGTCATCCGACCACCTTAGTGGCCATCCCACGCTACTCTTTCGTGTTCGTGGTCCCCACTCGAGAACCTTTCTGCCCCAATAGCCATCGGTTCTTCGAGCCATCGGTCATTTCAAGTTAGAATTTATCAATAGGCTTGTGTCCTAAATTTTGTAACTGATGTAAATGGATTCTACTATTTATGAGGAACAAATATGTACCTGTAACTACTACACTTGGATTATTATAACGGCCACAAATTGCAATCAAAAGTAGCCGACCGCACCGAGCGTTGAAAACGGCCTTAGAGCATTTAGACAGGAGGCGCCTTCAGCGCATCTTTCCGAACAAAAAAGTCTAAATGCTCTAAGAAAACGGCCTATACAAAACGGACGCACCCTGTGACGTCATCTCTTGTCCTCACTGTATTAAGTCTGAGGAAAAAAATAGCATTTAGCCATTTTGAGCACGAAAAACTACGTTTAAGCACATAGGTTGTCATACATTTATTTTTTCAGAGTTATTTAAGCATTCCGAAATTGACCTTAATTTTAATTTAAGACGATAAAAAACATAGTTTTTTTAAACTTTGTGGTCTCATAACTTTATACTTTTTATATATGTTTTTACAATAGAATACAATACAAATATTCTCTATTGCACACCAGAAAAACATATTACAAGGGTACATTACATATAAATTAACATAACTTAAAAGGTAGACAACAGGCGGTCTTTGGCGGTTTCTGTTTATTTATTATATTTTTCAAACTGTGTTTTGGTTGTTTTCGAATTAACCGATTCATTTGTTCGGTAGATTCAAGAATCTAAGCAGGTGTAGACATTATTAATACAACATTTCTGAGTCTTGTCATTGCTTTTTATGTTCTTGTAACATATGAAAATATATTGTAGAGTATCTACCAAAGGAAGCCCATCTTATTTGAAATGTTATTTTTATTAAAAGGTAAGCATTCTTGTGATACTCGCACTTATTTAACTTCAATATCCCCGCAAAATTATTTATTTCTGCAAGTAGGCCAAGTAGCTCAAGGGTTCTTTTACATGACTGATTCTGTTCTTTTCTTTTGGCGCTTCGAGTAGTGACCTTTTGGTGAGAAGTGGCACCGGAAGAAACTCACAGTTCCTCTTTTCAAAAATATTACAACAATATGACGTTAATACATGAGATTTGTACTTAGAATGATGGGCAAGTTAGCCTCCAATTCCAATACAAATCTCATGCATATCACGTGAAAGCTAGTTACATAAGCTTAATTTTCTAATATGAGGACAAACTCCAAAAGCCCCGGAGAAGACAGTTATCAGCCTTTAAATACTGGGTGTTAAGAGTTAATTGATAGTTAAGAATCAATTAACTCATAATTAGGAGATTTTTTTACTGGTCTTAGTGACTATAGTGGTCTTAATAATAATTATAGCAAATACTGTTGTCAATAAATCTACATCCTTTATAATAGGGAATATGCATGATATTTTTAGTCGCATTTCTTAACATAATATGAAAATACCGTAAAAAAGATGACATAAAGTGAAAATAAAATTAAAATCGACCGAGAAATACGGAAGATATGAACATTTTAAAGCACTAATTAGACAGCGATTAGACGGAGAAATCCGATATGGACTATGACGTCATAGTACACGACCGTCATACAAGCTCCATACTATATTTTGTTTTGCTAGAAAGAGATAGAGATAAGAGTCATTTTCAAAAAAACTGTACATAGTTAAGCGCCTAATAAAAACAAAATCACGATCGCTTCCTCTGTGTTACGAAAGTTAGGCATAGAAACTATATATCGATACCTTTAGACTCAAAGGGCGTAAACGCCGTAGGTTCTAATGGCGTTTACGCCCTTTGAGTCTAAAGGTATCGATATGGGTAACTTTCGTAGCACAGAGGAATAATTTAAGTTTTGTTTTAATTAAATCCCTTCATTGTGTACAATTATTTTGAAAATGACTCATAAATCTTTGATGGTTCATATCTTGGTTATTTTTACAGTTATTCGAAAAATATTTTTTCCTACTGTTTCTTATATTAATGAGCTTGTATTAAAGTAAACAAAACATATCATGCATATTCGCTATTGTATTGTGTTATTGGTGATGAGTGATGAGGCTGTGCGCCGTTTAAAACTACATTTTCAGAGATGTAATAGGGAACGTGCACGATCGACGAAGGTGCTGCCAACTGGTGCCGCCAATCTAAATCAAGTACCCTCTCAAGCTGGGGCCACATTGACGGAAACGCCGTAATTTATTGCGATGAAGGACGATTAACGTCAGTGCAGCTACGGCTTACTATATTTGACGTTGACACTTACATATTGTCATTAACATTGACAGCTTGATTTGACAGGGGTGATAGTTCCCTTTATTGTCCACCCGTGTCTCTTTTGTCGTTTAGTGCTGCCACCTATAGTTCGTGCACGTTCCCTATAGGACGACGTCAATAGACTAGAAATGGGGAAAAGCGTGATATTTGTATCGCCGTGACTGTCGTTCCGATTCCAAGAAAATCACTGTGAAAAATCGCCGTGATTTTGTCACGCCTATCGCTCACATCTATGTTTCGCTTATCTAAGTAACGTAAAGGACGCAGATGCGTTGCCGAATAAGCGCGACTGACGCCGTCGCATAGCTGCCAACGGAACGAAGATCGCGTTAGGTTTTCGAACGTTTTCGTGACGTGAGTGACTGAGATAGTTACCAGGATGAAGTAAGAACCTGTGTGATTTTGGAACGTCGTTCCGGCGCGGTCAATCACGGCGATATCTTTAAGCGGCTGATCACTGCGATTTTTTCATCGTGACGTTATTTATCACCCATCTCTACAATAGAAGCTGGAACATATCGACTATAAGTCCCGAGTACACACAATCATTTCAACGCGATGTAGGTATAATATACAACGTAATCCAATCCCCGGCATGATTGATCACGGTTCGGTTTTGCCGCCATGTGCATATTGACGTTTGATCACCGAAATATAATGTATGAAACGATAACGCCAAACAAAAATGACGGTGAAATTTGCCCACAACACGTCCACTTTTTAAAATCGAAATCCAGGTACAAATATCTAAGGGTTCATCCATATATTACGTTATAGGGGGGAGGCGGGGTCTAGCCAAATGTGATAGCCTTTGTTAAAAAGATTTTTCATCACACTTGCTCGAAAATGGTCTTGTTACACGTAGGTTTTGCGGTCCGTAAATTACCTATTGCGCCCTAATGGTTTGTAACAAATACTCGTTTGTAATTCCTTACTTACCGCCCTTGATACACAATGTACTAGAATATGTTAGGAAAAAGTATAACATGGGTTTAAAAATCTGAAAAATCGTGTGACGTACTTTATACCCCTAAGAGAGATTGAGAATCGCTTTCCACAAAGCTATTAAATAAACAAAAGGAAAGAAAATATCACGAAATCAGATGTCAATACCAATAGGAAAACAAATTAATGGATTCTTAGCATTCCGAAGCACCGTTAATTGAGCTTGAAAGCAAATTTGATTTTAATTAATCTCTGATTAGATCAAACAGTCGCGTCTGTGCTCGAAATAATTGGGGACAAATTGGCCCCTTCCAGGGTCCGTCGGGGGAGTTGCCAGATGAATAATTAAAAAATACGGAGAGAAAGTACTTTTTTCACAAAAATATCTTTAGACAATCTTACACAAATCGAGTTAGTCCGAAACTAAGCAATACTTGTATTAAGGGTACTAGACGACGATATACATACTTATATAGATAAATACATAGCGCTGTAAGTTTCTTTAAAATAAAAATATCCAAAAAAGCAAAACATAGCGGCATAGATATTGATGATATTGATCTTATTTGAAAAACTCATTACAGTCAAACCCTCCAACTTTGCCCACCGCCCAATCTTTGCCCAGGAAGAAAATAGTATATTTTCTTCCTGGGCAAAGATTGGACGGTGGGCAAAGTTGGAGGGTTTGACGGTACTCTATGTTCAAAACCAGAGAGGAAACAGTCGAGAGCGTTTGTATGGGAAAATCGCAGGTAGGCATTCCTCTTAAATAGATAACATCCATGACTCAAGAACAAATACTCGTGCTCATCACACAAATATTTGCCCTTACCAGGATTTGAACCCGGGACCTCAAGCTTCGTAGGCGGTGTCACTCCCACTAAGCGAAATATTATGTTAATTAAATTACATTATCTGAAGATAATGTAGATCAGGGCTCTTCAAGATGCGGCCCGCGAAAGTATTATCGGCGGCCCGCCAACAGCTTAGCCCGTTTTTTACTCGACTGCGGCGGAGCCCAAAAGCGTGGAATGACCCTAAAGCTGCGTTTCCACCAGACGCACAGCTCTGTAGCGGAGCGGTGTGCGAGGAAAAAATGCACCAATGCCGGGCCGCGCTGAGCGAGGCTAGGCACGTTGATTGGTGCATTTTTTCTTAGCACACCGCTCCCTACCCCGCACAGTTCTGGTGTGGAAACGCAGCCTTATCCTGATATTTTCAAAGTCTGGCCACATTATATCGGGAGCCCAAAAATCCTGAATTCTAGGACTAATTCTGAGATATAGCAACCTCGGGAGGTAGCTTTGACAGACTGGAAATAGATTAGGGTCCCCAGACCGCTGGAACCGCAAAGATATTATAGGTTCTTTTGAGCCCCAAACAATTCCGTAGCTGTTTTTCTTTGGCAAAGCTTTCTTTATTCACAATTCCGCGATCAGTCTTAGTTGACCTTTTTCGGCTTACCCGCGCCTTTGTGCCGTGTACGGATCGAAAGCGGCCCGATTGGATGCTTATTACAATTCATAGTTGTAAAAGGTTGCTATGAAATAGATAAGTACTTTTTGGGTATGTTGGTAACCTATTATTATTCGCCTACGATTACATAGGCTTGGAAAGTACTGGTATAGTAATTGTCCGTTCAACTGGGCTAATGCTGTTAACGAATACAATGCCATTGAGAGGTAAACCACAAATTAGGATAACGAGAATATAGTGTCAAAAAAGTATAACTGCCTTGAAAGATCATTAGATTTTAGATTCTATTTACTAGACAGTAAAGTGTAAATGCAGTTATAGATAAGTGCGATCTTAATTTGTTTTGCATTTCACATTCGCCCGACGGTCTGCAAGTGCGTATTCCGTAGAGAAAAGACTTAGAGATACTATGAGCTTTCAACGGATTATCGGTTCTATGACCGTAATGATAAGGCGGCAAATGCTTTCAAACAAAAAAATAATAATGCGTTTTGCTTTTACAGATTCAACGGGGAGCCAGGTAGACCGCCCGGGTTTACTCGTGTTACGCATTGTTTTTTTTTTTGTGGTATTGTATTCTCTCAATGGCATTGTTCGCTCAATGGCATTGTATTCGCTAACAGCATTAGCCCAGTTGAACGGACAATTACTATATCACAATAGTACATTACATAACTAGGGTGGTAATACAAAGAAAGGCCAAGATCGCAGAAGTTTGCGGCCCGAGCTGCAAGCGAGGGACGCGATCGAGGACTTTCTTTATTATCTCCCGTGTTGTGTACATCATTTTATGTCTACTCTTGGCCAGAAAGTGGCTTTTTCCGGTGTGGCGTAAAAGTTCTTATTAATGACATATTCTTAGTCTGATGATGAATGACATATCACTACTCTTGGCAGTGGTCGTGGTCATGGCAGTATAATAGCACTATTTTTTCTTCTTACAAAGTGTTCATCGCGCGCTTGTACGTGTGCGCGTCGTGTGAATACGTGTCGCGCGCTCTTAAACAACCAAAGTTGGACTACTATAGCCTATAGCTTGACAAAGTCGTTGGTGACACTCACATGTGTGCTTTTTGTTATATGCAGCCGTAACTACTCACACAAGTTACCGCCAACACGAACAGGGGCCTCGGGAGGCCGCCTCCGTCGGTCGCTGTTCATGTTGGCGGTAACTTGTGTTAGTAGTTACGGCTGCACATAACAAAAACCACACACGTGAGTGTCACTAACGAAGTTGCCAAACTATAGTTCGTCTTTATACTTTGGTCATGTCACGGTCGAGTCTTGCGCCACCACTTTTCTTGTAATGCGACGCCATGGATCTCTATGTTTGGCGGAGTGAGAGCTAACATTTATACTGGAATGTATCACAGATTTGATGAGGTCTGTCCACCGTGTTGGAGAGTGCCTACGAGATGTTTGCCCTCGACTTTCCCTTGCACCACCAATCGTTCCATGGAGCCCGTATAAATGACGTACTTAATAGGGTAAATACTCTATTATGTAGTCAAATAATGACGGATCAAATCAGCTTCTTTCAGATAATACACAGTTTTATGCCACACCTGGCCATAAAGTGGCTTTTTCCGCACGCTTCGTGTACGGAAAAAGCCGCTTTCTAGCCAAGTGTAGACATAAACAGTTTAGTATGAAATACTAGCTTGTGACGTCACTGCACAACATGGTGCCTTATTTTTAGTTTTTGTCTGTACCTGTAAATAAGTATTATGAGGTAGTTAAAAGACTACCTAGTAGTCAAAGGAAAGTTGGAAATAAATCATTTTAAATGAAATATAGCCTTGCTAGGATTTGGGGTGGCAACCCTTGCAGATTACGTTTGTGTTTTAATCTCATATTTTATATAAAATTAACAGTCCCGGCAAACTTAGTCCCGCCTCAGGAAAACGCGATCACCACGCCATCCAATAGTATTTTCAAACCATTCAACCACTCAAACATACACACAAACTTTCATCCAAATCGGTCCAGCCTTGAGGAGTTAGGTCACAATCACACGTACAGAAGAATTATATTATATAAAGATTGGTTTCATTAAGTATGAAGTTGTGGGAAGGTCTATGATAGGCCATAGACTTTTGGCTTAGACTTTTATGGAGCATTCCATGAAAATATTTCGTAAGGGACACCACCGTTTTAATACTTCCGAGAAATAAATTCCGGAAGCTAATTATCAGCATTGTAATATCTCGGCTTTAAGATTGGTAGTGTTTCTTAACAGCTAATACGTTTTATTAGGGTAGCTACCATAGCGTTTCGTAAGGGACAAATACTTGATGTTTTCATGGAATGCTCCTAATATGTCCGGAATGATTACGACATATGTACTTAGCTTCTTTTACTATACACACGCGCTACATTGCGTTGCTTGACGAGGGTCTAAATCTGTACTGAAACAGAATAAGAATAAGCGCAAGCAATCAAAACTAACGTGAACATGAAGGGGTTTTTCCGCAGCGGTTCACGGCTTGAAACTTTGTAAGCCAGAATAACTATCAAATATTATACACTCGAGAGAAAATATAAAATGTAATAATACCTTGAAAATTGGGATACTAGCCAGCAAAGACACGGGTAATTTCATAATAAGTTTCTGTCAATACATTTTTGAGATAAGCTTATTAAAAATAAAAAAAATAAAAAGTTTTTATTTCGACCAACTGAGATCATAGCAATGAAAAAGAAAGAAAAATATTGCCGACCGTACTTTGTTTTGTATAATCGCCAACTAATAAGACTAATCAAATGAGTCCATATACGGTGGATTTATCTTATGTAATTTCTTCAATGTACCTAAATTTTATTTAAAGCTGAAAATACACAGACGCAAACTACAAATAAAATATAACCATACAGCGTGACCACTGATTCATGGAAGTTTGAATGTGTTTTAAACAAATGTACAAAACAACCAGTTTTTTTGAAGCCTGACAAACTTGCAAGTCTTTCTGACTGTTGCAAAAATCGGTCCAAATGGGGGCCGTGGCGTTCCCGTGGGATAGAACCAGGTCGCCTGGCCGGACCACTTTGAGAGGGCCGGACTAGGCGGGGGCCGAAGCTCCTGGTATCGAACCAGGGTCCAAGACGCTAAGCCAGGGCCACCTTGAAGTTTCACTGATTGCTTAAAGTGAGCAGACCAGGGTGAAGGTTGAAGCGGATCAGCCTGTTCTTATGTGAGTGTGTGAATCAAATTAATGGGAGTTATAGTTTCCAGTTCGCTGAACCTAGCCCAGCTAAGAAGACTCCGGCAAGAAACTTAGCAGAGCCCGAGCAAGGTCGGAGTGAGATATAATAAACAATAGATAGCTTGTTTGTATGTAATACAAACGCAAAACGGACCATCTTACTCTGCCCCCCCCCCCCCCCCCCCCCCCCATTTCCCTCTTAGAAAAGCTGAGAATCAGGCTATAGTGCAACTCTCTAATAGATTACAGTGTTGTCAAGTCGCCTCGAGCAAGTTGGGCTAACGAGTGGTCGTGAATGTCTGAATACTGTGGACTTGGAGCCGAGTTAGATACTTCACAAGGATACTTGTAGTTGTGAACTAAGTACTGTTCCCGTTCCGTTTGGTCGAAGTCATGAATAACAAAGTTTTAACGGTCAGATATCTGTGAATGCTACTCGAAATGCATCAAATGCCTCAGTATAAAGGCGTGAGGAGCTTTGGAAGTGTGACTTACATTTGTGAGCGGTGTGACGTTTGAAGCGATGAGGAGGCGTGAGGTGTGTGTTTGAGTAAGAGCAAAATGAGGATTGGAGCAGGACATTTTTGTAGTGCGAGGTGATGCGACAAAATTATTTAATGAGTAGGACAAATGAGGTACCTCACGAATGAGGGATTCAACAATAGTATAAAGTAATAATTTATATGAAAGAAACATAATTGTCTCTTCATTGGTTTTTTAATGCGGGTAAATTACACCACAAAATTATTAGGTTAAATCCTATTAAAAAACAGAATGATACGGAAGTCAAAAGTAGATGGCAAAGTTGAGGGCGCTTACTGGGTGCTACGATGGACGAGTGGTTGGGTCGCTGGGCCGGAAATCCAGAGGTCCCGGTCTGTACACAGGTGAGTGCCATTTAGTTTTTCTATGTACTTTGATTTCTTGTATCTATATATGAAGTAATAAGTTGGATATTATAGGTCGATTCCTAAAAGCTGGCACGGATTTAGGCTGCATTTCCACCAGGGATGTGCGAGGATGCATAGCGAGGGATGTTTGTCATGAACCAATAGAAACAGATCAGTGGAGCGAGGAAAAGAAGTGTTTCTATTGGTTCATGACAAACATATCCCTCGCTACGTATCCTCGCAAATCCCTGGTGGAAACGAAGCCTTAAAATAACATAAGCTCTGGCTTGAAAGTAAGTATAAAGACGAACATATGTATAATAATAATGTAATAATAATTTAATAGTGTTCTTATATTTTCATGTAACTATTTAGTAATAATTATATAAACATGATTTTTTGCATGCTGTAATAAGCTGAGTGTGCGAGCGATTTTTTCTCTTATATATGTCAACGAAATGTTAACCACACTTAATGCAAATAAATATAATTTCATTTCATTTCATTTCAACAAATAGTCCCACTTTGGCCATTTAGGAGCGCGCGACACGTATTCACGCAGACGCTATCGAGCATGTCTGAGTGAGTGCGGTCCATACTGTAGCATTACGCATTATTATTTAATTGCTTGTAGTGCGTTCGTACACGGCGCGCACACATTCAAGCGCTCGATCTACCTTTTATAGGAAGAAAAATTACTGCTATGCTATTAGGCTTATGTGCAGTTTGCCGTCACAAGGTAACAAAACTTGCCTAAACACCTGTTTGTGTCCCACGCGGCATCGGCGGACAAAAAGGTGCAGTGCGCCTCCGTGATTAACGAGGAAGGTAATTTGGGCAATAGAGGTCGCCGGACATTAGCCGACGTGATGCGAGGAGAGGCCGACGAGAGGCCGGCGCAAGTCACAAGAGAAAGGACTGGCGGGGTACGAGCGTTTCACTCACGCCCACGCCGCTTCCGTGGACACATTTTCGTTGAAATGCCAGTAGATTTTAGTCTCATATCAAGCTATTTGGTACATGTCCAACATTTCAAAAAAATATTTTGAAATTTGATGAACTTTTAACCGGGATAAAAAATATAATTTTTGCCCCACCTGGCCATGAAGTGGCTTTTTCCGCACGCTGCGCGTACGGAAAAAGCCGCTTTATGGCCAAGTGTAGACATAAAATGATGTACACAACACGGGAGGTAATAAAGAAAGCCCTCGACCGCATATTTACGTCCCTCGCTTGCAGCTCGGGCCGCAAACTTCTGCGATCTCGGCCTTTCTTTGTATTATCATCCTAGTTGTGTAATATACTATTTTCAATTCAGGACAGGGCACGGTCTACTTGTATGTCAAGTTTCATTACAATTCAATAAATTCTTACCGCGATATTTACAAACAAAGATCCAAATATCTTTACAAACTTTCACATCTACATATACATATACTAGGAGCAAATAATTAAAACGTAGATTGTACTCCTCAAACTGAACAACATTTTGTTCAGCGACATTTAAAAATAACTTATGTTTTAATTTTAAGTACACTTTAAAGTTTATTTGAAGCCGCAATGTACTGCGATGTTTTTTATGTTTGTAGCGTGACAAGCGACGTCAATTAGACTGATGTTAACGTACATTGAAAATACTATATAATTTGTATGAAAAAGATAAAATCAAAAAATTACTTAATTTTTAAAGGTTTGTGTGGTTTGTGGCTTTTGCTGCAAGGCACTTTGCTAAAGGTTGTTGAACGAAAATTTATTGTTTGATGAGTAGAATCTACGTTTTAATTATTTGCTCCTGTTACAGGCAACACCCGTATACATTAAACAAAGTCGAGTCAGTCACTATTTATAACTCGGGAACGGGTGGACCAATTTTTATGATTTTTGATTTTTATTAGGTATTTCTCCGCCCCGAATAGCAGAATTACTATTAAAAGATCCAAAAATATCAACATTTCTAGGCGTGACAAAGTTCGCCGGGACAGCTAGTTTACAATATTAGTAGGATATTAATAGTAGAATTTGTGAATATTGTTATTGCTATTTATTTTTCGCTTACGCTTATGCATTGCGTCTGCGCCCATGTTGATAAAACCGCCTAACGTAGAGGCACACGGACGAGGGATTTGTTAGGTCCCCACAAAACAGAAACTACGTTGAAAACGGCCAGTTTACGTTCCACTAAATTGTAACTGATTTCACCATTTTTGTTCTTGCCAATTGTTTTAACACTAACCATTATACATCTTTAATTGTTTTATTTAATTTTATGGTTTAAGTTACATTATGTGTAGTTACAAGTTTTTACAGTTCTGTTAGTTATTGTAATAGTACCATTACACAACTAGGGTGGTAATACAAAGAAAGGCCGAGATCGCAGAAGATTACGGCCCGAGCTGCAAGCGAGGGACGTAAATATGCGATTGAGGGCTTTCCTTATTACCTCCCGTGTTGTGTACTTACATCATTTTATGTCTACACTTGGCCAGAAAGCGGCCTTTTCCTTACGCGCAGCGTGCGGAAAAAGCCACTTTATGGCCAGGTGTGGCATAAAATATATCAAAGTACTTATTCAAAAAAACCGCACAATGCGAATCGGACTCACCCACCGAGGGTCCCGTACAAATTTGTAGGTACGTATATTAAAGTACTCTATAAATTTTGATTCCCTTAGTAAAGTATATTTTTAATGATTTAATTAAAAATGTATAGTTTTCAGATTTTTTCCCCATACTTACTTGTTGTAGGTATGTCCATGGTCGCGAAATCATGAATATTTAAATGAATATTATCTTTACATGAAAGAAACATTTTTTTGTCTCTTTCATTGGTTTTTAAATGCGGGTAAATTATATTACACCACATTTTATGTTACATATATAGATACAAGAAATCAAATTACACAGAAAAATTAAATGGCACTCACCTGTGTCCTGACCGGGAATCGAACCCGGTACCTCTGGATTTCCGGCCCAGTGACTCAACCACTCGTCCACGGGAGCACCCAGTAAGCGCCCTCAATTTTGCCATCTACATTGACTTCTGTATCATTTTGGTTTTTCTGGTTTTAATATTATCTGACATCATAATCACGCAATTTGATAGGCAAACCAATAGACGAAACCTTATTTGATTTCCCCCCAAATTATTTAGCGAATAAATTGGCCCGACACATTATTGAATTGACTCACATCGAATTCCACGTAAAACGGCGCCAAAGAAATTACGTATTAGCCTTTGAAGTACAATTTTCCAATCGGTTTTCTCCATAAACCGACAAGATACCTACGCAGTAAACATGTAAAATGTATGAGGAACGACTGTCTCAGCAGTCTCAGCTTCTGAGTACCAGCTGTGACGTATTGTGGTCGAAATAAGGACTTTAAAATAAAAAGGACGCCAAAAAACACGTTTATTGTATAGGGATCCCTTTAAATTTTTTAACTTTATTTTGTTTTTATTATTTGTTGTTATAGCGGCAATAGATTCACATACACACTGATACACATTCCGCAAAATTTTTAAGTCTGTACCTATTACGGTTCAAAAGATAGAACCCTTTGACATATCGGTTCCGTCGGCTCCCTTTGAGTACGAATCGGACTCGTGCACCGAGGGTTCCGTATAAACTCGTCAGTAGATACGTGAATAATTCAAGATAAACTGAATGGTGGGACAAACTTAACTTTGCTCTTGAAAAACTGTTGCCCCCATACATCCCTCCACGGGTAAATAATGGGCAAGTCGCTGGGAATCGAGTTCTGTGGACAGGGACACCCCCTGGTACTGACTTGGCTTAACATTACATCTCATAACTTTTTTGTTGTAAAAGGACTGCGTTGCGAAACTTCATGACTGTAATGTTTTTGATGGGTTCACTTTACCACAATCATAAAAGGAACCTCTGTGGATATTCAAACAGCGCAACTATTTAGCAACTCGAAATGTAAAAAGACCGGAAAAGTTGGACAGTGAATACATTACTTAATTTAGGTCTAGGGCAATTTTCGCTTTTGTGTACAGGAAAAACTTGGCATAATAATTTTTGAGGGAAACAGCAGTCATTTTGTTTGTCGCTCCCGGCGGCCATTTTGAATAAATCACTCGCGACCGCTGCTCCTGAGCACCAATATAAAGTAATAACTACATGATTAATAAAATAAAGCCGCTTTAGCCCAACATTTTGGCAAAATGTTACGTTTAATGGAGCCATGGCTTAATTCCGAGAGGAAATTTAGCAATTACAAACAAACACTTTCAGGGGTAAGGAGTCCGGAATTATTACATCTTTTGTGTTACGTGAACTCCTTTTGTTGAGGATGTTTCAAGCATGTATAGGTTATAAAACAAGCTACATAAATATATGATTTCATTATAGCATTAACGACTACGGTCGAATTCTAAATATTTTATTAGAAGAGAAAAGTTGAGAAATTATATGTCTCGCGCAGGATTCGAACCTGCGTCTCCAACGACTTTCCGGGCCAACACAGGCACGCTACCAATTGCGTCACCGAAGCTATACCCAAACCATCCAATTTTTCAGTCTCCTATTTGTGACGTCATCCTGAGTGACTTGACGGTAGATGGTGGTACGCCACCCAGGATGACATCACAAATTGAAGACTGGTTGAAAAATTGGATGACTTGGATTGACGTATATAAAGGACAGGGCTAACGTGCGCAGACGGCTCCAACGAGTTAGTCCTAAGAATCAGTTTTAAGACCAACGCGGCAGTGGGACGCGCAGCGCACAGCGCAGCCGGACGTTATAAAAATGCCTAATTGCGTGGTAAAAGGCTCCATTTTCTGGTACGGGGAATATAGACCCAGGTGGGTTTTCAACCGCGACATTTGTATGCAATACATTTAGTTTGGCATACAAATGTCGCGGCCGAAAATCGACCCACCCGAACTGTACCTACGGATCGCCCTATCCTTACTTTTGAAATCATTGATGACTTGGGTATAGCTTCGGTGCCACGATTGATAGCGCGCCTGTGTTGACCCGGACAGCCGTGGAGACTCAGGTTCGAATGCTGTCCGAGGCATATCATTTTTCAACTTTTCTAATAAAATATTAAAGCTACATAAATGTCAGAGACGATAAAAAATAACCCTCTGCCTTGCTTGAAATACGTCCAGATAATTTGACGTCTAGGAACTACTCATGTCGAGTTATAACGGCAGAGTACTCGTGAATTAAAGTACTTATAGGCATCAGCATTACTTATTTATCATGCAGGCCAGCAATGACATTAACATAGGTCAGCCCCTATTTGTGCGTAAAGGAGCAAGGCCAACTTTAAGGGTAGGATTAAAAAGGCGAAGGCACGGCAAATATTGGCCCGGCCAACTTCAGGGTCCTCTGCAAACAAGCGGTTTAGGATATCAGCATACAGACGACTATAGGTATAGATACATATGCTCAGTATAGCGCGGTAAAAACTATGCGCCTAAATAGAGATGTGCCATTCTCGGAAACGTTCTCCGTTTTGTATGGAGCGAGAACGTTCTCGAGAACATTTCCCATACAAAACTGGGAACGTTTCCGAGAATTCCCGAAAATGGCACAACTCTACGCGTAAATGACGGACAGACAGCGCAGGCTTTATAGTTCCGTGGCACCCTTTGGGTGCGGAACCCTAAAAAGGTACTATGATGATCCGCTACTCTTACTTGACAGTGATATCGGCTAGTACATCGACGTTATGCAAAAACCCAAGGTGGATCCTAAAGAATCGAAGGGTAAATGGAATGCAAACATCTCATTTATTAAATTGTAGCATAGATCCTCCCGTATATTTGAGATACGATGCGGTGTCAGCCATATGTATCGTATGTATCGATTTTAAAATCGTTTTTAGAGTTCCGTACACAAACTTTGGCAATAAGACCCTATAACTAAAGGTCTCTGCCCACTACACCATACCGTGTCCGTACTATGAACGTGCCAGACAAAATAAATTATGCTTTGTATTGAAAAGTATGAGACTATGCCCACTAGCGCGTTCCGTCACCGGCCGGCATTTGTCATACCGTGTCTGATACGTCCATAGTACGGTCATCATAGGCATCACGGTCATCGGTGTAGTGGGCAAAGACCTTAAGCCTCCGCTGTCCTTCCGTCCATCCGTTTGTCACAGGCCTGTATTTTTTTAATTGACTTGTAATTTTCACGGCATGTGCATTTCTATTGCCGCTTAACAACAAATAATAAACATGATATTATGAAATAAATAAACCTAAATATAATCTAAATCTAAATCATTGCATGTTTGAGAAAATATTATAAATGTGAAAGTTTGTGAAGATGTTTGGACGATTTGTTCCTAAATAACAAGGTAGCAACTGGATGGATTGAGCTGAAATTTGGCATGCAAGTAAACCATTCTTGGATTGAAACGTGTGATACTTTATATCCCGGTAAATAGTCCCCTTGGGACAGTAACGGGAACAACGCGGACGAAGACGCGGCTAAATGCTAGTTAGTTAAAACTTGCTTACTTAGAATCCACTTGAAAATACGCTTCTCAGTAAATATCGAGGGCAGACTAGACGCAGTGGGTGGAAGGAATCCGTCTGAAGCACTCAATATTAACACTAATCCACGATAAAATAAATATTCAGAAGTGCTAAGTAGGCTCATTCACAACTCCGCTTTCAGTATCGTCACTAATATAATTTCATCCGTAAACTAGGAACAACAGGTCGTAACAAAGTATAAAGACGAACAAGTAGTCCAACTTCGACCGTTTAGGAACGCGCGGTAGCTCGTCTGTGTGAGTGCGATCCATACTGTAGCGATGTACCTACTTTTTGTAGGAAGAAAAATTACTGATATTATGCTGTGGTTCGTAAGGTTTGACCATGATTACGAATTATTAATTACTAATTAGAAAACTAGCCGTTAACAACAATAAGTTTGTGTCGAAAAAAAATTAAGACAAGCTTTTGCTGGCTGCGTCTTTTTACCCGACTGCGGCGAAGCCCAACAGGAGTGTATGTAAGTATGTCCGTTCCTATGTCCGCTCATAACTACTCAACGACATACCCGATTTTGATAAATGATACATTATTAGATTCGTTTTGATAGCGCGAGTATCACTGGGTATTAAAATTTGCAGGGTTTTTTTTTCTAAGTAGGTAAAAATGTGGTTATTGTATGATCGCAAACTGCATTTCAAAACCAATCAAATGAACCCAAACACGGTGAGTCCATCTTATGTAATTTAGGTGATCCTATGGCCACCTTCCGACTCCATCATCAGATTAGCTACATTGTACCATAATATTGCATTATCACCGAAGATACGCAAGTATAAGTCAGACAGAGGCCCTAATTCAGCTTGCAAGATTTGCTCTAAATATACTAACAAACATTGCAAGTTAAATAAAACCTTAAATAAAACATATACCTTAAATGAAAAAATTGCCATTGTTCGTAAATGTTTATTTTTTGAAAGAAAAAAAGAATTATAACATCCACCTGGCCAATTCTTTTTAGTGTTGACTTTTAACTCCCCACTTACTATCCCACTCGCACAAATACCCAATATTTCGATGGAATAGAATGTTTTAATTATTTTTCTGATTATTTTTATCCATTAATGATAATGGAATAGTACATTACACAACTAGGGTGGTAATACAAAGAAAGGCCGAGATCGCAGATGTTTGCGGCCCGAGCTGCAAGGTAGGTGTACTTCATTTTATGTCTACACTTGGCCAGAAAGCGGTTTTTTCCGTACGCGCAGCGTGCGGAAAAAGTCACTTTATGGCCAGGTGTGACATAAATATACTTGGACTAGCGGCAAAAAGCTGTATTGTGAAGTTATCTGCCGTCCGATCACTAAAAGTAGTCTAAGCCACAAAACGTACTTTCGAGTTATTAACAAAAAACTCCAAAATAAATATTTCTAGAAAATGTGAAGATTTATGTAGGTTTTTTTTTATACACCAAATAGAGCTATGTCTATAATTGTCATATTAATGTACTTCCTTGTAAAATAATGCTTATATATTTACATAAATAGCCTTTTGTGTTTTAGACGTGCAATTAAATACCAAAAAGTATAGTATTTGCATACTAAAACGTGGCTAAGTATACCTTAACTATGTTATACTGTAATATTTTATCATACTTTTACTAACATTTCCAATTTGTTTTAGTTTGCATACTTAAAATATGGCTAAGTTACTTATTCTGTTTATAGCTATGTATTTATGGCTAAATAAAATGAAAATAACTTAACAATAAACACATTATCAGCCATTAGTCATTTTCTAACCACGGACTTGCGAAAAAAATGTCGCTGTACTACCACGGTACGGAATATTGCTTACTTTAAAACACGTTAAATGACAAACCGCCATAGCTAACTATGTTTAAGAGTAGTAAACTTATTCGATAAAGTTACAGTTTCCACAAAATCAATTGATATTCCACTATAAAGCAAGATTATTGAGAAGTTGAGGTAAGTTAATAAAATGAGAAAAGATAAATGATTTATTTTTTTAAACTAATAAATACCTACATAAAGATAAAATTATTATAATACTTATAAGTTCATACGACCATACTCCATATTATATAAGTCTAAACTAATGTTTGGCAGCTTTTTCTATTCCGTTCGATTAACCGTGCAAAATTAAGCTGTTTTTATAAGCGTTTAATTTTTTGACTCTAAGTATGCATGGGCAATTTAGTGTTATGGGAAACTAGATAAAAATTTTATTCTACTTTAAATGGGAAACATTTCAAAATTAAAAAAAAACGCGTCTTTGGCAATGGAATGACAAGCAAATAAATGAAAGAGATACACCCATAGAAAATTTCATGCGTGGAAGGAAGTGTCAAATTTCCTTTTTTGCTTTTGAAGCCTGCCACCATTGGCCCGTTTCACGAAGTTACTAATTAATAAGTTGTAATTTTACAATTCTACTAGTAAACTAGCAACATCGGTCCATTATAACAACACCACTGGTTGGTTTGACTTGTAAAATTGGAACTTGCACCTTCCTGGAATGGGCCACAGCTTGTTAATGTCCAATTGGGCTTGTTATAGTCCAACAATCCTGCACCAACTAAAATCTCTGTTTTACCCAATGGTTGACTGGTAGAGAATGCCATAAATAAATTAATAAAATTGGGCCAGACTATGACCCATAGAAAATTTCATGCGTGGAAGGAAGTGTCAAATTTCCTTTTTTGCTTTTGAAGCCTGCCACCATTGGCCCGTTTCACGAAGTTACTAATTAATAAGTTGTAATTTTACAATTCTACTTGTAAACTAGCAACATCGGTCCATTATAACAACACCACTGGTTGGTTTGACTTGTAAAATTGGAACTTGCACCTTCCTGGAATGGGCCACAGCTTGTTAATGTCCAATTGGGCTTGTTATAGTCCAACAATCCTGCACCAACTAAAATCTCTGTTTTACCCAATGGTTGACTGGTAGAGAATGCCTTAAATAAATAAATAAAATTGGGCCAGACTATGGAGCAAACTCGATCAAATCAGATGACATAACAATGCCGAATTCCGGATTTTGGTAAAATTAATTTTATCGGGTAATACAATTTCAGGGTGGCAAGTAAATAAAATATATTTACCAATAAAAGTGGTATTTGGTGGTTTTTATTAAAGAGCTGTATGTGAGGAATTAAACATAACTTTTATTATAGAATTAATAATGCTGCCTAAACTAAGCTGATTGTTCCCTTCTAAACAAAAATAATATTTTTTCTGTTTATTCTTTGATAATGAATAATGGAATAAACGAAAAATATTTTTCTCTTGTTGTTCATTGTCTTCTGCAATAATTATGTAACATGCTAAAAATATTGAACTTTGTGGTATTGAGAGTGTAGTTCATGTGGGTATCCTGAATAGAATTGTCAATCTCCATTGCAAAGGTGCGCGGACGCATTGTCCTTCTTATGTTCCATCTAGGGTGACATACCTACATAATTATACAACGTATTTAATATGACATTTCTAGTGTTTTCGTATTTATGGTTTCACGCAGCGATTAATTTGTAAACCCCCTCCAGCCGCAGATTTTGGAAAAGATGTAATATTGATAAACAGTTCAATCTGCACATTGTTGCCAGAATTCAACCGTTTTAATCGACTGTTTTTATAGACACAAGAAGTATAGTTTAAAGAATACAGAGTAACGTTATATCAATAAAATTTTATCGTGATTGACCTACGAGTATAAATTTTTCGTATTCATGGCAACAGTAGTATCTGGTTAACTAGTTTTCTTAATTAAAGTGTTCGCTGTATGTTGTTGAGTTCACGCAGCCAGTACGTCCGTATAGAATAACCTACTCGAATGCACCGTCCCACCAACAAACGACTCCGCTGCAGGCGCCGTGCATATGACTGGGCGTACATATCATAGGTTTTCGCGTTAGATTTCCAAATTAATCCAAAATAATTAATTACCGAATCGAGGTATCCGACGTATAATAGGTTCAATATTTACTGTATAAGCTTTGGCACTCGACTGGGGTGTGTAAAAACCGAATACGATCAACCATCCGTGTGCAGAGCTCATCTCATCGAAGAACCATGCTAACATATACGCCCAGCCTTAGAGAATGTGACCTGAACATAGCCAGGTTTTAGTGTAGCGATGCTGGTTCGTCTGGTTCAAGTGTAGTATTATTATTTTTTTAAGCAATGTATGCATAGCTTTAACATAGTGACGTGTTTTTAGCGTAGCACTTGTAATGAGAATCACAATAAATTTCCTACAAAAACACGGTTAAAGTAGTTTAGCGTTGTAATTTCTGAATGATTCACACAAAAAAACATTGTTATAAAGAGGCAAAAGTATGTTAACTAGGAATTTGTTAAGGTTATGTGCATAACGAGCTTATAGCCATGTACCTAGAGAGAGGATTTTGGATGAATCCAACAGTTAACCATTCTTAGACAGGTTGTAGTCTAGCAATGATGGTTAGTCATGTTTTAATTGTTGAAACTCCGAAAAATCATGCACTTAGCCGTGTTGGACGATTCTGTATCTTAAAAACTACATAAGATAGAAAAATAAAACCAAGATAGGTCGATGCGGCTTTTTTTTCTCTCTTAGCCCATATAGAAAACTCAAAATTGGCCATATGTGGCTTAGACTACTTTTAGTGATCGGACGGCAGTTATACTAGGCACGAAATTGGCGGCAAAGTTGACAATTACCTTACATAATGCGATAACGAAATAATTTCATAAATTTTAGCCAACTTTATTCAAAAACAGAACTCAATTACTTCATATACCCATAAACACATACATCTTGTTAATCTTCTTTGTAAATTAAACGCCGTACTTGCCGTAATACAGTAATTCAATAGAATGCCTAGTTTTCCGAATAACAAAGCAAGGCAGTCCATAACAATAAATGATTTTGTCGCGAAATTAAAGTTTCCGTGAGCAAGTTTAACACGATTCGTTTTAGGGCGCCGCCACATGATGGCCGACTATTTTACAAGCGATAACGTGTGACGTGAATAAGTAATACACACACAGTAATTAAAACACTCTCCTGAGGTCAATGTGGCCCTGGCCGAACGACCTGGTTCGACTCCAGGCGTTCAGCCCCCCACCTAGCCCGATCCTATTGAGGTGGCCAGCATAACGGGCCGGTCGGCTGCCATAATGCGCCGTACTCCGTCGAATGCAAACGTTGACAAAAATGATAAAAATATGCCTTCTTGCGTAGTAAAAGTCTGTCGAAACAACACTTGTAACAGCAAAAAAAATCAAGGAATCACTTTTCACAGGTAAAATAATATTTAAATCACAATTTTACATCGATTTACTATTTTAAATTATAACATCAAATATGGATAGCTAAAAGTCAAAACCGAAGCCAGTGTGACCAATTAATAAATGGGGTAATTACCTGAAATTTCGGGAGATTGATTTTCTTGTTACAGAATTTAAAAGGTTATATAAAAAAATAAACGGACTTCAAAAACTGAAAAAAAGGAAGATAAGTAAAATTTGTTTTTAATCTTAAGTAAATATGCCATTTTTTAGATCGGTGCTACTCGTGTAAATATTTTGAAGTCAGTTAAATTTCTTTAAATTACTTTGTTATTCTGTCCTTTTGTTTATTTCAACTGTAAGGACAATCTTTTACCCTGTTAAACTCACGATAAGTAAGTTTTCCTGTTGAAGTCGATTAAATATACAGTATAAAATATACGCATTTAATATTAATTATTTTTACCTGCCTATAAACCGGAGCAAAAAAAGACATTTAAATTATTTCATCTCCGCGAATGACAAACAAGTGTCCAAAATGTTATAAAAAATACTAGATATTATTTCTGTTTTTATTATTTTCTGTCAAACACATTTTTACCCGACTGCGGCGAAGCCCAAAGGAGGGTAATGTGTTTGACTTGTATGTATGTATGTCCGTTCCTGTGTCCGCTCGTAACTACTCAACGGCACAGCCGATTTTGATAAATGATACATCATTGGATTCGTCTTGATGGCGCGAGTGTCACTGGGTATGAAGTTCGTCAAAATAAACAAAATGGCGGATTTTATGCACTTTTTTCTACTCCTGTACTGTTATCTGTCTTTTACTTGGTCACGAACACTAATATAAGAACATACATAATATGAGTTCAGAGAAGTCTATACTCTATTCCCCATAACAGCACTAGTGGCGTTATAGTCACTTTACGTTATTGCTAGCAGCCACAGACTTCTAAATCTAAGTTAAACATAGGTCAAGGATTAAGCGCTCAATTTTAACTTTACGGTAAAAATGCACAACTACCAACTTAACAAACAATTAAATTCCTACGGTTTTTAAGAAAAACAAAACTTTCCGAACTAAATTCATTGATGCCAATATAAAAAAACTATTTTTAATTTAAGTATATTTTAAATTAAAAAAAAAAGTTTACCATAGACACATACTGTCAGTCAAACGTCATATTTGCCTTGTTTCCAGGTTATGATTAATTTTGTATTTTATAATTTAAAACTTAGTCGTAGAAAAAGTATTGTATGCAACGTTGTATAATTAAGTCAAAAAACGCTCATTGCGTCTCTATTTGCGATACTCGCCGCATTCGCGGCTCGTATCGCAACTCACGCAATTCGCATTTTTTGAACCCACTTATACAACTGTTGCATAAAATACTATTATAAAGTGCACCGCGGTCGGGTTTTTTTACTAAAAATATTTAGTTATTCCTAATGACGATGTGACATTGATATTTTGATAGTCATAAATAAATATATTACGAATATCTTTTAGATTGGGGAAAATCTGATTTACATGGTTACACTGCGCGAACGCACACATGCTCACTCGGCGGCCATTGCTTGGCTTCACCCGCGCCTTAGACCGCGCGGTATCCTTCTATTTTATTAATCCATGACAAAAACATTTAAAAATAAAGTTCCTAACCTAAAATATGAAACAACAAAACAAAAGTGATTTTGTAACAACTAGACTATAAGAGGACAAAAATATCTGAACACGCTTTTATGATACTGACTCATCGTGTTCAGATGTTTTTGTTCCCGTAAGTATGTAGATGTAAATGAACTCGACTGTACGTAGTACTTTTACTTATTCTCTCAGGAGCCATAGGATCATTTAAACTACATAAGATTAATCCACTCTTTTTGGACTCATTTGATTACTTTTGACGTGCAGTTTGCGGTTAAACAAAAAAATACAGTCGACAATAAAAGCTAGTCTCAAAAAACATTTTTTGACAAAACTATTTTTTTGTGACCAACCACTGCTATAGTGTGCGGGACCCATTATATTCATTCTTGTTTAACAAGTTCAAATTGCAACTTGTCCATTAAGCAAATGAACCGGAAAGTTTACGCTGTTATGAACTAGTTGGGAATCTGGAGGTTTTCGAATTATCCGAGTACACTTCGCTAATTGATCTGCAAACTAGGCTTACAGGACGGAATCACAGGAATTAAAACAAACTATAACATCGCAGATATAAGGTGTTTCCAAATTAGATGCGATTACTTTAAGAGACGTTAACTTACATCAAAATAATTAAGTTTAAACAGGAATTAAGAAAACTTTTTGTATGAAATTTTTGTTTTCGTTTTCCGAACGAAAATAATTAAATTAAAATTCTGCCAAAACATAAACACTTTCTGTCAAGTGAGCGTGCACTAAGAGGTTTCAATACGACAATCAAAGAAGTCTTAATCGCTGAATTTTAACGTGGCACAGTTTGTTTTCTTAATTTTCTCCAAAAACTAACATAAATTTGAATTAGTTTTATGCTTTAGTTTACTTTTAAGGACGAGTAATATCAGCTCTAACAGTATTGGTATCTAATTTGAAAAGTGTACTTGCTGACTTGATTTCTTCTTAGAATATTGACTTTTCGAGTTTTTCTTACTCCGAATCGTTTTTCGGCAAAGTTCTTTAAAATGTACAATTTTCGGCAGTAAGTTGTTTAAATATGTACTGTTTTCCGACAATAAATTATCACAAAACTGCCGGATGAGTAAATCTGCCGCCATAACGCAAAAGGGCACGACAAATATATTTTTTTTTGGCGGATTTCAAATATAGGGCAAAATCGTAACGAAATTGAGATTTTATTTTTTCTCAGTTTCGTTACGATTTGCCCCTAAGTAAATTTAGTTTGGGCGTAACGAAACTGAAAAATTCAAAATTTGTACGGAAAACTTGGGACGTTTTGCACTACTTTTTTTTATTTCATAAATGAAAAGTGCTCGTGATTCTGAGTAAAATGGTATAAGAGACCCCATGATCAGACGAAAAATTAAAAGGTACATTTTTTCTGCAATTGACCCAAAGTCGAAGGTTAACGGTATTTAAGCATAATTAAGTATGTCTTCGTGAGGAAACCTGCATACACCCGCGATGAAATCCAAAGGTGTATGTGAAATGAAAAGAAAATGTGGACTACAGCCCATTCACTCTCATTTATATGAAGTAAGTATGTTATAAGTTCAGAGTTGGCAACACTGCTATAATGTGAGAATTTCAATAAAGAACAACGAATGTTTTCAGAAACGTTGTTACCAGCCCTGGGACCTTTTAGATTCGTATCCGATACATTTGGGGTATTAATAAATGATAGAAATAACGGTGATCAATTTGGAAAATAAATAAGAGATATCTGCTGTGAAATGAATTATGATTCCATTTTCGATAATGGTAAGGGAATCAGTCGATTTACCTAAACAATTTATTTTGTGTTATCTCTGAATATTTTTTGGAATATTTAGCGAATTGAGTAGTTGACTCTAACCGAAATTTGTAAAAATAAGGTAATATGTTAAAGTTTTGAGTTTGATACCTAACGTGTAACTTTTGTAAAGTGTAACGTTTGTAACGTGAAAGTCTAGTTTAAAAGCTGTTTAATTATTAAAAACTAACGGGAGTATTGTTCCAGCCCTTTTTACTGGATTGAAGTTGGGTGAAGTCGATTCCGTTTATCGTATCAACTGATGCTGAATAGCGTTGGTTCTGAACTGGTCTGGAGCTGACTTAGAACTAGCAACTGAAAACCCATACCTAACCTGAAGTCCCGACCCTTCACCGCCGTCCAGTCTCCCAGCACCGCCAGTGACCATCCTTTGTACATACTGCGTACTGACTGAATGCCGTTTTACGTATAGTTTTATTGTTTAATTTTATTACATTTATTTAAAAACCACGGCTCGAGTTTTACTCCCGACTCTAGCCGGGCTACATTAGCATTACTAATTGCCATACTAATGAAGAGGGATCTTTTGAGTATTCGCCAGCACGTATGAATGGCATAACTCTTTATTTCGGATGTAACGATTGCAATTTGTCGTTAACGCGAAATAAATTGAAAAACAAAATTAAGCAGCAATAGCTCGTAGGCGTCGTGCAAACGAGATCAGCTTCCATCATTTAATGTGACAAAGACTGATATTACTATGTATTATACCAGTCCTTGACACGAATGGGAGATAGAAGCGAATGAGGAAAACGGAACTTGACATTGGAATCCTCGGTAAGTAAATAGGGACTGTGTTCCATATACGCCAAATCATGCCATGAATATAATTCAATTCAATGTATTTATTTTGCAAATAGGCTTAACGGGTTTTTACTTCGTGCCATATAAGTGTCACCATGTTTTTAGGGTTCCGTACATAAACGGTAAAAAAGGAACCCTTATGATGCGACTCTGTCTGTCTGTCCGTCTGTCTGTCACAGCAAGATATCTCAGGATCTACTGATGCTATCGACTTGAAATTTGGAATAGTGTTAAAAACCGTTAACCCGAGCTTATTGGATAGAAAAAAAATCTTATACATTTTTTTACTTTTTTTTTAAAGGGGCCGAAATGGGATGTCGATAATCAAAAGTAGAGCTAAGGAAAAATAAAACGGTTTTCCTAACTTGCAGAGTTTTTTAGAAATTCGTAAAAATCTTAAGACAAACTTATTTGCTCCTACTGAACTAACCGCGACATATGTCGATGTATGGGGACAACAGTTTTTCAAGATCAAAGTTAAGTTAGTCCCACCATAGAGTTTATCTTGAATTATTCACGTATTTACTGACGAGTTTGTACGGAACCCTCGGTGTGCGAGTCCGACTCGCACTTGACCGGTTTTTTCCACATCACATTACAGTTTTGACAGATTTTCAAAGTTTAACTCAACCGCAGTTTAATCTTTCAAATACAAGATTGAGTTAACCTTAACTCCTTAATCGAATTGGTTGCAATTAAGTTACATTTTTGCCGACTGGAAGGCAAAATCAAACTGAAACGGGAAGTTTATTATCCATTAAAACGTCTGGGGTTACTCGATAACCTTCCCGTTCAAAGTTTATGGACGGAAAGCTTAGAAGCTCAAGAGTTTTACAATAAAATTGAAACTTTTAACCGGACGACACGTCTAAAATGGACCACTTAAATTAACTAGATTAGAACAACTTAAACGGATTAAATCGCGTATTCATTTTACCCTGCCTACGACGCAGGAGGTCCTGGGTTCGAATCCCGGTAAGGGCATTCATTTGTGTGATGAGCACGAATATTTTGTTCTTGAGTCATGGATGTTTTCTATGTATTTAAGTATTTGTATCTATTAAATATGTCGTCGTCTAGTAGGTATCCATAACACAAGCCGTATTGAGCTTACTATGGGGCTAGTTCGATTTGTGTAAGATTTTCGCCTAATATTTATATTTATATATTTATATTTATTTATTTATTTTTACGTCCCGACGTTATACGCGATATAAGCGATTTAATTCGTTTAAGTAATTTTATTACGATCCCACTATCCCATCCCATCCCATCCATATTATAAATGTTAAAGTTTGTGAAGATGTTTGGATGATTAGATGTTTGTTACTTAATAACGGGATGACGACTGGATGGATTGAGCTGCAATTTGGCATGCAAGTAGACCAAGTCCTGGATTGAAACATAGGACACTTTATATCCCGGTAAAGTGTTCCTTTGGGACAATAACGGGAACAACTAGGGCGAAGCCGCGGGAAAATGCTAGTTTGGTAATAGTAACCATCATAGGCCTCTGACCTAAATCTCACGAAATGTCAAGCTGCCGCACTGTAGGTAGTTTTCTCTTAGTTTTAATTTAACCATATTTTACTGCTTTTTGACGACCGAGCCAGATTGGTATGAAAGTTAATTTCGGTAAAGCGCCCCTCGACAATAAGTGCAACTTCTGTCTGTTTATTACTGGACCGGCAAGTTATTGAATTAGCTACCCGTATTCAAGTGCTAGCCAGATAATATAAATATGGAAATGTTTCAAAACGTTGCTAAACACGTTTTACAGCAGGGAATATGACACTTGTAATAGGAGGGATAACTACATTAGATACTACTATATGTAGATGCAAATGTAAATAAGAGAACAACTCCGCTGCTTTTTGTGATCCACAAAAGGAATTTAGTAAGAAGCAGAGAAAATTGGGGTCCGATTCCTCTGGGTGTGAGGTGGGGATGGGGGGAGAATGTGGAAGGGGAGGATGAGGAGCAGGAGGATGGAGTACTAGGAGGAGGAGGGAAATGAAGAGGATGAGGAGGAAGAGAAGGATGAGGAAAAGGAGGAGAGGGATGGGGAGGGATCCCTAGGGATGCGAGGGAGGCGGAGAAAGGGGTTTAGATCCACAAATCTGCCCTGTCGGTCGGGCTAGCGGTCGGTGAGCCGCGTTCTGCAGCAGAGGCGGCGTACGCGTTGTACACGGCGTTTGCGCGCTATGTTTTTAACCGACTTCCAAAAGAAGGACGGTTCTCAATTCGTCTGTATGTTTTTTTTTTTTTGTGTGTTTGTTCACCGATTACTTGAAGACGGCTGGACCGATTTGGAAAATTCTTTTTTTGTTTGAAAGGGTAGACTTCCGAGGTGGTCCCATTGTAACCAAATCAGGATCTGATGATGGAATCTTGGAGAAATCGAGGGAACTCTTCAAATATTATACGCACACATATAGCGATTTCAGTATTTTTTGTAATTTCTTGTCCATTTCTTATTAGCAACGAGTTTCTAGTGTTAACCGACTTCAAAACAAAGGGTAAATTTGTATCTAGGTTTCTTCCCCGATTACTTGAAGATGGTTGAACCTATTTGGAAAATTCTTTTTTTGTTTTAAAGGGTATACCTCCGAGGTGGTCCCATTGCAACCAAATCAGGATCTGATGATGGGATCTTGGAGAAATCGAGGGAACTCTTCAAATATCATAGGCACACATATAGCGATTTTGGTATTTTTCTTAGTTTCTCGTCCATTTCTTAGTAGCAACAAGTTTTTAGTGTTAACCGACTTCAAAACAAAGAGCAATTTTATGTAGGTTTGTTCCCCGATTACTTGAAAACGCCTAGACCGATTTGGATTTTTTTTCTTTTAACTAAATAGACTTAAGTCTATTTGGTCAAAACAATATTTTTCCAGCGCCACTAAAAATTAAAAAATAAAGTAAATTTTTAAAACAAAAAATAAAAACCGACTTCCAAAAACTTTAACTAAAAACCAAAAAATAATATGTTAATCACCCCAAAGAAATGGATAATCAACGATTCATATATACATATACAGATATTTATAGTTTTTAATTTGTTGTTTTTGAAGTCGGTGCCAGCTAAGGAGCTCAGCATAGCCAGCTTAGTTTAATTTGTATTTTATATTTTAATATTTTAAAACCTAGTCGTAGAAAAGTATTGTATGCAACGTTGTAAAATTAAGTCAAAAAACGCTCACGGCGTCTCTATGTGCGATACTCGCCGCCCAACGCGGCTCGTATCCCAACCCACGCCATTCGCATTTTTTGACCCTACTTATACAACTGTTGCATAAAATACTATTTGTTAAATAAATCCCTGAACTACGAATACTTCTTTTAATCGACCCAGATGTGTAGAGACCCTTATTCGCTGCAATAATATTAAATCAAATTAATTTGAACACTCAATTTCCGCACAAATTATCGGCCATATTTGAAAGCGTCAGATCAATCACGGTGTTTAACGGCTCGCCATTTTTCCAGCGAACGATCATTTTTACTGCTGCGGACCCGCAAATCGCTCCGTTTTACGGCAATGATCAGATTAGATTAGATTATTCATTTCTCAATTAAAAATTATAGCGGGCAGCAAACTATAGGAATAGACTCATCCGCGAGACCATACATTATGATGCCCCAAGCAAGCCGCAAGGGGATCCTAAACACGTCCTATCTGACCCCGACGACCCCATCACCATCAGGCGCAAAGTCGGGGCAAAAGGCAGAACTGAACATTCAACTTCTGGCTCGACTTCGAACTGAAAGTCAGTTACCGTCCCAACCTTAGACAATGCACTTCTCCATCTCAAAGGGCCCGTCACTTCACTATGAAAGGGTCAGACAAAACCGACAGACAGAAGCTGAGACTGACCGCTATAACATAGTCAGTAGATTCAACGCCCTCATTCGTCTGAGTCTTGCAATGGGCTCAAACCAGAGCCAGACCATAATAAGTCTACGCTACTCTCTCACTCATCCTCTGTTAGCTTAATACAGGTCCAGCAGAAGAGCAGCAGGTACAGTCCGGCCTTGGCGTCCTAGACGTCAGGTCAGCGCCCTACAACTCCGCGAGCTACTGAGGAGTTCCGGCCACTTCCGACGTGCAGCAACAGCGAGCCCCGCTGCAGAGGCTCCATCACCGGTGTGGTTTTAGTGGGTACACTTCCTCCTTCTGAGGGGTGAGCCCCACAAAACCTCTCCGAAGTGTCCTGGGAAAGGGCCTGTTAATGCCTGGGGGGTATGCGTAATGCATTTCCAGACCGTTATCAAAAAAAAAAAAACAAAAAAGTTATCCATACAACTTTTATGGTAGCTTTCAGTACACAGACGAACACAAGGCCGTTACGGGGTCCGATGTAAACCTGCTCGAGTCTATGAAGTGGTACGCTTCGGTCAAAGTATAAAGACGAACAAGTTAGTCCAACTCCAGCCGTTTAGGAGCGCGCGACACGTATTCACACAGACGCGCAATAGCACGACTGTGTGCGTGCGATCCATACTAGAGCATTCTTACGCATTCTTATGTCTTTGCTTGTAGTGCATTCGTACACGGCGCGCACACATTCAAGCGCACGATATACCTTTGCAGGAAGAACAATTACTGCTATTATACATACTGTGCTTCGGTGACCCTTTCAGGGTACCCTTACAGGGTTTTGTGCAATAGACTTAGAGATGTGCCATTCTCGGAAACGTTCTACGTTTTGTATGGAGAGAGAACGTTCTCGAGAACATTTCCCATACAAAACTGAGAGCGTGTCCGAGAATTCTCGAGAACGGCACAACTCTAAATAGGCTATTTGATGACATTTCAGGTCAGCTTCTTTTTATGAGGTGTCAAAATGCTCAGAAAGTATGCAGTTTAGTATGAAATACTGACTTGTGACGTCATGGCTCCTTATTTTTAGTTATTGTCATTTTAAAATCGTTGGTGGCACGAAAATGAGTTTAATTGATTTTATACGGACAGTTTTGGAAACGTGATGTGATGGTTAGAGTTTTATTTATTTTGATTCTTGTCAAATACACTAATTTAACTTGGTAGACACGACACCTTGGTGTTCTTGGCGTCCAAAGGGTTAAAAAAAAAAACATTTATTTCGGACGACGTGATCCATATTAAAGGCGAACGGAAATAACAGCAATTTTTAGGAGGCATCTTATTTAATGTTTTAAAATGTAACAAAACACATTACGCCGCCTATAACTATCCTTTATTTCTTTGATACTTATCAGGATTTATAATACATCTGCCATGTATTTCTATGAAACCGGGGGGACATCCAAAAAGGTCTCTAGCACCACGCACTTGTATCGCGGGGACATTGCCGTCGAAGTAATCGGGCTCGGGGCGTTGCGGGTGCGCTAGCGCAGCGATCACCGCACAGCCAGCGCATTCTGTTAACTCTGAAATGAAAACATTGCAAATATATTATACTATACTAGAAAAAAAGAAGGAATTAGAAGGAAAGAATTAGCTGGACGGAAAGAAAGACTAATGAAGAGGTTCTAAGCATGGTGAAGGAAGAAAGAAGTTTTATATGAAAGAAACATTTTTTGTTTCTTCATTGGTTTTTAATGCGGGTAATTTTCACCACATTTTATGTTACATATATAGATACGGTGTACGGTGTATGGTAGACGAGTGGTTGAGTCACTAGGCCGGAAATCCAGAGGCACGGGTTCGATTCCCGGTCTGTACACAGGCGAGTGCCATTTAGTTTTTCTATGTACTTTGATTTCTCGTATCTATATATGTAACAAAGAAGTTTGCTTAAAACAATCCAGAACCGGAGAGGAAAGATGATTGGACATCTGATAAGACATGACGCTTTCTTTGTGAACATCTTAGAGGGGAAAATTGAGGGCAGGAGAGGCAGAGGTAGACCAAGATTAACATGGGTGCCCTTTATTTGGCATAATTTTATTTATCCGAATGTATTGTTTAGCCCGAATTTTATTTCGCATAATTTTTCTCTAGCTTTAACGTAAAATATTTTGCAAAATCTTTTACATCAGCCATTTAGAACATATTAGGTTAGGTTAGGTTTCTTTTATAGTTATTCTGAAAAGTCAATATTATCTGTAAAATAACAATTATGCGTAAATAGTATTCGGGCAAATAGAACATTCGGACAAATAAAATTATGCCAAAAATAGGTGTAGGTGTATTTCAATCAAGCGAAGGAGAAAGTCAGCGCGGCGTCGTATCTGAAGACCAAACAGATGGCGGAGAATAGAGTAGAGTGGCGATTACTCCACCGACAAGAGCGTAGCTCTTAAGTTTAATGATGATGATGTACTAGAAGATACGCTGATGATACTGTACGACTTCGTCCGCAAAAATGAGGTTTGTTTGAAAGTGTGTATCTCCGAGGTTGATTTATTTATCTAACGTTGGGATCTTGGAAGAATCGAGGGAACTCTTCAAATATTACAAGCACACCCATTGCGATTTGGGTAGGGTTGCAAAGTGACCGACACTTTCAAAATGTCCGTCCGACATTTATCATTTTGTTGGACACAATCGACATTTACCTGACAAAAATGAACAATTAAAGTCACAAACGACATTCATAAATTACAGTTAGCCAGACATAATTTATGAAGTAGGTTAATCTTAATCGTTAGTCGATTGAATTTTGCCAATCACTGGTTACAAGAAGGGAGATCGTCATCCCAGTACTTTATAGTTAAAAAAAATTTACATGAAATCAACAACGCTTTGCACACGCGTAACACACGCTTCCACAATCAATGCTCGCCAACAAATGCCTTCAGTGAGTACCATACTCTAAACGACGTCAAAAATATAAAATGAAATAATAGTTGGTAATTATCATTTGTAATCTGGATATTCCATTTAGCCAATCCAACCGCAAATAATAATCGTGGCTAAAACGTTTTTCCTTTTATGAAATGACTGAACAACACTCGATCTTAGGGTTCCGTACACAAAGGGTGGTGACGGATCCCTATTACTCAAATAAGCCCCCGCTGTCCGTCTATTACAGTGGTTCTGAACCTGGGGGTAGTTACCCCTTTACAGGTAAAATGGAGTTTTCTCAGGGGTAATACGCACAAATATTAAGTCGTGTTATTTGAGTAGTTTTATACACTATCGTGAATTACTTATTTGTTGAAGGGGTAACAGTACAAACATCGATGCGGCATGTGGGTTATGTAATAAAGGTTGGGAAACACTGGCACCCTGGGTTAGGTTTTTTATGTGTTTGTTTATACCTCTATTTTGTGATCGCATTTTGTATTTTAATTTATATATTTAAAAAAAACATAAGAAAATAAACATATACTTACGGAAAAAATAATATAAGTAAAAAACCTTATAACCACTGTTCCAGGCTACGTTTACGTTTTTTACTCGCACAATATTACATTTAGAATACCTATGGTTGGATCATCGAAATATATTAAGTATGGAAGCGTAACTGAAGTTCAAAATCGACCCCACGGAGCTAGTAAATAGTACTGAAGATAAAACTGTAGCATCAAATGAATTTCTCACGACAGTAGCTTTGTAACCAATCACAGATTTTTGTATCTGAAACGATATGCAACCTATCCAGAAATTCTTCTCGAACTTAATACTAATATTTATCATACATAAATGATTTTAGACTTACACGTAGTACCTAATCATTAAGTTGATTATTATATATAACCCAATATTTTTTGTTCCTTTTTCCCCACTTTTTTAGGGTTCCGTAGCCAAAATAGCAAAAACGGAACCCTTATAGTTTCGTCATGTCCGTCCGTCTGTCTGTCTGTCTGTCCGTATGTCACAGGCATTTTACTCAAAAACTACATGATGGATATTGATGAAATTTGGAATATAGGTGTCTTTTATAAGCCGCTACTTAGTTTGGTACATAAATAATTAAAATAAATATTTTTAGGGGGGGCACTCCATACATGTTAAAGACAGTAAAAAAAAAATTTTTTCAGCAAATTATACTAACGTGTGGTACATAGTTCGATAGCTCTTTAAAAAACACTATAAGGTTTCTAAGTAATGTTTTTGATTAAGTGAATGTATTTGGAAATAATCGCTCCGAAAGTTGTGTAAATTGTGTCCCCCCCCCCCCCCCCCCCCCTCTATTTTCTAAACCGTGCGCCCGAAAAATATGAAAAAAATCACGAAGGTAACGCTTAATTAATACTTTCAACGAAAATTACTTTCAACAAGATCGAATGTACCGTTTTTGAGTTATTGCCGATAAACTGCGCTTCTCAACAAAAGGACGTAATTGCTATGAAGATACGCTCTTTTGTTGTTGTACTTTTTTAACATCGTATTTTTTACCTTATAGTTACGGCTATGGAACCCTACACTGAGCATGGTCCGACATGCTCTTGGCCAGTTATTTATTTTCCTATGCGGCTATGTTACCATTAGGTAATTTCCTCGGACGCATTAATTTCTATTCGATTTTGTTGCTAGATGTATTTTTTCGCATGTGGGTATATTGTCACCTAGTCCGTGTTATCCTCGTGCATAATTATGTTTTACTGGTAGAAAAAATCTCAATATTATTTATCAGAACCATCAGTTTCAGAACCAAAGAGAAGAAAAGAATCAGCCATGTAAAAGAGCCCTTGTGACCTACTTACAGAAATAAATGAGTTTGAGTTTGAGTTTGGGTTACTTTAGCCCTCGGGGTAATATTGTCTATCTCGGTCATTCTCAAAAAATGATGTCCGTAGTTAGGCTTTATAAAACAAAGTTAACACTTTAATTTTTTTATCACACTTGCTCGAAAATGGAGTCATTACACGTAGGTTCTGCGGGCCGTAAATGGCCTATTACGCCCAAGGGCGTAAAGGTTTTCTTTTTAAATTTTAAACGCTGGTTCTGTTTTACTCTTATTTGTCATGTTCAAAGGAAACGCCAACTTACTTTTTTAACTTTTATCACTGAAATATTCATTTAAAGATAACTGTAATTGCAAATACCTATAAACACATATAGTGGCGTCGGGAAGTGACGATCCCACCGCCCGCTAGGGGTTACCACTAGCGCAGTCAGTCAACCGACAAATGGCGGTCAAACCATTTCAATGAGACAGGCAGAAATAAATACCTGACACAGGACGGGCAGCAGCGTCCCAATGATAATTTTCTGCCTCTGCGATCGCCAATCCGCCTGCCCAGCGTGGCGATTACGGGCAACACCCTCCCAAAATGAACAGCGCCAACAAACCACGGCCCCCAGTGCCCGGCCGCCCTGTCATTCCTGATCACGGTAGCGGTCATGGTGACGATGGGGCAGGGGGTGCGAAGAATCCCCGGGCGCAGAACGGCTACCAAAACAAATTAGACTTGGCAACGTATAATGGACGAAGCCTGCGGCTTGACGAGTATGTTCACGAACTCGAAGTAGAATTGGAGCGTATACGGTGGCATATTGTTGGGTTAAGTGAAGTTCGTAGAGAGGGCGAGGACACACTGACGCTGCAATCTGGTCACCTATTCTACTATCGAGAGGGCAACCATCTCTCCCAAGGCGGAGTAGGGTTCCTCGTTAATAGGGTCCTGAAGAACAATATTGAAGAGATCTCCAGGGTGTCGAGTCGGGTAGCGTATCTTGTCGTAAAACTGACTAAAAGGTATTCTTTAAAGGTCATACAGGTATACGCGCCGACTTCTACACACTCGGATGATGAAGTAGAAATCTTATACGAGGACATAGCCAAAGCCTTGCACAATACCACTAAGGCTCACTTCAATGTTGTTATGGGGGACTTTAACGCTAAGGTGGGTAAACACACATACATCGACACGGTTATAGGACCTCATGCGTATGGTGATAGAAACAATAGGGGACAGATGCTTGTAAACTTCCTGGAGAGAGAGGGGCTCTGTGTGATGAATTCGTTTTTCAAAAAGAAGCCTCAGAGGAAGTGGACTTGGATTAGCCCCGATAAGGTCACAAAAAATGAGATCGACTTCATCATGACGGATAAAAGGCTTATATTCAGAGATGTCTCAGTGATAAACAGGTTTAATACGGGTAGTGATCACCGACTCGTTCGAGGCACACTGAATATCGACTTTCACCTAGAAAGATCCCGTTTGGTGAAGTCTACGCTCCGACCAACGTTGGTTCAATCCATGGTTGGCTCCGAACGCTTTCAGCTGAAGCTTAAAAACCGTTTCGATGCCTTGAAACCCACAGAGGATGTTGATGAGGACCTTACCGGCACGGTGAACATCATAAGAGAAGAGGGTCGCAGGTTCTGTGAGAGGCAACGTAAGGGCCGGAAGTCTCGGTTCTCAGAAGAGACAAAGTGCTTAATGACACAAAGACGTGACACAACTAACGCCGTGGAGCAGGTGGCACTTTCTAAGTTGGTGCGAAAATCAATAAGGAAGGACCTTAGAGGTGCGAACACGCTTCTCATAAAAGAAGCAATCGAACGCAATAAAGGTTCAAAAGTATTCTCGCAGCAGCTGGGAAGGAGTCACCTAACAAAAATAAAAACATATGAAGGTAACATCGTCACATCAAAGTCCGAAATTCTTAGTGAGACCGAGAGATTCTACGGTAAACTGTACGCCACACATGCCCCACAACCTGCATCCACACACAGTGACCCCAGAGCACCACTGACCCGCCACTACACCGATGA
The DNA here is from genome assembly GCA_947034925.1 of Eudemis profundana. Classification (NCBI taxonomy): domain Eukaryota; kingdom Metazoa; phylum Arthropoda; class Insecta; order Lepidoptera; family Tortricidae; genus Eudemis; species Eudemis profundana. Next base: position 23,183,284 of record OX344805.1, on the reverse strand, counting down.
GCTGCCAGACATAAGTCCGGAAGAAATCGAACTGGCCCTCAAACAACTCAAAAATGGGAAAGCCCCGGGTGAAGATGGAATTACGACGGAGCTCCTGAAGGCAGGTGGACGACCTGTCCTGATGGAGCTTCAGCGAATTTTCAACTCAGTAATATCATCCGGGAGAACCCCTGAGGCGTGGCACAGGAGCATTGTTGTGCTGTTCTTCGAGAAGGGCGATAAGACCCTCCTGAAGAACTATAGGCCCATTTCGCTGCTGAGTCACGTCTACAAGTTGTTTTCGAGGGTCATTACGAATAGGCTTGCACGAAGACTTGACGAGTTCCAGCCTTCAGAGCAGGCCGGGTTTCGGGGAGGTTTCAGTACCGTAGACCACATCCACACAGTTAGGCAAATTATACAGAAGACTGAAGAGTATAATCAGCCCCTGTGTCTGGCGTTTGTGGACTACGAGAAGGCATTCGACTCTATTGAAACCTGGGCTGTTATGGAGTCTCTGCAGAGATGCCAAGTCGATACGCGTTATATCGAGGTGTTGAGATGTCTTTACAACGCCGCCACAATGTCCGTCCAAATACAAGACAGTCAAACAAAGCCAATCCAGCTTCATAGAGGCGTGAGGCAGGGGGACGTCATATCCCCGAAACTGTTCACCAATGCACTGGAGGACGTTTTCAAGACACTTGACTGGGCAGGACGAGGCATTAACGTGAACGGTGAATACATCTCACACTTACGATTCGCGGACGATATAGTCGTTATGGCGAAATCGCTGCAGGAGCTTCAGGTAATGCTGAGTAGCCTAAATGAATCCTCCCGACGGATTGGTCTGGGCATGAATTTGGATAAGACGAAAGTCATGTTCAACACGCACATCGTACCCGGACCGATCACCGTCGATGGAATACTTCTCGAAAATGTCGAAACATATGTCTACCTAGGTCAGACCCTACAGCTGGGTAGAAACAATTTCGTGAAGGAAACCGATAGGAGGATTCAGTTGGGCTGGGTAGCTTTCCGGAAACTACGCCATGTATTTTCGTCGCCGATACCACAAAGTCTAAAAACAAAAGTCTTTAACCAGTGCGTCTTACCTACAATGACCTATGGTGCCGAAACGTGGACACTGACGGTGGGGCTGGTCCACAAGCTAAAAGTTGCTCAGCGAGCTATGGAGAGGGCTATGCTTGGAGTCTCTCTGAGGGATAAAATCCGTAACGAAGTAATCCGTCAGAGAACCAAAGTTACCGACATAGTTACTCGAGCAAGCAAGCTGAAGTGGCAGTGGGCTGGCCACATCTGCCGCAGAACTGACAATCGCTGGAGCAAGAGAGTACTGCAGTGGAGACCGCGTACAGGTAAACGCAGTGTGGGACGCCCCCCGGCTAGATGGAGCGACGATCTGCGCAGGGCGGCTGGCAGCAACTGGATGAGTATAGCTGATGATCGAGCAAAGTGGCGCGTCTTGGGAGAGGCCTACGTCCAGCAGTGGACTGCCGCAGGCTGATGATGATGATGATGATGATGATAAACACATATTTCGGTAACATTAATTAAATGTTTAAAAAATGTATTTCTTTATTTTGCAAATATAAAATCAACTAAAATGGCCGTTACCGCTATGGTTTCCGAACGTGACTTGGCGTTCGCATTGTCTATGGACATATGTGACAAATGTCACTGTCTGTTTTAATATTTTCTTGTCATACTGGGTCGAAAAGTAAGGTTATTTTACTAAGATTTCCTCACAAGTGTGATGAAAAACATTGTGTGTGCCACGGGCGGTAAAGGAATTACAAACTCGTGTTATTAAAGCCTTCGGTTTCACCTCGGGCTTATAACAAACACTTGTTTGTAATTCTTTACTTACCGCCCTAGATACACAATGTACTATTGTGTAACGAAAGTTAACCATATAAACTGTATGGTAAGTTTCGTTACACAAAGGAACAAGATTTAGAGGTTGTTTTATAAAGCCCTAACTACGGACATCATTTTTTTTTGAGAATGACCCATCTACGGGTATATAATACCCTTGAGACAATAACGGGAACAACGCGGGCGAAGCTGCGGGTAAATACTAGTATTGAATAATTATTATAAATGTGAACTTTTGCGAAGCTGGTTGGATGTTTGGATGTTTATTAGGTTGGTACTAAATAACGTAGTTAGCAAAGAATGAGATGAAATTTGGCATGCAAGTAGACAGGGGTCTGTAGGCTTATGATGCTACGCCTTGTCGCGCGATAATTAAATGATAAAACATCCGTCACTCTCACACAATATTAGTCAGAACGTGATGGATGCTTTATCATTTATATATCACGCGACAAAGCGTACTATCATAAGCCTACTGGATTGAAAAATTATATGTTTTATCCTGGTAAAGAGTTCCCTTCGCATAGTAACGGGAATAACGCGGGCGGGTAAATACTTCTTTATAATGGGATTACCTGTTTCCCAACAAATCAACTCATTGGAGTGAACACACAAATATTAGACTTGAAGCACACACAATTTTCAACTCTCAACTCAACATTCGCGTGCGCTATTTCATAAGTTCAATCATATTTCACATCACACAAATAGCAGATTGATGAACAAATTGTCGATTATTTTTCTAGTATGGTGTGAAGACCGTGCTATCTCCATGTTACTCAATAATTTGGTTAAGTAAATCGCAAAGGTAAATCGTTTCAAATTTTGCGAACCGCGTCCAGTCGGGATTTAGGTTATCTGACGTTGACAGTTTTCTTTTTAATTCAGTTATCCCTTTTAAGACAGCCGGAGTTAGTGGCTCTGGCTGAGGTTGACATTTTATAACAGCTATTATACACCGTTAATGAAAGGCAACGTGTACACCCAGCGGATGCTGTCCCTGCCTGTCACGGGACGCACGCAGAGACAGCCCCCGCCAGATGCAAGGACTATTGTTGATTGATGGAATCTAAATTTACTGCGTTATGGTGGTGGAATTATGGACTAGTTACTGGGCTATGGATTGAGACATGACGGCGCCTGTCAGGAAAAGTGTCTCATGGCTTTCGCGGCACTGACAGACCGTGACTTGTCCTCCGCTGATGGGCCCCTGTTAAATAGCGACATTATGAGCAATGGCCCAGGGGCAACACCGCTGCCGAGGGCTGCAGGGTGTCAAGAGGTGTGCTGCGCTTTCTCCGAGGGTACTCGCGGCGTTATGCCTTTTATCACTTCCACGCCTGGAGCATATAGCTCTCGCGACTCCACTCTGGACGGCCGGTTAAGGCAAGCCAGAGGCGGAGGTCCTTTCACTAAATCCCATGACCCTCCCTAAGGACCCCCCGGAGCACTCGGGTACGTGGGGTCGCTACTCCCCAACAGCTCGCCACAAGCTGCCCTGCGTTATTATTATTATTATTTTTACTTCTAATAGTTGTTAGAATCTATGGTTAAAGTTGGTCGGGTTATACGGGCCCACGGTGTATATGATTTTATATTGTAGCATTAACGACTGCCAACGAATTCTAAATATTTTAGAGAATAGTACATTACACAACTAGGGTGGTAATACAAAGAAAGGCCGAGATCGCAGATGTTTGCGGCCCGAGCTGTAAGCGAGGGACGTAAATATGCGATCGAGGGCTTTCTTTATTACCTCCCGTGTTGTGTACATAATTTTATGTCTGCACTTGGCCAGAAAACAGCTTTTTCCGTACGCGCAGCGTGCGGAAAAAGTCACTTTATGGCCAGGTGTGGCATAAATATTTTTTTATAGTCAGACTACGCTAAGTCTGCAGAGGTCGAAAAAAGGTTATTATCGCAAAAACACATATTTCAACATCACAAGCAAGATGTTTAATTAGTCTTGATCAGGGGTCGGACAAAAAGTGCCGATGACGTAAAAATGACGTACCTAATCTTGCACACAGGATGATGTTTGTGTTTAAACTTCCGTGTGACATGTAGTAACGAAGTAGTATTAATGAAGTAACAAAATAATCGTAAATAAATCCATGGAATTAATAATACAGGTGGTAGGGTGATGTAGTGAATAAAATCATAAAATTTGCAAGGTTCACATTAAATTCACTTTGCCCTTTTTACCCGACTGCGGCGAAGCCCAAAGGAGGGTTATGTGTTTGACCTGTATGTATGTATGTATGTCCGTTCCTGTGTCCGCTCGTAACTACTCAACGGCACATCCGATTTTGATAGATGATACATCATTAGATTCGTCTTGATGGTGCGAGTGTCACTGGGTATGAAGTTCGTTAAAATAAACAAAATGGCGGATTTTATGAAGTTTCAAAGTGCACCGCGGTCGGGTTTTTTTTTTAGTAAAAATGTGGTTATTTTTCTACGTTTCCGACATGGTTGGTTGTCTCCAAATGTCTTTTAATATTGCTTACCTTCGTTGGTATATCTTGATTACTGCAAGAGCAGTATACGTGTTTGTCACTTACCTCCAAAAACGAAAAATTGCCACGATATTCGAGTAAAGATGACATTTTACAGCGTTTTTTATACATTTAGTAAATATAAATTTTAGCTAAATATAATCTTGAAGCTACAATAGCTAAACAATAATGAAGTCAATTTATTGTTCATCTTATTGACAATGTGTCAGTCAAAAACGTACTTATTTATTTCAAGTGGCGATATCGTTTAATAGAGAGGTTGATAAATGATAAGTGATAACTGTGTATGAAAATCAAAAATACTATTTGAAATCATTCTATAAGTGGTTTGACGTCATCCGCACTTTTTGTCCGACCCCTGGTCTTGATACTTGGCAAAAATAATAATAGTAAGTGTATAATGTGTACATACGAGTACCTACTGAAATTAATATTCGGGATAGTCTTGCACAAATTGATCTAGATCCAACCAAACTAAGCAATGCTTGTATACATGTCAATATTTAAATATCATATTTAAATACGTTGAAATCATGTAAGACCCTGGAACAAATCGCATAGTTTGGTTGAAACTAAGTAGATCGATGTGTGCAAGATTTACCGAAATATTTTTTTAGTAGGTATGTAGACACATTTTGTAATAAACGGAAGAATTATTGCCAAGGACCAAGGTTAAATAATCCACTTGCTGTAGTTTCCGCATGTTGCCATATATATATATATTTTTTTTTTAATAAAACCTTTTTTCTACCTCTGCAAACTTAGCGTAGTCCGACTATATTAGAAGAGAAAAATTTAAAAATTATATGTCTTGGGTCAGGATTCGAACCCGCATCTCCTACGGCTATCTGGGCCAACACAGGCGCGCTACCAACTACGCCACCGAAACGTTTTCTAAGTTTTCCAATTTTTCAACCAGTCTCCTCCTTTGTGACGTCATCCTGGGTGACCTATGTAACATCATCTACCATTGAGTCCTGTCGGATAGCCGTAGGAGATGCAGGTTCGTATCCTGCCCGAGACATAGAATTTTTAATTTTTTCTCTTCTAATAGAATATTTGTCAATGGTTATTGATAACGATAACGAAGTGAACGAAGTGAAGTGTCGCCGTTTCAGCTTGGGCAAAAAACCGGCGGATCTGTTCTCCTCTACAGGTCGCATTCCTTGACCGATTCTCGTGAAATTTTGTGAGCAGGTTTGATAATTAGGTACATGGTCCACTTCTTTTTTTTAGTGCTGTGAAATTTTTCATCATTTCTACTCAGAATCACGCGTACTATCGTCTCTGATAGTAGAAAAAAAGTGTCCTAAATTTTTCATACAAATATCGCTTTTCCGTTCCGTTACCGCCATACAAGTGTGTATGGAAAAGTAGCGGAATCGGTTTTTTTTAAATGTCTTAGCCGTGACGGTACATAGTCTCGCGAAGCCGCATAGTCACGATTTATATTTCCTTTAACATAGATACCTTTAAAACTTTCAGTTATTTTTCAGTCGATTTATTCAGTATATTATTACCTAGTCTACTTGAGTTGAGAGAATCAAAGGAAAGACACGGGACAAATATTCTGAATATCAATATTAAGATACGACGCGATATGGGAAGTCGGTAAAATACAATTCAGAACCCTGTATAAGGATCATGTTTCTCGAGATATTGGAAAAAATATTCATCCCACAGTGTATATAGTGTTTCATAGGTTATAGTTATCTTCTTTTTACACATTTATACATAAAACAAAGTTGGGTCTCAAAAACTGGTGGACCGATTTTTATGATCTTTGGTTTTTTGATTTGGTCTCTGCCCCGAATAACTACAAAAAAAAATTCTGAGGCTACTAAAACCAAAATTCGCCCCTCCTTTGCCAATGATCAGAAAGAGCACGCGTTATGCCTTAGAGAGAGATGGTCCGATGCGGTGCGTTCCATCTGGTGGTCAAACCCGAACAATAGTTTTGATAGGAAGAGGAACTTCTGTTCGTAGTAGGTACTATTACTTATTCTGTGCTCTGGGAAATCATTGCGCTATGACTACGATGTAACAATCTTTAGTTTTATCATAAGAAATAACTAATAACAATAAAAAAATATAACTTAATATTATCAGAAATCAAAAGGATAATTATATTATTCAACACGAGTATTACAATGACACATGGGATCACTTCAATTTCCTCATTACTATATTTTTGCGTTAAATAATCCGTTAGAAAATAAAATATCAATTTATGGGTATCAGCGTAATTTGTCCCATTCGTTTTTCGTTCAATTTGTCACACATTCTTTATTAAGACTATTTTTTATTCTTTAAACATAAAGAATGTGTGACGAATATAGAATGAGACGAAATACGAATTGAACGAAAAACGAATGGGACGAATTACGCTGATACCAATTTATGGCCCTGTTACTATAAATGGCGGAAATAGCTAAACCTTTTCACAGCACCGATAAATAAAACCTTTGTGTAGAATAGAATTATCTCTGGCTGGTAAGGAACTTCGCTAAGCGCTAGTATCTGGATAAATGGAACAAACATTTTCCCATCTATTTCCCGTTCTATCCGGACCTGACCGGTGAGAACCGGAATAAAGCGGTTCTGAAACAGTATTTCTGAACTAGCTCTCTGGACACAAAAGCATTTTGTGGCCACGAATATTCAGTTTAGAATGAAGTTTATCGTTTGTTTTATTGTTTCATCAAATACTTCGTCATTTCTTAATTCTAAATAAGGAATACAGAAGTCACTTCTTCTTTATTAACAGCAAACACAAAATTGACTATCATTTTATAATTTTCTCAGCCAATTGGGTATGTAACAGAGATAAACATCGGCACGTATTTGGCCATGCCAGTAGGTAGAGGTCTATTTCTAGGTACCTAATACAAAAAAAACAAAATATGTTGTTTTGCTGTCATGGATTGGGATCGTCCAATTTTTGGTAAGGTATACTTAGTTAATTGTAAACCATGTCAACGTTATGTCTTTCTGAAGCTTAAGTAATGAATGAATAACTAACTTTTGTGCTTTTCAACACATTTTAGATACAATCATATTTGAGAGAGAGAGAGAGAGATCATTTATTTGTCAAACATAGGTACATTAAAGGTCTTAAAATAATAAATGGCATTGCTGATCACTATGTTTTGCCATGAGTATGGCATACAAATGTTTATATCCTTAACACTATCATGCAACAATATATAATTCTAAGGCCACATATGGCATTATATTTAGAATTGAATTACTTAATTCAAAGACTCTAAAATTATAAAAAAAAAATCTAAAGCTAGTCAATCATTACTTTTACTTCACCTTCAATATTTTGACGTTTCCATGTTTTTAAATCGGTTAATTTAAAATATGAAACTGATTAGCAAAATTTTGTACCGTTATTTGCTGCCATAAAATTGGTGTTTCAGATTTTTTTGCATTCATAAACCATAATTATCAGTATGTTCAGAAATAAAGCCACAGATTCACTTTTACATATATGTAACAGTGAATTTGTGGCTTGAATCATTATAAGGACTCGTCTCATCTGAGTGATTTTATAATTAAATATAAAAAAAATGTCTAATTAAGTAATAATAGAATTCGCGAAATTAGTATCTTATAATTACCAATTTTTTGGAATTAAAATATAAAAGAGAGGAGGTTTTTTAACAATTTCAATTCCTTAATGTCGACACACGTACATACCCAGATATACACAGATATATAATCTGTACTGTATGTCTGTGTATGCTGTATTTTCGATCATAGGTATCTAAAGCCATTTTGTCCATCGTCCACTTTATAAAATGTAACACACTTACTACACGATTATATAACCTAACGGTTTATGATCAGTCGTTTCGCGCTGGATACCTACTTCATGCATTAGACTTCGTAGCATTACAATAACAATGCGCTACCCGGTTGATTTAAGTTTGCACCTAGTATCTGTCAGCGCGCATACAAATGAAGTGCAAACTTTGCTTAAACGGTACAAGCCTGCTACTATGTTACGTTCCGTTAGTCACGTACGTGTAGGCAAAACATGTCGCTTTCGAGAATGTCACTTACCGGGTAACAAAATAACATTGTAACCTGGTCTTTATTTACTTGAGTCTTGTTGCGCAATAAAAGGAAAATGGAGAAAAGATCTAAAAGGCAATTTGTAAGTCTCAATAATAAGATTTTACTTAGTACGTGGCTAAAACGGGAATTATATTGTTGGGTCTATGGTATTGGTGGGTTTTAGCGATAAGACCGCTTGTTGTCTACCTTTTAAGTTATGTTAATTATGTAATGTACCCTTGTAATATGTTTTTCTGGTGTGCAATAAAGAATATTTGTATTGTATTGTGTTGTAGTTTTTAACATTATACACGCTCAGTCAACTGGGATCACTTCCTAACAAAAGAGGGTACAGTCGGCAACAAAAGCTTGTGTATTTTATTTTACATAAACTTATTACACTCTGTACTTACTCGAAACGTCTATTGCCGGGTTATTGCCATAGCCGCCCCAAAACTTACGCCACAAGGAAATAGCCCATGAAAGTGCACAATGTTGCTGCAAGCGGTCCCGGTACACTCTAGTTGTAAGGATACGACATACTGGGGGTCATACTAGTACACAGTTTGTAGTATGAGTTATAGCTTGGCAACTTCGTTGGTGACACTCCCATGTGTGCTTTTTGTTATGTGCAGTCGTAACTACTTGACATAAGCTACCGCCAACCCGAACGGAGGCCTCCGGAGGCTGCCTCCGTCGTGTGTTCAGAAATATGTCTGCGGTCACCTTATTCCTCTGGCCCTTTTTCATACTAAATGTATGGAGACAGAGTAATAAGTCGCAGACATATTTCTGAAGAATAACCCATTTCCCTTTCGCCTAGACTACAGAAGAACGCATCCAGCCAGTATAGTACAGTAATTTTTCTTCCTACAAAACATACATCGCGCGCTTGAATGTGTGCGCGCCATGTACGAACACACTACAAGCAAAGATTTAGGAATGCGCAAGAATGCTCCAGTATGGATCGCACTAACGATGACGCGCGATCGCGCGTCCGTATAAATACGTGTCGCGTACTCCTAAAGTAAATTAGGCGAACTAGTTTGACAGTTCCACAAGCACAAATGTTGCCAGAGTTAGGCCGGTGATGTTTTTTCGATATAATAAAAATAAAAACTATGACTTAATAAATTAAGTGAGGTGACAGGTGACACAATAAATTCTTGAAAAGATTGAAGGATTACGCGATTCATGAATTTATTTTGTCTTTTTAGACCTATCCTGATGCGTGCAAACTATTGTCGATAATATTTTATCGATATTTACCTATGACTATTTAATTTTCTGTGAGCCGGGCAACATTTTTATTTGACAAACTAGTTCGCCTAATTATGGCGTTTACTTTAAACAGCCGAAGTTGGCCTACTTTTGTTTGTCTTTATACTTTGTATCCGGTGTGACTTAACCTTAAGGGCAGTATTCACGAGCGGATTAACCCGCTTTTCGCCGACCCGGAAACTTTAAGCGAGCATTGTAAACTCCGCCTTAATTAATTTCGACGCTTAAACACGCTACTAAAAATAAGCCGGAGTGCAACTGAATTTTCAATGAGGATTAAGTTTTAATCAGTGGACGCTTGGCTATGGGTCAAAGTCATTAAAGAAAATTGGATCATTAAGGGTCTCCCCACATCTACCGACGAAAAATCGCCTTAACCGGTCGTACGCTGTCAGATTTGTCACATTAAACATACCATTGCAATTTTCATTAACGTATCTAGCTCATAATTATAGTAAAGTACTCGTATGTTGATAAAACCGGGTGCGAGTCGGACTGGCCACCAAGGGTTCCGTACAATACTTTAAATAAACACTATATTGTTTATGATTTAATTACAAATGTATAGTTTTCAGATTTTTCCCTATACATGTATAGCTTGACAACTTCGTTGGTGACACTCACATGTGTGTTTTTTGTTGTGTGCAGCCGTAACTACTTACACAAGTTACCGCCAACACGAACCGGGGCCTCCGGAGGCAGCCTCCGTCGGTCGCCGTTCATGTTGGCGGTAACTTGTGTAAGTAGTTACGGCTGCACATGACAAAAAGCACACATGTGAGTGTCACCAACGAAGTTGCCAAGCTATAGTATAAGACGGTATTACTTTCCAAATTTCATAGTTCTAGGTTAAGAGGAAACAGTAAGGCCGAGAGAATTGAAAATTAGGTATTTGTAAAATGTGTCGCTGTCCCGCACTGCCCGCCTCTCCCCCGCAGAGCGCGATAGAGACAACTGCAGCTTGGACCGAAAATACCTTTTAAAATTTCATGAAAACAACGTTTCGTAGTCCCCTGATTTCTTCCCCAAAACTTAACCTATTTAACTAATTTTTTCATTAAACATTAAAGAAAGGCTTTGGCCGTGTTCCTATGTTTTCCTTTTTTTTAATAATCTAGTCAAATTTGTTTTCTGGATTTGTGAACACAGCGGAAAATCTGGCATTTTTTTAGGTTTTTGAAGGTTAATATCTCTTTTGAGAATCAATTTATCGTAAAAAGGAAAACATAGGAACATTAACAGTAGCCATAGATTTTTGGCCAAAAAATTATTGCTCTACTGGCATTATCCAGGGAGGAAACAGGGGACTAAGTTTGTATGGAAAAACTGCCCTCCTGTTTCCTCTTAACTTAGAAGCTTGATTTTTTTCACAGCTTCAAGGGACCGTAGATTTGAGTATACGGTTTTAATTTCAACTCGATTCCGCGCGTTCCTGAGATAAAGGGTCTTGACAGACGGACACCAAAGTGATCTTATAAGAATAGAATAAATCTATTTGCCAGAATACATATTTTAGGTACAAGGTCTTATTGCTATAATTATGTTACAGTTGTCTGGAAGAGATCGCTCTTAAGCGATAAGACCGCCTGTTGTCTACCTTTTTAAATTGTTCTAATTATGTAAGTACCTCTTGTAATGTGTTTTTCTCATGTGCAATAAAGTATACTTGTATTGTATTGTATTGTTACAGTATTCAGTCGAACAGAGCCGACATGCAAATTTACAGATTGTGTTTTGAACAATATACACGCTAATATGACACAATTAATTAAATATTACACTAATAGGTACAGTAAGGGAACCCTTACGGGAAAACGGACCTGTTTTCTTCCTTTTGAGGTACAGAATCCTAGAAGTAAATAAAGATGGGTGGTTAAGTCAGTTTGTGGGCGGCGAAGTGAGCACAATGGTGCATCTGAGATGTATCGGTCGTTAACGTCACGACCATTTGATGTATTATTATTGATGAACCACAGATCGCACATCAATAGGGAAATCCACTTGGCACCTCTAACATAATTTGCCCCTGATAATGATAATTTGCCAACGAGCAATGCAGCGCAGTATACTGGATGTTCGAAGAAATGATCGCATCAGAAACACCGACCTGCGCTCCAGAACTGGAAGCGTGGATGTGGGAGCGACGGCTGCCAAACTCAAGTGGTGGGCAGGGCATGACAGCCAAATGAATCCGGAACGATGGGCTAAGGCAACTACTGAGTGGATCCCACGAGACGGCTACCGGAATAGAGGCGGACCGAAAAGGAGATGGCGGGACGACATGGACACATTTCGCAAGGAGTGGTGGGAGGATACAATGAATAGGGGCGACTGGCGGAGAAGAGGCGAGGCCTTTGCCCAGCAGTGGGATACCTAGACAGGCTATAATAAAAAATACGCGATTTTCCGCCAATTTTATGTTATTTCAACTAAGAATTACGGGCTTTTACATAATGGGACATAAAATGGACCCGATTTTTTGCCTGTTGTGTTACCATTTTTTCATACACTTTATTATAAACAGCCAAAGTTGGACTACTTGTTTGTCTTTATACTTTGGTTAAGCGACCGGCTTACTAGAGGTGCTTCAGTGCTTCTGTTATCTCTTAGCAAGGCTACGTCTGGCTATTTATTTAATGACTCTAACGGATACTCTAAACAAAGACCATGTCAGACATTCAAAACTCAACAGAGAAAAGAGTACAAATGTTCTACATCCATTCTTCAGAATCGAATTTCCCATAAGGCCACTTCATTCACAGGTTGTTAATAAAGTCGACAAAAGCGCCAAATATAACAAATACTTGCCAATGAAATCTACTGCATGTATTCAGCCGAACATTGCTACTTAAGGGCTTTATCACATTTGCGATTTGCGGACGAGCTACGGGCGAGTTTCCATACGAAACCAGTCGCGGCGAAGCGAGCGACATTTGTATGGAACTTCGCTTCTAATTCGCCAGCAAAAGTGTGATAAAGCACTAAGTTTTGCAGTTCGGCTGCTCGAAGCTAAAATAGTATATTACACAACTAGGGTGGTAATACAAAGAAAGCCCGAGATCGCAGATGTTTGCGGCCCGAGCTGCAAGCGAGGGACGTAAATATGCGATCGAGGGCTTTCTTTATTACCTCCCGTGTTGTGTACATCATTTTATGTCTACACTTGGCCAGAAAAAGCGGCTTTTTCCGTACGCGCAGCGTGCGGAAAAAGCCACTTTATGGCCAGGTGTGGCATAAACAAAGTAAGTGATTTCTTTCAAAATTTCGTATTTTGGCTCTTTTTATTCCTCACGTGGAAACGCACGTCCTCATTTTTATATTTTCTTTAATTTTTTTTAGTTTTCAATTACCCGTTAAAATAGAATTCAAGTTGCTAATTTGTCCTTGATGTAGAGTTAAACATCTTTTTCGGCTCTCCTATAAAATTTGCTAAAACGTATAGTACCGTCCCGTTATCTGGCCAAGTGTAGACATAAAATGATGTACACAACACGGGAGGTAATAAATAAAGTCTTCGCATATTTACGTCCCTCGCTTGGAGCTGGGGCCGCAAACATCTGCGATCTCGGCCTTTCATTGTTTTACCATGTTTAGTCTGGTTATGAAATGTCGGGATGTAAAATTAAATAATACAAACGATCATTCATTTCAATTATTTTATTAGTACATAAACAAGTCATCGTCGTCTGCAACTCTTCCGCTGTATTGTTAAAAAGTTAAGAAATACCTCTCTTGCTTGTGTTATTGCCCGTAATTACTTTTATGGTTGTATGTAACTATGGAAAAATATTGATTATTCCGCGGTTTTCTCAACGCCGTCGCGTCGCCATGGGACTGGAAAATCCTCGGGTATAACTCGTGACGTGGCCACGGGCGCCGCGGTTTTCTCAACGCCGTCGCGATAGTTACTGGCCGGGACTGGACGATCCTCAGGTATGGCTCGTGACGTGCGGCGGCGTGTCACCACGGGCGCTGCGGTTTTCTCAACGCCGTCGCCATAGTTACTGGCCGGAAATGGTCGATCCTCAGGTATAGCTCGTGGCGGGCGGCGTGTATGACATGGCACTGAGAGCGCAGCGCAAAAGGCTGCGCTTAAAGCCAGCGCCGCGAATAACATAGCCACCCAGCGCATTTTCACACTGAAAAGATCACATATTGAATTTAATTTGACAACCTTACTTAACCTATTGGGACCTAAAATTATATTTTTCTACTCGTCGACTTTAATCTTTCCATTAGGATCCCATAGACTAAACTATAAATGCTAACTTTTCAATGTTATTTAGTCTATGACACTCTCTACTCAACTATAATATTTATTATAATATGCTTTAGACAACTATAATAATTTTGAATATAGAACTTTCAAATTTAAAAAAGTGTATCCTTGTGTAAAAACCTCCTTTTAATGCAAATTCGATGATTAAATGCGTTTCAGAACGTAACACCTGTCAAATTTGTCTCTACTTAAACACGCTCCTGCCACGCGATTGGTGCAATTAGTCCTGTAATGAGCCAATCACAAACCGCTTTACAACCAATGCTGCCGCTCAATTGTTTTCGGCCTTTAAATAAAACTTAGAATGAATAGTTTTAGTGGAAGTACGGTGATTGTGATAGTTTATTTGTTTGCTTGATGTTGTTTTAGTTGACTCATAGAAAAGGTATTGTATACAATAGTTACATAATTAGCTCTTAAAGTTCTCGTACCTTATATAGGCCACTCGGCAAGCCTCGTGGCCTAAACACGGTACTCGACTTTAAGAGCCTTCATTATGTTACGATTGTATAAAATACTATTACAGATGTCCCCTATGTCGCCTCCTGCGGACAGGGTGCCCATAAGGCTGGCTGCGTTGCCTCGCTGGATGGCAATGCCTATCCGCTGCGCGAGGAACGAGCCAGCCCTATGGTCACTGGAGGACCGGACCAGATGTCTGAGTTTCTTAAAGAGAGCTGTTGACTCCGCTCCCCACGGACCCAGGGTCTCCAAGGTTTATTTAGTCGGTAAGTTGTTAATCATGTGTTTTTTTAATGTTTTATGTTGTTTAATAAATGTAATTTGTCATTTGACAACAATCATAATAAATTATTTAACGCTAACCATCAAATCGCACCTACGGATTGATTATTTAACTGTAAAACCCAACATTACCTAACTAGGAGCTCAGTGAGCTATAGAGCTCGCGATTCAACCCATGGCTGCATATTTGAAAATTTCCAAAATCTGAGTCGACAAGAAAAATATTATCGAACTTACTCACGAGAATCGGTTGACAAATGTGTAAAGAACAAACGGACAACCGAACAGCCAGACAGACACACATACAATAGTACATTACACAACTAGGGTGGTAATATAAAGAAAGGCCGAGATCGCAGATGTATGCGGCCCGAGCTGCAAGCGAGGGACGTAGATATGCGATCGAGGGCTTTCTTTGTTACCTCCCGTGTTGTGTACATCATTTTATGTCTATACTTGGCCAGAAAGCGGCTTTTTCCGTACGCGCAGCGTGCGGAAAAAGTCACTTTATGGTCAGGTGTGGCATAAAAGTATTTTTGCCCAAGCGGAAATGGAATGACAAGTTTGGGTTTCTTGAACTTCGAATTGCGTAAAGCACTATTAGTCTATTATACCTATAGTAAAGTAAAACATATGAAAAACGATTAGTAATATCCTAACATAAAAAAATTGGCCAAGTACAAGTTCGATTCGCAACGAACCGTCGAGCAAAAAACGCCAAAAAAACACGTCTCTTGTATGGGGACTCTCTCTTAGTTTTAATTTTATTTATTTGGTTTTTATTCTTTTTTGCTTCCTATAGTGGCAATAAAAGTACAGTTTATGTAATAAGCTGCATTTAACAAGATTCATTTAGATAGAGATTACGGGTTAAAAGATACAGCCAGACAGACAGACAGTGGAGTCTTAGTACCTTTATACCTATATTTATCACGAAATTTAATTTTTAAAAATACCACTTCTTATAGTATTATTTAACTCTTTACATGAATGAAACATTTTTTGGTCTCTTCGTTGGTTTTTAAATGCGGGTAAATTACACCACATTTTTATATTATACATATAGATACAAGAAATCAAAGTACACAGAAAAAATTAAATGGCACTCACCTGTGTCCTGACCGGGAATCGAACCCGGTACCTCTGGATTTCCGGCCCAGCGACTCAACCACTCGTCCACGGGAGCACCCAGTAAGCGCCCTCAATTTTGCCATCTACATTGACTTCTGTATCATTCTGGTTTAATAGGATATTAACCTAAACGCCATCTATGTATGTGTATGTATTTTTTTCTGTGTACTTTGATTTCTTGTATCTATACAATGTATTATTTAACTCACCAAAATCCGCAGTCGGCTGTTTTAAACAACTCACAAGTGTTATTTTATTAATATCGATTAGGTTTGTACAAAACGGCATTCGATTCCGAATAAATACGCATTAGCGAGTGCGGAAGTGGTGG
This sequence comes from Eudemis profundana, assembly GCA_947034925.1. Lineage (NCBI taxonomy): Eukaryota > Metazoa > Arthropoda > Insecta > Lepidoptera > Tortricidae > Eudemis > Eudemis profundana. The sequence continues at coordinate 23,167,056 of OX344805.1, read as the reverse complement.
GGGTTTTTCCGCCAGACTGATAGAAAAAATAACAAAAAACATTTTCAACGCAAATTTTTGCTGCCGCGTATTCAAACACATTATCCGTGGATAAAACTTTGGTATAAGTTGAAACCACTTCCCGTTACTGTTCCGCGGTCTGCAGACCGTAAAAACCCTAAAAAACTAGTTTCAAATAAATATTTCGACTTTGACTGTTCGTTGTAATGAACAGCTGATTCGCCATGTCTGTCCATCTGTAAATAGTACATTACACAACTAGGGTGGTAATACAAAAAAAGGCCGAGATCGCAGATGTTTGCGACCCGAGCTGCAAGCGAGGGACGTAAATATGCGATCGAGGGCTTTCTTTATTACCTCCCGTGTTGTGTACATAAACTTATGTCTACACATGGCCAGAAAGGTACGCGTGGCGTGCGGAAAAAGCCACTTTATGGCCAGGTGTGGCATAAAAACATAAACTTTGCTGTGTGTTTACTCGCGTCGGTAATGCGCCGCACTTTTTCTCATGGACTCATCAGCTTTAAGAAACCGGACAAGTGCGAATCGGTCTAGCCCATCAAGGGTTCCGTACAAATACTTTAAATAAAGACTATATTTTTTATGATGTGATTACAAATGTATACTTTTCAGATTTTTCCCTATACTTGTAGTATAACATGGTACAGTAACGCTTGCCAAATTTCATAGTTCTAGGTCAACCGAAAGTACCCTATAAATTTTGATTTGCTTGAGTGTCGAAATATGCGTTTTTTGGGACATAATCGGCCATATCTTCTTCTTACGACGGATGCTCTATCATTTATTTACCAAGTGACAAAGCGTAGCAAACATAAGCCTACTGAGTATATGGTTTAAACATTTCGATAACTCCGCACTGGTCCGCACGTTCCCGAGATAGAGGGTCTTGGCGGCCATTCTCACGAAGTATGACTGCGTCTAATTACCGCGTCTCCATAAATTTAGTATGAAAACAGCGTCGCGGTAATTAGGTGACCGCAGACATACTTCGTGAGAATGGCCGTTGGGTAGAATGATTCATTGGCAATAAACACTGGGACTGCTGGTTGATTCACAAAAGTTTCCATAAAAATCTCGAAAGCCAGGTAATTCCAGTCCAAAAACGAAGAAACTTAGATAATGAAGAGTTCACCTCGCATTCCCAGGTAATTTATTACCTTAAAACTTATTCAATCATTTCAAAGATTAATAAAGACGCAAAATGAAGGAAATATTAATAAAGTTGCATGTTTTCGATATCGCTAAAGTTGGAACTTCGTATGAAATTGAGTCACTTGTCTTGTCACAGGTGACTGGGCCCGTTTCATTTCGAGGATATATCAATAGGGTTATTCAGAACCTTGCTGTCATTCTCGTGCCCAGTATAGTTTGACTGGTAAACTAAGAATAACAATAACAGCACAGTATAAAAACCGCTTGAATGTGTGCGCGCCGTGTACGAACGCACTACAAGCAAAGAAATAAGAAAGCGTAAGGATGCTCCAGTATGAATCACACTCACACAGGCGTGCTTTCGCGCGTCTGTGTGAATACGTGTCGCACGCTCCTGAACCGACGAAGTTAGACTATTTGTTCGTCTTTATACTTTGGTAACAGTTCCTTCGGAGATCGGTGTTGAAGACCGTCAAAGTTGAACGACGCCACGAACATACCCACATATTTCGAACTACAGATTACGAACTGCTCTGTGATTCATTTGTGATTTTTCCGCCCTATGAGCCTCACGATATTAATGGATCGGGTAGGGGTCGGGTTGCATAAAGTTTAAGGTCATATTATTGATACGCATGCGAGGATTCGTCATACTCATCATTACGCATAACTGTAAATAGTCATACATTTATGCGCATAACGATTTTAATCATAATGTTAATGGGTTGTGTAATGGGCATATAGTTGATATGCATACATTTATTCGAGCATACTTTATAATGGGCATAAATAGGTTGCTCAAACAACACTTTAACCATACTAAACTAAGTAAATGCATAAATTGCTAAACGCATAAGCCTAATTTTAAAAGTTTTTTTAAAAGTCCTCTTTTACGTTGGGTCACAGTTCTAACCTAACATACCTACTTTTCTGGTAGCGATTCGGTTATGTGTGAGATAACAGTTCTAACCTAACCTAACCTACTTTTCTGGCAGCGATTCGGTTATGTGTGAGATAACAGTTCTAACCTAACCTAACCTACTTTTCTGGCAGCGATTCGGTTATGTGTGAGATAACAGTTCTAACCTAACCTACTTTTGTGGCAGCGATTTGGTTCTGTGTGAGGTCACTAATATTGTGTAAAGAGTAGAAATTAAAAATACTTCAATAATATATATCGTTTCTCTTTTGAAGAACCATCGCCAGTCCATTATCAAAATGTATGCAATACGATTTATAATCATCAATATTATGGCTTAATAAATGTATGAAATTAACAATTATTAATAAAACAACTTATAATCATCAATGTTATGGCTTAATAAATGGATGAAATTTAGAATTATTACAAAAACAACTTATAATCATCAATATTATGACTAAATAAATGTATGACAATTTACATTATGGTTAAACCAATTATGACTCCGTATAATTATGACACGGAACAATTATGCCATAGGACAATTTATTCCAAAAAAAAAAATGAGCATCAACTTTATGCTTAAACTGTTCTGACAATCAATAATAGGGCAATAGTTGTTATGCAACCAGACGGCCATAATGGATCATCCATTCATTTAACGGATCAAATGGGTGAATCTACTTTTCTTTGTCAATAACATTTCACCTTCTCCGACTGAAATTGAAAGGAAATCTTTATTCGGATATTTTTTTAATAAAATATTATGCTCATTTAAAAAACAGATAATAAAGCTACGTAATGCAAATATTTTTTATTAACATTTGTTTATTATAACTTGTTCACCCAAATAAATTACGCACGTTGATGACTAAATTTTGAATTACTCTCAATGGTTGCCGGAATATTGACAGCGGAGGTAAAGCCTGACGTCACTACATCATTGTCTTTATTACAAAAGTTGAGAAGATACCTACCCAAAAAATAGCTAATACCATTCAGTTTACATATGTAAAAATAAAATATTATCGAGGTTTGAATGTCAGTTTTCGCCCTACTCACCCCATTTTTCGGTACCCTATAAATTTTGGTTACCTTGAGTGTCGAAATATACGTTGTTTGCGGTATACGGCGGTATCTTTTTGACGTTAAATTAAAAGTTTGATTTTTTAAATTTTCAATGGACCGCGTAACGAGTTTCTTGCGGCATCTATTCTTTTCAGATACCTTTCCCATTTTTTCCTAGATTCAGCCTTGTAAAACTGCTTCTATGTAATTTGCTGAACATATGTTTTAATTTTGTTGGTGATCGAGCTATTAAGAACGAAGGATCCCAGTGTGTACTGTCCTTAGGAGGGCTGACTGGTGAATCACACATATGACTATGCGTATATATTGGGAATCGAATGCAGTTATAGTAAGATTCGATAGGACTGAACAAAAACAATAACAAATATGTTGACTGACAATTTGGATCTATTGTCTATGGATTTACTGTGAAATAGTGATGGGAAAGGTATAACATTAATTAATCAATCCATTTGACATTCATGAAATTATTATTAACTACCCTAACGAATTCTTGTTTTTATTTTATTATCTTTTGTTGACAACAGAAATACACGTTCTGTGAAAATTTTAAGTCTTTTTCTTTTACGGTTCAAAAGCCAGAGCCCTATGACGGACGGACAGCGGAGGCTTGATGATAGGGTTCCGTTGGCACCCTTTGGGTACGGAACCCTAATAACGCAGTTTTTAAGGTTACGTGCTATTTTACCTTTACCGGTACCTTTTCAACAATATTTTTAAGGGAAAGCACAGTCCGTAAATTACACAGCCAAATTGTTGCTATCCAGTAGTAAAAGTCCAGCCAAAAAACAATGTTTTTCGAAGTCAAGAAATGGGAAAGCAAAGTCGTATTTCTAACAAAATCGGAAGACCAGAATAATGCGAATAAACGTGTCTTTAATCTTTGTCACTTCTTGTCAGTTATGGTTATTTTTTAATTAAGGCCATAGATAGCTATGGCCTTATACCAGACGACGACGAAGCAGAAAGGAGGATTATAGCGCCGTATGTAAAATCAAGGCCAAGTGCGGGTAGTTCGGAAAACACGCGCGGCTAGAAGATGTTGACACCCGCCTCGCCAGTATTTTCACAACCATGGACGTCACGGCTTGTCCGAAATGTCAAGATGATGGTCAAGAGTTGATCTGATGGATGAGTATGATTTCACCAGGCCATTGCTGACCTTGGCTGCCCGCCTTTGTGCGAAACCTATGCAGCAGTTCCTCTTTATTGTCGTCGTGTTTCGACTTCCGGCGCCCCTATCACCTTGGCGCCTGTGTGCGCTGCACACTTCGCACACAGGGGCGGCGCAGCCCTGTACCAGGCTCACATAATTTGTCACTTTTTTTGGCGGTTATAATCAGACGAGTAAAAACGCAAGGATCTTGTTTTAGCCTTTTTCGTAGTTGGGTTTTCCTATATACATTTATTGGATATGGCATTCATTGCCAAAATCTATAATTAAAAAATAATCTTTCCGAAATACTAATCGATATCAAAATGTCATTGTTAATAAAAAGTAATACATTTTTAAAGAACGGACATTCCCATCACTACGAATCCAAAGACATTATAGATTTTTACATTTTAAATGAGTAAAAAAATTTGAGTAACATTTGACATATAGAAAAATTGTTTTGACTAAGTTTGTTTTTACTGAAATATGAATTATTAATGGATATTTTAATTAAAAATGAATGAAAATACAAGGTTTATGTATATAAATTGTTGATAAGGCTATGTTCGTTCTTAAAAAGTGCGTGATTACGAAGTAATGAAGGTAAATCCGTTTGTTTACTTGTTTGTCCTTTTCTATTGAATCTCACTATATGTACACACATTCAATAACACCAGTGAACGGTTTGCAAGAGCACCCGCCAGAGCTTGGACATAAACTACGAACTACTGTGAGTACAAAATAATATGCGATCCGCTTTATCCGCAACAGCCACCTGGCCGTTATGGCTGATAGGTTGGAAGAAAAAAAAAGGTTGTAAGAATAAAATATGTAATAGAAATAATGTATCTAACACTAGGATAAGGGTAAATGTGACTAACAACTATGGACTGTAGTCTGAAATAAACGATTTTTTTATAGGGTTCCCTATCTCAAACGGAAAAAAACCAGTCAAATGAGAGTCGGCCTCACGCACGGATAGTTCCGTACAAACTCGTAAGTAGATACGTGAATACTTCAAGAAAAAATGTATGGCGGTTAGTTTAGTAAGAGCAAATAAGTAAGTGTTCAGATATTTGCAAATTTCTAAAAAACGGTGCAAATTAGGAAAAGCGTTATATTTTTCGTGTAATATTTAGGAAGATATTAATAATTGGTAATTATTACAGATTTTTTGTTCAGTAACTTTGAAGATAATAGGGGGAATGGTATTTTCTTGAACTTTTTTCGGCCTAAATCAAAAATTATATGATAAAGAAAATTTACATCTCTAAAAATGTAGTTTTATGTTTATTGAAATATATTTAGGTAAGTAGTTGTTTGTGATATGCAATGTAATATTGTCACAATTATTCAAATGTTTTTAAAAGAGAAACTGGTGAGTTTCTTCCGGCGCTTCTTCTCACCAGAATGTCATCTGCCGAAGCGCCAAAAGAATCAGACATGTGAAAGAGGCCTACTTGCAGAAATAAATTATTTAATTTCATTATTAATCACTTAGTCTCTGATATTTAGAGTAGTCATTAATATAGCATATTATAACTTCTTATTTCAAGTTATCTGTAGGTACTTTTTGAAAACAATACTGTCCGATCGCAGTTCGAAACCAATCAAATTCAGTTTCGATTTCGGTTGTAGTTTCGGCCGGATGGCAACCGAAACCCGTGTTTTTGCCGAAACTAGGCCGGAAACCGGAACCGAAATTTCGGTCGGACTCTAGCATTTTCTAGTAATTCAATTTATTTCATAATTTCAGCGTGACCGCAATGCGCTGGCTGACTGTGTTGCTCGCGCTGGCCGTGAGCGCTGCGCTTGCGCTCCCGCCACGCCCACATCCCGCTCCACCTGAGGATCTACCGTCCAATAACTCTTACGACGGCGTTGACACAATCACCGAGACTGACTTATCGAACAACGGTTCTACAATGTTACGATTGAAGAGAGAAACGTGCCCAACATGCCCACTAGGCTGTCCTCCTGGATATATAATAATTAATGGTATTTGTGTTAAGGATCCTAACACACATGGAGGAAAGAAATAGTACATTATGATATGAGCGGGTTATGTTGGTCATTACCTACAGTCGAGGCTGTAATAGCTGAGACTGTAACTGATCATGGTGTTTACTCAGAATCATGAGCACTTTTCATTTATGAAATTATATAAAACTGTCCGAAATGTCTAAAATTACCGTACAAATTTTGAATCTCAGTTTCGTTACGCCCAAACTAAATATAGGGTAACGATTTTTTTTATCAGTTTCGAAGTAGAAAAAAGTAAAAGGTACATTTTTCTGCAATTGACCCAACAAATAACACATTATAAACAAATTCCAATCAACAACACGAATACCTACACATTTAAAATACTTCATCTAAAATATTCGCGGTAAAAATGTGTACTGAAACAGTTTTTGGAAAGGAAATTGATTTTTTTTTATTTTGTAAATCTATTTTTGTCTACTTTGCTTTAAGTGTCTCTAGGAAATAAAGTTCGATTTTTTGTAGTGTTGTTAATTTACTTCATTGCATATTTGAGAAAAGCACTATATACATACCTCGGCGTGAAAGGGGGTTGCCGGCCGAGTACATAAAGATGGCCGAGCGCGAGCGAGGGCAGAATAGTTACGAGACACTAATATTATAAATGTGAAAGGCTGTGAAGATGTTTGGTTGTTTGTTCGGATATTTGGATGTTTGTTACTAAGTAACGGGGTAACAACTGGATGGATTAAGCTGAAATTTGGCAAGCAAGTAGACCAAGTCCTGGATTGAAGCATAGGATACTTTATATTCCGGTAAAAAGGTCCTTTGGGACAATAACGGGAACAACACGGGCGAAGCCGCGGGTAAATGCTAGTGTACTATAATTGGTGTCTAATCGGTAATAATTAGTGAACACCCTCCAAATCAAGCCATTACATTGTAGCACCGCGCCGTAAGATATTACGGTATAATACTTGAGTAAATTGATATAAGCATCTCAATTTTCAATAAACTGTTACCCCTTCTTAATAATATTCGTAAATTATCGACGAAATTGCCAGCAAGCTTTCCAAATCGCTATATTTAGTTAAGGGGCCTTTGGAACGATTATCGATTTAAGTAATATTCACACTACGATTCATTTTTAGGGTTCCGTACCAAAATGGTAAAAAAGGAACCCTTATGGTGCGACTCTGTCTGTCTGTCTGTCTGTCTGTCTGTCTGTCTGTCTGTCTGTCCGTCTGTCACAGCCAGATATCTCAGGAACTACTGCTGCTATCGGTTTGAAATTTGGAATAGTGTTAAAAGTAGCTAACCCGAGCTTATTGGACATAAAAAAAATCTTGTACCTTTTTTACTTTTTTTTTAAAGGGCTCCGTAATGGGATTTTCAAAATTGAAAGTAGGGCTTATATATCGAGTGGGGTATCAAATGAAAGAACTTAATTTGTAGATTAAAATACCATTTTGATTTTTTTTCTTAAATAAATAGTTTTTGATTTATGGCGAAAAAAGTTAAGAAAAATACCATTCCCCCCCTATTATCTCCGAAGTTACTGATCAGAAAAATGTGTCATAATTACCAATTATTACTGTCGTCCTAAATATTACAGGAAAAATATAACGGTTTTCCTCACTTGCACCGTTTTTGAGAAATTTGCAAAAATCATAACACATACTTATTTGCTCCTACTAAACTAATCGCCATACAGTTTTTCTTGAACTATTCATGTATCTACTTATTAGGATTATTATTATTATTAGGAAGACCGTTATATTTTCTCTTCCTAACTTGAATACTTTTTAAAAATTTACAAAAATCTTAACATATTAGTTCTACCCTCCCTACGAGAGCCATCTAGCGGAGAGTAGCAAAACTAAGCGATGATTTATTTCAGATTATAAAAAAAATGTCTATTAAATACAATGATCACTCATCAGGAATCGGGTAAAAAACATAAAGTAACAATAATTATTAAAAACTCTATAATAGGAGTATGTTAGGAAATTTGACACTAGTAAATACAATAAAAATGAAATACCACTAGCGCCATCTAGGGACACAAATCTAAAATAAGGTAGCTTGTGGCTAAAAATGATACATGAGAACTAACTTAGTTGACAAACAATTATTTCAATCAGCCAATAACAAAAAGTAACGTTTAAATTTAAATTACAAGTAAAATTTACGCGCTATTTAGTATCAATAGATGTCGCTGTAGCATACGCTGCATCGCGCTGTTAAGATTTTTCCTGGTTGAATAGATCTAAAGCGGGTTTAAGGCAGGGTTGCTGTTAGTCGTAAGGTTGGTCTACTTATTAGTTTATACGGAACCCTCGGTGCGCGAGTCCGACTCGCACTTGACCGGTTTTTTTCTTCAGTGTACTCCCATTGTTCTAGTTTTACAACGTGTCGCCTGTACTAGGAGCAAATAATTAAAATGTAGGTTGTACTCGTCAAACTGAACAACATTTGTTCAGCAATATTCAAAAATAACTTATGTTTTGATTTTTAGTATACTTTAAAAAAAAATTTAAGCCAATCTAGGTATTACGAATACTTTTGTAGCGTGACAAGCGACATCAATCAGACGACGATTGACGTACACTAAAAATACTATTTAATTTGTATGAAAAAGAGAAAAATCTAAAGACGACATAATTTTTAATTAAAAGTTACAAACGTTTTATTGTTTGCGAAGTAGAATGTGAGCGTTTTCCAAAAAAATACCGGGGTAGCTACTTTCTCAAAATATGGACTTTTGAGGTTTTTCTGGCTCAGAATCGTTAGTACATTCGAACCTTATACGTAAAAAAAAGCGTCCCAAAATGTGTATGGGATTTTTGTCTTTCCACTACGTAACGTTCATACAAACACTATGCAAAATGGTGACGTAATGGAAAAAAAAAATTGGGACACTTTTTTTACGTATAAGGTTCGAAAGTACTAACGATTCTGAGCCAAAAAACCCTCACAAGTACATATTCTGAGAAAGTAGCTACCCCGGTATTTTTTTTTTGGAAAACGCTCATGTACGTTATTTGCTTCTATTAAAGGCCACATCCGGTATAATAAAATAAAAAAAATTAGATAAAGAACGAGATTTTACAGATGATTACGGATCTTCCAGGTCTTGTTGAGCTTTCCAATAGTTTCTCCTGAGAGTTAAACGCTGATCGGTAGGGACTGACTCGTAGAGAAGAGTGGCAGCCCAAACGTCCGTTACGCTGAATCCGCGACTGCACTTAATAATTATACATACTTTCCATCCTTTGACAAAAATCCATCGAAAAAAGTTTTGTTCCACGATTAAAATTCCATCCTGTATATTTAAGGGTTAAATCTTGACGCGGCATGGGCTTTGTTGCCGCTGTAGCAGCTGCGGCGGACATCAGCGGTCGGCAACGAGCAGCGAACGGTGATTGGCAACAGGCGGGCCTCTATTATCGTACACACACAACTATTAAAACTCACCATTCGATTATATTTTAGAGATTCAATAATTCCGTCATACTGTCGGATTCCTTGGTCTGTGAATATTGTTCATTGCTCTTCGGTCCACGAGGGATCCATGGATTCAGTTCATTGCTCTCTCACAGGAAATGCATGGATAATTTTTCTACCTCTTTGACTTTATTGCACCCTGTATATTTAAGAGATCAATGATATTTTATAGGTAGATAGGTTACAAGCACAGAGGTCGGAGAGGGGCACTAGATTTCACAAAGTGGTCAAAATAGACCAAGCGGGACACAGACCATCCCAAAAGAAAAAAAAAAGCACTCCAAAAGTACTATGTACGCTAATTAGCGTAGACCCGCTTAGTCGCTCCCGGGTAAGCCAACAAGACGTACGAGAATGTCAGCTGGAGAAATCTGCAAAAAAAATGTCATCGCGTGTAATGAAAAAGTGCACAAATTACACAGTAAAATGGACCCCTTATCACACGCACGAATGCTGAAATCATTTGATTTTCAATTTTTTATTATTTAATTTTTAAAATATGACGCCATTTCGGCACCATGGCTATCTAGTTGACGCTTTGTGAACGAAAAGACAAAGTTATACACTTGGCAACGAGAGTGAGTGAAAGATAAACAATCATACCATATGATTGGTTATCTGGGTGACGTGTCAAAATTAACGCAAGTAACAAAAGCTAGCTATCTCTTTTTTACTACTTTAACATATGCCATCCCTTTTACGCAATTGTTAATATGTATGTGTATTTAAAAACAAAAGAGAAGTACGAGTGTGTGCAATCTTGGAAGCATTTTTTTTTCAGTTAGAGGGTGTTTCTATTTTTCGTTCTACCCAATTAAGAAACAATTAAGAATTTTATTTTGAGTATTGAAAAAGTGTGTTATTTACTCAAAGATCAAAATTTAAAACTCCACGCTAACAGTTTCTTAATTGGGTACAACGTATCTTTACTCAAATATACTTTTAAACCACACCTGGCCATTAAGTGGCTTTTACCGCACGCTAGGTACGTGTACAGAAGAAGCCGCTTTCTGGCCAAGTGTAGACATAAAATGGTGTACACAACACGGAAGCTAATAAAGAAAGCCTCGATCGCATATTTACGTCCCTCGCTTATAGCTTGTGCTTTGTTGCCATGTAGCAAATGTGGCGGACATAAGTAGGCGGTTGCTAAAGAGCATCGAGCACTGCTCTTTAGATACAGAGATATATCGAGATACAGTATGTAAACTTACGAAAACCATTTAACGATTAAATACGACGTAACTCAATGTTTACAATTGTAAACAAATAATACAGGATGTTATAGAATCATTAATTAGAATCATAAATTTTATTTTATGTATTTCAATTATAAATTTTAAAAAGTGTTTTTGCTCGCCGTCAACTTCGACTGAAGTTTGATCACATCATTACCATCAGATTAATTAATAGTTCATATATCACCAAATGAAATTGAAAATGTATGTTTTCAATCACTAAATTACACACTTGACGTCAAATGTCTACCGCTAAATCGTACCTTGTACGTCGTCGTATCCTACGTATCTTGTATCTATGTATCGAGTTTCAGAAGTAATCCTATAATAATACAAGGCTTTACGCTGATACCAGACTATGCACATAGCACTTAATATTATCTATCGTAAATTCATAGGAAATACAGTATTTAGCCGTATTCAAGGTAAATTATTTCACACTAGATCATTAATTGCGATGCGCCGTCAGGCTGAATAAATATAATAATAGGTACCTAATAATGACTTGGCTCACGAGGTTACCGCCATGTGGGATATTGATTCAGCGATGAATGAATGAATGAAGTTTATTCACTGAATATATGGTATACAAGGTGTTATAATCATATTAAAGTTAACCTAATATATTCTGCCCATTCTGGCATGTGAAAGTTATTTTACTTAACAATTAGATTGAATTAAATTATGGATAATTAATTACTGAGTAACATTCGCATCATAGGCAATCACAGTAGTTACATGCACACAATTAATATTAGATTTTAACATAAAATAACGAATTACAATGAGATCAGGGTCATAATAGGAATTATTAACATTTATAATTATTAAATAAATTATATGGAAGGAAAATAAGTCAATCAATAAGCAAAATATAATCAGAAATGAAATTAAATGGAATTGAAAAATTAATACAATACACATTCACAATCAAAATGTATGTTCGAGGAATTCATTTACGCTGTAGAAGCAATTGTCACATAATATCTTATATAGTTTGGTCTTAAATTCTTGATTTGACAGTGATTTAATGGATGATGGCAGCTTATTGTAAATCTTGATGCACATGTTATATGCGCTTTTCCTCCTAAGTGCTAGTTTACTATCTACCGGTAACGCTAGGCGATATTTTCTTTGCGGTCTAGTAGTTTCTTTGTCAATTAAAGTAAAAAGTTCGATGTGAGTTTTGGCGAAATTTGCCACCTCGAAGATGTAAAGGCAGGGTAGTGAGAGTAAGTTAAGTTTTTTGAATAGAGGTCTGCATGACTCACGGCGATTGACTCCGCATAGGGTTCTGATGCATTTTTTCTGAGCTACGAATACACGATCGAAGTTGACAGAGTTTCCCCACATAAGGATTCCGTATCTTAGAACTGACATGATGTAGCCATGGTATGCTGTTAAGGCGGTTTGCAGTGATACGGTTTGCTTAATACGCCACAGGGCAAATATAAACTTATCGACTTTTTTGCAAACTATATCGACTTGTTCCTTCCAGTTGCAATGAGTATCCAAAGTTAATCCAAGAAAGACTGTACTGTTTACTTCTTCTATGTCGCTCGAGTTATGTTTTATTTGTAATGCGGGAGTGTTGGACTTATATGATTTAAATTGCATAAATTTGGTTTTACTAAGATTGATTTGAAGTTGATTATCGTTAAGCCAGCATATAACGTCGCTCAAAGCGCTGTTAATGTCATTCTCAAAGTTTGCTACGTTTTTACCTTCTATTATTATGGTTGTATCGTCAGCAAACAGGATACATTCGTGTTTCATGTTATCTGGTAAGTCATTTATGTATAATAGAAATAACAAAGGGCCTAAAATACTTCCCTGGGGGACACCATATGCATTGACTTTATAGCTTGAACTGAAGGTTGATACAATGTGATTTATAGTTTTATTAACCTGGGTACATTGTTCTCTGCTGGATGCGTAGCTTTCGATCCAGGAGTAGGCTGGTCCACGAATTCCGTAGTTATATATTTTTTGTAGAAGGCGCTTGTGACATACTGTGTCAAATGCTTTTGACATATCCAAAAATAATACACCTACGGGTATGCCTTTGTCGATGGATTTGGTAATACGATCGTTTAAGTTAAAACAGGCTAATGTAGTAGACTTTCTTTTCCGAAATCCGAATTGCTCCGCTTTAAGGATATCATTTCTTTCTAGGTAGTTTTCAAGTCGTGTGTACATGGCTTTTTCGTAAATCTTCGATAAAATAGGAATTAATGCTATTGGTCTGTAGTTGTCTAATTTAATTTTATCTCCTTTTTTAAATACCGGTTTTATAATTGACTTTTTTAATCTCTGTGGAAAATTACCGTGTTCAAAAGATGTGTTGATGAGGTGGGATAAGTGGAATGAGAGTGTGAAGGAGACTTCTTTTATTATACTAGTGGGAATATTGTCGTAGCCGGTGGATTGTGTATTTTTAAGAGTATGAATTATTCTATATATTTCCTGAGGTATAGTAGGTGACAAGAAGATGCTACGAGGGTAAGATTTTGATATGTTCGGATTATGAACTTTTTTTTGGGGGTTAGGGACGCGATTTATATTAATGAAATACTCATTGAATTCTTCCGCTATATCTTGTGGGGACTGCAGTTGTTTATTATGCCTATCGGTGATGCTAAGTATTTCATTCACTGTTGGTTGGTTGAAATTTTGTTTTATTATATTCCATGCCGCCCGACATTTGTTTTGGGAGTTTTTTATGTATTTTGTGTTACATGTTTTTTGTGAATAGGTAATGCATTTTTTTAATATACGTGTATAGGTGTGTAGTTGACTTTTATTCAAGGTCTTATTCTTATGGTGTTGATAATACAGTTTCCTTTTTGTGATGCAACATTTTCGTAAAGATTTTGTCAACCATTTGTTTACTTTGTTGTGTTTGTATGTAATTTTAACTTTAATTAATGGAAAACATAAGTTGTGGAATAACATTAAGAGGTCATGGAATACTTCAAATGATTTGTCTGGACACGTAGTTTCATATATTTCGGAAAAAGATAGACTATTGATACAGTCTTTGAATTTTTTTATATTTTCGTCGCAGTAATCCCGTTTTTTTATATACCAGTAAGGTGCCATCTGTTTGAGTTTGCAGTCAAATGTTAATGTTTGCGCTGTGTCGTGGTCTGATAGACCTAAAGGGTGTGTTTCACCCTTTGCTTTAGGTATATTACTAATAATGTGGTCTATACAGCTATTTTTCCGGGTTGGTACAATAATATGACTACGCATGTTGTAGTTTTGAAGCAAGCTCTGGTATTCTTTGGTTATGTTGTTACAAGCCATGGTGTTTATGTTCATATCCCCACATACAATAATCTTTTTCTTATGTTTAGATCGGAGGAAGCGTAAGAGGCTATTTAGGCAATCTAAAAATTTGCTAACGTTCGTATCGGGCGTCCTGTATACACATATAATGATTAGGTTAGTGTTTACAATTTCTATACCGCAGCATTCAAATTCTTTTTCGGTTGAGAATGTTTTTAGAGATACAAGGTCGTTATATTGCATGTTTTTCTTGATCATCACTGCTACTCCCCCTCTTTTTTTATTTTTACGGGAGAAATAAGCCGCCAATTGATAATTATTAAGGAAGAAACTACTATCATTGTTCCGATAGTCGTTTCGACGAACGGGCTATAGCGAAGAGTCTCGATCACCATCTCAAGAGACTCGCTAGATGGCTGGATCAAGGTTCAGATACAGAAGGCGGTACTTCTGGACACGGCGCGCATAGTCAGGAGGTTCCTCTCTCTGCAGCCTTTAGGTTTGGTTTTTTATAATGTGTTCATATTTTGTATATACATGTTGTATTTTACTTTTTATGCCACACCTAGCCAGAAAATGGCTTAACCGAACGCTACGCGTACGACTTTCCACTTTCTGGCCAAGTATAGACATAAAATGATGTACACAACACGGGAGGTAATAAAGAAAGCCCTCGATCGCATATTTATGTCCCTCGCTTGCAGCTCGGGCCGCAAACTTCTGCGATCTCGGCCTTTCTTTGTATTACCACCCTAGTTGTGTAATGTACTAGTACCTCCCTAGTTGTGTAATGCACTATTATATATGTATCATAAAATACCTAATCTAAGAAAATAAAGATATACTGGAATAATAGGTGTGGAAATTAAAATTGGTATAACATAGACACTTGTCCAACAAAGAAGTATCTTTGTCGGAATTGTCGTTACACCGGACGTAGCCCTCAATCATCATTTATCTAATCAGCAAAATGTAGGCACTGTAAAGTTTGATAATTCAATTATAAACCCGGAAGACAATGTTTTCGTGGCAAGTCCGCCATATTTATGGCCTTTTTAGTGCTCCTGCCGAGTGCAGGACGTAAAATTACCTTAGGTTCAATTCCGAACGATTTAATAAGGTAAAGACATAAAGTTTGGATAGTGCGCCCGTAGAATATAGATTTATTTTTCCTTTAGAATTTGTTAAATGCTTGCGCATTATGGTTCTACTCTCAGGTTGTCCCGCAGAGATCGCTTATTAGCGATAAAACTACATATTAAAATGCTGTTAGATTTAAGTCTTTTTATGATCTTTTATTTCGGTGCGCAATAAAGGATTATATCGTATTGTATTCAAATATAAATAAAATAAAATAGTTTATTTCTGCAAGTAGGCCCTCCAGGGCTCTTTTACAAGTCTGATTCTATGTTTTCTTTTGGCGCTTCGGGTTGTGACCTTCTGGTGAGAAGAAACGCCAGAAGAAACTCACCAGTTTCTCTTTTTTAAATAAATTATGTCCATAATAACAATTTTTATTTAAAGTATGTAACTTCGCAAAGTTATTATGAAATTTATTGAATTTAGTAAAACTATAAATAAATAATAAATAAATATTAGGGGACAATCTTACACAAATCGAACTAGCCCCATAGTAAGCTCAATAAGGCTTGTGTTATGGATACTAGACGACGATATATTTAATAGATACAAATACTTAAATACATAGAAAACATCCATGACTCAGGAACAAATATTCGTGCTCATCACACAAATAAATGCCCTTGCCGGGATTCGAACCCAGGACCTCTTGCTTCGTAGGCAGGGTCACTACCAACTAAGCTAAAGCGGTCGTCAACTATAGGGAACGTGCACAACGAAGGTGCTGCCAACTGGTGCCGCCAACCCAAATCTTGTACTCTATCATGCTTGGGCCACATTAACGGGAAACGCCGTCAATATCGCGATGACGGACGATTAACGTTAGTGCGTCCTCGGCTTACTTGACATTGACATTTATAAACAGTATTTTTTCAGGCCTGATAAGTTTCCTTTACTGGCTGCATAATGCCTTTTGTCGATTTAGCGCTGCCCCCTATAGTGCCTGTACGTTGCCTGTTGTATGCTGCAAGTTGCAGAAAACGTAAAAACGTAGTCGGGGAGCCCACGATGCTAAATGGGGATTTACTCGAGCGTCATAGAGACCTATTGGGTTGCGAAGCATACTGCCGTCCGATCACTAAAAGTAGTCTAAGCCACAAAACGTACTTTCGAGTTATTAACAAAAAACTCCAAAATAAATATTTCTAGAAAATGTGAAGATTTATGTAGGTTTTTTTTAATATACCAAATAGAACTATGTCTATACTTGTCATATTAATGTACTTCTTTGTATAATAATGCTTATATATTTATATAAATAGCCTTTTGTGTTTTAGACGTGCAATTAAATACCAAAAAATATGGTATTTGCATACTAAAACGTGGCTAAGTATACCTTAACTATGTTATAGTGTAATATTTTATCATACTTTTACTAACATTTCCAATTTGTTTTAGTTTGCATGGTTAAAATATGGCTAAGTTATTTATTCGGTTTATAGCTATGTATTTCTGGCTAAATAAAATGAAAATAACATAACAATAAACACATTACCAGCCATTAGTCATTTTCTAACCACGGACTTGCGAAAAAAATGTCGCTGTACTACCACGGTACGGAATATTGCTTACTTTAAAACACGTTAAATGACAATCCGCCATAGCTAACTATGTTTAAGAGTAGTAAACTTATTCGATAAAGTTACAGTTTCCACTAAATCAATTGATATTCCACTATAAAGCAAGATTATTGAGAAGTTGAGGTAAGTTAATAAAATGAAAAAAGATGAATGATTTATTTTTTTAAACTAATAAATACATAAAGTTATAATTATTATAATACTTATAAGTTCATACGACCATACTCCATATGATATAAGTCTAAACTAATGTTTGGTAGATTTTCTATTCCGTTCGATTAACCGTGCAAATTTAAGTTGCTTTTATAAGCGTTTCATTTTTTGACTCTAAGTATGCATGGACAATTTAGTGTTGTGGGAAACTAGATAAAAATTCTATTCTACTTAAAATGGGAAACACTTCAAAATTTAAAAAAAAGGCGTTTTTGGCATTGGAATGACAAGCAAATAAATGAAAGAGATACACCCATAGAAAATTTCATGCGTGGAAGGAAGTGAGATACACTGTCAAATTTCCTTTTTTGCTTTTGAAGCCTGCCACCAGTGGCCCGTTTCACGAAGTTACTAATTAATAAGTTGTAATTTTACAATTCTACTAGTAAACTAGCAACATCGGTCCATTATAACAACACCACTGGTTGGTTTGACCGATGTAGACTTGTAGAATTGGAACTTGCACCTTCCTGGAATGGGCCACAGCTTGTTAATGTCCAATTGGG
Source organism: Eudemis profundana (assembly GCA_947034925.1). Taxonomy (NCBI): domain Eukaryota; kingdom Metazoa; phylum Arthropoda; class Insecta; order Lepidoptera; family Tortricidae; genus Eudemis; species Eudemis profundana. The sequence continues at coordinate 23,149,258 of OX344805.1, read as the reverse complement.
CTTGTTATTGTCCAACAATCCTGCACCAACTAAAATCTCTGTTTTACCCAATGGTTGACTGGTAGAGAATGCCTTAAATAAATAAGTAAAATTGGGCCAGACTATGGAGCAAACTCGATCAAATCAGATGACATAACAATGCCGAATGCCGATTTTTGGTAAAATTAATTTTATCAGGTATTTCAGGGTGGCAAGTAAAGAAAAAAAAATATTTACCAATAAAAGTGGTATTTGGTGAAAGAGCTGTATGTGAGGAATTAAACATAACTTTTATTTAAGAATTAATAATGCTGCTTAAACTAAGTTGATTGTCCCTTCTTAACAAAAATAATATTTTGTCTGTTTATTCTTTGATAATTAATAATGGAATAAACGAAAAATATTTTTCTCTTGTTGTTCATTATCTTCTGCAAATCGTTTTATTTTATTCAAATATTGCATAAACGGTCATAATTATGTACTGCTACAAAATATTGAACTTTGTGTTATTGAGAGTTTAGTTCAAGGATACCCTGAATAGAATTGTCAATTTATATCTCCATTGCAAAGGTGCGCGGACGCATTGTCCTTCTTATGTTCCATCTAGGGTGACATACCTACATAACTATACAACGTATTTAATATGAAATTTTTAGTGTTTGCGTATTTATCTATGGTTTCACGCAGCGATTAATTTGTTAAGCCCCTCCAGCCGCAGATTTTGGAAAAGATATAATATAGATAAACAGTTCAATCTGCACATTGTTGCCAGAATTCAACCGTTTTAATCGACTGTTTTTATCGACACAAGAAGTATAGTTTAAAGAATACAGAGTAACGTTATGTCAATAAAATTTTATCGGGATTGACCTACGAGTATAAATTTTTCGTATTCATGGCAACAGTAGTATCTGGTTAACTAGTTTTCTTAATTAAAGTGTTCGCTGTATGTTGTTGAGTTCACGCAGCCAGTACGCCCGCATAGAATAACCTACTCGAATGCACCGTCCCACCAACAAACGACTCCGCTGGAGGCACCGTGCATATGACTGGGCGTACATGTATGTCATAGGTTTTCGCGTTAGATTTCCAAATTAATCCAAAATAATTAATTACCGAATCGAGGTATCCGACGTATAATAGGTTCAATATATACTGTATAAGCTTTGGCACTCGACTGGGGTGTGTAAAAACCGAATACGATCAACCATCCGTGTGCAGAGCTCATCTGATCGAAGAACCATACTAACATGTACGCCCAGCCTTAGAGAATGTGACCTGAACATAGCCAGGTTTTAGTGTAGCGATGCTGGTTAGTCTGGTTCAAACGTAGTATTATTATTTTTTTAAGCAATGTATGAGCAATGTATGCATAGCTTTAACATAGTGACGTGTTTTTAGCATAGCAATTGTAATGGGAATCACAATAAATTTCCCACAAAAACACGGTTAAAGTAGTTTAGCGTTGTAATTTCTGAATGATTCACACTAAAAAACATTGTTATAAAGAGGCAAAAGTATGTTAACCAGGAATTTGTTAAGGTTATGTGCATAACGAGCTTATAGCCATGTACCTAGAGAGAGGATTTTGGATGAATCCAACAGTTAACCATTCTTAGACAGGTTGCAGTCTAGCAATGATGGTTAGTCATGTTTTAATTGTGGAAACTCCGAAAAATCATGCACTTAGCCGTGTTGGACGATTCTGTATCTTAAAAACAACATAAGATAGAAAAATAAAACCAAGATAGGTCGATGCGGCTTTTTTTTCTCTCTTAGCCCATATAGAAAACTCAAAAATGGCCATATGTGGCTTAGACTACTTTTAGTGATCGGACGGCAGCATAGATGATAAATATCATATCATATCATATCAATTTATTCATAATATACAATATTATATGTCAATATTACATGTAAAAATATTAAATTCATTAAAAATAATAATCATAAATAATCACTTTTTACATTTAAAAATTCACTATAACTATAGAATGTGTGCTCGAGGAGCCAATTTTTCAGTCGGATTTTGAATAATTGTAAAGAGGATGCAGAAGTAACTGTCTCTGGTAGCCTATTTTTATAGTTGTATAGGTTGCCGTGCACATATATGGCTACCTGAAGTATAACCATTGACGGCAAAGTCAAAATACCCAACTCCTTAAAAAACGGCCTTACTGATGTATCTCGCGTGACGAGGACTATGGCTCTCACGGCTCTTTTTTGTAGGCGAAAGGCACGTTGCCAGTCTGCGGCGCGACCCCACATCTCCACACCGTACTGCAACAACGAGTGTATGGTCGCGAAGTAACAAGTTCGCACGACATGTCGCGGCACGACTCGGGCAAGGCGGCGCAGCGCAAAGCAGGCGCTGCCTAATCTGCCACAAAGTTTAGCTATATGACACGCCCAAGTTAGTTTTCGGTCAATTTGAAACCCCAAGAAGGTGGTCACTTCAACTTGCTCGATAGTTACACCGCCTGTTTGAACCCTAAGTTGTCGTGGTGTACGTCCTCCTAAATAAAAATGTACGAAGTGGTTTCTAAACTTTTATGCTGGCGCAAATTTTACTTTTTACAATACCGTAGCAGACTTCGTTTATATTTAATTATAATTTCATCAACAACTATCCACCATTGCGCCGAGCTGCCATTCCGATTGGCTCAAATTAACACCCTGTATGGTATTTTTACCAACAATTTACTATTTATCACATCACACTAATATTATAAATGTGAAAGTTTGTTAAGATGTTTGGATGATTGGAGGTTTGGTTGTTTGTTACTAAATAACGGGGTAACAACTGAATGGATTGGGCTGAAATTCAGCATGCAAGTAGACCAAGTCCTACTTTATATCATGGTAAATAGTTCCCCTGGGACAGTAACAGGAACAACGCGGGCGAAGCTGCGGGTAAATGCTAATTTTAAATAAATTTAAGTTAAAAGTTCGAGTGCTTGACTCTGTCCGACTGTCCCAGTGGTTATCATCTTGAATATTAAGCAGAGCCCGGAAATCTCGTGGCAAATTTGAGCTGTCATAGGGACTTCTCGTTCAGTCGTTTATCGACTACTTATACATACATATCGATGAGTACAGAATGCAATATTCTGTCGATATTTAGAAAAACAATGTATGATTTTCGATAATTATGACTAATAATACAGTATGACTTATAACTTTATGGGAAACAGGATCCCCAGCGCAGGCTTGCCTCAGGACTGGCGCCATAGTTACTGCCCTCGTCTAAATAAACCTTGCTTAGTACGAAAACAGAAGGTCCCCCGACTGCGAACAAAATATTACAACTTAAAAAAATGTCACATACCAGGCCCTGCGCCGCACGGCGCCTCGTTTACGGCCCCCATTTGCCGGCTCCAGCGAGTGGACTCATTTCTCCGCGGCCATTACGCGGAATGGAACGGTCAGCGTCCACTTATACACTAATCTGTAATGCCTTATTTTCCTTTAAAACCTTTGTAGCTTTTACTCTGGTTACAAAGACTCCGTATATTTTTAAACCAATTAAACCGCTTTCTAGATGTAAATCTTCCACGAAGACGTTAGGATCCAGTGCGTTCCGGTGGTTGACCCCGAACGTCAGTTTTGTTAGAAAGCAGCACGAAAACGGTGAAATAATAGGCAAGTCGGTGGAAATCGAGTTCTATAGACAAAATTTGGACGTGCAATCATTCTTAAACTACAAGTTCAAATTAAATGTTATTGAGTATATATCTAAGTCATATTATGCCCTATATATCCCTGAAACCTGCTTCAGGATTCTAGCTTTAACAAGCACAAAATTACAGGATGTTGAAAGTGGCCTGAATGGCTTCGAGAAAAGGATGGTACGGCCGTGCCTTTGTTTTGCTTGACGTGGCAGGGGCACTGCCGCGTGTCCTCAGATTATTTAGATTGCTTGGACTTAGCTAATTTTGGGTAATTGTTTCTTTATGTCACGTTCTGTGTGAACACACTGAGTGACTGAAATCAAATAATTGATAAGATACGTTTATTTGTTGTAAAAGATAGGTTTGTCCTTTAGAGAAAATGAAAGGCAAGCGGTGAAAATTTGCAGTTTATTTTTAGTGATCAGAACTTAGCCAAATTTAGTAAACTGGCACTGGTCAAGTGGTCAGGGTCGATCTTAAGGCTATTCCACGATTTATAAAATATATTTATAACCTTCGTATAGATACGATAGTAAACTTGTATTTTTAATTCCTAAACATAGTATCGCATCATCATCACTTCACTATCACTACATAGTATAAAACAAAGTCGCTTTCTCTGTCCCTATGTCCCTATGTCCTTATGTCCCTATGTCCATATGTATGCTTAAATCTTTAAAACTACGCAACGGATTTTGATGCGGTTTTTTTTAATAGATAGAGTGATTGAAGAGGAAGGTTTATATGTATAATACATGCATAATATAATAGAGAAACACCGTGCGAAGCCGGGGCGGGTCGCTAGTTATGCATAAAAAAATGTTTAAAACATAAAAAAGACAAATTTGGCATGATTATTATAAATATTAAAGATTAATTCATATTTCTGTATTTAGATGGCGTTAGGAGGAGTAAAATGCACTCGAGCGTGTCCGTCAAGATAGCGTACACCGTAAAGATATTCAGAATCTGATGCAGCCAATAAATAGTACCCAAATAGTGCCGACGAAATACCGAGGTGAAAAAAATCCCCTTAAACTTTTCGAAATATAAGGCCTGTTCACGGTGTTCGCTACCGGGCGTCAAGATGGCGTACACCGTTTGTATCTCTGGAACGGCTTTGTTTTTGGAAACGCTTTATATCTCAAAATATTGTACCCAAATAGTAACCTAGGGCCCTAAAATTTCATTGCTCTAGCTATCGTAGAAGCCGAGATATTCCATGGCTTAACGGTGTACAAAACTTCACACCGTCAAGCTGGCGTACCCGAAAATTTCTTATAGAAAGAGCTCACTGTATCTCGGCTTCTGCGATAGCTAGAGCAATGAAATTTTAGGGCCCTACGGTACTATTTGGGTACTATTTTTTGAGATATAAAGCGTTTCCAAAAACAATGCCGTTCCCGAGATACAAACGGTGTACGCCAGCTTGACGCCCGGTAGCGTACACCGTGCACCGTGAACCGGCCTTATATTTCAGAAAGTTTAAGGGTACTATTTTTTTCACCTAGATATTTCGTTGGTACTATTTGGGTACTATTTATTGGTTGCATTAGATACTGAATATCTTTACGGTATACGCTTTCTTGACGGACACACTCAAGCTGCATATTTATAACAATAAACGGTCTTGCATTAGCAATCGCAAAGTACGGTTGTTTTTATCACTCCCACACCTCAAATCGACCTTTACCTACACTTACATTTACTTTTTATAAGCTGCATCCATCAGGACTTCGTATAAATAACCTATTATCACTTTTTCATAGATTATATCATTGGATTATATACATACATACTCAATACCTGTAAGTTTCGTTTCACTCCGTTTGGCTAATTAAGCTAGTTGGCGGAGAGGCATATTACTTCGATACCAGTCAACGATTAGTGCGTTTGTTTGTGTACGTAAGCTTAAAACATACTAAGTTATAGTGAGTAATCCACTGTACCCCGTGATCCACTGTTACCCAATGTCCCCTAATGACAAGCGTTAGAATTAACGTAGGCTAAGTGACAGTACCTAGAACATAATTTTTTTTGAAATTTCGTACGCAGAAATTTTGATTTTTGGAATTTTACTACGTAGGTGCCCAAATATTAAATATATTATAAACTTAAAGATTGATTCGATGCTGATGGAAAAAATTTAAACTTGCAAAACTTCCCGCTTGAAAAAATCTCGATAATTTCTCAAATTTTCTCATAGGGAAATTATTCAAAATGGATATCTTGGCAATTTTTAAGAAATTTCTGAGAAACTTAGCTTTTTGGAAACTTTGTGCAACTTGGATATCCGTAGTAGAGTTATAATAATACACTCACGGACGATGAATACTTGCCAATTTCTATATATTTTTCATACAAAATGACCCGAACTCATTGTCCGTGAGTGTATGAAAGAACAAACATTTAAAAATCAGATAACGTTGTACAATGTAGATGCCTACATGATGTAATTAACAATTACTTTGCATAAAAAATAGCTTTGACAATCAGATAAAAGTATTTGTGATGTGCGTAAATATGAAATAACTGTAACCTTTAAGTGTAAGTGTACGACCTGAGTCGTCGCTCGAGCGGGGCGTGCAGCGGGGCGGGGCGTGCGGCGTTCATGTTAACCCTTAATTTGGCAGAGAACCAAATGTTTGATTTCACAAGTTTTATTTATTTTCATTTATTATTTTAGTCTCAAAGATGCCCCAAAAAATATTTAAAAAAATATTGACTGAAGGATTTTCTGAAAATCGTATGTACAGTATATTTGACAAAAACCAATGCAATTATACTTCACAAATTGCTTAACAGGACAATACAAAGAGTAAAAAAAACATTTCTTTTTACGCTTTTATACAAAATAATGGTAAAATGCAGCATGAACAGTGGCTATTTTGTTCAAAAAGTTCGGCAAATTGTCGGTTCCCTATCAATTCATCAACCTATCAACTCATTTGAAATGCAACTGGTCTTCGGTTTTATCTAGTCTAAAACGCATCTGGCCTAAATAACTATATGAGAAATCCCAGTAAATACAATATCATACAATCGGCCATCGATGTCAGCGCCATTAATTAGCATTATTCAAAACTAATTAGGATGTCAACGGAAACCGACTAGTTACTAAAACTCTGCTGTCCGGCTGCCCGTCTCTCCGTTAGTCACAGAGTTGTATCTTTGTACCTTTTTATCCGTAATAGGTAAAGACTTGAAATTTTCACAGAATGTATATTGCTATTGCCGCTATAACAGCAAATAATGATAATGAAATAAGGTTAAAATTGAAGGGGGTTCAATACAAGAAACGTGTTTGTTTGGTGTTTCGTGCTTGGCGTGTCTTTTGGTTTTTTGAGACTGCTCATATGTTCTTTCGTTCAGAAAAAAATGTATCAAACTATAAAATGATGCTTTAGACGAGTTGGTACTAACCCGAATAGTGGATGTAAAAGAAAAGTCGCTCCTAGACAAGGAACTACGTAGCCTATCTGCGTTTTTGACGAGTCACTACTTAGGTCAGTTGAGTTTTAAACTACTTTTTACTTTAAATATGAAAAAGGCAAAGTAAATACGTACTAGCAGTGAAACACTGACCTTTTCACTCATTAAATATGGAAAATTATTATAGAAACCTAACAAATACACAAAAATATTAGATCCTCAGTATCGATTTTTGTCAAAAATACTGTACTAGTCTTTCGAATATCAGTATGCTAGATATAAAGTTTTGTCCAAAATACTGTACATATGTGTTTACGTCCCTATCACATATAGAATATTTGATTTGACGATTTTTTATGATATATTAAATATTAGTTATGGTATCACATTATAAGATAATGCTGATCAGACATTTAATTTTAACCAAAAAAATGTAAATAATAACATCAAATACCTAAACACGACGTAACGTCGATCGTTTGCTCACTCTTTTTGTTCAAAACTGACAAATGTCAGTTTGTAGCTCAGTAAGTATTTTTTCCCTTATTCGTAATTATACAAAGAATGAAATAAGATTTAAAATACGGGGAATTTACTAGAAAAATACGTACGTAAATTTTTTCAAAGTAACTGTACAGTATATTGGACTCTGCCAAATTAAGGGTTAAACATAAACAAATGTATCTGAGCGTCCTGAGTGCACGCTCCCTTTGACGCTACCCACCACGCTGCCCGCCCCGCCGGACACGAAGCGTTCCCGAGATAAAGGGTCTTGATAGACAGACTTGAACGGACGGACGGACAGACGGACTTTTGAGATAGGGAGCCCTAAAAAGGTAACACCTTGAAAGGTCAATTCATTATCGACTCTATCTTTAGTCAATAAAGGTGATATCAGATGGTTCACTTTTTGTTCATTTTCGTGTTTCATTCTGCATCTTTCACTTAAAGTGACACGTCTGAACACAAAGTAACATTTGCACACTGAAGACTTTACAAGCACCGCTGCCGCTCACCGCCCCGCTGCCTGCCCCGCTGCCCGCCCCGCTGCACGCTGGCATCCTAAAGATCGTTTTCCAGTTAAACCCAAAGTAAATAATTAACGCCACCAAGTTTATAAAAATATGGCCATGATCACGACCAGACTAAGACGTGAACTTATGTTATTACGATAATGTATAAAGATAAATTCATTTATCAAAAATCTATTTACCTACATCTGATATCACCTCAAAAATAAAATACTTGTTTCTCCAAGATTAGACAGTAGGTTAGTAATAAAACAAAGTCGTGCCATGGTTCATTACAATTTATTTCCTCTGTCACTTTGTCTTAAATATCATATGATCACACGAAATTTACTTTTGTTAAAGATAACAAGGTTCTAGATAAATATGTGAACGTACTGTAACATTTTAATAAATTTCAGTGAGGAAACTGTACGTTGTTCTAGCCGGATTTAATTCACTTCTTAAAAAAGCGATTCTGAGTTTTATGATTTGCGATGGAAACTAAAAATATATACGTGCTTGGAAGACGGGTGATAGACATGTTTTATAGCAAAGGATTCACCGACGTCAATATACAATTCGAAACTGGACCCGAGACTGGAGACGGGGTTATTGCTATGATGTTGTTCGCCAAGATCTCTGCTGTTAAAGAAGGAGTTCCTCTGCAATTGGACGTGGTGATCAAGCGAGCTCCTACCGACGAAAGTTTCCGTAAGGCCATGCCAGTAAGGAATCTATTCCTCAGAGAAACTTTGTATTATACAAAAATCGTCCCAATATACGATAATCTGCAGGACCAGTTTGAGTTATGCGTGCCTCAAGAAATGAGGTGTTTTCTGCCGAAATGCTACGGAACTTGTGATGATTTGAAGCAGGAAATCATCATCCTTGAAGACCTGTCCAAGAAAGGTTTCTGTATCTCACCACTAAAGACATTAGATTATGATCATGCTGCTATCATTTTCCGAACCATAGCAAAGCTCCATGCCTTGTCTTTTATATACGAAGAACGCTACCCCGAAAGATTCAGAGAATTGGCCGATCAATGCACCTACGTGCTACTCACACGAAATGAAGAATTTGATACAAAATTGTTGAGTGTACATGGAGAGAAGGTTGCCAAGCAATTCGCAGATGCCATTACTGATGTTTCTTTGAAAAAGCGCTGCGAAGTAGCAATAGGTAAAAACGCATTTGAAAAGTTTAATGAAATTCAGAGCACTGGAAGAATCAAGGCTATACTACACGGTGACAGTTGGTATAGCAATTTCTTGTTCAAGTATAAGGTAAGCCCAAAAAATAATTCATTACCTACCGACCCAAAGTACATGGTCGAACATTCTAACCTCACTCGAACACAGACTACACGGAGGCTTTATTCCAACAGGACACACGTCCTCAAAAAATAAAAAACGTGTCCGGTTTTTTATTTTTAGTGCAAGTCGGACTTGCCCACCGAGTCAAGACCCTGAGAAGTACGCTATAATTTTTTTTTTCCTTTGTAAAGTCTATTTTTTTATGATTCAATTAAAAATTCATAGTTTTCAGATTTTTCCCTATACTTATAGTATAAGAAGGTATTACTTGCCAAATTTCATAGTTCTAAGTCAACGAAAATTCCCCTTTGAATTTTGTTTTGACAGACGGACGGACAGGCGGACAACAAAGTGATCCTATAAGGGTTCCATTTTCCTTTTGAGGTACGGAACCCTAAAAAAAACATACCAGTATTAACTCAATATCTTCTTTCCGACCTCTTGTTTATTGGATAGATTTAGACAGTTTAGAGATGGGTTACAGCCGGTTACACCGGGTTTTATGTAGTTTATCCGGGTAGGATGCTTCTTTAAAATGGCCTCTGACACATTATTTATTTTATGCCCCATCTGGCCATTAAGTAGCTTTTACCGCATGATACGCGTACGGAAAAAAACAGTTTTCTGGGCAAGTGTAGACATAAAATGATGTACACAACACGGGAGGTAATAAAGAAAGCCCTCGATCGCATATTTACGCCCCTTGCTTGTAGCTCGGGCCGCAAACATCTGCAATCTCGGCCTTTCTTTGTTTTACCACCCTAGTTGTGTCTCTCTCTCTCTCTCTTCTCTTCTCAGCATATATGGGCTCACTGCTGGACATATGCCTCTTGCATGGATTTCCAATTGGTTCTTGATGCGGCGATTCTACTCCAGGTTGGCCCTGCCGTCTTTTTGATGTCGTCCGACCATCTGGCTAGTTGTGTAATGTACTATAACTAAACGAATTTATAGTCACATTGGTATTAACGCTCGTTTTATTTTTTAGGACGACAAACCAACCGAGGCTATACCGCTAGACTTCCAATGGTCTCGATACGGATCAGTAGCGTACGATTTCATGTACCTCTTCAGCTTCTCTGTATCAGGCGAGTTGAGAAGCGATCTTTTCTACCAACTGGTAGACGAGTACTACGGAGCCTTCAAAAGTTTCCTCGCCCTCTGTGGATATGACGCTAATAAGTTTTGTTCATACGAGCAGTTTAAGGAGGAACTGAAAGGTCAGGCATTGATAAGTTTTGTGGCATTCATGAGCGCTACGCCGCTCTTCAAGAACCCAGGACTGACTCTTCCTGAACTGATCTCGTCTCCTGCAGTAGCTTATGCAGTGACCGAAGATTACAAATTATCTGTGAACGGCATGGTAACAGATTGGGCTAATTTGGGATTCATATAGCCAGAGCGCATTTTTAAGGCTCCTAGCCACTATGCCGGCGGGTTTTTGCCGCGCGGGTTAGCCGCCGGGCATTATCAGGCCAGAAGCCATGCTGGCGGCATGCCGGAGCGCCCTCTGTGGCTTATGCCGTTCGCGGCTTGCGCCAGATTTTGGCCGTTTCGGCCTTAAAGGCTCCTAGACACTATCCCAGTGGCTATGTCACCAACAAACCTGGCGGGTATTTGTGCCGCTTCGCCGCATAAACGACCCTACGGCACGCCGCCAGCATGCCCTCTGGCCTGATAATGCCGGCGGCTAATCCTCGCGAGTTGCCCTTAAAATTTACTTAGGTATCAATTTAATTGTAAACATTAACATAATAAAATCTAGCACCCCTCTCTGTTAAGGACTGTCTGCTTTATCAGTAATGTTGTTGGAACGTTCCAGTACTGTACAGCTGAGGGAAACATTTTTGTGCATGATGCATAAAACATTAGCAAACATGCTTAACGCACTGCAGAAAGTAACTTAAGACCTTTAGCTCAATGTAAAGCTTAAGGCGCCTCTCGGTAAAACGAATAACTTTATGGAAAAATTTCCAAATACATCCGTAATGTAAGTTATACAGGCCTTTCTGCCGTTCTATGTCTAAAACGGCTAATTTTTATACAACTTCATAAGTCACAACAGCTAGGCTCGTTTAAGTCATAGGATTGCAGACTAGTTTTCTGTTTCACGTAACAATACATTTTTCAATGTTTCCCAACTGTTTTGTAAAATAAATATATTTTTGATGTACTTTGTTATTTTATTATTATTACAAAATTACCTTGCGATATATCTCCCACAAAGCGTCCATTTTGTCGCATAATATTACTAATTGGTTCACAACTTGTAATCAATTATAAGATCATACCCCAAAGCCAATATCTGGGCAAACAATAAAGTAAATGGCGTAGTTTCAGCAAACAGTCGAAACAAGCCTCCAAATAAGTTAAACAAGTTATTTTCGCGTAAGTTGTAACTATAATTAATCGTGGAGCTCCCGAGCTCGCGATGTCACACCGACTGAAACTTGGCCGATTTTGTCACAAACTTTACAGAATTGCACACAAAGAAACTTCTTAACGTCTTTCTTTGAGTTACTTTTAAAACTGTAGGTACACTACACGCTTCGGGGAACCATCTTATTTATGTTTAATAGATTTTGAGTTATTGTCTCTTATATCTTCCCGTCCCGCCCCCCGACGGCAAATAATAGTATTTTTCACACCTCCTATTCAGAAATAGTACATTGTGTATCAAGGGCGGTAAGTAAGGAATTACAAACGAGTGTTTGTTACAAGGCCGAGGCGAAGCCGAGGGCTTTAATAACACGAGTTTGTAATTCCTTTACCGCCCGTGGCACACACAATGTTTTTCATCACACTTGTGAGGAAATCTGATTAAAATAACCTTACTTAACCTAAATAAAATTGTAAAACTGACAGTGACATTAGTGACATTATCCATAGACAATGCGAATTCACGTCACGTTCGGAAACCATAGCGGCAAAGACTTAAAATGGTTGATTTTATTTTTGCAAAATACTGAAATGCACTATTTAAACATTTAATTAATGTTACAGAAATATGTGTTTACATGTATTTGCAATAACAGTTCTCTTCAAATAAATATTTCAGTAATAAAAGTTAAAAAAGTACGTTGGCGTTTCCTTTGAACATGACAAATAAGAGTAAAACAGAACCAGCGTTTCAAATTTAAAAAGAAAACCATTACGCCCTAGGGCGTAATAGGTCATTTACGGCCCGCAAAACCTACGTGTAATGACACCATTTTCGAGCAAGTGTGATGAAAAAAGTATTTTGATCCCTCATAAGAGGGATCAAAGTGATACTTTTCTGTTCAAGGACTACCTACAGGGTATTTTTAGTTTGAACCTGCTTAGAATATGCCATTGCCATACCATACATTATAGACTCTACATATTGACTCTACATATCAACTCTACATATCGACTCTACATTATTGACTCTACATATCGATTCTACATATCGACTCTACATATCAACTCTACATATCGACTCTACATATCGACTCTCCATATCGACTCTGCATTATCGACTCTACATTATTGACTCTACATATCGACTCTAAATATCAACTCTACATATTGACTCTACATATCGACTCTCCATATCGACTCTACATTATCGACTCTACATTATTGACTCTACATATCGACTCTACATATCGATTCTACATATCGACTCTACATATCCACTCTACATATCGACTCGACATATCGACTCTCCATATCGACTCTACATTATCGACTCTACATTATTGCTCTACATATCGACTCTACATATCAACTCTACATATCGACTCTACATATCGACTCTCCATATCGACTCTACATTGACTCTACATATCGACTCTACATATCGACTCTACATATCGACTCTACATAAAGTCGATAATAAGGAATGGCCCAGACCACAGGTGTTTGGGGTCCGAGCCGCAGGCGAGGGCCATAAATATAATATGGAAGTGGTAAATTCGTCCCGTCCGTAAAAAGTAATAAACGTTTTATAAAATAATAAGGAACTGTAAATTTAACAATTTCACATTTCATTTTATTAAAAATGTGTGATGCTCTTTGACTAACTATATATTTCGTTTTCGTTATTTTGGTAGGTAGCGTTTGTATTTAAATTTTCCTCATAGTCGGTGTGAAAAGCAGTATGTGTCACAAGGTAGCAAAATTATTTTCACCACGGGGGTTAACACTTGAATCCCTCACTACGCTCCGGATTCTACTTTAGAATCCGTCGCTTCGTTCAGGATACAATGTACGCCCTCGCCGTAAATATATCATTTTGCTCCCTTGTGACACAATCTACTATTATGCAACAGTTGTATAAGTGGGTTCAAAAAATGCGAATTGCGTGAGTTGCAAATAGGGACCCAATGAGCGTTTTTTGACTTAATTATACAACGTTGCATACTAGTATTTTATGCAACAGTTGTATAAGAAGGTTCAAAAAATGCGAATTGCGTGAGTTGCGATACGAGCCGCGAACGCGGCGAGTATCGCAAATAGAGACGCAATGAGCGTTTTTTGACTTAATTATACAACGTTGCATACAATACTTTTTCTACGACAGGTTTTAAAATACCTATATATTACAAACAAGGCATAACCTGCAAAGAAGGCAAATATGACGTATGACTGTCAGTATGTGTCTATGGTAAACTTTTTATTTTTTAAATGAAGTTGACACGCAGTGAATATATTAAAAATACTTTTGTTTTTATGTTGGCATCAATGAATTTAGTTCAGAAAGTTTCGTTTTTCTTAAAAGCCGTAGGATTTTAATTGTTTGTTAAGTTGGTAGTTGTGCATTTTTACCGTAAAGTTAAAATTGAGCGCTTAATCCTTGACCTAAGTTTAACCTAGATTTAGAAGTCTGTGGTTGCTAGCAATAACGTAAAGTGGCTATAACGACACTAGTGCTGTTATGGGGAATAGAGTATAGACTTCTTTGAACTCATATTATGTATGTTCTTATATTAGTGTTCGTGACCAAGTAAAAGACAGATAACAGTACAGGAGTAGAAAAAATACTTTTTCTACGACTATGTTTTAAATTATAGAATACAAAATTAATCATAACCTGGAAACAAGGCAAATATGACGTTTGACTGACAGTATGTGTCTATGGTAAACTTTTTTTTTAATTAAAAATATACTTAAATTAAATAGTACATTACACAACTAGGGTGGTAATACAAAGAAAGGCCGAGATCGCAGAAGTTTGCGGCCCGAGCTGCAAGCGAGGGACGTAAATATGCGATCGAGGGCTTTCTTTATTACCTCCTTTGTTGTGTACATCATTTTATGTCTCCACTTGGCCAGAAAGCGGCTTTTTTCGTGCGCGCAGCGTGCAGAAAAAGCCATTTTATGGCCAGGTGTGGCATAAAATACTTTTTTTATGTTGGCATCAATGAATTTAGTTCGGAAAGTTTTGTTTTTCTTAAAAACCGTAGGAATTTAATTGTTTGTTAAGTTGGTAGTTGTGCATTTTTACCGTAATGTTAAAATTGAGCGCTTAAGCCTTGACCTAAGTTTTACCTAGATTTAGAAGTCTGTGGCTGCTAGCAATAACGTAAAGTGACTATAACGACACTAGTGCTGTTATGGGGAATAGAGTATAGACTTCTCTGAATTCATATTATCTATGTTCTTATATTAGTGTTCGTGACCAAGTAAAAGACAGATAACAGTACAGGAGTAGAAAATAGTATTTTATGCAACAGTTGTATATAAGTGGGTTCAAAAAATGCGAATTGCGTGAGTTGCGATACGAGCCGCGAATGCGGCGAGTATCGCAAATAGAGACGCAATGAGCGTTTTTTGACTTAATTATACAACGTTGCATACAATACTTTTTCTACGACGAGGTTTTAAATTATAAAATACAAAATTAATCATAACCTGGAAACAACGCAAATATGACGTTTGACTGCCAGTATGTGTCTATGGTAAACTTTTTTTTTTTATTTAAAATATACTTAAATTAAAAATACTTTTTTATGTTGGCATCAATGAATTTAGTTCGGAAAGTTTTGTTTTTCTTAAAAACCGTAGGAATTTAATTGTTTGTTAAGTTGGTAGTTGTGCATTTTTACCGTAAAGTTAAAATTGAGCGCTTAATCCTTGACCTAAGTTCAACCTAGATTTAGAAGTCTGTGGCAGCTAGCAATAACGTAAAATGACTATAACGACACTAGTGCTGTTATGGGGAATAGAGTATAGACTTCTCTGAATTCATATTATGTATGTTCTTATATTAGTGTTCGTGACCAAGTAAAAGACAGATAACAGTACAGGAGTAGAAAAAATATAATATACAACGGAAGATAGAGCGTCCAGATACATTTATACATTAGTTTATATAATTGAATAATTCCTTACTTTCTTCACTACTTGTTTATAACTTTTAAGTTCGCTTTTAACCAAAGTCGTGTCTTTTAAATAATTATTTTATTAAATGTTCCAGTTTTCATATTATTATAACTCAACTACAGATATGCGAGTTTCACAAAGCTAAGAAGGTTAGTATTGTTATAATCAGCTTTAAAATCTCTTCATTTTAATACCCCACTCGATAGGATTGGAAGTTTTTTGTTTTTCAGGCCACAGTAAATGGCGTACAGCTTCCGCCATATTGGTTTTATTATGACGTCATATACAGGGTGATTTCGGGGTCGTGATCCCAACCATTTTTTTCTGACTCAGTAAATGATTGCGATGCTACCTGTATTTATTCTAACTGAAACAAAGATGTTTCATTATTTACGTATTTTTATTTAAAAATTATTATTGACTCAAAATGCGTGGTCATCCTACTTTTAATATTACACCTTTTTAGAAAACAAACTCTCTGATAGAAGTCCATGCACTTGACATAAGTTTTCTTGGGAAATAGTAGGGTGACCATGATCTCGAATTATCGCAGTTTTTCTTGCTGACTAAAATAGTCGCTGGTGTACGTCAGTCCTAACCTATCGTGATCCTTAGGAGAAAGTAAGTTAAATGCTTCTTTCTTGCTCCACGACCCCGTAATCACCCTGTATAGCCTATGTTACTGGGGCTGACGCAAGGATTCTAACGATACCTAGCATGTCTAAATCGGTTAGTGCGTTTAGAAGTTATTGTGGAATAAAGAAACTCGCATACATACATACATGAAACCTGAAAATCATAACACTCCTTTTTTGAGCAGGCGTGTAAAAACCAGATAACGTTGTACTATGTGCATGAACAATGAATTTGCATTAAAAAATACTTTTAACAATCACATATAAGTATTTGTGATGTTACGTAAATATGAAACGAACTGTATCTTTAAGGTTGCGGTCATGACACTAGCGTGAAGCGGGGCGTCGAGCGGTGTCCATAAATTGTCTCTCAGTTTTGGTTCAGTCCAATCCACTTGAAAATGGACAATACCAATGTATTGAGCCGCGAAACACGATAGTGACCACGTTGTATACCGGACAAGTGCGAGTCGGACTCGCCCACCGAGGTTTCCGTACAAATGCTTGAAATAAAGACTATATTTTTTATGATTTAATTGAAAACATATCGTTTTCAGATTATTCCCTATACTTGTAGTGTAAGACGGTATTACCTATTTGCCAAATATCATAATTCTAGGTCAACGGGAAGTACCCTATAATTTTTGATTCGCTTGAGAGTGTCGAAATTTGCGTTTTTTGCGCCATAAACGGCCATATATTTTTTTACATTAACTTAGGAGTTTGATTTTTCACAGCTTTAAGGGACTGTAGAGTTGTAGACCTGGTTGCATGGTTTTATTTTCAACTTGATACCTCCACGCGTTCTTAACGTCTGACAGTTCATTTGTCTAGATGAATGGACCGACGGACAGACAGACGGACGACAAAGTGTTCCTATAAGGATTCCGTTTGTTTTTCCTTTTGAGGTACGGAACCCTAAAAAGGGCGCAAACTTGAAAGGTCAATACATTATCGACTCTATCTCTATAATCAATAAAAGTGATGTCACAAGGTTAATTTTTTGTTCATTTTCTTGTTTCATTCTGCATCTTTCACTTAAAGTGACACGTCTGACACGAGCACCGCTGCCGCTCACCGCCTCGCTGCACGCTGGCATCCAGTCCGCGGCCTAAATATCGGTTTTTTTTTTTTCAGTTAAACCCAATGTCAATAATTAACTGCGGCACCTGAGTTATGAAAAGATGGCCATGGTCACGGCCAGACTAAGACGTGAACTTATGCTATTGCGATAATATATAATGGTAAATTCATTTTATCGCGTCTGTATCTAACTAGTTAAATAATAAAGGCCTAATTTGAAACGCGTCAAAAACCCACATCGTCACCTTTGATTTCTCGGGTCAGCAAATGAGACCTCTGTCAGCTATAACCAATAGTACCTGGTATGGCCATCGACCAAGTAATGAGCACAACTTTTCTTGGTTTCGAACTAGACAGAGGCCTCACTTGTAGATTACACATAGATAAGGTGTGTTCCGAATTATCGAGCGCATGCTTTGCCCTAAAACGATTGGCTCGGATGGTACCTAGCAGTAGCGTGGCGTCCAAAGAACTGGATTCCTACTGGCTTGCTTAATATTATTAGGCATTTGAGCATCTTATTCTACAGCTCTTAAGGAAAATGTACGCCAAATCTCCACCAGCTTGCCCAAGGATATCTTTGACGCCACGCCACTGGTACCTACTGCAATGGTTCTAACATGCTACTTCACACCTGCAGTATAGGGTGGAGCTGTGAGCGGCGGCCGCCGACTGGGAGAGGGTCTTCCGGCTGCAGAAACAAGCAGTACGTGCGCATAGGTAGTGCGCGTCCCGCAAACTGATTCTGCCAGGCCACACTTCCAGTCACTGGGCATTCTAACGCTCCATTCACTGCTCATCCTGCAGGCAGCGGTGTACGCGCAAGAAAACTTGCACACTGCACCCGTAAACGAGCCTCCGCCCCACCTAGTCCGATTCACTCGAGGTGGACCGGCTAGCGACCTGGTACAACCCCAGGAAACGCCATGGCCAACCACCTGGTCCGAAGATTGCTATGCCCAATAAGGGTCGCCAGTTAGTCATGAATGACTAACTGGCGACCCTTAAAATAATGAATGATATTATTTATGTGCGTATTATGAGATTGACCTGTAAAATTATTAGACCAATAAATATGAATATAAATAATAATATACCTAATAAATACGCAGGGCAGCTTGTGGCGAGCTGTTGGGGAGTAGCGACCCCACGTACCCGAGTGCTCCGGGGGGTCCTTAGGGAGGGTCATGGGATTTAGTGAAAGGACCTCCGCCTCTGGCTTGCCTTAACCGGCCGGCCAGAGTGGAGTCGCGAGAGCTATATGCTCCAGGCGTGGAAGTGTTAAAGGGCATAACGCCGCGAGTACCCTCGGAGAAAGCGCAGCACACCTCTCGACACCCTGCAGCCCTCGGCAGCGGTGTTGCCCCTGGGCCATTGCTCATAATGTCGCTATTTAACAGGGGCCCATCAGCGGAGGGCAAGTCACGGTCTGTCAGTGCCGCGAAAGCCATGAGACACTTTTCCTGACAGGCGCCGTCATGTCTCAATCCATAGCCGGGTTGGGATCATAACGACTACATCGTCAAAACGACCAAATCATCATAAGGTCCAGATCTCTAAAGGACCATCTCTTTAGAAAGCGCATATCTCCAAATGACTAGGTATCAAAACGACTACTTCTTGAGAAGACCACATCGTTAATAGTCCACATATCACAAAGACCAGGGAGCAAAACGTCTAGTTCGTGAAAAGACTATTTCTTTAATAGACAAAATCTCAATAAGACGAGGTAGCAAAACGACTAGATAGCAAAATGTTGGTATAATCATGCCCATTTTATGTATTTAGATTTTCTTATTTCATTTAATTGTGGACATTTTGGACATTGTTGAAATAAACCTCATGCCTATTAAATTACATATTGTAATGTACCTAACTATTTATTTATTTTTAATAGTTTTATAATATACTTTTACCTAACAGATTTCCTCTATAAAATATGATTCGAAAGTCCTAAATGATAAACCAACGTAAAACTTTGTGTTAAGTTTAATTTTTGTTTGCATATTAGTTATTATTTGGGTCATAACGGTTACCCATTTACGTTAAATTAAGAATATATAGGTAATTTAATTCCTTTTGGCGACTTAGGTCTATCAGGAAAAATGACTAGATATAAAAAATGAGTAGAACGTGATATTGTCAAGAAAGAAAATTGGAGAGATGTATTATTAACTAAGTATAAAAATGCCGATATCAAAAAAAAGTCTAAGATGATTATTACCTAAGTATAAAATTGCCGACATTTAAAAAAGTCCAAGATGATTATTACCTAAGTATAAAAATGGCGACATTTAAAATAGTCCAAGGTGATTATTGCATGATACTTTACATGGGTACCTTTGTTTTATTATATATGTATGTTTATTGTAACAAGTATATGTGTATGTCTATTATTGAAATTATACCCATTCGCTTAATAACTATAAAATAAATCTTTATTATAACTAAACTTAAAAAACTATCTGAATAACGGTAATAAAACAAACAAAAGTAAAGAATAAACTAAAACCTAAATATACCTACAAACGAGTTAAGCTATATACAAAAAAGGAAAATTACAAAAAGAATACCCCTTCAAGCAATTCGGTCTGCGGCATGGTCCCCATTACGCTGGCGGCATTACATACGGCACATAGGGAGGCCCGGCTTCACTTCCAACAATGGGTAATTATGGGTAAACCTTCACGTGGTAAATGGTATAATATGATGAATGATAGTAGAAAGGTGTTTAAGTCTAAATTAAAATGGTGCCAAGATAGAGAGGATCAATTTAAAATGGACAACCTAGCGTTAGTCCATAAAGATGGGAATTTTAAGCAGTTTTGGAAAGGGACAAGGAAAATGGAGGTGAAGCCTGGCCTTCCTATGAACGTGGAAGATAAATGCGACCCCATCGAGATTGCCGAGTTGTTTCGTAATCATTTTACGGTCAAATCGTTGATTGACACTCGAACGGGCGCAGATGTAGAGTATGTGGGTGGGGCCGTAGGGGACAGGACTGTCTTTGCAGCTAAAGCAGTGGCCAAAGTTATAAGCAAGATGCAAAGAGGAAAGTCGCCTGGCCACGACGGCCTCAGTATTGAGCATTTCAAGTATGCCGGTGTTCATCTGCCCCGCGTGCTTGCGATGTTCTTTAGTCTGTGCTTGAGCCACTCGTACTTACCAAAACCATTCATGAGAACAGTTGTAGTGCCTGTGCCGAAGAACAAAACGGGAGACTTGTCCAGGAGGGACAACTATCGGCCCATATCGCTGGCTACGACTGCTGCTAAGATACTCGACAGTATGCTCGACTCTGTACTCGAACGCCACTTGAACATTCATGACGCCCAGTTCGGTTTCAGAGCTGGGCTGTCCACTGAAAGTGCCATCCTAAGTCTGAAGCATACTGTCGAGTATTATACGCGAAGGAAAACACCTGTGTATGCCTGTTTTCTCGACTTGTCAAAAGCATTTGACCGAGTCGACTATAACATCTTATGGCGAAAGTTGGGGAAGACAGGCATACCGAAAGAATATGTGCAAATCCTGAAATATTGGTATAACAGTCAAATAAATCAGGTGAGGTGGGCCGATAGTCTGTCTGCCGAATATAAACTGGAGTGTGGGGTAAGACAGGGGGGGCTTACGTCTCCCAAGCTGTTCAACCTATATGTTAATGAACTGCTGGCCGGACTCAGCAGCATGTATGTCGGGTGTTACGTTGATGGTGTTTGTACGAACAACATCAGCTATGCCGATGACATGGTGTTGCTGGGTCCGTCTATCAGTGCACTTAGGAAGCTGGTGGCAGCTTGTGAGGCGTTTGCAGTTGAGCATGGACTGCAGTACAACCCAAGCAAAAGTGTTGTTATGGGTTTTAAAGCGGGTAAAAAGAAACCTAATTTTGTGGCTCCTATTGTACTACATGGGTCCGTCCTGTCAGCTGTTGAGTCTTTTAAATATCTAGGTCATATTGTAACTTCTGACCTTAACGACGACCGAGATATCGAACGGGAGCGCAGGGCGTTAGCTATCAGGGCTAATATGCTTGCCCGCAGGTTTGCTCGATGTTCCACCGATGTAAAAATCACACTGTTTAAAGCGTACTGCCAGTCATTCTACTCGAGCAGCCTGTGGGTAAGGTACACGAAAAAAGCCTACAACGCCCTGCGAGTTCAATATAATAATGCATTTAGGATGCTGTTGGGACTGCCTAAATGGTGTAGTGCTTCGCTAATGTTTGCAGAGGCCCGCACGGACGGTTTTCAAGCGATTATGCGCAAGAAAATCGTCTCGATGCTAAACAGACTCAGAGGGAGTTCCAACAGGATCCTAGGTGTCATTGCTGACAGGTTCGACTGCCCGATCCTATCGTACTGGATCAGCCAAGTAAAAGGGGTTGCACTGTTTAGATTTAAATAATTAATTGTAATTGTAGACTTTCTTCTAACGTAGAATAAGATATACTAACACCATATGGATGTACAAAACGTCTGAAATAAAGTTTTATTTATTTATTTATTATTTATTACCTCTCTGGATTGCAAGTGCAATTCTTTGAGAGAGGTAAGCGCCAGCTCTGGGATCTCCCGAGGCGTGGACCAGCCGCGGCGACAGGGTCCTCATGAAGGTCTTCATGTCGGCCGACCAGGGTCCCAGGGTCTCAACCACAAGCGCCGCAAACTCGTAGTCCTTTAACAAGGCAGAGTATTTGCGGCGCTTTAAGGCCTGAGCCTGGTCAGCCGCGGCGCCGGCCTGTGAGCGGGTTGCCTGAATGTGGGATGCAGCCAACGTGTCCACGCAGGTTGCATCCCACACCAGGGCTCTACCGAGTTTCCATGGTACCAATGTGGCACCATCCGGTCGCCTGCCATCGTCTCTTGCCATACCTGCGGGTTCTAGGATCGCCGGTACGGCGGCAGTGGCAAGAGAACGGCGGATGATGTCATTTATGGTACCATGGCGGTATATGCGGCCGGCACTTTTGCTGCAAGAGAGGCCATGTCGCCCCAGCTGGTCCACATCCCTGCCACAGACGCATGTGTGGGACACGCATATTCTGGCTCCGAGTCGAAGGCAAATCGCAATTCTCAAGCAACTCGGATCCAGAACTGTCCCTATGTTGCGTGAGGGAAGAGCGTGTAGCCAGTGGCCCGCCTCGCTCGTGGAGACAGCCAGGATACGGGCCCGCTCCGAGTCATCCAGACTATTGTCAAGCAGCGTAGTGTGGGTTGTCATGAGCCGGGGAGTATCCCAGGCTCTTTGGTGATGCTTTGTGGCTGGAAGATCCACTCCCGGGCACGAGTCGCTCCAGGCCTCCCTGGCCTCCACCAGGCTCGCTATCTCAGTGTCAGGTATCTGTGGGAGATTTAAAATAACACTGACGAGAGACAGCGAACCGTAGGCGGAGGACAGAAATGCCGGCAGTGCCACGCTGGATGAGGAGCGAACCCCCAGTCCACCAAATCTTATTGGGAGAACCGCTTGGGTCCAGGGCGTAATGTCGAAGTTTATATTTAGAATTTTGGAAAGTGTTACTCGGAGGCAATCATCGATGTCCGACAGTATATGCGGAAATTTCCAGACTGGGCAACTGCGAAGCATATACATGAATTTGGGCGTAAACAGACAAGACCGAATTATGTAGAGTGCCATATGAGGACTAATTTCGAAAAGGAGGTTGGATGTGTTTTTAAATAGATTTAGTTTGCAGGTGATGACCGGGATGATTGCCTCGTCAAAAATTGGTGAGCCTAGAAGGGTGAGTGATGAATTTGAATGGACGGAAATGTTTGGCATAACTACATTGAAATTTGTGAGAATTTCTATTCTTTTTTCCGGTGAAAGGTGCTTGGGTAGAAATATTTCGCATTTGGTATAATTTAATGAGAGGCCGATATCAGAAAATTTCTTAATTATCATTTGTAGATCCTGTAGAACTGTTAGGGCGTCTCCGCCTAGGGAGCCATCATCCAGATACCATAAGTTGAATTTAGATTTTATGTCCGAAATTATGGGTTGAATGGCTAAACTGAATATGGCGGGCCCAAGCGGGTCCCCCTGTTGGCAACCCACACTTGAAGAAATAACTTTGTCACCGAAAAGCAATTTTGTTGGTGCCCCATAGCATTGCCACAAGTATTTGTACAGCTCTGGTAGTTCTTTTTTTATTTCTGCTAAAAGGGCACCACGGTCGACCGAATTAAAAGCGTTTTTTACGTCAATTTTGATAAATACCTCATAGTCGGGGCGAATAAGGAACGAGCGTGCCGCGTGTACGGCTGCCTCCGACCCGCCTTTGACTCCGAAGCCCAGCTGTCGTGGCTTGAAAATGTTGGTAAGCCTCTGGTTAAATTTTCGGCAGCAGAGCTTCGAAGCCAAGCGCCTGAGCGTACAGCCGACGGCAATCGGCCGTATGCCGCCGTCCTTTTTAGCCAGTGCTACCAGGTTGGCGCCGTACAGGAGTGGCACGATCTCAGCGTTCACGCGGCCTGCAAGCATGAGGTTTATTAGCCCAGTGAGTTCTTTAATTAGGGCTGGTCCTTTATCCCCTGCAGCAGTTGTAAGATCTTTAAGATGTTGAGGGGATAGTCCATCTAATCCGCCGGCAGAACCATTAGGGAACGACCATATGGCCTGCTGCACTGCGTCTTCGCTCATAGTTGCGTTATCATCTTCCGGCACCGGAGGATCTGGTAGCTGGGCTGAGGTGCGAGGTACTGGATGCTTGTCTTTTAGGGCGGCATAGGTCTCAGCTGAGTGCGTGGCCAAGTCGTCGTTGGAAAATAGGAGGCGTGCAGCGCCGCTCACATTACCTTCCGAGATTTTACTTTCGATTGCGGTTATTTTTGAATGTAGTTGAGAGTTAAGTCTATTATTCTTGCGGCGGTTTTGTGGGATGGTGGGTAGTTCCGGAGCCAACAAGGTGTTCTTTTTGATTTGGGTAGTTAAGGAGTCCTTGTTAGCTTTATCTGCATGAAGGACATGGTACGAAAATGTGAGCAAGCGCTCCCAAGCTTGGGGGGTGTTTTCCTTGACGACCTTGGCAACGCGCTCGGTGAGGCAGCCGGCCACGGATATTCGCGCGCCCCGGGGTATTCTTTTGATAATCGGGATGTTAGCCTTTAACAGCCCCAATCTCTCGGCAAGCGTAATTGTACTGTTTGCGGTTGATCTTGTTGTATCTCTCGCGGGAGATGATGGCAGGGGCTGAGAAGCGCTGGGCAGCGGGGGATCGACATCCATACGAGTCCCATGTCGGCGGGTGGTATGGATTGCGAGCCCCCGCTGCCCCTTGTATTGTTTATCGTCTCCGCAAACAGGACATTTTAGCAACTGTACCGAGGTGAAACATGGCTGCGAAGGCATTAAAATACAGTAAGATACTTACAAATTAAAACACTTACAAATAACAGATATGAAATAAAATTAAATATAAAACAAGCCACACCGACAACGAAACGAGAGGCACTATTTTACGTATTTAAGTAAAAATAAAATCTGTTCACATTGTTTGTAAAAACACTTAGTGACAGGACGGTGACACCGGGCGTCTATCACATACGGGGCGCCGCCCCGGGCGCATGCGGGGCTTATTTCTCTTATAAGGGCCGTTTTGCACGCTCTGGTCGAGATCAATCCGAGTCGGTGGCGTAGATATCGGAAGCACTTTGTCATCTACCCATTACAGCAGGCCACCATGCGCTAACAGACCGTTAATCTAGGTGTGAAATTGGATGTGAACTTGTAGATGTTTGTTGCTCTGGGCTATTATATATAATATACTTTTCTGTTTTTCAATCAAATTAGAGGCCTATATTTGCTAAATATTGAAAAAAAAATTCGGGAGTAATTTTATTTGACATGTTTATTTTCTGACAAATTCTAAATTATATATATATATATTATACTTACTCTTATATAGATTTGTGACTCGAATGCCATTTCGGTTATAAACAATCTTGCACCAATTAAAGTCTCTGTTTTACCCGGTGGTTGACCGGTAGAGAATGCCTTAAGGCATTAAGTCCGCCGTTTGTACTTTTTTATTATTGTGCAATAAAGTTTAAATAAATAAATAAATTATTACCTAAGTAAGTATATGATGACTTATATCAGTTTACTTCACATTAAAATAGATTGTGTATCTTCCTATCTCTAAAGAGCTAAATAGTCTAGAAACTTCCACTACTCAGGAACATGCCCTCCTGTAATTATCGAAAAGAAAATCATAATTATTATTTAGAACATTTTGTAAGAGATTGTTGACATTTTTATACTTAAACTTTCTGGATCATAATCTTGTCAAAATATTATGTTTACATTGTTAAATATTGGCATTTCTATACTTATACTTTCTGGGCTATAGACATTTTTACATATTGACATTTGTAAATATCGTCATTTCTATATCTCGGCATAAATAGCCTTGGACAATTTAATTTTATAAAATCGTCATTTTTATACCTAGTCATTTTTCCTGATAGACCTAAGTCGCCAAAAGGATTTAATTTACCTGTAAGTTTATATAAATGAATAGATAAAGTCTATTTAATTTTACTGTTTTTCTGCGTTTTTATGTTATGAATAAAAAATATGCAATAAACTGTACTAGCACTGACATAAATTCAGTAAGTCGTTTTGCTACCTCGTCTTATTGAGATGTTGTCTATTAACGAAATAGTCTTTTCACGAACTAGTCGTTTTGCTCCCTGGTCTTTGTGATATGTGGACTATTAACGATGTGGCCTTCTCGAGAAGTAGTCGTTTTGCTACCTAGTCATTCGGAGTTATGGGCGTTCTAAAGAGATGGTCCTTTAGAGATCTGGACCTTATGATGATTTGGTCGTTTTGACAATGTAGTCGTTATGATCCCAACCCGCCTTTCATTAAATTGTCGAAAGGGCCTCTACGCGTTGGCTTCGGCTCCGCGCACGCCTCCCAAAGGGCCGGGACACTATTGTCTCGTGTACGGGAAAGACATACCTAATAATAATAAATATAAATATTTGCTTCTTCAAGATTAGACAGTAGGTTAGTAATAAAACAAAGTCGTGTAATGGTTCATTACAATTTACTTCCTCTGTTACTTTGTCTTAAATGTCATATGATCACACCAAATTTACTTTAGCTAGAGATAACAAAGCTCTAGATAAATATGTTAGCGCACTGCAACATTTTAATCATTTTCAGTGAGGAAACTGCACGTTGTTCTAGACTAGACGGATTTAATTCACTTCTTAAAATAGTGTTTTAAGTTGTATGATTAACGATGGAAACTAAAAATATATACGTGCTTGGAAGACGGGTGATAGACATGTTTTATAGCAAAGGATTCACCGACGTTAATATACAATTCGAAACTGGACCCGCAACCGGTGACGGGGTTATTGCTATGATGTTGTTCGCCAAGATCTGTGCTGTTAAGGAAGGAGTCTCTCTGCAATTGGACGTGGTGATCAAGCGAGCTCCTACCGACGAACGTTTCCGTAAGGCCATGCCAGTAAGGAACCTATTCCTCAGAGAAACTTTGTATTACACTAAAATCGTCCCGATATACGATAATCTGCAGGACCAGTTTGAGTTATGCGTGCCTCAAGAAATGAGGTGCTTTCTGCCGAAATGCTACGGAACCTGTGATGATTTGAAGCAGGAAATCATCATCCTTGAAGACCTGTCCAAGAAAGGTTTCTGTATCTCACCACTAAAGACATTAGATTATGATCATGCTGCTATCATTTTCCGAACCATAGCAAAGCTCCATGCCTTGTCTTTTATCTACGAAGAACGCTATCCGGAAAGATTCAGAGAATTGGCCGATCAATGCACCTACGTGTTGCTCACACGTAATGAAGAATTTGATGCAAAATTTGTGACTGTGCATGGAGAGAAGGTTGCCGAGCAATTTGCAGATGCCATTACTGATGTTTCATTGAAAAAGCGCTGTGAAATAGCAATAGGTAAAAACGCATTTGAAAAGTTTAATGAAATTCAGAGCACTGGAAAAATCAAGGCTATATTACACGGTGACAGTTGGCATAGCAATTTCTTGTTCAAGTATAAGGTAAGTCCAAAATTAATTCAAAACATACATGGTCGAACCCTCTAACCTCGTTAACACATTATCAACAAACAATACTACATTACTTACCTGGTAAAACAAAGAATGTGGAAATAATTTGACGCCAGAGCCGAAGGCAACGCTTTCCGATATCTTGTTTATTGAATAGATATAGAAAGTTTAGAGGTGGTTTACCATCGGAGCTTGGTTTTATGAAGTTTTTCCGGGTAGGATGCTTCTTTAAAATGGCCTCTAACGCATTATTTTTTTAACTAAACGAATATAAAGTAACAATGGTCTTTTTTTTGTTTTAGGACGACAAACCAACCGAAGCTATACCAATAGACTTCCAATGGTCTCGATACGGATCAGTAGCGTACGATTTCATGTACCTCTTCAGTTTCTCAGTATCAGGCGAATTGAGAAGCGATCTTTTCTACAAACTGGTAGACGAGTACTACGGAGCCTTCAAAAGTTTCCTCGCCCTCTGTGGATATGACGCTAATAAGTTTTGTTCATACGAGCAGTTTAAGGAGGAACTGAAAGGTCAGGCATTGATAAGTTTGGCGGCATTCATGATCGGTAACCCGCTCTTCAAAAACCCAGGCATGACTCTTCCTGAACTGATCTCGTCTCCTGCAGTAGCTTATGCAGTGACTGAAGAGTACAAATTATCTGTGAACGGCATGGTAACAGATTGGGCTAATTTGGGATTCATATAACCAGAGCGCATTTTTAAGGCTCCTAGCCACTATGCCGGCGGGTTTTTGCCGCGCGGATTAGCCGCCGGCATTATCAGGCCAGAAGGCATGCTGGCGGCGGGCCGAAGCGCCCTCTGTGGCTTATGCCGTTCGCTTCTCGCGGCTTGCGCTCCAGATCTTGGCCGTTTCGGCCTTAAAGGCTCCTAGACACTATCCCAGTGGCTATCTCACCAACGAACCCGGCAGGTATTTGTGCCGCCATGCCACACAAGCGAGCCTCCGGCACGCCACCAGCATACCCTCTGGCTCGATAATTCCGGTGGCTAATCCGCGCGGGGTGCCCTTATAATTTACTTAGATATCAATGTAATTGTAAAAATTAACATAATATAATCTAGTATTGCACCCCTCTCTGTTAAAGATTGTCTGCTTTATCAGTAATGTTGTCGAACGTTCCAGTACTGTACAGCTGAGGGAAGCATTTATGCGCATGATGCATAAAACATTAGCAAACATGCTTAACGCTCTGCAAAAAGTAACTTAAGACCATTAGCTCAATGTAAAGCTTAAGGCGCCTCTCGGTAAAACGAATAACTTTATGGATAAATTTCAAAATACATCCGTAATGTAAGTAATACAGGCACTTCTGCCCTTCTATGTCTAAAACGGCTAATTTTTATACAACTTCATAAGTCATAACAGCTAGGCTCGTTAAGTCATGGGATTGCAGACTTGTTTTTCTGTTTCACGTAACAATACATTTATCAATGTTTCCCAACTGTTTTGTAAAATAAATATATTTTAGATGTACTTTGTTATTTTATTATTATGACAAAATTACCTTGCGATGTATCTCCCACAAAGCGTCCATTTTGTCTCATAAGGCGGAAAATTTAAAACGATGAAAAAACTTACTTTGCGATCAAGTAATAACAGAAAGTTACAATTAATGTGATTCGATTTAACATTGATCGTTCTTGTGGGTGAATTTACTCAAAAAAAACATTTTGTACGATTAAAAAAATAACAATAAAATCAACCCAAAATCGCAATATTTCTCATGCCACAACACGGCTGGTTTTGATTTTAAGGGATTATTCGCTAAACAAAAAAGTGTTTAAAATAATTCTATAAGACGTGGGTTTCACAGACCAGGAATAAGTTTTTAGTACTTACTTACATACACACTAATTGATTCAAATCATGAAGCAAACAATTGTCCCAAATAATCATTCATCTGAACTTCGGTTATTTCGTATTTCTTTAAATGAAAATATTATTAGCGGTAGGAGAAATGTTATTCCCGACTATCCGTTCGCCATTCTTTATGCGCTCGTGAATGCTCAACTAAGAAGAACGTTTTTGTCTCAAAAATGTATCAACATTTGTGCGTCACCCCTCACACGTATCACGATTCTCTTAATTCTTATTTTTCATCATTACTCCATGAACATTAATTTAAATTATGACCAAAGTGTTTCATGTTATAATAAATTAGTAACAATTTACTGACATTCTAGTTCGGAGTTTATTTAAGCGCAATCATGCACATTACATGTTTTTTTTTCCTGACCATCATTCTCCTTAGCAACACTGCCCAGCGTAATGACTTTTATTCAGAATAATACTGTCAATAACAGCATTTTTGGTAACCGACCTGTGGAAGCGGAAAGGCTGACCTGAGGCAGTCATTTATTTATTTTGATTAAATTTAGTGATAAATAATCAGATTAACTTGAATGTACCTCGGGATTCAACAATCTTCGCGCAAAAAACTTTGACTGCGACAAAAAACAAGTCATTTCTAACCGGTGAATTGTTCTCCTTGAAAAACATCAAAACGAGTGGAGGTTTGCATGCAGGCGTGAAGAGAGCGGCTTCGATAACCCAAGAAAAAAAATTAACTTCCACAATAGTGGCGTTTTACCTACCAATAAAACGCTTATTAAGCAGTAACCTTATTTGAAGCCTAAATAAATAAATAATTTGAGAGAAGCGAACTTGATTTCCTGTAACAGATCGGTCATACTGCGAATACTCCCACCTCATCCCTCCCTTTCTGACGTCATGTCCTGTCCACCAGGTGGGGACCGAGCTACCAGCGCTCGGTGTCCTCCTCATTGGATCTCAAATTATTAGTTAAATCACCAGGCAGAGTTTAAATATTAGGCTTCAAATAAGGTTACTGCTTAATAAGCGTTTTATTGGTAGGTAAAACGCCACTATTAAGCTGTGAACCGTTATTTGAAGCCTAAATAAATAAATAATTTGAGACCTGTTTGTTATCGCCTGGTGGACAGCTCGACGCCAATGTGATCATAGGTTCATTAAAGGGAGAATTAATGTAAAACAACATAAACTCAGAAATCATTTATTTTATGATTTTAAAGTGTATTGTATAGTACACATGTAGTAATTAAAGTACTGAATAGTGAAACATATTCTTTAAAATAACTATTCCTTAATGCTATACTATGAGTAGTATCTAATAGTTAACGCCACTTAAGTAGGTACTATTAATCTGATCAACAACCTAGTTACACTATAGGTAGGAACTTTAATATGATAACAAAATATACAGATACATAATCACTTAAGTATATCGCACAAATCATTTTCTTAAAAAGGAAAGTTTCACGAGTTCAGAAGTTTGAATCTCAAGAATGTTAATTCTAGAAAAAATCACATATTTCCAGATAGATGTATGTTAGGTACACGAAAATAGACAATGATTTATTTTAATCTTACTCATCTACTGGCACAAATAAATTACCACAAGATTGTGATGAGATAGCCGTAGGTTCAATTGGCCGACAATAGTATTTAAGAAATGTGTTCTCTGAACGCCAATTTCCCCGGGCTAGAATTTCATCTAACGGGCTGTTTTCAACCCAACTTTTAGATGCTACTGCCGGCCGAATACTGCCAGCACTGGCTTTGATACCGGCCTGCAATAAAATCTTCTTTACCCAACCAGAAATAACCGTGCGTGATGCGGCTTTTGGTTGTCCGCATGCAGTCAGAAACAAATTGTTCACAGCACAAGCTGTACGTCTAGATTGTGATAGCGTAATTACTTTTTTAACCCAAAATATTGGATCTAAAACTTTATAATCTTTATTTCTAAAAATTTGCCAACCAGACTGGCGGTTTATTACAGTGTCTGTTTTGGAACCATACTTTGGCCAAAATGTTATAGAATCATTTTTAACTATACAGCTATCACCATCTATGCCTAAAAGTGTCAAATCATGCACTCGTCGACCTGAACATAATAATAATAAAATTGCAGCGCGTGCAGAGCACTCGTACAAACTGTTTTCATCACTATTATTATTTTTAAGCCAATTGACAAGAATATCTGTATCCCATATAGGCACTTTTTTATGTCGTACACTAGAATTACTAATAGATTTTAATGCTTGCCGAACCAATATATGAGAACTAAGTCGGTTACTTAGACACGGGTCGCAAAGAGTGGAAACTGCAGATTTGTATACTAAAATAGTACTGTATGCTAGTCCCTGCTTAAGATGAAGATCTATTAAAAATTGAGCCAAATTCGCACCTTGAGGTTTTGATACACTCACAGAATTATTATTAGCCCAAACTCGCCATTTTTGCCACGCATTTTTGTAAGTTTTAATAGAAGCGTCTCGCCAACTCTTCTGTAAAAATTCGATTTGGTCTCGGGACCATCCATTTAAACTTTCCGACCACCCCCACATCTCCAGACCTCCAGGGTCATGTCCTGCACCATGGGAGGGGGGTGGCCCGTCGTTGCATCTACCAGGACTCTCTCCAGATTGTATATTGTAAACGGGGGACCCAAAGCCCTGTTCTTGAGGTCCGGTCGCCAAAACACTTTCAACCAGCGCGGAGCTACAACTAGGTAAATTCCTTTCGCATTGTTGAGGTGCTGTAGGACATGGGGAATCAGAAAGGGCGGGGGAAATACCCACGCCAGGGGATAGTTCCATTCTTGACTGAACGCATCGTATAGGCTGGCACGTTTGTCTGTCAAGTCTAGGGTCCCGTACAATGGTAGGACATGCGCTACTGACGACGCAAAGAGGTCTATCACTGGCCGGCCGAACTTGGCAAAGATCTGATTCGTCATGTGGGGTAGCAGATGCCACTCTGGGGGGCCTGTAAGACGAGACAAGTGATCGGCTTCGCCGTTGTAGCGACCTGGTAAGTAGTGTATTTCGATGTGGATTCTGTACTGATCCAGAATTGTGAAAATTTGATGAGCAATTTTCATCAGAGAAGCAGATTTTGTGCCCCCTTCGTTCCTCATATAGGCAACTACTGTTCTGTTGTCGGATTGTATCAACAGAGAAGAACCGACTAGGCGCTGAGCGTGACCTTCTAAGACGTGCCAAATTGCCAACATCTCGCGATGGTTGGAATGAAGTCTGGCTTCCTCCGGTGACCAAAGACCGGATAACCTGAGATTGTCCAACTGAGCACCCCATGCTTGCCCTGATGCATCCGTTACCAGATAATTGGTGACCGGAGGATAATGAATTGGAGAACTCTCCTCGAGATTGGTGGACCACCAATTTAGTTCTTTCAAAACGGGGATTGGAATCTGATAGCATTGGCGTGGATTCCTTAGTAATAGACTCTGGCAATGCTTTAGCAAGGCTCTGTGATTCAGACGACCCCTGGGGACCATAAAACTGGCAAAATTTACCATTCCTACCAGACTCTGCACTTCGCAGACATTTGCCGTTTTCTTTTTGAGCAGATTTTGTACTTTTTCTAGAAAGCTCCGTGCTTTTTGAAGAGGTAGGCTTTTTTCGTTTATGTGAGGACTCCAGACGACGCCTAGATACTCTAGGCTCTTTTGTGGCGTCAACATCGATTTGCCATAGTTGACTTGCCAACCTAGATGCTCTAATAGTTGAGTTACTTCGAGAGCTTGACGAGCTAAGACTCGGGGGTCCTGATTGGCTATCAAGAAATCGTCCAAATAAACAACTATTCGAAGACCTTTTTCTCTGAGTATCTGAGCTACCCAATTTGTCAGGGATGCAAAAATCCTCGGCGAGCAAGCGAGGCCAAACGGCAGACAGGTCATTTGCAGTAATTGTTGGTTGTAAATCAACCTGAGGAAGCATCGGTGTGCTCGAGCAACTGGCAGATGGAAGTATGCATTTGACAAGTCTATTTTGACTAGCCAGTCGCGGGGTTGTAGGAATGTTAACAGTTTGTGCATGTTTATCAACCGAAACGGTTTTACCAAAACGTACACGTTTAGGTTCCGTAAATTGAAAATCGGGCGGGCCGAGCCGTCGCTTTTTGGTATTATGAA
The DNA here is from genome assembly GCA_947034925.1 of Eudemis profundana. NCBI lineage: Eukaryota > Metazoa > Arthropoda > Insecta > Lepidoptera > Tortricidae > Eudemis > Eudemis profundana. Next base: position 23,115,718 of record OX344805.1, on the reverse strand, counting down.
CATTGGAGATACAAAGCTGGGGCTGGGATCTACAGGTTCCAACACTTTCATTTGCAACATTTGCTTTATAACTTGATCCATTTCCCGACTTTTTGGTGTTAGCCAAGGATGATTGGTTAGGTTTGGATAAAACAAAGGGGGTTTCGCAATGAAAGGGATTCGAAAATTTTGAATGATTTGTATTAAAATCGTAGGAGCCTGTAGATCCTTCCAATTTTCTACAAAGTGTACTAATCGGCCCGCCCGAAAATTGCTCGAGTCAGAACTTCCGCTTAGTTTGCCCTCGTGATGCGGAGGGACCTGAGAATCTACCCCCGCGGTAGTTATTGGCAAAATGGTCGTTGCTTTGAAAATTCTTACTAGGCCTCTGGCGAGAGGGCTTTGTCTGTTGTCCGGATTTTTGCGCATGGCGAGGGTAGTCGCGCGGTTGCGCCGGATAATTCATAAACACGTTAGGCATTGGCATATTGATTGGCATTCGACTACTGAAGTCGGGGTATGCGTAATTGGTACTAAACAACGCTGGACCTTTGTTTGGGTAAGCATTAGCATAACTAGGCATGGCCTGAGCTTGCTGTTGTGGCTGAGCTTGCGCAGCAGCTTTAGTATTAGAGGGCGCCCGGGGCGGCCAAAATATTTTAGAGGCACCACCAGCTTTTTCAATTGCATTAGCAAACCGTTCTTTGTTAAACAAATTATCGCAGGTAGGTGGAATTTTCCTCAAGCTAGCTTTCAGAAAATTGTCTTTTACTGACCGTAATAAATGATCGCGTCTTTGTTGTATAAGCTCGGCCCTATGGCCGCAAGCAATTTGTAAAACATCATTACTAATTTTCTGAAAGCTACCCTGCACGAAAATTTCATTTAACTTATCCTCCAACATTTTTGGAGTAACCTGCCCCACTGCATTAAACCATTCGACTAAGCTCTTGAAACCGCTCTGAGCTGCCTCGTTTTGTTTAATAAGGGCCTGGGTTATAGCCGCAAACCCACGTTCAATAAGTGCTAACGAGTTAAACTTATCAAATGGCTTAATCTCATCATTTGTCTCCAAATATGTGAAACCTGGTGAAGAACAGTATTGTTTCTGTGCGTCTGCATAGCGAACACTATCCCAGTCTTCAGAATTGAACCTCTGAATACCATTAATCAATTGAACGAAATTTGGCAGTGATTTAGGAATAGATGGCTCTTTTAACACAGTATTCAAGGGCAATTGGAATGAACACCCGGGCACCGGCTGTTCCAATTGTGGGGCGGAGTCATTATTATCGGCGAAAAGTTCGCCACTAACATCTGCACTAACGTCCGACACATTACAATCTCCTACAGCAGGGGTGGAGTGAAAGCGAGACTGATAGGCCGCGCTACCCGCAATAAAATTTGTGATGCCACTTACTTGTTCACTCAAGTATCTTATAGCATTAGCTGTGGATCCCTTACGGCACCGCTTGTGCTTATGCTTCTTTGTCTCGGTGGCCTTCCGTTTCCTGCCCGCTCGCGACGGCCCGGGGTCCTGCCCCTCAGCAGGCGGCGCTGGAGCCGTCTCCGGCGCCGGTGTGGGAGTATCCGAGGATGAAGAACTAGACGAAGAATCCGAAGATTCACCCGTATCGCTCTCCATTGCAGTATATTATAATTTCCAATCTGGAAAAATAATAATATTAAAAACCGAACGGTAACACCGTTAATTTTTTATAAAAATTCAAATTACTTTACGGTTATACTTGGTACCACGTACCTAGTAGAACGACCGATTGCTACGGCAAACAAGACGCCAATGAGGAGGACACCGAGCGCTGGTAGCTCGGTCCCCACCTGGTGGACAGGACATGACGTCAGAAAGGGAGGGATGAGGTGGGAGTATTCGCAGTATGACCGATCTGTTACAGGAAATCAAGTTCGCTTCTCTCAAATTATTTATTTATTTAGGCTTCAAATAACGGTTCACAGCTTAATAGTGAATTCTTGATTTGATGAACGGCCCTCCTAAACGGTGATAGTTCGCCACAGGGTGCTCGACCAAATGTCTTTATCCATGTTATACATACTGTCCCAAAACTCAACGATAAGCCGGCACCAGAGGATGGAGCTACTTATGATTAGTCGAGAAAAAATAAGGAAAAAAATATATATCTCAATTATTTTTTCTCGACTAATCATAAGTAGCTCCATCCTCTGGTGCCGGCTTATCGTTGAGTTTTGGGACACGTTGTATAAGACCTTTATAGGATACCAAAATCACCAATAAAGTAGTATTTTTTTAAGCTAAGGCAAAATTGTAACTAAAATGACGGACAAACAATACGGACAAATGATTTTACTATTATCTATTTCTTGCGTTAATGACATAAATTGTCAAGGCTCGTTATTCTCACCAAAGCGTTATCGAAATCTCAGCAATCGTCGTTCTCCTCACGCTTTATCATCATTCTTAACATGTTTTTACAACTATATTTTTAGACAAAACATGTTTTATGACACGTGCCTTTATTGCAAATCGTTATATTATAACCTCTAATCTAGAGAACACGAGAACTTGAGTTGCAATAGCATGACGTTATCACGAACGTTTCTAACAAAATAAATAATTGTCAAATATTCACGCAGTATCATAAAATTACCTACTCTTGAACTCATCCCTGTTTAGCTTTAATTACATTCGATAATAGGTATTAATAAACAGACCACCCAGCCATTCAAACACTTGTGTTTGCTTGTTCGGCAAAGCTTGACTAGCATCTGTTCCATATTCTTGAAATTTTAACAGAGAATTGACCGAAGAATAAAACACTTCTCGAGTTCAAACATGGAGAGAATCGCTGGAAAGGTTACAGTTGCGAAGTTACTGTTCGGCACAAATTAGTAGTAAGGGACATTTTGAAAAAATAGCGTACGAGTTAAAATAATATCAACGAATTGTTTTCTTGTTGAAAAGGGCTAGCATTTATGAGTAAAGTCTTATTTAAATTCCCAATTTTACACAAAATATCATGAGCTACTTTAAAAAGCGGGTAAACGGGGCACTTAAAGATAACGTATAGGCTACTCTTCTGGTGTTGCAGATATTTGTGGGCGACGATGGCTGCTCGTTTGCCACGTATTACATAAAACAGTGATCTTTCTGATCGTAGTGTGTAGCTACGACTAATATTGTAAGGCGATAGAAAGCGTGCATCCTTCCGACCACGCATGGACTGGACAGCATCTTTCTCCAACAGACTGACAACCAAAGCACTCACAACTCGACCAGTATGTCCCCAACGATATTGTCTCGTGTCGAGTTAACCTGCACGGTGTGTCCCTTCGACCAGCCCTTCAGGCATGGACCGGACGACACCCTCTCTCGAACAACTCTAACCTGCACGGTGTGTCCCTTCGACCAGCCCTTCAGGCATGGACCGGACGACACCGTCTCTCGAACAACCCTTACCCGACGACTCCATCTAAATTCTGTTTATCTCACGGCCCTGCACTCGCTCGGTCAGTTAAGCTGTGCTAGCATGACATAATTTCGGTACAACATGAAACTAAGCAATATAAACGGAAGTTTTGCGCACAGTACTTGGGCATTTACTAAAAAAAAGCTTCCTTTAATAATCATATGTCCCACCTATCGTGTAGAAAAGTAACTGACTCACCGGGTGACATTCTCCAGGTATACCTCTACAATTGTTGTTCGAAAAGTTTCACCTCTTTCTTTCCTGGATAACCGCAAATCTAGCAAATAATAGTCAAAGTCCTCTCTGCAGTATGTGTGGGAACTGTTTACGAATCGCCGAAGAAATCATGCGCCGCTTTCTTCATTCAGCTAGCCGATGTCCGGGAATTCCATACCAATGACATTTACCCGCAATTCTAGCATTTGCCGTTTGAGATCGCTTAAAACCGGCTTGATTTTCTGAAACATTCAGTTATTTTAATTTTTATCAAAAACAAAGATGCAGAGGGTGCGAAAGTAGCCTGAAGCTGAGAAAATATATTTCTGTCATAAAATGTTTAATTTTTTGAAACAAGCTTTTAGTGCCAACTGTACCCCCCTGTATACTCCCAAACTGCACGTCCAAACCGATCCAATGAACCCAAACACGCTGAATGTATCTTGTGTAATTTAGATTACTATACGGCTACCATACGAATCCCTCATCACATCAGCTTCACGTTATAATAATATTGTATTGTCATCTAATTTAAATATCCTAGCAAATTTTCAGCTCAATCGGAAACCGCAAAGTAGGTCAAATTTAACTTGCGAGACTTGATCACAGACACGCAGATACACAGACACCGGGACAGGTGAAACTAAGTAAATAAAAGCTTGTAAACAAATAATGATACGGCTGTGCATTGCTCGACTTGGCAGGGGCACTGCCGTGCCTTCAGATTCCGATTAAACACCTCGCGTCTAATCTGAAAAAAAAACGAAACATGAAGTTGTAAGCAGCTAAGCTTCCGCAGTATTGGCATGCACGTTTGAACTCGGTGCCTCAACCCGTAATTTTATCGTAATCTGATACAAACGAACTTCTATACAACTTCCTGTGGCATTTTTAGTCTGAAATGCAATCATATTCCACAAGCGTAGACCATCCTGAAGTGGTTTATTTCGTTCCGAGTTTTGACACATTCTTAGGCAATAAAATCCTCTATATCTATCTGCAACGTCGGGGTAATTGTAATAGCCGTGCTGCATACGACTGGTCGCTAGTTCTTGCCGCTGGTGGTATTGCCGTTACCAGCGCACGGGCTTTGCGTTTCCATGATAATCAACAACGATATTGACACTATTTTCATGGGGCGTAGATTTGTTCACCACTTCTGATGAAGGCGGATCACCGCCGACGTCAGGGTTGGCCATAGCTTCGTGAGGAGTTATGCCGAGAAACAGGAACAGAGGCAATTCGTCGCTTGGATTCGTGGTGCGTTTCCGTTGACGTACGAAAAAGTCATCCGTAAACAGCAAACCAACGATACGACGCTTTGCCAGAATGACAGCTTGTCAATCTCGTTCCAAAATAGCATCAAAGAGGCGCAATGCGCCGTCATATTACTGATGGGTTCACAACTTGTAATCAATCATAAGATCATACCCCAAAGCCAATATCTGCGCAAACAATAAAGTAAATGGCGTAGTTTCAGCAAACAGTCGAAACAAGCCTCCAAATAAGTTAAACAAGTTATTTTCGCGTAAGTTGTAACTATAATTAATCGTGGAGCTCCCGAGCTCGCGATGTCACACCGGCTGAAACTTGGCCGATTTAGTCACAAACTTTACAGAATTACACACAAAGAAACTTCTTAACGTCTTTCTTTGAGTTACTTTTAAAAACTGTACACGCTTCGGGGAATTATCTTATATTATAACCAAGATGTATCTTCTCTTCACTGTCGTTTCGCTCTTGGCAGAGCAGTCGTGGTCACACTGAGACGTCGACATCGTCGGCGGACACGGCTGTTCGCACAATCTCCCGCCATCTCTCCCTGTTGGCAGACTGTCTGGCACAGTCAGATACGCGGTTCCCAACAGCGGCTTTCACTTGGTCAGTCCAGCGCACAGACTACCTCCACTAGACGGAGCATGTTGGGCGGCGCGCGCTCACATCAGATATGGTCAATCGTATAGCATTACGACATCACGCGACCAGCCGCTCTTTCAGTTGCGACCATGTTTCTGACTTGTGTGTGCACCAAACGTGAAATAAATATTTCTGTTCAATCCGACGACAATCTCAAAACATAAAATGATAAAAAAGATGTGAAACACGCGTTGTACTAGTAATATCTACCGATATTTAATCGCATTGCGTGGTGAGCTCGTGTCGTATGGCATGCTCCGTCTAGTGGAGGTGGTCTGTGGTCCAGCGCATAGGTGACCTGCCGCGCGATCTGGTGCCCTCCACTTTTCCCTGCACGACCAGCCGCTCTATGGAGTTGTTATCCCGCCTGGAGACATGCCCAAATTACTGCAGACTGTACTAGGGCCGACAGTCGCTGCGTGATGCCGAGCTCCAAGAACCAAGAATTTAAATCTTTATTCTAGACGAGATATGAAATAAGCTATATTTCAATTTGAATAGTATTAGAATTTAAAGGTATTCGAGTAGATCGGAGTGTAATGTAATGGTTGAAACGTTTCAAATTTTATAGCCAGATAGGTAAATATTGTCTGCGCGAAACAACAAGAGTTTAAAAAAACTAGAATTAACGAACAATCGGCCATTTAAGATCAGTTAATATAATTAGAAACCAAACGTTTTTTTTTTACTGTATGGAAGAAACATGATGTTTTTTTATTAGTTTTTAATGCGGGTACTTTACACGACATTTTCATGTTACATATATTATTATAGTACAAGAAATCAAAGTACCTACATAGGAAAATCCTATGCAAACGTTTATTGCAAAAAAATATTTTTTGGAAAGTACTAAAAGGTAAAAATATTCAATCGACTTGAAAACCTCCTCTATTGTGAAGGCGGTTCAAAAGTTCAATTGTTTATTATATTTGAATGGCTAAAGTTAACTTTGGCGATTTTTGAATATACCGATTCAAATTAAAAGTTTATTAAGCAGGCAGTTATACGATAAGTAATCAAAAAGCGCCCATAAAAAGTTTTATTATCTGTCCACAAGGGCCGATTGACTGCCCAAGATGATAATTTTGTAACAGAATCTCGGCAAAGAATAACGAACTTTGATTGTATAGGTCTTTTCCTATTTTAATTAAGAAGTTCAATACCCGCCCTCGTAACAAAGTTAAGATTAAAATACCATCCTGGCGACATTTTTACTTTTAATAACAGATTCGTTTTTCTTTGTAATTGAGCTGAATGACGATCGGAAATGATTTGAATAAAAATAAGAAAGAACTTAAGAACTCTGCTTACTAACATATTATACAGCGTGAAAGTCTAATACGGGCGATAAATTAAATCGGACATAGTATTCATTAGTGTAATCATGAAGTAAAAGGTTTTTTTAAGTTGCAGTTCATTACGACCCCATAATTAATTTTTTTTTTAATTTCTCAGCAGCAATGTACCTACTGTAAATATGGTTGCGTTGCGGTACGGCGGTACCGAAATGTCAACGTAACTGTCAACGAGCGTTTAACGTGAGTGTGTTCGCATTACATTGCGGGCTAAATTATTTTGTATGGACAAAATTATTGTTGCAACTTTAAGTAAATGTTATCTAATTACCTTCACTTTGTCCTATACTAACCACCATTAAGAGATTCGCCCGTATTAGACTTACACACTGTATAGATACAAGAAATCAAAGTACATAGAAAAATTAAATGGTACTTTAATTTTTCTATGTACTTTGATTTCTTGTATCTATATTATATAGTTACATATAATGTGTAACTTAAAATGTGGTGTAATTTACCCGCATTAAAAACGCATAAAGAAATATCATGTTTCTTTCATATGTTGTAACTCTGCTTACTGTTAAGGCCGTGTGTAACGAGTACAGAGGCGAGACAGTGCTCGGTCCAGTACGTTTCTTCTCGTACTGGCACAGAATAATGCTTTAATCACACGTACCGAGTAAACGGGCGAGTCAGTGCTCGGCCCAGTACGTTTCTTCCCGGACTGGGCCGAGCACACCGTTCACACGAACCGAGTACTCGGCCCAGTACGTATCTCCCCGTACTGGGCCGAGCACACCGTTCACACGAACCGAGTACTCGGCCCAGTACGTATCTCCCCGTACTGGGCCGAGCACACCGTTCACACGAACCGAGTACTCGGCCCAGTACGTATCTCCCCGTACTGGGCCGAGCACACCGTTCACACGAACCGAGTACTCGGCCCAGTACGTATCTCCCCGTACTGGGCCGAGCACACCGTTCACACGAACCGAGTACTCGGCCCAGTACGTATCTCCCCGTACTGGGCCGAGCACACCGTTCACACGAACCGAGTACTCGGCCCAGTACGTATCTCCCCGTACTGGGCCGAGCACACCGTTCACACGAACCGAGTACTCGGCCCAGTACGTATCTCCCCGTACTGGGCCGAGCACACCGTTCACACGAACCGAGTACTCGGCCCAGTACGTATCTCCCCGTACTGGGCCGAGCACACCGTTCACACGAACCGAGTACTCGGCCGAGGGCACTGTCTCGCCTGTTTGCTCGGTACAGTCGACTTCATCATTATCTGAGCAAAGATTGGACCAAAAACATCTGAACAAGACCCTATTGTCAGAAGCATAAGAACTAGATCAGATATTTTTGATCCGTTTTTTGCTCAGATAATGATGAACTCGACTGTACGTGTGATCAAGGCATATGTATTGTACTACGTACAGAACTCGCACTGTCTAACAAAACCTACGTTCGGGTTACAAAAATGCGCCGAATCCTACCGACTCGCTCTAACTCATAAAGCGCGCGTTTTCTGGTCGCCACGCACTAGGGTTGTCGACAAAAACGAAATTCTTATTACAGATTGAGTTTCATGGTAAATTACAGGTAGTTATGGTGCTAATAATGGCATCTGATTTTATACATTAGCCGAAATAATATTGTATTTCTAGTTTCGAGTAGTTAGGTATAAAAGGTATTTTATTTAGGTACTTATAGAGCAAAATCTGCTCCGGGTTACATTGCGCAACCGTTCGGTACTACCTACTGCGCACCCTTGCTTAACAGGAAGAAATAAGATTTTATGCCACATCTGGCCATAAAGTGGCTTTTACCGCACGCTACGCATACGGAAAAAGCCGCTTTCTGGCCAAGTGCAGTCATAAAATTATGTACACAACACACGGGAGGTAATAAAGAAAGCCTCGCTTGCAGCTCGGGCCGCAATCATCTGCGATCTCAGCCTTTCTTTGTTTTACCACCCTAGTTGTGTAATGTACTATATTATAATGGTACGTCTGTAGTGGTAAATAAAATAAAGAAATTAAAACTTCACAATTACTTTATTAAGGCATCAACATCAAGGACAGACAATCCAGAAACGGTACCAAACTTGCAGCTTGTGATCGTGACAGCCACACACAGGACTGCATCCATGAACTCAGGGCATTTCACCGGGATCGCAGTTGCAGCCGTGCATGATGGCCGTGCAGGCATGGGCTCAGAGCACTTCACCGGTGTATCAGTTGCAGCCAAGTGTAGCGGTGACAGCCCCAATGTTGCAGGCATTGCAGGCATGGACTCAGGGTACTTCACCGGTGTAGCAGTTGCAGCCAGGTGTAACAGTTGCAGCCAGGTGTAGCGGTAATAGCCCCAAGGATGCAGGCATTGCAGGCATAGACTCAGGACACTTCACCGGTGTAGTAGTTGCAGCCAGGTGTAGCGGTGATAGCCGCAAGGCTGCAGGCATTGCAGGCATGGACTCAGGGCACTTCACCGGTGTGGCAGTTGCAGCAGGGTCCCACGGGGCTGCAGCAACAGCCGCCCACGCAGGGCTGGCAGCCCCTGCAGCACACCGTATCGCAGCCCCCAGGACACTTCGCAAAAGTCCCGATGGTGTAGCAACGGTAGCATCCATGGAACGGCATCTTGAGCAGAATTCAGCAATTTGTATCAAGGATTTGTTTTGTATTTTTACAATTTTCCGTTTTGAAGTTTTTTTGGATTTTCCCAAAGGTTTTTTGAATTGAATGACGTGGAATTAATTTTTCAGTTGTCATATTACAGAATCGGCCAGTATGCGATTCTTCTTTTAAACAAAGGAGACCAAACTAAGAATATCAGCTGGTCTTGGGCCGCCGTGACTTCGCTTGTCGTGCGAAAGAACATGGTCTGTCACTTACGCACTATATTTAATAGAAAGGGATAGCTATATTAAGTCGCGCAACAAAGACACGTTTTGCTAGACGTACTGAGGAGGTTTTACTATTTTTTATGTTTTGAAGGTTTTTATTTTTGTACGCTATGCATTTCTGTCACTAGAATGTGATATATTGAAGTCAGTTGTTTTATATTTTTTTAATAACACGTAAAAATCCTAAAAAAATACAAAATTTTATTTTAAAGTACAAATATAACAAGGTGAGTCTTACAGTATTCATGAAAAAATATTACTTACCTGCTCTTGTATTTAACGCCATTGCACATTCTTCGTTTTTCTTAAAAGATTTGTCATTAGTTGATCAGTAAGTAATATGGTACATGGTATACAATTGTACATTTACCCCTATGGACGTTATTCCCTTTCTTACTAGAGGTACTAATGGATAGTTCCCTTTTGTTCTATGTAGCATGACGTCATCGAACAAAATACGAGTACGAAATAAGACAAAAAGGATCTATTCTGTTCGATGACGTCATGTTCCATAGAACAAATGGGAACTACCCGTACTAATATGTAGGGTAACAGAGTACAAGATGCCAGTCCGGAACTGCTGCCTCGGCTGCCAGGGCAACATGTGCAGCCCCTGCGGAGGCTGCAGCAGCCGCATCGACTGCGGCACCGGCCCCTGCTGCGTGCACTCCTACGGCGGCTGCTGCTTCTCGCCGTGCGGCGACCGCGGCGTCATACACGGGTGAGTATTGAATATCGTCAACTCAGCTGCCAGGGCGATCTGTGCAGCCCCTGCAGAGGCTGCGGCACTGGTCCCTGCTGCGTGCACTCCTACGGCGGCTGCTGCTTCTCGCCGTGCGGCGACCGCGGCGTCATACACAGGTGAGTAATGAGTATCGTCAACTCAGCTGCCAGGGCGATCTGTGCAGCCCCTGCAGAGGCTGCGGCACTGGCCCCTGCTGCGTGCACTTCTACGGCTACGGCGGGGGGGGCTACACGCGCTGCGATTTCAAGAACCTATATGCCCCATCGGCCATCGGTTCTTCGACCTATATGCCCAACCACTGTAATGCGCTAACTCGAGCAGTTATTATTCAAAGCGTGAGAGTACAGAGTGTTCTATTGGATTGTTGCAGATCCCGGGGCGGCTGCGCGGGCTCATACTTCAGCTGCGGCCACGGTTGCATCGGCGGCTGCACCAGTGGCCTCTGCGCCAGTTGCTGCGGACCTCGCTGCGGATAGCGACCTTTACACTATAGGAGTAAGGTCGATTTTCGCCTATACCGGGTGTAACGGCGCGGCATATCTTGTGTTAGCATCAGTGCGGGCCAGTAGTGCATCCAGTACGTCTAGCATAACTGGCCGCGACTTCGTTTCTCGCGCGACAGAGCATCACCTGTCACTGTCACACTATATTGAGTGGAAAGAGATAGGTAGCATTTGTCGCGCGACAAAGAGTCGCGTGTCACAGTTGTGCTAGAGGTACAGGACTTACAGGCCTTCTTGAGTCTGTCTGTCAAGACTAACAAGCTCTCTTAGCTTATCTGTCACGACTTGCAGGCTCCGTTGAGATTGTCTGTCAAGACTAACAGGCTCTCTTAGCCTATCTGTCAAGACTTGCAGGCGATGTTGAGATTGTCTGTCAAGACTAACAAGCTCTCTTGACCCTATCTGTCAGGACTCACAGGCTCTGTTGAGATTGTCTGTTAAGACTAACAAGCCCTCTTGAGCCTGTCTGTCAGAACCTACATGCAGGCTCACTGGAGCCTGTCTGTTCTTGTTTGAAAAAAGCACACTATTTTTTTCTTAAACAAACATGAAACTGTGTGCGCTTTTCTTGCGGTAACTTATCGATCACTTGTCGCTTCTAACCTTGATGCTGGCAAAATTATTCCTCTGGACCAGGGGTCGGCAACCTTTTCGCTGCCAAGGGCCACATAGTAGTTAACGAAATTGACGCGGGCCGCGCACTTTATTAATAATTTGCGACTTTATACGATTCTGAATATAACGACTTTACATTTAAAATAGCCAGGGAGGCTCGCGGGCCGATGGTTGCCGACCGCTGCTCTGGACAGTAGCCATTAAATTTATACTTGATTTTCCTTTCAACTCTGTTACTACAGAAATATGTGCTATGACTATGACAGTTAACAAGTTACTAAAAGCAAACGCAGCCCAAACGCGCTTTAGACACCACAAACCTGAATCCTCTACTGGTGTGAGCTCCTAAATCTTAATGATATTGGTATAAAAGTGTTATTTGCCTGTGTCGTTAAATTCGTCTGTAAATCACTATATTTTTGTAATTGTGTAATTGTAAACGGTCCTTATTTGAAGTATCTATTCAGTAAACGTTTTAACCTTAAACTGCACTTTTCTTGTCGATAATCCTTATCAGTAATGCAAATCGAGACATTACTTTGATTGTAAATAATTTTTAGGACCCTCATTTATTTACTAACTAAAACGTGCAATTGGGAAATAGTTTAGAATATTAGGTGATAAATTGATAATGTCAGGTTCAAAATATACCTAGAAAACGGTACTAGGTATTTTTTTATTGAAAATTAAATTAAAAACATCAAATGAAACTTTCTCTCTAAAACAGCAGTAGGTATCACCTTCAACAGTTCTCAGAGACACCCTTAATAATTTAGACAAACCAATCCCACAGATTAAATAGAAATCGACAGCAATTAATTAATGTGACAAAGACAAATAGACGAGCGTAAAGGCCACAGATAAGAACCTGGGGCAGCGGTCAGCGATGAAATATCCACTGGCTGTTTGCCGAGTGACGTGGGTCCCCTGACCTTTGATTTGAAAACTTTCGGGTCTGCGACATTCACTTGTTCGCACTTCGGTAGCTTAGGTTATAAAATATTAGTGTTACTATTTTAGTAGGGTGGTTTTATCTATGGTCAGCAATGACAGATGATGAAACGTAACAGAAACATTCCATAAAACGTCTACTTTTTGCTCCTTACGAAACGCTATGGTAGCTACCTTAATAAAACCTATTAGCTGCTAAGAAACACTACTCATCTTAAAGCCAAGTTATAATATTACTAAACCGACATTCAGATTCCTAATTTTACACGTCAAATGTATTAAAAAGGTAGTTTCCCTTAGGACGTTTTCGTGGAATGCTCCAAGCATGTTAAAATATCTGATATCACTCTATTACTATAACAATAAGTGTTCAACATTCGGGTTGTGCCGAACAATGAATTAGTATCCCGATACGAGAACTCTTGAAAACTTAATATTTATTTCAGTAGGTATGCAGACACATTACTCAATAAACGGACAGATATTTGCCAAGTATTAAAACTAATTAATCCTCTTGCTTGTTACGTTAACATATGTATTTTTTTAAATAACCGTTTTTCAGCATCTGCAAACTTAGCTTAGTCGCACTATATGACACTTGCACAATTTTGTATTTAGCTCATATCAGAATTATTACCTTTCTCACTGGACTACGGGAGGCACTGATGTACCCAAAGTCACAGAATAAGTAATAATACTACGTAAAGAAGTTTCTCTTTTTACCCGACTGCGGCGCAGCCCAAAGGAGGGTTATGTGTGTGACCTGTATGTATGTATGTCCGTTCCTGTGTCCGCTCGTAACTACTCAACGGCACATCCGATTTTGATAAATGATACATCATTAGATTCGTCTTGATGGTGCGAGTGTCACTGGATATGAAGTTCGTTAAAATAAACAAAATGGCGGATTTTATGCAGTTTCAAAGTGCACCGCGGTCGGGTTTTTTTTAGTAAAAATGTGGTTATTATCAAAGCTGACGTTCTGCTCCGACCACCGGACGGAACGCACCGCATCCGACAGTCTCTATCACATAACGCCCACTCTTTCTGGTCGCTGGGGCTAAATTTGGCACTAGTAGGCGCGCGGCGAAATCGCAGAGTGAGCCACTCCTGTCACTGGTAATTATAACCTAAGTGCAAAAAACTCAAGTCTTACAACGTTGACCTTTTTTTGTACCTAGTTTATTTGTGACTTGTACCCTGGTCGACCAACTTTTTCTTGTACCTCGTTGCCATGGTTCCGTCACCTGGACAACTCTTTAAAAACATGATTTTCTATAAGTTTTCTACACTTAAAATTCATGAAACATTAATTCGTGTACATTTTTCTCATAGTTATAAGCGCATTATTTTATGGACTAACTCCTATGACATTAGTAGCACATACGAGTACCTTCACTACTTATAACAGTTTTTTTAAGAAACTCTAACACTCTGGTCTCTTGGACAACGGGACAGAATAACAATAGTATTTTATAGAGACGCCATGAGCGTTTTTCGACTGAATTATACAACGTTGCATACAATACTTTTTCTACGACTAGGTTTTAAAATATAAAATACAAAATTAGACATAGCGCGCAAACAAGGCAAATATGACATATGATTGACAGTATGTGTCTATGGTAAACTTTTTTTTTTATTTGACGTATACTCGCTAGTGACACGCAGTGACGATATTAAAAATATTTTTTTTATGTTGGCATCAATGAATTTAGTTCGGAAAGTTTTGTTTTTCTTAAAAACCGCAGGAATTAATTTGTCTGTTAAGTAGGTACTTGTGTATTTTTATTGTAAAGTTAGTATTGAACGCGTGGCTGCTAGCAGTATTTTTAGCGATTTTTAAAACACTAGTGCTTTTAAGGGGAATAGAGTATAGACTTCTCTGAACTCATATTATGTATGTTCTTATATTAGCGTTCGTGACCAAGTAAAAGACAGATAAAAGTTGTTGTTTGTAGTTGATTGAGCGTGTCCGTCAAGATAGCGTACACCGTAAAGATATTCAGAATCTGATGCAGCCAATAAATAGTACCCAAATAGTATATACCGACGACGAAATATCTAGGTGAAAAAAAAATCCAAAAACAAAACCGTTCCAGAGATACAAACGGTGTACGCCAGCTTGACGCCCGGTAGCGTACAACGTGAACAGGCCTTATATTTCGAAAAGTTTAAGGGTACTATTTTTTTCACCTAGGTATTTCGTCGGTACTATTTGGGTACTATTTTTAGGCTGCATCAGATTCTGAATATATTTACGGTGTACGCTATCTTGACGGACACGCTGCGCCACCCTTTTTCCCCAGCCCGGATATATTGTCTTGTCAAAACTTGAAAAAGGGTTTAGTGAACGTTATTTTCTTTCAGCTTACAGGTAATTTCGCGCATGTCAAATACGTTCCCCAGAGCAGAGCACCATTACAAATCCTTGACCTAAAAACCTCCAATATAAAGAAAACATTTGAGAACGTGATTTTTTGTAATATCATTTTCAGAGTGGTATTTAATTTCGTCTCCAAGAGTTCACTTAAATAATCGTGAATAATGTTGAATAGGAAGCATATTTTTACCCGACTGCGGCGAAGCCCAAAGGAGGGTTATGTGTTTGACCTGTATGTATGTCAGTATGTATGTATGTCCGTTCCTATGTCCGCTCATAACTACTCAACGGCACATCCGATTTTGATAAATGATACGTCATTAGATTCGTCTTGATGGTGCGAGTGTCACTGGGTATGAATTTCGTTAAAATAAACAAAATGGCGGGTTTTATGCAGTTTCAAAGTGCACCGCGGTCGGGTTTTTTTTAAATAAAAATGTGGTTATTACCGTTTTTTATTGCGATTACAAATAAGATAAATGATCGCATATTCGCCTGTGCAATTAACCTGTAACATATAAAACTCCATAAAGCATAGCGTCCCAATTTAGTACATATAATCAGCTGCACAAGATATTCTGAAGGAAACCGAATAACTTTAAAATTATATTCCTGAGTCCTGAGGCCTTAAGCAGTTATAAATGTTATATGAACCTAGGTATAATTATGTTTCCATACATAATAAATAAATTGTTTTTATTTTACCATTTTACAAAACAAACGTAACGTTAGGTTGGACAATGGTATTGTATTGGTAACTATTTACCAGTAGCGTGGCGTCCAAAAAACTCGATTCCTACCGGCTTGCCTAATGTCAGACATTTGAGCACCTTATTCTACAGCTCTTAAGGAAAATTTACGCGAAATCTGCCCCAGCTTGCCTCAGGATATCTTTTACGCCACGCCACTTACGCGGTGCATACATACTGCATTAGTTACATTACATACCTTACATACGTATTTACGTAATAATATATCTGAAATAAAAGAATATTTCACTTGGGATTACGTAAAAAAAATAGGAATAGAACTAATGTGTTTTTAGAATTTTTAATATGGAAACATGACAACGTAGTCTGCTAGTACCCAGGTGGTGTAGTGGTTAGCACGTTGGGTATAGTGGGTTACGTTTAATTTTTCTATTTATTCGGTCTTTGTATTTATGTCGCCGCCAACTAGCTTAGTTAGCTATTTGGTTAGCTGCCTTTTCATTAAACACACTCCTTATTACCCGACTGTGGCGAAGCCCAAAGGAGGGTTATGTGTTTGACCTGTATGTATGTATGTATGTATGTCCGTTCATATGTCCGCTCGTAACTACTCAACGGCACATCCGATTTTGATAAATGATACATCATTAGATTCGTCTTGATGGTGCGAGTGTCACTGGCTATTAAAATAAGCAAAATGACGGATTTTATGCAGTTTCAAAGTGCACCGCGGTCGGGTTTTTTTTTATAAAAATGTGGTTATTTTTGGTTAGGGTTATTAGTCAGCTTGCGTCCCTCAGAGCAGAAATAGAAGCCCCGCGCAGCCGGGCTTTGTCGACCTGCTGGCGGGTCATAGTTTAGTGAAAATGCTAGGCAGTCAACCAAATGGCTAATTAAAGCAGTTGGCTGCGGCATTTATAATGGGAATAGAACTACTTACGCAGAAACACAAAATAATACAACTCATTTTATAAGCGAAACAACAGAAACTTGCGACAATTTCCACTGCTTAATGTAAATGTCAATTTAAATATAAACACAGTCATGATTTACACACATAAGTACAATAGTACCTAACTAGTCAAACAACCCGCTCGCGTCATTCCTGGCGCAAAGGTGCCCATCACACTTGCCGCGTTAGTTAGCCCTTTAAGAAGAGTTCGCCCTTTACTTTTCGTACTCCATTTTCAAGCCTTTTAAAGTTAACCTGCATAAGATAAACAATTACAAAGACAGCCCCGCTACAGTCACAAAAGTATGCAATTTCGGATCTTATTCCACAGTCATATGGCTCAATACGAATATATTAGCCGGGCGGGTAAAACATGGCCGGATAGCCCGGGAACCTGTTGCTGAATCGATTCAGCCAGCACCCGCGCGCTGGGCGCTTGGCGCGTTACACGTACTCTTTATTAGTATTGAATACTTACCGCCACAGAAGTATATTGAGGTGGAAGGAAAAAGTGTATGTACCTCGCGTGCTAAAAATAAGTGGCGGCGACCTACTTTGAACATCGTCAACTTCAGTTGCCGTCAATATTAATTTTATTTATTTGAATTTTATTTCGCATAATTTTTCTCTAGCTTTAACGAAAAAAAAATTTTAACACATTTTATGTAAGCCACTTAGAATATTTTACAACATCTTTTACGTAAGCCACTTAGAACGTATTAGGTTAGGTTAGGTTTCTTTTATAATTATTCTGAAAAGTCAATGTTATCTGTAAAATTACAATTATGCTCAAATACCTAGTATTCGGGCAAATAGAACATTCGGACAAATAAAACGTATGCCAAATAAAGGGAACCCAGTTTGTGAGCGCTCGTTCCCAAAATACCGCATTCCTAAAATACCAGATCCTCGATACATCACATTCTCGGTATACCAAGATTCCCAAAATAATACATCCAACAAAATCATTTAGATCCTTGAGTAACTTACGATTTTAAATCTAGTGTAACGGGGTAAGACAGTAGGAATCTGATAAATCGAGAATCCGGTATTTTAAAAATCTGGTATTTTGGGATTGCGGCATTTTGGGCATGAGCGTCGTGAGTAGTGAGTTGATGTCGTGGAGGCGAATGATGACCCTCTTTTTGTTAGTATGGAAAACCGGTATCAGCGTAATTCGTCCCATTCGTTTTTCGTTCAATTCGTATTTCGTCTCATTCTATATTCGTCACACATTCTTTATGTATAAAGAATAGTCTTAATAAAGAATGTGTGACGAATAATATAGAATGAGACGAAATACGAATTAAACGAAAAACGAATGGGACGAATTACGCTGATACCGGAAAACCGAACAACTCGCGTCACCTTAAGTATCCTTTCAAATATACAGAACTGAACTGATTCTTCAGTGTTATGCGAGCTTGGAAACATTTAAGGAACGCTCACAGAAGAATTTAATAATGGCAGCTCCTTAGTTGTGTTTCATATCTAATATAGCATGAATAATCTCGCTCAAGAGGCCCGGCTTCCCCAAAGTACTTAGCAGGATGACTCTGGGTATACAGGGTGTCACACGGCTGCATGCAAATTATATCGTGTAATATACGTCATCATTTCCCCGACCATTTCAAATGCCGTGACTTCGATAATAGGATCGATATTGTCCAAATTCTGAGAGATTAGGACAGTATTTTCATTACTTTGTAGTTAGAGTCCCGACCTCTGCTTGACGATTGCCGTCAAGAGTGTCAACAATATATTGTACTAACCGAAGTCACGACGTTTGTAACGCTCGGAGAATGGCCAGGACTGACTGGTGTAGGGTGGTAATAAAGAGCACGCGTCGGTCAGTTCCGTCCGGTCGTCAGACGCGAACGGCAGTTTTGTTAGAGAGAGGCCTCTGTACGTAGTACTGATTCTTATTTTGTGGTATGGCGCCGTTTTGCTTTGCGAACTTGCCTAATAAGCTATTGTGGATCTAGTTTTTAGTAGCTAGGTTTCGGTACCAACTGACGATCTCTAGCCTGCAGGGGCGTCGCAAAAGTTTTGCTGTTGAAAATTAAGTTCCGTCCTAATTTTAGTTACTAGAAAATGAAAGAGGCTTCGCTAAGCGTCAAACGGGTCAACCGGGGTAGGTAATTGAGTCTATAGGGGCACATGCGTCTTAGAAAGATTTCAATAAATCCGAATTCTTTAAAACTACCCCTACCCTAACTGCCTGTAAAGTACAGCGTACAGGCCTTGACCTTATATAAAATAGATTGGTCTCTAATACAAATTTACTTCCCTGTGACACCCTGTTACTTGTAGCTAAGAAGGTACACAGAACTCGAACCTTTTTAAAAACAAAAATACCTTCCTGAGCCCGTTTTACCAGTTGAAAAAACCGTTGGTAAATATTTTTTTTTTCCGCTTAATTTGCGTACGAAAATTTTAATTACATCCGAGCCATGTATCTCCTCTCCCTTCCTTCCTGGGCCGTGATCTCGTAGGCAGGGGCTGTACCCTGAATACGTTTGAAGTTCGTTCTTTCGTATCGTGAGGTCCCTCTTTCTCTAATTATTTAGCGTGTATTTTTGATATAGCCGCTAACTCCAATTTTAATTAGTAGTTTTATGCCACATCTGGCCGTAAAATGGCTTTTACCGCACGCTACGCGTACGGAAAAAGCCGCTTTCTGGCCAAGTGTAGACATAAAATAATGTGCACAACACGGGAGGTAATAAAGAAAGCTCGCTTGCAGCTCGGGCCGCAAACATGTGCAATCTTGGCCTTTCTTTGTTTCACCACCCTATTCGTGTAATGTACTACAATTTAAGTGCATACTATAGCTTGGCAAGTTCCTTGGTGACACTGCCACACGCGATGCGAATTACGTACGGATATATCTGCCGATATCCCTAAAGGCCTAAACAGTCTTTCGGTGCTTTCTAGCTGCAAATGCAGTTTGAAGGCAGAATTTTTGCAGTTAAAATAACTGCAAGCCGACTGCAAGTGGACTGCGAAGTTGGTTTACAATTTTGATGCACTTATTTCGCCTAGAAAAGAACTGCCATTTCTCCAGAAATATGTCTGCGGTCACCTCATTCATCTGGCCCTTTTTCATACTAAATGTATGGAGACAGATGAATGAGTCGCAGACATATTTCTGGAGAAATGCTCTCCAACTGTACTTTTGCAGCCAGAAAGCAATTTTTAAAATAGGTATAATAATGTATATACATTATGTAAAATTTGTTTAGCTCCACATTCAATAATTTTTCCGATCCGCAGACTCATCTTTGCGTAGTTATCTCATGTGTTTTTTGTTATGTGCAGCCGTACTTATGTACAATCGAACCAACTGAATCATGACCCACTTGCCTGATAATTCGTGTGAAACTTTCAAACTTGTAAGATCTATCGCGTATAATGCACTTACGACGTTTTAGGTACTAATAAAATTACGTCAATACAGGTCGCAGACCTATGCAATTTTAACCTTTGTTATCATTGCCATAAAACCACATTTCACACATATACAGTCATTGTTTGAATCTCGAGCTAGTTCTCGCTTATTTAACCTAAACTTTTTGATGAGGGAAAAAATAAATTTAAAAAATGGGGTGTTCTACAAGTGTGTCATATTATGTCAAGTTGTCAGTCAATGTGAAAAAATAGAAATTAAATGCTTAATAATTTTTAATAATGGCTAATTTAGAAGAACAAAGAGCTCGGATTGTAGTCTTAAGTGAGGAAGGCTATGGCATACGGGAAATATCACGCGAATTGAATATTTCTCGGAATACAGTGAGGACCTGGATCAGACGGCACGCCGAAGAGGGCATCCTCGAGGACAGACGACGCCATAACCACGGCGTTCGCCGACTCACGAACGAACAAAGAGTGGACATGCAACACCATTACGAAGAACATCCTTTTACTCCCACCCGATATTTTGCGGCACAACATGACGTCTGTCTACAAACTATTAGAAATTATTTGCACGGCACTGGACTGCATTACAGACATTATGCTGAGAAAGTAGCCTTAACGGATGATCATAAAACAGCGAGAAGGAATTTTGCAAACGCTTATTTAGACTACGACTGGACTAACACTATATTTACAGACGAAAAAACATTTCGATCTTCTCAACACGGTCGCTTAACTTTGTGGCGTTACGATAACACCCGGTACACAGAAGATCACGTCGTGCCTAATCAGTTATCCGGTCGAATTTCAGCGAATATGTGGGCGTGGATGGGTATCGGAGGAGTAGGTGAGCTTGTCCATATTTCTTCTCGGCAAAACGCAATGAAGTATGTCGATCTATTAGAAGAATCTATGTTACCGACAGTGCGAACAGTTTACCCGCGTGAAGATGTGCCAGTATTTTCCTACGTTCATGACAACTGTCGAGTGCATACTGCCAGGATAGTCTCAAATTGGTTTGATCTGCATAATGATGAAGTTACTTTGATTCCATGGCCGAGTAGATCCCCAGACCTCAACCCAATAGAAAATTTGTGGGGTTTGATGGTCCAAATGTGGGATAACAGAAACGAGAGAACAAAGGAAGCAATTGAGCAACATTGTAACGAAATTTGGGATTACTTGAGAGACAGCGACATTTGCAGTCGTCTAATAGGGTCAATGCGTGACCGATTACAAGCCGTTATCGATAACCATGGTGCACACACTAGGTTTTAGATACTGAATCTTATAATTTAAATTAGTTCTGTTAAAGATTAAATAAAGTTTTTTTTTCATTTCACAAATGTTATTACTGTTTTTACTTATATAGCTTGAAAAAAGTGTGCTGGGAAATTCGGTTTATAAAAAACAACGATAAAGTATCTTGAACATATTTATTCATTTTGTAAAATATTTAGTGGTCTTTGTAATGCTTTTCCACTCGCCTCCTCGGAAAAATGGGTTAGAACTCATTTCGCCACATGGCGATCACAACACAACCTTGAACACAACACATTAACCAAGTATAATCGTTCGTCACACTTGCACGAGGATAACGACTGCGTTATCCTCGTTTTTCACGGTGGAATAGATGCCTGAGGGCAAATATTTTTGTAAAGAACACAAGAATTTGTTCTTGAGTCATGAATTTTCTGTTTATTGAAATGTGTCACGTGGTCCTGTACCACAGCCAAGTCAAAGTGTAGGCTAGATATTTTCGACGACACCATTATCTTAAGTAATTTTGTCACACAATTACATTTTTAAACGTTTATCACACGAAAATATTTTAGACACAAGATATTATTAGACTTTGTTTTGACGTGACGCCATCTTCAATTTGCAGTGTTGCCAGGTCTAGTTTGGAAAAATCAGATTAAACATGTCCTAAACAACAAAAGATTTGAATGATTACATGAATCTTAAAAGGCGAAGGTTGTTTTTTCCTTTAGGAGTTTGACGCTTAGCTCTCACAATGTCTACATCCTAATATACGTCTCTCGGTAAAAGGTAAAAAAAACTGTGCCCAGTTATTTGCTTGTTGCATTTTATAGATGTCATCTTATGTAATAATGTCACAATTGTTGTAATGTTGTTTTTAAAAGAGAAACTGGTGAGTCTCTTCAGGCGCTTCTTCTCACCAGAAGGTCATCTACCGAAGCGCCAAAAGAAAAGAATCAGACATGTAAAAGAGCCCTTGAGGCCTACTTACAGAAATAAATGAGTTTGAGTTTGAGTTTACAAAATAAAAATAAATTAATAAATAAAGAATTTTGTACCATTGAGTATAGGCCCTAATAAACTTTAAAATTTGTTTTTATTCAATACGTCGCACTCAGTGACGTGTCACAAAACACTAATTAATTACGCTCTGGTAGTTAATACTAAACTTAAAATTCACCCTGAATGTAGGTTAATACTTATGTTTAACTAGTTGTTCTAATTAAAAAGCAAAAATGATGTCATGTAAAACATAGGTAATTATTTCCACGCGTTTGACCCGTTCAACTTCTGTATTAATAGCTCATTTGCATACTTGCACCACATTAATACACGCATTGTTTACTCATAAATATAATCATTATGGGGGCCACTAGGAGACTTGAACCGTACCGAAAAGGGCCTAGTTTCAGTAGTTCGGTGATTTTAGTCCGGTTCATATATATTTGTTTGAACTGGACTAAAATCACCGAACTACTGAAACTAGGCCCCGAAAAGGCGGTAGATGTTTAAGACTGATCCATATTGGCTTGCACATTAGAATGGGCCGTTTTTAGCGATTTTTTGATATTGTTATGCAATGTACTAAAAAGGTGCGTCATTTTATGCGTAATTAGGGAAAAATAATAACTAAAAACCAGGTTTATACTTTTAGCTGTCTACCGGCAGTTGAATAAAAAAAATTGTATAGGAAAAAATATTATGTTCTCCAACTATATTATTCATTGAATGAGATCTTTGTGTTTAGTCATGATAAAGTTTTATTATCATTAACCTTTTATTAAAAACAAAATAAAGTTAAAAATAAAAGTACATAAAAGTAAGTAAATAAAAGTATCTTTTATTTTTAACTTTATTTTGTTTTTAATAAAAGGTTAATGATAATAAAACTTTATCATGACTAAACACAAAGATCTCATTCAATGAATAATATAGTTGGAGAACATAATATTTTTTCCTATACAATTTTTTTTATTCAACTGCCGGTAGACAGCTAAAAGTATAAACCTGGTTTTTAGTTATTATTTTTCCCTAATTACGCATAAAATGACGCACCTTTTTAGTACATTGCATAACAATATCAAAAAATCGCTAAAAACGGCCCATTCTAATGTGCAAGCCAATATGGATCAGTCTTAAACATCTACCGCCTTTTCGGGGCCTAGTTTCAGTAGTTCGGTGATTTTAGTCCAGTTCAAACAAATATATATGAACCGGACTAAAATCACCGAACTACTGAAACTAGGCCCTTTTCGGTACGGTTCAAGTCTCCTAGTGGCCCCCATAATGATTATATTTATGAGTAAACAATGCGTGTATTAATGTGGTGCAAGTATGCAAATGAGCTATTAATACAGAAGTTGAACGGGTCAAACGCGTGGAAATAATTACCTATGTTTTACATGACATCATTTTTGCTTTTTAATTAGAACAACTAGTTAAACATAAGTATTAACCTACATTCAGGGTGAATTTTAAGTTTAGTATTAACTACCAGAGCGTAATTAATTAGTGTTTTGTGACACGTCACTGAGTGCGACGTATTGAATAAAAACAAATTTTAAAGTTTATTAGGGCCTATACTCAATGGTACAAAATTCTTTATTTATTAATTTATTTTTATTTTGTAAACTCAAACTCAAACTCATTTATTTCTGTAAGTAGGCCTCAAGGGCTCTTTTACATGTCTGATTCTTTTCTTTTGGCGCTTCGGTAGATGACCTTCTGGTGAGAAGAAGCGCCTGAAGAGACTCACCAGTTTCTCTTTTAAAAACAACATTACAACAATTGTGACATTATTACATAAGATGACATCTATAAAATGCAACAAGCAAATAACTGGGCACAGTTTTTTTTACCTTTTACCGAGAGACGTATATTAGGATGTAGACATTGTGAGAGCTAAGCGTCAAACTCCTAAAGGAAAAAACAACCTTCGCCTTTTAAGATTCATGTAATCATTCAAATCTTTTGTTGTTTAGGACATGTTTAATCTGATTTTTCCAAACTAGACCTGGCAACACTGCAAATTGAAGATGGCGTCACGTCAAAACAAAGTCTAATAATATCTTGTGTCTAAAATATTTTCGTGTGATAAACGTTTAAAAATGTAATTGTGTGACAAAATTACTTAAGATAATGGTGTCGTCGAAAATATCTAGCCTACACTTTGACTTGGCTGTGGTACAGGACCACGTGACACATTTCAATAAACAGAAAATTCATGACTCAAGAACAAATTCTTGTGTTCTTTACAAAAATATTTGCCCTCAGGCATCTATTCCACCGTGAAAAACGAGGATAACGCAGTCGTTATCCTCGTGCAAGTGTGACGAACGATTATACTTGGTTAATGTGTTGTGTTCAAGGTTGTGTTGTGATCGCCATGTGGCGAAATGAGTTCTAACCCATTTTTCCGAGGAGGCGAGTGGAAAAGCATTACAAAGACCACTAAATATTTTACAAAATGAATAAATATGTTCAAGATACTTTATCGTTGTTTTTTATAAACCGAATTTCCCAGCACACTTTTTTCAAGCTATATAAGTAAAAACAGTAATAACATTTGTGAAATGAAAAAAAAACTTTATTTAATCTTTAACAGAACTAATTTAAATTATAAGATTCAGTATCTAAAACCTAGTGTGTGCACCATGGTTATCGATAACGGCTTGTAATCGGTCACGCATTGACCCTATTAGACGACTGCAAATGTCGCTGTCTCTCAAGTAATCCCAAATTTCGTTACAATGTTGCTCAATTGCTTCCTTTGTTCTCTCGTTTCTGTTATCCCACATTTGGACCATCAAACCCCACAAATTTTCTATTGGGTTGAGGTCTGGGGATCTACTCGGCCATGGAATCAAAGTAACTTCATCATTATGCAGATCAAACCAATTTGAGACTATCCTGGCAGTATGCACTCGACAGTTGTCATGAACGTAGGAAAATACTGGCACATCTTCACGCGGGTAAACTGTTCGCACTGTCGGTAACATAGATTCTTCTAATAGATCGACATACTTCATTGCGTTTTGCCGAGAAGAAATATGGACAAGCTCACCTACTCCTCTACAGGTTTATACTTTTAGCTGTCTACCGGCAGTTGAATAAAAAAAATTGTATAGGAAAAAATATTATGTTCTCCAACTATATTATTCATTGAATGAGATCTTTGTGTTTAGTCATGATAAAGTTTTATTATCATTAACCTTTTATTAAAAACAAAATAAAGTTAAAAATAAAAGGTGGTACTTTTATTTTTAACTTTATTTTTTTTTATTATTTGTTGTTATAGTGGCAATAGAAATACACACTCAGTAAAAATTTCAAGTCTATACCCGTAATGGTTCAAGAGCTAGAGCCCTGTTGCAGGACGGGCAGACGGACAGAGTAGGCTTAGGTATTAGTAATAGGGTTCCGTTGGCACCCTTTGGGTACGGAACCCTGAAAACCGTCGAACTGAGAACCCTTTTTTGAAGTCTAGTAATAATAACCACTAAAAGCTGAGTAATAGCATCTTAATATTGTCTCCGGTTTCCGCGATTATCACTCACAGTAATAAAACAACTTATGATTAAATCGCGTATATTACTACCTTTTTAAGTCCTGACGTTTCGTAACCTTTTTCAGCGTTCGTAGTCGTGGATAGTCTACCCGCGTTACGAAACGTCGCGTCGGGCGGGACTTAAAAAATGTAGTAATATACGCGACTTAATCCGTTTAAGTTGTTTTATTACAATAATAGCATACTGCCTATCCTAACCTACGATGCTCACCGAGAGTCAGAAGTACAAACTGAAGGTTTGCCAACGTGCGATGGAGCGTAGCATTCTAGGTGTTAAAAGGACAGATTGCGTCCGAAACACTACGCTGCGTTCCAAAACACGTATAGCTGACGTTGGAGCGAAAATTGCCAGGATACATCTATCCTGGCAATTTTCGCCCATATAGTCACAAATTGGGTGCCACAGGATGGGCGGCGACGGCAGGGCAGGCCAAAACGGAGTTGGCGGGATGACTTAGACGCTTTCGTAGCCGATTGGCCGGAGGCTGCAGCTAATAGGGAATTGTGGGGATCAAATGGAGTGGCCTTTGCCCAGCAGTGGGACACACTAATAGGCTAGGTAAAAAAATAGCATCTTATTTGCGATCATGCCTGCACTTCCCCTATGAATTTATAATAAGTAATTAAGAATACAATGAATCAGGAAAACGTTGGTCGAAACACTCAATAATATCTGAGACCTGTTTACGAGAACACGTTTTGCAACTATAACTGTAGAGGTATATCATATCTGTTATGTATACTTTAGCTAGTTGTAATGACTGTTAGCTTAATAGTCTATTTCTCGACGTGAAACATACGTTTTCTATTTTGTATTTCGACATTTGGAGGTCCTTTACACCCTCAAAACATAATGTTTTGACAACGGAGACTCCTTACATCTCCATTAATTTTAGTCTATATTTGCCTATTTTCTATATTTTTTATCGTGTTTTGACGCCTAGAGACCCTTTACATCTCTAAAAATGTAGTTTTAAGTTTTGTAATGTAATGGATCCGGAGATTATATACGTCTCTCGGTAAAAGGTAAAAAAAACTGTGCCCAGTTATTTGCTTGTTGCATTTTATAATTGTCACCTTATGTAATAATGTCACAATTGTTGTAATGTTGTTTTTAAAAGAGAAACTGGTGAGTTTCTTCAGGCGCTTCTTCTCACCAGAAGGTCATCTACCGAAGCGCCAAAAGAAAAAATCAGACATGTAAAAGAGCCCTTGAGGCCTACTTACAGAAATAAATGAGTTTGAGTTTGAGTTTGGTAAGTAAAATATAACACATTACCGCAACAAATAGTATTCATTGTAGGTACATTTCTAAAAATAAAATATTTATTAAAAAACTAAAATAATAAACTAAATTCTACAATAAAACTAAAAGGAAACATTATAAGCTAAGGTTCGGCCCTACAGAAACATATCGAGACAGAAGAAAATAGTTCGTCGATTTGTATGGGAACCAAGCGTGTAACGTTTTTTGCTTGGCGCTTGACGCTAAAAGTGTAATTTACTGTTGGAAAACATACAATTTTCATTTAATTTGGTGGTATTTGAACAACGAATTATGCCACTACAATTGAATATTAGCATGAGGGTTCCGTACAAATACTTTAAATAAACACTATATTTTTTTATGATTTATTACAAATGTATAGTTTTCAGATTTTTCCTTATATTTGCCTTTCATAGTTCTAGGTCAATGGAAAGTACCCTATAATTTTTTGTTTCCTTAAGTATCGAAATATATGTTTCTTTTTGTACGACATTTGATTTTTTTCACAACTTCATGGGACCGTAGACCTGAGTATATGGTTTAAATTTCATCTCGATACCTCCCACGCGTTCCCGAGATAAAAGGACAGACGGACAGACAGACTGACGGACTTATATTATAAGGGTTCCGTTTTATCCTTTTGAGGGTTCCGTACCCTAAAAATAAATATATAACCTAACCTAAGAAGATAAACCTAAATTATTGTTTAACTACTAAATTAATTGACTCCTACTTAACTAATTCTTATTTTGTAGTTTTTTTTGGGTACCTACGTCCAGTCTTTTGTACAGTCCAGTTAATTTACATCTACACACTTACGGGAACAAAAATATCTGAACACGATCCTGTTGTCAGGAGCATAAAAGCGTGATCAGATATTTTTGTTATATGTGTAGATGTAAATGAACTCGACTGTACATTCGATATTTTAAACGTAGACTAATTATAACATTGCGCTTCAATATTTTCAGGATAAACAATGCGTTGGGCACTGATATTGCTGCTAACTGCACTGTCACTGGTGAGCACTCATCCAGCATCATCCAACCATGAAGAAGACAACCAAATACTCTCAGAGTCCTCTAGGAGGTCTCTAACAAGAGTGCCCAGAGCGCATTGCGTCACATGCTCCCCTATTAAACGTTGCCAAGAAGGCTTCAAACTAGTCGCAGGCATGTGCATTGTTGACCCTGTAAAACACAGGACACCCCGAACGAAAAGATCTCTTACATGTGACGATTGCCCTGGTACAAAGTGTCGAGGATCCGTAGCAGGCGAATGTGCTCCAGATTCTGAAAAACGTGTAGCACGAAGGAAACGAGCGCATACCAACTGTGTTACATGCGCTCCTGGTACTCAAAGATGTCCAAAGGGATATAAATTCGTCGCAGGCATATGTGTTCCTCAAAAGCAACATGGCTAAATGTGCTAGGTTGGCCAGCCGCATTTCACAATGGCAATGTACTGATTATGGAGGGTAGAGGTTACGATTTGTGCTAAAAGCAGTAAATAATAGTTCATAATCGCTTCGTGTTTAACGCCGAAAGTGTAATTTAATGATGGAAAAGATCAATTTTCTATTTCATTTGGTGGTTATTTGAACAATTAATTATACCATTATTACCAGATTTACAAATCTGATAATAATATTGATGGCAACTGACGTTAACGGCGTGCAAAGTAGGGCGCCACCACTTCTTTTTAGCACGGGAGCAGGTGCACTTCACTCGATTTTGGCCTACCGCGCGGTGGGCGTAGCCGATCCGGTCGATTTGAAAAAATTATAGTTAAGTTTATGCCACACCTGGCCATAACGCACGCTACGCGTACGGAAAAAGCCAAATGTAGATATAAAAATGATGTAATCAACACAGGAGGTAATGCAGAAAGCCCTCGATCGCATGTTTACGTCCTTCGCTTGCAGCTCGAGCCGCAAACATCAGCGATGTCGGCCTTTCTTTGTTTTACCACCCTAGTTGTATGTACTATAAAGCGGCAGGATACGAAATCTTACTCATCTGCAATAGTAGCGCCAGCCCTATTTAGCACATTTTGGTACACAGACACAGTTCTTTTTACCTCTACCCTCCATAGTACAGATGTAGTGAATAATGTTTTACCATCGTATTTTCTCGGAAAAGTTCGTATTTATCTTGTCTTCTCTCAATTAGGTTCAGTTTCCATTTTGGCATTTGACGCTTACTAATCTTAACCCTCTTTTTTGTTTCGCTGTAGTCGGGTAATAGTAGATTGTGTCACGAGGGAGCAAAATGATGGTATTTACTGCGTACCTACATTTAATCCTGAACGAAGCGAGGGATTCTACAATAGAATCCAGAGCGTAATGAGGGATTGAAGTGTTAACTGTTAATGCCCGTGTAACATTGTAAGGTAATGGTGCGCTCAATTCGCTCAAAATAGGTTGACGCACCGTATACGCATACGCAATGACGTGACACATGCGTCACTGTTTTGTACTATCTATGCGTATTTTAAGCACGCGTCAAAAACGTGACGCATTAGGGAACGTGCACGACGAAGGTGCTGCCAACTTGTGCCGCCAATCTAAGTCTTGTACCCTGTCATGCTGGGGTCACATTGACGGAAACGCCGCCGTTAATTTATCGCGATGAAGGACGATTAACGTTAGTGTAGCTACGATTTACTATATTTGATATTGACAGTTTGATTTGACAGGCATGGTAGTTTCCTTTATTGTCCGCCCGCGCCCGTGTCTCTTTTGTCGTTTAGTGCTGCCACCTATAAGTTCATACACGTTCCCTTTCAAGTCAAATCGCTGCGTTTAAGGTGCGGTGCGTCAGTCTTTAGAGCAGCGGTTTGACCGCACCTTTACAGAAAAAACATTTCGAATGTGTATCTACTTTCATACGTTTTTTACTATTTTTTAAGCGAGTTATTTTGTTAATTCATTCTGGCATAGGTACTTAATTAAAAGTTATTTGACAATTTTAAATCTCAATGTTTCTTTTAAACTAGTGTTAACAAACACCATCCTTCGGACTTCGGGCACAGAATAAGTATCGTACAGAACTCGCACTGTCTAATAAAACTCACGTTCCAGTCACAAAAATGCGCCGAATCCTACCCCATACCCTATATCCTGCCTGCTCTAACTCATAACGCGCGGTCTTTCTGGTCGCCCGCCACGCCCACCGCTACGGTTGTCGACAAAAAACTTCTTTTAACATATTGTGTTTCATGTTAAATTACAGGTAAATATGGCGTTAATAATGGCATTTGATTTTATACATAGGTAGTCGAAATAATATAGTATTTCAAATTTCGAGTAGGTTAGGTACTGTTTTCCGTGGTGCACAGCAAAGATGTTTTATTTTTATTTACTTAGGTTTAATAGGTTTTACAACCCAGTGCTTGCATTGTATAATATAGGACTTAAAAGGAAATAACTGGCCAAGAGCATGTCGGACCATGCTCAGTGTAGGGTTCCATAGCCGTAACTATAAGGTAAAAAATACGATGTAAAAAAAAAGTACAACAACAAAAGAGCATATCTTCATAGCAATTACGTCCTTTTGTTGAGAAGCGCAGTTTATCGGCAATAACTCAAAAACGGTACATTCGATCTTGTTGAAAATAATTTTCGTTGAAAGTATTAATTAAGCGTTACCTTCGTGATTTTTTTCATATTTTTCGGACGCATGGTTTAGAAAATAGAGGGGGGGGGGGACACAATTTACACAACTTTCGGAGCGATTATTTCCAAATACATTCACTTAATCAAAAACATTACTTAAGAACTTTATAGTGTTTTTTAAAGAGCTGTCGAACTATGTACCACACGTTGATATTTGCTGAAAAAAATTTTTTTTACTGTCTTTAACATGTATGGAGTGCCCCCCCTAAAAATATTTATTTTAATTATTTATATACCAAACTAAGTAGCGGCTCATAAAACACACCTATATTCCAAATTTCATCAATATCCATCATGTAGTTTCTGAGTAAAATGCCTGTGACATACGGACAGACAGACAGACAGACAGACAGACAGACAGACAGACAGACGGACGGACATGACGAAACTATAAGGGTTCCGTTTTTGCCATTTTGGCTACGGAACCCTAAAAAGGCAGCTTTTTTTTCAAAATTGAATGATTCTAAAATTAACAAAATCACTAGAATCTAATAATATTCATAAATCAACGTAAATGAACCAGATTTACCAATTATTCGCATCCTCCAGTAATGAAAAATAAACTTGCTTCATAGGCTTCGCACACAGCACAGGCGCTACCGGGTGTCGGCGCAGCCCTGGGCTTGCCTAATGCAATAAATAATAATAATTACCGCGAAACAAAATCGCTGAGTGACGTACGCCTGCTTCGGGCCTATTAGGTACCTACTTAAGCGTCTGCTGTCCATCCGTTCGTCTGTCAAGGTGGGTTTAGACCAAACGAGCGAATGCACATTCTATTTCTAACCCACCTTCACATGGCGGTATCTTTGGAATTTTCACAGAATGTGTATTGCTGCTATAACAATAAATAATGAAAACAATGTAAAAGTCAAAATTAAAGGGGACTCGTACAAGAAACAGGTTTTTTATCGATTTATATCTATTTAGAAATAGGTAGAAAACCTTTATTTGCTTTAAATGTAGTACATAATAGTACATTCTAATCTCTCTCTCTCTCTCTCTGCGATCTGAGGCTTTCTTCATTACCGCCCGTGGTAAGTACAAAATGTTTGGTCTCCCCCAGGCTATGAAGTGGGATTTTCCGCACGCTTAGCGGGCGGTTATTACCACTTTATGGCCAGGTGTGACGTAAAAGATGTTACGTATATCTAAGTTTTGAGCTTAGGGCTCGTCCAAATATGGCCTATTTTTTAACTCGTCAAGACCGGCCTGACAACAGCCTGGCGGTATCCAAGGACCTTAAAATAAATAGCCGGACGGAGCCTCGTCAACAGAGAACAGAAGCCATTTTTAATAAGCCGGCTGCTTGTACATACGAACCGCACGCACACATCAACTAGTTTTTAGGGTTCCGTAGCCAAAATGGCAAAAACGGAACGGAAAAAATAGTTTCGTCATGTCCGTCCGTCTGTCTGTCTGTCTGTCTGTCTGTCCGTATGTCACAGGCATTTTACTCAAAAACTACATGATGGATATTGATGAAATTTGGAATATAGGTGTCTTTTATGAGCCGCTACTTAATTTGGTATGTAAATAATGAAAATAAATATTTTTAGGAGGGGCACTCTATACATGTTAAAGACAGTAAAACATTTTTTTTCAGCAAATATCAACGTGTGGTACATAGTTCGACAGCTCTTTAAAAACACTATAAGGTTCCTAAGTAATGTTTTTGATTAAGTGAATACCTTTGGAAATAATCGCTCCGAAAGTTGTGTAAATTGTGCCCCCCCCCCCCCCTCTATTTTCTAAACCGTGCGTCCGAAAAATATGAAAAAAATCACGAAGATAACGCTTAATTAATACTTTCAACGAAAATTATTTTCAACAAGATCGAATGTACCGTTTTTGAGTTATTGCCGATAAACTGCGCTTCTCAACAAAAGGACGTAATTGCTATGAAGATACGCTCTTTTGTTGTTGTACTTTTTTACATCGTATTTTTTACCTTATAGTTACGGCTATAGAACCCTACACTGAGCATAGTCCGACATGCTCTTGGCCAGTTATTTCCTATTGCGAGCAGCACGCACGCATAGGTAGCTGGCTTATTAGACATGCTTCAGTTCTTTGTTAGCGAGACTCCGTCCGGCTGTTTATTTTAAGGTCCTTGGCGGTATCCATGAGATTTCCTCCTACCAAGCAAAAAAAATATCCTGGTAGATCGGCATAATATTAAGACGTGGGCCGGTTTTTACTGGCACGATCATGTCACCCGTAGTTCCCCAACGAATTTATAATGCGTTGAATCAGGAAAACGTTCAGCGCGATCCGCTCAGTAACGTCTGAGAGCTGTTTAAGGAGAGACCACGAAGAGACGCTCTGGACGGTGAGTATTCTATTCCTAATCTTTTACAATTTGACGACCGCTTTAGCTTAGTTGGTAGTGACCCTGCCTGCGAAGCAGGAGGTCCTGGGTTCGAATCCCGGTAAGGGCATTTATTTGTGTGATAAGCACGAATATTTGTTCCTGAGTCATGGATGTTTTCTATGTATTTAAGTATTTGTATCTATTAAATATATCGTCGTGTTATGGATACTAGATCCATAACACAAGCCTTATTGAGCTTACTATGGGGCTAGTTCGATTTGTGTAAGATTGTCCCCTAATATTTATTTATTTAATTAACTAGGGAATGCAATACCCGGTCAAATATGAAACCCGGGTATTACCCGACTCTAAATAAACTCAATTAATTACCCGGGTTTCGGGTTGGATTACCTACAATGAACTTGTCGGTATTGCCGGCCGTGTTAAGTATAAGATACTCGTAAACAAGCATGTGATGTTTTTGGGTTCCGTTCCGTACCAAAATGGTAGAAAAGGAACCCTTTTGATGCGACTCTGTCTGTCTGTCTGCCACGTGTTGCTAAGTAGAATATTATGCCCTATATATCCCTGAAAATTCAAGGTTCTAGCTTCAGCACAAAATTACGGGAGGCTGAAAATGGCCTGAATGGCTTCGAGAAAAGTATGGTACGGCCGTGCCTTTGTTTTGCTCGACTTGGCGGGGGCACTACCATGCCTCCAGATATATTCATATTGCTCCTTAAACTAAGTAATTGATCATTAAATCTCAACGTATCTTACCCGTCTTAATCTCAATATTCCCGGTAGCATTGGAAAAATACCCAGTAACATGGAAAATGTTACTGGTAAGATTGGTAATTTACTAACTTAAAAAAGATTCGTAGCCTTTATCATTAAAAATCACACCAATTTAAACACTGTTAGCACTTAACACGAATAAAACATCTACTTTTTAACATTTTTTTTTTCAATATTACCCAATCTTACCGATCGTGGGTAATATTACTGGTAACGTTACTGGGAATATTCCCGCCTTTACTAAGTTACCGGTAACGACCCATCACTACACCCATGTGTATACATAAAACAGGTTTTTTGGCATCTAGCCTATTACCTATAATGTTCAATTTCAATATTTTCAGTGTAAACAATGCAGATATCGCTCATGCTGTTGCTAGCTGCACTGGCGTTGAGCAGTGCTCATCCATCACCTACCTATAGCCGTGGAGACGATAGCCGGAAGCTCGCCGAGCCTCCTAGCGACGCTGCTTCATCACGAGTGATCAAAGCACTAGCTAATCCTGGTACAGATGATATTTGCCACGAAGGATTCAAATCAGAAGGCGGCAAATGTATCCCTGACATTAAAAAAGAAGATACACCTCGAGTTAAAAGATCTGTTATAACTGTGACGGGCCCTATTAGTAAGCGGTGTAAAGCAGGTTACGTATTTATAGCCGGCATGTGTATTGCCGATCCTGAGAATCATCGAGTGAAGAGAGCGAAGATCGAATGCGTTACATGCCCCCCTGGTACTCAAAGGTGTCCGAAAGGATATAAATTTGTTGCTGGTGTATGTATTCCTGATACGAAACGTGGATAAATGAGCATTTTTCAAAAACAGTGAACATGCGTTTTATTTTTAACCGACTTCCAAAAGAAGGACGGTTCTCAATTCGTCTGTATATATTTTTTTTTATTTTTTTTTTGTGTGTTTGTTTCTTAAATATTTACTTACGTACTCAGAATCGTTTGCACTTTCGACCGAAATATTTGGGACACAATTTTTCGTGTATAATAAGTGCGCCACGCGTATACGACAATCTTCCATGCAATAACAAAACAATCTTCCGTGCAAAAACGTGACAATCTGGAATGGAAATAGTTGACTTAATTTTTCTTGTGTTAGAATCGAAAGTACAATCGATTCTGAGTAAGAAATACCCAAAAAAATCTTTAAAAACGCCCAAATGCGTTGTTTTACTTCAAACATGTTATAGGTAGTTAAGATCTTTATGCCACACCTGGCCATAAAGTGGTTTTTTCCGTACGCTGCGCGTACGGAAAAAGCCGCTTTCTGGCCAAGTGTAGCATAAAATGATGTACACAAACACAACACGGGAGGTAATAAAGAAAGCCCTCGATCGCATGTTTACGTCCCTCGCTTGCAGCACGGGCTAAACTTCTGCGATCTCGGCCTTTCTTTGTATTACCACCCTAGTTGTGTAATGTAATATTGTACCGTAAGGTTGGGTACTTGGGCCTTGGAGAGTAATTTCGATCATTGGGATTAAGGCCGGCTTTACACCTGTAAGTTTTACTTACGTAAGTAAGGACGCAGCTATACGTTAGACTGAGATAGCTGACTGACTATCTCAGTCTAACGTATAGCTGCGTCCTTACTTACGTAAGTAAAACTTACAGGTCTAAAGCCGGCCTAACTCGATTCAGGTTTTATTATTGCATTGAAATTATGGCACATTACTATGTGGTGTTAGCTGACCGTCCGTGTTTTTCACTTTATTATGAAACCCAATAAGTGGCGTAAGGGGCAGCAGGCAGGGGCGGACCGCCCCGGGTGCCGAGTAGGGTTGCCAGATGGTCTGGATTTGGGGGGCGGGATTCTCCCGAATTTTCGGATGTCCTCCCGACTCCCGATAAAAAAGAAAATCTCCCGAAAAACGACCTAATTTAAAAAAATAAAAAACTTAGTCCGATCCACTCAAGGTGGTCCGGCTAGCGAAAATTTCTGCTCTTTCAGGCTAAAAAAAAACAAAGCGCAGGGCATCTCCCGACCAAAGTCTCAAAAACCATATATTTTTCTCCCCATAATAGGGTCATTCAATCTGGCAACCCACTAGGGTTGCTTGGCATTATCCAAGTGGCAAGCACCGAGCCTGCGATACGCTTTAGTTTCTTATCACTAAATCTGTCGCCCAAAGTCAATTGATTGCGCAGAAAAAGTTCCACAGGCCCCATACGCCCCTGGAGAGGATTACTTGCCAATCTTGCACGGATGAATTTAGATTAACTGGGATCCCGTTCGAATGCTCTACGGATCTCCTTATGGTAATGGGTGGATACGCGTTTTGTTTCGGGTTGCCCTCATTTTTAACATATTTTTAATGTATTTTGCGAACTATACCAATGAGATTTTAAAGTACCAATTGCTCACTTAAAGATGGCGCCACTGGATGGATTATTTTCGAGATCATTTTTTTTTTATTTCCCCCTTTGTAAGGCTGTATTTTTTCTTCATTGACTAGATTAATTTTAAGTCGATGGTTATTCATTTTAATGACAATAAAATTTGGTTGGTATTTTTCTTATTTATTAGTCAATCCTAACTTTTATCATCAACAATCCATAAAGGATTAAAACCTACATATCGACGCATGAAAGGCGAAATCGCCTAAGCGCCATTGGCGCCTTTCAACCGTCGATATAAATCAAGGACCTTAAAATAAATAGCCGAACGTAGTCCCCAATCCCCATTAATTTATTTCAAATCAGGTTTTTCCCCCATCGTATGTGTTGCCAATGGCATATTTCACCGAATATTTTAATTTCTGCTTGGTCTTTCTCTCGAAAGACATTTTATTGAGGCGTGTTATTCCCCAATCCATATGATTCAAAAATGAGTAGTTTACCAAATGAATTAGTGGTGTAAATGTTTTATTAATAACAACTATTTTTTTTTTTTTTTTTAATGGTGGATCTGCTATCAGTCTTCAGACTATGATCAGATGTGTTGTAGGTCGGATTCTCTTGTAGAGTATGCCTTCTAGTGATGGCAACCACTCATCTGCTATTAATCGGCGCTAGAGGCGACTGTGTAGCTAATAACAACTATGAAAACAATAAATAACAAAATAATACATTATCCTAAATGAATTAGTTCTTCTCAAAAGATTATTTGTATGTACCTATAAAAGTGTTAACTACACAAAGAAGCATCCATTCAGTCAGTATTTTATACTAAACTGCATACTTTCTGAGCGTTTTGATACTTCATAAAAAGAAGCTAATGATCTATCATCAAATACCTTATTTATCTTGTTGATTTATGTATATAGATCATTTAGGACCTAAAATTTGTAATATGATGAATTCACAAAAGTAACTCTTTCTTACTGTTTACGACATGCGACGCACGGATTTGGGTTATAGCAAGTAAACATTATTATATGGGTGAATCAACTTTTCTTTGTCAATAAAATTTCACCTTCTCCGACTAAAATTGAAGGGATGTTTACAAAAACAACATAACTAATTAAGCTGGTTGACACCTACTGTCACTAAAAATGTTCCCCTATAAGTGTCAACCAGTCTAGGCAGTTATGTTGTTTTTGTAAACATCCCTTCAATTGAAAGGAAATCTTTATTCGGATATTTTTTGGATAAAGTGTATGCTCATTTAAAAGACAGATAATAAAGCTACGTAATGCAAATATTTTTTATTATAACTTGTTTATAAGCAGTGACCCAGCGGACATAGGTGTCCCCACTTTTGTATGAAAATAAGGGTTTGTCCACTGGGTCACCCTATTTATTTGTTAAAAACGAGTTTTATTTTTACCTAATCTATCTCTAGATGTAAGATCTTGTTCCATTAAAATCATGTTAAAACATGCAATGCAAAAGGTGAACAAATAAGGAGAAAGAGCAATCTTTGCATAAAGCAAAGAAAAGTTGATTCACCCATATTATAAAGAGATGTAACTAGCACACGTCTTCGTCTTGAACTTGCTCTTCCTCTTACTAGTATGTTACTGAATATAGTAACTATCACCACGAAGGAGTATTACTTCCAACCCACATCTCAACCTACTCTATTACAAATTACTGGGGAACTGAAATGGTTCTTGTAAGTTAAATTTAATTAATATTTCACGCTTATGAGTAAAATTCAAAATTCAGTCTTTGAATAATTAAGAATGTAAAACTAAGGCAGTTGTACAGGTCTCTCAAACTGTATCGCTAATATGTCCGGTGTTCTTAGAAGTGCAGTGGGAATGACGGAATTTGCCGGTGTCTTCAAATCTCTGACCAATATCTCTGTACCATCTGGCTGCCAACCGGAGAAAGTCGCTTTCAGTTCTGTCCGCTCATATGTGAGGATTTTGCAGGGCTCACCTATAAGAATAAAATGTCTAAATACTAGTATGACAGAGAAGCCGCGTTTAGTCATTACTTTAAAGAAAACACGTATCTGATACTGACTCCGGGTAAAAATGCAGTAAGTGTATGTGAGTTTGTATGTAACTTTTGACGTTTTTCTCTATGACATTTTTAGATACGAGTTTTATTTAAAGTAGTTACGATTTGTTAGTTACAGCACTGGGTAGAGTATCTGAGATTTCTTTGGAATGTAACCTCTGTGTAGAACCAAGGACTTTAAAATAAAGAGCCAGACGGAACCTTGCCATCAGGGAAATGAAGTAGTTTCTAGTCCGCCGGCTCCTTGTACTTACGAGCCACACGCACACATTGACAGCCGGCGGCCTCGACATGCTTCAGTTCTTTTTTAGGGAGGCTCCGTCCAGCTATTTATTTTAAGGTCCTTGCGTGAGACTCAAACATGTTGAATTAAACACGTTGTACAAAACACGAGAATTCCACTGGACATGTTTCGACGGGCAACGTTCGCGTGTAAGTACTCATGACATGAGTAATGCCGAATGCTCCTGAAACATGAGTGGAATTCTCGTCTTTTTAACAACGTGAGTGATCCCTTTTTGACCTTTAATTAAAATTTACATTAATTAATTCTAGCTAGCTTAATTAGAAGTCTCCGATACACTAATAAATCCTGAATATTTCACTCAAAATCGTAATCTTACCGCATAGTTCGTTTACCCCCCGAAGAAATGTCTCCCGTAGCTTAGCTCGAGCCTCCTGTTCTGACCGAGTTATTTCAGACTTGAGGGACATCGCATACATCCACTAATGATGCAATAAGCCCAATATATTCGGACGAATACTAAACTGTAACTCCGCTTGGTTAGGTTATGTTATGTTTACATTTGATATGTCATGTCATTATTAACGTCATAATGACATGCACAGATAACAAAAATGTATAAACGGTCATTAGATTGCGTTTAGTTTTTGCAAACTTCCCATCCTAGAATAGTAGAAAGTCCAAATATTATCTTCATGTGCAATTGTGGTTACATACATTTTTATATTCGACTGAATTTATTGATGCTCTTTGAATGTAATCGTTTATCCGTAATTCACCTTAGGATCTTTAAAACTAAACCATAAGCTAATAGTGAAGTAAGTTCTGATAGGTTTGATTTTCTGATATTTGAAACTGCATTTCGTAGTTAGAAAGCAAAACAGCTGTAAAGTAAACCTCAAGGACGTTTATAGTTAGAGTCTGGCTAATGAAAGATGAGACTAAAAAATAGCGGCAAATTTAAAAAAACAACGGGTTGCAACACTGTTTATAGGGTGACAAAAACGGTAATGATACTTGAGCCGATTTTTGAGTTGTCACCTTTTTAATTCTTCCGATTTTAGTGAAAATTGGTAAGTACATAGCTTTTATTAGAGTGTTAGTGTTTATTTATGATAGGAAAGTAAATTTTTGGTCAGCCGTTATTAAAATTGATCCGCAAAAAAAAATAAGCAGTTAAATCATTTGGGCAGCATACAAAGATTTGGCTGGCAATAAATAAAATCGGGCGGCAACTCTTGTTCAGCAAACAGTTTAAAAACGGTTAACATTTTAACCAATATTAATCTGCTTTTTTTATCATTTGGCTGCCTAATAAACAGTCGAGCTGCAAAATAATTACTTGGGTAGCAAGATTTTACAATTGGTCAGCAGAGAGTTTAATTGAGATATACAGGTTGTCACTGTGATATATACTGGGTGTCACTGTGATATATACAGGGTGTCACTGTGTTATATACAGGGTGTCACTGTGATAGATACAGGATGTCACTGTGATATATACAGGGTGTCACTGTGTTATATACAGGGTGTCACTGTAATGTATACAGGGTGTCACTGTGATAGATACAGGATGTCACTGTGATATATACAGAGTGTCACTCTAAAAACGAAACAGCTCCCAAAAATAGGTAGGTTAGGGTTATTTTTTTTTTGATGACCCTAAAACAAAACGGC
Organism: Eudemis profundana; assembly: GCA_947034925.1. Classification (NCBI taxonomy): domain Eukaryota; kingdom Metazoa; phylum Arthropoda; class Insecta; order Lepidoptera; family Tortricidae; genus Eudemis; species Eudemis profundana. The sequence continues at coordinate 23,075,426 of OX344805.1, read as the reverse complement.
TCCCAAAAATAGGTAGGTTAGGGTTATTTTTTACAGGATGTTACTGTGATATATACAGAATGTCATTGTGATATATACAGGGTGCCATTGTGTTATATACAGGGTGTCACTGTGATAGATACAGGATGTCATTGTCAGCAGAGAAAACATGTCTGTAAGCAGTTTAATTGAAATATACAGGGTGTCACTGTGATATATACTGGGTGTCACTGTGATATATACAGGGTGTCACTATGTTATATACAGGGTGTCACTGTGATAGATACAGGATGTCACTGTGATATATACAGGGTGTCACTGTGTTATATACAGGGTGTCACTGTAATGTATACAGGGTGTCACTCTAAAAACGAAACAGCTCCCAAAAATAGGTAGGTTAGGGTTATTTTTTTTTTGATGACCCTAAAACAAAACGGCTCCCAAAAATAGGTAGGTTAGGGTTATTTTTTTTGATGACCCTAAAAACGAAACGGCTCCCAAAAATAGGTAGGTTAGGGTTATTTTCTTTTTGATGACCCTAAAAACGAAAGTGACACCCTGTATACATTACAGTGACACCCTGTATATAACACAGTGACACTATGTATATACCTATCACAGTGACACCCTGTATATATCACAGTGACATCCTGTCCTGTATCTATCACAGTGACACCCTGTATATATCACAGTATCACTCTGTATCTATCACAGTGACACCCTGTATATATCACAGTTACATCCTGTATCTATCACAGTTACACCCTGTATATAACACAGTGACACCCTGTATATATCACAGTGACACCCTGTATATATCACAGTGACACCTGCTACTTGACAGCTGACAATTACCGAATGACAAAATGCGCACACGATTGGCGGCAGAATAGTTGCGCCCAGTTAGGTTTTATTGCCCCCTTTTTTTTGATGAACAAAATGAAATATTTTGCTTACCTACTGATTGCTTACCAAAATTTGATTTACCGTAGATCGCTTAATGCAGCTCAAATATTTAATTTGCTGACCAAAATAATTTAGAGCAGATCAGTATATCATTTATTGCAGCCTGATTTATAAATGTTTGCTTACCATAAGTTGCTTACCAACTAGCTATTTTGGCTGACCAAATACATATTTCTGCTGACCAAAATATGAATATTTTGCTGATCGATTAAATGATACCCTTTATGATATATATTTACTCCCCACATTAGCCACGGAAAGAAAAGCAAAAACAATTCAGTAAGTATTTTCGGAAACTGTTACTTTCGTATGTTGCATATTGAGTATCAAAATCACCACAGCATACTATCCTCAGAAATCTAATGACGTCTGACACATTTGACGTTTGTATAATGTCGCCATTTAAAAAGTTTGGAATAAATGTCAGTCTCATCTTTCATTAGCCAGACTCTAGTACATTATAAATAAAGAACTTACACAATGCCCTTATCCATACTGAAACATTCTTTATGCCACACCTGGCCAAGTGGCTTTAACCCAAAGAGTAAAGTAATACAGGGCTATTTTATTTTTAGTGCACAAACTTTGCGAATGTGATGGTTATCGAAATTAAAAATACCCGTGTTTTTTTGTTTAACCCGGTTTAGTAGAAAAAAACAAAAATAACTGCATCTGAATTTATTCATTAAAAAAGTTTGGTTTGTGCTGACCATACCTGTCACACAAACACGCGGGCAGTTACAGCGTTACGTGAAACCAATTTTTCCTTCATACTTAAACGGGCTTAGGACCATCAAAATAAAACATTAATAACAAAACAATTAGGCTCATGAGGTATGGTGATTTGAAAACCGGTAATTTCATTTAGGCGTATTTAAAAAATTGGAATCAGCTTTTTAGAATCATTCACAATCAAAACCTAACCTAGCCTAATTACTGTAGTCCTTTTTCTCAACACTAATCGACATACTTAAGCAAATGTTCAAAATGATTACCTTCTTGTTCTAAACAAAGTCTCGTACGTTTTTGAATGTTTTTTTCGAGTCGTCCTAGTACAGTCCGGTAGTTCTCACTTTTGAGTTCATCAAACGCACGCACAATTTTATTTTTGAGGTCCTCAACACTTTCACTTCGTAAAACTCTCTGTTGGTGTACATTTTCACTAATTATCGATCGCGATCGCAGAGGGTGAGCGCGTAACGTCGCGAGCGCGGGAACGACACACATGCGCACACCTTGAGAGCACGGCGCAGACTGAACGGACGGGTTAGGTTAGAGCGAGTCGCAGCGCACGCGCAGGCGCACAGGAAGGTAGTCGCGCGGTAGGTACGATCAGCACAGCAAGTTTTATTCAAGTTTACGGGATGTTAAAAATAAGAGATAAAATTTGCAAAAAAAAAATTTTTTTTATATTTTTTTCGGGATCTATTAACGATACCTAATACGTTTTGAAAGTTTGTGCACTCAATAGAAAATAGCCCTGTATATATCTTTAACCGCAAGCTACGCGTACGGAAAAAGCCGCTTTGTGGCCAAGTGTAGACATAAAATTATGTACACAACACGGGAGGTAATAAAGAAAGCCCTCAATCGCACATTTACGTCCCTCGCTTTCAGCTCGGGTCGCAATCGCAAACATCTGCGATCTCGGCCTTCTTTCTTTTACCACCCCGTTGTGTAATGTACTATATTTATTTGCTTGAAATGCGTTCGTACACGGCGCGCTTACATTCAAGCACGCGATGTACCTTTTGTAGAAAGAAAAATTATTGCTACCGAAGTTCGACGTTCCATTTTAGAAAAAGAACATTCAGTTCCATTTAAATTCCGTACCCTACAAGGGCTTTAGTTAAGGTTTTTTTTACCTATATGACATTATTGCTTCCAACGATCAGCGCCTGATTTCCGCCCAAGTCGACAAGGCCCCAGCCAGCCTAGAGAGGCCCCAGCGGTGGACCCTTCATATAACCCCAAAAGCATGACTTGCCTTCTCAATACTAAGTGCCTGCCAACGATTTGTTTTTCCTAAAACATTTTTCCGGAACAGCATTACCGGCTAGTCGTTTGTCTTTTTACTTTTAATTTGATTAGCGAGATACTTTGCAGCCTTGCTCCTTGAGCTTTCATTCATAATGAATAGCTTTTCAAAACCAGATGAAATGAAAAGTTCAGCATTCTAGAGATCTTTAGAAATGTGACTGCAAAGCCAGTAAGACGAAAACTACTCCCAGCTAGAGGTGTGCGCCGCGCCGGCGCGCCGCCGCCGCCGGCTTTTTTGGCCACGCCGCCGCCGCCGATTTCTGATCGGCGTGAAATCGGCGTGGATAAAAATTTATTGCAAAAGCAGATTTTCGTACCAAATATCAAATCTAACCTTATTTAACACTTTGTTCTAGCAGTTCATGGCATATACTCTGTTGAAATCTAGGTTCATCCCATTTTTGGATAACGTTTTTTTTTATTATCCTCTCGTAGGATTTCAAAAGACGGCAGAGGCTAGTTAAAATGCTCTAGATCATCATTAACATCTCAATCAGGAGACATTAATTGATGAACATAGGTCTGCCCTAAACAATTCCGAACGAACAGTCGCAACGCACACGTTTTCTCTTGATCGAATGCCGACGAACTTAAACATGTCCTCAGATCATTTTGTGGAGGCCAACCCACGCTCCATCTTCCTTCAGATTCGTGGTCTCCCTTTGGGAACCTTTCCATCCCATCGGTCATTGTTGCTCGAGCTATATGCCCAGTCCATTACCACCTCATCTTGCTAGAGTTATGTCACCTTAGTAGGTTCTTTGGAAACGGAACGAAACGGATTTACTAATTTGGTAACGTAAACTCCAAGCATAGCTCTCTCTATGGAACGTTGAGTGACTCGACCCTATTTATGAAGGTGAAAGACTATACGTCTACTGGATATCTCGTCACTAGTCAAAAACTATTCTTGAGACATTGAGACATGGTGAGAGAGAAGAACTGGAGTGTATGTTTCAGTTACATATGTTTATTCGTAGTTCTCGTCCTAGACAACTTCAAGGTTAACTGCCCCAAGACCGACTGGGATCAAGGAGTTCGACATAACTTTCGTCTTATAAACACAGGGGTCGTTGAGCATATTTTTTATTATTTTTAGTTCGGCCCATTTCTAAGCATTTGGCAATATTTGAGTTCAGGAAGATATTGGGCAACAGAGGAACTAAAGTGTCCATCAAAGTGAATGGCAAGTTATTTGTAGCTGGTAGTCCAGCCAGTTTGAGCTCTGCCCTTTTTAATCATTTTATTCGCTGGTTTATTAACCTAGTTTACTATACTTTTGTTAGAGCTACTGAGAGCTGTGGTTTGCTTATGTCTGCTGCTACTTATATGTTTTTCCAGTACAGAACCGTATTAGAGATTCGGCCTCGAGGTACCTTGGTCACGCGCTCTTATGGAGAATATGGAATTACATGGAAGCTTTCGAAAGATGACAGTAAAGTCCCAAAAATCGAAAAAAAACAAGCCTTTTTGTGGTACTTAATCTAATTTTGGTCTGTTTGGGTAACGTTGGAAAAACTTAAGTTCATCCTCGCGACGCATTAGATCCTGTAACTATAGGCGTTTGGCCAGTGAACTTCTCTCATACAGGCAGTGATGACCTGTGTGAACCTAAGTTGCTTCGTAGAAATGAGGAAATCCGTATAAGCACTATTTAATTGATGTAGCTCCGAATAACCAAGTGGTAATGCCATACCATATAGCTCGAATAAATAATGTCTGAAAAGGCCTAAAACCTCTCGAATAGGCCGAAGATGTGCCATGTAGAACCAAGATGAAGCATGGGTCACTTTCCCTCAGTAGATGGCTTTGGCATCGTAACGTTATGATCACTAGTGCTATTAAAGACAGCACTATATTTGCTATCTTTAATTGAACTGTAGATTATAGGAGACTGAGTAAAAAAATACTTGTTGAAGTTTAAACTGGGAATAGAAGTCAGATGCTATGAGGTATCGTAGGCTTGTTGCTTTGGTGGAAGCGGAGGTCGAACTAGATTCCAATTGGAATCGACCCTCTTTTATATCGGACGAAAGGGGTCACGTGACTTGTTATTATTATTATTGATTTATCTCATGGCATCGGATTTCTGTTTTCCTTCATTTATTTAATAAAGCACAAGTAAAATAACACATAAATGATACAGAAATATGAATCAGATCTTGAAAAGAACCTTTTTTTGTGGTTCGAGGAAAAATAAATATACCTTAGTGAAAAATCATATTTATTCAAGGAAATTCTTAATTTAGGTCTTAAATCTAGGTCTTATGGGTAAACCTACCTAAAGATCTGATTCGGGTGATGATTATCTTTGTTTTGTGTCGATTTTAATATTAAAGGATAATTTCCTATAAGAATGTTTGTTATTGTTGCTGTCTCTCTCTAACGTGTCATTTTTCTCGTAAGTGAGACAAGGACGGATGACATGTTAGTTAGTTACCGCCTATTTTAGCTACTTTAGCGTAAATCGACAATACGCTGGATGCAATAGGAAGGTGATTTATTCCTGAGCCATGAATCTTTGTAGCGATAATCATCATTTTGATACATTTTCTTAAAACTACCTAACACATTATGATTCATTATGGCATTTCGATATAAAATTAAATAAAAGTCATCTGTAACCTAACTGATTAACTTATTACTATTTATAAAAGACAAAAACACATATAGCTATTTACAACAATTCCCCCCCACGTGTGCAAACACCCTTATTTAGGATCAATTACTATTAGGCGGGAGGCTGGGCGACGAATTAATCCAGCATTTGTTCTTATCTCGGTTACACGGACTTTTCCATCAGGACCCGGGAAGACTTTCTCTACTTTCCCTCTAGGCCAGGTTCCTCGAGGCATCGTGCCGTCCATGATGATTACTACGTCGCCTGCTTGTATGTTGCGAATAGGTATATTGCTGCCGACTCGTGGCTTTAATGATTGCCGGTATTCTGTGATCCATCTTTTCCAAAATAAATCTGCGAGGGCTTGAGACGCTTTCCACGACTTATCTGTTAGCGTGATATCGCTAAACGACCCGAATGGTGACATGGCGTTTGACCGACCGAGTAAGAAATGGTTCGGGGTCAGTGCCTCTTGTATACTGCACGGCATTACGGGCGTAAGCGGTCTGGAGTTTACTATGTGTTCAGCCTCCAATAATAGCGTATGTAGGACCTCTTCAGGAGGGCATTTCTCTTTGAGGGTGACTCGTAGGGCTGCTTTTACTGCACCCACCATACGCTCCCAAGCGCCTCCGGCAGATGGATTTCCGGGCGGAATCTTTTTCCATAATATCTGTTTGTTGGTGACGTATGCACTTACGTCGTTTTCTATCGTTTTCATGGCTTCTGCTATCTCTCTTTCGCTTCCCACGAAGTTCGTGGCATTGTCACTGTAAAAAGTGGCTGGTGTTCCGCGACGTGCCATGAAACGGCGTAAGGCGAGAATCATTGAAGATGCCGACAGGGAAGCTGCGATTTCTATATGTATCGCTCTCGTAGTTAAACATGTGAATAAAACTCCCCATCTTTTCTCGTGTCGTCTGCCAACTGTTACTAGTACTGGGCCAAAATAGTCGCAAGCTGTTGCGGTAAAGGGTGGCTGGTTGACTTTTAGCCTTTCTGGTGGTAGGTCGCCGAGAGGTATTTTTTGAGGTAACCCCCGGTAAGTGCGACACCACTGGCATTTGTTACTTATGTATCTGAGAGCGCCGCGCAATCCTACCACGTAGAAGGATTGCTGTATCTCATTCATGACAGTTGAGTGATTGCCATGATTAAAAATAGCGTGATAGTGTGCTATTATTAATTTAGTCAACTCTTCTTTAGCGTGCAGTACGGGTGTGCTGGTTTGTCTGTCGATACGGCCGTCTAGCAGTAAAAGTCCGTGCTGGTTAATTTTTACTGCTGTCTTGTGCAGTTTGGAACTCCGTGGGAGTGGCCGCCCAGCCTCTAGATGCTTGATGTCCTCTGCGAACGATACATGCTGACTCCTCTTCACTAGGAGTAATTCGGCGAGTTTTAAGTGATCGTTTTTTACGTCTTTTGTTACAATTTGTTTGCTTATAAATGACTTAAAAACCTCCGCCGCGAGCAAGAGCCTAGCAGTGACACGCAACAAACGTATGTACCTAGAGAACCTGCCTATATTCGGTAGGTATGCAAAACGTTCCGAGACGTTTTTTGACACTAATACTTTTTTGATTACACGTTCTTCACCGGTGGGCGTCTCGGACGTAGAAGCGTTTTTCTCTACTGGCCAATGTTCCGGATCTAACGTTATGAATTCCGGACCGTGAAACCACCTGTGTGATATATCAAAATTCGCGGGAATGCCTCTTGTAGCGTCATCGCTAACATTTAACGCGGTCGGCACCCATCTCCACTGGCTAGGCGAAGTGGTGTCTTCTATCTCGGCTAAGCGATGCGCTACGAAGCTTTTAAATGAACGCGGGTCAGACTTGATCCAGGCTAAAACGGTCTTCGAATCTGTCCAATAAAATGACCTCAATATTTTGTAACTAGATTCGCGCCTAATCGAGTCCGCCAGTCTAGAACCTAGTACCGCCGCTTGTAGTTCGAGCCTAGGTATACTAATGCTTTTTAGAGGTGCCACACGCGCCTTTCCTGAGACTAAAGTTGCACACCTTTTGCCTTGCGAGTCAGTACCCACGAAATACACCGCGGCCGCATATATTTTTTCGCTCGCGTCGACAAAAGTATGCATCTCCACCTCCCTAGTAGGTGCGGGCACATAGCGGTTCAATTCCAGATTATGTAACTGGTTCATGCTTTGAATAAATGACCGCCACATTAGATTATTTTCTTTTGATATGAGCTCGTCCCATTGAACCCCGCTTCGCCATATTTCTTGTATTAAGACTTTACCCGTTACGGTTACGGGTGCGATCAAACCTATGGGGTCGAAAAGACTCATAACGCCGCTAGTTACCTGACGTTTGGTAGGTATTTTGTCTCCGTTAAGAACGTCCGTCGGAGTGTTACGAAAGTTTACGTTGAAACTGAGCGTATCGCGCTTGCTATTCCATAATAAACCTAGGGTACGTTCACAGTTTCCCTTACCTAGCACTTTCGACTCGCTTTTCGTAACCTTTTCTACGCCGCTCAGGACTGACGAGTCGTTGGAGGCCCAGTCGTGCATCTCAAATGATGCCTGTTTGAAAACATCTGTCATATCTTTAGCCATACGCCCGGCCTCCAATGGATCGTCAAAACTGGCCAACAAATCGTCCATGTAAAAGTTCCTAACGGTAGTCTCATACACATGCGGATATTTTTGAGCGTGATCCTGAGCATTTCTATTTTTAACGTATATCGCTGTGGTAGGAGATGATGCCGCTCCGAATATCAATGACGTCATGCGATATTCTTGAACGGGCCCCTGCCTGTCATCCCCCCTCCATAGAAATCGTAAGGAATCGCGGTCTTGCTCAATTATTTTTACTTGTAAGAACATTTCAGAAATGTCCGCTATAAGGCCTATGCGTCCCTCCCTAAATCTCAAAATTACGCCGTAAAGCGATGCTAATAGGTCGGGCCCCGTGAGCAAGTTATCGTTTAGACTTGTTCCGTGATACTTAACCGCCGCGTCGTACACCAAACGAGGCTTCTTTTTCTGCGGATGTACCACAGCAAAATGTGGTAGGTAAGAAAGTCGTTTAGACGCCGATTGAGTATCAACTTTCTCTGCATAGCCTTTGTCTAACAAATTTTGAACTTGTCGCGAGTACTCGATTTTGAGCGCCTCGTCCTTGTCCAATTTTCGTTCTAAACTGAAAAGTCTCTTAAGAGCCTGCTCTCTATTGTTGGGCAACATTACGTTATCATTTTTCCACAATAAACCTGCCTGGTACCTATTTTCGCCCTCTATTTTAGTACACGTTCTATCTAAAATGTCTAGGGCGCGCTTATCGGGGTCGGACTTTTGCGTTCGCGGCTCGACGCCCAATGATTCCAGGCTGAAATGTTGCTTTATCAAGTTATATGTTTCTTGCTCATCGTTATGAGCTACACGGTTTACCCTACCCACTAAATGATATGGCCTCGCCATTTGCCCATGAAGTGTCCATCCTAAGGACAGTAATGACCCTACGGGGTGCGATTTATGACCGCTTAATACCTGCCTGGATACTATTAGGTGCCAATTATCCTGTCCTATTAACATACGGGGCGTGGCCTCGTCATAACACAACTGGTCGCGTATTTTTTCCAGATGTGGGCAAGCGTCTACCATGTCCCTGCTTATAGTCTGCGGGCTCAAGTTAAGCTGGCTGATGGTGCATGTACTGACCTTTTCTATATTCCTACTATGGACGCCGCGGATCGATAAATCTACCCTATACGAATTGTTATCCGTTATTATGTTACCACCGACGCCCTCGATGGTTAGTACCTCCGTTTTGCCTCTAGGGGCTATTTTGTCAGCCAACTCCTGCTCGAGCATGGTTAGCGTACTACCTTCGTCGCACATTGCAAATACTTCTACGGTACCTAAAGGTCCTATTAGTTCGACAGGGATGACCTTTAGATAGGTATCTGCGCGCCTCGTTAGGTTGACCGAAGCTATGTTACCGCGTGTCTGATTAGACCTGGTTAGGCCATGCAATAATTTGTGATGTGCTGACTCGCAGTCATTTATTTTACACGGAACGTACGGGCACTTAACTGGTCGTCTATGTGACGCGTTCAGACAACGAAAACATAACTTATACTCTTTAGCCTTGGCCCAACGATCGTCTATAGAGAGCTTAATGAAATCGGCACACTTTTCAACTGAGTGTTCGCCGCTGCAAATTATGCATTTACTATTCGAATGTGAAAATTGCTCTTTTTTAGGCGGTCGTTGCGTTTTGGGTTTTCGAGTGTTATTGTTCTGCGCGGGTTTGCTAATTTGCGCTACTGTATGCTTTGGTACGCTTTTCTTAGTTGCAATTGCTGCATGTTCCGCACGCATTTGTGAATTACTAACCGTAGTGTAAGAATCCCTACTACGCGATCTCGAAGTGGAGGGGGAAGCCACGCCCCTCCGGTTCACAGCGTGTGTTCCATGCTTCGTACGTGTCAGCGGCCGACGAGACAAACCTGATGCCTTACTAGTCTCGTTTAGGAAGTTTGAGATTGCTACTAAGCTAGGTTGAGACATGTTGCTCATTCGGTACTTGTTCCACTCATACTTGAGTATGGGATTAAGTTTGTCTACGAGCCTGCTGACTAATTCGGGAGCTAAGAGGTACTGCTCCTGTTGCAACGCCTTTATGGTGGCCACAACGTTGGCCACCTGGCCTGCGAACATTGTTATATTGCTACTGTCATCTGCTAGCTTTGGTAACCGCTTTACCTCGTCTATCTCGGCCATAACGATAGCCTCCGGGTTGCCAAATTGCATTTCTAGCAAACTTATGATTTCGTTCGGATCCGCGACTGTGTATAGTATGGACTTTACCGCGTGCCTAGCGTCCCCTCTTAAGCTTCGCCTAATACGGCCCACGTTCATAACGTCTGTGAACATGGCCTCTGTGTCCATAAACTCGGCCTTGTATGCAAGCCACTCGGTTATTGCGCCGGAAAATGGCGTCAATTCCGGTACGTGTCTCTGCATTAAGGGCGGGTTTCTAGATTTGGACACAACCGCTTCTAACTTGTTCGACAACAACTCCATATCTGGGTTCACGAAACGAGCGGGTTGACCTAATGTCGGCTGCCCTATGACCTGACCTTTACTACGCATACACAACTCAGTATTTTGTACGTTAAGCTGTTGGTTTAACCAACCTTCTACTCGTGATTCAGGCTCGCCCTGCACCGACGCGTTGCTAGTAGACTGACGCGCTTCTAATCTCGCGATCTCCAATTTACTATGCGCTTCCGCGGATGCCGCCTTAGCCTGCCTCAACTCTGCCTGACGTACTTCCAATTCAGCCATAAGGACTGACAATTGGGACTCGGTATGTGTATTAACGTTTACGTTCACTACTGTGGCCGGTCCACTTTTATTCCGAGACGTTTCACCCTGTGTCGCGACATTTACCGGTTCTTTGTTTGGCGGGTCACTGCTAGGCTCTTTACTCCATGTGTTTGTGCTAGTGGAGGATGTTTCACCCGACGTGGGTGTTGACTCTGACTGCGCTTCACCCGTTGGCGCGCGCTTTCCGGAGCGCAACAACATTTGAGACGTTTCACTCATTTTGCACACGCGGGGGTCCCTAAACTAACACAATAACAACCTAATAACTAGAGTAAAGATTTTCACAATTAAAAAACACTGATTTTAATTTAAACCGCGGACTTCTAAACAGTCAAACAAAAAATATACTTTACACACAAATAATTCGCGAATCTCAAATCAAAGGACATTAATTTACACAATAATTTTCAAACAAACAAAAAATAATTCACTTAACACGCTTGATTAAAACAAAAAATAACCGTTTCCCTACTAAATCACCTTCCTATTGCCCTAGTCGGAGCTAACCCCCTGATAGGTTAGCGCCGGACGTACCTACTAGCCCTAGGGCCTGACTGGCGTACTACCGCGGTGATGCCAGCCAGGATTTTAGGAAAGGGTGGGAACCGTCTATCGACTACGTGTGTATCTTGATCGGGGGCTCCGGGGTTCTGGAATGTAACCCGTTTTGCCGTGAAAATTCAACGAAACTTGCAAAAGGACAGTTCTTAGTAACAGAATTGCCTATTACAAGCTTACGTCTTCAATTCCCCGGATACACAGCAAGTACGACAGCAAGCGGTTGGGCTGTACGTTCTAACAGCCTTAGAACGGTGAACTCGCCCTACGTTCACGATGACCGTTGCGCACCGTAGACGAGCTCTTTGACACCGTTAGGTGAGCTTCGCCTGATGCGTTGAGTTCGACACGCTCCACCAGAGCCTACTTGGCTTAGATTTTGCGATAGAACCAGGTGAAGGTGAGTACTTATCCTCAAACCAGCACCGATAACCGATATACGGTCCACGCCAAGTCTTTCGCCTTTGCCTAAGCTCGGGCTACACGTCTTAAAGCGTATATGTACACACACAAAAAATACACACAATAAAAAATGCAAAAAATAGAAAAAAGAGTAAAAAGTAAAATAAAAACTCGACGATACCTCGGTGCGATAGCACCTTTACCAAACACTGATTCTATAGATCCCGGTGATGAAGGACCATTATTAAAGACAGCACTATATTTGCTATCTTTAATTGAACTGTAGATTATAGGAGACTGAGTAAAAAAATACTTGTTGAAGTTTAAACTGGGAATAGAAGTCAGATGCTATGAGGTATCGTAGGCTTGTTGCTTTGGTGGAAGCGGAGGTCGAACTAGATTCCAATTGGAATCGACCCTCTTTTATATCGGACGAAAGGGGTCACGTGACTTGTTATTATTATTATTGATTTATCTCATGGCATCGGATTTCTGTTTTCCTTCATTTATTTAATAAAGCACAAGTAAAATAACACATAAATGATACAGAAATATGAATCAGATCTTGAAAAGAACCTTTTTTTGTGGTTCGAGGAAAAATAAATATACCTTAGTGAAAAATCATATTTATTCAAGGAAATTCTTAATTTAGGTCTTAAATCTAGGTCTTATGGGTAAACCTACCTAAAGATCTGATTCGGGTGATGATTATCTTTGTTTTGTGTCGATTTTAATATTAAAGGATAATTTCCTATAAGAATGTTTGTTATTGTTGCTGTCTCTCTCTAACGTGTCATTTTTCTCGTAAGTGAGACAAGGACGGATGACATGTTAGTTAGTTACCGCCTATTTTAGCTACTTTAGCGTAAATCGACAATACGCTGGATGCAATAGGAAGGTGATTTATTCCTGAGCCATGAATCTTTGTAGCGATAATCATCATTTTGATACATTTTCTTAAAACTACCTAACACATTATGATTCATTATGGCATTTCGATATAAAATTAAATAAAAGTCATCTGTAACCTAACTGATTAACTTATTACTATTTATAAAAGACAAAAACACATATAGCTATTTACAACAAGTGCCAAAAAGGCAAAAAACGCAAATTTTAAAAATTTTATTTCATTTTTTTTTTGTAAAAATATAGGTTTATAACATTAAATCAGAGTTTAAGGTGATGTACGGCGATATTTTAAATAACTGTGTCCCTGAATTACGGTTTTTCGCTGTGTGAAATCATGTTTCAATCACGCCGATTTCACGCCGAAAATACGCCGCCGCCGCCGATTTTTGGCCAAACGCCGCCGCCGACAATTTTTTGATCGGCGCACATGTCTACTCCCAGCTATTTTCTTTTCATAATGTAGTTTCATACTTTTGTGAAATTAATTTTGCGCAGTCACTTCAACTAAAAACTTGGCTAAATTAATTAATATAAAAAAAATACTGCAAACGAACCTCGTCATGACCATAATCATTATCATTTCGACCTTAATACGTCCACTGATGGACATAGGTCTCCCTAAAAACTTCCGCAACGAACGGCCACACGCCTCCTGCGTGTCCGTCAAGATAGCGTACACCGTAAAGATATTCAGAATCTGATGCAGCCAATAAATAGTACCGACGAAATACCTAGGTGAAAAAAATAGTACCCTTAAACTTTCTGAAATATAAGGCCGGTTCACGGTGTACGCTACCGGGCGTCAAGCTAGCGTACACCATTTGTATCTCGGGAACGGCTTTGTTTTTGGAAACGCTTTATATCTCAAAAAATAGTACCCTAGGGCCCTACAATTTCATTTCTCTAGCTATCGTAGAAGCTGAGATGTAGTGAGCTCTTACTATAAGAAATTTCCGGGTACGCCAGCTTGACGGTGTGAAATTTTGTACACCGTTAAGTCATGGAATATCTCGGCTTCTACGATAGCTAGAGAAATGAAGTTTTAGGGCCCTAGGGTACTATTTTTTGAGATATAAAGCGTTTCCAAAAACAAAGCCGTTCCAGAGATACAAACGGTGTACGCCAGCTTGACGCCCGGTAGCGTACACCGTGAACAGGCCTTATATTTCGAAAAGTTTAAGGGTACTATTCTTTTCACCTAGGTATTTCGTCGGTACTATTTCTGCATCAGATTCTGAATATCTTTACGGTTTACGCTATCTTGACGGACACCCTCCAGCCTCCATCGACTTCCAGCGACCCTAACCAGGGCCCCGTTTCACGAAGCTACAAGTTACAATTTTACAAGTCTAAACTAGCAACATTGGTGAAATCAACCAATGGTGCAGCTGTTTGACCAATGTTGCTGGTTTGGATTTGTAAAATTGTAACTTGTAGCTTCGTGAAACTGGGCCCAGGTCGTCAGACCATCTTGTGGGAGGTCATACAGATTTTGTAGTAAGGTAAGAGTTAACTGTTCGCGTCTTTCCTGTGGACATCACTAAATTTGGGACTTTAAAAGCCTAATTTTCTAGCTGGACCCTATAGGCAAATAACCCTACTCTTCTACTTCTAGGCCTATATGTTAAAAACATAGTGATGTGTATTCGGGTCGTTAATTATCATTATTTTGACCACAGGAAAAACGTTTTTTTCGAAATCTGTATGACCCGAGGGGCCGACCTAGTTCAACCGATGATTAGGCAAAGGAAACACAGATAAATGAAACAAATGAAACGGTTAAATGTTTTATTCCTCCGAGATAATCTTAGTTCACACATTAAAGTCCAACAAAATTCAATCACAAAAACATCGGTTACGACGAAAAAATAATAATTTTATAAATACCTGAATCACTCCTCAGTGGCAACGGGTATATCGATACCTTTAGACTCAAAGGGCGTAAACGCCGCAGGTTCTAATGGCGTTTACGCCCTTTGAGTCTAAAGGTATCGATATATCGATACCTTTAGACTCAAAAGGCGTAAACGCCGTAGGTGCTAATGGCGTTTACGCCCTTTGAGTCTAAAGGTATCGATATAACATTACAGAGCATCCTAGGAAACAGAGAATCTAGACTTTACAAACATTTATACTCTAAGCGTAAAAATAATCGGTCCTTCACAGGACAGTACATGCAGTGTAAACCGTCTTTAACACCTAAGACTATTAACCTTAAGACTATGGGCTATTCTATGTCACCTCGGAACGCTCGAGTATTCTGGATTATTCTGGAATATTCTGGATAATGCTTGCGACCTTCTGTCTTCAGTGTTTGGGTGGCTTAATTCAAAAGTACCTCTTTTGTTTGTGATGCTGGCTCGGCGTTCTTCGTCTATGGGTTGCCAACTGAAAAGTCCATCAATGCAGCTAGTAAAGAGTACTCGGGCATGTTAATATAGATGATTCTATCAATGAGTGATTCGATCAGACAAACGAATGAAAAGGTTTTTAGTTTTTTTAAATCATTCAATCATTGATATTTCATCCAAGGGGTGCAGGGTTAAGTTATATGTTATGGCAGCAGTTCGAATTTCAAACAATTGTATAAATATTAGTAAAACGTGATTTCTAAAGGCGAAATCCCTGCTACCACACATTACAATATTTGGGTACCTGTAAGTACATAGTAGATGGTGTGAAAACGTCCTCGGAATGTAACACGCATGGCACTTAATCCCATAGTCCCGTAGTGGCACGGTATGTGTTGGCAAATTTTAGCGACAAATCGCTGCGGATTAGGATCGTAGAACACACTTTCCCTTAAAGTACGCTTTCTGAAATGGTTCACTTTCTCATATCATAAGGATCACTTTCCTGAAATGTACGCTTTCCCGATAAACACACTTTCCTGAAGAGTATACTACCTCAAATGGATTAGGGATGTAACGATACCGATATATCGGCCGCTATATCGATATCGCCGATTATATACAACCGATATTTGAAGAGCGCGAAAAGAATTTGCTGTATGAAAAAAAATCTGCAAAAAGTAATTTCAAGTACTGACTTAATTTATGTATTGGTCTATACCTTGTGCAATGATAATTACTATGTTAATGTAAATCTTTGATTCTTAATAAAAAAAAATTTGAATATTGAGTTGACAATTTATTTATTTTTACTTTACACTTTCTTAATATCTGAATTTCATACTTCATTATTTAGCTAAGATATCGGTATCGGTATCGTATCGGCAAAACGATGTATCGTTACATTCCTAAAATGGATGATTTTCTCATAAGGATCGCTTTCCGGAAAAGTGCACCTTTCCGAAAAGTTCATCTCCTTATACACTTTCATCAAAAGTGCACTTTCCCAAAAAGCGCACTTGCTCAAAACTCACATTTTCCCAAAATGTACGTACACTGTCACAAAACGTACATTTTCAATCGCTACTCATCTAATGATGCAAAAATCTACAATTCTCAAATAAATTCTTTAAATTTGAAGTAGATTGTAAGATTGGATATGTCATAATATCAGGAATTTAATTCTATTTTTCACAATCCCTATTTTCTGCTTGGAAGATGAAAGTAAAAAGATTTATACACGCTCTTTTTTGTACATTTTTGGAATTGTTTCATTTCGAAAAAGTATGCGTTTCGAGAAAGTGAACATACTGAAAACGTGTTTTTTTTTTGCGAAATTCTACTTATTGTGTAACTGAACTTTCGGGAGAGTGCATCTTGACTCTTAAGGAAAATCTTCAGAGAAACTGCACATTTCGGGAAAGTATGTTTTACGATCCTAACCCATCGCAGCGACATTGAAAACGCGACATTACGTCCTAATATTTGGCACAAAATTTTGGAAGGAACGGCGCTTTTCTGATCAGCTGACATAGAAGTCCATTGTAGTCGAGTAGGGATGTAACGAATATCAGTTTTTGAACGCGAATACGAATAATCGACGTTGATATTCGCGAATGCGAATACGAATATTGGTTATACATTTAAATACTAAAAATAAACAAAATTAAAAACTATGAAAATTCAATACTTAGTTTTCAGTTACGAGTAACTCAAATTTAAATCAGTTTTGCAATAAAATAAGTAATGAAGTTTTTAAAAAAAAATCGTTACCTAAAGTTTTTAATTAGGTACTCATTGATAGTTTTGAAATGCGACTCGAACTTAGCCGTATTTTTTTCTTTTCCATTAATTTTAGGAGTCTAAAATGCACCAACAATATTCGCAATATATTCACAACGATTTTTGCGAATGCGAATTTTGAAAATCTTGTGAATATTCGCGAATACGAATATTCGTTACAACACTATAGTCGAGTCAGTGTCCAGTCGAAAAAAGGGGCGGGGTCCCTAACAAATACCTGGCCTCGCATGATCTGCACCAGACCGGCGACGGACGACCGTTTACGAACCACACCGTTGAAACATACATGTTGAAATACCTCAAAAACGACGCCGATGATATCATAAAGAACCTCATCAACCAAGCACTAAAGTAAACGGCATAATCAGACGAACTAGTTTGACCGTTCACAAGCAAAAATGTAGCCAGTTAGGCCAGTGATGTTTTGTCGGTATAATAAAAATAAAGACTATGACTGTGACCTAATTTATAACCTAATAAATAAAGGTGACAAAGGTAAATTCTTGAAAATATTTAAGGATTACACGTTTCATGAATTTATTTTGTCTTTTTAGACCTATCGGTGCGTGCAAACTATTATCGATGACATTTTATCGATATTTACCTATGACTATTTAATCTGTGAGCCAGGCAACATTTTCATCTCTCAAACTAGTTCGCCCAATTATGGCGTTTACTTTAAACCCTCCTTTCCATTGACCGCTCCAGTAACGAAAAAGAGGGGCACAGCGCTTGACCAATCAGAATCCCCGGTCAGCTCGCGACAACTATTATAACCAATGAAATACCTGCCAAGTCCGTCGGTGTCAATATATCGAGAGTACAAACTACTCCCATATCGTATTGCCATATCGAAGTTATATTTTGGTATTACATTAAGCTGTAAAACAAGTGTCTTTATTACTCATTGTATTGAATGTGGGGGTTCGTGTGGGGTGGGGAGCGGCGGGGGTGGGGGGGTTAGGGTTGGGGGGTCGAAGTATACTTACCGGTGTGAGGCGCTATTTGTGATACCTCAGTCTGAAGCTAGTGGCGTTCGCGTGAGCGCCGCCGGGAACGCTCGTGGGGGGACCCTGCACACATATCATCACATGTATCATCATATGTTTTCTATGTATTTAAGTATTTGTATCTATTAAATATATCGTCGTCTAGTATCCATAACACAAGCCTTATTGAGCTTACTATGGGGCTAGTTCGATTTGTGTAAGATTGTCCCCTAATATTTATTTATTTATATCGATATTATGGCCTTTTTTATTTAAACAAAACTGACGATTCAAACAAACTTTATATATTTCGTCGATTCGATCAAACTTCATTTATTTCGTCACGGACTGACAGGTTGAACGGAATTTAAACATAGCTTAAGTTTCGCCTAACCGTAAATTTTAAAATAAAAATGCCAATATAAAGTCAACAACAACAAAAAAATGAAGACGGACTGATTATGATTGTATTTTTTTTCTTCCCACGAAAACATGGCCTTATATGGGAGTTTCGGTTTCGGTTCTGGTTTCGGCCGAAACTGAGATTAAAGTCGAAATTCGGTTTCAGTTTCGGCCGTGAAAACTAGTTTCGATTGGACACTATAGTCTGTACTTTTAGGTATTTAAAAAAAGGTAAACAAAAACCACGTGACTCGGGTCGTTCAGCCAATCAAAGCTACGTTTTTTATCTGTGGCACAATACCATTGGATGGACAACCCGAGTCACGTGGTGTTTTTGTTTACCTTCTTTTAAATACGTAAAAATACAGACAATAGCTAGAGGTACTGGACTAAAACATGGACATTTGACTCACTTCTCTCCTTCCTGGCCCGGCGGTCACGGTCACGGTCACGGTCACGCTCGTCGTGGCGGCTGCCCTTCTCCCTAGAGTCGCGGCTTGACCTTCAACAGATATCATGTATGTTAGCATGCGGCCACAGTTCAGTACCAAGCATCGTTCAAACACAGTATAATCAGACATGTGAAAGATCACATAACCAAAACGCTCCGATAGTATGCAGTTTAGTATGAAATGCTATCTTGTGACGTCATGCTCAACATGGTGCCTTATTTTTAGTTTACGTCATTGTAAAATCGTTGATGGCACGAAAATAAGTTTGAATGATTTTATTCGTGCTGATTTGGAAGCGTAATTTGCTGGTTAGAGTTAATGAATTTATTTTGATTGTTGTCAAATACCCTATTCTCATACGCAGCTATAATCGTACGTAGTCGTTGAACCCGACTGTCAGTCAGTGGCACTCAGTGCTACAAACATACACTCTCACGCCCACATCAATTGGCTCAAGCATATTGGCTACGTGCGAAGTGCATAGTGAGGGTACAGAAGGTCCATTCCTCGTGGATTTTGAAAATAATGGGACCAGTTCTAAGTTAATAAACATTAAAAAAACTGACTAGAGAACTTCTACCTTTTTGCAAAGTCTGTTAATAATTACGTAACACTAGGAATTGTACGCAAAATGGTCCACTCACCGATGACGCTCCCTATCCTTCTCCCGCTCCTTGTCTCGGTCGCCCTTTTCGTCCTTATCCTTCTTCTCTCGTTCCTTCTCTCTCTCCCCCTTATCCCCCTTATCTCCCCTATCCCCGCGGTCCCTCTCCCGGTCCCTCTCCATCCGCTCCCGGTCCCGACGGTCGGAGCCGAGGCCGCCGCTGCGAGAGCTCCTCTCTTTGTCTCTCTCTTCGCGACGCTTCTTCTCTTTCTCTTGGAGCTCCTTTTCGCGGGACTCCATCATTTCCTCGTAGGCTTGCCGGAGCTTGAAGTAGCTGGAAAATAAATATAGTACATTACACAACTAGGGTGGTAATACAAAGAAAGGCCGAGATCACAGAAGTTTGCGGCCCGAGCTGCAAGCGAGGGACGTAAATATGCGATCGAGGGCTTTTTTTATTACCACCAGTGTTGTGTACATCATTTTATGTCTACACTTGGCCAGAAAGCGGCTTTTTCTTACGCGCAGCGTGCGGAAAAAGTCACTTTATGGCCAGGTGTGGCATAAATAAATTATTTTTTTAAACTTCTAACGGTCAGAAGTGGCCTGTCTATTTTAAAGCATATGCTTTAAAATAGACAGGCCATGCCACTACTTCTCCGGCCATATCTACTACTCTTGAAGAGAAAATAGTCCAAATCTGCTCTGACTTTACTAAGAATATACTCGTAATTTGATGCTACACCACTGGTCAGTAGGTACTCATTCATTCAGTGATTGGGTGCTAAACTACTTTCGGGTGCAAAACTTGCCAAGCGAGCATAATAAAGTGTTTACAGCCATGAAAATATTAATATCCTTATAGCATAAAGATATTCATATTTCGGAATTTTGGATTTCCAAGACTTTGGTATAAGCCTTATCTTGGAAATTCGAAATTCAAGAGTAAAATTGAACACTGATTTGCCAATAATATTCTTATTTTCGTAGTTGTAAGTTCTCCTTTATCTGACATAAAGGAGTTTTGTTAAAGTTTTGCACCCGATAGTTTCGGACACTGGTCATAAGCCACTAGCGTAACATGCCAGTGGCGGAAACAACAGTCACATGCCTCCCCTACAGCGATAAGGCCGTACCAGACGGCACTCGCTAGCGCAAGATGGCATATAAGCATCTGAAATATTAAATCAGCTCCTGTGCCGGCGGCACACACCGGCCTCGTGCCGCATGACTCACCCCACGTGCTGCTTGCCGGAGAGGTGGTCGTCGATGCGTTGTTGCGCGTCGCCGACGATGAGGAAGGCGCCGCACACCGGGCACACCTCCATCTGCTCCTGTGCCGGCACACACCGGCCTCGCGCCGCATGACTCACCCCACGTGCTGCTTGCCGGAGAGGTGGTCGTCGATGCGTTGTTGCGCGTCGCCGACGATGAGGAAGGCGCCGCACACCGGGCACACCTCCATCTGCTCCTGTGCCGGCACACACCGGCCTCGTGCCGCATGACTCACCCCACGTGCTGCTTGCCGGAGAGGTGGTCGTCGATGCGTTGTTGCGCGTCGCCGACGATGAGGAAGGCGCCGCACACCGGGCACACCTCCATCTGCTCCTGTGCCGGCACACACCGGCCTCGTGCCGCATGACTCACCCCACGTGCTGCTTGCCGGAGAGGTGGTCGTCGATGCGTTGTTGCGCGTCGCCGACGATGAGGAAGGCGCCGCACACCGGGCACACCTCCATCTGCTCCTGTGCCGGCACACACCGGCCTCGTGCCGCATGACTCACCCCACGTGCTGCTTGCCGGAGAGGTGGTCGTCGATGCGTTGTTGCGCGTCGCCGACGATGAGGAAGGCGCCGCACACCGGGCACACCTCCATCTGCTCCTGTGCCGGCACACACCGGCCTCGCGCCGCATGACTCACCCCACGTGCTGCTTGCCGGAGAGGTGGTCGTCGATGCGTTGTTGCGCGTCGCCGACGATGAGGAAGGCGCCGCACACCGGGCACACCTCCATCTGCTCCTGTGCCGGCACACACCGGCCTCGCGCCGCATGACTCACCCCACGTGCTGCTTGCCGGAGAGGTGGTCGTCGATGCGTTGTTGCGCGTCGCCGACGATGAGGAAGGCGCCGCACACCGGGCACACCTCCATCTGCTCCTGTGCCGGCACACACCGGCCTCGCGCCGCATGACTCACCCCACGTGCTGCTTGCCGGAGAGGTGGTCGTCGATGCGTTGTTGCGCGTCGCCGACGATGAGGAAGGCGCCGCACACCGGGCACACCTCCATCTGCTCCTGTGCCGGCACACACCGGCCTCGTGCCGCATGACTCACCCCACGTGCTGCTTGCCGGAGAGGTGGTCGTCGATGCGTTGTTGCGCGTCGCCGACGATGAGGAAGGCGCCGCACACCGGGCACACCTCCATCTGCTCCTGTGCCGGCACACACCGGCCTCGTGCCGCATGACTCACCCCACGTGCTGCTTGCCGGAGAGGTGGTCGTCGATGCGTTGTTGCGCGTCGCCGACGATGAGGAAGGCGCCGCACACCGGGCACACCTCCATCTGCTCCTGTGCCGGCACACACCGGCCTCGTGCCGCATGACTCACCCCACGTGCTGCTTGCCGGAGAGGTGGTCGTCGATGCGTTGTTGCGCGTCGCCGACGATGAGGAAGGCGCCGCACACCGGGCACACCTCCATCTGCTCCTGTGCCGGCACACACCGGCCTCGTGCCGCATGACTCACCCCACGTGCTGCTTGCCGGAGAGGTGGTCGTCGATGCGTTGTTGCGCGTCGCCGACGATGAGGAAGGCGCCGCACACCGGGCACACCTCCATCTGCTCCTGTGCCGGCACACACCGGCCTCGCGCCGCATGACTCACCCCACGTGCTGCTTGCCGGAGAGGTGGTCGTCGATGCGTTGTTGCGCGTCGCCGACGATGAGGAAGGCGCCGCACACCGGGCACACCTCCATCTGCTCCTGTGCCGGCACACACCGGCCTCGCGCCGCATGACTCACCCCACGTGCTGCTTGCCGGAGAGGTGGTCGTCGATGCGTTGTTGCGCGTCGCCGACGATGAGGAAGGCGCCGCACACCGGGCACACCTCCATCTGCTCCTGTGCCGGCACACACCGGCCTCGCGCCGCATGACTCACCCCACGTGCTGCTTGCCGGAGAGGTGGTCGTCGATGCGTTGTTGCGCGTCGCCGACGATGAGGAAGGCGCCGCACACCGGGCACACCTCCATCTGCTCCTGTGCCGGCACACACCGGCCTCGTGCCGCATGACTCACCCCACGTGCTGCTTGCCGGAGAGGTGGTCGTCGATGCGTTGTTGCGCGTCGCCGACGATGAGGAAGGCGCCGCACACCGGGCACACCTCCATCTGCTCCTGTGCCGGCACACACCGGCCTCGTGCCGCATGACTCACCCCACGTGCTGCTTGCCGGAGAGGTGGTCGTCGATGCGTTGTTGCGCGTCGCCGACGATGAGGAAGGCGCCGCACACCGGGCACACCTCCATCTGCTCCTGTGCCGGCACACACCGGCCTCGTGCCGCATGACTCACCCCACGTGCTGCTTGCCGGAGAGGTGGTCGTCGATGCGTTGTTGCGCGTCGCCGACGATGAGGAAGGCGCCGCACACCGGGCACACCTCCATCTGCTCCTGTGCCGGCACACACCGGCCTCGCGCCGCATGACTCACCCCACGTGCTGCTTGCCGGAGAGGTGGTCGTCGATGCGTTGTTGCGCGTCGCCGACGATGAGGAAGGCGCCGCACACCGGGCACACCTCCATCTGCTCCTGTGCCGGCACACACCGGCCTCGTGCCGCATGACTCACCCCACGTGCTGCTTGCCGGAGAGGTGGTCGTCGATGCGTTGTTGCGCGTCGCCGACGATGAGGAAGGCGCCGCACACCGGGCACACCTCCATCTGCTCCTGTGCCGGCACACACCGGCCTCGTGCCGCATGACTCACCCCACGTGCTGCTTGCCGGAGAGGTGGTCGTCGATGCGTTGTTGCGCGTCGCCGACGATGAGGAAGGCGCCGCACACCGGGCACACCTCCATCTGCTCCTGTGCCGGCACACACCGGCCTCGTGCCGCATGACTCACCCCACGTGCTGCTTGCCGGAGAGGTGGTCGTCGATGCGTTGTTGCGCGTCGCCGACGATGAGGAAGGCGCCGCACACCGGGCACACCTCCATCTGCTCCTGTGCCGGCACACACCGGCCTCGCGCCGCATGACTCACCCCACGTGCTGCTTGCCGGAGAGGTGGTCGTCGATGCGTTGTTGCGCGTCGCCGACGATGAGGAAGGCGCCGCACACCGGGCACACCTCCATCTGCTCCTGTGCCGGCACACACCGGCCTCGCGCCGCATGACTCACCCCACGTGCTGCTTGCCGGAGAGGTGGTCGTCGATGCGTTGTTGCGCGTCGCCGACGATGAGGAAGGCGCCGCACACCGGGCACACCTCCATCTGCTCCTGTGCCGGCACACACCGGCCTCGCGCCGCATGACTCACCCCACGTGCTGCTTGCCGGAGAGGTGGTCGTCGATGCGTTGTTGCGCGTCGCCGACGATGAGGAAGGCGCCGCACACCGGGCACACCTCCATCTGCTCCTGTGCCGGCACACACCGGCCTCGTGCCGCATGACTCACCCCACGTGCTGCTTGCCGGAGAGGTGGTCGTCGATGCGTTGTTGCGCGTCGCCGACGATGAGGAAGGCGCCGCACACCGGGCACACCTCCATCTGCTCCTGTGCCGGCACACACCGGCCTCGCGCCGCATGACTCACCCCACGTGCTGCTTGCCGGAGAGGTGGTCGTCGATGCGTTGTTGCGCGTCGCCGACGATGAGGAAGGCGCCGCACACCGGGCACACCTCCATCTGCTCCTGTGCCGGCACACACCGGCCTCGTGCCGCATGACTCACCCCACGTGCTGCTTGCCGGAGAGGTGGTCGTCGATGCGTTGTTGCGCGTCGCCGACGATGAGGAAGGCGCCGCACACCGGGCACACCTCCATCTGCTCCTGTGCCGGCACACACCGGCCTCGTGCCGCATGACTCACCCCACGTGCTGCTTGCCGGAGAGGTGGTCGTCGATGCGTTGTTGCGCGTCGCCGACGATGAGGAAGGCGCCGCACACCGGGCACACCTCCATCTGCTCCTGTGCCGGCACACACCGGCCTCGCGCCGCATGACTCACCCCACGTGCTGCTTGCCGGAGAGGTGGTCGTCGATGCGTTGTTGCGCGTCGCCGACGATGAGGAAGGCGCCGCACACCGGGCACACCTCCATCTGCTCCTGTGCCGGCACACACCGGCCTCGTGCCGCATGACTCACCCCACGTGCTGCTTGCCGGAGAGGTGGTCGTCGATGCGTTGTTGCGCGTCGCCGACGATGAGGAAGGCGCCGCACACCGGGCACACCTCCATCTGCTCCTGTGCCGGCACACACCGGCCTCGCGCCGCATGACTCACCCCACGTGCTGCTTGCCGGAGAGGTGGTCGTCGATGCGTTGTTGCGCGTCGCCGACGATGAGGAAGGCGCCGCACACCGGGCACACCTCCATCTGCTCCTGTGCCGGCACACACCGGCCTCGTGCCGCATGACTCACCCCACGTGCTGCTTGCCGGAGAGGTGGTCGTCGATGCGTTGTTGCGCGTCGCCGACGATGAGGAAGGCGCCGCACACCGGGCACACCTCCATCTGCTCCTGTGCCGGCACACACCGGCCTCGCGCCGCATGACTCACCCCACGTGCTGCTTGCCGGAGAGGTGGTCGTCGATGCGTTGTTGCGCGTCGCCGACGATGAGGAAGGCGCCGCACACCGGGCACACCTCCATCTGCTCCTGTGCCGGCACACACCGGCCTCGTGCCGCATGACTCACCCCACGTGCTGCTTGCCGGAGAGGTGGTCGTCGATGCGTTGTTGCGCGTCGCCGACGATGAGGAAGGCGCCGCACACCGGGCACACCTCCATCTGCTCCTGTGCCGGCACACACCGGCCTCGTGCCGCATGACTCACCCCACGTGCTGCTTGCCGGAGAGGTGGTCGTCGATGCGTTGTTGCGCGTCGCCGACGATGAGGAAGGCGCCGCACACCGGGCACACCTCCATCTGCTCCTGTGCCGGCACACACCGGCCTCGCGCCGCATGACTCACCCCACGTGCTGCTTGCCGGAGAGGTGGTCGTCGATGCGTTGTTGCGCGTCGCCGACGATGAGGAAGGCGCCGCACACCGGGCACACCTCCATCTGCTCCTGTGCCGGCACACACCGGCCTCGTGCCGCATGACTCACCCCACGTGCTGCTTGCCGGAGAGGTGGTCGTCGATGCGTTGTTGCGCGTCGCCGACGATGAGGAAGGCGCCGCACACCGGGCACACCTCCATCTGCTCCTGTGCCGGCACACACCGGCCTCGTGCCGCATGACTCACCCCACGTGCTGCTTGCCGGAGAGGTGGTCGTCGATGCGTTGTTGCGCGTCGCCGACGATGAGGAAGGCGCCGCACACCGGGCACACCTCCATCTGCTCCTGTGCCGGCACACACCGGCCTCGCGCCGCATGACTCACCCCACGTGCTGCTTGCCGGAGAGGTGGTCGTCGATGCGTTGTTGCGCGTCGCCGACGATGAGGAAGGCGCCGCACACCGGGCACACCTCCATCTGCTCCTGTGCCGGCACACACCGGCCTCGTGCCGCATGACTCACCCCACGTGCTGCTTGCCGGAGAGGTGGTCGTCGATGCGTTGTTGCGCGTCGCCGACGATGAGGAAGGCGCCGCACACCGGGCACACCTCCATCTGCTCCTGTGCCGGCACACACCGGCCTCGTGCCGCATGACTCACCCCACGTGCTGCTTGCCGGAGAGGTGGTCGTCGATGCGTTGTTGCGCGTCGCCGACGATGAGGAAGGCGCCGCACACCGGGCACACCTCCATCTGCTCCTGTGCCGGCACACACCGGCCTCGTGCCGCATGACTCACCCCACGTGCTGCTTGCCGGAGAGGTGGTCGTCGATGCGTTGTTGCGCGTCGCCGACGATGAGGAAGGCGCCGCACACCGGGCACACCTCCATCTGCTTCTCCTGCGCCGCCGCCAGCTCCGCCGTCATGGACCAGTGGCTGGATAAAACACAAAAATCCTCTAAATCCCTGTAGAGCATAGGTTCCTAAAGTGGTCCGTACCGCCCCCTAGGGGGCGCTGCGGATTCCCACGGGGGCGGTAGGGGCCTTGGAAGAAATTGGGGGCGTTGAGGGGGGCGCTATCGCATTTGAAAAAAAAACCACACAACCAGGTACTATCCCCAAATCACGCGTCGTTTTACGCCGGCAAGGGTTTCACCTACCTTTGCACCTACAACCCCCCCCCCCCCCCCGCCCCGTCGTTGAAAGAAATTTGTTAGTTTTTTTGTCGTGAAAGTTTTTATCATGCCTAAGTGGGCGGCAAGCCAAAATATTTTGGGAACCTATGCTGCTGCGCGCTTCCAACAAAAGGTACATCGGGAGCGCGCATGTGTGGGCGCCGGGTACGGACGCACCACAGGCAAGCATTTGCCCCTGCGCGCCCCTGCCACACGCAGTATGGAGTGCACTCACACAGACATGCAATCGTGCGTCTGTTTAAATACGTGTCGCGCGCTCCTAAACGACCGAAATCGTACTACTTGGCTGTCTTTATACTTTGCCGCTGCAGTGGCTCCGTCACTAGTGTGGTTTTAGTGGTTATACCTCCTCTTTATGCGAGGTGACGTGGTGTCCCACATAATCCCCCCCAAAGGGGCCTTTCAAGGGCCTGAGAAAGGACGCAGTAATGCCTGGGGGGTATACGTAATGCATTTCCACACCATTAACAAAGAAAAATCATAAATTTCTAGATTTTTGTATAATCACAAACTGCATGACAAAACCCATCATTGTATAAAGTATAATTATTACTACAGCATACCTGTTCTCTTGCTGCTTGAGCAGCGTTTCCTTCTCTTCCTTCAACCGGTCACAGAGCTTCATGAGCCCCTGGGCCTGTTCCACGTCACCTCTCGTGCCGGCCTCCTCGGCCTCCTGAACCAATGCCGTTATCTTCTCAGAGAGGAGTTGTACCTGCCAAATAGTTTTTAAATTAATTATCATAAAACTTTTGTAATCAAATGATTCTGCAAAGATGTTGTAAGTGGTAAAATATTTTTACTAAAAAAACCCGACCGCTGTGCACTTTAAAACTGCATAAAATCCGCGATTTTGTTTATTTTAACGAACTTCATACCCAGTGACACTCGCGCCATCATGACGAATCGAATGATGTATCTTTTATCAAAATCGGTTGTGCCGTTGAGTAGTTACGACCGGACATAGGAACGGACATACATACATACAGGTCAAACACATAACCCTCCTTTGGGCTTCGCCGCAGTCGGGTAATACATACAGGTCAAACACATAACCCTCCCTTGGGCTTCGCCGCAGTCGGGTAAAAATCTAAAGATGCATTTTTGCAGAAAATGGCTATTTACTGATCATCATCAAGCAATCACTTCTAAGATTTCTTTACTAATTCTTGGTTTCAAGTTATTTTATTCATATGAAACCTTGTTTGTGGTAAAAAAGGTGCATCTGGATGTTGCAAGCTTGTTTATAGGATAGCTCTGTAAAATTAATCGATAATGTAAATTTGTAGTGTCCTTTCAGGTATCCTGAAAGTTATATACCTGTTCCTGATTCTTCTCTGTCTGAGCCTGGGTCATTGGTGGACCTTCCGGTTTGGAATTCATCAACTCTAGCCTTTGCTTGCCTTTCTGAATCTTCCCTAAAAATTAAGATAAGGTACATTTTTAAAAATTTCAAACATGTGGAACTGTAATTTTACTATGTTAATATGACTTTTCAATCTTCTAAACCCCCTGTCATACCATTTGTAGTATGGCAAGAGGGGTTACTTTTCTCTAATGCCAGTCTTATGCCATCTCCCATATTCATGCCCATTTCCAGAATAAGTTAGTACTTATATTAGTAGTGAATAGGCATTCAAGATGAGTTTTTTTCCAAGAAGTCTGTAAGGTAATACTTAATTTGTGTTTAAATGCCATCTAAACTTCCCACTTTGTAACCAAACCTTTGCTGTTGATGTTAACGGTCCGTTTTGTCACTACCACTAACCACTAGTTAACTGGAGTTCTTTTCAGAAAAATGCTCTAATGTTACATACAGAAATTAGTAACTAATAAGTTAGATAAGTGCCCCACTATGGGTAAATGTAGTCGTCCTTCCTTCAATTAACCGATTCGTTGCGGATGGCACAACAGGCATGTCATGAAGGTTGGTGTGTGGCATAATTCCGCACTGAAAGGGTTAACCAAAATAAATTACAAAATGACTTACTCTCAACATCATTAATCATGTGCCGGCAGAACCGTAGGAACTCCTCCACATACTGGGACTTCTTGTATGACGACTCCGCTTTCTCAAAGAGATCCTTGACCTCATCATCATGGACTTTAGGGCACACGCCCAGATCAGCCCGCGTGTTCACAAACAGGTCATGAGGGCAGAACTTGACCATGTAGTATTTGCAGTACTGAAATATGATTAACGTCATGAAAAAGTATGCAAGAGTGAGATAGTAGATATGTGGCATACCCGGAAATATCAGCCATTTGTTTGATTTAATAAGGTTATATAATCTTTTGTTTTGATGCACATTAAGGAATATTGTACTACATTGTATTTGTTTGGGTAATGATATCTTATTAATAGGATATTGGGTATTTCTTGAAATACCCCATCTAACTTGCATACTTAATTTATATTATAGTTCCTAAATAATATTCTGGCTTTAATAGGCTACTGAGTTAACAAACAATAAATTCAAAAACTTGTTATTACTATGAATAGGTTTAAGTTCATTGAATTATTCATATAATTTAAGCGAAATAACAATGCTGTGGTTACAAGGTAGTTAAAACAGAGTTATTTAGAAAACAGGCAATGCAGTCATGCATCACTGCAATAACCACATCCGTAACCTAACCGTAACTAAGGAGACAGTGCCTAAATAATTCAATAAATTTATAACCTCAAAATGTTAAATTCAAACACCAATAAAACTCGAAATATGATTAAGTTCAATACAATTACCTCCTGGTCTTCCCAGTTCGGTTTCTTTATTTTTTCATTCGGATTAGTGTTCCGATGTCTTCCCATCAACTCGTCCAACAACTGGGCCGCTGCGAGCACCGCCATTGCACCTTCTCTCCTAAGAACTAATCTTAAGATAATGCTATGCTATCTCTGAACTCAATAAAATAATGAAACATTTGCAGGCGACAAACGTAAATCACTGATTGTTTTAACGCATTAAAGAATATTGAGTAAAGCTAACTACTATAATTTATTTCGTAAGCTATGTTTTATATAAATCACGTCACATCAACGCTTCGACAAGAGCAAAGCAAGCAGGGTAAAAAGTGTTGTCATGTGATATAATCTAAAATTCTGAGTTTATTGTCAATATTTCTTTTTACGTTTTTTTTTATACAGTATTTGATTTCACTCGCATAGTTACTGTAAGTAAATAATATAATGTATAAAACCTATGTTCAGCAATTAAAGTCTCTCGTTGGAATTAGAACACCTTTGCTCCTTTACTTGTAAAGCAAAAGTACCTATGTTGCTTGCTATACTAAAATAAGAACCACCAAATTGAAAATTTAAGGCAGACTAGGCAGAGGGAATTTTTAAATGGGCAGTTCCCAAACTAAAGTGCCGATTGTCGTTTGTTAAAAAATACGAAATTTGTCTGCTTTATAATAGAAACCTGTTAGATATGTTATACTCTTCCTTGTGATAAGTGACAAACTTGTACCTTTTAATTGGGAAAGTTGCAAATAATTTATTTGTTTGATTTAATAAATCTCAAATTACCAAAAATAAATACAGAAAAACTGATAAAACTCTCAAATGGCAGCACTAGATTTAAGCGCAGTTGCCAGAGTTATTAGTTGTGATGTTGCCATTCAGGAAAACTATAATACTTTTCTTAGCGTTATAACTTATATTATAGCTCAAACAGCAGTATTTGTTATTCGTGCAGGTTAACCTATTTAAAGCAAAATTAAGCACATTTTTAACAGTGTCACTCCTAATTTACTTACTACACTTTTTTTTCTGGGAACGTCATAATTAGCACTTATAATAGCACATTTCATTTCCAGGTAGAGTCTGTGCGGAAAGAGAATAGACGTGGCGAAAAATGGAACTAACCTAACCAGTATGGCAAATACGGTAGAAAAGCATTACAGCGCCCTCAAATCTTAACCCGATTCTCTTTCCGCACAGACTCTAATGCAACGTTTTAGCTAAGCACTTTTTTAGTACCACCATACTCATGATTTTTAACACATTCCAGTCCTATGACTTTTCATTCAAAATTTTTGCTTTAAGTTAATTCCAAAGTTAATTCAAACGTGCAACACTGCACGTTTAAGTGTCAAAGTGTCTGTCAAGTGTCAATAATTATGTCAATATTCATATTGTCAATAAAATAACTCGCTCACGCATCACTATATTAGGCATATTCTTGTGTCCTATTATTTCTTATAAGAAAAACTGATTTATTTATCGGATTGATTTTATTACACTGGTGAATACTGGTTACTGTACAAGCAGCATTGTACACCGAATACAATGATAATATTCTACTAACATTTCATATTAAGACTACCAATGAAACCGAAAAACAGCAATGAGATGGATTCCGGCTTTTTCGAAACGAACTATGTTTATATATTTCATATTATTATTTCTATTATATTTATTTTATGTTTTGAATACTTGTTTAGTTGACGAAAGAAAGGTAATTCTTAGTTTTACTGACTAATTATAATTTGTAATGGACTTCTTATTTCTCTAAGTATATCTTGCAACTTTTCTTCTCTTCAGACTTTTCTTTCTTTTCTGCGCTTCTAAAAATAATATATGACATATTATTTTAGAAGCGCTAGTAGATTCATACTTACACACTGTACTTACATAATGTAAAAGTGTGTGTTTGTAAATGAAATTTTCCATTTCAGTTTTCTCTGAAGCATTTTCTACTGAAGGGACATTACACACAATATAAAAGTGCGGCAGTTCGGTTTGTGTCCCTGCTGGGATTCAACACTGGCGATGAGGCAGATTATAAATACCGGAGGCTACGGAACCAAAATGTTATGCCCGTGAAAAGATTACCTGATGCTTTAGTTATTGGTGTTAAAAAATGCGGAACCAGAGCATTATTGGAGTTTCTGCGGTAACCTATATTCCAGATTGTTCTTTCTTAATTCAACAACTGACTAGTACGTAGAGACCTAACAAAAATCTGAAGGAAAATCTAAGGGATTGCGTATATGCAATCCCTTATTTTAACATTTATAGGTTATAGGTTATAGGTTTACGCGGGCTTGTTTTCCGCAACTCGACGACAAACATGCGCCTATTTTGCGTGATGGGTTGATGGCACTACTCTTGCCAACCCAACTCTACCAGAAAGCCTAGCAGACCCTTGACGTTGCCGACGACTTCTGGGAGTGACCTCGGTGTTCCGAGGTAGTGTGCCCGGTACTTGGCCACCCCCGGGCATTCGAGAATGACGTGGGCGGCTGTTTCCTCCTCCTCCATGCAGGCTCTGCACAGAGGGCTGTCAGTAACACCTAGAGTGAACAAGTGTTTGTTTAGTAGGGCATGTCCAGTGATAGCTCCAGTTAGAAGACGGAGCTGTGGCCTCTTTAGCTGGCGTAGCTTCCGCGACAATCCGGGGTTGATTGTCGGGAGGGCCTCTCTGGCTTGCCTGCAAGTACCCAAGTTAGACCAGTAATGTTGCTGTTCTACCTTCGTGTTATTCCGCAGTGTGCTGCGCAGCCACGCGAACGGTAGAGGTACTATTGGTTCCGGTCCCTCGACCACCATTTCCGAGCCTCCTCTCGCCAGTTCGTCTGCCGCGTCGTTGCCACGCGAGTTGCTGTGTCCTTTGATCCACTGTAGGGTTATGTCGTTGTGGTTACATACCTCTGACAGGGCTCGATGACACTCGTATATGAGCCCTGAGGTTGCAGTGTAGCTCTGCAGGGCTTGTAGAACTGACCGGCTATCAGAGAGTATGCGGATGGGGAATTCCGTTACTTTCCTTGAGGCGATTGCATGTGCCGCCATTATGATGCCCATACATTCTGCCTGGAAGACTGTGTTGTGGGCTCCTAATGGCGTCGAGATGTGTATGTTGAGGTCCTCTGAAAATACTCCAGAGCCAGTGCCTGACCTTGTTTTGGATCCATCAGTGAAGATTCTCAGCTCCCTAGGGTTGAGACCTTCTCCGGGGTCCTCGTGGAGTTGTATTTTGTACTTTTTGTCGAAGACGTATTGCTTGGGTATCCTATCAGTCGCCGCTTCGATAAGTGGCTCCTTACTTACCGCCTCGTAGAGGATTTCGGTATGCGGTACCCTCGCTGGTCTCCAGAGGTTTAGTTTCTTTAAACGTATCGCCGTGGTTGCGGCCTCCTGTTTTACAAAGAGGTGCAGCGGCGGTAAGCCTAGTATTGCTTCCAGGGCTGCTGTGGGTGTCGTCCTCATGCATCCCGTGGTCGCCATACAGGCCAACCTCTGGAGTCGTTGTAGTTTGGCCTCGACGGTGGATAGTTTGGTACGTGGCCACCATACTACCGCGCCGTAGCTTATCATTGGTCGGATGACTGCCTGGTAAAGCCATAGAGTGATCTTGGGGTTGAGGCCCCAAGTTTTACCTACCATTCTACGACATTGCCAGAAAGCGACTGTAGCTTTGTCCAGTTTGTTGTTCAGATGGTTGCTCCAATTTAACTTGTTGTCTAGTATTACCCCTAGATACTTAACTTCAGTGGATAATTGGAGCTCTGTATTAAACAATTTTGGGAGGCGGTAGTTGCCCAGATTGCGTTTGTTGGTGAACATTACTAGTTCCGTCTTCTTAGGATTGACAGTAAGTTCATTGTTGTTGCACCAGCGTTCCACGATCACCAGTGCGGAGCGGGTGACGTCGCATACCGTACCTGCGTTGTTGCCGCTCGTCATTATCACTATGTCATCGGCGTAACCTACCGTGTAGTAGTGATTGTTGTTTAGTGTAGCGATCAAGTCGTTTACCACCAAGTTCCATAGGAGAGGCGATAGGACGCCTCCTTGGGGGCAACCCTTGGCCACTAAAGCTTGTTGTACCTCGCCTGTTTGGAGTCTGATGACTCTTTTACTGAGCATGTTGTTTATCCATTCGACCATGACTGCATTGGCTCCGTGTCTTACCAGTGCCGCTGCTATGCTGGTGAATTTGGTCTTGTCGAAGGCCCCTTCGATATCTATGAAGGTGCCTAGGCACATACCTTTGTCTCTGATCGCCTCCTCCAGCTTGCAGACTACTGCGTGGAGTGCCGATTCTGTTGATTTGCCCTGGCTGTACGCATGCTGCTGAGGGTGTAGTGGTACTCTTGTGAGCGCCTTCTCCCTCAGATCCCTGTCGCAAATCCTTTCCAGTGTTTTCAGTAGAAAGGAGGTCAAGCTGATAGGCCTGAAGGATTTAGGATCTGAGTAGTCACTTTTACCTGGTTTGGGTATGAAGATTACCTTGACTTCTCTCCATTGCATCGGCACATACCTATGTACTAGGCACGCTACCATGATGATCGTGAGTATCTGGATGAATTTCTCACCGCCCCACTTAAGTAGGGCTGGGAAGATTCCATCCAGTCCCGGAGATTTGTAGGAGTCAAAGCTGTTTATGGCCCACTGTATTTTTTGTGGACTGATTACCTCGTGTGTCTGTTGCCACTCCTCCTCCGTCGGAGTGGTCACCTCGTCCGTCCAGCTCACTGACCGTAGTAACTGGCAGTCTGGGAAGTGCGTTTGCACTAGTGTACATTCCGCCTCCTCTGGTGAGCTGGTGAAGGTGTTGTCTGGCTTGCGTAGGGATCCCAGGGTGGCCGTTGCCTGGTTAGATAACACTTTCCTTACCCTGTTAGCCTGTACGCATGTTTCGATGTTGGAGCAGAAGTTGCGCCATGAGCTCGTACTTCTGTACCTGAGTCTTTTTTTGTACCTGGACTTGGTCTCTTTGTAGTTGTCCCAGTCCTGGTCCGTACCTGTGTTCATAGCTCTGTTGAGCTGTTGTCTCATCTTTTTCCTGAGTCTCTCTAATTCCGGCCCCCACCAGTCGGCTTTGTTGCCTCGGCTGCCTGTGGGAGTAGATAGAGGACATGTCTCTTGGTAGCAGTCCATGATGGTGCTCGTAAGGCTGCTTACCTGCCGTTCTATCTCTGCAGCACCCTCTAGTCTGGTGGGAACCTCTGCCTGCGACAGGGCTTGGCCTAGTCGCTTCGCATATTCGGAGCGATCCGTTCTGCGCGGGTTCCTCCTAGGGGTGGCTTCGAGTGTTTTTACCTGAAGGTCGAATCGAATCCATCTGTGATCTGAACATGACACCTCTTTTGAGACTTGCCAGTTTGAGATGTTGTTCGTCGCCTCCTCAGTTGCCAGTGTCAGGTCAATGATTGTCCTGCTTCGTCTGTTAACGAATGTTGGTTCTGATCCAGTATTGAGTATATTGAGATCTGTCGTGAATAGGTATTCAACTAGTTGCTTACCTCTGTCGTTGTTTGTCTTCATGCCCCAGAGGGTGTGATGGGCGTTCGAGTCGGTGGCCACGATGAGTTCGAGCCCCGCCTCTTCGCAGTAGTTTACCAGCCTCGTCATGTCATGCGGCGGTGGGTCGTCCGCCTCTGGCATATACACTGAGGCTACGACCACCTCCTGCAGGCTGGTGTGTTGCGCCCCGTGCACTTTTATAGCACACAGATCTCTAGAACAGAAGCTTGTTAAGGGCTGCGCATGTATATTTCTAGTGATGTAAATGCAGGCCCGAGGGTTATCCGGGCCCGTGTTTACTATGAGCTTACCTCCTATGTTGCGGAGTCCGCACACAGTGCCTTTCCTGACCCACGGCTCCTGGATCAGTACTACGGCGGTGTCGTTGACCTCCAGCCATTTCCGCACCTGAGCCGTTGCGGTTTCGCTGTGGTGGAGGTTGGCTTGGAGGACTTTACAGCTCGGAGAAGGGGATGCCGCCATCGGAGTCATCCTCTCCCACCGACAGTCCGTCGTCTGCCTCCTCGCCAATAGCCAGCTTGCCCAGTTCCGCCGTGCACTCCTCGCCGCTTTCCGTGAGGTCTTGGAGGAGTTCCTCCTCGTCCTTCTCGGAAGCGGGGTCGGCTGGTACTGGGACTGGGGACCGGGGCACTACCATCACCTCTTCCTCCGTAGGCTCGGTCTCCGCAGCTTCGTCCATCGGCTCGGATTTGGTGTCGTTGTTGGAGACAGTGCTGCTGGGCGGTGGTTGTTCCACGTACCTGCCTCGTGGCCCCTGGAACTTAACGTACACCGAACCCAGCATAAAGCCGAGTCGGCGTTCGTGTTCCACGAGCGGCTGCACCACCGTCTCTGGTATGCTAACGACAGCAAACGTCTCCGTCTCCTGTCGCTCGACTCTATGGAGTGCCCAGCGGTCGATCTCGGCCCACCGGTTCTGGTACCGGAGCATCCGCGCGACCGCGCGGAAGTCCTCCCAGTGCCCGGGGAATAAGATGCCGCAGCGCACCCTGCGTGGTACCTCGCTCTGCCGCTTCACGACGACCTGCTCCCCCGTTGATAGGGTGATGGTCGCCACGCTGCGCTTGAGCCATGTCAGTGTGGCCTGATCCTCGCACCACAGCCTCAGGACTCCGTTCACCGTGATCGGTCTCCCTCGGAACAGTGGCCCGAAGGATTGGCTGCTGCTGGGCTGCGACGCCTCCTGCATGAGCAGGGCTTGCAGCTGTTGTTGGACCTCGTTGGACAGCTGCTGAGTGAGGTTCCCTGTAGTCGCCGTGGTAACAGCAACCAGCAGGTCTGCCTTGACAGCGTCCGCATAGGCTGTCGTTTGTGGACTACCTGTTGTGTCGAACCTCTGCCTCTTGGGGTCGCCTCTTGGAGAGATGGTCTCATCCAGGCGAGGCCGTTTGGCAGAGGGTCTGGTCCTGCCTTCTGCTCCTGTCCCTGTAGACGGGGCACGACCTGCTACTGGTTGCCCAGCGGCTGTCTGCACCACCGTCTTTTTGGGAGCACCTACCTGTTGTAAAGGCGCCGGAGCTGTCTTTGAGTCCTCCGCAGCCCGTCGCTGCCTGGACTGTCTGCGCTGTTTTTTGTTTTTTTTCCTCTCCGGGGCTTCCCCGTCGGATCCAGGCTCCTCCCGCGTGGCGGGTCTTACCTTTCTCCTCTTGGGTCCCTCGTAGAGAGTCCATCCAGCGTCAAGCTGCGAGGATGTGTCTTCGGTGTTGGGCTCCACCATAGGTGTCAGCTCCGGAGTAGCGGATTGCTCCACTCCCGAAACGACCTCCTTAGTTTCGCCTGGTGTGTCTAATAAGGGCTCGGTACGGCATTTCGCCTGCGCCGAGCCTGTCTTGGATGTCGACGCGCTAGGTTTCAAAGCAGCCAGTTTCCCGGCCGCCTTTCTGCCTCGCACGGACTGTTTTTTGGTTTGGGGCACTGCAAGAACAGCACCGCCACGTCGTGTTTTGTGTGAGGGCACTGTATGCACAGCACCGCCACGTTGTGTAGGGTGTGAGGGCACTGTAAAGACAGCACCGCCACGGTGTGTTTTGCGTGAGGGCACTGTGGACACAGCACCGCCACGGCGTGTAGGGTGTGGGGGCACTGTATGCACAGCACCGCCACGATGTGTGGGGTGGGGGGGCACTGTAGGTACAGCACCACCCCGGTGTGTACTGTTGCCTCCTCGGGCCGCTTGCGCGTCCTTGAAGGCACGTGTTGTGGGGGGCGGTACTGTATTCACAGCGCCGTCCCTTGGGTGTGTGTGAAGTGTGAAGGTGGAGGGCGGTACTGTATGCACAGCGCCGTCCCTCGGGTGTGTGTGAAGTGTGGAGGTGGAAGGCGGTACTGTATTCACAGCGCCGTCCCTCGGGTGTGCGTGATGTGTGGAGGTGGAGGGCACTGTATTCACAGCACCGTCACTTCCGTGAGTGTGTGTGGTGTGTGTGTGGGGTATTGGATTGTTTAGAGTCCATGTTGTGCGTGTTGTGATCTTCATCTCTCGAGCTTCCCACCCGCCGTGGAGCCCGCACCTTTGGGGATGTCGCATTGACACCAGGACTACCCGAGAGATATAGACGCGGTTGGTTGGGTCTCATGCGCGACATCAGGAACTGCAGACGTGTGGCTGAAAAGAACTATCCAGGCTCCTCCAGTGGTTCCACACGCCCTTGCTCCGTCAGCATGGCCGATCCCCAGTGTCCTCCCGGAGGACTCCCCCCGCGTCTCGCCTGCGGACCGTACCCACCTCGACCGTACGGGACGCGCGTCCACTTCCCTGCAGTGGCTAGTTGCAGGGCTACCGTTTAGCAGGAAATCCAGACCAAAGGGGGCGTGTTGTCTCACAGAAGTAACTAACCCCGACTCTGCTCGACTCAACCCCCCAGGACTCCTTCTTCCCCGCGTACGGCGCTCAACTGCGCAGGACATACGCAGGTAGGCGAGGTCTGGTCCATCGAGGTCACCTACAACCCTCGACGGGACCGGATGGGGTGGGGAGAGGGGAAGGGATCAGGAGTGTGGAAGGAGTTGGCTAGGTAGAGAGAGTTGGTGGGATAGGATTGGTCGGATCAGGGGATAAGGTTTAGGGTTACCTGGAGGGTGGGATTGCCGTTCCAGGTATTGGCCTCTCATACTTGGCTGCCTTGGTACGGGGTTGGTGGTAGGCGTGCGGCGCCCGTTAGAACCAAGG
Organism: Eudemis profundana; assembly: GCA_947034925.1. Lineage (NCBI taxonomy): Eukaryota > Metazoa > Arthropoda > Insecta > Lepidoptera > Tortricidae > Eudemis > Eudemis profundana. The sequence continues at coordinate 23,037,151 of OX344805.1, read as the reverse complement.
CATTTCCAGGGTGCGCGACGAGGACGCGTATGAGACACTTGAAGCGGTGGGCCAATAGCTCAGCGCCGCACACCTGAGCGTACCCTCCTACTCCCTAGCACCCCTTTTTTAACTATTTTAACATTTTTAGCCTGAGGAGTTAGAAATAATGCATCTTGTGCCTATTATAATTTATTGTTGCAATCTGAAGAGTACACAATAATACAACTTATAATTATTATGGGGACCTTTGAGCCAGGTACGATGCGGGGCGGGGTGTTTTAGTTATTTTTACCTTTTTGTCGAGGTTTAGTTTTGCCTTATACGTAGTTTAATTATTTTATTTTAGTTTAGGATAAATTTTAAGTTATTTTACGTTTTCTATGATCTTGTTATTCTTTGTATTGCCGATTAATAAATGAATTCCATTATTATAAGAAAACGGGACTTAATTTTGTAGCAAATAGTATATTTACCTTGACGTTTCGGGCTTGCCACAATGTCGATTTATGGTTGTAAAGGGACTTCTCTGACTAATACTCTGCACTTTTAGGTATTTAAAAAAAGGTAAACAAAAGACCACATGACACAGGTCGTTCAGCCAGTGGTATTGTGCCACAGATACAAAACGTTACTTTGATTGGCTGAACGACCCGAGTCACATGGTTTTTTTGTTTACCTTTTTTAAATACCTTAAAGTTCAGAATATAGGGAGTTAGTTGCATAATTAGTGAAAATCATGAAAGTTTAAATCAATATTTTAATTTCATGCAACCTGCAGCCCAATTTGTATGATAATTTTATTTGCAGATTACACCCAGATGTGAGAGCCGCTGGTTCGGAAGTGCACTTCTTTGATAAATTCTACCATAAAGGCTTTGAATGGTACAGGTAGGCATTCAAATATCACAAATTTATACAGGGAGATTCAAGTTTATATAAATTTGACAATTTGCTAATGATTAAGCTCTAAAATTGGTTTTTAATGGCTAAAGTAGGGCTAAAGACTTTTTTGCCACCAGGAAAGTGGGTCATAGATAATGCTTAGGAAAAAAACACTGACAGTATTGAATGATAATTTTGCAAAGTTAAGTTAGGTTTTAAAATATCTTTTTTCGTCAACCAATTAATAGGGACGGTAGAATCCGACTAGAATGACTACTGTCTTTCATGGCAGGTTGCCCCTATTGGTTGCTTGAAAAAATTAAATAAATAAATGAATTTTAGGGAACAATCTTACACAAATCAAACTAGTCCCATAGTAAGTTCAAAGCGTGTGTTATTGATACTAGACGACGATATATTTAATAAATACACATACTTAAATACATAGAAAACATCCAAGACTCAGAAACAAATATCATCACACAAATAATATTTGCTCTTACCGCGGTTCGAACCCAGGACCGTCAGCTTCGTCGGCAGAGTCACTTACCACTAGGCTAAACCAGTCATGGATTGAATTGGATTGGAACTAACTTAAAAGGTACGACAAAGGCACTATAAATCGCGTTTCGTACGCGGCGGATTTGCTGCGCCCCATTTCTCGACATCTGATGAGCTAAAGAAGCCTTTATATAAAAGGGGAACCTACTTTTCAGAGACCGTATGCCTCCAACATTAGAAGGCCAGATCACCATGGAGAAGACTCCTTCGTACTGGGTGACCCGTACAGCGCCCAAGAGAGTCCATGCCATGAATCCGGGGGTGAAGCTGTTAGCGGTGGTCCGGGATCCTGTCACTAGAGCCATCAGTGACTATACCCAGTCAGCCAGGTAACTCTTTTTGCTAATCCCAGGGGTCTCTAAACTATGGCTTGCGGGCCAAATCCGGCCAATTTTCTTTTCTCCAGATCATGCTTTGGAGTAGATATGAGCGCCGATAGGTAATTGGTCGGCGGCGGCGTCGTCGGCGGCGTGACCTTGAGTTGCCCGAGGAAGAAAAAATCCTAATCTCCGATAGAAATACCTTTATAATTAGTTCTATGCATGCATTAATAATAAATAAATAATAAAAGCCCTTTATTCAGACAATAAATGTTTGTTGTACATTAATTTTACTTTTCCTTTATTTTCTCACGTTGTCCGTCTGCCGCTTGGCAAAGGCCTCCCCTAACTCTCTCCATTTCTTTTTGTCCTTTGTCAGTCTTGTCCATAATCGTCCTGCAGTTCGTATTATTTCGTCCTCCCACCTGAATTTCTGTCTTCCTCTCTTTGCATGCATTATTAGCAATTAAATTAATAATTTAAAAAAAATACTGGTTTCAGTTTTAAATTATAACAAAGTTACGGCGTTTGAAACGCAAAGAGCCTCTAAATAAATGATAAATCTAACAGAGCAATATTGCAATTTCAATCAAACAGCAGGTTTTAAAAGTATTTTTTTTTAACTATATTTTCACACATTTGCCCTATGAGGCTTGCTAGCTCTTTTATAGGAACCAAGTGGGTGACTTACGATTCTGCAAGCAGGACCGCTCAAAGTGAAACGTTTCAACCTTTCGTTATGTAGGGTGTGTGAGCGTATCGAGCTAATACGAGTTATAGTTGTCAGTTTGCTACCCCTAGCCCAGCTAAGAAAACTCTGACAAGAAGCTTAGCTGAGTCTGACCATGGTCGGAGTCAATGTAAGCAGGGATATCCGAATCCCGGGGCAAATCAGGACAAATGTTGTCGCGAGGAGATCGCCTCCACTGACGGAGGCGACGCTATGTGCCTCGGATTTGCGCCGACGACATCAGCGACGATTTTTTGACTCCAACTGAGATGTCGTGGTCCGGATCTTTTAGACGTAAATAATTAAAAAAAATACCACAGTATTATTTTTTACTTTAAATATGAATTAATAAATATGAATGAATGGCCAAACTTGTGAAGGTAGCCCAATTACCCGACCCGACAACCCAGGATAGAGTGTCCTGGCGCCGTAGGATTAGGAGAGCCGACCCCACCTAATGTGGGATAAGGACAAGACAAAGAAGAAGAAATATGAATTAATAATGAATTTTAAATAAATTACACACGTGTGCCTATAAATGTTTGAAGAGTTCCCTCGATTTCTCCAAGATCCTATCATCACACCCTGATTTGGTTGCAATGGGATCACTTTTGAGGTGAAAAGCCCCTTCTTCAAATATAAATGACGAATTTTAAAAATTGGTCCAGCAGTGTCATCGCGTAACAGACATACAAATAAACATACAAGCGAACTGAGGCCGCTCTTCTTGCGGAAGTCGGGTATATTCCCAACTATATCAGGGCACGATGTTCTAAAATACTTCCAACGTTCACATTCTATAAGCACTAGCATGTCTTCGTACTAAGCTTATAAGAAAACTCTAATATTGAAGTACTCGGTACTCAGCATTTTAGATTTTGGACACCAATGTGACAAAGGGTCGATTTCAGAGCGTTTCGACAGCGGCGGTTTTTTTCATTCGTGTTCCAGCAAATATAGCAGCAAGCGGTGGTGATCACAGTTAACTTTTATTATAAACGATAAACGGTATCGAGGCTACACATGATTTAATCAAAAGTTGTCGTCACTCGACCGTCCTTCGCGGTAAAAGTCGAGTGACACTAATGAAATAAAAAAAACGCCAGAAAAACGCCTGAAATCAACCCAAAAAAGTTTATTTCTTTTTGTTTGGTATAGGTACATTTATTTCACTATGACCACTGAACCCTGATGACGACGCCGTTTTATGACGGGTTTGTCGTGACGCGCGGTTGCAACTGTTTGAAATAAATAGGCTACACTAGTCTTAAAACCCGCGGGAGCCGGGGATCGGCGCGCCGATGACGCCGCGTCGGCGGCGGCGCGAAGTTTTAGCCGGTGGCAGCGGCGCTCATATCTACTTTGGAGACGCCATAATGTGTCCGAAGAAACTCACTGTTACGACGTGTTGATAATACACTATTATAGATGATTAGAATCAATCCAGTATGTTTTATTTTAGTAAAAGTCCGTCGCTACCCCGTTTCGAGGAGCTAGCCGTGGTCAACAGCAGCTGGGGCGCGGCGGTGGCGGCGGCGTGGCCGCCCGTGCGCCTCGGCGTGTACGCGCGGCCGCTGCGCCGCTGGCTCCGGCGGTTCCCGAGGTAACTGTTGCAGGCTCGCCGTATAGTACAGTGGGAGCCTCGCGCCCCGCTGCGAGGAGCTAGCCGTCGTCAACAGCAGCTGGGGCGCGGCGGTGGCGGCGGCGTGGCCGCCCGTGCGCCTCGGCGTGTACGCGCGGCCGCTGCGCCGCTGGCTCCGGCGGTTCCCGAGGTAACTGTTGCAGGCTCGCCGTATAGTACAGTGGGAGCCTCGCGCCCCGCTGCGAGGAGCTAGCCGTCGTCAACAGCAGCTGGGGCGCGGCGGTGGCGGCGGCGTGGCCGCCCGTGCGCCTCGGCGTGTACGCGCGGCCGCTGCGCCGCTGGCTCCGGCGGTTCCCGAGGTAACTGTTGCAGGCTCGCCGTATAGTACAGTGGGAGCCTCGCGCCCCGCTGCGAGGAGCTAGCCGTCGTCAACAGCAGCTGGGGCGCGGCGGTGGCGGCGGCGTGGCCGCCCGTGCGCCTCGGCGTGTACGCGCGGCCGCTGCGCCGCTGGCTCCGGCGGTTCCCGAGGTAACTGTTGCAGGCTCGCCGTATAGTACAGTGGGAGCCTCGCGCCCCGCTGCGAGGAGCTAGCCGTCGTCAACAGCAGCTGGGGCGCGGCGGTGGCGGCGGCGTGGCCGCCCGTGCGCCTCGGCGTGTACGCGCGGCCGCTGCGCCGCTGGCTCCGGCGGTTCCCGAGGTAACTGTTGCAGGCTCGCCGTATAGTACAGTGGGAGCCTCGCGCCCCGCTGCGAGGAGCTAGCCGTCGTCAACAGCAGCTGGGGCGCGGCGGTGGCGGCGGCGTGGCCGCCCGTGCGCCTCGGCGTGTACGCGCGGCCGCTGCGCCGCTGGCTCCGGCGGTTCCCGAGGTAACTGTTGCAGGCTCGCCGTATAGTACAGTGGGAGCCTCGCGCCCCGCTGCGAGGAGCTAGCCGTCGTCAACAGCAGCTGGGGCGCGGCGGTGGCGGCGGCGTGGCCGCCCGTGCGCCTCGGCGTGTACGCGCGGCCGCTGCGCCGCTGGCTCCGGCGGTTCCCGAGGTAACTGTTGCAGGCTCGCCGTATAGTACAGTGGGAGCCTCGCGCCCCGCTGCGAGGAGCTAGCCGTCGTCAACAGCAGCTGGGGCGCGGCGGTGGCGGCGGCGTGGCCGCCCGTGCGCCTCGGCGTGTACGCGCGGCCGCTGCGCCGCTGGCTCCGGCGGTTCCCGAGGTAACTGTTGCAGGCTCGCCGTATAGTACAGTGGGAGCCTCGCGCCCCGCTGCGAGGAGCTAGCCGTCGTCAACAGCAGCTGGGGCGCGGCGGTGGCGGCGGCGTGGCCGCCCGTGCGCCTCGGCGTGTACGCGCGGCCGCTGCGCCGCTGGCTCCGGCGGTTCCCGAGGTAACTGTTGCAGGCTCGCCGTATAGTACAGTGGGAGCCTCGCGCCCCGCTGCGAGGAGCTAGCCGTGGTCAACAGCAGCTGGGGCGCGGCGGTGGCGGCGGCGTGGCCGCCCGTGCGCCTCGGCGTGTACGCGCGGCCGCTGCGCCGCTGGCTCCGGCGGTTCCCGAGGTAACTGTTGCAGGCTCGCCGTATAGTACAATGATATATCGGCATCGCCGATTATATACAACCGATATTTTAAAAGCGCGAAAAGAATTTGCTGTATGAAAAAAAAAACTGCAAAAAGTAATTTCAATTACTGACTTAATTTATGTATTGGTCTATTGCATTGTGCAATGATAATTGCTATGTTAATTAAATCTTTGGTTCATAAAAAAAATTGAATTTTGAGTTGACAATTTCTTTATTTTTACTTTACGCTTTCAAGGTTGACTCTCTGTTAAATATAGCCAAGTTTTAGGTATAAGAAGAACATACAAATATCTGAAGTTCATACTTCATTATTTAGCTAAGATATCGGTATCAGTCGGCGCCGTGGCTTAGTTGGTTAAAGCGCCTGTCTAGTAAACAGGAGATCACGAGTTCGAATCTCGTCGGGGCCTATAGTGGATTTAATTTTGGGGGCACCAGTGGTAGAAGTGTTACGAGCCCACTGTGCCCCCAACAAACGGCATGCGGAGAGACGCCGGTGGGTTTTTAGTGGGTATGCTCCTCCCTCCCTCTGACTAGCAGAGGGTGTGCGAGAGGAGTGAGCCCTACATAACCCCCGCAACCAACATCTGGCCTCCCTAGGCCCGGGGGGGTATGCGCAATGCATTTTCCCACCGCAAAAAAAAAAAAGATATCGGTATCGCCGAATATTTACGACAATAATCGGCATCGGTATCGTATCGGCAAAATTATGTATCGTTACATCCCTACTTTCGAGCTCCAACCGATGGAAATCTACACTCGACTGCGAATTATCGAAAATCTGATGGACATCCTGATATCCCCTACCCCTTGACGCCGACAAGCATTTATCTTGATGAACCCGTGTTCGGTCCGTATCTACTTATCTAGCTTTCCCATACCCAGTGCGGTCAGGGTATGGTAGAGTTTTTATTACCACAGCAACTGGTCGCATATACAGGCAGACCAAACTATTTGGAAAGCCTAAAAAAGGCCTGGAAATCGGCCGTCACATTATAGACATAAAATGTTAATTTCAGGCAGAGTTTGCTGCTCATCAGTGGAGAGCGGTTGGTAGAAGACCCCGCGGCTGAGATGGCCAGAGTGCAGGTGAGATGGTTTATTTATTGAATCATTAACGATTGCCAACGATTCGGGTATTTGCCTGTAGTCAATATAAATTACTATTCGCTAGCCATTAAATCAGCTTCCGAAAATTTGCAAAAATGTACTGAACATCACATAATTAGCGTTTTAAACGATTTTTAAAAGATCATAACCTACAAAGAAGAAGATGATTTGATCTTTGAATAAAATGACGTCATTTCACATTTATTCCATACAAACTTCATACTATCTGAGCGTTTTGACACTTCATAAAAAGTAACTGATTTGATCTGTCAGGAAAGTAGCCTATTCTCGAACAAGATGGACAAGGCTGCTGGCTCTCGGTGGATGCAGGCTGCTTCCAACCGAACTAATTGGAAATCTATGGGGGAGGCCTATGTCCAGCAGTGGACGTCCTATGGCTGAAATGATGATGATGAACGAATTCTAAATTAATAATAAATAACAATTCTCCTCATAGGAAGATTTTTTTCTGAATTGGGAACGTGCACGACGAAGGTGCTGCCAACTGGTGCCGCCAATCTAAATCATATACCGCTCATGCCGGGGCCACATTGACGGAAATACGGTTAATTGATCGCGATGAAGCACGATTAACGTCAGTGTAGCTACTGGGATCCTGCCGTTTCGCCAAAATATTTTTGGTCAAATGTTTCATTTGCCAAATGTTTCATTTCCCAAACCTCCGAAACCAAAAAAAAATCTCAGTGTATTTTGTTATCGTTTTATAGAATACAGTAGGTTAGGTTAGGTTTGTTTTATGAAAGTTCTGAAAAAAATATGGTTTCGGAGAAAATTATTATTTGGGAAACGAAAAATTTGGCAAATGAAACATTTGACCAAAAATATTTTGGCGAAACGGCAGAGACCCGTAGCTACTACTTACTATATGAGTCATTTTCAAAAAAATTGTACACAATTATGGGATTTAATTAAAACAAAACTGAATTTATTCCTCTGTTACAAAAGTTACCCATATAGTTTGTATGCCTAACTTTCGTAACACAAAGGAAGCGATCGTGTTTTTGTTTTTATTAGGCCCCTAACTATGTACATTTTTTTTGAAAATGACTCATATTTGACATTGACACTTAGATATTGTCATTGACAGCCTGATTTGACACACATGATAGTTTCCTTTATTGTCCACCCGTGTCTCTTTTTTCGTTCGTGCACTCCCTAAAGGTGTGAAAAATAACCACATTTTTACTTAAAAAACTCAACTGCGGTATAAAATAATAGTGCATATATCCGCCATTTCGCTTTCTTTCACGATTTTTTTTGTGCCCAGTGCACAGACCACCTCCACTAGACGGAGCATGCCATACGACACGAGCTCACCACGCATATGTGCGATTAAATATCGGTAGATATTACTAGTACAACGCGTGTTTCAAATCTTTTTTATCATTTTATGTTTTGAGATTGTAGTCGGATTGAACAGAAATATTTATTTCACGTTTGGTGCACACACAAGTCAGAAACATGGTCGCAACTGAAAGAGCGGCTGGTCGCGTAATGTCGTAATGCTATACGATTGACCATATCTGATGTGAGCGCGCGCCGCCCAACATGCTCCGTCTAGTGGAGGTAGTCTGTGGCCCAGTGACACTCGCGTCGCGTCATCAAAACGAATCTAATATATACTTGTTAGGTTAGTTCCGTTTTTCGCCACGCCTATTCTCTTTCCGCACAGACTCTAATAATCACCTTAACCATTAAACCGTTCAAATTCCAGGAGTTCCTAGGCCTCAAGCGTGTGATCACAGAGAAGCATTTCTACTTCAACTCCTCCAAGGGGTTCCCCTGCCTCCTGAAGTCCGAGAGCCGCCCCACCCCCCACTGCCTCGGCAAGACAAAGGGGCGGAGCCACCCCCGCATCAATCCAGCAACCATTGACGCGCTAAGGGAGTTCTATAGACCGTTCAATGAGAAGTTTTACGAATTGTCTGGTGTAAATTTTGGGTGGCCTTGACGTGTTGTGATTTACATTGAGGAGTTAAGTGTTTTATTCTTATCTAGGATGCAAATACATGCATATACAAAAGATACCCTCAAAATCAAGCCATTTAACAGATAACTAAACGCAACTTATTTGCGTAAAAAAATTATGTTTACCTCGACGTTTCCAACGTGTGGTGACGTCCATGGCCACGAAGGGACTGAAGAGATTTCTCAAGCTACCCGCACTTGGTCTTGATAATCACTTAACGCATAAAGGTGATATCAGACGGTTCACTTGAGTGAATGTTCACTCGAGTGATTGCTTCCTTTTTCTTTCATTCAATATTCACACAGCTTAGCTATAATGACATAGAAATGAACATTCACCACTCTTTTCTGTCAATATGGCGTCGAATGAAGTCGTGTGTCTTTGAATAAATTTAGTTGGCCGAATCCGAGTGAACGTTCTCTCTGTGTTCAGACCGTGCATCCGGAGTGAGAGTGAATGAATGATGAGAGTGAATGATGCCGAATGAATGAATGAATAGCTCTTAGATGATCTGTCTTGATGTTGACCAAGGTAGCCCCAAATCAAAACTTATTACACTTAGTAACTTTTCACCCAAAAACAATTCAAAAACGTTTTTTTTTCTATGTCGAAAATCTGATACTTGCTTTATATATAGATATAGGGCTGATCATTTGCGTGTGTTGTGTTACTTTGCGGCCTAAGCCGACAATGTTGTATGGAAGTTCATTACGGACCCACGCGCTGGAAAGTCGGTATTTCGCGGTTTAACACAAACGCTATGAAAACATTGACGTACTTACGTAACAACAGGATAAAACTATTTAATTCCTTCGGAAGTTAAGGGTTATAAGATTTAGGTACTAGCAACTATGCACTGAACTGAATTTAAGTGGGGTATATGTAGAAAACTAGTCTGATGAATCACGAAATTGACTTAACACGTAAGGCTTCCATAAAATTGTAAAATTAGGGCCTGGCTCATTTTTGTGCACACAAATCCTCACGTCATAAATTTTCTTTTTTATGTATGTATGTAAACAATTTATTGCACATAAAATCATACTGAAGCAGTACAAAAATCAATGGTTATGTACAAAGGCGAGCTTATCCCTGTGGATCTCTTCCAGCTAACCTTTGAGCAGAAGAGAAAGAATAACTAATACCACAGAAGATAGACAAACTAACAAACTTGATTCATTTACTTACACATAGAAAATAGGGCATATTATAATATTCTTAAGGATTTTTCAAACTAGGATAGTTCCTGTAGTAAAAACAAATTATCTAAAGCTAACTATCAAATTCAGCTTCCAAAAGGTATCCTAAATAAATTCAGATTCACTAATTTTCTTGCCTTACGTTTTTAAAGTGACAAGAAAATAAAATAAGGAGGGTAATTCTTTGGCACAATGTAACGTAAGTTACCAATATTTCGCTTATTTTTTTTATTGATGGTGCAAAGCAAATTTAAGTGTCAGTATATAAGCGATCAAAGTAATACGTAGGTATCTAGAGCAAAATTAACACTTAAATTTGCATCATAATAGTACATTACATTACACAACTAAGGTGGTAATACAAAGATAGGCCGAGATTGCAGAAGTTTGCGGCCCGAGCTGCAAGCGAGGGACGTAAATATGCGATCGAGGGCTTTCTTTATTACCTCCCATGTTGTGTACATCATTTTATGTCTACACTCAACCAGAAAGCGGCTTTTTCCGTACGCGCATCGAGCGGAAAAAGCCACTTTATGGCCAGGTGTGGCACAAATAAATAAATACGCGATGTAACGGTAACTTTTGTTACATTTTCGTGGAATTACCCAGGAGACAATTTGACCATAACAACCGCTGACGTCATTTGTTCGTATTTTCTATGAAACTTAATACTTGCTGAGCTGTTTTGATCACTACATAGTATAAAACAAAGTCGCTCCGCGATGTCTGTCCGTATGCTTAGATCTTTAAAACTACGCAACGGATTTTGATGCGTTTTTTTTTAATAGAGATTGATGATTCAAGAGGAAGTATAATACATGCTTTTAGTATCAGCATTGCACCCGACTTCTGTTAGGTAGTTAGGTAGAAGTCTTCATAAAAAGAAGCTGATTTTATCTGTTAGAAAATCAGCTTATTAAGAGGAAATAGGAGGGCAGTTTTTCCAAACAAACGTAGTCCCCTGTTTCCTCCCTGGATAATGCCAGTAGAGCAATATTTTTTTGTCCAAAAATCTATGGCTACTATTGATATGTTCCTATGTTTTCCTTTTTACGATAAATTGATTCTCAAAAGAGATTTTCCGCTGTGTTCACACATCCAGAAAACAAATTTGACTTGATTATTAAAAAAAAGGAAAACATAGGAACACGGCCAAAGCCTTTCCTTAATGTTTAATGAAAAAAATAGTTAAATAGGTTAAGTTTTGGGGAAGAAATCAGGGGACTACGAAACGTTGCGGGGGAGAGGCGGGCAGTGCGGGATAGCGACACATTTTACAAATACCTAATTTTCAATTCTCTCGACCTTACTGTTTCCTCTTAAGTCCATAGAAGTGACTGTGCACAAAAATGACAATGGCCTATTATTTTCATTCTAGCTGTAAGTTGTCAGCGAACGGGTTAATAGTATTAAATTAGGATTAATACAGTATTCCCAAGAAAAATCACAATATATTACTATATCGCTGGCTCAATAATACAGGGTTTTATGCTACACTTTCAGAATAGTTAAAAATTTTACTTAGAAAACTAACGTGAGACTCAAACATATTGAATGGGGATGTTGACTAATGTTGAATTTTACAACATAATATCGATACCTTTAGACTCAAAGGGCGTAAACGCCGTAGGTTCTAATGGCGTTTACGCCCTTTGAGTCTAAAGGTATCGATATAGTCACATGGATTGGAAACAAAATTATCATAACACAGAAGAAATAAACAAAAAATATAAAGTTATGAGACCACAAAGTTTAAAAAAAAAGATATTTTTTGTCGGCTTAAAGAAAAATTATAGTCCGTTTCAGAATGCTTAAATAACACTGAAAAAATAAATGTATGACAACTATGTGCTTAAACGCACTTTTTCGTGCTCAAACTGGCAAAATGCTATTTTTTTCATACAGACTTAGTACAGTGAGGACAATAGATGACGTCACAGGGTGCGTCCGTTTCGTATGGGCCGTTTTCAACGCTCGGTGCGGTCGGCTACTTTTGATTGCAATTTGTGACAATTATAGTAATCCAAGGGTAGTAGTTATAGGTATATATTTGTTCCTCGTAAATAGTAGAATCCATTTACATCAGAAACAAAATTTAGGACACAAGCCTATTAAAAATGGATCACTCACGTTGTATTTACAAAAGACGAGACATCCACTGGATATGTTTCGGGATCATTCGGCATTCCCTTAATCACTCGAGAGAGCTGCTATGCGCAGTAGTCGCTGGGCAGCGTTCGCGAATACTACTCATGATTAAGGGAATCCCGAATGCTCCCGAAACATGTCTAGTGGATGTCTCGTCTTTTGTACTTTGACTAACTAGTTGACCTTAACTTTGGTACTACTGAGCCAGCGATATATAAGGCAAAGGTCCCAGTATTTGACACGCTAATGCCCATTAGTTGACACCCTGTCAACTGCTAATATCATAATCTTTAAGGGGCCATTCATTTATTACATAAGACGATTTTTGCCAGTTTTGAGCCGTCCCCCTTTTTTTTCAAAGAAACATTTTTGTAGAGACGTTTATTTGAAGATACAAATAGTTTTTAATTTTTTGGTAAAATAGCTGTACGCAACTGAGCACGCGCTTACGCTCTCGCGCCGATGCGCGCTCTTTTAAAAGTACCTATAATCTAAACTTTGCGCATTTTTATGATCTTACTTAAGAACTATCAAAACTCCCTCCCGCCCCTTATCAGAAAAAATAAGACATGCTCGACCCCCCCCTCCCCCCTAAATCCTCTTACGTAATAAATGGATGGCCCCTAAGATGTCGACGAATGGGCCGGTGTCAGACACTAGAACGTCCACCTTAGTTGTGTTTTTTCTTCTGAATGCATAGTCGAATGTAGGTATTTTATTTATTTTTATTTATTTATTAAAACATAGGGTTAACATACATTTAGGAACAGTGTCCCACAACAGTTCCTAGCGATAATCTTTGATTCCTATTCGTGTTCCAATTTATAGTAATCTACGTTAGTCGTCACATTATGGGGCTTAATTCAATAGGGAACTTGCACAACGAAGGTGCTGACGATTAACGTTATGGTACCCACTACTTACTATACATGAGCGTTTTCCAAAAAATATACCGGGGTAGCTACTTTCTCAAAATATGGACATTTGAGGTTTTTCTGGCTCAGAATCGTTAGTACATTCGAACCTTGTACGTAAAAAAAAAGTGTCCCAAAATTTGTATGGGATTTTTGTCTTTCCACTACGTCACGTTCATACAAACACTATGCAAAATGGTGACGTAATGGAAAAAAAAATTGGGGCACTTTTTTTTACGTATAAGGTTCGAAAGTACAGTAGCCATCAGATATATCTGAGCTGTCAGTGTACTCATAAATATCTGAACACGGCTCTATTTTCATAGCATTAGAGCCGTGTTCAGATATTTATGAGTAGGTACACTGACAGTTCAGATATATCTGATGGCGACTGTACTAACGATTCTGAGCCAAAAAAACCTCACAAGTCCATATTTTGAGAAAGTAGCTATCCCGGTATTTTTTTTGGAAAACGCTCACATTGACATTTATATCCAGTTTTTTTTTCAAGTCTGATAAGTTTCCTTTTCTGTCCGCGTAGTGTCTCTTGTTCAATTAGTGCACGGCTATTACTGCACGTCCCCTATAGCGTTGTAGTATTCTATACCGGTGTGCCTACCATGAGTTGAGCGTACGATCGGCGCTAGCGAGTTTAACGTATCGAGAGTCAGTGCGCCTCTCTCGCACGCGCTGATAGTACGATAGAGATAGACTGTCATCGAGCGCTCGATACTCGCTAGCGCCGATCGAAAAGCCAACTCATGGTAGGCACACTGTTCTACTGTAAACAGGTATAGTTTAGGATGCAGTACCTCTGGATGAAACTCCGTATTTAATATACAAAAAAATAATTGATATCAGAAATCTCTAAGGTTCGATAACATGCTCCGCGGGCGCTAGGCCCGTAGTAAATTCCCGCTATATACGGGTATCCCCATGTTATCGTCGAAATGTTGGTTGCGAATGTGTTAAGTTATTATGTTTCTTTAAAACTAGTACACTAACAGTATTATGTGTCTGTGCAATTTGTATAAGCATTATTTTACCTCGTACTTTAAGTTAGCTAAGCAATGCAATGACTATGCCTTAGGCTGCGGCTCCATCGAGACGTAGACGAGCGGAGCCGAGAGACGTGTAGGATCCACCAATCACATTAGTTGAAATCCACATCTCGTCAATGTCAATGGAAACAGCGAACGCTAATGTGATTGGTCGATCCCTCCACATCTCTCGTCTCCGCCTCAGTGGTGCCACAGCCTTATTCTACCGCCATAACGCAAAAGGGCACAGGAACATTTCTTTTCGACACTGAGTCCTACACATATACGGAATCAGTAAATTTCACTAATTCCGAATATGTATAATGAAATGAAATGAAATAATTTATTTCTGCAAGTAGGCCTCAAGGGCTCTTTCACATGTCTAATTCTTTTGGCGCTTCGGCAGATGACATTCTGGTGAGAAGAAGCGCCGGAAGAAACTCACCAGTTTCTCTTTTAAAAACATTACAATAACTGTGACAATATTACATTGCATATTACAAACAACTACTTAACTAAATACATTTCAATAAACATAAAACTACAATTTTAGAGATGTAAAGGGTCTCTAGGCGTCAAAACAAGATAAATTAATAAGAAAAATAGACAATAAAAAGGCATATACTAAAATTAATGGAGATGTAAGGGGCCTCCGTTGTCAAAACATGTTTTGGAGGTGTAAAGGATCTCCAAACGTCAAAATAAAAAATGGGAAACGAGAAATAGACTATAGAACTATCATTAAATTTACATGGTTTACAGAAAACGAACGTACAGAAATGTAAAAAAAAAATCTGTGACTCACAAAACTTAAAAATTAAAGTTAAAATATTTTTTTCTTAGAGATGTATGTGGTCTCTATACAACCCAGTGTCGAAAAAAATGTTAGTTGTGCCCTTTTGCGTTATGGCGGCAGTATTGCTGGTCGAATTCTGCCTCATTAGTTTCTATAACTTGCCATTATTTATAGAGCTCCTATAAATGTGACGTTTCCAAGCAAAATGTACTTACCACAATTCCGCTTAGTATAAAGTACCCAGGTCCGTATTTAGGCACTTGGTATTGAGAAGGCAAGTCATGCTTTGGGCTTATATGAAGGGTCCACCGCTGGGGCACAGATTAGAGAATATAACCAGATATTTCACTCTCGCGCGTTTACATACAAAAAAACAAGAATTCCCACGCTCGCCATTAAACAATAGAGTCGTTCGACTGGCGCGCCCACAGCCACAGCACGGTAAACTTCACGCAGTATAGTACGTTTCCCTACTGGGTTCCCTCTATGTGGCATAACATTTATTGTCCGAAACTGTTTTAGCATAACAGATGTGGCATAATCGGTTTTCACCGAATGGTAATGTGGCAGAAACCTTATGAAGCATAATTAGTTACATCCCGAATATGTGTTTGTCTGAAATTAAGTTCGCATACTAATATTATGACCGATTATTTTTACGCATAATTCTATTGTGCAGAATTTGATTCGGCATATTATCGATTGTCCGAGATTGATAGGTTAGGTTTAGGAGAGGTAGGTTATTATAATAATCAAGTGATATAATTCCATTGGACATCATGTTCATTCAGTATAACGATGAACTAATAACATTTAACATCTAGCAATTCTATTCTAAAAGGCCGGACGGACTCACGTTGGTTCCTTGGCAGAGAGGGCGCTGCCTCTTATGGGATGCAACGTGTGTAAGCACTTTTGCTGCTACCCATATGAGGCAAACCATGAGGACGGCGGGCTCTGCGGCGGAGAGTGCCGCTAAATTAAAACACGCCAAATACTTTGCCTTGGAGACAGCGTATGATTTTGTTCCGGTCGCCGTGGAGACGGCTGGCCCCTGGGGTGAAGAGGCGCTCAGGCTCTTTAAGGAGATTGGTCGGCGTCTGCGGGAGAAGGGCAATGATCCTCGTTCTGGGTCCTGGTTGGTCCAACAAGTCTCTGTTGCCATTCAGCGGGGCAATGCTGCCAGCATAATGGGGACTTTTGGATCGGGCTTGATGCAGAGTGGGGGTTTATTAGGTTAATTTTTATTTGTTCTTTGCATAGTGGGGGTTTTTTTTTTTATTAAATTGCTATTTTTAAGATTGACGATGCTTGTTGCGGATAAACATTTGGTTTGCATGCGTTATTAAGCAAGTTTGACGAAGCATGTAGCGGATGATTTTCATGTCTTTCTGGTTTTTTTTTCTCCTGGAATAAATAATTATTAGTATAACGATAATTCTAACCTAACTTAGAGGTTAGGCTAAGAAAAAAAAGATTAGACAGAAAAAATAGGTTAGGTTTGTACTGCGTCCCCCAACAAAAACGAACTGGTGGCAGAAAAAGTAGGTTAGGTTAAGTTAGGTTTAGGTTAGGTTTGAACTGCATCCCCCAACAAAAACGAACTGCTGGCAGAAAAAGTAGGTTAGGTTAAGTTAGGTTTAGGTTAGGTTTGAACTGCATCCCCTAACAAAAACGAACTGATGGCAGAAAAAGTAGGTTAAGTTAGGTTTAGGTTAGGTTTGAACTGCATCCCCTAACAAAAACGAACTGCTGGCAGAAAAAGTAGGTTAGGTTAAGTTAGATTTAGGTTAGGTTTGAACTGCATCACCAAACAAAAACGAACTGCTGGAAGAAAAAGTAGGTTAGGTTACAAAACCATATATCGTCGTCGACAATACAGTTAAAAGTTGTATTATGACAAAACATCTTTCTGCCACGATAGTATTCGGTGTTATAATTTTATAATCATTTAATTTATGTGTAAATATGATTCGGAACATGAAAAGTATGACCAAATAATATTCGGACTAGCGTAATTCTGCGTAATAAAGCTATGCGAATATAGATTCTGCGATAACAGTTTATGCACAAAGCCTAATATGGCTATATACATTATGCCACAAAGAATTATTACTTACAAAATTATGCCACAACAGGGTGAACCTTCCCTACTACTCATACGTCCTTTGATATTGGGTGATCGGCCGGCATCAACGGTGTTTGCGTACTGTCAGGATCATTATATTGTGCCACTGTGACGTTTCGTCTGCCGGCGTACAGATCGGCTACGCCCACCGCTCAGGAGGCCAAAATCGAGTGAAATACACCTGGCTGCCCGGGCCCCTAGGTCTAGGCGGAAATCCGGCGCTGAAAGTACCGGTCGTCCGAGATCCCCGAAATAAATAAATAAATATAGGTACGAAAATGGCTCCGTTAAAGGTATTCGATTGATAGGATATATTAACAGGTTAGAGCTTAATGTTTCAGTTAGTAGTGGTATGCAAATAAATTTAGTCTTTACTGACAAGCGGGGATTGGTACCTACATTTTTCTTGGAAATGACAAATAATCTGTAAGTAAACTGCTCATTTATGTAGACAAAAAAAAGCAATATTATGTTAAATAATACGACTAAATAAATACGACTAAATTCTAACTTACCATTTGCTCAATGCGCATGGCAAGGCTACATATAGGTATAGGTAAAAAACTTAACGATCCGAGTCACGTGGTTTCTTTGTTTAAGTGTACCTTTGTGTACCTTTTTTAAGTACCTAAAAGTACAGAGTTTATGTGCGGAGACTTAGTAGTAGGGTTCCATTAGCACCCTTTGGATACGGAACCCTAAAAACGGGGTGCCTATAGTACATTTAACCTAATGTTCCCGCGTGTCATATTAAGCACGAAATTATTTGGAATTAATCTTCTGCTGATAAGTCGATGAATACTCGCGATTTTCAGGATTAAAATATTAAGCACTAAATTTCACTGAATCTCGCCACATTACAGGTATTCTTTAACTCATTTATCTGGTTCCTAATTCATAATAACAACGAATATAATTAATTAAACTAGCAAGTAACATGGGACAAGACAACCAGGTATGTTCTTCCCGAGATTAAACATGGTTACGTCACGATAATGTTGCCATTCATTAAGAACTTCAATAATTTAAGGAGGTTTATCTCTCTTCACCTGCGTTCGTGTCCTCATGCCTGAGGATCGTGGTTATCGATGAATGTGGACAAGGGCGTTGCTGGGATTTTGTTAAGGGGGGAGGGGGGGGGCGTCAGTGGCGTAGCGAGGGCGGTGCAGGCAGGGCACGTGCCCTGGGCGCCAACAAAGGGGCGCAAAAACGAAATTTGCTAACTACTTATACAAAAAAATACCATCAATTCACTCGCAAACATGGCCAAATAAAATAACATGGATTTTCCGCCCTGGGTGTCACCAAGAAACAAAGGGGCGCAGTTTGGATGAGTGCCCTGGGCACCGTGGCTAGGGGCGCAGTTTGCATGCGTGCCCTGGGCACCGTGGCTAGGGGCGCAGTTTGCATGCGTGCCCTGGGCACCGTGGCTAGGGGCGCAGTTTGCATGCGTGCCCTGGGCACCGTGGCTAGGGGCGCAGTTTGCATGCGTGCCCTGGGCGCCGTTTTACGTCGCTACGCCACTGGGGGGCGTAGACAAACCAAGAGTATATCTGAGGTAAATGCTGCATGAGCAATGGGACAGCATCTTTTAGGCAGCTGCCTGAAATTAATTTCCGACCCACGATTCCCACGAAATTTTATGTTATTGTGTGTTATTAGTGTGAAAAGAAAACTGTCTATGTTATTAGCTCAATATTCCTTATTTCACAAGCAAATAATTGAAACGAATTCTGCTCGGATAATTTATTTGCACAAAATGCCAACATATCAAGTTTGTGACGTAATCATGTCCAAGGTCATCATCCGCTGTATAAGCAAGAACATACCTGGTTTTCTTGTGCAGTCAAATGCAAAAATATGTATCATAAATACGACACGAAGTTCTTATTGCCACTGCAGGTGTATTTGGCCATATTTTTGTGAATTTGTATGCATCCATATTTTTGCACTTGACTGTACCACGTTTAATAAGATTCTCCATTATAGTATTAAGATTAGTACACTTAGAATTGCACCAAGCCATCCTTAAATATGTGCCATTATAGCCGCTTAAATTAGCACATAAGAATACAGCTTTAATCATTTTAGTTACCATGGTGATCGCAGAAAAGAAGTATTCTTGATAGAACCGTATCGATATAAGCTGGATATTTCCTATTGGTCGTAGAAAGCTCAATTTATAGATAAAAGAAAGACTGAATGTATTTCGTGTTGTTTTGTGGGAAACTGTATCTAAATAACGCATTTATCCGTCATTGATATTACCGGACGTGAAACCTAAGACCTTATATATATAGCATTAGATAGTAAATTTTTTCCTCCTCGCGTCGTGTTCCTCATTGCTAAGGGTCGCAAAGTCCCCGTGTGTTCGTTATTAAGCTAACTTTCTGGTGGGAGGTACGTACCGTTTCAATACTTCCGCAGCCGCGTGGAACGGCGCTCGTGACGAAGGTGAGGGAAGACAATCCAGCACAGAGATCACCAGGTTTTGAGCTTATTTAACAACATATGGCCAGTCCTCGCGAAGATATTTAAACGGAGAAACGGGTTTTTTAACGCGCGCGCGTTGGTGGTTGATTTTCGACTGATTGCTGCTCATGGCGAGCAGTAGGGGGCGCCGTTTGCGATAGAAACAGAACACGAATTAATCTAATTTATGTTGCCTTGTATAAGTACGAAAATACCTACTCGAAATAAGAAAAATAATTAAATCTAAAATACCTGTTCCAGCACGGAACACCGTGGAATCAGCTTCTCACGGTGTCCCGCCATCTGTGCATGTTCTTACCACGTTCAGAAACCTCTCTCCCTAACAAACCTGTCGTTCGCGTCGGATGGCCGGACGGAGCTCACCCACATCCAACCGTCTCTATCGCTGTCGTTTGCCATAAATCTTGCCAGTAACGATGAGTTGTTCAAGAATGCGGCCTTTCCTCGCTATGTGATCAATGTAGATAATAATTATCGTCACTACTTTGAAAAAAACTATCTAAAAGCATCGTTGAAGAAAACGTCAAGGTTACATTCGGACTTCATATACACTTACTGCATTTTTACTTGGAGTCAGTGTCAGATACGTGTTTTTTAAAGTAATGACGATATACCGTTTTACTATCAAGAACACATACTTTTCTGCGATCACTATGTCTTTACCGTTTACTGAAATAAAAGAGTTACTAAAATCAACAGTTTTTTTATTTTATATCTTAACCTTAAAATAACACTCAAGGCAGATTGGTACTGGGCACGTATATGGGCAAGTCCATTGGATTCATTTGAAGGTATGTGATGGAGGAGATCCCCACTATAGCGAAAACGATGCCCACGTCGTCTGTGTATTTCGAGTGGAGTGTAGCTAGCTCTATGCCGGTTGGAAATGAAGATGTTTCTCTGTAAGAAAAAGTAGTTTGGTGAATAGAATATACCTGAGATAGCTACTGAATTAGTACAATGTGTATCTAGGGTGGTAAGTAAGGAATTACAAACTCGTGTTATTAAAGCCCTCGGTTTCACCTCGGGCTTATAACAAACACTCGTTTGTAATTCCTTTACCGCCCGTGGCACACACAATGTTTTTCATCACACTTGTGAGGAAATCTAATTAAAATAACCTTACTTAACCTAAATAAAATTATAAAAGAGACAGTGACATATATCCATAGACAATGCGGATGTCAAGTCACGTTCGGAAACCATAGCGGTAAAGACCTAAAATGACCATTTTAGTTGATTTTATATTTGTAAAATACTGAAATACTCTATTTAAACATTTAAATGTTACTGAAATATGTGTTTTCATGTATTTGCAATAGGGCGTAATAGGTCATTCACGGCCTGCAGAATCTAAGTGTAATGACACCATTTTCGAGCAAGTGTGATGAAAAAAATAATGGTTTCGAGAAAAGACGAAAGAAGGCTTCGAAATATTTGAAACTGAATTTCGTCGTTGGAAATCAATACAGCTGTAACCCGCAAGTCCTTTCATAGTCGACGTCAGATATATGTTTACACTTTTATGAGACTTGTTAACCAAAATAAACGTCGACTGTACGTGTGAAAAACTTAACCCTTTCGACGTTCCTTTGAATTAAAAGTTGCAAATCATAAACCTAAATGCACGAGCATAACGTTCAATTTCGGTTTCGACACTTTTATGTCATGGTATGGCGTCTCGTTTGCTGTTTGACGTAGTTTCGAAAACCATTTTTATACTACATATATACAGGGTGTCCCTAAAACCAACTTTTATACGATCAGGGCTGATAGACCAGCTCATAAGAACCTAGATTAAGCAAATTTGACCTCAGTAAAAATGTCTTAGTTTTCGAGATATTGACGTTTTTGTAAAACTCGTGCTAAGTGATACCCTGACTCGGTGTTTTGAGTGTCATTGCTAAAATATCAAGTATTTTACAAATCTGTTTTTTGCTATGTGTGGCCAAATAACTATGCTATTGAACGTATTTACTATTTTTGCTAATTTATTCATGCTGTGGACACAGTACAATAACAAAAAAAAATTATTCGATTTTTTTCAAATTTCACCTCTGACTTCGAACTAGCGTGGTGAAAAAAAAATGTACCAACATAACCAGGCACTCAACGTAAAAAAATTGCGCATTTATTGTAGTTTCTAAAATGGTACAAAATTTACTAAACACTGTAATAATTTTTGAAATAATGATATTTTGTTACAAAATTAACTGTCTGCCGCCTTCATCTCATACGATCCGGTTGAACTAAGTTTGCACCTGGCGTGCTTGACATCACATACAAATTAGGTGCAAACTTCACGTAATCGTCAATATCTCGAAAACTAAGAAATTTTTATGAGGTCGATTTTACTCAGTCTCGTTTTTTATGAGCTGGTTTATCAGCCCTGTTCACCATTTTGTAAAAGTCGCGAATTTTGATAGCCTGGATCAGTCTTTCGAATGTCATGACTTCAAATTTCAGTATTTTCTTAATCTGCTTTTTGTTAAACATTACTTAATAATTATGCTATCATACCTTTTCTGTTCGAAATTCAAATTCTGGTACGAAATTTAACCAATGGAATATTGTAGTATAACCTCCTTTTGAATTAAAATGCTATTATCTTAAAAACTACGGTGTCTAGTGTGTAAAATCTTACTATTTTAATTAAACTACATTATTTTTTTTATTTTAGCATGGTAAATTTGTTTTAAGTATTACGCGATTCAAATCCGAGGTCATATTTTGAATCACGTAAAATCTAATTTATTTTGATAAGGTATGATAGCATAATTATTAAGTAATGTTTAAAACAAAAAGCAGATTAAGAAAATACTGAAATTTGAAGTCATGACTTTCGAAAGACTGATCCAGGCTATCAAAATTCGCGACTTTTACAAAATGGCGAACAGGGCTGATAAACCAGCTCATAAAAAACGAGACTGAGTAAAATTGACCTCATAAAAATTTCTTAGTTTTCGAGATATTGACGATTACGTGAAGTTTGCACCTAATTTGTATGTGATGTCAAGCACGCCAGGTGCAAACTTAGTTCAACCGGATCGTATGAGATGAAGGCGGCAGACAGTTAATTTTGCAACAAAATATCATTATTTAAAATAATTATTACAGTGTTTAGTAAATTTTATACCATTTTAGAAACTACAATAAACGCGCAATTTTTTTACGTTGAGTGCCTGGTTATATTGGTACATTTTTTTTTCACCACGCTAGTTCGAAGTCAGAGGTGAAATTTGAAAAAAATCGAATAATTTTTTTTTGTTATTGTACTGTGTCCACAGCATGAATAAATTAGCAAAAATAGAAAATACGTTCAATAGCATAGTTATTTGGCCACACATAGCAAAAAACAGATTTGTAAAATACTTGATATTTTAGCAATGACACTCAAACCACCGAGTCAGGGTATCACTTAGCACGAGTTTTACAAAAACGTCAATATCTCGAAAACTAAGACATTTTTACTGAGGTCAAATTTGCGTAATCTAGGTTCTTATGAGCTGGTCTATCAGCCCTGATCGTATAAAAGTTGGTTTTAGGGACACCCTGTAGATACAAGAAATCAAAGTACATAGAAAAACATTGGTGTGAGATACCTGTGTAATACGGGTTCTCATAGATTGCGTTTAGGTTAATTCCTATTAAAATAGAATGGTACGGAAGTCAAAGTAGATGGCAAAGTTGAGGGTGTTTACTGGGTGTTACGGTGGACGAGTGGTTGAAATCCAGAGGTACCGGGTTCGATTCCCGGTCTGTTCACAGGTGAGCGCCATTTAGTTTTTCTATGTACTTTGATTTCTTGTATCTACATATGTAACGTAGAAATGTGGTGTAATTTACCCGCATTAAAAACCAATGAAGAAACAACATGTTTCTTTCATCTAAAGCATTTTTATACTGTTTCGAAAGTGAGTTCTAAAATAATAGTGACAAAGAAGAATAGTGGCAAGTAAAGCTATTACTTACTCAATACAAATCACCCTAAAGTGTGGCTTCGGTTTTTGTGTCTTCCTGAAGTTTGGCACGTCTCTCTGGTAAACATCAAAATGAAGGCTGAGATAGCATTCTTCTTGCAATTCCTTGTTTGTCTTTATAACGCTTAGCTTCTTTAACACCGTCCGGAGGTCTGCACAATCTTCGAGACTAATTATACAATTTAAATTAATTTTGTTCTCGTTTTGAGACTGCGCCTCGAATTTAAGTGCGGTTTCTTTGCATGACTGCCAGTAGGCTATCTTCGCGTCTAGCCAGTTTTTGAACTGGGCTCGTTGGCTGGCTATAAACTGGTACAGGTAATCTTCACTGTACTCAATCTGCTGCTTTACGTCGTTTTTAAGTGGCACTTCGGCTCTTCCAAAATCGTCTTCACTTGGCAACCAGTATTTACTAAAGCGGCTTTTTAAATGGTTGCTATATTCAAACTTCTTTTTCGAATGGATTGGACTAGATTCATTTGTGTCATGTGTTGAGTTCTGTTTCTCTGAAAGTTGTTTCATGATGTAAAATGGGTTTCTGAGCTTCATACTTCGTCTACGGTTTGAAGTGGCTTCGTCGACAGTGGACTGAGTTTCTTCTATAGCGCATTCGGAATCTGAAGATGAAGCGATAACAATACGTCTTCTATCAATAACTTCGAAATTGGCGTCAACGTAAATGTCTGCATTGTATGATTTATTGAACGTTCTGATAACATTCGAAAATGCTCTCCTATGCCGAGCAGAGAGTAAGTTTTTGGCGTCAAGCTCTTTGATTCTCGCCGAGAATTGTTTGAGGGAGTTAAAGTTTTCATCATACAAGTTTAAATCTTCACGCTTCTTCTTTTTCGAATTACTTTCATCTTCGTCTAAGTCAATAGTTTCAAGAATGACTTCATTCTCTAACACATCTAATTGATCTGTAAGTTCCAACTTTGCCTTGTATCTTATGTTGTATGTCTGTATCAATCTCTGTAAGGCCTGAATATTTTCTTCTTGTCTATTGCCAGCTGCTACTAAACCCTTCAGTTTAAAAGCCAGCCTTTTGATGGATTCCAAGTGATATTTCCTGGGGTTATTGCGTTTTCGTTTACGTGGTCTTCTTGGATCGGGGTTTGCGTTATTTGGGGACATTGTTGGAGTCGGGAAGAATCTGTACATTTGTTGCATTCTCGGAAAAACTTGGAATCTAAAAGGCATTGGAAAGTATGGTCTTTGGAACGGCCAGTTGTAATTAAATTGGTTCCAATAGTTGAATTGTCTATAGTTGTGTGTTTGTTGAGGGAACCTCATATTGGGGAAGAATTGTGGCGTAAAATGAGTCTGAGCACTTTCGTTAGAATATCCACTTCTTATTCTTCTCACATGCTGTGCGTTAGCTTCTTCAGAGGCGCTATAAGTCCCGGTACTGGATGATGGAACTGGCGTCACAGATTTAAGCTTCAAATTCTGTAAATTCAACACATAGGCTGTGTTGTTTAGGAACACATTTCTTGGTATATGCTGTTCTTCCGGCGCTTTAACTGTCACAATGTGCTTTTGGTAAAAATCGGGAATGTTTTCATTAAAGCACTGATGAATCAAATCAGAGTTGCGTGGCTTCGACTCTCTACAGCTCAAGATATCTATTTTATGCTGTATAATAGCTATGGAACCTTTATTAGACATTCCCTCACTAACTTCTACAGTTAGTTCATTTGATTCATTATCCTCATCGTCACATAAAATCACACTTGAGCTTACTTCTACTGTTTCATCTAAATTTTCTATTTCCATTTGAACATTCACGTCATCCAGCTTACAGTTGTCTTTATCGTCTGCCACGGAATTTTGTTCATCAATATTTTCAGTAATTTTAATCATATCCTTTACACTTACAATATTAACTTCAGTCTTAGTATCTATGTTACTCTCAACATGTTTATCAGAGTCTTCATTCATTCGATTGCTATCATTAGTTGTGTCAGCTTTTTCATCATTGGATATATTATTACTTTGACAGTCAGAAGTTACACCTTTCTCACTAGTAAAGCTGTCGTCCACTTCCATGCTACTATTTTTTATTTCCTCTTCATTGATATTAGATTCGCATGGCTGATCACTGCTAGAAGGATGTTCTACTTTGTTTGTAGTTTCTATATCTTCAGTATCTTCACTTTTAACATATGTG
The DNA here is from genome assembly GCA_947034925.1 of Eudemis profundana. Classification (NCBI taxonomy): domain Eukaryota; kingdom Metazoa; phylum Arthropoda; class Insecta; order Lepidoptera; family Tortricidae; genus Eudemis; species Eudemis profundana. The sequence goes on along the minus strand of OX344805.1, from coordinate 23,011,560 downwards.
TGTCTCAACACTTTGTAGCCCAGCCTACTGAGGGAAGCGTATACTTTATATTGAGCCAGTGACATGCTGTCCTTCAAGAGTAAGGAGTATGCTTGCTGAATTGACACTGTGACACCATTGTGGGTCAGCTGTAGACAGTTCTGCAACAAAACATTTTTATTAGTAGTTTTCCATAAATAGACCAGATGCAAAACTGCAAGTTTCGTGTACTTGGATTATAGTACATTACACAACTAGGGTGGTAATACAAAGAAAGGCCGAGATCGCAGAAGTTTGCGGCCCGAGCTGCAAGCGAGGGACGTAAATATGCGATCGAGGGCTTTCTTTATTACCTCCCGTGTTGTGTACATCATTTTATGTTTACACTTGGACAGAAAGCGGCTTTTTCCGTACGCGCAGCGTGCGGAAAAAGCCACTTTATGGGCCAGGTGTGGCATAAAATACTTTACGCAGTTAAGCAAAAAGATTAGTTTTATGCCTTGTTTTTCAGCATTAGTCGTTTTCTGTATATCTACGGTCAATTTATATTATACCACATAACAAATATACACTTAGCTTATCAGGTATGTACAGTATCTTATTGACAGATTACGTTCTGTTGTAATTTAATTTTTTAAATAAAGATTTTGGTTAAGACCTTTTTTGGTACTATCGCAAACTGCTTGTCAAAACTAATTTAAGGTTAAGAATAACTGCTAACGTTTAGTAGCAACATTTCTACCAAAAAAACATTGCAAGTAGTGTCCTACTGAAACTAGTTTTCTCGACCGAAACTGAAACCGAATCTCGGCTTTGATCTTAGTTTCGGCCGGAAACGAAACCGAAACTTCCATATAAGGTCACGTTGTCGTGGGAAGAGAAAAAATATCAATCATAATGAGTCAGTCTTAATTTTTAAATAACATATTAATCATTAGTCATATTATAACTTCTTATTTCAAATAAATTATGAGCGCGTTTTGAAAGAAAGACTGTCCGAACACAGCGCGAAACCCCTCATATTCAGTTTCGGTTTAAGCCGAAACCCGTTTTTTAGCCGAAACTAGGCCGAAACCGAAACAGAAAGTTTGGTCTGATTCTAATTGCAAGTTAACACATTCAGCGCCATGAACCCAACTATTTGGTTAATTTTGTATGAAATGTGGGAGCTTTTGAAGTGAATATATTTTATTTTACTCAAAAGCTAATAATTACCTATAAAAAAACCTATTACCTATTGTAATTACCTATTGCAGAACTTAAAAATTATAATAAAAACAGATATTATATAATACAACAACAAGACCAGAGATTATATAATAATCAGGCATCGGATATTCCTGCGCCTATTTACCCAAACTTCGGCGTCGGCGTAGGTAGTTGAATGGTATGGAGGCGGACTCAATTTATTTTTTTACTTTTAGTAAATTTACCGGGATTTCGGAAATTAGGCTAACATAAACACATACCTATTATAGTATTGCAATGTACTATTTGTAGTAGTGGTAGTTATTTCCCATGTACAGAACGACATAATATTATTTAATTTACCTGCAATTCATTTCGGTAACGAATTAACGTTATAGCTACTATTAATAGAAGAATTTGCGTTAAGTTTTATCTTAAATATAATTTTAACAAAGAGACGATAACAATGAACATGTAATCACTTATATTATTTAAAAATATATTTTTAAGAAGCCGACTCCATACTTGCTTAGTTGTTTCCGGGAATTCGCCAACTTTAGGTTAATAGGCGCAGGAATATCCGATGCCTGATAATAATGGTGGATTTATCCCAATGCAGTTAGCACATTGGATACTTTGTGGTACAGGGCGATTTGAAGATTATCACTACTTACAATTTCCATCAAATAGAGTGCCTCCTCCGGCTGAAGGAACAAGTGCCTGCCGATATTGTGACCGACATACTGCCAGTGTCCGCCAGCATTTTTGGACACTTCTGCTAGGTTTAGTTTCTCATTCCATTCAGCTTGGCTCAATGTGCCACTGGAAGTAAATCACAATCAAGCTATAAGGTATTATTTCATCATATGTATTAAAAAAAAATTGGTTTTAAAAGGTTGATATACGGCGTTGTTTCCAGTGTTTTTTTTTTTTCATTAGTGCCACTCGATTTTTACTGGGTAAGGTAAGGAATGATGAGTGATGATAACTTTTGATTAAATCATATGTAGGAGCATTCCATGAAAACATCAACTTTTTGTCCCTTACGAAACGCTATGGCAGCTACCCTAAAAAAAAGTATTAGCTGCTAAGAAACACTACCAATCCTAAAGCCGAGTTTTATGATATTACAATGCTCATAATTAGTTTCCTAAATTTATTTCTCGGAAGTAGGTATTAAAACGGTGGTGTCCCTTACGAAATATTTTCATGGAATGCTCCTGTAGCTCGATAGCTATCTATCGTTTATAATAAAAGTTAACTGTGATCATCACCGCTTGCTGCTACATTTGCTGGAACACAAATGAAGAAAACTGCCGAAAAATATACTCTGAAATTGAATCCAAAATTTGAACAAAATCCAGAACATTTAAAAAATTCGCCATCTCAACAGGCATTTCTTGATATACTTATAAAACTGCTGCTAAATAAGGCATGTTACTCCATGGAGGAGTTTCTATGTGATACATGGACATCCAAATAGCTCATACTATATGTAAGTATTTTGATTATCTTTGTATGAACCAATTACTATGACCTATATAATATTTATAAATAATGTGACTTGTAGATATCATTTCTGTAAATAAGTGAACTGAACTGCCTTCCTCAAAGATGATAAGTTTAAAAACTTTATTATACAAGAGCAAGCAAATTTCACAACTTAACACATTAGTTACCATAAACCTGACTTTCTGCTTCTTTTTATATGAAAATTTGAGAGCTTGGCACTGTGTTAAGAATAAATTCTGTACTTATAGTTTTGATGATAAAGAACCAAACCAAATTAGAACACATAATAGAAATATACAGTCTCTCTCTCTGTGGTGGCTCCCTCATTGTGGTCATCGGTGGATGTGGATGGTCTACACCTAGTTTTTACGATTTGTCTTCATCCGTGCCTGTTCATCGCGTCTCTGACGACCGAGCAAAACTTGGTTGAGGATGGGCCTCTGGGATACAGACTGAGACTGAGATCGAACTAGGTATCTACTAAAACTAGGTAAGATCAGTCTTAGAGTGTTGACCGGTATTATTACAGGCCACAACACACTCAATAGACACCTACATACTTTAGGTTTTAGTGACACTCCCCTTTGCCTGAACTGTGGGATGGAGGAAACGAGTAAACATGTGTTAGCTGAGTGCGTCATGTACGCGGCAATGCGATTCGATTTATTCGGGAAAGATGCACTGGAAGAAGATGAGCTAAAGGGCATTAACCTTAAGGATGTCCTTCTGTTCTGCAGGAGAACCGGGAGATTCGAAGCGAAGCGCTGTGTGGGAGCACCGCCGGGACAGTAACCGCTGGCTCCAACAACGGGGAATTGGGCTGAATGAACACGCACAAGTGATCGACAGCCCGCCTGACACCGGCTGGGCGTCCCCACACAACATCATCATCATCATCAACATCATCTGGGATACAGTATTGAGTGCAATAATTGACAATATTTCAAATTTTCTACTCCTTCATTTTATGAGCTGGATAGAAAATAGGTGGAATTTTAAGCTACCCGTATTTTTTCTTTTTCGTTTTAACTCAATTTTTCAATTAAAAATAGCAGTTTGAAAAGTAGCTCATTCTAAAAGGGCGTATGTAGAAAATGACGTCACTTTCCCAACTAGAATCCAGAGCCACAATTACGATTAAAAAAATAACTGTCAGGCGTTACAGCGTTGTCAACATAGGAAGTTCGGGAAGACAACGATGCTTTTGCTCCTCTTATTTGGGCTGGATTATATTTATCACTTGCCGATGTGTACTCCATCATCATAATTTCAACACGCGGCAGATTCGTGCTATCAGCCTGAGAAAAACCTTCTGATGTCTTCATTATATGAAAAAAATCGGTGTCCGGTAAAAGAATGCCAAGTTAATAATGTTTGAATGCGTTATCGGAGTCCAGTGGGAAAGTGCCAAGTCCTTTAAGGTCTTCGAAAACGTGCAAATGAACCAACGGTAAGAAAATTAAACTTTTAAAGCCGCTAAGCAGTTGTAACAATTTTCAAAACAAATAAACGTCAGACGGCAAGAATGTCAGAAAATGACAACCGGATACCATACACTTTTTAATCGTTTCAGCACTAAGGTCTCTCTCGATAATGCAGGGAAAATGACGTCACACTTCCGGTTCACACTAATTGACGATTTTTTCCAAAATGAATGGGAAAAAAAAATCCAAAAATATTTTTTTTGAGCATAAAATACAGTTTTACCCAAGTGGTTTTCGAATTAAGATCTTTTGAAAATATGAAATGTTGTCAATTATACATAGAAAAAGATGCACCTGATAAAATCGTAGATAAATGATTATGCACATAGCCCAGGCACTCTTGTAGAGATTTGTTCGTTACGCACCGTATCATGACGCACTATTCGCTATATTTATACGAAATAATAATGTTCGTGAGGAGTAATCTGCCAATGTTTGAACGTGTCGAAGTTCCGGGCAAGCAGCTCCGATCAACTGGCAGACTAAGAACAGTCCCACGTCGCATGGCACTGGCAACAAAAAATCCGCGCGGCATCGGCCCAACGTATTATGAACGTCTACCCGCCGAACTACGATCTGAACCATCTAATCAAAAATTTAAACGACAATTGAAGAACTTTTTATTAAAAACTCCATTATATTCAGTAAGTGAATATATTGACATTTCTCGGACTCCAAAGTCTATTTTGTAATGACGATTGTGATATATGTGTGCATGTAGGTAGTTAATTTTATTTCTTATTTTTCTTGACATTGTTAACTACATTCAATTTTATTTAAATTTTTTATTGACATTGCTAATGCTAAATAGATTTCTGACATGTGATTTTTTTGTTTTTGCTATTTTGTTTTATGTGTTATTCTGTTATTCGTTATGTTAGGTATTCAATTACATTATTCATTTGTTTGACGATCATAATATAAATACGTGTAAATTGACCCTAGGATAATTTATATTGTTATTTGATATTATGAAATAAAGAAATCTAAATCTAAATCATAAATATATAAGGTACATATACATACCACTTCTCTATTCTTTCCACTTCTACAATATGTCGGCGTGCTTCCAACGATGTTTGAACCTGCTTCTGTTCCAGCCAGGAGCCATTCGGAACCACATCCTTCAATCCTATCTCAGGCAAGGTACAACTGCCCTTTTTCGCACCCAGAGCTACTAATTGTTCTCCACTAAGACAGAAAACCAATTAACATTTAAAGATAACATTTCTAGTGGCCACTTATACTCTGTTTAGGTTATACTTACGAGAGCATTTTGAATTTATCCATGTTGCTAATCCTAGCATTACAAATAGAAACGACAACTGTTCAAAATATTGAACTTATCAATAACATAATCCGTCTTAAAACCGCACCGACCACGAAACGAGAAAGCACGGCGAAAACAATATTTAAGTGACGTCTGTCAAAATCAAAATAAACGGTGTTGCTAGCTCATGACAATAAAAAGGCTATAAATACAAAAACTCGCTTTGCTAAGCATGCAGTTTTAATTATTTTTTTATAACATTTCATTATTACACACCTCGCGCCGAATCATGATCCCTTAGGACAGTTCACTCTTTCCACTTGTATTTGTATACCTGATTCCGAAAATGATAAACAAAACTTATTTGTTTCATATTAGAATTACTGAAATTTGATTTTATATGTAAATGTACGTGCTATACTTCCGAATAATGTCTACTTTAAACCGTTTAAAAATGACAGCGACGCCATTACAAAAGCATGGAGAAAGAACTGTCATAGGGATCATGCATGATTCGGCGCGAGGAGTATATCACTACTGGCTACTGTAGCTAAATGAGATGAGGGAAAATGTCAATGTCGTATTTCTTCCGCCGGTTGGTAGATGATACTGTTAATTGAATTAATACGTATATTTTAGGGAGTATCGAACAAATTTTATAAGGAAACTCAATTATCTTTCTCATAATTATAACCTATTTTGTTGCTTTGCCTTTCTCCTTTAATATTATATTACTGTTTCGCCTTATTCACTCAAAGGTTAGCTAGAAGAGATTCCTTACAAGAGTAAGTTTGCATTTGTACTTATGGATCGTTTTGTCATTGTTCTTATTTTATTTTTGTATGTACTTACATTGAAGTTTTGAAACTATTTTTATTTATTTATTTCCTAAAATTAAAACCAAAAAAGGAAACAAAACATGAGTGCGTTATAAAGACAAAAACAATTTGTGATTGTGATTAACCATATAAATAGTAGTCTTATATTACTTTGTGAAAATTTCAGGCGAAAACTTCACAATTTAACAGCCAGTACATCCGTCTTTTCAGGCTTCACAGCATGGGACCTGGGCCCCGTTTCACAAAGCGACAAGTTACAATTTTACAAGTCTAAACTAGCAACATTGACCAAATCAACCAATGGCTTTGCTGTATTTGACCAATGTTGCAAGTGCAAAATTGTAAAATTGTAACTTGTAGCATCGTGAAACGAGGCCCAGGTTTTCGCTATAAGGTACGATGAACATGTTTTCTTATTGCTGTTGAAGGTAACGAATATACCTACTAAATACCGAAGACTTTTCTCAGCCAAAATGATACTATAGCGCAACATGCATGTTTAGTTCGTACAAAACAAACAAACACACACATTTGTCCCAGTAGAGAAATCAAAGGTATTTTAAAAAATTACAAACAGTCAATACAGTAAACTAAATATTATAATAGACCGAAATATAAACCCTACTCTTTACTCATCGTATTAAGGTGGATTTAGACCAAACGAATTCTATCACATTTTAACACACAAAGAATTTGGTAGAGTGTGGTTAGAATGTGTTAGAATTCGTTTGGTCTAAACCCACCTTTACATACTAATATTCTAGAGTCTGGCTAATGAAAGATGAGACTGACATTTATTCCAAACTTTTTAAATGGCGACATTATACAAACGTCAAATGTGTCAAACGTCATTAGATTTCTGAGGATAGTATGCTGTGGTGATTTTGATACTCAATATGCAACATAAGAAAGTAACAGTTTCCGAAAATACTTACTGAATTGTTTTGCTTTTCTTTCCGTGGCTAATGTGGGGAGTAAATATATATCATAAATAAACACTAACACTCTAATAAAAGCTATGTACTTACCAATTTTCACTAAAATCGGAAGAATTAAAAAGGTGACAACAACTCAAAAATCGGCTCAAGTATCATTACCGTTTTTGTCACCCTATAAACAGTGTTGCAACCCGTTGTTTTTTTAAATTTGCCGCTATTTTTTAGTCTCATCTTTCATTAGCCAGACTCTATCATGATGCCGAACTACACTAAGTTTGCAGAGGGCAAAAAAAGGTTTTAATAAAACAAATCATATGGCAACATCACAAGAAAGAAGATTAATAAAATTAGTCTAGACACTAGTCTGTGCGGAAAGAGAATAGGATTAATTTTGGGGGACACTGTAATGCTTTTCTACCGTATGTGCCGTATTTTCACGTTCTGTGGCCATACTGTACGTCTAGCATAACTGGCCGCGACTTCGTTTCTCGCGCGACAGAGCATCACCTGTCACTGTCACACGATATTGAGTGGAATGAGATACGTAGCATTTGTCGCGCGACAAAGAGCCGCGTGTCACAGTTGTGCTAGAGGTACTGGAACTAATCACTTAGTTTGGTTGGAACTCAAACTAGATCGATTTGTCGACTGTCCTTAATATTTATTTCAGTAGGCATGTAGTTGTAGACACATTTTGTAATAAAGGAAAGAATTATTGCCAAGTGCCAAGATTAAAAATTCCTCTTGCTGTAGTTTCCCCATGTTGCCACATATGTATATTATTTAATTAAATTTGCGAAGTTAGCATAGTCCGACTATATGAGATTTTTGGACGTAATCTCAAGTTTCTGAATTATGGCAACATTTGTTATTGTCACAAAATGGCGGTTTCTTCTCAACAAAGTGAGTTTGTGAAAAAAAGTTTTTTATTTATTAAATTAATTCATCGAAAATTTAACTGTTAATAACTTCTTATAAGGTAGAGTAATTTATCGATTGCCTAAAGAGTACCTATTAAAAGTGTATTGATTATACGTGTGAGTCGTTATTTTGGGTTTGAATTGAAAGACATCCCATTCTAATTTCTGAAATGTAGTAAGGCTTAAAAAGGGTTAAATCATTGCACGTAAGTATTATACAATAAAAGTAAATTGTGTCTATATGTATATATAATAGTATATTGATTTAATCTATGAACTTTTTATACAGTTTTATTTAGCTTGTTTCTGTATGTTTGTTTGTTTATTGGATTAAAATTTTGCGCAAGTTTTTAACCGACTTCCAAAAGAAGGCCGGTTCTCTATTCGTCTGAATGTTTTTTTTTGACAACTTCTCAGAGGTACGAAATACGAATCGGCGGCCCGCGGCACACACATTGAGTTCTGTTAAGGGCAAATCACACACGGCGAAGATATTATATATAGATTTATCCTTTTTTAATAACACGGGGTTTTTTTTTAGTAAAATGATTGATCATTAAAAGCTTTCAACCGATACCAATATTAATAGGGTACAATAAATTAGTTAAGAGTTAAGAGTTATTTGTGCTTGTACCGGATTTGCGTACTTACAATTAGATGTGCGATTTTTTTGACGCCGTGTGTATATGACCGGAGTATATCTACTACTCCAAAAGAAGAAATCCAAATCTGCTCCGGTTTTACTAAGAATACGTACATATATTTGACGCTACGGCACTGGGGTTTATTCACTTATTTGAACTATATATTTATTCCTGCTATAAGTAATGGTGATATAGGAATTATTTCAGAAATATCCCTTGGAAATTCTTTTTGCCATTCCTGAGTTGGTAGTACCTAATTAATTTTTGGAGAGTGCACGCCAATATTTGACACCGCGGTTTTGAACCAATGCGAGCAGAATACCTAGGCTAGGCTTGTGTTTAATCGCCTGAAAAGGTGTACTGTGGTGTGGAGTGCTGAAAGTGCTTACTAATGTCTTGTCTTGTAGTTTTTGGAGTAAAATCCGTAATAAATTATTGGCGGATCTCTCATAGGTATTTATGCTTATGTCACTTGCATTGCATGGCGTCTGCTACCCTTTTTCGCCTCATCCCTGCAGGGCTCGGAACCGGTATTTTGCGAAAACCCCGAAATAGCCCAACATTTTGAATTATTTTTCATCACACTTGCTCAAAAATAGTGTCATTACACGTAGATTTTACGGGCCGTAAATGACCTATTACGCCCTAGGGCGTAATGGTTTTCTTTTTAAATTTGAAACGCTGGTTCTGTTTTACTCTTATTTGTCATGTTCAAAGGAAACGCCAACTTACTTTTTTAACTTTTATTACTGAAATATTTATTTAAAGAGGACTGTTACCGCAAATACATGTAAACACATATTTCTGTAACATTAATTAAATGTTTAAATAGTGTATTTCAGTATTTTGCAAATATAAAATCAACCATTTTAAGTCTTTACCGCTATGGTTTCCGAACGTGACTTGACATTCGCATTGTCTATGGATATTGTCACTAATGTCACTGTCAGTTTTACAATTTTATTTAGGTTAAGTAAGGTTATTTTAATCAGATTTCCTCACAAGTGTGATGAAAAACATTGTGTGTGCCACGGGCGGTAAAGGAATTACAAACTCATGTTATTAAAGCCCTCGGCGTCGCCTCGGCCTTGTAACAAACACTCGTTTCGGTTCGTCTCTTACTTATCGCCCTTGATACACAATGTACTATTATGCTTTTTATAGAGGGCTCAATGATGTATTTAAGTAATGATTTCGTATTATAAGATTGTCCGATTAAAAATGAAATAATAAACCAATGAACGAAAATAACGGAAAAAATACCGGTATTTTTGTATGCCCCTGCTTCTCAGTAAGTATACCTGCTGCAGGCACATAAATCCTTTTCATTTACGGATCATTTAAAAAAAAAATCTCGTACAATTAGGGCTTTATTAAACAAAGTGTTAATCTTGTTCCTTTGTGTAACGGCATTTACCATACAATGTACCTTTTTAAATATAATTTAATAGGTAGTTTTAGCTTTAGTCTTACTTAGATTTAATTAAAATGTTTAATTTAACATAACATTACATTCAATTACAAATGTATACAGATTTTTCCCATACAATTTATATGGTCAACATTTGTTACGCAAAGGAAACATTTCATTTAACACTGTTTAATAAACCCCTAACTACGGACATCTTTTTTTGAGAACGACCCTTTCGACGTATTGGCGATAGGTATCGAATGTCGATATAACTTTTTATTAGAACAGTTGAGGAGTGCCCCCCCTCCCTCCCTCGGTATCTTTACAGACACAGTTAGCAACAGAGAAAAAGTGCCTTTTATATTTTTATGCCACACCTGGCCATAAAACGATGTACACAACACGGGAGGTAATAAAGAAAGCCCTCGATCGCATATTTACGTCCCTCGCTTGCAGCTCGGGCCGCAAACATCTGCGATCTCCGCCTTTCTTTATTTTACCACCCTAGTTGTGTAATGTACTATTACTAGCATTTACCCGCGGCTTCGCGTTGGTCCCGTTACTGTCCCAAAGGAACTTTCCAAATCCAGGACTTGCATGGCAAATTTCAGGTCAATCCATCCAGTTGCCGCCCCGTTACTTAGTAACAAACATCCACATATCCAAACATCTCCACAAACTTTCACATTTATACTCGTAATAGTAGTGGGATTGGTTCAAAGCGCTCTGTCAAAGTATAAAGACGGACAAGTAGTCCAACTTCGGCAGTTTATGAGCGCGCGACACAGACTCGCGATAGCACGTCTGTGTGAGTGCGATCCATGATGGAGCATTCTTACGCATTCTTATTTCTTTGCTTGTAGTGCGTTCGTACACGGCGCGCACTTTCAAGCGCGCGATGTACCTTTTTACCCGACTGCGGCGAAGCCCAAAGGAGGGTAATGTGTTTGACCTGTATGTATGTATGTATGTCCGTTCCTGTGTCCGCTCGTAACTACTCAACGGCACAACCGATTTTGATAAATGATACATCATTGGATTCGTCTTGATGGCGCGAGTGTCACTGGGTATGAAGTTCGTTAAAATAAACAAAATGGCGGATTTTATGCACCTTTGAAGTGCACCGCGGTCGGGTTTTTTTTAGTAAAAATATTTAGTTATGTAGGAAGAAAAATTACTGTATTATACTGTGGGCTCTGTGACCACATATGCCATTTATTATAGACTAGATGCCCCCCGCGACTTCGTCTGTTTGTATACATTTTCAACGCCTTCATCCTGCATCCGTTATATAAAAAGTATGCGTTTCAAGTTTCAGCCAATTATCTGTAGTAGTTCATAATTAATTTATTGCTAGGCTAGGGCTAGGTTTATTATTTTAGTTTAGGCTGTACCTACGTGCTTTCAGTACCTCAGTGATGGAACTCATATATTGATACCTTTAGACTCAAAGGGCGTAAACGCCGCAAGTTCTAATGGCATTTACGCCCTTTGAGTCTAAAGGTATCGATATATGTATAAATTATCGAGTAAGGAACTGTTTTGACCATATCATAATAGATGTCCCCTTAAGAAAGGGTGAAATTGTGGGAAATTAGAGGTACTTGAATAATTTCCGGCAAAATTGGATAAGTAAATTAATATGCTTATTTTTAACATAATAAATTGTTCTAATGAATTACATTATTGCAAGTTATACAGAACTACGGTAGCTGGTTTTATTGCAAAGCTGACACCCCCGTCTCTGTATTGTCTATTTTCAAAGTTATACAGACAAAAATCTGTAAATGTCTATAAATATAAATAGTTTTCCTTAAATGTTGTATTCTATTACATTTTAAAATGTTACCCTACTCAGCTGAAGTAAGAAAAATATCACGTGCAAACAAAGCTAACGTTTAAAGCGTGTTCATTCGCACACGAGTAATCGCAAACAATTCAATTGAGAATTATCCGTAGAGAAAATGGAGTAAATTGCACGCGCTCACTATCTTACTAAATCAACTAAACTCTATTATCTTCTATCGCGACATCGACTGAAACAATTAAGAGGCTGCGCTACTGAATGAGAACAACTGAAGTTGGCGACGACTCTACTTCAATCAGGGTCTCTCTAACTTAGTCGGTTAGTAACAGTTGTAGCGTAAGCTACACAGTTGTAGACTCGCGTAGTAGGTACTACGTAGCGTAGCATGCCTGACAGCTATCGATTAGTGTTCCGGAATTACACGAAGGCGGCCGATCACACACGAACGCCCCCGACGGAGCCCGAGCGTCCATACATAGCGGAAGTAATGAAATGTACAGAAAGATATGAACCGGAAAAATTGTCGTCTTTTTCTTCGCGTCGCGTCTTATCCGCGTCCCGACTCCCTTTGTCGGTTTTTCCCTTTAACGCGCTTTTTCGTTCGGGTTACAAATGGGTGTTATATGCAACATGACATTTTATTTTACTATAGCTAAAATATAATATAGCTTTTTACTACAGCAAAAGTTTCATTACATAATAGGGTTAAGTGCTAGTTAAACTGTAAAAGCCTCATCTCAAATGGGAGAGCGTCATTAAACTTGAAGTTAATTGGCTCTAGGTACGAGAGCGTACTCGAGGATGTCGCCGGTAACGTTACGACCGCAGTCTGCGAGGGCTGGAGGCGATTTAACGTATTGTAATATGAGGCGCCTCCCCCGGCCACCCCCTATAGTCGGGGGCTCTACACCATAGCTCAACGGAATAGTCGCTCGTTCACGCACGCTAGCAACGCCGGCCGGCATCGATTTTAATTCTCTTAAAATTTCGAATTTCGAATCGAACGCAAGCATACAATATTATTTTTTTAAAGTCGTTGGTCGATCGAGCGGTTAAGGCTGTGTTGAAGATTATTTACGGTATATTTTGACGTGAACACTCGCAGCCAACTTCACACGCCTCTAATGGGGTGATGGATAGTGTTATCGGTGCTTGTTATTCGCGGTGAAACATGCTTCACTCGTGTTCATAGAATTCCCTTTAGTGGAAAACCCGATACCGTTCTCCACAGGGTGTGTTGTGATACGTGAGCTGGTTCGATGCGTATTTTTGCATCGAATGCACTGAGACATTTTGATGTATCGTTTTATATTTGGAAGATTAATTGGCTGAAGTGAGGTGATGTTTACGTGTCCTAGAGTGCACAGTGTTGGCTGAGTGTTTAGGATCTCGAAGTCTTAAGGTAAGTTATTAGGATATGTATTTAAAAGCATTGACATGGTTTTAAATATAATGCATTATATTAAATTTTATTTAACATATTTATATCTAATGTTAGGTACAAGTTGACAACTAAAACAAAACGTTAAAACACACATCAACATTTTTTTTTCAAGTAGGTATGTTTCTTATCATTTCATGATTATATAGATATACGTTTAAAACGCTTTTAAATATTAATTTGGATGCCTAATTTATAAAATTAACCCCAGAACATTATTTTCATAATTATTATTAAGCAATGAATTAGTAAAAAATCCTAATTTAAACTATAAATGCTGCTTTTTTGGCCATGGAATAATCGGATTTAGGTTGTAAATAATAATACATTACGCTATTATATATTTTTTGGATACTTTTATTAATGACTGCCAAAATGTAAACATAGAATTGACATTGGTAACAGCGCCATCTATCTTCGACCAATCGAAAGGTCTAGTTCCCGCCTCCGCCACCGCGTGAAGCGCCAAAGTGTCAGCCGGCGACACTGCAGTCACGCCGCGTTGACGCGCGCTGCAACACTTGTGTGGGCGTAGATCGCGTCGCGATAAACAATATTATGTTTTCATCCTTATCAACATCAGAAAAGTGTTTTCAATAATAACCACAGTGCTTCTCTAAATATTTCCACATACGGAACGTCCTCAGTGCTCGCCAGTGGATAAATGCAAGTGCGTTTGTGTGAGTGTTTTGTTGTTGCCGAGGATTTTGGCGGTGCAAGGCGGTCGCCGGCATGCGGAAAATAAACGGTGAGGATCACAAGATGCAGCGAGCTCGTAAGAAACTTGAAGCATGCGAGTTTCGCGCGATAACCTCGGCCTAATGTTAAGATAAGAGTTGTATTGACATAAGTAACCCGGTTTAAAGTGATAAAGGTTGACAAAAATGTGTAATATTGTCATTTCACGCAGCGAGCTGCAAAGTGGTGTAGAGAGCTGCATTGAAAGCGATAGGGCGATTAAATGCCAACCGCTCGGGGGTTGCTTTACCTTTAATAATAATTGTAGGGGCAGACACGCTTCAATATCTGCTACAATTACACTGAACTCTTCAAATAAGTACTCATTCAATGTTAGAAACGGAGAGAAGCTTTTACCCGATAGCGAAATTCTCGAAGGAATAAAAAGGAGTCGCTCAAGATTCAATTATGTTGCAACTTGAGAGTAAGAAATTGATGCCGTTGGGCCAGGAAGATAAAAAGTTATTATATCTCGAATAAGCGTTGCTCAACAGAACGACCGAAATCATTAACCGTAGCAGATCCCATACAAATGGTCCATAAACGTAATCCGACAATGTTTGATGGGTCGCCGGCCGGTTGCGACACGACGGCGATTTGAGGTCGAGGAGAAATGCGAAATTTGATAATAATCAATAAATGAACAGCACACGGCAATTATGTAAAATAACACCTTGGAATTAATCAATAATCTGACTGTTGAAAGTTGATTCAGATCGAAATTCAATAACGTTTTGAGAATTCTACGCGTTGGGAGGCCAAACGCGGTAGTCGCAAGATTTATTGTTTAATGATTGCGACAGACAGCGCCGAACATCTATTTGTTTTAATAACACGCACGAATGAAGACACTGTAGTGGATCTGCCATTGTTACGTACGACTCGAGTAATAAATAGTGTTAAATTAAACCATTCCAAACATGAAAAACAGTTTGACGGAGCACATAATTTCGCGTTGTTTTAAAGGAAACCGTGCTAATATGAAGTTGAGGTTCCCTGTACGCCAGGTTGCGGCACTTTTACGATCTTGAGATATGATGGTCTGTAAAGGTCGACGGCCGAAGCTTAGTTAATATGCCTGCACGTTGCGGAGAAAATCAAATAAACACTCGCCTCATCTCCGGTTTACCGGCCATGCACTTGGTAGCCTTGCACTGTGTGCTCGACTGTTCGCTCGTCACACCCATTACGGAGCGGAGGTTGTCGACACAATCCCTTCCCGTTTATAAATAATGCATATCGTAGACTTGAAAAAACTCTGATACAAAGCAAGTTTTTATTAAAATGTCACGTCGAGCGGTGTTTTAATTAAAGATTAAGTATCTGTCGTTATTTATCACGCCTTAATTGAGATATAGCAATTACTTTGAGAAATATCGGCGCATTAACAAGCACATATACATTGTATCCTGTATGTCTGGGAGGGCTGAGTCTGATTGGAACAAGAAATAAACTCATATCTAATTAAATCGTTTGTATAGACTTGGGAGGCCCAAAGGCTTATTATTATTGTACCTCTATTTCGGGTTTGCTTACGCGTTGTAGACATACATTAGTAAAACAATTTGAAGCTATCATACGTCGAATGGTCGGTAATGTCTCTATTGATTTTACCAGCGGTCGGGAAGAGCACTTCAATATTGACAATGAGAGGTAGTTTAGACGCTACTACGTGATCCGAGAGTTGATGAGCTCCTACGTGACACCCAGTTCATTGCTCCAGTTTTTTACCGCTTGATCTTGTGAATGAGTTTGCAGACCTTGGCTACAGACAAGGATCTCGAACTCACCCGGTTTACGACTAGAAAAACCCGACGCGTGTCAAAATATATCTTGCTGCTTGGCTGCCCCATTTTTAAACGTATCAGTTTCAAGGCAGTTAATAAAATGTTCGTTACGTCAGCGGCAAAGTTGTCAAATCAAATTTGGTATCAATTCGGAGTCGTAAATCAGTGAATGTAAAATCAATGAGCAGCATGTCGGGAGCGAATGCTAGATTTCAATAGTGGCACATTAGCAGTAGTAGCGCGGTGACGCGCGTGAATGCCATGCTGATTGAAAACGCGCGTTTGTCACAAATTGTCGCTCCAATTCCTGTGTGATACGAATACAGAAATACAAAATCGCAACGGAGAGTTCACTAGAAAACCAAGGTCGACATTCAGACTGTTTTCTCTAAAAATTTATCGCGTCTTCACCTTCGTTACTCTCATCTACCGAAGAATTTAATCTTGTATTTTGCCCGTTAATGAAGTTAGCGTCATTTATATTCAGAATCTAAAGCGCAGGTAAACGCGTCTGCTCGGCTCGCTCACTTGCCTCCGCGGGGTGGTGTGATATATTCAGGACCCATTTAAATATTCCCAGGGGTGATAAGGGGAAGGGATGCGTACCGGTTAATCAAGTAACGTGATCCATTTATCTGGAGCACTCTTGATATGGTGTCGCTGAACCTTGGAATATTGTAAGCTCATTTAGGGTGGAGATTTAGAACACGGAAGTAAGTAAAACAGATAATACGTTTACATTAAGAGGATCCGCGCTTGAAGCACCGGCGGATTCAATTGAATTGAAACTTGAATTAATTGAAGATCAAGTTCATCTCGATGACGTAATAAATGGAACGATTGCAACATTGAAGACTGTACTTTTTGTCGCATTTGTTCTTAGAATGTCCGCTGCATTTATTGACTTCGTAATGAAGGTTGGCTTTATAAATATGGATGTTCTTCCGCAATTGTAATCATAGCGAGTTCTTCCAAGTGTTCAAATTCGATCGATGGCAATGCAGTGGAACGGGGCAGGCCGTACCGCCCGGGTGCAGCATTTTGCCTCGTTTTACTGCATTCGATCTATTTACGGTTTTATGAACGGCGATAAAGCCGGCCGTCGAACCGGCCCGGCCCGGGCCTCAATATACGTCTGCATTTAAATTGACGCTTTGTAAACTTTTCTGACTGTACCTCCATTATAATATTGGGGACAGTTCGTTACGGCGATACAACTGTCAGTTGTCGCTTTCCAATTTCTGATAATATCCTGATATTGTTACCTTGTACAGACACGATTTGAGCGTAGCAGCGGGTTTCTCTATTCTAGTTGCCAGTGAAATGAGCAAGCTTCTGTCACGAGTAAGAGAGTTGTAATTATAATGTTAAACCGCGGAGACGTTTACACTAATAACTGTTTATCAAGTGAAGCAACATCGTTAGCCCTTCGTTTCCAATAGTTGCTTTCATTTGAGATTACCATCGGTTTTGAGGACGTGCTTGCTTGAAGCGTATTCAGCTAAGAGAGTTGTAAGTATTAAATTATGACTAAAGTTGACTCTCACCTCGCATCGTATTTATGTAGTTTGTATACTTATGATGTCTTCTGTGATTTATACACATTATTTAATGCAGGTAAACATTACTCAGTTAGGACCTAATTAAACAGTTTATTTTAACCGGTATGTATGTATTAGATTAGATTGACTTGAAATTTGGGATATGTTTAAACCTAAAGCAAAGTTTTTAAGTCCTAGTTAGGTCCTTTATGTATAATACATGAATACATATTTCAATATAACGCATCGTGAATCACACACTTCAACCAACTTCAACAATCGGCCCTATCTCCGTAATAGAATCTTCCTGGCGACATCTATTGAAGTGTCAAGGAAGCAATATTGATCATATCTCCTCGGCCATATTGTCAGATGAATCCATAAAATATGGCCGCCATAAAATGAAGATATCTGAAACTGAATCCTGAATTCGCCCACGTTGATTAAGATTGCGAGGTATCGGATGGCTATCGTTAAGGTAATGGTTTAGTGCTCAGGAGAAGGATGAAGAATTACAGGAACCCCGACTTGGCATCTTTACGATCTGCATATCAAACTACAGAAATAACAAGTAAAAGATGTATAGGCAAAGTATAAAGACAAACAAGTAGTCCAACTTCGACTGTTTAGGAGTTCGCGACACGTATTCACACAGACGCGCGATCCTGCGTCTGTGTGAGTGCGATCCATACTGGAGCATTCTTACGCAGTGCTAAATGTTTGCTTGTGGTGCGTTCGTACACGGCGTGCACACATACTAGTGCACGATGTACCTTTTGTCGAAAGAAAAATTACTGGTATTATACTGTGGTATACGGTATAGTAGGTTAAAGGTTCACGCGAGTTAGTTTTCCGCAATTCGACGACAGATATGCGCCTACTTTTCGAGAAGTCAAAGAAGTTACGGTTACTAGTTAGAGGCATAGCTTTTACCTTGAGGCGAAGGTAATTGAGGTCTGGTCTAGGAAGTAATAAGTTGCTATAAAAACATCCGCAGACAAATAATAATATAAGGTGTAACGTCATACATGTTCTTGTTGTAAAATACGGCGTATTTATTCTCATTCCTGCAGTTCTCAGTATTTTTTTCAAACTAGTGAGAATCGAGTAGCTACCTACATTGAATTCTATGGAATTTTTCAATGAAATAATGAAATCTGTGGGTCTAGTGAACAGTACCCCAAGTCAAATTTATACCAGGACCAAAAGGTCACAACTCTACAGTATGACTTAAGCTCTTTTGCTCCTAGGTTAAATGTGACTTGTACCCCGTTTCACTAGACCCACAAAAATTAACATAATGCTTACAATGAAATCCAATAATGTCAACGTATAACATGAATAGATACCTAGGTTTAATATAGGAAAAATAGGAAAGTAAATGAGTACGATGACTTTGTGTATAAGGGCTTTTTTATTTAAAGTGCGTTCTTAACTGACAGTTAACAGGTCGTTACAGAACTGACGATTAGTGTCAAACTCCATACATTTCGTTACGGACTGACAGGTTAGACGGTATTTGAACATAGCTTAAATTTCGCCTAACCGTACATTTTAAAATAAAAATCCCCATAAAGGAAAACGCATAGGCAGCTTCTCTGGTGCGGAGGACGAGGATGATTAATCGCATTTGCTGCTGAGTAGCTTATGGATAAAAAACTGTCTATGGAAATAAGAAATTCAACGGAAGATATGGAACTATAGTACTGACTAATACCGCCCCGCTTTCTCCGTGTTTAAATACTTTTAATGTTATCTGTTTGCTCCATTTCTTAAACACACTTTGTTACGTAACTCCCGAGTCATTAACACGGTTAATCCTCCACTAACACCACCCAGATAATCCACTTCAAATCCAGTTTAACTAACAAATTATCACTCGGAATGCCAGGGGGGTAGTCTCCGGAAGTGACGTCACAAGAATGGCCCCACACGCGTTTCCGCTGCACGGCCTTCACCTAAAAGACGGTTGATAGTTCTTGTTTAAATTTAGAACAGGCTTGACTTAGAAACGTGTTTTTGCAACGTTTTTAAAAGCGAGAAACCTGTTATCTTTATAAGTATGACTCGAGTTTTGTGAGCTTGACACTTAAACTGCAAGCCTCTTTTTATTGGCAATTAAAGAAGTGCTTTAATAAAGTCACCCGGCCTAATGATATCAGCCGTGTTCCATTAGAGGCACTAAGCTTTAAACATAAGCACTTTGACGTGCTGTAAGGTTTCACAACTTTTTTCTATAACAGGATTGCTACGAAGGCTGTCGTAAATGAATGGGAAACAGCAAGATGAGATATACGAGTTGTAACAGTCTTTCTGTCCCTTTTCTACAGAGTGGGGTGAGTAAAGTCAGTGGGCTTTAGGAAGCTTAGTAACTGGTCTTCATAATAATTGCACTATCTGGGGGCATGGCAGTGCCCCCGCCAAGTCGAGCAAAACAAAGTCACGGCCACCATCCTTTTCTGTGGAGGGAGGAACACAGTTTATACAGGGTGGGAGGGACTATACCGACATACTTTAGCCATGAATTCCTGGTGGTGTGACGAGTAAAAAATGTTATATCAACATGGGTCGAATATTGTCATTTTACATTAATAGTCTTATGGAACAAAATAAATCAGTAAATTAAGCCCCTCGTTATAAACATGTCCTTACTGGCTGAAAAGTTATCAAAAAGAAAAAAAAAAGCTAAAATGGAAACGAAAGGTCAATTTTTTGGCCTCGTAGTCGCTTACCATCAAATACTGCGAAGGTTAATTCCTGTTTAGTTAAAGGATTTTAAAAAAATAGTAAAGGTATCTTAGTCACATTTATTAGGGCTTGTTACACACTTGGGATTTTTCATTTACAAAATAATGAATATCTCGGAAAGTAAGCGTTTTTCGACTATACATCACATAACATTTTTTACTCCTAATAGTTGTTAGAATCTATAGTTAAAGTTTGTCGGTATAGTCCCTCCCACGCTGTAGTTCTCAAATAACATAACTCAAAACTTTTTTTGTTGTAGGTAGAAGAACTGCGTTGCGAGACTTGCATCTTTTTACATGTAATGTTTTTGATGGGTACTTTTATTTCGCTTGCCTAAAATTAGAAATTTTTAATTCAATGATATTTGCGTGGGTAATAATTGTAATCCCAACAGCAAGCCCACTGTTTAAAACAAAAACAAAACGGCGAAACACGGATTTGAATTTCGTAACGAATTGAAAGCGAGTTTCCGAATAATTTGACAAAAACGTCGCATTGCTTTTGACAAAAGAGGGGCGATGGAAAAACGCCTTTGTTATGCCCCTGAAGTATCCCCGGAATGATGGGATAGGTTCCGGGCAGGCTTTGATTTAAGAATTCCTCATCTCACATAATCGTAGGTATCTTGATACGTCGTTATGCTAAACTGAATCCTATTGCTCGAATTTAAAGCATTTATTTGTGTGAATCTATCGACCTGGCAGACGTTTCTTTCAGTCTTTTTGGTAAACAGAATATAAGATATAAAACGTCGCAAAACGAGATAGACGCTTAGGTTTCCTACGAATTTGGATGTTGCTTGTCTCTTTTTCTCTTGTGTAGAAGGAATGGTACTGTCCTATTTTGGTATTTAACGGAGTGCGAGTTCGGTCTCGACCATTTAATGTCTTCTAATTGATAGGTAACTATCTGTTCTCAGGGGAGGAAGCCAGATTAGCGATATATCTCCCCAAGTTAACGATCGCTTCATTATTAAAGACAAAGTTTGGGAAGGTACGTCTTATGTATCTTACTTAGGGAACTATGGTCTGGGCTAGAACTGTTACGATAAATTGCACTAAGGACGGCTGAATTGTTATGGATTATAAGTTATTGCCAGTCTAGAAGTAGTAGTTTCCTCCAATCACAATTAAAAGGTTAATATCAATCTGACTAGGTAAAAAGACCTTCAAAATTTCAAGATTAATCTAATAAATTCGTCTGAAAAATGAAGATATTGAAGGAGATGTGCCCAAGAAGGCTATTAATATCTAAAACTATTGAGTAATAGAAACTGAAAACAATTAATAGACGAGCGAGCTTTCGGTAACCAAAGGAAGTAGCACACGAGCCAGAAACGTATTTACGATGTAATAAAATTCTCTCGATTAACATGTTACTTTTGACTGGCATATCCGAACAGAAAGGAAAGCTGATCAGTCCATTTACGCTTAGTAACGAAACTGGACGTTACTGATTGGGGAGTTGCTTAAAAGAAAGAATAAAATAATCAAAAGAATAATGCGTTTGAGTGCCGTAGAAAAATGCCTTTTTACAACTTTTTTTTATTGATAACGTGATTATTTTGGCAGTTTTGCGCTTTTAATGAATGAGCTCGTAATAATGGAGAGCCGCAATAGAGTTGTGTACTCTATTTTATTAATGATAGTGATGTGATGAGATAGATAATCTATGCCTCCCATCCGGCTACATCATCAGATCAGACAGACAGAAAACTGTATAGATAAAACTAAATAAAAGCTAATTAAAGCCATAATTATGTTCACTTTCACTCCATACTTTCAAAAGTAGAAACCCATATTATATTACTTATTATAAGTAATCCTGGATTGAGTGGCAGGTAAACCATTTGGCCAATTGCCATAAAACATTTCGAAGAAACAAATGCAACACCGTTGTTTTCGAATATCGAACTTCCTTAGTGAAACTAACCGACAGGATTTCCTTAGTCAAAACACACATTGTTAGCCCAAACGAGCGGTACGGACGGTAGCTCGGCCGTGAGTCACGAAACGCTTAATCAGTGAAGAAAGTCATACAAAATACTTATTTATTTGTGCATGACCCGGGCAGTGCATCGACTTCGTTGAAAAGAGAGCGGAGTTTTGGATCGAATATAAAGTTAGTTCTGTAAACAAACTTGTGTACCTACTGTAAACTAGGGACGACGCGGAATAAGTTCTTCTACATTTAGTTTTTAAATTGATACTGAAAATTTGTGGCGTCTTTTTATAGCGTTTAATTCAAGATACATATGACGTGATGTTTTCTATTCTGTTAGCACCGTTTGGAATGTTTCCGATTCAAATTTCAACAAAACAAACGAGTCACATTGCATGCTCAAATGCTTGTAACTTTTGTTTATGATTGGCTACATAATAGGTAAACATCTTTATATTGAGGTAATTGTTGTTGCAATATAAATCTTTATTCCTTTCTGTTGGATAATGAGATAATACCTAACTATTGTTCGTCCTTATGTGTAATGTAGTGATACTAGTGATGCAACGAATACTACTTTTACGTATACGAATATCAAACCTTCTATTCGGCGAATACGAATACGAATATTTCGCCATGGTAATAAAATACCAATTTATTTGATGAATTTCTATTCTTCTAAATTTGTAGTTTTTTTTAGGGTTCCGTACCAAAATGGTAAACAAGGAACCCTTATTGCGACTCTGTCTGTCTGTCTGTCCGTCTGTCACAGCCAGATATCTCAGGAGCTGCTATAGATTTGAAATTCGAAATAGTTTTAAAAGTCCCTAATCCGACCGTAGGGTCGGGTATAAGATTTAGGTATCTAAATCTTATACCTTTTTTACTTTTTTTTAATGGGGGCCGAAATGGGAGGTCGAAAATTTAAGGTTGGGCTATTATATCAAGTGGGGTATCAAATGAAAGGGCTTCATTTATTGATTCCAAAACCATTTTTATTCATTTTATTAATCATGGTCTTTTTGATTTAGGTTGAAAAATGTTCAAAAGAATACAATTCCCTTCTATTATCTTCGAAGTTACTGAACCGAAAAATCTGTAATAATTACCAATTATTAATACATATAATCCTAAATATTACAGGAAAAATATAACGGTTTTCCTAACTTGCACCATTTTTTTGAAATTTGAAAAAACCTAACACATACTTATTTACTAAACTAACCACCATACAGTTTTTCTTGAACTATTCACGTATCTACTCACGAGTTTGTACGGAACACACGTCATGCACATGTCGTATTTTTACGTGCCGATGACGCGCGTTTTCCAAGTCTGCCCGTAATTAGAGTTGCGTACAAACATATTAGTTTTTAAAATATTCGTAGTAGTATTCGCCAAATACGAATATTCGGTAAATGTCTACTATTCGGCGAATACGAATAATCGTATTCGTTGCATCACTAGTGTAATGTGTTCGAGAGCGACGTGAAATACATATTTGAATATTAGTTAATTTGAGCGTCTTTCTTTGGACACCACCAAAGCTTACTACCTGCGTCCTACGTACGTCCTAACTTGTGGACGGCCCGTTACTAGTTACTACTATTAGAACTGATACCCATTCCGTTAACTATTGCATAGTTCACTGAAAATTCGCCTATTTTCTAAAATCCGTGCGATCATCGGACGATGTCCGATGTTATCTGCACCAAACAAAAGCAGCTGTCCTCGTATTAACTAAAAGAGCACAACATGTATGAGTATCACTGTCACATACGTCCTATCTTACCAATAAGATTGTGTGGGCGTCAGCGATGTCACAATGGGCATGGTATCATGTATATTTCTACCGAGACGTCCACTGGAGGCTGCTGTTCTGTGGGAATCGCGGAGTATGCACCTTCGCAGAGCTACCTCACCATGTTTTATCAAAACAGCTTATGAGCAATTGAATGTACATGCACATAAGCCTTGTTTTAGCCGAGGCTTTAGCGGAGGTATTGTCAACGGTTCATTATGCGCGAATAACTGGGGGGTATGTCTAAAGGACATGCTTTTAGAAACAGCATAATCTTTGTAAGCTGACTTTGTTGTTGTATGCTGAAATGCAGTGTAAATTTTAAGAGTCATATTCCATTCATTGCTCCGTGTATTTGTAATATGCGTGCATTGAGTGCATACTTCCTGTATCTTAACTATTCTTTATATATTTAGGGTTCCGTACCTCAAAAGGAAAAAACGGAACCCTTATAATCTTATAAGGGCTCCGTTTTTTCTAAGAAAGTGATCTAAATTAAGAATATTAGTAAGATACCCGTATGGCAGAGGTTCTTGAACTTTTTTTGGTCACGGACCTCCTACATTATTTCGAAAACCTTACGGACCCTTTCCGAATACAATCAGAGAAAAAGAAAATCAAGGGCACATGAAAGTTTGTGTTATATGCATAGCCACGGACCCCCGGCTCGTATCTATCACGGACCCCTAAGGGGTCCATGGACCACAGTTTAAGAAAACCTGCCGCATGGTGACTGAACAAAGGTTTCGAAAAATTCATTGGTACCTACAAGCCACGATTCGAACCCACGACCCTTGAAAGAGCATCCAATCGACTACCATAGCTACAACTAAAAATGTGGCTTCTATCAAATACACTTTTGAATGCAAAGAATTCTCTTTGCACGCGTATTCGCGCTTCTGTTGAATTAAACTGCGACTTTACGAGGGATAGTGAAAAGTTACATTGTCAACGTGAATAAAACACAAAGTCCACAATGAAAACGTAACGGGGCGATTGCTATAAATCAGTGTCAGGTACACCAACAACAATTTTTCTCATTCTCGGCAACTGTGTACAAGCGGTTCACACAAGTATATTGTGGGATAAGTGAAGAACTATATGCGATCCATTTGTTATTGAAAATTCATAAATATGTCGCGCAAATACTGACTGTACTCGTATTTACCGTACCGATTAAAAGGAGATTGACCAACTTTGTATGGGAGTTGGACCAAGTGCTGCCCAGACTAAAGACACAGTGCATTATGCTCCTTAGGCTTACACTAGACTGTATACTAAAGCGCTTTAAGATCTATCCCAGGAGTCATGAAAAAAAAACTTTTTGATTGGCACTAAAAATTAATTATTTCTTACATTAAAAGTAACAGATTTTACTGTAATCTCGTCGTCTAATCGTCGTCATTGTCATCGATAGGTTATAGGTTAACGCGGGCTTATTTTCCGCAACTCGACGACAAACACCTATTTTGCGTGATGGGTTGATAGCACTACTCTTGCCAACCCAGCTCTACCAGAAAGCCTAGCAGACCCTTGACGTTGCCGACGACTTCTGGGAGTGACCTCGGTGTTCCGAGGTGGTGTGCCCGGTACTTGTCCACCCCCGGGTATTCGAGAATGACGTGGGCGGCTGTCTCTTCCACCTCCATGCAGGCTCTGCACAGAGGGCTGTCAGTAACACACCCTAGAGTAAACAAGTGTTTGTTTAGTAGGACTTGTCCAGTGATAGCTCCGGTTAGAAGATGGAGCTAATGGCCTCTTTAGCTGGCGTAGCTTCCGCGACAATCCGGGGTTGATTGCCGGGAGGGCCTCTCTGGTTTGCTTGCAGGTACCCAGGTTAGACCCGCAATGTTGCTGTTCTACCTTCGTACCGACCCCGCAGTCCCTGGAACCGCACGTACACCGAACCCAGCATGAAGCCGAGTCGGCGCTCGTGGTCCACGAGAGCCTGCACCAACGTCGCTGGTGTGCCTGACGCACCTCTTTTAATATTATTTTACCTTTTTATACGTTTTTGTATTTTTATAGACTTTTGTTTTTATATGACATTGTTACTTTTGGCAGTCCATTAAAAGACCATATCCGAACCAGCTCTGTTTAATTCCAAGAGTTACAACTGGTATGCTGACGATAGCAAACATTTCCGCTTCCTGCCATTCTACTCTGTGGAGTAGCCAGCGGTCAATCTCCGCCCACCGGTTCTGGTACCGAAGAGTCCGCGCAACCGGGCGGAAGTCTTCCCAGAGCCCAGGGAACTCGATGCCGCATCGTACTCGTCGTGGCACCTCGCTCTGCCGCTTCACGACGTCGACGACCTTCTCCCCCGTAGAGAGGGTGACGGTCGCCACGCTGCGCTTGAGCCATGTCAAAGTGGCCTGGTCCTCGCACCACAGCCTCAGGACTCCGTTCGTGGTGATCGGCTTACCTCGGGACAGCGGGCCGGACGTCTGGCTGTTGCATGGCTGCGAGGCCTCCTGCATGAGCAGCGCCTTCAGCTGTTGCTGGAACTCATCCAACAGCTTCTGTGTGAGGTTCCCCGTAGTCGTTGTCGTGATAGCAACCAACAGTTCTGCCTTAACAGCGTCCGCGTAAGCTGTCCGCGGTGCATCCCCCGTCGACTCGATCCTCTGCCTCTTGGGGTCGCCTCTTGTAGAGATCGGCTCATCCAGGCGGACCCGTTTGGCCGAGGGTCTGGTCTCCGGGTTACTGCTCTTTGCGGTCCTGTCTTCTGCTCCTGTCCCTGAAGGTGTAGCAGGACCTACTACTGGGAGCCCAGCGGCTGTCTGCACCATCCTGTTGGGAGCAGCTGGCTGTTGCCGAAGCACCGGAGCCGTCGTGTGTTCCTGCGCCTCCCGTCGCTGCCTGGACTTTCTGCACTGCTTCTTATTTTTGTTTTTCCAGTCCCCGTCATTGGGTCCAGGCTCGTCCCGCTTGGCGGGTCTCACCTTTCGCCTCTTGGGCCCTTCACAGATAGTCCAGCCAGCGTCGAGTTGCGAGGATGTGTCGTCTGTGTCGAGTTCCTCCACAGGCGTCTGCTCCGGAGCAGTGGATTGCTCCACCGCCGAAACGACCTCCTGGGGCTCACCCGGTATGTCTAAAATGGGCTCAGTACGGCCTTTCGCCTGCGCCGAGTCTGTCTTTATCGTCCACGCGCTAAGTTTCGAAGCCGCCGGTTTCCCAGCCGCTTTTCTGCCTCGCACGGACTGTCTTTTGTGTGAGGGCACTGTGAAAACAGCACCGTCAGCGCCACGGTGTGTCTTGCGTGGGGGCACTGTAGATACAGCACCGCCACGGTGTGTGGTGTTGCCTCCTCGGATCGCTGACGTGACTTCGAAGGCACGTGTGGTCGAGGGCGGCACTGTAGATACAGCACCGTCCCGCGGGTGTGAGTGTTGTGTGGAGGTGGAGGGCACAGCGTGAGCCGCACCGACACTTCCGTGTGTGTGTGAAGTGTTTGGGGTGTTGGATCTTGTGGAGTCCATGTTGTGTATGTTGTGTTCTTCATCTCTCGAGCTTCCACCCGCCGTGTAATCGCTCCCAAACAAAAAACTAAAAGTTCAAAGTAAAGCCGAAAGCGCTCGCTCGCTAAAAACCCTTAAAAACAAAAATTCATGTAGTTTTTTTTCTCCTGGACCGATTTTAAAAATATATGTATTTTCTAATAGAGGGTAACGCAAGGAACTCGTTAGAGGTATTTTCATCTCTGGGCAACATTTGGTCCAAACCTGGTCAATCTCCTTTTTGTTGTGTTCCGGTGTGGGGGTAAGACAGCCGGTGAAATTACTATCATAGAGCCATTCTATCTTAGTCCCCAGGGTTGGTAACGCATTTGTTATATTAAGATTGCAAATGTCCATGGGACTTCGGAGAGGGGCACAACCCTAGTTTTCCCAAAGTGGCCAAATTTGACCAAACGGGACACAGACCATCCAAAAAAAAGGGCCTCGCAAGTCACTTACCATCAGGTGACCTGACCTGTGTTGCTCGTTTGCCTTTCCCATGACATAAAAAAAAAAACAATTGAGAGTGAGAGTCACATGCATTTGGAAAAATACCTTTTAAACAGATATTGTTGCATTTGCTGTTTTAACAGAAAAAAACTACCCTGGTCTGACATGAATCTCGAAAATTTTCGTAACATGCATATCACAAATATAACTTTTTTGAGGAGGAGGACTTAATATATTGTGTAATTTGAGATTCCTTAGTGAACAGTTTTTGTTTTATTTCGATGCGTCTTTCGTCACCATACACTAACAATACTAACATTATATAAAAAGCAACTGCTAATTAGCATAAAAATCAAACAGCTACCCGCTTTCCGCTCCCGCTGCAGCCTGTCCCATCAACCCTTAGTTCGAGACAATGGGTGCCCTCGTCAGTTCAAGATCACGACCGGGCGCTATCCTATGCAAAGCGAGCTAGGAATTAATATTCGCTTTATGGAAAGCCTGTGTAACGGAGGTTTGCACGAGTTCTATACACTTAGGCTGCGGCTCCATTGAGGCGGAGACGAGAGGAGCGGAGAGGAAACGTGTAGGATCGACTAATCACATTAGTTGAAATCCACATCTCGACAATGTCAATGGAAACAGCGAACATTAATGTCCGCTCGTCTCCGCCTCCGTGGAGCCGTAGCCTTATACCGACCTTAGCTCGGATAAAATTGCATTTGCTTTACATGATTATAGACACTCTGTCATCATTTATCCGGTATCGGTAAGTGTATGTACTCCTTACTTTTGTAGACAGCTTAGGTTTTATAGACAGTTTAGGTACCGGGTAAAATTGCATTTGCTTTGCATGATTATAGATACTCTATGTCATAGTTTGCTTGAACGTGTGAAAAATGCACGTTTTGCAAGTCAGGTAATTACCTGACTTGCAAAATAGGATAGATTGTCTGGCAATTTTATTGTACGAATTTGTCTATTTCAGACTTTTATAATGCGTTTAATTAAATTGGTAATTGTTTTGTTTTATTTGAACTTACGTTCGTGTTTTCAGGGTTCCGTTGTCTTGGCACCCTTTGGGTACGGACTATTAATATAATGGAGTCGCCATACAGGAAGCGTGTTGCTTTGGCGTTATTTGCTCGACGGTGGTACGGAACCCTTCGTGTGCGAATCCGACTCGCACTTGGCCGGTTTTTCATTGTTTAAAGTGATCCCATTGACATGGATCTTATAAATATTTCGTTGGAGTGTTTATCGACCATAATGAAATAGTAAGGTACTGTCAGCAAAAAGCTGGTTTAATAAAAAAACATATTGATTTTATTATACTTCTCGTTTTCTTCTGTAGGTACTCCGTATTTATTCTATACTAATATTATTTAATACTTCGAATCGATACCTATGTATCGATTCGAAGTATTAAATAATCTGTTATCTGCTCGATAATACAAGGTAGCGCATATTTAGAACGAGACGGGCCTTTCCAATTGGTATCAGTAATGAAATCGAAGACTAAATCACGACTAACTAGAAGCTTCGGACGTCATGGCAACAATTGATGGATACATTACGTAATTGTACCTAAGCATAGTCGTGAACGAAAATTCTTATTGCTTTTTGAATATCAAAGATGGTTTAGCTGGAGTATTTGTTTCTAATCTTTTCCATCCGGCTACCCACGAGTTATAGTGAAATAGAAAAAATTGGAATTTGTAACTCGCGTTCCAGAGTTTCCGATTTAACTATAATCCGGACGTATTTAAACCTTTTCGACGCTGTCACACATAAAAGTTGCAAATCAAATTCAAAATCATTTATTACCAATAACATATTAAATAAAAATGCTTAACAAAAATCAGTAGTAATGTACTATTTCATACAAAATAGCCAGGGAGGCTCGCGGACCGCAGGTTGCAGACCGCTGCACTACGTCATAAACCATATTGGAGTATCGCGACGTAGTGCTGTTCTATCTTGAAAAGACCATACATTGTTTTATTATACCATGCTTCATACCATACACATTTTGACGACGAAATTTATGGCGGCGCGCGTTAATCATTATGCACGTAATCAATTCTTCATTCACTTTTTGTCGAAAATGAATAATAATTCCTGTCATTTATCATTGATATCAATGGTCAATGGTCATCGCAATCATTAATACCTAAACAATTTCTGCCCTTTGTTATTGACATCAAATAACACATTTACCGTTAGCGAATACATCATGTGGGTTATTTAAGTACATGCTTTTGTAAATTTTTAGACGTGCTTTTGTGAATCCGATTGCAACACTATCACATAATAAGTAATAGTGTTACGTACAGAAGTTTCTCTTTCTAACAAAACTGACGTTTCGGTCCTACCACCGGACGGAACGCACCGGATCCGACCGTCTCTCTCTATAGCATAACGCGTGCTCTTTCTAGTCGCTGGCTAAGCCCCTCCGGAGGAGCTAAATTTGGTATAGTAGCCTCGCAGCGAGATCGCCGAGTGAGCCACTTCTACTCTTGATACTACGAGTATGTTACTAAACTTGCCTTACAAATTTCCTGCCTTCTATTTTCTTTTTATGCATTAGTTTATGTCTTATTAGACTGCTCCGATAGCCCAATCGACCTAAGTAGAATATGAGTGATAAGATTATACAATTTCTATGTATAGTTTAGCTAAATTTGTAGTATAATAATAGTGTTATTATATGCAACGCTATTGAGATAACTTTGCTCAAGTCGGTTGCTAAAACTAGAACACGAGTTAGAGCACTCTACGTGGATTTTGGCGATTTGCCTCCCATACGGTATTTGTGCATTGCATTGGCTTTATAAAATGTTTACAAATATAATAGCTTTGTTATGTGCAACTCGAGTCCACTTTCAACCCCCCGATTGCCAGACGGCGCGTCGGGTACTTTCACCCCCATGTGGTTGAATTGCCCCTCTATAGGTATACGGCAAAGTGCTCACGTTCACAAACTTTCAGGATCCAAGCTGCTATGAATAACCTAACTTCTATGAAACACGTAGGAGTTTAAAAAATTTATAAATACCTATAAATAAAAATATGTAACTGATTTCATATACAGTGCTAAGTTGGAAGGTAGTGAAATTGCACAAAAAATAACATCAATTTTTCGTACAGTTTTTAGTTCATTTTGTTACCATTATGAAGTGGACTGTACATAGGTATGTGGAAACTTAATAGAACATTTAGGCACTGGTCTCAAGATTTTGCAATGTGAAGCTTAATAGTATATTACATACATAGGGCAGTAAAGTAAGAAATGTCTCTGAGTTTGACGAAGTCTTGAATGCAATGATCCGTGCCCTGGGCGCAGCCTTACGTCGCTACGGCACTGCTTTCTTATTTACTGGCCAAGGTGTATATACTATCTTTCTGTTCGACGGAGCTGGAAAGCGGCGACTTCGTTTCGCGCAGCAGCCCGAAAGTTGACAGAAACAAATATTAACTAAAACTACGGGTATCGTACCGTTGCCTCATAAATCCGATCGTAAACAGGAAGCGTGAAGCACTTTTATCAGCGATCGTACAGTTGTCACTTTCGCGAGTCGTGAGTCACGAGTGAGCATACTCGCATGAAGGATCGGCTACGGTATACCTATACCCACTGGATGTGACAGCAAACTTCAATTTTTTTTTATAACCTGACAAGCCTGTAGGGCACCTCGTTGGGGCCCTCCAACAGGATGATCCTAGCTGCACGAGGGGGGCTAGTCCCCCGCTCGTGCGGGCAAACAATGTTTAATTTATAACGAAGCTAACGATAACTATATCGATACCTTTAGACTCAAAGGGCGTAAACGCCAATAGAACCTTCGGCGTTTACGCCCTTTGAGTCTAAAGGTATCGATATGTAGAATGTGCTGGCTTTACAAATAAAGTGTAAGCGTGGTTGTGTAGTAGATATCCTAATAGCGAGTGTTGTTAGTGTCATCTGGGGGGTAGTGAACTTCAATATTGAAGCATTAAAATAAATAGCCGGACGTAGCCTGGCTAACAAAGAACTGAAGCACCTCTAGTCCACTGGTTTCTTTGACGCTGGTTGTCAGGTCAATATGTGCGTGCTGTAGTAGGAAAAAACTTGTTGATGTGTGCGTGCGGTTTGTAAGTACAATGCAACCGGCCCACTATAAATGCTTCAGTTATCTGTTGGCGTTGGATTGAAACTATGGAGGGTAGAGGAGAACAATCTTATCCCACCAAAAACATTCTGTAAAAAACTAGCCAAGTCTCGATGGACCTGCTTGTTTATCTCTAAAATAGTATTTTATGCAACAGTTGTATAAGTGGGTTCAAAAAATGCGAATTGCGTGAGTTGCGATACGAGCCGCGAATGCGGCGAGTATCGCAAATAGAGACGCAATGAGCGTTTTTTGACTTAATTATACAACGTTGCATACAATACAGTTTTTCTACGACGAGGTTTTAAATTATAAAATACAAAATTAATCATAACCTGGAAACAAGGCAAATATGACGTTTGGCTGACAGTATGTATCTATGGTAAACTTTTTTTTTTAATTTAAAATATACTTAAATTAAAAATACTTGTTTTATGTTGGCATCAATGAATTTAGTTCGGAAAGTTTTGTTTTTCTTAAAACCCGTAGGAATTTAATTGTTTGTTAAGTTGGTAGTTGTGCATTTTTACCGTAAAGTTAGAATTGAGCGCTTAATCCTTGACCTAAGTTTAACCTAGATTTAGAAGTCTGTGGCTGCTAGCAATAACGTAAAGTGACTATAACGACACTAGTGCTGTTATGGGGAATAGAGTATAGACTTGTCTGAACTCATATTATGTATGTTCTTATATTAGTGTTCGTGCGTGACCAAGTAAAAGACAGATAACAGTACAGGAGTAGAAAAAGTAATGAAATCTAGACAAAGTCGTGCCAAGGCTAAGGTTCCTTACTGCGGTTTCTTTATTATTATAGTTAATGTTGTGTGACTTGGCCGTTGAACATTCTTTATACGTTAGTGGGTACAAGTCCTATCTTTCAATCCAGCACCAGGTCTACTTGCATGCCAAATTTCATCTCAGTCCATCCAGTTGTTATCCCATTATTTAGTAACACACTTCGAAACATATTCACAAACTTTCACATTTATAATATCAGTAGGATTTATATCCTTGTAGCTCAACATACAGACGATTTTCGCTCAACAACCACAGATTAAATAAATAGCATTGTTTTGTCACCCGATTGTGTAACTGTTGCAAAATTAGAGTTATCGCAGTTGAAAGTGAAGACAGTCTATCATTCGGTCAATTGAATGGAACGAATGGAACCATTCACCATTCAGGGTAGTATTACAATTAATCTCCGTAACTAGCTTACGTAAAACTCATTAGCGTTGTTTAATTGAATTTATTTCATAGTTGAGATATTACAACTAATATAGATCAGGCTCAGATTCTCAGATAAAATGGGGCGAGAGATAATTTCATAATTTGAATTTAATTCTCTGGTTTGGGACAACATATCTTCCAGCGAGAGTAAATTAGATGAGCCTACTTATTATAGATTCAGCCAATAATGTCATGCACCCGGTGTAACGAGACGAGATCCCCTTGTTTCCCATAAAGTTATAAGTCATACTGTATTGTTAGTCATAATTATCGAAAGTCATAAACTATTTTTGTTTGTCTAAAACGGTAATATTTTTAGGATATTTTAAAACGTTAGCATATAGAACTCTGGTAACTCGTGACATCATTGCAGTCATCAAAATAACTTCAATTAGTTGCTATTAGTATCGATTTTAGTATCCATTTTTAGGCATGAAACTTTAGAAACAAGACTAAACGTGAAAACAAGAAATTACTCATATTTCAGCTTGACATTTTTGACGAAGTTCCCTCAGATTTAAGTCTCATATTGAGCTATTTGGTACATATTACATATCCGGGGCTAATAACAAATGTCTTGAAATTGTATTAAAATCTGCTAGAACCTCGACAAAAATGTGTCCATGAAAGTGACGCGCGTGAAACGCTCAAATAATGATCCGGTTATGAGTTGTTCTATCAGCACTCTTCGTATTGCTGTCCGTTCTAGAGACACCCTGTATAACAGACATTATGTTCGAAGGAAGTGATTAAAAAAATCTTAATACTTTCATATGAGAAACACCCATCATAAACTTTTTTTTCAATAACGGACATCAATATTGATAAAGCCGGGTTTTAATGGAACTCAATTAATGAACGGCTTAAAATCCCGGCGCGATTAAATTACATTCATTTGGCTCATCTTATTCAGCTGATTTTAATCAGCTCTATTATTCAGTAAGGTGATTATCGCTTGTTGTTTTAATTTTAACATTGTTATTTCATATTGTGTACAGAAATATCACTGTTTATTTTGTTGCGGAGTTACTCACTCTGCGATTTCACGGCGCGTAATTTTGTAGCGACCAGAAAGAGACGGGCGATAGAGAGAAACGGTCGAATCCGGTGCGTTCCGTCCGATGGTGGGGCCCGAACGTCAGCTTTGTTAGAAAGATAAATGTTTTTAATAGAAATGTATTCTTAAACTTGTTTGGATTTCCATTGTTTGTTCCTCTATTACAAGTAGTACTTAGCCCTGATATTATTCATGAAGACAACCAAGTTTTCCCACAACCCCCGCCCGGGCAAAGATGTAAATGCCACGATTGGCCAATAACTCAGTTCGAATTATAGGCGAAACCCCATTAAAGCGCGATCGAAATTCAATATCCCGGGTTCGGCCACGTCGCAGTGTTTGTCTCTGCGAAGTTATCACAACTTTCTTAATCAGCCCCTTCTTTGCGGCAAAATAAGAGTTTTCCGGTTCCCGTAAATAATTCCCAGCCAAATTCTATCTTTGACTTCGCAATCACTTTCCTAATACTCTAAAATGTGTTTTAGAAGTTTACCTTAAAGTCCAGAGTCGCCTGTCGGCCAGTACGGTATCTATAAAGTACTTAATGTTTTCAATTCTGTATAATCGGTTTAGAATTTCCAGAGTTTCGCTTGGGTAATTGGATTGGTGGGCGGGGAAGATTTTTCAACGGACGCACAAGCGTGCGATACGGTACGGTTCAATCGGACTGTTTAATGCACTTGCAGGAATAGAAGAGATAAAATAGCTACTTATTAGGCCTTCAGGTACAGTAGAAATTCTTTTTCTAGAGCGAATTCACTTAGCTTTGTACCTGACGAACAATACTCATTATCTGCATTGTTAACTGTGGCCACAACTTCGACTTCGAGATGTAAGGCATTATAGTGCACATAATTTTTACACTAAATTAGTCTTTAAGTCGAGCAAAATAAGGTTTACTCTTAAACAAAGAGAACACAGATGTTGGTCACTTCGTAAGTGAAAGAGCAGCGAAGTACGTATCGATGCTTAGAAAGACGAACGATGTATTCTCTTTATTTAAGTGTAAACCTTAATTCGTTTGACTTAAAGACTAATTTAGTGTAAAAGCTATTTGCACTTATAATGCCTTACATTTCGAAGTGGTAGTGGTGGCCACAGTTAACAATGCAGACAATGAGTATTGTTCGTCAGGTACACAGCTAAGTGAATTCGCTCTAGAAAAAGAATTTCTACTATATACGGTCGAGTTCATTTACATTTACACACTTACGGGAACAAAAATGTCTGAACACGACCCTATTGTCAGGAGCATAAAAGCGTGTTCAGATATTTGTGTTGGTGTGTTTCTTTTATATGTGTAGGTACTAGGGATGTAACGAATATCGGTTTTTGAACATTCGCGAATGCGAATGCGAATACGAATAATCAACGTTGATATTCGCGAATGCGAATGCGAATACGAATATTGGTTATAAAATTTTATAATACTAGAAATAAATAAAATTAATAACTATGAAAATTCAATACATCGTTTTCAATTACGATTAACTTAAATTTAATTCAGTTTTGCAATAAAATAAGTAGGTATCTAATTGAAATTTAAGTTGGAATAATTCGTCAGCTAAAGATAATGATTATGCATGTGGTAGAAAAATTGGAACCGGTGGAAGTTAGAAATATCTTATTTTCATTTTATTTCGGTACTTATCCAACAGAGTTTTTAATTACTCATTGATAGTTTCGATATCCGACTCGGACTTGGCCGTATTTTTTTCTTTTCCATGAATATTAGGATCTAAAATGAACCAAAAATATTCGCAATATATTCGCATCGATTTTTGCGAATACGAATGCGAATGCGAATATTGAAAATCTTGCGAATATTCGCGAATACGAATGCGAATACGAATATTCGTTACATCACTAGTAGGTACTAGGGATGTAACGAATATCGGTTTTTGAACATTCGCGAATGCGAATGCGAATACGAATAATCAACGTTGATATTCGCGAATGCGAATGCGAATACGAATATTGGTTATAAAATTTTATAATACTAGAAATAAATAAAATTAATAACTATGAAAATTCAATACATCGTTTTCAATTACGATTAACTTAAATTTAATTCAGTTTTGCAATAAAATAAGTAGGTATCTAATTGAAATTTAAGTTGGAATAATTCGTCAGCTAAAGATAATGATTATGCATGTGGTAGAAAAATTGGAACCGGTGGAAGTTAGAAATATCTTATTTTCATTTTATTTCGGTACTTATCCAACAGAGTTTTTAATTACTCATTGATAGTTTCGATATCCGACTCGGACTTGGCCGTATTTTTTTCTTTTCCATGAATATTAGGATCTAAAATGAACCAAAAATATTCGCAATATATTCGCATCGATTTTTGCGAATACGAATGCGAATGCGAATATTGAAAATCTTGCGAATATTCGCGAATACGAATGCGAATACGAATATTCGTTACATCACTAGTAGGTACATATGTAAATGAACTTAAATGTACAAATGAATAATTGAACAATAACATCGGCGTTGCCGCTATGTTAACCTGGTATTTTTTAGGGTTCCGTACCAAAATGGTAAAAAAGGAACCCTTATGGTGCGACTCTGTCTGTCTGTCTGTCTGTCTGTCCGTCTGTCACAGCAAGATATCTCAGGATCTACTGATGCTATCGACTTGAAACTTGGAATAGAGTTAAAAGTCGCTGACTCGAGCCTATTGGATAGAAAAAAAATCTTATACCTTTTTTACTTTTTTTTTAAAGGGGTCCGAAATGGGATGTGGAGAAACAAAAGTAGAGCTATTATATCGAGTGGGATATCAAATGAAAGGGCTTAATTTGTAGATTCCAACACCATTTTTGTTTTTTTTCTTAATTTTGTACTTTTTGATTTATGACCAAAAACATTCAAAAAAATACCATTCCCCCCCTATTATCTTCGAAGTTACTGAACAGAAAAATCTGTAATAATTACCAATGATTAATATCATCCTAAATATGACAGGAAAAATAAAACGGTCTTCCGAAATTGCATCGTTTTTTAGAAATTTTCAAAAATCGTACACATAATTTTTTGCTCCTACTAAGCTAACGGCCATACCGTTTTTGTTGAACTATTCACGTATCTACTTACGAGTTTGTACGGAACCCTCGGTGAGCGAGTCCGACTCGCACTTGACCAGTTTTTTGTAAGACAACTAGTTTTTCAGGTATATTTCAGAACTTTTTGTTTGAGTTTGCATTCAAAAAAATAGGGTGTTTTAACACGTTTCGAGATTTTTTTGTGTTGTTTTGAATCGTTAAAATTAATTGATTGGGAACATCTAACTACATACACACGTACATACGTACATGCGAAGTAGTCAATTTTTGTATTTTCGGGCCTGTCTCACTTCTTGCCCGATGTTTCTATCATGAAATTATATTATTATGGAATATCAAAGTTACTTTAGTGAAATTATTTCACTAAGCTTCGATATTTGGCCTTATTATTGAACCAAATGCTTCTTTGTACCTACTAGTATGGTTCATATATGTTGAATACCAACTGAAAACTGATATATAAAGGATTATATATCGGATTTCAGTCGGTATCCACATATATGATACGCCATATTCATTAGAAAAACGAGACGGAATACCATTGTGAATGTTGTGATATGTTGTCTTTTAATCAGAAAAACAAAACAATACATAACGCCCAAGGGGAAGTTTCCCACGTGTTCATCTCTCCCCAGTTTCCCTACCGTGATAGAATGTCATTCACCAAGTACTCATAAAGATTAGTCCTCACTTCACTCTAATAATAAACTACACGCGTACAGATTTAAAAAGACGCAAGCAAATGAAACCCCAGTAGTACATACAGCGTTATTGAATATAGGGAGTCTAGGGCGACACGTCTCGCCGACATTTTTTATAAACTCCGATCTTTAATATTACAGGGGCGCAGATGTTGGGAACCTTTTACCCATTTGGAGCATACATGGAGGGTCGATTGAAGGAAGTCCAATTGTGAACGCGTTTTAATCTGATACCTCTGTACGGTTACTTAAAAGGCTTTTTAGGACTTTATTGACCGAACTGGAAAATTTAATCTTATAGGTCGCGGAGGTTATATGAGCTTAATATCTCTTTTGCTTCGCCGTAGCCGGGTAAACAGTATCCTATATATTAACTGAGATCATAATCTAATTGTAAACCATGTTTCTTGGAAATCAGTCCGGTAGCTTGTGCGTGATGTGCACAAATATGGTTTTGTTAAGATTGTATTATAAGCTCTGACTGCTTCCCAATTGTACATACTTACGTTCATTTATTTTAATGCAGTTTTAAATGGTGAGCTGCTAATTTTTGGGTTATTCCCACCTGTTACCACCAAATTGATTTAGTGGTAACAAGTGGGAAAAAAATTCCCAGCTGTTACCGCTTAATCAACAGGTGGGAATAACCCTAATTTTTCTCTTCGGGTGCCTGAGAATGACATACAAAGCATTCGATTTCAAAATGTACCATCTACGTGAGTTTCTAAAACTCATTTGAGCTAGACGCGAAAGCTTAATTTACTTGTTGAATTAAATGAAACTCCCGAGCTGTGAAAAAAATCGCTCAATTTCTATCGAAGGATATCCGCGCCGCCGTAGTGATTGACAGTAAATTACTTGCTCTCGTTCCCCGCCCGATAAAAAACAAGTTGGAACTTTCCTAATGAAAAATATCACTAGCTGCACGGCTGTAGAAAGGTGCTGCTGTCACCCTCGCGAAAATATTGTTATCGATTGCACCCAGGAAACGGAAATATCGAGAAAAGTTCAAATACGATTGAGAACCGTTCGTTCACCTCGCCATGTTAGTGCACTTTTATTACGGAACCGTACAATGATGCATGTTTAAAAGTCGCTTTGATGTGTAAAATATGAGTCGAATTCTAACCAAACTAGCTCATTAGTATAATAGACGCGTCAGGCGTCCCAAGGGTGCGACTGAAACTTTTGAAATATAACAGATCCAGCTTCAAAGGCAATTGTCTGCAATGGCAGGTTTGAAATATTCAGGAGTATCCCAACTTAATTAGGGCGGTACTTTTGTGAAGGCGAATTTATGAAGGGAGGTCGAGAGGCTAAAGTCATGGCCATTATAACCCGCCCGAGTTACGGACGCCCGTGATGTATGGGGGACTGGGTGGGAGGGCTCCCTTTTGGACCGGGTTGGTCTATCGGCGCCATGCCGTCTAGGGCTGGCCGCACCCGGTATCGATTTTCGGGATACCCTCGCATGAATTAGAATAACGCGCGTATTGTTTTTTGACATGCAACTGTGTTTTGGTTTAAAGTTAAGTAAACATACTATACTTATATGAAAGAAACATGATGTTTCTTTATTCGTTTTTTTAATGCGGGTAAATTACACCACATTTTTATGTCACATTATATAGATATAAGAAATCAAAGTACACAGAGGGCCAGAGATCCAGAGGTACCGAGTTCGATTCCCGGTCTGGACCACAGGTGAGTGCCATTTAATTTTTCTATGTACTTTGATTTCTTGTATCTATATATGTTAACTTAACATGTTTTTCCAATGATTTAATATTTGTGAACAAAATGAATGTGTAACAGATTGTGCATGTTGTTTTTAACATCGTTTGCGCTTTGCGTCATACACCATGTGTTTTAAGGTTAAACCAGGCGATTCGTACTTTAGCAGTCACGTATGAAAGGTCGTTGCCCTCGTTTTTATATCATTTAATTAAATAAAGAGTATGTTGGTCTTCTAACCTGAATTTTGTGTTCATTTGGCGAAAACATCGTTTTTATTGATATGTTAATTAAGCATTTATATGCAAATGCGCTGACACAGTTCCGTTTCAGGCGGTTTCGTCATATCGGTATTGAACTTTACTCCGCTCTCTTTACGCATAATTGTCTATTTTTATAACAAGCTAATTTTGCATGCATTTTTTATTGCCTTAGAATGGGCAACAGATAGGCCCACCCGATGAAAAGGGGTCACCGCCGCCTATAGACATCAGGGTTGCAAACCTTAGATTTTTTTGCTCGTACGAGACGACTAAAATCCTCGTATTTTGAATTTCAAACCTCGTACATTGTGAATCCTGGGGGGGGATGCTTTTTGAGTGCCAAGCATACGAATATTGCAAAAAGTGGCATACCTCGGCTCAAAACGACCCATATGTAACGAAATTAGAAATGTTAAAAAATCTTCCTAACCCAAAACCTCGTCCATTTTCCTACGAGCCTGATAGTGTCCTCGTGGTTCTCTTATTTATCGCCGAAAATTGTTTGGCCGATTATCACTTACCAACTAACGTTTCGCAGAATTTTATTTTGCCGAATGATCATTTCCCAACTTAACAAATGATTTTGTTTAATTTCCCAACCTCACCGTTACCAACTGTTCATTTGGTCTGTGTTTTACAATGTCAATTTTCAAAATGCCAGTTTTCATGTAGCAGAATATTTTAGTTAGCGTAATATTCATTTTGTTGTTTATTGTTTACCAAATGTGAAATGTTTTTATTAAATAAAAAGTCGATTCTGGTTTGCTCACGGTTAACCCTAACACGCTCCTCCTCGCTTCGCTCGTCGTCGCACCTAACTGGGCTCTGTCACATATGAGATTTCTGTTGCTACACATATATTAAAAAAATATTGACGTGCATTGCTGCCAATTTAAAAGTTTAAGGTTATAAATGCTTGAATTATAAATGCCTGTAAAAATTATTTTATTTGTTATCATTATTCCCAGTTGAGTTTATTCCCAGGGAAAAAAGTACCACTATCAGTTGTGACTAGAGTCACAACTCATTATTAGCATATACACATGTTTATAAATTTAATATTGCCAACTGAAAAAAAAATGTATCTTTTACTTCGTTTTTGTAAAATCTTAGCTAATGTATGAAAAGAGAACTGTTGCACTGACGAAACGTTATTCGTCTAATAGTTGTTTGGCATAGTGAAACATTTGACAAATGATCAATGTCCCAAAAGTTTTGAGGCATAATAATAATCTGCTTTACAATAATTATGCCAAATGAAACGTTGTCATATAAAAATTCGGTAATCGTTAGTTGTCAAAGTGAAACGTCGGCGAAATGTTGGTTGGCAAATGAAATTCGGCCAAACAATGTTCGGCGAAAAGGCAGAACACCGTCCTCGTACCTCGTACAGCAGACCACAAATCTCGTATTTGTACGAGGAACCTCATACGATTGGCAACCCTAATGGACATTTACAACACTAGATGCGTTACCAGTGCGTTACTGGTTTCTAAGGAATTTGATGAAAACTGTTTAAGAAATCCATATTTTAGCGCTGTGGGAAAAGCAGAAAGTTCATATGGAAATTGGATGACAATGCAATTATTATAACATGGAACTGGTCTGATGAAGCCGGGCGATGGCCTTATAGATTAGAGTTATTCTTCAGAAATATGTCTGCAACTTATTCCTCTGGCTCCATACATTTAGTATGAAAAAGGGCCAGAGGAATAAGGTGACCGTAGACATATTTCTGAAGAATAACCCATTACAAAAGATAAAACCAACATGTGTCGCCTCAATTGATTGCTAGTGACAAGCAATTTGCGATTATATACTTGTACAAAAACAGTACTAACAAAAATCTTGTACTCGTATCAATTTTTTCTTTCGTAGAATCTTATGTAACCCCGGGCACATAGGCCTGCAAGAATAGTAGAAGCAAGGACCATTAAAACAAGAGGACCGTCATTCTCCATACAAAAAGCTGTTCCCCGATATTTACAACGCCATCTATCTATGTATATATAAGCTTGGTATAAGAATTATATTATTTACAATTATTCAACTTTGCAAGCGTGACACAGCATTTAAATGTTAGAATTTATTTATCATCAGCTGTTTACGAACTAATTGTTATTGTACTATGTTTCTT
Source organism: Eudemis profundana (assembly GCA_947034925.1). NCBI lineage: Eukaryota > Metazoa > Arthropoda > Insecta > Lepidoptera > Tortricidae > Eudemis > Eudemis profundana. The sequence continues at coordinate 22,969,278 of OX344805.1, read as the reverse complement.
TGTTCAATTATAAGATCGTTAAATGTTTAGTTTTTTAGCGCCATCTAGTTTTTGCCTGGATATCCCCTTGCGGTCGGGGTACGATCCAAAGTATGGAGAATGGCAGTCCTCTTGTTTTAATGGTCCTTGGTAGGAGTAATTTCTGGCTATCAGGCTTTATCTTTTTTCCCTATTCCGCTTAGCAGTAAGTTGCGCCACAGTCAGTTCTGAATTGTGACGTTCTTACAAAACCTTTCATTAGGTTCGGTCGGCCTCAAAAGTTGCTGAACACATTTGTATCGTGGCGTAGTACTAAAGTGTCCAGCTACTTTTGAGGCCGACTGTACATAAACCCATTTTTTACATCTAAAATATCTAAATGTAAAATACGAATTAAAATTGTGCTTTCTATGGAATTGTGATGCGGTTATCTGTGTCGAAAATTATTTTATCTCTTCCAAAAGTTTGTGACCGAGCCGCAGGCAAGGGCTATTCATATGGGATCGGAGGCTTTCTTTATTTAGTGGTGTTTACACAGCTTTCTACCATTTGCATTGTAACTATTTTCGCCATGAATAATCATTATGCCTTCTGAGCTCTAATTAAAATAGTTATGTTCTCAAACAACTACAATAAAGAGAATTTGTCCTTTGGGAAACCAAGGCCGAAGGATCTTCCGTTGTCTTACACGGGAGAGGTAGATATCGCCTACAAATTTGAAACAGAATTTAATTAAAATCGGGCCGGTACGTTAATAAGCGAAAATGTAACAAGCAGGCTGTACCGAAACGATGAATTGGAATGAACGGATTCTGGCGAACTCATAATTAGGGATAAATACAGTTATCTTTAATTTTCACTAGCATTTGCCCGCGGCTAATATCCGTTATTGTCCCGAGGGAACTCTTTACCGGGATATAAAATATCCTATGTTTCGATCCAGGACTTGGTCTACTTGCAAATTTCATCTCAATCCATCCAGTTGCTACCCCGTTATTTAGTAACAAACACCTTTTTTTAAGCAAGCATTTAAATTCTATACTTAATTCTAAAATTGGTTCGTGTAGGTTGGATCCTTCTCCCTAAACTAAGTCCAATTGACAAAAGCGTTTTAAATCGATATCGGATTCAGCACATCTCTAGCAGAAGAATTGTCGCGTCTATAGTGAGTTATACCTGTGGTTATACGCGGAGGCTGTCTCAGTCCATTTCCTCTGGATCCCGTGCTGACGTGCGAAGGTGGGCCCATTTTTACAACTGACTTGCTAGACTTTGGCTTGTTTTTTTGCTTGCTGGACTTTTACTTGGCTCCTACTTTTATATCGGTAAGCTTTAACTGTTTTTGTGCATTAATTACATTTACACCTGAGTTGATTTTTATTCTTAACGTTCAGTAAAGGCCTATTCGCTCTTGTCTTGAAGAGTCGGCCTAGTTTCAGTAGTTCGGTGATTTTAGTCCGGTTCAAACAAATATGTATGAACCGGACTAAAATCACCGAACTACTGAACCTAGGCAGAAGAGTCTTAAATATATATTTAAACAACATAATACGTTAAAATGGCATACTTTCTAAAAAAAGTTACAAAGTTAAACATTGAATACTTCATAAAAGTTTCCTCAGTCCCTCAGAGGTTTTTTCAAAATTCTTCTATTTCTGATGATGGGTCATCAGAAACAGAAGGATTTTGAAAAAAAAATGAGACCAGTCTGGACCTTTCGAATTAAAAACATTTTTGCAAAACGATTTATAACCGAAGTTCTGATGTAGGTCCTCCATTTAGTGAAGTTGGTTAAAAACCACATTTTTCCTTAAAAAAATGGCGCATTAAAGTGCATAAATCCGCCATTTTGTTTTTTTTTCGAACTTTACCCAGCGACACTCGCGCTATCAAGACGAATCGAATAATGTATTAGATCTTATTTCTCAAAATCGGGTGTGTCGTTGAGTAGTTACGAGCGGACATAGAAACGGACATACATACTTACATACATATAGGTCAAACACATAAAAAGGTAAAAAGAGTAACAGGTTTTGCTGGTAGGTAAACATGAAGAAGATAACAACGTGTACGAAACTCCATCATCACCATCAGGATGTTAATGGCACCGCCCACAAGTTACCTGCTTTGCCCTAAGATTAGGTAAGTGGTAGAGGATGCCTCATTGCAATAAGTAGGCCTTTTGTACTTACAATAGGCTACTTGACAGTGTGAAAAATAATGGAAGAATTATGGATATATGTATTAATTCTAAGTATTAAAACCAATTTACGTCAATATTACTAAAAATAAATGGATAATTTATTTATAAAACTCGGATGAAAATTGATTATTTTTTATCTGTCGCCATTTTATCGAAAACGGTTTGGATTGGCCGATGACGTCACACCATAGTAAACAGCATCGACAGCATCTGTCAATCCTATTTTTAAAGATAGAACGTTATGTGATCCCCGTTGACATTTGTCGGTTTACTATCATGTGTCGTCAATTCGTCATAGACGCCATATCGTCCGAGAAACCGTTTTGGCGGCTAATTTTAAAAGTGCATTTTTATTAGCTTTTTTCGGAAAAAATACACAAAAGAATTAAAAATTACCACTTTCTGAGTGCTCAATAGACATCATTAAACAATCGGATTGACTTTTCAGAAACCTGTCAAGTAGCCTATTATACTGCTGAAAAGGAGCATTCCACGAAAACGTTTCGTAAGGGTACCTTTTAATTAATTTTGACATGTAATGTAATGTAATATTAGGATGCTGAATGTCGGTATAGTACCTAATATTATGACTTGGCTTTAGGACAGGTAGTGTTTCTTAGCAGCTAGTAAGTTTTATTAGGGTAGCTACAATAGCGTTTCGTTAGGGACAAAAAGTTGATGTTTTTATGGAATGCTCGAAAAACGTTTGCTGTTGGACTTATGCTTCTCCCAAAACAATACCATCATGACAAGTCCAATCAAAAGTCGTGAAATTAAAAGCCGAACATGCCGTCCTAACCTAAGTCGGTTGAAAAAGTAAAGTTACTAAATGGAAAATTCAACGTTCATTCCGCAAATTCCTACGGAGTTTGCCATGACAAAATATTTAATGAGTGTGGCGGGTCATGATTTACGTTTCTCTTTTTCCTTTACTTTTTTTATTTCTTCTGAGGTTTCTTAGTATGTTCGCCGAGATATTTGCTAATACCATTTCCGTTTCTATTTTTGTATTATTTTTTGTACTATCTTTGGTGTGCAAAGTGCAAAAACTCATTCCCAGTAAGGTGCAAGATACACAAATACATACATTCGGCATCAAATCTGTGGGTCTAGTGAGGAGGAGCAAAAGAGCTTAAGTCATGCTATAGAGTTGTGACCTTTTGGTTCTGGTATAAATTTGACTTGTACCTCTTTTCACTCATCATAGGCCTTTGCGTCTATTACAGACGATTCATGGTGCAATGTTAGAGAGACATCGCTTTTGGTGCCTAAATAAACCGATGCGAGAGCGACATATCCTACCACAGGCCTGACAAGAGAAGTTTGCAACATATGGTGCTGAGTCGCTTTGGTGTCGTCTTTGTTAGCGACCTACAATCGTGACGCGTTTCCGAACGTCAGTTAACAGCGCCCCTGTCGGATTTACATAGCAACACATGACATTACTTGATGTTGGATTGTAATACATGAATATAGTAATTGTGATTAAAGTATATCATTGCATACAACGGGTACTATTAATTACTTCCTTTAAATACACAACAGACTGGCGACGAGTGAAAAGAACCGTAACTTGCGACCCTTCACCACGCGCCTCCGCCACTCCGTTCGTTTCTCCGCAAGCGTCTCCCAGTTCTGGTGGTCAATTTTAAAGGCGATCATGTCCCTTTTGGCGCAGTCTTTAAAGCGAAGCAATGGCCTCCCAACGTCTCTTTTTGCATTTGCAACCGCACCAAGGAGAACACGTCTTTTCACTAGACCCACAGAAATAGACTGTAACATCCAAAGCGCCGTATACTTATGTCGCAACACATATTTATTACTATGGGGAACGTGCAGGAACTATATATCGATACCTTTACACTCAATGGGCGTAAACGCTGTAGGTTCTAATGATGTTTACGCCCTTTGAGTCTAAAGGCATCGATATAGGTGGCAGCACTAAACCGACAAAAGAGATGCGGCTAGTACAAGAAACTAATCCGGCCTGAAAAAATGACATACTGGTTATAAAATGTCAAGTATAGTAAGTCCTTCCTTCATCGCGATAATAACGGCGTTTCCCGATAATGTGGCCCCAGCATGATAGAGTTCAAGATTCCGATTGGCGGCACCAGTTGGCAGCACACACCTAATAAAGGTGCCCTAATAAATGTGCGGTCACACCGCTGCTCGAAATAGGAAACGTGCACGAACTATAGGTGGCAGCGCTAAACGACAAAAAAGTCACGGGTGGACAATAAAGGAAACTATCACCCCTGTCAAATCAAGCTGTCAATGTCAATGACAATATGCAAGTGTCAATGTCAAATATAGTACGTCGTAGCTACACTGACGATGACGTTAATCGACCTTCTTCGCAATAAATTATGGCGTTTCCGTCAATGTTTCCCCAGCATGAGAGGGTACTTGATTTAGATTGGCGGCACCACTTGGCAGCACCTTCGTCGTGCACGTTCCCTATACGCCGACGCACCGTAAACACAGTGACGTCACTTTTTGACGCGCACCTTCCAAACCGGTGCTTAAAATACGCAGTATTCGTGTACCCATGCCTATTTATGCCTTTTTTTTGGCTTTTAATACCTAACTGTTACGTCTCTGTCTTACATGGTTATTTGGTTACCAACGCGATAGACCGTCACTAAAAACGTCGCCAGTTTTCGCTGTTTTGCCCCAAATAACGAAAGTACACCTCAGTTTTTCCTTATCACCATTTTTAATGCGTAGAAAAACATCTGTTTCGCACCGCACATTGCCGACAGGTGTTCTTCGAGGCCCTTGGGCCGCCAGCGGTGTTTTACTGAATTATATATTAGGGGCTAAACATGATCGGGCTTATAGCGACAATTGCGGTGAACGTTTAGAACCGGCACGTTAGGTAAAGTAAAATATACTTTTAGGTTTGCTTTGTTCGGTGAAATATATTGGAACACTTATACAGCGTGTCCCTAAAACCAACTTTGATACGAAAAGGGCTGATAGACCAGCTCATCTGACACCAGATTAAGTAAATTTGACTTCAGTAAAAATTTCGGGTTAGGCTCGTAAAACACACTTTCCCGAAATGTACACTTTCTGTAAAGGTGCACTTTCCGCATAATGTGCACTCCCAAAATGTATACTTTCCCAAATTGGAAACTTTCCCGAAATGTGCACTTTTTCTAATAGTGCACTTTTCCAAAATGTATACTTTCCCAAATTGGAAACTTTCCCGAAATGTGCACTTTTTCAAATAGTGCACTATCCCAAAATCATGTATCAAACGCCGCATTGTATTTAAAATTGCATGCAAGTTGTGGCATGGTCTAAATGGGACTATAATACCATCACCCCTAAAATTTACTTTCTAGAAAATTTCTAGGATTTTCTTTAGTATCGGGAAGTGAACTTCTAGAGAAAATGTACTTTTCGGGAAAGTAATCATTTTATGAAAATGCACCTTTACAGAAAGTGCACATTCTGTAAAAGTGTACATATTGGGAAGTTAACTTTTAAAGAAAGTGTACTTTCCGGGAAAGTGATCATTCTAAGAAAATGCACCTTTACAGAAAGTGCACATTTCGGGAAAATGTGTTTTACGAGCCTAACCCAAAATTTCTTATTTTTCGAGATATTGATGTTTTTGCAAAACTCGTTCTAAGTGATACCCTGACTCGGTTATTTGAGTGTCATGACTAAAATATCAAGTATTTTTCAAAACTGTTTTTTAATATGGGTAACCGAATCGTATGAGAAATTTAAGATTAAGTGTAACTACAGTACAAGTTATTTTTGTAAAAAGTATCATTACCTCAAAAACTATTACAATATTTATTTAGTAAATGTTATACGACTTTAGAAACTACAAAAAATGCGCCATTTTTTTACGTCATGTGCCAGGTTGTGTTGGTACATTTTTTTTTCACCACCTTCGTTCGAAATCAGACGTGAAATTTGGAAAAATCTGAAAATTATTTTTTGATATTCTACTGTGGCCACACCATGAAAAAATTATCAGAAATAGGAATTACGTTCAATAGCATAGTTATCTGGCTACCTATATCAAAAACCAGATTTGAAAAATACTTGATATTTTAGTCATGACACTCAAATAACCGAGTCATGGTATCGCTTAGCACGAGTTTTGCAAAAACGTCAATATCTCGAAAACTAAGAAATTTTTACTGAGGTCAAATTTACTTAATCTGAAGTCTGATGAGCTGGTCTATCAGCCCTTTTCGTATCAAAGTTGGTTTTAGGGACACCCTGTATATAACACAGTTATTCAGTAATGCAGCATTCCATGGAAACATCTACTTTTTGTAGCTTACGTAACGCTATGGTAGCTACCCTAATAAAACTTATTGGCTACTAAGAAACACTTCCCGATTCCCATCTTAAAGGCAAGTTATGACATTACCATCTAATTTTACATGTAAAAAATATTAAAAAGGTAGTGTCAGTACGTTTCCGTGGAATGCTCCTAATATAGGTACATAGCTATCAGTGGCGTAGCGTCCATAGAACCCGATTCCCACCGGCTTGCCTATTTTTTTAAATCATATGACCGGAGTATCTACTACTCCTGAAAAAAAAGTGGTCCAAATCTGCTTCGGCATTACTCAGAATATATTTGACGCCACGCCACTGATTGCTATGATAGTCGAGTGGTTCGTATAAGAGCTCTGCAAGCGGAGGTTCTGAATCCTGTCATACCAATCAGTTTTGCGGAACTTTTTATGCGAAATATGATTTGTTAGCTTTTCGACGAAGGAAAACATTGTGAGAAACCTGCAGACTTCCGTGAATAAATTCAAATGTATACGACTTTGACTATTCATCAGTAGGAAGCATAGTATCTTACAGGCCTTTGACCAGCACCGTACATGTAGCTAATGTATTCATAACCAGTCTCCTGGCCGTCTATTTTTAACCGTCTGGGAACTTCCAAGTAAAAACGCAAGTAAAAAAACCGTAGGCCCTTAAACAATGGCCAGCGATGTTTGCGATGGGATTAGCGTGTTTGAGTTTCTCATGTGGATCTGTAGTTAACATATCCTTAGCACGCTTCACAGACTTGCGGAAATCCTGACAGATTTTGTTCACAATCTGGTGTGGTCAATGAAATAAAATTAAACAAAAGTAAGCGGAATCTGGGTAACTTTAGGTTCTCGCAAGACTTTTATTGTGGGAACTTAAAGTTACCTACATTGTTCCTAGATAGCCGTAGGGTTACCTAGTCGAATGTAAATTTCACCTGCTAATAAGGTATACATTTTTACCCCACTGCGGCGAAGCCCAAAGGAGGGTTATGTGTTTGACCTGTATGTAGGTATGTATGTCCGTTCCTGTGTCCGCTCGTGACTACTCAACGACACATCCGATTTTGATAAATGATACATCATTAGATTCGTCTTGATGGTGCGAGTGTCACTGGGTATGAAGTTCGTTAAAATAAACAAAATGGTGGATTTTATGCAGTTTCAAAGTGCACCGCGGTCGGGTTTTTTTTAGAAAAATGTGGTTATTATTATTTATATTCGACGACAAATGTTTGCATCACTACAAAAAAAATTTAAGGGTCCCTCGGTTTCTCCAAGATCGGTTGCAATGGGACCAACTAGAACCTTTCAAACAACAAAAAAATCGAAATCGGTCCATGGTCTCCGAGTAATCGGGGAACATACATAAAAATATTTCGACGAACTGAGCACTTCCTCCTTTTTGCAAGTCAATTGAAAAGGGGATTTATTATTTCGACTGTTTTAGGTATTAAAAAAGAAGATTTCTATTCCATACTCCATATGACGCGACGGCGACCAGGTCTTTTTCTACCTTACGGTAATTCTCTATAAGTGTTTCTGGACATAATATATTCTATTAAAGGCAAGACTAGTCTGCCAGGTGTTTAATAACTCTGGTTGCCCAGAAGGGCGGGCTCCCTTAGTACCACTCCAAGCATTATTTAATAATTGCTTAAAATGCAGAACAGTTACATACAACTACACACGGAACCATGACTTTAATCTTTTATTGTGACTGGCAACATGGCTGCAAACTGCCCGCCCGCGTAATTACGTTAAAACCGCGCACATTAATTAATTAGGATAACAATTTAATGGTTGGTTTACACCGTGCTGAAGCATGGTTTAAAAATAAGTTTTCATTAATAATCTCTCGTAGCACTTTTTCCATATCGGTGGTTGATTATGATTACGTTGGACCATTACCAAAGTATAAAGAGACGAACAGGTAGTCCAACTTCGGCCATTTAGGAGCGCGCGACACGTATTTACACAGACGCGCGATAGCACGTCTGTGTGAGTGCGATCCATACTGGAGCATTCTTACGCATTCTTATTTCTTTGTTTGTAGTGCGTACGGTACACGGAACGAACGCACACATTCAAGCGCGCGATGTACCTTTTGTAGGAAGAATAATTACTGATTATACTGTGCCGCAGTGGCTGGTGTCCATAGAACCCGATTCCCACCGGCTTGCCCATTTTAAAGCATATGACCGGAGTATCTACTACTCCTGAAGAAAATGTAATCCAAATCTGCTCCGGCTTTATACTAAGAAGATATTTGACGCCACGCTCCTGCTGTGCCGTTACCTTTGTCAACGCAGAACAAACACTTTACATCTCTTCTCATCTTCCGTGAATCTCACGATGCCTAAGTGTTGTCAATTGTGCGTAAGCAATATAAATCCTAGTTAAGGAAAAAATCTGGTGTCGTGTCTTATCTTACGTTACTTTGCGAAGCGCTAGTAGATGACATGTAAAAGTGCCTTTACGGCTTATTTGCAGAATAAACGATTTCGGTCTTTATTTTGCCAAAGTCAAAGAGCTAGCGTGTAGCGTCTTCACCGATCACCGACAAGGCAAGATACACTCTCCGAATTGTAGTTTTGCAATTCTATTTTGCGTACCCGTACGTAGATTAGCTTTAGCATTGACATGTTATTTTTTCCCATTTCGCAATCCATCCTCCAAAAGTATTCGTTAAAAGATACTTACCGTTTATAAATTTCCACCGAACCATTCATCAAAACGTTTGACAATGATGAATTGTTTTAGGATTTTCAATTGCTCTCTTCATCGGCATACCGCATCGTTAGAAAGCTATTAAGTACAATTGTGGGCTCAGGAATAAACAAATGAGTTTCGTAGATGATATCTTTAAACGATTTAGGCCCCTTTATTTGAATTAGTTCGCAAATTACACAATTTGATGCCTTCGTTGATATATTGACTTTATTTTCTAGTTTGTGATTTAGAGCCTTATCATTTGCGACGCTCATTCCCAAAATACCGCATTCCTGAAATACCAGTTTTTTAAAATACCAGATTCTCGATACATCATATTCTCCGTATACCAGATTCCCAAAATAACACATCCAACAAAGTTATTTAGATCCTTGAGTAACTTACGATTTTCTAATGTAGTGTAACGGGAATGTGGTAATACAAGAATCTGATAAATCGAGAATCTGGTATTTTGAAAAATCTGGTATTTCAGGAATGCGGTATTTTGAGCACGAGCGATTTGCGATTTGCGAGCAAGCTGCGGGCGAGTTAGAAGCGAAGTTCCATACAAATGTCGCTCGCGGCAAGTTCGCCGCGCCTGGTTTTGTATGGAAACTCGTTTGCAAATCGCAAAAGCCCCTTAAAAGAACATTATGTTTAAAAGACCCTTAGTGACAGTCAAAATATTGATTGGTATTTTTGACTACGTATAGATATACCATATAAAGCTGCCACTGACGTGCCTTATATGCCTCACGTAATTTAAAAACGCGACGCATGTGTGTCACTTCGTATACGGCGCGTCAGCGTCTTTTGAGCAGTGGTGTGATTAGGTACATCATTTTATGTCTACACTTGGCCAGAAAGCGGCTTAAAAAGTCACTTTATGGCCAGGTGTGGCATAAATAGCTTTAAATCACTTTTAATGAAATTTAATTTACCAGTTGCTGAAAGTCGAACTTTAAAATAAAATAAAAATAAATTCGATGATTTTCTTCTCAATGGGTCTAGAGCATCACGTCAATAAAAGTTTTGAAAAATACCTATATACATATTTAGAATACAATAATACTTTATTGCAAAACGTAAAACTAGACTAAAACTATACCGACTTACCTCGGTAACATCGATCTTTATAAAGAATTAAACTAATTTACTTAAGCAAGAAAGAGGAGGTAGTAACTTGCTAAGGATAACAAAACAGGACACAGTCGATTCCTTCAGGCCAACTGAGGACTTCAGCTTTAATGAAAGGCAGACGATAAACGGCAGGCGTACGCGACGTTTGTTTTACGCTTCTTTAATTAAAAGGAACCTTTCCTTCTAATATAAAACAGCCTACATTCTTTACTGTTTCCAACACACTTGCCCTTTTCAAAGTGGGACAGACTGGCTGTAAAACGCCATTATGTTCAGTAAATTAATTCTGAGTTGCGATTTTAGAGCAACAGTTGTAGGTAGTGCGAGTAAAATTTGAGGGTTTAGGTTTTTGTTCTTTATGTTTGGTAGGAAAGATAAGAATACAAAGAATATTCGCTAAAGTTACATCAGACATGGTTCATTCAGTAGTTCCAGTGTTCGATGTAGGATAATCTATTGTAATGTTAATTTAAACACATTTTCATGACAAATCTCCACTCAACGTAATTTTTACGTCCGCGTAACTTTTCATGCGAAAAATGTTGATTCTTGCTATCCGACATATTTACAACAACGTTACACTATTTCTGCTGAACCATAACCTATTGTAATGTTAATTTAAACACATTTTCTATGAAAATATAAAGCAGAGTTTTATTCAGCACAAGCCATGACACAAGAGTACCATCTGTAAAACTACAATGTCAATCACAGTGACAATCAGGCAGTTGGCCAGAATTATATACGAGTATATAGTTTTTATTCTAGTAATGTGAAACCTCCAACATAATCGTATCGCGCTACTACTTGCTATGATTTTATTTTTGAATGAAATGTGTTGTAATTCGTCCGGAGTGGCTAACTCCGCGATTTCGTCGCGCGGCTGCTAGTAACCAAATGTTGTGCCTCCGGAGGGGCGTAGCCAGCGACCAGAAAGAGCACGCGTTATGCGATAGAGAGACACGGTTAAGCGGCGCGTTCCGTCCGGTGGTTGGACCCGAACGCCAGTTATGTTAGGAATAGAAACTTCTGTACGCAGCACTGTTATGTACTTATTCTGTTAGATCATTGTCGTCACTTTCAGCCTTTGATGGCTCAATTGCTGCTCGTATGGTCTATTACAGTGGTTCCGAACCAGGGGGTAACTACCCCTTTAGGGGTAAAATAAAATTAGGTTTTCTCAGGGGTAATACTCATATTAAGTCGTTTTTCTTTGAGTACTTTCATATACTTGCCTGTAATATCTAGTTTTTGGAGGGGTAATGATACAAATTTAGAGGGGGCCTGTGGGTGATGTGGCACAAAAGGTTAGGAACCTCTGGTCTATTAAATCAGTTCCATAGCTCGCTGACGTCACAGATATTGTTGGAAGTGCCGTTGTCTGTGGCTGTACTTGCGTTCGCAATCATGTTAACCGCACACTCGGTAGCGACCCTGCCGTCCCGTCTGCGTTTGTGGTCGGTCGCTGTCGCCTCAATTCTAACCAAGGAGGTTAGAATACGTACTTTATTTGTTTCAAACATCTGTGTTTATAACCTCAAAGGTTGCCCTTAGAATGCTACCTTTAAATCGTGTCAAATTCAGTGTTTTAACCTTAAGTCTGATAGACAAATGAAAATACGGCATCGTCGCTAATGACTGTTGCACGTTTCATCCGTATTCCCTTAAGTACACCATTTCTCGAGTTGTAGAACTTTAAAACCATAAATAAGCGGAGTAAAATTATTCCGAAGATCAGAGACAAATCGTTTTAGATGCACGTTTAAACAAGGAATGCTGTAAATAAGTTTCTCCTCTTTGAATAACTGGTAACGAGTCATTTAGAAAGGGCGTCGTTGTAAGATTGAGTGATAATGCTGACTTAGGATCTTGATTCTAGACAGTGCTAGATCCAGATAAAGTGGATATTTTATTCCGGCTTTCTATAAACTTTATTAAAGACGTTTTCTTAAGCGCGGAACATAAATTAAGGTGGAAGTTACGGAAACTTGCACCGTTGATCAATTTGAATGAAAGTCTTAATTCTACGAATTAAGTTAGGAATATGAATTAGGGTTGCGCATTTATTCTGTATGCAAATGAAAACAGAATTTGCGCCTGAAGTTAATAATCAATAGTAAGAGGTACTATTGTCGTCATTTATATTAATATGCCGCATTAATTCATCCCTGTTTGTTTACGATGGTTGTATTTCTAAGGAACAGATATTAAAGAGGTTCAATCAAGCATACGCAACAAGCTTCCGTGTCCTGGGAAACTCATCTTACCCTTTTTCGGCTTGAAACCTGTTGTCCTTATTAGATTTAGCCTACTCTGAATAAATACCTTCCGTGTTGCTATTATCCATCTTCAAGCCGTTTATCCATTTAAAAAGAATTTCTTTCAACTAGTTTTATTTTTCCGCACACCGAGGAATGACCGCCCCAAACTCATGTCACGTTTCATCTATTGCTGGAATTTTGGACTCTATTCACATAGATATAGGTTGCATTTGTAGCTGAAAAATTCGTCGTAATACCAGTTTGCGAAAGTTATCCATCGACATGCCAACCCTCTTCGGAGAATCACGTACCGTCGCGACCACTTCCAAAAATGGCTCGACACCATCCAGTCCCTTGCGGATTCGCCAATTTTATTTTGCAGGTGAACAAATTTAAAACCACCACTGCCTGATACTGTCTCTCGCACTTAACGGCGACAGTGGCGCCAAATGCAGGCGAAGCGATAACTTTGTCTTGCTGCACCAGTTCTGCATTTACAAATTTAACTTTGCGAGCGGAGAAATCCTGAACTGTCGTTGACGCATAGTTCCTTCGGGAATTTTGTACGACGCTATCGCCGCTCAGAAGCCTAGTGATAAATTTGTGGCACTATACTTGTTCGGTTCGCGGTCACGGCTGCGACTGTTCCGTGACAGTATTGCCAGGTTAGAAAAATAGTTTCAGCCTCTAGTCGTGGAATTTTAAGTATGGTATTATTAGCAACGATTGTTATTTTTATTTTGAAATACTTTCATTCATTTACGCTTGCGCCCGCCGTTGTAGTCGCAGTTATTAGGTGAAAATAATATGTTACTAACCTTAATAATAAATATGGCAGTAAGACAATAACGTATAGAATTTTCAATAACAGCAGAGTTCAGAACCACCGGTATACAATTACAGACACAAACACTAACAAATTCCGTTCATGCGTACCAACAGTATCACGAGGGAAGCAGATCGTAAATTTTTATAAGAGCGCTCTGTCACGGCAACGTCATGAGCTTTAATCCTAAAGGGCATATCTCCTTGAATGTTCGAAACACATACATCTTTCCAGCCACGTGGCGGCGTGATGTGCGACACACACGTTAAGCCGTTATTTTTGGCGGGAAAACATTGCGTGACAACCCTACCAACGACAGAGGTGTTTTTGCAAAACAACACACGCACCATTTGAAATATTCTTTACGCATATGAATGACAGAACGCAAACAACGCCCCTGCTGCGGTTATCAATGTTTCTTAATTTGATGAAGCTGAAACATGCTTTCATTTGGAAACCGTTCTTAGGTATAACTTTATGTATACATTCCTAATTATGACTAGCTACTTTACTTATACTTACCGTATTTTCAGTTCTAATTGACAACATTTCATATTTTCAAAAGATCTTAATTCGAAAACCATTTGGGTAAAACTGTATTTTATGCTCAAAAAAAATATTTTTGGATTTTTTTTCCCATTCATTTTGGAAAAAATCGTCAATTAGTGTGAACCGGAAGTGTGACGTCATTTTCCCTGCATTATCGAGAGAGACCTTAGTGCTGAAACGATTAAAAAGTGTATGGTATCCGGTTGTCATTTTCTGACATACTTGCCGTCTGACGTTTATTTGTTTTGAAAATTGTTACAACTGCTTAGCGGCTTTAGAAGTTTAATTTTCTTACCGTTGGTTCATTTGCACGTTTTCGAAGACCTTAAAAGACTTGGCACTTTCCCACTGGACTCCGATAACGCATTCAAACATTATTAACTTGGCATTCTTTTACCGGACACCGATTTTTTTCATATAATGAAGACATCAGAAGGTTTTTCTCAGGCTGATAGCACGAATCTGCCGCGTGTTGAAATTATGATGATGGAGTACACATCGGCAAGTGATAAATATAATCCAGCCCAAATAAGAGGAGCAAAAGCATCGTTGTCTTCCCGAACTTCCTATGTTGACAACGCTGTAACGCCTGACAGTTATTTTTTTAATCGTAATTGTCGCTCTGGATTCTAGTTTTTTTAAATCGTAATTGTCGCTCTGGATTCTAGTTGGGAAAGTGACGTCATTTTCTACATACGCCCTTTTAGAATGAGCTACTTTTCAAACTGCTATTTTTAATTGAAAAATTGAGTTAAAACGAAAAAGAAAAAATACAGGTAGCTTAAAATTCCACCTATTTTCTATCCAGCTCATAAAATGAAGGAGTAGAAAATTTGAAATTATGTCAATTCTGATTGAAAATCGCATTTCTTACATGGTTAATTTAATATCCCTTTTACCATTTTTATGTAGGTTAGTCTAGCTAGAACGAAAATCCTTATCACATATTTGTACATTACATAACTAGGGTGGTAATACAAAAAAAGGCCGAGATCGCAGATGTTTGCGGCCCGAGCTGCAAGCGAAGGACGTAAATATACGATCGAGGGCTTTCTTTATTACTTTCTGTGTTGTGTACATAATTTTATGTCTACACTTGGCCAGAAAGCGGCTTTTTCCGTACGCGTAGCGTGCGGGAAAAGCCACTTTATGGCCAGGTGTGGCATAATAGTCCATTACACAACTAGGGTGGAAAGAAAAATAATACAAAGAAAGGCCAAGATCGCAGCTGTTTGAGGCCCGAGCCGCAGGCGAGGGACGTAAATATGCGATCGAGGGCTTTATTTGTATTATTTTTCTTTCCACGCGTAGCGTGCGGAAAAGCCACTTTATGGCCAGGTGTGGCATAAAAACTTATACTATACGTGCATTGCATACCAATGAACTTAAGTTAGGAATCATGGTTATTCACACCCTTAAAGTTTCCATTCAAATAAGAAGTTACCTTGTGAAAACAAAGTTTTACCTCTTTTTAACCGACTTCCAAAAGAAGGACGGTTCTCAATTCGTCTGTATGTTTTTTATTTTTTTTTTTATTTTTTTTTTGTGTGTTTGTTCACCGATTACTTGAAGACGGCTGGACCGATTTGGAAAATTCTTTTTTTGTTTGAAAGGGTACACTTCCGAGGTGGTCCCATTGCAACCAAATCAGGATCTGATGATAGGATCTTGGAGAAAACGAGGGAACTCTTCAAATATTATAGGCATACATATAGCGATTTCGGTATTTTTCGTAATTTCTCGTCCATTTCTTATTAGCATCAAGTTTCTAGTGTTAACCGACTTCAAAAAAAGAGTAAATTTGTATCTAGGTTTCTTCCCCGATTACTTGAAGATGGCTGAACCTATTTAGAAAATTCTTTTTTTGTTTTAAAGGGTATACCTTCGAGGTGGTTCCATTGCAACCAAATCAGGATCTGATGATGGGATCTTGGAGAAATCGAGGGAACTCTTCAAATATCATAGGCACACATATAGCGATTTTGGTATTTTTCTTAGTTTCTTGTGCATTTCTTATTAGAAATAAGTTTCCAGTCTTAATTGACTTCAAGACAAAGAGCAATTTTTATGTAGGTTTGTTCCCCGATTACGGCTATTTGATTGAAAACGGCTAGACCGATTTGGAATTTTTTTCTTTTAACTAAATAGACTTAAGTCTATTTGGTTCAAGCAATATTTTCCAGCGCCACTAAAAATTTAAAAATAAAGTAAATTTTTAAAACAAAAAATAAAAACCGACTTCCAAAAACTTATAAACTAAAAACCAGAAAATAATATCTTAATTACCTCAAAGAAACGGATAATCAACGATTCATATATACCTACATATACAGATATTTATAGTTTTTAAACTGTTAATTTTGAAGTCGGTGCCAGCTAAGGAGCTCAACATAGCCAGCTTTGCGTGGCAGGCAGGCACCGACTTCAAAAATAACAGTTTAAAAACTATAAATATCTGTATATGTAGGTATATATGAATCGTTGATTATCCGTTTCTTTGAGGTAATTAAGATATTATTTTCTGGTTTTTAGTTTATAAGTTTTTGGAAGTCGGTTTTTATTTTTTGTTTTAAAAATTTACTTTATTTTTAAATTTTTCTAATAAGTTCTCGATTTTAAAATCGCTTCAGAAGTCAGAAGTTTCAAAATGCGGACGAACTTTAAAAGCTCGCTTACAGAATCCTATTCAAGTTGCTTAGGTGAGTTAAGTTTTTCCTATGGTTATCAACTTTTCTTTTCTATCACTCCTATTTATTTTTAGGGTTCCGTACCTCAAAAGGAAGAAACGGAACCCTTATAAGATCATTTCGTTGTCCGTCTGTCAAGACCCTTTATCTCGAGAACGCGTGGAGGTATCGAGTTGAAATTAAAACCATCTACTCAGGTCTATAGGTTATTGAAGCTGTGAAAAAAGTCAAGCTTCGAAGTGGCCATTTATGCCGAAAAAACCTAAATTTCGACCCTCACAAGAAACTAAAATTCAAAGGGTACTTTCCGTTGACCTAGAACTATGAAATTTGGCAAGTAATACCGTCTTATACTACAAGTATAGGGAAAAATCTGAACACTATATATTTGTAATCAAGGGCAGACGGCTGTGGAGTTTATACAGTTATAAATACTATAAGTTTATTTTTAACAGTTATTGTCGATGCCCCTTGTTTGTAATTAAATCATAAAAAATATAGTCTATTTGTCCGGAACCCTCGGTGGGCGAGTCGGACTCGCATTTGTCTGTTTTTTTTATGATGAGAAAATTTCGAAAGATTGGAAATGGGTCATATTTACATTGAAAAATAAATGACCGCCTTGTTCCAGTTAGCAAAAACAGGTTATGATCTGTATCAAAATGGCGTGTCCTTTGGACTACTCATGATTAACATGTTACAGTCCTGTAGTAGTCTCACTGAGGTCCTCAGCCACTCTTTTCCAGCTGCTTATCACCAGCCGAGGAGATCACCACTCCACCTTGTTTGAGGATGTTATACTCGTACCAAGGACCATTAAGACAAGAGGACTGCCATTCTCCATAAAAAAAGCTGTTCCCCGAATTTACAACGCCATCTATGTATAAGCTAGCTTGGTAATAGAATTATATTATTTACAATTATTCAACTTTGCAAACGTGACACAGTATTTAAATGTTAGAATTTATTTATTATTAGCTGTTTACGAACTAATTGTTACTATACTATGTTTCTTTGTTCAATTATAACATCGTTATATGTTTCGTTTTTTAGCGCCATCTAGTTTTTACCCGGAAATCCCCTAGCGGTCGGGTTACAATCCAAAGTACCTATGGAGAATGACAGTCCTCTTGTTATAATGGTCCTTGCTCGTACGCTTCTATTATTGAGGCGCGATCTCCATTCGAGAACACGTATATCCCACAGGTCAACTCTCGTATAAGTTATTTAGTCTTATAAAGGCGAGTTAGGGTATACACATACAGGGGCCGCTTAGGAGTCGGCAACGTATAGGCTTATTTAGTCTTATAAAGGCGAGTTAGGGTATGCAGGGGCCTCTCAGGAGTCTGCAAAGTGTAGGCAGCTCCTTTTATGTTACATACCCTTTGTAGTACAGAAGTTGTGCAAAAAAGTTATATAGCCATTAAAACTCCGCTTTTGCTTTATAACGGTTGTATTATACAACTTCCGTGTACATTTTTATTGCCTTAGACTGGCAAACAGGCAGACGGCCCATCTGATAGAAAGTGATCACCGCAAGTTGCAACACTAGATGCGTTACCAATGCGTTGCCGGTCTTGAAGTAATTGGGCATGGGCGACATTAACCACTATGGTGGTGCGTTTGTTCGTTTGCAATTGGTGACATTACAAACATGTTCGCGGACTATTTCGCGGTAGAATGGTCCTTTCGTTCATCTCACTAATCATAACGGGTGACGTGAAATATAGCTATCGCGAAAGTAACTTAATGTAACGACTGAGTTCCAGCATCATGGGCATTCGTATTCCGATCACACAGCTGGACGGTCGTTACGAGAATGGACGCAGACTCGTTCCGTTTACGGTGGTTTGAAGTTGAAGTGGACCATATTGAACTATTTTCTATGGGCTATGGCAGGGGTTCCCAAACTTATTTACACTTCGACTCCTTTGGCAGGTTGTAAACTTTTTGCGACGCCCTTGTAAACTAAGACACGTGCGGGTCGTTATAGGTTTAACTTACGGCGACTTGAAACTCCCGTGTCGCGACGCCCCTGGGATAGTGTCGCGACTCCCTAGGGCGTCGCGACGCACAGTTTGGGAAACCCTGGGCTATGGTTTAGTCGGTTAACAATATGTAATGTCTTTATTCTTTTCCAAATCAAGAGCCAAGAATGTTTTTTTTTTTGCATCATAGGCAATCATAAGCATAACGATTTTTTTTATGAGGTAAAAGTTGGACCGCATTCTATTCATATACAAAAAACGGTTAATCAATCAATTAGGTAAATATAATATTACTCAATTTATAAACGTTTGACTATTTAGTTTTAATTTACAAACACAATTTTACTAAAAAACTGGCGAAGCCGCGGGTTGCAGTGCAGACCCTTGATGTAAACGTAAAGTTTTCTAGGAAATAGTACATTACACAACTAGGGTGGTAAAACAAAGAGATGCCGAGATCACAGATGTTTGCGGCCCGAGCTGCAAGCGAGGGACGTAAATATGCGATCGAGGGCTTTCTTTATTACCTCCCGTGTTGTGTACATCATGTTATGTTTACAACTGCTTCATACCAATAGCCTATCTAAGAACTCATTGACAACTAGTAGGTAAAATGGTAGTGCAAGTGGTTTAAATAGTGAATGGTTAATGGAAAGAGCTTTTGGCATCCGTAATCTAGTGGCATGGAATGAATGATATGATCTAAGTTTAAGAAAATATTTTTTTTATATTTTAAATCGAATTGACCAATAGTACATTGTGTATCAAGGGCGGTAGGTAAGGAATTACAAACGAGTGTTTGTTACAAGGCTGAAATGAAATTTATTTGCTTGAAACGTGGTTAACAATTTAGGTGGGATAATTTTTTTTCTGAGGCGAAGCCGATGGCTTGAATAACACGAGTTTGTAATTCCTTTACCGCCCGTGGCACACACAATGTTTTTCATCACACTTGTGAGGAAATCTGATTAAAATAACCTTACTTAACCTAAATAAAATTATAAAACTGACGGTGACATTAGTGACATAATCCATAGACAATGCGAATGTCAAGTCACGTTCAGAAACCATAGCGGTAAAGAATTAAAATGGTTGATTTTATATTAGCAAAATACTGAAATACACTATTTAAACATTTAATTAATGTTACAGAAATATGTGTTTACATGTATTTGCAATAACAGTTCTCTTTAAATAAATATTTCAGTAATAAAAGTTAAAAAAGTATGTTGGCGTTTCCTTTGAACATGAAAAATAAGAGTAAAACAGAACCAGCGATTCAAATTTAAAAAGAAAACCATTACGCCCTAGGGCGTAATAGGTCATTTACGGCCCGCAAAACCTACGTGTAACAACAACACCATTTTCGAGCAAGTGTGATGAAAAAATATTAAGAGTGCTTTATAATAGGAAAGTCGGTAGGATACAATTTGAAAAATCTAACCTTTTTTGACTTGGTTCAAAGATAATAAAGTAAATAATATCCCAGCAATGGCATTGACTATAATGACTATAGATTTTAACCAATAATCAGTATGATACGTTGTGTCGGCATCATACCCTGACCCGCATTCACCAATTAACGTTCAATAAAACTCCGATACTGCGGTCAGCGTCTCCAAAACTTTACTCAAATAAAAACACCTATACATACTTTCTTACTTATAGTTTGTTCTTTTTCGGTAATAATAAAAGGTAAACAAAAAAGTTTCATAAAAATCGGTTTAGTAGAAGTAGTTGAAAAATCTGCCGCAAGATTGGATCCAAACAAACTTGACAAAAACACGGTAAGCTAAACGAAACCGTTTAAAAACCAGTGACTTGGGACGTTGAGCCAATCGAAGTAATGTCACCTATACTTCGGTAATGTTTTGTGTCTGTGGCACAATACAATTGGCTGAACGATCAGAGTTATGTGGTTTCATTTTTCTGTATTTAATACCTATAAAAACGGACTATAGGTAGCTGCCGCGCGCTGGGGTTTTTCAACCGAAACATTTAAACTTCTTAAAAAACATTGTAACTCATTGACAATCTGGGCAGTAATTTATTTACACAAGTAAAGGAATTACACAAATAGGAAATGTATAAAATATAGAAAGTAAAAATGTAATCAAGTAAAATCAAAACCTAAAACTAAATAAACATAAAAAACCAATTATAATAACCACATTTTTACTAAAAAAAACCCGACCGCGGTGCACTTTGAAACTGCATAAAATCCGCCATTTTGTTTATTTTAACGAACTTGATACCCAGTGACACTCGCGCCATCAAGACGAATCTAATGATGTTATCATTTATCAAAATCGGATGTGCCGTTGAGTAGTTACGAGCGGACACAGGAACGGACAATACATACATACATACAGGTCAAACACATAACCCTCCTTTGGGCTTCGCCGCAGTCGGGTAAAAAGAATACCCCGTCCAGCAAGTAACTCATTTATAACTACTTACTACATGACAATTTCTCGACGACGAAGATATTATTGGTTGTTGCCAATTTTTGTCTGGATTAAAAAAATAATGTTCGCATTTTTGCCGCGGACATTTTTATAAGTCTGCGTTTTATATAAGTCTCATTTTCTTGTTGGAAACTTGTAGGCATATAGGTATGTACCACGCCACGGTAGCACTACTAGACCATCAAGATAAAAACATAATGGTATGTACCCGCCGTTAATTATTATTTGCCGCCGTTATTGTATTGTTCACAGAAAAGGCGCTAATTTTCTGGAATCTGTAGAAGTCGGTTTATTAGTATAGTTTCTGTACTGTATTTTTATAGTTTGAGCAACGTAGCACTGCCCGAGCAGGCAAATGGAGTCGATGATTGATCGGCGCCCGCGCACCGAACGGCGGCGCGTCACGCGAACAAACAATTGAACATTCGGCCTCCAGCATCTGTGCATAAAAAGCTTCATTTTCTCACCGTCTCATCTGCTCTTTACATGTGTCAGGATCAAGTGAGCGGTAGCCATTCATACCGAAAATGGGTAATAATTTAGCTTAATTGGGGGTAAAATAGTTGATTTTTAGATAAGAGAGAAAATCAGTCGTCATATAAAGTCCAGTTCTGTTCACGCTGGCATGGGCTACGTTGAAGGTGTTAGATAATTATATGTATACTAGTGTTTAACAGAACTGACGTGAGAGACTACATCTTGTTCTCAATTGAAGTTAACGTTTTATCTTATCTTATAGCTTGAACGCATAGAGCCCGTTTTTACACATAATTAACTTTGAACCTTAGAGACCATATACATATATAGGTATTATAGGTACATCTCTGAGGAATGTATATTATATTATATTAAAAAAATCTTTCTGTACTTGCCAATGTTTGACACTTAAGAGACCACATACATGTCTAAGAAAAATTGTTTTCATTTTTGTTTTTAATTTATATTATGTGAGTCCCAGATTTTTTTTACACTTCTGTAAGTTAGTTTTTTGTATTTCTCGTTTCCTATTTTGTATTTTGACGTTTGCAGATCTTTTACACGTCCAAAACATGTTTTGACAACGGAGACCCCTTACATCTCCATTAATTTTACTATATGTCTCTTTAGTTTTTTTTATTTATCTTGTTTTGAGGCCTAGAGACCCTTTACATCTCTAAAAAATGTAGTTTTATGTTTGTTGAAATTTATATTATTTAAGTATTTGTTTGATGCATTGTATTGTATAGTTAATTTGCCTTTAAAACACTAACTCACACTAAAAACTGTGTATAAAATAACCCGGATAAAGTTTTTACCCTAGAATACAATGCGTCGAAGAGTGTAAAGCTGCTAAATGCTTTGAAATTTACAAACAATATTCAATCCAAATTTGAAATAATTGAGTTTATTTTAGAAAAGAAATGTTAAAGGAGTTGGGTCAAAAATCGAGCGTTTAAACCGCCTCACTTATGTGGACACATTTTTGTCTAGATACCTGCAAATTTTTGTGGCGTTTTAATCTATGTGGCAGTGATGAAGTGTGGTGTGTGAAGGTTGTCTGGAAGAGATCGCTCTTTAGCGATAAGACCGCCTATTGATTACCACTATTTTTATATAAGTTTGCAACGTAATTTTCTTTTGGTGTGCAATAAAGTATGATTGTATTGTATTGTATCCCAGACTTCTAATAAATAGTCTGATATCGTGGTATCCCATTAAAATCAGCAGAGTTTTCGACAAAAATGTGGCCGCAGAAGTGACGCGGTTTAAACGTGCGATTTATGACCCAGTTAGCAGTATTACACTCTTAGACAACGCCATGTTCTTTTAATAACATGTTCAATGTTCTATAACTTAATAAAATAATAACAGTAATAGATATGTTATATTCCCCGCTGCAGTTTTTGCGGCAAGTCGGCAACAATGAGACTTCGCTGCCTTTTATGCGCTGGTCACGCTACAGTTCTTTATTAGCTTCCTGAAAAGGCTCCGTACCTAGAATGTGCTAAATAATAGCACAGTTTCGAACGTCTGTCTATAGTTAAGAATTGAGTTGAAAACCTGAAAATATAAGCAGGATTGAAAACCTAAAGTAGAGTATTTGACTGTAATTATTTCACGCTGACCATTAAATGGCCGGCCTGTCGTTTGCTCTTATAAGAAAATAGAGGACTGATTTAATATCAACTGTTAAGTGTCGATTTCAGTGAAGTTTCGACCGCGGTGATATTTGGGAACGTTGTGTGGATATTTCTGCCGTCCTCAAACTAAAAGGCCGCTAATTAGTATGGAAGTTCATACAATTTAGCGGTCTTTTAGTCTGAGGACGGCAGATTTATTTATCTTTGCCCTTGATTGTACCACTACAACTAGTTATTTTTTTTTATGTTATAAGTGGCAAACGAGCAGACGAGCTGCCTGATGGAAAGCAGTCAACGTCGCCCATGGATATCTGCAGCACCAGGGGTGTTACCTATACGTTGCCGATCTTTGAGAGCCCTGTTTACTCGTTTCTTGAAGTACCCCATGTCATAGCGCGTTGGGAACTTTCAATTACCTATTAATTTTTTAAATACTACTTAGACTATTAATTCACCCACTCATATAAATTCCAGGACTCAGTATGAAGTATTAAAGACTAAGGTGATCTTTCTTAAGTTCTCTTAACTTTACATTCAGATAGTATCTAGCCACTGCTAGGTACCTAATAGGGCACGCCCACAACGAAGATGCTGCCAACTATCTTCTCTTTTACTCTATCATGCTGGGGTCACATTAACGCGAACCGTTAATGTCACGATGATGGACGATTAACGTTAGTGTGGTCACGACTTACTAGTCATTGACATAGTCATAAGTATCCTTTACTATCCCCATAGTGTCCCTTTGTCGATTTAGTGCTGCCACCAACAAGTTCTTGCAAGTTCCCTATAGGAATCTTCTTTAAGAGGAAACAGTAAGGCCGAGAGAATTGAAAATTAGGTATTTGTAAAATGTGTCGCTGTCCCGCACTGCCCGCCTCTCCCGCGCAGAGCGCGATAGAGACAACTGCAGCTTGGACCGAAAATACCTTTTAAAATTTCATGAAAACAACGTTTCGTAGTCCCCTGATTTCTTCTCCAAAACTTTACCTATTTAACTAATTTTTTCATTAAACATTAAAGAAAGGCTTTGGCCGTGTTTCTATGTTTTCCTTTTTTTTTAATAATCTAATCTAATTATTTTTCTGGATGTGTGAACACAGCGGAAAATCTGGCATTTTTTTTAGGTTTTTGAAGGTTAATATCTCTTTGGAGAATCAATTTATCGTAAAAAGGAAAACATAGGAACATATCAATAGTAGCCATAGATTTTTGGACAAAAAATGATTGCTCTACTGGCATTAATCAGGGAGGAAACAGGGGACTACGTTTGTATGGAAAAACTGCCCTCCTGTTTCCTCTTAACCCGCTCTCATCGATCCTTTTAGTCTTGCTCGTTTTTTTTTTCATTTATTTAACCTGGCAGTTTTAGCTAGATGGAACGCTCACGACAAAGGTGCTGCCAACTGGTGCCGCCAATCTAAATCAAGTACCCTCTCGTGCTGGGGCCACATTGACGGAAACGCCGTTAATTTATTGCGATGAAGGTCGATTAACGTCAATAGCTACGACTTATTGTATGTATTTGACACTGACACTTAGATATTGTCATTGACATTGACAGCTGGATTTGACAGGGGTGATAGTTTCCTTTATTGTCCACCCGTGTCTCTTTTGTCGTTTAGTGCTGCCACCTATAGTTCGTGCACGTTCCCTATTATGCTATGTCACCTCACCACCGTAACACAAAAGCTCTATTCTTCTCTATTCTTGCTCGTGTGGGAGATATCGCGACCACCTAGGCAATGGTTTACCCGTAGTCCACTTTGATACAGCCGTCAGTTCACCAGTAATCCATAACCGTTTCTGTCACAACCGCTATTTACAATTCTCTTTAGTCAAAACTAAAGACGCTTAGAGGCTGAGTGCGTTGGAGGGATTCGATTGTGAATATGATTCTCTTCTTAATAGCAAGCTTAGCTAACTGCTAGATTTAATTTCGGCTTTAAAACCTTACATTATATACACTCAAGGAAATAGTACATTACACAACTAGGGTGGTAATATAAAGAAAGGCCGAGATCGCAGATGTTTGCGGCCCGAGCTGCAAGCGAGGGACGTAAATATGCGATCGAGGGCTTTTTTATTACCTCCCGTGTTGTGTAATGTACGCGCGCGCACGGAAAAAGCCGCTTTCTGGCCAGGTGTGGCATAATATAATGCTGCCTCTACACGATGGCCCATCGTGATGGCCCACTATGATGGGCCAGCGTGTAGAGGGCATAGTGGTGACGGATGGCTTATGGCGCGTGCGATGGCCGTGGAATGGCGACGGTGTCGGTTTTTCGGTCGCACATCAAAGGGAGTGGGCCAGCGATGGCGGTACGCATCTACACGATGGCCCATTCCATAGTGTGGACGTCAAATATCGCATGGCCATCTCGCTGGGCCAGCGATGGCCCATCGTGTAGTTGCGTATCAACCATCGCATGGCCACGGTATGGCCATATCGCTGGGCCAGCGATGGCCCATCGTGTAGAGGAGCTATAATGTTTAGCGGCTTATTTGTTTACGTCACACCTGACCATAAAGTGTCAATAACTGCCCGCTACGCGTGCGGAAAATCCCACTTCATGACCTGAGGGAGACGAACAATTTTGTACTTACCACGATCAGTAATAAAGAAAACCATTTTTAAACATTCAAATTCCATGAGTGTTAACTATAAAGTTTCTATCTGTACTAGAATCGGAACACAGGTACTCTTGTCTGCGGTTCGTCCCGGCCTCTTCCTACCTTGAAAACTACAACGTAAGAAGATCTCATGTAAATTGTAATTGAAATAGTGTTTTTAGGGTTCGTAAAGGAAAAAACCCACTCTTATAGGATCACTTTGTTGTCAGTTGTTGTTGTCTGTCCGTCTGTCAAGACCCTTTCTCGGGAACGTGTGGAGGTATCGAATTGAAAATAAAACCATATACGTCTACAGTCCCTTCAAGTTGTGAAAAAATCAAACTTCTAAGTTAACGTAAAAAAAATGCGGCCGTTATGCTGCAAAAAAACGTATATCACATACACACTCAAGGAAACCAAAATTTATTGGGTACTTTCCGGTGACATTTGACCAGTAATACCGTTTTATACTATCGAGTATAGGGAAAAATCTGAAAACTATACATTAATAATTAAATCACAAAAAATATACTATTTATTTAAAGTATTTGTACGGAATCCTCGGTAGGCAAGTCCGACTCGCAATATATAAAATTAATACGCAGTACGACTAACAATGACTCCACCACAAAATACCCGATTCCATATTCAAATAACCCGTACAAATTAATATTCCGAATTCAAATTCGGAACATAATCGAAGTTAATAACGGGCAAGAAACCCCCCCTTTTCCCGGCAAAGTTTCCCGGCCGTCCTTTGACCGTACTCAGTAAATAGTTTCTTGGAAACTACCGCCATTTAACTAAATAAAGGGTACGCGTCGAGCAGATAAATCGAATAGTTTATTGCACGAATCGAGAACTAGAATGGAACGTTTTTGAAAAGTTGGACGTTGGATATTTAATGGCCGCGGTAATGTAGTATTCAGAGGGTGATTGGGAGGATGCCGATTTGTAAAAAATGTGGTAAATAGCGTCGTCGAATTCAAAATTCGCCCGAAATCATCACAGTTAAGAGTAAGAAATATCTCTACCAAGTAGATATATATAGTATCTCAATAAAGCTTAAAAAAACTACGTGTTTGTTGATCTTTTTTGAAAATTTATTGTATTGACGTGATGGGTTATTCTTCAGAAATATGTCTGCGGTCACCTTATTCCTCTGGCCCTTTTTCATACTAAATGTATGAAAAAAAGTATAAGACCCTTATCACACTTATTTGCGAGCGAGCTGCGGGCGAGTTAGAAGCAAACTTCCATACAAATGTCGCTCGGCGAGTTCGCCGCGACTGGTTTTGTATGGAAACTCGCCCGCAAATCGCAAGTGTGATAAAGCCCTAAGGGGCTATTCTTCAAAAAATATGTCTGCGGTCTCATCATTCATCTGGCCCTTTTTCATACTAAATGTATGGAGACAGATGAATGAGTCGCAGACATATTTCTGAAGAATAGCCCTAAGATAAGACACATTTGAATTTTAACACACGTCTCTTACGATTGAATGGAGTAACAAACGTAAACGCTTTTTGTAAATCGTAAAATGAAAATCTTTCAGAGAATTTGGAGGCAAAATTATTTTATGAAGTGCTTGAACAGCCCTTCGGTGTCCGTTTGACCTGAGTTTTCTTTTTAATATCACGGCACCTGAAACATATTTACTCTCCGAACCAGGTCGAAAGCTTTCCACTAAATCTTAAAAGGACAATATGAATACCCCACGGCTAACATATTTTACGCAGACCATTTATGAAGTGATATATTTTGTATAATAGTTTCCGCTATCCAGTGTTGCCAGGGAGTTCGCCTCCATTCTATGTGTCGTTGACTTAATTTATTTTCTCTGTGGACTATGGAGGTTCTATGTAGTTAATGTTGCGTGCTTTAAATAATGTATGTATTTATAGATTTTTTCCTTTACCTGATAAACACACTTTATGCCACACCTGGCCATAAAGTGGCTTTTTCCGCACGCGCATTGTAAAGAGATGTCTGTAGAATTTTAGATTTAATATTAGCATGGTGGTAGATATGCCTGATTGTGTGTGAGAATACTTCCTGAGACATCTACTTAGTTATATTATCTAATTATAATAGTAGTGATAATAGATCATAAATAGGTAATTTTTATACGAAAGCTTACATTTATAGTTCAAAGTTACGAGTTTTCATATCATGATCGTCAAATACAAAACTAGTATAATGTCACAATGGCAAAAGATAAAAAAAATAGCAATAGATGACAGACAAACAGACAGTCGCACCATAAGGGCTTCTTTTTGTTACAATTTGGTATAGTATCCTTAAAATGTAAGGCTTAAGTCTACATTATGTATGTTCATAATTATGTATATTCTTATCTATAACTTGAAAACCGTATAAGTATAATCAAAAGAGGTGCTTTAGTTTCAATTTATTTTAGTAGAGTTATGTTTATCTCTATGTTTGACTGGTAGAGAATTTCCTACGGTTTTAAATCCGGTATTTGTGTATAATACAATTTTAATGAATACAGGTAATAAATGTCAAACCTATAGAAACATCAATTCGATGTTTATGTTAACATTTACTACAGATAACGGATTGGCCGCAAAGCATTAAACTATCGATGATTTACGCGTTATTTAACTATTTCTCGTGGCATTTAGTTTTAAATAAACATGTCGTATTACGTTAAATAGTTAGATCGGATTACATTACACAGATGTATTAAAATACAGAAACACCTTTACACTCATTTAAACTGTCTGGTAGAGCGTGGGTGATTTAAGGAATATAGATTGAAGTAGTTAGTTTATTATTAAACAATCTGGTATCAAAACAGAATACGTATACATAACTACTACCCGAGAAGAACATCGATGGAAAACTTAAGAAATCTTCATGAAGTTGTAGAATAAGACAAAATCAGTTCCTGAATCCGCTAAATATAAAGGGTAAATATATTTACCTATGTCAGGTAATTTGTAATAATAATTGAAGTTTTAACGGAATAGTTAATTGATACTATGATCTGTTTGTAAAACTAAACGACCTCTCTGTTGACCATGCAAGCACTCACATGACCGAACAGATGGTAATGAGGCACAACGTTACGTGGCCCCGTATGAAATGCGACCTCTGTTTATTTAAGCTGTGCATTAGGATAAAATTTCATTCGAGATTCCAACCTCTACTATTGATTAGGTATTTATAAACCGATTGAAAAACGATACTTTTAATGCGGTTGAAAACACGATATTATTATTTATAGCGTGTTATGACGGTTATTACAAGTGATATTATAATAAATTAAAAGTTTAACGTGTGAAAATGTCTTTAACTCATTTTTTTGTTGCAGGTTGGTAACACTGATGAAATATGAAAGTTGTACAAAAACTGGCTGAATAGAAAAACGCCGAAGCGCGGGTATGTTCTTTAAAAGTTAGTGGAGCGTGGTGTGGTGTCTGTTCGTAGAAGGTTTTTTATACAAGGTTGTTATTGAAAGAAATGATTAATCGGATGCTTCTCTTTTTGAGACACTCAAAGGCGGGCAACTAGGCGTCACTTATACTGTTATTTCTGGCTGTTTATTTAGAAGTTAGTGCAGATACCATGGAGAATCAGAATGTCTTGGAATGATTAAAGCCTAGAAACTCTTTCAATATTGTAGCATTTTTCAAAACCCCTTCAATATTGAAGCATTTTTGCTATTATTTAAGAACGGACCAAGTTGTAAGGAACACACAATTAAAAAAGTTCTTCTAGTAAGGAGAAATCTATAGTGAATTCTTTGATGTGCCTGGTTTTGGTGTTGCTTGTAACAGAAGCAAATAAATAAAATGTAGATTCTACTCATCAAACAATAAAACTTTCGTTCAACAACTTTTAAAAAATATGTAATCTTTAGATTTTAGATTTTTCATACAAATTAAGTAAATAGTATTTTCAATGTACGTTAACATCAGTCTAATTGATGTCGCTTGTCACGCTACAATCATAAAAAACATCGCAATACATTGCGGTTTCAAATAAACTTTAAAGTGTACTAAAAATTATAACCTAAGTTATTTTTAAATGTCGCTGAACAAATGTTGTTCAGTTTGAGGAGTACAATCTACGTTTTAATTTATTGCTCCTAGTACAGGCAGCACCTGGTATATGGTCAAGGAAATACATTTCAGGGCATTTCTATTTTTCCGTGTAGGTAGGTACCTAATTAAGAAATTGTTGGCATGGAGTTAAATGTCGTCCTTTTGGTTACGCACTTTTTCAATTCTTAGATTTTTTTATTGAATGAATGAATGAATGAATTAACGTTTATTTAGCGCAAAAACACAAGATACACACAGAAAATAGTACAATACAAAAGATTAAAAACGGCGCTAAAAGGGGTCACCACTCAGCATTGTTGCATAGCAAGTCATGGCGCTGATTTTCAGTGGTGCCCTAAAACTAAAAACTACCTTAAACTAATTATCCTAATTGGACGAACGCAAAGTTGAACAATTGAGAAAAACAACAGAAGTAGAAACTTTAACAAGTGTTATGTAAATGTAAATGTGTGTAAATGTGTAGTAACTTACACATTATTAACAAAAAATAAATGAAAAAACAATTAACAATACTCATGTCATTTAGTCATAGAACTGAGCTGCGTATATGCCTAATACCCATCATCATGATTTAAAAAATAATAATTAATGCCTAATTATTTTCCGTTGTATTGTGCTTCTAGGAAATATGCACGACATTTTAACTTAAAAATGCTAACTTATTGCCTTAGCTTCGACGTGCAAACAGGCAGACGGCCCACCTGATGGAAAGCATTGCCAATATTGCCAACGCGTTGCCGGTCTCGAAGAAATTTCATGAAACCCTTTTTAAAAATGCCATATTGTAGCGCAGTGGGAAAATCTTAGCAGGAAGCTCATTCCGGATCCCTATTGTCCGCGCCAGAAAGGTTCTGGAGAACCCGCGCGTTGTTGAGTGTTTAAAAAATATGTAGCAAAATGTACAAATCTTTACTTTTTACCCGACTGCGGCCAAGCCCAAAGGAGGGTTATGTGTTTGACCTGTATGTATGTATG
This sequence comes from Eudemis profundana, assembly GCA_947034925.1. Taxonomy (NCBI): domain Eukaryota; kingdom Metazoa; phylum Arthropoda; class Insecta; order Lepidoptera; family Tortricidae; genus Eudemis; species Eudemis profundana. The sequence continues at coordinate 22,938,365 of OX344805.1, read as the reverse complement.
TCCGTTCCTATGTCCGCTCGTAACTACTCAACGGCACAACCGATTTTGATAAATGATACATCATTAGATTCGTCTTGATGGCGCGAGGGTCACTGGGTCACAAAATGGCGGATTATATGCACTTTTAAAGTGCACCGCGGTCGCGTTTTTTTAGTAAAAATATTTAGTTATTGTTAATATTGTTAGACTTGTACTGTTAGTTACGTATTTTAGAAATAGAAAAGCCCTTCAATAATACTCGTAACTAATCATGACAATAGGGAATATGCATGATATTTTTTATTTACTTTATTAAAAGCTCATTCACATAAAAAACAGTAGAAAAAAAATATTTTTCGAATAACTATAAAAATAACCAAGATATAACACAACAAAGATTTATCTCTATCTCTTTCTCGCAAAACAGAATATAGTATGGAGATTGTATGGCGGCCGTGTACTATGACATCATAGTCCATATGGGATCTCTCTCTCTAATCGCTGTCTGATTAGTGGTTTAAAATGTTTATATCTTCCGTATTTCTCGGTCGATTTCAATATTATTTTGACTGTATGTCATCTTTTTTACGGTATTTTCATATTTTGTTAAGAAATCTGTTAAAAAAAATGTATGCATATTCCCTATTAACCCATGAGAGATTTTGACGTTTGCGAAGTACTTAACCAAATAAGCTCTGGCTTGTGTGTGACCACAGAAATATGTCGAGGTAGAAGGAAAACGTGTATGTACCTCGCGTGCTAAAGAGAAGTGGCAACGACCTACTTTGCACGCCGGTAACTTCTGTTTCCGTCAATATTATTATCAGATTTGAAAATCTGATGATAATGGTATAATTAATTCTTCAAATACCACCAAATTAAATGGAAAAATTATGTTTTCCGTCACTAAATTACTCTTTTGGCGTCAAACGCCAAGCGAAAAACGTTACACGCTTAGTTTCCATACAAATCGACGAACTATTTCTATCTCGATATTTCTGTGTGTGTGACTGAGAATGTGAATCATCGAGTCGGGGTCCATATTCCTTTTTACCAGCGGATATGCCAGCCCGGGTCAACACTCACAGATCTAAACTACGCATTTCGGTTTCCTCAATAAGTTCAGATGCTGTGACCGCAGTGAAAATTTTATGAGCAGTATTTTAACTTCATGTACAGCAAGTAAGGCATTATCTACCAGTCAACCATCAGGGTAAACAGAGACATTATAGGTGCGGTATTTTAATTTACAACCAAATTTGTAAATGAATACAGTATATATATGTAAATACATAAAATAAATATATATGGTACCTGCTTCTAAACTACTGTGTATTGAAAACTGAACATGAAAAAAAGCTGCCAGTTCAAAAAACCTTCAAATGAAATAAAAACTAATCAAAACGATTTTGATATTTTTATTTTGGTGGCACTAAGGGAGAGGAAACGCGTACTTTTTCACACGTACCTATTAACAAACGACTATGAAGGTTTTTCAATTTGTGTTTTTTCAGTTTCAACTTTCATTCGACAGACTCTAGTCCAGGGGTTCCCAAAGTGCGCGCCGAAGCGCCTTGGTGCGCCGAAGAAAGTAAAAAGGGGCGCCGTGAGTCGATCCTCTATCATTATCTAAAACCACAAATATTCGCGGGTACCTATAAAGCAACAATAGCTATTTTGAGCGAACTAGGGTAGGGCGCCGTGACGAAGTACTAAACTTGTAAGTGCGCCACGGGCTGAAAAAGATTGGGAACCCCTGCTCTAGCCTCAAATGTTAAAATACTGTTAGTGCTGTATGTGCCGTGCCGTGACCCTAGCCTGGTCATTGCTGACTCTGTTAGCTGCCGGATGCGCTGAGTGGGGGCACGGTCGCACGCCGATTGAAGTGCCCTTCATGTTTCCATCAACACTTGGGAAGTCGCCATTTGTTTCCATTTCGATAATCGTTTAGACTATCGTCAGCTGTGAAAATCAAATGTACAATGCCAGCATTCAGCCGCGGCTTCGCCTGTTTATTCCCATTATTGGGATTGCAGAAAAAATGTACCTTTTAATTTTTTTCTCTGATCATGGTGTGTCTTGTGTCATATACCATTTTAATCAGAATCATGAGCACTTTTCATTTATGAAATAAAAAAAGTTGTCCTAAATATCCCAACTTTTCCGTACAAATTTTGAATCTCAGTTTCGTTACGCCCGAACTAAATATAGGGGAAAATCTTAGCCAAACTGATAAAAAAAATCTCAGTTTCGTTACGATTTTCCCCTATACATATTAGTTTGGGCGTAACGAAACTGAGATTCAAAATTTGTACGGAAAAGTTGGGACAACTTTTTACGTAAAAGGTATTTTTTTTCTGCAATTGACCCTATTATATAAGAGCATTTTTGGTTACACTACCTGGCTGTTTTACCTACTTTATAGAATATACAATTCTATGTATGTGCTAATCAATAATGCCATTTTAGTGAGGTATTGTATACATACCACGCCACTGCAACTCAGTATCACATCACAGATCCCGATCATTCCATATCTAAGTCAATAAAATAGCCATTGCGTCCTTAAAACAATCCCGCCGATAGAACCAACGTTCATGCGACTTGTAATGCAATTGTAGGTATGTGACTCAAACAAGCCCGTATCATGCAGACTAGTGCGTAATTGATCCCTCCACATGCTATCCCGTCTTTCCTAATACCATAACGTAATAACAACACAGACATACCAAACAAAAAGGGACCTCAAAGAGAGAAGTTAGTGTTCGATTTTGCCTGTAGCTTTTGAGGCAATTTTAAATAGATTCGTGTAAACTTTCGTTACAATCGCTATCCCTTTTAGTGTCTCTCGTTCAGTAGACTATAGACGTAACTGACTATGACGTTTATACTAAGTTGAGACTTTTTCGTTACATAATGTGCCCAGCGAACGTTTACTTAAAGCGAAGTTTTCGAATTGACTAAGATGGAATACTTACAAATGCCGCAACTTTGTAATTGTCTCGGCCTTCCGGCCCACAATGTTGAATTCGTAAAATGTTGAATTCTTATAATGTTGAATTTGCAAAATGTTGAATCCTAGAATGTTGAATTTGCAAAATGTTGAACTAAAAATCTCAAAATGTTGAATTTGCAAAATGTTGAATTAAATATCCCAAAATGTTGGATTTCCAAAATGTTGAGTCCCAAAATGTTGAATTTGCAAAATGTTGAGTCCCAAAATGTTGAACTGAAAATCCCAAAATGTTGAATCTAACCTCCCCTACCCTAAAAAAAAGAGAGAGAGAGAGAGTTGTATTGTACCTTTCCTTGTTAGTTTCATAAAATCTTGGGTGCAAAATGTCTAATTGTGTAAAACGTCCTAAGAGTAGAGTACCTGGGTTGATAATTGGATGAAACTACAAAAAGAATTACGAACCCAGTTTAAGTCTAATATAGACAATTTTTCGGAGAAATTCCAAACACGAAAGTTTCTGTGTTTCCAGTTTCCTTAATAGCCTTTTATATTTTTGGTCAAAAATTATATCCCTCGTCCTTCGATTTTTTTTGAATGGAAAAAATAAAGCTCTATCTATTTTCCTATCATAATAATGCGCTTCTTTTTGCATTGTTTTGAACACGAGAAATATATTGGGTGTTTTTGGCAGTCTGGAATTCAATTTGCGATGATACCCCTCACATGAATTGGTGGTTCTGTGGACATCACCTGCGCAGCTTAATAACTCGTGATCTTTATTATACCAATACTTTTCAAAATATTCCAGAAACAAGTGCATAGTGGGTGTGTCAGGAGCTTTTTCGATAATCTCATCCCAGGCCTTTTGCATATGTGTTGAGGGTAGTAGCACAAAATACGAGCATAACCGTACAATATTCCTTTCTGATTTATAAACATAATTGTTGGTACTCTTTTTGGTAATCTCAACTTCTTTGGCTTTCTTCCAAATGGCTTTATTATAGTGTTGATAACACCCTGAAATTTTCACGTCTGTATATATTTTTTGTACCGCGTTGATCTGGGCGGTTTCATAATCGCATTTGAAAAAACGTATGTTTGCTCTGAGTTTATTTTTAATTAGTTTAAATAACCGCCAGTACGTTTTCTGCGTCTTGTTCGGTAAAAAAGCATAGATGGCCGGATAAACATTTATGCTTTTGTCGTCTGAATATATATCAAGATGTAAAATATACAGTTGATAGAAAGGTCGCGGACAGGTTCGGAAAGTCCCATCGCCATAGTAAGAAACACTGTTGTCAGAGCGTATTGTTTTCAACATCTTTCGGGAACAAAATATAATCACTTTATCTTCATTCCCGTCTTCGACTACAAAAAATTTTTCGGGCAACCCTTTTGGTACCTTGACATCCTCAAGTTTTTTGAAAATTAATTTTTCCGAATCTAAAAATTGTTTTCTTGCTCTGTACAAGGAACTCCGAACCGCTGAATATATTGGTAGTTCGCATGCAGGGAAACTGGGATTGGATTCGGAAAATTTTGTGACCATATCTTCAAATATTTCCTGGATCGGGTTTAAATTATTGCAAACCTCCTGCTTAAGATTATTTATCAGGTCTTTAATTAATAATTTGTTGTCGTTTGTTGTACATTTGTGACCAGATTCACGTATTATTTTAGTTGAATCCTTGCTCAAAGTCACCGTTGCGGTACATGTGTCCCGATTTGTGCATTTCCATCGAGTGGAGCCATCAAAATTTGTTTTTCCGTCTTTACTCATGGTGTACTTACCTCTTATTATTAATAATTGCTTTTTCTTCTGGTTTTTTGTAAATTTTATAGCTTTAAACGGATTCATGTTGAATTGTGCGCACAAATATTCAATGTTTAATTTATTTTCTGCGTAGCGTAATTGTTCAGAATAATGTGACAACTTGTTGACAATACAATTAAACAATATTTCATCGGGATCCGTCACAGTTATCAAGTAGCCAGTATCAGCTAGATAGAAAGGTAAGTCTGTAAGAGGTTTTAGTAGATATTCAGGTTAACAAGTATTGGGGCCTAAAAAAAGTTATTTACTTAATAGAAAGTGAGTGCAAAGATCGTCATTTTTGTCATGACTCAATATTTTGCCAATTCAACATTACGCTAATTCAATACCTACTTTAGGATTAGGCTGCCGCTCCACTGAGGCGGAGGCGAGCGGAGCGGAGAGGAGACGTGTAGGGATCGACCAATCATATTTAGTGTTCGCTGTTTCCATTGAAGCGGAGTGGAGACGAGATGTGGATTTCAACTAATGTTGGTTGGTGGCCTCAGTGGAGCGGCAGCCTTAGTATAAATTCAACATTTTTGGACTCAACATTTTAGGACTCAACATTTTGGGACTCAACATTTTGGGGTTCAACATTTTGGGACTCAACATTTTGGGATTCAACATTTTGCAAATTCAACATTATGCGAATTCAACATTATGCGAATTCAACATTATGCGAATTCAAAATTTTACTATTAGTATGAATTCAACATTTTGCAAATTCAACATTCTAGGATTCAACATTTTGCAAATTCAACATTATAAGAATTCAACATTTTACGAATTCAACATTGTGGGCCGGAAGGTGTCTCGGGTGGCGGTTATCTTGACACTTCGGAGTTTAATTCGAATTTGGGAAGGTCGAGTGGGTTTGTTGACTTTAAATCTGAATTTTGTTGTAGACAGTTAAAACGCTGTGTTTATTAGAATAGCTATATAGGTCTATCTCGTTGCTATTGTGTTTGAGGATTGTGGTCATCACCGAATGATTTACAATAGGAATTCTAGGAATTTACCTTAATCGGGTTCTGACTATTGCGTCCCTCTCAACTGTTCTCATTTTCGAGGAGGACGACTAGTTGCTCTGGCTAGATCATCCAAAAATGATCGTACCTAATGACGAATTAAGACAAATTTGGAATAAAATAAGTCCTTCGCATGATCAGTATTCCGATTAGAGTCTGTGCGGAAAGAGATTAGGCGTGGCGAAACGCTGGAACTAACCTAACCAGTATGGCAAATACGGCAAATACGGTAGAAAAGCATTACAGCGCCCCCAAATCTAAATCCTATTCTCTTTCCGCACAGACTCTAGTTCGGTTTAATTCGTTTTTCATCTATGTTTCCAATTACGAGTATTAAAATAATAAATTCAGGGTAACAGTTTAGACATACCTAGCTTATCAAATGAAGCAGCGACTACAACCGGACCAAACAATTCATAACCACGACCACTCTGTAAAAGAGTGCCGACTGAGAAGAAGAGAGTATCAAATGAATGCATAAGAATGCGCCAGTACGGTTCGCACCGTTTGCACCTCGACCTTGAAAAGGTATCGTTCCTAAATGGCCGAAAAGTGACTAGGTACTTGTCGATCTTTATACTTTGGTATTGTCTCGGGCGGATCCAGTGTAGTGAGCAGTGCGCAAGCGTTCCGTTCACCATTATTCAACTCCCAAAATGACAATATCCTAAGCTCAGATTTACGGCTGTTTGTTTCCTCTACCATAAAGCGCGATCCTATCATTCGATCCGAGTTATTTACTATTATCTATTATATGGGTGTGACAGAGTGACCTTTTTTATTCACAATTATGTGTTAATCGTTTCGCGAAATGGCTGAATTGTGACGTATATGGTCATTTTGTGATTCAATGAAGCGAGTCTGCGGGTTATGCCCTTTCCGAGGCGCAGGTAAACTGACCATCTATCGCATAACATATCTGTGGGTCTAGTAAAAAGAGGAACAAGTCACATTTATAGTAGGTACAAAAGGTCACAACTCTATTGTATGATTTATGCTCTTTGCACCTAGGTTATATGTAGCTGGAGCTTTGCATATAGGTGGCTGGCCAAGCCCCTTTGATACTAGTCGCCGCACGGCGATATCGCGGAGTGAGCCACTCCAGATCATAGATAGGTACAAAAAGATAATATTGACGTGGATAGCATTTCTAAACCTAGATCTAGGGACAGCCTAATTAGATTCAAAGTGTGGGAGACCGATTAGAAGAACTGACCACAAACGAAGTTGGATAACGAGATGACAAAGGTGAAAAAGAAGAAGAGAGAAGAACTATTATTAAGAATTTACTAGATAACTACTCTAAGATAAGGATTTATTTGATACTAGTGGGCTAAGAGGTACCTAATCTCGTTGTATCTGTAATAACGGCTTATAGATTTTTTGACATCAAAGGCAGTGCTAGGTATAGGAAATGGCTCAACACCAATTTGTCCACGTCAATCGGGATACATTCTCGAAACACTTAAAACCACGGAACCAAGTTTTCACATTTCATGCCTCTTGTACAAAAAGTCCCAAACGACGTCTTTTTCTATTAAGAAGAACTCTTTTTGGAAAAGGGCAGTTGACAAGCGTGGAACGTGGTCGCCATAATGAACAGCCGCAAATGGACTCTGACGGACTCTCTGGCTCTAATAAATTCTTTTTCATATCATCCCTTTCCTTTCTAACTGACGGGCGACCTCTTTTGTTGGAGTGGGACGGCTGTTGTGTTTTAAGGGCTGACTTCAAAAGGATTGGAGTTGGTAACGTGTCTAAGTTGTTTAGGTTACACTTGTGGCATAGATTTAGCACGATGGAAGTCTTTATGCGGGGCTTTTTACTTGCACTTATATACTATCGCCGTTACTCAATTATATTATTACGGCAATATTTATATTTCTATAAAAAAATCGCAGCTGGGTGAATCAACTTTTCTTTGTCAACAAAATTTCACCTTCTCCGACTAAAATTGAAAGGAAATCCTTATTCGGATATTTTTTTAATAAAGTGTATGCTCATTTAAAGGACAGAGAATAAAGCTACGTAATGCAAATATTTTTTATTACAATTTGTTTATTATATCTTGTTTATAACCAGTGACCCAGCGGACATAGCTGTCCCCCTCTTTTGTATGAAAATAAGGGTTCGTCCGCTGGGTTACACTATTTATTTGTTAAAAACGAGTTTTATTTTGACCTTGTTCCATTTAAATCATGTTAAATCACGCAAACGGTGAACAAATAAGGAGAAAGAGCAATCTTTGCATAAAGCAAAAAGAAGTTGATTCATCCAACTATAACCCTGATATAGTTTTTCACGTCAGTACCAGCAATATTACTGTATCTTCTGCAATTTGTATGCCCGCCATACATCCCGACGCTCGGACGCTTTCACCGCTCATCGTATAGCGTAGCACGTCGTCACGATCTGTCATTTTATCATTTTCCTCGGCATAACACGGCGTGAAGGTTTAGTCGCTGACTTGTAGACCTCGAGAGGTGAACTCAGACCATCAGCGGTTTGGCAGTAATTTATTTCCGATTTAGATTCTCTCAGGTATTCGACTACTTGTTTGCTTCCAGTGCGATATTCAACTATTTCTATGGTACTGTAAGGCGGCGCCAGAATAAAATATTCTTCTTCTTGGATATGTAAGGACTTTTATTTTACGTGAACGGTGCTACGTCTAGCTTAATACTAAGACAGATCTTCTTAAACTAGAGCGAGACAGACTGAATTCTAATCAATTCAAAATAACGAATAGTTCCAAAAGCTGCCAGTCTGTCCCGCAGATGATGAGGTTTGCATACCAGAGTACAAACCTCACACATCTCGCCGCCCCGGGAAGGGTACAGGCGTTAAACTAAACAATACTACTCGCTATACCTAACACACATTGGTCCCTACCTAAGCAGGACAAACCCATACAGCACTTTTTTATGTAGCTTCAGATTAGTGAATCTGGTTGCTTACGTTGTACTTTAATAAAACGCCTATCGTTATGTCGATTATAAGAAAATTCAAAGCTCAGGCTCAGAATTTTCTACAAAACAAAAAGATCTAACCCGAATTTAGAAGATCATAATTTCTATTCGAAGACCTCGTCTAGCTCCTGAACGTAGAACGTGTCCCTAAAAGTTGTCAAAAACGGATAAGCGTTTTCTGTACAAAACTGAGTTCGAATATTATACAAATACGGCTAACCTGTCACCATGCCCGGTGCTGCACCGCCCGCATCCAGCGAAATTGGATCTATACCAGGTTATCCAAAGACTACAATATTATACTATCCATCCATGTCTTGCGATAAGTGGTGTCCACTCCACAGCACCCCAGCCGGCCCCAGCGGCAGTTAGTTCTAGGCAAGGACCATTAAAACAAGAGGACTGTCATTCTCCATATTTTGGACCGTACCCCGACCGCAAGGGGATATCCAGGCAAAAACTAGATGGCGCTAAAAAACTAAACATTTAACGATGTTATAATTGAACAAAGAAACATAGTACAGCAACAATTAGTTCGTAAACAGCTAATAATAAATAAATTCTAACATTTAAATACTGTGTCACGCTTGCAAAGTTGAATAATTGTAAATAATATAATTCTTATACCAAGCTTATACTTAGATGGCGTTGTAAATATCGGGAAACAGCTTTTAGTCCTTGGTTCTAGGAGGTTTACAATTTTCCGAGATATGAAGATTATCCTGATTCTTCTATCTCTTCATATCTGATTGTGATGTATTTATATTAACTTTCGTCCCATAAAGACGATGTTTTATCCCATCTTCACGATAACAGTAGCTTATGGATCTTATAGCATACGGCCCTAGACGTGGCGACAACTCGTATGATATTTGATTACATTGCGGGCTACCCAGCTACGATGAGTACAGTTAATCGATTAATCGACGCAATGAAGTGAAAATCGCATACGAGTTCTCGCCCCGTATAATGGGACCTAAAGGCAAACTTCGCCCGAGAACGACCGTTATTTATCCTACCATCGGACATCACTAGAGCCGCAAAAGATCCGAAAAGATTCGATTTGACCTAGGTCTAAGATCCGTCACAGGTCTATTAGTTACCTAAAATGTGATGAAAAAATCGAACAAGTGTAATCTATACTCGCATGGAGAGGGTTCCGTAAATCCATCCTCCTATAAGGGTTCCGGTTTTTCATTTTGAGTTACGGAACCCTAACGATCCGATCTGGCAACACTGAGGCTATCAACGCATCTAATGTGAAGTTGTTACGGACGCTTATCACCGGGAGAAGCAGGGATAATTTCCGATTTGCACACTTTCCCCGGGCGATACGCGTGGCGGGATGCTCTCACTTGAGATTCGTCTTGCTTACCGTTCCGACATGAGGACTTTCGAAACAAAGGTGTTCACTACTTATACAAGGTGTCTCGTGCATCTCAGTTAGGACGATACCGTACAAGATCAAGTATACTTTTCACTGCAGTCCAGTGCCCGCGCACGCCACTGTTTTACATACCCGTGGTGCTGAGGTTTTGCTGAGGCAACCTACCGCCACGAAGTCCGATAGTTGTGACAGCTCCTAGAGCTAACACCTGTCCAAGCACAAAAAAAAGGTGTCTCGTGAGGAACCCTATAAATTTCAAGCACGCATCTCTGAGGTCATTAAGAGTAAAAAAAATATATACTAACCTAACCTAATGTGAAATTCGGCAAAACTAAAATACGTATAAAAATCAATCAAAAATATTTTCGTAACAATAATATAAATTCGAATATCTATCATATTACTTGCCAGTCTTTAAAGCGCTATTAACAGCTTTAAACCGCTTAACAACAAAATAGCGTAACTAACTCAATTTTAATAATAAAATCGCCCTTTTGTAAAAAGGGCTAATAAAACTATTATAACCATTAACTTCTGAGGTCCCAATTAAAATTTAAACAGTGGGTATGTATTTTTTACACACTTGTTATAAAGCGATGAATCGTTGTTTAGAAAGTGACGAGATATCCCGATAATTACAACTCTTGTTATGACTATGAAGAATTTTATCGAGCCGATCAATATTTCTCTGGCTCTAGTGAAAAGGGCTACAAGTCGCATTTAACCTAGGAGCAAAAGGGCTTAAGTTATACAATAGAGTTGTGACCTTTTGCTCCTGGTATAAATGTGACTTGTACCCGTTTTCACTAGACCCACAGACATTTTTATGACGGTGGTTTGTTTGGGTATTAGGTAGGCTCACGATCGGTGGAAGCAAGATACGTTAATATAGTTGGATAATAGTACATTACATAACTAGGGTGGTAATACAAAGAAAGGCCGAGATCGCAGAAGTTTGCGGCAAGCGAGGGACGTAAATATGCGATCGAGAGCTTTCTTTATTACCTCCCGTGTTGTGTACATCATTTTATGTCTACACTTGGCCAGAAAGCGGCTTTTTCCGTACGCGCAGCGTGCGGAAAAAGCCACTTTATGGCCAGGTGTGGCATTAAAGATCTCAATCTAGATAAAGGGATTTTCCCGGAAGCTCTTAAGAAATCATTAGTAATACCAATACACAAAAGTGGAGATAAGACCCAACCAAATAACTATCGACCGATCTCGATCCTACCTTCTATATCCAAAATACTAGAACGTATATTAAACAAGAGACTTGTATCTTATCTCGAAAAATTCAACTTACTTTCTCAGAACCAATATGGTTTTCGTCACGGGAAGTCGACAAGTGATGCAGTTCATAACGTGACGCAATTTATTACCGACAATCTCGACGATGGCAAAAAGTGTATCTCCATTTTTCTGGATTTGGCCAAGGCCTTTGATACGGTTTCGGTTCACATTCTACTAGACAAACTTGAGATGCTAGGCATTAGGGGTATCTCTCTTCAAATTTTCAAGGATTATCTGTCTAACCGAAAGCAGTGTGTATCAATAGGAAAGCTGAGAAGCTGTGACCTTCCAGTAAACTATGGTGTTCCGCAAGGAAGTATACTTGGTCCTACCCTATTTCTTATTTACATCAATGACCTCTGTGAACTAACTATTCCTTCGGGTAGGATCATAACATATGCCGATGACACTGTCCTTCTCTTTGCGGAAAACACTTGGACAGAGGTTTTTGACAGTGCACAAAAAGGCTTTAACACGGTGACGAGGTGGCTTGATCAGAACCTGTTAACGTTAAATGTCGACAAAACTAAATATATTGTGCACTCAATCACTTCCTCTGGTCAGCCTCAAAACACTTTCTCGCTTGTTGCACATAATTGCCCTGATAGGGGAGCAACCACCTGCCCATGTGAAATTATAGCTAAAACTGACAAAATCAAGTATTTAGGTATCATTATAGACTGCAACCTTAATTTTAGACCTCATATAGAGTTGTTAAGTGGTAGAGTTCGGAAATTAATATTTGTTTTTAAGAATTTGAGACATGTAGCCGACACTAGTCTTTTAAAAACCGTTTATTTGGCACTCTGTCAATCATTAATAATTTACTGCATATCCGTATGGGGAGGTGCAGCTAAAACTACCATGATAACCCTCGAGATTGCACAACGCGCAGTCTTAAAGGTTATGTTTTTCCTTCCGTTTTACTTTTCGACACAGGAACTTTACAACACTGCCCAAATTTTAACAGTTAGACAGCTCTTCATTTTATCAATAGTGCTCCGATTCCATTCTTCTCTCTATTATGACCGATTATCTCTGGATGTCTCACGGAGAGCATATAACGTTGGCAAATACACTAAAAGAACAAACACAGCTTTCATAAAAAAGTTTTTCAGCTTCAACGGTCCTTTCGTATACAACAAAATTAATAAAGAACTAAAAATTTATCCCATGACTAAAAGAGAATGCAAAATATCAGTTACTAAATGGTTATTATGTAAAAATTATACAGACACTGAAAATTTGCTTTTAGTGATCAGGTAACACATCATTTTCCAGATTCTGTTTGTACAAATTTGCACGCAACGAAATGTAATGTAGTGTAACAATAATTTAATTTAAATCTAAAATATAATTATATTTCACACATACTTTCACTCATACACTCTCTCAAATGTACTTAAAATAATATGTAGGTATGTATTGTAGTAGATTTATGCAACTGCAGACAAACATGCATGCGGTCACTGTCTGTCAGTTATTCTAAATGAAATAAATTAGATGTAGAACTTCATTAAACATCTCAACAATAATATGGGGAAGAGCGCAGCTTATCCTAAAGCACAGGTTAAACCTATTTAGGAAGCAGTCTCTAGTATAAGGAACAATTGTAAATGATGTTTATGAAATAAAAAAATTATTATTAAATTATTATTATTAATGTCAACTTATAAATAACTTATATTATATGAACGACTGTACACAATTTGCGATACGAATAAATAAAATACAGTAGGTGGCTTTATTTATGAATCAGACAAAACCACGGACAACGAAGTAAAGGGTTCATTTTTTTGAGGCATGGACCGTATGGAAAATGGAAACCTAAAAATATATGTTGGGGGATGAATAAGTGCATTTAAAAAAAAAGGTTTGCCTTATGTTAGTTTTTTTTTCAATAATTAATTAGTATAGTTTTTAAAGCTTTTATTTAATGTGTCTTCCCAAACAAATGTTTTACTTAAAAAAAAACTCTGCATTTAAATAAAGAATTTAAATTCATTAATATCATTGATTACTTGATTAGTAATCAAGCCGATCATAATTTATCTATTCCAAACATTCCAAAGCTCATCTTCTGTATCATTCTACATAATCTATACGTATTGAATGGCCTTTGATAGATTATGATAATGAACCAAGGGCAAATCCGTAATATATCCAATACTATACAATGACCAACATGACAACCGTATTATAACGGGATAAGATCTAATTTCGTATGTCTGGATTATCGTTTGTGGTAACAGATATAGCTTTGTATTCGTGCATCAGGAATTAGTAATTGTGAATAATTAATTTACATGAGGCTGTTAATTTGAGGAATTAACGGAACCTTTTTAGAGTCTGTGCGGAAAGAGAATAGGCGTGGCGATAAAGGGAACTAACCTAACCAATATGGCCACAGAACAAAAAATACGGCACATACGGTAGAAAAGCATTACAGCGCCCCCCAAAATTAATCCTATTCCCTTTCCGCACAGACTCTACAGATATGACGCGTCCGTTCATCAGCTCGTCCGTTTGTTACAAACACAGACAATCTGTGGTTACACAGTGATGGTTTACGTTGATAACAATAACATAATAAAATTGCAAACTCTAAGTATTACTGCATAGACAGAAGAAGTAATAGATCGTACAGAAGGTTCTCTTTCTAACGAAACCTGTCGGGCCCGACCACCGGGCGGAACGCACCAGATCCGACCGTCTCTTTCTAACGCGTGCTCGTTCTGGTCGCTGGCTGAGCCACTCCTGGCTCACATTTGATTTTCAAAGTTAGAAAAATAAAATATCCGGGAGACTCTAAAACACAATAATGATAAGTACAAAGTTATTTGTCCATCAGTTAATTTGCTTATTGTGGAACAAAATTTAATATTTGTTTAGTTTAAAACTTAAGTTATCAATATTGTTTTGTTTCCACATTGAATTCTGAAAGAATAGAAATATTTCTAGTAAATGTAGGTACCTACAGGTTGGAACAAATTGTTTTTCACTTCTCATGCTCTTAAAACGTTAATTTAGTCTCTGTATATCGAGACTAAAGTTCCTTATTAATCTCTAGGGATTAAAGTAATTTTTTTTTAATTGACTTTGAAAACCCCTAAACAGCCAATCGGGGTGTTTGTGGTTGGAATATTGTCGCCATTTTTAGTGATTGTGTATAGACAATTTTTGGGTGTGAAAATAACCTAAAAATACAACTGTGCAAAAATATTAAAAAAATAACGATTTAATATAGTAATAATGATTAATTATTACGAATATAAATCAATTTAACTAGATTAGGGGTAACTTAAGGCGCGGTAGGACCTGGCTCGCATTTCACATACAAACTAGGGTCGGGCGGAATGCAGATTATTGCAGATTATCTTCGATTTCTAACATAAAAGTATAAACATGAGAGGATGCCCTGCATGACTGTGAAATCATGATTGTCAGGTATTAATTTTGTCAGAAAAGGTAACTGGTGATGAACAAAATGAAAAAAAATGAAAAAAATACTTTATTTTATAGTGTTTTCGCGCTACTTTTCTATCGAGCGAAGTGTTCGCTATCGTGTTCTAAGTGAGAGGAAGCCCTAGATACAGTTCTGAATATTATTATATATGTTTTACAGCGACCTAAGAGTCAAATAAGTGCTCTAAAAATGATTTGGAAACTAGGCTTCCGTGCCCGATTCTGGTCTCACCTCGCCTTAATTTTATTTTGCATGATCCAATTAGTTTTAAAATAGGTAGTTTTCACGTTTGAACCTGTTGGCTAAAAATGCCAGCATTTAAAGCCTGAGTGACTTCACTAAGTAAAAAAAAAATAAAGAACCGCGGAATTTTTTTTTTTGCTTTTTGAATGTTCATTAATCGTATTGAGCACAATTTTTCAACAATTAATGTGTATAGTGCAACTTTATACCGAAAGTACGGAACAATAAATATTGTAATTTTGTGTAATAGAACGTCGTTTTTTTCCTCGCATTCAAAGTGAAAAGTAGAGTGTTTAACGCGGGACTAAACAACCATAATGACACTCGATCTATAGTCACCCTCGCTACGCTCGGGTGGCTAAACACCTCGTGTCATTATGGCTTGTTTTAGTCCCTATTTGAACAATCTACTATAAAATTGATCTGGTATAATCAGGGTCCAATAACGTGTTTAATTAATTACTACAAATAGATCATTCTCACGACTCGCGCGCCGGGTCAACCCATTAAGGCCTTTAAGGGCAGGTAATTAAGTTATTAATCGGCTGCCCTCTGACCACCTACTGAGATTTTCTCTCCTCTAATGAGATACTATTTCTTGTCTTTGATAATTAATTTGTAGAAAATTACTCGTGTGAAGCGGGTTTGATTAATTTGTAGAAAATTGTGGTGTTTGAACAAAATGTTAATGTTAATATTGAGTATGTTATTTATTTATTTTCTGCAATTGCTATCATGTAAGAGATATAAGTTTAATTTTACTAGCACACAAATACCTATATGTTGATACTATGATTCAGGAACAGTGATTATGTAAACTCAAAAAAAAAACAGAAGCCAAGAAGAAACCTAGGGTTTCTCATTTTCTTTTTGAAACCAGTGGAACCTTTTCACATTATTATTTTCGTTATTATGCATGATGTATGCGTAATGTTATATTATAGTACATGGGCGACCGAACTTTTCTCAGAGAAAAACACATGAAAACTCGAAAACACGCGTTTTTCCGGAGTTAATATGAGGCTAGATCGATTATTCGCCCCAAAAACCCAGACATAACAAATTTTATCGAAATTGTTAGGGCCGTTTCCGAGATACTCGAAATAAATAAATGTACAACTTGATACCGCTTTTAAGTTGTACATTTATTTATTTCGAGTCACGGGTGACGAGAGATCTGGCAGTTTCCTCACCCAGCGTGGCAGCGTATAAGCATCGCGATTCAGCGAGGAAATGCTGCCAGCAGTCTCGGCACAATGCCACAGGGACCCATTTTGGAAGTAGAGTTTTAGTAGTTGTTTTAATTGTTCTATGTATTTTTAGATTAATTATTCGATATTGTATATAATGTAATAAAGAAATAGATACGTTAAATACTAAACAAAATAATTAAAAAGTGTAAAAACTGGTCATAATTCATTTATAAACAAAAGTCAACCACTTGTACGCTAAAAATAAATGAGTCACCAACACCATATCACCTGAGCAAACAATAGCATTGTGGACGCAAGTCGGAAGTCCCACGTGCTGTTGGTGTCGATATCGATACCTATCTGATATCGATTATCTCTCATAAAACAATAGATATCGGTTAATGCCAGATACAGAAAAAATCGGACAAGTGCGAGTTTAACTCGTGTAGGGAGGGTTCTGTGGTACTTGACTGGAGGTTTTCCTGTAAACTGTAAGTAGACAATTATTTACCGTATTTTTATTCTATTTTAGGCCTAGTGAGTTAAAAAAAAATGATTCTCACACGAAGCTCTTTTATTTGATGACACAGTAAGTAACGTTTCTGCTCGCAGGTTTTAAATTCAATTATTACATTTACGTTACACATCCATCACATATGTGTACCAAATTTTAACTATATCGGTTCAGTAGTTTCGGGGAAAATACGCCGTGACAGACGGACGCACAGACAGATACGCGAGTGATCCTATAAATAAGGGTTCCGTATTCCTTTTGAGAGATGGACAGACAGATATGCCAGTGATCATATACTACCGTCGTCCTCAAACTAAAAGGCCGCTAATTTGTATGGAACTTCATACAAATAAAACAAAAAGTTTACGTATAAAGTTTACTTTTTTTCGTTTCAAGCATGTTTCAACTTTTCAAGGTACAGAACCTTAAAAATGCTACAATCTTATCAGTCGACTTTGAACTTTATTACCAAGTAGTAGGGTTCACGGCTTCATTGACAGTGCTGTGGCAAATGTGCGGAATGCACAACACTGATAACAGAATATCGATCTGTGCTCGTCAGTTTGAAGTGCCAGTTTACAGGGAATTACATGTATGCATGACATATCTCACGTAAGCAGAACGCGAAGTTCCTTTATCGAGATATAAGGAAATACATAGTTAGTCGATTTGTATGGGAACCAAGCGTGTATGATTTTGCGGTTGACGTTTGACGTCAAGTGTGTAATTTAGTGATGGTAAACATTAATTTTCCATTTAATTTGGTGGTATTTGAACAATCAATTATATCATTATCAAATTTTTCAAATCTGATAATAATTATGACGTTGAGCAACAACAACTGGTTCTTCACTACTCTCCTTTCTGGAGAGTGGGGGAGGCCATCCCAGGGCTGGGCCCTTTATGGTGGCTGCTGCTTGCTGCGCAACTACGCAGCGGCCTTTATTTCTTTCCTCGTTTTAGAGGCTCTGGGGGGTGTTAACAGCTTACGGCGGGAACTCCGCTTTTCTAGTCTTCTTCTCTTGTCTTTTTCTCACGAACTCTTCCACTTCTTCAGCGGTCGGCCGTTCAAAGATCCAATCTAGCAGGCTCGCGGCCCAGATGCGTGCTTCTTCTAGCTAGACGTTCTGCCTCATCCGCGGCAGTCCAGGGCTTCTCTTCGTAGGTATCTGGCGTGGGTTCTCCAGCGACGGCGTCCATGACCATATATTCCATGGGTTCGTGGGCCTCCGTTCGCTCTTCTTCCTCGATCGGTGTAGTTCTTGATAGACGGCGAGCAAAGAAGGTTAAGGTCTTTATAACTGATATACACTAATGACTCTGTGAGCTGTGAACTTCAGGAGTCTGTCCAGAGCTCCGCTAATTGGAAAGATTTTCAAGAACTATAAAGTCCGCTGGACATATGAATGCATTTTTGCTTAAGCTTCGCTCACTTCACAAAGGAGACACTAAATATGCTTCAAGGTAAAAATGCAAATTTAATTTACAAAGCAACAAAATTATGCTAATACATCTATCCATTTAGCCATTGGGTCATAATAAATCTGTATTGTCCCCATCGCAAATATCTAGGTGTGGCTGGCAGTTACATCCTACTATTTGCCCTCATTAAAGTCAAACGCATTATTTATGAAGAATGATTTGATTGATATTAAAAAAAGAAACATAATATTATAATCGCACGAGTAAAGTACAGATAGTTGGGATGAGAGGAACCTAGTCCAGTTTATCTCCAATAAAAACCGGATAAGTGAGAAGAATTAGCGCACCATTGGAACTGGGCTGGTCAAGTCTGCCGCATACTGTAAAGGAGGACACATATAAGCACCTGGTGAACAACACATCATGGGCACTGGCGGCAAGCATTGGCCCAGAATGAGATGACATGCTGACCCAGACACAATCATGATTGACTAGCTATAGAGAGAGACAGAGCCGAGTGAAGATTTAGAGGCAATGTTGTGCCATTCTCGAAAACGTTTTCGTCATTTATTGGCGCTTCTTTCATGTACAAGCTCATCAAGAATGGTATTAGAATCACCCAACTATCTACGTCCATATGCAGTATGATACATGACACAATCAACATAATTCTCAACGCGGCAGCTCATTCCATTCTCATCTATTGCAACAGTTACCTTATACTTAGACAGCAAAATACGTGCGGAGGCTTACCCGTTTACCGCAAACCATGGAAACCCAGCATTGTCCAATTAGTGCGAGATTAGGTATTGCAATCGATACATTATCGTGACGTAAGGCGCTCTATCACGACCGCCATTACGCCGTGTTGACTAAGACGGACTCCGGGTGAACTGTGACCCGCGCCTGCGCAGTTTTACAAGGATATTGAGCAGAAACATGTATGGTATATGTCAGTGGCGTGGCGTTGAAGAAATCCTTGGGCAAGCCGGAGCAGCTTTGACTTCAATTTTCTTTAAGAGCACTAGAATTAAGTGCTGAACTGCCTATAATATTAGGTAAGCCGATGGGAATCGAGTTCTATGGACGCCACGCCACATATGTTCACGTTTAGTGTCATCGTGGATATGGACATAGGTCAAGCGAAGGGCCACTGAGTACATTCCTTAGTTTCTCTCTTCCAGCTGGTGCCAGCCACTTTGCGGATATCGTCGCTGTAAAGTGCCTGGGGCATGCTTCTTAACACATCTTCATTCACTTCACTTATATTGGTCTCTTCTTTAAAAAGACCCCCGGGGACCCAGTGCTAACTTTTACCTGCTTGGATACTTGCTGTCCTAATTACTTATGTGGTCAGTAGTGGTGTACTTTGTAGTACTATGATTTAAACCAGCGGTCGGCAACGTGCGGCCCGCGGGCCGCATTCGGCCCTTGAACCGCTCAGTTGTGGCCCTATATTCCGGTTTCTATAGCCGTCGCTTTATTCCGAATAGTATAAAATCACAAATGGTTAACAAAATGTGGCCGGCGTCAATTCCTTAGCTACTATATGGCCCTTGGCTGCTAAGCGGTTGCCGACCGCTGATTTAAACGAACACTACATAAATTATCGGAGATGGTAAACATTATGGTAATCCGTACCCAAGATAATTCATTTTCGCATCCTAAATAGTACTGAAGAAGGACTTTCTTAAGAGACAGTCGTATGTATGTTTCTCTACTGATTCTACTGCCAGATTTGGGGTGAGGTAGGTATTTTTGAGATTCTATGTTTAATTATATCGAATCGCCCTAAACTATAAATATCTAAACAATTGCTTCTAAAGTATTTAATATTCCAATGTTTATTTCTCTTGGATTCTTCTTGAATAAATACAGCACGTTGAATAATTACAGCACTTAGTTTTTGCAATCACGGCAATATCGCCCGAGGCACTAAGCCTGCCAATATTGTCGTCATAATAGCAACATTAACCGTAATTTGCTAAGTATTACATAGTACTAACTATTAGGTGATTTTCCTGATGTTTATTTTACATCACTGATAAATACTTGTACAGTCAAGGAATTTAATTTCCAAACCCACCTAAGGTCCAATGTCGTATAGCATACTGTCATCATAAGAGCTAGCTAGAGTACGACGTTACTTTGACATATACGACGCCTGGGTAAACGAAATTGCGTTGAAATTAGAGGTAGTTTGTATACCTTAATAAGGGCAGCGCAAAGCGGGGGTCGAATTATGGGTTTCCATAGGTCGAAAATTGCACTTGAACGTGACGAAGTGACACTTTTTCCAGGGCGCAATTTTACGCAATCACTGCATCCATTCACACGGGTAGTATGTATAACTGGGAACTAGTTGACAAAATTCAAATGATTTCAGATTGATAAATGGGGGTTGATACGCTCGCGAGGTCTTACAGAGGCGCCAGTTTTAAACGCGCTAATTTATAAAAAGATATTACCACCGCGGATTGATTCGCCTTTGACATTTCATGTTACATAATGCAATCTTCCTCGACGGTAGCACCATTAACGTCTCGCTTCCATCCAACCACATCTGTATTAAATCGGTTGACATTTAAATTGCCCGCGCACTGATCTTGCTTATCTCAAATATTTATCACGCTCTTTGATATATTACGCAATTCTGTATGTGTATACTTGAGAAAATATTTACTTAGTTATCAATTATATCGATCGTTGTTAAGTGAGTTACTGAAGTAATTTCTTTAACAATGTAATGAAAATAAATATGACTTCTTGTTTACGATTAAGAATCACGCGTTGCTTTTTTCTGTTTTTTTTCTTTCTTTTTGAGTATTGCACACCTCTAACAGACAACACAGAAAAGATAACTATTGCAAAGACTTTGGAGTGATAGGTACATTGTTAAAGTAGTATTTTTACGATATTTTTTTTTCGTATAAATATGTACAGCGATAACAATTTACAATACAAAAGACAATGACCTCCGTAGCAGCTCTGATAAATAAGACATACCTATATAAACAGTAATATAACAAGAACCGTCACTCTTACAATACGATTTAATAAATATTTTATGGTAACCAAATAATTATCTCACTGGAAAATTCTAATTTGCATTGATATTTCCATGAAAAATGTGTACCTACACGTCCCGAACGCTTTTTAAAGCCTTCTAAACAAAGAACCCAAAATCTCTTAAAATCTAAAGATATGATGCAGCTTTCAATCATGCTATTGATGGAGACTAACCTATCCTATCCTATTTCGTGAAAATCCGCCTAAAACTGATCTGACCTAAGGCTGTGATATACAATCTCGATTTGCACTGACCCACCTCCATGCATGCGTGCCCCTGGGAGCCATCGGCGTCCACCTCGGGTTGATCAAAGCCGACTAGATTTACGGCGCCCCCAACATAAACCATACGCCCGGAAACCGATGAAAGAGAAAGAAACCGTTTTGTAATCTTAATTATCATTAGGTTTGGTTTATGGAACGTTCATTATATAGTTCTGAGTGAGTGAAGCAAAAGGAAAAGAATAGCCAAAGTATAATAAATATTTTTACAAAAAAAAAAACCAGACCGCGGTGCACCTTAAAAGTGCCTAAAATCCGCCATTTTGTTTATTTTAACGAACTTCATACCCAGTGACACTCGCGCCATCAAGACGAATCTAATGATGTATCATTTATCAAAATCGGTTGTGCCGTTGAGTAGTTACGAGCGGACATAGGAATGGACATATGCACATACATACATACAGGTCAAACACATAACCCTCCTTTGCGCTTCGCAGTCGGGTAAAAACAGACAAGTAGTCACTCTTCGGCCGTTTAGGAGCGCGTCTACCTTTATACCTTTTCAAAATCAAGGCGCAGACGGTGTGATCCGTACGTACTGGAGTATTCTTAGGTATTCATAAAACTTGGCTTGTAGTGCGTTACTATTATATTATATGCAATCAGATTAGATTTGAAATTATATATTTTTTATTCATAATGTAAAGGACGAATGTTCCCTCCCTGAATAGCAAAGCAATTAGCCCGAGTAAGGTGCAGGCTGAAAAACAGCGCTGTGCAGCCCAACACGCTCACAGCATACGCTGAGCCTGAGCCTGTTGCCACTGTACCTACTTATAAATAAACAATGTAATTAATTAAGTTTTCACACCTCCTATTCAGAAAAAAGTATTTTGATCCCTCATAAGAGGGATCAAAGTGATACTTTTCTGTTCAAGGACTACCTACAGGGTATTTTTAGTTTGAACCTGCTTAGAATATGCCATTGCCATACCATACATTATAGACTCTACATATTGACTCTACATATCAACTCTACATATCGACTCTACATTATTGACTCTACATATCGATTCTACATATCGACTCTACATATCAACTCTACATATCGACTCTCCATATCGACTCTACATTATCGACTCTACATTATTGACTCTACATATCGACTCTAAATATCAACTCTACATATCGACTCTACATATCGACTCTCCATATCGACTCTACATATCGACTCTACATATCGACTCTCCATATCGACTCTACATTATCGACTCTACATTATTGACTCTACATATCGACTCTAAATATCAACTCTACATATCGACTCTACATATCGACTCTCCATATCGACTCTACATTATCGACTCTACATTATTGACTCTACATATCGACTCTACATATCGATTCTACATATCGACTCTACATATCGACTCGACATATCGACTCTCCATATCGACTCTACATTATTGCTCTACATATCGACTCTACATATCAACTCTACATACGACTCTACATATCGACTCTCCATATCGACTCTACATTATCGACTCTACATTGACTCTACATATCGACTCTACATATCGACTCTACATAAAGTCGATAATAAGGAATGGCCCAGACCACAGGTGTTTGGGGTCCGAGCCGCAGGCGAGGGCCATAAATATAATATGGAAGTGGTAAATTCGTCCCGTCCGTAAAAAGTAATAAACATTTTATAAAATAATAAGGAACTGTAAATTTAACAATTTCACATTTCATTTTATTAAAAATGTGTGATGCTCTTTGACTAACTACCTATATATTTCGTTTTCGTTATTTTGGTAGGTAGCGTTTGTAAGTATTTAAATTTTCCTCATAGTCGGTGTGAAAAGCAGTATGTGTCACTCGGTAGCAAAATTATTTTCACCTCGGGCGTTAACACTTGAATCCCTCACTACGCTCCGGATTATACTTTAGAATCCCTCGCTACGCTCGGGATTCTATTGTATAATCCTTCGCTTCGTTCAGGATTCAATATACGCCCTCGCCGTAAATACATCATTTTGCTCCCTTGTGACACAATCTACTATTAAGCTAGCTATAATATTGAATACAATGTAATTTGAGTTTTTTTTTTTGTTTCTTGTGGCAATAAATCATTTTATCATTATCATTATCATTATCATTAATTCGTTCACGGCGCGCACTCATACAAGGAGCGCGATGTACCCTTTGTAGGAAGAGCAATTACTGCTGTTATAAAGTAACAATAGCTGTCAGGAGTTTAGATTATAGCAGAGATTGGTTAAGCATTATATCTCTATTTATAGCCAAACCCAAATGTCACAGTCCAATGGGGCGTGCCGGAATTCCTGTTGATGTTAAAATAGCATAAATTATGAGTATACCTACTGTTGTTAAGAATTTTCGAAGTGGAATCTGAAAATGATTAGCTATTCCAACAACTTTACACAAGTGTGATCACGAATTTGATTAAGGTTAATTTAGCACGTTAGTCGCGTGGCTTACTCGAGCTCGGTCTAAGTTTAACCTGCGACAGCCGATTTTATTAGGGAAGCAATCTCCATTTTTTACCCTCCAACGGTCCGGCCCGAATCAGACCGACCGAATGGAAATTTAGCAGAAATTTGGAGCATATTTTACATAACAAGGAAATAAAT
Source organism: Eudemis profundana (assembly GCA_947034925.1). Taxonomy (NCBI): domain Eukaryota; kingdom Metazoa; phylum Arthropoda; class Insecta; order Lepidoptera; family Tortricidae; genus Eudemis; species Eudemis profundana. Next base: position 22,914,148 of record OX344805.1, on the reverse strand, counting down.
CTTTGTAGATGATGACACGTATCCGGAACCGTTTAGCACATATGTAGGGGGGTTGCTGACGCGCCGAGTAAGCGAGGTGCGATCAATAGCGCCAGAATACTTCAGCCTTCCTCGCCTGTCAGGTTTGGGTTTTACTCGTTCGTTTGCATGTTTTGTTTGAAGTGCGGGGGCTCTAGTTAAACTAGTCGTGTGCAAGCACGTCACTCAGTATAATCCGGTCAATAATATAAATTCTTCGAGGCGCTTCTTTATTGGATTTGTCGGCGCCAACGAGCCGTTGAACCCACCTCGCCTGTAAGTATTCGCGTAAGAAACTATCCAAAATGTGATTTGTCGAATGGTGAGAATCTGTGGAAAATGCGACGGGAATATTTATAGAGTCTGCGACGTTAAAAGGAAGAGAGATGTTTCTTTCAACAATGAATGGTATCTGAATCTGAATGCACACGCAGCAATCTTGCAGTATTGTGTACGTTTGCCATTTTATTATTGGAAACACGTAGCTAGATAGATTTGCCATTTCAGTTTGATTTGACTTTCTCCATGGCGTCGCATGTTTTGCTAATATTGAATGAACGAAATTTATGAGAAGCTCTGTTTATCGCAGTAGTATAAATACGTTTAATGGACTGTTGAAATGGGATCGTTAAAATGACCAATAAAGTTTGCACGCGACTATAATGGCTCCTTAGATAAACGGCCATTACCGATGAGTTACTGCATTTGGTAGTTTAAAGCTTCCGTTTGTGAAGTCGGAAGAAAACGACGTAAAACTATCTATAGATAGTACGTATGTATTGTGACTGAAAGAGATCGTTCTTTACGCAATGTTTACTATTATCTTATTGTATTGCGCTCATTTCCTAAAATTATAAATAGTACCTGAACATATCTGTCATGCTTCAAGTTATTGAAGGTATATTTATCAAAACGATAGTTTTATCACATACCACAAATATTGCTTTTATGCGCATGTGCGATTTGTCACGACATATATATTGCAGCTTACAACGATATTATTCTATGAATTCCATGCATTGCTATAAAACATTCGATAGAGCGATAAAACATACGTATATTACAATAGCTCTCGTAACTTACAAACTGCGGGAACTACCATAAAAATGAAGGTAATTTCTCTTCCAGCAACATTCAAGAGCACGATAAAGCACTAAGCGCTGTTAGGACTAATGCAAAGCACCGAGTCTAGACAAATGTTGTACATTTTGTACCTATCTCCAAGTCGTCGGCAGCAATGCCTTTGAGAAGTTTCTAGACCTGCGGACAAATTCTGGAACTTAGTAAGACGCGAAAATGTTATAAGCAAGCCACAAGCATTAGTTCTACGTATACGGGGTGAGACTTTAAATAACCGAGGCAAAGAAACTACATAATGATGCTGCGTTATCCTGGTTTTAGATGTAAAAGTACTGCTAATTTAGTAGTATACTAATTTATTGGGAATGAAAACATGGGGCAGTCGTGTAAAAACACGACTAGTTGTCTTAGTAACTTTTGTAAAAAAAAAATATAGGTACAATACAATACAATCATACGCGCTGGCTGCCTGCGGAGGCTGCCTTCGTCGGGCGCCGTTCGTGTTGGTGGTAACTTGTGTAAGTAGTTACGGCTGCACATAACAAAAAGCACACATGTGAGTGTCACCAACGAAGTTGCCAAGCTATAGTAGAGGTACTTAGGGCGAATCTATGTTAGTTTTAATTTAATTTATATAGTAAACCCTCTGAGAGTGAGGGTTTATTAGTTAGTTTTATGATTCTAGGTCAACGGAAAGTACCCTAGAGGTTTTTGATGCCCTTGCGAGCGTCAAAATATGCGGCCTAAATAGAGCATAAAAGGCCGTATCTTTTGATTGCGTTGACTTAGAACTTTGATTTTTTCACAGCTATAAGGGATTTTAGACTTGAGTATTTGCTACTTATTGATTTCAGCTTGCTACTTCCCCACACGTTCCTAAGAAGAAGGGTCTTGACACACGGACAGACAGACGGACAACAAATTGATCCTTAAAAGGGTTCCGTTTTTTCCTTTTGAGGTACAGAACCCTAAAAATACAACCAGCTGAGAGCCAGTGTTGGGCACTCATGACTAATATCGTCAATCAGAATAAAAAATCGTGAGAATAAATCATTTCAGTTTCAATCAGAATAAATTTGAAATGATTAAATCACTTCAGTTTCAATCAGATTAAATTTGAAATGATTAAATCACTTAAGATTTATTCTCACTCAAAAATTTGAGTAAAACTAATTTAATCACCAATCAAATAAATTCAATCATGATTTTTTTAGTTAAAATGAATTCCTCTGATTGATTTATTTATCGAAATTGAAATTGTTATCCCGTCTATAGGCTTAGTAAGTAATGGAGTAGCAATATCTTGTATTTCGTGTTCCACTATTCACTAACTCCTGCACACAGGCATCACATCAGCAAGCTGAACTGAACTGATGATGGAACATGGAAGTGGGCTCGTTTTAATGAGTTCTATGCATTTTTAACCGACTTTCCAATGAAGGACGGTTCTCTATTCGTCTATATGTTTTTATTTTTATTTTATTTTTTATATTTGTTACGCGATTACTCGAAGACGGCTGGACCGATGTGGAAAATTCTTTTTTTGTTTGAAAGGGTATATTTCCGAGGTGGTCCCATTGCAACCAAATCAGGATCTGATGATGAGACCGAGGGAACTCTTAAAATATTAGAGGCACACATATAGCGATCTTGGTATTTTTCTTAGTTTCTCGTGCATTTCTTATTAGAAATAAGTTTCCAGTCTTAACCGACTTCAAAACAAAGAGCAATTTTTATGTAGGTTTGTTCCCCGATTAATTTAAAACAGCTAAACCGATTTGGAAAAATGTTACCTCCTTCATAACTGTAAGAAAAACTACTTTATTTCTTCTCTAAAAACTAAGTTGTACACAGAGATGGGCAAAATGTAATCGACTAACGATTAACGATTGAGATTAACAGAATTAATTGCGACGGACGATTAAAAACGACGACTGATCAATCTTAGTTGTATAGAGTGCAACTAGTTTAGTTGCAACTAAAGTAGCTGCCGATTGATTTCGGTCAACTAAACTTTTTAATCGACTTATTAGTTAGACTATTTTTCCGCAAATAATGTTAGAAGCAAATTGAACGGAAAACAACATGCAGATGTTTCATTCAATAGAAGTAGAACGTGTTATTTTTAGAAGATTCGTCGGCACTTCTGCCGCCATAACGCAAAAGGGCATATCGAACATTTTTTTCGACACTGAGTTCTATACATATTCGGAATCAGTAATTTTCACTGATTCCGAGTATGGATACAACTCAGTGTCAAAAAAAAAAGTTAGTTGTGCCCTTTTGCGTTATGGCGGCAGACTTGCACCAAAATGCAACAAACAACTTCCAGGTAAGTAGGATTATCCCATTGATTTGTCGCCGCGTGACACTAAAAAGAGATTTACTAATGACAGAGACAACAAAATATTGATAATATCTATATCTAAGATTTACTCAGTATCGTATAGAACTAGTACTGAAAGTATCAAAATAATTATGAATAGAGCACCTACCTACCTATTTACCTACTATTGTTTGCGACTTGTAAACATTGTGCATTGCAGTTTTTCGTTATTTATCGTAATATTAAGGCTTATTATATTGCATTTTCGTTCAAGCGTTTCAAATTAAACTTGTATACATAATTTTAGCTCAATCGGTTGAAGATATCTGCTTCAATATAAGTTGCAAGATTCCACCCAAACCAACATAGTTACAACGTACGCATACGAGTACCTACAATGTTCATACCTACTCGTCGTAGTTACATATTGCAAGTTATCTATATTGCAAGTTAAATAAAAAATGCAAAAACGAGCGACTACGTAGTTTTATTTAATATAGATTTAACCGTGAAATTTAGTCGATTGAAACTAAAACTAATTTAATTGTTAGTCGACCATTCTCACAACTAATTTAATCGCAACTAAATTAATCGCCATTAAAAAATGACGATTGATATTTTGAATCGATCTCTGGTTGTACAATCAATATTTTTTTGTGTTGTACTAAATAATAAAGACATTTTAAATTATACACGTCACGCTTGTTAAAATCACGAAAAGTTAAGGCCTGTTTATAACAAATCAAATGAGCCCAAACTCGCGGGGTTTACTAAAACCCTTCAAAGAGTACCATTACCCAGCACCTGGCTCCATCGTCAGACCACCACCATAGAGTGTAATGCATACGAGTATAACTCTTTACAACAAATAAAATGAGCCCAAACTTGACAGATTTACTAAAATTACCACTGCCCACGTCCTGGATCCATCACTATACCATCACCACAGGATTTAATGCATAGGACTCTTTACAACAAATCAAATAAGCCCAAACTCGAGGGGTTTACTAAGACTCTACGAAGGGTTCCACTACCCACCTCCTGGCTGGCTGACCATCGCCGTATAGTGTAATGTATACTATACTATGTATAGAACCCTTTACCACAAGCGAAATGAATCCATACTTGAATTGAAGGTCTTACCAATAGCCATTGAAGAGTTCCACTACCTACCTCCTGGTTCCATTCATCATCAGATAATCTCGAAGCTACCTAATTACTATGCCATAGGTTGTGTGTCATATTTATTCATGGTTAAAAAAAACTGAACATTAAAAGTATGAGAAATAGTTCAAATTACAAGTGCAATCAGTGAACTAAATGTATAAGAAGAATAAAATCAATCTTATTCTAAATATTAATAAGTCAACTAAAACGTTAATTTAACTAATAGTCTGTCGGAATAAATTAATCAAAATTTGATTTGTCATTTAGAATAAAAATGAAATGATTTAATCATTTTAAATCAAATCAGAATAAAAATGATATGATTTAATCATTTTAAATCAAATCAGAATAACTTGCTCATGATTTTCAATCTTACTCAAATATTTTGATTGAGAATAAAATTTGGAATTTTATTCTTATTCTTAGTCAACTAAATTTTTGCCCAACTCTGCTGAGAGCCTTCGTTTAGTAGGTACATTCAGTTAACCCTTTCAGTGCGCAATGACGCCACACACCAACCTTTATGACACGCCTGTCGTACCTTCCGCAACGAATCGGTTATAATATAAGTAATCGGCTTGAGAATTATAGATATATGTATAGTATACATATATATGTAAACGTTACCATATGTATTTAAGCTTCGTGAAAGCGGTCGCCCTTAGTCCTCGTTTGACTGTAAAATTTCGATGAAGCGCGTGAGATATCGAAAGTGCAAAAGTGACAGAATCCTTTTAAAAAATAAAGGTGAACTCTGCCGTCGACGCTATTAAGTTTTTAATGGTTGTCATTATAATAAAACGGTGCCGATATTTAGTAAAATTTAAATAAGATTCAGTGCTCATCCGGCGGACCGCCTGCCTTATAAGGGGGTTCAACATTTTTCTCCGCAGAGAAAGTTTGTGTATGCAAGTCGCAGCCTCGGACATCCCTCGCCTTTTAAATATTTGCATTTCTTTCGCATAGACTGCTAAGATAAGACTTTTTCTTTCAAAGATTCCAGCGCAGGTATCGCCTTTGACTTGAGCATACTAATTTAATTGAACTCTTTCTTTTCTTGTTTTGCATGAGAACAAAAGAGGTTTGATTTGCAAAAACATTTGTTTATGTCTTCGAGAGTACATTTTCTTGTTTTTCTCCGGTTTCGCTTTGCATAAACACAAAGCTTTATGATTTGGCTCGTTGCATTTTCAACATCAATAGGAGCCATGAAATCGTTTCCGTTGCGTGGGAGTTAATTGAAGACGATAGTGGTGATAGATTGGCTGCGATTGGTTTTAAATTATATCCTTATCATGGTTTTAAGTATTACTTACTGTATCTATCCCGACCCGAACATCTATATTATACTATCTATCAGTGGCGTGGCGTTGAAGAAATCATTGCGCAAGCCGGAGCAGCTTTGGCTTAAATTTTCTTTTGGAGCACTAGAATTAAGTGCTGAACTGGCTAATATTAGCCAAGCCGATGGGAATCCAGTTCTATGGACGCCACGCCAATTTAAGAAAAACTTTGAATGCAATTTTATATCTTTTTAAAAATAAAAGAATGTCTCCTTTAAGTAAAATGAGCTCTCTTAAGGATTAAAGGCAGTTTCCCTCCAGGGCCCATCAAATTTTTCCACCTTGTATTTTTCCTATCCCCACACAAGAACCCCTGCAATCCAATTATCCCGAGTTCCCGCTAATCACAGGAGCCCACGTCATCCCGCGGGACACCTGTCAGGCCACAATTAAAACTCGCCCATTGTAGTCCGCACGTTGTCAGGAACGGTTAATTAAATCGTCTTTAAACCGTGCGTTAAGGACCTTTTCCACACGACGGCAGATAAGGGAAGAGCCTCAGGGTGCATTTCCACCAGAGCTATGCGAGGTAGCAGAGCGGTGTGCGAGGAAAAAATCCACCAATGCCGGGCCGCGCTCAGCGAGGCTAGGCTCGTTGATTGGTGTTTTTTTCTCACACAAATCACACAACGCTCCGCTACCTTGCACAGTTCTCTGGTAGAAACACAGCCTTACATTGAACCCTATCATCAGATCCTGACCTGGTTGCAATGAAATCAACTAGGAGGTGCCTACTGTTTCAAACCAAAAAAAGTTCCAAATTGGTCCAGCTATCTTCGAGTTTTCACGTCATAACATACCAAAAACCATACCGTTGAATCGACAACCGTCCTTTTGAAAGTCAGTTAAAAAGTTATCAGCCAGTGTGAACAGACTCTTAAGATTCCAAAATAAGCTTACAATCACTTTAAGTCACTTCATTACGGCCTATATTCGGGTGGGCCCTTCACTTTCAGGTATCGGGTATGAATGACGCGCTGATTGGATTTCACGGTTAGATAATCCATTGAATCTTCTGTTTGTAAAGGATTTGCGTGAACCCATTTTTTGACAAGGGTTTTCGGGTTCTGATGTTGAACGAGGCACTTCTAGAGCAAAGGTAGAATCTATTCAGTGCCCTATTGAAATAAGTGATCTAGTGCTTGCGATGACCAGTAACGTAAATCGTTACATAACCTTCGCTATAGAAGCTAAATCTAAAGACGTAACGATTTCTTTTTAACATACACTATAATAAGTTAATTATACACTTCGTCGCGACACTTAATTTCATGACGAACTGTACTCGATGCGCATTGCTATTGTTCAAAACCAGCCTGCCGGGTGCTCTCACCCGCCCGCGCCCGCTGCCCGCTGCGGCCTTACTTGTCGTGGTTGGAGACAGACAGATTTGGCTACCGGCGCGGGCGCACGTTCGCTCATCTCAGCGACTTCACGCGTCGCGTCCGCGCTGGTTGCATGCCAATCTGTCTAATTCAATTTTATTCCCGAGTAATGTACTCATTTATATAAATACAGTGTAAACCCCTATATTGGGGTGCTACCGTACGGTTAGCGAACTTCTGACGCTCATCACCACCACCATCCCTGGTACTGCCGGCTGACGTCCCTCAGCCCCATTCCATCTCCACGGCGTTCCCGAGATCCAGGGAAGTACTAGCGTGGTGGCAGTTACCATCCGGTGGAACCGAGGAGTGAAATCAGACCGGCCTACACGAACCTACCCCCTAGCGACTTTTTCGCGTGCTCGCGGCGTTCGGGAGTAATAAATCTATATTAACGGATTTCTTTTGTTTAATTTATTTACTCCCGACCCTAAAACGTAGCAGTCCCTCCAAAACATATGTTTGACTCAAGGACCATTAAAACAAGAGGAATGTCAGTCAAAACCTAGATGGCGCCAAAAAAATAAACATTTAACGATGTTATAATTGAACAAAAAAACATAGTACAGTAACAATTAGTTTGTAAACAGCTAATAATAAATAAATTCTAACATTTAAATACTGTGTGACGCTTGCAAAGTTGAATAATTGTAAATAATATAATTCTTATACCAAGCTTAAACATAGATGGCGTTGTAAATATCGGGAACAGCTTTTTGTATGGAGAATGACAGTCCTCTTGTTTTAATGGTCCTTGGTTTGAATAAACTCACAGGCCGCTTCTCCTAAAGTTCGTATACTTAAAGTTATTCTAATATTGTACCGAGTTCTGTTGCTGAAGCGTATTTTCAATTTTGTTTTGACGACTCAGCTAGAAACGGAAAAAACGACTAGTGGGACGGAAGGTAGGAACTACTGCTGCTATCGATTTGAAATTTGGAATAGTTGTAACAGTCGCTAACCGGAGCCTACTAGATATAAATAAAATCCTTTTTTTTAAAAGGGGCCGAAATGGGAATTTTAAGTTGTGCTATTATATTATATCAAGTGGGGTATCAAATGAAATAACTTAATTTGTAAACATTTTTATTTAATTTCTTGATCATGTAAATTTTTGATTTAGGACGAAAAACGTTAAAAAAAAATCCATCCCCCCCCCCCTATTATCTTCAAAGTTACTGAACAGAATAATCTGTAATAATTACCAATTATTATCATCATAAAGATTACAGGAAAAATATAACGGTTTTCCTAACTTCCACCGTTTTGTAAAAATTTGCAAAAATCGTAAAACATACTTATTTGCTCCCACTAAACTAAACGCCGTACAGTTTTTCTTGAACTATTCACGTATCTACTTACGAGTTTGTACGGAACCCTCGGTGCGCGAGACCGACTCGCACTTGACCGGTTGTTTTATTATGTTGATTCTTTATGACGTTTTTCTCTGACTCTTACAGATGCTAGCGGGTAGATTAGTTTGAAGCATATTGCCACTAAACGACCCAAAACGCATTATAATACAGGCTATTGTTACAAAATTTTAAATTAAAGTACATGTTTTAATAAAATATTACCCATGTCCTGCACTGAATTATTAAAATCAATTATACCGTAGCCAAAGTTACAAAACCCTTGCTCAATACCGTACCGTTCGAAACTCCACAAATTCATTACCAGACAGGAATCGTTTGATTATTCATACATGGTAATCAATATGCACTAAACACCGTACAATCTTGCCACGTCCTAATAAAGACTATATTAGCTTGTCAATACGCTGAGACCAGATTGAGTTAAGTTTGCACTTGGTTTGTATCCGGCCCTGTGCACGCCAGGTGCAAAGTTAACGTAACCGGTTGGTGTTCGCACATCTATTTATCATTGCCATATGTGATATATGGGGGCGACGAACCCTCTGAGACGGTTCCATCATTTAGGTAGGTATTGAAATTTGCGGTTTTTGGCACCTTCTGTCGTCACTCGTGTAATATATTACAAGGCTGCATATTGGATGTGGGTGTGGTATGGGGCTTCTCACGGGACGTTTTAGGTTTTTTTGTTATGTTTCTCATTGTTGTGATCATTGTGCTGGTTTGACAATGTTCTTTAGTGGTTTTAATTCTTTTTCAAGTCACATAAAAGTAGTTGTTAATTAAAATAAGATATTTTCTTTTTCCAAACTGTCGGATAGTATTTGGTTGATTTTTAGCCGAATGCGGTACCTAAGTATTCTCCAGAAATAATAAAATAATAATTAATATAAACCGCTGTTAATTTCAGCAAAATCATGTTTCAATTGATTAGACCGGTTAAAAATATTTTGTATCCATAAGAAAACAAAGAGTGCTTCCTAATACTAATTGAATATATTTTTAAAAACATTCAAAGTCAAAGTCAAATGATTTATTTGTAAACATAGGTTTGTAGGTGTTACATTGAAATTGTTATAATTATGTATAACTATGTTTCGCCACAGGGCATACAAATATTTTGAGTCAGGATGGTGCATGCATAATAATATTAATACACGTAAACTATGTCTAAAAATTAAGTTAGAAATTTAAACTACAGATTAAGTTATAACATTAAACTAAGATTCAAAATTAAATTAAATTAATTGTATGTCCGCTAGGTATTCCGATATTGAGTAGTATGCTTTTTGTACTAAAAAGTTATACAGGCTCTTTTTGTATGCTGTTATGTTTTCTAGCGTGGAGATATGTGTTGGTACTCTGTTCAAGATTTTTGGTGGCATTCCAAACATACTCTTAGCAAGCAGAGCTGTTTTAAATGGCTCAGTGTGGATTTTATTAATCTTTCGAGCACTATTAAAGGCGGAGAATTGACCTATATTAACATATATTGCTACCTCGTATGTTTGATCAATTTAATGCTGTTTAAATAACTGACCATAATTTTCCTTTTACTACTAGATTATTACCAGAAGCAATAGTAAGTATATTACATACCTAGGAAGTAGTAAAGTAAAAAATGTCCTCGGCTTCGCCTCGGCCGACAATTACATGTGATCTGTGATTTTCGGCTCAATGCATCCAGTTGTTACCCCGTTATTTAGTAACAAACATCGAAACATCCAAATATCCAAACATCTTCACAAAGTTTCACATTTATAATATTAGTGTGACGTGAGGTGATGTTCCATTAAAAACTTATTTGAATAAAATATTCTTATGAGAGTTATTAATCTGTCTTAAAAAAATATTGCTTAATACAATAATTGTTTATTAGAATTGAGTGTAGAACGAAGTAACTAGGTAGGTATACTTAACTCTCGTACTCGTAATTGATTTCAACAAACTATAAATTAAAGTTGATATTACCGGGAATGTAATGATCGTAAGCGATCTTTGCTCTAATAACCGATTAAATCAATTTACCCAGTTAAACCACCGTTAAACATAATTATTGATTAAAGGTCCGGGTACACAAGCAGCGCAACTGAAATGGTTGGCAGTTTTCCACACTGAATCAGTACGTCTAGCATAACGGGCCGCGGCTTTTCTCGCGCGACCTAGCATCACCTGTCAATGTCACACTATACTGAGTGGAAAGAGATAGGTAGCATTACCAAATTTTGCCTCTCCAGAGGGGCTTAACCAGCGACCCGAAAGAGCACGTGTTATGTGATAGAGAGAGACGGTCTGATTTAGTACGTTCCATCCGGTGGTCGGACCCGAACGTTAGTTTTGTTAGAAAGAGAAACTTCTGTACGTAGATTACTTATTATGTGACTGAATGTTTATTTACAATAAGGAAATTATATGTTGGCAACAAGGTAGGAAGAAATGGTTGCAAAGTTGTAATACCTATGTCTATATTTCGCCTGTCTTGCTATGGTTATGTAGGGTTCAATAGTCTTTAAACAAACGTTTCAGCGTTATAGCTCGAGTAGTCTCCAAATAAAGCGATTGTAAAATACAGATGGGCATGACCAATGAACATAAACAGAGACATCGAAAATTCCGGTCGTGAGGTCCTGTCGTGGAGTACCCGCTATTTCAGACCTGCAGCAATGGGCCGTGGACGCAGGCGCCTCAGCGCAGCAGAGTGAGGTTTTAGTTGGTATGCCTTTTTCCTTCTGAGGAGGCGAGTCCCACTTAACCTCCTGAAGGGCCCTTTTAAGGGAGGTATGCGAAATGCCACACCGTTATAAAAATACAGAAAAAGAGATCGAAGGAATTAAAGGATTGTTTATTTGATTGTTGGTTTTTTGTACACGTCACCCGGAAAGTTCATTCGATGGAACGTCTGGTGATGGCTAGACCTTGTGAAATCTGTCACGCAATGTCCTGTGGCAGAAAGTTCCCGGAATGCCGCTAAGAGAGAGAGATGGAGAAACATCGTGAAAGCAGCGGTTACAACCGGATCAAACAATCCATAACCACGACCACTCTGTATTATTATTAATCGTATGGCATATCACACGTCGAATACAGTTTATAAATTCAATTTGAGATTCATTAGCCATTTGATGGCGTCGTCGTTGAGATTGATCAGGTCTACGGCGGGGCCCCCTGTGTACCGCGTTAGAGGACAGTCTTCAATCACTCTGTAAAGGAGTGGCGACTGAGAAGAGAATTTGATTGCAGAACCGTAAAAATAATAAATAGAAATCACGTCGCCGCGCCGCGCCGCCGCGCCCGCTATGTATCTTGCCCTAACGCTTGATCCGATATAGTGATTATCTGTGCACTTTACGGATAAAGATAAGCGCGTAGTTAGAGAGCTGGTGAATTTATTAAGCTCTGGACCACTTGCTCAGTCCCGTCCGGTCACATGTGAGAGTGGATGCCGAGCGTGCTCGTACAAGTCTAGGGAAGCGGAATTCTGATCTAATTTAGTTAATGTACGAGTTTTCACTAGGATATAGTTACATTCAATGAATATAGGGACATTGAAAAGGTAATTCTAACAACAAGGTAATGGGGATGTGGACTTATGTTGAATTTTACAATATAATATAGTCACGTGGATTGGAAAATACTAAAATTATCATAATACAGAATAAATAAACAAAAAATATATAAAAGTTATGACGTTATGAGACCACAAAGTTTGAAATTTGTTTGATATTTTTTTTATTGTCCTAAAGAAAAATTTAAGTTGATGCTTAAATAACACTGATAAAATTAATTTAAGGCAACTAGTTGCACTTTTTGTGCTCAAAATGAGAAAATGCAATTTTTTTTCATACAGACTTCGTACAGCGAAGACTCAAAGATGACTGTCGGCGTCCGTTGTGTGTATGGGTCGTTTTCAACGTTCGGTGCGGTCGGCTACTTTTGATTGCATTTGGTGGCTGTTTGGCAAGTGTAGTTATAGGTATACATATACTTTCAGGCGAACTTAAACATAAATAAGTATGTACCTACTAAATATTATGTTCTCCAAGTTATGTAATTCTAAAAGAAACGTCGCTGCGTCAAATTCACATTGATTTTCTTTTCTGGCTTCACTCCAATATTTCTTTCCTACCTAATTTATTAGCGAATGAATGCCCGCTGTTACGTAACTAAGTTTTACTGAAATGCTTCAGAAATATTCAATTGATACTGTTTCAGTCTCGTGTACTACTTTACTTTTTAAAAGACTTGACAGACTAGATAGATAATATTTGTGAAGTTCTCGAAAACGGCCGCTTGTCCGAAGCAAAGAAATATATCGATAGAACGGAATCAGTTCGTTGATTTGTGTGGGAATTTGCGTTTGATGTAATTGATGTTCGATGTCAAGAGTGTAATTTAGTGCAGCATAAAACCGCGCGACAACATCTATTACTATGAAAGAAAACAAAATCAAAATATTTTTTGTAGTAAGTAAACTGCTAAAAGTGTTCAAAACTGTGGCTATCCCATTTTTATTCCTTTCTGTTTTGTAGAAATATTTTTTTGAATACCTCATTTGACAGGTGAAGCGGTTGGTGATATCAATAGAGCTCGTGCCTAAGGCGGATCTCACACTGCAGCGAAAATCGCGGCGACACGCGACTCAGCGATTTTCAACTTTGTATGTAGAATCATCGATTTGTATAGAAAAATCGCGGGGTGGCGCACACTGGCGCGTAAATCGCGGCGACTCGCAACTACTATGCGCAGCTACACGGAAAAAAACGCGGCGACGGGCGATTTCAGTGTGTTCTTCGCCGAAGTCTGACGTGTCTTCCATTTAAAAAAAAAAGTGAAACCGTCGCAATAATAACAGCGATGATTCAAATCTGTCAGATGTCAACTTAACGGTTTCACTTTTTTTTTAAATGGAAGACGCGTATTGCAGACTTAGTTACGAGCTCTATTCATATCACCAACCGCTTCATCTGTCAAATGAGGTATTCAAAAAAATATTTCTACAAAACAGAAAGGAATAAAAATGGGATAGCCACAGTTTTGAACACTTTTAGCAGTTTACTTACTACAAAAAATATAATATGGACCACTTAAAAAAACTTAAGGTTGGTACCCAATTGTATGCTAGTTACTGTGTCGTATTTACGAGAACCAGCTTTGTTTTTAGTATTCAGAGTATTCTGTAAATTGGATACTCTTTTGTGTAATTGTAGACGGATTATGTCAGAATTAATTATTAGTAGTAAGTTACACCTAAACTAAGACTGGCCGCCGGTGTTTCTAACTTTCCTTTCTTTTTCAACTTTATAGCTGGTATTATACCATCAATCAATATTTATTTGAAAAGCAACTTACATTCATTACTTGTCGTCGTTTATTCTTCCCTCGTTTTTGTAGCGAAGTTTTATTCCAGCGTTTCAGTTGAGACACTTTAGTGGATATTGTGTGAGATTGTTGCCTCCCAATATTTATTTATTTACTAGCATTTACTCGCGGCTTCGCCCGCGTTGTTCCCATGGGAATTATTTACCGGGATACAAAGTATGTTATGTTTCAATCCAGGACTTTGTTAACTAGAATGCCAAATTTCAATCCATCTACTTCTTTATTTAGTCATTAGTCATTAGTCATTTATTCATTAACAACATGCTGTTGTGTCTGAAAATACATACATTATACATTTAAACCATTAAATTAAACTATACTTACATTAGATCCATAATAAATAGGTACATTCAATTATTCTAATCACATAATCATTACAAATTATCATGTCAAACATTAACATTTGAGCTAAAAAATTCGTCTATTGAGTAGTAACACTTCTCTAGCAAGAAAGCTTTTAATTTATTTTTGAATATTGTACTGTTTGTCAGTGACTTAAATTCAACAGGAAGCTTATTAAATAGCGCTATGGCTTGATAATTAGCGGAGTGCTTAACTACTCGAAGTCGGGTGTTTGTAAGCTGCGGCAAGTCTTTGCGACGCGTAGCTAAACGTTTATCTCTCTGTTCTGGCGTTTCGATATGATATATATGCTTTACTAAATTTGCAAGTACTACTAAGATGTACAGGCACGGGACAGTTAGTATTTTAAAATCTATAAAGTATGCTGTAGTATTTGTAATAAAAGATGTTTCTTGAAGTGAATCACTGTGTATTTATTTAATATAAAACACGTTTATAAAATATATTAATGGGCAATCGTCTTACGCTAAAGCTGTCAGAATCGCAAGAGGTCGGGGCGAGCCACAGACAACACACGGCAGAACGGATGCGTTCCGATTCTGCTACATCTTTCCCCTTAACTTAAAATTAAACTAGTGTACTACATCTTCTATATACTAAACAAGTTATATGTTATTTTCTCCCCCCTTTCACAAACAATTAAAGAAACCCTAGTAGTTAAGCATTCAATCAGCAGCATGGCTCCAGTGGAACACAAAGTCTTAAGCCGGTCTAATATGAAAAGAGGTTCTCGTATATGCTACATTATCCTTATCAACTAAATCATACGATCTAAACCCATTATTTTTTACAATCTTTCCTTGTAACCAAACATTTTTAGCAACATCTTTTTTGAACCAAACTTGCTGGCCATTACTAAATACTGCTTTTGTTCTAGCCGTATTGTTATAATATTTAACATTTTTCTGTGCAGTTTTCTCAAATTGTTGTTCAACATTAATGTTTAATTTTGGCTGCAAGTAATCATAATTCGTTATACATTTTGTTTTCAAATTCCTGTTCATTAATAGCTGACTAGGTGAAAAATTTGTACCTGAAACTGGTGCTACTCTATATTGTAGTAAAGCTAATCTAAAGTCTGTCTTATCTTCATTACATTTATACAAGATTTTTTTAGCTATCTGTACTCCTCTTTCGGCCATTCCATTAGACTGGGGATATCTCGGGCTAGTGTAAGTAAATTTAAATCCCCATTCCCGGGCAAACTGCTTACATTCTTTAGAATCAAAAGGTACATGATCTGAAACTACTTCATTAGGAATGCCAAAGTTACAAAAAACATCCATTAAAGTATTAATGATACACTTAGCACTTTTACTTGGTATTAATTTAATGTCTAACCACTTAGAAAGGTAATCATAGATTACTAGATAGCTTTTTGTTTTAAATTCCATTATATCGGTTCCTATTTTAAGAAATGGCAAATTAGGCACTTCGTGCGATAGCAAAGGTTCCTTCACATTATTATTTTGGTAAGTTTGACAGATGAAGCATCGTTTTACAAAGGTTTCTAGATGTTCATCGATTTTTGGCCAATAATACAAATTTCTTGCAAGTTGTTTCATTTTAGCTGTACCAAGATGCCCTTCATGTAACAATTTCATGAATTTCAAACGTAATGACGTCGGAATTATTAATCTGTAATTCAAAAATACTAGATTATCGTCAGTATGTAATTCGGCTTTAAATTTAAAATAATATTTTAAATCATCCATGACATGTTTTTTATCCGGCCACCCATTTTTAATATAATGTATTAATGTTGATAATTCCGCATCATTACTTGTTTCAGTTATAAGCTCGGTTTTTTGCTCTTGCGTGCATTGTAATTGACTTGCGAGTCCAACACAATGAATCATGTCGTTTAAGTATGGTTCGTCTCCATCATTACACTTAATAAATGCACGCGATAGCAAGTCCGCTATATACATGTATTTCCCTTTTAAATATTTAAACATTATATCATACTTCAGGAGTTTAAGTTTCATTCTTTGAAGTCTAGGAGACGGAACTTCATAAATATGTTTTTTTAGCACTGACTCTAGAGGTTTGTGGTCATTTAATATTGTACATTTCTGTCCATATATATAATAGTGAAATTTATGTGTGGCCCAGACTACACTAAGTAACTCTTTTTCTATTTGAGAAAAGTTCTGTTCAGCTGATGTTAGACTTCTTGATGCAAAACTTACCGGCTTGTCGTTTTGCAATAGACAACAGCCCAAGCCGTCCTTTGATGCATCACACTGTATCACAATTGGCAATTTAGGATTAAAATTTTGTAAGGTTGGGGCTTCTGTTAATTTTTTCTTAATATTAGTATAAACATTTTCATGAGTTTCCGTCCATAACCAGTTTACATCCTTTTTTAGTAATAATTGGAGCGGTGATGCAATATCGGCCATATTTGGTATAAATTTTCTTAAATAGTTAACCATGCCGAGGAAAATTTGTAGTTCTTTTTTATTGCCTGGACTTTTCATATTAATAATGGCGTTTACTCTCTCTGGGTCAATTTTCATGCCTTGTTCGGAAAAAATGTGTCCAAAATATTTAACTTCGGTTAATTTATACTGAAACTTGTTTCTATTAAAACGAACATTATGTTCCTTAGCACGTTCAAAAACTTTCTTTAATATTGCATCATGCTCTTTGTCTGTCTCACCACAAATTAGTAAATCATCGCAATACACAATTACACCTGGAATGTCACCAAAGGCAGTCTCACTGTACCTTTGGAACATTTCAGGAGCTACTGAAATCCCAAAAGGGCATCTTAAGAAGCGATAGCACCCGTAAGGGCTGTTGAAAGTACATAAATTGCTGGACTCTTCTGTTAATTTTATGTTATAAAACCCATCTGATAAATCGAGAACCGAAAAAAATTTTTTGTTACATAACTTAGGGACAATTTCATCCAATGTAGGAATTAAGTGATGTTCTCTTATTAAAACTTTGTTAAGATCCTTCGGATCAAGACATATTCTTAACGAGCCGTCTCTCTTTTCTACTATAACAAGATTGCTTACGAAACTCCTAGGGTGTTTGACCTCGGCTATGACCTTGTGCTCCACCAGAACCTTCAGCTTATCTGCAAGGCGTGACATCAGTGCGTGGGGCACTCGCCGAGGAGGTCGCACCACTGGCTGTACTCCTGATTGAATGCGCAACTCCAACGGCTCCTTAAACTCCCCAACACCCTGAAAAAGTTCGGAATTGGCGTTAATAATTAAGTCTTTACTGGAACTTGTAGTTTTATTCATTATTGTATTAATATTATTATTCGTCAACAACTCCAGCTCTATTAGCGACTTTAGTCCTAGAATAGGACGGACATTTTCCTTAATAATTATATATTCTGTCTGAAAATTATTTTCATCATTTTTAGAGTAAGTCTTCAAAGTGATTTTACCTATTGGCACTAACTTGCCGCCCCCAAAGACCTCAATTAAAGTTTTTGTCTCAGACAGTTTTATGTTATTATCATCATTGACAATCAGTTTTAGGTCTTTTAAAGAAAGTACATTAATTTGGGCCCCTGTGTCGCATTTAAAAGACACTCGCTTGTTTTCAAGCCTAAGCTGCTCGGTCCACTCATTCTTAGTTAAATCTATAGAATAAACTAGTCATAAGTCATGCACATTGTTAAGACAGTCATTATCATTGACTTCATGTACCTTTTTCTCTGAAAAATGACACCCGACACTGAAATGGTTATATTTTTTACATTTAGTACACATTTTTCCATAAGCCGGGCAATTCCTGGGGCCATGTTCAGTATTACATTTTCTACATAGGTAGTATGTCTTATTATACTGATTCACACCATTATTCCTATGCGAGGACCTATTATTATTATCAAAATACTTAGCTTTTGATCCTGAGGCCTGATGATACTGGTGCGAGGAGTTTTTAATCTGCACTGCATGCACCTCCGGTTGGTTCAATGCCTTCATGTGCTCCTTAGAAAGTTCAGCAGAGCGGCAGACTTCCACAGCTTTCTCGAGAGTCAGTTCCTTGATTTCCAGAAGTTTCTGTTGAACCCGTTGATCCATAACACCTATCACAATCCGGTCTCTGAGCATCCTGTCTCTTTCTTTGTAATTACAATTTTCCGCTATTCTTCTCAAGTCCGTGTAGAATGCATCAAATGATTCGCCATTTTCTTGCTTCCTCTTGTTAAAGTTGTAACTGTTGATCACCTCATTTTGTTTGGGCTTAAAATGTTCATCAAATAATGTTATGATGTCTTCCAGCTTTGTTTTATCATCTTGTTTCAATACATTGAAATACAATTCCTGGGCCTGTTGCCCGATACAGTTGAGCAGTATAGCAGCTTTTCTCGTTTCTGCTAGTCGTTCAAATCCGGCCGCGAGCAAAAATATGCGAAAGGATTGCTTGAATCTTTGCCATTGCGGCCAGCAATTCCCGATGTCGTCTAGATTTAGTCCCTGGGGCATTTTGTACTCAATCGCACACATTTTGTCCATTTCTTGAGCCCCACTTTCTGTTTCGTCTGGCATTATTAATTATTTTAGTAGTTTCGTATTAATTCGATGGTATTATTTTGTCTTTTCACTCATTTAAAACTATTATTATTAAGCCGGCCGGTCGCCATGAGCGTGATTACTTTTGGCAAAGTTGAATCCATAGGCATCTGGACATTTCAGTTCTTCTCCGGCTGCGCCATGTAGTATTTGTAATAAAAGATGTTTCTTGAAGTGAATCACTGTGTATTTATTTAATATAAAACACGTTTATAAAATATATTAATGGGCAATCGTCTTACGCTAAAGCTGTCAGAATCGCAAGAGGCCGGGGCGAGCCACAGACAACACACGGCAGAACGGATGCGTTCCGATTCTTTGATGTTTGCTGGGTTACCTTAGCCATTATTCGAATTGCTCTCTTCTGCGCAATGAAAGCAGTAACAAACATCCAACGAAACATCTTCGCAAACTTTAGTTTTAGTGTGATGCTTATTGTATTTACTTGGTAAACATATAAAGAACGAGCAGGTTTTTCATTTAATACGCCCGGAGAATGGTGATGCGTCGTAAAAATCAGCAATCTGCGATGGGATCCCGTAACGAAACACCGGCAAGTTGGGAGTGCGGTCAAATCATGGCTCCCTGGGGGACCCGCGGAACTTTGCTATCGGTCCCGGCTCACCTTCGCAGAACCCCGCCTTACAACAGTAGGTAAGGACAAAGTTACGACGACCCCTTTAGCTTAGTTGGTAGTGACCCTGCCTACGAAGCAGGAGGTCCTGGGTTCAAATCCCGGTAAGGGCATTTATTTGTGTGATGAGCACGAATATTTGTTCCTGAGTCATGGATGTTTTCTATGTATTTAAGTATTAGTATCTATTAAATATATCGTCGTCTAGTATCCATAACACAAGCCTTATTGAGCTTACTATGGGGCTAGTTCGATTTGTGTAAGATTGTCCCCTAATATTTATTTATTTTATTTATAAAGTACAAAGACGAACAAGTAGTCCAACTTCGGCCGTTTAGGAGCGCCCGACACGCTATCGCGCGTCTGTGTGAGTGCAATTCACACTGGAGCATTCTTATTCCTTACGCATTCTTTAAACTTTGCTTGTAGTGTGTTCGTACACGGCGCGCACACATTCAAGCGCGCGATGTACCTTTTGCAAGAAGAAAGATTACTGCTATTGCACTGTGGTAGAGTCTGTGCGGAAAGAGAATAGGCGTGGCGAAAAACGGAACTAACCTAACCTGTATGGCAAATACGGTAGAAAATCATTACAGCGCCCTCAAATCTAAATCCCATTCTCTTTCCGCACAGACTCCAATGCTATTCCAAAAATATACCAGAAACGTACCTATAACCAGTATTGCCAAAAAGTGCATTTTAGCACGGGTTTTCGTACTAACCCGCACGGTATTTTCGCTGCGCACGTGAATTGCACACTTGTGTCCTAAAAAGGAAAGAAAACCGTGCTAAAGCGCACATTTTGGCAAAACTAATTACTCACATTTTTGTACACTATTTGATACACCGGCTCCGAGAAAATACAATTTAAAGGTACGTCTATTTGTTTTAAACATGTCAGGTTCAATATTTCGCAGATCTCAGTTGTAGCAGTATTTAATGATAAGGCGTTAAGTGTGTGCTTATAACCTAGAATGGAATAGAAACACAAAGCTCTTCCCGCTCTACTTTTTTTTAATTATTTAAATCAATATTTGACAATACTAACAAACTCTTTCAATTAAGACGCGTTACAGAAAGCTGTTGGAGATTTAGTGTTTAAACGTGACGCGAATGATACGTAGGTACAGGATAATGTTGTGTAGTGGGTGTGGTAATGATGATTATATTTCCTAAATGCGTGTTAACGGACTCGTGCTTAATGCCTATTACCTTACTGTGGTAAATGCATATACTGTGGAGTTTTACTATTCGAATAGTTCGATAGCATCTGATGTAGTAGTGTAATACAACTCTGATATAAGTTTGGGCCGCGTTTTATTTGGGTACCGTGTCGGCAGGGTTGCCAATTGTGTTGCGTTTCGTTTCCACATTTTACTCCTACCATCAAAATATAATCTATGGAACGATAAGGTCTAATAAAATTAACGTTGAAATTTGCCCCACAACGTCCACTTTTTAAAATCGATACGTCTTATACATATATCAAGTGGTATGATAACCAACTAGGGCTTACAGAACCGGGAAATTTTAGAACGACAGAACCGGGAATTCCCGATACTGCCATACTAAAAATTCCCGGGCTCTGCACACTCCATAACCAACTTAAGAGGAATGCCTACCTGCGATTTTCCCATACAAACGCTCTCGACTGTTTCCTCTCTGGTTTTTGGACATAGAGCAATGAATTTTTCAAATAAGATCAACATCATCAATATCTATGCCGCTATGTTTTGCTATTTTGGATATTTTTATTTTAAAGAAACTTACAGCGCCTTGAAAATCGCAAAAACGGCTTAATTGAATTGGCTGCCAAAAAAGGCGCAGTATACAAATATGACAACAAATATCAAAAAAATCAAAACATAGCGGCGTAGAAGCAGCTTCCGGAGGCCCCCGTTCGTGTTGGCGGTAACTTGTGGGAGTAGTTACGGCTGCACATAACAAAAAGCACACAGGTGAGTGTCACCAACGAAGTTGCCAAGCTATAATATTAGTATTAAGTTTGAGAAACCAATTTTTTTAGATAGGTTGCATATCATTTAAAAGACAAAAATCTTTGATTGGTTACAAAGCTACTGACGAGACAATTTCATTTGCCATTTTTTCTCCAGTACTCGGTAAGTACTAGCTCCCCGTTAGTGCGTATTCCGTGGGGCCGATTTTGAGCTTCAGTTAGCTTCCATACTTTTTATACAGTACCTACAGTTTTCAAGCTTTGAACTTACTTGTCAGTCTTGTCTTGTCACAGATTTATAAATGGCAGCATCTTAGATTTTAGCTAAAAGTAGATTTTTTTATTTGACACGTTTGTTAGAGAATTGTCAAGTATTGTGTAAAACTTGCACGATTCTCGCACATTACTATAGCAATACGGGATATACTTACGAGTACCTATCCTATATCGCAATTTTTTTTATTATTAAATACATTTTGCACGTGTCATAAGAGCCGTAATTTTAAGGGAAATGCTTACGTCGCTTAAACTTATATTTTTATGTAATTAAGTGCAGTTCCGCGGTTTAATCGTGTTTTAAATCATTGCCTTTATTATAAGGATGCCTATTAGCTGTTTTATTATCAATACAATCTCTATATAGGTATTAGTATGACGTTTTCGAATAATTAGTACACAATATTAGTGCCTCCATTAAAAAAAGAGAACAAATTACATATAAACTAAGCATAAAAGGACATACAGTCTCCAAATAAGACTTTTGCTTCGACATTTAGTTACAAAACAGGTAGATAATAGTACTTCGTCTACAGACAGAAGTCTCTCTCTATCTAACGAAACTGTCGTTCGGGTCTGACCACCGGACGGAACGCACCGGATCGGACCGTCTCTTTCTATCCCATAACGCGTGCTCTTTCTGGTCGCTGCCTCAAGGTGCCTGGTTTAAGGGCCGATACAGACGGACTGCAACCCAACTGCTACTCCCTACGTTTTGTATGGGAACTGCATCACAACTGCGCAGTCGGCGTGCAGTTGTGATGCAGTTCCCTTACAAATCGTAGGGAGTTGCAGTTGGGTTGCAGTCCGTCTGTATCGGCCCTAACTTAAATGTGACTTGTTACCTTCTTTATTGAACGCCACGGATATGTTAAGTGAGGCAAACTGTGTAAGCACAAAGACGGTGTAATATTAACACTTTATTAAAATGTAGAACCGAAGTGGTTCGCAAATTTATTGGAGTTTCATCAGCAACTCTGCGGGAAGTGCCGGCTTTTCATATTCAAGTATCATCTCATCTTACCTTGAAAATTTCCTCGCAAAATCTTTTGATACGACGCTCTTGATTGTTGAGATCGGCGTTGTGTCAACTTGATGATATATTTTATTGCCTCTTTGATGTATTTTTTCACAGAAGCTTTCTGTCTAAAATGCAATAGTTTTTTACTGTAAAATGTTACGGAGTTTTAGGCTGCGTTTCCACTAGGGATGTGCGTGCACTGGAGCGGTGTGCGAGGAAAAATCTCGGAACGTAAAAAAACGTAATATACGCGATTTAATCGGTTAAAGTTGTTTTTCTGCCCTCCGGCCTGAAAGCGTCACCTTGCTTGTGCTAAACGAAGATGCCGCTTTCTGGCTCCGTCAAACAGAAAAATAATATACAAACCTTGGCCAGTAAATAAGAAAGCCTCAGATCATATGTAATTATCGGTCGAGGCGATGCCGAGGACGAACAACTTGTGATCTTAGACATTTCTTACTCTACTGGCCTCGGTATGTAATGTACTATTATGCCACACATGGCCATAAAGTGACTTTTTCCGCACGCTGCGCGTAGGGCAAAAGCCGCTTTCTGGCCAAGTGTAGACATAAAATGCTGTACTGTACACAACACGGGAGGTAATAAAGAAAGCCCTCGATCGCATATTTACGTCCCTCGCCTGCGGCTCGGGCCGCAAACATCTGCGATCTCGGCCTTTCTTTGTATTACCACCCTAGTTGTGTAATGTACTATTATGTCACACCTTGCCATAATAGTATTTTATGCAACAGTTGTATAAGAAGGTTCAAAAAATGCGAATTGCGTGAGTTGCGATACGAGCCGCGAATGCGGCGAGTATCGCAAATAGAGACGCAATGAGCGTTTTTTGACTTAATTATACAACGTTGCATACAATACTTTTTCTACGAAAGGTTTTAAAATTATAAAATACAAACAAGGCATAACCTGCAAAGAAGGCAAATATGACGTATGACTGTCAGTATGTGTCTATGGTAAACTTTTTATTTTTTAAATGAAGTTGACACGCAGTGAATATATTAAAAATACTTTTGTTTTTATGTTGGCATCAATGAATTTAGTTCAGAAAGTTTTGTTTTTCTTAAAAGCCGTAGGATTTTAATTGTTTGTTAAGTTGGTAGTTGTGCATTTTTACCGTAAAGTTAAAATTGAGCGCTTAATCCTTGACCTCAGTTTAACCTAGATTTAGAAGTCTGTGGTTGCTAGCAATAACGTAAAGTGGCTATAACGACACTAGTGCTGTTATGGGGAATAGAGTATAGACTTCTCTGAACTCATATTATATGTGTTCTTATATTAGTGTTCGTGACCAAGTAAAAGACAGATAACAGTACAGGAGTAGAAAAACTGACTTTTTCCGCACGCTGCGCGTACGGAAAAAACCAAGCCAAGTGTAGACATAAAATGATGTAAACAACACGGGAGGTAGGTAATAAAGAAAGCCCTCGATCGCATATTTACGTCCCTCGCTTGCAGCTCGGGCCGCAAACTTCTGCGATCTCGGCCTTTCTTTGTCTAGTTATGTAATGTACTAATTATTACAAAAACCTTACTCTATTATCGATAAAGTCTCCCGTATACTTACTCATTTACTGTTTCACGAAGTGCGAACGGTAAAATCGCAGACTACATTGGAAACTTAACAAGCTGTTCAGAGTTCAAACCTACCGTTCCACATTGTAGGCGTTTTATGGCTTACTATAAAATGTATAACGATATCATGTATTCTAATGCCTTCCAAGACACTATCTTTGTATGGCGTGGAGCCAAGAAATTGGTTATGCTAAATTGTAACTTATTATACAGCAGTTTTTATGGTTCAGTGCCGTAAGGGTGCCAACAGTTTGTTCTGTTTTTAGGGTTCCGTACCAAAATGGTAAAAAAGGAACCCTTATGGTGCGACTCTGTCTGTCTGTCTGTCTGTCTGTCTGTCTGTCTGTCTGTCTGTCCGTCTGTCACAGCCAGATATCTCAGGAACTACTGATGCTATCGATTTGAAATTTGGAATAGTGTTAAAAGTAGCTAACCTGAGCTTATTGGACATAAAAAATATCTTGTACCTTTTTTACTTTTTTTTTTAAAGGCTCCGTAATGGGACTTTGAAAATTGAAAGTAGGGCTATTATATTGAGTGGGGTATCAAATGAAAGGGCTTAATTTGTAGATTAAAACACCATTTTTATTTTTTTTCTTAAATAAGTAGTTTTTAATTTATTCATTTTTATGTACCATTCCCCCCCTATTATCTCCGAAGTTACTGATCAGAAAAATGTATCATAATTACTGATTATCAATATCAACCTGAACATTACAGGAAAAATAGAACGGTCTTCCTAACTTTAATACTTTTTTAGAAATTTACAATAACTTAATCCATCCATTAATCCATCTAGCGGAGAGTAGCAAAACTAAGCGATGGCCTTTTTCACGCTAGGGGATTTCCGGGAAAAAAACTAGATGGCGCTAAAACACTAAACATTTAACGATGTTATAATTGAACAAAGAAACATAGTATAGTAACAATTAGTTCGTAAACAGCTAATAATAAATAAATTTAAATACTGTGTCACGTTTGCAAAGTTAAATAATTGTAAATAATATTATAATTATTTTACCAAGCTTATACATAGATGGCGTTGTAAATTCGGGGAACAGCATTTTGTATGGAGAATAACAGTCCTCTTGATTTAATGGTCCTTGCTATTAAATAGAATCATTACACGTCAGGTTCTAAATATTACAGGGAAAATATAACTGTTTTCCTAACTTGCACTGATTTTTAGAAATTTGCAAAAATCATAACATATACTTATTTGCTTCTACTAAACAAATCGACATCCAGTTTTTCTTGAACTATTCGCGTATCTACTTATGAGTTTCTATGGAACCCTCGGTGCGCGAGTCCGACTCGCACTTGACCGGTTTTTTTTATTGCTATAGACTGGCAAACAGGCAGACGGCCCACCTGATGGAAAGCGGTCACTGTCGCCTATAGACATTTGCAACACTAGATGCATTGCCAATGCGTTGCCGGTCTCGAAGAAATTTGATGACACCCTTTTTAAAAAATCCCATATTGTAGCGCAGTGGGAAAATCTTAGCAGAAAGTTCATTCCAGATCCCTATTGAACGCGCTAGAAAGGTATTTGAAAGAGTTGCATATTTCGAGCTTTACCTACATCAGTGGTTCCGAACCTTGGGGTAACTACCCCTCCAGGGGTAAAACGAAGTTTTCTCAGGGGTAATACGCATGAATGTTAAGCCGTTTTACTTTGAGCAGTTTCTTATAAGCTTATAATACCTATTTTTTGGAGGGGTAATTATACAAATCTCGATGAGAATGTGGGTGATATAATAATAAAGGTTAGAAACCACTGACCTACATAGATGGGGCATTCCACGAAAACATCTACTTTGTCGGCGACGTGACGGCTATGGCAGCTACCTTAAAAACAAATAGAAAGTCCTAAATGACATTATCAATTCAGAAACCAAGTTATAAAATATTGACATACCAAAAATGTACTTCCAAACTTTGTTGGAAGTATGAAAAAAATGGCGTCACGTAGCCGACATTATTTTGGAATGCCCCAGATAATAGGCTAGACGACTAAAATTAACTGTTTGGTCCGTCAGTTAGATTATAAAATGTACACGTATGTTATTTTGACAAACAAATAATGGCGACGGTAAAGTGCTGTGAATTAGGGATGTCAAGCCATGGTGCAATTTTTACCTAGAAGTGACGTCACAAAGCCCCCTTTTAGACTTTGATGGTCTTTATCTTTGTATTTTTTTATTAATTTAATAAAACAAAAAATACGTGGCCAATGTGTTTCGATAATCTAACTGACGAAGTGGAAACCCTATAGGCTATTTTACAGAATGTATTCTTTTCCTTCAACATTGTATCCTAAATTCATTATTCCTTTTTTGTTTCAGGTATACATAAGAACGGGCATGCACATCTGAATCATCTGCATCATCTCGGTTTGGAGAAAATATTCAAACGAAGCAATTAAAAGTATTAAAAAATTGCAATTTTTAGTTAATTGGAATAGCCTAAAACTGTTTTCAATTTCATTTTATTTGGTTCGTCTAAGTTACACGATATCTCCACAAAAAAAATGATCCTTCATAGTAGCAAGATACCTGCCACACATCCTACCAACCTAGCTTTTTAGCACCTTTAAAGGATAATTATTACAATTTATTACATTATTTCTTACCTGTCTGGGAGGGCTGGTTGGTAATTAGAGATGGCGCCACGCCGTATTAGCCTATACATTCCTGGCCCCAGAACAAATACGAGTATGGCTAAGAATGATTGATACAAGTTCAAGTCTGTCTTTGGTTTGCGGCACTCGTAATTATGCTAAGTACGTAATGGGAGAATTGTTAGACGCTTTTTGTTTAAGTATGTTGATGTTGCCTGTACTAGGAGCAAATAATTAAAACGTAGATTGTACTCCTCAAACTGAACTGAACTGAACAATTTTTTGATAACGCAGTAGATACTATATTGGAGGCGACACGGAAACTAGTAACGCAGTGGTAATTCGAGTAAGAAATGAGACTTTTTTGCTTTAAAAACCCCAAAATATCGAAATAATTCATAATAAATATTGAGGCCTGGTTGAGAACTAACGTAAAACTGCACTAAAAATATTACGAGACATCTGCAATTTTGCAAAAGTGTCTATAAATTTTCATCTTCATTTTAGTCACTAAAAATAATGTTAGCCCATTTAAATGTAACACATGGCTGTGTATTGGGACATCCCTCATAAAACATAATGCACAAGAGACTTACAGCGATATACGGTATATTATGATAAAACTTTTACATAAGTATCCCTAAAAGAAAATTTCCTTAAAAACTCACCATAGTCACCTGCTAAAATGTCGGAACTCCGAGTCGCCAAGTTAAAAATTCATGTCTCCATGATGAACTTTTTACGATAATCTGTTTTGTTTAGACATTATATCAAGTTGCCCTTATTACTTGAATATTTCTTAGCTGCTGCTAAAAATAACTGTTCTTGTCATGTTTTGTTATCTGTCAAAAATATAGTGACCATTTTAAATGCATCTTTACCTTGCAGTTGCGTGGTGTAAAAGATATCCTTGGGCAAGCCGGTGCACTTGACGTACATTTTCCTTAAGAGCTGTACAATAAGGTGCTCAAATGCCTGATATTAGGCAAGCCGGTAGAAACCGAGTTCTTTGGACACCACGCTACTGTTACCTAGTATTCATATTTATGCTTTTTTTTTCAGTCTAATTGACGTCGCTTGTCATGCTACAAACATTAAAAAAAACATAGCAATACATTGCGGTTTCAAATAAACTTTAAAGTGTACTAAAAATTAAAACATCAGTTATTTTTAAATGTCGCTGAACAAATGTTGTTCAGTTTGAGGAGCACAATCTACGTTTTAATTATTTGCTCCTAGTACAGGCGACACCTGGTATATCGTAGAAAGACACACCTTGCAATCTGTCGGGTCACGACCGGTTGGTGCGACATGTTGGTGGTGTAATTGTAATGTCCGTGACGCCGTTGCATCTTAGCGGATTCCTAACTTTGTGATCAATTTCCCGTTCCACAATTTACCAGCGAGCTTTTTGACCCTAAACTTTACCGCATCGTAAAGCCTTAAGGCTGCTCTGGGAAAGTTTATCGCTGAATTAAAATGTAATCTTTTGTCGAAGAGAATTTCATTTGATCTCGGAGCTTTTATTGGAGCTTGGAGCTTTTATGGGACAAGCTGACAGTTTGTAGCGGCCGTAGGATGAACGCTATCGGCCATTTTTGATTGTATTTTTTTGGATCTAAGTGTTGATCTTTTACTAGAAGGTTATTAAATAGAAATACCGCTTAATACAACTCACTTACCATAAAATTAGGCATTAAGTCCGCCAATTGTACTTTTTAGGGTTCCGTACCAAAATGGTAAAAAAGGAACCCTTATGGTGCGACTCTGTCTGTCTGTCTGTCTGTCTGTCTGTCTGTCTGTCTGTCTGTCCGTCTGTCACAGCCAAATATCTCAGGAACTACTGCTGCTATCGATTTGAAATTTGGAATAGTGTTAAAAGTAGCTAACCCGAGCTTATTGGACATAAAAAATATCTTGTACCTTTTTTACTTTTTTTTTCTTAAATAAGTAGTTTTTGATTTATACATTTTTATGTACCATTCCCCCCCTATTATCTCCGAAGTTACTGATCAGAAAAATGTGTCATAATTACTAATTATAAATATCAACCTGAATATTACAGGAAAAATAGAACGGTCTTGCTAACTTTAATACTTTTTTAGAAATTTACAAAAACTTAAAAACCTTCGCCTAGCGGCGAGTAGCAAAACTAAGCGATGCCCTGTTTCACGCTAGGGGATTTCCAGGCAAAAACTAGATGGCGCTAAAACACTAAACATTTAACGATGTTATAATTGAACAAAGAAACATAGTATAGTAACAATTAGTTCGTAAACAGCTAATAATAAATAAATTCTAACATTTAAATACTGTGTCACGTTTGCAAAGTTGAATAATTGTAAATAATTATTTTACCAAGCTTATACATAGATAGCGTTGTGAATTCGGGGAACGGAGAATGACAGTCCTAGTCCTCTTGCTATTAAATAGAATCATTACTCGTCAGGTTCTAAGCATTACAGGAAAAATATAATTGTTTTCCTAACTTGCACTGTTTTTTACAAATTTGCAAAAATCATAACATATACTTATTTGCTCCTACTAAACTAATCGACATACAGTTTTTCTTGTACTATTCGCGTATCTACTTATGAATTTGTACGGAACCCTCGGTGCGCGAGTCCGACTCGCACTTGACCGTTTTTTTTATTATTGTGCAATAAAGTTTAAATAAATACACGAATAAAATTAAGCATGCCTCTAAGGGCCTTATCTATCACACTGGCGATTTGCGAGCGTGTTTTCATACAAAGTTGTCGCGGCGAGCTCGATCGAAATCTGTGTGATGAGAGAGACCCTAAGTGTAACCCTGACACTGATGCTGTATCATAAATGGAGTAAACTACCTTTTGGACTACTTCAAATGTATGCCTTTGACCTTTATTGCGTCGAATTCGTCGCGAAGCCTAAGTTGCGTATACGGATGAATATTGTGTCCAAAAGTGCATTGAATGCACGTAAAACTTATGATCATTTTGGGATAAAGTCAACGTTTTCACGCGTGTTCTGGATTCATTCCAGCGTCGTTGTCTTATCAGCGCCCTCGCAGTGTGGACGCAGCGTTCGCGCACCGTCACTGCGACGAATGGTGCACAATGCAATTCCCTCGCTTCGCTCCCGCTGCCCACCTCTGCGTCACGCTGCACGAACGTCGCGTTGACGCTGCGCGGTTGCAGACAAGACGACAACGCTCGCAAGACGCTAGCGTGGAGTGTCTCTTACTTACGTGCAGTACGCTCGCGACAAGCCCGCCGAGATCCTGCGAGCTCCGAGCCAAGATTCTGGTATAGTACTACTTCTCTGTCGTTTCGCTCTTGGCAGAGCGGTCGTGGTATTACTGCGTCCACATCTGTGGTAGAGGCGGACACGGCTGTTCGCACGATCTCCCGCCATCTCTCCCTGTTGGCAGACTGTCTCGCACAGTCGGAGACGCGGTTTCCTACAGCGGCTTCCACTTGGTCACTCCAGCGCATAGGTGACCTGCCGCGTGATCTGGTTCCGTCCACTTTAGTATAATACTTACCCTACAGTGGTTTAGGTATAGTACCTACCTACATGTAATTCACGCTCGCTTTGTCTCAACATCTTCTGCTTGATCCTTTTCCTTTCTTATGATTTAGAAGATACTTTAGGCTATTTTTACAATACATTAATCCCAAGGAAGTTAAGAGAATTTTCTTAGTACAAAATTGACTGTGACACTTGCTTTAACGGCATATCGTTCACCGACGGTTCAATTGCTGTAAGCGACTGATTTGCCTGCCCTTTACCAGTACCTCTAGCCTAGCACAACTGTGACACGCGACTCTTTGTCGCGCAACAAGTGCTACCTATCTCTTTATACTCAATATAGTGTGACAGTGACAGGTGATGCTCTGTCGCGGGAGAAACGAAAGTCGCGGCCAGTTACGCTAGACGTGCAGGAGTGGTTCACTCCGTGATTTCGCCGTTCGGCTACTAACACCAAATTTTGCCCCCGTGGAGGGGCTTAGCCAGTGACCAAAAAGAGCACACGTTATACGATAGAGAGAGAGACGGTCGTAGAGTTTGTCTAATGAAAGCTGAACCTGAAAAAAACGGCATTCATCATATATGAATATTTTTTGAATTTGCCGCTTTTTTGCAAATTAAAATATTCATTTGATATAGCAGCCTGGCGACACCGTTACTTAAGGACTATTGCATCAAAACGTGCTGAAGACAAAAAGCTGTATCAAAACCGTTTATTCCTGCTTAGATCGATGGTACCATATGAATATTTTTTGAATTTGCCGCTTTTTTTCAGGTTCAGCTTTCATTAGAAAAACTCTAGTATTGTTACTTATCCTGTGCCCCAATTGAACCTACAGCCGACGGATATAAGTAGTGGATAATATCCACTGGATATCATGTAGTTTGTCATATCCACTGGATATGACAAACTACATGATATCCATCATCCCAGAATACATTACGGGAACAAGTTAAGGTTGTAGCAATCAATATCAGCAAACAGACCTCACCCGATCCGTGTATCGGCCCGGGTAAATTGTGTGCCATGTATAAGTAACCGGGGTAAATTGAATACGCCGCCATAAGCCGACTAACAAGTAATATCTCCGTGCAAATAGCCAATTTATTCGTCGATCGATCGCGTGACTAGTTCCGATGATGTATTGTTGCGTAAGTGTAACACTTGGGTCGTAATTTGTTGACAATATTGTCGATAATGTCGAATTGGTGAAAACATAGTTCATTTCGTCAACCAAATGAACTATGTTACTGTTTGATTGGCGACATTATTATGTTCTAGTAATGATAGAGCAATTTAAACGTAACCCGGGTGCGTCCCACGAGATATAAATACGTGATATATAATTTCATATTAATAACGTTCACAAGATATAATGAACGTTAGAAATAACAACGAAATCATTACTTTTATAAGGAATAACGTTCAATTGATATAATATTCATTTTATATAATATTTTTTTTACATAACACTCAATTTGACTAATTTCAGTTTGTATAACATATACAATGCATAACGATTATAATACGTAATATCTTTTAGTATAAGGATAATAATATAGAATATCGTGTAATATACTCAATAGGTATTGAAAACGACACAAAACGAACTGGTGTCTGAAAGGTAGGTTAGATTAGATTAGGTTTAGGTTAGGTTTGAACTGCAACCCCAACAAAACTGAACTGCTGCCAGAAAGGTAGGTTAGGTTAGGTTTGAACTGCAACCCCCAACAAAACCAAACTGCTGCCAGAAAGGTAGTTTAGGTTTTTTTTTTAACAACGGTCTTGAACCGTTTGCTTTTGCTCCCCATACATAATCCGAGACTATTTTTTAGGTTAGATTAGGTTTACGTTAGGTTTGAACTACAATCCCCAACAAAACCAAACTGCTGCCAATAAAGTAAGTAATGTAATGTTGATTGTAAATTAAGAACACCAAGTAATACAGATTTTCATTTAATTTCAAACAACACAATAATTTGAATTTGAATTATGCTTTTTGATGTTAGATTAATTGAATAGTATATGTTATAAATCTTAGGTGTCATGAATATTATACGGTTAAATCGTTATATCAATTGGCATTATACCAAAATAACGTTATGCTTTACAAAAGTAGATATTTTAAAATTATATCTTTCGTTCATTATATGCAGTGAACGTTATACTTAACGAGCTTATACAGAGTGAGCATCTTCACTCCGACCTTGCTCGGGCCCAGCTAAGTTTCTTGCCGGAGTCTTCTTAGCTGGGCTAGGTTTAGCGAACCGGCAACTAAAACTCCCATTAGTTCGATACACAAGTTCACATAAGGACAGGGTGATCCGCTTCATCCTTCCCGCTGGTCCGCTGCTCACTTTGAGCAATCAGCGAAAAGTCAAAGGTGGCCCTGGCCATCGTCCTGGTTCGACCCCAGGCGAGCAGGCCCCCACCTAGCCCGACACCTATCGTGGTAAGCCGGGACCGGTGACCTGGTTCGACTCCAGGCACCCCCCGGCACATACCCAGTCCGATGTGCGTGTCGGCCGTGTGTAAGGCACACGGTCGGACGCCCTTGGGTGGTCTGGCCAAGCGAACTGGTTCGAGCCCAGTGACCGCAACGGCCAACCACCCGGCCCGACAATCACAATGCCCGAAAGTGGGTTGTGAGTTTGTCAGGTTTAAAAAAAAAAAAAAAAAAAAAAAAAAAAAAAAAAAAAAAAAAAAAAAAAAAAAAAAAAGAGTGAGCATATATATTATGAGTGTTATATGATACGTTCTTATATCTCGTATTACTTACCCGTCTAACCCACTTGCAGGTGGGCGAATCAACTTTTAGACCCACACTTTTGACGTCTCGGGTATTACCGAAAATATCTCTGCTGGAGTTACCAAGGCATCGAACTTGTAATTTTTTTCTGTTTATTAGGTTCATAAAACGGGACTTTCAATGTTTTGACATACACCATAAATTTAAACATACCTTAGACAAACCATTTTTAAAGGCTTTTTTTTCAACGAAGATTAAAAATTGTGGACGGCTTTGTGTGGGTCAAAAAGTTGATTTAACCAGGTACAATCGTCGTAAATTTGCACTGTTTGATCTTTTTTATTGGAATAAATCCGAAAAGTGGTATATTTGTGTCGTCGACTGTACTATGAAAGACTAAGTCAATGAAGTAAACCGAATATATTTGTTTTGTTAAACACTGCAAGCTTTTGAACAATAGGGTAAAGATAATAAATAAATTATGATGCGTATTACAAATTATGAAAGTAACGTAAAAATAGACTTTAGTATCAGATTTTTTTCGTGTGTTTTGGGAAATCGCATTGAACTTCATTCCATCTTGATCACCAGGCAAAACAGATAAGTTTGCAATATTTCTATCAACACTATTTTTTTACAATCGTATCGTATGTTTAATCATCTCTAACATAGGTTAAATATTACTAGAAACAATCGCAAAAATCTAATGCAAACATCTAAAACAATCCAACATCCAACAACAAACACGCTCAGCGATAGCGGATAACTCACATTCCTAATAATTCCACCTCATAATCAGACCACGGTTCGATTGCCTATTAAATTCCCTAGTTTGCTAACAATTTAAGCCGCGAGTATCGATTTGCGAGGTAATTACTCCTCGGCTGGCAACACCCCTTGGATTAATTAGAGTAAAAGTCGAACTGGCCGCACACAAATCCCTGGACACGCTTTTACTTTTAATCTGCAAGAGTGAGATGGGTTCATTAGAACGGCTTTGGTGTGAGGAGGATGGTTTGGGTTCGAAATTCGAAATATGGTTTGGTTTTCGGATGGCGCGGATTTATTGTATTCCCGGTTGTCTGGCGAATATTGTTGCAAAAAATATAAACGGATTTTTTGTATTCCAAATTATATAATTAGTTATTCTTTGTGAAGGATCCAAATATTTAAAATTTGTACCTTTTTACTTATGCCAGTAATTTGTTAGGTAAAGAGTATTAAAAATTAGAATAGTTAATATTTTAATCAGCTTCATAACAGCTATCATAGGGAAGGGCATCGTTAGAGGTGGCTAGCCCAGGTATGTCTTACACCCAACTTGCCAGTCACAGGAGGTACTTCAAGGAAAAGTACGGTCGGCCTAAAAAGTTGCTGAACACATTTGTATCGTGGCGCAGTACTTAAGTGTCGAGTTACTTTTGAGGCCGACTGTACCCAACTGTCCGGCTCCGATGTGATTTATTTTGATATACGTTAGAGAGTAGTCTAAAATAATAGACAGTCACTTTTTAGTACTTTGGAGGACAGTTTGTCCCAATAGGTTGAGATTGGGCAGCTAAAAAAATACGTGTCTATTATTTTAGACTACTCTCTAACATATCAAAATAAATCAGATCGGAGCCGGACAGTTGGGTACAATCGAAGACACTGCTAACTGACCACTTGTCACCCTTATTACAATGTATTAAGGTCTACTGATGGTCACTTAACTGTGTCTTCGTTTGTACCTTTCCTTGTTCGTTATTTCTCACCTGAAAACAAGTTTGGACATCCAGGGTCCAAACCTAGGTACTCTATATCAGACAGTCTCAGTCTCCGTTTTTGTTATAGTTCACAAGTATAATCGCGAATGTTTAATTATTGTGTACGTCCAAAAGTTACATTTTATGTATGCGACCTTCATAAAAGGAACCAAGTTCAAACAATGGAAGTTATTTACGAAAAAACGCTACAACTGCTCTGTTTCCTATTATATTAAGAATAAGCTACACGTAAAGATTTATGGGTTTAATAAAATGTCTAGGTCAAGTTCCTAAATGGGGTAAGGGTTTCCTTATGGCCTGTCTAGTTCAAAAACGACGTATTGATATTGACTTTCTTATGGACTTCTGATCTTTTTTTTATCTTGATGCGGCAGTCTAGTGCCTTATAATGCTTTTGTGCTTTTGGAGATTTACAAGCAGAAAATATTAATTTATGTTTTTAGCTGTGAGCTATTTTACTTGAAAACTAAATGCTATCTTATGTTTATTATTATATAACTTGATTTGGCTCTTTATTACTTTCTCTTCCTATAGCTGGTTATTTCGGCCAAAGTATAAAGACAAGTAGTTCGTCTTCGCCGTTTAGGAGCGCGCGACACCAGAGCGTGCCTAAGGCACAGGGCTGCCGCTCGTCGGTTCTGTAAAATACCTACTTACTACGTACGTAACTTTTATTAGGTTGACCTCGAAATCTGTTAATTTTACTCATCACTGTCAAACAAAATAATTATCTACTCTATTTAATTGGTATAGTTTGATCACAAAACTATCAAACATTCTATAAACGACAAAACTATCTAACAAATATTACATTTATATAGGTACTAATAAAATACACACCTTTCGGGATCCTTAGGAATGCAGAAATATGACAATTCTGGATTTTGCGCATTATTCTTCAAACATCCGAACACACTGCAGTATATACGTCTTCTATACTTTGCTTCGTCCGCAGACATTTTGAACGTTCGACCGCTCGCGACGTCAGAGGTCGAACGCTGGCTTAATCCGGCACTGCCGTTGGGTAAAACATAAAGGGTCATACAGATTTTGTAGTTTGAGTTAAAGTGTTCGCGTCTTTCCTGTGGACATCACAAAATTAGGGGCTTCAAAAGCCTAATTTTCTAGCTGGACCCCATAGGCAAATAACCGTACTCTTCTACTTCTATCGTTAACTATCATTGTTTTGTCCACAAGAAGGACGTTTTTTCGAAATCTGTATGACCCTAAAACACATTCCCTTTACATTTCTCCTTATCTCAACACGGCAGAGTGAACAAACATCCATGACTAACTGCGGAGAGAAAGGTTGTGTTTATCTCTGCAATATTTTCCGAAGCAATATGGCGGTCACGTACCAGCCGGGGTCAGGGTTCCTTTGTTACTGGGTCTAGAGCACTAGAGAATCTAGTTCTCGACTGTGCTGTCACTCAGCTAAATGCAGACCTCAGTGTAATAGCGGTATTTTTCTTCTTACAAAAGTTACACTGCGCGCTTGAATCTGTGCGCGCCGTGAAAGCACTACCAGGCGTGTCTCGCTCCGCAATTTTGTTTCGCGGTAATTGTTGTTATTCCTTGCCTAATGCATTAGGCAAGCCCAGGGCTGCGCCAACACCCGGCAGCGCCTGTGTGCGAAACCTATGAACTCCAAAGGAGGGTTATGTTATGTGTTTGACCGGTATGTATTATGTATGTATGTATAGATACATACGTATGAGCCGACCCACGCTGCGTCTTCCGGTTTGTGGTCTCCATTCGAGAACATTTAGGTACGCCCCATCGGCCATCGGTTCTTCGAGCTATACCCAACCCATTGCCGCTTTAATTTGCTAACCCTGGCAAGTGCACTCACGGACAATGAATTCGGGTCAGTTTCCATATAATTCTCCATAGAAAATGACCCGAATTCATTGTCCTCGAGTGTATATCAGTAGAAGAAATATTTAAGGTAAGGTAACCGTACCTTACCTTAAATATTTCTTCTACAGATTTACTTATTTGACTCATTTCTGATTCGATCACGAAAAAACACTCACAGCGGCTCTCTCCATGATATATTTCGACATTACAATGTACTAAAATATGTCGATTTCTATTTTGTTGATAAGCAATAAGATGCAAGATTGTTACATATCTAGACCAGGCCGCTCTAGTCCCACACTGAGACAAATACAAAGTATCGATTGAATGACATCACGATTTCAATCCAGCCGTTCAATATTGTCAATTATCTACCTTCAATAAAGCGACATACGACTCGAATAAGTTATAATGCACAGTATTTTCAACATCATTGTTCTTCCACCGTCGCATTGAAATCTGAGCTTTATTTTCAATAAAAATAGGTTACGTTTTCAATGACACAATTAATTGAGATACGAGCTTTTCGATGTGTATCGTCAAATTTTACAATGCGTCGTGAAATGTAACTTCCTCGGTGGTTAAACGAAAATGGGCCGTATGGATGATGGTTAAGGTCGATATTTGAACCGTTTGAAGGGTGTAAGTGATCGGAATGGGTGGTTGTCATAAGCTTTGTACCACTGGAGGAAAATAAATGTCCGGGTCAGTTTTATTGTTATCTTAGTTCAATTTCTATGCGCGTTTTAATTGGTTAGGATTATGATCATCGTAATATTAAGTTGAATCTGTAAGTCCGCCCGGGCATTTTCACAAGCAAGAGTCTACCAGCATCGGGATTTTGCTAAACTTATTCAATTATTACCTTACTAGGTAAGTAATAGTACATTGTGTATCAAGGGCGGTAAGTAAGGAATTACAAACGTGTGTTTGTTACAAGGCCGAGGCGAAGCCGAGGGCTTTAATAACACGAGTTTGTAATTCCTTTACCGCCCGTGGCACACACAATGTTTTTCATCACACTTGTGAGGAAATCTGATTAAAATAACCTTACTTAACCTAAATAAAATTGTAAAACTGACGTGACATTAGTCACATATATCCATAGAAAATGCGAATGTCAAGTCACGTTCGGAAACCATAGCGGTAAAGACTTAAAATAGTTGATTTTATATTTGCAAAATACTGAAATGCACTATATAAACATTTAATTAATGTTACCGAAATATGTGTTGACAAGTATTTGCAATAAGAGTTCTCTTTAAATAAATATTTCAATAATAAAAGTTAAAAAATTAAGTTGGCGTTTCCTTTGAACATGACAAATAAGAGTAAAACAGAACCAGCGTTTCAAATTTAAAAAGAAAACCATTACGCCCTAGGGCGTAATAGGTCGTTTACGGCCCGCAAAACCTACGTGTAACAACACCATTTTCGAGCAAGTGTGATGAAAAATGTATTGTTTTCAGGCGACTTCGGAAATGTGGGAATTGATTGGTATCGGAAGCGCACAACGGCGAGTTCTTTTCGTCAAGTTCAAGAAACTAGCCTATAATATTATTGTTGCTATGTTTACAATAGCGCTTGACATTGACTCGACGACATATCGATAAATTATGGCGATATGAAATGACTGAATTCGCTCAAGACCTAAAAGTAAGTGATAAGAGAAAAAACTAAGTCATTAGTTAGTTATCAATAATTGTAGAAGAGCTAGCAGAAGTTGTAAAAAGGCTCTTGTATTGTAACCCTTGCTCCTTGTGGGTTACTTTCAAAGTAAATGATTTGATTTACAATACAATACAATACAAGTATACTTTATTGCACACCAGAAAACACATTACAAGAGGTACTTACATAATTTACTTTATATTTACATTTTTCGCTTCAATTGTTTTTTCCTTCAGTCGCCCGCTTATAAAACAATCAACAACAGACGGAATAACTACCTAATGCTATTAGTTTACGATCTCGCCATCAGAAATCATTTCCAGCCAGCCCCGAGTGAAAACCCAATAACTTAAACAAATTGGACGCAAAAATGTGCGCAAAAGCAACTGGACCCGCCGGTACTTTCGATAGAAAGCCTAAACACCGGCCAAAATAAGTCTACAGTCCGGTCATTAAATAATAGCCCTTAATAGTTGAGCTTAAGGTCTTCGGGAAGTAAGGTTTTATGGTGGTATTTCTATAGGCTTAGGTGTAGGCATCCCGCGCCTATGTCTTAGCATCCGTCCACAAATCACTGCTTAATTGCTCGGCTGGGCCAGTTAGGGTTTACAGTCCAAGCTAGTTAGACGAAGGTTTTTTAAAAATAGTTCTTATAGCTATACCTTGTTTTGTATTATGTTAGAATTTTAAAGTAAAAGTTTCGTAAAAGAGCCATTGAGGCCTACGTTCAAAAATAAATGATTTAATTTGGTTTCTTGATTTCCCTCGCATATCAGATGCAATATTATACAAACTATTATAGATACAATGACCAAACACAAATAAAAATTCAACGTAATTCACTGTACACAAGGCGGGATTCGAACTTGCCTCTCTGTCTTGCCGGGACGACATGCTATTTTTTCGGCTTCTAGGTGGTTTTCTTTAAAATCGGATGACGGATAACACATGCCATTTTATTTAACAATCCTTTACGAGGGCGTCCGTCACAACACAATATTTTGCCATTTTACTTTAAGATAAAACTTCACTTTTTGTCAAGACAACAGTGATCTTAAAGCCACTTCTGGCCTGTTTCATTTCGAAATCATTCAGCATAAAATCTTTTGTATGAATATTGCTGATCATTCTTTATTAAAACGACGTACATATTCTCAAATTCTATGTCCAAT
The DNA here is from genome assembly GCA_947034925.1 of Eudemis profundana. Taxonomy (NCBI): domain Eukaryota; kingdom Metazoa; phylum Arthropoda; class Insecta; order Lepidoptera; family Tortricidae; genus Eudemis; species Eudemis profundana. Next base: position 22,874,331 of record OX344805.1, on the reverse strand, counting down.
AGGCTTTTTAGTGGACTCCATAGTCGAGTAGTATGTTATTACTGGCAATAGTTGGTTGTTGGTTTAAGTAAACGACTGCTTTCATTGGCGGCTTGCCTGGTCACGTGGAATGACGTAGCGGGTTTTCGGTTTAATCTTATTATTTTGACAACTGTCGTTGTAAAAATCCCGGTTGTGTATAGACCTCTTTTGTGGTGTTCATTTAGGGTTCCTTCTATTTGGCATACGTTTTATTTGTCCGAAAGTAGGGACGAAACGATACATTATTTTGCCGATACGATACCGATTATTGTAGAAAATAATCGCCGATACCGATACCGATATCTTAGCTAAGTAATAAAGTATGAACTTCTTTGTATGCCCTTATTATACCTAAAACTTGGCTATATTTAACGGTAACCTTGAAAGTGTAAAGTAAAAATAAATAAATTGTCTAAGTACTCAAAATAAAAATATAATACATATTATGAACCAAAGATATAATTAACATAGTAACTATCATTGCACAAGGTAATAATAAATTAAGTCAGTAATTGAAATTACTTTTTGCAGGTTTTTTTCATACAGCAAATTCTTTTCGCGCTCTTCAAATATCGGTTGGGCATAATCGGCGATACCGATATATCGAAAGTATTGTTAGCTCGAATTTTATGTCGCATAATTTTTCTCCAGCCTTAACAGAAAATTTTTTGCAAAATCTTTTATATCAGTCACTTAGATTATAATTATTCTAAAAAGTCAATGGTATCTGTGAAATAACAATTATGCGTAATGAGTACTCGGACAAATGTATAGCATTCTGACCAATAAAATTATGCTAAAACAAGGAGATCCGTTTATTTATGACTAGTGGACCTGCTCGCCGCCAGCACAGTACAATAGCAGTAATTTTGGTTCCTACAAAACGTACATCGCGCGCTTGAATGTGTGCGCGCCGTGTACGAATGCACTACTAGCAAAGTATTTCTTAAAACACAGACCCATAACCTCTTAAAACACAGACTTTCCGTTACCGACAGACTTTATTTTTCTTAAAAACATACTACCACAGATTGTACAAAGACATCAACTTCTAGTTTATTTAGTTACTACAAATAACAGTATTAAGAATGCGTAAAAATGCTGCAGTACGGATCGCACCGTATGCGCCTCGACCTTTAAACGTTCCCTGTCCCGGTGCCTGGGGCCATGAAGGTTTTACCCAAACCCACCCAGAGCTTGTCTAGAGGGGATCGCTCTTTAGCGATAAGTCAGCCTATTGTTTCCAACTGTCTTTCTATAAGTTTGCATTGTAATTTTTCTTTTGGTGTGCAATAAAGTACGATTGTATTGTATTGTACTTTAAAGTAAAGAGCTTAAAATACGTAACATAAGCGTTTATCACTTACATTCAAATAACTATTACTCAGATATAACACGCGAGTGATAATTAATTTATTTGCAACATTCATTACACTATCAATTAACATGTTATCGTCGTATAGGATTTCCTAGAAAATCATTTAGGATACAACACAAGTGTCAAATTGAATTGCATGTAGGTTCAAGTAGGTTAATGCAAATGGCGTATGAATTTAAGTGACGTTTCTAAGAACTTCAAGATAAGTAATAAATAATAGTAGTTAATTATTTTATACAGAATAATAATAACACTAGTTAACACGTTCACTGTCCCCATATAAAACTATCGGGCAATGCCACAAGTCCCAACTGTGCAATCAGTATCAGCTGTGCAGTCAGTCAGTGACCCCATAGTGCAGGGGTTCTTAAACTTTTTTGTTCACGGACCTCCTACGTTATTTCGAAAACCTTACGGACCCTTTCTGAATACAATCAGAGAAAAATAAAATCAAGGGCACATGAAAATTTGTGTTTTATGCATAGCCACGGACCCCCGGCTCTCGTATCTCGGACCCCTAAGGGGTCCATGGACCATAGTTTAAGAAACCCTGCCATAGTGGAAGCACGGACTCCTGAAAAAAACCTTCGTGACCCCACATTGGGGGCACCGGGACAGGGAATATGTTAAGTAATTTGTCAAAGGGGTAGTGAGCAGGTTGGTGACCATGTAGTGCACAATCAGAATGTGGAATGAGCTCCCTACCCTACCGTGGTTTTCCCGGAAGGCTACAGTATGGAGTTCTTCAAGAGGGGAGTGAATAGGTTCTTAAAGGGTCGGCAACGCGCACGTAATGCCCCTGGTGTTGCAAGCGTTCATAGGCGCATCACGCATAAGCGCAGCGTAGGACAGTCCCAGATTCGGTGGACAGACGATCTTTGGGGGAGGCCTATGTCCAGCAGTACTGCATTGCTAGCGATATATGCAGTAGTTACAGTCCAGAAGTATAGGAAATGTCAAATTTACTCCGATGAAATAAGCTTGACATTTCCTATATTTCTAAACTGCAAATACTGCATATATCGCTAAGCACGGAAGAGTAGCCATTGGGGTACTTCTTATTTTGTCGATTTTTTTATTTCTTGCGGGGCACCCCTTCATTTTATTTTAGGGCATGAACTAAAGTGAGTTATGGTTAAAAGTGATCTAACGGTGAAAATTATTAATAATTAAGCATTCATGTAACAAAAAGGTTTCGATTAAATAATAAAATGGTTTTCGAGCATAAAAAATAAAGTTAAAATTCTATAAATGTATGAGATTTTTTTTTATTCAACTGCTGGTTGCGACCTCTAAAACTTGAAGAAAAACAGTCGTGTCTTTTCATGCCCTAAAATAAAATGAAGGGGTGCCCCGGAAGAAATAAAAAAATCGACAAAATAAGAAGCACCATAGTAGCCATCTGTGATAGATAGATAGAATACTAATAAAGACTCGGTTTCATCAACTAACCACTAGCATTGGGACCTATAGTACCCGTAATCACGAGCAATGGACTGTCTAAAGAAATAGCAATCAAATGAAGTTAACTATGAAATAAATCTTGCCAGGAAAAGGGGGAGAGCGTCGGGAGGGGGAAGCCGCTCGTATATCATCCAACAATGCCAACCGCGGTAAAGTAGTGTATAACAGTTATCCCAGAAGTGCATTAAAATGCATTTCACTGGTTGTTGTACGTATCATGCATTTTGAAGGAATATTAACCAACTTTAAAAAGAGCTACTTCCCAATTCGACTGTAGGTATCTTGGTTACGCGATTACCCCTGTGGTTTATTTGAACGTTCAAAACGTCCCGGTTTTAGATCAGTCAATTCTGCATACAAAATCACAGAGCTTACAACCAAACGAGTATTCAGTCTTTATTACTTAGGTATGCAATCAGTTCTTTGTTTATTGACTTATTATAACTTTTTTTCTACTCCTGTACTGTTATCTGTCTTTTACTTGGTCACGAACACTAATATAAGAACATATATAATATGAGTTCAGAGAAGTCTATACTCTATTCCCCATAACAGCACTAGTGTCGTTATAGCCACTTTACGTTATTGCTAGCAACCACAGACTTCTAAATCTAGGTTAAACTGAGGTCAAGGATTAAGCGCTCAATTTTAACTTTACGGTAAAAATGCACAACTACCAACTTAACAAACAATTAAAATCCTACGGCTTTTAAGAAAAACAAAACTTTCTGAACTAAATTCATTGATGCCAACATAAAAACAAAAGTATTTTTAATATATTCACTGCGTGTCAACTTCATTTAAAAAATAAAAAGTTTACCATAGACACATACTGACAGTCATACGTCATATTTGCCTTCTTTGCAGGTTATGCCTTGTTTGTATTTTATAATTTTAAAACCTGTCGTAGAAAAAGTATTGTATGCAACGTTGTATAATTAAGTCAAAAAACGCTCATTGCGTCTCTATTTGCGATACTCGCCGCATTCGCGGCTCGTATCGCAACTCACGCAATTCGCATTTTTTGAACCTTCTTATACAACTGTTGCATAAAATACTATTATAGCACTGTCTCAGCGTGCGTATCCATACATATAACAGCTTATCACCCTTTTCGGTTCTAAAAATACCATCGACATCCATCTCATTCGATACGTCCATAAACAAATGGTCATAAATTCAAAACCGATTCTCAAAAGGACAACGTCATATCAGACTTTTACTTACGACTACACTTACGACGTTTTTCAATTCTTTACGTGACCTGAGAACGTTGCACTCCCTTACAATTCATAGACAATAAATTGAAATCAGGGGACGCTGATCTCGTTATTTGTTATATCTATATAATTGCAATTGGAGCGATATAGTCTATCATGAGGCCAATGGTGTGGAAATTTGCTTGACTTGTGATCCCACTTCTGATCGACACAAGGGAATGATTCCTTGGACAAAAGGGAAATATTTTGAGCAGCATTTTAACTTCAAAATAACGTTCAAATCGCCTGTGAGTCATTATGTAACGTTAATAGGAATTCTAATATGCAACATATTTTGTATTATCTTCGCGTTAGATTACGGAATTTGCAGAATATGTGGCGCTATTATACTGATGATCAATGAATAATTGTAATATCTAAGTATCTAAATGCGCCGCTGGGACCCGAATTATACAATGTTTAAGTTAAGAATGAATCGGGATCTTCTGGGTAATCGTGCTCCATCATAGACTTAGGGCCGCGCCGTCGGCGTGCAGTTGTGATGCAGTTCCCATACAAATCGTAGGGAGTTGCAGTTGGGTTGCAGTCCGTCTGTCTCGGCCCTTAGTCTTCACTTTCAATCAAGTGAACCCAAGATTGATCAAACCCAAACCCATCTTGCATAAAAAAAATCATTAGCGTGACAAAATTTTTGGCTAAAAATGTTATTATATATGGTGTCATTTTGTACAAATTTTACTATAGGGTCAATTTTGTAAATGTAACAAAAATCAGCTATTTCATAGAAAAAAGGTCCCGAATTGTTAGACCAAAATGTGTGATGAAAAATGTATGATAGTTGTTTGTTTTGCAGTTACAAAGTTGACTCCATAACAAAAGCTTTTCAGGTTTTATTATCTTGTATGACGTAAAGATTTCACGTACTTATAGTCTGTACTTTTAGGTATTTAAAAAAAGGTAAACAAAACAACCACATGATTCGGGTCATTTCTTCTTCTTCTTCCTTGTCGTTATCACTCTTGACAGAGTGGTCGTGGTCATCACTTCAGGCGTTGGTGGCAAGCTTCACAACACGCCGCCACTCTTCTCTGATGGCCGCCTTCCTCGTGCATTCATGTAGTGATGATGAGCCATTTACTGCCGCTTTTATCTGGTCAGTCCACCTCATAGGCGATCTTCCGCGTGGCCTGGTACCCTCGACCTTTCCCTGGACCACAAGTCGCTCAATAGCCACCTCCCCTCGGCGGCATATGTGACCAAAAAAGGTGAGGATACGAGACTGTACCAAAGATGATAGACGCTGCTTGATGCCGAGTTCTCGAAGTATTAGACTCGTTGGTACGGAATTCAGTCCACGATACTCCGAGCATTCTCCTCCAGCACCACATCTCTAGGGCGTCTATCTTCTTCTTCTCTACTTCCCGCAGGGTCCACGTTCACGGGTCATTTAGCCAATGGTATTATGTCACACATGTAAAACATTACTTTGATTGGCTGAACGACACTATTCACATGGTTTTTTTGTTTATTTTTTTAATATCTTAAAGTACAGACTATAGTATAAATAAACCTCTCACCTAGATGGACAGGCTAAAACATGTTAGTTCGACAGAAACGGCGATGGTATTGGCGTGTTCAGACATGAGCCTGACAGCTGTCACCTGTCCCGTACACTCGGCGCCCGAGGCATCGACAGGAGGAATATGTTTTCATTGTTGCTAGTTATAGCGAAGAAAACTTATTAATCAACTAGGCAGGCGCATAACAGAGCTGGTATGTCAGTCTGACAAAAGCTCCCTAAAAATAAAGATTAAAACAAACAAACTTGACACAAACACGGTAAGTTAAAAAAACTAGGCAGGCCGTCGTCCCAAATAAAATAAAACCGGTCAAGTGCGAGTCGGACTCGCGCACCGAGGGTTCCGTACAAGCTCATACGTTACGATTTTTGCAAATTTCTAAAAAACGGTGCAAGTTAGGAAAACCGTTATATTTTTTCTGTAATATTAGGATGATATTAATAATTGGTAATTATTACAGATTTTTGTGTTCAGTAATTTCGAAGATAATAGGGGGAATGGTATTTTTTGAACTTTTTCCGTCCTAAATCAAAAGTACATGATTTAGAAAAAAATAAAAATGGTTTTGGAATCTACAAATCAAGGCCTTTCATGTGATACCCCATTTGACACAATAGCACAACTTTAAATTATTGACCTCCCATTTCGGCCCCCTTTAAAAAAAAGTAAAAAAGGTATAAGATTTTTTTTATGTACCTTACTGTAGGCTCGGGTTAGCGACTTTTAAAACTATTCCAAATTTCAAATCGATAGCAGCAGTAGTTCCTGAGATATCTGGCTGTGACAGATGGACAGACAGACAGACAGAGTCGCACCATAAGGGTCAATTTTTGTACCATTTTGATACGGAACCCTAAAAATAGAATAAAATCATATTTATTGCAAACTAAAAAATACCAGAGATTCTTAAATATAAACGAATAGTATACAGCAGGCGGGTTTAGCGCTAAAGAAGCGATCTCTTCCAGATACCCTGGCAAAATTCAATTTTTTATGTATATTATGGACCGGGAACTTATTATGCCTTGTAGGCAGAATATATATGATGGAGTACAGTTGGCAGATAACGTGAAGTGCTGAGGCAACCTGCGCATGCGATAACCGGTCATTGATCCCGATCAATGAAGTCCCCGATGCTGATAGCGTGATCTAGTTAAGAGTAGCTTTCGCTGACATATTGTTTGTTAAAGGAATGTGGGTTTGTAGTACTCGAATTTCAACCACTCTGTGATAACGCGTGTTCCTACCTGGCCGGACCACCAAGCCGAACGAGGTTGTTGTTATTGTGAAAAAAATGTACTCTTTATGTACCTTTATGTACCACATTAGAAATTAATTGTACCTCTGCAGTTTTTAAATTATAGGACAGCAAAAGTGTCCGGCTGTGGAGTGTACTTTCCAGCCAGCCCGACCACTCGTAAATCTATTAATATACGCAATTTTAAGCTGTAATTCGAATTGCAAATAAATGTACCTATTATGTACCCATGAAAAAAACCTAATTCGTTTAAAAAAAGCTCTTATGAATGATTTTTACATAGGTACACCGAACATTTTGAGTTGTAGCGCCTGTGAAAAAGAAATAGCAACGTTTTACATTGCGAGTGGGCAAGCTCACCCCGTTCGGCTTGGTGGGCCGGCCAGGTAGGACCACGCCGTGATACTGATAAGCATGTTATTTGTGCGGAGAAGAGAGGGAATGAGATGCTATAGTACTTTACTTAGGTACCTAGGGCGGTAAAATAAAGAATGTCTCAGATGGCAGGTATTTGACGCCCGAGCCGAAGGCAAGAGCGATAAATATGCGATCTGAGGCTTCATTTACTACCGCCCGTGGTACGAGTAAGTACAACATTTTACGTCCCCCCAGGCCATGAAGTGGGATTTTCCGCACGCGTAGCGAGCCGTTATTACCACTTTATGGCCAGGTGTGATGTAAAGACATTACTTTGTAAGTATATAGGTATCGATGGTGCTTAGCAGGCAATACACACTGAAATTAGTGCCAAATTTTATCGCAATCCATTAGTTACTGCGTTATTTAGACATCCAAACATCTTGACAAATTTCCTGCTTTCCTACTTTATGCATAGGTCCCTGTATTATTAGGATTAAGTTTCAATGCAATGAATAAATGACTAAATGACTAAATAAATGACATTTATAATATTAGTAGGATAATCGACCATTACCGTAAACTGTATGTTGAACTTGTACCCGATAACGTTCCTATTACAGAAGTTACTTTTATCAGGCTAAGTTCGATTGACTGAAGAACATAAACGTTACGAGTGGGTAGAATCAATTGTACTCATTTTCGTGTCACCAACGATTTTAAAATGAGAAAAAACTTTTTTAAACTAAAAGGCATCATGTGGAGCATGACGTCACAAGTCAGTATTTCATACTAAAGTGCATACTTTCTGGGCGTTTCGTAACTTCTTAAGAATAAGCTGATTTAAAATGCCATCAAGTAGCCTATCATCTTAAGACTCACGTGTTACCCCAGTGCAGAGATGGGCTTTATTCGAATATTTTTTTATTTGAATGATCATTCGAATAAAAAATAATTCACGATATTTTTATCCGCGTATGATTTATTCACGAATAAATCATCCGCCAATAATTTATTCGCGGATAAATCATCCGCGAATAAATTATTCGACAACTTGTTAAATGACGGATGGTTTATTCGTTATATTTTATTGGAATAAATCCTAGAAAAAATATTTAAGGTACAACACGAATAATTTTTAAAATGACTTGTTTTTACTGTGCTTATATTGGTTCTAACACATAATGTGTTCCTAAAGGCTCAGGCTTCCTAAATAATAGAAGTATGTGTAAGGCAAAAAACTAAACTTAGTTCGTTCCGTTAGTACAAACAACAGTCTTTCAGTTCTGTTTAGTTATTATTTTTTCGAGAAAAGTTAATATGGTATTCCAATAAATAATTATTCGTGGCAATTCATTCGCGAATAAATCATCCGCCAATTTTATTCGTCATCCGCGAATAATTTGGTTATTCTTATTCGTTATTTGTCATTCGAATAAATTTTGCCCATCTCTGTGCCATCTCTGTCCCAGTGTGCGAGGAATGGTCATCTGAGGGGAAGCTATCGCACGCACCAAGGTGTTATTAAACCATGATTTACAGCCGCCTGCCTTGCCGAGATACTCTTTATTATCAACTAAGCAGTTACCCGCAAATACGCCTGCGTTTTTCCCGTTATTGTCCCAAGGGAACTCTTTACCGGGATATAAGTTATCCTATGTAGTATCCAGGACTTGGTCTACTTGAGTGCCAAATTTCGGCTTAATTCATTCAGTTGTTGATAATAAAAACCGACCAAGTGCGAGCCGGATTCGCACACGACGGGTTCCGTACCACCGACGAACAAAACGGCTCCAAAAAACGCATTTCTTGTCTCCCTTTTATTTTTAATTGTAATAGCGGCAATAGAAATGCACATTCTGTGAAAATTTCAAGTCTACCTATTACGGTTCCAAAGATAGATTCCTGTGACAGACAGCGGAGGCTTAGTAATAGGGTTCCTTAGGCGTCCTTTGGGTACGAAACCCTAAAAGTTACGCTCGGAATTATGAAAGTACGGAATAATAGGAATGCATGCAAATAAGAATAAATATTTTTTTTAAATAAATTAGATTGCGAGCAAATTGGTAAAAAATTGCGAGAAAAGCAGCAAAATGAACTGGACATTAGCGCCAATTTTTCATGTGATTGGCCGATAGCAAGGACCATTAAAACAAGAGGACTGTCATTCTCCATACTTTGGATTGTAATTTGTAACCCGACCGCTAGGGGATTTCCGGGCAAAAACTAGATGGCGCTAAAAAAATCGGTTGTCTGTAAAGTCGGTTTACTGACGATAGTCGAACGTGATAAGTTGATAACGTTGACCCTGACTTTGACTTTGACTGAAATTGACATTGACTTTGACTTTGACTGACTTTGACTTTGACTGACTTTGACTTTGACTTTGACTTTGATGTTGACATTGACTTTGACTTTGACTTTGACTTTGACTGTGACTTTGACTTTGACTTTGACTTGGATTTGGACTTCGACTTTTTTCCCAATAAGCTGCTACAATGACATTGACACGCTAAAATGATGGCTAAGTGGCCAGTGTAAATATCTGCCGTTCCACGAATATAACGTCAAAGATTTGTTTTAATAATTTTTAAACTACGATTAAAGCAGGCGTAAAACGGAACTGCCAAAGCAGCATCCACTATTTAAATTTAAAGATTTTTGCCAAACTCAGCAGTGTCTCTTGTCATTCAATAGAGATTTTGACAGCCGTATCTTAGGGAATAAGGGCTAATTTATTAACAATTTGTAAGAAACTATCGTCTTAACGACTTTAGTGCTGGAATAATATAAAGTACCTATTTGACAGGTAACGGCCCCGCAAGGTAACGGCAAATGACGTCACACTTTTTCGTGCGTGCAGCCGGCTTCATCGAATTATAAGACGTTATCACGTCAAAAACTAAACATTTAATGATGTTATAATTGAACAAAGAAACATAGTATCGTAACAATTAGTTAGCAAACAGCTAATAATAAATAAATTCTAACATTTAAATACTGTGTCACGTTTGCAAAGTTTAATAATTGTAAATAATATAATTCTTTTACCAAGCTAGGTGGCGTTGTAAATTCGGGGAACAGCTTTTTGTATGGAGAATGACAGTCCTCTTGTTTTAATGGTCCGATAGTATTATCTAATTGTCTCACAGTTTTTTTCAACCAAAACTTCCTTTATCTAAACCAGGATGACTTCCGCCACTTCTCCACATTTCTGCACTAGAATAACTACAATCGTCATTCCGTTTCAAAGGCCTGAACCGCAAGCGTAAAGCTGTCACCGCTTCACGGATTTATGTCATGGCGGCCATTCCTTATATTTTACATCCCACCGCTAAACGACACTAGCTTCCGTACGATATGCTTACGAAATGTAATTTTAGACGCCATTTTCTTTAATAGTTAGGAAGCTGAGCGCAAAAGATTTTTTTAAGTATTTTATTAAAGTTTATTAAGTTATTTTAAAGTGACTTTTTCCGCACGCTGCGCGTACGGAAAAAGCCGCTTTATGGCCAAGTGTAGATATAAAATGATGTACACAACACGGGAGGTAATAAAAAAAGCCCTCGATCGCATATTTACGTCCCTCGCTTGCAGCTCGGGCCGCAAACTTCTGCGATCTCGGCCTTTCTTTGTATTACCACCCTAGTTGTGTAATGTACTATAAAAACCTGACTTGACCTAGGAGTCCTACTGATTTACAGTGGAGCGGTTACACCGTTCCCATGGTCTCGCCCTATAGCCGGAGGCGGCACATAGAGGGGTTTTTAGTGGGTAAACCTGGGCCTCATCAGCCAACAAGGGAGTCTCACATAACCATCAGGGTCCGTCCCTGCACCCTGGTGGTATGCGAAACGCATTTCCCCCTCTTAAAAAAAAGTATAATAGGAATCCAACTAAGTGGGGGCATACAAGCCTGCAAGCAAGTTCGCTAGCCACGACCACCGTGACTTTTCGCTGATCGCTCAAAGTGAGCGACGGACCAGCGGGGTTGGTTGAAACGGTTCAACCTGTCCTTATGCAGAGTGTGTGATCGAGCTAATGGGAGTTTTAGTTGCCGGTTCGCTACCCGTAGCCCAGCTAAGAAGAGTACGACAAGGAAATTAGCGAAGCCCGACCATGGTCGGAGTGAATTTAAACCAGGATATTCGGATCCCAGGGCAAATCGGGGCGGGTGAGTGCAAAAGAATTACAATGATTTCTTCATGTGGCAAATACCTTGAGGAGGTTTGTATCCAATCATGGTACAATAAACCAGATAGTAGGTAGGCGGGTAGGTAGTGGTAGGTGGTGGTATAAGTTTATTGTGCAACTGTTACTTTTAAGAATTGTTATGTATTAGTTACGGTATATAGTTTATGTCAATCTAGCATTTTAGGCGCTTGGTGAAAACTGTAAGCCTGTTATGTATTTTTATAAATAAATAAATAGGTATCTTGGGTCACCTGACATTTGGTTTCATCCCAATATGAAACTAAAAGATGATATACCAAAATGGCAGCCAGCTATAACAATGCACTCGAGAAATGGCAGACTATAACAATGTACCTATAACGTAACTATTATGAAACGATGGATTCGGTGCAATGGAGTATTTTGTTCACAGACGAATGGATCGCACGATTGAATAATAAAATATGCTCTTTATTTCAGAGACGTTGTAAATATTTCCAGACGGAGTTGTGTCTTATCTTGTTGTAGGTAGTCGATATTTTACTAGTTTATGTACAAATCTGATTTTCTTTGCTGTACTGGGTAGTTAACAAGTCTCTACCTTCAATATGCACCTTTTTCCTGAAAAGTTACAAGTATTTTCCGTAAATAAATCAACCGAATTACAATGATTTGCAATTATCAGTTTTCGGGGAAAATGAGGCATCTTGAGTGAATAAACTGGTTTACTACTTAAGACAGTTAAGGAAAACCTGACTGTTTAGGCCAGTGGTCGGCAAGTACGGCCCGCGGGAGGGTTTAATCCGGCCCGCCGGCGGTCCTTCCAAATAAGTAGTACTTATATGGCCCCTGATAAAACAACATTAATTTTTGCTATAGTTCTGGCCCTCCTCTCAAATTTCTTATATTTTCTGGCCCGCCATGAAAAAACTTTGCCCACCACTGGTTCAGGCAGTTACCGCAAAAACTTCTAACACAGAATTTCTTAATCTTTTTTCGGTCACAGATCACCTACAATATTTTGGAAAGCTAACCGACTCACCGAATATAATCATATAAAGCGAAAATCAAGCGCAAATGAAAGTTAGTGTCGTATGCGAGCCACGAGGACCCCTGGCTCTCTTATCACGGACCCCTAAGGGGTCCAAGGACCACAGTTTAAGAAACTCTGTTCTAACAGAACAAAACTAAATGCTCAATAATATACAACACTCTTCCTCTTCGCAGTTCCGAAAGATGCCACCCAAATTGAATGTACCAAATATGAAAACACTACTGACAAGGTTCTAAAATGTCTGGCTAATATGGTTGACTGCAATACAGCTAATGAAATCACCATCAAGACGTGATCAAATCAAGTTGGAAAGCACGCAAAGTGTGCAAATTAATTAGCAACAGTAGTAATTAGCGAACAGTACGAAACAAAGGTGCTCGAGACACATATAGACGCTCTAGACTAGCGGTAGGTATTTATTATGGTAATGAACGTCTGAGAGACGCGGCGATAACACAGTGGCAAAACAATGTAGAATAAATGAGTTGAATATCGTTGAAAATGGCATTAAGACATTAGAGAATATTCACAACAATAAAATGCTGTTTTTGAGTCAGACTAATTATGATTATTACGACTTAACGGAGCTGGCATAGTCAGTCTGACAAAAGCTCCCTAAAAATAAAGATTTAAAAAAAATATATTAGGTCCTAATTTATTAGTTGCAGATATTTTTACAGCTGATAGTACTCGGTCTCTGGAGTATATTAAATCATGAAACATTATAGCTTTTACGATGTTTTTTTGGAGAAAAAGGAAAAACAAATTTGCTACGTAATAACACCCTGTTAATGTGATTACTAAATGAAAACTCATTGAACAGATTCTAGTAGCTCTTTTACATACCACTTAACTGTAACTGGCCACTTCACGTCGATAAATCCCATCCTAATGACATTTGCATTTTTCCCGCCGAACCGTTACGACATTTACGACAAACAATTGATGACATGACAGATAGTGTTATTGTGACATGTGATAATGCACATGGTGATTTTTTTTAGAAGAAATTATATTTTTTTTTTAGGTAAATTAAATCAAAAAAGTTATATGAAAAGATTTCTTAATTTCTATTTAAAAATAAAATAAATAAATAAAATAAAATAATTTATTTCTGTAAGTAGGCCCTCAAGGGCTCTTTTACATGTTTTATCTCTAATTCTTTTCTTTTGGCGTTAAAGTTAAATAATTTTTCTACTCCTGTACTGTTATCTGTCTTTTACTTGGTCACGAACACTAATATAAGAACATATATAATATGAGTTCAGAGAAGTCTATACTCTATTCCCCATAACAGCACTAGTGTCGTTATAGCCACTTTACGTTATTGCTAGCAACCACAGACTTCTAAATCTAGGTTAAACTGAGGTCAAGGATTAAGCGCTCAATTTTAACTTTACGGTAAAAATGCACAACTACCAACTTAACAAACAATTAAAATCCTACGGCTTTTAAGAAAAACAAAACTTTCTGAACTAAATTCATTGATGCCAACATAAAAACAAAAGTATTTTTAATATATTCACTGCGTGTCAACTTCATTTAAAAAATAAAAAGTTTACCATAGACACATACTGACAGTCATACGTCATATTTGCCTTCTTTGCAGGTTATGCCTTGTTTGTATTTTATAATTTTAAAACCTGTCGTAGAAAAAGTATTGTATGCAACGTTGTATAATTAAGTCAAAAAACGCTCATTGCGTCTCTATTTGCGATACTCGCCGCATTCGCGGCTCGTATCGCAACTCACGCAATTCGCATTTTTTGAACCTTCTTATACAACTGTTGCATAAAATACTATTAATGTAAAGTATAATGTGTTAAAATATCTGCAACTAATAAATTAGGAGCTTATATATTATTATTACAGCTGTAGAGGAGTGACTCACTCTGCAATTTCGCCGTGCAGCTACTACTACCAAATTTTGCTCCTCTGCAGGAGATTCGCCAGCGACCAGAAAGAGCACGCGTTATGCGAAAGAGAGAGACGGTCGGATGCGGTGCGTGCCGTCTGGTGGTCGCACCCGAACGTCAGTTTTGTTAGAAAGAGAAACTTTTGTACGTAGTACTATTCCTTATTATTTTGTCGTAGTGCACACACAAACCGCTACAAAAATGTGGAGCTTACATTATCCAATATAAAAAATTGCTTAGACCACAGTCTTCTCTTCTTATAGTGCCTCTCCAACCAGTGAAGGTTGGCAGTCCGCTCCGCATACTGTATATCTCTCGGTCTTTGGCGAGGTTAAAAGCTCCGCTGCACTGGTGACTCCGGTCCATTCCCGGATGTTTCGCAGCCATGATTTCTTCCTGCGCCCGGCAGCTCGTCTTCCAGCCACTTTGCCCATGATTATCAATATAATAGCAATAATTTTTCTTTCTACAAAAGGTACATCGCGCGCTTGAATCGCACTACAAGCAAAGAAATAAGAATGCGTAAGGATCCTCTTGTATGGATCGCACACAAACGTGGTATCGCGCGTCTGTGTAAATACGTGTCGCGCACTCCTAAATGGCCGAAGTTGAACTACTTGTTCGTATATACTTTGGTAAAGTTGCATTAGAAGAGAAAATACGCAAGGAACTCCTCAGTCTTTTTCAAAAACAGACAATTTTAGTCTGCTGTTCGTTGTCTCCCACTGGGTGTATCTACGTAATATAAATCCTAACATTCATTTTCTTGCTACAACACGCGGAGCGAGTTTTCTCAAAAAACCCTCATGTTTATTAATAAAGCTTAATTTATTCATGAAAAGTGATCATGCCGTGTTAACATGCATTTTTAAACCGTCTTGACAGACAGCGTCGGCGAGCATCGACACTGCAAGTAAATGTTGTGTCGTCACCGTTGTATCATGAATATTTTAAGTGCTGTTTAAAACTGACGCTTATTATTAAAGAGTCTGTTTTAATATTAACTTTTTTTTATAACTGGCACACAGGCAGATGGCCCACCTGATGGCCACCGCCGCCTATAGACATTGGCAACACTAGATGTATCACCAATGCGTTGCCGGTCTCGAAGATATTTGAATGACATCCTTTTTTTTTTAACTTTACCAGTAGCTTGGTCGGCTTTTGCGACCAGTTGCTGCGCATATAACGGCTCTGCCCTAGCTCTATAGAGTTAGGGTAGGGCATGCTACTCACTACTTGTGGTGGTGGTGGATCTGAGGTGGGCTAGTTGCCCATTAGTGACCAGCCTGGCAGCTTGGAGGCGTTGGGCTGGCATAAGTAAATGTGGACCGTGCAGTATGGCCGGCCGGTATAGCACAGAAGGTGCAGAGGGACCACGTAAGGGAGAGACTCCCAGGACCTCCGTTTTGAAAAATTACATACTGTAGCGCAGTGGGAAAATCTTAGCAGGAAATTCATTCTAGATCCCTATTGTAGGCACGTAGTGGAGTATAGTGACTCAAGGAAGTGGGAATGAACCGCCTGCCGATGACGGGTGCGATGGTAGAATGATGCGTAGTTAATTCATCTTCAAAGTTCAATTCTGAAATCAGTGAAACGTTTCGTATGTTTGTATGAAATATATAAAATTAGAATTTGGCGTGTTTTAAAAAAGTTGCAAAACGAAAGTAGCTCAGATTATGGAGTAGAAAGGACCCTTTCATTTAAAGCCCTATTATGGGAGGAACCCTGTATATTTTATGGTGCTGCTGGACATAGGCCTCCCCCATGGATCAGTTCAGAGCTCAGTCCTGCGCAGATCGCATCCACCTACTCCCCGCTACTCACACTCTTTTCTATATATTGCTGATTTATTATTGCACGAATAGAGACATCGTTCAAAGGACATAATTGAACTGTAGCGATGAAAGCCTCCCGTCGACGCGCGTTGGGAAGATTGAGCTACTCCATTCGAATTTGTCGGAGAAGAAAAATAGTAGGCACCTGCACCTAAATGCATTCGTTCCGTGGACGCAAGGTAGGAGCCAAGAGCGGTCAAAAAAAGATTTTATTAAAAAAAATCATATGTCAACATCACAAGAAAGAGGATTAATGTGTCTTGATACTAGGGAAATATCTTTCCGTTCTCACTCCTTAGTGCAGGGCTCGGAAACCGGTATTTGCTCCATACAAAATACCGGTATTCTTTCCGTTCTTATCGTTCTTTGGTTTATTATTTCTTTTTTAACCAGACAATCTAATAATACGAAATCAAGACTTAAATACATTACTGAGCTCTACATAAAAAGCATAAAATAATTCAAAATATTGGGCTATTTCGGGGTTTTTGCAAAATACCGGTTCCGAACCCTGCCTTAGTGTCCGATCTGAGTGGACGCCCACACAGTCCGATTCCGATCCACTCGGGGTGGTCCGGTTAGCGACCTGGTTCGACCCCAGGAAACGCCACGGCCGACCACCCGGTCATACTATCGACGCGACGCTGGACGCTCGCCGCTCAGGCCTTACACTTACACCACACGAGGGTGGCGCCGGCGGGTATTCGTTTGAAGTGCCGTCATTTTAACGTCTGCGAGGGCGACATATCATTACGCACATGTGTCGCGGGGGCGAAATTCGTGTCCGTCAAGATAGCGTACACCGTAAAGATATTCAGAATCTGATGCAGCCAATAAATAGTACCCAAATAGTACCGACGATATACCTAGGTGAAAAAAATAGTACCCTTAAACTTTCTAAAATATAAGGCCTGTTCACGGTGTACGCTACCGGGCGTCAAGCTGGCGTACACCGTTTGTATCTCTGAACCGGCTTTGTTTTTAGACACGCTTTATATCTCAAAAAATAGTACCCAAATAATACCCTAGGGCCCTAAAATTTCATTTCTCTAGTTATCGTAGAAGCCGAGATATAGTGAGCTCTTTATATAAGAAATTCCCGGGTACGCCAGCTTGACGGTGTGAAATTTTGTACACCGTTAAGTTATGGAATATCTCGGCTTCTACGATAGCTAGAGAAATGAAATTTTAGGGCCCTAGGGTACTATTTAAGTACAATTTTTTGAGATATAAAGCGTTTCCAAAAACAAAGCCGTTCCAGAGATACAAACGGTGTATGCCAGCTTGACGCCCGGTAGCGTACACCGTGAACAGGCCTTATATTTCGAAAAGTTTAAGGGTACTATTTTTTTCACCTAGTTATTTCGTCGGTACTATTTGGGTACTATTTATTGGCTGCATCGGATTCTGAATATCTTTACGGTGTACGCTATCTTGACGGACACCGAAATTCGACGCTCTAAGCTAACGCGGACTTTTCTGTTTTAATGTCGCTTTCAGATCTGAAGCGCTTCGGCACTGGATTATTTGTTAGAATCTCCAGTGCCATGTATAGATACAAGAAATGATAGTATTGTACATAGATTTAATTGCTCTCATTGTAAGTCCCACGTGGTGATACTGGTGATGTTATAGAAATGTAGTGGAACTTTACGACCACATTAAAAACAAATAAACATGTTAGATGACAAGGGCATTGAGAATTGTATTGTAAGTATATATTGCGTATTTATCTGTCTGTACTTGAAGTTTAGATTAGAACTAGGGATGTAACGATACACAGTTTTGTCGATACGATACCGATACCGATATATAGTAGTTAATATCGGCGATACCGATACCGATATCTTAGCTAAATAATGAAGTATGAATTTCAGATATTTTTATGTCCTTATTATAACTAATGGCAATGACTACTGGTTATATTTACCAGAGAGTCAACCTTGAAAGTGTAAAGTAAAAATAATAAATTGTCAACTCAAAATTCTTTTTTTTATTAAGAACCAAAGATTTAATTAACATAGTAATTATCATTGCACAAGGTAATAGAATAGACCAATACATAAATTAAGTCAGAAATTGAAATTACTTTTTTGCAGATTTTTTTTCATACAGCAAATTCTTCAAATATATCGGTTGTATAATATCGGCGATACCGATATATCGGCCGATATATCGGTATCGGTATCGGTATCGTTACATCCCTAATTAGAACTAGAAGAAGACCTAAGCGTAGGGTTAGTAAAGAAAAAACTTATCCACCAAAAACAATCTCAGGAAGATGATCTACTGGTAATCATTTAATGATGTCAAAATTAACGACCTTGTTTCCTACGTTGTTAGAGTCTGTGTGGAAAGAGAATAGGATTTAGATTTGGGGGCGCTGTAATGCTTTTCTAACGTATTTGCAAAAAAAAATGCCATACTGGTTAGGTTAGTTCCGTTTTTCGCCACGCCTATTCTCTTTCCGCACATACTCTATTAACATTCTTTCTATAGCAACCCTGTCAAAAACATCACGGTCAAGTTCTTATTCAATGTTGCTTCATATAGTTGCTACACTGCTGCCGTTCTATCAAATGGCTAACCCGACTCTATTGGACATAATAAAAATCTTATGTAACTTTTTTTAAAGGGGGTCGAAATGGGAGGTCGAAAATTTAAAGTTGGGCTATTATATCAAGTGGGATATCAAATGAAAGGGCTTAATTTGTAGATTCCAAAACAATTTTTAATTTTTTCTTAATCATGTAAAAAAAATACCATTCTCCCCCTATTATCTTCGAAGTTACTGAACAGAAAAATCAGTTATAATTACCAATTATTAATATCATCCTAAATATTTCAGGAAAAATATAACGGTTTTCCTAACTTGCATAGTTTTTTCGAAATTCGCAAAAATCGTAACACAAACTTATTTGCTGTTACTAAACTAACCGCGACCTATGTCGATGTATGGGAACAACAATTTTTCAACAACAAAGTGTGTCCCACCATACGGTTTATCTTGAACTATTCACGTATCTACTTACGAGTTTGTACGGAACCCTCGGTGCGCGAGTCTGACTCGCATTTGACCGGTTTTTTTAATATCAATCCTATCGAAAACTTTCAAGTTCTTATTCAAGTTTCTTCATAAAGTGGCTCGACAGCTGTTTTTTTAAATATAAAAAGATGCTGTTTGTACTTCTAGTCACGGTAATTATTCCAGTCATCAGCGACTGTCGGCCCCCGCGCAGTTGTCGTTGGTTGTCGTGATGTATTGCAAGGGAGAGGGCCGAGGGCTCTTCCCTCCTCTGAGTAGTCTGCAATTGTTTATTTCCCATAGTTTAACAGGTAAGTAGCTAGGTATGTTTCCGTTGTTTTGTGTAGTCTTGGGTCTTGATGCCAGCGTAGTAATTATTGTTATTGCGATGTAAAACACTTTGCTATGTCAACAATTTCGCACTTTTCTGTGCTTATTAAAATGCTATTGTTACACTATCACATTTATCATAGAATTCTTCTTTATTATTGCTTTTTATATATTTTTCGAATCAAGATAAAAGGTAAATCACCGATAAGTAAAAACCATTATTAATATGAATACCCCTTCAAATACCCTCGTTTACCGGACCGAATCTCCTTCACATCAGAATCATATTATACTGAGTTTCTGTCATTAGAATCATTGTTCCCGTAAAATCAAATCATTCCAAGAACGAAGACCTCGTGATAGTGGCGGGGCTAGGTAGGTGTATGCGATATGTACAGGACCGCACTCAGGGGCGAATGCTTTGCCATTCTCCAGAAATATGTCTGCGTCTAATTCACGCGTCTCCATACATTTAGTATGAAAACAGCGACGCGGTAATTAGGTGACCGCAGACATATTTCTGGAGAATGGCCGGGCTACACTTATGCCATATGCGGGGCTATGGGAGGATTGGGAGAGGCCTATTCACAGCCGTGGACATCCATAACCAATGGTAAGACAACGATAACCAATGGAAAATCGCCTTTGTACATATACCTTAATTTTGTAACCCTGTAATTTGTCTTATTTTGTGCAATAAAGTGTTTACATACATACATACATACAAAATCCCCCATGAGCAGTGGTCGGCATTATCTGTGCAAAACTTCAACAGAACTTGCCAAGCGGACATAATATCGTCGACCGTAAGCTGAATTACGGTAAGGGACAGGCAAAATAATGTCCCTTACGCTAATTCAGCCTACGGTCGACTTATTGTGCTTACAGCCATGAAAACATTAAAAATCGTTATGACTCAAGTATTGGAAATCCGAGATTTCGATATAGAGTCAAATTTAATACTGATCAGCCAATAATATTTTTATTTCCTTGGTTGTACCCCATTGTGTCAGCTTCACAAGTTTTGTTAAAGTTTTGCACCAATAGGCGGTCACTGCTCATCAGATAGCTCGTCTAAATATAAATTTTCGCCTTGTCGCATATCAAAAACTTCCAAGCATTAGAATCGAGTCTTCAACTTCTAACAAGATTGTCTGAGTAAACAGGATTTCAGGATTATGCTTAAGCTGTTTGCGCCTGTATCGATTTTGATATTAGCACAAAATCCCGGATTCGCCTAGTTCAGCCGGCGGGTTTGTCCGCCATAATCTTTTACTGGTATAATTTTGTCCATTTCGTTTCGGTTATTGGACGGCATCTCAGTTAGTATTTGTAATAAATGTTTATTTGCCCCTTAACGTAGATTTGAGTTTTTATTGTTTATCGCATTTGCATTTTCATTTAATAGTCTTCGCTTCCCTTTTAATATGGATATATTCAAATTTTTATCGATTTTTGAGATAATGGCATTGTGTATGTCTCTCTGTACTACAAGAAGTTAAGTAATAAAAATATGATATTTGGTGCGGTCTCTGGATGTCATTTTTTCTGCCGATTGTATTTCAATTCAACCGACTTTAAAAAATTAAGAGATTAATTAAACTCCATTTTACTATAATCTTTGTTGCGTATACGTTTGTATTATTCCGTGATACCTACACCTTTTATTGGTGTTTTTTCTCTTGGATAATCTTATGTGAATAATGTCAATATTATTTGTATTGTATGTCGTCTTAATACACTCACGGACAGCGAATTCGAGTCATTTTCTATATAATTGGGCGATTTTTTTTTAAAGTTGTGCACTAGTTTTTTTTAATCTGTTAAATTTTACATAATTTCTACTCAGAATCACGCGTACCTACTATCGTCTCTGATAGAAGAAAAAAACTGTCCCATTTTTTTTCCGTTACTTTTCCGTACGCACTTGTATGGCGGTGGCGCCAACGCAACGGAAGAGCGAGATTTGTATGAAAAATTTGGGACACTTTTTTCTTGTTGTGAAAATAACCAATCCGTGAGTGTATTTTTAACTAAGCAGTTACACAATTGAGGAGATACGTAGAAGAACGAGGGTCACCGACATAGCCAAACGGATAAGCTTGTGGAAGTGGCAATGGGCAGCCCATATAGCGCTTAGAACAGAGCCATCTGTTCTACGTGCTATCGTGCGTCTGTGTGAATAGGTAAAGTATTTTTTTATTTATATTTGTTCGATCCACTTAAAGGAAACAAAGCGATTGTTTGTAAACCTCAAAAACACCAAGATGACGTTATTGTAAAAAGTCGTTACAACCACCTTTAAAGTTCAATTGATTATCAACTCTATCTCCATGAACCATAGTTTACAAATGCATTAATAGGATAATGGCGTTCCAGTTCCAGCTGCCTTCGCTTTGTTCGGATCTCAGATAGTCAGGTAAATGCCAGGGGTGTGAAGTGCATAATATGTCTAAAGTCATATTTCTATTAAAGCAATTTTAACTCTTGGCAAAGGCCTTAGAGTTGATAATCCACTAAAATGAAAATGCACGAAGTCTTTATCTGTGAAGCACGCTTCTCTTTTATGACGGACGATAATGAGGTACAAAACCACACAACAGTATTGTTTCCTTTAAGTGGATCGTACAAATATAAATAAAAAATATTACGTGTCGCACACTCCTAAACTGCCGGAGTTGGTCTACTGGTTCATCTTTATACTTTGGCCTTACGGAGCACCTATCCTAGTGTATCTATGAATATTCCCAGAGTGTTACACTTTCTTTCAGATTGTGATCGTGGAAAGCCGGCAATGTTTTTAAAGTACAGGGAGCGGTTGTATAAATATTCAAATAAGCTTTCCCTTCATAATTATTACACCGTAGGGGTTTAGAGCTCAGCTAATGGATTGAGGTAAACCCTTAACAGGTATTAGAAATAAGTCAATTTCACGGATATTCAGTCAACACACTGCGAAAGCGGATATTGGTAATTATGAGCTGAGTGTTATGTGCTTTTTATGGGATAAAAGTGAAAAGTAATGGCGTATTTTATGTCTGTTGTGAAATTTAATCAATTAGAAGTGATATGAAGTAGATTGAGATGCTTTTTTCTGATTACGCACCGTGAGATCAAAAGAGAAGATGGTCGCTTAAATAAACCCAAATTGTGTAACTCATCATCATCATAGGACGTCCACTGCTGGCCATAGGCCTCCCTCATAGATTTCCAATTGGTTCGGTTGGAAGCAACCTGCATCCACCGTGAGCCAGCAGCCTTAACCAGATCATCTGTCCATCTTGTTGGTGGACGCCCGACGCTGCGCTTGCCGATTCGTGGTCTCCATTCGAGAACCTTTCGGCCCCAACGGCCATCTGTTCTACATGCTATATGCCCTGCCTGATGAAATAAGTACAAACACATATAATCCTTATAAGGGATAGTATACGCCATACATTGTAACATCTGCTGAGAAACAATGCGCCCTAGTTGTTACAGCAGGATCATTCAGAACTTTGCAGTCAATCTCGTTTCTAATATAATTTAGTCCGTCAGTTACATTATGGATAAATATTCTATAGTAAGAATAATTTTTACTTTACAAAAAATTTGAATGGGGCTTTATATTTTTGGTTTAAAATTTGTTATTAGCATTAATAGTGTTGTCGCCCTGGGATGGCAGCACTGGCTGACGTCACATCCGAGTGGCGGCGGTGGCGATGGCGGGCTTCTCTTGGCGCAAAGGCGTGGGGGGAAGGGCGCGAGCGGCAGCGGGGCCGTCACTCTTGTGCTGGACTCCGAGCAAGAACGTTGTGATTAGATCAGATTACCCAATTACTTGTAAAGTGCTTACTTACTACTTGATTATTATATCTGTATATTGCTTCCTATCGTTCGTTTCATTTATATCAGAAGTGCTCGAACCGCGCCATGGTACCGAAAAGAAAACGCGAGAAGTATCTAAACGTAAAAGCAGAAGTAAAACTAGACGAAAGCATTCTCATAAAAGTAGACGTGAATATAGTTCAACCTCGGAGTCAAGTGCGTATTTCAGAAGTAGTTCGTCATCAACCAGCAGTACCAGCAGTGACAGCAGCAGCGGGCACAGGAGGCACCGAAGGAGAAAGAGTGTTTGTAACCGCTCCAAGACAGTGAGTCAAAATGCAATATTATCTTCTGTTATTCCGGAGTTCGACCCGTTAGTTGACGACGTATATATGTGGCTTAATGTTGTTGATGCTAATGCCAAAGCGTTCGGATGTTCAGATAAAGTAACAAAATACCAGGCGTTGCAAAAGTTACGAAATACCGCGAAAACATGGTATGATTCATTGCAAAAAAAAAACGAAACTTCATGGACCACGTAAGATTAGAAAGACTGGCGCAATAGAATGTTACACTTTTAAGTCAATCGAAACATGCATACTTCACTATCTGAGTTAATGAGTGTTAAACCTAGTGAAGGACAGTCTTTGTACGAATTTTTCTTCCAACAAAAAAAGTAGAATTGATCGGTTACGGTTAGCATTCAAAGAAAAGATGTGATATCGATTATTATTACTCTAATATAAGGCTGCGTCCCGACTCATTTCTCATTCATAGAATTGTTCTCCAAGAAGGAGGTGGAAATCGTAAAAGTGTCATACCCGGGCGTGTAGAGGGTCCGAGCGTGACCTCCAGAAAAATCTGACTTTTCAGTCTACCGAGTAAAGTTTCGGATTCGATCGACGGCCCGCCTAAACGGTGATAGTTAGGTATATAGTGCTCGACCAAATGTCATAGAGGATCCTGGGCGACGAAAAAGGGTCATCTTTTTTTTTCAAAATGGCGTCATCAAAATGGCGGAAAATTTTCAAATTGGTCGTAGAGAGTTGGAATTTGGCATCAGGGTTAGGTTTGGGCCCCTGATTCAGAATGTCAAAAAATTTTTTTGAAATTCAAAAAAAAAAATTTGTATGGCGTTTTTTTTTGAATCGCATTGGCGTGAAAACGGTGGTAGATAGGTACAGTGTGCTCGACCAAATGTCATAGAGGTTTGCAAGACAAAGAGAGTGGCATTTGTTTTTTTTCAAGATGGCGACTTCAAAATGGCCGCCGATTTTCAAATTCGTCTGAGGAGGCCTAAATTCGGTATCGGGGGGTTGTTGGGGCCTACGAGTCCGAATCTGGAATTAGATTTTTTTCGTTCATACAATTTTTTTTTTTTTCATACAACTCAAAAAATGTATGGAGATTTTTTCAAATTAGTCCGAGGGGGCCCAAATTCGCTATCGGTACTTTTTTAGGGCCTACTAATCGAACTGTGAAATCAGAATTTTTTCGTTCATATAAAAAATATTTTTTTTCATACAACTAAAAAAAGTAACTTTTGCGAGCCCGAAGGGCGAGCTTCAGGGTGCGAGGCCGAAGGCCGAGCCCCCGCGGAGGGCCGCAGGCCCGACGCCTCATCCCCTTGGCAAGCTCTCCCAATACCTAAGTAACTTAAAGCGAGGCCGAAGGCCGAGCTCCGCGTAGGGCCGAAGGCCCGAAGCGTCCGAATAGTCCCAATTTTCCGCAGGCCCTCGGGGGAGCGTTAGCGACGCGAGGCCGAAGGCCGAGCTCCGCGTAGCACCGAAGGTGCGGAGCGTCACAGTGCCGCTCTCACCTACGCGAGCCCAAGGGCCGCAGGCCCGAAGGGCGAGCCCGCCCAGATCCTTACTACCCCCATAGTATCTTATAGCTCTCCCGAGGGCCGCAGGCCCTCGGGGGAGCGTCAGCGACGCGAGGCCGAAGGCCGAGCTCCGCGTAGCACCGAAGGTGCGGAGCGTCACAGTGCCGCTCCCACCTATGCGAGCCCGAGGGCCGCAGGCCCGAAGGGCGAGCCCGCCCAGATCCTTACTACCCCCACAGTATCTTATAGCTCTCCCGAGGGCCGGAGGCCCTCGGGGGAGCGTGAGCGACGCGAGGCCGAAGGCCGAGCTCCGCGTAGCACCGAAGGTGCGGAGCGTCACAGTGCCGCTCCCACCTACGCGAGCCCGAGGGCCCAGGCCCGAAGGGCGAGCCCGCCCAGATCCTTACTAACCCCTAAGTGTCTTTCAGCTCACCCGAGGGCCGCAGGCCCTCGGGGGAGCGTCAGCGACGCGAGGCCGAAGGCCGAGCTTCCGCGTAGCACCGAAGGTGCGGAGCGTCACAGTGCCGCTCCCACCTACGCGAGCCCGAGGGCCGCAGGCCCGAAGGGCGAGCCCGCCCAGAACCTTACTACCCCCTAAGTATCTTATAGCTCACCCGAGGGCCGCAGGCCCTCGGGGGAGCGTCAGCGACGCGAGGCCGAAGGCCGAGCTCCGCGTAGCACCGAAGGTGCGGAGCGTCACAGTGCCGCTCCCACTTACGCGAGCCCGAGGGCCGCAGGCCCGAAGGGCGAGCCCGCCCAGATCCTTACTACCCCCTAAGTGTCTTTCAGCTCACCCGAGGGCCGCAGGCCCTCGGGGGAGCGTCAGCGACGCGAGGCCGAAGGCCGAGCTCCGCGTAGCACCGAAGGTGCGGAGCGTCACAGTGCCGCTCCCACCTACGCGAGCCCAAGGGCCGCAGGCCCGAAGGGCGAGCCCACCCAGATCCTTATTACCCCCACAGTACGTTATAGCTCACCCGAGGGCCGCAGGCCCTCGGGGGAGCGTCAGCGACGCGAGGCCGAAGGCCGAGCTCCGCGTAGCACCGAAGGTGCGGAGCGTCACAGTGCCGCTCCCACCCACGCGAGCCTGCGGGCCTGCGGCCCCTGGGCCGCAGGACCGCACGGCGAGCCCACCCAGACAATCACTCTCGCTTTCCTTCGCAAGCTAATTTCTTTGCATGCAGATTATTCACAAACTCTCATTTCCTTTCCCTTCCCACAGCAAATTTAAAACTTGAAAAACAATACCGCTCTCCCCCTCCCACGCATTCCCCTACCGCTACCCCCTATATGATTAAGTACAAACCCCCTATTGCACGCGGGGCGCTTGCGCCCCGCGCACCATGCGACAACTAGTTAATCTAATATAAGGCTGCGTCCCCACTCATTTCTGACGTTGAATTGATCTCCAAGAAGGAGGTGGAAATCGTGAAAGTGTCATACCCGGGCGTGTAGAGGGTCCGAGCGTGACCCCCAGAAAAATCTGACTTTTCGGTCTACCGAGTAAAGTTTCGGATTCCATCAACGGCCCGCCTAAACGGTTATAGATAGGTACAGGGTGCTCGACCAAATGTCATAGAGGACCCTGGGCGACGAAAGAGGGTCATCATTTTTTTTCAAAATGGCGTCGTCAAAATGGCGGAAAATTTTCAAATTGGTCGTAGAGAGTTGAAATTTTGCATACGAGTTAAGTTTGGGCCCCTGATTCGGAATGTCAAAAAATTTTTTTGAAATTCAAAAAAAAAAATTTGTATGGCGTTTTTTTTTGAATCGCATTAACTCTTAAAAAGTGGCAGATAGGTACAGGGTGCTCGACCAAATGTCATAGAGGTTTGCGAGACAAAGAGAGTGGCATTTGTTTTTTTCCAAGATGGCGACTTCAAAATGGCGGCCGATTTTCAAATTAATCTGAGGGGGCTGAAATTCGGTATCGGGGGATTTTTGGGGCCTACAAATCCGAATCTGGAATCAGGTTTTTTTCGTTCATACAAAAAATATTTTTTTTCATACAACTCAAAAAATGTATGGAGATTTTTTCAAATTTATCCGAGGGGGTCCAATTTCGGTATGGGGGGGTTTTTGGGGCCTGCAAATCTAACTGTGAAATCAGAATTTTTTTGTTCATACAAAAAATATTTTTTTTCATACAACTAAAAAAAGTAATTTTCGCGAGCCCGAAGGGCGAGCTTCAGGGTGCGAGGCCGAAGGCCGAGCCCCCGCGGAGGGCCGCAGGCCCGACGCGTCATCTCCTTGGCAAGCTCTCCCCATACCCAAGTAACCTAAAGCGAGGCCGAAGGCCGAGCTCCGCGTAGGGCCGAAGGCCCGAAGCGTCCGAATAGTCCCAATTTTTACTATATCCAAGTATCTTTTAGCTCACCCGAGGGCCGCAGGCCCTCGGGGGAGCGTCAGCGACGCGAGGCCGAAGGCCGAGCTCCGCGTAGCACCGAAGGTGCGGAGCGTCACAGTGCCGCTCCCACCTACGCGAGCCCGAGGGCCGCAGGCCCGAAGGGCGAGCCCGCCCAGGTCCTTACTACCCCCACAGTAATTTTCAGCTCACCCGAGGGCCGCAGGCCCTCGGGGGAGCGTCAGCGACGCGAGGCCGAAGGCCGAGCTCCGCGTAGCACCGAAGGTGCGGAGCGTCACAGTGCCGCTCCCACTTACGCGAGCCCGAGGGCCGCAGGCCCGAAGGGCGAGCCCGCCCAGATCCTTACTACCCCCTAAGTGTCTTTCAGCTCACCCGAGGGCCGCAGGCCCTCGGGGGAGCGTCAGCGACGCGAGGCCGAAGGCCGAGCTCCGCGTAGCACCGAAGGTGCGGAGCGTCACAGTGCCGCTCCTACCTACGCGAGCCCGAGGGCCGCAGGCCCGAAGGGCGAGCCCGCCCAGATCCTTACTACCCCCTAAGTGGCTTTCAGCTCACCCGAGGGCCGCAGGCCCTCGGGGGAGCGTCAGCGACGCGAGGCCGAAGGCCGAGCTCCGCGTAGCACCGAAGGTGCGGAGCGTCACAGTGCCGCTCCCACCTACGCGAGCCCGAGGGCCGCAGGCCCGAAGGGCGAGCCCGCCCAGGTCCTTACTACCCCCACAGTAATTTTCAGCTCACCCGAGGGCCGCAGGCCCTCGGGGGAGCGTCAGCGACGCGAGGCCGAAGGCCGAGCTCCGCGTAGCACCGAAGGTGCGGAGCGTCACAGTGCCGCTCCCACTTACGCGAGCCCGAGGGCCGCAGGCCCGAAGGGCGAGCCCGCCCAGATCCTTACTACCCCCTAAGTGTCTTTCAGCTCACCCGAGGGCCGCAGGCCCTCGGGGGAGCGTCAGCGACGCGAGGCCGAAGGCCGAGCTCCGCGTAGCACCGAAGGTGCGGAGCGTCACAGTGCCGCTCCCACCTACGCGAGCCCGAGGGCCGCAGGCCCGAAGGGCGAGCCCGCCCAGATCCTTACTACCCCCTAAGTGTCTTTCAGCTCACCCGAGGGCCGCAGGCCCTCGGGGGAGCGTCAGCGACGCGAGGCCGAAGGCCGAGCTCCGCGTAGCACCGAAGGTGCGGAGCGTCACAGTTCCGCTCCCACCTACGCGAGCCCAAGGGCCGCAGGCCCGAAGGGCGAGCCCACCCAGATCCTTACTACCCCCTAAGTGTCTTTCAGCTCACCCGAGGGCCGCAGGCCCTCGGGGGAGCGTCAGCGACGCGAGGCCGAAGGCCGAGCTCCGCGTAGCACCGAAGGTGCGGAGCGTCACAGTGCCGCTCCCACCCACGCGAGCCTGCGGGCCTGCGGCCCCTGGGCCGCAGGACCGCACGGCGAGCCCACCCAGACAATCACTCTCGCTTTCCTTCGCAAGCAACATTCTTTGCATGCAGATTATTCAACAACTCTCCCTCGCTTTCCCTTCCCACAGCAAATTTTAAACTTGAGCACCTCACTCGCTCTCCCCCTCCCACGCATTCCCCTACCGCTACCCCCTATATGTATAAGTACAAACCCCCTACTGCACGCGGGGCGCTTGCGCCCCGCGCACCATGCGACAACTAGTTACTCTAATATAAGGCTGCATCCCGACTGATTTCTAACCGGTGAATTGATCTCCGGGAAGGAGGTGGAAATCGTATAAGTGTGGCCTACGGGCGTATAGGGGGCGGCCCCAGTACCCCCAGAAAAATCTGACTTTTGATTCCTCCATAGTGAAGTCTTGATATGATCAACGGCCCGCCTAAACGGTAGTAGTTAGGTGAAGGGTGCTCGACCAAATGTCATAGAGGACCTTGGGCGACGAAAGAGGGTCATCATTTTTTTTCAAAATGGCGTCGTCAAAATGGCGGAAAATTTTCAAAATGGTCGTAGAGAGTTGAAATTTGGTATCAGGGTAGCTTTCGGGCCCCTGATTCAGAATGTCAAAAAATTTTTTTGAAATTCAAAAAAAAAAATTTGTATGGCGTTTTTTTTTGAATCGCATTAACTCTTAAAAAGTGGCAGATAGGTACAGGGTGCTCGACCAAATGTCATAGAGGTTTGTAAGGAGATTCTAACTGCATATACTTTTTTTCAAGATGGCGACTTCAAAATGGCCGCCGATTTTCAAATTAGTATGAGGAGGCCCAAATTCGGTATCGGGGGGTTTTTGGGGCCTACAAGTCCAAATCTGGAATTAGATTTTTTTCGTTCATACAAAATTTTTTTTTTTCTTACAACTCAAAAAAGTAGTTTTCGCGAGCCCGAAGGGCGAGCTTCAGGGTGCGAGGCCGAAGGCCGAGCCCCCGCGGAGGGCCGCAGGCCCGACGCGTCATCTCCTTGGCACGCTCTCCCCATACCCAAGTAACCTAAAGCGAGGCCGAAGGCCGAGCTCCGCGTAGGGCCGAAGGCCCGAAGCGTCCGAACAGTCCCAATTTTTACTATATCCAAGTATCTTTTAGCTCACCCGAGGGCCGCAGGCCCTCGGGGGAGCGTCAGCGACGCGAGGCCGAAGGCCGAGCTCCGCGTAGCACCGAAGGTGCGGAGCGTCACAGTGCCGCTCCCACCTACGCGAGCCCAAGGGCCGCAGGCCCGAAGGGCGAGCCCGCCCGGATCCTTACTACCCCCTATATAATCAGAATTTTTTCGTTCATACAAAAAATTTTTTTTTTCATACAACTAAAAAAAGTAATTTTCGCGAGCCCGAAGGGCGAGCTTCAGGGTGCGAGGCCGAAGGCCGAGCCCCCGCGGAGGGCCGCAGGCCCGACGCGTCATCTCCTTGGCAAGCTCTCCCCATACCCAAGTAACCTAAAGCGAGGCCGAAGGCCGAGCTCCGCGTAGGGCCGAAGGCCCGAAGCGTCCGAACAGTCCCAATTTTTACTATATCCAAGTATCTTTTAGCTCACCCGAGGGCCGCAGGCCCTCGGGGGAGCGTCAGCGACGCGAGGCCGAAGGCCGAGCTCCGCGTAGCACCGAAGGTGCGGAGCGTCACAGTGCCGCTCCCACCTACGCGAGCCCAAGGGCCGCAGGCCCGAAGGGCGAGCCCGCCCGGATCCTTACTACCCCCTAAGTGTCTTTCAGCTCACCCGAGGGCCGCAGGCCCTCGGGGGAGCGTCAGCGACGCGAGGCCGAAGGCCGAGCTCCGCGTAGCACCGAAGGTGCGGAGCGTCACAGTGCCGCTCCCACCTACGCGAGCCCGAGGGCCGCAGGCCCGAAGGGCGAGCCCGCCCAGGTCCTTACTACCCCCACAGTAATTTTCAGCTCACCCGAGGGCCGCAGGCCCTCGGGGGAGCGTCAGCGACGCGAGGCCGAAGGCCGAGCTCCGCGTAGCACCGAAGGTGCGGAGCGTCACAGTGCCGCTCCCACCTACGCGAGCCCGAGGGCCGCAGGCCCGAAGGGCGAGCCCGCCCAGATCCTTACTACCCCCTAAGTGTCTTTCAGCTCACCCGAGGGCCGCAGGCCCTCGGGGGAGCGTCAGCGACGCGAGGCCGAAGGCCGAGCTCCGCGTAGCACCGAAGGTGCGGAGCGTCACAGTGCCGCTCCCACCCACGCGAGCCTGCGGGCCTGCGGCCCCTGGGCCGCAGGACCGCACGGCGAGCCCACCCAGACAATCACTCTCGCTTTCCTTCGCAAGCTTATTTCTTTGCATGCAGATTATTCAACAACTCTCCCTCGCTTTCCCTTCCCACAGCAAATTTAAAACTTGAAAAACAATACCGCTCTCCCCCTCCCACGCATTCCCCTACCGCTACCCCCTATATGATCAAGTACAAACCCCCTACTGCACGCGGGGCGCTTGCGCCCCGCGCACCATGCGACAACTAGTTAATTAATCTAATATAAGGCTGCGTCCCCACTCATTTCTGACGTTGAATTGATCTCCAAGAAGGAGGTGGAAATCGTGAAAGTGTCATACCCGGGCGTGTAGAGGGTCCGAGCGTGACCCCCAGAAAAATCTGACTTTTCGGTCTACCGAGTAAAGTTTCGGATTCCATCAACGGCCCGCCTAAACGGTTATAGATAGGTACAGGGTGCTCGACCAAATGTCATAGAGGACCCTGGGCGACGAAAGAGGGTCATCATTTTTTTTCAAAATGGCGTCGTCAAAATGGCGGAAAATTTTCAAATTGGTCGTAGAGAGTTGAAATTTTGCACTTTGGTAGAGTTTGAGCCACTGATTCGAAATGTTGAAAAATTTTTTTGAAATTAAAAAAAAAATTTTTGTATGGCGTTTTTTTTTGAATCGCATTTACTCTTAAAAAGTGGCAGATAGGTATAGGGTGTTCGATCAAATGTCATAGAGATTTGTAAGGAAAATCTAACTGCATATTTTTTTTTTCAAGATGGCGACTTCAAAATGGCGGCCGATTTTCAAATTATTCTGAGGAGGCTGAAATTCGGTATCGGGGGGGTTTTGGGGCCTACAAATCCGAATCTGGAATCAGATTTTTTTCGTTCATACAAAAAATATTTTTTTTCATACAACTCAAAAAATGTATGGAGATTTTTTCAAATTTATCCGAGGGGGTCCAAATTCGGTATCGGGGGGTTTTTAAGGCCTACAAATCTGACTGTAAAATCAGAATTTTTTTGTTCATACAAAAAATATTTTTTTTCATACAACTAAAAAAAGTAATTTTTGCGAGCCCGAAGGGCGAGCTCCAGGGTGCGAGGCCGAAGGCCGAGCCCCCGCGGAGGGCCGCAGGCCCGACGCGTCATCCCCTTGGCAAGCTCTCCCAATACCTAAGTAACTTAAAGCGAGGCCGAAGGCCGAGCTCCGCGTAGGGCCGAAGGCCCGAAGCGTCCGAATAGTCCCAATTTTCACTATATCCAAGTATCTTTTAGCTCACCCGAGGGCCGCAGGCCCTCGGGGGAGCGTCAGCGACGCGAGGCCGAAGGCCGAGTTCCGCGTAGCACCGAAGGTGCGGAGCGTCACAGTGCCGCTCTCACCTACGCGAGCCCGAGGGCCGCAGGCCCGAAGGGCGAGCTCCGCGTAGCACCGAAGGTGCGGAGCGTCACAGTGCCGCTCCCACCTATGCGAGCCCGAGGGCCGCAGGCCCGAAGGGCGAGCCCGCCCAGATCCTTACTACCCCCACAGTATTTTATAGCTCTCCCGAGGGCCGCAGGCCCTCGGGGGAGCGTCAGCGACGCGAGGCCGAAGGCCGAGCTCCGCGTAGCACCGAAGGTGCGGAGCGTCACAGTGCCGCTCCCACCTATGCGAGCCCGAGGGCCGCAGGCCCGAAGGGCGAGCCCGCCCAGATCCTTACTACCCCCACAGTATTTTATAGCTCTCCCGAGGGCCGCAGGCCCTCGGGGGAGCGTCAGCGACGCGAGGCCGAAGGCCGAGCTCCGCGTAGCACCGAAGGTGCGGAGCGTCACAGTGCCGCTCCCACCTATGCGAGCCCGAGGGCCGCAGGCCCGAAGGGCGAGCCCGCCCAGATCCTTACTACCCCCACAGTAATTTTCAGCTCACCCGAGGGCCGCAGGCCCTCGGGGGAGCGTCAGCGACGCGAGGCCGAAGGCCGAGCTCCGCGTAGCACCGAAGGTGCGGAGCGTCACAGTGCCGCTCCCACCTACGCGAGCCCGAGGGCCGCAGGCCCGAAGGGCGAGCCCGCCCAGATCCTTACTACCCCCACAGTATTTTATAGCTCTCCCGAGGGCCGCAGGCCCTCGGGGGAGCGTCAGCGACGCGAGGCCGAAGGCCGAGCTCCGCGTAGCACCGAAGGTGCGGAGCGTCACAGTGCCACTCCCACCTATGCGAGCCCGAGGGCCGCAGGCCCGAAGGGCGAGCCCGCCCAGATCCTTACTACCCCCACAGTAATTTTCAGCTCACCCGAGGCCGAAGGCCGAGCTCCGCGTAGCACCGAAGGTGCGGAGCGTCACAGTGCCGCTCCCACCTACGCGAGCCCGAGGGCCGCAGGCCCGAAGGGCGAGCCCGCCCAGATCCTTACTACCCCATAAGTGTCTTTCAGCTCACCCGAGGGCCGCAGGCCCTCGGGGGAGCGTCAGCGACGCGAGGCCGAAGGCCGAGCTCCGCGTAGCACCGAAGGTGCGGAGCGTCACAGTGCCGCTCCCACCCACGCGAGCCTGCGGGCCTGCGGCCCCTGGGCCGCAGGACCGCACGGCGAGCCCACCCAGACAATCACTCTCGCTTTCCTTCGCAAGCAACATTCTTTGCATGCAGATTATTCAACAACTCTCCCTCGCTTTCCCTTCCCACAGCAAATTTTAAACTTGAGCACCTCACTCGCTCTCCCCCTCCCACGCATTCCCCTACCGCTACCCCCTATATGTATAAGTACAAACCCCCTACTGCACGCGGGGCGCTTGCGCCCCGCGCACCATGCGACAACTAGTTATTACTCTAATATAAGGCTGCATCCCGACTGATTTCTAACCGGTGAATTGATCTCCGGGAAGGAGGTGGAAATCGTATAAGTGTGGCCTACGGGCGTATAGGGGGCGGCCCCAGTACCCCCAGAAAAATCTGACTTTTGATTCCTCCATAGTGAAGTCTTGATATGATCAACGGCCCGCCTAAACGGTAGTAGTTAGGTGAAGGGTGCTCGACCAAATGTCATAGAGGACCTTGGGCGACGAAAGAGGGTCATCATTTTTTTTCAAAATGGCGTCGTCAAAATGGCGGAAAATTTTCAAAATGGTCGTAGAGAGTTGAAATTTGGTATCAGGGTAGCTTTCGGGCCCCTGATTCAGAATGTCAAAAAATTTTTTTGAAATTCAAAAAAAAAAATTTGTATGGCGTTTTTTTTTGAATCGCATTAACTCTTAAAAAGTGGCAGATAGGTACAGGGTGCTCGACCAAATGTCATAGAGGTTTGTAAGGAGATTCTAACTGCATATACTTTTTTTCAAGATGGCGACTTCAAAATGGCCGCCGATTTTCAAATTAGTATGAGGAGGCCCAAATTCGGTATCGGGGGGTTTTTGGGGCCTACAAGTCCAAATCTGGAATTAGATTTTTTTCGTTCATACAAAATTTTTTTTTTTCTTACAACTCAAAAAAGTAGTTTTCGCGAGCCCGAAGGGCGAGCTTCAGGGTGCGAGGCCGAAGGCCGAGCCCCCGCGGAGGGCCGCAGGCCCGACGCGTCATCTCCTTGGCACGCTCTCCCCATACCCAAGTAACCTAAAGCGAGGCCGAAGGCCGAGCTCCGCGTAGGGCCGAAGGCCCGAAGCGTCCGAACAGTCCCAATTTTTACTATATCCAAGTATCTTTTAGCTCACCCGAGGGCCGCAGGCCCTCGGGGGAGCGTCAGCGACGCGAGGCCGAAGGCCGAGCTCCGCGTAGCACCGAAGGTGCGGAGCGTCACAGTGCCGCTCCCACCTACGCGAGCCCAAGGGCCGCAGGCCCGAAGGGCGAGCCCGCCCGGATCCTTACTACCCCCTATATAATCAGAATTTTTTCGTTCATACAAAAAATTTTTTTTTTCATACAACTAAAAAAAGTAATTTTCGCGAGCCCGAAGGGCGAGCTTCAGGGTGCGAGGCCGAAGGCCGAGCCCCCGCGGAGGGCCGCAGGCCCGACGCGTCATCTCCTTGGCAAGCTCTCCCCATACCCAAGTAACCTAAAGCGAGGCCGAAGGCCGAGCTCCGCGTAGGGCCGAAGGCCCGAAGCGTCCGAACAGTCCCAATTTTTACTATATCCAAGTATCTTTTAGCTCACCCGAGGGCCGCAGGCCCTCGGGGGAGCGTCAGCGACGCGAGGCCGAAGGCCGAGCTCCGCGTAGCACCGAAGGTGCGGAGCGTCACAGTGCCGCTCCCACCTACGCGAGCCCAAGGGCCGCAGGCCCGAAGGGCGAGCCCGCCCGGATCCTTACTACCCCCTAAGTGTCTTTCAGCTCACCCGAGGGCCGCAGGCCCTCGGGGGAGCGTCAGCGACGCGAGGCCGAAGGCCGAGCTCCGCGTAGCACCGAAGGTGCGGAGCGTCACAGTGCCGCTCCCACCTACGCGAGCCCGAGGGCCGCAGGCCCGAAGGGCGAGCCCGCCCAGGTCCTTACTACCCCCACAGTAATTTTCAGCTCACCCGAGGGCCGCAGGCCCTCGGGGGAGCGTCAGCGACGCGAGGCCGAAGGCCGAGCTCCGCGTAGCACCGAAGGTGCGGAGCGTCACAGTGCCGCTCCCACCTACGCGAGCCCGAGGGCCGCAGGCCCGAAGGGCGAGCCCGCCCAGATCCTTACTACCCCCTAAGTGTCTTTCAGCTCACCCGAGGGCCGCAGGCCCTCGGGGGAGCGTCAGCGACGCGAGGCCGAAGGCCGAGCTCCGCGTAGCACCGAAGGTGCGGAGCGTCACAGTGCCGCTCCCACCCACGCGAGCCTGCGGGCCTGCGGCCCCTGGGCCGCAGGACCGCACGGCGAGCCCACCCAGACAATCACTCTCGCTTTCCTTCGCAAGCTTATTTCTTTGCATGCAGATTATTCAACAACTCTCCCTCGCTTTCCCTTCCCACAGCAAATTTAAAACTTGAAAAACAATACCGCTCTCCCCCTCCCACGCATTCCCCTACCGCTACCCCCTATATGATCAAGTACAAACCCCCTACTGCACGCGGGGCGCTTGCGCCCCGCGCACCATGCGACAACTAGTTTATCTTATATAAAGCCGCATCCCGACTGATTTCTGTAGATAGAATTGATCTCCAAGAAGGAGTCATACTGGAGTATAGATTTATATATGGGGGTATAGGGGGTCCAGGGGTGACCTCCAGAAAAATCTGACTTTTCGGTCTACCGAGTAAAGTTTCGGATTCGATCAACGGCCCGCCTAAACGGTTATAGTTAGGTACAGGGTGCTCGACCAAATGTCATAGAGGACCCTGGGCGACGAAAGAGGGTCATCATTTTTTTTCAAAATGGCGTCGTCAAAATGGCGGAAAATTTTCAAATTGGTCGTAGAGAGTTGAAATTTTGCATACGAGTTAAGTTTGGGCCCCTGATTCGGAATGTCAAAAAATTTTTTTGAAATTCAAAAAAAAAAATTTGTATGGCGTTTTTTTTTGAATCGCATTAGCTCTTAAAGAGTGACAGATAGGTACAGGGTGCTCGACCAAATGTCATAGAGGTTTGCAAGACAAAGAGAGTGGCATTTGTTTTTTTCCAAGATGGCGACTTCAAAATGGCGGCCGATTTTCAAATTAGTCTGAGGGGGCCCAAATTCGGTATCGGGGGGTTTTTGGGGCCTACAAATCCGAATCTGGAATCAGATTTTTTTCGTTCATACAAAAAATATTTTTTTTCATACAACTCAAAAAATGTATGGAGATTTTTTCAAATTGGTCCGAGGGGGCCCAAATTCGGTATCGGTACGTTTTTGGGGCTTACAAATCGAACTGTGAAATCAGAATTTTTTCGTTCATACAAAAAATATTTTTTTTCATACAACTCAAAAAATGTATGGAGATTTTTTCAAATTTATCCGAGGGGGTCCAAATTCGGTATGGGGGGGTTTTTGGGGCCTACAAATCGAACTGTGAAATCAGAATTTTTTCGTTCATACAAAAAATATTTTTTTTCATACAACTAAAAAAAGTAATTTTCGCGAGCCCGAAGGGCGAGCTTCAGGGTGCGAGGCCGAAGGCCGAGCCCCCGCGGAGGGCCGCAGGCCCGACGCGTCATCTCCTTGGCAAGCTCTCCCCATACCCAAGTAACCTAAAGCGAGGCCGAAGGCCGAGCTCCGCGTAGGGCCGAAGGCCCGAAGCGTCCGAATAGTCCCAATTTTTACTATATCCAAGTATCTTGTAGCTCACCCGAGGGCCGCAGGCCCTCGGGGGAGCGTCAGCGACGCGAGGCCGAAGGCCGAGCTCCGCGTAGCACCGAAGGTGCGGAGCGTCACAGTGCCGCTCCCACCTACGCGAGCCCGAGGGCCGCAGGCCCGAAGGGCGAGCCCGCCCAGATCCTTACTAACCCCACAGTATCTTATAGCTCTCCCGAGGGCCGCAGGCCCTCGGGGGAGCGTCAGCGACGCGAGGCCGAAGGCCGAGCTCCGCGTAGCTACGAAGGTGCGGAGCGTCACAGTGCCGCTCCCACCTACGCGAGCCCAAGGGCCGCAGGCCCGAAGGGCGAGCCCGCCCGGATCCTTACTACCCCCTAAGTGTCTTTCAGCTCACCCGAGGGCCGCAGGCCCTCGGGGGAGCGTCAGCGACGCGAGGCCGAAGGCCGAGCTCCGCGTAGCACCGAAGGTGCGGAGCGTCACAGTGCTGCTCCCACCTACGCGAGCCCGAGGGCCGCAGGCCCGAAGGGCGAGCCCGCCCAGGTCCTTACTACCCCCACAGTAATTTTCAGCTCACCCGAGGGCCGCAGGCCCTCGGGGGAGTGTCAGCGACGCGAGGCCGAAGGCCGAGCTCCGCGTAGCACCGAAGGTGCGGAGCGTCACAGTGCCGCTCCCACCTACGCGAGCCCGAGGGCCGCAGGCCCGAAGGGCGAGCCCGCCCAGATCCTTACTACCCCCTAAGTGTCTTTCAGCTCACCCGAGGGCCGCAGGCCCTCGGGGGAGCGTCAGCGACGCGAGGCCGAAGGCCGAGCTCCGCGTAGCACCGAAGGTGCGGAGCGTCACAGTGCCGCTCCCACCCACGCGAGCCTGCGGGCCTGCGGCCCCTGGGCCGCAGGACCGCACGGCGAGCCCACCCAGACAATCACTCTCGCTTTCCTTCGCAAGCAACATTCTTTGCATGCAGATTATTCACAAACTCTCATTTCCTTTCCCTTCCCACAGCAAATTTTACAACTTAAACTACCTTACCCGTCTCCCCCTCCCACGCATTCCCCTACCGCTACCCCCTATATGTATAAGTACAAACCCCCTACTGCACGCGGGGCGCTTGCGCCCCGCGCACCATGCGACAACTAGTTACTCTAATATAAGGCTGCGTCCCGACTCATTTCTCATTCATAGAATTGTTCTCCAAGAAGGAGGTGGAAATCGTAAAAGTGTCATACCCGGGCGTGTAGAGGGTCCGAGCGTGACCTCCAGAAAAATCTGACTTTTCAGTCTACCGAGTAAAGTTTCGGATTCGATCGACGGCCCGCCTAAACGGTGATAGTTAGGTATATAGTGCTCGACCAAATGTCATAGAGGATCCTGGGCGACGAAAAAGGGTCATCTTTTTTTTTCAAAATGGCGTCATCAAAATGGCGGAAAATTTTCAAATTGGTCGTAGAGAGTTGGAATTTGGCATCAGGGTTAGGTTTGGGCCCCTGATTCAGAATGTCAAAAAATTTTTTTGAAATTCAAAAAAAAAAATTTGTATGGCGTTTTTTTTTGAATCGCATTGGCGTGAAAACGGTGGTAGATAGGTACAGTGTGCTCGACCAAATGTCATAGAGGTTTGCAAGACAAAGAGAGTGGCATTTGTTTTTTTTCAAGATGGCGACTTCAAAATGGCCGCCGATTTTCAAATTCGTCTGAGGAGGCCTAAATTCGGTATCGGGGGGTTGTTGGGGCCTACGAGTCCGAATCTGGAATTAGATTTTTTTCGTTCATACAATTTTTTTTTTTTTCATACAACTCAAAAAATGTATGGAGATTTTTTCAAATTAGTCCGAGGGGGCCCAAATTCGGTATCGGTACTTTTTTAGGGCCTACTAATCGAACTGTGAAATCAGAATTTTTTCGTTCATATAAAAAATATTTTTTTTCATACAACTAAAAAAAGTAACTTTTGCGAGCCCGAAGGGCGAGCTTCAGGGTGCGAGGCCGAAGGCCGAGCCCCCGCGGAGGGCCGCAGGCCCGACGCCTCATCCCCTTGGCAAGCTCTCCCAATACCTAAGTAACTTAAAGCGAGGCCGAAGGCCGAGCTCCGCGTAGGGCCGAAGGCCCGAAGCGTCCGAATAGTCCCAATTTTCCGCAGGCCCTCGGGGGAGCGTTAGCGACGCGAGGCCGAAGGCCGAGCTCCGCGTAGCACCGAAGGTGCGGAGCGTCACAGTGCCGCTCTCACCTACGCGAGCCCAAGGGCCGCAGGCCCGAAGGGCGAGCCCGCCCAGATCCTTACTACCCCCATAGTATCTTATAGCTCTCCCGAGGGCCGCAGGCCCTCGGGGGAGCGTCAGCGACGCGAGGCCGAAGGCCGAGCTCCGCGTAGCACCGAAGGTGCGGAGCGTCACAGTGCCGCTCCCACCTATGCGAGCCCGAGGGCCGCAGGCCCGAAGGGCGAGCCCGCCCAGATCCTTACTACCCCCACAGTATCTTATAGCTCTCCCGAGGGCCGGAGGCCCTCGGGGGAGCGTGAGCGACGCGAGGCCGAAGGCCGAGCTCCGCGTAGCACCGAAGGTGCGGAGCGTCACAGTGCCGCTCCCACCTACGCGAGCCCGAGGGCCCAGGCCCGAAGGGCGAGCCCGCCCAGATCCTTACTAACCCCTAAGTGTCTTTCAGCTCACCCGAGGGCCGCAGGCCCTCGGGGGAGCGTCAGCGACGCGAGGCCGAAGGCCGAGCTTCCGCGTAGCACCGAAGGTGCGGAGCGTCACAGTGCCGCTCCCACCTACGCGAGCCCGAGGGCCGCAGGCCCGAAGGGCGAGCCCGCCCAGAACCTTACTACCCCCTAAGTATCTTATAGCTCACCCGAGGGCCGCAGGCCCTCGGGGGAGCGTCAGCGACGCGAGGCCGAAGGCCGAGCTCCGCGTAGCACCGAAGGTGCGGAGCGTCACAGTGCCGCTCCCACTTACGCGAGCCCGAGGGCCGCAGGCCCGAAGGGCGAGCCCGCCCAGATCCTTACTACCCCCTAAGTGTCTTTCAGCTCACCCGAGGGCCGCAGGCCCTCGGGGGAGCGTCAGCGACGCGAGGCCGAAGGCCGAGCTCCGCGTAGCACCGAAGGTGCGGAGCGTCACAGTGCCGCTCCCACCTACGCGAGCCCAAGGGCCGCAGGCCCGAAGGGCGAGCCCACCCAGATCCTTATTACCCCCACAGTACGTTATAGCTCACCCGAGGGCCGCAGGCCCTCGGGGGAGCGTCAGCGACGCGAGGCCGAAGGCCGAGCTCCGCGTAGCACCGAAGGTGCGGAGCGTCACAGTGCCGCTCCCACCCACGCGAGCCTGCGGGCCTGCGGCCCCTGGGCCGCAGGACCGCACGGCGAGCCCACCCAGACAATCACTCTCGCTTTCCTTCGCAAGCTAATTTCTTTGCATGCAGATTATTCACAAACTCTCATTTCCTTTCCCTTCCCACAGCAAATTTAAAACTTGAAAAACAATACCGCTCTCCCCCTCCCACGCATTCCCCTACCGCTACCCCCTATATGATTAAGTACAAACCCCCTATTGCACGCGGGGCGCTTGCGCCCCGCGCACCATGCGACAACTAGTTGTATGTTCTATAGGCGATAAAAACATATGTACAGCAGCTGATGCTGGTAGGTTTCGGTATTGTGATGAGTTAGCTTCATTTTTACTTACATGGCAAAACATATTCGACGGTGGAATCAAAAATGTTAAATAGAAGCAATTTTCTACCAAAACAGCAACCTTCTTGGTCGAACGGTGTGCCAGTTTACAGAAAAACTGAACAGGTTCATAATCGAGATAATACAAGTAACGAGTCTAGTCAAGCAAAGATTACCTAGATATTTTTCTTGTGGTGAAATAGGCCATAAAAAGTAAATTATAGGCAAAAGGATACCCTTAAATGCAATTTTTGCCCAAAATCTGGTCATGCCGAAGCGGCGTGTAGATCTAAAACGAAACCCAAGACTGAGAAGTCGGCTGAGGTAAAGTTTATTAGTACGACAAATTCCAAGGAATTTTTTTTATAAGGAGGTTTCTTTTATAAGTTGTTAAGTTAAATTTTATATGTTTGGTCTGGTTCCGATGCGGTTAGACACTCCAGTCAGACTTACAGGCTTGCAAGTGGAACAGGTAACTGAAGTCGTGTCGTTGATGCTTAAATTAGATAAGGTACAGTTAGATGTAGACTTTTATGTGGTTGGGGAACTGTCGGGGTGTAACATTTTGATTAGCAGAAATTTTACCGAAAGTAAAAATATTATGTACACGCGGGTAGGAAGCTCATTGATTTTTCAACCGATAACTGAAGAGCAAATATGCTTGATTGAAACATCAATGTTCAATGCTGATAGTTCGGAACATGTGGAAATTTTAAGCGAATTGTTTTCGAAGTACCCGAAGTGTATAGCAAATGATTTATCTAATTTGGGCAAAACATCGTGCGTGGAGCTTGATATCGAAGTTACTACTGCAAAGCCTGTATGTCAATGGCCATATCGTATGTCAGAATCGGAAAAGATGGCTACTAGGGAAATTGTTGATGAATTGTTGAAAAGCAATATAATCCGCGAAAGTAATTTGCCTTACGCGAGTCCCGTGCTATTAGTGGACAAACCTAATGGACAAAAGCGATTGTGTGTCGACTATAGACAGCTTAATAAAGTAACTGTAAAAGAGAAATACCCGATGCCCATTGTAGAAGATTTGATAGATAGACTAAACGGATGTAAATATTTCACATCATTAGATTTAAAATGTGGGTGTTATCAAATTAAAGTAAAGGAAGATTCGATTGCTAAGACTGCGTTTATCACCCCTGAAGGACGTCTTTTGGAATTTCTAACGGTATTTCAAAGATTAATAGATACGGTCCTGGGTAATCTTCGATTTGGACGCGTTATATGTTTCATGGATGACTTATTACTAGCAACAGACACGATTGAGGAGAATACAATATGTTTAGATTCTGTTTTAAAGGTTTTACAAGACAACGGTTTGACAATCAATTTAGAAAAATGTATTTTTTTTTTCCAAAATTAACGGTAATATTATATACAGACGCATCTAGAGAAGGGATCGGGTGCATAATTGTTCAGGTGACCAATAATGGTGAAAAGACAATTTATTTCTATAGTCGACAGACAACAACAGAGGAAAAACAATATCACTCTTTTGAGCTCGAGTTTTTAGCCATTGTTGTCGGGTTAAAGAAATTCAGACATAAGTTGTTAGGAAATCAGTTTAAGATCGTAACGGATTGCAGTGCTGTTAGGTACACTATCATGAAATAAGAAATAAACTCGCGTATAGGTAGATGGGTGCTACGAACCCAAGAGTTTAATTTTGAGATAGTGCTTAGGCCGGGAACTCAGATGCAGCATGTGGACGCCTTAAGCAGGAATCCTGTCGGATATTCCGCAGCCGGTACTAAGGAAAGCGTGATGTCAATTTCTGTTATCTGTTTGGCTCTTATCCGTTCAATTGCAAGACCCGGGTATATGTTCAATTAAAGAAATTTTAGCGTCAGGTGAGGCCGAGTCCCACAAACAGATATTCACAATAACTATGAATGATTAGGAAATAAAGTGTAGGTACCGCAAAACCGCATATGGCAGGAGGTGGTTAG
The DNA here is from genome assembly GCA_947034925.1 of Eudemis profundana. NCBI lineage: Eukaryota > Metazoa > Arthropoda > Insecta > Lepidoptera > Tortricidae > Eudemis > Eudemis profundana. Next base: position 22,831,302 of record OX344805.1, on the reverse strand, counting down.
TTCCGAAACAATGTATCTGGCAGGTGATAAGAGCCAATCACGATGATATTGGGCATTTTGCAGTAGATAAAACGCTAAAAAGATTAAAAAGTAAATATTGGTTTGCACATATAAAAAAAAAATGTCACAAAGTACAGTAAATAACTGTCTAAATTGTATTTACTTTAAAAATGTTAATAGGAAAAAGGAAGGTAAATTATATCTGATCCCTAAGTACGCTAGGCCTTTCCATACGTTACAGATAGATCATTTAGGTCTCTTCGTTAAGACGACACAGAAAAATACGTACTTGTTGGTTATTGTCGACACATTTACCAAGTTCGCGTTCATTGCTCCGGTACAAAATACTTAAGCTAAATGCGTAATAAATGAGCTAAGTAAACTTTTTAAAGTATTTCGAAATCTTAAAGAATTATAAGTATGTGACGCTGGAAGTGCTTTTACATCTAAGCTGTTTCGCGATTTTTGTATTGAGGATAAAATTAGGCAACATGTCATAGCCACAGCGATGCCCCGCTCTAATGGGCAAGTAGAGCGGTACAATCTGACCATTTTGGAAGCACTACGTAGTAAGGGAGCAGATACAGATACCTAACAATCAATGGGACACTCATGTTACTGACATCCAACAAGGCGTTAATTCAACCATCAACAAATCGACTGCAGCTGTCCCAAGCGAAGTATTTTTGGGTACAGGATACAAGTAGTCTCCGATAACCTCGTCAATGATGATGAGCAAGTAGTGGACGTAACTGCCTTAAGAAAAAAGGTGGATGAGAATATTAGGAAAACTGCAGAGAAACAAAAACATTTATTTGATGCGAAAAGAAAAGACTCTAGACAATATGAAGTAGGCGATTTGGTTGTTATTAAAATACCCAGTCATAACAACGACGGTCTTAGTACAAAATTGTTACCACTTTTTAAAGGACCTTTCCAAGTTGCAGCAGTATTGGGACATGACCGCTACAAAGTGGCAGATATGAGAGGCGCTAAAAGAACAGCAAGGCGCTACGAGGGCGTCACATGTGCGGAGAACACGAAGCCCTGGATTCTCATCGCAGACGTGCAGGGCCATGACGGCGCATCGGCTGGGTAAACCGGATGTTGTCGGGTATTTATAATACTGGTGGTATCGTTCAATTTCTTGTGTTTATTCAATGTCAAATGGAAACATTAAGAATAAAGTAGTTGTATCTATGGACACCAATAACGAACAATAAAGAAAATAATTAATTTAAAAGAATATGAGATTCCCCTTTCAATTCGATCAATATATAGTAAGAAGTAGGCGTCAAATGCATAATGCTACGAACGTGTGTCGGTGTATGTGGTGTGCTGGCAATGTGAAACTGACCGTCGATGGAACAGTAAGGCCAATGACTGCTAATACACGACATGTCGTTCTTGGTGCATACCTACAAAACTTGCTAATATTTACACGTGAGTGGGCTAACCGCCGATGGAATAGAACACTCTCGTGTAATATGGACCCATCTCAGTCACCTCTACTAGGATAAGTGTGTATGTCAATCAGTTAAGGCTGGCCGACGATGGAATAGCTATAACAAAGAGTGACATATACCTTATTGTCAGTAGTGGTGTTTAGAAAGTGCGGGACCCATTAGATAATTATGCTTAAAATGATATGTTGGTTCGCAGCATATGCATCAGACGTAAACGCATTCGAGGACGGATGCGTGAGCAGGACGGCCGGATGTTGTCGCCCTGGGATGGCAGCACTGGCTGACGTCACATCCGAGTGGCGGCGGTGGCGATGGCGGGCTTCTCTTGGCGCAAAGGCGTGGGGGGAAGGGCGCGAGCGGCAGCGGGGCCGTCACTCTTGTGCTGGACTCCGAGCAAGAACGTTGTGATTAGATCAGATTACCCAATTACTTGTAAAGTGCTTACTTACTACTTGATTATTATATCTGTATATTGCTTCCTATCGTTCGTTTCATTTATAATAGAAATACATATTCTGTGGAAATTTCAAGCCTCTACCTGTCAAGGTTCAAAAGGTTAAGCCCTGTGATAGATGGACAGACAGACAGACGGACAGCGAAGGCTTAATAATAGGGTACTAGGGTAATAGGGTACGTACCCAAAAGAACCCCTAAAAATGAGGAACCATCGAAATTCCAGAGTGGAGGCTAGTGAGACCACTTCCTACAAAATGTACCACGATGTGACGTCACGCGAAGCTACAAAGCACTGCACCATCGTAATTTTTTGTAAGTACATAAAAGAATAAATAAATACGTTTAATATTTTTGAATTATATATTACTATTTGATCCATTAGTAATAATAATAACAGTTCGTAATCGGACAAAATATGTCGATACACTCGTCACTTCGACTTTGACGCGGCAGCACAGCAGCATCAACAAAGTACAAGGAAAGCGGAAAGACACCGTCAACAGGCCTTATACTTCGAAAACTTAAAGGGTACTCTTTTTTTACCTAGGTATTTCGTCGGAAATATTTGGCTACTATTTATTGACAGCATCAGATTTTGGATATCTTTACGGTGTATGCCATCTTGACGGTCACCTCAAATTATATTCAGCACGACATTGGCGGTAAAGTTCCGGATTACCCTACAGTATAATGTAAACCAGTATGGCGCATGTAAGTCTGAAATAGCCTCATTAGGTATTCTAGTGCCCGTCGCACCACTTTCCCTAACTAATATCAGTTAGTGGAAACCCACGATTATCTGGGTTATGCCGCTCCTACACCTCACCCTCGCAACACACAACCCTATTAAGCTTGTGTCCTGAAAAATTTACGCAGTATGTCAGTTATATTATCAAAAAATATTGGACACGTATTTTTTCTTTTGTCAATAAACAATAAAAATGACGATACGTGTAAAGCCCGCACATTCGCCGTCGGCCACGCCCTTTGGGAATAAACGTGTATAAACGTGAACGCATATGTGCGTTATCGGCAGTGAATGCGTTAATGTTCCGCGTGACGTCAGGAGCCCTCACACGCGACAAAATAAATCTTATTTACTTAAAAAAGGTAAGGCATTATCTACCAGTTAACCTTAGGTCAAAGCAAAGACCTTGCGGCAGGACTGAGTCACTCCACAATTCCGTTGCGCGGTGATTATTACTAAATATCACCACCCTATGGTGGAAAAAAGGGCACGCGTTAGAGCCTTATCACACTTGCGATTTGCGAGCGAGCTGCGGGCGAGTTAGAAGCGAAGTTCCATACTAATGTCACTCGCGTTCGCCGCGCGCGACTGGTTTTGTATGGAAACTCGCCCGCAAATCGCAAGGCCAATAAGGCCCTCATGTGCGCGTTATGCGATAGAGAGAGACGGTTTGATGCGGGTCAGGTCCGTCCGGTCATCCGACGCGAACGGCAGTTTTGTCAGGGAGAGAGGCTTTTGTACGTAGCACTAATTCTTATTCTGTGCTTGTGCGCGGTGCTGACGCCCTTTAACACCCGTTCCTTCATTAAGTTCCCGTCCGTTTCATAGCTTTGTTCTTGTTTGCTCATAAATAAATAGAATAACCGTGTCTAATAAACTAGTATTGTTTGATAATCTATGTAACTACGAACCAATTACAAATCCATCTTCCAAATGTGGGGTTAAATTACTGTGAAGCAGATGTAGAAAGAAACAAACAGCGAACCAAAATGCCTTTGACGCCTTTGTGCGTGGCGTCGAACTTTAAAAATGGAATAACCGATATTTGACGCCGAGTGTACCTAAATCGCAGCGCGAAATATTCAGAGAGCCCGCATTATATCCTTTCCGCTTTAATCAATTCTACTGAGATAGGTACTGCCGTGAAGAAAAACCCTCTCGATGGAGCGTCTAAATCCACTCTCTTGAAATACGGCGCACGGATTTATTGCATGAGTTCCGTATGGTTAGATTTTGGATATTTTGCATCAATAAATTGCTCTAAATAAATTAGCTTATGAGTTATAATCACAGAAATGTATCTAGAGCTATAATTGACGATTCAAAAGTGCTTGTTGCTAGGCCTATTTTAATAGGGAATATTTTGACTTTGTTGACATTAATGTTGACTGAATACATCATTGGAAGAGCCGGATGAGGCAATGAGGCAGGATTTTCAGTCACTTAGATTTTGCACACTTATACTTACCTATTTTTAATTACATTTCACTGACCATATTTGCTTTTAGTTACAGTCTTGTGTTCCAATTATGTTTGCGTCACATGACATTACATAGCGTTACATTATAAATGCATTGCATTCAATTTTTAGTTACATTTGTTCAGTTAACTTTTTGTGACACACTTGACATATTTTAGCGTTCCTGTAGTTTAGTTTTAATCTTATGGCATAACTTCACATCGAAATACACTTATATAATACATTTCATTGCGTTACATTACAATGGTATTTAATTTTTAGTTACAATTTTGAGTTTTGTGACACATTTGATATATTTTTTGCGTTCTTGTAGTAATTGCACGTTGAATACCGTTGATGCTCTTATTTGATATTAGAGGGCAATGTTAGCCGGATTTATGGCTTCTGTTATCTTTAATCTATTCTTTCTTCGTCCTAGTGTCAAAATTTCCCCACAGTTACAATTTAGCGTCACGATTACAATTTAACGTTATGTAGGTACTTACAATTTTACGTTACGCCCGATCTCGTTCCCAGGTGTCCCTGCGTGTCCCTAAAACCTGAATGGAGGCGAATGGAAAAATGTGATTCGCTTATAACTCTTTTAGGCCGCGCCGGATTTATTCGCTTCGAGTTGCCTCCTCCGTAAATCATTCCCACATGGCGGCGCTAAGGGCTAAGGCTGCAATGACGTAGGTACCTACGAATATCTCGCTTTGGGTCAATGTTTTTATTATTTTACATGTCCCCATTTAAACTACATTTATTAAAAACACACAAGAATATGATACGAGTCACTCGACCGTGGCACAACACTCACAACATCAGGCGATTTGCCGAAAGATACTTATGATGATTACACATCGATACCTTTAGATTCAAAGCGCGTGAACGCCATTAGAACCTACGGCGTTTACGCCCTTTGAGTCTAAAGGTATCGATGCTGATGACTGGATTCCACGACGAACAAAGCTTACCCCCCCCCCCCCCCTTTTTTTTTATTTCAACTGCTTCACGGACAATTGCACTATAGTAATTAAGTTCCGTGGAAAAGATCTTGAAACTTCATGCTTCTCTATAGCCGATTTCTTTACTTGAAGATGTTTGCAGTTATGACTTACCATTGGGTTAAATGGAAGAGCAAAACACATAAATGAATTTAATTGAATTGACATAGTGTAGGTATAGACCTACACTATTTTTTTTATGCTTGTACACTGCTAGCCTTTAAGGCTGTCACAATAGTCACCAGTGGCGTGGCGTTGAGGAAATCCTTAGGCAAGCCGGAGCAGCTTCGGCTTCAATTTTCTTTAAGAGCACTAGAATAAAGTGCTGAACTGTCTAATATTAGGCAAGCCGATGGGAATCGAGTTCTATGGACGCCACGCCACTGGTAGGTAGCCGCAGCTGAACCTCAGCACCATACCTACACTATGTGTTTGGTTTGGACCTTCTATTTTGTTTTTACGTTGTCGCTAACTTTGTATGTATGCAATCTTTATTTCGCCACGCGCGTGGTTTTTTTCCAAATCATTGAATGCAGGGTTAGGTAAAATCCACCCTAATTCAAAGGAGGGTTGTTATTGAAACGTGTGGTTTTCTTGTTTATCTCGGCCTTACTGCAAAAGGGCGGAGTTCATTTAAAATATCCGTTGTTTTTTATAACGGGTACGTATAGGTATAGGTAGATTCACGAGAGTTGAGGCCACGCACACCACAACACTGTCATGTAATGACAGCGGGGTTTTGAAATTACTGTTCTTTTTTCGTACCGATAGCAGGTTCAACAGTGAATTGCAAGATAGACCAAAAAGTCTGTTTAAACTATAGCCTTGTGTTTATTTACTCACTCATTCATTTGATTCATTCACTTTTTTTTGCAATTAGTACTTCATGTATAGGTGTGTGTGTGTGTGTGTGTATAATCATTCACCTCAACTCTCGTGAAACGACCTATTTATATTCGCTGGGTGCGCGATGAGAGCGGCAAGTAGCGGTTACAAATACGGCGGACTTTTTTTTTGTGTTTTGTGGCTTTGGCTGCAAGGCACTTTGCCAACTAAAAACGTAAATTTCGCTAGTAAAAAGTGACAGCTGGTTTGCCGAAAGTTCCTTTTTTGGCCATGACGCGCGCTGCGATCGTTTTGTGATTCCCCCACCTTATACTTCGCACCCAGCGATGTGTTGAACCGGAGAGTCGTTGGAGACACAAGTTCGCATCTTGTCGGAGGTATAATACAATTTTAACTTTTTCTCTTTTAATAAAATATTTAGATTTCGTAGGCACACGTTAATGCTATAAGAAAAAAATTTAATCCTGCTATCCTGCTAATATTTGAAATGAGAAAGTTTGTTAAGATTTTGGGAGGTTTTGATGTTTAGATATATTTATTCCTAAATAACGTGGTAACGATACAACTGAATGATATAATATAAGAATGGTACCTACATATATCTATCTACATTTATAAAAGAAAATAAATATAAAAACGGCATGTCAGCTCCGATAAAAATACTCCAACAAAAGTGTTATTTAATCGCGACAGGCATCAGCCTTGCAAAAGTAAATTAAAAATAAGTCATAATTTTCCACTTCGTACTTACGACTTTTGCCAACCGATAACAAGCTATATTCCGTTAATATAAAGTCCTATTATAATAAAACTATTTTTTATAATTATGTTGAATGTAATGCGAATTTCGTCTTTATCTCCTTGTGTTAAAGACCCCTGTATGTATTTAATATGTTTTATTTCCCGTGGACCTACCGCACTGTAGGATGATTCATAACTCCACCGCCAATGTCACCAGTAATATAATTTGCACCGTGAACTAATAATAACAGTTCGTATTCTTGACGTGATTACTAATGGGGATGTGGACTAATGTTGAATTTTACAACATAATATGGTTACATGGGTTGGAAAATACTAAATTATCGTAACACAGAATTAATAAACAAAAAACGTATAAAAGTTATGAGATCACAAAGTTTTTTTTTATATTTTTAATCGTATTAAAGAAAAAATTAAGTTAATTTCGGAATGCTTAAATAACACTGAAAAAAAAATGTATTTCGCGCTCAAAATGAGAAAATGCTATTTTTTATACAGGCTTAGTACAGCGAGGACTCAAAGATGACGTCACCGTCGGCGTCTATTTTGTATGGGGCTTTTTCAACGGTCGATGCGGTCGGCTACTTTTGATTGCAATTGGTGGCTGTTATAGTAATCCAAGTGTAGTACTTATAGTTATATATTTGTTCCTCACAAACAGAAGAATCGATTTACATGAGAAACAAAATTTAGCTCCGCTGTCTGTATGTCCGTATGTCGGTCAGTCACAGGGCTGTATAATATCATTTGTACTTGCAGAAACAAATGATTTGATTTGATTTGATTCGTAATGTAAAAGGTAGAGACTTGAAATTTTCACTGAGTGTGTATTTTGCTGCTCTAACAAGAAATAATAAAATAAAATTATATTAAAACTGAAAGGGTGACCCCCAAACGTGTTTTATCTGGCGCCTTTTTTACTCCTTAGGACCTCAGGAATGCGTGTTTTTTCGGGTCCTCGCGGGCACCCTGTATTAAGGACGAAAGTGGCGTTGAAGTTATGAACGAGCTTACTGGATGTGAAGGCTACACTAATCGGTTTACGGTCCATTTGTTCGAGTTTAAATGCGCTTGATATTACTTTATTTATTACTGTTTTTGCAGGCTACATTTTCTCTTATCATAGTTTTAACATTTATAGAAATGACTGAATTTGTATATATCCATCTATATACGTATAATAAAATCGTAGAAATACTGTGTTTATACAAGCATTACGTAAAAATTACCAGGCAAATTTCTAAAGAATTAGGAGAACAGGTAGGTTATGACCCAGGTGAACACATGGCACACTTTTTACCCAACTAAGCCGGAGCAAAATTGACGTTTAACTTATTTTACATCCGCGAACGAAGACAAATATAAAATTATTTTATTTTTATTTATATTCACATAACCTACATCTATCATTACAGAAACCCAATACGATAGAGTGGCACAGAAAAAACGAATTACAAATTATATATTTTTTTCTTGACAATAAGAGTGAACCGGGGTAATAGGGTATTTGACAACAACCAAAATAAATTCATTAACTCTAACCAGCAAATGACGCTTCCAAAACAGCCCGGATAAAATCATTCAAACTTATTTTCGTGCCACCGACGATTTTACAATGACGTAAACTAAAAATAAAGCACCAGGTTGAGCATGACGTCACAAGTTCGTATTTCATACTAAACTGCATACTTTCGGAGCGTTTTGACACTTCATAAAAAGAAGCTGATTTGAACTGTCATCAAGTAGCCTATTGCGTCTATGGGGCCAAAGGCGTCTTTTAAATATTCCATTAAACCCGAACTCTTTAAAACTATCCTTACCCTATCTACCTGTAAAATACAGCGTATTTCCCGGGTTAACCTTAACACAAACAATGTCACTTTTGTGAATTGATTCAATGAACAACAGAATAAATACATCGAGTCTCGTAGCTACATCGTTGAAACTTGAAATGATGATCAGGATCAAAATTCATATAGCAGTTTGATCCTGTTGCCAAAAGATTTTTATAATTGAGGTCAATATTTTGTTTTTCCGCATATTTAAATCTCTAAATTATAATCCAATGAGTTGCCAGATTTACAATCGCATGCCACAATCGTATAACAAATAATAGTGGAAGAGACCGCCTGACGACGACCTACCCTCGTCCTTTTCCTTAATGTAACACATTTTGTGTGCAATGAGAACTAAAGATACACATAATTCATGTCAGAGTGCACAGGCTCCATCAATGCTTGACATCGGGCAATATCGGAGACGAGAGCAAGCCCATTTATTGTAAATAAAACAACGCGCTAAAGTTACTTCCCCTTGAACTGGCACTTTCGAGTATTTCTTTCATTTTTAGAGTTTTTCCTAGTTTTATATGGAAAGGTAGGTAATTTTATAGTGACTACACTATTTGGGAGGACTCAGTAATGTTCGCGTTGATTTTTTAACCAGGAAAAAACGTTGAGAACCACTACTTGTCGTTTTATTTAAGCCTGTTCTATTTTCTTCCAAAAATCTATTCCTTTTTTAAATAATTTTCATCAAATATAGCCTCGCCAGGATATAGGGTAGCAACCTTGTTTTGTTATTATTTATATATCTTATGGTTTACCATAGTTGCACCATTCACCATTAGCTTCTTTATTGTCATGTTTACACCATTCGTTTCATCATACTTCACACTAATATTATAAATGTGAAAGTTTGTGCAGAATGCAGATGCTTGGATGTTTAGATGTTTGGAGGTTTTGATGTTTGTTATTAAATAACGGGGTAGCAACTGGATGGATTCAGATGAAATTTGGCATGCAGGTAGACCAAATCCTGGATTGAAAAACAGGATACTTTATATCCCGGTATAGAGTTCCTATGGAACATTAACGAGAATAACGCAGGCGAAGCCGCGGCTAAATGCTAGTTTGGAATAACGACGAGGGAAGGTGGATGTGGCCGTATCTCAGACTATAACAAACCATATGGAGGCGTATAGAAAGCTCGATGCTAAAATATTTATTTATCGAAGGTTCCTCATAAATCTTTTATGAGCTGTCGACGTCGTTCAGCCAACAGATTTATATTGGGGCTGTCTGCATGACTCGGTGTTAGTTTGACCGGTAAATCATGTGTTCGGATGTATGGAGTTGAAGCCATTAAACATGGCGTGCAATTAGGCATTTGAATACACAATACGTACCTAGATCCTAACCTACGGACCCAAACACAATTGGGTACCTACTTGAAATTATTTCACGCCAACAGTTATAAGGTAAACGTCAATTTTAGCACTGCTCTGCACAGTTTGTCTACTAAATCTCCTCATCTCACCTATTATGTATTCGACCTATGCATCACAAATAAATACTTACTTACTAAAAAAAATCTCATGCTGTGTCATCGTCATGCCACCGTTTGGTTTACAATTGGTTCAGTAAATTAATTTCTATACGTTTTGTTTCAGGTATGATGACTTCATCACAGCAACAGCAACATAAGTATCAGTTATCAGCTCCTTTATTGCTTTCATATATTAACAAAGGTCTATCCTTACTCTTGAAATCATTGATTCTTAATTACTAATTAAGTATTAATTGCGGTTACCTGAATATTTTTTACTGATGCGGCGTCGTGTCACCATCGCCACGATCCTCATAGAATGTAGATTAAATGTCACGTTTGCAGAGCACATTATAAGGTAAATTTAATAATAATACTATCTCCCAAGTTATCTATATGCCAAGTCGAGCAAAACAAAGGTACGGCCATTTTAAACTTAATTTTATGCTGTCTAGAACCCTGAATTTTCAGGGATATATAGGGCATATTGACATATATTCTCAATAATATTCAATTTGAACTTGTACTTTCAGAACTATTGCACGTCAAAGTTCCTTAGTTTTGTCACTGACTCACTGACTGATGTTCATCATAATTCTAAGGTACTTCTAGCAGACCCACAAGCTCTAAATTTTAAATATAATTAGTTTTTAGCCCTAGCAAAAGCAGAACTCAATTTCCACCGACTTGCCTATTATTTAACCGTGGAGGAACACATTTTATAGTTCTGAAATAAATAATCCTCCACGGGTAAATAATACGCAAGTCGTTGGAAATCGAGTTCTGTGGACAGTTGGACACCCCCGGTACTGACTTGGTTTAACATTACATCTCAAACATTTTTTGTTGTAGAACTACGTTGAGAGAGTCGCTTCTTTTTACATGTAATGTTTTTGATGGGATTAATTATTCTGTGACTCTGTCGCGGCTTATGAGGGAGGCCTATGTCAGTAGTGGACGCCCGTGGCTGATAGAGTCTTGTATTAGTTGTGCAGGTAAGCTTACATTACAAGTGCTCATAAAACTGTTAGTCCTCATTCACACTCGCACATTCACATCAGCATTCGACATTACCTCGACACAAGCCTTCACCAGGTCGCAGCGCGCACAATACGCGTAACATGTCAATTTCCCAAGTAAAATCTTTATTTAACGCAACATAATCCACATTAAGTACCCGCCCTAATTCTTTGACAGAATCGGTGACCAATTACAATTTTGACATCGCGGTTATCTTGCTAAAATATAAGCCTTAGGCTGCATTTCCACTAGAGCTTTGTGTGGTAGCGGAGCGTTGTCCGTTAGTTGTGCGAGTGTGCCACCAATCAACGTGCCTAGCCTCGCTCAGCGCGGCCCGGCATTGGCACAGAATAAGTATAACAGAAGTTTCTCTTTTTAAGAAAATTGATATTAGGGTCCGACTACCTGACGGAATCACCGCATCCGACCGTCTCTCGCTCAGGGCTCGGAGACCGGTATTTGCTCCATTGCTTTGGGCTTCGCCGCAGTAGGGTAAAAATACCGGTATTCTTTCCGTTCTTTGGTTTATTATTTCATTTTTTAACCGGACAATCTAATAATACGAAATCATGACTTAAATACCTTATTGAGCTCTACATAAAACGCATAAAATTATTCAAAATATTGGGCTATTTCGAGGTTTTTGCGAAATACCAGTTACGAGCCCTGCTCTCACTATCACATTAAGGCATGCTTTTTTTAATGGCTCGCTGGTTAAACCCCTCCAAAAGGGAGGGAGGGGCAAAATTTGGTACTATATTAGTCGTGCGACGAAATCGCGGAGTGAGCCACTTCTGTAGAGCTAGCACAACTAGCAGCAACTTCGCTTGTCGCGCGACAGAGCATGACCTGTCACTGTCACACTATATTGAATGGAAAGAGACAGGTACTATTTGTCGCGCGACAAAGAGTCGCGCTTCACAGTTGTGCTAGAGGCTCATCCTTCCCGCTGGTCCGTTGCTCACTCTAAACAACCAGCGAAAAGTCAAGGTGGCCCTGGCCAAACGACCTGGTTCGACCCCAGGCGTTCAGGCCACCACCTAGCCCGATCCTATCGAGGTGGACCGGGACAAGGTGACCTGGTTCGACCCCAGGCACCCCGGGCACCCACCCAGTCCGACCCAACCCGGGGTGGTCCGGCTAGCGACCTGGTTCCACCCCAGGGAACGCCACGGCCGAGCACCCGGTCCGACAATCGGTCCATATGGGTTGCGAGTCTGTCAATTTTCAAAAAAAAAAATTGTGCTGGAGGTACTGGCACTGGTGGTTTGTTTTCGCGCACACCGCTCCGCTGCCTTCAGCTCTGGTGGAAACACAGCCTTATTTTCGATCAATGGATTTTGAGTTGTATTCCGTTGCGTTAAGCGTAAAATCTCCGAGGTAATTAGGTGCATACAATTAAAAGATGCTCTTGCGCAATCTATACGTCGATCTCGCGATTTTGCGAAACCCGTTGCTCCTTATTGGCGGGCGACGTACTATATTTGTCTTAAAGTCTGTCATATTGTATCGGCACGTGCTTCCAATGAATAAGCCGTAACTGCTAAGGAGTTCTTAGTGACATTGGTCTCTTTGTGGCAAAAGGTACTCGTAGAAACCATGTATGTGGGATATTGACAAAGGAAAACACCGATTGGCACTTAAATACGTTTATTTTTATTAAAGTTCACCGCAAGCACACACCGTTCCGTTCGTATCGTTCAAACCGCCATTTCTATATATCTCCGTCTCGCTCTACCTCACCTCTCTCTGTCGGTAACGTTCCGATACACGGTTCCTATCCTACAGGTTCGGCCGTCCTGAGATTGTGTCTGCCCTCAGACACCGATTGCTAAGTCTGAATATAACACTACAAAGTATGACACTAGGTATGTATGCACAGTCTAATGTAAAAACAAGAACACAAGGTTGACTCTAATCCTTAAATTTTTATAAATGTACATACATTGTAGGTAAACAATCCTATTTAGCCGATTGACTATTAAGTTACAATTTTTGAAAAGAGAGAATAATAAATTAACGACATTCTAAGGTAAGGTACAAGGCGGCCGGTTTGACTTTAACAATAAAAAGCTACAACGGTCGTTAATTAAAGTTAACACTTATTAGGTAGGTATATAGTATTTAACATGACAACAAAAACAGATTGGAATGAATTGGTAAGTACTTATAGGTACTAGCTATATAAGGCATCATTTTTTATTTAAAAAGAAAATACTGCAAACAAACAAAGTTAAGGTAAGAGCCAAGTATTTTTCCTAAATATTGTTATCTGATCTACAGATATATCAAATCTAAACGACAAAACAAAAATGACTCTGTATTTGCCTGCTGAAAAAAAATTAAATAAAAACATAAACATATGACTTTCTAACATGAATGTGGCAATGTTCATGTTCATACCTCACCATTCATTCGATCATTCAAAATAAACTTTGAAAAACAAAAAAAAAATAAATAAATAAAAATAAATACCTAGTATGGGTCTGGCCACTGTTTCATGTGGTCAGCCACGCTGCTTGTCTTCTTCGGCCCTTCACCATGATCACCAACTTTTTCGACATCATATCGATCATTTCTCTTCACCTTTGTTACTACATTATGGTCCTAAATATTTTGGCTTCAATTTAAGGCCAGGGCCAAATTGTGTGCGTTGTATCGCGACCAAGTCTCCTTCCGCATATATTCTGCTGTCTTTACATTTTTTATTAAATGTGCGTATGTTCTCTTCTTGAACCTGCAATATCTGCTGTTTAGCCTGAACTCTCAGTTTGTCTCTATTTTGAGTATAACTGTCTCTTTCTTCCTGTTGTAATAGTTGATAGATCTCTACATCTTCTTTCATCTTCATTTTCTTGCCAATCAGGAGTTCAAATGGAGTGGTGTTAATGCTTCGTTGGAAAGTACTATTTATGGCCTTTTGCACTCTCCCGACGTGTCTATACCAGAGTCCTGGTTCCGAGATGCACAGTTTGGTCAACACAGATATAATTATTCTGTGGATCCGTTCCACTTGTCCATTCCCTCTTGGTACTCCCGTCGTAATGAGTACGTGTTCGATTTCTTCTGTATTACAGTACTCCTTAAAATCGTTGCTGGTGAAAGCTGATCCCCGGTCGGTGATAAACCTGACCGCATTTCCAAATGTTTGCTGGTGCAACCGTAGTTTGTCTAACGTCTCTTTGGCTGTCGTGCTTTTCGTTGGGTACACCCATACAAACTTGGTGAATGAATCTACAACTGTTAATATGTAGTTATACAGTTTTTTCGTTTCCGTTAGTGGGCCGATGTGGTCCAAATGGAGAGTATGCAGTGGGGTGTCACCTTTTTCTATAGGGTTCAGGTAACCCTCTTGTTTGCCAAGCTTCCTATTAGCTAGCAAGCACGGTACACATGTTGCTATGTAGTCGTCGACTTTCTTCGCTAAGCTATCTATAAAAAAATCTTTATTCACTAACTCCATTGTTTTCTTTTTACCAAAATGGCCATTTTCATGGGCTCTTCTTATTATCTCTATTTCCATCTTCTGAGGAATGATTAAGCGTTGGTCTGGTCCCTTGTAAAGTAAGCCTTGATTTAAAGTATAGTCCTTATAAGGTCCATTCTCGAGTAATCCTATTATTGCTTTCAAGCCTTCATCAGTCTCTTGAGCACGTCGTATGTCATCATGTAGGCTAGATGTTATAAGCATGGATACTGCACAAGGTGGATTCCTGCTTAATGCGTCAGCATGTCTCATTTTAGACCCTTCGCGGTGTCTCACTTCAAAGTCATAGTCCTGGAGCAACATCATCCAACGTGAAACTCTTGTCGACATAGCTAAGTCCTTCTTATTCAGTGTCAGCTGGAATGCTTTGCAGTCAGTAATTATAGTGAATTTTTTACCATACAAGTAATGGCGAAATTTCTTTACTCCCTCGACCACAGCTAATGCTTCGAGTTCATAGCTGCTATATCTGCTCTCTGCGTCTGTCGTTTTTCTGCTCATATAATAGACTGGATGGAGCTCACCGTCGCTATCTTTCTGCATTAGTATAGCTGAATATGCTACTTGCGAAGCATCTGTATGCAATTCTGTTTCTGCTTGTGGTTCATAGATTTTCAGTACAGGTTTCGAAGTCAATTTCTCTTTTAGCATCTTGAATGCTTCTTTTTGCTCTTTGTTGAAGGTGAAATTAACATTTTTCTTCATCAAATCTGTCAGTGGTCGTGCTATCATGGCATAGTTCAGAATAAATTTTCGAAAGTATGAACTTAATCCAAGAAAGCTTTGTAGTTGCTTCTGATTTCTAGGCTCAGGGAATTTCATGACCGCATCAGTCTTCCCTGGCGATGGCATGACTACACCTTCTTGAATGACATGACCAAGATATTCAATGCTTGGAGTGATCAAATGTGCCTTCTTCCAATTAATTTCAAGTCCATATTCAGAGGCAATTGTCAACACTTTCTTTAATTTAAATAGTCCTTCACGCTCGTCTTTTGCTGGAATCAAAATATCATCGATAAATATTATTATAGAGCCGTCTGCTATCATTTCTCGGAATATAATCGTTATAAATCTCATGAAGAGATTGGGACAGATCGAGAGACCCATAGGTGCTTTTGTAAATTCGTACTGCCCATTATGAGTGACAAATGAGGTATACTTCATGGATTCCTCGCTTACTTTTACATGGAAAAAACCATTCTTCAGGTCAATGACACTAAATGTCCTAGCATTACACAATTTATCGATACAGTCATCAATCAGCGGCAAAGGAAAAACATCTTTGACTATTTTCTGGTTCAACTTCCTATAATCAATACACACTCTCAGAGAACCGTCTTTTTTACGCACGAGGACTAAGGGACTAGCATATTCTGAAGTACTCACGCGTACGATTCCTTTGTCCAACCACTCAGCTACCTGTTGTTCAACCTCAAGCTGTTCCTTGAGTGATATTCTTCGCGGACGCTGCACGACTGGGACGTCATCTTTCACAATAATCTTCATTTGTATTGGGGCTTCTTTGACCTGGCTAGGCCTGTACGTCTCGACCAGCTGCTGCACTTCTTTCCTTACCGATGAATCCTTGATGTGATCTGTGGAAGGCACACACATTCCGTCATACTCGCCTAACATACAATCCAACCATTCGTCGTCTCGCGGTCGTAACCATACCGAACTTCCACTCATAAACATTGTCACATTCTTTAAAAAGTCATTCCCGAGGATGATTTTAAAGGGCATACAGCTTTTAGGAACCACATAAAACAATACACCATCATAAATACGTTCGTCGATAGTTACCGAAGTCGTTATTGTCCCAATAGATCTCACTTTTGTACCGCCTAAGCCACATAAGGTTATGTCCATGTTTTTGTCACACTGCCGCGAACCGAACTCGTCACAAAACTCGTCAGATACTAAATTAACGTCACTCCCGGAATCAACCAAACTGTCCGTCGTTTTGTTGTACATTTTAACTAATTTCACTGGTTTACATTTTCTATTGCCGGTTCCGAAATGTTTGTTTACTTCGTACATACTGAAGTCAGCTTCGTTTGACGTATGGCCGCCGCAGACGCCGCCATGATACATTTCGATCGCCATCTTGCCGCTCGAGCCAATCGCTGCGCTCGAATTCCGACCAATCTCGCAGGTGGCACTTGTCGCCTGTTTCACATCGCTCGATACAAAGAAAATTTCGTCGTGAAGTTGTTCGCCGTGAGCATCGTCGCTGGTGGCGCCGCCATCGGCGTGTGTCGTGTTGAAGAAAGCTTGCTTTCCTGAACCAGATGGAGCCGATGAATGCCGAATATTCCCCGATGATAATGATCGCGTTCTCTCGGGCTTGCTCGTGTCGGACTTCGGAATAACTCGGGATGTCGCCGGAAACGCCGTTTTTTTCGCAGGGCACTCCATCGCAATATGGCCGAAACCATTACAATTAAAACACTTTATGCCTTGTTTCGGGCAAGCTGATGAAATATGGTCAATTTCTCCACAGTTATAACAGCGTCTCGTCGTATGTTGCCGCTCACCGCCGGATATATTCGACACATGCTGCGATTTTGTGTCAAATCGTGTCTTTCTCGTATCTTCAGCATAACTTTTTCTTAAATTATTTTTGTAGGTCTCGTACAACTTGAACTTTTCCTTTAGCTCGGGGTAGGTGGAGGCACCGTAAAGTAGGGTTTTATTTGCTTCGTGATCGACGATTCCATCGATAATGTACTGAATCGCGACGTAGTCAGCGAGTCTTCCTCTCTTCCCCAGCTCTTTCATTTCAAGCATATAGGAGTAGCATGTCTCTTCCTTGCGTTTCTTTTGTTCGTGCCATCAGCTCATGAATTTCTTTTGTATTAGTCGTGTCTGGAAATTCTTTGAGAATTGCTGTCTTCAGATCGTCGTAAGTTTTGAATGGCTTTTCAGTGCGCAACCACATGGCCGCAGCACCCGTCAGAGACCGTCTCGCAATGAGCAGTTTCTGTTGCGGCGTAAGACCAAAAATTTCTGCGTTATCGTCAACGTCTTGTGCCCATTTTGACGCTGCATACGTCTTATCCGTACCGGTGTACTTCGGGATGGCGTCGTCGAGTAGTAAAAGATTAAGTGACTGCTTGTCCGTCATAGCGTCTTCGTCGTCGTCGTCGTCTTCTTCGTCTTCGTAATCTTCACTAACGTCTTCGCGATTGGACTCCTCCTCGAAGCTTTTGGAAAGTCGGCGCACACAGTCGGACCACTTTTCATTCGGCGTGGACGCCTTTGAGGTTAAGTCGGCGTTCGCCCGTCTTAGTTTCATCAAGAGTAGGTTATCTTCGTCTTCTTCCTTTGTCAAATCCCGGACGAGCCCCCAAAATGTGGGATATTGACAAAGGAAAACACCGATTGGCACTTAAATACGTTTATTTTTATTAAAGTTCACCGCAAGCACACACCGTTCCGTTCGTATCGTTCAAACCGCCATTTCTATATATCTCCGTCTCGCTCTACCTCACCTCTCTCTGTCGGTAACGTTCCGATACACGGTTCCTATCCTACATGTATGTGCGGTATCGACATGTATGATATCGAAACCTTGACACTTACATAGAACACGTTGCATGACATTGACATATTGAAGATTGGCGGTAGACACAATAATAATTATAGGATACGTAGGTAGGTAACCTAGTTTCTGACATAACAATAGGAATTAAAAATAATTGAGGCCTTGAAAGTACCTACAAGGCACTTCGCCGGCGAGTCATCATCATTAATTTAAGAGTTACACTCTTGTCGGTAGAGTAGCTTTCAATCTTTCCTGACGTACGCCAGCTTCTTGACATTTTGATAAGACACAACATCAACTTTTTCCTTCACTTGGTTCATGTAACTGCGTCTAGGTCTTCATCTACCTCTTTTTCCCTCTATCTTTCCTTCCAGTATGGTTTTAAAGAAATTGTCGTGAGTCGTGTCTTATCAAATGTCCTATAATTTTTCCTCGTCTGTTTGCAATAATATTCAGGATTGTCCTCTTCTCTTTCACCATCATTAATACTTCTTCATTGGTTTTCTTCTCTGTCCAGCTTATGCCTTCCATTCTCCTCCAGCACCAGATTTAGGTAGGTAACCTAGCTTCTGACATAATAATTGAGGCCTTGAAAGTACCTATAAGGCACTTCGCCGGCGAGTAAGCGAGTAAAATTGGGCGAGTAACAAACAGTTCATAACAGGCTGACAAGGTATAGTGTGATTACAGTCCGACTGAAATTTTGATGTCGGTTTCGACCTAGATTCAGCTAAAAATGGGTTTCGGCTTAGTTTCGGTTTCTGCTGCCATCGAGCCGAAACTACGACCGTAAACGAAACTGAATTCGAGACTATTCGAGAGTATTCGGCCTGCGATCGGACAGTCTTTATTTTATTTCTTTTACCAAGATGTGAATCCCGTAGGGGAGACCGGGTATGGTTGTCTCGTGGGTTGGTTGTCACAGCGGCCATAAAATCATACTAAACGAAGGAATAAGTGCATCGATTGGTGAAGTACGGAAGGATGTACAGCTCTTGCGATCTTTTAGCACCGATCGATGTACTTAATGTTTCGTTTAGTATTATTTTATAGCCGCTGTGACAACCAACCCACGAGACAACCATACCCGGTCTCCCCTACCTCTAGCTTCATAGGCGGTGTCACTCCCACTAGGCCAGGGTTTCTTAAGCTGTGGTCCATGGACCCCTTAGGGGTCCGTGATACGAGAGCCGGGGGTCCGTGGCTATGCATACAACACAAACTTTAATGTGCCCTTAATTCTCTTTTTCTCTGATTGTATTCGAAAAGGGTCTCGAAATAATGTAGGGGGTCCGTGACCAAAAGAAGTTTAAGAACCTCTGCACTAGGCTAAACGTATAGGCAGATGACAGGGTGTGTACTTATACGGATACTATTGACCGAGTGCTGATACTTTTTGGCGCATTTCCTTCTTTTTGACTTATTCTCTGCTTTATTTATTTTTTATTGCCTAAAGAGTGAGAAAACTACTTATAAAGCCTGATCAATGATAGCTTCTATTATTTGTCATAAGTTCCTCTTCCTGCGTAAGTAAATACGCCATTTTATCGGAACAGGTCCAGGCGCGGATCCATATTTCTGCGTCGGGAAATCGAAAGTTGCCTCCAACCGGCTAAATATCCTGGTTCCTGACTTTCGGATTATTAAACGGTTAATTACTTTAATAGGTTCCAGCGAACACTGTTGCACAAACGGTCATTAGCAGCAGTATTATCTCATTAGGATACTTGCTGGCAGTTTCTAATTTACTGAGATAGAAAATTACATAATGTAATGCATCTTTAGTCTTTACGTTATTCATACATGGTAATTGCTTAAATACGTTTCTGTTGTTTTCTCTTTCTGTTTGGCTTCTCTCTTTCTACCTACTAAGTTCAGCTGGTCACGGGTTCACTAAGCCCTGGCCAAACGACCTGGTTCGACTCCAGGCGTTCAGCCCGCACCTAGCCCGATCATATCGAGGTGGACCGGGACTAAGTGACCTGGTTCGACCCCAGGCACTCCCGGCTCCCACCCAGCCCGACCAACTCAGGGTGGTCTGGCTAGCGACCTGGTTTGACCCCAGGGAACGCCACGGCCAACCACCCAGTCCGACAATCGCTACGCCCAGGATGGGTTGCGAGTTTGTCAGTATAAACTTACACTTAACTTGGGTTCACTAAGTCAATAAGATCATCTGTTTGGTTAGTGTACATAAATGAATTACAATTACAGAAATATCTTAAGCTTTTGTAAACAAAACTTGTAGTTAAAAGAAACTGTAGAGCACATTTTGCAGGATTTAGAAGAAAGTGGTACATAGTATACAATGCCAACGAACATGACGGCAAATAAGTATTACTAGGACAGGAAAAAATTATCATTTTCGTCTTAGCATTGATTTGGGTCATTATTTGAGCGTTTCACCCGCCTCACTTTCGTGGACACATTATTGTTGAGATTCCGGTAGATTTTAATGTAATTTTAAGGTTTTTGTTAGTAGTTCCGAGTATGTACAGTCGAGTTTATCATTATCTGAGCAAAGATTGGACCAAAAACATCTGAACAAGACCCTATTGTTAGAAGCATAAGAACTAGATCAGATATTTTTGATCTGTTCTTTGCTCAGATAATGATGAACTCGACTGTACCAAATAGCTCCATAATTATGAGACTAAAATCTTAGGGAGCTTCGATAATAATGTGTCCACGAAAGTGAGACGGGTGAAACGCTCAAATAATGACCCATTTGAAAACCCTACCAATGTTCAATGCAAACAAACCCGCGGCAATGATAATTAAAAGCCTTTAATTGTCTGAATACTCCCTACATTAAAATAATAAACAAATACAGACAGTCAATACGTCCGGCCGCGGTTGCGTGATTAGTTTCAAAAGCAGTACATTAACTTCAAAATAAGTATCAGGAAATATTTACCTTTGCTATCTAGCAATCGGGATCAAAATGCTGCTTTCAATGGGGCATACAGCTGTATCATGCGTATCTCATGTAACTTAGACTTAGTAGTCGCTAACCATCTGACGCTGCTGAGGTCGATCACAGGTCAATTATAAAATAAAATAAAACCGGTCAAGTACAAGTCGCATTCTCATACGAAGGGTACCACCGTCGAGAAAAAGACACAGACAGTTTTTATTTTGTTTTCATTAATTGCTGTTATAGCGGCAACTAAAATACACCTGTGAAAATGTCAAGTCTGTACATATTACGGTTCAAAAGAGACAGCCCTGAGACAGACGGACAGGCATATAAAGGGACAGCGGAATTTAATTAACTGAGTTCCCTTGGTACCCTTTGGGTACGGAACCTTAAAAAGAACCCTGAAAGAAACTCACACAGTACTGCTTGTAAAACTTGTATTGTGTCTGCGGGCACTTTATTTATACTTTTCCTCCCGCGGAACAGTTTCCTGATTCAATTATAGTAATTGCGCTTTTCGGTGGCGCGGGCGCAGATCGAGTGTTGAGTGTTTCTGTAGGGTTGCCACTATGATTAAGTTTTTTGTTGTTTTGTAACTTGATAAAGGTTCACTTGAAATTAAAGTAATATGAGTTGCTTAGTTAGACGATAGAGATGACACAATTATATGATCATAACAATCATCACTTAACCCGTCCACGACGACTTTCAGTAGGCTTATGATGCTACGCTTTGTCGCGCGATAAATAAATGATAAAACATCTCTCACTCTCTGACAATGGAAGTGAAAAGATGACGGATACTTTATTTATTTATAGCGCAACAAAGCGTATCATAATGAGCCGAAATCGACATGAAATTCAAGTCAAAAATCTTTTAGCGTATAGGCAATGAAAGCTTTTGTCTTTTTTTCGTTGCTTTACCTACTGTGTTGCTCAAAGTACTAACAATTAATCACATTTTCGTAGATTTATATAAATAAGTAAATAACACATACAGTGTCTATTAAGTGGCTTCGCGTTACACAAATTCTGTTTTTTTTTCTATGTTCGTAGTATGACTGAAGATTGTTACTTTATTACTTTGTCTTTGACATTTTATTACTTTGAAAGGACGTCTTGCTGCCATTTCGCTCCACGGCTGGCCATCCGCACCATCCTAAGTATTTTGCTCCTTCAGGCGATCAGTTCAAATAATCAGTCCCGACTAATAGTCTGTCCACATCTATCGACGCGGAACTGTTTCAAGCCGGCCAGAATAGTACATTACACAACTAGGGTGGTAATATAATGAAAGGCCGAGATCGCAGATGCTTGCGGCCCGAGCTGCAAGCGAGCGAGCGGATTTTATGTCTACATATGTCCAGAAAGCGAATTTTTCCGTACGCACAGCGTGCGGAAAAAGTCACTTTATGGCTAGGTGTGGCATAAAAAAAATTATATCCACGCATTAAGAGCGAAAAAGACGTCCGCCGAGCCGAGCTGGACGACTTCCGCTAAGTGGAGTAAAATTGATAAATATAAGATAAGATAATTTATTTCCAGAAATGTAGTGGTTTATACAGTTGGTATTGTTTTTTGAGTGCGTACATTTTGCATGCAAAGTTACTTATAATACTACAGTTACTTAGGATCTAAATTTAACATTGTCAATTACTATCGTATATGTCATATTTATTTAATCATTACATAATCGGTACGGATAGCTTTTGTTTATAAACATAGGTAAACCAGCAGAAAACGGGTTCTGTGGAGGCTACGCAACTAGTGATTGTCAAAACAAATCTTAAGAAGGGTTGTCCCCGAAAACTCTTAAGCGGCAACCCTAACGTTGATTGACGGGTGATATGCTTGCTTTACGATTATTGACGAGCGCTGACGAGAGCTGAAGTGATCTTCCGCTCTCTGATAATAACACTTTCCATACATTTAACACGCTCAGATTATGTTTGCTAAAATTTTAAGCTTTCTTGGTTATAAAATTACTGCTTTGGTCATTTAGAACCTGGATTTCTGGGTTTTATAATAAAATTCAAAATAATTTATTTCGGCAAGTAGCTCAAGGGCTCTTTTACATGTCTGATTCTATTCATTTTTTTGGCGCTTCGGGTAATGACTTTTTCTTTTCAAAAATATTAAGTATTACAACAATATGACATTGATCTATGAGATTTCATTAATACATTTCATTAAACATAAAACTACATTTTTAGAGATGTAAATGCGTCAAAACAAGATAAGTAAAATAATAGAAAATAAATAGACTAGTAAAATTAATGGACGCGGCGTTTGACGTAAAACTGACATTTTCTAGTTGAGAAATAGTCAAACTTTTATAAATATCGAATTGTTTTATGTCTCAGGAAATACTACTTTTTTCCCAAGTTAGTCATGTAAGGCTTACGGTCGTTTTCAAAACAACTGTACATAGTTAAGGGCTTAGTTTAACAACATGTTAATCCTGTTCCTTTGTGTAAACTATACAATTTATATTGTTAACTTTCATCACACAAAGGAACAACAACTTAACATTCTGTTAAATTAAACCCTTAACTACGTATTTTTTTAATTACCCTTCAAACACTCCATAGGAAAGTTCATTGATATCTTCACATCACACTCCTGACTTGTCATATAATTAAAATGATTCGCATCGCAAACGTTCGCGTATTTAAAGGACACTTTGTATCGGCAACAATTAGCTATTAACGGTCAATACGACGCACCCACCGTTTATTCAACGCATTCGGAAGTCCGCTCTTCATTCTGAAATCACCCATCCTACAACACAATAAGGTGCACAAATTCTGCATTTACATTCCAGTGAATGCAACTCAGTAGTTGCATTCAAAATACAATCTTGCTGCAAGGAAATAAGGTAGGTACATAAAGGATTGTACTATTGATTGAAATGTCAGCCATCGCACAATGCCTGACTAATTCAAGTCAAATGTGAATTCGCAGGCCAATGCAAGGCAGACAGGTTGTGAACCATAGCCAATGTTATTTTGCAAATGGGGACTTCATTTTAACCAGGGACGTGCACTGCTGAACTATTGGTTGTACGGTCCCACGCTTTTTGTCTACGTCGATTTCCGGCAACCCTACGAGTATGGGAGGCACGGGTGAAATGTTCATCTTATTTCCTCATGAAAATGCTCTGTTTCACCCTTATTTCGGTCTACTTCCAGTCACAAATCTCAACGTCTGGCACCTCGGAGTGGTTGCGTTTGCCCAGGGGAGACCTAAACTTGCAAAAAAATCTGGAAAAATATCTTATCGCCTCAAGGATAGTTTTGGGTTTAATCTATAGTTTTTTTATGCTGGTAATCTAGAGGTAACATTGCCAGAACAGTAGGGCGTCGTTAAGTACCTGCCAGACGGACATGAAGGTGCAAAATTGGACCCAAATTTACATAATAAGCACAAGGCTGATTCTTACAAATGTTGTTACACAGTCTCTAAATATACCCTATACAAAATGACAGATCATTTGGACGTTGCGTTCATGCCGCCAGACGAGGTCAAAATAGTAGGTTTCCGTCAAAATTGTCCGTCTGGTAGGTACTTAACGACGCCCTACTGTTCTGGCAATGTTACCTCGAGATTACCAACATAAAAAACTATGGATTAAACCAAAAACTACCCTTGTGGCGATCAGATATTTTTCCATGCTTTGCAAGTTTACGGGTCTCCCCTGGGCAAACGCAATCACTCCGAGGTACCAGACCCTGAGATTTGTGACTGGAAGTAGACCGAAATAAGGGAGAAACAGAGCATTTTCATGAGGAAATAAGATGAACATTTCGCCCGTGCCTCCTAGACCATACGGTCGTCAGACCGTATTGTCACGGTTTACTATTGGATCGCATAAATTTAAAAGGCATAATGCATCATTTCGCATAATTCACTATTTGGCATAATGCTTTTTTTCTGATCCCGTAAACTTTTCAGGATTATTATAACGCAAACCTAACCTAACCTATTTAACAGGATGAGGCCTTAAAGAGTCCTGAAAATTCTACAGTTTAAGAAATAAAAGCATTATGCCGAATGATGAATTATGCCAAATGATGCATTATGTCTTTTAAAATTATGCGATCCAATAGGATCCCTATTGTCACAGTATAATAACAATAACAGTTATTCTACTTCCTACATAAGGTGCATCGCGCGGCTTGTATGTGTGCGCGCCGAGAATGATCGCACTACAAAGTTTTGCGAATGCGTAAGAATGCTTCAGTACGGATCGCACGGTCTGCGCCTCGACCTTGAATGCGTATCGCGCGCTGCTAAACGGCCGAGGTTTGACTGCTTGTAGGTATGTCTTTATACTTTGACCCTACGAGTCGTCAGACCGATTATTGTGGAGGGTCGACCGGCGCTGCGTCTTCCAGTTCATAGTCTCCATTGTCACGATGTGAATCTTGTCTCATTAGTTCAGGATTTAAGGCTAGATGGCGTTAGGCCAGTTATTAGCTTTCGATTTATTCTATTTTTTTTCATAAACGTTTGACACCATTCGACAACAGGCCCCATCGGCCGTCAGTTCTTCGGGATATATGCCCAGCACATTTCCATTTTAACTTACGAACTCTGGCAGCTAAGTCGGCCGCCTCAGTTGTTTTAAGGGATTTCAGCGGGACAATCGCGTTCCAAATTATCAACCATTGACTAGATAAGACTATATAGGACATGAAGTCTTTTTCTGTTTTCTTGTTCTTGTAATAAAGTTAAAATAAGTACAAGATTATGCAGATTTAAGTGAAAATCGTGATTGTTTCAAAACTCTAACCAGTATTATGAGAACAGGTCGGTTGGCCTTATTGCAAATTACCTACCGAATTGTCTAAGTTTGCATGCGATATGACAAATAAATCAATTTCCACAAACCCACATGCATTCGCTAGTTCGACTGAGAACTAAATCCTACAAATACCCAGTGTTGTATAGACTGGATGGTGTTTTTAAAATAAAAGTGTCGCACATTAGATTCGCACCGGGGGGAAGCGCGGACACGGCGCGCCGGATGCAACGGCCGCCGGCGCCGGTCCGGGCCGCG
The DNA here is from genome assembly GCA_947034925.1 of Eudemis profundana. Taxonomy (NCBI): domain Eukaryota; kingdom Metazoa; phylum Arthropoda; class Insecta; order Lepidoptera; family Tortricidae; genus Eudemis; species Eudemis profundana. Next base: position 22,805,193 of record OX344805.1, on the reverse strand, counting down.
CCGGGTGCTGTGCTATAGGGCAATAGGGTATGGGGGGTAGGGTAGGGGTAGGGATAGGGTATAGGTATAGGGTTGCCAGATCGAATAACCCTATTATTATTTGTAATAATGATAAATGTACACAGAACTTCTAAATTTAATGTTCCACATCAATCAAAATATAATATCTTGTGTAAAGGTAGCCTAATAGATAAATCATAAAGCCCATACGTTTTTTTACCAAAAAGGTTCTATAACGGCCGTTCAGAATCAATCACTGTTATATTGTTTTAAAACCCTAATTATTACCCTCTCCTCCATCAGAGTACCATCAATCACGACAGGACAATATCCTGGTAACAATATATCATAAAAGTAATTTACTTTCTAACTAGTAAATAATAAAAGGACTACACTTTAAAATGACTAATACGTCCTTTGTTTCGTTTCGTGACAAAGGTACATTTCTAAGGGCCGTAATTGGATAGCTTCCACATAAAAAAGTTTGTAAATATACATTTTGCTTCTTTATTTGAAACTTATACTGATTAGTAAAGATATATTTGAAATAAGTAACGATATTTCGTATTTTTGTCGATTTCCAGAGTGATATAACGGAGGGAAAAGTGCAATATCGCTTTTAGTTGTCTCAGTTCTTTAGTTTTAAGAAGATTTAAGAAGTTTTAAAATAAAATATGGTACGAAGTTCTTACTGCCGCTGCAGAAGATATGTTTGGACATATGTCGAACGTTTCTATGCCTCATTATTTTTACATTTGACTGTACCCACTCAGCTCCACGGCTTGCCCTGGCAATATGCTGTGGGATGATAGCGATTTTAGTTGGCTCTCGATGGACTCATCTCCCATTTATTTCGGCATTAAAAACAATTTTATTTGCCTTTGAAATCACAGATTGTATAAATTGAAATATGCTTATTTTATCCTCTGCTTAAGCAAAAAGTAGGTACAACTATTTGCGAAACATGCAGATGTCATGTTTTACAAATAAATTATCTTTATCTTTGACAAGTAACAATATTAGTGAAAGATTTGAAACTCACTGAAAAGATTTATCATTTATCTGAATAAAGTTCTAATACAGCTGTCTGGAGGGCGCTCTCACTCAAGCGAAGGACGATGAGTACAAACGGCTAATCCCTCGCAAATTGGCAAAATATTCCTTAGAATTCATAAGCTTTTTTATTATAGAAAAGTCACAACTATAAAAATCTGAAGAGACGGATAAGAGACAAAAATTGCCATTAGCAAGTACAACGATTTTTTTTTAATCTGTAAATCTGGTACTATACAGGATGATTCAGGAGACGTTAGCAAAACTTACCCTACGGATACTGTAACATAATACAGGAGTAGAAAAAGTTCTTTTCATCAGAATTCTGAAGGAGTTTTTTCATTTACTAATTGGCGATTCAAATTTATAACTTCCAGCGCCCGAACTAGGTCTTACAAAAGACATTACTTGGTAAGCAGAGTTACATCTGTGGACGCGAGACACGGTACATACACCTTCGCATCACACGTGTAGGCGTATCCAACCGAGATTGCGCCTAAACCCTCACGAATTAAAATCCAATTTCGCTTAACAACCGCTGTTTTATGTAAATAAGGGGGGAAGTAAGTATCCTAAACAAATATACAGCGTGTCGCAGCAGCTTCCACTGTGATTGTACCAGGCCCAGTCAGCTGAGACCCCCCTCGTTGGTACCAAAGCCTTGAAAACACACCATCCCACGGGTCGAGATGGAATGGTGAATTGAACAATGCTTTTGGTATTTTGGGCTCCGCTAAGCTTTTAAATTTTCATTTGTTTTTGTTATTTCATTCGGGAGCTGGAACAAGTTTGCGGCATATTTGTGTGTTGGGTTTCGTTACGGAAGGTCGCTGAACAGAAAGAATGGGGGATTTTGTACAGCCTGTAAACCTATATTAGGAAATTGTGAAGATTAAAATTCGCGCGATCGTATTCTGTATACTGGGTGAAATCTGGGTCGTGATTCAAAATAATTAAACCTCAATCCATCCATGATTTTGAACAACTTTTAATATGGGGTCAACTTTGTAAATGCAAAAAAAAAATGAACTGTTTCATAGAAAAGGGCATGAATACGTAGACCAAAATGTATGAGAGAGTTGTATTTTTTTGTGTTTACAAAGTTGACCCCATAGTAAAAGTTGTTCAAAATCATGGATAGATTGAGGTTTAATTATTTTGAATCACGACCCAGATTTCACCCAGTATTATGGGATTAACTGCAACTGGAAATAACTACATTTTAATATAATGTTTAATTCGTTGTGTTTTTTTCTTAATCCTATAATAATGTCATACTTATTGTTGTATTTAAACATTTAAAAAAAAAAGAGAAACTGGTGAGTTTCTTCCGGCGCTTTTTCTCACCAGAAGGTCACTATCTTATATTATTTATTTTAAGAATATTAAATTTATTTGAATGCGTATCATTTTGTTTAACATAGTCGTACACATCGTTATGTACTATTTTATGATTTATTTCTCAAAGGTTAGCTGAAAGAGATCCCTTACATGAATAAGTTCGCCTTTCTGCGTAACTAGTGCAATAAAGTGTTTACATACATACATACAGTCAGATGTTAATATTAATATCTATTAAAAACATCCACTTCTTCGAACGTTGAGGAATCAAATATATACTCACGGACAATGAATTCGGGTCATTTTCTATAAACAATTATATAGAAAATGACCTGGATTCATTGTCCGTGAGTGTATAAATAAGTACAAGTACTTATAAATGAGTATAATTAATTATGTATAACAATACATAGGTACAACGTCATTAAATGTTATTTACGAACCACTGTTTTTATAAAAGTTTTTATTGTAATTTTTATTTTGTTGGCCGTGTACAATCACAGACTTGTCAAAACTCAAAAGCCTGATCGTTACAATGTACATTCATATTCATATGCATGTGTCTGGGATCTCGTCTTAGGCTAATTTGCATGGCAGAGGCAAATCAAAGGTGAAACGGCAATGAATGTGTACATACATTACATATACTGCAAAGGGGTCTGGGCGACTCGTCTGAACCTTTGAAGCGTCTAGAACGCGCTGAATTGATTGAAACTCTTCATCTCACAGTTTATAACGGGAGATTCTGTTCTGATATTTTGAAATGCTTTGTTTTATTTGTTACTAGCATTTACCCGCGGCTGTGCCCGCTTTGTTCCCGTTACTGTCCTAAGGGAACTCTTTACCGGGATATAAAGTATGTTTCAATCCAGTACGTCTAGCATAACTGGCCGCGACTTTGTTTCTCGCGCGACAGAGCATCACCTGTCACTGTCACACGATATTGAGTGGAAAGAGATAGGTATAGCATTTGTCGCGCGACAAAGAGTCGCGTGTCACGGTTGTGCTAGAGGTACAGGACTTGGTCTACCTGCTTGCCAAATTTCAGCTCAATTTATCCAGATAAACATCCAAATATCTAAATATCCGTACATCTTGCATCTTCACAAACTTTCACATTTATAATATTAGTGTGATGTGATGTAAAGTGTGATGTAAACTAGCGTTTACCGAGTATTTCTAAGAAAATTTTATCCAACGATATTATGCTTAAGGGCCGATACAGACGGACTGCAACCCAACTGCAACTCCCTACGACGGCGCGTCGGCGTGCAGTTGTGGTTGTGATGCAGTTCCCATACAAATAGTAGGGAGTTGCAGTTGGGTTGCAATCCGTCTGTATCGGCCCTAATAATTGAGGGCGACTCTAGTTTGTTACCTCTGAATTAGAAAAAACTACGGTTACGTCACAAAAATTTTAATTTACCGCCATTAGACATCTTTCATTTGTGGTTTATTAACATATCAAAGAGAGCTTATAATATGTGTGTAGATAAAACTGTGTATGCAACTGTATGTACATGGGCTATTCTTCAGAAATATGTCTGCAGTACCTTATTCCTCTGGCCCTTTTTCATACTAAATGTATGGAGACAGAGGAATAAGTCGCAGATATATTTCTGAAGAATAACTCATATAATTAAGCTTTAAAATCTTTTTCATAAAACCACACTCGTGTTTTAAGGCCTCTGATTATGTATCAGTTGCATAAACTACTATTTACCCTCAGGCGAGGTAATTAGATTCAAAGGCTTCCTCAACGAAAGAAAAAAGAACTTAAGTTGTGTTTGTGTTTCTTTTGTCCGAGATTATTTAACAATCATTAGGTTCCTCAAATTATTTGATACCATTAAAGCGCTTAATACTAAACCAAACATTAGTTCACTCATATTAACTCAGCTCTGTTTGAGCGAGCTCCACAATTTATCCCAAACGTCTTATTACTCGGCAAACGCTAAACAACATTTCAAACACAAAATGTTTACTCTCTTTCCATACCTGCACTCACACACGTGTCTTCTGGATAACAGATTGTATCTGCCAGATTCTAAACACACGCAAACCGCCACACATATGACTAAGTAAATATATGCCACATACGATATTTATAGGCCATGTTTAGGCATTTCGGGGCGAGCATGTAAAACCAATTTATCCCGCTTCTGAGGTGTTCAAAAAACAACCTTAACTCTTTAAATTTAAGAGCTATGGTCTAGGTAAAGTTAGGCTGGCGTTCTATCGCCGTTGGAGCATAAAGGGTCCCATTCATGCTCCGTGAAAGCCTGTCTCATAGACAAGAGCACAGTCGCCGTAAAAATGATTTATATCGCCTAGATGGCTTATCGAGTGTTGTCGAACTCGGAAAAGGTAGATCGTGTTCGGATAAAGAGTACGCCGGTGACTTATACATTTGTCTGGGACATCTGTGTGAGATAGTGATGCGACTTTGAATGATACTAATTCGATTGGGCGATTATTATTATCATTCGAATAAGGGCTCTCAAATATCGGTAACGTAACACCTCTGGTGTTGCAGATATTCATAGGCGACGATGCTTTCCACCAGGCAGCTCGTCTGCTCATTTGCCACTTATTACATAAAAAAAAGTCGACTAATTCGAAAATAATTCGATTAATTTAGTGTAGTTTGTACTCGTTCGTCGTAGTAAAGAGTATGAGTGGAGAGTGACGCTTACAGTGGTTATCACTCGCAGTAGCGATTACTAATGCCAATATTCGAATTGGAAATTAGTAATATATTAATGCTGATAATCGAATGATATCTACTAATTAGTTACTAATCGCCGCTATTAGTAAGTAGTATATAGGCATTATTAATCGCTAACTATTCGACTAGGCAAATGATTCGAAGTCACGCATCACACGCACTAGTGTGAGATGATGAACACACTGGGAAGGTGAATTTTGTCGAATACTGACCAATAGCACATTGCTCATGCAATTTTTTGTATGAGAGAACCGGGAATTCCCGGTGCTGCCATACTAAAATTACGAATTTCGTATCGAGATACTAACGCCCTCTGTACCATTTTGTTTGAAAGGCTTTTTTATGAAATAGGGGACAAACGAGCAGACGGGTCGCCTGATGGTAAGCAATCACCATCGCCCATAGACACCTGCAAGACCAAAAGAGTCACAGGCGCGTTGCCGGCCTTTCAGGTGGGAGTACGCTCTTTTCTTGAAGGTTTGAAGGTCGAATCGGTCCGGAAACACCGCAGGCGACAATTTATTCCACAGTTCAGTCGTGCGAGTCAGGAAGTAAGGCTTAGGTTTCCACATTAAGCTATGAGGATTCGAAATATTTCCAGTAAATATGTTGATTCCTTAAAAAGTCCATTTTTTGTTCATAAGTGTTTTCAACACATACCAAAATCAAAGTACAAAGACAGAAAAGTAGTCAAACTTCAGCCGTTTAGGAGCTCGCGATTCGTATTTAATGCGCATACAGTGCGATCCGTACTGGAGCATTCTTACGCATTCGTGAAACTTTGCTTGTAACGCGCAGTGTACAGTCACGGACTTTAATTGTTAAGCCATTTAGGGTTCAGTCTGATTTTGTCGTGTAATACACAATCTATGACACGACTATTGTAAGGTGAACCCTAAATGGCTCAACAATTAAAGTCCGTGAGTGTACCTTTTGTAGGAAGAAAAAACTCGGTCAAGAGCGAGTCGAACTCGCGCACCGAGGGTTCCATACAAACTCATAAGTAGATATATGAATAGTTCAAGAAAAACTCTATGGCGATTAGTTTAGTAGGAGCAAATAAGTACCTATTGTATTACGATTTTTGCAAATTTCTCAAAAACGGTGCAAGTAAGGAAAACCGTTATTTTTCCTGTAATATTTAAGATGACATTAATAATTGGTAATTATTATAGATTTTTCTGTTAAGTAACTTCGGGGGGAATGGTATTTTTTTTAACGTATTTCGTCATAAGTCAAAAACTACTTATTTAAGAAAAAAAATAAAAACAAGCACTTTCGTTTGATACCCTACTGGATATAAAAGCCCTACTTTCAATTTTCAGAGTCCCATTACGGACGCCTTTAAAAAGAAAGTAAAAAAGGCATAAGATTTTTTTCCATCCAATAGGCTCGGGTCAGCGGTTTTTAACGCTAATCCAAATTTCAAGTCGATAGCATCAGTAGATCCTGAGATATCTTGCTGTGACAGACGGGCAGACAGACAGAGTCGCACCATAAGAGTTCCTTTTTTACCATTTTGGTACGGAACCCTAAAAATTACTGCTATTATACCTACTGTGCCAAAATAAAACATTCGAAGTGTGACGTGGTAAGTTATTCTCTCCCTATGTTACTCTCTAACTTCGCTCATAATTCATAAGCGTCTTGATTTCAAGTACCAGTACCATACTTCTGAATTGTTATAAAACTTTTTCACATTCTCTTTTCTAACTTAATCTTAAGTGCGCGTGTCTTTATGACTTTAATCGTGTTTGTCTTTTTAGTGGCATTCCTAATGCCCTCAAACTTGAGGTTTCAGTTTTATTTTAGTTTTGACGCCCAAAAACAGCATTCTTGGATGTCACGGTCAGAAAGACCCTTAAGGCGAGGCTAGACCAGAATCGGGCACGGAAGCCTAGTTTCCAAATCATTTTTAGAGCACTTATTTGACTCGTAGGTCACTGTAAAACATATATAATAATATTCAGAACTGTATCTAGGGCTTCCTCTCACTTAGAACACGATAGCGAACACTTCGCTCGATAGAAAAGTAGCGCGAAAACACTATAAAATAAAGTATGTTTTTCATTTTGTTCATTACCAGTTACCTTTTCTGGCAAAATTAATACCTGACAATCATGATTTCACAGTCATGCAGGGCATCCTCTCATGTTTGGGTTGATAACGTATACTTTTATGTTAGAAATCGAAGATAATCTGCAATAATCTGCATTCCGCCCGACCCTAGTTGTATGTGAAATGCGAGCCAGGTCCTACCGGGCCTTAACGATATTGAATCACGCATTTTTGAAACTTATTAAGGTGGCGTTCGGCAGTATCTTTATACAAGTTTGTGAATATTCCAGGGCTCGGAAACCTGTATTTGCTCCAAACAAAAATACCGGTATTCTTTCCGTTATTTTCGTTCTTTGGTTTATTATTTCGATTTTTAACCGGAAAATCTAATAATACGAAATCATGACTTAAATACATTATTGAGCTCTACATAACAATCAAAAAATAATTCAAAATATTGGGTTATTTCGGGGTTTTTGCAAAATACCGGTTACAAGGCCTGGAATATTCACTCACAACTTCAAGATGAGTTCATTTTGTGGAACTAATTTGATCAATATATATGTGTCCTTTACACGCAATAAAACAAGAGCTAAAATTGCGATTTCACATTAAATTCTGGTATTTGGAAATTATATTTAACACATAATAAAAATCATTATTCAGTAGACATGTGTAAGTAATGCGCGTAATATCACAAATGAGATATCACTCGAACGCGTGATGTTGCATTACGCATCACTCCGAGAAATCAAGCATCACTCTAAATAACATTGCCCGAGCGGGAGTGAGAGCGAGGACCGAGTGAAGCGCGCGTAATAGTTTCAAAAGACGCCCTAGACTCCAGAGAACAAGCGCTGCGTAATGTAGGTTATAGCTGTGATAATGCTATCTCGCGCGCGCCCGCGCTGCTGCGTATCGTCATCGACTATGTTCGGGTGATGTTTTGAGTGATGTGATATCTCAGTGTGACATTACGTTTTCGGAAAAGTGATGTGATATAGCATTACTTTTTGAAGCAGTGTTTCGCGCATGTCTATTATTTAGCTCGTCAATAGCACGTTATTACATCAAGTCTTGAACTCAACATAAAAAAAAAACACTAAAACTCTAAGAGAACACCACCACCACCACCACCTTATCCACAGAATAAGTATTAGTACCAGGTACCAAGGACCATTAAAACAAGAGGACTGTCATTCTCCATACTTTGGATCGTGCCCCGACCGCAAGGGGGATATCCAGGCAAAAACTAGATGGCACTAAAAAACTAAACATTTAACGATGTTATAATTAAACAAAGAAACATAGTATAGTAACAATTAGTTCGTAAACAGCTAATAATAAATACATTCTAACATTTAAATACCGTGTCACGCTTGCAAAGTTGAATAATTATAGATAATATAATTCTTACACCAAGGTTATACACAGATGGCGTTGTAAATATCGGGGAACAGCTTTTTGTATGGAGAATGACAGTCCTCATGTTTTAATGGTCCTTGGTATTGGTACTACGTACTGTAAACTGTTGTTCGGGTCCGACGACCGGACGGAGCTCACCGCATCCGACCGTCTCTCTATGTCGCATAACGCGTGTTCTTTCTGGTTGCTGGCTAAGTTCCTCCGGCACAGAATATATATAAGCTAAAGCAGTAAGGAAGCTACAAACAAAACGATCGAAACGCACGCACACATAGACGCGCGCTTTTACAAGGCCCCTAAGGGAATCTCGCGGTGCTGTCAGTCGCGCGCGAGTGCGCATGGAGGTGAGCGGTTGCGCTTTGTTTTTGTTACGTGCGCGCGCCCAGACAGCCCGCGATCTTTTCATTTTAAACAACCCTAACGCTCTAATGGAGCGTAGGTATTTATTTCAAAAAGTAAGCGTAGCTTCCATACTGCTCTATTTATATTCTGTGCCTCCGGAGGGGCAAATTTGGTACTAGCAGCCGCGCGACGAACTCGCGGAGTGAGTCACTCCTGCCCAAGGCCTCTTAAATGGATGGCTTCGTGTAATTTAACCTTTGTTTTAACTTCGTTTACTTGGCTGCGCATGCGGCAATCCGGGGATTTGTCCAAGCGGGTGGCCAGACGGATTGTCGCCCTAAACTTAAAACCCGATCGATTGAAAACTGGATGTTTTTTATTTATCAAAAAGTGATAGATAAAAACTGGCCAAGATCATGTCGGACCATGCTCAGTGTAGGGTTCCATAGCCGTAACTATAAGGTAAAAAATACGATGTAAAAAAAGTACGACAACAAAAGAGCGTATCTTCATAGCAATTACGTCCTTTTGTTGAGAAGCGCAGTTTATCGGCAATAACTCAAAAACGGTTAATCCGATCTTGTTGAAAATAATTTTCGTTGAAATTATTAATTGAGCGTTATCTTTGTAATTTTTTTTATATTTTTCGGACACACGGTTTGAAGATAGAGGGGGGGGGGACACAATTTTCACAACTTTCGGAGTGATTATTTCCAAAGGTATTCACTTAATCAAAAACATTACTTAAGAACCTTAAAATGTTTTCAAAAGACCTGTCGAACTATGTACCACACGTTGACATTTTCTGAAAAAAATTTTTTTAGCTTCTGTTACATGTATGGATTACCCCCCCTAGATTTTTTTATTTTTATTATTTAACTACCAAACTTAGTTGCGGCATCTACAAGACATCTATATTCCAAATTTCATCAGTATATAGGTCTTGTAGTTTTTGAGTAAAATGCCTGTGACATACGGACGGACGGACGGACATGACGAAACTATAAGGGTTCCTTTTTAGCCATTTTGACTACGGAACCCTAAAAATAGGGAAGCGTCACTCTCGATTGAAATTACCTACACTCACGGACAATGAATTTGGGGCATTTTCTATGAACAATCATATAGAAAATGACCCGAATTCATTCTCCGTGAGTGTATTTGCTTTTTACGAGACAAACAATCGTACCAAAAGTGTTCCTAATATACTTATAGGAAATGAATTTCGACACAGCATGCTACACCTAGAATATTCTGAATAAATTCTAAAAAAATAACCGTCTTCAAACACTGAATCTACATTTGAGGAGTTTCTACTCTTTATGGATGGAATAAAATACCACATGACTCGGAATTGGCAGCCAATGGTATTGTGTCACAGATACAAAACATTACTATAATTGGCTGAACGATCCAAGTCACGTGGTTTTTCGTATATCCTTTTTTAAATATTTAAAGGAGACTATAGATAACCTCGTTTCCATGAAGTGGGTTAAAAACATGATTTACAAACCCAAACAACTTCACCGGCAGAACTAGAGTGGTACCTAACCTTTATTGCCTCATCACCCACAGGCCCGTTCTAGATTTGTATCGTTAATCGTTACCCCTTCAAAAAATAGGTGATACAGGCAGGTATACGAAAGTACTCAAAGAAAAACGACTTAATATGAGTATTAACCCCTCAGAAAACTAAATTTAACCCCTAGAGGGGTAATAACCCCCAGGTTCGGAACCGATGAACTAGGCTATGTATCTGCGATCTCCACACGGTAGCAAAAACAATATGGGGCAATCAAGAATAATCGCTTGCGGCCGATATCTGCCTACGGGGGGTCTATCATTAATCACAGACGGTTATACATGTTATACACGTTATACACGCCGCCCTGGGCAGGCGATCCTTGCAGGCTCTGGGGATTAGCTGCACGGATTGCCTAATAGTTCTTACGAATAGATGGGTCACGGATTTTGCGGTATGAGTTAGAGCGCTTTAACATATAGGTAGTTTCACGAGAGTTGAGGCCACGCACACAACAACACTGTCATGTAATGACAGCGAGGTTTTGAAATTACTGTTCTTTTTTTGTACCGATAGCAAGTTCAACAGTGAATTGCAAGATAGACCAAAAAGTTTCTTTAAACTATAGCCTTGTGTTTATTTACTCACTCATTCATTTCATTTATTCACTTTTTTTGCAATGAGTACTTCATGTAGCTGTGTGTGTAATCATTCACCTCAACTCTCGTGAAACTACCTATACCTATAGGCATTTCAGTGGCGCGACTGCAGCGCTTCTAAGTCGCCGCTACACAATCAGCTGCAGGGCAAAGAAACCCCCCTGCAGTGGCGTGGCGTACATGACTTGGGCAAGCCGGTGCAGATTTGGCGTGCATTTTCCTAAAGAGCTGTAGATTAAGGTGCTCAAATACCTGATATTAGGCAAGCCGATGAATCGAGTTTTTTGGATGGCACGCCTGTCATTACATTCGTGGTGGGTTACTTTTGATAATAATAATCATTAAAAATTATCAGCACTTGTAAGTTACATTATACATTATAAGCATGAACTCTAAGGGACTTATTACACTTGCGATTTGCGGGCGAGCTGCGGGCGAGTTTCCATTCCACAGACCACTAAACCTAAAGACGTCGCATAGTCAGGCGACCCCCGCTGCCACTCATACGGTAAATTTACTACAAGATTGAGACACGCCCCCGTTACTAACTTCAGTCTGTTCTCGGACGTTGCGTAAGTAACATGATTAAAAATGCATTATTGTTGCGTGAAATTGTGTGGCAAAAACACTAAAACATCTGGCGTGCAGAAGGATGGAATTTCATTTAACAGGTAAGCAGATTTCAATAAAATGCGTATTATCAAATAAAGTTTTCTAGACTGCCGTAGTCACTCGTTGATGTCTTTTAACAAAGTCTCTTTCTATCACGCTATGCGAATAATCGCACCTTCCTTGTCTACCATTACGTGGCATTACTAAGTGCGAACTAGTGATGTACATAGTATGTGTTGGTTTACTTTCGATATCTGATAACATGAAATATGCAATACATCGCAAGTAATTTAAAAATATCGAAATATTATCCATCATATTATGTACATATATGGGCAAAGTATTTGCGCGCAGCCGCGTCTAATTATTATTTATATATTTAAAGTGGTAAATTGTCTTTTAAGACTGCAGTGTTAAATTATAAATCATTCAAAGCATGTCAACTAAAATGTGTTTAATTTCTTTAAGGTTTACGAAGTGTCCTAATATAAAGGAAATGTGGATTGATGCTACAAAACAAAGTATCGTATGTTCTCGCCATTTTAAATCAAAATATTTTAGATAGACAAAATCTGGGAACAGGCGACTTTTAAGTCCTAATGCCATTCCTACGCTTCACTTACCAACTGTGATGAGTATATTGATTCTTCTTTATCAGCTGAGTTGTGTAAAGGCAATGTTTACCGTTATAGTATTTCGTTGATACTCAGACTTACAAGAACAATTGTTGCCTCAAGTGCTCGCCTAGTCTGGCCTCAGGTGCTCACATAACAAACAATAAATTAGCTAATTTATTGCCGTGACTACGATGCTCAAACTTATTATACAGCAGCACTTAAATCATAGTGGCATTAATTATTACAATTACCTAAGCTCAATTTAATACCAATTTATAATAAAGTTTTATTTTTAAGAATTAACAATCATCGATCATCGTCACATCACTAGCGGCCCCCAGACATTTTGTTTATATTTCTGTGTGACGCCCACTTGACCTTCAATCGGCAAATCACAGAGCGGTAAGCGCTCGTCGCGTCTCCCGCGCCCCTTTAGTTTTGGCAGAATCGGTTTCAATTAAACAATCCTACGAAGCGACGTCTTTAGGTTTAGTGGTCTGTGTTCCATTCAAAACCAGTCGATATTTGTATCAAGGAGCATTAAAACAAGAGGACTGTCATTCTCCAAACTTTGGATCGTACACCGACCGCAAGGGGATTTCCAGACAAAAACTAAATGGCGCTAAAAAACTAAACATTTAACTATGTTACAATTGAACAAAGAAACATAGTACAACAACAATTAGTTCGTAAACAGCTAATAATAAATAAATTCTAACATTTAAATACTGTGTCATGTTTGCAAGGTTTAATAATTGTAAATAATATAATTCTTATACCAAGCTTATACATAGATGGCGTTGTAAATATCGGGGAACAGCTGTTTATATGGAGAATGACAGTCCTCTTGTTTTAATGGTCTTTGTTTGTATAGAAATTCGCTTCTAAGGGCCCTATCACACTGGCGATTTGCGAGCGTGTGTTCATACAGATTTCGTTCCGCGAGCTCGCCGTGACAAGTTTAGTTACTAGTAGCAAGTGTGCTAGGCACTTAAAACTTCAATGTAGTCTGAAGTCCATATTTCAAGCTGAGGTCTCTAGGACCTTAGTCTCGTAACACTGTCTAGCGCGGATTAAGTCTTAATTGGCTGCCAATCTGTCTTCCAGGCTTATCTACCGAGTCTCTAGGCATCTAACGGTGACGTTGCATAACATCACTCTTAAAAGTTCATCAAATAAACAGGTTAACAGGGCTATTCTTCAGAAATATGTCTGCTACTCATTCATCTGTCCCCATACATTTAGTATAAAAAGGGCCAGATGAATGAGGTGACCGCAGACATATTTCTGAAGAAATGCCCAACAGTGACTTTGCGACCCATCGTATAAAAGCTTTGAACATCATTTTGACAATAATTTAACTGCGAATAGTTTTTCAATATTGTATAGTTATAGAGAAAGTCGCCGTTTTCGTATCACTGAAGTTTATGGAAAAAACACTAGTGTATAAAATATTGTGTTTATGAATATTAAAAATTAAGTGGGATTACAGTTAAAAACCGGTCAAGTGCGAGTCGGACTCGCGCACCGAGGGTTCCGTAGAAACTTGAAAGTAGATACATGAATAGTTCAAGAAATACTGTACATAGTTTAGTAGGAGTAAATAAGTATGTTTTACGATTTTTGCAAATTTCTAAAATACTATGCAGGTTAGGACAACCGTTACATTTTTCCGGTAATATTTCGGATGATATATAGTTGGTAATTATTACAGATTTTTCTGTTCAGTAACTTCGAAGATAATAGGGGGAATGGAATTTTTTTGAACGTTTTTCATCCTAAATCAAAAAGTACATGAATAAGCAACAAAAAATGGTTTTAGAATCTTCAAATTAAGCCCTTTCATTTGATACCCCATTTGATATATCCCATTTCGGGCCCCTTTAAAAAGAAGTATAAAAGGTAAAATATTTTCTGTATGCCTATACATATAGTAGGTTCGGGTTAGCGACTTTTAAAACTAGGTATTCCAAATTTCAAATCGATATCAGCAGTAGTTCCGGAGATAGTCAGATGACTGTGACAGACGGACAAACAAACAGACGGACAGACAGACAGAGTCGCACCATAAGGGTTCCTTTTTTACCATTTTGGTACGGAACCCTAAAAATATCACCAATTTTTTGCGTGCTCAACCCAACGTTCCCTAATTTAGCAAAAATACCGCGCTCCATTTTTAATCCCCTCATCATACATTGTCATCAAGCTTTTAAAAACGCATGTAAACTCGGATTTATTGAATTTACGTCCATGGCTCTGGCACGGGGCCACTGGACGAAAGCCAATGCATAGTACACCTTGTTTATATCCCATTGACATTATTCAGGGTCACGACCGACCGCTGCGGGCCCCCATCCATCATCATTACCGAACAAACGGCTGTCCACAGCACTACATGACCAGTTCACCTCGACCCTTAAACCTTCTCAAACAATATCAAACTACAGACCAGGAACACATGGCTGGTCATCGAGAGGGCTGCGACTCGGCCGTTTTAAGCAGACACTTGCAAGTTATGGGGCTCTTAGATGATGGGGGTGAAATAACGTTGGTCGATTCAGTCGCAACGGCAAATCGCATGTTACTGGTACCTATGCCTGTTTAGTAAGGAGTGATTTGCGAGCAGTTAAGACAATGCAATGGCGGAACGATTTGTTACAGATTTATTAAGGAAATTATATCGATTTGTTAATTAGGGATGGATGTTTTAGTTTGAGTCATTAACCCTATCGTGAGTATTTAAAAGTATAATTGATATAGTGTAGAAATTGAACCATATTTAAATATTTAATGCTGTTTAGATTCGTTTTTAGGGCCAAAATTCTTTTTGATGCCTAAAAAACGTCTCCCTTTTACGTTTTCACACATAATTTCTTACTCATTAGTATAATCTCTAAAAAACATAGGTATAATTATAAAATATATAATTCAGAATAGTATACGCTCACGCGAATGATAACTTTTATCGAAATATGTCGGCTATGAATATAAAAAAAAAACATTTGACACAGTAGACACTAAATTGGAGACGACACGGGGACTGGTAACGCAGGCGCAGTGGTAATTTGAGTAAGAAGTTAGATTTTGTTATTATAAAAAACCCAGAATGTTTAGTAAATTCATAGTAAACATTGAGGCCTGGTAAAGAACTAACGTAAAACTGCACTAAAAATATTACGCGACATCTGCTATCTGTATGTGTCCATAAATTTTCATCTCCATTTTAGGCACTAAAAAGAACCAGGTTAATATAATTTTGGCTGGTTACAATGAATATGAGTGAACCATTTTCAGTGCATATTTAACGTATTCCTGATGTTATTAAAAGTAAGGGATGTTACATTAATATAGAACAAAATAAATCGGTAAATTCAGCACCTCGTTGAAAGGAAGTCCTTACTGGAGAAATAAATATATGAACAAAAAAAGAGAGGAAAAAAAGTTGAAAACAGACATCAAATGTTTGCCGGCCTAGTTCCTTTCCATCAGATGCTAGGAAGGTTAATTGCTGCACAGTTAATAAATAAAAAAAAATAGAACAAAAGTGAGTTAGTCACATTTATAACGGTTTCTCACAGATTTTCATTTATATTAATCAATATCTTGAAAAGTAAGCGTAGAATCTACAGTTAAAGTCGGGTTACTCGAGCCGACGGTGTAGGTATATTGGGTTTTATTTAACCCAAGGCATCGGTAGTGATTTCCTTGTTCGCGTTGTAATGTGTTTGTCGAGGCGTGGCGCCGCACCCGAAACGCACTTTAATTACTACTCCCCACTAGCTTACTACAAAGGACGTAAATTTGTAGGGAATGATCGGCGGTTACGTCCTTCTGTATGGCTTCCCTGCACCTCTCGAATAAAGGAATTCGATGTAGGTTGGTGGTGATGCTATCGTTATTCCTATGGTTTCGTTTTAGCTGAAGTTAGAAGAAAATTATATTTTTTGGGTAAATATGTACATTCAAACTGTATGTTATTGCAGTAAAATAAAAACGTGATTTACAAATTTATTTACTTCGTCGTTACGAATAATGAACTCGTGATAGTTTAATCAATAAATGCACTCATGAAACACACCACTTATAGGTACATAAGTAATTGATCGGATTGTCCCCCGACATTTATTTATCAGTATCTTTGTCAATTTTAATAGCGCTTTTTATCAAAAACTATAGCTGGTTTTGATAAGCTGTTTATAGGTCCGTTATAGGCTACTTGATGACAGTTCAAATCAGCTTCTTTTTATGAACTGTCAAAACGCTCCGAAAGTATGCAGTTTAGTATGAAATACTATCTTGTGACGTCATGCTCAACATGGTGCCTTATTTTTAGTTTTCATCATTGTAAAATCGTTGATGGCACGAAAATAAGTTTGAATGATTTTATCCGGGCTGTTTTGGAAGCGTAATTTGCTGGTTAGAGTTAATGAATTAATTTTGATCGTTGTCAAATACCCTATTGTCACTAGGGGCCATTTATTTATTACGTAAGACGATTTGGGGGGGTCGACCATGTCTTATTTTTTCTTTCAAAGGGGTCGAAGGGAGTTTTAATAGTTTTTCGTAAGATCATAAAAATGCGCAAAGTTAAGGCTATACTTTTAAAAAGGGCGCGTGAATCCACGCGAGAGCGCAGGTGCGTCACACACACACACACAGTATAAAAGTAGTGATAATTTGTCTTCCTATAAAAGGTACCTACATCGCGCGATGCGTCACTACAAGCAAAGTTTTAAGAATGCGTAAAAATGCTCCAGTATAGATCGCACTCACACAGAAGTCTCTGTGAATACGTGTCGCGTTATTATAAGGTAGGCATTATCATTACGCTTATTTCCTAGAATCTGTATGGCCGATATGCTTTGTTGATTTATATTGGAAGGCGACGTCGATAGCGATAGGTTTGCACAATCAGGCCCTTTCCGTGCGTGTTTTTGATGGCGTACTCAATCTGATTGCGGGTCTATTTAGTCTTTTACGGCGTGTTTTGTCTTTGCCATTCGCGACTCGATACTGACTACTACTTGAATGGTACGTAGCTACTGTGTATGTAATAATAGGGAATATGCATGATATTTTTTATTTACTTTAATAAAAGCTCATTCATATAAATAACAGTAGGAAATAAATATTTTTCAAATAACTATAACAATAACCAAGATATAACACAACGAAGATTATCGCTATCTCTTTCTTACAAAACAGAATATAGTATGGAGATTGTATGGCGGCCGTGTACTATGGCGTCATAGTCCATATCGGATCTCTCTCTCTAATCGCTGTCTGATTAGTGCCTAAAAATGTTTATATCTTCCGTGTTTCTTGGTCGATTTCAATTTTATTTTGACTGTATGTCATCTTTTTTATGGTATTTTCATATTTTGTTAAGAAATCTGTTAAAAAAAATTCATGCATATTCCCTATTATGTGGTTGTATTTATTAGCAAGCTTATTGTGTCGATATAGAGGGCAATCGGCTTTAGTTGTGAGTACTCAATCAATTTAATAAGTAACATCTATAGGTACGCAAAATAAAATCGTAGAAAGACTATGTTTGTACGCGCACTACGGAAAAACCGCAGGACTGATTTACATGAAATCTGGCATACCGGTAGATTATGACCCCGGTTAACACGTGTTATCCGACTTATGTCACCTCCGCAGACGAACCTAGCACGTAATATAACTAGAGATTTTCCTGGCACGAGCGAGGCAAAGCTAGTGACTTCTTTCTGATACTTAATTTATCGATGTCTTGTATATAATCAGTGTGACACGTTTGAAAATGAATGAACAGGATTGTCGATGTTATTATGTCAAGCACTAATCACACGACGTTCGTGCCATATGTGACTATAATGCAGTGGTTCCGAACCTGGGGGTAGTTACCCCTTTAGGGGTAAAATTAAATTTTCTCAGGGGAATTACTCATATTAAGTCGTTTTTCTTTGAGTACTTTCATATACTTGTCTGTATTACCTATTTTTTGGAGGGGTAATGATACAAATCTAGAGAGGGCCTGTGGGTGATGTGGCAATAAAGGTTAGGAACCACTGCTATAATATGGTTGTATTGGCGGGCTTATTGTGTGGTTTTAAGAGCGCTAGATAGCATAGTTGTGGGCTATATGACTAAAAAAACTATTCAGTCCGTCAGTAAAATTATTCAAAAATATGGTCCTTATGGCAAGCGAGAAAGTGGCACCTTTTACTAACATCCCAACGTTTCGTAATCCTTTCCAGCGTTCGTGGTCGCGAGCGTATATTTCAGTTGAATAACAAATGCGTAACATCCCTGTGTATTCGTACACAATCACATTTCCCCTCAAATTACACAAAATCTGTCTACTTTACCCGTTTTTGCGCAAATCGTACCCGCGCCCATTGTACGCGAAACGTAACGCAAACGAGTGCGCGTGCGTTTGACAGCCGATAAATTAGAATGTATCTACGCGATTACGAGTGGCCGTAGGGTTGCCACGTCAGTTCCAGGCCGGGTAAATAATTATAAGATTTTTTTTTACCCTACGCTGAAAGTACAATCCTCACCTTTTTTGGTCACGTATGCCGCCGAGGAGAGGTGGCTATTGAGCGACTTGTGGTCCAGGGAAGGGGTTGAGAGTATCAGGCCACGAGGAAGATCGCTCGCGAGTGGACTGACCAGATATAAAATAAAGTTAAAAACTAAAACCCGACTACGAAAAAGTCTAAAACAAGAATCTTAGGTTTTAGTTCACCAGGCACAGATAAATTGCAATTTTTTAATTTAGAGAACGTTTCGAGTATGCCGTCAGTCGTTCGTAGTCGGAGGCCCCGGCAAGAAGACAAACAAAAAAGGGGCCTCCGACTACGAACGACTGACGGCATACTCGAAACGTTCTCTAAATTAAAAAATTGCAATTTATCTGTGCCTGGTGAACTAAAACCTAAGATTCTTGTTTTAGACTTTTTCGTAGTCGGGTTTTAGTTTTTAACTTTATTTTATTTACGTATTTTTAGTTATTATTCAGTTACGGTTTTAAGCGCCTTTCCCTTCCTAAGAACCATATCAGCGTGTGAGACCAACGACCGAGCTCTTTCATAACCACCCTCCATTTAATAGTAATGATAAGAATTACAACAGTAACACATGGTTTGCTTACAACCGATATAAGACGCTTTATGCTTTGCTTTTGTCCCGCTTAAAATTACTACGGGATATGGGGTGTTAGTGGAAGAGCTCGGTTTTCGGCCTCGCAGCCTGAAACTCAGCTTTCGGACTTGCAGAAATAAGACTAATAGGTACACGTGAGTAACCAGGGGCGCTCGGTGCCTTTGGTCCAACGCGGTATTCGGTCTTTGCCCCGCTTAAAATTATTGCGGGATACTGGGTTATTGGGTGTTTGCTGAGGAGTCCGGTTTTTTCCTCGAAGCCTGAAGCTCGCCCTTCGGGCTCGCCAAAATTAGACTAATAGGTATACGTAAGTAACCAGGGGCGCTCGGTACCTTTGGTCCAATGCGGTATTCGGTCTTTGCCCCGCTTAAAATTATTTCGGAATGCTGGGTGGTGTTTGCTGAGTAGAAAAAGCCTGAAGCTCGCCCTTCGGGCTCGCAATAATTAGACATTTATATACAGTTTGCTTGAAGTAACCAGGAGCGCTTCATGCCTTTGGCTCTGTGCGGTACTGCTTACGGAGGAGAAACAACATGAATTGGTATGTTAATTAGTCAAAAAGTATGAAAACCTGTGACATACAACCGTAGCAAAACATATACATGCCACACTTTTTATAAAATGCTTTTAATTGGAACAACTTTAGAATTATAAAAATCAATTCTAACGTGCTCTTCTTATACTGCAAAATACAAAGAAAGAAAATAGCTTTCACTAACACCTATTTGATTGAAAATCGTGATTCAACGTAACTAAATGTTGTCATATATGATTCCACTCCTCGCCAACAGATGGATTATAACAGTTTGCAACAGTGTCATCTGTTATTGAGTAGAAATAATTATTATAGAGGTGCCACTAAGTGTGACTAGAGTGATTTATAGATATCGATTTACAGTGAGCTGTAAAAAGATGATACATTGTTACTGTATTTAGAAACATCTTTACTTGAAGTTTATCGCAATTAAAGAGTTAATATTTTTGAGCGCATTTAATATGTATGTATGTTACTTTTTCAGTTCCTTTGTTTGTATGAAATTATGAAAAATGTCTTGGCCACCGCATATTGTGCTACTGCCACGGGGCTGCGGAAACCAAACTATCCCGGCTGGTAGTATTCAAATTCATTCACTCTTCTTCTACGAGCGGATCTTTCGGAAATCTGAAAGGGTTAATTTTGTATTGTAGGTGCACTGAGTTATCAATTCATAAGTCGATAAAAAATATCGACTTCATCTTATGACACCTCTAGTTGAGTAGCTTAGCAAACTGTCATTGCGGATAGCGAAATTAAAGATGTACAATTATTTCGATATTAATACAATAATACTTACCGGTGATAATACATGCTCGAGACTTATTGTTAAATATGCTCGCAGTGAGGCAGCGTAGGTAAAACCGCGTAATATTTACGGCATTACAACGATTTTATTTAAACATTTTTGATGTGACACAACACACGCGTCAGTTGCCGGCATGAAAATGACATGTATTCGGCAATGTTCGCAAATACGAAGTTACCCGATATCTCTCAATACGAATGAGACATCTGAAGGTCTAGCATAGCAGGCCATTTTGATATTTAGCTGGTGTCAAAATATCAAAATATGTTTTTTCTTTTTCTATCAAATGTATTATGAAAGTAACGGGTGATGTCATTTCATGCCACGACTGGCATAACGACACATTATGCTAGCCCCTGTCGAAACGAATCGCTGGAGAGCAAGCTGTTGAATGTCGTTCTTGTTGTTATTAAAATGAAAATATTGTTGCATAATATACCTGTATCAGTATGTGTGATATATTTTTGCAATAGATTTTTAAAGCTCTTTAATTTGATATGTAACTCGATGCAACTCGATGACTTTTATTTTTTAATCCATGAGTTTTTTGAGGACCACGGTCTGTATATTAAATTTTAGTTTTAACTAACTAGCCTATAACCCGCGCAGAATCAAGACAAATCTAACGACACCCCTCATGTTTGAATCGGTTTAGTAGTTTTTGTGTTATGAGGGAACAAACGAACATACAAACATACAAACATACAAATATACAAACATACAAACATACATACATATATACATACGGTGCTAAAATCATAACCCTCCTTTTTGCTTCGCCGTAGTCGGGTAAAAAGCGGCAGTAAATGGCTCATCATCACTACATGAATGCACGACGAAGGCGGCCATCAGAGAAGAGTGGCGGCGTGTTGTGAAGCTTGCCACCAACACGTACCTGAAGTGATGATCACGAGCACTCTGTCAAGAGTGATATCGACAAAGAAGAAGAGAAGAGAGTACAATAGAAATATATAATTATCTAGGGAACCTCTTTTTTTTGTAAAGTCAGTTAAATTAATTAAAGACGCGTCTAAGCGGGCAATATTTTCCTGCAATTTGTGGCCGGCAAGCCTTGCTATCTTTCTCTCACATCGTATGCTAAAGCGAGATGCACAATGCACATTGTTGCTCTTTCTGGGCGTTTTCATTTTCATACTTACTTATCACTAACTTGAACATTGTTTATTAAGTACCTAATGAATTAATTATATTTTGCTACATCATTTGTGGACATTGTATTGTATGTAAATTCGTAGCATAGACTGATGATCTATATTGGTGATAAAATAGTATTTAATTTATTGTTTTGCTTAATTTGTTTGTGGACATTGCATTGTATTTAATTTTATTGTTATCAATTATTATATTTGTTTTGACGATCATAATACCTACGGATTCATGTAAATTAACATGTATAATTTATCGTGTAATGTTGTATTATGAAATAAATGAATCTAATCTAATCTAATACCGTCTTAATTTCTGTAGCGTCATGAAAATGTATTGATTTGGAACTAACTTTCAGTTTAGTCACGACCTTTAACTGCTCAAAACATGTCTTGTAAGTAGTAATGTTCTTTTTAAAACGCTTTTCTGCAGTATCTCCGAGTGGCAACCCTACGGCGCGAGGATTATCGCGCGGACCGCGGGACGCGCCCTGGGGCCGTTGACCCCGGGCGTCATAATAGAATGATATTGTTCAGGGCGCTTTAACGTCCTCCTACAGCCTTTATAGCGCCTTTTCACAATTTTATAATGGAATTGCTTTTGGCTCCGATCAAGTCCCTTAGTAAGCAGATGATCATAATAGAGTCTACCCAAATCGGCTATTTTTCAATACATGAAAAGGCACTTTTTCACAACGGCAATCTAACCTACAGGCAACGTTGGAACGTCTCACATCAACGCAGTGCGAAACGGCAATGTCCTGATTTGACTTGCGTCATAATAGAATTATATTGTTAAGGGCGCTTTAATGTCCTCCTACAGCCTTTATAGCGCCTTTTCACAATTCTATAATGGAATTGCTTTTGGCTTCGATCAAATCCCTTAGTAAGCACTGATGCTCGCAACATCGTGAATTCGAGACTACTGCTCACATCGGCTATATTTCAAAAACCAATACTTGAAAAGGCACTTTTTCACAACGGTAATCTAGTCTAGCCTATAGGCAAAATTGAACGTCTTTTTTTTATAAGCTGATATAGTGGCAAGTCTTACTGACTGTTGCAAAAATCGGACCAGGTGGGGGCCGTGGCGTTCCCTGGGACCGAACCAGGTCGCTTGGCCCGGACCACCTGAAGTTTCCAGCGGGAAGGTTGAAGCGCAACAACATGTAGTGTGTAAATCGAACTAATGGGAGTTTTAGTTGCCAGTTCGCTGACATGAAACGCCAATGTCTTTAGACGACATTTTTCTCGTCTCTCCTCTCGAAGAGGCGACTTCGCCTTCCTTTTGACTTACCGTGGAGTGGGCTACTTTGACTCACGAGTCCTCGGCATGGATTGATGTCTTTTAGGCAACAGTGAACAGGCATCCTCTAATTAAGTGTGCTCCATCTTTAACCTTCTCTTTACTTTCTATCAGGTTTGAAACGGGGCCGGTTTTTTTTTTTGGTTGGTCTGTGTCCCGTTTGGTCAATATTACTGACCACTTTGGGAAATCTGTATTTGTAGGAGAGGGGCACAGAAAAACGGGGCCGGGGAATGAAAGTTTGTATAAATAAGTTAGGAATTCCCGCGGACTAAACAAGAAGACTAAACAACAAAAGCATTACATTGCGGATCTGGAAAGATCGATCGATGACACTGTACCTCGTCAGGCCGCAATGAACTGTTACTCGCCCAATTTTACTCGCTTACTCGCGGGCGGTGGGGCGAGAGCCTAATAGACTGAGTAAAGGTTCGTCGACCCCAGCACTTACAGCCAACGCATTTGTTCTCCGAGCCCTAGACGAGGCCCTAATTCGTCGCGACGCCTCATTTACACCGATCAGCGGTAATGGCCACTTATCTCGCGAGACAACCGATCATTATGGATTTATGCGCGATAATAACTCGATCCGAGCATGACCAACGATACGGGCGTATGGACTACATGCACAAAAATATATCGAGATTGAATCGCGTGCTAAAAAGAAGGGCCGGGAACCTTTGCTCGACGTCAACTTCAGTCGCCGTCGACATTTTTATCAGATTTTAAATCTGATACCTAATAATGGTATAACTACTTGTTTAAATACCACCAAACGAGATGGAAAATTCATGTTTATCATCACTAAATTACACTCTTGACGTCAAACGCCAAACGCAAAAAGTTACACGCTTGATACCCATACAAATCGACGAATTATTTCCTACTCATCATCAACATCATCAGCCTGTATCAGTCCGCTGCTGGACATAGGCCTCTCCCACGGTACGCCACTGAGCTCGATCTTCAGCTCTCCTCCTCCAGTCACCACCCTGCCCTTCGAATGTCGTCACTCCACCTTGTTACAGTTTGTGTTATTTCCTACTATCTCGATGTTAGGGATATAACGATACACAGTTTTGCCGATACGATACCGATACCGATATATAGTAGTTAATATCGGCGATACCGATACCGATATCTTAGCTTAATAATGAAGTATGAACTTCAGATATTTTTATGTCCTTATTATAACTAATGGCAATGACTACTGGCTATATTTACCAGAAAGTCAACCTTGAAAGTGTAAAGTAAAAATAATAAATTTTCAACTCAAAATTCAATTTTTTTTATTAAGAACCAAAGATTTAATTAACATAGTAATTATCATTGCACAAGGTAATAGAATAGACCAGTACATAAATTAAGTCAGAAATTGAAATTATTTTTTGCAGATTTTTTTTCATACAGGTAATTCTTCAAATATCGGTTGTATAATATCGGCGATACCGATATATCGGCCGATATATCGGTATCGTTACATCCCTACTCGATATATTTCTGTGACTACATGTTTGGGGCCAACACGGCTAGAACATGAGAGTTAATTAAGTTAAGGTTATCATATCATGGAGCGTTAACGCTAAACATCACCAACACAGTTTCTGATTAACAATGCATGTGTATAACTCAAGGAAACTATATCTCAAAAACCGAATTTGGTGAGATCTAGTTGGGAACACTCCAACTCTAGCCACCTTTCGAACAAAAAACCGCATCCAAATCGCTTCAGTAGTTTGCAGGAAAATGGTAACAGACATACATACACGCAAACAACCTTTAACCCCAAACGCATATACCTCGGTCGCGTTCCGTCTGTCGTGGCACAGTATAGCCAAAGTATAAAGACAACCAAGTAGTTCGTCTTCGCCGTTTAGGAGCGCGCGACACCAGAGCGTGCCTAAGGCACAGGGCTGCCGCTCGTCGGTTCTGTAAAATACCTACTTACTACGAACGTAACTTTTATTAGGTTGACCTCGATCGAACGAACAATCGTTCGAGGTCAACCTAGTAAAAGTTACTTATTTCAGTATGAAAGTATCTGATCGCACACATCTGATGTTAATGTTATTAAGTATAATAGTTTAAATAAATTAGTATTGGTATATGTACATGTAAGTAACGCAAGGATATTTCGGCTTGTTTCATAAAACCACTCTCGTGTTTAAGGCATTTTATGTATCAATAGAATCAACTACTATTTAATTAGTACACGTTTAAAAAATCTGTTAATTTTACTCATCTCTGTCAAAGAAAATAATTATCTACTTTATTTAATTGGTATAAGTAGTTTGATCACAAAACTATCAAACATTCTATAAAATATAACATTTATATAGGTACTAATAAAATACACACCTTTCGGGATGCTTAGGAATGCAGAAATATGACAATTCTGGATTTTGCGCATTATTCTTCAAACATCCGAACACACTGCAATCTATACTTTGCTTCGTCCTCAGACATTTTGAACGTTCGACCGCTTGCGTCGAGAGCTCAGCCCTGACTAAGCACGCGCCGATGCTTGTCTGTGGTGCGTCCGTACACGGCGCGCACACGGCGCGCACACATGCGCGCTCCCGATGTACCTTTTATCGGAACAAAAACTACCGTCTACCGTGGTATAGCAGTAATTTTTCTTTCTACAAAAGGTAGGGGAGACCGGGTATGGTTGTCTCACGGGTTGGTTGTCACAGCAGCCATTAAATAATACGAAACGAAGGAATAAGTGCATCGATTGGTTAAGTAGGGAAGGAGGTGAAGCTCTTGTGATCTTTTAACACCGAGCGATGCAATTATTCCTTCGTTTCGTATTATTTAATGGCTGCTGTGACAACCAACCCGTGAGACAACCATACCCGGTCTCCCCTAGGTATAGTAAGGGAAAGACAGATTCACGTACTGTTGTCGCAGTATAAGGTCACATATCCACTCGAGCTTGAGTGACGGCGATCTGTCATTGCAACAATACACCGCGCGGCATGTATGTGTGCGCTCCGACATCGAAAGCACTACAAGCAAAGTTATACGAATGCGTAAGAATGCCCCAGTACGGATCGCACTGTCTGCGCCTCGACCTTGAATACATATCGGCCGAAGTTTGACTACTTGTCTGTCTTTATACTTTTATCAAGGGTGACAATAGGTACCTACGCAATTACACAATACTTGTTCATATTATTGCTTGTCTCTTTCGATCGAAGCCGGCTACGCCCACCTAGGTTACCTACACATCCACATGTTTCGGCCATGTTTTTTCCAAGGATAATCCATAATAACCCTACTCCAAGTCTTGTTATGCTTAATTACCAATGAAACATGGCATTTTCATACAACAACAACCTTTAAACTTGTGTATTGCGTGCTGTATAAAAATTATAGGTTACATTTTGCATTACCGCACTTGGTGAGAAAAGACTTAAACGCCGTTGAGTCTCTGGGACTTAATGATCTTTTAGATAACCATGGCTGAAAATATGAAAGAAAAGGTGTGATATGAGTTATTTAGACGTCAGTGTAATTGCGTTCCCACTCAGTAAGGTTAGGTGTGGGATAATTCTAGGTCGGGTGACTCAGCCAAGAACGATTTGCTAAAATTGCATCCTACCTACGTGCAAATACGATCAGGTTTGTTAGTTACTACCTATATGTTAACCGGGGTCATAATCTAGGTAAGTACCAGTGGCGTTGCGTCTATAACCCGATTCCCACCGGCTTGCCTATTTTTAAAGCATATGACCGAAGTATCTATCACTACCAAAAAAAAGAGTAATCCAAATCTGCTCCGGCTTTACTAAGATATATTTGACGCCACGTCACTGTCCAAGGAACTCGATTCCTACCGGCTTGCCTAATATCAGGCATTTGATCACCTTATTCTACAGCTGTTAAGGAAAATTTACGCCTAATCTACACTGGCTTGCCCAAGGATATCTATTACGCCACGCCACTGCGTACTACTACTTATTTTGTGCCTATACACAAAATTTCTTGGAAATTAGTTCGGTAGTTTTTGCGTGATGCGCGCACTAATAAACAAACAGATAATAATTCCATAAACTATTTAATTTACGGCAAGTATATTATTTATTTTCAAACTCCTTAGTTACTTTTTACGATTTTGTTATAATTTGACACACAATTACCGAGCTGGATTCCAAATTTCATCCTTCTAGTTCATCTGGAAGTAGGTTAGGTTTAGGTACAATTAAAAAAAAATTGTATGGGGACCCCCCCTATTTTTAACTTTTTTTATTTAGATTTTTTCCTACGCTTACACACAATTACCAAGCTGGATTCCAAATTTCATCCTTCTAGGTCACCTGGAAGTAGGTTAGGTTAGGATATAATTAAACACACGTAGGTAGTTTTATGTGTTTACGTTAAAGAGGTTTTGAGTTATAGAAGGGTCAAAAGTGGCACCAACTGGTTCGTGTAATATTACACTTGGCGCTGGCTAGCCAGTTTTGCTTGAACTTGGCTTGACACGCTGCCGCGTGTCTAGATTTCATCATCATCATCATTTCAGCCATAGGACGTCCACTGCTGGACATAGGCCTCCTTCATAGATTTCCAATAGTTCGGTTGGAAGCAACCTGCATCCACCAGCCAGTAGCCTTAACCAGATCATCTGTCCATCTTGTTGGTGGACGCCCGACGCTGCGCTTGCCGATTCGATAGAATTTAAATGCAACAAAAGGTTGAAATTTCACTGATGACTTTTTATTTATGAATTGGATCGTTTTCACTAAGCTACGTCCAATTATGTAACTATAGGTTTTATTTATTGCTTCTAAATAAATCTTATTTGGACGATGACGTGGGATACCACGAAGCAAGGAAATTTTGATATTTTATGCAAATATCTTGTAAATCATATAAATTTTGATACGGCACTGACTCAACAAGATAATCAACATTTTTTCCACCATACACGTTATTATCTTAAAGCGAAATAAACCCATTTCAATTATTCACCCTTAACACTGACGTATAGACCCAGGATGAAGCAAAATGTAAGTTATCGCCCGGTAATAAGGTCCACCTGGACATTTAGAGCCGACTATAGATGCTCACAGGATAATTTACGACTTTCATCTATTCTCTTGTCGAAAATTCGCGAAAGCAATCGCAAAAGTCGTTTGGTCAGACCCGAACTTTATTTGTGGCTCCAGAACCGTATAACAATAAATCTCTCGTGTATTCAGATTTATGTGACCATAAACATCTTCCACTTATTTCACTGCAGATAATGCAACTATGACGTTTTTAATAAGATGACCTATAATGATATACATATTTGGATTTAACGGCCCTATATCATTGACGTATATAAGGAGGCAAACCAGAGCAACTGCTATTTGCGCGTTGGCCCTATCCGGATTTACACCTGTAAGTTTTAGTTTCTATGGCGCGCGCCGCGCCGTTTCACGGTATACGGCGCCGTGCCGTGGACATGGACTGCGCCCTTAAGGTGCGTCTACGATAGACGAGCTAAGCACGAGCGCGCTTCGAGCATTTGGTTCGTGCTCCGCCAATTGTCGGGTTTTTGACGAACACAAAGGGATTAAATCGTGCTCGATGTACGTTCGTTGTAAGTTCATATTTAATGCCGCGAACGACGTCCAGAACGGCTCCGCTCGTGCTGGGCTCGTCTAGCGTAAACGCACCTTTAGCCGCAATTACTTCAATATTAGAGTCTGTGCGGTAAGAGAATAGGATTAATTTTGGGGGGCGCTGTAATGCTTTTCTACCGTATGTGCCATATTTTCTGTTCTGTGGCCATACTGGTTAGGTTAGTTCCGTTTTTCGCCACGCCTATTCTCTTTCCGCACAGACTATCACATAAACATCAGCCGATATACGTCCACTGCTGGGCACAGGCCTACAGATGAGAGTGAATGGTAAATACTATCGTTACCTACTTCAGCTGAATTATCACAATACTAAATAACTCTAGACCTAGCCTAGAATACTAACTACTACGTAATAAGCATTGATTTAGGGCCAGTTGCTACCATTAGTCGTGCCTTTCGACCAGGATCGCCAGGATATAATATAACTAATATAAGTCAATGCCTATCTTAATAGTAAGCCCTTCGGTATTTGGAGCTATTTCGATTTTTATTTTCGTCATTAAATTCTCTTTCGCTCGTTCACATTCCGGAGATTTCAATAGTATAGTCCGATATATTTTAAACTAGCAACCCGCCCCGGCTTCGCACGGGTGCAATGCTGATACTAAATGCATGTATTATACATATAAACCTTCCTCTTAAATCACTCTATCTATTAAATAACTGGCCAAGAGCATGTCGGACCATGCTCAGTGTAGGGTTCCATAGCCGTAACTATAAGGTAAAAAATACGATGTAAAAAAAGTACAACCACAAAAGAGCGTATCTTCATAGCAATTACGTCCTTTTGTTGAGAAGCGCAGTTTATCGGCAATAACTCAAAAACGGTTAATCCGATCTTGTTGAAAATAATTTTCGTTGAAAGTATTAATTAAGCGTTATCTTTGTAATTTTTTTAATATTTTTCGGACACACGGTTTAGAAGTTAGAGGGGGGGGGGGGGGACACAATTTTCACAACTTTCGGAGCGATTATTTCCAAAGGTATTCACTTAATCAAAATGTTTCCAAAAGAGCTGTCGAACTATGTACCACACGTTGACATTTTGTGAAAAAAATTTTTTTTAGCTTCTGTTACATGTATGGAGTGCCCCCCTAGATTTTTTTATTTTTATTATTTAACTACCAAACTTAGTTGCGGCATCTACAAGACATCTATATTCCAAATTTCATCAGTATAGGTCTTGTAGTTTTTGAGTAAAATGCCTGTGACATACGGACGGACGGACGGACGGACGGACATGACGAAACTATAAGGGTTCCTTTTTAGCCATTTTGGCTACGGAACCCTAAAAAAACCGTATCAAAATCCGTTGCGTAGTTTTAAAGATTTAAGCATACATAGGGATATAGGGACAGAGAAAGCGACTTTGTTTTATACTATGTAGTGATGTAGTGATAAGTATAGCAAATTTTATGGAAATAGGGCAGATACTTTTTGCGTTCTTGCCTAAGCTACTGGTGCTTAGGGCCAAAGACTACAATATTAGGGCCACCGCCTGACCCTTGAGATTATTTTGACCCTTGAGATTATTTTGTCTGTGTATGGGTCAATTGCAGTAACGAAACTGAGATTCAAAATTTGTACAGAAATTTTGGACATTTTGGACAGCTTTTTTTATTTCATGAATGAAAAGTGCTCATGATTCTGAGTAAAATAGTATAAGACACACCATGATCAGACAAAAAAAGCAAAAGGTAATTTTTTTCTGCAATTGACGCGTATATGGGCATTTTTATTTTAAAATCTACGCTTAGGTGAAACTTAAGTTATGTTCAAATATCGTCTAACCTGTCAGGCCGTGACGAAATGTATGGTATGGAGTTTGACACTAATCGTCAGTTCTGTGACGACCTGTTAACCGTCAGTTAAGAACGCACTTTAAATAAAAAAGCCCATATCTTTATTTCTATGGCCACTCTGCTCCATGTTTGATGTCATCATCCTACGTTTTCTATGGTCTTCCTCTCTTTCTTTTCCCATTTCTCGGGTACCACCGCGCGAATAAAATGTAGTAGAGGCCCTAGAAAGACCAGAATGGAGAAGATTGGGGAGACTTTTGCCACCTGGCAAACGGACATGCAAAAATTTAACATAAGATAAATCTACGAATAAAGAGAAAGAAAATTAGGAAGAGAAGAAAAATACATATAATATAATATAGTCTTGTAATGTTATGTTACTAGACAATCATAGACTAGACAACAATTTTTTCCAGAATTCAAAAGGTGTTTGACTTCCGAAATGAATTTGTTTACTTTTAGTGTTTGTTTACGATTATGAATTACCTACTAGATATAGTTTTCGAAATTCGTAAAATAATAATTCAAGTCTTTTCCCTTCTCGTGTAATTAAATTTCTATTGACAGATTGGGCACCCGCAGGTTATATTTTTCATTACAATGTTTTTATGTAATATACACTGTAAATGAAAATCATAAGTACTACGTAATCAGCGGTATGTTACAGTGTGTAAAATCAGGAAAACACATGTAAGGAATGCTGCTCGTAAATTGGCAAGCATGTCATCAAGGCAGCGTGGCCGAGTGGTCTAAGGCGCTGGTTTTAGGCACCAGTCCGAAAGGGCGTGGGTTCGAATCCCACCGCTGTCAAAATATTTTTGTGTTTTATTTTTTCGCTTTAAATTATGTCATTAAGTAAAAAGGCGGACTTAATGCTTTTAGGAACTCTCTAGCAATCAGGTTAAGGTTCTTTTTAATAATCTCAGTACTAATATTTTGAGTTATTTTCGGAGCTCGTCAGCACAGGTGAACTAACAGATAATTTAAATGAATATAGGCTATCTTAAGGATATAAAAAGTACACTCCCCATTTCATATTTATCTTAACAAGTAATATTTTTATTTTCAGGTACTGCAGTTTTATTGCTGGCATAAAATATACGTCGAGAAATAAAGGTAGAACCAGTATTTAAGAGCTCCACAAAGCTTCAAGTACTGTGCAAAGGACTTGACCAGGAAAGTTACCCCTTTAATGTTAGTCCAATCAACTGAGGCGTTCTGTTTCATAATCTTTAATTTATCAATCCGTGAAATGTCGTGAAACAGTTAAGAATTATATATTTGCTACGTTTTAAACCACTTTTTGGATTGTTGGATTAAACATGAATGGTGTCATAATTATGAAAATCCATAAGAAAAACAGTATCCATAACACGGATGCTCGCTTTTTAAGTACAAGTAGCATATTCTGATTCTCTTGCAATGCACTTTCATTATTCAAAAAATATTAAGTTTTGTATGTTGAGATAGTTATTATTCTATGTATTTATATACATTTACTATATAATACATAGGTAAAAATTTTATGCTGGATTGCGGCATATATAAATATTTGACAGCACTATATTCCTATATGTTTTGTTCATTTAACTGGCGAACTATGTATTTTTTTTCAGGTTACTAGCCTATTAAAGAGCCTAACGACAAATTAGATACAATTTTCCTTCACATACCGTCGTCTTTGACTGAGCTTCAATCGAACGACCACATTTAAAAACACCGTGTGAAAGATGCGTATCTCAATAGCGTTTTATTTCTGCATGGTATGCGTTTCTCGAGTGGATGAATTTCAATTTGGAGTTTAAGTGTCTTTGTTTCACGCCTGTTGGCGTCGAGTGTGGATTCTGACGCGGTGAATATGAAATTACTGGGGTTCGAGTGTAAACTACCATATAGATAGCTGTATATGTACGTAGGCACTGCACTGCGTTCCGTTGCATTTTAATCAAAAAGGCAAAAATAAATGCCCGTCACAATTAAAATTTTGCTGAAATTTGACGAAAACGATTTTTATCTGACGATTTTTCCTGCTGTTATTCATTAATGTTTTTTTATTCTTTGGCATAAGATTCGTTAAAATGTAAAAAAAAACAAATATTTTATTAATTGCCCATTTGGCCAGTCCATTTTTATTTACACGGAACGTTACCACGTAAATCCACGGCGCGGCGGAATGTTTTACTTTGACAACGCTGTTTTTTTTTTGACTGAGTTTCCGAGTCTGGTCTGCTTTGCGATCATGTACTCTGGTGACGGCGCTGTGTCGTGGGTATATCGTCGACCGTAGATTCTAGACATGCGCAAAATGTGTCACTAAAGTGAAAAAAGTGATATGAATCTCTAGCTCTCAAAGATATTGTATCACTCTTTTAGCTGAGTAGCTACGCGGTGTGTCAACGGCTGACTAGCTCTTATAAGCTTCATCATCATTAAACTTAAGAGCTACGCTCTTGTCGGTGGAGTAATCGCCACTCTACTCTATTCTGCGCCATTTGTTTGGTTTCCTGATACGACGCGGCGCTGACTTTCTCCTTCGCTTGATTGAAGTATGTTAACCTTGGTCTACCTCTGCCTCTCTTGCCCTCAATTTTCCCCTCTAAGATGTTCACAAAGAAAGTGTCATGTCGTATTAGTAGTAGCTTCAAATCCCAATATTTCCGAACGAAAGAGAGAGCAGTAATAGGTGACAAGACAGGGGCGAAAAAATCATGTTGATCGTGTCTTTTCTAGCAGCTCAGGGCTCAATACTTAGGCAAAATACTTGAGAGCGAGTGAACGAGTGTGAAAAATATACTGAGTTGTTTGAATCGGAAACTAAGCTAGTGAGCCGGTGAGCTAGACCAACCAGAGCTCGGAAACCGGTATTTGCTCCATACAAAAATACCGGTATTCTTTCCGTTCTTAACGTTCTTTGGTTTATTATTTCGTATTTTAACCAGACAATCTAATAATACGAAATCATGACTTAAATACATTACTGAGCTCTACGTAAAAAGCATAAAATAATTCAAAATATTGAGCTATTTCGGGGTTTTTGCAAAATACCGGTTTCTAGCCCTGGGACCAACTGATATAGGTAGCTTTTTTTATCAGTCACTCGCGAGCTACACGTGTCTAATAGATCTACGATTAGCGGCATAAATCGTGAAGAGTTCTATTTTTAATTTATAAATGCAAACATTTTTTTATATTTACCTTATTTCATTCAATAAATGAGCATTTTGTTAATTAGCTATTTAACCAAAAAACGCTTATCGTAGTAATGTAAAGAACGCAGGCAAAGCTGCGGCGAAAAGCTAGTTTACAGACAAATTTAAGCCAGTTCACAACATCACTAGAACTGAATTAATTTTCTCTTTTCATCACTCCCACGAGAAACTTAATACTAAAGCATTGCCCAACTTTCCTTAGGATTAAAACTTTAATATATTTCTCAGGACCATTAAAGGACTGAAGCGAGATCCCAAACGTTTTGTCAACGAATAGCTACTTTCAGTGTCCAAAAGAGCTTAAGTGACACAATGTCCCTTTCACAATACGACGTTTTTAGTAAATATAATAGGATCGTCTCAGCAGTAATTGAACCCAGGACCCGACTGGACTGTAATGCTTCCTTCGAGGACAGGTGTCTTCAACTTTTTTCAAATCAAGCGACAAGAATGATTTTTTTGCTTAGCGAGCCGCATCATAGGTATTTACCACGATTTTTTATTTGTTAAAAAATTAGGTAGGTATTAAAAATCACGGCGACCCGTTGCTCCTGTGGAAGATAGCAAGAAGCAAAACCGACAAACACACTTTCGAGTTTTCGAGCACTAGAGAGTTTACAGCGGGATACCTTCCGTTCGCCTATTTTAGTTTCGCATAATTCATTTGGCATAATAGTACTGTCACATAGTAATAATAGTTTGGCCTACTACTTTGATTACCATATCTTGTTTTACGAGTAATTTCAGTTGGACAATTTTTCAGTGTCTAATGGATTATTCCTTTGAATTTTATAACTTGTGTGATTTATGCTTAATGATGATTAGGGTTTTCAATATTTCGGCTAAAAGGATATATGCTTAACTATATTATTACATTTGATATTATGCGATGCAACAGTGTACGTTATGGTTCACTATTGGACCGCAGTGCACAGCTTAGCCGCTAAAGGAGCATTCCATAAAAACATCTACTTCTTGTCCCTAGCTGTAGCTACCCTAACAAAACTTATTAGCTTCTAAGAAGCACTGATCATCATAAAGCCAAGTTATAATATTACTATACCGACGTTCAGCTTCCTAATTTTACATGTCAAAAGTATTAAAAAGATAGTGTCCCTTACGAAACGTTTTCGTGGAATGCTCCTAAACTGTTCGCGGGCCAATGAAACCCGCGGGCCACGGATTGAAGACCCCTGTGCTAGGATACCTGGAGCTTTAATGCTTCGTATATTTCACTGGCCTGTTGTGACTACCGACATTTCATTAGGGATTTCTCGGCGTCTCAGGCAGAATTAGGTAATTGTTGTTGCTGTTGTTTTCGGGTATTACTCGTATGGGCATTTTTATTACCCGACTGCGGCGAAGCCCAAGGGAGGGTTATGTGTTTGACCTGTATGTATGTCCGTTCCTGTGTCCGCTCGTAACTACTCAACGGCACATCCGATTTTGATAAATGGTACATCATTAGATTCGTCTTGATGGTGCGAGTGTCACTGGGTATGAAGTTCGTTAAAATAAACAAAATGGCGGATTTTATGCAGTTTCAAAGTGCACCGCGGTCGGGTTTTTTTTAGTAAAAATGTGGTTATTTTAAAATGTACGGTTAGGCGAAACTTAAGCTATGTTCAAATACCGTCTAACCTGTCAGTCCGTAACGAAATGTATGGAGTTTGATACTAATTGTCATTTCTGTAACGACCTGTTAACTGCCAGTTAAGAACGCACTTTAAATAAAAAAGCCCGTATACAGAATGTGCCTAAAACCAACGTACGTACGAAACGGGCTGATAGACTAGCTCATAACTAAAGACCTCAGTAAAAATCTCTTAGTTTTCGAGATATTGACGATTACGTTATGTTTGAACTTTATTTGTAAGTGACGTCAGGCATCCTCTTCCTTGTCGTTATCACTCTTGGCAGAGTGGTCGTGGTCATCACTACAGGCGTTGGTGGCAAGCTTCACAACACGCCGCCACTCTTCTCTGATGGCCGCCTTCCTCGTGCATTCATGTAGTGATGATGAGCCATTTACTGCCGCTTTTATCTGGTCAGTCCACCTCATAGGCGATCTTCCGCGTGGCCTGGTACCCTCGACCTTTCGCTGGACCACAAGTCGCTCAATAGCCACCTCCCCTCGGCGGCATATGTGACCAAAAAAGGTGAGGATACGAGACTGTACCAAAGATGATAGACGCTGCTTGATGCCGAGTTCTCGAAGTATTAGACTCGTTGGTACGGAATTCAGTCCACGATACTCCGAGCATTCTCCTCCAGCACCACGTCAGGCAGACGTCAGGCATGGCAGGTGCAAATTTAGTTCAACCGGATCGTATGAGAAACTTTAGCTGAAGTCGGCAGACAGTTGGTATGGAACCACTGCTTTAAAGCTATATTACCGAGCCAATTAAAAATTTCGTATGTACCTACATCTGTCCTTTCAAATTTTAAGCGACTTTTTAATAGTCATAGCAGTAAATTCGTACGCGTTAATTATGAGAAAACACGTTTAGAAGCCGAAGATTAACCTCCTTGAAAGTAATTGAAGATATAGGTGTGTATAGACAAAGGCGAAGGCGCCCTAACGCCATACATAAACGGCTTTCCACAAGAAAGGGTCCCATACAAACAATCCGATCTGGATTCAAATCCGATAAGCGCACCCGAAAAGGGTTCGTGTTAAAACATCCTTAGGAATTTATTTCAGTACCCACTGTTAGCCATATTTCTGAACGAAGCATAAGGGTCTGCTCTGTCCGTTCGTCACACGGCTCTAGCTTTTGAACCGTAAGAGCCTTATCACATTCGCGATTTGCGGGCGAATTAGAAGCGAAGTTCCATACAAATGTAGGGGTCCGTGATACGAGAGCCGGGGGTCCGTGACTATGCATACAATACAAACGTTCATGTGCCCTTGATTTCCTGTTTCTCTGATTATATTCCGAAACGGTCTGTAAGGTTTTCGAAATAATGCAGGTGGTCCATTACCAAAAAAAAGATTTAAGAAACTCTGCTTTACCGCAAATAACCTTACGAACGATGTTAATTTGGGTTCTATTCCAGTTCCCAAAATCAATAATATACTTAAGTTTAAGGTTTCGTATTTAACCTTAATAGTTTTTAAAGTACACACTTCTTTTGGCATGGCAATTGACTTTAAATGAAACAAATTAAAAAATCCACGCTTGTTAGTCTAATCTAATTCGATACCTTTGGGTTCAATTGGCGTAAAGGACAAAACGCTGGTTTTGAGGAGAAGCAAAAAACCATTTTATTTTACAAAAAATGGCTATAGTTTTTTTGTTTCTCGACCTATATTTTCGACATGTATATGAAAAATATTTGAAATGCCCGTATCTTTAACCTGTGATGGTAGTTCTAGCTGTAAACAATGTATTATAGAAGTTAGATGTCCTTTACAACTGGTAAAAATGTTATCAATGTCATTTACACCCGTGACTTTTTTGGGCATTTGGAAATGATGGGGTTGTAAATGACAATATCAGATGACTTTGTTCCAATTTTGGGGCGTAAAGTTAACAGCTATGTAATAAAAATTGTCAGTTTTCAACTTAGTTTACCTTAAAGAGACTTGAAAAATGTATAAAAAGATGATAAATTCAGCTAGGCATAATAACTACTATTAACGACGGGATATTTACCATGTATGTTTGTTTTTGTGAGTTCCCGATATTTCGGCACTGTTGCAAGCGCCATTATCACGGAGTAACTGACATGCAGCGAGTTTTTAGTTGTAGTCTACCCACACACCATAGCGATCTACCCTCTTTCGGGTTCGCTTCGCGTTATTCATACTACTACCGTCCGCATTCTCACTTGGAACTCGATCACGTTCACGACACACAACACTTACAGTATCACTTCGCGTATTTACTCCTGAACATGTCTTTTTTCCCTTGGAGAACTTACGGATCACTGGATACCAGATGCTCGACAGTTGAAACCCGTCTTCCCGGTTGAAATTTTTATACTTGAGGATTTTGATAGCTTCCTTAACCATTCTGGGTATATAGTGTTTTTCTGTCGAGCGAGAGGATCTATGGGTTGTGCAACTCAATCCAATGATTCGTTTCCGCGTTCAGAAGGTGTTCAGCGATTGCCGATTTCCGAGGTTCGTTGTTTTTAAACATTCGGATGTGCTCCTTTATTCGGCATGAGATAGTGCGCTTATTCTGACCTATGTAAGAGCTACCACAGCTGCAGTCAATTTTGTAAATACCTGGGCATTCAAGCGGAAAACGGTCCTTTGGCGTACGTAGATATTGTGCCAGTTTTCTGTGAGGAGTGAAGACAGTCTTCACCAAGAACTTCTTTAAAATATTGGCAACTTTATCCGTCACTCCCTTTACATTTATGGTAGGTACGCCGGTTGTCGTTCAACTTTATAGTACAGGTGCTTAGGCAAAACGGTGCGTCTAGGTGGTATAATCCGCCCATTATAACCATTTCTCTGTAGAACGTTCTTTAAATGTGTCAATTAACTACCCAAATGATCCTCGTCACATAAATTGTATGCGCGGTCAGTAAGTGACGCTACTACAGAGTACAGTTGGCAAGGGTGGTAGGATCATTTGGGTAGTGAATTGACATTTTAACGCAGAGCAGCTTGTGGCGAGCTGTTGGGGAGTAGCGACACCACGTACCCGAGTGCTCCTGGGGGTCCTTAGGGAGGGTCATGGGTAAGAGTGTAAGGACCTCCGCCTCTGGCTTGCCTTAACCGGCCGTCCAGAGTGGAGTCGCGAGAGCTATATGCTCCAGGCGTGGAAGTGTTAAAGGGCATAACGCCGCGAGTACCCTCGGAGAAAGCGCAGCACACCTCTCGACACCCTGCAGCCCTCGGCACCGGTGTTGCCCCTAGCTAGGCCATTGCTCATAATGTCGCTATTTATTTAACAGGGGCCCATCAGCGGAGGGCAAGTCACGGTCTGTCAGTACCACGAAAGCCACGTGACACTTTTCCTGACAGGCACCGTCATGTCTCAATCCATAACCCAGTATTTAGTCCATATTTCCACCGCCATAGCCCAGTAGAGTTAGATTCCATCAATCAACAATAGTCCTTGCATCTGACGGAGGCTGTCTCTGCGTGCGTCCCATGACACGGGCAGCGACAGCATCCGCTGGGTGTACACTTTGCCTTTCATTAAATTGTCGAAAAGGCCTCTACGCGTTGGCTTCGGCTCCGCGCACGCCTCCCAAAGGGCTGGGACACTATTGTCTCGTGTACGGGAAAGACATACAAATAATAATTTATTTATTTCAGGCATCAAAGGCCCATAGATAAATACCTTACAAACTAACATACATATCACATTACAAAATAAACTTAACAACTTAATAATGTCCTACTAGTGTTTTACTCTCTTCCAATAGCACTAAATCATAATAATGGAAGTGACATAGTGGCTAATGATTATCGACATTAGGATGTCAATCATTAGGACGAGTACGTAGTGAGTAAAACACTGTTAATGTAAACAATAAGTATAATAGTATGAAAAATAATGAATTCATCATCTTTTTCTACATTTTTCAAGTCTCTTTAAGGTAAACTAAGTTCAACACTGTCAATTTTTTTATTATATAGCTGTTAACTTTACGCCCCGAAATTGGAACAAAGTCATCTGAGACCGTCATTTACAACCGCATCATTTCCAAATGTCTAAAAAAGTCACGGGTGTAAATGACATTGATAGCATTTTTACCAGTTGTAAAGGACATCTAACTTCCATAATACATTGTTTACAGCTAGAACTGCCATCACAGGTTAAAGATACGGGCATTTCAAATATTTTTCATATACATGTCGAAAGTATAGGTCGAGAAACCAAAATACTGTAGCCATTTTTTGTAAAATAAAACTGTTTTTTGCTTCTCCTCAAAACCAGCGTTTTGTCCTTTATGCCAATTGAACCCAATTAAAGGTATCGATGGTTTAGACCTTTACGATTACGTAAATTGCTTTTATTTCAGAATTTAGACACACATTTGTGGCAGTAAATGCCAAAAATAAAGGCTAATCTCTATACAACCCTGCTCTTCTTTAAAAAATGTGCTATAATTAGATTTAAGGCAGGTCTTAAAGGACAATCAAAAGACTACTTGCCCTTTACAGCCCTGTTCGATTTATCAAATTACGGTATGTAAACAAGTATAATAATTTGAAGGCAGATCGTAAAGGACGTGTAAAAGAATACATGCGCTTTACAACCTCCTTAATTCTTTCAAATAATGGTGTAATCATTTTTTAAGCAGGTCGTTAAGGACAAGTAAAATAATACCTGCCCTTTACAACCTTATTCGGTTTATCAAATTATGGTATTATAATTTAAAAGCAGGTCGTAAAGGACAAGTAAAAGAAAACATGTCCTTAACGCCCACCTCGACTATGCGCTTATGGAAAGTAATCATGAGAAATGAAGAGCTTAAAGGACAACAAGAAAAAAATAGGTCATATACGACAGTATTCATATTTACCGGCGTACTTTACGATACACCTTTTAATTCGTATTTTATAACTTGACACTTACGTCCCTTAACCTGAGCTAGTTTTGCGAACACGATGAATAAAAACTGGGTCGTAAAGGCACTTTTTTTAAAGATATCGAAATTTTAACTACACAGAACGGTAGAGCTTGAAATTCTGAACAAAACTGTATATATAACTCATTTTCGCCAAAATGTCCTTTACGCCAATTGAACCCAAAGGTATCGAATTATATCTACTGCGAATAAAAATAAACAAACCAAAATATCAAACTTGTAACCGTTATACATTATAAATAAATAAAAAACACGTGTTACAAAACGTCAGCATCTGGATAAAACATCGGATTTTGATTCACATGAGATTTTACCGTGCTAGGCTAGCATGTGTCAAGTGAATTATGTCAGACCAAACCAACTGCTTTACACATCATGCTAGTCTGTTATTGTACTAAGTTTTTTTATGACACATGCTGAATTGAATCGCTAAGTTGCTATGTTTAGAAACGCAAGAGTAAGTACATAACAAAGTGGGTTTTATGTCAAAATAGCACATTTGTCAAAATTGGGTTTGGTTATATTACATTACTTAAGAGGAAATAGTAAGGTCGAGAGAATTGAAAATTAGGTATTTGTAAAATGTGTCGCTATCCCGCACTGCCCGCCTCTCACCCGCAGAGCGCGATAGAGACAACTGCAGCTTGGACCGAAAATACCTTTAAAAATTTCATGAAAACAACGTTTCGTAGTCCCCTGATTTCTTCCCCAAAACTTAACCTATTTAACTAATTTTTTCATTAAACATTAAAGAAAGGCTTTGGCCGTGTTCCTATGTTTTCCTTTTTTTTAATAATCTAGTCAAATTTGTTTTTTGGATGTGTGAACACAGCGGAAAATCTGACATTTTTTTTAGGTTTTTGAAGGTTAATATCTCTTTTGAGAATCAATTTATCGTAAAAAGGAAAACATAGGAACATATCAATAGTAGCCATAGATTTTTGGACAAAAACTGATTGCTCTACTGGCAATTTCCAGGGAGGAAACAGGGGACTACGTTTGTATGGAAAAACTGCCCTCCTGTTTCCTCTTAACTTACCTAGGGCGGTATAACAAGGAATGTCTCGGATCGCAGGTTTTTGTCGCCCGAGACGAAGGCAAGGGCGATAAATATGCGATCCGAGGCTTTCTTTATTACCGCCCGTGATAAGTACAAAATTTTACGTCTCGCCCAGGCCATGAAGAGGGATTTTTCGCACACATAGCGGGCGGTTATTGCCACTTTATGGCCAGGTGTTACGTAAATAAACCCCAGGCACCCCAGGCGCCCCCGGCACCCACCTAGTCCGATTCACTCGGGGTGGTCCGCTAGCGACCTGGTTCGACCCCAGGGAACGCCACGGCCGACCACCCGGTCATACTATCGCTACGCCCACCTTGGTTGCGAGTTAGTCAGGCTTTAAAAAAAAACGTAAATAAATACTATATATTGTACAAATAAACGATTTCTAAAAAATACTGCTATTGAAGTCGAATATCTCAGTTATTTTTGATTTCAGAGAAAAGTTTTTTCCATAAAACATGCTTATTTTAGCGAATTCTATATGATAAAACAATAATATGGTGTTATAATGACACCAACATCCATCGAAATTTTTACGTCTTGAAAATTTGTCAACTTTGAAGTCGAATATCTCGGACATTTTTTATTTTAGAAATAGAAGTTTTTCTAATAAAATATGCTTATTTTAAAACTCGAAAATTTCATTTGGATGTGCCCTTTTGCGTTATTGCGGCAAAATAGTTGCGCCCATTTTGTGCATGCCAATTAGGTTTTATTGCACCTTTCATTTTGCTGAACAAAATGAAATATTTTGCTTACCTACTGATTGCTTACCAAAATTTGATTAACCGTAGATCGCTTAATGCAGCTCAAATATTTAATTTGCTGACCAAAATAATTTAGAGCAGTTCAGTATATCATTAATTGCAACCTGATTTATAAATGTTTGCTAACCATAAGTTGCTTACCAACTAGCTATTTTGGCTGACCAAATACATATTTCTGCTGACCAAAATATGAATATTTTGCTGATCGATTAAATGATACCCGTTTTAAATAGGCATTGTTAAGAAACCAAAACGTTTATGACTTGTAACATATAGTATACAGGCTCAATTGTGAGTTGTGAACACAATGTCTGTTTGTTTGTGAACTGACGTTAGCTACAAGTATTAATGGGTTGGGATCATTACGACTACATTGTCAAAACGACCGAATCCTCATAAGGTCCAGATCTCAAAAGGACCATCTCTGTAGAAAGCCCATATCTCCGAATGACTAGGTAGCAAAACGACTGTTTCCTGAAAAGACCACATCGTTAATAGTCCACATATCATAAAGACCAGGGAGCAAAACGACTAGTTCGTAAAAAGACTATTTCGTTAATGGACAACATCTCAATAAGACGAGGTAGCAAAACGACTTACTAAATTTGTGTCAATGCCAGTACAGTTTATTGCATATTTTTTATTCATAATAAAAAAACGCAGAAAAATAGTAAAATATAACAGACTTTATTCATTTATTAATATAAACTTACAGTTAAATTAAATAATTCTTTTATATTCTTAATTTTACATAAATGGGTAACCGTTACGACCCAAATAATAAAAAATGCAAACAAAAATTAAACATAACACAAAGTATTACACAGTTGATAATGGCTTATCATTTAGAAAACTTGAAATGGTATTTTATACAGGAAATATTATGTAAAAACCCGAATGCATCGAGGTCTCCTTCCATAAGTGCTTTGAGCTCTATTTTATATTTTCGGTCGAACAAAATGTATTTTTTCTTTCGGTTTGCCTTATTAAAAAATAGTGTTCGTATTTTTAAATGCTGAAATTCGGACTCTTTTTTTTATTGTTGATAGAAATAAAATCAACGTAGGCCTGTACTGCATCCGAGCGTTTAGGCGGCGATGACATGCCTCCAACGCATTTGTTGTCCTGTGCCTTTGGTTACATGAAGATATTAATATTACAATTTGTAATAGGCAATGTACTGTAGGGGTATGACTGAAAATTACCAAAATTATTATACCAACATTTTGCTATCTAGTCGTTTTGCTACCTTGTCTTATTGAGATATGGTATATTACCGATGTGGTCTTTTCACGAACTAGTCGTTTTGCTCCCTGGTCTGTGTGATATGTGGACTATTAACGATGTGGTCTTTTCAAGAACCAGTCGTTTTGCTACCTAGTCATTCGGAGATATGGGCTTTCTACACAGATGGTCCTTTTGAGATCTGGACCTTATGAGGATTCGGTCGTTTTGACAATGTAGTCGTTATGATCCCAACCCAGCTCAGCTCACACACGGTCGGCAACAGTGATAAACTTCATCATCATCATCATCATTTCAGCCATAGGACGTCCACTGCTGGACATAGGCCTCCCTCATAGATTTCCAATTAGTTCGGTTGGAAGCAACCTGCATCCAACCGTGAGCCAGCAGCCTTAACCAGATAATTTGTCCATCTTGTTGGTGGACGTCCGACGCTGCGCTTGCCGATGGGTGACAAACTTAAAAATTGATTTAAACTTTCACGATTATCACTTATTCAGTTTCGGACGTGCCGTGACGTCTATGGTCGCGAAGAGAACCGAAGAGGAGGGGAGGGGTAAGGGGGTGTCCCTTTGCGGTCATGAACGTCACGGCGCGTCATAAACGTCGAGGTTATAGCATGTT
Source organism: Eudemis profundana (assembly GCA_947034925.1). Lineage (NCBI taxonomy): Eukaryota > Metazoa > Arthropoda > Insecta > Lepidoptera > Tortricidae > Eudemis > Eudemis profundana. The sequence continues at coordinate 22,760,962 of OX344805.1, read as the reverse complement.
TTTACACGATTAAAGGCCAACGCACACCGGCTGCGTGTGCGTTGCGTGCACGCAGCAGCTCCTTGACTTTGTGCGTAACGCGTTCAAAATTGCGGCTCAAAGTCAAGGAGCTGCAACGCGTACGCGACGCGCACGCATCCGGTGTGACCCGGCCTTAAGTCACGTTTTGTTATAATAATGGGTGTCAAGCTAACTAGGTGTAGCCTTAGTGCCTTTAGTACCATTTACCCGCGGCTTCGCCCGCGTTGTTCCCGTTACTGTCCCAAGGGAACTATTTACCGGGATATAAAGTATCTTATGTTTCAAACCAGGACTTGGTCTACTTGCATGCCAAATTTCAGCTCAATGCATCCAGTTGTTACTCCGTTATTTAGTAACAAACATCTAAATATCGCAAACACCACCTTCACAAACTTTCACATTTGTAATATTAGTGTGTGTGTGGTATTGCCTGTACCGGTATTGGACGCCCTAGTCAGCACTGTGTCTCCTAAATAATGAGTATTTCCTCAGCTTAACGCGGCTCGCACTACGAATTCTTTGTATTCGGCTGCAGCTGACTGATACGAGGCATCGCCGTTTGCATACAAAATAAGAATAGAACAACTTCAACATTGAATTAGTCTATGAGCTTTCGAAGGAGAAACGTACATACGCCGGTTGGCATGAGAAAAAACCTTTTTTACTGTCTCCTACCGTTAATGGTCACTTTAAACAAGGACCATTAAAACAAGAGGACTGTCATTCTCCATACAAAAAGCTGTTCCCCGATATTACAACGCCATCTATGTATAAGCTTGGTATACGAATTATATTATTTACAATTATTCAACATTGCAAGCGTGACACAGTATTTAAATGTTGGAATTTATTTATTATTAGCTGTTTACGAACTAATTGTTGTTGTACTATGTTTCTTTGGTCAATTGTAACATCGTTAAATGTTTAGTTTTTTAGCGCCATTTAGTTTTTGTCTGGAAATCCCCTTGCGGTCGGGGTACGATCCAAAGTATGGAGAATGACAGTCCTCTTGTTTTAATGGTCCTTGCTTTAATGCACGGTGACCTTTTTTTAACCACGGACCACTTGGTCTCTGCTCTTGTTATCAGAGACCACAGTGTCCCAGAAAAGGTGTGCGGAACCGGGAAATTTTAAAATGAGAGAATTCCCGGTACTGCCTTACTAAAATTTCCCAGTTCTGCACGCCCTAGTCCCAGGAAATCTGAGACCAAATAAAATCCCAATTTTAAACGTTGGTGTTTGTTTCAGTATTCTGTGTAGCTAAATATAACTCTAAAAAATTCTTGACACCTCAAAAAATATGAGTACTGTACATTACTTTGGACTAGGGATGTAACGATACCGATACCGATATATCGGCTGATATATCGGTATCGCCGATTATATACAACCGATATAGGAAGAGCGCGAAAAGAATTTGCTGTATGAAAAAAAATCTGCAAAAAGGAATTTCAATTACTGAGTTAATTTATATATTCGTCTATTACCTTGTGCAATAATAATTACGGCAAAAAAAAATTTGTTGACAATTTATTTGTTTTTACTTTACACCTTCAAGGTTGACTCTCTGTTAAATATAGCCAAGTTTTAGGTATAATACGAGTAAGGACATACAAATAATAAATCTGAAGTTCATACTTCATTAGTTACCTAAGATATCGGTATCGGTATCGCCGGTAATTTACTTCAAATATCGGTATCGGTATCGGCAAAATTATGTATCGTTACATCCCTACTTTGGACTAAGTGAAGAAGACACTACGTTGTTACCGTAACTCAGATATCGGCGTATATCGATAAATATATCGAATCATAAACATAAACATGTCAAACATGTCGTTTGTCGCGACTAACTCCGACAATAATCTTTTTTCTCGACACTGGCCATATTATTTCCTTCCTCTCGGAATGTGTGGTCGGATGTCTCGTAAAAATAATATCCATTATTATAATTGGGCCACACGTGTGTTGGCTTAGTCTGTGTTTGTTTTTATTCTTGATTTCTTAATAGGATTCACTTAAGGTATTTAAATGTAAACGCATTTTGTCAATTAAAAGGACCCGAGGCGGAGTTAATGTGTAACATTGGGAACCCATTTTAATGGAAACTTGCTGTTAACCATACGTTTTTAGTCAAAAATGATGAATATTTTACTTCAATTGCAGTGTATAATTTTCTTGTTTAAATACTTACCTATAATAAAATTCAGTTCAATATCCAAAGTATGCTGAGTAAAGTATGCTACCTCTGTTGATTGAAAATATCGATACCATAGAGCACAGTCGTACTAACTTTTTGAAGAAAATGGCTGTAATGAGTAAGTTAGTGCACAAATCCATAAAGTAAACATTTCATTGGCAAAATAATTGTAATTAATACGACTGTAAACTAGGATATCGATATTCAATTCAAATGATATTTTAGTTAATCTGGTTCCTTTGTGTTACGAAAGTTAACCGTATAATTAGAGAAAAATCATCATTTGTTTAAATGCAAATTATCAATTAGCTTTCTAGCAATAATTTGAATAAAAGAATGGAGATTGATAAGAAGATAATTATAAAAAAAATTGGCAAAGGTTTATACGGTTAACTTTCGTAACACAAAGGAAATAGTTAATACTTGGTTTAATAAAGCCCTAACTACGGACATCTTTTTTTGAAAACGACCCATCATTAAGATTTATAAAATCAAAATACATATGTAAATTTTAATAGTTTCTTTTTTATTATTGCCTAAATCAAGTTTATGCAACCAAATTAAGAATACGTGCAATCATCAATCAATCATAACTGTCAAGATCCTGTTAAAACTGTTACATATAATTTCAATAAAACTAAGGAATTTAAAGCGTCCAAGTAACATTATGACGTAATTGTAATTTGAAACTAATTTGAGTCATCACAGAGTTCATATTTCTTTTATAACTCTCAAGTTTGGATTGTTGGGTTCCATTTTTTATACGAAAGCGTCATCTCGAGTAGCCCTCAATCCTCGAGGAGTGTAAACCGCAAGCCAGCTATTAGGCAGTAAAATAATAAAACACAAATTAGTTTAATTAAACGTTGCCATAAATTATACAGCACAATTAGCGGATACCGCGAAAGATTACGAATTTATCAAAAAGGTAACACCCTCGAATAATAACACTGTTTTGGAGTCGGCGAGATTATGGGCTATCAAATTGTTAGGAGAAATAGTTTCGGAACAGTTCTAAAAAAGTTTGTACATCAGTTAATTGATTACTATTTCTTTACTATAATATTTTTGATGGTTAGGTTTTATTAATGGTTAATGATTTGTTGATACATTATAATTAGAGAATATATTTTCGATAGAATCTTAGTTATGAAAAATAATCAATAGTAGTATGTTTATCATTAAAAACATAGCAACGAAATAAGAATGTTAACAACTTTTGTGACAGTTAACGTGTCTATACAAATTTATGTATAACCCTTTTTAGAAAAGAAAATGTTCTTATAGAATGTAAAAATTTGGGAATTTCTTTTGTTGTTTACACGCTTTTCATCGAGCGTAGAGGTATATCCACCCACACTCATTGTAATTCACACCAATTGCTTTATTTCCAAATAGTCAGATAATTGATTATAATTAGCGAGGCGAGGCCCCAAATTGATCAACCCCTATCAATTGAGCGTTAAATATGTAAATAACTTTGACGAAAATAGCGGGCGGAGCGCTGGGGTGACCATTTCGTCCGTAAATATTATGTAACAATCTCTGGATAAACGAAGTAATAGCAAAATATGTCCGTAGTTAGGCCTTAATGAAACAAAATTTTAATTTGGTTTTCTGGTTCCTTTGTGTAACGAAAGTTACCATACAATTTATATGGTTAACTTTCGTTACACAAAGGAAAAAGTTAACACTTTGTTAATAAAGCACTATAAACGGACATATTTTTTGAGAACGATCCAAGTACACACGAAGCTGTTAACTGACCACTCATAGACTAAACACGTTGCAATAAAGTTGACATTCGTTTACAAATGTACCTACATCACATAATAAGAATTAGTACTATGTACAGAAGCCTCTCTCGCTAGCAAAACTGCCGTTCGCGTCGGATGAGCGGACGGAGTTGGCCCGCATCCGACAGTCTCTCTCTATCGCATAACGCGTGCCCTTTTTTCCGCTTCCAAGCGGCAAGATTCACCTGGCAACTGGTGCCGCCAATCCGAATCGTGTACTCATCATGCTGGGGCCATATTAGCGGAAATGCCGTTATTATCGCGATGAAGGACGATTAACGTTAGTGTTACCACGACTTACTATACTTGACATTGACATGTATAACCAGTGTGACATTTTTCAGGCCTGATAAGTTTCCTTTACTGTCCGCATAGTGTCTCTTGTCAATTTAGTGCACCTCTCTATACCCAAGCGTGATGAGGATGTGCAATATCTAAATGGACCGGACATATGCAATCTGAATAAAAAACGACTGGGACTGTTAGCTGAATTTCCCAAAGGCTTTTCAGAGTTCGACTGACTATTCCGCTAAGGGCCTTGGAAAAGTTGAAATATTTTCAATTGAGACTATCTATAACTAAAGTATTGATAATATTAACTAACTGATTGATTTTTTTTTAACCTGACTTTACTTATGAGTCCTGCTGACCCTTGGATAAGAATCCTGACTAAGTGGGGGCTTACAAATTAAAACAGGTTCCCTAGCCGCGACCACCGTGACTTTTGTTGCGTGACGTGAGCTGATCGCATTTAGAGCAGCGGTTTGTCGATCGATGAGCGTTTCAAAGGTCTGAGCCCTGTTAAATAAAAACAAATGCTTTTATGAAAGGGTCAGTCCCAAAAAAATGTGTCCGTAGTTAATGTATTAATTTAACAAAATGTTAATCTTGTTCCTTTGTGTAACGACAGTTACCATACAATTTATATGGTTAACTTTCGTTACACAAAGGAACAAGAGTAACATTTTGTTAAATTAATCCCTTATTTACGGACATAGTTTTAGAAAATGACCCACAAACCTTCAATCTTTAAATCTACGCAACGGATTTTGATGCGGTTTTTTTTAATAGTTAGAGTGAATATAATAGAGAAACACCGTGCGAAGCCGGGGCGGGTCGCTAGTAGTTAATAAAAAAGGTGTTTTTGTAAAAGAGAAATCAAACAGTTGAAAGAAAAAGATTAAAGGCAAACAATTACAATCGAAACAAAATGTAAAACGGGACGATTTTAACCACATTCACGTTTATTAATTACCGTAGCTCCCCCTTCCGTAACCCTATCCGGAATTGACGGTAATTGCCGCCGGCGTGTTCAGTTACTGCAGTTTTGTGACCGACAGACAGACGTTACAATTACAACGCTTTGTCGCCACTGTGTCGAAAATTCGGTTTTTCTTTTTTTATTCCTCTGATACCATTTGGTCAGGAAAATGGCCAATGGGCTGTCAGAAGTGATGTTTTGCTCCGAAGGAGAGGCAAAGGTTGATAATTCAATGTGACATTTCGGGCGAAATATTAACTAGATCTCTTTAAATCGAGAGTGAATCTTTAGCAAAATGTTTGATCGATTGACTGAACTCATCCCTAGCCCGCAATTTAATGAAACTGCCATACGAATCCCCGCCTCATCTAAATGGTGCCTTACGTCTCCGGAAGGGGTGGTCCGGCTAGCGACTTGGTTCGACCCCAGGGAACGCCACGGCCGACCACCCGGTCCGACAATCACTATGCCCATAAGGGTTAAAAAAAAAGAAAAGAAAAAAACCCGGAAGGCGTGCGACTGTTCGTTTTGGTGGTGTTTTGGTGAGACCTATATTCAGCCGTGAACAGTGGATATTGTAATAATGATGACGATGATGAGGTTAACGTCCACTGCCGCGCCGGGCATAGGTTATATTAAATAGCGTCAACCCACTTACTTACATAAATATAGTACCTGTGCCAAGTTCGAAAACACGTATTTTTCTAGAGATAAGAGCAAGCTGTATACATCGATATATCTCTATATATCGATATTATCGATTGCTAGCCCAAGAAAACCCCCACATAGCAAATCGAAATAAATATAGGTACAAGAATTACGTAATAAAAGTTATCAGATAGATTCATAACAAAATGTCCGTGTAAAATCTACTTAATCCTACGCCATTATTGAATCCGCTTGAAAGTACTCACCGTAAACTTTACAACACGACCGATATCGTTGACACTTGGTTGACACAATCAATCATTTCGCAGATAAAGGATGACGCGGAGTCTTGACAGACTCATTGGCACCGCTGTTATCACTTGAAAGTGGTTACGTTTGACTTCAGGTGGTCATATTCTCCTTTCCTTTTTACTTGTCTGAGCAGAAGTTGAAACAAAATTATAAGTATACCTACTGTCGAGTGTATACTCTACTTTCCGAAAATCGTTTTTTCCTAATAGCGATTAATACCAGTCGCATATTTTACCACTTTTTATTTTCTCGTTAGCTTCCTTTCCCGAAAGTGTTTTTAACCAGTTGCATATTTTGCCAGTTTATTTATTTTTCAAAAGCATATTTTTCCAATACGTTTTTTAACCACTTGGACGATTTCTCACGGTATTATTTTTTCAATAGCATATTTTTCCGATAGGGTTTCTAACTATTCGCATAATTTACCACTATATTTCTTTTTCAATAGCTTATTTTCATGACAAGTGTTTTTGTCCCATCTGCGGAGGGCACTACAGAATGCAAAGAACATTTCTGCTTTTCAAGGGTAGTTTTGTTTATGTTTAGACGTATTGTGCTAGACGGTTTATTTTGTGACGTAAACACTACACAGCACATGATAGGGATTTTATTCGTCTTGTGGCTGAAACGTCAAAGACTACTATGAGATACCTACTGTGATGACGGTAATGGGACTTTTGGGACAACAATATGGATAAAAATATTAGTGCCACTTGTCCCATGGGACTGCTGGGACATTCAGATCTAGGAATGTAAGGGGCAAACGCCTGACAGGTACTAGAGGTAGACGACAATTTTTATCGACATTTATGGATATCGATATTTTTGTTTTCGACTTTTCTTACCATATGAAGTTCTTGACAAATAATACTAAAGAAGTGACAAATAATACTATTTTTTTTATTTGGTTAGTCTGATGAAGCTCACTATAATTCTAATTATTTGTATGTATTTGACATTTTTGACCCACTATATATATATATATTTTTTTTTTTGGATGACCTTTTTGTCCAGCCGAATACGAGTGTTTTGCTCAGTTGTCATGAGCAATATTGATCACTGAGCTGGAACCTTTTTGTACTGCTGCAAGGCACACAGAGTACAATTTTACAAGCTACCTTGTGCATTGTTTGTTTTATTTTTTTTGTGTATAATATCATTATTTTTTTCTTTCATGTTTCACCTTTCTGTTTTTTTGTTTCCTAGGTTTTTTGTAATTATTGTATTTTTGTGTGTGTTATAGTGGAACAAATAAATGTTTTATAAATAAAATAAATAAATATATAAAAATTAGGGGACAATCTTACACAAATCGAACTAGCCCCATAGTAAGCTCAATAAGGCTTGTGTTATGGATACTAGACGACGACTATCTATCTACCTGTCAGGCGTTTGCCCCTTACATTCCTAGATCTGAATGTCCCAGCAGTCCCATGGGACAAGTGGCACTAATATTTTTATCCATATTGTTGTCCCAAAAGTCCCATTACCGTCATCACAGTAGGTATCTCATAGTAGTCTTTGACGTTTCAGCCACAAGACGAATGAAATCCCTATCATGTGCTGTATAGTGTTTACGTCACAAAATAAACCGTCTAGCACAATACGTTTAAACATAAACAAAACTACCCTTGAAAAGCAGAAATGTTCTTTGCATTCTGTAGTGCCCTCCGCAGATGCGACAAAAACACTTGTCATGAAAATAAGCTATCGAAAAAGAAATATAGTGGTAAATTATGCGAATAGTTAGAAACCCTATCGGAAAAATATGCTATTGAGAAAATAATACCGTGAGAAATCGTCCAAGTGGTTAAAAAACGTATTGGAAAAATATGCTTTTGAAAAATAAATAAACTGGCAAAATATGCAACTGGTTAAAAACAGTTTCGGGAAAGGAAGCTAACGAGAAAATAAAAAGTGGTAAAATATGCGACTGGTATTAATCGCTATTAGGAAAAAACGATTTTCGGAAAGTAGAGTATACACTCATACCGCGGACTTTTTTTTTGTGTTTTGCGGCTTTTGCTGCAAGGCACTTTGCCAACTAAAAACGAAAATTTCGCTAGTAAAAAGTGACAGCTGGTCTGCTGAAAGTTCCTTTTTTGGCCATGACGCGCGCTGCGATAGATTATGCTACCCCCACCTAGTACTTTGCACCTAGCGAATACCTAAACAGCACATTGACATACATGCATTTTTATATTCCAATTTTAAAGGAAGAAATCCCCATATTAATAAGCAACCATTTCGAGGGCGTTCATTCTGGGATTTTTCAAATTCAAATTCAATGATGGTGATTTTAGCCCGGTCCATATATATTTGTTTGAACCGGACTAAAATCACCGAACTACTGAAACTAGGTCATAAATGGGCTCTGTACAATACGCTTTGTTGCACACAAAAAAAACAGAGATCCTTAAATAAACACGATCTTAAAAACGAATGGTAGACAACACTTGTGGGCTCGTCCAGAAATCATGTGATCGTCTATGGGGGTCCGAAAAATATCACGAATGATCACAATGCGATGGGCGAGGGGCTCCGAGAAGAGATCACGTGTAGTTTTTTTGCACAACGGGAAAGCCAAAAACTACGAATATTTTACGGGGGGGGGAGCGGGTAGCGTTACAATCACCAAATATCACGAAGGGGGAGGGGTCAAAAATAGGCCAAATTTGATCACGCATCCGTCACTCTCACACGCTATTTGTCAGAACGTGACGGATGCTTTATCATTTATTTATCGCGCGACAAAGTGTAGCATCATACGCCTACTGCTCTAGGAAGCGATCTCTTCCTCCAGTCTACGCATAGTGCGTGCAATATAATTGGAACCAAAATTGTTTCGTGCACTGTACGTGATTTAATGCGGTAGCTAATTGTTGATATTTTTTGGTACCTATAGGGTACTCAAAAGTACTCTATAGAGAACTTTTGAGTTACATTCAATATTCGAAAAATAATGTAGAAAATTTACAAGTACTGTGACGTTGCCAAATCTCTAAAAAACGCTTTTAAATTATGGGTGACTTCCTCGTTTCCCGCCAACAAAGGCTTCAGATAAACAAGGAAACATACTCAGTATGTTTGCCCAATTAACATAAAAGGGTCAACGACCCGCAATTACTGGCTGTAGGAAAAAATGGGAGTTTAGGATATGGGAAATGTCCTTTTAGAGACAGGATGTGCCTTTCAGGCTCTATTTTCTTTACTTATCAAATTTTATCACATTCAATCCAGCAGTGAATGTAACAGACACATATATGAGTTGACAGACGGACGGACGGACAGACGGATGGACGGACGACAGACAGACAGAGTTACTTTTCCAGTTATAATATTGATTTGGAGTAAGGATGGATAGGCAGTGATACTTGCTTATCCCATCACATGTTTTCATAAATCAAAGCCGGGTAAGGGCTCTTACACTTAAACGCGATACGATACCGCGTCATGCTACGACACGGCATCGTATCACGATGCGACGTCGTGTCGTGGAAAACATTCAATCAAAAAACAACTTTATGTCAGTGTTACAACACTGACATAAAGTGTTTAGAGAGACTTGTAAGATTAAAAATTAAAATATAATTTTCCATGACACGACGTCGCATCGTGACACGATGCCGTGTCGTAGCACGACGCGATATCGTATCGTGTTTATGTGTAAGATCCCTAACAGAAGTAAATTATTTCCCAACCGGTTTGTTGCCATGGGACACCACGTTTTTTAATAAGACCCCTAATTAAAAAGGTTCGCGGACTGACCGCTATACACAAAAAACCTGTAAAGAATCCTTAGTTGCGTCAGACGTGTAGTAATTAGTTTAGTTTCACATTAAAATGTGTAGATTCTAAAACATTCAGACACTTCGTAACTACCTAAACACTTTATGGCACATAAAATCACACAAAAACAATACAAACATCAATGGTTATGTACAAAGGCGAACTTACAGCAGCGTGGCGTCCAAAGAACTCGATTCCTACCGGCTTGCCTAATATCAGGCATTTGAGCACCTTATTCTACAGCTCTTAAGGAAATGTGCGCCAAATCTGCACCGGCTTGCCTAAGGATATCTTTTACGCCACGCCACTGTCGGAACGGAACTTATGCCTGTAAGCGATCTCTTCCAGCCAACCGTTGGGCAAATGAGAAAGAATACTTAACTAGCATCAAAGAAGATAGACAAACGTTGACGTTGTATCGTAACAATTGAATTATTAATGTTAGATTCAACAAGTGGGAATGAAAAACATCCGTAATTAACCCACATGGTTTGCCACATGGAGGGAAAGTAGGTACCTACCTTAAATACTGTAGATATGATATTTTAGAAAGAAGACTCCATTCCTATGCTAAAAACAATGCGAACTGCATTAAAAGAATTTTTCATCACACTTGCTCGAAAATGGTGTCATTACACGTAGGTTCTGCGGGCCGTAAATGACCTATTACGCCCTAGGGCGTAATGGTTTTCTTTTTAAATTTGAAACGATGGTTTTATTTTACTCTTATTTGTCGTGTACAAAGGAAATGCCAATTTACTTTTTTAACTTTTATCACTGAAATATTATTTAAAGTGAACTGATATTGCAAATACATATAAACACATATTTCTCTAACATTAATTTAATGTTTAAATAGTGTATTTCAGTATTTTGCAAATATAAAATCAACCGTTTTAGGTCTTTACCGTTATGGTTTCCGAACGTGACTTGAATTTCGCATTGTCTATGGATATAATGTCACTAATGTCACGGTCAGATTTACAATTTTTTTAGGTTAAGTAAGGTTATTTTAATTAGATTTCCTCACAAGTGTGATGAAAAACATTGTGTGTGCCACGGGCGGTAAAGGAATTACAAACTCGTGTTATTAAAGCCCTCGGCTTCGCCTCGGCCTTGTAACAAACACTCGTTTGTAATTCCTTACTTACCGCCCTTGATACACAATGTACTATTAATTGATTGCCTGCCTAAGGCCCAATTTAGACGGGGCGCGAACTCGTATGCGATTTTCATTTCATTGCGGTGATTAATCGATCAACTGTACTCATCGTAGCTGGGTAGCCCGCAATGTAATCAAACTCGCATACGAGTTCGCGCTCCGTCCTAACTACGAGTAAACGGGGCCTAATCCGGGAATCAGACCCGCTAAATGTGAAAAAATCTGTGCCTCCATGATGGAGGATTTCATGGAGGCTCCATGTGGCAAAGTTGTAGAACACGCTGTATAATGACGTTATCATGTTGTTTTCAAAACTTGTCCGTTTCTCCAGTTGTTCTATTCAACCCTCGCATTGCCTCCTTATACCAACATTCAATATTTTACAAACACAGATTTATCGAATGTTTCCATAAGGACATGGACAAACTGGTCCTACCCTGCAAACTAAACACGGAGAAGGACAAAATGAAACACGGGACAACATAGGAAGTCTAAACGTAGGCTTGACAAGGGGCCGTGTCAGCGATGCGGCGATGACAAAACTGTTCAGCCGAAGGAAAACGCGCGTTTGTTTTCACGCAACCACTGAACAAACGCAATTACAACTACTCGACAACTTTTTTCTGTCATATGTTGTAGAAACACCTCTCAATAATAGAAATAGTAGTGAAAAAATCACTTCAATATAATAAAAACTCACCGAGATACTACAATGTTAAAATCCCATTTTTAGACTTTCTCAAATACTTGCCGAAACGCTCCCTACTGAAGCCCGTTATACAGTGACGTCACTGCTCATACGTTGTTTGGGGAAATCAATAACTTTGTTCTGCAACTATGTTAAAACTTGCGTTTATCGTAACGGTCTCATGAAGTGTTTGGTGTTAGTAGATAGTAACAACACGAGACTCGTAGGAATAATGATCATTTATTAGAATCTTACATGCGTTTATATACTGATTTACATATGGTTTATTACACAATATTAAATAGGAAGAACAAAGGATTTACATTAATGCCAAGGCTACGCTACATATAAGGAGCGCTGCCTCTAATATGAAATTAATTATTATATCGTGTTACATTGTAACACATTCCATCTATCAGCTGATATGTCAGCTGGGACCACACCACATCTCTCCTCCACTTTTTGAGATAAAAATAGTGGCAGAACTATTTTTATCTTATATAATCTTAATAATCTTATATCTAGGTTTACAAAGTTTACATACAGGTTCTTATACTATCTTACTGCTAATGTTTACATAACATGTTCCTTATATAGGTTGCAGGAAATAAATAAGAAATTGCTTTGTTGACATGTGATTCGAGTGATTAACATGATGTTTATTTGTTATGAGTTATTCTACACTCTCTTTCTTGTTATGGTATAGTGATGCCCTTTTTTGGGTGATGGTATTTGTTGTGATTTGAATTAATGAATGAATGAATTTGAGTGTAATGTTAAACATTTATTACTTAGTGTATATTATTATGTTTAAAAATAGTGTGTTTTTAGGTTTATTTATGTATAATAAGACTTTGTCCTATTTTTATGCACAATATGTTCTTTTCCTAAAACTAAAATTTTTACATTCGTACCTTGATCTTCAAGTACAGTATATGGCCCTTTATATACTGGGTCCATTTTATCTCTATCTTCTTTTCTTACCAATAATAAATCTCCTATCTTATAGTTAATAGGGTTGGTTTTTAAATCGTAACTTAATTTTCTATTAATTTTTGTCTTAATTAAATTATTTCTAGCATCCTCTTGGGATTTTTGTAATCTATACTTAAACTCTATAGGATATGAATCAAAGTTATACATTGGATCTACTTGCTTAACAATATTACTAGGTATATGACATAACTTACCAAATACTAATTCATATGGTGTATACTTAGTTGCAGAATGCACTGTCGTATTATACGAAAAACACCAATATTGCAGCCAATCTGACCACTGGTGAGCCTGGTTATCTGTTTGGATCCTTAAAAATGCTCCTAAAGCTTTATGTGAGTTTTCTAAAGAACCTAGGCTTTCATGGTGGTAAGCGGTTGAGTGCAATTGTTTAACACCTAAAATATTACAAATTTCGCGCATAGTTGATGAAATGAACTCGCATCCCTTATCTGTCCCAATTTCCCTGGGGATTCCATATCGTAAAATAAAATTATCAACTAATGCTCTTGCGACTGTGTCCGTTTCCTTATTAGGAAGTGGGTATGCCTCGACGTATTTTGTGAGCTCGCACTGTAACGTAAATATATAACAATACCCATTCGCATCTCTAGTTAGGGGTCCGCATAAATCTAAGAAAACCTTATCGAAGGAACCCGTTGCCGTACTAGTAATACATAGTGGCTGTTTTACGTTTTTATGGTATTTTTGCTTTTGACATTTGTCACATCTTTTTACAAATTCCATAATGTCATTATCCATTCCGGGCCAGTAGTAGTAACGCTTTACGTTATTGGTCATTCTTCGAATGCCTGCATGCCCGCTAGATGGCAATAAATGAAAATCGTTCAGAATGACACGTCTGTCATCTTTATCTGTTATCTTTTTAACACCTTTAATGATACATAATCGGGGTCCGGACCCTGTATCGTATTTATTTATACATTGAGCTAGCTCTGCAATAATAGTTGCAGTGTCCTTGTGATATAGTATGCATACTTCATTTATCTGTTGTGCCTTGCAAAATGTACCTAATTCTCTCGCGAAGAAAGCTCGTTTCGTACGCGATAGAGTGCTAGGTGTGACACACAGTGTCGCCAAGGATGGCGAGTACACGATTTCATTATTTTTACTTTCAACGCCATCTTTCTGTTTTAGTATTTTATAATAGTCCCGTTTATCAAAACTTAATTCGGGTATGTTCTCTGGTTTTTTAAGAAGTTCTAACATTCTGGGTTGCGCAGGCCCGTCATGGTGGAAAGTCTTATTTCCTGAGTCAATGTTTGGTTTTTGTTCTCTCATTCGTTTCGTTTGTGCTCTAGTCATTACTGATATCACTTGCTTTGTCATATTTTTTAACTCATCACTAGAAATTTCTATCCTAGATAATGCGTCTGCAGCTGCATTATCTTTACCTTTCAAATACTCTACGGTGAAATCGTATTCCTCTAGGCATAAACGAAACTTTGTGAGTCGACTGGATGGATTATTCATCCCAAATAAATAAATTAACGCTTTACAATCCGTAATTATCCTAAATTTTCGTCCATATAGGTAAGGTCTAAAATATTTCACTGCCCATACGATAGCTACTAATTCCTTATGTGTCGCAGGATAATTTTTTTCAGCTTTGTTTAAAGGTCTACTTGCGTATGCTACAGGTAATCCGTTTTGATTTGATAATACACATCCAACAGCTGTGCCTGACGCGTCTGTGTGTATCGTGAACGTATTGTCATCTGAAAAGTCCGGATATTGCAATAATGGCGATGTGCTGATCGCTATTCTTAACTTTTTAAATGCGTCTTCGCATTGTTTAGTCCAAATAAATTCTACATTTTTCTTTAACAAATTCGTTAATGGTTGGGTTATTTCGGAAAAATTCCGAATAAATTTTCTATAATAATTTACAAAAGCGACGAAACGTCTGACCTCGTCAGCGTTTTTTGGTACTGGGTAATTTTGAACCACTGAAATTTTCTGCGGATCGGGTTTTATCCCTTCGGGAGTTACTACATGTCCCAGATATAAAATTTCCTTTTGCAAAAAGTTACATTTTAGAGGGTTTAATTTAAAGTTCACTTTTCTTAGTCTTGTAAAAATATCAATTAAATTTTCGTTATGTTGTTGTAAATTTCGACCCATGACAATGATGTCATCTAAATAAACTATGCACTGGATGTAATTTAGTCCTGACATAGCTATGGTCATTGCTCTGCTGAACGCATTTGGGCTAGTTTTTAATCCCATTGGTAATCGTTTCATTTGGTAGTGTTTATCTGCTATAAACGCGGTATATTTTCTACTTTCAGGATCAAGTTTTATTTGGTAATATCCTTGGTTTAAGTCCAAGGTCGTAAAATACATAGCACCTGTTAAAGAATCTAGGATCTCTGTGATGTTGGGTAAGGGAAACTTATCGTTTTCAATTACTTCATTAACTTTTCTATAATCTATTACCAATCTCCATTTCTTTTCTCCATTCGCGTCTGATTTCTTGGGAACGAGGAGCAACGGGCTCGCCCATTCCGACCTTGACTCTTCTATTACGTCATTATCTAACATCTGTTTAATCTGTTTATTTATTTCGGCTTTTTGTGACTGAGGTAAACGATATGGTTTACTATATACTGGTGACACGTTGGGTTTTAACCGTATTTTTTGTTCATATAAGTTTGTCGTATTTAATGAGTCATCCGGTAATTGAAAAATGTCAGCGTATTTTGCGACAATATTGGAAATGGATTCGTTTTCTTCTTCGTTAAGGTTATCTAATTTCAAGAGTGAGAACAGTAATTTGACTCTATCTGCATTATTTTTACATTTTTCAAAAGAGAAACAGTTATAGTCCCGCAATGGTTTTATTTCCGGTGTAAAGTTGTTTAATATTATTTTTTCATCTCGCGTGTTTAATATTTTTACTGATATTGATCCCTTTGTGCTACTTGTTATTGTATTTGCTACAAAAATTCCTTCACCAATTTCGCTTGATAATATGACGCAATCACCCTTGTAGTTAGTTGGCAATTTTATAATGGCTTCACTCCGAGCCGGTAACGTTATTTGTTTCGAACTATTTATTCCGTTATTACTATTTTGTAAAGTTAATGGTATTGTGATTAATTTGCCGTTATTATTCAAAGTGATTGTTCCTTTCTCATAATTTATGACACATTTATATTTTGTCAAAAAATCTTGACCAATTATTCCATCAATTTGTAATGGTAATTTTGGGAAAACGTGAAATTTATGCTCAAATGACTGGTTTGTAGTCTGCAAATCTAAAGTAATTGTATTGTAGGACGTAATTTTTCCTCCTAGTCCGTTAATATGAGTCGTCTTAGGTATCATATGACCACGGGATGATATCGCCGCGTCATGTGTTATCGCGCTTAAACTTGCCCCAGTGTCTATTAGCCATATGTGCGTTGCGTCATTTATTGCAAACTGCACTGAATTCATATGACTATATGTCAAAATATAGCTTTTAGGGACGAAAAAATTTTAATTCCGAGGGCGCGTCGCGATTATTTTGTGTCGCATTTTCTACCACCGTATTTATTTGGTGTTGCCTATAGGATGGTTTTTGGCGGTGACCGTGAAAAGTATTTGTGCGATAGGTACTCGCGGTGCGTACCGGTCGCGTATTACCTGGTCGTACATGCAGCTTTGTAGGTTTACTTTTGCCACTGGTGCCTGGGAACGTACGTTGCGGGTTGCTACCCATAACTGTACTAAAGTCTCCCCGGTAGGGTCTACGGACACTGTACCCTTTTTTCCGGTAGTAGAAAGCTTGTTCCGGACCAGCTGTAGGTGTTACGGACACCTCCTGGTCCTTTGCCCCTTGTATGGCATCTTTTAACGAAGTGTAATTTCGTGATGCAACTATGGTTCCTAGTTTGCCGCTTCGTAAACCTTCTGCAAATTTAGTAATTGCCGTTTTTTCATTTAATGGCTGTAAAATCCGGTATGCCTCGGCTTTTCCGTTAGCCTGAGTGATTGTGAGGTTTACAAATAAATCCTCCAATTCTTGTCCAAATTGTTCGATGGACTTATTCCCTTGTCTTGCCGTCATTAACTTAGCTTGTATCGCGGTTGCTGATTTAATTGGTAATAGATGGAGCCGCATTTCATCAACTAAATCGCTTACATTGGTATGCTTATCGGATATCCTAAGTTTAGCACTTTGCGTTAACCTAGTCTTAGTTACAAAATGTATTAATAATTTAGAGTCCGCGTCCTTGAGCATAGACGAGTATAACTCTATGGCATCTATAAGTTGCTTGGTGACGGCTTCTGAACCGTCCATGGTCGGTAATAAGGATACCGCCGTTTTTAAATCAAAGTTTGACGCCATTGTGACTGACTCTTTGCTATCTTGTTCGTAAATGTCTAAAATTATTCTATTGCATAATTTATAAAAAAAAAATATTTACACTATTTTTTACACAGTCATTGCAAATTAATAAACTTGGTTACGAACAATAATAATAAGGACTTAACGCAATTAAATTTTTGTACCTCTAAATTGTGGTGACGTGTTGAGGTGCCGATGGTGCCATGGAGTGTCCGATGACTGGTTGACGCTGGGCTGGGTAGACTTGTTGTTAGACGCTCCGCTCCGGTCTGTTGCGCATTGTTGCTGCTACTGCTTGCCGCTTGCCGCTTGTTGCTTAATCTTCTTCCGCACTGCGTGATGCCGACGAAAAGAGTACCGCTGTTGTCACGTACGCCGTGATTTTTCTGCTGCCGTGCGTGGTGCGTGCTGCTGTCAGCTGTTTGCGTGACGATGACTTCCTTCTTTTTGTCGTTTTTTTGCGGTGAGCTGGCGGGTGGTTGGCTAGTTGGCTGGCTGGTCGGCGTCTTGGTTTATGCTGAATTTCCTTTCGGCTTCATGAAGTCTATGATGTGGGCAGGCTGAATCAGCCTGGCCGGCAGGGTCTTGTTATAGCGGAGAGCTAGGCTGCCTCGAGCAGCCCGACTGGCAGGGTCGCCATGAAGTGTTTGGTGTTAGTAGATAGTAACAACACGAGACTCGTAGGAATAATGATCATTTATTAGAATCTTACATGCGTTTATATACTGATTTACATATGGTTTATTACACAATATTAAATAGGAAGAACAAAGGATTTACATTAATGCCAAGGCTACGCTACATATAAGGAGCGCTGCCTCTAATATGAAATTAATTATTATATCGTGTTACATTGTAACACATTCCATCTATCAGCTGATATGTCAGCTGGGACCACACCACACTCATAACAAAAGATACTATAAATTTTATGGGTTATTTAATGATATTAATATTTTTTAATAAGTTTATACCTTTAAAATGGACTTTCCCACCCAACTTTGGAGGCTCATAAAAAAAGTTTCACGTTAGGTATCAAACTCAAAACTTGAACATATTTCCTTATTATGCTTATTTTAACAGAATCTTATATAATTTTTACAAATTTCAGTTACAGTCAAGTACCCAATTCTTAGACTTATATTCTTTTTCTTCGTCCTCTTTTCCTCATGCCTGAGGGTCGTGAAGACATGAGTCCGTTGCTCTATGCACCAAAGTTCTCTACCCCACACGGTTTTCTGGCTTCCGGATCGACGCCTTTAAAGTTCCGTGACATGCTGTCTTTACGGCATCGGCCCATCGGGTCGTCCTGGCTCGCGTCTAGTCACGTGCCCGAAATACTGCAGGAGACTGATATTAAGGCTGATCAAGTGTATGTTGAAAAGTTGAGTCAAAAATGTGGTTAAAAATATACACTGATGCTCAGTTGCACAGAATTTTTTTTTACTTATTATTTAGCTTGTTGTTACCACTACCACTTTAAGTCGAATGCTGACATTTTAATGCACTATTAAAGTCGCATATAATTCAAAGAAATAAAGTAAAAATAATGTTAAAAAGCCATATTTTTTCTGTTGGGTTATATTCACTGTTCTCATACCTTCTAAACAGCCCTCTACCCTTGGATCACATTATCGGGGATTCGGCAAAGATTCGTGTTGATGTCTTCTTGTATTGTCAGAGAAAGAAACGCCAGCAAGAATATTCGTCGATAGCCAGGAGTGGCTCACTCCGCTATTTCACTGCGCGGCTACTAGTACTACTAGTGCCAAATTTTGACCCTCCAGAGGGGCTTAGTTAGCGACCAAGAGGAGCACGCGTTATGCGATAGAGACGGCCGGATGCGGTGCGTCCCGTCCGGTGATCGGCCGCGAACGTCCGTTTTGTTAGAAAGAGAAACTTCTGTACGCAGTACTATTCTCTCCATTAATTTATATTGCTGGAAGAGCGGGATCTCCTGCCACAAGTATATTTTTATGCTTACTAGGAGGTTCCAACCTTAAATTGTATGTAATAAGAAACAGTAACCAATAAACAATTTTTCATTTTCATTTTCACAAAAAACTTGCTCAGAAGCCTAGTAAATGTGCGCAAAATCGTTTTCAGGTGTTCTGGAGCTATACTTGAGATGCAAAACTTTTGGTATGAACATTTATACAATTTACCTATATGAAATAAAAAAAATAATTAATTCTGCCGTCCACAAACTAAAAGGCCGCTACTTTGTATGAAAATTCATACAAATTAGCGGCCTTTTAGTTTGTCGACGGCAGTATTACTTAATCTGTGTCGTAGCAATATAACGCGCGCGGACGCTCGATTGAATAGTCTGCCCCTAGTTGGCTTTTGCCCATGTTGGGCGTAGGAGTCATGCTTGACTCTGAACTCGCTAGCGATTGTTCGGTTTAAGTACGGTCGAGATAGATACAACTGATACAAGATATCAATGCTTACAATAATATTAACGTTCATCTTATAAACTACTCTCTTGGGCCCGAGATGGGCAGGAGATTCTATTATTGAGGAACTAACGGAGGAATGAAAAATCAAAACTTAAATATACAATAGCATCACTACTTACTTCGAGTCTTAGACAATGCATATTATTTCTGCTGCGTTACTCCTAAAGCTGTTTATGTGTTTATGTAATTGAAAACTTGCGTCGCATGATGGATAACTTACGATGTTTCTAATCAAAAATGATATGAAGTGTATATTTGAATTAGCAATTTTTGGTACTTATCCGCAATAGAAGGATCTTTGGACACCTTACAACACGACGATTATATCAAGCCCGTCATAGAAAGGAAGATTGAAGGAAAGGGCAAAATAAGCAGGCCAAGAAGAACTTTCATGGATAGGTAAAAATGTTTGCTCTTCAGGTCTATAGGAATAATATCTTTTTCTACAACCTAAGAGAAAGAAGAGCGTAAGAATGTGCCGTCAGTAGCAGTACAATGATAGTGGCGAAATACGATCATATTGACATTTTTAATCCAAGGTCCGTCGTATTCCGGAGGTGCTAGACGTGCTCCACGGTTAAGTTTAAGTGTAACAAAATCCAGTTGTAATTTGAATTTAAAGTTTATTTATTTACATATAATATTAAAGCTTCGTAACTATCTTGCAGTGCTCAACTATCATGTTAAATATCTGTATACATGTGTTTATTTCGTAGTGTTCGTTAGTATAAGTTTTAGGATAATTTTTAATTTTCATCATTTTGCCTAATCATGCTGTGCATACTTGTTTTGGATAATGTTATTCTAAAAACCTTATATGTTATTATTTCTTTTCATGTCTTGAATGATATCTGTTTAGTGTGCCAAATAAATAAAATAAAAAATAAAGTGAAAGGAAAAGTAAACGTCGTGTCGTGTCAGGAGCTCAAGAAGAAAGCTGGAGATACAAGTTCATGGAAATTCCTCCACCAGCCCGGCTCTTGATGATGATCCGGAATAAATGCTATAAGTTCGGAACAGTAGCCGGTGTCCTCTTCAGTCGAGTATTCGCGGTGCAACGACCCGAGCTACCGGTTTTATTGCCTAATTAACAAGATACATATACAGTCCTGGATGTTTTTGGGTAGCAACTAATTGTCCTCCTATAGAAGAAGGTTAAGGAAAGTCTAGATAACAATCGCTTGCTTGTTTGTTAAGAAGTTCTTTGGACACTTCGTCCTTAGAGACCTAGGTGTCTGGAACCGAGTAAAACATGGAGCTCTGTCATTTTTTATATTATTTGAGGTACCTATCAGTGGCGTGGCGTCTAAAGAACTCGATTCCTACCGGCTTGCCTAATATCAGGCATTTGACCACCTTATTCGCTTAGCTCTTAAGGAAAATGTACGCCAAATTTGCACCGGCTTGCCCAAGGATATCTTTTACGCCACGCCACTGGTACCTAATTGACCTATTCTATTTTTGCGCGACAGTTACTTTTTCTTTCGATGTAGGTACCCTCTTTTAGAGAAGCATCTAGTTAAACTTTTCGAAGTACGTAGTTAAGAGATAGACGCAAGAAAGGTAGGTAAGGAAGGAAGAAGAAATGGTGAAGAGAGGTAAAAAGGGAGATGTATTGAAGCATGTTTATATTTGTTATGAAGTTAACGGTATTCAGTTATAAAGCTAGAACCGGACTTTGCAGTATCAAATATCAAAACTAATTAGTAGTCAGCCCTGATAACAACAACTGAAAACCAACAGAATTCCGATTCGGGCCACGATTTGATAATAATAACAAAGGGTTCCCAATAACCGGTCGACCTTGCCGTCCGACCTTCCCAGAACAGCCAGAAAACAACCAAAACCTCAGGATTGACGGCTCTAGACAGTGGGAGATACAACTTATCGCCCGATAAGTCGGACGATTTAGGTGTCTAAAAGTTGTTAGCTTACCCATATGGAGGAGGTTTTAATTTGTATAAATAATAAATCAGGAATATTTGTCTCAATCATAATTTGTAGAAGTTCACTTTGAATCATGGCTCTTATTTTGCACAATCTGTAGATTATAAATGGACGAATTTTAATTTTACTTCGCTTCGATGAAATATTTTGCGGCCCCGCCAGGTTCCACGCTTGCTCTGAATACAGATGTGCGGTTGTTAAATTAATTAACTAATTTTTGCTACGAATTTTGCATTTTTAAATTAAAAATTTCTGTTTAATAAGAAATTTTTGAACTGTGCTCTTAATTGGATGGTGTTCGTGATTTCTCCTGTAAAGTTGTTACCTACACGATTATAATCGCAATACAATACGATACATTTTCAAACCCTTAACATAACTTCAAGTTCTGCCATTTCCAAAATTTGACACCTAGGACAAAAAGCGTACCTACATCCCCGGATTTTGGAACTCCAAACCCGAACACGTCAACAGCAACGCAGTTTTTTTGCGCCCGGGGGGGCAAACCCTGCCCGGACTATCCCCGGACGCTCTCTAAACTAGGAAAAATCCGGGGAAACCCGGACGGACGGCAGCCCTATGCTGGACAATAATTTTCTTTTATATGTACTTACAATAGGTAACATAGAATTTATCAACAAGAAATACCGAGAATTCGATATGTTGATAAACAGTTGTGACGGTAAGCACCTATTGAGACGGTGGCGAACTGGCGACGTGCAGAATGTCGCAACTTTATCGATGCACTCGTCGAGTGCACAGATAACGGCGCCGCGTAAATAAACCACAATCGTGGGTTATTACATTATCGAACGGCAGATCGCGGCCCACGCGAGCCCTGTCAAATCGGAAGAAAAAACTACGAGAAACGCACAAAGGTCCCGAGCAGTCGCTGGACTTGTCGGGTGCAATGTTCGGGCGGGAAGAGTAAAGGGGGAACAGCTACCGCGCGAGTCGCGTCGCTTGCACGGATCGCGACCGGCTCAGTTTCTCGCTCGCGCCCGCCGTGAACGCACGCGTTCCGCTCGGCGAAAGAGACGTGTATCCAATTTAAACTTGTGACAAAACTTAGTGCACGAACGCGAGTCTTAAGTGGATCCCATTATGTTGCAGTGTCAGTGACGTTCCATTATGAATGTGTGCTTTATGTGCTGAAACTAATTACGCTCGCAAGTTTCTGGAAACTTAAGCCGATGGTCCTCTTGAATAGTAACATGAAAATAAATGGTAAAGTCCCCTAAGTTTATGCATGATGTGCGTGTTTTATGTTGGTATGCTGGATATCTGGATCTGATTGGTTTGCACGACGCACGGATCATTCGAGGTTTGCATTTGCACACCGGGACAACACGGGAGATGAGGTTTAGTAAAAAAAACATGTTTAAGTGAACACGGCGCTTCCGACACCACCGAAACGGCCCAAACAATAGCAGACCTTGGTCACAGGCGACATTGACTCTCCGAATGTAAATTTGAGTTAGCATGAACATAATGGTGTGTTTAGAAGTGTATATGTAATATGAATAAAGGCTTGTGTGTGTGACCCTGTCGCGCCTACGGGACCAGGCAGTGGGTGGACGACATAGCTCCACCGCCTAGCGCAGCAGTGGGTGTTTGAATGGAGCCAGTTAATAATAATGGTGAGATTTAATCACCACCATGGAGATTACACAACAAAGCCAGCATGCCTCTTGTTGAATCGTAGAAAACTTTGGAAATAATTGTTTCTGATAGACTAACAAAGTTAACCATGAACGGCTTGTAGCATAGGCGTATTTACTAATCCTTGACTGTAGTCTGCCAAACATTGCGTCCGATGACTTTAATTGCGGCCTAGTAAAACACTGATACCGGCTTTGTTTGACTTGACACATATCTTTGCGCCGATCTTGATTGCCGAACTAACGCTGATACACATAGATTACAACAACACTATTTTGGTACGGCTGTAAAAAGCAACATGAGAACTGTGTTAAACGTTTGCACATGTACAAATAATCAATGTTGCTAAAAGCCTTTGAAGAGGCTGAATCCCTACAAGCTCGAGTGTAGCCAAACAATTCGCACATGTTGCGGAACAGACCTCAGATGTCGACGGACAAAAAACGGCGCCCCACATGTGCAGGCGGACCAAATTCAGGGCGAGCAATACGACGCGACGACACCATTAGGGTGCCGAATGTTTGCACAAATGTTCGGAAAACATTGGATCAATACTTGCTACAATTTTAAGAAATGATCTTGTTGACCTTCTACCATCCATAATCGCTGAGAATAAAATCAATATAATTGTTGATGTAGGTTCGGCTCGAGCACGAGCATTATTTATAGCAGGCTAATACAAAAGAACCAAATAGTAATAGTAACCATAATAAAAGTATACCCACGCATCTGAAATAACAAATCCGATGGAGAGAATGAAATTTAATTAAAGATTGTATTACCTTAGGTTGCCCTGTTATTATAGACGTAAGATGAATGTGGAGAGGGAAAAAAGTTGGAGAGAAACCTGCGCGGGCGGCACGTGGGACGCCAGATGCTCACGCGCATCCACCATCCTTTATCTCGTGACTAACTGCAGCTGAGGATTAAGCCCCATTATGTTGCAGTTATAGCGGAACAAAGCTTTCAATAGTCCCTCCAGAGATCTTAGGGGTGTGCAGTTTGCGCAAAGAATTCAATAGATTCTGAAGTTGTTTTTATGGAACTATGAAGTATTTTGTTATTGTAAACAAAAAGTAATAAAATACCTATTTAAGTAAATAAACATACCAAAGATACTTAAGTTAAATCAAAAACGGTAGCAAGCAAAACGTTTAGGAAGTGAAAGCTGTTTCAGGAAATCAGAAATCTTATAGAGAAATCAGATCAGGTTATCTGTGTAGCTTAATCCAAAATGACAGCCATAAACTACACCAGAATTTGCTCAAATGGCCGTCTAGATCCCAAAGAGGTCAAGTCCGGCTCGAGGAGTTTTTCCACCGATTATGATCGAGTCTCTACGGTCACTGCCTTGTACGGCAGCCTGCGCCGGAGTCGGTCTATTGACAACTGTGGGATCGACGTCGGCCCGATAACTATCTACTCTCTAGGTGTTTTCATAATTTCTCTATCCCTATTCGTTGTAATTGAGCGCATAATGTGGGAAAACCTTTTTGGAATTTGTTTGGAATGAATGAATGGTGCGAGATAAGGTATCAATTGAATGTTGTCAATAGAAGCACGACATTTAGGTCATCGTTTTAGATGATCTTTAAATCATGCCTCGCCAAGAAATTGACAGTGACAATTATCTTTAAAGGTATTCAGATTTCTCAGATTATAGACCTAATGAATCGAAATAAACGTTGAATGCTAATTAGGAACACCTACGTGGTACAAATGAATTCAGGTAAATGGAATCAGAACAATACGTAGTTCTCTGCGAACATTGCTTACATTTACAGTAAGTCGGCGTAGGAAACACATTGTAAACTCCAACAAACAGTCCTTAGCCACACGTGTACTGAGTTTGAGTAATCGGCAAGAATGCTTTATGAATATTAATTTCGCTGAACGCTTGGAAAATCAAAAGACCAGGTGCAACAATACTGTTGACTCTACCTCTGTTTTAACTGTTAACTTCGCATATTACACTGTTAATATTGTGACTTTTTCATCAGTTTTGTATACGGATAGGTACTATAGCTTTTACAAGCTATGTCACAGGTGAGAATCACTGACTAAGTTTGGAAACAATATTGAGGGGTTCACTGGTAAAGGAATATAGTAGTCAATGAGCTCTTAGCATCTTCTAAATTAGGCTTAGTTTCAATAGTTCGGTTGATATTAGAGCGTGTCGAATTAATTAAATATTAGACCCTGCAATAATAAACCAAACTATTGAGACAAGGCCCTTAAGTACTGTGCTTCCGTGTGCACAGTAAGC
The DNA here is from genome assembly GCA_947034925.1 of Eudemis profundana. Taxonomy (NCBI): domain Eukaryota; kingdom Metazoa; phylum Arthropoda; class Insecta; order Lepidoptera; family Tortricidae; genus Eudemis; species Eudemis profundana. The sequence goes on along the minus strand of OX344805.1, from coordinate 22,735,395 downwards.
AGTGCGTCCGTGTGTAAGTAATTAAATAATATTTTACAAAGATGTGTGCACTAAGCCATCCTTATAAGGTGCTTCTACGTGGAATCATTATCTGCGTTTATATGATATCAAAGTCCTAGGAAACCGGTATTGATTATAAATTATCTGACAATGACATCACGTAGGCAAAGTTAAAAACAGTAATTCACAGCGTATTATTAACAACCAAGTGTAGTGTCATGTTATGACAACAACAAATGACTTCACACTATATCTTAATGAAGCAAAATAAATCAAACTAAGGTATAGCACAATTTTTAAGTAACTACATGGTAATGTGGTAGTAATTTTACGCTGTTATTTTGGATGCAAGTACAGATAATGCCTTCCAGGATCAAATAAAGGTGTAAGCAGGAAGAGCTCGAAACTCGAAGATTTTTTAAAGGGGTATTAAATAAATTATATAGAAGGAAGAAAAATTAACGTGAATCCGTGTAATTGAGGCGCACGTTCCAAGCCACCTGTCAGGCAGCTGCCCAGTTTACAACAGGCGTTCAAAATCGCTCCCGTTACACTCCCCCAAAACCATACAAGGACGCAGATGTTTTTAAACATACATTTTCGATCCAGGTGTTTCTGATGCATTTTTATACATTTTTATACAGTAAGCTATCTCGTTGATGCGATTTTACTCTTTACATTGTCAAACCTTTTACTGGCAGAGAAGAGTTTGGGACATTGTTGCTGAATTACTATTAAGTGCATATCAAGATTAGCTCTCGTTTCTCGTCGGATTGCATTTCCTTAATACAAAGTTGCAAGTTTATAGTTTACTTCTACGAAATAATGAATGCGTAAAATAAGAAACTTAATTCAGCCTGAGAGCTTAATATCTGACCTAGTTTAACGCCGGTAATTGACAAAGAACTCTCCATTAGGGCGCCTGGCTGAATTTTCGTTCTAAATTAATTTACTCGAGGAATCTTGACGAATTCACTTATTACGTCTAAATTAATTCCATAAAACGTTACCGGAGACCTTTCAGTGTCCGGAACGAGACCGTTTCTAATATAATTTGTCTCATCCCACTTCTAATCTCGCATTTTCCTCTTGATAAATTATATTTACAATTTTATCTTTAATATTAAATTTTTCTTTATTATTTCTGTTTGTGTTGTTTTCTTTACTCATCTTCATCTTTCCATTTTTGTTTTTTTTTTTTCTTTAACTACATCGGAATTAGTTTTCTCTCCCTTAAATTTGGTTGACCTGTCTATTACTTGCCTCATAAGTCCGCCTAATGTATCCAATAGTACTCCATCACCGGCAACACGGCTGCAGAGGAAATAGGACTGAAAATAAATCGCCCTTACACGGCATACTGAAATAGACCGGCGTTCTGTGCTCCTTCAATTTCTTTGCTATTACCATATCCTGTGTCGGAGTGCGCTTCCGTTGCTATCGAATATTACTTCTTAGTAGATGTAATGAGAGTTTTATTTACTTTCCTATATATTTACTGTACCTCAATTGTTTCCTGTTTGTGTAAATAATGGACATCAACTATTAACTATTTACGGAATGTACATCAATTTCTCAGATTCTAAATGCGCGGTTAGTACCATAACAGGACTTAAACAGTGGTTCATGATCACTGTTTACATTTTGAGGTGGGCGGAATCCCATTAGTACAGGAACTTTTTATAATTAACCGATATGTACATATTACTTACTATAATGCCTTTATTTATACCACAACGTTAATTAAAACTCACATTACCGCAGTTACACCCAGTTAATATGCCGTGGGGTAATTTACTTCGCGCCGTATCGTTACAGCATTGCTATTATATCGCATGACTTGTACTTCCATGGCAAGGGACGGTGACATGACATCGTTAATCACTCCCATTCTTTGAAAGAATTTTGAGTTTCAATCTGAATGCCTACAGGGATTAACAAATCCAATGAATGACGGGAGTTAATTAAAAGTTTCCGATAGCGTGTTGGTTTGATTCAATCAATGGTGACCTGCTTACCGTGCTAGGTTCTTTATTGGCGAAGCGTCACAGTTTTTCCAGCTAAACTAAGCTGGTTCAATCAAATCTTACTACTTTTTGAATTGCTACATGATTTGGTGATCTAATTTCTATGTAAGAAAATCTATATGAATAGAGTTCAGAGTGTCATTAAATGTAGAAAGTAGAAACACAAACTAAACTTACGTAGCACTTTAATGTCAACAAATCACTGTATGCCTTTACGGAATTATAATTAGACGTAAGTTTCAATAATTTGTCTTAATTTTTTGACCCTTGTCATAACAACGACTTGTTATAACCCGACCTGTGACGGATTCGATCTACATCCCGGAAGCGGATCATTTTTAAAATTTCCAGAACTTTCTCACAGCTTCGCGCCGTTTTTGTTATCCTGTTTGTTTGGAATAAATTAGTTTCAGGATTGAGTCGAGTCACAGCTGTGACTTTTTTAATTTCCTCTATTTGTTTACTTTGTTGGGGCGCGTTAAAAAGTTTTTAGGGTCGTTAACATTTTTATTCTTTTTTAAATAAAGCATTCGAAGGGTTATGTTTGACTCGATAAATCTTCTTTATCAGTGATTTAAAGTTAAATTTGAATGTAGATTCCGAGCAGTTTTACTAGCTTTAGAACAAATTGGTGTTAATCCTAATTTTACAAAAAAAAAACAAAAATATATAACACGTAATGTAGGGTCTTGTTAATTTCTGTTCGACAACATCTAACTAGACGTTTACTTCAGGCTGTGTTCTCCACAAATTATCAATACAGACAGCGGTATCTAAATCTCGGGGATTCATCCGAGTCGCAGGTGGCCCCGACGATTAACGTCCTGGCATCTAGCCAGGCTTAAACAACTCTCTTAAGAGCTACGGTTTACTTGCACGGGATCTTATTAAAAGATTATACGAATCAACTTGATTCAACGGATGCAGTTTTCGCGTGAATGAAGCGTGAGTTAAGTCAAAGTTTATAAGCATAAAAAAGTTGAGCTCATAAATTATAACGAAAACGTTGAGCATAGTCGAAATATTTCCGATATTATGGCCAAATACAAAAGTTTTGAAACCAAGGATGCGGTGATATTAACGAGTAAAAGTTTCTAGAGGTAAACTTAGAAGCTTTGGCGACTTGGCCAACAAGAATAACTCTGTGTACCAGTAAACAGTTCTCGTCACTAGAAAGTTCGGCCAACTTTTTGGTGAGTTTTTCCCCGTCATCCTCGTGCCCATGTCCGTGGTCCGATTAGTCAAGGTTCCCATTTCGGTGCATGCCTTATCCGGCGGTACTCCGACACTTTGTAATCTCAACGCCATTTACGCCTCTGTCATCACTATCCTCTTTGTTGCTTTGATTTTTTAATTGTACCCTTTGTTCTTCAGGCAACATATGTTTAACTGCATGTTTGGAATCTTCTTTCATTAGCTCTATCTTCAATGTTTGTCGGTCTGTAATTAATATAAGCTTCGATGTATATCATGGGTCAGTAACCTGCATGGTATGATTACTTTTAAATGTCAAGGTAGGTGAAATTTTGTACATGTCTTTTTCTTAGCGTTGATTCATGTTTCTTTTTAATTTAGGTTTGTACATTAATAATGAGTGAGATTACACAATGTTGAATAGAAGAGATACGTAATTATTCTAAAAAATTTTATTATTTTTTCGTAATACCAATAATCAGTGTATCAAATTTAATTGGATTATATATAGATATAAATATGAAAGAAGCCCGTAACTTAAAATAAATCAAAAACGCTGTGAGTTATCCTCGCCTTTATTTCACATTTGGTACAACACAAAGACGCAGGTGGGTAAAAGTTGAGTTATGACGACAAGAAGGCACGTTCCGGTTCTTTGGTATGTTAATCATATAATTTGTGCATGACTGTTCAGAACGGGAACACTTCAAAAACATACTCCCTTAGACTCGTCCCGTCATACTTTTATTTGTGTCATGAATTTAGAACGTTAATTTTCAAAGTTAATATTAATGGTTTCGTCGTCACTTCCCACACTCACCCTTTAGCTCCGCATCGTCATTATATCGGTTAATCTCATAATCCAAATTGTCAAAGTTAGTCGCCACAGAGCCGGTAATCCCTGGTGCTGTGGAACGTCAACAATGACGCCCTAATCACCGTGTGTCTCGAACAATTTATGTGCGACTCGAATAACCCCTTGTACATCAACGCGGGCACTCAATTTATTTCTTACGATAGTGTCAACCGCTAACTAATGATTACCATCGATCCTCGGTGCGCCGACGCATGCGAGAACATGCCGTCCCTCTCGATCTGTTCCCGATAGAGAGATGCGGCGATACAAAACCTGACAAGCCTACTGAAATATTTCACCTCTCGATACTATCTACCAACCAGTTTGTCAACAAATTATTTTCATCTATAAATTTTGCAAACTAGCATTTAATTCATAACGTTGTAAATCTTTAATCCCATTCGGGCTACCGAATATAATCGATTTTAATAATTAACTCACCGAAAGCTTTCGATCATTTCGCTCGTCATAAAAAATAATCTGGTTTACCCATTATAAATATTAACTTTCAGAAATTGGGTGATACAAAGGAATGTGGAAGTGTAGCGTGACAGGCCAATCCATCAGACGTAGTACTACGAGTACTGTTAATCTGCTCGGATGGTTTTTGCGATGTCAACGGCCGACGAACGGCCAAAATAGATTCACGCCGTAGATACATACAATCAAAGCAAATAATAATTATATTAATCACCACGTCGCACAATCGATTCTGTCGAGCGAGGTTTTTTGCACGACCGGTTCGTTTTTGCATGATACGCAATTACGGACGGCTAATGCTACACACATTCGCGAACAATCTCTCTCAACTACCTTCAGACGCATTTCAACGTTATTGCCATTCGGCTTTCTAATACGAGCTTTGTGATTTTGAAAGTACCTGTCTGATCGATGCACGGACTGGGCCTGATTATCGGTACAATAATTATGGACATGTCACGCGTGGCTTTGGGGCGTTTAAAAAAATAGCGGAGTCATGCCGAGTAGCAGTTTGATACATCATCTGTTAAGTTCCACAAATGAATAGGTAAAACACGATCGTGATAATGTACATATTTAGTAAGTCTATGTGGGTTAGAGTAAAAGGAGAATAACATGTCTAGCAAATACGTATAATTCAAACGCAACTATAAATTTTGCATGACGACGGCCCGGAAACTTCTAAAAGTCAGGCGAGTATTATGTCCCGTTACTGAACCGATAACCGGTGAGTAACATCAATTCGCTAACGACTGTTAACAAGCTCACGTCTTCGCCTCTAATCGCGACGCGGACTTGCCACCTCCTCGTCAATATTACATCACCGGCAAATTCCCGACCGAACTGAGAAATAAGAACTCCCGTCGTTAAAAACCAACAAACTTTTATTCGGCGCAGCTCGACCTCACGTAAGCCCCGGAAAAATAAAACAAAACGTCCCCAACTAACAAAGAACAAGAGAATGTTTAAATAACTATCCAAGCCATCGTGTTTTTGTCAGAGGATCTCGTTAAAATTTGAGAGGAATGCACAAAAAACTGAGTTTCATTAAACATCTGTCCGGCGTCAAGATAAAACAAAGGCTCATCGTGCACTCGAAATGCAAACGAGTGGAGAGATTGCCAAAACTTCGCAACCATTCCGCTGCTCAATATGGAAAACGCTCGAAAGCGGGCCGTTGTTCCACTCTGCCTTATTCGCAAAATTTAAAACAATACTTTATTAAACTGCCATCAAAGGGGGAGATACGTACAATACGGACAATAATGGATGACTGTCACTGTCTAGTTTGACCTATCTATATTCATGCGGACGTCGAAGCCGCTTCTGTATTTAAGGTCGTTTACTAACGGCTATAGATAGACGGATTACTTGCAATTCTGTAGAGACTGTCGAGCGTAGCGACAGCGGCCATGCCCTGAGGTAATTTAGGACTATCATTGGGGTTCGCTTTCACAGCTTATGAATGACCCGAGGACCCTCGTCTGCCTTCACACCTCGTGACACCGGGCGCTACACAAATCGTTCCTCTTTCAACGCTTTCGCTGTCTTGTTTACGTGGAGTTTCATTTACAAGGCTCTCGTTAAAGTGTCAGCCCCGCAACAATCAACGCGTCGACAGGACGCTCCGGATACGAATTCACATATTCTCTTCTCGGTAAAATCAATGATGTTTTCGCAACCGCCAATTGCTCCGTCAGTTGATTTTTCTTATTAAAAATTTACAATCACGCTTCGATGTGATCTGTTATTACGTCGTCTTTTATTGGATGGCCGGAGGATATGTGTAGCTTATTAATCACTTGGATCACTTTCTCTGAGGTCAGGTTATTGTGTGGTGCTCGCAAGGAGCGGTGGTCACCCTACAGGTAATTTGGCGCTATCAGTCGGGCAGATTTCTCCGCGGCTGATGGATGGCCTGTGCCGCTGCCCCTGTCTCGTTAGCAAGGTTTTGTGCTCGATCTTCGTGAGATTTTTTTGTCTCTTGAACTTTCCTTTGTCTTTCTCGTAATTAACCTTTATCTATGTTTTAATAGCGTCCCTTTATTCGTGAACTTTAAGAGTTAAGACTGGTGTTTCGTTTGTTTTCCCACGTATGTCATCGCGGCGAGGTCGGATGGCGTGTTCGCGGCCGTAATCGCCGTATTACATGTCATTGCGATCACGCGACAGCGTCTCATTCACAAATGTAAAGATGGTATCAAGCCCATGTGTTTCTGATTACTCGTATGTTGTACAGATTAATAATACGTAGCGCTCTAATATTTTTTCTATTATTGGCGTCTATCAGCGTGTCATTGTAATTAATGATATTGTGTCTTGCTTTATAAAAAATTGCGATTGTATCATTCGACATTGATTTGGAGTTTATGTTGTCTTTGACCACTGGCAATTTTTTGTCTTAGTATTATCTTCTGACGTTTCAATTTGAACGTTCTAAAATTGTTTTGCTTTCATATTGTTTACGTACCTATGTCACATGTTGCCACATTCCTGCGTACTATCAGTTAGTATAAATTAGTTCACAACAGGGTTAACGGTGGCACTTACATTAATGCTCTCTTAACGATAACGCGACCACAACACTCCTTTGTTGGTCGCCGTTGTATATCACTGGTCTAATTTATTGCTTTTATTATAATTGCTAACACCTATTAAGGTACTTAATAAAATAGAAATGTGTTTATTGGTATATGCAGTGATTAATTTAATATTATGAGTGGTATCTATATTCTAATTACATTGTGTATATATATGACGGGGGGGTCAAGCGGGGTAGGTGGAGATTCATCACTTTTAGCTCTCTCGTCCATGATGTTATCGAAATAAAACTTGGTTTACACTCTTTACGTTTATTACGATTGATTTAAATTATAATCCACTCAAAATAATATCACACAGCTCGGATGAAAACGGATTACAAAAATCTAGCAACACGGAACGTGGTGAAGTCGGAACAAGGTTAGGAGCACAACCACACCATTTAACGTCTCCATCAAAAGTGAGCTCCGTCAGCTCCGTGCCCGCTAACGTCAACTGTCATCAACCGTTTCCCGCGCCCGCGCCATGTTGGTTTCCCGCTAAAACTCAGTGCTGCCAACCTCATTCCGAATACACCCAAGTCTGTTTGGACTTGACGTTCCGACTACTTAAACCTGTCAGTTAGTTTATAGGGACAGTAAGCGTAATGCGTTCACTAAGTTATCAGAATAGTTCGCGAGTCTTCCACTGGTGGCGCTAGTGACGCGGCACGACGATACGGCCATCCCACGGCCCAGTCGGCTCATTCTCCGACACGGCCATCTTGACACGTCACACGTCCTCGTGTGTATCTGAAAAAAAGGCGTCCACGAGATCATCCATTCTCTAATAGCCTCGGCCAATCCTGATTCAAAGAAACCAACAGTTAAGCTTCTAGTCTTCTTGCAAATAAGACCAGAAACCATCCCAGTACGCCATTTTTTTTAATCCGGTAAACCTTAATGCGTAATTAAGTTCATCACGTTTTCGGTACTAATCATAAGTCACTGCCCAATAATAATTTACTATGTGAATGACGGAACTACCTCGATAGTCGCTATTATCACCTAAATCGAGTGATAAAAGCTCATGCCATCTCCCTTGAGTGACGATAACCTTGCCAACTCCCTCGAGTGACGATACCTCAATAGTCGCTATTATCACCTAAATCGAGTGATAAAAGCTCAAGTCACCTATATTCAGTGACATAACTAACACAATAAGCATCTAATCTATAGCTGTGATAAATGATCCTTCAAATTCTTGTCACTACGTTTTACCGCTAAATTTACTAGCTACAAACTCTCTATTCAATGAGCACTCGGCTCCAACATCGAATGTACAATGAAACTGCTCACCGGCTTATCGTAATATCTCTGAAGAGGTATTGACGCGAACTTTGACGCGTTTCTCCTGAGCCGACCGCGTGCTGCTGATGCTCCTCTCGGCACCGCTTGGTCTTGAACACTTCTTCGCGTAGTGGCAGTGGCCCGTCGCGTGCAAAAAGCTGACAGCCGTTGCGTGATGCTTAACTCCTTTGATATGGATTTGTTTGTCCTCGTGTGCGTCTGAAAAGAAAACATACCAACAGTAGTCTCTGTTATCGCTCGGTCATCCCTGACCAAAAAAAGCTAGCAAACAAATTAATTTCAACACTTTATAGAACATACTTAGTGCAGTACCTACTTCAGTACTGATTTGACACATTGATTGCATACTAGCTTAATCGGCAGCCAAAGAATTCCTGAAGGTCATATTCAGTCATCTTACGAAATAAACGGTTATTCACTAAACTGGTATCGTAATATCACATATCGCAATTACATACAGTGCCGCACGCAAGCTGACACACATAACGCCTCCATCGAGCATCATGGTATCCACCAGTGCCTCCATCGAGCACTCTCACAACGCCTCCATCGAGCGTTATGAGCACACAACCACAGACGTACAAATGCCTCCATCGAGCATTGTACAATGCCGCAACTCGCGCCTCCATCGAGCGCCAAACACTCGAGTGTCACTGTATCCAATCACGCGATGTGCCACTAACACTAGGAGTTTCATCATCTCCATGATCAACCAACTCCTCTACAACTACTTGACCTTCAGACACCCTTCGCCATATAACTTTCAACGCTTGTTTAATGCTTTGAAAACAAAACACTACTTTATGATATCAAATGGATCTTTGAATTTGGGGTGAACTTTATTTAGTTCCTTTCTTGTTTACTAAAGCAAAATAAAATTCAAAGATAAATCAAGTACCCGTTGCAACCAAACGTGTTTCAAAAACTAAAATGTCAAGAAAAGTAAGTACCTCTTTTGTCTGGCTATATGCATTGCGTTACAACCATCTCCGTAGTACTCGACTTAAAAACAACCCCGTGGTACTATGCGACACAACCGATCACCACTGAGATCATTATGACTCCAAAGGACATTTATCTTGATTACCAAATTTAAAAATCACACAAATTGTACTAGAGGGAAACTTCCGAATTACTAAAATTAACGGGTATTTGTCTCAAGACTACTTCTAGCACATCGCAATATTTTCAATCACTAGAACCCATAGAACCGCGCTTTTTCTCACATCAGTAAACTTTACATTTTCTTCCAAACACGAATACGTAAGGTATTTGTAAAATCATTAAATTTAAAGGTAGTTGAAAACAACGGTTGACAACATTTATTTTCGTCTCAAGAAACGTAGTAGCGTTGATTCGATTTTAAAACGGAGAAAACTATATCCGAAACAGCTTGAACAGTTACAATATCGTAATTCGAACAATTGTCGGGTAGAACGTAAAAATAAGCGACTGTCATAAATAGTCACTTCGTAAACTTGTTTTTTACTGCTAACTTTTTCATTGTTAATCTCAAATGGTAAACTTTAAAGTTTTTCTGTCAATTTAAAAGTAAAGTTTCGCTTTGTGAGAAAATACTCGGGTCAAGAATCGTAATAAAATGGGTACGACTCACCAAATCACATTAGATTTCCACAGAATCACGAATCTTGAAGGCGTTGGTGCCTGTTGTTGACTAACGCGCCTGAAGCGCCGTTGCCACCCATGTCAACTTGTAGTGGCTCATCCGTAGTGTGTCGTGATGTAGTCCAAAACGACGAATCTTCTTTTGCTCGCGGCAGGAGATCAAAAGATGATATTTGTTGTGTCTTCAAACCGTACTTCTTGAAGGATTCTTCATTGATGTGACTATATTTCACGGTGTTGACTGTTGTGCAGTGCAAGTGCCTCTTTATTTTCGTAGATCACAATTAATGATGTTGCTGTCACACTTTCTTCAGAGATTCCATTTAAACAAAACCGGCAGTGTTGGATATTCTGAATACATTAACGTTGACTGTGCTGTAGTTGCTGGACTTGCTTTGTAGGTAAGAAATTGACTTCTTTTCTAGTAAAACCATTTTTGTTTTGTCACAATGATTCTACACGCAGTAAGTGCATCCGTTCGGTTGATTATCATTGACTCACATGTCCACTGTTGAGATCCAAGCATTTGCAAAGAATGTCCAATTCGCTAGACACAAAATCTCATAAGTGCCTTTCACTGGATATTGACGAAGATGTGGAATGCGTCAAACAATGGAAATCGTTCACATCCTGTGGGCGCTGATTACATCCCACGCCTGATGACGGAGGGGTCAAGCGGGGTAGGTGGAGATTCATCACTTTTAGCTCTCTCGTCCATGATGTTATCGAAATAAAACTTGGTTTACACTCTTTACGTTTATTACGATTGATTTAAATTATAATCCACTCAAAATAATATCACACAGCTCGGATGAAAACGGATTACAAAAATCTAGCAACACGGAACGTGGTGAAGTCGGAACAAGGTTAGGAGCACAACCACACCATTTAACGTCTCCATCAAAAGTGAGCTCCGTCAGCTCCGTGCCCGCTAACGTCAACTGTCATCAACCGTTTCCCGCGCCCGCGCCATGTTGGTTTCCCGCTAAAACTCAGTGCTGCCAACCTCATTCCGAATACACCCAAGTCTGTTTGGACTTGACGTTCCGACTACTTAAACCTGTCAGTTAGTTTATAGGGACAGTAAGCGTAATGCGTTCACTAAGTTATCAGAATAGTTCGCGAGTCTTCCACTGGTGGCGCTAGTGACGCGGCACGACGATACGGCCATCCCACGGCCCAGTCGGCTCATTCTCCGACATATATATAACCTATTTATTACATTGTACATTGCATTACTTATGTCAATATCTAATTGGTCTTTGTTTATTTATATGAATAGAGACTTCGCGTTGATTTATTAGGAACAACTTGTTTAGAAAGTCTTTATCGAAAATGTGTTTGTTAACATCGTACTCAGGAAATCTAATCTACCTGATCGAACTATCAAACGATGAAACATGAACCGTGTAATCACACCAAACCTCTACTCAAATTTCGCCTTTATTTACCTGGAATTATAGATTATAATCGTTTTGAGGGTCGTGGCCATTGTAGTGTGACTAGACTTCATGTTGCTTACTCGAACAAAATTTATGCGTGGTGAGGAAAATTAGCAATTCTAAAATAAGCTGAGTCACTGTGCATCGTACAATAAAATTAATATTAACGACCGACGCGGGTTTACGAGCCTTAGACTTGAAAAGGTGTAAAACCGATACAGAAGGAAGTTATCAAAGCTGAATACCGTAAAATGGGTAAAGCTTCAAAATAGATCAGATTCAGGAACATAAGTACATTACTGTGTACCCAGAGATCTTGCGGTTTTTTTGACATTCGCTGATGAAAATTTCATAATTCCGAATATACGCAATTGTGAACTTGCCATAGACAGTGTAATAGAAAGTATAATTAGGTTAAGTTAAGTTAGTTATATGGTCAAAACCTATAAAAAATAAGCGCTCTTTTAACGCAACATAGTTTTTGGAATAAAGAATTTCGAAAGATTGATGCTTTCGGAATTTGAACCCTTCGGAATTCTGTAGTATGTATACTCAACAATACACTCACTAAACTGAAATCTATTCAGGCCTTCTTAATTGTAAGTTCGAACCATAGAAATATATCGAGGTATAAGGAAAAAAGTGTACGTACCTCGCGTGCTAAAAAGAAGTGGCAACGACCTACTTTTCACTCTCGAAATCGACGAACTATTTCGACGAACTAAGTAGTCAAAATCTAGGCTCTCAGTATTAACTTATCAACATAAGTCCACTATTATTGATTTAATAAGCCACGTTTCCCCGACTTCCAAAGATAATTTGGTCGTGCCCATATCAGGAGCATTGCGCAAGCTTGCATCTACATCGGAACGTTGTCGTAATACTCTGGATGTGGATATGAACGGCAGACTCATTGCATGAGACGAGACGCAAAAACGTCTTACAAATCAGATCACAAAGCACATCAGGCGTCGAGTCGTCGAGAACCAGACCACAAAGCTTTAGGCTGCGTTTCCACCAGACCTATGCGAGGAAAAAATGCTGCTGAAACCATTGCTGGGCTGAGCTGAGCGAGGCGAGGCACGTTGATTGGTGGATTTTTTCCTCGCACACCGCTCCGCTGCCTCGCTCAGTTCTGGTGGAATCGCAGCCTTAATATCAAATAAGTTGTTAAAATATAAATTGTGAAAATGTCTTGCAAAACTTAATAATTATCTAAAGCTAGTGTTTATAGAAAGTGTATGTTTTTTGATTATAATTTGTTTTCTTGTTATACTTTGAAAAAATGGCCAATCAAATGCTTAAAGTAGTGTCTTATGATTTAGGTATGAGATCTAACTACGAGTATGTTAACTCGAAGTATCTGATGTGCCTTAGGCCCTATTTAGACGGGGCAAGAACTCGTATGCGATTTTCATTTAATTGCCGCGATCAACTGTACTCATCGTACCTAGGTAGCCCGCAATGTAATCAAACTCGCATACGAGTTCTCGCCCCGTCTAAATATCTGGTACTACATTGATACCTACTAAGTGTATGTTGCCTGCCTTTAAAAAGACGCATTTAACAACTTATATAGGTACATATATTTAATGTTGGTTATTAAAAGTAGTCATCAAATCTTAAGAAAAGGCATAAAGCAAAATGGAAACCCATAAATAGTCCGCCTCAGTCGCGGAACTACTGGACTGATTTCGAAATTATCACAAAGCATCTCGAGTTATTTTGGCTATAAATTACCACTCAACAAAGCGGAAGAATAATGGGAAATATAATGTCCCGAGGAAGGAGGGAAAGTGATAAATAATTATGAGTGTTGAAATATAGTGATAATTTAAGATCTTCTGAAGGGTTTTTGAGTATGCGCACTGGAGAATGGAGGATTTATAATCCGCTTCTAACTTGGGTATATTGATTAGCCTAAATTCCAATTTATTGGTGTCCACTTTTTTAAGTATTATCTCAGAAAATTGTATATGCGTAACCTTCTTTACCGGTTATTTTTCTTCGAAATTCCCGCTATTTTGTTCAAAACGAAATTGGAGAAGTGTGAACTGTGAAGTGAAGAACACGTATTGAAAATGCACGTAAATATCTAGAACGCACGTGATCCCATTCTTGCATCGATCAAAACCAAAAATATCTCCGCCAATAACAATCGCCACTTAGCTTTTAACACCACTAAGTGGCGTTTCAACAACACGCCTTTAATGAACGGAGTACAAACTTCATACGAGGTATATGGAACTTATTCCGCGTTTTAAGTCTTCTTAATTCGACTGTATGTTTTTTGTAGACGCTAATTATGGACTGATTTAGAAGTTTTTTTTGTTTGAAAGGGTATACCTATACCTCCTACTATAGTTTAGCATCTAATGGTTGTATTTTGGACAAATCGAGGGAACTCTTCATATATTGTCTAAGGTACATCTAAAGCAAACTTGGCACTTATGTAACTTATGCTTTTATTACTGAATAGGTCTGCTTGAAGACGGTTAGTTTCTTTTTTTTATTCCTGCTGTCCTTTGTGTTTTTATGTTGTGTCAAAAAATGTTAACTACTAAACTAAAAAAAAAGAATGAGACATGCAAAAGAGCCCTTGAGGCCTACTTGCAGAAATGAATGAGTTTGAGTTTGAAACTAAAAATGTCGTGAGAAATTTTAACCGAAATATCTGTTAACTACCTTTCCTAAGTATTTGTATACATTCTTCATAGCTGTTTACTACGAAGTGGGCACTGGAAATTGATTTAGAATGTTAAGACGAGGCATAGTGGTTGGGAGTTATGAATAATTGAGCACTTTGGTCAATACCTTCGCTTTGGATACTCAAAGCCGCGTGTAATTATTAAGGAGACTTTAGTAGTACAGTTGGTTACTGTTACTTGCTATTTGTAAGTAGTACTTACGTAAAGTGATCATTATAAACATCTTATAATTCGTATGAGTTTTGTATCTTTGACATCGCCGTGTCTTCAACAGATCAACACTGACGACTTCTATATTTTCGCTTATAATATAACCTTTCAAAAGATTCAACTGCCACCAGATAAATATATCGTATAGAAGGAAATAGAAAGAAAGAAAGGAAAATAATTTTTTTCTTTCTAGAAGGAAATAGTAGTCGATTTGTATGAGAACCAAGCGTGTGACGGTTTTCGCTTGGCGTTTGAAGCCAAAAGTATAATTTTGTGATAGAAAAAATAAATTTTCCATTTCATCTGGTAGTATTTCATCAATTAATTATATCCTTTTTATCAGATTTGAAAATCCGATAATACTTATAATATTGACGGAAACTGAAGTTGACGGCATCCACAGTAGGTCATCGTCACTTATTTTTAGCACGCGAGGTACATACACTTTTTCCTTATATCTCGATGTATTTCTGTGACCGCCACAGTCGGCAATACACGACAGCGGAATTTCGTACCCACGACACCATGTCGGCATATACCGACACTCGTTAGTCGTTACCCGATTGGAAAGTACCTTAAACATATACTTTTTTAAATTAAATTAATTTCTTTTATATTAGATTTTTTTGATCCTGGCGTCAGGATGGCACCGATTTGGTATAAACATTCATCCA
Source organism: Eudemis profundana (assembly GCA_947034925.1). NCBI lineage: Eukaryota > Metazoa > Arthropoda > Insecta > Lepidoptera > Tortricidae > Eudemis > Eudemis profundana. The sequence continues at coordinate 22,720,288 of OX344805.1, read as the reverse complement.
CGACTTCGCCTGCGTTATTCCCTGTTACTATCCCGAGGGAACTCCTTGTCTGGATTAAAAGTATTAAATGTTTCAAATCAGGACATGGTCTACTTGTATGTCAAATTTCATCTTTGTCCACTATTTAGTAACAAACCTCTAAACGTCTTTACAAACTAACATTTATAATATTAGTAGCATAAACTTAATATCTGCTCTATTTTTACCAATGATATTCTATTCAGGTAATAAAATTTGGAGCACAACAATGAAGCTAGAAGAAGGTGACAATAATAGAGAGACCAAAAATAACTTATATCGAAAACTGAATTTACCTAAAAACTAAATGAAACTACCTAAAACAAACATTATAAAGTTTTCTTCAAATGAAATATTTTCATAAGTCACCTTATTCCAAATTCCAAACAATCCTTAAAGTGCAAAATAAACAAAACAGAACATTAACATTGTCTGTTTTTTCGTCAATGTTTACTTACTTAATGGTAAAAAACAGTTAAATTCTAAACGTTCTTAGAACCCAATTACGTCACTGACTAAACTTTTGAGTGCCGAAATGTTGTACCTGAGGCGTTACTTCGAGACATATTTACGAAACTCTATTGTTAAATACGTATATGTACAGTCTTGAGTAGGCAGATACGTGTCCTGGGATTTACCAGACGGACACACAAAAGAAACATTATGTGATTGATAACATTGGAAAACATTTAAAAGGAATTGACAACATTTCATTTTAAGAACACTTTAAAATGTATATACGATTCGAAAGCATTTTGTCTCCTGAACACTACACTATTTTTATATTTTTTTTATATCGCTTAATATAAAAAATACAAATGAATAAAAAATATGTTCTCATTTTACCAGTTCTACGGCACAATAGATGAAATGCCAGTGCCTTTTGCCACAGAAAAAATAAGCTGTCATAATTTTGAATTTGACATTGTCAATGCATACTGTGAGATCGCTTACTTTTTTTTCGATCGCGATAAGACTAAAGTAATGGTTTATTCTACCGTAGAACTGTAGTTACGCCCTTTTAGAATAAGTAAATATTAATATATTAATTATAAATTAATTACAAATCCTGGTGAAACAAATAAACTATCAGCGTATTCGTCTTTTCAAACCAAATACAGTGAACCAATAAAATTAAAGGCTCAAAAAAATGAAAGGTTGTCAATTCAGCTGGCTTCTACACCTAGTTATGTTATCAGTACTGATAACTATAATTTATAGTCATAGTGAACCATAGATGTATGATATACCTAGACACACAATCAGCCGGAAAAAATGGCCCCACAAAAGTGCTAGCCGATCGGCTTGGCTACCTCATTTTGACTTAGTCTGGTTTCAACCATAGACGGCGATAGTTGTCAAAAATGGCTAAATGTAGCGTAAAAAAATGCGTTAATAGCAGCAAAAAAACAAGAAAGAAAGATAGGATATACTTCTTAGTTAAGGACGAATTGATATTTAAGCAGAATTACAAGTGAACTCATCGTGATTTCATAGTTTTTTAATTATCTTCGCGAATCTTTTACCAAAAAGCGACTCCATTTATTTGCTGCTCACTTATTAGCGTATATTTGAGTGTAACTACAAATGTCATTTTGCGCCAGATTCATAGACATTTTTCTTTGAAACTGTGCGTCTATGTTATTATACGTCAATGTAGTGAAGCAATAATTTCGTCCTTTCGTTTTCTGTGAAGTAAATTATCAAGGTGTAACCCTTGACATCTGTAATCTACCAGTCATTATAAAAAATAAATTGACTCTTTTGAGAATCAAGTATTCATTTGAATACTTACATAGACGATTACAGTATTATGTCATCTATTTAAAGAGCGTACCTACCCCCACCTGAAAGGCCGGCAACGCATATGTGACTCTTTTGGTGTTGCAAGTGTCTATGGGCGACGGTGATTGCTTACCATCAGGCGACACGTCTGCTCGTTTGCCCCCTATTTCATAAAAAAAAAATAGTCCGTTAGCAGATCAGATATAATACGTAGTTGTTTTTTGACTCTATAACTGACTTGCGTTGGCGTCAGTAGCGCCTGATGATAGCGATTACGAGAACCTCATGTAGCACCCGCGGTTCAGTAAAAGCCGTCAATTAAAAATAAAGTTTACAATTGATATATCTCATGATCATTGTATCGCCAAAGCAGCATTACGTGAGACCTCTTTTAAACAGTAAAAGATTCCAATTTCTCACCAATTTTTAACTTAGGTTAGTTAAGTTTATTTTATGTTTTGTAATTGTGTTTTTTATATTTAAATAAATGATGTTTGGCTTTAAAAATATATAAAAAAAAAATTCTTAAGTTCATTAGTAAATACAATCTTGACAAGATGCGTTAATGACCAACCTTGAAAACCAGCTTATTAAGCTCTCATTACCGATATCTAGAGCTCGAACGTGTTGCCCAACGCTTATTTACATAACCGCAACAGCAGACCATTATTCAAAAAACGCTGAGACGCTAATTTTACGCACGAGCGTACAAGCAAAAACTAGCCCTGCTTTAAAGGGCCCGTAGGGCAACTTGACCAGCTAGAAGGGCGTAAAAGCCATACTATTTTAATGGCGATGCGTCTTTTTACGCTGGGGCATTCAAGACGCGGTTTTCTCGGAACCGAGTTTGATTTATTTTTTAACACCGCAGATGCGTGCAAAAAGTGAGCTGTTATAGAATCTAAAACTACAGGAAAAACAATTAATAGAAAATATCTTATGATATAAACGTAATTTCCAAGAATGCTCATATCAAGTTTTTGGGTCAATGTAAAAAAAATTATACTTATAAAACGTCAGCAAAATTTTGTCCAATAATATTTGGAATTTTGGGGCGTATAGTAAAAAATCTTTTTCTGTTGAATAATTATTATATTAAGATAATACTGACCTTGATTATTCACAACAATAAATATTTTTTATAGCAATATTGCTAACTATGGCGCTATTTCTATTCTCTATTCTAATTTTATGCTCTGCGATGGCTTCAAGCCCTCGATATGGGTGTACCTAACATCACCAAACACTTGTTAACAATTGAATTGTAGAAGATTTTCCATTGAATGCAAACAATACTAAGTGCAAGTGGTGGAACACCGTTTCCACGGCATTTGTTAGCAAATCAATGAAAGCAACAAACGGACGAAGAGTTTTCAATCATTTTCAATTCGCTGTTGAGGCTTTCATATTAGCAAAGCAAATAAGCGCAATATTTTATAGCCGTCTCCTCGAATTGAATATGAAAACAACTGAAAGTGCGTTGTAAAGTAAAACACGTTTACCCATTGACTTATAATATGATGTGTACATAAGGACCCAACCAAACGAACTCGATTATGATACCAGCGCGCTGTCCCTAAAATCAGTGTATCCCATGTTTCTTACGGTAGTAAAATAAATAATTGACAGTCCAGGGACCTCGAGCCAAAGTGAGTATACTAGACAGGCGCAAAATGTGTAACTAAAGTGAAAAGAGTGATATGAATCTTAAAGGAGCCCCGAGAAGTTCAAATGGTTTGATTCAAACCTTACCGTGTTTGGTGTGTCAACGGCTCACTAGCTTTTATCGGTCTTCGTGGCGGTAGGCACATGCCTCGGCACCGGCACCACGGGAGTTATTCATCGGCGTGCAAGGACACTCGAACCGAAGTGGGGAGTGTATACCTAGCGACAGGGATCGGAAACCGTTCCGAGTAGAATACCGGTTTTGTTCATTGACACGAGAACGGAAAGGTTCTGGTTTTTGTTTGTGATCACCGGTTAAAGAACCGTTCTTTTGCGATACCGTTTTTTACTAAGTTCCGTTTCTGTGGAACGAAATTAAACGTTTTTCTCGTTGCGTAACAAGATAGAACGAGTTGCTATTTCTAATTTTACCTTGAGTTTGCCTGCGGGATATTTTGTTTTTCGGTATGCTGCGCACAATGATTTTGTATTTTTTGCTTTTGTGCGTTGCTTAGGTTGTTGTGTTGTTTTGTTACGGATTCATTCGGATTATAAAAGTAGTTTCGGACAATTAACCATTTTTCGTAGATAATTTAGTTAGCAAGTGTCTAGCGCGATGTATTTGGTATATGGTATACATATAACGAGATTAATTACACTCACGGTCAATTAATTCGGGTCATTTTCTAAGGACAATTATAATAGGAAATGACCAGAATTCATTGTTCGTGAGTGTATTTAATTATTTGTAGGTATAATTTTAATTTATATTACCGAGTGAAAAACAAGCATTCTTTCGACCTGATAGAACAAATTAACGTTCAAACTGTTCAAAGCAAAAGATTACACATGGGTGGTCAGTCTGGGGACTAAGATGTAGTGTCTGATGCACTGTTATACCTAATACATACTTATATTTAATTTGGATAAATTTAATGATTAGAGGCAAGTACATTTATTTCGTCCTGACGAGTACTCTGAACCGAAATAATATCCAGGTTCTGATGATGGAGCCGGAATGTGGCCATGGGAACTCCGTAATAAAACGTCGGAACCCCATCGTGTTTGAGCTCATTTATTTTGCCTTGACAAGTACTCTGAACCAGAATGATATCCAGGGTCTGATGATGGAGCCGGAAGGTGGGCATGGGAACTCCGTAATAAAACGTCGGAACCCCATCGTGTTTGGGCTCATTTGTTTTGTCTTGACGAGTACTCTGAATCGAAATGATATCTAGGGTCTGATGATGGAGCCGGAATGTGGCCATGGGAACTCCGTAATAAAACGACGGAACCCCATCGTGTTTGAGCTCATTTATTTTGTCTTGACGAGTACTCGGAACCAGAATGATATCCAGGGTCTGATGATGGAGCCGGAAGGTGGGCATGGGAACTCCGTAATAAAACGTCGGAACCCCATCGTGTTTGGGCTCATTTGTTTTGTCTTGACGAGTACTCTGAACCAAAATGATATCCAGGGTCTGATGATGGAGCCGGAAGGTGGGCATGGGAACTCCGTAATAAAGCGTCGGAACCCCATCGTGTTTGGGCTCATTTGTTTTGTCTTGACGAATACTTTGAACCGAAATGATATCCAGGGTCTGATGATGGAGCCGGAAGGTGGGCATGGGAACTCCGTAATAAAGCGTCGGAACCCCATCGTGTTTGGGCTCATTTGTTTTGTCTTGACGAATACTCTGAACCGAAATGATATCCAGGGTCTGATGATGGAGCCGGAAGGTGGGCAAGGGAACTCCGTAATAAAACGTCGGAACCCCATCGTGTTTGGGCTCATTTGTTTTGTCTTGACGAATACTCTGAACCGAAATGATATCCAGGGTCTGATGATGGAGCCGGAAGGTGGCCATGGGAACTCCGTAATAAAATGTCGGAACCCCATCGTGTTTGGGCTCCATCATCAGACCCTGGATATCATCTCACTTTAGAGTACTCGTCAAGACAAAACAAATGAGCCCAAACACGACGGGGTTCTGACGTTTTATTACGGAGTTCCCTTGCCCACCTTCCGGCTCCATCATCAGACCCTGGATATCATTTCGGTTCAGAGTACTCGTCAAGACAAAACAAATGAGCCCAAACACGATGGGGTTCTGACGTTTTATTACGGAGTTCCCATGCCCACCTTCCGGCTCCATCATCAGACCCTGGATATCATTTCGGTTTAGAGTACTCGTCAAGACAAAACAAATGAGCCCAAACACGATGGGGTTCTGACGTTTTATTACGGAGTTCCCATGCCCACCTTCCGGCTCCATCATCAGACCCTGGATATCATTTCGGTTCAGAGTATTCGTCAAGACAAAACAAATGAGCCCAAACACGATGGGGTTCCGACGCTTTATTACGGAGTTCCCATGCCCACCTTCCGGCTCCATCATCAGACCCTGGATATCATTTCGGTTCAAAGTATTCGTCAAGACAAAACAAATGAGCCCAAACACGATGGGGTTCCGCGCTTTATTACGGAGTTCCCATGCCCACCTTCCGGCTCCATCATCAGACCCTGGATATCATTTCGGTTCAGAGTATTCGTCAAGACAAAACAAATGAGCCCAAACACGATGGGGTTCCGACGCTTTATTACGGAGTTCCCATGCCCACCTTCCGGCTCCATCATCAGACCCTGGATATCATTTTGGTTCAGAGTACTCGTCAAGACAAAACAAATGAGCCCAAACACGATGGGGTTCCGACGTTTTATTACGGAGTTCCCATGCCCACCTTCCGGCTCCATCATCAGACCCTGGATATCATTCTGGTTCCGAGTACTCGTCAAGACAAAATAAATGAGCTCAAACACGATGGGGTTCCGTCGTTTTATTACGGAGTTCCCATGGCCACATTCCGGCTCCATCATCAGACCCTAGATATCATTTCGATTCAGAGTACTCGTCAAGACAAAACAAATGAGCCCAAACACGATGGGGTTCCGACGTTTTATTACGGAGTTCCCATGCCCACCTTCCGGCTCCATCATCAGACCCTGGATATCATTCTGGTTCAGAGTACTTGTCAAGGCAAAATAAATGAGCTCAAACACGATGGGGTTCCGACGTTTTATTACGGAGTTCCCATGGCCACATTCCGGCTCCATCATCAGAACCTGGATATTATTTCGGTTCAGAGTACTCGTCAAGACGAAATAAATGTACTTGCCTCTAATCATTAAATTTATCCAAATTAAATATAAGTATGTATTAGGTAGGTATACCAGTGCATCAGACACTACATCTTTGTCCCTAGACTGACTTTTGCTTTGAAGAGTTTGAACGTTAATTAAACAAAAATATCAATAACGCGGTAATAATATAAGTAACGCCTGACTCAATCAATCAGTTTGATTGAACGTTTTTTTTTTTTGACAGTGACTTCTTTATTGAAAGAAAGTACAGTAAACTAACAAATACATAGAAGATAAAATTTAAATTTCCTAAAACTAAATAAACCTAAAAACTAAATTAAACTACCTAAAATACAATAAAAATATTGCAAAAAGAAGAACGTTATTTATTTGTATTATTTAATTTTGCATTCAGTTTGTTCTGTCAGGTAGACAGAATGCTTGTTTGTCACTCGGTAGTATAGAAATACCTGCAAATAATTAATCTAGTTAAAAAATTACTATGTATCATCTTTAAAAACTTAATATCACAAAACAAACAATATTATAATAAAGAGCGTGCGCGCTTCAACACTCAGAATTTAAACTTTCCCGACAAAAATTGAAAATAAATACATCGCGCTATGCGACGCGCTACAAAACACGGAATTTGACCTTGTAAATGCCGGCGCACATCGTCACCACCCCTGCGAGCCCCTCGGCGAGCTCGGCTCGTCGAGAATACCGGTTTTTATTCTCATCAGGAACGTTATCATTTCGTTCTTCATCACTTAGCGATCACCGAAATATTCCGTTCCGTTCCATCAAAATACCGGTTGTAGCACGAACGGAGTAAAATAACGGTATTTCAACGAAATAAAACGGTAATTCGATACCGGTTCCGATCCCTGCCTAGCGAACATGTGATACTATATTAGATTATTCGGCCTTAGCTTAGGTGTGTAAGTTACTTTTTTTTGCCGCGGCCTGCGCTTCGATCGTTTACCACCATACACTTCGCATAATATATACGTCAATGTGTTTACAGAAAACACAATTACTTACAGTTCTCTCAAAGTGATGAAAATGTCTGAATATAGCAATATCAAATATCCGGGCTCCATTCGCGTTTGACATTACTTTAAATTAAAACAAGACATCAGTTTAGAAAGTAACAAAACGCAAGTCGGAGTTAATTGAACGAAAAGCCGCGGGCGTGAGTTTTCACTTCGGGTGCTTTTTGTCGCGTCGCTATACTCGTACCAGCTATTCTCAAAGTGTACTTCACGGGGCTTTAGGCCTCTTCGTCTTATGAAAACAGAGTTTCTAATATTGTCTTCAGTTTCGACGATTATCATTCTAATTAAACAACTTAAACGGATTCAGTCGCGTATATTACTTCATGTTTTATGTCCCGACGTTTCGTAACCCTTTTCAGCATTCGTGGTCGCAGCCCGCGACTTTTTACAACAGAGTTTCTGTAATAGATAATTGATAATGAACAAAGGAAGGTTTAGCATTGTAAGTACGGTCTAGCAAAGAAAACCAGGGTGCATAACTTCCTCCTCTTAGGTAGAGTATACTTACATATCCAATCACCTAGCCTGTCTTACACCTATCTCACTCCTGAAGACCAAGTAAATCTAGCTTAACTTATTTTTTTTATGTCGGATAGATGGGCTTTTTTATTTAAAGTGCGTTCTTAACTGACAGTTAGCAGGTCGTCACAGAACTGACGATTAGTGTCAAACTCCATACATTTCGTCACGGACTGGCAGGTTAGACGGTATTTGAACATAGCTTAAGTTTCGCCTAACCGTAGATTTTAAAATAAAAATGCCCAGATAGTTCAGTCTCACTTATTGGTAAGTGACGATGAAGCCGACGATGCTTACCTGCCTAGTTAGTGCTTATTCACTCTCACCTTAAAGAGATCCAAGTTTTATTGTTCGGGGAAAAGGTATAAAGGTATTTATTACAAGTAAAGGCATAATGCAGTACCTCTGATTTTCTTTGCTAAACTGTACTTACCTACTTCTTCTTTAAGCCTTCTTCTCCTTTATCAATGTCTAATATAGAACCTGTCTTCATTACAGAACAATTTAACAACAATTTAGGGTTTTGTGGATTTAGGGGTTACGTAACATATCCAATGCAGGATTTACTAAAGGACTGTCTGACATTCTAAAAGTTTGAGAGCCGCTGCCCTAGACAAATGCGCAATGACTCGCAACGGGTCTACGACTAACAAAGCTATTAGCTAAATTGATGATGTGAACGTATGTTGTACACGATCGGTTACTTTTTAGTGCTTTACGTTATTGTGCATTGTTTCTTGATGGCTTAATATTATCATTAAACGACATCAATCTACGCATTGTCTTTTTCACATGATGGAATACTTGTAGTATAAGATGGTATTACTTGCCAAATTTCATAGTTCTAGGTCAACGAAAAGTACCCTTTGAATTTTGGTTTCCTTGAGAGTGTCGAAATTAACGTTTTTTGCGACATAAACGGCCGTATCTTTTTTTAACGTTAACTAAGACGTTTGATTTTGTCACATCTTCAAGGGACCATAAACCTGAGTATATGGTTTTATTTTCAACTCGATACCTGCACAGGTTCCCGAGATAAAGGGTCTTGACAGACGGACGGACAGACGGACAACAAAGTGATCCTAAAAGGGTTCCGTTTTTTCCTTTTGAGGTACGGAATCAATCTTTTAGGTTAACGTAAAAAAAAAGATATGGCCGTTTATGCCGCAAAAAAAGTACATCTCGACTCGCACAAGGAAACCAAAATTTATAGGGTACTTTCCGTTGACCTAGAACTACAAAATTTGGCAAGTAATACCGTCTTATACTACAAATATCGGGAAAAATCTGAAAACTATACATTTGTAATTAAATCACAAAAAAATAAATATTTGTACGGAACCCTCGGTGGGCGAGTCCGACTCGCACTTGTCCGGTTTTTTTAATTACTAAGAATTGAAAAAGTGCGTAACCAAAAGAACAACATTTAACTTCACGTTAACAACTTCTTAATTGGGTGCAAGGATAAATAGAAATGGCCACCCCCATTGTAAATCTAGCGCTGCCCATATTATTTTTTCCTTAAACGAACATAGAAAACAATAGCACAGCGAAGTCACTAATAGCTCATTAATAGAGAGGGCCTCGAATTTCCGAGGAGATAAGACGAGTTCGCGGATGCCGCTAACTGGCAGGATACAGTTCCTAATTCGATAATTGTTTCAAATCCGTTGCGACGGCTAATGGTCGCACAATGGCGGCCGTTTTAACAGTAGATCAAAAGTTGGATTTAAGAACCTGAAAGATATGTAAATGGTCTTTTGTTTTTCGTGATGACATAGAATATGTTGCTTATAATTATAACAAAACGGAACGGCTTGGACGTGTCCACGACGTGTCATAATCGCGGTCGCGGAGTAAACGTGAGGGAAACGTTGAGGTATTATGTTTTTACGTGTTATGCCCCGTTTTGTTATATTAGTTAATACGTGTAAATCGTGACATTTAAATCACTGTTCTATTTAACTATGTTAGTATCTAAATAATAGCGAAGAGTCAAATCCAAGGGCAAGCCGAAGTGAATTGGGCTTAATTTTCTTTCAAGAGCTGTAAGACGCTCAAATGGTTTAAAATTGTATTTATAATAGACTTGTTCTGGGATAAACTATTTTCATTCATTTCATTTCAAAATAGTCAAGCCAGCAGGATAGTAGGATAAGATCAGAAGCCGTTTAAATATCTTTATAAGTATACATAAACCTCTAAACGTTGACCTAAAATGGACACATGTCTGAAATTATGTGGTCACAATATATTTAATTGCATACTCTGCATCAAACATCAATTACGTGAATGCGTTCAAGCAATGTGTGTGTGCATAAAATATGTTGCAGAAATAACAATTAAAATTGAAACGTTGCTACTGTTCTATTCGTCTTTATCGCATCGATTTGAAGCAGAAGTTTCAATTGCAAGCTAATCGCATGTCCGTGATCAGCTACTTGAATCGAGTGCCACTACAGGGAGACTAGACATTAGCTCAGTGCTATAGCTGTTGTTCGATAAGTTATGCACTTGTGTCGATGCCTGTTTTGGCTGATGATTGGTGTCGTGTTTATATCGATGTTATAACGTTTATGATGTATTAATGCTTCTAAATTAATAATTGTGATTAGAAACTTTAGAGTAGCTCTAAAGAAAACTATTTAATAGTACATTACTGGTCAAGGTTTGTATACTATTTTTCTGTTCGACGGAGCCAGAAAGCGGCATCTTCGTTCAGCGCAGTGGCCGGCAAGGTGACGCTTTCCGGCCGGAGGGCAGAAAGTTATGTGAAAGGCGCATATCTATTAGATTATTTGCTGCAGTATTCTTTATCCATCAGATATATCTTGTTACACCTGTTCTGTTTTATCTGTAAAATCATTTTGTAGATAACATTGGAAATAAAAACGGTATTTACAAACGAATTAGGCGGCATTTGTACGACTATCGCGATGGCGGACGATAGCGGCCGCATTTCTCTGTCGCAAAGCTCAGCGCCAGGGAATGCCTGACAAATGTACCAAATGTCGCGTGACATCACTAGATTTGTACAAAAAATGCCTCTATCGCTCTTTGTTGGGCATGTAAACAATTTTTATTACGATGTTACGCAGAAGCCAGACGAGTTACGATATTGCCACCGGCAAACGACACGCGCTCACGCAAACAACACAAATATTCGTGTCCGCGATAATAACCGACTAGAAACAGTGGAAACAGCGGTTCCACGGCTAGAAAGCTTCCAAGGTTACAGGAAATTAACACTTTGCCTTTAATTAATACACACATAAACATGTTTCATTCAGTTTAAGGAGCAATTGAATTAATTTAACGGAACTACAACCAGTCGCCGCAAACCTTGGATAGCGTCTTGGAAATCATGGGATCCGAGTCCAGTGCTAGATGATCTCCGATCTAAAAGCAACCATTCTCTCGTCAGGTTCAAGCTAGTTGGGTAAATCAGCTAGGATGACCATAGACCGAGCTGGCAGGCCGCCTGCGCCGCGGCGGGCAACATCCACCTACAGGAGCTACGACGAACTCGGCATCATTGACCGTGGAAAACCACTTCGCTACCGCCATGGAGGCATGGAAGACCTAACGGGCTTGGAACACTCCAGAACTTACAGGACATACAACGCACAAGACTTTGACGATATCACTGTCCTCAGCTCCGAAGAAGTCCCGAAACCAAAGAGAAAGACAATAGAAGGTTTCGCAAATGGTTTTAGAAGGACGTTCTCTGTGCGAAGTCGACGAGAGGAGCCTGAGGGAATTCCTTTGGACACGTTCAACGTGCATGAGGATAACTTCGCGACGGTGAGGGGAGCGCCGTTCGGGCGGCGTCGGTCGCTGTCGCGTGATCGTGGAGGGTCTCTGCTAGCCAGGAGTTCCTCCGAAGGGGACGTGAGACCTGTGCCTGCGCGTGCGCCGGCTCCCACCCCGCGACTCCACCGCTGTCTCCGCGCCCTTGGTGGTAGCTGGAAGAACCTCCTACTATGTGAGTCAAGAGCCCAATCTAAACTCCACAAGTTCCATAACCATCACGCATAACAAATCCAATTAACATTAACGCAAACGCACCTAACCTTTAGAAATCCGGGTGCTTCTCATTATTCTGTTATTTAAAAGGCAGTTAACCATTTACTGCTAGGCCTGTCCGGCTTAATTATTGGGTGACGCGAACAAATGACCAGAAACCTTCTACTTAAAGCTGATTAACCGCAGAGCTTAAACGAATTAAATGCTTTCTTTTATGTAAATTAACCAATTGTTTGAGTTGATATATTTACAGAGTGATATTTGTTAAAGATTACAGCTATTAATTATGCTTAATTTTTATGCCGGAATCGATGGTTAACATTTTAATTTAATCGTTTTCATTAATCATTAGTCAGTCGATCCTGTTATAAATTGTTTTATGCGTTTTAATAAGGCATACGTGACATGCGTGCTAATTGGATATGTGTATAATATTAATTTTCATTGATGATGAGACTAAGGGAGATTTGTGTCACTGATATAATGCCATTGTCTGTTTTTTATTGCTTTATACTGGCAAACAGACAGCCGGCCCCTCTGATGAAAAGTGGTCACCGCCGCTTATAGACATTTGTAACTCTAGAATCACTAGATGCGTTGCCGATATCGAAGAAATTTAATGACATCTTTTTTAAAAAAACCCCATATTGTAGCGCAGTTTGCAGGAAACAGGGCTCGGAAACCGGTATTTGCTCCATACAAAAATACCAGTATTCTTTCCGTTCTTATCGTTCTTTAACTAGACAATCTAATAATACGAAATCTTGACTTAAATACATTACTGAGCTCTACATAAAAAGCATAAAATTATTGAAAATGTTGGGCTATTTCGAGGTTTTTGCAAAATACCGGTTTCGAGTTCGAGCCCTGGCAGGAAGTCCGTTCCAAATCCCTATTGTATGTACCTACCTACGCGCCAGAAACGTTTATCTCTTAGAACGTCTCTTTAGTATCTATTTTTATTCACACATAAAATATACATAAAGCATTCCATACTGCTATACAGTCATGATCATGACTCAATATAGCAAACAAAATGGTGTCTCTTGACCAGTCACAATTAAATTATGCACCTATAAAATCAATGCATCTTTATACACAGTGCTAAAGCCATCTGTTTTATTATGGAGCTCTTAAAGTTTTGTATTAATTGCTAGAAATATAAACTGAAAGCGATTGATTTAATCGTATGGCATTTAAAGTAATTGAAACAGGTCGAATAGATTAATATTATAAATCCAAATCAAGATATGTTAGCCATTTAATGGCTTGGTCACTGAGGGAGATCAGGGCCCCGTTTCACGAAGCTACAAGTTACAATTTTACAAGTCTAAACTAGCAACATTGGTCAAATCAACCAATGACGTTGCTGTATTTGACCAATGTTGCTAGTTTAGACTAGTAATATTGTAACTTGTAGCTTCGTGAAACGGGGCCCAGGTCTTCAGGAGGGCCGCCGCCGGCATGGCGCGTTACGGGCTTATGTTATGGGGCAGTCATGGATGGTGTGCTGGATGGTTTGCTCTTCGACTCCGATTAAACTGGAAGCGATCTAAACTAAATATAATGGAACTACCCTGATTTCAACCTTGCACCATTTAAAACTATCCTAAGAATTTAATTCCTATACTCTGTGCTCACAACTCTAGTATGGGAACTCATGGTTTTAAAATTATTCTTCTCAATAATGTTTGATAATCTTTGTAGGTATTTTTTGTTTGATTGACAAAGTAAGACATAAATACGTGTCAAATATTTTTGATAATCTAAAATCTAACTAACGGACAATTTTTTTTTACTTAGGAAACATCCCTTTACCTCCTCCCATCCTACGAGATTTGTATAGAGTAAAACTAGTCTTATACGACATTAAAAAGTCAAAGCTTTTGCCTAACGACCACGCACATTAGCGCTAACCTGTATGCATAACGTTAAGTAACTTTTTGCGCAACATTTTTAGTAATGGAACATTGCGTATCTGTGATGACATTAGTTTTAATATTTTCGTATATTTTATTACCTAATACAACTCTTATTTAAATACCACAATAAAACGGGCGATATGCCTTTGCAAATGACCTTTTATATACTCGTATTCATGACAAACTGTAAACATTATAGAGGCATATTTGATTTTACTAATAGGCAGCACCATGATTTTTTTCTTTGCAGATGGCAAGCTTTTTGTCTAGTGAAGGGTTGAATTGAAAAAGGATTTAGGAAAATTCATCTTAAAGAGGATGAAAGCTTCTATCGATTTTTTGTTTTTCCTTGTGCCTGATGATACCATAGTCATTCCACGACCTGACGAGTATAAAAATAGAATTCGAATAAAACTGGCCCCACTATTTTTCCTTGGTATTTTTGCAAATCATAACTAATTAGGATTTACCCGCTGCTTCACCGGCTTTTTTCCCAGGGAACCTCTTTACTTGTATTAGGGTCATTCTCAAAAAATGATGTCTATAGATAGGGCTTTATAAAACAAAACAACCTCTTAATCTTGTTCCTTTGTGTAACGAAACTTACCATACAATTTATATGGTTAACTTTCGTTACACAAAAATTAAAGTTAACGCTTTGTTTTATAAAGGTCTAACTACGGACATCATTTTTTGAGAATGACCCATTAGGCATCCTATGTTTCAATGCAGGACTTGCTCTACTTGTATGCTAAATTTCATCTCAATCCATCCAATTCTTACCGCGTTATTCAGTAATAAACATCCAAATTTTCAAACATCTTTACAAACTTTCACATTTATTATATTAATAGGATATAAATTTACAAAAATATTTCGAGATAAATAGAGTCTAGGTTCCTATAAATTGCAAAGGCGACCAACAAAACTCGTTAAGAAAATATCCCCTTTTAATTTTCCATTACACCGCACTCGACGATAGTTCGATCGCTAATGGTGCACTCTATAAACTTTGAAATGTAGAAAAAGTGGTTTTAAAAAAAACTAGGGTAGTGGTTACCCCTGGCTGCGAGACTTAGACATAGGCAACGCTGTGCGACTTTCTTGCGGCGAGCGGCGACGGCCAACCTTTTTCCTATTGCGTTGAATCACAACGGACGCTGACAGTCGTAATTATCGCTGTATTAAAGCTTCTTGTCTTCGTAATATGAGGGCGACAGAATTGAGTGCGTTATTACAAACTGATAACGCGTAACACTGGCACTAGCAGGAGTGGCTTACACCGCGATTTTGAGGCTACTATTCCCAAATTTTGCCTCTCCGGATGGGGCTTAGCCAGCGACCAGAAATAGCACGCGTTATGCTATACAGAGAGACGATCGAATGCGGTGCGTTCCTTCCGGTGGTCGGACCCGAACGTCAATTTTGTTAGAAAGAAAAACGTCTGTACGTAGTATGTACTATATATTAATTATCCTATGATTTAATGAAATGTACCTTTGCAGTAATACTCGTACTAGAATGAAAGCATCAGTATCTAATCTAATCCGTATAGCGTATAGAGGGGTGACTTGACAAGTTGACATACAAATCTTTATTCATCCTACGTTCTAGAGACCCCGTATTGGTACATCAATTAAACATGAGCAAATTACACTAATAACACATACATTGCTCTTTTATAGATCTGACAAAATTAAGTCAAACGCGTTCGGCACATCGGTAGGAAATAATACATTACCAAGGAGGGTCTTTTGTACGCGCCTCGCCGGCGGGCATGTCTCTTAGCGAAATTGCTTTTCAGCTTCGCTTTGTACTGTTTATGTTTGAATGTTTGATCACTTTTTTAGATGTTCATTATAATATGTTTTACTTTTTCGACGCTAGAACACATGGCATGGCATCGCTTCATTCAACATTACATATTTGCATAAGAAATAGCGCTAAGGTTTCGTTTTTCTTACAGTAGACATGTGTAGCTCACGAGTGAGTCATTCAAAAGAGCTATATCAGTTGGTCTAGCTCACCGGCTCACTTCCTCAGTTCCGATTCAAACAACTCATTATATCTTTCAACTCACTCGCTCTCAAGTAGCTCTGGAGCCGTGAGCTGCAAGAATAGACACGATAAACACTAACTTTTCGTCTGTCTTGTCACCGAATACCTAAATGCTCTCTCTTTCGTTCGTAAATATTCGGATTTGGAGAATCGTTTTCAAAAAAGTATGTTCGTAGTTAGGGCATTATTTAACTAAGTGTTAACTTTTTCCTTTGTGTAACGAAAGTTAAACATATAAATTGTACGATAACTTTCGTTACACAAAGGAACGAGATTAACGCTTTGTTTAATAAAGCCCTAACTACGGACATCTTTTTTTGAAATTGACCCTATAAGAGCAAAGCTAGTGAGCTGTTGACACACCGCGGAGCTTTTGAGCTTAAAAAGTGATACATAATATATATTTGTGAACTATATATTCATATCACTCTTTTCACTTTAATGACACATTTTGCGCATGCTTATCTTACAGTCACCCACCGGCAATACTACTTACGAGTATATGATGAAAAGGGAAAAGGAACATGCAAAATGCCTCTGACACCACTCTGTTACTATAGTAATAAATAAGGTCCTGTTTCATCATATCATACTCGTATATGTTGTTGCCAATAACTGTACAATAGACAATAGCGTGATTCATGAATAAGAGTTAGTAAGGAAAAAAGAAAAGCATATATACGTACTTATGAAAACATGTAACAACATCACTATTCTAAAGTTGAGCGACATTAGGTGAGATACTGAAAATGCATATGCAAATATGCATAATGTCTATCCTATTGCTCGGGAATCAGTGCATAAAATACGGCATAAAGGCCTTCATTATTGGACTTCGCGAATGATTTACATTTGCTGAATTGGTAATTTTGCTATTAAATTCTGCGACTGCATTTAATCTCCGCTATTGTGGAATAATTAAGTGAATATTAAACTGTCCAGATGATTTACTATTTCAATTGATATGTTCCTAGAAATTTGTGAAATTTCTCTTTGCTGACACAGAAGATAATTATAATAGTTGTAAGTGTCGTTCTTGAGCAAAAGTTCCTAGTTAACTATTCACCTGGTTGTCAATAAGGTACTAAAGAATGGCTGTTATGTTAAGAATCGTCCTTATAACTAGATAAGTGGCAAACTGGTACGTTTTGTCTTAAAATGTTCTGTTTGTAGCTAAACTAAATACACCAAATCGTATAGGCGTTGGTAATACATATAATTAATAACAAATAAAATAATTACAAATAACCGACTTAAAAATAGTCTATTCAATTAACAATATTGCTCGAGCAACCTAAGTACTTTTAAAATACACCGCTAATAGGTGTCTATGGCGATTTGGGTATAATATTAGAAGAGTGTCTCGATTTGTACTATCTTCGAGCAATCGAGAAAAAACAAATCTTCCATATCGCCGAAGATAGGTGCAATTGCGTAAGGGTCATTGATTTTACTTGTCCTTTACCCCAATTGAACGCCGATCGACGGTATGTTAATTTTCAAACTATTTTTGCTTAATTAATTAGTTAATTTTTAAACTGGCAAAGACAATTTTATTGAGTTGACAATAAAATTGTCTTTCACATTCGCATCAACAAAATTATTTTTTTCGAGTAATTTATGTTAATCCATCATGTTGAGTGTTGGTTATTAATACATGTTCTTGAACTACTCACTTCTGAGCACACTCTATCTTCAATATCTTCATGTACAACTTCTATTTATCTTAGTCGCTTCTATAAAATTATATTCCTCAAGTAAATTCTACGGTTGTTTTAAAATAATCCTAGCATGGCGCAAATATCATGGTGGATTCGGCGTACAGTCAGCAATCTATGCTCTTACTCTAATCCGTTACAGTAGTTAAGGTGCCAAAATCTAAAGTTGCAACCGACTCAAAAAATTTAGTTTGATGTACGTTTTTTGTGTCTATCGTTATAATTTCGGTAATTGGGTACTTGACTGTAACCGAAATAATAATAATAATTATACAAGATCCTAATAAGCAAAATAAGAAAATATGTTAGTTTTATGTTGGATACCTAACGTATAACTTTTGTTTGAGCCTGCAAAGTTAGATGGGAAAGTCCATTTTGAAAGTATAAAAATATTAAAAACGATTAATACCATTAAATAACCCACAAAATGTATGGTAACTTTTGTTATGAAGCCGTTACCATAAGCAAGTTTTAACATACATAAGTAGTTGCAGAATAAAGTTTTTGATTTCCCCCAACAATGTCTTGTGACGTCACGTTACAATGTGCTTCAGTGTGGTGTGTTTCGGCACGTTTTTGGAAAAGTCTAAAAATATGATTTTAATATCGTAGTACCTTGGCGAGTTTTTGTGGTGGTTTTTTCACTAATATTTTCAATTATTGAGAGGTCTTTCTATATATAACATATCACAGAAAAAAGTTTCAAATAGCCAATGGTATCATAAATTTTTCATAATTTATATTGATTTTTAGTAAGTGGCCGAACGAGGGCGTAGCGCGAGTAAAGGATCTGCGTTTCAACTTGGGCAAAAAATATCGTATGTTATTTGTTCGGCAGTTCTTCATTAGAGGTCGCATTTCCCGATTGATTCTCGTGTAATTTTATTGTGAGTCGTGTTCTAGTTGTGATTTTGTAAGTACGTGAGCGTCTTGTATCATTTACATATAATACTGAACTGAATAGGCTAATTTTTAGTTTTTTTATGTAGCTGACTGTACACGTACGTGCCGGGCGGTGCTAACCCGGGGCGCCGTGTTCGTTATTATTGAAACATGATAACGCCCAATGAAATACAATTTGTTTTGCGATATACTGCCTTAATCATAGGAAAGGCCTAGAAAAGTAGAAAGGCTTACATCGCAACTGGTACTAATCAAATAAATAAATATTGTGAGACAATCTTACACTATTCGATCTAGTCCCAAACTAACCAATGCTTGTATGAGTACTAGATGCCATACTTACTTAGATAAATAAATACTTGAATACATAGAAAATATCCATGAGTCAGGAACAAATACTTGCTCATCACACAACTATTTGCCTTTATCAGGATTTGAACCCGGGACCTCTAGCTTCGTAGGCGGTGTCACTCCAACTAAGGTGACCGTGTCGTCAATCCGTGTTCCTTGTAACGAAATTTACCATACAATACAATTTATATGCTTAAGTTTCGTTACACAAAGGAACAAGATTAGCTTTTTGTTAAATTAAGTCATAACTACGGACATATTTATTTGAAAACGACCCACAAATCCGATATGGAAAATTACAAAAATTTTCTTTTTTCATATCTCCTACTCAGAAAAAAAAATCTTTCCTCGGAGAAGGGATCGAAGTGGCACTTTTCTGTTCAAAGTCTAGATGAAAAGTGTATGTTTTATTGTAACGGTGACAAACTAGTTCATCCTTCACATAAATTAATAGTAATCAAATAATATGATTAAAAGTGATGCATGAAAAGCACATCAATCTCTACTAACCACAGAGATGCTTAAGTCTTAAGAGCTCATGCGAACTAATACCATCCCATAACAATAAACTTCGATTATGCTATCTGATCCTCCTTAATAAATTCAACCCCTCTAACTCGGGCCCGACTGTGCCTTGTTTGCCATCAATCATGGCAAACACTATTAAAAGGTATTAAAACGTTGGAAATGCTCATCGATTTAGGCTATTATCTGTATTTTACAACTTGTTTTGATATTGTTTTGTCGTTGGCACACATATATTCAGAGGTGTTGTGGTTTTCTAGCATGCAGGCGGCACACAGGTGCCCGCGAATAACTAGAAGGGCTATTCTTCAGAAATATGTCTGCGGTCACCTCGTTCATCTGGCCCTTTTTCATACTAAATGTATGTAGACAGATGAATCAGTCGCAGACATATTTCTGAACAATAGCCCAGAAAGATTTCAACCACGAATTTCTGAGGTTGTAAGGAATAAACAATGATATATGAACCTTAGTCCGGCTCGGTTTAGTTTTGGAGATATTGGCATTTTTATGTAACCGATTAAGTGAGATAACTCAGCGCGATCGATGACGTTGATCGATGTATAAATTATATTTTTGATAGAGAAATGTGACGTTCCCAGACACAATGTACATTTTTGCCTCTTGCCTTAAGCAAAAAAAAGCAGTCATTATCATGTGCACTAATTTCGTTTTAATTGAAAAGCTGCTTTGATCGTTATCTTTGAAAACAACACAGATATTGGTCGTATTAAAAAAATGTCCATAAAGATTAACATTTTGTTAAATGAATCCCTTAAGTAATGGATTCATTTAACAAAATGGTAATCTTGTTCCTTTGTGTAACGAAAGTTTACCGTATAATTTACGGTTAACTTTAGCCACACAAAGGGAAAAGATTAACATTTGGATTTTTTGAAAACGACCCCTTGCGTGACACACCACTTAAAATTGCCAAAATTCAAGCTACAATCGTGGTTTTTGTCTGACAAATAAAATGCAAAACCATTGTATATTCTTAGACTCAACCATACATTGTTACGATACATTACAGTTAAGAAAACAGGGCCATAGTGACGTAACGTCGCATTGTCATTTTATTTTAACTGACCATTGTTTCCCGATCTTTATCGCCACCCTACTTTTACACTGCCCAGTAAAAGTAAAAAAGGGCGTACATTTCTATAAGTCTCATGCCATTTACGACTTTTTATCAATTCAGTTGAGAGCTTTACGCCCTGTATATCACGCCAAAACGGTAACCGCAATGTCCACTGTAATTTAATATAATTGACACTTTTCCCAGTTATGACTATTGAATTATTAAGGATTATGGTTTCGAAAGCGGAATCAGTCTTTTTTTCGGGTTAAGTTGAAATTAATGATGATTTAAATTTGATATGTACTTTTGCAAACCGGTTATGTCATCGCGATTAGGGTTTGCAGTACCGGGAAATTTTTGTATGAGAGAACCGGGAATTCCCGGTGCTGCCATACTAAAATTTCCCGGTACTGCAAACCCTAATCGCGATAATTTTAATGATTTATTTGGAAGCAATTGGACGTTTCCACTTCCAGTATGTTCTTGTGTGACATTGTGAAACCAAAAAGCATCCAGTTTACTATTCTTTATATGTTTGGTGTTTCCATGTATATATTAATAAAATATGCATAATTTCCTATGCAATATCATTATTTACAATAGTACGAATAAATAAATAACTACGGATTGTCTCATAGCCTGTGTTGACCTTTCTTTGTCAACAACTTAACTTTATCCCATTCAAATTCTCACTTTATCCAACTTTTTCACAGAAGATATTTGAATTCAGAATAGGTATTGTCCCTCCGTTTTCCTGTTGTGATTTAGACGCAGCACAAAAGATTCAGACAAACATTTACAAAAAGTTAAACGTTCCGCGTCCCCGACGGTTCTCGAGCGTCCCCGGACACTGTCGATTGTCCCCTTTACGGTAGTAAGAGGTGATTTGCATTTAATATATACCCTGGAAGTTTATTTGTAGCTGTAGGATCTTGGGCGTTTTAATAGATAAGTAATGGTTCCGAAGAGGCCCGGGGTAAGGCGTTTGTCATGCGCGGAGTCTAGAATTAAAATTGGACCTGTGTAGTCAACGTCAAAGGGAGTAAACCACAGATATATCGATACCTTTAGACTCAAAGGGCGTAAACGCCATAGGTTTTAAATTGGCGTTTACGCCCTTTGAGTCTAAAGGTATCGATATATCAAACTAAAGGGCGTAAACGCCGTAGGTTTTAAATTGGCGTTTACGGCCTTTGAGTCTAAAGGTATCGATATATCGAGGTAGAAGGAAAAAGTGTTTGTACCCCGCGTGCTAAAAAGAAACGGCAACGACCTACTTTGCACGCCGTCAACTTCAGTTTCCATCAATATTATTGTCAGATTGGAAAAGTTGATAATAATGGTGCAATTAATTCTTCAAATACCACCAAATGAAATGAAAAATCATGTTTTCCATAACTAAATTACACTATTGACTCAAACGCCTAGCGATAAACCTTGCACGGTTAGCTTCCATACAAATCGACGAACTATTTCCTTTATCTCGATATACAGCCTGTAAATCTAATACGGGCGAATATTGAAACGGTGGTCAGCATAGGACCTAAGAAGCATATTTAGATAACTATTGCTTAAAACCACAATGAAAATATTTACCATACAAAATAATTCGGGCCGCAATGTAACGCAACACATTCAAGTTGACAAACACGCTAGTTGACAGTTACTTTAAAAAAGCTCGTATCTCGCAATGTCATAACAAGCATGTATACGGTACATTGCTGCTCGGTAAATTTTCAAAAATTAATTACGAGGTCACTATTAAGTGTAATTTAAAAAATCATATTAATTAATGGTAACACTACTAAACGCTATATCTGGTTCAATTGTTCGCCCGTATTAGACTTACACGCTGTATTTGTGTGGAGTAAAGGTAGCATAAGAATGGGCCAAAGTAATGAATGTGATGAGGTGCTAAAATGTACTAGTTTTGATTGTTCTTGCACAAAAATAACATTTTGCGTTTTCACTTTGACCTCATATACATTTATGTTCTAACAATGAGTACCTTCATGCTATTTGGTGTATAAATTGCACAGGATTTACTTACAAGTCTTTTGGTAATTTTAATTCACAATTTAAGCGGTGGGGTTTTTAGGAAGGAAACTGAAAATTAACGATTTTTTTGTAAATTTACAGTTTTGTTGGTATCAGTACCAGTGACACCTTAAAGCAGCCTTTAGGCTACAGCCTTGTAAAACACAACGTCCCCGATCTTCGCAGTTAATCTTTTGTTGGCGACAAAACGAAAAAACGCCATTATCCGGCACATGTGCGCGGCACCATTGTTCGGCCCTGGCCCTTTGTTGGTCCCTTCGCCCCGTGCCTTACCTATTCTGAATTGTTGAGTTTAAAGCCGACTTGGACATTTTATATAAGTTCACGACGAAGACATTACAGCGCGTTGAGTTTTGAAGTATGTTTGGATGTACTTGAAAGTTAGTTTACATCTAAGGATCGTTCGCCCCGTGCCTTACGCTTCCCTGAATTGTTGAGTTTAAAGCCGAATTGGGCATTTTATATACGTACGATGAAGACATTAGAGTGCGTTGATGTTTGATTATTCTTGAAGTATATGATATAGTCGATAATTTTATATCTAAGGATCTTTCGCTTCGTGCCTTAAGTTTCACTAAATTTGTTGAGACGTATAGTACCGACTTGAACAATTTATATACCTACGCTCACGTATATTAAGGTAACATTAAGGCTAGTTGATTTTTCACTAATTAACAACGAAATTAAGTAAAAGAAAACTGTGACTTCAACGATTATTCGTTTTGCTTGCAATTTATTACCTACAGTGTTCCTTTTTTGCCTTTTTTGTATTACTTATATATGTAATATTTTTCACCTGTAACTCTGTATCTACATAAAATAGGTACACGGACATAGAAATCGGTGCTAAAAATAAATATGGAAACCTACACAAAAAGGAATTATTGTTCATATATCATATAACTGTTTCTTTGTTCCAAGTCGAAGGCACGGACATTAGCATCAGTCAGTTATTGAATTATTTATTAAATGCTAACTTACATCTATCTCCAGCCTCTAAATACCTACTTACTACCGTATTGCTCCCGCTTTCCTTACATGGAAACTTGATATCATTTGTTTACTAAGCGGTTCTGCCAATTTGGACTCAATACAGTTAGAAATACGGTTCCAATCCGTGTAATAAACCGGTATTAGTTCAAGTCGAACTACACACGTGCGTGAGATTACAATGGGTAGTACTAGTTCAATTTTAAAAGGGTGTAAATCAATGTGAATGTTATGCCATATACGTCGTTTTTGCTGTAGATTGGAGGCCTTTTTGAGTTCCTATAGAAATTTACTATAGTATTATTTTATGATTTTGTTGTAATATAAAGGGAGGAAGCCCCTTATTTCTATAATAACACGTCTTATAATTTAATAGAAATTTTAATTGTCATTTGCAATGCTTCATTTGACTTGTTATCGTGCCTAATGGGTCGTTTTCAAAAAATGATGTCCGTGGTTAGAGTTTTATTAAACAAAGTGTTAACTTTTTCCTTTGTGTAACCAAGTTAACCATATAAATTGTACTGTAACTTTCGTTACATAAAGGAACAAGATTAACACTTTATTTAATAAAGCCTTAAATCGACCCTTATGCTAAATTTTGTTGCAATAAAAATAATGTGTGACTAACGATTTGTTTTTCTCTTCTTTCAGGTAAGTGTCACTGCATTTTTATAGCTGAATATTTGCGAACTCTTGAATTACCTACATTACGAACGTAAGTACCAATAATTATTCAAACCAAGAGATTTCAACACTTTGCATGTTACTTACATAAATAATTTTAAGTGACAGTGTATGGGTTATAATAATAGTAATCATCATCATCATTTTAACCCGGAAACGTCAACTGCTGACCGTAAGTATAGTGGTATAAATTAATAATATTACTACATTATTTAGAATGCTTATGTTATAGTATAGAAAGAAACAGTGAAATATTTGTGAACTAACCTGTAGGCTTATGATGCTACGCTTTGTCACGTGATAAATACATGATAAAGCATTCGTCACGTTCTGACAATATGTGTGTGAGAGTGACGGATGCTTTATCATTTATATATCACGCGATGTAGCATCATAAGCCTTCTGTAAAATACATTTTTAAGCCTGCTGTTTTTTTTTAATTATGCGTGTACAGTTCGGGACATACTCGTACGCAATACATTAAATGTAATAGAGTCAAAAACGCAGATTGAAAGAGAAGTATGTTATTAAAAACTATTATAAAGAGGTACACTACAAAATACCAAAGAGATATAACATAGTATCGAAAACATCGTTCTTCCGAAGTTCATTATCCCGAAACCTATGTTGCACTAAAATGGGCTATATTTTTTTTAAAATATAACACTGACCTGAGCAAATCTAGTTACAGTATCTATTATAATACCATTTATGGCAAAATCACCGTTCAACAGAAATAGCTTACGAAATTATGACATTTCGGAATAAAGTACATTCGGAATTATGACTTCGGACTTTTGAAGTGTTCCCATTAAAGCAATGTCCGACAGTACTTTTAGTAGCAAAGCTTCATATTGCATGTCGATGCAAAAGCTATTCTAGTCTAGTATCTAGGCCAATGCTGTCGTATCGCCTATCGCCGACCACCTGACCCCAGATGCCAATCGCAATAATTATTGTAAATACTTGTACATACGGTGTAAGTACATATTTATCGGGCATCTTATGGTAATGTCAGATGGCGCCAGATAACTGCCGCTCGGCGGAATAACGTCTTAAGTGGCTATGAAGGTATGAATTTATAGTTAGTTGCGTCGTTTTTGCGCTAGGAGGGATATTATTGAGCCTTACATGGATAGGGTATGCGTGTAAGTGACAGTTAGAAAGTATAGTCTTGTACGCGGAAATATACAAATACGAAGCAATAACAGTTAGGTTTTTCCTATGTTATTTTCATATTCATACCCATCTAATGTCTATATTTATTTTTTTATCTTCATACGTCTCTCGGTTTGAATGTATTAATGCAAGAGATGTTTAGAACGTAATGGCCTTTTCAATGTCCTCGGTGTGAGGCTAGATTAACCATAACCATGAGACTAGTCAAATGTGAAAACATCTAATGATTATCATTGCAAGAGATGAAATATAAAAAAGAGAATCCCTTAAAGTTACCTTAGTTTTAAAGTAGTAGTTAGCTAGTTAGTATCTGATAACTGGCATGTCTCACAAAGACAAAGCTGTCTTCAGCCTATTTGAAATTTTGAGACAGGCATGCACATAATAATACACTAATTCACATATTTTTTATTTTAAAGGAGAGCTTTATACGTGCGAAAAGGCGTTTAGGGCGTAGGGGACCTGTCAAGCTGCGGATAAGCAATTGGCGTACCCCGAGGCGTCGCGATGACGGCCGCATCGGCAAACCTATCTTTATCCCAAACTTAACATGAAAGATGCTAAAAGACTGGATCGTGATGAGTAAAGTAAAAAACACGACAACAGTTTTTGTTATTAAATGCGGCCATTTAACAAAATGCTAATCTTGTTCCTTTGTGTAACGAAGTTAACCATATAAATTGAATGGTAACTTTCGTTACATATGGTAAATTAGCCCCTTAACTATTGACATGTTTTAAGGTTCCGTACCTTAAAAGAAAAAACGGATTCCTTATAAGATGTCCGTCTGTCAAGAGAGATCTCGGGAACGCGCGGAGGTATCGAGATGAAATTTAAACCATATACTCAGGTCTACGGTCCCTCTAAACTGTCTAAGTTAACGTGAAAAAAAGATACAGCCGTTTATGCCTCAAAAAACGTAAATTTCGACTCTCTAAAGGAAACCAAAATTCAAAGGGTACTTTCCGTTGACCTAGAACTATTAAATTTGGCAAGTAATACCGTCTTATACTACAAGTATAGGGAAAAATCTGAAAACTCTACATTTTTAATGAAATCATAAATAAAATAGATTTTACTAATGGAATCAAAATTTATAAGGTACTTTAATATACCTTGTATGTACCTACAAATTTGTACGGAACCCTCGGTAAGCGAGTCCGACTCGCACTTGGCCGGTTTTTTAAAAACGACCCACTTTATACTGTCATTAAGAAACATATATTGCAATTCTCCTTAGCAGTTGTCAAGTCGTAACAAACGACTATGCTATGCCTTATTTTACAACGCACCACTCTAAAAAGTCCCATGTGAGTACTAAGTTCGGAGATATACGACTGTTCAAGTCCCGTACAGTGACATATAGCGGGAGATGTATTTGATAAATCAGTCATTGCCATATTAGAACGTTGGCTGTGACGTTCCCCAGCCATTATCTTACTGAAGATGCCATCAGTATAATATCGTGGATGTTCTCTTGTTTAGTCGATTCTTGGAACTATCTATACATGGGTTGGCAGATCCTTTGGTACGGTGTGTTTAGAGTTTAGATACGTTGTTTGCATATTACAGTACATTATAATTTGGATATTATGTATTTAAGCACATCCACCATAACTGTGCAGTTATATTATAAATGCATCTACTGCACTTTATTTATGTTTTTTCTTTTGGAACTGAACATACATAACAGGAGAATATACCTATCTACTATGTGGAGATAATAATTTATTAATATTATTCAGTCCGTTGGATTTGAGTCGAATTATATCTTGGTCTATGCGGTTTAAAGGCATAACAAATTGTTGTGTTTTAGAGGTTTATTCCTTTCAACAAAAACATAATATAAAGACAATTTTACAACACCAAAAAAAATTTTGTTGTTGTAAAATTGTCTTTATATTATGTTTTTCTTTGTTGTTCAGCATTTTGTAAGTTTTATAACTGTTTTGCGTTCAGTGTGCCAATAAATGCTTTCTTATTCTTTAAATTGATTTTCAGTTTACAGAGCTGATTGTTTATGACGCTGAATATGTATTTATTATTTACTGAGAACAATAATATCACTGCAAGCTCACAATAACTGCCCATTAGTCCCTTTTGTTCGGCGAAGTAATCCCGAGCAATCTCTTACAAAAGAAGCGATCCGCTACGTAATCTACTCGTAATGCATGGACCTCGGGTAAGACCGGGTATTGCGAGAAAAATAGCTTCTCGGCGAGATGATTAACGTGGCTGAGAATGTGTTTGTTTATTGCTTTTGCGTTTTTTGTTCTCGCATTTGGGTCGTTTCCAAAAGGGATGTCTGTAGTTAGGGCTTAATTGAACAAAATGTTAATGTCGTTCCTTTATGTAACGAAATTGGACCATATAAATTGTACGGTAAATTTCGTTACACAAAGGAACAAGATTAATATTTTGTTAATATGTCCCTTAGTTACGGACATTTTTTGAAAAATGATCTATTTAGGACTGGTCATTGGCCGCTGTTCTCTTTTGTAAAGATCTTTCCGCAACGCTTATAGTTAGCGGGATTTATAGGGTATGATCAAACTTCGAGGCCAGCAAAGCAACGCATTGGTCAACGGCGATGACCACTTTCCGTCAGGTAGGCCCGTCTCGGTGATGTCGTGGTGGCTTGATAGCGATCCCACGGCATCACCGTGAAGGCACAGGTTGGAAGCATCCCCGAAATTTAGTGGGTAGGCCAATCCCTATTGGAGCGGAGAGCCCCACATAACCAACGCGTAACATCTGGCTGTCAACCCCGATGGCCTTAGGTTACGTAGAAAGGTAGGCCCGTCTGTCTGTTTGCTAATCTAAAACATAATTCGAAAGAGTTTTGTTGGTTCAATCCTTTCTATCAGTGATATAATACATATGGTCGCGCACTGTGCGGTTCCAAAGAAATTTCCTCCTTACCGCGCACAATCCAAATGTGGAATAAGCTCTCTGCCGCGGTTTTCCCGGAAGGCTACAGTATGGAGTTCTTCAAGAGTGTGAATAGGTTTTTAAAGAGTCGGCAACACGCACGTAATGCGGCTGGTGTTGGAAGCGTCCATAGGCTGCAGTGACTGCTTACCATCATCATCAGCCCGTATTAGTCCATTGATGGACATAGGCCTCTCCCATGTCACGCCATCGCATACGATCCGCGGCCACTCGTATGTTTGTTTGCCACCCTAGTGGTATGAAAAAAAAAGCGTGTGGTCATATTCCATATCACACGACCATACAAAGCGATTGTTGTACAAAAGCCCTTTAAATTACGTCCGATACCGTGAAAGTTGTTCTATTACGTCACGGTTTACGCAGTCTGATGATGACGTCATCGTCCACGCCGCCCATTGTCAAGGAGATTAATGTAATGTCCGCAGTGACGTCAGCAAACCCTGGCAAATAGATCTGCGGAACCTATGTGTCTGGCGGGATTACGATGATAGTTATGCAGAGGCATTAAGTAAATCTGTACTTTTTTTGTATTAAACAACTAGCTGTCCCAGTGAACTTCGCTCTGCTGCAGGATTTTTATTTTTTTAGATGTTTTATTAGTTATTCTGTTGTTCGGGGCAGCGACAAACCCAAAAAATCAAAGATCATAAAAAACGGTCCAACCGTTTTCGAGTTATAAATGGTGTAACTATCCCGACTTTATTTTATGTATAAACATGTAGCGACACTACGACCTATACACTCTTTGGAAGAGGAAGAAAGTATCAGCCAGGGCTCGTAAGCTCGCTCAATAATTTAAAATATTGGGCTATTTCGGGGTTTTTGCAAAATGCCGGTCCCGAGCCCTGGCTTTCCATCAGGCAGCTCGTCTGCTCGTTTGCTACTTATCATACAAAAATATACATAAAAATAACGAACTGTATTTATACCTTTAATTCTTTATACTTTATAATGCATCGCTTATGCTAATAAAACCCCGAAGATAAGGTAAAAAGTTGCCACGCCTTTTGACAAGAATTAATTGGCCAAACTTATGTTTTCCGCACAAGTGTTTTTATATGTTCGTAACTTAATTAAATTCCTTATCTCGCGAATGAATAAGTAAAAATTTGCGAAAACATTCGCGATTAAATAATGTTTGGTAAATTGTGAGCTGTCAAAATGTCTATCACGCTGTTGTTGTAATCAAATTGTTTGAACAGTTTATTTGTTAACGACGTGTAAAATTAACTAATCACAATTCTTAAGTTATTTATTCACTAATCTTTCTGTGTCCTAATTCAAAAAGACACATCTCAGATTCATAGATTATGAGAAACAAGCAATTTTATTTTGGGCAATGGCATGATATTGGAGATGTGCAAGTTTTCTTAATGAATTTTAGAATAATTTTATGAACTAAGATTTCTTTTTGGAAATGTTCCATTCCATTGATATATTTTGAATGCAAAAATGTTAAAAGGAGAAATTAGATTTTTTTTAGATGCGTCCTTTTGATTTAGGTCGGCAGTTTTATTCTGAGTATAGTCAAGTAGGACGTCACAAAACGAAATACAATGACAAAATTAATATACCAGAACATCTTTTTTCTACAATAGATCTACAGTAGACCCCGCGAGTTCGTTGACTTTCTTAAGTCGCATAGCTCTGCTATTTTTTGAAAATTCCCAAAAACTGAACAGTATTTTTTTTTATTTTCATATTTATCCAACCTGCTCACAAAATAAATCACGAAGATCGGTTGAGAAATTCGACCGATAGACAGATATGTGAAAGCATTTTTGCCCAAGCTGAAATGCAGACGCTTCGCTCGCTCGGTCAATAAATAAAAGCAATATTTGGCAATGAATAAAACATTAATTCAAAAAATAATTTGGCAATTATAAGGACCTCACACGTGTCTGTTGTCCATGTAATGTGTGTTTTCCATTATAAACCAGTATTTACTTATTTAATATCTTCGATAAATAGTAATTTAGCTGCCGTTCAACTTGGTTGACATTTCATGATTTGGTACCTCACCGTATTAAGATATTACAAAATTTCACTTTAAATTACCCGTGTTCTTACCGCGATATATCCTTCGATTTAAATTTTTAATGTAAATTACTGGAAGCTGTAATACATGTGGTTTGGTTTAAGAAATATGAGACATAATTGCGTTTTTGTCGACCGCCTGCGATATATTTCACTTCGCTTCATATTCGTCGTCTTCATAGCAATTATATGTGACGTCCCGCAGGTAAAGGTACCTTATGCATGTTGTCGCTTGCGTCGTATCCGACTCCGTTACTATAGGACATCAAGATAGAAGGACACAAGCTTCAATATCCATAAGGTACCTTTGCCCGCGGATTATGGTAATATCTAATCGATTTGTAAAGTTTTCAGCAGCTATGCTCATGCTGAGTGCAAAGTACGCATTTAATTATTTATTTATAGTTTGTATATGAACATAGTTTTTCAAAGATTGATTGATACTAATTGGAACTAGAAAAGAAAAGCTCTTTTTCTCAGTTTTTTTACTTATGCCTTATATGCTTTAACTCGCATCACATGTTAGTAACGCGGACAAGCTTAACCGTTTTTAATAGTTCTTGTGTGAGAACCGCCCTTATTTAATATATTATTTCACAATCTGTCCGTCATAACAGTATATGGGTCATTCTCAAAAAAGATGTCCGTAGTTAGGTTAGGTTAGTTGCACAAAATGTTAATGTTGTTCCTTTGTGTAACGTAAGTTATCCATATAAATTGTATGGTAACTTTCGTTACACAAAGGAAACAGATTAGCTTTTTGTTAATGAATATTGCATGTAAATTTAAATTAAATCTCTTACGGCTTAGAAGAAAAAGCTTGCTAATTTCGGATGGATGGACACGACTTAGGCTTAGTCTTAGCATCCGTCCGTCCGTTTCGCTTCGTCCGTCACTGTCTTCCTCCAAATGTTACTCAGTCTCCTACATAACTAAAACCGAATTCGGTTCGATTGGCAAAGCCGCTGCAAGACTCATTAATGTTTACGTAATCGACAATTACTCGATAGTAATAAAAGGAGCGATTTTAAGCAAGTAACTATAATTATCTCCAGTTAATATTTCTTACCAAACTTATTCAATACTAGTATTTTCCCGCGGCTTCGCCCGCGTTATCCCCGTTACTGTCCCATGGGAGCTCTTTATCGGGATATAAAGTATCCTATGTTTCAATCCAGGATTTGGTCTACTCGCATGCCAAATTTCAGCTCAATCCAACCAGTTGTTACCCCGTTATTTAGTAACAAACATCTTCACAAACTTTCACATTTATCATATTAGTACGACCGTAAGATGAAATGGCAAAATCGCAGTAATCTAATTAAATATTTGAAGACTTTGAAGTATGAATGTTGAAATGGGCCACGACACGGAATGAATACGCTTTCATCGCGGGAACATTGAATAGCATTCGAGTGAACAATCAGTTAGCGTTTCTTCCCTAAACACATTAATTATTCAACATCAATTCCTTGAGTCTCGGCGCTGGAGACAGGAATACAGAAGGCCAATGAAATTGTATACAGGGTGATTTCTGGGTCGTGGAGCAAGAAAAGAAGATATAATACAATATTCAACGATGAACCTAATGATGTTAATTATTAATTTCTTATCTGTAATTTGTAATTATTTTTCAGATTATAAGTAGAAAAAAAAACATTTTTTCATAAAATTTGGTCACCCTACTCAATGTGACATCTTGTCGCTTCCCATACTGCGTATGTCAAAAGTCGTAGGGTGACCGACCATGATTTACTTAGTTTAAGATTAATTCTACTTAAAAATAAGAAAATTATAATTAAAGCTGTTTTGATCAAATGCTATCATAAGATAATATTGACCAGTTATAGAGTCAGAAAAACTGGTCCGGGATCACGACCCAGAAATCACCCTGTATTACTTATCGAGGATGGGTAGTGGCGGAACAGTAAGAATTACCTATCTAAGGTGTCCGAATGTTCGTAAAGAAAATGAACAAACATTCGGACACATTAGCTTAGATAATTCTTACTATACAATCCTGACTGAAGCATGCTAAAAGTTTGCTTGTAGTGTGTCCGTACACGGTGCGCACACATTCAAGTGGTGCGATGTACCTTATGTCGGAAGAAAAATTACTGATATTTTGCATATTACCGCTCTTGGTGTGTA
The DNA here is from genome assembly GCA_947034925.1 of Eudemis profundana. Classification (NCBI taxonomy): domain Eukaryota; kingdom Metazoa; phylum Arthropoda; class Insecta; order Lepidoptera; family Tortricidae; genus Eudemis; species Eudemis profundana. The sequence continues at coordinate 22,687,463 of OX344805.1, read as the reverse complement.
ATAATATGACATCTCTCCTAAGGCTGGTAAAATAAATAATGTCCCAGTTCGCAGAAGAAGAAGAGATGACCCGTTGACGCTTTTTCTATATTTCTCAATAGTTTATTCATCTTTCACCGGATATATGATTTGGTAATACACGGGAAAGGACGGTTGAAACGCACCATGGCCTTACCCACCTGAGAAGTCACTGAAAGAAGAAAGAAAGAAAATACATTTATTTATGAAAGCAAAAAGTTTTAAAGTGGAAAAAAAAACAAGAAAACACAAACAATAAAAATCTTGCTGCCACAAAAAGGTCCCACCTCAGCATAATTCCAACTCAAGAGCCGGCGCTGGTCTTCCGGTGGATTCAGACAGGGGCAACGTCACGGCGAGTTATCACTGCACGTTACGGGTCTACTGGACCGTCTCTCAACTGCGGATTTGTACTGTTTCGTTCTGAAATTAGAGTTATGATGGGGTCGCGAACAATGAGGTTGCGTGCGGCGTGATGATGGCAAGCGGCCGAATTCATTAGCAACCGCCTGATACATTTACATTCCTTCTGCGAACAGAGGAACGCATTTTATTAGGAATATTGTGGCTGTTACGGCGTTTGGTGCAAGGTATTGTACTGTAACTATATTGTGCTTTTGAGATTTGAGGAATCGATATTTGGAATTAAAAGAGAATTCGGTGTTACACAGGACATCGAGAATTGAGTTTGCTCAGCGAGAACATAGGATATTAACAAACTTAGTAGGTACTTACCCACGCATAGAGTGTCAAATAACTAAAGTAGCACACAAGCTCTATGAAAGGGTCGATTTCAGGCGTAATGCCAGCGCTTTTTACCCGACTACGGCGAAGCAAAAAGGAGGGTTATGATTTTAGCACCGTATGTATATATGTATGTATGTTTGTATGTTTGTATGTTCGTTTGTTCCCTCATAACTCAAAAACTACTAAACCGATTCAAACATGTGGGGTATCGTTAGATTCGTCTTGATTCTGCGCGGGTTATAGGCTAGTTAGTTGAAACTGAAATTTAATATAAAGGCCGTGATTCTCAAAAAACTCAAGGATTAAAAAATAAAAGTCATCGAGTAGCATCGAGTTACATATCAAATTAAAGTGCTTTAAAAACCTATTGCAAAAATGTATCACACATGCTGATACAAGTATATTATGCAACAATATTTTCATTTTTAATAACAACAAGAACGATATTCAACAGCTTGATCTCCGACGATTCGTTACAGAAGGGCTAGCATAATGTGCAGTAATGGCAGTCGTGGCACGAAACGTCATCACCCGTTACTTTCATAATATATTTGAAAGAAAAAGAAAAAACATATATTGATATTTTGACACCTGCTAAATATCCTAATGGCCTGCTATGCTAGACCTTTACATGTGTCATTCGTATTGAGAGATATCGGGTAACTTCGTATTTGCGAACATTGCCGAATACATGTCATTTTCATGCCGCCAACTGACGCGTGTGTTGTGTCACATCAAAAATGTTGAAATAAAATCGTTGTAATGCCGTAAATATGCTGCCTCACTGCGAGCAGATTTAAAAATATGTCTGAGGAGGCATATATTATCACCGGTACGTATTATTGTATTAATATTGAAATAATTGTACATGTCGATTTTCTCTATCCGCAATGACAGTTTGCTAAGCTACTCAACTAGAGGTGTGGCTAAGATGAAGTCGATATTTTGTATCGACATTGGTTACGTATGAATTGAATAACTCAGTGCACCTAAAATACAAAATTAACCCTTTCAGATTTCCTAAAGATCCGCTTCTAGAAAAAGAGTGAATGAATACTACCGGCCGGGATAGTTTAGTTTCCGCAGCCCTGTAGCAGTAGCACAGTATGCGGTAGCCAAGATATTTTTCATAATTTCATACAAACAGAGAAACATACTTATCTAATTAAAAACTTATTTTAATGTAGCAACATATTTAAAAAAGTAAGTCTTGGACTCAGGCAAACAGCAGACATACGTATTAAATGCACTCAAAAATATCTACTCTTTAATTGCAATAAACTTCAAGGAAAGATGTTTCTAAATACGGTAACCATGTATTATCTTTGTACAGCTGACTGTAAGAGCCTTATCACTCTGGCGATTTGCGAGCGAGCCGCGGGCGAGTTTCCATACAAATGTCACTCGCGGCGAACTCAAAAAATACTACCCAAATAGTACCCTAGGGCCCTAAAATTTCATTTCTCTAGCTATCATAGAAGCCGAGATATAGTGAGCTCTTTCTATAAGAAATTCCCGGGTACGCCAGCTTGACGGTGTGAAATTTTGTACACGTTAAGTCATGGAATATCTCGGCTTCTACGATAGCTACAGAAATGAAATTTTAGGGCCCTAGGGTACTATTTGGTTACTATTTTTTTAATATAAAGCGTTTCCAAAAACAAAGCCGTTCCAGAGATACAAATGGTATACGCCTGCTTGACACCCAGTAGCGTACACCGTGAACAGGCCTTATATTTCGAAAAGTTTAAGGGTACTATTTTTTTCACCAAGGCATTTCGTCGGTACTATTTGGGTACTATTTATTGGCTGCATCAGATTCTGAATATCTTTACGGTGTACGCTATCTTGACGGACACGTATGAAAACTTGCCCGCAAATCGCCAGTGTGATAAGGCCCTAAATCGATATCTATAAATCACTCTAGTCACACTTAGTCGCACCCCTATAATAATTATTTCTTTCTACTCAATAACAGATGACACTGTGTTGTAAACTGCTTTAATCCATCTGTTCTGTGTCTTATATCGTTGTAAGCAAACCATGTATCTAAGTGTTACTGTTGTAATTCTTGTCATTTAATACTATTAAATGGAGGGTGCTCATGAAAGAGCTCGGTCGTTGGCCTCACACCCTGATATGGTTCTTAGGAAGGAAAAGGCGCTTAAAACCGTAACTGAATAATAACTAAAAATACGTAAATAAAATAAAGTTAAAAACTAAAACCCGACTACGAAAAAGTCTAAAACAAGAATCTTAGGTTTTAGTTCGCCAGGTACAGATAAATTGCAATTTTTTTAATTTAGAGAACGTTTCGAGTATGCCGTCAATCGTTCGTAGTCGGAGGCCCCTTTTTTGTTTTTTGTCTTCTTGCCGGGGCCTCCGACTACGAACGATTGACGGCATACTTGAAACGTTCTCTAAATTAAAAAAATTGCAATTTATCTGTACCTGGCGAACTAAAACCTAAGATTCTTGTTTTAGACTTTTTCGTAGTCGGGTTTTAGTTTTTAACTTTATTTTATTATTTCATTAGTGTTGGTCTTTTTTAACCGCGAAAGACTATCGAGTGACAACAACTTTTGATTAAATCATGTGTAGCCTCGATACCGTCTCTCATTTATAATAAAAGTTAACTGCGATTACCACCATTTACTGCTATATTTACTGGAACATGAATGAAAAAACATCCGCAGCTATTCATATATATGTATAACACCTTGCACAATTTATGCCCTATAAGAAGTCAAGACTTGGTAACATTGATCATATTAATCCCTAATAACCACATTTTTACTAAAAAAAACCCGACCGCGGTGCACTTTGAAACTGCATAAAATCCGCCATTTTGTTTATTTTAACGAACTTGATACCCAGTGACACTCGCACCATCAAGACGAATCTAATGATGTATCATTTATCAAAATCGGATGTGCCGTTGAGTAGTTACGAGCGGACACAGGAACGGACATACATACATACAGGTCAAACACATAACCCTCCTGTGGGCTTCGCCGCAGTCGGGTAAAAAAGAATCTTTTTTTACAATAATCATATATTTCTAGTCAGGCTTTAACAGAGATATATTATGATCAGGTAATATTTAGGGAAAGCAGAACAGAGTAATGGTCGTATGATAATTTACATGCTATTTTATTTCCTTACAAGTATCCGCGGAGCTAGAAAGCGCGGAGATTATGCAGCAAATGCAATCATTGCTTGTATTATTTATTATCTGGCTATACATAGGCTGCATCTTTAAATAGGCACTATAATCCGTTATTAGTACATTACACAACTAGGGTGGTAATACAAAGAAAGGCCGTAAGATGTTTGCGGCCCGAGTTGCAAGCGAGATTACTTCACTTGAATAAAAATACTAGTAACAGTAACAACATATTTTTCTTAAAATCTTAATATATAACAAAACTAGGCGAAATACATTCCAAATTTATCAGTATTCCTACACTTATAAGTATAAGTCACTTTTTATCCGACCACGAATGGAACATATCCTAGAGTTATGACTATTTCTGCTTCGTGGACGGAATCGAGATCGAGACCATCTTATAGTAAAGAATTTAGGTGTGGATTGTTACTAACTAAAACGACATCTCGCGACGAATAATTTAAAATATGACGTCATAAATAAGTCTCCTTCAAAACTTTATACACATTTAATAATACTTGTCAAACAAACTCGTATTAAATTTCTCCCGCTTGTTTATTTGCGAAGCTTTATGTATGAAACGTGATTAATGATTTCATAAATCTACTTTTGTGAGTGTATTTTAACAAACATTTCAACAGTTAAATCGTTCTTTCGTCGCAAATCAGATTTCGATAATTAGTCATCTGTTGTTCCGTGGTGTCGGAGGGTACAAAGGAATCGATAGGTATTGTATCCTGCTGTAGAAAAACAGCGTATTTTGGTAGGAAATCCTGATCTCTTAAGCTCTTTTAAAGGATAGTAGGAGGGTATTCTACACCCCTCGCTCCATGAATTATGTTCAGGGCGCGCCGTCTGTGAATCTATCAGTAGGTACCTTTCATCAATATTTGCTTCGATTTTTGACTAGGGCAATCCTTATATTTTAAGCCCAGTAATTATTAGCACACGTAGGCTATTTTCATAACTTACGCTAATTCGTCAAAAATAAGTTAGTATCAAGTTAGAGATAAAAGGTGTAATTTAGTTCATGTTCACATAAATGTAATGTCTCAAAATTTGACCCGAAATTATGGCAAAAAACAAAAAACCTTGTAAAAAATTCAATTCTTGGGTTTCTGTCGTAAATGGAATGCCTGTGTGTCTATAAATGTGTTTATTATTTCATCAATGGACAGATTTAGCTCTTTTTTGTTAATACATTATATTTAAATAGTACGAGAACTAAAGTTATTTACCAAAATAGTTGCCACAACTTAATATTTATAACAATTATCGTCGAAATTACATAAACTTTTAGTCGTGATTTCAACTAAACAGGATTATTATGTTCTAGTTAAATTATTTGTAGATAAGGACCGGCCGGTAATCTGATACGAATATTTCGGAAGGAAGGTCATTTTTTATGGACTTTAATCGAGGTTAACGGTCGCATCAACATTATCTATTCCATCGTACTGAAGTTGTAATTTAATATTGCACGGGCGCGTGCAAAACGTCGTGCCGATTCTTTCGTGTATCTTTTGATTAAGAGAATTAAACTTTTAACGATGTAGCCTTTTAATTATAAGCCAATAAACTTAAATTAAAAACTGAGTGTTTTGATTTATGGGGAAAAATGGTGTAGACCCCTGAAAAGTAAGTAAGAAACGATTTGAGCAAATCAACTTCGTCTATCGTTTTTCCGCAATGTGCAAAAAAGTTTTTCAAGGGTATAGAGATGATAAAAGTGTCATATTTTTACAAAAACTGTACCTATGTTCTTATTTGACTTAAACCATCACAAAAGGAACAATCCTAAAAATCGTAAAAGTAAGAGGTGAAAAATTATCAGGTATTCTATACAGCGGAATAATCGGAATATTTTTCCTTAATTTTTCATTCAGCCAGCCCCTCGGGTTTGCTTTTACTTAGCGAAAACCTTATTTAAAATAAACAGGGTGGTGTAAACGGGCGACGTGCTTCAAATGCTGAGCGTTCGATCGAGGTATTATTTTCGGCTGGCAATAAATGAATGGGGCCAAAGTGGTCGGTGTTGCCAGCTTTGTATTCCTCGAGTCGCTGTGTTACAGGTTTATTTTAAATGAAGCTTGGGATTAGGTTTGCGCTTGTGTATTTGCGGTGTTGAGTCTTCAGAGGTTTAAATTTATTTCTGCCTAAAAATACTGATCTTATGTGTGAGTATGAGCCAGTGTTTCAGGTGTATGATAGAAAAACTTTACTTACTCTTAATCAACTTCTATTTCGATTTTCGTACAATCAGCAGCACAAGTGCTCTAAATTACTAGCACATAACTCAAATTTCAAGAGGATAAAATTTATTAAGTTTATTTTAGTCATGTTATTCTACGCAGCAATATTTTTGTAGACTGTACAAAAAGGAAGCGTAATTATTACAAGTGTGGCGCGTATGAGGAGGTCGAATTTTAAATTTCTTAAAACAATTGAATATTCGAATTTGGAATGGCAGCGGCTCAATAAATGACGCCTACCGGCGCCAAAAAAGCCGTACACGGCGATTTTATTGACAAAATCTTTAATTTTACGAGCCATTGCATCGCGATACAGTCGTTTCGCAAGCAATGGGCAGCTGTCGGCCGCAGTCGAGTTATTTTATTGAATTAGATAACGTGCGTTTTTCATTGCTGCATGTGACAGGAATTTCATCTTTAAGGACATCATAGGACAGTCTTTTTATAGATATAGCCGTACTTCCCCCAAAGCATTGCCCTTGCGATTCAGAGAGGTAATGCCATGCCGCAGGCTGCTAGATTTAGTATTATTTTTGTAATCTTAGTTTTTATGTAGTTTAATTTAGTTTTTGGGTAAATTTAAAACCACAAATAATATTTAATACACACAATAAAAAGAAAACACCCCATAAGTTTAAATCCGCAACGCAGGTTTCGTCAGGTGGATACAACTTCACAACTTCAAACTTCACACTTACCAACAAAAGGCTTCGTCATTTGACATTTAACTCATTATTTTATACATTAAGTTCCTTATAATGTAGATATTTGAGGAGATCCCTCGATTTCCCCAAAATCCTATCATCACATCCTAAAGTTTCAACGGTAGGTTAAACAGCATGAAAAAAACTTGACGTAGCGTAATAATAGTGCAATTTTGGTATGAAACTTCGATTCTTTTAATCATGCGACGCTCCCATTCCAAACATCTTTAAAGACATTTTTCATTCCGGCTTCGGCCAAGATTCTTTATTCGAATTGCATTTAAATATGTCAATTTTGATATATTGACAACTGTAACAGATCGTTTGTGTTGACAAGTATATAATGGTCCAAGGCGGCCGTTGATAAATGATTTTGCTTTTAAAATCTCGTTGACAAACGACGATGCGGTTGAATGTGCGACTGCCATGTGTAAAGTAACCTTGTTGTTGTTGAGTAAATGTTCCTTTAATGGTAACACGTGTTTTGTATGAAAGTGCAGGTTACTCAATACTATGTGCAATTGTATTAGGAGGTAAATACGTACCTACTTGTAAGGTGCATTGGGGTAGGTAATGCCGCACGTAGGGTAATTTTGAAAATTAGGACTTTCTACTAAACTATGCATGTTTTTAAGGTGTGCAATTAGTTGAAGCACTATTGGCGTGTTAGCATGTTACAGTAAATATATGTTGCGTGGATTACGAGAAATTCTTAAATTCCAGAATTACCCCATGTTCAAATTTACCCCTTACATGAAAACATTTCAACAAAGGCAGTTTTGAGAGTAACATATAGTTTGGTAGTAAGGCCAAATGGAAAACATATTAAATGAATGTAAAAAAGGACGGTTCTCAATTCGTCTGTAGGTGTATGTTGCTTTTTTTTGTAGCTTTACTACGCGATTTTACAGTTTTGACGCCCTGGCTTCAATAGATGAATTTTATGAAATACTAGCGACCCGCCCCGGCTTCGCACGGTGTTTCTCTATTATATTATACATATAAACCTTCCTCTTCAATCACTATATCTATAAAAAACCGCATCAAAATCCGTTGCGTAGTTTTAAAGATTCAAGCATACATAGGGACATAGGGACAGAGAAAGCGACTTTGTTTTATACTATGTAGTGATGTAGTTTGATCTTCATCCCTTTTATCTGTTTCATTTTGTTTTTGATTATAAGCCGTCTTTTTGTTTTTGATTGGTAGGTCAAATTATTACATTGAGCGATTTCTTACATCAGGAAAATCACACCAACTCGATCATCACAATTGATAACGCATTTAGTTGCCTCAATGTACAAAGCAAATCAAAATTATTTATTTCTTCTTTTTTCTTCTCTTTCACACGTCTGATTCTATTTTTTTGGCGCTTCAGGTGTCCTTCTGGTGAAGAGACGAAGAGAAGTGCAGGTTTCCTCACTATTTTTGTATCTGTGCGACCATTTTATAAATTTCTCAATTCGCTGGCTATGTTACTTTTCCAAGGTATTTAAAAATAGAATTTGTGTCATTATGAAAACGTCCAAGTTTCAATTCGTTCACAGAGAATTATAGAACATAATTGAGTCAACGATTATTGTATTTATTTGGATAAACTAGACTTCTAATCATGATCGATTAAGTCTAACGGGATATGACGCAACCGGTTCAAAAACGTCTAAATTCGAAATATTGATCTAAATCTGGCTCTCGAAGACAAATGGCCTGCCAATAGATCAAGCTATGCCAAGTTAAATTACTTTCAGGTTTATTTCTCGTTAAATATGCAACTCGCGCGCAGGTAGCCATCCCACTCACGCGGCGAGCTGGCGCCATGATCGTGACAGAAATGAGAGGTTACTTTCAAAAAAGCTTATTTCTGCTTTGGTGGTTCCTTAAAACTGTACCTTATCGTTGAGGAGATAGAGTTGAGATTGGATGTAACGTTAGGTAAAAAGAAACAGAAAGGATAGTCCAAAAATGATGCTTGCACAAAAGAACGCATTTTTACAGTAAGCTGTTATGAGTTACGCCCTTTTGCAAGTGACTACTTGTAACAAAAAGTAGTATTGTCTTGAATAAATACCCTGCAAGTATCTTTCAGTTACATAGAAAAAAAAACTGCTTTTCATTAGAGCCGTTAGTATGAAAAAAGATTTTGATGGCGCTACACTAATCCATAGTGAAATATATAATTATAATATACATTTTTGTCTTTGTAAATACCAATGTGTGCACCAGGAAAGAAGCTCTGAGACGGGAATGTCAACTGATCGTAAAGTGTGCCACCAACACCTAAAATGACGAACAACCACTCTTTCAAGAATGATACCGACATACAGGAATTGAAACGGTATATACCCAACTTTAGGTTAATTTAGCAGACGTTTTAAGAATCGAAAGCTTATTAACCCATCATTTTATTTACATTACCCGTTCATGTATGCCAATAAATTGTCTCAAGTCATAACGTTTTATAGTGGATGTATTTAATAGCTTTATGGCTAGTTAGCGACGTCGCGCCGTGCGCAGGCGCCGGCCTGTCAATCAGGTGAGCGCACGATCGGCGCAGCTCCTATGAAGAATAAAGTACTAAGCGACACCAGCAAATAGTCGATCTAGAGCATTTGTGGGCATTCTTCAAAATAAGTAGTATATGGCCCGCGACGCGATTTTGATGGATTACTTTTTTAAACAAAAAATAAAAATGATATATACAGTAACTAAATTAGAACTTATCTATAGACAGGTTGGTGTCTCTTTTTTAAGTATACAAGATACCTTTATGCCACACCTGGCCATAAAGTGACTTTTTCCGCACGCTGCGCGTACGGAAAAGCCGCTTTCTGGCCAAGTGTAGACATAAAATGATGTACACAACACGGGAGGCAATAAAGAAAGCCCTCGATCGCATATTTACGTCCCTCCCTTGCAGCTCGGGCCGTAAACATCTGCGATCTCGGCCTTTCTTTGATTACCACCCTAGTTGTGTAATGTACTATTGTATTGTTTTTTTGTGTAAAAGACCCCTTTTGGCATACTTGCAAAAATAAATGATTGAATATTTGATTTCACAGATGTGGGGAGATCCCTAGATATATGGGTATATAGGTACAGTCGAGTTCATCATTATCTGAGCAAAGATTAGACCAAAAATATCTGAACAAGACCCTATTGTCAGAAGCATAAGAACTAGATCAGATATTTTTGATCCGTTCTTTGCTCAGATAATGATGAACTCGACTGTACCTTAGCTATGCTAGAATACTTTGCTTATTTTTTATTCCAAGGTTATCTTGAAATGTAGGGTTTCATCCTTCTACCACCTTTACTATCGTCCTACCATCCATCACTCGTTCGGTCCTCGGTCCGTCTAATGTCTATCTTGCACTTCTGTAGACATGGCCTACGGGGCAACCCAATGGATTCCATATTTTATTGTACGAAAGTGACAGGTTATGCTGAGACGAAGTTATGACCAGTTGTGCCATTTAGCCTTACAAGGCTCGAGACGTTCTTTTTAAATACGGTCTATTTTTTTTAGCTTTTTATGGTACTTGTGTCTTAGGCATGTTTTGATTAGTTCCGTTAGCATGTGGTTCTTATGTCACTTCACTTATGCGTATACGCAGCTTCAATAACCTCCCAGTGGCGCCGCAATGCGCCGGAGCCTTTTAATTGCCGCCTTTTTCAATAATAACAGCCTCTAGTTATATTGCTAAGAAACAGTGTAAACACAATCATTTCACGTGCTGTATTGCATTCGCGAGGTTAAATTTGAATAATAACATGTATTTTATAAAATGTCTTGTTGTACACGGATAGACGGAGAATATTTTATGAGTGATCTTTATCTAGCTAACAAGCCTGATGCAATTTAGGTAAGACAGTACAATGTTGTTTATGTAGTGCAGTTTTTACTATGTAATTACACTTTGACGTAAAACACCACTTTGTTGCGGTTATGAACCACTGTTTTGTTACCAGCCATCAGTCAGATACGTCGTATTTTAAGAATTTGATCACTTATTTCAGCTGATTTACATAAGTAAATTACAAAGGTAATGAAGCGTATACAACGATAACTGCTGCGTATTTTGCTCGTCGGCCGCGTTTTTTCCAAACCTACCAATTTAAACGTCGCTTCATCTCGTGAAATGTAGGGAGACAGATCACTCGCAATAAATTACCATAAACGGATCGAAAACATGCTGACATTATCCCTCAAGGCTCGCCCTCGAACGTAAAAAATCGACTTTAACGGCCCTTTTATTCTTTTGTTAGTAACCGAATCATTTCCATGTGATAAAGCCTCTTAGTTGGTTCTAGTTTTTGCCGACAATGGAAATAACTTGCGTCCCAAGGAGATCCAATAGTTCGTTTTATGTGTATCAAAAATAAATAGTATCAACCTTATAGTTGCTATATGTCCTCGTTACGGGGGGATTTGAGAGCGCCCAGTTAAACGCGTAAAATGTTGTTAAAGTGTCAGTTTTTACTGATGCTAATAAAAATATAGTAGCTAGTCGTTATATCCTGACTTTTATTAGACGAAAGTATACACGCCTGTAACGTGCCGGCTACAGGATGTGGGCCTGCGACATTTTAAAATAGATAATTTCACGCAGAACCTCGTAAACGGGCAGACAATGCCCTGTATTTTTACAGCGTTTTTATTTTACCGTCTCACTAAAACATTTCGGTGCCAATAAAACAGTTTTTTACGACACCTGGACGAGGAATGCCCGTGTTCTAAAGTGATTTTCGTCCAATACGGAGAGTGTGAGACGCTAGTTCGCGTTTATATTGCTTTCGAATCACCTCACGTAACTAACGGAGGCCTATTACGGGAAGGCACGAAAATAAGGGTCGCCATCTGTTTGATTTCCCTAAAAAAATCCATGGATAAAAAGCTATCTATTTATCAGCCACGGACGTCCTCTGCTGGTCATAGGCCTACCCTATAGATCGCCACAAAGTGAGGTCCTGAGCAGACCGCATCCAACGGCTCTCCGTTTCTTTCACGACGTTTCCACCGAGTCTGGGGCCAATAAGATTATTTTTTGTTATTAGTTTTTGTTTTGTCCATGTTCACTTTAAGACCCACTTGTTGAGAAACCCTACTGAGGTCTTCGAGCATTTTGCCAAGGTCCTCCAGCTCCAGGGTCTCAGCCATGACTACAATATCATCGTCGAGATCGACTCAAAAACAAAGAGATCCGTAGAAGAACTAGGGTTACCGACATAGCTCAACGGATTGCAAACCTTAAGTGGCAATGGGCGGGGCACATTGCTCGCAAAACTGATGGCCGTTCGGGCGGTAAAGTTCTGGATTGGCTACCACGTGAAAGATTCGTCGTTCTTCACCCTTATCTTTTTAGAGTCAGCCCTATCTCTATAGTTCCACGTATTAAATCGAGGTACCGCCTGGTACATTACGATGTCTGGTGTTTTATATGTTCCGAAAAACGCGTAACGCGCACGTTTGCGTTCGATAATCGTACGCGCTTTCTGCCTACAACTGTTTCGACACAAAAACGCGCCTACGGCAGTAACGATTTGTATGGGATCGTAAAATTTTGCATGCTGAATGGGCATTTCAATTACGCTTTTTTGTCGATTCTGCTTCGAGCATACGTCTGTGTCCTTGTATTAAGTAGTTAAAGTTTTATGACTTACTCAAAATGTTTCTACTATGTCATTCTTGTACTTAAACGTTCATCGTACGAATAAGCCCAAATTTCCTATGATAAACGTAAAATGACAATTTAGCACTTTATAGCATGAACAACTGGAGATGAATATGCATACGTTTTAACACGACCAATGCGGAAGCGGGCCTTCATTTGACACCCACTAATGTCATACCAACGTAAAAGGTAACTGTATTGTTAACGCAGCGTACACCAGATTTTACGGAGTAACTTTACTCTAATCTAATATTATACTTATTTTACTGATAACACTCCTCTCAAGTAAATGGTATATTTTCAATTGAATCAAACTTAAAGTTAAGGTTAGCACAATCGACCTATAAATATGAAGAGTCTAGTAGTAGTAGTAGTATGTAGTTCGGAAAATAAAACTGCCGAAAAACCAACGTAAGAAACTCGGTGAGGTTCCAGCCATGGAGGGGATCGCCACGGCCAACCACCCGGTCCGACAAACAAAAAAAAATAAACCACGACCTCTACGTTTTTAATACTTTTGACAAGTAAAATTAGGAAGGTGAATATCGGTTTGGTAAAGATGAAGATAGTGTTTCTTAGCAGCTAAGAAGTTATATTAGGGTAGCTACCATCGCGTTACGTAAGCGACAAAAAGTAAATGTTTTCATTAGAGAATGCAATCTCGCGAGATTGGGGTTCAGGCGAGATCTCGCGAGATTGTGAATATGAATACCGCGAGATCTCGCCAATTTCGAGATCTCGCGAGATTGGCGGTTTTGTATGTTTGTTCTTGCAATAATCACAAATTGTGATCACAATACTTAAATACATTAGGAGAAAAAAAAGGATTAGTGATGTTATGAAATAAATAAACATTTATTTTAACGTATTATTTTTATAAACTTTTACGTAATGACGTAGCTAATAATAATCTGTCATTTTTCAATAAACTTTCAAGTAGTAAACTTTGGCCTATCACGTATCTAATCAAATAAGAAATAAAATAAACAATCAGTCTTCTCTTCTAACATAAAACAAAAGTCTTTTAATAAGAAAATAACAACAACAAGTCAAAAACTAAAATGAAAAATGAATCTCAGTAACTAAGTTGAGTATTAAATATTCTGTGGTCGAGTTGACCGAAATTGAAATATTATTAAAAATTAAAGAAAACTATACCTACTCAGAGATCTATTAGAAATTAAATATTAATTAACAGATATACTAATAAAATAAAAAGCTTGTTCAGTAATCAGTTTGCGTCACACGCAAATCTCACATAGTCGTTATAAACTGTATTCTCCGACATCGTTCGTTATTACACTCTTAAATCACATAGAAAACTCTTTTTTGCATTAATAACCACAAAAACACTCGAACGCAATCACGTTTTCACGTTGACTTGACAACAACTGTTATTAGTAAACGTTTTTATGCTCGAGCGCAATCTCGTTAAACTCGTGAGATCTCGGCAATTTTTCGATCGAGATCAGTCTCGCTAAAAAAGGCCGAGATCTCGCAAAAACGAGATCTCGCGAGAACGAGATTGCATTCCCTAGTTTTCATGGATTCCAGGGCCAAATTTGCTGTGTGTGCTAATAACATGACCCCTATAACTCTACACAATAACGTTGTCGATAGCATCACCTCGTCTCGCACCACATTCTATGACGTCGTCGTCCTAATAGACATCGCGTAGGCCGGCATTCCGATCGTGGGTGAATTGACATCTGTACAGAGGTTGTGTCGAAACGTATTTATGCTCAACTTCCTTGGAGAAAGCGTGCTTTACTGCCCGGCCCAATTGAACTACTATGTCTGTCAATTTGTGATAGCGATCCGCTTTTGTTGGAGATGCCATTGTTCTGACGAGTAGTGGGGTAATTTTAAGGTGACATCTAACTCAGCTAGGCATTAATATCGAAGTTTGTAATGTCAATATTGCGCTCACTGTGCAGGCATACGCGTAAAAAATAACAGAGTGAATTATTTTCAGTACAAGCAGGATTGGTGCTTCATTTCGTTGAATAATGTAGTTGAATAAATAAGTAAATGTGCTATTTACAAACAAATTCTATCTACAATATCAGCATAAGATACATTTATTTATATCAAACTAGCATTTACCCCCGGGTTCGCCCGTGTTGTTCCCGTTACTGTCCCCGGGGAACTATTTACCGACATATAAAGTATCCTATGTTGCAATCCAGGACTCGCACTACTTGTATGCCAAATTTCAGCTCGATCCATCTAGTCGTTACTGCGTTATTTACTAATAAACATCCAAACATCTACACAAACTTTCACATATATAATATTATAGTATGAGTATGATTGCACAGTTACATAAAACACATGTAGTACCCAGAAAGTACGAGTGATAATGTCTCTACTCTATAAGTCTATCAATAGGTCCCCCTAACAGGTAATAGGTACTTCTAATTGACTTACAGCAATGTGGTACCCCTTGGTTGAGAACTACACAAATAAAAACGGCTATGAACTAAACAACAGACTGATTTCAATTTTTGTCCAAGACACCAATTAACCTAATGATAACAACGTCTAGACATCGCGTAACAAAAAACCCTCGACAATACATTATTTCTATCTATTGTTTACTTTCTTACACAAAACCACACTGAAGAACCAAAAAGCATCAAAAGCGTTCGATTTTCAATCCAAAGAACATTGTGTTCAGTTGAAAGTAACACTTTCTTTTATATTGTTTACAAAATACCTATGTACTTTGTTTACTTTCCTAACACTTTTACTGGCATTCCTTGGATGCTTTATAAAAACAAAAGGGCATTGTTTGGCCCAATCAGATAGAGTAGCGATGCCGCTGATACGGTACAGGGGTCTACAAAACCCCGCCAACAATCTGCGGTTACATATTTGTAAAAGCAATTACTGGACAAAAACAAGTATACCTTTTAAGTTCTTTTTCTGTCTGTTGTGAAGTTTCCCAACATTTATGCATCGTATTCATGAAATGCCGCAAAAACTATTTTATCGTTCAGTTGGCGTCGCGATGTCGGTGATATGGTCCAGAAAGTCCAAGCCAAAGTATAAACATAGACGAACAAGTAGTCCAATTTCGGCCGCTTAGGAGCGCGCGACACGTATTCACACGAACGCGCGGTAGCTTGTCTGTGTGAGTGCAATCCATAGTTACGCATTCTTAAAACTTTGCTTGTATACGGCGCGCACACATTCAAGCGCGCAATGTACCTTTCGAAGGAAGAAAAATTACTGCAATTATTGTGCTTGTAGGCTTAGGTGGCAATACGGCGCTGACGACAGAGTTTGACTATGATACCTATGATCCACACAGTCACATTTAATTAAGTTCTATAAATTTACTAATAAAGAGAGGGGTATCGCGTTTAGGTATGTGGTAAAAAATATATTCTTTCTTTTCCATAGTCAGTTCAAAATGTGCCATACAACAAGTCCCATAGTTAACTGTCGTTGAACTACGTGAACACTTGACCAATTACTTACAAGACTGAACAACTTGTGACTTCAACCTATTGTGTATTCAATGGCCACTTTAACGCTACAAATTCTTAGAATTCTCCAAAAACAAAACAGAAACTGTTGATCGTATCTAGTAGTGCAGACAAAGAGGCTGAGAAAATTTAACAAATTACAAATGACTGACTATATCAAAGGTACAAATTGTTGGATGAACAAAGTCAATTAAGTGAGATAAAAAGGTACCTTACTGTGCGCATAATTACGTAATATACATAAATATGTTTTGTTTATAACCACGACTGCTATGCGAAAAAGTAAAAGAAGATTTGATAACATTATAAAATACGAAAACTAAAAATAATTTAATGTTAAATCACAAGAGCGCATACCAAGCAATAATTAACTTATTTTGATGAACATTTTTGTGTGTAGTAATAAAACAACTTAAACGGATTAAATCGCGTATATTACTACATTTTTAAGTCCCGACGTTTCGTAACCCTTTTCAGCGTTCGTATAGAGAAGATGGTTTGTCTCTACCACCTGCCTGGGATCCTGTATTACATCTCATCAAGGGACGGGCGAGACACGGCACTGTAAAACCTTAACACTGAACGGTGTTTGTTTCTTCCAAAAATAGCATACCTAGAGTCTTTTTGTTTAAAATATGTTCTTTTTTGCATAAGGCAAGGCTGATAAGTTTTCTTGGCGTCTTCTTTCTTATCCAGTATGCCTTTTGGAAGCGCCGCTAGTTTCTAAGGTTAGGATAGTAAGCCCTTCTGGCATGTGTGTGAACGTCTTTACACATTAGGCCCGTCTGGCAACACTAAAAAAAATTTTTCTGATTTGTTTTACCAAAAATAGCATACCTAGAGTCTTTTGCTTAAATTATTTTCTTGTTTTGCGTAAGGCGTGGCTGATAAGTTTCCTTGGCCTTCTTTCTTATCAAGTATGCCTTTTGGAAGCGCCGCTAGTTTTTTCTAAGGTTAGGTTTTAAGCCCTTCTGGCATGTGTGTGAACATCTTTACACATTAGGCCCATCTGGCAACACTAATATTGAATTTGTATTTTTTAAAGTGGGTAGGTTTGCACAACAGTAATTTTGACAGAGGAAATTTATGATTTTCTCAGTCTACCCGCGACCACGAACGCTGAAAAGGGTTACGAAACGTCGGGACTTAAAAATGTAGTAATATACGCGATTTAATCCGTTTAAGTTGTTTTATTACTATGAGTGATAATCGCGGAAACCGAAGACAATATTTTTGTGTGTAATTTGAACTCGTTCTCCCTATACAAGCTTTTATTCAACTTGCCGTGTATGTGTAAGTCAAATCTTGGATAGGTACTAAATTAGAACCACTTTCTGACGTTCAATTGGGCTCAAAATTTGATATACTTGAGTATCTTCAGTGACAATGCAATTATATGGTATATAGAAAACTAAAAACGGATGACTCACGTTGTAAAACGAAAAGACTTACACTCGACATGTTTCGGGAGTATTCGGCGTTCGCTTAATCATGAGTAGTATTCGCGAACGCTGCCCGGCGACACGTGAGTGATCCGTTTTAATTCAATAATAAGGTATCATGTAGCTGGTCTGATGATGGAGTCGGAAGGTGGTCTTAGGATCATCTTTGGTTTGGGCTCATTATTGGTTGACATTGGTTGACATGCAGTTTACGACTTTACAAAAGGAACAGTCGGCAAACAAATCTTGTCTCAAAACTATATTTTTTACAGCAACTTATGTTTGTACATATACCTACCTATAATGTTAAACGCTATACAGACTGGCTAACAAAGACTGGATCCCAGCGAGTCGCCGCGATGCTAAGATAGGGCAAGCCTGGACCACGCAAATTCCGCCTAATTACCCAGCGCTTAGCCGAAAACGGCCTAAGTGGCATTCTCGATTCGTTTACCGGTTTTCACGGATGCCTCCGAGACATTACCGGTTTTTAAATTGACTCGGGGTTTAAGTAGATAAGCTTACACGCTATCCTTTGCAACTTTGTGTTTTAAATGCTTTCGACGAAATTGACCTTTTACGGAATATTCAAATTCATGTTAATTCACTGGGTAGGGTATGTACGCGTCTTCTGGTATATTCAAGTAAGTATTTATATGATTCCGGTCATAAAACATTTACAGGAGTTTGACTATACATTGGTGCCATATTGTATCAACATTTAAAATAAAATCTATATTTTACTCACGCGTCATGGGTGCACGGCTGATATGGTGATATTAAACTAACCTAAAATCGCCTTTTCTGTACATTGTTTTTAATAATACACGTCGGATATTCGCAACAGACTAATGAGGGTGTTTAAAAATCATAAATCCACCAGGTGGCAGCAGGGTGGCGAATGGTCTATTTGGCAGTAGATGTCAAAATCAGGTGATGTGATTGGTGGATTTTGACACCTACTGTCAAAAAGACCATTCGCCACCCTGCTGCCACCTGGTGGATTTATGATTTTTAAACACCCTCATTTATTCAACGGAAAGTAACGGTAGGTATACATTACTACACGGGTGGATAGATGGCGCAAGTAGTCACTAAAACTATTTAAACTATGTATTTTGATACACCATTCTAACAGTTTTTGTACATTCTTCCAATATATTTCCTAACTATCACTTATGGATCAGGTTGTGCCTGCCTAATGACTTAAATCGGTGAACAACATTTGCCTGGGAATAATAATGTACAAACATTTCCAGGCTTATAAAAACGATCAACAATTCTACGCAGTTACAGTATTACGACGCCCCGTTCCCTAAATATGTCACATAATTCAAACATACTTACATTACATTAACATTCCATTCATCTTATCGTTAAAGCCGATTTTATACGAACCATATGTTGAGCGCCTCATCTGTCCACAATTAACTACGTAATAAAGATTTCAACACTCGATTCAGACGTCGAATCGATTCTTTCATAAATCGATATAAAAGCGATTATACCGACCTTCGCCGTCTTACGATCGATTTGACTGTCACGAATCCTTTGATATGAGTAGCTTGGAACCGAATGATAGTATTTTTGTAATTTTAGCTTATACATATGTCCTATTGGTTTTGATGCGTGTTGAATAACCTTATAATACCCACATGTAGCCTCGGTTACACTAGAGATCACTCACACATTAATTACAAATTTATCTTTTACAGGTAAGTTTCGGCCTCGCTCTGTTTTTTCTGCCATTGAGTAAGTACGAACACAATTGGAGTTTCGCACATCGGATTTACTGTAATAGGTATTAGATTAACTTTAACATCGTTTTGATGTACTTCGTATCTATTGTGTTATTTATGTAACTGATCTCATCACTTCCTGGAAGACTTAGGGAAGGATATAAAGCCACTGGCGTTTGAATAGTGATAAATAAATCAAAAAACGAGCAAAAAACACGATTCGAGGTTGAATTTTTACCCGACTACGGCGAAGCAAAAAGGAGGGTTATGATTTTAGCACCGTATGTATATATGTATGTATGTTTGTATGTTTGTATGTTCGTTTGTTCCCTCATAACTCAAAAACTACTAAACCGATTCAAACATGTGGGGTATCGTTAGATTCGTCTTGATTCTGCGCGGGTTATAGGCTAGTTAGTTGAAACTGAAATTTAATATAAAGGCCGTGATTCTCAAAAAACTCAAGGATTAAAAAATAAAAGTCATCGAGTAGCATCGAGTTACATATCAAATTAAAGTGCTTTAAAAACCTATTGCAAAAATGTATCACACATGCTGATACAAGTATATTATGCAACAATATTTTCATTTTTAATAACAACAAGAACG
Source organism: Eudemis profundana (assembly GCA_947034925.1). NCBI lineage: Eukaryota > Metazoa > Arthropoda > Insecta > Lepidoptera > Tortricidae > Eudemis > Eudemis profundana. Next base: position 22,667,617 of record OX344805.1, on the reverse strand, counting down.
ATATTCAACAGCTTGATCTCCGACGATTCGTTACAGAAGGGCTAGCATAATGTGCAGTAATGGCAGTCGTGGCACGAAACGTCATCACCCGTTACTTTCATAATATATTTGAAAGAAAAAGAAAAAACATATATTGATATTTTGACACCTGCTAAATATCCTAATGGCCTGCTATGCTAGACCTTTACATGTGTCATTCGTATTGAGAGATATCGGGTAACTTCGTATTTGCGAACATTGCCGAATACATGTCATTTTCATGCCGCCAACTGACGCGTGTGTTGTGTCACATCAAAAATGTTGAAATAAAATCGTTGTAATGCCGTAAATATGCTGCCTCACTGCGAGCAGATTTAAAAATATGTCTGAGGAGGCATATATTATCACCGGTACGTATTATTGTATTAATATTGAAATAATTGTACATGTCGATTTTCTCTATCCGCAATGACAGTTTGCTAAGCTACTCAACTAGAGGTGTGGCTAAGATGAAGTCGATATTTTGTATCGACATTGGTTACGTATGAATTGAATAACTCAGTGCACCTAAAATACAAAATTAACCCTTTCAGATTTCCTAAAGATCCGCTTCTAGAAAAAGAGTGAATGAATACTACCGGCCGGGATAGTTTAGTTTCCGCAGCCCTGTAGCAGTAGCACAGTATGCGGTAGCCAAGATATTTTTCATAATTTCATACAAACAGAGAAACATACTTATCTAATTAAAAACTTATTTTAATGTAGCAACATATTTAAAAAAGTAAGTCTTGGACTCAGGCAAACAGCAGACATACGTATTAAATGCACTCAAAAATATCTACTCTTTAATTGCAATAAACTTCAAGGAAAGATGTTTCTAAATACGGTAACCATGTATTATCTTTGTACAGCTGACTGTAAGAGCCTTATCACTCTGGCGATTTGCGAGCGAGCCGCGGGCGAGTTTCCATACAAATGTCACTCGCGGCGAACTCAAAAAATACTACCCAAATAGTACCCTAGGGCCCTAAAATTTCATTTCTCTAGCTATCATAGAAGCCGAGATATAGTGAGCTCTTTCTATAAGAAATTCCCGGGTACGCCAGCTTGACGGTGTGAAATTTTGTACACGTTAAGTCATGGAATATCTCGGCTTCTACGATAGCTACAGAAATGAAATTTTAGGGCCCTAGGGTACTATTTGGTTACTATTTTTTTAATATAAAGCGTTTCCAAAAACAAAGCCGTTCCAGAGATACAAATGGTATACGCCTGCTTGACACCCAGTAGCGTACACCGTGAACAGGCCTTATATTTCGAAAAGTTTAAGGGTACTATTTTTTTCACCAAGGCATTTCGTCGGTACTATTTGGGTACTATTTATTGGCTGCATCAGATTCTGAATATCTTTACGGTGTACGCTATCTTGACGGACACGTATGAAAACTTGCCCGCAAATCGCCAGTGTGATAAGGCCCTAAATCGATATCTATAAATCACTCTAGTCACACTTAGTCGCACCCCTATAATAATTATTTCTTTCTACTCAATAACAGATGACACTGTGTTGTAAACTGCTTTAATCCATCTGTTCTGTGTCTTATATCGTTGTAAGCAAACCATGTATCTAAGTGTTACTGTTGTAATTCTTGTCATTTAATACTATTAAATGGAGGGTGCTCATGAAAGAGCTCGGTCGTTGGCCTCACACCCTGATATGGTTCTTAGGAAGGAAAAGGCGCTTAAAACCGTAACTGAATAATAACTAAAAATACGTAAATAAAATAAAGTTAAAAACTAAAACCCGACTACGAAAAAGTCTAAAACAAGAATCTTAGGTTTTAGTTCGCCAGGTACAGATAAATTGCAATTTTTTTAATTTAGAGAACGTTTCGAGTATGCCGTCAATCGTTCGTAGTCGGAGGCCCCTTTTTTGTTTTTTGTCTTCTTGCCGGGGCCTCCGACTACGAACGATTGACGGCATACTTGAAACGTTCTCTAAATTAAAAAAATTGCAATTTATCTGTACCTGGCGAACTAAAACCTAAGATTCTTGTTTTAGACTTTTTCGTAGTCGGGTTTTAGTTTTTAACTTTATTTTATTGCATTTTAGAATGACGTTTGACACAACTTTTCTTGATGAAAAAGAAACAAAATGCCTTGTATTTTATTGCATTACTGAAAACTTAAAGGAGATTGCCAACTTTTGGTACCAATATCGTTATTAATTGTGTCACAACGAAAACGATACCAAAAATTTAGTTTTATTTTTTAAACCAGAGGGATTTTTTTATTACTGAATTTAAAATGGGAAATCTGAGATCAATTAAAAAATAATTTTGCTGTACGATTTCCGCCGCCACCATGAAAGATGTATGAATTCCTTAGAACTGTATTTGACAGACAAAATCGGTCAAAATCTAAAAGGCCTATGACAGTGGCACCACCGTCTACGCGAATGTATACAAAAATATTAATTCCATAAAACTCCGCGGTTCTTTCTAATACGAACTGCATGATCTTAGCAAGAAAGTTGACAGCTTGACATTCTGTCTTATTCTAAGTTTAAATATTAGGCACTTTATAAGACACGTCTTTTCACAATTTTTTGTCGAAGGACGTAAATCATTTTAAATTCTTTATTTGGTACAAATAACTCGTGATATCTCGCTGATACTTCAGTATACGAGACATTGCGCGTAAATGTAATGTTACAATATTTTTTATCTCACGATGTATCAAAATAGTTTCAAAGAACTTTTTTTATAATAACATTTTAACAATCTGAATAGGCACAATAAAAAACCTAACACAGGTATCTGTAATGACATGTCATACGACTAAGTTAAGTGAAGTCTCGACAACGTCAGGAATTAAAGTTATTAGGTGATTTTGTATTTGGCCGGTTGACAAATATTTAGACGGTTTGTTACGCAAAAACTAACTTCGAAATCTGGAAAACAATCTCAATTTCCTATGGATCCCCGAATACAATTTTAATGGAATTTAGTGATTCGGAAAGGCAGTTTCTTGTTCTCTAAGATACACTCGGTTTCGTGTTGACACAATGACTTTTGATTTGGTACGAGGCCCCATAGACGCGTCGGCAATCTCCTTTAATCAATAACTTTATTAAATTACAACAGGTTTAATAGCCTACATCGATAAACGTATTAAGCGTCCTAGCATAAAATAACATTGATTAAATTATTTAGAAGAATTTCACAAAATAGAAGGTTAGTTACGAAAGTGTTTATGCAAGTATTCTAAAGGCTATAAAAATAAACAAAAATATGCTATCATAAGTGATAAATACTATGACTAATGAACGTGCAAGGATCAACAAAAAAGCTATAAAACGCACGTACCTATAATAGATTCTAAATATAAGCAAAAAATGTAGAAATGGCGAAACGAGCGTGAGATGATCAGCAAAAAGAAGCTTAAATATGCGTATCCATAATTATGTGAAAAAACAGCGACCTTGCGAGCAATCTTCTTAAACGTTGAAAAACTGGTCTGAAACCACACGAACATAATATAGCTTTGAAAACAACAATTAAATTACAGTTACTGCATAGTTAAACCCTTGTCGCCAGTACCTTGACTTTATACAAACCGCAGATCGTATTATCGGCTTATATCAGAGCAGTATTTCAATTTACTTTACAGCCTTGACTAATCATCTAAATCGGATCTTGGGCTCGATCGATTGCGACGATATCTTCTAGAGATCCCATAGAAATGTCGCTGTGATTCCATGCACTTCACAAATAGATAATTCTTGAACGACTATAAATAGAATAGGCTACTTGAGGACTGCGACATTCTCTAAATCCAAATCCTCGCATTCCAAACTAATAATGGCTGTTCTACTATAAAGCGTGATATCTATCATATGGGATGTAGGTACCAGGAACTGGAGTTTTTAACTTCTCTATAAGAACTTTTTTCATTGTACGATGAATTTTTAATTGGACTTAGAGCACTACTGGTCCGCGCGATTCTTACGAGAGACAGAGTACCCATCACTATTTACAGCAGAAGAACCTGATGATGCCATGTAGTCTGATAAGGCTAGTCAGTCGCGGCCAGTGATACTAGCCCGACTAGTTGGAGTCCAACTGACAAATGTTCATGGACTCCGTTTACCGCGCTTATCTTGTAAAAGCCGGGATAATTGTAGGCTACATTGTTGCCAGCTTGGGAGCCTAACTGCACCCAGAAGTGCAGGTTTCTCTTGATGTCTTTTCAGCTTCACGGAGCGGCCTCACTTAGAGTCAAAATACTGAATGCGCTTATTTTACCTGCGTTTAAGCTGTGCTCTTAAGGCGAGTAAGTGGCTAGCGGGCCTGTAGAGTCGTAATTAAGATAATTCTGGTTTCACTTCGCATACTGTTAATACCGCGTGCGAATAAAAGTCGGATTAACTTGTTTATTTAATAGACGAGAGCAACTTGATCTCTTATAACACGAGTGTAATATCGTAAAATATTTGCTTGTTTTGAATGCTGTGTTAGTTTGGTACATGATTATAAAATGCCGTCAATCTTTTCTATAGGAAGGACTGATGTAGATCTAGCAAAATGGTTTTTTTTTTTGGCATGTGATAGTGAGCCACTGCTGGGCAAAGGCCTCTCCCTTAGAGATGTGCCATTCTCGGAAACGTTCTCCGTTTTGTATGGAGAGAGAACGTTCTCGAGAATATTGCCCATACTAAACTGAGAACGTTTCCGAGAATTCTAGAGAACGGCACAACTCTACTCTCCCTTGATTTCTAATGGTCCCGGCTCCGAGCAACCCCTAGCAGGCTGTAAAGAAACACTTCCAGGTTTTCTGGCAATAAAAAATATAGTCTTCATTTAAAGTATTCGTAGGGAACCCTCGGTGGGCGAGTCCGACTCGCACTAGTCTGGTTTTTCATATGGCAAGCCTATCTTTAGTATTTATGGCAAGAGGCGAAGTGGCATCTTTCGCTTGTGAATGTCACATTTCATTAACGAATTTAAAATATTGATGAGTGCTGGCAGGTCATCGTAATAGCGATGATTACAGATGTCGGGCATGGCGTCACGGGGGAACGGTCAGACCGATAATGTGTCCGGCAATCTGCCGCAATTAGGCATGACGTGAGCGCGGAGCGCTGCAAGACCGGAGCGGCTGGCGATTCACACTTATTCCATACTAGCATTTTCCCGCGGCTTCGCCCGCGTTGTTCCCGTTATTGCCCCAAAGGAACCCTTTACCGGGATAATATATATCCTATGTTTCAATCCAAGACTTGGTCTACTTGCATGCCAAATTTCAGCTTGATCCATCCAGTTGTTACCCCGTTATAAGGTAACAAACATCCAAACATCCAAATATCCAAACATCCAAACATCTTTACAAACTTTTGCATTTATAATATTAGTGGGATCGTCGCCTCCTTGCTAAACTTACAAATCTGCAATTTTGATGAACTTGGATTTTAGACCTAAACCTATACAGATTATGATCAAATTTGCGACTTTCTCAAAGTGGTAGATTTGTGAGTTTAGCATGGGGGCGACGATATGGCAGATTTCATCCTGACATAATCAGGATTTACTTTTCTGCTGTTTATTGCTGTTTATTGACGACCGCTTTAGCTTAGTTGGTAGTGACCCTGCCTATGAAGCAAGAGGTCCTGGGTTCGAATCCCGGTAAGGGCATTTATTTGTGTGATGAGCACGAATATTTGTTCCTGAGTCATGGATGTTTTCTATGTATTTAAGTATTTGTATGTATGTATCTATTAAATATATCGTCGTCTAGTATCCATAACACAAGCCTTATTGAGCTTACTATGGGGCTAGTTCGATTTGTGTAAGATTGTCCCCTAATATTTATTTATTTATTGCGTTATCTCCGCTACCCATAGGTTGTCAGGAAAAGATCACTTCCTAGCGATAAGGCCACCTGTTGTCTACCATGAAATAAATTATAAATAAATAAATATTAGGGGACAATCAACCTAGTCCCAAACTAAGCAATGCTTGTACTCTTCCTTGTCGGTATCACTCTTGACAGAGTGGTCGTGGTCATCACTTCAGGCGTTGGAGGCAAGCTTCACGACATGCCGCGCCGCCACTCTTCTCTGATGGCCATCAGAGTATGCTTGTACAGTCAGCGACAAATAGTCTGCACCATCCAATGCGCCATATATATCGCAACAGGCCTTTATTACTGTAGGTACAAAGCCGCGTTACGATATATATGGCGCTTTGGATGCTACAGACTATTTGACGCTGACTGTACTATGGCTTGTAGGTATCATTCGTTTTTAATATCTCTGGTGTGCAATAAAGAGTATAATAGTATTGAAGTTTTTTCCAAAAAAGTACCTTCGTTTACATAGTTTTAACTATAGCAACCTCGTGAGCTCTGATTACAAGATATGGACTATCTGCTAGACCAGAGATGAAGAACCTTTTGTGATCTGAGTGCCATTTTCTCGAGATTTTTTTGTCACCATTGATAATGGTTTTTAGACACTATTCAGAGGTCGGATTCTCGTAGCACTTTTGAGCTGTCATATCCTCCTAAGGCCTAATTTTAGAAAATCTTTTAATGCAGTTCTGTTTCTTTTTAAAAATAAACGAATGTTTCCTTTCAGTAACATGAGCTAACTAAAGACTTTAAGGTAGTTCTCTTCTAGGGCCCATAGATTTTTTCCACCCTATCTAATTTGCTACACGGCATCATTGGCGTGTGCCAATGGTTCACCATCCCTGTGCTAAACTATACCTCTATATCTTATGTACTATAGCTCTATATATCTTACGTAAAATAACCGGTAGCGGGAGCTGGGCTCGTTCCACGCTGTAATTAATAGTACCACTTTAGACAATAAATCTGTACCATGAACTTTCTACCATGGACACCCGTAACTGTCCCGGCGATTCATAGTTATAGGAGGGAGAAGTTATACGAACTGCTGGGGAAAAGTACACCTGACTGATGTACTGTACATTTCTAAAATTTTGTACCGGCACGTTAATTTGACACAGAGCTCATTAATTTTTCTAGCTTATTACCAAGTTTTTTTAATGATAAACTATACTGTTATTGATTAATTTTCATAACAAAGATTATATCGAGATTATTTTTCCCTAATATTAATTAAGGAAACACCAACAGATAATAAATAATCATGGAAAAGATTGGTAACAAAATAGGAATCAATTAAGGATTCGTTAATTAGCATTATAGAAAGAATTAACGATTCGTTAATTTTTGAAATGCTCCCCTATATATCTGACAGCATTTTGACTTTAACAGCGCAATAAACATTTTATAACAACATAAGAAATATAAATGCTAATATTAATTTTCTATTTAATCTGACTTTATTAACGAAAAGTTTTGTTTTTAAGACGGGCACATAATAAGTATATGTAAAAAGAATTAAAATGTATACCTAGTGATAGAGTTAAACCTAAGTTGCCATGCCCGAAAGGGTACATGTTAGAACTATACACCTAAGTAAGACCTTTATAAACACATGTATGCAATAAATGATATGATATGATATGATATGAAGTAGTAGTTTTACCAGGACTATGTGTTTTCCTTTTCTTGAAAACGTGCACAACGAAGGTGCTGCCGACTGGTGCCGCCAATTGGAATCTTGTACTGTCATAATGGCCACATAAACGGGAATCGCCGTGAATTATCTGATGAAGGACGATTAACGTTAGTGTAACCACGACTTACTATATTTGACATTGGCGTTTACTACCAGATTTTATTTCAGATCTAATAAGTTTCCTTTGCGGTTTGCATGGTCTCTTTTGTCGATTTAGTGCTGCATAGTTCCTACACGTTGCCTATACATAAAAGAGAAGATACATTTAATCCTATTCAAAAAACAAACGTACCTATTGCACATTGCAAATAGCACTGCCGGCAAAAAGTTGAAAACACTATTCTCGCAAACAATGGGGCATATTTATTTCTTTAAGCAATTTCTTCTATAATGCATTAAGTTTTTGCTAACGTCACATATGTACATATATGCTGGTTTATTGCCAGGTATAACCGCAGTCTCGGGAACATACAGTCAACCGACGCAGACGTTTAGGCAGCGTTTCCATTAGAGCTGTGCGAGATAGCGGAGCGGTGTACGAGGAAAAAAATCACCAATCAACGTGCCTAGCCTCGCTCAGCGCGGCCCGGCATCTAGGGTTGCCAGATTGAATGACCCTATTATCGGGAGAAAAAAACAATATGTCGGGATTTTGAGACTTTGGTCGGGAGGACACGAGCTTTTTTTAGCCGCAGAAATTTTCGCTGGCCGGACCACCTTGAGTGGATCGGACTAAGTTTTAAAATGAAGTCATTTGTCGGGAGATTTTCTTCTTTGTCGGGAGTCGGGAGGACATACATAAAATCGGGAGAATCCCACCAAATCCCGGCCATCTGGCAACCCTCCGGCATCGGTGGATTTTTTCCTCGCACACCGCTCCGGATAGACAAAACAAAACATACTTTCCTGCAAGATCGAATCGGTTACTTTTTATGAAGTATCACAGCGCTCGGATAATATGAAGCTTATATGAACGTGCACAACAAGGGTGCTGCCAACTGGTGCCGCCAATCGGAATCTTATACTCTATCATACGTGGCCACAATAACGGGAAACGCCGTTAATTATCGGGTGAAGGACGATTATCGTTAGTGTAGACTTATACAATTGACAACTACTATCAGATTTTTTCCAGGCCTGATTATAGCTTGGCAACTTCGTTGGTGACACTCACATGTGTGCTTTTTGTTATGTGGAGCCGTAACTACTTACACAAGATACCGCCAACACGAACGGCGACTGACGGAGGCAGCCTCCGCAGGCAGCCGTTCGTGTTGGCGGTAACTTGTGTTACGGCTGCACATAACAAAAAGCACACACATGTGAATGTCACCAACGAAGTTGCCAAGCTTTAGTTTCATTACTGTGCGCATTGTTTCTCTTTTCTCGATTTAGTTTTTTTTAGAAATTGGCAATACTAGTCTTACTGACTGTTGTAAAAACTGAACCAGGTGGGGGCCGTGGCGTACCCTGGGATCGAAACAGGTCGCTTGGCCCGGACCTTGAAGTTCCACTGATTGCTCAAAGTGATCAACGGACCAGCGGGAAAGGTTGAAGCGGATCAACCTGTCCTTATGTAGTGTGGTGTGTATATCGAACTAAGTCGATTTAGTGCTGCGATCTAATTCCCGCACGTTCCATATAGGTTTTCGATATGTGGTATACGTGGTGGATAAATAATTTCTCCCTAGGATGTCTAGACTAAGGGACAATATGCGGCGCCTCACGTACTCCCGCACTAAGTGTTATTGCCTTCAGTTGTACTCTTTATAAAAGTAGGCAGAGTATTGAAACATCAATACTCTGTTAATTCAGATTGTATATCGGAGTGTTTCTCAGAACTGATTGCAAAAATATTAGAGACTCGGGCTTCTTAGAGTTGAGCTAATTGAGAGTAGAAATGTGTCTAGATTTGGAGAATCGTTTGCAATCAAAATTATATTTTATGCTGTGCTAGAGCTAATTTAAGTCCCACTTACAACAATATTGTACATGTACATAGAAAGTTAGCTACACTCTCTGTCTATAGGAGAATCAAAATCCATGTGTCAAATCTGCTATTCGCTATTCGCCATCGCCATGGCCATTATTAACTAATAACCTAACCAGGCTTTTTGTAAACTTCTTATCTTGTAGGTGTATTTCTGACTCATTTTGTATTGTCTACGCACAATTGCGTGAAGTCATGGGAAACGTCTAGTTAAATATAACGTTACTTTCTAGTTTTTCAAGTAATTGTCGAAGGATGTCGGGCGGTAATGGGCGTGCAATCCGTTTGACTAGACTCCTTCGGACGCCGTGACCGCGACCAATGTGGTTGTTTAGCGCATTGCTTAGCTCTGAGAACCAATTTCTGTCGTATTTGCATAAACAGAATCACTTCACTTTGACGATGCATTGTCCAAAATGTTTAAAGACAGTGGCGAGTCATAGACAAGAGTGCAATTAAAATGAACATCTAATTTATTAACAACTAGCTGTCCGGGTGAACTTCGTTCCGCTTCTAATTTTTTAATTTATTAGATATTTTAATAGTTATTCGGGGTAGAGACAAACCCAAAAAATCGAAAATCATAAAAATCGGTCCACCCATTCTCGAGTTATAAATGGTGTAACTAACACGACTGTTTTATAGACAAGGTGAGGAATCCAAAAGATTTTCCTGAGGTCATCCTTACGAGCACCTTGTATACAGACTAGCTGTCCCGGCGAACTTCCGTCCGCCCCAGATTTTTTTTATTTTTCTGACATTTTAATAGTTAAGTATAGGGAACGTGCACGAACTATAGGTGGCAGCACTAAACGACAAAAGAGAGACGGGCGGGCAATAAAGGAAGCACCTTCGTCGTGCACGTTCCCTATTCTGCTATTCGAGGTATTCTGGTATTAGAGGCAGAGACCCGGAAACGGGATCCTGCCGTTTCGCCAAAATATTTTTGGTCAAATGTTTCATTTGCCAAATGTTTCATTTCCCAAACCTCCGAAACCAAGAAAAAAATTCAGTGTATACCCAACAAATAATAGTACATTACATGCCGAGGCGAAGCCGAGGACGACAAACATGTGATCTGAGGCTTTCTTATTTACTGGACAAGGTTTGTATACTATTTTTCTGTTCGACGGAGCCAGAAAGCGGCATCTTGAAATCGGCAAGGTGACGCTTGCCGGCCGGAGGGCAGAAAAATATCATAAAAATCGGTCTACCGGTTCTTGAGTTATAAATGGTGTAACTAATCTGACTTTGTTTTATATAAGTATATACAGATATATAATCATCATCATCAGCCTATATAGGTCCACTCCTAGGCCTGTGCCTATTCTAGATTAAAGATGAGAGTGAATGGGCTCTATTAAACGCATACCTAACCTCAAAATGCCCTGTTTGTATCTGAAACTTAATAAATGAGAAACCTGATGCGACAAAGTAATATTGATACTTTTGCGGTCTGCAATTAAGCAATTGCAAGAAGATGCTAGTATTGTCAGTTCAAGGTTAGGTTAGAAAAGATATGATGAGGAAGCACTCTAACTATTAAAATGATCCATCAATTCGGGTGATGAAACGTGAAAATGTTTCAGAAATTGCCTATCACTAGTCCGTCACGCTATTCATAGGAAGAATGATTTATCCGCCAACAGCATTCTAGTTTAATACCCTTTTCGTGAATAGGCCACAATCCTGAAGACGGATTTAAGTGGAGTAATTTCAACTTCATTGTTCACAATCTCGTCCCAAAGATTTGTACTGGCTGGGTGCTTGAGTTGCGCTGTTGATGTTGATTAAGTGTATAATTATAATTCACAGATGTTTGTACGTGTCAAAAAGAGGCTCACAATAGGGGTTTTGATTATTTTGTTTAGGTAATACAGGGTGTTACATTGAATTTAATACAAATTACGCAATTCCGTCTCAGTTAAAGGCAGAGAACAAAATGAACGAATTGAGTTATTTAAAATACGTCGTAATTCACTTTTGCCAGATTGCTAAAAGAATAAAGAAATTAAAATCTCGTCATGTAGTCACCCATCATGACGACACGCTTACCTGACCTGTTTGTTTTTTTATGACAAATAACTGCAATAATGTGTCAGAATGCATTTAATTCATATATGTAGTATCGGCCTAGATAGATAAAAGGTTAATGTTCACTACAAAATTAGAGTCAAACTTTTTTTCTCTTAACTCTCTAAGTAGGGTAACCACGAGAAGACCAAAAAAACATGGATATTAATTAATTAAGATGACTTTAACAACACGAGACCTAGCAGAGGGTTTTTTTAGCATCAGGCAGATGAGTTTAAAAAATATGAGTTGTATTACGTTCGATGTAACACCTTGTATAAATAAAACTCCCTTCGCTTTGTCGCTTTTTAGCGATAAGACCGCCTGTTGTCTACCTTTTAAATTGTGGTAATTACATATGTAATGTATTACCTTTGTAATGTGTTTTTTCTGGTGTGCAATAATAGTACATACATTACTTACCTAGTGCGGTAAAACAAAGTATGTCTCAGTTTGCAGGTATTTGCCTGCTGGCTGACTGGCGATAAATATGCATATTACCGAACTTTTACGTCTCCCCAGGCCAGGAAGTGGGATTTTCCGGACGCGTAGGGGGCGGTAAATGCCAGTTTATTGCCAGGTGTGACGTCATTTATATTACGGTCGAGGTTGGCTGCCAAGTTGTGACTTATCCTCTAGAAAGCGGATTTTAGGCGCAATTCAATTACAACGCCTGTCAAGTTTACCGCAACTCGCATCTACGAACGCTCATCCCTCAACAAACGTTCTCATAATTAATTACTCCTGTAATTGTCCAATTTATTTTCCCAAGTCGACTATTTCTTAGTCATTCATTTTGTAATGTTCAATGTTACGACCAGTCATGTAATCATGTTCATGGAATTACATTGAATTATTATTGACATTCTGCGAAAATTATTTATGTACTTCTTTAGGGAACCCGCTTCGATCGCGGAAGTGAAAAATGTGAAATATCTCTTTTTTGCTTTGGCTTAGGCAGGTAAAAAGTATCCTATGTGTTAACCGGGGTCATAATATACCTGTATGCCAAATTTCATGAGAATCGGTTCAGTAGTTTTTGCGTGATGGGCACAAACAAAAAATTCTAAAACTCTTTATTTACGTTTTATTGCTTATTTTTCCAAACAAGTAAACAGAAAAATCTTGCTATGATTTTATTAAAATAGATGTTATCATAGTTAAACGGATAAGCTTGTTGAAGTGGCAATGGGCAGGGCATATAGCACGTAGAACAGATGGCCGATGGGGCCGAAAGGTTCTCGAATGGAGACCACGAATCGGCAAGCGCAGCGTCGGACGTCCACCAACAAGATGGACAGATGATCTGGTTAAGGCTGCTGGCTCACGGTGGATGCAGGTTGCTTCCAACCGAATTAAGTGGAAATCTATGAGGGAGGCCTATGTCCAGCAGTGGACGTCCTATGGCTGAAATGATGATGATGATGATGAGATGTTATCTATGTAAAAAAAATTGTAGGCAGACTTAATGCCTTAATTAAGGCTTCCCCCACCCCCGGGGGCTGGCGAAAAAAACTGCGTTGTTGTTGTGTCCGGGTTTGAGATTCAAAATCCAGGGATTGAATGGGAGGATTTTTTGTCCTAGGCGCCCCACATGGCAGCCCTAGGTATAACAGAGACTAGTGGTTGGTGCAGGTGCAGGATTGTATCTAGTTCAAAGTCAAGACACAATTAATGACCTTAACGCATTAGCGAACGCTCTTAAAAATCTGCCTACAATTAATACACGCAAGAGCTTAACCAAATCGCCTCCATTAGCTGCAAACGTTTCGTGCCTAATTTGTCGTCTCGCATAACCATTACCACTATAACTTTACACCCACATCACAAACATGTAGCTCCTACGCCTTTGTTGATAGAGGCTATTTTTGAATGACTTTAAGTGTGCAAGCTGTATTATAAGGTGCATAACGGTGTGTGCCATGTATGGGTCGATCTTGACGTCCGATTTGTTGCAGTTTTATCTGGCTCGCACCACATGCAGTGTTGCCACGCGTCTTTACAAATGACTCGATTTCCCCAAAACATATCTGCGGTTTCATCTTAATTTTTAATCTTTACGGACCGTTGTTCACATTAAAGTTACCATTGACGTATATATAGGACCGGGACAACGGTGACTGATGCTAGCGCAGCGGCCCTAAGGGCCTTGTCACACTGGCGAGTTGCGAGTGTGTTTTCATACAAAACTTGTCGCGGCGAGTTAGCCAGGGCGCGCAGAACCGAGAAATTGTAGTATGAGAGAACCGGGAATTCCCGGTACTGCCATACTATAATTTCCCGATCGAAATCTGTATGAAAACACACTCGCAATTTGCTCGCAAATCGCGGCTCTAAATGCCAGTTTTTAGGTCCAACTCGTCGTCGACGAAGATGGGACGTGCAGCGTGCGGTTGCCAGACCGACGTAAAAATGTCCAGTTGCGTGGTAAAATACTTAGAGAATACGATAAGAACATAAAAAAATGTGATACTTAACAACTAATTTTTAGTAGCAGCGCGCCTCATCTACCGAAATACGTCGTCGGTGCACATGGCGACGTCTTTTTCGCTCTTATTGCGTGGCCATAATGCTTTTTCTGATCGGCTTAAGCAGGTTCCACGTCGATAGATGATGGGGGACCCTTATTCGCGCCTTTTGATCGAGTCCCATGTTAATAGAAGTCAACGTATTACGTAGCCATTTGCAACTAACACTGCCATTAAGCGTTTTAACGACAACACCATAATCATCAGCGATGTTACGTGGTCAGTCTTCTATTCCGACGAATTTATAGCATTACCTCTTTATGAATATTAATTCTATTTTTAACGCGCAGCCATGTTCATAATATGACAACAATAACGTAACATAATGAACCGACACGACGTGACACCAGGGTTGCCATCCGTTAAGTTTTCCACAAATTTGTTCTATAGTTTAAAGAACGTCCAGGGAGGATCCTGGCGGGATATCAGTTGTCGTCCGGGTTTAAAATTTCCAAGTCATGAGTCGCCGCGGGACTCATCAATCAACTCGCTAGATTCGCCGTCTCCGACGACTGTTGACACCAAGGACCTTAAAATAAATAGCCAGACGGAGGCTCGCCAACAGAGAACTGAAGCCATTTCGAGTGCGCCGGCTGTACGTACGAGCCGCACGCACACATCAACTAGTTTTTTTCTATTGCGAGCAGCACACACAGATAGGTAGGTGTTAGTGATGCTCTGTCCGGCTATTTATTTGAAGGTCCTTGGTTGACACAGAAACCTGTCCGGGTTTAGAGCTCGAAAATCTGCGGTTTTCATGCTTCTAGTACTAAATAAATGATAAAGCATCTGTCACATTCTGACAAATAGTGAGTGGGAGTGACGGATGCTTTATCATTTATTTATCACGTGACAAAGCGTAGCATCATAAGCCTACTGGCTACCAGAATTTAGAGCCTTATCACACTTGCGATTTGCCGGTGAGTTTCCATACAAAACGACGAGCAACATTTGTACGGAACTTCGCTTCTAACTCGCCCGCAGCTCGGCTGCCTTATATCAAAAGTATCAAAAGCTTCAGACAAATTTAAAAAAGAGCTTAAAAACATTTTTATGTTTATGTTTATATGACCTTTTTAAAATTTGATCTGAAGCACTTACTAGGTTTTGATATGGGGCTGCCGAGCTCGCTCACAAATAGCAAGTGTAGGGCATTTCTCCAGAAATATGTCTGCGGTCACCTCATTCATCCGGCCCTTTTTCATACTAAATATATGGAGACAGATGAATGAGTCGCAGACATATTTCTGGAGAAATGCCCAATAAGGCTCAGAAGTAGCAACCCTACTTGACACGAGCTAAATCAAATTCAGCGGCGCGGACATAGAGGCCCAATTCAATTGGGGAACAGAATTTCGCGTTAATTAAGATGTAATCTGTCATCGAATCAGTGTCGGGACTTAATTTGGGCATGCCGTGTCGCAACGTGAATGCCGGCTTTATGTACCAAGGCTGTTTGATGTCGGATCATCGCCGGTGCCACAGAATAAGTAATAGTACTAGATACAGAAGTTTCTCCTAACAAAACTGACGTTCGGGTCCGACCAACGGACGGAACGCACCGGACCCGACTGTCTCTCTCTATCGCATCACGACTGCTCTTTCTAGTTGCTGGCTAAGCCCCTCCGGAAGGTCAATATTTGGTATACACCTGTGAGAAATTCAAGTCTCTATCTATTGGGCTATTCTTCAGAAATATGTCTGCGGTCACCTCATTCATCTGGCCCTTTTTCGTACTAAATGTAAGGAGACAGACGAATTAATCGCAGACATATTTCTGAAGAATAGCACTATTAACTATTCAAAGAATACAGCTCTGACAAACGGACATCGGAGGGTAATAGGGTCCCGTTGGCACCCTTTGAGTACGGAACCCTAAGGTCCCACCGCCGGCGAGTAAGCGAGTAAAATTGGGCAAACTGTCCATTGCGGGCATTGACGTATACAAAGACAGGCTAAGCGAGCGCGCAGACGTTTCCAACGCATTGGCGGTAAAAATACCGCCAAATCAGTGCCCGACGGCAGTGCGACACGCGGCGCGTGCACTGCGCAAGGTCTTTATAGCTGCATTTTTTGTTACGGGAAAAATAGTTCCGAACTGTTCGGATGGGCCTATCCTTACTTTTAAAATCATTGATTGCGGGCTAACGAGGCACTACTACTCACCCAAAATTACTCGATTACTCGCCGGCGATCGGACAAGTGCCTAAAAAGTATGTTTTATTTATGAATGAGTGCAAACTAGTCGCGCACGTCTGCGAATGTTTACTCGCCTACTCTGCCAACATCACGACATGCTACTCGCAATATTTATCGGGTAAACTATTACGATATGTATGTAACTGTCGCGTAATAAAGTAAATAATTATAGCACTTAGGTGAAGACTTTTGACGAAATTTTAAGTTAAAATCACGAGAGGAGAGTAGCACAATGGACACGGTGTCTAACCACGTTAACACAGTAACTACATACAGTCGACCAACAATTTGACGACATTAGAGGCCGCCAAAGCTGCATACCGTCGTTCATAAAAAGAAGCTGTTTTGAGTTGTCATCCAATTTTTGAATAATCTGACGCATCACACACTTTCTATTCCTAATTGGGCTGCTGTATCTTTTTACTCTGTGAAGCTACCATCTCACGTACCAAGTTTCTTGCTACCGCAAAACCAGATCCGTTCGCAGTACAGCCTACGAATTAACACGAGTGTCCCTTCCCACTGCGGTACTAATATGGTTGGATTTCTGCTGCGGGGTGTACGTTTTTTTGTGTCTTTGAGATCACGTAATGCTCGATGTCGCATCGGTATGTGCTTCAGCCGGTCCTGTAGATTCAGAACTCCATCGACATTCTCGTCTATACCTAAGTATAAAAGTACAAGTAGTCCAACTTCGACCGTTTAGGATCGCGCGACACGTATCAGAGACGCACAATAGCACGTCTGTGTGAGTGCGATCCATACTGAAGCATTCTTACGCATTCTTATTTATTTGCTTGTAGTGCGTTCGGCGGCTTACATTCGTAGTATTTTTCGTAGTATTTCTTTCTACCATTTTATTATATGTATGTATAGACACAGTTTATTAGCAGTAATTTTTCTTCCTGCAAAAGGTACATCGCGCGCTTCAATGTGTGCAGTGCACGCCGTTTACGAACGTACTACAAGCAAATAAATAAGAATGCGTAAGAATGCTCCAGTATGGATCGTACTCACACAGACGTGCTATCGCGCGTCTGTGTGAGTACGTGTCGCGCGCTCCTAAACGGCCGAAGTTGGACTACTTAAATATAAATAAATAAATAAAATAAATATTGCGGGACAATCTTACACAAATCTACTACTTGTTCTTCTTTATACTTTGCAGTTACGAAGTGTTGAGACTAATTCACAAGTCAAATTATATTTGTGACGAAACTGACAGCGAAGATCTGAATTTACTGGATTTAATTAGATATACCTGTTCCATTAAATATACAGTAGTATGTAATATAAGTCAGAGACCTTATATCCGCACAATAAAAGATATATTTCTTGAGCTGGTTAGGTCTCTTACCAGAGAATAATATTATAGTATACATTGTCACGATAAAAACTTGTCATGTCAGGTTTGAAGAACGAAGGTTAGGAAACGGATGTTATTATTGACCAATGTAAAAACGTATCGGAAAAGCTTCTATTGTTTTTCATAAATACTAATTAAGAGAATTGAATTCCAAGTATTCCAATTGTTCAGGATGCGCGACAAACTCGCGACTAAGTTCGCGGAGGTGAAATAAGTTAAATATCTTTTACGTCACACCCGGCCATAAAGTGTCAATTACCGCCCGCTACGCGTACGAAAAATCCCATTTTATGGCCTGGGGGAGACGTCAAATGTTGTACTTGCCACGGGCGGGAATAAAGAAAGCGTCAGATCGCATATTTATCGCCCTTGCCTTCGGTTCGGGTGTCAAATACCTGCGATCTGAGACATCTTTGGTTTACAAGTAATTTACTATTCCTTCGGCTTAGTCGGATAAAAAGTATATTATATATTGACCGGGGTCATAGTCTACCTGATCACCAAATTTCATGGAAATAGGTCCGGTAATTTTACGAGATGCCCGAACAAAGAGACGATTTTTAACACAGCTCAGTAAATTTAATGGGTAAAACTTTCAGTACGAATGGAGTACAATTTCTACTATTTTACTATATATATAGGTGGCTTCGGAATACCTACTACATCACGCAAAATAGTCGCATATCTGTCGTCGAATTGCGAAAATTGGCCCGCGATTAACCTATACCTATTACATACTATATACCAGCAATTTAAAGGTAAAGCGATGGTATTAGTTCAATGAGCAAAAAAATATAATTACCTGAAATTAATGGTCTTATTTAGAGATTGATCTCTGATAGCGATCTTAATGTGCTGGAGGAGTAATTTATCGCTTCCTTTATATACGCGTATCAGATCAGTGGGAACTATGTACTTGGTATTTATTGTACCTATCTACCTACCTACCATGGTATCCTTGAGACAGCATAGTCTGTTCCTTACTTTATTTACTCTTGCTATAGGCGCATAATATAGACTTCCTGTTGCAGAAAACTAGCCCGCGTAGGTACCTTCAAACTTTTGATTTAAACTTTCACGATTTTCACTCATTATTATAACAAATGTAGGTGTTAAGATCGCCAAGCTCAAATGCGACTGGGCTGGACACGACTGCCGGATGCATCCTGTATGATGGGCCAAAATATCCGCCAAATGGATCCCGCAGGATGGCTACAGA
Source organism: Eudemis profundana (assembly GCA_947034925.1). NCBI lineage: Eukaryota > Metazoa > Arthropoda > Insecta > Lepidoptera > Tortricidae > Eudemis > Eudemis profundana. The sequence continues at coordinate 22,648,654 of OX344805.1, read as the reverse complement.
AGCAGAGGTAGACCGAAAAGAAGTTGGCGGGATGACCTGTAGGTTTATGACGCTACTCTTTGTCGCGCGATAAATAAATGATAAAGCATCCGTCACTCTCTTGCACTTTGTGCCCCTCTCCTTCGGAGAGGGGCACAACTTCAGTTTTACCAAAAGACCAAACAGGACAGACACAGACAGACCAATAAAAAAAAAACTCTCTTGCACTATTTGTCAGAACGTGACGGATGCTTTATCATTTATTTATCGCGCGACAAAGCGTAGCATCATACGCCTACTGTACGTCTAGCATAACTGGCTGCGACTTCCTTTCTCGCGGGACAGAGCATCACCTGTCACTGTCACACGATATTGAGTGGAAAGAGATAGCTAACATTTGTCGCTCGACAAAGAGTCTCGTGTCACAGTTGTGCTAGAGGTACTGGACTCATTAAAAATAAAATAAAATAAATAAAATAGTTTATTTTTGCAAGTAGGCCCTCAAGGGCTCTTTTACAAGTCTGAGTCTAAATATGTATGTATTATTTCATTTCTTTTCTTTTGGCGCTTCGGGTAGTGACCTTCTGGTGAGAAGAAGCGCCGGAAGAAACTCACCAGTTTCTCTTTTTTAAAAACAGGTATGACATTATTACATTCTATTTCATTAATACGTTATAATAAACTTATAACTACATTTTCAGAGATGTAAAAGGTCTCTAGGCGTCAAAACAAGACAATTAAAATAATAGAAATAAATTGATAATAAAAATTCATGGAGATGTAAAGAGTCATTTCAAATGACAGGAGCAAGGAGCATGATTAAACCGATACCAGTGGCGGGAAAAGGAGAGGCCTTTGCCCAGCAGTGGGACACACAAAGAGGATGCAAAACACATATTATAGCAAATTGGGATGGGCGTCGGGTAAATATGTACGATTATCATGATTTTATGCCAATAAATCCCGTTAGTCTACAGTTATGAAAATATCACGACGATCGTGTTGAATATATCCTGAAAATGATTCAAATATCAAATAACTGCCCAGTAATGCCGAATGGCGTCCATCTTTTAAACCGTTAAACTTTTATTCCATTTAAAAACAGTTGACAATATTAGGGACGCGCGTGAAAAGATTTACTCCTTCCTGCGCCCGGTTAACATCAGCTATAATAAAGTAATCAGCTCTCTTTATGTCAGTTAGGTTCTTCCGGCGACCGGAGTATGCTCCACTTAGCACCAACGGGCAGCTATCATGTTTTTTTGACAGTCTTTGTCAAGGTTTAAAGCAAAAATGTCATTGTCATATGGTAACTGTGAAGATACCTAATGAAGCAAATTTACCATAACAATGTATATTGGAATAAAAACGTTATTGGAAGTCTATAACCTTGTGTAACATTATATTACCACCTTCCATCGGGTAGCTGCTCTGTCTATTTGCGACATAGAAATAGTACGTTTTAATGAAAAATGTATTTAACCGAATTCTTTATATATACATAGGTAAATATGAACATCGGGATCGGGACCCAAGTATACTCTACTTCCCCGGTACTTTCATTGTCATCAAGAATCAAGATTTGGGTATTATTATCGTAACTCGCGCATTTGTTGATTGATTAGATTCGTTTGAAGTCGGTTTTAGGTATATTAATTATTTAATTGATTGAATTAGGCGTTACTTTACGGAAATCCATGTTAATTAAGACAAAAATATTGCTTCTAATCCGCGATATGATAACGTGTTAGTTGTGTATTTTTGATGGCGGTTTGTTATATTTATTTGCATGGTTTTTTTATTTTGCATATAAGTGCATGAAAAAATACGCTGGTAATTATAACGGGCTTAGCACTAATTAACTAAATAACAAGTTATATATCGCGGATTAGCAAAGCAATATTTTGCTTTAATTATTTGTAGGGATGTAACGATACCGATACCGATATATCGGCCGATATATCGGTATCGCCGATATATCGGTATCGCCGATATTATACAACCGATATTTGAAGAATTTGCTGTATGAAAAAAAAATCTGCAAAAAGTAACTTCAATTTCTGACTTAATTTATGTATTGGTCTATTCTATTACCTTGTGCAATGATAATTACTATGTTAATTAAATCATTGGTTCTTAATAAAAAAAAAGAATTTTGAGTTGTCAATTTATTATTTTTACTTTATACTTTCAAGGTTGACTCTCTGGTAAATATAACCAGTAGTCATTGCCATTAGTTATAATAAGGACATAAAAATATCTGAAATTCATACTTCATTATTTAGCTAAGATATCGGTATCGGTATCGCCGATATTAACTACTATATATCGGTATCGGTATCGTATCGGCAAAACTGTGTATCGTTACATCCCTAATTATTTGCTTTTTTTTATTTTAAACTTCTCAATGTTTAGTAGCAAGAGGAGCGCGCGTCGGCGCTGTTTAAAGAATTAAAGCAAACATCCAACATTTCCGAGATAACACCGCCATAAACGTATCGTTGAGATAAGGCGGCTAATTTCATAACTATCTGATGCTTTCTCCGCAGATTTCCTTTCTAATTACTCTGTGCCGACAGAATTAATGTCCAGACTTATAATGGTTAGAATAGGAAATTTAGAATGTTAATTTTGAAATAAATCAGTTTTAATCGTAGTCTGCATCCATAATCTTTCTACATGCAATGCAACTCAAATCCAGTGGCGCCGCTAGATGAAACTTGGACGTCGGCGTCATCAGCTTTGTGGGCTCTTTTTATTTCGATTTTTTTTTCAAATTCTTTAAAAATCTTTTTGTCGAGACCCCTCCAGGCAGAAGGCCGTCGGCCTGTCCAAATTCTTCCGTACAAGTCCTCGTATGGATTGCTACCTTGCAGTGGCGTGGCGTAAAAGATATCGTTGGGCAAGCCGGTGCAGATTTGGCGTACATTTTGCTTAAGAGCTGTAGAATAAGGTGGTCAAATGCCTGATATTAGGCAAGCCGGTAGGAATCCAGTTCTTGGACACCACGCCACTGCTACCTTGTAGGGTCATCATTATCTACGTAGGACTAATAAGTCCTACGAAGATGATGTTCCAGCATTAGACTTCCTGTTAAAGTATAACGTCAAACAAATAGTCGAATTTCGGACGTTTAGGAGCGCGCGACACGTATTTTCGTGAGTGCGATCCTTACTGGAGCATTCTTAAATCTTTGATTGTAGCGTGTTCCTACACGGCACGCACACATTCAAGCGCGCGATGTACTTTTTGTAGGAAGAATAATTACTGTGTTTTACTGTGTTCCTGCGGCTGATGATGACGATCTATGTATTTAAAAACGTTTCAGTTAGATTTTTGTTCTGATGCGAAGAATAGGGCGTGAAAAAAAATGCCGTTTTATATCGTAAAAAGTGAATTACTTTTCTAGGTTGAAATATTACGTTGATATTGCTCTTGTTACACTGATAATGGTTTCGACCTAACGCACACAATGTGCGTTAAAACACTGCACCAGAACACTTGAAATACGCAATTAAACTGATACGCTATCAGTACATGCAGTAGTATTGCACTGTATTCCTAAAAACTGGCCAAGTGCGAGTCGGATTCGCACACGAAGGGTCCCGTACTTCCGTCAAGCAAACACGGAAAAAACAAACATCCAAACATCCTTTAACTCTTAATTTTGTTTTATTTTTGATAATTTTTGTTATAGCGACAATACACACACATGCTGTGAACATATAAAGCGTCTATTGCCATTTCTAAAATTGGGCAAAAAACGCCAAAAAAACAATTCCTTGAATATTCCCCAAATGGCACATCTCTTGTAATATAAACACAATAATTATTTACAAAGTGAAATAATCGTGAAAATAGAACGTGTAGTAAATCAAGCCAAGGCTCATTATGTAACCAACACCCAAGCGTGTATTAATTTATATGTGTTCTCTATATGGCCTAATTGCCGCGCGGCTTTGACACGGATCTATATGGACTAACTGCAGTAACATGTGCTGCAAAATGTATATCAAAGTGTGCTAAAATAGGCAATATTCTAATGAGATCACACGTTGTAATTTTGCGAATCTCATTTACATGTTCTCGTGTTTGTAGACATTTTATAAAGAAAACATACTGAGGTCACAGAATAAGAATTAGTTCTACGCTCAGAAGCTTCTCTCGTTAACAAAACTGGCGTTCGCGTCGGATAACCGGACGGAGCTGACCTGACCGGAACGGAGCATACAACCGTCTCTCTTTATCGCATAAAGTCGCCGTCAATAGACTTTGCTAACTATGTAAACAAAAGGCGTAACTTTGTTTTGTCGCTGTTTCTCCTTGAATTTTCACACCACCTCATCAAACACCACTGAAACCATACACTATTTAAACGGTCGTTGCCGTAAAATACAAAACCATACAATAAATAATTGAATCTTGGATATTTCAGCGCTTTAAATGGTTTTATACATAGGTTATTATGACATAATGGAATGATGTTTTTGTTTCTTTTAAATTCTACAATTGTCTATGATGATAGCGTTGTGACAAAAGTTGGTGATATTGTAAAGCTGCTACACACTACCTAACTTACGCTCTGTACCTACCTAAGAAAATAAAATGAAACATTCAGACGGCATCATCGATAGAGCTACGGATGAAATAACGGCACCTTTTGTGATAAATACTGGTGGATACATAATCTTCAAGTAACGATTCGCCTTCTGATTAAGCAAATTAAAAATACCTGTTTCTTGCGTTCGATACTTTAATAGTCCATATGTTTTGACATAAAAAAGTAAAGTAAGAGTCTTCCCATCACTAGTAAATTCATCATTCAGAGACAATTTCAATATGGCGGTTTATACGGCGACTTTAACGCGTACTAACGCTTATTCTTTTTTTAACGCTCAGTTTTCGTTTCAGTTCTAAATATTGTACAACATTAAAATATCTCAGTTTTGAATATGTTTCCAAAATCATTACAGCTACATCCAGTCACAATTACACTTTCTATAAAACATTTAAATCGTACACCATCAAACCCATAATTCCCAATCGGAATCTATAATTCTATATTGCCTTCACCTCTTTCCTATAAAGTCATTAGTATAGCATAATTTCTAAATCAAAGCCGTTCCACTTTACACCTTTCTACTATCATTATTATAAAATAACATAAACCAAGTTAACACCAATGGTAGTTATTATGACTACAGAATGCTCACCTGCTGTGATCGCCCTGGAGATTCCTATAAATTTAAATGCATTCCATTAATTGACATAAATAACTATTGTTATTTATCGATCTATAAATTATGACCTTCAGTGCTCGAACATTCCTACTGTCTTGCGGTATAGATCGTAAAAATCGATCGAATTAATTGAATATGACACTTGACACGAATATTTATTGTGAGTAAGTTTTTACGATCAGAAACTATACAAAACATAGAATAGAAGATTAACTCGGGTCATTTTCAATCTATATAATTACACTTATACAGGGTGTCCCTAAAACCAACTTGGATACGATCAGGGCTGATAGACCAGCTCATAAGAACCTAGATTAAGCAAATTTGACCTCAGTAAAAATCTCTTAGTTTTCGAGATATTGACGTTTTTGTAAAACTCGTGCTAAGTGATACCCTGACTCGGTGTTTTGAGTGTCATTGCTAAAATATCAAGTATTTTACAAATCTGTTTTTTGCTATGTGTTGCCAAATAACTATGCTATTGAACGTATTTTCTATTTTTGCTAATTTATTCATGCTGTGGACACAGTACAATAACAAAAAAAAATTATTCGATTTTTTTCAAATTTCACCTCTGACTTCGAACTAGCGTGGTGAAAAAAAAATGTACCAACATAACCAGGCACTCAACGTAAAAAAATTGCGCATTTATTGTAGTTTCTAAAATGGTATAAAATTTACTAAACACTGTAATAATTTTTGAAATAATGATATTTTGTTACAAAATTAACTGTCTGCCGCCTTCATCTCATACGATCCGGTTGAACTAAGTTTGCACCTGGCGTGCTTGACATCACATACAAATTAGGTGCAAACTTCACGTAATCGTCAATATCTCGAAAACTTAAGAAATTTTTATGAGGTCGATTTTACTCAGTCTCGTTTTTTATGACCTGGTTTATCAGCCCTGTTCGCCATTTTGTAAAAGTCGCGAATTTTGATAGCCTGGATCAGTCTTTCGAATGTCATGCCTTCAAATTTCAGTATTTTCTTAATCTGCTTTTTGTTAAGCATTACTTAATAATTATGCAATCATACCTTTTCTGTTCGAAATTCAAATTCTGGTACGAAATTTAACCAATGGAATATTGTAGTATAACCTCCTTTTGAATTAAAATGCTATTATCTTAAAAACTACGGTGTCTAGTGTGTAAATTCTTACTATTTTAAACTACATTATTTTATTTTTATTTTAGCATGGTAAATTTGTTTTAAGTATTACGCGATTCAAATCCGAGGTCATATTTTGAATCACGTAAAATCTAATTTATTTTGATAAGGTATGATAGCATAATTATTAAGTAATGTTTAACAAAAAGCAGATTAAGAAAATACTGAAATTTGAAGTCATGACATTCGAAAGACTGATCCAGGCTATCAAAATTCGCGACTTTTACAAAATGATATTGACGATTACGTGAAGTTTGCACCTAATTTGTATGTGATGTCAAGCACGCCAGGTGCAAACTTAGTTCAACCGGATCGTATGAGATGAAGGCGGCAGACAGTTAATTTTGTAACAAAATATCATTATTTCAAAAATTATTACAGTGTTTAGTAAATTTTATACCATTTTAGAAACTACAATAAATGCGCAATTTTTTTACGTTGAGTGCCAGGTTATTTTGGTACATTTTTTTTTCACCACGCTAGTTCGAAGTCAGAGGTGAAATTTGAAAAAAATCGAATAATTTTTTTTTGTTATTGTACTGTGTCCACAGCATGAATAAATTAGCAAAAATAGAAAATACGTTCAATAGCATAGTTATTTGGCAACACATAGCAAAAAACAGATTTGTAAAATACTTGATATTTTAGCAATGACACTCAAAACACCGAGTCAGGGTATCACTTAGCACGAGTTTTACAAAAACGTCAATATCTCGAAAACTAAGAGATTTTTACGGAGGTCAAATTTGCTTAATCTAGGTTCTTATGAGCTGGTCTATCAGCCCTGATCGTATCCAAGTTGGTTTTAGGGACACCCTGTATACAGTTGTGATCCAAAGTCTGCATTTATTTATTTAAACTTTATTGCACAAAAGATATCTTATCGTACAAAAGGCGAACTTAATGCCATAAGGCATTCTCTACCCAGGGCTCGGAAACCGGTATTTGCTCCATACCGGTATTCTTTCCGTTCTTATCGTTATTTGGGTTATTTTTTCGTTTTTTAACCAGACAATGTAATAATACGAAATCATGACTTAAATACATTACTGAGCTCTACATAAAAAGCATAAAATAATTCAAAATATTGGGCTATTTCGGGTTTTTTGCAAAATACCGGTTCCTGCCGAGCCCTGTCTCTACCAGTTAACCTTAGGACAAAGCAGATAACTTGTGGGCGGGTGCATTCCTTTTATTTAATTAGTACTAAATTTTGTTCTCATATATAAAATAAGCTAAATATCTAATTTTTGCTTTTTTTAATCGGGTAAAAAGGATCCTATGTGTTAACCGGTGTCATAATCTACCGTAAACCATATTTCATGGAAATCGGTTTAATAGTTTTTACGTGATAGGTACACAAACATAGTTTAACTACGATTTTATTATGTAACAGAATATATTGGCCAAAAATATCGTCTTTCTTAAGTTTCAATAACAAAACAAAGTAGACGTTTTATTTTGTTTTTATGGTTCGAAATTGCCAATTTAAAATCGTGCTTGAAGAGGTATTAAAGGCAATGCCAACGGCTACTAGTTGCTACCTATAGTGCGAACTTCGCTTTAAACATTACATTTCAATCTAGATATCATGGCAATAAAAATAAATGAAAATCGCTGCAAAACCGCAACTGCTACTATAGTTTAAATAGGTCTCAAGTGCATAGGATACTAATGCTTAATAGTCCTTTTCCAGCATTTATGTATCGATTCAGATGAGTTTGCTTCAGGGATGACGAACCATTGGCTCGCATACCAATGGCATGCGACAAAAAATGCAGGCAAGCGAGAATTTATGTCTATAAATGTTGTATTAAAATTAAATCACAGCATCAAAAACACTATTCAAGATAAAATGTCGTTGAAATCAAAGGTTTGCGATCCCTGTCCTACTCTATACTCACGTCGTGTTATTAGCGAAACAGGGTGTAAATAAAAAAGTAAACCAGTCCCGACGCCCACGACCAGGTTGGATGGGCTTGTTTATAGCCTACTTTACTTATATCGAGAGGTTTATTGGACATCAATATGCCGGGAAATCGTAGCTGATAATAGAAATGACTCGTAAACAAGGTTACATGCCGTTAGCTTATGATGCACCTAGATTATGTAGTGGCTATTATGCCACAACGGGAGTTTTTGTCTTTGATACCATTAGTAGTAGGCATATACATTGTTTTCCACTGTCTATAACTTAAGTAGTTACAGGTATAATCTATTTTATGGGCCAAGATTATTTTTAGTGCCTAAAATTTTACAAAATTGCAGATGTCTCGTAATATTTTTAGTGCCGTTTTACGTTAGTTTTCAACCAGGCTTCAATGTTTATTATGAATTTTCTGGATATTCTGGGCTTTATAACAAATAGGTCTCATTTCTTACTCAAATTACCACTGCGTTACCAGTCCCCGCGTCGCCTCCAATTTATTGTCCACTGCGTTACCAAAAAATTTGTTTTTTATATTCATAGCCCAAATATTTCTATGAAAGTTATCATTCGGGTGAGGTGTTAGGTGTGAGATTCTGAATTATATATTTTTTTTGGAGATTATTATACGAGGAAGAAATGATGCGTTAAAAATGTTAAAATGTAAAAGACACGTTTTTTAGGCATCATAGTTATTTGTGTGTTTTGTTCATAACTCTAAAATTGCGACCCTTACAAATAATTCTTTTCAATTAATAGTCTGTGCTTTTCAAAAAACAGAAACATGAAGATACCTTATTCCTGTTCGGTTTGATATTTAGGACACAGTGTATTGTATTTCTTCTAGAAACGACCCTTCCATTTATAGCCCCATTATTAGAACACCCTGTATACAATACCTAAGCCACCGCTAGAAAGTCAATAATTGCGTCCTCACATTTCTAAGAGGTATTCTAATGATGTGTATAGCTTTGTTAATACTGGCATTAACTTTAACTGCCAACTCTCTGTTCCTCAATTAGGTAAAGCCATATTTATTATTACAGACAGAGAATGCTGGGCAGTAAATTTTTACACACTGGTTTGCTTCTACAATGTATGAATTTGAAAGTTCATTTCTCCCCACTCTGCATGTCTGAGGTCCTATAGATATTTTCAGTATCTTTAGGACCACAAGGTGTTTTAATTGTTGATCAAATCAAAGACACTGTTTTTCCCGAGTGGTTTATTGAACTGACAAAAAAAACATCGCTAAACGTTTTATGAAATTCAGAAAAATCTTTACAGCGCGTTCTAGACTCGACCTGTTGAGGGATACACTAGTGTCGAGTCGAGAGATTATAATTTGTCAAGAGACAAAATTAAACATGACAAAAGAAAAGACAGGTCACGTCCTCTATTGACATAAATCTAAACTAAACGTTAAATAATGAGTACATGGCGGGACATCTTTTATCAATTATATAACTATAAATACTATACTTATATACAATTGTTAATTAAATTAATTTTTTTAACTTGCCACTTGGTACGTTAATTGCGAGCACTACATTTTAAGATTAAAATGTAATTTTCAAAATAAGTGACGAGACTGTTCTTTCCTTGTACAGTCGGCCTCAAAATTAGGGCATAGTACAGTCGAGTTCATTTACAACTAGACATGTAAGATAACAAAAATATCTGAACACGCTTTTATGCTCCTGACAATAGGGTCGTGTTTAGATGTTTTTGTTCCCGTACGTGAGAAGATGTAAATTAACTCTACTGTACTAAAGTGTCCAGCACTGGCGTGGCATCCAAACAACTCGATTCTTACCGGCTTGCCTAATATCAGGCTTTTGACCACCTTATTCTAGAGCTCTTAAGGAAAATGTACGCCAAATCTGCACCGGCTTGCCCTAGTAGCCTAAGATACCGCCAAATCGCGGTAACCTTGCCTTGCCGGGTTTTTGCTAGGCAACCCTATACCATCTTGCTTGTAATGCAATTGCCTTCATTCTTATGTAAAAACGGTCGGTTAAAACGATGAGGGTAAATTAGCCTTTTTAGTAACTTGTTCAGAACGTGGCAACCCCTAGCCTTGCCGGGATATGGGGTGGCAACCCTAGTGCATTGTGTTTGTTCTTTCATGCAGTATATGTTTGGTTAGGAAAAAGACTGAGGGAAGGTCGTCGTTAGGCCGGCTCTTCTACTATACCTTCATATACTTCAACTCGACTGTGGTAACCACAGTGTAGTCTAGGGTGGTATAGAAAACTTTTATTTATTCAATATTCTTCCAACATCTATCAAGTTGATCCCCCAATCCCCGCGCTTTACTTTATCGTTTTTCAAGTACACTTGGAACCGTATCACTAAGTACCATTACTCTGTGTTCTGTTAATGGCCCCCCGCGGGGACCCCAGGGTATCGACTCGGGGTCTTCTCGGCGCGGCGGGTGTCGATTCTTTGATTAAATCGATGCAACGGTCAAATCGATTTGGTGTTAAGCCATTCTCATATCATATGAAGGACACACGGAAAGAACATGTTCACCTATTTAAATAACTTTTCGAGTTATAGCAATTTGAAAGTTAGTCATCGGGAACAGTTTACTATTGCAACCATCTCTTTAAAAGTATAAAAAAAAACGAAAGGAGATCGACCAGGTGTGGACCAAAATGCTGCCCAGAGATGAAAATACCTCTAACGAGTTCCTTGCGTTACTTTCTATTAGAAAATACAATATTTTCAAAATCGGTCCAGGAGAAAAAAAAAATACATGAATTTTTGTTTTTAAGGTTTTCTAGCGAGCGAGCGCTTTCGGTTTTACTTTGCACTTTCAGTTTTTTGTTTGGGAGCGTTTATCAATAGTACATTATGTACACAATTAGTGTGGTAACACAAAGAAAGGCCGAGATCGCAGATGTTTGCGGCCCGAGCTGCAAGCGAGGGACGTAAATATGCGATCGAGGGCTTTCTTTATTACCTCCTGTGTTGTGTACATCATTTTTTGTCTACACTTGGCCATAAAGCGGCTTTTTCCGTACGCGCAGCGTAAAATCTGTTACTTTTAATGTAAGAAGTAATTAATTTTTAGTGCCCATCAAAAAGTTTTTTTTTTCATGACTCCTGGGATAGATCTTAAAGCGCTTTAGTATACAGTCTAGTGTTAGCCTAAGGAGCATAATGCACTGTATTTTTAGTCTGGGCAGCACTTGGTCCAACTCCCATACAAAGTTGGTCAATCTCCTTTCTGCTGATTTTAATGGGATATCAGACTATTACCAGATAGATTAAAACGCCACAAAAATTTGCGAAGATCCCGGCAAAAATGTATCCACAGAAGTGAGGCGGTTTAAACGCTCGATGTTTGACCCAGTTATCAGTTCGTTCCTTGCTTTTATAGGTTTTACAAATGTCCCTTGAAGCTGTAAAAAAAGGACCACATTTCTAGGTTATAATATTCTAGGACACTGGTTCTTAACCTTTTAGCGATGACCATTTGACAAAATTTGTGTCTTGCCACGGACCACTGTTCGGAGTTAATATAAGGTTTAAAGGTAATACCAGTATTTTTTCGGATGGCTTCGCGGACCACTTCGGCTGCTTCCAGGGACCACCAGTGGTCCCCGGACCACCAGTTAAGAACCACTGTTCTAGAAAATAATCTAAAGCGTATAGCTATCACGTTCCTTGGCAGTATTTCTCCCTAATCAAACCATTCCCAATCCTGCCAGCTAGTTATCAGCAATTTGAATATCCGCTCACTAATTATGTAACACTTCTAGCTACTCGCAAGAGACAGTGAACATTAAGTAGAATTATAATGGGTTCTGGAAAAGTTGCGACAAAGCTACGAATTAGCAACTATACAGCCTGTAAACCTAATACAAGCAAAGAATTAAAGCAGACAGGGGCTTTAGTAGTGTGGTCATTTATTAAGAGCATTTTTTAAGTTACACTCAATAGGGAATAAGTATGCATGATATTTTTTATTTACTTTAATAAAACCTCATTCGTATAAAAAACAGTAGGAAAAAAATATTTTTCGAATAACTATAAAAATAACCAAGATATAACCCAACAAAGATTTATCTCTATCTCTTTCTCGCAAAACAGAATATAGTATGGAGATTGTATGGCGGCCGTGTACTATGACGTCATAGTCCATGTCGGATCTCTCTCTCTAATCGCTGTCTGATTAGTGCTTTAAAGTGTTTATATCTTCCGTATTTCTCGGTCGATTCCAATTTTATTTTGACTGCATATCATCCTTTTTACGGTATTTTCAAATTTTGTTAAGAAATCTGTTAAAAAAAATTCATGCATATTCCCTATTATGACCCCGTAATTATTTTGAAAATGTCTCGCGCAGCAATGGTACTGCAAACATTCATATGTTACGACGTTAGGAGATACGAACTAATTTGAAAATAACTGTCAACTTTGTGTAGAGTTACATTGCGGGTCGAATAATTATGTATGGTTACAATTTTCATTGTGATTTTAACCAAAAGTTGCCTAAATAATCTTTATATGGACTATACTAACCACCGTTTAAATATTCGCCCGTATTGTATTTACACGCCGTATAGGTAAAAAACTCAAGAAAGGCGTGAGCCCACTTTGGTGATTTTTACGCAACAGATTATGGCACAGAAGAATTTACTGCTATTATAGCAGTAATTTCTCTTCCTACAAAATGTACCTACATCGCGCGCTTGTATGTGTGCGCGCCGTGAAGGAACGCACTACAAGCAACGTTTTAAGAATGCTTAAGAACGCTCCAGTACGGATCGCACTCACACAGACGCGCTGTCTCCCATCTCACGCTCAATTTTAGGTGCTTATTTAAAAATTACCAACTACGGTTTTTTTATGTCTTCCGTACCTACCTTTATTAGAATAAAATACAGCTTTCTTTGGTATCAAACATATGGTTTTCCTCATCTTATTTTCACAAATCGGGCTTCAATAAAAATAATAAGGGTTAAGGGCCAAGGCCACGCCGCCGCGACGCCGCCGCCGCCGCCGTGAAAATTTTCAGTCCACGCCGCCGTCGTGGAATAGGCCTTCAGCGCTCATATCTAATAGCTCATATTTAATACAATTTTTTTCCCATCTGTTACCACAAAAACCAAACATTTAGTGGTAACAAGCGGGAAAAACAATTCTCAGCTGTTACCACTTAATCAATTTGGTGGTAACAAGTCGGAATAACCCTATCTCATGGATACTTGGATACTCTAAAATTTAAATGTCCATGTAAAAGTTGTAAGCGTCGTTCTAATCAGGTATCTCGCGGTGACATGTATGCAAATGTCGTTACTAGAAATTGCAACAGTCCAATCAGGAATTTCGTATTTGTATTTCTTATCTGTCGTCGACTTTCATTAACTTTAATTATTGGTTATTTTATCGTCGGGCTGTTAATTTTAATCTGATATTAATTTCCTTGGTAAAATATGGTGTAATTTTCCAGCTTCAGCGGGGCAATATTTAATATCGCAAACATAATTACTTGCTACTTAGTAATAATACCTTGAACAGCGAAGCGCACCAATGCATCGATCCTGAACCAACTCCGAATAAAAACTCGCTTGTCCACCATATGCCAATAACGCATTCTTTCATATTTCGGCCACACAATGCGCAGAGGCGACGAAAATTTGGAAAAACTGATTGTGGTTGGAAACACCGAAGGCAAAAGATCGCGCGGTCGTTCACCAACAAGATGGACCGATCAAGTGAAAGACTCGTCGTCCTCCAAATTCTACACGGTTGCAAGAGACGCGCTGGACAGAAACCGGTGGAGGCAGATCATCCGCGCCAGGTGCAACCCTGATGCTGACCACGATCCTCAGACATGAGGGACCGACCCCAGAGAGAGAGAGACTTAGTAATATTTAACGTGAAATATAACTATGGCATGATCACAATACATATAATAGCAGTAATTTCTCTTTCTACAAAAGTTACATCGCGGGCTTGAATGTGTGCGCGCCGCGTACGGACGCACTACAAGCAAAGTTTTAAGAATGCGTAAAGGCCGATACAGAAGGACTGCAACCCAACTGCAACTCCCTACGATTTGTATGGGAACTGCATCACAACTGCGCAGTCGGCGTGCAGTTGTGATGCAGTTCCCATACAAATCGTAGGGAGTTGCAGTGGGGTTGCAGTCCGTCTGTATCGGCCCTAAGAATGCTCCGGTATGGATCGCACTCACAACAGACGTGCTCACGCGTCTGTGTGAATACGTGTCGCGCGCTCCTAAACGGCCGAAGTCGGACAACTTGTTTGTTTTTGGGCATTTCTCCAGAAATATGTCTGCGGTCACCTCATTCGTCTGGCCCTTTTTCATACTAAATGTATGGAGACAGATGAATGAGTCGCAGACATATTTCTGGAGAAATGCCCTTTTATACTTTGGCATGATCGTAGCAAACCTATTATGTAGGTATACTATAACTTGGCAACTTCGTTGGTGACACTCATCTGTGTGCTTTTTGTTCTGTGCAGCTGTAACTACTTACACAAGTTACCGCTAATACGAACGGGGGCCTCCGGAGGCTGCGTCCGTCGGTCGCCGTTCATGTTGGCGGTAGCTTGTGTAAGTAGTTTCGGCGGCGCATAAAAAAGCCCTTACTCCTTACAGATAACCGTGGCTAGATAACTAGTGAACTGTGAAGATTTTTTTTCCTTGGAGATAACTAGTTATCTCCGAGGATTTTATATTCTTCGCAGATAACTTTTTTTTTAACAGTTTTCTGTGAGGAAAATCCAATCCTTGTAGATAACTGGTTACCTCCAAGGATTTTATATTCTTTGCAGATAACTATTTTTTTTTAAGTTTAGCTAGCTAGCTATCTCCGATGAATACAATTTAATCTCAGAAAACTTAAAAAAATAATATTTATCTGCGAAGAATATAAAATCCTTGGAGGTAACCAGTTATCTACAAGGATTGGATTTTCCTCACAGAAAACTGTTAAAAAAAAAGTTATCTGCGAAGAATATAAAATCCTCGCAGATAACTAGTTATCTTCTAGGAAAAAAAATCTTCACAGTTCACTAGTTATCTAGCCACGGTTATCTGTAAGGAGTAAGGGAAAAAAAGCCCACACAGGTGAGTGTCACCAACGAAGTTGCCAAGCTATACTTATTCTCGCTTTGAATATTTCTTTTATCGTTCGGGAACTTGACGACACGTTTGTGGGAGTGGGAGTGCCACCGCCTACGAAGCTAGAGGTCCCGGGTTCAAATCCTGGTAAGGCAAATATTTGTGTGATGAGCCCGAGTATTTTTTCTCGAGTCATGGATGTTTTCTATCTATTCAAGTATGTATTTATCTATATAAATATGTATATCGTCCTGTATTACCCATAGTACAAGCATTGATTAGTTTGGAAATGGGTCGATTTGTGTAAGATTGTCCCCCGATATTTATTTTTATTTAACTACCCATTTTTCCGGGATAAAAGGGAGTTTATAACGAGTTATATGGAATGCGGTCACATAATAAGTTTCTCTTTCTAACAAAACTGACATTCGGTTCCGACCACGGGACGGAACGCTCCGGATCCGACCATCTCTTTCTATCGCATAACGTGTGCTCTTTTCTGGTCTCTAGCTATGGCTAACGTTTCGGTGGCGTAGTTGGTCGCGCGCCTGTGTTGGCCCGGATAGCCGTAGGAGATGCAGGTTCGAATCCTGACCGAGACATATAATTTTGCAATTTTTCTCTGCTAATAAAATTTTTATGGTGATATTTTTATTAATACCTAAATGTTTTTATTTTCAGGTAAGTGTCACCAGATCTTCTAATTTGAAAATTCACGAACCATTTGGATGTAAGTGACAATTTTATGAATACGTACTATAATAGGTAAGCAAATTTATAACAGAACTGCTCTTGGCATAGCTAAAATTGTTTGGTTTCAAGTAATGCTAACAGATGGCGTTGACCATAAATGGCGATTGCGCGTTTATTTTGTTCTTTTGGGATTCTCATATTGTTTCGTTCGCGGAGAAAAAATGTATCAAGCTATAACATTAAACACATTTCAAACATAATAGATGGCGTGGAGCGAATGATGACCCTCTTTTTGTTTTTATGGAAAACTGACCGAATCGAATCACCTTTATGTATGTATGTAAATATGTAAGTAAACACTTTATTGCACATAAACTCATACAGAAACATAATATTGTCTTCGGTTTCCGCGATTATCACTCATTGTAATCAAACAACTTAAACGGATTAAATAGCGTATATTACTACATTTTTAAGTCCCGACGTTTCGTAACCCTTTTCAGCGTTTGTCTACCCACGACCACGAACGCGGAAAAGGGTTACGAAACGTCGGGACTTGAAAAATGTTGTAATATACGCGATTTAATCAGTTTATGTTGTTTTATTTCATACAGAAATAGTACAATAATCAATGGTAAGTAATATCTGAAGCTGAAGCGTTTATCTGATTAACTCGAATGGTTTTTAACCAGCTTCCCCTTTCACTAAGTCGTACCCTTGGTCAAATAACGTCGTATCTGCAAAATTACAAATTTTCAGGGTCTGTGTGTATCATGTAGTTCGTATGATTATAATAAAAAAACTTTGAACGTCAAGTCACATGCGACGTTATTTGACCAAGGGTACGAAGTAGGGATGTAACGATACACAGATTTGCCGATACGATACCGATACCGATATATAGTAGTTAATATCGGCGATACCGATACCGATACCGATATCTTAGCTAAATAATGAAGTATGAACTTCAGATATTTGTATGTCCTTATTATAACTAATGGTAATGACTACTGGCTATATTTACCAGAGAGTTAACCTTGAAAGTGTAAAGTAAAAATAAATAAATTGTCAACTCAAAATTCAATTTTTTTTTATTAAGAACCAAAGATTTAAAATTAACATAGGCATTATCATTGCACAAGGTAATAGACCAACCAATACATAAATTAAGTCAGAAATTGAAATTACTTTTTGCAGATTTTTTTTCATACAGCAAATTCTTTTCGCGCTCTTCAAATATCGGTTGTATAATATCGGCGATACCGATATATCGGTATCGGTATCGTTACATCCCTAGTACGAAGTATATGGCGCGCTGTTATTCAGAGCCAGACGTTCTATTCTGCGCTTAATGCAATTTCTTTGTTCATGACATAGTGCAAAACAATGCAATTTGCACTTCCAACCGGTCCTCCACACTTCGATTATGCAAATGTCGAATAATCGCCTAACGGGAGACACGTTAGGACGTGTCCCGGCAATCTCTCCTCATAAAATACTTGCATTGCCATCAGCACGAGAGCATTATTACCAGCTTTGGCTTTATCTTTCTATTAGAGATGTACCGACTAGTAAGGCCGACTACGGCCTCATTTTTAGTCGCCGACTAGTCGACAAAAGATGGCGAGTAGTTGGCACTTTATTTATACAACTAGGGTGGCAAACAAGCCTACGGCCTGCCTGATAGTAAGCAGTCACCGCAGCCTATGGACGCTTGCAACACCAGGGGCATTACGTGCGCGTTGCCGACCCTTTAAGAACCTATTCACTCCCCTCTTGAAGAACTCCAACTCATAACTCTCGTAAGAACTCTTATGTGTTGTAGAATTGAGCCTCACTTTATTTAAATTACCTTCATCACCGTCAAAATGGGTCTCAAATTTTATACCTATGTATATCAAATTTCACCTGAATGGACTAAGTGGTTTAAGGGCGAAAAGATAACAGACAGAGTTACTTCTATATTCATAATACCTATTAATTTGGATTCTGCTTGTTTGTTTAATTTGTTACTTTTTATTAGGGGTGCAACGATACGGCTATTACGATACCAATACAAATGACGAATACATCGTTATGGCCAAATACGATAACGAATTGCATTACGATATTTGTTTAATACCATTTTGATGAATTTATTGGAAGCTTTGTTGTATGTTATTATTGTAAGGCTAAGTAAAGTAAAAGTATAAAAAAAGTTATGCATTTTTAATAGAGATGGGCCTACTACGGATTTTGCCGACTAGCTAATCGGCCGACTAATCGGTTCCCAATTTGCCGATTAATCGGCCGACTAGTCGGCATTGCCGATCATAGTTATTAGCTATGTTCGGGTGCAATCCGAAATGCTCGGTTCGCCTCATCTCCCTGCCATTTGTTGTCACGCGTTCATGTTTTGATCCGTTTATAATTGAGTTGATTTTGTTTTTGTGTTTGAAATAATTTTGAAAATTATGGTTTAATTTCTTCTGTATCTTGTGTGTATTCTCCGCTAGGCAATAGTGCGGATGCGAAGCGTTCAGAAATTGACGCTTTATGCGTTTCGTTTCACCCGAAACAGTAAAAATTTTGAAATAAATGTATCGTAAAAATATCGTATCGTAATATTTACGATAACGAATGATCGTAAAGGTTTACGATAATCGCCGATATACGATTATCGTATCGGTATCGTTGCATCCCTACTTTTTATTACTAAAGATGTACCGACTAGCTAGACTACTAGTTCCCGACCAATCTATAAAGCGAGTTCGCTTCCGGCTTCATCAACCGTACCGAGTAGTCGGCGACTTGTTGGCCACTGAACGCTGATTAGTCGTCTAGTCGGCTAAATTCATAGTCGGATTAGTCATCTAATCGGCCAAATCCTTATTCGAATTAGTTGTCTAGTCGGCCAAATCTATAGTCGGATTAGTCGTCTAGTCGGCCAAATCCATAGTCGGTTTAGGCGTCTAGTCAGCCAAATCCATAGTCGGATTAGACGTTTAGTCAGGCAAATCCATAGTCGTATTAGTCGTTTAATCGGCCAAATACATAGTCGGATTAGTCGGCTAGTCGGCAAAATCTATAGTCGGATTAGTCGTCTAGTCGGCCAAATCCATAGTCGGATTAGTCTTCCAAATCCATAGTGGGATTAGTCGTCTAGTCAGCCAAATCCATAGTAAGATTAGTCGTCTAGTCGGCTAAGTCCATAGTCGGATTAGTCGTCTAGTCGGCCAAATCCATAGTTGGGTGAGTCGGCCAAATCCATAGTATAGTAAGATTAGCCGTCTAGTCGGCCAGGTCCATAGTCGGCTTAGTCGGCCCACCACTACTTTCTACAAACGCTTGGAGCTTCGTCATTACGAGCGAGGACAGTTTCAGTATTATCTCTAATTGTGCATTCAGCGTGTGTACTTCTCGATTTGGTTTTGTTAGAAACATTTCCTAATTGGAAATCCGAGATTTCGATATAGAGTTAAATTTAACACTGATCTGCCACTAATATTCTTATTTCCTTGGTTGTAATTTCTCCATTGTGTCAGCTTTACAAGTTTTGTTAAAGTTTTGCACCAATCACCGGTCACTGATTATGGCCGAAGCTCCTGAGGAGCTCACGGCTTGGGCTCAGAAGCACGGCCGGGAACGAGATGAAAGTGACAGCAACTGTTCTAATGAGACACTCATTAAATTAACACTTCGGTGCGTTCTGAGTCTCTAGAAACTACTTATAATTTCTGTATTTTGCGTTAAAACTGAAACTTTCTAACGTCATTACAACTGACCACAAACCGCTAGCGTACCAGCTGACAGTAGGTATCACTTAAATTCAAGAAGAGCATAATTCAGAAGCTTGTGCTACTAAAATACGTCGTTTTAAATTTAGAACTGCCATTTTGAAACAACGAAACAGCGTTTCACTTTCAAAGAACGGCGTATCCTATTAAGTTTTTGTTTACTTTTGTCCGCCGTATTGTGTTTCTGCATGGGCGATAATATCATCTTTCGCACAATGCTAACTGTAACTGTAACAGCTGTTGGGAAGTAATCTGCGTTTTTTGTTACGGTTGCGTCACCATGATGCTTCTACATTATAACGGTCAAGGTCATTCTGATGTAATTGCTTATTTTATTTTACTGTAGTAACCATATCCACTCACGTGCTTACGCAGCTATAGCTGCATGTCAGCACCCTTATGTCAAGATAGCACAGAGTTGAACGCAAAATATCAAGCACGTGACTGGCTATACTCACAAACTAAATTTTCCAATTGTGTTTGGCATAAGATAGACAATGGTTCAGCATTTTAATCGTAGGATATAATTAATGATCTCTAGCCAGATATATGTAAGAGGCGGATTCGTTTGAAATAAAATTTATATGAATGAATTTGGAATAATGTTTTTATTTTTATAATGTCAAATTATATACGCAACCGCAACTTTCACATTTCGTAACGTGTAATCTAGTAAGAGGACTACCATGGCAAAGTATAAAGAAAAACGAACAAGTAGTCCAACTTCGGCCGTTTACGAGCGCGCGACACGCATTCACATCACACAGACATACGATCGCGCGTCTGGAGCATTCTTGAATGTTTGCTTGTAGTGCGTTCGTACACGGCGCGCACACATTCAAGCCCGCGATGTACCTTTTGTAGTAGGAAAATATATACTGCTCTTATACTGTGACCTAGGTACAAGGGTTATTCTTCAGAAATATGTCTGCGACTTATTCCTCTGTCTCCATACATTTAGTATGAAAAAGGGCCACAGGAATAAGGTGACCGCAGACATATTTCTGAAGAATAACCCACAAAAAACAAAGTATTTTTTTTCCAAAATTAGACAACACTACGGCAGGATAGTGACGCCATTGAATAAAAACTTCAATCACTAGAGAAAATGTATAATCTGTAATGTGATTAATTATGAAATAAACTATTGGCAAGCGTAATTATTGGTTACATGCTTGATTATTTAGGTTAAAGAGAACTATGTAATGTTTAGCTCAACCTTGTTTTTTAGAAGCAAATAAATTTTGCTCGGGTAATTTATTGGCATGGTTTTTCTGCCTAAAGTTAAATATTGTAACGGAAAATCAAATGAATATCAGTATAAATGCGAGCGAATAAATGAAATGTCTTTATTATTGTGCCCTATACAGAAATATTGGTGTGAAAGTAGTAAGCTATGCGGGGTAACAGCTGAATGTCATTTGCGGCTACACCGCTGCTCTTTACAGCTCTGTTGCCAATATATAACATAACAACATCGTATATAGGACATTAGAGACCGCCCCTCAACTCGTCTGCTTTAATATACAACCTTTTCATACCAATTTACATGTCATTGTTTTTAAATAAGTTTATGCCACACCTGCCAAAGTGTAGACATAAAATGATGTACGCAACACGGGAGGTAATAAAGAAAGCTCTCGATCGCATATTTACGTCCCTCGCTTGCAGCTCGGGCCGCAAACTACTGCGATCTCGGCCTTTCTTTGTATTACCACCCTAGTTATGTAATATACTATTCCACTGTATATCTCTTGGAGTGCAAAGTATTACCAAAGTATAAAGACGAACAAGTAGTCCAATTTCGGCCGTTTAGGAGCGCGCGACAAGTATTCACACAGACGCGCGATAGCATGTCTGTGTGAGTGCGATCCATACCATACTGGAGCATCTTACGCATTCTTATTTCTTTGATTGTAGTGCGTTCGTACAAGGCGCGCACACATTCAAGCGCGCGATGTAGTTTTTGTAGGAAGAAAAATTACTGCTATTATACATACTGTGGTATTGTACAGTAACTCTCGTTATAATCTTTTAGAGGTTGAATTTCAATAAATCCTTTGTATGTGACGCTTTAGCTCCCATAAAGGTTTTCTTTAATTTTCACTCCGCTATCAGCAGTAGTTTAGGCTGTATGTTGTCTGTCAGTGTGTCAGTACCTTACAGTGGCGTGGCGTAAAAGGCATCCTTGGGCAAGCCGGTGCAGATTTGACATACATTTTCCTTAAGAGCAGTAGAATAAGGTGGTCAAACGCCTGATATTAGGCAAGCCGGTAGGAATCGAGTTGTTTGGACGCCACGCCACTGGTACCTTAATCACTGTTTTATACGTGTGGATAGAAGTCCTTTTATAGACCTTTAAATTAATTGTATTTCATATTTACGCGGTTTAATTCTGAATCACATCAGTAGAGGTTAATTAATGGTGAACTCATTTTATCGATGGAAATCCAATCTACCAACAATGTAACTTTACAGGGATTCCAGCTGCCGGTGACCTTCGACTTGTTGCTCTTCACTTTCCCAACTGCTATTGCTTCATCAATTTTATCATCATCGTTTGCTTCAATAGCTGTTGTCGATGTCACTTTTCATTTTGTCAGTCTTTTGACTTCAATAATGCGCAATCATTTTATCTAAATAAGGTAATTTTCATTTGCAGTAATTTTCCATTCCTATATTTTGTATTTTAAAGTATTTGTAAAGGAGGTGTTGTATCGTGGATCCCCCTATAATTATGCTTAGATACTAAGCATAATTTTATTGTCCGAATGTTCTGTGTGTCCTAATACACATTACGCATAATTGTTATTTTACAGATACCATAGATTTTTCAGAATAATTATAAAAGAATCCTAACCTTTTTTTTAACCCGGAGAAATGCATGAAACTGCATACCACTACGTAACCTAAGGCCATCGGGGGTGACAGCCAGATGTTATGTGGGGCTCTCCGCTCCAGAAGGGATTAAAGAAACCTAACCTAGCCTAGCCTATTCTAAGTGACTTGCATAAAAGATTTTCCAGCATATTTTCCGTTTAAGCTGGAGAAACATTATGCGAAATAAAATTGGGGTTAACAATACTTTCGGGCAAATAAAAAGTATGCCAACTAGAAGGAACCCATTGTATCGTATCAGAATTATCACCTGTAGGCGTATGGTGCTACGTTTTGTCGCGCGATAAATAAATGATAAAGCATCCGTCACGTTCTGACAATAGTGTGGGAGAGTGACGGATGCTTTATCATTTATTTATCGCGCGACAAAGCGTAGCATCATAAGCTTACTGGGCTCATCTACTGCGTTTTAAAGAAATATCTGCTCTCTGTTACTTCGAAACCTCTTTCAGTTTAGCCAATCCTCTCCCTTTTTCAACACCACTTGCTGACTTTCTCTGTCATATTACTTATATTATTACCAACAACTATGAGTCTAAAGTACACTTGTGTAAATACAACATGTATTTATTGTATGGTTCGTTTGAAAATCGTAGCTTAAAATCCTGTAAACTAGTTAATATAAGCACTAAAGGTTTATTTACGCACGAAGCTCCTTAAATATGAATCTTACAACGTTAATAAGCTACCAGTGAAACTAACAATTGCTTCCTAAATACACGTTTGAAACTTTTAACGTATCAAATTAACTAACCCAATCACGACGTTAACGTAGTTGTAATAAAGTTGAAATTGGGATGTGTTTTTGTGTAGGGTTAGCACACTTCGGTCTCAGAAGTGGGATTTATAATGCTTTAATCCCACGATAGTAGGGACATGCATTGCCGGCGCTTTCAATGCAAAGTGCGGGTTCTATGGCCCGATACGGAGAGGCGGCGGGCTATTCACGGCGCTAGGGTGGCTAGGTAGGCCTGACAATGGAGACCTTAAGGATTTCCAGCAGTTATATGTAATGGTTATAATAAAATCGGAGCGGTAATGCATCAGTGCCTGTTGGGCGGTTCGAAAGACGAAAATTGGAGTGCATGGAGGACGTTTGGTCATCCTCAACCACAAGTGAACGGCTACAAAGAAAAATGCAACAGATGGTAAGAAGATAAGGTAGACAAGCGATCAGAGTGAGCGAATACTTCGCCTCGATGTCTACGAATTTCTGCGTACCTAATTAATAAAATGATACAATAAACAACGCTTGGTCTGTCTTAACCCCTGAGTCTAAAATGAAGCATAAAATTATGCAGTAACTAAGTACAAAACTTCATTGTTAATTTTAATTACTTTAAAGCCGCTAAAGTTCCTTGTAACAGAAATGGTTCATTCCCACTGAGTCAGGCTAAACGAGACATCCATACCATGTGTGTGTACACCTTGGATGACGGTTTGGCCGGAGACAGGAAGGCCTATGCCCAGCAGTGGGACATCACAGATTAATTGACCGAGTGAACGAAGTCTCTGTTCCAGCTTAGGCAAAAATGCTTCCGTATGTCGGGCGGATGTCTGTTCTCCTCTACCACAGTATGATAGCAGTAATTTTTCTTCCTACAAAAGGGTCATCGCGCGCTTGAATGTGTGCGCGCCGTGTACGAACGCACTACAAGCAAAGTTTTAAGAATGCGTAGGAATGCTCCAGTATGGATCGCACTCCCACAGACGTGCTATCGCGCGTCTGTGTGAATACGTGCCGCGCGTTCCTAAACGGCCGAAGTTGACTACTTGTTCGGCTTTATTTTCAACCGATTGACGTAAAATTTTTTGAGCAGGTAATAACATGATTTTTTGTCGATTCAGTTTTTGATTTTTTCATTTTTCTCTATCGAGGTGTTCAGCTCAGAGCCACTGGTATTAAATAGGGTGGGCTCTAGTCCCACGGAGGCATATGGTCACCGCTCGGTGTCGAACATATTAGCATAATCAGCCGTGTGTATGCGACGCTGGGCAAACTGCCACATTACGCCATTAGCCTCGAATTATCCAATAATTCGTTGCTATCCGTGCCTACACATGAGCGAACTTTCATGTTAACGGACCTTTTTAGTACAAACTTTTATTTAACCTTTAACGGACATACGTTTTTATTACGTTTTACAAACTTTTATTTAACGCGAAGATTCGTGTTGACGTCTCTTTTTCTGACATAAAAAAGAACGAGACATCATCGGGCCTAATTATCCTTATTTTAACAGGATCTTATATAAGTTTTACGGGTCTATATTAAAACGCATACAGTAAATCTTCCTATTTGGACAACGCATACCGTTGTTACGCCTAATTGTATATTCGCATAATATTAAAATGTATATTTTAAAACGCATATTTTAATTCGCATACCATTACTACGCATAACAATTACTTAGTATAACATTATTCTTCATAAATATTAAAAAGTATAATTTTTTCGGTGCTCTATAATTTTGCCATGTCATCGCCAGTTGATATAATTCCGCCTTTGGAGCCTACGCGCATCTCGCCGCGCACGGACCACAGGAGTGATGTCCTAGACATTGCCCTGTTCAAGGGGACTAGGTTGCGGGTCAGGGGGATCAGTGTGGTCAATGTTATGGACTCAGATCATTTACCCGTCGTCTATGAGTTGGGGCCTGAGGGCGAGTTGCCTCCGCGCATGCGCAATGTCGTCGATTGGGTCGATGTCGGCAAAGTGCTTGATGACCCCTCCGCGCCCATCTATCGTGGCCTCCCTGCTGAGGGCGACGTCCTCACCAAGGAGGGCACGGATGAGGCTATAGCTAGTTTCACCGGAGGGCTACAGAGCGTTATGGAACAGTGCTCGCGAGAGGTTCCCGATGGGGTTAATGTTAAGTGGCGTTTGCCGGAGTGGTTGCGGGATCTTATTCGCGACAAAAACGTGGCTAGGCGCGAGAGAAACCGCAACCCCTCTCCTGAAAATAAGGCGCGTTTTAACAGGCTTAATAAGCTTGTTAAGAAGGAAATGCTTCGTTATAGGAATGAGAGGTGGGACGATACGATGCGCGAGGTGGCCCCGGGCAGTCGTGCCTACTGGCGCATTGCAAAGGCCCTTAAAATTGACGCGCGTTCTATCATGCCACCTCTCTTAGTCCCTAACCGTCCCCCCGCCACCCTCGACCGGGATAAGGCCGAGGTGCTGGCGGATAGTTTAGAACTACAGTGTTCGCCAAGTTTGCTGCCATGCCCGCAATATCACGTCGACTTGGTTGTGAGGGAGGTCACTGCGAGGGCTGCTCTGCCCCCCACTGATCCACCGGTTAAGCCGGTTTCGCTTACGGAACTCAAGTCACTTGTCAAGGGTCTCAAAGTTAGGAAGTCCCCAGGGGCTGATGGCATCCCTAACAGGATGCTTAGGCTCCTCCCCGATGCCCTTCTCACAGTATTAGTGATCATTTTCAACGCTGCGTTATCCAACTGTCACTTCCCCGCAGCTTGGAAGGTGGCAGACGTTATTGGCATCCATAAGCCGGGGAAGCCCTCTGCTGACCCGGCTAGCTACCGCCCCATTAGTCTCCTCAAGACTATGGGGAAGCTGTTTGAGCGGGTAGTATATGTTCGGCTGAGGGACTTTGTCACCTCGGCCGACATCGTTGTCGATGAGCAGTTTGGCTTTCGAGCTGAGCACTCTTGCGTCCACCAGGTGCACCGCATCACCGAGCATATCCTCTATTGGTTGACGCGCTGTAGAAGGTCCGTACCCACGGGCGCGGTCTTCCTCGATGTCGCTAAAGCCTTCGATAAGGTCTGGCACGACGGTTTGTTATACAAGTTGTATACCGCCGGCGTGCCTGGTAGACTCGTACTCATCATACGAGATTTTCTCAGAGATCGAAGCTTTAGGTACAGAGTGGAGGGCTCTTTTTCAGCGCCCCATCTGATCAGAGCCGGAGTTCCGCAAGGCTCCGTTCTTTCTCCCTTGCTTTTTTCGCTATATGTCAATGACATGGTCAGGACACCCAATGCTCATTTCGCTCTATTCGCGGATGACACTGCGGTATTTGCCTCTAACCCGCGCCCTGAGAGGTTGACCTTTTACCTTCAACGCGCCATCACTGCCTTAGGGGAGTGGTGTCGCCTGTGGAGGATTGAGGTCAACCCCGATAAGAGCGCGGCCGTCGTTTTTTCCCGCCGGGGTAACTACGGTACGTACCTCGGCCTTTTTTCACCAATCCGGCTGTTTGGTCGCCCCATTCCGTGGGAGACCTCTGCCCGGTATCTCGGTGTCACCCTTGACAGGGCTCTGAGTTTCTCTAGGCATATTAAATTAGTGAGGGACAGAGCAGCGTTCGTGTTGTTTAGGTTGTCACCAATGATGAGTGCGCGTTCGAAAATGTCGACGCGCAACAAACTCACTCTGTATAAGACGTGCATAAGGCCGATTTTTGCCTATGCATCTGTGGCCTTTTCCCAGGCAGCCAAGCAACACCGCAATAAACTCCAGGTCTTTCAAAATAGGGTCCTGAGGCGCATAGTGGGTGCGCCGGGTTATTTTCCGAATGTTAATTTACATACGGATTTAAAGATTGAATCTGTAAGGCAATTTTTTAAGCGCACTGCTAAAAGATATTTTACTATGGCAGCGGTCCATAGGAACGCATTAATTAGGGGGGCGTCTGATTATGCGCCTCACCCTACCCCTGTTAAGGGCCAGGAGCGGCCTAAACACATCCTCCTCGAGCCGGATGATGTGTTTACGGCCGCCCTTAATGCCGAGGCCGAGTACTATAGCAGCAAAGCTCGCTGTCGTAGGGACCCACAGGTACCTTATAGGCCGGGCCTTCGTGGCTTTGGCGGTGCGCGCGGCAGGGCCGCCGCGGCGGCGCGGGCGCGGGTGGCAGCTAGTTGTCCCCATTGGGAGACTGCTCGCCTCCACGCGAACGCGAAAAGAGATAGAGAGGAGAGGGAGCGCCGGGAGCTACTTTACGGGCCGCCCGGGAGGCCTCCTGACGCTCCTCCTGATGTAAATATTGTTTGAACGGCGTAAATCGGGCTATTTTTATGTTTGCGCGGCTCCTTTTCTTTTTTGAAGTCGGTTCGAGCGTTGCTCGCAACCCCTTCTTGTTTGAAGTCTGTTGCGGGTGGCGTTCGCCGTCTCTCTCTCTCTTTTTTCGCATTCTCCTCTTTGTTTGAAGCCGGTGGGTGCGTTTTTCTTTTTTGAAGTCGGGGTTTATGTTTGCGCCTCCCGGCTTATAGTTCATAAGCTTGTTTTTTGCTAGGCGGTGTGGTGTGCGTCGCCCCTGCCTCTCGTTTGATGCCGGGGCGATGTAGGCCCCTGTCCTGTCCAAATTTTTAGTCCTTCCTTTTCTGAAGCTGGTTCGGTGGGCTGCATCGCTTTTAGTTAGTTATTTTGGTTTTTGTTTGTTAAAAGTGACTGCGGCTAGCTGAGCCAGCGCTCTTTTCAATCCCCCTTGTTTGAAGTCGGGGTTTATTTTTGTTTCTATTCCTTACGGGCTCGAACTTTTGGTTGGCGCCTTGGCTGGCCGGGCACTATGTGCGGCCCGGTTGGGCGGGTGGCTCTGGCTACCGGAGGGTCGATTCTCGTTTGTTTTTGATTTTTCGCTTGTAAATACTTTCTCTTACTAGGGTTAGGTTTGTATATTTGTTTATATTCATTTATTTCTAAGATTAGGTTAGGGACCTTTTTCGGATGTCAGGGCTCCTGGGTGAGTGGGGTCGTGCTCGCGCCTCCGCTTGCCCGGGCTTGTATTTTTAAGTTAGGTGTATAGTTAGTCCTAAGTCACGTTCATACTTCGTTTATCACCTGTTTATATCATTTTTCGCCTCATAAGCAGTCTGTTTAGTTTTCATTGTTAGGTTGCGGTCGCCTTTGGGTGCCTGTCATTTCTTTAATTTTTCTCACCATTCATTTCTCTTCGCACTCATTTCGTTTCACTTCGCCTCATTTTCATTCGCCTCATTCTTACTTTAAGTGTAAATATGTTTTGATTTTTTATTATTTTGTATATTTGTATATAATTTTGTATATAATTTTACCAGTGCGGTCCTTCGGGCCGCACTGCGTTGTAAGTCAATGTAAAAAGGCCCAATTAAGCTCTGGGCCTGTACATAAAGTTAGGAGCAGACAATGACAATGACACACGGATCTTCGAGTTGTGGTTTCAAATTTTCAACCAGTTTCTGGCATTCAATCGAGCTGTGGCATATCTACTTACGTAAATTTGGTAATGATGTACCGACTAGGTACCGTCGAAGTGGTCTGTTGATGGAGTCGGAAGGTGGCTATAAGATAATTTAAATAATATAAGATAAATCCACCATGTTTGGATTGTTTGGAGTCATTGCATGATGCCGCAGCACATGCTGAGTCCTTTCCCAGTTGACTTGGCAGCACCATTTCCTCTGTCCTGTTTTATTTCAATTTTCTCACCTACGAGCTTCGTCTGCCATCGTCGTCGTCAACGTCTGGTTTTGTTTTTTCTTACCATAATAAGGCTGCGTTTCGACCAGGGATTTGCGAGGATGCGTAGCGAGGGAAGTATTTGTCATGAACCAATAGAAACAGCTCAGCGAAGCGAGGATTCGGTAAATGAAGTGTTCCTATTGGTTCATGACAAACACATCCCTCGCTACGCATCCTCGCACGCAGCCTAAATGTGATTCTTTCTTAATGAGTATTTCACTGAATTACCCTACTGGTCGCTACATAGATTATCATAATCAATATGCTTATGAGCTGCTGGGCAAACTGCTATTAGCCCCAAATTATCCAATAATTCAACTCGCGCGCATGCAAGTATAAATTGATAAAACGTGGCGCTCCGATGCTAATGATTGCTAGACATGAATTATAGAAATAACTTAGAACCTTTAGACTGGGGAATAAGGGCTTTAATATAATGATTAGACATGTTGCTAGTTGCAACATGGTATGAGGTATTGAGAAGGTATGTTAAGACTTTGATGAAATGTTTTCTATCGCGATTAGGACAAAAGTCTTCATAATATTATTAAGAATTTTGTCCTAATGTATGATAATATTATATATAGTTCCTTTGACCGATTGACAGAGATCGGAGCGCTCTTTTCAAAGAACGAGCGGGCACAACTCTAATGTACGTAGTAAGTATTATGTACTTACTCTGTGCTTATGGTAATGCAGTCGTATTCTCTCCCAAGTTGGCGGGGCAATTATGCAGTTTTGTTTGTCACAGGTCGAACGCCAGTCCTTACCGGGAACACTCGACGTTACATCCTATTCAAGTGACGAGCCGGTGCCTTGTATATGCGTACGTGTATTTATTACCAGTATAGTGTATGCGTTTACCATATTCTATATACGGACGGCATGGGAATCACTTAGGTGTTGGATAATTTCGAAAAAAACGACTTCAAACGTTAAATAGTTATGGAGCTCTTTCAATTGCCCATGGATCCCGTCATTAAAACTAGAATTTGCGAAAATGGGGACAAATTGGAAGAATACGCTTTTAATAAGAAAATAATCTTTCTAATCTGTAATATATTAAAAATTAAAAATACATTCGACTTGAACAACTCTTCCTTTTTGTATAGTATGTTCATAATGGTAGAAGCACAGCCAGAAGTGTAGGGCGTGCAGAACCGGGGTGGCAGTACCGGGAATTCTCGGTTCTCACTAGAGGTACCAATTTTTGCCGCTCCGGCGGGGCTTACCCAGCGGCCAGATGAAGCACGCGTTGTGCGATTTAGAGACGATCGGATGCGGTGCGTTCCGTCCTGTGATAATGCAGTCAATCTAACTCCACAGTATCACGTAACTCGTAATTTGCCACGCAGCAATAGGCAACGCAGACGAGGCCGGCCCAGACGGAGATGGCAGAAGAACCTGAATGCGTTATATTTAATAGATAACTAGCCAGAAGAGGCGAGATCGCAAAACGTGGAAATCTAGGGGGAGGTCTTTTTGTGTCCGTCAAGATACCGTACACCGTAAAGATATTCAGAATCTGATGCAGCCAATAAATAGTACCCAAATAGTACCGACGAAATATCAGGTAAAAAAATAGTACCCTTAAACTTTCTGAAATATAAGGCCTGTTCACGGTGTACGCTACCGGGCGTCAAGCTGACGTGTACACCGTTTGTATCTCTGGAACGGCTTTTTTTTTGGAAACGCTTTATATATCAAAAAACCCTAGAGCCCTAAAATTTAAATTCTCTAGCTATCGTATCGTCTTTTTCCTACTATGGGACACTCATACAGGCTGACAAAAAAATAGAATCAGTTCAGAGGTTAAGAAGATTCCATAGCGGGTATGATTAGACTCATAAAAACAAATACGTTACATAGACATGTACGATGATTACCAATGTCATTACCGGTAACGGGGCATTACGCCTCACTATTGCTCAAATACGCGCAGCTATTAACGGAACTAGCGTACGTGCGTGCGCTTCCCACAGGCGATTACGCAATGTCAATACTGTAACGGTTACAGTGGTTACGTTTTATCAGTTTGACTAAATATTTATTTACATACAGTCCCGGCGAACTTCGTCCCGCCTCATGACCGCAGTCACCACGCCATCTACCGGGTCCAATTGTACCAAATAAACACATCTCATTTAGGACAACAACTTATAAGATAAACCACCGCAATCTCAACAGACTAGGTACACTTTTCACTGTGATCTGTGCCCGTGCACGCCACTGTTTCACACACCCGTGGTGCTGATGTTTTGCTGAGGCAGCCTACCGCCACGAAGTCCGATAGTTGTGACAGCTCCTAGAGCTAGCACCCGTACAAGCACAAAAAAAAGAAAAAATATATATTTTCATCACACTTGCTCGTAAATGGTGTCATTACACGTAGGTTCTGCGGGCCGTAAATGACCTATTACGCCCTAGGGCGTAATGGTTTTCTTTTTAAATTTGAAACGATGGTTTTGTTTTACTCTTATTTGTCGTGTTCAAAGGAAATGCCAATTTACTTGTTTAACTTTTATCACTGAAATATTTATTTAAAGAAAACTTATTGCAAATACATATAAACACATATTTCTGTTACATTAATTTAATGTTTAAATAGTGTATTTCAGTATTTTGCAACTATAAAATCCTCGTGTTATTAAAGCCCTCGGCTTCGCCTCGGCCTTGTAACAAACACTCGTTTGTAATTCCTTACTTACCGCCCTTGATACACAATGTACTAATATACTGACTGACTTTTGGCTAAGGGCAGTAGGGGCTAGTGCCGGGCGGCAAATTCCCAGGGATCAAAGTATAAAGACGAACAAGTAGTTCAATTTCGACTGTTTAGGAGCGCGCGACACGTATTCACACAGACGCGCGATAGTACGTCTGTGTGCGATCCATACTGGAGCATTCTTACGCCTTCTTATTTCTTTGCTTATTAGTGCGTTCGTACACGGCGCGCACACATTCAAGCGCGCGATGTACCTTTTGTATGAAGAAAAATTACTACTGTGCAGGGTTGGCATTTTTTACGGTGCCCAGGGCGGACTACGGGAAATCCAGCCCTGGATATAGTCGAATGGAAACCGTTCTTCTTTTGGAAGTCGGTTGAAAATGAGTGATCGTGTTGTTATCCTAAATTTACTGTGACTCAACTCCAAATGAGACCCGCTAATCTGTTTAGAGGATTACGCTTTAATGATACCGTTTGTCACGGCGTAAACGTAGTTTACGACACTCGTGCTGTAATACGTAATGCCAACTTAAGCTGGCAGCCCGTATTTATACAGGGTACCACAAAATTATGACGAATACCTTGGAGTTTAATTGACGGAGGAAATGAGAAGTTTACATTACAATCGTGCCCGCGCAATACATAATGCTAACTTACGATTACAATGAGCAGCTCAGTTTAGTGAAGTGTTATTGTGACGAGAATTATATTATTATGAAAACCCTGCCAGTCAGTAAAAATGACAATGATTCTGGCTAGGGTTAAATAAATAGATGCAACAGACTGTTCTGTCTGCCATGTTTACGTCTATTGTACGAAATTGTTAATTAGAATACCTACTCAATTTCTGAACAATAATTGATAAAACCCTCGTTTCGCTATTTAACTGTTCTAACAAGCTAATACCCATGTTAAAATACATCGAGGAAATGTTTGATATATTTTGTTAATGTTTAAATACCTTGATCATAAAAATATTGACATTGACAAAGAAGTGTCACCTATGTACACGACGTGGACATATCCTATCTCAATAGCTTACGTCATGTACTGCTAGTAAAGCATACAAATGCAGTTTGATTCGACACTTGGCTGCTTTTTAGGGTTCCGTAGCCAAAATGGCAGAAACGGAACCCTTATAGTTTCGTCATGTCCGTCCGTCTGTCTGTCTGTCCGTATGTCACAGGCATTTTACTCAAAAACTACATGATGGATATTGATGAAATTTGGAATATAGGTGTATTTTATGAGCCGCTACTTAGTTTGGTATATAAATAATTAAAATAAATATTTTTAGGGGGGGGCACTCCATACATGTTAAAGTCAGTAACAATTTTTTTTTCAGCATATATCAACGTGTGGTACATAGTTCGACAGCTCTTTAAAAAACACTATAAGGTTCCTAAGTCATGTTTTTGATTAAGTGAATGTATTTGTAAATAATCGCTCCGAAAGTTGTGTAAATTGTGTCTCTATTTTCTAAACCGTGCCTCCGAAAAATATGAAAAAAATCACGAAGGTAACGCTTAATTAATACTTTCAACGAAAACTATTTTCAACAAGATCGAATGTACCGTTTTTGAGTTATTGCCGATAAACTGCGCTTCTCAACAAAAGGACGTAATTGCTATGAAGATACGCTCTTTTGTTGTTGTACTTTTTTTACATCGTATTTTTTACCTTATAATTACGGCTATGGAACCCTACACTGAGCATGGTCCGATATGCTCTTGGCCAGTTTTTTATAGTTTCGTGATCTAATCGTTGCATCCTGTATGGTAATGATGTTGTTCAAACTGAGCAGATTTTAAATATTTTGAGTGATAATAAGAAATAGAGTCGAGTAATATCCGGGTTTCATATTTGACCGGATATCGCATTCCCTAGTCGTGTCCAACCCGTCTGGATGCTGCACCTACAGCTATAATTTCCCAATACCCGACTTAATGCAACATTATAAATAAACAATGACAATGCCATTTATAGAGAATCAAATCAAACCCGTCAAATGTATGGAGCCTGTTGCATTATGCAGGACGCGACCGGCCCGTATAATTACGACGTTGTATATTACAGACGCAGTTTATGTCGCGGTTAATGTATTGTGCTATAAATACAGCTGGACGCTTAGCAAAATCTATGCCTGTAAAAAAACACGACACAATCACTCACCTATTTTACAAGAAAACCAGAGGTACGGTATGTTCTTCCCGATGGCACATCACGATACATAGCCACGTCATGATAACTTAGCCATTAATTAAGAACTTTTACAATTTAAGATTTATCAATCATAAAATAAATTACAGGCCCGCGAAATCATTTGTTTTTGTAATTGTGTTTTTCAAAATAATAACAATGCAAAGTAACTAAAACTAAATTAAAATTAAATATACTATAAACTAAAACTAAAATAAATCTAAAAATGGCCCCTGCGGCATGGTACCGAAGATGCTGGCAGCATTTCCTCGCTGGATTGTGAGGTGACGACGTTGCGCGAGGAATGTTTTTACATTTCATTTGTTCATTTAAGTGAAAGGAATACTATTAGCTAATATTAACTTAACAGTCGTTGTTTTTAGAAGCAAACAATTGAAGAACGCATTTTGCACATCTCGATACATAGCCACGTCACGATAACGTATCTATTAATTAAGAACTTTTGCAATTTAACATTTATCAATCATAAAATAAATTACAGGCCCGCGAAATCATTTGTTTTTGTACTTGTGTTTTTCAAAATAATAACAATACAAAGTAACTAAAACTAAATTAAAATTAAATATACTATAAACTAAAACTAAAATAAATCTAAAAATGCCCCCTGCAGCATGGTACCGAAGATGCTGACAGCATTTCCTCGCTGGATTGTTAGGTGAGGACGTTGCGCGAGGAATGTTTTTACATTTCATTTGTTCATTTAAGTGAAAGGAATACTATTAGCTAATGTTAACTTAACAGCCGTTGTTTTTAGAAGCAAACAATTGAAGAACGCATTTTGCTCTTATTATTTGCACAATATGGCAACAAATCAAGCTTGTCACATCATCATGTCCAAAGTCATGATCAGCGTCTTAGGAAAAACATACCTGGTTTTCTTACACCGTGCAGTTACTCTTGTTTATGGTACATTGGCGCTCGAACTGTCAACAGCCGCCCTAAAAAGGTGCCAAAGGTAAAAAGGCGCCATAATAGTTTACGTATTCAGAGGAATGTGTGCCCCTAAGATTTTTCGCAATCTTTCTATAGCGTTGGAAGAATTCATGAAATGGCGTCATGCAAATGAGAAACGAGAACTAGCAGGACTCACCCCGCGCGTGGGCGAGCCGTGAGACCGGCCCTTACCTGCATTATACCTCTCAAACAGATCTTAAGTGCACTTGCCTTTGAATATACTTAGGCCGTTTTAAAGAAGGTTTACCTGCAACTAAGTTCACGATACGACTTTATTAAAAAGAGATAAAGGCTGATTTTCCTAGCTAAGCGAGTATCAATAAATTTGTCATAGATTACGTGAACTTCTATATCGGTAAAATGTTTATCTTATTTGATGTTTATTTGAGTCTACATCCTTTAACAGATAATCCAATTTAAGAAGAGACGGTGCTGGCTTCATCTTGTATATTAACTGTTAAGAACCAGATAGACGTAACTTGTATGAAGGTATTAAACTGATGTGTTCATTGGTCAATTAGAACTGATGTTTCCCTCAAATAACAAGGCAAGACGGGGCTCTAGTTATATTTGACATTGGTATAGTATCGTCGTAATCTCTCATAGATATTATGATGTTTTATTGGTTTATGCCGTTTTTATGTCGACCAATAAAATAGATGTAGTTGGACACAGTAATTGCGGTGCCGGGTGGTATCTAGGTTGACTTTTTACGATGCCAACTAGCTTTTTGCAGTCTAGAACGTTTTATATCTTTTACCACGTCGTAAAAAATATAGCTTATTATATTATATGCCACAGCGTCTGGGCTTGCTGAAGACGCGGCCGTGAATTTACATTTATGGAATCAAAGAAAGTTTAACACATAGAACTTTATTATGGAAATTGATTGCCTTGAGTGAAATCTTCGGCGCTTCACCAGGAGTAGCTCATGCCGCGATTTCATCTGTAGATCTGTAGGTACTTTACTGTGCGACTTCTGTGTGGAGATTTCTGTACGTAAGTACTACTATTCTTATTCTGTGCCGCGGGCCGAATTACAATGAATCGCGGGCCGTATGTTTGTTACTAATGAACAACAGGATAACAACTGGATGGATTGAGATGAAATTTGGCATGCAAGAAGACCTGATCTTGAATCGAAACGTAGGACACTTTATATCCCGATAAAGAGTTCCCTTGGGACCACGGGAAAATGTTAGTGAGCCATAAATTTGGGGATTGCGTGGATTTCTTGGATCCTCTTCTGGCCGCCGCGAGCGGCGCTCGAGCGGTGGCGTTAGCTGAGCCGTCCTCATCATTTATTTATCGATCGGCAAAGCGTAGCATCATAAGCCTACTAATATGTAGTCTATGAACAGTTTAATACAGATTTTGGGCCGGGTCCCAGTCCCAGTGTTAGCATAAACTGGACGCCGGACGGAATGCGCGCCCACGCGGCGGCGGCGCCGCGGTGGGCGGGACCTGTCCTCACCTGCCGCGCTTGCGCAACAGGGACGTGACGGGACATGGAACCTGCAAATTACGTCTTTAAGGCTTGATTTTTCAATTTAGGTAATAAATATCTCAAGTGTGGTCGGCAGCAAATAGTCGGTAAAATTCATAGCGACAGATGTATCGTCATCGTCATATACCTTTTTACCTATAGTAGTATGTAGGTATGTTGAGATATGTACGGTGCTTTGGCTGTTACAAACTATATGATGCCCACTGTACACCACCTACCTATGCATCATTAATAAACCAGAATCGATAGACGGAAGGAAAACGTTATCCTGCACCAGCACCAGCATCAGTGGCCGTCACTGCGATTTTCGTGTGACAGAACAGAACATGCGCTGCTCGCGGGATGCGGGTCGCTTCTATTTGGCCCATGTGGAAATCTATTGAGGAGGCCTGTCTCCAGCAGTGGGCCTGAAATGATGATGATGATGAGAACTGATCACCAGAAGTGGGGTACGAAGTGGACGTAAAGTGAATGGGGACGCAGCGAACCCAAACGGAAAATACGTTGTTCCAAACAGGTAAAGACCTAATAATACGACCAGGAAACTAAAAGCGGTGGAAACGATAGAGCTACCCATAGGTATAGGTAATAATGATAATAAAGTGTATTTTTCAGTGACAGTAACAGTGCTTAGCATACTGGTGTCAATGGTATAAACCTCAATAATCGTATATCCCTTGAGAGAGCTACTCATTTAATTTCACTTTAACAAACGTCCTATTTCGTGTTTCGCATAAATAGTTCAACTTTCATAATATCATTGACCTCAGTCAAGTTCATGTATGTATGTATGTAAACTCTTTATTGCACAAAATAATACAAGTACAGGGTTACAAAATAAAGGTATATGTACAAAGGCGAACTTATCCCTTTAAGGGATCTCTTCCAGTTAACCTTTGAGCAGTTGATGGGCTGACGGGACGTTGATTTGCCGCTTCATTACCTATCTGAGACTATTTACGGCAAATATGAGATGCGTGTCAACGAATGTCAGTGGTTTGAGACAGTTTCATCATTCGGAAACTTAGGTCCTCTTTTTCCGAACTAAACGCAATACGGCCATTCTCACGAAGGATGACTGCGTCTAATTACCGCGTCTCCATACATTTAGTATGAAAACAGCGTCGCGGTAATTAGGTGACCGCAGACATAAGTTTTAAGGTATTAATAAGATTGAAATCTAAACTTCGTTTTCACACCCGTAATAACAAACTGACAGCTACTTCAGGACCCTACTCGATAGTGGTGAGCACAAAACGGTAGCCCTCATTGAACCTACAGCCGATGATATGCCTATAGTAATAGACCCATCAAAAATATTACACGTAAAAAGATGCAAGTCTCGCAACGCAGTTCTTCTACAACAAAAATGTTTTGATTGTGGTCGACCGGCTGCGGCTAGTCGGCCTTCCCCTCCCATCCCAGAGCGTGTCACTCCCTACAAATTCTATGCCCGCTGGTGTATCCGGCTAGTCCGGGTCAGGCAACGTCCTGGCTGGGTGTGGTACCTATGTTCATGTTCAGATGTAATGTTAAACCAAGTCAGTACTGGGGAGGGTGTCCACAGAACTCGACTCCCACCGACTTGCCTATTATTTACCCGTGGAGGATTCTTTATTTGTGAACTATAAAATGTGTTCCTCTGCCCGGAAATAATGCGTGGTTCAAATCCGTGTGACGTACTTTGTGGATGACCCCCCAGAGGGCATTTCTCCAGAAATATGCCTGCGGTCACCTCATTCATCTGGCCCTCTTTCATACTAAATGTATGGAGAAAGATGAATGAGTCGCAGACATATTTCTGGAGAAATGCCCTAAAGTGGAAAGTTTAAGTAATAATTACCGCGAAACGGAATCGCGGAGTGAGTCAGTCCTGTTCCTAGTCTAAACGCGATCAATCACAATTCAACAATTTCTCTAGAGCTTTGTATCAATGATAAAATTGCGAAACATGTTACGCAATTTGAGGCAAACGTGTGTTTTGAGTAAAAAGTCCTGAGAGCGAGCTGTCACTGCGCAGGTCGAGGTCCCGCCCACCGCAGCCGCCCGCGCAGGCGCCGTCTCTACTGAGTAACCGGTCCTTATCGGGCAGTGTATTTACTTAGCCCCTCAAGTTTTGTGGATTTTTGGACTTTTAGATACGAACTAGAGCACTTAGAGCATTCTGCATCCACTCCGCTACCCAAAGGTTGTCTGGAAGAGATCGCTCTTTAGCGATAAGACCGCCAATTGTTTACCATTGTCCTTATATTAGTTTGAATTATAAGTAACGTCTTTTGGTGTGCAATAAAGTAACTAATATTGTGTATCTGGGGCTGGGGGCACATCGAGCTTGTACTTTCCTGAGTCCTGACGGAACAAATCGGTTACTTTTTAGGAAATATCAAAACTCTCAGAGTGCTCCATTTTCACATTTATGATTTTGATAGGATTGTATTCTCATCAGATGTGAAGACGATCAGGTAGTTTGACATTAAAATAGCTACAGTCGATCGAGGTCAACGTAAACAAAAGTTACTCTCCAACTTATTAAAATACTTGCAATTTACGTCAACTGAAGAATCATACATTCCCAAACCTACGTTTGGATATATTAACTGATTAGGTAATTAACACAAATCAATGCTTTTGCGTCGATCTTGCCATTCGCTGCAATGCATTTCTCGATATGGACAATCGAGCATTGTGATAGTCGTGAGTTACGGAATAGAGACCGGCAACCCTTAGAAATGATGTGGGAAAGATCATCGATACTCATTTCCCAATTGAGCGCGTTTCGTCATTCTTTGTTGCTGTAAGATAGTAAGGCGATCCTCAATATACACGTAAAATTGCAAAATATAAAATATAGAGTTTTTTTATTGTCATAGTTTATTTATTAATAAAAATAAAGCTGGATTGCAGTTTCAATAAACTTACACAATTTACACTACTACTACACACTACACTATTTTCCACTATTTTCTACAATGCTACAATATCTTGTAGTCAAGAAATTATCTACAATATTTTTTTATTGTAAACATTTTCACATTAGTTGGATGTAAGAAAAACAATGTTTATACCACACCTGGCCAAAAAGTGGCTTTTACCGCACGCTACGCGTACGGAAAAAGCCGATTTCTGGCTAAATGTAGACATAAAATGATGTACCTACACAACACGGGAGGTAATAAAGAAAACCCTCGAACGCATATTTACGTTGCTCGCCTGCTGCTCGGGCCGCAAACATCTGCGATCTCGGCCTTTCTTTGTTTTACCACCCTAGTTGTCTAATGTACTATTTTATCATACATCCAACTAATATTATAAATGTGAAAGTTTGTGAAGATGTTTGGGTGTTCGGAGGCTTCAATGCTTGTTGCTAAATAACGTGGGAACAACTCAAGTGGTCTGTGGAACAACTAAACGGATTGAAGTGAAATTTGGCATGTACGTCGACCATTTCCTGCATAGATCTATGATATACCTAGATACACAATCAGCCGGAAAAAATGGCCCCACAAAAGTGCTAGCCGATCGGCTTGGCTAGCTCATTTTGACTTAGTCTGGTTTCAACCATAGACGGTGACGGTTGTCAAGAATGACGAAATGTTGCGTAAAAAAATGCGTTAATAGCAGCAAAAAAACAAGAAAGAAAGATGGGATATACTTCTTTAATTAAGGGCCAATTAATATTGAGCAGAATTACAAGTGATCTCATCGTGATTTCATAGTTTTTTAATATTAATTTTGTTAGTACAAATGTATGGATGTCACAGAACAAAAATCTAAGGAGTCAGCATTCGATTATTTTCTTTTTTTTTATAGAATAATTAATTTTTAGAAGTAATTTTTAAATTGTTTCAATTTAAGATTCCCACAAAATCCGTAGCGACGAGCACAATGGGCCGCTATTATAGCACAAGATAGGCGTGATGAACACGCGCGTTTCGGGCGCGGCTAGACGAGAGGTCTTTAATTTTTAAAGAGAAACAAAACTGCATTAAGATTCTTTGAAATTCTCTTCGCCTTTGTAATGGAATTGATTGATGATAAAATAAAATTAATGATAGATTTTACGATATTTTTTACTTGTAAAATCAAATGTTTATTAGAGGTTTTATCCTGAACAATAGTCCTATCAGTTAGTGGAATATGGTGCTCCCAAAATATGTAGAGTGGAGGTCTCATCTTTTTACAACGTGAGTGAGTGATCCATTTTGATGAATCCGTGAGTGATTCAATATGTTTTGAGTCTCAATTTGAGAAAACCCAGATGATTTTTGCAAAATAATTAAGTAGCTAACTTTACTAGAGTCTGGCTAATGAAAGATGAGACTGAGATTTATTCAAAACTTTTTAAATGGCGACATTATACAAACGTCAAATGTGTCAATCGTCATTAGATTTCTGAGGATAGTATGCTGTGGTGATTTTGATACTCAATATGCAGCATAAGAAAGTAACAGTTTCCGAAAACACTTACTGATTTGTTTTTGCTTTTCTTTCCGTGGCTAATGTGGGGAGTGAAAGATCATAAATAAACACTAACACTTTAATAAACACTATGTACTTACCAATTTTCAAAATCGGAAGAATTAAAAAAGTGTCAACAAAACAAAAATCGGCCCAAGTATCACTACCGTTTTTGTCACCCTATAAACAGTGTTGCAACCCGTTGTTTTTTTTAAATTTGCCGCTATTTTTTAGTCTCATCTTTCACTAGCCAGACTCTATGTGAGCCAAATTACGGATAGAAACGGGCGCTGAAATTTTGTAAGAAAATATAATTTTGGTCTTTCTGTATAACAAAAAAAATATTAAAATCTTTTAACAAAAAGCTACTCCATTTATTTGCTGTTCACTTTTGACGTTAACAACGTAGTCACTTTTTGATAGGTGCCAATAAACTAAAGTTTTCAAATGTTCGTTTGCAAATTTGACACATAGGTGTCATGGAACTAAGTTATCTTTTGAATGACAGTTTCATATAGATACAACTTATAAATTAACGTTATTAGCGTATATTTGAGTGTAACTACAAATGTCATTTTGCGCCAGATTCATAGACATTTTTCTTTGAAACTGTGTGTCTATGATATTATACGTCAATGATTTCCTGGATTGAAACATAGGACTTACCTTAGGATAATAACGGGGATAATGCAGGCAAAACAAAAAAAATACCCCATACCTTTTATATTAATATTGGGGCCCTATTTAAGATACCTCCCAAAGTCAATATGCCTTGTTTTAATAACTGTCGTGTTGGCAGCGAGCCTTCCACCTAACTCACATAGTTAAGTCTAGAATTAAGTACTCAGATATTAAGTTATGGTTGGATACTGAAAACCAGCGACTCCGCTGAGTCTCAATCCATTTTACCACACTATTGTTTAAGTTTTATTTTTTTGTTATGTACATTTTAATTGTGTTGGTAAATAAATTTTCTTTTATTTTATTTATTATTTAAAACAGCGGGTAAATGCTAATTCCTTATAATTACTTACTTCCTCTCTTTAATTATGTTCTCTGATCTTATTCTCTGATTTTATTTTGATGGTTCACTATCCATGATTTTATAAACCTCTAACATAGAGGCATTTATAGCAATATAAAATTACCAGTAAAATGTACATTTCAATTCTTCATTAAACCAGACAAGTTACGACGCCACAAGAGTGTAAGTTCCCCGAAGCATCAGTTTACTAGTTTTAGAATTATTTCAATTTACAGCCCTGAAAGCTAGTACCACTTAAAACCTGTTGTTAATTTTAATGCTACATGATTGAGAATGCCGCAGAAAATCATTAACGCGCTAACATACTGGGACTTAATGGAACTTTCGCGCGTTTAACGGAATCCTGTAACTTTTATTTACCTGTATTTGTTAGCAAAGCTTTGCTAATTGCAAAAACGGAGCCAATCACCGGTGATCTATGATCTGGCGCGCTTGCGCCACGCGCCGCGCCGGCGCCATCTACCGTGATCTACCGGCGCCGGGCAACCGCCTCTCATTATTCCTATCTCACGTCAATGCAAATCCGACATTATAATCTTAGAAAAACGTTTTCGAGTAAATACTTCACTTGTTTTAACCGATGTGGGCGGAAAAGCGATTGTGAAATTCGCCCGCTCTTACTTGCGCGTGGGCAAGTAATTATACGTCTAGGTATAATTTATGTTGGTTAAATATCGTCAAAATTAATGGAGCAATGCGCGAGCCGTTCGTCGAGTACTATAAATAATTAGCGTAATTGGCCATTCAAAATAAATAGTCGCAATACTATGTAATAACTAATAAGTTAATCATGTGAATTGACTAATTTGTGTTTTTTTTTCAGGTAAGTAAATCTTGCAATTACGGCCCAGAATGCACCAGTGCGAGGTATAGGAGTCTTTACACACAGCATTGAAGAAACGACAATTGGTCGCTCGCTACGACAATGCGTGAAACAGCAGGCGTACTCTGTAGGCGAGCTTGGAATGCAATCCTAGTACGTTTACTAAACAAATTGTGTATATAATGTGTAAAGTCTTTAATTAAATCTAACATGAAGATAAGCTTTTTTACACTTCTGACATAGCATAAAGACGAACAAGTAGTCCAACTTCGGCCGTTTAGGAGCACACGACACGTATCAACACAGACGCGCGATAGCACGTCTGTGTGAGTGCGATCCATACTGCAGCATTCTTACGCTTACGCATACTTAGTTATTTCATTTCTTGTAGTGCGTTCGTACACGGCGCGCACACATTCAAATGAGCGATGTAGCTTTTGTAGAAAGAAAAAATACTGCTATTATACTGTGCTTCTGAAACCCTCGTTATCATGTTTGATCTGTTATTTACAGATTACTTATATTTCCTAAATAAAATAAATACTGGAGGACAATTTTACACGAATCGACTAGACGACGACATACTTACTTAAATAGGTAGAACTCATCTATGAATCTTCAAGCTCCATTACTGCGACGAAATCCAGCATTTTTAGCCTCATAAAATTGCAGCTCGGCATATTATAAT
Source organism: Eudemis profundana (assembly GCA_947034925.1). Classification (NCBI taxonomy): domain Eukaryota; kingdom Metazoa; phylum Arthropoda; class Insecta; order Lepidoptera; family Tortricidae; genus Eudemis; species Eudemis profundana. The sequence goes on along the minus strand of OX344805.1, from coordinate 22,604,977 downwards.
ATTGTATGTGTGTTACGAACTAAGAACAAGATCGCTAGTTTGAACAGTTTCCCTCAGAATCCGCTTAAATAAATAAACTCATCCAATAAAACGAGCCCACGGCGGCGTGTTCTACTAAATTTAATTTAATAATTCAGGCAGGGGTTTTACTAGGAACCATAAAAACAATTCCAAAACTCACCGTTGACTCATAAAATCGTAACGAAACGAGGAAAAGAACGTTTACCGGCCCTAAGGGCTTTAAGAAGCAGAATAGCTCTTATGCTGATGGGAATAAGGTGGACTAATTTGTTTTATGGGTTAGAGTTGGTGTTGTTGAGGAGATACGATACTTCGCATTTGAAACGGTTTCGGATGTCCGATCCAAAGAATTTCGGATATACGATCCAAATCATCGATATTTAATAAGTATGGAAACGTAACTGAAGCTCAAAATCGGCCCCACAATTACTAACGGGGCGGAGCTAGCACTTAGTACTGAAGAAAAAACTGTAGCGGCAAATGAAATTCTCACGTCAGTAGCTTTGTAACCAATCACAGATTTTTGTCTTTTAAACGATGTGCAACCTTCCTAAAATGAAGTTTTCTCAAACTTAATACTAATATTTGTCATAAGGGGCCATTCATTTATTACGTAAGACGATTTAGGAGTGAGGGGGGTCAACCATGCCTTATTTTTCTCACAGGAGGGTGGGAGGGAGTTTTGATCGTTCTTACGTAAGATCATAAAAATGCGCAAAATAATCTTAACATTTGAAAAAGCACGCAAATCCGCGCAAGAGCGTAGGCGCGTGCTCGGTTGCGTATAGGTACTTTACTAAAAAAATAAAAACTGCAAATAAACGTCCCTACAAAAATGATTCTTTGAAAGATAAAAATTAAAACAGCCCAAACGTAAAATCATTTATTCTTTAGATTCTTACGTAATAAATATTAAATAGGGGGGGAGGGGGTCAGCCGATTCTTATTTTTCCTTACATAAGGGGGGGAGGGGCAAAAACTGGCAAAAATCGTCTTACGTAATAAATGAATGGCCCCTAAATGATTTTATACTCACACATAGTAAACATTAAGTACCAATACCACTTGATACATAACACGTATTGATTTTAAAAAGTGGTCGTTGCGGGGCAAATTTCAACGTCAGTTTTGTTAGACGTTATCTTTCCATACATTATACAGAGTGAATTTTAAATCGTGAATCGTAACCACGTTTACCGGTAAAGCTACTTAAGACTAATACAGAGCACTAGTGTTAATTACAATTAAAGACCCGCTTAATTAATTATTAACAAAACGGTGGAGGCGTTTATTACCATTAATCGTAATAAAACTGAATTATTTTATGAGTAAATACGATTTTTAAATACCTACTTATGTTGACAATGTCGACGATGTTGACATTTATTGACAATACGTGCCAAAATTCTATCCAGCCAACTTCAATATTGGGAGGATGGATATCTAATGTTGAAATTTTCATGACAAGTACGAAACATGAATGTAGGGTGACTTTTAAAAAAAAAAATATAAAAAAAAAATTATAATAAAAGAAAAGGTTTAAAAGCATTGTAAGTTATTGTTAACTATGTATAGACTTCAAAAAATATATAACGGTTCACGATTGAAAATTCACCCTGTATTTCGATGATCCAAACAGTTCAATGCTGGCATAGTTGGGGCAAATGCTCCAGTTGGGCAGAGGCTACTTCGACAAGGAGGCCAAGAGGCGAATACAGCTAGGCTGGGCAGCATTCGGGAAACTGCCTCGAGTCTTCACGTCGTCCATACCACAAAGCCTAAAAACGAAAGTTTTTAATCAGTGCGTCCTACCTGTCATGACCTACGGAGCCGAAACGTGGCCGCTCACCGCTCGACTGATTCACCAATTTAAAGTCGCTCAGCGAGCCATGGAAAGAGCTATGCTTGGCGTGTCTCTTAGGGATCAAATCCGAAACGAAGTAATTTGACAGAGAACTAAAGTTACCGACATAGCTCAGCGAATCAGCAAGCTAAAGTGGCAGTGGGCTGGGTATATCTTGAACCACGTCGCAATCTCATGCTGGTTCGATTCTTTTTCCGTGTGCTGCGAGGAAGTATATACAATGCCTATATGTTGGCACAGATTTCACTAAATGTTCCTCCAGTTACTAGACACTACATGCGTCCTCGCAAACTCCCCCTGCTCTGCCTCCCGACCACCCGTACTAAGGCACTGTCCAACTCGCCACTACATCGCGCTATAAAGTATATTAACGACATACTCGACCAGGACGAAACGCTTGACCTTTTCTGGACTTCCGAACCGAGACTTTTAGCCGCAGCCGGACGGTATTTTGAGACCATTATGGCCTCGAGCACCATAGTCAACAGCTGACTTAACGTACCTTTGTACATGTTATTATTATTATAACTAAATAATGTACCTAACCAAAATCAAGAGAACCGTTTGGTGGGTCACACGAGACGGACGTGCTCTTGAGATCACTCCGGACCCCATTACCGCTCTTAAAACCCGGCAGTCGAGTATCGACAAAAAAGCGAACCATCAACAGATGTTTGCGAACCCGCGCCTCAGCGTCCTACTAGCACCGCGTGTAAATTACGAAACTCGCTAAGACAAACTACGCGTGATTCCTAACGAAGTGCCGACTCCGTATAGGACATTATTCAAGTGTTCAGTGCGTTTATGTTAGACAGCCTATGTGTGATTGTGGTCTTGTGTGTGTACGGTCCGGAGCTCCGTTAGAGGTCCTACAGCACCCTGCCGGCGGTACGTGCAGTACCAAACCGACGCGAGGAGTCTACACTTTGCTGCTCGGTTTCGACCTAATCCAGTGAGATCTATCCATTATAACAGCTTTCTGCTACCCACGCGACTGAATCTGCACTATCATCCGAGGCCCTCTCCAAGTAGATAAGCCAGACTACCTCAACGAATACGCTCCAGACAACACGCGGAACCTGCGACACGGTAAATAAACTAAACCACCGGTTTCACAACGGATAGCTCATATCTCATCTAGCTCTGCCGTCCACACCAGCCCAATCACGTTAACCTGATAACCGTGTAATCTCAATTCCCTGTAATACAATACGCACTGAACACTTCAACCCAAGCAAGCTTCAATAGGTGGCAAACAGTCAATACTAACCCTAGAAACAAGCAGACCATTTGTAATCTGCATCTCTCGCTAGCCCTAGACACTAGATCTTACTAAATAGGCAATACGATTAAACACAATAGGCACCTCAGGTAGACACCTTGAATCACCTAAAAGACAAAACAAACCCCTCACTCCAGGCGGTATCGCGAACGAGTACCACTCATCAAGCTCAATATCCATGTATTTTAGCAATATCAACACTTGTAATTAATATCTAGAACGAATAACTCCAGAGGCCCTGAAACCCATAACGCGCACAAAAAATCACCGCCCTTCGAACAAAAAGATAGCTGTGGCCAGCCACATCTGTTAGCAATCGTTTCGCGACGCTACCAGAAAGTTGAAGCTTATTACACAAATACACCCGACGCTATATACCCGCGGATATCCCCCGCAACTACCTGACGGCATAATAAAACAATCGAAATCGGAGTAAAAATCTTGTCTTAAAACAATATCATAAAAGTACCAAACATCTTAGTGTACAAGATACAACCTTTTTTTGTCTCCTCGGGACACAAAAGGGCGCCACAGAGCGTCGCGCATTTGGCGTGCACATTAACTGGAATTCCGTTAAAATAGCGACGTTAAAATAAACAAAGACATCAACTACAACTCAGATATTGCATCACGGACCACAACAATAGATAACTACCTAACCTAAACATATTTAAAAAGAACCCAGACCGCAGACATGATAAGCAATGCCGGATCCGCCCCCGCCCCCAGTAAAATAAAGGACCTTCTAGAAGGAAAAACCATAACCAAAAGAATAAAATGCCTTCGACTGTGCTACCACGGACCACGGACACATCCTGAGACGCCCATGCCCACACTTGCCGCACGCGGCGCGCAGACACCAGGCGAAAACACTTAAAGTGGGTCGGCCATGCTTTACCTGGAAAGACACCCTAGAGCAGGATATGCTATACTACAACAAGAGCCCCTCAGACTGGATGGAGTTTGCAGCAAACAAGGAAGATCATATCTCAGCAGCCCGAGAAATCTACCAACTACCTGAAACGGACAGCGAATCAGAGGAAGAAGTTCAACAAATGGCCCCCAATGCACCCCAAGCGACAATATCTTCAACAGACCAACCATGAACCCGCTACGCAAAGATGCCAACGAGAGCACGCGCTGCAACTCATCAACGCTCATCCCCGATGCTCTATCCTGTCTCTCCCATTTTCCAATATTGGCTAAAGGTTGCATAATCGGTTGATTGTGGTCGACCGGCTGCGGCTAGTCGGCCTTCCCCTCCCATCCCAGAGCGTGTCACTCCCTACAAATCTGTGCCCCCTGGTGTATCCGGCTAGTCCGGGTCAGGCAACGTCCTGGCTGGGTGTGGTACCTATGTTCATGTTCATGTTCATAATGTACCTAACCAAAATCAAATTAAATTATGTCATGCCTAGTATAATTAACTGTTAGTGACATTGTAATATATATCAATAAAATAAATATCTGTCGTAGAGCCGACGACCATTGGGGTAGACGAGCTCTGAAGTGGAGGCCGCGAATTGGAAAACGTAGTGTAGGGCGCCCTGTAACAAGGTGGAGTGACGACATACGAAGGGCAGTGTGGTGACTGGAGGAGGACAGCTGAAGAACGAGCTCAGTGGCGTGCCATGGGAGAGGCCTATGTCCAGCAGTGGACTGATGCAGGCTGATGATGAAACAGTTCAATCCGACAATTCATGGATTTGTTGATATTTCATACAGCGTAGGTACATCGCGCTAGATTAGAAAATGATAAATTGAAACTAGTAACAAAGTTTGCCCCACCGGAGTGGCTTAGCCAGCGACCAGAAAGAGCACGCGTCATGCGATAGAGAGAGACTGTCGGGTGCGGTGCGTTCCGTCCGGTGGTCGGACCCGAACGTCAGTTTTATTAGAAAGAGAAACTTCTGTTCGTACTATACATGTATGTATGTATGTCCGTTCCTATGTCCGCTCGTAACTACTCAACCGTGTACTCAACGGTACAAGGTACAACCAGGGGGCCGACACTCGTTTTTCGCCGAGCGCGACCTTGAGTGACGTCACATACCGCCGGCGGTACAAAACTCAGTTGGTTGTCACGCGTTCGCATGCGTGCAGCCTACCGCTACGAAGTAAGTCCGATAGTTTTGACAGCTCCTTGAGCCTGTTCACGAACAAAAAAAACAAAAGCGCTCGCATGGACCGCGTCGCACCGCACTTCGATCGCGTATTTATAATTTAATATTATTATTTTGTTGATAATGGGGCGTGCGCGTTGCAGTGTAGTGTAGACGGCTGCAACAATATCCAGTTAAACAAGCATTTATCGTTTTTTGCACTACCCAAAACAAATTATAAGAAAACACCGTTTTTTAATTCAATCTATTTGTGAAATAATTTATTTGTGTATCGGTTGACAGCCCTAGCACTGATTTTACGCCGCGCGGGGTCGACGACCGCACTTCGGACGTTATGATTCCAGAATGTTCTTTTCTATTGTATTGCGGGAGAGTGTCGTATCTGTTCGAAGAACTATTATATAATCTGTGGTACAACCGATTTTGATAAATGATACATCATTAGATTCGTATTGATGGTGCGAGTGTCACTGGGACACTGGGTATGAAATTCGTGAAAATAAACAAAATGGCGGATTTTACGCACTTTTAAAGTGCACCGCGGTCGGGTTTTTTTAGTAAAAATATTTAGTTATTTTTCATCTATGTTTAGTACCAAACTGTGTGTAGTTAATAAGTAATCATCATAGTTCAAAAAAGTAAATTCAACAAATCTAAACCAACAAATTAAAACAGGTACATAGATATGCATTCACAAACTCGCGTTTCAATTTAACGATGCATGAAAAATTTCGCCCGATAAAAAAAAATTGCGTTCCGAATAATTTTTCGCAAAAAAAAAGATTATAATGGATGACCGGATTCCGTTTAGAAACCTGTTCGTTCACGGTTTAGTTAGTTGCAAATGGCACCAGCAGAGAGCGTGACCAATTTTTGAGTGATTTAGGTTCCAAATGAGGCAGGTTGTAAATCATTTTGTAATTAGTAATTGAAAAATGAAAAAAGTTAGGAACGTGAAGATTGGCAGCAATAAAAATAAACGAGACAAAATTAAATTCTAGTTTTTAATGCTTATAAATTACAAAACTCAAATACGTACATATGGTACCTATGTTAGGGTAGTTCTACTAGTGTTTTAACCGCTGGTCCGTTTTACCGTTTCCTGTCCTTTTCTAGAGCTACTGATATTCTACAAAATTACTGAAAATGGTAATCCGAGTCTTCGAGGCAATAATAAAAAATGCGAACAGGGTAATGAAAGCGTTGGAAACGCTAGTAGAACTATCCCTTAATACATTATGTAAAATAGATATATTCAACTTTTCCAGCTATTTTCCTAAACTTTTTACACCTTGTTCACTTTGCTAAATAAAAAGATAAACAAAACAATTAAAAAACCCGACCATGGTGCACTTTAAAAGTGCATAAAAGCCGCAATTTTTTTTATTTTGACGAACTTGATACCCAGTGACACTCGCGCAATCAAGACGAATCTAAGTGCCGTTGATTAGTTAAGAGCGGACATAGGAACGGAGATACATACATACAGGTCAAACATATAACCCTCCTTTTGGGTTTCGCCGCAGTCGGGTAAGTAATAAGTACATCTAGAAGACGCAACGCAACGCTCTCTGTCAACGGCTAGGCACTTAGCCAGCTAGCTATAGATGTTTGATTGATGTACATAATGTAAATAACGATAAGCCAAATCCAGCGGAGCCAAAACACATTTCATCTCTAAGGGACCGATGCTTTGTCGTAAATCCCTTTCAATCCAGCCTTTTTTAAATCGTTTCCCGGTGACTTCCTTTCTGGAAAACGTCTGTCTCACTCCCTCGCAGCGGGTCGGAGAGGGAGGAAATAATCCCTCCGGAAAATCAAGAAGACAAATGTAAACATGGGGCAAGGCAATTCTTTTCTGACGTATAAATTATGCAGAACCCTCCAACCGCTTTGTTCTAGCGTGAGGAATTCTCTGCATTTTATATCAAAATTATAACTTTAATTGTGCACCTCAGTTGTGGTTTGAGATAACAGGCATCGTAATTTTGATTCGGAATTTAATAACAGTTAAAAAATTTGATAGCCGATTAAAACTATCTAAAATCAATTAATCGGAGTGGTTTGCCAAAGTTATGTGTTATCCTGATTTTAATTAAAATTTTAGTACTCGTTTTTATGCGAGTGATTTGGATAGATATAGGTACCTTTTTATAGAAATATAACTCAGTCTTGCACTTTAGAAGCTTTTGCAGCAAAATTACTATTGTCGTTAGCTCTTAGTTGTGATGGATGTATATAGAATTCAATAGCTGTCGTTCTAGGTGCAAATAAATGAATACAACAGCGTGATCCTTTCAATTAACTGAGAATAAAAATCACCTAATTTCAAGAAGAAATGCCTACATATTTGTAAGATTCATTTTTAAATATGAACGCTATTTTAAATGTGAAAAACAACATAAAAAAATGTATAAAAAAGTAAACGATCAAGTTCGTATTAATAACCGTAATCTTATATTTTATTCTCATGATACGCAAAGGTTATCCAAGTTTATAACGACTGTTTACCGAAAGATATCGACTTATCTTTAAAACTCCCACAAAAATTGTTTACTTTCAGTACGAGTATCACGTGATATCTCGAATTATCTCGTTTTGCAATGAATTTATTGGTCTACACTGCACGCAAGACTTACTAACTAAAAAGTCTTAAGTGAGCGCAGATTTCATCCACGTAAGTCTATTTTCTATTATTGCGGCCAAATTCATGTCCATAAAAGATACGTCGTTGATTATTTCTGATTGCAATTAATAGTGTTTTAAAAGCGTTAGATTTGTTTCAATTAGTAAAATTGACTTTAGTTGCACTTACGTTGTGTTTGCATTGGGCTGGATACTTCTAGAGTCTGTGCGGAAAGAGAATAGGCGTGGCGAAAAACGGAACTAACCTAACCAGTAGGTATGGCATTTTTTTGCAAATACGGTAGAAAAGCATTACAGCGCCCCCAAATTAAATCCTATTCTCTTTCCGCACAGTCTCTAGTTATCTAACTTATGCTATAAATGTGGAATTTTGTGTATTTGTATGGTTGTTACTCAATATCGTAGTAATAGATGAATGGGCTGGAGTGAAATGTGTCACACTAAACTTGTAACATCATCTTGTACTACGTTTTGGATTGAAATATGGGCACTTTAAAGAGTTCCCGCGAATAATGCAGGCGGAGGCGCGGGTAAAAACTGGTACTCATTATTTTAACAATGTTTTACAAATACATCCCTGGTCATACATATATAAATGCATTCTAAATGAAATATATTTTTTCTAGCATGATAGGCAACTTGATTTATATTGTTTAACATAAACTTCTACAGTTCAGTTCAAAGAACTGACGTTAAGAAGAATAAGTGAAATCATAAAGATACAAATATCTGCAAAATATCTGATACTTTATAAAGTAGACATGATATTTGTTCGAGTAGTTCCTCTTAGTATAGGTACTCCTCGCGCCGAATCATGATCCCTATGACAGTTCTTTCTCCATAGTTTTGTAATGGCGTCGCTGTCATTTTTAAACGGTTTGTAGACATTATTCGGAAGCATAGCACGTACATTTACATATAAAATCAAATTTCAGTAATTATAATAATGAAAGAAATAAGTTTTGTTTATCATTTTCGGAATCCGGTGTACAAATACAAGTGGAGAGTGAACTGTCATAGGGATCATGATTCGGAGGGAGGAGTTATAGATATTACTCTAGTAAAGGGCATGTAGGTAAGGTACCTACTCGTAGCTGAATAACGTCATGTCTGCGTATTTAATCAATATAATTCAAGTGAAAGTGAACTCGGCAATTTAAAGCGAAATGAACCCGTCTTGATAATGTACAGTCGACTTCATTTGATACAGAATTTCGCATTTAAAATCTTATTACGCTCCGTGCCCGCCGAGCGCGTCATTCCCTCGCCGAATTGAGCGGGGAATGACACGGGAATGACGCTCGCAGAATGAGCTTTTATTTTGTTCAATTAAGTTAATAATCACGGCGATGAGATCGCGCTGAAATATGTGAGTTTTAAGACTGGATTTTGTTTATGACAAATCTATATTTCTCATAAGTATGAAAATATTTCAGACTAGCAATTCGGCTTCGCCCGTGTTGTTCTCGTTACTGTCCCAAGGGAACTCTTTACCGGGATATAAAGTATCCTACGTTTCAATCCAGGACTTGGTCTACTTGCATCCTAAATTTCAGCTCAATCCACCCTGTCGTTACTCCGTTATTTAGTAACAAACACCCAAACATCTTCGCAAACTTTCACGTTTATAATATTAGTGTGATGTGTTGCGATTCAATAACTGGATAGAAACGTATTGACCACGCAATCGGTAGAATAATAATGTGTCTCCTGTGTTTTGGTTTATCTATCAATGTAATCAATGTATCAGTGGCGTGGCGGAAGCCGGCATTCTTGGGCAAGCCGGTGCAGATTTGGCGTACATTTTCCTTAAGAGCTGTAGAATAAGGTGGTCAAATGCCTGATATTAGGCAAGCCGATAGGAATCGAATTCTTTGGACGCCACGCCACTGCAATGTATAAATATCTTAGTAACCATAGCAATTTAGCCTTAATCAAAACACAAGCCTTTGTATTTTGTACATTGATTTTTGTAGTATGATTGTATGTGCAACAAAGTATTAGCGCATACAAACAAAGCATTCAATTACCTACAACAACAACGCAAAATAATCACAGTATAAGGACCTCCCCATATCTCTCAGGCGGAATCGCTTAAAGCCGGTCAATAGTATATTACACAACTAGGGTGGTAATACAAAGAAAGGCCGAGATCGCAGATGTTTGCGGCCCGAGCTGCAAGCGAGGCCAGAAAGCGGCTTTTTCCGTACGCGCAGCGTGCGGAAAAAGCCACTTTGGCCAGGTGTGGCATAAAAACTTTTACATGCACGCAATAAAGAGCGAAAACGTGTGCCTTAACCATCTCCTGTCACATTGTTTGTACCAAATAAATGACTGAACCCTTATTACAAAACTAATCAAGTAACTGCCTATACAATTACATATTTACTAACTAAGAACGTAATAACTGCTATAAAAAGCAAACAAAATCCGCCTTTTAATTCTATTCCACTTCCATTCTTATTCATTCCCCGACTTCCCCAAACTTAATTCCGTCGGCGTCGCGACTATTCCGAGACGCTAGTAATTTTTCTTTCATTACCCGTCAAAAGTCCCTCGGATGCTCATTCCCTCCCGCGACTGTGTGTGCAAGATTAAATTTTCCTTTCTAGGATTCCGCATGTCAGACGGAAAACTCCCTGTCAACAATCATCACACTCCCGAAAACTCATTGTTCTACTACAGTCGAATTCATCATTATCTGAGCAAAGATTGGACCAAAAACATCTGAACAAGACCCTATTTTCAGAAGCATAAGAACTAGACTAGATCAGATATTATTAAAAAGCATAGGTAGGGTACGAATTATTAAAAAAACTAACTTTAAATACGGAATTTGCAGAATGTGAATCCATGTCGCGCTTTACGATTTTTTTAATAAGATTGTCGCTTGTCCTATTTCGTGACGATCCATTTATTGAGTCTGTATTATGCAGGTCGCAGGTTCAAATCTGGAGAGGTCAGGGGTCTCGGAGACCTTTCCTTTGTTTAAAGTTGATATGCTCAATCTCAACCATAAAGGAGTTCATGGTAAGACAAAATGGGATTAACAGCAAAGGTTAACCATAATATTTGCCCTTTTAGACCAATTTTGGACAGTGTTTTACCATAATGCAACCACATTGCAACGCTACCAAAGACGCTACTTTTTGCTATTATTTACCTATGGCTGTCAGTACAGAGCGATAATTAGTTAAAATATTTATATATAACTATTTTACAATTGTCAGACGTCTGACAATTGTAAGCTAGAAGGGGATGTAAACCCCTTCGATTCAAATTTAATCAATAACTGACATCGACGGTCATTTATTTCAGGAAAGTCTTGGCACCGCGATGCAGCTTTCAGTATGGAAATTTCACAGATGTAACACCGCCATCTATCGGACTAAAGGGAACGTGCACGACGAAGGTGCTGCCAACTGGTGCCGCCAATCTAAATCATATACCCTCTCATGCTGGGGCCACATTGACGAAAATGCCGTTAATAACGTTAATTTATCGCGATGAAGGACGATTAACGTCAGTGTAGCTACGATTTATTATATTTGACATTGACACTTACAAATTGTCATTGACAGCTTGATTTGACAGGGGCAATAGTTTTCTTTATCGTCCGCCCGTGTCTCTTTTGTCGTTTAGTGCTGCCACCTATAGTTCGTGCACGTTCCCTATTGACACACTAAGTTGCATAGCAAACTGACTAATGAAATTTAACGTGCAGTTGAACACTGGCCGGTCGTTTAAAGTTAAAAATATGCATGATTTGCATGTAATCTCAGATTCAGGTCAGAGCTAGTAAAACGTGTATGCGGCAATGATATTTCATTGCCGTTACCTCATTCCCGACCCGTAGCGGTAAGGTGACGTTAAACCCAACATTAACGATGTGTTTGTGCCCCAAATACTCGCCTTATGAATTAGGTCGCTGGGAATAAGTCTGTGTTCAAATTCTGATTGAACTAAATAGCTTGATCTGATGCCTTGGTCAAGAAAGCGAGTTTATTTGTCATTTCGTGATCGTTTTATGGGTGCAGACAATTTGCCGATGAAAATGCTGTTAGCCATCTAAAGAATCCACCTCTTACAGCTCGATGAGTACCTAGTCTTGAAGAAAATGAAGAACAGGTCACGTCAATTCAATTTTTCATTAATAAAATGCAAATATTGTAAATTTAACATCTTCATCAGGTTACATTATTCGATTAATATTTAGATAGACAACATTAAAATGTGCCTCTTTTTTTTCTTTGGATGGTCTGTGCTTATTTTGTGCCAATGCTCAAACCTGTGGCAAGAGACAAATATAGTTCAAATGGCATGTTAATGGCATCGCCCTGCACTCAACCATCCGACCAGACAGCGTGTCTATTCCGCCGCCTTTAGAAGAAGGAGCCGTGCTGTCTGATCTCTCCAAGTGTTAATTTGAGCATTTAGGCGTATAATTTAGGGTGAAGCCAAACGAGCGTAATTTTTTGAGTTGTGAGTCGCGTAATTTCTGCTACATTTGGTTTTATACAAAACTCCTGTTTGGTTCAGACGGCGACGCAAAATGAGTTATCAAAATGTATTGTTGAGAACTTCTGCAGCTGAAACTACGCAGCTCACAACTCAAAAAATTACGCTCGTCTGACTTCACCCTTAGAGAATGCAACCCTGCCAGGTGGAACCCGGGTTACCGACTTTATTTAAAGTCTTGTAAAACCGGGTATTTTGATCCAGAACCCGAGTTAGGAAAACCTAGTAATTAATAAAAATGATGCATGTATCGTTTTATTTTAAAGATAATAAATAAAATCCAACGTCGGCCGCGTTAAAGTAAACGTGAAAAAACATCACATGCTTACTTATTAACACGGTCGGCATAGTTCATTGTAGGTAATGCAACCCAAGTACCCGAAAACCCGGGTAACTGACTACACAATAAATGATTTGATTGATTGAAGACACTTGCAACGATCAGCTACAACATGGCGTTCTTCCGTGTCCGGTCTGCACAAGAATCTTCGGAAACAAGATCGGGCATGTAAGCCACACGAGCGCATGAGCGCCACCAACACCGGAGTCGCTGTGGTCGGAAACGACTAGGAATTACACTTCAAATACGTCAAATCAGTTGAAACGACATAGACCAGCTACTGAACCAATCGTGCCGCAAAGAAATGAAGCAATTGCTATTAGCAGTATTTCGTAGAAATGAAATCAAAAGTTATCATTTAGGCGACCCCGAGGGCAACATATCTCCAATTAGAACTCGAACGGGAATCAATTTCGCAAACTAGTCTATCATACCTACTAGTAAAAGGGCTTCTAGGTCAGTGGAATTCATATAAAATACGCCATTTTAGCTTTACAAACGTTACTGTTAACTGACCACTCATAGACTTTAACACATTGCAATAAAGTTTACATTCGTTTACCAATGTACAATTAACAGTGACTTCGGTGGTATAAAGAGCATGTCTTGAAGGAAATTGATGTCGGTTACGTTCTGTGAATTGGGAGATAGATCAAATTAGTTCCTAGTATACTGGCAGTATTGATTGATATAACAATGTTGTATGTAATTGAATGCTCGGGTATTACAGGCAATTAGCCGACAATGAGCGGTGAATACAGGCAAGCCCTAACTTCTGACCCTATGCTCATACAATACTCAATGTCTATCTAATACCTATGTACCAGGTAGACATGGATATTGGATATTGAGTATGTGGGCAGAGCGCGAGCGAGTTACGTACTTCGTACCTATACCTAGTTACATTGGAAGGAAAGAAAGAAAATACTTTTATTTATTTACATTACTGATACCCAAGTTTAAATAAGAGAGCAAACAATGAGAGACGTCCATTTTATACAAAATGAATCAGGTTGGAATGGTTTTATGAGTGTTCCAGACATTCCTTTAAAAATTTTTATTCAACAGTTGAGATATGTACGGTGTAAAATTATCCTATGATACTCACAGGCTCATAAAATAATCGCTGCCCAACAAACATATTTTCACATATTGTTAGTAAGGAGTTTATACTATCCCAAGTTTCTACCACGAGACCTTGCACGCACACTCTAACTTATTCAATAATTCTTAGTATCATTGATACCTTCTAAATCCTTTAAAATTACACGTCTACCCTGACCATCTTTCAAAGGCAAATACATAAGCTATCATTAAGATCAAAACATCAATCAAGATCACAGACACACGCCCACAAAAATAGCAGTCATAACAAACACAAATAAAATAAATCATACGGATCAGCACATTTCATAACGTCACCATACACGGCATCGACAAATTTAGCTTTTTATTTTATTTTTTATCTTGTCTGTGGGACATCTGTCCGCAATTAGAGCAGTAGAGACAGCCATAAATTATGGTGATATAAAAAGTATAAGGTTTTTAGTCCAGAGTAGGGAGTGAGCTATAGGAAATATGAAGATAAATCAGTGTAAGGAAAGAATAAAATAGAAATAACTGGCCAAGAGCATGTCGGACCATGCTCAGTGTGGGGTTCCATAGCCGTAACTATAAGGTAAAAAATACGATGTAAAAAAAGTACAACAACAAAAGAGCGTATCTTCATAGCAATTACGTCCTTTTGTTGAGAAGCGCAGTTTATCGGCAATAACTCAAAAACGGTTAATCCGTTCTCGTTGAAAATAATTTTCGTTAAAAGTATGAATTAAGCGTTATCTTTGTATTTTTTTATATTTTTCGGACACACAATTTCATTCAAATTAATATATTGCAATATTTAGCTATACATATAATCGATGCAAGATGGATGTACATTTTCGTAGGCGACATTATGCAATGTTCTGTTGCTTAATTTGACATATCTGCACTATCAATGTCACATTCAATCGCTGCAGCCTCACTCAAGGCAACATCCAAACGATAACTTTTAATACTTTGACACAAGGTCCATGGTCATTATCATATTCATCACTCTATAACATCTTTATGTAAAGAACTTGACGTAGGTATAGAAGATATTAATAATGTTTTCATTACGAAGATCTTCAATCAAACCGGGCTTCAGACTGTTTGGCGAGATTCTAAATAAATTAATAGCGTTGAAATGTGCGTTTCTACAAGTAAAAAAGTTTTTATGGACACATTAACAGTCACAAAATTTTCCTACCATTTGTTTTAATGATAAACAATACTATTATTGATTATTTTTCATGATTAAGTTTCTACAAGGTGAAATTTTAGTGGTCGTTTTCCGTTTAAGGGCATGTTCAGTATCGTGTTCTGATTAGGAAAAAGTGGAAGATTTTTTTTTTTAACGCGAAGAAGCAGGCCGTTCAAATTAGCCGACCCTCCATACAAAAGACAATCTTTTTTTTACGTCCGATTTTTTTTTCTTCTTTTTCCTAATCAGACACGATACTGAACATGCCCTTAAACGGAAAACAACCATAAAAATTTCACCATGTATGGATTTTTTCCCTAAAAATTTGACTTTTAAACGGAGGTGTTGCCATGTTCCGCTACAGACTTTTTTATAAATGCTGACAAATAAATTACAACCTATCGCATTGCTATGGTGTACCGCCCGTATTCCATAGATAAAGAAATTGTCTACATTATTTATTCCGTCCATTTAGTGAAATGAAATGAAATGAAATGAAATGAAATAATTTATTTCTGTAAGTAGGCCTCAAGGGCTCTTTCACATGTCTGATTCTTTCTTTTGGCGCTTCGGCAAATGACATTCTGGTGAGAAGAAGCGCCGGAAGAAACTCACCAGTTTCTCTTTTAAAATAAACATTGAGCATTACAATAATTGTGAAAATGCAATTTCAATAAGTAATACAATTAATCAAACAAGTGCTTAACTAATAGGTATACATTTCAATAAACATAAAACTAATTTTTTTAGAGATGTAAAGGGTCTCTATGAGTCAAAACAAGATAAATTAAAAGTTCAGTTGCAGTAGAGTAATTTATTAGGATTACCGCTAAGTTGGCGATAACTCATCGGAGGAATTTGTGCGGTTAATTTATGCTGATGGAAGACATTGTTTCATCCCGATTCGATGTCATTTCGCATATATATACTACTGTTTTATGATAGACTAGCATTTACCCGCGGCTTCGCCCGCGTTGTCCCGTTACTCTCCCAAGGGAAATCTTTACCGGGATATAAAGTATCCTATGTTTCATTCAATTGCTACCCCGTTATTTAGTAACAAACATCTAAACATCCAAACATCTTCACAAACTTTCACATTTATAATATTAGTGTGATGTAATTTCATAGCCTTATAATTTTGTTTGAGTGAAGTATTATACAGGATGGGAGGGACTATACCGACATACTCCAGCCATGAATTCCTGGTGGTGTGGCGAGTAAATAATGTTATATCAACATGGGTCGAATATTGTCATTTTACATTAATAGTCTTATGGAACAAAATAAATCAGTAAATTCAGCCCCTCGTTATAAACATGTCCTTACTGGAGGAAAGTTATCAAAAAGGAAAAAAAAGCTATAATGGAAACGAAAGGTCAATTTTTTGGCCTCGTAGTCGCTTACCATCAAATTCTGCGAAGGTTAATTGCTGTTTAGTTAAAGGATTTTAAAAAATTACTAAAACGATCTTAGTCACATTTATTAGGGCTTGTTACACACTTGGGAGTTTTCATTTACAAAATAATGAATATCTCTGAAAGTAAGCGTTTTTCGACTATACATCACATAACTTTTTTTACTCCTAATAGTTGTTAGAATCTATAGTTAAAGTTTGTCGGGTTACTCGTACCCACGGTGTAGGTATACCTCCGCTTCAGACGCACGTATTTCTACGTAATGTCATTCATAACTGTGATTGACAGTCAACGACCAACCGGTGGCATTTAAACCGTGGTTTTTTTATTTCTGCATCGCTACATTTTCCATTGGATTCTTTTTATTTCTTCATGGCTTCATTTTCCATAACTGTGGCTAGTTTTTGTGAGTGATTTTTTGTTATTATTTTACGCACACATTGCTATTGAATTGTTACATCCGTGACCAATGAGAAAATATTTATTACAGAACAATCGTTTTCGTGTGGATATCGGGCACCTGGTTCGTCTCTAGGACAAATCTAAGGAACGTATTGTCAGTAATATTTAAATCAGGGTATTGAGTAGTGATGCGTGACTTCGAATGATTTGCCTAGTCGAATAGTTATCGATTACTAATGTCAATATTCGAATTGGAAATTAGTAATAGTAATATACTGATGCTGATAATCGAATGATGACTAATTAGTAACTAATCGCCGTTACTCTCCACTTTACTCTTTACTATGACGGACGAGTACAAACTACACCAATAATCGAATTATTTTCGAATTAATCGATTTTTTTATGTAATAAGTGGCAGACGAGCTGCCTGGTGGAAATCGTCGCCTATCTCAACACCAGAGGTGTTACCTATAGGTACGTCGCCAATCTTTGAGAGCCCACAGCCATAGGGTTTCTTAAACTGTGGTCCATGGTCCACTTAGGGCCTTAGGGCTCCGTGATACGAGAGCCGGGGGTCCGTGGCTATCACAGAACAGAAAAAAACAGTTTTTTTTATTCCGTGGTGGCTATGCATACAACACAAACTTTCATGTGCCCTTCATTTTCTTTTTTCCTGATTATGTTCGGAAAGGGTCTGTAAGGTTTTCGAAATAATGTAGGGGATCCGTGACCCAAAAAAGATTAAGAAACTCTGCCTGATTCGAATGATTATAATAATCGAATAAAAGTATCATTCGAATATCAGATAATTAGAGTATGTAGCGCGGCGCTCAAAGAACTCGATTCCTACCGGCTTGCCTAATATCAGGTATTTGAGCACCTTATTCTACAGCTCTTAAAGAAAATGTACGTCAAATCTGCACCGGCTTGCCCAAGGATATCTTTTACGCCACGCCACTGGTATGTACCTATGATATTTGGAGGGACGGTAGTGCCTCCGCCAACACAACGGAAGCGCAAAGAACTACCGACCTTTTCTTGATACGTTTTGTCAGCTACATTTTCATAACAACACACTATATTTAGACATAAAAGCATGTGGAAAAGTAGAAAATGTCCCATGTTAATGGCAGCATACTGCCGCCATTAGAATATTTTACGGCGGTCGTGGAGGTACAACACAACGTTGTTATAAAACCGATGCCGTACCGGGCCAGGCTTGCTTTCTCTAATAGTGCGGATCATATTCGCCACATATTATGAAAATGAAGATGGCTGAATATTGGAGCGTTTTTACGCAGTTCAACGTCATTAATTTGCGATTATTACCACAATGGAAGAGTAAGCCGCTATAATTTCGATCAAACTAGACTCGGCCGCGGGACTGCCTTTCGGTTTCATAAATAAATTACCTTGACCATAATGTTATGACGATAACGATAATGACGACTTGATAATGACGAAAAAACCGCTGTTTAACGCCGAAGTCACCCAAATGCAGAAATGTTATTACCTCGACGTTTCGGCCGTGCCGCGAAGGGAAGGGGAAGGGGTCCCTTCGCGACCATGGACGTCACGGCACGTCCGAAACGTAAGGATTATTCATCCTCATACTCACCCCAGCTCTACTGAAAACCGTTTAATAAGAGGCAAACATAAAATTCTACGGTCATGCGCATCACACGGCGACCCGCGATCACCGTGAAGCCACGGTAATGATATTATTTATACGCCATTGTACCTGCACGTGACACGGCTTCGGTGGGGCATAACATAATAGTAAATAATAATATGAGTTCGACTTGCCAAGTTCATGCTAGCTAGACTAGTCGACGAGAATATGGAGAATATGGAGATGTACTGCGCGACAGGCAAATTCTGAAGCTCATAATTTCGAATCCATCATTTGGTATCCGGAGTCATCACTCTGAAGTGTATTTTCTGAAGAATTGGTAATTTTGTTTTAGACGGTACAATACGGTACGAGGTTAGTGTTATGTCCTGACAAAATAAAAATTCTTTCAGTGCAACATGGTTTCCGGAATAACGAATTTCGGAAGGATGATTTCGAAATGATGACTATTCGGAATTATGCAGTGCAACCAGGTGCTATACTAACAAGATAAGGATATCCTTGTAGGTATCTATCATGATAGTGATGGGTTTTTCAGAAATATGTATTCCCAAGTTGTATGAGGAATTTTGAGGAGTATTCCAGAGAACGATACGTCTCTAATTTTAATATGACCAAGTTGTAATGAACAAACATGTCGTATACATGCCGTGAGTACGTAAATATACGTAAGGCCACATATTAGTGAAACTGTTATTTACCAAATGGGACACCTTTTTATGTTCGTTAAATAAATAGAGTGCGTCTACGATAACTCTACAGTGGGGTTTAAAAGTCACATGTTCATAGAAATCCGACTTTCAAATGGAGGTGTGGCCATATACCACACTGGAAGTTATTGTAGTCGCACTCTAAATAATAATATGAAAGTTGAACTATGGAGTACACACTTGATTTTTTTCTGATGTTTTTCCCCCATCACTTCGTCACTTACCTTTTCCCTACTGCGTAATGGCACCAGTAATGAACAAGGTAATAAAGATAAACAAAATCTTTTACTAAGTATTTTTTACAGTTAATTTCAAATTTCTCGGAACAAGTTAACGTGACGATAAAAATCTCAAGAGCCCCTTAAGGTCTCTAATTAGTTAGCGTTAACGGCCAGGCTTTTAACAGAGTCACAAAGGTTTCCCGATGGCCGCCAGAAAGAGCTAATCATAACAAGGTTAATTTTTCTCTTCACATTTAAGACTACGACGTTCGTTATCTGTTCCATCTCATTTTGTTTATTTAGGCTGTTGTAACTTCATCATTTTAATTTGAGTTTTTGTTACATGTTAGAAAATAATTCCAGTCTGTTTTGATTTTTATAATATGTAGTCACAAAAGACAGGCCCTTTCCGTCAGCTGCATAAAATAATCTGTGCACATATCGTCAATACCTTTTTTGAAATTCTTTCTCAGTCTTCGATGTCTAGTCTATGTATTTTGGATGGAACTATATCTTATGTCACGATCCCCGGATAATCCAGCTTTATGGCGCTTTTTTGAATTGTCAAACACTCACGACGTAATCCAAGCTCGTGTTCCGAACCTCGTAAATGGTTTCTAAAACTCAGAGTTCGTGCCAAAGAAACCAAATGTTTCAATATAATTTCCAGTTGGTATTTCACTTCAAACGACGGCAAACCGACAAAAACTTGCTCACGATCCGAAGTTCCTGTTTCGTCATCAATATTCGGGTGTCGTTTCTTAAATATCTTTTGTCGCGTGCTTTTTATACGTATTCATTATAATTCAATTGCCTTTTGGTATTTCTTATAAGATTTGTACACTGATTGGGATAGTTATAACTGTACATCCTATACCCACTGATTGTATATTTATTTGGTTTGATTTACTTTTCATAAAAGCTCATACCGTTGAAGTGAGATCATTATCATTTCATTACCTTGAATATGTTTCCGACTAGGTAGTATTAGAAATCTTACTCTTATAATCCAAAAAATAAAGATTCGAAATCATAACGCGTAACAGAGTTGTTATCAGGGCTTTTTTATTTAAAGTGCGTTCTTAACTGACAGTTAGCAGGTCGTCACAGAACTGACGATTAGTGTCAAACTCATACATTTCGTCACGGACTGACAGGTTAGACGGTATTTGAACATAGCTTAAGTTTCGCATAACCGTAGATTTTAAAATAAAAATGCCCATCAGTTGTTTTTCTTTAGTAGCTTAGTCGTTCCTTTTCTGATACTTACGGGTTATTTTCTCTTAATGCATTTAATCCTACACCTTTTTATAATACATATATCGGTTAACACCTAACGTTTCACGATTATTTAAAATTAACGATGCCTCCTCATTAGTCTCTTATTAATATTCCGTACCGGTCCCGTGTCTGACTGTACATTGATATAAAAATCACGCCGACGCGAGATCCAACGCCTTTTGTATGCTAATAAGCATATTTCATTCAATAATTGCGCCTAAAACTTCACAAAATGAACCTGATTCCTTGACGACTTCGCAGTTTTTGCGTAGACATTATATTCAATGTCTTAACTTTATTTTTATCGTTTTCGTCTTTTTGAATTGAGGTTTTTTATTTTACCGTATACCTAATTGCTTCGTTTTGTCTCAAGTTTCATCGCATTATTTGCTAAAAATATTATCGGAATTATTTCATTTCTTACTTTATTATCAGTAAAAACTGCTCTTTTTAGATTTGCGGTCAGTGAAAATTTGTTTCTTCGATACTTATAAATGGACATCTGATACTTGAAACTTTTTGGGAATCGTGTTTTTTCTTGAAAATTAATTCTAGTAAAATCGGGCGGAGGACAAAAATAGGCATTGGAATTCGTAGTTAATGAATAACTGCACGAAAAAGTATTCGGCTTAAACACCAGTGCCGTGGTGTTCAAAGAACTCGATTCCTACCAGGTTGCCTATTATGAGGTATTTCAGCACCTTATTTTACAGCTCTTAAGGAAAATGTACGCCAAATCTGCACCGGCTTGCCCAAGGATATCTTTTACGTCACGCCACTGTTAAACACATAAACGATCCAAACGTCTACATTTTTCTTGTTACTTCTTCCGCCACTTATGACATATCGAGCACATGAAATCAGAAAAAATGTGACGTTTACATATGATGTTTGTGCTTAAACCCACAAATTTTACCAGCTCGCTCTTGATTTTATCAAGCTTCTAATCTACGGGGTCTTAATATCAAAGAATAGAAACTGTCAGCGGCGTTAGTGTTAAGCATGTCGATCGATCATGGCCGATCTAATTTGTCTAGTGATAATCTCGTACAGTCACGGAGTCGTTGTGACTTTCAACACCGTTTGCGATGCAAGTTATAAGAGGCAGAGGCAACAGAATCATGTTTTTTTAGGGTTCCGTACCCAAAGGGTAAAAACGGGACCCTATTACTAAGACTTCGCTGTCCGACCGTAAATTAACGGTATCGTTTAAGTTATGAATTAATTATAATCTACTTCTTTTTTTATTGATTGGCGTCAATGGTAGAAGATATTTTGTAAGTAAAAATGGGTACGTCGTTGTTGTTTTATTTTAACGGAAAATTGGAAATATTAATCGAATATGCGATTTGACATATTATACTTATCCGAATGTATAATATTCATGCGGTCCCTTCTATATCAAAATGCGTTTCTGATTTCTTTTCAAATTTCCCGTTTCTATAAATAAGTTAACACAGGCTGACATATCTCGATTTATAAAATGGCTTTTACCATTAACACCAACTAATTAAGGTAGTGATAAAATTAATTCATAGCTTTTACGATACCGGTAATTTCCGGTAACGATAAATCAATCTAAAACCTAAAGTGAATCATGCTGTATGTACCTTAACGTCATTTTTACGTCATCGGCACGAAACTTACGCTCCCTGATTATAACTATTGCCAATCGATTCTACAGCAAATAAAACACTATTTTTTCAGGAAACTCTCTCGTTACATTTCACCCGGTATAGAAATTGTGTGTGTGTGTGTGTGTGTGCGTGTGTGATCAAGCTGGTGGGAGTTTGAATCATGGGCCTAATTGATATCTAATGTGTTGTTACTGCCTTCTTATGGTGTAAAACTGTACGCCTCCAAGAATGCACCAATGGCAAGTTGACAACTAGGCTAGCAATTGCAATTTGTAAAATTTCTATCCCAATTGACATTTCTTTTTTTTTAATATGTTCTGACACCTTTCGTCTCGGTCTCAAAAACCTCAATTTAATGGAACGTTTACGTTTACACCACAATCCCTTAAGGTGTGTTTCACAAAATCCGCGCTTGTCGGACATTATAATGCGATTTGCTATAATTCGTAAATTTATACTTAGCTGAATACCTACATAATTTCGATCATTTTATTTGAGAAATAACTATTTATAGGAGCTGGCTCGTATACCTAATCGTAATCTTAAATGAATTCATAAACGTTTACTAATACTAAGAGCTAAATTTAATTGTATTATATATTTATGGTATATTAAACGTGCGAATGTAATTTATGGTAATTGGAATATTAAATTATAATAAACTTAGATAATTTTGAAATATACTTATTTAAAGTTATATTGACTGCAAATGTTTGTATAATATTAAAAAAATAACGAATTAATAAGAAGGAAATGGCTGAATAGGCTCTTTCCTTTGCTCATGTTAATGCTAATGAACAAAAAAATACTAATCTTTATTGGCGTTCTATATTAATATGAAAATCTGCCCCAGTTTTCTGTGGCACAGGACATAGGACCGGTATCGGTCGTGAAAGTGAAATTTCCAACTCTAAAGCAGACTTCACAAGTTCACACGACACTATGAAAGCGACGTTCCTTTCTAACCGACCTCACAAGACAAGGATGGCAACATCCCTTTTGCGGAATGCACTCGAAATGTAGTTCGGCCTAAATCGAGACATAATATGAAAGATGTTATCGCGAATCCTGCATTTTATGGCCACTTAGTTTTATTAAGACCACATTGAAGCATTTTTGTCAATGGGCAATCGTGCGGTCAATATTTTTCGAATATTATTTTACGAGTGTTATGGTGTCAATGGCTCGAAGATATTTTGAAAGAAAGTTCGTTCTGACCGTATTCCACATTTTTGTTGAATGAAATAAAGACAGAACTTCTAATCTTCTTTCGGGGTACACTTTAAGAGGCGTGCACTTAAGCGGGGTACATACCTCAGCTTTAAAAGTCGCCAGCCAAAAAGCTTTAGATAGGAGTCAATACTAACTACCACATACTAACTACTTCATTATTTATGCCATAATATTACACCAGGTCCTATCAATTAGCGATATAATTGCGTGACAAACAATAAATGGACTTAGCGGCATTCAGCTACAGAAATATGACCAAGAAGCTGCTAATGATATTCATATAGTTCTGTTAGCATTATGTAAACATCGTTAAGCCAGCATAGGAGTCGTATGACATTTAATTTATGCACATGCATACGAACCTGTGCCTACACTCTCCTCGTTCAAAATCTTCCGTCTTGCTCACTCCAATGTTATATAAGGAAGAAGCGAAAGAGACGGCACGACACGAACTTCGTAGACGTTTGTAGACTTCATAGCTGAGCTTCTGAATCGCTGGTACAAACTGAATACTCCGTTATCGTCCGTAGCACGACAATCCTCCGCGATTATTGTCGTGAGACGCGCTTTAATTAGCTTAATAAACAAACATTGCGCAAGATTCGCAGCCGGCTTACGCAAACTCATATAATAATGTTTCTTTATGTGATCCTTATGAGACGGTTAAATAACACGGAGGCGGAATCGCCTAGGACAACATTTCTCAATGGGTTGCGATGGGACCCACTGTAGGTCGCAGGCTAATATAGAGCGGCCCCTGAGACAAGAACCATCATTGAGACTGTCCAACAAGGACAACGGCCAAATTGCGGATTGCCTTAGTCAAATAAGACGTCAGTGCCACCAATGTTCATGGCACCAATGCTGCTGCCAAGAGTCCCAAAAATGGAAGTCTTTCCTATTTTATTACACTCTGCTGAGGTACACCCCCATAGAACTCGAATCAAGGTTCTTAGGTCTAGGCAGTCCTGTACTGCCCTCTTACTTACTTACTATTACTACGCTGAATGCACTAACAATTGACTGTTGTCTTAAGAAGTAATCCTTATCATTCATAAATGGAGGGGTGGGGGAAAAAATAACACGTGCTGATCTTAATATATGGGTATTAGGTATAATTAGTGATAATGAGTTTTGAGATAATGAGTGGTGGTTCTTGTCCACTTAGCTTGTTCTACATAGTTCACTGCGCGCTGGCTTAGCGACCCAAACTGGATGTTGCCTTCCGACACCAAGCTACCCCAGGCTTCACAGCTCTGTGCAGCTTATTGCCAAACGAAATCGGCTCCTCGAAGCTGGCACAGGTCTTTTCGGACTTCCATCCAACGATACCTAGGAGATCCCGCCAGACGTCGTCCACTAAGGCGTCCCAGATGCACTTTTTTGGCGGTTTGATCCTGCCCCACTCTTTCCACATCGCCGAACCAGCGAAATCGAGCAGATTTACTCTCGCCCATGATATTGGGCTCGGACACCAGCTCCTCAACTTCCGCATTCCTTCGGACTGCCCTCTAGTAACTCTAGTTGTACAAATTTCCTAACCACCTTATCGTCTCGAACTTCTAATAAATTTCAAATTCAATTTGTGTTAAAATGTCCTGCAGACCGCTGGTACAAGTAAAATTGTAAACACACAATCTTGACACGTAGATAAGATACCGAGATGTCGCGATACATGTAAAGTCTTAAGACCACAACATGAGATATGCTGGGAGCAAACACGGATTAATATTGAATAAACTGTAAATATAGATGCTGTTTGCACTGACGCATCAGATTGCTGATCGGAAGAAATGTGGATACTTATGAAATTTTTATGCCAAGTTAATACCTTTTTTAACAAGTTCATAATATCATAGTTAAATGAGGAATGATCCAAGACGGTAAAGTTAAAAAAATTTAGTGTGGAGTTAAATTTTTGCGCTATTGGTTACGCACTTTTTTAATGCTTAATATAATAAAAATACGTAATAAACAAAACAATATAAACCTTTACTTTTTGTTCTAATGAAAGTGTTTCTATGGATTTTGAAACAAAGAATTTGTTTTAGTCATGAATTCTAACGCTAAATCACAATCAACATAAAATAATACTTTTGTCATAGATTTGTTTATTCGAAACTTCTTTTTGCCTCATAAACAAATCTTATTTTTATTATGAAAAGGAGTGTCACGGAAAGTCATAAGCCTCAGGAGTATCACATTATGCGGGGTGAGTTTGTCGTGCGCGCGCGCCGAGGACGCGGCAAATTTCGGCACGCCGCATAAATTGGATGCGCCCACGCATAGGCGGTAGGGTTGTCACAAAACTCCGTGTTCTTATTGTAACAGCACATTGTGCTGAACGGAGATGCGGATGATCGTGGGTCGACCCACAAGTCTTGGAAAAAATACAGATTTATTAAATGTTTTTTTCGAAACTTTCCTTAAGCGGTGGTGACCTCTAAAAGTGGAATAAAAAACAGGGATGTTTATTCGTCATAGACTGAAATGAAGGGGCGCCCCGCAAGAAATAAAAAAATCGATAAAATATGAAGCACCCTATAATCATCATATATTTTTCCATTTAAATCCCGTTTACTCTACCATATTTCGAATATACATAGGTATTCTTGAAGACAGAATACATGATATATGCCTAACCCACTTTAGCATGTGCAATATACGCCCCCCCACATACTACCCACTGCAGCTAATTTGTAAAGGTTAAAGAGCTAATCTGATTAGAGAATATATTTCCAGTACTACACATGCAATTAATTCATTTCAAGATTCATAAAACAGAAGAACGGGGTAATTCATTTAAATATCAGATTACTATAGGTATAGGATTTAACTCCGGCATCACCCACGGTAACAAAGTAACTGATTAAATTCAATACATCTAATATTGCTATCACTGGTGTTTGTTTATTTGTGTAGGTAAAATATGGCAACACTAGCGATGGGGTGGTTGATAGCCTGTGATGTGAAAACGACATAAAAGGCGTATAATCTTGCTGTATTAATTAATTCTTCAACTTTTAACACTCTATTTAATGCAGTTAAACCCGATATCCAACATTGGCGATGTTCTAAACGGGACCCGGTTGTCTCGCCTAGAATTTAACCCTGTTACAGGGGGCAAAAACGGGACTCTTACTACTAGTGACAAGCTCACTTACCCCGTCGACAGCTGATGCAAACTTCTTCGGTCACGTAAATCACAGTCAGGTCAGTCACAGTCAGAGTCTCGTCAATTTCAGCTATACGCTGATGATGCGCACTGGCCCCGGGTCGCCACGCGGCGAATCACAGCACCGGTCCAAACGCCAAAAATATGTGTGGATTCACTCGCGAATACAATCCTCACACTTCAAAACACAAAATTGTTCGTGTACACCAAATTCACAAACCAAAACCACTAATTCGGCACACAAAAGTAATCCGATCGCCTGAGTGCGTTACTTTGCCAAATTCCGAAAACGTAATGTGTCAAAAGAGCACATTATCTCTTTGAGGTTATAATTATTTGACATTGACAAATGTCATGTTGTGGGCGCGTTCCGATATTGCATCGGGACGTAACAGGCGACGAGGATGGACGAATTAATTTATTGTTTTATGTATTAACGCCTTAATTCTTGCGTTATTCTGAATTAAATACCCGGATGATTGTTCGAGTATTTTGGACGCGTGTTTCGAAATCTGCCACGACGGAAGTGCAGTAACAACTTTGATCACACTAGACTCCTATAAAAAAATCAAGGCTGTAGGCTAAGTTCACAGAGGTCTCCTCGAGACTCTCGGTTTCATCTCAAGTTAACTCTGGGCATCGTCGCTTTGAACAATATTAACTGAGACGACAATGACGAAAATGAAACGTTGTAAAACGCTGAATGGCCAATATTCATCTGACTTTTGACCGACTATAAACCCCAGACTCTGACTGTGTTGATATTAAGTTTTCAAGAGTTCCCGTATCGGGATACTTACTAATTCAGTGTTCGGCACAAGCCGAATGTTGAACAAATGAATCCTGTCTGCGTGGTACAGTTCAGGATACTCAGCCTCAGACATATCGAAATGTGTTCTAACGCTTCACTAGTGACATCCCTAGTTCGTGTAGGCTGACAGGGCTGTCGCAAACCTCTTATTTACGACGATCCTCATTAGGATGCTGCGCGCGGCGCTGCGCGTGCGTTGCATCCCTGTTGCACAATGCGCAAACGTGACGCTTTTGTGACTCGCCGATTTGAAACTCGCACCCTTGATGCAATGCCATAACTGAGTATGAAAGTAATTGGCGCATATAACGTTGCTTTGTTGAGACGCAAAATTTGCAACGGATATGTTTGCTTCCTTATGCAGATCGCACTTTGTATGGTCTTACAATCTTGTGGGTTTTTTTGGCTGAGCATGGTAAGTAGGTAACTGTTTTTAGTTTAACCCTATGAGGGTTAAAATAAGCAACAGTTACTAGAAGATAATGTAGTTAGGAAGACAATTGTGCCTTACAAACTTATGGATTTTGGCAAGCTTACCTTACTAATTTTATTATAAACCCAAATAAGAAGCGTATTAGGCGGTCCTTAGTTGAATATTTATTACCTACTTCCAAATAATGCAAGTATCGTATGCAAAACAACACTGAAATTTAACCACCCACCATATTTCAAGTCAAGTTCATAAAAGAACGGTCTATGTGTCAAATCAGGATTAAAGTCTAAGACGAAAGACTTCCTTAAAATACAAGGCAATTTTAATTAAATTTCAAACTAATAACGTAATAACGTATTACCCGCGTCTTTCTTAATGATTATTCCAACGAATCAACTAAATCATATATGAGCAGGATGGCTATGTAAATTGGCCGACAGAAAATAAAAGCTCGTAGCCCGACTCGACAGATCGATCAGCAATGATTTGTAGTTCCAAAAAACAACGGCACGCCGATCGTTCCTTTGCTTCTTTTTAAATTACAATCTGAATTGAGTTTTGAGGTTAATAATGATGATGATGAGTTTATTGGCATGCCTGTCTAATTCTAAAATACTCTCCTTTCTTAGATAGTAAAAAAAAAATATGCTAAAAAAATACATTATCTGAAAAAGATCGCTTCCTAGCGATAAGACCGCCTATTGTCTAACATTCGTTTTAAGTATATTGTTTATTTAAGGATCTCTGTCATTTTTTGGTGTGCAATAAAGACTCTTGTATTGCGTTGTATCCAAGAACGTCACGTATCGATTATTGAAAGAAAAAAAAATAACTAAAATAACCATCTTATAATTTAGACGAAAGTCGAAAGTAACGCAGTCAGTGTTCCAAGAAACAACGGTAACAATTATGTGATTAAAACAGCACATTAACCGAAACATTCGTTAATAATTTTCCCTGTAAACGCAAAAAACCCTAACGACAAAGTTAATGAACACGAAACCAACATGTGGCTTTTACGACACTAAACGACCTTTAACTTTATTGGCAGCCCTACGAGCCAATGACGCGAAACAGTCCGATCAATTAAGACGGCCGCGCCACCCGTGACGACTTTACGCCTCAATTATTACGGTTAAAATGTGTGTTGCATTTTTGTAGCTCCAGGGCTGTGCAAATAGTTAACCGAATATTAAGTCTTAAAAGTACTCTCAACTGCAGAAAGTTTTAGTAAAGAAGACTTTTCTTTTCAACCATTATCGATGCCGTGGAAGCGAACGATGATCTTTTAGTTCTATATGGAGAACTAACCGACTGAAATAACCTTAACCCATTACATTAGCATTATTTAGAAAAGAAAGTCGTACCTACAGACCGAAACACACAAAATTTACGTCTGACGTCCCGTAATCTGCGATATATCGACACAAGGCACGGTTCCTTGGATTACATCGCAATTTGTCAAACCGGGTCAGGTTGGGCGTAGGCCGAAGTCGTTGCCCCCAATTTTCGCTAAAGGTGAGTCTGCACTGAAAAATCGAACCCCATGCTATGGTGGCCATAAAAGAGCTTTGCATGAAAATCGTCCCTCCTATATAAATTCGAGTGGATTGCACGCCCGATCACCATCAACTCTGTACAAGCTTTCGACGCAACGATAACAATTATTTTTTACGATACAGCTGTTTGTCGGCTGTCGGTGTCTGTTTGGAATATTCGCGTTCGTTTCGAGAAAAACAAATGAATTCCGATGGGACTACATTTTACTCGTACCGTGTAACAATGTAACAAACGTCGTTGTCGTGAGACCAAAAAACTGGCGAAGAATAGAGTACAGTCGCCATCAGATATATCTGAGCTGTCAGTGTACTCATAAATATCTGAACACGGCTCTATTTTCATAGCATTAGAGCCGTGTTCAGATATTTATGAGTACACTGACAGCTCAGATATATCTGATGGCGACTGTACAATAGCGTTTACTCCATCGATAAGAACGTAGCTCTTTAGTTTGATAATGATGACGCCACTCATAGGTACGCGTACTGTCGTACAGCGACAAAACACTTAAGGCCGAAATAGTACATTACACAACTAGGGTGGTAAAACAAAGAAAGGCCGAAATCGCAGAACTTTCTTTCAGGGCTCGAAACCGGTATTTTGCAAAAACCCCGGAATAGCCCAATATTTTGAATTATTGTATGCTTTTTATGTAGAGCTCAGTAATATATTTAAGTCATGATTTCGTATTATTAGATTGTCTGGTTAAAAATAGTATTTTATGCAACAGTTGTATAAGTGGGTTAAAAAAATGCGAATTGCGTGAGTTGCGATACGAGCCGCGAATGCGGCGAGTATCGCAAATAGAGACGCAATGAGCGTTTTTTGACTTAATTATACAACGTTGCATACAATACTTTTTCTACGACGAGGTTTTAAATTATAAAATACAAAATTAATCATAACCTGGAAACAAGGCAAATATGACGTTTTACTGATAGTATGTGTCTATGGTAAACTTTTTTTTTAATTTAAAATATACTTAAATTAAAAATACTTTTTTTATGTTGGCATCAATGAATTTAGTTCGGAAAGTTTTGTTTTTCTTAAAAACCGTAGGAATTTAATTGTTTGTTAAGTTGGTAGTTGTGCATTTTTACCGTAAAGTTAAAATTGAGCGCTTAATCCTTGACCTAAGTTTAACCTAGATTTAGAAGTCTGTGGCTGCTAGCAATAACGTAAAGTGACTATAACGACACTAGTGCTGTTATGGGGAATAGAGTATAGACTTCTCTGAACTCATATTATGTATGTTCTTATATTAGTGTTCGTGACCAAGTAAAAGACAGATAACAGTACAGGAGTAGAAAAACGAAATAATAAACCAAAGAACGATAAGAACGGAAAGAATACCGGTATATTTGTATGGAGCAAATACCGGTTTCCGAGCCCTGCTTTCTTTATTACCTCCTGTGTTGTGTAAAATATTAAATATATAAAAGCTTATTTCATACAAATTATACATTTTTCAAGGCAGAGACATAATTTGTAAAGGCAGTTTAGTGCGATAATAATATAATTTTATTTGGCCTTAATTTTGATAGGAGATATTTTGTCCAAATAATCTCTACTTTATGGAAACCCACGCTATAGTATTATACTTTCCATCGTACGATGGTATAAATATTTAATTCCGACTTCTGACCTCTTTATTATTTTCACGACATTCAGTAACTCAAAATATGCAAACTCTTATGCATCCTAAATAGTTTTCCCTTTGAATATACCCTATGCACTAACCTAATATGGTTTACTACCCTGTTAATCTAATAAATAAACTTAACATTAATATCTTATTTATGTTTATAGAATTAATGTTCAGATTCGAGCCGTTATGAATTCCAGTTGAAGTCTTAATAGCTTGCATACATAATGTACGTTTATCGTCAACCAATGTAACCTCGGCACATTGGGCATACCTTTGCTTACCTATATCTAAAACTGATACACTATCTATGACACTTGCCCCACTGCCGGTGAGTAAGCGAGTAAAATTGGCCGAGTAACAGTTCATTGCGGGCTGACGAGGTATACTCGTTTCGTGGGGCATTTGTACGATCCACTTAAAGGAAACAAAGCGATTGTTTGTAAACCTCAAAAACACCAAGATGACGTTATTGTAAAAAGTCGTTACAACCACCTTTAAAGTTCAATTGATTCTCAACTCTATCTCCATGAACCATTGTTTACAACTGCATTAATAGAATAATGGCGTTCCAGCTGCCTTCGCTTTGTTCGGATCCTCAGATAGTCAGGTAAATGCTAGGGGTGTGAAGTGCATAATACGTCCAAAGTCACATTTCTATTAAAGGAATTTTAACCCTTGGCAAAGGCCTTAGAGTTGATAATCCACTAAAATGACAATGCACGAAGTCTTTATCTGTGAAGTACGCTTCTCTTTTATGACGGACGATAATGAGGTACAAAACCACACAACAGTATTGTTTCCTTTAAGTGGATCGTACAAATGCCCCACGAAACGAGTATACAATGTAATCGATCGACTTTTCCATATCCGCAATGTAATGCTACTCGTCCAATTTTACTCGCTTACTCACGCGTGAAACCAGTGCCTAGCACAGAATAAGTAATAGTACTACGTACAGAATTTTATCTTTCTAACAAATTTGGCGTTTGGGTCCGACCATCGGACGAAACGCACCGCATCCGACCGTCTCTCTATCGCATAACGCGTGCTCTTTCTAGGCCCCACCGGAGGGACAACATTTGGTAGGTACTACTCGTACTACTCGCGCGGCAAAATCGCAGTGACCCACTCCTGCCTCTACGAGTAGCTATCTATCTAGGACTTATGAGACATTAATTAGACTATGCCTTACTTGGCTTTACGCAAAACAGTAGGCACACCCGAATGGTTTGAGGTTAACAGGGTTAATGATGCAGAGATTTTTATCATTTACATATCCTTACTGGAATTTATGATGAAATTTAAGGTAATTTGATCTAGAGAAATATCTACTGATTTATTATTCATAAATCTAGTTCTTATTTAAGCAGGAGCAAAACTAATTGCGTTTCTTTCCTTACTACATATTTTACTTTAGGTACAAAATATAATTCTCTTTAACTTTAGAATATTCTGTGTCAACACTAACAATACTTTTTGTGTCGTTTTTAAAATAAAAATCTAGTCATGATTTTACGTACACACGATTTCCAAGTTAAAGATAAAATTGCCAGCGATAGCATCTAGTATAGTGGGTCTACTTTATCATGAGATGCGACGCCCACACTTCCCAACCCGCGTCTGATGATAAATTACATCCACACACTCGTTTTGTTTCATCCCCACTACGAAATGACTCATTTTAATTGGTTATTTTATCTGTTTCTTAGTCTTTGAAAATTCAAAGCTTTTCAAATATGTTTATCAATACTGCTTTTGAATTCGGTGTAGTAACTTATTTCCTGGACTGGTCTGCCCTTAGGCGCTATGTAAAGGCAAACTGTATCTAATTCGCGCAATTTTGCAAGTCCACGTATCAACAATAATGCATCACCGCAGATATTTTACGTCTGTAATAAACGGTGAAATAAATTATAGCAGTTGTAATTCCGAAAACTAGATGTTGTAAGTAATAGTTTTAGTGGCACTTAAGTGTTTAAAGGCGGTAACCATAATAACTTTATTTCTGCCTAATAATATTCGATTGCACTTTACGGCTGGTCACTAATAAAATGTCGGATCGTAAATCGGTATATCGGTTGTCGAGTGGGTTGGCGCCAAGAGGTACGAGTCGCCATTTTGTAAAAAATGCGCGCGCTCCGGGCCCTAACAAGCAGCGTGCGCGAGCGAACCACCATTTTGAATCATGGCGCCTTCGTTGCAATTAATCAAAATGAACGCACAAACTTATCTGACCCAGTGGCCGCAGCGCGAACTAACGTCACTTCATACTAATTCACGTCTCTTTTGACTGACAGCGGTACTGTCACCTACTAAGATAACTTTGTAGTCGCATGTTTACTTTGGTGACACGTTTTCTTTCGCATATCATTCAAACCTGTTCAATTTGCAATGCCGGCCAGTAAATTTTGCGCTAAATTAACGGTTTGAGGTGTGAATAAATGGTAATTCCTTAATTATGTAAGTCCCGTGACAGTGATTGCTGGAAACGAGAAACGGATATGTAAAGACGCAGACGTATTAATGCCATGGGATCTTTGCCAATGGAGTGCCTACATAGTACGACTGTCGTTTGTGTCTATTGAAATGTTGCTAGTGGATATAGGCGTTAATCAATGTTAAAATTCTTGCGCTCTAACGTATTATTACTGTATTGAAACCTCTTTAAGTCTAATAACATAAGCTGTATTATTTCAGTTGCCAAGTCGTTTACCATCCTCTTTAGCTAAGTGATTAAATTAAATAATTCAACAACATTTCCCGACAGTGCTATGGTAAATCGATCACACGTTTATTTTTATTATTTACGTGTTTTTGAGATCTTTCTTTCATTCATGCGGTTCAAAAATCTGAAACTAACAACTCCATTTGGCGCCTCTAAATGCGTTACTAACAAAACTGCACCAAGAATATAATCCACCTTGAATTATTTTAAATTCGCTCAAATAAATTAATACTAATACCTTAATTAACGTTACGTAAATTCCTCCCACAGACTGACTTATTTACCTCACCTGATACTAACTCTTTAAATAGCGAGATAGCGGGGAATGCTGATGGCAATCGCTGTTTTATGTCCTATCCTCTATCTGCAACACCTTATAGGACGTACATCGCTGATCGTTATAATTAGGAAGCTATAACCTCATTAAGGAATGCCGTATAAGAATGATTTGTGATATCCCTCTTCTCTTATACGGCATCATCATCCCTCCTATATCCCTCTTATTCTAGTTGTGACGTGTCAGTCTTAAAGGGAAGCCACCAGTCTAGTTCCCGATGCCTTTAAGGATCTAAAGAAAAAGAAAGGCTTATTGAAAGCATGTTGTACAAGGGGAATATTTTTAATTGGCCTCTTACACCTTGTCATTATGTCAATTATCATTTATGCACGTGTCAAAAAGTTAAATTCGCAAATAATAATATAGTCTTTATCGATCCCTTTCTCCATTTCTCAATCCGAGATGACTATAAGCCACTTAATGTCATTTATACCTTGACAATAATTTGACATCTATCCTTAGACTTAAACATCATGGAACATTTTTTCAGTGACGAAGCACGCTAGACTAGATCTTAACCTAAATTAATAATAATTGTGTATTCTACCTACCACCCTGGCATACAAACAGCAACACACTTAACTGCCCATTAAAGACAGAGCAGAGAGAAAATGATAACGATTGAAAGAGATATATATATTTGTATTATGTCAACTTCAAATCAAATAACGTTTGCGTATGTGTAATGTGCCTTTGAGCTTTGTCATTGTAGTTGTTTGGGCAATTTTTTTTTCCATACTGTAAATAAAGGTTTTATTTCAACAAGACAGGTGAATTTGTCAAAATTATGATTTAGTTTTCAGACGAACGTTGGGATGAAATAAACTAATTATATTGCTAATGCTTTTATTGGTGCTTCATATTTTTGATATGATGCACCAATATAATGTAATTTATATTTATTATTCATTCATTATTTTCCACGAATTCAATAATATGGCATTAATGTCAATAATGACGTTGGATCAGCCATAAAAGAAAAATTATTGTTTCAAAACTCTTTTGAATAATAGCCAATTTATACTCATAAACACACGCACACATGCATAACACGACGCCTTCAAGTGTGATTCTCTTTCTTGCAGTATTTCCCATTTTTGAAGTGTATAGTTAACTGTGTTGCTGTTTGTACCATACGATGAAATAAAAAATGCTATTTAAAATTGAGAGAGCAGAAAGACAATCAACACAAGCCCACCGGATGTTGCTAAGATGCCTGCATCGATGAACCCACGAAACCTGTCATTCCGGTTCCATCATTCATAGCTGTAACGTTGACATTGACATTGTCGATTTTTATTGGATCGGCTTCTAAAGCCGCCGCAGATTCTTACGGCCTTAATGAAGCCTTTGGTTTTATGACTCGTCTGTAGTTTTATGACCAGACATAATTGCACATGCTTAAGCACAACATGCTTAAGGCGGAACATGGCAACACCTCCGTTTAAAAGTCAAATTTCCATGAAAATGTGACATTTAAATGGAGGTGACCATGGTGAGCACTGAGCAGTGACGTCATACATTTCTTCATTTGTTTTTCTTAGAAATCGTACTATCGTATACTATCTGAACGTTTTAACACATCATAAAAGAAACTAATGAGGGTGTTTAGAAATCATAAACCCACCAGCTGGCAGCAGGGTGGCGAAAGGTCTTTTTGACAGTAGGCGTCAAGATCCACCAATCACACCACCCGATTTTGACATCTACTGCCAAATAGACCTTTCGCCACCCTGCTGCCAGCTGGTGGATTTCTGATTTCTAAATACCCTCATTTGATCTGTCACAAAAATTACCTACTGTCTTTATTAAAAAAGAAACAGTTTATTAATGTGCTATCTCGTACTAAAAGCATTTGAAATGTGGATGTATCGTAGGTAGAATGCTCAAAATTAAATGGACAGATAAAATATCAAACGAAAAAATAATAAAGTCGTAGTAACTATTAAAAAAAATTAAAAGTAGAAAAGCATCATATTTCGGACAAATATATAGGAACACAAAGTATGATTTGTTAAAACAAATAATTGAGGGTAAAATAGAAGGGGAACGAAGCCGGGGCAGAAGAAGAACATCATGGACCAATAATATCTGACTGATTGGAGGCTGAGAGCACGGAAAACTAATTCGCATGACTAAAGATAGCCATATGGACAAATGGTCGCCGACCTCCGAGATGGAGATGGCACTTGAAGAAGAAGAATAATCTCGTATAGATGATAAAAAGTAGTAATGAAGTGTGAAAATACGTCTTTTCAGGCATATTTTTCCATTGTAGTTATTTCCATAGTTATAAATAGTTAACAAATCGATTCTCCCGCATTATCAAACCCGATCATCATAAATTACAATGATAAAAACAGTTTCATTACAGTCACAGAAAATGGTTGTCTCAAGGAACTTAAACTTTAGTCTTACAAAGTTGTCCACAAAGATATACATTGTCGATATGACAATTACATTCCCGGATTATCGAACAAGGCCCCGGCGCAGTAAGGTCGTTAATAACCCCAGTCAGTCGGACGATAACATTTGTTAACACTGCGATAGTAAACGCGGGTGTAAAATGACGCTTATTGGGTAGACAGATTGATGGCAAATTTGGCAAATTTGGGGTAATTCTGCACTTTCGCTAATAAGATTGGGACATCTGTTTAGAAAATGTGGGAGATATTGGCTTGATGGTCTGAGTGCTTCATTTAGGGGCTTTGTAATTAAAGAATCAAGGTGAATAGAAGGAAAGACAGGCTTTGAATTAAAATGAATAAGAAACATTGATTGCCACACTGAACACAGCACAGTTACAGAACTAAATGGATGAAGAGGATTGGAGAAATCATTGAAAAACTAGGTATAGGTAACGATCTTCGTATTAGTTTCTTGTTAACTAACATGTGATTTGGGTTTGTTTCTTCGTCGTAGTTAATTTAAAATAGGGTAGCTTCCTGTGGTAAAAATAAATTATTCAACGCTAAATTCAACTTCCAAAATTGATTCCAAATATATCCAGATTCATATATTTTCTTGCCCTTTACGATTATAGAATGACAAATATTAAAGTAAGGAGATAATTTTACCGAAACAAGAAGTGACGTCATTCGTACGTATTTTCTAGGAAGCTGCATACTGTCTGACATTTGAGATTTCAGATTTCATTCTGACATTTCAGAAAAAGAAGCTGATTAAATCTGTTAGGAAACTAGCCTATTGGTACATATTTGGTTAAACATTATGGTGAAAAATGTAAACGTATCTTTGACATCCACTGATTGATTCACGATTTAAGATACACTACCTAGCAGTATACAACATAGTCGTAAACCCTTTAACGATTCCCGTGCAAACTGAATATTGATTAAATCCATTGACAATATTTCATCAGAACCCATATGTACAACCATTTTAGCGCCATTTTATTGCCATACTAGGACATTAAATCGTCGCAGTGCATACTGTTTTCGTAATGCGAAATTGCATCTTGCAAGCGCTTTGTGGGTATTCGACGATCCGGTTATTCGATTGGCCGATAGCTTCTGACCCTCGCGCCATCTAGGATCCAACAATGCTTGCCTTTTGTGTTCGGTTAGATTGTTCTTGTCTTGCTGTGGTGGTAAAGAATGATATTGTCGTTTGGTAATACGTCTAGATTGCAGGTTAACAATGAAATTACTTAAAAAAGTTACATTTAAGAATGCTATCCAGTTAGGTTATCGTCGGGCTGGTTTTCCGCAACTTAATTTGCTTACGTTATTCTTTGGACTTTTTTATCGTCACGTCATTACAGAAAGACCTTGTCTTCTTAACTCAAAGGGCTGCAATTGTATACTAAGATGTCATAGAAGATACACGAAAAACATGGTTACTGTATTTAAATATTCATCTTACTTTAGCACACGTTAAACAAACCAAGATTACACCATACCGTGCAAGCAAACAAGAACACTGAGATATAGCTAGTTCATAGATAATTGCACAAATAAACCTATTCACCAGACCACACGTGTACTGTATCGGATTACTGTCCATAGGGTTTTATCCAACCAGAGATTATAGAGGTAATTTATACAAGCCGATTTTGCTAGTCTGTGATATCGGATTACCAAGTCGCTTTTTAGTTAGGTTAAGTACAAACGAGTGTTTTTCATGTCTCATATTTCATTGAGTACTTACACTCGTTAACTTTTTCTCACGGTTTCATATGTATATGTGTACTTACTTTAGCTTTTGGATAATTCATATCTGTGTAATTGTTAATACTGGGTACCTAGTTGCCATTTCAAAATTTATCTTATTTATTCCATTTAATTTTCAATCTCTTTTGAATTTAATTATAATTTGACATGTAATGGAACATTACAATGCATTGCATTACAATATAAACTTTAAATTGGGTATTAGTAAATAATGTAATTGTTACAAATACTTATGCGAATTTACTAAAATGTACTTGTTTAAATTGTCTCACTCCAAACCTGCAACATCATCCTTTACTATTATAAAATTGTAAACTGAACTTTCTGGATGGAACTGCTCTTTCTTCCAAGAAAAATCATAACACCACTACACTAAGTACGATTCCGCAGGCAAGTGCATAACGCCATCTCTCGGACAAGTCGTGGACGAAATTGCGAGTCCCATAGACATTCTTTTCTTTCTCACAAAAAGAAATGCTTGAAACAACATGATGCTATGTGCATCTTGCTTTAGCATACTAAATAAGAGGAAGATAGCAAGACTTGCCGGCAACAAATTGCAGAAATATATTTCCCGTTTAGAAGCACCTTTAGTTAGTTACATTGTTTCTTTGCCAACACTGACATCACTTCAAAGACGCGCGGTGACTTGGTTGTCAACTGGTTCTGGGTTGCTGGATGAGTCAATAAGGAAAGTCGAAATCTTCGCAGAACTGATTTTGTTTACTGACGACATTTTTGACTGAACATGTCATTGTTACTTTGCAATTTTAGTAAAGTTTTCATTATGTTTAACAAATCCAATCCTT
This sequence comes from Eudemis profundana, assembly GCA_947034925.1. Classification (NCBI taxonomy): domain Eukaryota; kingdom Metazoa; phylum Arthropoda; class Insecta; order Lepidoptera; family Tortricidae; genus Eudemis; species Eudemis profundana. The sequence goes on along the minus strand of OX344805.1, from coordinate 22,565,670 downwards.
TTGCAACTCCTGTGTTAGTGTTAGCTACGTACCTATTTCAAGCTTTTTATTATATGTTAATTAAACTAATTACTAAACTAGCAATTAAAACAAAGTAAAACACATGTTTTTCATTTGTCCCAGGGATAAACTAAACATCCAGTTTTTTTGCCAAAAGGATCATTTGTCCCTTATAGGAGCAAAAAAATCAGGCAACCCTACTAGTTAGGCACTGTTCCTATGCAGCAGAAGAGAAGCTGAATATACTTTTTTCTATCCAGTAAAAGTTCAAAAAACAAACGTTGTGCTTACACCACTTGTCTGTAATCGGCTTAAGGTCGCTAAGCGCTACACTTTACAACCAACATCAACAACAAATGACAAAATCCAGTAGACCGTTTTCACGCTATTCCAAATAAAATATCGATGCAAATAGCACGAATCGTTTCGCTTATTTATTTACAATATCGTGCGAAGAACTTATATCAACGACTTTGAATAACGTTAGTACTGTACCGGTATCGGATACCGGTAATTTATCGGTATTTACACGGTATTAGACCATTATCGCGTGTCAGAGGCTATCTCTCTGCAACAGGTAGCTTTGTAAGTCGGTTTAATCTCGGCTGATGTAAACAAGGTGTGAATTTGTAAGTGAAATGCTACTGATATATACGCTTTTGAACACATTGCGAATAGATATGCTTCAGATCTGTTTAGATACCCTGAGATAAATCGTGTTTTATTGCTATGCTTTTACTGTTAATTTAGCTAAATGATCTAAGATTTACTTATTTTATTATCTTAATAAACTGCTAAATTACCTTTAGATAAAGATTTACTATCTCATTAGTTAACTGATCGTCGTAATTCACACGAACTTCAGATAAATTTGCAGTTATGTAATCGAATTACCATACGCTGAAAATTAGGTTAACAAAATACAAATTTGGAATGTCAGCATACCGATTGCAGAAATTCAATATAGTAAATAAGTATTAAAGGTTTCGGAACGCATTAAATCTATCTAATCTTATGGCTCAGCATGGTCCGGACAATGACACATTCATCTCAGATTAAAATCTGCTCGGGACAAATAGGCTTGTAGACTTGGTACCATTTATCGCAAGGAATCATAACATTTAGCTTAAAATTTATCGAACATTGTTAACTAAGTAACGAATTGTGCCCGTATCGAAATGTATGGGAGGCGAACAAACTTGGTAAATGTCAGGAACTTATGGCGTGATAAATCTCTGTCGGATTTCCTCGGAACTCAAAGCTGTACGAGCATTGGCTGGTGCCTCTAAAGAATTATACGTCTTAAACATATTCTATGGACTTCATACTTTAAAGCAAATGCTTTTTTTACTGCACTCGTTTTTATATTTACCACCGTTCCATTATGTCCATAAATAAAACATTTGTCTAATTCCCGCTTTCCGATTAAAATGGCGGCGCACCAAAGAGTACCACATTTGTTTTTTTTTCGGGCATTGACACCAATCTGTAACGCCGGCGGCACACGCGCTTTCTCCGCTCTGTGCACATTTGGCGCCAAAATTCCTAACCTATGAATCGAGTCAAGTTCATTTCACTTCTTGTTAGCGTTTATTACCAGTTTAGAGATCGCTATCTCTAATTGTTCGTTAATAAATTTTACTTTCTTTTGGTAAACGTAGTAATTGCGATAATTATTCTGCGTGAGGTAAATATAAAAGATAGTAAAATGCGAGAAAGTATGCGTGGATTTTAGTAGGTAATTAAATTTTTGAAATCAGTTCTATATTAAAATATATTAATATTCCATAATTATAATTAGAGTATGGACTAAACAATCTCCAACAATTTTAAATAAAACCAAATATAAAATTCTTTCTACCAAATATAACACACTAACAAAACACCCAAAATCCTTAAAACAGTGAACAACCACAAAATACACGCGAATTAGTAACCTACTCACAATGTATATCTACATTCTGTTCACAAATAACAGGAATTGCATCCACCTTGATTACACACATTCCGATGTTTATCTCTACAAGCACTTGAATATCAAGAGAAATGTTAATCTTTTGTTAGATAAACACAGCATTCATCAATGCTGTTTGCATTCAGACTCGAGACGAGATGTCGACTTGCTGCTTGTGAGGAGTGTACTTTCTGAGAATAGGGAGCCATAGACAATTAGACAACCACAGATTATAGTGAATGGCGACAAAGTAATCAGACAGTACAGGAAATTAAATTGATTTATTTATAAAGAGGCTTTCACATTGCGTTATCAAGATGGCTGAAGTTTGAATAGATAAGTAATTGTAATAAGGCTGGAAAGAAGTATATAGCCTACAATTTTTATTAAAGGAAAATAGTAAATTGAATTCGCCTTTACTGGGTTTTTATGCATTATAGTCAGAACTAGTATATAAATGGTGAAATAAATAATACAATGATGCAGATAGTGGGCAATAAAAACCATTGCGTATGAACAAAAACAACAAGATATTGGCCTATAACGTTATTTGTAACCAATTTCCTAAAGGCCATTCGCCAAATATAGCGAAGCCACGTGTAGGCAGAACGTAAATAAAGATAACTTTAAATTAAGTTTTTCCGTAGGTGTCTGTTAATACAATTTACTTTGTAATTTCCGGTCTTGCCACCCGGTTTTTAAGCTACAAGTTTTTAACTACTCAAGATTCTACTCCCATTACCTGGATATTAAGTGCTAAAATCTAAACTCGATAAAGTGCCCCACACGTATCCGATTAATAATCGTAATCGATGATCGTGACATCCCTAGAGCCTACCGTAATACTGCCGCCATACGGGGATAGGGCTTAAGTGGGTTGCATTTAAAATGCACATAAGACGTTTAGGGTTGCCACAGCAGGCAACCATTACGATTAATGCGTCGTCTTGACCCACTGCCGAGTCACGATCCGATCTGATCTACGGCACGCATGCGCTCCTCACTATTATGTTACATGTCTATTTATTCCTCATAATTCATTTGTTTTATGAGTTATTCATCAAGTTCTTTCTAATCGTCGACCACAAGCAAAGGGTAAAGAAATCGGGCCACAACCCACAACATAGTAAACTATGTATAATATTATATATTACCGCTTGTAATATAATATATTACAAATTCTATGTATATTACAAGCGGTTTGATCCGTATGGCTGGACGTTGGATTGCAAGCCGAGTAACGGACGTACGAGAAAATAAACCAAGTAGTTATTCCGATTTGTATAAAAAAAGAATGACGAATCTCAAATTCTTTCCTCGCTTAAGCATAATTCCGGCTTTTTAACGTGCATTGCTCCTTGCCGTTTGTCACCAAGCTCACCTAAACATCTACAATTTAAGTATTTACTGAATAATTAATGATATCTTCCGATCTCCTTAAATCGACCGTGACGAAATTTATTAACTGTAAAATGAGATAAAACAAATATATAAATTTCTGTACATGACATTAACGAGACCGATAAATATTTATCGTAAGCTTAGCATATAAGAGTATGCCTTATCTAAGAATATATTTCGCAACATCCTATCTCACTTGAATTGTCTATTGAAAATGGATCTTACGCAGTCCGCATAGAATTTAAATTCTAAGCAACTAGAGTTTTAATACAATTTTGTGAGATTTATTCTCCAGTAATTTATAACATACAACTTTTTAGCTCACTCGAGCCGAAAACCGGAGTTTTACGGCCGGCCACAAAGAGATTAGGTTTTATTACCTACAAATAATTTAAACTTGTTATGAGTAATAAATTAAAATCAGGACACTTGCAAAAACGAGCGGAATACGTCCGTCAATGTGTTGACTTAAAGTAATTTTATAACGTAGGTACATATAAGTAACTAAATTAATATAATTAATGCAATAAAATGTTATAAATGTAATTTATTTTTCTTTACAGGTAAGTTATACATGTGCAGAACCACAGGTGGACTACATCTTCGTAAGGATGAGTACCTACTTAAAATATAAAAAAAACCTATACAATACTAGATACCTACTAGGTAAGATAATGTATTTCATTTCCGGTTATCAAAATGGGCACTTGAATATGAATGAAGCAATTTTTTCTTAAAATTACGTTTAAAGTATAAAAAGTCATTGTCCGACCAACACCTTTTGTTTGTAAAAGAAAATTAAATAAAATGTACTTCAACCAAACATTGTAACCCGAAAAACGCCTTTTAAACAAAATTACCGCGTAAAAAAATAAAACCGTAATTACAATGGCCGACGAAGCCTCATTAAACGGCCAGGTAATTAGCAATTTTGTAAATGGCCTTATTCATTAAATTGTCCCGCGGGTTAATGAGTAACACGAAACTGTGGTGCCGCCTAGTGGCGCTAATTTGCGATGTACGTGCCACAGGTGCGTTCATTAAAGTCACTGTTTGGTTGTCTATTGTTTTAAAAAACATTTCCCTGCACTAAGGAGGCCTAAGTTTGAAGCATGTAATTGTTACCTTTAAAAAATTAATATGTGCAACATTTGTTTAGTTTTCTTAAAAGTAAAGTGTATTTGTTTTACTCGACGTGGCAGATAAATATCCTGACAGTGACAATGCTATTTTAGTAACATGTATTTTAAATCGATTTCACGTGCATACGTGAAACTAATATTGTACTTTAAAGACTAGCGGTCAAACCGATTTAGTAAAGCCAGTTTGATTAATAATGTGTAAATATGTATGTGACACTATGTTAAACAACAAATAATTAATCCGACATTACGTGACGTATAATCCATTAACACTCGTCCTAATTACAAAAATGTGGATTATGGTCAAGAGTGACCCAAATACTGGCTACATTACCACGTCATTCAGCGCCAAGCCTTAAAAAAAGTAAAAAAAAAAACTTTTTAATTTTCCCGTTAATTAATTAAGAGCCCCGTTTATGAAAACAGCCGATGTTTTATAAATGATTTTCCGTTGTTTACGGTTAATTTGTTACAATTTCTAAAACATCAATAGCTACTTGAACGCTCTGTTTGAGTCTTCAAGTTATAAATTCTGCTTCAATAAGAGTCTTAAATCAAATCCGTCGAGTAATCGAGCGCAGGTTGAAACATATTTCAGTTACGTTCATAAATTTATATTAAAACGACCGCAAGTTATCCCGAAATTTAATAACATTTACTTATTTCATTTCTCAGAAGCAATTAGAGATGAAACGAGGGTCTTCGCTTCTTCGAAAATAATCTTGTTACAGAACCGATAACTGCTTGAAGTTACTCTAGTGTTAGTGGATTTTAACTCTTATTGCCTTGTAATAAAGATACAGGCTTACTATAAGCCGGTAAAGGAGTTGTCCTGTACTAATGAAAGATTATACGTAGTAATGTTACATTGCATTCGACTAGTATAGCGCTGATATTATTTGATCTATTGTGAGCCTTGTCGCGTTCGAAGAAATTAGATTAAACGACCAGTACATGTGCTTAGTACAAAATTAAATCCCTGTAAATTTTAGTCGATATACTGCTAAAGTCTAATATGCTTTTATCGTTATAAAAACTACGAACTCTGGGAAAAAGTATTCAACGAAACCGGTACCTATCTTTAAATAAGGTATCTCAGTAAAATATCTTGATATATTCTCCCAACATGGGCGGCTGAGAGCCCGTCAGAATATTCTATGAGAAAGTCATCAAAAATTCACAAACCGTTTACATTACGCTTTTAGCTTTGGAACGGGTTCGAACCCCTTATGGCTGCGACCAGGGAAAGTGGCCGTCACTTCCAACGGACGCAACTGTCCATTCGAGAATTAAATTTTGTTTCACTTCCTTAGGTCTCACGTTTATCGCGCGATCTGTGATAGGGGCCTTCGACATTACAGACTATTTCCCAAGTCCCTATCCTACATGGGCAAGTCGTTGAAAAAGCAACCTTGATCATAAGCTGTTAAAGTTTATATTTCGAACGGACGTGAAAGTGTCATACGATTTTGCGGAAGTTATATTGTAGTTGTGCGTAAGAAACTTTCAAGGAAGGTGTTCGGCTGTCGAAGTCCAGTCCGTGTAGTGAACAGATTTCGTTTAATTTGTAATTAACATCGTGTGCACGTAAACAAATTAGTAGAATGCGTGTGACAGGAAATCAAGCAGTGACGATTGTCGTGTGAACCCGCCTTTATCATTACCACCACAACTTTCCAGTAACTTGAATGTATGCAACTTTATTCACCAATCATAGACAAAAACGATATTTTTTATGTCAGCTTTAGTACCAGAGTTTTAAACAGATGGCGCAGTGTTAGCGTCAGCCAGGTGCTACGGATTTTCGCGCGCTCAATTACGATACAGTTTGGCTCTGTGGATACTATCGCTGTCCATCTGTTCACATATCGCCGTTGTGGTCGTGCGTTCGAACCTCAATGATTTTATTTGGAGTTATTTGTATTCCCATTGAATAAGCGTTCATACATATTGTATGGACGCTTATCTGTTTCAATATGGGATAGAGCAATGGGTGGAGCAACGAGTGGATTGTCCAACGAGACGCTCTGCTTCTGTATGTAACACTCGAACAATGTTGTATTATTTTTGCTTTTTATTTCTGTTATTATCTTGGCTTTGTATTGTAATTAACCATTTAAACCTTTATTTTCTATGTTATACTTGTTTGTTATTTTTGTTTGAGTCTATTACTCTACGCTTTGTCTTATATTTTACCATTTACAACGTTAATTTTCTGTGTTATGCTTAGTCTTTTGTTATAACTAAAACCCTTAATTTGACAACGTACAAACTTTTTTACCATTATGCTTTTGTATTATTATGTCGCAGGGTAATTATTTTTATTTACATTGATGTCAATAAATACGAAAAGCGTATTATCAAATTCTCAAAAACTCAAGCTGGTCAATATCCTCGTGTTCTCCATATTTAGCTATGGGGTTGAAACATGGACGTTTAAAAAGGCTGATCGAAATCGTGTCGATGCATTTGAAATGGGTGCTGGAGGAAAATGTTGCAGATTCCGTGGTCCGCATTTCGAACCAACGAATCCATCCTGCGAGAACTGAATATAAACACACGGCTCTCCACCACATGTCTCAAGCGAATACTCGACTTCTTCGGCCATATCGCCAGGAAGGAAGGGCACAACCTTGAACAACTCATGGTCACTGGCAAGGTTGATGGCAGACGTCCGAGAGGTCGCAGTCCGCTGAGATGGTCCGACCAGATCCGCTCTTCTCTTGACACCAAGCTGCATCACGCCCTCCATGATGCTAAAGACAGAACTAAGTGGCGCTCTACTGTTGGACGCGTAATTGCTCTGCAAAGGAGGAATCACGACCCTCAGCAATGAGGAAATCGACGCGAGGAGGAGGAGGGATTATCAAATTACGAAATCATGAGCAGGATATAAAAATATAAGTAGGTAAACGTAGATATAGGCGTATTCTCTCTCAGTCGTAAATCCATTAAGAGAAACCCTTCCAACTCTTCCATAGTGTTGCTTACACAAAGGGAGGAGGTAACTAAATAGAAAAACCATGGCGGTTACGCTTTTCTGCTCGAGTATATCGCAGATCCGTGCATTTTATTTAATTTTACCAAGGGTCCCCTTTTCTCGCCCTTGTCTTACATGAAGCCAAGTTTAACGAGTAGCCGCTTGTCGAAATACCCACATGTATCAATGTATATGTTGGGGCTATAATTAATCTCGGTGCCCTTTAGAGACAGTATCGTTAACGTTGTCATTTAGAAACGAAAGGCAGCATTAGAATTTAAACTCTTGCCATTTCCAGACAAAATCACTACCTACGTAACTCTAAGTTATACTTATACGTAAGGTCGGTCAGTTTAAAAAAACCGGCCAAGTGCTAGTCGGATTCTCATAACTGACGCATTGGTTTTTTTACTGCAATGTCGGGAAAAAAACGCCAAAAGAACATTTTTCTTGTATGGGGACCCCCTTTTATTTTTTATTTTATTATTTGTTGTTATAGCGGCAACACAAATACACATTCTATGATAATTTCAAGTCTCTACTTATTTCGGTTCAAAAGATAGTCATGTGACTGACTGACATATGGACAGTAGAGGCTTATACATATATGTAGTAATAGGGTTCCATTAGAAAGAAAGAAAGAAAGAAAGAAAGAAGAAAGAAAAAAAATACATTTATTCATGATAGCATAAAAACAACAGAAACAAATATATATATTAGGTTAGGGGTTAGGGGGAAAACACGAAAATATTATAAATTTTTCACAATAATTATGTCGGATTACTTATATTGTTTACCACCTATACTTTTTTATTTTAATTATTCACAAAAGCAGCAAAATATAAAAACCAATGGAAGTTCATTTAAAACCGTATAAATCATCGCTCGTCGTTCGAAATCATAAAGCGATATTTTTAATGAGTGCATCACCTCTAGAGATGGGCGGTGGGTAAATACCCAAGGTATTTACCGGGTAAATACCCGGGTATTTACCCAATCTACCCGGTAAATTGGGTAAATACCCAAATTGGTGGGTATAAACTATTTGTTTAGTATCTTTTACAAATTTCATTAAAAATGTTGTTGATATATATACGTATAGTAAGAATAAATGCTATGGATAGCGAAGTAGGCATCTTACGTTACATCAACAAAAGTAATGATACACTTTTTATTAGGGTGTCCCAGATTTTACGCAAATCCAAACTGAGTAACGCATACCCTCTAACTATGTTTGTTATGTGCTAAAATGCTCCTAAAACAAAAATCAACTAATTCTGTGTATGGGAACCCGTGCCGACTTAACAAACAACCTAAATTTTTCATATTAACCAGTTGAGCTAAGTTTGCACCTGGTTTCCTTAGCACCACATACCAACCAGGTGCAAACTTAACGCAACCGAGATATAATAGATTCCCGGATTGAGCTTCTGCTTTGACTTTTTTTGGTTAATTATGACGAATTTCTATAAGATAGTTGATCAGACAGAATCAGAGTGTGCAACTACATGTGAGCTGATTTTTGGTTTAGGGGCACTTAAGTACATAAAAAACATAATTAGAGGGTATGAGTTACTCAGTTTGGATTTTCGCAAAATCTGGGACACCCTACTTTTTATTCATCTTTAATTTTTGGTTTGTGTCTTGGTCAAGACGCTGACAATTTTAAGTATAATTGAAGGTTACAATCTAAATATGATGATAAAACCTTTAGAACCTGTGTCTAGAATATGTGAGTGCAATAAATGATAGATGTTTGAAACTTAACAACACCATCTAGAAAAATCACAAAAAAGTCTAGAATATGTATTATACTTTCACAAAACTCTGTGTTTTTATGAACTTCACATAATTTGGTTGAAATATCCTCCTACTTACAGGACTCTTCTAAAAATCTCATAAAATCTTCTAGGAATCTCATCGAAATCTCTAGAACCATCATAGATACCCAGATAGCTTCTTGTAACATATTATGAACTCCTAGATATCTTACATGGTAACATGGCCTTTATGAAGCCTACTTTAACATCTAGAACTTCATAAACACTATAATGTATCACAGAAGATTCTGGCTCCTTAGTAAAACCACCTAGAAACTTCTAGATATGTCGTTATTGTAGACCCTGTAAATTTCATAAAACCTTCTCAAAACTTGACGGAAGCTTCAAAAACCTTACAAGGACATTTAGGCGTATTATTGTTACATCTGGAACACATAAGCGTGGCTAGAAATACAAAAGAAGATTCTGGATTCCTTGTAAAACCACGTAAAGACTTCCAGATGTCTTATGTCATTTGGGAAACTTGATAATCTTATTAACATTTCATATATTATTTAATTTTTAGAATTCTGGAAACTTTATAAAATCGTGTCAAAACTTTAAAGAAGCTTCAAGAAACCTCAAGTCTTCTGTTGGTTACCTATAGTAACATCTAGAATTCATAAAAATGACAAGAGTTACCACAGAAGATATTGGATTCTTTGTAGGGCTCTGGAAACTTCATAAGACCATGTCAAAACTTTACGGAAGCCTCGAGAAACCTTACAAGGCCTTTTAGTTCCCTACTGTACATCTAGGATATTCATAAACATGACGAGAGATACCACAGAGAGATACCATATAATAATATTATTTCATTTGTAGGCTTCTAAAGACTTTATAAACGAAACTTAGAAACTTCTAGAAATCTCTTAGATCTCTTTAAAACCTTGTAGTACCTATGTAGTATTTGTGAAGTTCGTAGGATCTAGTATAAATCCTATAGAACCATCCAGAAGATTACGTTTCTCTCTTCAAGACTACATTTAGGGACATCAAAGAAACTTTTAGAAATATGGTTAAACCTTCTATGAAATTCATAAAACATGAAAAAACTTTAATGTAACTTCTAGACGTTTCTAGACATCTTCTAGAAGCTTCTAGGAATCTGAAACCTTTAAAATACTGTGTAAACACTACTAGAGTACTCGTAGTATATTAAGTCCTCAAATAATTTCTAAAAGTTAACGATAAATTACCTATTTAGACACTTCGTAGAAATAATTTTTCACAAAACTATAAAAACCCTTAAATAAAGTCTTAATAATTATACAACTTCACTTCTTTAATGAAATTGAAATAAAATTATTGGACAGCCTTTTGAATCTCATAGAACCAGCATGAGATGAGAGCACTAGTACTAGTCTTTACGGGAAGCTTATATATATATTTTTTTTTCATATAAAAAAATAAATTTAAAATCTGACTTCGAAAGTTTACAGAAAAACTTCCTTTAATAAAACAAACATATTTTATTAGGTACGATCAAATCACATCAGATATAAACGCTAAGTCTGCAGAAAATATTCGGCAACAGTGCATTATCTAACAATCCAAGTTATATTATATCATTCCAATGACGACAAAATGTATTTTTCTTAATATTTTATCCCTTGCACAAATTAATTTATTCAATTGTTAATTATCTTGACTCTCAGTAGTTTCTACCCACCAAAATGGGTAGAAACGGGTAAATACCGGGTGGATTGGGTAAATACCCGGTATTTACCGGGTAAATACCCAAGCGCCCATCTCTAATCACCTCTGTAAGTTTATTTTATGCCACACCTGGCCATAAAGTGACTTTTTCCGCACGCTGCGCCGCAAGCCGCTTTCTGGCCAAGTGTAGATATAAAATTATGTACACAACACGGGAGGTAATAAAGAAAGCCCTCGATCGCATATTTACGTCCCTCGCTTGCAGCTCGGGCCGCAAACTTCTGCAATCTCGGCCTTTCTTTGTATTACCACCCTAGTTGTGTAATGTACTATTATACCACACCTGGCCATAAAGTGGTTTTTTCCGCGCGCTGCGCGTACGGAAAAAGCCGCTTCCTGGCCAAGTGTAGACATAAAACGATGTACACAACACGGGAGGTAGTAAAGAAAGCCCTTGATCGCATATTTACGTCCCTCGCTTGCAGCTGGCGCCGCAAACTTCTGCGATCTCGGCCTTTCTTTGTATTACCACCCTAGTTATGTAATGTACTAATTCTAACAGCGCTTTATCAGCCGTCACACATTTCCTCAAAACGTACATTACGTGGACACAGCACTCTGTACGAGTTGCGCAACTTAATTGCTCCAGCCAGACGATTAGCTGCCCCCAATGCCCGACTAATTGCCTGGACGCCGTCATTGTTTTCACTTACGCTAACATAACTTCACGTGCCGCCAAATCGGGATAATTTTACAACTGGAGGGCATTTCTCCGGAAATATGTCTGCGGTCACCTCATTCATCTGGCCCTTTTTCATACTAAATGTATGGAGACATGAATGAGTCGCAGACATATTTCTGGAGAAATGCCCTGGAGGAAGTTTCTATGGGATGTTAGTGGCCCTATTCGCAGCCCAGTATACCTTCGAAAAATCTGCCTTAAATACAGTGTGAAATCCAGACTGTCTGAGACCAGTTTTAAAATGCGCGGCTTGCGGGACACTTGAAGAGTTTTCCGGGACGCTTATAATCAACATCCAAATGCGGGACAGTAACACGAAATCCGAGTCTGTCCGGCTGAATTCGGGATGGGCCGCTTTAACTTACAAGGGGTCGGATACCATTATTTTTTCCATACAAAAATATCGGCATTTTTCATCGTTCTTTTCGTTCTTTGATTTATTATTTAATTTTTTAATCGGACAATCTAATAATACGAAATCATTACTTAAAATACGTTATTGTTATTGAGCCCTACATAAAAAGCATAAAATAATTCAAAATATTGGGTTATTTTGGGGTTTTTGCAAAATACCGGTTCCAGCACCAGCCGGCAACAGAGAAAGTAAGCCTTACTAGGCGTAGAGATTTGTATGACAGGCAGACTGTCTGAATTTTACGGGCTTTTAATTGTAAACTATAAATACCTAAGCTCTATGTACAGTCGCAGAATTAAATTTGTTTCGTTGCTTTTCGACTCTTAATGTCAATGAGTTAGGCCCCATTTAGACGGGGTGAGAGCTCGTATGCGAGTTTGATTACATTGCGGGCTACCCAGGTACGATGAGTACAGTTGATCGATTAATCACCGCAATGAAATGAAACTCGCATAGGTATGATAGGTACGAGTTCTCTCCCCGTCTAAATGAGGCCTTAAGGTTTAAAAGTGACGAACCTTTTTATTCCGCGACTATATATTAACTAAGGTTTGAAGATATATTTCTGCTGCAGACAGTATATAATTGTATGTGCGTAGTTTAATATGTGTGATAATAGCTGCTTTGACTACGGAACCCTTCATTATGCCAGCCTCCTTATCCGGTTTTTGTTAATATTTACGATGCTGTTTTATTCTTTAGTCCAATTCCCATGCTAATCTAATAAAGTACAGGAATAAGTAAACCTGCTTATGACCTTAACTGCCGACTTGAGTCTGGCATCGCAATTAATAACATTATTTTAACTGCAAACACAAATGTAACGACCTTGCGTCACCTTCAAATATACACTTTATCTTCTGAAATGTAAGGTTGAAAATAGGTTTTGAAATAAAAATGTTTTGAGACGAAATGTGTGTTGTTAGCCAATTAAAGTAAATTAGTTTTATAGTTGAAGGGAGTCATTAAGACGCGGGTGGATTACTATTATGATTCTTAATTCATATATTACGCTACTTCATAATTAGGAACAGTGTGTGTATGACAATCTTCGTCACTTTTCGACTTTAAGTCAATGAGTGAAGGTTTAACAGTGACGAATTTGTTCATCCCGCTACTGTACACAATTATTTATCATCAGTATTATAAATTAAAGAGTTATACTCTAGTCTTTGTAGCTAATTGAGCTCGCAGCTCTCGCCAACCGACTTATACAAATGCCTCATACACCTTTAAATCAAACGCTGTTAAACAATACATAAATCTCTTAAAATGTAAACAAGCACAAAGGTAAACCTTACAGGTAAACCTATACAGCCTGAGCTTTTTTTCTTTTTTAATATTACATCGTGCTAGGTCGAAGAAAAATAACGTTTTTAACGTTTGAAAACCATAAACAATAGCGCCATATTGCTCACTTTCAGCTCGCGTTCCGTTTCGCGCAGGCTGCGTTTCGTCAACATATTTTTTCGTTAAACAAAGAATCCCGTATAATGGATAATTGTTTGCACAGGCTAGGCCGCTAATTGCCCCTGTAGCTATTGTGTTTCAGGCAAACATTTCTTTGCGTAAACTGGTATAAGTATTCTTTTTTTTATTGCGAAAAGAATAGCGAACCGCGCAACTGAAAATGAACGCTGTAAGAGAGCGGCCGTGAAAGGCAGCGGATGTGAATTGGGGTTAATATTATTTTGTGCAGTTGGTGATGGTGACAACATACTACTTTTTACATAAATAATAAAAAAAAACTAGATCATCTTAGAACCAAATATGTACCTAAATACATAATTCTAGTTTTTCATGATAGTGAAAATATAGTTTTTCGTATGTATCAAAAAATGTATCTACCTATTAAATGAGTTTATTAATTAACCCCAACTTTTAGTAATTTGCTATCGAAACCTAATAAACTACTTAATTAGGCTGGGTTACAATAAGTTTTGATCCGTTAAGTGTAATCCGTTCATGACTCTTTACTCTTAACATAACAGGTATTCAGTACATTATAATTTGTACCTGTACGGTTTATATTGACAACATTCCCGAAACGGCTCAATATTACAAGACAATACAGTCTATCAGCATCCAGCTGCGTTCATTATTTCACATTATTGCCTTCGCAACAGTAATAATTCATAGTAAGTAATGTTAATACGACCGCTTGGGTGGCTGGCTTCGACCCAACAAACCCTTTACTAAAACCATTATTACGTCAATAAACAATGCATAACAGTAAGAACCTTTGATATTCCGCGCACGTATATTAAACTACATGATCGTGGCGCAAACATAATAATCCCTCACAATTTGAATACACGATCTTAAAATAAACATGCATTTGTTTATCGATGGCGCCGCATATTTTAAAATGGCGGGAACGTTCAACGGAATTTGATTTGCAAGCCCACGCGATCTCGATACCGGCTTAATTGATTCAACTCACCGCCTCTAGATGGCGTTTATCCGTTCTAACATAATTTTCTATTATTACAGCCTATCGGAATGTATATCTTAGTGTTATGAATTTAGAGTGTGATTTCGAATGGGTTTTGAACTCGTTGATAGTGAGACAAGTTTGTAATAGTATCCGTAATGGCGCTCTAATTGTCTTTAATTAGCAGATAGGCACATATTTATTGCGAAGCAGACACGCTACCGTTTAGTGGAGGGCTTATTGGTGTTATTATATTAAATGCAGCGACTGGTGTCAAGATCACGAACGATCTTTACTCTAATAGACACGGCAGTTAGTATTTATGTCCGCTGGTTCCTTTCCTTGCGGTATACAGTTTTATCCACATAGCATAATGCATGGACGATATTTATCTCTTTAATTGCAAATTGCTTCCTTAATGTAACCACGAGTGATTTACAATGTTAAACATAAACGTCATGTTGGTATTCAATGTAACGTATGTTTTGTTTACATTACATCCCGGCAGTAGTAGTATCTGCCGACGCAATTTTCTGAACCTTTTACGATTGTGCTAAAATGTGTAAAGTTAAGTTAGCGTGTATGTAATAACGTGCGCTAAACATTTATACCTACCGAATAACATCTGCAAACTAAAGTGTTAATCAAATCAAACGATGATGTAATTTACTCACCAGACTCAACCTCCACAAATGAATACCTACTACTACGGTGTAACTGTGCCACACTACCACAAATTGTATCATTCGTGATATTTTTCTACCCTTTACGAATATAATCGAAGAAAAAGAAAACCAAACACATAGAGTCTGTGCGGAAAGAGAATAGGCGTGGCGAAAAACGGAACTAACCTAACCAGTAGGTATGGCCACAGAACAGAAAATACAGCACATACGGTAGAAAAGCATTGTAGTTGTAGCGCCCCCCAATCTAAATCCTATTCTCTTTACGCACACATTCTACTTGAAAGTTAGTGTCGTATGCGACCCACGAACCCCTGGCACTCGTGGACCCAGAGAGGTTCCATGGACCACAGTTTAAGAAACCCTGGTGTATCTAGGCTGCTGCTGATGATGATAGACGCAATTGACACGTTTCAAGATAAAACAAATAAAATGACTGCAGCGTGAATAACTCAACTAAGATCACACCTTCGATTCCACCTCAAATTTATCCTCATAAAACTCATAATGCCCGTGTCAAAAGCATCTATCAAGGGGCATAATAATCCGTGTAATAAGGTTCCTTGAAAGCAGGTGATAAAAGAAAGTAGGCCGTGCTTAAAAGATTATGAGCCCGAAGTGTGAAGTGAACCCACCCGGTGACACCTGCCTATACTTAGCTTTATGCGGGTAAGGTTCGCTTGGTTTAAGTAGTTACAATGTAGCTTTATAGTCACTGAAAATTGATCCGGGAAAAGAGGTTCCGTAAAAGAGGCTGTAGAGTTGTCTATGCTTTAAAGTCTTGGGTGAATCCAAATATCTGTCAGATTTTGATTAAGTTTGAAATATAACGCTTCCATTACCGTTGTATGTGCTGTACAGTAGACATTGATTAAACAGGGTAGGGGTCGGGTTGCATAAAGTTTAAGGTCATATTTTTGATACGCATACGAGGATTCGTCATACTCATCATTACGCATAACTGTAAATAGTCATACATTTATGCGCATAACGATTTTAATCATAATGTTTATGGACATACTGTGTAATGGGCATATAGTTGATATGCATACATTTATTCAAGCATACTTTATAATGGGCATACATGGATTGCTTATACAACACTTTAACCATACTAAGTAAATGCATAAAATGCTAAACGCATAAATAGGTTGCTCATACAACACTTTAACCATACTAAGTAAATGCATAAAATGCTAAACGCATAAATAGGTTGCTCATACAACACTTTAACCATACTAAGTAAATGCATAAATTGCTAAACGCATAAACCTAATCTTAAAAGTTTTTTTAAAAGTTCTCTTTTATGTTGCGTCACAGTTCTAACCTAATATACTTTTCTGGCAGCGATGCGGTTATGTGTGAGATAACAGTTCTAACCTAACCTACTTTTCTGGCAGCGATTTGGTTCTGTGTGAGGTCACAGTTCTAACCTAACCTAACCTACTTTTCTGGCAGCAATTAGGTTTTGTGTGAGGTCACAGTTCTAACCTAAACTAACTAACTTTTCTGGCAGCGATTCGGTTATGTGTGAGATAACAGTTCTAACCTAACCTATTCTACTTTTCTGGCAGCGATTCGGTTATGCGTGAGATAACAGTTCTAACCTAACCTAACCTACTTTACTGGTAGCGATTCGGTTATGTGTGAGATAACAGTTCTAACCTAACCTACTTTTCTGGCAGCGATTCGGTTATGTGTGAGATAACAGTTCTAACCTAACCTACTTTTCTGGCAGCGATTTGGTTCTGTGTATGTTTATGTGTATATGTGTGTCTTAGAAATTAAAAATACTTCAATAATATAAATCGTTTCTTTTTTGAAGAACCATCGCAAGTCCATTATCAAAATTTATGCAATACGATTGTTATAATCATCAATATTATGGCTTGATAAATGTATGTAATTTGCAATTATTACTAAAACCACTTATAATCATCAATGTTATGGCTTAATAAATGTATGAAATTTACAATTATTGCAAAAACGACTTATAATCATCAATATTATGACTAAATAAATGTATGCCAATGCCAATTTACATTATGTTTAAACCAATTATGACTCCGTATAATTATGACACGGAACAATTATGCCATAGGACAATTTATGCCAAAAAAAATATATGAGCATCAACTTTATGCTTAAACTGTTATGACAATTAATAATATGACAATAGTTGTTATGCAACCAGACGGCCCCCCGATTAAACAATATATACTTCTCGGAATCGCTTCGTGTTGTTTTAAGATGTTAATCATTAACTAAAAATTAACAACCTCTTGTGAATCAAGAGCCGTGTACAAACCCTTTACATTGCTTCCGCAATTGTTGCGTGTCCGTGTATAACTTTATTTTTATTATTAAATCATAATGGTCACTTAAATATTCAGATGATTGCGTGCGTGTAATTGCTCACATAAACTCGTTCATAAAGAACGCCGCGGGCTCTCATAAAATAATATTTGCTATAAAATGTAACTGTAAATATTTTTACATTCGCAAACCATCTTTGCTTTACGTAAACAACCCCGAAATTACTAATCATTTTGTTTTCCAATTTCTCGCCAGGCTGAATAAACGGCGGAATCGCTTTGTTTACTGGATAAAGAACCTTTTGTTTTCGCATTGTTTGCCGTGGAAAGAACCTAGTTCTCATAGCGTTCTTTTTTTAAATGGCGTAGCGATTTTGGCGGGTCATTAGTTAGAGTTATCGATTCGGTACACGCAATTAGTTGGGCGATTGGTCGGGCGATCGGGCGACGGTTCGAACATGATTGATGCGATTTTGCTTCATTAGTGCACGCACCCAGGATTATCGGGAACGCCCAAGATGGTGTTCCCAAGTAAGATAACGATAACGAGGTACGCTATCGGTGGGTTGAAATTTATTAAGCGTAATGGCGTGTAATTTTCATAAAACAGGGTGGGCTCTGAATAAAATATTTTATCGGTTGTATAAATTACAATAACTGGCAACACCAGTAACAGATCCCAAACATTTGGTCATAAAAATGTCAGTTAAAGAGGTTTACCTTGTGCTGCTCATACAACATGAATAAGAAATTCCCGTGTCGCAAGATATATTTTTCGACTTCTTTTACAAAACAAAAATAGTGCCATAACTAATTTACCCTAGCAACATCACTGGACTTTAATAAATCGTCCCGCTACGCGTGTCCTGGTCACACCGAATTAAAATTAAATTTAATTAACGTTGTTTTATTTTCGAACACGAGAACGTCAAAACCGGTTACGGTCGGGAGTTTGCGTGACATAAATATTTCACGACTTTATTTTATTAACTTTCTGTGTATTGCGTTGAAAGTATTCCTCGTGTTACAGCTGACTCTCTGAACGGATAATACCTACCTACATACCGCTATCCTATTTACCCGACTGCGGCGAAGCCCAAAGGAGGGTTATGTGATTGACCTGTATGTGTGTATGTATGTCCGTTCCTGTGTCCGCTCGTAACTACTCAACGGCACAACCGATTTTGATAAATGATACATCATTAGATTCGTCTTGATGGCGCGAGTGTCACTGGGTATGAAGTTCGTTAAAATAAACAAAATGGCGGATGTGCACCGGCGTGGCGTGTGTGTGTAAAGTGCACCGCGGTCGGGTTTTTTTAATAAAAATATTTTTTTATAAACGAAATAAAGGCCCAAGCATCAAATTTTGCCGGAAGGTGGTGACCATAGGATCATCTATATTACCTACCAGTGGCGTGGCGTTGAAGAAATCCTTGGGCAAGCCGGAGCAGCTCTGGCTTAAATTTTCTTTAAGAACACTAGAATTAAGTGCTAAACTGCCTAGTGTAGTTCATGGAATAAATTATTAAAACGTAGGTATTTGGAGTTTGTTTTAAAAAAAGTCAACACTGTCTTTTTCATTTTCAGTGGGCGGAATGTCTCGCGGCGGCAGCGCCGCCGGGAAGACCGCGACGGCGAAGCGGGTGCCCCCGCCGGCGGTGCCCGGCGACGCCTTCGGGACCCCGCAGCACCGCCACTCGGGCTCCAGCTTCGGCTCGCAGGGCTACGCGTCCTGCGAGGAGCAGCCCTATCCGCAGCCGCCCGACACGCCGTCCCACACGAGAGGTGAGAATTATGTGTCTAAAGTAACGCTCCTCCAGTGGGGTAAATTATCCTTGGACAAGCTGGTGCAGATTGGGCGTACATTTTCCTTAAGAGCTGTAGAATAAGGTGCTCAAATGCCTTATATTACGCAAGCCGACGTACAGAAGTTTCTCTCCCAGTCCGATTCACTCGGGGTGGTCCGGCTAGCGACCTGGTTCGACCCCAGGGAACGCCACGGCCGACCCGGTCATATAATTGCTACGCCCACTAGGGTTGCAAGTTAGTCAGGCTTTAAAAGAAAAAAAAAAATAAAAAAAAGAAGTTTCTCTTTCTAACAAAACTAACGTTCGGGTTCTTCTTATTCGCCGTTCGCGCGGTGAAGTCGCCGAGTGAGCCAGTCTTGGCCATGCCGCCAACCAGCCGGTACCTCTAGCAAACTGAGCGCGACTCGCTTGTCGCGTGATAGAGCATGATCTGTCACTGACACACAGTATTGAGAGGAAAAAGATGGATAGTATTTGTCACGCGACAAAGAAACGGTATACGGTAGTTTTTCTTCCTACAAAAGGTACATCGGGAGCGCGCATGTGTGCGCGCCGTGTACGGACGCACCACAGGCAAGGATTTGAGCATGCGCGAGCATGCCACAGTATGGCGTTCACTCACACTGACGCGCGTCGTGCGTCTGTGTAAATACGTGTCGCGCGCTCCTAAACGGCCGATGTCGTACTACTTGGTTGTCTTTATACTTTGACAAAGAGTTTCGTGTCACAGTTGTGCCCGGTGGGTATTAGTGCCACCGGCTTGCCGCACAAAAGAGCCGCCGGCATCGTCACCAGTATGGCCTCTGGCCTAATATGCGCGGCAAAAACCCACCGGCACAGTGTGTAGGGGCCTTAATGAGACATCTGACGTGTTTGGGACCCACCTAGGGTTGCCAGATGGCTGGACTAAAATATCTGGACAAAATTTCAAAAGGTCGGGATTTGAGGACGCATGTCGGGTAGTAAATACAATAAACTTTTTTCTTTTAATATATTAAATCGACTTAAACGCACTATCTTTGGTTCCGTTTGGAATTTTGTCTGGACATTTTATATTTTGGTGAGAATCTGGACATGACATGAGTTGTCGGGAGATTCTAGACGAACCCCGACCATCTGGCAACCCTAGACCCACCCCGTTACTACTGGAACATCACTAATAATTAGCTAATCAGATTACCTACCGACAGTAAAAGCTTAATTATTATAATTATAAATATCACGTTGTAATCGCAGGCACAGTAAGCCAAGAAAGTAGCTAGTCTACCACATTTCGACTTCGAGTCGTATTAGAGTTCAAAAGTGGAAGACCACTTGGTTTACTGTACCCACCTGTACCTACTTATCACTTACAATTTCCAAGCAAAACAAATACCTACTATAGCTTGGCAACTTCGTTGGTGACACTCACATGTGTGCTTTTTGTAATGTGCAGCCGTAACTACTTACAGAAGCTACCACCAATACGAACGGCTGCCTGCGGAGGCTGCCTCCGTCGGTCGCCGTTCGTGTTGGCGGTAACTTGTGCAAGTAGTTACGGCTGCACATAACAAAAAGCACACATGTGAGTGTCACCAACGAAGTTGCCAAGCTATATAATCCCAATGATAAAGCTAAACTTTTCACAAAGCTCGGAACCTGAAATGAGACCGAAATTTCTAAAGCCTCGTGTTCCTAATTTAAACACTCAAGGGGCGTTTTTGCCAAAACGACTGCCAGCCCCGCGGGTGTCCAATCATTCTGTGTCTAGTCCTTAATTGCGAAGGGAGTCCTAAAATGCGGACGCGAGTAATGGTCATACTCGTTTTTACCTTTTATGATGTAGACGCGTTTTTGTGGTTAAGGCTTCATGTGTAGCTGGATTTTATGTTTTCTGAGTAAATGTACAGCTTTGATGTTTTTTTATGAAGCAAACTTTTTCTTGGGATGATAGTCACTTAATACTTATTACTATATTAAGTGACTATCACAGACAGAGAATCGGTATCAATTTTTTTCCTTTTTTTTTATAAATAAATAAATATTAGGAGACAATCTTACACAAATCGAACTAGCCCCATATCTTGATCCTCAGCTTTTACCACGGTCTCAACTCGGCCGCGTTCATAAAAAATATTTTGAAATTGATCCACAGAACAAGACTTAGAACAGAATAGGAATAGTCTAGTGCCAGATATTTTTGAATACGTAATTACAGTATAAAAACAAATAATAACGTACTGTACCTCTAGCACAACTGTGACACGCGACTCTTTGTCGAGCGACAAATGCTACGCATCTCTTTCCACTCAATATAGTGTGACAGTGACAGGTGATGCTCAGTCGCGCGAGAAACGAAGTCGCGGCCAGTTATGCTAGACATTCTGGTAACGTTGAATAGGTAAATCTACTTTCTTCGTCTTTCTTTTTTATCTTTATTGGGAAAACTTCTTTATCTCATTTACCGTTCTCATTCCAGATGACCACTCCGACTACGGCAGCACCGTGTCCGGCGTGTCCGGCGTGTCCGGCGCCAGCGGCAGCGTCGGCAAGAGCCCAGCGGGCGGCGGCACCTTCACGTTCCCGCCGCCCTCGCAGCCGCTCACGCACAAGGCTGCAGTGTACTACCACCACCAGTTGGCACTCAGCGACGACCAGGGCATCGACATGACGCAGGTGAGTCGTAAATGGCATGGGTCTATCGTTTCCTTGGACAGATTTCAACTAACCATGCCAACAGCCACGAAATCAGAAGAGACACTCTAGGTAACATCCTATAAAACAGACGTAAGTAAGATTTTAAGAAAGTAGCTACTATCTACATTTCTGTCAAAGATGTGACATATGCACCAGCTTGACGACTGGTTATTTAAAGTAAAAGGAAGAAGACGCAAGCTATCAGTGGCGTGGGTGGCGTAAAGGATATCCCTGGGCAAGAAGGTGCAGATTTGGCGTATATTTTCCTTAAGAGCTGTAAAATAAGGTGTTCAAATGCCGGATATTAGGCAAGCCGGAAGGAATCGAATTCTCTGGACGCTACTACTGCAAGATATGATCAAAAGATAGTCAACACAAAGTAAGAGTATCAATGCTGTCGTCCCATCTCGCTCGCCGGTCTAATGTCGTAATGTCAAGTGTTCTTGAAACCGGGCATCGCCATGACGCAAGCACGTATGTAGCTTCGATGTTAGCAGCTGCTCGCGGTACGTCGAAGCTACTAAACAAGCAGGTATTTAACTAATTGGACCCGTCAGTCTCCCATCTTAGTCCTTCGGTGGGAGCCGGGCGCGCCTGGTATCCAACCAGGACGCTAGGCCAAAGCCACCTTGAAGTTACGCTGTTTGCTCAAAGTGAGCCAACCTGTCCTTATGTGGGTGTGTGAATCAAACGCCAATGCCAAAACGCCAGGATTCAAGCCACTTAAGCTATGGTAGCCGAGTGGTTCGGACACAAGTTTACAATATTCTCTACTAACTTTTAAACGTGATCATTGGACACCATGCCTTGCTATTCCAGAGTCCGGGTCGCGACAGCCCCGGGTCGTCGTCCGGGTCGGCAGGTTCCGGGTCGCGGCATTCCTCAGCGTCGCTGGACAGCGGACGCGCGTCTGGGCGCGGGCCGCACCACCACCACCACGCCGCCTGCCACTGCGGCGACACCGCCGACCGCGTCCGGGCCATGATCGCTCAGGGGCTGCCAGTAAGTGCCATCTTTACTACATCATACTATTGTAAACTTAAGGTTCGAAAAATCTTTACCAAGTTACCAACACACAAAGCGACACGCTAAAATGTGAATTGAGTCTCTTTTCAATGAGGGTGTTTAGAAAGCATAAACCCACCAGCTGGCAGCAGGGTGGCGAAAGGTCTTTTTGACAGTAGGCGTCAGGATCCACCAATCACACCACCTGATTTTGACATCTACTGCCAAATAGA
Source organism: Eudemis profundana (assembly GCA_947034925.1). Classification (NCBI taxonomy): domain Eukaryota; kingdom Metazoa; phylum Arthropoda; class Insecta; order Lepidoptera; family Tortricidae; genus Eudemis; species Eudemis profundana. The sequence continues at coordinate 22,542,400 of OX344805.1, read as the reverse complement.
CCTTTCGCCACCCTGCTGCCAGCTGGGCGATTTCTGATTTCTAAATACCCTAATTAAAAGACTTGCATCAAATATGTCTTACACAGATGTCATTTTTCCGCGATAGGCTGTTGTTAACCAGCCGGTTAGTCTCCTAAGAAATGATCGACGCTTAATTCACGTGGAAACGGGGCCTAACCAAAATCTGTGACGGTTTAACTAACTTGGTCATAACTCGGTCACAGCGGCATGCAACCACTTTGTATTTGGTTTGATTCCGAATTTCGTTTCTAACTTTTGTAGTTATCTTCTATTTCTCCATCGCTCCCTCATTATTGTGGACCGTGACCAACTGTAATGTCCCTCCACATGACGCAATCAAGAGCCATAAGGGCCGTCCTTTACATGGTACCACAACACAAGCATGATTTATAGCGTCAGACCACTTGCCAGGATTCGTCATCTGACTTCGTGATTTTTAACTCTCATTGCGATCCGCAGAATTCTGAGTGTCTTTCTCCAGCACGACATTTCTAAAGCGTCGATCTTAGGTATACAGACTTCACCACCAGACTTTTGTAGTACTATAACTTAAATGGGTCCTCCTCCTCTCTAACGCTACCGCTACATTATCGGGATTCGGCGAAGGTTCGTGTTGGCGTCTCGTTCTTTTTATATGTCAGAGAAAGAGACTCCAACACGAACCTTCACCGAATCTCGATAATGTAGCCGCGGTATTAGGATCATTAGGTTAAAAACTTGTACTAACCCAAATCGGTGGGATTTTCCAGGAGCCGGACATAATCCACTTGTGGCTGGCGGAGCTGCAGATGGAGGAGTACGCGCGGCTGTTCGTGGAGGCGGGCTACGACCTGCCCACCGTCACGCGCATGACGCCCGAGGACCTCACCGCCGTCGGCATCAAGAAGCCCAACCACAGGAAGCGGCTAAAGGCCGAGCTGGCCAACCTCAACGTGCCGGATAACCTGCCTGACTATATACCGGTATGTATGGATCATGATCATAATCGCAATCATTTTGTTCAAGAATATAAAAGTACAGGATTGACTTATTTTTTAATACACTTGCTCAAAAAGTGGTACTTTTGCTTTTTTAGGTAGCTGTAAATGGTGTGCAAAGTTGTATTTTGCGCACTAGTGCTTTTTACTTTCCACCTAATTTTTGAACACTAAATTCTGCACGTTTATTTTCAAAGTAATTTCTTTTGATTAGGCTGAATGGTGACAGTCGGTGCCATGTTTTTGTTCCATCGAAATTTTTTCGCAAATTTATTAAAAAACGTCGTTGGATACACGTGCAGAAGTGTCATTTCCACTCGGCCCGAGTATTTGCCATCGCCTAGCGGCTCGGGCTAATACACCTCGGGACTCGTGAAAAATGACATACTTTCCGCACTTAAGTACAATTTCTGCTCTCCGGCCGGTCAGCGTCACCTTGCCGGCCGCTGCGCTAAACGAAGATGCCGCTTTCTGGCTCCGTCGAACAGAAAAATAGTATACAAACCCTGGCCAGTGAATAAGAAAGCCTCAGAATACATGTAATTGTCGGCCGAGGCGAAGCCGAGGACGTTTTTTACTTTATGGCCTCGGTATTTACATGATTGATACATTCGACAATTACATGTCATCTGAGACTTCTTACTTTATTGGCCTCGGTATGTAATATACTATTGTAAAAACGCAACGAGAGTAACGTTTTGCAGGCGGATAGTATCAAGAATGTCCTGAGAATCTTGGACAAACGCAATTTGATCGAGCGGTATTTGATCGATGTCCCATTACCAACAGCATTCCTCGCGTTTACGCCTCCATATTATCCGCCGAGAATCCGTTAAGTTGCCTCTCTAAGGAGATAATTGTAGACTATGCGATGATCAGCATTATCTCACGTATCGACGTGCATTTTAACCGTTAAGTCTACATTCTGTCTTGACTTGTCCTTGCCCTAAAATACGATCGTCTCTCTGGTATTTTTCCACAAACTCAACAACAACAACTCAACAGTCTTTCAAAAAATAAATAAACCTCAAATCGATATACCCAAATTCAAAGAACCATTGTTACTGAACCATCGAACTAGAGCTTTATAATTGTCGCCATAATTTACATTTTGGAACCGCTATCAGATCTCGCGGCCTAGTTTCAGTAGTTCGGTGATTTTAGTCTGGTTCATATATATTAGTTCGAATCGAATATATATGAACCGGACTAAAATCACCGAACTACTAAAAATATGCCGATTTCGCAATAATATATTGTAGATGGTACTAGATCGCGCGGTAGTTTGCCCTTCGCCCATGAGTTGGACCGACCGACCGACCAAATCAAGTCTGCCATAAACTGCCCTCTGCAAGAGAGTACCAGACTTGCAGCCGTCAGAGAAGAATAGCGCCGTGCGGTTAAGTTTGCACAAGACATGACAGTTACGACCAAGAGTATAACATCAATAAAGAAGAGATATTGTATCAAAAGTAGAGCATAATATTCTGTCTGTTCCAGGGTTCATTAGAAGAATGGCTGCGACTACTAAGGTTGGAAGAGTACGGGCCCGCGTTGGTCGCGCAGGGATACCGCACAGTGCACGACGTCACGCAACTCGCTTGGGAGGTAAGCACTTAAAAGTAAATACTAGTAACTATAACTACGGTTTGTCCTCTGTCCAATTCACTCTCATCTATCAGGGTAGATCTGTGCTGTGGGACGTATACATATAGGCTGATGATGATGATCAGGGGTGATTTTCCTGGCATGAGAGAGGCAAAGCTACCTTCTGATACTTTGTTTATCGGTGTCTTATAAGCTGTCATATATCAATATGACACGGTAGAAAATAATTGAACAGGATTCTCGATGTTATATTATTATCTCAAGCACTAACGACGTTCATGCCAGGAAAATCTTTATGTATACTAATAACGGTGCAAGTCGCGTCGAATAGGTTACATATGTGAAGTTAGTCCCAAATCTGCTAGCAGCTGACATCATAGACGGAAACTTGCGAATTTTTCTACCACCATGTAAGTTTGCATCCGAAAGACGATCGTTATTTGGGAAAGTTAGGGGAGACCTATGTTAAGCAGGTCGGTCAAGTCTCCGAATCATGGGAGCTTGTTGCATGGTCTAAAATTGTTTGTCCTAAAGTAATGTTTGGTCCTATTGGATAATTTAATTCGGTTGGTATAGCAACCCAGCCCCCAACTTTTAGTACTTTAATAACACATTCGTAAATCAAGTATAAGTACATGCAAGTAGAGTTACTAGGTATATTTACCGTGAATTAATGAGAACCCAGCTTGACAAAAAATAATCGTGTTTTTATACGATTTCAGGATCTAGAAGACATGGGAATAGTCCGTCTTGGACACCAAAAGAAAATCCTCCTGGCAATCAAAAGAGTAAAAGATATTAGAGCGGGAAAGAGAAGCATCAGTAACCAAGGGTCATTGGACTTCACCAGAATACAGCCCGGACAGGTCAGTGTCATAGACAAACTTACTTTTTAAATGTGTTTGTAGTGATGTTTTAGAACTAGACTCTAATAGTTCCTTAACTTTTACGATGGCAGACGTTCTGTGGTAAATATTTAAATTTCAAAAATAGAACTAGAAGGATTCTCCCGTCAGCTTTCACAATTCTTTTCCAAACGACCATAGAGATTCTAGAGTTTTCTATTTCTTACCAATTAAAAAATCTTGAAAGCATCACTTCAAATCGATGATTTAATTATTTTGTTACTGTCTAATTTTGAATTATTTACCTCACGTCATTTTCATTTCATCCATCGCTCATCTCGACAATTGGCTGAAATAAAAAAAAATGTAACAGATCTTTAAACCTACCTTTATTAATATTTTTAATGCTTAATTTTTCTGACCATATTATACTAACGACGCTTATTTTAACCAGAAGCGTTCTTTATGTAGTTTCAGTTATTTATAATTTAACCTAAATACTAAATGTGTTATTTCTTTTGAGCGAAACGAGGCTTTAGCTGTTTAGCTCAGTGTAAACTATATCTAGCACAAAAGCTGGAATTTTCCTTTGCTAAGCCATAGATGTGGAGACATAATGGGAAAATATGTCCAAATTGGACTAAATTGGCTTAGAAATTCAAGTTGGAATAAACCAAATTCAACTTTTCCCAATGCGTTCCAAAAATGTCATTATCATTTCGCTTGGACTTCTAGAAGTCTATGTCCATCGCCATTGTCGTCACTGGCTGGAAAGAAAACGACTCTGCGATTAAAAAGTGAACATTTCAAAATTCGAACGAGATTCGAATATTGTTTTTAAAGAATCGCAGAGTTGTTTCCGGCCAGTCCCACCATTCCGCTGCATCCACCATACCACAGCCCGAAGCAGCATGTGAATGTTTTGTTTTCTTTTCTTTCAAACACCATGCACCTTGGACATAATCGGCTAAAGGATTTATATCCGAGGGAGCTACATTACCAGCCTTGGCAGACACATGAGAGGAGTTACCGTAAACCTCCCGATATTAACTTTGACGCCCCACCGACGCCCCTCTGTGGCACTGATTTGGTCCCCATTCAGGTATGAGACAACCTCCTTTGGCACAATCTCAGTTTGTTCTCGACGCACCCAGCACCCGGCTTTTACGTGCACCGTTTTTTTGTAATTGAGAACGCTGTGTTTTCCATGTGTGTGTTTTGTGTTTTATCCACACTCGTATACTATTATATTACTAAGATTTGTAATAGAATTATAAGTAGTATATTTAAAGGTTTATGTAGTATCTAACTATGGCTTGCTCGGTAATCGATATTTTAATAAGCTAATAAAGGCATGAACAGATGTAATTTACCGATATCGATAAAATATAAGTACGAGTAACAAATTAAATATGGCATGTAATAAACTAACAACAGTAAAACCTAATACGAATCGTGTTTATAAGTAAATATTTTAACTATCTATCAGTGGCGAGGCGTCCAAAGAACTGCCTAATATCAGGCATTTGACCACCTTATTCTACTGCTCTTAAAGAAAATGTTCGCCAAATCTGCACCGGCTTGCCCAAGGATGTCTTTTACGCCACGCCACTTCTATCTATGTGGTCGTGTTTATACATGCGAGCCAAGGATCATTAAAACATGAGGATTGTCATTCTCCATACAAAAAGCTCTTCCCCGATAATTACAACGCCATCTATTATGTATAAGCTGGATAGAATGATGATGATAAGAATTACCTATATTATTTGCAATTATTCAACCTTGCAAGCGTGACACAGTATTTAAATGTAAGAATTTATTTATTATTAGCTGTTTACGAACTAATTCTGCCGTCATAACGTAAAAAGACACAACTAACATTTTTTTTCGACACTGAGTTATATACATATTCGGAATCAGCGAAATTTACTGATTCCGAATATGTAAAAATCTTGATGTCGAAAAAAAATGTTAGTTGTGTCTTTTTACGTTATGACGGCAGAATTGTTATTGTTCAATTATAACATCGTTAACTAAATGTTTACTTTTTTTAGTGCCATCTAGTTTTGGCCCGGATATCCCCTCGCGGTCGGGGCGCGATCCAAAGTATGGAGAGTGACAGTCCTGTTTTAATGGTTCTCGCGAGTCGTTCGATCCCGACCGCCGTTAAAAATGAATAACGAATTACAGATCCGTCACCCGCGCGGGAAATCCCTCGAGAGCCTCGAGGATCCGTCGGAGAGGTCGTCGCACACGACGTTCTCGCCGGACTTGGGGCTGTACTACGGCGGCGGGGGGGGCGGCGGCGGGGGCGGCGGCGGCGGCGGGGGCGGCGGGGGGCCGTGGCGCCGCTCCTACGACGACGGCGACATCACGCCGACCAACGACGGGTACGAGGGCGGCGGCACGCTGCCGCGGCCCCGCGGACAGGTGCGGCCCCGCCCCGTCGCCAAGATCACCGCCACACCCGCTTACAGGTATGCGCGAAACACTGCTTCAAAAAGTAACGCTATATAACAGGGCTCTCCAGACTTTTTTCCCAGAGGGCTATGGTGCTGTATGCAGCGCCTTTGAAAATGTCGCGCGGGCCACATGACGTGGTCGACTTGGAGTTACTTGTAATTTTTTTTTCGTCCTGAGGGGGTGCTCTGTGTCTCACATATCTGTAGATACTTTACTGTGCGGGCAGGAGGCTCGTAGTACTATTCTTATTAAGGTGGGTTTAGACCGAACGAATTCGAACACATTCTAACCCCACTCTACCAAATTCATTGTGTACACACAAAGAATTTGGTAGAGTGGGGTTAGAATGTGTTAGAATTCGTTTGGTCTAAACCCACCTTTATATGCCGCGGGCCGGATTAGAAAGTCTCGCGGGTCGAATCATAGGCCCTCCCGCTTTCTACCCGCGGGCCGGATTGGAACGGCTCGCGGGTCGTATAGTTTGGAGACTTTTCCGAAAACGTAATATCACACTGTGACATCACATCACTCGTACCAATAGTCGATGACGATACGTAGCGGCGCGAGCGCACGCGAGATAGCAACATCACCACTTTCGCCTACATTACGCAGCGCGTTCCCTGGACTCTACAGCGTCTTTTGAAACTATTACGTTTGCTTCACTCGATCACTCGCACTTGGACAATGTTATTTCGAATGACGTTCGGAGTGATGCTTTATTTCTCGAATGCGTAATGCAACATCACGCGTTCGAGTATTTCATTTGTGATATTACACGCATTACTCGTCTATGTCGCATTACTTAAAGTAAACGCCATAATTGGACGAACTAGTTTGACGGTTTCACAAGCACAAATGTTGCCAGAGTTAGGTCAGTGATGTTTTGTCGATATAATAAAAATAAAATGCGTTAGATTCGAGTGCGACTTAATTTATAACTTAATTAATAAAGTAAGGTGACACAATAAATTCTTGAAAAGATTTATGGATTACCGTTTCATGAATTTGTTTGGTCTTTGTCTACCTATCCTGATGCGTGCAAATCATTGTCGATAATATTTTATCGATATTTACCTATGACTATTTAATTTTCCATGAGCCAGGTAACAGTTTTGTCTGTCAAACTAGTTCGCCTAATTATGGCGTTCACTTTACACAGTCTTACCTATGTTTAACATAATAAAACACTTTGACTTTACGTTCACTTACAGGGAAAAATCCCCGGACTACACCTACGACGAGCTCGCGTACTCCGCGCGGCTGCAGCGCGTGGCTTACGGCGCGAGTCCGCACGTGGCCCGCAAGCCGCCGCCCGACCCGCCTAAACGGCAGTCCTCCCAATACGCGCCGTTCTCCCGCTTCGGGCAGACGACGGTGGAGATCCACCCGGAGAAGAGCCTGCCGCTGAGTCTGCCGGCGTACCCGAGCTCGGACTCGCTGAGCGTGAGCCTGGACAGCACGGGGCTGCTGCCGCCGCCGCCCGCGCCCGCCTCGCCGCCACGCCGGTACGACGAGGACAAGCTGCGGACCGGCTCCGACGCTAGCTTTAAGGTGAGTCCTTCTTTACCCGACTGCGGCGAAGCCTAAAGGAAGGTTATGTGTTTGCCCTGTATACATACATATCTATGTATGTCCGTTCTGTCTGTATACATACGTATCTACATATAAGTATCTATGTATGTCCGTTCCTATGTCCTTTCGTAACTACTCATTGGCACATCCGATTTTGATAAATGATACATCATTAGATTCGTTTTGGTGGTGCGAGTGTCACGGGGTATGAAGTTCGTTAAAATAAACAAAATGGCGGATTTTATGCAGTTTCAGTGCACCGCGGTCGGGTTTTTTTTTAAATATAAATGTGGTTATTACACGATCGATTTATATGTCGACTCGGCCTCCTGACTGCCTGATACGATTTCCATTACTGAGTTTTTTGTATGCTTGTACACTGTTAGCCTGTATGGCTGTAACAATAGTCGGACTGCATGAAGGTAGGCAGCCGCAGCTGAACCTCAGCACCATAGCATAGCATGGGAGTAAAACGTTGGCGTGCTAGGACACTCGAACCAAGGTGACTGTACCTAACTGAAAACGGTTTGTATATAGGTCTTGTGGTTTCATTGTCAGATCGAGTAGTATAGAGATGAAGATGGAGTTGCCAACCAGATTCTAAGCTATGCGCGCTCTCTACTCTACTCAATCTAATCTGTATAATCCGACATATCTGTGTAAGAGAGGACAATAGAAATCGCTATCCAGGCGGGTGTTGCGCCTGGGGGCCGAAGTCCGAAAAAAGATGGTTGAAGTGCTATATATGGAAATTGTGTTATATTTATATTATAGCACTCCGTAAGCGCAATGCAGGTCACTATGAGAATAGTGCTGCTGTTTGTATGGAAATTGATTTAAGTGCCATCTGTCGTTGGATTGGTGTTGTTGTCTTCTTCCAACGAATGTCGCTAGGTGGCAGTGTCGTCACATACCCTTATCCAGTTCAGTGGGGAAGCCTTTAAAATCATAATGTAACCCAGACTCTTCAAGCTTTCTCCGACTCTAGCCCTTATTTAACTTTGTTAGAGCATCTAGGTATTTACAAAATCCCTTCTTAATATGTACGAAAGAATCTAGTTACAATTGGAGTTCGTAAAATTTCCTTTAAAAGCTCAGCTCTTCCATGCCACCTATTTTGTGTGAAGTTTCTGTTAACTCGCATTAAAACATACATTTTTGTCCACAGTCGAGTTCGAGCACAGAATCAGACAGCATTCCATTCGCGAACGAGAACGCCGGCACGATCAAGCAGAACCGCGGTCAGATCGCCGGCCGGCCCCACACTGTGGACTACGGCCGTGCCGGCATCGGCCTCGCGAACCTCCCACCAAGAAACCCCGATATCAAACCCACCCATACACTCCCCGAAAAAGACGAGGGCAAAAGCACAGAGCCAGTAGACGTGCTCAACGATATTGGAAACATGCTGGCCAACCTCACGGACGAACTAGACGCCATGTTGGAAGAAGAGAAACGTCAGGGTCTCGCCGATTCGTAAAACTCGAGCGTAGAATAGGGATGTGTCTAGAAACCGGTAAATTGTTAATGAAAATTATTAAAATCTTCAGTGTTGTAAGGGTTTCTAGATTTTCTTTATTCTAAGCAATATGAATTGAATTTTAATAAATATCGAATTGATTTTAAATTTAATTCCAAAGATATTTGCTATCATGTCACCTGTTAGAATGAAATTAATTGGGATTGCCGCTCTTTGTTATCCAAGAGCTATAAATAAAAGTGAACAATAATTTACTTTACAATCTGCAATAACAAAAGCGATATTTATATTTTGAAATGAATACTTGCTTATTATTTCCACAATATCGCATCTTGCCAATATATAATACAATCACAATGCCTGTATTGCTAAACAAGTTAATTACTTTTCTACAAGAATAGTAACGTTATATAAACTGTAATCTATTACGTTATACAAAATGAACTTTATACAATGCAGAAGTAGTTTGAAATAGTTTACTTATCCTATTATTACTATTTACATGTTTATTTATAGATGTATCAAGATTTTGTGGCAACTTGGCTAAGATATTGGCTAACTGTTTTACTTAGAAGACAACCTTGTGTACATAAAAGTATAAAACTAATTCGTTCCCTTTCCCAATTTTTATTCAAAACTGTGTGTTTATATTGTTCTTTATTATGTATTTATATTAATTAACGGTAGTTCCTCGTTTAACATTTAAAATACATATATGTGTTTCGTTTCATTAAAAATTAGATATAGACGAATCCAAAAACAGATGAAAGTGTCTATTTTTGTAAATATTGTTTTACTTAAATTATGACATAATAGATACAAATATTATCCAGTAGCTAGATTTCCATGTACAATAAAATTGTAGAGTACTTGGGTATGATGTAGAATTGACTAGTTAGAATTTATACAAAATATTAGCACTAGTTATAGAGTGACATTAGGGATTATTATTATAACAAAATGTATCATAGACATTCGTATAAAATAGCGATAGACCTCATAGTTATTGTATAACACAACCTCTGTATACATGGACATGCTCATTCGCTTTACACTTCCAACTTATTTTATAAAATCTGTGGCTTTGGCAACACTATTTCAGCTTGCGATTCGGCAAACAAGCTCTAAGGTTAAAATAAAAGAACTCATAAACATGTTCCTTGCGTTTGTAACTCTAAATACAAAATTAACTACTACAACCAAAAAAATACGATCTCCTGTACCTTATAACTTCCCCATGTCCACATAGAACGTGATATCTAGCGGCCATACGATAAAATACATAGGTAATTGAAGGTAGTTTTCGCAACCATAGTGATGTGAAGATAGCGCCGGTTTACCGGTTTTTTTAACACTTCTCGCATCACTGCTGCTGTCGAAATAGTTTTGTTTAACACTGCCTTACCTATTAGATACTCGTGATACTAACATCGTGTACGTTTAAAACAAAATAACTATCATACTAAAACGTAGCGCAATATGAAGTACGCATTAAGCTTAACTCTGTAAATATCTGTAATAGAAATCAGTGTTTCTACATTTATAATTCAGTCTTCTTTAATAACAGCTCGTATTTAGAAGTTTTGTATACCTGCCTATGATAAGATAGAAGTGTAACCTTGTTTAGCCGTCACAATATTTGTTAATGTGGCCAGATAATAAATCTTGGAAAATTTTACTAATAAGAAACTTGATAGAAGGACCTCAATTACCTAAACATATGTACCATCGTCATGTGGCATCCATTCCGCTGTTTTTTCACCCAACAAAATACCGACGCTCATGTTCTTCCGGCAATGTATCACTTGGCATAGATAATTGGGGTTCTACTAACAGAACCACGTCAGCTATCATAGGAATCTTCTCTCTGGTCATTTTGTCATATACCTAGTTTAGCTACTGAGAGTTTTGTGTTTCAAATATTAAATGAGTACTTAGTACTAACATTTGCCCTTAGGGAGATGTAAAAAAGATTAACCGGTTTTAAGCCCTGCACTAGGTACTCGTCCACTTAGTGCTGCCTCAGAAAGCTTTCAGTAGCTAAACTAATATAAATTCGATAACCGGAAGGTGCTAGACCTACTACAGGAGCAAGGTTTATTTTCGCAATATTCTTACTTTCAACAATTCTGTACGTTGAACTAGTCAAAATTAAAATAAAAGAGTGACGGCAACTGACCGCGATGTTCTAATGAAGCAGCTTATTACATCCTTATTTATAGTTGAGTTCTTATTTGAATAAATATATTTGTAATATTCTATAACGTGAGTCTTCATTTTCCTTCTCCTTTAGTCCCAAAGTCGAACACGGCGAACAACTACTAATGTTTGTTTTTTTACCTGACTGCGGCGAAGCCCAAAAGGAGGGTTATGTGTTTGACCTGTATGTATGTATATAATGTACCGTCAAACGGGGGAAAATGAGACGATTTTCAAATTCCCGGGCAAAAAAAACATAGTTATAACAGGGTCAGCAATCTGTTTGCTGGCCTCAGCTTACAGTCTGTACTTAAATTTTCTGTTTTGCATATAATATTAACAGGTATATGAATAGTTTTATTTATATATTTTTTTTTATGGCTGTCCCAACTTAGACTGTAAGGTGGGGTAATTTAAGACAACAACTGTTTCGTGACTTTTATCGAAGTTACACGGCACATTTAGCAACTTAGGACACTTATAACGTTTTAAAAAAATGCACTAGTAAAGGTCTGTTCACAACGAACACGTTTATTAAAAAAAAATAACATAATTCAAAAAAATCTTCTTTGAAACTTTTAAACTTAATTTTACAATGGAGATCTACTTTTAATCAGTCTTTTATTAGGTTATTGCGTAGGAAATCACAATCTTAACCTAATTATATTAAAATATATAAAAAAATCATCGTTTATAACTTTTCCTATAAATTTTTTCTCCAGATTTTCCCCGTCCCAATTTTCCCGAATGTGAACGCACCTTTACTTTTCTGTGTTTTTTTTTCGCGATGGTTGGCATTACTGGAGTAATGTCAATTTCAAACGATCGGTGATAAAGTGAGGTTAGATTACTGGGACTTTTATTGTGAAACATTTAATACGGAAGTCGTGGCAGACACTGTTTTACAGACCAAAAAAAACATCAGTTTGGAAGCACGTGCAGGATCGCATTTTTACAGAATTTGTAATAGAAATAACAACTTTTTTGCCTTACCTGTGTGAACGCGATGTTGTTGCGGCTGAGTTGACAGCAAACTGACGTGAATATTTCTAACGATGTTGCCATGACAAGTGATCAAAGGTTACCCTACATTTTGTCCTATTTAATACACCAGTCTCATTTTCCCCCATTTGACGGTATGTATGTATGTCCGTTCCTATGTCCGCTCGTAACTACTCAACGGTACAACCGATTTTGATAGATGACACATCATTAGATTCGTCTTGATGCCGCAAGTGTCACTAGGTATGAAGTTCGTTAAAATAAACAAAATAGCGGATGTTATCCACTTTTAAAGTGCACCGCGGTCGGGATTATTTTTAGTAAAAATATTTAGTTATTATTCAAAGCTAAACAATTGACCCGAGTAGCCAAAGACACTTGCTAAAAAAAGAAAAATACGGTTTTTCCTAACTGCACGAACAGTGACCATTTTTATTAGATAAAAAGTTCAACTTTTCATCTAGTTGACATGAGACGGAGAGTAAAATACTAAATACTTAGGTAAAGAAACAATCATAGCTTCATTTATAAAGTAATACAATATGTCAATTCGAAATTTAATACATGCTCATTAGTCCGCGTCGAATATGTAGGTAAGTACATTATTGTCAGTTGCATTTAACAGGTAATTACTCTATTGGTATTACTCGCATGACGCGCGTCGAAATCAAATTTCCCTCTTTACAAATAATAGGGTTGAACCGATTAAAGTAACCCAACGAATTATCTATTCGAAATCTAAAACAGGCATTTAAAAAAAATAAGTAATCCAACGAACGTTTGTATCGAGTTAAAATGTATATTAACTTTAGGATGTATTTTTTCGTTTTTATGAAGAATAACCGGTAAAGAGAATAAGACCTGGAAAATGCCGCCCTCTCTATAATCTTGAAAAACTGAAAGTAGTGTGATGGTTTTCTTCTGCATCCTACATTTTCATTTGCTGCTGCTTTCCTGAAAACATTCCTTCCTCGACGCTCGATTGGTCAATGGTTTGACAGCAAGAATTCCGGCCAATGAGCGTTCCGCTTAGCGGATCGATGTCGGAACGCAGCCACAGAGAACAGAGATGTTGTAGATTTTCCTGATGTCATACGTTTAGCGAATGTTGTCTGCGCGATCGATAATACAAATTGGTTTTCGGAGTTTGCGGAGGTCATATTGTCTTTGAGCCTTTAATGGGCGTTAAGGGTTGGTGCTGGGAGTATTGAAAGTTATTTAAAAAGTGCAATAATGGATACGACTGGTGCGTACGGCGGCGGGAAAGCTGGGGGTGCGTTCGACCCACAGGCCTTCATTCAAAGACCCCCTGTAATCGTCAGGGCGGTTTGTTGGGTATGTTACATTTACGTTTCGCCTACTAATGTAATCAATGAAGTGTGAAATAGGGATGCTTCACGTCTAGCAATCTTTTGTCAATTGTTTTTTAAACTCTTGATTCTATTTTCAAAGTTGTTTTTTTTATCTAATAAACTCAGCGTATCTAATGCGATTAGGTAGGTACACCGATATAAACGGGTTTTTTATACCAAGCTAAACATTACTTTTTACAAAATAGAGCTTAGTAACATTTTCCAATTATCAGCATATACTAACTATACATATAGGTGCTCTTACATCAGAATGCACTCCAGTGTTATTGGGAGTCACATGACCAGCCTTGAACGTGGGTATTGAATAAGTAAACTTCACAGCAGCTAAACACATAATAGCCATTGTCAGGGCTTAATTATGACTATTGTTTCAGTTAAATCTGGATTAAAGTTTTGTAAACATTTGTTTCATTAAAGTTCCAAGGTTTCATAACAGACCAGTGAACATGTTTCAAATTATGAATAGACACTGTTTTATTAATTTATTTAAATTTTATTGCATAATAATAAAAAGTACAATTGCAGACTAAACCCCATAAGGAATTCTCTACCACTCGACCATTGGTTAAAACAGAGACTTTAATTAAGTTAATTCATAGATGTGGTAACACCAACTATTCAAAATGTATGTTTAAAAGTAATTTCAGTTAGCCAAATGCTGTATCTTCACAAGATTGACTAGCTCATACCACTCCAAAGTGCAGAATTGAAAGTTTGTATTGCAATCCCACCCCATTATTATTTTAATGCAGATGAGCAAGAGAAATACTCTTCAGAGTAAAAAGCAATCTTTAATTTTTCTAAATATTTAAAAAGTATTGATAATTTATTTAGGGATAAGTTTGCCTTTGTACCATTGATTTTTGTATTGTTTCTTATTGATTTTATGCGCAATAAAGTGTTTACACACATACATACATACTTACATTATTTATTTAGTTATAGTAGAATAAAGAAAGAAACCATTACCTTTTCTTCAAGTTTATTTTTATGTCCAATTCCGTGCAAAGACCTTTTTTTCCACAACTCCCTGATTTGATTTGTCTCACCAATCCCATTGCAGTGCTAGTAACAGTTTCCAGGGCATCACCTACAAATTATTTGCTTATTCATTGCATGTAGAATTAGTCTTAAAACAAAAAGCAGAACACTGTACTAGGGTATTGCAAATATAATTCTGATATTAAACTTTTTTTACAATAAAATTATACATCATATTCAGTTTCCTATATACACAGCTTTTACACTTTGGCAGTTACTAACATATAAATAAACTAGCTGTGAACCCGGCTTCGCCCGGGCAAAATGTAAAGAATCACAAACCCTCATTTAATTCCTTAGAAATTATATTTTATTTTTAACAGACATTACAAAAATGAGGATGTTGAACTGACGGCTGAGTTCCAAACATTAAAATAATGTTGAAGTCGTTTTTGGTTTAAACTATCCAAAACCTTATTTAAGGACTTTCATTACAAAATTCCAACCGTCACTACTTTGAAAAAAACTCCTAGGTATCTCAAAACGTCGTAGAGGAAAACGTCAAAAGTTCTTCATTCGTCAGAACTTCATATACACTTACTGCGTTTTTACCTGGAGTCAGTGTCAGATACGTGTTTATTTTTAAAGTAATGACGCAATGCTATTTGGATAATCCACATTAAAATCGAATTTAGAAAGGTAAATAAAATCACTTTTTATCTAAAATCCAAAGTATGATTTTTCACATTTCTATCTTCAATAATAAAGTATATAAAACTTTAATTTTTCAAACATCTAAAATAGTAGAGTCCCGTTTAAAAACCGAATTCAATTTATGTTGTTAGACTATAATTTCCCATTAGTGATCACAACTCTCCCCTTGAATTAGAATCGCCCCGGTTCAGAGGCGGCGTTAGACGTAGGCGACGTGGGCCACCGTTACCTAGCCAAATGTGACAGCCTATATTAAAAAGATGAAAGTCTGAAAAATCGTGTGACGTACTTTATGGATGACCCCATAGTCAGTTTAACCGACCTATGTGGATGCATATGGCAAATGTGGCAGGCCCCGGTACAGTCCGACTTCACGCGGTTTAAGCACGTGCATCGGCAACGCAGTTTTGGCACCTGCATCAGCAACGTGGTTTTTTATGCACAATGTGGTGTTCCAGACCTGATCAGTTCGTGTCACTCCCTTTTCAATGTAGTAATCAATTCTGTAGCCATATTATATTCTGCAGCCATATTATCGGGATTTGGCGAATATTCGTGTTGACGTCTTGTTCTTTTTGTATGTCAGGGAAAGAGATGACAGTACAAATTTACGCCGAATCGCCGATAATGTGGCCGTAGCATACTAAATCCACTTCGTACCTACCCTCCTGTTGCGTTAACGTAACGTTACTGCAGGGAGATTCAAAACTGTTATTTACTGCATTCGACAGGACACTTTTTCAACAGATTCCCCGAATAAGTTATCCCTCCATATTAAGGGGATAAAATTACCTGCCATCCACTATGTCTCCCCCCCCCCCCCCCCGTAGAAAAGAAATTTACGAAAGTATTTGTATATTTGAACATTCCCACCTCCAAAATGAAGAAAAAAAAACATTCAGGCTTGCATTCTCAATATTCTATGTCGAAAATTATCGTGAACAGATTAAAAATGTTCGAAAATTGGTATAATTTTGTTTCCTAAGTCAGAATAAACTTAAAAAGCCCCCATACCTTCAGAAGGATTTATAAAAGTGCCTATTCCTTTTTTTAGCTTACAATTTCAACTGTCATTTTCATTGAGCAATGAGACAATAATATTGTGCAGTTTCCACTTGTTTAGTAATTTATTACGTTTTAAAAATAGCACGATGCATGTAAATATTGTTTTTTTTTTTGTTGAAATAATATTATACGCACGATTTTCTAATGTAAAAAACGTTTTTCTTACTCATGTCGTCACCTCGTCAGTTTAGTTTACTCCGTTCTCGCCGAGTGTGTACAAATTCAATTAAAAGCACACATTACGCGCGCTTCGCTAAGCTATGGCAGTCTCCGAACGCAGCAAAGAAACATGGCCGACTGTTTTTGGTATTATTCAAATTATTTTACATCTTTATACGCTTGTTTCTCCGTTATACGAATTTTGCGAATATAAGTTGTCGATTCGAAAGTGTTATTTTTTAACACTTTAATTTTTGAGGTGCTTTTGGTTCAGGTCTACCGTAGGGCCCGGCTAAATTATTAATATAGATAAATATTGTAGGAACATCTTATAAAAATCAAACTAGTCCCAAACTAAGCAATGCTTGTATAATGGGTACTAGACGACAATATACATATTTATATAGATAGACAATGGAAGATATGACAGATGGGCAATATTATAATAGAAATATCATAATTAATATTGATGATTGCGCCATAAATAAACAAAAGGTAAAAGAGATAACATCATTATTAATTCCATAGGTAACATTTAAATCTCCAAATGACAATATCAGGGCTAGGGTGGTTGTGCCGGTTGGCGGACAGTTAACGGAGTTGCTGACTTCAACCCCTTTAAAATATATGTTTTTTACGAAAAATAATGGTGATAAGTATTGAAATATGTCAAGAATATAGTCTTTTTGTGAAAAAGTAATGGTACTATCCTATTCAGCATCTGAATACGAATAAAATGGGAAAAAATTGAAAAATAGCCGAAATTTCAGTTGGCGTACACTTTTTTCAGTGTGCGGACAGTGGTTGCCAGTTAGCGGACACTGAGTTTTATGCAAATAAAATCGCAAATAATACAACATAGAACATAATATATATTTTTATATTGTATATACTAATATCATAAGTACTTAGTAGCACTTAGATAATAAAAAATAGGCAAATTTTAATGTTTCCTTAAATAACTTGCAGAAGTTTGTTTTGGTCACACATGAGTTCAAGTTTTCGGGCTTGGACAACATTTTTCTCACAATTGTCTTCCAAGACGAGTTTAGTGGACCAAAGACACGAGCGGTCCAGCCTCACCAGAGGCCGCTTCACCCGGCGCCCTAGGAGCTTCCTCACTGACCCAGACGACGACATCTCAGCAGAATTTGAAAGAATCGACGCTCACAGGGTCGTCCCCGTCGGCGGGGTCGACCTCCTCGCGACAACAGCACACAAGGGCCGCGTCCCGACTTGCCCCAGAACCAGAATGTCCTGGATTAACTTCACTCCGACCTTGCTCGGGCCCAGCTAAGTTTCTTGGCGGAGTCTTCTTAGCTGGGCTAGGTTTAGCGAACCGGCAACTAAAACTCCCATTCGTTCGATTCACACACTCACATAAGGACAGGTTGATCCGCTTCAACCTTCCCGCTGGTCCGCTGCTCACTTTGAGCAATCAGCGTAACTTTAAGGTGGACCCCAGGCACCCCCGGCTCCCACCTAGTCTGATCCACTCAAGGTAGTCCGGCCAGCAACCTGGTTTGATGTCAGGGAAAGCGAGGGCCCCCACTGGGTCCGATTTTTGCAACAGCCAGTAAGGCTTGCAAGTTTGTCAGGCTTCAAAAAAAAGGACCGAAGACACTGACATCTGGCGACTGACTGCCGGCTGCAACAGAAGTTGCAGCCGGCAGTCAGTTCTCTTCTTTGTCGTTACAGTCTTGGTACAGTGGTCGTGGTTTTCATGGCTTGAGTGGCAAGCTTAACCACACGGTGCCATTCTTCTCTGACAGATGCGCGCCTGGTGCTCTCGTGCAGAGGGCAGTTTGTGGCAGACTTGATTTGGTCGGTC
Source organism: Eudemis profundana (assembly GCA_947034925.1). Taxonomy (NCBI): domain Eukaryota; kingdom Metazoa; phylum Arthropoda; class Insecta; order Lepidoptera; family Tortricidae; genus Eudemis; species Eudemis profundana. The sequence continues at coordinate 22,524,107 of OX344805.1, read as the reverse complement.
CACCTCATGGGAGACCTACCGTACGGTTAGCGCCGTCTATTTTGCCATGAGCAAAGCTTCAGGACTTGGCGCGTGTCCGAAGAAAGTGAGGGCTTCACTATGGAGGATAGGGGCTGTCTTGTTCTGTCTGTTTAGCTCTTGAAGAATGGACTGGTTAGTGCGAAATTCTGTCCGGGATATGCTAAGCATTCTTCTCCAGTGCCACATTTCAAGCGTATCTATCTTGCGTTTCTCGCTCTCTCTTAGAGTCCAAGTCTCTGCGGCATATAAAAATACGGGAAACACCAAGGATCTGACTTCATTTCAGCTCCCATATAGGTTCTGGTTCTTTTGGCTGCAGAGTATCATGACGCTTTCCAGTAAGACTGTCGTGGAGCGTTGAATGAGGGATGCTAAACGCTTTAACGATTTCGCTTAAAGCTTAAGGGAAACATGTTTAAGGCTTAAACCTTTGCCGTGTGTCTAAATTGCATTAAGTGCCTTCTTAAAATCTTTATCAGAATATTTTACTTTTGTTTTAGTTTTATCTCTATATTTTGGAGGTGGCATCTAAAATATAAATCAATAGCATTAAAAAACACCCCGACTTAAAAACTTCGACCTTTTCTTTTCAAATTCGGATATCTCATGAACGGCTAAAGCCATTTTGATGACACATGTTTTTTCAAGAACCATCACTAGAAAACCTGCTTTCAAATAAAAAAAACCGCATCTTAATCGGTTCACCCGTTTAAGAGCTACGGTGCCATAGACAAACACACAGGTAGACAGACAGACACACACACACATAGCGTTCTAACTTATAATACCCCTCTTTTTGTGTCGGGGGTTATAAATGGCTATAATAATCACGGCTCTCCGCATACTGAAAGCATATTTACGTTGTTTCGGTCCACCGGACACCAGTTTTTTAACAAATTTTAAAGTTAATTGTATCAAATATCAACACAGGCCACATAATTAAAAGGTTTTACCTACAAAGCGTTTTTTTAAAACCAAATTAATATATTTTCTGTCCCAATAATCACATGTGTCCGCATACTGAAAGCATATTTTCGTTGTTTTGGTTCACCGGACACCTGTTTAGTGATTAATTTCAAATCAATTTTACTATGATTCTTAAAAGAAAAAAGTGGTCGCAATCTAAATAATAACTTGTAAATCCATTAATCTTAACATATCTTTAATGTTGACAGAATTTTTAGCGTTACTTTTAACACAAAGTGAAAATCAAAATTCGATTAGGTATCTCGGTTGGCGACCACGTGTCCGCCAACCGGTGTACCTAACAAACCCGCACACCGGTTCTGCGGACACTTCATTTTTATTAAATTGAGTCAATATATTACAAAAATTCCATAACATTAAGTTAACAGTTTTATAATTAACCTAACTAAACATCTAATAGCAATGCAACATTAATACTAATTGATAAACTTACAGTCAAGCCCCGAGCGCCGCGGCAATTTTTCTTGTAATTTACCGTACGTCCACTCACCACACGATAATAGCATAAATTGACTGGCCAATCCCTGTATTAGGGTAGCATCCCTTGTTTTAAATACAATGCAGTCTCATTGCCCCACTACCTAAGATCCGCATAAGACGTATTTTTATACAGCTAATCACTTGGGAATCCTATTTTCTTGATTTTAAGAAATGTTGCCGGCCATTTGTCCGCGTACTGGCACTGTCCGCGCTACCGGCACAATGACCCTATTTCTATTACATATTTAAATGCAAAGTGACTTTTTATAGAAGAAATACCTATTTCATACAAGGTTACTCAGAAAGTAGAAACAAACAATTCAGCTCTAGTCTACACATACCATAGCTTTTGGCTATAAAGTTACTGCTACATTTCCTGCAGTAAAAAAACACTCCTATAAAGGTAGGTACTATTACATATACCTACATAGTAAAACTTTGTTTTATTTGCAATATAAAGATGAATATGATATCAAGGTAGGTATGCAATTTTTGTAGGTATGTGTTTAGTGATAAAGGCATGACTAACCAAATTACTCATTTAGTAGAAAATGCAGTATGAAATTGACTCATAAATGACAAACATGCTTCTAAGTACCTATACCTACATACATTTAGGTACAGTATAATAGCAGTCATTTTTCTTGCTACAAAAGGTACATCGCGCGCTTGAATGTGTGCGCGCCGTGTACGAAATACGAACGCACTGCAAGCTAAGTTTTAGGGTTCCGTACCAAAATGGTAAAAACGGAACCCTTATGGTGCGACTCTGTCTGTCTGTCTGTCCGTCTGTCACAGCAAGATATCTCAGGATCTACTGATGCTATCGACTTGAAACTTGGAATAGTGTTAAAAGTCGCTGACTAAGGCCAATTGGATAGAAAAAAAATCTTATACCTTTTTTACTTTTTTTTTAAAGGGGTCCGAAATGGGATGTGGAGAAAGAAAAGTAGAGCTATTATATCGAGTGGGATATCAAATGAAAGGGCTTTATTTGTAGATTCCAAAACCATTTTTGTTTTTTTTCTTAATTTTGTACTTTTTGATTTATGACCAAAACGTTCAAAAAAATACCAATCCCCCCCTATTATCTTCGAAGTTACTGAACAGAAAAATCTGTAATAATTACCAATTATTAATATCATCATAAATATTACAGGAAAAATAAAACGGTTTTGCTAAATTGCATCGTTTTTTAGAAATTTTCAAAAATCGTACACATACTTATTTGCTCCTACTAAGGTAACGGCCATACAGTTTTTGTTGAACTATTCACGTATCTACTTACGAGTTTGAACGGAACCCTCGGTGAGCGAGTCCGACTCGCACTTGACCGGTTTTTTCTTCCTACAAAAGGTACATCGCGCGCTTGAATGTGTGCGCGCCGTGTACGAAATACGAACGCACTGCAAGCTAAGTTCGCACTCACCATTGCATGCGTCTGTGTGAATACCTACGTGTCGCGCGCTCCTAAGGCGAAGAACACACTGAAATCGCCCGTCGCCGCGATTATTTCCGTGTAGCTGCGCATAGTAGTTGCGAGTCGCCACGATTTACGCGCCAGTGTGCGCCACCCCGCGATTTTTCTATACAAATCGATGATTCTACGTACAAAGTTGAAAATCGCTGAGTCGCGTGTCGCCGCGATTCGCGCTGCAGTGTGAGATCCGCCTAAACGGCCGAAATTGAACTACTTGTTCGTCTTTATACTTTTATTTAGTTGTCTAGAAGTAGAAAATTGCCACCAACAATTTTTTATGCGTTCTTTTCACTAAAATGCATACATTTTAGTCGTGGAGGGCAAACTACGGCCCGAGAGGAGAGCTTAATCCGGGCCGCCACCGGTCCTTCGAAATAAGTACATATATTTTGACGATCCAGCAGTGTAGAGATTTTAAGAACAAAATTATTTTTTGGTATAATTCTGGCCATCCTTTGAAATTTCGTAAATTTTCTGGCCCGCCATTTTGCCCCTCATTGTTTAGTATATTGTTCGCTAACTTGTAACCGCGGTTTCGCCTGCGTTATCTTATCCCAAAGAAACTCCTTACCAAGTTATAATGTACTAAACCATTTTACAATACAAGACTTGCTGTATTTTTGCGCCAAAATTCAACTTTCGCATTTATAATATTTGTTTTTTTTTTCTAACCCGCCAGATACAAGGTACCAATCGCTAGTAATTAATTAAACGATCCCTATATTCCCTATTGTAGTACTTGACCCCACAAATCAACGCCAGGTCAGGCTCGTAATTGATAGTATGCATGGTAGTCTCGATTGAAATTATTTATTACCAATAGACGTTCCGGTGCATTCGACACTAAACTCAAAATACACTAATACTTAATACGACCTAATATCTAAAAGACCTTTTCTCAAAATGAACGAAACTCGAAATACACTTTTCTCGATACGACTCATTTGCAAATGGAACGAATCTCATAAAACCCGATTTCCGAAACGAACCAGTCCCAAAATACTCTTCTTCTGGAGCCAGGAGCTTCTCAAGCCGGGGGCAGTGGCATTTTGCCCGCTCTGCCACATTGTTACGCTGGTCTAGGGTTGCCAGATGGCCGGGAAATCCGGAATTCTTGTCCCGTGTCCATTACACGTCATAGTCCCGGATTTCGAATACCTACTACTACTTTCGAATACCTAGTTTTACTTATGTTGATTTTTTTACCAAACTCGCTCGCTAAATTAATCTCTAAAAATGAGCGAGCAAGCGACTTGCAAGCGATATCTATCTTTGTTTTTTAGTATGTGTAATGATAAGAGCTAATGTTGTTTTCATACCAAAATAACATTCGATAAACAAACACTTATGTCATTTTTTTACCAAAGTTATATTTCATGAATAAATAAGTAAAAGCCAAGAGTGCTGCTCAATTTAAGTTCTAATATTTTAACAATACACTGCGATGTATGAGTAAGATTATTTTTACCATAGTGGATGTAAAATATTACAAGAAAAGTGAATTACCAAAATATTCATCTATTTTTGTAGTCGTCTGATGGTCCTGGAAATGAAATGCCTGAATCTGGCAACCCTACGCCGATCCAACCTCATATCTCGCCTCTTTCCTCCACAGCTGTTCAGCGTGATCGTAATGGGCTGCATATCGGCCAAGGGCTGGTACATCAACAAGAAGGACGGCAAGGAATACTGCGCGTACAACAACGACACTAACGCGTGCAACTACGGCGTGGGGATATCCGTGATCGCCTTCATCGCGTGCATAGCCTTCATCGTCGGCGAGTATCTCTTCGAGCAGATGTCGTCCGTGAAGACCAGGAAGCATTATGTGCTTGGCGACATGGGATTCTCCGGTAAGTTTAGTTTAGTGTTTCCCATTTTGTGTTTTCACGTTTGGAGGTCCATTATTATTATTATTATTTTAGGTTTTGGGCCTTTTATATGCCGCTTCGACCATTGCTGATCTATTGTGGCAGCCCTTTTGTTATATTTCACTGCAGAGGCCCGTTGAGTCTAGGAAATACCAGATTCTTTGGGCAGTGAGTAGTTGTATCTCATCCGGAAACAGAATGTATCGCCCTAGATGGATACTGCGTTTGCGCATGAGTGGTCCGCATGAGCAAAGGATGTGCATGGCAGTCTCCTCTGAGGTCCATTACCTACACCTGCCCCCAAAAAAAACATGTTTCTGACAACGGAGACCCCTTACATCTCCATTAAATTTAGTACATGTCTATTAATTTCCTATTTTTTTTTATCTTGTTTTGATGTCTAGAGACCCTTTGACATCTCTATAAAAATTTAGTTTTAAATCTATTATAATGTATACCAGTTATTTGTTTGTTGCATCTTATTGATGAAATTTCATGTAATATTAATTATTGTAATGCTGAATGTTTTTGAAAAGAGAAACTGGTGAGTTTCTTCCGGCGCTTCTTCTCACCAGAAGGTCATTTGCCGAAGCGCCATAAGAATCAGACATGTAAAAGAGCCCTTGAGGCCTACTTGCAGAAATAAAGAATTTGAATCAGCACGTTTATAGATATGTAGCGGAGACGTTGAGTGTGTGATAACCGCCGTGTAAATACGGGGAGCATGCACACATGACCTCAAGAAAAGGTGGGCATGCTGGGCTCATCCTCTTCCCGAGAACGTACTTGGTTCACCCATAAGTTTTATCTTGATACGTCTACTGCTAAACATGGGAAACCTCTATGTTTAAGATTGAAATGATGATGATGAGACTCATTTACTGCGAGCTATACCTACATATCTTTGGAATACGTGGCTTGTGTGTAAAGTGCATATAACCATCATATTGTAGCATCGGTTATCTTTCCCAAGTTGCATCACCTGCAGCGTGCAGAGTAACGGTATCAATATCGCACGAACTATGCCAGTTGTCTATTAGTGTGGTTGTTCAAGCGTTGTGGTGCCTGATCGCATGCCGTAAACCGCTAATTTAAGAGTTTATGACCGTTTCGTAGCACTGTTAAGTTTTGTATACTTTTGGTATCAATGGCGGGGGATATAATCTGATTCCCTGCTTACGTTTAAGAAATTTTAGGGTAGTTCTCTACGACTAAACAGTCGCACCAATCGCATCATCACCATCGCCACATTATGGATGAGCTCCCTATAAACTATGGAGTCGTTTTCGGTTATCTTGTAGAAGTGGCGTGCCTCTGCTATTTTTATCAGAATGATCCTGATTGCTTTTATAAAACGGCCAATAAATAATACCTAGTGGCGATGGTAATGAAGCAAGCAAAACGGTAAAAAATCGCAGAGAACTACCCTTTAAATGTTCATCATGTCTTTTTTATTTATGTTGGGTTTGCGTTTGATCTTAGTATCACCTGATGGAAAGTGAAAACAAGGTCTAAGATGGATTGCGCTTCACCAGAAGATGCCTATTCACCCTTGCCTTAAAGACATCCTGGTCGTAAGTCACAGGAATACAGACGCCGGAAGAGAATTCCAATCACTAGCGGTGCGAACCAGAAAAGATCTCTTAAATCGCGCAGTGCGGCACGTGGCGAATGGGATCCCTGACGGCATTTTTCTGAATTCCCGTTGAATTTTGTGGGCAGGCTCGATAATTATATACGATATTTTTGTCGACTCTGTTTTTGGCATTGACGTATACAAAGGACAGGGCTAAGCGAGCGCGCAGACGGTTCCAACGCTTTGGCGGTAAAAATACCGCCAAATCAGTACCAGTCGGCAGGGGGACACGCGGCGCGTGCACTGCGCAGCTGGTCTTTATAGCTGAATTTTTTGTTACGGGGAAAATAGTTCCGAACTGTTCGGATGGGCCTATCCTTACTTTTGAAATCATTGGTTTTTGGTTTTTTTTTCAAATGGCGGAGCCATGAGGCTTGAAACTCGCGAGGTGTACAGCTCACAGAACCACCAGTTTCCAACTTTGCGTTAAATAGGATACCCTAAAAATACGTTTCCTAAGGGAAGACAAGACTGACAAATAGATTATTTGGCGCCAACGCCCACATTAAAGCTCCTCAGTGGGTCATAAAACGTTATCCGGGGCGTACAAAAGTACAGGCAATCTTTATTAGCTTTTTTCAGGGCTCCGTACTTTGTAGAGTCTGTGCGGAAAGAGAATAGGATTTAGATTTGGGGGCGTTGTAATGCTTTTCTACCGTATTTGCAAAAAAAATGCCATACTGGTTAGTTTAGTTCCGTTTTTCGCCACGCCTATTCTCTTTGCGCACACTCTGCGTGATGCGCTAAAAGTAACAACACAGTATAACAGTAATTTTTCTTCCTACAAAAGGTACATCGCGCGCTTGAATGTGTGCACGCCGTGTACGAACGCACTACAAGCAAAGAAATAAGAATGCGTTAAGAATGCTCCCATGGATGTATAAAATAGAAGGATACCGCGCGGTCTAAGACGCGGGTGAAGCCAAGCAATGGCCGCCGAAGTGAGCATGTGTGCGTTGACGGCCCAATGGCAGCCGACCGGCCCATTATGCTGGTTGATGTGTGCGTGCGTGCCATTGGGCCGTCAACGCACACATGCTCACTTCGGCGGCCATTGCTTGGCTTCACCCGCGTCTTAGACCGCGCGGTATCCTTCTATTTTATACATCCATGAATGCTCCAGTATGTATCGTAGTCACATCACATATCGCGCGTCTGTGTGAATACATTTTTCTTCTATCAGAGCCGATAGTAGGTCCGTAACTAACGATAGTAGGTAACTTTTAAAAAAATAGTCCAGTGGCGGTGTCCGTCAAGATAGCGTACACCGTAAAGATATTCAAAATCTAATGTAGTAATTATTAATGAAAAAGGGGTACTATTTATAGTACTATTTATTGGTATATACCTCATTTCGGAATTTTAAGTCTTTCTATATGAAATTCCCGGGTACGCCAGCTTGACGCCGCGAAATTTTGTACACCGTTAAGTCATGGAATATCTCGGCTTCTACGATAGCTAGAGAAGTGAAATTTTAGGGCCCTAGGGTACTATTTGGGTACTATTTTTTGACATATAAAACATTCCCGGAAACAAAGCCGTTCCAGAGATACAAGCGGTGTACGCCAGCTTGACGGCCCGGTAGCGTACACCGTGAACGGGCCCTATGTTTCGGAAAGTTTAAGGGTACTATTTTTTTCACCTAGGTATTTCGTCGGTACTATTTGGGTACTATTTATTGGCTACATCAGATTCTGAATATCTTTACGGTGTACGCTATCTTGACGGACACCAGTGGCGTGGCGTTGGGCAAGCCGATGCAGATTTAGTGTAGCTTTAGAATAAGGTGCTCAAATGCCTGTTATTAGGTAAGCCGGTAGGGATCGAGTTATTTGGACGCCACGCCACTGCTAACTATACAGTTAACTAAATGATGTACAGTTATAATTAACATTGTCACTGTCGATACGATAATTCAGGACAGTGTTGCAACTTTTATTTTTAGCCGCCGTTGTGTACTCGTCGTGCGTAAACACTAGTCAGTCGTTGTAAACAGTAGGATAACCTCATCATCAACTTAGTCCGGGCCAGAAAATTTAAGAAATTTCAGAGGGCCAGGCGAAGCCGAGGACGACAAACATGTGATCTGAGGCTTTCTTATTTACTGGCCAAGGTTTGTATGACGCTTTCCGGCCGACTACGTATTGTGAACGATTTTTATTTTATTATAATCAGTAAAAGATATTTAAAAAAAATGACTGGAGATTGTTAAAAATTTGTAATAAAACGTAAATAAATCGTTTTTTCTGTCCTCCGGCCGGAAAGCGTCAACTTTCCGGCCGCTGCGCTAAACGAACTTGCCGCTATCCGGCTCCGGCGAACAGAAAAATACTATATACGACCTAGGTATGTAATATATAAGTACTATTGGAGTATTTGCAACTTTGTTTGATTGTTTGTGGGCATATCACGCAAAAACTACCGGAGCAATTTCCATGAAGTTAGGTTACAGGTAGCTTATGACCCCGGTTAACACACACGTGTCACTTCTTATCTTACCCAACTAAGCCAAGGTAAAAAAGAGACATTTAACTTATTTCATCCTCCTTCCTCTCTCTCAAATTGGGAGCTAGTCTAATAGCTGAACTGTTATGATTTGCTCGCGGGGAATATTAGGGACACGATGAAGGCGAATTTATGAAATGGCCTAGTGTTATCTTTGTACGTCGATCAAAAGGGACTTCGGAAGCAGGGATTATTAGGCAAGATGCCGAAAATAACCTTGAGAGATTGAGCTGTAGGTACTTCGTTTTTTAGATTAGAATTTTCACGGTTTATTAACCGACTTTCAAAAGGACGGTTCTGAATTCCTCTGTATGTTACGTGATTACTCGAAGACGACTGAAGCTATTTGGAAAACTCTTTTTTTGTTTGAAAGGGTATATTTCCAAGGTGGTCTCAATGCAACCAAATCAAAATCTGATGATGGGGTCTAGGAAAATCGAGGGAACTCTTCAAATATTAAAGGCACACATATAGCAAACGGGGTATTTTTCACAGTGTAGTTATTTTCGCTTTCGTTTTCTTGTTTCCCTAGGTAGGTTGTTGTATTGACAATTGGGCGGTCAGCTGCAGAGAAAAGTAACTCCCTTACCATACTACGAATGACGCCCTTTACTCGTGGTCCCACCAACATGTCCCTCTGGTGGGTCCACGGGTAATTTTTTTGACCCGTTGTCCTACCGTTCAAAACAGTGGGTATACTCTACAGGTAATTTATTTTACACTGTTTAGAACGGTAGGACAACGGGTAAAAAAGAGTACCCGTGGACCCACCAGGGGGACATGTTGGTGGAACCACGGGTAAAAGGGGACGTATGAGAGTAAAGCAACTCCCTTACCATACTACGAACGTACGAGAGAAAGGCAACTCCCTTACCACGGTAGACGGTAGTTTTTGTTCCGATAAAAGGTACATCGGGAGCGCGCATGTGTGCGCGCCGTGTGCGCGCCGTGTACGGACGCACCACAGACAAGCATCGGCGCGTGCTTAGTCAGGGCTGAGCTCTCGACGCAAGCGGTCGAACGTTCAAAATGTCTGAGGACGAAGCCAAGTATAGAAGATGTATATACTGCAGTGTGTTCGGATGTTTGAAGAATAATGCGCAAAATCCAGAATTGTCATATTTCTGCATTCCTAAGGATCCCGAAAGGTGTGTATTTTATTAGTACCTATATAAATGTTATATTTTAAGTCGTTTATAGAATGTTTGATAGTTTTGTGATCAAACTACTTATACCAATTAAATAGAGTAGATAATTATTTTCTTTGACAGAGATGAGTAAAATTAACAGATTTTTTAAACGTGTACTAATTAAATAGTAGTTGATTCTATTGATACATAAAATGCCTTAAACACGAGAGTGGTTTTATGAAACAAGCCGAAATATCCTTGCGTTACTTACATGTACACATACCAATACTAATTTATTTAAACTATTATACTTAATAACATTAACATCAGATGTGTGCGATCAGATACTTTAATATTGAAATAAGTAACTTTTACTAGGTTGACCTCGAACGATTGTTCGTTCGATCGAGGTCAACCTAATAAAAGTTACGTTCGTAGTAAGTAGGTATTTTACAGAACCGACGAGCGGCAGCCCTGTGCCTTAGGCACGCTCTGGTGTCGCGCGCTCCTAAACGGCGAAGACGAAATACTTGGTTGTCTTTATACTTTGCCCTTACCATACCACGAACGTACGAGAGAAAAGCAACTCCCTTACCATACTACGAACGTATGAGAGAAAGGCAACTCCCTTGCCATACTACGAACGTATGAGAGAAAGGCAACTCCCTTACCATACTACGAACGTATGAGAGAAAGGCAACTCCCTTACCATACTACGAACGTACGAGAGAAAAGCAACTCCCTTACCATACTACGAACGTATGAGAGAAGAGCAACTCCCTTACCATACTACGAACGTATGAGAGAAACTCCCTTACCAGAAATTAGTAACGTATGAGAGAAAAGCAACTCCCTTACCATAGGCACTACGAACGTATTACGGGGAAGTTCTTTTCTCTGCAGCTGTGCTCCTTCAGATAATGTCATTGATCATAATCCAGACTTCTCTAGTGACGAATTGAAGAGCCTTAAGAAATCCAATATTGAAATCAATTTAAGGGCGACGTAGATCGAAAATGGAGGTAGAAATTAAATTACGTATTAAGTGTATGCCTTACGTCCCGTGGAAATTGTATTTATTTCGATGTTTATTGGGAATATTGGGATGTCGTGGGGTCGGGAATTCAATATTAGGAAATATTATATTCCCGGTCAAATTATAAAAGGAAAACTTTTTATATTACATAAAACATTTGATCATTACTGCGTCAGGTAGGTATTATCCTTGTACGATTATGAGAAAATCTGGCTACACATAGCGATTGTTTCGTAGCCTTGTGTTTTGAAAAAAAAAATTGGCCCGCTGTATATTTCGTTTATAAAACAGCTACACGCGTGGCCTCCCCATATGCGCGTGAGCGTCTTATAGATATGTAAACTGGCCAAACGTGACAATCTATGTTAAAAGATAGAAGAAGTGATATTGGAGAGAGGACTAGATATCTGTAAAATTGTGAACCCTAATCGGTATGTATAACGTATGAATGAATATCGGTATGTATATGGGTCGTCGGTATATACCGTCGGTAGACAACTAAAAAAACCTGTTTAGTCCGTCAGTTAGATTATTAAAAAATATTGTACACGTATTTTTTCTTTTGTTTGACAAACAAAAAATGACGAGGATAGAGTGCTTAGAAGTTTCGAGTGACGTTACTTCTAGGTACAATTTTCACCTAGGAGTGACGTCACAAACCCCCACTCCAGAAGTTTAATGATTTATAACTTTGTCGATTTTTAATATTTTGATAAACCAAAAAATATGTGTCCCATATTTTTCCATAATCTAACTGACGGACTAAATAGAATTATATAGTTTTAACCCAGTCGTCAACCCTATTATGTATGACCAATAATATGTAATTGGTTTACATTGCAGCGTTCTGGGCCTTCCTGTACTTCGTGGGCTTCTGCTACCTGGCGAACGCGTGGGGCAAGACCGATGAACCTCCCGTGGGCACCGCTAACAACATGCAGGGCGCTATAGCCTTCTGCTTCTTCTCCATCTTCGCCTGGGTGAGTCACACACACCGACGGACAGTGGGGCAATACCGACGATCCTCCCGTGGGCACCGCTAACAACACGCAGGGCGCTATAGCCTTCTGCTTTTCTCCATTTTCGCCTGGGTGAGTCACACACACCGGCGGACAGTGGGGCAAGACCGACGATCCTCCCGTGGGCACCGCTAACAACACGCAGGGCGCTATAGCCTTCTGCTTCTTCTCCATCTTCGCCTGGGTGAGTCACACACACCGACGGACTGTGGGGCAAGACCGATGAACCTCCCGTGGGCACCGCTAACAACATGCAGGGCGCTATAGCCTTCTGCTTCTTCTCCATCTTCGCCTGGGTGAGTCACACACACCGACGGACAGTGGGGCAAGACCGACGATCCTCCCGTGGGCACCGCTAACAACACGCAGGGCGCTATAGCCTTCTGCTTTTCTCCATTTTCGCCTGGATGAGTCGCACACACCGGCGGACAGTGGGGCAAGACCGACGATCCTCCCGTGGGCACCGCTAACAACACGCAGGGCGCTATAGCCTTCTAATTTTCTCCATTTTCGCCTGGGTGAGTCACACACTCACCGGCGGACAGTGGGGCAAGACCGACGATCCTCCCATGGGCACCGCTAACAACACGCAGGGCGCTATAGCCTCCTGCTCTTCTCCATTTTCGCCTGGATGAGTCACACACACCGGCGGACAGTGGGGCAAGACCGACGATCCTCCCGTGGGCACCGCTAACAACACGCAGGGCGCTATAGCCTTCTGCTTTTCTCCATTTTCACCTGGGTGAGTCACACACACCGGCGGACAGTGGGGCAAGACCGACGATCCTCCCGTGGGCACCGCTAACAACACGCAGGGCGCTATAGCCTTCTGCTTTTCTCCATTTTCGCCTGGGTGAGTCACACACACCGGCGGACAGTGGGGCAAGACCGACGATCCTCCCGTGGGCACCGCCAACAACACGCAGGGCGCTATAGCCTTCTGCTTCTTCTCCATCTTCGCCTGGGTGAGTCACACACACCGACGGACAGTGGGGCAAGACCTTTCTCCATTTTCGCCTGGGTGAGTCAGACACACACATACCGGCGCACAGTGGGGCAAGACCGACGAACGCCCTGTATAAGTACTTCTAATAACATGCATGGCGCTATAGCCTTCTACTTCTTCTTGGAGGTCATCAATGGATGACCCCAATCACGAATGAACCACGTGATGCTTTTCGCTCACTTCTTAACCGAATCACGGAAATTTTAGTTCAGGCTTAGGTCCAATTCTTTAATTATGTTTTAGCCCTTAGTTGTCCTCACTGTATAATATATTCCGTGTATAGGTGGGATGCGCGTTCTTCGCGTTCCAGCGCTTCAGGCTGGGCGCGGAGTCCGCGTTCGCGCCGGCGTACGAGGTGGAGGGCAACGTCGGCAGCCCCGGCGGCTTCCCCGCCTACCCCGGCGCGCCCGACCCCCAGCCCGCCTACAGCGACCCGCCCTTCTCGCACCAGGACCAAGGTACGACGTCGACCGACAGGTTTTCTTTCAGACTGGCTTTCCGTTACGTCACGAAAATGTACTGATTTTACACTAACATTCAGTTTCGTCACGGAACTAAACTACAAAAAAATAGTACACTTTTTTTAAACACCATTCATGAAAATTATGTGTCCGAGGGACTGATACATTTCTAACAGAAAAAAATTATCTTATGGATTAAACGCTTCTCTCAGAAAGAAGAAAGAGGCCGTGTTGAGTTTTTATTTATCGTATAAAATAATAACTAAAATAATTATGTATACAATTACAATCTAGCATAAGTACAGACAGACGAATGAGTATATACATTTGACCTAGTTTTATAAAGTTATGATATAAGATTGCGTCCATCGGCACTTTTCTTACTATCTCTACTTAAGGGGAAAGCACTCTATTCATAGTCTATGTCTTAACCGTGTTAAGTACCACTGTTAATTACCTAAGCATATAATTGTAATTTTTTCAGGAAACATGGACTACACGGCCCCGACCTACTAAACCCTTCATTTCGCGACGCTCAAGTGGATAATACTTACTTTAACCTAACACTACACAACACAACCTTAAACGTTAGCCTAATAGCAGCCCAGAACTGTCTGCCTAGTACATAACTGGTGTCACTGTCACACTATATTGAGTGACAAGAGATAGGTAGTATTTGCCACGGCAGAGCATCACCTGTCACTGTCAAACTGTATTTAGTGGAAAGAGATAGCATTTACAAACAAAGAGTTGCGCGTCACAGTTGTGCTAGAGGTGCTGGGTGCGTCTTCGCTTGTCACACGACAGAGTATGACCTGTCAATTTCACACGATATGAAATATAAAGACACGGGTACAGATTTAGCGAATGGTCAATTCCACGACAGAGAGTAACGTAAATTACCAATTCTACGCGTTTTTTAAATTGATGGTGCAAGTTCAGGTGTTAATCTAGGGATTAAAGTTATACTTATCTAGATTAAAATTAATACTTAAATTTACGCCATAAATTAATAAACACGCGATGAAATTGTAACTTCTGTTACATTTTCATGGAATTACCCGAATAAAGTTTTGCCATAGGGAGGACTCTGAATACGAATGGACCCGAAGTGTCTATCATGTACCGTATTAAAATTGTTGACATGTTTATATCCAGTTTCCACTAATGTAAAAAAAATTTAATAGTTTTCAAATGACAATATGAAAAATGAAGCAAATTGAGAGATCAAGACAAATACGAACCTTTCGGATGAAATACGAAAGCAAAACATTATTCACTAAATCTGTAGAATTTGTCACGTGGCACTGTTAGGCAGGTACTAGAAAACTTAAGACCTACAGTCATTTTAACCAACAATTTTCTCTTCGACATTTCCTATGTTGCACCCTAGCGCTAAAAAAAATTAGTCGAGGCTAATTAAAATGCTTTACATGCATGATGGTCGTGTTTATCGCGTCATAAAGTCGAGGCAAACCAGTCTCTTTGTGACTGTCTTAAGCCTATATTTCGTCTAAAGGTTTTGCGAGATATCTAATGGCAAAGGAAAGCTTGGGAAGTTTTAAGTAATTAGATTATCATGTTAAAGAAAGGGGTTTTTTTGAAATAAAGTCACAAAATTCCTTTTTTGTGAAGATATGTCAACTGTAGAATTGCACAAATGGATTAACACTAAATTAAAATACTTGCTGACTCTTGACTTGTCAAATATGAAGTGGCAGCGCGCCACTTTAGGCGGTATTTAAAGGACATTTATGCCACACCTGGCCATAAAGAAGCTTTTTCCGCACGCTGCGCGTATGGAAAAAGCCGCTTTCTGGCCAAGTGTAGACATAAAATGATGTACACAACACGGGATGTACTATTGTGAAATCGAGCAGACTAATACGTTTTGAGACCTACTTTAAAATAGGAATCGGTATCGGCATCTATCGTGAAATCGGCTTAACCCGGTCAGAATAAACTTTATGTCCGCGCAATACGTGCGAAAGAGAGGTCTTTTTTATTATTGTTGTATGGACATAAAGCGTTTTCTTATCGACTCAAGCCGATTCCACAACGAATTTTTGGGGAGACAGACCCTTATCTATATATCAATACCTTTAGACTCAAAGGGCGTAAGCTCCATTGGAACCTACGGCGTTTACGTCCTTTGAGTCTAAAGGTATCGATATCTATGTGATTGAAGTAATTATTACGTACTTACGCGATCGTAAACCATAGACGTCCATTTTTATTTCAATAAGCATCTATTTTCTCTTTGATTTAAGTATTACTAGTTTAATGTTCTCGAATATGTTCTCCTTTAAGTGTTATTTTAGTTTATATTTTATTTCAAAGAATATCGGACATTATTAACCGTATATCGCTTCACAGTACCTGCTTGTAGGTATGTATATGTACGACAATATTAATCTATTATTTATGTATTGTATAATACCCTATATATGTGTAAATATCATAAATACCTATAACATATATGTACCCTACTAGAATCGTGGAGAATCCACGGTAGATCTTATGTGATTATTTTTAGTCAATCCTTTTTTCAAAACCTGTCGTTGTCTCTTGCAGCTGAGCATTTTTCAAAAAAAAACGTGTACATGTGTTTTTTCTTGCTCAGAATCGTTTGTACTTTCGAATCTAATACACGAAAAAGGTTGTCTCAAAATGTTGTATGGAAAATTATGTTTCCAATGCGTCACGTCCATAGGAAAAAATCTCCCATATTCCAAAAACGTGACGAACTGGAATGGAAATTTTGGGACACAATTTTTCTTGTATTAATTTCGAATGTACAAACTATACTGAGCAAGAAATACCCAAAATCACAATATTCTAAGAAAAAAAATACATGTACATTTTTTTGAAAACGGTCAGCTTGCTCGAAAAGATTGTCGCTATAGATATCCCTTTCACTTAACTGCAAGTTTGACCAAAAAAGTGACATTTGAATAATTTACTTAGTGTTATTACCCATTGTGATATTACTTTTGTATATTTTATTTCATATTGTATATTTTCCCCTATTTTCATCGTGCCATGTCTATACCTACGCTTTATTGACAAATATATTTTTATGCTAATTTTATTTCATGTCGTGAGATTTGCCATTTTATTCAAATCGACGTTTAGTATGACATCAGTATCATCCAAATATTATTTTAACTTTTAAAGTATAACTTTTAGATCTGATAAGGATAAATGCAAATAACGAAGTGCATTTTTGTAATTAATTAAAATATTACAATAATATAATCAAGCTTGAAAATTTATTATAACAATGGGTATGCTCTTTAAGTAGGAAAATTGATCTTATACAGGCATATCGATATATCTTTGATTTCATCATACATTTTAGATATTTGCATCTTATTCAAAATATACACCACTATATTTAAATTAATTAATTGGCAAGATGCCTGGATCATGTCATTTGTTTTTTTAATCGAGTCGCAATTCGATCCGCGTACAGTATTATACAAAATATGTAAATGTAAGCGCTTAATTCGAATACATAGTATTTTTTTAAAGATGATATTTTAGAAATAATGCTATCTCAGTAGTGTTTGAAATTAGGCAATTATAAATCAATATTCTGGTGTTAACGTGTAAGAAAAAGATTAAGGGAGCATCTCTAAAAAATAAAACCATTTTCTTAATTGTGAAGTTTTTTGCCAATTTCATGTTATGTCTACTTTGAATACCGAGCTCTTTCCGATCCCAATAGAACATAGGTTCCAAACTTTTTTCACTGATAAATAATTTTCCATACCTTAGTGAAACTTTCCTTTGTGTTACCGCTATACAACTTATATGGAAAAACGGTAACACAATAGAAAAAAATGTTGGGACAATTTTTTTTTCTGTCCCATTGAGATTGTAACAACATAAGATTGTCAAAACATTGCACAATAAAATAAATGGCAATTTTTCTTAGAAATGCACAAGTGGAAAACTTATCGAGATAAATTATCAACCTTACTATGTAACATAAGGTTGTTAACTAGAAAACACTGTTTTACTCTTGAATCTTTCAAGTGTAGATGAAATTTTTGGTATATGTGATTTAGTTTCACTGTTCGCCGCCGTGTACCAGCGGCGCTAGTATCGGAGTATATACGGGTATGTATTGTCGCTATAGTGTTGCCATTCTCAGGCAGCTATTTAAATGACGGCTAAGACAATATAAGCTGAGGCTAAGTACAAAATATCTCCAGAATTTTGATTATAACTGCCCTTTATAGAGCGGTCGTCTTAAAAATGTTACCAAAGGTTTATTCAAATTACTGTATTATGTAGAAGTCGTAGAAAACCACGCCTAAATATGGAAAATCGCTGAAGTAAAACTGGTTACGTACATATTCGGAAAACTTGTGGGGCAGTCGTCAATCCAAAATATCAGCTAGAAAATTAATACTATCCATTTTACCGAAATATTTTCTAACTATCGACAAACTTCCAAATTTTGACGCTGAAAGTCGTTAACGTTTTTAGTACATTTTGAGCATGGTCCTAGAATGAAAAACACTGAAATCTAAAATTTTTGGTAATTTTATTAAGCCGACGGCAGTTTATCACTTCCATAGCTTGCACTGTTACTTGTAAAGAATTCTTAGCAATAAAGTATAAAGTTGTCATTGTATAGTTTGGGTGTACTCTAATATTGGGCTTTCAATACCAGTATTCGTTCGGTATAACTGCTGGTTTACAATACCAAAATGGGCCTTTTTTTAAGTTGTACACTAACTTTTTTTTAGATCATAGAAATTTTACATAATCTCTACTCAGAATCATGCGTACTATCGTCTCTGATAGAAGAAATAACCACATTTTTACTAAAAAAAAACCCGACCGCGGTGCACTTTGAAACTGCATAAAATCCGCCATTTTGTTTATTTTAACGAACTTCATACCCAGTGACACTCGCACCATCAAGACGAATCTAATGACGTATCATTTATCAAAATCGGATGTGCCGTTGAGTAGTTACGAGCGGACACAGGAACGGACATACATACATACAGGTCAAACGCATAACCCTCCTTTGGGCTTCGCCGCAGTCGGGTAAAAAGTGTCCCAATTTTTTTTTCCGATTCCATTACTTTTCCATACACACTTGTATGGCGGTAACGGAACGGAAGAGCGATATTTGTATGAAAAAATTGGGACACTATTTCTTCTATCAGAGACGATAGTACGCGTGATTCTGAGTAGAAATGATGTAAACTTTCTCAGATCTAAAAAAAGTTAGTGTACAAATTTTTAAAAAATGGCCCATATACCGGTATCGTGGCCTGCGTTTGTACGGTGTGGCACGCTCGCTTCGCTTCCATGGGGACGAGTACATCTATTCTATGTATAGAGTTTTAATCATATCAGTCAGGTATGTAAGGGCATAGGTTAGTTTAGTCGTAAACTTACGCACTGCGAGCCTTCGGTCGTTCGGATTTTACCGAATTAGCAACCCGACCTATCATGTTTTGCAGAGACCAATATATCTGTATGAAATAATTCGATAAATGCATAAGTGCATATGAAATATATTAAATTACTAGTTGTCCTGTACAAGTACAGTTAACGGCACATGTTTACACTTTTCAACCAGACACTCCAATGAAATAAGGTCAACATATTTGTGTCGTCGACTGTACAAAAGTAGCTTAAATGTGTTTATTAAGACATTAAGTGATAGAGAGTTAAAAAATAAAGCATTCTTTACATACACACCGAACTCAAATCAAGAAGAAAACCGTTTAAAATATCGTATCATGAGTTCTCGGGCGCAGTGCGTAAGCGAAATCCGAATTAATCCGAGATAGCTCGGATTCGGATCGGCCGCTAGGCCTAAGCGCTCTAAGGAGTCTAAGGTAATCGTTTGAGTCATAAAATATATTTTTGCTCAAATTATTGCGGCGACAGTTATCAAACAAAAAGGTAATTATTACCTCTTGTCCCAGTAACGTTTTTGACCAGTCACTTACCATGTTGAGGAACACTTGCATTTGATTTTTTTTCTAAAGATATTGGGCATCAATCGGCGGAATCTATGGAGTTTAGTAAACTTTTTGTATATTTGCATCCAATACAATCGTGTTGTTGCAAATTGAGTTTCATTAATGGATGGTCCGGGGTATGTTGGGCCAAGGGTCAGAATGTCCAGGTGTCAAAATGACCAGGAAATAATCCCTTTTCACTAGACCCACAAATATACCAAGAGTTCAGCCTGCTCCATCGATGGAATTCATCCTTGTAAAGGACGGGAGACCATAGAAATCGGGAGTCATTACTGTTAAGAGAAAGTTTTTACTGATTTCACATATTATGATCTAGTCTAGGAGTAGAATGCCCTTCAAATACATGATTGATAATCGTTATAGTATACATGCTTAATTGTAAAATTCTTCAAAACACTAAGGGCAACTAGACAGTACATGTAACTTAGCTGTAGATATGTATCACATGTTGGTTAGAGGTCTGTTCTGACGATAATAAAAAAAACTATTAAACAATTTAATAAAACAAAAAAAATATTGTAATAAGTGTTGAATATTAACGCTAAATCGTTCAGTGTTTGGTGAGTACTTATTGTTAAGGTAGATATGTATAAAAGTACGTTTTGACTTGTTTATGTTGATATTTTGTGGAACCAAAGGAAAAGTCTACTCTATACCAAAACTGGCCAAATTGAACTGAGAAATGTTTATCCCTGATTTGAACTTTAAGATAAAAACTGAATAACAAAATAGCACGAAGGATTTAAAAACAAAATCAACATTTCTTAGTTCCATAAGCGTAATAAAGGACCTATTAAGTTTTATTTTTGTAACGAAATCAAACTTCCTTGAAAAATATTGTTGTAAGTGCACTATGTAAATTTAAATGTCATTTGATATATAATAGTAACAAATTGTGTTGACAGAATTACATGTAAAAAATGTAACAGCAAAATAACTATGACTAGTTAGAGTGCACTGAACTTACGATTAACCTGATATGGGTAGACGCCGTTCCAGACATTCGATTATTTTGTGACCTACTTTGATAAGCAATGATCGATCATGTCACATTCCGCGGGTAAAAGTACCTTATGGATATTGTCGCTTGCGTCCTTCTATCTTGATGTCCTATAGTAAAGGAGTCGGATACGACACAAGCGACAATGTCCATAAGGTACCTTTACCCGTGAAACGTCACATATTCTCACAGTACTCGGTATTTCTAGTCGGAATAAAATCAAATTACGACTTTACTTTCGTGAAACTTCCAAACTCATTAAAATGAATATATATATGGGAAGGCCAGTTTACAGCAAAATATGACACCATTACCTATCTATTAAGATTACATATACCGATTTTTTACAATACCTGGATCCCGGTAATCTCCATAGGTACAGAGAATGTATTCTCTGTACCTGGGTAATAAAGGCCCATAGCCGGTAACGGGTAATACTTATTTACTCAGTCATAATGACGCACAAATGTCAAATGATATTTATAATTTAGACTGTGCACCCTTCTTTATGTTAAAATGTAAGTGTTCAGTAATGTGCATATGAAATAAATGGTAAATAAATGAAAAATAAATTGGAATGCGATAGATACTGTGGATGTGAGTTGTTTATTTTTTGACCCTAAAACCCGTTAGGCGATGACCGTCAAGATGGCATACACCGTAAAGATATCCAAAATCTGATGCTGTCAATAAATAGTACCCACATAGTACCGAAGAAATACCTCGATGAAAAAAATAGTACCCTTAAACTTTTCGAAATATAAGGCCTGTTCACGGTGGACGCTACCGGGCCGTCAAGCTGGCGTACACTGCTTGTATCCCTGGAACGGCTTAGTTTTCGGTAACGCTTTATATCTCAAAAAATAGTACCCCTAATAGGGCCTTATATTTCGAAAAGTTTAAGGGTACTATTTTCTTCACCTAGTTATTTCGTCGGTAGAAAAAAATACTGGTTATAAATATCAATATCAAGTCCACGCAAACGTTAATCGTCCATTAATCGCGTTTCTCGTTAATGGGCATTTCTCCAGAAATATGTCTGCGACTCATTCATCCGTCTCCATACATTTAGTATGAAAAAGGGCCAGATAAATGAGCTGACCGCAGACATATTTCCGGAGAAACGCCCAAATGTGGCCCCAGAATGAGAGTACAAGATGCGAATTAGCGGCACCAGTTGGCAGTACCTTCCTTGTGCACGTTTCCTATAGAATCAGCGTGCAGCAGTTCCCATCATGTTGTCATACACAACGCAGATGGCATGCAGTCAGTCTGTACCGGCCCTTAGAGCGTCCACACATTGGGCCACTAAACGCGGCCACAAGTAGCGAGCGCGCGCCACTCCCGCACCTTGTAGCCCGAACGCGGCCACTCGAACGCCCGGTGTGCGCCGGTGCTATACATATAGTAATTATCCGTTCAACAGAGCTAATGCTGTTAAAGAATACAATACTATTGAGAGGTAAACCACAAATTAAGATAACAAGAATATAGTGTCAATAAAGTATAACTGCCTTGAAAGATCATTACATTATAGATTCTATTTACTAGACAGTAAAGTGTAAATGCAGTTATAGATAACTGCGATCTTAATTTGTTTTGCATTTCACATTCGCCCGACGGTCTGCAAGTGCGTATTCCGTAGAGAAAAGACTTAGGAGCGTTTACGATGCAGCGCGTAACTCAATATCGGCCACTAGATCGGCGATAGCCGTCAGCAATAGCGTCACACAAGCGCGCGCAGTCTATGTGTGCGTAAGTTGCGTAGCCGCCCGGGAGTATAGCGCGATTATGACATTTTGATACTTGAATCAAATAAAGTGCAGCGGTAAAGCGGCTAAAATGTTATTGCTGTATGTTGATTGACTTGTAGTCACTAAAAACTCTTTCATTTAAATGTTCCAGTTACGTTATTAACAAATATTTAATACGTATTTGTTCATTAATTTAACGAATAAAAAAAATTCAATGATACCTACAGTGTCGAAGTTTCGCGTGACTTCAAGCCTTTGGTACGATTTTAGCCGACTTCAAAAAAAGAAGTTCTCAATTCAACGGGATTTTTTTATATGCAAGTATGCATTTACAATTACTCGAAGACGGAAAATCATTTTCTTAAACGCTTTTATTTATTTTGCAATGTATTTATGTAACTCTGTTTGTTCGGCTGGAATACTGCAACTCAGTTTTAAAGCAGATAGGTATTTTCAACCGATTCAGCTGAAATTTTGCAAGAATATGTAAATTAGATGACAATGCAATATTATTATAAGATGAAGGTGATCTGATGATGGAGCCATAGGATCATCTACCGTGTTTATTCACCATGTTTGAGTTCATTTGATTAGTTGTGACGTGCAGTTTGCGATTATACAAAAAAGTACAGTCGGCAATACAAGCTTGTCTCAACAAAACATTTATTGACAGAAACTTATTTTTGTTTAAAAAGCTTACCTCTTGATGGTAAATCAGTTTTTTTTTGCATTTTTGATGTGCTAACTATGGCAATGACACGTTTGCAGGATGTTGCTGATTTTTTTATATGTTCTGTTTCACAAAAAATAGTAATGTAAAATTAAATAATTCGTCCTATGTTGATAAAATATTATTTACTTGTAATAGTCCTTACTGGAGGAAGAAAGAAAAAAGTTCAATGTAACCAAACGGTAAATTTTTTGGGCTCGGAGTCGCTTACCATCAAATGCTACGAAGGTTATTTTTTGTTTAATTAAGGAAATAAAAAATAAGTAAACGTATCGTAGTCGCATTTATTAGGGCTTTTTACATATTTCGAATTTTTCATTCTAATAATAATAAGCGCTATATGCTCCAGGCGTGGAAGTGTTAAAGGGCATAACGCCGCGAGTACCCTCGGAGAAAGCGCAGCACACCTCTCGACACCCTGCAGCCCTCGGCAGCGGTGTTGCCCCTGGGCCATTGCTCATAATGTCGCTAATTATAATCTACAACAATGGTCTCACAATTTTATAAATAAATATTAAATACCTTTTTTGAATGGCACAAATACCAAATTAATAAATGAACTGGCACGCACGTGGACTTATTCAATGAATACGCACGTGGACATATTCAATAACTATTCGCATAAAACTTAAAAATTAAAATCTCACAAAACCACAAAAAATTAAATGGCGACAAATTTCAAAACCATTTAGACTTTTTACCTCTTAGCTTCTCTGGCTTTTTCCATGTTGCCCTTATGATCTCTTTTTCTTTTTGATCGTGATGATTCTTTTTTATTACCCATTTTACTTGATCTAAAACAATTATATAGCTGAACCGTAAAACGTTTCTTAATGAAGTATAAAAAAATCATAAACATTACTTTCTACCCAAACGCGAGGGATCTACTGCAAGCCGTTACTTGGTTCTTGTCACTACCTTCCAAATGCAGCATCAGGTCATGACCATCGGCTGACAAAGAGGGCTCGACTAGACAATACGTTTGAGCCCAAACACGGGGGATCTACAGTAAGCCGTTACTTGGTTCCTGTCACTACCTTCCAAATGCAGCATCAGGTCATGACCATCAGCTAGACAAAGAGGGCTCGACTAGACAATACGTTTGAGCCCAAACACGGGGGATCTACAGTAAGCCGTTACTTGGTTCCTGTCACTACCTTCCAAATGCAGCATCAGGTCATGACCATCAGCTAGACAAAGAGGGCTCGACTAGACAATACGTTTGAGCCCAAACACGGGGGATCTACAGTAAGCCGTTACTTGGTTCCTGTCACTACCTTCCAAATGCAGCATCAGGTCATGACCATCAGCTAGACAAAGAGGGCTCGACTAGACAATACGTTTGAGCCCAAACACGGGGATCTACAGTAAGCCGTTACTTGGTTCCTGTCACTACCTTCCAAATGCAGCATCAGGTCATGACCATCGGCTGACAAAGAGGGCTCGACTAGACAATACGTTTGAGCCCAAACACGGGGGATCTACAGTAAGCCGTTACTTGGTTCCTGTCACTACCTTCCAAATGCAGCATCAGGTCATGACCATCAGCTAGACAAAGAGGGCTCGACTAGACAATACGTTTGAGCCCAAACACGGGGGATCTACAGTAAGCCGTTACTTGGTTCCTGTCACTACCTTCCAAATGCAGCATCAGGTCATGACCATCAGCTAGACAAAGAGGGCTCGACTAGACAATACGTTTGAGCCCAAACACGGGGATCTACTGTAAGCCGTTACTTGGTTTCTGTCACTACCTTCCAAGTGCAGCGTCAGGCCTTGATAATCTAGCTACACTAACAAATACATGCCTACGATTCCTACGAACATCTATCTACTTGAGCATATCTACTTGAATGAATAATTTCATAATTACCAGTAACCAAGTATCACAGTCGTTCATACACCAAAACTTTAGATACTATATCGAAACCTGTAGACTAATCGGGCGTAAATGCCAGTGGCTACAATGGCATTTACGACTTTTGAGTTTAAAGTTTTCTGTAGTTCTTCGACCTTCAAGCTCGACACGACGTAAATATTTTTTTAAAATCGGCGATACGTCCGTTCTCTAAAGAGCCGCGGCTCGGAATGACGAGCCGAGGCGCACGCGTCACGTTTTATAGGTAGTTTTGAATGAATCTAAATACATATTTTATTAAATTTATTGTTACTTTTTTTGATTGATTATGATACAGGATAAGTTGTTTTGTCATATTCATGTATAAACAGACCTTTTGTTTAGCAATTAGTTAGCCAAAACGTGCCATAAAGTTAACGAAAAGTAAGTAGTTTTCATCAATCAAATTAGTTGAAGAAAACATAAAAAATCGCAAATTTGGTCAACTGAGGAAATAGAACATTTTATTACGTTTCTAAAAATGTACATCATGTTTCATAACTTCAGACAGTTTAGGCTTTAAATGCCGAAAATGACAGCATGTTTTGGCAAATTTTGAAAACGTGCATGAAAGAAGTGCCCACAATCGTAATAAAACATAAGAATATACAAAATTTAGTCAATTGACCCCAAAACTAATGAGTTGCCTATTATGTTGGTGTGATATTTTTGGTGGAAACTGTTAACGTTACCACGAAAACTATGCGCAAAATCATGGCAAATCAACGATTTCGCGTTTTTCCATCGTAAACCCTCTTAGAGATACTATGAGCTTTCAACGGATTATCGGTTCTATGACCGTAATGATAAGGCGGCAAATGCTTTCAAACAAAAAAATAATAATGCGTTTTGCTTTTACAGATTCAACGGGGAGCCAGGTAGACCGCCCGGGTTTACTCGTGTTACGCATTGTTATTTTTTTTTTGTGGTATTGTATTACCTCAATGGCATTGTTCGCTCAATGACATTGTATACTTTAACAGCATTAGCTCTCTTGAACGGATAATTTCTATACAAAATGTATGAAAAACTCCGCCCGCCGCTTATGGCAGCCACCAGTTGCCGGGTTGTGGCCTCCACTAAAGTAAACGCCATTATAATAAAAAAAAATACTATGACTGTGACTTAATTTATAACCTAATAAATAAAGTAAGGTGGCACAGTAAATTCTTGAAAAGATTTAAGGATTACACGATTTACACGTCTCATGAATTTATTTTGTCTTTTTAGTCCTATCCTGATGCGTGCAAACGATTGTCGATAACATTTTATCGATATTTATCTAAGACTATTTAATTTTCTGTGAGCCAGACAACATTTTTATCTGTCAAATTAGTTCGCCTAATTATGGCGTTTACTTTAGTGGCCCAATGTGCGGACGCTCCAGTGTACGCGGCATTTTTCTCAGCGAATAAATTCTAGTAGTAGGTATAAGGAAGAACTGAGGAACTTTCAAAAAGAAAACATCCAGATACGATTTCCTTTTTTAATCACCCAACCTCCGACACATTTTCTTACAATTAAGAATTATCACATTTAACAGTGAAAACTGACGATTCACAGAATCTAATCAAATCTGCAACGGGAAGATCTTAAACTGTAGCAACTTGACAATTTTCAAATTGATAACCGAAGATAGACACATTGCTTACAATTAAACGTTTAGATACACTAGACAAGGCAACTAAAATATAACATAATAAAAACTAAAGCTAGTCAAATTGTTCAAAAATGTGCTCAAGGTTAATAAAACAAAGTCCACACTGTGTCTTTACTGTCCAGTAGGCTTATGATATTATGCTACGCTTTGTCACGCGATAAATAAATGATAAAGCATCCGTCACTCTCACACACTATATTATTATGTCAGAAAGCGACGGATGCTTTATCATTTATTTATCGCGTGACAAAGCGTAGCATCATAAGCCTACAGTATTATTCGTATCTCAGAGTGGTATGAGTGATTGCTCTTTTAATCGCAAGTTGAGGACACAAAAAGGACACGTTGTAGACTTAGCTTAAAACACTAAGCTGATTCATCTCTAGTACTGGCTCCATCTGTTTACAATTCTTATTAATTTGTCGGCTAAAGCTGCCAACTCCTTTAAAATTTCTATTCTGAAATAAATTCAATTATTTCAAATTAAGATTGAATATTGTTTGTAAATCTCAGAGGAGTTAAGCAGCTTTACACTCTTAGCCAACGTTATGACAATTTGAGCATCATCGACCCTAAAAATAGCATTTGCAAGGACTTGATGTGAATTAACTACATACACTGATCTAAATATGTAACCAATGATTCTAGCAGCTAGATTCTAATAGCTACACATATAATTATCATCACTGCCATCTCGCGGAATTTTGCTGAATGCGTTTCTAGGACAGATGCGCGCCAAATTTAAACGCATTGTATAGATAGAGCCAGCTTGGAGGTGACGCAATATTTTGCGTATCTCACATCACACGCGGGATATTTTAAAGGCGTGACGTAACAAGTCATTCACCTTATACTGCTGCTCAAATGGGCAAATTAACACATTTTGTAATACCAAGGTCATTCTTAAACCATAAACGTTTTTAGATGTATGAATTTGTGAGCTGATGATAATTTTGTTATTTGTTAATCCTTTGCTAACAGATAATCCCGAAATTTAATGTTGAATAATCTATTGTTTGGAGGTCCATCCTTAAATCAAATATAGATTTACATGCACTAATGTGAGATAATTTGATAAAACTTGACTACTTTTTCAGGATCTGACATGTTTGGGATATTCAGAATACAGAAAAAATTACCCTGCACTACATTAACATTTCCAAATTCTAGAAAACAAACTGTCTCGGCATGTTATTGAAATCCATCCATCTTATTATATTGAAATATTTTTAAAAGTCTGAAGAGTTTCTGAAGAGGTCAAAGTTTTGTACATACAAACGATTGAACTTAAAACTACATTATTCAATTAAAAAGTCCTATTTATCAACTTAAAATTAGTATCACTATTACCAGTACAGGAACTGAATGAGATGTAAAAGCTGTCGCTTCAGATCTAGACTTCAATAACTGGCAAAAAATAATTAAATCATAAAAATGCACTTTAAGTGCCAAGTTATACAAAAATGTAATGAGCTCGGCTGTCACTATTATCCTTATACGATAATTAACGATGGCTTACACATACTACAGTATTTACAGAAGACAGCCATACCAACTGTGGACCAAATTTAAAAGTAAACTACTCTCACTTTGCAGCATGGTTTAAATCTTTGAAAAGTATAATTAGCATCAGCTGCTTATACCTACCTCAACAAATAGACATTACTTCTATTTGCTAACACATTTTTTTGGATTTTTATTTGCTCTTTAGGATACTGACATCAATGGAAACGCTTATCAATTAATTAATACATAAATCCACACTGGGATCTTATCAATGCTATCATCAAATGCTCTGCAATATTACTCAATGTAACCGCATAATATACTGTTTATCATATTAAGCTACTAATAATAATACTCTAATTAGAGTCCACACTGCATGCAGCTGTAAAATAAAACTAGATTGTTGAAACAGGCCTGTACCCAGAGAATCCTTTGGTTGCAACTAATGGTGTAATATTCTCTAGGCACTGCCTGTTAGCCTGTACTACTTTTTAGCTTTAGCGGAATGCCCCTGCTTATTTGGAGGCGTCCATCTCAATGCCGATGGATCAACGCACAGCCGCGGCTTCTTGAAATTAGAACTGGCAAGCTGTTCTGCCACTATTTTCGGAGTTACACAGATGACATGCTGCCCTTTCCAGTATTTCACCATGTTCATGGATTGGAGAGTGGATATGATGTCTGTCTGAGATATTCCGGTCATTTGACTCAGATCTTTGATGCTCAAAGTGCCTCGGCTGGCACTCAATACTTCCAACAACACATATGACCAGTATGACCTGTAACTAAGCTTGCCAAGATCTGACAAAGGCTTCTCCGGACTACCTACCACCTGTTCTAGCCGCGAGAGCTCATAGCTGAATGCAATAAGCAGCTTGCCGTAGCCTTGTCTCTGGTATGGAGGTAGAGTGAGTATACAAGCTACATTGTTACCTTCCGGGGAGTCCTTCTCTTTAGAAAAGTATCCGACTAGGTGAGCACCCTGCTTGTCTACTTCGCACAGGGTGTAGAATAAGAACTGTTCTATATCAAAATACAATGTTTTATGGTCTAAAAATAATTTTGCTAGTAAACACAGATTTTGGCAATAAATCTTGTGTTCTTTACCATCTGCTTCAAATATAGCAATAGTGCCTTTTCTGTATATTTCGCTGCCCTGTGGTTGTCGAGCAGTGCACTCACTGAGATGATACCTGTACGTTTTTTCCATCCTCATATATTTTAAGCAGTATTCGCATATCCATAGTTTAGACTGTTTGCCGTATTCGTCTGGGTAGGGACTAAAATACCAAGTATCGATCTCGTACTTTCCTATTTGAATCTTGTCGATGTATTTGACTTTGGTGATAGCTTCATGTTCCTTCTCTAGCGCTGCGGTCGTGGGGTCCATTTCAGCGTAAGACTTCTGTACGTGGTTGATCTCGTCATGTTTACGTTTCTGGTTCCGCGTTATCTTCCGGCCGGACTTATCGGTGAGCAGGTGGTCGGAATTCAAATTGTTATTCGACTGCTCGCACATGTCAAACCTATCCGACATAACGCGGTGGCGGGAAACCCACTCATCGAGCCTCCGGTCGTACCCCACATAATGCACGTAGTATTCAAAGCCAGAATCCGCAGCATTGTATCGCGTTTGGATTATCTCCGCCGGGTGCCATGACTCATCCGAACGCCGTACTAAATAATGCTCTCCTATGTCAAGGGGCTGCTCTTGTGTCGATTCCGAATCTTCCTGATCTGCACTACGACACTCTGGGTTCGGTAATTCATTATTCACAATGGGTTTTTCCAGTTCTTTATCACCTTTAGCCATAGTTATAGAAAACTCGACAGTATCACGCAATACCGCGCAACTACCGTTGTGGCCGCTGCAGCCATAGCACGTCCATAGACTATAAAGTAGAGCCAGCAACGCGCAATAACTGCCGCAAAAACATGCGAGGCTAGAGTGCATGGAAAATTACCGGTTTTTTTCAACTTTACCGATTACATTAAAACAATACATTTTACAATTGTAATTTATTGAACATTGGTATCCTGAAGTTTACTACATATAATAAAAGTAATTTTCACACAAATACAAATAATAATGAAGTGACCATGTTCAACGATATTATGTTTTCACGATCTCTATGGTTAAATAAAAAAAACTAAATTCTTGTTTGTGGTCATCAGTGTTGCTCGCTCCAAAAGTTATCCACACTTTTAACCATTTTGTAAGATGTAAACTCTACCTACACAGTGCTATTCATAACGTTTTAAGACTGAATAGCGGAGACATTTTGCTAAACACATATACGAACATAATCATTTGTAGAATAGTTTTACCTACTTTGATTCTAAATCGTAATTATTGCAACAAAAACAGAATGATGGAAATGGAAATTGTATCGCAAATCCTTAATTCGCACATGGCAACATTATTTTAATGCCGTTGCTGTAATCGTTGACTTGACGGCGAACGAGACGTCTCTGAGTGAACGGTGATTTCGTGAACAAATTGTTCTTATCGCTCGCATAGAGATATGAAATTAATATTGTTATCTAAAAACTGTGCTACCCATTTACACGAGTGTTGATTGTGTGCTGTTGTGCATTGATTACATTTGTACGTGGTATTTCAGTGCAGTGTTGATCGGAGGAATTCAGGAGATCGCTTGTGTAATTGTGCTTTATTACTTCAAACGTCTCGGCAATCAGCAGAAATGCAGGCGATCAAATGCGTGGTGGTCGGCGACGGGTAAGATGTCGTTACTATCTTATTTCCTACACGGCTGCTGTCCGACTTGCTATACATTTCACGTTACATTGGTATACTGACGTCATTTTTAAATTGATGCGTTTAAATTTATGTTCCTTCTATTAGTACCTCGTATGCCGCGGCGTATTGTATTGGTTATTTTTGATTATTGCGTGGTTATTCTGTGGTTACTGGAATGAGGCAGTTCAATTACTGGATTACTGGTCATCATGGAAATAACCAAACAAGCTATGTAATAGACATAACCAATATGTTGTTTGTATTTTATTTACTATCACTTATAAGTATAGTCGAACTAATAAAAGAAAACTGATTATCTTCTTGCAAAGCGATTAGCAGAGTATTAGGATAAGAAATCTGCTTTCAACTCATAATAAATTCACATATTTACATAGTCACAAATGTTCCTCTCCACAACAAACTATCCATAGAAAAACACCATGTTGCACATACCGGTCAATTTGAAAATATACATAATTAACACTTTCAGGTGAGTGACGTCCATAGACGTTGAATATGTAGGTAATTTTTAAACAATTAGTAGCAGTTTGTAACCTCCAACCCTTATTGTTTTTGTCATTCTTGTATGTTGTCAATAAAAGATTTTATCTCAATTTTTTAAATAATAAACTTTCACTCCTTGCTTGTTTAGCAAAGGGTATTTTGCCAATGTTGGTGTGTAGACATTTCACACAAGAGGACTGTTAGGTGAAAAGAAATTTTGAATTTTGTGAAGGATATGTTGAGGAATCCTACAACAATTAATATCACATATTGTGGACGGCACAGACGAAACAAGACAATTTTACAGTAAAAGAAAAGAGAGGGACTTCTCTCTTTTTTTTGGATGACAGAAAGATAGACCAACTGTTTCATGCAACTATACAGAATTATTTTTTGACATTTAAAAAAAACAAGTTTGTTGGTAGGGGGGGGGGGGGGGGGGGGGTCAAAAAAATCACTGAACTGGTGTGACGTACTTTATGGATGACCCCTAAATGGTAGATCCATTGCTCTAAATCCTTTAGTCACTAAGTATTTTAATTTTTTAATTGTCACACTATATGAACTCGGTTTAAGTTTCAACTCAGTTTACATTTCAGTCCTGCAAAACAAATGGCACTAACTCATTTGCTGACAGTATGTCAGCAGGTATAATCATATGTATAGTTCAACAACCTGGAATTGATGCACTGTCAACGAAAGTGTTAACTGTTATGCTTAACATGAACTTAAAAATTTTGTGCATCATACTTTCAATTAAGCATTCTTAAGTCTACATATTCAACATCTTTGGTCAGGTGAGTAACATCCATAGACGTTGAATATGTAGGGTTAAAACTTTCAGGAGAAAGTGTTAACCGTACATATTCGACAAAACTTATATACCTGTACATAAATACAATATCAAATGAAAATCTTTATCAAGTTATCAAACCAATATTCTTAGAACTGAATATAGGCAGCTTCTGTTATCAGTTTGTGATAATGTTAATGCAAAATGGAGATAAACTCTGGTGTATTGTAAAAACGTATGTCTGATAAATTTGTTTTCTGTGAGTCATACATTTGTATGTAACTAAGGTAATTTGAACCATACCATAAGTACCTGTTTATCACTACCTTGTGACATGCCGTCAGCCTTACAGATTTTGGTAAATCCCATGCATAATAAGGGAAAAAAGCAATCACTATTATGCGGAACATAGGTATCCTTTAAAGACTTCCACAAACAAACACACACTTTGCCTGAATCAACTTTCAACAACCTTAATTAGATTGCGAGACAATAATTAGCACATTATAACAGACCTATTGTTATAGAAAAACACTACTTAGAAACATAAAGTACTATTTTTCTGCTTCAATGACTGATCAGATTTCCTATCTTGATGGAAGTAATTAGTACAACAAAGCGTATCTAGTGTTATCACATGATATTATTGTCTGGTGTTTTGTGTTTCTATGCCAGTGGTTCCTAACCTTTATTGCCACATCACCCACAGCCCCCCCTCTAGATTTGTATCATTACCCCTCCAAAAAATAGGTAATACAGACAAGTATATGAAAGTACTCAAAGAAAAACAACTTAATATGAGTATTACCCCTGAGAAAACTTAATTTTACCCCTAAAGGGGTAATTACCCCCAGGTTCGGAGCCACTGTCCTGTGCCATACAACCTACATTTTACATAATTGGATGTGTATAATATATGATGTACATGGTGGGAGTACAGTACAGTAAACAATTGCACCATATGCCACAGTTAGGGAATGTGACTCGGTTATTTTTCTAAAAATAACCAATTGCAATCCGTAGCCATAGTAAAACATAGGAAGACTGAAGTGCTTGTCATTGTCTAAATAAAATGTGTTTATTGAATAATTGAAATTACAAATAAAATATAACTACTTACTGATCTAAACTTAAGTAAAAAATTAAACTCATCTTAAGAAAATAAACCTAAATTAAAATTGTCTAAATTGCTTTGACATTTCTTCATGATTGACAGTTCTCTTTAGTAGCTGCAGTGGCGCATATAGCCAATACTAGTATTGCTTCCACAATCTCGAGTAGGTATTTAATCTGGTTTTAATATGTAAACCCCCCCAAGGATTGGGGATTCCTGGACTCGACAGGCTCTTGCAGTGGACTTTAATGTCAAATGCCTCCCACAATAGACCTGTACTGCTTAAAGCGACTATAAAATGCCCCAATATATACCTGAAAGAAATATTGCTTGACTTTACATAGTGACTTTTGCCTGATTTTGATGTCTATTGCTATGAGAAGCAATATGACGGCACGCTGGTTCACTTGCTGTTCTGACCAAATGAAAAACCCTGTTAGGGGCTTACTGTTAATCAAGTCAACTGCAGGCATTCTGCAGGATAGTCCTGGATTCCATATTTCTGTCCCACATTTAAATATTCATTAAAATGTCCCAGAAAAGGCGCAAAGTGTCCAACATTCTCGCAGCCAGCATGGCCAGTGTGGTTCTGGTGTGATTCTAGATAATTTAGACCTTTGGCGGTTATTTTGAAGCCAAAGCAGTGGGGAAGGCGACAATATGAAACTATCAAGAGAGAAACAATGTCTAATCAAGAGTTTCCCTGGGACAATAATGGGAATAACGTAGGCAAAGCCTTTACCTGCGTAAATCCTATATAATAATTATAAGTGAGAATGTGTGTGCCACGGCTTCAAGATCAACAACATTAGCTGATTCCATCTTGTAACATGAGTCAGCTGACCTAGTGCTTAGATGTACCTGCATAATTCATTGACTTAGCCTAGATGTTGGGTGTGATATGATTCATCATCATCATCCGCCTATTATACGTCCCATGGCTGGACGCAGGCCCTCACATACATGAGAAAGGGTGAATGGGCGTATTATTTTGTATGATTGCATATTATACTTGTAGCCGGAAATAGGAACATACATAATATTATCACAACGGTATGTCCGTCACTCGACGGCACGATAACCGCACTAGGTTAATCCTTTGTCAACATTCCTCCGTATTTTCGGACCACACGCATGGATGGGCAACTAACGGCCGCCCATCCTTTTATAATAATAATTGTCAATCAAAAAGTAGGAGCATATTTGTTCCACTTTCATATTCTAATGTTCAATTGAACTTTTTTAGAGTTTCGTACTACCTCTAAAGAAAAAAGGGACCCTCGTCCCGTTTTTCTGCCCGTTCATCTGTCGCAGCCACGTCACAGCCAATTCGCTGCGAAACTACTGGACTGATATAGTTGAAATCTGGTACACATTTATTGATTTAAACATTACATTCACCATTTTCACTCATTATGATTTTGACACCCGCCTCGCCAGTCCCTTCGCGACCATGGACGTTACGGCACGGCAGAAACGTCAAGGTAATAGCATGTTTTTACGCGATTAAGTCCCGTTTTTTTATAATAATGGTACACATTTGTTTGCCAATTTTACCATATCTCAGTATTAGTCATG
Organism: Eudemis profundana; assembly: GCA_947034925.1. Taxonomy (NCBI): domain Eukaryota; kingdom Metazoa; phylum Arthropoda; class Insecta; order Lepidoptera; family Tortricidae; genus Eudemis; species Eudemis profundana. Next base: position 22,489,161 of record OX344805.1, on the reverse strand, counting down.
GGATATCAGGATTTCTGGGCTCATGAAAAGATTGTGGTCAGACTTTGAAAATCAAGACCTTTCCCCGTGCTGCCAATGCTGTCAGCTGATGGATTTACGATTTATACCCGCATTGTGTTTCCTTGTTTCTGTTACGCAGATATTGTGAATATACCTGCCAGTGACGTGGCGTTTAATAAATCTTTGGGCAAGCTGGAGCAGCTTTGGCTTCAATTTTCTTTAATGCCGGCTCTACACATTGGGCCAACGTTGGCGCGTGAGCAGGATGCAGCAATGTAAACGAATGAGATCGAATTATAGCCCTCTCCCTCTAAAGCATAGCTGCATCCTGCTCACGCGCCAACGTTGGCCCAATGTGTAGAGCGGCATAAGAGCACTAGAATCAAGTGCTGAACTGGCTAATATTAGGCACGCCGATGGGAATCGAGTTCTATGGACGCCACGCGACTGGTACCTACTGTCATCTCATCTCTGACAGTTAATATTGTTTAGTCCGAGGCCGCGCCAACTGTAGAACATAATAGAGGTTGCTCGGATACGGAGTACATCGGAAACGGAGCCCTTTCTTGTCAAGAGCAAGGGCGTTTCACCCTCTGTAGTCTATACAACCACTATGTAACTACAACCTGAACCTTTCAGACTTGACAGGCGGGTTGAGCTATCAAAAGGCCACCATTGAATGATTTTACATGAAATTCGTAGGCTTTCAATAACTACCCAGCTTTGCTTTCATAACGTGAAGCGGTTTTGGCAGCGATTCATGAATAGGTCGAATATATTTTGTTTTACTTAATTTTCATTTTTTAAACAGTTATTCGGGATGATGAAACATGATGATTTACGTGTAACAATTGTAACCGAAAACCATGCTTATACGGCCTGACATCATTTAGTACCTACAGTGACTGAAGACTTCCTTTCGATTCATCATTCAATAGGGTACTTTTCTGACAGCTCAAATCAGTTACTTTTTATGAAGTGTCAAAACGCCCCAGATTAGTATAATTTTTTTTAAGGAAAAATATCAATATGACCATTATATTCAGTGGATACCATCTCCTTATTTTTAGATTTAGATGTGTTTTTACCGAAAGAGCTGAAAAGGTGAAGGTTAGTTATTTTTGCAAAATTTCCAAAAGTTGATTTAAAGGCTCCCGTGTAATCATTTGTAGGTAATGCCTACGGGCAAGTACCTGCGCTATTGTTTCCTTTAAGTCTGATTACTTACATAAAGAGTAACACACTAAGGTAAGGGCTCTTAGTCTCTTAAATATAAACACGAGCTCTGGGACTGGTTGAAAGATAGACCGTTGGCACAGACTGGCAAGTGAACCTGCGCCCGTGTTGGCACATGGAGTTGAAATGCGGGTTCGAGTTCCGCCCGAGGCATATCTATGTGGTCTAGTGAAAAGGATAGTCTTGACATAAAGCTCTCCCATTCTAACAACACTTCCTTCCCAGTTTGTCACAGTTCTACGATCCTTATCAAACTAATCGATTCGGCGTAATTTTGCCGAACTAAAGTATAATTGATACAACCCGCGACCTCGCATTCAGATGCTTAGGCTAGGCCCGCCAATAGTAAGCACCATATACTATTTTTAGGTTAACGGGTTTGCTGTCAAGGCTGGCTTATTCGTTTCTAATTTCCAAGCGTTTTGTGGGCATTAAATGAGCGTTTTGATGGCATAGTCAAAGTATAAAGACATAAAAGTAGTGAAACTTCAGGCGTTTAGGAGCGCGCGATACGTATTCAAGGTCGAGGCGCAGACAGTGCTATCCGTACTGGGGCATTCTTAAAACTTTGCTTGTAGTGCGTTCGTTCATGGAGCGCACAGATACGAGCCGCGCGATGTACCTTTTGTAAGACGAAAAATTACTGCTATTAGGCTGTGTTTCCACCAGAGATGTGCGAGGTAGGAGCGGTGTGCGAGGAAAAAATCCACCAATGCCGGGCCGAGCCGAGCGAGGCTAGGTACAGTCAAGGAATTTAATATCCTACCCGTTTCATTGAAATGTTGTTAAGCATTCACGATGCATTAAGGTCGAAATTTCTATTTCAGTAATAGTATTTAAATGTCAATACGTATTATTTGTCACTGCACATTACAGATAACCTCTTTGCGAAGTCATTTGCTCATCTAATTACGAATACGTGTCAGTTGGTGTCAGTGTCAATCGAGAAAATTTTAAAATAATTCCGAATCCAGACTTCGGAAAGTCTACCGCAAACGTTCATGATCTAAATTTCGCTATCTGCGTTCCTTTCATTCGAATATTGCAAGAACGAGAAAGATGGATTTTTCGAATTTCGATTACGCGGTTGTCGTCCTTTTTTGGTAGTGCCTTGACGTTCCAAATTTCAGTTCACCATGTCAACGTTGTTAATCTGTTACCTAGTTACTGACACAAAACTATGCGTGTGATGTGTCAAAGTAACGTCGTACTCTAGCTAGCTCTTAAGATGACAGTATGCTATACGATATTGGACCTTAGGTGGGTTGGAAATTAAATTCCTTGACTGTACAAAGATTGGTGGTTTTTTTTCCTCGCACACCGCCCCGCTGCCTCGCACAGGTCTGGTGGAAACGCAGCCTTATACTGTGTCACGTAATGAAATTTCACATTTCACCACACACTAGTCTACACATTTTCAAGACTACATCTCTTATAATAGTACATTGTGTATCAAGGGCGGTAAGTAAGGAATTACAAACGAGTGTTTGTTACAAGGTCGAGGCGAAGCCGAGGGCTTTAACAACACGAGTTTGTAATTCCTTTACCGCCCGTGGCACACACAATGTTTTTCATCACACTTGTGAGGAAATCTGATTAAAATAACCTTCTTCTTCTTCTTCATGTGCCATATCCTCCACGGATGTCGGCGACCACTTCCCGGAACTCTTCTCTATTCCCAGACTTTCTACCCAGCGAGGTAGCGTCAATTCCCGTCCAACTCCTAAGGTTATCCATCCAAGTAAGTCGTTTTCTTCCTCTGCCCCTTTTCCCCTCTATTTTACCTTCTATTATGTTTTTAACTATACTATATTTTTCGTGTCTATATATATGTCCAAAGTAAGCGGTTTTTACGAAAATAACCTTACTTAACCTAAATAAAATTGTAAAACTGACAGTGACATTAGTGACATATATCAAGACGACAAGTCACGTTCAGAAACCATAGCGGTAAAGACTTAAAATGGTTGAATTTATATTTGCAAAATACTGAAATACACTATTTAAACATTTAATTAATGTTACAGAAATATGTGTTTACATGTATTTGCAATAACAGTTGGCGTTTCCTTTGATCATGACAAATAAGAGTAAAACAGAACCAGCGTTTCAAATTTAAAAAGAAAACCATTACGCCCTAGGGCGTAATAGGTCATTTACGGCCCGCAAAACCTACATGTAATGACACCATTTTCGAGCAAGTGTGATGAAAAATATTTTTTCGTACCAAAAGTGGCAAAACTGATCACTTATGGAATTATCTCGTTTCATCGAATAAAGTAGGAGCATCAGTTACGTTGTGGATCAAAAATATTGCTTTGACCAGCAGGACGTTCGACGAGGGATGTTAATAATGTTTACTCTTACCCAAGAAAACTACAGCATAATTATTAAGAAATCAGATTTTACATAAAAAGTTTCGTTACAAAATGTCATGAGAACAATCCGACCGTTGCGAATGTCGCTGCCCTCAGTTCCTGCAAGTTCCTATTTTGGTCCTAAACCCTATATTTACTCGCATTTAGTTTCCATTCCATATATACCTTAGCCATTAAGACCGCCACACGGTCGCTTTACCTTTTAAGTCGCAGTTCCAAAGGTAAGTAACAGGGGTTTCGCTTTTTAACATTCAAACTATAGGAAAGTGAAAGTACTTAATGACCTCGGTTGATAGTGTCACATCCTTGTTTGCTCGAGTGATTCGTGCTCGGCATCTACTTGCCTTACGTATTGTAACTTTACCCCTCTCTCTCTCTCTCTATCTCTCTGCCACAGCCACAACAAACCACAGCGACCACTTCAACTCCGGTGTTGGTGGCGCCATGCGCTCTTGTGTCAAAGTATAAAGACAACCAAGTAGTACGACTTCGGCCGTTTAAGGAGCGCGCGACACGTATTTACACAGACGCACGACGCGCGTCTGTGTGAGTGAACGGCATGCTCGCGCATGCTCATTTCCTTGCCTGTGGTGCGTCCGTACACGGCGGGCACACATGCGCGCTCCCGATGTACCTTTTGTAGGAAAAAAAACTACCGTATACCGTGCTTATGTGGCTTACGTACCCGATCTTGTTACCAGTGCCGTAAATAGGGCGGTGCCACCGATGCCCAGGCACAGGGCGTAGACTCTGGGGGGGCGCAAGAATGGCCAGACCAGGCAGGACCCTAGGGTACCTCTAATATCTAAAAAATAAGGGCGCAGTTATAGAAGCTCGCACAGGGCGCAGAAAAGGCTATTTACGGCACTGCTTGTTACCGAAGACTCTTGTGCAGACAAACTTTACCACATAATAAGTAATAGTACCTACTACGTACAGAAGTCTCTCTATCGAAACTGTCGTTCGAGTCCGCCCGCCGAACGGACGCACCGGATCCGACCGTCTCTCTCTATCGCATAATTAGGGCTTGCAAATATTCGACTTTTTCAAATATTCGAATATTCGAATATGATTTTGTAGATATTCGAATAATTCGAATATTATTCAAATACTACCAAAAACTATTAAAAAATCGTTTTTCTTAGTATTTTTTGTGAAAAACATGTTAGAAAAGATATTTTTTACGCTGCGATTACCTTAAGACTAATCAAACTTAATTAGTCTTACTCAAAACCTATAAACCGACTAGGTAGAAGAGGGAATTGATTTGTTTGCAATATTTATTTATATACAAAGCAAGGAAGGAATGAAGAAGTCAGCTTTGGTGAACCCGATCCTTAAAAAAGGCGACCGCTCAAACCCATCCAACTACAGGTCGATAGCCATAACCTCTCTGTTCTCGAAGATAATGGAGTCCATTATCAACTGCCAGCTCCTTCGGTACCTAGAGGACCACCAGCTGCTTAGTGACCACCAATACGGTTTCCGTAAAGGCCGCTCAGCTGGTGATCTTCTGGTCTACCTAACACATCGTTGGGCACAGGCGATCGAGACTAAGGGTGAAGCATTGGCCGTTAGTTTGGACATGGCAAAGGCTTTTGATTGGGTTTTGGCACAAAGCATTTCTTCTTCTTCTCTTTCTTCTTCTGTCAAAGCCGTAAGCCGTAACAGACTTGTTTGAAATTGAAACTTCTCTAAAAGAAGTTTCAGAATGGGGTCGACTTAATATAGTCCGTTTTACCCCTACGAAGCCACAGGTTTGCGCTTTCACCGCTAAAAAGCTTACGTTTGTTGCATCACCTCGTTTTGAGAGCACCCCCAATTAACTGCCACAGCCACTATTGGAACCTTGGCGTCGACATATCAAGTGAAGTCCAGTTCCGCGGCCATTTAGAGGGTAAGGCTAAATTAGCCTCTAACAAGCTCGGTGTACTCAACAGATCGAGACAGTATTTCACTCCGGCCCACCGCCTACAGCTTTATAAGGCGCAGGTCCGTCCACATATGGAATACTGTTCTCATCTGTGGGCTAGGGCTCCCCAGTACCAGCTTCTCCCTCTAGCTAGACCGCATTCAGCGGAGAGCGACTCGTATCGTCGGCTGCCAAGATATTTCAGATGGGCTCGACTCCTTGGCACTGCGTAGAGATGTAGCCTCGCTCTGCATCTTCTATCGTCTGTATAACGGGGAGTGCTCCGAGGAATTGTTCGGATTGATCCCTGCCGCATCTTTCCGCCATCGTCCTACGCGACAATATTTCCATCCTCACCACTTAGATGGTTGGCAGTCCACAACTGTGCGTTTTGCTAGAAACTTCCTGCCTCGCACGACTGAACTGTGGAATAAATTGTCGGCTGTAGTGTTTCCGGACCATTTTCTCGTTTGCCCCCTATTTCATAAAATCCTTTGGGGGAGTTATGTCGGGGTCACCCCCTCAGAAGGAAAAGACATACCCACTTAAACCACCTGGACCCGAGTTACCTGAGAATAGCAATTTGTCTAAGAGTTGGAGTCAAATATTTGCATGTACCCCACACATGGCTGCATTCCGCATTCAGGCAACCTCTTAACAGGCCGGTTCAGCATACAAACAGTCCCAAATCATAAAGCTGTCCCGTCGCTGCTTTTTTGTACTTTCACTAAATTGGTAGGTTTATCCTCGTTAAGCTCATTTCCTAAATTTAGGATATTTTGCTGAAGTAATTTTCGAGGTTATTAAGATGAGAATAGAATTCTAATTTCATAAATGCTCCCCTGCTCATCACCCCCCCCATTGGCCTCACGAGGATATTAGTCTTAGAAATTTTAACTAACTGGCACATGCTTCGAAACATCCCAGAGCTGGCGCATACTTCTCTCAAAAAATTGTCCTTGCGATTAAGAAAGTTAATGACGCATGCAAAAAGAAGACCCTGCCACAGGCTGCAGCTCAGCCTAGAGAGGATATTATATTTTTTAATTTAATCATTGTTTTTTATAGCGTAAAAAGTTACGCTGCGCTATTTTAGGCATATTTAGTTTGAAAATATGTAATTGATTACTTTATCCTTTCATTATTATGTCCTTTGGTAGCATTTTCATTTAAATTCCATTTAATTTAAATAGGTAGTAAAATTATTCGAATATTCGAATACCTTACCAGGTATTATTCAAATAGCAAAATTAGCCGAATATTCGAATATTCGAATTGCAAGCCCTACGCATAATGCGTGCTCTTTCTGGTCACTGGCTAAGGCCCGCTCGCGGAGGCCTCAAGGCCGAGCGGCGAAATCGCAGAGTGAGCCACTCCTGACTGTGCGTCGTAGCGAATCGGTAGCGGGGAAAGATACACCAATCAACGTGCCTAGACTCGCCCAGCGCAATTCCTGACTTTACTTAATAGTCTTAATACTAACTGCGAGGCGCCCGACAAAGCCTCATTTTGTATTGCAAAATTTCTATGAAGGCTAGTAAATGTTAAGAAAAGAATGAAGGTAGCAAAAGCGTTGGAGGCGGCGTACCTTTTTATAAAATAGTGGGACCGCGGTAACGAAGACTGATTCTTTGAAATATGCAACGGAAAATGTCTAGACTTTTACAATGTTGCCTGCAGTGAGTTTAAAGGCAGGTTTGCAGAAAGCCAGTAACCAGAAAGATCGTAATTTTGCATTTTAACAATCATTTTCTTACATTGTAAGCCGCTAATCTCAGAAACTATAAAAGAATCTCATTACACATGCAGTATCCTGTGGCACACGTGCTTTCGGATGTCATAATCGTTTAAATGCCTCTCAAGATGTGTGTTGCGCTCGCTCTAAATTCACTCGTTCTTCCATTCCACTCAAGACCAGTCGAATATCTCATAATTTATTGACATAACAATTCGAAGAATCTAAACGATATCTAGTGCACGCGGTTCTCGAGAATAACTATTTATCTAAAGCTCTGACGACTTTACCGAGTTTATATTTTTTGTGTCCAATGTTCATCGCCCGCGCAGTATGAGAATGTCTGAACGCTGATTTGCAGTGACAGAGCAGCGCCCGCATAAGAAAATGGCTTTATGTCATAATCAGATTAGTCCACGATTAAACCGCCGAGTAAATTGAGTAATGCTGTAACGGGTCCTTTGTATTGTTGATCCTATTGGGGTTTATTGAAGTTTTCGTCGACTTGACAGTCTGTGACGTCCGTGTAATGATAATTAGATGTCTCGTTTTAGCGTTCTATGCATTTATTCGTAGCTCTAAGACTGATCTCCATATTGAGTTGTCGAGAAAGTTTTCGAATCGATCACGTGCCCGTAAATTCACCCTCCCTGTGACATGGAAGGTTTGTGTTGTTGTGACTGGCACCACGTACCGTCCCTTTTTCAAGTTTGACGTTGCGATGGTTTGCTGAATTGTCATATGTACATTCCAGTTGCGTGGCGTGAAAATTATCCTTAGGCAAGCCGATGCAGATTCGGCGTACATTTTCCTTAAGAGCTGTAGAATAAGGTGCTCAAATGCTTGATATTAGGCAAGCCGGTAGGAATCGAGTTCTTTGGACGCCACGCTACTGGTAAATTCTTACTTATATTCTTAGCGAAAGAGTATATTTGTTCGTGTGTCCACCTTTCAAGCGACATCGGAACAACGGATGGACGCGATTTAGAGTCCCCTTTGTCTCGCAAAAAAATACGTAAACTACGCTTGTGCAGGCGATGCAGCGGGCAAAACCTAGTATTCAATAAAAGTGCATTCTCTGCTTCATTCCGTCAGCAATCTAGTGGAAACGAATTAAATTCCGGTAACTAGAGCGGGCGCCAGCGTATAGCTGGATACTGGCTGAATACCAACAGCCTTTAGAATATTCAATTAGTTAATAGTTCTTTATCTAATCCACCTATTCATCCAATTAAACGAACACTGCGGGTTCAATTAAGCATTATTGGCTCCCATTCGCCGACATTGGAATAAAAAGTTATTTTATATATACAATTTGTAGCAGGCGAGATTTTGTTGCGGTACGTTACTTGGAATTCGATCTCTTTAACCATATGTGAGTTCTAATTATGCTAAGAAATTGCCAATGTTGCCATACACGAGCTCAGCTTGCGAGTTTTACTCATGCTTACTTCATTGGACCAGTGGAGTGGTTAAGCAATTACTAAACAGTCAACTTGATAAGGACACTTTACCTTAAATCATATCTGCGTTTACTTTGGTCCAGGGCTCGGAACCGGTATTTGCAAAAATCCCGAAATAGCCCAATATTTTGAATTATTTTATGCTTTTTATGTAGAGCTCAGTAATGTATTTATGTCATGATTTCGTATTATTAGATTGTCTGGTGAAAAAACGAAATAATAAACCAAAGAACGATAAGAACGGAAAGAATACCGGTATTTTTGTATGGAGCAAATACCGGTTTCCGAGCCCGTCTTTGGTCAAGCATTATCGTTGCTTACTTTTTGTTTGGTGGAGGCTTCTACTGATTTCCTTGGTGTTGAGTTATTTATAAGTGTTATATAAGTAGTACAGATTTTACAGATACCTATGTACTACGATGAAATGTTGTGGCATTTCGTTCAAATTAACCTTTTTTGCCCACTACGCCATTCCAAATTCTATCAAGTAGAATATCAGATTTCGCTTCAATGGTTTACCGATTAGGCGTTAATTAAAGTTCAACTCTAAACTCCCAACGGATTCCTTCCTCAACGTCAATTACCTTACCTCACGGATACCTAATATAACTGCCTTAATTTTGGTAATAGCGACCCTGTCAATTTCACCATATTATAATTTGCTATATCCGCTATTTAACATTTTTTTGTAAACAAGTACGAAATAAGAATTTCCGGCATTTTCTTCCTGCAATCCCATTTATTCTTCATTAATTATTCCTACGGACAACTTCTAATTCGGGATTATTTATTAGAAAATTATATCGATGTTTACTTTTGTGCCAAGTGCCAACAATAGAGCTGTTTACTTTATTATCTATCTACATATTTATTTACATATAATACGGGGTGACATGTAGTTTTATTTAAATACTTATCAGCAACTCATAACTTCATCAAGACTTCAAGAGTAATCAAGATGGAAAAATAAAATTGCTTTATAATTTTCGGAACGTTTCTCCGAAATTCGTTGAAACTGCTACGCTAATAATGAAAAACGGACGCCAGTTCCGTTCAAAAGTTCATATTTCGTGTCGTCAGTTTGCTACGAGTTAAATTGGCGAGCTCCCTGGAGTGTTCTCGTCTCGTTTTCAGCGCTTTTTGGCCGTTTCATTCCCCCAGTTCTGGAATAAAATTCAAAACTATGATCTCCATACATATCATTTGCTCAAAAGGTTGGCTGGAACAGATCCCTTAAGATAAGTTCGCCTTGATAAGTCATCGCTTTTTTAGGTATACATATAAGCATTGATTTTTATCGGTTCGAGCTGAGCCGAGCCGAACCTCGTCTTTTTCGCTCTTATGTCGCATGTCACAAACATATCAATGAAGAAAAACTTGTCACCTTATCAACTTAGCATCTCTCTGCGTCTTCTACTGCTTGTATAATGGGAAATGTTCCGAGGAACTGTTCAGGTTGGTGCCTACCGCATCATTCTACCGTCGCACCACTCGTCATTGGCAGGTAGGTGGTTCATTCCCATTTCCTTGAGCCACTACACTCCACTACGCGCCGGTTTCTCCAGAACTGTTCTGGCGCGTAAAATAGGGATCTGGAATGAACTTCCTGTAAAATGTTTCCCACTGCGCTAGAGTCTGTGCGGAAAGAGAATAGGCGTGGCGAAAAACGGAACTAACCTACCCAGTATGGCAAATACGGCAATTATTTTTTTCTTCGGTAGAAAAGCATTACAGCGCCCCCCAATTTTAATCCTATTCTCTTTCCGCACAGTCTCTACAATATGGGATTTTATCAAAAAGAGTGTCATAAAATTTCTTGAGACCGGCAACGCATTAGTAATGCATCTAGTGTTGCAAATGTCTATAGGCGGCGGTGATCACTTTCCATTAGATGGGTCGTTTGCCTGTTTACCAGTCTTAAGGCAATAAAAAAAATTAAACCCGCATGAAGTTACACTGTATAAATTGAAATTATGAAGTCCAATCGTAATTTTCATGTCTGCATCTCGAGGCTAGTGGACTCGTAGTATATTTTCAGAGATTTATACATCCGCTCTGTTATTTGGAGAGGAAAATAAAAAGTCTCGTATATCTGAGACCATTGATTTCAAACATGAAAGAAACTTGATACGGGTCATGCGAAATTCTTAGAACGACTGTAAACTTACCAAAACTAATCGTTCTTTACATTTGAATCTTTTATCTTTTCGTGTAATTGTGTATTAATTAATTTAAAATATTTCTCGAGTAAAAGTACTTTTAATCTGTTTATCGCTATTTTTTTTAGTACAAGGATTAGTAGTAATTAATGATTAATGTTTATGATTAAATGCAAATAATTAATGGATTTATGATAATATTCTTTGCTCAAATTTAATTAAATAAATTTGAACCATTATTATCACTAGAATCTGAAACGTTAAAACCCAATCAAATTCTATTATTTGGCAATGATTGTTCCTTATCAAATCAAATTCAGGCATCATTTAAATATAATTGTATGACATACATTATTCATAGCAACAGTATTATGATCAATCCTGCAACAAAAATTGTAATAACGTAGTATTATTTATAGTAATCACGATACAATACCGCATCCGTACTTCGTGCTTCCGTCCACTTGTCAACGGACAGATTATACCCATCCTTATAATGTCGTGTCTCAATGCATCACAAATGCCACTGTAGCCACCAGACGATTACCCTTCAAGTAGGTGACGCCGAGATCGTGGGAAACAAACCAGCGCGCATCGGATGTGAAGCGTATCAACACTGCCGGCCGAAGAATAAACGAATGCAGTTTAAATTTCAAATTTGGAACGCCGGAGGTACAACAAAAACAAATGGTACAAGTTCATCAGTCAACCAATTTGATTCCTAGGCCACTATAGAACCATGTCACAATGAATCAATCAATCGTTTGACCAGCACTGACGTTGTAATTCTCTATTAGTTAATGCGACAAAGTTCTATAGTGGCCTAGGAATCAAATTGGTTGACTGTAAATTTCGAACACAACGCCAAAAACAAAAAAAACGGTGCACTAATTAGGTGCGCCTCGAATTCAAGAAAAACAAACGAATAATCAAGTTGAAATTTTAAAACTGGAACGCTAGGGTTCGCGGCCAGAATCGCTTCGCACGTGCTAAATGACGCGCAACCTTGCTCTCCCCTACGTCCTACGGGAACCGGTCGATCCGGTGCAAACTGGAATATTGCATGAAGACTATTGACGTCTAGCCGGTCCAGCCGTACCTGAACTCCCAAACGTCGACCTTTGACCGCACAGACGTGTCACCAGTTCGCAACCCGGTAAACAAAGACCAAGACGAGTGCAACGTTTCGGCCCGAGCTGAAAACCGATGTTCTGTATTTAAACGCGATTTAAAAATAAAAGCGCTGGCGTGGTGCCGTGTAATTTGATGGAATTGCAGAATTTGCAGTAACGGCTGACAAATGCGGTTTGTTCTTGCATAATTTCACGGTAAATCTACCGTCATCTGACTGATGAATTGCATTTCATGGCAGTGGATAATAGTAAGCGGAATCTAGCCGGCATTCTTAATTAGAAACTTGATACAATGACGTGTGGACAGGCTGCCATTTTGATTCGATATCACACGTTGTTTTGCATAATTATTGGCTATTGAATTTGGTTTGACCGGATTCGGCGTTATTAGATTTCGAGGCACGAAATTGATTATGAAAGTCAATGTGGAGCCTGTGATATGTAGATTGCGCGAATAACATGATTTCTTGAGTAAGTTTTTTTTTAAGAAAACAATTGTGGCAGTTTAATAATTATAATGTTCGATTTGACGATTTTATTTGTTGTCTATTAGCCATCCAACCAACATTAGTTTCCTAAATGCAATACATACGAACGAGTCTCAATTTCTTTAGGGTTGGTACAGTCAAGTGCAAAAACATTGTATCGAATAAACCGTTTCATAAATTCGTACGAAGTTCTTATTACCATTGCAGAAGGTGTATTCGGATCGGACATATTTTTGACCATTTGTTTTGTATGTGACCATATTCGTACACTTGAAGATAGGTACATGCGACTACGGAGAGATAGAAACGGTCAAAGTTACAAAAATATGTATACACGGCAACTACTGATATACAGTATACGTTTTTGTAACTTTGACCCTATCGATCTTTATAGTCGACTGTTTAAAATCTACACCACACAAACTCGCGATTTTCGCAATGACCTTTAATATTACTATTTTCTGCAAGTATGTCGCACGCCGCAATGCGATGCCTAATGTAAGCAAGCACGCATGGCATTCTAACACGGCGCTTTAAACTTTACCCCGACACGGAACCCCGGCCCAGTGGAGTAATTGCTGTTCTGCCCCAATTCCTTCCTGTTCTGGTCCCGCCCGCTCACCCGCCTGACCTGTTTGCTTGCACTATGCAAATGCAGTTTTCCAGATAACTAGGAGGCTTTTGTTCCAGCGAGCCTATTTCTATAGCGTGACGTGGCATAGAAATGTATGTTGCGCATTTGATGGCTACAGGTCGCGTTCTCAGCCGATTCTTATGAAATTTTGTCAGCAGGGTTCGATAAATATGTTTGTCTATTCAGTTCTTAGAAACTTCACAATAGGCTACTTGATGACAGTTCAAATCAGCGTCTTTTTATGAAGTGTCAAAACGCTCGGAAATTATGCAGTTTAGTATGAAATACTGACATGTGACCAGGGCTCTCTTTAACCTATTGGAGGCCCTGGGCATATTAGGATAATGGGGCCCCTATGACTTTGACAGAACACTATTTTGTTAGATCCCTACCCCTATCGATCGCGGGGCCCTGGGCACTTGCCCAAAGTGCCCACTGGGAAAGACGGGTCTGCATGTGACGTCATACTCAACATGGTGCCTTATTTTTAGTTTATGTCATTTTAAAATCGTTAGTGACACGAAAATGAGTATAATTGATTTTATCCGAGCAGTTTTGGCAACCTAATTTGATAGTTAAAGTTAATTTGTTTATTTTATTTATTGTCAAATACCCTATTGCGGAGCCATGAGAATTACTCGTGAAGTCTACAGTTCAGAGAGCCACAAGTTTATCTCGTCAAAGTGTAAAGTCTAAGAAATGTGACTTAGCTGATTATTTTTTATTTGTGACGTTTGGAAGAAACCTAGCTTTTAAGATTAGCACCTAAGACATTGCCACACCCTAACAGGGTAGCCATTGTACTTAAAATATTTGTAACACCTTATTGTAAACATGGTACTGCAATAAAATGAATATGAATATGAATATGAAGTCGAACAAGTAGTCCAACTTGGGCCGTTTAGGAGCGCGCGACACTTATTCACACAGACGCGCGATAGCACGTCTGTGTGAGTGCGATCCATACTGGAACATTCTTACGCATTCATATTTCTTTGCTTGTAGTGCGTTCGTCCACGGCGCGCACACATTCAAACGCGCGATGTACCTTTTGCAGGAAGAAAACCGGTATTTCTCAAAAACGTCGCAAGTTAGGAAAACTGTTATATTTTTCCTGTAATATTTAGGATGACATTAATAATTGGTAATTATTACAGATTTTTCTGTTCAGTAACTTCGAAGATAATAGGGGGGAAATGGTATTTTTTTTGACGTTTTTCGTCATAAATCAAAAACTACTTATGAAAAAAAATAAAAATGGTGTTTTAATCTACAAATCAAGCCCATTCATTTGATACCCCATTCGATATAATAGACCCACTTTCAATTTTCAGACGGACCCCTTTAAAAAAAAAGTAATAAAGGCATAAGATTTCTTTTTCGTCCAATAGGCTCGGATTAGCGGTTTTTAACACTATTCCAAATTTCAAGTCGATAGCATCAGTAGATCCTGAGATATCTTGCTGTGACAGACGGACAGACAGACAGAGTCGCACCATAAGGGTTCCTTTTTTACCATTATGGTACGGAACCCTAAAAATTAATGCTATCATACTGTGTCATCGTGACTTAGGCAAGTTCACTCTTGAGAAGAACATACCTTTTCTTATTGTGCCATTAAAACATTGATCGTGATTGTGACCCACATAAGCGTTTTAATAAACACCCACCACTCTATTTATAATGATATTTACTGCTACAGATCAAAAGAGAAAAATTCGGCCTCGAAACATTTCAACAAATCTAATTTGAAACTGAGGCACGTTCCAAAATAGCCGGATTGGAGATTCCGTAACTTCCTTCCGAAACAAAATTGAGTTACTAAAGGAATTACTCAATTAATTTCAAGGAAGAATCTTCTATATTTTCTGTGGAATTCATAAAAGGAGATTATAATAAAATTATGCGGATCATTAGCTTAGATTTTTTCGTAGAACTAAGGAAGAAGCATTGTCAAACTAACAATATCTATTTGGTTTAGATAAGTTTAGTTTTGGGGCCCCATAGATAAAGAATCGGACTGTCCGTTTCTAAGTGTTTTAAACCACACAAACCACTGCCACGATCACGCCTATATCTTGATTTGAGTCTCTGCTATTGTTTTAATAGTGTCATAACACAGTTCGATCACTAACTGCATAAGGAAAGGTTAAAAAAAGTCATAACATAACCTTGTGTTTACGTATAACTATCTGGAACAAGTTAATGTAAATTTTGCAAGTAAATTGAGGCCTCATTAGCTTGCCTACTAACCCACCTACGTTACGCTCCACACTGCAATGCTAACAAGTGGTCAAATATGTGTATCGGCCGGCCGCTGCTTTGAGCAAATAATACAGTCGAGTTGCTTCGTTACCTGCCAAAGTTGGCAGATTCGCGTGTGTACATGGGGTCCCGAAACTCGGCTACTTGTGTTCCGTGCGACCTGATTTTCCGCTAGGGTAACCATGAAAGATTTACCTTTACGCTTCCCTTAAGTTAAACAAAGATTTATTTGCACAGTAGGTAGTCGGGATTTCAGGGTGTATCAAAAGCGTCGTTGCTGATAGCTATCGATTATTTATATAGCCTGTCTAGGTGTCCCACTGCTGGGCAAAGGCCTCCCCTCTTTTCCGCCAGTCGTCCCTATTCAGTACATCCTCCCGCCACTCCTTGCGAAATGTGTCCAATCGTCCCGCCATCTCCTTTTCGGTCTGCCTCTATTCCGGTAGCCGTCTTGTGGGATCCATTCAATAGTTGCCTTAGCCCATCGTTCCGGATGCATTCGGCACACATGCCCTGCCCAATCCCACTTGAGTTTGGCAGCCTTCGCTCCCACATCCTTGATTAGACACACACATCCTGTTAGATAAATTAGGAAAAAAAAAATATTACGTAATGATTTATATTGCCTATGGCATTATAATACGACTTCTACAATAGTAGTATTATGAATTCCTTTCTAAATGACCAGGAAAGGTGTATTTAATTCTGTTGTGGCAATTAATGCCTGAAAACATGTATCCGAACTATTTTTATCCCTATCCGGTACAAACATCGGATTCACCTCATTGTCTCGGTTTTCCTCGTTACCTCACTTCGCACACCCAAACTTATCCCTGCAATCTATGTCGATCTTATGTCAAGGTTATAAAGCCCGTTTTAGATCGACCCACACACCATTTCGGGGTTTCGCCATTTCCCGCCTCCGCAAAATTAGCGCTCCCTTGAGAGCTACGTGCTTTTGTTTCAACCCTAAAAAGAGACGTTCGTACTTGGGTTCTTTATAGTGGCCAATTAAAAATAATTGAACTTCCTTTTAGGATGCTGATAGCTGAGGTTGGAGATGAGTGGAAATTGAATGAGAGTGGCGCTAGGCGGCCCTGATCTTGGGACTTTGTTAACCCCTACCGTTGGTTCAGATGAAAGCTTGAATTACCTAATCTAAATTTGTCACTACTCGGAAAACAAATGGTACTACATGACCATTCCAAGTCCAAGTCATATCATTCCGTTGTACAATCGAAGACACTGCTAACTGACTACTTGTCACCCTTATTACAATGTATTAAAGTCTACTGATGGTCACTTAACTGTGTCTTCGTTTGTACCCGCTTTCGTCACGTCTGACGCGGCTGAGTTGACTCACCCGTAAATCAGTCAATTAAATAAAAGGCATGAAATCGAACATAAAATGGAAATGCTGACTTTAATCACAAAACCCCGAAACAAAGGTAATCGAATAGTCGCAGTTTGGTAACACCATTGTTCTTTGTTTCGACAATCGACAGTGGAACAAAGGTGAACAAAAAATGATAGGCACGGGCGGCGACTTCGTGATATAACTGCCATTCTCCTATCTAGGTTATATAAAGTCTGTCACGTCATTGATCGATCGAACGGGTAGGTCAGCTGTTCATACGTCACAGCTATTTTCTCATTACCTTGTTTTTTTTTGCGAATAACGTCTTTAAGTCTCATATTCCCCGCCATCTGCATGACACATCCGGACCGCCCGGTCGATGCAAAATCGGCCTACTTTTTGCATACACCTGTTGTATGATACATAGTCATCGTGCTAGCGCTTTGTCCTAATCTGTATTAGATGAGATTGCTGGCCCAGACCAAATAATATGCTATTTGGATTTAATCTGCAAAGTGCATGCAGACGTTTGCAAATATTTGTCTGTCTTCGACAATAGTACGAACATATATTTGTTTAGCTAGCCACAAGAACCTAAATCAGCGGATTTAATCCAATTAAAGCAATCCTCCCAGTCGAATATTTGAGCCAAACTGAAACATACCTAAATATGCTAAAATAACTTGGAGTGAATAAGAATTCATATTGCAACAGATGTTTACAAAACAAACAATAATTTCAATTGTAAAGTTCCTTGAGACTTGTCTAATAGTGACCGATTATCATATTTCAATCAAATTTTACTAATCCCATATTCAATTTTCAACGTTCAACGTCCTTTAAATAACAGTATCACGGAGCGTTTCGTAGATCACAGGAGCGTTTTTATTATAAGCACTCAACCAATTTACTGAACACTCCCGCTGTATTACAGGCCCTGTGGAGTGCAATTTGGTCCTAAATAGATTTAGACCGGCACGTAGGTATACGCGTCACGTAACTATGCAGCTTCGAGTTGCCAAGATACGGATCTCATTAACGTTCCTGCAATTCTTCCTGCAACTGCAATTATCTTTAGTGCGACGACATCTCTTTAATAAGATTCCTCAATTAGCTGCCCGCGGCGTAAATTTTAAATTATGAAAGTTCTTCGGGATCCTTAGTTGTTCTTTCTGTACTTTTTCTGGCTCAGTACGACTTCGTCCACAGTCCCATTTCGTCACCTTCTTAGGCGTGAAATACACACAAGCGGCGTAAGGCATAAGGCGTAAGGCATAAGGTATAAGGCGTGGAACGGATACGGCGCGGACGCGATTTAAATTATACAGAAGAGGTGAAGAGACGGCACCATGCGTCATTATACAGGCTGATTTCGTTGCGATAGCATACAACATACTTTACAACTCGATGTCCAATTCCTTATTAGAACAGACATAATGTATGAATAAAACTCAACTTGCTTACCTGTTGCGCCGACTTTTAATCCTATTTCACTCCATAGTTTATCTTGTACATTTCTATTACTATACTCCGGCATGCTAAAGTCGTAAAGAGCCGGATATTGTTCGACAATTTCGCAGAACTGTATTAGTACATTGTGTATCAAGGGCGGTAAGTAAGGAATTACAAACGAGTGTTTGTTACAAGGCCGAGGCAAAGCCGAGGGCTTTAATAACACGAGTTTGTAATTCCTTTACCGCCCGTGGCACACACAATGTTTTTCATCACACTTGTGAGGAAATCTGATTAAAATAACATTACTTAACCTAAATAAAATTGTAAAACTGACAGTGACATTATCCATAGACAATGCGAATGTCAACTCACGTTCGGAAACCATAGCGGTAAAAACTTAAAATGTGTGTTTTTATTCTTGCAAAATACTGAAATGCACTATAAACATTTAATTAATGTTACAGAAATATGTGTTTACATGTATTTGCAATAACAGTTCTCTTTAAATAAATATTTCAGTAATAAAAGTTAAAAAAGTACGTTGGCGTTTCCTTTGAACATGACAAATAAGAGTAAAATAGAACCAGCGTTTCAAATTTAAAAAGAAAACCATTACGCCCTAGGGCGTAATAGGTCATTTACGGCCCGCAAAACCTGCGTGTAATGACACCATTTTCGAGCAAGTGTGATGAAAATTAAATTTTATATCATCACGCATCTTTGTTGCTGATAAATAATACTCATCCTATATAGCAAGCGACGTGCCGCTTCAGTTGTGCCTGCTAGCGGCGCGTCGCTAGCGTGCCTGCGCCGCGCCGCTTGAGTGTAATTCAAAATACGTCTCCTTAGTACATTTTGTATACAAACGTTTTGAAGCGGCATCGTGCCTGCGCTGCGCCTGTGCCTTACGCCGCTTGTGTGTATTTCACGCCTTAAACCGTCCTCATTGTCATATGGTCTGCTGTTCTGATTCGCCAACATTCCTATATCGTCACTTTCCTATCTTGTCCGCTTGTGGGCCACAGTAGGTACTTCCGACTACAGTGCTAACTCGTCAACATTCCTATTTAGATCATAGTGCCAACACTGCCAAATCGTCAACATTATTGTATCGTTCATTATCCAGACTTGTCCATTTTCTATTACCACAGTTATATCCATCATCGAGAAATTGTGCTATAAAGACGTATTATATAAATCAGTCAGATAAACGTTTACGTATATCTTAGCAAATCATTTAGTGCCCATAAGTGTCGTAACGGGATAATTTCATGAGCGCTGAAGCAACATGAATGTCCTTAATTACGTGTTTTACCCCATGCCTTTGTTTTTCCTTATATATTTTTAGTCGACGTACAAAATTTGTCCTCGCGTCACATCACAAGCATTTGAATACAATACATTGATAATTTTGTTATGTCAGCGTTTGTTTATCTTCCAAGTCACTTTGCCCTATCACCTTATGCATGACGCACCTGAGATGACTAAGTCAGAACCAAATCAGTAACACTTACTACACAATGATTCCTTATCAACCTTTGCCAACCTATTCCAGTTTCTTATACAGTTTCAGACTGCGAATTTCAATGGGCCTCAGAAGTCACTTACCAATTACCATCAGGTGACCCGTGTACTTGTTATGCATTCCTAATTGTTTGTGGTTTTCTTGTAAAACTCGGCATTTTTTCGGAATTAACGACATTAACTATTTTCTCTGCTCAAAATCACATCCATTCGTTGTTCCATGTACGTATGAAATCGGAACAAACCAAAAACGCTCACATTATATAATATTAGTCATGCTAAGCATAAGTAACTAATTAGGAACGTTTCTGTGTTCGCTCATTTGACATCGTTCATTTAACCCGCGGACTAGTTCATGGGAATGTATGACGCATGCATCGCCTCGCTAGTATAAACGACATATTAGTCATTGAGACGTTATGAAAATAAGCCCTTTTAAAATATAACGTAAAGAATTACTCACGCACTGGAATGGCATATTATACCTACTAGCTGAACCAGAATAGTGAGACCTATTATATCGATATTTTTCAGGTTAAAATACCTGTAGATGAAAATGTAATGTAATGGTCGTATGCTTCTTAATAATCTAATTTTAGCAGATTACATATTGCCGCAGCCAGCTTTGGTTTGGCGTCCCTTCTTTGTTTTTCAGCTAGAAAGTACATTGAACCAATATCCGAGCCTTTGGTAGAGGCTGTGCGGAAAGAGAATAGGCGTGGCGAAAAACGGAACTAACCTAACCAGTATGGCAATACGGCAAATACGGTAGAAAAGCCTTAGAAAAGCATTACAGCGCCCCCAAATCTAAATCCTATTCTCTTTCCGCACAGACTCTAAGCAGTGTATAAAATAAAATAACGAAAGTATTCCACTGCTATAATATGTCGCGACATAAAGATCTGGAAAACGTTGTTTTTCCCTGCCTATAAATAAATAAATATCTCTTGTACACGAAATTTTGCAAAATTCATAGAAAACAACTTTTCTGGACCTTTGATAAGCATATATAGCTCCGTCCAAGTCTAAATCATACAGTAAATGATCAGTTAGTTACTGAATTTCATTGTTGAGATCTTATCCGTGGTTTGATCCGAAGTAAAGTCGTAGCAATCGTGATTTACTTTTCCTGAAATGATCTACAAACTGTACCTTGCTGTCCTAATCTCAGTTTAGGTGATGTCGATGAAGATCAATGCTGACCTCTAGAGTCAATAGAAAACGTTTTATTGGACTCTTTGGCATTGATCTTCATATAAATATTTTTTTTCAGCTATTTTTTATTTATTGTCTTTACATGAATAGTTCATAATATTTCAGTTACAATAGCATCGTTAAACCACAAGTTGGTTTGTCTTCATTCCGCTATAGATAAACTTATAGCACTATATACAGACTTGCAGGTTAAAAACATCAATAATATGCTCGCATAACTCGTATCCGAGTATTACTTAGTCTAAATTACAAGTTATAATCCCCCTTTAACCCACTAATAGTCGCCTTAATTGGAACGCTAAAAGCGTTTATTTGACGAATATTCTGGGCGCCTTTCCCTCTCATATGATTAAGGCTCGTCATCGCAAATTTAAGCTATTTTTTAGTGAGATTTTTGTAAAATCTACATTATGAAATGGGCTGCTTTTCAGATATGTGTTTTTTGACTATATAACCTATTCAGTGATTACGGTGGAAACATGTTTGCTTAAAATTTCTTCGATAGATAAGAGATCCGAAAATGCGTCTTCAAATTCCGTTTTTTGTGTAGTATGAACAAACAACCGATTAATAAACGGTAAAATTATGTAAAAATGTCATTCATGCCTTTATCTTTTAAATGATTAAAAAAAATGTTAATAAAACATAATAATATCTTTGATTTAATCGTATTTTTATATCTGGCGCTTACGCTAAAAAACCCAGGCACGTACTGTATATGGCGTTCTCTTTCTGTGATGCGCGTGAACTATAAATGCGTCCCTTATTACAAGTAACGCCCATTCGCCGGTGAGGCTTTACAGAGGTCGGACCTGTGTTCGTTTGTCCCAGCGGCCGCGTCGCGACTAGTGGGCCATTCTGAAGGTGTAGAAAGAACTTCCTATTTTCGAGCGCGGGCACACTGTTTTTATAGCCGAACGGCTCAACGAGCGGGCGCGTAATGCACCTCGGCCAAAGTATTAGTCTATAGTTCGAATCCTCGAGATGGTCACTTTTTTTACTTATTAATAATATGAAAACATGTTTATTATTTATGTTTTGGCATTTTTGCATTCCCTCGCTTGCAGTTCGGGCCGCAAACATCTGCGATCTCGGCCTTTCTTTGTATTACCACCCTAGTTGTGTAATGTACTATTATTTATCCATATACCTAAATATTAAAATTATAATATGTAGGTACCTACCAAACTACGTGGCGCATAACTTCGTGCGTTGCGATAAATACCTACCTACCCACAGCCGGCGGTGTACGAAAAGAATGGTCGCGTGACCTTGGTTAGAGATACCTACTGATTTTCCATCAGCGCATAATATGCTTATTTCTTTATGCTTCGAATTGATCTTCTCAATTATTAGGACATATTTTGTACCTACTTATTTTCTTAGATTGCTACAAGTACCTACTTAGTAAATGATCGCCGAAAACTAAACCTAAAACGTAATTCCATAATCTAATCAAAAGTCATATGCTGATACTGATGCTCTAATTCAACAGCATCTTCAATACTCGAGATAGCGTAGTCGGCAGTGACGAGATTTATACCCGGTGCGGCGCGTTATTGAATCGAGTTCGAGACTAGGTCATGTCACAATTTTATTAGATTTATTTCAGCAATATTTTTTTTTATTTATTTTTATTATTTTTAGTTACGTTTATTAAAATTATTTTCTAAAGAAAAAAATTAACACTTCACCCCGCACCTCAGTAGATCGGCAAACTTCGGAGATGATACATATCGCGAGATTCGAGTAGTAAGCTTTTCATTTTGATTCTCCAAAGTTTGTCATCATTATCGTCTTTCACATTTTTCACCGTATCTTCATAATTTTATTTACAGTGGAGTATTATTGTATAACCATATCAAAGTACACATGGGACTAACACTATTTAGTGCATTCTTGTCTTGTTAATATACCTAATTGTTTTGTAAAGCCGCATTTTCTAGAATTTGTCATTATTGGCAACATCATTTTCGGCAAGATTGTCAGAGACACCAATGACGCGTGTTGCTAAAATGACAATGTGTTAGGAGTATAATGACGATTGTTACTAATAATGATTTTAGTATATGAATTCCTAGATAATAGACGTGTATTTTATAGTTTCGAACATGTGAGTGAGTGACTGAGAGTGATTGCATGTATGAGTGAAAGTTAGTGAGAGTGTTTGAGCGTGTGTGGGTGAGTGAGTGTGTGTGAATGTGAGTGAGTGATTGTGCGGGAGTGAGTGTGTAAGTGACCGGGTGTGTGTGAATGTGAGTCAGTAACCTAGTGTGTGTGAGAGTAATTGAATGGGTGAGTATATGAACGTGAGTGAGTGTGTGAGAGTGCGTTAATGAATGTGAGTGAGTGAGAGAGTGAGTGACAGTGAGTTAATGTGTGTGTGTGTGTGTGTGTGTGTGAGAGAGTAAATGAATGTTTGTGAGTGAATGAATGTGTGTGAGTGTTTTATAAAAAAATATTATAGTCGACAGTATTTGACAAATCTCTCATTATACAATTCTGACCGAACGTAATTATTTACATTACAACGTACATACTTAACACTATTTAGCACACTAATCGTCTATGTTATTTTCTTTGTGCCAGGTGATGATACAGATAGCACTGAAGACGATAATGTTATGAGGGAATAATTTTCCAAGTTCAATTATTACATTATTTTATTTAAGTAGGTGATCTAATTAATGATTTTTTCCCAAGTAGAACTTTTTTGTACTGAAATAAGTATTTTCATTTATATGTACATCACCATTGACAATGTCAAATTCAAATTCAAAATAATTTATTTGTCCAACATAGATAATAAAGATGTTACTAGTACATTGTGTATCTAGGGCGGTAAGTAAGGAATTACAAACGAGTGTTTGTTATAAGCCCGAGGTGAAACCGAGGGCTTTAATAACACGAGTTTGTAATTCCTTTACCGCCCGTGGCACACACAATGTTTTTCATCACACTTGTGAGGAAATCTTAATAAAATAACCTTACTTTTCGATCCAGTATGACAAGAAAATATTAAAACAGACAGTGACATTTGTCACATATGTCCATAGACAATGCGAACGTTAAGTCACGTTCGGAAACCATAGCAGTACCTAACGGCCATTTTAGTTGATTTTATATTTGCAAAATACTGAAACATTTTACTTAAACATTTAATTAATGTTACAGAAATATGTGTTTACATGTATTTGCAATAACAGATCTCTTTAAATAAATATTTCAGTGATAAAAGTTAAAAAAGTAAGTTGGCGTTTCCTTTCAACATGACAAATAAGAGTAAAACAGAACCAGCGTTTCAAATTTAAAAAGAAAACCATTACGCCCTAGGGCGTAATAGGACATTTACGGCCCGCAGAACCTACGTGTAATGACACCATTTTCGAGCAAGTGTGATGAAAAAATAATTACTTAGTATCACTATGTGGTACCTTGCGGCATACAAATTTAGTCGATGACATACATGCTGTTCATTTCAAACATAGAATATAGAATACAATTACTTTATTTATAATACAATTATTTTATTACGTTAGTTACAAGGTATGTCATTGTGTGGTGTTAGTTACTAAACTATTCTATATACTATCACTTAAGTATTCTTGCACAGTATAATATGCCTTTTGCGCGAGAAAGTCATGTAAGGTATTCTTGAAATCAGTTACATTGTCATGTCATTTCAAGTATTATTTCAAAAACGACATATGTGCTCAATCGTATTATAAGCGCGGTTTAATAATAGTAAAAAATTAGCTTTGTCTTTTATTTTTTGACTGAAACAGGTATGTAAAGTTTCCTGGGGCTATTTGGAATACCGAAGCCTAGTTGTGGTGTAATATATTCAAAACTCGGCTACTTGCACATAATAGTATATTACACAACTAGGATGGTAATACAAAGAAAGGCCGATATCGCAGAAGTTTGCGGCCCGAGCTGCAAGCGAGGGACGTAAATCTGCAATCGAGGGCTTTTTTTACTACCTCCCGTGTTATGTACGTCATTTTATGTCTACACTTGGCCAGAAAGCGGCTTTTTCCGTACGCTACGCTTACAGAAAAAGCCACTTTATGGCCAGGTGTGGCATAAAAATTATAATTCTTAGAGTTCCAAATAACCATACCTAATCAGTATTGTCGTAACTGTTTAAGAAAAGAATAAGTTTATAATATTGTCTTCGCTTTCCGCGATAATCACTCATTGTAATAAAACAACTTAAACGGATTACAACGCGTATATTACTACATTGCAGTGGCGTGGCGTCAAATATATTCTTAGAAAAGCCGAAGCAGATTTGGATTACTTTTTCTTCGGGAGTAGTAGATACTCCGGTCATATGCTTTGCAAAAATAGGCAAGCCGATGGGAATCGGGTTCTATGGAAGCCACACCACTGCTACATTGTTAAAATCCCCTTTAGGACTTAAAAATGTAGCACATAAGTGATTAACCATAAAATGTATGAAAATATAAATTCGTATGCTAAATTGACCCCTTTAACAAAGTGACCGTATGGGCACTATGTTGTATGATACAACTTTAAATTTTAGGAAGTTACGACAAATTTTTATCATCTCATAATTTTTTTATTTGAAGTGTTATCAAAATTTCAATAGAACAGATAGAAAAGAAATACCTACTGATTCCAATGGTGTATTTAGTGTGCTTACGATAAACTGTCCCTTACGAAATTTGAAATTTCCAGTGTCGATGTATTCGAATTTTATTTTTGTCGTCCATATCATAAACCATAACAAAAAAAAACACTTAAATCAATATACATCAGACCTGATTCTCAGGTGAAAATCATTGTTGGCAACGAGCCGTCATTATTTTCTACAAAAACGTCATTATTATCATAAGGAGTCATTATCAGAAACACCATTTTAAACAAAAAAGTAAATATAATGAAAATTAATGGGTTTTGTTCCGTGCCTTTATGATAAAACGTTATGTTTTTCATGTATGTATACATCTGGCTTAATAAAGATGCTCTGTCGCGGGGTTTGTAAAATAGACATTTTTTTGGTCAAGAATAATGTTTTGAGGAGAACCGCCCACACGTTGATTTCAAATTATACATATAACTTATAATCATTATGAGCAAAATATTTATATGTAATAGCTTTATTAATTATTTTCTATATTTTTTAAATTTCCTATTTGTGTAACTCTTAAATGAATTTTCTTGTATTGTGCAATAAAGTAATTCTTGGCAATAACATTATAGGTACATATAACATCTAAGTAATAACATTACGTGTACAAAAATTCGATTTTTTTATTATTATAGGCAATGTAGGTAGTAGTACTAATAAATATTCAAAAAAATTATGAGCAAAATTTTTCGGAGAAATTATGACTATGAGTATAGTCACAAATCGTTATTTGTATAAAAAATCGAAATACCAATTTTATATGAGCCCATATTATGGACCCCTACTCAGAGCATGGTTCGAAAAGTTCATAGTAAACACAAGTGGTTAAAAGATATTCTACTAGGTGGCGCTACGCTGTCCAAGGATTGAAAATTTCATAATATTATAAACAGATGGCGACATTGGCGAATCCCCTTAAGGGGAGCAGCCCCGGTAGCGGGGTAATGGGAGGTGCTTAAATGAGAAATTTCTTTCAATGCCGGCCCTTAATGTACTTATTAGTTATGTTACCGTAATAATTGTTCGTGGTTCCGAGTTGGAAAACATATAATATTTAATTTATGTGATTTATTAACAATGTCAGCTGAGTTATGTGGACAAGTTTTGTGTAAATGTAAACTTTGTTTTGACGTAAAAATATTGCATTTTCCGTTCGAAATAAATGTCTTCCTAAAATAAATCAGCACTCGAAATTTTAATGAGGCGGTATTGAAATTATGAAAACATGGCGTATTCGAGTGCTGCGCCTGTTTGTTTCGTTTCACATGAGTTTTCAGTGCATTCAAAAACTCAATGTGTAAAGGCTCTTGTTTACGACCTTTTGTACGAAGAAATGTACCTATACTGACTTGTAAATAAAAATCGCTAGCGCGCAACTTGGACGGAAATTAATTTGGGGTCGATTTCTGAGCGTTTCTACCGTGGCGGTTATTTATCAATCGTGGTTCAGCAAATATACAGCAGCAGGCGGTGATTATCACAGTAACACAGTTATTTTTACCCGACTACGGCGAAGCAAAAAGGAGGGTTATGATTTTAGCACCGTATGTATATATGTATGTTTGTATGTTCGTTTGTTCCCTCATTAATTATAAAGGATAGACGGTATCCAGGCTACACATGGTTTAATCAAAAGTTGTCTTTGCTCGATAGTCCTTCGCGAAAAAACAATAGGGATGATGACTGGGTTAAAAATATGTAATTCTATTTAGTCCGTCAGTTTGATTATGGAAAAATATGGGACACGTATTTTTTGGTTTATCAAAATATTAAAAATCGACAAAGTTATAGATCATCAAACTTCTGAAGTGGGGGCTTGTGACGTCACTCTTGAGTACAATTTGTACTCAAGAGTGACGTCACTCGAAACTTCTAAGCACTCTATCCTCGTCAGTTTTTGTTTGTCAAACAAAACAAAAAATACGTGTACAATATTTTTTCATAATGTAACAGACGGACTAAACAGTTTTTTTTAGTCATCTAGCCTATTGACAAAAAAAACGCTGGAAAAACGCATGAAACTTTTGATGATTAGTGATTTCTCGGTAAATATCAACTACAAACGTTAGCGTTAGTCATGTGAACGTCGGATTGTTCGAGTTATTAAACCAAATGTTGTGAGGAGTGATATGATAAACGGGGCAGATTAAACAATGTCCATTACGAGACATTGACCCCGCTGAATCACAGTTTGGTCGAGGAATGTAAACTGTTCATAAGTACTATAAAGAAGCGACACTCCACCCCCAATTGTTTAAATGTTCACGTCACTTGCGGATGAAGGAGGCGACAGGTGACAGGTGACATGCGTTGGTTTTTGAATCCCAGTGAGGTAGAAATTATTTGGTATTACATACACAATTCCTACATGTACAGTACAATTTTGTACCAAGGTCTGTACATTGATATTAAAATTAAGAAAATTACTTAACTAGGGTACATATAATAAGTATGAAAATGCCAAATTATTTTATTTTTTGAGCGTTTCAACTGCCCTTTCCGTTGTGTTACGGAATATTCATATATACAATGAAAAATTAATAAACTTTATGGGAAAATAGATAAAATATTAGTGGATCTTCTTATTCTTATTTACACTGAACGTATTAGATTTACTTATAGTATAAATGAATATTTCGTAACACAACGGAAAGGGCGGTTGAAACCCTTGCGTTAAAATGGCTGCAGCACATTTTTAACATCTTTCGCCATATCTAGTTGAAAAAAAGTTGTTGAAACCAAAGCAAGAAACAAAGCGTTTTCATGTGACTAAGCTAATCTAATAATCTTAGATAAAACGTTTGATTCTACTCAACGGTTAATAGTAAGTAGAATATGATTTGTTTTCCACCATAAATCTCGTAAAATAACCGTTCTCTCTTTACTTGAAAATAATAACTTTCCACGTGCACAGAATAATAAGTCTCCTTATACTCTGCCAGTTATTTGCCAACTTCGTCCCGGTTCGTTTTATGGTCGGGTTTCCAGAGAGTTGTATTCGAAACACGTGCATTGCTATATAAACAATTGTATACTGAACTTTAATACATAGTAACTGGCCAGCAGTGGCGTGGCGTAAAAGATATCCCTGGGCAAGCCGATGCGGATTTGGTGTACCTACATTTTCCTTAAGAGCTATAGAATAAGGTGCTCAGGTGCCTGATATTAGGCAAGCCGGTAGGAATCGAGTTCTTTGGACGCCACGCCACTGCTGGCCAATCTTGTACAGTCAAGTGTAAACATATGGGCACACAAATGCTCAAAAATATGTCCGAATACACCTGCTATGAAACGATTTATTTGATACTTGTTTTTGAACTTGACTGTACTTTATCGCATTAACGTATCAATACTGCCGCTGTTTGAATTCATAAATTTAGCTCGCGCCTAAAAACTAAGTGTTATGTGTCAATTTCTAATTCAGTATACGATATTAAATCTAAATCATTTATGTAAATTAAGTTGCCACTCATAACTTCGCATGTACTTTCTATTTTTGTCTATATTTAAGATGGTTTCCAAAATATTTGGTAAACTATAACTAAAGAGACACAAAACTGTAAAGAGAAATGTCACTCTTTCTACACGTGTATTTTCCTTCAATAAGATAAGCGACTTAAATAAACAAATTGTATTTGTCAAAGATGTATTTACTAAGTAGGTATTTAATGTAGCACATTAATCACATCGGTCTCTGTAATAAGGGCAATCCTCGACAGCGCAGGGAATAACCGACAGTTAGTTATCCCTTTGATGTGTCACTTTAACTTAATATTAATAATACCTGTAATCTTTTCAAAGGTTTTCGACGGTTACAAAATAAATCCCTAATCTCGCTTAGAGATGGGTGATAAATAACGTCACGATGAAAAAATCACAGTGATCAGCTGCTTAAAGATATCGCCGTGACTGACCGCGCCGGAACGACGTTCCAAAATCACATAGGTTGTTACTTCATCCTGGTAACTATCTCAGTCAGTCACGTCACGAAAACGTTCGAAAACCTAACGCGATCTTCGTTCCGTTGGCAGCTATGCGACTGCGTCAGTCGCGCTCATTCGGCAACGCATCTACGTCCTTTACGTCACTTAGATATCCGAACCATAGATAACGTGATGTGAGCGATAGGCGTGACAAAATCACGGCGATTTTTCACAGTGAATTTCTTGGAATCGGAACGACAGTCACGGCGATACAAATATCACGCTTTTCCCCATTGCGCGGGAGCGAGCGGAACGCGGGACCGGTGCGATCCCGACTGGAACATTGCTACGCATTCCTAAAAGTTTGCTTATAGTGCGCTCGTATACAGCGCGCACACATGCAAGCGGATACCTTTGTCGGAAGAAAAATTACTACTATTATACAATGTTAGATGTCTGCCACACCACACACATACCTGACCCCATCAGTGGGATAGGGAACGTGCACGAACTATAATTAGGGTTGCCAGATTGAATTACCGTATTATCGGGAGCAGGAAACAATAATATTATGTCGGGATTTCGAGACTTTGGTCGGGATATGCCCCGCGCGCTCGACTCGCGAGCTTTTTTTAGCCAGAAAGAGCAGAATTTTCGCTGGCCGGTCCACCTTGAGTGGATCGGACTAAATTTAAAATGAAGTCGTTTGTCGGGAGATTTTCTTCTTTGTCGGGAGTCGGGAGGACATACAAAAAATCGGGAGAATACCGCCAATTCGCGACTATCTGGCAACCCTACAATGGCGTGGCGTAAAATATATCCTTGGGCAAGCCGGTGCAGATTTGGCATACATTTTCCTTAAGAGCAGTAGAATAAGGTGGTCAAATGGCTGATATTAGGCAAGCCGGTAGGAATCAAGTTCTTTGGACGCCACGCCACTGCAACCCTAACTATAATAGGTGGCAGCACTAAACGACAAAAGAGACACGGGTGGACAATAAAGGAAACTATCACCCCTGTCAAATCAAGCTGTCAATGTCAATGACAATATGTAAGTGTCAATGTCAAATATAGTAACTCGTAGCTACACTGACGTTAATCGTCCTTCATCGCAATAGCATGAGCGGGTACTGATTTGGATTGACGGCACCAGTTGGCAGCACCTTCGTCGTGCACGTTCCCTATAGCCTGTCGCGTCATGGACATGCGCTACTGCGCACGACCATGATGTTATCAAACGGAAGTAACGATCCGTTGCTCAGATTTACTTTGTCTTAAACTGTGACTCACTTGAGTGTTGTGCGACGATAGTCATAATAAATAACACATGGATTTTCCCGCAGCAAAAAGGTGCATTTTAGTAGAAAAGTTAAAGCAGTTACTTCAAATAGAACTGAGACTCAGGTCTCGAGAACGTCTCTATTAATCAACTCAAACTCATAGAAATTCCAACTGGACTTACGGTGGTTCGTAGCATAACTGGATACAAAACTATTGGGTTTTTTCATCATATTCCAGTATCATGAATTCATGAGATTATTGATTGTATGTCTTACCCGTTCACGGAACAATGGTGTCCCGGACCTTTGTGAGGCGTGCACGGAGCCGAAGCCAACGCGAAGAGTAAAGTAATTTGATTATTATTGTATAGTCGACGGATTTAGTACATTACACAACTAGGGTGGTAATACAAAGAAAGGCCGAGATCGCAGAAGTTTGCGGCCCGAGCTGCAAGCGAGGGACGTAAATATGCGATCGAGGGCTTTCTTTATTACCTCCCGTGTTGTGTACATCATTTTATGTCTACACTTGGCCAGAAAGTGGCTTTTTCCGTACGCGCAGCGTGCGGATATAGGTAGTCACTTTATGGCCAGGTGTGGCATAAAAATAGTTACAATACAATACAATACTCTCTATCGAACACTAAAAAATTGAAAGATCCTTAAATAAACAAGATACTAAAAACGAATGGTGGACAACAGGCGGTCTTATCGCTAGGAAGCGATCTCTTCCAGAGAACCTTTGGGTAGCGGAGATGACGCAAAAAACAGCAGGAAACCAGCAGCAGGAAGTGTAGTCCTGAAACTGTTTCCTCTGTCTAATCTCGATCACGTGAAAACACATACTTTCGGTAAAAAATGCATGTTAAACGTTGGGAGCTCTGGAGAATCAGACTAGCTTGGATTTTCACCTGTCTGTTCTGTTTTATGCATATATTCAAATATAGTAAGCGTCTGCATAATTCATTTGAATATGCCGGAAATAGTCAAGTGCTCCTCAATGGCGCATCCACTTGTGTTTGTATCAGACTATATGGTAGAAATTAGAATATTTGGTGGTAGCTAACGGATATATTTATCATCATCAAAAAAGACGGCTACATGTTTCCCCTACAGATTCATATCGTTTCATAATACATGGTTATAATTATAACATGTGTAAAACACCTTTATCCAAGAGTACGTATAAAAAACAATCAAACTCAAACTCATTTATTTCTGCAAGTAGGCCTCAAGGGCTCTTGCACCAGTAATCGCAATCAAAATGTTCTTTCCGTATAAACCAGTTTGTTATCAAGATTACTCGTTAATTACTTGTTGGTACTGGAAATCACTTATTTTACAGATCGGTTTAAAATAAAACCCATGAAATTCAAAACGAATCTTTGTCAGCATCGAATAGTCTGAAACATCCAAAGCGCCAGATATATCGTCTCACATCCTTGTGCCTATTGTAAAAAAGATGTGTGGCGATCTATATGGATGTTACCACAGAAATATATCGAGATAGGAAATAGTTCGTCGATTTGTATGGCACCCAAGCGTGTTACGTTTTTCGCTTGGCGTTTGACGCCAAAAGTGTAATTTAGTGATGGAAAACATACATTTCCCTTTTCATTTGGCGGTATTTGAACAATTGATTATACCATTATTATCAGATTTTCAAATCTGATAATAATATTGACGGAAACTGAAGTTAACGGCGTGTAGGGTTGGTCGCCGCCACTTCTTTTTAGCACGCGAGGTAAATACACTTTATGCCACACCTGGCCATAAAGTGGCTTTTTCCGCACGCTGCGCGTACGGAAAAAGCAGCTTTCTGGCCAAGTGTAGACATAAAATAATGTACACAACATGGGAGGCAATAAAGAAAGCCCTCGATCGCACATTTACGTCCCTCGCTTGCAGCTCGGGCCGCAAACATGTGCAATCTCGGCCTTTCATTGTATTACCACCCTAGTTGTGTAATGTACTATTTTCCTTCTACCTCGATATATTTCTGTGGATGTTACTGCCTACTTAATGCTGACTGTATAATCGTAGCTCAACAGTTGTACTGTGGGTCTAGTGAAAAGGGGTACACGTCACATTTATACCAGGTACAAAAGATCACAACTCCATTGCTTGACATAAGCCCTTTTGCACCTAGGTTATATGCGACTTGTACCTAGGGAATGCAATCCCGATCTCGCGAGATCCCGTGTAATTTTTCGGGATCAATCCCGACGCATAATATGACGGGATCCCGATCGGGATTGACGGGATTGGGCGGCAGTTGTCAGCGCGCATCTAAAAGTCTCTTTACACGTGTATCCACGAGCTTAGACAGAGTCTGTCATAAAAAAAGAAATGGATTTATTTGAGAGTGGAGGAACAAGGGGGAGATTTTTGCAGCTTGCATATAAATGCTTCGCCACGCTGTTGCCAACCAGTGTTGATTCGGAGAGGTCATTCTCAGCAGCTGGGTACATTGCAACGGATGTAAGATGCCGTTTTCCAGATAACACTCTTAATACCCTTTGTTTTTTAAGAAGTCACTTTCAAAATCACCTGTAATATACTCTGTAATTCCTTATTGTTTTGATTCTTATTACAGTTATACTTATTGTTTTGATTACCTTTGTTAATTTCCAAGGAAAACTGATGATGATTTAGTTAATAATATTAAAGAATAGAGGTTTTTGTTTTCTGTCTATTAATATGTTATTTTAATTAACGTCACCATCACAAACATGCCGTTACTATCGTTTTAATTCAATCGAATTTTACTTTTTTTTAATCTAGTCGGGATCCCGAATGATATTTCTAATCCCGCGGGATTTCGAATTTGCAATCCCGAGTCGGGATTGCATACTAGTACCCCTTTTCAATAGACCCATAGTATTGAACTATAGTTAAAACAAACCACGCCGTGACCACAAGTCGACACTCGGAAGCGAAGCTGTTCGGGTCGTTATTTTTATCGCGGCACTAACTCTCCCGCGGCGCGATTCTGCGTCCGTTCAAAGGCGTAACAGGTTTTAGTTTTCATGCTGACTCTTCATATTGAATTAGTTAATAGCTTTCATGTTTAATGGGCTTCACGAGTGGTTTATTTTAAGGTTAATATCGTTATGACATTGAAATGTCTCGCTTTTACTCGCGTCGCGGAGTGATCATATAGAAAAAACACTTTGATGCCTAGTTTTTGGCAAACCTAATAAGGAAAATTAAGTTTAACCGATAGGTCTCTGAGCTGCGATATTATTGCAATTTATTTCTCTATATTGGCCTTCGCTTTCTATTTGTTTTGTCTAAACATTTTTCATACCAAAAAACCCTAATCTAATATGCGAATAATCTAATATTGATCGATTATTTTAGAAAACAAACTGTAAAATGGAATAATTTCTATACATTTCGTCTAAAATATTAAATTCAAATCTCTGTATGTTTCGAATGGTAATATGCTCGCAGTTTTCTTTTATTTCCCTCATACATATTACGCGGTGCGTTACCCGGCTTACGGCGGATCCCCTGCTTCAAACCGATTTGGTCCAGGATTTAAATAAGATACGATCCACCGCTTTGCTAACAATAACATCGTCATAAAGTCGTTTTTTTATTAAGCTTTGTTGTATGATAAGAAATAGTAAGCCGGGTACAGAGTACAGACGAGTGTAGCTAGTAATGTAATGCAACGTGCAATGTAACGCAAAGTGCGTGAAGACGGCACTACTAGTATTACAGTAATGTTTGTAAGGTCGCCTACACACGGAATTCGCTTTACATTTTACGTTAAATTACACGTTACATTCATCGACCTCGCGAAAACGTGGCGTCGTGAATCTAAGTTTGCGAATAGGTATACAAAACTTATAAGTTAGTAAATTTATATTGTATGGCAACTTTCGTTACAGAAAGGAACAAGACTAGGAACAACTTATTGAATACATGTTATACTCGTATATAGGTACCAGTGGCGTGGCGTCCAAATAACTCCATTCGTACCGGCTTGCCTAATATCAGGCATTTGACCACCTTATTTTAGAACTCTTAAGGAAAATATACGCCAAATCTGCACCGGCTTGCCCAAGGATATGTTTTACGCCACGCCACTGATATATAACTAAGATATTGACTTGAAATCTTTGCATTGTCAGAAAATCTTGCTGCAATGCATCAACAACATCCTTCAGTCCAATACCAGAAAACAATGATTAAGTAGCAATCTTGATCAATCAAGGCTTTCAATCATGATCGTGAGTCATGCACCAGCACGCTGCTTCCATCCGCCATGCTCCATTGATGATGCGTCCCATTAGACCCGTAACTTGATATCGATAAGCGAATTAGACTAACTAACCGAACAGTTATAATACAATTGATCGCATAACATACCTCCAACTATCTACTACTACGTACTACTAGGTACATGTCTTTTCGCCGCTATCTTTAATACGCTTCAAAGGATTGTCTGGCGTAGCGATATACTTTACGATGTTCTAGCCCTCTAGTGCGTACAATTTGCGCTAAATCTCATATACAAAGTGATGATACAAGATAGGTCTCGTATCAGACACAAACTATGATCAAAAGACTCCAAACCAACATCAACAGTTGGTACGTAATGGTTTGGAGTCAACGACTTCTAAAGTTACTTCAGAAGTCGTTGGTGCTGATATTGTCGTTTACGTCTGAATCGTCTGATATGATTCTCATACTCTGATAGAAACATGGGTTTAAATTTAAAAGCTAATGTTATCATGAAAATGGAAAAATTGTGATATATTTATATACGTAGCTCAAGCCATCTCCAGAAAACCGTCGACATTTTTATTTTAAAGTAAAGCTATAAAGATGTTACAGATATCGGACGATATCTGTTCCAGATCCACATAACACATGTACAATACTGTCCACTCATGCTTGTATTGTACTCCTTGTTAGCTCAGCATCCATTGCCTTGCCAAGGAAGATCCTTTGACTGCGGCTGAAACTGTTGAGTCTGTAAATCCGAGACGATCCAATTTAACTTGAACGAGAATTTCTTATCTGTTTTGCCAGAATGTCAAGAATACTTGACTAATGTTATTTGTTGTGGGTAGTGGTGTCGGGTAACAAACTCGCGAGTTTCGAAGTTAATCAATTGGATTTTAATAAATTTGTGGTTGAAAAGTTTGCGAATAAATAGAATCTGCGATTGTTTTAGGATAATTTTGAACTGCTCTGTAGGCTTATGATGCTACGCTTTGTCACGCGATAAATATATGATAAAGCATCCGTCACTATCACACACTATTTGTCAGAACGTGACGGATGCTTTATCATTTATTTATCGCGTGACAAAATGTATCACCATCAGATTCATAAGCTTACTGAAGATGTTGAATTGAGTACTAAAGACATTGATATAATTTTGTGGTTCTAGAAAGTTTTCATCTACTCATTTTCTGAATGCGAAAATGTGTTTCTTTCTACGTTAGTTCTTCGTCGTACTTTTTCATTTTCTATCACCACGACAAATTGCCCAAATATGGTTTTATTCACGAATTCATATTATCCACCCCAATCTATTATTACGTGTTACGTGTTGGTGTGTGTATGGTATTCTTGTGTGTGGTTTTTGGTTTCGTTCTTGGGGGGGTTCACTGACACATATTTTATTTATTTTTCATTAGGAAATGTTGTGATGAGCTGAAATCGCGGTTTTTGTTTTCGAATTCCAATTTTTTTTTTTGCTGTGTGTCCCACTGCTAGGCAAAGGCCTTCCCCTTTTTTCATCCACTCGTCTCGGTTTAATGCATGCTCCTGCCACCCGACTTGAAATGAGTCCAGGTCATCCCGCCATCTCCTATTCCAATAAAACCAAATATTAGGCCCGCCTGCCTTTTAAAACTCATATAAACTTCAATCAATTCGCTGATACAAGGTGTCCGATATTTTCTTGTATTATTCTTGTAGTATTCAATATTTTTGTCATAGTCGATCACATTTCACATTTTTTCCTCTTCAAAAACACTAGGTTGTTTTGTATTGCAAGCCACATGATTCCGTCGAGACGCTAGCCCTAATGAGTATCATGTGTATGTGAAAAGCACAACAACGAGGCTGCGTAACGCTAAATATGACTCATTATCGACTACCATCGTCCGCGATAATGTGAAAACTACTCGAGAAGGGGTGTTTTTTTACAAGCTTTTATTTAGTTCCGGCGGCTTTTCCTTTGTCTGTAATCAAATCTTGCAAGTAAAAACCGGGAAGTGAGTCGTTTCCGGTTTCCGAGTGATTTGAAATCTTGCACGCCTATGTAAATTTGATGACAACGAAATACGAGGGCTGATTGAAAAGTTCGCGGCCTGACCATTAAAAAAAAAACTTTTAAATTTTTTTCTACTGCCATTTTGAACTGTCATTATTCAGTTCTCATCCCGCGAAATTTCAATTGTAAGACATTGTAAAAATAAATTATACGTCTGATTTAAAAATAAGAGTCAACAGATTTTTCATTATGGACAATTTGGAGCAACGTGCTGAAATTAAATATCTTCATAAAAAAGGATTGACTCCAAAACAAATTTTTGACGATATGCAGTGTACATTGGGGCAATCCTCTCCATCATATACGACAGTAAAAAAGTGGGCAGCTGAATTCAAGCGGGGACGAGTCAATATCAAAGATAATCCTCGCCCCGGGAGACCAACCACTGCGACCAATCCACATAATGTGGCAATTATATGCGAGATGATAATGCATGACAGACGATTAAAAGTAAGAGAAATAGCTGACATCGTAGGCATCTCCTATGAAAGAACCCAAAACATTATAGTCAACGAATTAGGTTTTTCGAAGGTGTGGGCGAGATGGGTTCCGAAGCTCCTTTCAGTGGAACAAAAAATCACTCGTCTAACAATTTCACGCGACTGTCTCGACTTGTTTGAAGCTGACCCTCAAGACTTTTTGGACAGATATGTTACTATGGATGAGACATGGGTCCATCACTACACGCCCGAGACTAAACAGCAATCAAAGCAGTGGGTTCGTGCTGAATCTCCGCCTCCCAAAAAGGCAAAGGCCATTTTGTCGGCGAATAAAGTCATGGCATCAGTCTTCTCAGTCTTCTGGGACGCAAAGGGAGTAATAATGGTTGACTATCTCCAGTAAGGTACCACTATAAACTGGGACTACTATTGCGACCTTTTACGCCGATTACGAGAAGATCTGAAAGTAAAAAGACCTGGATTGTTGACAAAAAAAAGTTCTCTTTCACCAGGACAATGCACGTGTGCACACGTCAATAAAATCGATGGCAGAAATTCACAACTGTGAGTTTGAATTATTGCCCCACCCACCCTATTCGCCTAATTAGGCACCATCGGACTTCCATCTATTTCCAAACTTAAAAAAACACATGGGCGGTAAGAATTTTTTTACCAACGACGAGGTCCAAGCTGAAGTGGACACCTATTTTGAAGGCCTGAAGGAAAGTTTCTTCAAAAGTGGTATAATGGTTTTGAAATCCAGATGGAACAAGTGCAAAGAGCTCGACGGGGACTACGTAGAGAAATAAAAATATTAAATAAAATCTTTGGATTTGATTTCATACTTAGGCCGTGAACTTTCCAATCACCCCTCGTATGTATTATAATGACATGAAGCTGATCTGATAATGGAGCTGGAAGCTGGCCATAGGATCATCTACATTACATAAGATAAATCCACCGTGTTTCGTCTCATTTCGATTGTACAGTTTGCGATTATACAAAAAAAGGAACGGTCGTTAACAAAGGTTGTGTCAAAAATATTTTTTGACAGAAACTATTTA
Source organism: Eudemis profundana (assembly GCA_947034925.1). Classification (NCBI taxonomy): domain Eukaryota; kingdom Metazoa; phylum Arthropoda; class Insecta; order Lepidoptera; family Tortricidae; genus Eudemis; species Eudemis profundana. The sequence goes on along the minus strand of OX344805.1, from coordinate 22,450,542 downwards.
AGATTCTTGGTACGCTTTTTTCAGCAATAAATGAAGGTTGGTGGTACACACTGTTTAATCTTTTCGCTATTTTGGTCTGCTCTCGTAAACAAATTAACTTAATATGAGCAATAGCGCGATTATCGCGTCTGGATAGACAACGAAAGTAAACCAAAATAGTATACGCTTCTAAAAGCTCGTATGTAGCATGCAAAACCGCGCAGACCAAATGGATAATCTTTGAAATTGTATGTATAAACAAGGACCATTAAAACAAGAGGACTTGTCATTCTCCATACAAAAAGCTGTTCCCCGAATTTACAACGCCATCTATGTATAAGCTTGGTAAAAGAATTATATTATTTACAGTTATTCAACTTTGCAAACGTGACACAGTATTTAAATGTTAGAATTTATTTATTATTCGCTGTTTACGAACTAATTGTTACTATACTATGTTTCTTTGTTCAATTATAACATCGTCAAATGTTTAGTTTTTTAGCGCCATCTAGTTTTTGCCCGAAAATCCCCTAGCGGTCGAGTTACAATCCAAAGTACGGAGAATGACAGTCCTCTTGTTTTAATGGTCCTTGGTATAAATATCGCAAAGAGAACACCAGACCAGTCTGTCCAGCATAACTGGCCGCGACTTCGTTTCTCGCGCGAGAGAGTCCTGTCCGGTCAACCTATATTAAATGGAAAGAGATAGATAGCATTTGTCGCGCGAGAAAGAGTCGCATGTCACAGTAGTGCTATAGGTAGAGAGCCTCTACCTCAAGCTATCAGGCACGACTCATTGTCGCGGTACATACAGTCACAGACAATGAATTCGGATCATTTTCTATATAATTGTTCATAAATGATTTGATTTGATTTGATTTATTTATTTCATAATATAAAAATACAGTATAAATTACACAATGTCAATTTACATGATTTTATACTATGATCGTCAAAATAAAAATATAATATAAGTAATCACAATAAAAATATACCATGTCAGAAACACAGTCGCAAAACAATTAAACTATTAAATAAACATCAAATAAATGTATACTAGCTATCCCGCTCCATTTAATATAGTGCAAAAGTAATAGGTCATACTCTGTATAGGTTTCTTGTCGGAATCTTCTTAGCTGGACTAGGGTTAGCGAACCGACAACTAAAACTCCCAGTAGCTCGATCACACACTCTACATAAAGACAGGTTGAACCGTTTCAATCAATCCCGCTGATTCGTCGCTCACTTTGAGGAATCAGCGAAAAGTCACGGTGGCCGCGGCTAGGGAACCTGTACGTCTAGCATAACTGGCCGCGACTTCGTTTCTCGCGCGACAGAGCATCACCTGTCACTGTCGCACGATATTGAGTGGATAGAGATAGGTAGCATTTGTCGCGCGAGAAAGAGTCGCGTGTCACAGTTGTGCTAGAGGTACTGCTTGCAGGTTTATAAGCGCCCACTTGGCCAGGATTCCTACCCACTCAGTAGGACTTGTAGATCAAGTCGGGTTCTAAAACAAATACCCTGTAGCACGAAGAGTAGGTATATAGAACTATTTATTTACGTTTTAATACTTTTTTTAACACTCTCCAGTTACTTCTTTAGAAAAATCTTTATAGTACTCGTACATTACATAACTAGGGTGGTAATACAAAGAAAGGCCGAGATCGCAGAAGTTTGCGGCCCTAGCTGAAAGCGAAGAACGTAAATGTGCGATCGAGGGCTTTCTTTATTACCTCCCGTGTTGTGTACATAATTTTATGTCTACACTTGGCGGCTTTCTACGATTCCATTATATGTAGGTATAGACAGACATTTGAATTGAGACTGACAGTACCAGCAGGTCGTCGCTCCTGACCCTACGTTACTCGGTGTAGAAATTGCGGCTATTTACGACGTGGCCCACTTCGCGCCAGACCCTGCGCCCGCGCCGGCGCGGACAGTCGATGATCCTTCGCTCAAGAGATAGTGGATAGGGTTGCCACTGACCATTCGATAGGTTACTCTTTTGGTAACATAAACAATACGTTTAGTAATATACTAACCTTAAAGTTTACTAGACGTACGTCGACTAGAGATTAGAGGCGGCCGATCTGCACGGTGCGGTGCCTATAGTCCACTTCTACATTATAATTTCAATTGATAACTCATTCAACGTTGATTTATTGGCGTAACACAGCCATATTAAAAATAGCTGTTTAACATGTTGATAGGTTTAGGATTGCATAAGCAATATTTAATTATATACTACTACATAGGTATAGATCACTAGGGTACACCAAATGACGTAACACAGAATCTGCTTCCCATTAACGCTTTTACGCGACCCATTTAAATAATACTCGATGGTCAATAAAAGAGCAATAACACATTTACACCGAACGTCGTAAAAAGATATGCTCCAAATATATTTTTACGAGTGCAAATAAATATTAAGCCGGCGATAACGAGTGGCAGCCCTGCGTCACGGCAGGATGTGTCGTAGCCGGCGATACGAGGGTAGAATATTACGCCGAGTGCACTCCGCTTGGTCCTTACACCGCGGAAATGTAACGTACCCTTTATAACAATTGAGTATGTTACAGTGGCGCGGCGTCAAATATATTCTTAGTCAAGTTGGAGCAGATTTGGATTACTGTTTCTTCAGGAGTAGTAGATACTCCGATCATATGCTCTAAAATAGGCAAGCCGGTAGGAATCGGGTTCTATGAACGCCACGCCACTGGTATGTTAACGCTTTTATTTTTAACACTGGAATAGTTTTTGCTAGCGTTGCAACCGCTCTTAGTTTTCTGATCGTATCAATCATGTCCTTTTAGGATTGATGTAACTATTTAGTAGAATGCCTGGACATCCTTATGTCACTCACTGTCTTCCTTTAAGAATGGCAATGCTTATTCTGCGGTTGTTGAATTTTCAGTGCCTGTATCTATCTAAAAAAACATACACAAAGCTAAGTATTTGGAACAATCAAACACGTGTGTGTGTGTGTGTGTGTGTTTGATTTAAGAGCTGGTGCTTAATAAACTTCTATCTTCGGCTTTATTCGTGACCTCCTGAAACAACACGATGTTTGCTTTTTCCTTCACTTGAACCATGTAAGTCCTTCTTGGCTTGTCTCTTTTTCTCTTTCCTTCAATGAAACAAACACGATTAAACGGGAATGAATTCGCCTTGAGACAAACTTCTTTTTAAAATATGCGTGATACAAATACAACTATTCTGGCAGCTAAACAGCAATAGCTTAACGCCGTGTGCAGTTGAGATTTAAGTCAAAACAAGAATCTTGATAATCCTTTAAGCGAGACGCAAACTGGACGTGATAAATGACTGTGATTACTGAGAACCGCTTCACGATAACATTTTATTCGTCAGTTTACTTTAAATATCTCTTGGCTTAAACCCGGTAGTTCGTGAGAAACAAAGAACCGACTAAAATTACTTTAACAATGAATGAAGTCCCCCGTCAAGCTGGGCGGGGAGTGCTCGGCTCGCTAATTTTGGATGTTACAAAAAGAGTTAATCCATCAATGAGATTCCCTCTACCTACCACACATTCAGCACAATTGAATTGCGCGGCAAATACTGCATTTAGCGTTGCCAGGCGTCCGGAATCCGGATAAAGCCGGACATAAGTTAGGCTTTTTGATAGCGTGTCCGGCCATTTTTTTTGTCGTACCTATTAATACTGAGACACAAAATCCTCAATAATGTAGGGTGTCCGGCCCTTTTACCAAAATGTCCGGCCAAACTGCAGGCACTTGACTTAACTGCATCTCCCTTTCCATAGAGTATAGTGTGAAAGATGGTGAAAGTGACAAACGTGCTCTGTTGCGGGACAAGCGACGTCGCGGGTAGTTGTGCTAGCCCGGTTGGAATTTCGCTTATGTATGTACGAGTATATAAGGCGTCCGTGGATAACGAGACACGTTATGTGCAGATGCTAATAACGAGCGATTGTACTCGTATCATTAACACAAACATTGAACTATGATAATACAAGCAAGCCATGGGCGATATGTGCTCGATAAGTCACCCAAAAGATTAAACTATAGGTAGTAACACCTTATACAACTGAGCCAGAACAATACAAGAAGTTTGAGACTAATAGTTTATGTTTATATCGTGAAGTCTTGAGAACGGGTTCTCATCACAGAAATATATAGGTAGAAGGAAAAAGTGTATGTGGTAAAAAGACGTGGCAACGACCTACTTTACACGCCGTTAACTTGAGTTGCCGGCAATATTATTATCAGATTTTAAAATCTGATAATAATAGTATAATTAATTGTTCAAATGCCACCAAATGTTTTCAAAATTTATGTTTTCTACCACAAAATTACACTGGGCGTCAAACTCCAAGCGAAAAACATCACACGCTTGGTTGCCATACAAATCGACGAACTATAATCCTTCTATCTCAATATATTTCAGTGGTTCTCATGCACCGTCCGTTGCAGTGTTGACGACGCTTAAAAGACGCTAGAGCAGAGTTTCTTAATCTGTTTTTGGTCACGGACCCCCTACATTATTTTGAAAACCTTTTTGAGAAAAAGAAAATCAAGGGCACTTGAAAGTTTGTGTTGTAAAGTGTGTGCTATGCAGCCACGGACCCCCGGCTCTCGTACCACGGACCCTCCTGCACTAGAGCAAGGAGTCTTTTATTGCAAACATGCACATGTGTTCGGTTCAGTGTTTGTGAGGGAGAAGACATACACTGAACCGAACGAAGTGGATGGAAGATCGTGTTTTCGTTTTATTTAATACTCATAGTGGAACGGAACTGACACTTAGCCGATTTGAAGTGCATTTGACCCCAGACGTGTCGAGAGAAAGCGTGACCAGAATATGTCATTGTGGGAATTAACTATGATTATACCGCAACTTGATCCTACCGCTAACTAAGGATAATATTCATATCTATCGACGAGGAAAAAGGCTTAAGGCGGTCGGAAAAAGCTTTATGTCCACGCAATAAGTGCACATAAGACGTTGTTCGGTTCTGCTCGGCCGACGATGTAGAAACCTAAGCTAAGGATCTGGATGAAAAAAGTTCACAGAGGATCAGAAATTGCTCACAGCGATTCCGAAATCAAAAATCTAACAAACACACCAGATTGAATCTCAGTTACATATGTACTATTAGATGAACAGAAAACTTTTGCAGCAGTAAGTAGTATCCCGTAATATATTTTATGTCACACCTGGCCATAAAGTGGCTTTTTCCGCACGCTGCGCGTACGGAACAGGCCGCTCCGCCTAGTTGTGCAATTGTACTATTTCTGCCCTCCGGACGGAAAGCGTTACCTTGCCGGCCGCTGCGCTAAACAAAGATGCCGCATTCTGACTCTGTCGAACAGGTATAGTACATATACAAACCTTGACCAGTAAATAAGAACTCCTCAGATCACAAGTTCTCAATTACAAGTGATCTGAGACATTTCTTACTTTACTGGCCTCGGTATGTAATGTACTATTACCTACCTACCTGCTAGTACCTTTGCATCCCGATTGAGCTGTGCTTGCAATGGCACCTTGACTGTATGTGATGCCATCATACTGAGATGAGGTTTAGCTCGGTCGCGATTCTACTGTTTTATTTATAAACATAATGTGCAGTTTCCACGTGTGTCTATTGCAGAGTTCATTATTCTGCAGCAGATAACAGCTAGTAGTAAATTACATAAAGCAAACGTGCCTTCCGTCCGCACGTATTTTATCTTTTAGTTATTTATTGTGCTCACTTTCTTTTCCTGTTGTATAACGCTGTTGATATTGTGACGAAATCCTTGATGAAAATTTCATAATACAATTCAATTATTTCGCGATTGTACAATCACTATCAGATACTATACACTTCAGAGTGCTCAAAAATATCTAAACATGGCAACATTTTCATAGAAATTTGACTTTTAAACGGAGGTGTTGCCATGTTCCGCTCTTCAAAGTTATTTATTTATTTAAACTTTATTGCACAAAAGAAAACTTATCGTACAAGAGCATTTCTCCAGAAATATGTCTGCGACTTATTCATCTGTCTCCATACATTTAGTATGAAAAACGGCCAGATGAATGAGGTGACCGCAGACGTATTTCTGGAGAAATGCCCACAAAAGGCGAACTTAATGCCATAGGGCATTTTATCCATTTATCAATTTAAACAAGTTACAAGTTAGTTATCGTAGTCGCACTCTAACGCCTTGACAATCGAGCCGTATTTGATGTTTGTGAGCGCCTTGTTTGCACCACTGTTTCTAATGACGACTGTACAGGGCAAACAATACAATACTTATGGGAAAGTCTGAACCTATGACAGATATGAAGTTTGTTTTTTTTTTACATGTGTAGTGGAAAAAGGGAGCAAACGTCTGACATGTATCTCATTTAATAGTCCATTTGTAGGCATCTAGAACAAACTAGACTTACAAATCGGGCAGAGAAATCATCCAACTTGTTTTCTGTAATCAGCTGGATGGTTGGAACTGACCTTGCTTGAAGTAAACTAGAAAACTGATTGGAGCAGTCCTTTAAACGATTTTAATTGAATAGATAATTAGTGCTAATTACAGAATCCAAAGTGCAGAAGGACATAGTTGCTTTCTAGATCGTTCATATCAATTTCAATATTCTCGGTAAAAAAAAATTGTACCTTGATTTTCACTTACGAGAGATTACTGTTAACATGATTTTGTATTGAGTAGTTTTTATCAGAAATTATGGAATATACCGTAAGTATAAGTCGGTATAAGCGGTTAGTTAGAGGCTGAGATGCTATTTTGCGCCTCGCAATTTCCGATATCTCCACGAAATGCGATCATGTCACCTGAAACACCCAATGAAGGTATCAAAACATGAACCTACATATAATGTATTCCAAGCTTGAAAATATAGACACCTAAGTTCCTATGAACATCTCACCAACTATGTTGCTTCTAGCAACTCATTTCATAACTAAGTATACCTACCGTCTGTATAAAACGTGTATGCCCTGGGACGTAACTTTGCAAGAAGGTATTTCCTTTGTGAGGCTGCGCTACCTCCCTGTATAAAATTGCATCTCGGCAAACTCCCTCGGTGTTGAATGTTGATCATTTAAAATATTGTGTCTCAAAGTCTTGTTAGAGCAGTTTTACTAAGAGGGTTTTAAATTCTATCGTAATTAATTTAACATTAGTGCGGCTTGAACATCAGTTAATCTATGTATAGGCATTTCAGCGTTCTTATCTATGTACATTTCGATAATACATTGCCACTACTATTGTCAGCATACTTGACTTACTTAGTTTATAATTGACACAAGATCTACATACCTTGATCTTAACGAACATAACTTAATGTGAATGTGAGTTTTTGTCTTAACATGGTGTATTTAAAGATGCAAAAATTTCAGCCAAGCGCTTTAATTTAGATCGGTCACAAGATTGGTTGCAAAGCACACGTGACCTTAGTAAAATAAATGGTCAAAAATGGCGTCAGATATTTTGAAAAACTTAACATTTGGGACAGTAATTACAGTTTCATAGAAGGGCGTTTTTATTTAGAAATGTACCGTTTAAGTTATGTTTAAACACCGGCAAACCTGTCAGTTCGTGGCGATCACTAAATTGCTAGTTAATGGTACATTTTTAAATGAAAATGGTTACAGATCATTCATATTTGTGGCTGTCCATCAGAAATGGGTCCTTGCCTTGCGTTGCCATAAGGACCCTTTTCTGATGGACAGCCATATTAAATCTTACGTAAATTAATCACTGTTTGTATGTCCTAGTCTTAAGATCTACGTGCTGTAGTGTTTTCCCCTCAGGCCCACCGCTGAACTTAATATTATTCAGTAGTTGAGTTCCCTAGGCGAAGTCTGCTCCGGTTTTTTTAATATATTCCTCTCTTGTCCGCAGAGCCGTCGGTAAAACATGCCTCCTCATCAGTTACACGACAAATGCGTTCCCCGGAGAATACATTCCCACAGTGTAAGTATATTTTATATACAATTAATGTATACCATCAGGAATATATCGTCGACCGCAGGTTCAATTGGGGTAAGGTACGACTTTTCAGGAGAGGCCTACAAAGTTTTTTTCGGACATAATCAGTCGTAGCTATGATTAAAGTGTTGACGAAAACATACATTGAGAATTAAAAAGTTTACTTCAAGTAACAAAAAAGTGAATACTATGTTAAGATTTTTCTAAAGAATTTACCGACCTAGAGCTAGATGGAGACTACTCCAACTGTGTTACAGTATTTTTCTTCGACGCAGAGCCATACTTAACCCATATTTATTATAATTATAGCCTAGCTATAGTAAACCGATCCATTGTTCGCCTTATTAGCCTTATTAAACGGTGAACAATGAGTAACAGTAAACGATAACGAGTATAAACATTCATTAAAATTGTATTCGTAATCGTAATAATGAAGCTTTCGCCCTTGAATTTTAGCATCGAAGAAAGTACGATTCCATAGCTATTTACTCCTATAGTAATCAACTAGTGACTGTATGCGTATAGGTCAGTAGAGGACCTAGGTATATTTGCCTGTATATTATCGGCACGGAAATTGAGGGAGGGAGGTTTTATGCGTTTTTACCAGCATTTTGACTAAAACTGGAAACTAGATCTCTCCACCTTTAGTGGCAGTATATCTTCACTCAACACAATGGTTTGCGACAAGTTTCTCATATAACTTTATAATATGTAGGCTTATTTTATCCGGGGAAACCAACTTCTCCATTAGAGACCTGTGCCTGATTCCTCCTCCTCGGGTCGAGTCGATTTCCTCATTACTGAGGGTCGTGATTCCTCCTTTACGGTGTAGTTACGCGTCTAACAGTACAGCTACTTAGTCCTGTCTGTCGTCATAGAGGGCATGATGGTGTCAAGTGACCGACTGTGTCTGATTTAAAAGTCCAAATTTAATTTATCGGAAGATTCTAATCAAATGTCCGTGTATTTACAGATTCGACAACTATTCAGCCAACGTGATGGTAGATGGCAAGCCGATCAACCTGGGACTATGGGATACGGCTGGTCAGGAAGACTACGACAGACTCCGACCGCTCTCCTACCCACAGACCGACGTGTTCCTCATATGCTTCTCGCTCGTCAACCCCGCCTCCTTCGAGAACGTCCGCGCTAAGGTAACTATCATCCTATGACTGATTCATTGACCATTCTCCTACCCATAAACCGCCGTGTTCGTCATATGCTGCTTCTCGCTCGTCAACCTCGCCTCCTTCGAGAACGTCCGCGCTAAGGTAACTATCATCCTATGACTGATTCATTGACCATTCTCCTACCCATAAACCGCCGTGTTCGTCATATGCTGCTTCTCGCTCGTCAACCCCGCCTCCTTCGAGAACGTCCGCGCTAAGGTAACTATCATCCTATGACTGATTCATTGACCGTTCTCCTACCCACAGACCGACGTATTCCACATATTATGTTTCTCGCTCGTCAACCCCGCATCCTTCGAGAACGTTCGCGCCAATATAGAATGATAGTCATATCATTCTATATTTGGTATCCACCACGTAGGGTACAGTAGCGTGGCGTCCAAAGAACTCTATTCCTACCGGCTTGCCTAATATCAGGCATTTGACCACCTTTTTCTACAGCTCTTAACGAAAATGTACGTCAAATCTGCACCGGCTTCCCCAAGGATATCTTTGACGCCACGCCACTGGGAGGGTAACAACAAGCTGCGACCGTTTTCCCACCCTCAGACCGACGTGTTCCTCATATGCTTCGCGCTCGTCAACCCGTTTTTTATGCTTCCACCAGTTCCTGTTCATCGCGTCTCTGACGACCGAGCTTGGTTGAGGATGGGCCTTTCACTAAGCTTAGGTGGCAAATCCATGAAAGTTACATAGTCATAGTCATAGCCATAGTCTTCAGTCTAGGATCGGTTTCAAAACTTTACGCAACCGAATGCAAATTACACATACAATTTCACATAAAATTTAAATAACGCTCAGCATATCAACTATTCTAACCACGTCTTTGAAACCCCCTTTTGGTCCTCTATAATTATTAACGTTGTCGTCAGTGTTTTATTCCTTAAACGGTAAAAGCTATCAAAATCATGTTTTGTGGTTAAAACGATGACTTTGTCTTTACAGAGTTTGATTAAAAAAAGAACAAATGATAACAATAACAAATTCATGAGTCACTGCAGTTCCTCATTGGGCCGATGATTCACAATCTCAAGTAGAATTTTATTCCATGATGCTCGTCATACATATAGTGATATTTATCACAGTTCAGCTGATATACTTGACATCTCCGTGCTGGAACGTTTTATGACGACTCGTAAAACTGTGGTGACCCAAAATACTCGAGACATTAACTAAGAATCGATAAATGTTGAACGTGCTGTTATAGTGTATTTTGCGTCAATTAAAACAAACAGGACTGTTTTTCTTTGGATCTAAACAACTGCTAGACTACGCATCTTGTTTTTATAACTATTTTGTATTTTTTTGGAAAGCGCAGCGGTGCGCATTCGCATACAGCTGTGTTTTTTAGGGTTCCGTAGCCAAAATGGCTAAAAAGGAACCCTTATAGTTTCGTCATGTCCGTCCGTCCGTCCGTCCGTCCGTCCGTCCGTCCGTCCGTATGTCACAGGCATTTTACTCAAAAACTACAAGACCTATACTGATGAAATTTGGAATATAGATGTCTTGTAGATGCCGCAACTAAGTTTGGTAGTTAAATAATAAAAATAAAAAAATCTAAGGGGGGCACTCCATACATGTAACAGAAGCTAAAAAAATTTTTTTTCACAAAATGTCAACGTATTGTACATAGTTCGACAGCTCTTTTGAAAACATTTTAAGGTTCTTTAGTAATGTTTTTGATTAAGTGAATACCTTTGGAAATAATCGCTCCGAAAGTTGTGAAAATTGTGTCCCCCCCCCTCTATCTTCTAAACCGTGTGTCCGAAAAATATAAAAAAAAATTACAAAGATAACGCTCAAATAATACTTTCAACGAAAATTATTTTCAACAAGATCGGATTAACCGTTTTTGAGTTATTGCCGATAAACTGCGCTTCTCAACAAAAGGACGTAATTGCTATGAAGATACGCTCTTTTGTTGTTGTACTTTTTTTACATCGTATTTTTTACCTTATAGTTACGGCTATGGAACCCTACACTGAGCATGGTCCGACATGCTCTTGGCCAGTTATTTATATACTACTATTAGATAGTGTTTACCATTGACCACTTATGTTGGCAATAGACATTCATTTCGTTTCTATAAATTGTGGTCACATTTTCCATTCGTGTTCCCCCCGCCAAAGCCATTGAGTTGCCTTTCAATTTTTGAACAGTGTACAACTATCTGTCGTATCGTTGCAATTTGGACCGATTAAAATGTCGATTCCTAATATTACTATCTTCTGGTTTTTCCAGTGGTTCCCCGAGGTGAGGCATCACTGCCCGTCAACGCCCATCATCCTGGTCGGCACTAAGCTGGACTTGCGCGAAGACAAGGACACCATCGAGAAGCTGAAGGACAAGAAACTCGCGCCCATCACCTACCCACAGGTATTTCTTAACCAGATTCATAAAGTAAATCATCATCATCAACCTATAGGATGGATCAACCCACAGGCACATGCCTACTCTCATGGACGAGAGTGATAAAGTAAATACATCAAATTAAACATTCCCCACTTAAATCTGACATTGGGATTTCTCAAGGTGTTTTGTGCAGATAAAATGTATCAATAACTAAGCAGCAGCGATTAACTGTCGTAGCACTTGATAGTAAGCTACTAAGAGGCTAAAAAATTACCTTTTGTTTTCTTTTTAACTTTTTTTATATCTCCTCCTCCAGTAAGGACTTGATTCCAAGAAGAGGCTGACCATACTGATTTATTTTGTTCCATAATACTATTAGTGTAAATTACCAAAATATGACTTATGTTGATATACCAATATTCACTTGTAATACCATCAGGAATACGTGGTTAAAGTTTTTCGGGTTACTCGGGCCCAAGATGTATATCTGTGGCACTAGTATCGTTGCAAAATCAGTTGCAATTATTCTGTGCGTTCCATGGCAGAGCTTCTATGAGTGTCCGCACATTGGGCCACTATTGGCGGCCACAGCCCGCCCACTGGTGGATGCCACAAGCTGCGAGCGAGGTATATCATATATTTTGTATGGCACCGGCGCATATGCCTTGCCTATAGAGATGTGCCATTCTCGGAAACGTTCTCCGTTCTGTATGGGGAGAGAACGTTCTCGAAAACATATCCCACGTTTCCGAGAATTCTCGAGAACGGCACAACTCTATTTGGGGATCATCCACAAAGTACGTCGCACGATTTTTCAGACTTAGACCCCGCCCCCCATGTCACACTTTTTCCTAACATATTTGACCTTGTTAGTATAGGCTGCAGTGATGTGGCGTAAAAAATATCCTTGGGCAAGCCGGTGCAGATTTGGCGTACATTTTCCTTAAGAGCTGTACAATAAAGTGCTCAAATGCCTGATATTAGGCAAGCCGGTAGGAATCGAGTTCTTTGGACGCCACGCTACTGATAGGCTGTCACATTTGGCTAGACCCCCCCCCCATGGGTATGCCGTACTATATGGATGACCCCTTGCCTTGCCTATAATCTAGCTATATTGACGAGTTTGACATACGTTACCTTTTCGTTCGCAGGGCCTAAGTATGTCGAAGGAGATCAACGCAGTGAAATACCTGGAGTGCAGCGCGCTCACACAGAAGGGCCTCAAGACCGTGTTCGACGAGGCCATCCGCGCCGTGCTGTGCCCCGTGCCGCCCGTCAAAAGGAAGCGCCCGTGTTCCCTGCTGTAAGCCCGTCACAGGTATGCCGACCCACGCAAACACACTGGCTCTAGTATCATACACACACGCCCCATCCATAGTTACGCTTGAACGTGAGGAACACCTTGGTTTCACGTAGGGCGGAAGGTAAATAGTATAGGGAACGTGCACGACGAAGGTGCTGCCATTGGTGCCGCCAATCTAAATCAAGTACCCTCTCATGCTGGGGCCACATTGACGGAAACGCCGTTAATTTGGACGATTAACGTCAGTGTAGCTACGACTTATTTACATTGACACTTAGATATTGACATTGACAGCTTGATTTGACAGGGGTGATAGTTTCCTTTATTGTCCACCCGTGTCTCTTTTGTCGTTTAGTGCTGCCACCTATAGTTCGTGCACGTTCCCTATTACGCACCCGGGACGGTTAAATGAAGAAGGACCAAGATCACAAACACCCAGGACAAAGTATAAAGAGAGACAAGTAGTCAAACTTCGGCCGTTTATATTCAAGGTTGAGGCGCAGATGGTGCAATCCATTCTGGGGCATTCTTACGCATTCGTAAAACTTTGCTTTAGTGCAGCGGTCGGCAACCGCTTAGCTGCCAAGGGCCACATAGTAGCTAAGGAACGTGACGCGGGCCGCACTTTGTTAATAATTTGTGATTTTAGACTATTCGGAATATATTAACCGCAATACAAACCGGAATATAGGTCCGCAAGTGAGCGGTTCACGCGCCGCATGCGGCCCGCGGGCCGCAGGTTGCCGATCGCTGCTTTAGTGCATTCGTTCACGGCGCGCACACATACAAGCCGCGCAATGTACCTTTTGTAGGAAGAAAAATTACTGTTATTATACTGTGCCTAGGATCTGAGTTATTTATTTTACCGCCCTGAAAGCGTAATATACTAAACTCTTGATTATCGTGAGTAGTTGAGGGTACTTACTGCACTGTTCCAACGATCCGAAGTGGTTCTTGGCGTCCGACACCAGAGAGCGCCACTTGTTTCTATCCTTCTCGCAGACCGGTCCCAGAATCTTCCGAAAAATTCTTCTTTCAGCGACCAGGAGCTTATTATCTTCATTATGCATTATTGAGTATAATACCTATGGGTTGGATGACTTGGATAAGCCCTTCGGGGGCTCAATTGGTATTGCGGCTGTGTTGATCCGGGCAGCCGTTGGAGATGTAGGCTCGAATCCGACCCGAAGCATGTCATTTTTTATTTTCGTTTTCAATTTAATAATTGACTATTAAGTTCTTCGCACTTAAAAAAAGTTTTCAACGATTGTCAGAAGATCAAATAACCATATTTTTATAAAAAAAACCCGACCGCGGTGCACTTTGTAACTGCATAAAATCCGGATGTGCCGTTGAGTAGTTACGAGCGGACATAGGAACGAACATACATACATACAGGTCAAACACATAACCCTCCTTTGGGCTTCGCCGCAGTCGGGTAAAAATTATAAACAAGGAATTGATTTGACCACAGAGTAAAATGGCGTCATATTATTATTTTTCATAAAAACTTCTTACTATCTGAGCGTTATGACGTTTCATTAAAAGGAACTGATGTATGAATGATCGTTCAGACTACATTATGATGTTTGCTGCTATTCTTTGTGTTTCAAGACGTAATCTACGTAAGTTACTGTTTTCAAGACTTCTCGTAGTTAACTCAGTAGAGTATGCTTAATTTAAACTATCGTATAGTATTGTATATGGATTGAATTCAATCAGTGATTGGCAATTTGGTTCCCGCGGGATATTAAGAAGAAATCTATATATACATAAAACATAAAACAAAGTCGGTTTAATTACACTATTTATAACTCCAGACCCGTTCTTGAGTCCGGAGCGATTTTTATGATTTTTGATTTGTTGGGATTGCCTCCGCCCCGAATAGCAGATTAACTATTAAAACATTTAAAAAATTCCGAGGCCGAACGAAGTTTGCCGGGACAGCTAGTGTTAGTATGAAGATGATTAAACTGTTCGAGAAAAGTCTATTTTGAGTTATAGAAGGGTCCAAAGTGGCACCAAGTGGTTCGTGTAATATTACACTCGGCGCTGGCTAGCCAGTTTTGCTTGAACTTGGCTTGACACGCTACCGAGTGTCTAGATTTATGTGTAACATATTTATAAAATAGACGATATTGAATTAGCAGCGTTAATTTTAAAGTATTGGAGTTCCCTGCATGACGTTCCCCGTGGCAACCAAATCGCTTATCACAGGTTGTACAAAATAGATTTAGAAAAATATGAATTCGTCATTCTTCATCCTTGAACATATCTACATATTTAATTTACGGTTTTTGCAAAATCTTTTCAGTTACATTATTTTAAATCATCTACAAGTTTCCCTTGCCAGTTTTTAGATGAAACTTTCTTTTCCAGACTTGCATAGACCACGGTGGGAACCAGTGTGCAAACAGCATAGCTTTCTCTAATAGCGCAAACCGTCGCCTCGACGCAACACCGATGTGTGCTGTATAAAGTGGACTGCAATATGCATACATAGATGTTAATTTACTGTTAATACGCATTAATAATGTAACGTGGGTCGGTGTGTGTGATCCGTATATTGTAACGGTTTTTTATAAATTTGGAACGCCCTAACCTAACTCGGTGGGGCGGGACTCGCAACTCACTTTTGGGTGCTTACTCCTAACGCGTTTGCTTTACATAAAAGTTACATTCCTACATTTGTTAATGATAAACATTGTTCGGTACAAATTGTTTGAATTACGTTTTTGAAAATGGAATTGTTGAAAAGTTTTCGTTAGGCAGAGATTATATTTTTCGATTGTGATGGTTTATTTTTTTGTTCTCGCCTGTTTCATCGTAGTGTGTGTAAGTACAGTATTCGTTAAGAAGTTAACATTTGTATTCATTGTGTATTAAAGTAGTTAAAAATTAATCGAATGACTTCCATTAAAGCTAATCTAACTTATCTTAAACTGCGTCCGATCTTTTACCTAGAGACAGTTCAACCTACTTCACGTAGGTCATTATATGTAACTGGGCATTTCTCCAGAAATATGTCTGCGACTCATTCATCTGTCTCCATACATTTAGTATGAAAAAGGGCCAGATGAAAGAGGTGACCGCAGACATATTTCTGGAGAAATGCCCAACTAGCAAATTCGGATATTGTTGCGTCCAAAGACGCGATGCCAGACTTACATAATGATAATGTTATTCCCGGATTATCCATAAAGTTCAAGCACCAACATTCATTTAATACCACCTTAAATAGGGATGACGATTAGGTTAAAACTATATAATTCTATTTAGTCCGTCAGTTAGATTATGGAAAAATATGGGACACGTATTTTTTGGTTTATCAAAACATTAAAAATCGACAAAGTTATAGTTATAGATCATCAAATTTCTGGATTGGGGGCTTGTGACGTCACTCCTAGGTGAAAATTGTACCTAGGAGTGACGTCACTCGAAACTACTAGGCACTCTATCCTCGTAATTTTTTGTTTGTCAAACAAAAGAAAAAATACGTTTACAATATTTTTTTAATAATCTAACTGACGGACTAAACAGTTTTTTTAGTCGTCTAGCCTGTGACAGCAACTGCGCTAAGGCATTAGATAAAATTAATATCTGTGAAACTGTGTGTATATCAAAACGGTTCCTAGCACCTTAAGTTAGTTTAGCTGCACAGCTAGCACTCTTTCGCGATACAGAACGTAACAGCCAATGAGAGCGCGCGGTGTACGCGCTGCAGGGTTGCCAACTTGGAGAATTTACCCCTAAATTTGGGTGTATTTAACAAAGGAGGGAACTTTTTAGGGGCATAATAATTATAGGGGTATTTTTAGGAATTATTCCTACGCTCGGAGAAACGCCCAAGAACATGCATAAAATATCTGGGACGTCGTCGTTACATGATACATACAGCATCGTTAGAACCTAATGTATGTATAGGTTTCGCTATACATATACGATATCCAATGTATGGTATCCAAAGAGCCCATGTATGATGTAATTATTAATTGGGAGGGGGGGGGGGGGGGCTAGACATTGTAGCAATTTAGGGGGTTTAATTTAATTTAAGCTTAGGGGTAAAAAAGTGGAGTTACCTTGGCTTGGCAGACGCGCGTCCCCATTGGCTGTTAGGCCGGATTTACACCTGTATGTTTTACTTACGTAAGTAAGGACGCAGCTATACGTTACTTTGGGGTCATCCATATAGTACGTCACACCCATGGGGGGGGGGGGGGGGGGGGGGGTGGGGGGGGGGGGGGCTAGCCAAATGTGACAGCCTAGTCTGAAAAATTGTGTGACGGATAGTCAGTCCTTACTTACGTAATTAAACCTTACAGGTGTAACTCCGGCCTTACAGTGCTAGTTGTGCTGGAAGTCAAGCCGCGTCGTGTGGAAGCACCCTCGCCGAGTGACTATACGTTAGATACATATCGTTGGAACTGTGTAGCTGGCTGTAACGTGCCATTGTCGCCTTATTGCAAAGCAGTGAACCCGCCCGCGGCTTCTTCAGTTATCGTTATGGAAAAATCTTTAATGTACAAGCACATACTTTCTAAAATTGTATTATATCGTACCCTTGGTCAAATAACGACGCATGTGACTTTACATCGAAAGCTTTTTATTGCCCAAAAGTCATACAAATCATACACACTACATGATACACACAGATCCTGAAAAAGTTGTCATTTTGCAGATGCATCGTTATTTCACCAAGGGTACGATACGTATTGTTGACATGGGCTATTTTTCTCTACAAACATTAATAATATCTTCCAATGCTTATCTCTGAACCTTTGCACCTCTCTATCTATATAGAATGTTATAAATATGCCAAAACATGTTGCCAACGAACCTTGAAATGTCAGTGTTATACGTAAAGAAATTGATAAAATACTAGTAGTTTCCATATAATTTACTACTGATTTATACGATACTTTCAATAAGGCGTCAGTGGTTTGATTGGATTGAGGATAGTTTATACTGTATAGGCATGTTAAAACGGTCAACATTTTATATGAAGTCACGGAATTTGGCCCGCTTGGAGCGACTTTCATAAGAAATGGGCTATAAGTGTATTCATTAGTTGATATAGTAGATAGTATTGTAAAGCCTATTGGAAATGAAAAGGTTTAGTTAATGTACTCTAATGACAGGTATAAGTCACAAACTACTTACGATTTTTACCTGTTTGTATTCAAAGTTAAGTTTATTTGGACACGTTTTCAGCACATTTTTTTTTACGGTTAAATTAATTATATGCCATCTTCGTCAGGCCTGAGATAATTTCAAATACGCCTACTAAAATGTCCAATTTTAGGCCATTGGTCTGTACAATGTGCCTATAGATATAAATTATCGTCAAATTATTGAAATATGAACGGTGTGCCAGTTCTGTGAATCCGCACAAATAAGTAAGCATCCGACTTCCATAGGACTCGCCAATCTTCAGGCCATCGGTGTGAAGGGGCTGTTTCAGTCACTGTTTTAACGGTTAAAATGTAAACATAACGCTAATTTTGTCGCAATTATTCCAAACCACAAACATTCACCAATAAAATAGTACATTGTGTATCAAGGGCGGTAAGTAAGGAATTACAAACGAGTGTTTGTTACAAGGCCGAGGCGAAGCCGAGGGCTTTAATAACACGAGTTTGTAATTCCTTTACCGCCCGTGGCACACACAATGTTTTTCATCACACTTGTGAGGAAATCTGATTAAAATAACCTTACTTAACCTAAATAAAATTGTAAAACTGACAGTGACATTAGTGACATATATCAAGACGACAAGTCACGTTCGGAAACCATAGCGGTAAAGACTTAAATGGTTTATTTTATATTTGCAAAATACTGAAATACACTATTTAAACATTTAATTAATGTTACTGAAATATGTGTTTACATGTATTTGCAATAACAGTTCTCTTTAAATAAATATTTCAGTAATAAAAGTTAAAAAAGTAAGTTGGCGTTTTCATTGAACATGACAAATAAGAGTAAAACAGAACCAGCGTTTCAAATTTAAAAAGAAAACCATTACGCCCTAGGGCGTAATAGGTCATTTACGGCCCGCAAAACCTACGTGTAATGACACCATTTTCGAGCAAGTGTGATGAAAAAAATATATTTGACATTTTAACCTATTACTTTAATTTGCATTTTTAATATAATAATAAAAATGCAAATATACCGATCCGTACCACGATGTAGTGCAGCAAAAGCACTATGTCCCGTTTTCTCGCCCACATATCGATACCTTTAGACTCAAAGGGCGTAAACGCCATTAAAACCTGCGGCATTTACGCCCTTTGAGTCGAAAGGTATCGATATAGCGACAGTTTGGCTGTCGCTTTGTGTTTCGTGGTACGGGGGTAATTAAATAATTCTTTATCTAGTGACTAGTGTCATAAGTTTTGTAAGCGGCATGAAAATTTTCAACTCAAAGCTTTATGTTTACATTTTTTCATTTTATATTTCATTGTATGAAGCCCCTGGAGGTGTTCATTAAATGTGATGATGGATTTAGGCTTTAATTGACTTTTTAAATAGTCACAGCTTATTTTAAATCGATTTTCACTCGCCTAATTTCACTTACTAGGTCTCGGTAGGGACGCCAGGTTAATTATTGCCTAAATCCACGGTGTATGTTGAATAAGTATTTGTAAGGCGTTTATGGTGTGCAATTGTTAATGCTTATTAACGTGTTAAGTCGTTTTACGATTATCTTTAATACAGTTGGCTACAATTCAGACCTATTTCATAAACTACAAGCCTTATAATCAAATGTTTATACGGCTTGTCGCTTTTCAATGTGTAAGTTGATTCTACAGTACGAGTATCTACAACAATTAAACAATCCATATCTTATAGAACTCTTTATAATTTTGAGTGAGAGTGTACATACGCCCTGGTTTGGCACTAGGGGCTGATTCAAGTATATCGATACCTTTAGACCCAAAGGGCGTAAACGCCATTAGCACCTACGGCGTTTCCGACTTTTGAGACTAAAGGTATATATTTACTCAATTTTTAATTGAGACTAATCTTTAGGCCCGATTTAGACGAGGCGAGAACTGAGTTTCATTCCATTGCGGCGTTTAATCGATCGAATGAACTATTTGAATTGAATGAACGAATTGAACCTAGGAAGCCTGCAACGTAATGAAACTCGCATACGAGTTCTTTCCCCGCCTAAATGGGGCCGTAAAATACAATATTGTGTCAATTGTAATAGAAATGATCATACACTACTACGTTATAAGTTATAAACTTTCAAATAATTTGTTTAGTCCAATAAGTTCCATTGCGAGCACCAACAATTGCACAAAAAATGCAATATAGTTTTAAGATTTTAATGTATTGTTCAGATGCAAATATTTAGAAGGATGTAAATAACGTAACTTTGCTGGAACTAAACATTTTTAAGCGGAACCACCGACGGTGGCGCATTTTTTATAATATAATTGTGTAGAATCATTTTTAGAGGGGCTTTCAACGCATTTTTTATGTAATATTTAAGGAACTAAATTTTAAGAAAAATCTTGCAAATAGTATTCGATTTATTTAGTGATTGATTGTAAAGAATCATTTTGACATTTTTAATTTTCATTGTAAATTTGTATGGATTTTAAATGAGATTGCAATCGCGTGACGACAGACGCTAGTTATTTTAGGGCATTGGTTCCGAACCTGGGGGTAATTACCCCTCCAGGGGTAAAACGAAGTTTTCTCAGGGGTAATACGCATGAATGTTAAGCCGTTTTACTTTGAGCAGTTTCTTATAAGCTTATAATACCTATTTTATTGGAGGGGTAATAATACAAATCTCCATGAGAATGTGGGTGATATGATAATAAAGGTTAGGAACCACTGTTTTAGGGTCTATGGTGGCAGTTCGGGCAATTCACAAATGCGCGTCGATTTTAAAAAATAGACTTTAATTGTATGGCAATAAGAGTGACAGGTGCATTCGTGAGATGCAAGAACTGAGCATACGTCCTATTCGCTCTACACCAGATAGAAAGGACGGAGAATAGCGTTCCTGTGTCTAAGGCTAGTGTCTTATACATTCTTGTTGAGACCAGCCTTCAACACTTTTACGACCAACCCACCTAGTATAGGGGTAGTTTCACGAGAGTTGAGGTGAATGATTACACACACAGCTACATGAAGTACTCATTGCAAAAAAGTGAATGAATGAAATGAATGAATGAGTAAATAAACACAAGGCTATAGTTTAACGAAACTTTTTGGTCTATCTTGCAATTCACTGTTGAACCTGCTATCGGTACGAAAAAAGAACAGTAATTTCAAAACCTCGCTGTCATTACATGACAGTGTTGTTGTGTGCGTGGCCTGACTCTCGTGAAACTAACCTATAGGCGCACGTAACTTTTGCTCAGATGCCGGTTTTGCGTTGCAGATTATTGGCTTCACAAACCCACCTAGCGGGCTCTGTCGATTTCTGGGGTATTGTTAATTTTTTTACGTCACACCTGGCCATAAAGTGACAAATCCCATTTTCGGGGGGGCGACGTAAAATTTTGTACTTATCGCGGGAGGTAATAAAGAAAGCCTTAGACCGCATATTTATCGCCCTTGCCTTCGGCTCGGCGTCAAATACCTGCGATCTAAGATATTCTTTATTTTACCGCCCTAGGTTAGTAATGTACTGGTCGTGAAAGTGTTAACTTATACTGCATCAATATGATGGCCTTTTTATTACAAAGCCAATGTTATAATGTAAAGTTAATTTTGATGTTTGGCTCATTTTTATTGGTGTTAGATATAACTTGGTGAATTGTTTGAAGTCCTACTAATGTATAAATAATTTGTATAACCCAGTCCATGTTAGTCAATGTATTCCTGTATCTTCTGCTTTCGGGTAACCGCTTATATATTTATTTTTGTATACAAATGAACTGGACGATCGGTTAGGCATAGCGCTGTCGAAGTAATTCTTCCAAATATTGTAAAGCCTCTGAATAATTCAAAATATATTTATATTAACTGTTCAGATGTTTGTTTCATTTTGTGGCTAAAGTACCTAAAGAGAATATGGGATGTAGGTAAGTAAGTAAGTAAGTAAGGTAAGCTTTGACATTTATTTACTCCTTAAATGCATACCTTATGAAATGCTCGCATTTTATTTCTGAAATGTCTCAAGTGAAAGTCAAATCCATGCCAATTTGAAATTTTTGTGACCAGTTTGAGAAAGTCTGCAATCAGATTAGACAGATAGATCAAATTTATTTAGGTATTTCATAATACTACATTACATGATAAAATGTGACGTTCTGCGGGTTAAGGTACCTTATGGATATTGTCGCTTGCGTCGTATCCGACTCCGTTACTATAGGTCATCAAGATAGAAGGACGCAAGCGCCATAAGGTAGGTTACCTTATGTATATTGTCGTTTGCGTCCTTTAGCCGCGAAACGTCACAATTATACATGTCAATTTATATGAATCCGTATTATGATCGTCAAAAACAAACAATTAAAATTTACAACAATCAAATCAATTGAAGGGATGTTTACAAAAACAACATAACTAATTAAGCTGGTTGACACCTACTGTCACTAAAAATGTTCCCCTATAAGTGTCAACCAGTCTAGGCAGTTATGTTGTTTTTGTAAACATCCCTTCAATTACAATGGAATGTCTATAAATAAATTAAGCAAAAGACAATGAATTAATTGACGTTGATTTCTACTTTGTTATTACACAGTAGCATTGTTCCTGATACTGTGTGCATCTGAGGGTTAAATTTTGATACTTCAATCTGACTTCAGGAAACAAAGTCGTGAAGTTAGGTAAGTAAAAGATCAAGAGCCACAGAACTCGGTTTCCACCGACTTGCCTATTATTTAACCGTAGAGGAACACATTTTATAGTTCAAATAAAGAATCCTCGACGGGTAAAAAGTCGGTGAAATGGAGTTCTGTAGACACCCCCAGTAGGTAGGTACTGACTTGGTTTAACATTATATCTCAAAACTTTTTTGCTGTAAAAGAACTGTGTTGCAAGACTTGCATCTTTTTACATGTAATGTTTTTGATGGGATTTAACTTATTTGACCCCCACGAATCAAGTTGCGGCCATCCTCAAGTTCAGATCAGAATAAATCTTGAACAACGCATTGTTTATACGTTATCTAAATGACATGCAGATAAAAGGAGCAGGGAGCAAAGGTCTCGCCCCTCAATGCCAGCACATAATGGAGTACTGTGTAAATATTGACGAATCTTTTTAATTTTCGGGTCAAACTTGCTCTTTGACAGCTGAACAGAACTTTGTCCATATTGCTGAAGTAGGTATTTTATATAATACTACGCTGCAGCCCGCAATCAAAGTATAAAGACAACCAAGTAGTAAGACATCGGCCGTTTAGGGGCGCGCGACACGTATTTACACAGACGCACGACGCGCGTCTGTGAGTGAACGCCATACTGTGGCATGCTCGCGCATGCTCCACAAAACGGGGTCATTTTGACCTGACTCCGACTTTCCGTGATGTACCCGTGCCGATATCAGATCGTCTGGAACTTCTTGGCATGAACTTATCGTCCAATCTGAACATCGGGTTGTATATTGAATCTTTGACCAAAACTGCACCAGGACAACTGCTCCAGTTATACCAAGCACAGGTCCGGTCGTGTATGGAGTACTGCTGCCACCTTTGGGATGGGTCCGCCAAGTACCAGCTAGCCGCTTTAGATTCAGTCGATAAGCGTGCCAAGAAGCTCATAGGTGATCCTGACCGTTTATCGATCTTTTACAGGATACATTTAGGAGATTGTGTTCCCGGAAAAATGTAACTTGGATCTCTTCAAGTCGAGAGTGAATAGGCACTATCTAGGTAAGCATGCTCCATCATAGACTTCATCTTCACTAACCAACAGGTGAGATCAAAGTCCAATGCTTACCTATCGTGAATAAAAAAAAATCCTTGTCTGTAGTGCGTCCGTACACGGCGCGCACTCATGGGTCAATTGCAGAAAAAATGTACCTTTTACTTTCTTTGTCTGATCATGGTGTGTCTTATACCATTTTACTCAGAATCACGAGCACTTTTCATAAATGAAATAAAAAAAGTAGTGCAAAATTTCGTTACGCCCAAACTTACGCCTAAATATAGGGGAAAATCGTAACGAAACTGAGAAAAAAAAATGTAAAAAACGATGTACCTTTTGTAGGAAGAAAAACTACCGTATGAATGACCAAATGAATGAGGATAGTTTTTCATAGCAGGCATTTTCATTTTATAAAATCCACAATGGTACGCATAACATTCTAGGAGTGCCTGAAGTCATCAGAATTAGACCTTAAAACTAAAGAAATAAAGTCCAAGTCAAAGTCGTCATTCCAAATCTACTCGGAAACAATGTTGATAAATACTGCGACATACTTTACGCACACCACATGCCATTATAAGATGACCTTCGTTTAACAAGGCAATCGAACCGATTGAGCTCTCTATATACCGGTCACAAATTCAATCACTAAGAATTAAAAAGACGTATCGTCCGGCAAGGGACGAACACATAAACTCTTTTTGTATCAATGTTATGGATTCTAAGATAGGTGGGCGCAATTAACGATCAGTCGTATGTGAGGCACTGCCAGTGAGCAGTCCTCTCCGATAAAATTGGATTTACGTAAAAATAACGTGTTTTTTTAAATTGGTGGTTATTCCGTTGGATTAAAGTTCAATTTGGCAACATGGCGAAGTTATTGAGCAGAGAATTGCCAGATATCGAGGTCAGTATTCGATAGTGATTATGTAGATAGTAAATAGATTATGGGCGTCATAGCAACGTGATATCGATTGAGTTTGTAGATCTTAGAACGTTGCCGTGTGTTTAATATTTTATCTATTAATTATTAATGAGTTCTTCAAAAAAAAATTACATGTTATGAGCAGGTAAGGGCCGTGACGAAACTGAAAGTTACACTGTCAAATCAATACGTTTTTGTGACACAACGGAAAGTAAGACGGTATTTGAACAATATTTAAGTACGGTTGAAAAACGCGCTAATGCTAATAATCGGTGCGAAAGCTTAATATGGATGTACCTTTTAACCCCGGGATTTCATATGAAAAGTTTAAAGTTTATTTTTGCGTCTTCTTTAAATTTTGTACAGTAAATATTATATCAATAATATTTACTGTAAACATTTTCGAGTCCCGGAATCCCAAGTCTTATCCATGTTATGTTCAATGTTTAAAGTCATTCACCCGAAATGGCACTACTCACCTAATCCGAACACTGCTAATAATTCTACTATACTCTAATAGACGTACCATTGGTCTTTTGACACACCATAACATGCCAAGTTACGCGTTGTATGGGTACAATAGTAAATTATAGCTTGGCAACTTCGTTGGTGACACTCACCTGTGTGCTTTTTGTGAGGGAGGCAGCCTCCGGAGGCCCCCGTTCGTGTTGGCGGTAACTTGTGTAATTAGTTACGGCTGCACAGAACAAAAAGCACACAGGTGAGTGTCACCAACGAAGTTGCCAAGCTATAGCAATGCTCATAGAGATTACAAGTTTTAAACCGCGCGACGAAATCGCGGAGTGAGTCACTCCTGCCATGTGTTACCAATTTCACAATGACAAATGAATAATTTTTTGAGGAAAATACCTAGATATAAAATGAGAGCGGATCTTTTTTAACCGACTTCCAAAAGAAGGACGGTTCCCAATTCGTGGTTTTTTTTTGTGTTTGTTCACCGATTTCTTGAAGACGGCTCGACCGATTTGGAAAATTCTTTTTTTGTTTGAAAGGGTAGACTTCCGAGGTGGTCCCATTGCAACCAAATTAGGATCTGATGATGGAATCTTGGAGAAATCGAGGGAACTCTTCAAATATTATAGGCACACATATAGCGATTTCGTTATTTTTCGTAATTTCTTGTCCATCTCTTATTAGCAACAAGTTTTTAGTGTTAACCGACTTCAAAACAAAGAGTAAATCAGTATCTAGGTTTCTTCCTCGATTACTTGAAGACGGCTGAACCTATTTGGAAAATTATTTTTTTATTTTAAAGGGTACCTATACCTCCGAGGTGGTCCCATTGCAACCAAATCAGGATCTGATGATGGTATCTTGGAGAAATCGAGGGAACTCTTCAAATACCATATGCACACATATAGCGATTTTGGTATTTTTAGGGTTCCGTAGCCAAAATGGCAAAAACGGAACCCTTATAGTTTCGTCATGTCCGTCCGTCTGTCTGTCTGTCTGTCCGTATGTCACAGGCATTTTACTCAAAAACTACATGATGGATATTGATGAAATTTGGAATATAGGTGTCTTTTATGAGCCGCTACTTAGTTTGGTATATACATAATTAAAATAAATATTTTTAGGGGGGCACTCCATACATGTTAAAGACAGTAAAAAATTTTTTTTTTAGTAAATACCAACGTGTGGTACATAGTTCGACAGCTCTTTAAAAAACACTATAAGGTTCCTAAGTAATGTTTTTGATTAACTGTATGTATTTGGAAATAATCGCTCCGAAAGTTGTGTAAATTGTGTCCCCCCCCCCCCCCTCTATTTTCTAAACCGTGCGTACGAAAAATATGAAAGAAATCACGAAGGTAACGCTTAATTAATACTTTCAACGAAAATTATTTTGAACAAGATCGAATGTACCGTTTTTGAGTTATTGCCGATAAATTGCGCTTCTCAACAAAAGGACGTAATTGCTATGAAGATACGCTCTTTTGTTGTTGTACTTTTTTTACATCGTATTTTTTACCTTATAGTTACGGCTATGGAACCCTACACTGAGCATGGTCCGACATGCTCTTGGCCAGTTATTCTTAGTTTCTCGTGCATTTCTTATTAGAAATAAGTTTCCAGTCTTAACCGACTTCAAAACAAAGAGCAATTTTTATGTACGTTTGTTCCCCGATAACCGCTATTTCATTGAAAACGGCTAGACTGATTTGGATTTTTTTATTTTTATTTGTTTAAAACAATATTTTTCCAGCGCCACTAACAATTTAAAAATAAAGTAAATTTTTAAAACAAAAAATTAAAACCGACTTCCAAAAACTTAAACTAAAAACCAGAAAACTTAAACTAAAATATGTTAATTACCTCAAAGAAATGGGTAATCAACAATTCATATATAGGTACGTATACAGATATTTATAGTTTTTAACCTGTTATTTTTGAAGTCGGTGCCAGCTAAGGAGCTCAACATAGCTTTGCGTGGCTGGCACCAACTTCAAAAATAACAGGTTAACAGCATATTTTCTGGTTTTTAGTTTAAGTATTTATTCTCATTTAAATGTGGGATCATATTAATCATATTATATGAATATTTGGTACAAGTGGGAAAGGGCGGTTGAAACGCTCCTAAAGCGTACCCAAATATAAAACACATGGAGTTAAAAATCATTTACTACATTTTTTATAGCTCTTCGAGTACCTACTCGAAGGGCTATAAAAACCTACCCAAACTACAGTCGACTTCATTTGGGCGATTCTCCGAGCGTTTTAACCGCGCGGTTTGACAATCATTATTGTCCGACGATTATTTACTATAAGGAAAGGACAAATCGTGACCATTTTGATAAAACTAGACTTAAGCTCGGGACTGTTTTTTGGTTTCATAAAAAGTTAACTCTAGGCATCGTTTTATTGGACAATATTTACTGAGACAATAATGACGAAAATAAAACGCCGTAAAAACGCTGAATATTCGCCCATTTACATGTACACACTTACGGGAACATAAATATCTGAACACGCTTTTATGCTCCTGACAATAGGGTCGTGTTCAGATATTTTTGTTCCCGTTCTCTTATACAATAATACAATTAGTGTAACGTCCTTTAAAAGGACGTTACACTAATTGTATCGCAAATAATGAAGAGCAACCATCCACTGACGCGGAGCCGGGCGGAGCGGGGCGGAACGGACCGTGGGTTGATCACAATGCTCGACATCTCCACCCCACGTTAGCGGAAACAATAGGCCCGTGGAAATTAACATTATGGCCAATTCACATTATTATGGCCAGTTCACATTATTCCAGTAGCATTCCAGTCCAGCAATCCAATCCAGTGCTGGAATGCTACTGGAATAATGTGAACCGACACTGGAATGCACTGGAATGTACCCATTCCAGTGAGCATTCCAGTCCAGTGACTGGAGAGCCCGTCAACTTTTCATTCCAGCTCACCCAATCCAGCGCCACTGGAATAGTGTAGACAGCCATTCCAGTTGCAATCCAGTGCTAGATTGAACGTTTAACAGTAAATTTTTTGAGTTTCCAATACAGCTACTCTTAAAAGACTGGAACGATACGCTCCAGTCCACAACTGGACTGGATTAGCCCGCTGGATCACTGGACTGGAATAATGGGAACTGGCCATTAAACGCGTCGATTTCCACGGGCCTACAATGTGATTTGTCAACTCGGGGTGTCAGTGGAGAACCGGAGATGCACCCTTAGCATAATTCACTCTACTACCATAAGGTGGTCTGGAAGAGATCGCTCATTAGAGATAACTTTGCAGAGCGAAACATTTAAAATGAAAATGTGCCATTTAAATGGAGGTGTTGCCATGTTCCGCTCTCGCAAAGTTACCGTAGTCGCAGTCTAAGAACGTTGTTGTTTATCATTTAATGTGCTGTTTTAGGTTTTTATGATCTTTTGTTTTGGTGCACAATAAAGAATACTGTAGGCTATAAACGGTTTTCCATAAAACAAAAAAGAGTCATCTTATTGTTTAAAAAAAGAAATACTTTATTGAAACAAAACAAAAATCTAAAAACTAAAACACCGATTTGCTATATCCAAAGTCCTCGATCGCATATTTACGTCCCTCGCTTGCAGCTCGGGCCGCAAACATCTGCGATCTCGGCCTTTCTTTGTATTACCATCAGCCTAGTTGTGTAATGTAACATTATTTTTAATCGGGACCACGGACGATACCTATCATACAAATAATAACCCATTCCGTTTTCAATTTAATTTCATTCGTACATAGCAAGAAAAAACATAATAGGTAATTGATAAAATGATTTATATTAACTAGTTTAAAAGAATGCAAAGTGGAAGTTAGATCAGTATCGATAAAGGTGGCATTTTAATTAGGCGTTTGCTATTCAATTCGCGCCAATCAGCCAATAGCCAATTAGTATTCATAAACTAGTTTCTACTCAAGGTTTTTGGTGTCTAAGAGTTAAATAATCTACACAATCATTGGGATAATAGGACAATGTTTTTGTGGAGAAAACCCCAGGGGAAGACATAATAGTACATTACACAACTAGGGTGGTAAACCAAAGAAAGACCGAGATCGCAAATGTTTGCGGCCCGAGCTGCAAGTATGCGATCGAGGGCTTTCTTTTATTACCTCACTTGGCCAGAAAGCTTTTTTCGTAAGCGTAGCGTGCAGTAAAAGCCACTTTATGACCAGGTGGGGCATAATAGTACATTGTGTATCAAGGGCGGTAATTCCTTTACCGCCCGTGGCACACACAATGTTTTTCATGACACTTGTGAGGAAATCTAATTAAAATAACCTTACTTAACCTAAATAAAATTGTGAACCTGACAGTGACATTATGTCCATAGACAATGCGAATGTCAAGTCACGTTCGGAAACCATAACGGTAAAGCCCTAAAACGGTTGATTTTATATTTGCAATATACTGAAATACACTATTTAAACATTAAATTAATGTAACAGAAATATGTGTTTATATGTATTTGCAATAACAGTTCTCTTTAAATAAATATTTCAGTGATAAAAGTTAAAAAAGCAAGTTGGCATTTCCTTTGAACACGACAAATAAGAGTAAAACAAAACCATCGTTTCAAATTTAAAAAGGAAACCATTACGCCCTAGGGCGTAATAGGTCATTTACGGCCCGCAGAACCTACGTGTAATGACACCATTTTCGAGCAAGTGTGATGAAAAAATGTATACAGGCGTGTTCACAAATATATGAGCATACCTAAACCTCCCAAAATAAATGCACACTCACGGACTTTAAATGTTGGGCCATTTAGGATTCACCTCACGATATGCGTGTCATAGATTGTGTATTACACTACAAAATTAGACTGAACCCTAAATGACTTTAATAAAGTCCCTGACCATGCATAGAAGGGTTCATACATCTGAACAGATTTATCAGTCAAAAATATATACGTACAGTCGAGTTCATCATTATCTGAGCAAAAAACGAATCAAAAATATCTGATCTAGTTCTTATGATGGTGACTAAGGTCCTGTTCAGATATTTTTGGTCCAATCTTTGCTCAGATAATGATGAACTCGACTGTACACGTTTCACCTGTCTCATTCATAATACTCGTGCTCATTACACAAATATTGGCCAATTTGAACCCGGGTACTCGTAGGCGGTGTCACTCCCGTTAGGCTAAACGTGCCGTCAAACATTCTTTATCTTATCGCCCAGGGGGCGTAATAAACTATATTAAGACGTTATTTACAACGGGCGACGCAATATATTGCAATCATTGACACTCAAATAAAACACTGAGTTAAGGTGCGACCAAACCGCTGCTTAAAAGATGTTGACGCACCGTATACGCAGTGACGTGCCTCATGCGTCACGTTTTTAACGCATGCTGTCCACACTAATGCTCAAAAGACGTTGGGGCACCGAAAACGCAGTACCGGTTTAAAAGATACGCATTAAAACAGTGACGCACGTGTCACTGCGTTTACGGTGCGTCAATAACTTTTGAGCAGCAGTTTGACGCATCTTTATGGAAGTGTTGTGAGTGTGGGAGGTCCCGAAACCCACATACACATAAACATGAGACATCACCCTAAGATAAATAATCATATATAAGTCAGTGACTTTGGTGACTTCGTAATCTAAATATTTCTGTATTGTCCAATAGCGATAACGTTATATCATGGCAGTCGAGATATGCCAATCTTTTTGTTTACTTACATTACACTTATCAGTATACGTCTAGCCTTTTTTTTTTCATGAGGGGAAAATGCGTTACGCGTACCACTAGGGTGCGGGGACGAACCCGGTTATATGGGACTCCCATGGCTAATGAGACCATGGTTTACCCACTAAAAACCCCTCTAGTTGCCGCCTCCAGGCTATAGGGCGAGACCACGGGAACGGTGCTACCACACCACCGTAGCCTCGCCAGCGGCCGTCCGAGCTCCGGACTCATCTCCGGGGAGACATCCTCCCCCTTCTTCTCTTACGGCGTGCCGAGGTCAGCAGCCTGCCACTCGGGGACCCTCGTGTAGGCGACAGGCGTCCCCGTGCCTGTCGCCCGCGGGTTCCCGTATGGGGGAAGTCGGCGATCGTAAGCCAACCGCCGTCGCCCCACACCACACGTTTGGGGCGCATTGGCTGGGAGGCTGGATCTTCCTCCCTGCCGCGCTCCGCCTCCTCCTTCTGCGCCATCACGTCCTCGCAGAAGGAGGCTACCGCCTTCCACGACCTGTCGTTACCGACCATGGCCTCTACCACGGCCGGCAGGGAGAGGTCGTGCCCCACCACGGCCACAAGTACGGCTCTCTGCTGTGCCCAGGCTGGGTACACCGCCAGCGTGTGCTGAGCCGTGTCTATGGCGTCGGTTCGGCAAATACCTGTGTAAGGTGGCGTTCGGTTCCCGTCCCGCCACCTTACACAGGTATTTGCCGAAGCAACCATGCCCCAAGAGGACCTGTGTAAGGTGGAAGGAGAGAAACCCCTCTTTCCTTCCGACCCATCTCTCGAGGACAGTATACGTCTAGCCTAGAATAACTGGCAGCAACTTCGTTTCTCGCGCGACAAGACATCACCTGTCACGGTCACACTATATTGAGTGGAAAGAGATAGGTAGCATTTGTCGCGCGACAAAGAGTCGCGTGTAACAGTTGTGCTAGAGGTACAGTTCTGCCTTTTGTTTAAGCCTAACTGGAACGTGAGCTTTATGGGCGTGTAGTTTGTGTTATTGTTACTTAATATTTTTGGCCAAAACGCATTAACTACATACTATAATGACTAATGTTGTGACCCTTAACTTCGCCTTGGTAGCCTATCTTTGCCTAGTTGCCCTAGTTTATTTGGCTTAGGGCGACCGTCGTCTACAATCCTATTTCGTGGGCGTATAGTAACCTAAATGCCTTCTTCGTCGGTATCACTCTTCACCTAGAGAAGACGTGTTCACCTTCAGGTGTTGATGACACGCTTCACTACGTGTCGTGTTTTGTGTAATAAGGTTTTATTTTTACTGGTACTTTCTAGAACCTACTGAGACTTAACCCAACGGTGAAGCCTTACACCAACCTGGTGCCTTCCGCGCAGACCAAGAAGAACAAGCAACACTGGAAGAGGAATGCCGACAGAAAATGCACCGTAAGTTGATTTCTATCATAATTACGTAATTTATAACTAGTTGCCTTGTGAGCTGTAGACCCCGAACGTCTGTCGACTCGCATGGGTCCGCCATTTTGATAAAAACAAAAACTGAGTCGACAAAAAAAATCTATATCATTATCGAACCTGCACACAAAATTTCACAAGAATCGGTTAAGAACTACCTATAGAGGTGAATAGACAGCCGTCCGCCGGACATACGAAAACGTTTTTGCCTAAGCTGAAACGGAGACACTTCGTACACTCGGTCAACATGTGTGATCTTGTCAAATCCTGACGCAAGTGCATTCAAGCTGTATTATAAAAGTTTATACAACCCTTCTAGCGCTAAAATGAGAGGTAAAATGGCTGTATAAGCTTATACAGTTTGAGTGCTGCTTGGGGAGTGAATGAATAGGCACTATCTAGGTAAGCGTGTCCATCTTCGACTTCATCATCTCTTACCAACAGGTGAGATCGAGGTCAAATGCTTCCCTACCGTGCATAAAAAAAGGTATACACTTGACTTTTTGATGTACCGTAAGGTCGGGGTACTTTGGCCAAATATAGGGTAACTTTGCCCACCTTACAACTTACATATCTCAGATCTATAACGTCTGATAATAAACATAAAAACATGAACGGTCAGCTAAAACCAACCACATGGCAATGTGCCGTAATTTAAATGCAATAATAAAACCTGAATTGAGTTAATCCCTATTGGTCCAAGTTACCCCCCAGGGCGAAAGTACCCCGACCTTACGGTACTATGTTATAATTATAAGCAGTTTCTGCTTTTTATCAAGCGTACTACATGTCTGTCACTTGTTAGCGTAAAAATAGACATCTCAAATGTTGAAAGCCCTTTTATTCCAGACCTGTCCGACCCTGGAAAAGAATTTCGACGACATCAAGCACACGACGTTGTCGGAGCGCGGGGCGCTGAAGGAAGCCGCTCGCTGCCTCAAGTGCGCCGACGCGCCGTGCCAGAAGAGCTGTCCCACGCAGATCGACGTTAAGAGCTTCATCTCCAGCATCGCTACAAAGGTATAGATACTTTTGATCACTATTGCTCACCTTTTGATCACCTTTCAGACTCTAAAGAAAAGTTTCGACAACATCAAGCACACGACGCCGTCAGTGTTGGGTTGCTTTGCTAACGTACCGGCCCTTTTATATATACATTATAGGCGAATTTTATACGTGACGAAATGACGCATGCGACACTATTTCGCGGATGCGTTAGACATTTGGAGCAGCGGCAATGAAACTCAACAGTTTTCATATTATACTTCCAGAACTACTACGGAGCAGCTAAAGCCATCCTGTCGGATAACCCACTGGGGCTGACGTGCGGGATGGTGTGCCCCACCAGTGACCTCTGCGTGGGCGGCTGCAACCTGCACGCCAGCGAGGAGGGCGCCATCAACATCGGGGGGCTGCAGCACTTCGCTGTTGACGTGAGTGTCATCATCATCATCATCCGAGCGTTTTCCCGGTTGCTCGCTACTGCTTCGGAGCCCGGGGTCCGCTTTCCGGCTTTTTCTCCTCCACTTCGCACGGTCTTTGCCATCCTTTATTGTAAGGTGTGACGTAAATGCCATGTCCTTTAAGTAGGTGAGTTAGGTTTTAACCTAACCCACTGGATTAACTTTTTCTGGAGTATCGCTAACGTAAAAGTGTAATATATATTTATTAAATAATATGCAGTCATGATTATAAATGATTGTGGTCATTCTGACTCGCCAGTGGCAACCAAATCGCTGATCACTTACCTACCATGGAGGTGACGATTGTGATTAGTGGTCATCATTATGGCACGAATACATTCCTAGCGCGTTCCTCACTACATCATAGAACGGTGGAATTGTGTTGTGATGTGATCTGTACAATTTTTTATGTCATTCTCTGAGCAGGCAAAAGGGTTTTCTCTTTACGAATAAATGTTCTAAAACCGATATCCTTTACTATTCTCAGATCTTCATGAAAATGGGCATCCCGCAAACCCTGGACCCCAACACCAAGCCTCTGCCGCGGGGTGGGGAGCAGAAGATAGCCCTCATCGGTGGTGGGCCGGCCAGCATCAGCTGTGCCTGCTTCCTAGCCCGCTTGGGGTATAAGGACGTGACTGTTTACGAGAAGGAGTCCTATTTGGGTGGTCTAAGGTAAAATCCATTTCCCTCTTCCTCCTTTATAGAATTTTAACGACAATAACTCGACAATAGTAAAATCGCAGATAAATTATAATTACTCTCTCAAGTCTCTATAATACTCATTAATCTATTTAAAAATGTCCTCATCGTTTCAACATATAGTTCCCATAAATCACGCCTCCATCGATCTCCGGTAACCCTAACCAGGTCGTCAGACTATCTTGTGGGGGGCTAACCTACGCTGCGTCTTCCGGTTCGTGGTATCCACTAGAAAACCTTTACGCCCCATCGGCCATCGATTCTTCGAGCTATATGCTCATTGCCACTTTAACTCGCTAACTCTGGCAGCTATGTCGGTTACCTTAGTTCCTCTACGAATTTCCTCATTTCCGATGCCCTAACTGATGCTTAACTTTATCCCAGTTCTGCAGAAATCCCTCAGTACCGTCTCGGCTACGACGTGGTCCAGTTCGAAGTGGATCTCGTGAAGAACCTCGGTGTGAAGTTCGAGACCGGCAGGAAACTGTCCACTAACGACATTACTGTCAATGTAAGTTTATTGACAACTAGTGCACCCGCTTACGACTTCGTTCGTGGAGGTAAAAAAGAGGCAACTGGTTGAAAAATAAGATGACTGGTATCGCTTCGGCGGCACAATTGGCATTGCGCCTGTGTTGCCCCGGAGAGCCTTTGGAGACGCAGGTTCGATCCTACCCGTGGCATACAATTTTAGCTTCTTTTTAAAATATTGAGGTGACATAGGTTAAAAATGGCAAATAGTGGTAGTTTGTAAAAAGTGGTAAACGATTGTAGGTGGTAAAAATGGAATGGTACAGTCCTCTGGGAACGTACTTGCAACCTCTTGCTTTAGAGTTTGATGTTACATATTGTATGACTGCACTTTCTGCTTTCTAGGTAAGTTGCATGCCTGTTTGTAACCTTTTACACCAAAGTAGATACCATATCTTAATCAAATAGTCCAAACGATAAATTGTTTTAAAATGTTATCTTTAGGGACTGCTGAAAGATGGCCACAAAGCCGTGTTCCTCGGCATTGGACTCCCGGAACCGACGAGAGTGCCCATCTTCCAGGGCCTTACTCCTGAGATGGGCTTCTACACCAGCAAGAGCTTTTTGCCCCTCGTGTCCAAAGGAAGCAAGAAAGGTATGGACTAAAATATGACCACTAAACCAAGTTCCTCACAATCGGGCTACCTGAACCGAATAGCGTGCCCATCTTCTAGAAACTTACTTGGGAGTACCAGTAAGAGCTTCTTACCCCTCGTATCCAAAGGTCTCAGGAATTCAAGGAAGGAAACAAAGCCGCGTGGGGCTACTGGCTATCAGTCGCGTGGCGTAAAAAATATCCTGGGGCAAGTCGGTGCAGATTTGGTTTACATTTCCCTTACGAGCTCTAGAATAAGGTGGTCAAAAGCCTGATATTAGGCAAGCCGGTAGGAATCGAGTTGTTTGGACGCCACGCCACTGCTGGCTATAATCTCCCTCACGCGCCTGTATTATAGGTTCTTGCGTAATCGCGTCTTCACTGTTTTAATAAGCCCGTACAAAGAGTCAGATTTAACATTTTGTGATCGATCGTAAAAGTTTGGTTAGGCTTTTAACCCTATACGCTTTGCAGTATACAATTTATCAAATTTGTATGTTTAAAGGAAAGTGTTTTTCGTTTAGGAATGTGCGCCTGTAAGGTAGCCCTTCCCGAGCGCGGCGCCGGCGACATCTGCTCTGATTGTATGTTTAAATCAGCGTTGCCAGATGTCCCGATTTATAAATCAAAATTAAATGTCCCGCGCGGGAAAAACTTCTGATTATATACGTTTTGTAACTATGTCCCGCTTTCGCCGACAGAATCCCGCCTTTTTACTCGAAAAATTTCAAAATCCCGACTTGGCAAAAAATAATCCGGCAACGCCGGTTTAAATGAACGTGTTTCTCGTTCAGGAATGTGCGCTTGTAAAGCAGCCCTTCCTTCGCTATACGGCAACGTCATAGTCCTCGGCGCCGGCGACACGGCCTTCGACTGTGCAACATCTGCTCTGCGTTGCGGCGCGCGCCGGGTCTATGTCGTCTTCCGAAAGGGCTTCGGGAACATTCGGGCGGTGCCCGAAGAGGTGAGTTTTTTTTACAGCAAAGGCAATGGAATATTCTGCCGCTCATATAGCACGTCACAACCATGGGGGGGGGGGGGTCTAGCCAAATGTGACAGCCTATATTAAAAAGATAAGATACCTATGTTAGGAAAAAGTGTGACATGGGGGGGGGGGGGGGGTCTAAAAGTCTGAAAAATCGTGTGACGTACTTTGTTGATGACTCCAAAAGTTTGTACGTCAATTAACAGATACTTAGTTGATTCCTATTTTGTTACAAATATTTTTGATGATTATTAATCATTGGTTGGAAGATTTATTCGGATAATTTTAGGTTAAATATAGTTAATAGAATCATAATTATGCAAAATAATCAATAAACGTTTTATTTATCATTGAAAAAAATTGGTAATCAAATAGAAAAGTTAACGAGTTCATGTATATGTGGGACGCGCGACGGCTATTGTAAACACAACAACAATATTATTGTTGTGCCTACCTAGGTAGGCACAACAATACAACTACGTCACTGAACTTGGGTTTGTGGTTTGCAGGTGGATTTGGCGAAAGAAGAGAAATGCGAGTTTGTGCCGTTCATGTCACCTCAAGAAGTCATCGTAAAGGACGGCAAGGTAACGACTTCTTTATCAATGGACTTCATTCGCGGAGGTGAAATAAGTTAAATTAAATATCTCTTTTTGCTTCGGCTTAGTCGATAAGAAAAGTATTCCCATATGTTAACCGGGGTCATAAACCTAAGCTAACCTAACCTTGAAATTTCATCGAAATCTGTCAGATACTTTTTGTGTAATACACACACAAACAAACAGGCTAAAATTAAAATAAATATATATTTTTATATTAATATTATTTTTAACATTCCTTACTTAGTTATTGTTTTAGAAAAAAAAAATGTACAACAGCATTTCTGATGCTCAGATCGTGAGGGGCGATCCTGCCTTCACAATGTAGGAGCAGTAGAGTAGGAGCTGAGTGAGGCAACGGGTCGGCTAAATAACACACATAACTTTATATGAAGAATAAATTGTAAATCACATATTGAGATGTTTTACCTCAGGACAAACCCTGCGTGTCGGTTGAAGGTGTATAGCAAAAAGAAGGAAGAGCGGACAAATAATGTTACTATACACAATAGTGTTGTCAGGCTTAAATAATTAAGGATACTACACACTATCCAACAATTTCTACGATTAGGTGTTTATATGAGTTCTGATATAGGTGGCAGGTCTGAAGTTCTGCCGTACTGAGCAGCTGGACGACGGTGAATGGATCGAGGACCTCGACCAGACACTGCAGCTCAAAGCCAACTTCATCATCTCTGCATTTGGCTCCGGATTGTACGATAGCGACGGTACGTTTGACATTTTGCATAGGAAATCATCATCATATGTGACGTTCCGCGGTTAAAGGTACCTTATGGATATTGTCGCTTGCGTCGTATCCGACTCCGTTACTATAGGACATCAAGATAGAAGGACGCAAGCGACAATATCCATAAGGTACTTTTAACCGCGGAACGTCACATATCGAGGACTTCAAGCCATAGAGGCGTACAAACGAAACCTTCATTTTGGGGATTTGTTTTGTGAATATATCAAGCCCTATGGCTTCAAACCCTCGCAAAGGGCTTGAACTATAATGTATAAGGGCTTGATATGTTCAAATCTTTTATCACAGGAGGAATTTCAATAAATGTTTTCGTCTTTCTTTTTAACCTGATACTGTTAAATTCCAGGCTAGAGAATTTTCTATTCAGTAACTCAACTTCACTTATATGGTACTTCCTTAAATACTCAAGTGGCATTTTTGTCCTATGGTGTCCACATCTGCACCTCTAGGCTATTTTCTGTTGTCGTTCTATCATTAAAATGCTTTTAAGAATATCCTAAGAAATGTACCAGCACGATATTTTCCGATTTCCAGTAAAAGAAGCGATGTCCGGTGTGAAACTAAACCGCTGGGGACTGCCCGAGATAGACAATGCCACCATGCAGAGCGTCAGCAACCCCCAGGTCTTCGTGGGGGGAGACCTAGCCGGGGTCGCCGAGACGACTGTCGAATCAGTCAACGATGGCAAGACCGCGGCTTGGTACATGCACTGCTATCTACAGGTAAGTAGGATGAAGTCATAATAAGCTCGTAGAAACTATGGCACCATATAGAGCGGCAGTATTCCACAACTTCCACATGTCTTCGTGGCAGGAGATTCGGCGAAAGTCACTAACATTACGGTCTCGTTAACGACGGAAACACCGCGGCTTGGTACTTGCATTGAATCCCAATGGAATCTTACGACCCGCTAAGCTCCCCACGTTTTCAAAATACTTATTACTAAATAGGCGCGCGAGTTTTTGCAAAACTAGCTCTTTTTTGGGATCGAACCAGGTCGCTTGGCCCGGATCAGCTTGAGAGGGTCGGACTAGGTGGAGGCCGGGGGTCTATTCTTCAGAAATATGTCTGCGGTCGCCTCATTCATCTGGCTCTTTTTCATACTAAATGTATGGAGACAGAGGAATGATCGCAGACATAACCCGGGGCGCCTGGGATCGAACCAGACAAAACTAGCTCGCCTAAACCTATAACTATAACCTACTGTTCCAGGGCCTCTCCTTCGACTCGCCACCGGAACTCCCCAAATTCCACTGCGCCATCGATGAAGTAGACCTGGGCGTGGAGGTGTGCGGCCTCAGGTTCCAGAACCCGTTTGGTCTGGCGAGCGCTCCGCCGACCACCAGCGCCGCCATGATACGTCGCGCCTTCCAGCAGGGCTGGGGCTTCGCCGTCACCAAGACCTTCGGCCTCGATAAGGTATACTCCACCCACTAATGATCCAGGGCCTCCCCTTCGACTTTTTCTCTCGACACTTTTTCATACAGACTTAGTACAGCGAGGACTCAAAGACGACGTCACCGTCGGCATCCGTTTTGTATGGGGCGTTTTCGGTATTTATTTTTTCCTCACAAATAGTAGAATCGATTCACATCAAAAACAAAATTTAGTGTATAAGCTACTGTTTTGTACCGGCGTTAATACGTAACTAAAAATAGTAAAATATTTTTGGTACCTATTGACGATGACTTTTTCTGCATGACTCCAAAGACTTTTTTTTTTTTTTTTATTCACGATAGGTAAGCATTTGACTTTGATCTCACCTGTTGGTAAGAAGATAAAGTCGACTCACGAATTTCTGTTTCCTCTTAGGACCTAGTGACAAACGTGTCTCCTCGCATCGTGCGAGGAGTGACCTCGGGCGAGAACTTCGGACCGGGGCAGGGCTGCTTCCTCAACATCGAGCTCATATCCGAGAAGTGCGAGGCCTACTGGTGCCAGAGCATCCGAGAGCTCAAACGGGACTTCCCTGAGAAAGTGAGTTGAACAACAAATGGGCATTTCTCCAGAAATATGTCTGCGGTCACCTCATTCATCTGGCCCTTTTTCATACATTTAAAATGTATGGAGACAGATGAATGAGTCGCAGACATATTTCTGAAGAAATGCCCAAATGTAGGCTCATCCAGGACCTAGGAACGAACGTGTCTGGCATCGTGCCAGCAGTGAAATATGGCGAGAGCCTGCTTCCTCAACATCGAGCTCATCTCTGAGAAGTGCGAGGCCAATAGGTGCCAGAGCATCCGCGAGCTCAAACGGTACTTCCTCGAGAAAGTGAGTAGAACAAATGAAGGCTCGGCCAGGACCTAGAGACGAATGTGTCTTGCATCGTGCAAGGAGTGACGACGGACGAGGATTACTGCCGAGGTAGGGATGTTTCCTTAACATTGAGCTCATCTCCGAGAAGTGCGAGGCGTACTGTGCCAGATAGGGTTGCCAGATGGTCGGGATTTGGTGGGATTCTCTTGATTTTTTGTATGTCCTCCCGACTCCCGACAAAGAAGAAAATCTCCCGACAAACGACTTCATTTTAAAACTTAGTCCGATCCACTATGTCTGCTCTTTCAGGCTAAAAAAAAGCGCGCGGGGCATCTCCCGACCAAAGTCTCAAAATCCCGGCATATTGTTTTTTCTCCCGATAATATTGGTCATTCAATCTGGCAACCCTAGCTGCCAGAGCATCCGCGAACTCAAGCGAGACTTCCCCGAGAAAGTGAGTAGTACGACAAATAAAGACTTATTCAGGACCTGGAGGCAAACGTAGTGTCTCGCAAAATGCGAAAAGTGACTTTCCCGATAAAGTGAAATGAACCAAAAATCGGAACAAAAAAATTTGCTCACCAGATGTTGTTTGACTGTGGGATTTTATTCCGGACCTAGAGACTAACGCAGTGTCTCGCAAAATGCGATGAGTGACTATCCCGAAAAAGTGAGATGAACCAACGATCAGAACAAAAATCCGCTCACCAGTTTTGTTTCATTGGGGGATTTTTCTGTTACTTTACCGCGAGTATCAGTCACCGCCGTTATTTAAATCTTCGTACGGACTTCTGTCAGAAACACTGTAACAGCAAATCGTCCGAGGACGACATAAAGATTTAATTTAAGGATCCATAAAAGCAGGTGCTTTATTTTTCTGCTCTCCACAAATTTTGGGATAGTGATGATGCTTTCAGAATTATGATTCTTCGGAATTTCAAGGTGTTTCCATGACTCCTGATATGTGTGTTGCAGGTGATCATAGCTTCGATAATGTGCTCGTACAACGAGGCCGATTGGACGGAGCTTGCACAGAAGGCCGAGGCGGCCGGCTCGGACGCGCTCGAGCTCAACCTCTCCTGCCCGCACGGCATGGGCGAGTCCGGTATGGGCCTCGCGTGTGGACAGGTAGGTTACTGTGCTACAGTGGCGTGGCGTCCATAGAACCCGATTCCCGCCGGCTTGCCTATTTTTAAGGTATGTGACCGGAGTATCTACTACAACACAAGTACCTGATCTAAATCTGCTCCGGCTTTACTAAGAATACGCCACGCCACTGCTGTGCTAATATGCAACGAGGCCGATGGACGGAGTACAGGAGGCCGAGGCGGCTGGTTCGGACGCACTCGGTAAAATACCGTTTTCAACACACTTGCTCATAAATCCGCTCTTATTTGGTGGTTCTTATGCGCGGAACGCAGCTTATTACACACAAGTGCTTTTTACTTTACATTGCCGCACAAGTGCTGTAATAACCGCCAATTGACCAATGAGAGCACGTCGTACACGTCGCGCCCGCACTACGCCGACACCACACGACGAGGATAGATAAACCACTAAATAAATATGTACAAAACAGAAATTCTAAATCATACGTATTATTTTTTATTCGCAAGTGTGTTGAAAAACGTCGTATGACACTCGTGGGGTGCGCATCATAATGTACTATTATCTATCTATAGCCTCAAAACATTATAATGCTCTGTTAAATCAAAGTCAACACTCTTTGTTCTTCAATTTAGGCATAGTAAAATGCACTTACAAATGTCAAAA
This sequence comes from Eudemis profundana, assembly GCA_947034925.1. Classification (NCBI taxonomy): domain Eukaryota; kingdom Metazoa; phylum Arthropoda; class Insecta; order Lepidoptera; family Tortricidae; genus Eudemis; species Eudemis profundana. The sequence goes on along the minus strand of OX344805.1, from coordinate 22,408,674 downwards.
TTTACGACCGGTTCCAAGGTGAAACCTCTGCCCCGAGAAGAACCGGCGTAACATACTCAGACTATGTTTAAGCTATCCTTTTCTAATTATGTCTGTTGTTGCGTTGTCATTGTCCATGTTGCTATCTTGTGACGGATCCTTGCGATTCCCACTTTATTAACAGCAGCTCTAAAGAATGTTTCGGGATGATGTCATCCCGAACCATTCTTGAAGGTTTCTGAGCCAGGGTGTTTCGGTGTATACCCTGAGATAATAGGACTAGTAGGTGTTGATCTGATATCTGTTTTAGGACCCTGTCCTGGTGAAGGGTATCTCGGAGTGGGTGAAGAAGGCGGTCAAGATCCCCGTGTTCATCAAACTGACCCCCAACATCACGGACATCGTCAGCATAGCCATGGCGGCGCATGCAGGTAGGGCTTAATAAAGTTGATTAATGAATTAATAAACTTAAGCTGAACACTTTAATATTGCGGATTAGTACTAAATTGACCTAGCTACTCAACGAGTAGGCTTAGGGTCGTGAAACACATTTTGCCGAAAGAACACCTTCTTATACCTTATATATACCTATACTTTCTCCAAAAATCTGTATTCACATTTGAAGTCAAATTGAAGTAGCTTGTAAGATTGAATATCAGGAATTTAATGCATTTTGTCCAAAAGCCCTATTTACAGATTAGAAAATGAAAGGTAGCGATTTATTCACACTCTTAAGTACATTTTGAGAATGAGTAGGTACATTTCGGAAAAGTATGCATATTAATAAAGTAGACATATTGGGAATGTGTAATTTTTGGGCAATTGTACTTACCTATTGGGTAAGTGAACGTTTGGTAAAGTGTATATTTTGAGAAAAGTGATAAACTGAGACAAAAAACTGGAAGAAGCGTTAGGTGCTGATGATCCCTCTGACCATACGGTTAAAATGAATATGTACGTTATTCATTATGTCAGGTGGTGCGGACGGCGTGTCAGCAATCAACACCGTGTCTGGCCTGATGTCGGTGAAGGCGGACTCCACGCCGTGGCCGGCAGTCGGTGAGTGTCATTGCAAACTTAAGGTTGAAAGAAAACAGACTTCATTTTCATATTTCGTCAAGCTAGATATGTGTAATTTCCTTCCTTCTTTTTCGTTTCGCTCTTGGCAGAGCGGTCGTGGTCATTATGAGGGAGGGTTGGAGGCTGTTGTTGCCCGCCTTACGATATCTCGCCATCTCGTCCCATTCGTAGCACTTCTGGTGCATATGTGTAATTTAGTTTTTTTGTTTTTTTAAGGTCCCGTACTTTATGTAATAGACTTTCTGTTTTTGTAATGATATGATTTAATGTTTCTCTCTCTGTGTGTAACTTTCTTTTTGATACACGTATTTATAAGACGGAGGGTAAACGAGCCCGGGGTTGGTCCCCAACTAGATGGAGTGGAGCGATCAAGTGAAAGGCTTATCCTCAACCACTGGTGGAGGCAGATCATAGAAACTAGGTCTAGACCATCCACATCCACCGATGACCACGATCCTCAGTAACGAGGGAGCGACCACACAGAGAGAGAGATTTATAATATGCAACCTTGATAGATTGTAAAGTAACGGCACTGTTTGGGTGTATCTTTTCGAAAACGTTTATTTTTTATTCGTTAGGCATGTTGTGACTACTGTTTCAGGGTGTACAGTACACATATAAGAGGACAAAAATATCTGAACACGCTTTTATGCTCCTGACAATAGGGTCGCGTTCAGATATTTTTGTTCCCGTAAGTGTGTAAATGTAAATGAACTCGATTTACTCATTCGGTTTGTCAGGTCGCGAGAAGCACACGACATACGGCGGCGTGTCGGGCAACGCGACGCGGCCGATGGGGCTCCGCGCCGTGTCCGCCATCGGCAACAAGCTGCCCGGGTTCCCCGTGCTCGGCATCGGCGGCATCGACTCTGCTGACTCGGCCCTACAGTTCATACTGTGCGGCGCGCCCGTCGTGCAGGTCCCGTGCATGCTTTGTAGAATCCTCTCTCTCTCTCTCTCTCTTTTTATCCCTACCTCTCTCTTTCTTCCTCTTTCTATCTCTTTCTATTTCTCTCTCTCTCTCTTGCTACGTACTAGTCTTTAGTAGCCCTGCCATATACTCCTCGAGTGACAAAAGACGTGGTACTATGCTGCAGTCACGAACAATGGGCTAGTTTCCTGTAATAAAAAAAAAATATTTTACACTTATTATCTTATTAAGCTTCCAAAACTGATCCCAAATAAATCGATATTCTCTTATTTTCTTGCTTTTAACGATTTTAAAAAGATAATTTATGACGTCATTTATTCAGATTATCTATGAAACTCCATACTATCGTAGCGTTTTGACACTTCATAAAAAGAAGCTGAATTGACCTGTTAGGAAACTAGCCTATTGTCACATGTGTGACGGTCAGGCCGCGTGACGCACTCGACACGGCGGCGTGTCCGACAACATCAGCAACAAGCTGCCCGGGTTCCCCGTGCTCGGTATCGGCGGCATCGACTCTGCTGACTCAGCCCTACAGTTCATACTGTGCGGCACGCCCGTCGTACAGGTCCCGTGCATGCTTTGTAGAATCCTCTCTCTCTCTCTCTTTATCTCTCTCTCCCCCACTCTCACTCCAATTCTCTTTCTCTCTCTCTGTCGCTCGCTACGCACTACTCTTTGGTAGCCCTGCCATACACTCCTCGAGGGACAAGGGACGTGGTACTATGCTGCAGTCACGGACAATTGTCACGTGTCTGACGGTCAGGTCGCGGGCACACAACGTATGACATACACTTTTTAGGGTTCCGTACCAAAATGGTAAAAAAGGAACCCTTATGGTGCGACTCTGTCTGTCTGTCTGTCCGTCTGTACAGCAAGATATCTCAGAATCTACTGATGCTATCGACTTGAAATTTGGAATAGTGTTAAAAACCGCTAATTCGAGCCTATGGAACAGAAATAAAATCCTATACTTTTTTACTTTTTTTTTAAAGGGGACCAAAACGGGATCTCGAAAATCAAATGTTGAGCTAATATATCGAGTGGGATATCGAATGAAAGGGCTTAACATGAAGATTTCAAAACCGTTTTTATTTTTTTTTATTAGACGTGTAGTTTTTGATTTAAGACCAAAAACGTTTAAAAAAATACCATTCCCCCCCTATTATCTCCGAAGTTACTGAATAGAAAAATTTGTAATAATTACCGATTATTAATATTATCCTAAATATTACAGGAAAAATAAAACGGTTTGCCCAACTTGCAGCGTTTTTTAGAAATTCGCAAAAATCGTAAGACAAATTTGTAATAATTAATATTATCCTAAATATTACAGGAAAAATAAAACGGTTTTCCTAACTTGCAACGTTTTTTAGAAATTCGCAAAAATCGTAAGACAACTTTATTTGCTCCTACTAAACTAACCGCGGCATATATCGATGTATGGGGACAACAGTTTTACAAGAGCAAAGTTAAGTTTGTCCCATCATACAATTTTTCTTGAATTATTCACGTATCTACTAACGATTTTGTACGGAACCCTCGGTGCGCGAGTCCGACTCGCACTTGACCGGTTTTTATTTAAATACTCATTACCTGTTTAGATCAAACAACTGAGTGATAGGACCAATGATAGTTAGGTATCTTTAATGCAGTTTATGTTGATTCTATAATAAAGTTTCCTCGAAACCTTTATTGTTGATTTTTTTTCTTTAAAAATTATTGTCCACATCATATTGTGTACAGCACTTCTGCACACGTGATTCAAAGCAACATGGTCGGTATATCGCTGTGCCGTGTTGTTTTCTTTAGTTCTTCTTACACCTTCTCACATACTCAATCACTACACGGGTAAAATGTACGACAGAAGCAGTGCCGCACCTAACTACAACCCTTATGCTTAGATAGCGATCCGAGATAATGTAAATGTAAGATAATCATAGAATAAGTAATTTTATTGAGTCCCTCACACTAGACATTGCCTTTGCACGATTAGTCGTATTGGGCATTTCTCCAGAAATATGTCTGCGGTCACCTCATTCATCTGGCTCTTTTTCATACTAAATGTATGAAGACAGATGAATGAGTCGCAGACATATTTCTGGAGAAATGCCCTATTGACAATCTCCTTCAAACTCGCAGATCTGCAGCGCAGTGCAGAACCAAGACTTCACGGTGGTGGAAGACTACATCACGGGCCTGAAGGCGCTGTTATACTTGAGGTCGCGGGGGCTCCCCGGCTGGACGGGGCAGTCCCCACCAACCGTCAAACACCAAAAGGGGAAGCCTGTGCAGACGCTCTACGACGAGAATGGCAAGGTATCTCACGACTTTAAGGCTTGAAAAAGTGCCTGTCAGAAAAGTATAAAAACAAACAAGTAGTAGGTAGTGCCCTATTTTTAGTTTTGGTCATTTTAAAGTCGTTGGTATCGCGAACATCAGTGTAATTGATTTTATCCGAGCTGTTTGGAAACGTAATTTGACGATTAGAGTTAGTTAATTTATTTTGATTGTTGTCAAATACCCTATTCTGGCGTTTATTAAACCTTAAGCCGGGTTTCCACCGCGACCGGAGCGGACTCATTCATGACTCCGTTTAACCTTCATCGCTGGTGGCACTCGCAACAGTAAACCGCATACAAGCACTTCGCCAGCGATGAAAGTTAAACGGAGTCATTACGGAGTCCGCTCCGCTCGCAGTGGAAACCCGGTTTAAGTATGATTAAGAAACGAATAACCCTTACATTACCAGGTCCTAGCCCACTTCGGCCCTTACAACAAGAAGCGCGAAGACATGCTGCACACTATCAGGCTAAACTCAGACTTATTAGCCGACAATAAGGTCGATGGTTACTTGACGAACGGCACCACCGGGCACGGCGGCGTGCCCAGCGTGCGGGAGGTGGTGGGCGAGGCGCTGCCCCGGATCGGGACGTACAAACACCTGGACAACACCAAGCAGGTCGTGGCTTTGATAGACGATGTAAGTGCAGACCTGTTATTTTTTAATTTTTATCTGTTTTTTATTAGGTATACGAGTAGGGTTGCCAGATGGTCGGGATTTGGCGGGATTCTCCCGATTTTTTGTATGTCATGTCCTCCCGACTCCTGACAAAGAAAATCTCCCGACAAACGACTTCACTTTAAAACTTAGTCCGATTCACTCAAGGTGGTCCGGCTAGCGAAAATTTCTACTCTTTCAGGCTAAAAAAAAAAGCTCGCGTCGAGCGCGTGGGGCATCTCCCGACCAGTCTCAAAATCCCGACATATTGTTTTTTCTCCCGATAATAGGGTCATTCAATCTGGCAACCCTATATATGAGTATGGCCATTTTGGGAACTGGAAATGGTGGAGTTGTAATCTTTCGTTCAATTCACACACTCACATAAGGACAGGTCGATCCGCTTCCTCATCCGCATCCTTCCCGTTGGTCCGCTGCTCACTTTGAGCAATCAGTGTAACTTCAAGGTGGCCCTGGCCTAGCGTCCTGGTTCGACCCCAGGCGTTTTGGCCCCCACCTAGTCCGACCTTCTCAAGGGGTGCGGGACTAGCGACCTGGTTCGACCCCAGGCGCCCCCGGCCTCAAAGTGGTCCGGCCAGCGACCTCGACTGGCTTAAACCACCACTTAGACGAAGCCAAGTAAATGCTACTTTTATGCCTCTCTTTCTTTTCAGGATATGTGCATAAATTGCGGCAAATGTTACATGGCCTGCGCAGACTCTGGATACCAGGCGATCGAGTAAGTAGCTTTGCTACGTGGGAAATGCATGGTGACGGTACAGTCAATAATCGCCGCACTCGCCGTAGTAGAAAATGTCTTGACTGACATTTACTGTAGGTATTATACTGTGATACCTACTAGTCTCTTTCTATCAGCTTTAGTTTTTCTATAATCATATTCGATATTATTGGTTCCGATTCCGTTACTTTTCTATATACACTTGTATGGCGGTAACGTAACGGAAGAACGAAATGTGTATGAAAATGTTGGGACACTTTTTTTCTTCTATCAGGGTCGATAGTGCTCATGATCCTGATTCGAAAACACATATAATTTTTGAAATATAAAAACAAGTTAAATTAACGATTTTTTAAAATGCCCACCTAACGCCACTACGAGGGCGACACTGAAAGTTTTTAGAACTGGCCACTTTTAAAATATATCATGAAAAAATAAGTTTTAAATTTGAAAATGGAACTCTGTTAATATTATTGTGTACCCCATCCTGATCTTTTCCTCGCCTTTTCCAAATTCCGTATATTCCGTTTTCCTATCTTAAACAATTCCGTTTCCTCGTTTTACTTGTCTGGCTGAATGCGCCAAGAGCGCGATGCCATAATAAAAAAAAATATATATATATTATTGTGTATGTATTCCATTCATCTGTCATGTGTTTCGCGATTTGGCGGCAAAATCGGCAAATTGAAAATTGTCTGTGTTACGTCAGGATGAATCTAACGCGAGAAAATTTCCGTGCAATGATTTTTTACGACTTTCGATATCATATAAGTCAACAAGAAAGTTATGATAGACTTCGATTGGCCTTTCACGATGAAGCCCCATCTCGTGCCACTGTTTGTAACTGGTTTAATGAATTTAAACGTGGTCGCACTAATCTCACCGATGATTTGCATGAGGGACGGCCTTCTACGGCGAGGACTGAAGATAACATCAGTGTTGTGCGGAGTATGATAGAGACTGACAAAAGAGTGACCTATCAGGAGATTCGCACAAGCTTAGGCATCGGTATGAGTCAAGTGCACAAAATCCTTCATGAACATTTAGCGCTCAGGAAGATTTTTACTCGGTGGATACCTCATAATTTGACCGAAGCTCAAAAAGTCCATAGAAAAGACCCCTAAGGACGAGTGGGCAAAGTGATTTTCTCAGTGGTTCCATCGGACGCAGCGATGTATTGATGTGCACGGAGACTATTTTGAAAAGATATAATAAAACTAATAACTTGATAGTTTGTTCAGTTTTTGATTTTCTAAGAACTTTCAGTTTGACCCTCGTACGATGTGTGTTGCCAGGTTCGACCCGCAGAGCCACATCCCGCTAGTGACGGACGACTGCACGGGCTGCACGCTGTGCCTGTCCGTGTGCCCCATCATCGACTGCATATCGTAAGTGCCCTACAATATTGTGCCACGTTAGGGGCCATTCATTTATTACGTAAGACGATTTAGGGGGGGAGAGGGGTCGACCATGTCTTATTTTTTCTTACATGGGGGTGGGAGGAAGTTTTGATAGTTCTTACGTAAGATTATAAAAATGCGATAACTTAAAATAATACTTTTAAAAAAGCGCGAATCCGCGCGAGATCTGTGGCGCGTGCTCGGTTGCGTATAGGTAGGTATTTTACCAAAAAATTTAAAATTATTAGTATCTGCAAAGAAAGGTCCCTGCAAAAATGTTTCTTTGAAAAATAAAAATTAAAACAACCCAAACGTAAAATTATTTTTCCGTTAGATTAATATTAAATAGGGGGGAATTTTTTCTTGCATAGGGGGAGGAAGGGATTAAAAACAGGCAAACGCTTTGTATCTCAAAAAATAGTACCCTAGGGCCCTAAAATTTCATTTCTCTAGCTATCGTAGAAGCCGAGATATAGTGAGCTCTTTCTATAAGAAATTCCCGGGTACGCCAGCTTGATGGTGTGAAATTTTGTACACCGTTAAGTTATGGAATATCTCGGCTTCTACGATAGCTAGAGAAATGAAATTTTAGGGCCCTGGGGTACTATTTTTTGAGATATAAAGCGTTTTCAAAAACAAAGCCGTTCCAGAGATAACAAACGGTGTACGCCAGCTCGGTAGCGTACACCGTGAACAGGCCTTATATTTCAGAAAGTTTAAGGGTACTATTTTTTTCACCTAGGTATTTCGTCGGTACTATTTGGGTACCTACTATTTATTGGCTGCATCAGATTCTGAATATCTTTACGGTGTACGCTATCTTGACGGACACTATGTAACGACTTATATTGTCTTTATATGTAGTTCGTTTCATAATACATGTTAGAGCAGGGGTCACCAAATGACGGACCGCGGTCCTGATCCGGACCGCTGACCTATTTTGTGCGGACCTTAAGTAAACCGTATAGCTTGAATTACCGAGTACGACGTACTCAGTAATGAAAGTTACTGTTACTAAAAACGGACCGCGGTGGTCATTTTATTTTCAAAACCGGACCCCTGAAGAAACCAATCGGTGATCCTTAAGATAGATAAGACATTTCAAATCGCGGACCCAAAAACTGAACAGCTCAAACGAGCTCAAGTCCTGATCAGAGCGATAAATTAAGTAACCTGCCTTTTTAATTACAGGATGGTGCCAAAAACAATTCCCCATGTGATCAAGAGAGGGCTCCACACGCAAGTGCACCCGGTACATCCGCTAGATGGAGTGTGTCAATAAAACGGCATTTTTATAAAAGTACAAAAATATATTTAAAAAAATACTGTTGCTCTACTTTAATACTTTAACTTAGAATAATTAAAGATGTACAGCAATCTTATCTTAGTTTGTATTAATGACTTGGTCATATATTTGCTCTGCTCTCTTTTCGGCTAGGCCCCAAGAGTATACCCAATCGTTTTTAGGATTAACTGTTAATGACAAAGCCGATATTGGCTTTGGACAGTTGTAGTGACTCTTATCTACAACGTTTTGTTCAAAAATCCCGTGTCTTCGTTTGTGCAATTTCTTGCACACCAAACATTCAAAGTCTTCAACAGTCTTCAAGGAGTCCATTTGATTAGGTCTCGCTCTGAATTCTGTTATCAACCGTTCATTTGTTATACTTTGATTTATTTTATGCTCCAAATGTTTGTCATACAAGTCGTCATTCTCTATCAAGTTTTTTAAATGGTCACTCAATAACTTTGGTGTAGGGAAGTCTTCCAGTAAAATCGCAGATTTTTTATTCGGCAGCCAGTCTCTAATCGACGGAGACCCAAAGTAAATAGGTACAGATCCTACTCTTATTGCTCTCCAAAACTTCTCTGTCACATAATCGTCACATACTCCATTTTCTATAGCTATGATAAACTTGTATCTTGCAATGAACTTCAGGAAATCATCGTCGCTCAAGTGATTCAAGTAGTCTTCGGTAAATTGTGACGCCAACTGCTTGTTGTTCAAGCATCGCCCATATGAGTCTACTTGTATGAATTTCATTAATTCTGTCATATAAGCATCCCTTTCAGAGGATGTCTCACAATCACTCTGTAAATACATCACTGGAGATATTTCTTTCAGCAAAGAGTTCTTAAGGGATGTCCTTACAAAAAACTCTTTGCTGGTTATTTGTTCAATAGATTCCAGATGTTGTAAAGGAAAAGGCACATCACTGTATCTACTCAAAGTAGCAGAATAATTAAACATTGTCAGTACTTGTTCATGCATTAGCTCCTCAACGTTTCTCGGCGATTCTTCATGATACAACCCCCAAATATGTTCAGCTTTTCTCGGTAATGGTAAATTGTCGAAGTCAATGTTGCTTCCATAAAATAAATAAGCTTCAACATTTTGACTTGTTGCATTTCCATTGCTGTAAATATCACATTTTATATCTTCCGTACAAATTTTTGTTTCCAAAGTACCAGGGAATCCTGTAGTCCACCATAATATCACTGGGTTTTCGGACTGCTTGAAATCACTTGTTTTTGTATAATCTTTGTAAGTCCAAGTTATGAAACATACACACAGAAACAGCGATACCCACAATATTTCATACAAAGTCAGTCTAGAAAGTCTTTTGATTATATTTACACACATTTTCATAATAAAAAGCATAGCAAACGTTAAGCACTTTTTACTATTCTGACCATGTTTTTTAACACACATATTTACGCCTAGTTACATATCAGTGGGTGTTGACAAATACCATTATCAACAGCTTCCTGCCATGTGCATGTTATCAGTAGCTACAAAATAAAATACAACATTATGCAAAAACAATTTAATCAAAAGTTCCAGCCTCTTTCCCTTTGCATATAATAAATATCAATTCCAAGAAATATGATTAAATCTATGTAGAACAGTGCATAAACACTTAGGATCAATTTCCCCATAGCCAAAGTATGCATGAGGCTGAGACAAGTCACTGTTATTTCAAAAGTGGCATAATACATCTCTGCTTCATATGGTACCTGGTCCACTAGATACAGCACTACGAATATTATGGAGAGCACGAGTGTTGGCCCAGCACTGAGGCAGTGCAAGAAGCACGACGGTTCCACCAGAACCGGTATTACATTGAGAAGGAATGCCACTACCTAAAAGTAAGTATTTACATTCAATCTTGACACAGTAATGCACTTTTAACCCTTAAGCGGACCATACAAGTTTAGATGGTTTTATTAATATTTAAGTGTATAAATAATCTCAAGGTAACTTTCTGGGGATTCTCACAGAACAAAAATATACAATCTTTGAAACATGGCATGACAAGGTACTGGCCATGCTTAAACAAATAAATAGATACATACATATCGTCGACCGTAGGCTGAATTACGGTAAGGGACAGGCAAAACAATGTCCCTTACCGTAATTCAGCCTACGGTCGACGATATATGTTTTCCAAATCTATCTGCCTCTATTTTCTCAGATTCTTGATATTGAGTTATCATATTATAAGAAACTAACTGGAAGTAACACAGGTATCTAACATGATTTAAATTCTAGCCAAAGACAATAATTATGATGTAAATTTATTTAAGTCCACGCAAGGCAAACCCCCTCTCCTTAACGATAAAAAAAAGATCAGCAGTCAGGGCGATTATTAAGTGGCAGTTGAGTAGCCCCAGCAACGCCAATGGCGCGCCTTTTTCAAGTAAAGCGACTATTATAGCAATTATGTTACATATAATTTGTATAATTAAATATGATTGTTCGGCTAGGTCATGCACTTGATCCACTAAGTAGAGCATGATGAACAAGAGTGACAAGACGAGAGTCGGGGCCACCGCGTGGCAGTGGGACGCTCCAGTGCCTGGGATTATGAATGGCACTATCATGAGAGCCATTGATATAACCTAAAACGAAATACCAATCATTTTCGTATATATGCACCGCTATCTACTGGATTTTGATACAGTTTATAAATGTTATATTTTATTTTAACTTCGTCTAATTTCGAATAAGAGTCGAATACTAAAACATACACATTAAACCACTACCACTAATTAGTCAATTAAACTTAAGTCGCAGCTAACCAAAAGGAGTGTTTTATGAGGTTAGTCAAATCATCGTGACCTATTCTTATTAAATGTCCCCTATTTTCGTTAAAAACTATACAAGACTTATATAAAACGCGAAAACATGTACGATACGTACAAATACAGTGTTTGATTTGTTTTGTTTGAAAACTTTAAATTTGACAACAAATTATTGTGTGATTTGTGTGTGACAGCATATTGACAAATAACACGTGATATGAAAGTTGCCAACTCCGAATTTCATTCAATGCTAAAATTTTGCTGAAATTCTGCTAAAATTATGCTAAAACGTGATAAATTCTGCTAAATAAAAAAAAGCATTATTCTTTCTAATTTAATGTATTGTGATTACAATAATCCTTCTTGTGGCCCATACTAAACTTTCAGCAAAAAAATTGCTAAAGATACCTAAGTAAATTAAGAATGTCAATGTATTAATCGACATTTTTTTTTATATTGCAATCAAAATAACTTTTTTACTACAGCATACAAACATCATCATCATCAACTGTTCAAAGGTTAACTGAAACAGATCCCTTAAAGAGATAAGTTTACCTTAATACATATACCTTTATTTTGCAACCCTGTTCTGTACTTTGTTTTATTTTATACAATAAATGTAATAAATTTCTAAATGTAAAAAAAATCTGCTAAACCAGTCCAAATTATGCTAAATTTAGCACTGAATCTGCCAAATTGGCAACACTGTATGAAATTGAACGAGCGTTCGGATTTTAGAATAAAACTACCAACAAACAACAATGAGATAAGATCTTTATCAAATTATTGAAATGAATTAAGACAGCTGTATAAAATAATGAAGATGCATTTATCAATCAATAAGGGCCTCTATTATATGTACGCGTACATTAGTATTATGTTCTCTACATGTTATGCCACTTGTACATACTCGAGGAGAATAGGCAGGAGGAGACTAGATAGGTTGTAATAAAAAAGGACGACATGCGTGACGTGCCTTAGCTCTCGCGGACGTTAAAATTTCGAACAAGCAAATATGCGATCGAAATAATGTAGAAATAATTTTTAAATATATTAAAGGCGAAAGGTAAAGAAAAAGCCTTGATAAAACAAATAAATATATTACGTGGGCTCATGCTACGTTAAAGTATAATATTCTAAGCAATACTGAAAGTGCATCCCCTTTCATTAGCTACGAGAAACAAATCAAATGATAAAACTAATAGTAAAGTGAAGTAAAATATGCAGTAGGTCAACCATAACCAAACTTTTACTAGGTTTAAAAGAAAACACTGGATGAAGGCACCAAAGACGAACGAAATTTGAAAGAATAGGTACAGTTTTTCCATAAATAAAGGCACTTTTTTCCGAACGTACAGTACCACAAGGAGAAACGATATGACCAACGTAGGACCGGTCGCTATGCAATACATATGCCCATGTGGTTTCGGTATAATCGTTGGCAAGATCATAATTATTAGCGAAATTACCTACGGAAGAATAAATTAATAAATTACTACATTTACTACCTAAATGACTTTAAATGTCTTCAAAACCTATTTTAATGTATGCCTCAAATATTTGCTGTAAACCTGATTACAATAGGCCAGTTTCAACTTTCAATACATTGACATAATATTTTGCTATTTAGATATTGACGATGATGGATTGAAAACTTATTTTATGAGATATCGCTATTATAGTTTTAAGACTGAATTCAACGAAAGATACTCACAAATTCAACAAGTTTCATGATAAATATATTGTATTTGATGAGTTCATTCCATTTCTTATCCACGGGAACAGAGTCTAAAATAACGATTTATTGGTTAGATTTGGAGTTATACATAATCAATACTTTTCATAATTTATGGGGATTTGTGCTTGACCTTGGTCTCACCTGATGCAAAGTGGAGACAAGGTTTATGGAGCAGCCTTAAAATCATCCAGGCTGTACCTACCGCCTCGGATTTACGACTTTTCGAAGCCGGGGCAGATTTGATGGGGCGACCCCTATTCTCCGGTGCTGAGATAAAATATCTCACAATAGTATTATTACGGTGTATAAACTATTTTGCTGTTCGCCGGAGCTGGAAAGCGCCAACTTCATTTAGCGCAGCGGCCGGAAAGATGACGCTTTCCGGCCAGAGGACAAAAAAAGTATATTATGAATTTGGCGCCCCCTAAAACTGCCGCTCGGGGTAGGTACCTACCCCTGTTTACATATCTTTTATAAATCATTCATAGAATGTTAGTGATACCAATCCTAAAACCAAGACAAATTCTAATTACCATTTATTATCATGTCCGACATCTCGTTCGTTTGTTTGTTAATCCAACTTAGAAAAATAAGGGTAAATTTGTATATTGTAAATATTATTGTACATTACATCATCATGTATTATTTCGAGAAAACTTAAAAAAATAAAGAAATGTGAATACACAAAAGTCACATGGGTCTAGTTCATGAATGACGTTTTAAATTTTTTTAATGATATTTTTGGTTAAAACCTTTATACTTACATTAATAATAATAACCCGATTACTCACATGTGCGCAAATATTCGAATCTTATATCACGGCATGCTGCACTAGGATAATACATTATGATGGGCTATTTCCTTCCTGCAGGAAGGAAATAGTATATTTTCATCCTGGGCAAAGATTGGACGGTGGGCAAAGTTGGAGGGTTTGACGGTACCTTTCTAGTGCAATTACATTGCAATTTTCAAAACCCGAAAAACGACACACCCTACTATACACGGCTGGCATTGGGATTGGGATAACAATATGATGGCAGCGTGGGCAAAATGCCGCGGACCCCCGACTTTATGGCCCCCCGGCCCGAGAACCCGTTTGAGGACACGAGGAACCTAATATTTATTAGAAAAAATTTGGAGGGCCCCAGCTCCAAAGTATAAAGACAACCAAGTAGTTCGACTTCGCCGTTTAGGAGCGCGCGACACCAGAGCGTGCCTTAGGCACAGGGCTGCCGCTCGTCGGTTCTGTAAAATACCTACTTAACTACGAACGTAACTTTTATTAGGTTGACCTCGATCGAACGAACAATCGTTCGAGGTCAACCTAGTAAAAGTTACTTATTTCAATATGAAAGTATCTGATCGCACACATCTGATGTTAATGTTATTAAGTATAATAGTTTAAATAAATTAGTATTGGTATGTGTACATGTAAGTAACGCAACGATATTTCGGCTCGTTTCATAAAACCACTCTCGTGTTTAAGGCATTTTATGTATCAATAAAATCAACTAGGTACTATTTAATTAGTACACGTTTAAAAAATCTGTTAATTTTACTCATCACTGTCAAACAAAAATAATTATCTACTCTATTTAATTGGTATAGTTTGATCACAAAACTATCAAACATTCTATAAACGACTTAAAATATAACATTTATATAGTTACTAATAAAATAATTAATACCTTTCGGGAACCAAGAATGCAAAAATATGACAATTCTGGATTTTGCGCATTATTTTTCAAACATCCGAACACACTGCAGTATATACCTCTTCTATACTTTGCTTCGTCCGCAGACATTTTGAACGTTCGACCGCTCGCGACGATTGCTCAGCCCTGACTAAGCACGCGGCGACGGCGATGCTTACCTGTGGTGCGTCCGTACACGGCGCGCACACGGCGCGCACACATGCGCGCTCCGGATGTACCTTTTATCGGAACAAAAACTACCGTTTACCGTGCCAGCTCTGATAAATTTGTAACCCACATTTGGGCGTCAGAGGGTATAGGGAACGTGCACGACGAAGGTGCTGCCAACTGGTGCCGCCAATCTAAGTCTTGTACCCTCTCATGCTGGGGCCACATTGACGGAAACGCTGTTAATTTATCGCGACGAATGACGGATTAACGTCAGTTTAGCTACGACTTACTATATTTGACATTTATTTACCTATAGTTCGTGCACGTTCCCTATAGTTACGCCTCTGATGGGCGGGTAGCTGAAAGCGGAGGGGCAGAAGTAAAGAAAAGGCGCTGATCAAATAAAAGAATATATTCAAATGCATAGGTGGGTACCTATTTATGTTAATAGCCTAGGCTAGTAACATAAATAGCTCTAGAGCTATAGCACAGCTAAAGTCTCGCGCCAGTTAAGCCATCTTACAGATGACACAGTTCTAAAACAAATACATTGCAATGCAAGACCAATCCCTTTTCCGGAGACCCACAGGTCTTCCACAGTTTCGCTTATATGGTATCCAAACAGCCCTAATTATTACGCAATATTGAACGTACACCCTCTCTCATTAGCAATTAAAAACAGATCAAAAATTAGAGCTGATAACAACGCAAAGTAACAAGGGCAGTATAGCAGCCATGTAGTAAATCTAGTAATGTTTAACACAAAACACTGAATAAATGCTCCAAACGTAAAGCAAATTTGAAAGAATAAGTACATTTTTTCCATAAATAAAGGCACTCTTCTATAAATGTACAGTTCGATGAATAAAAGAGATATAATAAGAGTGGGGCCAGTCGATATGCAGTACATATGCCCCGCCGGTGGATCCATTATGTGTGGTAAGACAAAGATTATGACGAGCGATATTACCTACAAAAGAAAGAAAGTGTTAGGTGCGTTGTATGTTCTGGGCTCTCTAAAATTCTATGTTCAAAGATCGAATCGGGTTATCCACTGCCCACTGCTATGTACCTATTTGAGTGAGAGGTACTATTTAAACATTGAGTGATGAGTTTGAATGATAAACCCAGAACATCATTGATCTTGCATGGAGTCTGGGCATTTTTGTATAGAGCGAGTTACTTTACTTGTCAATATTTATACTTACAAATTCAATTATTTTCATTATAAAAATATTGTATTTTAAAAGCTGCTTAATATTGAGGTCCCGTGTAATAGGTGCTGAAAGAAAAGTAAAGATACAATACTTGTACATGAACTTGCTATTAAGCTCAAGCGAACACTACCTACTTATTAAGTTATTAATGACATAGATAAATTACATACAATTCATGATCGTGATTGACTAATATTATTATTTACGATTACTACGTTTTAACATTGTGTATTTATTTCATGTAAAAGTAAAACTCCATAAAATTGTAAATAAACTCTGAAATGACGGCGTCAATTGATTTTGTTGATTATATAATTTATTTATGTAAAACCTTCTTCGTTGAACCTCAGAAGCGTAAGTACAAAAGACAGCAGGCATGACTTGATCTCTCTTTCGGCGAGTCTGTACAGGTGGCATAGCAATGTGTAATGCGTTGTTGAAGCTACGTATTTTAACGCCATAGTAATCAGTAAATGACTCAAACAATCCTGAAGTAGTATTGCCAACTTAGCATATGTACAGCTAAATATAGCTTATTTTGAATAGATTCAGCTTCAATTATACTAGTAGGTGTACCTGAGAAATACGATCTGCAAAAGTTATTACTAGGCATCATCTTTTTGAATAATATTTACCAAGACGACGATACGAAGACAAAAGTAAAACAATGAATATTCGCCCTGTTACAAATTATAGCACTTTCGTACATAATTTTAGCTTTTAGCAAATTTCAAAGTTCGCAACACTATTTAAAAGCGAAACGTCCAAAAATCCAAAATGTCCAAATGAAATGTCGGATGTAAATTTGGGATGTTACCTCGGTATATTTTAATCTAATTTCTTGAAATGCTTTTAGGATTTGTGGATCAAAACTATTGTTAACGATGGAAGAAGAAGATCCTGTAGTTCAAGAGGTAATATTCCAGCAAATACGCCATATACAACGTGGTATGCGGTTAGGTTATGTTATTGTACGAGAACTTGGTTTCGGATTAGTTTAATGGGCTTTTTCTCGTTTCAGATCCCGGTGTTTTTATCTCAGGCATTGGCTAGTAATTTGTATATATATCAGTACCCGGTAAGACCGGCCAATAGGGAATGGAAGGATGTAAAGGTGGTAAATGCCTCTTTAAAACCGAAGAACCAACTTGTCCGGGTGGAGGTTGGTTTGGACACGTATAGCGATAAATATTGCCCTTCTAAAGGCGAGCAGATAGCCTTGAACACAGATGGACAGCAGGTGAGCGCTAACAAATACTCTACCAGAGATATTCTTCATTTTTATTTAATGAATGAGGTTGCAATTTGCATCACTTTAAGATATTAGTTGGGTTATGTATAAAATAGAGTACGCCGTTTTTATGATTCTTGTTATATATTTTGATAATAATTACCGGAATATATCCATGTTATTGTATTCAACCAATTTATAACAAATATTTTGATATTAGTAAAGGTGCTTCTAGAAAGGCAATGTTTTTCTGCAATTTGTAATATTATATGCTAAAGCAAGATGCACATAGTGGCCGGGCCAGAATTTGTAGAAAAATATTGCCTGTCTAGAAGCGCCTAAGCTTCAGCTGATGTCTTTTGATTACTATTGAATTGCCCTTCAAGTTTGACCGTTCTTTCAATACCCAGTTGTCTTTGTTCAGGAGTCCAGGTTTATTAAAGATAAGGAGCGCGAGAAAGCTCAGTACTTCCGCAATGGTATCATGGACAAGATCGTCTTGGAGAGCAGCTCACCGTGCCGAGACACACAGCACTACGCTGTTGCCATCTTGCAAGATAAGGAGCTGCACTGTACACCAATCCAAGGTAATAGCAATTAACAAATAATAGTGTCTTTTAGCTAAAACTGCTGTGCAGAACCGCCATGAGAATTTAATAAACAAATATCACGGGACATCTTACACAAATTGATCAAGTCCCAAACTAAGCAATGCTTGTATTATGGGAGTTAAACAACAATATATATACTTAAATAGACAGAAAACATCCATGACACAGGAACAAATACTAATACCACACTAATATTTACTCTTATCAGGATTTGAACCCGGGACCTCTAGATTCATAGGCAGTGGCACTCCTGAGGCTACGCCATTAGGCTTTAATCTGGTGTCAACATATTTACTTGTTGTATTTTATGTTTTACACAGCAGACAAGCCTTAAGAGGTTTAGGTGTAAAGAATAAGCTATAGGACCTTTACTGATTTATACAATGAAGAGAGCTTGGAATAAAAATCTTTATCTACCGTTCTAGAGACCACAAATTAGGATTAAGACTCCAAGCAAAATATAAATAAAATAATATTATCTATCAATTTAGTGAAATGTGTTTAATTTTATTTGTGATTGTATGTGTTTTAATTTAATATTGTATTATTATTATTTAATTAATTGTAATTTTTGTATTGTATTAATGATATCCCTGGTGAATTAATAAACTTTCGATGATTTAGTTAATATAATTATATGTTATTTTCAGGTATTGTGCAAATGAGGCCATCCTGCTCATACTACGACAGACAAGACAAACGGAGACATGACAAGAATAAGGCTGAAAACTCCGATGAGGACGAGAAGGAACCAGAGGCACAACAGGTATATACAGTAGCAGATTTTACTTAATACATGAGGCCGAAGTCTAGCGTCTTGCACGGAAGGGTGGGCAGCATTTATGGGTTTTGTGCAGTGTGCACTCAGGACGCTCACAACATTTGTTTATGTTTAACATGAATGCTAAAGGAAGAGGAGAAATGATATAAGGAAGGTTGCGGGAACGACGTGGAACAGAGTGGCAGAGATTAGATGTGAATGGAGAAGGTTGGAGGAGGCCTATGCCGACTGGCAAACAGACCTAAAGAAAATGAGTAAATCTCAAATTTTAGATACTATGTAATAGTTAGGTATAACTTTGGTCTGAATAAATGGCTTATTATATTATATAACATGAATGCTGCACACCCTGACAAGAGAAGATAAAAAAATTATATAAGCTACTTTCAAATGCTACTGTACTTTTATTATTCAAGATTATTTTGGCATAAAATAAAACATGAAATCAAAAAAAAAAATAAGTTTCGCTGATTGTTTAAAGTGAGTAAAGGACCAACTGGAACAGTTGAAGCGGCTCTGTCCTTATGAAAGTGTGTATCAAGCTACTGGGAGTTGCTGCCGGTTCGCTGAGCAGTTGGATTTAGTGCCTCTTCTGCGGAGACTAATTCCAGGTATTTGAGAATAACTAATGCGTTGGTTGCAGGTGACGGTGAAGTTCGCCCGGCAAGAGACGGACGTGGCGAAGAAAGCCCGGGAGAAGTCGTTCGAGACGGTGTCGCAGCGCATCGCCGAGGAGCCCTGGTACCACGCGCTGTGGCAGCACGCCGACTCCGACCACGCCGACGTGAGTAGCTCGTGGGTCGGGGGCACAGACGGTGCCGTCCGCCCGCCCAGAGACGAAGAAAGTCCGGGAGAAGTCGTTCGAGACGGTGTCGCAGCGCATCGCCGAGGAGCCCTGGTACCACGCGCTGTGGCAGCACGCCGACTCCGACCACGCCGACGTGAGTAGCTCGTGGGTCGGGGGCACAGACGGTGCCGTCCGCCCGCCCAGAGACGAAGAAAGTCCGGGAGAAGTCGTTCGAGACGGTGTCGCAGCGCATCGCCGAGGAGCCCTGGTACCACGCGCTGTGGCAGCACGCCGACTCCGACCACGCCGACGTGAGTAGCTCGTGGGTCGGGGGCACAGACGGTGCCGTCCGCCCGCCCAGAGACGAAGAAAGTCCGGGAGAAGTCGTTCGAGACTAGGGAATGCAATCTGGGTGCTAACCGAGAACCTGGATATCCGAGTGACCGTTTTTAAAAGAACACCCGGGTAACTGATTACCTGGGTTGCATCGCCCTAAAGAAAATAATATTGTGTATTCCTATTTACGACTTTATTATTCACACTTTAAATTCAATAATAAAAAATTACCTGGCTAAAACAATACAACTAAGTTTTTGATATCGTTTCGACACAATTATGACGATATTGGTACACAAAGTCGTCAGTCTCCTTTTTTTTTTCTTCTTTATTAGTACACTATTTCTTTATGAATATATGATTGGATTGATCAGTTGGAGCGGCTGAAGCTGTTCAGTGCGGTGCCGGGTTCGGGGTCGGCGCTGTCGCTGCGCGGGCGCGAGTACGTGCGCGCGCTCGTGCCGCCGCCGCCGCCCGGCGAGCACTCCGCCGCGCCCGCCCGCCTGCCGCCCGCCGACACGCTCGCCGCCATACTGGCCGACGGTGAGTGCCGCGGGAGCCTGCTCGTGCCGCCGCCGCCCGGCGAGCACTCCGCCGCGCCCGCCCGCCTGCCGCCCGCCGACACGCTCGCCGCCATACTGGCCGACGGTGAGTGCCGCGGGAGCCTGCTCGTGCCGCCGCCGCCCGGCGAGCACTCCGCCGCGCCCGCCCGCCTGCCGCCCGCCGACACGCTCGCCGCCATACTGGCCGACGGTGAGTGCCGCGGGAGCCTGCTCGTGCCGCCGCCGCCCGGCGAGCACTCCGCCGCGCCCGCCCGCCTGCCGCCCGCCGACACGCTCGCCGCCATACTGGCCGACGGTGAGTGCCGCGGGAGCCTGCTCGTGCCGCCGCCGCCCGGCGAGCACTCCGCCGCGCCCGCCCGCCTGCCGCCCGCCGACACGCTCGCCGCCATACTGGCCGACGGTGAGTGCCGCGGGAGCCTGCTCGTGCCGCCGCCGCCCGGCGAGCACTCCGCCGCGCCCGCCCGCCTGCCGCCCGCCGACACGCTCGCCGCCATACTGGCCGACGGTGAGTGCCGCGGGAGCCTGCTCGTGCCGCCGCCGCCCGGCGAGCACTCCGCCGCGCCCGCCCGCCTGCCGCCCGCCGACACGCTCGCCGCCATACTGGCCGACGGTGAGTGCCGCGGGAGCCTGCTCGTGCCGCCGCCGCCCGGCGAGCACTCCGCCGCGCCCGCCCGCCTGCCGCCCGCCGACACGCTCGCCGCCATACTGGCCGACGGTGAGTGCCGCGGGAGCCTGCTCGTGCCGCCGCCGCCCGGCGAGCACTCCGCCGCGCCCGCCCGCCTGCCGCCCGCCGACACGCTCGCCGCCATACTGGCCGACGGTGAGTGCCGCGGGAGCCTGCTCGTGCCGCCGCCGCCCGGCGAGCACTCCGCCGCGCCCGCCCGCCTGCCGCCCGCCGACACGCTCGCCGCCATACTGGCCGACGGTGAGTGCCGCGGGAGCCTGCTCGTGCCGCCGCCGCCCGGCGAGCACTCCGCCGCGCCCGCCCGCCTGCCGCCCGCCGACACGCTCGCCGCCATACTGGCCGACGGTGAGTGCCGCGGGAGCCTGCTCGTGCCGCCGCCGCCCGGCGAGCACTCCGCCGCGCCCGCCCGCCTGCCGCCCGCCGACACGCTCGCCGCCATACTGGCCGACGGTGAGTGCCGCGGGAGCCTGCTCGTGCCGCCGCCGCCCGGCGAGCACTCCGCCGCGCCCGCCCGCCTGCCGCCCGCCGACACGCTCGCCGCCATACTGGCCGACGGTGAGTGCCGCGGGAGCCTGCTCGTGCCGCCGCCGCCCGGCGAGCACTCCGCCGCGCCCGCCCGCCTGCCGCCCGCCGACACGCTCGCCGCCATACTGGCCGACGGTGAGTGCCGCGGGAGCCTGCTCGTGCCGCCGCCGCCCGGCGAGCACTCCGCCGCGCCCGCCCGCCTGCCGCCCGCCGACACGCTCGCCGCCATACTGGCCGACGGTGAGTGCCGCGGGAGCCTGCTCGTGCCGCCGCCCTCGTGCCGCGCCGACACACTCGCCCTACTGGCAGAGTGTGACGCGGGAGATCGCCCGCTGCTACGCCCGCTCGCCGACTCACTGGCGACTAATTTAGTCTTCGTATCGATCGAATACTCGTTTCAATGAAGTTTAACGTGTCGTAACGATTTAAAATTTCCGTTTCCAGCGAAACTGATGACGTTCAACGACCTGCGGGGGCTGATCCGGACGGAGTCGGGCCCGCTGAGCGAGGCGGCGCTGCTGGCGCTGCTGAGCGGGCACGCGTGCTGCGTGCGCGGGCTGTGGACCGTGCGCTCCGCCGCGCTGCACGCCGCCGGCTCCCACGCGGCGCTGTGGCGCGCCGCCCGGGACCACGTGGTGAGTGACACTAGTGACGGACGGACGCGGGCTGTGGACCGTGCGCTCCGCCGCGCTGCACGCCGCCGGCTCCCACGCGGCGCTGTGGCGCGCCGCCCGGGACCACGTGGTGAGTGACACTAGTGACGGACGGACGCGGGCTGTGGACCGTGCGCTCCGCCGCGCTGCACGCCGCCGGCTCCCACGCGGCGCTGTGGCGCGCCGCCCGGGACCACGTGGTGAGTGACACTAGTGACGGACGGACGCGGGCTGTGGACCGTGCGCTCCGCCGCGCTGCACGCCGCCGGCTCCCACGCGGCGCTGTGGCGCGCCGCCCGGGACCACGTGGTGAGTGACACTAGTGACGGACGGACGCGGGCTGTGGACCGTGCGCTCCGCCGCGCTGCACGCCGCCGGCTCCCACGCGGCGCTGTGGCGCGCCGCCCGGGACCACGTGGTGAGTGACACTAGTGACGGACGGACGCGGGCTGTGGACCGTGCGCTCCGCCGCGCTGCACGCCGCCGGCCCCCACGCGGCGCTGTGGCGCGCCGCCCGGGACCACGTGGTGAGTGACACTAGTGACGGACGGACGCGGGCTGTGGACCGTGCGCTCCGCCGCGCTGCACGCCGCCGGCTCCCACGCGGCGCTGTGGCGCGCCGCCCGGGACCACGTGGTGAGTGACACTAGTGACGGACGGACGCGGGCTGTGGACCGTGCGCTCCGCCGCGCTGCACGCCGCCGGCTCCCACGCGGCGCTGTGGCGCGCCGCCCGGGACCACGTGGTGAGTGACACTAGTGACGGACGGACGCGGGCTGTGGACCGTGCGCTCCGCCGCGCTGCACGCCGCCGGCTCCCACGCGGCGCTGTGGCGCGCCGCCCGGGACCACGTGGTGAGTGACACTAGTGACGGACGGACGCGGGCTGTGGACCGTGCGCTCCGCCGCGCTGCACGCCGCCGGCTCCCACGCGGCGCTGTGGCGCGCCGCCCGGGACCACGTGGTGAGTGACACTAGTGACGGACGGACGCGGGCTGTGGACCGTGCGCTCCGCCGCGCTGCACGCCGCCGGCTCCCACGCGGCGCTGTGGCGCGCCGCCCGGGACCACGTGGTGAGTGACACTAGTGACGGACGGACGCGGGCTGTGGACCGTGCGCTCCGCCGCGCTGCACGCCGCCGGCCCCCACGCGGCGCTGTGGCGCGCCGCCCGGGACCACGTGGTGAGTGACACTAGTGACGGACGGACGCGGGCTGTGGACCGTGCGCTCCGCCGCGCTGCACGCCGCCGGCTCCCACGCGGCGCTGTGGCGCGCCGCCCGGGACCACGTGGTGAGTGACACTAGTGACGGACGGACGCGGGCTGTGGACCGTGCGCTCCGCCGCGCTGCACGCCGCCGGCTCCCACGCGGCGCTGTGGCGCGCCGCCCGGGACCACGTGGTGAGTGACACTAGTGACGGACGGACGCGGGCTGTGGACCGTGCGCTCCGCCGCGCTGCACGCCGCCGGCTCCCACGCGGCGCTGTGGCGCGCCGCCCGGGACCACGTGGTGAGTGACACTAGTGACGGACGGACGCGGGCTGTGGACCGTGCGCTCCGCCGCGCTGCACGCCGCCGGCTCCCACGCGGCGCTGTGGCGCGCCGCCCAGGACCACGTGGTGAGTCACACTGGTGATAATAGCATTCACTAGTTGTCGCATGGTGCGCCCCCAGGGCATAGTGGTGTTGTACTTGTCATCATAGAGGGAGTAGGGGTATGCGTGGGAGGGGGCAAGGAATAAGGTGCTCAAGTTGTAAAAATTTGCTGTGGAAAGGGAAAGAAAGAGGGAGTTGGGTGAAGAATCATGGAAATGCGAATGCAAAGAATTTTGCATGCGAAGGAAAGCGAGAGTGATTGTCTGGGTGGGCTCGCCGTGCGGTCCTGCGGCCCAGGGGCCACAGGACCACAGGCGCGCGTAGGTGGGAGCGGCACTGTGACGTTCCGCGCCTTCGGTGCTACGCGGAAGCTCGGCCTTCGGCCTCGCGTCGCTGACGCTCCCCCGAAAGCCTGCGGCCCTCGGGTGAGCAGAATGACACTTAGGAAGTAGTAAGAATCTGGGTGGGCTCGCACTTCGGGCCTGCGGCCCTTGGGCTCGCGTAAATGAGAGCGGCACTGTGACGCTCCGCACCTTCGGTGCTACGCGTAAGCTCGGCCTTCGGCCTCGCGTCGCTGAAGCTCCCTGCGGCCCTCGGGAGAACTAAAAGATACTTGGGGTTAAAGGGGCTAGTAACGCTACGCTTACGGAAAAAGCCGCTTTCTGGCCAAGTGTAGACATAAAATTATGTACACAACACGGGAGGTAATAAAGAAAGCCCTCGATCGCATATTTACGTCCCTCGCCTGCATCTCGGGCCGCAAACATCTGCGATCTTGGCCTTTCTTTTTTTTATCACCCTAGTTGTGTAATGTACTATTAAATAGTTCAATTACGTCAAGCATAATAGTATTTTATGCAACAGTTGTATAAGAAGGTTCAAAAAATGCGAATTGCGTGAGTTGCGATACGAGCCGCGAATGCGGCGAGTATCGCAAATAGAGACGCAATGAACGTTTTTTGACTTAATTATACAACGTTGCATACAATACTTTTTCTACGACTAGGTTAAAATATAAAATACATGGACGTCACGCGTGTCTCGTCCGGTCTCTCCGAGTGTGTACAGCCGGCATGACAGTTGTGTCTATGGTAAACTTTTTTTTGATATGGCTGGTGACACGATGTGACTATAATTAAAATACTTTTTTTTTATGTTGGCATCAATTAATTTAATTCGGAAAGTTTTGTTTTTCTTATGAATCGTAGGAATTTAATTGTTTGTTTAGTTTGTAGTTGTGAATTTTTATCGTGAAATTAGAATTGAGCGCTTAATCCTTGACCTAAGTTTAACCTAGATTTAGAAGTCTGTGGATGCTAGCAATAACGTAAAGTGACTATAACGACACTAGTGCTGTTATGGGGAATAGAGTATAGACTTCTCTGAACTCATATTATGTATGTTCTTATATTAGTGTTCGTGACCAAGTAAAAGACAGATAACAGTACAGGAGTAGAAAAACAAACTTAACGACTAAGAATGCTCATTTAAAGTGCATAATTCCGTTCCAGCTGTACCTGTTCACGCAGCATCCGTACATCGACCGGCGCAAGGTGGCGGCGGCCGTGCGCCTCCCGCCCCAAGATGTACTGGACATCATCAGATCAGTCGCCAAGTTCAACCCCAAAACCGGCTGGGAGCTCCTCCTCCCCCCAGACTTGGCCTTCGAGGCCAAATACCCCGAGCTCATCCAACGACAGAACCTGTATTGGGAGGCCCGACAACGCCTCTTCAACGAGATGCTGATGGGAGAATCCGTCCCCAAGCGACAGAGAAAAAAATCCCAACGGGATTCCATAAGCTCGGACATCATGAGCCCCAAAGCCCGGTGCAACAGTGTGAGCGAGGAGGATAGTGGGAGGAGGAAAAAGTCGGTGACCGGAGGGAAGAGGACTAGGAATGTGAGCTCCAGTAGTGTGCAGGATACGTGATTGTGTGTGTAGATAGGTTATCAAATTGTGTGCGTGCGTTTTTATTTGGGGCGGTCCGCTGAGCTGGTAAGGATTCAATTTTACAGTGGTATGTGTTAAAAAGAAAGGAAAGGAGAACTCTGGCCTAGTTTCATTAGTTTGGTGATTTTAGTCCGGTTCATATATATTTGTTTGAACCGGACTAAAATCACCGAACAACTGAAACTAGGCCAGAACTCTTATTGGTTAACCACAAACGGTAAACGTTACAAGGTTCTTGGGACAGATTTGGGCCACATAATGATTTGTTGATCGAACGAGTGTGAAGCATGTCGGCCATTCTCCAGAAATATGTCTGCGGTCACCTAATTACCGCGTCGCTGTTTTCATACTAAATGTATGGAGACGCGTGAATTAGACGCAGACATATTTCTGGAGCATGGCCGATCTCTGTTTCAGTTAGTCACTTATACACTATACAGTAGTATATACTGTAAAAAAAGTAGCATGATTAAACCCTACATACAAACCCTATACACGATTAAACCGTACATATAAATATTCTTATTTATTTCTTTAGCACAATTTTATTGTAACTCCTACTAAAAGGCAAAATAATAATTGGCCATTTCACAATTTTTTTATATGTTATAGAAAGACCTGCCAATAATATAAATATTAGTGAAGAAACTACTTGAATATCATAAAAATTCACCGAGATACAACAATGTTATAATCACATTTTTAGTCTTTCTCAAAACATGCCAAAAACACTTCATACTAAAGGCTACGTGTGACGTCACGATATAATACTTTCTTTGGGGAAATCAAGAACTGTTCTGCAACTATATCAAAACTTTTGTTTATTGCAACGGTTTCATACAAAAAGTTACCATACATTTTATGGGTTATTCAATGGGATAAAAAGCTTTTAATTTGTTCATACTTTTAAAAAAATTATTTGTTCCTGAGTCATGGATGTTTTCTATGTATTTAAGTATTTGTATCTATTAAATATATCGTCGTCTAGTATCCATAACACAAGCCTTATTGAGCTTACTATGGGGCTAGTTCGATTTGTGTAAGATTGTCCCCTAATATTTATTTATTTATTTAAAATGGACTTTCTCGCCCAGCTTTGCAGGCTCATAAAAAAGTGACACGTTAGATATCAAACTCAAAGCTTTAACATATATTCATTATGACGACGCGTTTAGCTTAGTGAGAGTGACACCGCCTACGAAGCTAGAGGTCCCGGGTTCAAATCCTGGTAAGGGCAAATATTTGTGTGATGAGCACGAGTATTTGTTCCTGAGTCATGGATGTTTTCTATCTATTTAAGTATATATTTATCTATATAAGTATGTATATAAATAAATAAATAAATAAATATTAGGGGACAATCTTACACAAATCGAACTAGCCCCATAGTAAGCTCAATAAGGCTTGTGTTATGGATACTAGACGACGATATATTTAATAGATACAAATACTTAAATACATAGAAAACATCCATGACTCAGGAACAAATATTCGTGCTCATCACACAAATAAATGCCCTTACCGGGATTCGAACCCAGGACCTCTCGCTTCGTAGGCAGGGTCACTACCAACTAAGCTAAAGCGGTCGTATGTCTATCGTCGTCTAGTACCCATAGTACAAGCATTGCTTAGTTTGGGACTAGCTCGATTTGTGTAAGATTGTCCCCCGATATTTATTTATTTATTATATTTCCTTATTTTGCTTATTTTAACAGAATTTTATATATATTTTTTTACAAATTTCGGTTACAGTCAAGGACCCCGTTGTGTGATCATCCAAATAAAAACACAGTCACATCCTACTGAGGTAAAACGGAATTGAACTGTATGTATATTATTATACACTGTATAATGTAGGGATGTAACGATACACGGTTTTGCCGATACGATACCGATATATAGTAGTTCATATCGGCGATGCCGATACCGATATCTTAGCTAAATAATGAAGTATGAACTTCAGATATTTGTATGTCCTTATTATAACTAATGGCAATGACTACTGGCTATATTTACCAGAGAGTCAACCTTGAAAGTGTAAAGTAAAAATAAATAAATTGTCAACTCAAAATTCTTTTTTTTTTAATTAAGAACCAAAGATTAATTTAACATGGTAATTATCATTGCACAAGGTAATAGACCAATACATAAATTAAGTCAGAAATTGAAATTACTTTTTGCAGATTTTTTTTCATACAGCAAATTCTTTTCGCGCTCTTCAAATATCGGTTGTATAATATCGGTATCGGTATCGTTACATCCCTAGTATAATGTATGTTACGACTGCTTTTGCTCTAAACATTTGCTGTCATTGTTGGTCAAACCGCGTTGTTCAAGTCGAAATCGACAGTCAAATGATTTTATCATGTGCGTTTTATGTTGTGTATAAACATACCTTTAGACTCAAAGGTCGTAAGCGCCATTAGAACCTAAAGCGTTTACGTCCTTTGAGTCTAAAGGTATCAATATGTTGTTAAGCACTGAAAATTTGAAAATTATTGTAAAAAAAACCGGCCAAGTGCGAGTCGGATTCGCACACTAGGGGTTCCTTACCACCGTCGAGCAAAAAACGACAAAAACAGATTTGCTTTTATAGGAATCTCCCTTTTATTCCATATCCCTTTAAGTTATGATAATACCATACCTGTATTCAGCTTCCTAATTTTACATATCAAAAGCAAGGTAAAACAAGAGGACTGTCATTCTCCTTACTTTGGATCGTGCCCCGACCGTAAGGGGATATCCAGGCAAAAACTAGGTGACACTAAAAAACTAAACATTTAACGATGTTATAATTGAACAAAGAAACATAGTACATTAACAATTAGTTCGTAAACAGCTAATAATAAAACAATTCTATCATTTAAATACTGTGTCACGCTTGCAAAGTTGAATAATTGTAATAATATAATTCTTATACCAAGCTTATACATAGATGGCGTTGTAAATTCGGGGAACAGCTTTTTGTATGGAGAATGACAGTCCTCATGTTTTAATGGTCCTTGTGAAAAGTAATAAAAAGGTGTCGCTTCCGTGGTTTGGTCGCAGCTAGCGTTGTCAGGCGTCCGGATAAAGCCGGACATGGTTGGCTTTTTGATTGCGTGTCCGGCCAAAATAAAGGGTGTCTGGCTAATTCTTTTGTCGTATCTATGGTGACCGGCCTTTTTACCCAAATGTCCGGCTACTAGGTTTGGCGACCTGGCAACCCTAGTCGCAGCGTAAAGGTACAGTCAGCTGCAAAAATAAGTAGCCCCTCTGTCATACATTCGTAGTATGGGTATACTGATCTCTGCAGCTGACTGTACGTAATTTTAGCCACGGAACCATTTACTGGTCTTGATCCGACATACACTTGGTCGTTTAAATTCCTATAGAACTTCTATTGAATATTATTGCAAGTGGAAACTTACAAAACTTCCCTGTAAGTATTTTAAAATAATATAGGTAAAAAATTCAAGTAATGCCCTTGTATGTAGTACTAACCTGTCTGTATAGAGTATAAAGCAGCGGTCGGCAACCGCTTAGCAGCCAAGGGCCACATAGTAGCTAAGGAACGTGACGCGGGCCGCACTTTGTTAATAATTTGTGATTTTAGACTATTCGGAATATATTAACCGCAATACAAACCGGAATATAGGTCCGCAAGTGAGCGTTTCACGCGCCACATGCGGCCCGCGGGCCGCAGGTTGCCGATCGCTGGTATAGAGTATATATAGACAGTTTGACGTTCCATTTTAGAAAAAGGATATAAGTTCCATATAAATTCCGTATACTACTAACGGCTTTGTTAGTGTTTTACTTCAAAAGCAAAACACTAGCAAATCACTACTACATGCGACAAGGGTTTTAGTTATCACGTTCCCCGCCCCGGTGTCCCCAAAGTGGGGTATTGAAGGTTTTTTCAGGAGGCATGCTTCCACTATGGGGTCACTTCCCCATACTGATTGCACAGTTGGGACTTGTGACATTGTCCGATAGTTACGTATGGGGACAGTGAATGTGTTAGGGTTTTTTACCTATACACCACTCCTGCCTGCATCAACATCAGGCCGTACGCTTGTTTGCCACACTAGTGTGGCATAAAAAAATGAACTATAAATGAAACAATGCAATGTATAAGTGTAGCCAACTTAATAGTAATGTGATTTAATATTAGGTTGTTACTTTTTTAACTAAAATAAACTATTATTTAAATATCCCGTTGTTTGGATTCCAAAGTTTCATCCCTAGGCGCCTGATTTTCTATCTCCCTAGATTTTAATACAATCTTATCTTTAACAAACTTATACGAGGCACTCAATTCGTAGGATTTTTTTACGTAAGTTCTATTGGACCTGGACACATTTCAAGTCGGGTAGCAGGAGCAAGCACACCAAACTACAGATTAGAGAATATAACACTCCCACCGCACGGGCGGCCAAAAAGAGTGAAATCCACCTGACTAAACCGAGAGAAAAAAGGGAAGGTCTTTGCCCAGCTTTTCTTAGCAAAAAAAAGTTCTCGGAGACGGCAGGATCGATTTGGTTTTTTTTTTTATTTGTAAGCAAATCTTGGAGGATTTTAAAGAATTAGTCAATAGGCACGCCTATAGCGATTTGAGCATTTTTATAGTAACTCGTGGATTTATTTAAACCAGCGGTCGGCAACCTTTTAGCAGCCAAGGGCCACAAAGTAGCTAACGAAATTGACGCGGGCCGCACCATGTTAATAATTGGTGATTTTATACATATCTGAATATATCGACCTATACATACAAAATAGCCAGGAAGGCTCGCGGGCCGCAAGTGAGTGGTTCACGGGCCGCATGCGGCCCGCGGGCCGCTGGTTGCCGACCGCTGATTTAAACCATTAAAACAAGAGGACTGTTATTCTCCATACTTTGGATTGTAACCCGACCGGTAGGGGATTTCCGGGCAAAAACTAGATGGCGCTAAAAAACTAAACATTTAACGATGTTATAATTGAACAAAGAAACATAGTATAGTAACAATTAGTTCGTAAACAGCTAATAATAAATAAATTCTAACATTTAAATACTGTGTCACGTTTGCAAAGTTGAATAATTGTAAATAATATAATTCTTATACCAAGCTTATACATAGATGGCGTTGTAAATTCGGGGAACAGCTTTTTGTATGGAGAATGACAGTCCTCTTGTTTTAATGGTCCTTGTTTAAACGAATAGGTTCGCTTGAAATCGGTTTTTTAATGTAACATTATGGTCTGTCTCAGGCATTAATTTCAAACAGGGACTGAATGAAAGAAAATTTAGTAACGAATAGTTATTTAATTCTTGCACAGAATAAAAATATTGATGGCTCACATCAAATATTGGGTAAGTACCTAATTTGGAAGAAAACGGAACCCTCGTACAGTCGGCAGTAATGGCACAATCCAGGCACGACTCTTGTTACGGATAGTGTTGAAAATTCCGGAAAAAATCTAATGTTTTTATGCCACACCTGGCCATAAAGTGACTTTTTCCGCACGCTGCGCCTACGGAAAAAGCCGCTTTCTGGCCAAGTGTAGACATAAAATGATGTACACAACACGGGAGGTAATAAAGAATGCCCTAGATCGCATATTTACGTCCCTCGCTTGCAGCTCGGGCCGCAAACTTCTGCGATCTCGGCCTTTCTTTATATTACCACCCTAGTTATGTAATGTACTATTCCGGGTTTATTTGAAATATTCGTCATTTCCGTTTCTTTCTGAGTTTTTCGGAACTCCTATTGTTCGGTTGTGTCAGATATTTTGACGTACGCCGATTCGTCTTGTATTATTACAGGTGACTGTACACATTTCGTATACCTATACACAATTAGGTTTAGGCATCTACTCTACTATACATTCATAATGTTAACTTTAAATCTACAGGTGAAATATTTGAGAAAGACAAACATTTATAACAGATTTTTACTCAGTACATAGGTAGTTACTGAGCGAAAATCTGGTCAGAAATATCTGAACTCTTGCATCTGCCTCAACATATCTGAACCCAAACATAATAAATAATAATGGCGGAAAATATTTTGACCCACATTACGTTTAGTTTAAAATTTATGTACATACGAAATATTGCGATTTTCATTATAGCTATGTTATATTATGACTTTCTCAAAATTTCACGTAGGTATATATATATATATATCTATTATCTATATATTTTTGTATATTTGGTGCAACATTATTATAAAATATGGAACAAATACAACATTATTGGTAAAGCTTTTAACACACAGTAACATTAGCAAAATATTATTTATATTTGTTTAATAACTTTAATAAGTGCTAACAAATTATTAAACAAGTAATTGTTAAATAGTTAAATCGTCAGTATGTATATAAGTAAATGAGATAGATTTACACAAATATACTAAATATCCAAAGATATTAATGGGCCATTTTATAGAAAGTGGTACAAACACTTTTTTATCTCTGAGGTTTTTTTACATCATTTTTATAACTTATAAGTGAAAAAAGTATCACTATCAGAGTTGACAGTGCCACCCCACCCACGATAGTGATAGTAGAAATTACGTAAAATTATTCTGATCTAAAAAAAGATTTTATACAACTTTCTATAAAATTTCTCATACTTAAGTTATCCTTGGGTTGTACTGTAACGGAAACTTAAGAGACTAAGTATTCTTAAAAGTGTTCTAGAAAAATTACATGTTTTATATCCTCATTTCTCTGGATGAGGTTTAAAACTACCATTGTTCACTGCAGATGGCGGTTCTATGCACCTAATGTTGTCAGCCAACTAATAATAATTGCAATTATTATATGCATATAGAAAAATATAATTAAATGACAACGTAAATATTAACAAAAATGTAATAAAAAAGTCATCTGAATAAATAGAGGGGTGTATACCCCTCTTTAGAGATATAATTTCGATTTATTATTTTCATTATTTTTTTGGTGGCTGTAATAAAAGTTGACAGTTCCGTTTATTTATTTACAAATAGCCGAAGCGAAGCCGCGGTTAACTGGCCGCCCATAGACTTTAACATGTTGCAATAAAGTTGACATTCGTTTACAAATGTAGGCACAGTTGCCAGTGTGTTAGATAGAACAACAGGTGCTTCGAAACTACCTACGCGCTATCTGCAATTCGTTATGCGTTTTGAACCTCATTGGTAAACAACTTTCTAGTCTAGCTTCGATCTAATACAGCTTTTTTGCCTAACACAGTCAGTGCCAAGCTCCCAAATGTTCATAAAAAAACCGGGCAAGTGCGAGTCAGACTTGCCCTCTGCGGGTTCCGTACAAATTTGTAGGTTGTAAAGTACCCTATAAATTTTGATCCCCTTAGTAAAGTCAATTTTTTATGATTTAAAAAAAATGTATAGTTTTCAGATTTTTCCCTATAAGTACTTGTTGTATATGACGGTACTACTTGCCAAATTTCTTAGTTCTAGGTCAACCGAAAGTAGGTACCTACCTTTTGAATTTTGGAATCCTTGAGATTGTCGAAATATACGTTTTTCGGCATAAACGGCCATATCGGTTTTTTACGTTAACCTAGAAATTTGTTTTTTACACAGCTTCAAGGGGCCGCAGACCTGGGTATATGGTTAAAATTTTATCTCAATACCTCCACGCATTCCCGAGATAAAGGGTCTTGACAGACGGGCAAACGGACAACAAAGTGATCCTGATCATATAAGGGTTCCGTTTTTTCCTATTAAGGTACGGAACCCTAATAGAAAGTTCTTTACCAAATGAGACATGTGTGCCGTCCTGTTTATAACCCGACTAACTTCTATAGGTACAATGACATAGTAGTAAGCCGGGTTTTAGTTACTTACGGCAGAAGCAAGGATAGACGTAACTGCTTATAGGTAAGTAAACAATTTAAAGACAAGTAACTTTACAACTTAAAGATACAAAACTTTGAAAATTAACACTAAAACATGTAAAAACATAAAACAGCGAACAAAAAACATAAAAATTATACACGTTACAAAAGAAATTATAAAACTTAATAAAAATAAAAACGCTTAAAAATAACATACAATCTATTTTTGTTGCATTGCAACCACCACGAGTTACAATTTAAATGCATAATAATAAAATATCTATACATCGAATCTCACAGCAAAACTATTTTTCTAAGTAGGTACTAAAGTGTAAGTGTCATTTATGATGAAGGATATCTGATTAAAAATTAATAGCAATAATATTATTAACTCTTATCGTATATCCGCACTAGAAATACAGTGATGGTCTTAAGTTCTTAACAATTAAAAATGCTTGAAAAAGGTGGTATTATATCACTAAAGGCTCTTACACACTTTGCCCGCGGCTGCGGATGCTACCAAAAAGCCCGGAGGCAAATTATAAAGACGAATAATAGGCTACTTGACAGGTTTCTGAAAAGTCAATCCGATTGTTTAATGATGTCTATTGAGCACTCAGAAAGTGGTAATTTTTAATTCTTTTGTGTATTTTTTCCGAAAAAAGCAAATAAAAATGCACTTTTAAAATTAGCCGCCAAAACGGTTTCTCGGACAATATGGCGTCTATGACGACACATGATAGTAAACCGATAAATGTCAACGAGGATCGCATAACGTTCTACCTTTAAAAATAGGATTGACAGATGCTGTCGATGCTGTTTACTATGGTGTGACGTCATCGGCCAATCCAAACCGTTTTCGATAAAATGGCGACAGATAAAAAATAATCAATTTTCATCCGAGTTTTATAAATAAATTATCCATTTATCTTTAGTAATATTGACGTAAATTGGTTTTAATACTTATAATTAATACATATATCCATAATTCTTCCATTATTTTTCACACTGTCAAGTAGCCTATTAGTCCAACTTCGGCCGTTTAGGAGCGGGCGACACGTATTCACACAGACGCGCTATAGCACGTCTGTGTGAGTGCAATTCATACTGGACCATTGTTAAGCATTCTTGAAACTTCCCTTGTAGTGCGTCCGTACACGGCGCGCACACATTTAAGCGCGTGATGTACCTTTTGTAGGAAAAAAAATGCTATTATACTGTGCCGGAAGCATACACGGTATTTGTACCGGGCTTGCCGCACAAACGAACCGTCGGTACGCCACAAGTATGGCCCCTGTACCTCTAGCACAACTGTGACACGCGACTCTTTGTCGCGCGACAAATGCTACCTAACTCTTGCCACTCAATATAGTGTGACAATGACAGGTGATGTTCTGTCGAGCGAGAAACGAAGTCGCGCCCAGTTATGCTAGACGTACCGGCCTGACAATGCCGGCGGCATACCCGCGCGTCAAAAACCCGCCGGCATAGTGTGTAGGAGCCTTAACTTTATAAGCAATACAGAGGCGAGTTGGGGCCACCGCCTATGGACCCGGCGGCCCGAGAGACTTCGCGGTCCCAGGACCTGGTCACACCTCGGGGTCCCAAGAGCATCACGGTTCAATGGGTCTTGTGGTTTGAGTGGCGCGCTTCGTAGGTTCATGCGCAACTCAACAGTCGTGAATCATTACGGGCCTCGCGAAATGAATATTGACTACATCAAATCTAGGTTTTGCCGCGACACTGAAGCAATAAGTGTGGCTCTTTTCTAGTGCCGTCAGCGGCCATAATAAACAAATGAACGTGTCGCTTGCTCAGTTATTATGGCTGCTGAAGTACCTACCAGCTTTGACGTGTTGAAAGTACGTGAATGAGACCTGTGTAGAACCTATGAAAGCAATAAACGAACTGACAACTGATGATCACACACAGCTACGAGTACGTGAAGTTACTCATTGCAATAAAAGTGAATGAATGAAATCAATGAGTGAGTAAAGAAACACAAGGCTATAGTTTAAATAAATTTTTTGGTCTATCTTGCAATTCACTGTTGAACTTGCTATCGGTACGAAAAAAGAGCAGTAATCTCATAATCCCGCTGTCATTACATGACATGCTGTTGTGTGCGTGAGCTCAACTCTGTTGGAACTATCTATACTTTGATTGACACATTCGTACCTTCGCGTCGGTCTTCGTTTGTTACTACGCCAAATGCACTCGACTTGCTACTATCGACATTGACTATTTGCTAATCTCTATTGTACAATAGCGGGATTTCTCGGAACGCTGGGACGCTATAAGCTCTCTAAGGCAAGGTGGGTATCAAGTCCTTACGAGGCTTCTAATAACGTAGGTTCTACAACAGGTATCTGATGAAGAAAGCCACTAAACCAATACATAACCCGGTCAAACTGTTCAAGCCGTGGGCCCCACTGCAAAAGTCCATGTTGCATTTGTCGGCGATGTCCCCCAGCTTGATCTTGACGTCGGGCCACTCGCAGAGCCCGACCTTGCACCAGTCCAGGTTCAGGGGCTGCTCGTTCTGGAGGAAGAGGACCTGGTGACGGTTCTTGTAGCCGAAGTTGCCGTTCGGGTTGCATCTGGAGATGTAAAGTAGGTCATCACTATCATCATCATCATCATCACTACATAGTATAAAACAAAGTCGCTTTCTCTGTCCCTATTCCCTATATCCCTATGTATGCTTACCTAAATCTTTAAAACTACGCAACGGATTTTGATGCGGTTTTTTTTTTAATAGATAGAGTGATTCAAGAGGAAGGTTTATATGTATAATACATGCATTTAGTATCAGCATTGCACCCGTGCGAAGCCGGGGCGGGTCGCTAGTAATCTATATGTTGCAGTCAATACCTAGGGGAGACCGGGTATGGTTGTCTCGCGGGTTGGTTGTCACAGCGGCCATAAAATAATACTAAACGAAGGAATAAGTGCATCGATTGGTGAAGTACGGAAGGATGTACAGCTCTTGCGATCTTTTAGCACCGATCGATGTACTTAATGTTTTGTTTAGTATTATTTTTTGGCCGCTGTGACAACCAACCCACGATACAACCATACCCGATTTCCCCTACTCTTAATTAGGAATGTAACGATACGTAATTTTGCCGATACCATTGGTACCGATACCGATTATTGTAGTAAATAATCGGCGATACCGATATCTTAGCTAAATAATGAAGTATGAACTTCAGATATTTGTATGTCTTTATTTTATCTAAAATTTGGCTATATTTAGTCAACCTTGAAAGTGTAAAGTAAAAATAAATAAATCGTCTACTCAAAATTATTATTTTCGTCGGTGGGCGGGGCCTCCACGGGACCGGACATGTGACAGAGGAATCGACTGCTGATGACTACTAGACTGGTGTATAGTTACTTGTATAGGACGGCGGCGAGGTTGCCGTTGAAGGGCGCGGCGGCCGAGGTCATCCAGCGGCGGCTCCGGGCCGCACTCGTGTGGTAGTTGTCGCCGGTGGGCGGGGCCTCGTCGCGCCGCGCCCCCAGCGCGCCCGTCAGCAGCAGCAGCGGCGCCGCCTCCACGAACAGCAGCTGAGAGCACGGCTGTTGAGGGTCCTCTGTGGACAGGAACAAATGGTTACGGCAGTGTTCACGGCACTAGGCTGCGTTTCCACCAATCCAAAATCCACCAACGCCGGGCCGCGTCGAGCCGTGCTGGTACGTCAATTGGTGGATAATTTCCTCACACACCGTTTCGCTACCTCGCACAGCTCTAGTGGAAATGTAGGCTACGTTAGAGCTATGGCGGCCTGAAACAGCTTTTTCTGCTCCGGCCGGAAAGCGTCACCTTGCAAGCCGCTACGCTAAACGAAGATGCCGCTTTCTGGCTCAGTCGAACAGAATAGTATATTACACAACTAGGGTGCTAAAACAAAGAAAGGCTGAGATCGCAGAAGTTTGCGGCCCGAGCTGCAAGCGAGGGACGTAAATATGCGATCGAGGGCTTTCTTTATTACCTCCCGTGTTGTGTACATCATTTTATGTCTACATTTGGCCAGAGAGCGGTTTTTTCCTTACGCGCAGCGTGCGAAAAAAGCCACTTTATGGCCAGGTGTGGCATAAAAATAGTAGGGATGTAACGATACACAGTTTTGCCGATACGATACCGATATATAGTAGTTAATATCGGCGATACCGATACCGATATATTAGCTAAATAATGAAGTATGAATTTCAGATATTTTTATGACCTTATTATAAGTAATAGCAATGACTACTGGTTATATTTACCAAAGAGTCAACCTTGAAAGTGTAAAGTAAAAATAATAAATTGTCAACTCAAAATTCTTTTTTTTTATTAAGAACCAAATATTTAATTAATATAGTACCTAATTATCATTGCACAAGGTAATAGAATAGACCAATACATAAATTAAGTCAGAAATTGAAATTACTTTTTGCAGATTTTTTTTTCATACAGCAAATTCATCAAATATCGGTTGTATAATATCGGCGATACCGATATATCGGCCGATATATCGGTATCGGTATCGTTACATCCCTAAAAAATAGTATACAAACCTTGGCCAGTAAATAAAAAAGCCTCAAATCACATGGTTCAATTACATGTGATTGTGATCTGAGACATTTCTTACTTTACTGGCCTCAGTATGTAACATAGGTACTATACATTCATTATCCACACAATAAGAGCGAAAAGATGTCGTTCGACTCGGCTCGGCGGTCGTCGCAACTTGTTCGCTTAATCTTCAGCATAAGCTTTCGCTTAGTTTCCCCTGAGAAAGACACTTACTCGAGTTAGCGTGCTTGTAGAAGAACCCCATCATATCCTTGATGAGGGGGCAGGCGAGCTGCGGGCTGATCTCGGAACCGTAGCCGTACTTGTAGAACGTCTCCAGGTCCTCGGCGAACTCGAACCGGCGCAGGTCTTCCCGGGAGAACACCTGGAAACGTCACATTCCACTTTATTAGAGTTTACGTAACTATCTTCCGAAAGATTTAAGGATTACACGTTTCATGAATTTATTTTGTCTTTTTAGACCTATCCTGATGCGTGCAAATGATTTTCGGTAACATTTTATCGATATTTACCTATGACTATTTAATTTTCTGTGAGCCAGGCAGCATTTTTATCTGTCAAACTAGTTCGGCTAATTATGGTTTAATGCGTTACCGAGCACCAGGGCGAGATCTGGCGGATCTCCCAGGCCTTGTGGTAGCGGCACAGCTGGTACACGCGCCGGATGATGGCGCCGTCGATGTCGTACGTGAAGCCCAGCCGCGACGATATGTTGCTCACCATCTGGTACAAACGGTTTAACTATACACAACTATAACCTACCATGTACCTATTTATAAGAACTTTTGTGCACAGCTCTGACAATAAACGCTTATCTTATCTTATCAACCCATCAAAAACATTACATGTAGAAAGATGCAAGTCTCGCAACGCAGTTCTTCTACAACAAAAAAAAATTGAGCTAATGTGTAACCAAGTCAGTACTGGGGGGGGGGGGGGGGGGTGTCCACAGCACTCGATTTCCACCGACTTGCCTATTATTTACCCGTGGAGGATTCTTTATTTGAACTCTAAAATGTGTTCCTCCACAGTTAAACGGATCCTAGCAGGCTGAGGGAACCTCTGTCTACTAATTTTATGTTGGGTGTCAGGTTATCAAACTTTGATTTTAGGTCAGATACATTTAAAGGGGGATTTTGAATAAAAAAACATAGATCTAAAAATGGCCCCTGCGGCATGGTGCCGAAGATGCTGGCGGCATTTCCTCGCTGGATTGTAAGGCTGATGCGTTGAGCGAGGAAGCTGCCGGCTCTTCGGTCCCTCGCGGTTTCCCTGAGTCTCTTCGATAACTCCTTGAAGAGACTTAGGGCGCCAGGGCTCCACGGACCAAGGGTTTCGACGCCAAAAGAAACAAAATCATATTCTGCGCCGAGACCACTGTACTTTCAAATACTTATCTTCAGATATTGTCTTATTTAGACGTTTGAAGTTATCAAAAGCTAAAAATATAAACCGCTAAAAACTTCCATACCTATATTTAAATTAAAGTTTCCATTACAGTCTTAGGTACTAGTTATTAGATCGAAGGGTCAGGCCAGGTCAAGATTAATAAGTCCAATGGTATAACCGAAGCATCCTATCAAATAGTAACATTAGGTATCTGCAAATACCAATGGAAGTAGAACTCATTTAAATATTTTCTACATAATAAATAATAAATAAAAATAATAAATATATATTAGGGGACAATCTTACACAAATCGAACTAGCCCCATAGTAAGCTCAATAAGGCTTGTGTTATGGATACTAGACGACGATATATTTAATAGATACAAATACTTAAATACATAGAAAACATCCATGACTCATGAACAAATATTCGTGCTCATCACACAAATAAATGCCCTTATCGGGATTCGAACCCAGGACCTCCTGCTTCGTAGGCAGGGTCACTACCAACTAAGCTAAAGCGGTCGTCAACTAGAACTCGTAAAGTCTACATAATTATTTATAAAATTTTAGCCGGAACTATTTTCACAAAATCGGCTTTACCGATACGTACTGAGCTAAAAAAAGCTGTAGAAAATATTTAAAAGTGTTTCATGTTCTGATGTTTCACTTACTCAACCTGACCTTATTAACCTGTTAGAAACATACTATTTGACCTTATTAACCACTCAGCAACGACCTAGTGCTGCATACCAGAACAATTAACTTCATTAATTCTGTTTTGGTTCCGTTCGTGTTAATGTTAATTCTAAAATTCACCTATTGTCCCTAATATTAAGAGGATTACGGACAAGGTTACATAATTATAAGCACAATTAATTTGGGACATCGAGAATTGGGCGAGGTTTGAATTCGGGATATCTGCAGTGAGGTGGGGTGTTATTATTAGAGGTCACGATATGTAGTCACGACAAAAGTATGCGGATAAATCTAAATAAGCCAGAAGGTAAGGCCCTAAATTACCGACATACCTACATTTCATCCACAGATTATTTCATCCAAAGTCATTCTTCTCTGAAACCATTCTTTCTTGGGACTTGTATAAAACAAACCTTTTTAATAATATTGTTTTTTTTTTACGGTTTCAAAGAAACTAGTTGTAGATGAAATTCATCGATGGATGAAATGAAACCTTTGTGGATAAAAAGACAGGTACCAAGAAAAGGTAACAAGAAAAACTGCATTCATACATTAAAAAAAAACCTGTACTCAGGCTCGGGAATCGACCCGGACATTTTGAAAAATAAAACTAACATTATTTCTACTTAGATATCAATTGTGTTTGTGTAGGTCTTAAGCAGTAAATTTTTATTTAGTAGATGTTTAAAATGAATAAAATGCATTGTTTTCATATTCTTCAATTTATTTTAGTACCTACTTAAGTTTTCGAAATGACCACCATTTTTTAAATACAATATGCTAGCTCGTTATACTGACTTGCGTATTTTATCATGCATTTTTGTTTTAATTAACGTGGGTTTCCGCAAAGTAACGCCGGAAAGGTTGGATTGAATTGTTAATGTATTGAACTTACATCTCGCCATTCCTGTTTCGACTCGAAGATGTTCCTCTGTCTGAGCGTCTCATTGTTGTCTCCCACGTCTCTGCTCCACGACGGGCAGAATTTATCTGGCTAAAATCATAAAAAAGTAATGACTACTACTTATACTCTCTGCTCGCATAAATTTGGGTTCTATGACTGAAGTACCTTGAGTAGTTTCTCGTCGTTGTCTTGCGGCAAGTCCATGTCTTCGGCCTGCGAGCGGAACAGGCCCTCCGTGAACGCGCGGAACGATTCCGAGGAGAGCTTGTCCTTAGCGAATTTGAACTGAAATTATTCATTCGATTTAAAACTTACCGTCAGAAATTCTCGACATTGACACACGACACTGAAATTTGGCATGCAAGTATATAGAGGAATATGCGATACTTTGGTTTAGTCGGGTCGGCCCACTTAAAGTGAACGAACCCCTCGCGTTCATTATAATGAGGTGTACATTACATTATTAATTATTTTAAATATAGTGATAGTGTGTGATTATTATCCCTCTATTTACGTATGCCATTAATCTAATTATCTATGTTACGGAATTATAAGATAACACGAGATTTGACAAACAACACTATAATTAAGTCATTAGCAATTACTTTTATGAAAAAAAAAAAATAGCTAGAGTGAAACCAAACAAAATATAATATTTACGTCGACGTTTAAAAAAATATTCATCGACATTACACCATCACTACGGTCACCGGGTTTGAACACCGCGGTCCCAAGTTTTATTGCCTCAGCCGTCACTTTGGTTGAGGGAGAGTATAGTGACTGGCGACACCAATAGAGTCTGTGCGGAAAGAGAATAGGATTAATTTTGGGGGGCGCTGTAATGCTTTTCTACCGTACCTATGTGCCGTATTTTCTATTCTGTGGCCATTACTGGTTAGGTTAGTTCCGTTTTTCGCCACGCCTATTCTCTTTCCGCACAGACTCTAGTAATTAGACTTGATGTGCTCGTTAATCAGTGTACTTGTCGCCGCCAACTAGCTTAATTAGCTATTTGGTTAGCTGCCTAGCCTTTTCATTAAAGTCAGCGTGTGTCCCTCAGAGCAGAAATAGAAGCCCCGCGCAGCGGGGCTACGTCGACCTGCTGGCGGGTCATAGTTTAGTTAACCAGTTGGCTGCGACGTACTCACCAGGTAGTCGTGCTTGTTGTCGGTGAGCAGAGCGGGGTAGCGCGTCCGCCAGCCGCGGCCGAGCTCCTGCGTGCCCACGTAGCCCGTCATCGTGAGGTCCCCCGCGAACGTCAGGTTGTGGCGCGGGTTCCACGCCCAGCGGCTCAGCAGCGACAGGTCCGCGGGGCAGATCTTCGGCTGAAACGAAACAAACAGCCAAGCTGCAAGAAAACTAGGTCGTCTAGCATAACTGGCCGCGATTTC
Organism: Eudemis profundana; assembly: GCA_947034925.1. NCBI lineage: Eukaryota > Metazoa > Arthropoda > Insecta > Lepidoptera > Tortricidae > Eudemis > Eudemis profundana. The sequence continues at coordinate 22,366,147 of OX344805.1, read as the reverse complement.
GTTTCTGGCGTGACAGAGCAACACCTGTCACTATCGCACTATATTAAGAGAAAAGAGATTGATAGCATTTGTCGCGCGACAACGAGTCGCGTGTCACAGTTGTGCTAGAGGTACAGGTACGAGTATTTTCTTTCCGAAACAGCTGGTGAAAATCTCGGTTACGCCCACTGAAATAAATACAGCGTGGGAGGGGCTATACCGACAAACTTTAACTATAGATTCTAACAACTATTAGGAGTAAAAAATGTTATGTGATGTATAGTCGAAAAACGCTTACTATTCATTATTTTGTAAATGAAAAATCCCAAGTGTGTAACAAGCCCTAATAAATGTGACTAAGATACCTTTACTATTTTTTTAAAACCTTTAACTAAACAGGAATTAACCTTCGCAGTATTTGATGGTAAGCGACTACGAGGCCAAAAAATTGACCTTTCGTTTCCATTTTAGCTTTTTTTTTTCTTTTTGATAACTTTTCAGCCAGTAAGGACATGTTTATAACGAGGGGCTTAATTTACTGATTTATTTTGTTCCATAAGACTATTACTGTAAAATGACAATATTCGACCCATGTTGATATAACATTATTAACTCGTCACACCACCAGGAATTCATGACTAAAGTATGTCGGTATAGTCCCTCCCACCCTGTATATCGAGGTAGAAGGAAAAAGTATAGATAGAATAGGCTACTTGACAGGTTTCTGAAAAGTCAATCCGATTGTTTAATGATGTCTATTGAGCACTCAGAAAGCGGTAATTTTTAATTCTTTTGTGTATTTTTTCCGAAAAAAGCAAATAAAAATGCACTTTTAAAATTAGCCACCAAAACGGTTTCTCGGACAATATGGCGTCTATGACGACACATGATAGTAAACCGACAAATGTCACCGAGGATCGCATAACGTTCTACCTTTAAAAATAGGATTGACAGATGCTGTCGATGCTGTTTACTATGGTGTGACGTCATCGGCCAATCCAAACCGTTTTCGATAAAATGGCGACAGATAAAAAATAATTAATTTTCATCCGAGTTTTATAAATAAATTATCCATTTATTTTTAGTAATATTGACGTAAATTGGTTTTAATACTTATAATTAATACATACCTATATCCATAATTCTTCCATTATTTTTCACACTGTCAAGTAGCCTATAGAATAGATAGATGAAGTTTAGGTACCTCCCTATTGTAGCCGTTGTTGTAGTTGGCCAGCAAGCTGTCCCTGAAGTCGGTCAGTCGCTCCAAGTCCTGGAGCTCGTCGGCCTCGGGGTTGGTCGCGCCGTTGCGGCTCAGCAGCCAGATGGCAGCGGGCTGGCATCCTGGTGACGACACCATTTGAGAATAGTACATTACACAACTAGGGTGGAAAAACAATGAGAGGCCGAGATCGCAGATGTTTGCGGCCCGAGCTGCAAGCGAGGGATGTAAATATGCGATCGAGAGCTTTCTTTATTACCTCCCGTGTTGTGTGCATCATTTTATGTCTACACTTGACCAGAAAGCGGCTTTTTCTGTACGCGTAGCGCCACTTTCTGGCCAGATGTGGCATAAAATATGTTTTCAACGCACGCGTATTAAAATAAATGGCAAAACGTGGAAACTACAGCAAGAGGATTACTTATTTAATCTTGGTACTTGGCAATCATTCTTCCCTTTATTACAAAATGTGTCTACATACGCACTGAAATAAATATCTGGGTCAGTATGCATACCTACATCCATCTAGTTCCATCCAACCAAACTAAGCTATTTGTTCCAGGGTCTTGGATAATTCGCAGGACATCACTAATAGTCGGTGGTATTATACGGAATAGTGATTCCGATAAAAAACTTAGGTATACCTACATTTTATTTAGACACTTTAGTTAAAACATAACATAAAACCCAGACAAAAAAATGCCAAGGCTATTTTCTTTACGTCACACTTGGCCATAAAGTGGCAATTGTCTGTAGAGCAAATTAACAAAAAAGTAGAATACTCGTAGTACCACAGAATAAGAATTAGTACAGTCAGCCTTAAAAGTAGCTGGACATTTTAGTACTACGCTACGATACAAATATGTTCAGCTACTTTTGAGGCCGACCGTACTACGTACAGAAGCCTCTACAAAACTGCCGTTCGCGTCGGATGAGCGGACGGAGCTGACCCGCATCCGACCGTCTCTCTCTATCACATAACGCGTGCTGTTTTTTCCACTCTAGAGTGGCGACATTTAACAACAATTACCGCGAAACGGAATCGCGGTGTGAGTCAGTTCTGGTCTATGAATGGCTTAAAGCTGATCTTTACAAACTATTTATGATTTATTATTATGTACATATTTGCTATTATAAGTTTGCGCCACATACAGTCGACGGCATAAATATTATGTTTACACTTTTCGACCTTACTCCAATGAATTAAGATCGAAAAGTGTAAACATAGCAGCTTACTGCGTGACAATCTAACAACGTAACTACTACTCAAACTGGATTCCTAACCTAAGTAGGTACCTATACCTATGTAAATAAAATAAATAAATTCTAACATTTAAATACTGTGTCACGCTTGCAAAGTTGAATAATTATAAATAATATAATTCTTATACCAAGCTTATACATAGATGGCGTTGTAATATCGGGGAACAGCTTTTTGTATGGATGGAGAATGACAGTCCTCATGTTTTAAATTTTAATGGTCCTTGGTAGTAATGTTAGTACTAATTCTTATTATGTCCTAGTTACTACAACCTTCAAGGGTGGTCTCATACAAATAAAATCTCCCAAAAACACGCCAGCACCACAGGAACTAAAAGCATCTATTTGTAACGTCGTAATATACATAACGTCCGGAGTAATTAACACGGTATAAATAGTAGCTTGCAATCTGCCGGCCATAAATACAGGCTAAACGATGAACTCACGGCGTTTGACATTGCTAAATGGACTTTTGTGGTGGTTTCAGGATTGATGTTATAATTACAGGGGCTTCTCTAATGGTTCGTTTATACTAGATGTAACGATACACAGTTTTGCCGATACGATACCGATACCGATATATAGTAGTTAATATCGGCGATACCGATACAGATATCTTAGCTAAATAATGAAGTATGAAGACGATATTTGTATGTCCTTATTATAACTAGTGGCAATGACTACTGGCTATATTTACCAGAGAGTCAACCTTGAAAGTGTAAAGTAAAAATAAATAAATTGTCAACTCAAAATTAAATTTTTTTTTTATTAAGAACCAAAGATTTAATTAACATAGTAATTATCATTGCACAAGGTAATAGACCAATACATAAATTAAGTCAGATATTGAAATTACTTTTTGCACATTTTTTTCATACAGCAAATTATTTTCGCGCTGTTCAAATATCGGTAGTATAATATCGGCGATAGGTACCGATATATCGGCATCGGTATCGTTACATCCCTAGTTTATACGCTGGCGTTGGCGATCGCGGATTAATAGGGAATATGCATGAATTTTTTTTAACAGATTTCTTAACAAAATATGAAAATACCGTAAAAAAGATGACATATAGTCAAAATAAAATTGAAATCGACCGAGAAACACGGAAGATATAAACATTTTAAACCACTAATCAGACAACGATTAGAGAGAGAGATCCGATATGGACTATGACGTCATAGTACACGGCCGCCATACAATCTCCATACTATATTCTGTTTTGCGAGAAAGAGATAGAGATAAATCTTTGTTGTGTTATATCTTGGTTATTTTTATAGTTATTCGAAAAATATTTTCCTCCTACTGTTTTTTATATGAATGAGCTTTTATTAAAGTAAATAAAAAATATCATGCATATTCCCTATTGAGTTAGCTGTGACAGAATGACTCACTCCGCGATTTCGCCGCGCGGCTACTAGTTCCAAATTTGCCCCTCCGGAGGGGCTTAGCCAGCGACCCGAAAGAGCTCGCGTTATCAGGCCCAGTATGAATCGCACTAAGTTTTTTTTAGATAACAAATTTTACATAATTTCTACTCAGGATCACGCATCGCTTCTGATACAAGAAAAAAGTAGGGGTGTAACGGTACCGATACCGATATATCGGTATCGCCGATTATATACAACCGATATTTGAAGAGCGCGAAAAGAATTTGCTGTATGAAAAAAAATCTGCAAAAAGTAATTTAAATTTCTGACTTAATTTATGTATTGGTCTATTACCTTGTGCAATGATAATTACTATGTTAATTAAATCTTTGGTTCTTAATAAAAAAAAAATTGAATTTTGAGTTGACAATTTATTTATTTTTACTTTACACTTTCAAGGATGACTCTCTGTTAAATATAGCCAAGTTTTAGTATAATAAGGATATACAAATATCTGAAGTTCATACTTCATTATTTAGCTAAGATATCGGTATCGGTATCGCCGATCGCCGATTATTTACTTCCATAATATTGGTATCGTATCGGCAAAACTATGTATCGTTACATCCCTAAAAAAAGTGTCCCAATTTCTATTTTCCGATTCCGTTACTTTTCCATACACACTTGTATGGCGGTAACGGAACGGAAGAGCGATATTTGTATGAAAAATTCCCGCGTGTCCTACCTACCTAAGTTCCCTTATTTGGGGTCGATTTTCGGCCGCGACATTTGTATGCCAAACTAAATGTATGGCATACAAACGTCGCGGACGATAATCCACCCATTTGGCACTTGGCCCACCGTCGGCGAGTAAGTGAGTAAAATTGGGCGAGTAATGCGAGGGACGTAAATATGCGATGTTGTGTACATCATTTTATGTCTACACCGCGCAGCGTGCGGAAAAAGCCACTTTATGGCCAGGTGTGGCATAAAAGTTCACTACGGGCTGTCGACGTAGTGTGATCGGCCTTTCCAGATCCAGCGGTGGGACGAGTGCGTTTGATTGCCCTTTTTTACATAGCTTGGCCACGGAATAATCCCTAGATCGATTGTCACTATACACCTACATACCCCCACGTATTCTTAGGGTCTGACGTACTTCGCTCACACCCTCGGAGGGTGGCATCCGAGCCGGCTATAATGTGCATCTGGGTCAAGCGAAAATAAATGCGTGCGATCCGACCTACACCGGCCACGTTCTCGTGGAGATGAACTCATACACCGTGTTTACACGTTTAATTAGTTGCTATTGGGTCACAATGTCGTAAGAAATCCCTGAAGGGACGGATTTTATTTCACAGGAAATTTCCGTCTAATTTATATGTACAACATACCTTACCTATAGGTAAGACAGGTAAACGTTCTAATGTTTGGCACGCTAATACCCACCCAATAGTTGACACCCTCCTATCACAATACATTACAATACAATTACGCTTTATTGCACACCAAAAGATAAATTACAATAAAAACAGTGGCGGTCTTATCGCTAAAGAGCCTCTTCCAGACAACCTTTGGGTAGCGGAGTTGATGTAAAATTAAGAAAAATAAATGTAGGTCGTGAGGAATAGACTATGCAAAAGACAAATAATGCACACAAATAACTAAATGTAGGGGAAGCAAATATTTTATTAGAAGAGAAAAATTGAAAAATTATATGTCTCGGGCAGGATTCGAACCTACATCTCCTCGGCTCCGGGCCAAACAAACGCTACCGAAACCGCTATGCTCATCTCAAGTCATCCAATTTTTCAACCAGTCCCCTCATTTGTGTCGAGTGTCACAGTTGTGCTAGAGGTCTGGTCTAGACTGGTTTGTGGCCTGGCCTAATTGACCTTAAAGGTGCTTCTAAACCGGCAATATTTTGCTGTAATTTGTGGCTGCAACTGAATGTATGCATATTGCGTTAGCATAGGTACGAAGTAAGAGAAAGATAATGAAATACCTATTCTCTCACATTTGTAAAACTCTAGAAGTCTAGATATATTCCATAGATAATGTGCAAAACGAAATGAAGCATGCCGACGTAAACCATAACCTGTTTATACGGCGGTGTACGCATGAGGAGCACGTTCCAAGGTTTACGATCGATGGTATAATGTTGGCATCCACATCTCTCGCTGTCCGGAACAAAACTAGTCATAATATAATTCAAGCTATAATTAGTTTTTAAATTAAGTAAGGTCAGGTGGGGAGTGTGTCATGCGATGTAAGTGTATCTATGCGAAAATTATTATTAAAAAATATTGTAGGAAGACGTATTTTTTCTTTTGTTTGACAAACAAATATTACTAGGATACAGTGCTTAGAAGTTTCGAATGACGTCACTCAATGGTACAATTTGCAGCTAGGAGTGACGTCAGAAGCCCCACTCCGGAAGTTTGATGATGATGATCTATATCTTTGTCGATTTTTAATATAATACGTGTCCCATATTTTTCCCTAATCTAACTGACGGACTAAATAAAATTATATATTTTTAACCCAGTCTTCATCCCTATTAAGCCCTTGATCTCATTCGTTTATCTACTAGATAGATCAGGAACTACTCATAAAAGCCATAGATTCTATTCATGAATAGTTTTTGAATGAACAATTCAAATGATATGTCAGTTGGTGTTACTTACTCTTTCATTTTACGAGTATTTCTTACCCGTTCACGGGACAATGGTGTCCCGGACATTTGGGAGTACATATGTAGGTATATTATATTTTGTCGTGTTACATGGAGTGCTCGCCGAGAAATAACTATTCATTTTTGTTATTTATCTATTAAACTAAGTAGCGGCTTATCAGTGGCGTGGCGTAAAAGATATCCTTGGGCAAGCCGGTGCAGATTTGGCGTACATTTTCCTTAAGAGCTGTAGAATAAAATGCTCAAATGCCTGACATTAGGCAAGCCGGTAGGAATCGAGTTCTTTGGACGCCACGCTACTGCGGCTTATACAATATGCCTTTACTCCAAATTTCGTCAGTATATATGTCGTATCGTGATAAAATAACAACGTTACATTAGCCAAAAATATCTGATTATTGGCTTGGATAAAGTCGCAGAGAGGGCGCTAGTTATGACTGACCATCTAGTATTAGATCCTTTTTGAGCAAAGCAGGCAGTTTAGATTAAAAGGAGGAAATATGACGTTGACGGATGGATTGTCGGTCTTCTTTGGGAAATGTAAGCGATTGTGCCTATTTCTGTGAATTTATCGTGTAACTTATTTTATTATCAACGCGACATTTAGAGTGTGTAAAGAAAGGCATGAAGAGCAATACACCAGTACTCAAACTGGTGCGGATACTGGATTATTGGATGATTATTGGACCATACCACTAGGCTGACCAAAGGTGATCCGGAACCCAAAGGTAATGGTTTTAGGCCTTCCTCGTCATATATTTTTACCGTTTTTTTTCTGCCATTCTGGCTACGGAAGCCCTAAAGGCTACGTTCATTTTTGGACGGTAACGTCCGAAAATGAACGTAACAGTAACAGAGTCCGTTACAATACTTATACCGATAGTATGTATGTATATAAAATGCATTCGATATCGCATTTGGCACAGAATTAACAACTGAATAGTGAATAGACACGCCAAATGGTCGCGGTGCCCCAACATAACAATATAAAAGCCATTCGGTGGAATAATTCCCCACTTACCTGTAAATCTCGACGCTAAATATAATTTCACCCATTAAATAATAATAAAAACCCATGAACTAGTAATCGCAGTAGTAGCAGGAGCGGTTCACTCCGCGATTTCGCCGCGCGGCTGCTACAGTGTGTTTCGTATAGGAATAGACAGAAGAAAAAAAAAGGTTCTTTATAGTGCTGGTTTTAGGTAGACATTCAATAAATGACATTTCTAAAGTAGGTGCTCAAAAATAAAATATTGTTGATGTCCATACTTTTTGGTTGACTGAAAATAAAAAAAGTGTCCTTATAAAATACCCAAAGAGCCAGAGATAAGCAACACTCAATATATGAGACAGCTCAGAGCTGTCATTATTATATTGTACTTTCAAATAGCTATATCGAATTTGTATGTTGTTTTAATTTGTATACTGTTTCTTTTCTGTTATAATTTTTTATTCCTAAGTAATTGGTGAATAGTTATTTGTAACGTTCAATATGAATGATTCTGTGGGGGCAGTGGAAGAGGCGTTTGCTCTAGCGTGCGTTGTCACTCGACCATCGCGAAGAAGAAGTGAAAGTTTATTGTATGGTTTGACAAAGTGTTTACAATTTTACATCAAATAAATATTATTACAACTTTACAGAAAATGTTTGGAATGCCTGCTTCTAGAGTCTATTGTTATCTGGTACGAACTATAGTACCAAATCTTGCCTCTCCGGAGGGGCTTAGTCAGCGACCAGAAAAAGCACGCGTTATGCGATAAAGAGAGACGGTCGGATACGGTGCGTTCCGTCCGGAGGTCGGACCCGAACGTCAGTTTTGTAAGAGAGAGTGACTTCTGTACGACAAACACACTGCGGTTTTTTGAGCTGATTTTGACCTGATGACGACTGATATTACTACTTACTTCAGGGGTTAAATTCTGTTGGTCTAGTGCAGGGGTCTCCAAACTGCGGCCCGCGAGCCATTCCAATCCGGCCCGCGAGAGCGAGAGTTGTCATATTCCGTGCTTGGTCATAAGCACGGAATATGACAACTTGTAAATGTGGACATTGCGTGGACAGAAATATAAGATAAGAACCGTGTTATGGTGCGATCACGCGGGCCCTAAAAAAGTAAATTAGGTCGAAGTTAGGCCCGTGCCCGTGACCGTAGTCATTTAAAGTCATTTTACAGTCGGCGGCAATAACACATGAAGGGTCCACGGAAAGAACATGTCTTGTCTAGTCACTTAAGTAACTTTTTGAGTTATAGCGGTTTGAAAGTTAGTCATCGGGAACAATAGGGAATATGCATGATATTTTTTATTTACTTTAATAAAAGCTCATTAATGTAAGAAACAGTAGGAAAAAATATTTTTCGAATAACTATAAAAATAACTAAGATATAAGACAAGAAAGATTTATCTCTATCTCTTTCTAGCAAAACAGAATATAGTATGGAGATTGTATGGCTGCCGTGTACTATGACGTCATAGTCCATATCGGATCTCTCTGTCTAATCCCGGTCTGATTAGTGGTTTAAAATGTTTATATCTTCCGTATTTGTCGGTAGATTTCAATTTTGTTTTCACTCTATGTCATCTTTTTTACGGTGTTTTCATATTTTGTTAAGAAATGTGTTTAAAAAAATTCATGCATATTCCCTATTACTATGGTAACCATTTCTTTAAAAGTGAAAAAATATATATAATATTTTAAGATTTTTAAGATATCCACCTGTAATCAAGTGGTAAGTTATAGATCATTGCGAGCTCTATATTTTGAGATTAAAATCTCATTTAAAAAAAAAGTGTCTAGACGTGTTCTTTCCGTGGACCCTTCACATGGTTTCATCAGTTCGAGGCAGGGTTGAACAGTATTTTTGTTCAGTACTATTTCAATTGAAAAACTCATTTGGTATTTTTATTTCAATTACCCAGTAGTGGTTTATCTTTATTATTTGTCAGAAAGTATTGATTGCCCGATTTATTTCCCATAATTTTCCTCCAGTTTATACGAAAATCTGTAACGTAAGTCAATAATCAAGAAAAAGGACGATAGAGGGTCGTCGTCTAATGATCATGATACGCGTCGGTGATACGCGACGGAGATACGATACGGCGAAATGATACAAATGTTAACGAAGCTTTAGGCGTTCTCTTTTACTGATAGAGTCTGTGCGGAAAGAGAATAGGCGTGGCGAAAAACGGAACTAACATATCCAGTATGGCAAATATTTTTTCTTCGGTAGAAAAGCATTACAGCGCCCCCCAATTTTAATCCTATTCTCTTTCCGCACAGACTCTACTGCATACCATTGTCTGCCGTAGTATACTCGTAGTAGATAGATTACAAAGCTAGACATAACGTGAGGTTGTTCTAGTTTTCGTACCTATGGAAACGGTGCCAAATATCTCGTTCTCGTCCATTGTTTTTGCAGATGTATTGTTGCCAATAAGACTAACAGGATTACCAGAATGTTTAATATTTGTGGATAATTCCGAATATGGCGGGCAGATTGAAAATATTTGTAACCAAAAACTCGTGTTATTAAAGCCCGAGGCGAAGCCTCGGGCTTCAGCAAACACTTGTTTGTAATTCCTTCCTTACCGCCCTAGATACACAATGATTTAAGAGTTAAACTAGCTAGTATTCATAAGTAGACTACGCACTCTTGTCGCTATGACGGCAAGATAGGGTAGATAGGATCCCATCATCAGTATTAGAGCGCGACTACTATACCTACGCTAATAATAATAATAATAAAAAAAAAAAAAAAAAAAAAAAAAAAAAAAAAAAAAAAAAAAAAAAAAAAAAAAAAAAAAAAAAATTACCGCTGACAACGACAGACGTCTTTTTTACAATTTTTTTCCGAAAAATGTTTTTATATGTTTTTAGTAGTTTAAACCGATGTTTATCACTTCATGAAAATCAAAAATGCCATGGAAAAACCGCACCGCTCCCTACGGAAAACGGAAATGGACTAAATACGATTTACATTTCATGTGAACAGTGACAGCCGGTCATGACAGCGCACCGCTTTAAATAAACACTAAAACGAGTAAAAAAATATGATAACAAGACGTCGAAACAGAGCGGAAACTGCAGCACGCCCACCATCCCCGCCCGCCTCGTCCAGCTCCTCACCGACCTCGTCCGGCGACGAGTTCGCGACCGCGGCCGACACTAGTGGGTCGAGCGACGACGAGCGCGGGCCGCCGCCTCCACCGCCACGACCACCTGCGCGAAGGGGACGGCCACCGCTGCCGGCACGCTTGGGGCCTGTGGGGCATCCTGCCCCGCCCACGGCCCTCGCTACCGGTGGTGTAGTGCGACGCATGCGATGGACTCAGAGTATGAATGAGAACTGCATGCGCGCCTACTATGGGGCCACAGAGGGAGGTACTAGCCTGACAGCGTACCGTGACCGGATGTTGCTTCTGTTTCAGACTCTTGAACCGACCATCGACGTGTCTGCGCAACGGTTATCGGATCAGGTGCGCGCCATCCAGCGGCTGAAGCGGCTGGATGACGCGACACTTGATCGATTGCGCCTGGAAGTGCTTGCTACTCGCGCGGCCTCCACTTCGACTCGGAATCCGCCCGCTACATCGCCGGTCCCGGTGCCAGCACCCGACCTGGCGCCGGGGGCGCCGCGGGGGGATCCCCCTGCCGACGAGGAGGACGGCGTGAGTAGTGTAAGTACCCAGGCCAATGAGCAATTGAGGAGGGCTCTGGAAGAGGCGATTGAGCAGTACCGATCCACGGCAGACTCTAGGCCGCGGTTACCTCGCCTGCCCACGAATAGACGTAATCTAGCGCTAGTGGCAGCCCTAAACGCTTTGCTAGACCCGTATATGCGGGCTAGCGAAGATCTTGCTGATACCCACTCGATCATGTATTGTGGGGCCATCGCGGCGTGCCGCGTCGCTCGCGTCAAGTTCCCGGACGCTGACCGAGCGCCGCGGACCGCCGGGGGTGTCCCCGCCTGGCAAGTACGGATCGAGCGGCGTATCAGCACGTTTAGGACTCTCATTGCAAAGCTGATCTGCTTCAGGGGGGGTAACAACCGCCCCCGTGTTATGCGTTTCGTGACACAAGCCTTCGCGGGGACTGATATCAGACCCCGCGACTACATGGCATGTGTCACGGAGCGCATAGACTTCCTGAAGCAGAAAGTCTATGCATGGGCAAGCCGTATTCGCCGCTATAGAGAGCGTGTGGATCGATACCAGCAGAATCGTCTCTTTCAGAGTGACCAAAGGAAGGTATACCGAAAGTGGGAGGGAGCCGATCAACGTGTGGCCGACGGGCAACTACCGGATCCTACCGCCATGATTAATTTCTGGCGTAGTATCTGGTCGGCGCCAGCCGTGCACACCGAGGGCGAGTGGATGACTGTTGTTGAGCGAGAATGTGAGCCCATCGAAACCATGGGGGCTGTTACCATCAGCCCCGATGACGTGAGTTGTGCGGCTCGTGCGACCCAGAACTGGAAAAGTCCTGGGCCGGATGGGTTACACAATTTCTGGATCAAGTGGTTTCGATGCGCACATGAACGCTTGGCAACACAATTCCAACAAGCCCTTGAGCTCGGCTCCCTACCATCTTTCCTAACAACAGGTGTTACCTTCCTGCTCTACAAGTCCGGTAGTACCACGGAAGCGAAGAATTATCGACCCATCACGTGCTTGCCCACGCTGTACAAGCTCCTTACATCCATTCTGAGATCAAAAATCAACTCGCACATTGTTGCGAACAACGTTATGGCCTTCTCTCAAAATGGATGTAGGGTTGGGTCACGTGGTACTAAAGAGCTGGGCGTGGACTGGGCTGTCGGCTTCGGAGAGGGGGTGAGGTCATTTCTCATCTGCTGTACATGGACGACCTCAAGCTATTTGCACCCAAACGCCCAGACTTGCTGGAGTTACTGAAGGTCACAGAAACCTTCAGTAGCGCCATCAAAATGGAGTTTGGTGTAGATAAGTGTGCGGTCATGCATGTACAACGAGGGAAAATCGTAAATTCCCCGAATTTGCAACTTTCCGAGACAATGACTCTCAGGTCTATCTCCGAGGCTGAAACCTACAAGTACCTTGGTATGTCACAGGCCTTGAGTATTGCGGACAGGGACACTATACAGGCGGTGAAGGAGCGCTTCTTCTGTCGCTTGACAAAAGTACTTAACAGTCTTTTGTCTGGCGGCAACAAGGTGCGGGCCTTCAACGCTTGGGTGATGCCCCTGCTCACTTACTCCTTTGGCATACTAAGGTGGACTCAGACTGAGCTGGACGCCCTGGATAGGCGGGTCCGTGTGCTGCTCACTACACACCGCATGCTACACCCACGCTCGTCAGTTATGAGACTGTACATCCCGCGTAAGTGTGGCGGCCGTGGCTTTTTAAACGCCAAGGACCTCCATAACCGCGAGGTGTGCAGCCTCAGGGAGTACTTCCTAAACAACGAGTGTGGGATACATCGCGATGTAGTAGCAGTAGACAGAAGCCTTACTCCTCTTTCCTTGGCAAACGAGAACTGGCGTAGACCTAAGGTGCTTAGCACCGACGACCGCAAGGACATATGGAAGAGTAAGGAGCTACACGGGCGGTTCTACAAGGCCCTCACGGGGCCCGATGTAGACCTGCTCGCGTCGGTGAACTGGCTACGCTTCGGTGATCTCTTCGGGGAAACTGAAGGTTTTGTCTGTGCAATTGCGGACGAAGTTATGATGACGAACAACTACCGGAGATATATCCTGAAGGACGGTACGGTCGACATCTGTCGGGCATGCCGCCGTCCCGGAGAGTCTATCAGGCATATTATCTCCGGTTGTTCCCATCTAGCTAACGGCGAGTACCTGCACAGACATAATCAAGTAGCCAGGATCATTCACCAGCAACTTGCTGTTCGATATGGTCTTATGGGGTCTGAGGTGCCGTACTATAAGTACGTACCAACGTCGGTTCTCGAAAATGGTCGCGCCACGCTCTATTGGGATCGATCTATCATCACGGACAGGACTATTGTAGCCAATAAGCCTGATATCGTGCTGATAGATCGATCCAAGCGCCGTGCAGTGCTCGTCGACATCACCATCCCCCATGACGAAAACCTCGTGAAGGCCGAGAAGGACAAGCTCAGCAAGTACCTTGACTTGGCTCAGGGGCGTATTTACCCTAGGGCCATCCGGGCCATGGCCCGGGGCGCCAATCTGCCAGGGGCGCCAATCGGCCAGGGGCGGCATGGCCGCCCCGGGCCGATTGCCTTTTGTTCTGGTTTTGGCGCACTTCAACTGACTTTTACTTCTCATCTTTTTTATTTTATCAAAAATACGGTCGTAAGTTAATGTTCGTCAATACCTACGGAGTGCGTCTGTTATTAAAAACATACGGCGTGTTAAGTACAATAAGGACATGCTCTGAATAAGGGCGCGGGCGGGGCGCAGAGTGAAGAGGGGACGGGTTCTCAATATTGAAACCTATTTTACAAAACAACGAATAATCCAGTAACCTTGTCACCTGAAAGTACGGGGTACTTTGCGCCAATCCAGTAGTTCTGATTTTTTGCAGACTTGTTTATGATGTTGAATGAATAATCTAAATTTTCATCACACTTGCTCGAAAATCGTGCATTACACGTAGGTTTTGCGGGCCGTAAATGAGCTATTACGCCCTAGGGCGTAATGGTTTTCTTTTTAAATTTGAAACGCTGGTTCTGTTTTACTCTTATTTGTCATGTTCAAAGGAAACGCCAACTTACTTTTTTAACTTTTATCACTGAAATATTTATTTAAAGAGAACTGGTATTGCAAATACATGTAAACACATATTTCTGTAACATTAATTAAATGTTTCAATAGTGTATTTCAGTATTTTGCAATTATAAAATCAACCGTTTTAGGTCTGTACCGCTATGGTTTCCGAACGTTGCGCATTGTCTATGGATATGTCACTAATGTCACTGTCAGTTTTACAATTTTATTTAGGTTAAGTAAGGTTAATTTTAATTAGATTTCCTCACAAGTGTGATGAAAAACATTGTGTGTGCCACGGGCGGTAAAGGAATTACAAACTCGTGTTATTAAAGCCCTCGGCTTCGCCTCGGCCTTGTAACAAACACTCGTTTGTAATTCCTTACCTACCGCCCTTGATACACAATGTACTATTGTGACTACGACAGCCAAACGCAACTTTGTCAACAATCGAAAAAACCGCGAAAATTTCGGTTTTCAGATTTTGGCGATTATAACCCTAAAGGACTAGTTTTTGATAGTACCTTCTCAGGACGTTTCTAAAGTACACAAAATTTCCTACAATATGAAATAATAAAATTATCTCTGTAGACCTAATAGTTACCGAGATAAAGCTTGTCAAAATTCATAATTTTTCGAACTTCGCAATTTTTGGTGAGAACATTGGGCTGATCATTCTCACTGCGATCGGCACGGCACCGCCCTTCCAAGAGGGCTAAAATAACTTAATTTATTGATTTTTAATAACTCGATTTACTCAATGTTTTTTGTCTCTTTTTGTTTGTTTTTACTTTGTTACATATTTACTAACTAATTAACAAATAAACCTAGTAACTTTTGTTATCCTTATCTTTTTTATTTGATTATGCGTAGCTTAGGTTATCATTAAACATCATCGTTCACACTTCTCATTTTCCTTTTTATCATCCCATAACGTACAAGGCTTCGATAGTTAACACGGGTTACGAAGAATCAGGGTCAAAATTCATTCAGAACGACAGAATATTGCAAAAAATTGCGAAGTTCGAAAAAATTATAAACTGTGAAAGGCTTTATTTCGGAAACTATTGGTCTACAGAGACAATTCTAGTCTCATGGGCATTGTAGCAAATTTAGTCTACTTTAAAAACGTCCTGAGAAGGTACTACCTAAAACTAGACCTTCCCAAATTTTTACGGTTTTTTCGATTTTTGACAAAGTTAGAAAGAAAGAAAGAAAGAAAATACATTTATTTATGACAGCAAAAAGTTACAAAAAATAGAAAAAATATACAAGAAAACACAAAAAAAAAATCTAGGTTCCGCTCTCAAGGCAAAGTATAAAGACGAACAAGTGGTCCAATTTCGGCCGTTTAGGAGCGCGCGACACGTATTCACACAGACGCGCGATAGCTCGTCTGTGTGAGTGCGATCCATACTGGAGCATTCTTATTTTTTTGCTTGTAGTGCGTTCGTACACGGCGCGCACACATTCAAGCGCGCGATCCGTTGCGATTGTCCCAAGCTCTGATGTATAAAGTTACTGCATTGAAATCATCATTAATGACTTTGTAAACAAATTATTACACCGCAAAAAAAATCAAGCAGAAGTTATTAAAAATGTTGTATTTTTTATTTCAATAATTTTTTTCCTTGGCTTCTGGGGCGGCGAAACATTATTGGCCCGGGGCGCCAAATTTCAAAATACGCCCCTGACTTGGCTCACGAGGTTACCGCCATGTGGGATGTTGATTCGACGATCATTGTTCCGATAGTCGTTTCGGCGAACGGGCTTATAGCGAAGAGTCTCGATCACCATCTCAAGAGACTCTCGCTAGATGGTTGGATCAAGGGTCAGATACAGAAAGCGGTACTTCTGGACACGGCGCGCATCGTCAGGAGGTTCCTCTCTCTGCGGCCCTAACCACCGGTAGCTTGGGCCCCGCCCCGCTGCCGGCGGCACTCTAGGTTAGGTTTTTTATAATGTGTTTATGTTTTGTAATTTCATTTTGTATTTTACTTTTTATATATATATTGTAAAAAACCTAACTTAAGCAAATAAAGATATACGGAGAATAATAATAATAATAATAATAATTGTTTATTTGCAGGCAAAAAATAACCCATAGTAAATTAATACAAACAATAAAATAATTAAAAGTATACAATGTAAAAATAAAACTTATAGCCTAAGACATAGAAATAAAACGGTCACAATAAAGGTAAAATTATAATTTACCGTTCTCAGACCGGTGCAGTTTGAGCCAATACTTGTTGAAATTGTCGCTGTAGTCTACAGCTACCAGCGATAGAAATTCGTTTGTTAAGCTAAGTTTGCAGAGGTCAGAAAAAGGTTTTATTTAAAAAAATGCCAACATCACAAGAAATAGGATTAATTAGTCTTAATACTTGGCATTTATATTTCCGTTTATTTGGCATTTATAGTTCCTATCCTACCAAACTAAGCAAACAAGACGCGGGGGAGGTTTTAGTCCGTAGGCGTTTGGGGATAAGAGTCGAGTCAACAGAGCGAGTCGGGCATGCTGTCAGGACCGGCCTGGCAGTATCCAAAGAGGATTTCCTCCCTACACGCAAAAAAAGCAATGCTTGTATAGAACATGTATTTAAATACATAGAAATTATCCAAGGCCCAGGAACAAATCGCTTTGTTTGGTTGAAACTAGATCGATGTGTGTGTTAGATTATATAATAAGTCAGTGTATTTTAAGCCGATTATTTTGTTACAATTTAAATGATAATTGAAAATAATGAGTAAAGTCAATAAAATAAAATCAAGCCAGCCGGATATCCTCTTTGTTGTCAATGCAGTTCGAATGGAGGTAGGGACTATAGTATAAAATGGCATGTCCGCTGGTGGAAGGGTCATTCCGTCTCGGTAGCTGCAAAAGACCAAGTCGTCTACTAACTCCGTACCTCCATGTCGGTCTTTCTCAAAGCCGGTGTCATAAAAGTGATTTGCTAGCTAAAGTTATTTTATTATAAGTGATAAAAGGAGAAGACGGAGATAAAGTGTTGATAAGAGTGTCTCTATCTGTGTGTGTGTGTGTATATTGGCAGTTACAAAACGTATGTAAGTGAATTGAATAAATATTTATTATAGAAACATTATTTATTTCTATTTTAATTACTTGCCATCCATAGCTTTACCCTCATTTGTTTTCCGATAAAGTAACGCTAATGCTTCATTTTATAAATTAATATTGAGAACGTTTTACCCATCTTAATATACTAACTATCATCAGAAGTAGGGATCAGAAATAATTATAAAACACGCCCCTCACATTATATATATATTTTTTGTTTACAAGCCATGGAGACGACTCCGATTTTGGACAACCTCGTAAAAGCTATTCGCGATGCAGTGTCGTCGAATCAACGGCATGACGACGTCGCACTTCCCTTGTACAATCCGGAGAAGAACGACAACGGCGCAGAGACGTGGTGCAAATCGATTGAGAAGCTTGGTGCCGAATTGAAATGGAGCAGCCTCCAGCAAGCTGCCAAAGCCGGTAAGGCCCTTCGGGGCTCTGCTTTACTATGGTTTGAGACGTGGGAGCCGGAGACCGAACGGTCTTGGGAAGCCTTACGTAAAGACATTTGTGATTTGTATCCTGAAAAAAAAAATCTTTCAGAAAGATTGTCAAAAGCTGTAATGTACACTTCCGATTCTGCTGACACCTATTGCGAATACGCTAGGGAAAAGATAAGATTGTTACGTAGTACTAAAGTAGCATTCACGGAATCTCAATTAATCGAACTTGTATGTGGGGGTATAAATGAGGTTAATGTTAGAATATCGTCTCTAAATAGCACGGTAGGCTCAACACAAGAACTGATAACGTTGCTGTCTTCTTACGAAAAGGTTTCCAGAAAAAGACCGTTAGAAAACGCTCCGCAATCAGTAAATCCGAACAACCCTAAACGCTTTAAACCAAATACTGATTTGCGCAGGGAAGAGAAAATGTGTTTTGTTTGTGGAAAGAATGGACACCTAATGGCTCGTTGCCCTAAAAATATTGCTCAACCCGGTGCCAAAGAGTCCGATAATAATCAGACTACTAAAGTAATTTGTTCTTTTTGTAACAAGGTGGGTCACTCGTTTGAAAAATGTTTTCATCGCGTTGCTTGTACAATTTGCAAAAAAATGGGACACTCCCCTGACAAATGCTTCCGACGGCAACAACAACGTGATGAGGACAAAAACGTTAATAGTACTGAATCAAAGTGACTAGGCAACAAATTAACGGATATTTGCATTAATAACATCAATGTACCCTCATTACTGGATTCTGGCGCGGATTGCAGTATTATTAAAGAATCTGTGGCGAAAAGCCTTGGGTGTCCCTTCTTGCCATGCTCTTTATATCTTGACGGCATTGGTAATGGAAAGCTTCAAATTTTTGCTAAAATAATCGTCCCGGTTCAGTTTCATGACGTTTGTATAGAACTAGAACTATACGTAGCTAAAGATGAAGACTTTCATTATGACTGTTTGATTGGACGTAATGCAGTACAGTGTCGTGACATAGCTATAGTTACAGATTCTAGCGGCAGTAACTTAGTACGTATTAAAAATGATGAAATTCGCTCTGTTTGCTCTGTTCAGATTAATACCGCGATTAATAATCTTGTTAAATGTCTTGATCATTTAGACACATCATTACAAGCTAGTATAATTGATATTTTTAAAAAATATCCTTCCATCTTACCTACAGACGACCACATAAGTACAGTAAACACAGGCCAGCTCAATATTCGATTAAAAAGCAATAAGATAATTAATTACCGACCCTATCGTTTGGCACCTGTTGAGAGGGAGAAGGTACAAGATATTGTTAATGATTTATTACGAAAAAATATTATACGTGAAAGTGACTCTGAATTTGCCAGTCCAGTGTTATTGGTGAAAAAAGCTGATGGCACAGACAGATTATGTATTGACTATCGGGCACTAAACCAACACATTGAAAAGGAACGGTACCCTCTCCCCCTAATAGAGGACCAAATAGATCGTTTAGGAAAAGCACGATATTATATCTCTATTGATATGAAAAACGGATTTTATCAGATTCCTGTGGCACCGGATGCCATAAAATACACTGCTTTCGTTACGCCAGATAATCATTATGAATTTTTAAAAATGCCCTTTGGAATTTGCAATGGTCCTTCAGTATTCCAAAAAGCCATAACAAAAGCAGTGAAGGATCTTAAATTTCTATTAGTTTACATGGATGACTTGTTAATTCCTTTTACTACGATATCGGAGGGACTTGACTTTTTGGAACAAACGCTTAAAGCTTTGAGTGATGCAGGGTTTACCATCAATTTAAAAAAATGTAAATTTTTTGAGACTAGTGTTGATTATTTGGGGAGGACCGTATCACATCAAGGTGTTAAGCCAAGTCAAAAAAAAGTATCTGCACTAATTAACTCTCCGATCCCGGCCACCGTAAAGCAGGTTAGGCAATTCATGGGGCTCGCGAGTTATTTCAGACGGTTCATACCAGAATTTGCATATCGGACAGCTTGTATTACTAAGCTTTTGAAAAATGACCAAAAGTGGGAATGGGGATCGGAACAACAGGAGGCTCGAAATTACGTAATTAACCATTTGACGAAAGAACCTTTGCTTTCAATCTTTGACCCGGACTTACCGACAGAATTACATACCGATGCAAGCTCAATAGGTTATGGTTCTATACTCCTACAAAAATCTGATGGTATAAATAGAGTTGTAGCTTATTTTAGTAAGAGAACCAGCCCCTGTGAGTCCCGATACCACTCTTATGAGTTGGAGACTCTTGCTATATACAATGCATTAAAACATTTCCGCGTCTATTTGTTGGGAATTAAATTTAAAATAATAACTGACTGTAATGCAATAAAATCAACAGTTCACAAAAAAGATCTATCTCCACGAGTGGCGCGATGGTGGAGCTATATGCAAGATTTTACGTTTGACGTTGAATATAGGAAGGGACAGTACGTTAATCATGTAGACTACTTAAGTAGAAACCCTGAGCTTAATAAAGAAACTGCATCCGTTACTCAAATTCCAGCTTCAGAAACAGGTTCTATCAATGTAATAAACGCACCTCGTTCTTGGTTAGAGACTGCCCAGGATCAGGATTTAGAGACACATGGTTTAATTGAAAGGGTTCGGTCGGGAGACTTAGATAATAACCAGTATATGATTCAAAATAATTTATTATATTACAAATCACAACCGACAGCCACACCGAAATTATATGTACCTAAAGGTAGCAGGTTAAGCATTCTTCGTTTGTTCCATGATGATAACTGCCACGTTGGTCCCGAAAAAGTTCTCCAAAAAATATCCGAGTACTTTTGGTTTCCTGGAATTTCAAAATTCGTAAGGAAGTACATAACTCACTGTCGTATTTGCGTTGAAAAGAAAAGTCACTGTGGACCAAAACAAGGAATGCTACATCCGATAGATAAAACCCCAATTCCATTTCATACAGTTCATTTGGATTGTACCGGGCCATTTCCACAATCTAGTAATGGATATAAATACCTATTGATAATAATTGACGGATTCACCAAATTTTGTATTCTAGTGCCGCTTAAAACAATGGGTGCCCAAGAGTTAGTTGAAAAAGTACGTCATTATGTTATTATGTTCGGGACGCCCTCCTTGATTATAACTGACCGGGGTACAAATTTTAATTCTCGGCAAATGCGAGAGTTATTTCAAGAATGGCAAGTTAGGCATCACTTGATTTCTACGGGTACCCCTCGTGGAAATGGACAGGTAGAAAGATATGTAGCAACAATTACAAATATGTTAAATACTACCTGTGTTGACGTATCAGACTGGCCGAGCGTGTTGAGTAAAGTCCAACTCTCCTTAAATACCACACTTCAAAAATCGACAGGATTTTCACCAATGCGACTACTTATTGGTAGAAACTCTAATATACCCGCTGTACAGGCTCGATTGGAGGAGATTTCAGAGAATAACGACGAAATAATAGATGTTAGGGCCGAAAGGTTACTGGCACAACAGCGACTAAAACTCGTAGCCGAAAAATCAAAAGACCGTTTTGATACAACACGTAGGGATAATATTCAATACAATATAGGAGATACCGTGTATGTTAATCAGGACCATAGGCGACATAATAAGTTAAGTGTTAAATTTAAAGGTCCTTATGAGATAATTAACATAGAAGAAAATGATAGGTATTCATTAAGAGGTATTGGCTATTTAAGAAATATAACCGTGGCAAAAGACAAGCTGCGGCTATGGCCTGGTGATTTCGTTGAATGAATCAACAGCTAATGGTTTGTTTCTTAAATACTCAGTTATAATTGTGATAAGGTGTCTTGACATTTAATTATGATACTGATTATGAAGTGCCAGTTTACTTGTTTGATTATATTGATTATGGTATGCGAGTGGAAACTATTATTAAAAAAAAATCCTTAGCTGGTGTCCGGCATCACTGTCTGCGGGTGATTAAGCTTCACTGACGGCGGGTGTTTGGCCGCACACAGTAAGGATTGTATTATTGTGATTTTCAATTACTTAGCTAATTGACTGATTACTTGATTAGTAATTATTTATGATGTGAATATTTATATTTCTCATTGAACCTGATTAAATTAAGAGATTATTCAATATTTATAAGTTTGATTTAGGTGGGAAAAAATGTATATATTACTACACAACACTTAGATTCATGATTATAAATATTTATTATTAATTGTAAAATTAATACTTCGAGAGCGAAGTACCTATCAGAATGGCCGTGTTAGATTATATAATAAGTCAGTGTATTTTAAGCCGATTATTTTGTTACAATTTAAATGATAATTGAAAATAATGAGTAAAGTCAATAAAATAAAATCAAGCCAGCCGGATATCCTCTTTGTTGTCAATGCAGTTCGAATGGAGGTAGGGACTATAGTATAAAATGGCATGTCCGCTGGTGGAAGGGTCATTCCGTCTCGGTAGCTGCAAAAGACCAAGTCGTCTACTAACTCCGTACCTCCATGTCGGTCTTTCTCAAAGCCGGTGTCATAAAAGTGATTTGCTAGCTAAAGTTATTTTATTATAAGTGATAAAAGGAGAAGACGGAGATAAAGTGTTGATAAGAGTGTCTCTATCTGTGTGTGTGTGTGTATATTGGCAGTTACAAAACGTATGTAAGTGAATTGAATAAATATTTATTATAGAAACATTATTTATTTCTATTTTAATTACTTGCCATCCATAGCTTTACCCTCATTTGTTTTCCGATAAAGTAACGCTAATGCTTCATTTTATAAATTAATATTGAGAACGTTTTACCCATCTTAATATACTAACTATCATGTGCAAGATTGACCCAGATATTTATTTCAGTAGGTATGTAGACACATTTTGTAATAAAGGGGAGAATTATTGCCAAGGACAAAGATCCTCTTGCTGTAGTTTCCGCATGTTGCCATATATATATTTTAATAAAACCTTGATTCAACCTATGCAAACATAGCGTACGACTATACTATAGGTATACTATAGGCATATAGATGTCTGACGATATATCTGGCGCTTCAAATGTTACCTACCTAGTTACCTACACCCTATTTGGCGCCGACTGCACCCCCGGCCCCGGCTAACCTTGTGATAAATTTGACGTCACGCCACTGTGACGTTCTATTTTCGTGACGGTATAAAATGTCAAAGACTAATAACAAACTAATGTTTTTAAACACCGCTAATTTTACCCGTCTGCCCACGAGAAATGTCCCGTGATGATGTTATATTATAATATGGAATCCGATTGTTTTTACTTAATCATTATGGGTCTTATAGACGCGGGCACAAGGATCATATTTCCAGTGGTGTCACAACCGGAATTAACCGCTGGAATCGAGCCAAAACCAGATTTTTGTCATGATTTAGTAAAACCGTTTAAAATAGCAAGGCCTCATTAAGGGTAAGGTGCGTATATTTGAAATAAGTAATATTAAGTATACCTACATTTATTAAAAAAATACTTTTGACTCGAGTTTTTTGTTTTTCGTTTGGGCCCTTTTTGGGTTACGTACCCAAAGAGCGTCAACAAAACCGACTCCGTGTGTTCGTCCGTCTGTCATAGGGCTGTATCTTTTGAACCGTAAAATAGGTGGAGACTTGAAATTTTCACACAGCATGTATTTCTATTGCCGCTATAAAAACAAAAAAAATAAAGGGCCCCATACATGAAACGTGTTTTTTTTGTCCATTTTGCTGCTTGTTGCTTTTTGATACAAAATGTAATCGCGCTATGAATGAAACACATTTAAACCACGATTTACGTCGTGGCAGCCAATGATGCCTCCCTTCAGGGTCGATTTCAGGTCTTTTCCAGCGTTTTTTTTTATTCCATTAGAGTCACTTGATTTTTATCACGAAGGACTATCGAAAAGAAAATACATTTATTCATGCCAGCAAGAGTTAAAAAAAAAACAAGAAAAAACAAAAAATCTTGCTGCCACAAAAAGGTCCCACCTCAGCATAATGCCAACTCTAGCGCTGGCGCTGGTCTTCCGGTGGAACCAGGAAGGGGCGACGCCACGGCAAGTTGATTCGACCGTTCCAGAGTGTGAGATATTTTGATTACATTATTGTTTTCTGGTTCGAGTGACGACAACTTTGATTAAATCATGTGTAGCCTCGATATCGTCTATCGCTTGAATAAAAAAAAACTGGCCAAGAGCATGTCGGACCATGCTCAGTGTAGGGTTCCATAGCCATAAGATAAAAAATACGACGTAAAAAAGTACAACAACAAAAGAGCGTATATTCATAGCAATTACGTCCTTTTGTTGCGAAGCGCAGTTTATCGGCAATAACTCAAAAACGGTTAATCCGATCTTGTTGAAAATAATTTTCGTTGAAAGTATTAATTGAGCGTTATCTTTGTAAATTTTTTTTTTTTTTCGGACTCACGGTTTAGAAGATAGAGGGGGGGGGGACACAATTTTCACATCTTTCGGAGCGATTATTTCCAAAGGTATTCACTTAATCAAAAACATTACTTAAGAACCTTAAAATGTTTTCAAAAGAGCTGTCGAACTATGTACCACACCTTGACATTTTGTGAAAAAAATTTTTTTTAGATTCTGTTACATGTATGGAGTGCCCCCCCTAGATTTTTTAATTTTTATTATTTAACTACCAAACTTAGTTGCGGCATCTTCAAGACATCAATATTCTAAATTTCATCAGTATAGGTCTTGTAGTTTTTGAGTAAAATGCCTGTGACATACGGACGGACGGACGGACGGACGGACGGACGGACGGACGGACGGACGGACATGACGAAACTATAAGGGTTCCTTTTTAGCCATTTTGGCTATGGAACCCTAAAAACTGGCCAAGAGCATGTCGGACCATGCTCAGTGTAGGGTTCCATAGCCATAAGATAAAAAATACGACGTAAAAAAGTACAACAACAAAAGAGCGTATATTCATAGCAATTACGTCCTTTTGTTGCGAAGCGCAGTTTATCGGCAATAACTCAAAAACGGTTAATCCGATCTTGTTGAAAATAATTTTCGTTGAAAGTATTAATTGAGCGTTATCTTTGTAAATTTTTTTTTTTTTCGGACTCACGGTTTAGAAGATAGAGGGGGGGGGGACACAATTTTCACATCTTTCGGAGCGATTATTTCCAAAGGTATTCACTTAATCAAAAACATTACTTAGAACCTTAAAATGTTTTCAAAAGAGCTGTCGAACTATGTACCACACCTTGACATTTTGTGAAAAAAATTTTTTTTAGATTCTGTTACATGTATGGAGTGCCCCCCCTAGATTTTTTAATTTTTATTATTTAACTACCAAACTTAGTTGCGGCATCTTCAAGACATCAATATTCTAAATTTCATCAGTATAGGTCTTGTAGTTTTTGAGTAAAATGCCTGTGACATACGGACGGACGGACGGACGGACGGACGGACGGACGGACGGACATGACGAAACTATAAGGGTTCCTTTTTAGCCATTTTGGCTATGGAACCCTAAAAAACGCTCTGAAATGGGCTCGTTAACGTGTTCATTTGAATGATACGAGTTTACGTAACTCATGTTGACCGTTCCATTTGAATTGTGCAATTTAATTTTTTAAATGCTTAATTACTATTTTCCTGTTTCAGTTATTCTCTGTAGTAGATTTAACATTGAGTTGCTGTAGCGCTCGAGTTCACACTCATTTAGTATGTAAAGGCACATTTAAATTTAAATTAGACGCTGCTTCTATCGATTCTTTTATAGTAAACGCTTATACTAAAGTAGGCTCTGCTTTGTGAATAAACGATTGATATTGTGCAGGTATCGAGTTATGGCCATTCAGATATGGCGCAGTAAGTAGTTATAGTAATGGCGCATTTTTTCGTATTTCGGTCACACAATGCAATGCACAGAGGCGACGAAAATCTAGAAAAAACTTATTGTGCTTGGGAAAATGGTAACACTGAAGGCTTATAGCGCGGTCGTGGACAAGATGGATTGACCACCAAGTCAGGGCTCGTAACCGGTATTTTGCAAAAACCCCGAAATAGCCCAATATTTTGAATAATGTTATGCTTTTTATGTAGAGCTCAATAATGTATGTAAGTCATGATTTCATATTTTTAGATTGTACGCATAAAAAATTAAATATTAAACCAAAGAACGGAAAGAATACCGGTATTTTTGTATGGAGCAAATACCGGTTTCCGAGCCCTGTACAGTCAAGGGCACCAATATGTATACACCACAAAGTTTCAAAAATATGTACCTATGCAGGTTTTATTGTTATGGCAGTAAGGTTTATGTATACATATTTTGGAACTTTGTGTGGATATTTATCTTTGCTCTTGACTACCAAGAGAAAGAGTCGTCGTCCTTCAAATTCGTAAGAGTCGCGCTGGACAGAAACCGGTGGAAGGTAGCGGGGAGCCGGTGCGGTCTGCTAAGAACCGCGCTTTGTGGCGATCTACGGGGGAGGCCTATGACCAGCAATGGACGATAGATAGCCTATGTACAGCAGTGGACGTCCGTGGCGGATAGATGGTTAGCGGCCATTCTCACGAAGTATGTCTGCGGTCACTATTACCGCGACGCTGTTTTCATACTAAATGTATGGAGACGCGGTAATAAGACGCTCATACTTCGTGAGAATGGCCGTTAGATAGGTGTGAGCCACCGGAAACTATTCTGCAATAACAAACATGTTTATAATTCCAACTTATCTATTGCAATTTAATCCGCTCAGGTATCATTACGCTCGGTATTAGTCAAAACATTAATTGATAATGCCTCCGGGCGCCGTGCAGTCAGCATCAAAAGTAACTGATAAAAAATGTATATAGAATCAGGCGTTACTTTGCGGAAGTCCATGGTAATTAAAACAAAAATATTGCTTTGCTAGTCCGCAATATGATAACGTGTTAGTCAATTAGTGCTAGACCATCAACGGACGCCGGAGTGTGAACATCTCCAGCTTCTCCTGAAAGTGGTTTTCCACTCCACCGGCAGGGCGAGACGAGACGAGACGAGGATTGAATTGAAATTTGTATCAAGTTGCGCGATGCGCGAGCGGCGGTGCGCGAGGAGAGGATTGAAAACTTCATACAAATTTCAATTCAATCCTCGTCTCGTCTCGCGCTGCCGGTAGAAAACCACCTTGAGGATGCCTTGTAGAGAGACGAAACACGTGACGGGTTTTGTATTTGTGGTGGGGGTTTGTTTATTTATTGGCATGTGTTTTTATTTTGCATGTGAATGCATGAAAAAATACGCATGTAATTATAACGGGTTCGCAATAATTGACTAACAGGGCAATTCTAATAGCGTTTCAACCGCTCTCATTTTCCTGGTAGAATTTTTGACTATTTTCCTGTAGGCTCGGATTACCATTTTCTGTTATTTTCTACAGGTACTCTACTATTCTACAAAATAGCCTAAAATAGTAATCCGAGTCTACGGGGAAATGCTTCATAATTCTACCAGGAAACTGAGAGCGGTTGAAACGCTATTAGAACTACCGAACACGTTATCATATCGTGGAGTAGCAATAGCAGATTACCACAGAGGCCGGGAAGTGAGGGGTTGCCGGCCGAGTACATATAGATGGTCGAGCGAACGCGAGGCCAGATAGTTACGAGGCTGGCAACCCCATTTCACGCCGAGGTATGTATAGTGCTTTTCTCAAATATGCAATGAAATAAATTAAAAACCAAAAATTAGATTTTGCAACTTATGAATGGTATTGTATTTAAAACTACAGTACAAAAACAAAATCGTAAATTATTAATATTGTTATATTTCTATACTATGACAAAATAGAACAGGTAATCAAAATCATCATCAACACAATTATAACAATGTTATATGCGTCGATGATTCAGACGCATTGACGTGCTGCAACGTCCATGGTCACGGATCAATTGAATCCCATCAGTCGGTGTCATGGGCATTGCAACACGTTTGAAACGACCGAGCAAATAGACCACAGGTGGGTGTATTTTCAAAAACGTCATTTCGCAATGTGACATATTGGCGAATATTGAGAAGATTCTGCCTTACTAGAATTGGCATTTTGGTTACTATGTAGAATCTGTCAAGTTCTACCAAGTAACCAACGATTTCCAGCCTAGTGAGGAGGAATCTATTAAATATTTGTGGCCAGAGAAATTATGTCTTTGAAAATACACCCAGGTATATATGTATGTTTAATTATAATAAGTTTCTGTTAAACAATGATTTTTTGGGACAAGCTTTTACCGACTGTGCTTTTTTGTATAATCGCAAACTGCTCATCAAAATGATAAGAAATGCACGAGTCACTACGAGAGATACTTAGTTTTAGGGTTTCGTACCTCAAAAGGAAAAAAACGGAACCCTTATAGGATCACTCGTGTGTCTGTCTGTCTGTCACAGCCAATTTGCTCTGAAAGTAACCGTTGCCAAATACAGGCGGTTAACCGGTTTGCATTCCCTCGTGCCAGCGCTATAACCATCATTTTCCTTTTCGTCATTACGTAATTAGACCCCCGTAGAATCACGATCCCCGTAGATACGACGGTGTAAATCACCGGATGGTCACTATCTCCCGGACTATTTGAAACAAAAAATAATTTTCCAAACCGTCTTCAAGTACCTAAGTAGGTAATTGCGTAACAGACATACAGGACGAATTGAGAACTGTCCTTTTTTTGAAAGTTGGTTAAAAATACTTTCGACGGTCGAAAGGCAATTTAAATAGGCTAAGCGCCAAATAACAATAATAATAAATAAATATTAGGGGACAATCTTACATAAATCGAACTAGCCCCATAGTAAGCTCAATAAGGCTTGTGTTATGGATACTAGACGACGATATATTTAATAGATACAAATACTTAAATACATAGAAAGCATCCATGACTCGGGACCAAATATTCGTGCTCATCACACAAATAAATACCCTTACCGGGATTCGAACCCAGGACCTCGTGCTTCGTAGGCAGGGTCACTACCAACTAAGCTAAAGCGGTCGTCAAAGCCACAGGATCCCAAAATTGCCATTTCCATTCCAAATTTCCATTGTCGCTTTGTTAAATGGTTGGTTAAATGTACACAATACCGTCTAGTTGGTTTTAACTGACAGGTTTGAGGTTACGATGACACTGCAGTATTATTATTAAGATAGTTACTGAGCCAGTCCGAAACTCCGCATAAAAGGTCAAAGCACCTACTTATAAGCTGGCATGGTCATCATATTTACTTATTTATTTATTTATTTTATTTACATGGAGAACAGATAACTGAAGCATTCGTAGTGGGCCGGTTGCTTTGTACTTACGAGCCGCACGCACACATCAATAAGTTTTTTTCTACTACCCACAGCACACAAACATTGACCTGACCAACCAGCGTTGAAGAAACCGGCGGACTAGAGGTGCTTCAGTTCTTTGTTAGCGAGGCTACGTCCGGCTATTATTTTAAGGTCCTAGATCCCCGTAACTGCGTCCACGAAGGTGAAAAACTCATAACCCTTATTTTTATTTCACTGTAGTCGGATAAATAGTATCCTATAACCAATTGGAAAGTAATTTTTTGGTCAGCCGTTATTAAAATTGATCCGCAAAAAAAATAAGCAGTTAAATCATTTGGGCAGCATACAAAGATTTGGATGGCAATAAATAAAAATCGGGCGGCAACTCTTGTACAGCAAATAATTTAAAAATGGTTAACATTTTAACCAATATTAATCTGCTTTATTATTCATTTGTCTGCCTAATAAACAGTCGAGCTGCAAAATAATGACTTGGCCGGCAAGATTTTACAATTGGTTCGCAGAGAAAACATGCGTGTATTGCGTTTAGTTTGAAAAATCAGCAGTACTGTGGGCAGAGCGAAACAGACCACGTGACGCGAGCAGCCAATGGTGGGCGTGTTTGTTTTCTTATCTTGCGATCACAAAAAAATAATGATGGGGGTGGTATCATTATAAGACCTATTTTTTATGATGCTATCGTATAGAAGACGCTAAAATAAGCATGTTTTGTATGGGCAACTTTTCCTTAAACTTGATAATTACCAAGATAAAGGACGGATTGTAATATGTAAAATTTTCAATGATGGAATCGGTCTGGTCTATAATGGTTTATGTATACGATATTAGCCTGCAAAAGTCCGAATCTAGGGCTCTCGCTGGATAGGACGCGTGCCGACACTGCGCGCCCTAGAGTGTTTTTATAGAGCCGGAGGCGCGGAGGGAGAGCAGCCCTCGCCCGCCATGATGAAGCGCGGGAACGAGTGACCAAAATATGAATATTTTGCTGATCGATTAAATGATACCCTAACTAACCAATTGACGATGATCAGGTATTCCCTGTATCAAAATTGGTCGTAGTTATTTAATGGCGTTATTGGTTGACAGAAACATCCAAAAATAAAAAGATTGTCCAAAATCTCCAAATAATATATCATCAAATTTTATAAGTCACTGTGTGTACAGTTAGCATCAAAAGTAGCTATCAATGTTAGTACTGGCACATGTCAAATTGCATACTAAAATTTTCAGCTAATTTTGATGCTGACTCTACCAAAAACAAATATTATCCTCGTGTAAACCAGGCGTCAAATCCACGTGTTTAGTGCTATATTTGTGTAGGTAATATAATTTCATTATTCAGACGATTCTGCTCAATAACTTAATGCATATGTTGAATTCCGGACCATTTCAACGATATAAGGTTATAAAGTGACTTACTTATTATTTTTGTCTGGCATTACGCTCTCTCGTAAAGTATGGATAGATTTATTAACGACTGGTATACAGTGCTGGATTAAGCCAGCGCGGGGCCTGTAGCATTTCTTCAAAGAGGCGCTTGGTTGGTCTTAGATATGCTTAAATACCGATTGACCGGTAATTTTATACGTGACGAATTACATAACGAGGGGGGGGGGTCCCCTTTTGCGAGTGGGCGCGGGCCCCCCCAATGCGCGGGGCCCGTAGCATTTGCTACTCTTGCTATATGGCTAATCCGGCACTGCTGGTATACCTTGTTCAGTATGTGTCCCACAGTTAAATTGAATTTTATGTTTCAAAAACATCGCAGTCAATTTATAACTTTAATACAAGCTTTTGTTGCCGACTGTAGATTTTTTGATGTATAATCGTAACTGCACGTCAAAACTAATAAAATGTGCCCAAACATGGTGGATTTATCTTAGGTAATTTAGATGATCAATCGTAATATTCATAATAACACCTAGCAAAACCGTGAAGTGGGTCTTTAACTTAGCAAGATTTGATTACAGACAAACAGACACCGGGGCAGCTAAAACTAAATAAAATAAAACCTTGTAAATAGGTAAATGGCTAAATATTTTTTCCTACACCCGACACTTTTCTTGATCACATACCTATTCGTGACGAAAAACGTAGTTAGGCACTCTTTAGAACGTAACAAATGTAACAATAACAATGCAAAAGTTTCGGCTTCTTTGAGTCTAAGTAATGGCGGTGGAGGTGAATGACCCGGAAAATGGAGTGAATATTTCGAATTGATTTTTAATTTCTTTGTGTATTTTGTCTATGGTCCTCGGCGTTAAATGTATGTTGGCAATATTGTGGTGGCGTAGTAAAAAGATTGTTATTATTTTTATGTTAGGAATCTAATTTAGCTGTATTTTTTAGGTATGTAATTTAATTATACGTGTTATAGAGGAAATTCATATTATAAATAAAAATAAATAAAATAAAATAAAATAATTTATTTCTGTAAGTAGGCCCTCAAGGGCTCTTTTACATTTCTTACATTATTTTGTCTTCTTTTCTTTTCTTTTTTTTTTTGGCGCTTCGGGTAATGACCTGCTGGTGAGAAGAAGCGCCGGAAGAAACTCACCAGTTTCTCTTTTCATCCTTTGATATACATGAGATTTCATTAATACCTTACATTAACTTAAAATTAAGTATATATTTAAGTTAAGTATAAAAATGTAAATAGATATAAAGTCCTATGCAATTGTTATGTTTTTTGATATTTTTTATGTGTAGGTAGATTTATTTCCTCAAGATCTCATTTGTTTAATTTTAGTTATAGGTATATATAGTACTAGCTTATGCCCGCGACTTCGTCTGCGGTGTAAATTATAATTAGGCAATTACTCTTTATAAATTGTTTCTGATATTTGTTCGTAAGCTTGGTTGTAATTGAAGAAAACCCTCAAATATTGGGCACAAAATTGCACATTTACCGCGAAAATCAATTCTTTAGATAGTCCATTTAAGTATTATTTTTAAAAAAATAAATTCACGTGATAGACCACCTGTTACTTACACAAAAAAACAATCTACTAATTGCTATATGCTGCGCATGGAGTTTCAAACATTTTACTTTAAAAAATATACGGTCCCTAAACAAACTTTCAACCCCTAACTACTCAATAAATTTTAATTAATGATGAAATCATTTGAGTCCTATTCAGTTCAATCAGTTTTCTACTTAAAAAATCGTTTGGTGCCTATACAAAGTTTCAACCCCCATTTAACCCCTTTCGGGGATGAATAAAAAAAAACCGTGAAATTACTTTTCTCTATTCAAATTGAAGGATCTATGTGCGAAGTCTCAGAGCTCCAACTTCAAAAATGGTTCGGACCCTATACAAAGTTTCAACCCCCATTTAAACCCCTTTGGGGATGAATTTCAAAAAACAGCAATCAATTTTCTTTACTCTTATGGGTGAGTCTATGTAGCAGTGGCGTGGCATACAGATATATCCTTGGGCGACCCGGTGCAGATTTGGCATACATTTTCCATCAGAGCTGTAGAATAAGGTGCTCAAATACCTGATATTAGGCAAGCCGGTAGGAATCGAGTTCTTTGGACGCCACGCCACTGCTATGTAGTTTAAGATCTACTACAAATACCGTTTGGTCTCCATACAAAGTACAAACTACATACCCCCGTTTGACCCCTTCTTAGGGATGAATTTTGAAAAACGAAAAGTCACGTTTTTTTTTATTCTTATTGAGGAGTCTATGTACGATGTCTTAGAGCTCCAACTTCAAAAATCTTTTGGACCCTACACAAAGTTTGAACCCCCATTTTAACCCCTTTGGGGATGAATTCCAAAAAACAGCAATCACTTTTCTTTACTCTTATGGATGGATGAGTCTATCGTCGCCGTAGAGCGAAAAGTCACCAAATCGTTCATGGTCATTTTTGAGTTATGAGGGTTTAAAGAAAAAATAATTAAAAAAATTATTACTGAATTTATGTTAAGATTAAATTGTGGTTTTATTTGTGTTTATTCATTGGAAACTGCTATTCTTTGGGCTCAAAATGGATTTATATTATTCACACTAACGATTTAGGAGCTATAGGCGATAATTAATTTTTGCCCTGAAATATTACACCCTAATTATGAGTTAGTGATTTTTTGAACGAAGTTAATGATTATTTGCCCACATTTTAGTGCGTCTAGATTTAAATAAGTAAAGTTAGTTGAATTATGACTGCTATGATAAAGTGAAAATACAAGTTAGTTACAAACTACTTACTATAATATTTTTTTGGATTCTGCTTAATATTTAAGGATCAAATTAAATCACGTCATTTAAAATTCTGCGAACACTTTAATAAAATAAAATGGATTACAAATCAAATAAAGTTCACTCACAAATCAAATTAAAAGGAACTTCAAAACAAAAAACTTCAGAGTTTCAAAACAAATTAAAATTATTATCAGAAAATCCGTAAAAATAACAATGTTCTTAGTAAAATAGCGTAGTAGTAGCATCACAATCACTCTTTGACCTCTTCATCTGTTTCTGTGACATCAGGCTCACACAATCGGTCAATAACTGTCTTATTGGTCGGTAGACTTTGGTACCATGAATGAAGCTCTCGAGGAATAACTCCTTTAGTGCATAAATTTAAGAGATCTTTTTTTTCTCCTCAGATATAGGCAATGCCTGTGGATATGCCTTTGGAATGGGATAGGCTTTTATCTTATTGATCCAGTCCTCGGCGTCGTCATGGTTGTTTGGTTCATCAGATACAAGCCCCTTGCGCCCCCTTGTGCGTCTCAGCGGCTTTGGCGGGCCGCTGTAAATCTGTTGGACATTAAATTCAGAGTAGGGACCCTCATGGCTGTAGCGAAATTTGACGACACCAGGACGCTGCTTCTCAAATCTGAGACACTCAAATTTAAGCCACGTCAATTTGTTGCCGTCAGTGTCGTGTGTCGTGTTTCTAACGACAGCTTCATTCAACGCCCTGACAATGCATTTTGCTGCATTTCGTCGTGAAGTAACTCTTTTACGACGTATGGTGGAGCAGATTCTCGGTGCCTTTTGGAACGGGCACGTTCCATTATATTTTTCCAATCGATCATGGAGTAAACTGACGTATGTCTCTGCTTTCTTTCGATTGAACTATGCATCGAGTCCACTTCCATATGAGTATGGGCATACTGCTACAGCTACTGCAATAGATCATTGGATAAGTCAGTTGCCGACAACAATAAAAGAGGTAACCATTTACAGTGATACGTTTGCGGGCCAAAACAGAAATCAATATATAACTGCGTTTTTAATTCACTTAATTCAAAAAGACAGTGTGCATTTGGAACTGTTCGAGCAAAAATATCTAGAGAGTGGGCATACTCATATGGAAGTGGACTCGATGCATAGTTCAATCGAAAGAAAGCAGAGACATACGTCAGTTTACTCCATGATCGATTGGAAAAATATAATGGAACGTGCCCGTTCCAAAAGGCACCGAGAATCTGCTCCACCATACGTCGTAAAAGAGTTACTTCACGACGAAATGCAGCAAAATGCATTGTCAGGGCGTTGAATGAAGCTGTCGTTAGAAACACGACACTGACGGCAACAAATTGACGTAGCTTAAATTTGAGTGTCTCAGATTTGAGAAGCAGCGTCCTGGTGTCGTCAAATTTCGCTACAGCCATGATGGTCCCTACTCTGAATTTAATGTCCAACAGATTTACAGCGGCCCGCCAAAGCCGCTGAGAAGCATAAAGAGGCGCAAGGAGCTTGTATCTGATGAACCAAACAACCATGACGACGCCGAGGACTGGATCAATAAGATAAAAGCCTATCCCATTCCAAAGGCATATCCACAGGCATTGCCTATATCTGAGGCGAAAAAAAAAAGATCTCTTAAATTTATGCACTAAAGGAGTTATTCCTCGAAAGCTTCATTCATGGTACCAAAGTCTGAAGACCAATAAAACAGTATTGACAGATTGTGTGAGCCTGATTGTAAAAGAGGCAGTAAATGGCTCATCATCACTACATGAATGCACGACGAAGGCGGCCATCAGAGAAGAGTGGCGGCGTGTTGTGAAGCTTGCCACCAACGCCTGAAGTGATGACCACGACCACTCTGTCAAGAGTGATACTGACAAGCAAGGAAGGAAGGTGAGCCTGATGTCACAGAAACAGGCGAAGAGGTCGAAGAATGACTGTGATGCTACTACTACGCTATTTTACTAAGAACATTGTTATTTTTACGGATTTTCTGATAATAATTTTAATTTGTTTTGAAACTCTGAAGTTTATGGGTGCGGGGGGCCTACGGCACTGGGCGAAAAGTCACTAACTTGCGAGCGAATTTCAATCAAATCACGTCGGCGTACAGTACAGTCTTTATTGTAAAATTAATTAAATATGATTAGTTATTGTATTGTATATTTTTTTGTTGGGTAAAACTCATTAAAACTGTTTAATTAATTATCGCGTTGGTTAAATGATGTACATTGCCTTACAACTATGAATGAAAGATAACTAAATAGAGTTAGTTAATTTTCGCTTTCACACTTTTGACATACCAGGTATTCAAAAAGTAACTAAGTAAATTAAGTGACTTTTTGAATGAGGTTCTTCGTGGTTAAATAGTTAAGTAATACTTAGGGAAAAAATAACTAAAATTACTTAGGTACGCTCATAAATAAGTGACAAGAAGTTTAAAAATGTATAACGGAATTAGGTATTTTTCGACTAAAATATTGTATCCGAAGTGAGTTTTTAGTTAGTTCTTTAACTTTGTAAAATTGAAACTATGATCGCTATTGCTACCGCAATAAGACTGAAATGTGGAGAAAAAAAATGCGATTTTGATGACATATATAAGTCAATTTTGGCCATTTTGTGATTTGGTGACTTTTCGCTCTACGGCGACGATGATATTAGGCAAGCCGGTAGGAATCGAGTTCTTTGGACGCCACGCCACTGCTATGTAGTTTAAGATCTACTACAAATACCGTTTGGTCTCCATACAAAGTACAAACTACATACCCCCGTTTGACCCCTTCTTAGGGATGAATTTTGAAAAACGAAAAGTCACGTTTTTTTTTATTCTTATTGAGGAGTCTATGTACGATGTCTTAGAGCTCCAACTTCAAAAATCTTTTGGACCCTACACAAAGTTTGAACCCCCATTTTAACCCCTTTGGGGATGAATTCCAAAAAACAGCAATCACTTTTCTTTACTCTTATGGATGGATGAGTCTATGTACTAAGTTCAAGATCTACTACAAAAATCGTTTGGTCCTTTACAAAATTTCAACCCCCGTTTGACCCCTTTTTAGAATGGAATTACTTTCCTGTACTCATATTAAGGAGACTACGGCGAAGGACACAGAAGTAGTCAACATCAAATAATCTGTAATATCCTAAGCGCCATATAACTATATCGTTAGACATCCTTATTAGGTACTAAATAGGTATAAAGATGTGTCAGTCGATTTGATAATAATTGCTGAGGGTACCCTCAGTAAGCCTAGAAACTGGTCTACCACCTTTCGAGTTTATTGAGTGGTGTTAGAGTTCAAAACGGTACTTAGACCACTTTCTTGGCTTAGGGCCCTACCACACTTGCTATTTCCGCGCGAGTTTCCATACAAAACCAGTCGCGGCGGGTGCTGCAGTTTGATTTTACCCCTGTACCTCTAGCACAACTGTGACACGCGACTCTTTGTCGCGCGACAAATTCTACCTATCTTCTTCCACTCAATATAGTGTGACAGTGACAGCTCATGCTCTGTCGCGCGACAAGCGAAGTCGCGGCCAGTTGTGCTAGAGCAGTGGTTCCGAACCTGGGGGTAATCACCCCTACCCTGCTACCATCGCGCGCCTGCACAGGTACTTTAATTTGACTAAGCTTTTTGATAATATACGGTAAGCTATACCTAAAAACCTACTACAATAAAATCGAATTACATACATCACAGAAATCGTAAAGGGAATGCTAAATACTGTACGATGCTGCCACAAATAACAGCCAAATGGTCCTACATTTATTTATGCTCAGAGGTTGTATATATCCATTATTGTTTTGTATTGATTTTATGTGCAATAAAATTAAATCGACTATAGTTCGTTAACTATAATTAGTTAGTATTTATTGTTTCGAATTAGGGCTTTTCATAATAGGAAAGGTGCAGGAACAAATCGACCAAAGAGACTCTATGCGGACAGTAAAAGAAACTTATCAGGCCTGAAAAAATGCCATACTAATTATTTTATTAGAAGAGAAAAATTTACAAATTATATGTTTCGGCCAGGATTCGAACCTGCATCTCCAACGGTTATCCGGGCCAACACAGGCGCGCGACCAACTACGCCACCGAAACGTTGCCCAAGTCGTCCAATTGTCATACTGGTTATGAATGTCTATGTCAAATAGGTACCTATAGTAAGTCGTGGTTACACTAACGTTAATCGTCCTTCATCAGGATAATAATGGCGTTTCCCGTTAATGTGGCCCCAGCATGATAGAGTACAAGATTCGGATTGGTGGCACCAGGTGGCAGCACCTTCGTTGTGCACGTTCCCTATAGCATCCTAGTTTAGCGCTTACCTGGAATGTTCTGCGGGTCGCGTTTAGCAATGTTCCTGTTGACGAAGTTGTACGCTGTCTTCGTGCCGAAGAGCAGGTACGGGTCCTCGTTGCTGGAGAGGCAGGTGTCCTGGCCGCGGGCAGAGGCCAGGGCCAGTAGCAGGATAGTCCATCTCATCTTTAACAATTTATGTTCATTTAAATGTCATGTAAATTAGGAAATCAGAAATCTGAAAATGTTTATTGCATACTCTGTACAGTCGAGTTCATTTACATCTACACACTTACGGGAACAAAAATATCTGAACACGACCCTATTGTCAGGACTCAGGAGCATAAAAGCGTGTTCAGATATTTTTGTTTTCTTGAACTCGACGTACCTACATAAGGCACTGGTCCCACCGCCGGCGAGTAAGCGAGTAAAGTTGGGCGAGTAGCATTACATTTACATAGCGTATCTGGAAAGGTCAATTGATCACACTGTGCCTGGTCAGCTCGCATTGAACCGTTACTCGCTTACTCGGCGGCAGTGGGACCAGTGCCTAAGATGGAATAATTTACCCATCAAAAACATTACATGTAAAAAGATGCAAGTCTCGCAACGCAGTTCTCCTACAACAAAAAAGTTTTAAGAAGTAAAGTTAAACCAAGTCAGTACCGGGTGGGTATCAACAGAACTCGAGTTCCACCGAATTGCCTATTATTAGATCTATAAAATGTGCTCCTCCACGGTTAAATAATAGGCAAGTCGGTGGAAATGTAAATAAATATTCCTCGATTTATTTATAATTACTATTACCTACCTGTTTACTCAAATGTTCTTTGATAATAGCAGGGATAACTTCCCATCGGCCGTTAGCGACTAACCAGAATTCAACATTACTCGAATGTAGCTAGGGTTGCCAGGTCGGCAGACCTAATATCCGGACAGACCAGCCAGTTTGGCCGGACATTTCAGTAAAAAGGCCGAACACCCTACATTATTGAGAATTTTGTGTCTCAGTATTACTATAGGTACGACAAGAATAATGGCCGGACACCTTTTATTTTGGCCGGACACGCAATCAAAAAGCCTAACTATGTCCGGCTTTATCCGGACGCCTGGCCAGGCTAAATATAGCAAAGTCGTTTTTACTCATTACATAACAGCAAAAGATCCCATTTTGCACCAGGTATCCCTAGTTAGTAGTTTTACAACCAATAAAACTACATTTTGACGACCTGTCAGGAAGTCAATAAATTCCTTTTAACAGGAAATAGCGGTTTTCTACGAACTGCTTGTACTGATTTTGATGGATATTTTGGATCGTACTAGTTTGTTTAATATCATGTTCCTTGTTTTTTGTAGAAAAGACAACTAACTAGAACCTTAGGCACTGGTCCCACTGCCGGCGAGTTAGCGAGTAAAGTTGGGCCAGTAACAGTTAATTGCGGGCTGACCAGGCACAGTGTGATCAATCGACCTTTCCAGATCCGCAATGTAATGCTACTCGCCCAACTTTACTCGCTTACTCGCCGGCGGTGGAACCAGTGCCTTAGTCCACGATTTGGATACTTGTCTAAAGTTCATCAGGTGCGTAAATGCTTATTAGGCCTTCTAATACCTGTATTTCTTGTATGCCAATGTCAGAATCTCATTATATCACAGAATAAGTAATAGTACTACGGTGTAAATCGAAGTCACAGTTAACTGACCATAATTTGAAATAATAATTT
The DNA here is from genome assembly GCA_947034925.1 of Eudemis profundana. Classification (NCBI taxonomy): domain Eukaryota; kingdom Metazoa; phylum Arthropoda; class Insecta; order Lepidoptera; family Tortricidae; genus Eudemis; species Eudemis profundana. Next base: position 22,326,838 of record OX344805.1, on the reverse strand, counting down.
ATTTCTGCAAGTAAGTAGGCCTCAAGGGCTCTTTCACATGTCTGATTCTTTTGGCGCTTCGGCAGATGACATTCTGGTGAGAAGAAGCGCCGGAAGAAACTCACCAGTTTCTCTTTTAAACACATTACAATAATTGTGACAATATTACATTGCATATCACAAACAACTACTTAACTAAATACATTTCAATAAACATAGTACCCTGAGTATTTGTTCCTGAGTCATGGATGTTTTCTAACTATTTAAGTATGTATTTATCTATATAAGTATGTATGTCGTCATCTAGTACCCATAGTACAATCATTGCTTAGTTTGGGCCTAGTTCGATTTTTGTAAGATTGTCCCCCGATTAAGTTGGTTCACGAATGTATGAAAAAAAAAGTTTCATTTTTATAACGCCCCTCCCTCTAATTTTGTTACACTTGGTTCGAAAAATACGATAGTAAAGTTTCAATACTCTCACTGAAGGGTAAAGCGGCGCTCAACGACCTTATATGTATTTTCATGATCTGCATACCTACAAATTAAAAAAAAATATTTCAATTTTTTTTTATTTTGTTTACTAATAACTCTTTTTATCAATAAAAACCTATAAATATTTCACATATTACTCTTAAAAGCGCGTTTTTTTGGCTTTACCTCAAGTTACCGCTAATTATTCACATTTCACAGCAGTATAGATAGAGCCGCTATATAATTCCTTTAAAAGATATTACTTACATCAACGCTGCTCTTTTTTGATATCTGACTAAATTAATATAGGTATATCGTAATCCGTTTTAAGAAAACCGTAGTTAATTAAAGATACTTTATTAATAGCGCTCTAACTTTCTTCTTTAATCAGTTTGGTTGAAGTGTCTTTAGTTTAGCAGTGGTTATTATAACTTACATCTAAATATAGATAGCTGTTTAGTTACTTCGATGTAGTTATACCAACGTATAAACTCTCATTACTAGATATTGGATCGGAGTTCATGGTGTTTTGTAAAGTTTTGTCCTGTTGTCTACCTCTAATGATTAATTTCAGACTTTTCAAAGTAAGAAATATCAACAGTACTAAATAAGTTAGACCAGAATAAATAATAAATGTAAAACGTTGTCTCATTTGCCTAATAAGTATACCTGCAAGACGTAAGTCTTGTCTAATTGAAACACTTGCAACTACTTATTAGACTAAGTGTTCGTAGAATTGAGGCCATCGAAATTCCTACAAGTGTAAGTAATATAAATGGCGATTGGCTATTATGCTTGCTTAACCATTGCACCTACGTAGATAATCTTCATGTATCTCCTGAGTGATTCATTTTTGCACATTAATTACCTTCGAAGCGATTCATTAGATATTAAGTTAAGTGTAACACATTGTTTGTTAGTGTGTGTTCCGTAAAACTGCGCATATGTGTGGTAAGAAATGATTATTTTAATTTAAAACGAACCATTTGTAGGAATTACATGAAATACATTATTTTGAAGTATTAACAGTTGAACTAGCAAAACATTCCATAAGTTCACTAAAGAAATAACAAAGCGTCACAACATTAACCATGCCGGCGAAACAAGTTCACAAGCCACATTAGCACACTTTAAAAAGTTAAAAACAGAACGAAAACACTTCAAACTAATTCCAACTTCGAAACAGTGCAGGTAACTTTACGAAAATTACCTTAAAAGCGGGAATCAGGGATAACGTATCCGGGTTGTCTATGGTACGCGCGACACGGCGTCGCTCGGACGCGATGGCGGGCTGACTGGCTTGGCAATACGATGGCGTACGTACGAGAGCTAGCTAAGGTAAAAGGTACATCACAGGGCACTCCCATGGAATGGAAGAACGAGATGCTAAATGTATTACGGTATCAAGCGGTTACCGCGACAGAAAAACGTTCTACTTCGAAAGGTGACATAATAATAAACACAGCTGAACTAAGGTCAAAGAAACTTTAAACTACTGTACGAGTTTGAACAACGCGAAATGATAATGCGGGCAGTGATAAGTAATTGCGAATATTATAATTAGTTTAATGTTTAAGCGATTACTGTTGGTGTCTACGCGGTTTCTAAGTAGATTAGGTACATGTATATCTAACCTACAAAACAATTAATAATACGTAGGTATGGTATGTGTCTGACATCAGCGTTTAAAGTTAAATTCTATTATATTGCCTACAAGAAAACATTGACTAATAACTATTTTTACCCATAGTTCAATTGCAAATTGAAATGTTCCTATGTATAACATGCAACGAAAAATGCTCTATCCTAGTCGAATTCTTAGGCACAAGGCTATCTTTGTTTGTCTCGCTGTCGGTTATTCTGTTTGAAATCATGGTTTTATTTTCCAAATCAAGCGGGTTCGATTCCCGGTTAAAGTGCAAGTATTTTTTCAAATCTATGTATGCAGTTTTTCTTGTCCCTAAAATCGATGACATGGTTCCGAAGAACAGATCTTCGTATGTCTTATAGTTTCAGACTTTCCCATGCTGACCGATCGAAATGGGCCATCCTGTATACAATGTAACCTAATGTAAGAGGAGCCAGAGTCTATATTTTACTCTCCACATCACAATTCGTTTGAAATTGGTTAACGCAGCAGAGCTATATTAACGAGATACTAATACTAGTAGAGTCAAAAGTCAATCGACTCTATTTTTAGTCTAGGAAATGTGATTTGGACTACATTCACACCGCAATATACATGACAGTTCCAGTGCTCAGTGATCCAGTGAACGATGCCTCGTTTAGGGGAAGCCTATGTTTAGCAGTGGACGCCGTTCAGCTGATGATGATGATCAAGTAGCTTAGAGCATTGACACTTGCGATTTGCGAGCAAGCTGCGGGCGAGTTATGGCCAGTTCACATTATTCCAGTAGCATTCCAGTCCAGCAATCCAATCCAGTGCTGGAATGCTACTGGAATAATGTGAACCGACACTGGAATGCACTGGAATGTACCCATGCCAGTGAGCATTCCAGTCCAGTGACTGGAGAGACCGTCAACTTTTCATTCCAGCTCACCCAATCCAGCGCCACTGGAATAGTGTAAACCGTCAATCCAGTACTGGATTGAACGTGATATAGTGAATACGCGTGGTTGTTTTTGGTAACAGTCTTTAACACTCTTAAAAGACTGGAATAATGTAAACGATATGCTCCAGTCCACAACTGGACTGGATTAGCCCGCTGGATCACTGGACTGGAATTATGTGAACTGGCCATTAGAAGCGAAGTTCCATATAAATGTCACTCGTGTCGTGGCGAACTCGCTACGAGTTTCCCGCGACTGGTTTTGTATGGAGACTCGCCCGCAGCTCGCCCACAAATCGCAAGTCTGCCGTCCTAGTCTAAAAGGAGACTTTTTGCTATGCAAGTTCATAGTAAAAAGTCGCCTTTTAGACTAGGACGGCAGAAGTGTGATAAGGCCCTTATAGATTATGTTTTGAACGTTACAGGCATTGAGAAGTTTTGTGAAGATCGACCCCACAGAAATATATCGAGGTAGAACGAAAAGCTGTATGTACCTCGTCGCGTGCTAAAAAGAAGTGGTGGCGACCTACTTTGCACGTCGTACACTTCAGTTGCCGTCAATATTATTATTAGATTTGAAAAGCTTATAATAATGGCATAATTAATTGCTAAAATGAAATGGAAAATTTATGTTTTCTATCACTAAATTACATTACAAGGCGTCAAGTGTCAAGCGAAAAACGTTATACCTACGCTTAGTTTCCATACAAATCGACGAACTATTCCATAAAACCTGTCTCGATATATTTCTGTGATGGACCCAGACAGCAGTGTTTGTAAAATAAACTCACGTTATACGAAACGCGGGAAATATCATGTAAAGGTGACGGCGGTTTTCCATACAAACAGAAAGAGCGTATTGTTGCAGACTACCCCGCACCTCTACCATGTAAGGCGGTATACAGCCTGTAAATCTTATACGGGCGAATATTGAAACGGTGGTCAGCATAGGACCTAAGAAGCATATTTAGATAACTATTGCTTAAAACCACAATGAAAATATTTACCATACAAAATTATTCGGGCCGCAATGTAACGCAACACATTCAAGTTGACAAACACGCTAATTGACAGTTACTTTAAAAAAGCTCGTATCTCGTAATGTCATAACAAGCATGTATGCGGTACATTGCTGCTCGGTAAATTTTCAAAAATGAATTACGAGGTCACTATTAAGTGTAATTTAAAAAATCATATTAATTAATGATAACACTACTAAACGCTATATCTGGTTTAATTGTTCGCCCGTATTAGACTTACACGCTGTATAATAATAAAATAATAACTGGCCAAGAGCATGTCGGACCAAGCTCAGTGTAGGGTTCCATAGCCGTAACTATAAGGTAAATAGCCGTAACTATAAGGTAAAAAATACGATGTAAAAAAAGTACAACAACAAAAGAGCGTATCTTCATAGCAATTACGTCCTTTTGTTGAGAAGCGCAGTTTATCGGCAATAACTCAAAAACGGTACATTCGATCTTGTTGAAAATAATTTTCGTTGAAAGTATTAATTAAGCGTTACCTTCGTGATTTTTTTCATATTTTTCGGACGCACAGTTTAGAAAATAGAGGGGGGGGGGGGGACACAATTTACACAACTTTCGGAGCGATTATTTCCAAATACATTCACTAAATCAAAAACATTACTTAGGAACCTTATAGTGTTTTTTAAAGAGCTGTCGAACTATGTACCACACGTTGATATTTGCTGAAAACATTTTTTTTTACTGTCTTTAACCTGTATGGAGTGCCCCCCCTAAAAATATTTATTTAAATTATTTACATACCAAACTAAGTAGCGGCTCATAAAACACACCTATATTCCAAATTTCATCAATATCCATCATGTAATTTCTGAGTAAAATGCCTGTGACATACGGACAGACAGACAGACAGACAGACAGACAGACAGACGGACGGACATGACGAAACTATAAGGGTTCCGTTTTTGCCATTTTGGCTACGGAACCCTAAAAATATGCTTTTCTTTTATAACGACTTTTATTCCGTGTGTACGGTATTAGGTCCAACTTAAGACTAAAACAATTTCTTATAAAATAGAGCGAGACCGACTGTATTCCTTTAAATTCAAATTATGATATGTTTTCCAACTGTCGATGTCGCCCAGTCCGCCTCGGACACGCCTCGGAGATAGTGTGAGGTCGCATACCCACCCATACCCCATACCCAGATGCAATCCTCACAGTATTCATTCGCTTTTTGTTTGTATGGATATGGAGAACTGACCGACTCGCATCACCTTAATAAGTTTAATATTTTCCATGTAAGTGGGCGATTCTCCGGAGCGCTTTTACCGCGCGGTTCGAAAATCATTGTTGTCCGACGATTATTTGGGTTATTCTTCAGAAATATGTCTGCGACTTATTCCTCTGTCTCCATATATTTAGTATGAAAAAGGGCCAGAGGAATAAGGTGACCGCAGAAAAGAAGTACAAAGCGTGACAATTTTGATAAAACTAGACTTAGCCTCGGGACCGTCTTTCGGTTTCATAAAAAGTTAACTCATAGGCATCGTCTTTTTGAATAATATTTACTGAGACAATAATGACGAAAAAACGCAGTAAAAGCGCTAAATATTTGCCCAAGACATCGATGACTAGAGAAAAGTGTAGAAAATCCTGACTTCTAATGGGATGTTAGCGTTAATGAACATTTACGCAACTGGATGTAGGTCTTGTTTAAAATAAATATTGGTTACATCATATGTCCCTCGTATTATTTTTTACCGTGACTGTTCCTTTATTTATGAAAATGACGTAAACTGTTCTATTTTGCTCCTCTGTGCTCATTACTGCAAGACTAGGTACGTGGGCTCATTAAAATTTAATGAAACTACAATACAATATTTTTAAAGTTCATTTTTTACATCACACGCATACAAATACATATAAATGTGATGATTATTAAAAAAACTGGACAAGCGCGAGCCGGACTCGCCCACCGAGTAGGGTTCCGTACAATTTTGTACGAAAATATAATAAAGTAACCTATGAATTTTGATTCCCTTAGTAAGGTCTATTTTTTACGATTTCAGCATTTTTCCTATACTTGTGGTATAAGGCGGTATTACTTGCCAAATTTCATAGTCCTAGGTCAACGGAAAGTAACCTTTGAATTTTGGTTTTCTTGAGAGTATCGAAGTTTTTGCGGCATAAACGGCCGTATCTTTTTTTCACGTTAACTTAGAAACTTGATTTTTCACATTTTCAAGGGACCATAGACTTCAGTATATGGTTTTAATTTCAACTCGATACCTCCGCGATACGCTTTCCCAAGATAAAGGGTCTTGACACACAGCACAGATAGCTTTTATTGTAATACTTAATATTTTTGAAAAGTGAAACTGGTGAGTTTCTCCCGGCGCTTCTTCTCACCAGAAGGTCATTTTCATTACCCGAAGCGCTAAAAGAAAATAATAGAATTCGAGTGGGGACTCGGGGAGACCTTTTTTTGACCGGCTTAACTGCCGTCCTAATTCAAAAGGACGCATCTAAAAAAAACGTTTTTTTTTGCATTTTTATATATCTCTCTATAAAAATAAATCTTAGTTTAATTTTTTTTCCTAAGTCATTAAGAAAATTTTGCACACCTCAAAAATCGTGCCATTTCTACAACTAAAATTGCTTGTTTCTCAAACCCTATGAAACTGATTGTGAGATGCGTCCTTTTGAATTAGGACGGCAGTTAAGCCGGATTACGCGTCGATAGACGTCGGGGGACCCTCTCCGATCCGATGTACCGTTCGTCGTTGTGCGATGCGTCTCGCTTCTGGCGGAATGATGCACGCGCACGCGATTGGCCGCGCCATCTTTGTTGCTTAGGGTTACCAGGTGAGAAATTGAAAAGTCCGGAAAAAAGTCCGTATTTCATAATAAGTCCTGATATTTTGTCACGAGTCATGGTTACTACAAGTACTAACAGATTAGTTTGAAAATTAATGAACGTGTTAATTATTTGTGCAATTCGTTTAATAAATTGATTCTAAAGACAAATAGGGTAGATTATCATGCTTACTATACGTTAAGTTGTAATATTGTCTGAAAATATTTTATGTTTATGATTATTGTAACTGATTTAATAGAAACCTAACGATATACTAAAAATCGCGTATTTAATTTTACACTCCATTGATACCTATTAAAAAAAACTCTAAAATGTTATAAAAGGCTTGTATATAAAATTAAGTGTATGTATACGCAATGTAACTTAATTTTTTTTATTAAAATAAGCGATAATTCCCGAAGTTGAAGACAATAATCAATATACTTACTGTATCCTATTGTACCTATAAGTGAAAATCCTGATACATATTTTCAAAGTCGGACCACAGAATAAGTAATAGTACGTCGTACAGAAGTCTCTCTCTCTAACAAAACTGTTGTTCGGGTCCGACCACTGGAAGGAACGCATATCGGACCGTCTCTCTCTATAGCATAACACCCGGGTCCTAACGCGTGCTCTTTCTGGTCGCTGGCTAAGGCCCTCTAAGCCCCTCAAGGCCACGCGGCGAAATCGCGGAGTGAGTCACTCCTTTACCTCTAGCACAACTGTGACAGGCGACTCTTTGTCACGCGACAAATGCTACTTATCTCTTTCCACTCAATATCACGTTTCACGCCATTCTAAGAAAACGAGCCGCATCTATCATGCACCGCGTACGAGATAGCACCAACAGCATACTGAGAGTCATTGCAGATAGACTTGATTGTCCTATAGCAAGACACTGGGGGAATTTACATATTGAATAGACCATTAGATATACACATACTAACATAGTTTTTTAAGTCAATGAACTAACACAATTGTATGGATCCTAGTTATCTGAAATAAATGATTTATTATTATTATTATTATTAATATAGTGTGACAGTGACAGGTGATGCTCTATCGCGCGAGATACGAAGTCGCGGCCAGTTATGCTAGACGTACTGGTCTGACACTGACAATGATCTCTCAAAATCCAGAAATCTTAGGATAAATCCTGAGTTATGGTAACCCTGACGCCGCCCCGCAGCCCGCGCGGCGCGGTCGACTTCGATCGAATTCTGCCGAACGCCAAATGTACTAGAATAGAACGGCACCGCATTCACGAAGTCTCCACGCCTTTCCATGCGAAGGAATCGTAGATATTTACCTAAATTTATCATCTATTAACTTACACTACATTACTTTGAAGTATTAATAACTTAAACTAAGTTACTGTGCTTAATATGGATACGGAAGAAAAATTAATCAAGCTAGTGGAACAATGTGAATGCTTATACAATCTCACCTGCCGGAAATACAATGACAAGCATACGAAGCAAAAGGCGTGGAGGATTATTAGCAGAGACTTGGGAATTCCAGGTGAGATTTCCATTTAATTTACCTCAATAACATTGGACAACAAAATATTGTTACAAGAAAGATGAGATACAAAAAAATTGCTGTCTTCAAAAAAATACTTCAATCATTCACAAAAACAGTGTTTTAGTAAATTTTGCAAAAACTTTGAGATTGCAAATGTTATGTCTCATGCACTATAGTAACAACAATGCCTGTGACATACGGACGGACATGACGAAACTATAAAGGCGCGTACGGATAGCGCGTACACTGGTACGCGTAGTCAGTTTACGCGTGTCCGGAACGTCATATCCGTACTTGCAGCTACGCGTACACTCTTGGGGAACGCGTACCGCGCGAGCTAGCGCGCGAAGCGAGCCGCCGTCAGTCGGTTTTTGGTCGCGCGTCAAAGAGGATACACACGAGCGGGTACGCTATATTTGGACGCCAAAATGAATAGACACGCGTGTTCTTCGAGTTTCAATAATGAAAATATTAACAACCTTTTCAAGAATTATTTCAAAATCTTGCAAACTCATTCTCACAAAATTTTTGTCCCCACTTTCTTCATAATTTATATCGTCCATAAGCCTATTTCCACACTGTAATCTTTCACGATACAATTTTTTCATCCACCATCTAGGTTTCCGTTTGTTTCTCTTTTTTTTATTTAAAATGTGTTGAATAATGAGTAATGCCGCAGCAGTGGCGGTGCACGCAACCGCTACTTTTGTCGGAGTCATGGCGAATGACTGGGGCTCGCGGAGCGCTCTGGATCGATTGACCTCGCGTACAGGTTTGCGGCGGTCCGTACAGGAGCTGTACGCGTATCCAATGTACGCGTGGACAGTGTTTCCCAACTACGCGTAACACAGGAACGCGCTATCCGTACGCGCCTTAAGAGTTCCGTTTTTGCCATTTTGGCTACGTAACCCTAAAAAAGCCACATTTTGCTGACCAGTGTATTTTGTCCTGCTGTCGGGAGTACAGTCAGCAGCAAACGACTAAGTAGTTGAAGAGTAAAAATAAATGTAGAGTACACACATTAGTCAGATATGAGCGAAATGTAGAGTAGCGTAAGTCCTAATTTGAGACTATGCGACTATGTACAATACAATACAATCATACTTTATTCAACACCAAAAGAAAACTTTTTGTACCTCGTTTAAATCTGACTTATTCCCTTTTATACTAGAGGTACGATAGTACACATACGCGTAGGTACGTCTAGCATAACTGGCCGTGACTTCGTTTCTCGCGCGACAGAGCATCACCTGTCACTGTCACACTATATTGAGTGGAAAGAGATAGGTAGTATTTGTCGCGCGACAAAGAGTCGCGTGTCACAGTTGTGCTAGAGGTACAGGAGTGACTCACTCCGCGATTTCGCTGCGTGGCCTTGAGGGCCTTAGCCAGCGACCAGAAAGAGCACGCGTTAGGACGTGTTATGCTATTGTCAAGACTCAAGAGTTTTAGAGCTTTATTTTGATCTTGTTTATTGCTGACTGTGTGCTGAAGATCGCGCGGTCGTTCACCAACAAGATGGACCGATCAATACAAGTGAAAGACTCGTCGTCCTCCAAATTCTACACGGTTGCAAGAGACGCGCTGGACAGAAACCGGTGGAGGCAGATCTGGCAGATCATCCGCGCCAGGTGCAACCCTGATGCTGACCACGATCCTCAGACATGAGGGACCGACCCCAGAGAGAGATTGCTGACTGTACTTACCTATCAATATCATGATTGACACACTCAGTAGGCAGATTCAGACTTTCGATGTCAATCTCGTGCGTAATTTGACCCGTAAACTAGTGGAACCTCGACAGCTCGAAACTTAAGGGAAACGCTAAAAAAATCATGTTAAAGAGATTTCGACTTATAGAATTCTTCGACTTAGAGAGGTTTTCATAGGCCCTTGTTGGACTTATACAGGCTTTTAAAGCTTTTGTACTTTTAACTTCGAGTTACAGAGGTAAAATACTTAGATAAAAATTCGAGCTACGAGTAGGTATAGAGGTAATATTTACTATACACCTACCTGCCATATTTTTTCTTCTAGTTACAGAGGTAAAGTTCATCTATTTCGAGTTATAGAGGTAAAATTGTACTAAAAGGTCTTGTCATTGGCAACTTCGACTTATGGAGGTCTAATATTTCGAGTTATGGAGGTTTTGCGACTTGAAGGGAAGGGAACGCGATTTTATTTCGAGGTATCGTATAGAGCAGGGGTTCCCAAAGTGTGCCTGTTACTGGGTAGCATTTGACTGGATTGAGGTGAAATTTGGCATGCAAGTAGACCAAGTCCTGGATTAAAATTTTGGATACTTTATATCCTGGTAAAAAGTTCCCCATGGTCGGGCGAATTCGTAGGGTAAATGGTGCTAGTCTTGTACAATAATCTCAATGTCTTATCTGAGCATGGAAGGCTTCTAGGGTTATGATGCTATGCTTTGTCACGCGATAGAGATAAATGATAAAGTATCCGTCACTCTCAGAGCCTTATCACACTTGCGATTCGCAGGCGAGCTGCGGGCGAGTTTCCATACAAAACCAGTCGCGGCGAACTGGCGGCGAGTTCGCCGCGAGCGACATTTGTATGGAACTTTGCTTCCAACTCGCCCGCAGCTCGCCCGCAAATTGGACGTACTTATGCAAACGGGAACCAACCTACATCAGCTAGATAGGATTGTATTCTCTAAAGCTAACAGTTGAAATTTTAATGACTTTTTGTGTGGGTTGGTTCCCGTTTGCATAAGTACGTCCAATTGCAAGTGTGATAACTTGATAAGGCCCTCACACACTATTTGCCAGAACGTGACGGATGCTTTATCATTTATTTATGCCACACCTGGCCATAAAGTAGCTTTTTCCGCTCGCTGCGCTTACGGAAAAAGCCGCTTTCTGGCCAAGTGTAGACATAAAATTATGTACACAACACGGGAGGTAATAAAGACCCCCTAGTTGTGTAATATACTATTATCGCATGACAAAGTGTAGCATCATACGCCTACGGTTTTTAAGTGTGGGTGGTATGAATATCTGCTCATCATCATCCGCCTATACCGGGTGAAATCTGGGACGTGATTCAAGATAATTAAATCTCAATCTATCCATGATTTTGAACAACTTTTACTATGGGGTCAACTCTGTAAATGCAAAAAAAAAATAAGGTCATGAATATACCTACTTACCAAAATGTATGAGAGAGTTGTATTTTTTTAACCGACTTCCAAAAGAAGGACGGTTCTCAATTCGTCTGTATGTTTTTTTTTTTTTATTTTTTTTTTGTGTGTTTGTTCACCGATTACTTGAAGACGGCTGGACCGATTTGAAAAATTAGTTTTTTGTTTGAAAGGGTAGACTTTCGAGGTGGTCCCATTGCAACCAAGTCAGGATCTGATGATGGAATCTTGGAGAAATCGAGGGAACTCTTCAAATATTATAGGCACACATATAGCGATTTCGGTATTTTTCGTAATTTCTCGTCCATCTCTTATTAGCAACAAGTTTTTAGTGTTAACCGACTTCAAAACAAAGAGTAAATTTGTATCTAGGTTTCTTCCCCGATTACTTGAAGACGGCTGAACCTATTTGGAAAATTCTTTTTTTGTTTAAAAGGGTATACCTCCGAGGTGGACCCATTGCAACCAAATCAGGATCTGATGATGGGATCTTGGAGAAATCGAGGGAACTCTTCAAATATCATAGGCACACATATGCGATTTCGGTATTTTTCTTACTTTCTCGTGCATTTCTTATTAGAAATAAGTTCCCAGTCTTAACCGACTTCAAAACAAAGAGCAATTTTTATGTAGGCTTGTTCCTCGGTTACTTGAAAACGTCTAGACCGATTTGGATTTTTTTCTTTTAACCAACTAGACTTAAGTCTATTTGGTTAAAATAATATTTTTCCAGCGCCACTAAAAGTTTAAAAATAAAGTAAATTTTTAAAACAAAAAATAAAAACCGACTTCCAAAAACCTAAACTAAAAACCAAAAAATAATATGTTAATTACCCCAAAGAAATGGATAATCAACGATTCATATATACATATACAGATATTTATACTTTTTAACCTGTTATTTTTGAAGTTAGTTAGTTCCTTAGCTGGCACCGACTTCAAAAATAACAGGTTAAAAAGTATAAATATCTGTATATGTATATATGAATCGTTGATTATCCATTTCTTTGGGGTAATTAACATATTATTTTTTGGTTTTTAGTTTAGGTTTTTGGAAGTCGGTTTTTATTTTTTAACCGACTTCCAAAAGAAGGCCGGTTCTCTATTCGTCTGAATGTTTTTTTTTTTTTTTTGTATGTTTGTTACGCGATTACTCGAAGACGGCTGGACCGATTTGAAAAATTCTTTTTTTGTTTGAAAGGGTATACTTCCGAAATGGTCCCATTGCAACCAAATCAGGATCTGATGATGGGATCCTGGAGAAACCGAGGGAACTCTTCAAATATTAGAGGCACACATATAGCGATTTCGGTATTTTTCGTAGTTTCTTGTCCATTTCTTACTAGCAATAAGTTTTTAGTGTTAACCGACTTCAAAAAAGGAACAAATGTTTATGTAGGTTTCTTCCCCGATTACTTAAAAACAGCTGGACCGATTTGGAAAATTATTTTTTTGTTTGAAAGGGTATACTTCCGAGGTGATTCCATTGCAACCAAATCAGGATCTGATGATGGGATCTTGGAGAAATCGAGGGAACTCTTCAAATATTAGAGGCACACATATAGCGATTTTGGTATTTTTCTTAGTTTCTCGTGCACTTCTTATTAGATATAAGTTTCCAGTCTTAACCGACTTCAAAACAAAGATCAATTTTTATGTAGGTTTGTTCCCCGATTACTTGAGGCTAGACCGATTTGGAAAAATTTTCTTTTAACTAAATAGACTTTAGTCTATTTGGTTAAAATAGTATTTTTACAGCGCCACTAAAAGTTTAAAAATAAAGTAAATTTTTAAAACAAAAAATAAAAACCGACTTCCAAAAACTTAAACTAAAAAGCAGAAAATAATATGTTAATTACCCGAAAGAAATGGATAATCAACGATTCATATATACATATACAGATATTTATAGTTTTTAACCTGCTTTTTTGTTTTAAAAATTTACTTTATTTTTATTTACAAAGTTGACCCCATAGTAAAAGTCGTTCAAAGCATGGATAGATTGAGGTTTAGTTATCTTGAATCACGTCCCAGATTTCACCCTGTATACGACTGCTGGGCACAGGCCTACTCTGTATATGACAGTCAATGGGCCGTAGTACCCACTGTAGGTTCCGGTCTCCACATACAATATACCTATACTAACATGTGACTATTTTATCCTTTTAGCCAAAGAATGTATGATCAGATGGAAACGGCTGAGAGAAAACTACAGCAAAGCAGTAAAAAAACGGGAAGACAAATGCGGCGCCGGCGCTCTACGCCCTTACAAGTACGAGAAAGAAATGGCATTCGTAAAACCTTATCTTGGCATTCATACTAAAACGCGAGACAAAATCAAGTTTATGAAAAAATCCGCTGCACAAGATACATTCTCTGAGGCTAACACAGCAGATGAAGATTTTCACAGTGATACTGAACCCAATGAAGTACCAACTAAAGTAACCAATAACATCGCTGAAATACTACAAAACTTGGTAGAATCAAGACAAAAAAGACATCCAATCGACGCGTTTTTCTCTGCAATGGCTGTGAACGTGAAAAAGCTACCGATAAGACTACAATTAGAGGTTAAAAATAAAGTGTTCAGTGCCGTCAGTGAAGCAGAATTGAAGAGTCTGAATGAAAGTGCTCCGGAAGGTTTTAATATGTATGCTGGTGACTATTGCGCGAACCCGTCATACGTGGCGCCTTGTCAAACATCACAGTCTACCATTTTGTATCCGTTAGTTAAATCGGAACATAGTGAACACAATTCTGAATCAAATTAAATGATATAAACTTAGATAAGACTTGCACTAACACCTATGTTTTTACACGACTAAAGTATAATATGTAGGTACATGTGTAAAGAAGAAAAATAAACACAATTTTTAATAATTCATATCTTTATTCTTTCACATAATTGTTACATCAACCAGGGCTGGAGCTGCTGCATATTCAGCAGAATGCCCCTAACGGCGCAAATATGCAGACATAGGCAGGGGCTACATGTTTTGGCCGTTTGGGTTTGAAACGCCGTGGCCATGGGGACCCAGTGCGATGGCGCTGTATAAACAAATATCCAGCAGGTTATCGAGTGGCCAGAGGGCTGGCTCCTTCCTAGCACAAAGGATCAGCATTGCCATTCAGCGTGTGCTATATTCACATTGCATTAGTACACAAAAAATATCTATATTAAGACAAAGTAGTATAAAAATTACATAGAGGCATCTTCGATCACGAACGAGGCAAAGCTACTGACTTTCTTCTACAGTTTACAGTTTATCGATGTCTTATATACGCTGTCCTATATCAACGTGAAAATAAATAAACAGTATTGTCGATGTTATTATTATGTCAAGCACTACGTTCGTGTCAGGACAACCTCTAGCACTCATCTAACAAACACATTAAGAAGGAGATGCTTAAAAAACGCGTGGTCTAGATTTTTTGTCTGTTGACGGCTTTTCACGTCACGCGTAATCAGCGTGATTATACTGATTATCATAATGCCCATGCGCAGCTTCCACCGGTCACTGCACTGCACGGGTCTGGCTCAACTCTACCGTGATAAAAAAAACTTTTCCCTTTGTTCTCTTTCAGGAAAAATACGACGACGAATAAAACACACTGTTCTATCCCGAGTGTTTTATTATGGCCTTTAGATAAGCCACAATATAAGATACCTAACTATAAATATTTCGTATTTAAGAGGAAAGAGTAAGGTGGAGAGAATTGAAAATTAGGTATTTGTAAAATGTGTCGCTGTCCCGCACTGCCCGCCTCTCCCGCGCAGAGCGCGATAGAGACAACTGCAGCTTGGACCGAAAATACCTTTTAAAATTTCATGAAAACTTAAAGTTTCGTAGTTCCCTGATTTCTTCCCCAAAACTTAACCTATTTAACTAATTTTTTCATTAAAGATTAAAGAAAGGCTTTGGCCGTGTTCATATGTTTTCCTTTTTTTTAATAATCTAGTCAAATTTATTTTCTGGATGTGTGAATACAGCGGAAAATCTGGCATTTTTTTAAAGGTTTTTGAAGGTTATCTCTTTTGAGAATCAATTTATCGTAAAAAGGAAAACATAGGAACATATCAATAGTAGCCATAGATTTTTGGACAAAAAATTATTGCTCTACTGGCATTAACCAGGGAGGAAACAGGGGACTACGTTTGTATGGAAAAACTGCCCTCCTGTTTCCTCTTAAGAAGAATCTAACAGTAAAACAGTATGCCAAATAGTAAAAACGTGTCGTATTTTGTTGTAGAGTCTTGTAAGCCTGTGCTATCGAAAGTTACTAAGGGTCAAATTAAAGGGCTTCCTCCATCGATACGGCAACGCCAAGATCAATAGGTAATTTATCCTTTAGTATGTAAGCGGCACAAAATAATTGAATAACATACCATAATTGATTAAGTGACATCTGGGCTGGTGAGCTTTTACCCCACGCTACGCGTACGGAAAAAGCCGCTTTCTGGCCAAGTGCAGACATAAAATTATGTTCTTACACAACACGGTCGCATATTTACGTCCCTCGCTTGCAGCTCGGGCCGTAAACATCTGCGATCTCGGCCTTTCTTTGTTTTACCACCCTAGTTGTGTAATATACTATATCCTCATTGGTTGTTAAATGTGATATCCTAGACCGTAAGAGTCAAAAGCTATCGCGTGCAAACGCGTTCTATTCCAGAGAGACAAATCATGTGATTTCATGACCTTTGACATTGTAAATTGATTCAATCAAGTCTTTACGTCAACTAAAGATAGGCGACCTACGTCAATGCAATTGTAGATGAACACTTAGGGTCACTGTATGTATGTTGCTTTGCTCAGTTATAGCTACTGCTATTTTTTCTTAACTCTGTTGATTACCTATTACTTATTAGTATGATTATTTATGATTTTATTTTACACAGACTTCCTAAAAGGCTTACATGCGTACAATTCTCCATTTGAAGAAGGTGAGAGTGAGGATTAACTAGTAATTCAGCTCAGATAACTAGGTAAGTTTTTCCTCTGTGATTTTTTATTGATGCTGACTATACCTATGGGCTCGCTGAAGTCTTTGACAGCATTCCTGACCAAATGAGGGGCTTACAATCCTAACCGCGCTTACAGACCAGCGGGGTTGGTTGAAGTGGTTCAACATTTCCTTATGGTGTGTGTATTTCTTCTGTGAGTAGACTTGGGAATCGCCCGCAAAGTAGTAACAACCTGAGTCCCAGCGTGCCCCCATTGTAAGCTAGAGCCCAGAAATCTAGGACGGCAGATTGTTGAATCGATAAAATACTCATTCAGCTGCGGAGCCGTGGTACTAAACACTACCACATAATATATTGATAACATAATCCTATCCTCTACATACAGCGTCCGGGTAGCTACATTTTAGCTAGAAAGCTGAAACTCCTTGGAATTATCTTATTGATGCCTACGCAAAGACTCGCCATAGCGATACAGCGCGGGAATGTTGCTTGCGTGATGGGCACTCACACACGAACTATAGGTGGCAGCACTAAACGACAAAAGTGACACGGGTGGACATTAAAGGAAACTATCACCTCTGTCAAATCAAGTAAGTAAGTAAATGTCAAATATAGTAAGTCGTAGCTACACTGATGTTAATCATCCTTCATCGCGATAAATTAACGTTTCTGTCAATGTGACCGCAGCATGAGAGGGTACTTGATTTAGATTGGCGGCACCAGTTGGCAGCACGTTCGTCGTGCACGTTTCCTATACTTTAGCCAACGACTTCAAACTTATGTTCTATTAACTAGCTACTATACTGCTGTCCTAGTCTCAAAGGCAACTTTTTACTATGGGCGCTCTATAGTCATTGTACCTTATATTACATACCAAGGGCGGTAAAAGGAAGAATACCCTAGATCGCAAGTGTTTCTGGCTGGCTGGCTCAATAGAGTTTCAATTTATACAGGAATAGAGTTTAGAGAACTTATTATACAAAATGGATCCTGGGCAAAACGTGTTGGTTGGTGTTATATGCGTTGTCCGTAAATTTTTAGGGTTCCGTACCAAAAGGGTGTCAACGGTACCCTATTACCAAGCCCCCGCTGTCCGTCTGTCTGTCCGTCCATACGTCTGTTACAGGACTGTTTCGAACCTTAATGGGTAGAGACTTCAAATTTTCACAGTATTTGCCGCTATAACAATAAATAATATGATGTAAATAAAATTAAAAATCAATTGGGGAAGCATACAAGAAACGTGTTTTCTCTAGCGTTCTCTGCTCGAACTCTCTCCAACGAATCCGACACGCACTTGGCCGGTTTTTTTAATCATGAGCCGCTTTCCGGTACGATTTCTTAAAACATGTTTAGGTATAGCGTTATTTTGAACCATGGAAACTTTACTCTTAGCCAGCATATCTTAAACGATATTGCGGTCAATGTGGCTAATTCCGTCTGGTGGGGCAATTCCGTACAGCGGTTTTTACGGCTAAACTATTATTCTAACAAACTTCTATATTCGTCAGTTAGTGTGAAAAGTTTCGCTCCTGTGCCAGTCGAGTCATCAAGTGCATACTATTGTTTGTTTGGCCGCAAAAACCGCTGTACGGAATTGCCCCACCAGACGGAATTAGCCACATTGACCTTAGCGGAATAATAATAATCATGTGAGAGATTTACATATCTATTTATATATCTATTAGCCACGGACGTCCATAGCTAGGCATAGGCCTCCCAGTCCCACATAAATCGTCACAGAATTGTCCCCCCGTAATTTTTTGGAAAAACATTTTTATGTACAAACAAACACAGTCTTTCAACGATTTTATTATTTATATGTATACATTTCCTTCTTTCTACTTTTTTTAGACTCTGTCAAACCCTCAATTAAATCTCATTATCATAATCATTTCTCGAAATCGTCATCAAACAAGGAAGTACGCTCACATAATACTGATGAATGCGTCTTGCATTTTAAAACTTAAAGCAGTTATTAACTATTAGTATTCAACTCGTTCCCAAATACTTGAAATTTCATAGGTACAATCGAACACACTGATAACTGTACATTTGTAAACGAATGTCAACTTTATTGCAACGTATTAAAGTATATCGGTGGTCAGTTAACAGTGGCTCCGTTTGTACACCTGCAACGTAGAAGCACGATACGATAGAAGCTATGTTTTGATTTACCAATTACAACTATGCCACAGTAATATCATCTTTATACTCATATGGATACAGTACAGTTTGGTATGAGTGTAACGCATTCACTATTAAGCTTCTCTTTGGTAGTCGCTAAATAGGTTTCGTCTACTAGTAATTTGAACCTTATTGTCATGACTATAAGTTTTTAATTAACTGAATAGTTACGAATACTACATGTTAACGCCTTATAACAAACTGCCGCCAAAACCTGAAAGGTGCTTTTAGTTTTTTCGACTCAGTCCAGGCGTTTTAAAATTGAAATTCGAACAGAATCGATTTACAACTTAAGTCGTTAACCTCAAAAAGTAGCGACTTGTCTATGGTATTATACAATAGTGTTTAAATGCATGGTAATTTCGACCTTATCGGAATTAAAATAAGGTGCAAGTGGACTGTATTAGTGATGTGCATCGTTTGCAGGAAAGTATTCGGTATGCAGTGTGCAGTGCAGCGGACGGCCTCAATTTTCGTGTGCAGTGATCTGGGAGTAACTGCATCAACGACCCCTACGTCAGCATTGGTTTCTGATGTGGAAAATTAAAAATACTGACCTGACTCTACGTTTTGGTATAAATGTGTTAGCTCTGTTGACCTATCCTATGTTGGAGCCGGTCAGTCTGTGGATAGGTTTACGTATGTGAATTAGTGAATGCAGGGGCTAGTCAGGTCAGAGAAGCATAATAATTATATTGACAGTAAATTAGTAGCAGTGACGAAGCAAAAATCTAAATATTTTGTTCCCATATTATCACCCTATGTATTATTTTATTACCAATAAATAACGTTATTCTACAATTCTACATCTTAGCAATGTTGCCATGATTGTTACAGTCATTATAATTATCGTATTATTTCTTCATAAAGCCTTGCGTATCTCTTGCGGCTTTCCTAATCTATAATTGGCCTTATATTTAATAACCTTTTTAATCATTATTTATGTCATTGAGGTAAACAGTTTATTTTATTTATAAAAAAATATGCACCTAGAGTTGGTGATGACTTGATGAGATTTCAAAAGATAACTGCAGATGTTTTTATTAATGATTTCATTGAATAATAATTGGTTTTGAAATATTGGTATCTAAAATGTATTAGTACTTTATAGGTATCGTGAGATTATTACCTCGTTGACAAGTAGGTAATACCAAGGACCATTAAAACAAGAGGACTGTCATTCTCCACACAAAAAGATGTTCCCCGAATTTACAACGCCATCTATGTATAAGCTTGGTAAAAGAGTTATATTATTTACAATTATTCAACTTTGCAAACGTGACGCAGTATTTAAATGTTAGAATTTATTTATTTTTAGCTGTTTACGAACTAATTGTTACTATACTATGTTTCTTTGTTCAATTATAACATCGTTAAATGTTTAGTTTTTTAGCGCCATCTAGTTTTTGCCCGGAAATCCCCTAGCGGTCGGGTTACAATCTAAAGTATGGAGAATGACAGGCCTCTTGTTTTAATGGTAATGGTACTTGGTAATACTTATTAAAAGTTTTGAACACTTTCGTATATCCCGCTACTTTATCGTTATAAGACATCATTGCCAGTCTAAAAAAGATTCTCATAAAATATCTTACAAAATTATCTGTTTAAAGATTATAGGTACCTATATCTTAATTTTTAAATATTATCATTGCGTTATCGAAAAAAAAACGTTATAAACAAATGATAATCAAAATTTATTTCAAAAAATCTGCAATAAAACGCTATCAGTGAAAGTCAAGCGTTACTGACTCTATGGTCCAATTCGTTCACTACTAATGGCGTGTCTTCCGGTACCACACGTTATAACGTCAAAATGGCAAAGAAAAAAGGCGATGAGAAAGTAAATCCAGCTCCTCAAAGTGATAACGAGGAGCAAAATTTTGACGAGGAACCCAATTTTGAGGATCCGGAAGATTACGTGGACGATATCCCTGATGAAGGTACGAATTTTAATTCAGAGGTTGGGCCGGCCATATGCGTCACCCGCGCAATTTTTGCAAATTTTGTGCCTAATTACACCAAATTAACGATAACGACAGTTTTTTATAGTTCCTACCTACCCTGTTGATAATTATTCTCTTTAGATATCGCATTGTTGTGTTATTTTATGTCATGTAACATAACCTAACTTTGACGTTGCAGAATTGTTAGCGGATCTTCTCGAGCAAAAGCCTCAGGAGTCTGACGGCTACGAGAATGTGGTCGTGGTGGACGGGTGTCCGCAGGTCGGCCCCGAACGCCTGGAGAAGCTCCAGAGCGTCATAAACAAGATCTTCAGCAAGTTTGGGAAGATCGTGAACGAGTATTACCCCACCACAGAGACTGGAGTGACTACGGGCTATATCTTTCTGGAGTATGGGAACGCCCAGAACGCCGCGGAGGCCGTGAAGGCCACTAACAACTGTAAATTAGACAAGCAGCATACATTCTTGGTGAATTTGTTCACAGACTTCAAGAAGTGAGTACTGTGTTAGCATTGTTGTTGCAATATTAAAGGATTTGTTATTATTTTCTGTGTATTGGCATCTTAAAAATGCTATAGTCTATTTCTATACCATGTTTAATTGTTTGTATTAACAACATTAAAAATAACCTTAGCTTACCAAACCTATTTCATTATGTTTTCATATTGAAGCAACATTTTTAAGTTTCAGCATTGTTTTAGCTATTTAGTTACAAAATATATATCAGGAAAGAGTTAGGTTGGGGGTAATAAACCATTATTTGATTAGCATAATTTAACATTTGTGAAATGTCACACATACCATTCAAGGTTATTTGAGTGATTACAGAATTCAATGGAAAATCATTTACTACTTATATTTTTTACCTTAATTTTTTTAGTAAAGCTGTTAAGTATTTCAGGGTAATCATCATCATTTTCCCCCAAAGACTTTCACAACAAACAGTTGCTCGCTTCTTACGTCTATTAACTTCTGGTGACCTTAACCATATTTCAGGGTAAAACCAAATCTATACATTAAGTTTCAAATAATATTTTTCCAGGTATGCAGATATCCCTAAAGAATGGGAGCCGCCAGCGCCCCAGCCGTTCAAGGTGCAGTCCGACCTACAGTGGTACCTCATGGACCCTGATGCGTATGACCAGTTCCTGGTCGGCATTGGCACGGGTGTGGCACTGCAAGTCTGGCAGAACGCCCTGCCGGAACCTTTGCTATTGCAAGAGAGGCCGGTATGTAAATCATGTTCTCTTCAGTCTAAATTTTATTCTGTTTGTTCTTCTCTGTCGTCTCATTACTGCGAAATGTGACCAATTGCAATGTCCTTCCACATATGCGGTCAAGGGTCATATGGGATGCCCTCTGTACCACAATCATTCCTTATGATGTCAGACCAATTTGTTAGGATGTGTCCTCTGGTGCGTCGGCCTTTAACCTGGCCCAAAATAAAGTTTTTCTTACGGCACTGCTGATTGGAACATATGAAGAATTTGAGGATCCTCTTACTGCAAATTCTTTTTATACATGACTTTTCATTGCAATGAATATGAAATGACAAAGCTTCATACATGTTTTAGCAAAATGTTTTAGAGTTTCCTAATAAGCAATTAATTATACCAGTGTCCATGATAAATAATGATAACAAACAACATTATAATGAAGTGTATTTGTAAAAAGTGTCATATTTTTGCACTTCAAATATTGTCCATTGATTTATTTGGTAAACATATCTATTATTTAAAAAGAGAAAGTTAACATGCAACAAGTAGAATTATACATTGCTTATCTTTAGGCTACTTTCTTAACACATTTAGTGCCAAGAACTCAAGTATTGGATTAATTTTTTAGTAAAATTTGGGAGGTTGTTGCGAGGCCAACAAGCCACACTTTCGGCCCAGTCCGACCCTATTATTATATATTAAGTAGTTTGTTCTTATCTTCATGATATAAAACAAGCACATTTAAGTATGAAATGTTTGATGTATTTAGTTGGGTTTTCCTTGTCAGCAAATTTTTTGAACTGCTGGCAAGATCAAAGTCCACACTCATTAAGTTATTGTCAGTAATAAACAAAACCATATTTCAATTAATACAAAATTTTAATGAGGTTAGGTATTGTTTTGAAACTAATTATTAAAACTCAGCTCGATTACCTATTACAAAGAAATTTAAATAATTAAGGCTAAAAACCATCCTTTAAATCAGTCAATGATTAATACACTTTACGGAATACCTAAAAAAATATCATTCTTAAGCAATATACTCGTAAAGAAGCTATAACGATGATGAGTAGAATAATATAGAAACATCAAATAACCACCATAATTCGGTTCACCGTTTTTCGACTATACATCATATAACTTTTTTTACTCTTAATAGTTGTTAGAATCTATAGTTAAAGTTTTTCGGGTTACTCGGGCTCACATTGATTTTAATTCAAAGCAATATAACACTATCGAGTGTCGGCGTGTCTTTGCGACACAAAGGCCTCCTCCAGCTTTTTCCACTCTTCTCTTATTGTAGCAGTTCCCTGTCACAATGGCAATTTAAAAAAAAAAATTGAAGTTGTTTATTTTAATTTGTATAAATTATTCCAGAACTGGACAGAAACGTACGCAGTATGGTCTCCACTGGGCACGTACCTGGCGACGTTCCACTGGCGAGGCGTCGCGCTATGGGCCGGGCCCAAGTTCTCCCAGTTCCAGAAATTCTTCCACCCCGAGGCCCGCTTCATCTCTTTCTCGCCTTGTGAGAATTATATCGTTACCTTCTCACCGAGCAGCGATAGGGGGGACGACAAGAAACTCATTATCTGGGATATTAGGTATGTATTTTTTTTTATGTAGCCTGCGTGGTGTCCGCTGGGCAAAGGCCTCTCCCTGTGATTTCCACAACTCCCTAGGCATCAACCTCCTTGGTCAGTAAGTAAGGAATGCATCCAAGTCATCGCGCCATGTATTATTAGGTGTTATTATATTATTCAATGTTATTATCTCTTCAAGGTTTATTTTCTTTTAACTCATCGTTCTTAATAACGTGCTTACTGTAGTCAATACAAATTATTTCATGCTAGACATTCAATCTGCTTTCAGAAATTTGCAAAAATTAAGTGAATTTCACCTATTAAGTTTGTTTTTTAAAAGATCAAAAACTAAAAATAAGTAGATGACGTGAACGAGACATTTACTGTAAATAAAATAAATACTTATTCTACCATGCACTATTCACTTTTTAATTTAGAAACAATATGTCAAATATTAATTTAGAAACAATAAATTTAATGACCTCAAACCGGAGGATGGCCGCAACTTCGTTTGCGAAGGTAAAATAAGCCAAATGTCTTTTTATTCGCCATAGTCGAGTAAAAAGTATCTTACTTGTATACCAAATTTCATGGAAATCGGTCCGAGAGTATTTGCGTGATGCGCGCACGCGATTTTTATATGTATAGATCAGAGTTTCTTAATTCTTTTTTTGGTCATGGACCCCTAGATTATTTTGAAAACCTTACAGACCCTTTCCGAATATAATCAGAGAAAAAGAAAATCAAAGGCACTTGAAAGTTTGTGTTGTATGCATAGCCACGGACCCCTGGCTCTCGTATCGCGGACCACAATTTAAGAAACCCTGGTATAGATAGATAGATAGATCTATGGCAGTAAGACCAATCGTTTCTGATGTGTTCTTGTAGACTGCGAAGAAAATGTTTGATTTAATTATAAGTAATATCAGTGCCGTAAATAGGGCGGTGCCACCGGTGCCCAGGCACAGGGCGTAGACTGGAGGGCGCAAGAATGGCCAGACCAGGCAGGACCCTAGGTAAAAAACAAGGGAGCAGTTATAGAAGCTTGCACAGGGCGCAGAAATAGTACATTACACAACTAGGGTGGTAATATAAAGAAAGGCCAAGATCGCAGAAGTTTGCGGCCCGAGCTGCAAGCGAAGGACGTAAATATGCGATCGAGGGCTTTCTTTATTACCTCCCGTGTTGTGTACATCATTTTATGTCTACACTTGGCCAGAAAGCGGCTTTTTCCGTACGCGCAGCGTGCGGAAAAAGCCACTTTATGGCCAGGTGTGGCATAAAACCTATTGACGGCACTGAGTAATATTAGTTGTAAAGAAAATGTTATGTATCGCTTTTTTTTTAATTGTAAATTACCTCTATTATTTCGACTAAAGGTCTGTATCCATAGTCATGAAATAAATACAAAAAAAGTGTTTGATGTCTTAAAATAAATAAAATAAATTATTTCTGCAAGTAGGTCCTCAAGGGCTCTTCTACATGTCTCATTATACTGTTTTCTCTTTTCTTTTGGCGCTTCGGGTAATGGCCTTCTGGTGAGAAGAAGCGCCGGAAGAAACTCACCAGTTTCTCTTTTCGACCGTATTACAAGTCTTAAAACACATGTAATTAAAATGTATGTATGTATCCAGAACGGGGCAGGAGAAGCGCAGCTTCCCGCCGCCCGACGAGTACGTGACGTGGCCGATCTTCCGCTGGAGCAAGGACGACCGCTTCTTCGCGCGTCTCGGCGCAGACGTGCTGTCCGTCTACGAGACGCCCGGCTTCGGCCTGCTCGACAAGAAGTCCATCAAGATCCCCGGAATAAGGTATTTTAACACGCTTTTTACTAGGGATGTAACGATACATCATTTTGCCGATACCGATACCGATTATTGTAGTAAATAAACGGCGATACAGATACCGATATCGATGGCTAAATAGTGAAATATGCACCTCAGACATCTGTATATCTTTACTATACATAAAACATGGCTATTTGTATAGGATATTTAACAGGGACTCGACCTTGAAAGTAAAGTAAAAATAAATAAATTGTCAACTCAAAATTCAAAGAAAATATTTATTTTGAAACAATGATATAACTAACGAAGTAATTATCACTACCCAAGGTAATAAACCGATACATAAATTAAGTTAGTAATTAAAATTACTTTTTGCAGTTTTTTTTTGAGACAGCAAATTTTTTTCGCGCTTTTCAAATATCGGTTGTAGATAATCGGCGATATATCGGTATCGGTATCGTTACATCCCTACTTTTTACCTACAGATGAAACAAACAAAAACAAAATATAAAGACATAATTAGTTTCTCTTCGGCGTTTTAGGAGCGTGCGATACGTATTCAAGGTCTAGACGCAGACAGTGCGATCTGTACTGCAGCATTCTTACGCATTCTTTACTTGCGTTCGTTCACGGCGCGCACACATACAAGCCGCGCGATGTACCTCTTCTAGGAAGAAAAAATACTGCTACTATACTATGTATTTAAGTTTGGGGTTCGAGGTTGTTTGTGTGCGTGTATCTGTTACCGTATTCCTCGGGAAATGACTGAATCGATCTCGATGCGGTTTTTTTAGCCAATGCAGCTTCGCAGCTCTTACTGAATTTTTGTGTCTACAGTCTGTTTATTTATTTATTTAATTAAACTTTATTGCACAAAAGAAAACTTATCGTACAAAAGGCGAACTTAATGCCATAGGGCATTCTCTACCAGTTAACCTTAGGGCAAAGTAGATAGCTTGTGGGCGGTGCAACTAACGTCATTTAATTTTAACTACATTGCCAATACACTATACATATCTCTATTGTATATCCGTAGTAAATTCATCTTTACTTCCAAAAGCACTGCGTGTAAAAAAGCAGTAGGTTACAAAAGTAGCGTAATTATGCTAACGGTCTGGTCGATTTTCCTGTTTCGCATAATAATGAACGAACAGGTTTTTTGTAAGCTAGAAATATTGATGATATCTTGCGCTTTCCTCGTTCAACTTCGGCCAGGAGAAAGCAATGTGCTTTCTTAGGTCTTGGTATTGGGGCATGGGTGTGCTCCACTGCTGTATGACTGCCGGGTGGGCATTTCTCCAGAAATATGTCTGCGGTCACCTCATTCATCTGGCCCTTTTTCATACTAAATGTATGGAGACAGATGAATGAGTCGCAGACATATTTCTGGAGAAATGCCCGGGTGTGATACAAATAGTCAAAAATATGTCTGAATCCTTCTGTAGTACAAAAAGTACTTCGTACCATGTTTATTGGCACTTGTTGTAGTGACGACCTAGAAAGTTGAAGACCGCTTATTAAACTGATTCGAGTCACTGTTTCTGTATTTTTAATCAATCAGATCTACTTTGATTGAAATGTTCTATTTTATAGCTTGCACGTGCCACTATGTTTTTAAATACTTATGCAATTATCATTTCTATTTAACAGGGACTTTAGTTGGTCACCGACCGACAACACCCTAGCCTACTGGGTAGCTGAAGACAAAGACGTGCCCGCCAGAGTCACACTACTAGAGATCCCCAACCGCACCGAGATCCGCTCCAAAAATCTCTTCTCGGTCGCCGACTGCAAAATCCACTGGCAGAAATCCGGGGACTACCTCTGTGTCAAAGTCGACCGCTACTCCAAAGTCAAGAAAGACAAGAACGACATCAAATACGCCGGAATGTACTACAACTTTGAAATATTCCATATGCGAGAGAAGGAGATTCCGGTCGACTCCGTTGAAATCAAGGAGCCCATACAAGCCTTCGCTTGGGAGCCCATTGGGTCCAAATTCTCCATCATCCACGGGGACCCCGCTAACATCTGTATTAGTTTCTACCAAGTGAACACCGGGCAAGCGCCTACATTGTTGAAGAAGTTTGAGAGGAAGCCGTTCAATCATCTGTTCTGGTGTCCGTCCGGACAGTTCATAGTGTTGGCGGATCTCGGCTTGACCGGAGGCGGTTTGGAGTTCTTGGACACGAATGACTTCACCATCATGAATGTCTCCGATCATTACCAGGTGTGTAAAAGTTTTGTCATTTATTGTGGAAGATGTAAAATTATATTACATTACACAACTAGGGTGGTAATACAAAGGAAGGCCGAGATAGCAGATGTTTGCGGCCCAAGCTGCAAGCTAGGGACGTAAATATGCGATCGAGGGCTTTCTTTATTATCTCCCGTGTTGTGTCCCTACATCATTTTATGTCTACACTTGGCTAGAATTTTTGACTTTCTTGTTTAGAAATCATAAACCCACCAGCTGGCAGCAGGGTGGGGAAAGGTCTTTTTGACAGTAGGCATCAAGATCCACCAATCACACCACCTGATTTTGACATCTACTGCCAAATATACCTTTCGCCACCCTGCTGCCAGCTGGTGGATTTCTGATTTCTAAATACCGTCATTGTGATTTTCAATATTTATTTTATTTTATTTGTTTTATTTACTAATATGTTATTGTCGTGTAGATGTCAGGCATCGAGTGGGACCCGACGGGGCGCTATGTGGTGACGGGCGTGTCGTCACTCAAGTGCAAAATGGACTGCGGCTACTACATCTGGTCCTTCCAGGGCAAGATCCTCAGGAGGTAAGTGCACCTTACTGTATACTACATGTGTACGGAGTTTACCGGCGGATATGCGATAGTAAAATAATAATAATAAATATTAGGAGCATTCCATAAAAACATCAACTTTTTTCCCTTACGAAACGCTATGGCAGCTACCCTAATAAAACGTATTAGCTGCTAAAAAACACTACCAATCTTAAAGCCGAGTTATGATATTACAATGCTGATAATTAGCTTCCTGAATTTATTTCTCGGAAGTATTAAAACGGTCCCTTACGAAATATTTTCATGGAATGCTCCATTAGGGGACAATTTGAACACAAATCGAACTAGTCCCATAGTAAGCTCAATAAGGCTTGTGTTGTGGATACTAGACGACGATATATTTCATAAATACGAATTAGGGATGTAACGATCTAACGATACATAATTTTGCTGATACGATACCGATACCGATTATTGTAGTAAATAATCGGCGATACCGATAACGATACCGATATCTTAGCTAAATAATGAAGAACTGATGAACTTCAGATATTAGTATGTCCTTATTATACCTAAAACTTGGCTACACTTAACAGAGAGTCAACCTTAAAAGTGTAAAGTAAAAATAAATAAGGGCCGATACAGACGGACTGCAACCGAACTGCAACTTCCTACGATTTGTATGGGAACTGCATCACAACTGCACGCCGACTGCGCAGTTGTGATGCAGTTCCCGTACAAATCGTAGGGAGTTGCAGTCCGTCTGTATCGGCCCTAAATTGTCAACTCAATAATAAAAAAAAACTTATGAACCAAAGATATAATTAACACAGTAATTATCATTGCACACGGTAATAGACCAATACATAAATTCAGTGATTGAAATTACTTTTTGCAGATTTTTTACATACAGCAAATTCTTTTCGCGCTCTTCAAATATCGGTTGTATATAATCGGCGATACCGATATATCGGTATCGGTATCGTTACATCCCTACTCTAAATGTTTTGTGTTGCAACTTGCAGAGTGATGAAGGAGGGCTTCGCCCAGTTCCACTGGCGGCCGCGGCCGCCCACGCTGCTAGCGGAGAAGCAACAGAAGGACATCAAGAAGAACCTCAAGAAGTACTACTCGCAGTTCGAGTCCAAGGACCGCATGCGCAGCACCAAGGCCAGCAAGGTCAGTTCAGACGCGAAGTAGTACTTTATGCCACACCTGGCCATAAAGTGGCTTTTACCGCACGCTACGCGTACGGAAAATCCCACTTCATGCCCTGGGGGAGACGTAAAATTTTGTACTTACCACGGGCGGCAATAAAGAAAGCCTTAGATCGCATATTTATCGCCCTTGCCTTCGGCTCGGGCGTCAAATACCTGCGATCTGAGACATTATTTGTTTTACCGCTCTAAGTCCACCTAGCCCGATCCTATCGAGGTGGACCGGGACAAGGTGACCTGGTTCGACCCCAGGCGCCCCCGGCACCCACCCAGTCCGACCCAACTCGGGGTGGTCCATTTAGCGACCTGGTTCGACCCCAGGGAACGCCACGGCCGACCACCCGGTCCGAAAATCGCTATGCCCATAAGGGTTGCGAGTTTGTCAGCTCATAGAAAAAAAAACCGCCTTAGGAAAGTAATGTAGTATAATAAATAGGCTACTTGATGACAGTTCAAATCAGCTTCTTTTTATGAAGTGTCAAAACGCTCCGAAAGTATGCAGTTTAGTATGAAATACTATCTTGTGACGTGCTTGTGACGTCATGCTCAACATGGTGCCTTATTTTTAGTTTTCGTCATTGTAAAATCGTTGATGGCACGAAAATAAGTTTCAATGATTTTATCCGGGCTGTTTTGGAAGCGTAATTTGCTGGTTAGAGTTAATGAATTTATTTTGACTGTTGTCAAATACCCTATTTAAACTGTTTGTTTGTCCGTAGGAACTGGTGGCGAAGCGTACCGAGCAGATGAAGAAACACGTGGAGTACCGCGAGGCCAAGACTCAGGAGTGGGTCGAGCAGAAGCCGCGCCGGCTCGAACTCCGCGACTGTGAGTACCCACTTTTCTACACGTATCTATCTATCTATATACATTATCTATCTATCAGTGGCGTGGCGTCCATAGAACCCGATTACCACCGGCTTGCCTATTTTAAGGCATATGACCGGAGTATCTACTAATTCTGAAGAGAAAGTTATCCAAATCAGGCTTTACTAAGAATATAATTGACGCCACGCCACTGCTATCTATCTATATATATTGAACGACTTGATTGCCCTCTGACGAGATACTGGGTAAATGTGGTGATAGGCAAGGCTAAGTAAATGTATGGGCTCCATACATTTATTTTGCCTCCTGCCTTCAGATATTTAGTTTTAAGTGTTTTATGTATGTTCATACTAATATAGGTGGTAAGTTTTTTGTAACTAACACAACATGGATCAAACCGGTCTGAAATAAACAAATTTAACATATAATGAAACCGTAGAGTGTGTTTGTACATTTTTAGGGTTCCGTACCAGAATGGTAAAAAAGGAACCCTTATGGTGTGACTGTCTTGTCTGTGTCCATCCGTCTGTCACAGCCAGATATTTTTATTGCCTTAGACTGGCAAACAGGCAGACGACCCATCTAATCGAAAATGGTCACCGCCGCCCATAGACATCGGCAACACTAGATGCACTACCAATGCGTTGCCGATCTTGAAGTTTAATGACGCCCTTTTGAAATCCCATATCGTAGCGTAGTGGAAAAATCTTAGCAGGAAGTTCATTCCAGATCCCTATTGAACATATATGTACATTACACATGGAACATACATTGTACTTGAAAGATTTTTAGAAAAATAATTGATCAGTTTGTGCGCGCATCACGCAAAAACGATTGGACCAATTTTCATGAAACTTAGTGTACAGGTAGATTATGACCTCGCTTGACATAGGAGATTTCGCGGTCATATTCCGATCTTAAATATGAAATGAATTTCCTTTGACATGTGTTTATTTTGTCAACAGATGTGGACACGGATCTCCTTGAAACTGATCAGAATACTGTAGAAGAAGTTGTTGAATTCTTTGTGAAAGAGGAACAGACCACCATCGAGTAGTCGCCATACCGGCCCACGTTGGAGGTCGGCTATCTTCGGTATCCGACCTCGAGAACCGGTTATAACCGGCCAAAACCGGTAAAAAACCGGCCAAAACCGGACAAGACCGCTCACAAACACATTTCAGCAAGTTTCTTTTATATATCACGTATACCGTCACAATCATATACGCCAACTCATTATGTTATCCGGTGTATTTCAGTTTATAAATTATACGATAGGCAATGTTTATAGAAATCATATTAAATTGATATGTTTCAAATGGACAATGGACTTTTAATACCTGTTTTAAGTATTTTTGAATATTATTTTGAACCCAAGTTTCAATTGTATGTTGATGATATGAAATAAACTGTTGAAATATAAAGGGGAATTTGAATATTTTTACCCAACCTTGATGGGGTTACAGACAAAATTTTATTTGCATGGTAATATGAAAAACATAATCATTTATGCCACACCTGGCCATAAAGTGGCTTTTTCCGCACGGAAAAAGCAGTTTTCTGGCCAAGTGTAGACGATAGATCATTTATTTCACGACAAAATAACAGTATAAATTTGTACAGACAAAATTATAAGTCTTCACGCCATTATCGTCAAACCAAAAAAAAAAAATTAGGATAAATGTAACAATGTAAAAGGATTTAAAAAAATAGAAGTAACAATTAATAATCAATTCATGTCTCCCAATAAGGATCGTCATCACAATTTTTAAAAACAAAATATACCAAGACTGAAAATAAAATGCATATACATAAAATGATGTACAAAACATGGGAGGTAATAAAGAAAGCCCTCGATCGCATGTTTACGTCCTTCGCTTCCAGCTCGGGCCGCAAACATCTGCGATCTCGGCCTTTGTTTTACCACCCTAGTTGTGTAATTTACTATTTCATTTACTAGACCGAATGGATCCACAGGTAATTATAGCAAGGAATCGACGTGAATCCTACTACTTAGGAATACAAAATATCACTCGCCGCTAGTCTTGTCATTGCAAGGTAAATTAGTGTTATCGATGTAGTGCTGCCTCCTATAGTTCCTGCACGTTCCCTATACAGGGTGGTCCAAACCTTGAGGTCAAAAAATTTTTTTTAGATTCCTCACGTCGTGGGCAATCAGAATATACCCCATGTACCTATGGTAGCCGATTTTTCGTAGTTTTCCGAGGTATGAATTTTTTAATTTTTCTTTGCCAAGAAATATTGAGGTGAAGCAATGTGCTTATTAAAAAGAACTGTTGAACTTTTGTGAATGTTTCGTTTTGTAACATAATCCGGGAAAGTTTCTAAATTAGTAATTCATAAAAAAATCCTAAAACCAGGAGATTTTTATTATCAGAATTTCTTAGTAAAGAAAAGTTTAAAAATTAAATGCTCTAAGGCAGGTTGTATGTTCGACGTAGCGTCGAGAATAAACGCACATTTTGGCTTGTGTCTGAACTTCTGAAGGTATAGTAATTATCCGATCAACTGGGCTAATGTTGTTAACGAATACAATGCCATTGAGAGGTAAACCACAAATTAGGATAACGAGAATATAGTGTCAAAAAAGTATAACTGCCTTGAAAGATCATTAGATTTTAGATTCTATTTACTAGACAGTAAAGTGTAAATGCAGTTATAGATAACTGCGATCTTAATTTGTTTTGCATTTCACATTCGCCCGACGGTCTGCAAGTGCATATTCCGTAGAGAAAAGACTTAGAGATACTATGAGCTTTCAACGGATTATCGGTTCTATGACCGTAATGATAAGGCGGCAAATACTTTCAAACAAAAAATAATAATGCATTTTGCTTTTACAGATTTAACGGGGAGCCAGGTAGACCGCCCGGGTTTACTCGTGTTACGCATTGTTATTTTTTTTTGGTGGTATTGTATTATATTAGGGATGTAACGATACACAGTTTTGCCGATACGATACCGATACCGATATCTTAGCTAAATAATGAAGTATGAATTTCAGATATTTGTATGTCCTTATTATAACTAATGGCAATGACTACTGGCTATATTTACCAGAGAGTCAACCTTGAAAGTGTAAAGTAAAAATAAATAAATTGTCAACTCAAAATTCAATTTTTTTTATTAAGAACCAAAGATTTAATTAACATAGTAATTATCATTGCACAAGGTAATAGACCAATACATAAATTAAGTCAGAAATTGAAATTACTTATTGCAGATTTTTTTTTCATACAGCAAATTCTTCAAATATCGGTTGTATAATATCGGCGATACCGATATATCGGTATCGGTATCGTTACATCCCTATATTATATCAATGGCATTGTTCGCTCAATGGCATTGTATTCTTTAACAGCATTAGCTCTCTTGAACGGATAATTTCTATAAGAAGAGTGGGATGGGTATCAAATGAAACAAATGTTAAGTTTGTAACTCTCATAGAGTTTAATGAATTTGTTCTTAGAACACAACCTTATTCTATCCTGCGCACTAGGCGCGCTCCTCGAGCTGCGCAGGCGCCGCCGCGCCGGCGGGGAGGGGAGGGGCTTGGTACTTAACTTCAATAACATTAATATCACTCTTGTCATATATTTATTAAAATAATTCGAGATTATCATTTGTAAATATAATTTAGCGTCTACATTTTCCACCCTGCTCACTGTTTCAACTTTGTACAATACATAAATCGATTAAGAAAATAGATCAATCTGGCATTTGTATAGTTTTGTCATAATTCTCCGTTCAGTCGGAGCTCTCGTTTCTCTAAGCGGTGCGTAGGGTACTCCTTTGGTCGTCTTTAGCGTCTCCCTACATCTATTTACTCAGGGGCGTATTTACCCTAGGGCCAAGGGGACCATGGCCCAGGGCGGCAGGCCACGAGGGGCGGCCGGCGCGGACCACGGGGGGCGCCGCAAGCCAGCACCTCGCTCAGTTTAAAGCACGAGGCGCCCCTCTGTTGGGCGGCAATCTTTATTGGCCCGGGGCGCTGAATTTCAAAATACGCCCCTGTATTTACTTGGAATCGGCTTAAACCGGTTAAAAAAAGGCTCAACTCGGCGTCAAACGACTCCTTTTTCGCTATTATGGCGTGGACATAAAGCTTTTTTAACCGGTTCGATAGATGTGGGGAGACCCTTAGTTAAAACTGTTCGGTCCGAAGTTCCACGTAGATACGAGGGTGGTATGATAAGTAATGAGCCTTGAATCAATGCGGTATGGCTGAATATTAAAAATGTCATTACCTACAGCCGCCATCTTGGACGCGGTAAAATTGACAGTTTCAAATGATTCCGTCAATTAATTCATGAATTATAGCTTTTTAAACAGTATAAGTGGCATTTTTTGTGTAAAATGGAAAAAGAACAATATCGATCAGTGATTTTTTGAAGGTAAAACGCGTGATGAAATAAAAAATGAGTTAGATAGCGTGTATGGCGATGTTTCACCTACGATTGCCACAATTAAGCGGTGGTATAACGAGTTCAGAAATGGAAGAACATCTGTGTGTGATGAGGCCCGCCCAGGACGTCCAATTGAAGTTACCACGGAGGAAACCATCAATAAAGTCCGTGATATGTTGATGAACGATCGTAGACTGAAGTTGAGGGAGGTAGCTGAGGTATGTGACTTATCACTGGAGCGTGTACAAAATATCGTTCATAAACATTTGGGCATGAGGAAGTTATCGGCCCGATGGGTACCGCGTTTGCTAACTGAAGAAAACAAGCAGAATCGTGTGGCTACGTCCAAAGAGTGTTTGGCACTATTAAAACGTAATCCGTAGGACTTCTTTATGCGTTACGTTACCGTGGACGAAACGTGGATCCACCACTATACTCCCGAAACAAAACAACAATCGAAGCAATGGACTTGTCCCGGCGAAAGTGCTCCAAAGAAAGCAAAAACGGTTCCGTCGGCCGGGAAGGTGATGGCGACCGTTTTTTGGGATTCCCAAGGAATTATCCACATAGACTATTTAGCGAAGGGAAAAACGATCACGGGGCAATATTACTCTGATTTATTGTCTCGATTTGATGAAGAATTAAAGAAAAACGGCCCCGTTTAGCCCGCAAAAAAGTGCTGTTTCACCAGGATAATGCTCCGGTCCATTCATCTCACATCGTCAAGGCCAAACTGTATCAATTGGGTTACAAAATACTGCCGCACGCTCCTTATTCCCCGGATTTGGCTCCGTGTGATTTCTTCCTGTTCCCAAACATGAAATCTTGGCTCGGAGGCAAACGCTTCATGTCAAATGAAGAGGTCATAGAGGCCACGGATGAGTATTTTGCAGAGTTTCCGAAGACATATTTTTTGGAGGGCTTAAAGAAGTTGGAGACGCGTTGGGAAAAGGGCAAAAACTTGAAAGGGGACTACGTTGAAAAATAAAGATAAAAAAATAATAAAAAAAAAAATGTTCATGGGTATGCTCACTACTTATCATACCACCCTCGTAAGTATCTACTAGGAAAAACAAAATGAAATTGGACACATGAATTGCAATTAGTTTGGCACAATTTCTGTCTCTTGTTCATGTAATTTTGTTCTGGAATTATTAGAACAAACGAGTTTCAACAATTTAATGGCGTTACAGTTCTATAGAAGAGAATTCCGCATGTGATTTGCTTGGATCAGGCTAGTTAGGGCCTGGCCACATCACTACGGCGTGGCGCTGTCAATGTGAAACGGCGCGGTGCTGGATAAAACACGTTGCCGTGTCGTGTAGATACACGGCGTGGCGCGGTTTTTTACCGGTAGCTGATTCCACGGCGGTAGATGTGGGAAGCTCCTACACGCGTTTTGAGTCTTCCCCCGAGACGGCCACGTGTTCTTTTTCCGGTGCCGCACCGTAAAATTATGTATCCTTGCGATATGCCAACGTGGTTCATTCCGGCGTTTCGCCGTTTCACTTTGACGGTGCCGCACCGTGATATGGCAAGGCCCTTATGACACCGATGGGAGTACACTGGCGCGGGGAAAGGGGTAGGGAGGCGGGGAAGGGTGCGGGAGGGGAGCCGCGGCGCCGGCGCTGCTCCTCGATAGGCCGCTTAAAGCTTTACAACTTAACTTTATATTAACGTTAACACTAACTTGTACTTTATTTATCTACAAAATAAATAGATTTATGTTACGATATCATACTGTTAGAACGTTTGTTCCACGCCATGCTACGGCCTTATGTCGCATTTCATTAGTATCCTTTAAAAATATTATTTGTGATAAAAAAGTAATTGTCTCTCGTACTAAAGATATAATTTACGTCACAGGAACGCGATTTCCAAAGAAAATAAATATAAACCATGTAGCAGCTGCATTATTTTCGTCACAGGAACGCGATTTCTAAAGAAAATAAATGTAAAGCATGCACCAGCTGCATTACCTACATTTCGATGGGCCTAGTTTCACTACTTCGATCAAATGAAGTAGGTAGTCCGGAACGAAAGACCTAATATATTAGGCCCCGGACTAATAAACCGAACTACCAAAACTAGGGCCTTTGATGCATTACAACCCAGCCACGACATCGGCACGCCGATATGTCGCGGTGGTCCGGCTAGCGACCTGGTTCGACCCCAGGGAACGTCACGGCCGACCACTCGGTCCGACAATCGCTATGCCCATATGGGTTGCGGGTTTGTCAGATTCTAAAAAAAAGCCGATATGTCGTGACAGGGGGAGCTAAACTTAAGAACGTTGCTTGGAACTTTCTTAGCAACTGCTGTATAAAATTATTCTAGCTCTTTAAGATGAAGATTGTAAACTTCCGTGCCTAAAGCGCATGCGACCTGGTTTACATTTATTTTTCATATAATTCATGTAATAAATTAATGTCTTCTTAATCTGTTGAAAATAATCCAAGTCGTAATAGGACCAGTATAACATAAAATCACCGTTAGAATGAAAGCGACCTAATTAAAGAAAATTGATAATTTAATTTCAATCTTAAAATGACCTAAAACGGTTTTAACTCGGTTGTAAAAAAAATTTGGATTAGGCCGCTTTCATTCTAACGGTGCGTATGGTCAACCAATTTTGGATACTAGACCGTAGTAGAACTTTCCACTCTATTTAGGTAAACGTCAACGTTGCTACTTAAAATATGAATTTATTTTACCAAGTTTCTATCTACTGTGATATATAGTCTGTGCTTTTTAGCTATTTAAAAAAGGTACACAACAAAACCACGGCACTCGGGTCGATCAGCCAATTAAAATAATATTTTCTATCTGTATCACAGTGGTTCTTAACCGGAGGTCCGCGGACCACTGGTGGTCCCTGGAAGCACCCGAAGTGGTCCGCGAAGCTGTCCGAAAAAATACTATATTACCTTCAAACCTAGTTACTTTACATTACCTACCTCCAAACAGTTGGTGGTCCGTTGTAAGACACAAATTTTGTCAAATGGTCCCTCATCGCTAAAAGGTTAAGAACCACTGCTGTATCACAATACCATTGGCTGAACGAACTGAGACACGTGGGTTTTTGTTTACCGTTTTTGATGTTTTTTTTTTTAATACCTAAAATAGACTATAGGACAATGGTTCACTATAGACGAAAAAGAGAATGCAACGTTGTATTGGCCGGCTTTGACCTTACAATAAACAGCTGCGCAGATTTGCCAGTGACGATAGAGATAGACATAGTGCCGGATTAAATCGTCGCGGGCCCCAAATTTATTTCAGGGATTTTAAAAAACTTTGGACATTATTTTGAAAGGACACGAGTAACAATAGTCGTTAACTTCCTTGTTTTGTTACCAGTTTTTTAATGATGTACAATACTATAATTGTTTATTTATCATAATTAATCTATCGGGAATATTATTCCTTAATTATCCAAATGGATTAACAAAAAATCAACCAATATAAATAATCATCAAAAAAAATGGCAATAAATTGAAGAATAATAACGATTTAAGGATTCGTCATTCGATGTTCATACTTTTTTAGAAATGCTGATGTAAGGGGCCCTTGGTTCAGTTTAAGATACCTCTAAGAGAATGGTGGTTTCAAAGAAAATGATGGGTTCGTAACGTACCTATAACCTACTTCGGCCGTGTACGAAACCGGCGGTTCGTAACCAGATATAAGACTTTTTAGTCCTTATACGAAACCAGTTGCGACCGAGGATTCTTTCTTGTTTATAGGAAATCCCTTGCGCTCGCAAATCAGATGCCCGAATGGCAAGCCGCCTAGAAATAGGAGCCCCGTCGAAAACCGCCAAATTACGAAAAAAATGGCTACGACTGGTTTCTAACATAGGTTTTTTCGATCGCAATTGATTTTGTACAAGGACTAAATAGTTTTCGATACTAACTGGTTACGAATCGCCGGTTTCGTACACGGCCGATTAAATGTAACGGGAGTCACGATTTCATTGCGTGTTTTTTTCATTAAAGATACAAATTTTAGTGTTAATATATTTAGGGATGATAAGTAACACTTCTTTAGAGATATATTAACACTTTAATATGCATCATGATCATTAAGAACTTAATGAAAATCGTGACTCGCTTTACCTTCCGTGGAATGACCCTGTAGCATAAATGCTATAGTCAAATTTGCTCCAACAGCCCCGTGGTCGATCCGGCACTAGATAGATAGCTGCTGGGGATAGCGGTGGCGAAGCGTCATTTAGATTTCAGTGGCGTGGAATCTGTAGAAGCTTCCCACAAAACAGGCAAGCTATTTGAGCACCCCATTCTGCTTTTATAGAAATAAGCCAAGGTAGCTGCAACATTTTATCTGTATGAAAATGCAGTCATGCATTTACTATGAAGAATAATTTTGACTTTTAGTATACTAACGTAGCTCTGGCTTCGGCCAAGAATAGGCCTGACGCCACGCCACTGATAGGCGTACAACTTAATTCAGAGACGCAGGTGAAGTATAAAGTTCAATAATTCTTACTGTTACCCTTTCCCCGCACCTCATACCTCGTATGTTCATAAGTTTTGAGACGAACAAAATCATGTTTTTCTCGGACACGCTTTAACGTATTTAAACGAAATTTAGACAGAAAAAAAATCATATTACGGTAAAAATAAAATATAAATTATTCACAATGGTCGCCATTGTGCTGAACAGAGGCCTTCAATCGTGTGGGCCATTCGACAATAGAGGCACGAACCGCTTTAGTTCATTAAACTTTTCTTCGACGGTGAAGATTTTTTCGTTGGTAAACAAAATCATTTTGGGATCGTGTCTCAATAGTAACTGTTGACATCATGCGAGCCTTAATTTTGTTAAACGATCGTTTAAGTATTAGACTTTTCTTCGACTGTAGGCCCTTTAGATCATACCTAAATATATTTATTACCTTTAGATCATATTTCAATATCCGGTTCACCGAAAAATAACAGCCGAATCAATTTTTTTTCTAGTTGACAACGTTTAAAATTATAATTTAAAAAGTTTTTATTAAGCATCATTCAAAATTTTTTTTTGGGTCCTTCAAAAAATTGTCTCAAAACTTATGAACACACGAGGTACATACTTCGGCTCTTAAGTTGCGCACCTATAAAAGGAGATCAGAAATATATTTACTTTTCCCCAATAGTGGACACTGTTTCCGTATATTGGTAGAATGAGAAGGTTAGTCACTTCTGTCATAAAATAGAAAAGTGACGAACTTTTTACAACACAATACATAGTACATAGATGAGGGTCAACGCTTCGTCACCGCAGCTATAAAGTTCATCATACAATTAGACGTATCTGTTACGAGCTAGGATCACAACGTAGCGCAAGGCGCATTACTGGCTAAGTACCTACAGTCAGTTCGGTTCGGCTTACAAAAATATCTACCCTCTCTGCGCTCGGGCGCCAAACCACGTAGCAAAGAAACGGAACAGAGTTAAAGATTCACATAATCATGTTGCGTTACAGTCGGTGCTAGGGTTGCCAGATTCAGGCATTTAATTTCCGGGACCAAAGGAGTAGCTATCGCTGAATGCACCCCTCTCCCGCTCCCGGCCGCCAAATAACGGCTTATGGGATGGCTACATAGATATCCCCGGATGTCATTAATTGTAACTAGGTCACTGTCGAATTCAGTCGATACACTTGTAATATAATGAAAAAAAAAAACTAGATGTACGTATTCGAAAGGCGGGACTATGAAGTGTAATTCCTGGACACGGCACAACAACTGTAATTCCGAGACAATCCCGGATTTCCCGGACATCTGGCAACCCTAGTCTTGCACCGACACGGTGCAAGTAGCTCGTGCTTGCACTATAAGGCTGCGTCTCCGCCAGAGCTAATGCGGGGTAGCGAGGCAGTGTGCGAGGAAAAAATCCACCAATCAACGTGCCTAGCCTCGCTCAGCGCGGCCCGGTATTAACAGATTTTTTCCGCGCACTCCGCACACTAGTGGAAACGCAGCCTAAGAGCGTCCGCACATTGGGGCCACTAAACGCGACCATCTGCGTGACATACGTCGTATTCTCTTGGTACGTTTATCAGTTTAAAATCCGTTCCGCTTCTTCAGTGGCCAAACTCGTCCGACCGAACACCCTCCGTTACAATTCTAACAAAATATATCTATCTGAATATAATCTAGTCTCTGCAGTTCCGGGCCAAGCCCTGCGTCACAGCGGTTTTACATCGACGCTATCACGCGTCGATCCGTTCGGAGCTCACTCCAGGAAACGTATTTACATCTAAATATTTAAAATAGTTTTAGTAATGTCTCCTTCAAATATCACACGCGTCTAGTTAATCTCAAAATATAGCGTCAGCACTGCTAGCACCGGCCGTGACTACGCGACAGAACATGACCTTTCACCGTATCGGATAGAAAGGGATAGGTAATATTTGTCACGCGTCACAGTCGCGCTAGAGGTACATCAATTCCGGTTCAGACCTGGCCCGCCGGGAGGGTCTTGCGGGGCGCGAGGCGCTCGTCGGCGGCGAGCAGCCGGTCCAGTTCCTCGTCCTCGTAGAACACGACGAAGTGCTCCGGCTTGGCGACCGCCTCGAACAGCGAGCACACCGACGGCTTCACGTTGTAGAAGTACAGCGGCTGCCGCCGCGCGTGGAAGTCGGCCGTCAACTGCTCGATGCTCTTGGCCGCCGTGAAGTCGGCGCTGTAGATGTGCGTGCACTCTAGCACCACGGGCAGCGGGGCGGAGTCACCGCCGGCCCCGCCCCCCGCGCCCGCGCACTTGGTCACGAGCTTCTTCACGTAGTCCACGGACGGGAACATGAGGCAGCGGTCCGGCGTTATCATCAGGTACTCCACGCCGCGCTCCGTCTGCAACACGAGGGGATACTGAGTGACCATGGAAGGGAAGCTCTAGGGAAAGGCTCGGGCCTTCACTATACCCCTAGTGTGGTCCATAAAAAATAATAGTATATTACACAACACAACTAGGGTGGTAATACAAAGAAAGGCCGAGATCGCAGAGGTTTGCGGCCCGAGCTGCAAGCGAGGGACGTAAACATGCGATCGGGGGCTTTCTTTATTACCTCCCGTGTTGTGTACATCATTTTATGTCTACGGTTGGCCAGATAGCGGCTTTTTCCGTACGCGCAGCGTGCGGAAAAGTCACTTTATGGCCAGGTGTGGCATAAATTCTTTTTTCACAGGGCTTTGTAAGGCTTAAAACGCCGTTCTGCAGAATTTGTGCGAAATCTAACAATATTTAAGGGACGCTCACATTTGTAGATTTTTCGAGTAAAAAATTTAAAAAATACATGTTCCTAGCAAAGATTTCTGACACTGGCGTCCGCCGTCGAAATTGCTTCGATTCGACTTGACTCGAACAGCTTAAAGTATTACCAGAGCCTTCTTCTTTTTAGTCGTATCCCTCATGACTGATCATCGGTTGTTGGTGGTCATCGTTCTGGCACGAATGCCAGCTGCTAGGTGACCTCGCTAAGAGTGTTACCACACCAATCGATCGATTAAATTCGTAGATTGCGATACTTTTATATGGTTGATCGACGATCAATCGATTGGTATGGCAACACCTTTACAGAGATCAGCTCTATCCTGCTTTAGCTGCTGGTAGGCTTTTGCACGACCGACTCTCACCTTTAGCATCTCGACGGAGAACTTGGGGCGCGCCGCGTGGTACAGGATGAAGACGATGTTGACGATGACTCCGGTGAGGATGCCCATCTCGATGGGCAGCGTCAGGCACAGCAGGAACGTCCCAAGCCCGGGGATCAGGTCCAGCTCTGCGACAAACATACAGATTATTGGTTAGAGCTCGTCTATTCTCCCCTGAGGTTCAATGTCGTAACGATGGACAAAATCGTTCCAATCGTTTTTTAATCTTTTTTACACACAACACGGTTGCATTAATTTCAAATTTGTAAAAAATAAATCAGACCACGTGGTAGATCACCAATGAGATGGACAGACCAAATCAAGGCCGCAACTAAGTGCTCGGTTTATGAATGTACCCGGAAAGCTGCAGTCCGCGACGAGTGGCGCCGTATTACCAAAATCATCACTCATCGTGATACACAATGATGACCACGACCACTCTGGCAAGAGTGTACCGACTAAGAAGAAGAAAAAATAAATTCAACTCTGTTCCCTATAAATGTAGATTAAAATTCTATTGATAGTTTAGTTTGTATGGATAGGCCAAAGGTAGATAAAGAAAAGCTTCGAATTTTGCGGTATACGACTGTTTCAGTGAATGTTACATTTCATAGATGTATAGGTTTCATTTTAGCGAAAGCATTTTTCTCTATTATTTGGAACCGTTAAATTTCTGGCATCGTTAATAAACAATTCTAGTCTTAGCTATGTAATGGTCTATACGATTTTTGTGTGTATCTCGTTTGGCCAGCAAAATGGCCATTTTGGGCGATTGGAAGTGGTGACTTGTTTCGAAGAAGTGAGGTGTAAAGCTTCTTTACGATGCCATTTTTAAATCTCGTTAAAAAAGTTTTTAACGATATGAGAACGTTTGTCTACGAAACAGAAGTCATCCGACTTATTATGGTGTTACCACGCCAATAGATCGATTATACAAAACGAATTGCAGTCGATGACCTTCGTATAGACGACTGACGATCGATCGATTGGTGTAGTATCACCCTAACCCACGCTACTCACTCTTAGCTCTCCACATGGGCTTGATAACGTGGTACTCCACCATGAATAAGATGGCGGAAATAATGACGGCTGCGAGCGCCGCCTTCGGGATGAACTCGAAGTATTGCGTGAAGAATTGCAGCGCGAGGATTACCATGATGCCTGGAACATGAGAGACGGTTAGGTTAGAGTGCTTGGAGAGTCAGGTGAGGGGAACGGTAGACAATGAGGCGTAGTGCCAAGTGATTAGCCGAAACTCCAGTGGAAGACCAGCGTTGGCTCTAGAGTTGGCATTATGCTGAGGTAGGACCTTTTTGTGGCAGCGAGATCGAGATTTCTTTGTGTTTTCAAAGACAGTAAGTAAGTAAAATGAAAACATGAATGCTGTCATAAATAAATGTATTTTTCATCACACTTGCTCGTAAAGGGTGTTATAACACGCGGGCTTATAGACCAGCTCGAGCCGATTTACCTCCCGTGGGTTATAAAAATCTATAACTCCCACGGGAGGAAAAACTGTATGAAAATCTATAACTCCCGTGGGAGTTATGAGTTTAGTTTTAAAATATAGAACCAACCCGTACGTCACTT
This sequence comes from Eudemis profundana, assembly GCA_947034925.1. Lineage (NCBI taxonomy): Eukaryota > Metazoa > Arthropoda > Insecta > Lepidoptera > Tortricidae > Eudemis > Eudemis profundana. Next base: position 22,283,092 of record OX344805.1, on the reverse strand, counting down.
CAGACTAAGGAGGTTTCAAATCAGCCAAGGTTTATTTCACATCTTCAAAACTTGGCTACAAAACCAATTTTAGAGTATATAAAACTTATATGGTATATTTTACTATTATTTCAGTAATTTTTGCAGTTTAAAATTTTATTTTGAAAATCGGTACAATCTGGCGGCATTGCCTGTCAAGTTTAAAAACTAAACGCAGTTCTTAGCATTATCTGTGGAAGACTATGTTGAAAAATGTTGACAGAGCTGAAGTTGTCTCTTAGCGGGTGCGTTTAGTTTATTTGATTTTTATGTTTTATTTTTTTTTTCCTCGCAAATGTGATGAAAAACATTGTGTGTACCACGGGCAGTAAGGGGATTCCAAACTCGAGTCATTAAAAGCCCTCCGCCTACGGCGTCGGGCTCTTAATAGACTCTCGTTAGTAATCCCCTTCTTACTACCCTCGGTGCACAATGTACTATTATTTCTTTCAAAACAAGACTACAAGAGCTGACAGTATCGGCGTACCTAATGTCGCCTGTTTATCGGTACACATATTGCACGTACAGACTTTACGAATAGTTAGGTATGTGCCCGCCTTTGTCCTAGTTCCTTTTCCCATTACACAGCTATGCACTCAACAGGTTATCGTCCACATAGTACTATATAATGGATTAACTTATTAAGTATGACACTGTGTGTTATTTAACCGACCCCATGAGCTCTCGACGACAGCAATATCAGTGAAGCCTACATCACCTAACCCGATTTGCGTTTAAAAACGTACCTGTATAGAGTCCGTTGAAGGGTGTGCGTACTCCCGAGCCGTTGGAGACGACGGAGCGCGCCAGCGACCCACCGCCAGGATACGCGCCCATGAACGAGTTCATGATATTGGACGTCCCAATCGCGATCATCTCCTGCGTGGCGTCGATGGTCTTCCCGTCAGAGAACGCCTTGCAGATGGCGATGTCTTCCAGCAGCACAATGAGTGGAATCACGAGAATGCCCGAGCCAAGCTCGGAGATCATCTCCAGGAAGTCTGCTGTGGAGTTGTCGGTGCGTTGGTAGCTGAACGGTGGCAGCGCTGGGTTGGGCACGCCTGAAGGTATCGCACCTGCACACATAGATACATCTTGCTGGTTACCTTTACACTCAGACTCGGCTCTAGTGGAGACGGCGTGATGACGTGAACAAGCCAACACTACTAAAGGAACGCACACAATTTAACTGAGATTGAGAGTATGCGTGAGGCGAGGAGAAAGAGACAGTGTAGTACCTATCGACAGTCTTACCTGTGGACACAATTGAATTATTAAAAAACAGTACGAAACAAATTGAACGTACCTATTTGTTAAGTCTGATGGGTGGTAACACTGACTTGCTGCGGTTTTCTTTGTGCTTAAAGAAATGTTAGCTCTTAGAGCTGTTACAACTATCGGACTTCGCGGCGGAAGGCATGCCTCAGCTAAACCTCAGGACCACGGGAGTCAACGGCGTGCAAAACACTCGAACCGAAGTGGGGAGTTTGAGTTTGTCTTGTAGGTAATGGTTCTAAGCTAAATTCGTAAGTGATGTTAAGAGGATTTTTAGTGTGGGACTACCGCGGTGGCCGTCCCCGCCGGCGGCGACGACTGTGTACACGTAGAGTAGACCCGGCGCCGTTCTGGTTCTTGTTTCAATTAGGGTTTTCAGATATCATAAATCCACCAGTTGGTAGCACGGTGGCGTATCTTTTTTGATAGTTTATGTCAAAATCTTATGCTATGATTGGTGGATTTTGACACCGTTACATTCGTTACAAGTTACCTATGGTGTTCAGTCTGTCCATGGGAAAAACCGTCCATAGGTTCACTTTTCTCTACAATAACGCTAGGCTAGTCGCCACTGCTGCCGCTCACGCTCACCCGGGCTCTCAATTAAGTTGTCCGCCTGTTGCAGTGAGATGGATGAGAAGAATCAGGTCAACCTCTACTGTCGCTACGCTACACTAAGCAGGGGCGTATTTTGAAATATAGCACCCTGGGCCAATAGAGTTTACAATTACAGCTCTCTATAGCGCGGCAAACTTTATTGTTCCAAATACAAAACACGAGGTGGGGTGGCTAGCGGCATCCCTTTTGGCCTCACGGCCTGCCGCCCTGAACCATGGCCTCCTCGGCCCTAGAGTAAATACGCCCCTGACACTAAGTCCATGATCATGATCGGTGATCCATGACGGCGTGAGGCTGAATCGAATGGGCTACTAACCGCCGCGGATGTTATCGGCTGGAGAGAGCATAAAAAGAAACAAAGACGTCAGTACACATTTCATAATGTATGTTTTCCAAGATAACGACGTTCATAGATACAATGCAGACCTAGAGCCCTAAAGGCATAAAAATGACAATACTAAAAACTATGTCCATACTTTTGATCTCTTGTCCTTTGTTCATGACTGACAATTTTGGAAATAAGTAATGATCACTTGAGATGATCTCCTTCAATCGTCATACATTACGTTCTTACAACTCAGAAACACTTAATTAGATTTACTGGTAAAAGATCGGTTAATATCTTTACGTCACACCTGGCCATAAAGTGGCAATAACCGCCCGCTACGCGTGCGGAAAATCCCACTTCATGACCTAAAATTTTGTACTTACCACGGGCGGTAATAAAGAAAAGCCTAAGATCGCATATTTATCGCCCTTGCCTTCGGCTCGGGTGTCAAATACCGGCGATCTGAGACATTCTTTATTTTACCGCCGGTAAGTAATGTCCTAATGTGTTTCTAACAATGCTACTCGTCATCATCGCCCTCACTCTTTTTACCGTTTACTTCGGCGTACACTTTTGCCCAGGATCTCAGCACTGACATATAAGATATTGGATTTGGTAGCTTACCCATGAGACGTACGGGCGAGGCGCCGCTTGTGGCGACGAACCAGTATCCGAGCACGCCCGAGCAGATGACCACGACGGCGTTGCGGCAGGTCCCCAGCAGCCAGCAGCAGCGCGTCACGAAGCGCTGCCGCGCGCTCGGCTCCTCCCCGCCCAGCCTCACCATACCGATGCGCTGCGGGAAAACAGGACATTAGTGTTGTGACATGGACAGTGGCACGGCGGAGCAGACAATAACACAGTGCCAATGCACTGTGGGGAGACGGGACATTAGTGCTGTGACATGGACAGTGGCACGACGGTGCAAGCGACGGCACTACACCGATATTGCGGGGAGACAGGATATTAGTACTGTGACACGGATAAACGTCGCCAACTTTTTAGCCATATACTAGTGGCGAAGAGGCACTGCGGACCGCATGTCATTGCCGCCCCGGGGGCTGGCGTAAACCGACACTGTCCAACATAATATGTAATACGTTGTGTCCAATACCGCATACACTGGAGTCACTGGAAGACCTCATGAGTAACCCTGCGGAATGGACGTGGAAAAGCAAACGTAATTTCCGACCATTTTTGAGTTAATAGAGAACAGTGGCGTGGCGTTCATAAATATCGATTCTCATCGGCTTACATAATATTAGGCAGTTCAGCACTTAATTCTAGTGCTCTTAAACAAAATTGAAACCGAAGCTGCTCTGGCTAGCCCAAGGATTTTTTCAACGCCACGCCACTGATAGAGAATTAAGTATTTGCGACCGACACCATCCGAGCATTTTTAAGATAAGAAAGCATCATAGCCATATTTCGGAACGTTCAATGCTAGAACTGTCAGACATGATTAGAATGAAGAGCAAGCCCATTTAACGTATAAAGTTATAAACTAAAGAAGAAAGGTTGACGTCCACTCACCCGCATAGAGAGAAGCAGCGCGATGCACAAGAAGCCTAGGATGGGGTCCCACAGCGCGGCGCCGTGCAGGTTCCGGAACACTGAGATCCACTGCTGCAGGAACGTGTTGCCCGTCACGGAGATCGCGAACAGGTCCTTCACCTGCGACGTGGCGATCATCAGCGCCACGGCCGACGTGAAGCCGGAGGACACCGGGCCCGAGACGAAGTCGATGAGGAAGCCGAGGCCGAGCACCCCCATCAGTAGTTCTATGACGCCTGATTAAAGAAGAGAAGGTTAAAAAACTGAACGCGATGATGAGTTTATTTCTTCAACGGACGCCGGACGGTCAGCATCTCCAGCTCCTCCTGAGGAAGCCTCGTAGAGAGGCGAAACACGTGTCGAGTTTTGGAAAAATATGCAAGTAATTATAACGGGTTAGCATTTGACTAACACGCGTATCATATCGCGGATTAGCAAAATAATGTTTTTGTTTTAATTAACATGAATTTCCGCAAAGTAACGTCTGATTCAATCAATTAGAATAGAAGGTTCTATCTATCACATCACAGTAAAATAGTAGTAATTTTTCTTCCTACAAAAGATACATAAAGCGGCTTGTATGTGTGCGCGCCATGAATGAACGCACTACAAGCAACGTTTTAAAAATGCGTAAAAATGCCCCACGGATCGCACTGTCTGCGCCTTGACACGTATCGGCGTATACAGCCGAAGTTTGACTACTTTTTTGTCTGTATATTTTGGTTTTATTTTAGACCAACTTTTCGTGACTTTTACGCTTCCAAAAGAGCTGTGCCGGGTATAGCTACCCGGCACAGCTCAGTAGTGGCAGCGAAAAAAAAAAATCAATCAACGTGCCTCGCCTCACCTCGCCTCAGCGCAGTCCAACATTGGCTATGTTTTTCCTGCATTGCTGCACTGCCTCGCAAAGGTCGATTATAGTCAGATTTATGAGTATATTCTGTCCACAGGCTGCTTGTACAAATTCTGTACATGAACAGAGTAGTTTTTACTTTAACTAAGCAGTAAACAAACCTGATAAAAAGCAGAGTAGTACGGCTTTTTCAATGACGCCGCCAGCGACCTGCCAGGTGAGCAGAGAAGCGATGGCAGTGGGCCCGGCCGGCACGGCGCGGCAGCCGCCCAGGACGATGTAGACGAAGCATCCGAGGAAGGATCCGTAGAGGCCATACTGTGGCGGGAGGCCGGCAATGTTGGAGTAGGCCAGCGACTGCGGAATCACGGTGAGGCCGACGGTGATGCCAGCGATGAGGTCGCCGATGGCCTTGTCGGAGCTGTACTGCGGGAGCCAGCTGGAGACGGGCACGCGTTTGTGGAGCGTCTTGCGGTTGAACCGCCGGCGCAGCGCGGCGCGCCAGCCGGCGTCTCCGCGGTCTGAGCCCGCGGACACTGCAACAACATAAACCAATGAGGGCTGCCGTTCTTTTTTACGTTTATTTCGCATACAAAGACACACAGACACATTTATAACAAAAAGAAAGTATACATCGATTGTTTCTGCGAAAAAGTCCACTCGGCATGGTGTCAAGTCACAGATGGTGGCTCAACGCTGGTATTATGTGGCTCCGACCGAATGTAGGGCGAAACAAAACTGCACGTTACGCCGTTACACTTGTGTTTTTGTGCTCACCAGTTAGTGTGGTAATTATGTGTTTTTCAGACAAACAAATTAATAAAGTTTTCAAACTTGTGTGGCATGATACCTTTGGGTGTGGTGTTCAAAACTCACAACTCTCCCCTCCCCTCCACCTGACGCAACACCCCCCCTCGCAGTGAAATGTGTCCCTTTTATCGGTTTTATCACATTTTCTCGAAAACTATAATGGATACAAAAAAAGTGTCAAAAGTAAAAATGATCCTCATTAAATTGTAAACAAAATTTGTCCTATATCTTATTTTGATAGGCTGGACGGTTTTCAAGCTGTAGGTAGTTAAAAAACTAAAATGAAATTTTTCATCAGATTAACGACAATATAGTCATTATTTATTGGAATGAAGTAAATAAAAAGCTGTAGGTGGAATCATTAGGGGTGCACTAAGAAAGGATTTTTCAAAATTTACCCCCTAAGGGGTTCAAATAGGGGTTCAAAGTTTGTATGGAGAGTCTACGATTTTAGAAGTAAAGAGGTTTGAAACCTCATGTTTAGACTTTTTATTAGATTACAAGAAAAGTAATTTCACCGTTTTTCGAAATTCATCCTCTAAAGGGTTTAAATGTGGGTTGAAAGTTTAGATATCAACGCACCACCCAAACCGCTGGTCCTAGGAATTCCAAATTTAGCACGTAGGTTCCTTATAAGGTCTAGGGGTGCACTAAGAAAGGATTTTTCAAAATTCATCCCCTAAGGGGTTTAAATGGGGGTTGAAAATTTGTATATGTAGTTTGTAGAGTTTCTTTGGGACAATCCTTTCTTAGTGCACCCCTAGACCTTATAAGGAACCTACGTGCTAAATTTGGAATTCCTAGGACCAGCGGTTTGGGTGGTGCGTTGATATCTAAACTTTCAACCCACATTTAAACCCTTTAGAGGATGAATTTCGAAAAACGGTGAAATTACTTTTCTTGTAATCTAATAAAGAGTCTAAACATGAAGTTTAAAATCTCTTACTTCTAAAATCGTAGACTCTCCATACAAACTTTGAACCCCTATTTGACCCCTTAGGGGGTAAATTTTGAAAAATCCTTTCTTAGTGCACCCCTAATGATTCCACCTACAGCTTTTTATTTACTTCATTCCAATAAATAATGACTATATTGTCGTTAATCTGATGAAAAATTTCATTTTAGTTTTTTAACTACCTACAGCTTGAAAACCGTCCAGCCTATCAAAATAAGAAATAGGACAAATTTTGTTTACAATTTAATGAGGATCATTTTTACTTTTGACACTTTTTTTGTATCCATTATAGTTTTCGAGAAAATGTGATAAAACCGATAAAAGGGACACATTTCACTGCGAGGGGGGGTGTTGCGTCAGGTGGAGGGGAGGGGAGAGTTGTGAGTTTTGAACACCACACCCAAAGGTATCATGCCACACAAGTTTGAAAACTTTATTAATTTGTTTGTCTTTCCCATACATTGATTACATAGAATTACTGAATTAAGTTGGCACAGTCGAGTAGGGTCCTGAAGTATAGCTGTCAGTTTATCATTACGGGTGTGAAAACGAAGTTTACATTTCAATGGTATTTAATGCTTTAAAACCGTGCCTTAAAAATATCGAGCATGCCGCAGTTACAGCGTTTAGTTCGGAAAAAAAGAGCACATAAGTTTATGAATGATCAAACTGTCTCAAAGCACTGACTTTCGTAGGCCTATAACTCATATTTCCCATAAATAATCTCAGATATTACAAAATATTGATAACGTAATTACGAATAAACCCGTGTAGCCCTCCACAAACAGTGGCATTTGGCATTTCGGAGACCTCACGCTACACTACCGCCTCTAGCGGCGGAATTCATTCGCAGTAGCCTTCATTAGAACGGCGCAGAGGGTTGGACCAGCCCCATTGTACAGTCGCAGATTAAAAGGCATTAAACAGATTCAAACAATTAATAATTATGTATACAGGGTGACTTCGAATTGGTAATACAAAATGAATGTTTTACATACATATACCCTAAACTTAGCCCCTCAATTAAGTCTTTTAAAATAATCAGAAGTATGTTTTTTTTTATTATTAATTTATCCCATTTTTGTTGGCTTAACATGGTTATCCTACCATAATAATAAACAAAGAGGTTTAAAGATTTTCAAATGAACGCTTTCCTCTTTGGTTATCCGTCACATGCCGCAATATTTATGAAGAAAACGCGTGTTTTAATTAGTGATTGTCAGTTGTCAAAGAAAATACGAGTGACAGGTATGACACTTAGGTATTTAATGGAGTGTAACCACACTTTAGGACTTTAATTATTTGTTTTGTTAGAAAATTAGCACTAATTAAATACAGCAAATTTTAACGTAGGGGTTAATGTGTTACACTACATGGCATTAACTGAGCCATAATCAAGTGTTTTGTATTACCAATTTGAAGTCAGCCTGTATGTCACCTCATTAGAGGATTCAAAAAAATAAATTGTCGTGTAAAGACAGCCGCAATGTATTTAATCTTTATCGCACAATACAAAATGCAAATATCGGACTTAATGCCTTAAGGCATTCTCTACCAGTTATCAATAGGCTAAACAGAAACATTAACTTGGCGCAGGGCTTTTGACGTCAGTAAAAAAACTTTAAAATTAATTTGCAAATATACCTTCGATATATACTTACATAAATACAATATAATGTAATATACTCGAACCTACATATATTCCTTTACGTAGCTAGTGAAACACCTCATGTCGATTTATTATTATAGTTTTGGAGCGAATTGAAAAGATGCTTGCGCAACATGCGCTTGAATGTGAACTTGCTTTGCGCTTGCCTGATGGACAGAGTGCACTACGCGATTAGGTATAGTCCATGAAATGAAATATATCCATGAAATGAAATGATTTATTTGCATAACATTATATTCATGTGTGGTATTAAACTACTGTTGTCACGAAATTAATCTAACGTTTTCATAAAAAAGGGTGAAAACCCTTTACGACGAAGTGAAGTTTAAAAAGAAATGGAGGTACCTAGCCTAGACAATGAATTTCTAAAAATAAAACGTCTCACAATTTACCTATTGAACGAAGTATTGAGCAAAGTTGACCTTGAACGTGACTATACCTAATTTAAGGAAAGTTTAACAAATGAAATAGACTAACTCGATGTAATACCTACCTACAAACGGCCGTGACTTGTGATTAAACTGTTCAAACGTTTAATACAACGATCAACTCCTACGTAGATACTAAAAATAATACTGATCAGTACCTACATTTCTACATAATATTATAAATGCGAAAGTTTGTGAAGATGTTTGGATGTTTAGATGTTTGGATATTTTGATGTTTATTACTAAATTACGGGATAAAAACTTAATGAATTGAGATGTTTGGCATGCAAATAGATCAAGATCAAGATCCTATAGACTTATGATGCTACGGTTTATCGATCAATTAATAAATGATATAAGCATCCGTCACGGTCTGATAAGTATGTAAGTGTAAGAGTGACGGATGTCTTATCTTTTATACCTACATAGATCGACAAAAACTATTTTTTTTTGGAAGCTGACAAACTCGCAACCCTTATGGGCATAGCGATTGTCGGACCGGGTGGTCGGCCGTGGCGTTCCCTGGGGTCGAACCAGGTCGCTAACCGGATAACCCCGAGGGGTCGGACTGGGTGGGTGCCGGGGGCGCCTGGGGTCGAACCGGGTCACCTTGTCCCGTTCCACCTCGATAGGGTCGGACTAGGTGGGGGCCTGAACGCCTGGAGTCGAACCAGGTCGTTTGGCCAGGGCCACCTTGACTTTTCGCTGATTGCTCAGAGTGAGCAGCGGACCAGCGGGAAGGATGAAGCGGATCATCCCGTCCTTATGTGAACGTGTGTATCGAACTATGGCAGGTTATGTGCTTGATTTTCTTTTTCTCCGATTATATTCGTAAAGGGTCCGTAAGATTTTTGAAATATTGTAGGTCTGTTGCCGGAAAAAGATCAAGAAACCCTGGTAGATCTTGAGGAGGGAGAGGGTGGATTTCACAGCGTTTCAATCATCACCAACCTCGATATTATGATGACATCTATTTAAAAATTGTATGATTTTTGTACAAAACATGAAAAAAGTGAGTACCATTTTCGGATTTTATCAAAATAATGTGACACATTCATAAAAAGAATCGTCGCAATCGGGATTGGTGATGAAGGCGGTTGATACGCTCTGAAATCCACCCGAGAACGTGCCTACATAAGGTACTCTAAAACGGCCCTCAGTGCATCGAGCGGCCAGCGGCCCTGAACTTGACCGCCGCCTCGGTAATCTAAACTGCTTAAGGTGATTCGGTCGGTTTCCATACAAAAAAGAGGGTCCATATTCGCTTCCACTGCATTAATTTGTGCACTGCATGTTGAGTAAAAAATGTTTGGTTTCAAATTATGCTAAATACTTTCATAGGTAAGAGTGAATGGGCTGTAGGGCTATTCTTCGGAAATATGACTGCGGTCACCTCATTCATCTGGTCCTTTTTCATACTAAATGTATGGAGACAGATGAATGAGTCGCAGACATATTTCTGAAGAATAGCCCTATAGTCCCACTGCGATTTGGGGACTTCACATACACCTTCGATTTCTTCGCGGATGTATGTAGGTTTCCTGACAATGTTTTTCCTTCACCGATAGGCTAGTGGTAAATATAAAATCATGTTTCGTAAATAAGTTCCGATAATTCATTGGTACGAATTCGTACCCACGATTTCCACTTACATGGCGCATGTCCGAATCACTCTGCTACGTAGCTTTTTAAGACATTAATCGATTTCGATTAATGTCTTAAAAAGCATAGGAAAACATAGGTATTTATGTCACACCTGTACCTGTAGCACAACTGTGACACGCGACTCTTTGTCGCGCGACAAATGCTACCTATCTCTTTCCACTCAATATCGTGTGACAGTGACATGTGATGCTATGTCGCGCGAGAAACGAAGTCGCGGCGGGGTGCTAGACGTACTGGCTACGCGTATGGAAAAAGCCGCTTACTGGCCAAGTGTCGACATTAAATGATGTGTACACAACACGGGAGGTAATAAAGCATGCCCTCGATCGCATATTTACGTCCCTATCGCTTGCAGCTCGGGCCGCAGTTATCTTCGATCTCGGCCTTTCTTTGTATGACCACCCTAGTTGTGTAATGTACTATTATGTCAGAGGAAAACAAATTTATGTTTTCTTATAGAGAACGTGCAGGAACTGGGTTATTCTTCAGAAATATGTCTGCGACTTATTCCTCTGTCTCCATACATTTAGTATGAAAAAGGGCCAGAGGAATAAGGTGACCGCAGACATATTTCTGAAGAATAACCCAGCTACGTTGGCCCTGAACTTGAACGCGGTCTTGCCGGTAATCTAAACTGTTAAGGTGATACGCGACACCGCGCATTGCTCCCGGCAAATTTACTGCCCAGCGCTTACCACTTGACTAGGGTTACCACAAGTTAGGAATTTTCCTCCAGGACAAGTCGCATAAAACTACTACTAGTCATTTTGTAGGCTGCCAAAAAGACCTCGCACTAGAGCTGCTAGAGTTACTATTACATAAAAGAATAGAAGGATATAGTTCGTAGATTTGTATGGCAACCAAGCGTGGACCTAACGTTTATCGCTTGGCGTTGGACGCCAAAAGTGTAATTTAGTGATGGAAAACATACATTTTCTATTTCATTTGGTGGTGTTTAAACAATTAATCATACCATAATTATCAGATTTCCAAATATGCTAATAATATTGACGGAAACTGAAGTTGACGGCGTGCAAAGTAGGTCGCCACCGCTTTTTTTAGCACGTTAGGTACTTACATGCACTTTTTCCTTCTACCCAGTTACTGTGCCAGTACTTCTAGCCAGAAGCGTGCATCCCATAAAGGCAAAAAGACACTACCTACGCTCTAATTTCTACCCTATTCAGGGTAGCAGTTAGTAAGGAAGATGTGTTAAGATACCTTACTAATTTCTACTCTTAGCTCACCACTGATTATAACCTAAATCGACGAGCATTTCAAATGCCCAAACACTATTAAAGCGTCACGCGACACCGCACATTGCTCTCTGCTAATTTACCAGCTTGCCACTTGACCCGCGAGCTGCTAATCGGCTAAATACGGCGATTAGATGTGAATTGAGGTGTGACTGGAGATGATAGTGACGGGCAGGGTCAAGTGGGGTGTTCAGTGTTTACCTACCCGATGAACTTCCATAGTAATAACTAAATATTTTTACTAAAAAAAACCCGACCGCGGTGCACTTTAAAAGTGCATAAAATCCGCCCTTTTGTTTATTGTAACGAACTTCATACCCAGTGACACTCGCGCCATCAAGACGAATCTAATGATGTATCACTTATCAAAATCGGGTGTGCCGTTGAGTAGTTACGAGCGGACATAGGAACGGACATACATACATACATACATACAGGTCAAACACATAACCCTCCTTTGGGCTTCGCCGCAGTCGGGTAAAAAGTCGCCTTGTAGAATAGGACGGCAGTGATGGAAAGCATCGTCGGAGACGGTTGAATGCGGGTCAGCTCCGTCCGGTCGTCGGATGCGAACGACAGTTTTCTTAGGGAGAGAGGCGCCTGTGGTACTAGTTATTCTATAGGACGTGTACGACGAAGGTGCTGCCAACTGGTGCCACCAATCTAAATCATGTACCCTCTCATGCTGGGGCCACAACTTGGCCACATTGACGAAAACGCCGTTAATTACGTTAATTTATCGCGTTGAAGAACGATTAACGTCAGTGTAGCTACGACTTACTTTGTACTATATTTGACATTGACACTTACATATTATCATTGACATTGACAACTTGATTTGACAGGGGCGATACGCGGGGTGTCTCTTTTGTCGTTTAGTGCTGCCACCTATAGTTCGTGCACGTTCCCTATATGGTCAAGGCGAAACGCGACACCGCACATTGCTCCTGGTAATGTACAGTGCGCTCGCCACTTGACCTACGAGCGGCTAACCGTCTAACGCGGCGATTAGATGAGAATAGAGATGATGCGAGATGGAGATACGTGGTGGACATGATAGTGACGGTCGGGGTCAACTGGTGCACAGTGAAATTTAAGCCGTTAATCGTAATGTGTTATCCTATACCTAGTGAACATACAGTACTGGAATAGTACATTACATACGTAACTAGGGTGGTAATACAAAGAAAAGCCGAGATCGCAGAAGTTTGCGGCCCGAGCTGCAAGCGAGGGACGTAAATATGCGATCGACGGCTTTCTTTATTACCTCCCGTGTTGTGTACATCATTTTATGTCTACATGCACTTGGCCAGAAAGCGGCTTTTTGCGTAATCACCAGTTTTATGTCAAGAGGCGGGTATTTAAAAAGAAAACCAAAAAACTTGAATATCTCGAAAACCAAGGAGTTTTGACCCCTAGTTGACTGGGCCTAAATCATTGCAAATGAGCTGTAGAAAAACCCCTATCAAGGAATACGGATTTCCAGTCACCCTGTATACCTACGTTTTCGGAGTTGCTCTTTAAGGGTCCGGGCTTCACATCCGTATAGAATTATGGGCCATATATACATACATAGTAAATATCCCGGCGTTAATAGTAGTTATTAAAGAAAAATAATCGTATACTTACGGATGTAGTCATTGCTGGCGGTCTTGTCGTCCGGCGCGGGCAGCGAGCCGGAGGACGCGTTGTGTTTGCGTCGTGGGATCATCCTGCAACAATCAATAACTTGCTTAATAACTTGCTTGCTAGCTTTCGTTGAACTCTGTTGCTGGTAACTACAGTAACAGAAAGCAAGTGAGTGAATAGAGTATTCTGTAGTCAATATAAGTTATTTCACGGTAACTTGACGGTAACCTTTAAATCTGCTTTCGGATATTTGCAAAAGTCAACTAAAGGTAGATGTCCGAATGCTTGACACTGTCCTAATAATTGCCCTCTTGAATGGTACGTACGTATACAGGGTGATTCGGGACACGTGAGCAGGACCATCCCTACGGATTCAGTATTTGAGTGAAACACCTATGCCTTTTTATAAAGACTGTTTTTCAAGTACTAAATTTAATTCTCTACAATCGTGGTCAACCTACATCAACTAATTAATAAAGTGACCAAAACCTCTTTCTTTCTCAAAAATATCTTTTTATTGTTATTTTGGCAATGTCAAAGTTAACAAATATTTACAAAACATAAAACGATGAGTACTTGACAGAAGTATTCTAATTGCAGAATGATCATTAATGTCGTAAATAAAAAAAAATGTTTTCAGCACCAAAAAAATGAGCGTTAATCTCGCTAATAGTGGTACGAAAACGAAATAGTAGTTTATGCCACACCTGGCCATAAAGTGGCTTTTTCCGCACGCTGCGCGCTGCGCGTACGGAAAACGCTGCTTTCTGGCCAAGTGTAGATATAAAATGATGTACACAACGCGGGAGGTAATAAAGAAAGCCCTCGATCGCATATTACGTCCCTCGCTTGCAGCTCGGGCCTCAAACTTCTGCGATCTCGGCCTTTCTTTGTGTTTTCCCTAGTTGTGTAATGTACTATTATAATTTACTGAACCCGGAGGGTTGGTCTTGCTTACGTCTCCTGAATCGCACTGTATTTCGCATCCAGGGCGGTTAATCGGCTAATAAACGGATCACAGTGCTTGCGGACACAAATATGTGACCTGGGCCTTTCTATTTTACCGCCCGCTCGAGGGGAGTATACAATTTTACGTCTTGCCTTGGCCAGGAACCGGGATTTTAATTTAGCGGATAGATAATGCCATTTACGGCCTAGGGTGACGTAAAACTGTTACACTGCTACGTTGGCTCAAATTAGACAAGAACATGTCAATCAGACGACTGTAAATGTCACCAGTGGGTCGCTATCTCTAATTACTATTCAGCTCATTAGGGCTGCAGGTGCGACGATCGATGGTTAATTGCCATTCCTGGTAACGCTCACTACGCTTCCAACTCTATTAGCAGAATGAACTAACACTGTCACCCTGTAACCCCCTCTTTACACCCGCCCCACATTAAATAAGTAAGTGGGTGCAATGATACGGGGATGCTGCGGTTTTTTAAACGACTTTCAAAATAATGACAGTTCTTAATTCGTCTGTATGCTTTATTCTGTGTTTGTTACGCGTTACTCGAAGACGGCTGAACCGATTTGGGGAATTATTTTTTTTTGTTTGATAGTATATACCTGCGAGATGCTAAATCAGGATAAGATGATGGGATCTTGGAGAAATCGAGGGAACCCTTCAAATATAATAGATACACATATACCGTTTTGGATATTGTTAATAGTCACTCGTGCATTTCTTATCGAAATAGGTTCATCTAAAGTCGATTATTTTTAAATTTGTGGTTATATTATTTATATAACTGACGGATCGATTGCTATGAAATTTGGTATTTAAGTAGATTATGACTTCGGTTAACATATAGCGTACTCTTTACCCGAAGCAAAAAGAGACATAACTTGTTTCACCTCCGCGCAGAGGCAGTCATCCTTCAGTTAGTATACAGGATTCAATTGGAGACGTAATCAGAACCCACTTCCAGACTCGGTAATTGATAGCCATATTGCTACAGTAGGTACATAATAACACACGAAAGAAAACAATTTTTGTTTGTAGTAACTATTGTCACGTTGTGTTTTTTGCATTTAATTGTAGGTTTAAATATGACAAATTTAATTTTATGTTCAAGAGAAATGTTTTTACAATTGTCTCGAACAGCTTCGTTAGAATTATTTTCGTCTAGCAACATTGCTACAACTGTCTATTGTCATATATTTGAGAGATTCTTGACATACAACATACTGATGTTGCTATATGTCATATAAATAGATTTATAGGGTAAATTTGTAATGCAAATTGGGGAATAACATTTATTAATTATAATAAGATATTAAAAGTATAAAAATATAAACTAATTTGAATATAATGGACAAGTAAATATAGTTAAATATTCTGATCAGTAAATGTTATTTCTTAATTAATAGGATTGAAATTCTTTAGATTTCCAAATCAATTAGGGAGAAATTGAGGTCCTTAGTGGAAACACAATTTGGTTGGAAATGATCTTGGAAAGAGAGGAGGTCTAGCTATACTGGCTGGAGCTCTTCAAAAGCTTTTTGCATCTGGGCCGTGAAGGGAGCAACTCCTGATGCTTGTGTTCTCCTTGGTGGCTACAAATATGGCGCGGCTGAGGCAGTCCTAATTTTCATCATGAAGTAATTGTGAGTAGCATTTCTTTAAGGTTAACTCATCTGGCTGTTGAGGCACCCCATTCAATGAAAGGTCTTGTTACAGTTAGCCCTCCGGGGGCATCTTCATGAAGGGTGGCGGGCTTCGCAGAGCTATGAGGATATAACTCTTCTGTCTGGTGAGAATAACCATAATTTCAGTCTTCTTCTAAGCTGTGGAAAAAAACATACTTTAGCATACTAATGTAAGCAATTTGTTCTGTTCCAGCTGAAGATGGGTTTTGTTTTTTTCTAATTTCTAATTTTCTGAATCCAAATTCAATTTCTGATTTCGTGATATTTCAAAAGGAACATGGTTTTGTATTAATTCACACCTCACCTATAAATCCCATGGGCTGTAGCGCTCTCGTCGGAATAGTCTTCATGCACACTACGGGTCACTAACATCCGGAGCCTGCTGTTGCTGTTGCCGGCATCAGAACTGCTGTAAGAAGGTGTGTCGATGAGAGTCTGCAGGCTCGAGGTTGGTGGCTTCAAAATTTATTAAGTCATTGTTAGGAGATTAGTTTAAATTTAACTGATGGCAGTGTAACTTTAGGCACTAACATTTATACTAGCCTGTGACCTCACTACTAGAAGAACCTAGGCTTTAAGACCCCGCTCTACCAACTGAGCACAATAGGTAGTGCTAAGGAAACGCTGAATTTGTACTGTGAGGCCGCAAGCGAGTGAAAAAATAAAAATAAATTTGTCATACACTAACTGACTTTCCTTATTCTCCTTTTTGTTAGCCTGAACTACTGAAGGGTCCTGTACGTAGCACTACTTAATATTGTTTGTTTTTTTTATTGAAAGGTGAGTTCATCGTTTTTTTTCATCTTTCCACAATTATGTTCACACTGTATCCTCAAATATAACCGGGCGGGATACAGGGTGACATTGGCGCCCAACTTTTAGAGAAAATTCAGTATATTTCAGTACCTTTCATTAGTTTTGAGCATATATTACACTGCCAATCGATTGTTGTAAAAATATTTCATACTTACATGGTAAAATCCACTTTTCAAGCCTTGTTCCTCGTGTTTCGATAGTGCAACACATTTCTTTTAGACATATTTTGTGTTTTGGGATCCATTTGATCCATATATTGTGTATTTCTTGATATTTGGAGCTAATTTTGGTGAACACGTTATTTAGAGGTTATAACCAAGTGACGTTTTCAAAGGAAAGTGTAATTTTTTTCAATCGACTACTTTTGAGTACTTTATTTTGAGTTTTGGATCTTGATATATCACAATTTAGACCTTTTGAAACTAAAATTTAATTTAGTTGTGATTTTAGAGACATTTATTTCAATTGTCCAGTTAAGCATTTCAGACAAATAGTATTTAAGTCTCAGACTTGATTTAAGTTCATTTAAAAGCTAATTTTATTACCAACGTTTTTAGTATTACCACATGAAAATCTAGATTTTATTTTTAAGCTTTGGTTTTGGTACATTGTAAAACTTAACAATTCCAATTTAAAATACACAACAATTTTACATCATACCTAATTACATTGTTTTTTCAACAATTCTAAATATCCATTCATTAATTAAGATTTAAAAATTGGGATTGATATACAATACTGTTATTAGGCAAAAGCATTCCCACATATTGTTATTTTCAGACACTTACACCAATACATATTGTTTTTTTCTGATACTTACCTTTTGTGCATTTTATAGTGA
This sequence comes from Eudemis profundana, assembly GCA_947034925.1. Taxonomy (NCBI): domain Eukaryota; kingdom Metazoa; phylum Arthropoda; class Insecta; order Lepidoptera; family Tortricidae; genus Eudemis; species Eudemis profundana. Next base: position 22,265,722 of record OX344805.1, on the reverse strand, counting down.
TAATTAAGTAACAGACATATTTTGTTAAGGAAATTAAGTAAAAACAAGTTCGTTTAAAAATATTGTATTAACTAGGTCACAGGTGATTCATAATATCTGAGTGGTATTTTATTGTGATTACACATCCATCAGTACTAAGTACATTTATTTTAGATAATTCAAAATGGAGCGTAGCTTACAATTTCATTCTTTGTTGAAGGATGAGCTTAATTATGAAGTCACAATTAGATCTGAGACACCTGCAGGCACTGTGGATGGTATGAGGAAACAGTTGAGGCAATTGCTTCTGGAATGTCCACCCGAAGCAATTATCGAGACAGATTTTGAAACCGACAGTGAGCTCGGAATTATTTCAGATAAATTAAAAGACCTATCCACATGTGTTGACAGGTACACTCGTACGCAAGACAGGCACTCTTCAAGTCGTAGTAAAGCCTTAGGGAATCACTTGTATCATAGACTTTTGAGAGTCCAGACTGAGGATGATCCGGAGGCATTGTCGTTGAAGGCCGGCCTTACATCTCAGTTGGAATCTTTGTTTTCAAAGTTAGGTGGTTTTAAACAGTCTATGGGTTCTGTAGAAAATATTCAGGCCAGTGTTTCAAATTCCCAACCGACTTCAAACAGAGATATTCAGCTTGTTTGCTCTGGTAACATGAATATTGCTAAATGGAATTTGAAATTTGAGGGCTCCGGCGACTTGAGATCATTCTTGGATCGTGTTGATGAACTTAAATCAGCTTTTGGTGTTTCTGATGCGATATTATTTCGTTCTGCAGCACTTTTGTTTTCGGGAAATGCGTTGTTGTGGTATAGAGGTATTAAGGACCAAGTTTCTTCATGGATTGAATTGAAACAAAATTTACTATCGGAATTTGACGCTGTTGATTACGATTACCGTTTAATGGGAGAAATAAGGTCGAGAACTCAGGGTGTTGACGAGCCAGTCCACATTTATTTTGCTATAATGTCATGTTTGTTCTCTCGGCTTAAAACTCCACTGTCAGAGGATGCTAGGTTGGAAATATTACTGCACAACATAAGACCAAACTTATCACAACAGCTTGCTTTGATTAATATAACTTCTATTACGGATTTAAAAGATCATTGTCGTAAATTGGAAGCAGCACGCCAGCGGGCGGACTTGTTTGTTGAGCCGTCTAAGAGTTCTTTTAATACGCTCAGCAGTGATTTCGCGTACAAATCAAAGCAAAAACAAGTAAATGCAGTAAATGTCCTTGCACAACAGCGGCCCTCAAACAATTCTGGTCGTCAGGTGCCGACTTTTAGTCAACAATCAACAGGTAATAACAGCAACGTTCGTCAGTATTCTAACAACAGGTCCACACATGTACCGAATTCTCGGAATGTCCCGGTTTGTTATAAATGTGGTGGTACTAATCATAACTTTAGTTTCTGTAGGGGAAAGCCACAGAAAAATAACATTTGTACTGGATGCGGAAAATATGGAGTTGTCATAGCAAATTGTGACACTTGTAAGAAACGTTCGGATACCTCACACAAAGTTTCACCAACGTCAAAAAACTAGTTAGCCAGAATCGTAGCGATCAATTTAACGGCAATTTTGATGAATCAATGAAGACGTTTTTTAATTATGATTCAATTGCTTCGGTTCTGTTTTCACCAAATAAAGATGACATACGGCCGTATTTAAAATTAAAAGTATGTGATTTTGAGATTTTTGGACTTTTAGACTCAGCATCTTCCTTATCTTTGCTTGGGAAAAATGCCCACGAGGATTTTGTTAAATTCGGTTTCGAGTTGCATAAAACCGAAACAATTTCGTGCAGTGTTGCAAATGGCGTTCAAGTAGAATCAATTGGTTATATGTTTATTCCGGTAACATTTAAGGATGTTACACACGTGCTTAAGTTTTTTGTTATACCCAATATTGTTACGGAAGTTATTTTAGGGGTAAATTTTTGGCACGCTTTTCGCTTGGCGCCAGAAATATTTGACAACATAGCATATATTAAAGCTCCGGAGAAATATTTTGAGAGATGTAACAGTGTTGGTTCTAAACAGGTACACACCATACAGTCGTATGAGCATTTAACTTTAACGCAGCAAGAGCTTGCTAGTGCCGTAGTAGGGAAGTTTAGGGATATCTCGTTCGAAGAGAAAGGGTTAGGTAGGACGTCCTTAATTGAGCATGTCATTGACACTGGCGACGCCTTACCTATTAAGACCAAACAGTATCCACTATCTCCTGAAAAGAGGGCGATTTTGAGCTCCGAACTCGATCGTATGTTGCAGTTAGGTGTAGTTACTCCTTGCGAAAGTCCTTGGAACAATCCAGCGCTGCTAGTGCAGAAAGCAAACGGGGATTGGCGATTTTGCCTGGATTGTAGGAAATTAAATGCGGTGACGAAGGGTGATTCGTATTCCATTCCTTATATTCCGCAGATTTTAGATAGTTTAAAGGAAGCGAAGTACCTTTCGTCTATCGATCTTAGCTCTTCCTTCTGGCAGATTCCTCTGCAACAGAGCTCGCAGGAGAAAACCAGTTTTACGGTACCTGGTCGTGGTTTATTTAAATTTTGCGTCATGCCGTTTGGAATTTCGGGTGCGCCGGCTAGACAACAACGTCTTATGGATAGGCTAATTGACCACAATCTAACCAGCGACATAGAAAACGGCATGGTATACTGTTACATAGACGATATCGTCATATGTTCTTCGGATTTTCAGACGCACTTAGTGCTTTTAAATCGTGTGTTGGAAAGATTGAAGATGGCAAATTTAACTATCAATTTTGCGAAGTCTAACTTCTTTAGACAGTCCATTAAGTACCTGGGGTACGTCGTCGACGAGTTTGGTTTGAGGACAGATCCCCAGAAGATTTCTGCCATCTTGAACTTTCCAATTCCCACGACGTCTCGGGAGGTGAAAATATTTTTGGGAACGTGCTCGTGGTACCGTCGTTTTATCCGGGATTTTTCGACCATAGCCGCTCCCTTAAATAGATTGACCTCGAAGGGAAAGAATGCACCGACCTTCTGTTGGTCTGTAGAGGCCGATAACGCCTTTAATACATTGAAGAATGCGTTAGTGTCAGCACCAATTTTAGCTGTTCCGGATTTTGATAAACCGTTTGCTGTACACTGCGACGCTTCTTCATATGGTATTGGCGGAATGCTCTCACAGACGATAGACGGTCAAGAGCATCCTATTGCGTATGTCAGCCGCTCTCTAAACAAGAGTGAGCGCAATTATAGTGCTACGGAACGGGAGGCTCTTGCGGTGATTTTCTCTGTCGAGAAGTTTCAAGCGTATTTGGGTTCACGTCGCTTTAAGGTGATTACGGACCACGTCTCATTGCGTTGGTTCATGAAGCTGGAAAATCCATCAGGCAGGTTAGCGCGTTGGGGTTGCCGACTGTCTCAATTTAATTTTGATATTGAGCACAGGAAGGGCTCCGACAACGTCGTGCCTGATGCATTGTCCAGACTCATGAAAGTCGACGCGGTGAACGTGACTGTGAGAGACGACGTGAACGATGAATGGTTTGACAGAACGCTGAACGGTTGTAAAGCTTACCCTGCTAACTTTCCGAATTTTTGTGTTAGGGAAGGGAAGCTATTTCGATTTTGCAAGAGCAAGTATAACTTGTTGCGAGAGTTTGATTGGAAGGAGGTGGTACGTAAGGGGGATCGAAAGAGAATTTTGCAAGAGAACCATTGCGAACCGACGGCTGCGCATTTAGGGGTTTATAAAACTCATCGGCGGTTGGCGTTGACATACTTTTGGCCTGGTATGTATAAGGACGTAGTTGAGTTTGTGAAGGCATGCGATACCTGTGCAGCCTATAAGCACTCACAAAAATTGACGCCTGGTTTGATGGGTCAGCCAAAGGTATGTCATCGTCCAATGCAAGTAGTTAGCATCGATCTGGTTGGTCCACTCCCACGCTCTCGACAAGGGTTTACATTTTTGTTCGTGGTTACATGTTGCTTTTCTAAGTACACGCTGCTGTTTCCACTTCGCCGCGCAACCAGTGCGTTGGTGGCGAAGCATTTTGAGAACCATGTTATCTTAGAACATGGCGTTCCTGAGACCGTAATTACCGTCAATGGGGTTCAATTCACGGGATCAGAGTTTAAGCAGTTAATGAAGCGTTACAATGTACCTAAAGTATTTTATGGCCCACGATATACGCCGCAGGTAAATTTAGTCGAACGATACAATAAAACGGTGATGACAGCCGTAGCGTCGTACGTAGAGGACAATCACCGGACATGGGATGAAAAACTGCACCAAATTAGGTTTGCAATAAACAGTGCAGTAAATGAATCCACGGGGTTTTCTCCTTTCTTTTTGGTACACGCTAGAGAGCCGGTCATTAACGGTTCGTTCTATAAAGACTCAGATCAAGATTACTCTGCAGCTATTCCTAGAGAGGAATACGCTGGCGAATTTGGTTGCTTAAAAGAAATTTTCCACCAAGTTAGGTTACGCTTATTGAAGGCACATGAAACCAGCTCTAGGCATTATAATTTAAGAAGACGTTCAGCGCAATTTTCGGTAGGAGATATTGTATGGAAACGTTCATACGTACAAAGCGATGCGTTGAAGTACAAAATGGCAAAACTCGCACCCAAATACGAGAAGTGTAGGGTAAAAGCGGTTTTATCTCCTTTAGTTTATGAACTGGAGAGGATGGACGGACATCCTATAGGTTCATGGCACATAAAAGACCTAAAAGCATAGAGTACGGCTGCTGATTTTGTGATCAGTGGACGTGCGGCCCGCATACTATGGTTGCTCGCCGCACCGCCACTGTTGACTTAACAACGGTCTTGTAACATTTACAAGTTTATAGGTTGTCGGTAATTAGTGTTAAATACTGCAGAGTCATATTTAATCACAAGTTATAAGGTTCGTGGTGAACAGCGCAGACTGTTTCACTACTTAGTATGTGTGAGGAAGAATGGTAGGTATTTGCATGGTATGAATATTTGAGACGACAAATCTTAATCATAATATCATCCAAAAGTTAGTCTTTATGTGCGTATATATTTTTTAAGTCGTGCGTAAACACGTTAAATATATTTCCGTTTCCGTTATACTGTAGATGCATACCACACATTTTTTTTTCCGCGGTTTTCTGTACATGTGTGGAGGCATATTTTGTTGCGCAGTATTATTTCCGATTTTGGGTTTCCTCGGACAATTTTGGTAGTGAACATATCAGGTCCAAGATATTTAGTTTATCAAACTACATACTGTGTTTGAGTTTTGTTTTGATATTGGTACCAATAAAGAGTTTGATCATTTTCGATGTTGTATTCGATTTGGATTGTGAAGGTTAGTATATAGTCTAGTTGCTACTGACTATACTAGATATTTTGATCGATTAGATCACTTGGATTGACTTTTGCCCGGTCTAGCGGAGATATATTTTAAAGAATGCTGAACATATGTCCTGGCAGTTGGCATTAACCTTCTCGACACAACGCTTTGTTGTGCCGAAAAGGTTAAGGAATGGTTACTGGTTGTGTTGGATTTTGATGGTGGGAAGGAGTATTTTGGTTCAATTGGGTTCCTTCCGACCTTATTTTGATAAGTTTTGGTGTTGGGTTCGTCAGCAAGGCTGACAGTTTATTATTTTATTTTTTTTAATTAGTATAGGTAGTTGTTGGCGTGGGTTCGAGATTTCGAGATATAGTTTGAAAGGGGAAAGTCTAGGATATTCGGGAAGTAGGGAGTTTTTTTTGTTGAATACGTACATAAATAGATAGAATCGTAGATTGGTATTATTTCTGGGGGGATAGGTTAGAAGCACTTTTATAAAACTTGGGGGTTTAAGTTAACGGTTTGGCTGTAGTATTTTCTCTCGAATCCGCAACAACAATTTCGTTCATAATATTTCTGAGTTATATATTATACCTAATTTTTTTTGTGTAACAGTAGTCTATCGATAGATATATTCTTGTACGGGTTTTGGGATTTTCGGGTTTTTTTGATATTTCCATTTTAGTGACATCGCTGAGGGCAGCGAGCGGTTTCCCTGCGGTAAACCTTTTCATCGGGGAGAGGGGTATTGTCACGTTGTGTTTTTTGCATTTAATTGTAGGTTTAAATATGACAAATTTAATTTTATGTTCAAGAGAAATGTTTTTACAATTGTCTCGAACAGCTTCGTTAGAATTATTTTCGTCTAGCAACATTGCTACAACTGTCTATTGTCATATATTTGAGAGATTCTTGACATACAACATACTGATGTTGCTATATGTCATATAAATAGATTTATAGGGTAAATTTGTAATGCAAATTGGGGAATAACATTTATTAATTATAATAAGATATTAAAAGTATAAAAATATAAACTAATTTGAATATAATGGACAAGTAAATATAGTTAAATATTCTGATCAGTAAATGTTATTTCTTAATTAATAGGATTGAAATTCTTTAGATTTCCAAATCAATTAGGGAGAAATTGAGGTCCTTAGTGGAAACACAATTTGGTTGGAAATGATCTTGGAAAGAGAGGAGGTCTAGCTATACTGGCTGGAGCTCTTCAAAAGCTTTTTGCATCTGGGCCGTGAAGGGAGCAACTCCTGATGCTTGTGTTCTCCTTGGTGGCTACAAATATGGCGCGGCTGAGGCAGTCCTAATTTTCATCATGAAGTAATTGTGAGTAGCATTTCTTTAAGGTTAACTCATCTGGCTGTTGAGGCACCCCATTCAATGAAAGGTCTTGTTACAGTTAGCCCTCCGGGGGCATCTTCATGAAGGGTGGCGGGCTTCGCAGAGCTATGAGGATATAACTCTTCTGTCTGGTGAGAATAACCATAATTTCAGTCTTCTTCTAAGCTGTGGAAAAAAACATACTTTAGCATACTAATGTAAGCAATTTGTTCTGTTCCAGCTGAAGATGGGTTTTGTTTTTTTCTAATTTCTAATTTTCTGAATCCAAATTCAATTTCTGATTTCGTGATATTTCAAAAGGAACATGGTTTTGTATTAATTCACACCTCACCTATAAATCCCATGGGCTGTAGCGCTCTCGTCGGAATAGTCTTCATGCACACTACGGGTCACTAACATCCGGAGCCTGCTGTTGCTGTTGCCGGCATCAGAACTGCTGTAAGAAGGTGTGTCGATGAGAGTCTGCAGGCTCGAGGTTGGTGGCTTCAAAATTTATTAAGTCATTGTTAGGAGATTAGTTTAAATTTAACTGATGGCAGTGTAACTTTAGGCACTAACATTTATACTAGCCTGTGACCTCACTACTAGAAGAACCTAGGCTTTAAGACCCCGCTCTACCAACTGAGCACAATAGGTAGTGCTAAGGAAACGCTGAATTTGTACTGTGAGGCCGCAAGCGAGTGAAAAAATAAAAATAAATTTGTCATACACTAACTGACTTTCCTTATTCTCCTTTTTGTTAGCCTGAACTACTGAAGGGTCCTGTACGTAGCACTACTTAATATTGTTTGTTTTTTTTATTGAAAGGTGAGTTCATCGTTTTTTTTCATCTTTCCACAATTATGTTCACACTGTATCCTCAAATATAACCGGGCGGGATACAGGGTGACACTATGTCAATTTTTAATGGCTATATATATTGCAGTTTCCATTTTTTCGCCATTCGTATCAAGCGGCCACTGATAATAAACCAATGGCTACGAAGTTGGCGACGCTCGCATCTTTATCGCATAGGTATTTGCACGTGTCAATCATAACTAGACATCAGCCCTGCGGGCGCCGGTCCCGTGACCGTGACTGCGCATACGCATAAGGCCCGCTTGTCTTGTCTAATTACAGCTTAATCGCTTGCGCAACGCGGGTGACGCTTTCACGGCGTCGCGGACGCCGGAGGTAGGTAAATAATAAATACAACATTAGAAAACGGGTTAGTCTCATCTCGTCTAAAAAAGCAGCTGGTCTAAGCAGTTAACTGGTCTAAAAAGCAAATGGTCTAATTAGCAACTCGTCTAAAAAGCAACTGGTCTAAGTAGCAACTTGTCTAAAACGCACCTAGCAGCTGGTCTAAAACGCTTCTCGTCTGAAACGCAACTGGTCTAAAACGCTACCCGCCAATAATGCAACTGGTCTATAACGTTCTTTGTCTAAATCTCATACCGTCAAAAATAAATGTCTTCTAAACTCAAATTAGTCAGCACTATTAATAATAATATTTTTATTTTTATTTAAATTTTAAATATCTATATGTACAGTCAACTCCTTTACTACAAAGACATGTGTCCACTTTTTCACCTTATTGTTATTGCATTGAGATAAATTCAAAAGTGGATAGTCTACATAGGTAAGCCTACCTATTTGCGCTTGCGTTAAAGTATTTACCCGCAGCCTATTTCTATGTACAGCCGGCTGCAAAAGTCCATGGACAGATCGAAATCATTTTCCTGTGAAGGGCACCACTATCTACCGGTCCAATATACAAACTGCATGTTGCTGGTTCAATAAGATTTCACTAGATGGCGTTGGAAGCAACAAAAATCCCCACTACTTGGTCCAGGATTCATATTTAAATTATAATTAAAATGTAACCATTTCACATAACAATATTCAGCACGAAGGCAGGAAAACATCACATAATAGAATGAAGCTGTCATTAACAAACACGGTATTTATAATCTACAGTGGCCAGTATGTTTCCGATGTAAAGGAGTTTGAATAACTATTGTTTCCACTTGCAGGCCAATCGGTAAAGGGTCAGTAATAAAAATTGTTTAAAAAATTAGTTTTTGATAGAAACTTATTTATTACCTTTCCGTACATGACATATGCATTTTCACGAGTAAGTATGAGTCATTGTTCTACTTTATTCTGGTAAGACCTTTAGACCAGTTGCTTTTTAGACCACTTGCTAATTAGACTAGCTGATTTTTAGACCACTGGCTACTTAGACCAACCGCGTTTTAGACCACTTGCTAATTAGACCATCTGTGCGTTAGACCAGTTGCTACTTAGACCAGTTGCTACTTAGACCAGTTGTTTTTTAGACGAGTTGATAATTAGACCATTTGCTTTTTAGACCAGTTACTGCTTAGACCAGCTGCTTTTTTAGACGAGATGAGACTAACCCAACAACCACAAACAATTCTCTTTCTTTTTAATAATCAGTAAAAAAAAATAATCTCGGATTTAAAAACTATATCTCATAAACGGCTTAACCGATTTTGGTGAAATCTAGCTAGGAATAGTCCCTTAAGTTAGCTTTCAAATAAAAGAAACGGCGTTGAAATCGGTCCAATAGTTTACCAAGAAAATGGTAACAGACATATACATACGCACAAGAAATCTACAACCTCAAAACCAAACGCATACACCGCTTGCGTTTCGTTCCGTCCATCGTAGGTAAAAAATGCAAGAGTTATCAGCTTACTAGCTAAAAATACCAAAATAGTTTCTAGGTCTTTCTCCGACATTTCATTATCAGATCCTGACCTGGTGGCATTAGGCTTACATGGGAGTTAAAACCATTTCAAACAAAATATAATTTTCCAAACCGGTCCAGCCGTTTTCGAGTATATGGGATGTAAGAACGCTCAAAAAGCCAATAAAAATATTTTTATAAAAAAAAATTGGTTTCAAATGCTGCTAATAGATGGTGCTAATGAAATGAAATGAAATTGATCTTTATTGCAAGATTATGGTGAGTACATAATATGAAGATGTTTAAATTGTTTCAAGAGCGCATAATCTACCCATCAGAGCATGCAATAGTTTTAAATATAACTATAATTACATGTAAACTATACTTGTCGTGGTAAAAGACAAACAATAGATAGTCAACATTTCAAATTACGATTGCTATTATAAGTTATCTATCATCATCATCATATAACAGTATTAGTAACAATTAACAATTAATTTAATGAAATAGGAATAAAATTTTATTATAAATTATGCATCAATAAATGTCAGGCTAGAGTCAAAATATTCATTTAAACTATAAAAACAATTCCTGACCTTAAATTGACGATTGCATAGTAATTCTGATTTTTTGACACTTCTTTCTCATGTTGTTTCGCGCAGTCGAAGTGTATCAAGCTATGAAATTAAACACATCTCAACCATGATTGATGCTTTTTTTTTTAAACTGACAAACTCGCAACCCATACACGGGCGTAGCGATTGTCGGACCGGGTGGTCGGCCGTGGCGTTCCCTGGGGTCGAACCAGATCGCTAGCTGGACCACCCTGAGTTTGGTCGGACTGGATGGGTGCCGGGGGTGCCTGGGGTCGAACTGGGTCACCTTGTCCCGGTCCACCTCGATAGAATCGGGCTAGGTGGGGGCCTAAACCGCTGGAGTCGAACCAGGTAGTTTGGCCAGGGCCACCTTGACTTTGCATGATTGATGCCGTGGAAGCCAAGCCCTGACGAAAAAAAAGGAGTGTTATAAGTTTGACGTATGAATCTGTACATCTGTGGCTTTGTGTGTCTGTCTGTGGCAGCGTAGCTCCCAAACGGGTGAACCGATTTATATATTTTTGTTTGAAAAATGATTTAATTGTTCGTATGTAGAACTGACCGACTTGAAAACCTTTAACGTAGCATATTTAGGGAAACAGAAGACTGGAATAAGAAGCCGTCCATCTCTAATCTAGTAGCCATGTCTCTGACGGATCTTACTAGAGTGGCCCCTTATCTAGAACGTCACCTGTCAAACCCGTTATCGCTGCCCAAAAAACTATCAGGCATGCCGACTCATGACAAGTGCTTAGATAAAATAGTTACTTGTTCATTGTACAAAAACAAATATGCTGGTGTAAAAACTGCTTACCTAGTTTATCTATACATCTATACATATAAGATCGTAGGAACTTTGTATCTGTTTGCGCATCACACAGTAAAAGCTGGTCACCTTTAAATTTGGTATTCAGTTACGTCAGAGCGTCATGACCCTGACCAAAACATAGGGTACTTTTTAAACGACTTTTCAACAAAAAAATGCACGCGACTGGAGTCGCGGGTATCGCTCGATGTCAATAAGGTAGCTGTCAATTAAAAAAAACAGTACTATTATAGTGAATCGAAACCACGTTTTCCGATAAATCTGCTTAAGATTAACGCGGAGAGCTAGTGGTAACCACAATGAATCAGCTTCATAATTAAGAATCAAACGAACTTACCTTACGTGATGTTTGATTCCAATTATGTGAGTATCCCAACCGAAGACGATTACTATAGTTTACATGCAGCAGTACATGAGATGATGCTGTCCTTGTCACACATTTAGAGCTATAATATCTTAAAAAGCAAAACCATACTTCCATCTCTCTCCCGTGGCGCATCGACACACCCGCTCCCGCGCTTACCTGACCTCATTTTTTCAGAGTTAGATATTTTGTGTTGTAGACAAGTTTTTTATTTTTTATTTTATCCCTTGGGCTAGGGTGGGATGGGACGATGTAATCGTCTTCGGTTGGGATACTCACATAATTGGAATCAAACATCACGTAAGGTAAGTTCGTTTGATTCTTAATTATATTTCGTATCCCAACCGAAGACGATTACTATAGTTTACATGCAGATGTTCAGAGCATTGTTATGTTCAATATGTGAAAAATGAAAAGTAAAAAACTGGTAATTCCAATCATTATAATGCTGATTAGCTACGAAATTGAGAACAATATTCTGATGACTTAATTTAAAGTTCAATTTACATTTATCAGATTCTTAACTGTTTAATTTTAATGGCATAAATGCAATTAATCCTATTTAGCGAATGTCAGATATAGCATACGTAAAATTATTTTCATTTGATTCCAGGGTGTCTCTATAATATTACTTATTAAGATAGACATTGGAACGATCACTGCAACCTGCAGCCTTGCAAACAGTCTCCAGATTAAACCCGGCACGGTGCGCGGCAGATTTTCATGCTACCCGTGTACTGTGAGCGCTGAAAATGCTTATGTCAATGGCATTGTCTCGTGATACCTTTTTAACCCAGTGTGCTAAGGTCTGAGATCCAAAGTTTTTATAAGGCCTTCGTACAAAGAGGTATCCTTTAGTATGATGGCGTCTCAATTCATTTGTCCTACTAACATACGTTTGACCTGCGAGTGCTGGGCAAATAAGGACTTTCGCGGATATAGGGTAATCTATTGATTGGTTAACAAGCTCCAGGCCTCGAAGTATTAATTAAATTTGTAACCTTGATTATATTTAACATTTAGATGACTCCTACTGGAGGAGTATCATCTCATTAGCTATACTGTCCAGTACCAGTGCTAATGAAGGTGAAGCCATAATTACATCATTACTTATTGGCATATTATCTAATTTTATCAGTAGCCTGATCGTGTGCATCCATTGTGCCGAAGCGATGGCGATAAAAGTACAAGTTTTATATGATAAATCAGTTCATGAGACATCTTCATTTCGATAAATATTTAAGAAATGATTTAGAACTATATTTGTACGTGGATTTATATTTTGGGTTCGGAGGTTTAAGTTTGTAAACCTTTAAGAAATCGATTAACCCAATCATTTGACGTAACATTCGTATTGCGATAAGGCTGATCTGTGTATGATCAAACAGCTATAGCTTAAAATTTTATGGTCAAAAAGACATCATCAAAAAGACAAGACGGTGATGTGTTAAAACACATCGCCGTCATTAGCGTCATAAACATCAAGATTTCTCGTTTTTTACAGAGAAGCTCCCAGGATTTGAATTAATAAAGTTTTAAATTATTGCTTTAAAAGTATTTTTGCTAAAGAGGCCATCACTATATTTAGTGATTCATGTGGTAGGCCACGCTTTATTATCATATCCCTGATAATTTAGCTGCCACCAGGATAAGGCTGGCATGAAGCGGGAGGCGCGTTCTGAACGGAGAGACTAATAAAGATCCGTCGGAATCAATAAACGTTTTTTCAGGTACGACAAGACTAGACCACAAGGAGTACCATGCTTGTGATGGCCAGTGGGGTACTACAACGATACCTTTAGCTTTATCTGAAATGATTTTTCTAATACTTTGCTCACTAGGCTGAATGGGGGAAAGAGATAAAAAATAATATTTTCCCAACTAAAAGTAAAGGCATCGACTATTTCTGAATAAGGATCTAATTTCGAAGACGCATATCTACTGCAGTAGGCTGTAGTTCTGAGGGCTGTCAAAAAGGTCAAATGCAGGTGTACAGCCTAACATATGAACAATCTGTGAAAATATATGACCAGAAATTTCCCATTCAGTGTCTATATTCATTTGGCTGGAGTCCTAGACTCCCGATCTGCTACTACATTATCGCAAGACTGTATGTATGATGTAAATACATAGACGTTTTTTGACTCGCACAACTGCCAAATGTTTCTTGCATACTTATTTAAATGGGAATATTGTACTTCCCCATTCTGTTAATATAACATGGCAGGTGTGTTGTCTATTCTCAGTTAAACGTTGCAATCTTTTAGATTTGCTGTAAATATCTTCAGTCCATAAAATGCGGCTATAAGTTCCAGCGTGTTTATATGAATGAAGTGTCAGTTCACTGACTGTCCAGTTGCCAGAAGCGTTTGGGCACCACATGTCGCGCCCCAACCAGTTATAGATAGATGCATTACTATACATTTCTAACAAGTAGTTATTCTTGCGGATCGGGGAGAATGTATCATTGTATTATTAATCCGCCATGAAAAATGTGGACTTAAATATTTTTCTAGTTTCATTTGTTTGTTGTAATTTTCCAAATGATCCAGAGCTAAAATATTTCTCGTTCGAAGAATTTAGTATACCTACATCCATCCGTAGTTGACGGCTGGACATACGGAGGGCAAAAATCTGATGAATTCAGTGCGGTTCATCTAGTATCGCCTCCACCACGTGGTCGCGTAATGCCGCGTGTAGCTGGTCGGGCGGCGGCCGCGCGGCGCGTCTGTGCGACGGTCCCGCGGCGGCCGGTGAGGTGCAGGGGGCGGCCGCGGCTCGGCCGCTGCTGCTACTCGTGGCGGCATCCCCCTCGAGTTTAAAGCACTCCGTTGTTGCTGTGCTTCTTTCTACTGATGGTTTGTAAGCAGGACTCACAACTGTCGATTTCATTTCTGAACCGGTTTCAACGATCGCCTTTGAAAACTTGATATGCTCTGTTAAGGCTGAACGGAAGAGATGTTCATCCATTTTTGGTATTTTTGACGGTATCTCTAATATTTTAATTAAAAGTGTTTAAGGCTGCGAACCGACGAGACTGAGATTCTCTATAATAGCTGTTGTAGCTTCTCTATAATAGCTTTATTATGTCTTGAGATACTGTATTCTTAGATGACAGTGCCTAATTTAACACTTGTCCTATTGCACCGAGACTACCGAACAGCTGGCTCTGCTTACTTTGGCCGTAGAAGTCCTTTTATACATTGATTTCCAAAAGGGCTGCTTTGATCTCAAGATTTAGCATCGGAAACCTCATATTGGGGCAATTTTCAGGAGGCAAGTAACGTCTGATTAGTTCCAGGTGAAAGTCCTTAGCTAATCCATTTGCCAAAATGGGTGCCGACTTGGGTGCAATATCCTTATGTAGGTTTTTGCCGTATTTTTTGTTATTAGTTGGGTCCTCGCCCAGTAGTTCTAATATTTTCGGTTCCAATGACGGTATAGTCTCGCCACTCTATCTATGGGCACGGCAAGTGCCGCCAGGCGGCGTGGGCGCTTCGATCGTTACGGGCTCGGCCGCCGGCGCGATCGGCGCGGGCGACGTACTCGGCAGTAGTAGGTAGTTGTTGCTTCGCCCGGCTCGGCCAACTCAGGGTCCGAGGCCTCCGTGTCCCCGTAAATATGAATGTATCCTCTACACGGTTCATGTGGAGTATGAAGTCCTCGACACCGTTAAAATGGAACTGATGTTCTGGATAGAACGTGTGTATCCTCTACACGATTTACGTGGAGTATGAAATCCTCGACACTGTTAAAGTGGAGCGGATGTTCTGAATAGAACGTGTGTATCCTCTACACGATTTACGTGGAGTATGAAATCCTCGACACTGTTAAAGTGGAGCAGATGTTCTGAATAGAACGTGTGTATCCTCTACACGATTTACGTGGAGTATGAAATCCTCGACACTGTTAAAGTGGAGCAGATGTTCTGAATAGAACGTGTGTATCCTCTACACGATTTACGTGGAGTATGAAATCCTCGACACTGTTAAAGTGGAGCAGATGTTCTGAATAGAACGTGTGTATCCTCTACACGATTTACGTGGAGTATGAAATCCTCGACACTGTTAAAGTGGAGCAGATGTTCTGAATAGAACGTGTGTATTCTCTACACGATTTACGTGGAGTATGAAATCCTCGACACTATTAAAGTGGAGCAGATGTTCTGAATGAAACGTATGTATTCTCTACACGATTTACGTGGAGTATGAAATCCTCGACACTGTTAAAATGGAGTAGGTAGACGTAAACATTCGTATATAATAGTCCTTTACACGGCTCGCATGGAGTAGGTACACAAATGTCAACATTTTGTAACGTGGATGATCAATATGATCACACTTGAAATCTTCAACACGATTTTCGTGGAGCTATACACGTGTAAATACATCTACATGTCTGTTTCTTTTCGCCAGGCAAGGTGATAGTCATAACACAAACCCTAAAATTTGCCAATTTTACTTGGCGTCATAACACTTTTATCACTATTGATGACGAACCCCAACGACTTAAAAAAGTCTTGTAGTTTTTACGTTTGTTAAGTAATTAAATCTATGATCTTACTATATATAAAAAATCGTCTAAGTAGTTAAATGACAATAGGCCCGAAGTACGTAGATATTTCTTTTAATAATTTTATATAAACAAATGGAGCCGTACAAATTCTTGTCCTTTAGCAAGACATTCGAATCAAACAATTGTGGTCGCCACTTAAAACGCAATCGTTTGCGATCATTTTCATCAACAGATATCAGAAAATAGGCATCATGTAGATCTATTGTTGCCATATCTTGCAATACCTTACATAAAATGTACCTACATGTAAGCAATTAATAAATGAAATGAAATAAAGTAATCGGTACGCTACCGCAGTCATCCAACTTAAAGTGATGAACCGTAGTGAATTTGTTTAATTATTTTAAACTTACAATTAGTATGAAACGATGAGTTCCGTTAGGTTTAGGTACTGTGAAAATAGGTGAGACAAATTGTCCTTCACATGGCATACACAGTGATATGAAGTTAGTTAGATAAAAACTCAGCAAATCCGTTATACCTCTTTCCTAATTATATAACTTTATACACGTATCTTTACTTTTTATTCGTAAATATGTAAGTAACCAGGTTTAATGATTTTGTAGGTAAGATGCGTAAAGGAAATTTGAAAGTACCGTTATTGGCAGTGCCGTATTATCTAAAAACACTTTATAGTAACTAGTACTTTTGTTAAAATGATTACAAATTTACCTTCATAATCCTGGTTGTAATTTCGATCCCTTGATCGCTTTCGTTTTCACTTCACTACACTATTTTTTAACGTTAAATTTCGTGCGACTCGGACAACACCAAAAAATGTAATGAGGTCAGGTAAGCGCGGGAGCGGGTGTGTCGATGCGCCACGGGAGAGAGATGGAAGTATGGTTTTGCTTTTTAAGATATTATAGCTCTAAATGTGTGACAAGGACAGCATCATCTCATGTACTGCTGCATGTAAACTATAGTAATCGTCTTCGGTTGGGATACGAAATATAATTAATTATCGAATATAAATAACCCATTATGATTGATGATGACCAATAGAGAGAATCGATCCGAGCTATTAAATCTTTAATTTATATTTTTTACGAGCAATGCTAATTAACATTGCAGGGGTTTTATGATGTGTCAAAAGACCAATGGTACATCTCTAAGATTAGATTATTTAGTGCCAGATTTTTAGGATTTCTATATGTATGTGGGATATAGGTAGATACTGGCTGGAAAACTAAAAGAAAAACTGTTCCCTATTACAGAGTGTCTTTTGTTTTGTTTTTTCACTTGATAATTATATTGTCGTAGCGGTGGTTTGGTTGTAAATTTTTATATGTTTTATTCTTATTAAATGTTATTTTTATACCGAATTCAGTGGTTTAAATTCCTATCCCACATGTATGTCGCCGCTAACTAGCTTAATTAGCCAATTAGTTAACTGCTTAGTCTTTTCATTTAAATTTTAGGTTAGGTTTGTTAGTTCGCTTGTGTCCCTCAGAGCAGAAATAGAAGCCCCGCGTAGCCGGGCTTCGTCGACCTGCTGGTGGGTCATAATTTATTGGAAATGCTAGGCATTTAACCAAATGGCTGATTAAACCAGTTGGCTGCGACATGTATACTACATAGTTAGCGGTAGTGGCGGGGCGGCTGTCTGTCTGGCGCCGTAGACAATGCACAATGCGCGCAGGACAATGCAAACGCAATGCAGGGAAAGACATTGCACCTCGTGTCAAATCGCTAAAGACCTTACTTAATCAGTTCCCCCGATATGGCATTACTTGGAATTTGCAGCCATTGTTCTCAGTTAATGCGGGTCACTGAATACAGCTGGTCACGCGCCGAACATAATCGTCATTAATATTAATGTTGCAATTGACAGTTTAGCAATTTCGTGAGATTTAGTTTACTATAGTAGATGCGGGCGTGGGAGCCATCAGCCACCGCGCGTCACGCGACTATTTAGATTTTATTAAAAAACCAGTGAAGAGACAAAATGTTTCTTTCATATAAAGTGTTATATTTTGTTTTGGCCGCTCACTAAGTATATATTACTTTGCTCTTTGCTGCTCACTAAAATGTCATTACCGTTAAATATGCATTGGTGCAAGCGAATGACGAGCGCCAAGAACCAAGTATTAATAAACGTTTCTGTCAAAAAATGCTTTTTTGAGACAAGCTTTTACGGCCGACTGTATTTACCCGACTGCGGCGAAGCCCAAAGGAGGGTTATGTGTTTGACCTGTATGTATGTCTATATATATATGTCCGTTCCTATGTCCGCTCGTAACTACTCAACGGCACAACCGATTTTGATAAATGATATATCATTAGATTCGTCTTGATGGCGTGATTGTCACTGGATATGAAGTTCGTTAAAATAAACAAAATGACGGATTATATGGACTTTTAAAGTGCACCAGCACGGTCGGTTTTTTCTTAGTTAAAATATTGAGTTATTTATTTATATAATCATAAACTACACGTCAAAACAAATGAGCTCAAACACGGTGAATTTATCTTCTATAATTTAGATGACCCTATGGCTACAATCCAGCTCCAATGCTACGCTATGTCACACGATAAATAAATGATAAAGCACCCGTCACTCTCACACACATATTTGTCAGAGCGTGACGGATGCTTTACCATTTATTTATTGCGCGACAAAGCGGAGCATCATACGCTTACAGATCAGCTCCATGTCATAATAATATTGCATTGTCATCTGATTTACATATCCTTGCAAAATTTCAGCTCAATCGGGAACCGGGTCAAATTTAACTTGCTAGATTTGATTACAGAGTCACCGGGACAGTTGAAACTAAATAAAAGCATGTAATAAAACTGGCTCGATGCCATTTTTAGTTCATTGAAAATTCAACTCTGATTCCTTACAAGGGTCAATTTCAGGCGTTTTTCCAGAGTTTTTTGTAAGTTCATTAGGTGTCACTGGAGTTTTACCGTGAAGGACTATCGAGTGACGACAACTTTTGTATAAATCATGTGTAGCCTCGATACCGTTTATCGTTCATAGTAAAAGTTAACTGTGATCACCACCGCCTGCTACTAAATTTGCTGGAACACGAATGAAAAAAACCGCCGCGGTAGAAACACTCTGAAATCGACCCACAAAGATATTGCATGAACGGTAATGATTTAAAAACGCTGAATATTTTCCCATCATTCCCACCAGACAAAGGTTACGTCACGATATTGTTGCTGTGGGAGTGGGACCTTCAATACAATAATTTAAGGAAATGTATCCCCCTTAATAAAACAGGACAAGGTGACCTGGTTCGACCCCAGGCACCCCCGGCACCCACTCAGTCCGACCAAAGTCAGGGTGGTCCGGCTAGCGATCTGGTTCGACCCCAGGGAACGCCATGGCCGACCACTCGGTCCGACAGTGGGTTGCGAGTTTGTTCGGAAGGAAAAAAAAAACAGACGGACACACAGAGTCGCACCGCACCATAAGGGTTCCTTTTTTACCATTTTGGTACAGAACTCTAATTATGAAATAAATAACTGGTCAGCGTAATAATTTGTTTTTACGTGTTATTGGTTTATTTCGTCAAAAGTTGTTTTTAGAAGCAAATTAATTGAAGAAACGCACTTAGCTGCTATAAAATTAATTTGCACAAAATGGCAAAATATAAAGCATGTGACGTAATGTTGTCCAAGGTCATGCCGCGAGAAGAACCTGATTTTCTTGCACTATGGATTTAGTAATGATCGCTTATAGTACATTACACAACTAGGGTGGTAATACATAGAAAGGCCGAGATCGCAGAAGTTTGCGGCCCGAGCTGCAAGCGAGGGACGTAAATATGCGATCGAGGGCTTTCTTTATTACCTCCCGTGTTGTGTAGGTACATCATTTTATGTCTACACTTGGCCAGAAAGCGGCTTTTTCCGTACGCACAGCGTGCGGAAAAAGCCACTTTATGACCAGGTGTGGCATAAATTTGATTTATGCATAAGGTGTGGCATAAATTTGATTTATGCGACACTTGGCCATAAAGTGGCTTTTACCGCACGCTACGCGTACGGAAAAAGTCGCTTTCTGGCCAAGTGTAGACATAAAATGATGTACACAACACGGGAGGTAATAAAGAAAGCTCTCGATCGCATATTTACTTCCCTCGCTTGCAGTTCGGGCCGCAAACATCTGTGACCTCGGCCTTTCTTTGTTTTACCACCCTAGTTGTGTAAGTAATTGATACTGTTGTAGGCTGTGAGCCGAGGGGCGCACAAGGCGGGGGAGTTCGGAATGCGGGCGAACACGATGAGACCGAAGGTTAACCCGACAATTGATCGTTTTTACAAATTCAGTACAGAAAGGGATGAATGAGATAACAGGTAGGCGAAGGAGGTTTTTCCAGGTAGCGCGCAGGTATAAAGTTAGAGTAGGTATGACTCATGGTAGCGGCTCGCGTCGCTCGTTAGCCCCACACCGACTTAACTACCCCATCTCATTAAATAATCATTAACTCGACGATTAAGCTTATTCAATATATTCTGTTTATTACATAGACGTAATGGCGTCGCAGAAATCTAGCGCGTGACCGTCGCGTAATCGATCAATCGAGGCATACTACTTAAGTGTATCGGTATCGGAAGCCGATTGATTGGGACGAATTGTACGGTACAACGTGCCAACCAATCAACAAACTCAAACTCCTATTAATTCGGTCACTGCGCATGAAAATCCTTTCGTGCGCCACTGCGCACTGCGAACTTCGGTCACCACCGAAGTTGGACCCGACATATATCGCATAAGTAGGAAGATGGTACATGTTTAAGGCGTGCGACCAAGTTTTTTTAAAAAAAAAATATATAACTAGGCTGGCAAACAAGCGTACGGCCAGCCTGATGGTAAGCAGTTACCGCAGCCTATGGACGCTTGCAACACCAGGCGCATTACGTGCGCGTTGCCGACCCTTTAAGAACCTATTCAATCCCCTCTTGAAGAACTCCATACTGTAGCCTTCCGGGAAAACCGCGGCAGGGAGCTCATTCCACATTCGGATTGTGCGCGGTGTAGTATTGTAATACTACATTTACATTCAGCCCCTTCCGCTGCCTCTCGCGCTGCCGATAATTCCTTAAATACTGCTGCAGCAGGATCGAGAGGAGTGTGTGTTTACATACTGCCCTAACCACTCACTCCACTCCACTCACTTCGCTTTCGAGTTTTGGCAATGGCAGACGTCGAAATACTTGCAGCGACCGCACTGTGTCTTCTTGCGACACATAATATGTTCGATATCAAATACAAAAAAGATAATTTGTTGTAGAAAATAGTAGATGATATCTATCCATCGTAATAGAACTTTGAAAGCAGAAACATGCACTGCCGCTCGCGCTGCCGGTCGTTTGACTTCCGCACCAAAAACCGTTCTTTTGGGGAGCGCCGGGCAGCGCGAGTGACAATGGCAGTGGCATGAGAAGCATCGTGTTTACACACCCGTCTTCTCTGCTCACTTCAGCTGAATGTAAATGCGGCATAACGGTCTGCAATAAAATAAACGAAAACGGAGAAGCAATATTATGACGAAAATAATTAACTAACTAACTTGATTGGCGCACCGACCCAAAATGAGTCTTGGCCTCCGATACAAGAACACGCCATCCAGCTCTATCTTGCGCAACCTCCTACCAGCCATCACTGACTCCGAGTTCCCGCAGATCCGACTCAACCACATCTTTCCAGCGATATTTAGGCCGACCGACGGGACGACGACCCCTCGGTTGGCCCAAATATGCTCTCTTGATTCGGCGATCTTCCCCCATCCTCTCTACGTGACCCGGCCAGCGAAGACGATGGGCTTTGGTCTCACCAATTATACTTGGTTCGTCTACTAATTCCTCGATCTCGACATTCTTGCGGATCCTCCAATTTCGAAAACGACGAGAATAGGGTCGATAAAATGATTGTAGGATTGAAGTATCGACAAAAAAGTAGTCCAACTTCGACCGTTTATCACCGCGCGACACGTATTTACACAGACGCACCATCGCGCGTCTGTGTGAGTGCGATCCATACTGGAGCATTCTTGCGCATTCTTAAATATTTGCTTGTAGTGTGTTCGCACACGGCGCGCACACATTCAAGCGCGCGATGTACCTTATGTAGGAAGAAAAATTACTGTTTTATACTGTGGTATTGTGGACCGCTTTAGGCTTGGCTAAGGCCCTCTACAGGGGGCCTCAAGGCCACGCGACGCAATCGAGGAGTGAGTCACTTCGGCCAGAAGTCCAAAAAATGCGCGCTCCGCGGCGTTCATCACGGGACCCGCAGCTGTGCACACCTTCGCTAACGTCGAACAATACAACTATTTACGTACACACTTGAACAAGCAGTGATGAGTAACTGCATTACACGATTATACAATTACAGTGGTAATGCTCACGGTATTTAGTTGTTAACTCCCTGATTGTTTGCTGGATGTGATACCTAAACTACAGTATAATTGCGGTAATTTTTCTTTCTACAAAAGGTACATCGCGCGCTTGAATGTGTACGCGGCGTGTACCTACGAATCCACTGCAAGCAAAGAAATAAGAATACGTTAAAATGCTCCAGTATGGATCGCACTCACACAGACGTGCTATCGCGCGTCTGTGAGAATACGTGTCGCGCGCTCTTAAACGGCCGAAGTTGGACTACTTGTTCGTCTTTAATACCTAAACCACCAAAGCATAACCGCGCTAGATCGTGCGCTGTTAGGCATTTATTGCACATCGGCGTTTCAAAAGTTAATTGCAACCACGAAATTTGTTCAGCCACTGTTCTGACAGTTTAACTAGGCACATAACACGAAAGATCACCCAATTAAAATTAACAATAATACGCTGTCACATAATGGTGGCGAACGTTTTTGTAAAGAGACAAACTGATGAGTTTTTTAGGTGGTTACACTAGCTATTTACCCGACTGCGGCGAAGCCCAAAGGAGGGTTATGTGTTTGACCTGTATGTATGTATGTATGTCCGTTCCTGTGTCCGCTCGTAACTACTCAACGGCACATCCGATTTTGATAAATAATACATCATTAGATTCGTCTTGATGGTGCGAGTGTCACTGGGAATGAAGTTCGTTAAAATAAACAAAATGGCGGATTTTATGCAGTTTCAAAGTGCACCGCGGTCGGGTTTTTTTTAGTAAAAATGTGGTTATTGTAAAGAGAGGATCCTCAAATTCTTTGGGCATATAACGCGTTCTAATCAGCACTGCCTTGAGAGATGCATTGTTCTAGGCCAAGTTGAGGGCCGACGCGCCAGAGGACGAATCCCGACAAGGTGGTCTGACACCATAAAAAATGCTTGTGATACCATGTAGAGGGCAGCCCATATGGCCCTTGACCGCGCTATGTGGAGGGACATTACAGTTGGTCACGATCCTCAGTAATGAGGGAACGACAAGAAAGGAGACACTACTCATCAGATGTCATACCTTTTACGGGTGCGGTCGGGCCCGAGCACCGGGCGGAACGCACCCGATCCGACCGTTTCTATCGCTTCACGCGTGCTGTTTCTGGTCGCTGGCTAAAGCCCCTTCGGAGGTGCAAAATTTGCTATCAGTAGCCGCGCGGCGAAATCGCGGACTGACGACGTGTAGTACGTACAGTCGAGTTCATTTACATCTACACACTTACGTGAACAAAATTCCACTCAGGGCGGGCCGGCTAGCGACCCGGTTCGACCCCAGGGAACGCCACGGCCGACCACCCGGTCATACGATCGCTATGCCCAATAAGGTTCGCGAGGTAGTCAGTCTTAAGAAAAAACGGGAACATTAATATCTGAACGCGACGCTTTCGTCAGGAGCATAAAAGCGTGTTCAGATATTTCTGTTCTCTTATATGTGTAGATGTAAATGAACTCGACTGTACATAAATGTTGCCTAAAAGTAAATTTTGTTTGGATGATATTCTAGTTCAAGACAAAAAAAAGCAGCCAGACCAGCGGAGTCGACGAGTGGTGCGTGGCAGGCAGACACCGAGCCACATGCGATGGATTCCCGGCTTACGTAACCACGATCCGTGTAAATCAATAAACATTGTCTCGAAGGTCGAAATGATTCCTTCGAGATACGCTTTGCATAACGGCATGACTAGACACCGAGTCACAAAGTTGCCACCGCCTCTACGAGTCCTCTAACGTCTAGCATAACTGGCCGCGACTTCGTTTCTCGCGCGACAGAGCGTGACCTGTCATAGTCACACTGTATTAAGTGGAAAGAGATATGTAGCATTTGTCGCGCGACAAAGAGTCGCGTGTCACTGTTGTACTAGAGCAGCGGTTGGCAACCAGCGGCCCGCGAGCCTCCCTGGCTATTTTGTATGTAAAGGTCGCTATATTCAGAATTGTATAAAATCACAAATTATGAACAAAGTGCGGCCCGCGTCAATTTCGCTAGCTACTATGTGGCCCTTGGTTGCTAAAAGGTTGCCGACCGCTGTACTAGAGGTACAGTATTGTAGTAAGTATAACTGTGACACGCGGCTCTTACTGCTTACTAGGGAATGCAATAACCGGTCAAATTTGAAAACCGAAGTGATACCAAAAAACCCGGTTAACCGGTAAAAACCGGTTTTATTGTTTTTTTATCAATTTTTGTAGTTTTTGTGAGTGTATGTTAATTAAACCGACTATTAAAATATCGCTTAGCTGATGTATAAGCAATACACATACGAAGCTCGTTTACATTGATTTAAAATCAATGTAAATGAAGAAAAAAATTACAATAATCGAAATATTACGGACGGTAGGTAAATTGGAACAATTTGACCAGTTGGAAAATAAAACATACGGCCTGTATGAGAACTAAATGCAAATATGATAGATTTTCTTAATGTAGGTATAATGGACTTGCAACAAACGTAGCATCATAAGCCTACGTTGTGCTAGCTCGGGTGTTCGCCCGGTTTGGAGTCTATGACGTATACAAACAAGGCAAACGCAGAGAAACCGGGTTAAAGGCTGTGCGTTACGTCCGCTAAATGCTTTGTCGCTTTCGTCACCGTACTTTCTCTAAATCTAATCCTGTTTCCGAGCTCCAAACAAGGTAAATTATATGGAAACGCGGGAGGCGGTGACGTCATCCGTTCGGGGAAATGCGACGGCCGGCCCGTTCAGCTGGGACCCGCATTTAAAATTCAAGGTTAACATGGTAATTTTCAACGTTCCTTTTTTTCTGTTAGGCACTTCAAGGACATCGATAAATGGTCTAAAATTAGCGTCGCCTTTCTTTCTCGTTTGGTAATCCCCAAAGCATGTTCTCGTAGGCGTAAGGGACCATTAGTTCGACACACACGTTCACATAAGGACAGATTGATCCGCTTCATCCTTCCCGCTGGTCCGCTGCTCACTCTGAGCAATCAGCGAAGAGTCAAGGCCCTGGCCAAACGACCTGGTTCGACTCCAGGCGTTCAGGCCCCGGCCTAGTCCGACCCTATCGAGTTGGACCGGGACAAGGTGACCTGGTGCGACCCCAGGCGCCCCCGGCACCCACCCAGTCCGATTCACTCGGGGTGGTCCGGCTAGCGATCTGGTTCGACACGGCCGATCACCCGGTCATACTATCGCTACGCCCACTAGGGTTGAGAGTTAGTCAGGCTTTAAAAAAAAGGCGTAAGGGACTTCCCACATCTATTGACAAGGAAAAGGTTTTAAGTCTGTCAGAAAAAGCTTTATGTGCACGCAATAAGAGCGGAAAAGACGTTCGGTCGGCGCAGGGCTCTGAATAGTAGGGGAGCCCACGATGCTAAATGGGAACTTACTCGAGCGTCATACTCGTCATAGAGACCTATTGGGTTGCGAAGCTTAGATGATAAAATCGAAAAAAATGTTATATAATGTATAACCACAATCGAGATAGAAGGAAATATAGTTCGTCGATTTGTATGGCAAGTAAGCGTGTAACGTTTTTCGCTTGGTGTTTGACGCCAAAAGTGTAATTTAGTGATGGAAAACATAAATTTTCCATTTCATTGTGGTATTTGAACAATGAATTATACCATTACTAGCTGAAAACCCGGCTTCGCCCGGGTAAAATGTAAAAAATTACAAACCCCATTTAATAACCCTTTCACCTCCTTAGAAATAGCATTACCAAGATTCTTTTCAATTAGGTACATTTTGTTATTTATCTTTCGAAGCCTTTTATTTTTAACCGACATCTAAGAAAGTGGGTTCTCTATGTAGTTATGTTTTGTTGAAATTGAGGGAACATCACTGAAATGTATTAGGTATGTAATTTATATACCAAGTTTTACTTTCAAATATCTGAAATAACAGATTCCTATTCATAATTTTACCCCTTCTAGAGCCAAATCCTATTTTTTAAGTCTAATTATTAATGTCCCACTGAAGCTGAAGGGCAAATCTATCCCGCTTGCAATGGTTCTGGTCCAAAGGACCACCCTGACCAGCCGTTAAAAATACGTCTAGGTTGTCCTGCTATTTTCACCGTGGCATGCTACGTCCTCGCCACCCAGCCTGTACCTCAGGCTCACCCCACCCCAACATGGTCTAAATATTTAATTTAAGCCCTCGTCCAAAATATGACAGTGAATTACAAAATATGACAGCCGTCCCGGTCCCGAGCTAACTTTGGACAGCCGTTAAGAAATACATTCAGGTCGTCCCACTATCTTCGCCGCGGCCTGTTCTAGCGTCGTCGGACTGGCCATATAGTTAAGGTGGTGTTTTCCAGTTTTCCTAGCCGCCGCGGGGCCCGCACGGGCCGGGCCCCCGGCTTGTGGTTGTTGTTATTGGGCCCCCGGCCCCGGACTCGTGGGGAGTCGGAGCCCAGTCCGGTCCTGTCCATTCAACATGTCACACCCAGTTCGAAGCCAGTTTAGCCCGCCTATGTGGATACTTACTACAGACGTGGCCGGCGTAGTCTTACTTCAACCTAAGGGGTAAGCATTCACATCAGGGGTTTCCAAACTTTTTTCCCAGAGGGCCGTACAGCACCTTTGAAAATGTCGCGCGGGCTACATGACATGGTCGACTTGAAGTTACGTATAATCTTTTTCGTCCTGGGGGTGCTGTGTGTCTCACATCTGTAGGTACTTTACTGTGCAGGCAGGGGAGGCTTTTTCGTCCTAAATCTAAAAGTAAATGCTTAAGAAAAAAACTTAAAATGGTATTGGAATCTACAAATAAACTCCATCCTTTTGATACCCCACTTAAAACAATAGCACAACTTGAAATTTTCGACCTCCCATTTCGGCCCCCTAAAAAAAGTAAAAAAAGGTATAAGAGATTTTTTTTATGTCCAGTAGGTAGCTCAGGTTAGCGACTTTTAAAACTATTCCAAATTTCAAATCGATCGCAGCAATCGTTTGAGATATCTGACTGACCTATGAGAGACGGACAGACAAACAGAGTCACACCATAACGGTTCCTTTTTTACAATTTTGATACGGAACCGTAAAAACATTCAGACCTGCATTATTTTTATTATGGTCGAATATTTCAAACGCCTGGTAATTTTTTTGTTTTCGCCTAAATTATAAACATTGATTTTCAAATTTCTATCTTTGTACCAAAAACGGGTATAATTTAATTTGTTTTTGATGTCAGAATAAATTTAAGAAAACTTAAAAAGCCCCTACAGAGTTTCGCCCTAACTTACCACTTCACCATCAGAGGGATTAAAAACAAATGTGCCTATTCCTTTTTTTTCGTTTAGAAATTTATCTGACACCTTTGCCAACGTTTGTTACTTTTTTTGGGTTATGCGTCAATAATATTGTACAATATTATTATATTATTTTTCAGTTATGTCAGTAACTTATTAATATTTTCCCGTTTAAAGATTGTTTTCTTTGAAATAAAATTATGGAAACGTATGATTATTCTAATTAAAATAAAAAACGGGTTTCTTACCCATGCCAAGTATGTACAGCCGCGCCCGCAGTTATATTATAGTCGCATGCTACGTACCCCTGCACTAAACTGTGACAATTTCCGAACGAACTCGAATTGACGCAAGCAAACATGGCCGACTGTTTTTGGTATTATTCGCATTATTTTACATCTTTATACGCTTATTTCTGCGTTATACGAATTTTGCGAATATAAGTTGTCGATTCGAAAGTGTTATTTTTTTACGCTTTAATTTTTGAGACGCTTTTCGTTCAGGTCTACCGTAGGGCCCGGCTAAATTATTAATATAGATTATCAAATCTTCAAATCTGCTAATAATATTCACGGAAACTGAAGTTACCGGGATTCAAACTATTCAAAGTAGGTCGCCGCCACTTCTTATTAGCACGCGAGGTACATACAAATCGGTGGGGGGAGCGTCTACCTATAGATTTTCAAAAATGTAAAAAAAATACTGTTGTATGGACGGACATACTCGAGCGCGTCAGATATTGATAACATCCATGTCCCACGTATTTTTAATGATGTACGTAGGTATGTTAATCTAACCGTTTGCATACATAGCATACAGTGTATCCCAGGATAAAGCACACAAACAAATAGCGATGAAACTAAATACAATTTTATCGACAAAAACAGTAATGAAAAATGTTTATATCATTATTTACTTTTTTACGAATTTTTAACATGACCGTATGCAGTGGACTTTATCGGAACAAAGCAAAATATCTTGATACCTATGGGCGTTACATGCCTGGTTATTTTTTTAAATAAAAGGCAATAAGATACACGAACATTACTTATAATAATAACCAGTGATAATTTATACCTTTATATACAATAACTTTTCCTGACAGGCGCCGTCATGTCTCAATCCATAGCCCAGTAGCTAGTCCATAATTCCACCACCATAACCCAGTAAAGTTAGATTCCATCAATCAACAATAGTCCTTGCATCTGGCGGGGGCTGTCTCTGCGTGCGTCTCGTGACACGGGCAGGGACAGAATCCGCTGGGTGTACACGTTGCCTTTAATTAAATTGTCGAAAGGGCCTCTACGCGTTGGCTTCGGCTCCGCGCACGCCTCCCAAAGGGCCGGGACACTATTGTCTCGTGTACGGGAATTTTTTTGTATGGGCATTATTTTGTAGAAATCGAGACATTATTATTAATTTAGAAAAAAACACAAAACTTGTATGAAAAACCAGTCTGTCAGATTATTTTCCCAGTTTTTTTGTAATTGCATTAACATAAGTAATCTTTTGTGATTATAACTACGTTTATTTCAAATCAATAGAGGCTATAGGTGTCAAGATATCTTGCCTTGTTCCGACAAGGTTCAAAGTCCAATGCATACGATATTTTTTGTAAAATATTCATAAAAAAGTAAACAATGGTTTGAATTTTTTTCCTTGTTTTTTTGTCGGTTAAATTTCATCTACTTCCATCCCTATTTGCTTGTGCAGTTTATCCAGGGACACACTGTATATAACTATGGAAAACAATAGCACTTACAGTGATATGCTCCTCAGGTACCAATTTGAGGCCAAGGGAATGGTGTCCTTGAAAAATCACCCAGATGTACGCTCTTAAGCTTTTTTAAGCCAAACCAAAAAGACATGACTAGAGACCGGATTTGAAGTAGCGATCTCAATATTAATATGGGTATGACTACTTGACTAGTGCAATTTGTTAAATACATGTCATGTTGGTTATATAATAAGGTCTTAATTTTTAATGTGCATTGTGCAGAAGAAATATTAAAGAAGGAGAACTTAAAAAATAAACCATTTTAAAAATT
This sequence comes from Eudemis profundana, assembly GCA_947034925.1. Taxonomy (NCBI): domain Eukaryota; kingdom Metazoa; phylum Arthropoda; class Insecta; order Lepidoptera; family Tortricidae; genus Eudemis; species Eudemis profundana. The sequence continues at coordinate 22,236,332 of OX344805.1, read as the reverse complement.
AACAAACAATGTTTTTATTTATTATCACCATAATTTTTGCCCAATATTTACAAAAGCTTCCAAAAAGGTTTTTACTTTTTTGTTCCTATAAGTTACATTATTTTTGTGTGTAGAAAAAATTATAAATTATACCAGTCATATCCATATTAATATTGAGATCGCTACTTCAAATCCGGTCTTTAGTCATGACGTTTTGCAGTACGGTTATTATTATCCTACTCGATTCGATACTGACTCAAATAAACCGACCGCAACGTGACTGGCACGGGTTGATTTAGTTTATTGCTATTACGAGTTAGCTCGTATACGTATACATAGCTACGTACGTCCTTCTTATCATGATTTGGGTAAGTCAGAAGTTTATCGACCAATTCGTCCCAAATAAGATTAAGGCCCATGGACATTAGCAATCTTAATATTACAAATGCGTCGCCAACCCTGAGGACTAAAATGGAATGCCTCTATGCTAGTAATTTCACCGGCTGTCTTACCCCCACACCGGAACACAACAGTGCCCTCTTTGGCTGCAGGTAAGATGGTGGTAGTGGTAGCAATCCGGCTGGTTGTGCTTTGTATAGGGGCTAGATCGATTTGTGCAAGACTGTCCCGAATCGGATATTTATTTGAGTAGGTAAGTACGTAGGCACATTATAAATTTATTAAGTGGAAAGATGATTGCCAAGTATCAAGATCAATTAATCTTGCTGTGATGTAGCTTTATGTTTTATTTTTTATAAAACCTCTTTTTGACTTTTACAGACTTAGCTTGGACAGACTCCGATCAGGGGTCTAATTTAGACCCCCGATCAGAGTCTGTCCAAGCCAAGTTCTAAATAACTTAGACGGGTGCCTTTCGATTACGAACTGTTATTGTTTCTTCAAAATGGTGTACATAACTAAACGTTTAAAATGAACTCACCAAACTGCCAAGACAGTTTGTTGGCGAGATAGCGCTCATATCTCATAGTTCATAGCTATATTCACTTAGTTTACCATTTCTAACATATGTATAAGTTAAATAGGTGTAATAGGTGTAGAGGTATCTAAAAATTAAATATGAAGCAAGAATATTTTGGAAAGCCTGTCCTAGGGCAATTTTTCCAAAAAACTATGACTAGTCCACGCGCACGGGTCATATTGTATTAGGTACGAACTGGCGGCGAAAATCTGAAATACCCAACTGAACGCGCATTTTTTTATTTTATTTTGTCACGCATTCGTCATGCGAATTATAATCGCCTTATTAACTACTTACTACTCTTGTTTACTATATTTACTACAAATATTTTCCGTTTAAACTGAAGAAAAATTCCATTTAATAGGCTTACGGCAAGGCTTTTGACGCAAAAATTTAGTGATGGAAAACATAAATATTCCATTTCATTCATTATAAGCGCGTGTTTCATTTATGTAATAAATTAATTCTGGTTGTGTTTATTAGTCACAATGTTTAATAATACACATCTATTAATGGAATATTTTAATGTTGTTTTGAAGATGTTACAGAGTAAACAACGTTGTAGTGGTCCTGAATTTTAAATTAGATTAGATTAGATGGACGAGTTTTGTCGAACCTCTCAACGAAGTTGTACGCTTAGAAATGTATTTTTTAGTACACTTGCTCAAAAAGTGGTACTTTTCGCAGCTGTAAATCGTGGGCAAAGTTGTATTTTGCGTACTAGTGCTTTTTACTTTTCAGCAAATTTTTGAACACAAAATACACATTAATTTGCAAATAAGTAAACTACAAAGTAATAATAAATATATATTTCTTGCTTTTCATGTTTAAATTTAATTATATTCGGTACGTATCTTTCTAAAATAGTTTCTTTTGATTTTGGCTGAATGGTGACAACCGGTGCTATGTTTTTGTTTCATCGACATTTTTCGCAAATGTATTAAACAACGTCGTTTGATACACGTGCGGAAGTGTCATTTACACTCGTCCCGAGTCTCATCCCTCGCCTGGCGGATTGGGCCAAGACGCCTCGGGACTCGTGAGAAGTGACCTACTTTCCGCACTTATTTCAAAAAGTACTATTGGGGTCGATTTCAGTGGGTTTTGGCTACGGCGGTTTTTTTCATCACAGTTAACTTTTATTATAAACAATAGACGGTATCGAGGCTATACACGATTTAATCAAAAGTTGTGGTCACTCGATATTCCTGCGCGGTAAAAATCAAGTGATACTATTGAAAGTTAAAAACGCCTGAAGTCCACTATTTGACGTGGTTTTGACTGCAGGAGGCCACATGGTGGGCACGGGTGCCCTAAGTCCTATATGCCAATTTTTTTATTAGAATTTTAACAGTCATTTTCGCAAATACTTGAGTGCATTGGACCATAAATACAGTGGAACCTCGATAACTCGAACCTCGATAAGATGAAATGCTGTATAACTCGAAATAAAATCCCGTTCCCTTCCCATCAAGCCCCAAAACGTCCATAACTCGAAATGTTAGACCTCCATAACTCGAAGTTACCAATGATTCCCTACAAGACGTTTTAGAACATTTTTGCCTCTATAACACGAACTAGATGAACTTTACCTCTATTATCTCGATGACATCGTTCTTTTATTTCATCACATCTGTATCTCGAAATTTGTGTATGTACCTCTTTAACTCGAAGAAAAATTATAGGTAAGTCATACGTCTCTTGTCTATAGGAAATTTTACCTCCATATCTCGAATTTTTATTTATTTTATCTCTGTAACTTGAAGTCAAAAAGTACAAAAGCCATAACCGCTATAAGTCGAACATGGGCCTATGAAAACCTTTATAAGTCGAAGATAAGTCAAAACCCCGTTAACACTATTTTTTTAGGGCTTCCCTTGAGTTTCGACTATCGAGGTTCCACTGTACCTGAGTTTACGGTACCTACATGAGTTCTTTGTAAACTCTCTATACGTATAGTTAATCCGCGTGTTCCAAGTTCCCCCATTTGACGGCGAGTATGAAACTTCAGTGCCGATTAGCCATATCGATACCTTTAGACTCAAAGGGCGTAAACGCCGCAGGTTCTAATGGCGTTTACGCCCTATGAGTTTACAGGTATTGATATAGCAAGAGTAGAGTAGCAAATGCTACGGGCTCCACGTATTGGGGGGCCCCGCGCCCCCTCGCAAAAGGGGACCCTCCTCTCACCTCGTTATGTAATAACTTCACGTATAAAATTACCGGACAATCGGTATTTAAGCATATCTAAGACCAACCAAGCGCCTCTTTGAAGAAATGCTACACTGGCACTGAGAAACTTCTACGGATCGCGTATTATGCGGGGAATCATACTAAACGTGATCGTATTGCGGGTTCCACTATATATTGCGTGTTCGGGGGGCACGTGAGCGGTGCACGTTGCAGGGCCCCGGGGGTTCCCGGTCTGGGCTATTAATAAAAGGCCTTGGGGCGCAAGGACGTTGCACATCGATCCCGCCCCGGCCGCGCCGGCCTCGCCAGCTGACAGGAGCCGAGTAAGAAGTATCAACTACCTATATGGGTCCTTTGGATACTATCAGAAACATTACATGTAAAAAGATGCAAGCTTCGCAACGCAGTTCTTCTGCAACATAAAAGTTCTGAGATGTAAGGTTAAACCAAGTCTGTTATTTTAGATTTCGATTGCCACCGACTTGTCTATTATTTCTCCGTGGAGGATTCTTTACTTGAGAACTATAAAATGTGTTCCTCCGCGCTGAAAGACATGCTGCATAAATTAAATTGAAAACTAAAATCTTAAAGTTGAAACAATACACACCTACAATAGAAGCCTAAAGTAAAAATTCAAAATATACCTAGCTAAAACTAAAATATACCTAAAAAATTCTGCCTTTTTGGCATGGTTCCGAAGGACAGCGTTTCCTGGCTGTACCTATCGATATACATATGCATTGAGCGAGGAAGCTTGGGGTGGCTTGGGTCATTTTAGACTCCATAAACATTTCAATAAAAGTCGAGAAAAGTGATTTTACCGCTTTTCTAATTCATCCCTAAAGGGGGTTGAATACTACAAGACGCCGTGTATGTACATAGGGGGGCATTAGTCCAGAAATATGTCTCCGACTCATTCATCTGTCTCCATACATTTAGTATGAAAAAGGGCCAGATGAATGAGGTGACCGCAGACATATTTCTGGAGAAATGCCCAGGGCCTAACTACTCTGTGAAAAACTATTGCTATTAATCCCGCGGGGTTGGATTCCTTAATCTGTACCTACCTACCTACATACAATAAAATAGGTACATATATAATAAAATCGAAGTAAGACTATGTTGGTACACATTGAGATAGAAAAATTAAATGGCCCTCACCTGTGGTCCAGATCGGGAATCGAACTCGGTACCTCGCGGCGCTGGGCCGGAAATCCATTTCCGGCCCAGCGTGCAGCGCCTCAATTTTAATTTGTAATTTAATTTTTCTTATTAATGTACTTTCTTCTTAATGTACTTTGATTTCTTGTATCTAGGTATATATGTCATATGTCTTCTTTGTTTGTGCGCACATCCCCCAAAAACTATCGGACAGGACCTATTGTGTGCTGGACAGGTCGCTATTATGATTATGATAAATTGATGTTTACCAATCCATATTAAGTATTAGGCACAATTTCTTGGCAAAGCTGAAGGTGAGTTCGCACCCCCAAATGAAAGGTGTGTGGTAAGTGTGTTTTGCTTTGAAATATAAAATGGTTGTTGAACCGACTCAACTTTTTTGTAATTTTTGGCGTAGCGCCATTTGTTCCAGATACCGCCTTTGCCTCAACTAACCTTAATTAACAGTCATGTTATTTCCTTGCTATTTCGAACACTTAACGGACATCATTGTTGCAAAAATTGGCCACAGTTAGGCATATGGAAGCCATATTATTTTAAGAGCTATTCAGTTTGTGCCAAATTGAGTTTGATGTCCGGGTATTGTCATAAATGATTGCGTCTATTCGACACGGATTAGGTATTTAACAACAATAGACGAAAGCTAATTTTGTCTACAATGTACTATTAGAATCGATGAACTAGTTTGCTATTTTGTTTTAGTTGTTCTGACATATCAGTGTTCGACGTCCGAAATCCTACTTTTTTACTCGATGAGCCTCAGTGGCAACTGGCAGCTAATGGTAAGCGAGTACGAGGCCGAAGATGTGCCTTGCCAGCTCTTTAACAGCCTATTAACTTGCTTTGAAGAGTCTCTTTACTCGTATATCTGTCAGGAAATCGTCCGCATTAACTATGAAGCGAATCGCGTCCTGCGAATGAATGGAATATTGACAACATAAGGATGGAATCGCTTCCCATCCATCGCTAGAGGTCTGTTAATGAAATTGAGATGGTTGAATCAAGTCGCGTAATTCACGCGCAAATTCTCCTAAATGTGTCCACTTTGCTGGAAGGGGATCAGGACCATAACCAGTAAGCTTATGATGCTACGCTTTGTCACGCGATAAATAAATGATAAAGCATCCGTCACTATCACACACTATTTGTCAGAACGTGACGAATGCTTTATCATTTATTTATCGCGCGACAAAGCATACCATCATAAGCCTACAGGAGTGGCTCACTCAGATATTATCTGCAAAAATAACACTGAAAATAATAGCAATTTCAGGTTTAGATCGAACTCGTAAAAACCCATGAAAAATAAAAACGTAGACGGAGCAAAAATCACCATTTTTTGATAATAATATTTTTATGATAGGTATTATGAAGAATAGTATATTATGTAAATGACAAGTGTCAAATATTGAAAAACACCTATTTCTATTATTTAAATTACGGTGAACCGAAATTTTTGCTCTTGAATGTATTTATAGTCCTGCTCTTTAATACAGTCGGGACCGTTCGTTGTGGAAGAGTTGTAATATGATGAATTAACAGTAACTCTTCGTTACTGTTTACGACATGTGACGCACGGATTTGGGTTATAGCAAGTAAGCATTAATATATTATAAATAGATTTAACTAGCTTTAAGACACGTCTTTGTCTTTGGTCTTCGTCTTAGTCTTGTCTTGTACTCAATATAACAAGTATCATCATGAAAGACTATTACTTCGAACCCCCATAGACTCCACCTCCAACTAACTATTACATGGCGATCCTGCCAGGATTGCGGGAGACCTATGTCTAGAAGTGGGCGTCCCCGGGTAGACAGGATTATGATGATTACTCTTGTTGTCTTATCGTAATAGCTAGATAATTATTCAATAACTAACTTGTTGAAACGTAATTAACTTAAACATTACCGATACATATATAATCAGTCAGTAAAGTAACTTTTAATTAGGTAGTAACTTTAGAAGGATTTTTAACGGTTTCTTAGCGTAAAGTTATGTATCTTTCACCCTTAAATAAGTATAAGTTAATGATGAAAGAGTTTGGAAATCATTGGAAAGATACCTACATGGTATGGTATGGAAATATTCGATGATATTGATAAAGATCCGTGTGCGTGGGGGGATCCCGACCAGTTTGTTGGTAAATATGAGGAAAACAGTTTTTCCTTGTATGTACTGAATTATTTACCTAAAACGGTAAGGAACTAGGCAAATATGTTATAACAATAACTGATGGCATTGTTTTGTACGAGTAGGAACAAATATGTAGTGGGCAAGCGTCAGTTATACGGTGTCACGTCTACCGACCTTCCCCAATTGAAGGCTTCGCTGAACTGAGACACAATACCCACATATTATACCTACATACTACGTATGGGAGACGTATGGGAGACGACATACAAGCAGTACTCAAGCGGAGAGCGTTTGAGCATGTTGACAACTGCTTTTAATTAATTTTTAATAGATTTATGATACCTACATTGTTTTAATATTTCAGTTACACAAGGATTGGGTTTCTTTGTTTTTATTCTCATGTGACAAACGCAGATTTTTTGTAAACCGATTGCTTTAAGAAACTATTGGCCTAATGAAGTTTGGGACGGTATGTTGTTTATTAAAGCTGGAATGATGCGGTATTTTTGCACTTTGGGGTGCCAATTCGTCAGGTTGGTAGAATAGAGGTCTTTCGGCACTTTCGCATGCAAATTTAGATTAGCAAAAATATTTTCAGCTTTATAAGTCTAGTTTTTTTTCTGTCGCGTTGCGCCGTGGCCGGCAGCGGAGCCGCCGGCGGAGGGAAAGTCCGCTATCGGGCATCCGCCATCCGACATCGGCATCTATTTATTGTATTCGTATCTACTTTCTCATTTTAGCAAATAAAGAGAACTGTTAAGAATGACCATCTAATGGATGCGGAGCCGCCCGCTACGCGCGCGCCGGGCTGATCTCTTTTCCAAAATTTCAGCGTAAAGGGAGGACAAGTCGTACTTACGAAAAGCTCGTTTTTACTGCTTCTAAGTTTACGATAAGAATGAAAATTTTGCGCCACAAATCATCGAAGCTTATTGTACTCACGTTCGGGGATGTGTCAAAAATTGTCACCGAAATTTGGGTAGCCAGCCAAAAATTGTGATCGATCCGGGACTCACTTGCAGGTGGTGGCAGCGGCGGGGAGGCCGAGGTTCGCGAGCTGGTGGCACTGTCAGCTACGATGGAACATGCCGCGGTGACGAGGGGAGCAGGCCGGCGGGAGCACGTCGCGAGCGGAGGCGCCGGGAGCGCCGAGACACGTGGTGTACGGTGCGCGGTCGGAGCGCGACTGGCCCGTGAGGCTGCGCGGCGCGCCGCGCTGCCCTCTGACAGACGAAACGACCCTCCAGTCTACTCTGTATCCACTACGCGCTGTCCTCTACAATCTTACATCTAAACTGGCCGTGGCCACGCAATGGATTGCAAACAGTCGCCGGCTGCTTCGCGCCGCGATAACAGACTGCGCCGAGTTATCAAAGCCCTACGCTGCGCGAGTGTGCGTGTTGCACCGCGCGCATGTGTGAGTGCTGCAGGCCCTGCTGTCCCGTAAGAACTGGTTAAGCTAAGCTTGCACCTGGTTTCCACGTCATGGTATGCAAATTAGGTGCAAATTAACATTATGCATGATCACTTTCCACGCGAACAGATTCTAATTTAGCCGATCGATTATATAGGTACCTACTAAGCGAGTCTAATCAGATGATGTCGAAACGAATGTGGATTGTTCACGCGCTTGTTTAATACAATGATATTTTTAGCTAAATACCTAGAACCATTGTAATTTCGCTTACCTGCGACTGATTTTTATTTTGCACCTCCCCCTCCCGGTACTGCCTAAAATAACTGACTTGGTTTAACTTTAACATTACATCTCAAACTTTTTTGCTGTAGAAGAACTTGTGTTGCGAGACTTGCATTTTTTACATGTAATGTTTTTGATTGTATTTTTATTTTATGGTCCCTGGCTAATACTGGGATCCTGATATTAGCTATTGGTACAAGAGACCCCGGGAAACCCTAGTAGCAGCTCCTCGCAAGCCCATTCTCGGAGATTTACATAACAGTGCGGATGCAGTTATATTCATAACTAGCGACCCACCCCGGCTTCGCACGGTGTTTCTCTATTATATTATGCATGTATTATACATATAAACCTTCCTCTTCAATCACTCTATCTACTAAAAAAACCGCATCAAAATCCGTTGCGTAGTTTTAAAGATTTAAGCATACATAGGGACAGAGAAAGCGACTTTGATTTATACTATGAAGTGATGTAGTGATAGTGAAGTTATTACACATGTATTACAGCACACATGATCGCTGTAAGTTTGCACTTCATTTATATACAACGCCATCGATGACAGGTGCAAAATTAACGTAACCGGGTACGGCCTACGGAAAGCTGACCTCTTTAAATGCCTTCCTGTCGACCTTTACCGAAATAAACACCAAATCGGCAGCACGAGGTTCTGCGCGGTTCGCCTTTTTGAGGTCACATGAGGTATTTGCTTTGAGTAATTGAATATTTACACGGTTTTACTAGGGTTCCGTACCCAAAGGGTGCCAACGGAATCCTATTACCAAAGTATAAAGACAACCAAGTAGTACGACTTCGGCCATTTAGGAGACACGACGCGTGTCTGTGTGAGTGAACGCCATACTGTGGCAGTCCCTCGCAGTCCCAAATGCTTGCCTGTGGTGCGTCCGTAAGTCCGTACACGGCGCGCACACATGCGCGCTCCCGATGTAGGTACCTTTTATTCGAAGCTAAACTACCGTATACCGTGCTATTACTAAGCCTCCGCTGTGCGTCTGTCCGTCTGTTATAGGGACGTATCTTTTGAACCGTAATAGAGTTGAAATTTTCACAGAATGTATTTCTATTGCCGCTATATCAAAATAAAAGGGAATCCCCATACAAGAAACTTGTTTTTTGGCGTGTTTTCCTTGACGGCGGTAGGGAAACCCTCCTGTGCGAATCTGACTCGCACTTGACCGGGTTTTTTATGTGGATAACGGGCCTGAGATGCGTTTTTATGATAGCGACAAACGCACGAAATCGCCATGCGCGCGCGCCGCGCGTTGAAGTCTATAGCTCACGCATGCGGACCCACCACCAGTCGCGAAAATTGAGTTTGGGCAAAAAGTACAATTTTATTAGTTATAAATGAAGTCCTGCCAATAATCTACAAGGATGCAATTATAAATTGCCTTAATTGGCATGCAGCAAAGCGGTACCTTTAGCATTTAGTATATATTTAAATAAATAGGTTAAGTTAATTATAAGCACCTTAGCAACCCTGCTATGTTGAACTGAACTTTATACCTGTAACGGCTGTAACATCTTGTAACACCATTATGTGCATAAAATAATAAAACTACTATTAATTATGTCGTTCCTTTGTTTCGCGCTGCGTCACCAAACCTGTTAGATTAATATTAATTCGCGTTGATGAGACAGAGCTGCGGACCTCCCAGAGGTCGCTCCCCCCTTCCCCCCCCCCCCCCCCCCGGTGATAGTAACTCTCAAGCACGTGACCGGCGCCCTACATACCCACACACGCGCACGGCTCCCGCACTAGCGCTGCGCACGCGCTCACTTGTAATTGTAAACAATCCCGTCTTTGAGCCGTAAGAAAAATCCCATGACGTCACATATTTATTTATTTAAATTATTGCTCAATACAAGAAAGTACAAATGGTGGATTTAATGGCGTAAGGCATTCTCTACCAGTCAACCATCAGGGTAAACAAAAATAACATTTAAATTAAGTAATTCATTTCCGTATAATTATGTAACTACATAGTTAAGTTTATGTTTAATGTATCTATTGATATTTAAGTATGTTTAGTTTTTATGTGTAAGTATTCAAAACGTGCCCTATTTTCTTTGTAATTGTTAGTTGGTCTCTTCTTTGATGTTATTCTTTTTTAGTTACTCTAAAGTTAACTGGAAGAGATCTCTTCCAAGAATAAGTTCGCCTTTGTACATAAACATTGATTTTTGTATCGTTCCGGTACAATTCTATGTACACTAAAGTGTTTACATACTTACTATACATACGTCACTTTAACGTCACAGAATAAAGGTGTTCTGGAAAGTCCCCTAACCTGCTTAACCACTAAATCATCACTGCTCTTTTGAAACAATTACTTATTCAAAACCATAAACCAAATGAACGGCATCATGACAAATGCCGATTGCAACGTTACCACGTTAAGCAAGCTTGACCATGTCAAGGTCAGGGAGGGTGAGAGCGGAGTTCAGGGTTCGGGGCGCGGGCGCCGGGTCAACGACCGGAGGGTGCCCGCGCGGGGGGCCGTTCACAGTCATGTGACTGCGCGGGCAGGGAGAAGGGTCGGGGGAGGGGGAGGGGCGGACCGGTCGCGTACGCGCCCATTGAGCAGCTGTGACGTCACCGCTCCCGGTTGCGCGCGTTGCGTGCACAGACGAGTCCTTTGCGGTTTCTCTAACGATATAGCCATATGAAATAATGCCTAACTGAGCAACTTTTCAAATCTCGAATTTTTGACGCAATGTTTATGTCGCGCTGCTGTGGGTGGCGCCTCCAATTCGTGCGATAAGGACAACTGCAGCTCGGACTAAAAATCCCACGCAAAAAACTCAAAAATCGAGGTTTCGCTCTCGACTGTTTCCTCCTCCAAAACGCAACCGATCATTATAAAATTTTGGCAACTGCAAGAAGAAGAAATAATCTACGCCGCTATGTTTTGATTTTTTTGATATTTGTTGTCATATTTGTATACTGCGCCTTTTTGGCAGCCAAATCAATTAAGCCGTTTTTGCGATTTTCAAGGCGCTGTAAGTTTCTTTAAAATAAAAATATCCAAAAAAGCAAAACGTAGCGGCATAGATAAAGATGACATTGATCTTATTTGAAAAATTCATTGCTCTATGTTCAAAAACCGGAGAGGAAACAGTCGAGAGCGTTTGTATGGGAAAATCGCAGGTAGACATTCCTCTATTGTTTGAACGAGAGAGAAAGAACCAACCGACTCGAACCACCTTAAGATAGGACTTTCTGGTTTACCGGTATAAATCTGTTAAAAACTAAAAACACAAACCAAAGCATGCATCTAGATGATAAAAATTAGACATGTAATATGAATTATCATGAATGAATAAATAAATATGAATAAATGTATACCTATTAATATTCTGACGTAAAAACATGTGACTTGATTAAGGAAAACCAGAATGTGTTAATGTTATCATCGATTGTGTGTTGTTATCGAGGTATTGGAGAAAAAATATAAACAAAAACTTGGCAATAAAATAGGTTAGTGAAACTGAGCTGCGGCGGGCTGGCCGCAAAAACAGGCACCGGCATAAGTAGTTATAAATATTATGTAGGTACCTCTAGTTATAATAGTTTCTGAAACATGCAATGAAATATTGACATTACGTGCCTTTATAATAGGCCGCAAAGTACCTCGTTTCCGGAGCGAATAGACGAGAGTCTAATGGAATTTCATACAACATTGCCGGCCTGCAAGATCTTTTTTTAATCTCCATTCCACATTTATTTGTGACACAGCATCACGGCGTTCAGCCATTGAGAAAACAATAAACGATGCTATACATTTTGCAGTTTTATTTATATAAAGTCGATATCAAAATAACAAATAAGATATTATAAACCATTTCCACTCATCTTAAATTGCAAATTTAACTACACGAATACACATGTAATAGTACATTACATAACTAAGGTGGTAATATAAAGAAAGGCCGAGATCGCAGAAGTTTGCGGCCTGAGCTGCAAGTGAGGGACGTAAATATGCGATCGAGGGCTTTCTTTATTACCTCCCGTGTTCTGTACATCATTTTATGTCTCATTTGGCCAGAAAGCGACTTTTTCCGTACGCGCAGCGTGCGGAAAAAGCCACTTTATGGCCAGGTGTGGCATAAATACAATTTTTAACTATGCTCACTTAAATTAGGTATTAGCGGTAAGCTGTTCTGCAAGAACCCCCGGGTAAAGGCCTCCTCCAAAGATGACCATACTTCTCTATCCTGTGCCACTTCGTTCCAAAGCGTCTTTTTAGTTTTAAGGTTACAAGAATCAACAAAATGTAATCTAAATCTTTGTTTTTTTTTCTGTAAGAAATAAAAGGCTTTTTTATTTTTATTTTATTTATTTTATTATATCAACAAATATAGTTCACGACATAATATCTTGTTAACACACAATGTTGTTGTTCTTTGTGTACACACAAAGAATTTGGTAGAGTGGGGTTAGAATGTGCATTCTTTCGTTTGGTCTAAACCCACCTTTATCAGTACATGTGAGAACGCTCTCAGCTTGTTCCGGGGCGCTGCGGCCTGCTAGTCCTCCGCCCGGCACTCGCTTTCAGTTAAAAGCCTTTAATCTCTCATTAAGTGCCTCCTTAATGAAGAGATCGTAATTGTACCTAATCTTAATTACCTTCATTACAATGACTTGATAAGATTGCACTGAGCCGTGTGATTAAAGTATTAAACTGTTTACATATTTGTCAATGTCATTATTGCACGGCGATCAAAGTAGCACACAAGTTGTATAACGGTTTACACCTGTGATTCTAATTAGTGTAACTTTTTTTTCTGTTTACAGCTGTTATTCTAATGAATGTAATCTGTAATGTAACCCTTTAGTAATTGTGTAATTTATTGCGTATTTCTTCTTTTCTTTTTACACGTATTATAACCAATTGTAATAGGTTTAAATTGTGCTATCCCATTATTTATATTGACATCAATCTATGTAGGTACCGCAATTTATGCAAATAAACACTTTGACTTTGACCTGTTATTATAATTAGTGTAAGGGGTGGTTCGCCCCCGTCGCGAAAAATGAAAATTTCGTGGCATGCAACCGCTGATTGCACTCTCTTCGACAGCTCCTTGAAGATACTAAGGGCCTCCGCTAGCTGACGCGGATTACCCGCAACGGACGCCCGTCTAATAAGAAATTGTATGAACAGCGCTAAGTGAAGCGGGCGCGGGTCCATACTTTTGCCCGCCCGCCGCGTGCGTCCGCGGCGGGCGTCCGCGCTAGCTAGCGGAGGCCCTCAGAGCGCCAGGGCCCCACGGACCAATGGCCTCGACACCAAAAGGAACAAACCTTTTGACGTCAACCACTATATTTTCACACCTTGTACTATATTTTCGCCGCCTCGGCTGCTGCTGCCGCCCTTATGGATATAAATTCTGATATTCACCTTCAAACCCACCTTATTATTGTTGTGTTGCTTCAATTCTCAACCACCTTCCTATTACCACAGTATAAGCAGTAATTTTTCTTCCTAAAAAAGATAAATCGCGCCCGTGAATGTGTGCGCGCCGTGTACGAACGCACTACAAGCAATGCTCCAGTATGGGTCGCACTCACACAGACGTGCTATCGTGTCGCGCGCTCCTAAACGGCCGAAGTTGGACTACTTGTTCGTCTTTACACTTTGCTATTACCATTAGGCGAAGAACACACTGAAATCGCCCGTCGCCGCGACGGGTGAGTCGCGACGTAACGACGCGAGTCGCCGGTGACATCGCAGGCGCGACTCGCTTTAACGAGCGATTCTCGCCGCGATTTTTTCCGTGTAGCTGCGATTCGCTGGGAGTCGCCGCGATTTACGCGCCAGTGTGCCATACCCCGCGATTTTTCTATACAATTCGATGATTCTACATACAAAGTTGAAAATCGCTGAGTCGCGTGTCGCCGCGATTCGCGCTGCAGTGTGAGATCCGCCTACTGATCGTGTTGTACTTATATGTATATCTATTCTGACGCTATAGATAAATGTTTTCAAGCGTCCCAACCAGGAACCGATACTGTTTTATGTCAACACACGCGTCATGCGAGCAATAAATTGCAGAACAAATGATCGGCATTACTCGCATAAGTGCCGGGACGGAGCGGGCGGCACGCGAGCTGTTTGTTCCCTCGGTGCCACAGACTAACAAACACACAGTCCGACACTCCGACACAACTGTCAATGCTAGCACAGTCTATACCTCCAGTACAGTGCTTTTCAAAGTGTGGGTACCTCTAGGGGGTTGTGAGGGTCGAGAAACTTCAGGCAACGCGCGAGAAACGAAGTCGCGGCCAGCCTGAACTATCACAGTGTGTGTGACTCGGTATGTCGCGCGATTGAGCATGACCTGTCACTGTCACACTATATTAAATGGAAAGGGATAGGTAGTGTTTGTCGCGCGACAAAGAGTCGCCTGTCACAGTTGTGCTACAGATGCTGATGCTGGAGTGGCTCGCCCTGTGATTTTGCCGTGCGGCTACCAGTACCAAATTTCTGGTTCTGATTTTATGGATTTATTTTAATTATCTTTTGTGTTTAGTCACTTAGATAACGTTAGGTTAGGATTCTTTTTAATTTTCAGAAAGTCAATGATATCTGCAAAATAAAAAATATGCGTAAAGAAAATGCGTGCGTAGAAGATGCGTAAAAGGTATTCGTATAAATACCTAGAGCATTTGGACAAACAAAATATGCCAAAACAAGGGAAACCGCCACCGATTATAGTTACTTATAGTCATGGTCATTTTTTTAGGAATAATTATACATTGTGTTTATGTGAATCACACAAAATAATACACTTTTTCAATAACAATTTAAATCAAGTAAAACAATAAAAAAAATACCTACCTACTTATAAGCGGTTGGCAAACTGTAGTTTGTTAAACTGTGACTCTATTGTTGTTTGTGCGCCCTTCACGCCGCCGGCGCGTGCCACCTGTGGAGTCCCCTAATCACTGCTAATTGAGCACTTAATTAATGCATCTATTAGTAACGTATCGATATCATTAGACTTATAATACCTATACGAGTCGCCGGACCAGTGCGTGCACGATTGGCCGCGACTTGCATCTGACAGTTTCGTACTAAATTATACCTGTTGTAAAGATCGAATCGGATTGGCCCACAGACATACAGGGTGTCCCTAAAACCAACTTTGATACGAAAAGGGCTGATAGCCCAGCTCATCAGACACCAGATTAAGTAAATTTGACCTCAGTAAAAATTTCTTAGTTTTCGAGATATTGAGGTTTTTGCAAAACTCGTGCTAAGTCATACCCTGACTCGGTTATTTGAGTGTCATGACTAAAATATCAAGTATTTTTCAAATCTGGTTTTTGATATGGGTAGCCAGATAACTATGCTATTGAACGTAATTCCTATTCCTGTTAAATTCTTCATGGTGTGGCCACAGTAGAATATCAAAAAATAATTCAGTACAGGTTATTTTTGTAAAAAAATATCATTATCTCAAAAACTATTACAATATTTAGTAAATGTTATACGACTTTAGAAACTACAAAAAATGCGCCATTTTTTTACGTCATGTGCCAGGTTGTGTTGGTACATTTTTTTTTCACCACCTTCGTTCGAAATCAGACGTGAAATTTGGAAAAATCTGAAAATTATTTTTTGAAAATTATTCATAAGATCATTTATCATTAGTTTAAAATAAGTATATACGATCTAAATTCATAACGTTTATAATCGAAAGTGCTGAATATGTATACGGTTCAAAATACATAACGCCAAATTGTATATCTACAAAATTGAAATGCTGGGTCTCCTCCGAATCTTTTAAGCGGTTAACCAAAACCTATATTTAATATGACTTGTAAAATATCTGGTACAAGAGACATTTCATATTAGTCTTCAGGTAGCGACGCATAAGCAGGCTCTTATTGGTGCGGGTGTGTCTATGGGCGATTAGGCGGCGATCACGAACATTTACTATCAGACAGGTTGTCTACTCGTTTGTCCCTTCATCGTTTAAAAAACATGATACCTAGGTCTCTAATTATTTTGTCGATTCGATTTTCTACATTCTTGACATATGTATCAACTTTATATGAAATAATCATATTCATTGTGTACTTCGATATTAATAAACTTTTGGCCAATCGTGTTGTATGTATTTCGAACGTTATAGACAACGAACATTATTCATTTAGATTTTCGACATTCTAGGCATATGTGTATCGAGCTGTGTATATGTGTATGTTAGATATTTTGCTACGTAAGCGATACGATGAGGCAGCAGTGGCGTGGCGTAAAATATATCCTTGGGCAAGCCGGTGCAGATTTGGCGTTCATTTTCTTTAAGAGCTGTAGAAAAAGGTGGTCAAATGCCTGATATTGGGCAAGCCGGTAGGAATCGAGTTCTTTGGACACCACGCCACTGGTAGGCTGAGACCTTTATTTGGAAACGTCATTTGTTTATTTCGTCGCGCTATCGCGCCGGGAATGCTCGCTGGCAGTCGTCAATACAATTCAATGGCTCGGTTAATTGCTTCTCAATTTAGCTCCGTAAATTGGAAATCAATTGTAGCGCGTCTCCACTGACCCGCGCCATGCCTGCCGTCTACAGCTACACGTATAAATAGCCTCGTTCCGATCAAAGCAAATTGCTCTGTCGCTCACATAAAGCTTCTTGATGCCCATTTTCATCTGCAGTTTTTGATATTTTTAGCGGAGCGATTTGCTGGTACCCCTATTTATATCTATCCAAGTCCCAGACTACTTTTACTATAACGCATCAATGATAGGCAATCATCACCATAATCTATTGGAAAATGGTTTATTAACTGATAAAACAAATTAAACTACAAGAATACACATTTAAAATTAAATATACTAAAAGCTAAAACTAAATTAAAATTAAATAAGTTAATAAGAAACACGGGCACCTTTCTCGAACCCAATACCATTCGAATAGCAGTTTGCCTCCGCCTCGGGGTCCCGGTCTGCGCCCCACACCAGTGTCCCTGTGGAAGCGACGTGGACCGACTAGGGCACCACGGACTTTCCTGCCAGAGGAGTGCAGGCCGCTTCACAAGACATGCCGCCCTTAATAACATCATCCGCCGATCTCTTGCGTCGGTCAATGTGCCAGCTATTTTAGAGCCTACTGGCATTTCAAGAAATGACGGCAAGAGACCGGACGGGATGTCACTGATTCCGTGGAGAATAGGACGGGTGCTAGTGTGGGACGCAACTTGCGTAGACACACTGGCCCCGTCACATCTCCACCGAACCTCAATCAGGGCGGCAGCAGCAGCAGAGGCGGCAGAAACCGCAAAGGTGGGAAAGTACAATGGTCTCGGGGCAGAATATAATTTTGTTCCTTTTGGCGTCGAGACCCTTGGCCCGTGGGGCCCTGGCGCTCTGAGTCTCTTCAAGGAGATATCAAAGAGACTCAGAGAAACTACGAGGGACCGAAGAGCTGGCAGCTTCCTCGCACAACGTATCAGCCTTACAATACAGCGAGGAAATGCTGCCAGCATCTGAGGCACCATGCCGCAGGGGCCGTTTTTAGATTTATTTTAGTTTTGACTACTTTTAGTGCATTTGAAATTGGAATGTTCGTTAGATAAAAATTCTGAAGTAATTTATGTTATATACACACTCGTTTACTTACTATTTACCTTAGTTGTTATAGAAATAAGGGATTTGACAGGTACTTTTAATAGTTACTACCTACATAGCATATTACAAGCATGCTTAGTCGTACGTTGCATTGGTAAGTCGATGTGTGGAAGATCCCCCAATTATTATATTTATATTACTAAAAGCAAGTGATGAAGTGAGTCACTTGGAAGTGTGTGGAGACTATAGTCTGAACTTTTAGGTATTTAAAAAAAGATAAACAAAAAAATCACGTGACTCAGGTCGTTCGTCGCATACTATTCCAGGCTTTATAGAACGGGCCGTCCACCCTGCCTGCGACTGTGGCTAGGAGGCTGTTGGCGCTGCCGTGCACGCGCCGCAGCAGCGACGCTACCGGCTTGCGCATAATGGCGTGGAAGCCGTCGGCGCGCGCCTCCGCGAACATTCCTGAAGCACTGCAATGTCGCGGCAGCCCCAACAGCATCCTAAATGCATTATTATATTGGACGCGTAGGGCGCTGTAAGCTTTTTGAGTATAGTTGATCCATAGGCTGCAGGTGTAGAAAGACTGACAGTACGCCTTGAAAAGGGTGATCTTTACCAAATCAGTAATATTAGTGGGATGTACCGACTCGTAGGTAAAGCCGACCATTCGGCCTTGTTTATTAGCTGGCTAGTCGGCGACTAGTCCGCTATTTGGACATCAATTAGTCGGCTCGTCAACCAGTCTATAGTTTTTTCATTTCTACATAGAATAATATAGTAGAGTAGAGGCATGAGTGTATACGTGAAGGCAGGGCCTGAAGCTACGGATTGCCTGTCCCGCTTCGCGCGCCCCCAATGTTTTTGTGATTTCTGATTGCGTTGGAAAATAACCACATTTTTATAAAAAAAAACCCGACCGCGGTGCAATTTGAAACTGCATAAAATCCGCCATTTTGTTTATTTTAACGAACTTCATACCCAGTGACACTCGCACCATCAAGACGAATCTAATGATGTATCATTTATCAAAATCGGATGTGTGAGTAGTTACTCAACGGCACATCCGATTTTGATAAATGATCAACTCGTAACTACGAGCGGACATAGGAACGGAGATACATATATACAGGTCAAACACATAACCCTCCTTTGGGCTTCGCCGCAGTCGGGTAAATAGTATGTTCCTTGTTTGCTTATCTTCGCTTTTGTACTTCGTCTCAATAAATACATTCTTTTTTTTGGCCTGGGGAACTCAAAATGACGATAAGAATGTTTATAGGAATATTTTTACCAGCATACATAAGCACCGGTAGGTTTGACGAAACCTACTTAAAAACCCTTACCATACCTACTTCCTGCTTGTAATTAAAGTCAATAGTATATATTTGAAAATACACAAATGTCATTATTATTTTGCTTGGATGTTATCACTTCCGATGTGCTGACGCAAATATAATTATACTCTGTGTATCGGTGCCTGTATCATATAATTATGTACATATATATTTGTCATATGATACCTACTCTGCCGTCATAACGTAAAAAGACACAACTAACATTTTTTTTCGACACTGAGTTATATACATATTCGGAATCAGCGAAATTTACTGATTCCGAATATGTAAAAATCTTGATGTCGAAAAAAAATGTTAGTTGTGTCTTTTTACGTTATGACGGCAGTACTTTACTACAGGTAATAAATAGTAATCTATGGGCATTTGATTGTGCATGTTATCAGTCCCGCGACAATGCAATCTGCACAAATGAAATATTGCACTATCACATGGTTAGGTACAGTCAAAAGTATTTCATGAAGGTACTTACGGAAATTAAGTGACACGACTTAACTGCTATACGAATAGAGTCGTGACCGATTTTTTGCATACCAGTTTTCATCATAGGTATCGTCGAATGTAGACTCAATAGCGTATTTGCTTCATGCAGCTTCTTTTTAACCGACTTCCAAAAGAAGGACGGTTCTCAATTCGTCTGTATGTTTTTTTTTTTTTTTATTTTTTTTTTTTATTAACCGACTTCCAAAAGAAGGACGGTTCTCAATTCGTCTGTATGTTTTTTTTTATTTTTTTTTTTTGTGTGTTTGTTCACCGATTACTTGAAGACGGCTGGACCGATTTGGAAAATTCCTTTTTTGTTTGAAAGGGTAGACTTTCGAGGTGGTCCCATTGCAACCAAGTCAGGATCTGATGATGGGATCTTGGAGAAATCGAGGGAACTCTTCAAATATTATAGGCACACATATAGCGATTTCGGTATTTTTCGTAATTTCTCGTCCATCTCTTATTAGCAACAAGTTTTTAGTGTTAACCGACTTCAAAACAAAGAGTTAATTTGTATCTAGGTTTCTTCCCCGATTACTTGAAGACGGCTGAACCTATTTGGAAAATTCTTTTTTTGTTTAAAAGGGTATACCTCCGAGGTGGACCCATTGCAACCAAATCAGGATCTGATGATGGGATCTTGGAGAAATCGAGGGAACTCTTCAAATATCATAAGCACACATATGCGATTTTGGTATTTTTCTTACTTTCTCGTGCATTTCTTATTAGAAATAGTTCCCAGTCTTAACGGACTTCAAAACAAAGAGCAATTTTTATGTAGGCTTGTTCCTCGGTTACTTGAAAACGTCTAGACCGATTTGGATTTTTTTCTTTTAACTAAAAAGACTTAAGTCTATTTGGTTAAAATAATATTTTTCCAGCGCCACTAAAAATTTAAAAATAAAGTAAATTTTTAAAACAAAAAATAAAAACCGACTTCCAAAAACTTAAAATAAAAAACAAAAAATAATATGTTAATTACCCCAAAGAAATGGATAATCAACGATTCATATATACATATACAGATATTTATACTTTTTAACCTGTTATTTTTGAAGTCGGTGCCAGCTAAGGAGCTCAACACAGCCAGCTTTACGTGGCAGTAGGCACCAACTTCAAAAATAACAGGTTAAAAAGTATAAATATCTGTATATGTATATATGAATCGTTGATTATCCATTTCTTTGGGGTAATTAACATATTATTTTTTGTTTTTTAGTTTAAGTTTTTGGAAGTCGGTTTTTATTTTTTGTTTTAAAAATTTACTTTATGAAATATCAAAACGCTTAGAAAGTATGGAGTTTGGTATGAAGTACTGGCTTGTGTGTGTGGTTTTAGTGATTTTGATTGTTGTCGAATAACCTATCGGCTCGTGGACACGGAGTTGGTTAGACACGTGGCTCGAAATGAAATGTCTTGTTGCAAGCATATCCTGGAATGGAAACCGTGGGGAGAAAAGCGCCATCAAGGACAACCACTAATGTGCTGGAAAGGTAACGTGAGGAAAATCGCTGGCTCTATTTGGATACGAAGGGCACAACACAGAGAGGAATGGAGACAGTTGAAGGAGGCCATGGTTGAAAAAGGCTAAAGAAGAAGAACCTATCGGCGTAAGGAACATTGATTTGCCAGTCCCTTAACCTAATTGGAACTATGTTCGACGTTACATCATTACCGGTAATTGTACAGTCAACCAATTTGATTCCTAGGCCACTATAGAACCGTGTCACAATGAATCAAACAATCGTTTGACCCGCATTGACGTTGTAATTCTCTATTAGTTAATGCGACAAAGTTCTATAGTGGCCTAGGAATCAAATTGGTTGACTGTACCTATTGCACCGTCGTCCAAGATAAGCTAATGAAAGGTCGCAGTCTAACAGTTATAAAGATAAGGCAGTCAAATGAAAGATCTGATTCTTCTTCGCTCATGTGACTACTGAATACTAGTTGTACCTATTCATACCGTATATGGTTGTTAGATAACTCACGAGTACGTCTGGTTGTATGGCATAAACAATAATCAAAACAGGTCGAATACGTCTGGTGACCTCTGCATACAGTTTGGAATACTACGCGTCTGGACTCTGGACACGAGGCAAATACTCCGTATCGTTTCTATTCCAGCCGTCACTAAGAACTACTACAATATCATTGCGCAATATCGTTCATCACATTCTGCTGCATAATTACATTCAACATGAGACAGGTAGATAATATTCACAAAAATCCGTACATGAGCTTCAATTATGCTTACGAATAGTGATGTTTTAACGACGTCATCGGTTGTCATGGGAAGAACATAATATATTTACTTATCTTATCCGACCGACATTCCCGCGGCGCGGGTGTGACGAAAGCGAAACTGATCGTCCTGTTGACCAGCCCACTAAGACATTAAGTGAGCGCGGATGGGATATCACGAAGGCTTCACTAAAAAAAACTGATCCGATGTTCGTATCCTAATAGACCGCCGAGTGACGTCAGCGCCGACCAGCACTCAGAACTGGTTCGATGTTCCTTTGTGCGTGACGAAACAGACTTTCAGTTGACGTCAGTATTGACCAGCAGACTAAGACGATGACTGCGCGTAAGGGCGAGAATAGCGAGAAGTCTTCACCACAAACCTGTCCGATATTCCAGAGTGTGTAACAAAACAGACCGTCAGGTGGTGGTTAGGTGAGAATGGCGAGGAGTCATCATTAGCAACTTGTGTTCCCGTGCGTTACGAAACAGATCGTCAGTTGACGTCAGCGCCGACCAGCCAACGATGGTGACTTGATCTTTAATTTCAATGACAATGCCGTATAGTTATTACCAACAGCTGCTTGCGGTCATACCAGTTACAGGTATTTTAGCTCAGCAAGCTTAACCACAAATGGGTAGTTAGCCGAGTCACGTGAAAATTTATTGTAATAAAGTCGCCTGATCTGGAGAAACCAGCTACGGACACAATAGGTACTGTGAATCAAAGTGCAGTTTAGTTATGATGAGATCGTATCATTCCTATTTATCTGAAGTGTGGCAAATACAGTAGATGATCGTGTATATGCTAGACTAAGTCGATTTGACTTATTCTTTCTTCAAGAATAGTAAAATAGGGTGTGCATACACCAGAAACGAGTGGAAATGGTGTTATTTTCTATGGACATCTTGCCACCCCTTTTTAACCTTGGAGGAACACATTTTATAGATCTAATAATAGACAAGTCGGTGGAAATCGAGTCCTGTGGACACCCCCCCGGTACTGACTTGGTTTAACATTACATCTCAAAACTTTATCGTTGTAAAAGAACTGCGTTGCGAGACATGCATCTTTTTACATGTAATGTTTTTGGTTTTTGATAGGATTTAATTTATATGAAAAAGATAAAATCTAAAGATTACATAATTTTTAAAAGTTGTTGAACGAAAGTTTTATTGTTTGATGAGTATAATCTACGTTTTGATTATTTGCTCTTGCCCGTTACAGGCAACACCCAGTATATATTTGGTGACACACGAGAGAGGACCATAGAAATGCTCCATCGCCTTGGCTGGAGACACTTCGAGCAATGAATGTTTTGATATTGTTATGATGGTATCTGTGTTATGGCAAAGTATAAAGACAGAAAAGTCGACTCACTTTGGCCATTTAGGAGCGCGCTATACCCATTCGGTCGAGGCGCAGACGGTGCATTCTCCCGCATTCGTAAAACTTTGCTTGTAGTGCGTTCGTACACGGCGCGCACACATACAAGCGATGTACCTTTTGTACGAAGACAAATAGGGTACTTTCCTGACAGATCAAATCAGTTACTTTTTATGAAGTGTCAAAACGCTCACATAGTATGAAGTCTGTATGGAAAAAAGTAAAATGACGTAATTTCACTCAAATATCAAATCATCCTCTTATTTTTAGTTTTTGGTCTTTTAAAAATCGTTTATAAGGCTAAAATGTTTAGTTAATTTTTGCAAATTTCTGAAAGCAGATTTAAAGGCTAGCGTGAAGTAATTTATATTGTCTGCCGGCATATAGGTACCTTATTACTGCTATACTGTGGTAATGGTAGCGTAGCCACCCACACCAATGTTCATTGGACCTAACTACCGAGGCGCGGCCGTAGACTTTACGACGTAATATTAATAACTAATAAGATGCGGTTATTGGTAGTTCGGTGCCCAAATAATTCGCACAAGCTGTAACCCAGCGGGGTCCGACAGCGCCTCGCCCCGTCGCTAGGCTTACCCACTCAAATTGAATTTGCACTTATTTTCAACGTTACGTCATTGACGCTGGGTGCAAACTGAACTGAAGGTTTAATGACGTTATCAAATTTGCACAAGCAGTGGAGGCCCCCGTCGCTAGGGGCTCTTTACTTTATCCCTTTGATCAGTAGTTGGTAACCTTTTCCCAACCAGTGGCCACATAGTAATAGGTAAAAGTTGATAATTTTGATAATAGCTCGCTGCGAGGAGTGCCGAGCGTTGCCGACCGCTGCCTTAGATGCATAAACTTTCGTGCATTTTATTTCTGAAATGTCTGAAGGGAAAATCAGATCCATGTTAGGTAATATGTTTTCTACTTGTATTGTTGAGTGTGTGGAGATTTTGATAACCTTTCTTTGTGTAAGTAAATGAATTAAATTTGTCAGTCTGGCTCAGAATCGTTAGTACTTTCGAACCTTATACGTAAAAAAAGTGTCCCAATTTTTTTCCCATTACGTCACCATTTTGCATTATGTTTGTATATACGTGACGTAGTGGAAGAAAAAAATTCCATACAAATTTTGGGACAGTTTTTTACGCATAATGTACTAACGATTCTGAGCCAGAAAAACCTCAAAAGTCCATATTTTGAGAAAGTAGCTACCCCGGCATTTATTTTGGAAAACGCTCAGCTATGGTAGCCGAATGGTTCGGACATGCGCCTTTCAAGCAGAAATCGTAGGTTCGAATCCTGGCTCGTACCATTAAGTTTTTCGGAACTTGTTTGTAATATTATTAGACATTTACGAGGGGCGTTCAATAAATTCTCGGTATATGAATGAAAACAAACAAATACGATAGGTTTGATATTTTCTATTTTTCAATATACTCCCCCCCCTATGTATGTTTCATCCCTCATAAAAATATTTTTTATCTTTGGTGTCAAAATGCTCCTCCACTGCTGCTTTCAACGCTTCATCGTCAGAAAATCGATTTCCATGCAGATCCTTTTTAAGATTGGGTAACAAAAAGAAGTCGCTGGGGGCTAAGTCCGGACTAATACGGTGGATGAGTAATAGTTTCAAAACCAGATTCCAGAATGGCCGCCTTGGCAATATGAGCAGTATGCTCAGAGGCGTTGTCATGCAGAAGCAGAACACGTTTGGTTAATTTTCCTCCCTCTTTTCTTTGATTGCATCCCTTAATTGACGTAGAATGTTAGCGTAGTACTGTCCTGTTATATTTACACATTTTTCTTTATAATCTATCAGTAATATTCCTTCACAACCCCAAAATATTGCGGCCAAGACCTTGCCAGCTGAAGGAATGTCCTTGAACTTTTTGGGATGAGCTGAACCCTTAATGTGCCATTGCATGGACTCCTGTTTACTTTCTGGGTCGCATATCTTTTTGAAGCTGTGTCAGCATTCGCTCATAGTGTTCATGTTTATTCGGCAATTGTAGAAAAACTAAAGAACATAATTATCGATTCGATATTTACTTTTTTTTGGAGTCTATAAATGACTCTTAGCGGCCAGTAACAAGAAATACTGAAAGGGGTTGCAAGATATTAATACGGAGAATTTATTGAACGCCCCTCGTACTATTAGCTTTTTGGTGAAGGAAAAGTATCGTGAGGAAACCATGCATCCGCGAAGAAATTCAAAGATGCATGTGAAGTCCCCAATCCGCAGTGGGCTAGCGTGGGGACTACAGCCCATTCACTCTCCTTTATGAGAGTAGGCCGGTGCCCAGCAGTGGGACGTATAATAAGGTGCTAACAAATTAGGTAGGTACCAATATTTTATGAGATGTTAACTTACATCAATACAATTAATTTTATATAGAAATTAAGAATACTTTTTATCAGATACTTTTGGTTTTCATTTCCCGAGCAAAATAAATAAATTAAAATTCTACCCAAACTAAATCATACTGTTAATTTAACTGACAAGAACATGTTCTGTCACGTGGACGTCGTTTTCTGTTAATTGGCCAGTTCATTCATATTGAAAAGTTAGTAACCATATAAGATAATCACAGAGGTCTTATAATCACTGATTATTGTTTACCTCATTAACAGGGTATTTCACGTAGCAAACTTACTTCCCTAATTTTCTCCAAAAAACATACATAATTTGTTTATTGTTTCATACATAAATAAACTCAGAAAGCTGAGTACTATCAGCCCTCAAAATATTGGCACCTTTTTTTTTTTTTTTTTTTTTTTTTTTTTTTTTTTTTTTTTTTTTTTTTTTTTTTGTGTTAGAGTTTGGCCCGTATATACGACCATGCACTCTTTATTTGAAGTCGCTTAGCTCCCTAAAGGAGCTTTGCGCTAGGGTTTTTAAGCGCCCCGTTTTCCCCTTAGGGGTACAGGGTGAGTGAGTGATCGCTTACAATTTTTGGATTTAGTTCTAAGAGATCGTACAATAGTTATTTGAATTTGCTACAAAGTTACAGTTAGTTCATTGAAGTTACAATTGTTGTTTTGTTTATACAGTTAAAGTTGTAATGTACAGGAGTTATTACATTTATACAAGTTAGTTGTTTGTAATGTACAAGGGTTATTACATTATATAGTTAGTTTGTTATATTGTACATAATTTATTAACACCTTATATAGGCTGAAGATGATGACGATGATGATCTACAACAGCGGTCGGCAACCTTTTAGCAGCATGGGCCACATAGTAGCTAACGAAATTGACGCGGGCCGCACTTTGTTAATAAAATGTGATTTTATACAATTCTGAATATAACGACATTTACATACAAAAGAGCCAGGGAGGCTCGCGGGCCGCAAGTGAGCGGTTCACGGGCCGCAGGTTGCCGACCGCTGATCTACAAGAACACTTCGATGGCGCCCGAAATTGAGTTCCAAATAGCGTTGAAAATTCCGGCAAAAAAAAATGTTTTTTCCGGGAGTTTTGGAAATATTAGTTTTTTTCAAATTTTTTCGGAAGAATAAAAACATGTATAGGTACTTTATTAATTCTTTAAATAGGCGTACGGCAATGTGTCAATCAAGATCTTAATGCGAAACGGTAAGACACCTACCGGGGGTAATTAAACTAATATTTCGGCCCCTTTTGACTTTTGACCCGTGCGTATTTTAAAGTTTAACACTAACTTGGTTGTATGAATGTTTGGGTACTTCCACGTGGTTTTTGAATGGGATGCGAAAAAGAAAGACTAAAAGTATATTTTCATTAAAATAGCAACAAGAAATTTCGTTGTTTTTTTCCGAATAAATCGGAACAAAAGAGCTGTTTGGGAAAAATACGGATTTTTTCCGGGTTTCTTCAACGCTAGTTCCAAACCAAAGACGTCGGCCGGTCTCATTGCCTTCTATTGACTCATACTGTTAACGACTCAACGTGTCTCTTTACAAATGACACGCGTCAATTTGTGATTTATGTTATGGCTGTTGTTCATTTGTCATCAATGATGACTCATCATTCTGGAACATTCATGGGCTTCGGTTTAGTGGTTAAGTCGATGGAATTTTAAAAGGTCTCACTTACGAGGGGCGTTCAATAAATTCTCGGTATTAATATCTTGCAACCTCTTTCAGTATTTTTTTTGTTACTGGCCGCTAAGAGTCATTTATAGACTTCAAAAAAAAGTTAATATCGAATCGATATGTTCTTTAGTTTTTCTACAATTGCCGAACAAACATGAACACTATGAGCGAATGCTGACACAGCTTCAAAAAGACATGCGTGTAGCTTGTTGTTCTGATTTTATTGAGCTGTGCGGTGAAAATCCTGATGAAGTGCTGCAAAAGATAGTTACTGGAGATGAAATCTGGGTTCATCATTATGACCCAGAAAGTAAACAGGAGTCCATGCAGTGGCACATTAAGGGTTCAGCTCATCCCAAGAAGTTCAAGGTCATTCCATCAGCTGGCAAGGTCTTGGCCGCAATATTTTGGGGTATTAAGGAATATTACTGATAGATTATAAAGAAAAAGGTGTAAATATAACAGGACAGTACTACGCTAACATTCTACGTCAATTAAGGGATGCAATCAAAGAAAAGAGGGAGGAAAATTAACCAAAGGTATTCTGCTTCTGCATGACAACGCCCCTGTGCATACTGCTCATATTGCCCAGGCGGCCATTCTGGAATCTGGTTTTGAAACTATAATTCATCCACCGTATTAGTCCGGACTTAGCCCCCAGCGACTTCTTTTTGTTACCCAATCTTCAAAAGGATCTGCGTGGAAATCGATTTTCTGACGATGAAGCGTTGAAAGCAGCAGTGGAGGAGCATTTTGACACCAAAGATAAAAAGTGAGAGATGAGGGATGAAAAAAATAATAGTTCGATCTTTTAAGTGTATCGACATAGGGGGGGAGGATATTGAAAAATAAAAAATATCAAACCTATCGTATTTGTTTATTTTCATTCATATACCGAGAATTTATTGAACGCCCCTCGTATATATGCTCCAGGCGTGGAAGTGATAAAAGGCATAACGCCGCGAGTACCCTCGGAGAAAGCGCAGCACACCTCTCGACACCCTGCAGCCCTCGGCACTGGTGTTGCCCCTAGCTAGGCCATTGCTCATAATGTCGCTATTTATTTAACAGGGGCCCATCAGCGGAGGGCAAGTCACAGTCTGTCAGTGCCACGAAAGCCATGAGACACTTTTCCTGACAGGCGCCGTCATGTCTCAATCCATAACCCAGTAATTTAGTCCATATTTCCACCGCCATAGCCCAGTAGAGTTAGATTCCATCAATCAACAATAGTCCTTGCATTTGGCGGGGGCTGTCTCTGCGTGCGTCCCATGACACGGGCAGGGACAGCATCCGCTGGGTGTACACTTTGCCTCTCATTAAATTGTCGAAAGGGCCTCTACGCGTTAGCTTCGGCTCCGCGCACGCCTCCCAAAGGGCCGAGACACCATTGTCTCGTGTACGGGAAAGACATACAAATAATAATTTATTCCATTCAAACTTAGGTGGTAAACAGTATGCTTGAGACTTCCTATTAGGTATTATGTACCTGTGCAAGTATGGAGAATGACAGTCCTCTTATTTTAATGGTCCTTGATTTGACCAATGTTGCGAATTTTATTTTATTTATTGGACAGACATAAAATCAAGCTGATGACAATTTGGGTATGCACACTTACTTCCTAAAACGCTCTCACTGAGACATACATAATTACACTCGTAAATAAAAACGTAACTTGCGAAACGGACCACCGGAAACTGAAAACGCTTGAAACGCTAGTAAAACTACCAAAGGCGTCACGTGCAACGACACATGCGTAGAAACAAGGCAGGTAAACGAGACGGTTGTCATTGTGGAAAATAACTGATTTCAAACTTGTAGTATGTAGTTAGTTCGGAGAAATCCGCTGATCGCTGTTAGATGTCAATATTTTTATCGCAGATGCAAGGTCAAGAGAGATGTATTCCGGCCGTCATGTCGCGCGCGGGAGCTCTGGCAGTAACTCTAGTACCTAGTTCGGCCAAATCGAGGTGGACCGGGACAAGCGACCTGGTTCGATCCCAGGCGCCCCCGGCCCCCACCCAGTCCGATCCACTCAGCGTGGGCCGGCTAGCGACATGGTTCGACCCCAGGGAACGCCACGGCCGACCGGTCAAAGTATCGCTATGCCCAATAAGGGTCGCGAGTTAGTCAGTCTTCAAAAAAAAAAAAACACGCGGTTGATTGTCAGCGCGCCGTGTACGAACGCACTATAAGCAAAGAAATAAGAATGCGCAAGAATCCTCTAGTTTGGATCGCACTCACATGTCTATTCTATGTGCTATTGCGCGTGCCTAAACGGCCGAAGTCGGACTTGTCCGTGTTCATACTTTGCCCAGGTGGTGCAGCGGTTGTCCCGGCAAGACAGACACGTTGGGCCAAATCCAGCCTTGTCTACAGTGGGTTACGTTTATGTTGTATGGCCAATATCTTTTAGCTATGCTAGTTTATTTGTTTTTTTTTTTGAAGACTGACTAACTCGCGACCCTTATGGGCATAGCGATACTTTGACCGGGCGGTCGGCCGTGGCGTTCCCTGAGGCCGAACCAGGTCGCTAGCCGGCCCACCCTGGGTGGGTCGGACTGGTGGGGGCCGGGGGGCCTGGAGTCGAACCAGGTCGCTTGCCCGGTCCACCTCGATAGGGTCGGACTAGGTGGGGCCTGAACGCCGGGGGTCGAACCAGGACGTTTGGCCAGGGGCACCTTGACTTTTCACTGATTGCTCAAAGTGAGCAGCGGACCAGCGGGAAGGATGAAGCGTATCAACCTGTCCTTATGTGAGATGTGAGCGTGTGTATCGAACGAATCAACCGCCAACCGCGTGATGTAATTTTTGTAGGAAGAAAAAATACTGCTATGTTGTCCTGGCAAGGCAGAGACGCGGGTTCGAATCCGGCCTTGGCTGATAAAGATTGTAGTGTTTCCACATAAAAAATCTAAAAACACATAAAAAGCTTGTAAAAACCCCTGGTTTAGCCCGTCTAACCGCAGCTACTCTACCGATCCATGTAAGCAAACAAATCTATTATTTTTAATGTACACGATGACGTGGTGTTACGCGCTGAAGATATAGTTTAAACCGCACACTCATTGAAATAAATAAGTAATAGTAGCTAGCTGTTAACTCGAGTAGTAATAACTATAATTTACATGGATACATGCATGATAAGTGAGGTGCACGTAGATCTAAGGATGGTAAAATGTACAAACAAACAAATATACTTTATTGCATACCATAAAAATAACACAAAACAAAAGGTGGGCAGCATAATTTATTTACACTACACTATAACTATTTTATCTATACCCATATCATAAATCTTCTATTATGCGTTCGGAAACTATATATAATGACTAATAACTTCCATTATTGCAACCAGTAATGTAACATCAATGTGTTATCTATGCCAGTGTTATTATAATGTATGAAGAATCATAATAACATAAAAAACCGGTCAAGTGCGAGTCGGACTCGCTCACCGAGGGTTCCGTACAAACTTGTAAGTAGATACGTGAATAGTTCAACAAAAACTGTATGGCCGTTAGCTTAGTAGGAGCAAATAAGTATGTGTACGATTTTTGAAAATTTCTAAAAAACGATGCAATTTAGCAAAACCGTTTTATTTTTCCTGTAATATTTAGGATGATATTAATAATTGGTAATTATTACAGATTTTTCTGTTCAGTAACTTCGAAGATAATAGGGGGGGAATGGTATTTTTTTGAACGTTTTTGGTCATAAATCAAAAAGTACAAAATTAAGAAAAAAAACAAAAATAGTTTTGGAATCTACAAATTAAGTTCTTTTATTTGATATCCCACTCGATAAAATAGCTCTACTTTTCTTTTTCCACATCCCATTTCGGACCCCTTTAAAAAAAAAGTAAAAAAGGTATAAGATTTTTTTTCTATCCAATAGGCTCGAGTCAGCAACTTTTAACACTATTCCAAGTTTCAAGTCGATAGCATCAGTAGATCCTGAGATATCTTGCTGTGACAGACGGACAGACAGACAGACAGAGTCGCACCATAAGGGTTCCTTTTTTACCATTTTGGTACGGAACCCTAAAAACGATCCCGTCTCGGGCTCCACCCGCCCCGCTGCCGGCGGCACCCTAGGTTAGGTTTTTTTATAATGTTTATATTTTGTATTATACATGTTGTATTTTACTTTTTATATATGTATTATAAAATACCTAACTTAAGAAAATAAATATATACTGGAATAATAATTATGTCATTTTATTTTATAGCTTCATACATTTTTAATTTCCGCGAAATTATATGAAAATTCTGAAAAAATAACTAACATCAAAGAAGATAGACAAACTAACAAAAATTCATTAACTCACATAAAGAAAATAAGACAAGTTTTGAATACACATAAAAATAATTGAACGTAGGTACTTAAATAAATAAAACATTTTTATGCCAGTCGGCGTCGAGACCCTGGGCCCGTGGGGTCCCAGCGCACATGCCCTAGTCAAGGACTTGTCCAAAAGGCTGGTCGACTGCACTAGTGACCGAAATGCTGGCAGCTTCCTCGCGCAGCGAATAAGTATCGCCATACAGCGAGGAAACGCTGCCAGCATATTCGGCACTATGCCAAGGGGGCCCAATTTTTTAGATAACTTTTAGTCTTAATTTAGGTTTATTTTCTTAAGATTAGTTTAATTTTTTAGTTAAGTTTAGATTCATAAGTAGTTTTATTTTATTTGTATCTAATTTTAATTACTGAATAAATAAAATAATGTAATTTAACAACAACTAGAATAAAATCGTCTTTACGGAATGTTCAAATTCTTATTAAATTATCTTAGAAATATAAAAGGACAATACATAGGTAGGTAAACACAATTTTTTACTTTTAGAGTCTTTTTAGTGGGATTTTTTTTTAATTTTTAATTAAAGTTTTATTTCATATGTTTTAATGTTATTTTTATACTAAATGCCGTTTGTACAATATTATTACATACTATTCACACGAGAATAAAAAATAATTCCATTTTATGCCGAAAATGCCTTACATTTGGAAGAGAGCTGATACTCTTCAAACTGCTGGATCGATTTTTACCAAACATAGCTAAGAAAAGAACCACCGCAACGAAACTAGATTTCACGTAAAAAACACATCGAAATCGATCCATCCGGACACACAGACAGACATTGGCGTCAAACTTATAACATCCCTCTTTTTGCGTCGGGTGTTAAAAAACGGTAAATCTCGAGTGACTT
This sequence comes from Eudemis profundana, assembly GCA_947034925.1. Taxonomy (NCBI): domain Eukaryota; kingdom Metazoa; phylum Arthropoda; class Insecta; order Lepidoptera; family Tortricidae; genus Eudemis; species Eudemis profundana. The sequence goes on along the minus strand of OX344805.1, from coordinate 22,203,796 downwards.
TCGTATGAAAAATACACCGGTGCTCAACACTTAAGGCCAAGGCTGTATACTTAGGAAAATATGTTTTTTTCCGAAAACAACAATGATTATTAAAGAAGACAAGTTTTGGCGGTATCTCGACTCGTGCGTAGATAGTAGATACAGTGGCAGCTGTTGATTGAGATGTTTGTCATGGGCTATCAGATCATGTTGACGAGATAAGCTCCGGCTTGTATGATAGAGAGCCAGGTGCGGAAACGTCCGAATGTCTGGATGTAAAGTTAAATAATATTAACTATGAAGTTAACATGGTAACTGGTAGGTATTTAAAGTAAATTTCATTATGCCACACCTGGCTATAAAGTGGCTTTAACCGCACGCTACGCGTACGGAAAAAGCCGCTTTCTGGCCAAATGTAGACATAAAATGATGTACACAACACGGGAGGTAATAAAGAAAGCCCTCGATCGCATATTTAAGTCCCGCGCTTGCAGCTCGGGCCGCAGACATCTGCGATCTCGGGCTTTCTTTGTATTACCACCCTAGTTGTGTAATGTACTATTATAGCGAGGTTACAAAGTTGCCATATATCAAATAAGTTTTAGTCAATAAAATATTATTATTGTTAATATTAGCTTTTAATTGCCGACTATACTTTTTTATACACAGGTCCCAACCTACCTCAAATATTGTATATAGGATATTTTGCTGAAAGGAAACTTTTTTATTTTCAAAAGTAAGTCATACTGCATTCTGGTTTTCTTTAAATTACTTGCTTTGTCTGGCAATCCAATCGACTCATTTGTGAAAAAAAAAACCACCCCGTATTTTAATGATGACAATCGAAAGAATGGACAAAGTAAAATATTTCCTCTTAAGAACATACATACATAGTTAATTAAAAATATTATTAAAATTATTTCCCATACGAAGCAAGTAATAAAAAAAAAATCTTAGAATTCAGTATTACTTGCTAACGAAAACACTTACTATTATAAAATAAACTCTCCTTTCAGCAAAATACGCTATCTACAATATTTGAGGTACTTACCCTTCATGTCGCATAGTTTTGGGACACCCAGTATAGTCACAAAGTGCATGTCAAAACAAATCCAAAGGACCGAAACACAGTGGGTTTGTTACATATCGTCGACCGTAGGCTGAATTACGGTAAGGGACAGGCAAAACAATGTCCCTTACGCTAATTCAGCCTACGGTCGACAATATGTAGATACAAGTAAAATAAATAAAAAATAAAATAGTTTATTTCTGCAAGTAGGCCTTCAAGGGCTCTTTTACAAGTCTTGATTCTAAATATGTATTATTTCTTTTTTCTTTTGGCGCTTCGGGTACTGACAAAAAATCAAAGTAAATAGAAAAATTAAATGGCGTCCAGACCGGGAATCGAACCCGGTACCACTGGAGCACCGGAGCTCCGCGTGGTCGAGTGGCTTGAGACGCTGGGCCGGAAATCCAATACTGGGTTCGATTACCGGTCTGGACCATAATAGATGAGCGCCATGTAATATTTCTATGTAAGTACTTTGATGTCTTGTATCCACATATGTAACATAAAAATGTGGTGTAATTTACCCGCATTAAAAACTTAGAAACATCATGTTTATTTCATATAATTACATAAGATAAATCCACAGTGGGATTATCTTATGTAATTTAGATGATCCTATGGTTATCTTCCGTTCCGGCTTCATCATCAAATAGCTCCACAGTACAATCGCATAAATATACCTAGGTATGCTATTGTGGTGATTTCAAGCCTCTAGTTCTCTACCTATTACGGTTCAAAAGATACAGCCCTGAGACAGACGGACAGATGGACAGCGGAGTCTCATTAATAGGGTTCCTTTTGCACCCTTTGGGTACGTAACCCTAAAGAAAATATTCTAGCGAAATTCCACAACATGACCGATCGTCATTTTCAGCCAATTAGCAGGCATCGGAAATTCGGATGCTTATACTGGGTGTGGCCTGTAATACGAGCAAAAAATTAAACCGTAGATTCTATTCCTCAAATAATAAAACTTTTGTTCAACCACTTTTTAAAAATATGTAGTCCTTAGATTGTGTCTTTTTCATACAAAGTAATTAGTATTTTCAATGTACATCAAAATCCGTCTAATTGACATGGCTTGTCAATCTTGTCACCCTCCAGACGTAATCAATTTCGCAATACATTGCGTGTTCGGATAAACTTTAAAGTGTGCTAAAAATCAAACCACAAGTTATTTTTAAAAGTCGCTGAATAAAAGTTGTTTAGTTTGAGGAGTAGAACCTACGGTTTAATTTTTTGCTACACCCGGCTTACCTAAACTTTGGCGTCGATGTCGGTGTTCAGTAGTACTCGTATGGTAGCGGACTCAATTCAATTTTATTATTAAATTTTCCGGGATTTCTAAATTAACTTATTAAACGCATACTACCTATTTGAGTATTTAAATTAACTATTTTGCTGAACTTTTTCCGAGATTTTGTCAACTTTAGGTATAAAAGCATCTGAATTTTCGATGCCTGACCGCACCAATGATATTTTATAAGAAGATACGTTATACGCATACTCGCCAGCTGAGAAATATGCTTCCAAGAAAGCAGCAGCACACATTGGTACCTCACTGTACGGTGTACATACTCACACATATTAACAGATTGCATAAAAGAGATGGCATAGTTACAATAATGCAAAAAAAAGAGACAGCTAGCTTTTTGTTACTTGCGCGATTAATTTTTAAACGTAACCGAGTGAACCCATCGGCTAGATTCGGATTGACTCGGAGCCTGCTCGGCTATCCTTGTCACTCTCATTGTCAAAGACGTAAGTTTGTCTCTTTCATTCAAATGACCTCTATGGTAGTAAGATGGCGTCGTATTTGAAAAATAAAATAATAAAAATGATAAAAATAAATTATTTCAGCGTACTTACAGGTGATATGTGATCCCTTGCGCTTTGTTGCACTTTTTGCTATGATTGGTGCACTTTCTGATCACACACGACGGCATTTTTTTTGTGAATCTTGTAAATATTCACCCTTGACATCGTCGTGCGTTTCGTTGACCGACCCGCGAGTGACTACCCACTACAAAAAGGGCACCAATACAATTATCGTGGTTTCAGTGCTTCACTTTTGGAGTGCTTGTAACCTATCTACTTATAAAATATCATTGGACCGCACTTGGCTGTTTTTTTCCGAAGCTTAGAAAATTACTGAACCATTTACCTGTTTACGATTCTGTAGCGCCTTAAAAAAAACTGAATCACTACAAAAACCTCGTAATTATCTTTCAACAACCCAGGTAAATCCCAGAAATGTGTGCGTAACTTAAAAATAACCTAAAAAGTATTTAGAGAATAGGGTATTAAACAAAAATCAAAATAAATTAATTAATGCAAACCGTCAAATTGTTTCTAAATCGATTACATTTATTTTCGTTCTACTAACATGTTGATCATTATCTTACAAGGTATTTCCTATTATAGTACATTAAACAACTAGGGTGGTAAAACAAAGAAAGGCCGAGATCGCAGATGTTTGCAGTCCGAGGTGCAGCCGAGGGACGTAAATATGGGATCGAGGGCTTTCTGTATTACCTCCCGTGTTGTGTACATCATTTTATGTATATATATACTATATAGACTTCTCTCTGGCTAGCTGTGGCATAAAACTACATTCTGAGGGTTTGTACACTTCATAAAAAGAAGCCGATTTGATCTGTCATCAAATAATCTATTCAATGAGAGTGTTTAGAAATCATAAACCCACCAGCTGGCAGCAGAGTGGCGAAAGGTCTTTTTGACAGTAAGCGTCAAGATCCACCAATCACACCACTTGATTTTGACATCTACTGCCAAATAGACCTTTCGCCACCCTGCTGCCAGCTGGTGGATTTCTGATTTCTAAACACCCCCATTAATTTGTGTTATTTCCTTATATGCTAAATACTTTATGCCACACTTGGCCATAAAGTGCCTTTTTCCGCACGCTGCGAGCACGGAAAAAGCCGCTTTCTGGCCAAGTGTAGACGTAAAATTATGTACACAACACGGGAGGTAATAAAGAAAGCCCTCGATCGCATATTTACGTCCCTCGCTTGCAGCTCAGGCCGCAAACATCTGCGATCTCGGCCTTTCCTTGTTTTACCTCCCTAGTTGTGTAATGTACTATAATCATATGTGTAGGTCTAACGATTTCCACGCAACGCAGTTCCTAAACATAAAACAATTAAGTAAAAACGTACTGTTTTCGTTTTTTCAATATTTCTTGACATAAAAACACGTTAATTGAGACACTGTGAATAAAAAAACGGCCCAGTGCGCACTTGACTCGGAAAAGAAGGTCTCTTCGTCAAGAAAAAAACCCCGAAAAACACGTTTTTTATATGGGGAACCCCCTTTTTTTTCATTACTTGTTGTTATAGCGGCAATAGAAATACACATTCTGCGAAATTTTTAAGGTATAGGTAAAAAATCTATTACGGTTCAAAATATACACTCCTGTGACAGTCGGGCAGACAGACAGACAGCGGAGGCTTAGAACCCTAAAAAATTAAATATTACTACAGACGGTTTTTATGTATATATATCAAAAATATATAATAGTACATTACACAACTAGGGTGGTAATACAAAGAAAGGCCGAGATCGCAGAAGTTTGCAGCCCGAGCTGTAAGCGAGGGACATAAATATGCGATCGAGGGTTTTCTTTATTACCTCCCGTGTTGTGTACATCATTTTATGTCTACACTTGGCCAGAAAGCGGCTTTTTCCATACGCGCAGCGTGCGGAAAAAGGCACTTTATGGCCAGGTGTGGCATAAAATATATAATTAAAACAAATGAAACATGACAATAAAAATGGTGCAGACAATCACCATTATCAAAAATGATAATGCCCTTTTAACCAACTGCAGAAAAGGAAGAAGCTGGCTGGATTTTTTTATATGTATGTTTCCCAATTACTTGGAGACTTCTAGACCGATTTGGATTGGTTGTTTGAAAGAGTATATGTATGTATCCCAGATAATACCGGAATCCCGGTATTGCCCATATTAAAAATACCGGTATTGGAAGCCCTAATCCCAGAGTCACAGTCAGAGTATCGCGTTGTTACTTAGATCAGGATCTGATGATGGGATCTTAGACCTTATATGCGATTATTAGGACGGAGAAAAATAAAAATAAAAATAATTTTAAAAAAGGCTTGTTAAAGTCCTACCTCGACAGTATTATTTATTTAAATTGATTACTGTCTAGGTATTTACCTTAAGATTTCTAAAATTGTGTAGGGAGATCACGGACCCCACAGTCAAACTGTAAAAACAGCTTAGTGGGACGATGTACCTAATGTTACGTATTTGACATTTGAATAAATATTATATTATAAATAAATAAAAATAATAGAGATATACGTAGGGCTGCCATCTCCAAAATTTGTCACCTAGGACAAAAGCGTGAATCCCCGGATTTATTAACTCTCGCTATTACCACTATGACGCATTACGCTATAAAAACTAATAGGTTACCAGACGTTTAAAAACATGATACATCTAAGTAGGTAGTTAAAACGGTTTTCCCTGTGATGTTTTAAGATATAAGTTTCTTTTTAAAGTAGTGGCGATATGTTTTCCTCATATGCGTGCACCGGAATTTACCTATTAGCACAGAATAAGTAATTACTTCAATTTTCTTAAATTACGGAAGTTCTTAAGCAATGGCAACATTAAAGTGACATCAGGATATCTAATTTCGGGAAGAACATACATGGGTTTCTTGTACCATGGATAGTTGTACCATGAATTATGATACCTAGTACCTAATACATAGTTTTATTTAAATTTGAATCTAGAGAAAATTAACCATGTAGCTAGTGCAATTTTTTCTATTGTTTTTATTAATTTTAAATTTGTAAACCTTATGCATTTTGTTACACATCAAGGAAGAGCGGCGTCTCTTGACACAGGTATCTTGTATACTTATTATAAAGAAACACCAACCTGTCTATAGATAAGATCTATAATACTTTAGTTACTGAACAAGTCATTTTTATTTTATTATTTTTATGGATAGAGTAATCGTGCGAGGGATAACAAGCTAGAAGTAAATGGGGCGAGCCCCAGTTGCATACACCAGCGTGCTTTCGGACATCAATTTCAGGGGTTTCTTAATGGCGTTTGACACAAACGGGTCATAATTTGAGCGTTTCACCCGCCTCACTTTCGTGGACACCTTATTGTTGAGATTCGGGCAGATTTAAATGTAATTTTAAGGTATTTGTTAGTAGGCCCGGATATATACCAAATAGCTCGATATGAGACTAAAATCTGAGGAAACTTCGACACTACTGTGTCCACGAAAGTGAGGCGGGTGAAACGCTCAAATAATGACCCAAACACAACATTACTGGTCTAACCTGGGTACCTGCAGCCAGAGAGGCCCTCCCGGCCCCGGATTGTCGCGTAAGCTGCGCCAGCTAAAGAGGCCACAGCTCCGTCGTCTAACTGGAGTTATCACTGGACATGCCTTACTAAACAATCACTTGTTCACTCTAGGTGTTACTGACAGCCCTCTGTGCAGAGGGTGCCGTTCAATTGTCATACAAACATTTTGCATAATTTCATTAAACTACGTTCGAACAACATAATGCACGTTTAGCATACAAACAAAATGAATATTTTTTTTTTACATAATTTTCAAGTAGCATAATACTCATTTACCATAACAACATTTGGTATAACGTTAAAAAACCGAATGACATTTGGTATAAAGTGTAAGAAGTATAATGATCATATGGTCTAATAATATTTGATATAATATACATTTAGCATAATTGTTAAGTAGTATAAAAACATTTATTATAATAATCAAGTGATATAATGCCATTGGACATAATGTTCATTCAGTATAACGATGAACTAATAACATTTAACATCTAGTAATTCTAACCTAACTTGGTAGGTTAGGTTAGACCTTTGATCCCTCACAAATTTCATAATAAAGAACTGTTGCTAAAAAAAGTTAGGTTATATTTAGAACTGTGTCCTTACAAAATAAACAATTGATAGAAAAGGGGCTTAGATTAGGTTAAAACATTTAAGCAACTAGAGTTTTGCACGAGTTCTTAGCTATGAAAAGGCCAAAAAAGGGGGGTCGGGGGGGCGAAGCCACCCTCAAGGAGGGCTCGGGGGGCGAAGCCCCCCGCATGAAAAAAAGATTTAACAGAAAAAAGTAGGTTAGGTTAGGTTTGAACTGCGTCCCCCAACAAAAACGAACTGCTGGCAGAAAAAGTAGGTTAGGTTAAGTTAGGTTTAGGTTAGGCTTGAACTGCATCCCCTAACAAAAACGAATTGCTTGAAGAAAAAGTAGGTTAGGTTAGGTTTAGGTTAGGTTTGAATTGCGTCCCCTAACAAAAACGAACTGCTGGCAGAAAAACTTCACTTATAGACTGAGAATGTTATGAAGGAACGGAGGATTTTTAGGCGGGTTTTTCTAGTATTTATAACGAGATATTAATTATTATGATTATCATAGTTCTGCTAAAGGTAATAGTTTACGTTTGAGGATGGAAAGAAAAAAAATGCCAAAAGGCATTTGCTATTCGTTTCAAATTAGGAATATAAATAACTGCCATACATGCGACTACATGCCATGTATGCGACTTGTTTTGGTTAGGTTGTGAGCTTTTTCTTTCTAAAAAATATTTGTTTAAATGCTATACAAAGTAACAATTATACAACTAGTTTATTATGAAAATTGCTAGTTATGATTTATGAAAGTATGCGCTTCGTTGTTATACAAAATGATTATAGTATTTGGTAATTATAAAAAATTACATTATGAGAATTGTCTATTATGTTTAATGAAATTATGCAATTTGTTTTTATTCATTTTATTTTTATACTATTTAACTACTTATACACGTTGAAATTATGCAATCCGTGTTATGCAAAATGAAAATTCGCAAATTGTTTGTATGCAAATCATTACACACCCCTGTGCAGAGCCTGCATGGAGGTGGAGTCGACAACTGCCCACGTCATTCTCGAATGCCCGGGGGTGGCCAAGTACCGGGCACACCAACTCGGAACACCGATGTCACTCCCAGAAATCGTCGGCAACGTCAAGGGTCTGCTAGGCTTTCTGGTAGAGTTGGGTTGGCAAGAGTAGTGCCATCAACCTATCAAGCAAAATAGGCGCATATTTGCGTGTGAAATAAACCCGCGTTAACGTATAACCTATATGGCATTTACGCTCATTGAGTGTAATGTAACGGCATCGATATTTCTTATTTCCCTTATTTTAATAGTTTAAGCCACAGTTTTCTACTTCCAAGTTTGTTACGTTGTTAGTTAGATAATTGTTGAACGCTATTTTGGACTTAAATAACACGTTTAGTTTTGTGGAACTAACACCGCCTACGAAGCTAGAGGTCCCGGGTTCAATTCCTGGAAAGGGCAAATATTTGTGTGATGAGTACCAGTATTTGTTCCTGAGTCATGGACGTTTTCTATCTAGTTGAGTTTGTGTTTATCTTTATAAGTATGTATATCGTCGTCTAGTACTCATAGTATGTATGTATGTACAAGCATGCGTACTTTGGGCCTAGGTCGCTTTGTGTAAGATTGACTCTCAATATTTATTTTGAAAACTAAAGGGACAAAAGGCTTTGTACAGATAAACATACTATGTCTATTTTAGATCTTACATGTTTGAGATAAGATTCAAAATTGTACAGTTTTATACTAGACCGCGAATTGCATCATGTGCATTGTGCATATTTGCGCATACCTTACGGATGCCTTATCAGCGCCTGCGCACAAACAACCAACAATAACAACCATAATTCATACCTTTCGCCTCGTGCAAGCAACATTGACATAAATGAGTCGGCATTAGCTGAAGTGTCGGCCGTGATCACTAGCGATCGAGTTCTGAGTACTTTTAATTGCATATAAGCATGTAGCGTTATCTGCAAGTGTCCATTGAGGGTTTACCGCTGAGTAGCCGACAATCGTTTATAGAATGTAACTTATCATTTTCTGCGAAACTATTGTTTTCTAAAACCAGTCCCCAAAGAAGTGCGGCGGTCAAAGCGGCCGAAAAATTAAAAAAGCCGCAAATACAGGGATGTTGGCTTCGAAAACATTTTTTATGCCAGTTGGCGTCGAGACCCGTGGGGTTCCGGCGCACACGCGCTTTTCAAAGATCTTTCCAAAAGGCTGGATTGCACCTGGTGACCGAAGGGCGTTTAGTACTTCTAAAAAAGATTTTGGTATTGTATTGAAATCTGCAGAAACTTCGAATAAAAATGTTACTTCGTGAAAGGCGCAATTACCCTGTTAATCTGAAAAAATAAAATTGAGTATATCGATGAAGCCACCCGCTGTCTCTTTCACTCTATATAGATTAGGAGATTGCAGCACATAAGGTAAATCGCTAAATGGACTGACTTCTATTTCATGCGGCGGGGTGCGGTTCTGAACACAAATCTGTCACTAACTACGTACGGAACCCTAACTAGTAAAAAGATAAATGATTTACTTTTGTGCCATTCGACAGTGCTCATAAAAATGAGATTCATTGGTACGTTTTCGTTTTCAGGCCATTGAAAGAGTCAAAACACAACCTGGCAGTGTAAACGCCACGAGCATGGCTTATTTCAGTATTTTTTTTGTTAATCTGTTATAAATTCATTGTTCTCTAAACCTAGTTGACGGTGCACGTGTATATATAAACTTGTCAGCCAAATGATACATCTGTACTGTATACATCCCATTAAACGAATTTCGACAAAGCACCGGGCACCCGTCCGTCGAGCGCCACTTCGTTACATTATCTGAAGTATTCGATGTGACTCGATCGACCATTATCTAATCTAAACATTTAGAGGAAGTGTGCTGATGTGCTCGAGAAGTAAGAAACTCTCGTTACAGACAAAAACAAGCAACAAGCTCGTTTGTGATCTCTCTCTTCTTCTTAGTCGTAGTATACTCTTGGCAGAGTAGTCGTGGTCATGGGGGTCGTAGCACGGCCTTTTTGACTGTCTCCCGCAATCTCTCCCTCACCGACGCATTTCTCGCGCACAGATTTAGCGAGGATTCTGTTGTGTGTTCGTTTGTGATATAAGTACCGAAACTATTAAGATTTCTAAGGTACCTTAAAACTTTACTTCGTTTCTTAACTTTCTTACTCACTAGAGGTCCACGTTTTTGAAGCGCCAGTACGTCTAGCATAACTGGCCGCGACTTCGTTTCTCGCGCGACAGAACATTACCTGTCACTCTCACACTATATTGAGTGGAAAGAGATAGGTAGCTTTTGTCGCGCGACAAAGAGTCGCGTGTCACAGTTGTGCTAGAGGTACAGGAGAATCCAACATGTCAAAGAACCCCTGAGGCATTGCATAATGAGTTGAATTGAATTTAAAAGTTTTACTATGGAAAAGCGCGAAATCGCTGATTAGCCATGATTTCGCCCTAGGTTTTCGTGGTAACGTTAACAGTTTACACCAAAAATATTATACCAATCTAATAAAGAACTCATCAATTTTCGGGTGTAGGTATAAACTACATTTTGCATATTCTTATGTTTTTACGATTTGGGGCACTTATTTTAAAGAAGTTAGGAAACATGATGTACATTTTTAGAAACTTAATAAAATGTTCTACTTCCGCAATAGACCTCTCTCGTCTGCGATCTCGGCCTTTCTTTTTATTACCGCCCTAGTTATGTAATGTACTATTTTTACTTTTCATACAAAATAAATTAATATTGAGTTGATAACCATTTTAAAAGACACTTGTGAGTTAGTCAAAATTTAATGTCAACTATGACAATGTTGGAATTATGAAAGCTCATTTATACTGGTTGGTGATTAAATTAAAATTATGAATATTTTAAAAACGGTATGAGCAACAACATTAGTTTCTTGAAGAAATTAACGTAATTAGATCTGAAGAATGTGCCCTCGAAGTCAATAAAAACACGGTGTATAAGACCTATTTATACTGTGTTCGAGCAAATAAATTATTTGACTTTGAAAAAACAAAGATGGAATGTCAGGTTAAACCAGGGTTTCTTAAACTGTGATCCATGGACCCCTTATGGGTCATGTGAGCCGGGGGTCCGTGGATATGCGTATAACACAAACTTTCATGTGCCTTTGATTTTCTTTTTCTCTGATTGTATTCGGAAAGGGTCCGTAAGGTTTTCGGAATAATGTAGGTAAGGGGTCCGTGACCAAAAAAAGTTTAAGAACCTCTGGGTTAAAGTATCGAGTATCGGATAAACGTCTCGATGACACAATTGGTAGTGCGCCTGTGTTGGTCCGGTATGTATTTTTTTAATTTTCGCTTTCAAATTAAATGTTTAGTTGGTTGGTTTAGATGTTGTCGAGAGGTCTGGTGTGGGGTCGACGACCTCCACGAGGTCTTGTGACGACCATCATCCACAGGCGTCGCTTGCGCCACAACCCGACAAATGTAGGGTTGCCATATTGTAAAAAAAAATCGGCGCAAGTGACACTCAAAGGGTTACCACGGTCGAGCAAAAGACGCCAATAGGCTTCTTGACCCCTTTTTAAAGTTTGTCTTATATTATTAATTATTATCTGATTAACGGAAAAAAATATTACCCTATTTTTTACGACCTAGAAAACCGCAAATTTATAATTTAAATTTTCATAGCGTTTTCATAGTTCAAAATAAAAAAAAAATAAGACAAATTTTCAATTAAAAATATGTAGCCATCAAACACTTTTAATAAACCGTAATCGAAAAATATTAATTTCTTAAATAAATACTACAGAAAATAATCATTTATTGCACCAAATTTGATATGAGTCTAGTAGCCAACACGGTTCTCGTATAGGGACCCCCTTTAATTATTAATTTTATTTTGTTTTTATTATCTGTTCTTATAGAGGCAATAGAAATTAGAAATACACATTTTGAAAAAAAAATCTAGCTATGCGACAGACAGGTGGACGGAACCACACCAATCAAGTCTTCCTATTTCTTGTCCGAAAGGTACCTAAGTCTTCTTTTGGATCTAAAAAAAGTGGAATCAAAGTTCTCCGCACTCCTCGTACGCGACGGCATTCGTTTAAATCATAGGTTCCCAAACTTTTTTGCTGTTGGGACCACTTTGGGAACCTATGGTTTAAATGGACCAGCTTTTTAATGTGTAATGTAGTCAAGAGACACGACGATCACTTTGATAATTACTAAGATTCACCCGTAGATCAAAAAGTTCAAGGTGTTTAGAAAAATCCAGGTACTTGCCAAATCCGGCTAAAATTCTACCAAAATCCCTATCCTATAGTGCAATGTTGTAAAGGCCGGGGAGTAAGCAATAGATCAGTGGTTCCTAACCTTTATTGCCACATCACCCACAGGCCCCCACTAATTTGTATCATTACCCCTCCAAAAAATAGGAAATACAGACAAGTACATGAACGTACTCAAATAAAAACGACTTAATACTCATATTAATACTCATTTTACCCCTGAGAAAATTTAATTTTACCCCTAAAGGGGTAATTACCCCCAGGTTCGGAACCACTGCAATACCCTTCGGCCACTTGGTCCGATCGGCTTGTCCGATTGATCGGACGAGATGGACGAGTGAGTTCGAGGGCCGACTCGAATTAAACTGCGACCAACCGTTGCTCAAATGCGTCAACGTCTTTTGAGCAGTGGTATGATCGCAACTTTAGCCAATTGCTATTGTAAACACGACAACAATATTCTTGTTTTCATTTCAATTTCATTGCTGGCTCGCTGGTTACAAGAACTCGCCGTTTTGCGCTCCTAATAGCAAACCTATATTTCTTTCTACCTATCCGAACAGAGGCGTGAAAAATAATAACTTGTCAAGACAAATCGGCTGCTCAAAGTTAAAAACATGTAGTTAAGTTATGGCAAATTTTACAGGAGAGCCAAAAGACGGGCTTAAACCTCATACGCTGACTTATTAACTTTAATTTTATTTTTACTAATAATAACTGAAAAATTATTAAAATTAAAAATTAGGGAATGTGCGTTTTGACGCGGGGAATAAAATAAGCCGAAAACTATTTTTTGAAGAATAGTACATATTACATACCGAAGCCAGTAGAGTAAGAAATGTCTTAAATCGCATGTAATTGTAATCTGAGGATTTCTTATTTACTGGCTAAGGTTTGTATACTATTTTTCTGTTCGACGGTGCCAGAAAGCGGCATCTTCGTTTAGCGCAGCGGCCGGCAAGGTGACGTTTTCCGGCCGGAGGGCAGAAAATCTAATTACTTTTTTTTTAACTTTGAACAGCCGAAATCCTGATATGGCAAGTTGGCAACACCGACGTATGTGATGCGTCGGTCGCCGACTCCGGCGCACAAAAAGCTTCATTAGCGAGCTTTTTGCTCTGGGGTCGGAGCGGGTCAGAGCCGAATACATTTGAAAAATAAGAAAGCCAGTGTAGTAGGCCAGATGACTAAAAAAACTGTTTGTTCTGTCAGTTAGATTAATCAAATATAACGTACAGGTATTTTTTTTTCATTATCTTTGATAAAAAATAAAATACGGTGAATCAGTGCTTTGAAGTTTCGCATCACATCAGGCTTTATCTTCGCAGAGGCGTTAAAACGACAACTCTCTAAAACTATTAACTTTTCATAATTATTTTCGTAAAACAAACCTATAATTTATTCGTTTCCGTACAATAGCGTTTTAAATTACCCTGAAAATATTAAGCACTTAAAAAACAATAGCTACATTATAGGTTTTGATTTAACATGACAAACTTTATGGGAAATAATGATACCCATAAATTTATACTACCTAGCCCGATACGTGCTCATGAGATTCCTTGTGATGATGCTTTGTCAATAACTTTAGGGAACTTGCACAACGACGGTGCTGCCGACTGGTGCCGCCAATCCTAAACTTGTACTCTATCATGTTAAACGGAAACGCCGTTGATATCGCGATGAAGGACGATTAACGTTAGTGTACTTATAGCTTGGCAACTTCGTAACTACTTACACAAGTTACCGCCAACACGAACGGCGACCGACGGGGGCAGCCTCCGCAGGCGGCCGTTCGTGTTGGCAGTAATTTGGGTAAGTAGTTATGGCTGCACATAACGAAAAGCACACATGTGAGTGTTACCAATGAAGTTGCCAAGCTTTAGTATACTTTGAAATTTAATCAGAATATTTTTGTCAGGCCTGATAAGTTTTCTTTACTGTCCGCATAATCTTTTTTGTTCATTTAGTACTGCCGCCTACAGTTCCTGCACGTTCCATATAGCTCCTGTTTTCCATCGGATGGGCTGCATGATTCCTTGACATTTACTTATCATCGTCATTTCGATTCGGAGACATTCACTATCAGGGATTCGCCAAAGACTTCTACAATGAACAGTCGCACTCTTTTCGCCTCCATTAGGGAATGCAAACTCGATGTCGAGAGATCTCGAGCCGATTTTCGAGATCAATGTCGTCCGCAGGACGTCTTGATTTTTGCAATCTCGGTCGAGATCTCGACCGAGACCTCTAGCTTCGTAGGCGGTGGCACTCCCACTGAGCTAACCGTGTCATCTAAGGCCAGGTATAAAATAGAGATTGAAAGAGTGACGTGTGTGAATTATTTTGTGTTGATTGGTGTTTTTGAGGCTAGCATTCAACTGCCGGCTCACTGTGGCGTTCTCTGCTGCTGGCGTTTATAGCAACATAGATTAGATGCCGCATGGCCGACATCCTAAGCACCCTGTATTTTGTTAGGAATCATTTTCAAAATATGAAGTAAATTGTAGTGAAAGTAAAATTTACGATTGATGTGCTGATTTTTCACGTCATACACAATACAATTTTACTTATGTTATTAAGTTTCAAGAGCGTGGCGTCCACAGAACTCATTTCCTACCGGCTTGCCTAATATCAGGCATTTGAGCACCTTATTCTACATCAGGAAAATGTACACTAAATCTGCATCGGCTTGCCCAAGGATATCTTTTACGCCACGCCACTGTTAAGTGGTTTACTATTAAGTACAACATTTAACAAAAACTAAACGTACAATAAAAGAAAAATACAATTTTGCAATCTGCACGTAAAATGCATTGTTTTATTTTGCAAATATAACAGCAAGTACCCTAAATAGTATATACTGAATTCTTAGGCAAGCTTTATTAAAATAACTAATTTTTAATTACTTTTTCAAATCTCGATCTCGACAGTACGAAGGTCGAGATCTCGAAATACCCAATCTCGAATCAGATTTTTCGCACGAGATCTCGAATCGCTAATCTCGGTTCGAGATTGCATTCACTAGCCTCCTCGACTTCCGGTGACCAGCGCAGATGATTTTGTGGTGTTGTATTGTAGTGGTAAACAAATTTAGGGAAACATGAGTCAGCACATACTTAAGATATGGCGCAGGGCCCACCGAATCATCTTCAAATCAGGCATTAAGGGAATGCGGTGATTATGTGTACTTATGCAAAATTATGTTTACGAGAACTGTAATCGGTGTTATTATGTGTATAAGTATGTGTGGTTGTCGTAATTTGGGTTGAAATCGTGGCGCAAATTAGTTGCGAAGCTGTCTCGACGCGACTGTTGCGTCACGCATTGTAGAATCAATAACTTTGTTAAAATATAATGGAATGCAGAGGCCGGGACGAAGAGCACGCAATGTGCGGCTAACTTGTTCTACTATCGGCGAGTACGAGAGTAAAATTGGGTAAATAACAGTTCATTGCGGGCTGACGATGTACAGTGTGTCAATCGACCTTATCAGATCCGCAATGTAATGCTACTTGCCCAGTTTTACTCGTTTACTCACTGGCGGTGGGGCAAGTTCCTCTAGCTCCGGCGACAGTCCGGGGATTACTTATTACAGTTCGAATTGTGTGAAAAAGCCACAATAACTGTGACCATTGGAACGCTAGATGAATAAATAAATAGATATCGGGGGACAATCCTACACAAATCGAGCTAGTCCCAAATTAAGCAATGCTATGGGTTTAGGTAGACGACGATATACATACTTATATAGATAAATACATACTTAAATAGATAGAAAATATCCATGACTCATGTTAGCAAATAGTAGGTAGTTGACTATAAATTATATATCTGACAGTTGAGGGTAAAAATAAAAACCATTTGAGTATTGTGATTAACTGCCTTAAATGCATATTAAGATATTGTGAAATCGTATTAATGTTGTATTAAAGTTACTTAATCTAAATTAATTATGAATTAGTACAGATAACTTAAAAATTATAATATAAAATGTTTAATTATCATTATAAAATGTATAATACATATAAAAATATTTGATCTTGGTGGCAACATTGGTTGCTTGAAGGAGTCTGTGTAGGTTTTTAAAATGGCATTCCTTTACTGGTCACTGATAAAAATAACTTCTTAAGAGTAATTAATTAAAAAATCATCTTTATCTACAAGTAAAGTGTATTATTCACCGATCCTGGTGTTCCTGTAGTACGATTTGCTTTCAAATCAGAAGTCTGGAAAAGCAGCCCACGTCGCCGGGAACCGAGGTATTTGACCGCGGGAAAAGGTCAGTGGTGATTTTTTTTTGTACAATTGGTGATGCCGTGTGTACTTTTACGAAGTGATTATTGCTCGTGCCGTGAAAAGTGACGTGATAGACGCGAAACATTGATTATTTGGCGGCGGATTCGTTGATCGTTTTAAACGTAGTCATATATAATGGAGTTCGGAAATCGTTACGCGAATATTAGCCTTTTGTGTCGAGTTGTTACGTGTATGTATGTACGTGTTTGTCCGAAGATATATTAAGGACAGTAATTGTGACGATTGTTGTTTACAATGAAAAATAATGGTATATTAGAAAATGTTACATCTAAACTTTGAAACGTTAAGACTATATATACATTGTATGTGTCAGCATTAATAAGTTTTACGATAACAGTATGTAGATAAACGTGTCTTCTATTCTTTTGTTGTCGATTTTGTAATAAATTGTTGCAAGGTGATTACTTATTGTGTTAAGGGTTGCGTACGGAATCGCTAACCATGGGATCCGATCATAGAGCTTCCAGATCTCGTAAGCGTCGATCAAAACATCGTCGTCACTATTCTCATTCTTCAGACCGAAGTGTGTCTAGGACATCGTCACGTAGTTCGACTTACTCGCCACCGCGTCGGCGACATAAAAAACAAAGAAAACATGACCGTCACAGAAGTAAACCAAACAGTAAGGTTGTGCACCACCCCGGAAATGATCATAATGCTAAAAGTTTCACTCCGCCGTTAGTTGCAAACAGTCATCCTAGTAAAGATCATTTAGCCAGGCAGCCGGTTGTGCAGAACGCGGAGGTAGGTCAAGCGGGTATAAGTAATATCGGAGTGGGAAATGTTTTGCCGGGTCATGCTTACACCGCTTATATTAACGTAGTTCCTGAATTTGACCCCAACGATGGCGCGCAAAATATTGAATCCTGGATTCATAAGGTCAATGAGTGCGCTCAAACATATTCGTGGACGGACACTCAGACGCGTCATTATGCATTACCTAAGCTGTCAGGTTTAGCTAAGCGTTGGTACCAGGGCCTGCCATCCCTTTTGTATACTTGGCCGCAATGGGTGGAAAAGTTAAAATTAGCGTTTCCCTCTACCGAAAATTATGGCGATCTGCTTCAACGAATGCTTAATGTGCGTTGTAAGATTGGGCAACCATTAGACGTGTACTATTATGAAAAGATGATTATGATAAATAAATGTGATGTAACGGGTTGTAACTTGTAAGCCGTAGGGTGTTTAGTTCATGGAATAGACGATAAATTTGTAAGGATGAGTGCAAATTCGTCCCGTTTTGAAGAACCGGAACAATTATTTTCGTATTTAAGAACGTTGTCTCAAAACGATAGCTATTTAATGTCTCAAAAACGCAATAAACCGTGGAATAAGGATACCAGACCAAATGCAAAACATACCAATACTTACCGAGCTAGTTAAACCGGATATAGTTTGTTTTAACTGCGGAGAAGTTGGGCATATTCGGTCTAAATGTACAAAACTTACGAAGAAGTGCAACATTTGCCGTAGAGTGGGCCACATGGCTACTGAGTATCGTAATAGGATGGCTTTAGGGTCGTCAACTAATTCTAGTAATAGTGCGTTATTGCAACTCCCTGCCCCATCGGATGATAAGGACGTTACACGTATCGAGACCAGTGAAACGGAAATACCCCGTGTGCAATCATCAGAACTTGAGAGTGAGAAATACTACAAGGACGTTAAGCTTGGGGACGTACCTACACGTGCTTTCGTTGATCTAGGTAGCTCTTGTACTCTAATTAAAGAGAGTTCAGCTAAACAAATATTTGGTTCTTGGCAATGTCCTGACAAAATGCCAAATTTGAGAGGATTTGGTAATTCGACTGTTCGACCTCTGGGCTTAGTAAACGGTACCCTAAGTGTTGATGATGTAGAAAGTCCTGTCGATTTTGTAGTCGTACCTGATCATCTTTTGCCAAGCGAAATTATGATAGGGCAAACATTTACAGAATTACCTGAAGTCGTAGTAATAATAAAAACTGCAAAGGATTTAACCTTCTATAAAGCCTCAAGGGAAGAGTGTAATCAACCAAATATTAAATACGCGCTGAATACAGTCACAGACATAACAATTGCACCAAGCTCTACTTCACCTATAGAAGTGAGCACTACAACGAGCTTTACCGGATCTCTGGATATATCTGCTTCATTTTGCAGCGCGCCGCAAAAATATTATATAGTTTTACCTGGACTATACAGTTTTAACAACAGTCAAGGGTTCGTTATGATTTCAAACGTGGCAGACGCTGAATTGAACTTTAACAAAGATCAAGTATTAGCTAGGGGAAGTAATAACGAGGAAATCGCTGAACCAGCAATACGATTAACTACAGTTACGGATGAAAACAAGCAAGCATTACCAATGGAAGATGTTGTTACGGGTACACAGTTGAATGAAACAGAGCGCGAAGTTTTTCACGCGCTTTTGTCTAAGTACCGCGATTGTTTCGCCCTAGACTTATCCGAACTAGGTAAAACTGATTTGGTCGAAATGGTTATTAAACTAAAGGATGATAATCCCGTGTTTTACAACCCGTACCGTATGTCCCTTAAGGAAAAAGAACAATTGACAGCAATTATAGAAGATCTGCTTAAGAATGGCATTATTAGGGAAAGTTCATCGTCTTATGCAAGCCCTGTGTTGTTGCTTAGTAAGAAAAATGGGCAAAAACGTTTATGCGTTGACTATCGGACATTGAACCGGAAAACCTTAAAAGATAAGTATCCGCTACCTCACATTGAGGATAAATTAGATTGCCTTGGCGGTAATAATTTCTTCACCAGCCTTGATTTAGCCAGTGGCTACTACCAAGTACCAGTATCGGAGAATTGTAAGCATTTGACAGCGTTTGTCACCCCGGATAGCCTCTATGAGTTTAATCGGATGCCATTTGGGCTGGCAAACGCTCCGAGTGTTTTCCAGCGTGCAATAAACTCCATGGTTAATGGCGTTGGACAAAAACTGGTACTTGCGTATATGGATGACCTTTTGGTCCCATCAAAATCTATTTATTGAAGAGGGCCTTGAAAAACTCGAAAACTCACACTAAATTTTAAAAAATGTGTATTTTTCCAAGAAAAGATCGAATATCTACGTTATGAAATTTCTAGAGAAGGTGTTAGGCCAGGATCACTCAAAATTGACGCCGTTAAAAAAATTCCCACACCAAAGAACGTGCATGAGGTTCGTCAATTCGTAGGACTGGCCAGCTATTTTCGTAGGTTCGTTCGACATTTTTCCCTAATAGCTAGACCTTTAACTGTTCTTACGAAGAAGAACGAACCTTGGCGATTTGAAGCTGAGCAAGTAGCCGCTTTTAATCAGTTGAAGGATATATTGATTAGCAGGCCTGTTTTGGCATTGTATGAGCCTCATGCCCAATTAGAGGTGCACACAGATGCGAGCAAGATGGGACTTGGAGCTATTTTGCTACAAGATGCTGGTCAGGGACTCCAACCCATCGCGTTTTATAGTCGGCAAACCTCACCTGAGGAACAAAAATTTCACGCTTATGAGTTGGAGACTCTGGCCGTCATAACTGCACTAAATCTATTTAGAGTATATTTGCTTGGTTGTTCGTTCAAATTAGTGACAGACTGCCATGCATTCGTAGCACTATGACCAAGAAGGACTTAATCCCTAGAGTGGCGAGATGGTGGATAGCGTTAGCGATGCAATAATTTGACTTTGCTATAGAATATCGAGCTGGCACAAAGATGACTCATGTAGATGCCCTGAGTCGAAATCCTATAGCTGCAGAGAATCCACCATGTCGCGATGATGATTGTCACGTCTTTCACATAGATACTGCTAATTAAAATATCGCGACTGATGATAAATGGTTACAAACCGTACAACAGGCTGATCCCGAGCTACAAAGGATAGTACAAATTTTAAAAGACCCTGGAACTAATGCGATGATAGATATCAAAAATAATTTTGTATATAAAAATGATAGGCTGTATCGTATAGTTAAAAATGGAGAGGATGTAACTTTGCTATGGGTTGTTCCAAAGTCTGTACGGTGGCAGATACTTAAAGGTAATCATGATGACGTTGGGCACTTTGGGTATGACAAGACTTATGAAAGAATTCGTAAGGTATATTGGTTCAAAAGGATGCGGCGGTTTGTCAAAAAATATTGTAAAGCATGTTTACATTGTGCATATAACAAAGTGCCCGGCGGTCCAAAGGAAGGTATGTTGTACCCAATTCAAAAACCTGATAAGCCGTTTGACACCTTACATGCTGATCACTGCGGTGTCCGTTTCCTACAAGTAAGAGGCGAAATTCTTATATACTAGCAATAATTGACGCTTTTACTAAATTTATTTACATAAAACCTGTCAAAAATTGTAAAAGCAGTACAACAATAAATGCCTTTGAAGAATATTTCAACTTGTTTGCTGTCCCCAGGCGTTTGATTACAGAAAAGGGAACAAGTTTTACTAGCAAGGCTTTCAAAAAATACATAAAGCAGAAGGGATCTGTTCACATACTGAACGCGGTTGCTAGCCCTCGCGCAAACGGTCAAATCGAGCGCTACAACCGTTCTATTGTAGACGCACTTACATCAACGAACTATGGCAGACCTGATAATGAGTGGGACGTTTGTGTCCCAAAGGTTCAATGGGGCCTAAACAATACCATCAATAAGGCGACTAATAAAACACCAGCTCAATTATTATTTGGCTTAATCACCACGGGTAGTTCTGATGGTGTAATGAACGCGATAGTTTCTGAAGCTCAGGAGTATGCCGTCGACCGGTGGGTCGCCCTAGGTATCCCTGGGGAGACGTGGTCAAGGCGGATCTGCGTAAGCTTCAAGCCGAGGATTGGCAAGAAACCGCGCAGGATCGGGTTAAGTGGCGTGTTCTCGTTTCGGAAGCCAAGATCCTTTTTGGGTCACTGAGCTACAGAGTTAGTTAGTGGTTAGGAGTATGAGAATCCTGACGCTATAAGGGCTGAGGCTAGTGAAAGAATGCGTGTAGAACAAGAAAAGCAAAAGGTACGCTTTGATAGTAAGAGAAAAAGTCCACATACTTACAAAATTGGAGATCTCGTGCTTGTTGAGAGGGAGATAGGTAATCCAGCAGGTCAAAGTAGGAAATTGCAACCTAAATGTAGCGGGCCTTATAAAATTACCAAAGTATTAGGCAATGATAGGTATGAGGTTGAAGACACTCCTATTACTAAAAAGAGGGTAAACCTTTATATAGATCGGTATTTGCAGTAGATAAGATTCACCCTTGGATGGTTTTCTTTAATGATCCCATGGAAAGCGACTCTGATACAGAAAGTGTTTTAACATAAATGTTTTATATAATGTTCATTATGAAACGATATTTCTAAATAATCGTATAAAATTAAATTGATGATTACAGCCCGTAGTGGCGTTACCAGCCCGTT
Organism: Eudemis profundana; assembly: GCA_947034925.1. Lineage (NCBI taxonomy): Eukaryota > Metazoa > Arthropoda > Insecta > Lepidoptera > Tortricidae > Eudemis > Eudemis profundana. Next base: position 22,181,808 of record OX344805.1, on the reverse strand, counting down.
GTGGCGTTACCAGCCCGTAGTGGCGTTACTTGCCCGTAGTGGCGTTACCAGCCCACAGTGGCGTTACTAGCCCATAGTGGCGTTACTAGCCCATAGTGGCGTTACTAGCCCATAGTGGCGTTACTTGCCCGTAGTGGCGTTACCAGCCCACAGTGGCGTTACTAGCCCATAGTGGCGTTACTAGCCCATAGTGGCGTAATTAGCCCTTGGTGGCGGCATTGGTAAGTAGTAGTGGTAAGCAAGGTATATTAGTGTTACCAACTATTTTCGATTGTTGTACTGATTAAGACTGTTTGACGTAACAATTAATGTGGTTAATTACATATTGTTTGAAATGGTTCTAAAATTGCTTATGTCAGTAATTTATGATTAAATTTTCTGTGTATTTTCAAATCACTGGCCATACTTTAACGCGAGGACGCGAACGGTGTCAGAAAAGGCCGAATGTTACCAAACAGTAGGTAGGTAGTTGACTATAAATTATACATCTGACAGTTGAGGGTAAAAATAAAAACCATTCGAGTATTGTGATTAACTGCCCTAAATGAATATTAAGATATTGTGAAATCGTATTAATGTTATGTTAAAGTTACTTAATCTAAATTAATTATGAATTAGTACAGATAACTTAAAAATTATAATATAAAATGTTTAATTATCATTATAAAATGTATAAATACATATAAAAATATTTGATCTTGGTGGCAACATTGGTTGCTTGAAGGAGTCTGTCTAGGTTTTTAAAATGGCATTCCTTTACTGGTCACTGATAAAAATAACTTCTTAAGAGTAATTAATTAAAACATCATCTTTATCTACAAGTGTATTATTCACCGATCCTGGTGTTCCTGTAGTACGATTTGCTTTCACTCAGAGACAAATACTCGTGCTCATCGCACAAATATTTGCCCTTACCAGGATTTGAACCCGGGACCTCTAGCTTCGTAGGCAGTTGCATTCCCACTGAGCTAAGCGTGTCATCTAAGGCCAGGTTCAGCGTGACGCGGAGTGTCCGCGTGCGGACATTGAGGTATTATTGGAATTACAATTAGAAAAAAAAAAACATTATTTATATATTCAATATTATGGAAACCCAATACGGGCGAATATTGAAACGGTGGTTAGCATAGAATCAAAGAAGTATAAATAGATAGCTTTTGCTTAAAACTACAATGAAAATATTTACTATACAAAATAATTCGGCCCGCAATGTAACGCAACACATTCAAGTTGACAAACACGCTAGTTGATAATTATTTTAAAAAGCTCGTATATCGCAATGTCATAACAAGCATATATGCGGTACATTGCTGATCGGTAAATTGTTAAAAAATAATTACGAGGTCTATTAAGTGTAATTTAAAAAATCATAATTAATTAATGATAACACTACTAAACGTAACAAAAGGAGTAGGGGCCGTATGCCTATGCGATGGACGGACACAATTACATCTGCAACTGGAGCCACATTGCAGGCTAGCATTCATCAAGCCCAAAATCGTGCAGCTTGGAGAGCGTTGGTGAAGAGTTCCCGCAGCCGTCACGTCCCTCAGCCATGAGGATACGACGAAGAGGAAGAAGAAGACTAAACGTAACGTCTGGTTTAATTGTTTGCCCGTATTGGACTTCCACGCTACAGATACAATGTCACAAGTTCACAACAATGATTAGGTCAACGATCTCTCTGTAGAAACTCATTAACGTCGTAGCAGGCAGGACTTAATTAGCAGTGCTGTAAGTTTCTTTGAAAATATGGCGTTACTTTTTGCATTTTTAATGAACAGGTGACAAAGTGTTTGTCAACTAATAATTACAGGGATATGAAATGTGTGCATGTGTGCTAAATACGTACCGCAAGTTTGTGCGGAACCCTCGGTGGGCGAGTTCGATTCGCACTTGACCGGCTTTTTTGTTTTATTTGTTTACTTTGTAAGTTGTTTCTAAGTAGTAGCGGGCGGCCTTCCTCTCGGATTAATTGCCTGCCTATACCTAATCAGCATGATTTTGTGGCAGGCGGTGTCGAGAGGCAGGTAAACGAGATCACGCGCCCGTCATAGCCATGAGATTGCTATAGTTACCTATTGCCAAGTTACTCATAGTTACAGAAATGTCCAACTAGTGTATGTAATGTTTACCATTCAAGTCGCTTGGTTTTTACGTTGACCAAGGCTTAACTCAACTACGCCGGGAAGAATCTGAAAACTATACATTTTTAATTAAATTATTACAAGAAATAAACTTTACTAGGGGAATCAACATTAATAGGGTACTTTAATATATGTACCTACTGTACGGAACCCTCGAATTTTGAGTCCGACTCGCACTTGATCGGTTTTTTCAGATTTCGGTTAAATTTAACAAATGCCACTGTTTTTCACAGGAACGGGTAGGATGCATTATGGCGATGATTACAGGTTTATCAATCAGACTCGGATGTCCACTGCTGCCACTAGACCTCCCCCATAAATCACCCCAGAGTGTGGTCCTGTGCAGACCGCATTTACCGACTCCCCGCTACTCTCACGAAATCGACTGCCCTCTGGCCACCGAGTCTGGGGTCGTCCTACGCTGCGCTTACCTTACTCCTATTTGGGTCATACAGATTTCGAAAAAAAAAAAACGTCTTCCCTGTGTACAAAACAATGATAGTTTACGATCCGAATACACATCACTGTGTTTTTACCCGACTGCGGCGAAGCCCAAAGGAGGGTTATGTGTTTGACCTGTATGTATGTATGTATGTCCGTTCCTGTGTCCGCTCGTAACTACTCAACGACACATCCGATTTTGATAAATGATACATCATTAGATTCGTCTTGATGGTGCGAGTGTCACTGGGTATGAAGTTCGTTAAAATAAACAAAATTGTGGATTTTATGCAGTTTCAAAGTGCACCGCGGTCGGGTTTTTTTAGTAAAAATGTGGTTATTATGATATAGGCCTAGTAGTAGAAGAGTAGGGTTATTCGCCTCTAGGACTCCAGCTAGAAAATACGCTTTTAAAGCCCCTAATTTTGTGATGTCCGCAAGAAAGACGCGAACAAAATCTTAATGACCTATTTAGGCGTCGCCACTCCACGACATTATTGCTCCAACGGTTAGGTTATAGGTCAACGCGGGCTAGTTTTTCGCAACGTGGTGACGGTATACAACTCATCTTCATCAGCATATAGGCGTCCCACTGCTGGGCACAGGCCTACTCTCATAGATGAGAGTGAATGGGCTGTAGTCCCCATGCTGGCCCAGGGTGGATTGGGGACTTCACATACACCTACTATCGGTTATCTGTTCTAAGGGCTATTTGCCGCTCACTGACTTCAACCGTGTTCGTGTTCGTCAGGGGCCATTCATTTATTACGTAAGACGTTTTGGGGGGGTTAACCATGTCTTATTTTTTCTTACAGGGGGGTGGGAGGGAGTTTTGATCGTTCTTACGTAAGACCATAAAAATGCGAAAAATAATCTTAACTTTTGAAAAAGCGCGCAAATCCGCGCGAGAGCGTAGGCACGTGCTCGGTTGCGTATAGGTTTTTTACTAAAAAATTAAAAACTATTAGTATCTGCAAATAAACGTCCCAAAATTAAAACAGCCCAAACGTAAAATAATTTTTCCTTTAGATTCTTACGTAATAAATATTAGATAGGGGGGGAGGGGGTCAGACGATTCTTATTTTTTCTTACATAAGGGGGAGGCGGTCAAAAACTGGCAAAAATCGTCTTACGTAATAAATGAATGGCCCCTCAGTTATCAAACGCACGACAACGCACCGAAGTGACAGGTATTGTTTTGCACAGCGGACGTGGAGATTATCTCGTGGAATTGTTCGCGTGACGCCGGATCATGTTGTCTGATAGCGCCGTGATAAGGGGCGCCTACGCCGCGCGCTAGGGTTGCGATGTGTCACGATTTGTTATGATTTGTATTTACCGGAGCGTAGCGACCCGTAACTTTGCTGGTAACCTGTTTTCGCTTAGTTGATTTTTCTAATTATCTTTAAGACAAATTGCATAGTTAGTTCTTAATAAACTAAAACTAAAATAAACGTAGATAACTTCCGGGACATGGTACAACACCATTGATTTTTGTATGATTTTTTGTGCAATAAAGTGTTTACGTACATACATAAAACTACTTTAAAAATCAACTGTTCGTTCCTTGTACCTGTGTATTCGATATTTAGTAGTTTTACATGCAACGAGAATAGAAAAAAACCCGGCCAAGAGCAGGGTTCCCTAGTTGTTACGAAAAAAGTAATGGACTACAGGTAAAATAAAAATACGATGTGAAAAAGCACCTACACCAGCAAAAGAGCATATGTTCATGGCACCGACGATCTTTTGTTGAGAAGCGCAGTTTTTCGTCAATAGCTCGAAAATAATTTTAGTTCAAAGTCAAACTACTATTTTATTCTTTAATTTAACTAGGTATTTTAAAATGCACCTATGAATATCAAGATTTACCACCCATTCCAGTGTGAAACCTTCAAATTTCATCAATATACATCTTGTAGTTTTTGAGTTAGGTACTTGCCTGTGTCATAAGGACAACCTGACATAAGGAAATTATAAGGGTTCCGTTTTTGCCATTTTTACGGAACCCTAAAAAGTATATTGCCCTTTTATACAAATTGTTATTCTCCAATCCCCAATAGATACTTGTATATTATCATTATCCGTGTAGTATACTATCATATACGGGAATGTTATCTAAATATGGTGACGCTATCAGGAAGAGTACCCACTGTTGTTCGGATGTCAGATAATGATATTTATGATGGGAGATTCACGGGTGGTAGATAAGAGTACAATACAAAGTATCGTGTCATTATTTACGAAAGCTGTAGGATGCAGGTACCTATTTATCAGGGCTGAGATGCCTGTAGTACAGGATTTCTTAACCCCTTAGGGGTCCGTGATACGAGAGCCGGGGGTCCGTGATACGAGAGCCGGGGGTCCGTGATACGAGAGCCGGGGGTCCGTGCCTATGCATACAACACAAACCTTCATGTGCCCTTGATTGTCTTTTTCTCTGATTGTATTCGGAAAGGGTCCGTAAGGTTTTCGAAATAATGTAGGGGGTGACCAAACACAGTTTAAGAACCTCTGCTGTAGTAACACAGAATAAGTAATAGTACTATGTACGGAAGTTTCTCTCTCTCTCTCAAAACTGACGTTTGGGCCCGTCCGTTTCTCTCTATCGCATAATGCGGGCTCTTTCTGGTCGCTGTCTAAGGGGCCATTCATTTTAATAAATGGCAAAGGTAATCGTAAGACGATTTAGGTTAGGGGAGGGGGGTCAACAGGGGGGGTGGGAGGGAATTTTGATAGTTCTTACGTAAGATCATAAAAATGCGCAAAATAATCTTAACTTTTGAAAAAGCGCGCCAATCCGCGCGAGAACGTAGGCGCGTTCGTATAGGTGGTGGTTGCGTATAGGTATTTTACTAAAAAATTAAAAACTATTAGTATCTGCAAAAAAACGTCCTTACAAAAATGGTTCCTTGAAACATATAGGTAAAATTAAATTAGCCCTAACGAAAAATAATTTTCCTTTAGATTCTTACGTAATAAATATTAGATAGGGGGGGGAGGGGGTCAGCCGATTCTTATTTTTTCTTACATCGAGGGGATCAAAAACTGGCAAAAATCGTCTTATCTAATAATAGAGTGACCCCTAAGCCCCTCCGCGGGGGCAAAATTTGGTACTAATATCCGTAGGGTGAAATCTGCGAGTGAGCCACTGTTGACTGTAGTACCTTTTTGCGGTGGGAAAATGCATTACGCATACCCAGGGTTGCCATCCGTCTGGTAGTTCGGAGTCCGTCTCGGGGAGTATAGGAGGGTTTTTAAAAACTATCAGCGAAAAAAGCCTATATAACCAGGCCGACGCCAATTAAGGGGCTTAGCCGCCGCACGCAATCATAAACTCGCTAGAACTTGTCTATTTCACAAGATCTGTTTTCCTTCCTCAACTCAATATACCTACAGGATTACGATTATTAACACACTCAAACTTTATTGCTGTTAAGAGGAAAATCTGCTGTGAAATGTCTGCATTAATCTACTAATGAAGGTAACTCTGCTAAAACGTAAATAGGTAAGTACTATATTTATTACTTTTGCATTGTCAATAAAAGTCATAAGTCATAAATTACTATTGGGACAAAAGACTATAAAAGATTGCCTCAATGTGCTCAATTGCCCATTGCTGCTGGAAATGGCCGGACAAACATAGATTTTATAACCTGATGATGAAAGTGCCATTCAAACATAAAAATAGGATAGTCTTTCATAATTTGCATATCATCATAGGGTAACTGCTCCAGTGAATGAACACTTAAGGAAATTTTCCACTTTCAAATTTTATAACTACTACTAAAACGTCAGATATTGAACAAACAATAAATCACGTGATTCCAGTGAATGAACCCCCCCGTTCGTTCATTGGATTTAAGCCATTTTGAGATCTAGTTATAGAACACTGGATTAAAAGCCACTATTTGAAAATAAATCACATTAAACTATACATTGATAGCACGAACATGGCCTTACGGCTTAAAAAAAACACGCACTGTACAAGGCACACACACGGGACACACGCAGTAATACATTAAACACAACGTAGTTTACCTTGTGACATGTCAGATATGTACTTACTTATATCTGCAATGTCTCTGCTATGTAAACATAATAATTATTTTAATTCCTTTTAATTTCATCGAGTGTAATATTTCTCGCTGCCTAAGAAAAAAATGTAAACAAACGACGGAGTAATAAATTAAACATGTACAAAATTATTTAAACCTAATAAAGTCTAAAGTAAATCATTCATTTCAACTAATATTGGTCCGTATTATTAGCAAGTTAAGGTTTAAGAAAGTTAACAAGCGAATGGATGTAAGTCAATCCTTAAACAACGAAACACAAACACTTCAGATTTGAACATAAGTGTTCAGTTAATTTATTGCTGTAAGCAGCAACTTTTCTAAAAAGGAGCATACAAATTTGAACTCTATTATTGACAGTATTAGTTCTAATTTAGTGTGTGGTCAGTCAAATGAAGACAAAATTGCCAAGGTGTCGAGAGTTTGTATTGGGCCTAACAAGTCCGAGATGCGTATTTCAACTTTGGACGCTGACAGGTCGAATGACTAGTTAAAATAGTGACTTGAAAGGTAGTTTGTCCTGAAAACTGTATCCAAATTTATACTTTATTATTGATAGAATTAGTTCCAGTTTAGTTTACGGTTAGACAAATGAAGACAACTTGGAAGAGGTTACAGAAAGCGTTAATAAGTCGGACTAGCACGTTGGGTGCAGGATTTCACACGAGGCACAGGATGCATAGGATTTTAAGATGCTAGATAATGTTGAGGTGTCGGAGGAAGTTTTTGATGACTTCTTTAGGCATAAAAGCGGGAGCGTTTAGTTTTTTTTTGGCATTCATTTTGTTACGGACTTGGAGGAAGGTTCTCTGGTTAGGCGTTACGCTGTGACGTATTGTTTGCTAGCTTAGGTTCTGCTAGAGGTCTAGACCGCTAGTATGACCTGAGTTGGGGAATAATGCATTACATCTAGTTTTGGGCCTTATAGTATTTAATTCAGTTTAGTGAGGGGTTTTCTTAAATTATAGTGAGCGTTTTATAGTGTTTTTAAAAGTGTAATTCTTTTAATTTTGTGATTAAAATAGTAGTGCAGTTTACTTTATTTATTGAGTGTATTCTTTGCTGATGTAGATTGTGCTGGTGTTTTATAATACTAGTATGGTTTATATCGGTAGATAATATATTTTAATAAATAATGTGGGGTTAGCAGTTTTAGTTTATTTAAAATCACAGTTTGCGGGTTTGAGTTTTGTTTAGTGTTCAATTGGGGTAGTGTAGTTTACTTTAGTTGTGGAGTGCTTTGTTCTCCGACATGGTTAGTGCTATTATTTCTAAAGTAATGGTATTGGCTGTGATGGTGAATGGTGCATTTTAATAGCTAGAGTGGGGTTCCGCATTCATTTATTAGTGGGGTTTTGTAGTTTTAATATTTCTTTTAGTTGTTTGTTTTGTGTTAGTGGGGTTTTGCAGTTTTAGTATTTTATTAGTTTAATAATAGTTTGTGGGTGTGTGTTTTCTTTGAGGACCTAATCCAAGTTCCAGCCAGAGTCGGGTTGGATTTCTAGAACTGAAGGCAGGTCACCTTGCGGTGCTAACTGATAGACTTTTGTTTCTAGAAAGCGTATTTAGTTCGGCGGTCGGCGTTTTTCTGTCTGTTTGGAGTGACGGCAGGGTTTGTTTATATTCAAGCACAAACCTTTAGCTCCCTGGACATTTGTCGGTTTGGGTAGCTACACCAGGCTATTCAAAGTGACCATTGTCTTGACCTAGTGCATCTATCTATTTATATATTCACTTTTATTTTGGCTATGTCCTCGCTGTCCCAATCCCTATCGCGAGACATAGCTACGCACACAAGGAATAGGTGTTAGGTATAAGGGATTCCTTACCCGACTTATGTAGCTTTAGCTTAGGAGTTTTCCATTGCACAATCGGAAAACATCGCGAGTAATTTAAATGTGAGATCCGGGTCTCTAGTTTGCATTATCGTACAGAGTAGTTGGTTAGTATAGCTGATGATAGGACTAGGTTACTTTGGTTAGTGAGGTTGAGTGGTATAGTAAGTGTACTGCTTTACTTCAAGGTAGTTAGTTTGATTTGTTTCATATTTAGGTAGGTAATAGTTACTGAAGATGAGTGGTATGAGTAAGTGTACTGCTTTTCTTCAAAGCGTTTTAGTCAGATTTGTTTTATATTTTGATAGGTAATGGTTAGTGAAGAGTAGTATGAGTAAGTGTACTGCTTTTCTTGTTAGTTCTTGGTATTGAAGTAGGATAGTGTATTGATTTTATAGTAGGTGAAGTAGGTTTGGTAGGAATACTGACTGAATGACTTTCTAGACATTAATTCCGACTGAATGACTTTCTAGACATTAATACTGACTGAATGACTTACTAGACAAGATTACTGACTAAATGACTTACTAGACATACTTACATATTAAAGTAACTTCCCGACCCACGGTGGATACTTGGCGTTTCTTTCCATCATACTTACCCGGTCGAATATCCGAAACGTTGGTAGAATCAGACAATTGTGGACTAGACTAAAAATAGCTATTCACAATTAACGAAAAGAAAATATTTGCATTAGCTTTCTCTTTTGTGAGCTTTATACAATAGTATTCTGTTGTCTTGGTTCAAAAGAATCCACTTCAATTATCGGTTGACAGTGACGTTATTGGACAGGCTTGATCAAAGCAAAGCACGATCTTTGGTATATTTGGTATAGCAAGGCGAATCCAAAGTACCTATCACCTAAGTCTGGACGATATTGTTTCATTGTTATTCCGTATAATTTGGCTAGAAGACCCTAGCGTGGAATAAAAGGAACTTAGAGAACTAGAATATTATTTTATACAGTTATTAGTATTTTGATATTTGTGAGGTATTCATATACCTGGTATAAAATGTAAAGTTATCCCTTTGCAAATGTGTCCTCTCATGATTCCAGCAATAGCGTTGCAAGGCTATATTAAGACTGAAACCAAAAGAATATAAAAAAAAGAAGAAAGTTCCTTCTGAACTATGGGGAGGGAGATGCCCAGTCAGGAGACGAGATCTACTGTGCCACGCGGGGCGGAGCGTGCACTTTAACCCCAAAAACAAAAACTTTTGGTATATAAAACATAATATTTCACTTTCACCTTTTATGAAGTCGGTTAATAAGATTCCAATTAGAAAACTTTAAACTTTGCTGTAGGTTATCTTGTCTGTTTTAATTACTTATATTATAAACGTAGTTAAATATTTTAGATGTTAGTTTATTTTAGTATAAGTTTAGAAAGACAAATAATTCCATCCTATTATGTGAAAAGAACTTACGGTTACTAGCTCCGGACATAACGTGGGTTCCTTTAAGATCACTTGACGATTACTTGGCCAAATCAACGATCCAAACAAAGCAAAATTTACGTTAGGTTACCAATAGTCTTATTAGAATTTTATCTAGGTCTTTGTTAGGTCATAGCTAGATTTAATTCCTAAAGTTAGGTAGGTATTAGGTATTCGTTTATTGTGAGTGTTTTAAATAACAAGTAGAGTATCAGGTCAGATCAGAGGAGTAGGTAGGATGAGTAGTTTAAGAGTTTGAGAGCTAGGTAGGTAGGCTTAGAGTTAGCATATTTAGGTCAGCTTTAGGTTTAGGTTAAGTTAGGTAGGTATACAGTACAACCTTAACCCTTAATACACCTCCATATAAAAAACGAACAGCAACCACATGCCCACTTTACATCGCCGCTATTTTGACACTGACGCGTTTGAGTTGAAGTAAATGCTACCAGAACTTGTCAAATAATATTGCTAACCGAAAAAAAATATCACGCGTGGTAGAAAGGTACAGAAATCTTATTTTACGACAAAAACATGCATTTTGTTCGTTCACTGGATTTGTTCATTCACTGGAGCACTTACCCTACATGAGATATCACTGATCGCTCGCTAAGATTCAGTACGGGATTAAGATCGTTTCGGCTAAGTGAATTGGTAACATCAACATCACATATTTTGTAATATTTGTTCGTTATTTTGAGTTTGAATAAATCTGTGCTAAAAAGTTTGATCAATTTAAAACCTACATCTTCATTATAAATATAACTAACTAGTTTTCAATCCAACCAACTTTTTGACGTTTTTAGGACGTTTTTTACCACGAAAGGAAAAACGGAACTTACTATTTTTGGGGCTTCTAAACGAGGCTATTACAAAAACAAATGACAACACTTACACAACACGATCCCACGACACGTGTGTCATTCTGTTTCCAAACCCAAGCACTCCTTAGATGGGCTCATCTCCTTAGATGATCTGAGTGAAAGTTTATACACAGGCACAGCAGTCACAGAATAACTAATAGTACTAGGTATAGGTACGTACAGAAATTTCTCTTTTTAACAAAACTGACGTTCGGGTGCGACCACCGGACGGAACACACCGGATCCGACCGTCTCTCTCTATTAGCATAACCTGCCTGGCTTAGTCTCTGGTGTATGAAATCACTAATGAAGGGCAAAATCCCTTTAAACCTCAAACGTAAGCTCGTCTATAATTATGCGTATCCTGGCCATTCTGACATTTCTAACCTACGGCGCTCAGAGATGGTCCCTAACCGAGTTACAGATCGAGACATCGAGACGCTGGAGTCTATCCGCGAGCGAGTCGGGCATGCTGTCAGGTACGGGCCTGGCAGTATCCAATGAGGATTTCCTCCCTCCACGGAAAAAAAAAACCGAGTTACAGAAGTCCAAACTCAAGGTTTGTCAGCGAGCCATGGAACGCAGTATACTGGCTGTGCGCTTCGCTTACGGTGTTAGAAATACCGAATTGCGCTTTATAACTCAAATGAGTATTATACAGCTACGAAAAGATCCATTTTTTTAACATTATTAAAAAAGCTATTCTACACATAATCCGTGCAAAAAGTAACGCAGGCCTCTCACTGGGAGGACGGCGCGGCCTCAGCCTCGCATGAGGAAAACGGCGCGTGTGGGCGGCTGACCAGTAAGGAGAGTTTTGACACTCGCTGACCTCCCGATCCAGTGTTGCCAACTTACCACGTTTATGGCTTAATTTATATTTTCAGTGGATTTGCTTTCAAAATTTATACTCAGTATTTTTTTGAGCGTACAAACCTATATAAAATTAACATTTATTCGCGGCTTCGCCAGCGTTGTTCCTGTTAGTACCCCAAGGGAACTATTTACCGGGATATAAAGTATCCTATGTTTCAATCCAGGACTTGGTCTACTTGCATGCCAAATTTCAGCTGAATCCCAAGTAGTTATCCCTTTATTTAGTAACGAACATCCAAACATCTTCACAAACTTTCACATTTATAATATTAGTGTGATTCTCAATTTTAACATTTCATATTTCAATTTGGCCTTGAAGGGTGGTAAAATTTGTATAATTTTTACCCTACGCGAAGTAAAAGGACTAAAAAACTCATTGGCTTCAGCTCATTTTCGTATCTATCTAGCTAAAAGTGTATTTTAGACTTAGCAACACTGCGGTGATCCCTCGCCCGTCGCTCGGGCTAATTAATTAATGTCTGCTTATAATTGCAAATACTATCCTTGCACAGTATATTGTCACTATAATTAAGTGGTGATACTGGTGATAAATCAAAGTGGGATCCTTGGTCGTGTCGTGGATTTATTGGGCGAAGTGCAAAAAAGGCGAAAAATATTAACCCAGTTAGTATAAATATGGACTCTGTTTACATACGCCGTCAAGGGCATCAATCGGGTTAGCACAATCATACCCAGTGCACAGAATCCCACTAATATTATAAATGCGAAAGTTTGTGAAGATGTTTGGATGTTTGTTACCTAATAACGGGATAGCAACTGGATGGATCAAGCTGAAATTTGGCATGCAAGTAGACCAAGTCCTGGATTGAAACATAGGATACTTTATATCCCGATAAAGAGTTCCTTTGGGACAAAAACGGTAACAACGCGGGCGAAGCCGCGGGAAAATGCTAGTAAGTAATAAGTACATACACAATGATTTCAAAAGGAGAAATAATAAATCGCCCCGCAAAAAACATCAAAGAAATCCATATGTACATCAAAGCTATATTTTGATGTTTGTTTTGGTATTTTTGATGTGCATGTCAGTATTTCAGTTAGGTTATGGTTATTTTTTTGATGTGCCTTTAAATACTACCCTTTCAAAATTAAGGATAGGCCCATCCCAACCCAACAGTTCGGAACTATTTACCCCGTAACAAAAAATGCAGCTATAAAGACCAGCTGCGCAGTGCACGCGCCGCGTGTCGCACTGCCGACGGGCACTGATTTGGCGGTATTTTTACCGCCAAAGCGTTGGAACCGTCTGCGCGCTCACTTAGCCCTGTCTTTTGTATACGTCAATGAACGTACAGAAGTTTCTCTTTCTAACAAAACTGACGTTCAGGTCCGACCACCGGACGGAGCGCACCGGATCCCACCGTCTTTCTCTATCGCATACCGCGTGCTCTTTCTGTTCGCTGGCTAAGCCCCTTAGCGGGGGTAAAAGTTGGTACTAAGTAGTGGCCGCGCGGCGAAATCGCGGAGTGGCTCACTCCACGGTGTGACGCCACTGGGCAAGGGCCCAGGATTAACACTTTTTCTACTCCTGTACTTTTATCTGTCCTTTACTTGGTCACGAACACTAATATAATAACATACATAATATGAGTTCAGAGAAGTCTATACTGAGATATGTTAAGGTTTGGATGGGAGTTTTCAAGTAAAACCAGACATAGTACCGGAGATGTTGTATTCACGGTATGTCAAAATATAGAACACAGTTAATCTAGGTTAATGAATACTTATAGTTAATTATTGCTTACTGGCTAATATCCTACTTCGTGCGTCATATGTTGCGAGGCGTATTGGTGAGTTGTAGTTAGTTGAGGCACACAGTACAATACTCTATTCCCCATAACAGCACTAGTGTCGTTATAGTCGCAAAACGATACTGCTAGCAGCCACAGACTTCTAAATCTAGGTTAAACAAATACTATAATGTGCGGTATGGACGGCTCCCGGTAAAGACGTGACGCCATGAGTGAGGCACGTCACCACAGTATAAAGACAAGTAAGGCAAGTAGTCTAACTTCGGCCGTTTAAGAGCGCGCGACACGTACTTACACGGCGCACGATCGCGCGTCCGTTGAGTGCGATCCATACTGGAGCATTCGCATTACGCATACTTAAATCTCTGCTTGTAGTGCGTTCGTACATGGCGCACACATTCAAGCGCGTGATGTACCTTTTGTAGGAAGAAAACCGGCCAAGTGCGAGTCCGACTCACATACGAAGGGTTCCGTACCACCGTACAAAAAACGTCGTAATAAACAACTGGCAAAAGGTCTTAAACGCCGTGTAAATCAATGGCACTTTAAACCTTATGGTTGAGAAGTTTTTCGGCAATAACTTCAAAACGGTTTATTCGTTACTATTCAAAATAATTTTCTTTCAATGTATTTATTAAGCGTTACCTTCCTGATTTTTTTCATATTTTTTGGTTTTACGGTTTAAAAGTTAAATATATGCAATTTTCGGAGCGATTATTTCCGAAAGTATTGACTCAATAAAAGAAAATACATAAAAGCCTTATAATGTTTTTAAAAGAACTATCGAATTATGTACCTCACGTTGATGTTTGCTGAAAATAAAAATTTGTAGCTTCTGTTACATCTATGGAGTGCCCCCCTAGATTTTTTTATTTTTATTATTTAACTACCAAACTTAGTAGCGGCATCTACAAGACATCGATATTCCAAATTTCATCAGTATACGTCTTGTAGTTTTCGAGTAAAATGCCTGTGACATACGGACGGACGGACATGATGAAACTATAAGGGTTTCTTTTTAGCCATTTTGGCTACGGAACCCTAAAAATTACTGCTACGAAGTTTGACTACTTGTCTGTCCTGTCTTTATACTTTGCTAGGGAGCCCGCATTACGTAATGAGCGCGTCGTAGCGCGTCTACGGCGAGTCTACGGCGTAGTGCTACGGGGCGTCCCGGACTGGGAAGTCCCGTCGTTGTAGGTATAATATATACGCTCAAAAATGACGCCATTGACGCCACACTTATGATTAGAGACCGGATTTGAAGTAGGGATCTCAATATTAATATGGATATGACTAGAGCAATTTGTTAAATACATGTCATGTTGGTTATATAAGGTCTTAATTTTTACTGTGCATTGTGCAGAAGAAATATTAAAGAAGAAGAATTAAAAAAAATAAACTATTTCAGAAATTAACAAAACGATGTTTTTATTTATTATCACCATAATTTTTGCCCAATATTTACAAAAGCTTCCAAAAAGGTTTTTACTTTTTTGTTCCGATAAGTTACATTATTTTTGTGCGTAGAAAAAATAATAAATTATACCAGTCATATCCATATTAATATTGAGATCGCTAGTTCAAATCCAGTCTCTACTTACGATACTACGTTAGTCATGCAGTTTGTACTGTCACAGATTAGAGAACCGTTTTGTCGAGAAATGTGTCTACTTTTAGTAGTTCGGTCATGTTACTCCGTTTTGAACTAATAATTGAAACTAGGTCGAAAAACGATACCAGAGCTTTTTAATAAGTACATGATTTTCTGAGAATATTTACTTTTCGGCAATTCCATGAAAATGTAACGGAAGTAACCATTTCATCGCGTGTTTATTTATTTATGGCGGGAATTTAAGTATTCATTTTGATCTAGATAAGTATACCTTTGATTCCTAGAATATATTAAA
This sequence comes from Eudemis profundana, assembly GCA_947034925.1. Lineage (NCBI taxonomy): Eukaryota > Metazoa > Arthropoda > Insecta > Lepidoptera > Tortricidae > Eudemis > Eudemis profundana. The sequence goes on along the minus strand of OX344805.1, from coordinate 22,166,454 downwards.
ACCTGAATTTGCAATATTAATGAAGAAACACACATTAACAACGAGATATAGGTAATTTACGTTACTCTCTGTCGTGGAGTTACCCTTTTTACCCGACTGCGGCGAAGCCTAAAGGAGGGTCATGTGTTTGGCCTGTATGTATGTGTGTCCGTTCCTATGTGGTACTACAGCAAGAAAGGGATGTCCACTCGTAACTACACAATGGCACGACCGATTTTGATAAATTATACATCATTAGATTCGTCTTGATGGCGCGAGTGTCACTGGATATGAAATTCGTGAAAATAAACAAAATGGCGGATTTTATGCACTTTTAAATGGTCATGTTTTTTAGTAAAAATATTTATTTAGGTTTTGTGGCGGTCTCGCCCGCTACTCAATCCGTTCCGCTTATAGCGCTTGGGCCATACGCCAATATCTCCCCGCGCGCCCGAACAACCCCCGCGCGCGCCCGCGACAAGAGACTCGCCCGCTGCCACGGACATACGGTATTGCGAATCTACCTGCCCGCGATACTCCCGCGCATTTGTTTATATCCTTTCCGTTCGATCTAATTCTTTGTAAATTTAGTATTTAACGTTGTGAATAGTTATTATAGTTGTTTATTTGAACGCGTGACTATTATTCATCGCATCGCTGCAACCTTTCTTCGAGCTCAACATTTTACATGTAGTGGCCTACCCGGTCCCTACATACTGGTGACCCCGAGTAAGAAGAGGACACTTCAGCCTTTATCGTGAAGAGGAGAAGATTAGGAGCGATCTAGGATGCCTAACGATACGGATAATCAGGCAAATGCAAGTGCAACTGCCAAAACAACAAGTGGTAACAAAGGCGGTTCAGGTATGGTACAGTTAGGCGGTGGTCCAAGTGATGTTTTTCGTGTCGGTGTGCGTGTTCCTCCGTTTTGGCCAGATGAGCCAGAGGTTTGGTTCGCGCAACTAGAAAGCCAATTTACATTATCTGGCATCACGGCAGACGAGACAAAATATCACTTCGTGTGCGGACAACTTGATCCGGAGTACGCAGTCAAAATCAAGGATATTCTTCGAGATCCCCCAGCCACTGGCAAGTACACTAAATTAAAAAATGAGCTCATCCATCGTATTTCTACCTCCCGTGAGAAAAAAACCCTACAGCTTATGCAACATGAGGAAATGGGAGATAGAAAACCTACAGATTTCTTGAGACACCTCAAGGACCTGGCTGGGCCGCACATGCCAGAGGAGTTTATTCGCACAATTTGGACCAGTAGATTACCACCTAATGTTCAGACTGTTGTTGCTTTTCAGCCTACCTTGGAGCTCGACACCCTAGCAGGACTGGCAGACAAGGTCATCGACGTAGCACAACCATCCTACCACGTCGCCAGCACCTCTACGGGTATGCCAGGTACCGCTTTGGAACAGCGAGTAGCGGAACTGACGCGGCAAGTAGAAAGTCTCCTTAAGGTACAGGCACACAGGTCAGGTTCGTACCATCACCGCAAACGCTCACGCTCTCATTCTCGATCCAGAGCTAGATCTCGCTCCAGACAACGCCCCGACGACCATCCGCACTGCTGGTATCATTTCACATTTGGCAGCAAGGCAAAGACATGCAAGCAACCATGCAGCTTTCATGCGGGAAACTCTCAGGGCAGCCACTAATCGCGGCAAGCGACTGCCCTACAGCAACTGGCCGCCTGTTCGTTACTGACCGCTCAACAAAGGTGCAATACCTTATCGACACGGGTTCAGACCTATGTGTTTTTCCAAAGTCAGCCGTTCGGGAGCCACGCACGAAGACAAAGTACCTGCTGTTTGCCGCCAACGGAACAGCCATAGCAACCTACGGATTTCTAAACCTTCACGTAGACCTCGGACTTCGACGGGCATTCGAATGGCGCTTCACAGTAGCGGACGTCTCAAAACCCATCATCGGTGTCGACTTTTTAGGTTTTTACAATCTTCTTGTTGACTGCCGGAAGCAACGCCTGGTCGACGGCACCACATCGCTGAGCTCTCCAGCAATGGTCAGTAGCAGCTCCGAAGCAATTTCATCCGTACGCACAATGGTAGCTGAAGATACACCTTTTCGCAAAGTATTATGTGAGTACCCAGACATTACCCGTCCAGCTGGTAAGCCGGGCACTCCCAAGCACAGTACAGTACACCACATCAGGACGACCCCAGGTCCACCGGTCTCCAGCCGTCCTCGTCGTCTTGACCCGGAGAGGCTAGCAATAGCGAAGAAGGAATTCGAAGACATGGTCCAGTGTGGTACTGCTCGAAGATCGGAGAGCGCATGGTCCTCTCCTCTGCACTTAGCACGCAAAAAGAACGACGGCTGGCGACCGTGTGGGGACTACAGGGCGCTGAACGCCAGAACGGTACCTGACTGTTATCCCGTGCCGCACATACAGGACTTTGCTTACCAGCTGGCAGGTAAGAAAGTTTTCAGTACTATTGATCTGGTGAAGGCGTACAATCAGATCCCAGTCTTCGTCGACGACATACCGAAGACCGCAATAACCACACCGTTTGGATTATTCGAGTTCCCCTACATGGCGTTCGGATTACGCAACGCAGCGCAAAGTTTTCAGCGTTTCCTGGATGAGGCGCTGAGGGGGCTCGAATTTTGCTTCGGGTACATCGACGACATAATCGTCTACTCAGAGTCAGAGACTCAGCATCACCATCACCTTCGGCAACTGTTCGCAAGGCTGCAGGAATATGGTATGCTCATTAACACCTCGAAGTGCACCTTTGGACAGTCTCAAGTCACCTTTTTAGGACACTCGGTCTCAGCACAAGGCATCAGCCCACTGACAGAGAAGGTACAGGCGGTACAGGACTTCCCAGTACCGGCAAACACGAAGGAGTTAAGAAGATTCCTGGGCATGATGAACTTCTACCGCCGTTTCATTCCTGGGGCAGCAGCGATACAAGCTCCACTTCACTCACTCCTAATCGGCGCGCAGACAAAAGGTTCAAAACCAATCCAACTCGATGCCCAGTTGACAGAAGCCTTCGAATCTTGTAAGTACCGACTCGCACAGGCAGCACTTCTGGCGCACCCAGATCCCAAGGCAGAGCTCGCTATTCAAACTGACGCATCAGATGTAGCGATCGGTGCTGTGCTACAGCAGCGCAAAGGTGATACGTGGCAACCCTTAGCGTTCTTTTCACGAAAACTTAACTCTGCGCAGAGAAAATACAGCCCGTATGATAGAGAGCTACTCGCGATATACGAGGCAATTCGATACTTCCGGTACATGGTCGAAGCACGTACATTCTCTATCTATACGGACCACAAACCTCTCACGTACGCATTCAGCACACGCAGAGACAACTGCTCGCCACGTCAGTACAGGTATCTGGATTATATATCTCAATTTAGCACCGATGTCAAGTTCATCTCCGGCAAAGACAACGCAGTGGCTGACACACTCTCACGGATCGAAGAGCTCACTCCAATGCCTATAGATTACCAGTCTCTAGCCCGTAACCAGGAGGAAGATGCTGAATTGCAGGATCTACTCAACAACGGTTCCTCGCTAGACCTGCAGAAGGTAACAACACCTCATTCAGACATACCGGTTTATTGTGACACGTCGACTTCAGAGCTTAGACCGTATGTCACACCATCTTATCGGCGTCAGGTCTTTAACGCCCTACACAGCCTCAGTCACCCTGGCGTCAAAACCACAGTCCGGTTAATCACACAGAGATTCGTATGGCCGGGCGTGAGGCAAGACTGTCGACAATGGGCAAAGGAGTGTGTACACTGCCAACGTTGCAAAGTAACGAAGCATACTTCTTCGCCAATAGGCCAATTCAAGCCACCTGGAGCCCGATTCCGACATGCCCACGTTGACATAATCGGTCCTTTACCCCCCTCTCATGATTTCAGGTACTGCCTCACCGCCGTCGATCGCTTCACTCGATGGCCTGAGGCGTACCCACTCAAGGACATCACGGCAGAAACCTGCGCGGCCGCGTTCTTATCTGGTTGGGTCGCGCGCTTCGGATGTCCAGAGCGCATCACTACAGACCGCGGTCGGCAATTCGAGTCGCGCCTGTTCCAGTCCATCGCAGCACTAATGGGTACTGAGCATCATACCACAACCGCCTACCATCCAGCAGCCAATGGCCTCGTAGAGCGACTACATCGACAACTTAAGGCCGCCATCACCTGCCATGCATCCCCGTCGTGGACCGAAACCTTACCCTTGGTGCTTCTCGGGATAAGAAGCGCTTGGAAGGAAGATCTGCAAGCATCTGCCGCCGAACTCGTATACGGTGAGCCACTTCGTTTACCTGGGCAGTTCCTGGAGACAACACCGGACCTGGTGGTTGACTATGAAGACTACGCTAGCCGGCTTCGCGCGCATATGAGCAAGCTAGCTCCACAACCAACGTCCCGCCATGGCACGCGACCGTTTTATGTACCCAAGGACCTCAATACAGCTACCCATGTCTTCCTGCGCCAAGGTCCAGCACGAAAGCCACTTCAACCAGCATATCTTGGCCCTTACAAGGTCGTTAGAAGAGGGTCAAAAACATTTGACATACACGTCCAGGGTAAGGAGATGACCGTCACCATAGATCGGCTCAAACCAGCATATATGGCGAGAGAAGAGCATCAAGTACCTACAACTAACCAGGCAGACACCAACACCAACCAGAGGCAACAGACGGAAAAGAGGACGAGAAGTGGGCGTACAGTTAGATTTCCGGATTACTATCGCCCGTAGTCACGGTCTCGGTAGGGGAGTACTTGTGGCGGTCTCGCCCGCTACTCAATCCGTTCCGCTTATAGCGCTTGGGCCATACGCCAATATCTCCCCGCGCGCCCGAACAACCCCCGCGCGCGCCCGCGACAAGAGACTCGCCCGCTGCCACGGACATACGGTATTGCGAATCTACCTGCCCGCGATACTCCCGCGCATTTGTTTATATCCTTTCCGTTCGATCTAATTCTTTGTAAATTTAGTATTTAACGTTGTGAATAGTTATTATAGTTGTTTATTTGAACGCGTGACTATTATTCATCGCATCGCTGCAACCTTTCTTCGAGCTCAACATTTTACATGTAGTGGCCTACCCGGTCCCTACAGTTTTTTTTACTCAGCATCGTTTTTTCGAATATAATAGACGAATTGTGCACGTGACATTGGACCGTGAGAAGTGTATTCACATCACCAGTTACGTTAAACGTTTCTGTGTTCTTTCGTGTAACTGTTTAGTACTTATTATGCGGAATAACAAGCATCGACCTTTCCTTTTACGAAGGATCGTAAAAACCTCAATAAACTTCGCATTTTAAACGCGTTTGAGCTTTACTTCGTTCCTTACTTCCTTTGACCTCCTAATGCCGAGAAATCGATAAACAATTGGCTTATATGCGAAAGCGTGTTTGTTGGTTTCTATTTGTTTTACAGAGCAACGGTGCTACATATCTATGTGATTTGCATAAAGAAAGATAGAATAAGGGTCATTCTGACTTCAAAAAAGAGATTCTCAACTCGTTTGTATCTTTCAACCGTGTTACCTGAGAACAGCCTGGCTAGCATAACTAGCCGCGACTTCGTTTTTCGCGGGACAGAGCATCACCTGTCACTGTCACACTAGTTCAGTGGAAAGAGATAGGTAGCAATTGTCGCGCGACAAAGAGTCGCGCGTCACAGTTGTGCTAGAGGTACTGGGATAAGATTATGATTTCTTAATTGACCGAGAAAGAGATTTTTTAACTGCACAGATTGAGATGAAAATTGGTATGCAAGTTGACCTAGCTCTGGATTGAAGCATAGGATACTTCATATCCCGGTAAACCGTTCCTTTGTGATAATAACTGGAATAACGCGCGCAAAGCCGCGGGTAAATACTAGTTTTATAGTATCTACTTCCCTAAGTTCATCGCCCTCAAGTCTTTAACGTTGAGTTGCATGGTGGGTAAAATTCCTTATGTTGATAAGTTTGCCTTTTATGGGTACAATTAGTTTTTTTTGCCCGACTGCGGCGAAGCCCAAAAGGAGGTTTATGTTATGTGTTTGATCTGTATGTATGTATGTCCGCTCGTAACTACTCAACGACACACCCGATATTGATAAATGTTACCATATTAGATTTGTCTTGATGGTGCGAGTGTCACTGGGTAAAGTTCTAAAAAAAAAACATTTTTTTTAATCTTTATTTTTAGGGAGCTTTTGTCAGACTGACTATGCCAGCTCCGTTAAGCCTATACCGTACAATCTTCAAAGCAAAAATACAATTAAAAAAACCTACATAAATACCTACCTAAAAAAAAATAAAAAGGTTACCAAATTTGTACATTATGTTTTAAAAAAACCGTATACAAACTTGGCGACCTTTGAGTGGGGCTCCGCCAAAATGGAATAATTAACAAATCCGCCAAAACGGAAAAAAACATAATGGCGGATTTATGCAATTTAATGCGTGGCATACTTTGCACTGCAGTCGGGTTTTTTAAGGTAAAAATAAGCAAAACACGCTATTCTCGAGGGTTCACCCTAACACTAATGATTCAGAATAACGCAACGGTATCCAGATAATATATTTTACTTCTTACCGTTTAGATTTTACACTCAACTTTATGTGCTATTAAAATATTCAAATGAGTTAAAATCGTAACATTAAACGATTTTAAACCTTGCCCCGTGAACATAAGCTACATGTATTCATAGATTTTAAAGCGTAAAATTCTAACCTTTATCAGTCGCGAAACACGCGGCTGCATAATGAAGTAGACAGGCGGATTTATTTACCTTTGGCTGGCTCCGAGAACAATAATAATCTCTTGGTCCGAGGTACAGGCCTCGGTAACCCTACATGATCGAGTACTACTAAGTTAAAGACTGTGAAACGGCCACGGCCCAAAATCGGAAAAAAACTACCTATATACCTACTCGTACTGCCTTCTACAATGTCTTGGGTTAGGTTCGTCGACTTATCCTCGAACCGCCTCGGTTAGGTTAGGTTAATAAAAAAAATAGTATATTGGACACTCTGTGGTATACGCGGACCCGCCTCAATTCTCTCCCCTCTTCATAAATTACACTCACCTGCCTTTCATTTTACTTCCTAATCAATCTGTCCGTCCATATACCATTTGGGGTGAACTATTTGATAAAAGTTCTAGTAATGATGTAAATACATTTTTAAGTAAGCTTATTTACATTGTTTGGTAATTACATTTTTGGTGATACTTCTATTATTTTGAGACCGTGACGAAATGACATTTATAATCGTAATCGATAAAATAATACCCGATATAAAATGTGGGCAAATAACCAAAAATAAGTAAGGCTTCAGGTGTGCCTCGTCTGGTCTCACCATTTGTATGACATGTCACAATATGGGGGCTAATCTTCTGTTGTATTTGTTTGTAGTAGGTAGGTACCTAATCTATTCCATCAGGTGAAGATACTAACGGCTGTACCTCGACCTATAATTTCATAATTACCAGCTATTTCTCATTAGCGCCGTGGGATTAATACATTATTAACTCCCTTTCAAAAGCAGTAACCCAATTAAAAACTTCGCTGTCAATTTCGTACTTAATATATTTACTTAACATCCCGATGTTTTCTTCGTTACCTTTTTTTAGAATCTGACTTGACCTTTACCAAATAGTTAGCGATACTATAATATACTACAATATAGTAAGTTTCATACAAATTAGCGGCCTTTTAGCTCTCATATTGGCTCTGCGATAGGAATCCTGAGGGGTTTACTTTCTTGCAAGCAGATGCGCTAGCCGCGGCCACTAATTTCGCAACCCTTAACAGCGTGGGTCTAGTGAAGTGTTACAAATAAGTCACATATACACATAGTCACATATAGACTCAAAGGGCGTAAACGCCGCAGGTTCCAATGGCGTTTACGCCCTTTGAGTCTAAAGGTATCGATATAACCTAAATGCACGTGACATGTGCACGATCCAATGATTTCAAAAGTAAGGATAGGCCCATGCGAACAGCACGGGTGGGTCGATTTTCGGCCGCGACATTTGTATGCCAAACTAAATCTATGGCATACAATACCAATGTCGCGGACGAAAATCCACCCGGGTCTATATTCCCTGAAACAGTAAATGGAGCCTTTTACCACGCAATTAGGCATTTTTATAACGTCCAGCTGCGCTGTGCGCTGCGCGTCCCACTGCCGCGTTGATCCTAAAACTGATTATTAGGACCAACGTTTTGGAACCGTCTGTGCGCTCGTTAGCCCTGTCCTTTATTTACGTCAATGGCACGAACCCTAACAAGATGATTATCTTGTGAAATCTGTCACGCAATGTCCTGTGGCAGAATGTTCCCGGAATGCCGCAAATAGAGAGAGATGAAGAAATCTCGTGAAAGCAGTGACTAGGTACAACCGGATCGAACAACCCATAACCACGACCACTCTGTAAAAGAGTGCCGATTGAGAAGAACTTAGTCTCGCGGTCATACTTAATACTATAATATCTAATCTGTGCCCAGTTTTTTTATAACTAACCATTCTAGTTGGCGCCCTATTATGCGAGACCGCCAACTTGGCATTCTCGTATAATAGGTACTGATTTCTGCTCATTGGTTGGCTACTCAATCAGCTGCTCAGGACTCGTGTGAAGTTACATACTTACCGCATTTATATCAAACAAAATTATTATACAACTAGGGTGGTAAAATAAAGAAAGGCCGAGATCGCAAATGTTTGCGGCACGAGCTGCAAGTGAGGGACGTAAATATGCGATCGAGGGCTTTCTTTATTACCTCCCGTGTTGTGTACCTACGTCATTTTATGTCTACACTTGGCCAGAAAGCGGCGCGTAGCGGGCGGTAAAAGCCCCGTTATGGCCAGGTGTGGCATAAAAGTTTTGTAATGGCAGAAAGATGACTCAAGAAAGTTGAAATAAAACTACAAAACAAGTATCGATTTTCATGTGTTTTTATTTTATACAGGTTACTGATAACATAAATTTGTACAAATAATAATTTAGTCTCAACATCATTCGAACCAGAGCGGTTCAAATACATAATAATGTGAACATATCTAACTTTAACCACAGAACAGGTAAATTAATTGGTACCTAAAATTAACATCACAAATATGTATCTATGTAGATACCTACCTAAACTTTGCAACGGGTATTTGTAACAATTCTGACGTTTAGGTCCGACCACCGACCGGAACGCACCGCATCCGGTTGTCGCTCTCTACCGCATAACGCGTGCTCTATCTGGTCTTTAGCTAAGCCACTCCGGAGGGGTAAAATTTGGTACTAGCAACGGCGCGGCGAAATCGCAGAGTGAGCCACTCCTGGTACCTATTGTAATAAAACAACTTTTATGCCACACCTGGCCATAAAGTGGCTTTACGCTGCGCGTACGGAAAAAGCCGCTTTCTGGCCAAGTGTAGACATAGAATGATGTACACTACACGGGAGGTAATAAAGAAAGCCCTTGATCGCATATTTACGTCCCTCGCTTGCAGCTCGGGCCGCAAACTTCTGCGATCTCGGCCTTTCTTTGTATTACCACCCTAGTTGTGTGATGTACTATAACGGATGAAATCGCGTATATTACTTTCTACGTCCCGACGTCTCATAACCCTTTTCATCGTTCGTGCGCATGAATGATATACGCGATTTACGTCATAGTTGTTTTATTACAATGAGTGATCATCGCGAAAACCGAAGACAATATTACGTGGCGTGGCGTAAAATATATCCTTGGGCCAGCCGATGCAGATTTAGTGTACATTTTCCTTAACCTTTTGAACGCTCAAGGGCGAAGCAAAGGGGTAAAATAAAGATGGGTAAAGAAATAATGCTAACATAAAAGTGGGCTGTATTTCAATAGGTTTTCATTAAAAAAACGTTGACGGCCAGGGCCGTCATTGGCGTGACAGTCACGATTTTCCGTTGACGGCTGTGGCCGTCTGTGGCGGTCAAAGGGTTAAGAGCCGTAGAATAAGGTGCTCAAATGCCTGATATTAGACAAGCCGGTAGGAATCGAGTTCTTTGGACGCCACGGTACTGCAATATTATGACAAGGTACCGATTAATTTACTTAGGTACTGAAAAACGTATCATTCAGAGGATTCCGCTATATTAAATCTCACTTTTCACTGAGCGTTATTCAAATAAAATAATACTTTTAGTACTGCCCTTGCACAGTGGGCAATCAAATTGCTATTCAAATCGATACTATACACGAGTTATTGCTTACATATTGGCAAAATTCATTTACATTTGTCGAATTAGTACATTACGCACCTAGGGCGGTAAAATAAGGAATAACCCAGACCTGAGGCATTTATGGCCCAAATGAGTGCTTTATTTTTACAAAACCAGAATATGGACTTTTGAAGTTTTTCTGGCTCAAAATCGTTAGTACTTTCGAACCTAATACGTCAAAAAATGTGTCCCGAATTTAGTATTCCATTACGTCACCTTTTTGTACCTATTTAGTATGAAAGTGGCTTAGTAGAAAAATATTTTTCCATACAAAATTTTACACACATTTTTCACGTAGATAAGGTTCGAAAGTACTAACGTTTCTGAACCAGAAAACCCTCAAAAGCCCATATCGATACCTTTAGACTCAAAGAGCGTAAACGCCATAGGTTCTAATGGCGTTTACGCTCTTTGAGTCTAAAGCTATCGATATTCTGACAAAGTAGCTACCTCGTCATTTTTTAAACGCGCAAATATGCGATCTTTGGCTGTTTTACCGCCCGTGATGTACATAGCATTACGTTTTCCCTAGCCAGGAAGTGGAACTTACTCCGCGGGGCGGTCAGTAAATGCTACTTACGGCCCGGGACGTAACTAACAATCTTTGGAGATCGGTCGCCGTCGTCGGCAATCGTTAAGTCGTAGGACTCTTAAGTTTGGAAATGTATATTTTGGAATTCGTGAAACATAAATATGTTACTACATTTAATACGGTACAAGCCAACACACTGGTAACTGTAACATGGTACATTTGTAAACGAATGTCAACTTTATTGCAACGTGTTAAAGTCTATGGTGGTCAGTTAACAGTGGCATCGTTTGTATATATCGATACCTTTAGACTCAAAGGGCGTAAACGCCGTAGGTTCTAATGGCGTGTACGCCGTTTGAGTCTAAAGGTATATATAGGTAAAAAAAGTTAAGTAATGCCCTTCTTGTATGTAGTGTAAATATAGTTCCAGCAGAGTTGAGGCCACGCACACAACATGTCATGTAATGACAGCGGGATTCTGAAATTACTGTTCTTTTTTCGTACCGATAGCAAGTTCAACAGTGAATTGCAAGATAGACCAAAAAGTTTCTTTAAACCTTGTTTATTTACTCACTCATTAATTTAATAATTGTCGTATATGGTTATTTTCCCGGGAGGGGGGCTGGGGGGGGGGGGGGGGGGGGGGCTCCTGTGATGCTATTATATAGGTGTCCATCCTAGCATTTCGAATCAGCAACCCAACAATCTGGGGTGGGCACTAGACCATACTGGGGTGGGCACGGCCCCCTATTTACGCCTACGCATTTCATTGATTCACTTTTTTGCAATTAGTACCTACTTCATATAGCTGTGTGTGTAATTATTGACCATAACTCTCCTGGAACTACCTATACTTGTCTCTGTAGCCATTTGACGCTACATTTTAGAAAAAGGACATAAGTTCCGTATAAATTCTGTACACTACTACATTCAACAAGGGTTTAGTTAAGTTTTTTACATACCACATTTATTATTGTAACATCGATGTAAAGATCAAAGCTAACATAAGGGCGTCCTTTTAAACGGAATAAGCATGAAAGTTATAGCAAACAAGTTTGTTTGATTCAGTCTCAATTACATAGATCTTAATGAGAGCTATTACCTTTAACAATAGTTTTGCAGAAACAGACCAGAGACAAGTTTCGTATACTTGAATTATAAACCGTGGGTACGAGTAACCCGACAAACTTTAACTGTATGTAGATTCTAACTATTAGGAGTAAAAAAGTTATGTGATGTATAGTCGAAAAACGCTTACTTTCAGAGATATTCATTATTTTTTAAATGAAAACTCCCAAGTGTGTAACAAGCCCTTATAAATGTGACTAAGATAGTTTTACTATTTTTTTAAAATCCTTTAACTAAACAACAATTAACTTTCGCAGTATTTGATGGTAAGCGACTATGAGGCCAAAAAACTGACCTTTCGTTTCCATTTTAGCTTTTTTTTTTCTTTTTGATAAATTTTCCTCCAGTAAGGACATGGTAAGAACATGTTTATAACGAGGGGCTGAATTTACTGATTTATTTTGTTCCATAAGACTATTAATGTAAAATGACAATATTCGACCTATGTTGATATAACGTTATTTACTTGTATTGTAATACCATCAGGGGCCCGTTTCACGAAGCTACAAGTTACAAATTACAAGCGGAAGTCTCTTTCTATCAAAAGGTATTGAAAAGAGACTTCCGCTTGTAATTTGTAACTTGTAGCTTTGTGAAACGGGCCCCTGGTGGTTAAAGTTTGTCGGGTAACTCGTACCCACGGTGTATACATTGCGCAGTTAACCAGAAACTTTAGTTTTATGCCTAGTTTTTCAGCATTACCCGGTTTCTGAATATCTAAGAATTTTTCAGCACTAGTGAGAATAGGGACATCACTAGATAAAGAAGGGTTTTTCATTTTAAAATGTACCATTAATTATAGCTTGGCAACTTCGTTGGTGACACTCCCACGGTCCGCGTGGGGGGCGGGGGGGCGATGACGTATTGAGCACCGCTACACACGATGCGAATTACGATACAGATATCGTCACTACTTTGAAAAATACTCGTATCTAAAAATGTTGTAGTTGTAGAGAAAAATGTCAAAGTTACATACGAACTTCATATGTACTTACTGCGTTTTTACCTGGAGTCAGTATCAGATACGTGTTTTTTTTTAAAGTAATAACTATATGTCTACCGATATCCCTAAAGGCCGAAGCAGTCTTACGGTGCTTCCTGGCTGCAAGTGAAGCAATGAAGGCAGTTTTTTTGCATTTAAAAGAACTGCATGTCGATTGCAAGCGGCCTGCGCAGTTGGTTTACAATTTTGATGCAGTTATTTCACCTGGAAAAGAACTGCACTTTTGCAGCCAGAAAGCAATTTTTTAAAATAGGTATGTGGCGTGACGTAAAAGATATCCTAGGGCAAGCCGGTGCAGATTTGGCGTACATTTTACTTAAGAGCTCTGGAATAAGGTGGTCAAAAGCCTGATATTAGGCAAGCCGGTAGGAATCAAGTTTTATATATGTGTATACATAACTTTAGGTATGTGTATACATTATACAGTGTGTTACCGGTATGCGGGCTTTTATTAAAACTGATAATGATATGCTTCATTAGCAATCGTTTGCAAGTATTAGCAAATCCTAATTATGCGAATTAACTGCACAATTCAATTTCCTAAATCCGCACTTTAAATGTAGTAGGTGTACTACGTAATTATCGTTATTCATATCGCTGATGCACTTGGAACAAGGCATGTCGTGGTACGGAGGTGAAAAGTTGAGAAAAACAATCCCACAATTAATGCCGTCCTTATCATTACGTTTATATATGGAGTTTTTTACACAGCTTAAAGAGTTTTTTCTAAAATTTGACATGACAATTACAAAAGTATTGACATTGGCTTGTCAAATTACAAAACAAACATTTATTTGCAAAACTGATATTTTTTTTGCGTTAAAATGGCTAAAGACATGTGAATTATCTGACATGATTTGTGCGACACGTGGAATATTGAGACTTTATCGAGAGTGGTTTCGAAATCAGCGGCATCCACATAATCTTCGTTTGATAACAATGGCTGTCCAGCGAGGTCCAGAGAATGCATGGTCCTATCTGGTTAGTCTGAAAGGCCTATAAACGGAATTGTGCACGTACAACTTGAAGAAAGGATTCTCGATCACTTCAAACAGGTCCAAATGTCTAGTACTCGTATTGCTTTTTAAGTTTTATTTTATTAGTGTTGTTTTTCCGTAGTTTTCTTAAGTGTAGCAATCCTGGTATCTCTAATTGTTGAAATAGGTAGATGCAGGCATTTATCTTGATGTCTTCGTTATAAACATAGAATGAAGGGCTGGCATTTACATCTAATTGTCAATTTAGTACTTTGCTGTACATTGTTTGCAATTAAAATTTTGTTAGAAAATTTATGAAATCGGAATTTTAGTCGATGAATTAAATGAAGGTCATGGTTAGGTTAAGAAACAACGTTACTTTACCCTACTTTAAAAAAAACCTGCTTGCTGGTAACGCACCGTATACAATTTGTTTGGCTCGACATCCAATAACTTTGCCAATTGGCAGACTCATCTTTGCATAGTTATCTCGTGTGCTTTTTGTTATGTGCAGCCGTGGTTATGTAAACAAGTTACCGCCAACACGACAGGCGGCCGACTGACGCTATTGTCAATACCCCGCTATACTTCGTCCGCCGTCGCCCGCGGACCATGGGAGTGTCACCAACGAAGTTGCCAAGTTATAGCTGTTAGTGGTCGCCACAAAACTGACGATTAGTGTCAAACAGCATAAGTTTTGCTCTGTCATCAAATAGCCTACTGTCACTCACATTAGGTATATATTCCTTTATACTTTGACCTTTGTATCGATGTGATGATTACGTATATTTCATCTTTCAACCGCTATAGGCACTGGTCCCACTGCCGGCGAGTAATCGAGTAAAATTGGGCGAGTAGCATTACATCACAGATCTGAAAAGGCCGATCGATCACACTGTATACTGTGCAAAAAACTGTGTAGTAGTCATTAAGGTCTGATATAAGGGCTTTTTTATTTAAAGTGCGTTCTTAACTGACAGTTAGCAGGTCGTTACAGAACTGACGGTTAGTGTCAAACTCCATACATTTCGTTACGGACTGACAGGTTAGACGGTATTTGAACATAGCTTAAGTTTCGCCTAACCGTACATTTTAAAATAAAAATGCCCATAAGTTAATATTGTAATTGTTTTGAAAAAAATATACCTCGCCGAGTTTCTTAGCCAGTTCTTCTCGGGGCAGAGGTTTCTACACTGAAACCGGTGGTAAATCTTGACATTCATAAGTGCATTGTAATATGCCTAAATTGAAGAATAAAGTACTTTGACTTTGTACCTCGTCAGCCCGCAATGAACTGTTACTCGCCCAATTTCACTCGCTTACTCGCTCGGTGCACAAGTGCCATAAGTAGTTATAGGTGACACAGCGTACAGTTAAAGTACACCATCATGCAATGAAGTAAAATTTGCGTACAATTAAAGTACGCCATCATGCAATAAAATAAATTTAAAATGTGTGCTATTATAGACATTAGGGTGGTCCAAAAATAAACTCTTTCTCCACAAGGCTGCCTTCATTTGATAAGACTTAAAACTCTCTTGAGCGAAATCTGACGATATTAAGGGGTCGGACATATGTGAGGATTCTTTTAGTAAATAAGCACATTTTTATTTAAAAAAAGCAGTGCAAAAAATACCGCGCACTAGACGCCGTTATCGAATATGTATCGCAAAAAGCAATTACACTCACAGACAATGAATTCGGGTCATTTTCTATATAATTCATTGTCCGTGAGTGTAGCTGCGAACAAATAATGAAAACTTTTCTATCGCAAGATCGCAACCAGTTGTGTACAATAAAGTGGCAAACGAGCAGACGAGCTGCCTGATGGAAAGCAGTCAACGTCGCCCATAGATATCTGCAACACCAGAGGTGTTACCTATACGTTGCCGATCTTTGAGAGCCCTGTTTACTCGTTTCTTGAAGTACCCCATGTCATAGCGCGCTGGGAACACCTCAGGTGGGAGTTCATTCCACATCCTGCCAGTTCTTGGCAGAAAAGAGCGTGATGCCCGCTTGTTCTTGGGATGCCACACATCTAAATAGTGTGGATGAACCTTATTCCTCAGGCGGGAGGTACGGTGATAAAAGTGCGACGGAGACAGATGTCTGCGGCCCGAGCTGCAAGCGGGGGACGTAAATATGCGATCGAGGGGCTTTCTTTATTACCTCCCGTGTTGTGTACATCATTTTATGTCTACACTTGCCCAGAAAGCGGCTTTTTCCGTACGCGCAGCGTGCGGAAAAAGCCACTTTATGGCCAGGTGTGACATAAAGAATATTTAGTTCTCTATCGCAGCTAGTTGCGAAACATGGTTGCGATGGCGGCCGGAAGGTAAATTTCGCTCAAATTTTGCGAAGGGGCGTTTAAAGTCAAATGGAATAACGGGAACCTTGTGGAGATAGTAAAACAATAGTACATTACACAACTAGGGTGGTAAAATAAAGAAAGGCCGAGATCGCAGATGTTTGCGGCCCGAGCTGCAAGCGAGGAACGTAAATGTGCGATCGAGGGCTTTCTTTATTACCTCCCGTGTTGTGTACATAATTTTATGTCTACACTTGGCCAGAAAGCGGCTTTTTCCGTACGCGCAGCGTGCGGAAAAAGTCACTTTATGGCCAGGTGTGGCATAAAATATATTTATTTGAACCACGCGCGTTGCGGTTAAAAGGTCAATAAAGTACAATCGTCTCGATTGATAAATTTTATGCTATTTTTGTTTAATCTGCCGTCACAAGGCCGAGTGAATATATTAATTTACCCACTAGTTTGCCAAACAATGGCCAATTCATTGGCAGATCGCCTGCGGAGCGAGTTGGCCGAACATTTGGGCCAACGTGCCAACTGCCAATGCGCCTATTGGTCGGCGGGCGGCGGTTGCCGCGCTGGGGAGTGCGCCCGCGCCGGTTCTCCTTCCTTCTTTTGGACGTATCTGCATAAATGAAGTTATAGTTACGGCAAGGACCATTAAAACAAGAGGACTGTCATTCTCCATACAAAAAGCTGTTCCCCGAATTTACAACGCCATCTATGTATAAGCTTGGTAAAAGAATTATATTATTTACAATTTATTCAACTTTGCAAACGTGACACAGTATTTAAATGTTAGAATTTATTTTTTATTAGCTGTTTACGGAATAATTGTTACTTCTGATTGAAACATAGTAATGTTTCTTTGTTCAATTATAACATCGTTAAATGTTTAAGCGGTCGGGTTACGATCCAAAGTATGGAGAACGAGAGTCCTCTTGTTTTAATGGTCCTTGGTTACGGTAAGAAATCTCATCATGTTTAAGAGGTCTTAGACAATTTTAAATGATTTTCAATTTAGTCTATGACGAAGGCATTAAACAACAGCCAACTGATTGAAGTACATTGTTGTTTTTTATGTGTGTTAAACTGTGCGGGACTAATGTACGTATGTATGTAAACACTTTATTGCACATAAAATTATACAGAAACAATAATAAAGATGAATGAATGGTTATGCACATACAAAGGCGAACTTATCCCTGTAAGGGCTCGTCCAGAAATCATGTGATCGTCTATGGGGGGGGATCAGAAAAATATCACGAATGATCACGATGGGGGAGGGGGGGGGGGGGGTCCGCGAAGACATCATGTGCAATTTTTTTACACAACTACAAAGCCCAAAACAACGAAATTACTCAACAATATTTTCGAAGCATATTAACCCAAATATCATATGTTATCATCTTTAAAACATCAGTAATAAATATCAAAAAATTACACGTGCTCTTGGATGAGGGGGGAAGGGGGAGCGTTACAATGTTACTGCCCGGCCCACCACCGGCACAGTCGACCGTCAGTCTTACCTGTAGATGTCGCTAGTGGGCTGCACGGTCCCTAGCGCGAGGTGCAGGCGGCGGCCCGGCGGCGGCGGCACGGCGGCTGGCGACCACCAGTCCACCACCCGGCCCACCACTGGCACGCGCCGCAGCAACCCCTCCTGCCACAGTCGGTGGGCGTTCTCGCGTTCCAAGTCCGCTACGGCCGCCTCTATGCCTGTGGGAGGATCATTCATTAGACGCGAACGGCGTTCATTTTTCTGAGCTCACTGGCGGAATGGACGGATTGCCCTATAATTTTTTTATTTTATTTATTTAATAAAGAAACAAACAGTCTCATGTAGTTGTAAATAATACAAAAACAAAAATCTTACGCAGTAGACTTACAGTTTCCTAAAAATATTACAAACGAATAGCTTATACTTATTATATCTTTGTGCGTGACAACTTTAAATAAAGACACAAACATAAGTACCTACATGTCTTACAACCTGTCATAACAACACAACTTACTTACTTAATTGGATTGTACAGTACATTGCAAGGATAGATTTTTGAGCTTACTTAGCTTAACACTAAAGATATCTAAATGTGTAAACTTTTCATTATACAGCCTGCACGCCCTTTTAATGAAATTGCCCGTAATAATATAAGAAATAATGGACTAAGGTACATGCTTCGATCAGTGTTTACGTTCTCTGCTAAAAATATACGGTTGAGTTCTCTCAAGAAGGAAGGATTATTAATAAAGAATAATCCTTCCTTCTTTTGTTTAGTTCCCTCTCTTAACAGGGGGATTACGCCGCCGACGACGATTGTATCAAAATAAACAAAATGAAACGAATCTGGTGCCGTCACAGCCGCCTTTATTCCTTTATAGTATTGTTAGACCTCCAAAGCCCACTTACAACAACACAACACTTTAGCAACACTTTAGTATTGTTGTTGTTGTGTTGTTGTCAGATTGGATTAGATAAGTACGGCGTGTGCTGTCGGCGTTTTTTATTACGCCGCCGACATCTACTGTATTAATATGAGCAGCTTCGCCATGACCTGCATGTTGTACATAGATGCTCGATTAAATTAGACGCGTACGGCGTGTAGCCCCTATCGGCGTTTTTATTACGGTGTCATTCCCGGATGTTAAAAAATCGGCGTCGGCGCCCTCGTCGCAGAGCGCGCCGTCAGTGGCTAACAGCTGTGTCATAATATGAGAAAGCAACTAACCTTTCTTGAGAACTTCACTCATATTACTAAGCGCTCTCGAGCTCTCCTCCACCTCCTTTCCGGCCAACACGACCAGGTCCAGTAACTCTTCAACATCGGTATCGGCGGTGACCATGCCGAAGCGCACACAGGCGTGTCCGTCGGCGCCGTCGCCGCACGAGAAGGCGCCGTCGGTGGCGCGCAGCGTGTCGACAAGTTGTCTGTTGACGGCGTCGAGCTGGTCGGCGTCGGCGTCCTCCCAGCCCGGCGGCACGTAGCGCACGCCGCCGAGACCTAAAGAAGAACTTTACTTGATGTAACTGTTAAATTAGGCTCTGGGCAGATGGGCATTTCTCCAGAAATATGTCTGCGACTCATTCATCTGTCTCCATACATTTAGTATGAAAAAGGGCCAGATGAATGAGGTGACCGCAGACATATTTCTGGAGAAATGCCCAGATGTACACGGCACGGCGCCTGCCATACAGTTTCTATGGCGCGCGCCGCGCCGTGTCACGCTGTATGGCGGCGTGCCGTGGACATGAGTCCGCGCCCTTACTTAATCTAGCTATAATCTAATTTTTTATACAACTAGGGTGGCAAATAAGCATACGGCCCGCCTGATGGTAAGCCACCGCAGCCTATGGACGCTTGCAACACCAGGGGCATTACTTGCGTGTTGCCGACCCTTTAATTAGTACATTACACAACTAGGGTGGTAAAACTTCTTTCTTCTCTCTTTATTACCTCCCGTGTTGTGTACATCATTTTATCTGTACACTTGGCCAGAAAACGGCTTTTTCCGTACGCGTAAGCGTAGTTACAGTGGCACTGTTGCTCCAGGAGCCGCGAACTGTTCTACTGTAGCGGGCGGTAGCGGAGCACCCCGGGGCTCCCTCTATGCGACACTCACCGGCCCAGCCGGGCACGTGCACGAGCCGCAGCGCGGGCTGGCGCTGCACGTGCGTGTGGAAGGGCTCCCGCAGCGCCACGGTGGCTCGCAGCACGTGGCACTGTTGCTCCAGGAGCCGCGAACTGTTCTACTGTAGCGGGCGGTAGCGGAGCACCCCGGGGCTCCCTCTATGCGACACTCACCGGCCCAGCCGGGCACGTGCACGAGCCGCAGCGCGGGCTGGCGCTGCACGTGCGTGTGGAAGGGCTCCCGCAGCGCCACGGTGGCTCGCAGCACGTGGCACTGTTGCTCCAGGAGCGCCGCGAACTGTTCTACTGTAGCGAGCGGTAGCGGAGCACCCCGGGGCTCCCTCTATGCGACACTCACCGGCCCAGCCGGGCACGTGCACGAGCCGCAGCGCGGGCTGGCGCTGCACGTGCGTGTGGAAGGGCTCCCGCAGCGCCACGGTGGCTCGCAGCACGTGGCACTGTTGCTCCAGGAGCGCCGCGAACTGTTCTACTGTAGCGGGCGGTAGCGGAGCACCCCAGGGCTCCCTCTATGCGACACTCACCGGCCCAGCCGGGCACGTGCACGAGCCGCAGCGCGGGCTGGCGCTGCACGTGCGTGTGGAAGGGCTCCCGCAGCGCCACGGTGGCTCGCAGCACGTGGCACTGTTGCTCCAGGAGCCGCGAACTGTTCTACTGTAGCGGGCGGTAGCGGAGCACCCCGGGGCTCCCTCTATGCGACACTCACCGGCCCAGCCGGGCACGTGCACGAGCCGCAGCGCGGGCTGGCGCTGCACGTGCGTGTGGAAGGGCTCCCGCAGCGCCACGGTGGCTCGCAGCACGTGGCACTGTTGCTCCAGGAGCGCCGCGAACTGTTCTACTGTAGCGGGCGGTAGCGGAGCACCCCGGGGCTCCCTCTATGCGACACTCACCGGCCCAGCCGGGCACGTGCACGAGCCGCAGCGCGGGCTGGCGCTGCACGTGCGTGTGGAAGGGCTCCCGCAGCGCCACGGTGGCTCGCAGCACGTGGCACTGTTGCTCCAGGAGCCGCGAACTGTTCTACTGTAGCGGGCGGTAGCGGAGCACCCCGGGGCTCCCTCTATGCGACACTCACCGGCCCAGCCGGGCACGTGCACGAGCCGCAGCGCGGGCTGGCGCTGCACGTGCGTGTGGAAGGGCTCCCGCAGCGCCACGGTGGCTCGCAGCACGTGGCACTGTTGCTCCAGGAGCCGCGAACTGTTCTACTGTAGCGGGCGGTAGCGGAGCACCCCGGGGCTCCCTCTATGCGACACTCACCGGCCCAGCCGGGCACGTGCACGAGCCGCAGCGCGGGCTGGCGCTGCACGTGCGTGTGGAAGGGCTCCCGCAGCGCCACGGTGGCTCGCAGCACGTGGCACTGTTGCTCCAGGAGCCGCGAACTGTTCTACTGTAGCGGGCGGTAGCGGAGCACCCCGGGGCTCCCTCTATGCGACACTCACCGGCCCAGCCGGGCACGTGCACGAGCCGCAGCGCGGGCTGGCGCTGCACGTGCGTGTGGAAGGGCTCCCGCAGCGCCACGGTGGCTCGCAGCACGTGGCACTGTTGCTCCAGGAGCGCCGCGAACTGTTCTACTGTAGCGGGCGGTAGCGGAGCACCCCGGGGCTCCCTCTATGCGACACTCACCGGCCCAGCCGGGCACGTGCACGAGCCGCAGCGCGGGCTGGCGCTGCACGTGCGTGTGGAAGGGCTCCCGCAGCGCCACGGTGGCTCGCAGCACGTGGCACTGTTGCTCCAGGAGCGCCGCGAACTGTTCTACTGTAGCGGGCGGTAGCGGAGCACCCCGGGGCTCCCTCTATGCGACACTCACCGGCCCAGCCGGGCACGTGCACGAGCCGCAGCGCGGGCTGGCGCTGCACGTGCGTGTGGAAGGGCTCCCGCAGCGCCACGGTGGCTCGCAGCACGTGGCACTGTTGCTCCAGGAGCGCCGCGAACTGTTCTACTGTAGCGGGCGGTAGCGGAGCACCCCGGGGCTCCCTCTATGCGACACTCACCGGCCCAGCCGGGCACGTGCACGAGCCGCAGCGCGGGCTGGCGCTGCACGTGCGTGTGGAAGGGCTCCCGCAGCGCCACGGTGGCTCGCAGCACGTGGCACTGTTGCTCCAGGAGCCGCGAACTGTTCTACTGTAGCGGGCGGTAGCGGAGCACCCCGGGGCTCCCTCTATGCGACACTCACCGGCCCAGCCGGGCACGTGCACGAGCCGCAGCGCGGGCTGGCGCTGCACGTGCGTGTGGAAGGGCTCCCGCAGCGCCACGGTGGCTCGCAGCACGTGGCACTGTTGCTCCAGGAGCGCCGCGAACTGTTCTACTGTAGCGGGCGGTAGCGGAGCACCCCGGGGCTCCCTCTATGCGACACTCACCGGCCCAGCCGGGCACGTGCACGAGCCGCAGCGCGGGCTGGCGCTGCACGTGCGTGTGGAAGGGCTCCCGCAGCGCCACGGTGGCTCGCAGCACGTGGCACTGTTGCTCCAGGAGCCGCGAACTGTTCTACTGTAGCGGGCGGTAGCGGAGCACCCCGGGGCTCCCTCTATGCGACACTCACCGGCCCAGCCGGGCACGTGCACGAGCCGCAGCGCGGGCTGGCGCTGCACGTGCGTGTGGAAGGGCTCCCGCAGCGCCACGGTGGCTCGCAGCACGTGGCACTGTTGCTCCAGGAGCCGCGAACTGTTCTACTGTAGCGGGCGGTAGCGGAGCACCCCGGGGCTCCCTCTATGCGACACTCACCGGCCCAGCCGGGCACGTGCACGAGCCGCAGCGCGGGCTGGCGCTGCACGTGCGTGTGGAAGGGCTCCCGCAGCGCCACGGTGGCTCGCAGCACGTGGCACTGTTGCTCCAGGAGCGCCGCGAACTGTTCTACTGTAGCGGGCGGTAGCGGAGCACCCCGGGGCTGCCTCTATGCGACACTCACCGGCCCAGCCGGGCACGTGCACGAGCCGCAGCGCGGGCTGGCGCTGCACGTGCGTGTGGAAGGGCTCCCGCAGCGCCACGGTGGCTCGCAGCACGTGGCACTGTTGCTCCAGGAGCGCCGCGAACTGTTCTACTGTAGCGGGCGGTAGCGGAGCACCCCGGGGCTGCCTCTATGCGACACTCACCGGCCCAGCCGGGCACGTGCACGAGCCGCAGCGCGGGCTGGCGCTGCACGTGCGTGTGGAAGGGCTCCCGCAGCGCCACGGTGGCTCGCAGCACGTGGCACTGTTGCTCCAGGAGCGCCGCGAACTGTTCTACTGTAGCGGGCGGTAGCGGAGCACCCCGGGGCTGCCTCTATGCGACACTCACCGGCCCAGCCGGGCACGTGCACGAGCCGCAGCGCGGGCTGGCGCTGCACGTGCGTGTGGAAGGGCTCCCGCAGCGCCACGGTGGCTCGCAGCACGTGGCACTGTTGCTCCAGGAGCGCCGCGAACTGTTCTACTGTAGCGGGCGGTAGCGGAGCACCCCGGGGCTCCCTCTATGCGACACTCACCGGCCCAGCCGGGCACGTGCACGAGCCGCAGCGCGGGCTGGCGCTGCACGTGCGTGTGGAAGGGCTCCCGCAGCGCCACGGTGGCTCGCAGCACGTGGCACTGTTGCTCCAGGAGCGCCGCGAACTGTTCTACTGTAGCGGGCGGTAGCGGAGCACCCCGGGGCTGCCTCTATGCGACACTCACCGGCCCAGCCGGGCACGTGCACGAGCCGCAGCGCGGGCTGGCGCTGCACGTGCGTGTGGAAGGGCTCCCGCAGCGCCACGGTGGCTCGCAGCACGTGGCACTGTTGCTCCAGGAGCGCCGCGAACTGTTCTACTGTAGCGGGCGGTAGCGGAGCACCCCGGGGCTGCCTCTATGCGACACTCACCGGCCCAGCCGGGCACGTGCACGAGCCGCAGCGCGGGCTGGCGCTGCACGTGCGTGTGGAAGGGCTCCCGCAGCGCCACGGTGGCTCGCAGCACGTGGCACTGTTGCTCCAGGAGCGCCGCGAACTGTTCTACTGTAGCGGGCGGTAGCGGAGCACCCCGGGGCTGCCTCTATGCGACACTCACCGGCCCAGCCGGGCACGTGCACGAGCCGCAGCGCGGGCTGGCGCTGCACGTGCGTGTGGAAGGGCTCCCGCAGCGCCACGGTGGCTCGCAGCACGTGGCACTGTTGCTCCAGGAGCGCCGCGAACTGTTCTACTGTAGCGGGCGGTAGCGGAGCACCCCGGGGCTGCCTCTATGCGACACTCACCGGCCCAGCCGGGCACGTGCACGAGCCGCAGCGCGGGCTGGCGCTGCACGTGCGTGTGGAAGGGCTCCCGCAGCGCCACGGTGGCTCGCAGCACGTGGCACTGTTGCTCCAGGAGCGCCGCGAACTGTTCTACTGTAGCGGGCGGTAGCGGAGCACCCCGGGGCTCCCTCTATGCGACACTCACCGGCCCAGCCGGGCACGTGCACGAGCCGCAGCGCGGGCTGGCGCTGCACGTGCGTGTGGAAGGGCTCCCGCAGCGCCACGGTGGCTCGCAGCACGTGGCACTGTTGCTCCAGGAGCGCCGCGAACTGTTCTACTGTAGCGGGCGGTAGCGGAGCACCCCGGGGCTCCCTCTATGCGACACTCACCGGCCCAGCCGGGCACGTGCACGAGCCGCAGCGCGGGCTGGCGCTGCACGTGCGTGTGGAAGGGCTCCCGCAGCGCCACGGTGGCTCGCAGCACGTGGCACTGTTGCTCCAGGAGCGCCGCGAACTGTTCTACTGTAGCGGGCGGTAGCGGAGCACCCCGGGGCTGCCTCTATGCGACACTCACCGGCCCAGCCGGGCACGTGCACGAGCCGCAGCGCGGGCTGGCGCTGCACGTGCGTGTGGAAGGGCTCCCGCAGCGCCACGGTGGCTCGCAGCACGTGGCACTGTTGCTCCAGGAGCGCCGCGAACTGTTCTACTGTAGCGGGCGGTAGCGGAGCACCCCGGGGCTGCCTCTATGCGACACTCACCGGCCCAGCCGGGCACGTGCACGAGCCGCAGCGCGGGCTGGCGCTGCACGTGCGTGTGGAAGGGCTCCCGCAGCGCCACGGTGGCTCGCAGCACGTGGCACTGTTGCTCCAGGAGCGCCGCGAACTGTTCTACTGTAGCGGGCGGTAGCGGAGCACCCCGGGGCTCCCTCTATGCGACACTCACCGGCCCAGCCGGGCACGTGCACGAGCCGCAGCGCGGGCTGGCGCTGCACGTGCGTGTGGAAGGGCTCCCGCAGCGCCACGGTGGCTCGCAGCACGTGGCACTGTTGCTCCAGGAGCGCCGCGAACTGTTCTACTGTAGCGGGCGGTAGCGGAGCACCCCGGGGCTGCCTCTATGCGACACTCACCGGCCCAGCCGGGCACGTGCACGAGCCGCAGCGCGGGCTGGCGCTGCACGTGCGTGTGGAAGGGCTCCCGCAGCGCCACGGTGGCTCGCAGCACGTGGCACTGTTGCTCCAGGAGCGCCGCGAACTGTTCTACTGTAGCGGGCGGTAGCGGAGCACCCCGGGGCTGCCTCTATGCGACACTCACCGGCCCAGCCGGGCACGTGCACGAGCCGCAGCGCGGGCTGGCGCTGCACGTGCGTGTGGAAGGGCTCCCGCAGCGCCACGGTGGCTCGCAGCACGTGGCACTGTTGCTCCAGGAGCGCCGCGAACTGTTCTACTGTAGCGGGCGGTAGCGGAGCACCCCGGGGCTCCCTCTATGCGACACTCACCGGCCCAGCCGGGCACGTGCACGAGCCGCAGCGCGGGCTGGCGCTGCACGTGCGTGTGGAAGGGCTCCCGCAGCGCCACGGTGGCTCGCAGCACGTGGCACTGTTGCTCCAGGAGCGCCGCGAACTGTTCTACTGTAGCGGGCGGTAGCGGAGCACCCCGGGGCTCCCTCTATGCGACACTCACCGGCCCAGCCGGGCACGTGCACGAGCCGCAGCGCGGGCTGGCGCTGCACGTGCGTGTGGAAGGGCTCCCGCAGCGCCACGGTGGCTCGCAGCACGTGGCACTGTTGCTCCAGGAGCGCCGCGAACTGTTCTACTGTAGCGGGCGGTAGCGGAGCACCCCGGGGCTGCCTCTATGCGACACTCACCGGCCCAGCCGGGCACGTGCACGAGCCGCAGCGCGGGCTGGCGCTGCACGTGCGTGTGGAAGGGCTCCCGCAGCGCCACGGTGGCTCGCAGCACGTGGCACTGTTGCTCCAGGAGCGCCGCGAACTGTTCTACTGTAGCGGGCGGTAGCGGAGCACCCCGGGGCTCCCTCTATGCGACACTCACCGGCCCAGCCGGGCACGTGCACGAGCCGCAGCGCGGGCTGGCGCTGCACGTGCGTGTGGAAGGGCTCCCGCAGCGCCACGGTGGCTCGCAGCACGTGGCACTGTTGCTCCAGGAGCGCCGCGAACTGTTCTACTGTAGCGGGCGGTAGCGGAGCACCCCGGGGCTCCCTCTATGCGACACTCACCGGCCCAGCCGGGCACGTGCACGAGCCGCAGCGCGGGCTGGCGCTGCACGTGCGTGTGGAAGGGCTCCCGCAGCGCCACGGTGGCTCGCAGCACGTGGCACTGTTGCTCCAGGAGCGCCGCGAACTGTTCTACTGTAGCGGGCGGTAGCGGAGCACCCCGGGGCTCCCTCTATGCGACACTCACCGGCCCAGCCGGGCACGTGCACGAGCCGCAGCGCGGGCTGGCGCTGCACGTGCGTGTGGAAGGGCTCCCGCAGCGCCACGGTGGCTCGCAGCACGTGGCACTGTTGCTCCAGGAGCGCCGCGAACTGTTCTACTGTAGCGGGCGGTAGCGGAGCACCCCGGGGCTCCCTCTATGCGACACTCACCGGCCCAGCCGGGCACGTGCACGAGCCGCAGCGCGGGCTGGCGCTGCACGTGCGTGTGGAAGGGCTCCCGCAGCGCCACGGTGGCTCGCAGCACGTGGCACTGTTGCTCCAGGAGCGCCGCGAACTGTTCTACTCTAGCGTCGCTGAGCACGGCGCCCTCTAGCGGGCAGTAGCGGAGCACCACGCCGTGGCTCTCCGTTTCGCACACCTCTATGCTGATCTGTGGACGTGTCGCGACTTGTTATTAGCTGGCCATACACGTACGGATTTGCCCGCCGGACCTGCCTGAAAGATGTGTCTGACGGGCATTTGACGGACACATCCACCAATCATCGTCGAAAAGAGAAACTGGTGAGTTTCTTCCGGCGCTTCTTCTCACCAGAAGGTCAATTACCCGAAGCGCCAAAAGAAAAGAATTAGAGATGAGACATGTAAAAGAGCCCTTGAGGGCCTACTTACAGAAATAAATTATTTTATTTTTTATTTTATTATTGTGTGGCGAGAAATAGACACAGATTTGTCCGCCGGATGTCTGTCCGCTGTCCGTTGGTTTTTAGCAAGGACAGCGGACAGACATCCGGCGGACAAATCTGTGTCTATTTCACGCCACACATTGATGGATGTGCCCATCAGATGCCCGTCAGACCCATCTGTCAGGCAGGTCCGGCGGGCAAATCCGTACGTGTATGGCCAGCTATTAGCACGGATTTTTCATATATCGATACCTTTAGACTCAAAGGGCGTAAGCTCCATTAGAACCTACGGCGTTTACGTCCTTTGAATCTAAAGGTATCGATATAGCCTCATTTTCTGCAGAGCTGCCAGATTATAGGGAACGTGCACGACGAAAGTGCTGCCAACTGATGCCGTCAATCTAAATCAAGTAGGGGCCACATTGCCGGAAACGCCATTAATTTATTGCGATGAAGAACGATTAACGTCAGTGTAGCTACGACTTATCATATTTGACATTGACTCTTACATATTGTCACAGACATTGACAGCTTGATTTGACAGGGGTGATAGTTTCCTTTATCGTCTACTCTTTTGTCGTTTAGTGCTGCCACCTATTATAGTTCGTGCACGTTCCCTATATAATTGAATAATAGTACAGTCAAGGAATTTAATTTCCTACCCAATTCATTGAAATGTTGTTAAGCATTCACGATGCATTAAGGTCGAAATTTCTATTTCAGTAATAGTATTTAAATGTCAATACGTATTATTTGTCACTGCATATTACAGATAACCTCTTTGCGAAGTCATTTGCTCATCTAATTACGAATACGTGTCAGTTGGTGTCAGTGTCAATCAAGAAAATTTTAAAATAATTCCGAATCCAGACTCCGGAAAGTCTACCGCAAACGTCGATAATCTAAATTTCGTTATCTGCGTTCCTTTTATTCCAATATTGCAAGAGCGAGAAAGATGGACTTTCTTCGAATTTCGATTCCGCCGTTGTCGTCCTTTTTTGGTAGAGCCTTGACGTTCCAAATTTCAGTTCACCATGTCAACGTTGTTTATCTGTTACCTGGTTACTGACACAAAACAATGCGTGTGATATGTCAAAGTAACGTCGTACTCTAGCTAGCTCTTATGATGACAGTATGCTGTACGATATTGGACCTTAGGTGGGTTGGAAATTAAATTCCTTGACTGTACATTACACAGCTAGGGTGGTAAAACAAAGAAAGGACGAGATCGCAGATGTTTGCGGCTCGAGCTGCAAGCGAGGGACGTAAATATGCGATCGAGGGCTTTCTTTATTATCTACCGTTTTGTGTACATCATTTTATGTCGACACTTGGCCAGAAAGTGGCTTTTTTCGTACGCGTAGCGTGCGGTAAATGTCACTTTATGATCAGGCGTGGCATAATAAAAGTATAATCAGGAGGCTCAGTGTATCTTCCTTGTATCCAAACCCTCAAAGTATAACTGAATAAGAATAGGCTAGACGACTAAAAAAAACTGTTTAGTCCGTCTGTTACATTATTAAAAAATATTGTACACGTATTTTTTCTTTTGTTTGACAAACAAAAACTGACGAGGATAGAGTGCTTAGAAGTTTCGAGTGACGTCACTCCTAGGTACAATTTTCACCTAGGAGTGACGTCACAAGCCCCCACTCCAGAAGTTTGATGATCTATAACTTTGTCGATTTTTAATACTTTGATAAACCAAAAAATACGTGTCCCATATTTTTCCATAATTTAACTGACGGACTAAATAGAATTACATATTTTTAACCCAGTCGTCATCCCTATTGTCGTAGACTATTTTTCTAACACTAGACAGACAACTTCATAGAAATGTCAAGCTAATTTTAATATTGTTTTATAGGAGAGCTACAGCCAAGCTGCTTGGTGTGGGTTTATTATTTATTTATTTATTTATTTAAACTTTATTGCACAATAATAAAAAAGTACAATTGGCGGACTTAATGCCTTAAGGCAGACAGGCAGGCTTAATGCTTAAGGGTTTCGGAGATACTTTGCAAATTCCTAGACTGACTTGAGATAAAAAACCCTAAAAAAAGTTGTTATTTTTTTCTACCGATTGAAATGTGAAATAATCATAAAAAAGCGGACTGATAATAAAAAAATGTACTAACAGCTGTGTCTAGCAGTCTCGTGAAGAGGTTATCTATCTAGGACAGTGGTTCCAAACATGGGGGTAATTACCCCTTTAGGGATAAAATTAAGTTTTCTCAGGAGTAATACTCATATTAAGTTTTTTTCTTTGAGTACTTTCATATGTAATGTTTGTCTGTATTTACCTATTTTTTGGAGGGGTAATGATACAAATCTAGAGGGGGTCTGTGGGTGATGTGGCAATAAAGGTTAGGAACCACTGATCTAGTAAGATGTAGTAACTGACCATATCGGCTTCCCGCTGCAGCACCTGGCCGAGCCAGGAGTTGAGTTTGTCGTAGTACGGCGGCGGTTTGTCCACCTCCAAGGGAGCGAACTGGAACGTCACGCAGGCCGACGCGCAAGAGATCGCCTCCTACACGACAACCAGGGAATAGTACATTGTGCACCGAGGGTAGTAAGAAGGGGATTACTAACGAGAGTCTATTAGAAGCCCGACGCCGTAGGCGGAGGGCTTTTAATGACTCGAGTTTGTAATATTCTTACTGCCCGTGATACACACAATGTTTTTCATGACATTTGCGAGGAAAAAAAAAATAAAACATAAAAATGAAATAAACTAAACACACCCGCTAAGAGACAACTTCAACTGTCAACTTTTTCAATATAGTCTTCCACAGATAATGCTAAGAACTGCGTTTAGTTTTTAAACTTGACAGGCAATGTCGCCAGATTGTACCGATTTTCAAAATAAAATTTTAAACTACGGAAATAATAGTAAAATATACCATATAAGTTTTATTTACACTAAAATTGGTTTTGTAGCCAAGTTTTGAAGATGTGAAATAGCCTTGGCTGATTCGAAACCTCCTTAGTCTGAAATGACGTACGACTTTTAAAACTAAACTCATAACTCCCGAGGGAGTTATAGATTTTCATACAGTTTTTCCTCCCGTGGGAGTTATAGATATTTGTAACCCACGGGGGGTAAATCGGCTCGAGTTGATCTATAAGCGCGCGTGTTATAACACCCTTTACGAGCAAGTGTGATGAAAACCTTTTAGTTATTACTAGCTGCCCCGGTGAACGCCGTTCCGCCTTGGAATCTTTTTTTTTTTTGATGTTTTAGTGTCCGACCGAAACTAGTTTTCGCGGCCGAAACCGAAACTTCCATATAAGGTCATGCTTTCGTGGGAAGATAAAAAAAATTACAATCATAATCAATCAGTCTTCATTTTTGAATAACATATTAATCATTTTATGCCACACCTGGCCATAAAGTGGCTTTTTCCGCACGCTGCGCGTACGGAAAAAGCCGCTTTCTGGCCAAGTGTAGACATAAAATGATGTACACAACACGGGAGGTAATAAAGAAAGCCTTCGATCGCATATTTACGTCCCTCGCTTGCAGCTCGGGCCGCAAACTTCTGCGATCTCGGCCTTTCTTTGTATTACCACCCTAGTTGTGTAATGTACTATAGTATCTGATATTTAGAATTTAGAGTAATCATTAGAAAGAAAGAAAGAAAATACATTTATGCACGACAGCACAAGATAAAAAAAAAACAACAATAAAAATATTATAAATTAAACTTAAGATACCCTGCCACAAAACGGTCCCATCTCAGCAAAATGCCGACCTTAGAGTCAACGCTAATAAATATATCATATTATAACCTCTTATTTGAAATAGTTTATCTGTGCTTTTTGAAAAACAAAAAAAAAACTGTTCGATTGCAGTTCGAAACCAATCAAATTCAGTTTCAGTTTCGGCCGTAGTTTTGGTCGGACGGCAGCCGAAACCCGTTTTTTGGCCGAAACGAAAAGTTTTAATAGTTATGCTGTTATTCGGGGCACAGACAAACCCAACAAAACAAAGATTAAAAATCGGTCAACCCGTTCTCGAGTTAAATGGTGTAAGTAACACGACTTTGTTTTATGTATATAAATGTATTAAGTAAGCATTTGTTGTAATAAATAATTAATATAGGTACGATATATAACTTCTTATTTCAAATAAAATTTTGAAATAAAGACTGTCCGATCGCAGTAGGAAACCAAACAAATTCAGTTTCGGTTTTGGCCGTAGTTTCGGTCGGATGGCAGCCGAAACCGAAACTATGCCGAAGCCTGTTATTTTGCCGAAACAGAAATTTCGGTCGGACTCTAGTACGATTTGAAAGTAATGAAATAGGCGAGTACTTACAACTATATCTACATTCGGTGGTTCGTCGCCACCCGGCTGCTCGCTCTGAAATAATATGCATTAACATGAGATGTTGTAGTAGCGTCTACCTACACTACTTTCGGTCAACTTGTTTTAATTTTAGTTTTTAAGTTATATTATGTGAGTCATATAATTTTTTACATTTCTGCATGTTATTGTAAATCATGTAAATTTAATGATACCTAAGGCCGGCCTTACACAGTCTGAATCCGAATCTGAATTCATACTCTGAATTCAGAGTCTGAATTCAGAACGCACGGAATTGCATACAATTTAACTATTATCCACACACATTCTGATTTTTTCAGATTATTCTGATTCGGATTCAGACTGTGTAAGGCCAGGCTCCGGAATTCAGGCTCTGAATTCAGAGTATGAATTCAGATTCGGATTCAGACTGTGTAAGGCCGGCCTAAGTAGATACCTGTTTAATAGTCTATTTCTTGTTTCCCATTTTGTGTTTTGACGTTTGGAGGTCCTTTACACCTCCGAAACATGTAATAGTAGTAATAGTTCGTCGATTTGGGCAGTGGGGCTCCGCCCCCGGCCAGCCCCACAGCACCCCCTCGCGGCTCACAGTTACTCACCAGTATCTTGAGTTCGGCCTCACTGATGACCTTCCTCGCGGCCCTGGCGGAGCGGAAGGCCTGCTGCAGCCGCGCGGAGAGCGCGCGCGCGCCGGCGGCCCGCAGCGCCGCCCACAGCGGCAGCGCGGGCAGCCGGGCTCCGCCCCCGGCCAGCCCGCTAGCGCCCCCTCACAGTTACTCACCAGTATCTTGAGTTCGGCCTCACTGATGACCTTCCTCGCGGCCCTGGCGGAGCGGAAGGCCTGCTGCAGCCGCGCGGAGAGCGCGCGCGCGCCGGCGGCCCGCAGCGCCGCCCACAGCGGCAGCGCGGGCAGCCGGGCTCCGCCCCCGGCCAGCCCGCTAGCGCCCCCTCACAGTTACTCACCAGTATCTTGAGTTCGGCCTCACTGATGACCTTCCTCGCGGCCCTGGCGGAGCGGAAGGCCTGCTGCAGCCGCGCGGAGAGCGCGCGCGCGCCGGCGGCCCGCAGCGCCGCCCACAGCGGCAGCGCGGGCAGCCGGGCTCCGCCCCCGGCCAGCCCGCTAGCGCCCCCTCACAGTTACTCACCAGTATCTTGAGTTCGGCCTCACTGATGACCTTCCTCGCGGCCCTGGCGGAGCGGAAGGCCTGCTGCAGCCGCGCGGAGAGCGCGCGCGCGCCGGCGGCCCGCAGCGCCGCCCACAGCGGCAGCGCGGGCAGCCGGGCTCCGCCCCCGGCCAGCCCCGCTAGCGCCGCCAGCGCCCCCTCGCGGCTGCTCACCTGCAACACACGTCAATATCAGGGAACAGGAAGAACCGGCTATTAGTGTCCGACCGAAACTGGTTTTCACGGCCGAAACCGAAACCAAATTTCGGCTTTGATCTCAGCTTCGGCCGAAACCAGAACCGAAACCGACACTTCCATATAAGGAAAAATAACAATCATAATCAGTCAATCTTCATTTTTAAATAACATATTAATTATTGAGTCCCTGATATTTAAAGTAATCATTAATATACCGTATTATAACTTCTTGTATGCCACACCTGGCCATAAAGTGGCTTTTTCCACACGCTGCGCGTACGGAAAAAGCCGCTTTCTAGCGAAGTGTAGACATAAAATGATGTACACAACTAGGGAGGTAATAAAGAAAGCCCTCGATCGCATATTTACGTCCCTCGCTTGCAGCTCGGGCCGCAAACTTCTGCGATCTCGGCCTTTCTTTATATTACTACCCTAGTTGTGTAATGTACTAATTTCAAATAGTTTATCTGTACTTTTTTGAAAAAAGACTGTCTGATCTGATCGCAGTTCGAAACCAATCAAATTCAGTTTCGGTTTCGGCCGGGGGCAGCCGAAACCGAAACCCGTTTTTTAGCCGAAACCAAAATTTCGGTCGGAGTCTACCGGCTGTTGCTTGTCGGTTACTTTTAGCAAACTACACTTAAAACTCCCACTAGCTCGATCACACTCTACATAGGAAAGGTTTTGTACAAATACTTTAAATAAAGACTACATTTTTTATGATGATGATGAAGCCTAGTCTTTTTGAGTCTCAATAAATTTACAAGGGCTTTAAGCCTTTAAATATGTAAGCCTTCTATCGGAAGACCAGCGCTGGCAGCGAGCTTACTTTGTGTATGATTTTTGTATTTTACTGTCTTCCTTTTTGCTGTCATAAATATATTTTTTTTCTAAGATGTTTGAATTCCATAAAAAAGAAGGTGACATGTTTTGTGTTTCGTCATATACATCCACTATGTTTCCGCACAATACTTACAGAATTAACACCTTTGGAATGATCGTTTGCTGTTATAGGCTCGGGAATTTTGTAAAATGTCTGTAATACAATTAAGGAAGCGATATGTTAATAGCTTATCTTAGTAAATACCTACATACTGTTTGTATCCAGTTCAAAAGAGAAATATAGGCAACCCCGAACAGTAAAACCTGTGTAAAATAGGTTCTCATAGATGGCGTTTAGGTTAATTCCTATTAAAACAGAAAGATGCGGAAGTCAACGTTGATGGCAGAATTGAGGGTTTTTTCTGGGTGTACGGTGGACGAGTGGTTGAGTCACTGAGCCGGAAATCCAGAGGTACCGGGTTCGATTCCCGGTCTGTACGCAGGCGAGTGCCATTTAATTTTTCTATGTACTTTGATTTCTTGTATCTATATATGTAACATAAAATGTGGTGTAAATTACCCGCATTAAAAAAATCAATGAAGAGACAAAAATGTTTCTTTCATATAAAGTAATCTTTATTTTTTCCTCTAAACGAAATTTGAAACGAACAGTAATCTTATTTTTCACACCTCCTATTCAGAAAAAAGTATTTTGATCCCTCATAAGAGGGATCAAAGTGATACTTTTCTGTTCAAGGACTACCTACAGGGTATTTTTAGTTTGAACCTGCTTAGAATATGCCATTGCCATACCATACATTATAGACTCTACATATCAACTCTACATATCGACTCTACATTATTGACTCTACATATCGATTCTACATATCGACTCTACATATCAACTCTACATATCGACTCTACATATCGACTCTCCATATCGACTCTACATTATCGACTCTACATTATTGACTCTACATATCGACTCTAAATATCAACTCTACATATCGACTCTACATATCGACTCTCCATATCGACTCTACATATCGACTCTCCATATCGACTCTACATTATCGACTCTACATTATTGACTCTACATATCGACTCTACATATCGATTCTACATATCGACTCTACATATCGACTCGACATATCGACTCTCCATATCGACTCTACATTATTGCTCTACATATCGACTCTACATATCAACTCTACATATCGACTCTACATATCGACTCTCCATATCGACTCTACATTATCGACTCTACATTGACTCTACATATCGACTCTACATAAAGTCGATAATAAGGAATGGCCCAGACCACAGGTGTTTGGGGTCCGAGCCGCAGGCGAGGGCCATAAATATAATATGGTATGGAAGTGGTAAATTCGTCCCGTCCGTAAAAAGTAATAAACGTTTTATAAAATAATAAGGAACTGTAAATTTAACAATTTCACATTTCATTTTATTAAAAATGTGTGATGCTCTTTGACTAACTCTATATTTCGTTTTCGTTATTTTGGTAGGTAGCGTTTGTATTTAAATTTTCCTCATAGTCGGTGTGAAAAGCAGTATGTGTCACTCGGTAGCAAAATTATTTTCACCTCGGGCGTTAACACTTGAATCCCTCACTACGCTCCGGATTATACTTTAGAATCCCTCGCTACGCTCGGGATTCTATTGTATAATCCTTCGCTTCGTTCAGGATTCAATATACGCCCTCGCCGTAAATACATCATTTTGCTCCCTTGTGACACAATCTACTATTTTTTCCTCCATACGAAGCGAAGAAATCAACAGAATGTTGGAATTCGAATATAAGAGAATCGGCTCAGAGTTGGTAGAGAAAGATTTTAGGGAGACCTGATAAAAATCTATCCTAAAATCTGCGAACCAGCATAAATAAACATATATATACTCGTATGTGCTCATTTTGTAACCTCCTTCACGTTGTTCGCTCGGTCAACTAAACACATGGTGCTATATTAAAAGGATACAACAGTAGGTAGTCCGGGAACACCGAACCAGGGCCCCGGTGTGAGCGTCACCGAGTCCGCTATACTGTAGCTCTGAAACAGACAGCCGGCTTGCATTATATGAGGCGTGTCTTTTCAAAAGGGCTTATTTCTCTATGAAAACCATAAAAAATAAGCCCTTTTGAACAGACACTCCGCATATATAAACACATAATAAAATCATATTAATACAGTGATTGTAAATACATACAAGTTTTTACCAAAAAGGTTACTTAGGCGATACGCGTCGGCTAATGCCGACAGGGAGGCACTACCACCTAACGACTGCTAGTCACTAGTAACTAGTAACGTTCACCCCACAGAAATATATCGATACTAGCGACCCGCCCCGGCTTCGCACGGTGTTTCTCTATTATCCTTCCTCTTCAATCACTCTATCTATTAAAAAAAACAGCATCAAAATCCGTTGCGTAGTTTTAAAGATTTAAGCATACATAGTGATATAGGGACAGAGAAAGCGACTTTGTTTTATACTATGTAGTGATTGAATGGCAATCAAGCGTTTAACGATTTTCACTTGGCGTTTGGCGCCAAAAGTGTAATTTAGTGATAGAAAACATACATTTTCCATATCATTCGGTGGTATTTGAACACATAATTACACCATTCTGCCGTCCTAGTCTAAAAGGCGACTTTTTGCTATGAGAGTTCATAGTAGAAAGTCGCCTTTTAGACTAGGACGGCAGCATTATTATCAGATTTGAAAATCTGATAATAATATTGACGGCAACTCAAGTTAACGGAGTGCAAGGTAGGTCGTTGCCACTTCTTTTTAGCACGCGAGGTACATACACATTTTCTTTCTACCTCGATATATTTTTGTGCGTGGTACAGACACTTTTGTCTTTTGTTTAGATATATTTCTGTGGCTCACCCCATCTCTAGGCATGGCAGCGCGGAATGCTAACGCGTGACGTCGTCGCCGGCCAGCCACTAATGACACTCACCTCATCTCTAAGTATGGCGGCGGGCAGCGCTAACGCGTGCTAGCCTCGGCGGCGGCCCGCGTCGGCCAGTGCCGACAAGGTGCCCGCGCACGTGCAGGTGCAGGCTGCCGCGGCGGCACGCGTCGGCTAATGCCGACAAGGAGTCACTACCACCCAGCCACTACTGACTCACCTCATCTCTAAGCATGGCGGCGGGGAGCGCTAATGCGTGTCCACGCACGTGCAGGTGCAAGCCACGGCGGCGGCCCGTGTCGGCCAGTGCCGACAAGGAGTCACTACCACGCACCCACTACTGACACTCACCTCGTCTCTAAGCATGGCGGCGGGCAGCGCTAACGCGTGCCCGCGCACGTGCAGGTGCAAGCCGCGGCGGCGGCACGCGTCGGCTAATGCCGACAAGTCGTCGCCGCCGCCCAGCGGCACGGCGCCGGCGGCTCCCAGCGCAAGCAGCGGCTGCCGCTCCATGGCCACATCTTCTTCGCAGAGCCTCTCAAGCGCTGCGACGTCCATACCACGCCCTAAGGATAAACGATTAATTAATTATAGAAAGAAAGAATAGTACACATTACGTATACATTACGCGGCGGTAAAATAAGGAATGTCTCAGATCGCAAGTATTTGACGCCCGGGCGATAAATATGCAAGGCTTTCTAAATTACCGCCCGTGATAAGTACAAAATTGTACGTCTTCCCCAGGCTAGAAAGTGGAATTTTCTGCACGCGTAGCGTGCGGTAATTGCCACTTTACTACACGGCTGTAGACACTCACCAGCCGCGGCGACCGGCACGGGCCGCACGCAGCCCAGCGGCAGCCCCAGCTGCCGGCACAAGTGTTGCACGACGCCCAGGGGACTCGCAACACAGCTGTAGATGCAGGGTAGCCGTGTTGCAAACGCGAGCGCTGGAAATAGGGGTATTGACTAATGTTGAATTTTACAACATAATATGCGTGTTCGTTGATCGCTGGGACTCTCAATTATTGCAATGGTGGATACGGATACAGAAGATCCGTTAATGTAATAAATATAAAGTTTTGTTTGTTTTCTTTCTTTGTGTACTAACATTAATTATAAGTTTATGTTTGTTACACAGAACACACACTACGAACTAACACTTATGGGCTTAAAGCCTGAAATAAACTATTTGAATTTGAATTTGAATATAGTCACATGGATTGGAAAATACTAAATTATCATAACCCGAAAGAAATAAACAAAAAATGTATAAAAAATATAAATGTATAAAAAAATCGGTTGTCTGTAAAGTCGGTTTACTGACGATAGTCGAACGTGATAACGTTGACCTTGACCCTGACTTTGACTTTGACTTTGACATTGACATTGACATTGACTTTGAATTGACATTGACATTGACTTCGACTTCGATTTCGACTTCGACTTCGACTTCGACGTCGACTTTGACTTTGACTTTGACTTCGACTTGAGTACCAGGCGCCCTTTTCTCAGCAGCAGCAGGGATTTTTTGTCACGATTGGCCGCCCCTAATATCTGGCCGCCCTAGGCCCGGGCCTACTAGGCCTTAGGGCAAATCCGCCACTGGTCTCTTGTCATTCAATAGAGATTTTTGACAGCCGTATCTTAGGGAATAAGGGCTATTTTATTAACAATTTGTAAGAAACTATCGTCTTAACGACTTTAGTGCTGGAATAATATAAAGTACCTATTTGACAGGTAACGACCCTGCAAGGTAACGGCCCATGACGTCACACTTTTTCGTGCGTGCAGCCGGCTCCATCGAATTATAAGACGTTATCACGTCAAAACGATATTTTTTTTATAGTCTTAAAGAAAAATTAAAGTCAATTTCGGAATGCTTAAATAACACTGAAAAAATAAATGACGTCATAAGTTCCTGCTGTTTTGTATAGAGTGTTTTTAATGCTCAGTACGATCTGCTACTTTTGATTACAAATTGTGGCTGTTATACAAATGTATTAGGTGTCATATAGATATTTGTTCCTCACAAATAGTAGAATCGATTTACGACAGAAAAATAATCGAGTCAACAGGCGAATTGTGCAAATTTGAATTATTTCTACAATAGAGTACAAAAACACTGGCCATGAGCAAAAAACGCGAAAAAAATACGGGTTCGGGTATAGAGGCGCCCTTTTGTATGCTTTTTTTCTAGTTTGCAACATGGTAAGTATCAGTCATTTGCAGTCAGAGGATCTTCAAATTCTTTTAGCTTATTATGCGTTCCAACCAAAACTGCGTTGAGAAGAGTCTCGCGCACGCGCGCGTTTTGATCGGACGTGTGACGGTAGCCTATGCGTAAAGCCATGGCCTCTAACGTGATAAAATGTACATCTTGCAATATTGTGATATGTGAAGTACTGGCGTTTGTGCAAAACAAAGTGGACGTGATGAGCGAAGAGAGTCTAAAAAAGTTGGTCACTTCTTCGTTCTCCACAAAAGAAATCGAAACGGCCAAAAATTTGCTCTTTGACTCGTTAACTACAAAGCAGCGTAAGATATTGCGCAAAAATAGTGGTAAAAGTGAACGTGATCTTCAAGACATGATATCTCTCTTTAAGCAGCAAAATAGCGAAGACCTGCCCGTTTTTGTAGCAAGGGATTTACATCGACTCCCTCCGATTAGTTTCGATCATGTCGATGTGACTCGGTTATTGAAGGACATTATAATATTAAAAACAGACCTTGAAAATATTAAAACAACATATGTCACTGAGCAGCAACTAAATCTGATTCGGGATGACTTGGTTAATCTAAAGCAAGCATCACTTGTAAATCCGTTCGATTTAAACGTCAACCGAAAACGCGGTGGTGCTATTAGGCATACTACTAGTTTCAATTTCGATAGCGGTCCGATGGGCCTACCGCCTTGCTTAGAAAAAAACGAAGAGCGCAAATGCAGTACGCCGCATGCCGATAATGAAGTTCCGAATAAGTACGACTTAAGCGCGAAAGCAGAGAATGTTATGCTGTCTCACTCCCCCGTGCAAGAAACAAATGCATTGGCCAAGTCACCCGATGCGCGGCGAGAGAGCGAGGCAGCTATACCCGTACCTCAACGGGCGCGTGAGACGGCGCAACAGTGTTTACCTGATATAAGCGTATGGCCCAAGTGTAGAACGGTAGCGAAGATTATATCTGTGGAGCATGATGACGTGAGGCAAAATAATGAGAACAGTCCAGGATGGAACAAGGCAGTGAATAAAAAGAAGCGAAGGAAACAGAATCGGTTGACAGGACGCGAAGGGAAAGCAGTGACTCAAGACGGCGGTAAATTCAAAGCTGCAGATATTCGTATTCCGTTGTTTATTAATAATGTGGATATAGAAGCGAGTGAAGAGGACATCCATGATTATATTGAACAAAAAACGGGATTATCTGTAACGCTCAAGAAAATAAATATGAAGACACCGAAACGC
Organism: Eudemis profundana; assembly: GCA_947034925.1. Lineage (NCBI taxonomy): Eukaryota > Metazoa > Arthropoda > Insecta > Lepidoptera > Tortricidae > Eudemis > Eudemis profundana. Next base: position 22,126,479 of record OX344805.1, on the reverse strand, counting down.
TATCATGCGTATAAGATTTTTGTACCACACACCAAATTATCATTATTCCTTGATAGTGGTTTTTGGCCTGAAGGAGTTAAATATCGACGGTTCATTTATTTTGACAGAAGCACATATGAGGCGGAAAAGGAGAATGATAGGAATGACAAGAATTTAACGACATCCTAATGGCACAATTAACTGAAATAAAGCTACTTAGTTTTAATTGTAGATCAGTAACTAGATCGGTTGAGTGTGTACGATCATTGTGTCGTGTGGCAGATATTATCGCACTTCAAGAGACGTGGTTATTACCGGATAATATACCTTATCTAGGGGGCATAGATCATGATTTTGCTTACACCGGAAAATCAGCTGTGGACACGGGAGACGGGTTGCTACGCGGTCGTCCATATGGAGGCGTCGCGTTACTTTGGCGAAAGAGTTTGTTTTCATCCGTGTCGGTAGTGCAGTGTAAAAGTGTGCGCTTATCGGCCGTAAAGATAGAACTATCGGATCGTGCCCTCTTAGTGTTCTCAGTTTATATGCCTACGGACTCGGCGGAGACACTCGGTGAGTTTACAGAGTGTTTAGGTGAATTAGCCGCAATAATTGAGGACTGTCAAATTGACTCAGTGTTCATATTAGGGGACTTTAATGCGCAGCCTGGAAGGAGGTTTGGAAATGAGCTAGATAATTTTTGTAATGATCAAAGTTGGAAGTGTGCAGACATAGAGATATTGGGGCGTGATTCGAACTCATACACGTATGTGAGTGACGTTACTGGGACTAAAAGCTGGCTAGACCATTGCTTAGTAACGGATTCAGCGTGGAGAACAGTACAGGATGTTAAAGTGCACTGCGACGTATATTGGTCCGATCACCACCCCTTAGAAATAAAATGTAATTTAGAATTAATAATAACTAAAAATAAATTGCGTTGTACAAAGCATAATTCAGTTATATGGGGGGATAGAAACACAGAACAGTTGACATTATTTAAGCAGTATTGTAATGATAAATTAAGAGATATAGACTTTCCGGAGGAATTTAGAAATTGTAGTGACAGTGACACATATTGTACGAATGTAAATCATAGGATAATTATTGACAAATTATATGCTAATGTTATAAATATATTAAGTGATGCCGCCACGGCGAGTTGTTCTATAAAAGAGTACAAACGGAAAAAACAGGTTGTAGGGTGGAACAAACATGTCAGGGAAGCCCACATGGAGGCTCGACTGGCGTATCAGAATTGGGTCGCGTGTGGCAAGCCGGAGGGCGGATCTGTGTACAAGGATATGGTTGAAACTAGGAAAGTCTTTAAGCGAAAGCTCAAATGGTGCCAAGATAATGCTGAGCAAATTAAAATGGATATTTTAGCAACGCAGCATTATGATAAGGATTTTCCTAGTTTCTGGAAACAAACCAAGAAACTGAACCCGAGGTCGGGTCTCCCTGTGAGTGTGGGGGGTGTGACTGAGCCTTACCAAGTTGCTGAACTTTTCAAAAACCATTTTGTGGTCGAGCCTCCAAAGGTACCTCGGAGCGATGTGTCACAAAGGGAGCGGCTGCCTGAAGGGCCTCGTGTGAAGTTCACAGCAAAGCAGGTGGCAACAGTGGTGAAGAAAATGAGACGCGGAAAATCTCCAGGGCATGACTCTCTTGGCATTGAACATCTACAGAATGCGGGAGTTCATCTGCCAAGAGTACTTGCCATGTTTTTCACCTTCTGTGTAAGTCATGCCTACCTGCCAGATGAAATGATGAAAACCTTGGTAGTGCCCATAATAAAGAATCGCACAGGAGACGCTGCTGATATAAATAACTATAGACCCATCTCGTTGGCTACGGTTGTGGCTAAAGTGCTGGACAGTGTGCTTGACAAAGAACTGGAGAAAAGCTTAACTCTTCATGACGCGCAATTTGGTTTCAGGCCCGGACTCTCCACGGAGTCAGCAGTTCTTTGTCTCAAGCATACTGTGCGGTACTATACAGACAGGGAAACACCGGTATATGCGTGCTTCCTTGATCTGTCCAAAGCCTTCGATTTGGTGTGCTATGACAAACTTTGGCAAAAACTGTATGAGGAAACGAGCCTACCCAGTGAGTTGATAGAAATGTTCAGATTTTGGTATGGTCATCAGAGAAATGTGGTTAGGTGGGCCGACTCGTTGTCCAGTCCTTACAGGTTGGAGTGCGGCGTGAGACAGGGCGGGCTGTCGTCGCCCAGACTCTTCAGCCTGTATGTCGACCGGCTGATTCATGGTCTCAGCAACACCATGGTCGGGTGCTCTGTGGGAGGCACATTTGTAAACAACATTAGTTATGCTGATGACATGGTGTTGCTGGCACCATCAGCCAATGCCCTAAATAAATTGCTCAGTGTGTGTGAGAAATATGCAGAAGCTCATGGGTTGAAATACAACACTTCCAAGAGTGTATTGTTAATTTTTAAAGCAGGTACCAAATACTACCCACATGTACCTCCCATCAAATTGTATGGCACACCTCTAAATATTGTGAGTGAGTTTAAATACCTAGGCCACTGGGTCACGGAGAGGCTCAATGACGATAAGGATTTGGAGAGAGAGCGTAGGGCGCTGTCAGTCAGAAGTAATATGTTGATCCGTAGGTTTGCAAAATGTACTGACAATGTAAAGATTACCCTTTTTAAAGCATTTTGTCAGTCTTTCTACACCTGCAGCCTATGGATCAACTTTACTCAAAGAGCTTACAGCGCCCTACGTGTTCAATATAATAATGGATTTAGGATGTTGTTGGGGCTGCCACGCCATTGCAGCGCGTCGGGGATGTTTTGTGAGAAGCATACGGATGGCTTCCATGCCATAATGCGCAAGCGTGTAGCATCCCTGGCGAGCCGCCTGCGTGGCAGCCCGAACAGCCTCCTGCAGACCGTGGCGGCGCGCCTAGATGGACCCTTCCACTGCTACTGGGACAGCTTGCACAGAGCTGGGCCGTCTAGTGGACGCAGATAGGGAATTAGGGACTAGTGTGTGTGTATTACTAACATATTTATTAAGTATCATTGTTACTAACAAATTATGGAAATGCTTCCGAAATAAATAATTTTGAATTTGAATTTGAATTATTCTGGGTCAAGTTGATAGCGGACGTGGCAAACGGCGAATCCCGACAAGGTGAAGAATGCTTGTGGTACCTATACAGAGGGCAGCCCATATGGCTCTTGATCAGTATGTGGAGGGATATTATAGTTGGTGACGCTCCTCAGTAATGAGGGAAGGACACGCTCTAAAAAATCTGAGCCGACTAAGAGAGATTTTCTCTTTGTTGGCGTTAACTTAAAAAAAAAAGATATTAAACATATCAACGAAAGCTGATTAATTAAAACAGCAAGTTCATTAGTGATTAAAACAACAATCTAGAATCTTGATAATTTTGACAAGTATATTCCTTGTCTATCATTATTTTCTTCTTTGTATGATTCGATCATGTTTAATTAGTTACCTTATACATCAATGTTTGTTGAATCAAATCAGAACATGGTTGATTGGACTATGATAAACAATCAATATCATCTTAGTTGGTGCATCTAACGTCTTGTTAGGCTCGTATGGAATCTAGATGCTTGATTATAACTATCACAATCTTGTTAGGAGCAACCAATTTTTTTTTAGAAGCAGGAAGAAGTTGTATACTACCTCCATCCTCCAGGTACCGAGGGTAGCGACAGTGTAGCAACATGCGAGTGACCCGCACCAGCCCCTCTAGCTGCTCCTGGTGGTAGTACGCGTTGTAGTCTGCCAGCCTGGAACACAAACTCAATACAGTAGGGTCTCACTAAGGCAACCATAAATCGCGTTTCGTCGGCGGCGCGGAATCCGCGAGATTTAAATGTCTCCGTGTAAAGCAGATAATCACAATTAGTATCAGATTTTCAAGTATGCAAATTGAGCGAGTCTTATAATCCCGTTGGTCTTTTAGTCGGTTAGTCGGTTTGTGGATGGTTTATTTCATAAGAACATATGGTACATGAGATCTTATACAGTAGTCATTATAGGTAGACATTATTCATCCGGATCCGGATTGATATTAGTTTAAGAATTAATAGTAAGGTGTTAAGTTAAGGAGCTGTATTTCTTTTGTATTTTTTTTGTTATAACGTAACCTTTAATTAGGCCAATAAAAACAAAATTCGATATATCCGGACGTTGGGTATGTGAAAATTGTCTGAGGTATATTGAATAAGCTTATCATGCATTATTAGTATTATTTTATTACCACAAAGAACAACAATGGTTATTAAATTAAAGTTACAATTTTCCTAAACTAAAACTTAAAATGGAAAACTTTGCCAATGCTATAGAAAGATGTGACACATAATATATATTTTTCACTTATTTTTAAATTCAGTATGTGATCATTTCTTAAAAATTGCTGGAATCTTATTAAATATATTCGTACACACATAATGTATGCACTTTTCTTTCGCAGTTTCAGCTTGTGGTATCAGTGTATTAGGCTATTTTACAACTTTTTCTGTGGTATGTTTTAGAAAGACCTCTCAATAATAGAAATATCAGTCAAAGAACTATTTCAATATCATAAAAACTCACCGAGACACAACAATGTTAAAATCATGCCCAAGCTTCCTACTAAATTATAAAATAACCACATTTTTACTAAAAAAAACCCGACCGCGGTGCACTTTGAAACTGCATAAAATCCGCCATTTTGTTTATTTTAACGAACTTCATACCCAGTGACACTCGCACCATCAAGACGAATCTACTGATGTATCATTTATCAAAATCGGATGTGCCGTTGAGTAGTTACGAGCGGACACAGGAACGGACATACATACATACATACAGATCAAACACATAACCCTCCTTTGGGCTTCGCCGCAGTCGGGTAAAAATAGCTAAACTATAAAAAAAAGCCTTTTATTTCTCGCATTGAAAAAAACCCATACTACTATATCATACTAGCGTGATAACGCCACATGTTTATACTTTGTCTGGGGAAATAAAGAATTTGTCATGTGGCTACGATAAAACTTGCGGTTATGCTATGACCCCAACAATCTGTAATTAAAAAAATGCTAGTTAAGCGTATAATATATTCATAATATAATGGATATTATTATACGCTTAAATAGCATTTTTTACGGTTTAATTAGTATCGCGGTTCAATGCATGCGCCTGCCACCCGACTTGAAATGAGTCCAGGTCATCCCGCCATCTCCTTCTCGGTCTGCCGAGAAGAGTGGCTGAAAAAAGGGGAGGCCTTTGCCCAGCAGTGGGACACACAAACATGCTAGTAAAAAAAAAAATATTGGTATCGCGGACTTAGTTGCGTCTTCATACGAGCACGTCTACTTGACATCCTGCGGCGTTTAAACGGAATCGCCGATCATTGAACATATTCAATGATCGGCCATTCCGTTTCAACGCCATTTCATAAAATGCATAAAAAAGCTACTATTACGGTGAATAGTATTTGTTATACGCATTTCATACACACAATTACACACTGCATTGGCCAAGTGGTTCACGGCTATCATGATTTGTTCCAACGATATATATTTGACCTATTTCTGTTTAGTGCAGTGCGTATCCACCAGAACTATTTCAGTATAATACAGTAATTTTTCTGCCTACAAAAGGTACATCGCGCTCTTGAATGTGTGCGCGCCGCGTATAAAGTTGTAAGAATGCGTAGAATGCTCCAAAGACGTGCTATCGCGCGTCTGTGTGAATACGTGTCGTTCCTAAACGGCCGAATTTGGACTACTAGTTCGTCTTTTTACTTCGGAACTGTGCTAGAAAGCTGAGCAAATCTACTGTCGTCCTTTGACTAAAACTAGGCTAACCTCTATGGAGTTGTATATGACTGGGTTATAGATATAAGATGTCAGTCTACCAATAAAATAGTACATTGTGTATCAAGGGCGGTAAGTAAGGAATTACAAACGAGTGTTTGTTACAAGGCCGAGGCGAAGCCGAGGGCTTTAATAACACGAGTTTGTAATTCCCTTACCGCCCGTGGCACACACAATGTTTTTCATCGCACTTGTGAGGAAATCTGATTAAAATAACCTTACTTAACCTAAATAAAATTGTAAAACTGACAGTGACATTAGTGACATATATCGAGACGACAAGTCACGTTCGGAAACCATAGCGGTAAAGACTTAAAATTGTTGATTTTATATTTGCAAAATACTGAAATACACTATTTAAACATTTAATTAATGTTACAGAAATATGTGTTTACATGTATTTGCAATAACAGTTCTCTTTAAATAAATATTTCAGTAATAAAAGTTAAAAAAGTAAGTTGGCGTTTTCTTTGAACATGACAAATAAGAGTAAAACAGAACCAGCGTTTCAAATTTAAAAAGAAAACCATTACGCCCTAGGGCGTAATAGGTCATTTACGGCCCGCAAAACCTACGTGTAATGACACCATTTTCGAGCAAGTGTGATGAAAAAAATCTAATAACTGAGTATACAAAAAAATCTTATTCATTTAATATTCATTTTCTTCATATCACTACAAAATAAATTGAAATTATACATTAATATAATAGGGAATATGCATGAATTTTTTTAAACACATTTCTTAACAAAATATGAAAATACCGTAAAAAAGATGACATAAAGACAAAATAAAATTAAAATCGGCCGAGCAATACGGAAGATATAAACATTTTAAAGCACTAATGAGATAGCAATTAGACAGAGAGATCCGATATGGACTATGGCAACGTCATAGTACACGGCCGCCATACAAGCTCCATACTATATTCTGTTTTGCTAGAAAGAGATAAATCTTTGTTGTATGTCTTGGTTATTTTTATAGTTATTCGAAAAATATATTTTTCCTACTGTTTAAATGAGCTTTTATTAAAGTAAATAAAAAATAACATGCATACTCCGTATTATCGAAACTGCTCTCAAAATTTAATGAGAATCGTTTGACAAATGCGAATTGTGGAGAACTGGCAGGCATCTGACGACGACAGGCAAACATATAAATATTAAATATAAATATTAGGGAACTAATCGAACTAGCCCCATAGTACTCATACTCATACTCATACTCATTTATTGATAATATTATAAAATATTACATGTCAAGGTTTTGTGGTTATAATTATGTAAATTACAATTATTATTTTATGGAGTAACAAATTAGATTACTTATCTTAATATATGTAGATATTTAGGGTTAGATTATTTAATAATATTATTAGTCACATCAGCAGTTAGAATTAAAGAATTCATCTATGTCGTAAAAGGCTTGACTACTAAGCCATTTCTTTAATTGATTATAGAATGAGTTTGTGCATTCCAGAAGTTTAATGTCAGGTGGTAATGCATTATAAATGTTGGGACCCACGACATTCATTGTCTTGGAGGACTTGGTCAGCCGGTGACTCGCGGGCAAAAGGCGTTCCTTACTTCCTAGACGGGTGCGAGTTAGTTTGCTGGTGTTAAATGTGTGTTTATTGTTGTGTACAAATTTTGCAATGTCAAAGATGTATTGTGACGGTAGTGTTAAGATGTCCAGGTCTACGAACAGTTGCTTAGCTGGCGCCCTTACCGGAGACATGGATATAATTCTAACAGCACGTTTCTGCAAGACAAAAACGCGATGCCATTCAGCCGCAGAGCCCCACAATTCCAACCCGTAACACATTATAGAATGGAACAATGAGAAGTAGCTAGACCGTAACTGTTTTCGGGGCAGGATATTAGCCAGTCTTCTTAAGGCGAAGCATGCACCTGATAACCTGCCACAGAGAACGTCAATGTGCTTGTTCCATCTAAGGGCACTGTCCAGGGTTAAGCCTAGAAATTTCGTGTCTCTTACCTGCCCAATGAGTGTGCCATCAACGCTTACATTCAGAGGTCTTGGAGGTTTACCTCCCAAGTTTATATGTATAACTTGCGTTTTATCAAGGTTTAGAACGAGACCATTATTGTTAAACCAGTTTTGCATACGTTGGATGTCGATGGCTATGAGTTCTTCTAACATCTGTAGCGAGGGAGCTGTTATTACGTCGCATGCGTCATCGGCAAATAGGTACATATCTCCTTTAACAACTGTTGGCAGATCATTGACCTCGATCAGAAAACACAGGTTAGCTAATGAGGATCCCTGGGGCACACCGATGTCGACACCTCCGTATTCAGATTTAGTTTGACCGTGATTTAAGGCAATTAGTAAGCTCAATAAGGCTTGTGTTATGGATACTAGACGACGATATATTTAATAGATACAAATACTTAAATACATAGAAAACATCCATGACTCAGGAACAAATATTCGTGCTCATCGCACAAATAAATGCCCTTACCGGGATTCGAACCCAGGACCTCTTGCTTCGTAGGCAGGGTCACTACCAACTAAGCTAAAGCGGTCATCAAAATCATTTGACAAATGCAAATTGTGGAGAACTGGCAGGCATCCGACGACAGGCAAACATATGAAAGCATTTTTGCCTAAGCTGAAATGGAGACAATTCATTCACTTCTCTCACTCGGTCTATAATTAATCAAATGTCTGATGTAGATTAACTCTGTCAATATTGTATAAATTCCATTACACATGTGGAGCCACTTTAATCATAATAAGCGCAAGGCCATACTGATAAGGGGACCATAAATGTTTAACCACTACTATTGGCTAATCCTAATACGATAGCCATGTAGAATGTATTAGACTCGCGTTTTATGTGTATAATTGTATCTTATCACACTCATATGAGATTGGCGTAAAATGGGATTTGGTGTGGCATTAAGAGTTGGTGCACTATACAAGGTACCTCTAACAATGAAAGGGTGTTTCTGCTTCTTAATCTGAGCTACTTTCGTTTTGCAACTTTTTACAAACATGCCAAATTCTAATTAGATTTTTTTTTATACAAACACTTTTGGTATGTTTGTATGGAAAAAATCAAATTAGATTTCACTGCTCTCAGAATTGAACTTTGGAGATGAATTAACTATCTTAATTTAAGTTATTTGAAGATATTGCAAAACAAAAGTATCTCAGTTTAGCAAATAGACGTTAGATGCTATGGATCTCCATAGCGCTTAATTCGATATTCCATAACTCCATCCAATTATGGATAAGACTAACCAGGGACAAAAAGAAATGGAGAGAGTTACGGGAGGCCTTTGCCAAGCGATCTCCATAACGCTTAATTTGATATTCCATAACTCTATCCAATTATGGATAAGACTGACCAGGGACAAAAAGAAATGGAGAGAGTTGGGGGAGGCCTTTGCCAAGCGGCAGACAGACCAAGAAACATCAGAAAATAAACAAAATACTACAAAACAAGATAGAATGTATAATAAAAATATCTAAGTCTGAAAAAAGGGCTTATGTTATTATATAATTTTTTCAAATTTTGGTTACAGTCAAGTACCCAATTTTAGGTGTGCAACTGTGCATATTCCATACAATTCAAGTTATCAAAACTCTTGCCATGTAAGCGTAATCCAAAACATCAACATGCAATGCCAATATTTATACTATCAGATAACAAGCGGACACCACTCATGAGTCATTCTACTCCAAGCTTAGCATTGTAACGTCATACCTGAACATGTGTGCCATCCATCGCGACGTCTCGCTCGCAATGTGTGCGCCCAGTCGCGCTGCATGACTCCGCTCCAACCTTCCAAACAACGCGGAAATACTGTGCGACAGTATGGCCGCCCGCGTCACCGCATCCGTGGGCAACAGCGGCGGCTCAACACTCTCACAGCTAGGATCAGTTTTCAGCACTAGATCCTCCAAAACCTTCAAAAGCTCGTCCATAGAAGTCTCTTCGGGCTCGAAGAAACCGGCACTGATTTTACGTGGTTCCCGCCGTTTCTCGTCATCGCCAGCCTCTTGAGCGTTCACACCGGCTTCCAGTCTCCCTACTACTTCGGAAACTTGAAATTCCAGCCCGCCGAAAGGACGCCGGTCCTATTAACAAGTCGGAAATTAGGATTCTTGCCATGAAACACAAAGCTAGTGGATAGTAGGAGTTTTACCGTCTCTGACGGCGCCTCGCTCCGGGGACTGTGTTTGTTAGACTCGGTGTCGGTGGCCGGTGCATCTCCCATGCTGCGTGGCGAATTTACCGCAGATTTATAGCACCAATTGCGATATCACCGAACATAAAAATTTGTAAACGTCACGTATTGTTTTGACGTGGGCTACCGGTCACAGAGAAGAAAAGATTAGAATCAATTTTGTAGGCTAGCAGCACTTCTAGAATTAATGCGTGTAACATGTATTTCTCAACGATTTTATCAGTAGCTCGAATGGAATCAGAATCAATACCGGTTTTTGCCGACTCTACTTTTGAGTTTTGACAGCAGTTTGAAGTTTCACTCGTCAAAGTTCAATATTTCTAAATACGGCTAAAAAATGTCTTTAGCCAAAATATTTTCGGTATCTACGCGAGGTAATAACAGGAATGGTTTCTATTTTTCATTATCATGCTTTCATTGCACTCTTGTGTTATTTTAGCACAGTTACATCTGTTACGCAACTGTGTTGTTTATAACCTCTACTGCGTATTTACTATCGAAAAAATCTATAAATGGACCAAAATTAAGGCGTAATTTCAACTATGATTGCTTATTTACATTACTTTTTTGAATATATGATCCTCACAATGCGTTAATTATGTTGTAAAACGAATGTATACGTATGTTAGTTTCATATAGACCAAATAGTCTCCAGTGGTATATAATGTAAGATTTGAGTACAAAATATTATTTTTTCAGTGCGCGCGAGCGGTGCACTGCTCAGCCGCGCGTACTCCGCGCCAGCGCAGGGCAAGGCATCTGAGTATCCTCTGAAGGAACCAGGTTACATGTATGTGAATGCGGAGCCTCAAGACATGTCCTTCAAGGCCCTTTCTGACAAAGCAGCACAGACCATGTTCTGGACGGAGCTGGCCAGAGGGTTTGCCGTCACATTGGCGCATATATTTAAGGTATGTTTATGTAGGATAGTAGTTGGTCAGAATAGTAACACTGGGTTAATGTGATTAAAAACAACCGATTAGTTACTGCAGAGGTTGCCACGGCTGGTTGGATCAAATTGTTGCTATTTGTAAATTAACAACTGTTATGTGGCCAACTTTTGCAATTATTGCCATCACACTAATATTATAAAATGTGAAAGTTTGTGAAGATGTTTTGATGTTTGGATATTTGAATGTTTGTTACTAAATAATGGGGTCACAACTGAATGGATTGAGCTGAAATTTGGCATGCGTAGACCAAGTCCTGGATTGAAACACACTTCATATTGAGGTAAAGGGTTCCCTTGGGATAGTATCGGGAACAACACTGGCGAAGCCACAGATAAATTCTAGTTGAAACCAAGAATAAACTGGAAATGATATTTCAAATAAATAAAACAGCAATTGTGTCTGAATTGAAATCAGTTACAATACACAACAATTCTACCTAAATAAAATACCTACCCAATATTTTATTTAAAGTGCTTCTTATTGTGGCGTCACCTGCTGACAGCTTTTCTTGTTTTGACACCTAGAGACCTTTTACATCTTTAAAAAATGTAGTTTATTTAAATGTTGTCTTTGTTTGATGCATTGTATTAATGAAATTTCATGTAATATTTTCACAATTATTCTAATGCTTAATGTTTTTCAAAAGAGAAACTGGTGAGTGAGTGAGAATGAGAGACATGTGAAAGAGTCCTTGAGGCCTACTTGCAGAAATAAATGATTTCATTTCATTTTATTTAGCTTTGTGTTTTTAACCTCATTGGAAATTGTGTTACATCTTTAGCACTAATTTCCCAGTCAATCTATATATTCATACAAACTAGACAAATTACCATACTTGCTACATGACAGAATATAAAATGGCCTAGTTGTAGTAATTTGGTGATAATAGTCTGGTTCAAACAAACATACATGGTACTGGACTAATAAATCGATCTACTGAAACTAGTTTCAGTATATTATGTGAATGAACCTAAATTTTACCACTATAATTTGTAGCTAAGAAAAGTGTCAATTTTATTGTGAGTTTGTATTCCAAACCGTTCCGAACAGTATAGACATAAGATAATGATGATGATAAAAAATTCCAGGAACCGGCAACTATCAACTACCCGTTCGAGAAAGGGCCTCTGTCCCCGCGCTTCCGTGGTGAGCACGCCCTGCGCCGCTACCCGTCCGGTGAGGAGCGCTGCATCGCCTGCAAACTGTGCGAAGCCATCTGCCCTGCTCAGGTTGGAAATGTTTGATAGAAAGAAAATACATCTATTTATGCCAGTACTAAAAGATACATAATTATGTAGTCAGTAGAAAAAAAAACAAATCTCGCTGCCACATAAAGGGCCTAGCATAATGCCAATTCTAGAGCCCGTGCTGGTCTTCCGTTGGAACCAGATATGGGTGACGTCACGGCGAGTTTACTTTCGGTCCAAGCATCTTTACATAAAAAGAAACATACTTCAAATTCAAAGATGTATCTGAAGCTGTCCCCCCCTAGAAGATGCTGTCCCGTTGCTCATGCAGCGTTGACCTTAGCCTTTTGAACGCTCAAGGGCGAAGCAATACGCCGTGCCGCTGACGCCACAGGGGTAAAATAAAGATGGACAAAGAAATAATGCCAACATAGAAGTGAGCTGTTTTTCAATAGGTTTTCATTAAAAAAACGTTGACGGCCAGTGCCGTCATTGGCGTGATAGTCACGATTTTCCGTTGACGGCTGTGGCCGTCTGTGGCGGTCAAAGGGTTAGATATATTCTTGGTTTTGTCTACATCTGCCCCCCTTAACAAAATCCTGGCTACGCCCTTGACCCAAGTTGTGTAATGTACTATTATGCCACACCTGGCCATTCCGCATGGCCTGACCGCTTTCTGGCCAAATGTAGACATAAAATGATGTACACAACACGGGAAGTAATAAAGAAAGCCCCGCAGCTGGGGCCGCAAATGTCTGCGATCTCGGCATTTCTTTATTACCCGACTGCGGCGAAGCCCAAAGGAGGGTTATGTGTTTGACCCGTATGTGTGTATGTATGTCCGTTCCTATGTCCGCTCGTAACTACTCAACGGCACAACCGATTTTGATAAATGATACATCATTAGATTCGTCTTGATAGCGCGAGTGTCACTGGGCATGAAGTTCGTTAAAATGGCGGCTTTTATCCTCTTTTAAAGTGCACCGCGGTCGGGTTTTTTTAGTAAAAATATTTAGTTATCTTACCACCCTAGTTGTGTAATGTATGTATGTGTGTCAGGCGATCACGATCGAGGCGGAGGAGCGCGCGGACGGGTCGCGGCGCACGACGCGCTACGACATCGACATGACCAAGTGCATCTACTGCGGCTTCTGTCAGGTACACACATCTTTGCATATCGATACCCTATCTTTTTGAAGAAAATGGCTATAATTGGTAAGTTAATGAACAAATCCATAAAGTAGAAGTTTCATTGGCAAAATAATTGTAATTATAGCTTGGGGCTCGTCCAGAAATCATGTGATTGTCTATGGGGGGGAGGGGGGAAAAATCAGCTGTTTCATAGGAAAAGTCATGAGTCAGTACTCGGTAGACCAAAATGTATCAGTTGTTATTTTTTTTTATTTTACGAAGTAGATCCCATTGTAAAAGTTGTTCAAAATCATGGATAGATTGGGGTTTCATTATCATGATTCACGTTATAAATTTCACCCAGTATATTTAATTATGTATTTATCTATATAAGTATGTATATCGTAAATAAATGTCTTTAACCAGATATCGTCGTCTAGTACCTATAGTACAAGAATTGCATAGTTTGGGACTAGGGTGATTTGCGTCGGACGTCCACCAACAAGATGGACCGATGATCTGGTTAAGGCTGCTGGCTCACGGTGGATGCAGGTTGCTTCCAACCGAATTAAGTGGAAATCTATCAGGGAGGCCTATGTCCAGCAGTGGACGTCCTATGGCTGAAATGATGATGATGATGATGATGAGGTTGATTTGTGTAAGATTGTCCCTCAATATTTATTTACTGTCTACAGGAGGCGTGCCCAGTAGACGCCATCGTGGAAGGCCCCAACTTCGAGTTCTCCACAGAGACCCACGAGGAACTCCTCTACAACAAGGAGAAGCTGCTGCTCAACGGAGATAAATGGGAGAGCGAGATAGCTGCCAACATCAGGGCGGACCATCTCTACCGCTGAGTCTTTAGTCTAATGCGATAAGGGCTGTTTTGCGTTGAGCTTTAGATCCTCTTGGAAATGTTACTGGCAGTATTCAGGTATTTATAGATTCAGGGCCCCTAGGCACTTGGTATTGAGGCGACGAGCCATGCTCTTGGGCTTATATGAAGGTTATTTATCATACGCGTGCTTCGTTTACAGAGCTATATGTATTGACTGATCAAATGTGGGTACCTTCCCCTAGACAATCGCGGCCCGACTTAAAGCTACCCCCAAGTTTCTAGACTAACAGAAGGGTCTACCGCTGGGGCCTCTAGGCTGGCCGGGGCCTTGTCCCGGCTCGGAATAGTACATTACACAACTAGGGCGGTAAAACAAAAAAATGCCGAGATCGCAGACGTTTAGCATTTAAGAGTATTGTAAAGAAAAAAAATCGAGAACGGTTTGACCAAGAATACTTTTGAAGCAAACCGTATTGTGCTAACAAATTACACACCTAGCGCCGCAAAGTTGATGGAAAAGGTTTGTGAGTCATTCTATTTACAGCTAAGAATTTGCCTATAATGTTTGATAATTGTGTAGTCAATATACTGCTTATTATTATAGTTGTTGCCACCTAGTGTGGTAGTTTATAAATCAATCTTATTCGACCTGTTTTTATTACTATGTATGTCATACGATTAAATAAAATATATTGTGACAGCCAGTAATGAATATGTAAATAGTTCGGCTCAGCACGAAACAGCTCTTAAATATAGGAATTAAATTATTCTTTTTGTGATAAATAAATAAATACCTATCTCAGTTATCACTGCTATTTTACTGGAATCTTTCTGAAAACTTCCTGCTTGTCAACTTAGTTTTTATTCACCTATTCTTGTAATAAATTGTGAGCAGGTTAGATAATTATATAGTTTTTTTTACATATATAGATACAAGAAATCAAAGTACATAGAAAAAAAAATTAATGGCCCTGTGGTCCAGACCGAGAATTTCTTTCGTATGTATTTTTTATCGACTAACTTTAAGGAAATTTTTCAAAATGGCGTAGCCACAGGGGTTAACAGACTCGCGAGGTCTATACTGCCGTCCTGATTCAAAAGGACGCATCTCAGTTTCATAGATTTTGAGAAACAAGCAATTTTAGTTATGAAAATGGCACGATTTTGGTGTGCTAAATTTTCTTAGTGACTTTTAGGAAAATTTTATAAACTAAGATTTCTTTTTGGAAATGTCATATGATGCTTCGATATAGGGTTTACAGGAATTCTAGAAAAGATGACCGCAAATAATAAGAAGTATAATTGGATTATAATTTATTACTTGATTTCATAAAACTTAGACAACATAGCGAGGTAACGTGTTAGATTTCTTTATCTCATACATAAGCGCCCAGCGCCTAACTATTGCAAGCTCATAATACCCTTTAACTTGCAGCTAAAATAAGTCAGCACCTTTATAATCACCAGTGATCGGAATAGGTAGAGTATATTTACCTAAACTTCGAAGAACATGGTCGAAAAGTGGAGACTCCCACACGACTAAATTTTTTCTTCATCTTGCTAAAAATTTATATTATTGGTATTCTTTCGCACATTTCTCGCGCAACAGTAATGTGTGTATGTGTGTTGCACCGGTCGTAAGGGTCAAAACTTCAAACGTGATTTTCCGTGCTTTAGAAGCGTTTTCCGCAGGCTGAAAGGTGATTTCAGGCCGTTTCAGAGGTGGCTCTTTCACATAGTAGAAGATGCGAAAGAATACCAATAATATAAATTTTTGGTTAGATGAAGAAAAAATTTAGCCGTAAGGGAGTCTCCACTTTTCGACTATGTTCTTCGAAGTTTAGGTAAATATACTCTACCTATTCCGATCACTGATAAACACTCATAAAACATACAAGCTTGCAAAGTGTTTGTCAATATTATTACTATTTTATCAATTCATTATTACTACTCAGTCAATCTTATTTATTACTAAAGGTCTACATTGACTCCCATATTTTTCAAGTCATGTAATTGGGTAGGTAACATTTTCAAAGATGTGTATGTAATTTATAATTTAAAATATTTGTCTACATTTTGTTTTGTTACAATTGACAGCTGACAACCGACACAGACCTCGCATAGACAATTGTTTTGTTTTTATTACGAACTTAGGCACTAATTTTGTCAGGCTGGCGTCACTTTTTTTCAAGTGTCAAAAGGGAATAAAAATGCAGTAGCGATATTTTCTGGACCTTAACGACAAGGCCTAACGAAAAAAAATATATAAACTACACATCTTTGCAAAACTTACCTACCCAATTGTTTGTCATAATCATGATTATTATCAGTGTTTTTTTTATAAAACGATTAATTTTCTTTTTAACAAACCTAACTTTGATACGGATTTTTTTTAAGTATCCTTAAAATGTTACGATTTAAGAAAAGTTTATGACTGTCGATAATTATGACAAACAATGAATTATGTATGACAAATAAGTTTATGGTTTATTACAAGAGGAACCCATAATTCAAACATTCAACTTAAAATATAACATAAGTATGTATGACTCATACGTTTATGGTTTCTTACAAGAGGATCCCATAAAATACTCTGGTCATGCACAAAAACTTAGACTCGGCTTAAGGTGATTTATGTCGGTCGGTTTTCTATGCAAACAACAGGTTCATCATTCGCTTCATGGCATCAATTTATGTTTGAAATGCGTTTTATTCTATAGCTTATATATATACATTCTGTCTGCTCGAAACGACATTGTGGTATACTGAACGCAGCTTAGGTTCACCTCTCTCTTTCCCGCTTTGATGATCTCGCTCTTGGATTCCGGAATTGTCACGCATTGTTCAGTCCCAGTTCAAATAAACCCTAATTAATTAATTATAGGAGTTTTATTTAGACACCATAGACATTACACTCAAGAAGACATTTTTTTATAGCGCTGCCCTTAAATTTGTTTCTTTTTTTTTGAGATTTCTCATGTTGTTTCGGGTCTTATTCACCTTAAACTAAATTTAAGATTTGGTTGCAAGGTCTACAATAAAATTAATTAAAAAATACAGGGTTCGGTACACTAAAACAAGCAGTTTGGTGGGTAAGAATTTGCTGGCTGCAATAGATTAATTAGCTAATTAGTCATAGTATACATTTATTCAATTAATCAGTGATCGTAAACTGCTTAATTTATTGTAAAGATTCCTGGTTTACGTATGTTTCATAAATAAACATAAAATATCATAAGTATGCATTATAAGTTAGTTCTCTTAAAATCTATTTGAGCTGGGTATTTGGATTTCTTTCATCTACCGACACGAAATAGGCTAAAGCCGGTCAAAAAAGCTTTTATGTCCACGCAATAAGAGCGAAAATGACGTCCCTCTGGTTCACTTTGTCCACATTCCCATCTCGTCCACTTGCCTAACTCGTCCACCTTACCAACTCGTCCACTTTCTCAACTCGTCCACATTCGCAATTCCTCCGCATCCCTACTCGTTCTGTGTAAGGTTGTACAAATTCTCACATTTGGCTTGGGACGAGTTGGGAATGTGGACGAGCTGAGAATGTAGACGAGTAGGGAATGTGGACAAAGGGAACCTGAGAGATGACGCCGATCGGTTGAAAATTTCGCGACCGTCAGTTGCGTCATACAGGTAAATATTGGTCTTAGAGCCTAGGCAGACGGCCGCAGCGCTGTCTCTATTTAATTTAACGTTTAATACTATATTTACATTCAGCCCCTGCCACTGCCCCTCGCGCTGCCGACAATAATGGGGATGGCAACTGGGTTAAAAATATATAATGAGGGTGTTTAGAAATCATAAACCCACCAGCTGGCAGCAGGGTGGCGAAAGGTCTTTTTGACAGTAGGCGTCAAGATCCACCAATCACACCACCTGATTTTGACATCTACTGCCACATAGACCTTTCGCCACCCTGCTGCCAGCTGGTGGATTTCTGATTTCTAAATACCCTCATTCTATTTAGTCGGTCAGTTAGATTATGGAAAAATATGGGACGCGTATTTTTTGGTTTATCAAAATATTAAAAATTGACGAAGTTATAGATCATTAAACTTAATTCTGGAGTGGGGGCTTGTGACGTCACTCCTAGGTGAAAATTGTACCTAGGAGTGACGTCACTCGAAACTTCTAAGCACTCTATCCTCGTAATTTTTTGTTTGTCAAACAAAAGAAAAAATACGTGTACAATGTTTTTTAATAATCTAACTGACGGACTAAACAGTTTTTTTTAGTCGTCTAGCCTATTTAGTGCCTAGTCGTTTAGTGCTGCCACCTATAGTTCGTGCACGTTCCCTATAGGCCATCAGTGAGTACCTCAGCTGCTCAGTTGGTGTGGTTCCCGCCGAGTATCTTGTAGGAGTACCGCTCGAGGTCCTCCACCACGCGGTCGAGGCTGCGGTCCGCGTCCACCGTCAACACCTCGCACCCCACGTCTGGGGAGTTGAGCCAGTTCTCGTAGGAATCGTGCACCTGCCACAATAGTGATACTGAGGGCTCGTCCAGAAATCATGTGATTGTCTATAGGGGGCGGGGGGGGGGGGGGGGGGGTCAGAAAAAATATCACGAATGATCAGAGCTCGGAATAGGCTGTGCCTATTTACCTAAACTTCGCGGAGGACGTAACTAAGAGTGGTTACAACCACCAAAAATAATCAATTATTTTTATTGAACCCGGGATTTCCCTGGTTTAATCATAATATATTATCCATATAAATTCACGCTCAGGGTTAGATTGTTAATGAAATACAATTGTCTAATGCAGACATTTTTAATGAAGTCGATTTTTGAGTTCTCAATATATCTTGCATTTCATTAATAATTTAACCCCGAGTGTGAATTTATGTACATTATGTATTCTTATTAATCCCAGGAAATCCCGCGTTCAATAAAAATTTATAATTTTTTTTGGTGGTTGTAACCACTCTTAGTTACGTTCTCCCGCGAAGCTCAGGTAAATAGGCACAGCCTATTCCGGGCTCTGCGAATGATACAATCACTTAATAATTGCAATCATCAAATATCACCAAGGGCTAGAAACACTGTGTGATTAACTGCGACTGGAAATAATTAACATCCGTAAATAAATCACAAAAGCGCGATTTTTAAACTGAAATAGAACGGTTTTTTTTATTATGGCATTGACTTACTTCTTTTAAGTATTCCAGGGGCACCTCCGCTTCTTCCGCCCGCGCCCGCTTCAGCATACGTTCATACACCACCTCCGGAGTTGTCCTCAAATATACTGGAATGTAAAAATTGCTTTGGTACTATAGTCAAACAGTATTCACGCCATTGATGAGGCAGACTATAGGTATAGCTTTATAACCTGAAAACTTTATAACAATACAATCGGTGTAGTTTTTTGTGCCTACCTTCATATTTAATTTTACCCACCGAAAACGCTAAAATACATTTAATTTATAATTTGTGTTATATGATTAATGTAATGTAAGTATCCTGCATGCGCTCAACCAAACAATGTTAACTTTAATTATTCTAATTCTCATGTAAGTGAATTGTAAAAATTCTTATGAGAAATAAATTCTTTAAACCTAATTATTTTCTAAATTGGTTTAGCCGTTTCCGAGTGATCGGAGAACATACATAAACAAAAGATTCTGACGAATTGAGAACTTATTCGTTTTTGAAGTCGGTAAAAATTACACATTATAGCTTGGCAACTTCGTTGGTGACACTCATCTCTGTGCTTTTTGTTCTGTGTAGCCGTAACTACTTACACAAGTTACCGCCAACACGAACGGCGGCCTCCGGAGGCAACCTCCGTCGGTCGCCGTTCGTGTTGGCGGTAACTTGTGTAAGTAGTTACGGCTACACAGAGCAAGAAGCAAGGTGAGTGTCACCAACGAAGTTGTCAAGCTATAGCATCATAAATTTGTAAATCCTTTGTCTTATCACTATCACGCCACTTACCAATAAGATCTAAGCTAATGTCGAGATTTTTCTCAGTGTAGTCAAACCACGTAGACAACACTTGGTACTCAGGATTTTCCAGGTAATTCTGCTTTTTAGCATTCTCCACAAAGCAGTATCGGCTGTTCTGTACTGATCTGAAAATTAAGCAAATGTCAGTGGAATTTTATTTTGATACTGTTTATAATTGAATGATGTGAAAACCAGCAATACTTAGGAGGTACACTAATATTTTAAATGTGAAACTTTGTGAAGATGTTTGTTACTAAATAACGCGGTAACAAGTGAATGGATTAAGTAGAACAAGTCCTGGATTGAATCATAGGATATTTTATATCCCGGTAAAAAGTTCCCTTGGGATAATAACGGGAACAACGCGCGCGAAGCTGCGGGTAAATGCTAGTCTCTCATAATCGACTGCCACATAGGGCCTATGAACACGGTGTATTTTTAACGCAGTTCCGACCAGAGGGACCCTAAAAATAAATAGGAACAGAGCTAAAAAGTACCTCTCAAACATCTTAACGGTGACCTCAGGATCCTTGGGCGGACTGATCTGTATCTTGAGGCGGCTGAGGTGCACATAGTGCTGGAAAGCAAAGGTCCACTTGTGCGCATTACTGTACACCAATCCCAACAGGTTGTGGCCGTTCACATTCCTCCATTCTTCCAGAGGCTCCTGCCAAACACATATATTCCATTATAGTAATACGCCCTTTATTACATCAAAATTAGTACATTAAAATCATTTAAAATATAACATCTCTAAGCCAGTCATTTTGTACTTATGAGTGAAATAAACAATAGAGATACAACATGAAAATTAAATACATGATCGAGGTGAAATACGATAAGGTGACACTTTACAAGATTTTTTTACTTTTGAGGTAAGACACTAACAAATCATGACATGCACACATCAACCAGCATAGCAGCCTACTAAGAGCAGCACGCACACATCAACCTACCTAGTAATCGGCTTACTAGAGGTGCGTCAGTTATCTGTTAGCAAGGCTACGTCCAGCTATTTTATTAAGGTGCTTGTTTCATGGGCATAGCGAGGTACAGGCAGATGCTGACCTATTGGTCATGCAACCTTCGATATATTCTTGGTTTGTCTATGTCTGCCCCCCTTAACAAAATCCTAGCTACGACCTTGCCTTGGTTTATTACTAAATTACCAGTGCTAGATCAGAATTTACCAGACTTAGGTTTATATGTCAGTTATAGAGCTAGCACTGGCCAAATAAAACGAGTATATAATAGCAATGTAGCAGCAGGCTTGATTGTGTGATGAGATGAGTTACTACTTACTAGTTGTTCTAATGAAGAATTAGTCATTAATAGACATATGAATTAACGTAATTATAGTCCGGGCGCGCCTTAACTATCCATCACAGATCCACCTCCACCTCTCTCTACTGGGTGAGACCAAGGTCAAATACAAACTGATTAAACCATAACAAAAGGCGCCCTAGGCGAGTCATTTGTTTCGCGCCTTTTAGTACCATATTCTTTAAGACTTATCGCGTCACCCCATCCTAGACCCAGCCGTGTTCCTTTAAAACTTTTTCTGGTCACGGCCCCCTACATTATTTCGAAAACCTTACGGGCCCGTTCCGAATATAATCAGAGAAAAAGAAAATCAAGGGTACATGAAACTTTGTGTTGAAGGCATAGCCACGGACCCCCGGCTCTCATATCACGGACCCCTAAGGGGTCCATGGACCACAGTTTAAGAAACCCTGCTTTAAAATGATTACCATTCTGACACGAAATAAATATAAGTAACTCACCGCATGTGCCTCGACGTTGCGGTACTTTTGGAAGTACTTTATACAAGTGGACTTCCCTGAACCAATATTCCCTTCGATGGATACTCTGAATGGCCGCTTGCCAGCCAGGCGGGCAGCGGAACCCATCGATTTCATCACCGAGATTTTCTTTTGATTTTTTGACGATTTATTGTGGCTTTGATTATGACTAAGATTGAAAGGATTAAAACTTTGACTAGGCTTAGAAAGTTATAGCACAAAGTCCATATGCAACAGCAATTCAGCACGCACCGCCAAAAATAAATACATCAGCATCAGCACAGCACATTTGGAACAAAAACGCGGCAAAACAGATTTTTTGTTCTCTACCTACCAAAAGTCAAAACAAAATGTCATGTCATTGTCAATGTCAAACTGAAATATTGTTTGAGCTCTTAATAAAACCGCCATTATATAGAAGTAGAGGAGAATGTCAGGACGTGTCAATACCGATACCGATTAGATAGGATAGTTTAGTTTATCACATTCCGTCTGTACACGCTCGACGAACAAGTACCAATTATTGTCGGTGGCGATATAATATTGTAAATCCTGACCACGAACATTTAGGTTCAGCCGTATCGCCGAATTTAATTGGCACATTTTCGAATTCTAGCAGCAATTTTATAATGTTAAAATTATAACCCTTTTTGCTTCGACGTAGTCGGATAATAAAATGGATTTTCAACCCTTTTTTTCATTTGTATGAAGAACCGAGCAATTCGATTCACATTAATGTTTAATAAAACTCGTAAAATTATAATTTGTAGCTGCATGAAACGGGCCACAGGCCTCGTTATGACGCCTGACCGAGCAAGTATAAAGCATCTCCGTTTCAGCTTAGGCAAAAATAATTACTGTTCTGTTCTATTCTACATGTCGCAATTTGTCAAAAGATTTTCCTAAAATTTTATGAGCAGGTTCGACAATTAATATAACTCATTATATAGGTAGAATTCCGAACCTTATGGCGTTTTGAATTTAGTTGCCCGAAAAGAGGCAAACAATCAATTTTAACGACTTTAAATTATTAGGTTGAAATTTGATTAACTTTTTCAACCTCCTTTCAAATAAAAAACCCACATCCAATTCGTAATAACTAAAATTTCTTGTTCTTTTGTTAATGAAACAAAAAATAAGAATGAAGATATAAAGATCGTGTTCGATCGATTCTCTTCACGAACATTCGGACACCTTAGATAATTCATACTATAGCAACGTGGTGGTAGCGTCACGTGCAACCACTCCCGAAATATACCACGCATTATCTTGGTAACTTTTTTTTTATTCTTAAAAGAAAAAATACGTGTTCAATATTACCTATTTGATAACTTACGGACTAATTATAATTAGGTACCTATCAGAGGCGTGGCGTCCATAGAACTCGATTCCCATCGGCTTGCCTGATATTAGGCAGTTCAGCACTTTATTCTAGTGGTCTTAAAGAAAATTGAAGCCGAAGCTGCTCCGGCTTGCCCAAGGATTTCTTCAACGCCACGCCACTGGCTGGCCTATGTTATTAAGTTTTTTTTTACCCAGGAAATAACTATTGGCAAATTGGTCAGATCCGCATCAAAATAAGCTCTGCATCCTTTCATTGAGTAATAACCCCTATAATACAAAACCGAGTTGAAATCGGATTAAAATCACTAAAAACTAAAACATGACGGATAAACATGGCGGATTGACAGTTCAATTTAGAGATGAAATGAACGGAAGCCCGGAGACTGACGGCTGCAACAGATATGTTCCATTTCCGTTAGATAAATAAATCAGTCCTGGTATGTTATGCCCCATTTTACCTGCCACAGGCAATTGGCTGGAATCTGATGAAAGTGATGAATAAGTAAGTCAGTCAGCCAGTTATAGTTAAGAAAACGTAAAGAAAACTATAGTTTTTTCTTTTAGATATTTAAAAAACCGGACAAGTGCGAGTCGGACTCGCCCACCGAGGGTTCCGTTCAAATACTTTGAATAAAGCCAATATTTTTTACGATTTAATTACAAATGTATAACTTTCAGATTTTTCCCTATAGGTACTTGTAGTATAAGACGATATTACTTGCCAGTTAAAAAGAGGTACTTATCGTAGCTACATATAAGTGTACAGTCTATCGTGCGGAATGTTGTATTGTAGGTACCTACCTAATAATAATTATTGGTTAAGAAGAAAAGAGTGTACATAGTGTGTTTATTACTGTTTTAGCTCAAATCAAATTCATTTATAATTTCTATGAGTTATGCCAATTTAGGTGGTAATAATGTGTCAAAAGACGGGTGGTACCTATGTACAGATTTCAGAATATCCACCATTACACGAAGTGGTTAGCGGAGATAAGTTGCTACAATTTCCACGTTATTAAAACCCGTGGCTCATTATATAATGGAATAATGAGCGCATTGTCGAGTCATTGCGAGCGAGCTTCCCGACCATTGTTTATGAATCACCGCGGTTTTTGCACGCCGCTGCATTGTGGATGGCTGTAGATGGCGTTACGGTTTAGAAGGGACACTTTTTACAACCATTTTAATTATTCTCTTAGTAAAATTAGCAAAGGATAGACGCTCTCGAAATGTGGTGCTAGCGCCGCCTGCTAAAGATTCCTTGGACTGCCCACCGTACAAATGCAAAGACTGATAGTGACGGGAAAAGTCAAAGGCAAAAAAAGACCGAGAGGTCGAAGCCCGAAGAGATATTCTCCGATCGGCTGGAGCTACCCATCAGCGCCGCCCTTCACCAGGCGACTGACCGGATCAGTTGGAGACAGACCGTTCACTGTAATGTTTCACGGTATACTTTCCTTTACACACTTTTTTTTTTAGAAGCTCGTACCCATACCCGGGCGTAGCGATTATCGGACCAGGTGGTCGGCCGTGGCGTTCTCTGGGGTCGAACCAGGTCGCTAGCCGGGCCACCCTGAGTTTGGTCGGACTGGGTGGGTGCCGGGGGTGCCTGGGGTCGAACCAGGTCACCTTGTCCGGTCCACCTCGATATGATCGGGCTAGGTGGGGGCTGAACGCCTGGAGTCGAACCAGGTCGTTTGGCCAGGGCCACCTTGACTTTGCGCTGATTGCTCAGAGTGAGCAGCGGACCAGCGGGAAGGATGACTCGGGTCATCCTGTCCTTATGTGAACTTGTGTATCGAACTAATGGGAGTTTTAGGTGCCGGTTCGCTAAAAACCTAGCCCAGCTAAGAAGACACCGGCAAGAAACTTAGCTGAGCCCGAGCGAGGTCGGAGTGAAGTTAAACCAGGACATTCGGGTCCTGGGGCAAGTCGGGACGCGGCCATTGTGTGCTGTGCTTTACACTCGTTGGTTGGTTGGTTACCTTTGTATAATTTTGAACAGCCAACCGTTCGCTAGTTTTCAGCCGTGACACCGGCCTCTATCGGGCTCAGCAAAAGGTAGGAATTCCCTTACAGTTACATGGTTAAAACACGGACATTTACCGCCATCTAAATTCCGACGACGAACTAATCTTCACAAAGATGGGACAGCCGGAGGCCTCTATTGATACGAAACAAGTACCACTTTCACAACTCGTGAATCTACCCTGACCTTATGAACTAAACTAAATAAAATGAGAACCACCGCAGCCATCCCTCGAACGCTCATTAAACTAAACCTAACATAAGGGTTAACATGAACATAATAAAAACAGTACCACCGGAGACGTCCGGTGGCCAATGGGTTAACAACATTAATCTACAATCACGGTTTAACAAAGAGTAAAATCATAATTTACATTTCAAGGTCATTTCTCTGAGCGTTTCAAACGCCGTGACTTCTGTGGATTCGTGAAGAATTTTCAGTTATGTTGTAGACGTCGGGACTTTCTACGACATAACTGAAAATGTTGCACGAATTCCGCGGAACTTCGAAAATTAAATCCGAAGTCACGGCGGTTGAAACGCTCGGAGAAATGCCCTCAACAACTAACTTGATGATCTCGAGAATAAGGTAAACGTCCTAGTGTTTAGCATGCTAATGCCCAATAGATGACGCCCTGTGACCCGTTTCACGAAGCTACAAGTTATTATAGTACGTAGGTTTACGAAGTGTACGAACTACTTAAAGAAAACAATACGGTTTTGTGGTTTTGTACCTCATTTTATGACTTGTAAAATTGTAACTTGTAGCTTCGTAAAACGTGCCACTGTCGCAAAGGTGAGGCCATTGCTAATGACGTTACAATCGATATGACAACTACTGGGACAGTGTCAAGCACTAGGACGTCTACCTTAGTATATTACGCACCTTTGTAAATTTAAATACGGGCATCTTCTAGTAAAAAATACATTACAAATGTAAAAAACGAAATGGAGCTGAACAAAAAATGAGATACAAAAGCAACTCATAATATTATACCGCTGATAGATGGCGCCCCTGGGACTCAGTCCTCAAGGCCGGATAAATTAATTTAACAGCCCGAAGTTGAAATCATAAACCAAGTCGTAAAATGTAGCTAATTAATTTTTGAACTTAGGTACGGCTGTCAACAGTATTAACGCGCCTTTTGTAAGTCGGGTTTGGCACAACAAGCCCACAGACACGGTTGACATGCGACCTCGTGAGTATAGCGGGGATGCCATACTCTGTGGGGATTTGTGGGGGAGGCATAGGTATTATGGTGCCGTCCTAATTCAAAAGGACGCATCTCAGTTTCATAGGTTTTGAGAAACAAGCAATTTTAGTTGTGGAAATGGCATGATTTTGGTGGTGAGCTAAATTTTCTTAATGACTTTTAGGAAAATTTTATAAACTAAGATTTTTTTGGAAATGTCATATAATCCAGTAATATATCAGTTTTTTTAGGGTTCCGTACCTCAAAAGCAAATAACCCTCCTTTGGGCTTCGCCGCAGTCGGGTAAAAACGGAACCCTTATAGGATCAATTCATTGTCCGTCTGTCAACACCCCTTTATCTCGGGAACGCGTGGAGGGGAGGTATCGAGTTGAAATTAAAACCATACTCAGGTCAGGTCTAAGGTCCCTTGAACCTGTCAAAAATCAAACTTCTAAGTTACCGTGAAAAAAGAAGGGACCGTTTATGCTACAAAAAACGACACTCTCAAGGAAACCAAAATTCATAGGGTACTTTCCGTTTGCCGAGAACTATGAAATTTGGCAAGTAATACCGTCTTATACTACAAGTATAGGGAACAATCTTTGCATGCCATGTTTCGCCATGTTTGCGAATTTGGATTGTATTTTTTTTAATATGTAGTTACTAAATTTCGTTTTTTTTGGCGCGCCCCCCCTTTTTGGAGCCCAGGGCACGTGCCCTGCCTGCACCATCCTCGCTACGCCTCTGTGTGAAGGAAGACATGAGAGAGAAAGGAGTGAGTGCTGAGATGACGAATGATAGAGGAGAACGGAAGGAAAAAACACCTTGTACCGACCCCACATAAAGTGGGACAAGCCATGATGATGATTTTAAACCTCTAACTTTACTGTCTTGGTGGAACTTTTATGTATTTAAATTATACACTAGCCGTTTTATTTTCAACACAAGTTACTCGAAACATTCGCTTTTAATTTGCATTGAAATCCTCGGTTAGTTTTACTGGCACTCTGAGTCGAAAGTAATTCCTAAGTTCAATTTGCTACATTAACTTTTACTGTCCGTACAAAGAAAGTTTAAGTTTCTGCGAGAGTGGCTTTTAATAGATATTTTGCTGCAGCATTCCAGTATAAACGTGAAAGACCATCTTCGCAAGTTCTTTATCCTGTTTCCCTTGCTACTTTCATAATTTGATTCTGTTATACTTAGAGCATTTAGACTGGAGAAGCCTTTCATATTATTTCCCCTCTGCCAAAGGCGCAAGCACAATGTGCATGCAGATTATAAAAACTACTTCAATTAATCGATTATACGCAGTCTCGAAATCGTTCTCAGCGCATGACGAGCTCCGTGAAAATGCCGTTATGTGCTGTTTTTGGGTG
The DNA here is from genome assembly GCA_947034925.1 of Eudemis profundana. Lineage (NCBI taxonomy): Eukaryota > Metazoa > Arthropoda > Insecta > Lepidoptera > Tortricidae > Eudemis > Eudemis profundana. The sequence goes on along the minus strand of OX344805.1, from coordinate 22,098,594 downwards.
CAAAAAACGTTCCACCACATCAAATCTACAAAAAGATGGAATATCATTTCACATGTAAGTAAATATTTGCTTTAACTTCACTATATTTACATTATTTTCGTATTAAACGCTTTATTTAAAGTTCGAAGCCAACTATCGATTATATAAAATCGATTTGAAGACATTCATTTAGATCCTAACGGAAAGAACAAAATGGCGTCTATTTTGACATTTGACGTCTCACCGTATTTCAGGTAATAAGGACTACTGTCTTCAACATTTTGTATGCAAACACAAGCCAATATGACACTTCGCAACATTTGTAGGGAAGCCAACTCTTACTTAATTGAAAAATGAACCTTGTGTCTACGGATATAAGGTCGATTCGTTAAAAATTATATCAACTGTTTTAAAGTGTACGTGAAGTCATAAATCTGCCACAGTAGTGCTACGCTATTTGACGAATATTTTTTCGATAAAAAGTGAATAATTTAATTTACTGTAAATATACAGTACTACATTAAATTGTTACCACTGAGCTTATTGATATCGGGTTTTACTCGTAAAGTATATCATAGTAGTGATGTTTATTTTTACTGACAGAAAACAATTCTTGTGAATAAATTGTACATAGTACCTAAACGTTATGTAGTCTTATTTTAATAAGCTCTATGGTGCTGAATTTAAAAATACATAAATAGATTAATTTTTTTCACAATATAATTGTTATTTATGTGACTGGTGCATAATGAGTGAGAGGCATTAATACGAGCGTGGTTTTATGAAACGAGCCGAAGGCGAGTTTCATAATAAGATCACATGAGTGATTTAATGCCTAATTAAGTACAGTCGCATACATAACTTTATTTACATGCATATCATAAGTTTTTTACAATATTAACAAATATGGCCTGCGTTTTCAAGTGGTACCTACTATTAACTTATTTGTAGGTATAAAACCGAAGTTTGAATAAAATACAAATAACTAATAAGAATTTAGAACTTTCATGTTTCAAATATTTGTTCTTTCTGTTTCTTATATGAATGGTGAGGTTTTATTAAAGCAAAGAAAAAAACCATGCATATTCCCTATTGTTCTTAAAGGTATTCTATAAAACGTAACCTTGGTGGTACCTATTAGATATGTTAAATAGTGTTCATTTCGGATCCACCTAATTTCCTATAACCTAATTTATTACTGGTTTGATATTATTACGTTAAAGTAAACTGCTCCAGCTCTAGCAGGTTATTCCTCGAAATAGTTTTCGAAGTAGACCACATTGTAAAAATTTAACCAAACCTAATTGTGTAAGTATCGATAAAGAATACCTAGTCATATTGGTTTTTTATTTCTAATCAATTTTTATTATAACACTTTTATTAAAATTATACTTCGACTTAGTTGTTTAAAGTATAATGTTCATGTTTAAATATAATTTTTTGAGATTCTAAGTGAAATAGAAAACCGAATTAAATGCAGTAGTAGCATATTTATAGTAGTATATTTATTTATTTATTTAATCTTTATTGCACAATACAAATAGTACAATTGGCGGACTTAATGCCTTAAGGCATTCTCTACCAGTCAACCAATGGGCTAAACAGAAACATTGTTTTGGTGCAGGGCCTTTAACGTCAATTGGAAAACTTAAGATAAGTTTACAAATATACCTACAATATACATACATACAGTATATACTTACACAAATACAATATTATATAATATACTTACATATACTACTTTACGTACCTTGTGAAAACCTCATGTCGATAATTAATTTTGGACCGTATTGAAAAGATGCTTGCGCAACATGCGCTTGAATGTGAACTTGCTTTGTGCTTGCCTGATGGACAGTGGGAGATCGTTCCAGAGCTTGATTGCTTTAACAGTAAAGGAATCCGACATAAAGCCGGTACGGTGAAGAGGGACATTGAGTTTAAGACTCCGAGATGTACGGAGACTGCAGCCAGGGCGGGAAGTTGTGAATTGAAATTTTGATCTAAGATACTCGGGTGCGGCTGGATCGAATATAATGGAGTAAAGTGTACATAGGACTCGTAATGACCTACGCTGACGAATGGGAAGCCAGTTAAGTTGACGGCGAAAAGTAGATACATGGTCATACTTACGGAGTCCAAAAATGAACCTAATGCAGTTATTAAGGAGTCGATCCAGCCGGGTCAACAACGCCTGAGTAATGTTCGAGTAACACACATCAGCATAATCAATAATAGGTAACACAAGAGATTGGATGAGGAGAGTTTTAGTGCTGATGGGCAGAAAGTACTTGAACCGATAAAGTGCTCTCAGTGTGTTGGTCGCTCTGCGACAAACATCAGACACCTGTGGCTCCCATGTTAGCCCAGAATCGAAAATCAGACCTAGGTTTTTCACGTGCGACGTCAGCGGAATCGGTATATTCTCGAACAGGATCGGAGGCATGTGGGCCACGCGTGTTGTAGAAATTGTTCGGGGGCTACCAAGTAAGATGGCCTGGCACTTGGATGGATTCACGGCGATCCCGAAACGTTGTGACCACGCAGAAATTCGGTTCAAGTTGTCGTTGATATCGGCGGCTGCACGATCCAAGTCACTCGGATTTGTTTGAGTATACAATTGCAAGTCGTCGGCATACAAATGGTAAGAGCATGTTATGTGAGGCACAATCAAATTAATAAATATGGAGAAAAGCAATGGAGAAAGAATCCCGCCCTGTGGCACACCAGAAGTGAGATCGCACCACTCTGAGAGGGACCGATCAACACGAACCACCTGCCGGCGACCCTCAAGGTAGGAAGTAAACCATTCAGCCACTGATGACGAGACATTCAGTTGTTTAAGGGTAGCCAGTAGAAGGTCATGGTTAACGGCGTTAAATGCATTAGAAAAGTCTATCAAGACCAATACCGTCAGCCGACTGGATTCCATACCCAGCCTCACATCCTCCACCACCTTAAGTAATGCAGTAGAGGTACTGTGACCCGGACGAAAACCTGATTGATAAGGAGAGAGTGCATGGTTAGAATATATATGTCGAGCCAGCTGTTTGTGCACAACAGCTTCCAGGACTTTAGATAAGAAGGGCAGAATGGAAATGGGGCGAAAATCTTTAAGTAGGCTGGGGTTAGAAACTTTTGGAAGAGGAAGTACATAGGCATCACGCCACGCAGAAGGAAAAACCCCAGTAGACATGGACAAGTTAATAACATGAGTTATAACTGGGAGAACACATTCCAAGATGCAAATTATCATCAGCCTGCTCAGCTCATCGTGACCTACGGCATTGGACTTGATAGACGTTATCACTCTACGTATCTCATCATCAGTGGCCAAAGTGAAAGAAAAAACTGTTGTAGGGCTGGGCATGGTAGAAATGTACGAGATGCTTTGCGTTTTATTAATGGGGTCTAAGGAAGAGGATCTGGCAAAGTGACAATTTAGGTCATTCAATGAGAAGGATGTAGGATTAATGCGTTCATTCTGTGCTTTACCAATTCCAATTGTTTTTAAAAATTTCCAAGTCTCAGCACGCGAAGAAGAAACAATATTGTCCGAGATATATTTACGCTTAGCTGCTCTCACCATTTGATTACACCGATTCCTTGCAACTTTGAAAAGGCGCCAGTTCTCATCGCTTCTGTCACGTTTAAATTTCCGAAACGCCCTATCCCGCCTTGTCATGGCCATGCGCACCCCTCTGGTGATCCAGGGCGCGGGTGGTCGCTTTAATCTGACAGACCGGATAGGAGCATGAATGTCATAAAGTTTTAACACAGAAGCATTAAGAGCCGTTACCGCCTCATCAACTGATGGGGCCGATAAGGTTGCTGTCCAATCCTCATTCCGCGCGTCACGTTTTAAAGCCTCCATATCCAGCCTCGCGAAACTACGTAGTTGTACAAAGGTGCGCTGAGGTTTGGGGGGACGAATTCGGTAACTTAAAAATATTAAGTCGTGATGTGAGAAACCAGGTGCTAATAATTGCCCGTGTTTAGCCACGTGGTCTACTGAGGAAGCCACAATGAGGTCCAACCAGGTATCCGATGTGTCCGCATTGTGATGGGTTGCCGCAAGCGGAAGCACATTAAGACCAGCAGATTGTATGACCAGTTTTAATTTGTCCGTCCTAAGGTTGTTTTTTAACATATCAGTATTGAAATCACCAAAAATAAGTTGATGTGCGTACTCGGTGCTAATAGTAGATAGAGTTGTATCTAGATCGGAAAAATAATCTATGGTGGGAGGGCAATAGACAACTCCAATTACAGCTGTGGTACCCTTAACGGTAATCTCTAAAAACAAATGTTCCATAGAACCCGAGTATTGAGACGGTGAGGAAGAGAGAATTTTGAATGGGATGTCACTGCGGAGGTAGATGGCAACACCGCCGCCACCTTTTCCAGTGCGGTCATTCCGCAGCAACACATAGCCCGGGAGGCTGAACGAAGTTGAGGCAAGACTAGGCTTGAGCCAAGTTTCGGAGACAAGGATGGCGTGAACATTACAAGAGGAAAAAGTGTCAAGGAAATCATTATAGTGACTGGGGATACTTTGTGCGTTCAAGTGACAGATATTCAACAGGTTACAATCATTTTGAAATGTTCGTTTTATGCAGTCGCCCAGTGTATCAGGCTCAGACACAGAGCAATCGAGAGAATGGAAAGACGAGGACAAGTCGCAAGCAGAGTGAAACGAATCATCATCGGACATAATATTTCACATAGGTAGGTACTTGAATAAATAAAATAATATATATATATATATATATAATATAAAGATATAGGATGAATATATGAGGTGCAAAGTCACACCCAGTTTCAAGGTATTTTAAACCAACTTGGTTCTGTTTATCCCGCCAGTCGACCGTTTACACGTAAATAAAAGAAAAACACGAAATTAAAAATTAACAGCACATGTACAGAAAAATAAAACTAAAAGCAGTGAAATGTTGTCATGCAAGTGCAAGTTGTTTGAATTTATACTATAATACTAAAAAAAAAACAAATAGTTCAGAGTTATTGTACATACTACAAGTTCAAGCAGAACCGAAACGCATCGTTGACCAAATGTCAAATTGAAAGATGTCACGAATGACAGTTAACTTAGTTGAAGGTAAACATTATAAATGATTTTAAATAACAGAGCAATACAAGTTGAAAACAAGTAAATGTGAGGGTAGATTAACCTAGGTTTTGCAAATGACCTAGATCGTGACCTGAGTTTTCAGATTATAGTATAAGACGCAGGTTTCGAGCAACGAGAAACTTGCACAACAATACGAACTTGAATTTAATATAAGAATCAAGAATCAATCACTATGTCGCGCGCTTTGCCCGAGTTGAACGATCTTCAGCCCTCCTGGTCGGGCCGGGCTCCAGTTGGACGGCCGGCTCCGCGGCGCGGGGCACGGACTCAGCGGGCATCGCCGGCGCAGGCGCAGGCGCGGATGCCGCGGCCGCGGCGGATGCGGGCTTCGGATCTGTGCTTCGCGCAGGCTTGTGGTGGACAACAGGAGGGTGCTGAGACTTCAATGTGTGAAGCTGCTCGGGAAGAAATTTACAATGTCTGACATGGCCAAAACATGCCAATTTTTTTTTGGGAGTAGATTAAGGTATCCCAAGTGTATTTTTGAAATCGAGAAGTTGCGGAAAATCATAGGAAAAAAGTTAAAAATTTGAAAAAAAAAACCGAAAATGAGCATTTTTTGAGGTTATTTTGGAGTCTGACCGACGCGATGGACTGAAAATGGGCTTTGATTAGGGATTTCTTTGTAAACAACTAAGACCCGACAGCAGGTCGACGAATCCCCGCTTCGCGGGGCTTCTATTTCTGCTCTAAGGGACGTAAGCTGACTAACGAACCTAACCGAAAAAGGGGTTAGTTTTGTCTATCTTTTTCCATGCGGGGGGCTTGGCCCCCCGAGCCCCCCTTGTTGGGGGGCTCCGCCCCCCCGTCCCCCCTTGTGAGGTCTAAGATAGATAACAACTGACAAGACAAACAAAACAGACGTGGTTCCCGATACGGCAGCGTCTAATGGCGTCATTCCCCTCTCTCCCCTCGCCCCTATTGCGTTCCGTTCGTCACATTGTAGTATATTGCAACCATTAATATTTAGCAAATGTTAACATATTAACAACAAATGACACTTAAAAATTAACAAAAAAAACTAAATTCATTGCATACACAAGTATCCTTATAAATTATGAATTCATAATAACAAAACATAAGCTATAATTCGTCACCATGTGACAGCTTAAATTTACGCGTGTAACGGAACGCTCTCAAATCTGTCAAAAAATCGGCTAATTACGCCTATCAACGCCAAAAATTGCGAGTTTGTATGGAAACTTTGATATTTTTTTTCTCGAAAACTATGGGTTTCCGCAACTTCAGATTTGGTGAAAAGACTTCTTATTGTGAGCTCTATCTGTAAAAAAAATATGAACCCCGAACTCGATGTCAGTTATTGTAAAGTTGAGCCGCTGCTCGTCACTAGTCAGCCGCTCCTTCTTGCCGCTGGGCAGTTTGACATAAATGTTGCCATCCATGGACCAGACACTGCGCATACCGAAATGTTTGCGTGCATCTATGAACAGTGACTGCCGCTGCTTTGTGAGAAACTCTGTGATCACGACTGATGAGCCTTTGAGAGCTTTCTTGCTTGACCAAACAGAGGTGCGCCCTTAAAGCGGACTAAAATTGACCTTGGCCGATCAGAGCTGGAGGCCCCGAGCCTGTAGCAAACAGCAATGGCCTCTTGGGATACTTCATCCACACGCAGCTTGGATTGGCAAATGGTGGTCACTGTATTGACAATGTCTTCACCGACCACCTCCGGGATGCCAGAAAACAGTAGAAATTTCTTCCGGTGCCGCATCTCAATTGCATCTACTGTGTTGCTGACAGTGAGGATTTGCTGTCGGAGTAGCTGCAGCATAGATGATACTTGCTCCTTAAAGCAGCCAACTTCCTTGCTCAAACTGCTGATTGTAGGATGTGAGACCGGAGATGCCGATTTGAGTTTTTCATCAAGCTCTATGAATTTTTGAGAGAATGATTTCTCCAGTGCTTTCTGTGTCTCCAGGATGGTGTTTAGTGTTTCCATAGTCAGTCAGCCAAGTAGTTGTTTATAAAAGTGACAGTTGATAGTGCCAAGTGATAGGGTGCAAAGGTCAACAGGCAGGTTAGTGGTGATATTTTACATAAATGGCATAGGATTTGACTGTCCACACACTATGCGATTCAAAGTAAATATCCCAATAAATTTTGATCAAAATATATGTATAATTACTATGGTATAAAATAAATATTGTTAGATAAATAAAAGTTACTTGCTTTGTTTTAGACTCCTACCCGCCAAAAAAAGTATATTATATTATATATTCAATTTTATAATCCAGTAAATTATTCCATAATTGACGAAATATTTTTATACGTACACCAAGGCGCCATCTTCACCGTCTCGAAAAAATATCGATATCGATATACGCCAACCACTTCGCAGCCCAATAATCGGTTCGAATTTTAGGCGATTACGCCTACATCGTATGAAGCGAGTTGTGTATTTACTTGCTTTTTATTGCATTTATTTGCATTAGTGTGAAAAGTTATATTTGTGTTGTTGTATTTTTTTAGTATGAGTGCGTAGCAATGAGAGAGACTTTTGCATTTGTGGGTAGTTTTTTTATATGTGTGTTACCCTGCCCCCCTCTGAATGCGGCAGACTTTTTTGTTCGGAAAGATGCGTTGAAGGCGCCTCCTGTCTAAATGCTCTAAGCTGTTATATGTGACGTTCCACGGGAAAAGGTACCTTATGGTTGGTATTGAGTTAAGCACAGATCCTAAATCTGTGTTAAATAAGCTATCTAATACAAAAAGAATCACGACTCTAAGTCCCATACTTTTTTTTTTAAAAAAACATCAAACCTGCACATGCTAAAATTGCACTTTTGAGAAATCGTCAAAAGAAGTTTGAAACTAATTTTAAGTATGTTCCCGTTGGAAGTTATGGAGATGATGATTGATTATGTATCTCAAGGTATTTTTCTTTGGAAATCAGTAATGGTTTTTTTAATCTGACTTCCAGGTCGTGAAAAATCAGCCTTTGATTAGAGCAAGTCGCTTCTGAGAACGAAATTAAAAAAAAAAAAAAATTCGGCCTGTTCTTTAACATATTGTAATCTGAACCATTTTATATAGTTAGAGATATTAGACTGCACATTTTGGGATAGAAATAAAATCACATTGTTAACTAAATATTTTTATTTTAATTAAAATGTCATTTTTATTATATGTTTCATCATTCCTATAATATTCACAATTTTCGTATAATGAGTTCTAAATTATATTTAATCAGTCTACACAAGTATCTCAAAAGTGTCATTATTATTCTACAAGTCGTATTTTTTTATTTATAAACGATTGAAGTTACGTAAAAATCACAAATTATTCCCATACATTTGAGAAAAGGTACCTTATGGCGGGCCATAAGCAAAAATTATTGATAATTACAGTATGGCACGATATTTACATTATTTATTGACAAATCTTGTATTAAGACAGAAAACTGAAGAAAAAAGGTTATTAGAAATTTACTTCAAATCTTGACCAATTAAGAGTAATTCTCAAATGTGACGTCTTACGTGAAAAGGTACCTTATGAGGGTTTCTAGTTACGGAGATATTCAATGTTGTGTAAAAATTGTGTTTTTTTTATTATGTATTTCCATTTAGTAAATTATATGTTACGACACGTCTTTGCCTATCTTTATTTTTGCTATCGGCGAATTAAAGGCTGAATAATATGCTCCTACAGTTTAGTACAAAAGGTACTTTATGGCGGTGTAATTTAAAAATGTTAGAAATACTTGTCGTAACTTGCTCAGTTTTTGTCCTTCATACCGCCGTGCCGTGGTATTATTTTGGCTACACCGCCAGTACCGCCACGCATCTGTCCTACTCTCACCAACACTTTACGTATCGTTCTCTCTCGGTCTTGCTGGCCGCTCGGAGTCTCAGCCGGCCGGCATGAGCAGTATTTGCTTACCTTTTCGTTCGAATAGTTGTGAGAAGTGTTCGTCGTGGATTTTAACGTGTTTTAAATTAAAAAGATTCTTTTTCTTAAGTGGTCAAAAATTATAGAAACCGCCAAAAAATGTCTTTTTTCGTAAATTTTCGAAAAAATGAATAAAAACCTTTTTCTAAAATGGTCAAAAATGATAGGCATTCGCCAAAAAGTGTTTTTTTATTTTTGTTATTTTTTTGAAAAAAAAAACAAGGTTTTTCTAAAATGGTCAAAAACGGTTTCACGATTGGCCAAAAACACGTTTTTATGTTTAAAAAAAAAATGTTTTTAAGACTTTTTCTAAAAAGGTTGAAAGGGAAACATGACAAAGTGGTAAAAAATTATAGAAACCGCAAAAAAAAGTCTATTTTTGTAAGTTTTTTTGAAAAAAAAAATTAAAAATCTTTTCCAATATGGTCAAAAATGATATTTCGCATTCGCCAAAAAGTGTTTTTTTATTTTTGTCAATTTTTTAAAAAAAACAAGGTCTTTCTAAAAATGGTCAAAAAGTTATACGATTCGTCAAAAACACTTTTTTATCTGTTTTAAAAAAATGTTTAATAATTAAAAAAAAAATTAAAAAAAACGACATACAAATGTATTTATTTTTATTTTTTTTTTCAATTCCGAATCTGTGGCACCCAGTGGCCCTTTCCTTCCAAATTTTCAGCTTTCTAGGATCATTTCGAAAATTTTTGCTTACCATTATGCAGACCGCATGCTTGTTTGCCACCGTCGTGGTATAAAAAAGAAATAAGCAAAAGTTGCTAGTAAATTTTATTAATGAATTTTATCAACAGCTTTATCATTTTTGTATGTGATCCGCCATAAGGTACCTTTTCTACTAAACTTTGAACCCAATTTTTATATAGAAAAAATTAACGTACAGCAGTGAAACCAAGCTACAAATACACGTCTATTCCTATATTTTACAATTTTGCATAAAAGAAAAAAATGATGATTTTGAAGGATTTCACAAAACCGTTCATATCTCCGTAACTAGAAACCCTCATAAGGTACCTTTTCACGTAGGACGTCACATATTGTCAGTTCTTTTATTTTATCCAATTTGGACTGCAATTTGGCATATTTGAGCGGAATTACATACAAAGCGTTTACTTATTTTTTTAAAAGGAATAGGTAATTTTGGTATATGTTTTATGGTGGATTTTTTTTGTTTGAAAAGTTAGTTATACCTGCCATACGGTGCTCCCCATTATCAAAATACCGGAATTTGATAATTTTAATATGCATACGCACACCTAACCATAATGGGTTAGTCTCATCTCGTCTAAAAAAGCAGCTGGTCTAAGCAGTAACTGGTCTAAATAGCAAATGGTCTAATTAGCAACTCGTCTAAAAAACAACTGGTCTAAGTAGCAACTGGTCTAACGCACAGATGGTCTAATTAGCAAGTGGTCTAAAACACGATTGGTCTAAGTAGCTAGTTGTTAAAAATCAGCTGGTCTAATTAGCATGTGGTCTAAAAAGCAACTGGTCTAAAGGTCTTACCAGAATAAAGTAGAACAATGACTCGTACTTGCTCGTGAAAATGCATATGTCATGTACTTAAGTCATTAATGTCATGTAATATGAAAAATATTTTTATGTACCTACTTTCTTTTATCTTCTTACCAAATTTCATAAAATCGGTTGTACAGTTTAAGCGGGAAGAGGTTTCATAACCTTCGCATTTATAAAACCCAGGATTGTCAAGGAATAATAGTGTGGGTAGATCCTTTTGAGCTCGTGTGTATAGAGCTACTTCCGCTGCTGACTGTACATAGAAGTGGGCTGCGGGTAAATACTTTAACGCAAGCACAAATAGGTAGGCTACCTACCTATGTAGATTACGAAAATAAGTATCCACTTTTGACGTTATCTCAATGCAATAACAATAAGATGAAAAAGTGGACATATGTCTTTGTAGTAAAGGAGTTGACTGTACATATAGATGTTTAAAATTTAAATAATAATAAAAATATTATGATCGAAACTAATCAGTGCTGACTAATTTGAGTTTAGAAGACATACATTTTGACGGGATGAGATTTAGACAAAGAACTTTATAGACCAGTTGCATTATTGGCGGGCAGCGTTTTAGACCAGTTGCGTTTTAGACGAGAAGCGTTTTAGACCAGCTGCTAGGTGCGTTTTAGACAAGTTGCTACTTCGACCAGTTGCTTTTTAGACGAGTTGCTAATTAGACCATTTGCTTTTTAGACCAGTTAACTGCTTAGACCAGCTGCTTTTTTAGACGAGATGAGACTAACCCACCATAATGATTTGGGTATTTATAACGCAGCTCTTGCATTTTGTTAAATGAATAGACTATAGTTTTCAGTTGGTTATCTTATTTTTGTATTTATTGTTGGGTATTGGAGATTGCGATCGATGTTAATCTGGACAACCAATGACAGGAGTTCGAGACCTGCCCGAGACATAGGTAATATTTTGTACCTACTATTAATTATGCCTCGGGCAGTAAGGGGCCATTCATTTATTACGTAAGAAGATTATTGCCAGTTTTGACCCCCCTCCCCCTCTTATGTAAGAAAAAATAAGAATCGGCTGACCCCCTCCCCCCCTATTTAATATTTATTACGTAAGAATCTAAAGGAAAAATGATTTTACGTTTGGGCTGTTTTAATTTTTATTTTTCATAGAATTACTTTTGTAGCGACGTTTATTTGAAAATACTAATAGTTTTGTAATTTTTAATAAAATACCTATATGCAACCGAGCACGCGCCTACGCTCTCGCGCGGATTTGCGCGCTTTTTCAAAAGTTAAGATTATTTCGCGGATTTTTATGATCTTACGTAAGAACGATCAAAACTCCCTCCCACCCCCCTGTAAGAAAAAATAAGACATGGTTGACCCCCCTCCCCCCCTAAATCACCTTACGTAATAAATGAATGGCCCCTAATGAAATACTTACTCAGTAATTAAATTCAGTGTAACGTAGCAAAATATTGTCCTGTCGCATCTAAAATGTATTATTCTACATCAATATGAAGCTAACTTTTAAATTTTTGTATCTTTTTCGTAGTTAAAAAATAGGCATAGGTCCTATACAATACGGGCGCCCGCGGTGTCCATTGTGTCGCATAATGGACGTGTGAAATCATTTCCCCGTCTTCCTAACCCGCCGTGTTAATGCGCATTTCATTGTTACTCTTTTTATTTATTTCCTACGGGTAAAATGAGGGACGGATTTTTAATATGGCCGAATAAGCCCGGACCTAGGGCGGCCATGTAATAAGAGCATCATAGCACAAGTATTAAGTAAATTAGGGCAAATGCGTCTTTTAAAGATTACCTACATTAAATCTGAACTCTAAAACTACCCCTACCCTATCTGCCTGTAAAGTACAGCATATAGGGAACGTGCACGAACTATAGGTGGCAGCACTAAACGACAAAAGAGACACGGGCGGACAATAAATGAAAACTATCGCCCCTGTCAAATCAAGCTGTCAATGTCAATGATAATATGTAAGTGTCAATGTCAAATATAGTAAGTCGTAGCTACACTGACGTTAATCGTCCTTCAACGCGATAAATTAACGTTATTAACGGCGTTTTCGTCAATGTGGCCCCAGCATGAGAGGGTATATGATTTAGATTGGCGGCACCAGTTGGCAGCACCTTCGTCGTGCACGTTCCCTTACAGGCAGGTAAGGTAGAGCAAATGAGTCTTTTAAAGATTCCATTAAATCCGAATTCTTTAAAATGACCTCTACCCTACCTGCCTGTAAAGTACAGCGCAGCACAGGAAGGTACGGTAGAGGTAGTTTTAAAAAGTTCGGATTTTATGGAATCTTTAAAAGACGCATTTGCCCTAATAGACGCAATTACCCCGGTTGACCTTATTGTGTAACTAAGTTGACCTTATGCTTTTTTGCCAACATAATCAATTTTTTTAATGAAAAAGTATCAAACCGTTTAGATAGTATGCAGTTTCCAACTAAAACTGACTTATAAGTCCAGATATGGGCAAAATTGTGACGTTCCGCAGGAAAATGTACCTTATGGAGGGTAGGCACTTACGTCGTGTAGCATCAAATTAATATAGGAGTGCCGTTAATAACAGCGTAAGCGCCTACCCCCCATAAGGTACCTTTACCTGCGGAACGTCACAATTTATTCGAATGACGAATAACGAATAACAAAATTATTCGCGGATGACGAATAAAATTGGCGGATGATTATTCCTATTCGAATAAATTATTCGTGGAATAATTCAGTCGAGGATGATTTATTCGCGAATGAATTGCCACGAATAATTATTTATTGGAATACCATATTAACTTTTCTCGAAAAATTATTCCCCGTGTCCACTCATTAGATTAGTTATGACGTGCAGTTTGCGATTATACAAAAACCGTTCCTTTTGTCACACAGAATTAGTTAAAAGATATTTGTAAAATTGTCTGTATATTTTCTCATTGTTATTCTGTTCGTATAAGTTCTGTAACTGTGTTCAGTGTGGCAATAAATGTTTCTTATTCTTATAAAAAAGTACAGTCGGCAATAAAAGCTTGCCTGAAAAAAAAACATTTTTTTGCGGAAACTTATTTATTGTTATTATTGTCTCTGGGCGTGACAGTGAGCGTGAACCCGTGCCGCGGGCGCAGGATGAAGGCGCGCGGGTCGAGCGCGCGCGCCGCGCCGCCGCCGCGCACGGAGTAGTGCCGCAGGAACTCTGACAGGAATATCTTTGCCGCCGTCGTCGCGAAACGGGAACCTGGAACGTGAAATTAGTACATTGTTGAAAAGGCCGGAAATATAGTACATTACACAACTAGGGTGGTAATACAAATAAAGACCGAGATCGCAGAAGTTTGCGGCCCGAGCTGCAAGCGAGGGACGTAAATATGCGATCGAGGGCTTTCTTTATTACCTCCCGTGTTGTGTACATAATATTATGTCTACACTTGGCCTGAAAGCGTTTCGTACGCGTAGCGTGCGGAAAAAGCCACTTTATGGCCAGGTGTGGCATAGAATAATCAATATCGGGGGACAATCTTACACAAATCGAGCTGTTCCCAAACTGAGCAATGCTTGTACTAGACGACGATATTATACAATATTTACATACTAGGAAACATACATGACTTAGAAAAAAATGGCACTCCCACTGAGCGAAACGTGTAATCAAATAATGACGTGTAGACAAATGTGGGATTGATATTTAGATGGTGGCTGTTAGACGACGAATAGGTTGGAATAAGTGGAATAGAGAACGTGTTGACGTACGGCAGTTGATTGACAGACGATGGAAGGGTAAAGATGTTAAATTGATTGTTGTAAATGCAACGTCAATGAAAGTCAGCAGTCGGAATCTAACTGTCTTTATTATATGAACTTAAATCTACCCTCACAGTTGTCATAAGCATACCCTACATTTCTTCCCCCTTACAGTATGTAATTACTAAAATGTCCCACTGAACGGGTATGGTCACTATAGTAACTTCACTTTAATAAGGTAATACACAATTTAAATTCCTTAAGAGCCCTCCACCATAAATCTACCTAGGTGTATAAACCAAATAACAAACTTTAAATAATGTAAGTTCTTACTTAAACCCTAGGTCTGGTTAGTTAACTTAAAACTCATAATAAGTTTAATCTTAATAGTTCCGTCAATCAGGACTTATGTTTCCTAACTATGACTCATCCTATACCATAATTGATGTTTACTTATCACTAATTACTGTAAACTAACAGCACTAAAATATAGTTACAACCATGATATACCTACAATGTTTGGATAACTATTATGATTTAATTAATTGAAATTAATAAGTGAATAGCTATACTTCACTCCACCCCCCGCAACCGTAGTTCCCTGCGGTATGCCCGCTTGGCGCGGTCGCTGCTGTCTTCGGGCGGTGGTATCGGACTTGGACCCTTCGGTTGGGTGTCCGACCTATGGTCTGACCCGTCCGACGCGGAATCAAACTCGCTCTCATCCCCTGTCTCCTCTTTCGCTGCACTATTTTGTTCTGCCTGCACGGGGCTGGGATCTTTAATGCTCTGCTCCGGTAACTCCGACATCGCACTCGGACCTGCTAAAGAGAATCTCGAACGTCGCACAGGCAGTATTTGGTCCGAGTGTCTACGGCAGGTGGTTCCCGTGGCTAAATCGATTTTATAAGATACCGGGCCCGTTCTAGCGGCAATGCTGCCCGGGGTCCACTTATCCCCGCGACCCGAATAATTCCTGGCTAATACGGCATCCCCTAGCTGAAATTCCCTATCACGTCCGCCCCCCGCCTCGACCTGCCGCTCCTGCGCGCGGCGCACCACGGCCGCGGTGTCGGGGCGCAGCGCGTCGAGCCTGCCGCGCAGCCGGCGCCCGAGCAACGCGACCGCGGGTGCCACGCCTGTTGTCGCATGATCACAGTTTCTATATTGAAATAGATATTTACTTAAACCGGTCGCTAGATCCAAACCTCGGTGCAAAGCCTTTTTTAAGGCCTTCTTTACTGATTTTACCGTATTTTCTGCAGCGCCGTTGGTCTGCGGTCTATAAGGAGCGGACGTAGTATGTTTTATCATATTTTTTAAACAGTATTGTTTAAATTCTTCGCTTTGGAACGGGGGCCCGTTATCCGTCACCAAATGGCCTGGAAGACCGAATCTAGCAAAAACCGACCTTAAAAAACGTATGGTGTCTCTAGCGGACGTACTGCGAATCTCCTCCGCCTCTAACCACTTGGAATGGGCATCTATAAGAACTATGTAATACTTCCCATTAAATTGTGCGAAATCCGCGTGCAAGCGCTGCCACACCCCCGCAGGAAACTCCCAGGGATGCAAGCTGGCGCGCGGCGGCGCATCGCGCACACTACGACACGCGTCACAATCTCTGCCTATCGTTTCTATATCCTTATCGATGGATGG
Source organism: Eudemis profundana (assembly GCA_947034925.1). Taxonomy (NCBI): domain Eukaryota; kingdom Metazoa; phylum Arthropoda; class Insecta; order Lepidoptera; family Tortricidae; genus Eudemis; species Eudemis profundana. The sequence continues at coordinate 22,082,640 of OX344805.1, read as the reverse complement.
CCAATACACATAGTTTCGCGCGATCGATTTCATTTTTACGATGCCTAAATGGCCATCATGGATTTCGGTTAGGATGTCCTTTTGATATTTACGCGGAATGACTATTCTATATTTATATAAAATACAGCCATGCTGTACGTTTAACTCTGCTCGTCTAAAATAAAAAGGTTTTATATGTTCATCTTCACAGCTTTCTGGCCAACCAAACATGATATAACCAACTACTCTACTAAGCACGGTATCTCGTTTTGTCTCTGTCGAAATCTCCTTATAGCTTACTGGTAAGGTTTCATCCGTGAAAAAGAAATAATGACAACTCTCTTCGCCTCCCGATTCACGCGATTTACAGTCTAAAGGCAAGCGCGAGAGAGCGTCTGCACTAACGTTATTTTTCGAGCTAACAAATTCGATTACAAAGTCATACGCAGCCAATTTTGCCGCCCATCTTTGCAGCCTGCTTGCCGCAGTTTGAGGAATTCCCCCTTTTGGACCAAAAATATACGTAAGTGGCTTGTGGTCACTTTTAAGTGTAAATTGCCTACCGAACAAGTATTGGTGGTGTTTCTGTACTCCATAAAAGATGGCTAAGGCTTCCTTATCTAATTGACTGTAATTCTTTTCAGCCTCTGTAAGTGTTCTAGAAGCGCAGCTGATTGGTAATTCCGAACCATCAGCGTACTTATGTGTCAACACCGCCCCTATACCATAAGAACTACTATCTACAGATAAAATTAAAGGCAGCGATGGGTCATAATGAGTCAAAATCTTGTCACTACTCAATAAACATTTTATTTCTTTAAAGGAGTGCTCACATTTTGCATCCCACTCCCAAGCGACCTCTTTCTTTAATAAGTTATGCAGGGGGTGCAATAAAGTACTTAAATTCGGCAAAAATTTTCCATAATAGTTAACCAATCCCAAAAACGCTTTCAATTGAGTAACATTACATGGTTGTGGCGCCTTCGACACTGCCAAAATTTTTGACTCGTCAGGATGCAGGCCGTCTCGGTCAATAACAAACCCCAGATACGATACGCTTTTTTGTAAAAACTTACATTTTTCAATTTTTACAGTTAAACCCATGTCGGCTAGTCTTTCTATTACCGCTCGCAGATTTTTTTTATGTGTTTCCCTATCTTTCCCTGTGACACAAATGTCATCTAAAAATACGACCGTATTCGGTAGACCCCGCAAAGTCTCTTCCATGATTTTCTGAAACTTTTCAGGTACACAATTGAGCCCGTAAGGAGTTCTTTTAAAAATGTAGGTACCTAAATGAGTTGAAATTGCAGTGATTGCTTGCGAGTTCTCCTCGAGAGGTACCTGCATATATGCCCGGGTGAGATCAATTTTAGAATACTCTTGCCCTCCACTTAACGCTGCAAACAATTCGTCTATACGCGGAAGAGGGTAATAGTCTCTTTTGAGTTTCGGATTAACTGTGGTTTTGTAATCACCACATATACGAATCTCGCCGGATGGTTTAATAACTGGTACTATAGGAGTTCCATAATCAGAATGATCTACTGGGTAGATGGAACCCTCCTGTTCCATCCGCGTGATCTCTCTCTCCACCGCGGAGCGCAGCGCGAGCGGCACGGGCCGCGCGCGCACGAAAACCGGTTCTTTATCTGCGAGTTGCAACCGAATAGACTTTTTACATTTACCTAACCCTTCTGTAAACACTTGTGGAAATTCACGCGTTAACTCGTCGACGAAACGGTCCCGAAGTTTGTCTTCCTCGATACCAATATTATTTACTGATAAACTATTAATATTGAATCGACGAATCCATGATCTACCTAGCAACGGTCGACTGCCATTTTTAATTACATATAATTTTAAATCTCCTTCTGAAACATTATTTATTGATGCAGTTACCACAATATACCCGACCGGTTCGATCGACGAGCCCGAATACGAACAAAGCTTAATGTTATCATTATACAATGGGTACTTAGAAAACAGCCGCGAATAATCAAGTTCGTTAATCGCCGAAATTTTACTCCCAGTGTCTATTTCACATTTCAGCACAGCATTATCAATCATAACCTCCACAAAATATGGTTTGTCCCCCGACGCGCACACTTGAATGTTATAGAACTCACTATCGGAGTCGTCCTCCATAAAGAAATGCCTACGATTCGGCATCCTATTGTCAGGCACTTTACACATGTTTTTTAAATGCCCCTTACGTTGACACTTATCACAATTATATTGCTTAAAACGGCACTTATCTGGTCGGTGTTGTTTACCACATCGCCAACAAGCCGCCGCCCCCGGCGTCGTCGGTGCCGCGGCGGGCGCGCCGGCGCTGGGCCGCGCTCCCCGCACGGCGTGCAGGCCTTCGCCCGCCGCGCCGCCGCCGAGCCCGCCAGCGGCCGCGCCGAGCACGCCCGGCCCGACTCCGATGCCGCCCGCACCGGCTGTGCTTGCGCTCGTACACCCGCGCACTCCGCTGGCACTTGCCTCTGCATGTTTTTCCGCCGCTTCTAAAGCCAGAGCTAGTTCCACCGCCTTTCTATATTGTATATCGGCTTCGGCAAATAATCGCGATCTCATTTCGTCACTGGCTAACCCGGACACAAATTGATCCCTCAAATTTTCTTCTAGTGTCGACCCAAAATTGCAAGTTGCCGCTAAATGTTTTAAGCTTTGCAGATAGTCCGATAACGATTCGCCCGCACGTTGCCTGCGCAGCCTAAAAACATGGCGTTCGGCGATAACGGACCGCTTTGGTTCGAGATGGGTGGCCACTAACTGTACTAATTGTTCAAACGTTTTGTCCTCCGGGTTAACAGGTGCGCACAAATCACACATTAAGTTATACGTGGGTTCACCAACTAAAGTAACTAACGTTGCCACTTTTAATTCCGTCTTAATTTCGTTAAGTAACATAAATTGTTTAACGCGACGTATGTAACTTGACCACTGTTTAGAATGCAAATCAAACGGTTCCACTTTTCCGATAGGCATTTTTGTTCGAAATTGCCTTAAACAGTTATTTCCGTCCCGAAATTTCACCAAAAAGCGTTAAATTCCCGAATCGTCGCCAATGCAACGTCAATGAAAGTCAGCAGTCGGAATCTAACTGTCTTTATTATATGAACTTAAATCTACCCTCACAGTTGTCATAAGCATACCCTACAGTAAATAGTTGTGAATACAATACAAATGTCAAAGTCCATACAAATGTCACTCGCCGCGGGTTCGCTGCGACTAGTTTTTTTTGGAGACTCGCCCGCAGCTCGTCCGCAAATCGCAAATGTGATAAGGCCCTAAATGGACGAGCAAGTTTGAGGGCTGACCATAATTGAGTTAATTTATTGCACTTTCGGCTATGTCTTAAAATTTACCGATGCAATGCCTAGGCCCAGTCCTGAAAGGCATGTAGGTGAAGGGCAGGATTACAGGAGGGACAGGTTTGTTGAAGGGTGTAATACGAGTACCTATGCCCAGTCCTGAAGGAATTATTGCTGTAAGGCAAGTCCTGCTTGTTGGGGGATTTGAAACGTTCAGAGTCGCGAGAGGGCACTGGCGAGGGTATACATTATAGAAGAGCTTATTAACATGAACGTGTAGACAAAGCCATGAATCGAATCGAGGGAGATCTATGTTCAGCAGTGGACGTATCAAGGTAGAAATGACGACAATGATGATGAAATACATGTCTTGGAACTTACCGATGCAATGCCTAGGGCCAGTACCGAAGGGCATGTAGGTGTAGGGTAGGATGTCCTGCTTGTTGGTGGGTGTGAAGCGTTCAGGGTCGCACTGGTGAGGGTCGCGCCAGTAGCGCGCGTCGCGGTGAAGCGAGTAGACTGGCAGCCATATGTGTACACCCGCCTCGGCCTGACACATGACATGAACAGAAATAACGTGTCATTGGCCATTTAAGGTCAGCGCCTTCTAGCATCTGTTAGCATCATTTGGAACCAAACTATTCTTTGGTAAAAAAAAAATATTTTTGCTTTTTTAAGAGTTTTAAGTAGGTGTTTCTAATATTAGATATACTGACCACAAAATGCTTGGCTCCAGACTGAGGCGGGCCGAAGTCATAGCGCTCCACCGAGCGCCGGTCCGCAGCGCCCACCAGTGGCCACAGCCGGAGCACCTCTGCGAACAAGTTATCTCATACTGGAAACCATTTAACACTACTATGATGAAAGAGCGATGAGCAAAGTATGCCGCTCCAAAAATCAATTGAGCTGAGAATCAGGTCAGTAAATAGGTCTATATATGTACTTCATTTTGTTCTATGGACACTAACTTGGCAAAATGGCATGGCAAGTGAGTTTGCGCTACATCAGTGCCGTTTATGGGTTCCAAAACTTTTCGCTAAATAGTATCGTGCTAAAGGAGCAGCGCTGTGCAGATTCCTCTCCTTCGTGTGATCAGGTATCTTATACTAAATTTCTAGATCTGGGGTTAAAAGACCTACCACAGACACACATCTCCAGATACTCCAAATTCTGCACATTATCGTACGCCTCCTTGGCGTCATCTCCTGGTAGCTGGTCCAGCTCGCACTGCAACCGCTCCTGGATCCCAGGGTTAGTCGCCATCTCGTACAAGAAGTAGTTGATCAGGTTGGCCGTGGTGTCGTATCCGGCGACGTAGAACAACACGGCTTGGGCTACAAGGTCGTCGTCTGAGAAATCTGAAAAGTCGCAGTCAAAGATCTCAAAAATCAGGGCCCTCAAAGATCGGTAATGTATAGGTAACCTGTGGTGTTGCAGATATTCATGGGCGACGATGACTGCTTTCCATCAGGCAGCTCGTCTGTTCGTTTACCACTTATAGCATTAAAAAAGGCAGCTTTGTTGGAAAATGCTTCAGTGAACTTAGAATCTGCTTAACGTACTCCAGGGTATAAGTGGCATTTTTCATCTATTGTATGGAAGAAAATCCTACTTCCGTCCAGTAGGTTTATGATGCTATGTTTTGTCGTGCGATAAATAAATGATAAAGCATCTCATCTCATACACTATTTGTCAGAAGGTGACGGATGCTTTATTATTTATTTATCGCATTTATCGCATGACAAAGCGCAGCATCAACGCTTTCAGAGAAAGATGTATAGTTTGTCCGGCGGCTTAAGAGTAAAGAGTCATAAAAATGAGCTAATTGGTTATCTATTATAGAAAGAGTGTAAGTGATTTCTTGCGTGTACAAAAAGCTAACGTAATAGTTAGTACTAAGGTACAATGTCAAATGACAGCACAAAAATTGCAAATGCAATAAAAAACATTGGAGGGTAGGGTTGCAACAATCGGGAATTTCCAACTAGTACCTATTCCGTTGAATCTGGTTTAGTGGTTTATGTTTGTTTTAATATTTTACCCATTTATTACAGTTTTGACGACCCTATGCAGGTGTGAAGATATCTTTTGTATTTGAAACATAAAAAGAATTTTGAACTTTAATAGAAAGTGTTTAGGTCGAAATTCACTACTTCGTATTACGACTTGTCACCTTGCGAAGTAATGATGCTATTGTAACAAGTTTTATGGCTTTTTACTCTAACGCTGCCGGATAAACTATACACTTGAGGATACACCACGGGTACTTAATAAGGAAAGTTTCAAATCGCATATTGATCACTGTCATTCTTTATTTCGCCGCCTTAGTTGCGTAATTGACAGCGAGTGCGAAGTGAGAGCAAAGATGTCTGTGTTCCTTCGGCAAAAATGATTTCGTATGTCTGTCTGTCGGTCTGTCTGGTCTGTGTCTCTACAGGTTGCAATTATCAACCGATTGTCATGAAATTTGGTGAGCAGGTTTCATACGAGTAATTTTATGGATATTTTTTGTTGATTCAGTTTTTGGAAAATTTTCTAAATGTCGAAGCCATTGGTGTTGACAGACTCGCGAGGTCTATAGCTCACAGAGCCATTAGTATATTATAGAGTCCGACCGAAATTTCGGTTTCGGTTGCCATCCGGCCGGAACTACGGCTGAAATCGAAACTGAATTTGAGGGGTTTCGTACTGCGTCCGATCGCAGTACGAAACCCCTCAAATTCAGTCATTGTTTCATAAAGCACAGATAATTTATTTGAAGTTAGAAGTTATATGTCATATTCATTATTACTCTCACGGCGGCTCACGGCGGATGCAGGTTGCTTCCAACCGAATTAAGTGGAAATCTATGAGGGAGGCCTATGTCCAGCAGTGGACGTCCTATGGCTGAAATGATGATGATGATGATGATTATTACTCTAAATATCAGAGACTAAATGATTAATATGTTATTTAAAAATGAAGACTGACTGATTATGATTGTCATTTTTTTATCTTCCCACTAAAACATGGCATATGGAAGTTTCGATTTCGGTTCTGGTTTCAGCCGAAACTGAGATCAAAGCCGAAATTCGGTTTCGGTTTCGGCGCGGCGGTGAAAACTAGTTTCGGTCAGACACTAGTATACAAATTTATCATCATCATTGCTGCCAAGGACCTTAAAAAAAATAGCCGGACGGAGGCTCGCCAACAGATAACTGAAGCATTTGTAGTGGGCCGTTTGCTTTGTTTACGAGTCGCACGCACACATGAACAAGTTTTTTCCTACTACCCGCGGCACGCACACATTGACCTGACCACCAGCGTTAAAGAAACCGGCGGACTAGAGGTGCTTCAGTTCTTTGTTCGCGAGGCTACGTCCGGCTATTTATTTTAAGGTCCTTGATTGCTGCCCTCGGAATTTCCGTTCTTGGTCTTAAGTCTTCTCCACGTCGTATAACTATTTGGCGGTTTAGTAACAAATCTGCATTTAATTTAAAGACCACGCAGCCGAGGGATGGACTCTCATTCATCTTTGATTTTTTGGAAGAAATTCAGGAATTTTCTGCCTAATCGCAAGCAGACAATACAAAAGTACCTTACGTAAGCGGGAAATATGAATTATTGCCAATTTGCCACACAATTACTTACAAGTGAATAGAAAACATCAGTCGCAAAAGGAATATATAGTCTGGGACCTTGAACCTTCAGAAAACCACTCACGTCCAACAAAGCAGAATTAATGGTCTAAGTACCAACACGTCGAGACAACAATGGCCGTCACAACAAGCAATAATTGAATTTCTCGTCAATCAAAGTCAACAACTTGGTAAAGTGAAACAAATTAAATTAAATCTTACTTTCTGCGTCGCTGAGCCCCGTCTTGCCTGTAATTATACAAAGTTAAATGAGTATACGTACTACTACATTATTTCATAAAAAAAACGTTAGGTTTATCAATCAGAAGTCGTATCAAGGGAGTTATTATACAGGGTGATTGGTAATTCGACCTATTCCTTGAAAGGGGTTATTCTAGAGCTTATTTGCAATGATAACTTCAAATTTTTTATTGGTAACATTTTGAAAGGTTTTGGCAGGTTTTTTTTGGATTTTTCGTAATCAACCGTTTATTGGCTATTAGATGACGGCCTTTTTTCATTCCTAATTTAAGTATTTTTTTGACAATTAGCAGTTTTAGATTGAAAGGAGAGTTAAAAAAAAAGTTAAAAGTCAAATAACTAGATAACCATTGAGTTTTGACCCCCGGTTTATTAGACTTAAATCATTGCAAATAAGCTCTAGAATAACCCCTTTCAAGGAATAGGTCGAATTACCAATCACCCTGTATATCTACAAAAGTTGATTGTTTGACCGGAGTCGGCGGCGGGAATGTAGGTATTCGTACAGAACGAAGACCACCAATAATAATCATCATATAGTTAATTTAATAAATATGACATAATTAATTGATGATGTCTAGACCCTAAGTCACTTTGCATGCTTCTTTAAGCAAATTGTATGCGCTCAAAACACCAAAAACATAAATATAAAAAAGAAGAGCCAAGTTCAATACAAAAATTATGCTTGGCCGCAAAAAGAATGGGGATCTGAATGAGTGCCAAGTCCTATAAAAAATCCAAATATGTATTTATAGGAACAAAATAACATTATGAACAAGTATTAAACTCTATTTCTTTGCTTTATTGGATACCTATAACAATTGCTGTTATTTAAAAATGTGAGATCTTAAAGTAGGTAGATTTGACTTGGCCTTATGGATATAATTAAACACACGTAGTTTTATGTGTTAACGTTAAAGAGGTTTTGAGTTATAGAAGGGTCAAAAGTGGCACCAAGTGGTTCGTGTAATATTACACTTGGCGCTGGCTAGCCAGTTTTGCTTGAACTTGGCTTGACACGCTGCCGCGTGTCTAGATAAATTTCTGCAAATAAATGCTCTTTCTTCTTTCATCTTTCTTTATCAGTCGTGACGGATACGACTAAGAAAAGGTCAACGTTTTACTCTTTACAGCAGCGGTCGGCAACCGCTTAGCAGCCAAGGGCCACATAGTAGCTAAGGAAATTGACGCGGACCGCACTTTGTTAATAATTTGTGACTTTATACAATTCGGAATACTTATAATAGCGACCGCAATACAAACCGGAATATAGGGCCGCAAGTGAGCGGTTCACGGGCCGCAGGTTGCCGACCGCTGCTTTACAGTAAAGGAGGAATGGGTAAGTGTGTAAAGGCGGTAACATACTGGCGGCGTCGACGAGCGTCTGAATGAAGTCGGGGCGCGGCGCGGCGCCGGCGCGGCGCGCGCTCAGCGCGCTCTTGAACAGCTCGCCGAACTGCTGCGCGTCGCTCGTCTTTATTATCTTCACATTCAGCAACTGCCAACAGAGTTGAAATTATACATAGTCCGCGTTGTTAGATTAATAATTTAATGTTGGCGGCCATCATTTTATTCTATACTAAAGCCAAGCTGGCAGTTGTATTAGTTACATGTCTATGTTTCTCTATTGCCTGTGGTCTGGCTCTAGCGTTGCGATGTTCAATAAATAAGTACTTCATGAATAAATATTGTTTTAATCAATACGTAAAAGGTTATGGGCCCAGCACGCTTCCACGTCACATAGTCTAGCCCTATATATCGTAACAAGTCTTTGTGACTGAACAAATGAAAGACACTATTCGTCCCGAGTGGTTTATTGGTTTTCAAGCTGATGTACAAAAACGGAACCCTTATAGAACAAAAAAGTGGTCCTATAAGGGTTCCGTTTTTTTCCTTTTGAGGTACGGAACCCTAAAAGCATCACGTTTCTTTCATATAGTAGAGTTGAAATTAATGAAATCAAATTCTGTCTAGCCAATTTGAATTTGTACAATCACAACTTTGTGCGCGGAGGTGATATAAGTGATATGTCTCTTTTTGCAACGATTTAGACGGGTAAAAAGTAACCTATGTGCTAATCGGGGTCATAATCTACTTGTACCACATGAAATTTCATAGAAATTGTCAAGTATCAAGAGTTCTTTCTAGGAGTCAGGTGCTGTTTGGGAATAATCCCGATTTGGGTTTCCAAGTTTGAGATTCTCGAGTTGGGAATATTTTCTATAAATTTTAAAATATTCCCCGGCATATGGCTAACTCTAGTAAGAGGATGAGAGTGATGATGATGATGATGCTCTCCTTTTATCATATAGGGCTCTCAGAAGGGATTTGTCTAGATCCTGGTTGACCTCCTCCAGCTCCTTCCAAGGCCAGTTGGTGCAGCCTCCTTTTCCACTGTGCGCCTCCAGGTGTTACGAGGGCGACCGGGTTTTCTTTACCCGGGGACTTTCCACGTCAGCCCTTATTTAGACAGTGGCTTTTCTCACGAAGTATGTCTGCGGTCACCTACTTACCGCGACGCTGTTTTCATACTAAATGTATGGAGACGCGGTAATTAGACGCAGTCATGCTTCGTGAGAATGGCCGATATATGGCTGTCCAGTCTCCGCAACACATGTCCACAACACCCAGGATAGCGTCACAAATGAAGAGACTGGTTGAAACGTTGGATGACTTGGGTATAGCTTCGGTGGCGCCATTGGTAGCGCGCCTGTGTTGGCCCGGAGAGCCGTTGGAGACGCAGGTTCGAATGCGGCCAGAGGCATATACGTTTTCCAATTTTTCTCTTCCAATAAAACATAATGTCGGAGACAGGACGGTCATGAGTACGGACACTAAAGTGTAGCGCAGCGCGCGAACGGCTACGATTGGCTGTTTCGGTGGCGGTTTCGGCCCACCGCGTTAGCCCAGCACAAAATCTCCTCTCGATAATACATGCATTTTAGACAGGACTACAACTCACAAGACCTATATACAAACCGTATTCAGCTAGGTACACTGACCTTGGTTCGAGTGCCCTAGCACGCCGACGTTTTACTCCCATGGAGCTGATGTTCAGCTGCGGCCACCTACCTCCATGCAGTCCGACTATTGTTACAGCCTTAAAGGCTAGCAGTGTACAAGCCCAAAAAAAAAGCCGAGTGGGCCAAGACCTGGGCATTCTCTCGCAGAGCACGCTAGAGAGCGGACGTGTTGGTACCATCTTGGAACTATCCACGCTACATCTGAGTGCTTAGCCTATCAGCTATACTATTGATATTGGAATAAATATAACTTTGTTTGTGTCGTGTTCTCAATTACTCGATCTCCCTAATATCGCCCTACACGATGTCTGAAGAGAACACCAATCCTGAGCCTTTTCCCGACATATACCGAGAGTATTACCTTCATAATAGTCTTCATGTTCTCGTACCCGAAGAACTTCATGATCTGCGTGGTGTCCTGGACGACGGCGCGCTGAGCGAGACGGAAGATGCAGTTGTGCGGGTCCCGGAGCGAGTCCGTCGCGAACCCGAACGCGCACGACGCGATCACGTCGTTTACGTATGACATACTGATCTGTGGGTAAACAACATATTCGCTGAATAAAACTACTAATACAACTTTGGTCAACACAGAGGTAGATTTGTGTTGCTAGTTTTTCTTTACTAATAATAGCTTTTCTTTACTAATAATGTCTTTTAGGTACTTGGTCACGAACACTAATATAAGAACATACATAATATGAGTTCAGAGAAGTCTATACTCTATTCCCCATAACAGCACTAGTGTCGTTATAGTCACTTTACGTTATTGCTAGCAGCCACAGACTTCTAAATCTAGGTTAAACTTAGGTCAAGGATTAAGTGCTCAATTTTAACTTTACGGTTAAAATGCACAACTACCAACTTAACAAACTATTAAATTCCTACGGTTTTTAAGAAAAACAAAACTTTCCACACTAAATTCATTGATGCCAACATAAAAAAAGTATTTTTAATTTAAGTATATTTTAAATTAAAAAAAAAAGTTTACCATAGACACATACTGTCAGTCAAACGTCATATTTGCCTTGTTTCCAGGTTATGATTAATTTTGTATTTTATAATTTAAAACCTAGTCGTAGAAAAAGTATTGTATGAAACGTTGTATAATTAAGTCAAAAAACGCTCATTGCGTCTCTATTTGCGATACTCGCCGCATTCGCGGCTCGTATCGCAACTCACGCAATTCGCATTTTTTGAACCCACTTATACAACTGTTGCATAAAATACTATTAGGCCACACCTGGCCATAAAGTGGCTTTTTCCGCACGCTACGCGTTCGGAAAAAGTAGCTTTCTGGCCAAGTGTAGACATAAAATGATGTACACAACACAAGAGGTAATAAAGAACGCCCTCGATCGCATATTTACGTCCCTCGCTTGCAGCTGGGACCCCAAACTTCTGCGATCTCGGCCTTTGTATCACCACCCTAGTTGTATAATGTACTATAACTAAGGCGGCACCGAGCGCAGACCCTGGAGGGGCGCAGAAATGACCAGACCAGGCTATTTTTCAAAGGCACAGTTATAGAAGCTAGCACGGTGCACATAAAAGGCAAGTTATGGCACTGAGTAGCTAACGTATTAACTACTCAGTGCCATAAGTTCGTTGACGTTATAAGTCAAGAACGCCGGTGCCAGCGCTCGCGCATCCTTCGCCATTTTGTCAGCTCATACAGTCGCACGGGAGCTTGCATCTGTAATAGTACATTACACAACTAGGGTGGTAAAACAAAGAAAGGCCGAGATCGCGGATGTTTTCGGCCCGAGCTACAAGCGAGGGACGTAAATATGCGATCGAGAGCATTCTTTATTACCTCCCGTGTTGTGTACATCATTTTATGTCTACAATTGGCCAGAAAGCGGCTTTTTCCGTACGCGCAGCGTGCGGAAAAAGCCACTTTATGGCCAGGTGTGGCAAAAAGTTAGTTTCGACCCTAGGAGTAGATAGTAGTAGCTTACATACCTCGTCGACTTGTAGCTCTTGCGCGCCGCGCACGCGCGCGTGCAGGTAGCTGCGGACGGCGCGCGCGCACTCCGCCATGAGCGGCGCCATGCTGCGGCACCGCGACGCGGAAAACGCCGGCGTCAGCGCCGCACGCATCCTCCGCCATTTTGATCCTGGTAAACAAAGAGTATTAAAGGTAGGTGCCCACTACACCGTATTATACCATGACCGTGCTATGAACGTATCAGGCACGGTATGACAAATACTGGTCGGTGACGGAACGTGCTAGTGGACATAGTCTCATACTTTTCAATACAAAGAATATTTATTTTGCCTGATTTGTTAGGTGGACTTTCCGATATTTTTATTTTCTTGTATAAAAAAAACCGATCGTCATTTTTTCTGTCACTTAATTTTCCATACGAATTATTCTCTATGCTCACATTTCACTTTTTGCAAAAATTCTCAGTCGCAATAATTCCTTCGTTGTGATTTTTCACTGTAGATTTTTTTAAATATTATATATTTCTAATGTTTAATTTTACTATAAGAAATATTTTCATACATATAACAATCACCTAAACTACTACTAAACACCTATAAGCAGGTTATATTGTTTTATTTCCTCGCAAATGTTCATGAAATAATTAGTAGGAATGGAGCCTGAAATCTGAATAGCTACGATCGCTATTGCACGCAATAGCGCTATTTTTTGTATGTTTAATACCGGGATCCCGGTATTGGCTCATAGAAATAATACCGGTATGGCATGCCCTAGTTCCGGTAGATACAACATTACCTCTAAGCATGATAAGGTTCCTTCCAAACAGCGGGTCGCAGTCGGGCTCGATATGCACGCCGCGGTCACTGAAGGCGGTGAAATCTGCCACCATGATGCGGCGGATCAGCTCGGGGTCCCGCGGCACTAGGGTCGGCACGTGGTACTGGTAGATACCAAAATATCTACCCAAAGAAAATCAAATGAAATACCAAAACAACAAAAAGCCCAAAAGTTTACTCGGGCAGGGTCTAAGATAAAATGTAATACCTCGAAAACATATTTATTTTACTATTTTAACAATAAGCTTGTATATCTTATGAGATCTCATTTTGTTTTATTAACCGGGAATATTTGTTCTTAAGCGTATTTATGAATTTACCTGGATAGTTTTTGGCATGTTTTTTTCTCCTTAAATATCATACTCTCTCCTGAGCGTCAGACTTGTAAATGTCCCCGGTGGTATATTTGCAGAATAGAATAACCCACCAAGAACATTTTCATGTAAAATGTTGCCAAGACGAGACCGTATGACTCGCACTGCCAAAAAGCTATCAGATCTCATGAAGAGCCAAGCTTCTAACTCTACACGCCCTAACTCTACAAGGCCTAACTTCACAAACTCTACGTCAAAATATGTGGCTTGCTCGGCCATTTCGCTACATTCACATGGGCGTAAGGTGACAAATTTATCCACTGTTCATAATTACTTTTCTGTCATACAATAGTTCTTGTAGTAATGAAACCCAGATAATTTGCTCTGTAGAAGGTGTCTGTGACCTAGTTTACTGCCACCCTGTTATACTTATTAAATTACCTACTACCATTGTAGTGTTCCAGTTTGAAGAAAAATATGTGAAGTTTAGAGTAGTTTGTTTGGTATGTGAGCTAAATTTTATTTTCTATTTTTTATTGGTCTTTTTTGGACGCATAGAGATACCCTTTACACCTCTATAAATGTAGTTTTTAAGTTTATGTAATGTATTAATGAAATCTTATGTATATTAAATGATGAAAAAGAGAAACTGGTGGCTTCTTCTCACCAGAAGGTCATTACCAGAAGCGCCAAAAGAAAAGAAGAGAAAATAATATAAGACATGTAAAAGAACCCTTGAGGGCCTACTTGCAGATTTAAATTACTTTATTTTATTTTATTTATTTTATTTAAATGAATGATACATTATATTTTCGTGCTCCAGAATGTATATATTGTATAGGTTTCATACTAGTCGAAGTAACTGCTTTCCATCAGGCGCCCTTATAAGGGACCTTCACATTTAACGTCTAGTATAGATAAATTCGGTTCGGAGATTACGTTCCATTTAAATTAAGGTGATTCGAGACACAACCATAAAGAGTTCTCTCTTTATTTTTGTATGGAAAACCGACTGACTGAAATCACTTTATGAAGGTACACTTTAAACTAAACTCCTAGAATGACTACCAACCTTTGATCTTTGAACGCATTATAACCAGCTTCAATGGTCTCAACGAAGTTTTCCCGCCCAAACGTGATAGCTGTCAGATTCCCCAAAAACGGTACCGGTCGCAACGTCCGCACTCCATTTGAACTGAAATACCGTAAACGCCACAACGAATACACAAAGCACGTCACTATCACTGCAATAAACCACATCGTTCGATTTTTAAATTCAAAATTTCAGTGCTTAATTTTTTAAAGGTTCAATGGGCGCGTTCGATTTTTAAATTTTGTATTTGCGTCCTCGACTTCTTAACGGTTGGAACCGATGGACGCGTTGCTGTTTGGAAGGCAAGCAAATGACTAACATTTCGAGCCAGTAAGTGGGTCGAAGAAAGTTGCGTTAAGTAATTTGGTTACGTAATCAGACAACGTTGACCGGAGGTCTAAAGAGAGTGTTAATAGAATGAACAGTGGAGCTTTGGTAGATTTGTTGATAGTTGCATAAAATTCGACATGCGAATGAGGCAGTAGTGTCATTTACCGGCTAGGTGAAGAGTCGTCTAGTTTTGGTTACATCTTCCACATTTGGGAAGACAATATTTACGCAATTGAACTCGGCGTTGCTAGTTATAAAATCTGTTAGCGCTCTTCTATCAGTTCAAAGTACCCGACTGCGGTGAAGCCCAAAGGAGGGTAATGTGTTTGACCTGTATGTATGTATGTCCGTTCCTGTGTCCGCTCGTAACTACTCAACGGCACAACCGATTTTGATAAATGATACATCATTGGATTCGTCTTGATGGCGCGAGTGTCACTGGGTATGAATGAAGTTCGTTAAAATAAACAAAATGGCGTATTTTATGCACTTTTAAAATGCACCGCGGTCGGGTTTTTTTTAATAAAAATATTTAGTTATGTTATAATGTGATTAATGAGGGTTACCGGTTTTGTGCTCACCAGTTGTTCGTCTACCCAGATAAATCCGTGTAGCCCCCCACTAACTGTGACATTTGACATTTCGGAGACCACACGCTACACTAGCGCCTCTAGCGGCGAAATCGCGATAGCCTTGCGTTCAAGAGTAATAAGGCCGAGTGTTACGAAAATGTTTTTACGACGAGAACCCGACAAATATTTTTCAGGTACAAAGTAGTAATAGGTAAAAAAATTTAAAGCCCCTCTGGCGTATTAGTTGTGACTTGCGTATTGTTTGCAAGAAAACGCATAAGCTTATTTTTTTGTCGATTCTTAATTTTTTTCAAAATGAATGTCAACCTCCGCCGAATGGGGGTTGAAAGTCTCGCGACGTCTTCAGCTTACTTATAGACCCAATAGTTAATATTTTGAGAAGTTCCCGCACTGGAAAATATAATTTTATTTTGCATATATACAGCGATCTACCCTAATAATTATGAATCACAGAAATCTGAATGAAATAAACGATTATGATTGCCGTTACAGCTCCCCCCGCTATGCCGAGGCGGCATTAACCTGCCGTCCTTTTAACAGATAATTAAATCGCTAACGACTGTACTTAGACAGCTGGATTTCATTACGATTATGTTTCTAAGGGTGCGCGCACACGATACCATCCAGACTGGAAACGGGTTCGCTATTTATATTCTACCACAGAATAAAAATTAGTTCTATAGGTAATTTTCACGAGAGTTGAGGTGAATGATTACACACACACAGCTACATTAAGTTTGCAACATTGCAAAAAAAAGTGAATGAATGAAATGAATGAGTGAGTAAATAAATACAAGGCTATAGTTTAAACAAACTTTTTGGTCTATCTTGCAATTCACTGTTGAACCTGCTATCGGTACGAAAAAAGAACAGTAATTTCAAAATCCCGCTGTCATTACATGACAGAGTTGTTGTGTGCGTGGCCTCAACTCTCGTGAAACTACCTGTAGTGTATGCGTGTAGCTCAAATAGCATACATACGCTGTCTCGTGTGTCCCTGTGCCGGCGGGAAAATAACTGTCACTGTCATTGTCAACCGAGGACGAAAGCCGCGGGCGAAATCGGTGCATGGTGCAAGAGTGAAGTTATTACCGGTACGTGGGCATTGTCGAGCCAGTGTAAGTTACTGATAACTTTATGAGAGGGATTTAACAAACCCTACACTACCTATACGTACAGACGCCTCTCTCTCTAACAAAACTGCCGTTCGCGTCCAACGACCGGACGGAGCTCACCCGCATCCGACCGTCTCTTTCTATCGCATAACGCTTGCTCTTTATTACCATCGAGTGGCGAGATTTAATAATAATTACCGCGCAACGGAATCGCGGAGTGAGTCAGTCCTGATTCTACTAGCATTTAGTTATTATCCTAAGAGAGCTTCCTACCGGGATATAAAGTATCCTATATTTCAATCCAGGATCTGGTCTATAGTTTTATTCCAAATTTCATCTCAATCGATTAACTTGTTTTCCGGTTTTTTAGTGAAAAACATCCAAACATCTAAGCATCCGAATATCCAAACTTCCAAACATCTGGACATCCAAACATCTATACAAACTTTCACATTTATAATATTAGTAGGATTTTACTTTTATGTGAGGGTCTTTGACTTTTAGTGGATACGGTGTTTTACGATTTTAATTTGCCAAATTCACCTATTTATTTTTGACTCGACTATATTGTGAATTTGTGACAGTGACAGGTCGCGGCTAGTTGTGACAGCAACATGGACTTGTGATAGTCGAGTTTGACGTGAAGCCGCCATATTGCTGCCACGTCCGGTTCAGACTGGAGACGACAATATCGTGTGCAGCCCACCTAACGTCCCTAACGCTAAATGGAAAAGTTATGTCCGCCTTTATTTACGTACAATCGGAGCGAAATGTTTATTATCGCGCACAGCCAACGGGCTTGCGAAAATTGCTTTACATTTCCATGAAAATTGTCTAGCGGTAAGTCAAAAATAATGTTTAACGGGTCTCCAGATAGAGGGGATTGTTTTTATTTTTCGAGACGAGACAGTGGATTGTTTTGGGTTGTCTGGGTGTAAAATGAACGTGTTCTGTTCGAGGAGGCTACTTATACAGTTAGTATTAAATTAGCATTAAATAGGCAGGAAATTTATATTTGGGAAGAGAGCTGTCAGCTGTCAATGTAATTGTTTACCACAATTTTTAAGGTTCCGTACCTGAAAAGGAAAATACGGACTTATAAGATCACTTTGTTGTTCGTCTGTCTGTCTGTCTGTCAAGACCCTTTATCTGGGGAACGAGTATTTTATTACATTATCCGTTCCTGTTCTGAGCATCCCTCAGAAATGATGTAGGTATTCTTGTCTACGCAAAGTAAGTTAAATATTTTAAAAAAATCGAAATTACTGTCTATCACAAACATTAACACATAACGCATCGCATACAATGTTAATCACCCTACCCTGTAGGCTTATGATGCTATGCTTTGTCACGCGATAAATAAATGATAAAGCATCCGTCACGTTCAGGCGAATAGTGAGTGAGAGTGACGGATGCTTTATCATTTATTTATCGCGTGACAATGCATAGCATCATAAGCCTACTGGTCTACATTAATTAATTGTTTTAAACAGCATGGCGGCATCCTAATGATAAAAACCGCATTCAAATTGGTATACACGAATAAGCGTTACGATGCCACTGACGACATATATGCGTCAACCGTGTAACACCACACTATTCGCGTCAGGGTAGGCTTGATTTTTCAAGCTTAAGTTTTCAGGCCCCAAACTGTTAAAGTTTCCGAACATTAAGGTTTAAAAGCAACAATAAATAGGTACATATGCGTACAGGTAAGAGGTGCAGATGCAAGCTGAATGTTAATCACCCAACAGTATTCATTCACGGCTTTAAACAGCATGGCACCGCGGCAAATAAAACGCAAGTAGAGTCCGACCGAAGTTTCGGTTTCGGTTTCGGCCTAGTTTCGGCAGAAAACGGGTTTCGGCATAGTTTCAGTGTCTGCTGCTATCCGGCCGAAACCAAAACTAAATTGAATTGGTATCGAACTGCGATTGGACCAGTAGCGTGGCGTCCAAAGAACTCGATTCCTACCGGCTTGCCTAATTTAAATTTAATTTAATTTAATTTAATAATCATTTATTCAGACGACATAGGTCCACATGTAACAGTTACATTAAAAAATTAAAATTATTATTAGTCACCATGACGATGACCATGATGATGAGGCTCAGATGAGCACGTTATTCTTCACCTCTTAAGATAAAAGCGCCAAATCTGCACCGGCTTGCCCAAGGATATCTTTTACACCACGCCACTGGATCGGACAGTCTTGTTTTCAAACAGTACAGATAAACTATTTGAAATAAGAAGTTTTAATATATGTTATATTAATGATTACTCTAAAATATCAGAGACTAAATGATTAATATGTTGTTTAAAAATGAATATTATGATTGTCATTTTTATATAGAAGTTTCGGTTTCGGTTCTGGTTTCGGCCGAAACTCAGATCAAAGCCGAAATTCGGTTTCGGTTTCGGCCGTGAAAACTAGTTTCAGTAGGACACTAAACGTAAGGCGTGAATAAATAACGGGCTGATAGAGACGACACGCGTGCGTCACGTGCTGCTGACGCGACATTTTTATAACGAGGCGTCGGCCGCGCCGACAGTGATCGATCATGGATGCAATCGACCATAATGACTTATCCTTCAAAAATACTTTACGATGATATTTACTTTATCAGAGGAACAGGATTAGACGCCCACAACTTCTAAAGCGGAGATGAAATAAGCTAAATTAAATATCTCATTTACGTCACACCTGGCCATAACGTGGCATGAACCACCCGCTACGCGTGCGGAAAATTTCACTTCATGGCCTGGAGATGCAAAATTTTGTATTTACCACGGGCGGTAATAAAGAAAGCCTCAGATCCCATATTTATCGCCCTTGCCTTCGGCTCGAGCGTCAAATACCTGCGATCTGAGACATTCTTTGTTTTACCGCCTTAGGTGAGTAATGTATATTTTTGCTTCACCGTCGTCGGGTGCAAAATCCTATGTGTTAACGGGGGTCATAATCTACCTATACACCAAATTTCATGATAATTGGTTTAGTAGATTTTGCGTTATGCACGCTCAAATAAACAAACAGACTACAGCTATGCATAACGATTTACCTTTACTGAAAAATAAGTAACCATATTAAAATTGCTCTAAACTAGCTCCTAAAAGTTTAATCTTTATCAGGCGTACTCAGATTTTACCACGTTTTATTACCAGCTTACCACAAAACTCTTGATATAAAAATATGCTGGAAAACATAAAAACTTCGTCCATAATCGTTTTCGCGACCCCAAACTCGGGCGGGGCTGTCAGTACGGCCGTGCCGGAGTCGTTATATTAAATCAGGTGTCCCTTTTGAATAAACTTATAATTTGACAGCTCGAGTGTGTGTCGGTGCGATAGGCTAATGTCGCGTTTTTTGACCCCTGTCACCAACTATAGGGTATACTGGGCAAAGCTCATAGTATGCTGGTTGGTGGTGCCACACATACTTATTGTTTATATTTATTTATACTCGTGGTGAGTAGGAAAATCGCCTATTACTGGCCATCCTCCAGTAAGTAGCCTCTTGAAAATATACAGATGTAATGTTTGTGTAATTCAAATTAATCCCTAAATCGGAATTTTTCGCCTGGAGCATAGTAAAAACAGTCTTAGTCTATTATTAGCAAGTAAATTTGATGACCAGTAACTGAGTTATATTTTGTTAAGTGGCCAGTTATTGACAATTTACCCTACATGCTTCCTGCGTTTACCTATTGGAAGGAACACCATGTTCGTTGCGGGTAACCCATTTCTATTAGTTGTTAGGGTAAACGTGCTTTTCATTTACAGATTCTTGTAAAAACAACGCGACGTTAACTAACTGAAGACAAAACATAATTTACTTATTACTGACCTTTCGAAATTAATAAACGGACGGACGATTTAAAAACATCAAAATATCTCAAAGTGTTTTATATACAGGGTGGAAAAATGTGTGGGCCCTGAAGGGATCTCCCTTCTATCCTCCTCACACACTTTCTGGCTCATTTTACTTAAAGGAAGCATTCTTTTATTTTTGAAAAGAAACAAAACTGCAATCTATTATTTTCTAAAATTCGTTTGTCTTTTAGCTTTTGTATGAGATGAGAATTGACGATAAAATAAAATTAATGACATATTTCACTATTTTTTTTATTTCTAAGACCTAATGTTTATTAGAGAGGTTTTATCCTGAACAACTTTTATGCTATCATTATGATTAGTGGAATAAAATATTAATTCCCGGTAAAACAAGCGAATTGAAAAAAATTTAATGCAGTTTTTTTTTTAAATTATGTCCTTTAACTAAAATGACCTAACTTAAGGATTTCAGGCAGTTTCCTTCCAGAGCCCATAATAAAAATCCACACTACCAAACCTTTAACCTTAACTACCTTACCTACCCTACCTTTAACTTTAAAGCCTTTCCTGTTCCTTTCAAAATATTATACATTTCTGAATTATTAAAAGTACCTACTTGCAAGTAGTTAAACGGTTTAACGCGTTGAACTTATGGGTTTTACGGCGGCATAAACACGGGTCGGGCGGTACGGACGAGTAACAATGTTTGCTGAGACTGCCGTTTCAGATGCTGTAGACTGCAAGTGCACTAGTTTCGTAATCGTAATATGTAAAGGAATAGACGTCGGGAAGTGACATTGGTTTTAAAGGTTGAACAAAAACTGTAGTAGTGTAGTGTAGAACAAAAAATGTAGTTTTAAGTTAATGTAATGTATTAATGAAATCTCATGTATGAAAAGAGAAACTGGTGAGTTTCTTCCGGCGCTTCTTCTCACCAGAAGGTCATTACCCGAAGCGCCAAAAGAAAAGAAAAGGAAAAAAAGATGATAAAAGAATGTAAGAAAGACATGTAAAAGAGCCCTTGAGGGCCTACTTACAGAAATAAATTATTTAATTTTTTATTTTTTCATTTAGTGGCTTTGCGAGGTGGGCTCACATCGTTAAATAAAAAAATAAAAGAATTTAAATGGTCTAGGAATCTACAAATTAAAGCCCTTTCGTTTGATACAATAGTCTCCACTTGATGCAATAGCGCAACTTTACATTTTAGACATCCCATTTCGGCCCCCTTTAAAAAAAAGTAAAAAAGGTATAACATTTTTTTTGTGTACGAGGCTCGGGTTAGCGGCTTTTAAAACTATTCCAAATTTCAAATCGATAGCAGCAGTAGTTCCTGAGATATGTGGCTTTGACAGACGGACAGAGTCGCACCATAAGGGTTCCTTTTTTATCACTTTGCTACGGAACGTGAATAAGTTATCTTAAATCATTACCGGTTTTTCTGGTACCAGCTGACTTCACGTTAGGGCTCTAACACATAAACACGATACGATATCGCATCGTCTTACGCTTCACGATGCGACGTCGTGTCGTGGAAAACATTCAGTCAAAAAACAAATTTATGTCAGTGTTTTAAGATTAAAAATTATAATTTTCCACGACACGACGTCGCATCGTGAAGCGTAGCACGACGCGATATCGTATCGTGTTTATGTGTAGCCCTTAGATCAGTGCATTGCAACAAAGTTGAAATGCATAGCATGTATTGATTTCATACGAATACGTACCCAATCATTACTAGGGTTGCAAAATTTCTTTTCGGAAAAAAAAAACAAATGTTACATGTGTTTTTTTTCTGTTTTAGTTTAATGTATATTCAAATTTTTACAGAAAAATAATATCATGCAAAACAATTGTTGTGAAAATAGCAATCAAGATTTTCGTCGATTTCTTGCGAAATATCCGAAAATAACGAGCCGTTTGGGAAAAAATCGGATTTTAACCGTTTTTTTCAACGCTAT
The DNA here is from genome assembly GCA_947034925.1 of Eudemis profundana. NCBI lineage: Eukaryota > Metazoa > Arthropoda > Insecta > Lepidoptera > Tortricidae > Eudemis > Eudemis profundana. Next base: position 22,060,410 of record OX344805.1, on the reverse strand, counting down.
AATCATAACAAATCCCAGTACGACTCGGTTTCCCCTCGTTGCCCCGTGCCCCGGGCGGTCGGGCGTCTGCCCTGCCCGGCCGGGCAATTACCCAGAAACAATCGCTTATCCCACATCGGTTACCTTACTCTCTAATCGTTCAATCCTTGAGAATACGTTATATTCGTTTGATGTTTTTAAATAGGGATGTAACGATACCGATATATCGGTATCGCCGATATATCGGTGTCACCGATTCTATACAACCGATATTTGAAGAGCGCGAAATGAATTTGTTGTATGAAAAAAATCTGCTAAAAGTAATTTCAATTAAGTACTGACTTAATTTATATATTGGTCTATTACCTTGTGCAATAATAATTACTATGTTAATTATATATTTGGTTCATAATAAATAAAAATAATGTTGTGTTGACAATTTATTTATTTTTACTTTACATCTTCAAGGTTGACTCTCTGTTTAATATAGCCAAGTGTTAGGTATAATAAGGACATACAAATAATAATTCTGAAGTTCATACTTCATTAGTTAGCTAAGATATCGGTATCGGTATCGCCAATAATTTACTACAAATATCGGTATTGGTATCGTATCGGCAAAATTATGTATCGTTACATCCCTATTTTTAAAAAACCTTTCCCGTGTGTTGATTTGCCAAATTACATTTCTTTCGGTTTTCAATAAGAACGATAGCGTGTATACCGGGTGTTGCCTGTACTAGGAGCAAATAATTAAAACGTAGATTTACTCCTCAAACTGAACAACATTTTGTTCAGCGATATTTAAAAATAACTTAAGTATGTTGTAATTTTTAGTACACTTTAAAGTTTATTTGAAGCCGCAATGTATTGCAATGTTTTTATGTTTGTAGCGTGACAAGCGACGTCAATTAGACTGATGTTAACGTAGATTGAAAATACTACCTATTTAATTTGTATGAAAAACATAAAATCTAAAGATTACATAATTTTAAAAAGTTGTTAACCAAAAGGTTTATTGTTTTATGAGTAGAATCTATGTTTTAAATATTTGCTCCTGTTACAGGCAACACCCGGTATATGTAATAAAGGTACGATAATTGACGTAGGTACGTACGAAATTCCTAAAATCAAATCTTCCAGAATCAAAACTTCTAACGTACGAAATTTTTTAAAACGTATATCCTACTAATTAGTTTACTCGTACCTACATTTAAAAGGTCTAATGTACAAAAGTATGTCTACATAATTGTATAAGGTGCTATTAAATTAGATACCAATATTTTTAGGGCTGGATAGTAATAAGCTTACTGAGTTTATTTATGTATAATAAAACAATAAAGTAAACAAATTGTGTATGTTTTTTGGAGAAAATCGGGAAGTAAGTTTGCTACGTAAAGCACCCTGTTAATAAGGTGAACAATAATCAGTGATTAAAACCTCTTTGATTATCTTATGGTTATTAACTTTTCAATATGAATGAACTGGTCACTTAACAGAAAACGACGTCCACTTGACAGAAAATATTCTTGTCAGTTAAATTAACAGCATGATTAAGTTTGGGTAGAATTTTAATTTATTTATTATGTTTGGGAAATTATAAACAAAAATATCATATAAAAACTTTTTCGTGCTCAAAATGGCAAAATGCTATCTTTTCATACAACTTAGTACAGCGATGGAACCGATGACGTCATAGGTTCCTTCCGTTTTGTATAGAGCGTTTTCAATGCTCAGTGCGATCTGCTACTTTTGATTACAATTTGTGGCTGTTATACTTATACAAATGTATTAGGTGTCATATAGATATTTGTTCCTCACAAATAGTAGAATCGATTTACGACAGAAAAAAAATTGAGTCAATAGGCGAATGGTGTTGATGTAAGTTAACATCTCTTAAAATATTGGTACCTAATTTGTTAGCAGCTTATATTACTGCGTTCCATATAAGCGTAATTACGGTGAAAATCATTCGTTTCGTTCATTCATTCATCTTCGACGCGTCCGTTAAATCGCGTTCGATTTATTTAACTGCTGACGCGGCCATCAATCTACGCTGACTCAGATAATGAGCGTTCCATTTTTGAATTTAATTATTTTGTTTTATTTAACGGCCTGTAGTCTTTAAAAAAAAACAGACTACAGGCCGTTAAATAAAACATAACTATACAGTAATGGGACGATGATGTTCCTTCTTATTGGTTAGGGCCGATACAGACGGACTGCAACCCAACTGCAACTCCCTACGATTTGTATGGGAACTGCATCACAACTGCGCAGTCGGCGAGCAGTTGTGATGCACTTCCCATACAAATCGTAGGGAATTGCAGTTGGGTTGCAGTCCGTCTGTATCGGCCCTTACTAGGACCCGTTAGCAGAGGTGAAATAAGTTGAATGTCACTCTTTTGCTTCGGCTTAAGTAGTCGGGTAAAAATCTTGTGTTAACCGGGATCATAATCTACCTGCATGCTACTTTTGTACGAAATATCAATTTGTTTGTGCGCGCATCACGCAAAAACTGCCGGATCGCTTATTCATGAAATTTGGTGTATTGGTATTGGAAGATTATGACTCCGATTAATACATAGACATTAAATTAAGGAAAGTAAATTTTTGGTCAGCCGTTATTAAAATTGATCCGCAAAAAAAAATAAGCAGTTAAATCATTTGGGCAGCATACAAAGATTTGGCTCGCAATAAATAAAATCGGGCGGCAACTCTTGTTCAGCAAACAGTTTAAAAACGGTTAACATTTTAACCAATATTAATCTGCTTTTTTTATCATTTGGCTGCCTAATAAACAGTCGAGCTGCAAAATAATTACTTGGGTAGCAAGATTTTACAAATGGTCAGCAGAGAGTTTAATTTAGATATACAGGGTGTCACTGTGATATATACTGGGTATCACTGTGATAGATACAGGATGTCACTGTGATATATACAGGGTGTCACTGTGCTATATACAGGGTGTCACTGTAATGTATACAGGGTGTCACTGTGATAGATACAGGATGTCACTGTGATATATACAGGGTGTCACTGTGTTATATGTATACAGGGTGTCACTGTAATGTATACAGGATGTTACTGTGATATATACAGAATGTCATTGTGATATATACAGGGTGCCATTGTGTTATATACAGGGTGTCACTGTGATAGATACAGGATGTCACTGTCAGCAGAGAAAACATGTCTGTAAGCAGTTTAATTGAAATATACAGGGTGTCACTGTGATATATACAGGGTGTCACTATGTTATATACAGGGTGTCACTGTGATAGATACAGGATGTCACTGTGATATATACAGGGTGTCACTGTGTTATATACAGGGTGTCACTGTAATGTATACAGGGTGTCACTCTAAAAACGAAACAGCTCCCAAAAATAGGTAGGTTAGGGTTATTTTTTTTTTGATGACCCTAAAACGAAACGGCTCCCAAAAATAGGTAGGTTAGGGTTATTTTTTTGATGACCCTAAAAACGAAACGGCTCCCAAAAATAGGTAGGTTAGGGTTATTTTCTTTTTGATGACCCTAAAAACGAAACGGCTCTCAAAAATAGGTAGTTTAGGGTTATTTTTTTTGCTGACCCTAAAAACGAAACGATACACGTTGTGAATAAATAATATAACTTCTAAACATTATGAGATGTATAAAAAATCGAAATACCAATTTTATATGAGCCCATCACAGTGACACCCTGTATACATTACAGTGACACCCTGTATATAACACAGTGACACTATGTATATATCACAGTGACACCCTGTATATATCACAGTGACATCCTGTCCTGTATCTATCACAGTGACACCCTGTATATATCACAGTATCACTCTGTATCTATCACAGTGACACCCTGTATATATCACAGTTAGATCCTGTATCTATCACAGTTACACCCTGTATATAACACAGTGACACCCTGTATATATCACAGTGACACCCTGTATATATCACAGTGACACCCTGTATATATCACAGTGACACCTGCTACTTGACAGCTGACAATTACCGAATGACAAAATGCGCACACGATTGGCGGCAGAATAGTTGCGCCCAGTTAGGTTTTATTGCCCCCTTTTTTTTGATGAACAAAATGAAATATTTTGCTTACCTACTGATTGCTTACCAAAATTTGATTTACCGTAGATCGCTTAATGCAGCTCAAATATTTAATTTGCTGACCAAAATAATTTAGAGCAGATCAGTATATCATTAATTGCAGCCTGATTTATAAATGTTTGCTTACCATAAGTTGCTTGCCAACTAGCTATTTTGGCTGACCAAATACATATTTCTGCTGACCAAAATATGAATATTTTGCTGATCGATTAAATGATACCCTTAAATTAATGATTTTCATAGTAAAATCGGTTGTTGTAATTATAGTCTGGTCTATAGTCATTGCCTATGTCTTCTGACAGCATTTTGAAGGACTTATGATATGGTCGTAGATAAACATTCGGTTAAAATTGGCTCTAGTGTTTGAAGAGCATTTCCGAACCGTTTAAATCTATAGAAAAATTACGTTTAGTGTTCAATGCATACAAAAAATGCTAATCTGATACGCCCGTTATTGAATTCTGAAATTATGTATTATCAAGTCCAAAAGAACGTCAAGATAATTAATGTAGCCGCAAAAATGTTGACCTGTGTTAGACACATACTTTCCAATAATTATCCAACACCGCCACATTTCACGAATCACATATTGCAGGCCCGGCACGGCAAGTCAGCGCAAACCGAGATACATGCAAATTAGCAATATGACCCACCACTGGTGTTGCCAGCCGTCCCGATTTAGAGGGACCTACCGATTTTCAAGAGTTCGTAAACACGTCGCCAAATGTACCAATTTTCAGACCTTATCATTATCTATATATTATTTGAATTGGATATTAGAAATATAATTTAATAATTTAATTTAATAATTTATTTGAGTATTGTCATTGTCATAATTTCATTCAATAACTTAATTTAATAATTTAATTTAACAATATCTTATCTAAAGATTTTAAAGAGTATTAAAATTATTATGGTCGTGGAACTTTATTAATAACGTAAACAGTTATTTAGTGTCTAGATAATAATGTTGCATGAAAAACTCAGTTTTAAGTTTTTAAGTTCTGTTTTCATTTTATTTTATTTTAGTCATTAAGTTGTCGTATTGCTATATACCCCAACAGGGTTCATGTGAACGCAAGCTGTAATAATGCTACTTATAAGACCTTATGTAACACATGATTATAATGCAATAAATGAATTATGAATTATCTATTGGCTAGGGACGTCGACTGCTGGACCCATATGTATTTAGTAGTCACCTCCAAAAGATCCCCAAAGAGAGCGGACTGCATTCACCTAATCCCGTTACTTTCTTGAGTCATGAGTTCATCTGTCCACTGAAATCAAACTTTGTATGTAAATGTAGTTCAGATAATAGTGCAATATTATCGTGACACCTAGAGCTGATCTTATGATGGAGCTGGAAGATGGCCATAGGATTATCTAACAAACTATACAGGGTGGTTTTCTATAATCTGTACATATGAAAAGGGGTGAAATTTCAGCCAATTTTATCGGTAAAACTGATTTTAATTTTTGTTTGTGGTTATTCGTTTTTTTACAGATTTTTAAACTTTCAGTGAAATTTTCGGCAGTACATCTGTTTGCCGCTGTATAACTTTTAATCTAATTGCTTCAAATTGTATAAAACAATTGCAGGAAAAAATGGCAATAGACGAGATGGGTGCTTTGGATTTTTCTGTAAACTCACAATGTACTATTGAAATAAATGAATAAATAGACACGTTATTTAGTAGCAATAACAATAAACAACCGACTTGAAGAAAAAATATAATTGCGAAAAACGGCTGCAAGCTTCAGTTTTTTATAGGGAAAACACCGTTTTTCTCGAAAGTTTGTGAATATTGTGACCATTTTTTCATGCTTATTTTCGTTTAGCACTTAATTTTGATCTTAAAACATTTTTTTTACAGCTTTGAACGATAAGATCAAAAGTTATACTGCGTCAAACAGATGTACTGCCCAAAATTTCATAGAAAACAATAAAAATCTGTAAAAAAAAATATATTGCCCAGAAACAAAAATTAAAGTCATTTTTACCGATAAAATTAGTTGGAATTTCACCCCTTTTAATATGTACAGATTATCGAAAACCACCCTGAATAAGGTAAACTTAGCTGCCGTGTTCGGGCTCGTTTGATTAGTCTTGACATGAAGTACGTAATTGGCTGAATCAACTTTTCTTTGTCAACAAAATTTCACCTTCTCCGACTAAAATTGAAAGGAAATCTTTATTCGGATATTATTTGTATAAAGTGTATGCTCATTTAAAGGACAGACAATAAGCTACGTAATGCAAATATTTTTTATAATAAGTTGTTTATTATAACTTGTATATAAGCTGTGACCCAACGGACATAGCTGTCCCCCACTTTTGTATGAAAATAAGTGTTCGTCCGCTGGGTCACTCTATTTATTTGTTAAAAACGATTTTTATTTTTACCTAATCTATCTCTAGATGTAAGATCTTGTTCCATTTAAATCATGTTAAAACATGCAAAAGGTGAACAAATAAGGAGAAAAGGCAACCTTAGCATAAAGCAAAAAAAAGTAGATTTACCCAATTATACAAAAAGGTGTTGATGGCAAAAAAAGCGAGGCTTGAAAAAAAATCAGACCTTATAATGGCACGAAGTCTCGATTATTAGTAAACTAGACCTGGCAACACTAAATATGACCCACAACGCAGCCTGCTGCGTGCCACGGCAGGATATTACCGCCCGCCCGTCCGTGAAATTGACACGGCACCATATTAGCTCGATATTATTAAATATCCAATGAATATTTGCCGTTTGCCTGTCAGGATATTCCTGTTACGCTTTTTGCCGCGATTGCAAACCGGCTAACCGGTTATTTTTTGCCGGTTTTCGGCAATGGTCATAAACCGGTTATCGAGACCCGGAACCGGTTTTAACCGACTAGTATAAAAACCATAGTAAATGGACTAAAATGCATTATTTTTATTTGATTCCTTTATGATTATTTATTTGTTCTTCTTTGCAAGTCTATATATCTGTAAAAAATGTATAATATTGGTTTATTATTGCATTTTTTAATCGGACAATCTAATAATACGAAATAATTTTGTAAATACACGATTGCGCCCTAATTAAAAAAAAAATCAAAATATTGGGCTATTTCAGGGTCATTGCAAATTACCGGTTCCGAGCTCTGCCTACGCTACGTATAATAATTTATAATATTAGCAGAAAACATAGAATTTTATCACAATCCATGCAACGCAAGTTATTAGACTCAATTACCCGATGAGCTGAGTCCGCAAAACGCAAGTCTGGAATCTGCCCTTGGTCGAACAGAGGACTCGGAGTCTCAAGAGGTCGGCGTTCAAATAAATGCGGTTAATCCTACAGGAATAGTCTTACGACGCAAATGAATAATGATCGATTGTAGACTCAACCCCCGACGGTATTAGCTGAGGATATTCTATTGTTTACTTTCCTAATCTTTTATGGCTGAAAACGAAGTACCAAATTACTAATAGTCTTAGATACGGCCTACGACGTTGTCTTGTGCCTTTTCTAAACGAAACCAATTTTGTTTACAATAAGACATACGTCCCCTATTATAGTCCGACTAAGCTAAGTCTGCAGAGGTCAAAAAAGGATTATTAAAAATAGATTTTATGACAACATAGGGAAACCACAGCAAGAGGATTAATTAGTCTTGCTACTTGGCAAATCCTTCCGGTTATTATAATATGTGTCTACATACTTACTTAGAATAAGCCTGTAATTATAGTTGTGTGATGTTTTAAATAAATAATAAAAAAATAACTGGCCAAGAGCATGTCGGACCATGCTCAGTGTAGGGTTCCATAGCCGTAACTATATGGTAAAAAATACGATGTAAAAAAAGTACAACAACAAAAGAGCGTATCTTCATAGCAATTACGTCCTTTTGTTGAGAAGCGCAGTTTATCGGCAATAACTCAAAAACGGTTAATCCGATCTTGTTGAAAATAATTTTCCTTGAAAGTATTAATTGAGCGTTATCTTTGTAATTTTTTTTATATTTTTCGGACACACGGTTTAGAAGATAGAGGGGGGGGGGACACAATTTTCACAACTTTCGGAGCGATTATTTCCAAAGGTATTCACTTAATCACAAACATTACTTAAGAACCTTAAAATGTTTTCAAAAGAGCTGTCGAACTATGTACCACACGTTGACATTTTGTGAAAAAAATTTTTTTTAACTTCTGTTACATGTATGGAGTGCCCCCCCTAGATTTTTTTATTTTTATTTTTTAACTACCAAACTTAGTTGCGGCATCTACAAGACATCTATATTCCAAATTTCATCAGTATAGGTTTTGTAGTTTTTGAGTAAAATGCCTGTGACATACGGACGGACGGACGGACGGACGGACGGACGGACGGACGGACGGATGGACGGACGGACGGACGGACGGGCATGACGAAACTATAAGGGTTCCTTTTTAGCCATTTTGGCTACGGAACCCTAAAAACGGGTCAGTCTTGCACAAATCGATCTAGCCAACGAAACATTTTCGGGAAGAACATACCTGGTTTTCTTGTACCATGGACCGTAGGGCGAATTGGCGTAAGGGACATTGATTTGCCTACGGAATAAAAAAACAGTGTCCTGAGGATTTGCCTGACCCTTACCCTAGGTTTAGTCGACTGCTAGAAAGAGCACGCGTTATGCGATAGAGAGAGATGGTCGGATCCGGTGTTTTCCGTCCGGTGGTCGGACCCGAGCATCAGTTTTGTTAGAAAGAGAAACTTATGTATGCGACTACGCTAACTTTGCAGAGGTCAAAAAAGGTTTTATTTAAAAAATACATATGGTAACATCATAAGAAAGAGGATTAATTAGTCTTGATACTTGGCAAATAATCTTTCCGTTTAATAAGCATATAATGTAACTACATACTTACCAGTGGCGTGGCGTAAAATATATCCTTGGGCAAGCCGGTGAAGATTCGGCGTACATTTTCCTTAAGAGCTGTAGAATAAGGTGCTAAAATGCCTGATATTAGGCAAGCCGGTAGGAATCGAGTTCTTTGGACGCCACGCTACTGATACCTACTGAAATAAATATTCAGGACAGTGTTGAACAAATAGATCTAGTCCCAACCAAACTAAGCAATGCTTGTATACATGTACATATTTAAATATAATACTTAAAAACATAGAAATTATCCAAGACCCTGGAACAAATCGCTTAGCTTGGTTGGAACTAGGTCGATCTGTGCAAGGCTAACCCAGATATTTATTTCAATACGTAAGTATGTAGACACATTTTGTAATAAAGGGAAGAATTATTACCAGGTAGAGGTACCAATATCAAATAAACCTCTTTTTGTACTTTTTGCATGTTGCCATATAGGTATAGACTTTTTAATACATAAAACCTTTTTTCGACCTCTGCAAACTTTGCGTAGTCCAATTATAATACATATTCTGTGTACAGTCCACGATATAACGATTATACTGGTCACGGTATTGTATTGCATGCGAGCAGTGGACAGCTGTAGCGCTGTGTTGCCAGCTGTGAAATTGGCGGCCATCTTGGCCGGCCGGCACTTTCACGCGCGTTTTAACACGACGCCGAGTAATGGCGTTAGATATTCGATGAGATTTATTTGATTTAAGTATACGGGTTTATAACAATACATACACTGGTTTATTAAATGCCGCAGGGTTAATTTTCGATGTTGGCTAAACAAAATTGGGTAGTTTCCATTCGAGAGCTAAGTCGATTACCTTAGTTCTTTTATGGATTTCCTCACTTCTATCTAAGTCGATCACGTGAAAATAATTCCGAACATAGCATGTTGAGTGATTCTGAGCAGGTTAATAGTAGTTATGTTGAAAGGCGCTTCCATAGGACATAGCTCCCTATGTCCTATGGAAGCGCCTTTCAACATAACTACTATTAATGAAGATGCAAGCCTTTTTCTACAGCCTGTCTAATTAATACGTGATACATAATATTGTCAAAATATATTTTCGAAAAAAATCCATATGAAACTTTCTAAATGAAAACTTGCTTTAAATTTATGTGGAAATGTCCGAAAATTTTCGAGAACTCTCTTGCATTTTTAGGAATGATTTGTAACTGGTAGGTATATTGCTAGTCACTACTTTTCAAATGGTTAAAACATCAGACCTTCGGCTGGCAGAGATTTCAGTACTGTTCCTTAAATATTTCAGCAGCTAATCCCAAGTCATTTGTTCGGGGATCTGGGAAACCGCGTTATCACTCTGCTCACCCTTTAGCCGACTCCGGCGACGCCAAACAGGGTAATGGTTACATCCAGATATGTCCGTATTTTAGTATCAGCTGTCTTAAGCTGCAATCACATAGCTACTCAAAAGACGTTGACGCACCTTATAAAAAGTGACGAGCCTCAGGCGTCACGTTTTTCACGCATGCTGTGCACACCGTTGCTCAAAAGAAGTAGGCGCACGTGACGTGACTCAGGCGTCACGTTTTTAACGCATGCTGTGCACACCGTTGCTCAAACGAAGTAGGCACACGTGACGTGACTCATGCGTCACGTTTTTCACGCATGCTATGCACACCGTTGCTCAAAAGCGGTTGGCGCACGTGACATGACTCATGCGTCACGTTTTTAACGCAGTTACGGTAAACGCAGTAACGTGACTAATTGCCTAAAGGCGCCACCTCACGACACACTCGCGTATGCGTATGCGTATTTTAAGGACCAGTTTAAGAGGCACGCGTGAAAAAGGTGACGCAAGAGTCATGTAACTGCGTTTACGATGCGTTAACGTCTTTTAACGGCGGTTTGGACGGCATGCTTTAAAATCTTGACCCATAAGGTACGTCATTGCGTCTAATGTGCGTCAACGTTTTTTGCGTAGACGTAACGCCACACACTCGCTAATTATCGTCATTTGTTTCACCCATTTCGTGAAGTATACGTCATCTCTCTTTATTCAACTACACTTTAGGTATACCTCTGTACCTGTAGAATGAAATGTGGAATACATAAAGCATCAGAGCCGGATCATTTCAATATTATGATGCATTTAAATTGGAAACAGGGCCGTATTCAGGGAATGTTGTTTAATATTAAAAATTCAAGACTAGCGCAGCTAGTTAGGCTATGGTATTGCTGAGTAGGGTGCCCACATGTTTAGTTTACCTTAGAGTTTTGGGACAAACTTTTTTATTTGGTTTAGCCTAGTAGTATGTTACTCGCCTGTAGCCCATAGTTTCTACTATTGACAACGGGATATTTACCATGTATGTTTGTTTTATTGAGTTCCCGATATTTCGGCACTGTTGCAAGCGCCATCATCACGGAGTAACTGACGTGCTGCGAGTTTTTAGTTGTAGTCTACCCACACACCATAGCGATCTACCCTCTTTCGGGTTCGCTTCGTCCGCGCGTTATTCATACTACTACCGTCCGCATTCTCACTTGGAACTCGATCACGTTCACGACACACAACACTTACAGTATCACCTCGCGCACTAACTACCGAACATGTCTTTTGTCCCTTAGAGAGCTTACGGATCACTGGATACCAGACCTTCGACAGTTGAAACCCGTCTTCCCGGTTGAAATTTTTATATTTGTGGATTTCGATAGCTTCCTTAACCATTCTGGGTATATACCTAGTGTTTTTCTGTCGATAGGATCTGAGGGTTGTGCAACTCAATCCAATGATTCGTTTCCGCGTTCAGAAGATGTTCAGCGATTGCCGATTTTCGAGGTTCGTTGTTCTTAAACGCTCGGATGTACTCCTTTATACGGCATGAGATAGTGCGCTTAGTCTGACCTATGTAAGAGCTACCACAGCTGCAGTCAATTTTGTAAACACCTGGGCATTCAAGCGGAAACCGGTCCTTTGGCGTACGTAAGTATTGTGCCAGTTTTCTGTGGGGAGTGAAGACAGTTTTCACCGAGAACTTCTTTAGAATATTGGAACAAACATACATGGTAAATATCCCGTTGTCAATAGTAGTTATTATGTGAATGACCATGTTAGCTTAAAATCGTATATAGCCCATAGTTTATTTCACACCAGCCATAAGCTTACGAGAATTGGCGAAAAATATCTAAACTTCACCAGAAGTGGCTCACTCTGCAATTTCGCCGCGCGGCTACTGTAGTAGTACCAAATTTTGCTGCTCCAAAGGGGCTTACAATACAATAAAATACTCTTTATTGCACACCAAAAATTACAGAGATCCTTAGCCAGCGACCAGAAAGAACATGCGATAGAGAGAGACGGTCGGATGCGGTGGGTTTCGTCCGGTGATCGGAGCTGAACGTCAGTTATGTTAGAGAAATGTCTGTACGTATAGTTAGTTTCACGAGAGTTGAGGCCACGCACACACCAACACTGTCATGTAATGACAGCGAGGTTTTGAAATTACTGTTCTTTTTTCGTACTGATAGCAAGTTCAACAGTGAATTGCAAGATAGACCAAAAAGTTTCTTTAAACTATAGCCTTGTGTTTATTTACTCACTCATTAATTTCATTCATTCACTCTTTTGCAATGAGTACTTCATGTGGCTGTGTGTGTAATCATTCACCTCAGCTCCCGTGAAACTACCTATAGTAATGTTACGTATTCTGTGGCCGAACGCTTTTTCGCTCTTGCACGCTTTGATGATTGTAGGGAGACCCTTAGTCGAATAAACTCATAAAACTGCCCTATTGACCGATTTGCGCAAAAAATGAATTTTACAACTCCCAACCCGACTAAATGCCCAATTAGCCCTAAAATAATTTATAGGCCCGTTCGTCAGAAATACTTTGCTCTTTTTAATTTGCGTCCATTTGTCGTCGATTATCAAAAGGCATGCAATCAAGAAAATTAAGTGGCGACTGATTGATCGGGCTTTTATCGGCTAATGGACAGCAGCCTGATATCGCGAGATGGACGATGATATTGCTTCATTTGTCTCGCTTTATTATTCAGCGTACTGCATTGTGTGACCCGCCTGAAAAAACACCTTAATAGATTAAAGTTATTGATTAAATCTAGACTAATTCTGATCCTACTAATATTATAATTATTTCTAAAGTTAGGTCGCTTGCCCCGGGACCACCTTGAGAGGGTCTGACTAGGTGGGGGCCGAAGCGCCTGGGATCGAACCAGGACGCTAAGCCAAGGCCACTTTGAAGTTACGTTGATTCCTCAAAGTGAGCAGCGGACCAGCGGGAAGGTTTTTCATCATAAAATCAAGTCCTTGTTCCTCAAACTCAGTCTCAAGGACCTTCAAATAAATAGCCGGACGTAGCCTCGCTAGCAAAAAACTGAAGCACCTAGTGCGCCAGTTGTTTCAACGCTGATTGGTCAGGTATGCGTGCTGCTCGTAGTAGAACAAACGTGTTGATGAGTGTGTGCAGCTCGTAAGTACAAAGCGACCGGCCTACTAGAAGTGCCTCAGTTATCTGTTAGCGAGGCTACGTCAGGCTATTTGTTTTAAGGTCCTTGCTCAGTCTGTAGTCTTTTGCCGCCCACGAGAAAAACGCAAGTTAAGCAAAACGCTCAATGAGAAATATAATAGCCATTTTATTTTCACGTCTAAACTGCTCACAAGGCATCGCATTGCACACGAGGCGTTTAACTCGTAATTTTTTAAGTGTGGGCGGCAATGTTAAATGCCACTTTGTACAATGTACTGTATAAGGTAACGGCGCCTATTACCGTGGTATTTAGGTAGTTTTCAAATGATTCCAATAAATGATGGGTATGAGAGCTCCTTAACGCCCGAGATTATTTTTTTTATTTTAGAGTGTCTATTAAATTTTCCGAATCGCTACTTTTTGAACTTATTTTATTTTATTATGTTTGACAAAATAATTATTGAAACCAGAAAGGGAGAATCTTCTATTACCGTGGTAATGGATAGGATGTAATTCTATTACCGCGAATTTAGCTTCTAATACCGAGGGTACAAAAAGCAGCATTTTTTACCATCGGTAATAGTAAACTGATACACAATTCGGCACCCAATACCGAGGGTTAAATAATATTTATGAGTTTGGTTCCGTACATTATTATTATACCTATTTGTAAGTAAGTACATCAAGGTTTTTGGAAATCAAAACAAAATGTTATGTTATGATTTATTTTAAGAGAAGATTGAAATGTCACTCGGTAATAGATCCTTCTGTTATATCTATCACCGACCCAAACAAATATTGAATGGGTCGCTAAAAGATTCCCATACATTCTATTACCGAGTGTCATGTGATCGTACCATCGGTAATAGACTCCATTTGGATTTTTGTAAAATCTAATTTCGACCCATAAAAACTTTTGGGTACAATTGCAATTTCATTACAAATCAAACATCGTTTTAACAAGCTTGCTATAAAACCAAAATGAAAAAGCTGGTATGTAAATATAGTTAATTATTACAATATTTAAACGACATGACAAAATCAGGGTTTCCATAGAAACTGCAGATTCAGTACTGAAGTTTTGTTTAAAAATTAAGGGTTTCTTTAATATATTCCATAACACGGAAATAGTTTTTTAAAAGCTTCAATAGATCAAAATTTAAATAACTGTAAGAGAGCATGTAACCGTCAACATATAGAAAAGATAAAGCAAAAAGAATCAAATTACCATCTTACCTATTACCGTGGTATACCACGGTATTAGTTTCCCCAACCAAAAATGGCGTCTATCACCGCTGTATTTTATTTTCCAATTTAAACACATTTCCAGGCCAAATAAAATATAAAGTTCACGAACAAGTTGTGCACAAAACTATAAACAACCATTAAACAGTCGTAGCATTCGTTCAATAGTGGTAGCTATTACGTAAACTAATAAATAAGGTTCGGGTACACTCGCATGTGACGTGACGCGTTTGTACTACACAACCACTTCCTACGCCGCCGTCGCGGGAACTGACGTATTACGAGCTTGTTGTAAAAATCACACACACTTGCATAAACAGATCCGTTAGTCAACTAGATAAGGTTCACTTTTGTATAAATATGTTTTATTGTAAAACGAACGGCTTGCTTATAAAACGCATATTTTGAAATGCCGCGGTAATGGGCGCCGATTTTGATACCCCCGGTAATAGGCGCCGTTACCTTAGTGGACGACACAAGGATAGGACTAGACCAAAGTATAAAGGCAGACAAACTTCGGCCTTTTAGCAGCTTGCGACACGTATTCAAGTTCAAGGCGCAGACAGTACGGTCCGTACTGGAGCATTCTTACGCATTTTTTTAAACTTTGCTTGTAGTGCGTTCGTTCACGGCGTGCTCACACAACGCGATGTAGATTTTGTAGAAAAAAAAATACTGCTATTATATTGTGATGTCATAGACTCTGCTTTGTCCCACTTCGCTTTCTAGCATGGCCACCCGAATGTAAACACCGTGGCTAAGCGTAGACCGTATTTTCATATTCATGCCCATTCCCTTGTTTTAAGCAAAACACGTTTTGCAATTCGTTTGCTATGAAAAATATGCGCGTCTGGCGTCTGAGATGTTTTATAATTTTTAACAAGTTCATGCAGTTAGTCGTTAATATGTAAAGGTGAGATAGGCTAATGCTATAACCCTCCTTTTAGGCTTCGCCGCAGTCGGGTAATAAGGCCTATACAATACACATCTTATACTGGGTGGAATGAAACGAGGGACATTCCTGGAAATAATAGTACATTACACAACTAGGGTTGTAATACAAAGAAAGGCCGAGATCGCAAAGTTTGCGGCTCGAGCTGCAAGCGAGGGACGTAAATATGCGATCGAGGGCTTTCTTTATTACCTCCCGTGTTGTGTTTATCATTTTATGTCTACACTTGGCCAGAAAGCGTTCCGTACGCGCAGCGTGCGGAAAAAGCCACTTTATGGCCAGGTGTGGCATAAATATTATAGGGTCATATGTTTGACAAAAAAATTAAAACGATCAAATAGTACATTACACAACTAGGGTGGTAATACAAAGAAAGGCCGAGATCGCAGATGTTTGCGGCCCGAGCTGCAAGCGAGGGACGTAAATATGCGATCGAGGGCTTTCTTTATTACCTACCTCCCGTGTTGTGTACATCATTTTATGTCTACACTTGGCCAGAAAGCGGCTTTTTCCGTACGCGCAGCGTGCGGAGAAATCCACTTTTTGGTCAGGTGTAGCATAATAGTACATTACACAACTAGGGTGGTAATACAAAGAAAGGCCGAGATCGCAGATGTTTGCGGCCCGAGCTGCAATCGAGGGACGTAAATATGCGATCGCGGACTTTCTCGATTACTTCCCGTGTTGTGTACATCATTTTATGTCTACACTTGGCTACAAAGCGGCTTTTTCCGTACGCGCAGCGTGCGGAAAAAGCCACTTTATGACCAGGTGTGTCATAAATAATATTTCTTGACATTTGTACAACCCTGCTGTTTTTCCGCTATTGTTCACATTTATTATGTTTCATTTGCTAGTTGGAACCTCTTTGTTTACAACGATAATCTTCGTGGTTGTCAATGTGTCACATTCATTTACATGACGACGTTTGTGAAAAGATCGTTTACAAAAAAGGTGTCAATCGTTCTTTGTTCTAACTAAACAGGGTTGAGCAGTAGCAAGCGGTTTTTTGCATGCATGTTTAACAAGCTATTACTTGAAAACAGTGACAGATATTAACATTGTTTACTTGGAGAAAATAATGTAGGTACTAAGGTTAAACAGCGTCACATTTGCAGGAAAGTCCCTCGTTCTGTTCCATCCTGTATAAATGAAATAACCATTGACGTATATAAAGGACAGGGCTAACGAGCGCGCAGACGGTTCCAACGCGTTGGTCCTAAAAATCAGTTTTAGGACCAACGCGGCAGTAGGACGCGCAGCGCACAGCGCAGCCGGACGTTATAAAAATGCCTAATTGCGTGGTAAACGGCTCCATTTACTGTTGCAGGGACTATAGACCCGGGTGGATTTTCGTCCGCGACATTTGTATGCCATACATTTAGTTTGGCATACAAATATCGCGGCCGAAAATCGACCCACCCGAACTGTACGGATCGCCGTATCCTTACTTTTGAAACATTGAAAATAACACAGGAGACCCGCTCGCAACCTAGGGTAGGTATGCAATAACGGCATTGCATGCCCTACTCGCAACTTCGTTCATGCGGGTGAAATAAGTTCTCTTTTTCGCTTCGGCTTAGTCGGGTGAATTTTATCTATGTGTTAACCGGGGATATTGACTACCTGTACGCCAAATTTCAAGCAAATCAGCCCGGTAGTTTTTGCGTGATGCGAATATTACATACATACGGCTCGAATTGACTACCTCCTTTTTTTGAAGTCGGTCAAAAACTTAAATCGCCTTTATTTGAATTGCATTCAACTGTGTTCATTCAATCGCCTATTTTGCGGGTAAATAACTGTGCACAGGTGTTGGGATCAGGGTTTAATGAACAAACTACCATTAAAACGTTTTGCTGTTACAAACCTAAATAATACCTAACTCTGCGCCAATACACACTGCGAATGTTTGTTTGCTCCGATGATTGATTACAAAGTAGATGCGTTAACAATAGAACTTTAACCTCCTGAGGTTCAAAGTACTAATGCTAAAACAAAATCACTTTGTAGTGAAAGCCCAAGTTTAGTTTAAAAATAGCGACTTTGGTTGAAGACCCACTGTGCTAAAACTAGAAAAAAATATTTACAATAGTTGTAGCACACTTTCAAGCGCGCGATGTACCTTTTGTAAGAAGAATAATTACTGTACTACCTTCGGTCTTCCGCATTCCGCCACAAAGTGTCAATGCGTCGCACTTGAAAGTACGAAAATGAGGTGAGGTTAGTTTAACTTATATTTATATCTTTGAAATCTTTGTGTAACGCTTACTAAATTATGTTTTTTTAAACACTAATATTTTGCCGTAATTTGGTCAATAACAATAAGTTTTTTGCTGATTTCTTTTTGTACTAATACTAGTACTCTGGGCATTTATATCAGTTTTTTTTACTTTTCAGGTTGGTTGGCCATCCTGCTTATTCTAATGATTTTATGTGATTGTGTGTTAAAGAGAGAGAAAGAACAGGAAATATATTATTCGTAGTATGATTTGCACTAGTTTTAGGCCATTGGTCTGAGTTTCTTTGTTACAACTTTGAAAGATAATCAGGTTAAAGACATTCTGCAATAATCTGATTTGGAAAACAATTAAGTAAATCCTTTTACAGGAGGTAGTGACGAGTCGTAGGTAGAGTAGGAAGTAGTAAACATCCCAAATAGTAACAAGACTGGCGAAAGTGACGACAAAAGCAGTGGTAGCTCAGAATGAGCGCCTCCAAGCCCTTCATCAATTTTGCAATCTAATCGATGATGAGGTCTATCGAGTAAATTTTAAAATTTTCTAGTTCTTGATTTTGCTACGTTGCTTAGTAATGTAGCAAATGATTGTTAATATGACCGGTGAACTATTTTTAACCGACTTTACAAAAAGTAAGTTTTCTAGTCAGTTGTATTTTTTATGTTTGTCACTCGTGTCATTTATGAATTATGAACCGATTTGAGATTTTTTTTATTGAAAGCCATTTTTTCAATATCCATGTCTCAGGTTGAGATGGATCCCAACCTGAGACATTTGATTGCACAGGATTCGAGAGCACTCCACAAAAAATATAAACACATTTAAAGCACTTTTAGTATAATATTTCGTAAATTCAATTTGAAGTTGTTTTTTTTCTTTGAAAAGTTTTTTAACGTATTTCTAATTAAATACATATATAATCACTTCCGCACGCATCTACGCGTTTTAAACGCATCTGCCGGCCGGCATTAATACGGCGATCGCTGTCCGGCGCCCGTGTCTCCGCGGGTATAACTCAAAATTCGAACATTTCGGACACAGCGCAGCGGCGCGCGCGCTGTTTGCGGAGCCGGATTACCGCTGCGAACCGACATACTCGTAAACTACCAACTGCCTTCCATATTTCCTGAGACTACTTTGATAACCTGTCTGTATGCACATTTGTGACGTTCCATAGACAAAAGTACCTTATGGAGGTTTCAATGATTTTTTTATTGTACCATTAACGGCTGCCAACGAATTCCAAATATTGTATCGAAAAATTATACAGGACAGGCTTCGAACCTGCCCGAAACATACCGACACCTTTAGACTTAAAGGGCGTAAGCTCCATTAGAACCTACGGCGTTTACGTCCTTTGAGTCTAAAGGTATCGATATATTTTTTCTATTTTTCTACTACTAATAAATATTACCTGGTGAAATCTAAACAAGATTTTCTAGAACTTCAATTTATCCATAATTTTGAGTAATATTTACTATGAGGTCAACTTTGTTGTTTAGGGTAACTTACTGCGAGTAGCTCACACGCAGTGACCAACGTTAAATATGCTAGCTGGACACTTGCTAAAAGATATTCACATTCAGGACTTCTTTAAGGCCTAATGATGAATAAATTGAGAGTAAACTACTTTCTGTGACATTAAGCGCTGGGTAATGAAATTTGACAAAGGCAGTCGACAGTTGCACGGACACTTAGGCAGAGTGGCTCATGTTGCGGCGATGGAGTCATCTTAGTCGAGGAGTCAGGAAGATTGCTACGCTCCCTGTTATTCGGAATGGATTACTATTTTTCCTAATGCAATTAGGTTAAATGGAATGCAGAAAATTATTCTACGTAAATAAATTAAGTGTAAGGATCTTTCCGTGGCCACATTAAGCTCTGGGTAAGTAGTGAAATTTGACAAAAGCGAGGAGTGGGCAGTTGCAGGGACACTTAAGCAGAGTGGCTCATGTTGCGGCGTTGGAGTCATCTTAGTCGCGGAGGCAGGAAGACTGCTACACTCCACGTTATTCGGACAAGGATTATTAATTTTGCTAATGCAATGTGGTTAGGGGCGATAATCTCCGAGCGAGGGTCTTGAACTGTCAAACGACCAACGCACGAAAACCTGGTTCCGAGAGATTGCCCTCACGACGAAGGCTGCTGGCTCACGGTGGATGCAGGTTGCTTCCAACCGAATTACGTGGAAATCTGAGGGAGGCCTATGTCCAGCAGTGGACGTCCTATGGCTAATAATAATAATAATAATAAGCATTTATTTTCAAGATAACAAAGATCTCATTGTTGTTAGTAAAAAATGTAAGAACTTAAAAATGATGTTAGTATTAAAAGTTAAAAGTAATATTAGATTTTACAATTTTAATTATTTGTACCATTATAGGACAACAAACTTGATCAGCAATCATCCTCAGAATGCTGTTTGTGCTACCCCTTATTCTGCTCAGCAGAGAAGCCGCCTTCTTGCGCACAATTGCTGCAAATCCGTCGGTCCGTCTCTCTGCGAACATGGCGGAAGCGCTACAGAACCGAGGCAACCCAATCAGCATCCTGAAGGCGTTATTATACTGTATCCTAAGCGTACTGTACGACTTTTGGGTGTAGTGAACCCACAGGCTGCCGGTATAAAAAGAAGTACAGTACGCTTTAAACAGTGTTATTTTTACTGTACTTGAGCACCGAGCAAACCTGCGGGCCAGCATATTTGCCCTCACACACAGTGCTCTCCTCTCTCTCTCCATGTCGGTATCATCCTTCAGATCGTCTGTCAATATATGCCCCAGATATTTGAACCGATTGACTCTCTCAAGGACAGTCCCATCAAGACGAATAGGAGGGACAACTAAGGGGCATTTGTTATGGGACTTGAAAATCATGACTTGGCTCTTCTTCCCGTTGTAAAGCAAACCATGTGAGGCAGCATAGGACTCGCAAATGGCTATAAGTTCTCGAAGCGCACCGATCGAGGGAGCCAACAGCACCATGTCGTCCGCGTAACTGATGTTGTTTAGGCACACGCCATCAACATGGCAGCCGACATGTGTACTGCTGAGCTTCCCGACCAGTGCATCCACATAGAGGTTAAATAATAGAGGTGAGCTCAAACCACCCTGCCGAACTCCACACTCAAGCCTGTAGGGTTCTGTAACCTCACCCGCCCACCTCACACGGTTTTCTTGATGAAGATACCAATACCTGAGAAGATGAATGAACTCTGGCGGTAGCTTCGATTCCTGCAATTTTTGCCATAGGATATCGTACGAGACGAGGTCAAAGGCCTTTGATAAATCTAAAAAGCAAGCGTATATGGGCGTCTTTCTATCTGTGTAGTACTTGACAGTGTGCTTTAAACTGAGAATTGCGGTCTCCGATGATAATCCAGCTCGAAAACCAAACTGAGCGTCATGCAGTTTAACATAGGTGTTCAAATAAGAGTTAAGCACACTGTCAAATACCTTCGCCAAAATAGTTGCCAATGATATAGGCCTGTAATTTGCCCCGTCCGATACGTCACCCGTCCTGCTTTTAACAATAGGCACCACCAGAGTTTCCATCAGCTCAGGCGGCAAATAAGAATGACTCAAACACAGGTTGAAAATCAAGGCTAGAACACGAGGTAGGTGGAAACCCGCATGCCGCAGGTGCTCTATGCTCAAGCCATCATGTTCAGGTGATTTGCCTCCTGTCATTTGTTTAATTGCTTTACTAATATCTTTGGCATTGAGAACAGTTGACAAATCACCCCTCGGCAACCCAGCAACTCGCGACACCCTGCTCGTGGAACCCAGTGGTGACTTTACTGAGAAGTTACTTTTGAATATGTTTGCAATATCCTTGAGGTTAGAAACTCCGTCGATACTCACAGGCACGCCGCTTTTAGGGTTAAATTTATTGGTCAACTTCCAAAAGCCCCTAAAGTTACCGCTGGAGTGATGAGACGCCAGCAGGTCCATTTTTATCTGGTCCTGATGACCCTGACACCACTTCAGCTTTCCCTTAAAAACTTTACGAGCCTCTACCATCTCTTTATGGACCAGACCTGAAAGTGGCTTCCCGTACCATTCCCATATCTCAAACTTAAGTCTAGCGTACCGGTGAGCCTCGCTTACATGCTTGTTCCACCCAGCTAACCTACGCTTTCTTCCGCCCCTGTTCGTGATGTGCGTTACAGTAGCAGCATGACACAAGACCTCTGTTGTCTTATTATAAAGTTCATCAATCAGCCGCCTATGACAGACATTGTCAGAATAATTACCACAACAATTTTGGAACTCTACTGGGAAATCAATTTCTTTCAATTCCGAGTTACATATTTCATGATATTCATTTATTTGGTAATCATTTCTTTCCCCCCATTTCACTTTATTGCATTCACTATTTTCAACATATGTTTTCTTACTTACTACATTCAAGTTACACTTAACAACGAGCGGAAAGTGGTCAGACCAGAAGACGTCATATTTTACACATATTTCAGTAACACATGGCAACGCCGCTTTAGTTACAATACAATGGTCTAACCAACGTCTGCAGCCGTGCTAAAATGATGATGATGATGAATGTGGTTAAGTTGAACTATCCTCCGTTAAATACAGGGTGCCGCTAACAATAGAGCTTTAAATGAAAGGGTCGTTTCTACTCCTTAATCTTTACTTTTGCAACTTTTTAAAAACACGCCAAATTCTAATTAAATTTTTTTCATATAAGAAAAAAGATTTCATTGCGTTCCGAATTGAAGATGAATTAACTATCTTTATTTAAGTTATTTGAAGATATTGCCAGTAGAGTCTGTGCGGAAAGAGAATAGGATTAATTTTGGGGGGCGCTGTATTGCTTTTCTACCGTATGTGCCGTTATTTTCTATTCTGTAGCCATACTGGCTAGGTTAGTTCCGTTTTTCGCCACGCCTATTCTCTTTCCGCACAGACTCTAACGTTTGTCAGGCTTAAAAAAAAACTCATAGACTACTAAAGTTTTGAAAGATATTCAGGACTTCCTTCTTTAAAGCTTCTTGAAGCTCATTTACTAGATTCATTTATTGAAGATGCCGCATTCGTGATACTCGGAGCGAAGAGTCTGCTACAGAGGCGCGTCCACCCCCACCAAGCCCGATACTATCGAGGTAGGCCGGTCAAGGTGACCTGGTTCGACTCCAGGCACGCCCGGTACTCACCCAGCCCGACCTGTGTGTCGACTGTGTGTGTCACACAGTCGACGCCCAAGGGTGGTCTGGCTAGCGACCTGGTTCGACCCCAGGGAACGCCACGGCTAACCACCCGGTCCGACAATCACTATGCCCAGGAATGGGTTGCGAGTTTGTCAGTTAAAAAAAAAAAACGAGGCGCGTCCCGGCTTGTCACCATCGCATTACGTCGTCAGACCACCGCCGCCGCCGTAGGGGAGACCGGGTATCATATGATTGTCTCACGGGTTGGTTGTCACAGCAGCCATCAAATAATACGAAACGAAGAAATAATTGCATCGCTCGGTGTTAAAAGATCGCAAGAGCTTCACCTCCTTCCCTACTTCATCAATCGATGCACTTATTCCTTCGTTTCGTATTATTTAATGGCTGCTGTGACAACCAACCCGTGAGACAACCATACCCGGTCTCCCCTAAACAACTGCGTAACGGCGTATTGATTATTTCTACAACTTCCAAATACGCGATAAAGAAACCCCGCTGATTTTTTACCGGCTAATCTTCCTGGTATTACTTTGGTTATTAACCGGGTATAAAATTTGACAGGTTATTTTCCCTAGTAGCCGGCTAACTATGCTAAAACTGTTTTATTGATGCCGCATCCGCGTCACTTCGAGCGGAGAGCCTGCTGCAGAGTGCGTCACGGATAGTTAGCATCGCATTACCTCGTCAGATTACCGCCACCGCTGTAAACAAGCTGCGTAGAGGCGTATTGATCACTAGCTTTTGCCCGCGACTTTTTTTTTGGTTGGTCTATGTCGCGTTTGGTCAATGTTGGAGAATGTTGGCCACTTTTTGAAATCAAAAGTTGTGCCCATCTCCAACTTCTTCTGCGACTTCTTTCGCGTAGAATCATTAATTGCCTTAAGGTCTTTGCCCATTACAACTTATCATACCATAACTGTACTATGAATGTATCAGACACGGTGACACATGCCGGTCGGTGACGGATCGTGCTAGCAGGCATAGTCTCATACTTTTCAATACAAAGAATATTTATTTTGCCTGTAACGTTCATAGTATGGTCATGGTATGATACGGTGTAGTGGGCAGAAACCTTTAAAGCATGTTTGCTATTAGATTCCCAAAGGCATAGTATTAATTATGGCGCTCCCAATAGTATGTTACACACCTAGGGCGTTATCATAAGGAATGGCCCAGACCGCAGGTGTTTTTTGCCATAAACATGCAATCTGGGGCTTTACTAATTGGGTAATTTTCACACCAAAATGTTAATCTTGTTCTTTGTTAACGAAAGTTACCATAGGATATTTTTCGTTGACCGGCTGCCGACCATCGGCACGCCCCTAAAGAGGAAAGGGGGAGAGAGTCTCCCCAGAGACGAGTTTGGAGTTCGGACGGCCGCTGGAGAGGCTACGGTGGAGTGGTTACACCGTTTCCATGGTCTCGCCCTATAGCACGGAGGCGGCACATAGAGGGGTTTTTAGTGGGTAAACCTGGGCCTCATCAGCCAACAAGGGAGTCCCACATAACCATCAGGGTCCGTCCCTGCACCCTGGCGGTATGCGTAACGCATTTTCCCCTCTTAAAAAAAGGATATCTTTCGTTACACAGAGGAATAAGATTATCATTAACCCAATTACCGCCCATGGTGCGTCCACATTTTTACGTCTTTCCTTGGTTAGGGAGTGGTATTTTTTTCCCACACATCAGGTGAAAGTATCTCTAACGGTGACGTTGACGTATAAAATATTTAGCTCAATCTCTGTCAATTCTACTAATCCTACTTCCTATACTACTAATAAATATTATAAATGCGAAAGTTTGTGAAGATGTTTGGAGGTTAGGATGTTCGGATATTTGTTAATAAATAGCGGGGTAACAACTTAATGGATTGAGATGAAATTAGGCATGTAAATAGACCAAGTCCTGGATTGAAACCTAGGATACTTTATATCTAGGTAAAGAGTTCCCGTGGGATATTAACGGGAATAACGCAGGCGAAGCCGCGGATAAATGTAATGTAATGTATTAATTAAATTATTGTAACACTTTTAAAATGATGAAAAAGAGAAACTGGTGAGTTTCTTCCGGAGCTTGTTCTCACCAGTAGGTCATTACCCGAAGCGCCAAAAGAAAAGAAGAGAAAATAATGTAAGACATGTAAAAGAGCCCTAGAGGGCCTACTTGCAGAAATAAATTATTTTATTTTTAATTTTATTTTTAATGCTAGTAGTTAATAGCACAGAATACATTTTCATACTCGCGACATCCCCGAAAAGTCCGCTTTTTTACCGTTTTTTCCAGTTTTAGGTCCCGCTCGACAATGCGGACTTATCCTGAGATTATCTGTTCCCGCTTTTGTTGTTGTTCCTTACACAAAAGGAAACCGTGCTCATCCACTTTCAACGCAACATATGGCCTACCGGTTACCATTGGCCATCTTCTCATTGCCCCAAAGAAAATATCTGGGGTCACGGCAGTGCCCCCGCCAAGTCGAGCAAAACAAAGGCACGGCCGTACCATCCTTTTCTCGAAGCCATTCAGGCCATTTTCAACATCCTGTAATTTTCTGCTGGCTAAAGCTAGAACCTTCAATTTTCAGAGATATATGTATAGGGCGTAATAAGATATATTCTCAATATCATTCAATTCGAACTTATAGTTTAAGAACTATTGCACGTCAAAGTTCCTTACTTTTGTCACTGACTAATTAGCTGTTAGCCTATGATGTCACGCAAAACCTAAAAAATATTGCAATTTCAATACAAACTGCATAAGTAAGTTTGTAATCCTATACAAATACATGGGATTACAAAGTTAGTTTTGTAGTTCAAAAACAGAATGGATTGGAATGATTGGAATGTAATAAATAAAGGAAGACTACTTATAAAAATAAATGAGATCCCATCAAAAACAGTATATGTAAAAAGATGCAAGTCTCGCAACGACCGTTCATGTTTTTGTGTTTATTATCAGACCTAAAGATTTGAGAATATGTGATTTATAAGGTGGGCAAAGTTACCCTACAATGGGCTAGACGACTAAAAAAACGGTTTAGTCCGTCAGTTAGGTTACTTATTAAAAAATCGTCATCCCTATTAGTTACTAATCTTATATTGCGCAATAAGATAAATAATTGTATTGAAAATGAAAATGAAAATGTTTATTTGTTAAACTTACGAGTTGTATTTGTATTACTTTGTAAGTACTTGTTGTGTGCCCCTACATGGTGTCATGGACTGCCAAAATACTGTACCTGACATCCTAGGTAATTACAATGGACATGACTACACAATGGAATAAATTAAAATAATGAAATGAAATATTTATATCCCACTTCTGATGAGGGCGGATCACCGTATACCGAGGAGTTGGCAGCGAAGGAAGTAGAACAAAGGCAATTCGTCGCTTGGGTTTGTGATGCGCTTCTGTTGACGTACGAAAAGTCATCTGTAAATCAACTTCACCGCGCAGACCATCGACACGACACTTTGCCAGACAGTCAGTCTGTCAATCTCGTTCCAAAAGCATCAAGGAGGCGCGATGCGCCGTCATTTATATTATGTATCGAATTCGTAGCAAAAGTCGAACGCGCCTCGTTCGGATTCCCCTAGTAGTGTTCAAATTGGATCATTGGCGTTGGCCGGTGAAATCTGTAATCTGGTTTGGCTCCACTCTGCGCTGGTGAAGCGCCTGCGAGGCTTAGAGGGGGCGCTGGTGTTTCCTTATACTAGGCAGTTATAAAAGGATTTACTGTGACGACATTCTGGTTAATTCAATTCATTTACCTTGCAAGTAGACCTCAGGGGCTCATTTTAAGAACTTTTATTAGTATAACAAAAACAAAACAAATTTCATAACGTAAAGGGTATAAAATTAGAGTTAATTACTAAAAGCCGTTGCTTTTACACATAAACAAGATACGATAATCGCGTCGTGCTACGACACGGCATCGTTTCACGATGCGACGTGGTGTCCTAAACGGCCGAAGTTGGACTACATTGTCTGTCTTTACAATTTGCTTAGGGCTTTACCGGAATACGAGAGATCACTCACACAAAGAGTACAACGGCGATTTTCAATGCACCCGCAATCGGACGAGGTGCGACGCATCGCCGACTGGCAAAAGATCTTAATACCATATGAAACCCATATCGAGGGTGGAAAGGAAAAACCCTTTAAGCGACATTTTGTGCACGAGGGCGTATTAGGGTACAATTTTTTGGAAAAAATCGTAGGTTTTTTTCTAGTCAATTTAGAAAGTTGATTTCTATGCACGTATAATGTAAAATTGTAAGCTGTATTAAACAATAATAACATAATTCTTAATAAAAACTTACGAATTTCAGAAATATGTGTCGCTTAAGTGGAATGGTACGTATAATGTTACCCGAAGAAACATTTAAGCGACACCCTCGATTTTCTAGAATTCTAAATCCATACAAGAAGAACGCCTTAATCGACATTTTATATGAATAGACGATGGGAAGAAACACCGCACCACCGCACCCGCACATTAAATGACATTTCCTTTAAATATGAGTGTTTTTAAAAACACTTTAAGCGCCTACGTTTATGAATATTTAATATTTGTATAGTTAAGTGACACCGATTATTTTTAACTCACATTTTGTGCCGCATAAAGTAATGTTTTTTGAATTGGTTAACTATTTTTAGGACTCTTTAAGCGACATCAAAATCATCAGATCGCCATGTAACCCGACTCAAACGACGCAGAAAAAAAAGCTGATTTCAACGATATACAGCGTGTAAGTCTAATACGGGCGATAAATTAAATCGGACATAGTATTCATTAGTGTAATTATGAAGTAAAAGGTTTTTTTAAGTTGCAGTTCATTACGACCCCATAATTAATTTTTTTTAAATTTCTCAGCAGCAATGTATACTGTAAACATGGTTGCGGTACGGCGGTACCGAAATGTCAACGTAACTGTCAACGAGCGTTTAACGTGAGTGTGTTTGCATTACATTGCGGGCTGAATTATTTTGTATGGACAAAATTATTGTTGCAACTTTAAGTAAATGTTATTTAATTATCTTAACTTTGTCCTATACTAACCACCGTTAAGAGATTCGCCCGTATTAGACTTACACACTGTATATAATTCAATTCCGCCCAAAATGTCGCTTAAAGGTTTTCTCCTTTCCAACGTCGATATAATGATAGAGGATTTTGCCATACGACAGGCTATGGCGAATGCCGGGTCGAGACGAAAGGTATTATCTCCATATGAAGCCCATATAAACCCATTTTGCCATACGGCTGCCTATGGCGGCTGACTTTGCTTTGCGTACAAAGGCGCGCTAACAAAGTTGCTCATTACCTAAAAGCCTAGGCTAGGCTAGCAGCAGTCGCTGGAATTAATCATGCTGTAACCATTTGTATTTGATTGAAGTCGCTGCTTTAAAGCCGAGAACGCGCTCATTTAGAGATGGGCGCTTGTGGGTAAATACCCAAACCTTATGGAAGATTGGATTAATTTACCCAAATACTTGATGTTATCTATTGGTCTTCGAACGACCTCAGTAGCTTCTGATGGTAAATTTACCCGCCAAAGTCTAAGTCTCCGCTGATGGATTATTTTCTTTTTAGACTAACCCATTTTGTTCTTGACTCATTTGAACAGCGAATAAAAGGAGGATTTTGTACATAAAAGTTAATTGGCTACTTGACAACGTTTTTTCTGTGATATGTTATAGAAACACCTCTAAATAATAGAAATATTAGTGAAAAAACCACTTCAATATCATAAAAACTCACCGACATACTACAATGTTAAAATAACATTTTTAGACTTTCCCAAATACGCGCCGAAACGCTCCCTACTAAATCCCGTAATACAGTGACGTCACTACTCATACGTTGTTTGGGGAAATCGGTAACTTTGTTCTGCAACTATGTTAAAACTTGCGTTTATCGTAACGGTTTCATATCAAAAGTTACTATACATTTTAGGGGTTATTTAATGGTATTTATCGTTTTGAATAATTTTATACTTTTAGAATGGACTTTCCCACCCAACTTTGGAAGCTCATAAAAAAGTTACACGCTAGGTATCAAACTCAAAACTTGAACATATTTCCTTATTATGCTTATTTTAACAGTCAAGTACCCAATTGGCAAACAAAAAGTGGAGGATGTGTAGCTAACTATATTTACTCTTAAGATTCAGATCTCATATAATTATTTATTGAACAAAAAGATAAAATATAAAAACAGTAACAAGAGATAAAACTAATATAAAATTAAATATATGGACCATTATAAACTAGAAATAAATACTTATCTAAATTAGATCCCGGCCCGACACACCTGGTCCAAAAGTGCCAAATATGCCAGCCGCATTGCCCCGCTGTATGGCCATATTTGTTGGACCAGATAAATAAAAGCCAGTCCGGGGGTCACAGCCCCTGTCTCTCAGATTCAGATTGAACATTCTGGAAAAATGATCCCT
The DNA here is from genome assembly GCA_947034925.1 of Eudemis profundana. Taxonomy (NCBI): domain Eukaryota; kingdom Metazoa; phylum Arthropoda; class Insecta; order Lepidoptera; family Tortricidae; genus Eudemis; species Eudemis profundana. The sequence continues at coordinate 22,030,877 of OX344805.1, read as the reverse complement.
TGAATCCCCAGTACAGACAAGTAGTCAAACTTCAGCCTTTTAGGAGCACGTGATACGTATTCAAGGTTGAGACGTAGACAGTACGATCCGAACTGGAGCATTCTTAAGTATTTTTAAAACTTTGCTTGTAGTGCGTTCGTTCACGGCACGCACACATACAAGCGCGCGATGTACCTTTTGTAAGGAAGAAAGATTACTGCTATTAAACTGTGCTAGAATGGGGTTGTTAGGTAAGCGTTAAAATTAAGTGCTAAAATAAATACTTGAGCTTGAGTATAAAAGCACCGTTAGTTGCGGAAACTTCATGTTACGGAGTGAAGAACGATGACTCAGCAGGCGCATACGTGTCTTTTAGACGGACTGTACCTCTATATAGTACTCGTAAGGCCGTGTCCATTATAAGAGACAATTGAGAAAACTCCCTCGCTAAATGGCCATAGCCGCGCCGTAGGGAATCGGACAATGCTTGTAAAACAGTGGTATAGGCGCGTAAAAAGGGCGCTAATATGTTTTATCATCCATTTGGAGCGTAATGGCGACGACTATAAAATATCATTGCGGAAATGCCCCGTGTCGGGCCACATTGCGGGGTTGCGGGTATTGCCCGAAGAAAAAAGGTTATATTACACAGGGTGGGACGAAACGAGGGAATTCCTGAAAATATTGTGTCTTCTATTTGATGTAGAATTGAACTGTTATATTTAAATGATTGTAATAATAAAGAAAAACAAAACTATCACAATAATATTTTTATTATTTGTACAAGTCTACTGCTTCTTCGCTGTGGTTTACATTTGAAAATGACATATGACATGTGGGTATTTACAATATTATAAATCCCATGTCCGGAGATGCGTCTTGTTTTGTTTACAAAATAATTATTAACCGTATCAGTATGTATGTACTTGTACAGTCACCACATGGGAACGTTACGCCACTGCTCTTAATTTGGCCGTGTAATCATAATTCGTTAGCGGTCGTGTGTCACGCTCGATTTACATCATACGGCTAAATTAACATTCTCGTGTGGTGACTGTATGTCCGTTCCTATGTCCGCTCGTAACTACTCAAAGACCCACCCGATTTTGACAAATAATACATCATTAGATTCTTCTTGATAGTGCAAGAATCACTGGGTAAAATTCGTAAAAAAAAAACAAAATGGCAGGTATATACACTTTAATGCGTGGTATTTTTTGCACCGCAGTCGTTCTTTTTTAAATAAAAGTGTGGTTATTTTCATGAAAATTTAACAACCTATATCATGAAAATGGTGAAAGATGATATCTTTATATCATGGCGTATTTGGTGAGGCTGTGTGCTAAGGCTAAACAATGCCACCTTTGCAGGAAAGCTCCTCGTTCCATTCCACCCTGTATTAAAACTCGTAATATGGGTTACGATTTGTTCTTGCTGACGGCGATAAAAAATGAAGACACAATTTATTTCACAAAAACAGGTATGCTCAATACTTTTGGCCAAGCGTGCATAGGTTACAAAAACTGTTTAGTAATTACGTATACACCGTTTGATCACCCTTGAGACTCAAGAGTCTCGATATCGAGTCCTCCCTAGACACTAGGCCTAAGCCTGAATTCCTTAATATAATGGGTATTGTATTGGACATTTCACCGGAATGCCACACTGTATATGCCTACTTATTGTTGCACAAACTGTTTGCGTGTATGTTACCGTAACGTCAACATCTGCTCCGCAAACTGAATTAATAGAGCCACATGTTATGGCGCGTTACATTACTGAGCTAATGTGTCGTCTCACGTTGAACATACGTGAAACATACATTATAATAATTTACAGCGACTATGTGACATGGGAGTTTTAAGTAAAGATTTCTAGTAAATATACAGTACAACGTCCCCACCCAACACCCCTGTAATACACAGGATCTATAAGAGATTACGTATATAGCTTTTATCTGTACACATTAATCATAAACGCTCTGTAATGCGTTCAAAAATCGCAAATTGCAACCAGCATAAAGATAAACTGTTTTGTTAGAACAAATTTCTAATGTGTGAATATGTTACTATTGTTTTATAATAACACCGAATTCGATATTATTATGACATTAAAATTTCGAACATCTGTGAAAAATGCCATTTGACATTTTTTATTTGCGATTTTTGAAGACATCAAAAAGACCTTATATTAGTAGGAAGCAGGAGCAGGCATTCAACCGAGACGAGTGGCTGAAAAAAGGGGAGGCCTTTACTCAGCAGTGAGACACACAATCAGGCTAAGAAAAAAAAGAAGGTATTTGTGAATGCAACTGTAATTAAGCCTTTAAACTCTCGTGTGATCTTATTATGAATCCTTAGGCTCGTTTCATAAAACCACACTCGTATTTTAACGGCTCTCATTAGTCATTATGTATCAGTTGCATAAACTACTATTATACCGCTCAGACTGGAACTATAATAGCAACGTACTCGTAAGCCCCACCTCTCTCTAGGGACCAATCTGAAAACCAGCGCTGGGCCTCCCCGCCCAGCATTCGCTGAGATTGGTACCCATTGCCAAAAAAATATTTAAGTTCCTTTTTTTCTTTGTTTGTAGTTTTTAGTTTATTCATGTTTCTTTTCATTATTTTGTTGTAACATATATATATATATTTTTTTTTTGTGGCAATAAATATTTTCTAATTTCTAATTTCTAAGCTCTTATACAGATTCAGTACTACTTGGACAGTCACGTTCACTAACAAGGGTGCCACTCTACCATAGTATACTTAGTATAAGTAATTTTTCTTCCTACAAAGAATACATCACGCGCTTGAATGTGTACGTGCCGTGTACGAACGCACTACAAGCAAAGAAATAAGAATGCGTAAGAATGCTCCAGTATGGGTCGCACTCACACAGACGTACTATCGCGCTAATACGTGTCGCTTGCTCCTTAACAGCCGAAGTTGGACTGTTGTTCGTCTTTATAATAATAATTTCTTTATTTCAGACAAAGTCCATATTACATTTCATATTATAATCAGAGAGTAAAAATAGTCAAGTCTTTATACTTTGCCTCTGCCATACTACCTAACTTTTGTCTTAGAGCAGCGGTCGGCAACCGCTTAGCAGCCAAGGGCCACATGTAGCTAAGGAACGTGACGCGGACCGCACTTTGTTAATAATTTGTGATTTTAAACTATTCGGAATATATTAAGCGCAATACAAACCGGAATATAGGTCCGCAAGTGAGCGGTTCACGCGCCGCATGCGGCTCGCGGGCCGCAGGTTGCCGATCGATGTCTTAGAGTAACATCCTTTCTCTGTTGCTCACTGTACAAGTAACGCCACCCGTTACCCAGGATCTGTATTCCACATGCTCGAAGTTCTAGATCTCATGGCAAATGTGATCTCAAATTGCGTCTCGCTCTAACCGTTCGGGTAACGCATAAAAAAAACAACCCTTGATTCAAGCGTTATTGTGCCTAAATAGTCCAAGCATTAAGAGGAAACAGGAGGGCAGTTTTTCCATACAAACGTAGTCCCCTGTTTCCTCCCTGGATAATGCCAGTAGAGCAATCATTTTTTGTCCAAAAATCTATGGCTACTATTGATATGTTCCTATGTTTTTCTTTTTACGATAAATTGATCCTCAAAAGAGATATTAACCTTCAAAAACCTAAAAAAAATGCCAGATTTTCCGCTGTGTTCACGCATCCAGAAAAGAAATTTGACTAGATTATTAAAAAAAGGAAAACATAGGAACACGGCCAAAGCCTTTCTTTAATGTTTAATGAAAAAATTAGTTAAATAGGTTAAGTTTTGGGGAAGAAATCATTGCAGGGGACTACGAAACGTTGTTTTCATGAAATTTTAAAAGGTATTTTCGGTCCAAGCTGCAGTTGTCTCTATCGCGCTCTGCGGGGGAGAGGCGGACAGTGCGGGACAGCGACACATTTTACAAATACCTAATTTTCAATTCTCTCGACCTTACTGCTAAGAAAAATATGATCAAAGGGAAATGTGCCATGCAAACTAAGGACAAACCTTTGTATGGAGACACTAACAGGCATACCGCATGGCAATAACATGGCATGGCATGGCGCATGGCATGCGTTTCAACACAGTACAACTGCTATTAAGCAGTAATTTTTCTTCCTACAAAAGGTGCATAGCGCGCTTGAATGTGTGCGCGCCGTGTACGAACACACTACAAGCAAAGTTTAAAGAATCTGTAAGAATGCTCCAGTGTGGATCGCGCTCACACAGACGTGCTATAGCGCGTCTGTGTTGCGCGCTCTTAAACGGCCGAAGTTGTACCACTTTTTACCCGACTGCGGCGAAGCCCAAAGGAGGGTTATGTATTTGACCTGTATGTATGTATGTATGTCCGTTCCTATGTCCGCTCGTAACTACTCAACGGCACAACCGATGTTGATAAATGGTACATCATTAGATTCGTCTTTATGGCGCAAGTGTCACTGGGTATGAAGTTCGTTAAAATAAACAAAATGGCGGATTTTATGCACTTTTAAAGTGCACCGCGGTCGGGTTTTTAGTAAAAATATTTAGTTATTCGTCTTTATACTTTGGTTTCGGTACAGAGTAAGGACTATCCGCTTCCGCCGGCGACCTTCCTCACGTCATTATATAAAATCCGCTGTCTTTGTATAAACAGGGTCAGTTTATTCCCTTAACCAGATTAACAAAAGACAGAGATGACAGTTATTGCGCTTCAAACAAGCTACCTCCGGGTTATTATAATAAACGACCCCTAGTCAGCCAAGCGTGATCGCGGTCCGCGAAACTCGGCTAATTTGCATTTGACGCGATGGCGTAAATTCAAGATGGAGTTAATCAGAGATATTGTGAGGGGTGAGCTGTACCTGTGAAAAGTGTTTGATATTGTCATTGTTTTTTACTATTCTAGAGGTATTCGATGTGATCAGATCTGAAACGAGAAAATCATACATTGTGTATCAAGGGTGGTAATTCCTTTACCGTCCGTGGCACACACAATGTTCTTCATCACACTTGTGAGGGAATCTAATTAAAAATAACCTTACTTAACATAAATAAAATTGTAAAACAGAAAGTGACATTAGTGACATATCCATAGACAATGCGAATGTCAAGTCACGTTCGGAAACCATAGCGGTAAAGACCTAAAACGGATGATTTTATATTTGCAAAATACTGAAATACACTATTTAAACATTTAATTAATGTTACAGAAATATGTGTTTACATGTACCTACTTGCAATAACAATTCTCTTTAAATAACTATTTCAGTGATAAAAGTTAAAAAAAGTAAGTTGGCGTTTCCTTTGAAGATGACAAATAAGAGTAGGTAAAACATAACCAACGTATTCAAATAAAAAAAAAAACCATTACGTCCCGCAAAACCTACGTGTAACAACACCATTTTCGAGCAAGTGTGATGAAAAAACTGTAAGGTGACCGACATAGTTACTAAAGGACTTGGTTTACTTGCATACCAAATTTCAGCTCAATCCATCCAGTTGTTACCCCGTTATTTAGTAACAAACATCCTAACATCCAAACATCTTCACAAACTTTCACATTTATAATATTAGTGTGATTGTATGAGCGTACATGAGTGAAATTTTTGGTTGCAATATCAAAGTCAAAGTCCTTTATTTTACGATCTCGGCATATTAAAACGCAACTATCGATGTTAAAATTTACCGCGGGTTCTAATGTGAAACCTCTGCCCGAGAAGAACCGGTTTAAGTGTGGCGACTGTCTTACAGTTATATTTGTTCATAAAAATTACAGTAATAAACAAATTCCTAAAAGTCTAACTGTAAGGCAGTCACACAAAAGGGTTGTAAACGTTTATTTCTTAAGAAATAAGTTAAAATGCCGTTGCATATTTAAACGTATTTACGGTGCAACATTGACCAAGTGTTTCTACGCCTAGTCGTAAAGTAATTGTTTTTAAAATATCATAGGAATTGTAAAGCTAGGCCCATCTGGTGGAATAATAGATCCGACCGTGGGAAGCGTTTTGGCTTGGGAATCCGACGAGGCTTCTTGCCTTGTGGCAAGCCTGACTCTCGATCAGTCTCTTCCCATCCGCCCACTAGTCGAGTCAATTTCGCTCCTAGGTTATTGTTAAAGGCGTAGATTATTTCTGACATTAAGTAGTATTTGTTACGTAGTTTTAAATAGTTGTTTTGAAGTTAATATAGTCATATCATCGCCACAGAACTTTCATTTATTCTATTAATCTATATATCCCAATACTCATACCGTAGCCAATATTGCCAAATAAGAAACTCGGCTAGGTATATTTCTTTCAAAATGGTTATACAATACAATCAATGTGTGACAGATTTTCGTTAGGATTATCTTGAAGAAAATACACAAAATACTTAGGTAACTTAATACACATTAAATTAGACTTCGAGTAAAATAAAAGATTTGAAAAGCTGCGAGCAAACTTGCGCTGTATATTTGTTTTAGCTGTCATTAAAATGTGAACAAAATGTTTCCAGCCCGTAAACCCTACACGAATCAGATCGCCTAACTTCTAACGTTTTATCCTCAAAGTTACTGCCATACGGAACCCTAAAAATCGTATTTTATGTCCCATCGCATAAAAGCAAACACAGTCTCGCTAAAGGCTGAGGTCCCGTCTAGTTTCAATCGTCCCTCCTAATTTTTACTGATGAACTATTTTGTATACAACGTGTTCCAAAATTCAACGATAAGCTGGCACCAGAAGATGTACCTGCTCATGACTACTCGAGGAAAACTATAAAACTTTGACAGGTCGATAAAGAAAAAAAAAACTGAACAGAACTGCATCAAAAAGTCATTTTGGCCAAAATGGCGTTTACGCCCTTTGAGTCTAAATGTATCGATATATCGTCGTCTAGTACCCATAGAACAAGCTTTGCTTAGTTTGGGACTAGATCGATTTGTGTAAGATTGTCCCCCGATATTTATTTATTTAAATCAGATTGTTTGTCCAAATATCTTATTCGCATAATTTACCCCAGTTTAAACGAAAAACCCAGTTTAAAAGAAAAAGTGAACTGTCTATCTGTAATATAACTATTATGCCGAAATGTTATTCGGACGAAAAAAGCATGCGTAGACACAATTGTACCGATACAAGGGGAACAATACAATTTATAGGAAAAGGACGAGGTAAGGTCGTCGGTAGGCGGTACTTCGTACTACAGCTTTCAGCAGTTCTTTGTGCGCTGCTGCGATTTATGTAAAATATTGTAAAGACCCATTAGTTGCTTCTTTCGTTGTTCGGCTTTCGTCGACTTTTGTCTCCGATGATATTGAGTGTTACTATTATTAGACTTTTTATTGCTGCAGGACTAAATCTACTCAGTATTGTGCTATTGATATCAATAAAGGGGATTGGTGTCGTTATGTTATGTTATGATATTGCAAATGTTGTTTCTTTTCAACGCACGGTCATGTTCAGGGCAGGAATAGTATCGGTAGAAAGGCGAACTTTTGTGCCTACAATGTCTGACACATTGTCAGTGTATTGTAGAGACCTGGCCAGTGGCCGTCTCTACGGAATATTTATAAATATAATTCTAATCTGTCAGTCTAAGATGATGTTTTTATATAAAATATTGAGTCAATTCTTATCTGAGCGCCACCTAACTAACATCTTGTATTCTTTTGGAAAATACATAAAACTCTACATTTATAAGTGAATTTCCTTCATATAACCCCTGAGTAGACCCCTACAGGGTTTACTATTGGATCGCATAAATTTAAAAGGCATAATGCATCATTTCGCATAATTCATCATTTGGCATAAAGCTTTTTTTCTGAACACGTAAACTTTTCAGGATTATTATAACAGCCCTAACACTCTCCTGAGGGTGGTCGCGGAGAGGATTGGACTGTCCTATTGTCACGCATTGGATGTCTCTGCATGTGAGGTCCAATTTATTTTTCTAATTTATTTATTATTATTTTTTTGTATCTACTAACCTAGTTATTAAGTGCTATTATCTTACTAACAAAGTATTAATTATGGACAAAATGTCTGAAATAAACAATTTCAATTTCAATTTTCAATTTCAAAATAACGCAAATCTAACCTAACCTAACCTATTTAACAGGATGAGGACTTAAAGAGTCGTGAAAATTCTACAGTTTAAGAAAAAAATGCATCTGCCCTACAGTATGGTGGAGGATGCGGATGCGAATATCCGCAACATCCCTGGCCTAAATGTGCTAGCATTGGACGTCCGTGGCTGATATATAATTATATTTCGTATCCCAACCGAAGACGATTACTATAGTTTACATGCAGCAGTACATGAGATGGTGCTGTCCTTGTCACACATTTAGAGCTATAATATCTTAAAAAGCAAAACCATACTTCCATCTCTCTCTCGCCGGCATCGGCACACCCGCGCCCGCGCTTACCTGACCTCATTACATTTTTTGGTGTTGTCCGAGTCGCACGAAATTTAACGTTAAAAAATAGTGTAGTGAAGTGAAAACGAAAGCGATCAAGGGATCGAAATTACAACCAGGATTATGAAGGTAAATTTGTAATCATTTTAACAAAAGTACTAGTTACTATAAAGTGTTTTTAGATAATACGGCACTGCCAATAACGGTACTTTCAAATTTCCTTTACGCATCTTACCTACAAAATCATTAAACCTGGTTACTTACATATTTACGAATAAAAAGTAAAGATACGTGTATAATGTTATATAATTAGGAAAGATGTATAACGGATTTGCTGAGTTTTTATCTAACTTCATATCACTGTGTATGCCATGTGAAGGACAATTTGTCTCACCTATTTTCACAGTACCTAAACCTAACGGAACTCATCGTTTCATACTAATTGTAAGTTTAAAATAATTAAACAAATTCACTACGGTTCATCACTTTAAGTTGGATGACTGCGGTAGCAACTACCGTAACGTACCGATTACTTTATTTCATTTCATTTCATTTATTAATTGCTTACATGTAGGTACATTTTATGTAAGGTATTGCAAGATATGGCAACAATAGATCTACATGATGCCTATTTTCTGATATCTGTTGATGAAAATGATCGCAAACGATTGCGTTTTAAGTGGCGACCACAATTGTTTGATTCGAATGTCTTGCTAAAAGACAAGAATTTGTACGGCTCCATTTGTTTATATAAAATTATTAAAAGAAATATCTACGTACTTCGGGCCTATTGTCATTTAACTACTTAGACGATTTTTTATATATAGTAAGACCATAGATTTAATTACTTAACAAACGTAAAAACTACAAGACTTTTTTAAGTCGTTGGGGTTCGTCATCAATAGTGATAAAAGTGTTATGACGCCAAGTAAAATTGGCAAATTTTAGGGTTTGTGTTATGACTATCACCTTGCCTGGCGAAAAGAAACAAACATGTAGATGTATTTACACGTGTATAGCTCCACGAAAATCGTGTTGAAGATTTCAAGTGTGATCATATTGATCATCCACGCTACAAAATGTTGACATTTGTATACCTACTCCATGCGAGCCGTGTAGAGGACTATTATATCCGAATGTTTACGTCTACCTACTCCATTTTAACAGTGTCGAGGATTTCATACTCCACGTAAATCGTGTAGAGAATACATACGTTTCATTCAGAACATCTGCTCCACTTTAATAGTGTCGAGGATTTCATACTCCACGTAAATCGTGTAGAGAATACACACGTTCTATTCAGAACATCTGCTCCACTTTAACAGTGTCGAGGATTTCATACTCCACGTAAATCGTGTAGAGGATACACACGTTCTATTCAGAACATCTGCTCCACTTTAACAGTGTCGAGGATTTCATACTCCACGTAAATCGTGTAGAGGATACACACGTTCTATTCAGAACATCTGCTCCACTTTAACAGTGTCGAGGATTTCATACTCCACGTAAATCGTGTAGAGGATACACACGTTCTATTCAGAACATCTGCTCCACTTTAACAGTGTCGAGGATTTCATACTCCACGTAAATCGTGTAGAGGATACACACGTTCTATCCAGAACATCAGTTCCATTTTAACGGTGTCGAGGACTTCATACTCCACATGAACCGTGTAGAGGATACATTCATATTTACGGGGACACGGAGGCCTCGGACCCTGAGTTGGCCGAGCCGGGCGAAGCAACAACTACCTACTACTGCCGAGTACGTCGCCCGCGCCGATCGCGCCGGCCGAGCCCGTAACGATCGAAGCGCCCACGCCGCCTGGCGGCACTTGCCGTGCCCATAGATAGAGTGGCGAGACTATACCGTCATTGGAACCGAAAATATTAGAACTACTGGGCGAGGACCCAACTAATAACAAAAAATACGGCAAAAACCTACATAAGGATATTGCACCCAAGTCGGCACCCATTTTGGCAAATGGATTAGCTAAGGACTTTCACCTGGAACTAATCAGACGTTACTTGCCTCCTGAAAATTGCCCCAATATGAGGTTTCCGATGCTAAATCTTGAGATCAAAGCAGCCCTTTTTGGAAATCAATGTATAAAAGGACTTCTACGGCCAAATTAAGCAGAGCCAGCTGTTCGGTAGTCTCGGTGCAATAGGACAAGTGTTAAATTAGGCATTGTCATCTAAGAATACAGTATCTCAAGACATAATAAAGACTGAGTGACGCCGGCAAGCTCATATAAGTACAACAGCTATTATAGAGAATCTCAGTCTCGTCGGTTCGCAGCCCTAAACACTCTTAATTAAAATATTAGAGATACCGTCAAAAATACCAAAAATGGATGAACATCTCTTCCGTTCAGCCTTAACAGAGCATATCAAGTTTTCAAAGGCGATCATTGAAACCGGTTCAGAAATGAAATCGACAGTTGTGAGTCCTGCTTACAAACCATCAGTAGAAAGAAGCACAGCAACAACGGAGTGCTTTAAACTCGAGGGGGATGCCGCCACGAGTAGCAGCAGCGGCCGAGCCGCGGCCGCCCCCTGCACCTCACCGGCCGCCGCGGGACCGTCGCACAGACGCGCCGCGCGGCCGCCGCCCGACCAGCTACACGCGGCATTACGCGACCACGTGGTGGAGGCGATACTAGATGAACCGCACATATGTTACAATTTGATGTTTAGCTGAATTCATCAGATTTTTGCCCTCCGTATGTCCAGCCGTCAAATACGGATGGATGTAGGTATACTAAATTCTTCGAACGAGAAATATTTTAGCTCTGGATCATTTGGAAAATTACAACAAACAAATGAAACTAGAAAAATATTTAAGTCCACATTTTTCATGGCGGATTAATAATATAATGATACATTCTCCCCGATCCGCAAGAATAACTACTTGTTAGAAATGTATAGTAATGCATCTATCTATAACTGGTTGGGGCGCGACATGTGGTGCCCAAACGCTTCTGGCAACTGGACAGTCAGTGAACTGACACTTCATTCATATAAACACGCTGGAACTTATAGCCGCATTTTATGGACTGAAGATATTTACAGCAAATCTAAAAGATTGCAACGTTTTACTGAGAATAGACAACACACCTGCCATGTTATATTAACAGAATGGGGAAGTACAATATCCCCATTTAAATAAGTATGCAAGAAACATTTGGCAGTTGTGCGAGTCAAAAAACGTCTATGTATTTACATCATACATACAGTCTTGCGATAATGTAGTAGCAGATCGGGAGTCTAGGACTCCAGCCAAATGAATATAGACACTGAATGGGAAATTTCTGGTCATATATTTTCACAGATTGTTCATATGTTAGGCTGTACACCTGCATTTGACCTTTTTGACAGCCCTCAGAACTACAGCCTACTGCAGTAGATATGCGTCTTCGAAATTAGATCCTTATTCAGAAATAGTCGATGCCTTTACTTTTAGTTGGGAAAATATTATTTTTTATCTCTTTCCCCCATTCAGCCTAGTGAGAAAAGTATTAGAAAAATCATTTCAGATAAAGCTAAAGGTATCGTTGTAGTACCCTACTGGCCATCACAAGCATGGTACTCCTTGTGGTCTAGTCTTGTCGTACCTGAAAAAACGTTTATTGATTCCGACGGATCTTTATTAGTCTCTCCGTTCAGAACGCGCCTCCCGCTTCATGCCAGCCTTATCCTGGTGGCAGCTAAATTATCAGGGATATGATAATAAAGCGTGGCCTACTACATGAATCACTAAATATAGTGATGGCCTCTTTAGCAAAAATACTTTTAAAGCAATAATTTAAAACTTTATTAACTCAAATCCTGGGAGCTTCTCTGTAAAAAACGAGAAATCTTGATGTTTATGACGCTAATGACGGTGATGTGTTTTAACACATCACCGTCTTGTCTTTTTGATGATGTCTTTTTGACCATAAAATTTTAAGCTATAGCTGTTTGATCATACACAGATCAGCCTTATCGCAATACGAATGTTACGTCAAATGATTGGGTTAATCGATTTCTTAAAGGCTTACAAACTTAAACCTCCGAACCCGAAATATAAATCCACGTACAAATATAGTTCTAAATCATTTCTTAAATATTTATCGAAATGAAGATGTCTCATTAACTGATTTATCATATAAAACTTGTACTTTTATCGCCATTGCTTCGGCACAATGGATGCACACGATCAGGCTACTGATAAAATTAGATAATATGCCAATAAGTAATGATGTAATTATGGCTTCACCTTCATTAGCACTGGTACTGGACAGTATAGCTAATGAGATGATACTCCTCCAGTAGGAGCCATCTAAATGTTAAATATAATCAAGGTTACAAATTTAATTAATACTTCGAGGCCTGGAGCTTGTTAACCAATCAACAGATTACCCTATATCCGCGAAAGTCCTTATTTGCCCAGCACTCGCAGTTCAAACGTATGTTAGTAGGACAAATGAATTGAGACGCCATCATACTAAAGGATACCTCTTTGTACGAAGGCCTTATAAAAACTTTGGATCTCAGACCTTAGCACACTGGGTTAAAAAGGTATCACGAGACAATGCCATTGACATAAGTATTTTCAGCGTTCACAGTACACGGGTAGCATGAAAATCTGCCGCGCACCGTGCCGGGTTTAATCTGGAGACTGTTTGCAAGGCTGCAGGTTGCAGTGATCGTTCCAATGTCTATCTTAATAAGTAATATTATAGAGACACCCTGGAATGAAATGAAAATAATTTTACGTATGCTATATCTGACATTCGCTAAATAGGATTAATTGCATTTATGCCATTAAAATTAAACAGTTAAGAATCTGATAAATGTAAATTGAACCTTAAAATTAAGTCATCAGAATATTGTTCTCAATTTCGTAGCTAATCAGCATTATAATGATTGGAATTACCAGTTTTTTACTTTTCATTTTTCACATATTGAACATAACAATGCTCTGAACATCTGCATGTAAACTATAGTAATCGTCTTCGGTTGGGATACGAAATATAATTAAGAATCAAACGAACTTACCTTACGTGATGTTTGATTCCAATTATGTGAGTATCCCAACCGAAGACGATTACATCGTCCCATCCCACCCTAGCCCAAGGGATAAAATAAAAAATAAAAAACTTGTCTACAACACAAAATATCTAACTCTGAAAAAATGAGGTCAGGTAAGCGCGGGCGCGGGTGTGCCGATGCCGGCGAGAGAGAGATGGAAGTATGGTTTTGCTTTTTAAGATATTATAGCTCTAAATGTGTGACAAGGACAGCACCATCTCATGTACTGCTGCATGTAAACTATAGTAATCGTCTTCGGTTGGGATACTCACATAATTGGAATCAAACATCACGTAAGGTAAGTTCGTTTGATTCTTAAATATAATCTCGTGCCAAACACGAGTTATTGTGGGGCATGATATTGCAGGTACTTCCGCGGTCGTCGCTGATGTATAAATCATACATTGAACGCGGCATGCTCAATACCATCGATTCAATTAATGTTACAGCACAGTGAATGGTAAGGGGGTAGCTAATATAGGTACATTAGAAAATCATTGAACTATATACCTACAGAGCGCTCGTTGTAAAATGTTGAATATATAAAATATATGCAAGAATTTAGAAAGAAAGAATTTGAAGGATTTATTATTATATTACCTACTCACCTAGGGTAGTATAATAAGGAATGGTCCAGATCGCAGGTGTTCAAATATCGCCGGGGCGTTGCGCAGTATAATGTCACATTTTCATAGAAATTCGACTTGCGGAGGTGTTGCCGTGTTCCGCTCTGCAAAGTTATAGTAGTCGTCAAGGACCTTAAAAATAAATGGACGTAGCGTCGCGAACAGATAAGTGAAGCACTCATGATGCGCCGGCAATGCGCCGGCGCTTTGTACGCACGCACGCACACATCAACCAGCATAATGGGCCGGTGGGCTGCCATTGGGCCGTCAATGCACACATGCTCACTTCAGCGGCCATTGCTTGGCTTCACCCGCGTCTTAGACCGCGCGGTATCCTTCTATTTTATACATCCATGGTAGTCGTACTCTAGCGATCCTGCGGCGCCCCTATGACGGCGAAGGTGGCAATAGGCTTGTGTCCTAAATTTTGTTTCTGATGTAAATGGATTCTACTATTTATGAGGAACAAATATATACCTTTAACTACTACACTTGGCTTACTGTAACAGCCACAAATTGCAATCAAAAGTAGCCGACCGCACCGAGCGTTGAAAACGGCCCATACAAAACGGTTGTCTAATGTTTACCCGAAGTACAGTCAAGGAATTTAATTTCCTACCCTTTTCATTGAAATGTTGTTAAGCATTCACAATGCATTAAGGTCGAAATTTCAATTTCAGTAATAGTATTTAAATGTCAATACGTATTATTTGTCACTGCATATTAAAGATAACCTCTTTGCGAAATCATTTGCTCATCTAATTACGAATACGTGTCAGTTGGTGTCAGTGTCAATCGAGAACATTTTAAAATAATTCCGAATCCAGACTCCGGAAAGTCTACCACAAACGTCGATAGTCTAAATTTCGTTATCTGCGTTCCTTTCATTCGGATATTGCAAGAGCGAGAAAGATGGACTTTCTTCGAATTTCGATTCCGCGGTTGTCGACCTTTTTTGATAGTGCCTTGACGTTCCAAATTTCAGTTCACCATGTCAACGTTGTTAATCTGTTACCTAGTTACTGACACAAAACAATGCGTGTGATATGTCAAAGTAACGTCGTAGTCTAGCTAGCTCTTATGATGACAGTATGCTATACGATATTGGACCTTAGGTGGGTTGGAAATTAAATTCCTTGACTGTACATATGCTATACGGTTGTCTAATGTTTACCCGAAGTACATATGCTATATATTTCATTTGTCCGAATTTCCCTTGCCCGAATTTCATTTGCCCGAATGTTTCGTTTACCATAAAAATTATTTGGCATACTCTTGTTTAACCGAATATTAAATGCCATAATGAAACGAATGCCATACGTATTGCTATCCATATTATTAAGTGCAATAATATTATTTAATAGAATATTTAAAATCCATACTAAACAGTATTTTCAAATCTATCCTGGTTAAGGGGTCGCAGTTATAACCTAAGCTACAATTATAGCCAGCAAACATGCAAGCAAGCAAGATTTTCCGCTCTTATATAAAAAAATAACCTCGAAAACTGCGGCGGGAGCTTCGCCTTGCTTTCTAACCTATCCGCCATCCAAGTCGGTTCTGCCCTAAAGTCTTGCTTGTTTGGTGTCATTTATTACCTTTATCAGTATATTGTGTTAGTAATCGCCATTTACATGGATGGCAAATTATGCTATAGCATGTGATTATTATGGATTACGATCATGATGACAAATGTTATTATTGAAAATGATTTTATGGGAAACAAAGATTCTGGCATATGATTAATATGGTAAACAATGAGTATGAGATATAAAATTATGGGAAACAAAATTATGGCAGTTGAATAATATAGCAGATGAAATTATACGTATACCCATTATAGTATACCATACAAAACGGACGCACCCTGTGACGTCATCTCTTGTCCTCGCTGTACAAACAAGGAAAGGTACCCAACTGTCCGGCTCCGGTCTGATTTATTTTGATATATGTTAGAGAGTAGTCTAAAATAATAGACACGTATTTTTTTAGCTGCCCAATCTCAACCTATTGGGACAAACTGACCTCCAAAGTACTGAAAAGTGACTAAACCCTCCAACTTCTACAGAAAAAAATTCAAGCAAGTTGCTAGTTAATTACTCACGGGAGGTAATAAAGAAAGCCCTCGATCGCATATCTACGTCCCTCGCTTGCAGCTCGGGCCGCAAACTTCTGCGATCTCGGCCTTTCTTTGTTTTACCACCCTGGTTGTGTAATTGTACTATTGTAGTGTCAAAAGAAATTAGTTACACTCTATTTACGACGTTAATTAAATATCAGTATTTAATAGAAAGTACTATTTTTATATGCAGTTCGTATTTAATAGTAAGTACTATTTTTATATGCAGTTCGCAGTGTTGAGTAAGCTCAAAGTCTATTAAGTTAATTGAATTGTTCAATAAGTTATTTATGTATCTTTTTTTTATTATATTTCTCAGCTTATGATATAACTAATTACTTATTTCAGTGCCTAGAATAAAAGAAAATTAGAAAAAAATATCTTAGGAGTTAAAGGGTTAAGTTAATACTTGACATGCCATTCTGTTGCAGGTCCATGAAATTTGGTGTACAGGTAAATAAAATTATGACCCCGGTTTACGTATATACCGGATACTTTTTACTTGGCGAAGCCGAAGCAAAAAAGAAACATTTAACTTATTTCACCTCCGCGAGTGGGTTCACTAGTATAATAGCTCATTACTTACTTAGGGTGGTAAAACAAAGAATGTATCAGATCGCAGGTATTTGACGACCGAGCCGAAGGCAAGGGCAATAAATATGCG
The DNA here is from genome assembly GCA_947034925.1 of Eudemis profundana. NCBI lineage: Eukaryota > Metazoa > Arthropoda > Insecta > Lepidoptera > Tortricidae > Eudemis > Eudemis profundana. The sequence goes on along the minus strand of OX344805.1, from coordinate 22,014,002 downwards.
ATCTGAGGTATACTTTAATATCACCCGTGGTACAAAATTTTACTTCTCCAGGCCATGAAGTGGGATTTTCCGTATGCGCAGCGGGCGGTTATTGCCACTTTATGGCCAGGTGTGACGTAAAATAAATTATAGGGTTAAACGGTGGCTGCTTAATCGTAAAAGTTTCCCCAATCCATTAGAGTTTATGCAAAATGAATCATTTTAACGACCTTTAACAATATCAGGCTGAAATTGTGAAACAATAATTACAAGTAGATGTTTATAAACCGATTGCATTAAGCGGTCCATTAGGACGCCATTAGTGGTCCGCGGATTAGTATTAACTGTGACAGAGTTGTTTACAATCGTTAATTACACTTTAAATATAATATTTAAAAATCTACATTGAAGCTGACTCGTGGTGGTTTCAGCGTTGATTTTACTATAAAATTTGTAACTAAATATTTTTACTTTATATATGAGGAAACATTTTTTTGTCTCTTCATTGGTTTTAATGTGGGCAATTTACACCACACTTTTATGTTACATATATAGATACAGGAAATCAAAGTACACAGTAAATATTTTTACTAAAATAACCCGACCGCGGGGCACTTTAAAAGTGCATAAAATCCGCCATTTTGTTTATTTTCACGAACTGTATACACAGTGACACTCGCCCCATCAATACAAATCTAATGATGTATCATTTATCAAAATCGGTTGTACCGTTGAGTAGTTACGAGCGGACATAGGAACGGACATTGCTTTAGACTAGCATTTGTATGTAACAGATTGTTATTCCTTACCAATGAACATTGGTAAGGAGTAACAGTCAAGTCATGTATGTGTAGATAATAGTAAGTAGTGGCAACTTCACTGGTTGATGATTTGTGAGTCATTTTCAAAAAAATTGTACATAGTTAAGGGCCTAATAAAAACAAAATCACGATCGCTTCCTCTGTGTTACGAAAGTTAGGCATACAAACTATATGGGTAACTTTCGTAACACAGAGGAATAAATTAAGTTTTTTGTAATTAAATCCCTTAATTGTGTAAAATTTTTTTTGAAAATGACTCTTGTGTGATTATGTTTATGTTAAAAACAATGTACCGTTTATACCGAAATAAACATTAAAACTTAAATGACCATGTTAGTACCTAAACTAAGATGCCGAAAAATCCAGTGCCTGATTAGGGCACTGTCCCATCTCTCTACCACAACAGTCAGGAAGCTGTGACGGCTGGCGCGCACTTTGCGGAGCGGCGCGGTGCACTACTATGTATTATCTCTTATTATCGACTCAGAATAAAAAAAAAACAGAAACCAAAATGTTCTGCACACTCTGCTACTCCGCTGGGTTCCAAGGACCAAATCTCTTGTCAGGACCTTCCTTACTCTGGCAGTTCTTTCACGGATTTTCTCATCTCTGATTCGATCACGTAAAGAGACTACGAGCATGATGCTCTAAATGAAAGACTAAGCTTCTACTCCGTAGGTTGTCAGTGACAACACCCGCTGGTCAAAGACCTCATGAGAGATTTTGGGATTTTAGAGACCGGGACAAGGTGACCTGGTTCGACCCCAGGCGCCCCCAGCACCCACCCAGTCCGACCCCTCGGAGTGGTCCGGCTAGCGACCTGGTTCCTGACCCCAGGGAACGCCACGGCCGGCCACCCGGTCCGACAATCGGTATGCCCATAAGGGTTGCGAGTTTGTCAGTTTACAAAAAAAAAGGGATTTTAAAGTGGCAATGGGATGGGCATATAGCACGCAGGCCGATGGCGCCTTGCCCCATAAAGGCCCCGAAAAGGTTCTCGAGTACAGAACGCGAACCGGTAGACGCTACGTGGGTCCTAAAAGATAACCTGACGAGTAAAGACCTGGTTAAGGTCGCCAGAAATCGATGGGAGCAGTAGGTGTAGCGTAGGCGTAGGCGCAGGGGTGTCCGTTCGTTGTGGAAGTCTTTATTTAGCAATGGACGTTGTACGAGCTGACGCCCGTAATGTCAAGCGGTCAATAGGTATGTCAGATGCTGCAGGATAGCTTGCAAGATGTCAGGAATAATGTCAAAAATAAGCAATCCGCGTAAGGTGTTGATGAGAGTCTTTAATGCACTGAATTATATTACGTAAATAATCTAGGTTAATGCATGTCAACAGTTTTGCCTAAAGGCAATGTTATACTAAATGCGATGCGATGTGCGATAGCTAGATCGCACAGACGTCTTAACATGTTCCCTGTACCGGTGACCCTAATGTAGGGTCATGAAGGTTTTTTTCAGGAGTCCGTGCTTCCATTATGACGTCACTTCCCCATACTGATTGCACAGTTGGGACTTGTGACATTGTCCGATAGTGTTGTATGGGGACAGTGAACGAGTAAAGTTAGAAATGATGATAACGATGATGATGCCATGCCTAATAATCCACCGCAGACAAAGATTAAGCGCAATCATTATAAGTTCCTCCTTATTTAACTTCCACCGCAAATTTCAATTAATACTCGAAGTTAACCAAAGCAAACCAATCCTCAACTGAAGCTGGGAAAGTATGGAAACAATCCAGGAAGCTATTACGTGTAAAATTTCTAAATTAAATCCGCAAGAAGTTAAATTGAAATTAACGAAAGAACTTTGACACGGTGTCTGAGCCAGTAATACGGGGTTAATTAAAAATGTTCGTTATAATCGCGAGCCCGTTGGTTGACAAGCCCTGAGCTCTTGCCCGAACTTTCTGAATCCCCGTCTCATGTTTTATGGAGACTTAATAGCTGGATGATATTAGGAAGTTGCTCAAAACTTAGATATACGCGTTTCAGGCCTCCTATGTAAGTACCACCCTCTTTTTTAGGGTTCCGTAACCAAAAAGTGCCAATGGAACCCTATTACTAAGCGCCCGCTGTTCGTATGTTCGTCTGTCCGTCTGTCACACGGCAGGTAATAAGACATTTTATTCATCCATGTTACATTTCAAGCAAGTATACAATTGCACTGGTCCCTGCACTAGGCGTAGGCAGGAGACTAAAGGAGAACCGAATATTGAAATAAATAAATGAGTACGAAGTTTACATATAATTTATAACTTTAAGTATATCATGTTATGTGTGATTGTGCATGTGTATGTATGTGAGTGTGGGTAGCTCTATCTAATGTTTGACCCGTAGTAGATAGAGACTTGAAATTTTTACAGAATGTGTATTTCTTTTGCCGCTATAAAAAAATAAAATAAAATTAAAAATTAAAGGGCTCCCCGTATAAGAAATGTTTTTTTTTCCGTTTTTTGTTCGACGGCGGTACGGAACCCTTCGTGTGCGAATTCGTTACGCACTTGGCCGGTTTTTAGGGTCCAAACATGCCAACGAGACCCTGTAAATAAGACTCTGTTTATTTTTGCCCTCAAAACCATGCTTTGAATAAATATGAGACGGGTTTAATGCGATAAATGTTCGCTGAAAATCAAAGTTAGTGAAATATTTATTGTGTTATTCCCGTTTCGTTCATAACACAAAACAAAATATTAACCTTCTGTCTTTAATAACAAATTCCATAATCCAAAATTTATTGTATGTTGATTGGAATCTTTTTGCATAACTACGTCCAAATAATCAAGTCTCGACAGCAGGGCTCGGAAACCGGTATTTGCTCCATACAAAAATACCGGTATTCTTTCCGTTCTTATCGTTCTTTGCTTTATTATTTCTCTTTTTAACCAGACAATCTAATAATACGAAATCGTGACATATAGTACATTACATAACTAGGGTGGTAATACAAAGAAAAGCCGAGATCGCAGAAGTTTGCGGCCCGAGCTGAAAGCGAGGGACGTATATATGTGATCGAGGGCTTTCTTTATTACCTCCCGTGTTGTGTACATCATTTTATGTCTACACTTGGCCAGAAAGCGGCTTTTTCGTGCGCGCAGCGTGCGGAAAAAGTCACTTTATGGCCAGGTGTGGCATAAAATACATTACTGAGCTCTACATGAAAAGCATAAAATAATTCAAATTATTGGGCTATTTCGGGGTTTTTGCAAAATACCGGCTCCGGCGTGAGAGTATACATTACAAAGTGTTACTTAAGTAGCAATGCGGTTATCTGGGCCCAGCTTTCAACTGTCAGATATTCATTTTATTTAAGAGCTCTATCAAAGTATAAAGACGGGCAGTAGTCCAATTTCGGCCATTTAGGAGCGCGCGATCGCGCGTCTGTGTAAGTGCGATCCATACTGTAGTATTCTTACGCATTCTTAAATCTTTGCTTGTAGTGCGTTCGTTCACGGCGCGCACACATACAAACGCGCGATGTACCTTTTGTAAGATAACAAATTACTGCTATTATAGGTACAGTGGATCTATTGAGTAAAAACAATTCTACTGATTCTTTCATATGCCTTGAATAGTCTTCCGCCAGTACTTATGCATGTTATTAACAAATTCTGACAATTAACTAACTGAACCTTTAACTTAACTTCTTTTATTGTAATTCAATTAATATAAACACTAGCAGTCCTCATAAGCACGACCGTTGTGCAAAAGTCTGCCAACTAAGAAGAACACGACCATTAAGACGGCATACGAAGTAGGTAACTAAGATAGGCGACAAATCAAATGTGATTAAAATGATCACTCACGCCCGCGTAATGGCGCGGAAGACCCGGAAAACATCGCGCGAACTGGCGCGACTCACGCACGGAGTTCATCAGGGAGCCTTATTATTGCTTTATGCGACAATGGGGCCCAATTTACTTTCCGTGAAATAACCGTTAGAATAGAATATTTTATCGCTTTTATGTTTTTAACGGATGGTCGGTGCTGGGTTTTAGTTTTACAAAATTACATCCTGTAAGGCCACTAGCTTTATTTATAGTACCTAACTTAACAAAAGTTGTGGAGCTTTTAAAATATTTTATGAAATATTAGTTCACTTTTTTTTTTATACAACTAGGGTGGCAAACAAGCGTGCGGCCTGCCTGATGTTAAGCAGTCACCGCAGCCTATGGACGCCTGCAACACCAGGGGCATTACGTGCGCGTTTGCTCACTTTTTGTTTCAGTAGTCAGGCAGCACTACTGCATATTTTTAATACCGCAATTAAAAAATATATTTCAAGTACGTAAATAAGGTATTTAAATTTTGTTAAAAACTTTGTTTGGATGATGCATTAATTATTTAGAATGCCTTGGATGGATTTCATATCCCTTCCATAAAGATACTACTGAAATCAAATAATACCAGAGCGGGTTTGGAGCCAAAATACAGTCACTCAGTTGTCTTCAATGCTTATTCAATTTGCTCTTATCATGATATTACGACTAACTTGTAGTTTATTCTCTAAAAATGCCTCTGAAATAAACCTCAAACGACGACGATATTATATCTCCAAGCCACGTACGCATCAAAAGACTCCTCAAGAATAACCAACAATGAAACCTCAAATACCAGGGCATCATGTCTTAGCGGAGTTAACAGGCGCGGCGGTCCGTGCGGCACGTCCCGGCGCTTCGTTAGGGAGTTGTGTTCCGAACTAAATATCGCGTGAAATTGAAGAGCGGACAAACTTCTCAGATCACCGATACCACTCAATCCCAGTAAGGGCGGCTACACAATGAACACCTCGGGCTTAAATGAGCAAGGTTCAAAGGGCTCACTGTTGGACACAAACGGGCCTTAGTGATGGGTGTTGTTGACGTATAAAATATAATGCTCGACTTGGTCGGGGTTAATTTCGCTTTCAATTTGGCTGTAATTAGCGCTGTACTTGGGTTTTGATATTTAATTTAATTTTGTAATTTACCACTTTACTAGTTGGCCTTAAGGCCCAAGCGTCTTGCTTGAATTTAACCTAACTGACTTCGGATGAATGTTGTATAAGAAATGCAGGAGTCTCTATGAAAAATAACCAAATTAATAAAGTGCGGCTACGATAAATTTGCAGGGTGGAACATGGCAACATCTCCATTATAAAAGTCACATTTTCATAGAAATTTGACTTTTAAAGGGAGGTGTTCCATTCTGCAAAGTTGTCATGGTCGCACTCTATTATAACTGTCCAATATTTGTAGAGTTCTCGACCTCTGCAAGATCCCATCACCAGATTTGGTTGCAATGAGGCTACTTCGGAGGTATACCCTCTCAATAAACAAAAAGAATTTTCTAAATCGGTTCAGCCGTCTTCGAGTAATTATTAAATGGTAGTAATTACTCGAAGACGGCTGAACTGATGCAATTGCGTTACAAAACAAAACCGTCTTTCTTTTGGACGTCGGCTCACTGTCAAGAGGCTAAGGGCTATTTACCTAAAGTCGGGCGCAAAAATGAGTGTAGCTGGATTTTTTGCAAGCAGTTTTGGAAGTATAATTTGATGGTTACCGTAAATTAATTTATATTTCTTAATCATGTAATAAAATATTGATGTTATCAGTAGCGTGGCGTCCAAAGAACTCGATTCCTACCGGCTTGCCTAATATCAGGCATTTGAGCACCTTATTCTATAGCTCTCAAGGAAAGTGTACGCCAAACTTGCATCGGCTTGCCCAGGGATATCTTTTACGCCACGCCACTGGATGTTATGGTCGTTATAATTAGCTGTCAGTATCCCGTTTCGGGTGCATCGGTTTCACGCAAAATTGGGAGCCTGCAAGTTGGTTTTTTAAATTTCCATTCCACATTTATTTGTGTGTGACAATCATCACGGCGTTCAGCCAATAAAAAAACTATAATTATCTCTAGAAATAAAAGTTTGATTCCTTGGAGCTTTATTAATATATTTCATTGCATATTTGAGAAAAGCACTCTACATACCTCGGCGTGAAAAGGGTTTGCAAGCCTCATAACTATCCGCCACATGTATTCGGCCGGCAACCCCTTACTTCTTAATGTTAAGGCATCTCCATCGATATTAAGTCCTCCAGGTCAAAATGGCCGCAGCCGCACGCCACGTGACATGTACATGCAACAGACAATAAGAACGGGCGCCGGCGTACATAGTGCCAGGTGCACTTCACTCGATTTTGGCCTCCCGCGCGGTGGGAGTAGCCCACAGAAGTATATCGAGGTAGAAGAATAAAGTGTATGTACCTCGCGTGCTAAAAAGAAGTGGCGGCGGCCTACTTTGCACGCCGTCAACTTCAGTCGCCGTCAATATTATTATCAGATTTAACGGGTATAAACTTTGAATTATTTATATTTAGTCTTCAAGAACGCTCATTTATACCGAACGCATAATTTTATGCGTTCGGTACCTATATCTAACAATATTATGCGAATTTCGGGTATGCCAAATCAATCGGTATGCCAGTTAATTTGTATGCGTTTTTATTACTATGCCATTTAAGTGGTATGCTTAATCATCGTATGCCTAAACTGTTATGCGTTTTAATAATAGGATTTATAGATTATGCCTAATAAGGGACACCCGGGAGCGGGGAGGTCGGAGCGTGGTCTCTTGCTCCCGCCTATAGCCGCCGCTGCTGCTGCCGCTGGTCGCGCAATGTCGTGGCCTGGCGGTTAGTGTGGGGTGTCTCTATAATCCTACGCGTTGTCGCGCGATAAATAATTGATAAAGCACGCGTCACGTTCTGAACTACGTAAGTGTGAGAGTGACGGATGCTTTATCATTTCGTCATTACTTTAACAAAAACACGTATCTGACACTGACTCCAGGTGAAAAAACAGTAAGTGTATATTACGTTTGTATGTAACTTTTAACGTTTTTCTCTACGACGTTTTTAGATACGAGTTTTTTTTTCAAAGTAGTGACGATTTATTTCTCGCCCGACAAAACCCAGCATCATAAGCCTCTGGTATCTTTATATTAGCCTTATAATACACCGTGGCGTCTTCAAAGCGTCAAATCCCCGAAGCTTAAAAGACACCCGTAAAAGTAGCAATAAGCGGGAACCACGTCAATCTTTCCTTAAATCATACTTGAACGCTTTTATCGCTAAGTACTTTGTAACTCCGTGGATTCCGTACATTCGCCTTCATTGTTGCATGTTATGTGGAAAATGAAATAAGATTAAGTTTGAGTTCACAATTCGGTACATTTATTCGAAGTTTACGAGTGTTTAATTTAACAAATGTTCCTTGCGCAGATCTCGTTTCGAGGAACAATGTAGTTACATTTATAGAAGACACGGGGAGCGTAGATTTGATAAGGTTTGTTCGTAGAATCGTATATTAGTTTTGAGTTCCAGGGATCTGCGTTTAGATAACAGCATTAAGCGTGTCATACACTAAGCAAATACGATAAGATATCTGTAGGGTTATGATGCAACGTTTTGTCACGCGATAAATAAATGATAAAACATCCGTCACTCTTACAGACTATTTGTCAGAACGTGACGGATGCTTTATCATTTATTTATCACGTGACAAAACGTTGTATCATAAGCCTACTGAACGCATATCTGTCAATATCGCTCCCTATACAATTCAATGAGCTAACACACACACCGCAGATAACTTATACTTTATCGTGAAGTATCTGTGGGCAGGGCACCGACATATATCGAAAGATGGCAAAGATATTATCTGCGTATATAAATTGATCTGTGTATAATATCTGCCGATATAAATATGGTATAGTATTTTATCTGCAGATCATCAGTCCAGTTTGAAGGATTTAGACTGAATGTATCGTCTCGTATATTATCGTATCTGCGTAGTGTGTGATAGTTTCAGATCATTAAGTTATTATACGCAGATAAAATATTATCGTATCTGCGTAATGTGTGACACGCTTTAAACAGTTCTCGGTAACGTTATTAAGGAGTTGAATGCGTGGCCAACCCACAGTGATGTGAGTCGTTGTAAAATGGGTGGAGCTTCATCGAATTTATATAGAATTTATAGATTACGTAGAAGTACATATTCTTCAGATTATACCGATATACGCATTTCATCAATATCATAGCTAATAATGCAAGCTCGGCTAATAATGTTATGCCTAACTGCCTGTTACCATTACTATTTATTATCTTGTTTTAATTTATGAAATTCTCGGAATTTTTGGTGTCCGATAAGGAGTATAGATAGATAGATAGATCATTTATTTCATGAGAAAATAACAGTATAAATTTGTAGTACAAAGTTACAAGTATTGTGTATGTTCTACTTTGACCCTCAGTAGGTAGGTACCAGTGGCATGGCGTGCATAGAACTCGATTTCCAGTGGCTTGCCGAATATTAGGTAGTTCAGAGAAGAAAATTGAAGCCAAAGCTGCTCCGGCTTGCTCAAGGATTTCTTCAACGCCACACCACTGGTAGGTACCATAGATTTCCTGCTTGGTTGCATAAACACAACGTCCAATACCTTAATTAAACTTGGCCTTAAAGCATATTTATTTATTTATTTATTTAGACTTTATTGCACAATACAGGAAAGTACAAACGGCGAACTTAATGCCATAAGGCATTCTCTACCAGTTAACCGCTGGGCCAAACAGAAATATTAAATTGGTGCATGAACATATAGTCAAATCCGTAAAATTGTGAACACAAATCATATACATAATACTGATATACCTACATAAATATTCATATATAAATATGCATATTCTCGCCTGTAAAAACTACTTTACAATATACATCATTATCAGCCTATATACGTCCTACTACTGGGTACAGGACTTCTTACATGGACTGTAGTCCCCACGCGGGTCCAAATATATTTTTAAATTAAAACCTTAAAGCATGCAATGAGCCATTCCCTTCAATGAGGATACGCCATCAATGAAGAATTTCGCCATTATTGGCCATTCCTCCAATATTGTTTATTTTTTCGTAAAAAAGTGCGACAATGTCTTCACACGGGATTCTTCACGTGTGAAATTGCTTTATTTTGTCCCCGGGACGTAATGAGGAGAGGAAGAAAATCATGGCAAATGAGGACTTCCGTTGCCCTTACAACAACTTTACATAGTGCGGCCCCGAAACCGAAAGTAACAACAAATTTGAACCTTATTCGTATAGCAATAAGAGTCGTAGAGTATCGTTTGGCGGTATATTTTGGGGTGAGAAATGCGTGTGTTCGAAATTTGGGTGATTTTTCTTTGTTACGTTCGAAAACGCGTGTGTGGCTGTAATTCGGGAGTGTTGTGTTAACATCTGAAATTTTGGGGGATTATCCCTTTGATTTTTCCCTCGATTGACAGATAATTTGGGTGTATTGGTGTGTTCACACGTACTCATATCATTCTGAGTATGAGTACCTAAGGTTATCTAATTAGCGTATTTTGAGCATGAGTAAGGTTGTTTAAATATTTAAATATCTTCAATGGAAAGCGATCTGTAAGTTAATTCACAACTTCATCGTTAATGTGTACCTAATATAATTTGAGTCGTAGAAAAGTAAATTATTCAAAATTCGAAGATCGTATCGTGCCTTCTCTATGGCTCTCTAGTAAAACAATATTTGATATCTGGTTGAGAAAATGGATAGCTTGGGTATCATTTCGATGGCACAATTGGTAGTGCACCGGTGTTGGCCCGGAGAGCCGTTGGAGACGCAGGTTCAAATCCTGCCCGAGGCATATAAGTTTTCAATATTTCTCTTCTAATACAATATTTAGAATTCGCTGGCAGACGTTTATACTATAAAAAAAATTCATAATATTTGATTCAACCTACATTTATTATCATCAAAGTGGATGCCTCTCTTTAGTTTTAATGGAGAGCTGGCCGACACACCTCGATAGACATTTCGACTTAAAATACTTCGTAATAGATATGCCTATAATATTTGAAGAGTTCTCCCGATTTCGATCCTCCATGGGGTCAGTTAGGCCAGGGGTCTCCAAACTTTTTTAGTAACTTTTTTAGGTCTTCCGCTGCCCGTAGTTTGGAAACCGCTGAGTTAGGCTGTTGCAGGGCTCGTAACCGGTATTTTGCAAAAACCCCGAAATAGCCAAATATTTTGAATTATTTTATGCTTTTTATGTAGAGCTCAGTAATGTATTTGTGTCATGATTTCGTATTATTAGATTTTATCTAACGATTAACGATAAGAACGGGAAGAATATCCATCTGCACCCAACTACCTTCGTTCTGAATTTCAGTTTGTCACTGCCCGGCCGGGCTGTGAGCTCCGTTCCTCCCGCAAACTCATGCTTAATATTCCCCCTCACCGTTCTGGTTCCATGTCTAATTCATTCACCGTACAGGCGATTCGGCTCTGGAATGACCTCCCCCTCTGTATACGAGAAGCTCAGAGCAAACTTTCTTTCAAGCGCATGCTGCGCAAATATCTATTTGAAAATCTTCATGATTAAGACTCTTCATAGTAGTTTAGAAGCAGGTACCATAATTATATATTTATTGTATATGTATGTATGTATTTGTATATATATATATATATATATCTATACATATATTTATGCGTATGTATATGCCCATACATACTGCACATAGACTATTATTTTTTTTACAAATATTATTATTTTGTACAAATTCGTTGTGATTCCGAATACCGCACCTATAACATCTCTGTTTACCCTAATGGTTGACTGGTAGAGAATGCCTCATGGCATTAAGTCCGCCATTTGTACTCTCTTGTATTGTGCAATAAAGTTTAAATAAATTAAAATAAATAAGAATACCGGTATTTTTGTATAGAGCAAATACCGGTTTCCAAGCCCTGGGCTGTTGTCTAGTAATCGTGGAACAAAGATAAAAAATGCATACTCAAAATATAGATATTTAGGGTAGGGGGATATTCAGGGTTAGTATACATTTAGTAAATAAAGAGGGGTTGGTCTTGGACTGACTAGAGCACAATTTTACTACATTTGATTTTTGCCTAGAGCATGGTATTAGTCAATTTGTGTTATAGTAGATTTGAGCTCTCGACATCTCGCCCCATTATGTTGTAGTCACTTTAAGCTGTAGGCAAAAATCAAATGTAGTCAAATTGTGTTCTAGGCAGTCCAAGACAAACCCTAAATATTCATGACCCGCAGTGCATTGACCTTTGTCTCTTCATTTGTCCCGAGTGTTGCATCCGAGGCGCTCGCATTAATCAAGAGATAGTTAACTGGATTGCAATGACTGGGTAATCAGGCTGGATTAATGGTGTGACGTCACTGCGTGAAGGATACGTCAGAGAATATCTTAGAACGATAACATGCAGGTTTATAAGTTAAGATGAGATAGGCTGCAGAAAAAAAAATCGGAAGGCATTCGACTCAGAAACTTTCAAAAAATTGTTTAAATTGTGTATCAGTCTCGAAATACCGACCTGTGAGGACCTATGAGACTAGAGTTCCATTAAAATAATTCATCAAATAAAATAAAAACTCTAATTAAAGTCTCAGCGAATTTAATCACTCACTCATGGTTACATGTTTTTTTTTAAAGTTATTTTACTCTAAAATTATGCACTGCTGTACTGCTATTTACATCTCGACGCGATAAAGCGTTCTGCACAAAATCTCGGCTGAAAAACTTTTGTGCCGGTGAATTGTTTAGCAATAAACCTCGCGAGGCTTTTCGTAGTAGAATAGTAAAACGCCTCAGAGTACATTGGCATTGCTTTTAATAAGACGGTAACAAAGTGGTTGTATACACAGACGTAAAACTTAAGAGTATGACAAAACATTTTTCAATTAGGTGATTATAAAAAATACAAGTTAAAACGGAAAAGTTATAATGTCCTGTTGTTATTTTGACTTCACTTTTTAATGTAGCAATTCGTCACTACTTTGAAAAAATTCATATCTAAAAGCGTCGTGGAGAAAAACGTCAAAAATTACATACGGACGTCATGTACACTGCGTTTTTACCTGGAGTCAGTGTCAGATACGTGTTTGTTTTAAAATAATGACGAATTGTAACGTCAAACAACATCAAGACTCTCCAGTCTTGATGTGTCTTGATGTGTCTTAATCTCGATTAATCATACAGAAAATAGCCTAAATGGTTTAGTTTCAAACGTCTAACACCTTTTATGCACACCTGGCCATAAAGTGACTTTTTCCGCACGCTGCGCTGCGCGTAAGCCGCTTTCTGGCCAAGAGTAGACATAAAATGATGTACACAACACGGGAGGTAATAAAGAAAGCCCTCGATCGCATATTTACGTCCCTCGCTTGCAGCTCGGGCCGCAAACTTCTGCGATCTCGGCCTTTCTTCGTATTACCACCCTAGTTATGTAATGTACTATTAACATCTCGATACGATAAAGCGTTCCGCAGAGAATCTCGGCTGAAAAACTTTTGTGCTGGTGAATTGTTTAGCAATAAACCTCGCGAGCATTTCCGAGCTTGCGGCGGACGTGACAGCGAGTTTGCAGGAGCGACACCCCTCTTATATTTATGAAGCAATGGAAGATGGGATTTTATACAGCAAAATATATATAACTTAATATTGTCTTCGGTTTCGGTGATTATCACTCATAGTAATAAAACAACTTAAACGGATTAAATCGCGTATATTACTACATTTTAAGTCCCGACGTTTCGTAACCCTTTTCAGCGTGTGTGTGTGCGGGTAGACTGAGAAAATCATAAATTTCCTCTGTCAAAATTACTGTTGTGCAAACCTACTCACTTTAAAAAATACAAATTCAATATTAGTGTTGCCAGATGGGCCTAATGTGTAAAGATGTTTACACACATGCCAGAAGGGCTTAAAAACCTAACTTTAGAAAAAAAACTAGCGGCGCTTCCAAAAGGCATACTTGATAAGAAAGAAGACGCCAAGGAAACTTATCAGCCACGACTTATGAAAAAAAATAATTTAGGCAAAAGACTCTAGGTATGCTCTTTTGGTAAAACAAATCATAAAAAAGTTGTTTTATTAGTATATATTACTTATTATTAAATCTCGGAGTCACACTGGACAGTCGCCTGAACTTCTTTAAACACATTAAAACCGTGCGCGACAGAGCGTCCTTCTTCATAGCCCGTCTACTCCCCCTTATGGGCAAAAAAGTAAGCTCACCGTAAAATTAAGCTTACCTTCTACAAATCTGTCATTTATTTATTTATTAATACAAGTTAATATGACATTACAGTAAAAAAACCAATGCGTCATGAAACGTAAGAATAAAATATCTATTTTGGCGACGAAACGGTGTGGCCCCGCTGCATCGTCGTCTCCGGTGTAGGATTCGGCAGGTTGCCCCGGAACCGTCGAAACACGACACCCTTCGGCCAGAAGTCAGCACATGCGATGGTCTCTTGCAGCGGCCGCGGCACGCGCACCACAAACGAGCTGAAGTGCACATAGTGGCGCGAACACCCTCAGCAAGAAGCCGGTTTTCTGACGAACGTACTCCGCCACCTCATCAGCCGTGGCGGTGTAATGTAGGCGCGATATATATAGCGCCTTGCTCGGTGTGGCAACCCGCAGACCAGAACCAACCGGTTCTGCAGTACCACACTGACTCTTGTGCGGCTTGTGCTTCGTCATAAGACCTGTTCTTTCCTATGCTAGTGTGGTTTGTTTGCCCACGCATCACCATCGAGGCTTAGAAGTTTGCTGGTTTTACACAATAAATACCTCAGAAGGGTAGTGGGGGCCCCCTGGTACATCAGGAACGTGGACCTCCACGCAGATCTCGGGACCTTCAGTACGCCAGGTCTTTATTGCATTATGTGCGTGGATAATGATGCAACGAGACAGAGAAAGACTAGATACGTTCAAGATGTGGTGCTGGAAGGGGATGGAGCGTATAAGCTGGACGGAACGAAAAACAAATCAAGAAGTACTGCTAATTGCGGGAGAGAAGAGGAACATAATGACGACTGTAGAGAATGGACGTGGCAAAATGATAGGCCACCTCGTTCGACACGATGTTCTTTAAGACAATCCTAGAAGGAAAAATTGAAGGAAAGAGAGGGAGAGGCAGACCTCGGAGAAACTTTGTGCAACAGCTCAAAGGAAAGGTCAATGCATGGCTGAGGACCGCACAAAATGGCGTCTACTCCACCGACAAGAGCAAAGCTCTTAAATTGTGATGGTGATCAAGGACCTTAAAATAAATAGCCGGACTGAGCATCGCTAACAAAGAATTGAAGCATCAATAGTCCGCCGGCTAACTTAATGCTGGTTGGTCAGGTCAATATGTGCGCGCTGCGGGTAGTAGGAAAAAACTAGTTGATGTGTGCGTGCGGGCTCGTAAATACAAGCAGCTGGTCGACTCAAAATGCTTCAGTTCTCTGTTGGCGACGCTCCGTCCGGCTATTTATTTTAAGGTCCTTGATGGTGATGAAAAGCAAATAAACCACACACAGGCGCACAACTTAAGAGCCTTTGTACTTGAGCCCCAAGCGGCAACAGCCCCGAATATCTAGAAAATTTCCTAGCACGAATCCCACGAATGGATTATATTAGGTTTATGCCATTATTGTTTCTTCCTATTCGCGATTCTGCACAAAATAAATTCCACACAACTGAATTTAATCACATGCGTAATGCTTCACAGTCGTTATTTCTACGCAATCTTGTTTCTGCCTAGTAGCGATTCTGCACAATATGAATTCCACACAACTGAATTAATCACATGCGACATCACGATACTATCTAAATAATCATTTGATACCTCATTTATCTATATCATTATTTAGATAGTATCGTGAAGTATAACGCATGTGATTAAAATCAGTTTTGTGTGGAATTCATATTGTGCAGAATCGCTACTAGGAAGAAACAAGATTGCATAGAAATTATGATTGTGAAGCATTACGCACGTGGTTAAATTCAGTTGTGTGGAATTTATTTTGTGCAGAATCGCGAATAGGAAGAAACAATAATGGCATAAACCTAATATAAATCCGTGAGCTAGTGACTTCTTTCTGATATTTCATTGATTGATGATTATGATATCTAATATAACAATAATAACTGTCTCAGATTAATCACTACATGTGACACCTTTGAAAACACATGAACAGGATTGTCGAGGTTATTATTATGGCGAACACTCACGGCCAAGTATAAGACGGACAAGTGTCCAACTTCGCTCGTTTAGGAGCGCGCGACACGTATTCACACAGACGCGCGCTTCGTGAGTGCGATCCATACTTGAGCATTCTCACGCATTCTTAAAACTTGTAGTGCGTACGTAGTACCTTTTGTAGGAAGAAAATATACATAACACGGAGGTAATAAAGAAAGCCCTCGATCGCATATTTACGTCCCTCGCTCGGGCCGCAAACATCTGCGATCTCAGCCTTTCTTTGTTTTACCTCTCTAGTAATTACTACTTTGTAATGTACTATTTTTTTCCGTCTATTCCTATACGAAACAGACTGTAGTTTTTTGACCCCGTATACCTCGATCAGGCCGCGGCGCTCCCGCGATGCCTTTAATACGATTTATCGCCGCTGCGGAGCTAATCACTAATGTATTGTGTTTTCAAAGCGCGGGTAACGTACGGCCCCGGATCGGCAGTTACCGGAGACCTGAGATAAACACACGCACTGATAACGTGTGAGTAAACACACATCTGAGAACAGCCCGCATAATTGAGATACCTAGTATAAGTATACTACGTACAAGCACGTAGACAAGGGGGGGGGGGGGGGGGTCTTATAATCAGGCATCCGAAATTCCGATGCTTTTATGCCTAAAGTTGGCAATACCTCGGAAAAAGTTAAATATGGAATCGGCTTCTTAAAATTTTCATTTTAATAATGTAGATTCCGGGATTTTACAAAACGTCACGATAATGTGACTTAGCTCGCAAAAATGTTTAGGTTTAGGCTATTTTGACCCGGCTCCAAAAAACAAGTACATGGAAAATAACTTCAAATAAGAACTATAATATGAAAATACTCAAAAAGGTTACTCAAATTGGTAGTAGGTATGCGTTTATTACAGGTTAATTATAATAAGTTAATTAAGAAATTTTGGGAAATTAAATTATAAAATTAAATTGAGTCCGCCTCCACACTAATCAACACCGACACCGACGCCAAAGTTTAGGTTTATAAGCCTCCGAATTTCCGATGCCTGCTCATAATACAACTAGATCACCAGATTAAAACGTGAGCGCAGAGCGCGAAACTAAGAATTTCAAAATATTATTTGTTAGACAGAGAAACTTCTGTACGTAGCACTATTACTATTCTGTGCTTCTACTTCTATAAAAAAATCTCGATGCACGTAACTACAATGAAAACCAATTACCGCAATAATACAAAATGGCGTCATTTGCCGGTCGAGCTCATTCGCAGCCAATCGGGCGAGATTAGGGTCGAGTGGGAACCAATCCAAACTTGTGCGAGAAAAAACATTTTATATCGCCTCGCGGTATTACGGGAAAATTACGCTTGACGCTTTGATCTCGGATTAAAAATTGGTCTGTAATGCGGTTTAGATTCAGGCTCGGTTATTGCGCATCTGGTCGGTGTGCTCCATTTGGTTTGACTTTTTGTGTATTGGGGAGTAAACTCTTTTTGTCAGTTTTGGCAGCTGTATGAGCTTCCCACTTCCTCTAGACTTTTCTCTGTATCAACTGCTTTTTGTGGCCTATTGTTAAGAACAGAACGTACCGCCATCTCTGTCAAGTACTCCTTCATCTCGTTGACTACCTTGTAGCACCCACTTGATTACCAAATGGGCCACCGAGTAACTAAACTTTTCTATGTAGATACCTATAATAACTCCTATTAACACCGGGATATTTACCATGTACTTATGTTTGTTTCTACGACAACGCTTGCAACAGTACCGAAATATCGGGAACTCGTAGAAACAAACATACATGATAAATATCCCGGTGTTAATAGTATTAGATATCATGTGAATGACCATGTAAGCTTAAAATCGTTCGTGGGTGATTACTGAAGGACATCATTCCCCTGGCCACAAATATTTAGCTGGTTACGCCTCATTAGAATGGCATTTTTAGGGAACTACATAATTACCAAAAATGCCATTCTAAAGAGGCGAGATATGCTGAATATTCGCCAATATGTATGCACAGGTGAATGATAATTTTCAAGAATGACCCTCGTTTGTCCTTATCCGTTTACGGGATGGCGTAGCATGTATTTTCCTGTCATACCCCTCTGTCACTCTCATCGCTTACATTCTTCTTAGCTACAATATCATCTCTCAATCCTATACATTTATCTCAAAACAGTTCTTGTACAATACATATTAATTGTACAATATTCCAATTGTAGTATAATTAGGAAGACGTCAGAACTATAGCCAGGAGTGTAAACAAGCTTTATTAACGAAGGTTGGCTCAATTAGCAGCCATTGTCAAAACTTTCACCTTTGAACCCTTTTCAACGGTACGAATCAGCCCGTCGACCTATCGGTGCCCGCCATTGATGTTTACAGTGGCTTTTGTAAGTATTAAAATAGGGCCAGTTGTTGTCTTCTATACTAAAATGTAATGAATCCGGAGATTATATACGTCTCTCGGTAAAATTTGCTTGTTGCATTTTATAAATGTCATTTTATGTAATAATGTCACAATTGTAGTAATGTTTTTTGAAAAGAGAAACTGGTGAGTTTTTTTCGGCACTGCTTCTCACCAGAAGGCCATCTACCGAAGCGTCAAAAGATAAGAATCAGACATGTAAAGCCCTTGAGGCCTACTTGCAGAAATAAATGAGTTTGAGTTTGAGTTTAAATTCCTCACCCAATTTCATCACTCCGCGTCGATTTCCGAACATTTTCATGCAAAAAAAATTAACTCCCGTTTCAATCTTTTGCATTTCGAAAAATTCTTTCTTTGTCCTTCCTTAAATACTCAAAAGAACATACACATTTTTTATTTTGCTTTATTTATGTGAGTCATTATTTGCGCACACACCCGCGTCACTTCCGTGAACACGTTTTTGTCGATTGATACTAAGCCAATTTCAAATGTCCACTGAGCACCTTACCTACACATGTGCAGCTCACGAGTGAGTGATTCAAAAGAGCTATATCAGTTGGTCTAGTTCACCGGCTCAGTAGCTCATTTCCGATTCAAACAACTCAGTATATCTTTCAACTCACTCGCTTTCAAGTAGCTCTATTGAGTTGTGAGATGCAAGAAAAGATACACACGAACTTTGCGTCCCTGTCTGTCACTCACTGTATACCTCCACCTGTCACTGTAGGGATTATTACAGATGTGCGACACCCAGTGTGCGACACATCGTTTGTGCGACGTATGAGTAAGCGATGCACGGTATTGCGACGTGTCATTTGTGCGACATGTTGTTTGTGATAAGTATCACTCGGCGATACTCAGATTAGCGACAGGGCATTTGTGCGGCACGTCGTTTGTGCGGAGTATGAATAAGCGATACTCAGATTAGCGACAGGCCATTTGAGCGACAAATAATTTGTGCGAAGTATGATTAACTAACCGTCACACAATATACCTACATTTTCAGATTTTTACGAGTATTGCATTTTTATTTTTGGCGTCATTCATATACCTACAGTTGCAAGTTAAAAAACTTAATGATGGGCCTATCACAGTTAAGCTTTTTAAGCAAGGAAGACAAAAACTCAGTCTAGTGCGTAATAAGGGTTAGCAAGTTTTTTTTATATGAAGACATCTACTTAGTCCGTAGAAAGTTTGCTTAAAAAGTTCAATGTAATAGTACGTACATTTGTATGGTAGAAGAAAATCGCAAACTAGGACTTCGCTCATCCATACTGTCGTGCATTTGTATAGTCGAATAGAAGTACATCGCATACCAGCACTTCGCTGATCCATACTGTCGGAAATTTGTATTGTCGGACACAAATACATCGCACAATTCAACATCGCAGAATTGCTTTGTCGATCAATAGAAATGTCGCACTAGCGTACATCGCACATTCGGTGTCGCACATCTGTAATAATCCCGTCACTGTATGCTCTCTCTTTCGTTCGGAAATACTCATATTTGGAGCTACTGAGCTATACGAGCTAATGAGCTGTTGACACACCGCCGAGCTACTGAGCTAAAGGAGTGATACTAGAGCTAAAGTATCACTCTTTTCACTTTAGTGACACATTTTGCGCATGTCTAACATTACCTATTCATCGTTTCATTGTTTTGGCTATTTCATAAAAGGAACTTGATTTGATCAGTTAGGAAACTAGTTTAATCCGCGTCGTAAATAATAACACGTTAGTCATAAACAACAATATTTATTCCATTGCAGTCATCTTGGAACAACTGATTAAACTCCGCCAAATACCGTTAGGCTCACACCCAATCTCTAAACTTACGGGCTCACGTCCTATATTCAAACTTAAACGGGCTCAAAGCCAATCTCTTAACTTTTACGGGCTCACACCCTATTTTCAAACTTAAACAGTCTCACACCCAATATCCTGCCAGTTTGTCCAAAATAGTGAGATTAAATCAAACGCCAAAGTTTTGCCTGACGTAATTAATGGATCAATCCTTAATACAACGACATCAGTGTGTAGTCAAATTGAATTGAAATCGAAAAAATAAAAAAAGAAGGTAGAACCAGTAAATAAACAAGTTACATAAAGTCCAGAGGAAATGGGGAAAATTCCGCTGCAAAAAAAAGAGATTTCTTCAAATCGACTTCAATATTTAATCTGTTTGTGTACCCAAAGCAAAAGGTATAATCGTAATATCGTTTAAACGTTCAAATATAACCGAAAAGTAATTCCGCTGGAACATCGACTTATATATAAGGACCTGTACCTCTCTAGTACAGTCAAGGGTGATGATAAATATCCACACAAAGTTCCTAAATTTACATAAACCTTACTGCCATAATATGAATACAGATACATATTTTTGAAACTTTGTGGTGTATATGTCGCAGCCAACTGGTTTAGTTAGCCATTTAGCATAGCATTTTCACTAAACTATGACCCGCCAGAAGGTCGACGAAGCCTCGCTGAGCGGGGCTTCTATTTCTGCTCTGACACAAGCTGACTAACAAACCTAACCTAAAATAAGGAGTGTGTTTAATGAAAAGGCTAGGCAGCTAACCAAATGGTTAACTAAACCAGTTGGCGGTGACATATACATATTGGTGCCCCTGACTGTACAACTGTGACACGCGAATCTAAGTCACAAATCTGAGTGACAAATACTACTTCTCTTCACTACTACTTTAACTATCTCTTTCCACTCAATATAGTGTGACAGTGACAGGTCATGCTTTATCGCGTGATAAGCAAAGTCGTGGCCAGTTAAGCTGGACAGCCTGGGCAACGAAACAGTATCATAGCAGTAATTTTTCTTCCTACAAAAGCGAACGCACTACAAGCTAAGTTTTACGAATGATGTGTAAGAATGCTGCAGTATGAATCGCACTGTCTGCGGCTCGACCTAGAATAGATATCGCACGCTGCGCGCTCCTAAACGGCCATATACTTTGGCAACGAGTACGACTGATGGTACCACTGCGATCGCCTTGATTTCTCTTACTTACATAATAATGCCACAGTCGTATGGCATTATTATGTAAAGCCCATCCATCGGCTGCGTCAGGTGTCGTAGCATTTGTGATCGCCATTATGTATTTCTTTGATTGCCTGTTGCCTTCGAGAGGCGTTACTCTTTAGTACCACCCAGGGGACACGTGCAGGGCTTCGGTGGGTAAGATCCTGTGAACGCGAGTAACAATAGTCCCCCATCTCTGTCTTGTAGGTACGATACGACTGGCCAAAAAATTTCTCTCTTCTTTAATGGCATCTATAAATGAAAAAAATAATGTTATTGTAATGTAGATCTAGAGATATATCACTCGGTAAAAAACGATAAACAATGCCCAGTTCATGCTATAGATAGTTTCACGAGAGTTGAGGCCACGCACACAACAATCATACGCATAATATTGCTAGTGCGCGATAGAATCACAAACGATGATATCTGCAGAAGAGCCAAAGTAATTAATATAGCTCGCAGGACTTTAAGAGATTACACATTAGAGGTAGCAGTTGGTAGGCCATATAGCCCGGCGAACGGATAACCGTTGAGGCAGTAAATTCCTCTGTTCACAAAATATTCCCTGTAAATTCCGCTTCACTAGTCATTTTTGATAATGGTGTATTACGTGCAAATTTCTATAAATAGAACATTGCTAGTGACTAAAAAGCTACGTCAATATACGTCAATGCGTTGGAGTATTTGCCTGAAGCGACTGCCAGAGTAATTAAGTTACAACTCAAGGTATTTGCGTTTAAACTTCACAGAAATTCGGCGCGCAACTTTTATTGTTTGCGGATTTCATTGTTATTGTAATTTTTGGTATTGAATACCGGATTTTCCGACGACGGCTAAGTATTAGCGGCAGCTATTCTCGCTTATTTAGATTCAGGATTTAAACCAGCGGCTCTTAATCTTTTTATAACCATGGAGTCTGTAAAGGAGATCAAAATAATGACTGACCGAGGGAGCGAAGTGAACGAAGTGTCACGGCTTCAGCTTAGGCAATAATGCTTTCGTATGTTTCTTTTCCTCTACAGGGCGCAATTCTCAATCGATTCTCGTAAAATTTTGTGAGCAGGTTCGATAACTATATAGATTTTTTTTTGGATATAATTTATGGAAATTTTCGTTTTTGGATTTTTATCATTTGTCACTCACGAGGTCAACAGCTTCACTAACTGCTTTTACTAACAGAGCCACTAGTATTTATTCTATATTACATATAATAAAACCGTATGTTTGTGCGTTAATGGTTTTCTACGAAAAAATAAGTAAGGGGTAGAAATTAAAGTGATAAAACACAAATAAATGGTTTATGAAAATTTGTGTCTTTGGCTATTTATATGTACGCGTATCATGCAAAATATCCATGAAACTTGGTATACAGTTACATCACGAACTCAGTTAACACATAGGACACTTTTGTCTTAATATATAAGTATACCTCCGGGAACGAAGTTGCGGGCCTCCTCTAGTTAAAATCTGAACTGGTATTATGAAAATGATACTTAACCCAAAATCACAAAATGAATCACTTCATCTTAATTAAAGTAGACCAGGAGACATAAGTTGACAGAATGGCTGATGGATAAATGTTTTTACAGTGTGGGGGCATATTTAAATTATAAAAATTTACTGACATCTTAATGATCGATTACGTATAATTATAATATTATTATTTCAATTCAATAACGTCTATAAATATCGCTTAATTAATCAAATATTTGTACACGTGCTTGCATGTTGAATACAAGGACATTTTATACTGTGAAACCTTTTAAACTGTATTCTGACAAATAAACATTTCTGATTTCACCATGGCCCCGAAGAGTCGTCCTAATCCAAAATCGGGTCCCGGAGACTTCGTGCTAATTGCTATAACCAACTAAAGGAAGTATGTACGTTATCCGAAGAAAAACCAAGGTGGCCGATGTAGCTGCCCAAGTTAGCAAGTTAAGGAGGCAATGGCTTATAGCTCAAAGAACCGATGGCATTAACGGTTCTCGAATGGAGACCACAAGCTGGAAAAAGTGGGTGAGCCCCCCACAAGATGGGCGGACAACCCGATTAACGCTGGAGGTCGATGTAGGCATTATTTAAATTGAAACATTTATTTTAGACCACAGAGTCCATATTGTTTGTTAGATACAGTCTTAAAAAGTAGGTACATAAAAATCAACATAATACACGACACAACGACGACATACAAATAAACAAATAATACTTATCCGTACAGATCAGACGGCCCACTACTTGTTTATATGCAACTAGCATTTTCCCGCGGCTTCGCCCGCGTTGTTCCCGTTATTGTCCCAAAGGAACTCTTTACCGGGATATAATGTATCCTATGTTTCAATCCAGGACTTGGTCTATTTGCATGCCAAATTTCAGCTTGATCCATCTAGTTGTTACCCCGTTATAAGGTAACAAACATCCAAACATCCAAATATCCAAACATCTTCACAAACTTTCGCATTTATAATATTAGTGGGATTACATTCAATGGTGCTGGAAGGGGCAGTCCGGCCTGTCGGCCACTACACGCAGGAGGCTGTGTTGATGCTATCGCGCAGCGGCCGCATCAGGGAGGCAGTACGCTTCAGCAAAATGGCATGAAAGCCAACTACGTGGGCCTCCGCGAACATACCTGATGCACTGCAGTAGCGCGACAGCTCCAGCAGCATCCTGAACACGTTGTTATATCGTACTCTCAACGTGTTGTATGTACTTTGAGAGTACCTCACCCACAGGCATTATTAAAAGGGAGATACTATAGAAATAACAGATCTGGAATTATGAAAATGACATCCTCACTCAATCCAAAAGCACAAAAAGAATCTCTTCATTTTAATTGAAGTACCAGGAAACCATAGCTCCAGAGAGTCGTCCTAATCCGAAAGTCGCCGGCTCCATTAGCCGCCAATCGGGTCCAGCACACTTCGTGCCAATTGCTTTTTAAACCAATTCTATGGCTTTTAATTAAATTCCGTCTCTGAGATTAAGGTTCCGTCTGAAGAACATTCATTTCCAGCCAAGATATTAAGTGACCGAGCGATCCTCTTCAATGGGGATTGATTTCCTTTGAAATAGTGGTTTTATAATGGAAGGTCACTAAGTACATAGGTAGTTAGCTACCCTCATTGAAAGAAGAAACTAACTTAGGTACTTAAACCTGTAGTTTATCTTAGTATTTTTCGAATCTGTTAGCGAGTTAGTTGTTTTTTTCAAATAGCAGTTGATTTTCATAAATTTATTTATCTACTACCCATTGACGCGGCAAAACTTTGCTCCTAAATACTAAATGACTCTGGAGCAAAGTTAGGCCAAATTTGTTCATCGTATGTGAACCGTAATAAAAACAAATAATAGCTAGAAAAAACCCGTGGTGTGATCCTCTGTCGGTTTCGTTCGGATGCGTATTAATTTTATATCTAGATACATTTATAGATATCAAGCAACAACCCGTTAAAATGTTTTCGGGATTGGAGCATAGTTATCTCTGTAGGACCAAAGTAGCACCAGTTTACGGTGGCGTTTGTATCTCCGATTCAAACCGCAGCTTTTTTATTTGTTTAGAACTTCTCTACGCCAGTATCTAATGATGTTACGGTGTAACTGGATTAGTTCACGTATCCTGTAATAAAATTACCGCCCGGCGTCAATGGCTGTCTTAATGCTCTTAAATTACGTTCTGGTCTGGCCGTTGAGAACTCTGATTGCTTCAGTACTCTAGCACTTTATACCGTTATTCGTAGCACTATTTTTCTATGATCGGATTTTGGTGAAGGTTGCTTGGGACAGCTGGATGGGATGGTGATGGTGGCGTTTTAGGGAGAGACCTATATATATGTCGGCGTCAAGGGGTAGGAGTCTTCAGGATGTCCATCTCATTACCAATAATCCGCAGTCGAGTGTACGTTTCCATCGGTTGGAGCTCGATAGTGTCACTAACTAATCATAATAAACGAAGAAATGCAGTGAGGTTGGTTGCCGGACGTGTTCCTGTCCCATAATGCTCAGATCAGCCATCACTGACTCCAATTCCTTGTTCAGCACCATTCACCATTTTCTGACATGCAAGACAATAACAGAACGTGAACGAACTAAGTCAGTTTTTGAATAAACGTCATTGTACCGCAACCAAAGACACTCAAGCATAAACAAACTTGACATTCCTTCGTGGGGCGAACTCCGGCACTGCGATATATATATATTCAGTACCTAGTGTTTTACGGCTGATGATGATGATGAGATTTGATAGGTCATTTACGACTGCACAGTTCTATTTTACCTGAGTACCAAACCGCCACAGTACCTATAATAGCAGTAATTTTTCTTCCTACAAAAGGTACATCGCGCGCTTGAATGTGTGCGCGCCGTGTACGAACGCACTACAAGCAAAGAAATAAAGCGTAAGAATGCTCCACGCACTCACACAGACGTGCTATCGCGCGTCTGTGTGAATACGTGTCGCGCGCTCCTAAACGGCCGAAGTTGGACTACTTGAACAATCTTTATACTTTGACAATCGTCTTAATGCTATCTCTAAATTACATGTAGCCGGTCCTAGTGCCGCGAACTCCGATTTCCAATTAC
Source organism: Eudemis profundana (assembly GCA_947034925.1). NCBI lineage: Eukaryota > Metazoa > Arthropoda > Insecta > Lepidoptera > Tortricidae > Eudemis > Eudemis profundana. The sequence continues at coordinate 21,988,064 of OX344805.1, read as the reverse complement.
ACTTAATGATCTCGTTATTTTCGCTTTCGACAATATCGGATTCGTTTTAGTGCTGTTTAAAATGGTTCGACTCCAGGCGTTCAGGCCTCCACCTAGCCCGATCCTATCGAGGTGGACCGGGACAAGGGGACCTGGTTCGACCCCAGGCACCCCCGGCACCCGCCCAGTCCGACCCAACTCGGGGTGGTCCAGCTAGCGACCTGGTTCGACCCCAGGGAACGCCACGGCCGACCCGGTCAAACAATCGCTATTCCCATATGGGTTGCGAGTTAGTAAAAAAAAGCTGTTTAAAAATAAAACGTGTTTAATACTCGGTACAGTAGCGACCCGTAGCTTTGCCTTCGGTGCTCTGTCGTTGTCTAGTCATTTTCCTAATTATGTTTAGGATAAGCTGCACTAATACTACTAAATATCAAGTATCTGTTTGTTATTTGATTTTAGTAACTGATGATTGATTATATTAAATAATGAGTAACGGTCGGCACCTTCAGCACCGGGAACCCGCTCGGCGGGCGCTTGGCTCGTTGTAGCTACAGGACACACTACACATTCGCTCAACACCGCGCCACACCACACTTCACAGTTAGGTTACTAAGCTACACTCTACACTATTCTCTTAGGTATAAACAAATCTTTATCTGAGTGTGCAGTTGCCTAGCCCCACACTCAGAATAGTATTCCTGTTGGAGACCCTGCAGAACAGGACCTACAGGCAACCAGTGTTACAAAAAACTGCATAAAATCAGCCATTTTGTTTATTTTAACAAACTTCATACCCAGTGACACTTGCACCATCAAGACGAATCTAATGATGAATTTATCAAAATTGGATGTGCCGTTCAGTAGTTACGAGCGGACATAGGAACGGACATGCATACATACTTACATACATACAGGTCAAACACATAACCCTACTTTGGAGCTTCGCCGCAGTCGGTTAAAAAAAAGCCTACATACGGCTTTTGCCGTGTTATTGGCTTCGAGCGTAGCGCTACGTGGTTGCGAAAGTGTTATCACATTCAGTGCCAAGCATCGCTACGTGTGCTACGCCGTAGTCCGTAGCATGCTAATTGCCGTACGTAGCGACATTCCTCCGTGACCGCGGACTGAACCCGACTATTGGGTCGTCATTCGAATTACAACTTTATTTAATTCTATTCTATGGTCAATTAATGTTGATAATACTTCAGGGAATGTGTGATTTCTGTAACATTCATTGATATTGGGTCGTTTTCAAAAAAATATGTCCATAGTTAGGGCTTCATTAAACCAAGTGTTAACTTTTCCTTTATGTAACGAAAGTTAACCATATAAATTGTATGGTTACTTTCGTTAAACAAAGGAACAGGATTAACATTTTGTTAAATTAAGGTCTAACTACTGACATCTTTTTTTGAAAACGACCTAAATCTATTTTATGTCACACCTGGCCATAAAGTGGCTTTTACCGCACGCTACGCGTACGGAGTGTCGACATAAAATGATGTACACAACACGGGAGGTAATAAAGAAAGCCCTCGATCGCATATTTACGTCCCTCGCTTGCAAACATCTACGATCTCGGCCTTTCTTTGTTTTACCACCCTAGTTGTGTGATGTACTATTTAACACACGACACTAAATAAAGTGCACTGAGGCGGCTTTATCACTTGATAGTATGGTTGCTAAATGCATGTTTTTATACTGTGACATTGGCGCTGGTCGCCTAGCGAGCAAAACAGTCGGGTTATGTGAAAACTCTCTTTTTTGGTGGTCCCGGGGCGGCCGTCATTAATATAAGCAGACCGCAGCTTAGTTGCCAAAAACTGGCGGTTCGCCCGTCGGCTCTGATCGTCCTGTGGTTTTGTGCTTTAAAATTAAAACAGACGATCCACCACATTACAGAAGTACAGAGGAGCCGAGTATATAATGTGAATGTATATTCGAACACTCCACTCACACATGCATGAGGGGCTTTAATTAGGAAAGGGCCTCTACGCGTTGGCTTCGGCTCCGCGCACGCCTCCCAAAGGGCCGGGACACCATTGTCTCGTGTACGGGAAAGACATACAAATAATAATTAGGAAGTGGAGCTTTATTTGATCTATTCTTATGGCAACCTAGCTCCTCACATTATAAAGTGTTCAGATTAATAGCATGTTTGTAGCTTCTTTCTAATCCTAAATACAAAATAATCGTTTTATAAATTTATCTAATATTTAAGCAATTGCCAATTAATTTATATAATCTACTTTGTCTTACTGCTCGAGCACATACACGTTTAGGGCATGCAATACCAGATTTACTTGTATGGGCCAATACCTAAAAACCGGTATTATCCACTACAAAGAATGTAAGGAGGAGGCGCCTGAGCCTCTTGTCTTTGAACCCAGTTCCAAAGTTTATTACGTCATTAAAAAAAAATTGATGGTAAACTGCACTTGCCCAGACCCAATAAAAGCACGGTACAGTTTGCCTGTCAATCAGAGCGTTCAATTGCAGACCCGTTTTATAAAATAAAATGCTTGTTGAATTTATTAATGTAGTGGCTTACTCGTATATCGATACACTATCCACGTAATATATTACATTAACCTCAGTTTGATGCTTTAAAAAATTGATGTAAGTAATTCCTAAATACTAAATTTATTCCACAACACACATAATAAAGCTTAAAATATGTGTGTAGATAAAGCAGTGTATGCAACTATACCTCCATAATTAACTCTTCTATGGAGAACATTGGTCTGAAATAAATGCATTTTATTTTATTTTTATTTTCTAATGTCCTTGTCAACTTATTATCAAACTCACCTTCTGCTCGTTTCATAAAACCACAGTCTTGTTTTCAGGCCTCTTATTATGTAACAGTCACACAAAATAACTGACTTCAAACGAGTATACTCAAATGCTAGAGACCAAGCAATAATTAGAAGAGTACCGTCGATTTCTTTAAGATCCCATTATCAGATTCTAACCTAGTGGCTATGGGGCTTCCTGGAAAGTATACTCTTTCGAACAAAAAACAGTTTTCCAAATCGAGCCAGCCGTGTTAGAGTAGCCCATTAGCGCCTGCTGTGCACGCACAGGTAGGTATAGATAATCAAAGTAAGTTATAAATAGCGTACGGACATACGGTGGCAAAAGTAGAACGAAGACTAAAATGGAGTCGTTATTATGTACAAACTTTTTATGATTGAATGAATAAATTCGAATTTTATTTGATACTAATCAAATTCTATGTCGAAAATATGCTATTTCATTGTTTTTACGATTCTCACAATTTATCGATATACTTCCTAATGATTAAATAATTCACTTTACAACATGGACAACAATTTAAATGAAAACAGTGAGGACGATGATGATGAGTACTTTAATTCAGCCGTCATTTGTAAACTATGTTTTTTGGGTTGCTTTTGACTTAATTAAATTGAGAAATAATATGAACAATATTTTAAGTAAGAAGTGTATATTTTAGAGAAATCCATCATTTAATCGTTACTCATTCAATCATAAAATATAGGTACCCAGACGACTCCATTATTCTCTCTGTTCTATTTTTGCCACCGCACCTCCATATGCTAGTTATAAGTAATTACTTAGCATCTCCAAAAAAGTTATTGTCTTCTTTTTGAAGGTTTTTGCCAATTTTATGTTATTTCTACTTAGAATTACGAACTCTTTCCACATGGAAAGAGTACTGACATTACTAGGAAAGAATTATTCAAATTTTCCATACATACTTGAACTTTCTTATGCGTTACCGTTGTACAAAGTAGGTATATAATAAAACGGTAACACCAATAGGAAAAAATGTTTTTGTACAATTGAAATTGTAAAAGCCCGTAATTTTAAGTAAAATAACATTAAATTGGCAGAAAATTGCACAGTAAAAAATGACAAAACTTAAAAAAATGCTAAACTAAACTGTATATTAACGTAAAAGTAAGCTGTGTATCAAGGTAGCTATCAAGTGTGGCTTGAAAAGTATTGTCTTGCTACTAAAATAATATACAAACACAAAAAAAATACAGAGAAAAACACTTTGCCCCCCCCCCCCACTTAAGAACTTTGGCCTGTATTGTACTTTGTCTTATTTTGTGCAATAAAGTGTTTACATACATACTTTGGGCGTTAATGGCTAATTGGGAAACATATATCGAACCGATTTGTTCCTGACTCGTCATATTCCTAATTGGTCATATTCCTTATTCGACACTTTCCTAACTGGTCATATTCCTGACACATCATATTCCTCGTTGGTCATAGTCCTTATTCAAACCTTTCCTAACTGGTCATATTCCTAACTCGTCATATTCCTGATTCGTCATATTCTTAACTCATCATTGTACGTTCAAATGAAATCGCGATGCTTTTTAATAAGTATGGGGACAGATTTTACTAAGTAAATATACTTTGTACAACGGATTTCTGTAGTAAATTTGTGCAACCAACTGGATCATGACCCACCATAAGCTCATTTTGCTCAACCTCCTAAATGCAAAAATGAGGTCGAAAATTCGCTTGAAGATAGGTAGATTTCCATGTTGACGAACTTGTTATCATTTTATTAGACACTGACATTTACTGAGTGCACTGTCACTGTATTCCGAGATAATTATGTTCAATTCGCATGTTATTTCTTGTATATGCCATAGCCTTCCTCACTTAAGACTATATTCCGAGCTCTCTGTTCTTCTAAATTGGCCATTATTTAAAATTATTAAGCATTTTACTATTAAGTTTATATTCTTTCACATTGACTGAAAACTGAAAAATTGACATTTGACGCACTTTTAGAACATTATATTTTTGAAATATTGTTTTCATCATCACAAAGTTAAGGTTATCTAAGCGAGAGCTAGCTCGAGATTCAAACATTAACTGTATACGTGTAAAATGTGTTTCTATTGCAATGATAACAAAGGTTAAAATTGCATAGGTCTCCGACCTGTATTGACGTAATTTTGTTAGTATCTAAAACGTCCTAAGTGCATTATATGCAATAGACCTTGCAAGTTTGAAATTGTCAGCAAAGTGGGTTATGATTCAGTTGGTTCGATTGTAAATTAAAGCATTTTGCTTCGTAACCTTCTTTGGGTGTGCAATAAAGTATTACTGAAATGTATTAAAAAAATGCGTCAAATTGACACCCACTTTTTTTGAAGTCGGATAATGGAGAGCGCGTCGAGTGGAGGCCACCAGTGACCAGAGGGCTGGCCAGTATTTCGCTCAGCGAATTAGCATTGCCATCCAGCGTGGCAATGCGGCCAGCCTTCTGGGCACACTCCCCACTGGCAGCGATTTGAAGCAAATTTATTATCTTTAGTTTGTATTTAATTTATAGTTTTAGTTCGTATTGCTATTGTTTTATGAAAAGTCGGATAATTGAAAATGAATACACAAAAAGTAATTATCATAATTAATGAACAATTATGAGTTAGCTCTGAGAATATATCAAATATTCACAGAAGACATCTTGTTCACATTTGCCAAAAGTAAATTTCTCTTTGAAGATACAGATCGTTGTAGGCACTTGTTGAAAAAGCTTTAATTAAGCTTTTTATCAGTTAAAAGCTACTTTACATAAATAAATAGGGCGTCTAATTAAAAGATGTTATACTTAGGCAAAAACGTAGGTAAAATATTCTAGACCGACTTCAAGAAAAGGATGAGGTTCTTCGTTCGTTTGTCCAAAGTGTTATAATTAATATATGTTTGTATCAACATAACTAATTATGATACTACTAGCGCCATCTATTAACTTTCCGTGTGTAACACTACTTGAAACAATAAACGTTAGTTATTTGTTAATTGCTAAACGGTCGTTTTATTAGAGGTTATGGGCCCAGTACGTTTCCACTGCGCTACTCTGCTGTGAAAATCCTACATTACTTAGTCATATAAAATATGGCGTGTGGGTTATTTTGTAAAGCGGCTAAATCTTTTGATGCACATCAGACCTTTCACCAATCCGAAATAGGAGTAAAAGCCCACTTTTAATTTTTTAATCTAAATGTCACTGTATTTCACCAATTGGATAAAAAACGCTGTTAAAAGTGTCAGCTCAGGCTTAAGGCCTGAGAGGACAATTTAAATGTAGGCTTCAAGTGACAAGTGCTAGCCAACGTTTCAAAGCAGGGGGTCTTCAATATTTTCGACGTCAAGGGCGCGGAGAATGATTTTTTTTGGATGTTGTGTTAGCATAATTTTATTTGACCGAATACTTTTTACGCATTATTGTTCTTTTACAGATACCGTTGACTTTTCAGAATAATAATAAAATAAACCTAACTTTTTAACTCATTCTAAGTTAGGTACCGTCAGTAAAAATATCCAAAATATTTTCCGATAGCTATATCGGAAAATATTTTGGATATTTTTACTGACGGAATTTTATTTCGCATAATTTTTCTCCGGCTACGGAGAAAAATTATGCGAAATAAAATTCGAGCTAACAATTCTTTGCCCATTTTTTGCATAGCGGGCATATAATGATTTTTTCATCACACTTGCTCGAAAATGGTGCATTACACGTAAGTTTTGCGGGCCGTAAATGAGCTATTACGCCCTAGGGCGTAATGGTTTTCTTTTTAAATTTGAAACGCTGGTTCTGTTTTACTCTTATTTGTCATGGCTAAAGGAAACGCCAACTTACTTTTTTAACTTTTATCACTGAAATATTGATTTAAAGATAACTGTTATTGCAAATATATGTAAACACATATTTCGGTAACATTAATTAAATGTTTAAATAGTGTATTTCAGTATTTTGCAAATATAAAATCAACCATTTTAGGGCTATGGTTTCCGAACGTGACTTGACTTTCGCATTGTCTATGACGTATGTCACTAATGTCACTTTGATGTTTTAATATTTTCTTGTCATACTGGGACGATTAGTAAGGTTATATTGTCTTCGGTTTCCGCGATTATCACTCATAGTAATAAAACAACTTTAACGGATTAAATCGCGTATATTACTACATTTTAAGTCCCGACGTTTCGTAACCCTTTTCAGCGTTCGTGGTGGCGTTCGTGTTTAGGTTATATTATTAAGATTTCCTCACAAGTGTGATGAAAAACATTGTGTGTGCCATGGGTGGTAAAGGAATTACAAACTTGTGTTATTAAAGCTCTCGGTTTCACCTCGGGCTTATAACAAACACTCGTTTATAATTCCTTACTTACCGCCCTAGATACGCAATGTACTATTTTAGGTAAAAATTGGCCCACATTTTATCTTCACACAAGAAATGAGGTAGTCAACTAAATAGGTGTATTACTTAATTTATAAACGATCGACTATTTAGTTTCGATTTTACAAACACAATTTTACTATTAAACAATGATGAAAAAATCTGGCTAAGCTGGAAACCTCCGCGGGCCGCGGGTTGAAGGCCCCTGTTTTAAAGGTTCTTTTTGGCGTAATTATTTTCTGTGACTCAAGAGTTCCCACTATTAAAGAGCTTTTACTACTCTGCATTTGGAAAAGAGGTTTAACTTGATTTTCAAGAACTTTTTTTAAGTTTTTGCTGATTCCGGGGATGTAAAAATGTACTTGCTCGGGATTAATTGTACTTTACAGTCGACCTCATCAATTGCATGAGTATATTGCGCGACAAAAATGAGATAAATGACATTTACACAGATGATATTTTATTTTGTCACAAAAAAATCATTAATAAGTACTATTTTGTGAAAAGATTTTTGTCTTTGAAATAATGCCTTATCTTACCCAACTATGTAAAGTCTGTTTTTTATTTCCGAAGACAAAATTGTGTTGCCTGTTTTTTACAACTCATAAATAGTGATGTGATACAACCGGTACTTACCGACAAAAATTTAGGTAGGTACCAGTAGCGTGGTGTCCATAGAACTCGATTCCCGTCGGCTTGCCTAATATTAGGCAGTTCAGCACTTAGTTCTGGTGCTCTTAAAGAAAATTGAAGGCCAGAGCTGCTCCAGCTTACCCAAGGATTTCTTCAACGCAATGCCACTGGTAGGTACTTATGTTTATTGATATTAAAGTGTCTGTAACACAATGAGTGGATAACCTGCGAAGTTCCAAAATGATACAATACTTTAGGTAAAAATGCCACTCTTTTGGAGATATTTAGAATATTTGTAAATACACCATATTTCTTATATTTAAAGGTGCATTTTATTTGATTCGAAACTCATTGCTTATCTTACAAAGCTGAAAATACGCCAAACCCGCTTTATTTCTCTGCATTATAATTACAAGCAACGGAATCACATACATAGGTACTAATTATCCAATAGTAGGTTAACGGTTGAAAACAATGTATATGTAATTAATTTTCGATAAATGCCTAAAATATATGTTTTAACATAAATTGTGATTTTAATTACATCGGTTTTTAATAATTACACCACGAACCGATACAAATGAGAGCACAGTTTCTTTAAAGCTGGCCACATTATTTTTACGTTTGACATTTGTAGCTGTCATATTTGTCTACGGAAATAAAAAACAGACTTTAAGTATCATAGGTTAGTCAAGTACATCCAGTCATACGCTAAATTTGTCACTTTATGCTGCCATTTTGAATGAAGTACTGTCAAAAGTACAAGTAACAAACCAACCTGCAACCCAAAAAAATACCGTTGTTTCTTCTATAACTCATAACATTTTCAATTAAGAATACTGAAATATAATATTATTTTACATCTAACAACCACTAAAGGCACAAAGTGACGTCACACAAAAAAGACAATTATCGTCCTATCTGCTTCGGTTTCATTGGGCTCTTTAACAAACGTCTCGGAAAGGTTAAGGGCATCTATTCTTGAAAAGCGGAAAGCAACTGTGGAAAAATCTTTGCTTTAGATCTTTTTTTTTTTTTTTTATGAAATAGGGGGCAAACGAGCAGACGGGTCGCCTGATGGTAAGCAATCACCGTCGCCCATAGACACCTGCAACACCAAAAGAGTCACAGGTGCGTTGCCGGCCTTTCAGGTGGGAGTACGCTCTTTTAGGTGGGAGTACGCTCTTTTAGGTGGGAGTACGCTCTTTTAGGTGGGAGTACGCTCTTTTAGGTGGGAGTACGCTCTTTTGGGTGGGAGTACGCTCTTTTAGGTGGGAGTACGCTCTTTTAGGTGGGAGTACGCTCTTTTAGGTGGGAGTACGCTCTTTTGGGTGGGAGTACGCTCTTTTAGGTGGGAGTACGCTCTTTTAGGTGGGAGTACGCTCTTTTAGGTGGGAGTACGCTCTTTTGGGTGGGAGTACGCTCTTTTAGGCCGCCATTAGAACCTGCGGCGTTTACGCCCTTTGAGTCTAAAGGTATTGATATGTAGTTAGTGCGACCGTAAGTCATAATATAGGGACCGTGCACGAACTATAGGTGGCAGCACTGTCAATGTCAAATATAGGGCAGTACCTTTAGATTGGCGTCACCAGTTGGCAGCACCTTCATCGTGTACGGTCCCTATATCAACATGTAACATGTATGTTTAACTAAATACTAGCAATAACCGTTGATTTTGTCCAATATAATGGAGAAAATACAATTTTACTTACATAATGAGGATAACAAAAAGTAGAACCGGAATTCCGGTATTTCGGTATTGGTCCTTTTCAGTACCAGTATTGTAATAGCGAAAAATAAGGCGGAATTCCGGTATTGCATACCCTAAATGAAAATGATGGAATTCCTCATTCCATCAACAGACTCCGTACTGTCAACATCTCCAGCATCTCCTGAGGATGCCTCGTAGAGAGGCGAAATACAAACACGTGTCGAGTTTTGTATTTCTGGTTTGTTATATTTATTTGCATGTGAATGCATGATAAAATACGGAAGTAAGTATAACGAGCTAGCACTAATTGACTAACACGTTTTCATGTCGCTGATTAGCAACGCAATATTTTTGTTTTAATTAACATGGAATTCCACAAAGTAACGCCTGGTTCAATCAATTAATTCCACAACAAACTCTTCCTAGTCGTGCACTCTTGGCGGAGTGATGCCCGGGCTACAGGAGGCTACTTTTTTAAGCTAGTTTACAAGCCAGGACAGTTTTTAATAGGATGGATTTCTATTTTTAGGCTAGTAGCATCCCCCTACCACTGATTTTACTATCCTAGATTGAAAAACTAGCATCGTGTAGCCCGGGCATGAGAGTTGACATTATGCTGGAGTGTGTCACAGATTTGATGAGCTCTTTCCACCGTGTTGGAGAGCGCCCACGAGATCTTTTGCCCTCGCCAAAAGTCGAAGGACTTCAAGAGAAACCTTGCACCACCAATCGTTCCATGGAGTCCTCGTCGAACAGTGAGACGCTTTTTCTCTCCATCAACTTCTAGCGACCCTAATGAGGTCACCAGAAAGGATTTGCGTACGTAATTCTGTTCTACTAACCTAACCAAGGACCTTCAAATAAATAGCCGGACGGAGGCTCGCCAACAGAGAACTGAAGCCATTTCTGATGCGCCGGCTGCTTTGTACTTACGAGCCGCACACACAAATCAACTAGTTTTTTCCTATTGCGAGCAGCATACACAGATAGGTAGCCGGCCGATTAGACATGCTTCAGTCCTTTGTTAGGGATTCTCGGTCCGGATATTTATTTGAAGGTCCTTGATCCTAACCCACTTCCTACAAGCCCTACTAGTATGATAAATGTGAATGTTTGTGAAGATGTTTGGATGTATGTTACTAAGTAACGCGGTAACATTTGATTGGATTAGATTAGATTAAATTAGATTATTTATTTCTCGTTTTAAAATTACATTATAAGTTGCATTGCATGTCAAGTTATAAGAATTTAAAGCAAGATCGTCAATTAAATGGAATAAATCAAATTATACAATGAAAAAATAAAAATAAATAATAAAAACAAAATAAAACATCAATTAGCAGGGTCAAGATACACATTAAATGTCAAAATAAATTAAGCACAAAGAATATGTCAAAACAGGGATAGTTAAATGGAATAAACAATTTACAAAATCAAATTATACAATGAAAATAAATATAAAAAATAATAATACTAAAACAAAATAAAAAATCAATTAACAAGGTCAAAATACACATTAAATGTCAAAATAAATTGGGCACAAAGAATAAGTTAAAACAGGAATAGTCAAAAAATACGGAATGTCATATATCATTAAAATTTAAGAATAAAAATAAAATGAGCAATAATAATAACATAACAGTGCAGGAAAAATAAATGTCAATTATTTGTGTCATGTCAATGTCATCCCCATATATTCACTGACGGAATACACGGGGTTATTCAATAAAAGGATTTTGAGTTTGCGTTTGAGTGTTGTGATTGAGATGAAATTTAGCATGCAAGTAGACTAGCTCCTGTATTTAAACATAGGATACTTAATATCCCGGTAAATCCCTTGGGATATTAACGGGAATAACGCAGGCGTAGCCGCGGGTATATGCTAGTGCCTTGAGTATCGGAGTAATGACGTCGAACCAAACCCCAACGATAACCAAGTCGAGCTTTTTTGTTACTCCCGTGCCTCACGCATGGATCATAATTATAGTTATATTATTATAGGCCTATAATTTTCGAACGGACAATGTTCGTATCCTTAGTATAGGACCCTGTACCGTACAACTCACACAGTACTGTAAAGTGTACCTTTATCACAGCTCAGTTGTGTGTAGAGATGTGCTATTCCCGGGAATATTCCCCGTTTGTATGGGGAATATTCCCACCGCGGGAATATTCCCCATACAAATGGGGAATATTCCCGGGGACGGCACATCTCTAGTTGTGTGAATGTTGTAGCCTCTCTGTTGGGTTGTAGCATTTTGACAAGTGGCTCTGTGAGGCTGTAGATCTTGGGAATCTGTCAAAACCCATGGCTCTTCCATTTTGAAAAATTCCCAAAATTGATAAAAAAAACGAGAATCTATAGAGGAAAACAAATGGAAAGACATATGAAAATATTTTTGCCCAAGCCGAAACGGAGACACATCGCTTGCGCTTTGCGCTCGCTCGGTCAATTATCTTTTTAACGACTCTGGATTGAATACCTTATCTCAATATACTTTTGCCTCCACAGGTGAACACTTTATGTTGAGGTAAAAACGTATTGAGAAAAGTGTTTCCCATCTCTAGAATCGGATATCTAACTTTACTTTCGGGTACTTAGCTTGTAGGGTTTTTGTTCGTCTCGCTAATTAGGGAAATGTCTCGGCTCTTACAATTGGAAGAAAAGAGCTCCTCTAAAGAGGTGGGCTATTTGTTTTTATTTCTTTAGGACGAATTAGGGAGTAGGGACGGTTTATTTGGGACTTGTCCAATTGAGGTTAAGTTTCGGGATCATTAGTGTTTCCTGAAAGTTGAGATCCTACCGACTGCGCCATGTTATATTTGATGAGACACAGGTAGCTATTTAGAAATGTATTGTTTTCAAGGTATAATCTGATTCGTTAGACATAACACAGTACGCGATACGTAGTATTAAGGAAGATTTGTTACTGGAGAAATATTAGATTTCTCTCGTGCTGTCGCTTAAATACAAATTGAGGTTTTTGCACGCTCGCATACAAATCGCGCGATGCACCTTTTTTAGGAAGAGTAAGATAAAAGGTCGTAACCGCAAACTTTTAGTAACCCTATCTTCATAGACAATTTCGACTGAAATAACCCTGGCCTTGTAATCAACAGCTATCAAAGACTATCCTATTGCTCCATTACACAGTCAGTAACGATGTCACATTTGCAACCCTGGGGATACCTTATAATGTCAACCATTGGAGCATGGATCCAATAATGCGAACATAAACTGATTAGTCGGGTGATCGTCCGCGTCAGTGGTCGTCCATAATAGTTACTTACATTAAATCCTATCTTATCCCCAGTACTTATTGCATTGTCGACCTTATCTTGTGCAAAATTGAGTTCAAATTGGCTAAAAGTATGGAAGAGAGATGCGGCGTCAAAAAGTACATAAGCGAGTAAAACCGCATTTATAGGACTATTGATGGTTAGATTATGTTTTAAATTGCGGATAACAGTAATAATGCTAAATTGTGAATAATCCATGGTTTATTTGCAAAATTTCAAGCGTTGTGAAGAGCTGTAGTTAATGTGGAATATGAAGTAACAGGCTTGACGTTAAACTTATCCGCATTAACTCGAAGCAAAATGTATATGAGCAAATAATTAAAACGTAGATATTGTACTCATCAAACAAAAAAACTTTCGTTCAACAACTTTTAAAAATTATGTTATCTCTAGATTTTATCTTTTTCATACAAATTAAATAGTATTTTCAATGTACGTTAACATCAGTCTGATTGACGTCGCTTGTCATGCTACAAAAATAATTAGCATCGCAATACATTGTGGCTTCAAATAAACTTTAAAGTGTACTAAAAACCAAATAATAAGTTATTTTTAAATGTCGCTGAACAAATGTTGTTCAGTCTGGTACAGGCAACACGTTGTATAGGTAAAAAACTCAAGCAATGCCCTTGTTGTATATAGTAGTAATCTGCGGGTAGACAGATTGACGTTCCATTTTAGAAAAATCGGTCAAGTGCGAGTCGGATTCGCACACAAAGGGTTCCATACTACCGTCGAGAATAACTAAATATTTTTACTAAAAAAAACCCGACCGCGATGCACTTTAAAAGTGCATAAAATCCGCCATTTTGTTTATTTTAACAAACTTTATACCCAGTGACACTCGCGCCATCAAGACGAATCCAATGATGTATCATTTATCAAAATCGGTTGTGCCGTTGAGTAGTTACGAGCGGACACAGGAACGGACATACATACATACAGGTCAAACACATTACCCTCCTTTGGGCTTCGCCGCAGTCGGGTAAAAAGACGCTAAAAAGCACATTTATTGTATGGGATGGCCTGTTTATTATAAAATATACTATGTTTTTATTATTTTTTGTTATAGTGGCAATAGAAATACACATTGTGTGAACATATCAAGCATTTAACTATTACCATTAATAAAATCAAGCAAAAAACCTTTCTTGTATAGAGATACCCTTTTATTTTTAACTTTATATTATTTTTATTGTTTGTTGTTGTAGCTACAGTAAAAATACTTATTATGTGAATATATCAAGCATCTACCTATTACCATTATTGAAATCGAGCAAAAAATGCAAAAAAAAGACTTTTCTTGTATGTCCCCTTTAATTCTTGATTTAATTTTCTTTTTATTACTTGATCAATTAGTGCAGAGGTCCTTCAACTTTTTTTGGACACGGACCCCCTACTTTATTTCGAAAACCTTACGGACCATTTCCGAATACAATCAGAGAAAAATAAAATCAAAGGCACATGAAAGTTTGTGTTGTATGCATAGCCACGTACCCCCGGCTCTCGTATCACGGACCCCTAAGGGGTCCCCTAAGGGGTCCGTGGACCATAATTTGAGAAACCCTGTTTTAGTGGCAATAAAATAAAATTAAAAATTATTAAATATATGGTATTTTAAATTTTATATTTTTTTCTTGTTTTATTGTATTATCTGTGTGTGTTTGTACTTAATAAATAGTGTATCCTGCATAATACAGATACAGCATCTACCAATTACCATTATTTAAATCAAGCAAAAAGTAGCCAAAAAACACGTTTCTTGTGTAGTGACCCTCTTTTATTTTTAACTTTATTTTTTTTATTATTTGTTGTTCTATGAACAATTAAAATACACATTCTGTGATATATCAAGCATACAAGTACACCTATTACCATTGTTGACATTGACCTTGACCTTTTCTTTGAGCTGTTTCACCACGGACCTTTTTACCCGACTGCGGCGAAGCCCAAAGGAGGGTTATGTGTTTGACCTGTATGTATGTATGTCCGTTCCTGTGTCCGCTCGTAACTACTCAACGGAACATCCGATTTTGATAAATGATACATCATTAGATTCGTATTGATGGTGCGAGTGTCACACACAACATGAAGTTCGTTAAAATAAACAAAATGGCGGATTTCAAAGTGCACCGCGGTCGGGTTTTTTTAGTAAAAATATTTAGTTATTATTAAGTAGCCGGACGGAGCCCCGCTAACAAATGACTGAAGCATGTCAAATAAGCCGGCGACCAATGTGTGCGTGCTGCTCGCAATAGGAAAAAACTAGTTCATGTGTGCGTGCGGCTCGTAAGTACAAGCAGCCTGCTTACAAAAAAATGTCTTCAGTTCTCTATTGGCGAGGCTCCGTCCGGCTATTTTTTTAAGGTCCTTGTGTTGCACAAAGTTTCGCCGAGGTCTGCCTCTCCCTCTCTTTCCTTAAATTTTTCCTTCTTGGATTGTCTTAAAGAACTTATCGTGTCGAACCAGCCTATCATTTTGCCACGTCTAATCTCATAGGGTTTCACATAGGGAGGAATAAAAAAGCAATTTGTTTTACTTGTAATTGCGTAAGTAGATCAGTATTTTATGCAACAGTTGTATAAGTAGGGTCAAAATACGCGAATGGCGTGGGTTGCGATACGAGCCGCCGCGGCGGCGAGCATCGCAAAGAGACGCCATGAGAATTTTTTTTACTGAATTATACAACGTTGCATACAGTACTTTTTCTACGACTAGGTTTTAAAAATAGGGATCTAACGATACACAGTTTTGCCGATACGATACCGATATATAGTAGTTAATATCGGCGACACCGACACCGATACCGATATCTTAGCTAAATAATGAAGTAAGAACTTCAGATATTTGTATGTCCTTATTATAACTAATGGCAATGACTGACTACTGGCTATATTTACCTTGAAAGTGTAAAGTAAAAATAAATAAATTGTCAATTCAAAATTCAATTATTTTTTATTAAGAACCAAAGATTTAATTAACATAGTAATTATCATTGCACAAGGTAATATAGACCAATACATAAATTAAGTCAGAAATTGAAATTACTTTTTGCTGATTTTTTTTCATATAGAAAATTCTTATCGCGCTCTTCAAATATCGGTTGTATAATATCGGCGATACCGATACCGATATATCGGTATCGGTAACGTTACATCCCTAAATAAATTACAAAATTAAACATGGTGCCATTCGCATTTTTGACCATACTTATACAACTGTTGTATAAAATACTATTACACTTGACCGATCAAATCTGTTAACCCTTTCGCACCCACGTAGCGCTACGCGCTACGTGCTACGGTCGCAACCGATAATATGAGAAAATAGCCTTGTAGTGAAAATGTGCTACGAGCCACGCGCCCACAGAGCGGGTTACCGTGTTGAAAGTGTTAAAAACAAATCCCCAATAACCACATTCTTATAAAAAAAAACCCGACCGCGGTGCACTTTGAAATCCGCCATTTTGTTTATTTTAACGAACTTCATGTTGTGTGTGACACTCGCACCATCAATACGAATCTAATGATGTATCATTTATCAAAATCGGATGTTCCGTTGAGTAGTTACGAGCGGACACAGGAACGGACATACATACATACAGGCCAAACACATAACCCTCCTTTGGGCTTCGCCGCAGTCGGGTAAAAACAGAAATAAGTGCTAACGAATTACTGAATTTTGTTTTGTTAATGTTATCACTACGCAATTGTACGTACATAGCACGTTCTAAGACAGAATCTCAACACTAATTGTCCCAAAACAATAAACATGAAATACGTCCCTATACGGGAACAATTGGAAGTCGTTACGCCGCCGGAGTCTGCGGGAGATAATCTCCGCCCAGCCCAAGCTCTTATCTTCGCGTAGATATATCTAAGCTGTGGAGTCTACAGCTTTGTCTAAAGTCCGCAGGATAGTCTACAGCTTTATTTGAATTCTACAATCTACAGCTGTGTCTTTGTAGATATGTTTTTTATCCACGACGGATGGATCGGAACTACAGTATAATAGGGAACGTCCACGACGAAGGTGCTGCCAGCTGGTGCCGTCAATCTAAATCAAGTACCCGCTCATGCTGGGGCCACGTTGACGGAAACGCCGTTAATTTATTGCGATGAAGGACGATTATCGTCAGTGTAGCTACGACTTACTATATTTGACATTGACACTTACATATTGTCATTGACAGCTTGATTTGACAGGGATGATAGTTTCCTCAATTGTCCACCTGTGTCTCTTTTGTCGTTTAGTGCTCCCACCTGTAGTTAATGCACGTTCCGTATAGCAGTCATTCTTTTTCCCACATAAGGTACATCTAGGGATTGCAATCCACCGGACCGGATCCGGCGGTTTTTGGTAGCTACAGGATCCGCTACAAATCACCGGATCCGGTAAATCAAAATAAATGAATACTATTTGTTTCCTACGGTCATTCTTTCAGTCTAAATAATCATTGATTAATTCAGCAATAACAAAATATGTAAAATTCATGAGGAAATAAGATGAACATTTCGCCCCTGCCACTTAGACCAGTACAGTCGCCATCAGATATATCTGAGCTGTCAGTGTACTCATAAATATCTGAACATGGCTCTATTTTCATAGCATTAGAGCCGTGTTCAGATATTTATGAGTACACTGACAGCTCAGATATATCTGATGGCGACGGGGTTAGGCGAAACTTAAGCTACGTTCAAATAACGTCTAATCTGTCCGTTGGTGACGAAATATATGGCGTTTGACACTAATCGCCAGTTTTGTGACGACCTGTTAACTGCTAATTAAGAGGACATTTTAAATAAAAAATCCGACCTACAAGCATCGTTTCGTTCAAGGCTAAGGTACATCGATTTGTGCAAGATTGTTTCCTAATATTTATTTTATTTTATAAAGCAACGAAAATACATAGTACAAATACAACCTAATGAATAAATGTACCAAAAGTAAATGTAACTTTCATTTAAACGCGGGCCTTTTAGAAAACATTTACCGGATTAAATCTGAAAACGATATTTACAACAAATTGAGTATTCCATTTTGTTTTTTATTTTACATGATAAAATGGAGGGTTTTCCCCGAAATGCCGATCCAATATAGTTAACAAATTGGGATTGGAATGGAATAAATTCGTAGTTTTTCGACTATCAGCGCAGCTCTAATTAATCCGACTAAACTCTGTGTGAACCATCGATTCCGGCATTGAACTGAGAAAATAGTCTTCTGTGTAGAAAAAAAACGCGCGTTTTGTGAAATAAAAAATAATTTACTGCCACAGGAAACAAGAAACAATTAATAGTACATTACACAACTAGGGTGATAATACAAAGAAAGGCCGAGATCGCAGAAGTTTGCGGCCCGAGCTGCAAGCGAGAGACGTAAATATGCGTTCGATCTTGTGTTGTGTACATGATTTTATGTCTACACTTGGCCAGAAAGCGGCTTTTTCCGTACGCTACGTAAGCCTCTTTATGGCCAGGTGTGGCATAAATAAAAATAAAGCTAACTCAGGTGCCGTAGTACGCACCGATGCCAGTTCTCGAAAATGGTCGTGCCACGCTCAATTGGGATCGATCTATCATTACGGACAGGACTATTGTAGCCAATAAGTATGATATCGTGTTAATAGATCGATCCAAGCGCCGTGTAGTGCTCGCCGACATCACCATCCCCCATGACGAGAACCTCGTGAAGGCCGAGAAGGACAAGCTCAGCAAGTACCTTGACTTGGCTCACGAGGTTACTGCTCTGTGGGATGTTGATTCAACGATCATTGTTCTGATAGTCGTTTCAGCAAACGGGCTTAGAGCGAAGAGTCTCGATCACCACCACCTCAAGAGACTCTCGCTGGATGGTTGGATCAAGGGTCAGATACAGAAGGCGGTACTTCTGGACACGGCGCGCATTGTCAGTCTAACCATCGGTAGCTTGGTTTATATTGTTTATTTTATATACATGTTGTATTTTACTTTTTAAATATATATTATGCCACACCTGGCCATAAAGTGGCTTTTTGCGCACGCTGCGCGATAAAATGATGTACACAACACGGGAGGTAATAAAGAAAGCCCTCAATCGCATATTTACGTCCCTCGCTTGCAGCTCGGGTCGTAAACATCTGCGATCTCGGCCTTTCTTTGTATTACCACCCTAGTTATGTAATGTACTATTGTAAAGCCTAATCCAAGGTATAATAATAAAGATATACCAAAAAAAGCTAACTTGTACTTAACTACATTTTTAATAATGTGTATGCTGTGAGCGTGATCGGCTGCACAGCGCTGTTTTTCAGCCAGCTTGGGATATTTGTTTTGCTACGAGTAAATTAGTTTAAAAATAAAATAGTTTATTTCTGCAAGTAAGCCCTCAAGGGCTCTTTTACAAGTCTGATTCTATGTAGGTATTATTTCTTTTGTTTTTTTTTTGTTTTGGCATTTAGCTTTTTATTTAGTTTTTCCAATAAAGCTATTTAAACGGCCGTGCTCTTATTTTGCTCGATTTGACGGGGGCACTGCCGTGCCCCCAGATAAGATCAAAAACGCCGGTAAATGTACCGGCGTTTTTGCTCCATCTTAGTAGGCTGTCATGCCTAGACCACCGCCCAGGCTCAAGGGATTACGGTTAAATGCGATCAGTTTAGCTCTCTCGCTGCTAATATGTTTAGTAGTTACTCTCAATAGAATTACGACATCCGACAGACAGATTTCAGAGCTTTAGACCACTTCAATGGCTTATTCAGAGTGTTTCAGTTTAAGAATTTAACTCGACAATTGGACGGGAGTAAGTAGAAGATTTAATAAAATCACAAAATTGATGCTTCCCTTTATGTGGTTTTTAATCTACTTTTAAAGAAAGACGGTTTTCAATTCGATTGTATGTTTTACGCGATTACTCGAACACAGTTGAAACGACTGGATTTTCTTTTGTTGAAAATAACTTTTTGCTTAAAGGTCACTTCGACTTGGTCCCATTGCAGCAGGTCAGGGTCATGACGAACGTTACCCTCCGGCCAAACCTTGACCTTACAGTAGTCTTTTTGCCACTATCATCTCACCACAGAAATATATCGTGATAAAGGGAAACAGTTCATTGATTTGTATGGCCACCATGCATGGCCATTAGGGCATGCAATACCGGTTTTAAAAAAACCGGTATTGCATGCCCTAATTGCCACCAAGCATGTAACGTTTATCGCTTGGCGTATGACACCAAATTTAGTGATGGAAAACATAAATTGTCCATTTCATTTAGTGATATTTAAACAATCAATTATACCATTATTATCAGATTTTAAAATCTTATAAAACACGATAACATTCACTAACATTTCATAAAACTCATAGTAATTATGTATAACATACGTTACCCGAGTTTTAGTTTATAGAATATTTAATTTTAGTTATTGCACAAAATAAGGCAAGGTTCAGTAGGTACAAGTATTTCTCGAACTGTATGAGATGATTGTGGTAAAAAAATATACAGCGATTTATTAAAAATGTCCTAAGGAAAAGGTAAGATGTTTTTACCCGAATGCGGCGAAGCCCAAAGGAGGGTTATTTATTGTTTCTTTGTTTGTAGTTTTCATTTCAAAATAATAACAACACAAACTAACTAAAACTGAATTAACTAGAAAAAAAAGTGAAATACACTTAAAAACATAATTATCTCATCGGGATGTTTATATTTTCTTTTACTGTTTTTGGCGAAATTATGCGTATGATTATGCTACATGGTATTATCTTGTAGACATCGTCATCGTCATCCTGTAATGCCGCATAATCGTCAGCTTCGCAAACGAGTTAGCACAAAGCGTGTGTCGACACACACGGCATTCTTAATTACAATTCAGAAACACAAAGCACTCAAAGGATGAACGGGACTAAATAATGTTTTGGAATTTTGATCTAGAATCTGGGGGAACGGCAGTGCCCCCGCCAAGTCGAGCAAAAAAACGGCACGGTCGTACCATCCTTTTGGAGATGGTGGAACAGGCCATGGCGTAGATGCGGTAAGGGGTAATTACACAAAAGATCCCATTGGGTCGAAGTGTATCCGTAAGTACCCCTATTACCAAGATAAGACTTATCTTATCTTGGTAATAGGATAGGATGGTATCTTAATACCATCCTTTTCTCGAAGCCATTCAGGCCATTTTCAACCAAATTACAGGAATTTTGTGCTGACTAAAGCTAGAACCTTGAATTTTCAGGGATATATAGCGCACAATAAGACTTAAGTATATTCTCAATAAAACTCTATTTGAACGTGGAGTTTAAGAACTATTGCACGTCAAAGTTTCTTAGATTTGTCACTGACTGATTGACTCACTGACTCATCATCATAATTCTAAGGTACTTCTAGCAGAGCTACAGGCTCAAAATTTTAAAAATAGTTAGTTTTTAGCCTATCAAGTCCTAAAAAATATTGCAATTTCAGTCACAACTGCACAGATAAGTTTGTAATCCTATACAAATACATGTGATTACAAAGTTAGTTTTCAGTTCAAATTGGAAAAATAATGGATTGGAATGTAATGAATAGAGGAAGGCCATTTACAAAAATAAATGATCCAATCAAAATTTTACCATGGAGGAACATTTAATACTTCTCAAATAAAGAATCCTCCCTCCACGGATAAATAAATAAATAATAGTTAAGTCGGTGGGAATCGAGTTCTGCGGACACCCCCCCGCCCCCGGTACTGACTTGGTTTAACATAAAATAAAATAAATAATAGTACATTACACAACTAGGGAGGTAAAACAAAGAAAGGCCGAGATCGCAGAAGTTTGCGGCCCGAGCTGCAAGCGAGGGACGTAAATATGCGATCGAGGGCTTTCTTTATTACCTCCCGTGTTGTGTACATCATTTTATGTCTACCATTGGCCAGAAAGCGGCTTTTTCCGTACGCGCAGCGTGCGGAAAAAGGCACTTTATGGCCATGTGTGGCATAAATAAAGTAAAAGAACTGCGTTGCGAGACTTGCATCTTTTTACATGTATTATTATTTTCTCTGTCTCAAAGCCAGCGTAGAGTCCCGACATTTATATACAACGTATTTTAAAATTAGTGTAAACGGTAGTGCTGCATGTTTCTATAAATCGTTACATATTAGATTAGAATTTTAAACAGGGTGCAAATGATCCATTCGATAAGAAATGCACAAGTCACTACAAAATACACCCAAAGCGCGATAGGTGTGCCAATATTTGAAGAGTTCCCTCCATTTCTCCAAGATCTCTTCATCAGATCCCGATTTGGTTGCAATGGGACTATACCTCAGAGGTATATTTTTTCAAGCAAAAAAAAAGTTCCAAATCGGCCCAGTCGTCTTTGAGTAATCGCGTGTGAAAAAACAATATGTTGTTGTACAGACGAATTGAGAATCGTCCTTCTTTTGGAATTCGGTTAATAACTCTTTTTTAGGGTTCCGAACCCAAAGGGTGCCAACAGAACCTTATTACTAAGGCTTCCCTGTCTGTCCGACTGTCTGTTTGTCACAGGGCTCTATCTTTTGAACTGTAATAAATAGAGACTTAATACATTCACAAGTTATGTATTTTTATTTTCACTATAAAATTAAATAAGTAAATTTTTTTTGTTTTTTTTTTTGCTTGATTTTAGTAATGGTAATAGGTAGGTGCTTGATTATATTCACATAATGTGTATTTCTATTGCCACTTTTACAACAAACATTAAAATAAAGTTAAAAATAAATGAGGGTCTCCAGTGTTACGGAACCCTTCGTGCGCGACTCCGACTCGTACTTGTCCGGTTTTTTTGAATTAAGAATCAATCTTAATCTAGAAACGCGTTTTATTATTGCAAATGGCGATATTTCCGCTCATGTTCGAGAAAAGTTATTTACATCGCTCTTCGCTGTCGCCGTACATTACGAGCGGTCTGAACCAAACGGAACGCTATTAAAGCTTTATTATGTAAAACTGGCTGCGCTCCAGCGCTGGGTTGCCAGCCTTCGTAAATTATACTACATTGTCCCGCTGCGGACCCTTTTGAAGGCTGATCGCTTTATCACCGTATTCTGCATACCGTCACGTTAAAATACGTCCAGACATCTTGGAGGTCGGAAATCAGTGCTTTTGAGTTAGATAAATGGGTCATTCTCAAAAATAGATCTCCGAAGTTAAGGGATTATTTTAATAAATGTTAATCTTTTCCTTTGTGTAGCGAAAGTTACCGTACAATTTATATGGTTAACTGTCGTTACACAAAGGAACAAGATTAACATTTTGTTCAATTAACCCTTAACTACGGGCATCTTTTTTTGAAATGGACCCAAATAAAGTTTTCTTGCATGGAAAATTTGGCAAGATTAAATGTTAAAGTCTTCGCCATGTTTTAGCATCATATGAAACTGAACGTCTCTTGCAAAATATATATTTTTCGGCTTTTCGAGAGTTTTTATGTCGTTTCACGCAAAGAAAATGTAACAAGCTATAGTATAAACCACATTTCAAACATTGATGGAAGCAAATAATGACGCTTTTTGTTTGTATGGAAAAGCGACCCAAAATCTTAAACAACTCCCTAGAGGGAACATTTTACAAACATCTAAAAATCACACGCCGAGTTAAGCGACTGAGCGACTTATATTGGGGTCTTTCCACATCTTGAGTCTGTCGCTCTTATTGCGTCGCCACAAAGGTTTTTTTGATTTGACGTCGGCAGATGTTAAACCCCCAGGCTCTTGTGCCACCGCCAGCGAGTATGCGAGTTATTGGGTGAGTAGCAGTTCATTGCGGGCTGACAAGGGACAGTGTCATCAATCGACCTTTCCAAATCCGCAATGTAACTACTCGCTATATTTTACTCGCGATGGGTGCTTTAATCAATACGATCCCGCGACGACACGAAAGAGGAGCAAGTCGGTGTAAATTTTAAACGTCTTAATGAGTTGTTTATTTAGAGTCCCTTGAGGCCTGCGGGGTACGGAGCAGGAAGAGTAGTTTGGTGGATGCGGCCTGTAGGCTACGCTTTGTCATGCGATAAATAAATGATAAAGCATCCGTCACGTTCTGACAATATGTGTGTGAGTGACCCCGGCTTCGCACGGTGTTTCTCTATTATATTATGTATGTATTATACATATAAACCTTCCTCTTCAATCACTTTATCTATTAAAAAAAACCCGCATCAAAATCCGTTGCGTAGTTTTAAAGATTTAAGCATACATAGGGACAGAGAAAGCGACTTTGTTTTATACTATGTAGTGATGATTTATCACGTGACAAAGCGTAGCATCATAAGCCTACTGAAAGTGGTGTTCGAAGATCATCTGCCGATGCCGTCTCACTCACTCAAATATTTTGTAACAAGAGATCGAGACGGAAGACACGATATACAAATTTCAGACTAAGTAAATGGACTCTTCTCCGAGCCTTTCAAATTCAATTCAATAATTTATTGGTAAAATATAAGTCAAACGCCGTGACGTCGGTGGCAAAGTATAAAGACTGATAAGTAGTCACACTTCGCCTATTCAGGAGCACGCGATACGTATTCAACGTCAAGGCGCAGACTGTGCGACCCGTGCTGGAGCATTCTTACGCATTCAGTGCGTTCGTTCACGGCGCGCACACATACAAGCATGCGATGTACCTTTCGCAGGAAGAAAAATTATTGCCATTATACTCGGTGGGGCGATTCGATATTATTCTATATTTTGTAAGATTTGGACGTAAGAAAAATAGGACGTAGGAAGTTGAGGGTTAAAAATCATTCTATACAGTGTGTTACCGGCACGCGGGCTTTTATTGAAACTGATAATAACATGTTTAATTAGCAATCGGTTGCAAGTATTAGCAAATCATAATAAGGTACTTATGCGAATTAACTGCATAATTAATTTTCCTAAATCTACACCTCAAACAGGTCCAAACATTTAGTACGTAATTATACTCGTATTGCTTTATTTTGTTTGTAAAAAAGTGTTTTTGAATGTATCTAAAATATTAATTTGCAGTAGTTTTCTTGAGTGTAGCAATTCTGGTATCTCTAACTCTTGAAATAGGTACAGGCATTTATATTCATGACTTCGTAATAAACAAAGAATGGCATAAATCTTTTTCAGTTTACTTTGCTGTACATTGCTTGCAATTTAAATTTTGTTAGAAAATTAATGAAGTCGGAATTTGAATATATTAATTAAATTAAGGTCATGGTTAAGTAAAGAAACGAGGTTTCTTTACCCTACTTTAAAAAAAGCCTGCTTGCTGTTAACGCACTGTAAACGTATATTTGTCACCGTAAAATAGCGAACCCAGTCAGTTTAAAATCTAACTCGTCAGATTATAAACTGTCGACAAATTGTAAACTGTACCACACTGCTTGCAATATACCGTATTATATTTCAGTAGTTTATAATCTATCCATCGGAAACCGTCAAATTGTGAACGAACCTTGCACTTACATACGAGAGTTTACAATCTGTCGGATTTTATCACCCGTAAAATTGTACACTGTCTGTCCCTCATTGGTTGGTTTTGGCGGTAGGTCGTTCTACATCCATACAGCTAGGAAACAAATAGGGGAATGTGCGTACTTTTATACATGTTCGTACTGATTAACAGCCCGATGAAATAAACTATCGGCCGATAAAAAGTCTGTAGTACGGGAGGCTCTAACAGTTATTTATCACTGAATTCTTCACTGATTTCGTCAAATGTTTCGTCATTCGCTATAATTTGGGTTTATTTTGGATAGCTATAGTATTAAACGCGTTACTTTAAACGAAAAAAAGTCAAAATGTAGAAATTATCAAATCACTGTGAACTTTATTTACGTTGGGCCGTCAATGACACACGAATGACAACTAACCAAAGATTGCGACGCGGGGCACATAATTCAACCAATCAGCGAGCAAGGTTTGCAATTTGACGGTTTCCGATGGAAAGATTATAAACTACCGAAAATTAATGCGTTATATTGTAAGCAATACAGTACAGTTTAGAGTTTTTCGACAGTTTATAATCTGACGAGATAGATTATACACTAACGGAGTTCGTAATTTTACGGTGACATATCCATCATCAATACCGCATTCGTAAATGCGACAATTCACTAATTCCCTTCCCATATCCGCGGCACGTCGCAGCCCTTCCCCCACTTTATCTTAGGCCCCCGGGGGCCCTCAGAGATGAATGAATAATGCAGAGGCATTTAATTTAATGCTGTGCTCCGTGAGAATTGTCCTTTATTGAAAATTACATTTATTTTAAAACGCAATGGCTCGTAATCGGGATCGAAATTTATCGGCGCCCCTTCGTTTGATAGCACGGATAAGCGATTAATTTTTAATCGGCCATTTAATTGGGCTCGTTAATTGTCTATGGCTATGGTCCTCGGTTAAGCTGCGTTTACACCACCGGAAAACTCCACCAATGCCGGGCCGCGCCGAGCGAGGCTAGGCACGTTGATTGGTGGATTTTTTCCTCGCACACCGCTCCGCTGCCTCGCACAGCTCTGGTGGAAACGCAGCTTTACTGTGTTTGGAAATTATTATATAAATGTTGGTGACTTTGAATCGACTCGACGCAAGCTCGTAATTAATGTGATGTACACGTAAGAGTTGATTTTTGAAGGACATAATCAGAACTCAGAACTGGTTCACTCTGCGATTCGCCGCGCGGGCCTAGTACCAAATTTTGTCCCTCCGGATGGGCTTAGCCAGCGACCAGAAAGCGCACGCGTTACGCGATAGAGAGAGACGAGCCGGAACTACATAATAACCGAAAATGGCATTCTAATGATGTGGGATCTTCTGAATATTCGCCAATGCGCATGCACAGGGAATGATTTTCAAGAATGATCCTTCTTTTTTTATCGAGCCAGGTCGGCCCGGACCTCCTTGTGAGGGTCGGACCCGGGCCGCCTGGGATTGAACCAGGTCGCTTGGCACGGACCACCTTGAGAGGTCGAGAATGATTCTAAAACGGTAGTGACATGATGGGATACGAGGACATTTTCGAGGAATATCAGAAATTTCGTGGACTCGTTTTTGTCGAAATGCCTGTAGATTTTAGTCGCATAGCGAGCTATATTCTTCGGGCTTCTAAAAGTTTGGAGATTTCATTAATATCTGCAGGCGTTCGGACAAAAATGTGTCCACGAAAATGGTGCGGGTGGAACGCTCGAATAATGACCCAAAATCGCGGTGTCATTATTCTGGGCACATCACACATCATCAGCCTATATACGTGCCACTGCTGGGCATAGCCCTACTCTTATAGACGAGAGTGAATGGCATATAGTCCCCACGCTAGCCCACTACGGATTGGGGACTTCATATACAACATATGAATTTCTTCGCGCATGTATGCAAGTTTCCTCATGATGTTTTTCCTTCACCCAAAAACTAATAATGGTAAATATTTAATAATGTTCCGCACATAAGTTCCGAAAAACTTATTGGTACGAGCCAGGATTCGAACCCACGATCTCTGCTTGAAAGGCGCATGACCGAACCGCTCGGCTACTATAGCTTTTATCTTCATTATTCTTGGCGTTAGGCATCTAAATAACGAACTATAACATCCAACAAAACTGACTTTAAAATTTGCCCCTTAACGCACACTTTTTAAAATCAGTACGTCTTATATATCAAGTGATATTGATAACCGACTTAATGTTTATTATGTGTGAGTCTAAAGTCATTTATGACAAATATTAGTCTTAAGTTTGAGAAGACTTCAATTTCGAATAGGTTGCAAATCGTTTGAAAGACAAAATTTGCACTACTTCTCGCGCCGTATCATGATCCCTATGACAGTTCACTCTTTCCACTTGTATTTGTACACCTGGTTCCGAAAATGATAAACAAAACTTATTTGTTTCATATTATAATTACTGAAATATGATTTTATATGTAAATGTACGTGCTATGTACTTCCGAATAAAGTCTAAAAACCGTTTAAAAATGACAGCGACGCCATTACAAAAGTATGGAGAAAGAACTGTCATAGGGATCATGATTCGGCGCGAGGAGTAGGTGTACTGGCTCCACCCCATTAGTATACGTATTCCTTGGGGTCGATTCTGAGCATCAGTTACGCTTAGATACTTGGGCATTTCTCCAGAAATATGTCTGCGACTCATTCATCTGCCTCCATACATTTAGTATGAAAAAGGGCCAGATGAATGAGGTGACCGCAGACATGTCTCTGGAGAAATGCCCACTTATTGTATTTCGATGGCGTTAGGTAATTCTGGGAGTACTACTGGTTCTAAATTTCAGCCGCAATATCTGTGTCATAATAGCGTAGATACTGCGACAGTTTTTGGTAAAGTGGGTCCTGGGTCAACACGGTGAGAGGTTCGTCGAATCAAATTTGTGTCCCCGCCGCATGTGAGTCCGAGTAATTCCGTGTGACAACTAGAGTGCCAATTTCGGCGTCTATAGCTGTGTTAGCAGAAATATTGGGGCTCTATCAAGGATTTGAGAAACTTGGGGTGCGTTCTTTATTTTTTACAGATAAGTTGATACTGCCCTTTTTAGATATAATTTAATAGGTAGTTTTAGCTTTAGTCTTTGGTTTAGTATGTTTATTTTAGCTTTGGATACTAAATTTTTATTGTTATTTTATTATTTATTTAGTTATTGAATAAATTTTCAGAACATAAAAAAGTTGATAAGTCTTGTATTCAGTGAAATATCTTAATGCCTACCAAAACTAAGGTTGATTTGGTAACGATATTACAGAAATACCTACCTATTCTATTTTATTTATTTCTGAATGCAATATTAATAAGAAACAAATAGAGGCTTCTCTTATAGGTAAATCTGCAGCTTATCTTAAAAATAATCTTTTTAACAGAATTCTATTTCGAATAACATTTGAAAATGATAACGATTTCAGGTCCCGTTTCAGATGACACCCTGTATAATTAAGTATTATTTCGTCACTGAAACAATTATGATAATGTGGTTAAACAACACTTCAACCGCAGCCCGGCACTTGGTACCCTCCGTCCCGAGGTTAAATAAAAAGCTACTTGTTTGTCAGTTTCCCGATAATTTTTTAAGTGACGGCACTACGCTTGGAACAATTTTTTTTCATGAAAAGTTTTTTGGGTCTCGTAAAGATTTTATGAAAATAGGTCTTCTTCTTCTTTTAAGTCGGTTCCTCACTGCTGAGGATCGTGACTCCGCCGATTAATCTTTTTGATGGCAGCTCTCCACTTCTCCCTGCCGGTTGCTTTGTGAAGCGCGCTGCTGAGTGTCGTATCCAGTTGGTCGGATATCTGATCGCACCATCGTGTTGGGCTTCTTCCCCGTGGTCTAGTGCCGTCCATCTTTCCCATCACCATCAGTCTCTCCAAGTTGCCCGGGTCTTTTCGAGCTATGTGACCAAAGTATTGTAGCGCACGTTGGAGGCAGATGATGGATGATGATGATGCCTTGGCTGACTTTCTAGTTTAAGTTGGGCTATTATAGAGACATTAGTGCGGCGCGCAGTCCAGGGTATACGGAGCATTTTCCGCCATACCCACATCTCCAGAGCATCGATCTTCTTCCGAAATGAAAATAGGTAGGTGTTAAAAGATCGCAAGAGCTTCACCTCCTTCCCTACTTCACCAATCGATGCACTTATTCCTTCGTTTCGTATTATTTTATGGCTGCTGTGACAACCAACCCGTGAGACAACCATACCCGGTCTCCCCTACAGTAAAATTGGTTTTTTAGCCAAGTTTTGTAGATGAGAAATAAGCCTTGGCTGATTTGAAACCTCCTTAGTCTGAAATGACGTACGTACTCGGTTCTATATTCTAAAACTAAACTCATCACTCTCGAATGAGTTTATCATACAGTTTTTCCTCCCGTGGGAGTTTTGATTTTTGTAACCCACGGGAGTTAAATCGGCTCGAGTTGGTCTATAATAAGCCCGCGTGTTATAACACCCTTTACGAGCAAGTGTGATGAAAAAACAATTCTTTGTTTCAATGCAGGATTGAGAATTGTTACCGTGTTATTTATTAACAAGCATCCAAATATCCAAACATCTTCACAAACTTTCGCATAGTTAATATTAGTAGGGTAGGATATAGGATAGGATAAAATAAAAAATAAAATAAACTAGTTTATTTATGCAAGTAGGCCCTCAAGGGCTCTTTTACAAGTCTGATTCTATTCTTTCTTTTGGCGCTTCGGATAGTGACCTTCTGGTGATAAGATGCGCCGCGCCGGAAGAAACTCACCAGTTTCTCTTAAAAAAAAAATCTTAATAACAAGTATGACATTATTACATCCAATTTCATTAATACGTTACAATAAGCTTAAAACTACATTTTTAGAGATGTAAAAGGTTTCTAGGCGTCAAAACAAGACAATTAAAATAATAGAAAATAAATTGATAGTAAAATTAATGGAGATGTAAAGAGTTTTCGTTCTTGATATTTGCACAGTATACCTAATTGAAGTAATTTTTTTTCCTACAAAAGGTACATCGCGCGCTTGAATGCGTGTGCGCCGTTTACGAACGCACTACAAGCACAGTTTTAAGAATGCGTAAGAATGCTCCAGTATGGACCGCACTCACACAGACGTGCTATCGCGCGTCTGTGTGAATACGTGTCGCGCGATCCTAAACGGCCGAAGTTGGACTACTTGTTCGTTCTTACACTTTGATATTTGGGTCACTCGCCTGTCACGTCGTCCTGTCAATAAATACATCTTAATCGACCCGGAAACTGCCCGGACGGGAGTTGTTATCGGTCCGAAGTTCGCTGATTGGCACAGCTTTCCGTATCCGGCTCGTTACACGCGGTGTGACCACTTACGCACTTATTCTTTCCGATTACCGCCCTGTTACAGTAGACAAAGCCCATGCGACGGCACAAGTCATAAGCTACGGCGTAAAAACGGACGCCATGTTTTGAAAACTGCGTACGTGAACACCACATCCATAACGACTTTTTAATCACAACCCTCCTTTGCCGTAGTCTGGCAAAAATAAATCCGTTTGCAAGTTTTATCACTTGGTAGCTCACGCAAACTTTTTAAAATTATTCATATATCGAATTCATATAAAAAATGGATGGCATGTTTTGAAATCTGCCTGCCTACTAATTAGTGAAACGCTCCGTGGCCTTACTCAACATCGCAAAACTCGTCACTCAAACCTATTTTAAACGGCTATGATTTTTTTACACACATTTAAGAATCTGATATCTACGCAAAAATTTCACGCATCAATTGATTTTGTGATACTCTGCAATAAATCGCCTTGGAAGTAATTTTTCCCTAGCACCATTTCGTATGAATACCTCTTAACCTAATTGCCTTTAAAATAAGTTCCATGCATATCTAAACTAAAGCGCATGTCCTTTCATTTATTAACCCACTAGCTTTCGTCTGCGTCATTCCCGTATTATCCCAATCCCAAGGGAGTTTCCTACCGGGATATAAAGTATCCCATGTTTAAATCCAAGGACTTGATCTACCTCTAGTTGTAAGTATACCGAATTTCATGTCAATCCATTCAGTTGTTAACGCGTTATTCAGTAACAAACATCAACCATCCAGATCTCCAAACCTCCAAACATCTTCACAAACTTTCACATTTATAATATTAGTAGGATAACCCATTCTTAAAATTTATTTGAAAGACTGCTGCGACTTTAGCACTCACATTTATTAATCTAATATCTCTACAACCATTTACCTACCGCATTTTGTAAGATACTCTTCAAAACGTATCCCTGTCCTAAAAATCTAGAATGCCAAATCATTATTCCCTCGCACCGTTTCCGCTGTAGCCATTGACTCCGGCACCTGCCGCTAATGCGATTTTAACTTTCGCCGCGGCCGGCGATAAGAGGCAATTGCCCGCGTTAGGGAGCTCCAGCTGGAATTGCCCACTTACCGACTTGATGATCGGCCTACACTTGTTAGTTTGCTTTTGTAATTGCTAATAGACAAATGCGAACAGTTAGTAATCATAAATACCGAGTTAAGGCTTTTTACAGCGGATTCGATAACATATAACTAGTAACTAGATTTACGCAAAGTAAGGGATGTTTCAATTAATAACTTGAAAATATATAAAATGTGTCCTATGAATCATATCAAAAGCGCATTTCTTATCTTTTATCCGCATTCTACAAAGTAATTTAGTATTTTCAACTGTTACGTACATTTAAAAGTAAACTGACATCAATAAAATAAAATAACGTGTGAGTGCTACGACCTTAGCTCTCACATTACTGAGTCTTATATCTCCACAACGATATCTCTCGCAATTTGTAAGATACCCTTCAAAGAGGTATCCCTACCCTAAAAATCTAGAATGCCAAATCATTATTCCCTCGCTCCGTTTCCGCTGTAACCGTTGACTCCGGCACCTGTCGCTAATGCGATTTTAACTTTCGCCGCAGTCCGGTAAAAAAGTGGTCTACCACTTTTCGACTTTATTGAGTGGTACTAGATTTAAGTCGTAGACCACTTTCTTGCCTTACTGCACGGTTAATTCCAGAGGACAAAAAAGCCCCATTAACTATAAAAAAACCGGTCAAGTGCGAGTCGGACTCGCGCACCGAGGGTTCCGTACAAACTCATAAGTAGATACGCGAATAGTTCAAGAAAAACTGTATGTCGATTTGTTTAGTAGAAGCAAATAAGTATATGTTATGATTTTTGCAAATTTCTAAAAATCAGTGCAAGTTAGGAAAACAGTTATATTTTCCCTGTAATATTTAGAACCTGACGTGTAATGATTCTATTTAATAGCAAGGACCATTAAATCAAGAGGACTGTTATTCTCCATACAAAATGCTGTTCCCCGAATTTACAACGCCATCTATGTATAAGCTTGGTAAAATAGTTATAATATTATTTACAATTATTTAACTTTGCAAACGTGACACAGTATTTAAATTTATTTATTATTAGCTGTTTACGAACTAATTGTTACTATACTATGTTTCTTTGTTCAATTATAACATCGTTAAATGTTTAGTGTTTTAGCGCCATCTAGTTTTTTTCCCGGAAATCCCCTAGCGTGAAAAAGGCCATCGCTTAGTTTTGCTACTCTCCGCTAGATGGATTAATGGATGGATTAAGTTTTTGTAAATTTCTAAAAAAGTATTAAAGTTAGGAAGACCGTTCTATTTTTCCTGTAATGTTCAGGTTGATATTGATAATCAGTAATTATGATACATTTTTCTGATCAGTAACTTCGGAGATAATAGGGGGGGAATGGTACATAAAAATGTATAAATTAAAAACTACTTATTTAAGAAAAAAAATAAAAATGGTGTTTTAATCTACAAATTAAGCCCTTTCATTTGATACCCCACTCAATATAATAGCCCTACTTTCAATTTTCAAAGTCCCATTACGGAGCCTTTAAAAAAAAAAGTAAAAAAGGTACAAGATATTTTTTATGTCCAATAAGCTCGGGTTAGGTACTTTTAACACTATTCCAAATTTCAAATCGATAGCATCAGTAGTTCCTGAGATATCTGGCTGTGACAGACGGACAGACAGACAGACAGACAGACAGACAGACAGACAGACAGACAGAGTCGCACCATAAGGGTTCCTTTTTTACCATTTTGGTACGGAACCCTAAAAACGCATTCAGCCAGAAAATCAGACTTTCAGTCTTCCCGCAAGTTTGCTACACAGGCCAGCAACGTGAGCATTACGCACCTGTTGCGGCGCGGGACTTAGATTAATTAGGCAGGAGTTTTTCCTTCCCATTTTAATTTGTCAGTTGTTTGTTAAGCGCTTAACATGGTAATTGGTTTCTTTGTCCCTCAGACAATAGCGTGAATTTTATTATTGTTTCGAGCTCTTGAAATGAATGATGGCTATGGATATTTTCCTGTTTTGTGTCAGTATAACTGATCATAATGAGGCCGTCAGTGCATTTTGGCTGATACGCGATTGTATTTCTTGTAACTATAGGCATAGTTCCTAGAATGGCGTTTTGATTTACATGGATTTATGGCATTTTGGTAGTCAGGTATAGAATTAATGATGAGTAGGTAATTGATTATATTTCATTGATTTGATATTTTGATTCGTACAAATTTAATTGGGTAAGAATAATTGAAAACAATTGAATAATTAGAAGTGAATTTTACATTTCACTGCATGTGTTGTTTAAAAAAACGGTAAATTTGAATTTAGAATAGTACATTACTTACCTAGGACAAAGAATGTTTCAGATGATAGCTATTTGACGCCCGAGCCGAAGGCAAGGGCGATAAATGTGTGATCTGAGGCTTTCTCTCGATCTTAGGCAAGAACAAAATTTCACGTCTCCCCCAGGCCATGAAATGGGATTTTCCGCACGCGTAGTGGGCGGTTATTGCTACTTTAGGGATAGTAGGCTTATGATGCTACGCTTTGTCACGCGATAAATAAATGATAAAGCATCCGTCACTCTCACACACTATTTGTCAGAACGTGACGAATGCTTTATCATTTTTGTTCGAACATTTTTTGCACCAAAACGATATTTTTTTAATTGTTCAGAATTTGATTCTCTACAAGTTTAGTCCTCTTTATTTATGTCGTAAAGTTGAAAATAAACGAGATGATGAAAATATTTTGAATTTGTCGCTTTTTTCAAATTTAATTTCCAATATATCGATCCTAGAAGAAAAATTGTGGGGACCAAACTTGTAGAGAATCAAATTTCCTACAATTTTTGTCCTTACGGTTTTACTGTAAAATCAAAAATGGCCGAGTTATTCAAGCAAAAACCATTTTTTTGGAAAAAAAAAACATTTTTCGAATATACGCAGGAGCCTGATTCAGTCTACTTTTTGAATTTACACTCCCAGTCACCCCCCGGAGGGACCTACGAAAAAAAATCCAAGAACTAATTATTCACGGGTAGGGTCGGTTTTTTGGATAAAATTACTGTACTAATTGTTTTTCTAATCCTCGCCCTTTTACTGTATGACAGACACAACAACTGTTCTAAATTTAAATCATCTTGCAAGCCAGTCAGTCTGTCATTTATCATACGTGTCTTACAATACAACATTTACAATACATATATTACATAAGTATGCTACAACTTTTCAATACAAAGTTGTAAATAATATTCCTCTCGTCGCATTATGACCTATTTTATGGACGCAAAATGACCTGAACGCTAAATGTACTAAACGCAATATTTCTTAAATTCAGAATACCCTTAACGCAGTACCCTTAATATAATAATCTTTCTGATTTTTAAAAACTCGCTAGCTCAATATTTCACAGTTGTACATCACATTTTCAGGTTAGTTAAAATTTGAATTTGCGTCACTATGACAATGTTCATATTACAATTCGTTAAAATTTAACACAGTATTAGTAATATTTGATATTTCTTAATTTTGTATTAATTATTTATAAATGTTTCAATATTTATTTGATAACCCCTAAAATTGCAGTAAACCTTAAATATAGAATAACTCCCCCATGTCCCTCCCGGGCGGTAGGGTGCCCATAAGGCTGGCTGCATTACCACGCTGAATGGCAATACCGATTCTCTGAGCTAAGAATGATCCAGCCCTCTGATCACCGGATACCCGATAAAGCCTGTGGGCAATTTGTTTATACAGTGCGAACGCACTGGATCCCCACGGCCCCAGTTTCTGGCCCAAACGGCTCAAATATGTAGCCACTGCCTATGGCTGCATACTTCCGCCGCTTGAGGCCCTCAGCACCAGCTCTCAGCTGTCAATGGAAGATGAGACGACGCAAGGGTGTCGACGCAAGTTGCATCGCACACCAGGGGCCGACCCACCCCACCTAGTAATATTTAACTATTGAAAACTATTTTCTTAACATAAGTAAATTACATAATTATAGCTACAAAATCTTGACATGTCATATTCTATAATATTATTAATAAATGAGTATGAGTAGCCAGCCAGCAAAGTGTAAAAATAACTTTACTAGGTGAAATTCCTTATGAGTTTTAAAAGTAAAAATTGATCCTGTTATTTATAACGGCTGCCTGTGCTGGTCGTAAACAGCCAGAAGGCTAATATTCGTCCGTCATACCCGGCCCTGTACTAAACTACAACCTCCTTAATTTAACGTGGCTTAAATCCTGGTATAAAATTACACCCATTTATACCCAACGTTGTGTGAAATTGGATTGCTTTACTTAAATTGAAATCCTGGCAAGGAGAAGACGAGGTTTTCCAATGTAAATCGTCTGTCAGTCACATTGGTGAAAGGGTGAAGTTTAGTGGAAGTACCAAGTCCGCATGACTTATGAAGGGTCTTTGGAAACTTGGATATCTTTGGTTAGCATCATAAAACATAAAGGACCGAAAAGTGTTGACTTCACTATGATAAAGTTTGTATATACATACATAGGTATCTGAAAAAAAAACAAGTTATGAGAAGTAGGCACTAGTGGAAGTACTAGGGCAGTACGACTTATGAAAGGTCTTTGGAAAAGTGGATATCTTTGGGCAGCATCGCAGAACATAATAGGGCTGAAAGTACTGACACACTGGTTTTATGTATTCTTACATAAATATCAGACGATGAGATGGCAGACGTCCGAGAGGTCGCAATCCGCTGAGATGGTCCGACCAGATCAGCTCTTCACTAGACACCAAGTTGCATCACGCCATCCATGATGCCAAAGACAGAACAAAGTGGCGCTCTACTGTTGCACGCGTAATTGCTCTGCAAAGGAGGAATCACGACCATCAGTAATGAGGAAATCGACGCGAGGAGGCGGAGGACATAAATATCACAAAACACAGGTTGTCAGAAGTTAGCACCAGTTGGTGTTTAAGGCAAATGCATTGCACAAAAGTTAAGTCGATTGCATAAAACAGACACTTCATAAAATTTAACTCATAAACTACCTATTTAGAGCCACCACCACCACAATAATCCACATTATGGTGTAATGTTTGAAAGCGATTAGCGTTATTTGTCGCGCCACAAAGAGCCGCAACATACATGTGCTAGAGATAAAATCTGCATCTGGACTCCACCGACCTTAATTAATTTTTATTATTAAACAAGTTTCATTTAATAGGATTTGGGTAAATCAACAAAAATAATTAGATAAAGTAATGCATTCTTGTCCTTAACTGCATCTGCGGTTTGAGAGTCAATCTCGCGGCTGCCTTGCGACGCTCAATCGCGGATTGAGAATAATCGACTCGTACAGTCAAGAGCAAAGATCCTCAAAAAGTTCCAAAATATGTATGCTAATACATAAACCTTACTGCCATAATAATTAATAATAAGACCTGTATACATATTTTCGAAGCTCTGTGGTGTATATTGGTGCCGTTCACTCTACAGTACAATACAAGTGCGGCCCGCAGACTCCGCAGTGCCACGGTATACGGTAGTTTTTCTTCCTACAAAAGCTACATCGGGAGCGCGCATGTGTGCGCGCCGTGTACGGATGCACCACAGGCAAGGAGTTGAGCATGCGCGAGCATGCCACAGTATGGCGTTCACTCACACAGACGCGCGTCGTGTGTCTGTGTAAATACGTGTCGCGCGCTCCTAAACGGTCGGCCGTTTCGTCGTACTACTTGGTTGACTTTATACTTTGGCAGTGCACTTGCACGATTCGTCGCTTTCCCATCTCTTATCGTATACTAGTATTATCCATACAAACATCTTCACAAACTTTCACATTTATAATATTAGTAGCAACATTGGCCAAATGAACTAAAATAAATCGAGGAGATGCTGCTAACATTCTTGGCCCGCTGCCACAGGGCCCCATTTTAGAAGTAGATTTTTAGTCTTAAGTAGTTTTAAGTGATTTTACTTCAAGGTTATAGTTTAGAATTTTATATTTAGTTTCAAATAATAGATAAAGTTCATTTAATTATGACCTACACTTTTAAAAATAAAACTTACATGAACATATAATAGATAACACATTATAAACAATCTCCAACAATTTTAAATAAAACCAAATAACTAAATGTAACCTATAAATGGAAAATGACCCCCAGGTCATTTTCTGTTGACGTGGTGCCCAGGAGGCTGGCAGCGTTGCCCCGTTGGATGGCGAGACTTATTCGTTGTCCGAAATAGCTGCCAGCCCTCTGATCGCCTGACGTCTCAATGAGCCGTTTAGAGACCTCTTTGTAGAGATCTCTGGCGTAAGGCCCCCACGGCCCAAGAGTTTCGACACCAAACGGCGCAAATAGATAAAGTGATGCATTCTTGTCCTTAACCACTCCAGTTCGAGAGTCAATCTCCCGTCGCAACGCTCAATCGCAGTGGAATGAGAATAATCGACTCGTGGGCATTTCTCCAGAAATATATCTGCGGTCGCCTCATTCATCTGGCCCTTTTTCATACTAAATGTATTGAGACAGATGAATAAGTCGCAGACATATTTCTGGAGAAATGCCCTCGTAGGTACATCACAATATATTCAATAAATGATTTCCAAAATATTAAATTTATAGTAGGGGAGACCGGGTATGGTTGTCTCGCGGGTTGGTTGTCACAGCGGCCATAAAATAATGCTAAACGAAGGAATAAGTGCATCGATTGGTGAAGTACGGAAGGATGTAAAGCTCTTGCGATCTTTTAGCACCGATCGATGTACTTAATGTTTCGTTTAGTATTATTTTATGGCCGCTGTGACAACCAACCCGCGAGACAACCACACCCGGTCTCCCCTAATAAGTAAATATTGTATAAATAGATGTGTAGCCCAAGATCGCAGATGTTTTGCAGAGGGCTTTCTTTATTACCTCCCGTGTTGTGTACATCATTTTATGTCAACATTTGGCCAGAAAGCCGCTTTTTCCGTGCGCGTAGCGTGCGGAAAAAGGCACTTTATGGCCAAGTGTGGCATAAAGGTTATTTTAAGGCATCTGTATTTTGTTTGACTCTTGGGCATCAAAATTTAGATTTGATATTTGCATAATCTAAGTAAGGTACGGTGGACTTTTCTCTATATGTACCTATTATTACCCATCCTATGTAACCCATATTCGGCAAATAAAGCCATTTCATTTCATTTCAATACAAGTGCGGCCCGTTGTACACTTGCACGATTTTATCTTAAGAGGTGTAGAACAAGGTGCCCAAATGCCTAATATTAAGCAAGCCGGTACGAATCGAGTTCTCTGGACGCCACGCTACTGGTACGTAGTCTTCTTCTTCTTCCGTGCCTTATCCCTTTTATTTGGGGTCGGCCCTCCTCGTTTTTAGGCGCCAAGATAGTCTTGGGTCTTGGGTTGTCTTTCCATCGACCTGTGCCCGTTCCATGTCCTTGGCGACGGTTGTCCACCACGTGGCCTGTGGTCGTCCTCTGCCTTTCTTCCTATCTGGTACTGCCAAGGCTCACAACGTACTCTTCGTCCCACCTCATTACGTGCCCGTATAGTTCACGGGATTACAGATCGTACGATCCACTTAAAGGAAACAATACTGTTGTGTGGTTTTGCACCTCATTATCGTCCGTCATAAAAGAGAAACGTGCTTCACAGATAAAGACTTCGTGCATTGTCATTTTAGTGGATTATCAACTCTAAGGCCTTTGCCAAGAGTTAAAATTGCTTTAATAGAAATGTGACTTTAGACGTATTATACACTTCACATCCCTGGCATTTACCTGACTACCTGAGATCCAGAGAGAGAACAAAGCGAAGGCAGCTGGAACGCCATTATTCTATTAATGCAGTGGTAAACTATGGTTCATGGAGATAGAGTTGATAATCAATTGAACTTTAAAGGTGGTTGTAACGACTTTTTACAATAACGTCATCTTGGTGTTTTTGAGGTTTACAAACAATCGCTTTGTTTCCTTGTGGATCGTACAATCTGTAATCCCGTGAACTATACCATCGCATTACAATTTTCAAACATTTTGTCGGCAATTGGGGTGACTTTAAAGGAACCTCTGATGTATTCATTCCGTACTTTGCCAAGCCTCGTAACCCCCGCTACTGGTACGTAGTACTACATATTACTTATTCTGTGGCTGCGTTCCTTTTGCCGGTGAGCTCAGTTAAAAAATGGGCGACGCGAGCTCCTCCGTATGCCGCGGCGAATTCGGGGCTTAAGCCGATCCCGTGACGTCATCGGCGCGGGCTTATCTACGCCACGCCAGATTTTTTTTAAATTATGACTCCTTTGACTCCTTTTATCCTGGCTTGCGGGGATGACCGGGCTTAGCGCGTTATTAAGGAAATGTGGATTACGGGAGTTTGGTAAACGTTAGGGGTTTTAAATCAGTGTTTTAAAAAAGTTAATTCGAGTCGGCACAGTAATTTATGTACAAAATAAATAAAATAAAATAATTTATTTATGCAAGTAGGCCCTCAAGGGCTCTTTTATATGTCTCATCTCTTCTTTATTTTGGCGCTTCGGGTAATGACCTTCTGGTGAGAAGAAGCGCCGGAAGAAACTCACCAGTTTCACTTTTCTACCATTGAACAAGTATTACAACAATATGGCGTTAATATAAGATTTCATTAATACATTACATTAAACTTAAAACTACATTTATACAGCATACATAAATCTCTTTAGAAATTTCATGTTTGTTCACTCGTCACGCAAAAACTACTAGGCCGATTTATACTATCATTGCATTGTCGTTTGATAGCAAGTAACGAGCAAGATTTGTCAAAATTGTTTGCAATTTACATTTCATGTCGAAGAAAACGTAATTGTGGTTTTTGAACGCATTATGGAGGGTTTATGATATGTGTGTAGATAAAACAATAATATATACGTGATAGCTACATTGTACGTACAGTTATACACGTAGATAAAATATAAAACAGCCGCATAGCTCATAATCACGGCGTCCGTAAACAAAGCGAATAAAAACCGAAGTTACACTGTTGGCCACGGATGTGTATTATTTTAATATATTTTATATAATTACTTAATCTAGTGATAAATTTATAATTATGTATATACCTTTGTGACGTGTAAAATTATTTATGATTTTATTAATAAATATCTCAATCTCAATCTCAATCTGTCTAATAGCAGGCATTTGACCACCTTATTCTACAGCTCTTAAGGAAAATGTACGCTAAATTTGCACCGGCTTGCCCAAGGATATCTTTAACGCCACGCCACTGGTGACTTGACACCATGCTGAGTGAACACCTTTTTCGCAGAAAAATTGACATTTACGTTGTTTTTTTTATAATGTACCTATCTGTGTATTTGTATGCGAAATAAACGATAATTCATTTATTTATTCATAACGCAAATCGGATCCCACACACAACCGATAACGAATTATGCCAGACGCTTGGTGTCGAAATTCTAGATCTGTGGGGACAGAGACTTCAGAGTTTTTTTCAAAAAGCCAAAGATTTTTTCAAAACGGTCTCAAAACGTCTCATCGATAAGGCTGGCAGCTATTTTGGACAGAAGATAAGCCTCGCTATCCAAAGGGGCAACACTTCCAGCCTCCTGGACACCACTTCTGTTAGGGGCAGAGACAAACCCAAAAAATCAAAGATTATTAAAATTGGTTCACCCGCTCTCGAGTTATAAACGGTGATATATTGAATTAAAAATGGACATGTAGTCCTAGGACGGGTAGTCGCCGGGCAGCGTTCGCAAATACTAGAGTCTGTGCGGAAAGAGAATAGGATTAATTTTGGGGGGCGCTGTAAGGCTTTTGTACCGTATGTGCCGTATTTTCTGTTCTGTGGCCATACTGGTTAGGTTAGTTCCGTTTTTCGCCACGCCTATTCTCTTTCCGCACAGACTCTACTCATTTTTAAGGGAATGCTGAATGCTCCTGAAATATGTCGAGCGAATGTCTCGTATTTTGTACAACGTGAGTGATCCGTTTTTAGTTCAGATACAGATCCCACTATCCCACTAATATTATAAATGCGAAAGTTTGTGAGGATATTTGGATGTTTAGATGTTTGGATGTTTGGATGTTTGTTACCTAATAACGGGATAACAACTGGATGGATCAAGCTGAAATTTGGCATGTAAGTAGTCCAAGTCCTGGATTGAAACATAGGATACTTTATATCCCGGTAAAGAGTTCCTTTGGGACAATAACGGGAACAACGCGGGCGAAGCCGCGGGAAAATGCTAGTTACACATAAATTGTGCCCAGCTGTAATCCGGGTTTTACTCAAGTTTTTTACTTGTACTGTTTTCATGTCCCGCAGTGCTCGGCAGCGGTAATTCGGCGCCGCGTTATCCTGAAACGCGCGTGTCGTTTGTTTTGATTACTCCCCGTCTAGCGGTTTATGTACATTTATATACAGGTATATCTATAGTCTATAGAATGTACGTATTACCTGAGGGAAGACGCTGCACACACAAGCAATCTAATATGTTGTCAGGTAAAAGACCACTCACCTAGGGGGCATCCATTATTTACGTGATGTTATTTTCAGTTATTTTTTGACACCCTTTCCCCTGTTTCTTGCTTGTATCGGTTTTAGGCTGATCTCACTTAATCAACATGATCATTGGAGATTTTTTTCGGATCCTGTCTACCCTTCCTTCGAACCGCACGTGATTAATAGATAATCTCCTAGAGCGTCAACAAATATTGAATATATTGTTGCGCCAATGGTATAGGTCAAAACTTCAAACGTGATTTTTCGTGTTTTAGAAGCGTTTTCAGCTAGCTGAAAAGCGATTTCAGGCCTTTTTAGAGGTGGCTCGTTCACTTCACATACCAGAATATCAAAAATTCACCCAAGTTGGCGTCTGAAACATGCTTTCAGTCCATTTCAGGACACTGAAATTTGGTATGCAAGTAGACGTCCTGGAGAAGTCCTGGATTGAAACATAGGATACTTTATATCACAGTAAAGAGATCCTTTGGGATAATAACGAGAATAACGCAGTCAAAGCCGCGGGTAAATACTCTTCTTAAATAGAACAAAGTATAGTATACAAAACTAGCAAGACAGATAGCTAAAACGTCTGGTTAAAGGGCATCGATAAAACAGTCCCGAACCCCACTAGCTAACACGGCAAGGCGATGACAGCGA
The DNA here is from genome assembly GCA_947034925.1 of Eudemis profundana. Classification (NCBI taxonomy): domain Eukaryota; kingdom Metazoa; phylum Arthropoda; class Insecta; order Lepidoptera; family Tortricidae; genus Eudemis; species Eudemis profundana. Next base: position 21,945,269 of record OX344805.1, on the reverse strand, counting down.
TAATGCGTCCACCATCTTGTAATGAAAACGGATGGCGCGCAACACGTGAGTTGCCAGCGCACAAATTACCACCGGGGTTGCCACTATTTGTACTTACATTCCCCCGATTTTCGGGTTATTGAGAGTAATGCTCGCTAAGGTGAGCCGCTGTGTTTTTTCGTGTCATTCACGCTGAATGTTGTATTTTATTATCGTCATTAGTTACAATTGTAGGGTTTTTAGGGGGTTGTAGTGAAATATGATGGGTTTTTGTCGTTGTTAGAGACGACACGGGGCTTGCATTACACGGTTTTAGTTTCTGGGACAATGTTCTGGCATATTTTCTTTAGGACTGCGGTAAAATTACCATCGGTGGTACGTTTCAAGAGGCTACGAGTGACAATTTTACAAGTCTAAACTAGCATATTAGCCAAACCAACTAATGGTTTTGTTGTTTTTGACCAACGTACGTGAAAGAGCGTACTCCCACCTGAAAGGCCGGCAACGTACCTGTGACTCTTTTGGTGTTGCAGGTGTCTATGGGCGACGGTGATTGCTTACCATCAGGCGACCCGTCTGCTCGTTTGCCCCCTATTTCATAAAAAAAAAAAAAAAAAAAAAAAACGTTGCTATTTAAACACTTCACGTCGAATCTTGGTCCCTATGACAGTTCTTTTTCCATACTCTTGTAATGGGTATCGCTGTCACTTTTAAATGTTTGTAGACATTGTTTGGAAGAATATAGCACGTAAATGTATGTATAAATATTGCATAAAAGTAATAATAATATGGAACGAATGACAATTGTTCCTTATTTTCGGATTTAAGTGTGCGAATACAAGTGGAGAAAATAAACAACGGAAGACTACTTACAAAAATATTTTTACTAAAAAAAACCCGACCGCGGTGCACTTTAAAAGTGCATAAAATCCGCCATTTTGTTTATTTTAACGAACTTCATACCCAGTGACACTCGCGTCATCAAGACGAATCCAATGATGTATCATTTGTCAAAATCGGTTGTGCCGTTGAGTAGTTACGAGCGGACACAAGAACGGACATACATACAGGTCAAACACATTACCCTCCTTTGGGCTTCGCCGCAGTCGGGTAAAAAGGAATAAGATTATTTAGATATTAAGAATCCTCTAACTCTACGGTTAAATAATAGGCAAGTCGGCGGAAATAGAGTTCTGTGGACACAACCCCCCGGTACTGACTCGTTTTAACATTACATCTCAAAAGTTTTTTGTTGTAGAAGAACTGTGTTGCGAGACTTGCATCTTTTTACATGTAATGTTTTTGATGGGATTTGCAGCTTCGTGAAACGGGCCATTTATAGAGTCTAGGCTTTATTGATAGAGTCTCTCTATCGATAGAGTCTGTTTAGGGTCTATAGATAGAGGCTAGAAATGTCTAGAATCTATTAAACAATATACCTTATAGACGCATGTAGTTTAAGACCCATTTAGAAGTCCTAACCGGGAAAAAATATATGAGTAAAACAATGTCTGCTTCTAATTTCTGTTGTATAAAATATTGTGAGAATAGATGACAATAAGGATATTTCTCTTCAGGCAGCTCTTATACGTAAACTTACACATATAGTACTGGCACAAAAACGAATAGCGCAATGTAAAACGTGTCAGATTAGAAAGATAACAAAAACTAAGCCACCCAAATAAAAATAATTTAAACTCGGGCTCTCGTAACATTATTTCGTCAATTAGTTCGAAGTAGGTGTTGAAACAACTGGAAGAGAATGGAGTACCAACGTTAATTGACCGAAAATTTAGTGCAAGCGGAACTACACAGTTCAAAACTCAAAGGTCATATCGCGCCGTCCCTCAACCTCTACTGTAAAACAATATTTAGCGAGCTGAATAGCAACGAATGAAATCCGAATTTCGAACTTCGGATTACGGAATACGAGTGCCGGGATCTGGCGTACGAAATCACTCGCCCGGATTCCCCGAATCGCTGGATCCCACAAAATACAGCTAGTTATGAATCGCCCGTAAAGCTTTACTGTTAAACTTCCTGGCTTAAAGACTGACATTTGAACTTTAGGGTGCCGTGGAGTTTAGACGCGAGGATCTAGGTCAAAATACCTAAACGAATATTAACGAGGCACCTCCGAATAATACAGTGGGGCGTGTCTATAAGATTTATCAAGTTTGTTGAAAATGTACAAGTAAAAGAAAACAAACTAATTCTATTCATATTATACTTATTAACTTAAATGTCATCTACCTACATTATTTTGTCACCTATGCATGTTTTATGTGAATAAATGGTTTATAATTTTAGTGCCAAGCCCCCAATTTAATTTTAAAACGCTCTTGTGATATTATTATGAAACTCGCCTTCGGTTTGTTTCATAAAACTACACTCGTGTTTTATGGACTCTCATTATGTATCAGTTGCATAAACTATTACTGTTTGATGTAGGTAAATTGCTACTGTCATACGAAGGCCCTCTTATTTCACACATTTACACAGTGGGTAAAACGAGACGCATCTATTTATAAACATGATACACTGTCACTCACACACATATGTGAAACATTTATGTAAGTTTATTCTAGTGTATTTTATGTCTAACCCAAACCCGGCTGTCACCATTCATTTGACTTACTCGTACATTAAAACATATTCCGCTACAATATATACCTCTTACAACGACGGCAAAACTCCATTACAATTTTAAATCAACGACGCGCACTGACAGGCGAGATCCCGCCAAAAATAGTGCATGCGGCCGCCATGACAGATGCGCCATGTTGGATGCGTTCACTTGTTAGCGTAATGTATTTTCTTTGTTGCGGGAGATTTATTCGTTTTTCGAGTGATAAATTTGCAGTGAAGAAGCGATGCACCGCGGTTAATGGAGTCGATTCATTAAATGCAACGTTTAAAGTGGCAATATTTTAAAGAGGTTTTAGTAAATAGGTTGGAGGTCGTGATCTGCGTATGTTCTTGGAAATTGACTTTTAGGGATGTTATGAATGGAAACTTAAGTTTTTTGTTCGTATTATGACAATATGTTTCTGAGACAAAAGATGGACTTTAGCTGCCGTAACCAACTATAAGGCTGCGTTTACACCGGAGTTATGCGAGGAAAAAATTCAACAGTACCGGGGTACCGGGCTGCACTGAGCCGGGCTCGGCACGTTGATTGGTAGTTATTTTCCTCTCTGACCGCTTAGCTACCAGATAACATAGGCTGTCATATTACATCCGATAAAAAACAGTGTTGAATCCATTTGAACGGTCTAAAACAGGGGTCTAAACTACGGCCCGCGGGCCAAATCCGTTCGAATCAGGCCCGCAGAAAGAAAGCGGGAGCCCATGGTCCGGCCGCTGTCCGGGCCGCGAAAGCTTGCTCTCCAATAAAACACAATCAGTAAGCGCATGATGCTACGCTTTGTCGCGCGATAAGTAAATGATAAAGCACACTCTAAAAAAAATTGGTTGCTCCTAACAAGATTGTGAAACTTAGTTATAATCAAGCATCTTGATTCCATACGAGCCTAACAAGACGTTAGATGCACCAACTAAGATGTTATTGATTGTTTGTCATAGTTCAATTAACATACAAAGAAGATAGAAAGAGAATCATACAAAGAAAAAAATAATGATAGAAACAAGTAATATATTTGTTAAAATTATCAAGTTTCTAGATTGTTGTTTTAATCACTAATGAACTTGCTGTTTTAATTAATCAGCCTTCGTTGATATGTTTAATATCTTGTTTGTTTTATTTAAGTTAACGGCAACAAAGAAAAATCTGTCTTAGTTGGCTCAGTTTTTTTAGAGTGCATCCGTCACTTTCACAAACTATTTATCAAAATCAAAAGCCTACATGACACCTTCATGAACTTCATGGTCGACCATGTCGTGTGTCCCGCGCGACATTTTTAAAGATGCAGTATGGGCCTTTACAAAAAAGCTTGCAGAATCTATGAAGAAAAGTTAGCTACTCGTAGGCTTGAGTGTTGAAGTGACAACTTACTAGACTAAGATGGAGACAAGGATTGCATTTAATTGCCAATCAATGAGAACGAGCCTACATCACGTTACGTCACAGATGCTTTTTAGGGTTCCGTAGCCAAAATGGCAAAAACGGAACCCTTATAGTTTCGTCATGTCCGTCCGTCTGTCTGTCTGTCTGTCTGTCTGTCCGTATGTCACAGGCATTTTACTCAAAAACTACATGATGGATATTCATGAAATTTGGAATATAGGTGTCTTTTATAAGCTGCTACTTAGATTGGTATATAAATAATTAAAATTAATATTTTTAGGGGGGGCACTCCATACATGTTAGACAAAAAATTTTATTTTTCAGCAAATATCAACGTGTGGTACATAGTTCGACAGCTCTTTAAAAAACACTGTAAGGTTTCTAAGTAATGTTTTTGATTAAGTGAATGTATTTGGAAATAATCGCTCCGTTTCTAAACCGTGCGTCCGAAAAATATGAAAAAAATCATGAAGGTAACGCTTAATTAATACTTTCAACGAAAATTATTTTCAACAAGATCGAATTAACCGTTTTTGAGTTATTGCCGATAAACTTCGCTTCTCAACAAAAGGACGTAATTGCCATGAAGATACGCTCTTTTGTTGTTGTACTTTTTTTACATCGTATTTTTTACCTTATAGTTACGGCTATGGAACCCTACACTGAGCATGGTCCGACATGCTCTTGGCCAGTTATTTTTGTGCTTGAACAGGTGCTAGCTCTAACAGCTGTCACAACTATCGGACTTCGTGGCGGTAGGCTGCCTTAGCAAAACCTCAGCACCATAGTTATAGATGCGTGTACCTAATAGCGGTTTTATTTTGTTGATATGGCTTTATAAACTGCGCCCTTGTTCATAAATAAATAAATATTGTGGGGACGATCTTACACAAATTGACCTAGTCCCAAACGAAGCAACGCTTGTATGGGTACTAGATTTTTTTTTTTAGAAACTGACAAACTCGCAACCCATCCTGGGCGTAGCGATTGTCGGACCGGGTGGTTGGCCGTGGCGTTCCCTGACCCGTTCCCGTTCCCTGGGTACTAGATGACGATATACATACTTATATACAATCTGTTCCGTATAGGAATAGACAGAAGAAAAAAAACGGTTCTTGATAGTGCCGGTTTTAGGTTGGCATTCAATAAATGACATTTCTGAAGTAGTTAGCCAAAAATGTAATATTAATGATATCCATAATTTTTGGTTGGCTGAAAATAAACAAGTATTCTTATAAAATACCCAAAGAGCCAGAGATAAGCAACATTCAAGATATGAGACAGCTGTGATCGATGATCAGAACTGTCATTATCAAATAGTTATGTCTAATTCGTATGTTGTTTTAATAGGGATGTTGCTAATGTTGAATTTTACAACATAATATAGTCACATGGATTGGAAAATACTAAATTATCATACTGCAAAAGAAATAAACAAAAAATGTATATAAAATATAAAGTTATGAGACCACAAAGTTTAAAAAAAAAACATTTTTTTATCGTCTTAAAGAAAAACCAAAGTGAATTTCGGAATGCTTAAATAATACTGAAAAATGACAACTATGTGCTTAACCGCACTTTTTCGTGCTCAAAATGGCAAAATGCTATTTTTTTCATACACACTTAGTACAGCGATGGAACGGATGACGTCATAAGTTCCTACCGTTTTGAATAGAGCGTTTTCAATGCTCAGTGCGATCTGCTACTTTTGATTACAATTTGTGGCTGTTATAGGTACTTATACAAATGTATTAGGTGTCATATAGATATTTGTTCCTCACAAATAGTAGAGACGATTTACGACAGAAAAAAAATCGAGTCAACAGGCGAATTGTAGGTATACTATTTTAGTTATAGTTTGCTCTTCCTAAGTACCTAATTGGTGAGTAGTTATTTGTAACGTTCAATACAATATGAGTGATTCTGTAGGGTAGTGGAAGAGTCGTTTGCTCTAGCGTGCGTAGTCACTCGACCATCGCGAAGAAGTGAATGTTTAACTATTTTATGGTTTACACAGTTTGTAAAGCATAAAATAAATCTTATAATTTTACATTAACGTATTATTACAACTTTACAGAAAATGTTTGGAATCCCTGCTTCTGTGTCCCTCTAGAGTCTATAGTCATCCGGTACGAACTATAGACAAATACATACTTAAATAGATAGAAAACATACAATACAATACGTACAATTTGGTTGTAAATTAAATCCGCACCTATAATGTCTCTGTTTACCCTGATGGTTGACTGGTAGAGAATGCCTTACGGCATTAAGTCCGCCATTTGTACTTTCTTGTATTGTGCAATAAAGTTTAAATAAATAAATAATAAAAAATAAAACATGCATGACTTAGGAATAAGCTCGTGCTCATCACACAAATATTTGCCCTTACCAGGATTTGAACCCGGGACCTCTAGCTTCGTAGGCGGTGTCACTTCCACTAGGCTAAACGTATCGTCATTAGGAATAGGTTAACATTTTTCTGCTCTTAGAATACAGTCACTCTCACAAGCGAGTTGAAAAGTAGTTGAACAATTTAATACCAGAATGCTGTATTAGGCCGGCCTTACACAGTCTGAATCCGAATCTGAATTCAGAATCTGAATCCAGAATCTGAATTCAGAACGCATGGAACTGCATACAATTTAACTATTATCCACACACATTCTGATTTTTTCAGATTATGAATTTCTCAGATTGATCTGACAAAATGATACTGACTTGCGTTATGAATTCAGAATATAAAAATTCAGATTATGAATTCCGGACGCACCCTTTTCTATACGATTAGTACGGATGAGCACACACATACTGGATTCAGATTATGAATCCGTCAGTCAGTGTTGCCAGATCTACTGATAAAGCAGTAGACTTTTTTATCCTAAAATTTTTAGAGTGTTCGTGGGTTTTAACGGCAGGGTCCTTAAAAATTCCGAAAAATGTCCTAAAATCTAAAATTCCTTCAGAGTTCCGCGGAGGTGTCAAAAGTTCCGGAAATCGGAACAAACGGAACCAAATGGCAACACCGGAGGCAAGGCCCCGGAATTCAGACTCTGAATTCAGATTCGGATTCAGACTGTGTAAGGCAAGGCTCCGGAATTCAGACTCTGGATTCAGAGTATGAATTCAGATTCGGATTCAGACTGTGTAAGGCCGGCCTTAAGGTGTAGCTGCTACTTCTGTAGCTGACTTTGTCTTACATAGAGTCTGTGCAGAAAAAGAATAGGATTAATTTTGGGGGGCGCTGTATTGCTTTTGTACCGTATGTGCCGTATTTTCTGTTCTGTGGCCATACTGGTTAGGTTAGTTCCGTTTTTCGCCACGCCTATTCTCTTTCCGCACAGACTCTACGCACCAACACACCGACGAAAATACATCCGCTACAGCAAGTAGGCAGTTTCATTTTCACATTATTTATTCAAATATAACGTGTCTACTGTTTGATTAGGGTGTTGTCGATACTTCGAGTTCCGTTAAAAGGCAAACTTTGTTACGGATAAATAACCTAAATCTATCGTATCTCGAAATGCCCAAGTGGCCGTTCAATCGAGGATGAATCCCTATTCCGATCTGTAAAGATCTTGTAAATTTTTCATCATCCTTAACTTTTCCTTTCGTATCGGGACATACCTACTACTTGATCACGTAAGAAATGTTAAACGGCGTTCCAGAACTTAAATTTGTGAAGTTAACTGATTGCGATTATAGATACGAAGATTAAATATATAGAAAAAATCAAACGTAACCCACTTGTAGCCAAGGCGGGGTTTGGATCCATGTCTCTGTCTTACCGGGACAACGTGCTATCCGGTACACCACCTGGGTACTAGTAGACCCAAACACAAATAACACCCAAACAAACCCAGACATAAGGCGGTTCATCCCTATTTCCTTGAATCATTACACTCAACAACGCGCCGGTTCTCTAGAACCTTTCTAGCGCGTACAATAAGGATCTGGAATGAACTTCCTGCTAAGATTTTCCCACTGCGCTACAATATGGGATTTTTTAAAAAAGGTGTCATCAAATTTCTTCGAGACCGGCAACGCATGCATCTAGTGTTGCAAATGTCTATAGGCGGTGGTGATCGCTTTCCATCAGGTGGGCCGTCCGCCTGTTTGCCAGTCTTTAGCAATAAAAAAGACAGATACAAACAGAAATACATACAAATATCGTTAGTACCGCTGTTACAAATACATGGAAAATTTCGACGGGTCTACTAGTACTCAGGTGGTGTACAGAGACGCGGGTTTGAATCCCGGCTTGGCTACAAGTGGGTTACGTTTGATTTTTTTCTATCTATTTGTGTGTGTGTGTTCGTAATAAAAAAATATTGTGGTGTTTCCACATTAAAACATTCTAAATACATTAGTTAACTAATAGGTCAAAATATTTAGCATCGAAACACATTTGAAGGGATGTTTATAAAAACACTATAACTGGCTAGACTAGAGGAAAAAGTGGTTGGATAAAATGAGGAAAATCGCACGGAGTGGAAGAGCACCTACTTCTAGTAAGTAGTGAGATGTTTTCAGAAGGCTACGGTATGGAGTCCTTCAAGAGGGGAGTGCATAGCTCTTTAAAGGGTTGGCAACACGCCCGTAATACCTCTAGCACAGTAGGTATAGCAGTATTTTTTTTCCTTCAAAAGGTACATCACGCACTTGAAGTGTCCGCGCAGTGTACGAACGCCCTTCAAGCAAAGTTTTAAGAATGCGTAAGAATGCTCCAGCATGGATCGCGCTCACACAAACGTGCTAACGCGCGTCTGTGTGAATACGTGTCACGCGCGCTCCTCTCCTAAGCGGCCGAAGTTGTACTACCTTTTCGTCTTTATACTTTGCCCCTAGTGTTGCAAGCGTCCATAGGCTACGGTGACTGCGTACGCACGTATGTTACACGTATGTTTGTTTGCCACCCTAGTAGTATAAAAAAAGATACGCAAAACTTTAACTTATACTTAATGGGGATGTTGCCTAATGTTGAATTTTACAACATAATATAGTCACATGGATTGGAAAATACTAAATTATCATAACATAGAAGAAATAAATAAAAAATATATAAAAAATATAAAGTTATGAGACCACAAAGTTTTTTAAAAAAAATATATATATTTTTATCGTCTTACAAAAAAATTAAAGTCAATTTCGGAATGCTTAAATAACACTTAAAAAATAAATGTATCACAAATATGTGCTTAAACGCACTTTTTCGTGCTCAAAATGGCAAAATGCTATTTTTTTCATACAGACTTAGTACAGTGAGGACAAGAGATGACGTCACAGGGTGCCGCCATTTTGTATGAGCCGTTTTCAACGCTCGGTGCGGTCGGCTACTTTTGATTGCAATTTGTGGCTGTTATAGTAATCCAATTGTAGTAGTTATAGGTATATATTTGCTCCTCATAAACTGTAGAATCCATTTACATCAGTTACAAAATTTAGGACACAAGCCTATTCTGATTCTATTTTTTTTTTAAATTGCTATTTTTAAGTTTGACGATGCTTGTTGTGGATAATCTTTTGGTTTGTATGCGTTATTAAGTAAGTTTGACGAAGCATGTAGCGGATGATTTTCTTTTCTTACTTTTTTTCTCATGGAATAAATGGATAGAGTATTTGAAAAAAAAAAATTTGAGTAAAAGTGATTGCGAAAATGCAATTTTATGGAATGAACGGTCTTTGGAATTAATGACTGGTAACGGGTATGGGTACCCGTTGGAACAAGAATGCGGTACTTCAGAAAGGAACCAATCGGTATTACGTTGAGAAAAACTTAATTTAGAATAGGCATCCAGAGGTGGGTTACAAATTGAAACGTCAAGGAGACGAGGGTGAATCCAGTAAACAGTCGTGTATACATTATAATATACTCGCGTTGTCCGTCGATACAGGTAAAGTGGCTGTCGTCGGCAGCGCGGCCACTTTGATTTGTTAACATCTGACCGGCAGCCGAGGATCCCTGGGGATTTGTACTATCTGCCGCTTGTTTGATGTGGCTCAGTGCAAATCTCTTTAGGTTGAACTCGACCAGCAACTGCGTTGATTTTGAAATTGCAATGTTGATTAATGACTCTTTGCTTTCAAAAGATTTTGTAACTGATACTGTAAATAAAATAAATATAGTGAATAAGATATAATAAAACAAGGAGAATAGTAGTTTGAGGAGATAGGGAATTTATAACAACAATCTGTAAGCGTACAAATAACTATCATAAAATAGTACATAACACAACTAGGGTGGTAAAACAATGATAGGCCGTGATCGCAGATGTTTGCGGCCCGAGCTGTATAGTATGCTTAATAAATGTATGCCTAAATTCAGCTGAATCTGATACCAGAAAGTGAGTAAAGTACTAAAGTATTATGAACGAAACATCTTTCGCATAATATCATAATATTTGTGTAACTTTACAAATCAAATCAAATTAAATCAAATAAATTAAATAAAAATTAAATAAATTAAAATTAATTTAAATAATTAATTAAAATAATAATAATATTATAATAATGTGTTTGTATTTTGTAATTTCACTTTGTATTTTACTTTTTATATATATATTGTAAAAAGCCTAATCTAAGAAAATAAAGATATACCTGAATATTATAATAATAATATTTATAATTAATTTAAATTAATTTTAATTTTTTTAATTAAATTTAGAATTCGCTGGCAGTCGTTAATGCTTTAATAAAAAATCAAATTAAATCATTTTATTTTTGCCAGTACAGGGGCTCTTTTACAGGCCTGATTCACCTCGCCGCAAGAATTTCATCAGTTTCTCTTTTCAACAATTGTGACATGATTACATGGAAATAACACAGTTCATCCATTTCCTACTCTCCTTTTCTAGTTTATTTTCAACCTGTAGGAAAAGTATAGTTTATTGCCATAAAACACCCATCGCCATCTGCTGAAAAAGCACAGAATTCCTAAAAACGAACCCAAAACTTGCACGATAAATATAACAAATGTCAAAACTATTCCGCCACCCCGCATCAGATAACGCTGGATGTGGACGTGTCTCGGCGAATCTTCCCGAATAAAACTGCCGTTCACCCACAATTGTCGCTTGCTGCTTCTTATCGCACGACAATGAGCCTAAGCAGCTTTCCGACTCAGATGTTTACTGGTCTATTCTGACCTACATCTATCCCAACACCACCACAATCGAATCCCAACTTTATCGATAACGAAATAAAGTTCAGATTAGATCGCGGGGTCTGAGAGCTTGTTAGATCGAATCAAGATTGTTTCGAGTAGTTTCCATAGGTTTGGAGGCGTTAGTGAAATCTGTCGTCGTAAACAAGTTGTTTTTATAGAGCGCTGTCTTTTGTTCTGTCGAGATAACTTTGAATACCTGCGATATCTCGAGACTAGAGGTTTGCTACTCGATTTTCTGTTTAGAGCCGGCTAGATAACATTCAAAATAGCTAGTCATTTAGTAGCCTGTCACTGTAACTACATTTGGGGATGACAAAAACTTTATGTAGCTGTAACTGGAAAATTTACACAAAATGCAGTCGTATCGTGAATACAGTTCGATAAATTACAATATGTGGAAATGACAATGAATTCTATAATGGCTGCGATAACTACAGTACTAAATTGATAAGCACTTTTAGCCTATGCCCTAGTCATATTAGATTACTTTATTGTAAATTTTACTCACTTCTTCTGTCACCTTTAGGTTCAGTATACAAATACTGGGTGCGTTCATCAGGCATGATCGAAGTCAAGTGCAAGCCCATTTAATGTAAAACAATAGTAGATTGTGTCACAAGGGAGCAAAATGATGTATTTACGGCGAGGGCGTATATTGAATCCTGAACGAAGCGAAGGATTATACAATAGAATCCCGAGCGTAGCGAGGGATTCTAAAGTATAATCCGGAGCGTAGTGAGGGATTCAAGTGTTAACGCCCGAGGTGAAAATAATTTTGCTACCGAGTGACACATACTGCTTTTCACACCGACTATGAGGAAAATTTAAATACAAACGCTACCTACCAAAATAACGAAAACGAAATATATAGTCAAAGAGCATCACACATTTAGTTTATTACTTTTTACGGACGGGACGAATTTACCACTTCCATATTATATTTATGGCCCTCGCCTGCGGCTCGGACCCCAAACACCTGTGGTCTGGGCCATTCCTTATTATCGACTTTATGTAGAGTCGATATGTAGAGTCAATGTAGAGTCGATATGTAGAATCGATATGTAGACTCGATATGTAGAGTCAATAATGTAGAGTCGATAATGTAGAGTCGATATGGAGAGTCGATATGTAGAGTCGATATGTAGAGTCGATATGTAGAGTTGATATTTAGAGTCGATATGTAGAGTCAATAATGTAGAGTCGATAATGTAGAGTCGATATGGAGAGTCGATATGTAGAGTCGATATGTAGAGTGATATTTAGAGTCGATATGTAGTCAATAATGTAGAGTCGATAATGTAGAGTCGATATGGAGGGTCGATATGTAGAGTCGATATGTAGAGTTGATATGTAGAGTCGATATGTAGAATCGATATGTAGAGTCAATAATGTAGAGTCGATATGTAGAGTTGATATGTAGAGTCAATATGTAGAGTCTATAATGTATGGTATGGCAATGGCATATTCTAAGTAGGTTCAAACTAAAAATACCCTGTAGGTAGTCCTTGAACAGAAAAGTATCACTTTGATCCCTCTTATGAGGGATCAAAATACTTTTTTCTGAATAGGAGGTGTGAAAAAATGTTTTGCTGTATGGATGGATGGAGATTTTTTTTTACTTTTTGTTCATTTTTCATGGATGGACTCTTATTACTCATTCCTTTTGGGACTAACTGAAGTTTTTTGCAGGTAACTTTTGAATAATAGGTACAAAATTTTAGCGCAAGACGAGACACCTTAATACTCGTATTACCCAAGTATCTCGACCGCGACCAATTTCTCTCGGTTTCAAACTCAAGGAAACTTAAAATGGCGTATAAGCAGGAAAAATGTGGAAGCTCGATAATATTGTTAGAAATTTGAAGTAACTTTCTTAATGCCAATGCGATCCCCGTCCGCGATAATTCGCTTTAAAGTTACAGTTCAAAGTTAGTTTAACCTTTTGGTCTACTTTGAATAATTCGATGTGCAAATATTGCATCTCTTTAACTAAGTAAGCGTTAGGGTTCATTGTTTTGGTTATAATTAACTAGAATTTTCCCGCGGCTTCGCTTGCGTTCTTCCCGATACTATCCCAAAGGAACTCTTCACTGGGAAAGGAACTCTTTTCTCTTCTCTTTTCTTTTAATATCCGGGCAATTGCATGAAAATGTAACGGAAGTTACCATTTTATCGCGTGTTTATTTTATTTATTTATGGCGGAAATGTAAGTATTAATTTTAATCTAGATAAGTATAACTTTAATCCAATAAAAATCAATATATTGACATCTGAATTTGCACCATCAATGAAGAAACACGCGAGAAATTGGTAACTTACGTTACTTTCTGTCGTGGAATTACCTATCCTATGTTTCAATCCAGGACTCTGTCTACTTGCATGCCAAATTTCAGTTCAATCCATTCAGTGGTTGCATACAGCGTTATTTAATAACAAATATACGTTCAAACATCCGAACATCTTCACAAACTTTCACATTTATAATATAAGTAGGATAAAAGAAAGGATAGGGCTTAAGGAAAATAATAGAATGTAATATGTATTACACCATTTTTTGGAGACACCTATTGCACGTTGATGACGTTGCATCTGTAAAAGGTTAGTGATTGGCTAGACTTAGTGTCACTGGCAAATCACAGAGCTTGATTTTTCCACCTGATTTGATAGTACTCTTTTTTCTCAATGTCTTAATAGTGATGACGGATGGGTTGGGATAATAAGTTTGTGGCAAAGCGGTTTAAATAAATGAAGCTTTACCCGGATCTGGCCTTTTTCTACTTGTAAAAGCGTCGGCGCTGGCTAACATAATATACCTATAACTTATTAACTACAATAACACAGTCCACTTTTACAGAAATGTTACCTGTTATTTTATTAATAAATCATGTCCATACTCGTATTTCATGAACGTGACAAGTGGCAACGACAATTTCAGATTCATTACACAATCAATAACCTGGACTCGTATTTTATATTTGTTATTGTTAATGACTTTATTGGTGAACAAATATTGTGAAAGATAATTATGGAAGTTGAGACGGATTGACGAAGATAACTCAAGACCACCATGACACCTAGAACCGTGTAGTCTAGCCCTAAGTAACGTAGTCTGATTAATTTTTTTTTATAAATATACTTTTAAAGTATTTGTTCCTGAGTCTTGGATGTTTTATATATATTTAAGCAAGGACCATTAAAACAAGAGGACTGTCATTCTCCATACAAAAAGCTGTTCCCCGTTATTTACAACGCCATCTATAAGCTTGGTATAGCAATTATATTATTAACAATTATTCAACTTTGCAAGCGTGACACAGTATTTAAATGTTAGAATTTATTTGTTATTAGCTGTTTAAGAATTAATTGTTACTGTACTATGTTTCTTTGTTCAATTATAACATCGTTAAATGTTTAGTTTTTTAGCGCCATCTAGTTTTTGCCTGGACATCCCTTTGCGGTCGGGGTACAATCTAAAGTATGGAGAATGACAGTCCTCTTGTTTTAATGAGCATTGCAAGCATTGCTTAGTTTGGGACTACGTCGATTTGTGTAAGATTGTGTCTTTGTGATCTTAAAATTTAGAGAATTATTTTTTTGGGTTCATGAGAATTTGGCTACAGTTGTAGATGTAACTATTAAGAAATAGCACCAAATAATAGACGAAAACCGTCATGTTTTGGTTTTGAACTCATGACCCAAGTGCATAGAGATTCAACCCGTCCACGAGCTCTCCTCTCACAGCTCTACTGAATCTCTGTTAAATCTGTTCGGGGGAAAAGGGTTCCGCTAATGCACGTATTTGCGATATTTATGGTATAGGTACTTTCACGAGAGTTGAGGTCAATGGTTACACACACAGCTACATGAAGTACTCATTGCAAAAAAAGTGAATGAATGAAATGAATGAGTGAGTAAATAAACACAAGGCTATAGTTTAAACAAACTTTTTGGTATATCTTGCAATTCACTGTTGAACCTGCTATCGGTACGAAAAAATAACAGTAATTTCAAAATCCCGTTGTCATTACATGACAGTGTTGTTGTGTGCGTGGCCTCAACTCTGCTGGAACTACCTATATCGTCAAGTATAGTAAGTCGAGGCTACGTTAATCGTCCTTCATTGCGATAATAACGGCGTTTCCCGTTAATGTGGCCCCAGCATGATAGAGTACAAGATTCCGATTGGCAGCACCAGTTGGCAGCATCTTTCTTGTGCATGTTCCCTATAGGATAGTACCGGGACAAGTAAATATCTGACACCACCAAATTGCTGCAAAAATACAGCGGTTTTATGCATCGCTGCCGGCCTCCTTATGCAACTCGTCCCGCCAGAGGCCAGAGGGCGTCCCACGCTACGCCACACTGAGCAGTGGACGTGCCTTGTGGGAGGCCTATGTACAGCAGTGGACTGCAACGGGCTGATGATGATGATGATACAGCGGCGTAAAATATTTTTGCATGTCCTGCTTTGTCATATGTGATGACCGATGTCGGTACTATTCTGCACCGCTATCCCAACAAGACTGTCTTTTTATGTTTTCCTTTTCAGCACAGTAGGGGCGTGGACGCGGACAATACCCGAGGAACCCTAAAAACTAACGTCTGCGCCCGACGCGCCGCGGACAACCCGTAATAGAGTAATGAGGAGGGGTAGATGGCGGCACTCGCGGTGCTGCCTTTTAAGCTTTACAGCAGGGTGAATATAGCGTT
The DNA here is from genome assembly GCA_947034925.1 of Eudemis profundana. Classification (NCBI taxonomy): domain Eukaryota; kingdom Metazoa; phylum Arthropoda; class Insecta; order Lepidoptera; family Tortricidae; genus Eudemis; species Eudemis profundana. The sequence continues at coordinate 21,929,385 of OX344805.1, read as the reverse complement.
TTAACAGCGTTTTTTTTTTCGTCATTATCATGTCGGCAATTATACATAATCCGCACAATCGATCGATACCCTGCTGACGCGGCAAACTTGAGTATTGTCAGGCGTGTCTCGCTCCGCGATTTTGTTTCGCGGTAATTATTATTATTCCTGCCTAATGCCCAGCCCAGCAAGCCCGGGGCTGCGCCGACACCCGGCAGCGCCTGTGTGCGAAACCTATGAAGCCCAAAGGAGGGTTATGTGTTTGACCGGTATTTATGTAAGTATGTATGTATGTAAGTATGTTTAACGACGTGTTTGATAAACAGTTATATAACGTCACGCAAATATTTTTTTTAACTACCTCTAATTAACTAGGAAATTCAAGCTATAATAATAATTTTATTTTTATCGACAACCCTAGCGGTGGATGTGGCGACCAGAAAGAGCGTGCGTTATGAGTTAGAGCGGGAAGGTAGGATGCGGTGCATTTTTGTGACTCGAACGTGGGTTTTGTTAGATAGTGCGACTTCTGTACGAAGTACTATTACTTTTCTGTGGTATTGTTTAAACTAGATTTCAAAGTTGAACGCACGATCGTATCAGTCAGTGCTGTAAGGGCTAAGAAAATCAAACACCAACTTTAGCACCAAATGAGGTTAAGGTGATTCGAATATTTCGAATCGGTCGTTCTCCATACATATAAAAAGAAGATTCTCATCCGCTTACACGACGTCAATCATTGTATTGTTGATGTGTTATAGCATTTTATCTGCGTAAAACAATAAGAAAAATTTCAAGAGACCATAGTTAATGTGCAATCGGCCATTTATGACCAGCGCCATTTATTAGCATCATTTGAAGTCATATTATGTTTTTGTTACAATTTTTTTTTGAGTTTTATGTCGCTTCGTGTGCATAAAAGTTTTCAAACAGAATTAGTGCCGAAAGTATTTTATCCAGATGTAATTTTATTTATATTCAAGTTTTGACAATATTTTCTATGTAAAAACTAGTACTTCATAACTTTACATGAGAATAGGGAACGTGCACGACGAAGGTACTGCCAACTGGTGCCACCAATCTAAATCCAATACCCTCTCATTCGGGGGCAACATTGACGGAAACGCGACATTTATTGCGATGAAGGACGATTAACGTCAGTGTAGCTACGACTTACTATATTTGACATTGACACTTAGGTACATATTGTCATTGACATTGACAGCTTGATTTGACAGGGGTGATAGTTTTCTTTATTGTCCACCCGTATCTCTTTTGTCGTTTAGTGCTGCCACCTATAGTTCGTGCACGTTCCCTATACAGCCTAAACATTTTTTAATACAGATTCAGGATTGAAACGCATAACCGTAACGCGAAAATTTCACCAGAACAGTGACACAAAAAACGCCTCTAGGTGGAAAAAATGCGGGCAAGAGAACATAAGTGTACGCAGATATGACACCCGTCCCTGTCTCGCCCGCATGTTGCTGCATAAGAGAATGAGATAGGTGACATAAAAAGTGGTTGTTAATTGCATTTTGTTTTTCCTTCAAAGTTGTTACGCGGGTGTTGGTGATTATGGAGTCTTTTGAGCTCGTTCGCAGAACACGTAAATGAAGTTTGTAATTCCAAGAAGTTAGATATAAGCATTTCTAAAAAAATACTATTGTGAAGTTTTCTGCCCATTTCATGTTATTTCTATTTAGAATTATGAGCTCTTTCCATCCCAATAGAAGAAAGAAAGTGTCCCAAATTTTCTATACATTAATGAAACCTAAATTTTCTATACATAAGTGAAACTATCCTTGTATTTTGTAGCTGAACACCACTCCAATAAAACCTTTGGACAGTTTTGGAAAGCTGTAAACAAACATAATCACAAGTCTGGCCTCCCTGTGAGCGTTGCCGGTGCGCATGACCCTAAAGACATTGCGAATCTTTTTCAGCGCCATTTCAAGGTGGAGTCGCCACTGGGACCCTCGCGGATGTTCAATGTTGATACCATCGCAACGGACAAAACCGTTATTATAACCGCTAGGCAGGTAGCTGCCGTTATCAAGAATATGGTTAGAGGTAAGTCGCCGGGGCATGATGGTCTCAGCATTGAACATCTGCAGTATGCCCTACGTATTAAGCACTCTTATTTACCTGTAGACCTCATGCGTACCGTTGTTGTGCCAGTAGTGAAGAACAAAACGGGTGATGCTACTGACATCTCGAATTACAGGCCCATATCCCTGGCAACTATTGTAGCCAAAGTATTGGACAGGTTGTTAGATGGTCTCCTGGATCAGCACTTTCGTCCTAACGATGCGCAGTTTGGCTTCAGGTCGGGTCTATCAACGGAAAGTGATATTCTGTGCCTCAAACAGACTGTCCAATACTATACTCGAGGGAAAACACCGGTTTTTGCCTGTTACCTAGATTTATCCAGGGTCTTCGACCTGGTGTCCTATGGATGTGCTCTGGGACAAGATAAGTACTCAGACGACTTTACCATGTGAAATTACATCTCTGATGAGTTATTTGTATAGCCACCAAAAGAATTGTGTCAGGTGGGCAGGGCACTTGTCAGAGGAGTACGGGTTGGAGTGCGGGGTGAGGCAAGGGGGGCTAGCCTCACCTAGGCTCTTTAACCTATACATAAACGGTCTAATCGAGGAGCTCAGCAGTACCAGAGTTGGATGCCATGTTGATGGAGTGTGCGTAAACAACATTAGTTATGCGGACGACATGGTATTGCTGAGCCCCTCGGTTAGGGCCCTCAAGTGCCTCTTGGCAATATGTGAAAATTACGCGGCGGCTCATGGACTCAAATATAATGCTAACAAAAGTGAGCTTATGGTATTCAAGGCGAACACAAAAACTTACACATAACCATCCATAATGTTATCGGGTGCTCCCTTAAAACAAGTCAGCCAATTTAAATATTTGGGTCACTGGGTCGCCGATGATTTAAAAGACAACGTGGACATAGAACGGGAGCGAAGGTCGTTGGCCGTCCGATGTAATATGTTGGCCCGCAGGTTTGCGCGATGCACAGAAGGAGTAAAAATCACTATTCAAGGCCTTCTGTGTATCTTTCTACACATGCAGCCTGTGGGTAAATGGGTTCCAATGCAATTTCATTAGATTAGGTACTTACTAACATTAGATTAGAGTAATTGTTACTAACTTAAATGTATGGACTATCTGTCTGAAATAAAAGTTATTATTATTTGCGCTACCATTATACAAAGTGGATATGGAAAAATGGTGACACAATAGGAAAAAAAATTGGGACAATTTTTTGTCCCATTCGGATTGTAAGAACCCGTAATTATAAGTAGAAATAACATAAAATTGGCAGAAATTTTCACACAAAAAAAATTAATTGCTCATATAACTGTTACAAATTACTAGACACTGCTCCGCGACTTCGTTTGCGTAAATTTAGAGGAGGTATTTCAAAAAGTATTATCTTAGTGCAGCTCTACGTCTCTTAAAGCCTTAAAGCACATGGTTGCTTCCAATTTCCTTGTTAGGACCGATAAGGAGTGGAACTCTCTTGCAGCAGACCTCTTCCCAGAAAGTCGAGGGTGAATAGGCACTATCTAGGTAAGCATGCTCCATCATCGACTTCATTTTCACTTACCAACAGGTGAGATCAAAGTCAAATGCTTACCTATCGTGAAAAAAAAATGTTAAATATCTATACATTATTATTTAAAATTTTGTCCGTTTGTGAGCGCACCGCTGGACCGATTTCGATTAATTCGATGTACTCGTACAGGTTATTATGACTCCAGTTAACACGTCATATCCTTTTTTCCCGGCTAAACCGAAGCAAAAAAAGATATGTAACTCAAAATATAGTGTTTAGTATATATATTTTTCATCACACTTTCTCGAAAATGGTGTCGTTACACTTAGGTTCTACGGGCCGTAAATGACCTATTACGCCCTAGGGCGTAATGGTTTTCTTTTTAAATTTGAAACGATGGTTTTGTTTTACTCTTATTTGTCGTGTTCAAAGGAAATGCCAATTTACTTTTTTAACTTTTATCATAAACACATATTTCTGTAACATTAATTTAATGTTTAAATAGTCTATTTCAGTATTTTGCAACTATAAAATCAACCGTTTTAGGTCTTTACCGTTATGGTTTCCGAACGTGACTTGACTGACATTCGCATTGTCTATGGAATGGATATATGTCACTAATGTCACTGTCAGTGTAACAATTTTATTGAGGTTAAGTAAGGTTATTTTAATTAGATTTCCTCACAAGTGTGATGAAAAACATTGTGTGTGCCACGGGCGGTAATGGAATTACAAACTCATGTTATTAAGGCCCTCGACTTCGCCTCGACCTTGTAGCAAACACTCGTTTGTAATTCCTCACTTACCGCCCTTGATACACAATGTACTATTGCAAAACCAAAACATTAAGCTAATAATACATACATTAATACTAGGTATACTCGTAGGTCCTGGTCCGGTGAAGAATTATTAATGACTTATTATATTAAAATTAAGTCTCCATAATGCAACTTTCAGTCTTAGCTCAATATGTACCAGACGCATGCGCAGTTGCGCACAGTAATTTTTCCTAGATAATGATCCCACTAATGATTCACAACATTACTAGCACAATCGCTTAAGACGTAAGGGTCAAAAATTGTCCAAAATTTTCGTTGAGGCGAAAATTAGGAGAGTGTTTTTTTATGTGTCAGTCTACTTAAATATTATACCATAAATATGTGCACTGCACAGTTACATTTTTTCCTAGATGATCCCACTTCTGATACCGGTAGCTTTCCTAGCACAATCGCTATTAGTCATGGCTCAGAAAACTGTTCAAAAACTTGATTCTGGCGATAGTTAGGAGAGTTCTGGATAGTTTGGGCGCCAACTAGCGCCAGAACAGAATGCTGTGGCGTTAATTGACGACAAGTTTTAATTGGCCCCTACCAGGGGCGAGGGCGGGGCGGCGCGAAATTGGCGGTTTTGTTGGACGGGGCAGATGTAGTTCATAATCTGTTCATTGTTCGTCATAGGTAAGCGCGAGCAGTTACAACCGTCTTTCGAATCTTTGAAGAGAACATAATCTTTAATAATAAATACGCCGCGAGCGACATTTGTTTTTAACTTCGCTTCTAACTCACCCGCATATCGCAAGTGTGATAAGGCACTTAGTAACGGACGCTGGACTGTCAACATCTCCAGCTTCTCCTGAGGATGCCTCGTAGACCTCGACCTCATTCTGCAAACTGGCCATTATCATTGTCAATAGTCTGAAAAATTTCAACGGAACATAATTCAACCGACTTTTCACCTCTCATCTCTCATTCATCTTCCATTCATACATAGAATCACCCCATTACAGTCCATTGTCCATTACCTATAATAAAGTCACCAATATTTGCGGATTCAACCGCCTGTATCCCTCGCGGGGACTGAAATCCCGCCATTTCACAGTCACAAAAAAAAACAAAAGAGGCAAAACACGTGTCGACTTTTATATTTTTATTTATTTGCATGTTTTTTTTATTTTGCTTGTGGTTGCATGAAAAAATACGTAAGTAATTACAACGTGCCAGCACTAATAATTGACTAACACGATTTCATATTGCGGATTAGCAAAGCAATATTTTTGTTTAAATTAACATGGATTTCCGCAAGGTTAACTATTCCACTAATATTATAAATGCGAAAGTTTGTGAAGATGTTTGGATGTTTGGATGTTTGGATATTTGGATGTTTGGATGTTTGTTACCTTATAACGGGGTAACAACTGGATGGATCAAGCTGAAATTTGGCATGAAAGTAGACCAAGTCCTGGATTGAAACATAGGATACATTATATCCCGGTAAAGAGTTCCTTTGGGACAATAACGGGAACAACGCGGGCGAAGCCGCGGGAAAATGCTAGTTTAAAATAATTGATAATATCGATCAACTTATAGAAGACTAGCATTTTCCCGCGGCTTCGCCCGCGTTATTCCCGTTATTGTCCCAAAGGAACTCTTTACCGGGGTATAAAGTATCCTATGTTTCAATCCAGGAAATCGTCTACTTACATGCCAAATTTCAGCTTGATCCATCCAGTTGCTATCCCGTTATTAGGTAACAAACATCCAAACATCTTCACAAACTTTCACATTTATAATATTAGTGGGATGGGATAGTGGGATGGGATGGGATGATAGTACCTATGTAAGATACAAGAGGTCGCTCGAGATTTGTACTTTATGCCATTTTGAACCTCATATCATACGTATGCTCCAGGCACGTGACGAATAGCAAAAACTCGTGATTTCATCCATGGTATAATATAATTATACAAGAAAATCGGAAATGTTCTTTCCGAAATCACATATTCCGATGTCACGTTAATGTCGCCATTGATTAAAAACCTCCATAATTTAAGAAAATGTAAGCACCACTCATAATCAAAAAACCACAGGCCGCAAATTACAGGCCGACGAAATTACTTTTTTACATGTTAGTTGTTTATTCGGGTGAAAAGAATGTAATGTTACTAGCTCAAGGTTTTGCAAGCAATTTGCCTTGTACACTGCCACTTTAGTGTTGCAGTTCTTGAAGCTATGTCGATTACTTTGGTTTCCTCACTTTCGATCCGATCTTGCAAAAAGAAACAGTAAATCATATAAAAAAAAATCACCGCTCGTTTCCTAGCTCTACTGACGCTGATAAAAACCCGTCCCTCGCTTGCCGTATCCCATGGTTATAGAGTCTACATCAGCGTAGCAAGACCGCCGCCAGGTAACTGATTTGATAACTTTGAACCGAAAAAGTTAACTGGCTAGTTAACTGACTGACCGCGCATTACGGCAGTGATCAATGTTGCCAAGTTTCGACAGTTTAGCTAGTTTGGCGTTAGTTGAGAAGTTTTCGGGAATCGGAAAGTGTTGGCTACTTGTGAAGGTGGAAAAGCGATTGTAGGTGTTCAAAAAAAATCACAATGTAGGTATTGGTTTACGGGGGCGACTTTTCCGCAAATCGACGACAGATATGCGCCTATTTAGTGTGATATTCACGATTCAGTAATGTACTTACTTAGGGCGGTAAAACAAAGAATGTCTCAGATCGCAGGTATTTGACGCCCGAGCCGAAGGCAAGGATGATAAATATGCGATCTGAGGTTTTCTTTATTACCGCGCGTGGTAAGTAAGTACATTTTACGTCTCCCCTAGGCCAACGAGTGGGATTTTCCGCACGCGTAGCGGACGGTTATTGCCAGGTGTGACGTAAATTAATAAGTGTGTCTGTATATGGGTACCATATTGTAGAATTCCAAGTACATACTTATATTTATACCACGCAGATTCTTTTGAGATTATGAAATCAAAACACATTTCTCAACTCCGCGTAATAGTAAAGCTGTGCACACAAGGAGAGTTGCAAACAAACGGAATTTAGCTGCATTAGCAAGTCTCCGGGTTGTCATAAATCCTTATTAACAGAACTAATAACTGCACTGCACTACCCAAGATGCATGTGTGCTGCTGTTACGGGCGGCACATTAGATACTGGATAAGTTTATAAAGTTTATGAATAAAGGATTCGTCCGTGAGAGAATAATATTTTGTGGGCGTTTCTCTAGTGATATCAGTGGCATTGATTTCGGTGCTATCTTTAATGTTGAAGTCCCGGGAGATTCGCATGATAATTTCCGATATCTGGCAAACAGGCAGGTGGCCCACCTGATGGAAAGTAGTCATTGCCGTTTATAGACATTTGCAACACTTAACCAATGCGTTGGCGGTCACGAAGACATTTGAGGACACCTTTTTAAAAAAATCCCATATTGTAGCGCAGCGCTGTAGGAAAATCTTAGCTGGAAGTGTAATTCCAGAAAGGTTTTATCGAACCGGCGCATTGTTGAGTGTAGTGACGCAAGGAAATGGGAATGAACCGCCTGTAGATGACGAGCCTACTATTTACTCGAAAATGTCGTGCAAATCTCTTAAGGCTTTGACATTAATGATGCCACCGAAGTCAACGCCACTAAATCACCGTAGAAATGTTCTTATCTGTTTAACCTGTGTGTTGTCTATCCGGTGTTTTTTTTTTTGGAAAATTTTCTTGGTAAAATTCCGGTTTTCACAATACCGCTCAGGTAACAGGATAACTTTGCTCCGTCGTGCCTTAATTTCAGTGGATCATGATTCATGATGATTAATGTCACTTCATACAAAAAGTTTTTAGTAATCGACCTAAAGGGTCAAGCTTAATAATTATCATCCCCCTTGAGTCACTATCATTTTTATTTTTACTATATTTATTTAAGCACAAGTTATACAATTACTAAAATAGAAAGAAAATAGTCGACCAAAGAATGTATGAATGATTAGTACCAAATAGATATACTAAAGGATCAAATAAGTTGTCAGCAACCGAGTGGAAAAACCAACATCCGTCCTTGCCCTCGTCCCTGAGGAGCCGTCGCCAGGACTCGTGATGGCGCTGCATAAATGATGCCCAGGCGAACTGATGACGGCCCCTCCCGGGAGAGGCAGTTTGGTTCGTTTGCGGCTAATGCAGTGGAAGTGGACGTCAACGCGTCATAAGCTATGTGACGTCATCATAAAAACAAAATTGCGGACTCTGTACGCCATATTGTGTGCTTGGAATAAAAAAAATCTTCCAACTCCATCGAGTAAAATAAGATGAGAATTTTAAAGCTGATCATAAAACTATATACTTTAATTAACTTTTCAGCTCGCGTTCATATATGGCAGTCGTGTTTTTTTTACTTTTAATAATGGTTAGGTTATTTCAGAACGTCTTCAGTCTGGCCGTGAAATGTTCGCCTAGGCCTTCTCTTTCAACATTTCCGTTTACATTTGTAAACGGAAAGATTGTAGATTTGCCGAGTCAGTTATCTTTCAAGCATTCGTCAGTGCCTACGCCGCGTCGATGTTGACTAGTATACTACACATACATACATACTACACATACGTCAACATTTAGGTATAATAGCTCCCGACTTTCCGAACCTTGCTGATGACGGATCGTCCGGGGCAGGCGTTTTGGTTCGTTTGCGGTTGCGGCTAATGCAGTGGAAATGGACTTCGACGATGTAGACTCTGAAAGGCATTAAAGATTTTGAAAAAAAAAATGAGGTGAAGTTTAGTTATTTTTTGCATATTTATAAAATTTATTTTGCTAGGTTGAAGTAATTTGTATTTACTACGGGCAAGTACCCTATTATAGGCAACCACGGCTCACAACTTTAAGTTTTCCTCGAAACAGTTGTACTTAATATGAAGTCGATCAGTGCGCGTGCGCTGCACAACTTGTCTGCATACAGCTCTGATTGGGCCCAAGTTTTAATTAAACAGAACGCAGTTACATCGCTAGTTCGGTCGCCCATCGACCACTGAACATTGCGGAAAAGCATTTCAGTAATTTTATTGGTCTTCTGATACGACACGGCGCTGACTTTCTCCTTCACTTGTAAATCAGTAAGAGCAGGAGTGGCTCATTCTGCGATTTCACCGCGCGGCTAATAATACCAAATTTTGCCCCTCCGGAGGGCTTAGCCAGCGACCAGAAACAGCACGCGTTATGTGATAGAGAGAGACGGTCGGATGCGATGCGTTCCGTCCGGTGGGCGCACCCAAACGTCAGTTTTGTTAGAAAGAGAAATTTCTGTATGTAGTACTTATTCTGCGGTTCATAACAATTCCGTATGTTGTGGCATTGTTCGTTCGACAACTTTACATATATTATCATTACTATCAACCCTGGCACGACAGCGCAGATCCTGTCATAGGCGGCTATGCCTGTCAAATGTTTGAGCGTTGGACAACTGTTAGTCCTTAAACTGTGACCATATTGACCACCTCATCATCGCTCAAGCGCCACGTCACTGCCTTTACGGTGCACCAGCGTTCTATAAGCAGCGGTTTGATCGCTCCTTTAGACTCCAATTCGGGTATGTCTTTATGTTCCATAAAAAGCTAACTCTATGCCTCAAATTTTAGAACAATAGGTAATCATTAAAATGACAAGAATAAAAGTAAAAATAGCTAAGATATTTTTCATCCATTGAAAATCACTTTTAGTATGCTACTCCGCACATATCCATGCTCGTGGTTCAAGTATTCAAAGCAGTAATGAAATCTTCAGGATCATTGTTGCACTTCCAAGACTTGTAACCAAACCTGACAGAAACTACACATCTAACAGTAGGTATAACGTGTTGGAACTTAAGCCAAAGGGTTAAGGTTCAAATTTGTGTACAAATTACGGACTCAATTGTAGCATTTCGTGGATACATAGAGTAGACCGCGTCGCAGAGACAATGTAGAGGCATCTTACTAATACATCATAAGTGTGCAAGTTTGTTATTTTATGCCACACCTGGCCATAAAGTGACTTTTTCCGCACGCTGCGCGTACGGAAAAAGCCGCTTTCTGGCCAAGTGTAGACATAAAATTATGTACACAACACGGGAGGTAATAAAGAAAGCCCTCGATCGCATATTTACGTCCCTCGCTTAAAGCTCGGGCCGCAAACATCTGCGATCTCGGCCTTTCTTTGTATTACCACCCTAGTTGTGTAATGTACTATTGTATGCAAGTAAGTTATTTGGATGTTTGTTACTAAAATATAATGCGGTGCCAATTTGATGGAATGAGATGAAATTTGGCTCACAAGAAGACCTAGCCCTGAATCAAAATATAGGATACTTTATAGTAAAAAGTCTTATAGGAATAATAACGAGATTAACGCGGGTAGTAATGGGTCAATGCTAGGTGCCTATAAGATACAAGTTGTACCTATGTACAGGCCTTTTTAGTGTAACGTTTTTTAGGAGAGAATCTATGAACTACCTATATTTTTTTTCCTCAAAGCCATTGACGTCATTTTCAGCCTCCCGTAATTTTGTGCTGGCTAAAGCTAGAGCCCTGAATTCTTAAGGATATATAGGGCATATTTCTCACTATTGTTGATAATTATGTGTATTGTTGTTGTATACAACGTGTCCCAAAACTCAACGATAAGCCGGCACCAGAGGATGGAGCTACTTATGATTAGTCGAGAAAAAATAAGGAAAAAAATATATCTCAATTATTTTAGAAATTACAGAAAAAAAATGAAATTCATCGAAAATCGACATCCCTAATGGTATTTTTAACGACCATGTCTACAAATATTCAAATATTACTGTTTTTTTTTGGTTTTGGAAACTTAAGTAGCCCTGCTATCTAACACAGTTCTTAAAAATACCATAATACATGTAGTTTTTACACAAAAAATAATCAAAATCGATTTTGTCCCTACAATTTTGAAAGATTTTTTCTTACAGTCCACTTTCAATCATCATGGTGTAAAAAAATTGTATTGACACCACTATGGCAATTATTTTCAAAAGTTGACGCAACTAACCAAGATTCCAAAATGATATAATACTTTAGGAAACCTAGTCACAAAAAAAAACAACGAATTTTTAAACAAGAATCGACATTATTTAATGTTGGCGGTAATCACTTTTACTGTACCCAAAAAAGGATTTTTGTTGTTGAAAAATGTTGAATAAATGCAAAGAAATGGTACATTTTTTTTTTAATTTTTTTAAATTCATTTACTACATTATTAATACTACAGTAAATGTTCAAATTGCCTGCCACCGGCATTAATACAGACATGACATCGCCTTAGAAATGATCGTTTTATCCGTCGTGCATATCTTCTACCATTGATATGATCCGCAGCTTGTGTGATTTTTTGGCGAAGCTCGTCCAATGTTGCTATGGGTTTTGAGTAGACTTTGACTTTAAGACAGCCCCAGTAGAAGAAGTCCAGGGGGTTCAGGTCGGGCGAACGGGGTGGCCACAAGATAGGACCAAGTCGCCCGATCCAACGCCCTGGATACTCTTGGTTTAAGTATTCTCGCACTGCACGGGCATAGTGAGCTGGGCAACCATCATTTTGAAACCACATGTTTTGTAAAGAAGACGTGCCTTTACGTGATTTACAAAACATGTGGTTTCAAAATGATGGTTGCCCAGCTCACTATGCCCGTCTACTCAAAACCCATAGCAACATTGGACGAGCTTCGCCAAAAAATCACACAAGCTGCGGATCATATCAATGGTAGAAGATATGCACGACGGATAAAACGATCATTTCTAAGGCGATGTCATGTCTGTATTAATGCCGGTGGCAGGCAATTTGAACATTTACTGTAGTATTAATAATGTAGTAAATGAATTTAAAAAAATTAAAAAAAATTGTACCATTTCTTTGCATTTATTCAACATTTTTCAACAACAAAAATCCTTTTTTGGGTACAGTAAAAGTGATTACCGCCAACATTAAATAATGTCGATTCTTGTTTAAAAATTCGTTGTTTTTTTTTGTGACTAGGTTTCCTAAAGTATTATATCATTTTGGAATCTTGGTTAGTTGCGTCAACTTTTGAAAATAATTGCCATAGTGGTGTCAATACAATTTTTTTACACCATGATGATTGAAAGTGGACTGTAAGAAAAAATCTTTCAAAATTGTAGGGACAAAATCGATTTTGATTATTTTTTGTGTAAAAACTACATGTATTATGGTATTTTTAAGAACTGTGTTAGATAGCAGGGCTACTTAAGTTTCCAAAAACAAAAAAAAACAGTAATATTTGAATATTTGTAGACATGGTCGTTAAAAATACCATTAGGGATGTCGATTTTCGATGAATTTCATTTTTTTTCTGTAATTTCTAAAATAATTGAGATATATTTTTTTCCTTATTTTTTCTCGACTAATCATAAGTAGCTCCATCCTCTGGTGCCGGCTTATCGTTGAGTTTTGGGACACGTTGTATAACGCAAGCAAAAGCAAACCCTTACTTATTGAAAAGACTTCGCAAAACCAATTTACTTAATTTTCTCTTGAATTAAGAAAGAAAATAACAATCTTATTACTCTGTACCTCGTTCTATTCAGCGTATTACGATATTTTCTCTTGCGTTCATTAACTGTAATATTTTCTGTCGCGTAGCAATACAAATAAACGCGTATTGTAGCGATAAAAAGACAGTAAAATAACTCCAGCATTCCTTACTGGACCGTTAACTCTCGGGCAAAAACAAAGGAACGGAACAAGTTAATCGAACTGTATAGGGGTTCTGTAGCGCTAAAGTAGCCGATCTTTTAATTCGACAGTTTTAAAGGTCATTGGGCATTTTTGACCCGCTTTCCGAAATTTCGCGTACAGAGGCCAAATTAGTTTTAAAATAGAGAATTTAATCTCACTTTTCTAAATATGTATTTCTTTTTTATGTATCACCCGGCAGAAAAAAGTTATTCAACAGTATGTGTACGATGTAGTGATAGTTCTGACTTAATTCACTGCAAAAATGCTATAATGATAAGAAATGATTTTCCTCATAGTTGGTGTGAAAGTCAGTATGTGTCACAAGGTAACAAACTTATTTTCACCATGTGCATTAACACTTGCATCCCTCACGCTCCGCATTCTACTTTAGAATCCTTCGCTTCGTTCAGGATTCTTTTGTATGCCCTTGCCGTAAATAAGTACACCATTTTGCTCCCTTGTGACACAATGTACTATGAATTCGTTTCCTAAAATAAATATTCTAAATGAAATCATTCCCTAGCATACGTCCAAAAATAATACAACTTCTTGGTCTTGTGCAATCATCATACGGAACCCTGAAAAGAGAATTGGAAATAGAGTCTTGTTCTGGAGATATTCGGCGTTCGCTTTACAGTCTTTATTTTATTTGGACGGTATTGGCATCCGTCAAGGGTCCAGAATCCGTGGGATGTCGTAGGCGCGAACCACAAGAGGTAGCGGATAAAATGAATCGAGTCGGTCAAAAATTTCGAGTCAGCTAAATACCGCCATTTTCCCTAAAATACTCCAGGGTTGTGAAATTATTGAATCCCGTTTTGATCTTTAATTAATTTTAGATGTTATCTGCAAAAATAACATTGAAAAATTGAAAATAATAGCAATTTCAGGTTTAGATCGAACTCGTAAAAACCCATGAAAAATAGTGACGTTAACGGAGTGAAATATTGGAAAAATTACCATTTTTGGGTAATAATATTTTTATGATGGGTTAGCGGATATTGCTAATACAGCCAGGTATTATGAAGAATCGTAGGTATATAATGTAAATAAAACAAGTGTCAAATATTGCAAAATCACCTATTTCTATTATTTACATTACGGTGACCTGAAATTTTCGACCGTGAGTGTAGTGTCTTAAAATGAATCGAGTCGGTCGGTTTTCCATACAAATATAAAGAGGGTAATTGACAACATTTCAAATTATATGAAGTGGGCTAAATCAAAAACCATTTCGGCAAATATGCTTCCCGTATGTAACGAGGCAGTTATTTTATTTTTTTACCCGTTAATTTCCAAGATAATCGCGAAAAACTGTAAACCGGAAATGTGACGTAGATAGTACGTATAGACAATAGACCAAAGACAAAACTAAATCTATCATTTTTTTTATGTATCCGGTTGTCACACTCTGTCAAAAGTTTTCAAATGACATTGTCAGTTCTTGCATTTCGGTGTTACCGACTATTCTTATTTTACGATATTACTCTCGCTCCACTTGAAATACTTGACGACTTGGCTTTTATAACGGACACTGCTGCTTCTTTTCACGCTTACATCGCAATAAAAACGGATATCGCTGCTTCTTTAAACGAAAATTTGGCACTTGTATTTGGACTTATTGAACCTCATAAAAATGAAGACCTCAGATGGATTTGTGCAAGCATTTAGTACCAACTTGCCATGGGTTGATACTGCCATGATGTTAGAGTTCATACAAACGGACGATAAATATAATTTGGCTGGGATACGAGGTGCAAAAGCTGCCTTATCGTCTCGAACTTCGTATAGTGCCACTTCGTACCGTATAGATAGTTTCTACCCCATATTGTGTGCCCTACATTGAACCCTGTTTTTGCTTTACATATTACATGTATTTACCTGTACCTGTATATGAAACTAATAACATTATCCTAAGAAATAAAACTGTAAGGCTTAGTGCGAGTATATTTATTTTCCAAATATATAAGTTTGTGGTTCCAAATTACAATGTTGTTTTGTCTTTTGTCGCTACCTTAACTAGTATGTTTTGGGTTGTCATAATAGGGCAGCACATTACGAGTACACCTCAGGATGCAGAAGATGGTGTAGGTTCATCATGAGAGGTTGACGGTGCTGCCTGGTTTGATTCTTTTAACGGTCTTCTTGTGAGTGATGCTGGAAGATGAGGTTTCAGTTTTGCATTGACATTCATGATCATGACTTTCCAATATCTATAGTTTTCCATGTCTTTCTCCAACTGTGAAATGACAAATAGGTATAATAAGCATAAGCCTGAACACCATGAGGGTGATTTCAATGCACACTGCAAGAATTTGTAAGTGCAAGTGCCAATAACTATTTAAGAAAGTCTTATATAAACAAGGTTATATTAGCTAGTTAAGTTAAATATAACAACACATGAGTACGTACAGTAAACTTTATCAGTAAATAGTCCACTACCAATCTAATACAAAGGTGAGCTAGGTTAAGTATATTATTCGGTTGTACTTACATCGAGATGATCTTCACAGATGAATAACTTCCTTTCCGTGTTCCTATCACGATCTAGCCCCGCCGCTCGACACCATGCCTCATTTTGCCCAGCAGGGACACAAAAAAACTTTTTTTGTGGTGTCAGTCTTGTGTTATTAATACACGTTCTTATAAAACAGTTTTTAGTTTCTTTTGATGCCATGTTTTCGTTTTTACTTGTAATTTCATTGAAGAAAATTTGTGTTGACAATTATATGATAATGACGTAAACGTCAAATCAATCAACCGTCACGACCCATTTTTTTTTAAAGCAAGAGGCAAAGGAAAAAGCGTACTCGTGACGTCATATGTCGTTTACGACCTTTCAAACATTCACTATTTTTTCATTTAATATTTTTGAATGAAAAATTGCTTTTCTGGGAAAATAAAAAAACACGTATACCTTAGAATTTGATTTTTTTTCAATACATAACATAAAATAGCCCACTTGAAAAAATGAAATGTTGTCAATTGTTTGCTTTCGCGGTATCAATTATGTTTAAAGTGCGTTTTATTTTACAGCTTGATACATTTTGCTTGCGCGAAATGACCTGTATGTATGTATGTATGTCCGTTCCTATGTCCGCTCGCCGACACACCCGATTTTTGTCTTGATGGCGCTAGAGTGTCATTGAGTACATGAAGTTTGAAAAAAAAAACAAAATGGCGGATTTATGCACTTTAATGCGCGGTATTTTTTGCAGTGCAGTCCGGTTTTTGTAAATAAGATTTTGGTTATTTACTTTTTTCTTTTCCGAGCTCTTTTTTTTCGGGTATTTGGGGTATTGAATATGGGCATTTTTATTATGTACGGTTATGCGAAACTTAAGCTATGTTCAAATACCGTCTAACCTGTCAGTCCGTGACGAAATTAATGGAGTTTGACACTAATCGTCAGTTCTGTGACGACCTGCTAATTGTCAGTTAAGAACGCACTTTAAATAAAAAAGCCCATATGTGTTGTAACGCATATCTCTCGAGACTTGTTCCACAGTGGAGGAGGAATAAGCAGTGCTCACGTCCCGTTTATGACGCCCAATATCCTCCTCATCTCTGCAACTGATACCGTCCACGACGGCATTTCAATAAAAATTAAACTTTTCAATTACTAAAAGATTTTCAAATTGGTTCATAAACGAATGAGTTTTGAGGTAACAAGTCGCACCCTTGGTAATATTGCAGCATCTACGTAGGACTTTCATTACAGATGCTCCATTATTTTCCCAAGGTAAGGTACGAGTTTAACAAAGTACAATCAAGTAGAATACCTATCTCTACTCTCTTTTTCGCCATATTTCTTTTTTTCAAAACTCTTCTTTTCGGGTAGGTATTACAACGCGTATCTCTCGAGACTTGTTCCACGGCGGCAGAGGAATAAGAAGTGCTTGCGTCGCGTTTACGACGCCCGATCTCCTCCTCATCTCTGCCTTAACGGATACCGTCCGCGACGGCATTTCAATCAACCCGATCCGAATTAGGTATTCACGTTTAGAAAATAGCATTTTTCCTCAACTCTATGCTTCATTGAACATCATTCTCTCAACATTGAGAAGAGAGGTCCCATTTTCCTAGATTCGTCAAAATCCGATATCTTATATACCTACTTATCAGTGGCGTGGCGTTCATAGAACCCGATTCCCAACAGCTTGCCTATTTTAAAGCATATGACCTGAGTATCAACTACTCCTGAAGAAAAAGTAATCCACATCTGCTCAGGCTTTACCAATAATATATTTGACGCCACGCCACTGCTACTTATATGAAACGAAGTCGGGTTAGTTACATCATCATTTATTTTATTCGTATGGCGTCATATTACATAAATATTTCACTACAAAAAAAGGAAAGCTATAGATCTACATTCATGGGCCCCCAGCCACGAGATTGCGTTCGGTGTTAAGTTTGAATCTAAATAAAAACTAAATATCGGCCAAGTGCGAGTCAAATGGTTCCGTACTACAGTCGAGCAAAAAAACGGCAAAAAACAAGTTTATTGCATAAAAGGGGTTCCCCCTTTTATTTTAAACTTAAACTATTTTTTTTTTATTATTTGTTTTTACAGCGGAAATAGACAAAATGTCAAGTCTCTATCTATTACGGTTCAAAAGTACAGTCCTGTGACTGACCGACACAAACGCGTTTCTTGTATGGGAACGTCCTTTTATTTATTTTTTTATTTTGTTTTCATTATTTATTGTTATAGTGGCAGTAGAAATAAACATTCTGTGAAAATTTCAAGTCTTTACCGATTACGGTTCAAAAGCTAGAGCCCTGTGACGCTCGGACAGACGGACAGCGGAAGCTTAGTAATAGGGTTCCGTTGGCAGCCTGTGGGTACGGAAGCCTAACTAATCGTATTTATCACAAAGTCACGTTTAGTGCTTTTTGCCTATATAAAAATTAAACTAATCTGATACGCCCATTATTACATCTTTAAAATTATGTATTCATTCATTAGAACAAAAAAACGTAAAAATAATTACGACCACAAAAAAAGTCTACCAGTGATTATTAAATAAAAATATGACCCAGATTTTGATAATTTTTTGCCAGCTTACCAAACCAATGAATTTAAGTACTTACCACTTACGTATAATGAATGTCCAATGAATGTCACATAACCACGTGGCCTTTAGAGTGAAAGGGATCGTATGTTGTACCTAGTCGTCATTTACTTGTCATGTATTTCGCACGCTTTGATCACCGGGGGTGTAACTCAGTGGTAGAGTGTCTGCTTCGCATGCTGAAAGTCCTGGGTTCAAATCCCAGCACCTCCAAACCTAGTCATGATTTTTTTGTTTTTTTTTTTAATTTTTTTTGCTATATGTAATTTAAAAAAAAATCTGGGCAGTTCAAGGCACTGGTCGCACCGCTGGCGAGTAAGCGAGTAAAGTTGGGCAAGTAGCATTACATTGCGGGTCTGGAAAGGTCGATTAATCACACTGTGCCTGGTCAGCCCGCAATGAACTGTTACTCGCTTAAGTTTACTCGCCGGCGTGCCTTAGCCATAGAATTAAGGATGAAGTTATTTAAAAAATGCTCAAAAGTAAATCCTTTCAAGATTGAGTTTATAATACATGTCTGTTCTGAGAAATACAAACTAACAAACTACTTACGAAATTCATTTATATTCCAACCCACACGCGCGGCGCCGGGTGAATATCCTCTATTATCTTATCTGTGACAATAACACACTAAAATTTTACCTTATTACTATGGAGATAAGGTGCATATTAGAATGTAAATACTACATACTGTTTCGTTCAAACGGGAATAGACTTTAAAATCACAAATATAAGGTCAAAATTCGAATGTCGGATGTATAACGTTGATACCACTGTTATACAAGGTGTAGGGTTAGGTTGAGTCTTGATGAAACTTTTGTAATTTTCTTATTTTTAGATACATATTTTGAAAAGATTCAGACCACGTCTTCTTTGGTAGTCTACTTAGCAATAGTCATGAGTTAAAATACTTATTATAAATAAGTTTAAAATTATTGATTTGTTTTGCTTAGATGTCATGATCATGTTTATCCTTGTGATGAGGGTTGAATTAATAAAATAAAGCGATCATATCTTATAAATTTAATCATCTAATAAATAATTCGTACTTAAGTGTAGGTACCCAAACTTTAATAAAAACAATCTGTCATTCTTAAGCACCAACAAAAAAAAGTTTGTACCAACAGAGGTGGCTGACTCCTAAATTGTTTTTTGCCTCAACTTTCCTGAAACTTTTATATCGAATTTATGTAATATTAAAAGTTCCGTTAAAATTTTAAGCAAACGTGGCTCGATTATTAATGGGCATTGAACGTATAAAGCTGCTTAAGTATTAAGTGATCACCATTTTTAGGGATCCGTAGCCAAGGGTGCCAGCGGAACCCTATTACTAAACCTCCGCTGTCCGTCTGTCCGTCTGACCGTCTGTCCATCGGTCCGTTTGTCACAGGGCTCTATCTTATTAACCGTATTAGGTAGAGACTTAAAATTTTCCCAGCATATTGATTTCAATTGTCTCTAAAAGATCAAGTACCTAATAAAAACAAAATAAAATCAAGATTTAAAGGGGGTCCCCATACAACAAGCTTATTTTGTTTGACGTTTTTTGCTCGATTTTAATAATGGTAATAGGTAGATGCTTAATATGTTCACAGAATGTGTATTTTTATTGCCGCTATAATAATAAATAATAACTAAATACTTTTATTAAAATAAACCCGACCGCGGTGCCCTTTAAAAGTGCATAAAATCCGCCATTTTGTTTATTTTAACGAACTTCATACCCAGTGACACTCGCGCCATCAAATCGGTTGTGCCGTTGAGTAGTTACGAGCGGACATAGGAACGGACATACATACATAAATACATACATACATACAGGTCAAACACATAACCCTCCTTTGGGCTTCGCCGCAGTCGGGTAAAAACAAGATAAAATTAAAACTAAAATGGGGCCCCCATACAAGAAACGTGTTTTTTGCGTCTTTTTGCTCGGCGGTGGTACGGAACTCTTCGTGTGCGAATCCGAGTCACACTTATCCGTTTTTTTAATCCATGCTGCAGGATAAATGTAATGATTTTACATCACCAGCAGAGAGAAACGATCGTGCGGAAAATTGTACATTTCCACACTGCGAGAATTTATTGAAAAATATCGCGTCGTCCGCGGCGGAGGTTGATCGCGAATGTACGGCGCGCCACACCTGCCCGGAAACCGATTAAAATGATAAAGCGATGCGCTCAAGTCTCATAAAGGCTGTAGATTCGCTGGAAGGTCCAGGTGACGTCATAAATACACGAAAAGTCTTGACGTCTTAGAACAGTGGTAGGCAAACTTCCTTTTATGGGGCAGAAAAAGTAATCTCAGTGGTGCGCCAGAAACAGGGCCGAATTTAACCCTTCCGCCGAGTCGGTGCGCGGTTTGAAAACCACTGTCTTTGAAGAAAGTCAATGGAAGAATGTCAGTATAAACACGAACAAGTAGTCTAACTTCGGCAGTTTAGGAGCGCGCGACCCGTATTCACACAGACGCGTGATAGCGATTGTTTGTAGTTAAAAACATTTTTCTACTCCTGTACTGTTATCTGTCTTTTACTTGGTCACGAACACTAATATAAGAACATACATAATATGAGTTCAGAGAAGTCTATACTCTATTTCCCATAACAGCACTAGTGTCGTTATAGTCACTTTACGTTATTGCTAGCAGCCACAGACTTCTAAATCTAGATTAAACTTAGGCCAAGGATTAAGCGCTCAATTCTAACTTTACGATAAAAATGCACAACTACCAATTTAACAAACAATTAAATTATTACGGCTTTTAAGAAAAACAAAACTTTCCGAACTAAATTCATTGATGCCAACATAAAAAAAGTATTTTTAATATATTCACTGCGTGTCAATTTAAAATTAAAAAAAAAAGTTTACCATAGACACATACTGTAAGTCAAACGTCATATTTGCCTTGTTTGCAGGTTATGCCTTGTTTGTATTTTATATTTAAAAATCTAGTCGTAGAAAAAGTATTGTATGCAACGTTGTATAATCAAGTCAAAAAACGCTCATTGCGTCTCTATTTGCGATACTCGCCGCATTCGCGGCTCGTATCGCAACTCACGCAATTCGCATTTTTTGAACCTTCTTATACAACTGTTGCATAAAATACTATAATAATACCAGCGTTTTACCTACCAATAAAACGCTTATTAAACAACTTACCTCATTCGAAGCCTAAATAAATGAGAGTGGCAACACTGTTTATCATAACTATGACGGTTTAAAGTGCCATTTTTCAGTACTGGTCACCCCAAGATACCCGGTTTTAGTTCCCGCCAAAACCCCACCAGCAGCAAAAGCCGTAGAGGTAGCGGGCGGCAATTCCGGCCTCATTGCGGCTCATTTACACCAGGCAAAAATAGAAATAGGCTTCGAATGAGGTAAGTTGTTTATAAGCGTTTTATTGGTAGGTAAAACGCTGGTATTAACCAACTGTACCGTCATTCGAAGCCTAAATAAATGAGACGTGTCTGTTATCGCCTGGTGGGGTTTCTACTGTATGACTACTTATTTAAGCCAATGTGATAAACTATTACAATGACATTCTCATGAAGCACACAAGTTTTAATGTAAAAAAATATTTAATAATTATGTGCAATAAGTTATTTATTTACTGTCAAGAATGTCAATGTAAACAAAGTAATGTTATTTTATTAGTCATAAGTCATAACATTACTACAAGCATCTAAAAGATGAAGCCTGAGCCAATAATCTCTACAAGATCAAGATTAGAAAATAAATTTTGAAAACCACTGTCTTTGAAGAAAGTCAATGGAAGAATGTCAGTATAAACACGAACAAGTAGTCCAACTTCGGTCGTTCAGGAACGCGCGACACGTATTCACACAGACGCGTGATAGCGATTGTTTGTAGTGCGTTGGTACACGGGGCGCACTTTCAAGCTAGGTACCTTTTATAGGGAGAAAAATTACTACTATTATAGTGTGATACAAGTCAAGACAGCTAATTCGCAGTCGAGCGTAGGTTTCCATCAGCTTGAGCACGAATATATTGCAGGATAGGATAGTCAAACCAATAATTGATACTGTTCGGTGCAGTAATAGGGCTGATGACTGGGTTAAAAATATGTAATTCTATTTAGTCCGTCAGTTAGATTATGGAAAAATATGGGACACGTATTTTTTGGTTTATCAAAATATTAAAAATCGACAAAGTTATAGATCATCAAACTTCTGGAGTGGGGGCTTGTGACGTCACTCTTGAGTACAATTTGTACTCAAGAGTGACGTCACTCGAAACTTCTAAGCACTCTATCCTCGTCAGTTTTTGTTTGTCAAACAAAACAAAAAATACGTGTACAATATTTTTTCATAATGTAACAGACGGACTAAACAGTTTTTTTTAGTCATCTAGCCTATTCGCAGGCGAGCGTAGGTTTCCATCAGCTTCAGCACGAATATATTGCACGATAGGATAGTCAAGTCAATAATATGATACTGTTCGGTGCAGTAATTGCACCAACCAACTTATTTAGTCACGTGTGCCTAGTCTGCAAAGACGCACCGCGCGGTCATTCACAGTAATAAGTACAATTCAGTGCACTTTTCGGTACCATCGCGACCGGTTGCATTCGAACAGTAACATTCATCCAACATTTACTATTAACATTCTAAGTTAAGTTAAAATTTAAACATTCTATCAATAAAACATTCTGTTAATTTACTCCGGACTATTTACCTACTCTCACCCTCGCACCCACAGATGCCGTGGAGCTGGTTTGATGATGGATGAAAGGCCGACATAGGAACTCCTAAACTAAAAGTAGCAAAACCACCGTGCTTGGGCTTATTTGATCAGTTTTAATTGGTAATATGTAGTTTACGGTTATACACGAAAAAGTACACATGGTAATAATAAACAAGTCTCAAATTTTTTTACGAATATACAACCAAAAGTACAGTCAACAAAAAAAGCATGTCTCAAAACTATTTTCTTTGACAAAATCTTATTTTTCTCAGTCGAAATGAATCGCTTCCTGCACCAGTACATCCGGGCCGCGATTTAATCTTTCATTCCGCTACATATTGCCTCTGTTGAAATTTTTCAAACGTCCCGCGTGACAAATGTGTTCGCACGAATTACGATCCCGGGTTTTTAATTGTTCAAACGTAGGTTTAGGCCATTGTTACAAAAGATTTGCTATTTCAAGTGCGGAAAATTGAATGATTATCCAGAGACTGGACGAGCAAGGGGTGTCGGAATTGGTGTCGGATCAAAATATCACATCTAATTTATTACGAAAGTATAACATTCAAAAATAAGTGCGAGTCGGACTCGCCCACCGAGGGTTCCGTACAAATTTGTAGGTACATTAAAGTACCGTATAAATTTTGATTCCCATAGTAAAGACGAAGAAGAGATTTTGTATGATTTAATTAAAAATTAGATTGGCGGCACCAGTTGGCAGCACCTTCGTCGTGCACGTCCCCTACAAAGAACGTACAGGCAGACAAACAGATATATATGCAAACATCTCAGAAACTATTAACGTACATTTTATGACTTTTTCAACACTTTTTTTAAAATTCTTTTATGAATATAAACTCACTCTGGCTCCGATTTTATTATATATACAGATTTATATTTCATCCTTAATATCCCATACTTCGGTGTTAACACAGTCATATCGGGCAGTACAATAAGTTTCATTTCATATTGCAAGTACAGTAATTTTATTGTAACTCATAAATAAGCCAAATAAAAACTCATAAATCAACTTGCAATTTTCCAGCGAAAGAGCATTGACTTATTCTGTAATTTTAACGGGCATGACCAAAGGTCTCGCCGCAGCCATTGACGTGGAATCGGCTTATTTAAGCCGGGCAGAAAAAGTTTTCTGTCACATAATCAGAAAGAAAAAGACGTCGTCGCCGTCGGTGTTGACCGCCGTGCCGAGCCGAGCCAAGCCAAACGACGTCTTTAATACGACGCTTATTTTACCGTATTTTTTTGCAACCTTAGGACCACGCAACTATAGTAAGTATATTTTTCGCTCTTAAGAGAGCGATCTCTTCTGTTTAATCACTGTCACTGTTCAGTATACCACTGTTTTTGGGCATTTTTGTTTTAAAATCTACGGTTAGGCGAAACTTAAGCTATGTTCAAATACCGTCTAACCTGTCAGTCCGTGACGAAATGTATGGAGTTTTGCACTAATCGTCAGTTCTGTGACGACCTGCTAACTGTCACTTAAGAACGCACTTTAAATAAAAAAGCCCTTTTAGGCGGATCTCACACTGCAGCGCGAATCGCGGCGACACGCGACTCAGCGATTTTCAACTTTGTATGTAGAATCATCGATTTGTATAGAAAAATCGCGGGGTGGCGCACACTGAAGTCGCGACTCGCGCGTAGGCGCGTAAATCGCGGCGACTCGCAGCGACTCGCGGGCGTGACGCCGCGAATCTCAGCTACTATGCGCAGCTACACGGAAAAAATCGCGGCGACTCGCCCGTCGCGGCGACTGGCGATTTCAGTGTGTTCTTCGCCTTATACAAGTTAACTATGTAATTTATCTTTTGGTGTGCAATAAATTATGATTGTATTGTATTTTCTGTATCTGTGTGAGGTAATCTCCACTCTTATTGGTGGCGTTCACATTAATAGTACATTACATAATTAGGGTGGTAATACAAAGAAAGGCCGAGATCGTAGAAGTTTGCGGCCCGAGGTGCAAGCGAGGGACGTAAATGTGCGATCGAGGGCTTTCTTTATTACCTCCCGTGTTGTGTACTTCATTTTATGTCTACACTTTGGCCAGAAAGCGCCTTTTTTCGTACGCACAGCGTGCGGAAAAAGTCACTTTATAGCCAGGTGTGGCATAAAAGACATAACGTCAAGGTTTTAGTTTATGTTTAAATTTTACTGTGTTTGTCATATATACGTCATATATCACGGAACATACAAATATTTTTAAACGTCGGATTTTATATAATTAGTTACCATAACTTCAGGTCTCAGTAGGCAGTGAGCGACACTAAAAAAAACGGGTTTCATTATTTTATTTTCTTTGAAAATCATCTTTGATTACTATAAGATTTATAAGTGATAAGAAAAGATTACGATGAACTCATCAGAGAACCTCCTCCTTTTTTAAATGCTTTTATTTAACTTGCAATGTATATGTGTAGTACAAATCTTGCAAGCTGAATTTTATTAAGACCTCTTCCTGACGTTCGATTGGGCTTAAATTTGGTGTTCTTGTATGGTGACAATACAATAATATGGCATCATGGAGCTGATCTGATTATGGAGCCGGACGTCCATATTATTATCTAAATTACATAAGAGAAATCCACAACGTTTGCGCTCATATGATTTGATATGCAGTTAGCAACTATGCATAATAATAAGCTTTTTTTAATCCTTTTTTATAGTACATTACACAACTAAGGTGTAATACAAAGAAAGGCCGAGATCGCAGAAGTTTGCGGCCCGAGCTGCAAGGGAGGTCAACAAAAAAAATCAACTATATACGTCAATGAGAAAAACCGTAAGCGCCGGAAGATAAATGTGTCGTGTGGACAGTAATGATGCATTGATCGCCGGTAATTATAATAATACGGTGCAAAGTGGCTCGACGTACGCTGTGGCACGGACAGCAATTAACATTATTTTATCCATGATATAATGCTTTGATTTAATCTCGTCACATGTGCATTTTCCAATGCTTTAAAGGCCCGGCCACATCACCAGTACGTCTAGCATAACTGGCCGCGACTTCGTATCTCGCGCGACAGAGCATCACTTGTCAATGTCACACTATATTGAGTGGAAAGAGATAGGTAGCATTTATCGCGCGACAAAGAGTCGCGTGTCAGATTTATGCTAAACGTACAAGTCTAACTGAGCGGCGCCGGAAAATTCACGTCGCCACAGATTTAAGAGGAAACAGTAAGGTGGAGAGAATTGAAAATTAGGTATTTGTAAAATGTGTCGCTGTCCCGCTCTGCCCGCCTCTCCTGCGCAGAGCGCGATAGAGACAACAGCAGCTTGGACCGAAAATACCTTTTAAAATTTCATGAAAACAACGTTTCGTAGTCCCCTGATTTCTTCCCCAAAACTTAACCTATTTAACTAATTTTTTCATTAAACATTAAAGAAAGGCTTTGGCCGTGTTCCTATGTTTTCCTTTTTTTTAATAATCTAGTCAAATTTGTTTTCTGGATGTGTGAAAACAGCGGAAAATCTGGCTTTTTTTTTAGGTTTTTGAAGGTTAATATCTCTTTTGAGTATCAATTTATCGTAAAAAGGAAAACATCATCAATGGCCACTGCATCCTTGACGGATGATTGTTGCAACGCTGCGTTACATTTGTGTGTTTCGGTTGCAGCTTCGCTTGTGGCTATATAAGCCGATGGCGGCACGGCATATTTTGCCGCAGATGTCGCATGCATATTGTAGTGCAGGAAGTGAAGCATCATTACTGGAGCGAAGTTTCCTTAATTTCTTTTGCTGCAGGTTATCCAGCCACACTTCATCGTGTCTCTTAATTCCAGTGCTGAGGTCCCTGCGCCACTCTGGTCTCATTCCTGCTCTTTGTTCCCAGCCGCCAGTATCAATGCCAAAACATTCCATGTCACGCTTGCAAGAGTCCCTAAACCGCAACATTGGACGTCCCACAGGTCTTTTTGCGTGTGCAATCTGGCCCATCATTACTTGGCGGGGTAATCTCTCTGAGTCCATTCGGTGTACGTGGCCCAGCCAGCGGAGTCTCCTCTGTTTAAGGATCGCTGTAATGCTGGTGGAACCAGTCTTCGCAAGAACAGCCCTATTAGACATTCTGTCTCTCCAGGTCACTCCCAGAATAAATCTTAGACAACGCATATGGAAAGCGTTCAGTTGGCGCTCTTGTTTAGCGTAAGTAGTCCACGTCTCCGATGCATATAAAAGAGTACTGAGTACACAAGTCTGGTACACGAGAACTTTGGTGTTAATAGTGAGCTTATCGTTTCTCCAAACCCGAGTATGAAGTCGTCCAAAGGAAGTGGAAGCTTTGCCCAAGCGAGAATCTATTTCTTTGGTGTTAGAAGGCGTAGATGTTGTTATAGAACCAAGGTAGCAAAAGTGATCAACGACTTGCAGTATTGAACCATCGAGCTGGATGTTAGGAGTGCTGTCCGTTCCCTGAACCATAATCACGGTTTTTTTGGCATTGACGCTCATGGAGAATAACTGACAAGCATGGCCGAATCTCTCGATCAGTATCTGGAGGTCCTCTTCAGAATGGGTAACAAATGCGGCATCGTCTGCATATAAGAGCTCCCTGGCAATTAAGTCAGTCCGCCTAGTAGTTGACTTAAGACGGTTGACATTAAATAGTCGGCCATCCTTCCTAGTATGCAGGTGCACCCCAACGTCGCAGTCCTTGAAAGCCACTGCAAGCAGCGCCGAGAAGAATATTCCAAAAAGAGTTGGCGCAAGAACACAGCCTTGCCTGACACCTCGGTTCACGCTGAAGGGCTCTGATGTATCGCCATCGAACACCACGGAAGCGCACATGCCATCGTGAAAAGCTTTAATCAAAGATAGTAAAGTAGGCGGACAACCAACTCTATCGAGCACCACATAGAGACCTTCCCGGCTTACGGTGTCAAACGCTTTGTTCAGGTCAACGAAGGCCATGTAGAGCGGGACGCGATGTTCGCGGCACTTTTCTTGGAGTTGACGAAGGGTAAAAATCATGTCGTCTGTCGAACGGCCTGCGCGAAAGCCGCACTGAGACTCAGGATAGATACGCATTGCTAAGATCTCAAGTCTTTTCAAAACCACCTTTGCAAATGCTTTACCAGCAATACTCAATAGCGAAATACCTCTATAATTGTTGCAATCCCCACGATCACCCTTGCCTTTGTACAGAGTAACGATGTCTGCGTCCCTCATATCTTGCGGTACTGTTGTAATATGTGGTGATGGTATGGGTGGTTTTAACCAAAAGAACTCGATATACTTGGACATGCTTGTAATCAGTCTTACTCTAGTTACGTTCTAGTTCTCACCTCCCAAGATACAATACTATACTATATTTATATGACTAATCTACGTGCTCGTGAGAGGGGAACCTTATCGATGGATATCACTGTATCTCTCTTAAATCAGGTAATCTACGTACGTGGAGATACAGTGTTTGCCTATCACACCTCCCCTGAAAAGGTAAGGGTTCCCTCCCCCGAAAAGAAAAATAGTAGGTACAAAATTAACAAAGTAAACTTACGATCACATACATAAAATATATAAGTACCTTAAAAATACAGATATTCAACAACAATTTTCACAAGTTCTATACGTTCTTAAATACATATATCTAAAAAAAATTACATTTTCCAAGAGATGTTGTACTGTGGTAGTTATGACCAAATTCATTTATTGGAAAAATTAACTTTTATACGTCAATAAAAAAAATAGAATATGTACAACAAACATCACTTCCAACGATTCAATAAAAAAAATCCGCCAATCATACTACGCATATTATCTCGCGTTTGTACTGCTACTTCTGTTCCTGACAATCTTTATCATTCCCAACCATACTCGTCTTCATCTTTTTAACTTTCCATTACCCAATCAAGTCTCTTAACGCTACGTCTTTGGCGTGCCTTCGTTAATAGATAATCTTGATTCATACAACTTACTATTGTACCCATCTTTAATGCATAACAACTCTACTATCTTACCCTTCCACATAAATAACCAAGTCTCGGAGTGCTACGTCTTGGCGTGCCTTCACCCATGGAGAATCTTGATTCCTCTAAACTGTAGAGTCTACTCAACGTACCTCATATTCATATATCTCATATTTTTATCCTTCACGGAACACTTCAATCTTTCATCAGTACATTTCCAAAAAATCTTTATTTTACTCATCAACAATTTTCTAGCTTAAAAATCAATAATTAATAACAATACGCCGTTGTTTTCATCCCTACTGCCTAACTTCTCTGCTAAAAAAAAAACATCAAATTCACATTCCCTTGCACCTTTAACCTATCCGTTACTTCCTGTAATTCCAGCTCCATAATTCAGCCATATTTTATAATAAACACATTAACTCCTGTACTGTCACAAATAAGGTTAATTTCTTATCTAAACATTCTACATGATTACTGATATTATAAGACATCTACATAATCTTCGACAGATACGAAAAAAAAATCTAAATCATCACGCTTGTTATCTGAGTCACGTTATGCAGCCGCTATGCAGTCAGCATAACATTGATCTTGGATAGCGAAGTGTTTGACCTAGCGCAATTTCTCGATTTCTGCTTACTCTGAACTGTCACTAACCTTGCTTACTCATCGCATTGCGATTATAGTTTGAGTTCGCAAAATTATATTTATCATCACTATTTTAACACTGACATTGACAAAAATATTTTCCTCTACCAATCGTTTCAAACTGTAAATAATTTTATAATCTTAACCTTGTTTGTGATCGTAACAACATTCACCCAAAATGCTCTTCCATTTCCGTCTATTACAGGCAAAAGAAAAAAAAATCTGTCTCATAATCACAACCCATCATTTCCAACCGCGTGAGATCCCGATCTCACTAACTCGCCTCTCTCCGGGAATAAATATTTAAAATGCTCAACAATTCAACCGTCATCTCAACATACCACAGCTACAACCCCCTTTCTTTTACAAATATTTCCGATTAAAAAACAAATTTGTGCTTAAAACAAAGAACAACACTGCTAATAACTTATCTTTTGTAACCGTACAAGGTCTCTCAGTCTGCTTCCTTAACTGAATTAGAACAATGTCGTTATAGTTACAACATACATACTTAATATTCCTACAATTAATATTCAACAAATTAACTAGGCTTCCCATAAACTTATTCAATTACACAAAATAAATTACGATAATATTACTCATTAAAACATCAAATAACAAAACAAACAAATAAATTACACAATACCTCAAATATTCTTACACATTTTCACTTCGAATCGTCGCTCGACGCTCGCCCGGCCGGTAGCCGCTTGCAGCCGTATCCCCTGCTGCCTCCGTCCGGCGCACGGACAACGCGCCGCCAACCATGTCGCGCACAACCCAGCACGACCTCCGCAACTCCAAATCCATTCCCGTCAATGAACCAGCAATATTGGTTCGAACACCATCATTCTGCCTTCCATATCGCTCGTCACGGTGCAATATGTAGTAGGTAGTCTTCAATACGTCACCAGAATGTCGCAGCGTCTTCTTCTGTATCGCTTGTCACGCTTGCCACGCAGGATGTCGCAGTGTCACGGTCGCCATGTAATATGTGGCAGTGTCACGGTCGCCATGTAATATGTGGTGATGGTATGGGTGGTTTTAACCAAAAGAACTCGATATACTTGGACATGCTTGTAATCAGTCTTACTCTAGTTACGTTCTAGTTCTCACCTCCCAAGATACAATACTATACTATATTTATATGACTAATCTACGTGCTCGTGAGAGGGGAACCTTATCGATGGATATCACTGTATCTCTCTTAAATCAGGTAATCTACGTACGTGGAGATACAGTGTTTGCCTATCACACTGTGCCTTCGCTCCAACAGCGCAAAAGGAGAGCGTATAGAGAGTGTGACACACATGTAAGATGTAGAAGTTCAGCAGGCAGGTTATCACGGCCAGTACTTTTGCCAAATTTCAGTCCACGCAGAGCAGTGCGAAGATCTTCGTACGAAGGAGGAGCGTCTAAATCGGATGCAGTTGGAAAGGATAGAAAGTAATCAAGCGCCGTCGCATCGATGCTAACTTCTTTGGAGTAGAGGTGAGAGTAATGCTGGGCCCATCTCTTCAGAACCTCACCTTTATCAGTGATGGGATTTCCATTTGTGTCCTTAATCGTCGCCCGTTTCCTGACGTTTGGTCCTGTAGCCTTCTTGATACCCTGATACATTCCCCGAAAATCGCCTATGTCACGGCAGTGCTGAATGGACTTGCATAGATCCACCCAGAATATATTTGCGAAGTGTCGACAGGAGCGCTGCAAATCCGCTTTAGCAGCCTTGTAGATAGATTGTTTGACTATATCTGTCGGATCATTTAACAGGTTAGTAAGGGCGGATCTCTTGTGATCAATGTAAGGCTGCAAATCCTGCTCGTGTGTGGCAAACCAGTCGACATCTTCTTTCCGTCCCCTACCATACGTTTCCGTGGCTGCTGCTGTGGCTGTTGGGTGGCTGAAAAGGAAAACATAGGAACATATCAATAGTAGCCATAGATTTTTGGACAAAAAATTATTGCTCTACTGGCATTATCCAGGGAGGAAACAGGGGACTACGTTTGTATGGAAAAACTGCCCTCCTGTTTCCTCTTAAACGGCATGGTGCCGTGCTTTTACCGACGCAGCGTCGTGGCATAGTATACAGTAATATTACTTCCTACAAAAAGTACATCGCACTATTGAATGTGTGCGCGCCGTGTACGAACGCACTACAAGCAAAGAAATAAGAATGCTCAAGAATACTGCAGTATGGATTGCATCACACAGACGTGCTATCGAGCGTCTGTGTGGATACGTGTCACGCGCTCGTAAACGGCCGAAGTTAGACTACTTGTTGGTCTTTATACTTTGACTAAGAGGCCAATCCTAAAAAAAGCAACAAAAAATAGAAAATATAAATAATACCAACAAAAACAAATACAAAAAATCGGTTGTCTGTAAAGTCGGTTTACTGACGATAGTTGAACGTGACAACGTCATAAGAAAATAAACAATTGACAATGGAACGCCTCAGAGCGAGGTAACGCCGCATACGTCATGTTTTTTCGTGCGTGCAGCCGGCTCCATCGAATTATAAGACGTTGTCACGTCAAAAAATGGTTTTAAAAGTACGTCCTTTAGTACTGAAAATGAAACCGAAATTGATGAAATTCTACCCCCGGAATCTGTTTATCATTAATGAAATTTTCTCAAATCAGGTGGGATCAGTCATCGTTCGCAGTAATGGCCGCCCGGATCTGTTTGTATGTCATTACGCATTTTAATTGATCGGTCCTTCGAGCCGGATGCGATCGTTACCGCCCTAGGTACCACCGGTACTGGCGGGAGGGAAAGTGGAATGAATAATTTGTAATATGGGCATCTAACTGTAACATAACGTTAATGTATGGGACTTGTGACGCACGGAATAATAGTAAGTAAGAAATATGAGCATTTCTGAAAAAAAAAACATTTTCTGTCCTCCAGCCGGAAAGCTTCACCTTGCCGGCCGCTGCGCTAAACGAAAATGCTGCTATCTGGCTCCGTCGAACAGAAAAATAGTATACAAACTTCGGCCAGTAAATAAGAAAGTGAAATGTGATCTGAGACATTTCATTTTAATTAATTTAATTTAATTTAATTTATTTATCTCAAAGACTCTTGGTACATTTTTTTACTTTTAACTCGCCAAACATGCGTTTATTGGCGATAAATTGCACTCACTTTAAAGTTAGTTTTGTAAATGTACCCTACAATATAATTAACTTAATCTTAGCATGCACCTAACGTACCTAACCTAATTTTGTACAAAGGCATACTTTACTGGCCTCGGTATGTATTGGGGGAGACCGGGTATGGTTGTCTCGCGGGTCGGTTGTCACAGCGGCCATAAAATAATACTAAACGAAGGAATAAGTGCATCGATTGGTGAAGTACGGAAGGATGTATAGCTCTTGCGATCTTTTATCACCGATCGATGTACTTAATGTTTCGTTTAGTATTATTTTATGGCCGCTGTGACAATCAACCCGCGAGACAACCATACCCGGTCTCCCTTGTACTATTTCTTCACTGTGAAGATTTCTGCCAATTTTATGTTATTTTTACTTAGAATCACAACCTTTTTCCATCCTAATAGAAGAAAAAAAGTGTCCCCCATTTTTCAGACATTAATGAAACTTTTCTTTATGTTACCGTTACACAAAGTATATAGAAAAATGGTAACACAACAGAAAAAAATGTGGGACAACTTTTTGTCCCATTGGGATTGCATAAGCATGTACAAAAAGAGTTGTTTAAAAGAAGCAGCGACATGTTTCGCAAATTACATAATTTCCCAAGTTCCTGAAGGTGTTTGTTAGTGTAAAGTGCAACAGAGGCGTCGCGGTTAGCTCGCCGAAGCCATTTCCCCTCCATTACCGGCTTTCTCTACTAAACTAAGAACTTCTATTTTTAAAAGGATTTCCAGGTGATATTTTATCGTGATAGCTCGCATGATATTCTCGGTGAGCTCGTTCATGTTTTGCCCGCGTTTACCTTTATACACAATCTATGTTTATTGAATATTATGATTTTACAGAGCGGTTTTTAATGATTTGCAAATATTATGTATATTCTTCAAAGAAAATAATGAGACTTGTTTCAATATTAATGTGAAATCATGGGTGCTTCATTGGCGATACGCTTTTGCGTGTTTCGCGAGTAGTCCTTTATTTAGTTGCGAAACACAGTAGTTTGCGAAAGACCGCTGTTTTAGATAGCGACGTATATTTCGCAAATTACATAATTTCCCAAGTTATTAATTTATTTACGTTTTATTACTTACTAGCGAACCACCACGGCTTCGCACGGTGTTTCTCTATTATATTATGCATGTATTATACATATAAACCTTCCTCTTCAATCACTCTATCTATTAAAAAAAACTCCGTTGCGTAGTTTTAAAGATTTAAGCATACATGGGGACATAGGGACAGAGAAAGCGACTTTGTTTTATACTATGTAGTGATTATTTACTGTTTTGCAAGAAACTGTAATAAACAAGCAAAGCCGTCCTATGATTTTTTATTTTAGATTTAGAGAAGCAGCGACGTGTTTCGCAAATTACATAATTTCCCAAGTTCCTGACGGTGTTTGTTAGTGTAAAGTGCAACAGAGGCGCCGCGGTTAGCTCGCCGAAGCCATTTCCCCTCCATTACCGGCTTTCTCTACTAAACTAAGAAGTTTTATTTTTAAAAGGTTTTCCAGGTGATATTTTACCGTGATAGCTCCTATGATATTCTCGGTGAGCTCGCGTTCGTGCTTACCCCTCGGTTATCGTTATAAACTTAGCTACTTTTACTGAAGAGGATACCTTTACAGTACAGTTTTTCTTTTAATGAATTGCAAAAATAATTATGATCAATAATAAGACTTTTAGGTAGTAATAATTTTTTTCTTATACTTAAATTTACATTCCGATATTTCGTAACCCTTAAGAGCTTTTGTGATCATGGCGACTGACAATCGCGGAAAATGAAGACAATATTAATAAGACCCATATTTTTTTTATTTGGTAATAAAATGTTGAATTATTGCGCCAGAAATTGTTAATGATGGCTACCGCTTTTGTGCTCACCAGTTGGCGCCACTGTCGAGTAGGGTCCTGAAGTATACTTGTCAGTTTTTTATTACGGGTATGAAAACGAAGTATAAATTTCAATCGTTAAATAGGATTGAAATGCCTTAAAACCGTACCATAAAAATATGGAACATGCCGCAGTATTGCGTTTAGTTCGAAAACAAGAGTTTCCGAATGATGAAACTGTCTCAAAGCACTGATATTCGTCGACCCGTAACTCATATTTGCCATAAATAATCTCAGATATTGCAAAATATTGATAACATTATTCTAATAACAAATAAACCCGTGTAGCCCCCCACAAACAGTGACATTTGACATTTCGGAGACCTCACGCTACACTAGTGCCTCTAGCGGCGAATTTCATTCGCAGTAGCCCTCATAATGGGATAATCATAATGCACTAACACCTGCGCCAATAGGGAATATGCATGATTTTTTTTAAGAGATTTCTTAACAAAATATGAAAATACCGTAAAAAAGATGACATTCAGTCAAAATAAAATTGAAATCGACCGAGAAATACGGAAGATATAAACATTTTAAAGCACTAATCAGACAGCGATTAGAAAGAGAGATCCGATATGGACTATGACGTCATAGTACACGGCCGCCATACAATCTCCATACTATATTCTGTTTTGCGAGAAAGAGATAGAGATAAATCTTTGTTGTGTTATATCTTGGTTATTTTTATAGTTATTCGAAAAATATTTTTTTCCTACTGTTTTTTATATGAACGAGCTTTTATTAAAGTACATAAAAAATATCATGCATATTCCCTATTTATTAATTTTGTTTTTTTTTTCACACAAACAATCTTATGCCAAATATTGGTGATAAACAAAAACCTTATTATAGAAGAGAAATAGATAAACAAAACAAATGGCAACATGGTTAGCCGTCTTATGAGTC
The DNA here is from genome assembly GCA_947034925.1 of Eudemis profundana. NCBI lineage: Eukaryota > Metazoa > Arthropoda > Insecta > Lepidoptera > Tortricidae > Eudemis > Eudemis profundana. The sequence continues at coordinate 21,893,964 of OX344805.1, read as the reverse complement.
GTTGAACTTTATTATAAAAATTGCATAATTTAAATTGATTTCTATAAAAGAATGCATTAATTTAGTGACAATTTTAATAAGCACGCGTAATATTTTTGAAATTGGAAACTTTTTTCGGAACCTGGAGTTAAATGCTGAATGGAGATACAAATAAATAGCTATGAATATTTTGCGCTTTGCCATCGAATATTGCCGCTATTACAACAAATAAAAAAAAACAAAATGAAGTTAAAAATAAAATGAGGTCCCCATACAAGAAACATGTTTATTTGGCGCCTGCTCGCCGGTGATACGGAACTCTATGTGTGTGAGTCCGACTCGCACTTGGCCAGTTTTAATTTTTGAATACTCTCCGTTTACTTCTTCGGAAAACTAGTGAATGTATAGTCAAGTGCGAAAACATGTATCGAATAAATTTTTTCATAAATATGGTACGAAGTTCTTATTGCCACTGCAGAATGTGCATTCGGACATATTTTAAAGCGTATGCACCCATATTTTACACTTGACTGTAAAAATACAGTCGTACAATTTTACTATATGTGTACCTATAAATGTGTATAGTGACGGTTATATCTATCTATCTCCTGTCAGGCGACAGAATAGATCTGATGACGTATCTATTGTCAGATCGTCATCACGCCACGACCCCGTTCTGTCGCAATATTGTCAAAACTTTTTAAATAATGCCACTTGATTTATCGCTTTCACGCAGCCTGCTTAGACGAAAAAACGCATATATGCATTATTAACACACGCACTTATGTCGTTCTATACTAGAACAGTCGCTAGCGGTATCGCAGTACCGAAAAGGCGTATGTACATTAATTTATAATAACACATGTGTGATATTCTGCGGGTAAAGGTACCTATCGACATTGTCACTTGCGTCGTATCCGACTCAGTTACTATAGGACACCAAGATAGAAGGACGCAAGCAACAACGTCCATGAGGTACGTTTACCAGCGCAATGTCACATATGACTTTTGGATTGGATAGTTAAGAGGCGCTTCGCATACAGATTTTTAACAAACGTGGCCATGTTTTTGTTTGCTGCAGTTGTTATCGTTGTTGCCGCATAGGGAGCATTCGCTAAAGATAGGAGTATTTAAATTTAGCGCATGTAACCTGTACTATAGTGAGGGCGGCTAGGTAGGTACTACTTATACTAGAACCTTGTTAAAAGTTACACGTCTTACAACTAAGGTACCTACTATTTACCGACTGCGGCGAACCCCAAAGGAGGGTTATGTGTTTGACCTGTATGTATATATGTATGTATGTATTTATGTATGTATGTATGCCTGTTCCTATGTCCGCTCGTAACTACTCAACGACACAACCGATTTTGATAAATGATACATCGTTAGATTCGTCTTGATGGCGCGAGTGTCACTGGGTATGAAATTCGTTAAAATAAAAAATGGCGGAATTTATGCACTTTTAAAGTGCACCGCGGTCGGGTTTTTTTTAGTAAAAATATTTAGTTATTAGCTTACTAGTCAGTCGAAATTGGCTTACAAACAATACTTTGTTTTTGCGGATAATATGAAAAAGACTATAGGCACATTGTTTTAGGGATCCGTATCTCAAAAGGAAAAAAACGGAACCCTCATAGGATCGCTCATGTGTCTGTCTGTCTGTCACAGCCAATTTGCTCCGAAAGTACTGGACCGATTGAGTTGAGGACATAATACGTATATTAAAGTCAATAACCCGAATACGCACCCAAAAAACGGAAATGTATGAATTTTAAACATGGGTGCCACTTTTGGGGGGTCAACTAGAAAATTAAATAAAAAAGTTAGCAAACTATATTGTGTGACATATTAAATAAAAGAGCTCACTGTGAGAATCTCAAATATATTTTTTTATAATTTCTATATAAATAGTTTTGAAGTTATTTACGAAAATAGGCAAAAATTTACCATTCCACCTTATCTCCGAAACTATTAAACCTAAAATTTTGAAAAAAAAAATACGAAAAATAGTCCTAAACCTACTATTACGACTACACATAGTCCTACATTGATTACAGAAAAACCTGTACATAGTCTGTGTACTAAAGTATAATTGTGTTCTATTGTTTTGAACGTACGGAACCCTCTCCACGCTAGTCTGCTGTTCGTAGTGCTGCTCGTAGCCGGCTACTACGCTAGTTGTTGTGTGCGTGCTGCTCGTAGCAGGTTGAATTGTGTTCTATTGTTACCTGACTGCGGCGAAGCCCAAAGGAGGGTAATGTGTTTGACCTGTATGTATGTATGTATGTCCGTTCCTGTGTCCGCTCGTAACTACTCAACGGCACAACCGATTTTGATAAATGATACATCATTGGATTCGTCTTGATGGCGCGAGTGTCACTGTTCGTTAAAATAAACAAAATGGCGGATTTTATGCACTTTTAAAGTGCACCGCGGTCGGGTTGTTTTTAGTAAAAATATTTAGTTATTGTTTTTAACTTTATTTTGTTTTTATTATTTGTTGTTATAGCGGCAATATAAATACACATTTTGTGAACGTATTATCAAGCACCTGACTATTAAAATTATTATAATCAAGCAAAAAGACTAAAAAAACAGGTTTCTTGTATGGGAACCTTCTTTAAATATACATTCTGTAAAAAAATTCAATAGATACAGTCCTGTGACTGACCGACACAAACACGTTTCTTGTATGGGGACTTAGAGACCCCCTTTCCTTTTTAATTTTTAATCCTCTCCACGCTAGTCTGCTGTTCGTAGTGCTGCTCGTAGCCAGTTACTACGCTGGTTGTTGTGTGCGTGCTGCTCGTAGCAGGTTACTACGCTGGTTGATGTGTGCGTGCTGCTCGTAGCAGGTTACTACGCCGGTTGATGTGTGCGTGCTGCTCGTAGCAGGTTACTACGCTGGTTGATGTGTGCGTGCTGCTCGTAGCAGGTTACTACGCTGGTTGATGTGTGCGTGCTGCTCGTAGCAGGTTACTACGCTGGTTGATGTGTGCGTGCTGCTCGTAGCAGGTTACTACGCTGGTTGATGTGTGCGTGCTGCTCGTAGCAGGTTACTACGCTGGTTGATGTGTGCGTGCTGCTCGTAGCAGGTTACTACGCTGGTTGATGTGTGCGTGCTGCTCGTAGCAGGTTACTACGCTGGTTGATGTGTGCGTGCTGCTCGTAGCAGGTTACTACGCTAGTTGATGTGTGCGTGCTGCTCGTAGCAGGTTACTACGCTGGTTGATGTGTGCGTGCTGCTCGTAGCAGGTTACTACGCTGGTTGATGTGTGCGTGCTGCTCGTAGCAGGTTACTACGCTGGTTGATGTTGAAGCAGCACGCACTGCTTGCAAGTACAAAGCGACCGGCTTACTAGAAGTGCTTCAGTTATCTGTCAGCGAGGCTACATGCAGCTATTTATTTAAAGTTCCCTGGGTGTAAACGTTTTGTGCGCGACGGTGTCTAATACTGCTCGTCGCGACGTTGCTTTAATGCTTAAGCTTGATTTGTTCGCGAATCGCTCAGACTTAGCACCGACTGCTAATAAATTTAGCATTGTTTATTGTTGGATTACAAATGAGAGTAAATAAATTCAATTATAAAACGGTTAACTAATATAATTTACAATAAATTTCAAACTTACAAATTAAATTAAAAACTAAATACTAAACTAAAACCCTAAAGTAGAAATATAGTAGGATATTTATAAGTTCACCATTTCATGATTCATTGGGTATTTACCGTGAACTGGTTACTTTGATTCATGGGCTAACATTTATTATCGATTTTGAAACCCAAAAATGTTGAATTTTGAATACGTTTCTAAAGTATTGTCATTGAGATTACCAAACTTAATAATAACTTATTATAAACGCATTCAGAAACCAACTGTTTATATAATATTGTCTTCGGTTTATGGTTATCATTCATTGTAATAAAACAACCTAGATAAACGGATTAAATCGCGTATATTACATAATTTTTAAGTACCGACGTTTCATAACTTTTTTCGGTAGTTCTAATAGCGTTTCAACCGCTCTCACTTTCCTGGTAGAATTATGAAGCATTTCCCCGTAGACTCGGATTACTATTTTAGGCTATTTTGTAGAATACCAGTACCTGTAGAAAATAACAGAAAATGGTAAACCGAGCCTACAGGAAAATAGTCAAAAATTCTACCAGGAAAGTGAGAGCGGTTGAAACGCTATTAGAATTGCCCTTTTCAGTGTTCGTGGTCGCGGGTAACGAAACGTGCGAAACGTCGGGACTTAAAAAATGAATAATTTATGCGATTTAATCCGTTTAATTTATTTTATTACAACTTTTTATGGTTGAAAAATCAATGATACCTAAATGCACCCTGTGAATAAAAGTAATCCCCAGTCTACGGTACTGCCAAACAAAAGACTTCGAAGCAAATAGAGTGTCGACGTCAATAAATTCGCATTCTTCAACTATCCGCCTAAATTCACACCTCGTCTGCGGGAATGAAAAAATAGTGAGATATAAAATGAAAATGAACCGGCGCAAGGGAGCAGAGTTCAAAAGATAAGCCACAAAAAAACTATGACGAAACAAAAGGTGAGTTCGATCTCCAGCCGCGGTCGTGTCGACTGCCGTTCCAGGCCGCAAGATACAAGCGATGGAGGAAAATATTTAAATAATAAATTACCTATATGGGTAGTTTCACGAGAGTTGAGGTGAATGATTACATACACAGCTACATGAAGTACTTATTGCAAAAAAATTTAATGAATTGAATGAATGAGTGAGTGAATAAACACAAGGCTATAGTTTAACGAAACTTTTTGGTCGGTCTTGCAATTCACTATTGAACTTGCTATCGATATGAAAAAGAACAGTAATTTCAAAATCCCGCTGTCATTACACGACAGTGTTGTTGTGTGCGTGGCCTCAACTCTCGTGAAATTACCTATACCTGTGCCTATACTATATGAAAGAAACATGATATTTCTTTATTGGTTTTTTTATTACGGGTAAATACACCACATTTTTATGTTATCAATATGATACAATAAATCAAAGTACAAAGAAAAATTAAATGGTACTCACCTACGGTCCAAACTGGGAATCGAACCCGGTGCCACTGGATTTTCGGCCCAGCGTGTTTATCACTTCGACCACCGGAGCACCCAGCAAGGGCCCTCAATCTTGCCATCTACTTTGACTTCTGTATGATTCTGGTTTAATAGGATTTTAACCTAAACCAACCGCCTACCTTGCTGAGTGCTCCGGTAGTCGAAGTGGTAAAGACGCTAGGCCGGAAATTCAGAGGTACCGGGTTCGATTCCCAGTCTGGACCATGTGAGTACCATTTAATTTTTGTGTGTACTTCGATTTCTTGTATCTATATATTTCATGTATATTAACTATAGTTTAAAATATCTAAATAACACGCTTTTATGATGCACAGACACGCTGGGGTGGCATTCTACCCGCTCCGCTGCCGCCCGTCGCTCCCGCCTTACTCCTTGATTCCCGTCACGCGCGGTACGTGTGTCGCCGCGCCACTGATATCTGTTGTTCCGGACTTATGGAATTAAGGTGCTGACTCAAACTCGCTTTTTGCAGAAATCTCTGCCGACGTGTAAACTGCCTACGGTAGTGTGGCCGGGGCTTTATTTTCTCAGTAAATAGTGGCTTTGTTGGATTTTTACTCTGTGGAGGAAGGGAATGAGTTTGCTGAGTTATGTTGGGTGACTCTTTAGTCTCTTTACTCGTAAGTCACGGATAATATTGAATATAGCGTGTACCAAACCATGATCGTTTTGTTTTTAATCCAAGTAAACATTATCAAATAGTTATGTGACTAAATTGATGGATAATGTACGGTCTAATCCATTTCAGATAAAGCTAGATGACTTTGGAATAAATGAGAACGAAAGAAAATGAATGAATGATTGGGAAGAAAATGAGAACGAAAGTTCGTATGAACAATTGGAAATTCGTAAGGAAATCACGGGATAGCACCGACTGGATAAAATAGCCCTAATATAGAAAAGGCACTCAAAAACTAGTCCTTTTGGCTTATAATCGCCAAAATCTGAAAAAAAACCGAAATTTTCGCGGTTTTTTCGATTTTTGACAAAGTTGCATTCGGCGCCAGAGGTCACAAACTAGAATTATTCATTGGGCCAACATCATAAACGTGTCTGCAAAAAATCAGAATTACCCGATTTAAATAATAAAAATAAATAAAAATCATTTATTTCAGACAACACAATTATAAGCAGTGGTCCATAGATTTGTTAGTACGATATAGTAGACGATTAGACGCAAGAGAGATTTGACGCAAACTCTGATGTATTTATTAAAGATACTGGATTACAACGTAATGATCTGAAATAGAAGTAACTCGTCAAAGGCCTTCCACGAATCTCCCGCGAGCTTGTTACAAACGCTCAAGTGTCTGCATATATCCATCCTCACTAAACATAGATGAGCCCACGCCCGAAATAATATATTTATAAGTAATATCGCGAACCCGTGTAACGCAGCTACACTCACTGCCAAAAAATTCGGGTCACCGTAATTTAAATAATAGAAATAGGTGTTTTTCAATATTTGACACTTGTTTCATTTACATAATATACTATTATTCATAATATCTGCCTGTATTAGCAATATCCGCTAACCCATCATAAATTATTTGTTAGATCAACAAATTCATCCAGCAGCGCCTTCTTATGTCCGGGGTGCGACATAACAAAGACTATTTATCACTTAAGTATTTGTGAACCGATCTCTCGGTAAATTATTTATTTCTTTATATTATGCGAGTATTTTCAATGGATTATTTGAGGTACAACTTGGTAATATATATTTTTGATGTCTGTAGTTCTTAAGTTCAAAAATTTTTTATTCTTGTAAAGTGTAACTGCGTAACGTGCAGTTTTGTTTCGCCCTACATTTGGAGCCACATAATACCAGCGTTGAGCCACCTTCTGTGACTTGACACCAAGCTGAGTGGACTCCTTTTTCGCAGAAAAAAAAAATCGATGTATACTCTCTTTCTGTTATAAATGTATCTGTGTGTTTTGTATGCGAAATAAATGTATATTCATTCATTCATTCATAAAATGTTATTATCCAAAAAAGGTGCTTGTTGCGATATTTCACTCCGTTAACGTCATTATTTTTCATGGGTTTTTACGAGTCCGATCTGAACCTGAAATTGCTATTACATTCAGTTATTTTTGCAGATAATATCTAAAATTAATTAAAGATCAAACGGGATTCAATAATTTCACAACCCTGGAGTATTTTAGAAAATATGGCATTATTTCTGAGTCATGGATGTTTTCTATCTATTTAAGTATGTATTTCTCTATATAAGTATATATATATCGTCGTATAGTACCCATAGTACAAAAAGCATTTCTAGTACTATGTGACCTTATAAAGGTTCCGTTTTTTCCCCTTGAAGTACGGGACCCTCAAAAACTCAGTATGTTTATGCGTTCGCTAGCAGTAGGTATTCTAGATATTCTGTTTTAATCTTGGTGAATTATCTCTAAATTAAATCAAAGGGTTACCCTTATCTGGCAGAATCTTTTTTGGTCGAATCATCATTTGGCATAATGCATTTTTTTCTGAAACTGTAGAATTTTCAGGACTTTTTAAGGCATTATCCTGTTAAATAGGTTAGATTAGTTTCATAACAATCCTGAAAATTCTACAATTTCAGAAAAAAATGCATTATGCCAAATGATGAATTCTGCCAAATGATGATTCGACCAAAAAAGTTTCTGCAAGACAATAGTGAACCGAAATCAAAAGCTGTGTAAAATTTGTGTAAGATTATCCCCCGATATTTATTTATTGCAGTGACCCGTAATTTTTGACCACGAGTGTAATATCCGGAAGCCGTATAACGCGGCGATATCTCGTGAGTTTTCCTCGTGATTGGTATGCTGGTCCGGAGTGCAAGTTCCCCCATTCTCCTGATTACACGACGCGATCAGGACACCTTATACCGTGTTTCTTTCGCTACTTAGATACAAGGCCCCTTTGCGGACAGGTTTTGATTTGATTTAGAGATAATTCACCAAAATTAAAACAGAATATCTAGAATACTGCTAATAAAAATAAAAAATAATAAAAAATTAAATTAATTTATTTCGGACGACGTGATCCATATTTTGTTAGCTAATGAACGCATTGATCTCTTTAGCAGTAGTGTGGCGTCCAAAGAACTCGATTCCTATCGGCTTGCCTAATATCAGGCATTTGAGCACTTTATTCTACAGCTCTTAAGGGAAGTGTGCATCGGCTTGCCCAAGGATATTTTATCTTTTACGTCACGCCACTGATCCTTAGTAGCATTTTTAGTTCTAAAATAACCACGAACTGTTCTAGATTTTTTTTAAAGCCTATCTTTATCGAAATGAAAAACTGTCTTAATAAGTATACTGAACTGCCTCATACATTAACTTTTTTTATAAAAACTTCGTACATCATTGTGTGCGGGTCTGCTACAGTAATCGGTATGCCGGCCGGAGTGCAAGTTCCCCTATTCAACTGATTACATGCGATCAGGGACACCTTGTAAGGAAAACACCTTTCGCTATTTAGAAACAAGACCTTTTGATTTGATTTAGACAGATAATTGAGTAAAGTTGTAACAAAATATCATTGAAATTGTCAAATGACACGTAAACAACCCTAGAAGCATTAGGATCTGGCTATAGTCTCCGGATCGAATACATTACAATAAATTTAAACTACCATGTTTAAAGATGTAAAGCGTCATAATAAGAAGAAAAATAGAAATTACCATGTGAAAAATAAGCATGTTAGGAGCCGATTTTCTCTTCGCTTTTTGGTTCATAGTCTATATTGAAAATGGTACCTGTAAAGGTACTATCGACCATTATTACCAGTCTAAGTATTAATAGCTATTTGAAACTGAATAGTTCATAAGTATCTTTAAAATAAAGTTTGGCAACCTGTAGTTACATTACCCTGCCAAACTTCGCAATGAAACGACTTTAAAAGAAAAATATAAACAAATCCCTTACAATAAGCCTATAAAACTTACTTTTTACTGAACGGAGAATTTCTATAAACCAGGCCTATTGTTAAATTGTTACAGGCTGAGTTTCTAAAATAAATAAACGAAATTAGCTCTCCTCCAAAACTTGATAATTCTGGCACGTACTGCCTCGGGCAACTTGGCTTTGTTTTTCCGAGCAACGAATTGTAGAAAGTTTAATTTTTATTTCGTTTATATTCTAAAACTAATTTTGCATATTATGTAGTAGATGCCATGCTTTTACGGAAATCTAGTGTCTCTTGGCTTTAGAATGGGTAACCAGATATTCCGTAGACAGAGTGTAATATATTCGGGAAATTTATGTAGAAAACCACACTGGAGATAGTATTGCGACATAATATCGTCGACCGTAAGCTGAATTACGGTAAGGGACAGGCAAAAGAATGTCCCTTACGCTAATTCAGCCTACGGTCGACGATATACAGGGCTCCGTTACCGACAGAGAACAAAATGCGCGAATTGAGTTATTAAAATACGTCGTAAATAACTTTTGCTAGTTTGTTAACACAATAGAGAAATTAAAAACTCGTCGTTTGTGATATGTAATGTAATATTGTCACAACAATTGTAATGTTTTTTTAAACGAGAAACTGGTGAGTTTCTTCCGGCGCTTCTTCTCACCTCACCTGTCATTTGCCGAAGTACCAAAAGAATCAAACATGTGAAAGAGCCCTTGAGGCCTACTTGCAGAAATAAATTATTTCATTTCGTCGTGCGGTCACCCATCGTGACGACATGCTTACCTGACCTGTTTGTTTTTTTTTTTATGACAAGTAACTTCAATAATATGTCAGAATGCATTTTATTTATAATCTATCGGCCCAGATAAGATAAAAGGTTCACTACAAAATTTAATTCAAACTTTTTTTCTCTTATCTCTCTAAGTAGGGTAAACACGATGAGACCAAAAAATATGTATAATTAAATCAGTGATATTAATTAATCTAGATGACTTTAACAACACGAGACCTAGCAGAGGGTTTTAGCATCAGGGACATGAGTTGTATTACGTTATTTACGTTCAATGTAACACCTTGTATTTTTAAATGGTAGGAAGTGGTGGTTTGGACTTGGTAGTAGGAGATATTAATGATAACAAAGTCATGGGATTCAGTTTCGTGTTGCATTTACATACTTATCTCCCATTTAAATCCAAAATTTCATTACATACCGCGATAACTTTCGATTTGTTGCGACGTGTTAGTGTTCAAAAAATATTTAAACGCTAAATATAAAGCGCTTGTAGAATATATTATAATATAGGGACCCGTTACGTATTCACGTAAAAATCGTAAAATACATCGTACACACGTGTTGGTGTGGCAAAGTTTATTAATTAAAATTTTGCACTTAAAGAATAGTAATAAATAGGCTATTTGATGAAAAATCAGATTCTTTTTATGAAATGATAAAACGCTCAGAGAGTATGATTTTTTCAAGAGAAACTGACAGTGACGTCACTGTTCAATATGTCAAATTGAATTAGAAGGGCGTGGTCCTAGGAGCAAATTGCCCTCTTCAATAAAACGATCTTAAAGTAAAAATACATGGGATCAAAACTAGCTCAATTGAAACGTACTGTTTTTATAAGACAAAATGACCGCAATTTAAATGGTCATAAAAGCAAACCGTTCGGTATCTAAATGGTCACAGCAGCAAATCGTCCGCATTATCCTCCTCACCCAAACAGGACTCGAAAGGTAACCTCACTATAATATTCTGGCTATTTATCCATCGGATTTTCCCCATAATGTCACTAGTTATATTATTTACCAGGCCGCATTCCGAATGCCTCAGATGATCCACCATCCGACATTCGAGACAAAATAAAGGCGGAAAGATTTACCGCGCCACTGTTTATTCAATAATCACTGACATATCATGTTGCCCTAGTACTTTTCGCGCTAGCAGTATCGATATATTATATTCTTGTTGGGTTATGTATGTATGCAACCACTTTATTGCACATAAAACCATACAAAAACAGTACAAAATCAATGGCTATGTACAAAGGCGAACTTATCCTGGTAAATTTATCAGAAATAAGTAGTTAATTACCTTACTTACCTGTAAAGTACAGCGTATACTACAGGCAGGTAGGGTAGAAGTAGTTTTAAAGAGTTCGGATTTAATGGAATCTATAAAAGACACATTTGCTCCCATTGACGCATTACCCCGGTTGAAAAATGATTTTCTGATTCTGATTCAATAAAAAATTACGCCAGCAAAAGATCATCTCCAAGAAATATATATTGACAAAAATTGTTTTCTGGGCCAGATAAATATGTCGCTCGGTCGCTTGCAGCATCCATCAAAATTGTGCCAGTCACGGGGGGAGAGGGTTGAAGGGGGGTTGGGATTAGTCTCTCGTGAAACTGATTTAAACTGGAATTTCTACTACGTCATAGAAAGAAAATTATTTTGTTAAGAATAATATACGTTCTTAGGTTTTTAAATAAATTTTTGGTTGACTGGTTGGTATAATTTTATTTGTACGAATGTATTGTTAGCCCGAATTTTATTTCGCATAATTTTTCTCTAGCTTTAACGGAAAATATTTTGCAAAGTCTTTTACATCAGCCATTTAGAACATAGGTTAGGTTTTTTTTTTTTTTTTTTTTTTTTTTTTTTTTTTTTTTTTAATTCATTCGTGGGGGAATTTATTATGTTGAACATTGCTCTAAAAATATTACAATAAACATATATTTAACTACTTCTAAATATAAAATAATTCCGCCAGATCTCTACCTGGCGGTAGGGTGCCCAGAAGGCTGGCAGCATTGCCACGCTGAATGGCAATGCTGATCCTTTGTGCTAGGAAGGAGCCAGCCCTCTGGTCACCCGAAACTTCGCGGAGCCTGCTTGCTATTTGTTTAAACAGCGCCATCGCACTGGGTCCCCATGGCCCCAGCGTTTCAACCCCAAACGGCTCAAATATGCAGCCACTGCCTATGGCTGCATATTTGCGCCGTTTGAGGCATTCTGCTGAGTCTGCAGCAGCGCCGGCCCTAGTTAGGTTAGGTTTCTTTTATAATTATTCTGAAAAGTCAATATTGTCCGTAAAATAACTATTATGCGTAAATAGTATTCGGGTGAATAGAATATTCGGACAAATAAAAATATGCCAAAACAAGGTGAACCTTTTAACAAATATATTCCTTGTTTGTATCATTATTTTCTTCTTTGTTTGATTCGATCATGTTTCATTGGTTACTTTATACATCTATGTTTGTTGAATCAAATAAGAATACGGTTAATTGAACTATGATAATCAATCAATATCATCTTAGTTGGTGCATCTAACGTCTTGTTAGGCTCGTATGGAATCAAGATGCTTGATTATAACCATCACGATATTGTTAGGAGCAACCCATTTTTTTACAGTGTATTTAGTTAATGTTTTAGTATTTTAGAAAATGCAATAAATGTGCTTTTTTTTTAAGTCATGTGCCAGGTTATGCTGGTACAATTTTTTTTCACCAACCTCGTTCGAAATCAGAGGTGAAATTTGGAAAAATCCTGAATATTATTTTTTTTATTCTATCGTGGCCACAGCATGAAGAAATTAACGAAAATAGGAATTACGCTCAATACCAAAGTTATTCGGCAACCCATAGCAAAATACAGATTTAAAAATTACTTAATATTTTAGTCATAATCATAACACTCAAAAAACCGAGTTGGGGTATCACTTAGCGCGAGTTTTGCGAAAACGTAAATATCTCGAAAACTAAGACATGTTTACTGAGGTCAAAGTTACTTTATCTGGTTTCTTATGAGTTGGTCTATTAGCTATTTTCTTATGGACGTTGGTTTTAGGGATACTGTATTTTTTAAAGTAGGTACTTTCCCTCCATGTGGCAAAGTCGTGGGACGCAATGTATGCACTCGAGGCCATAAAATGGCTATTCGCGTGCAAAGATAAAGGAACGACTTGCGTGGATTCGAAGAAGTTGACAAATTCTGCTCAGAGATAATGGTAAGTCATCATCATCGTCAGCCTATGTATGTCCCACTGTTGGGCACAGAACTACTCTTATAGATGAGAGTGAATGGGGTATTGGGAATGGTACATAGCGATAGCGCGAATTTTCATGATGATGTCTCGTTCCTTTTGTATGTCAGAGAAAAAGAGGCCAATACAAAGCTTCGCGTTATCACGATGTGTGAAGCCGTAGCAGAAGTGGGAGGAGAAAAGTAAGGCCTTTGTCCGTCAATCAATTTTAATCAACCATTTTAAGCTCCCACTATAGCTTAAATTGAGTTGGTTAAAATTGGTTAAAACATGTCTGGTTACTGTGCCCGCTTTACCTATAGTGCAGGGTGTGCAGCGCACACGGGCTGCATGGGCTCTAGTTATTGTACTTATCACTCTCAGGTATCCCTAGCCAACCAAGGCATCCCTTTCGAATCTCGCGTTCATCGGCGTGTGAGAAAAGTGAACGCTCCCACGTGTTCGCTCGCACCACCGACATTTACCACACTGTGGATCGCTACAGAAGGTTCGATGTTAACGAATTCTTCTTTTCCGAGATACCTACTCCCAATGCATCGATCTTGGTTGAATTGAAGATCAAGTGCCGCTTATCGACCATCTGCTTCCAGGGGATCCTGCAGTATTTCGGGCACGTTAGACGCGAGCCAGATAGTTTGGAAAAGCTCATAGTGACGGCCACGTGGAAGGAAAAGGAGATGTGGAAAATCATCGACCCGATGGGCCGATGCCGTAAAGGAAGCATGTCAGGAACTCTACAGGCGTCGACCCGGAAGGCAAAAAACCATGTTGAGTGGTGAGCTTTGGTGCATACAACAACGGCCTCATGAGTGGCCACGACCCTCAGTCATGAAGAAACGAGGAAGAAGAAGAGGACTCCGTTATAACGAGTTTACCCTGTTTTTTGTGGGGTTCTCTTTATTTGGAATAAATTTATTTTTATGAAAGTATTGTTAGTCCGATTTCGAAGGACTCGAAATTCTTCGACAGATTCCAGGGCCCTTACTTCGGTCCAAGTTCGTAATCTGCCGTTCTACTCACTCAAATGTTCTATTTTAGGAGAGTGAGAGGGACAGCATGAGATGAAATTAAAACGAAAATCTTTGGAGTATAGGCCCAGAAGAAAAGTCGTTACCACTTGTAATAGCTCAGCAGATTTGAGAGTTAGGCTCTGTATAGCCTTGTGTTTTGTCGCTTGCCGTTCAGTCAACGTGCCAGCGTTAGTGGATTCCTCCGCTCCCCGGCTGCCGATACCTAACGCGGTTAAATCAAGAAATATGTACACGGTTTTAAATTTTATTCCTCTGACATACAAGTACGCCTCATGTTTGTTTGTTAAATAAATTTTACCAAAGCATTTTTTCATAGTAGCGAATTTTCACATTGCGTTTTTGCATGATCGCAAATTTAATTATTCGTTTGTTCGTTCCTTATGTATCTTCAGATGGAAACCGCCCAGAAATAGAAGCCTTGATGTCGACATAAGCCATAGGTTGCCTAATGCTGCTGAAAATATATGCGATTTATAAAATAATGTACTGGAAAAATAAGTGAAAAAAATATACACGAACATTATAAAATGCTTCATGAAAAATAGCTACATGAAGACAGACGAATAATTAAATTTTCGATCATGAAAAAACGCGATGTGAAAATTCGCTAGGTACTATGAAAAAGTGCTTTCGTGAAAATCATCGAACAAATCCTATGTTCAGCAGAGGACTTCTCAAGGTTGAAATAACGATGAATCTGATGAGTTTTTGTTCAGATCGTTACCAATTGTTATCTTTAGGAGCAACCAATAGCAAAAACATTTAATTCGGAGTTCACTCACAATCGGCATAGGTCTAACTTAAGATGTAATAAATCAATAGGTACGCCTGCCTCTCAGGTTACGGACGAACTACTGTGGAATACTAATCTGCCGTCACGAACGCAGGGGTGTTATCCAATGTCCTTATGAGTCACGACATGACTGAGAAAATCCAGACACTACGTATACCTAAGCCTATTGTGTCTGTTTGGAAGAGTAGCAAGATACATGTAAAGAGAGCTGGAGCAAAAGTTCGAGATAGGGATTTCCATTATTTGACACTAACTAGCATGTATCCGCATTATTCCGATTATTATCCCAAAGGAGCTCTTTAGCAGATAAATTATCCTATGTTTCAATCCAAGCTACCTACATGCCAAATTTCATCTCAATCCATTAAATTTTTACCGCGTTATTTAAATAGTAAGAAACATCCGAACAATTCAACATATAAACCTTCAAACATCTTCACAAACTTATAGCTTGATATAATTTGTTTGCTTGAAATAACACGAGAAATCTCAAAAACTAGAATTAACGTGAAATCGGCCATTTAAAGACAGCGCGATCCAAATCTAAATATCATCATCATAATTTAAGAGCTTTGCTCTTGTGGGTGGAGTAGATGCCATTTTGTGCGGTCCTCGGCCATGCATTTTAGGTTTTGGCACGATATTGACCTTTTCTTTGAGCTGTTGCACAAAGTTTCTCCGAGGTCTCCCTCTCCCTCTTTTTCCTTCAAGTTTTTCTTCTGGGATGGTCTTAAAGAACATATCGTGTCCAAACATTTTTGCTAAAAATATATTTGGACTTTTGTGAACTCTACATGCCATTTCGCATAGACAAAATTTATCAAACCATAACACAAAACACATTTCGAACATCATTGATGCCACAGAAGCTAATGAGTCATCATTAGCTTAGCATATCATTTTTTAAACGAACGAAATACGACCGACTTGAATAGTCTGAATCGTTCTTTTGAGGTATCACTCCTAATATAGTATTATATATACGAGTACACGCCTGACTTTGAATGCGGAAACGTACAACATACACGTACTTCAGTATAATGTCTAGTCTCACGCAAACCGTTTACGTACAGATCCTTACCTTAAACTTTTGCTCCATGTTATCTCTTTACATGTATCGAGGGCATACGAGTACTTGTAGAAACAGACATAATAGGCTTAGGTAAATGAACTTACGTAGTGTCGTTGTCAAGTTATTATCAAGTTTTGAAATACTCGAAGTAATCTAGGTTATAGAAATGTCCCGAAATATCAATAGATTACCCTCAAGAACCCTTCAGCTACTATCCAGAAAGAGTATATCATTCAGATTGCGGAAAAAATTTGCAGAAAACGAGAGCGTGATACATACACGAGTTGAGAAATTGTTAAAATATGTACGCATGGCTCAAAAAACTCAATACTTTCATAAATCTCATTTGATCGGGTCAAATTTGCATTAGCTGCCGTCATAGATAAGACAGAAATAAATTATTTGGATTGTTTCCACTCCGCTTTAATGGAAACAGCGAACACTAATGTAATTGGTCGATTCCTACACGTCTCCTCGCCGCTCCGCTCGTCTCCACCTCAGTGGAGCCGCAGCCTAACTAAACTCCATAGCTATGTTTGTCATCTTGTCACGCCTGACTACGGATGAGGTACTAGGACGTCATAAATCGATGGGGGTTCTCAGCTCAGGTGACCAGTGAACGCCTCTTGAATACTAATCCCTCTTTACTGATTCCTGCAGGGGCGTTTTTCGAGTGGCCGGACGCCTGAATTATGCTAATCTTTCTAATGGAGTGGGGAAAACGTCAGTGGAAGTTTGGAGCTTGAAAATCTGCCCCGACACTGAGGGAGTTAAGTGAGTCTATGACATAAATTGGGAACTTTCTATCGACGGAGCTTCCAATGTGTTTTTGTACTTTAAGACGATTTAGAAAATGTTAAATGTTTTCAATCGAGATTTTCGAGATTATGACTTAACTATTTGATAGGTAATCAGCAGTTTGACACCCTAATAGTTGGCAGTGGCACCCTGCTGTCAGCTTAACTAATGACTTAACATTCAAAATGGCAACTTCTGGTACAAAGCGCGTACCTACCTTATTTGGTTTTACTGTATTTAGTGAAAAACAACCGGAAAAAAAAATTTGGCCGTGGCATTTTGGAATGATATTTCAGATGTTTGACGCAATTTTTAATTTTCAATGATGACATGTGATGATATGTCAATTACATGTGTAACGTATGCCAATATCCGACTGCCATGAAAGCCCGCCTTGTTTGCCTCTGCTCTGCCGAATGCCACCGCATTCCGCCAGGTATGCCAGCCTCGCCAATCAGCCAGACATTAGTCCCACAAACCTCTATGGTGTTTTCCCACATTTTATTATTGTGGCAACACTGGAGTTAAAAAGACAGTTGACTACTACTGACGCCACGGCCACGGCGCCAAAATAATCACGTATAAAATTTGGGTTGTCGGAATAATTCATGTCAGGAAGAATTAAACCCTGAAAAGAAGAATTGATTTGGTTTTTGTTTTACCCCTCGTTTTCAATGCTATTAACCACAATAGTCCTGAAACGGTAACGTCAAAAAACCGACCAGGAGCATGTTGCATTCAATGTAAGGTTCTGTAGCCGTTACCAAATAGAAATGCACTACAGTAGGCTTATTAAACCTGACCATAGCTTCAAAACCTCTGCCTCTTTGGGTATTTTATTGTGCAACATATCTACAAATGATTAAAATAATAGGCAAAAAATGAATCTGATTTTTGCTTTTAGAATAATGTAAGTAAAATAAAAGAAATGAGTTTTTTTCTTAATTTTTTAATTATGTAAATTGCAAACGTACATAAAAGTCAAGCATTCACTATCAAATGAAATTAATTGCACAGTGTAGCCACACAATGTACCTGATAAAAAACCTCAAGTTGACAGATGTCAACTTTGTTTACCAAATTTTCACATCTAAAAAAACGGAGAAAAAAACACTTTAAAGCTTGATGTTTCGAAAACTTTCAGCTCATTTGATTGGTTAGACGCAGTTTGCGATTATATGAAAAAAAAACGGTTTGCAATAAAAATCTTGTCTCAAAATATTTTTTTTGAGAGACACTTTTCCGAAAGCGGTTGTAAAATGAAATTCTTATTGGACGACCTAATTTTAAGACGAATTGAAAGTAATGAGAATGACCATTTGCTATTTAGATGTAGACGAATTGCTGCTTTTCAGACGACATGTGCCTAACCCATTAAATAATAAAGTTCTGGAAAAGCAAACAAAACTGAAACTAATTTTATTTTAGAATTTTTAATGTGGAAAACACCATAGTCTTTTATTACGATTATAGATACAAAGATTACATAAATAAATAAATATTAGGGGACAATCTTATACAATAACACATAGAAAAAACCAAATGTAACCTACTTGTAGCCAAGGCGGGATTCGAACCCGCGTCTCTGTCTTACCGGGACAATGTGCTATCCGCTACACCACCTAGGTACATGTAAGCCCGTCGAAATTTTCCATCCATTTGTAACGACGTTACTAACGATCTTTGTATCTATTTTTGTTTGAAAAGCTTCATGCTTTAGCTCCTCTCTAGGGCATGCTTACGCAGTGCCCCCTGCCCGCATTCCTATTAAAACTTACATGTAAATGAAAACATAAATGTTGGTTCAGAATTTCTAAGTTACGGTTCTCCGAGTACAGCAAATGAAGGTAAATGAGACATGTCCAACAAAACAACATTAAGTGCTAATTCAGAGCGCGGTGGCCATAAAAGGGTCTAAATATAAGTAATTAAAACTTCGCCCCCCAGGGGAGGGGAGGGGACCCTCAAATTATTTACTAGCGCAATTCGTAATTAACAGGTACCTACTATACAGGTGGCATTTCTGTAAGTAAATTTAGCCTCAGTAAAAAAATCTTAGTTTTCGAGATATTGACGTTTTTGCAAAACTCGTGCTAAGTGATACGGTAAGTTATACGGTTATTTGAGTGTCATAACTAAAATATCAAGTATTTTTCAAATCTGTTTTTTTATATGGGAAGCCAAATAACTATGCTATTAGACGTAATTCCTATTTCTGTTAATTTCTTCATGGTGTGGCCACAGTAGAATATCAAAAAATAATTTTCAGATTTTTCCAAATCTCACGTCTGATTTCGAACGAGGGTGGTGAAAAAAAATGTACGAACATAACCTGGCACATGACGTAAAAAAATTGCGCATTTATTGTAGTTTCTAAAATGGTATAATATTTACTAAATACTGTAATAGTTTTTGAGATAATGATATTTTGTTACGTAGACAAACTAACAAATTAATTCCTTTACTTAAACAGAAAAAAAACATTGCGTTATACGAGTATAACTATTATTAAAAATAGTGAGCAACTATCTACACATTGTCAATATAAGTAAATGCCGCATAAATAATTCTGATTAGCTTATTGGTTGACTGTTAGAGAATGCCTTACGGCATTCAATTTTGCTTTCATTTATTGTGTATTTAAGTTAAGAAGAAGCAGGGCCCGGCATTTTTCTTTTTCTAACTGGTATGGACTCATATTTAACTAGAAACTCGGATTCAGTCTTACCCTCTAAAAACCTGAAACTTGGCATACACGAGACTTTCGTGATGTGTCTGTTTCAGTTTAATTCTTGGTTCAGGAACTATTTAAGAACTGTATTTTCTTTAAATATTAAAAGGCAAAGGTTTAACTGCATTGTCTGGTAAAGGGTTTATCTAAAGGCTGTTTCTTCTAAACCCGCAAAATAATAGAATTCGAAGCTTCGTTTATCTAAGGCTTGGCAAGCAACGTACAAAAAAGTTCAAAGTAATTTATCCTCCATCCTATATCCCATTACACTGGGCCGTTCATCCCACGTTCATCCATTCATCCTCTTTAAATAAATAAAATCAAATTCCGCCACAGGCCTCAAGCGGATCACCCCTTACGTCCCCCAATTACGTAACTATAACTATATCAGGGCCGCTCCCACAGAAGTTGATAACCAAAAATGAGTGTCGCAGCCCTGGGCGGACTGGCGATAAGGCCGCCGTCCCTGGGCGGCTATTTGTCCTTACCCGCCACAGTTGACAGGCCAGTAACAGTAGTATCATTTCCCTGCCCTTGTCCCACTTTAAGTGAGGTCGGCACAACATATTTTTTCCTTCCATTTTTTTCTGTGTGATAGACAAGTATTTGACCCAGATCGCACCTGATGTTAAGTGACGATGAAGCCTTAGATGTAGCAAGCTTGTCTAGAAGATGCCTATTCACTCTCAACTTGAAGAGATCCAATTCATATTTTCCTGGGAAAAGATGGGCGGGAAGAGAGTCCATTCTCGTCTACTCTTTTCTTTCTCATATCTTCTTTCATCTATCCATCACTTCTTTGGCCTCCAACTTCTCTCCGTCCCTATACATTCATCTCTAACATTCTTTTATCTATATGAGTTTCATTCCTCCTCATTACATGCACATACAACGCTAACAGTAGCCCAGTATTAGTAGGCCAGTAAGGGCGTCACCATACCAATCGATAGAGAGACCATACGACATTCGTCGATTGCAATGCGTTTTGTATCGTCGATCGACTATTGATCGAGTGGTGTAGTAACACCCTAACAGTAGCATAAGCCATAAAGCGGTGGTGGGTAAACTCGACGCTAATTGCATCTATAAAATAATACATCGTTAGACACATTACGGTGTTTAACTTTGCCTTCGGCGATTTAGATCAGATTCTGATTTCGTCAGATAACATGCAGGTCCGACTCCGTTTTCCTCAGATACCATGACGGATTTCGTCAGGTGTCATCTATGTCTGATTCCAATTTTGACAGATTCCTAGCAGGTTAGTTTCTTATTGGTAAATTTTCGATTTTGTCAGATATAAATAACGAGACAGGAAACAAAACCCCGTTAATCGTACAATGAATAATACTGGTAAACTATTCCAAGAAACGATCCCCAAATTGGCTCATCCACAATTTCGCCATCAGTTTCGTCAAAATAATCTTTCGAAGAATATTATTTGACTCATAACTTAGTAACAATTGTTCCTAATTGATCAAATTCATGGGTCAGCCTGTATTAGGAATCTTTCAATTTTTCACCAACTAAGTTCAGATATGTATATACTGTAAGTAACCGTTACATTAGCCTTGGTTTGCAATAGGTATTTTAGTATTACAAAAAAAACTCCCTTGAATGTCTAATTTCAGTTCAAGTGTTCCGCATTTGTCATAAGGCAGCAAAAAGTTTTTATTTGGGTGGAAATGTTACCCTCCTGGGCTAAAGTAAGCCGCACTGAACACTTTGAGTACCAACGACGTGATAGTCAGGTTCAAGGAAGGGCTACGAAGGATTTTCGCTACACATGGCAATTATATTTAGTATTAGATATACATTTATGAAAGTTTCTCTTGCCTGACATACAGGAAATCCTAGTCCAGGCATAGGTTCAACTCTCTAATGGTATATCTTAGTCTTTAGATGTCATTGTTAAAACGTTGTTTAAAATGTTTATTCTTTATTCTATTCTTGATTGGGCTACGGACTACATCATAGCACACGTAGCAATGCTTAGCACTGAATGTATTACGGAACAAAACTATTTTTTACTTGACTTTCCTACTGTTTCAGTGACCCCACTGCGCTGCGGCTATCTGCGGAATGAGATAGTTGGATACGTCAACATGGCGTGATATAAATGTGCTTTTGGGAGTTTTTCCCGCGCTCGTCGCTCCGAGGGACGGCTTCTTTAATTATCACGTACATTTCAGCTTTCTTTATGTTTTGAGAAGCAGGAGTTTGGGAGCGGGACCTTATGTAGTGGAGTGGAGTGGTGGAGTGGAGTGGTGAGTGAATAAGAAGTAGGATGGTATAAAGGGGAAGTCAGGAGTCACGTTCATCTTTGTTTGATTGTGTTTTTGTACGAAATGTAAACTTGCTTTAATCCCCTGGTCCCTCATTCCACTATTTTATTATTATTTCGAGCTTTTATTTCACTTGTATTAATTAGCGTCAAAATTTCCAAGTTAAATATCACTCCATTTCTAGGAAAGATCGACTCGATTCCAAAGATAACAAAGCAGCCAGCGAATTTTTATTGAAGAACAATATTCAAACAGATACTTACAAAATAATAATTTTAAAAAGTTTGAATAGAGAGAAATCCGAGCTCTCAAACAAGAAGTAAGCCAACAACTTGCATTATTCCTGTTAACCAAATACTTCGTCGTTAAACAAACTAGAACAAACAAAATAATTTTAATGAGCGCTTTTAAAAGCCGTTAGAAATTGTAGCCGAATTCCGCCACGGCCGGAGTTGGAATTACGTTTGCTGCGTGGTGAGCGGAGTTAAAGCGCGATGGTTCTAAAAACCGAATACTCTGCCAAATGTATGCCATTCTGGGGAAACATACGCGTATATTGGACGGCCGTGAGCTTGCTTCGCATCGACCTGAACCCAGAAAAGAAAAGAAATTCTGTGGCTCTAGTGAAAAGGGGTACATGACGAAAAACACTACTTCACAGGAGAGGCAAAAAACCGCTGGGACCCAACATTATTAACATTTTTCTTAATTGTCTTTTGACTGCTGTAGCTACAGAATAATTTAAAATGCAGTTTTGTTATAGAGAAAATCTTCTTTGTCGTGGTAATACTTTTATGCCACACCTGGCCATAAAGTGGCTTTTTTCGCACGCTACGCGTACGGAAAAAGCCGCTTTCTGGCCAAGTGTAGACATAAAATGATGTACACAACTAGTATGTGCCCTTAAAGGATATAAGTGGCGATATACCCCTTTTCACCTATATTTCATAAAGTGAGAGAGATTATAAGTGTTCAGTTTATAATAAATAACTTTTTTCGTAACAGTTACCGCCACGGCTGGAGTGGGAATTACGTTTGCTGCGTGGTGACTTAAAGCGCGATGGTTCTAAAAACCGGATACTCTGCCAAATATATGCCATTCTGGGGAAACATACGGGCATATTGGACGGCTGTGAGCGTCGCTTCGCATCGCCCCGAATCCAGAAAAGAAAGAAAAGAAATCTGGGGGCACGGCAATGCCCCCGACAAGGCGAGCAAAACAAAGGCATGGCCGTACCATCCTTTACTCGAAGCCATTTTCAACCTCCTGTAATTTTATGCTGGCTAAAGCTAGAACCCTGAATTTTGAAATAAACAATAAAAAAAATATGCTTTAGCAGGTACGTACCTACTGAAAAAGGACCTCGCTCAGCATATTGCTAAGTAAAATTGCCATAACCGCAGTGCAACGAAAGAAAGACGTTATTAGAGCATCTCCACCGAAATTTTAATATTGCTTTCGGGTATTTCTAGAAAACCCAGCTTCTCCCAGTTAACGAAAATGTCAAATCCAAAAATGCCTGAAATCCAGCGTTTCCGTCTACTCTCGCGGCCCGTACGCACCCACTCCTGGGTGTTGATAAACGCGTATGTTTATTTTATGAGGGTATATTCCGAAGTTTTTAATGCGTGATTCAATAAACAAGGACGTCGGCCGGTCTATCCGGCGCATTTGGGGCGTATTACGAACGCGTCAGCGGCCGCGTACATTTTATGAAAGCTGAATCGTATTATTTTCCATATCCTCAGTTCGCGGAGTACGGGGAGAATTCGGTCAGTGGTTTTGAACGGCGACGTTGTAGCGGTAATTCCTGAATGCCTCGGGATCCGGGTAGGTTGTGGGTAATTCGAGAAAAATAAAATATGTATAATATAATTCGCCTGTTGACTCGATTTTTTTTCTGTCGTAAATCGATTCTACTATTTGTGAGGAACACATATCTATATGACACCTAATACATTTGTATAAGTATAACAGCCACAAATTGTAATCAAAAGTAGCAGATCGCACTGAGCATTGAAAACGCTCTATACAAAACGGTAGGAATTTATGACGTCATCCGTTCCGTCGCTGTACTACGAGTAAGTCTGTATGAAAAAAATATCATTTTGCCATTTTGAGCAGGATAAAGTGCGTTTAGGCACATAGTTGTCATACATTAATTTTTTCAGTGTTATTTAAGCATTCCGAAATTGACTTTAATTTTTCTTTAAGACGATAAAAATAATCGTTTTTTTTAAACTTTGTGGTCTCATAACTTTATAATTTTTATACATTTTTTGTATATTTCTTTTGTGTTTTAATAACTTAGTATTTTCCAATCCATGTGACTATATTATGTTGTTAAATTCAACATTAGTCAACATCCCAATTATAGATACATTGAACAAATACATTTTTTTTAAGCGTTAATTAGTCTGTTTATTCACGAATAATTTTATATAAGAGTTACACAAATAGGAAATGTAAAAAATATAGAAAGTAAAAATGTAATCAAAACCTAAAACTAAATAAACAAAATATATAATAAATAAACATAAAAAAAAACAATTATAAAATACATTAAAAAATTAAATACGATTTGACTACAGCCAAAGCCGGATTCGAACCCGCATCTCTGTCATTCCGGGACAGCGAGTTTTTATCCAATTTCTCCATTTAGCTGCTGTCGTAACCGTACGCAAATTTCAATGTATTTCATATCGTTCTGAGATACTAACGCCCTCTTTACCATTTTGTTTGAAAGGCTAAGCACTCAAAATATTTCCAGTAAATATGTTGATTCCTAAAGAGTTCAATAATGTATGATATAGTCATCATCTGAGAGTCTAAAGCTGCTAAAGTGCGACTGCGATAACATTGCAGAGCGGAACATGGCAACACCTTCATTTAGGCGAGGTGAGACCAGAATCGGGCACGGAAGCCTAGTTTCCAAATCATTTTTAGAGCACTTATTTGACTCTTAGGTCACTGTAAAACATATATAATAATATTCAGAACTGTATCTAGGGCTTCCTCTCACTTAGAACACGATAGCGAACACTTCGCTCGATAGAAAAGTAGCGCGAAAACACTATAAAATAAAGTATTTTTTTCATTTTTTTTCATTTTGTTCATCACCAGTTACCTTTTCTGACAAAATTAATACCTGACAATCATGATTTCACAGTCATGCAGGGCATCCTCTCATGTTTGGGTTGATAACGTATACTTTTATGTTAGAAATCGAAGATAATCTGCAATAATCTGCATTCCGCCCGACCCTAGTTTGTATGTGAAATGCGAGCCAGGTCCTACCGCGCCTTAAATGTCACTTTTTCATAGAAATTTGACTTTCAAATGTAGACGTTGCCATGTTCCGCTCTGCAAAGTTATCGTAGTCGCATCCTAACTCCTTTGAAATTTAAACAATATTCAATCTCAATTTGAAATAATCGAGTTTATTTTAGAAAATAAATCTTAAAGGAGTTAGCAGCCTTAAGTCTGTAGCTTTTTTTTGTAACTGACGAATTTCCAAGTCTTACTGATTGTTGTAAAAATCGGACCAGGTGGGGACCGTGGCGTTCCCTGGGATCGAACCAGGTCGCTTGGGCCGGACCACCTTGAGAGGGTCGGGCTGTCTGTAGTAGAAACATGATTATTCATATGACTAGTTTTTATAATTGATAATGCTTACTTGCCTAACAGATCAAATCAGTTACTTTTTTATGTAGTATATTTTTTTTATAAAAAGTGATGTGACGTCATTTTACTCAGTGGTCAAATGATTTGTTTATTTTTAATATTTGATCTGTGAAAAATCATTGAAAGCTATAGATGAAATTTGGTTATTTTTTACAAAGTTTTGAGGACGAGACCTACTTACACTAAACAACCGTGTTCTTAAGCATGGTTGCACATGATCGTGTGTTTTAAGAAATGAAAGCCTTAAACGGGCCATTCTCATTTTTACCCGACTGCGGCGAAGACCAAAGGAGGGTTATGTGTTTGACCTGTATGTATGTATGTATGTATGTATGTCCGTTCCTATATCCGCTCATAGCTTCGTTAAAATAAACAAAATGGCGGATTTTATGCACTTTTAAACTGCACCGCGGTCGGGGTTTCTTTTAGTAAAATTATTTAGTTATTATGAACTGTTACTACCTTACTACCTTGTATGTCACTGCCGTGGCTATTATTGCTCTTTCTAATCGTTTGACCTAACCGTCATACTATCATGGATTCTTTTTATCATATTATGGATGAGTGAATTCATGACTGCATTATTTTTTTTTTATCATTTAAAATAGTAATAAGAGCCACGGTAGTCACTATGTGCACAAAAATGAGAATGCCTCAAACTGTTCTTGTACATAGAAATTGTATTTATAGAAATGGCAGTTCAATGAGAAGATGCAAGTATTTGGTCGCCCAATTATTTAAGGAGGATTTTTTCAGTGAAATGTCAGTAAAGAAACACTTAGCTGTGTATTGCTTTTTGTCTACCATAAACCATGAGTTGGCTCAGTTTACGCTTAAAGAAACAAAAACGAATCCATGGGTAGGTATTACAACTACATACACATTACGTAACCTAAAGTACATACAAAGTTATTCGGGCGCGGTGGTTAAATATTCGGCCCGTATGGATTGTTGGCACACAGGTTACTATGAAACAAAACAGTAAATAAACCGAAACAATTTAGAAATTTAGCTAGTTTAAAAAGTGCAGAACTGTGTAGCAAAACTTAAGCGCAACTGATCTCGTTAAAATACAGTATTATAAAATTTAAACGCAAGCCACAGCTATTAAGCGTGACAAATGGGAGCCCAAACTAGCTAGGAGACATTATATTTCGATTTAAAGCCAATACTCCACTGAAATATGGCTCGATAAATTACATTGCTGCTACAGTTTCGGGTTTGAGTTTTTCGCGAATATTCTTAGGATTATCTCTTAAATGAAGTTTTGTTTGCGTCTGTGGACGAAATTTATTGCTGGCGAGAGTCAAATAAATTAAGGTGACTTTGACTTACAATGGTTTGATTTGTGATTCCAGCTGGATTAACGAATCTGAGAAATTAATTGCGCATAATATTGTAAGAAGGGTCCCAAATTTAACAAAAAGCGTGATTGGACACTATTTTAGTTTTACTGCTTTTAATTATTGCAACTTAATAACAAGAAAAAAAATTGAACCCATCGATCAAATGTTTTATTATATTTTAGACTGCCTGAAAACATTTTCCTTGGATATTCACAAAAATCGGGCTCATCACAGAATTTTATTCTAAACGGGGTAACAAATTCCATTAACTGCATCACTAATTTGCCAAATACATCTTAGGTTAGCAGGCTTCCCTTCATCATTGTCTAGAAAAAGGGAGAAAGGATGAAAAAATGCTTTGACAAGCTCCCTATGAGTTAGTTCCGTTGTAAGAATAGTAAGTAGGCGGTTTCCCTCCACGATTAAGATATCAAAGCTCCAATATCCTTCGATCTCGAATTTATGTTCAGTTACAAAAAGAAACAGAACGCGAGACGAGTGAACTAGTTTCTCGGGCAGGGTCACCATTTCACCAATTAAGTTAGTCCCGTTGTCGGAATAACAAAGTTGTTGTTTCCCCCATGCGATGAAGACAGCGAGGCTCCATTACCTGAGCTCGATCTCGGCTTCGCGCTCATTACGCAGTCCCCATTATTATTTACGTGGCTCGAGTGTCGGCACTAATGGCCACCGTGGTTTGACACGATTCCGAATATCGCAGGCTAATAGCCCCACACTGTTTGCAATTATTGTGCATCACTGCAGCAACAAATCAAATCTATGTAATAAAATCGTAAAAGGTCTGTTTTTCCACATTACAGATTTTCCGAGAAAGTAACTGGGGAGTTTTAAAAAAAAAAATAGTTTTTGTTTTTTTAATAACTAGTTTTTGTTTTTTTGTCTGATTGTCGGTAGTGCGCATACCACACAATTCCATTCCATTAAATTAAGTGTACAGGTGGATTATGACACCGATTAATACACAGGATACTTTTTACGTGATTAAGCCGAAGCAAAATATTTCTATTTTTCATTTAACTAATTTTACCACCGCAAATGAATAATTGATTTAATCAGGCGTTAATTTGCGGAAATCCATG
Source organism: Eudemis profundana (assembly GCA_947034925.1). Classification (NCBI taxonomy): domain Eukaryota; kingdom Metazoa; phylum Arthropoda; class Insecta; order Lepidoptera; family Tortricidae; genus Eudemis; species Eudemis profundana. Next base: position 21,866,064 of record OX344805.1, on the reverse strand, counting down.
TTAATTAAAACATAAATATTGCTTTGCTAATCCGCGTTTGTATATCACGGATTAGCAAAGCAATATTTTTGTTTGCAGTTGGTGACGAAATATATGGAGTTTGACACTAATCGTCAGTTTTATGACCAGTTAACTGCTAGTTAAGATAACATTTTAAATAAAAAAACCCATCAAGGTTGAAATAATGATGATAGTGATGATAATGATGATGAGGAATTTTATTAGATATTCATAATAAATTTATAATTTATTTTGCTTTTTTGTTTCTTTGCGAACTGTACACAACTGCAAGCAAGATTTTAAGTTTAGTTTTTATACCTATAAGCAGCATAATAAATTATTTTGTTATGAAGTACTTAAATAATTTATTCCATTTTTGATGAAAATGTGTATAGCCTGCCATTTTTATCAATAAGTGGACACACTGCTGCACTCATGCAAGAATTAGACGAGATTTCACTTACAACAACGACGATAATTAGCTTCGACCGAGAAGATTCGTCCGACCAACTATCACAGCAGCAATTTCACTCTCGCCGATCCGACGGGAGTAATTCTGGAAATTGTAACAATGTATCGTTATTATTTACGATATTGCCTCGTATCCGAGACTACTAAGGTCGTGTAAGCAAACAGTGCCCTCGCGGGTCACGGAATATATAAACACTTACAGAGGGCTTAAACGGAAAAATAACAATCTTCGAAAAAGGCATTATTATAGTCAAAAGGAAACCCATTTAGGTAATAATAATAAGCATCTACATGTGATAAAATAATGCGGAGGATAAGGACAATGATATTAGTTTCTTTTGTCATTCATCAAATAATATTCCATAAGAAACAATCGTGTGGTTAGTTGCTTTTAATTTGAACTTCACATACGGCTAGCACGATAACCACACTTATGGGGAGGTTGAACAGCTTTAACCGCAACCAACTACCTACTAGTGAAGTGATTGCGGACGGTCCAAAAGCATGCAAAAACTTACACAACAGCTTGATAATTGTTGCAGTGTGAACCAAGTCACCTCTTCGGACAGAGCATCCATAATGGTCTACGAAATTTACCTTACAAAATGATTTGTCCAAGTGCCTACTTTTACTAAAGAGTATGTATAGGTACCTAATAACAGTCTCAAATTCAGTTGAGATGTCCTAAAGATGGAAACGGACCTTCTGTGCCTTTGTACGTTGTGTTCGAGTCAATGGTCACATTTCTTTTAGAATACACTGCCTTTGCTTTTCTTGGAGCTACTGTCGCTAGTTTGTGAGACAAAAATTTGTTCGCCATCTAATAAGAGAGGGTACCGTTTAACGAAGAAACTTATATGCAAGGTAAACGTTCTAGTTTATAAACGAAGCACGGAAAGTGCTTAGCATAATTATATTTTCTTGTTGTAAACTGAACAATATTAGTTATATTGCATTATCCACCTAACACCGCTAACGGCATCACCATTGTTTAAAGCAATGTACTTTAGTAGACTTTGCACTACCATCGAATACTACTCGTATCAATTCTTCAGTTTAGTATTGTTAGGTATCATTTCTAAATATATGACGGCGCATTGCGCCTCTTTGATGCTATTTTGGAACGAGATTGACAAGCTGTCATTCTGGCAAAGCGTCGTATCGTTGGTTTGCTGTTTACGGATGACTTTTTGGTACGTCAACGGAAACGCACCACGAATCCAAGCGACGAATTGCCTCTGTTCCTGTTTCTCCGCTGCTAACTCCTCACGAAGCTACGGCTAACCCTGACGTCGGCGGTGATCCGCCTTCATCAGAAGTGGTGAACAAATCTACGCCCCATGAAAATAGTGTCAATATCGTTGTTGATTATCATGGAAACGCAACGCCCGTGCGCTGGTAACGGCAATACCTACCACCAGCGGCAAGAACTAGCGACCAGTCGTATGCAGCACGGCTATTACAATTACCCCGACGTTGCAGATAGATATAGAGGATTTTACTGCAAAATCAAGCCGGTTTTAAGCGATCTCAAACGGCAAATGCTAGAATTGCGGGTAAATGTCATTGGTATGGAATTCCCGGACATCGGCTAGCTGAATGAAGAAAGCGGCGCATGATTTCTTCGGCGATGCGTAAACAGTTCCCACACATACTGCAGAGAGGACTTTGACTATTATTTGCTAGATTTGCGGTTATCCAGGAAAGAAAGAGGTGAAACTTTTCGAACAACAATTGTAGAGGTATACCTGGAGAATGTCACCCGGTGAGTCAGTTACTTTTCTAAACGATAGGTGGGACATATAATTATTAAGGGGAGGGACCCGAAAAATGTCATTTTAGAGCTCTGATTGAACAAAGAATTTGTTCAAGGAATTATTGATATTTGTATTAATAACTATATGAATGTGTTCACAAAGAAACTGTCGAGGGCATCCGGGCGGATACAGATTTTTTGTTGCCCTAGATTTCACCATAATTGACTCGAAAAGTACGGAAAAATCAAAACACGGCCAGCTTTTTGACCAAGCATAAATGAAAATTTGTCTTTGACGCGTAATAGTTTAACACTTTTTCCTAAAAGCTACTTTATTCATCTAGGGCCTCAGGGCAGTTTCAAATTTTTACTCGTAAAGATACAGGAGAATTTTACTGGTATATCTAAACTTACAGAAAATTTTCATACATTTCTCCCATGACGTCGCGTATTCATATCATTCAGATGCCGCTGAGCGGCTGTTGGAAGTGGACGTATCGCAAAAATTCCCAATTTGACAGGCATTCACACAGACACTAATGATACCAGTAACTAGATTGCAAAAAATAAGTAGGGAAAACTATGGGGACTTATTAATGGTATTTTGATATTATTCTTCATAATATTGGAGAAATATAATACCAACTTAACGAAAAATAGAAGTTAAACGACATTTCCTGGTTTGATTATTAAAATGCCATTGAAATACAAAAACCTATTTTCAATAACATTAAACAGAGTGGAATGTTTTGACAATTATTTGGTATCACCGAACGCACACTACAGAGAAATAAAATTGATTGTCAATGTCACTATCTGTCAGTCAGTTTATGAAATTCAATGTTTTGGTATTTCAATATTCACCAAAATTCGCTTATTAGCTATTATTTTATATATTTAATTTGTGGTGCCCAGTGAACTTTTAATAGTCATAAACAGTGTAGCAGATCAATTGTATTCGAAGATAAGATTGATAAGCGATGTAATTTTTAGCAAGGAATGCAAGCAATTTGTACGCAATACAATTAACGCATCTTAATTCAGTTTTTAACAAATATGTGGAAAGCTACGTCCTCGTGCAACGCAGGTATAGAAATCAAGTTAATATAAAATCTTACCTATTTATCTTTAATCCTAATATGTATAATGAACATACGAAATAATGTTTCAATCGGTGTGGAAGGTCTAACCTTAAAAGTTACATACCTAACAATGAAAGTAATGTATGTAGGAATAGTAAGTAAAACCAATAGGAAATAACAGATTTAGGTAATGATAAAAAAGTGGTTCCATTTACTTGACACAGTTAGTCACAGATTCCAATGAGTTGTTTTATCATTTAAAAAGCTTTGGCTTTATGAAAAATTTATAAACAAAGAAAATTAATTCATTTTATTTTTTCAGATGCCCAGATCATTAAAACAATTTCCGGAGACCAATATCTCTACAAATCAACTATGAAGATAATGTGTATCAGACCTCTGGAGTTTTTATCTAAAGTATAGATCACAAGATAAACTATGTTCATTGAGTGTTATGTTATATGTGATATTATAAACCTATAAATATCATATTATAAAATAAATGAAGTCAGTTGATTGGCCTCAGTCGTTTGGTTGGGAAGCGGGTATTTTTTACAAAACGCTTATATGGACAGAAATGGTTGAGTAAATGTATGTAATTTTATATATAGTTGTATATGGAAACTAATAATTATATGTACAAGTTTTATTATGGTGTATATGGCAATATACCCAAAGGGTACATTCTGTCTGGTGGTCGGACTCGAATAACAGTTTTGTTAGAGAGAGATTTCTGATACTATTTTCTGTGGCTGTATGCAATTTCATTTGAGGGAAATTTCACAAAATCAGTTTCTACATAGATTATTTTTTGTTACCATCAAAAACATAACATGTAAAAAGATGCAAGTCTCGCAATGCAGTTCTCCTCCAACAAAAAAGTTTTGAGATGTAAAGTTAAACCAAGTCAGTACCGGGGGGGTATCAACAGAACTCGATTTCCACCGACTTGCCTATTTTTAGATCTCTAAAGTGTGTTCCTCCACGGTTAAATAATAGGCAAGTCGGTGGAAATCGAGTTCTGTTGATACCCCCCCGGTACTGACTTGGTTTAACTTTACATCTCCAAAACTTTTTTGTTGTAGGAGAACTGCGTTGCGAGACTTGCATAAACATGTAATGTTTTTGATGGGATCTCATTTCTTTTTGTAAGTGGTCTTCCTGTATTTATTACATTCCAATCCATTATTTTCAATTTGAACTGCAAAACTAACTTTACAACTAACAAACTTATGTGTGCAGTTGTGACTGAAATTGCAATATTTTTCGGTTTTTTAGGACTTGATAGGCTAAAAACTAACTGTTTAAAATTTGGAGCTTGTATGTAGGTCTGCTAGAAGTACTTTAGATAGAATTATGATGATCATTAGTCAGTGAATCAGTGAGTCAGTGATAAAACTAAGGAATTTTGACATGCAATCGTTCTTAAACTACACGTTTAAATTGAATGACATCGGAATATATATAAGTCTTATTGTGCCCTATATATCCCTGAAATTTCAGGGTTCTAGCTTTAGCCAGTACAAAATTACGGGAAGCTGAAAATGGCCTAAATGGCTTCGAGAAAAGGATGGTACGGCCGTGCCTTTGTTTTTCTCCACTTGGCGGAGGCACTGCCGTGCCCCCAGATGGGCGTTTTCCAAAAAAACGTGTTTTTTTTTTCCACTACGTCACGTTCATACAAACTTGTATGAACGTGACGTAGTGGAAAAAAATCCATAAAAATTTTCGGACACGTTTTTTTGGAAAACGCCCAGATACCAAAAAAGCTCTGGGCCTTAGGAGGAATGATACAATAAAACCTATACAAGGTCTAACATTTTCTTCGGTTTCCGCGATTATCACTCATTTTTAACTAAACAAGTTAATTTGTTACATTACAATGAAATAGGGGTCGTTCATTAAACACGTGAACCCCGAATTATCAATAATTCCTCTGTTCAACAGTAATTTTATTGAGCTTCACAGTCAAAATGAAACAATTTGCACTCGTTATATTGGCTTGTATTATAATACAGTAAAATAGTCGTTCCAAACATGTGCCTGCTATTTTGTCGACAAACATTTCATTGAATTTATGAGCCATTTTGCTGAAATGAAGGTTTTGAAACGTTGGTCGGTAATTTAGAGATAACCATGGCAACAGCAGTCTATTAAGTACTAACCAAGATCCTGAGGCAGGCAGGAAATATAAATGTAAATGTTCTTGTTGTACTGACTAGTGGGATCCTCTTTTAACTTTAACCAATAGTTTCAAAATTTCAAAAAAATATTTTTATATTTTTATCTCCTGATTGGCCGACTCACTCGCCGACAAAATTATGCAAATGATTGTTTGGAGGTTTGGATGTTTGTTACGTTATTTAGTAACAAACATAGCATAGGGTAGCAAAGCAACTGAATGGATGGAGTTGAAATTTAGCATGCATGTCTTGATTGAAACATAGGATACTTTATATCCAGTTAAAAAGTTCACTTGGGATAATAATAGAACAACGCGGGGGAAGCCGCGGGTAAATTACCTATAGTACTTAATAACAGCAGGAGTTAAAGACAATCTAAATTAATTCTTCTGGGAAATTCCATGAAAATGTAACACAAGTTATCATTTCATCGCGTGTTTATTTATTTATCGCGCAAACATAAGTATTATTTTTAATCTTGATATGTATAACATTATTCTCTAGATCAGAGGTTCCCAAACTGATTTTGTCTACCGCCCACTTTAAAGAAATAAAAAAATTAAACGCCCCCCAATTTTATTGGTTAACGAAAAACCACTACTATATATTTTTTCTGGCTCTCTTACCGCCCCCCTTGATGCCTTCACCGCCCACTAGGGGGCGTTATCGCCCACTTTGGGAACCTCTGCTCTAGATATATTGACACCTGAATTTGCGCCATCAATATAAGGACCTGCAAGAAATTGGTAACTTGGGTTACTCTCTGTCGTGGAATTGCCCTTCTTTTGAAGAATATAGTTATGTTTTTTCTAACTATAATTATTCCAATTATCTGGAAGGGCTGGCTTGCTGGCAAGGCTATCAAGCCTGGTGGGTGATACGTGGCAGTGTCCGGCAGGGTGGCAATTCCAATCTGACTGTTTTGGAGTAAAGGCACAGAATAAGTAATAGTACTTCGTAGAAGTCGCACTGTCTAACAAAACCCACGTTCGAGTCACAAAACTGCGCCGAATCCTACCTTCTCGCTCTAACTCATAACGCGCGCTCTTTCTGGTCGCCACGCCCACCGCTAGGGTTGTCGAAAAAATAAAATTATTAGTATAGCTTAAATTTCCTGGTGAATTAGAGGTAGTTAACCCTTTGACCGCCACAGACGGCCACCGCCATCAACGAAAAATCGTGACTATCACGCCAATGACGGCCCGAGCCGTCAACGTTTTTTTAATGAAAACCTATTGAAAAACAGCCCACTTTTATGTTGCCATTATTTCTTTACCCCTGTAGCGTCAGTGGCACGGCGTATTGCTTCGCCCTTGAGTGTTCAAAAGGTTAAAAATATTTGCGTGACGTTATATAACTTTTTTGTTATACACGTCGTCAAGTTACATAGCATGAAAAATATTATTTATTGTATTTTCTACTGCTATGGTATGACATCATACATGGTATTAAAAACATACATTCATAGCCGTTAATTTTTATTTTACGTATATTTGTATACTCGAAGGACACTCGTGGCGAGGCACTCTTGGAGCTAGTACCCAGAATATTATAATTAAATTAAATGTTGTTTATTTTAACGAACTTCATACCCAATGACACTCGCGCTATCAAGATGAATATAATGATGTATAATTTATCAAAATCGGGTGTGCCGTTCAGTAGTTAAAAGCGGATATAGGAACGGACATACATACATACTTACATACAGGTTAAACACATAAACCTCCTTTAGGCTTCGCCGCAGTCGGGTAACATACATACTTATGTACATACATACATACCGGTCAAACACATAACCCTCCTTTGGGTTTCATAAGTTTCGCACACAGCACTCATTTGATTTTGATTAATAGTTTTACAACGAATTACATAACCGATTTATTTTTTTCCAAATGAAAAAAAGGTTTTTTTTTAGCTAGAACTATCATTAACTAGTCTCACAGCGTTGGTTAAGCTGAAGCAATTTTAGCTTTAATTATCCCGAGTAAAGGTACTCAGATTTTAAAGCAAAGATATTCAATTTGAACGGGGGCCACTGCTATGAAAATGAATTCAAAACCGTTCTTATACACTGGCAACATGGTAATATTTTTTGCGTGAAAACGTCATATTTAACGACAGAATTACGTGGTTGAAGTTAATCCGGCTACCTATAAATGTATACATTTATACAGGGTGGTTTTCGATAATCTGTTCATATGAAAAGGGGTGAAATTTCAGCCAATTTTATCGGTAAAACTGATTTTAATTTTTTTTACAGATTTTTAAACTTTCAGTAAAATTTTCGGCAGTACATCTGTTTGCCGCGGTATAATTTTTGAGCTAATTGCTTCAAATTGTAAGAAAAAATTGCAATATCATGGCAATAGATACGTTATTTAGTAGCAATAACAATAAACCACTGACTTGAAGAAAAAATCCTCCAAAAAAATTATAATTTGAAAAACGGCTGCAAGCTTCCGTTTTTTTTACGGAAAACACCGCTTTTCTCCAAAGTTTGCGAATATTGTGACTATTTTTTTGTGCTTATTTTCGTTAAGCACTTAATTTTGATCTTAAAAACATTTTTTTCTTACAGCTTTGAACAATAAGATCAAAAGTTATACTGCGTCAACGCAAAAACAGCCCAAAAACTACCCATAATTTCATAGAAAACTGTAAAAATCTGTAAAAAAATTTGTTGCCCAGAAACAAAAATTTAAGTAATTTTTACCGATAAAATTAGTTGGAATTTCACCCCTTTTAATATGTACATATTATCGAAAACCAAACACATGTACACATGTACATATTATAAAAATATATTTATATATAAAATTGCTTGATTAAGATAATAATTTTCAGACAAGGCGCAATTTAAATTAAGTGGCCGCAGATAGCAGGATGCAGTTTGGAACACATGTTTCTTGAAAGAGCGGAGAGAAGCAATAGGAAAGAAATGTACAGTACAATAGTAATACTAGAAAAACTCTCAAAATTGATTCATCCCCTATTATAAGATGTGATTTTAAATTAGTATTAATTAAGGTGGACATTTAAGTACATAGTTTTTAAATACGAAGGTAATACATTTACTATTTCAATAAGGTTTGAATTTTATAATTAAAAATCAGAAAAGATAAAATCTCATGTGATAAACGGACATCCCCATAATATATGTGCAGGTACGTCAAGGTCAAAGATATATATGCAAGTAATGTGAAGGAAAAAAGGTAATCATAAAAAGTTCAAAAGATATATACTCATACAAATACTAATAAATATGTTGTTCAAAAACTTGTATGAAAGTTACATAATCAGTAACCTACAAATGATGCAATATATTGTATGTGCTTATATTTATGTCATTCAATATAGATTCAGTAACTGCTACAGAAATATGTATACAAAATATAAACGTGCGAAAATCAACTTTACGGTCTTGTCACACGAAACAAATTCGAATAGAATGTTTTGACAATTCACGAAAACAGTGCAGACTTGTCATTGTATATGTTTGTCTCATGTTTTGTTTGATCTGTTACGTCGTTATTTGCAATATTGAAGCTGCCAACTTAAAATAGGTAATCATTTCAATATTTCGTCCATGCAGACGTCAGTTACCGTGGCCCTGTGTCTCAGCAAATAGATGTAATCGAGTCTCTTGTGGTTTGTGGTCCCGCGTTCCAATCCTGCAGATAGATGTTTTTTTTTTGCATTTCTATTTTATATTGATTATTACAGACCATGATGTTATATTACAATAGCTACCTATAAAACATATTCTTTAAATACTCCCAAGGCTTTATTACGACGATAAATAAAACAAAATTAACGTTTATTTCCTCAAAAGGATTTCCCATTTAAACTTTTTGAAACACTTTAGGATTCGACAATAAGAAGATGGTTTAGTTAGAATCTGTTTTTTTTTTCATAAATTTAACGCAAATACGTTCATATCCCGCTGGCAATAGAGTTGTGTTTATTTAATTCTGAACTTTATGGTGTTTCTAAGTCAATGGTTTAATAAATGAGGACATATTATTGAAACCATGGATGTATAAAATAGAAGGATACCGCGCGGTCTAAGACGCGGGTGAAGCCAAGCAATGGCCGCCGAAGTGAGCATGTGTGCGTTGACGGCCCAATGGCAGCCGACCGGCCCATTATGCTGGTTGATGTGTGCGTGCGTGCGTACAAAGCGCCGGCGCATTGCCGGCGCATCATGAGTGCTTCACTTATCTGTTCGCGACCGTTTATTTACGTACTTTACGTACTACGTCCATTTATTTTTAAGGTCCTTGATTGAAACTGTTGTATACATAGTTATCTCTCAAACTATGTATACTAATTTATGTATATGTTTATGTAGCTGAATTTATGATCATTTAGATGCTGCCTTTTGTCACTCTGTGGGTGTATACATATCTTTGACCTTGACTGTACTAATTGATAATATGGAACAAAAGCATGCTTTAAATATACATCAAGTTGATTTGCAAGACGATCGCATTTTTTTAAGTTGTGGATTTATAAACACACGACACATAGGTACATTTAAGCTTATATAGTTATTTATTTAATAATTTGCTTTAATAGCCTGGTTGATCGGTACCTACAATCTATTTTTCATACGAAGTCGATTTAGTAGCGATATTACTATTAGATTTCATATAGTTATAGGATAGGTTTATATTTACACAGGCAAGCACATTCGCTAATAATGTGATATAAATTTGTCATAACAATTTTGATTTTAGACCCTAATGTCAACGTGAATAGAACTACATTTCCAGGTTGACATACCCACCTAAAGGTTTTTAAATTTGTGCGGATTATACCTACCCTACTAGATAAAAAAGCAATTTGCATTGAAGCTTCCGAAATCTGACCAACAATATTACGTTTTACTTTGAAATTAATTTCTACGAGAAACAATTGACACATCAATTACGTCATAACCGAAATTACAAGGACAGGTGACAATTTATCTCTTTCACTCCAGAATATGATGTTTTGACTTAAAGCGGTTTCACCAAGGAGGTCTGTTAGAAGTGCAAAACGTAATATGCTACCAATTAAAAAAATAGCGGTCAATGACCCAGTATGTGTGTGTGCGTGAATGGGGTAAATTTCGATAACGAGGCGCCTCAGGCGCCACCTGGTGGTGAACTAGTGTCGCATGCTTTACTTTCCAGCATCTATCCGACCCTTAAAGGAAGCTTTTTTTTAGTAAATGCCCAAGTACTGTGCGCAAAACTTCCGTTTATATTGCTTAGTTTCATGTTGTACCGAAATTATGTCATGCTAGCACAGCTTAACTGACCGAGCGAGTGCAGGGCCGTGAGATAAAACAGAATTTAGATGGAGTCGTCGGGTAAGGGTTGTTCGAGAGACGGTGTCGTCCGGTCCATGGCTGGTCGAAGGGACACACCGTGCAGGTTAGAGTTGTTCGAGAGAGGGTGTCGTCCGGTCCATGCCTGAAGGGCTGGTCGAAGGGACACACCGTGCAGGTTAACTCGACACGAGACAGTATCGTTGGGGACATACTGGTCGAGTTGTGAGTGCTTTGGTTGTCAGACTGTTGGAGAAAGATGCTGTCCAGTCCATGCGTGGTCGGAAGGATGCACGCTTTCTATCGCCTTACAATATTAGTCGTAGCTACACACTACGATCAGAAAGATCACTGTTTTATGTAATACGTGGCAAACGAGCAGCCATCGTCGCCCACAAATATCTGCAACACCAGAAGAGTAGCCTATACGTTGCCAATCTTTAAGTGCCCCGTTTACCCGCTTTTTAAAGTAGCTCATGATATTTTGTGTAAAATTGGGAATTTAAATAAGACTACTCATAAATGCTAGACCTTTTCAACAAGAAAACAATTCGTTGATATTATTTTAACTCGTACGCTATTTTTTCAAAATGTCCCTTACTACTAATTTGTGCCGAACAGTAACTTCGCAACTGTAACATTTCCAGCGATTCTCTCCATGTTTGAACTCGAGAAGTGTTTTATTCTTCGGTCTAATTCTCTGTTAAAATTTCAAGAATATGGAACAGATGCTAGTCAAGCTTTGCCGAACAAGCAAACACAAGTGTTTAAATGTCTGGGTGGTCTGTTTATTAATATTATCGAATGTAATTAAAGCTAAACAGGGATGAGTTCAAGAGTAGGTAATTTTATGATACTGGGTGAATATTTGACAATTATTTATTTTGTTAGAAACGTTCGTGATAACGTCATGCTATTGCAACTCAAGTTCTCGTGTTCTCTAGATTAGAGGTTAATATAACGATTTGCAATAAAGGCACGTGTCATAAAACATGTTTTGTCTAAAAAATATAGTTGTAAAAACATGTTAAGAATGATGATAAAGCGTGAGGAGAACGACGATTGCTGAGATTTCGATAACGCTTTGGTGAGAATAACGAGCCTTGACAATTTATGTCATTAACGCAAGAAATAGATAATAGTAAAATCATTTGTCCGTATTGTTTGTCCGTCATTTTAGTTACAATTTTGCCTTAGCTTAAAAAAATACTACTTTATTGGTGATTTTGGTATACTATAAAGGTCTTATATAACATGGATAAAGACATTTGGTCGAGCACCCTGTGGCGAACTATCACTGTTTAGGAGGGCCGTTCATCAAATCAAGAATTCACTATTGTGGAAGTAAATTTTTTTTTTCTTGGGTTATCGAAGCCGCTCTCTTCACGCCTGCATGCAAACCTCCACTCGTTTTGATGTTTTTCAAGGAGAACAATTCACCGGTTAGAAATGACTTGTTTTTTGTCGCAGTCAAAGTTTTTTGCGCTAAGATTGTTGAATCCCGAGGTACATTCAAGTTAATCTGATTATTTATCACTAAATTTAACCAAAATAAATAAATGACTGCCTCAGGTCAGCCTTTCCGCTTCCACAGGTCGGTTACCAAAAATGCTGTTATTGACAGTATTATTTACATACTTAATTATTGTGATGGAATAGTGTGCCCTATTCTGAATAAAAGTCATTACGCTGGGCAGTGTTGCTAAGGAGAATGATGGTCAGAAAAAAAAAACATGTAATGTGCATGATTGCGCTTAAATAAACTCCGAACTAGAATGTCAGTAAATTGTTACTAATTTATTATAACATGAAACTTTTTGGTCATAATTTAAATTAATGTTCATGGAGTAATGATGAAAAATAAGAATTAAGAGAATCGTGATACGTGTGAGGGGTGACGCACAAATGTTGATACATTTTTGAGACAAAAACGTTCTTCTTAGTTGAGCATTCACGAGCGCATAAAGAACGGCGAACGGATAGTCGGGAATAACATTTCTCCTACCGCTAATAATATTTTCATTTAAAGAAATACGAAATAACCGAAGTTCAGATGAATGATTATTTGGGACAATTGTTTGCTTCATGATTTGAATCAATTAGTGTGTATGTAAGTACTAAAAACTTATTCCTGGTCTGTGAAACCCACGTTTTATAGAATTATTTTAAACACTTCTTTGTTTAGCGAATAATCCCTTAAAATCAAAACCAGCCGTGTTGTGGCATGAGAAATATTGCGATTTTGGGTTGATTTTGTTGTTATTTTTTTAATCGTACAAAATGTTTTTTTTTGAGTAAATTCACCCACAAGAACGATCAATGTTAAATCGAATCACATTAATTGTAACTTTCTGTTATTACTTGATCGCAAAGTAAGCTTTTTCATCGTTTTAAATTTTCAACCTAGTGCAGCATTGTTTAGTCAGATAATAACTGTTACGAGTCGACAAACATGACCGGTTCGTGCCATATCTTGATACACGCACGAGAGAGCCAGGGTTCAGGGTTATGAAGGGCTGGTGGTAATCTCTAAAAAGTTTAATGTAGTGAGTAGAAAACCGTGACGGCGTAGGAAAAAGAAGGTAAAAACACCTTAATACACGAACTAATTGTGATACGTTAACTGTAATTTAGAAGGAGTCATCAGGTTATGCAAAGGTTGTCAAAACGAGAATGTCGTGCCGGGCCATGCTGCCGTGCGCGGCAGCTGGTTGGAAGGGACACATTCGTTTGGAGTGTCCACTGGTCGAAAGGACACACCTGTCCGGTCCAAGCTGATGAGGCCGTATCGTCCGTGCCAGACCCTGCGGGGTTGATTGAGGGGACATACGAGTGCTTCCTAGAGATATTGATGATGCAACTGCGGTTGGTGTTACGGTTAGGTTACAATGATAACGACGCTATCACGTCAGCAACAGCTAACACTTTGTCAGGGTGGACGAGCGAGATTTTCAGCAAGTAGGATTGCTGATTCTTGTTCGATTGATTGTGTGATTGTTACAGGTCTGCAATCTAAAGCGCCCGAGGACGGTCGCATGTCAGTCTGGCCGTGACGGCGCATTGCGCCTCTTTGATGCTATTTTGGAACGAGATTGACAAGCTGTCATTCTGGCAAAGCGTCGTATCGTTGGTTTGCTGTTTACGGATGACTTTTTGGTACGTCAACGGAAACGCACCACGAATCCAAGCGACGAATTGCCTCTGTTCCTGTTTCTCCGCTGCTAACTCCTCACGAAGCTACGGCTAACCCTGACGTCGGCGGTGATCCGCCTTCATATAAAACAAAGCCTGACCACAAGTGTTTGATATCCGTATGGGGACACTAACAGTTTTATTCCTTTCGGGGCAGTTACATCTCTGTCAAAGCTTCCATTTTAAATCCCCCACAAAAGGGGTGTTATGAGTTAAAACCTTTCAATGTCGGTCATCCGTCCACAGTATCGTGGAGAGCTGTTTTGAATGATTGTTGTTCGGTGTTTGATATTAAACCAGATGTTTTTGGTTTTGTTTTGGGTTGATGGGAATTTATTTATCCATTTAGGTTCACTTCGTATATCTAGAAAACTATGTTTGTGCACGCATCACACAAAAACTACTGGAGCGATTTCCATGACATTTGGTAAAGAGGTAGATTATGAATTTATAACCCCGGTTAATACATTATTCACTTTTTATTTGACTTATTTCACCTCCACGTACGACGTTACAGGCATCATCTAATAATGCTAAGGAGTATAAAAATAAGTTTAAACTGTCTACATTTCTAGCTAAAGTGAATTAAACAGGGTTCGATTTGTTTAACTTTCGCTGTATATTTCTTGTAACTAAATAGGTGCATATTCTTCTTCAGCGTTGGAACTAGTGTGATAAATAATTTACAAAAGGATACGAAAATATTCCTGTGTTCTGAAAACTGCACTCGTAGCAACACATTGTTGCCAATACTCGTAAAGCCGAGCGAAAATGACCCTTAACACTTAGAAAATAAGGTCCGTCCAATATCATATTACAGTAATCTTTGACAACCCAATACGTAGTATTGTGGACTTAATCCTCGTATTATTTGAGTTTAAACTTCGAACTCGTGTCTCGCATCGCCGATTTCTTGGTAATTTTCATCAATTCTTTTTACTACAAAGCTCGTAGAGATGGTTTTATATTTGAATCGTTTTGTAGCTGTAAAGTGGACTGCGCTGTGGAGGAAAATGGAACTAAGTATTTTTATCATGGCTCGATAGCACAAAGCAGATGCTTTCTACTTTGTAAATTTATACATTCTTATTTACTATTCGCTGCAAATCAACATGAATTATGGCATCATCTCTTACTTAATTTAGGTACACCATTTTGAAATGTGTAAACCGGGTAGAGTCGGGAGTAAAACTCGAGTCATGGTTTTAAACAATATAATACAATGAAACAGTAAAACTAAATACAATATAAAATAAAGATAAAGCGGCATTCAGTCATTAGTACTGTGTAGTATTTAGATATTGTAAGGTCACTGGCCTAAACGGTGCTGAGAGACTGGGTGGCGATGGTAGAACAGGACTTCATGATGGGTCTGAGGGTTTCAATTAGCTGTTCCAAGTCAGCTCCAATTCAGTTCAAAATCGGAGTTACACAACGTCGGTTGATAGAAATCCGCAAGCGATATTGCAGACTTCAGTACAGTAATAACTAAATATTTTTACTAAAAAAAACCCGACCGCGGTGCACTATAAAAGTGCATAAAATCCGCCAGTTTGTTTATTTTCACAAACTTTATAGCCACGGACACTCGCGCCATCAAGACGAATCTAATGATGTATCATTTATCAAAAATATCATCATTTATCATTGTGCGATTAACGAAAGAAAATGGACTGTATGTTTGTCGAGAAAGTGCGACAAGGGTTTACGGGAGCCAAGATATTGGGTTTTGGCAAAAGGGCCGACTAAAATAACTAAATTAAAAATAAAACGGAGTGGTGTTTGGTGGTCTAACCTGTGATTCCTGGTTCTGTGGTGCAGAATTCGGGCTGGAGCAGCAACACGCCGTCAGTGCAGCCTCCAACGTCCCTAGACTAGATCAGCTGTTGACTTTACCTTAAAGCGCTGCTACTCAGCCTCAATTTTACGCCAAGGTTTCGCCGGCAGCCTCCAACACACTTGTATTAGAAACACTATGACTACGAAGTAGTGGTAGCTTTATATCACTGGTTTAAGAATTGCGACGAGACGAAAGATGTGCACAGTTCGAAATTTGAAGGGCAACTAACTACAACGGATTTTGGCGGGGGGAACTCGAACGGAAAGTGTTGCCACAATTTATAAAAAAAACTAAATAAATATCTACTGCCAACATAAGTGGTCAAAAGTAAACATTCCGCCCACCAAAATACATTAGTATTTTAACTACGATAAAACAAAAAAAACAACACGACACAAGTTACGAAAAAAGACGAAAGAGCATTTACAATGGAAGTGGACACAGCTTGACCACAGGTCGCTTGTATATGCCGGATGCCGTGCGTACAGAGACAACACGACATACGCCATCAGACCCAGGATGGGTATCGATGATGCGACCAAGCGGCCACTTCGTGGGATTAGTCTGCTCATTGATGATGAGCACTAGGCGACCTTTCTCCACGTTGGATTGTTGGTCGTGCCACTTCATGCGCTGCTGCAGAGTATGCATATACTCCTGAGACCATTTTCGCCAGAAGTCCTGATGCATCTTCTGCAGCAGCTTCCAACGCTGAACGACACTGACCTTCGCGTCGGTCAAGTCTTCGTCCGGCACAACCGATAGAGGCTCCATGGTCAAAAAATGTCCAGGAGTCAAAGCCGAGAGGTCGTTGGGATCGGCGCTTAGGGCAGTGAGTGGCCTCGAGTTCAGGAGGGCTTCAACCTGAGTCAAGACTGTGGAAAACTCTTCATAGGTTAACCTTTGGGTTCCAACGACACGCGACAAGTGTGTTTTCACAGCCTTGATTCCAGCTTCAGCCAGACCTGAAAAATGTGGGCTACCCGGAGGGTTGAACTCAAAACGAATTTCGGTGTATTGTGAGCTGGCGTCCTGGATGAGGCGCTGCAAAATGTTGTTAGCACCGACAAAGTTCTTGCCCTGGTCTGAAACTAGGCGACTGCAGCGACCGCGACGCGCGACGAAGCGCCTAAGAGCGGCTAAGAAGGCTTCCGAGGATAGTTCAGTGACCAGTTCAATATGGATAGCTTTTGTGGAGGTACAAACGAACACACAGATGTAGCCCTTGTACGTTTTATTACCGCGCCCCCGACCGAGTGATATGTCGTAAGGTCCGCCGAAATCGACAGCCGCGCTCGAAAATGGCTTTAATTGGTTGATCCGATAAGATGGCAAGTCACCCATGAAAGGCGCAGGAGCACCTACAGGCCGCACACGAAAGCATTTCATGCATTTAGATGTGACCGCGTAAATTGCACGTTTTGGAGACAGTATCCAGAAGTGCTGCGATAGTAAGTTGTGAAGCGTTTGCACACCGGGGTGCATGAACCGACGATGATATTCATCGATCAACAGGAATGTTAGGCGGTGGTCACGAGGTAAAAGCAGCGGGTGCTTTATATCGAAATCGAGAGAAGCTCGTGACAGGCGTCCGCCCACCCTCAAATGACCCGCGTCATCGACAAAAGGCGAGAGTTTTCTAAACCTCTTAGGGAGGGAGTTCGGCGCTTTGTTCTTAAGTTTCTCCATCTCTTCCGAGAAACTGCGCTCTTGGACAAAGCGAACGAGAAACATGAGCGCGAGCTTTACTTCCGATGGTGCCAAGGGACCGGTGAGCAACTTGCTAGGTGTCTTATAATTCCTGGCATTGTGCACGAAGCGGAAACAATACGCCAAAACATGCTGGAGAGTTCTGAATGACGAGAATCTAAGCAACAGGTTCTCCACCAAGTTTTGTTGAAGAGACGTCACAAGAACAGTTACCCTGTGCTCTTCATTCAGGACATCTACGTCTACCGCCAACATTGACTTGGGCCAATCGTCAGAAGCCAGTGAAAGCCACGAAGGTCCTTCCCACCAGCTGCTCTGGTTGACCAAGTCTTCAGGTAAGAGGCCTCGCGATCCACAATCAGCTGGATTGTCTGCAGTCCTCACGTGTCGCCAGCAATCAGGAGGAATCGTGTCTTGTATGTGGCTCACCCGATTGGCCACGAATGTCTTCCACTTGGAGGGACAAGACTTGATCCAAGCCAATGCGACACTCGAGTCGGACCATGCGAAAACTTGGTCAACGGCGTGGAAAGGGCTTAGAGCTTCCACGACGGAAGACACGAGGTCCGAGAGCAGCACCGCAGCCAACAACTCCAGACGCGGTATCGATAACTTGCGAAGAGGTGCCACCTTAGACTTGGCGCAGACGAGCTGGACGTTGCACGCTCCGTCCTTATCCACGGTACGACAGTAAATGACAGCGCATAAGCCTCGCTCTGAAGCGTCGCAGAACCCGTGTAGCTGTAAAACGACAAAGTCCTCCACCATACGACGAGGGACAGCTACCGAGCTCAGCGAAGGCAGTTGTGCTTTGAGCGCTTGCCATTCGAGGGCGATATTCTTTGGTGCTTCGTCGTCCCACGCGACGCCTGAGACCCATAGCAACTGCATCAGGTATTTCGCAAAGAACGTCACGGGAGAGAGAAGACCTAACGGGTCAAAGATCCGAGCGATCTCCGAAAGGATGGTGCGCTTGGTGCACCGACGATCCTCGACAGTCACTTTGAAAGTGAAGTTGTCAGTCTGAGGCAGCCACAGTAACCCCAGGATCTTCAGAGACACGTCACCGATGGAGTCGAACTCGCGAAAGTCCTCGGAGTATAAGTCTGTTGGCGGCACGCCATCGAAGAACTCTCGGTGGTTAGAGGTCCACTTTCGCAAGTGGAAACCTCCCGATGCCAAGATTTTGGAGAGTTCCGATCGAAGGTTGCGCGCTTGCTCGACCGAGTCAGCGCCCGAAACGACGTCGTCGACGTAAATGTCACGGCCCAGAACCGCTGAACCCGCAGGGTGCTCCGTCACCGACTCCTTTGCCAACTGAGCAACTGTGCGAAGAGCCTGATAAGGTGCTGACGAAACTCCGTACGTGACCGTTAGCAGACGGTAGTCGCCGATCGGCTCGTTGACAGATGGCCGCCAAAGGATTCGTTGGTACTCTGCATCTTCAGGAGGTACTAGGATTTGCCGGTACATCTGCTTCACGTCCGCTGTGAACACGACATTATGCCACCTGAAACGAAGGAGAAGGTGGAATATGTTGTTCTGCAGCTTCTGTCCTGGCAGCAGAGTATCGTTCAAGGACGTATCCTGCGCGTCCTTGGCGCTGGCATCGAACACGACACGGAGAGGAGTGCTGGTCGACAAAGGTCTTAAGACTCCATGATGAGGAATGTAGTAAAACCTTCCCCTGTCAGTCTCCGGAGGGTCACACTTTTCAAGGTGACGACAATTTTCATAATCGGCCATGAAGGCTATGTAATTTTTTGAAAACTCTACGTTACTCTGAAGTTTTCTTTCTAGAGACGAAAATCTCTTGAGAGCGATAGCACGAGATCCCGAGAACGTAGGTTTGTCGGAAGGATCGGCGAAGGGTAGAGGCACGACAAATCTACCTTCTTCTGTGCGACGAAAATTAGCGACAAAATATTTTTCGCACAGCTGATCTTCCTTCGATAAAATGACGGTACTCGGAGAATTAACATTTTCTAACTCCCAAAATCTTCTGATCGAGTCGTCCAACGAAAAAGTATCCGTAACAACGTGGCAGCTATTACGGCGAGAGCGAGAGCGACAACCGTCCGTGGCGCAACCCCCCATCAAAATCCATCCGAAAATTGTATTGACGGCGGTAGGTTGGCCTGGTTCACCATGGATCAACCCGGGACGCAACGACGATGCGAAAATGTCGACGCTTAAAAGCATGTCGATTGGCCCTGGAATATGCAGACAAGGGTCAGCAAATTCCAAGTCCTTGGTATGTTGCCACGACGAAATATCAATAGGCTCGGTTGGCATATTCGAACATATTGTAGGCAATATGTATGCCTCGAAAGAAAAGGTGTTTTTAGTTTCACCAGTATTGGGTGAAATCACACACGACAAGGTGCCAGCAGGTTCAGCCACCGCTTGGCCTATACCATTTATGGCATAGCTTCCATGCTTCACACTCAAGCCAAGTTTTTTAGCACATCGCTCAGTCACAAAATTACAAGCACTAGCGCAATCAAGTAAAACCCGGACTGAAACCAAATTGCCCCGCACATCCCTCACCAGAACCTTGGCTGTCGAAAATAATGTGGAAGCAACAATATTATTTGCCACCATAGCCGTCGGCTTCGAGGCATCCGAAGGAACTTTTGTCTCCGTAGGTACATTTGCGCTATTGAAATGCAGTAAAGAATTGTGAGAAAACCTGCAATGCTCACAACGCAATTTTGACTTGCAAGATTTCACAGAGTGCGAGCCCGACAAACATAAAATGCATAATCTGTGGTCTTTAACTAATTTAAACCGAGCACTTGGGTCATTTTTCAAAAACACCGGACAATCTTTAACGCTATGAGTTTCCCTACATAATATACAGGGTGGTGTTGACACAACTAAAGCAGTTTTTACTTTATTGACAGGCTTACTAGTCGATGGCAAAGCCATATTAAAATTGGTAGCATTAAAACCTGCAGTATCTAAAGCCCGGAACCGTTTCTCAATAAAATTTTGTAAACTTTTAAATTCAGGAATTTGGTCCGAATTGTGCTCCAGTTCAAACTGTTCTTTAGTACTCTTGTCCAATTTTGACCATAACAATTGAAAAAGCATAAAATTTGTGTCCGGTAATTTAAAACCATCCAAAATAGCCAAATTTTCAGTAAATACTCGATTCACCCGTTCCAAATCACTCGGTCGAGAAGACTTTGCTGACTCACAGTTGACCAATTTATCAAAATAAATAGTGGCAATTTGGCGAGTTTTATTATATTTTTTAATTAATGCTTCATATGCCACTATATAATTCTCATCTGTGAGAGGGTAATTCTTAATTAAATCATAGGCCTCATTTTGTACACTTGTTAATAAATAGTGTAGTTTTTCAACTGGTGCAATATCAGTGCGCTTGTGCACAAGCGAGTCGAAAAGCTGCTTAAACGATATCCAATCTTGAACCTGGCCACTGAACACCTTAATTTGTATTTTAGGCAGTTTCGGAAGGTTGGAACACTGTGTGACTTGAGCAACCACAGGTTTGTGGATGAGACGAGCTTTCACAGATCTCATTTTAGCATCAAACATTCCCGTGTATCTAAATTGTTCTCTATGCTCACCCGATGGAACCGAAGCTAAAAGTTTGATCTGAGCGTCATGAAAATCGTGTGCAATAGATACAAGCTCGGTCTCATCGCACAAAGCTATTTCATTATCGCCTAACATGGCAATATACTCCAACCTCATAAACGCGTAGTCCCGCGCGACACGCAATGGATCCGCTACCACTTGTTCCTCAACAACGCTTTGTTGTGCATCTTTGCCCATTTTAACACAAAAACAAAGTAAACAAACACTCTCAACACTATATTAACCAAATGTAAACAAAACAACCTAAAAATATGTTTGACAACGACAGATGTCAACTGACAGTGACAAGTTGACAACTTGCTTGGTGTTGCCAGTGCAATTCAACGACAAAGAACGAATGCAATTGAATGATTTAAAGCTCTCAATACTTCTTTAAACACCAATATCTTCGCTTACCCGAAATAAATTTATAATTATGAAACAACGAACGAAAACGAATTTTAACAAATGACTCAACGAAAAAACGACAAACAAAAGGTCACTTATCAAAATATGCGGTTCGAAGACCAAAAAATGTGCGATTAACGAAAGAAAATGGACTGTATGTTTGTCGAGAAAGTGCGACAAGGGTTTACGGGAGCCAAGATATTGGGTTTTGGCAAAAGGGCCGACTAAAATAACTAAATTAAAAATAAAACGGAGTGGTGTTTGGTGGTCTAACCTGTGATTCCTGGTTCTGTGGTGCAGAATTCGGGCTGGAGCAGCAACACGCCGTCAGTGCAGCCTCCAACGTCCCTAGACTAGATCAGCTGTTGACTTTACCTTAAAGCGCTGCTACTCAGCCTCAATTTTACGCCAAGGTTTCGCCGGCAGCCTCCAACACACTTGTATTAGAAACACTATGACTACGAAGTAGTGGTAGCTTTATATCACTGGTTTAAGAATTGCGACGAGACGAAAGATGTGCACAGTTCGAAATTTGAAGGGCAACTAACTACAACGGATTTTGGCGGGGGGAACTCGAACGGAAAGTGTTGCCACAATTTATAAAAAAAACTAAATAAATATCTACTGCCAACATAAGTGGTCAAAAGTAAACAATCATTATCATTTATCATTTATCGTTAAAAGTTTGGTTCTTGTAAAAATGTTGTCTCCTGCATGTGTGCGCTGCAGGTTGTAAGATGTGCGTATTGCTTAAGTTTATGTTTCTTACTTTAAATCTACATGTGAGTTCCTGTAATTGGCTCTGTATTTCTACTGAAGTTTCTACTTGTATTGTAATAGCTGTTGGTTCTCCTGAATAAAATAAATAAATAAAATCGGTTGTGCCGTTGAGTAGTTACGAGCGGACATAGGAACGGACATACATGCATACATACATACAGGTCAAACACATAACCCTCCTTTGGGCTTCGCCGCAGTCGGGTAAAAAGGGCTGCAAAGCGGCAGCCCTTACGAGTTAAGTTTATATAAACTAATTAATATTCCAGCACTTTTTCAGTCACAATCATCAGCATTTTTTAAAATATTTAGGTATTTCATAGAATCAAATAGAATTCCAGGCGGCTGAAAAATGTGTCGCAGAAAAAAAAGAGGATCGTAAATGATAGACATTCGTAACAATGTCTCACCTTATGACATAGGAATCTTCGAGAAGAAAATCAGGGGAACGCAGAACTTCAGCAACGGTGCTGAACATAGGTCTCTCCAGAGACTTCCGCAACGAACGGTCGCACGCCTCTTTTTTTTACATGCGGAGAAATGCATGAAGCTGCATACCACTACGTAACCTAAGGCCATCGGGGGTGACAGCCAGATGTTACGCATTGGTTATGTGGGGCTCTCCGCTCCAAAAGGGATTGGCCTACCCACTAAAACTCTGGGATGCTTCCAACCTGTGCCTTCATGGTGATGCCGTGGGATCGCTATCAAGCCACCACGACATCACCGGCACCTTGCCTTCATCGACTTCCAGCGACCTACCTTTCTCATTGGGTCATCTTTTTTCAGTACCGCTTTTTAAAATCAGTGCAGAAACACGAAGCCTGAAAAGAACAGTTAGACACGGTAAAATCAATTCCGTGATACCAATAATATCGGTCCATTCGTCTTTGGCTTAATAAAGCGAAATTGAACAATCAAGCGATTTTATTCGTCGCTTTACGACAGCGATGAATCTCGCTGTTCTTATTAACATCGAGCGCTATACTCTCTAGGAAAATTCAGTAAAGATACGGGTTGTTCCATGGTTATATGACAGAAAGATAAATTTCCGTTCACCTAGCGCTTTTTTCGTTTCTTTTCGCATACGCTTTGACTACGATCCAAATTTGGCAAGTTGAAAATAAGACGTCTTCCTATTCATTCGAATAGGAAGACGTCTTATTTTCATTTTAGGGTTCTACTTGATACAATAGCATAACTTACATACATATTAGGGGAGACCGGGTATGGTTGTCTCACGGGTTAGTTGTCACAGCAGCCATTAAATAATACGAAACGAAGGAATAAGTGCATCGATTGGTGAAGTAGGGAAGGAGGTGAAGCTCTTGCGATCTTTTAACACCAAGCGATGGAATTATTCCTTCGTTTCGTATTATTTAATGACTGCTGTGACAACCAACCCGTGAGACAACCATACCCGGTCTCCCCTATCTTCGAAGTTACTGAACAGAAAAATCTGTAACAGTTACCAATTATTAATTTCGTCCTAAATATTACAGGAAAAATTTAACGGTTTTCCAAAATTGCACTGATTTTTAGAAATTTGCAAAAATCGTAACACTATACTTATTTGCTCGTACTAAACTAACCGCCATACAGTTTTTCTTGAACTCACTTATCTACTTATGAGTTTGTTTGAAACCCTCGGTGCGCGAGTCGAGACTCGCACTTGACCAGTTTTTATGATCTGCCTTCGCCGGTGCCTGTTTATCGCGTCTCTGACAACCGACCAAAACTTGATTGAGGATGGGCTTTTCACTTGATCGCTACTCATCTAGGGTCGATTTCAGGCGTTATACCAGCGGTTTTTTTTAATTCATTTGGTCACTCGATTTTTACCGCGAAGGACTATCAAGTGACGATAACTTTTCATTTAATCATGTGTAGTGTAGCTCAATACCGTCTATCGTTTATAATAACAGTTAACTGTGATGGCCACCGCGTGCTGCTATATTTGCTGTAACACGAATGACAGTAGGTACCACCGCGGTCGTAACGCTCGGAAATCGACGCTCAATAGGCTACTTGATGACAGTTCAAATCAGCTTCTTTTTATGAAGTGTCAAAACGGTCCGAAAGTATGCAGTTTAGTATGAAATACTATCTTGTGACGTCATGCTCAACATGGCGCCTTATTTTTAGTTTTCGTCATTGTAAAATCGTTGATGGCACGAAAATAAGTGTGAATGATTTTATCCGGGCTGTTTTGGAAGCGTAATTTGCTGGTTAGAGTTAATGAATTTATTTTGATTGTTGTCAAATACCCTATTATCAGTTTCTACTACTAATAGTTTTGACACTACCAAGCCCGCCTGCCCGCGCCTGTCAGCCTGTTTACTTACCAACCAAAATCAAATAATCCAGGAATTAGTTTTATAACAAAAGCCAGCTCCTAGCCTACCTCATCCAGTCTTATTGTTATTCATGCGTTCGTTTGTTTCTTTAACTAACTTCCTTATTTATAGCGGGGTGGAGGGAGGGAACTAATAAGCCGATTCTTTATTCAAGATGTTTCCCATGATCCTCCCTCCGCTACCCCGCGATGGGCATTGTATATTTGTTTAAACCCGCAGATATTACCTACTTTAATGGAAACACTGAGGGCAAACACGTTGGTTAGTTCCTGTTGAGGCTTGTTTGTGTTTGTATTGATCCGTAAATAAATATTTGTGTTTGATTGGGGTGAAATTGTTTGTGCGTATCGCGTCGCCCTTATAATCCTTAATCCTTATAATAGTGTCTCATATATATTTTTTGGCAGAATTTGGTATTCATGACTAAAAAATGTCCGCTCATGCCCATAGTACCACATTTCCAGAATATCAAATTTTTGACACACCAGGTTCCCAATTCGTCAAATTCCCATCTTACCACATTCCTGTTAATTATGAAATTGCAAGTTACTCAAGAAACTAAATGATTTTAAAGACTGTGTTATTTTGGAAATCTGGTATGCGGAGAATATGATAAATCGAGACGTAGGTAGAGGTATTTTGAAAAATCTGGTATTTTGGGAATGAGGTATTTTGAGCATGAGGGAAAATTTCCACCGTAACAATCGCGCTGATTAAAATAATAATTATAATCATTAAGTACTGTTATGAGTTATCGTACGTAAACGGTTTCCCACTAAAAGTTAGTTATGTAATAGTAAAGTTAACATCATCATGGTGGCCTTTTGGTAATCCATTCTTGGATGTAGGCCTCTTCCCTCTTCTTCCTTTCCTGGCGATCTTGTGCCCGATTCATCCAGTCCCGTCCTCCGTGTCATCGGATGTCGTCCGCCCAGCGCTGTAATCTTTAGATTTTATCTTTTATCATACAAATTAAATAGTATTTTCAATGTACGTCAACATCAGTCTAATTGACGTTGCTTGTCACGCTACACACAGAAAAAACATCGCAATCAATTATACTTGAAAGTGTACTAAAAAATAAAACATAAGTTATTTTTAAATGCCACTGAACAAATGTTGTTCAGTTTGAGGATTGTAATCTACGTTTTAATTATTATTATTTGCTCCTAGTACAGGCAACACCTTATAAACAACCGTGACACTTGTTAAATTTATTTTTCTACTCCTGTACTGTTATCTGTCTTTTACTTGGTTACGAACACTAACATAAGAACATACATAATATGAGTTCAGAGAAGTCTATACTCTATTCCCCATAACAGCACTAGTGTCGTTATAGTCACTTTACGTTATTGCTAGCAGCCACAGACTTCTAAATCTAGGTTAAACTTAGGTCAAGGATTAAGCGCTCAATTTTAACTTTACGGTAAAAATGCACAACTACCAACTTAACAAACAATTAAATTCCTACGGTTTTTAAGAAAAACAAAACTTTCCGAACTAAATTCATTGATGCCAACATAAAAAAAGTATTTTTAATTTAAGTATATTTTAAATTAAAAAAAAAAGTTTACCATAGACACATACTGTCAGTCAAACGTCATATTTGCCTTGTTTCCAGGTTATGATTAATTTTGTATTTTATAATTTAAAACCTCGTCGTAGAAAAAGTATTGTATGCAACGTTGTATAATTAAGTCAAAAAACGCTCATTGCGTCTGTCTCTATTTGCGATACTCGCCGCATTCGCGGCTCGTATCGCAACTCACGCAATTCGCATTTTTTGAACCCACACAACTGTTGCATAAAATACTATTATATAGAGGTATCTTGACATTTAAACGGGGGTCAAAGAAAGTATAAAGTCAGGTGTCAAGCAATAACCGAAGTTCGAACTTTATTCATAACTTTCTAGACTCACCGTTCGAAAAACTAATTAAAACGAAAATACACGATTTCATTAATAAATTATTAACAACCGGTGTCAAAACTTATAATGGGGCTTAATTTAATTTATAAGTTTGAGTCGCTCGTTTACTTTTTTATGGTTTTATTTATTTAAACTTTATTGCACAAAAGAAAACTTATCGTACAAAATGGCTAAAACGGAACCCTTATAGTTTCGTCATGTCCGTCCGTCCGTCTGTCCGTCTGTCCGTATATGTCACAGGCATTTTACTCAAAAACTACATGATGGATATTGATGAAATTTGGAATATAGGTGTGTTGTATGAGCCGCTACTTAGTTTGGTATGCACTAAAAATAAAATAGACAACAAATAGAACAACAGAATGAAAATGTTTGAGAAAATTATATTACTTAGTTAGCTCTTGCCCTTGCATTTACGAGAAAAATTGAGCAGACATAAAATATTTCGTTTACGAAGTTTCTAAAATAATATTACAAAATATAATAATCTGCAGATAATCTAAAGAAATTAAACTCTAATCTGCCTTCGATCTGGTTTCAAGCTCAATTGGCAACGTCTGTGGGGCTATTCCGAGCTTCGTAATGTGAAGGTCGTAACGTGCCTTCTCTCTTGCTGTTTTGTATCCTACTAACGCTTAACTTATCTTATCTAATATTTTGAGACAGCGGGATCTAACTTGCTTACAAACAAACCTGCTTGCAGAATAGGGATGACGACTGGGTTAAAAATATACTTATCATTCTATTTAATCCGTCCGTTACATTATAGAAAAGTATGGGACACGTATTTTTTGGTTTATCAAATTATTAAAAATCGACAAAGGTATAGATTATCAAACTTCCGGAGTGGGGGCTTGTGATGTCACTCCTAGGTGAAAATTGCACCAAAGAGTGACGTCACTCGAAACTTCTAAGCACTGTAGGTATCCTCGTCATTGTACTATGTACTAATAAACTATGGATGTACCTTTGTCCGAAATAAAGATTTTTTTGTCAAACAAAAGAAAAAATACGTGTACAATATTTTTTATAATAAACAGTTTTTTTTTCTCGTCTAGCCTATTTTAAGCCCCCGCCGGTCGGGATTTCTATCCAAAAGCTCTTCGACCTAAGGCAGTCAGATCTTAAAAAAGGGATCCAACTTTATAATGCATAGAAATAGAACTGTTTTATTACTCCGAAGTTCATAATGATGCGAAAAGAACTGTGCCACACTACTTTCTATTGCTATCAAGGGCCTAGTTTCAGTAGTCCGGTGATTTTAGTCCGGTTCATATTATATTTGTTTGAACCGGCCTAAAATCACCGAACTACTGAAACTAGGCCCTATCAAGGACCTTAAAGTAAATAGCCGGACGTAACTTCGCTATCAAATAACTGAAGCACCTCTAGTCGGCCAGTTTCTTCAACGGTAGGTCAGGTCAATGTTTTTTTTTTACAGTCGCTAGCCGGACCACCCCGAGGAGTCGGACTGGGTGGGTGCCGGGGCGCCTGGGGTCGAACCAGGTCACCTTGTCCCGGTCCACCTCGATAGGCTCGGACTAGGATCGGACTCAGGTCAATGTGTGCGTGCTGCTCGTAGCAGGAAAAAAACTTGCTGATGTGTGCGTGCGGTTCGTAAGTACAAAGCCACCGGCCCAATCTAAATGCTTCAGTTATCTGTTGGCGACGCTGGTTCGAACCCAGGCGCCCCCGGCACCCTCCCAGTCCAATCCATTCGGGGTGGTCCGGCTAGCGACCTGGTTCGACCCCAGGGAACACCACGGCCGACCACCCGGTCCGACAATCGCCAAGCCCAGTACGGTGCGAGTTTGTCAGCTTATAAAAAAAAATCCGTCTGGCTATTTATTTTAAGGTCCTTGGTCGTTATTAAATCTTCCATTTCCAATCAAACATGTTTAAGTGACAGATTATCATCTTGCAAGTGACAAATTATGCCTTTTTTGAGCGATGAGTGGAGACGCTGCCAGTTGTGCTACTTAGACTGGTTAGAGCGAGAAAGTCGATGTGACTCGATCTTCGAATCACATCGTAATAGCCCCGTTGATTTCAGTGATATATTTTAGATGCTACATAAAATTCCGTGCGAACTTATAAATGAGATTATATCTATCTACACCGACGACGGAGAGGTCGTTAGTGTATTTGCGCTAGCAATATTTGCTGATAGATGATTTTTTTCTGCAATTTCATAGTACGTAATGTGCTGTAAATACCTAAGTTGATATACAACAGTGATACATT
The DNA here is from genome assembly GCA_947034925.1 of Eudemis profundana. Lineage (NCBI taxonomy): Eukaryota > Metazoa > Arthropoda > Insecta > Lepidoptera > Tortricidae > Eudemis > Eudemis profundana. Next base: position 21,837,185 of record OX344805.1, on the reverse strand, counting down.
TTAGGAAAATTGTAATTCATCCCATGTAATTCTATGTTACATAGGGGAGACCGGGTATGGTTGTCTCACGGGTTGGTTGTCACAGCAGCCATTAAATAATACGAAACGAAGGAATAATTGCATCGCTCGGTGTTAAAAGATCGCAAGAGCTTCACCTCCTTCCCTACTTCACCAATCGATGCACTTATTCCTTCCTTTTGTATTATTTAATGGCTGCTGTGACAACCAACCCGTGAGTCAACCATACCCGGTCTTCCCTACACTTCAAAAAATCGAAACACTGAAAATGAATGGACTGAGCAGAGTAATATCATGGCACGTAATTGTATAAAGATTGAAATATAAAATGTATAGCTACATAGGTATTATATTTTCTTGCATAACCATAAGTTTTTTTTATTGCCTTAGACTGGCAAACAGGCGGACGGCCCACCTGATGGAAATTGGTCACCACGGCCTAAAGACATTTGCAACACTAGATGCATTGCCAATGCGTTGCCAGCCTCGAAGAAATTTGATGACACCCTTTTTAAAAAAAATACCATATTGTAACGCAGTGTGCACAACAAGTGTTCACGTTATTATTTTTCATTAAAACATAGTCGTGGGGCGCCATGTGTTATTTTATTAATTTACCTACCACTTTAAAGCTGTAAATGAAATTTAATTAAAGGACAGGCTAGGCTTTTCATTAGTTTGTGGTAGAATAAACTGGCTTAGACTGGAAACCAAACACAAAAGATTCAAAATATTGAAGTTAAATTTTTAATTAAAAATTTAAAGTGTGAAACAATCAATTTGTGAGATTTTACGCAACTAAGTCTGAATAACTAGCAGTGATCGGAATAGGTAGAGTATATTTACCTGAACTTCGAAGAACATAGTCGAAAAGTGGAGACTCCCTTACAACTAAATTTTTTCATCTTACTAAAAAATTATATTATTGGTATTTTCGCACATTTCTCGAACAGTAAAACAACGGCAACTTAGGTGAATTTTCAATCATCTACTATGTGAAAAAGCCACCGCTGAAACGGCCTGAAATCACCTTTCAGCCTGCTGAAAACGCTTCTAAAGCACGGAAAATCACGTTTGAAGTTTTAACCTATACCACCGGCGCAACACACATACACACATTACTGTTGCGTTAGTACAAGATCTAAAAATTCACCTACGTTGCCGTTGTTTTCAGGCGCCTGAAACATGTTTTCAGTCCGTTTCAGGACATCCTCTATAAGATGGCGCAATAACCTGAAAACCCGTTTTCAGGCGTTTTCAGGACCCTTTATGGGCCTTTGAACTACACTTCAGTACAGTTATGGCGAAATTTCTCGAAGGAGTGAAAGAGACAGCACTATTAAAAAGAGACAGCTATAAAAAAATTGGTCGTAAGGGAGTCTCCACTTTTCGACTATGTTCTTCGAAGTTTAGGTAAATATACTCTACCTATTCCGATCACTGGAACTAGTTAGCCTTAACTTTTCTGTCTAGGTATATAAACCTCGGGATTCAGTAACATCCAATTTTAGTTCAGCCATTTTTTCGAAGCAAAATTGTATTTTCACAGCCAGTGACTGCCAACAGGAGGTACCACGCAAACATCAAAAAGAGAAACGTTTTCTAACACCGGAAAGCACGGCTACTATTTGAAACGCGTGGTCCATCCCAAACAACAACTATCCAGCACAAGCTGGTCTCCCCCGTGTCCCCCTTTACTGACGACGTGTATAGATCGCAGGGTTGGTGAACGCGGTGCGAGGGGTCAATAGGTATTGGTCGTTTCCCAACGATTTTTCAATGGAGTCGGTCAAAACTATTACGGTATTCTGCGGTCTTAGTAATTTTGTGCAATTTATGTGCTTTTATTTTTCCTTGTTTCAAAATGTTTTCAGCTAAACAATATCATCATATAATAGGGTATCCCACCAAAAACATACTGTAAAAAACTAGCCAAGTCTCGATGGAGCTGCTTGTTTATCTCTAAAAAGTAATGAAATCTAGACAAAGTCGTGCCAAGTCTAAGGTTCCTTACTGCGATTTCTTTATTATTATGGTTAAAGTTGTGTTACTTGGCCGTTGAACATTCTTTATACGCAGCTCCATCGAGACTTGGCTAGTTTTTTTACAGATTTTTTTTGTTGGGATTTCACTTCTTTTTGTAGAAACGTGGGCATATTGATTTATTTCACTAGATTTTCTTATTTGACACAGTTTTTTATTTTTATTTTTGGTTGGGCTCTTGTGTTTTCTATTCCGGGTCACCAGGTACTCCAGATCTTCGATTATCCTAGTTTTTATAGTTTTCCCTTTATGTGGCCATTAAACCCTCTGTACTAAATTTCAGCTCTCTGAGTTAATGGGAAATACTAGTTCTATTCTGATGATCATGAGTGAGTGAGTGAGTGAGTGTCATAAATGCGAAACTTTGCTTTCGTTTAATTTCGGAACTAAATGACCTACAGACTTGAAATTTTGGATTATAAGTATGTGATTATAGCTTACTGGATGAAAATTTCTGCGTTCTGGTCTTATCCAGAGGTTCTCAAATAGGGGCCTGAAAATGCGGCGAAATGGTTCCAGTACAAGGATGGTACGGCAGTCTTTGCTTCGCGCTCGACTTGGCGGGGGCACTACCGTGCCCCCAGATATACTTGTCTATATTCAATATAAATTACTTCACACTAGCATAAATCTTCTTTTAAAAATTTACAAAAAATAACTAGACTTCACCTATTTAGCGTTTTAAACGACTTTTAAAAGACCAATGATATAAATAAGGAGTGGATTTGATGTTCGAGTAAAATGACGTCAATTTACTTTTTTTCATAGGAAATTTCATACTATCCGAGCGTTTTTGTCTAAGCTGAAACGGTGACGTTTCGCTCACCCGTTCAATTATCATAATGTATCACCTGATGCAGTGTAGACTGGACATAAATCTCTTCAAGGGTGCGCCAATGAACGCACATGATCTTCAGTCACTTCTCTGAGGGTTTTCAATATTTCGGTTAAAAGGAATTATGCCTAACTATATTATTACATTTGATATTATGCGATCCAACCAATGATTTCAAAAGTAAGGATAGGGCGATCCGTACAGTTCGGGTGGGTCGATTTTCGGCCGCGACATTTGTATGCAAAAACAAAATCCACCCTTGTCTATATTCCCCGCAACAGTCAATGGAGCCTTTTACCACGCAATTAGGCATTTTTATAACGTCCGGCTGCGCGTCCCACTGCCGCGTTGGTCATAAAACTGATTTTTAGGGCCAACGCGTTGGAACCGTCTGCGCGCTCGTTAGCCCTGTCCTTTATAAATGCCAATGGATCCAACAGTGAACCGTTCCAACATTGTGGCTAACCTAAAACCTCCTGAGTGGTGTTCTTGTACACTTTTCTTGCACCGGCATCTTAGTGCATATGCAGTGTACTAGGTTACGGGTCCCTCGGTGATGTCCATAAAGGCTGGGAGCAAATCAGCATTTCTACACAATGTCATCCACCTCTATTGTCATAGGTTTTGTGCCAGCAGATCCGAGCTCAGTGTGTTGATTTGAGAATATTGTTTGTAAACACGTTATTGCGCATAAAATCATACAAAATCAGTACAACTATCAATAGTTATGTTATTGCAGTCAAGTCTTTTCACTAGACCCGGATTTTTGCCGAAGTTAAAACGGAAACGCTTCGCGCTCACTAATTTTCAGTAGGTATAGGTAGTTCCAGGAGAGTTGAGGTGAATGATTACACACGTAGCTACATGAAGTACTCATTGCAAAAAAGTGAATGAAAGAAATGAACGAGTGAGTAAATAAACACACGGCTATAGTTTAAAGAAGCTTTTCGGTATATCTTGCAATTCACTGTTGAACTTGCTATCGGTACGAAAAAAGAACAGTAATTTTATAATCCCGCTGTCATTAGGTACCTACATGACATGTTGTTGTGTGCGTGACCTCAAATTCTGCTGAAATTATACCATTTGCAATGTCCGTCCAACAGTAAATATTTAAACACTCTGCGTCGTAAAAATGTAGTTCCCTAGTTCTCCTACCTTTTAGGGTTCCGTACCAAAATGGTACAAAAGGAACCCTTATGGTGCGACTCTGTCTGTCTGTCTGTCCGTCTGTCACAGCCAGATATCTCAGAAACTACTGCTGCTATCGATATGAAATTTGGAATAGTTTTAAAAGTCGCTAACCCGACCTTATTTCACAGAAAAAATCTTGTACCTTTTCACGTTTTTTTTAATGGAAGGTCGAAAATTTAAAGTTGTGCTATTGTATCAAGTGGGGTATCACGAAAGGATGTGGAGGAGGAAAGAGCTTAATTTGTAGATTCCAACGCCATTTTTTTTTATTAACCATGGTCGGTACATGATTTTTTGGTTTAACCAAAAACGTTCAAAAAAATACCATCTTCGAAGTTACTGAACAGAAAAAATTGTAATAATTACCATATATTAATTTTTTTATTTTTTTATTTTTTTTTTATTAATCTCTTTATTTCGGATAAGAAAGCATCCATAGTTTGTTAGTAACAGAGTGACTTATATACTAGGTTAGTTGACTTTTATTTAATATATATTTTTACTTTGAGTTTGCACTTTAATGCAATGCACATTAAAGTCCAAACTCGGCAACACTTTTGATTTGCCCTATCCAGAACATCAATATAGAGCAATCAAATCTACTTGCTATAGCGTTTAGAATGCTATTGGAGCTACACCTCACCCTACCCAATAGAGAGGCAATTTTTTTCCTCATTAGGGCCTGAAATCCGTCAGTGCGGGCCTCCACGAACATACCGGAAGCACTACACCATTTTGGCAAGCCCAATAGCATTCTAAATCCGTTATTATATTGTACACGAAGGGCGTTATAGGCTCGTTTCGTATAATTGACCCACAGGCTGCTCGAGTAGAAAGACTGGCTGTAAGCCTTAAATAATGTTACCTTTACATCAGTAGAACATCGAGCAAACCTGCGGGCCAGCATATTACTTCGAACCGCTAACGCCCTTCGCTCCCTCTCAATGTCTAGATCATCATTCAGAGTGTCAGTCAAGATATGACCTAGATACTTGACCTTACTTACAACAGTTAATGCAACACCATTCATTATAATCGGAGGCATATTGTGGGTTTTAATTTTACCGGCTTTAAATAACATAACCTCGCTCTTTATCGCATTATACTGGAGGCCGTGAGCCAGGGCGTACGACTCACAGGTGGCAAGCAGTCGTTCAAGCCCGCTGACTGAAGGGCTAAGAAGGGCCATATCATCGGCATAGCTGATGTTATTAATACAGGTACTACCCACATAACATCCAGCATGCATCCCACTCAGCCTCTCAATCAGCTCGTTGACATAGAGGTTAAATAACTTTGGAGACGTTATTCCTCCCTGCCTCACGCCACACTCCAGTTTATACCCGTTGGACAAACCATTAGCCCACCTCACCTGGTTCACCTGATTTGAGTACCAGTACTTGAGGATACGTACACATACAGCAGGTAGGCCTGTTTCACTAAGTTTACGCCACAGTATATTATAATCAACTCTATCAAAGGCTTTAGAGAGATCTAGGAAACAGGCAAAAACAGGCGTTTTTCTCTTTGTGTAATAACCCACCGCATGTTTGAGACAGAGTATGGCACTCTCGGTGGATAGCCCGGCTCTAAACCCAAACTGGGCGTCATGTATCCTCAAGTATCTGTCTAGGATAGAGTCCAATATACTATCCAGTACCTTAGCAGCAGTGGTAGCAAGAGAGATGGGCCTATAGTTTGCTCTGTCTGACAGGTCGCCCGTTTTATTCTTAGCAACAGGCACCACGACTGTCTTCATTAGTGCCGCAGGCAGATACGAATGACCTATACACAAGTTTAGAAACAGTGAAAGTACTCGATATATGTGAGGGCCTGCATTCCTGTAGTGCTCTATGCTGAGACCATCATGACCAGGTGACTTACCTCTCTGCATTTTATTGATCACTTTTTCGATATCTTTGGCAGTCAAATAGATATCGCGCCTGTCAGTGGTGGTCTCAGCATCGAACAAAGGCTCAAGGGCAAGCCGTGGATCTAATAAGGGTTTAACATTGAACTGTCCCCTAAACAACTCTGCTATTTCCCCGGGCTCACACTTGTCCCCGACGCAGGCTGGCAGACCAGGCCTGGTATTTATGCGCTTGGTACCTTTCCAAAAGTCTCCAAATCTTTTGTCATTGTGAGCCAGTGCAAGCTTATCCATTGCTAATTGTTCTTGGCGATCTTGGCACCACTTTAACCTAGACTTGAAGACCTTTTTTGAGTCATTCATGCGCTCATATACATTACCACTCCTTGGTTTGCCAGCCAACTCCCACAGTTGAAAACATAGCCGAGCTTCCTTAATATCATCCCAAATATTACAGGAAAAATATAACGGTTTTCCTAAATTGCACTGTTTTTTGGAAATTTGCAAAAATCCTAACACATACTTATTTGCTCCTACTAAGCTAACCACCGTAGTTTTTCTTGAACTATTCACGTATCTACTTCCGAGTTTGTACGGAGCCTTCGATGCGCGAGGCCGACTCGCACTTGACCGGTTTATTTCCTTTTTACTGTTCCACTGTAAACCCTTTTCTCGTATGTCTGAACTTCGCGCCCGTTCGGAAGTGCTCGGTAACCTTCGGCTCCCGAAGGAGCAATTGTGCAACTAGCTTTTAAGTTTCGCTCCACTTTTTGACTTTTACTCCGCCCGAAAGCGCAATCGGGTGGTATTGGGCGCTTGGGTCCCACATATTGCTGAAATTTAAATAGTTACGTTGAGTGCTAGATAGATGAACAAGGGATAATTCCTTAATAATTCATATACCTAAAACCAGTATAGTTTGCTCAATATTACAAATAAGCAGAAATCGTAAAAAAGAGGGGGAAAATTCAGTATATCGGCCTCAGCTCGTGTAAAAGCCAGCAACAAATATAAGTCATGGGTATCGTATCAAAGCGAAGGTTATGGGCCAAACGTAGGTACCTTTAGGTTCTGGGCACATGTCCACGCGCTGTCCTGGCGCCGTACGCGGTGCCGTGGCGCGGCGTGCGCCATAGAAACTGTATGGCGAGCGCGGTGCCGTTTCGCGGCGTATGGCGCCGTGCCGTGGACATGGGTCCGTATTCCGACACAGCCCCACCCGATTTTTGCTCCTTCTACGTCTGTAGATATGATGACAGTATATTGATACGTGTAAATGATAAGTTATATTGATACAAACTCATTTATAGTCGGTTCAATAGATCAAATCGCATATTGTGTACAATAATGGCAATAAATATACATCCAAGAGAACAATGGTGTGATCAAACGTACAGGATTGCCGTCCGGCGCTACAATACAGGTGACAATCACATATAATTGCTAGTGAACAAGCTTGTTATACCACTGTATAACCAGTAGTTTAACTTAGTACTGAAACCTTCAGTGGGGAATATCAGAGGAAACCAACTTTTTACGTAACATTTGATTTATTTTGCACATATATACACACACTACAAGTGAGTAAGCAGAAGTATATAAATCACAGTACACGACCATTGTCTGTCCATTTCTTAAAACCATATTGGTCTTAAACTGTTCAAACTGTGACAGAGTACCTGTTCTGAGTTTTTTTTTTAGAATCTGACAAACTCGCAACCCTTATGGGCATAGCGATTGTCGGACCTGGTGGTCCGCCGTGGCGTTCCCTGGGGTCGAACTAGGTCGCTAGTCAGACCACTCCGAGGGGTCGGACTGGGTGGGTGTCGGGGGCGCCTGGGGTTGAATGAAAGCAACAAGCCGGCTAAGGGTTTCCCGATATCTAATGACAGTGAATCGGCTAAGCCCGGTCAAAAAATATATTTAGGTCCGTGTAATAAGAACGAAAAGCGAGTGTTCGGCACGATCTTATAATTCTTATTGCGTTTACATGAAGTTCATTTTTTACTGGCTTGAGCCAATTCCGTGTTGACAAATATGGGGGATTCTACAGCGCCATAGGGCAAGCTACTACAAGCTAGTATTTACTAGCGCGAGGCGTGTGCCCTACCCCTCGTACGTACGCGGGGTAACCTCTACGCAATTCTCCTAAACGCCTGAAGTTAGGCTACTGGCTATACTGTGATATTCATATCTAATGACTTGCATTATGCACCACTTTATGCTGCCACAGCAACTAAATTGTCTATAGATACCGCCTTCCACTGATAAAAGGTCGTATTTCAAAAGGAAACTACGGTCATTTAAGTTGTTTTAAGGTATTAAGGTAAGTATATTAGACTGAGTTGTAGGGCACTATGATAATGCTGTGTTGTACCGTAACCTTACATTGACCAATTAATTCAGTCATAGTACAACTAAGCACTATTCGAAGAATTTCACTATTCATTGAGTTCCGAGGGGAGGCTTTGAACCCCCTTTGCCCCTTTGCCCTCTTTGCTAATATTTAGAAGTACTTACGAGTACGTCTAACATTTTATAAAATGCTTGCCGATTATCTTTACACTCTGACATCTACCGTGCATGCGTAGCTCTTTCCGGACGGGAAATTTGTTGTATGAGAACTTCCGACTTTTGTGACAGCTCATAGAACCCGTTCAAGAACAAAAAACCCTTTAACTATTCGGGCGCGGCGCTAATGTCTGCACGATAGATCGATATCGTCCCGATCACGAAAAAACTTGCGCGTACACAGAATGTTCCAAAGTTTATTGCACGATTGTATAGGAGCCGGATGAAAGGGGGCAGACAAGCATTGTTCTTGTTCAATTCAGACGTACTCGTACCATTACATTTAATCAACATTTGTTACACACACGAACTTGGCATGTTTGTTATCTCAAAGCTCGCGGGAGCTTAAAACTGTAAGTTGCAGATTACGACGCTGAACTTGGGTAATCTCGAAACTAGGAACTCATAAAGATTAGTCAGAATAGCAAGTACAGATTAAAGTGACTGTTTAGACATTGGGAAAACTCAGAATTCCATCAAAAACAAAACACGCCAAAAAAATTGCAAGTCTAGCAACCTTTACTACCGCAAAAAGTTGTGAGATATAATTGGGTCAATTGCAGAAAAAAATTACCTGGACATTTTGGACACTTTTTTTATACCTATTTCATAAATGAAAAGTGCTCATGATTCTGAGTAAAATGATATAAGACACATCATGATCAGACAAAAAAAGTAAAAGGTACATTTTTTCTGCAATTGACCCCAATTAGGGAATGTAATACCCGGTCAATATGAAACCCGGGTATTACGCAACTCTAAATAAAGTCACGTATCCGGGTTTTCGGGTACCCGGGTTGCATTACCTACAATGAACTTGCCGGCCGTGCTAAGTAAGATAAGCAAGCATGTGATTCCCGGTTCGATTCCCGGTCTGTACACAGGCGAGTGCCATTTAATTTTTCTATGTACTTTGATTTCTTGTGTCTATATATATAACATAGAAATGTGGTGTAAATTACCCGCATTAAAATATTAAAAACCAGTAAAGAGACAAAATGTTTCTTTCATATAAAGCATGTGATGTTTTTTTGCGTTTGCTTTAAAGGCGGCCGATGTTAGATTTTATGTAATATCTTTTAAATATAACAAAAAATTAATATTTTTTAGTAATTACTAGGTTTTTAACCCGAGTTCTGAGTCAAAATACCCGGGTTTTTTCCCGATTCTAAAAAAAGTCGGTTATGCATGCCCCAAGTGAGCACACGTATGGTTATTATATTATATGCGGTTTCCGAACGCATAATAGAGCAATCATGATACGGGTGTAGATAAAAATTGTAAAGAACCAAAATGTTTGTATAAAAATTTAATATATTGGTTCGAATACATTGAGCAAAATTTAATTTCGATCCACCACGTTTAGTTAAGAACCAGACCGCTATTCAATTTATCATCTGCTTCGACTATTTCACTATACTTGGGCAACTTTATAATTGAAGGAAGGTTTCTCTATTAGCCGGGATCGGCCCCAGGGGCCTGGGGCGTCAAAAAGGGAAGCCCCCAGCCGATATTTTGCGTGTTAACTTGATAATCGAGTTTGGTCTATCGAGGAATAGAGGCAAAATAATAGAATGAGTAGTTAACGTTTTGACGCGAACGCGAAAGTTAGGGAAATCCTATTTATTGTAATCGTAACTTGCGTAACGGAATTCGTTGAGTTACAATAAATTGATCGTACGAGTGACATAGAACGGCGGTTAGGACGGCCGGGCGATTCTCCGAGCGTTTTAACCGCGCGTTTCGAAAATCATTGTTGTCCGACGATTAACTACTACAACGGCAGGACAAATCGTGACAATTTTGATAAAACGAGACTTAGCCTCGAACAATATTTACTGAAACAACAATGACGAAAATAAAACGCTGAATATTAGCCCGGACCCAGTCGCGGTAGACAGACGACGTCGTGGCACAAAATAAGTAATAGTACTATGCACGGAAGTCTTTCTTTCTAACAAAACTTTCGTTCGGGTCCGACTACCAGACGGAACGCACCGTATCCGACAGTCTCTGCCTATTTTATAGCGCGTACTCTTTCTGGTCGCTGGCTCAACCCCTCCGTAGGGGCAAAATTTGGTACTACCGCGCGGCGAAGCAAAAAATACATGTCCAGTCAATGATTCCAAAAGTAAGGATAGGCCCATCCGAAGAGTTTGGAACTATTTTCCCCGTAATAAAAAATGCAGCTATAAAGACCAGCTGTACAGTGCACGCGCCGCGTGTCGCACTGCCGACGGGCACTGATTTGGCGGTATTTTACCGCCAAAGCGTTGGAACTGTCTGCGCGCTCGCTTAGCCCTGTCCTTTGTATACGTCAATGTGTCCAGTATGTTTCGATAATCTGACTGACGGAATAATAAAGCGGAATAATAAATTTTCTAAATTCAAGTATTATCCTTATTCTATAAGTGAAATTATCACTCTTAACACCGGGAACCCGTTCCGTGGGCGCAAATTTTGCTACATACGCATGTCCCCATGTAATTGAGCACGAGCTTAGAGCTTACAATTTGGGATGCAAAAGTGTTAAGATTAGACTTTTGTTTATTTCATGGGAAAGGCAAACGAGCAGACAGGTCAGCTGGTGGTAACTTACTTCTGGGGCCAATGGACATTTGCAATCTTAATATTACAAATGCATTGCCAACCCTGAGGACCAAGATAGAATGCCTCTATGTTAGTAATTTCACCGGCTGTCTTACCCCAACACAACAGTGCGAACGCTGCTCTTTGGCGGCAGGTTAGTGGGTAAGATACAATACAAATATACTTGATTGCCGGAGCTCGGAATAGGCAGTGCCTGTTTACCTAAACTTCGCGGGAGGACGTAACTAAGAGTGGTTACAACCACCAAAAATATTTATATATTTTTATTGAACCCGAAATTTCCCGGGTTTAATAATAACACATAATCCATATAAATTCACGCCCAGGGTTAGGTTATTAATGAAATACAACTGTTTAATGCAAAAAAATTAAATAAATACGTTGAGAAGTCCAGAATCGACTTCATACAAATGGCCCTTCGTACAATTAAACAATTGTATTTCATTAATAATTTGACCCCGAGTGTGAATTTATGTGGATTATGTATTCTTATTTATCCCGGGAAGTACCGCGTACATAAATAATTATTTTTGGTGGTTGTAACCACTCTTAGTTACGTCCTCCCGCGAAGTTTAGGTTAATAGGCACTACCTATTTCGAGCTCTGTTGATTGCACACCAGAAAAACACATTACAAGAGGTACTTATATAATTAAGACAATTTAAAAAGGTAGACAACAGACCGTCCTATCGCTAAAGAGTGATGTCTTCCAGACAACCTTTAAGATGGTGGGTATTTATTCATATAGAGAAAATGAGAATGCTAACTTTGTCCAATGTGCCGGGAGCCACATAGAGCCGAACAGCGGCAGTCTCCACTCCAGCACAATTAGGAAATGGCCCGATTAACTTGTATACGATGCTCTCGAAAGTTCCGACGATGCCGTCTTACTTTTTTGTTAAACATTCGCACGGGTAAAACAGAAGTAAATGTGCATTTCCAGTGACGCGGAGATAGTGTGGAGAAGAACCGTAGTTATCTTGTTTTCGTAGTTAGTTCTGCTCGAAAGGTAAGATGAGATAAGGTTAAGGGCTTCGTTTTTTGTTCCGTAGTGACTTTTTTATTAAATTTTCATGACTAACGCAATCAAATGCCTTCGATAGGTGACAAAAAACTCCAATAGCTCCTTGACTATTCATCCGCTTGAAGGGCATCTTATGTTTTTATGTTTATATTATTTGTTTAAATGCTTTTTTACATTTTGTCTTGGCGAATCGACACGAGGTCCTTTAGAAAGTAAAAAGAAATATTTTTTAGTAAAAACGATGATTCTACATAATGTTAATAGATGGCGCTGGCCTTAAATGGTCAATTGTTTGTTAATTCTGTTTTTTTTGAGGATATACAGGATGGCCCATTTCGATCGGTCAGTATGGGGAAGTCTGAAACTATAAGACATACGAAGATCTGTTCTTAGGAACCATGTCATCGATTGTCGATGTTGTGAAAGCGTATGCCGATTTTTTGTTTGTTTGTATGGATAACCGAGAGACTCGAACCAAGTCTCGTTTTAATACAATAATGTATTATGTAAAGCTACGTCACGTCACGGGACGAGGTATAGAAGTGCACCGCTATTTACCCGGTTAATAATGCAGCCTCGCGAGAGCACGCGCCGACGTGAGCACAACACGGCCCTGACGCGATGTCTCTATTGTTAAATGTCAACTTTTATATGTCTGACAATGCTCTCGAGTTCTAGATATACCTTGTTTTATTCGAAAACCTTGGATGTCCCACTTCTTATTTTATTTAACAGTCTAGAGCGTGTCACTGCTGGGCAAATGCCACCCTTTCAAGCATCCCGTCTTGAGCAGTCTCCAAACAATAAGTAATGGCACTACATACAGTCCCTCTCTAACAAAACTGACGTTTGGCTCCGACCACCGCACAGAACACATCGGATCCGACCGTCTGTCTCTGGGTTATTCTTCAGAAATATGTCTGCGACTTATTCCTCTGTCTCCATACATTTAGTATGACAGACATATTTCTGAGAATAACCCTCTATCGCATTACGCGTGCACTTTCTGCAGAGCCGCGCCGCCCCTGTGTGCGAAGTGTGCAGCGCACACAGGCGCCAGAAGTCGAAACACGACGACAATAAAGAGGTGCTTCATAGGTTTCGCACACAGGCGCTGCCGGGGGTCGGCGCGGCCCTGACTTTCTGGTCGCTGACTAAGTAGCCGCGCGGCGAAATGGCGGAGTAAGCCACTCCTGCCCTAGTTTATCAGTTATTAGTTCGTTTATTGCTTTCATAGGTCTTGTAAATTTCTAATAGCTCAGCTATGACATTTATACATTCTTAATTACTAATCAATTACAACTTTAAGCTTAATTATCCTTAAATTTTATAACAATATCTACTTAATAAATAAATTAAAAGCTTTCTTGCTAGAGAAGTGTTACTACTCAATAGACGAATTTTTTAGCTCAAATGTTAATGTTTGACATGATAATTTGTAATGATTATGTGATTAGAATAATTGAATGTACCTATTTATTATGGATCTAATGTAAGTATAGTTTGATTTAATGGTTTAAATGTATAATGTATGTATTTTCAAACACAACAGCATGTTGTTAATGAATAAATGACTAATGACTAATACTATTTATAACGTAACACATAGAATTTATGCCACACCTAGTCATGAATTGCTGCTACGCGTACGGAAAAAGCCGAATTCTGGCCAAGTGATGTAGACATAAAATGATGCATACAACACGGGAGGTAATAAAGAAAGCCCTCGATCGCATATTTATGTCTCTCTCTTGCAGCTCGGGCCGCAAACATCTGCGATCTCGGCCTTTCTTTGTTTTACCACCCTAGTTATGTAATGTACTATTTCTTTCTTAGGTATATATTTATATATCACAACCTACTTATTGCAATGTATTAGCTTTCAAAAAGTCTTGTAAACGATAGAGACAAGTATCTACTAAATATTTGGAATTTTTTGTACTAAAATATAGGGGAAAACCGGGAGACCTGACCAGGTCGCAGACCAAAGTCGCAGCCATCGCCTTTGTGCAAGGGTCATTCGAGCTGGCAAGGGAGCCGATGGCGCGAAATTTGAATGATGGTTCAAGTCTCCCACCTGGTCAGGTCTCTCGGTTTTCCCCTACTATCCTTATCTTCATATATATCTTCATCTTCATATTATCTAGACGCTTCTAGACACAGTTAGAATCTGCGTCCACCGCACAGTATTACCTCTGTAAGATTTATTCCTGTCGGCCATTCGGCCGCGTCGTCTTCAGGTGATATAACGCTAAATGAAAAATGTAAAGGACGGGTACCAGGGACGTTTTATGAACGCAGGCTACTGGTAATGTTTCAGATACTTGTGTCACGAAAGACTAGTGCGCATGCATATTCAAATGTTATGGTAATGATGATTATTGTGTAACCAATCAGCTGAACGTTGATTTGATTCAAGAGGTAGGTAAATAAGTAAAAAATCGAGAGAAAGGAATAAGATAGACAATCAGAAACGAGACAAATGTAAAATAGGACCTGTTAGAGAAAAGTTCATATTTAATGAGACTAATCTAAATTTATTAGACCATTGCTAAAAAATCTGATAAAACAAGGCCACAACACACTTATTCCTAAATCAAAATATATACGTGTAATAAAATCGTAGCAAGACTATGTTTGTGAACGCAAAAACTATTAGACCGATTTCCAGTATTCGGATTCGGTGTATAGGTAGATTATGACTTCGGTTAACATGTAAGATACTTTTTCATCACACTTACTCGTAAAAGGTGTTATAACACGCGGGCTTATAGACCAGCTCGAGCCGATTTACCTCCCGTGGGTTATAAAAATCTATAACTCCCACGGGAGGAAAAACTGTATGAAAATCTATAACTCCCGTGGGAGTTATGAGTTTAGTTTTAAAATATAGGACCTACCCGTACGTCATTTCAGACTAAGGAAATTTCAAATCAGCCAAGGCTTATTTCACATCTTCAAAACTTGGCTACAAAACCAATTTTAGTGTATATAAAACTTATATGGTATATTTTACTATTATTTCAGTAATTTTTGCAATAATTTTAATGCAATTAAATTAATTTATTTTAAAATTTTATTATGAAAATCGGTATAATCTGGCGGCATTGCCTGTCAAGTTTAAAAACTAAACGCAGTTCTTAGCATTATCTGTGGAAGACTATATTGAAAAAGTCACGAAAAAGTTGACAGTTGAAGTTGTCTCTTAGCGGGTGCGTTTAGTTTATTTGTTTTATTATTTTTTTCTCGCAAATGTGATGAAAAACATTGTGTGTATCACGGGCAGTAAGGGATTACCAACTCGAGTCATTAAAAGTCACTAATAGACTCTCGTTAGTATTCCCTTCTTACTACCCTCGTTGCACAATGTACTATTTCATCACAGGGCTCGTAAATGGTATTATAACACGCAGGCGTATAGAGCAGCTAAAGCCGACTTACCTCCCGCGGGTTATAAATATCTACAACTCCCACGGGAGGTAAATCTCCTAACTCCCGAGGGAGTTGTGAGTTTAGTTTTACAATGTAAAACCCACTCGTACGTCATTTCAGACTCTGTTCAGACTAAGGAGGCTTCAAATCAGCCAAGACTTATTTCCTATCTTTAAAACTTGAAAATCTGTACGATCTGGCAGTACCGATGACCAGTCAAGATTGAAAACTAAACGCTGTGATAATGCTAACATTATCTGTGGAAGACTACATTGAAAAAGTTGACAGTGGAAGTTGTCTTTTAGCGTGTGCGCTTTGTTTATTAGATTTTTATGTTTTCTTTTTTTCCTCGCAAATGTGCTGAAAAACATTGTGTGTATCACGGGCAGTAAGCGGGTTAGAAACTCAAGTCATTAAAAGCCCTCCACCTTGGTGTCGGGCTTCTAATATACTCTCGTTAGTAATCCCCTTACTTCCCTTAATACACAATGTACTATTATCGATGCACCTGATTTAATATCAGTAAACGAAATTGGTGACACCGCAGTTGCTTCATCCGCACAACCAAAAGGCTGAAATATTCCCTCGAGGAAGTACAATAGCGCTTTTCTCCTGGTGCTCGGTTTCCAGAGACGAGTCGGCCGCCTTTATTTATTGTCCGCCGATATTCGCCACTATTCGTGTGCAGCCGACCGTACCGGCTGCTGGGAGACTTGTCGATTGTACTCGGTATTATTTTATGATATTATTTCTGTGAGCTGGGGAGCTGGGCGATAACGGAAACATTTGATATCCATGGGATATATTGGAGACTGTTTCGGATATTTAAAGCAGAAAAAACTCTAGATAATAATAGGCTAGATGACTAAAAAAACTATTTTTCTCAAACATAGCATGAAATGTTGACATTACGTGCCTAAAAATAGGCTGCAAAGTACCTCGTTTCCGGTGCGGCTTGACACTTGGCACGTAATGGAATTTCATACTTACATTGCCGGCCTAGGCCGGCAATGTTTTTTTTTTAATTTCCATTCCACAGTTATTTGGGCCACAGCATCACGGCATTCAGCCATTAAAAGCAAATAATTCAGCCTATTTCTCCCGTTTCCTGCAAGCCCCCAGAGAGTTAAGCTGTTTAAAATGCATCATGATACCCGCAGCATGGCCGCGAAGTAAGATGCATGCACTCGCGTTCCGGCGCAGTGCAGTGTGTTGCATCGCAGACCAATCCATTTCGTATACCGTGAACTGGGGTTATTTCCATCACAATATTTATATTGATTTTTAACCTATAAAGAATGCAAAAATAAAATACTAAAGTGGTTCAAAAGTCTCAAAACTATAAGTTACATTGAAATAGAAATTTATGAAACTATTCTAGAAAATTAAAACTAAAACTAATAAGATACAACTATAAAAAGAAAACCCCTTCTAAAAGGTCTACCTGCGGCATCGACCCCATAATGTTTATAATGTTTAGAAACTTAGAAATATGTATTCACAAAAAACTACAAATTTATGAAATATCATGTAAACTTATTCCACTCATTACTTAGCTTCAAGGATGATCTAGATTATATTAAAATTATAAGATCAAATTATACCGCTATAACACACGCACACACATACACACACACTAGGGTGTTTCTTATTTCGTCGATTTTTTTTATGTACTGCCTCTCACCCCTTCATTTTTTATTTATTATGCTCGAAAACCATTTTATTCTTTAAACAAGACCTTTTTGTTACATGAATGCTTAATTATTTTTAATTTTAACCGTTGTTAGATCACTTTTAACCATGAGTCACTTTAGTCCGAAAACAGATTTTTAAGTAAAATACCTTCTTAAATACTTCACATAGCGAAATTGCTGTTTTAAACCATGTACAGAGCATTTACAAAGTAATTAAAAAGGTTTACAAGGTAATTTTATTTAAAAACGGTTTTTCGGACTTAAAGTGAGTCATGGTTAAAAGTGGTCTAACGGTGAAAAATAATAATAATCAAGCATTCATGTAACAAAAAGGCCCCGTTTAAAGAATAAAATGGTGTTCGAGCATAAAAAATAAAGTTCAAATTCTATAAATGCATGAGGTTTATTTATTGTAAATCAACAGTACTACATATTTAATTATAAATCAACAGCATACTTCGTCCCATAATTTAATACTCTACATGATATTCTCATTAATTTTCTCAATTATCACTCATTTAAATAAAATTTCTGTTTGCCCCGCGACCACAAGGGCTGCAAAGGCTCGAAATATTGCGCTGTAAAATTTAATGATAAATGCAATTGAATACGTTTTAATCGTTCTGTGCAATATGCTACAGTTTATTTCATAATTAAATATTAAGCCAATAAAGCTTTTTGTTTTTCAGAAAGAAATTCTGCGGTCTCTCGTGAAAAATAAACAACTACTAAAGATACTAAGAGTATAAATTTACTTAAACATAAAACGACTTCAATCAAAGTTACTAGATAAAATTAAAAATATCGCTTTTATAATAAACAAAAATGATACGTACAGTCGTAAATATAAAAAAAAACTTTTCTTATTTTCGCCCTCGTAGCAATTTTTTTCATATAAATTTTAAATACTTTAAATTTAAATGGTACCGCTTTAGCCAACGTCGAATTTTCGGAGAAAAGGATTCGATTCGCAAAAGATAATATCTTTTGCGAATCGAATCCTTTTCTCCGAAAATTTGACGTTGGCTAAAGCGGTAGGTACCATTTAAATTTAATCTTCAAACGTTCGCCGGCGGTAACGGGTATCACCGTAAAGTGTGAACCACGCTTTGTGACGGTACGGCGAACGCAGTATTTATTCGCGATTGTCGCACACTATGATAATACGAACATGCAGCAATGTATCTCGTGTCATTTGGACTTCCTTCTCTCACGAAAAATTACGAGATTTGCCGAGTGTCAAAGTCCAAATAATTGTACTGTACAGATTAAAATATTGTGCCTTCGTGCGTGGGTCTCAGAGCGAAAGTTGTTACGAATGGTTTGTGATCTGTCGCTCACACTTGTCAAGTGTCACCGTTCGCATCTAATATCGCGGATGCCGCACAAAACGTCACCGTTCTGCGGCAATATGTGCTTGATATGCAACTAGATAATAGAACTCGTTCTATGGGGGCACGGCAGTGCCCCCGCCAAGTCGAGCAAAACAAAGGTACGGCCGTACCATCCTCTTCTCGAAGCCATTCAGGCCATTTTCAGCCTCCCGTAATTTTGTACTGGCTAAAGCTAGAACCCTGAAATTTCAGGGATGTATAGGGCACAATAAGACTTTTATTATATTCTCAATATCATTCAATTTGAACGTGTAGTTTATGAACTATTGCATGTCAAAGTTCCTTAGTTTTGTCACTGACTCACTGATTCATTGATTCACTCATTCACTGACTCACTGATTCACTGACTCACTGATTCATTGATTCACTCATTCACTGACTCACTGATCATCATAATTCTAAGGTACTTCTAGCAGACCTACAAGCTCCAAATTTTAAACATAGTTAGTTTTTAGCCTATCAAGTCCTTAAAAACCTAAATATGTTGTAATTTCAATCACAACTGCACACATAAGTTTGTAATCCTATACAAATACATGCGATTACAAAGTTTTGCAGTTCAAATTGATACTTAAAGGAAGACCACTTACAAAAAGAAATGAGAACCCATCAAAAACATTACATGTAAAAAGATGCAAGTCTCGCAACGCAGTTCTCCTACAACAAAAAAGTTTTGAGATGTAAAGTTAAACCAAGTCAGTACCGGGGGGTATCAACAGAACTCGATTTCCACCGACTTGCCTATTATATAACCGTGGAGGAACACATTTTATAGATCTAATAATAGGCAAGTCGGTGGAAATCGAGTTCTGTTGATACCCCCCGGTACTGACTTGGTTTAACTTTACATCTCAAAACTTTATTGTTGTAGGAAAACTGCGTTGCGAGACTTGTATCTTTTTACATGTAATGTTTTTGATGGGATCTTTATTTACATGACCCATAAGCTCAAAACGAAAATTTCGCACTCTTTTCAGTTTAATTCTCGTCCCGTTCGTTTGCGTTTTAAATTTCTTTGGAAACGCAGTTTTTTTTTACTAAACCCGTCTTAGGAATCCATTTTTGATGAAAGCGAAAGATGGAGGGATTTTTTGGTTTCTAATTTGTAGTTTAAGTAGTTATTACCATATTATCATTCATACCTCTACATATAGGCGAATGGATAACCGTTGGGAGGCCGACATTCTTTTTGGTACCTACCTAATGAAACGTTCTTTTTACATTTTAACATAATTTCTTACCCAATGGTATAATATCCAGAAAGCGTATAAATTATTTTGTAATTCAGAATAGCATACGCTGACCCGAAATGATAACTTTTGTCGAAATATGTGGACTATGAATATAAAAAAAAAACGTTTTTTTTGGTAACGCAGTGGACACTAAGTTGGAGTTTTTTGCTATAAAAAGCCCATGATATCGAAATAATTCATAATAAACTTTGAGGCAAGTTGAGAACTAACGTAAACCAGACCTGCACTAAAACAATAACGACACATCTGCAATTTTGTAAAAGTGTCTATAAAGTTTCATCTTCATTAAAAGCACTAAAAAAAATTTTGGCCCTGGGGCAGTAAAGTCTCAGAGTGGCGACCACACATAGGTAAGCGCAGCCTAAGACAACCCAGGCTCGATGGACGGAACACCTCTTGAGAGTATCGGGAAGTCAAAGGATGCGGTCAAACAGGACCGTAGTCTATGGCGATCTATGGAGAAGGCTCCAGCAGTCGACGTCCTGGGTGGGAGCCGGGGGCGCCTGGAGTCAAACCAGGTCACTTGTCCCGGTCCACCTCGATAGGGTCCGACTAGGTGGGGGCTTGAACGACTTGGGTCGAACCAGGACGTTTGGCCAGGGCCACCTTGACTTTTCGCTGATTACTCAAAGTGAGCAGCGGACCAGCGGAAGGATGATGCGGATCAACCTGTCCTTATGTGAGCGTGTGTATCGAAAGAAACCTAATAATATCCGCCAACATCACATGTGTTCTGGAACCACCTGGTCTCTGTCGCACCGATGGCAAAAGGCCAGACGGACTGACTTCGGTACCATGGCAGATGGGGAAGTGCCTTCTCTGGGGCTACGTGCGTCAGCACTTTCGCCGCCTCAAACCACCAGTCAAACGCCGGACAGCTGGTGCGGCGGCAAAATTTATCGCAGCTCAGAAACGTACATACTATTTTGTGTTCCTCTTACCTTTGAGACGACGGGGTCACGATATACGGTAGTTTTTCTACATACAAAAAGTACATCGGGAGCGCGCATGTGTGCGCGCCGTGTACGGACGCACCACAGGCAAGCATTTGGACCTGCGCTGGCCTGCCACAGTATGGAGTTCACTCACACATGACGCGTTACTTGGTTGTCTTTATACGTACTTTGACGGGGTGCTGGGTGTCGGAGTCTAAAGCCTTTATCATATCAGGGAAGTAGGGAGACGGATTGTGGAGAGGAGGTCCGATGCTGTGTGGGCTCATACCTTTTTGACTGACTTAAGGGTTTTATTTTTTGTAATATTTGTAATAAAATTGTGTCATTATATTTGATTAAATGAATATTAATTAGTAAAATAAATTAAGTGGTTACTCCAATATTTCATTCCTATTAAGGCGGCAAAGATTCCAATTGCCGTTATCGTTTAAGAATATCGCTTCCTTTGGATATAAAACTGCAGGCTTCAGCCCATAGATAGTCTAGCTGAAACAGCTGTAGGGTGATTCGAAACTTCCACGACAAACTCGTTCCTAATATAACCTGACCCCTGAATATAGCAGTTCGTAACCGCGGGCAATATCGGGTGGAACTGTACAATAAAGAAAAACAAAACTATCAAAATATTTTTTTATGTCTCACTACAGCCGCTACCACCCGTGCCCGCGTATGACTCGTAAATAGGTTTGAAATACGCAGTTATTTAATGAAAGTTTAAAAAGCTTTAACTTAAAAACGGTACTAGATACACGGTACATACATATATAAATACAAGAAATCAAAGTACATGGAAAAATTACCATTACATAAAATGTGGTGTAATTTACCCGCATTAAAAATTAATAAAGGAACATCATGTTTCTTTCATTTAACCTACCTCTACCTATACCTAAGCCTACATACGTCTGGTGTTGCAGATATCCATGGGCGACGTTGACTGCTTTCCAACAGGCAGCTCGTCTGCTCGTTTGTCACTTATAACATGAAAAAAAATATAAAGATATTAACATAGTTTATTTGGAGAAAATAATGTACTTAGGCTAAACAATGCTACATTTGGGGTGTAAAAGCGACAGCGCAACGAAACGCGCGTCGACGGCGCGTTTTAAAAGACGCCGTATGCATAGGCTATAAAAATCACAGGTCAAATTATGTTAGTGACGAAGTTGACGACGGGGTTCTGAAATACCCTGCAGATATCGCCCGCCGCATTGTCTCGGAGAAATAACTTCTCCATTTAACGATTCGAATCGCCCTTATCCAGCCCGGTATCTGCGGGCACCGTCTGACTTTGAAAGTAACAATGATTCATGCTGTTCACTTTGTAGATAGATAGATACCTACATCATAAAAGTACCTTACTGTTTTTAGTACCTACATCAATCCATACTTAATTCCGAACCTAATGTAGTGAAAAGGAGGATGGAAGGTTATATGAAGTAGTCATCATTTGTATAATTTTCAACTTACTCTAGTACAGTGGTTCCTAACCTTTATTGCCACATCACCCACAGGCCCCCTCTAGATTTGTATCATTACCCCTCTAAAAAATAGATAATACAGACAAGTAAATTAATTTTATCCCTAAAGGGATAATTACCCCCAGGTTCGGAACCACTGCTCTAGTAGAATTATCTTGGGCTTAAATACTCGTACACATAGAGTTGCGTACAAATATTTAAATGTAAAAATATAGTCTTTAAATAAAGACTATGTTGGTTATATTTGATAGGTCAACGGAAAGTACCATATAAGATTCGGTTTCCGTGAGAGAGTCGAAATATACGGGTTTTGGTAAATGGCCATATATTTTTTTATGTTAACTTAGAAGTTTGATTTTTTCTAGCTAACAGCTACCTAAGTAGGGTAAACCACCCAATTATTGGCGCTTTAAGAGGTCAGTCTGAAATTTAATTACCATAAAATTTAATTTACAAGAGCAGTTAGAAAAAATTATAATAATATTTAATAGCATCAAAGGAAATATTTTAACCTTTATTTCTATAACCGTTTTTAAGTGACTATAGTTCATACCGGTTAACAATAGACTCTAGAGGGACACAGAAGCAGGGATTCCAAACATTTTCTGTAAAGTTGTAATAATATTTATATGATGTAAAATTGTAAGACAGTTTGTCAAAACATAGAAATATAATAATGACAGCTCTGAGCTGTCTCATATATTGAGTGTTGCTTATCTCTGGCTCTTTAGGTATTTTATAAGGGCACTTTTTTATTTTCAGCCAACCAAAAAGTATGGACATCACCAATATTTTATTTTTGAGCATCTACTTTAGAAATGTCATTTATTGAATGTCAACCTAAAACCGGCACTATAAAGTACCTATTTTTTCTTCTGTCTATTCCTATACGAAACAGACTGTAGTTAGTATTTAATACACATTTTTTTTATTTTAAACCAAAAGACTACATCAAAATCCAATTATTGGCATAGATATCCTAAATATTGGCATACCTACTCGTCTAATTATCGGCATGTACTTTAAGTAGCAAATACCTATCACTGAAAATAAGAAATACCTAGATTGCCTTGGGTATAGTTAAAAAACTCTTTTTTAATGAGTAAATATCCGCTTTTATTGAGGTATGCTATCAACTTTATTATATTCACCGATCAGCATCCTCTCAACTTCATTTATGGTAGGCTTTTGGTTGACTCTAATATGACCATCATCATCAAATTTGTCGTCTTCGAGAGTGCATAATACTTCTTCAGAATACAAAATATGTTTTTTATCCTTTTATTTTAGTTTAGCAGTTTCTCAAACACGAGTTGAACCATTCTGCCTTCATTTGTATATTATTACGTAGTATCACATCTTCCCTTTTATATTTTAGTACTGTTATAAATATATTTTAATACTCTTCATTGTTCACAATGTACTGTAAATTAATAAAAAAACCCATTATTAGCACTCAATATTCTATTACCGGCACTACTGCCAATAATTAGCTTTTGCTATTGGCACTACTGCCAATAAATGGATTTTGATCAAATTATTGTTCCATATATTGGCACATTTAATAAATTAAATATAATAAAGATATTCAAAATATAATCTTTGAATCTACTTCCTAGAGATGTAATTAAGTAAATCAATTTAGTTCCATAGTATAAATTAGCCGAATAGCTGCGATATGCGATGTTTAATAAAGCGCTTACCTTAGGAAAAAACAAAATTACTGCACCAAATCACGAGTACAAAATTTATACTGAAGTTTTTTTCAATTGCCTTATTTGTTATTTTCTATAATATTGCTGATTTTCAACAAATAAATAATACAATTTTACGTTTCAATGCAAACCAAACTTGAATAATCCATGGTTTCCTTATATTTTAAAATTAAACTCTAAAGTGCCAATAATTGGAAGAGTGCCAACGATTGGGTAGTTTACCCTATATGGTTTTAGTTTCACTCGATACCTACCTCCACGCATTCCCGAGATAAAGGATCTCGACAATCGGACAGACGGACAACAGAGTGATCTTAAAAGGGTTTTTTTTTTGAGGTCCGGAACCCTACAAATCATTTTTCAAAATTACTTCAGCCATGTTCTCGTACATTTTTAAAAAGGCCCATTAAATCTACGTTACTTGCGTTGCGTGCAAATGTTACACAAAGCTTTTAAAATGTTTGCTTCCAACGGGAAACGGCCACTTCACCGAGTTTCGGCTCCGCCCACCGGGTTTCCTAACTACTGGGCGTTTTCCAAAATAAATCCCGGGGTAGCTACTTTCTCAAAATATGGACTTTTGAGGTTTTTTTGGCTCAGAATCGTTAGTACATTCGAACCTTATACGTAAGAAAAAGTGTCCCAAAATTTGCATGGATTTTTTTCTTTACACTACGTGACGTTCATACAAACATAATGCTAAATGGTGACGTAATGGGAAAATAAATTTGGGTCACTTTTTTTTACGTATAAGGTTCGAAAGTACTAACGATTCTGAGCCAGAAAAACCTCAAAAGTCCATATTTTGAGAAAATAGCAACCCCGGTATTTATTTTGGAAAACGCCCTACTACCGACTTCTACTCCCAGTGTAGTGTTAAAGTAATTGCTTATTTGTTAAACTCAAATCCACACTGCACATTTGTACAGACAACTTGAAAAGTAGGAGTCATTGAAATACAATTAGTATGGAAGCGTAACTGACGTTAATTTCAGAGTTGAAAATTAAATAATCTGTATTAATTCTGTAAAAATCAGGTCAAATTACTATCAATTACCCGACTGCGGCGAAGCCCAAAAGAGGGTTATGCGATTGACCTGTATGTATATATGTATTTATGTACGTATGTATGTCCGTTCCTATGTCCGCTCGTCACTACTCAACGGCACAACCGATTTTGATAAATGATACATCATTAGATTCGTCTTAATGGCGCGAGTGTCACTGGGTATGAAGTTTGTTAAAATAAACAAAATGGAGGATTTTATGCACTTTTAAAGTGCACCGCGGTCGGGTTTTTTTTTAGTAATTAGTATAATGCTTTGTTTAGTGCTAAAGAAGAAACTACAGCGTCGAACGCAGCGGCGATCTCATGCAGCATTTCTGTCACCAGTGCAAACTAGATGTTAGTATCATCATGATCATCCTATATACGTCCCACTGCTGGGCACAGGCCTACTCTTATAGATGAGAGTGAATGCTCTTACTGTAACGGAATATATTGTGACGACCATCGAGTTAACATTCATAATAAACTTATTGTATTTTTATTCGACATAAGAAATAATCTTTACGTCACATCTGGCCATAAAGTGGCAATAACCGCCCGCTACGCGTGCATATTTCGGTAACATTAATTAAATGTTTAAATAGTGTATTTCAGTATTTTACGTATATAAAATCAACTAAAATGACTGTTTTAGGTCTTTACCGCTATGGTTTCCGAACGTGACTTGACATTCGCATTATCTATGGATTTATGTCACTTTTCATGCCGGGGGTTTTTTAGTAAGGTTATTTATTTAGATGTCACGACCCTAGTTCACTGTCCGTGAGTGTAGTCAAGCCTAGGGAATGCAATTACCGGTAATTTACCGGACTTTAGTATGAAAAGACGGTAAATTTTACCGGTAATTGCATTCCCTAGTCAAGCCGTTTCATTTGATACCCATATTGGGGGAGTTGTAAAAAAATATGTAACCAGCCATTTTGTGGCGGCGGTCGTTTGGGATTTACAATGATACTGAATATAGATAATTGTATTGTCATCAAACCTAAAGGTCTGTACTGATTTTAGATCAATCGGTCAACAGGCAGAGGATGAAATTTCAATTTTAATTTGACCCGCACAAACAAGACACAAACACGGCGAGCTAAATAAAACCGTTTAATAATTAATAAAAAAATGAGGGAAGGTTACGTTTAGGCGGTTAAATTATTAAAAAGTGAAGAAATTTATTAAATATTTTAATAAAAGAGAAAAGTTGAAAAATGCCTCGGACAGATTCGAACCTACGTCTCCAGGCCTTTTCAACTTTTCTCTTCTGATAAAAAAATTTGAATTCGTTGCCAGTCGTTAATGCTATAATAAAAATCATAAGAAATTTACTGTATTGTAATACTGGTTTCTCGAAGAAAAGAACACTAAATAAACTCCACTTAGGTACCAACTTTACTTAATTCCCGCTTTCCGGGAGACACAGTAACCACGTTATGAAGGAAATTCACCTTGTACTCGAAAGAGTTTTAAATAATATATTATTAACCACCGGCGTAACTTGATCCGCCTTTGCCCTTCTTATCATAAAGTTGGGTACGTCTCAATCGAAGGTAGTGAAACGTCAGGGGTCTGGTTATGTTGGTCGTGGGAAGCGGGCACGAATATATGATGCTTTGCAAGATGTATGGGTGCGTAAACTTTCTCTGGAACTTGGCGTGTTTATTTTGGAGAAGCCATCTTTTTTGTACCCGTCAGTGAACATGGATGCGTCAGGGCGTAATGCGTAGCTTGGAATCAGGCCTTAATATATGTATAACGTTATGTAAACAGCCACATTGCCTTCGTAGCTGGACTATTTCATAGAAAATTGTACATTCACCGCACGGGAATATTACTCCGTCGTGTCATAACTCAGTCGTGTCGTGTGCCCGAAGTAAGCACGATTTGCATTACACGATTAAATTAAGAACAAATAATTAAATAACTTGAACCATCTCCAACTAATTGTGTCGTATCATACATTGCACGATAAACTACTACTCATCAAAAGTGGATACCCTTTTGACTGTTAAGTTTAAATTAATGATTAAATAAAGCTTTATCTAAAATACACGTTTTTGTTTATTTTCGCTCTCCTGCAAACCTACCTTCATGGCGTATAGCACAAACGTATTCTCACCCGACGCAATAGTAAGTGGCATAACATTCCAGTGTGGTGACTGTACAAAAACCGTTTTTATAAATCTGAGAATTTTCACATCATTTTTATTTTGAATCGCGAGCACTATCGACTCTGATAGCAGAAAAAATGTGTCCTAATATTTTTTTATTCCAATTCCATTACTTTTGCATATACACTTGGCGGTAACGGAACGGAAGAACGATTTTTGCATGAAACATTTGAACTTTTTTCTTCTATCAGAGACGGTAGTAAGTAGGTAAAGTCCCCACGCGGGAATGTTGAGCCACTTGTTAGTGTTCTAAATTTAACTGTGTAATACAAATCGGGCGTACTTCGGGCACACGACTGACAACGAATTATGATTACACGACTAAATTAAGAACAGTGATAAAGTGACTCAACATTCCCGTGAGGTGACTAGAGTCTGTGCGGAAAGAGAATAGGCGTGGCGAAAAACGGAACTAACCTAACCAGTATGGCCACAGAACAGAAAATACGGCACATACGGTAGATAAGCATTACAGCGCCTCCCAAAATTAATCCTATTCTCTTTCCGCACAGACTCTATTAGTGAAAATGTTTAAAGTAAAATAATCGTAGAAAGACTGATGTACATTAAAGATTTTTCCTAAAAAGTAACTGTAAAGTGTGAAAAATAAGTGCTCACGTAAATACATAAAAAGTTTGCATGACATTTGTTAAACAGGGCAGGGCAGGACATCTTAGAATTTCTTCACGGATGTATGGAGGTTTCCTCACGTTGTTTTTCCTTCACCGAAAAGCTAATGATAAATATGTAATAATATTTTGTACATAAGTTCCAAAAAACTCATTATACGAGCCAGGATTCGAACCCACGACCTCTGCTTGAAAGGCGCAAGTCTGAACCAGTAAGCTACCAGTAGCGTGGCGTCCAAAGAACTCGATTCCTACCAGCTTGCCTAATATCAGGCATTTGGGTGATTATTTGAGCGCTTCACCCGCCTCACTTTCATGGACACATTATTGTCGAAGTTCCCTCAGATTTTAGTCTCATATCGAGCTATTTGGTACATATCCGGGACTACTAACAAATACCTTAAAATTACATTAAAATCTGCCCGAATCTCAACAATAATGTGTCCACGAAAGTGAGGCGGGTGAAACGCTCAAATAATGACCCATTTGAGCATCTTATTCTAAAGCTCTTAAGGAAAATATACGCCAAATTTGCACCGGCTTGCTCAAGGATATCTTTTACGCCACGCCACTGTAAGCTACCATAGTTTTAAATATACAAATCGTATATGTACTCAATTTACTTGGGTCGGTACAGGCCTTAGAATTATGCCCTTAAATTTTATCACGTACTTCGGGCGCCCTCACAAGCCCCTTAACCTTTCAGAGAAAGCCAACCGGAAAGAAATCGGTTCGCGATATTACACTAACATTTTTGTATGTACAACTGGTATACAACGCTGGGACAGGTATACAATGGACAGGGGTGGCGAACCTTTTTGATATACGTCTCGTTTTTTTTCTAGATTTTTTTGTCACCTATAACGTGGCACTTAATAGTGGTTTTCGTACACAATTATATAAAAATCTATATCGCGTGATCTATCTGACACGATCTTATTGCTATTCTAAAAGAGTGGTGTTAGATGGGTCAGTCAACTTTCTTACCCACACGACGCTGTCCGCAACTTTTAATTTTCGTTGTAAAATAACGCCTTTAAATACATAATGGTTTGTCTATGTTTAATTAAACTTATGGTGTATGTTAGATCGTTAAGTGCCCCATCTCATAAACGTAATAAATAGAAAAATATCCTATTAGAAGATCGATTACTTGGTAACTCCAGAGACATTTTCGGTAACGCCAAAGATTTCAAAAATGTAAGTCTAAAAGTTGATTGGTGCATTGGGATAAATCGAACATGGGGTAGCTCTGAAATTTAAGAATTTCTCATAATCCACGCAATATTGCTTCAACTTGGATCTCTTCAAGTCGAGGGTGAATAGGCACTATCTAGCTAAGCATGCTCCATCGTCGACTTCATCTTTACTTACCAACAGGTGAGATCAAAGTCAAATGCTTACCTATCGTGAATAAAAAAAACTAATCGTGCACCTTAAAAATACTTGACGACACGTTTATCTCAGTGGGAGTAGGGCTTGCAAAATCGGTCGATTTTCCAATTCCGGAATTGGATTCGATTTTTACCTTCAATTCCGGAATTCCGGAACTGGTTCCGGAATTTATTAGTTTAGTTTTCCAATATGAGACATTGGATTAAAATACATTTAAATAAGAATCAGCGCTCAGAATACAATCAACAAATACGTATATAGTATTCCAAGTACAACACTTGAGACATAATTATTTAAAAATCTCATAAAAATCAAGAAAGTAGCAATTAATTTATCACCGTATTATTAATTATCACAAATCCTGTAATTTGACATCAAGTAATATTAGGGTAGCCCTTATTTCGTCGTTTTTAGTGTTACGTAACTCAAAAGGAAAAAACGGAACCCTTATAGGATCACATTGTTGCCCGTCTGTGTGTCAAGACCCTTTATCTCGCGAACGCGTGAAGGTGTCGAGTTGAAAATAAAACCATATACTCAGGTCTACAGTCCCTTAAATCTGTGAAAAATATAAACTTCTAAGTTAATGCAAAAAAAGATACGGCCGTTTATGCCACAAACGACACTCAAGGGAATTAAAATGTATGGGTTATTTTCGTTGATCTAGAACAATGCAATATAGCAAGTATTATCGTCTTACATGTATAGGGAAAAATTAGAAAACTACACTTGTAATTAAATCATAAAAAAATAAAATCGTTTTATTTAAAATATTTGTACGGAACCCTCGATGGGGGAGTCCGACTCGCACTTATTCGGTTGTAGGACATCCCTTTCATTTTGTACTACTAAATCATAAAACATTCCTGTTTTTGTTTAAGTTTTAGAGAGTTCTCAAGGAAAGTTTAGAAATGTTATTGGGAGTGCCAAGGATTTTCATAAATATTAAGGCATTATTCAATACTTAAAAAAATACTTTTATTGTGTCGGAGGCATAACGCACATGATACGAAGACTGGGCAAGAAGATAATTAGCGTTCGTCTATTTTATAACGTCGTAATTTTGTAAAATAACTGTCTAAATTGTCTCTATTACAGTGGTTTCAATTCCGGAATTTTAAGTACATGAATTCCGGAACTGTAACATCGGAAATATCGGCCGGAATTCCGGAATTTCCGAATTCCGGAATTTCGGAATGCAAGCCCTAAGTGGGAGTGCCACCGTCTACGAAGCTAGAGGTCCCGGGTTCGAATCCTGGTAAGCGCAAATATTTGTGCGATGAACATAAGTATTCGTTCCTAAGTCATGGCTGTTTTCTATCTATTTACGTATGTATTTATCTACATATACAGCGTGGGAGGGACTATACCGACAAACTTTAACTATAGATTCTAACAACTATTAGGAGTAAAAAATGTTATGTGATGTATAGTCGAAAAACGCTTACTTTCCGAGATATCCATTATTTTGTAAATGAAAAATCCCAAGTGTGTAACAAGCCCTAATAAACGTGACTAAGATACCTTTACAATTTTTTTTAAAATCCTTTAACTAATCAGGAATTAACCTTCGCAGTATTTGATGGTAAGCGACTACAAGGCCAAAAAATTGACCTTTCGTTTCCATTTTAGCTTTTTTTTTCTTTTTGATAACTTTTCAGGCAGTAAGGACATGTTTATAACGAGGGGCTTAATTTACTGATTTATTTTGTTCCATAAGACTATTAATGTAAAATGACAAAATTCGACCCATGTTGATATAACATTATTTACTCGTCACACCACCAGGAATTCATGGCTAAAGTATGTCGGTATAGTCCCTCCCACCCTGTATAAGTATCTATATCGTCGTCTAGTACCCATTACAAGCATTGCTTAGTTTGGGACTAGATCGATTTGTGTAAGATTGTCCCAGATATTTATTTTATATAATACTTGCAATTTTCCCGCGCCTTCGCCCACGTTCTGCCTATTATTGTCCCAAGGGAACTCCTTACTGGGATATAAAGTATCCTTTGTTTCAATCCAAAACTTGGTCTACTTGCTTGTGTGCCAAGTTTCATCTCAATCCATCCTGTTGCTACCCCATTATTTAGTAACAAACATCCAAACCTCCGAACACAAACTTTCGCATTTATTTATAATATGAGTGGAATTCCATGGTTTCGTAGAAATTCCTCATTTCCAAAATGACCCCACGTTCTAAATTACCCCAAAGCACCTCATGGTCCGTTTCATCATATGTTATTACTAGCGACTGTACCTGTACATCAGTGGCGTGGCGTAAAAGATATCATTGGGAAAGTTGGGGCAGATTTGGCGTATATTTTCCTTAAGAGCTGTAGAACAAGGTGCTCAAATGCCTGATATTAGGCAAGCCGGTAGGAATCGAGTTCTATAGATGCCACGCTACTGCTATACATATTTATAGAAGAGTGCAGCCGGCATGTGGTCGCAATAAGCCGCAGTAACTCGTATAATCTGCGGATTGTCTCAGCCGGTTTCATTTCCGGCCGACGCGGCGAGTGATCCTTCTGTGTCACAGACAATAACAGCTGGGACACTGTGGTAATAAATAGTACGGGAGACCGGGTATAGTTGTCTCGCGGGTTGGTTGTCACAGCGGCCATAAAATAATACTAAACGAAGGAATAAGTGCATCGATTGCTGAAGTAGGGAAGGATGTACAGCTCTTGCGATCTTTTAGCACCGATCGATGTACTTAATGTTTCGTTTAGTATTATTTTATGGCCGCTGTGACAACCAACCCGTGAGACAACCATACCCGGTCTCCCCTATGTACATTACACAAATACGGTGGTAACGTGCTATCGCGCGTCTGTGTGAATACGTGTCCCGCGCTCCTAAACGGCCAAAGTTGGACTACTTGATCGTCTTTATATTTGGCGATGGGGCCTTAGGCAACGACCAGAAAGAGCACGCGTTATGCGATAGAGAGAGACGGTCGGATCCGGTGCGTTCCGTCGGTGGTCGGACCCGAACGGGAGTTTTGTTAGAGAGAGACTTCTGTACAGTACCTAGTACTATTACTTATTCTGTGCCAGTGTTAGAAATTCCGATGAGGCCTCTGGCTACAATAAGAACGTTTTGAAGTAAAAAACAGTTTACTGAGAAGTGGACTTTCTGTGAAGTTGTTACCTTTGTCGGTCAGTGACTTTGCGGCGTAGTACGTGCGGGTCGCCCCTCCTTATTAACTCTACCTTATTCTGTAGGTTTGTCTGTTACAGTGTTTCAAACAGACAAGGGAAATAATCCATCAGTTTCAAGAAAACGTATCGTTTAAAAGGCGAACTTAATGCCATAGGGCATTCTCTACCAGTTAAGCTTAGGGCAAAGTAGATAGCTTGTGAACGGTGCAACTAACGTCCTTAAATCATAAATAAAACTCAATTATATTACCAATATACTAATTAAATACTGGTCTGGTACACACATAGATAGGGAGGGATTACTACGTATTGTACATCAATAAATTTGACTTTAGACAGTTTTTATTTTTATTTTTCCAGAAGCAAGTTTAAATCTCTCCCTATCACCCTCCTTTTTCGTAATGATTTAACATTTTTGCGGTACTGCCAACTTTTGTATTCTAAGATACAAACCCAAGAAGGTAAATATACTTTTTGTGCCACACCTGGCCATAAAGTGGCACGCTGCGCGTACGGAAAAAGCCACTTTTCTGGCCAAGTGTAGACATAAAATGATGTAAACAACACGGGAGGTAATAAAGGAAGGCCTCGATCGCACATTTACGTCCCTCGCTTGCAGCTCGGGCCGCAAACATCTGCGATCTCGGCCTTTCTTTGTATTACCACCCTAGTTGTGTAATGTACTATTACCCTACTAAACCGCAGAGAGAAAGAGACATACAGGGTGGAACGGAACGAGGGACTTTCCTGCAAATGTGACATTGTTTAGCCTTAGTACATTATTTCCTCCAAATAAACTAAGTTAATATCTATCTCCGATTTCAAGTTACAGCTTCTTAAACTTTCATGCAAAAAACTGTGTGTTTTCAACCCTATTTACATTCCATACGCGGACGCGAGCGGCGGCGGCGTGTAGCGATAGCAGGCGGCGAAATAGTAGGGTTGTACAAACATTAGAAAGTACTATTTTTATAGTTTTGTTTTTCTTTATTATTATAAGCATTTAATTTTTGCTTTGCACTTCAAATATTTTTGATCTTTAACTTAAGAAGAATCGGAGTTTGTTTATTGGTAATAAGATGGATAAAAATAAAAAGATAGAGTAACTAAAACTAAATTAAAATTAAATGTTCTGTAAATTAAAACTAAAATAAATCTAAACATGGCCCCTGCGGCATGGTACCAAAGATATTTTATCAGAAGAGACAAGTTGAAAAATGATATGCCTGGGGCAGGATTCGATCCTGCACCCCCAATGGCTTTCCGGGCCAATACAGGCGCGCTACCGATTGCGCCACCGAAGCTATTCCCAAGCCATCGAATTCTTCAACCTGTCTCCTATTTGTGACGTCATCCTTGGTGACCATAGATGCTGGCGGTACCTCTCTGGATTGTGAGACTGATGCGAAGACTTGTCGAAGAGTCTCAAAGACACCACGAAAGACCGAAGAGCTGCTCTACTTTTAAATAAGTTTGCGTTGAATTTCCCTTTTGGTGCACAACAACATATTGTATTGTCAAAGACATTCATATCGGAGGTCGTTTATATTCGTTTATCCCAATAGCTCTCAATCTTAATCTTTCAATGTAGCGAATTAGGTCAATAAACAGGAGAGCACCATGAGCAGACAAATAAAATCGTCGAATCATCTGTGGACGAAAAAATTGAGCGATCCGTTTTTACTCGCTTTAGAGCTGAAAATATTTAGATGAATTTGTGGTTGCAGACACGTATTGGGCTTTGAGGAAAACCCGGTAAGAATATCCAATAAACGATATTTCTGAGAAATTTTGTAGGTAATTTATTTTTGATGAAGCTATAATTAAGGTTCTTAGTTAGCGGTCTTAAGTAACATAGCCGCTTTAATTATTATTATGCCACACCTGGGGCCCGTTTCATGAAGCTACAAGTTACAAATTACAAGCGGAAGTCTCTTTGTTAGAATAAAGAGGTTTTATTCCTATGTAATTTCAAAACTTCTAAATCCTTGTTTGTGACGCTGACACATTCTGCTCTCTACATTGTTTTACTTTTACTCGTTTTGTCAATATACTATTTTTCGTGAATAAAATAAATATATTTATTTTATGCGCCTACTCTGCTGTAATTATTAGTGTCGGCCGACGAGCGGCAAGGCAAGCACTAAGAGGTTACGGTCCGCAGCTACGCAATCGCAAGTATAACTACGAGTAATTTATGCTATGCCCGAGAGTAGAAAAATAGTGTTGAAAAAATGAACGAAACTGCAACAACGAGTAATCATAGCAGCAGCGGTATGTCATCTATAGAGAAATTAGATGGTAACGGCAATTACGCGACATGGAAATTCATGATGGAATTATATTTGGTACACGAAGACTTGTGGGAATACACGAGTGCTACTCCTGCAGTCAGCGACGTTTCTGGTACGAAACGGGACCAAAGGGCGCGTGCGAAAATTTGCTTAATGGTCAGACCTCATTGTTTGGTGCATGTACGGACAGCAAAAACAGCTAAAGATGCATGGGAAGCATTGAGGAATGCATTTGAAGACAAAGGTCTGAATAATCGCTGCAGATTGTTGTCAAAGCTAGTGAGTTTGAAATTGGAACAATTCTCGACAGTTCGAGACTATGTGACATCTGTCATAGCGACATCACAAGAGCTGTTGGACTTGGGGAAGGAAGTTGACGATGAGCTGTTGGCAGCTCTACTCCTTCAAGGCCTTACCCCAGAGTTTCAACCGATGAGATTGGCCTTAGAGAACAGTAACGTCAACCTAACTACCGATTATGTGAAGACCAAGCTATTCCAAATGGAAGATACCTTCTCGGCAGGCTCTAGCGAGAAGCCACCGACATCAGCACTACTAACAAATAAGCACAAGGGCAAGAATGCACCTAAGAAGAAGACCAAAGGAAAGGTCAAGTGCTTTATTTGTGATGGACCTCACAAAGCACATGATTGTCCGGAGAATCCGAAACAGAGGAAGGAGGCGATGCAGGCCTATGCATTCGGTACAACGATGAAACCACACGCAGATGACTGGATCATAGATTCTGGAGCTTCCACACATATGACTAACCAGAAATCATGGTTTAAGGATCTAAAGAAGACTCCGAAGCCTTTGAGAGTGACGTGTGCGGATGGAAACGAGGTATTGGGTGAAAGTAAAGGTACGGTAGTTTGTGAATCTATTGATTTGACTATTAGCGATGTTACTTATGTTCCTAAATTAGCTTCTAACTTATTGAGTGTGAATGCCATAGTGAAAAAGGGACACGTGGTGGTATTTACAGATAAAAGGTGTGACATCTTCAAGAGTGATGAATGTGAGATTAGAGGAAAGGCTGTAGTGAAAGGTGTGGAGGAACGTGGCATTTATAAAATCAAGTGCTGTTCACAGGGTTCTGCGCTTTCGTCAGCAGCTGCAGGTGACCAGTTAATGCAGTGGCATCGAAGGATGGGGCACCTCGGTATGAAAAATCTCAAATTACTCAGAGATAAGATGGCAACAGGGGTAAGTTTTCCCAACACTTTAACAAAACTTGAGTGTATACCCTGCATCATGGGGAAACAAACCAAACAACCTTTTAAAAAGAATAATGCGACGAGAAGCACTGAGGTGCTTGGATTGGTACATTCTGACGTGTCCGGACCTATGGAGGTGCCGTCTGTCAGCAAGGCCCGATATTTTTTAACTTTTATTGATGATTTTACTAGGAAAACTTTCGTATATTTTTTGAAACAAAAAAGTGAAGTCTTTGAAAAATTTATAGAGTTTAAGGAGTTTGCCGAAAACCAAAGTGGTAAGAAACTGAAGGTTCTACGCACTGATAACGGCACGGAATTCGTCA
This sequence comes from Eudemis profundana, assembly GCA_947034925.1. Classification (NCBI taxonomy): domain Eukaryota; kingdom Metazoa; phylum Arthropoda; class Insecta; order Lepidoptera; family Tortricidae; genus Eudemis; species Eudemis profundana. The sequence goes on along the minus strand of OX344805.1, from coordinate 21,800,833 downwards.
ATAATCGTATGGATGACTATATGAGAAAATTCGGGATTCAACATCAGCTGACAATTGACTACACGCCGGAACAAAATGGCGTCGCAGAGCGCGCAAACCGAACAATCTGCGAGAAAGCGCGAAGCATGCTTCAAGATTCTGGTTTGGCTAAGCGGTTTTGGGCGGAAGCTGTCCATCACGCCGTATTTTTGAAAAATCGGTCACCAACGCTAGCGGTGAAGAACATGACACCTGAAGAGAAGTGGTCACGGAGGAAATGTGACCTCAGCAGTGTGAAGATTTTTGGATGCAAAGCTTTTATGCACATTCCTCAACAAAAGAGGCGTAAGTGGGATCCCAAAAGCAGAGAACTTGTCTACACTGGCTTCTGTGACAACTCCAAAGCCTACAGACTAGTCAATCCCACTACTGGTGAAGTGTTCAAGGCCAGGAATGTGATATTCTTTGAAAACCAAAAATATCATCAGAGTTTGGAAACAGAAGAACTCCCGGTACCGGAGGAGATACTGACACTTTCTGATGAAAGTGAGAAGCCACGCCAGAACACTGCAGAGCCTGTGGTTAGGCCACCGCCGCCACCTACCCGTGACGAAATTGAAATTCGACTGGATCTGGAACTAAATGAAGAAGATATCCCTAGAGTAGACGATGAGGTACTTAGTCCCAGAATGGAAGATCGAATTGAGCCTAACATTGACTCAGATGTAGCAGACTTTGAAGACTGTGAATCCGTTTCAACTGTCGACGAAGAACCTGAGGAGGAACCGGAAAGGGAACGGAGGTACCCTACTAGGATCAGGAAACCTACTCAGCGTCCGGATTATCTGCTATATCAAGCCACTGAATCGGAAGAAGATCCCAATTCGATTCGTGAGGCACTGTCAAGGACTGATAGCAAGGAGTGGAAAGCCGCCATTCAGGAGGAACTGAGCGCAATAAAGAAAAACAAGACATGGGTCTTAGTCAAACGACCAGACAGGTGCAACGTCGTTGATTCAAAATGGATCTTTAAAATCAAAGACGAGGGGGAGGGAAGAAAAAGATATAAAGCTCGACTAGTGGCTCGTGGCTTCAGCCAACGATATGGAGTTGACTATGACGAGACATTTTCCCCGGTCGTAAGACATAGCTCCCTAAGAACACTCTTAGCATTAGCAGCTGATTATCGCCTCAATATAGATCAAATGGACGTGAAGACGGCATTCCTAAATGGAGATTTATCAGAGACAGTGTACATGAAGCAACCAGAAGGGTTTGAGGAAAAGGGATCAGACTACGTATGTTTGCTCAAACGCTCGCTTTACGGATTGAAACAGGCCCCTAGAGCATGGAACACAAAGTTGAACAATGAGCTGTTACAACTTGGGTTTATAAGGTCCAAGAATGAGCCATGCGTGTATATAAAACCAAATGGAAAGAAGATCATTATACTCGCAGTGTATGTTGATGACATTCTCATTCTATGGAATGATCAAGAGGAATTGAAAAGTGTCAAAAGAGATCTCATGAAGAAATTTGAGATGAAAGATCTCGGTCGTGCGAAATTTATCCTTGGAATCCGCATTACCCAAAGTGACACATCAATCAAGATCGACCAAGAGAGCTACGTAGACAAAGTTCTGAAGACCTTTGGTATGGTTGACTGCAAGGTCGCGTCAACGCCATCAGTGCCTGGTCAGACACTTGAGAAACCAGGACCAACACACAAGCCAGATCCTGGCATACCATACCAAAATTTGATAGGATCTCTAATGTACTTGTCTGTGTGTACGAGGCCAGACATTGCACAAACCGTGAACCAACTGAGCCAGTTCAACACAAGTTTTACAGAGGACCATTGGACAGCTGCAAAACGAGTGCTTAGATTCCTGAAAGGTACGAAGAGTCATGGACTCAGGTACAGAAAAACTGACAAGAATAGAGGAGTAACGGGTTATGCAGATGCAAGCCATGGTACCTGTTATGACAGAAAGTCATTCACTGGGTTGGTTTTCCTATGGAAAGGGGGAGCTATTTGCTGGGAAAGCAGGAAACAGAGAACTATAGCTCTCTCGACAGCGGAAGCTGAATATGTTGCCATCTCGGAGGCAGCCAGAGAGGCAATATTTTTAAAGAGATTTGTTGCTGAGATTACTAGAGAGCAGGAGAGGTCACTGACTATTTTCAGTGATAGCCAATCAGCAATTGCGATTGCACAGAACCCTGTGCATCACCAACGCACGAAACACATTGATGTGCGCCACCACTTTGTAAGAGAAGCAGTTGAGAATGGGCATGTCCGGTTAGAGTACGTGGAGACTGAGCGAATGGTGGCGGATGTACTAACGAAACCCTTGCTGAAGGGCAAGTTCGTGTGGTGCGCGAGAGGTATGGGTCTAGAAGAGTGAAATTAAGGAGGAGTGTTAGAATAAAGAGGTTTTATTCCTATGTAATTTCAAAACTTCTAAATCCTTGTTTGTGACGCTGACACATTCTGCTCTCTACATTGTTTTACTTTTACTCGTTTTGTCAATATACTATTTTTCGTGAATAAAATAAATATATTTATTTTATGCGCCTACTCTGCTGTAATTATTAGTGTCGGCCGACGAGCGGCAAGGCAAGCACTAAGAAAGTCTCTTTCTATCAAAAGGTATTGAAAAGAGACTTCCGCTTGTAATTTGTAACTTGTAGCTTCGTGAAACGGGCCCCTGGCCATAAAGTGACTTTTTCCGCACGCTGCGCGTTCGGAAAAACTCGCTTTCTGGCCAAGTGTAGACATAAAATGATGTACACAAGACGGGAGGTAATAATGAAAGCCCTCGATCGCATATTTACGTCCCTCGCTTGCAGCTCGGGCCGCAAACTTCTGGGATCTCGGCCTTTCTTTGTATTACCACCCTAGTTATGTAATGTACTAATTTTAACGATTTCAAAAAGTTGAGTTTCTCGGAATTCCTTTTCTTTATATTATTATTTTCTCTGATATATGAATATTTAAATGAATGAAGGAATGAATACATTCATTTAAATATTTAGTTCAGTAAAAATATACATTATAATATTGTCTTCGGTTTCCGCGATTATCACTCATAGTAATAAAACAACTTAAACGGATTAAATCGCGTATATTACTACGTTTTAAGTCCCGACGTTTCGTAACCCTTTTCAGCTTTCGTGGTCGCAGGTATATACATTGTATTCGAATTACATACACAGCTCCGTGTAAAATAAAATTGCATTAATTACCAATAATATATTAATATCAAACTACAACTACATTCACTAACATCAAGCGAATGATATACTACATTAAAAATAATTTAAAGCCAACAAATATCCAATCTATCCTAACAATCATGTCAATCGAATTACATAAAATTTAATAACATAAAATAATTAAGAATAACAATAAATATCCTCGATTACTCGATAACGACTGGAACTGAACTAATAAGATTTTTTTCATCACACTTGCTCGAAAATGGTGTCATTACACGTAGGTTTTGCGGGCCGTAAATGACCTATTACGCCCTAGGGCGAAATGGTTTTCTTTTTAAATTTGAAACGCTGGTTCTGTTTTACTCTTATTTGTCATGTTCAAAGGAAACGCTAACGTACTTTTTTAACTTTTACTACTGAAATATTTATTTAAAGATAACTGTTATTGCAAATACATGTAAACACATATTTCTGTAACATTAATTTAATGTTTAAATAGTGCATTTCAGTATATTGCAAATATAACATGAACCATTTTAAGTCTTTACCGCTATGGTTTCCGAACGTGACTTGACATTCGCATTGTCTATGGATAATTTCACTTATGTCACTGTCAGTTTTACAAATTTATTTAGGTTAAGTAAGGTTATTTTAATCAGATTTCCTCACAAGTGTGATGAAAAACATTGTGTGTGCCACGGGCGGTAAAGGAATTACAAACGAGTGTTTGTTACAAGGCCGAGGCGAAGCCGAGGGCTTTAATAACACGAGTTTGTAATTCCTTTACCGCTCGCTTTAACAAACACTCGTTTGTAATTCCTCACTTACCGCACTTGATACACAATGTACTAATGCACACCAGTTTTAACGTGCATCGGGCCATTTAAGGTTAGTGCATCTAGTAGCATCATTTGAAATCAAACGTTTTCGCTAAACAATATTTTTTATTGGCTTTTTGAAAGTTGCCAGGTGAATGAAACCGACCGATTCGAATCATCCTAAAATATGTATTGAATTTTTGCAATACAATCTCAATTGAAATTACTCGTTCGCTCATAAAGCGAGTGGCAGTCCAATCGCGACGGCGGCCAATCAGCTACTCTGCTGTTGTGTCTGTGCAATATCATAAACAGTTTACGTTCTAGTCGTTACTGTCCGCGGTTGTACTCGGTTCTTGTCTTCGTAAAATCAGTTGTCTTGGTGAACGCAGACGGAGGGCGTAATATTTCATCGCATGAACATCTGAAACGCTAGCCTTAAAAAAAATTAAAGATTTCATCAGAATGGAGATTGACCAACTTTGTATGGGAGTTGGACCAAGTGCTGCCCAGACTAAAGACACAGTGCATTATGCTCCTTAGGCTTACACTAGACTGTATACTAAAGCGCTTTAAGATCTATCCCAGGAGTCATGAAAAAAAAACTTTTTGATTGGCACTAAAAATTAATTATTTCTTACATTAAAAGTAACAGATTTTACTGTAATCTCGTCGTCTAATCGTCGTCATTGTCATCGATAGGTTATAGGTTAACGCGGGCTTATTTTCCGCAACTCGACGACAAACATGCGCCTATTTTGCGTGATGGGTTGATGGCACTACTCTTGCCAACCCAGCTCTACCAGAAAGCCTAGCAGACCCTTGACGTTGCCGACGACTTCTGGGAGTGACCTCGGTGTTCCGAGGTGGTGTGCCCGGTACTTGTCCACCCCCGGGTATTTGAGAATGACGTGGGCGGCTGTCTCTTCCACCTCCATGCAGGCTCTGCACAGAGGGCTGTCAGTAACACACCCTAGAGTAAACAAGTGTTTGTTTAGTAGGACTTGTCCAGTGATAGCTCCGGTTAGAAGATGGAGCTATGGCCTCTTTAGCTGGCGTAGCTTCCGCGACAATCCGGGGTTGATTGCCGGGAGGGCCTCTCTGGTTTGCTTGCAGGTACCCAGGTTAGACCCGCAATGTTGCTGTTCTACCTTCGTACCGGCCCCGCAGTCCCTGGAACCGCACGTACACCGAACCCAGCATGAAGCCGAGTCGGCGCTCGTGGTCCACGAGAGCCTGCACCAACGTCGCTGGTGTGCCTGACGCACCTCTTTTAATATTATTTTACCTTTTTATACGTTTTTGTATTTTTATAGACTTTTGTTTTTATATGACATTGTTACTTTTGGCAGTCCATTAAAAGACCATATCCGAACCAGCTCTGTTTAATTCCAAGAGTTACAACTGGTATGCTGACGATAGCAAACATTTCCGCTTCCTGCCATTCTACTCTGTGGAGTAGCCAGCGGTCAATCTCCGCCCACCGGTTCTGGTACCGAAGAGTCCGCGCAACCGGGCGGAAGTCTTCCCAGAGCCCAGGGAACTCGATGCCGCATCGTACTCGTCGTGGCACCTCGCTCTGCCGCTTCACGACGTCGACGACCTTCTCCCCCGTAGAGAGGGTGACGGTCGCCACGCTGCGCTTGAGCCATGTCAAAGTGGCCTGGTCCTCGCACCACAGCCTCAGGACTCCGTTCGTGGTGATCGGCTTACCTCGGAACAGCGGGCCGGACGTCTGGCTGTTGCATGGCTGCGAGGCCTCCTGCATGAGCAGCGCCTACAGCTGTTGCTGGACCTCATCCAACAGCTTCTGTGTGAGGTTCCCCGTAGTCGTTGTCGTGATAGCAACCAACAGTTCTGCCTTAACAGCGTCCGCGTAAGTTGTCCGCGGTGCATCCCCCGTCGACTCGATCCTCTGCCTCTTGGGGTCGCCTCTTGTAGAGATCGGCTCATCCAGGCGGACCCGTTTGGCCGAGGGTCTGGTCTCCGGGTTACTGCTCTTTGCGGTCCTGTCTTCTGCTCCTGTCCCTGAAGGTGTGGCAGGACCTACTACTGGGAGCCCAGCGGCTGTCTGCACCATCCTGTTGGGAGCAGCTGGCTGTTGCCGAAGCACCGGAGCCGTCGTGTTTTCCTGCGCCTCCCGTCGCTGCCTGGACTTTCTGCGCTGCTTCTTCTTTTTGTTTTTCCAGTCCCCGTCATTGGGTCCAGGCTCGTCCCGCTTGGCGGGTCTCACCTTTCGCCTCTTGGGCCCTTCACAGATAGTCCAGCCAGCGTCGAGTTGCGAGGATGTGTCGTCTGTGTCGAGTTCCTCCACAGGCGTCTGCTCCGGAGCAGTGGATTGCTCCACCGCCGAAACGACCTCCTGGGGCTCACCCGGTATGTCTAAAATGGGCTCAGTACGGCCTTTCGCCTGCGCCGAGCCTGTCTTTGTCGTCCACGCGCTAAGTTTCGAAGCCGCCGGTTTCCCAGCCGCTTTTCTGCCTCGCACGGACTGTCTTTTGTGTGAGGGCACTGTGAAAACAGCACCGTCAGCGCCACGGTGTGTCTTGCGTGGGGGCACTGTGGATACAGCACCGCCACGGTGTGTGGTGTTGCCTCCTCGGATCGCTGACGTGACTTCGAAGGCACGTGTGGTCGAGGGCGGCACTGTAGATACAGCACCGTCCCGCGGGTGTGAGTGTTGTGTGGAGGTGGAGGGCACAGCGTCAGCCGCACCGACACTTCCGTGTGTGTGTGAAGTGTTTGGGGTGTTGGATCTTGTGGAGTCCATGTTGTGTATGTTGTGTTCTTCATCTCTCGAGCTTCCACCCGCCGTGTAATCGCTCCCAAACAAAAAACTAAAAGTTCAAAGTAAAGCCGAAGGCGCTCGCTCGCTAAAAACCCTTAAAAACAAAAATTCATGTAGTTTTTTTTCTCCTGGACCGATTTTAAAAATATATGTATTTTCTAATAGAGGGTAACGCAAGGAACTCGTTAGAGGTATTTTCATCTCTGGGCAACATTTGGTCCAAACCTGGTCAATCTCCTTTCTTCCTACAACTAATTCAGTACATGCAGGGTTTAATAAAATCATTGTAGGTATTTCACACGGCTCAGCCGGCTATATCAAGGAAAAGTACCAGTCTACCATAAAAGTTCGAAGCTTAATAACAAGGATTCGGTAAACGCAGGTACCCCATCTGCTGCAGGTAATAACACTTCTTCATTTTCATATCGGTTTTTGCATTATACTGTTAGAGGTTAATTATTATTTATTCTTTTGTAAGAGCTATTGTTGACACGCATCCTATTGCTGTTTTATAGCGGGTAGTACATATTTACTTATTTCATTTGTTTATTGAATGTTTAACGTTAAAAGTTTGGTTCTTGTAAAAATGTTGTCTCCTGCATGTGTGCGCTGCAGGTTGTAAGATGTGCGTATTGCTTAAGTTTATGTTTCTTACTTTAAATCTACATGTGAGTTCCTGTAATCGGCTCTATATTTCTACTGAAGTTTCTACTTGTATTGTAATAGCTGTTGGTTCTCCTGAATAAAATAAATAAATAAATAACGAACGAGGGCGCGATCGTCAATCAGCCTCATCAAGTCATTGCTGTCACGATCATGTTTGAAACGCTAGTTTAAATAAATGAAATTAAATGATGACCCCAGAGTTTTTGTCCTACAACTTATTCAATACATACGAGCTGAACAAATTTCATTGTTCTTAACGCAACTAAGCATGTGATGTCAATGAAAAATACCAAGCTACCATAAAAGTTTGAAGCTCGATAATAAGTATTCGGTAAACACAGCGGGCATCCCATCTTTTTCGAGTGATAACGGACGAGGGCGCGATCGCCAATCAGCCTCATCAAGTCACTGCGCTGCTATGATTATATTTGAAACGCTATTCTAAGCAAATGAAACAAAAAAATACACCGGAGTTGTTGTCCTACTATTTCATTACGTGCAAGGTGCAAATAAATCTTTGTAATGAACACGACTAAGCCGGTAATCTCAATGAAAATCAAAATACTAGGCTACCATAAAAGTTTGAAGCTCGATAAGTCGATAACAAGGACTCGGTAAACGCAGCGGGCATCCCATCTGCCGCGGGCGATAACGGACGAGGGCGCGCTCACCAATCAGACAATCATCACGTTCATTCATTGCTACGTTCACCATGCACCTACACTAGAATATAAAAAATAGAAAACCAAAAAATGTAATAGAAATCATCATCATCATAATTGGCGTCTTACATCACTATAAAAGATGTTTCATGTAGCGTTTATGGAAGGACGGTACTACTCGTATGTTTTTATCTGTTTATTTTTAGTTTTTGATCGTTTAAAAATCATCGAAAACTCTAAGTACTTTAGTATTCTGCTTTGTCCTTATTTTGATTGCCTGAAAGTACACAAGTAACACTAACCCGACTGACCATAAATCCGCCATTTTGTTTTTTTTTTTACAAATTTTATGTACCTACCTAGTCACACTCCCGTTATCAAGACGACTCTAATGATGTATAATTTATCCAACTCGGGTGCATCGTTGAGTAGTTACAAGCGGACATAGGAACGGAGATACATAAATACATACTTACATACATACAGGTCAAACACATAACCCTCCTTTTGGGCTTCGCCTCAGTCGGGTAAAAAGAAACACATCAGGTACTCCCTTGCTATGATACGTGACACCGTGGTCTCTAACAAGTTTTTCGTCAAACCCGACGCAGAATTAACCCTTCTTATATCATAAGCAAAAGGACCCCACAGGGGACGGGGAAAGATTGGACATGTAGGGTACTCAATCAGACGGGGACCTTCTCAGCTTTGAGGACGCGGCATGAATGCGTAATGGTATTATCCGACTTAGCATGAAGAAGTACCTTTTTGTCGGTTTAAGGATTCCGTATATCAAAAGGGAGAAAACGCTTGGAAAATTTATCATGCGTGGAGTTTGGTATGGTGTTACGTTATGAAATCTGTTGCGTAACGTTTAAAAAATATTGTAATTTTCAATCTTTATTCGCGGTCAATCGAATATCGTCGTTGCAATTCATATTCAATTTTATTTATCAATTTATTAGAAGGTAAAATTATCTTCTTTTAAACAAAGTTGCATATTTTTCTAAATAAAGTATCCAATAAAATGTATGTATATTGGTAATGTCGAGTCACAGTTTGTATTTTCTACATGGCAACATGACGAATTCAAAAAGATATCGTTTGGATGGGAATAGCTATAAAATGAAATAGCAAATGATGACCCTCTTTTTGTTTGTATAAAGAACCGACCGACTCGAATCACCCTAATTGATTTGACAATAGACTAGGTATGTTTATTGAAAATATAATCGCAAGTTGATTATCACCCTTCAATAGTTCTATCAGTTTATACTTTTTACATGGTAAATGTATGATATACTTAATACGCAATATTTTATCCCAGCGTTTGCAGTCACAATCAAACAAAATGCACAAAAATAAAGTTTCTTCCAACAATCAACCTAAACTGTCATTAATTTCTTCAAGAAATAAAACAACAAGTTAACAACAGATTCAAAGCTTTTTTCAAAGAAGCTCCAAACAAAAAGTTTCCGCAAAGAATGTTGCAAAGAGGTAAGCTTATTGCAGATTAGTTTGACTACAACCATTTTGTTGGATGTTGCAAAATATTTGTAAAGTTTTCAGATTCTTTTGATTTTAGGGCCAAGTCGATTGTCAAAGGATTTCACCGGGTCATGTCTTATTTCTATCTATACACATATCGACGTGAAAACGGAGGTGGTCAAGATAGAAGGCCAGATAACTGGCAGTTCGCAGTCATCGAAATATAATATATGTTTGGAAGCGTAACTGAAGCTCAAAATCGACCCCACGGAATAAGTACTAACGGAGCGGAGCTGTAAGTGATTAACTAGCAACTAGCTAGAATTTTTTTTCTGTAGAAGTGGGAGGGTTTTGTCACTTTTCAGTACTTTGAAGGACAATTACTCCTAAAAATTTGAACTTGGGCAGCTAAAAAAAATACGTGTCTGCTATTTTAGACTGGGTCTCTGCCGTTTCGCCAAAATATTTTTGGTCAAATGTTTCATTTGCCAAATTTTTCGTTTCCCAAATAATAATTTTCTCCGAAACCATATTTTTTTCAGAACTTTCATAAAACAAACCTAACCTAACCTACTGTATTCTATAAAACCATAACAAAATACACTGAGATTTTTTTTGGTTTCGGAGGTTTGGGAAATGAAACATTTGACCAAAAATATTTTGGCGAAACGGCAGGATCCCTTTTAGACTACTCTATAACATAACAAAATGAATCAAATCGGAGTCGGACAGTGGGTACCCTTCCTTGTTAGTACTGAAGAAAAAACTGTAGCGGCAAATGAAATTCTCACGTCAGTCGGCTTTGTAACCAATTACAGATTTTTGTTTTTTAAACGATATGCAACCTTTCCAAGAATTAAGACTTCTCAAAATTAATACTAATATTTGTCATCAATGATTTTAGACTCCCACATGGTAAACATTAAGTTGGTTATCAATACCACCTTGATACATAACACGTTTTGATTTTAAAAATCGTTGTGGGGCAACTTTAAACGTCAATTTTGTTAGACGTTGTCGTTAAGTTCTATATGAGAAATAGTAATAAATTTGGCTTTTGTTAAAATATCTAAAAACAATGGTAAAAAATAAATCAATGCAGCATCACACCATATTGCTGGCCACCCCATTTATTTTCCAATTAATTTCAAACGTACGCAAAAAAGGATTGGGCTCAATCCGGCCCGCAATCATTGAAATGAACAAGGGCTCTGTCACGGCTGTCACGACGACGTGATGGACAGGGACGGATGGAGCGTCGACGATCCATCATGGGGCTTCGGCCACGCCACGCAACGGTAGCTTTGGGCTAAATATATAATGACTAAGTAAGCAAAGCGTAGCATAGTGACTAGGTGCATCTTTATTATAAAGCTTACCACGCAACGGTATTTATGATTGCTTAGGGTTGTGGTCTAAACAGAAAAAAATCTGACTAAGTAAGCAAAACGTCATAGTGTGAGACCTCGAATATAACGATGCTGTTATAAAATTCACTTATGCTAAAAAAGAAATTAGCTTGGAATCATTTTTTTTTTCATTTATTTTATACATGCTAAAGAAAGAAAAATCATTGAAGTGAACAAGGGTCCTGTCAAGGCTGTCACGATGATGTGACGGACAGATGGCGCGTCGAGCGCTTTATCATGGAGCTTCAACCGCGCTGTGTAACGACAGCTTTGGGTTCCTAAAGATATAATAACAAAGTCAGCAAAACGCTTGGATGCACAGTGACTTGTGTACATTTTTATTATCAGTTAACAACTTACCGACCAATGACTAATAACTGACTTAATAAGCAAAAGGTCGTATAGTGACATATAGGCATGCATTTTTAATATTAGCAAGCGATAAAATCGAAGCTAAAGAATAATAAAATTTAACTCAGCTTAAGTATAGACCGAGTTTCTAGACTAACATAACGGCTAAGTGATCAAAAATGTACTTTTCTTGTTTCCACATATAAACCACTTATGCCAAGATAGATAAGGGTCGCACATTTTTAAACAATTTGTACCTAAATATTGATGATTACAAATAATGATCATTACATTTATGTACCTATAAATGTATATTCTTATTCTATAATTTGTCTCGTCGAAAAACACTGTTCATTGGAGAAATTGTCTCCTTTGCATTTCTTGTCGATTTAGTTATTCTTTTTTAATAATATTTTACCTATCTACTCCAATTGCAACAAGAATTTTTTTTTTAAATAATTAAAGCTCACGTTAAAAAGAAAAGAGAAGAACTTGAAATACGGTTCAACAAGATGTACTGGCTACTGGGACGACACTCCTCACTGTCAGTACACAACAAACTACTTCTCTATAAACAAGTCCTTATGCCAGTATGGACTTATGGAATACAGCTGTGGGGCTGTACCAAACAAACCAACATGCACATTATACAAAGATTTCAAAATAAAGTACTTAGGGTCATTGTGAACGCACCCTGGTATATAAGAAATGACGATCTACACCGGGACCTCAACATACAGTTCGTCGATAAAGTTGTAAAAAAATACGCCGAAGCCCACGAAAAAAGGTTGCTTCATCATGTGAACGTCGAGGCAATCCAGCTCCTCGATCACACGGACATCGTGCGACGGCTCAAGAGAACGAAACCTTTTGAGTTAGCGTAAAGTGATAAATAAAAAGTGCTGTGAAAGTATTAACTATAGACACATGAACAAAGTGCCTTCCCCTTAAATAGAGACAATAAGAAAAGTGCCGATGGACACAATCTTATATCATAAATTTATAAAACTAGGTCAAATTTATATTACTCATTAGTCTGTACTTAGGCTAGATTGTAATTGTATACGTATTTAATAAGTTATTATTTTATACGCTAAATAAAAAAAAAAAAATAATTAATGTACTTTTTCGTTATGCCTATTTTTTACACCACGTATAACAGACCCACACCACCACAAAATAACAGATTGATACACATGTAACTAATCTGTGGCCAACAGAATAAAATGAAAGCTCGCACGTTGCAAAACGAGAGGAAAATCCAATTTTCTTGTTGCAGACATATTTTTTCAGCGTGCGTTTTGTTTTTTTTTCGTTCCGCAGAATCAGTGTTGTAAACTCGTGCCCCGCGGGGTTTTTCGTAATACGGACTAGTGCAGGCCTGTTTCTGACAGCCCGATAAATGAAAATCGTCCGAATGCCACAGAGATGTGAACACACCTGTCAATACGGGGTGCAAGATAAGGCGAGATGTCTTGTCAGATCTTCAGAATATTTAGAAGTATTGGCACGCGTATTTCTACGCAGATTTGGATGATCATTAACAGACTTCAAAAAAGGAGGTTCTTTTAACCGAATTAAAAAAGGAGGTGGCTCAATGGCAATCAATTCGACATGTATGTATGTAATATTTTTAGATTTGCACAGTTTTTATATATCAGCTCTATAGCAGCTTCTAAACAAATGTGCCAAATTAGTAAGTGTATGTATGTTTGTGTGTTTGTCCGCGCACATATCAAAAACTGTAAATTGTATTGCAAAAATTATTTTTTGGTCGAACTTCAAAAATTACAAAGATTCCATAATATTAAAAACTATTAAGTAAATTAAAACAAAAATATTGCTTCGCTAATCCGCGATATGTTAACTTGTTAGTCAATTAATGCTAACCCGTTTTTTTTTTAAATTACTTGCGTATTTTTTCATGCATTCACAATATTCACATGCAAAATAAATAAAAACATGCATATAAATATAACAAACCACCACCCAAAATACAAAACTCGCCACGTGCTTCGCCTCTCTACGAGGCATCCTCACGAGAAGCTGGAGATGTTGACCGTCCGGCGTCCGTTGAAGAAATGATGATGATGTTGATGATGATTAACATTATCGCGGATTAGCAAAGCAATATTTTTATTTCTATTAATATGGATTTCTGCAAAGTAGCGCCTGATTAAATCAATTATTTTAAATTTAAAGTAATTATACAAACATTTTTTTGAGGTCGGTGCCAATCTTAATATTAGGAAAAATTCCATTGATTTTCTATTTTATATGAGTAAGAGGCAATACAAAATTCGTTGTAATTTTGCAGTTTGCGATCATATATTGCTGCCACGTCCTCTGATAAAAAGCACAAAGGAATATTAAGCCCCTTTCCAATACTTCGGTATACAATTGAAACATTTTCCATTGATTGTTTTATTTGGGTCGTAATTAATAAAAACACTCTCGCAATTCCCTTAATAATAAAAGACAGGGCCGGGAAAGTTTGGTGAATTTGCCCAGAAACTGCCCACGGCGTGTTATAAATTCAATTGACACCGATCGAACGTCATTAACGATAACACGCAGCCCTTCGAAGGAGCATTAAACTTCCTTGGATTTATGGTGCCCTGGTACTCTGGGTCAAGTTTATGGGAGAAGTTTAATCTCGTTTTAATGAGATTTAAGGTTTATTTAATACTAAATTATCTCAAGACTTCGTTTGCGCAAATTTTCCAAAAAAAGTTTATTTATTATGACTTATATTAATAAAACGGGACCTGATCGCGTACAATCATAATTGATTTACCACAATGTTTTGGAGGATCGTGGACGAATAGTCGTAACGATCACAAAGTGACTGAGCAGGAGTGATTCACTCCGGGATTTTGCTGCGCGGCTACTATAGCTTGGCAACTTCGTTGATGACACTCACATGTGTGCTTTTTGTTCTGTGCAGCCGTAACTACTCACACAAGTTACCGCTAACACGAACGGGGGCCTCCGGAGGCTGCCTCCGTCGGTCGTCGTTCGTGTTGGCGGTAACTTGTGTGAGTAGTTACGGCTGCACATAACAAAAAACACACACGTGAGTGTCACCAACGAAGTTGCCAAGCTATAGTACCATTTTTACTGGACATGACGATAACTATCGAAATTTGTAATTGTAAATAAAATTCGAATATTCCTTGAAGTGTCTAAAACAGAACGAAAGCCTGAAACGAGTTATAAAAGCTCTGCGGCTATAATCGCCAACAAAACTAATTAAAAGAATGGAACTAGTCTTATTAGCAGGATTAAGCTTCTTTAGCTTCCCTCAAAGCTTTTTAAACGTTGGCTTTAATGAGCTTAACATTTTTGTTAAGATTCCGAGATCCAGCTAGTTTTTTTTTCTTGCGGCTGTCGTGTTTTTTAACGCTTTTTACAAAGCGGGTAGTTTTAATTTTCTATCTGCATTGGCTTCTGGGCGAAGTAGGTGTATTTATTAAACGACCCAATTATGTTAAATTTTTCTCTTCTCTCAAGGACCGTAAAATAAATAGCGGACAGAGCCTCGCTAACAAAGAACTGAAGCTTATCTAGTCCACCGGGTGCCTTAACGCTGGTTGGTCAGGTCAATGTGTGCGTGCTGCTCTCAGTAGGAAAGAACTAGTTGATGTGTGCGTGCGGCTCGTAAGTAGGTACAAGCAGCCGGCGGTCTAAGAAATGGCTTCAGTTTGGCGAGGCTCCGGCTATTTATTTTAAGGTCCTTGGAGGGTAGGGGCGCTATCGCTGTTGAAAATAAAAAATATAAATCACAATATCAACTACAGTACTAATTCGATTGTAGCTTATGTTGCTAGCTTATATTATGAACTAGTTTTTCGCACACACTATTCCTGGCGATGCATCGTTTTATGACTGCAGGGGTCTTCTCCAAGCTGATTGTGCTTTGGCGACGCCCATCCGTGTTGCTCCAAGACAGACGTTTAGGTGCGAAGAGTTTTTTGGAAACTACGTAATTACATTTATAAAATTAAATACCTAAGTGGATATCGCAATAATACAACATTAAAAAGGTATGGTAAAGAATGATGGGTGATGGGCTAAAATATACGGTACCCAGCCTCATCACCGATACAATTATAATGGATGTAGATTTATTGACAACCAGCGTTTGCTATAATTGTTATTAAGACCACTATAGTCACTAAGATCACTAAAAAATCTCCTAATTATGAGTTAATTGATACTTAACTATCAATTAAGTATCAATTAACGTGTTAACACCCAGTATTTGAAGGCTGATAACTCTCTTCTCCGAGGCTTCTGGAGTTCGTCCTCATATTAGAAAATTAAGCTTATGTAACTGGCTTTCACGTGATATGCATGAGATTTGTATTGGATATGGAGGCCAAACTGCCCATCAGTCAAAAATTGTATATTTTTATTTAACTTTTTATGTGACCAGGCATGGGATTCTCTCTTCGCTTGCTTCGCGTAGCGGACAGCAAATGGCCACTTAGGGCCTTGCACACTTGCGATTTGCGGGCGAGTTTCCATACAAAACCAGCGGGCGACGTTTGTATGGAACTTCGCATTTAACTCGCCCGCAGCTATTATATTATATTAAAAATTCTGTTTTGTACTTGCCAATGTTTTGACGCTTAGAGACCACATACATCTCTAAGAAGAATTGTTTTAATTTTAGTTTTTAAGTTTAATTATGTGAGTCACAGATGTTTTTTTTACATTTCTGTAAGTTCGTTCTCTGTAAAAGATGTAATTTAATGATAGTTCAGTAGTCTATTTCTAGTTTCCCATTTTGTATTTTGACGTTCGGAGATCCTTTACACCTCCAAAACATGTTTTGACAACGGAGGCGCCTCTCCATTAATTTTAGTATAATGTCTTTTTATTTTCTATTTTTCTTTGTAATTTATCTTGTTTTGACGCCTAGAGACCCTTTATATCTCTAAAAATTTAGTTTTATGTTTATTGAAATATATTTAGTTAAGTAGTTGTTTCTGATATGCAATGTAATATTGTCACAATTATAGTAATGTTTTTTTAAAAGAGAAACTGGTGAGTTTCTTCCGGTGCTTCTATCTCACCAGAATTTCATCTGCCGAATCACCAAAAGAATCAGACATGTGAAAGAGCCCTTGAAGCCTACTTGCAGAAATAAATTATTTCATTTCATTTCATTTCTCGCTCGCAAATCGCAAGTGTGTTATGGCTCTTAGGTACGCCTGACGTAAAAAGCAGCGCGAATTCCATTTCTGGGCGATTCTCCGATCGTTTTGACCGCGCGGTTTGACAATCATTGTTGTCCGATGATTATTTACTATAACGAAAGGACAAATCGTGACAATTTTGATAGAACTAGACTTAACCTTGTTTTTCGGTTTCATAAATAGTTAATTATATATTTATTGAGACAATAATGACGAAAATAAAACGCCGTAAAAACGCTGAATATTGGCCCTTCTTCGGAAAGTGATAAGCGGCATGGATTCATTGACAAAGTTACAGGTATCTTCTAATTTTGTGAAAATCGTCAAACATTTATGCTTCAACGAAGATAAAGTTGCCGATATCAGCGAGTTTCCGCACAAGGTAAGTTACGAGAAGCCAATATGTTGGACAATATTCGCTACAGTGTGACGCGAGCTGCGTTGTATTAGCGGAAAACTTTGTACCTACTCGTATTGTGCACGGTTGCGAGTGACATCGGAGCTGACGTTAGGGGTTGAGAAAATGTCTGCATGGACGTAAAAATAAAGAATAAATAAAGCAGATAAACTCAAACCTATAATAAAACTAAAATTAAAAAGTTAGGCAGGGCCCCCTAAAAAATCGGTTTAGTTGTAAACCTTTCTAGCGCGTACAATAACTTCCCGCTCAGATTTTCCACTGCGCTACAATAAGGGATAGGTATTTTAAAAAGGGTGTCATCAAATGTCTTCGAGACCGGCAACGCATTGTTAATGTATCTAGTGTTGCAAATGTCTATAGGCGGCGGTGACCACTTTCCATCAGGTGGGCCGTCTGCCTGTTTCCCAGTCTAAGGCAATAAAAAAAAGCACCGAAACCGTCACAATAATGCCAATTCACTCTTAGTCAATTATTTTTAACCTAGTACCCTTATAAAATAATGCCTTGGTCAAGGCCCAGCCGTCAGACGATTGAAGGGCATTTTTGTTGTCTTTAAATTAACCAATGATTACGCATATTTCATTTAGCCGCGTAAATGGAAACACAACATGGAACAATAACATGCCAAATTGGGGGTAATTTGCAATTTGCGAATACACGTGTATGGTAAAAAACGAACCGCGCCAAATTTAATTTTGACCAATCAGGACGGCTTTCAGATGCTGCCCTGGAAAATAACTGGAGCACGGCATGGAATAACAGCTTATGGGTTTAGAGTACACACTTCCTTGGAAAACAAGGAAAAAACAAAGTCCGCAAGTTATCTGCTTTGCCCTAAGGTTAACTGGTAGAGAATGCCTTGTGGCATTAAGTTCGCCTTTTGTACGATAAGTTTTCTCTTGTGCAATAAAGTTCAAATAAATAAATACATTTAAAGAAGAACAACAACACAAAATAAGACAAAGTACAACACAGAACCCTGTATTGTACTTTGTCTTATTTTGTGCAATAAATTGTTTACATACATACATAAAACGGTTCACCGTGTTTTGGCATAATTTTATTTGTCCGAATGTTCTATTTGCCCGAATACTATTTACGCATAATTATTATTTTACAGATAATATTGCCTTTTCAGAATAATTATAAAAGAAACCTAACCTAACCTGATATGTTCTGGCTAAGTGGCTGATGTAAAAGATTTTGCAAAATATTTTCAGGCTAGAGAAAATTTATGCGAAATAAAATTTGGGCTAACAATACATTCGGACAAATAAAACGTATGCCAAATAAAGGCAACCCACATAAAACACCTAGTTAACGTTCCTGTTCCGTTAGATTGGCTTTGGGTGTGTTAATGAGCAGCAAAAAGAAGCGACAATACACGACGATAGGCAAACAACAGAAGCAAAAAAATAACTATATGTGTAAAGCTAGACAAAAGGAAGGTGCCTACAATATTTTGGTGTATCATACAAAATACTGTTGCACTTCACAAACTCAATCAAAAGCTTGTCTTTCTTTCTCTTTGGTAAATTTTTCCATATTGAACGCTAGCGTCCACCCGCCGCAATGCTTCAAAATGACTAAAGACGTCGCGTGCAGCGGGCGGCAGTCGCGGGCGGCGGGCGGACGTCGCACGAGGCGGGCGAGAACGACAGCTCCCGAATATTTTCGAACACACCATACAGACGCCGCTGCCCGCCGCGGGTGGCGGGTGAGAACGACCAGGGTCCGAAATACTCCAGTATGGATCGACACTCACAAACGCGCGATATGTGTAAATACGTGTCGCGCGCTTCCAAATGGTCGAAGTTAGACTACTTGTTTGTCTTTATACTTTGCTGATACCAGTATCGTTGCATGCTTGTGCTAGCGGTTTGTTTGTCGAACCCTGTTGTTTTCTTTTCTAATTAAAAATTCTATGCAGCGACATAATTGTGCACTTCGTTTACTGCCTCATTGCTTCAGGGTTCCCTGGTTAAACAAAACCGTTAAGTGCTTCCTCATCCTGCTCCCCTTCCATAAAAGGAATATCTCATTCAGAAAATCAAAACTTTATATAGCTGTGCCTTTTTAACTAACAGTAGGCAGGTGTCCTCTTAGAAATCTGTGACGACACCCCGATCGGTCACCAGATCTCACGCCATTAGAAGTGATCCCAGCCATATACCTAGGCAAGCCCTAGAATACACACCGCAAGGCAAGTCGTGGCAAGTCGTTGCAAGTCGCAAGGCGTGGTCGTCTACGTAGCAAAATGTCCAGTGTCGCAAACTAACGGACTGCCTGATTTTGTGAAGATGCCTAAATCGTAAAATACACAATTAGCATATAGTCCATAAAGCGACACGACTAGATAACAACACGTCTAAGTACGTAAAATGTCAAATAGGTATTTAAAACGTCGAAAACGTAAATTACCTAATGTCGACCACAAAGCTGAACACCTAAATATGAAAACGTCCAAAACATATAATGTTACGTATGTCACTATGTAAAGATATTAATTACAATAAAAACATTTTGCTTTTTGGTCATTCTGCTAACTGCTTTCGATAAGATTTGACAATGTGCTATTTGTGGTATTAGCTTTTTTGACATTGTGTAATTTGGATATTATGATATACAGACAAATTGCTATTTTGATGTTCTGCGTTATGGACGTTATGTTAATTGGGCAAAATACTAATTGGACTACTGACATTTTGCTTTTTAGTCAATTTGCGTCATTGGACATTTTGCCATATGGACGATTCGGTACTAACCCACGTGGTCGACCTAAGAAATCCTGGCGGCGGCGCTCAGTGGCATCCGAAATGAAGACAGCCGGGCTATCGTGGCTCGAGGTGAAGCGCAGCCCGAGATAGGACGCGATGGAGACGCACTGTGGACGCCCTCTGCCCCACCTAGGGGACTTAGGACCCTAATTCGAGTAAGTCAAAGTATAAGTGCTTCACAATCTTTTCTTCTCTTCAAATGCTTTACGAAGCGCTACTAGATTCAGTAGATCAGACTTGTGAAAAGTGTTTTATTTTTTAATTCAGTAAAAATGAATGCGTTCAGAAAAACACTGAATACTCCCATGGACAGTGAATTCGAGTCGTTTTCTATGAACAAATTATATGGAAAGTGGCCAGAATTCATTGTCTGTGAGTGTAGTAGTTTTCTAGTAGGCTAAAACTCTACTAAGATTAGAAACTCTACGACTAGACTCTTAGAAGAGCCACCGCAAACTACAGACTTTTTATCAGCCGATAGTTTAATCGGGATCAGTTTTTCTGAACGCATTCATTTTGTTACTGAATGAAAATATAAGTTAATGATAATCCCCTTAATTATTTGTGTTATTTTCCAGTCGTAAGAAAAACCCTCAATTATTTTTATTTAGTCTTCCGCAAAAATATATCGCGCCTTGGTATTATTTCGGGCGAGAATGAGAGGTTCGAGCCGTCTTATTGGCACTCTAGCGCGACATAAATAACGACCACTCGACCCAGGGTAGCCAGTTACATGTCACGGTAAATGTGGAAATCTATGTTTTCAAAAAACGGCTAATCATACAATTGAACACACTGTTAACTGCACATATGTGAACGAATGTCATCTATATTGCAATGTGTTAAAGTCTATGGGTGGTCAGTTAACAGTGGCTTCATTAGTACAAACCTGAATGCAGCTCTCAATAAGTTTGTGTTGATATGTTTATTTTTGTGACTAGCTTTTTATTACTAGTTTTATTATGTATAATCGCAAACTGCATGTCCAAAACCAATGAAATAAGCCCAAATGAGAACAGTGAGTTTATCCTATGTAATTTATATGATCCTAAGGCCACCGGTACGGTAGTATTAGATTATCATCAAAATTGAACCAACATGTAAAAAGATCAACCAACTAGGCAAATACGAAGTGGTTCTAGCTTGCAAGCTTAGACACGGACAAACCGACATACATACAAACGTTGCAACTTGATGAAACGCTTGTAAAAAGGAATGGTGACGTGTCGTAAAGCGATAACCAGCTGAAATGTCTACGACCTCTTTGATAAAAGTGATGTAGCAGTAGCAGTTAACTTTTTATACCTCCTAATCGATACCACACGGAGTGAACACAAAACTTTGACCTAAAACATTATCAGATAAACCGGAGAAAATTTGGCTATTTCTTTCTCTTCCGTTTGTGAAGTCTGTTAATAGTACATTACTGCAGAGGCCGGGAAGTGAGGGGTAGCCGACCGAGTACATATAGCTGGCCGAGCGAAGCGAGGCCAGATAGTTACGAGGCTGGCAACCCCATTTCCCGCCGAAGTTTGCTTTTCTCAAATATGCAATGAAATAAATAAACTTAATATTTTATAACACAAGCTTTCTGTCAGAAAGTGACATTAGTGACATATTATATCCATAGACAATGCAAAAGCTGTTTCAGTTCACATTTTTACCGCGAATATTTAGATGAAATATTTTAAATGTGTAATCGTGGATTTAAAATTGCAATTTAAAATTGTTTATAATGTGTTTTTTGTTATGTTCATGTCAATTTGAAATAAATAAAACTGCAAAATATAGCAAACATCGTTTTTTGTTTTTTTAATGGCTGAATGCCGTGATAGTGATAGTGAATGGAAATTTAAAAAAAATACCTTGCAATGTAAGTATGAAATTCCATTACCTGCCAAGTGTCAAGCCGCACCGGAAACAAGGTACTTTGCGGCTTATTTTTAGGCACGTAAAGTCAACATTTCATGCCATGTTTGAGAAAAATATTTTACGTCACACCTGGCCATAAATTGGCAATTACTGCACGCTACGCATGCGGAAAATCCCACTTCCTGGCCTGGGGGAGACGTAAAATGTTGTACTTACCACGGTTGGTATTAAAGAAAGCCTCAAGTCGCATACTTATCGCCTTTGCCTTCGGCTCAGGCGTCAAATACCTGCGGTTTGAGACATTCTTTGTTTTACCGCCCTAGGTAAGTAATGTACTATTGTAGTTTTAGTCATACCTTGGATGAGAATATCACTGTTGACCAGTGATCATAACCTTTATGCCACACCTGGCCATAAAGTGGCTTTTACCGCAAGCTACGCGTACGGAACAAGCCGGTTTCTGGCCAAGTGTAGACATAAAATGATGTACACAACACGGGAGGTAATAAAGAAAGCCCTCGATCGCATATTTACGTTCTTCGCTTGCAGCTCGGGCCGCAAACATCTGCGATCTCGGCCTTTCTTTGTATTACCACCCTAGTTGTGTAATATACTTTTTACACCGCAACGCCGGATATATCCGCACACGGATTAATCCATCACAGAACGTAATGCCACCTGCATAACGTTCAAATTGGGTTTTAACTTTTAACATAACGTTCAAATCTTCTTTTGTAACTTATTTGACGATGCGTCGAAAACGACGCGTTATCTCACAAACTTGGAATTCTAGGCATTACGCGGATTCCCCTAAAGTGTGGTCTGTCCGCAACCAGCCGGAGTGTCGAGGGCGCTTACAAAGGAGTCTCTCAGCACAATGGAGGGCCTATAGAGTCGCGGTTATGATATTTGAACTCATTGTGCTTCTTATTCGTTAACTAGTGAACCGGGCCGCAATTTTGTTTGCGGAGGTGAAATAAATAATGTCAAAGTATAAAGACGAACAAGTAGTACTTCGGCCGTTTAGGAGTGCGCTACACGTATTCACACAGACGCGCGATAGAGTGTCGGTGTGAATGCATTCCATACTAGAACATTCTTACGCATTCTTAAAGTGTTGCTTGTAGTGCGTTCGTACAAGGCACGCACACATTCAAGCGCGCGATGTAGCTTTTGTAGGAAGAGGAATTACTGCTATTATACTGTGGTAATGAATCCTTTTTGCTTCGGCTTAGTCAAGTAAAAAGTGTCCATGTGTTAACCGGGGTAATAATTTACTTGTACACCAAATTTAATGGAAATCGTTCAAGAAGACTTTGCGTAGCGCGCACAAAAACAGACGAAATATTTATTTTCGTTTATTTTTTGTTCTTAACACCCCCACCCCAATTACTTTTTTGGAAAAAACTACAGATGCAGTCTTTTAAAGATTTTGATTATAAGCATATACGTATATGTCGCAGTGTCGGAGATCTCCCCAGGAAGGAATATCAAGTTTGTTTAATGTTTGTGTGTCTTTAGTTGCGGTACAATGACGTTTATTCAAAATTGACTTAGTTCTTTCATGGCTGTTCATCTTTTTGCAAGTCAAAATATAGTGAATCGTGCTGGACAAGCAATCAGAGTCAGTGAAGGTTGATCTGAGCCTTTTGGGCGAAGGGACACATCCCGCAACCAACCTCACTGCATTTCTTGGTTTATTATGATTAGTTAGTGATACTATCGAGCTCCAACCAATGGAAACCTGCAATCGACTGCGGATTATTGGCAATGTAGTGTTCATCCTGACGTCTCCTACCCCTTACGCCGACATATAGATAGAATACCTAGATTGATAGAAGTGTTTGTATGTATGTATATGTAGGCTTGCGTAGTTATTTTTGTATTTATTCCTTCCCAAAGGCTGTCTGGAAGAGATCGCTTTTTAGCAATGAAAAGGACCGCCCGTTGTTTACCTTTTAAAAATTTCTAATCATGTTATGAATCTTTTGTTATGTGTTTTCTACCCGTAGAGTGCGGAAAAAACCACTTTTTGGCCAAGTGTAGACATAAAATAATATACACAGCACGGGAGGTAATAAAGAAAGCCCTCGATCGCATATTTAAGACCCTCGCTTGCAGGTCGGGCCACAAACATCTGCGATCTCGGACTTTCTTTGTTTTACCACCCTAGTTGTGTAATGTACTAGTGTATTTAAAAATAGTGATAAAGTGCAGTAAGTGCTAAATTCAGCCCTAAAACTGCTAAAATGCGTGAAATCACTGCGTGAAACGGCAATACTAGTTTAGTGGTATTCACTGAGCCGATACCCCATTTGTCGGCGGTTAGTGGGAAATGAACAGAAAGGATTAGACCGAATTGTAAAGGCACCAATCGGCAGGACTCAGCCCGACGAGATTGGATGTCCAAGATTTGATTGGATCGGGGAATATCAATGGGACCTTTGTCTTTCAGTTAATGTGCAGGGTCATTCTTCAAGCGTTTGCGCTTGTATTATGGTACTAGACGACAATATATAAGTACATACTTATATAGATAAATATATACTTAAATATATAGAAAACATCCAAGACTCAGGAACAAATACTCGTGCTCATCACACAAATATTTGTCTTTACCAGGATTTAAACCCCGGACCTCTAACTTCGTAGGCGGTGTTACTTCCACTAAGCTAAACACATCGTCAATATAACTTTTTTTTTAATCTTTAGTTTATGGAACTTTTGTCAAATTATCAATGCCAGCTCCGTTAAGCCTTTACATCTTTCTTCTATCTTATTATTATATACATAAAATAAAGTCGGAGCCGGTAAACTTTGACATCTAAAAGTGCCCTTGCGGCCTACTTGCAGAATAAAGTTCATTATTTAATTAACGATTCTTGAGCCAGAAAAACCTCAAAACTTCATTATTCTGAGAAGCGTGTATTTTCGGTGGCGTAATTTCTCTGACCACCAATATTTAAAAGATTCCTCCTCACTAGACTGGCATTCGTTGGTTACTTGTTAGAACTTGACTGATTCTACATCGTAACCAAAAGTCCAATTCTGGTGAGGCAGAATCTTCTCAATATTTGCCAATACGTCATGACAGCGAAATGACGTTTTTGAAAATACACCCAGAAAGTAGCTAGGCCTCGGGACTTATTTAGAAAAACGCCCTTTTGCATTTAATTACGCATATATAGAATATATATTGAACCCTCTCGTTTATGAAGGGAAGAAGTACAACAGTAAAATTACCAGTGCGCTGTTAGTACAATAATACCCAATACTCATAAATAGTTAGCTATACCCACACTCGTAAGATGCTACGCTTTGTCGCGCGATAAATAAATGATAAAGCATCCGTCACGTTTTGATAAATACCTAGTGTGTGAGAGTGACGGATGGTTTGTCATTTATTTATCGCGCGACAAAGCGTGGCATCATAGACATACTGAGAAGATGAGGCGAAAAAAATGTGACACGGCATAGAGTTCGGGATTCTATCTCGTGTGACAAAGTCAGTCATTCTTAAATTTAGGCATATTAAAATTCACCTATGAAATTACAATTTCCAATGTGAAACCTCTACTCCGAGACGAACCGGCGTAAGGCACTCGGCGAGGTATATTTTTTCAAAAACAGTTATCATAGTCTTATATTATAACTTGATGATTACTTCACAGTTTTTTTTGCACAGTAGGTACAGTTTCGGTTAAAAATGTATGACAAATATTTAAACAGAAGTCTCTCTTTCTAACAATACTGACGTTCGGGGGCCAAATTAGGTATAAATAATTAGGCCAACATGAACGGGGGCCTCCGGAGGCTGCCTCCGTCGGTCGCCATTCGTGTTGGCGGTAACTTTTGTTAGTAGTTACGGCTGCACATAACAAAAAACACACATGGTAGTGTCATCAACGAAGTTGCCAAGCTATAGTGGGCGCGCGGCATAATCGCGGAGTGAGCCTCTCCTGTCTCGGGGTGTTTGCCTATTGTCGTTCCTTTATCATTTGCTTCTCATACAAAAATACGTGTATTATGCGAAGCTCGCTCGTCTGAAGTACGTCAAGCGAGCTTATTTATAGCCTCCACCTGACAACGCCGATCGGCGTCGGCGCTGACGCGTGCCGTAAATGATTTATTTGCCCTGTAATTAAGCTCTTTCAAGAAGGCTTTGGGATGACAGGAGTCTATGAAGACTTCATAAGTGTTACTTCTTGGTAGGGTTTTTGATTTTTAGGATGAACTGGCGTTTGCCCGCGGCTTCGTCTACGTTATTCCCGTTATTGTCCCAAGGGAACTCTTTACCGGGATACTATCCTATGTCAAAGTATAAAGACAAACAAGTAGTCCAACTTCGGCCGTTTAGGAGCGTTTTTTTTTTTTTTTTTTGAAACTGACAAACTCGCAGCCCCTCCTGGGCGTAGCGATTGTCGGACCGGGTGGTTGGCCGTGGCGTTCCCTGGGGTCGAACCAGGTCGCTAGCCAGACCACCCTGAGTTGGTCGGACTGGGTGGGAGCCGGGAGTGCCTGGGGTCGAACCAGGTCACTTGGTCCCGGTCCACCTCGATATGATCGGGCTAGGTGGGGGCATAACGCCTGGAGTCGAACCAGGTCGTTTGGCCAGGGCCACCTTGACTTTACGCTGATTGCTCAGAGTGAGCAGCGGACCAGCGGGAAGGATGACTCGGGTCATCCTGTCCTTATGTGAACTTGTGTATCGAACTAATGGGAGTTTTAGGTGCCGGTTCGCTAAAACCTAGCCCAGCTAAGAAGACTCCGGCAAGAAACTTAGCTGGGCCCGAGCGAGGTCGGAGTGAGTTTAGGAGCGCGCCACACGTATTTACACAGGCGAGCGATAGCACGTCTGTGCGAGTGCGATACATACTGGAGCATTCTTACGCATTCTTATTTCTTTGCTTGTAGTGCGTTCGCACACATTCAAGCGCGCGATGCACCTTTTTTAGGAAGAAAAATTACTGCTATTATACTGTGCCTGGGCATTTCTCCAGAAATATGTCTGCGGTCACCTCATTCATCTGGCCCTTTTTCATACTAAATGTATGGGGACAGATGAATGAGTCGCAGACATATTTCTGGAGAAATGCCCGCCCATGTTTAAATCCAGCAAGCTTATGATGCTACGCTTCGTCGATCGATAAAACATGATAAAGCATCCGTCACGTTCTGACAAGTATGTGAGTGTGAGTGTGACTGATGTTTATTCATTTATCATAAGACTTGGTCTACTTGCATGGCAAGTTTCATCACAATCCATTTAGTTGTTTCAACGTTATTTACATCAAACATCCAAACATGCCCACACATTTTCAGAAACTTCCACATTTATATATTTGTAGGATTAGATAGATATGGCTCGATTTTAACTAATTTTAGTTAGAATCGCTCTGAAATACCTCTGGATCTCAGGCCCAGCGCCTTAACCACTTGGCCAAGTGGTACCGGGTTTGATTCCCGGTCTGGGCCACAGGTGAGTACCATTTAATTTTTCTATGTACGTTGATTTCTTGTATCTATATATGTAACTTAAAATGTGGTGTAATTTACCCGCATTAAAAACAAATAAAGAAAGATCTGTTTCTTTCATATGTAATAGTTTTTTCTGTCTAAAACCGCTACTTTCTACCTTCAATTTAATTCACTCGTGTATCAGACTTATTACCGGAACATACATGGATGTTTACTTAATAAGACAGGTATGAATGGATGGCTGTCGCGTTAAATACTCCTGACTAGAACAGATCCCCGCTGAGTGCCGTATATTCCGTATAATGTGTTATAAATCATATTTCAGCGTATTTGTCAGTTAAAGTCCTTAAGGCCCGTAAGTCTGGAGTCACGTCTAATGCAGAGTACCTGTTAAACAAATGGGCTTAAGAGCGTTTATTCCGAGCGAGCTGGCAACGTCACCTTCTTGCAATTGTCCGACATTACAAAAAGAGGAAGATCGCCAGTCAGATGTGTTTTTTATCTCAGAACTTTATGATACGATTTGAACAGTACTTATTTTTATTTAAAGAGTTCCACTTTTGCATCGTCATAGGCTACATATTAGTACACAAACAGTAGGTATATACATTTAAAGTTCAAATTAAAAACTAGTTAATAGCAGTTTTACAAGTCAGACCGAAGTGCTTTATGCAGCTTCATGCTTACTTACTTACTTCCAGTGGCGCTTCAACCCTCTGTGCCCGACTAAGTCGCCGACTATAATGATGCTGAATTGTCGGCTTTCCCGACTAGTTAGCACGTCTCTAAGAATCACATCATTTAGAAGCGTAAAAAGGGGTAACTTAAGGAAAAAATGGGGTTGCTTGATAGATTTAATACGGTTATAACATGGTCTTTATATTTCATTAAATAGTTGCAATTTGATAATCAGCTGTAAAATCAACCAAAGTATTTCGTATATTGAGTTTAGCAAAGGAAAAATCGATTTTATAAAAGAAAAACTTCTGCAAATTCGCCCCTGCATTTTAAAGTAACCCGGTTTACGGAGCCTAATATTAAAATGACAAAGAATGCAACGTTGCCAGCTCTTTCAGAATAAACGCAGGAACAACTCTGTGGGTCTAGTGAAAAGGGCTACAAGTCATATTTAACCTAGGAGTAAAATAGCTTAAGTCATACTATAGAGTTGTGACCTTTTGGTCCTGGTATAAATTTGACTTGTACCCTTTTTCACTAGCCCCGCAGAACTGTGCTTTAAGAGCTTGGAACAAAAGACCGTTAAGCGCGGTATGCCGCGCGCTAAACACATTACTATGAGGCACCGTGATGCGCAGTGACACAAATGTGATTTAAGAGACGGCATGTTTGAGACGCGAACAGGGCACCCTCTATCCAAATTATACATTAAACTCAAACTCAAACTCATTTATTTCTGTAAGTAGGCCTCAAGGGCTCTTTTACATGTCTGATTCTTTTCTTTTGGCGCTTCGGTAGATGACCTTCTGGTGAGAAGAAGCGCCTGAAGAAACTCACCAGTTTCTCTTTTAAAAACAACATTACAACAATTGTGACATTATTACATAAGATGACATTTATAAAATGCAACAAGCAAATAACTGGGCACAGTTTTTTTAACTTTTACCGAGAGACGTATATATATAATCTCCGGATCTATTACATTACAAAACTTAAAACTACATTTTTAGAGATGTAAAGGGTCTCTAGGCGTCAAAACACGATAAAAAATATAGAATATAGGCAAACATAGACTAAAATTAATGGAGATGTAAGGAGTCTCCGTTGTCAAAACATTATGTTTTGGAGGTGTAAAGGACCTCCAAACGACGAAATACAAAATGGGAAACGTATGTTTCACGTCGAGAAATAGACTATTAAGCTAACAGTCATTACAACTACCTACAGTATACATAACATCAAACTCGGTATCCCTCGTTTCCCATAAAATTATAGCTTATAAGCTATGATGTTTTGTTTGTCGTCATAATGATCGAAACATACGGTTTCAATAGTGCGAGGACAAATAAATAGTACATTACACAACTAGGGTGGTAATACAAAGTAAGGCCGAGATCGCAGAAGTTTGTGGCCCGAGCTGCAAGCGAGGGACGTAATTATGCGATCGCTTTCTTTATTACCTCCCGTGTTGTGTACATCATTTTATGTCGACGCTGCGCGTACGGAAAAAGCCGCTTTCTGGCCAGGTGTGGAGTGTGGCATAAAACTTTTTTCATAAGTGTATATCGAAAAAAAATCATCAAGCGCCGTTATATAAATTCTAAAAAATTATAATCATATACAGGGCGTAAATGCAATACGGGCGAATATTTAAACAGTAGTTAGTATAGGATCTAAAAAGTATATTTAGACAAATTTTGCATAAAATTACCATGAAAATATAATTATGGGGTCACGATTAAATGTAACTTAAAAATTCTTCTTAATTACAGATGGGTCAAATGAAGGAAATAAGTAATATGTACATTCATCAAAATGGTAACGAAACTCAGATTCAAAATTTGTACAGAAAAGTTAGGACATTTGGGACAACTATTTTTAATTTTATAAATGAAAAGTGCTTATGATTCTGAGTAAAATGGAATAAAACACACCATGATCAGACAAAAAAAAGTAAAATATATATATTTTCTGCTTTTAACCCAGATTACACTTTAAAACTCCATATCTGGTTAAATTATTCGCTCGTATTGAGTTTACAGGCTAATTACAATGCACAATGGCTAGAATACTCCGAACAGCGATCTTGCGGCTTCTCGCTACCGCAATTCGATAGTTTAACAACTTTCCATAATAACTCCTACGGTCATAACAACCTCAATAGCACCGTATCGATATCGATAAAACTCGAGTCCATGTTTAATTAATCACTAGCAGTATAGGCATTTTTGCTCCAGGCTAACCGGGGTATGCATGAATTACTTATATATTTGTTTCTAAAGTCGTAGGTAATATTTACAGAATATTATAAAATGCCGTAGTTTGGAAAGCAATAGATTAGGTTAGAATTGTTTTCTAGAAATTGAGGAAATAGAAAATGTCCCCTCCTATCCTCCATTTTGATTTGGCAAACGATGTACCAAACACCCTGCATAATCTCAACCGACGAAGTCGCAAGAAAATTCTATATTTTTCACCCACACTATGAAAGAAGTGTTGTATTACCTAAACTTCGAGCAGTTCTGCACTTCAAAGCGCCAAGTTCGTAAGTTTATCGCTCCGGGCCCTCGCGTTACAATACTGAAGAATGAGAAATTTCTTCTCATACAGACTTAAGTAGTTAATAATTCCTCGAGAATGTTTTCAAACGGTGTACCTTTTACTTAAATAGTTTTCTGCGAAGTTTAGAAGGCGGAGCGTAGGGTGTCACTTTAGGGTGTGGGTTAATGGATAAGAATTTTCCTTGTCGTATTATTTAGGGGAGACCGAGGGGTGTTGAAACAATTTTAACATTTAGGGTCGTACACAAAAATTTATTGGCTAGAATCGTACGAGATTAGGACTAATCGATAGCTAATTTCTTCGGCTTTTATATCACACCAACAAAAAACGCGTAAGTATGGCTGGCTGTTTGCGCGAAAGATTAATATAAACGTGACAAGTCATTCTGTTTCAACTCCCCTAATACCGAGGTAAGTTGAAACAAGGGGGTGAGGGGAGTTGAAACAGTTCTTGATTCAGTTCTTGAAAAATGATGTTATTTTAAGGGTAACCTAACCTAACCTTTTTGCTTGTCCCACTGGGTCATTACTTTTTTCCGCCACTTGTCCGAATTTAAAACATGCTACTGCCACCAGACTTGGAATGAGTTGAAAATCACATTAGAACTTTATTAACTAAAATTAACACTAATTACAACAAACATGCAAATATTTGTTACTATTATAAGATAGAAAACAAAACATAAATCAATTTTTTATAATTAAAAATAGACTTAACAAGAAGCTCTATTATCTATTAATTGTTATAGTACATTACACAACTAGGGTGGTAATACAAAGAAAGGGCAAGATCGCAGAAGTTTGCGGCCCGAGCTGCAAGCGAGGGACGAAAATATGCGATCGAGGGCTTTCGTTATTACCTCCCGTGTAGTGTACATCATTTTATGTCTACACTTGGCCAGAAAGCACTTTATGGCCAGGTGTGGCATAAAAATATTTACTTTCATAAACAGATTATCATTCTCTTTTAAGAATGATTTATAAAATAAATAAAATTGTCCCCCACAGCGATCTAATCAGGATCTGCCGTCCGATCACTAAAAGTAGTCTAAGCCACAAAACGTACTTTCGAGTTATTAACAAAAAACTCCAAAATAAATATTTCTAGAAAATGTGAAGATTTATGTAGGTTTTTTTTTTATACACCAAATAGAGCTATTTCTATACTTGTCATATTAATGTACTTCCTTGTAAAATAATGCTTATATATTTATATAAATAGCCTTTTGTGTTTTAGACGTGCAACGTGTTTTGGTATTTAACCAAAAAATATAGTATTTGCATACTAAAACGTGGCTAAGTATACCTTGACTATGTTATAGTGTAATATTTTATCATACTTTTACTAACATTTCCAATTTGTTTTAGTTTGCATACTTAAAATATGGCTAAGTTACTTATTCGGTTTATAGCTATGTATTTATGGCTAAATAAAATGAAAGTAACTTAACAATAAACACATTATCAGCCATTAGTCATTTTCTAACCACGGACTTGCGAAAAAAATGTCGCTGTACTACCACGGTACGGAATATTGCTTACTTTAAAACACGTTAAATGACAAACCGCCATAGCTAACTATGTTTAAGAGTAGTAAACTTATTCGATAAAGTTACAGTTTCCACAAAATCAATTGATATCAGTCGCCATTAACAAAGATTTTTTTTTACTAAACGCTTTAGCGGATGTGAGCCGCTAAATATTTTCTCTTGAACCAATCAGAAGCCATACCCAGGAACTCGGGAATGTCATTACTCGGAACTCCGCTTTGCGAACACGAGTCTACAAACTTGGCCGCGCGCTCCCGTGCACCTGTACGTAATCTCTACTAACGCACTTGTGAAAAAGAATATAAATCCTTTTTAGGGTTCCATACCTCAAAAGGAATAAACTGAACCCTTTAAGATCACTCGTGTGTCTGTCTGTCTGTCACAGTCACTTTGCTCCGAAAGTACTTGACCGATTGAGTTGAAATTTGGTACACATATTCAAGCCAATAATCCAAACACGGACGTGTAACGGAAACATAGTGAATTTTAAACATGGGCGCCACTTTTGTGGGGTCAACTAGAAAATTAAAAAAAAAGTTAGCAAACTATATCGTGTGACATATTAAATAAAAGAGCGAATAGTCCTACACCTAAAGAATACAAGAAAATCTATAAGCAGTCTGTGCAATAAAGTATAATTGTGTTGTATTGTTTTAAACGTACAGAACCGTCTCCACGCGGGTCTAACTCGCACTTGTCCGGTTTTTTTTACATGGTCGCGATTAAACTTTTTATACTATTAAAAACTATTTGTACAGAATAGAATGCTCGCAAACTTCTTTCGTGGAAGTAAAATAGTTATATGTCTCTTTTATGGTTCGTCGTTGTCGGTTAAAATGTATAATATGGGATTTTAGTCTAAGATCCGAGTATAGAACGACCTTCACCGAACTGGTTAATGGATTAAAAGTATTTTATATTAAATGAAATATGTTAATAAATATATTGCAAGTGGGTTGCGTAAAAAAAATCAGTCCAGAATATGTTTATTTAAAAATAAAAAAATATATGTTTTTTAACTTTTTACCGTTTTGTTCAATAGACAAATGACATACCAATCAAAAGTATGGAGCCTATAGAAAATGCAAACGTTAGGTTGCCTATATTTTTCCCGTCACAACTTTTGGGTTGCCAGGTATAAACAGGTACCTACATCGATATTAGTAATTTGCACTGGTCTGGTTAATGAATAAGCTTTATGCCAAAATAAAGATTATTTTATTACGAACACGATGATATAGGGTTGCCTGCAAAAAAATCAGTCCTGAATTGAAAAAAAGTTGTCGAGTTTTACCCTTCAATCCTTCAATGCCGGTTGCGTTAAGTTTGCACCTGGTTGGTATGTGATGCCAGGGAAACCAGGTGCAAACATAGCTCAACCGGTTAATATGAAAAATTTAGGTATTCCCTATTGACTTGTATAATTTTTTTTTGTCTAATTTCAGTTTGTCTAAAAACTTTTAGTATAATGATTTTTTTGTCTAAAGTCAGTATGTATAAATAAATAAATATTATAAATAAATAAATATTATAAATAAATAAATAATTCTTATTTTAACTAATCATTATATAGCCGAATATCATTTTTACTAAGATTTTACTGTCGGAATCTGAATTATCATAATCTTTATTTTGTCGATTCTTATTTTAACTAATTATAACATAGCCCAATAACGTTTTTACCTACTAGGATTTAACTGTCTAATTCAGGATACTGTACTATACGTACGAGTATATACACTCACGCACAATGAATTCGGGTCATTTTCTATGAACAATTATGTAGAAAATGACCCAAATTTAATTTCCGTGAGTGTATATATATTACATAATCAACTAAATTTGGCAAAAAGCTTGTTTTTTTGCCAAATTTTGATGTGTATTTGCTGCAAGTTAATGGTCAAATAGTAGAACCTATTATGGCATGAATTTTAAAACTATTTTAACACTTATTAGTCTAGTAAGTGGTAAACGTATATATTTCCGTGTGATTAAATTAAATTGCATTATACAAACTACCCTCAATTTAAGAAATGAAAAGGTAATGCTTACGAAGACACGTCAAAATGTAATCGTGTTGTGTACTTTATAGGCTAATAATATAGGCAATAACATTAAGTCGGGTTATAGGTTTAGTATCGAGAGCACGGGACCGGAATGGTAAAGTAAATAGCAAAGGTGTCTTAAAAAAATGGATAGATGGATTTCGTGTCGTGTGGTGGAAACATTATGGTTGGTTTATAACAAAGGGGCCGTTGGGGGAAATGACTTTAACAAAACACTTACATAGGCTGAACGACAAAGGGGGGACGGGGGGGGGGCGGAGCCTCCCACAAGTTGGGCTCGGGGGGCGGCATTAAGAAAAACTCAATACAAAGGTTACATTAAGCAAAAAAGTAGGTTACGTTAGGTTAGAACTGCGTCCCCCAACAAAAACGTACTGCTGTCAGAAAAGTAGGTTAGGTTAGGTTTGAATTGCGTCCCCCAACAAAAACGAACTGCTGTCAGAAAAGTAGGTTAGATTAGGTTTGAACTGCGTCCCCCAAAAAAAACGAACTGCTGTCAGAAAAGTAGGTTAGGTTAGAACTGCGTCCCCAACAAAAACGAACTGCTGTCGGAAAAGTAGGTTAGGTTAGGTTAAATGAAACATTATATGAAATAAGTATAGAACAAAGAAAATTATGCAACATGTATGTTAGACAAAAAATAATTATGTTAAACAAACATTATACAAATTAAGATTATACTAACTAAAAATTAGGCAAAACAAGATTAGAAGAAATAAATTTAGGTAAAATGAATAATTATGCAAAATAATATTTGTTTAAATGAAATAAGCAAAACGAAAATAGGCAAAAAGTTGTTAGGCAAAACAACGTACAAACAAAAATTTGGATGAAGTCGGCACGGGTTCCCAATTTCCCATACACAGAATTAGCAGATTTTTGGTTTAGGGGAATTTTAGCACATAACAAACCTAATTAGAGGATAGGTATGCGTTACTCGGTTTGGATTTTCGCAAAATCTGGGACACCAATCATGGGATCAACAAAGTGAAAGTAAAATTAGATTGGGCTTATACAAAGTTATATGCGTCATAAACAAAGAACCATGCTTCACTAATACCAGACGGACAGCCCAAGATTTCCCAAGCGATGTTTTTTAATTTTTCTAACAAGTTAGCAAAACAGGTTGATTTTTCTTGCGAGGAAATTTGGACTTGGAACAAAGGTGGGAGGCGAGCGGTGGAATTATTTATTGGCGGCATAAACGACAGACTCACTCGCCCGAGTCACTGTACTTCCTAACTACTTCAGATGGACACACGGACGGGACGAGCAGTCGAGCACACAAGCACTTCGTTTTGTACAATCGAACTAACTGAATCATGACCCACTTTGCTGACAATTCGTTTGAAACTTTCCAACTTGTAAGGTCTATCGACACACTTAGGAAATTTTAGATCCTAGCAAAATTACGTCAATATAGGTCGGAGACAATTTTAACCTTTGTTATCATTGCCATAGAAACACATTTTACAGACAATGTTTGAATCTCGAGCTAGCTCTCGCTTAGATAACCTTAACTTTTTGATGATGGAAAAATAATATTTCATAAATACAATGTTCTAAATGTGCGTCAAATGTCAAGTTATCAGTTGTCAGTCAATGTGAAAGAATAGAAACTAAATTGTAAAATGCTAAATCATTTTAAATGATGGCCAATTTAAAAGAACAGAGAGCTCGGATTATAATCTCAAGTGAGGAAGGCTATGGCATACGAAAAAAATCCATAAATGTCAGTGTCTAATAAAATGATAACAAGTTCCTCACCATGGAAATCTATCTTTAAGCAAATTTCGACCTACTTGCATTTAGGAGTTTTAGCAAAATTAGCTTATGGTGGGTCATGATTTAGTTGGTTCGATTGTACTTTCGTGTTACTAATTGTAAGAACAGGATATACTAGCGAGATTTTGATGTAAATTGAACTGGAACACTGCGTAAGTCGCAGTCACTACGGTCGGGGTGTTAGTTTATTATTGGTAGCATAAACGACAAACTCACTCGCCTGAGTCACTGTACTTCCTAACTACTTCAGATGGACACAAGGATGCGTCGAGCACACTAGCACTTCGGTTGGTGCTTTCATGTTACTAACAGAATAAAGAAAAAATACATATCTTTGAGAGCTAAAGATTCATATCACTCTAATACGATCTTCTGAAAAGTGAATGGTATTGTTAACTATTAGATGCGAGAAGAGTATTCAGACGAATTTATACATTTAGACGTATAAAATTATGCTAAACTAAGGAGAATTATCTAACATCTTCAAAAAAATGTATTTTTAAGGTGAAACGAGTCGGTCGGTTTCCCATACGAATCAAAAGAGGGTCATTGTTGGCTTCTACGGCATCAATTATGTTTGAAAGGCGTTTTTATATTATAGCTTGATACATTTCATTTCCGCAAAATGACACGAGAACTCTCAAAAAGCCAAAAAAATATATATTTTAGTAAAAATCGTTTTGTTTCAAATGCTGACTGATGGCGCTAACATTGATGGCCCAATTGCATACTCATTCTGTTTTTTAAGAGTTCTCATGTCATTTCGCGGAATGAAAACGTATAAAATAAGCAATAAAAGCTATCAATTGGACGGACTTATGGAATATCGAATTAAGCGCTATAAATTTCCATAGCGCTTAATTCTTTACTGCATAACTCCGTCCAAATAAAACATACTTCAATAATAATAAACTCGTGGACAATCTATGAACAATTATTTAAAATGACCCGAATTCATTGTCCGTCAGTGTAGATGTCGAGGAAGCAAACAATGACCCTCTTTCTGTAGGGAAA
Source organism: Eudemis profundana (assembly GCA_947034925.1). Taxonomy (NCBI): domain Eukaryota; kingdom Metazoa; phylum Arthropoda; class Insecta; order Lepidoptera; family Tortricidae; genus Eudemis; species Eudemis profundana. The sequence goes on along the minus strand of OX344805.1, from coordinate 21,764,044 downwards.
CCCTTAAGTACAATGCTGCTTGACGTCCTCACAACTCGTATGTCTTCTTAATTTCGCCGTCTACCGCGCATACAAGGGCGTTTTCCAAGATAAATCCTAGCTACTTTCTCAAAATATGGACTTTTGAGGTTTTCTAGCTCAGAATCGTTAGTACTTTCGAAACTTATACGTAAAAAAAAGTGTCGCAAAATTTGTATGGATTTTTTTTCTACTACGCACGTTCATACAAATATAAGTAAAAAAAGGTGACTTAAACAGAAAATAAATTTGAGACACTTTTTTTGAAAGTACTAACGATTCTGAGCTAGAAAAACCTCAAAAGTCCACATTTACCCGACTGCGGCGAAGCCCAAAGGAGGGTAATATGTTTGACCTGTATGTATGTATGTATGTCCGTTCCTGTGTCCGCTCGTAACTACTCAACGGCACAACCGATTTTGATAAATGATACATCATTGGATTCGTCTTGATGGCGTCACTGGGTATGAAGTTCGTTAAAATAAACAAAATGGCGGATTTTATGCACTTTTAAAGTGCACCGCGGTCGGGTTTTTTTTAGTAAAAATATTTAGTTATTTGAGAAAGTAGCTAATCCGGTATTTATTTTGGAAAACGCCCAGGACCGATCGCGATCCTTAGTCCATTGTAATAACGTCCTTAGTTCCTGTGGGAGCTGCTTTAAAGCCAGTTAAGTGGTAAGATTGTTCCATAGAGGTTGCCTGGGATTTGAGATATAGAATTGGCTCGTCTGGCATTGTGAAGCCCATTCGGATGGTCCTACTAACGTTTCACCCGCTCTCACCACCTAGACTTATGGGAGGTAGCGCACGGTGACTTTTAGTAGAGTCTGTGCGGAAAGAGAATAGGATTTAGATTTGGGGGCGCTGTAATGCTTTTCTACCGTATTTGCAAAAAAAAGGAAAAAATGCCATACTAGTTAGGTTAGTTCCGTTTTTCGTCACGCCTATTCCCTTTCCGCACAGACACTAGCGATGCGGTCGCGCGTTTGGTAGCGCTGTCTCTGTTTATTGTTAGGTGTAAAACGGACAACGCTACGAAACGCGCAACTGGGTGAATCAACTTTTTTTTGCTTTATGCAAAGATTGCCTTTTCTCCTTATATTTGTTCACTTTTTGCATGTTTTAACATGATTCAAATCTAGATCTAGATGATCTAATAGATTAGGTAAAATAAAACTCGTGTTTAACAAAGACAAACCCTTATTTTCATACAAAAGTGGGGGACAGCTATGTCCTCTGGGTTACTGCTTATAAACAAGTTGTACTATAAACAAATTATAATAAAAAAAGTATTTGCATTACGTAGCTTTATTGTCTGTCTTTTAAATGAGCATACATTTTATTCAAAATATATCCGAATAAAGATTTCCTTTCAATTTTAGTCGGAGAAGGTGAAATTTTGTTGACAATGAAAAGTTGATTCACTCAACTGCATCGCTACAAAAAGTCGCCGTGCGCTACCTCCCTATGATGCTACGCTTTGTCGCGCGATAAATAAATTATAAAGCATCCGTCACACTCACACAATATTTGTCAGAATGTGACGGATGCTTTATCACTGGTCGCTTTAATACTGCTGCTGCTGCTAGTGCTATGAATGCCATGCGTGTACAGTACAATGACGCGTTTCGGGTGTGATCCAAAGGACTAGTTTTTAAAGGAAGCCTTTTTCTCTCCTTAATAAAACTGTCGTTCGGGTCCAACGACCGGACGGAGCTCACCCGCATCTGACCGTCACTCTCTATCGCATAACGTGTGCTCTTTCTGGCCGCTGGCTATTACCACCCTTTTTTTTTTTTTTTTGGTTGGTCTGTGTCCCGCCTGGTCAGTTGATGACCACTTTGGGCAATCATGGAGTTGTGCCCCTCTCCGAAGGAGAGGGGCACAAGACTATTACCACCCATGGGTGGCGAAATTTAATAATAATAGCCGCGCAACGGAATCGCGGAATGAGTCAGTTCTGATTTCGTTTGAAAAAACAAAAATTGAATGGGGAATTACTCGAATAAACAGTTCGAAACAGCAACGGTAAAATCGTACTATTTGTATAAGTAGTTACATAAACAGAAGGTATTTCTGTTTCAAATATCAAGGTTTACCTTCAGGCCACAGCAAAAAATACAGCGAATTTCACCAATGTACTAGTAAAACAAGGATTCTTTAAGAGGAAAGAAAAAACAAGATGCCTGCTTTGAAGTAATGAATATAAAAAATCCTTTAGGGAAAGACGCGCAGCCTGTACTAAGATGGAATCTCATAAATAGACAGGGAAATTACATGAGAAAAATAAACTTATGCATTAGAAGCTGGAAGTAAAACACGGTTTTTAAATTAACATTCTATTTTTTGACCTCGTTAAGATCTGGTTAAGGTCGTATAATAGCAGTGATTTTTCTTCTTACAAAAGGTACATCGTGCGGCTTGTATGTATGCGTGCATATGCATAATAATGCTCTAGTATAGATCGCACCGTTGCACCTTGAACTTAAATAGATATGGCGCGCTCCTAAATGACCGAAGAGTGATTATAGCTTGGCAACTTCGTTGGTGATACCCACATGTGTGCTTTTTGTTATGTGCAGCCGTAACTACTCACACAAGTTACCGCCAACACGAACGACGACCGACGGAAGCAGCCTCCGGAGGGCCCCGATCGTGTTGGCGGTAACTTGTGTGAGTAGTTACGGCTGCACATAACAAAAAGCACATATATATGTGGGTGTCACCGTATTTATCCTTTTGTCGTTGGGGAAATTGCACTATTAGAGAGTATATAGGTTTATGCAACCTGTTTTCTGCAGCTAGAAGTTAAATATGATATTTTGAGTGACTATCAGAGATGAAAATTAAGTCTAATCTAAATCGGAACCAAGGACCATTAAAACAAGAAGACTGTCATTCTCCATACTTTGGATCGTGCCCCGACCGCAAGGGGATATCCAGGCAAAAACACTAAAAAACGAAACATTTAACGATGTTATAATTGAACAAAGAAACATAGTACAGTAACAATTCGTTCGTAAACAGCTAATAATAAATAAAATCTAACATTTAATTACTGTGTCACGCTTGCAAAGTTGAATAATTGTAAATAATATAATTCTCATACCAAGCTTAGACATGGCTTTATAAATATCGGGGAACAGTTTTTTGCATGGAGAAAGACAGTCTTCTTGTTTTAATGGTTCTTGATCGGAACGGGTTGGGCGTCGGACGCCCACCAACAAGATGGACAGATGATCTGGTTAAGGCTGCTGGGTCACGGTGGATGCAAGTTGCTTCCAACCGAACTAATTGGAAATCTATGGGGTAGGCCTATGTCCAGCAGTGGACGACCTATGGCTGAAATGATGATGATGATGATGAAATTGGAACGAGGTATAGTGGAACGACAATATCAAGATACGAAACCCGACTTTTGGCGCAATTGACTACCTACAAGTATGATTTTGAGAGCCGTCATGTTATTTCAGCTTGCTCAAAAAGTGGTACTTTTCGTAGCTGTAAATCGTGCGCAAATTTTGCGCACTAGTGCTTTTTACTTTCCAGATAATATTTGAACACTAATTAACACATTTTGCAAATAATTAAAGTACAAAGTAAAAAAAAATATATTTTTCTTGCTTATTCATGTTTAAATTTAATAAAATTCTGTTTGTTCCTTTGAAAATAATTTCTTTTGATTAGGCTGAATGGTGACAGCCAGTGCCATGTTTTTGTTTCGTCGACATTTTTTCGCAAATTTATGAAAAACGTCGTTTGATACATGTGCGGAAGTGTCATTTCTACTCGTCCCGAGTATTTACCCTCGCCTGGCGACTCGGCCCATTACACCTCGTGAAAAATGACATACTTTCCGCACTTATATCAAAATAGTACATTACATAACTAGGGCGGTAATACAAAGAAAGGCCGAGATCGCAGAAGTTTGCGGCCCGAGCTGCAAGCGAGGGACGTAAATATGCTATCGAGGGCTTTCTTTATTACCTCCTGTGTTGTGTACATCATTTTATGTCTACACTTGGCCAGAAAGCGGCTTTTTGGCGCAGCGTGCGGAAAAACTATTCCGGGTGCTCTTTTTGAAGGCGTGCCAATCGTTGATCACCTATACCTTTCGCAATCCACTGCTGCCTATCTACGAGTAGAACAACTAGCACGACAGAGCATGACCTGTCACTGTCACACTATACTGAGTGAAAAGAGATAGGTAGTATTTGTCGCGCGACTAAGAGTCGCGTGTCACAGTTATGCTACAGTTACTGGATATAGATCTCTCCATGGGTGCGCCACTTTTGTGTAGTCATTATATCAATAACTTCGAAGAGTAATACCCACTTCATAGTATTCGCGTATTTCCTGTGGACATCACCAAAATTAAGGGCGTTAAGGCGCGGTAGGACCTGGCTCGCATTTCACATACAAACTAGGGTCGGGCGGAATGCAGATTATTGCAGATTATCTTCGATTTCTAACATAAAAGTATACGTTATCAACCCAAACATGAGAGGATGCCCTGCATGACTGTGAAATCATGATTGTCAGGTATTAATTTTGTCAGAAAAGGTAACTGGTGATGAACAAAATGAAAAAAAATGAAAAAAATACTTTATTTTATAGTGTTTTCGCGCTACTTTTCTATCGAGCGAAGTGTTCGCTATCGTGTTCTAAGTGAGAGGAAGCCCTAGATACAGTTCTGAATATTATTATATATGTTTTACAGTGACCTAAGAGTCAAATAAGTGCTCTAAAAATGATTTGGAAACTAGGCTTCCGTGCCCGATTCTGGTCTCACCTCGCCTTAAAAGTAAAATTTTCTTGATGGTCCCTTGTAGGCATGAACTTACATAATATACCAGATCCTACTAAACCTTTATTACATCCTGTCTATCTGTCATGGCGTTGCCCCTGTCTGGTTCCACGGGAAGACCAGCGCTGGCTCGCTATTTTGCTGAGGTGGGACTGTTTTGTGGCAGCGTTCTAGGGGCATTCCACCAGAATGACCGGCATATGAAGCCATTTTTTTCATACTTCTTACAAAATTAGGAAGTACATTTTTGGTATGTCAATATTTTATAACTTGGTTTCTGAATTGATAATGTCATTTAGTACTTTTTATTTGTTTTTAAGGTAGCTGTCATAGCCGTCACGTGCCCGACAAAGTAGACGTTTTTGTGTAATGCCCCTCTACATTTACTATTTTTGTATTTTGTGTTGTCGTGAATAAATCTATTTTTCACACCTCCTATTCAGAAAAAAGTATTTTGCTCCCTCATAAGAGGGATCAAAGTAGCACATTTCTGTTCAAGGACAACAGGGTAGAGTTTTAGTTTGAACCCACTTAGAATATGCCATACCATACCATAGACAGCTTTATTAGTATATTACACACCAAGGGCGGTATAATAAGGAATGGCCCAGATCACAGATGTTTGCGGTCCGAGCCGCCGGCGAGGGCCATAAATATAATATGGATGTGGAATTTTCGTCCGGTCCGTAAAAAATAATAATTGTTCTATAAAATAATAATAGACTATACATTTAACAATTTAACATTTAATTTTTAATAATAATGTGTGATGCTCTTTGATTAACTATATATTTCGTTATTTTGGTAGGTTGCGTTTGTATTTGAATTTTCCTCATGGTCAGTGTGAAAAGCAGTATGTGTCACACGGCAGCAAAATTATTTTCACCTCGGGCGTTAACTCTTGAATCCCTCACTACGCTCCGGATTATACTTTAGAATCCCTCGCTACGCTCGGGATTCTATTGTACAATCCTTCGCTTAATTCAGGATTCAATGTACGCCCTCGCCGTAAATACATCATTTTGCTCCCTAGTGACACAATCTACTATTCTTTAAATCTTGGAATCTGTGTGACGCCAAAATATAAAAAATAGCTTAGAATATTCCTAAAAATAATAAAAATCTTAGCACCAAAGGTTAATAAAGGTAAAGGTAAACGTTTTCGCCCTCGGACATTAAATGAAGCGTAAAAAGCTAATGGAGCCCATCGCCTCCGATTGAGTTTTACGTTAATGAGAATATTAGTGCGAGAAAGCGTCTGACATTTAGATAATCTTGTTAAGAGCTTTGCTAACAAAAAGTTTCTGTTAAAAAAAATCGTGACCATTTATTACTATACCGCGATTGGCCTTTTAAGGTCGGCGCCATCTTTTAGCATCATTTGAACCAAATGTTTTTTGCAAAAAACATTTATATGTAATTTCGGCCTTTTGAAAGTTTTAATGTTGAGACTATAAAATAAAATACATTTTCCATATAATTGATGGCGTGGGAGCAAATAATGACCCTCTTTTCGTTGTAAGGAAAACCGAACGGGTCGAATCATCTGAAGTAATTTTTCATATTGAAAAAATGCCTGTTATTTATATCAGGTGCTTTTTTTGAACCACTAATACTGTTATTGTTAACACCAACTCTTCATACACATCCAACGAGGACGTGCACAATGGGCATGCACCATTACCGCCCGGCTCTTGATCTTGAGCGAAATCAAGAATAGTACATTGTGTATCAAGGGCGGTAAGTAACTAAGCTTTACCGCCCGTGGCACACACAATGTTTTGCATAACACCTGTGAGGAAATCTGATTAAAATAACCTTAACCTAAATAAAATTGTAAAACAGACAGTGACATTAGCGACATATATCCATACTCCATAGACAATGCGAATGTCGAGTCACGTTCGGAAACCATAGCGGTAAAGACCTTTTTAGGTAGGTTGATTTTATATTTTCAAAATACTGAAATACACTATTTAAACATTTAATTAATGTTACAGAAATATGTGTTTACATGTATTTGCAATAACAGTTCTCTTTAAATAAATATTTCAGTGTTAAAAGTTAAAAAACGTAACTTGGCGTTTCCTTTGAAAATGACAAATAAGAATAAAACAAAACCAGCGTTTCAAATTTAAAAAGAAAACCATTACGCCCTAGGGCGTAATAGGTCATTTACGGCCCGCAGAACCTACGTGTAATGACACCATTTTCGAGCTAGTGTGATAAAAACATTATTTAGAGGTCGTTTAGAGTCAAAGATATATTGAGTAAAAAATATTTGTGCTCCTAGCGACACCTACACGAATGATAATGACGAATGTGTCATAAATTAACATGGTAAATTGCGCACACGATACTTTTGATATGTAGATGACTAGGGATGTAACGATTCCGATACCGATATATCGGTATCGCCGATTATATACAGCCGATATTTGAAGAGCGCGAAAAGAATATGCTGTATGAAAAAAAAATTGCAAAAAGTAATTTCAATTACTGACTTAATTTATGTATTGGTCTATTACCTTGTGCAATGATAATTACTATGTTAATGATATCTTTGGTTCATAAGATTTATTTTTTAATTTTGAGTTGACAATTTATTTATTTTTACTTTACACTTTCAAGGCTGACTCTCTGTTAAATATAGCCAAGTTTTAGGTATAATAAGGACAAACTATCTGAAGTTCATACTTCATTATTTAGCTAAGATATCGGTATCGGTACCTATCAGTATCGCCGATTATTTACTACAATAATCGGTATCGTATCGGCAAAATGATGTATCGTTACATACCTACAGATGACTATTATAAGCAGGTATTCGGCGACTATCCAAATTAATTCCATACATGTAGGATAGGAACCGTATATCGGAACGTTACCGACAGAGAGAGGTGATGTAGAGCGAGACAGATAGATAGAAATGGCGGTTTGAACTATACGAACGGAACGGTGTGTGCTTGCGGTGAAATTATATTCAATAAACGTAATTAAGTGCCAATCGGTGTTTTCCTTTGTCAATATCCCACATTTTGGGGGCTCGTCCGGGATTTGACAAAGGAAGAAGACGAAGATTACCTACTCTTGATGAGACTAAGACGGGCGAACGCCGACTTAACCTCAAAGGCGTCCACGCCGAATGAAAAGTGGTCCGACTGTGTGCGCCGACTTTCCAAAAGCTTCGAGGAGGAGTCCAATCGCGAAGACGTTAGTGAAGATTACGAAGACGAAGAAGACGACGACGACGACGAAGACGCTATGACGGACAAGCAGTCACTTAATATTTTACTACTCGACGACGCCATCCCGAAGTACACCGGTACGGATAAGACGTATGCAGCGTCAAAATGGGCACAAGACGTTGACGATAACGCAGAAATTTTTGGTCTTACGCCGCAACAGAAACTGCTCATTGCGAGACGGTCTCTGACGGGTGCTGCGGCCATGTGGTTGCGCACTGAAAAGCCATTCAAAACTTACGACGATCTGAAGACAGCAATTCTCAAAGAATTTCCAGACACGACTAATACAAAAGAAATTCATGAGCTGATGGCACGAAGAAAGAAACGCAAGGACGAGACATGCTACTCCTATATGCTTGAAATGAAAGAGCTGGGGAAGAGAGGAAGACTCGCTGACTACGTCGCGATTCAGTACATTATCGATGGAATTGTGGATCACGAAGCAAATAAAACCCTACTTTACGGTGCCTCCACCTACCCCGAGCTAAAGGAAAAGTTCAAGTTATACGAGACCTACAAAAATAATTTAAGAAAAAGTTATGCTGAAGATACGAGAAAGACACGATTTGACACAAAATCGCAACATGTGTCGAATATATCCGGCGGTGAGCGGCAGCATACGAAGAGACGCTGGTATAACTGTGGAGAAATTGACCATATTTCATCAGCTTGCCCGAAACAAAGCATAAAGTGTTTTAATTGTAATGGTTTCGGCCATATTGCGATGGAGTGCCCTGCGAAAAAACGGCGTTTCCGGCGACATCCCGAGTTATTCCGAAGTCCGACACGAGCAAGCCCGAGAGAACGCGATCATTATCATCGGGGAATATTCGGCATTCATCGGCTCCATCGGGTTGGGGAAAGCAAGCTTTCTTCAACACGACACACGCCGATGGCGGCGCCACCAGCGACGATGCTCACGGCGAACAACTTCACGACGAAATTTTCTTCGTATCGAGCGATGTGAAACAGGCGACAAGTGCCACCTGCGAGATTGGTCGGAATTCGAGCGCAGCGATTGGCTCGAGCGGCAAGATGGCGATCGAAATGTATCATGGCGGCGTCTGCGGCGGCCATACGTCAAACGAAGCTGACTTCAGTATGTACGAAGTAAACAAACATTTCGGAACCGGCAATAGAAAATGTAAACCAGTGAAATTAGTTAAAATGTACAACAAATCGACGGACGGTTTGGTTGATTCCGGGAGTGACGTTAATTTAGTATCTGACGAGTTTTGTGACGAGTTCGGTTCGCGGCAGTGTGACAAAAACATGGACATAACCTTATGTGGCTTAGGCGGTACAAAAGTGGGATCTATTGGGACAATAACGACTTCGGTAACTATCGACGAACGTATTTATGATGATGTATTGTTTTATGTGGTTCCTAAAAGCTGTATGCCCTTTAAAATCATCCTCGGGAATGACTTTTTAAAGAATGTGACAATGTTTATGAGTGGAAGTTCGGTATGGTTACGACCGCGAGACGACGAATGGTTGGATTGTATGTTAGGCGAGTATGACGGAATGTGTGTGCCTTCCACAGATCACATCAAGGATTCATCGGTAAGAAAAGAGGTGCAAAAGCTGGTCGAGACGTACAGGCCTAGCCAGGTCAAAGAAGCCCCAATACAAATGAAGATTATTGTGAAAGATGACGTCCCAGTCGTGCAGCGTCCGCGAAGAATATCACTCAAGGAACAGCTTGAGGTTGAACAACAGGTAGCTGAGTGGTTGGACAAAGGAATCGTACGCGTGAGTACTTCAGAATATGCTAGTCCCTTAGTCCTCGTGCGTAAAAAAGACGGTTCTCTGAGAGTGTGTATTGATTATAGGAAGTTGAACCAGAAAATAGTCAAAGATGTTTTTCCTTTGCCGCTGATTGATGACTGTATCGATAAATTGTGTAATGCTAGAACATTTAGTGTCATTGACCTGAAGAATGGTTTTTTCCATGTAAAAGTAAGTGAGGAATCCATGAAGTATACCTCATTTGTCACTCATAATGGGCAGTACGAATTTACAAAAGCACCTATGGGTCTCTCGATCTGTCCCAATCTCTTCATGAGATTTATAACGATTATATTCCGAGAAATGATAGCAGACGGCTCTATAATAATATTTATCGATGATATTTTGATTCCAGCAAAAGACGAGCGTGAAGGACTATTTAAATTAAGGAAAGTGTTGACCATTGCCTCTGAATATGGACTTGAAATTAATTGGAAGAAGGCACATTTGATCACTCCAAGCATTGAATATCTTGGTCATGTCATTCAAGAAGGTGTAGTCATGCCATCGCCAGGGAAGACTGATGCGGTCATGAAATTCCCTGAGCCTAGAAATCAGAAGCAACTACAAAGCTTTCTTGGATTAAGTTCATACTTTCGAAAATTTATTCTTAACTATGCCATGATAGCACGACCACTGACAGATTTGATGAAGAAAAATGTTAATTTCACCTTCAACGAAGAGCAAAAAGAAGCATTCAAGATGCTAAAAGAGAAATTGACTTCGAAACCTGTACTGAAAATCTATGAACCACAAGCAGAAACAGAATTGCATACAGATGCTTCGCAAGTAGCATATTCAGCTATACTAATGCAGAAAGATAGCGACGGTGAGCTCCATCCAGTCTATTATATGAGCAGAAAAACGACAGACGCAGAGAGCAGATATAGCAGCTATGAACTCGAAGCATTAGCTGTGGTCGAGGGAGTAAAGAAATTTCGCCATTACCTGTATGGTAAAAAATTCACTATAATTACTGACTGCAAAGCATTCCAGCTGACACTGAATAAGAAGGACTTAGCTATGTCGACAAGAGTTTCACGTTGGATTATGTTGCTCCAGGACTATGACTTTGAAGTGAGACACCGCGAAGGGTCTAAAATGAGACATGCTGACGCATTAAGCAGGAATCCACCTTGTGCAGTATCCATGCTTATAACATCGAGCCTACACGATGACATACGACGTGCTCAAGAGACTGATGAAGGCTTGAAAGCAATAATAGGATTACTCGAGAATGGACCTTATAAGGACTATACTTTAAATCAAGGCTTACTTTACAAGGGACCAGACCAACGCTTAATCATTCCTCAGAAGATGGAAATAGAGATAATAAGAAGAGCCCATGAAAATGGCCATTTTGGTAAAAAGAAAACAATGGAGTTAGTGAATAAAGATTTTTTTATAGATAGCTTAGCGAAGAAAGTCGACGACTACATAGCAACATGTGTACCGTGCTTGCTAGCTAATAGGAAGCTTGGCAAACAAGAGGGTTACCTGAACCCTATAGAAAAAGGTGATACCCCACTGCATACTCTCCCAGGGATCGGAAACCGTTCCGAGTAGAATACCGGTTTTGTTCATTGACACGAGAACGGAAAGGTTCTGGTTTTTGTTTGTGATCACCGGTTAAAGAACCGTTCTTTTGCGATACCGTTTTTTACTAAGTTCCGTTTCTGTGGAACGAAATTAAACGTTTTTCTCGTTGCGTAACAAGATAGAACGAGTTGCTATTTCTAATTTTACCTTGAGTTTGCCTGCGAGATATTTTGTTTTTCGGTATGCTGCGCACAATGATTTTGTATTTTTTGCTTTTGTGCGTTGCTTAGGTTGTTGTGTTGTTTTGTTACGGATTCATTCGGATTATAAAAGTAGTTTCGGACAATTAACCATTTTTCGTAGATAATTTAGTTAGCAAGTGTCTAGCGCGATGTATTTGGTATATGGTATACATATAACGAGATTAATTACACTCACGGTCAATTAATTCGGGTCATTTTCTAAGGACAATTATAATAGGAAATGACCAGAATTCATTGTTCGTGAGTGTATTTAATTATTTGTAGGTATAATTTTAATTTATATTACCGAGTGAAAAACAAGCATTCTGTCGACCTGATAGAACAAATTAACGTTCAAACTGTTCAAAGCAAAAGATTACACATGGGTGGTCAGTCTGGGGACTAAGATGTAGTGTCTGATGCACTGTTATACCTAATACATACTTATATTTAATTTGGATAAATTTAATGATTAGAGGCAGGTACATTTGTTTCGTCTTGACGAGTACTCTGTACCGAAATAATATCCAGGGTCTGATGATGGAGCCGGAAGGTCGGCATGGGAATTCCGTAATAAAACGTCGGAACCCCATCGTGTCTGGGCTCATTTGTTTTGTCTTGACGAGTACTCTAAACCGAAATGATATCCAGGGTCTGATGATGGAGCCGGAAGGTGGGCATGGGAACTCCGTAATAAAACGTCAGAACCCCGTCGTGTTTGGGCTCATTTGTTTTGTCTTGATGAGTACTCTGAACCGAAATGATATCCAGGGTCTGATGATGGAGCCGGAAGGTGGGCATGGGAACTCCGTAATAAAACGTCAGAACCCCATCGTGTTTGGGCTCATTTGTTTTGTCTTGACGAGTACTCTAAACCGAAATGATATCCAGGGTCTGATGATGGAGCCGGAAGGTGGGCATGGGAACTCCGTAATAAAACGTCAGAACCCCATCGTGTTTGGGCTCATTTGTTTTGTCTTGACGAGTACTCTGAACCGAAATGATATCCAGGGTCTGATGATGGAGCCGGAAGGTGGGCATGGGAACTCCGTAATAAAACGTCAGAACCCCATCGTGTTTGGGCTCATTTGTTTTGTCTTGACGAGTACTCTAAACCGAAATGATATCCAGGGTCTGATGATGGAGCCGGAAGGTGGGCATGGGAACTCCGTAATAAAACGTCAGAACCCCATCGTTTTTGGGCTCATTTGTTTTGTCTTGACGAGTACTCTGAACCGAAATGATATCCAGGGTCTGATGATGGAGCCGGAAGGTGGGCAAGGGAACTCCGTAATAAAACGTCGGAACCCCATCGTGTTTGGGCTCATTTGTTTTGTCTTGACGAATACTCTGAACCGAAATGATATCCAGGGTCTGATGATGGAGCCGGAAGGTGGGCATGGGAACTCCGTAATAAAACGTCAGAACCCCATCGTGTTTGGGCTCATTTGTTTTGTCTTGACGAGTACTCTAAACCGAAATGATATCCAGGGTCTGATGATGGAGCCGGAAGGTGGGCATGGGAACTCCGTAATAAAACGTCAGAACCCCATCGTGTTTGGGCTCATTTGTTTTGTCTTGACGAGTACTCTGAACCGAAATGATATCCAGGGTCTGATGATGGAGCCGGAAGGTGGGCAAGGGAACTCCGTAATAAAACGTCGGAACCCCATCGTGTTTGGGCTCCATCATCAGACCCTGGATATCATCTCACTTTAGAGTACTCGTCAAGACAAAACAAATGAGCCCAAACACGAAGGGGTTCCGACATTTTATTACGGAGTTCCCATGCCCACCTTCCGGCTCCATCATCAGACCCTGGATATCATTTCGGTTCAAAGTATTCGTCAAGACAAAACAAATGAGCCCAAACACGAAGGGGTTCCGACATTTTATTACGGAGTTCCCATGGCCACCTTCCGGCTCCATCATCAGACCCTGGATATCATTTCACTTTAGAGTACTCGTCAAGACAAAACAAATGAGCCCAAACACGATGGGGTTCCGACGTTTAATTACGGAGTTCCCATGCCCACCTTCCGGCTCCATCATCAGATCCTGGATATCATTTCGGTTCAAAGTATTCGTCAAGACAAAACAAATGAGCCCAAACACGATGGGGTTCCGACGCTTTATTACGGAGTTCCCATGCCCACCTTCCGGCTCCATCATCAGACCCTGGATATCATTTCGGTTCAGAGTATTCGTCAAGACAAAACAAATGAGCCCAAACACGATGGGGTTCTGACGTTTTATTACGGAGTTCCCATGCCCACCTTCCGGCTCCATCATCAGACCCTGGATATCATTTCGGTTCAGAGTACTCATCAAGACAAAACAAATGAGCCCAAACACGACGGGGTTCTGACGTTTTATTACGGAGTTCCCATGCCCACCTTCCGGCTCCATCATCAGACCCTGGATATCATTTCGGTTTAGAGTACTCGTCAAGACAAAACAAATGAGCCCAGACACGATGGGGTTCCGACGTTTTATTACGGAATTCCCATGCCGACCTTCCGGCTCCATCATCAGACCCTGGTTTAATTGAGTTAGCGCCTTAAGCTTGTCTTTATGAGATCTGATAACTTTGTCACTGTAAAAATGAAAGTAGCAGTATTTTTTGGCTACCCATTTTATATTCAATGTTTTTGGTGGAATTGCAATTTTGCATCGTGCTCCACATTGCTGAGGGTCCTGAAATTCCCGTGACTTCCGCTTCTTTCTGACGGTGTCTCAGCGTCTGTATCTGTTCTTGGCATCGTGTAGTGCATCTGCGGCCTAAAGGTTGTTTGCCTTCTTTCATGGCTATGTGACCGAAAAACTCTAGTATTCTGCGTAGATAGATGGTTGATGATCTGATCTTGATGTTCAATTTAGTAATATAGATGCATTTGTGCGAAAAGCTGTCCAAGAATTACAAAAAAATTGAAGCATTTTCCTCCAGCACCACATCTCGAAAGCATCAATGCGATCACGGTCAGCCTTTGTCAGAGTCTAAGTCTCAGCTCCGTAGCTGAATATGGAGAAGACTAGGGACTAAATTAGTTTTAGTTTAGCGTGAGATGTTGCAATTCTTTTATATATCTTGCAGCAGGGACATTGCACTTTTGGCCATTCCTATGCGCCTTCTAATTTCCACTTCACAAGACCTGGTATTGCTGATGTTCGCGCCTAAGCCCAAGCACAAGAACACCGTGAGCTGTAGCTTCCTACTACGATCCACTACCTTAATCTTAGTTTTGCTGTAAATGATCTTAAGGCCCATTTCCAGTCTGCTGAGCTTCATTCTGCGCAGCAAATAAATTTAAATTTGATTATGGTGTCACCAATAGTTACTTCTCTCTCCCAGTTTTCGCAGACTCTCCTGATTACGCACTCTCCATAGGTATTGAATAGTATGGGTGACAGAATGCATCCTTATCTGACGCCCATTCTGAAACTGAAAGGATCCGAATTTGTGTAGAACACTGCTTTAAGCAGCCTGCTATTGGCCATTCGTATGATGTGACCATACACCACAGTTGATGTTTCATTATGAGAGCCTCAACGCCAGGCATTTTGACGCAAAGTAAAACTTTCTTGTTTGGTGCTTGATCTTGACACTTAATGAGCAGAATAGATAACGGAGATCAAAGGAGTCTTCTGCTTTGTAGTAGCACCATGTTTCTGTAGTATATAGAAGAGTTAGGTTAAAATCAACTCATAATTTCAAGTTTACTCTGCCAAATACGCCGTCTAAGTTTTCCACAGGCTGCAACTGAATTGGTTTTATGGGAAACTATCTTGGATGTCAAAGTCACGTCGAAATTGACTTCCTATATACCTAAAATGCGGTTCTTCTTCTAGGCCTTATAATGGAGGGCTCCAAACTATTCCTGTGCCATAAAAAGCTGAAATCTGTTCTGTCGCTTCACTTCACTTCACTTACAAATATTATGAGCTATTATGATATCTCACTGTAAAAGTACCACCCCTTTTATAATTTATTGTGCTCTAATGTACAAGCAAAGGTAGTTTTTCCTCCAATAATAGAGAAGATAGATAAATTGGATCATGGCCATCACAGTATTAGTTCACGCCGATTTCACGCCGGTGGAATGATCGGCGGCGGCGGCGTGGTAAAAATGGCCGGCGGCGTACGCCGCGCCGGTCAGCGCACACCTCTAGTTCCCATGCCCACCTTCCGGCTCCATCATCAGACCCTGGATATCATTTCGGTTCAGAGTACTCGTCAAGACAAAACAAATGAGCCCAAACACGATGGGGTTCCGACGTTTTATTACGGAGTTCCCATGCCCACCTTCCGGCTCCATCATCAGACCCTGGATATCATTCTGGTTCCGAGTACTCGTCAAGACGAAATAAATGTACTTGCCTCTAATCATTAAATTTATCCAAATTAAATATAAGTATGTATTAGGTAGGTATACCAGTGCATCAGACACTACATCTTTGTCCCTAGACTGACTTTTGCTTTGAAGAGTTTGAACGTTAATTAAACAAAAATATCAATAACGCGGTAATAATATAAGTAACGCCTGACTCAATCAATCAGTTTGATTGAACGTTTTTTTTTTTTGACAGTGACTTCTTTATTGAAAGAAAGTACAGTAAACTAACAAATACATAGAAGATAAAATTTAAATTTCCTAAAACTAAATAAACCTAAAAACTAAATTAAACTACCTTAATTAAAATACCTAAAATACAATAAAAATATTGCAAAAAGAAGAACGTTATTTGTATTATTTAATTTTGCATTCAGTTTGTTCTGTCAGGTAGACAGAATGCTTGTTTGTCACTCGGTAGTATAGAAATACCTGCAAATAATTAATCTAGTTAAAAAATTACTATGTATCATCTTTAAAAACTTAATATCACAAAACAAACAATATTATAATAAAGAGCGTGCGCGCTTCAACACTCAGAATTTAAACTTTCCCGACAAAAATTGAAAATAAATACATCGCGCTATGCGACGCGCTACAAAACACGGAATTTGACCTTGTAAATGCCGGCGCACATCGTCACCACCCCTGCGAGCCCCTCGGCGAGCTCGGCTCGTCGAGAATACCGGTTTTTATTCTCATCAGGAACGTTATCATTTCGTTCTTCATCACTTAGCGATCACCGAAATATTCCGTTCCGTTCCATCAAAATACCGGTTGTAGCACGAACGGAGTAAAATAACGGTATTTCAACGAAATAAAACGGTAATTCGATACCGGTTCCGATCCCTGTACTCTCCATTTGGACCACATCGGCCCACTAATAGAAACGAAAAAACTGTATAACTACATATTAACAGTTGTAGATTCATTCACTAAATTTGTATGGGTGTACCCAACGAAAAGCACGACAGCCAAAGAGACGTTAGACAAACTACGGTTGCACCAGCAAACATTTGGAAATGCGGTCAGGTTTATCACCGACCGGGGATCAGCTTTCACCAGCAACGATTTTAAGGAGTACTGTAATACAGAAGAAATCGAACACGTACTCATTACGACGGGAGTACCAAGAGGGAATGGACAAGTGGAACGGATCCACAGAATAATTATATCTGTGTTGACCAAACTGTGCATCTCGGAACCAGGACTCTGGTATAGACACGTCGGGAGGGTGCAAAAGGCCATAAATAGTACTTTCCAACGAAGCATTAACACCACTCCATTTGAACTCCTGATTGGCAAGAAAATGAAGATGAAAGAAGATGTAGAGATCTATCAACTATTACAACAGGAAGAAAGAGACAGTTATACTCAAAATAGAGACGAACTGAGAGTTCAGGCTAAACAGCAGATATTGCAGGTTCAAGAAGAGAACATACGCACATTTAATAAAAAACGTAAAGACAGCAGAAAATATGCGGAAGGAGACTTGGTCGCGATACAACGCACACAATTTGGCCCTGGCCTTAAATTGAAGCCAAAATATTTAGGACCATATGTAGTAACAAAGGTGAAGAGAAATGATCGATATGATGTCGAAAAAGTTGGTGATCATGGTGAAGGGCCGAAGAAGACAAGCAGCGTGGCTGACCACATGAAACAGTGGCCAGACCCATACTAGGTATTTATTTTTATTTTATTTTTTCTTTTTTCAAAGTTTATTTTGAATGATTGAATGAATGGTGAGGTATGGACATGAACATTGCCACATTCATGTTAGAAAGTCAAAGAAAAGTTCATATGTTTATTTTTATTTTATTTTTTTTAGCAAGCAAATACAGTTTACAGATTTCATATATATCTGTAGATCAGTTAACAATATTTGTTAACAATAGTTGTTTGTTTGCTTGCAGTATTTTCTTTTTAAGTAAAAAGTGATGTTATTTTTTTTTTCCACGCCTTATACAGCTAGTACCTATAAATTCATTCCAATCTGTTTTTGTTGTCATGTTAAATAGTATATACCTACCTAATAAGTGTTAACTTACATTAAGGACCGTTGTAGCTTTTTATTGTTAAAGTCAAACCGGCCGCCTTGTACCTTAGAATGTCGTTAATTTATTATTCTCTCTTTTCAAAAATTGTAACTTAATACTCAATCGGCTAAATAGGATTGTTTACCTACAATGTATGTACATTTATAAAAATCTAAATTTTTTTTTTTTTTTTTTTTTTTATGTGTGATAGACAAGCATTTGACTCCGATCGCACCTGATGTTAAGTGACGATGAAGCCTAGGATGTAGCATGCTTGTCTAGAAGATGTCTATTCACTCTCAACTTGAAGAGATCCAAGTTATATTTTTCTGGGAAAAGATGGGCGGGAAGAGAGTTCCACTCTTTTGCGGTCCTTATAAGGAAGGTGGATGCAAAGCGTTTTGTACGAACTCGTGGAATATCGACGACATAAGGGTGGAACCCTAATCCACGCCGAGTGACGTAATGATGGAATGGAGACGGTGGAATCAAATCATGCAATCCCAGCGCACACTCACCGAAATGTATCCTGTAAAAAACCGATAACCTGGCGACATTTCTGCGGTGCTCAAGACTCTGCAGCTTCTCCTGAGCTAACACAGGGTCACCAATGAGCTTCTTCGCACGCTTGTCAATTGAATCCAAGGCGGCCAGTTGGTATTTGGCAGACCCATCCCAAAGATGGCAACAGTACTCCATGCACGAACGGACTTGTGCTTGGTATAACTGAAGTAGCTGTCCCGGCGTGAAGTACCGCCTCACTTTGGATAGGATTCCAAGTTTTTTTGCTGCATTTTTAGCCAAGGATTCAATGTACTGACCAAAGTTCATGTTGGAGGATAGATTCATACCAAGAAGCATCAAATGGTCTGAAATCGGTACGGATACACCTCGGAAAGTTGGAGCCAGATCAAAGGGACTCCGTTTAGCGGAGAACAAACACGCCTGAGTCTTGGTGGCATTGAAACTAACCAGATTGGCATCTCCCCAATCGGACACTGCCCCGAGGGTTAGATTTACACGAGCCACCATGGCTTCTCGACAAGACTGGATTTCGTCCCTTTTGGCCTTCGCGCTGGATATATATCTGTCAACAACTGTGCTATCATCGGCATACCCAAAGGTACCGGGTATAAGCATGTCGTTAATATGCAGCAGAAAAAGAGTTGCAGACAGAACAGACCCCTGAGGAACACCGGCGTCAATAGCCCTATGATCCGAAGTGTAGCCATCTAGAACTACTCGGATCGAACGCTCACTCAGGAAATCAGCAATCCATTTACAAAGGCCTTCAGGGACTCCATACGCTGGAAGTTTACCCACTAGGCTAGCGTGCCAGACCCTGTCAAACGCTTTAGAAATGTCGAGAGACACGGCAAGAGCCTCACCGTGTTTCTCGATCGCTTCGCCCCATAGATGGGTGACATACACCAGAAGATCCCCAGTCGATCGCCCTGGACGGAATCCAAACTGGCAATCGCTGAGCAAGTCATTCCCTTCTAGGTATGCAAGGAGGCGTTTATTCAGTACACGCTCCATAGTCTTACAGAGTATGGAGGTGACGGAAATTGGGCGATAATTGACAGGGTCAGCCCGACTGCCTTTTTTGGGTACAGGTTGCACATTTGCTAACTTCCATGACGCTGGAACAACCCCAGTCTCAAGTGAGGAGCGATACAGGCGTGTCAGAACCGGAGACAACTCAGCCGCACAATTCCGCAAAACGACAGCTGGAATTCCATCGGGACCACTAGCTTTATTGACATCTAGACTCCGCAAGATTGCAAGGACCTCTTTTTGGCGTATATGGATTACGCTCATAGAGGTATCAACTTGCGGTAAAATAGGTGGGCATTTACCTGCAGCGTCTAGACGTGAATTTTCCGCAAACAGAGATGCAAACAAATTCGCTTTCTCTTCTGCGGTGTGTGCCAGTGATCCGTCAGGTTTTAGCAAGGGTGGCAACGAAGGACGACAGAAATTGGCTTCGACTGCTTTAGCCAGGGACCAGAACGCCTTACTCCCTGGCGGGTAAGAGGCTAGTTTGGTCCCAATGTGGCGTACATGTTCAAAACGGGCCTTGCGTAGCTGTCTTTTGCTGGACTTGGCGGCTTTATTGAAGGCTTTCTTTAGCTGGGATGTATTTGGAGCTTTACGCCTACGAGCATCAGCCCATGCTATGTACGCAGACTGCTTTAGTGCCTCAGCACGATTGCAGTCCGCGTAATACCAAGGGCGAGCTTTATAACCAGTCGGAACGTCAGTCAATTAGAGTCAACCTTGTGTTCTTGTTTTTACATTAGACTGTGCATACATACCTAGTGTCATACTTTGTAGTGTTATATTCAGACTTAGCAATCGGTGTCTGAGGGCAGACACAATTTCAGGACGGCCGAACCTGTAGGATAGGAACCGTATATCGGAACGTTACCGACAGAGAGAGGTGATGTAGAGCGAGACAGATAGATAGAAATGGCGGTTTGAACTATACGAACGGAACGGTGTGTGCTTGCGGTGAAATTATATTCAATAAACGTAATTAAGTGCCAATCGGTGTTTTCCTTTGTCAATATCCCACATACAATTATTTGAGAATCTGGGTGACCGCAAAATATTGCTAACTTTGGTTCAAATTGCAAATCGGCGTTTAAAGTTGAATCAAATAACTAGCCAAGAGCATGTCGGACCATGCTCAGTGTAGGGTTCCATAGCCGTAACTATAAGGTAAAAAATACGATGTAAAAAAGTGACATACGGACAGACGGACGGACGGACATGACGAAACTATAAGGGTTCCGTTTTTGCCATTTTGGCTACGGAACCCTAAAAAGGTACCTTGTGGAAAAATTAATAATATATTTTTTTGGACAGGGTACCTAATGGTGAATCAATCATTTCTCATGTGAGGGTTATTTAAAACTAATTCCACGCAAAAGAAGTCGCAGGCAAAAACAAGACTTCGGTTTGTAATAATAAACAAGAATTCACTTTAAATTAATAGGTATATTGTGAACTGAGATGTCCGGGGGTTGCAGGGCGGATCGAAATCAAACACAAGCGTACCGAATGACAGCTGGTTTATTACTGGCGTTACGCGAGGTGCACCACACACATGCATGCATACACATCAACTCCTCCCGACTTAATTTGGGTATCTGAGGACAAATTACACTTTACATAATATCAACTATATTTTATAATTAATTTTCTTACTCCTAGGTCTTAAACTACATCCATGTTGGGGAGCTGGTGATGAGCCGGGTGGCAGCCCGTTATTATTGTCAATCGGTTGCTCGGAATGCTCCGATACCACCAATCCTGACTCCTGGGCGTCCGCACCTGCAGACGTCTCAGCCCTCACCCCCTCCGCCAACCGGACCTCTTCCCCTGCACTCTCCGATGTGTTAGGAACAGTTTGCGAACTTACAGGGACATCGAGAGTACCAGTGAAGCTGTCCGGTCGCGGTGTGTAAACAACGCAGTCGGTTGAATGCACATCGCTATCCATTGACAATTCTGTTATCGCATCTGTATACCTAAACAATTGATCAATATGTCGCTTACAAATACTATTATTGTCCTCTAATTTTACCTCATACATTCTACGACCAAGTTTTTTGCAAATATAAGCTTTTGCCCAATACGGTTTCCTATTTTCATAGCATCTTGCCCATACAACGTCACCTACATCAAATAACCTACAATTTAAATTCTGTTTATTGGCGATTGACTCGTCACTGTCCACGCGCGGCGGCGGCGGTAGCAGCAAGTCAAGCCGACAGCGCAACTCGCGGCCCAACATTAACTTAGCAGGACTTGCCGCGGTCGTACAGTGTTTTGTATTGCGATATTCAAATAAAAAGTCCTGTAACTTATCATTTATTTTGTTGGCACACGAGTAGGTTTGTAATATGGATTTCAACTGCGTTTTACAAGTACGTACACATATTTCGGCTTGGCCATTACTACACGCATGATAAATAGGTGAAGTTAGGTGACGTATACCGTTACTTTTGCAAAACTCGACAAATTCCTGCGAGGCTATTTTAGGGTCATTGTCCGAGACTATTAGACTGCAAAGTCCAAATCTAGCAAATAAACACTTCATTTTAGTGATTAAATGCCTTGTAGTCAGATCATTTCCCATGTCCAAACATTCCAGCCATTTACTATAGGCATCTACTACCACCAAAAACGACCTATGACCTACAGAGAAATAGTCAATATGCACTCGCTCCCACGCAGATGCCGGCCGGGTCCAAGGCGCGGGCGGCGCGCGGGGGGGTGCTCCGCGCTGACTCACGCATACGACACATGCGTTAATCATCTGTTCGATATCGCGATCGATGTTAGGCCACCATAACCGAGCCCGCGCATTACTTTTAGTTTTAACTATACCCTGGTGCGACTTATGCAACTCCTGCAATAACCTACTCCTATGAACCGTCGGTATGACAACCCTATGACCTCGTAATAAACAACCTTGTTCTATTTCGAGTTCATTTCGGCATAAAAAGTATGGTAAGATATTAGTGCATGTTATTTTCCGCGGCCAGCCGTACTTAATGTACTTAAATACCATCCGTAGATTGTTATCGTTGGCCGTGGCTGTTTGGATGTCTTTATATGTTAAAGGCAAACTATTTAGTTGCAAGAAATTAACTGTATGCAAGTCACACTTATTTTCTGACGCATCTTGAGAACACGGAGTTGGAATTCGTGAAAAATAGTCAGCGACTTCGTTCTGTTTACTAGATATATACCTTATCTTGTAATTATATGCAGAAAGAAATATACCGAAACGGATTAATCGAGAAGCGGTCATTACAGGGATGCCTTTATTTTTACCAAAAATTGCTAATAATGGACGGTGGTCCGTTTTCAAAATAAATGGTTCCTGACGCCCATACAAATATTGATGGAACCGCTTCACACCGAACACGATGGCAGCTGCTTCCTTATGAAGCTGGCTATAATTACGTTCTCCGCCTGACAACGATCGCGACCCATATGCGAGCGGACGCTCGATGCCATCAGAACCGACCTGCGATAATAACGCTCCGAGCCCGTAAGGCCCCGCGTCCACCGCCAGCGACAGTACCGCGCAGGGGTCGAAGTGCGCGAGTACCCGCTCCGACGCTAACTCGTCCTTCATCGCCGTAAATGCTGCCTGATGCCGCTCTGACCACTCCCATTGGACATTAGCGCGCAATAATTCATGTAAGGGAGCAAGCAAGGAGGATGCGTTCGGAACAAAGTTCCGGTAATAATTAGCCATGCCCAGGAACCTTTTTAATTCCGTAACATTATTTGGCCGTGGCGCGTTGACGATCGCTTCCACTTTGTCTGGGCACTTATGTAAACCATTTTTATTTATTATATGGCCCAAATATTTGACGCTTTCCTGAAAAAAAGCACATTTATCTTTTCCTAATCTCAACCCGGCATTCTGAAATCGTATAAACACCTCCTCCAACCTGTTCAGATGTATTTCTTTGGTAGGGCCGGTAACACACACATCGTCAAGAAAGACGGCTACCCCTTCTATCCCTGCCAGGACGCTTTCGATTGCTCTTTCAAAAATAGAAGGAGAAGAAGCTAAGCCAAATATTAGGCGGGTATACATAAACATTCCCTTAGTCGTGTTGATGGTAGTGAGCCTTTGTGAATCTTTGGACAATTTGAATTGATTATAAGCTTGACTGCAATCTAATTTTGAAAAATGCTGACCTCCACTAAGTTTCGCGAAAACTTCTTCGATCCGTGGAAGGGGATATTTATCAATATATATGTCATTATTGATCGTTAGTGAATAATCGGCACAAATTCTTACTGCGCCGGACGGTTTTCGTACCGGCACTATGGGCGTTGCGTAATCAGAATGACTAACCGGAACTAAAATTCCTTTATCGACGAGTCTCATCAATTCCTCTTCCACGGGACCCTTAAGAGCAAAAGGTAGGGGTCGAGCTCTGCAAAACTTCGGTTTGACACCTTCTTTGAGCTGTAACTTAACTTCACCATATTTAAAACAACCCAACTCGTCATTAAATAATTCTTTATATTTATTTAATAACCTAGCGACATCCACATCACTCGAACAGTTTATACTATAATTTTCATTCGTAGTCGTCAGTTGAATTCCAAACTTGGCCATAAAATCACGCCCAAGCAACCCTGGGCCGCCATTTTGTACAACGTAGAAAATGATTTACTTAGTCAAGCCATTGTACGTCACTTGTGACGTAAAACAACCTACGGGTGTGATTTTATGTCCATTGTAGAAACACATTCGTAAATTACAACTACTTAACTGTATGTTCGAGAAGCATTTTTTATACATGTTATCAGATATAACACTTGTGCTCGAACCCGAATCTACCTCCATGTCATACTCACTACCGTTGATACTAACTGTCATTAATATAGGATCATAATGTACGCACCTCGAACTAAAAAGCTTACACTCCTGACAATCGTTACAGTCCTGGCTGTCCGGACTCGCATCGTCCGCTTGATCAGACGATTCAATATTGTTCACACGCACTTCACACACTTTCTTCAAGTGCCCTTTATTATGGCACTTCTGGCAGCGGTAATTTTTATAACGACACTTATCCCCCCCGTGTCCTTTCATACCGCACACCGGGCATCGACGCGCAGGCTGATTTCGGCTGGTTCCAGGACCCGCCCGGCCCGTGCTAGCCCTGTATAACGGTTCTTCCTTGACGGTTGCGGAAGGCAATGAGAGGGTTTTCACCTTCCTGGCGCATTCTGCCTGCTGCGCAATTTCTACGGCCCTCGCGAACATGAGTGTTGCAGCGTCCTGCTCGAAGAGTCGGTCCCGCTCCGGTCCTGCACGCAGTCCCAGCACGAACTTGTCTCTCAACAGCATATCGAGCGAGCTCCCGAACTCGCAATGTACTGCAAGTCCTCTGACTCGAGCCGCCCACTGCTCGACACTTTCATCCAACTCCCGCGTCGCCGCGTAGAAATTCGCTCGATCCACGAACGTACAGCACTTCGGAGTAAAATGTTGATTGAGTACACGAACCAGATCCTCGAACTTCACACTCTCAATACTTTTAGGGTGTACCAAGTTCCTCGCCAATCGATACGTTTCGTCGCATAAATGCGTTAACAGTAAGGCCCCTTTGTTTTCATCTGCCACTGCATTTAACTTGATGAACTGCACTAACCGACTATAGAATATGCTCCATTCTTGAGAATTGTGATCAAATCCCGACAAATTCCCAAGAAATTTAGCCATTTCACTTATTTTTTTTTATGGGTGGGTAGGTAGTCACCGTCGTCGCCACTGAGATGTCCGGGGGTTGCAGGGCGGATCGAAATCAAACACAAGCGTACCGAATGACAGCTGGTTTATTACTGGCGTTACGCGAGGTGCACCACACACATGCATGCATACACATCAGAACCAACAATTAGTTTGCATTGCACAGTAAGTAAACGCCATTACGCATTGACCGTAGCGACACCTAGTGTCATAAAAGAAAAATAAAACTTCCTTTTTAGCGGGATAGTGAACGAAAGAACTTTCTTATACAGCCTATAAAATTACCAACCAATGTTTGTAACCTCTTCAGTTTCAATACCCTACTCTCCAGGCATAAATCGAGCCGCAATTTCAATAAAATCGAATGTAACCGACAATAAGATCCCACCAAACATTCCAAATTCAAACTCCCGAATATTGCAAGCGAACTGGTAAAAGCGTAAAAATTCGAGTGGATGGCGCGGAAACACCGGAAAACCGGTTTCCGCCGGATAACACTAGCTTGTACCGAAATGTAACACCGCCTTAGGGTCTCCCTATATTATCCATACGGAATCGGCTGCAGCCGGTCAGAAAAAGCTATGTCCGCGCAATAAAAGCAAAAAAGTCGTAGACGTCGACGGCGTTTTCGGTTCGACCCCAGGCGCCCCCGGCATCCACCCAGTCCGACCCAACTCGTGGGTGGTCCGGCTAGCGACCTGATTCGACCCCAGGGAACGCCACGGCCGACCACCCGGTCCGACAATCGCTATGCCCATATGGTTTGCGAGTTTGTCAGATTCTAAAAAAAGGACGTCGACGGCGCCGACGTCTTTTTCGCCCTTATAGGACATGTGCACAACGAAGGCGCTACCAACTGGCAAAGTATAAAGACGTACAACTAAGTAGTCCAACTTCGGCTGATTAGGAACGCGCGACACGTACTCAACACAGACGCGCGGAGTGCGATCCATATTGGAGCATTCTTACGCATTCTTAAATATTTTCTTGCAGTGCATTCGTTCACGGCGCGCACACATACAAGCGCGCGATGTACAATACAATACAATACAAATATTCTTTATTGCACACCAGAAAAACATATTACAAGGGTACATTACACAATTAACATAACCTATACCTATTATATATACTATATATGTACCTTTTGTAAGAAGAAAAATTACTGCTAGAGTCTGTGCGGAAAGAGAATGGGATTTAGATT
Source organism: Eudemis profundana (assembly GCA_947034925.1). Lineage (NCBI taxonomy): Eukaryota > Metazoa > Arthropoda > Insecta > Lepidoptera > Tortricidae > Eudemis > Eudemis profundana. The sequence continues at coordinate 21,737,466 of OX344805.1, read as the reverse complement.
TGAGGGCGCTGTAATGCTTTTCTACCGTATTTGCCATACTGGTTAGGTTAGTTCCGTTTTTTGCCACGCCTATTCTCTTTCCGCACAGACTCTATTATACTGTGCAACTGGTGCCGCCAATCCAAATCTTGTACTCTATCATGTTGCGGTCACATTAACGGGAAACGCTGTTAATATCGCGAGAAAGGACGATTAACGTTAGTGTTGGCATTACTTATACTTGACATAGAAATTTATAACCAGTATTTTTTCAGGCCTGATCAGGTTTCTTGTAGAGTTGTGCCCACTCGTTCTTTGAAAAGAGCGCTCCGATCTCGGTCAATCGGTCAAAAGAACTAGTTCGGTCTTTTAGTTCCTTTAGTTCAGGAGCAAATCTCGAGATCTGAAGGAAAGAAAGGAGCTAGCTATTACATATTTGATTTTGACTCATTCGATAATTCGCTCCTAACCGACTTGTACCGTCATATCGACTACTGAACTAAAAGACCGAAGACCGATTAAGAGCGCTTAAGAGGAACTAATTCTTATCGGTCCGAGGTGGGATTTCATTCCTTTTAGTTCTTCGGTCCTGACCGGCACAAGCCTGATTTCTTGACTGTCCGCAGTGTCCCTTTGTCGATTGCGTGGACAATAGTACATTACATACCGAGGCCAGTAAAGTAAGAAATGTCTCAGATCACGTGTAATGTCGGCCGAGGCGAAACCGCGGACAACAAACATGTAATTTAAGGCTTTCTTATTTACTGGCCAACGTTTGTATACTATTTTTCTGTTCGACGGAGCCAGAAAGCGGCATCTTCGTTTAGCGCAGCGGCCGGCAAGGTTAGGCTTTCCGGCCGGAGGACAGAAAAAGGCTTTTTTGACTGGTTTAAGCCGATTTCGCGTCGATAGATGTGGGGAAACCCTTAGCGGTTGACTTACACTGTGGAATCGCGCCATTTGGTGGGTGCCAAATGAATGTTATTGGTTTGGCTTACATTTTAGGAGTGCTAACCTACTTTTGTATATCATAATTTTATAGGAGAAAAAGAAGGCAGCCTTTTAACTTTTAAGATGTGGTTTTGGCGCACAATAGAGTACTTACCCGACAAATGAAAACACTTTTTTATGTACACTCACGGACAACTAATTCGGGTCATTTTGTATGAATAATTACTGGTAAACCGGGGTTACTTTAAAATGCAGGGGCGACTTTGCAAAAGCAGTTTTTCTTTTACATAATCGATTTTTCCATTGCTAAACTCAATATACAAAATACTTTGGTTGGTCTTGCAGCTGATTATCAAATTGCAACCAGCTTATGAAGTGTAAAAACCATGTTATAACTATATTAAATCTACCAAAGTAGCCCCATTTTTTCCTAAAGCCACCCCGTTTTACGGTGTATATAGAAAATTACCCGAATTCATTGTCCGTGAGTGTAGTATCAGAACACTCAAGTATCTATGAAAAAAAAATGACAATTTTACTCAGTTGGCTTATCATCTTATTTTGAGTTTTTGACCTTTTAAAACCGTTACAAACTCAAAATAGATGAAGTTTATTTTTTGCAAACATTCGAAATTAGATTTAAAGGCGTGAAATAATTTAAATTGACTACAGTAGGCTTATGATGCTACGCTTTGTCGCGTGATAAATAAATTATAAAGCATCCGTCACTCTCACACACATTTTGTTAGAACGTGACGAATGCTTTATCATTTATTTATAGCGTGACAAAGCGTAGCATCATAAGCCTAAAGATAAGTAGAGGTTTATGTATTAATTGGTTAAAAACTTCAATCAAATTAGCTCACGAAGTGATAAATTCGTATCCATCTGCTTGATTCCAATAGTTTAAAGGACAGTTTAGTAGGTACCTATCAGTGGCGTGGCGTTGCAGAAATCCTTGGGCAAGCCGGAGCAGCTTTGGCTTCAATTTTCTTTGAGAGCGCTAAAATTAAGTGCTGAACTGCCTAATATTAGGCAAGCCGATGAGAATCTAGTTTAATGGACGTCACGCCACTGGTACCTAACGTTAGGTTAGGTTAGTTAACGTACTGTAAGAAAGAAGTTTTGAATATATTTGATGAGTAAGTGTTTATTATTCTTACAGATTCGATTCAAGTGGTCTGATAAATATCATCAGCTGAGAAAATGAACCCAACAAAGTGGAAGTGGGTTTTCTGCCTGTGCTGAAAAGTTCTATTACGACCAAGAGTCTAGTAAAAAAAATAATTTATACACTGCACGCTTTGCGGTCTTCTAGTGCCTTTTGAAATTACTTACCAAGTGACCATAACGCGTCTTAAATTACACATAGTTGCTAAATAAAGGCGCAATAAAATAAAAAATGCTCAAAGCATTGACGTATATATTTATAAGGACTGACCCAACGGCCGCGGTTAACTCTAAAAAAATATTTTAGATACAAATATTCCATATTGTTTCTTAACCTTCTTTTAGTCTTCACATCATCATTTATGTAGCTTTTGACAACTAGGCATTTAGGCATATTTATTTTAAATTTTACGGTTATGCGAAAGCTAAGCTATGTTTAAATACCATCTAATCTGTCAGTTGGTGACGAAATATATGGAGTTTTGTGACGACTTGTTAGCAGCTAGTTAAGAAAATGTGTTAAATAAAAAAGCCCATCCATTCATACGTAGATTAAGACTTTACATTTATTATGTTATTTTGTATAATTTTATACCCCGTGGCCCTCGGGCCACCCACGCGGAAAAATTACAGTTTCGAAGGGCTCAAACAAAAAAGAGTTTAAAAACTAAGTATTGTTATGTCGAATCCAATCCGAAAAAGCTCATTTATGAAAATCGACTGACAATCGGGGGCTGTTTCATCCTGGCGTCGACTGGCTTTGCGTTGGGCTTACAATACGAGTTTTGCCTACGAGTGTATATAACCGCCCGGCCACGACATTGCGTGACCAGTGGCAGCGGCAGCGGTGGCCATAGATGAGAACGAGAGACCGCGCTCCGACCTCTCGCTCCCACCTGTGGCGCTGCTGCCGCGGTCGCTGGTCGCGCAATGTCGTGGCCAGGCGGTTATAAAACACTTCAGTGTCAGGCGGTAAGGACTGGGCTAACCAGCCGAACTAATAGTGGTACAGGCGGCATCAGATAGCCTGTAGCATGCAAAACGCCATATATATCGTCACACATCCTTACTTGTGATATATTTGACGCTTTGGATGTCATTATTTTTTTTTTCACACTTGCTCGAAAATAGTGTTGTTACACGTAGGTTTTGCGGGCCGTAAATGACCTATTACGCCCTAGGGCGTAATGGTTTTCTTTTTAAATTTGAAACGCTGGTTCTGTTTTACTCTTATGTGTCATGTTCAAAGGAAACGCCAACTTACTTTTTTAACTTTTATTACTGAAATATTTATTTAAAGAGAACTGTTATTGCAAATACCTACATGTAAACACATATTTCTGTAACATTAATTAAATGTTTAAATAGTGTATTTCAGTATTTTGCAAATATAAAATCAACCATTTTAAGTCTTTACCGCTATGGTTTCCGAACGTGACTTGACATTCGCATTGTCTATGGATTATGTCACTAATGTCACTGTCAGTTTTATAATTTTATTAAGGTTAAGTAAGGTTATTTTAATCAGCTTTTCTCACAAGTGTGATGAAAAACATTGTGTGTGCCACGGGCGGTAAAGGAATTGATACACAATGTACTAATGTCGCCTGTACCACTATTAGCCCCCACGCCCGTTGGCCCAGACCTCATATACACAAAACGTAGGCAAAATAATTTCATCAGTTACACATTTGCTTTTCTGTCCAATATACGTCAGTCTCCTTAATTAATAATTCAAAACCATTACTTACCACACGAGAATGTTCAGCCACTTGTCACTGTTCTGAATTAAGCCATGTAATGCTAACCGGTCGTTGGGCCAAAGTATAAAGATGTACAAGTAGTCCAACTCCGGCCGTTTAGGAGCACGTGACACATTTTCACATATACGCTCGATAGCACATCTGAGTGAGTGCGATCCATACTGGAGCATTTTCACGCATTCTTAAAGCTTTACTTGTATGTGTTCGTACTCGGCGCGCACACATTGAACGCGCGCCCGCGATGTACCTTTTATAGGAAGAAAAATTACTGCTATTATACTGTGCACGTGACTGATAACATTTGCATTACACGCCTAACACAAGTCGCTGAACATACATTATCACCTGGACTTGAGAATTATATACATCAATGGCGAAAAACAAAATGGCGGAACAGTGCAGCATTAGTCGCGCAGGTGGCGGGCATTAGCGGTGGTGAGTGCGTCGGCACTTTGCGGAACCGCTGATTTATAAGGGCTTATATTTTATTTTGCACTACACTGTACATACAATTTTATAAATTGCTTTAGTTAATTTTGTCGTGGTTATTATTATTTATTTATTGACATAACAACAACACACGAATAAATAAATTGAGGGAGCGTGCCCATCCTGTGCCTTAATTACAGAAGTGCAACGGCATTCACAATAAATGACGGTTTCTAAAATTTAAAATACTACTTAACAACTCTGGTTTAAATATTTAAAGCATTAAAATTATATATTAAATAATGACAATGTAAAAAAATATAATTTATGTGACGTGACTTATTGTGAGCTATTATGCGAATTTAATTTGTTTGACAATAGGATTTTACGCCTTCAACTTAGGATAATAAAATTAAAGTAAAAATACAGTTTATTCTGTTACCAATAAATTACAATCGATTAATTTCTGTATTAAATAATTATGTAGTAGTCGCCTCTTTGGCGTAGGCCTCCCCCAATTCTTTCCACGGCTCCCTGTCCTATACCTTTGACCATCTAATGCGGCCGCAATCTTTTTATAAATATATCTGCCAACCTTTTCTTTGGCGACCTTGCTTCTTTCAGCAAAGTATCATATCTACGATACTTAAGGTACTTTGCCTTGATGTCCATAGTCTTGGGACGCCCTTTATATCCAGATCATGTTCTTTCTGATACTGGCTGTATAGTGCCTGTTTCTGAACCACAGTGTGCCTACCATGAATTGACTTTTCGATCGGCGCTAGCGAGTATCGAGCGCTCGATGACAGTCTATCTCTATCGTACTATCAGCGCGTGCGAGAGAGGCGCACTGACTCTCGATACGTTAAACTCGCTAGCGCCGATCGTACGCTCAACTCATGGTAGGCATACAGAAATATATCGAGATATAAGGATTTGTATGGCAAAGAAGCGTGTAACGTTTTTCGCTTGGCGTTTGACGCCAAAAGTGTAATTTAGTGATGGAAAACATAAATTTTCCATTTCATTTGGTGGTATTTGAACAATTAATTATACCATTATTATCAGATCTTCAAATCTGCTAATAATATTAACGGAAACTGAAGTTGGTACGGAAACGGTATTTAAAGTAGGTGGCCGCTAAGTTTTACCTAGATTTAGAAGTCTGTGGCTGCTAGCAGTATCGTAATGTGACTATAACGACACTAGTGCTGTTATGGGGAATAGAGTGTAGACTTCTCTGAACTCATATTATGTATGTTCTTATATTAGTGTTCGTGACCAAGTAAAAGACATAAAAGTACAGGAGTAGAAAAAATCTTTTAATGGCTCAACATCAACATTTGCATTACACGCCTAACACAAGTCGCTGAACATACATTATCACCTGGACTTGAGAATTATATACATCAATGGCGAAAAACAAAATGGCGGAACAGTGCAGCATTAGTCGCGCAGGTGGCGGGCATTAGCGGTGGTGAGTGCGTCGGCACTTTGCGGAACCGCTGATTTATAAGGGCTTATATTTTATTTTGCACTACACTGTACATACAATTTTATAAATTGCTTTAGTTAATTTTGTCGTGGTTATTATTATTTATTTATTGACATACCAACAACACACGAATAAATAAATTGAGGGAGCGTGCCCATCCTGTGCCTTAATTACAGAAGTGCAACGGCATTCACAATAAATGACGGTTTCTAAAATTTAAAATACTACTTAACAACTCTGGTTTAAATATTTAAAGCATTAAAATTATATATTAAATAATGACAATGTAAAAAAATATAATTTATGTGACGTGACTTATTGTGAGCTATTATGCGAATTTAATTTGTTTGACAATAGGATTTTACGCCTTCAACTTAGGATAATAAAATTAAAGTAAAAATACAGTTTATTCTGTTACCAATAAATTACAATCGATTAATTTCTGTATTAAATAATTATGTAGTAGTCGCCTCTTTGGCGTAGGCCTCCCCCAATTCTTTCCACGGCTCCCTGTCCTATACCTTTGACCATCTAATGCGGCCGCAATCTTTTTATAAATATATCTGCCAACCTTTTCTTTGGCGACCTTGCTTCTTTCAGCAAAGTATCATATCTACGATACTTAAGGTACTTTGCCTTGATGTCCATAGTCTTGGGACGCCCTTTATATCCAGATCATGTTCTTTCTGATACTGGCTGTATAGTGCCTGTTTCTGAACCACAGTGTGCCTACCATGAATTGACTTTTCGATCGGCGCTAGCGAGTATCGAGCGCTCGATGACAGTCTATCTCTATCGTACTATCAGCGCGTGCGAGAGAGGCGCACTGACTCTCGATACGTTAAACTCGCTAGCGCCGATCGTACGCTCAACTCATGGTAGGCATACAGAAATATATCGAGATATAAGGATTTGTATGGCAAAGAAGCGTGTAACGTTTTTCGCTTGGCGTTTGACGCCAAAAGTGTAATTTAGTGATGGAAAACATAAATTTTCCATTTCATTTGGTGGTATTTGAACAATTAATTATACCATTATTATCAGATCTTCAAATCTGCTAATAATATTAACGGAAACTGAAGTTGGTACGGAAACGGTATTTAAAGTAGGTGGCCGCTACTTCTTTTCAGCACGCGAGGTACATACACCTTCTACTTCGACATATTTCTGTGGTCTGAACTACAATGTTAGATAACACATGCTTTATTAGTACATTGTGTATCTAGGGCGGTAAGTAAGGAATTACAAACGAGTGTTTGTTATAAGCCCGAGGTGAAACCGAGGGCTTTTATAACACGAATTTGTAATTCCTTTACCGCCCGTGGCACTCACAATGTTTTCATCACACTTGTGAGGAAATCTTAATAAAATAACCTTACTAATCGCCCCAGTATGACAAGAAAATATTAAAACAGACAGTGACATTAGTGAAATATGTCAAAGTCATAGACAAAGTCAAGTCACGTTCGGAAACCATAGCGGTAACGGCCATTTTAGTTGATTTTATATTTGCAAAATAAAAATAGTACATTACACAACTAGGGTGGTAATACAAAGAAAGGCCGAGATCGCAGATTTTTGCGGCCCGAGCTGCAAGCGAGGGACGTAAATATGCGATCGAGGGCTTTCTTTATTACCTCCCGTGTTGTGTACATCATTTTATGTCTACACTTGGCCAGAAAGCGGCTTTTTCCGTACGCCCAGCGTGCGGAAAAAGTCACTTTATGGGCAGGTGTGGCATAAAATACATTATTTAAACATTTAATTAATGTTACCGAAATATGTGTTTACATGTATTTGCAATAACAGTTATCTTTAAATAAATATTTCAGTGTAAAAGTTAAAAAAGTAAGTTGGCGTTTCCTTTGAACATGATAAATAAGAGTAAAACAGAACCAGCGCTTAAAATTTAAAAAGAAAACCACTACGCCCTAGGGCGTAATAGGCCATTTACGGCCCGCAGAACCTAAGTGTAATGACACCATTTTCGAGCAAGTGTGATGAAAAAAGTTATACAACACTTTATACCACCAATGCAGGTGCACCATCATAATATCAATGATGTACAAATACTAAGCTAAGCTCAACAAGTCCATCATATTACAACTAACCGTAACAGTGTATAAGATCTCATCTGTATTACCCATTCAATTATAATGTCCCCATTAAATTACTCCAACTATCTTTGAATGCGGTATCAGTTGGGTAGGGACCGGTAATGTAATGTCTCCTTTACCGAAGCAATCTCGTGGCTGCGCGTAATTACTCCTTTGACAGACGAGAACCTGTCAATCACTAGCTATTAGAGGCCACAGATAGCCCGCAGTTAGCGATTTATTAAGGAGGAGGTAATTCATTCCACACATTATGTGTGTTTGCTAAGATATTGAATTCAAGTGCAGCGATAATTATTTCTTACATAAAGTTTGTGGCATCGTAAGTTCGTATATTCAAAATAAATTGAAGAATGTCGTAAGCTATAGGTTAGTATAGAATTGTTATAGAATTATTTGATGTCATGTATGTGCCTGTGCCATAAGCAGCAAAAGACATCTAATGGTGGTTCTGCTGGGGAGTATGCTCCCCAGCAGAACCACCTTGCAATCTTTACGGCGAAACTATTGACGTGGAATATTTTTTATTGGCACTAGAATTATATAGATTTTTTTTTAATTTTCCTATATGCATGACGTCATTACGGTGCAGCATACAGCGTGGACAATCGTGGAGATCCTTGGGGAAGGCCTATGTCCAGCAGTGGACGTCTTTTGGCTGAAAATGATGACGATAATGATGATACAGCGTGGACAATTTTGATGGGCGCTAAAGGGAAGTTAGCTCATTTTTAGGGTTCCGTAACTCAAAAGGAAAAAACGGAACCCTTATAAGATCACTTTGTTGTCCGTCTGTCCGTCTGTCAAGACCCTTCATCTCGGGAACGCGTGGAGGTATCGAGATGAAATTTAAACCACATACTCAGGTCTACGGACCCTTGTAACTGTAAAAAAAATCAAACTTATGCCGAAAAAAACGTATATTTCGACACTCTAAAGGAAACTCAAATGTATAGGGTGCTTTCCGTTGACCTAAAACTTTGACAAGTATTACCTTAATATACTACGAGTATAGGAAAAATCTAAAAATTATACATTTTTAATTAAATCTTTAAAATATAGTCTTTATTTAAAGTATTTGTACGAAACCCTCGGTGGATGAACCCGAATCGCACTTGCCCGATTTATATTTACAGGACACACTCTTTTAATTTTAAACAAGAAAGAAAACTGTATTTATTTTCTAAAGTTCAATTGTTTTACCCGGCAATCGAACCAGAGAAATATAAAAAAAATAAACACACGCTATTTCATTCTACGAATCGATAGTATTTATTGTTCACAATAAAATTTCTTTAATAAAAATGTTTGGTCTTACAAGTAAAAAAAATCCTGAAATCTAGCATTAATTTAATTTCATCATCAATTCTAATACAAGGGACTTGCGAATTTTATAATAGTATTTTATGCAACAGTTGTATAAGTAGGCTCAAAAAATGCGAATTACGTGAGTTGCAAATATTGACGCAATGAGCGTTTTTTGACTTAATTATACAAAATTGCATACAATACTTTTTCTACGACTAGGTTTTAAAATATAAAATACATACCTAAGCTGAGCTGTTTAAACAGCTCGCAAACAAGGCAAATATGACACATTGACTGACAGTTATCTATGGTAAACTTTTTTTTTAATTTTAAGTAGGTACATATATCGCAAGTGAAACGAAGTGACGATAATAAAAATACTTTTTTATGTTGGCATCAATAAATTTAATTCGGAAAGTTTTGTTTTTCTTAAAAATCGTAGGAATTTAATTGTTTGTTAAGTTGGTAGTTGTGCATTTTTATCGTAAAGTTAGAATTGAGCGCTTAATCCTTGACCTAAGTTTTACCTAGATTTAGAAGTCTGTGGCTGCTAGCAGTATCGTAATGTGACTATAACGACACTAGTGCTGTTATGGGGAATAGAGTGTAGACTTCTCTGAACTCATATTATGTATGTTCTTATATTAGTGTTCGTGACCAAGTAAAAGACATAAAAGTACAGGAGTAGAAAAAATCTTTTAATGGCTCAACATCACAATTATTCTTGGTTTCCCTACACAGACCACAGCTAAGAATAGACTGAATTCACGTTAATGTTAATGAATTAAGGTGTGTTTCCCTAAGATTAATTTTAAGTACTCCCACCTGAAAGGCCGGCAACGCACCTGTGACTCTTTTGGTATTGCAGGTGTCTATGGGCGACGGTGATTGCTTACCATCAGGCGACCCGTCTGCTCGTTTGCCCCCTATTTCATAAAAAAAAAAGTAAAGCAAATAATCGCCGGGAAACTAAAAATACATGCATCTCGGGGCTACGGACGTCCGGCGGATAAAGCGCGAGTGCCCGCCGCGTGATATATCGCGCCATTACGCGCGTTATTGCACGTGCACGCCACGATACACTGTTGAACTGTCGTTTATAAAATAAAGGCTCGATTTTCTAAGAATCGCTTACCGTCAGGCAATCTGCCGGCTTGTTTGCTCCCTATGACACAAAAAACAATTTGAGTACCTAAAACAAATACCAATCATAGTTAAAGAACCAAGGAAGTTACTGACTGGTGGCCAAGGATGTCGAAAAGAAATGCGAAGACGCCGGCTCGATGGTCAGACGACATCTCCCGCACGGCCAACAGGCAGTGGATGAGGATGTCACAGAACCGAGAAGAGGGTAAAAAAGAGGCCTATACTCAGCAGTGGGTTGATACAGGTTAATTAGACAGATACAGATAGACATTAACGTATAATAACATAGACGCACAGTTTCAAAGAAAAATGTCTATGAATCTGGCGCAAAATGACATTTGTAGTTACACTCAAATATACGCTAATAACGTTAATTTATAAGCTGTATCTATATGAAACTGTCATTCAAAAGATAACTTAGTTCCATGATACCTTTGTGTCAAATTTGCAAACGAACATTTGAAAACTTTATTGGCACCTATCAAAAAGTGAAACGTCAAAAGTGAACAGCAAATAAATGGAGTCGCTTTTTGGTAAAAAATTCGCGAAGATAATTAAAAAACTATGAAATCACGATGAGTACACTTGTAATTCTGCTTAATATTAATGCGCACTTAACTAAGAAGTATATCCCATATTTCTTTCTTGTTTTTTTGCTGCTATTAACGCATTTTTTTACGCTACATTTAGCCATTTTTGACAACTGTCGCCGTCTATGGTTGAAACCAGACTAAGTCAAAATCGATCCGATCGGCGAGCACTTTTGTGGGGCCATTTTTTCCGGCTGATTGTGTATCTAAGTATATCATACATCTATGGAGAGAGAAAACAAATATAAAGAAACTGGTTAACCTTGGAGTATTAAATTAAAACAATGAGAGTGATTTGGCAAAATTGTTGTAATCCGTTACTTCAAAAAATGCACAGATACAACTTGACAAGTAGTGTTACCTACCTACCACACATAAAAAAAATGAACAAATGGCTGCTTACTTATATTCTAACACAAATATAAACTCCAGGCAACTAAAAACACATGCATCTCGGGGCTGCGGACGTCCGACGGATAAAAGCGCGAGTGCCCGCCGCGTGATATATCGCGCCATTACGCGCGTTATTGCACGTGCACGCCACGATACACTGTTGTGCTGACGTTTATAAAATAAAGGCACGATTTTCTAAGCATCGCCTACCATCAGGCGACCCGTATGTTGTTTGCTCGCTATGACTATGACATAAAAAAAAAAACATTTCGAGTAATACAAATACCAATCATAAAGGACCACCGACCAAGGAAGTTACTGACTGGTGGCCAAGGTGTATTTTGATATTTTGACAAGTGCTATTTTATTTAATACCCTAGTGGCCAGTTATGTTAGTCCTTCAGATGTGTCATGTGTAAATTAAATACCTATTGAGACTCTTCGGTTATCTTCGTATTTGCGATTGTTACCGAATACATCTGCACAAACTAAAAAGTGATAAATCAGTAACGCAGCCCATCGGCAAATAATTTAACTTAGAGATTTAGCCTTTTTCGTAATTAGGTTTTAATTTTAGCTTTATTTTCATCTGTAGCGCATTTCCTTATAGTGACTGCTACAAAACTGCACACCGAGCATGGTCTGACATGCATTTGGCCTGTTATTATACTTTAGTTCCTTTTTTATCAAAATAGATACTTCGAGGTGTTATTAAAGATTTCCTTAAGTCATAAATAACTTTACTGAATGTGTGTTTGTATATTTTTATTATTACAAAACAGTATTTTGTTTCACAAAAACAGGCATACTTTTGTCCAAGGCTGTAATTAAGTACATGAAATAATGTTAATAGAAATGAATGAAATATACAAATAACTGGACATAGTATTTTTTACCGAGCGATGTTTATAGGCAATCTAATGTACCCATCCATTACATTACCAGGGGGCCGACACTCGTTTTTCGCCGAGCGCGACCTTGAGTGACGTCACTTACCGCCGGCGGTACAAAACTCAGTTGGTTGTCACGCGTTCGCATGCGTGCAGCCTACCGCTACGAAGTAAGTCCGATAGTTTTGACAGCTCCTTGAGCCTGTTCACGAACAAAAAAAACAAAAGCGCTCGCATGGACCGCGTCGCACCGCACTTCGATCGCGTATTTATAATTTAATATTATTATTTTGTTGATAATGGGGCGTGCGCGTTGCAGTGTAGTGTAGACGGCTGCAACAATATCCATAATAACAAGCATTTATCGTTTTTTGCACTACCCAAAACAAATTATAAGAAAACACTGTTTTTTAATTCAATCTATTTGTGAAATAATTTATTTGTGTATCGGTTGACAGCCCTAGCACTGATTTTACGCCGCGCGGGGTCGATGACCGCACTTCGGACGTTATGATTCCAGAATGTTCTTTTCTAATGTATTGCGGGAGAGTGTCGTATCTGTTCGAAGAACTATTATATAATCTGTGACATTACAATAAACTTACACTATTTTTTTTAGATATGTAAGTGGTGTAAAGGGAAAAAGTAATTAATAGCCATCAATTGGCGGGAATTGGCAATTTCGTCGCAACCACGTCCAATACAATTCCAGTTTGGACCAATAAAGCTCGAGGAACTGTGAAGTGCAGCGCAATTAAAATAAAGTGTTTTATTTGAGCAATCCATTTTATTTTGTCTTTTAAGGTGATTCGAATCGGTTGGTGTTTCGTACAAACAAAACTAGGGTCGTCATTCGCTTCGCTGCATCAATTATGTTTGAGGGCATTTCTCCAGAAATATGTCTGCGGTCACCTCATTCGTCTGGCCCTTTTTCATACTAAATGTATGAAAAAGGGTGGACGGAGACAGATGAATGAGTCGCAGACCTATTTCGGGAGAAATGCCCTTGAAATGTTATATTTTATAGCTTGATATAATATTTTGTTGCGCGAAACGACTTGAAAACATTGAAAAAGCCAAAGCATATTCTTAACAAAAAATGCTACTGATCGAAACTGGTCAATTGCACGTTAAATCTGCTTTTTTGGTATTTTGGTGGATTAAAACGACCCATCTGAAAAACATGTAACTTGCTGAGGTATTCTTAGATTTTGTTTTTTACACTGCGGTAAGTGTGAAAATAGATTGTTTTAAAAGTCCTCCAATTACAAATTGACGACTACTAAATAGCTCCTTATACCATTTTCTTTCTAGTATTACTAAAGTTGTACCTAATTATATCCTGTGCATTGATTGGAGGGTCAAACAGTCGTCTCGGTTGTCAAAGGAGTAATTATACGAGTTAGCGAGCGAGGCAACCACCGGGGATTGTACACAACGCGATTAACAGTATTGAATTCGTACTAGATTATGTATGTTAAGTGCGGGGTATACTTAAGCCCTTAGACAAATTTAGTTCGGTTTCTTAACACGTTCGCCGGCGGTACCCAAATTATGGAATGTACTAGAATGAGAGTAAAATTTCGCCAAACAATACCTATGATCTTATAGGGAACGTGCACGACGAAGGTGCTGCCAACTGGTGCCGCCAATCTAAATCATATACCCTCTCATGCTGGGGCGACATTGACGAAAACGCCGTTAATAACGTTAATTTATCGCGTTGAAGGACGATTAACATCAGTGTAGCTACGACTTACTATATTTGACATTGACACTTACATATTATCATTGACATTGACAGCTTGATTTGACAGGGGCGATAGTTTCCTTTATTGTCCACCCGTGTCTCTTTTGTCGTTTCGTGCACGTGCAGAGGCAAGCGCCGTACTGCATGCGTGTGTTGACTTACACAGTATGAGTCAGAGTCAAACTCGAGTCTGAGATTACACTCTGTTTCGACGAGTGTCATCGTTGTTGTGCCTCACATGACAGTAACAATTGGCTCCGTAATAATGGTATGGGTTTCGGCAAGCACCGTACAGACTTCGGTACAGACAATCGCGAATAAACACTGGCTAACCGTACCGTCACGCGAGTGCCGCATTGAAACGAGTGGCCGCGCTTTGCGTCTGTTACGTGCGCGCGCCCAGACAGCCCGCGATCGACAACCCTAACGCTCTAATGGAGCGTAGGTATTTATTTCAAAAAGTAAGCCTAGCTTCCATACTGCTCTATTTATATTCTGTAGTACCGTCATATAGCGTGGTGCACATTTTACGGTGATACCCGTTACCGCCCCCGAACGTGTTAAGTGCGATGCCTACTTCAAGACCTTAGAAAAATTTAGTTACTAAGGTTTCTTAAACTCTGGGCATTGAAGCTATAGCATTCCGTGGAGGTTGGGCAGGGTGCTAGTTTGGGACGCTACTTGCATAGACACATTGCCTCTCTCCCACCTCAATGGCACCAGTACTCAACGAGGCGCCGGTTCCGATTACATTTTTGTCATTCGGAGTCGACACCCTGGGCCCCTGAGGTCCCAGCGCACACGTTTTAAAAACCTATCCAAAAGGCTAGTCGACTGCACTGGTGACCGAAATGCTGGCAGAGCTTCTTCGCACAGCGAATGAGCATCGCCATACAGCGGGGAAACGCTGCCAGTATATTCGGCACCATGCCAAGAGGGCCCAATTTTTAGATAATTTTTAGTTTTTAATTTAGGTTTAGTTTATTTTATTTTTTATATATATATATATGTCGGATTCTCGCGTGACTGTCAGGATGGGTTAAACTGCAGAATCCTCGCCGTTGAGGTATGTTGGTTAAAGAAGTGGATTCATGTCAGATCAAATCATTTATTCGTCTGATTCTTTTGGCCGCTTCGGTAAATGACATTCTGGTGAGAAGAAGGGCCGGAAGAAACTCACCAGTTTCTCTTTTAAATCATCAGGCATAGGTACTCGAGTACCTGTTCATAGTTGTTACAATATTATGGCATAGGTACTCGAGTGAGCAAATAGACGATTACGTTACACGGTATGATTCAGTTCACTATTAATCGACAGAATTACAATTATCAAGTAGCAACTTTAACTACTGGCAGACGAACTGACAGAATCGTAAGACAAGTGTTGTCGCCACGACAGTCAGAAAGAGAATCGACACTCTTGCCCAACGAGCCCGCCCACGTGCATCGCAACCGGTCGTTACGTCACACGGCGTTCGCGCCATTTTAAATCTACTTAGTACTACAGTAGTCAATTGACGATCTTGGATTTCTTGAATTATCGCTGCTGTCCACGACATATATATTATATATATATTTTTTTTACTTAATTTTAGTTTAGTAAGTAGTAAACAACGGCCTTTATCCATTATGCTGGCTGCCTTAAGTTTTTTGAATGTTTTATGTCAATGTATGTCGCTTTTGAGTTGTGTAATAGTACATTACACAACTAGGGTGGTAATACAAAGAAAATATGTTATCTTTATTACATCCTGTGTTGTGTACATTACTTTATGTCTGCACTTGGCCAGAAAGCGGTGTTTTCCGTACGCACAGCGTGCGGAAAAAGCCACTTTATGGCCAGGTGTGGCATAAAAATATTAATACAAAATTCTGCTCTAAATATCGTTTTCCTACTAATTCGTTGTAAATGGTGGTAAATATTGTTCTGAGCGTTTTCGGCACTTCGCAGTTGTATTTTATTTGTAGTTTGCGTTTCTGTATTTTCTGTTTTAAATAAAACAATATTTCATCAAAGTATAAGTAAAGGAAGTCACTAGCGTTGCCTCGTTCGTGTCGAGAACACCTCCAATAGGTATACTCGTAGTTATGATTAACTAATGAGCTCGTTAATCGCAGCTGAGCCGCCTGTGCCGATTGAGCCGTCGCGTCGCAGCGTTAGGCTCGGATCGCGCCCGGGGGACGATTGCTCTAAACACAGGCAATTAGACCCATCCCGGCAATTCACACATGTGCGTGCTTTACAGTGCATTTGCCTGCAGTCAATATAATTAAGTAAATTGCGAAGTAATGTGTGGTTCATAAATTACGATTAATTGGTACATATCAAGCCATTGCTGCATTATCATTTCGTCTAAAACGCAACTAGTACTAGCGGTAACAGGTCTAAAACGCTGCTAGTCTAAAACGCACCTCGTCTAAGCACTGTTCTTAGTCATCAAGTATCCCACTAATATTATAAACTAGCATTTTCCCGCGGCTTCGCCCGCGTTGTTCCCTTTATTGTCCCAAAGGAACTCTTTACCGGGATATAATGTATTCTATGTTTCAATCCAGGACTTGGTCTACTTGCATGCCAAATTTCAGCTTGATCCATCCAGTCGTTACCCCGTTATTAGGTAACAAACATCCAAATATCCAAACATCCAAACATCTTCACAAACTTTCACATTTATAATATTAGTGGGATGTGAAAGTTTGTGAAGATGTTTGGATGTTTAGATATTTGGATCTTTGTTAATAAATAACGCGGTAACAACTGCATGGATTAAGGTGAAATTTACATGCAAGTAGCCTTAGTTCTAGATTGAAACATAGGTTACTTTTTGTCCCGGTAAACAGTTCCCTTGGGATAGTAGCGGGAATAACGCAGGGACGCGGGAAGCCGCGGGTAAATGCTAGTTTATATTAAGTAACTGCTTTTCAGTATCGTACCTACGTCACAACACGCTACACAGAAGATATAATTATCATCACTCGGCATTAACACGTGCATTTCGTTTTTCCGGCCGTCCTTATCGCGGGAACAAATGGCTTTTTAGTTGGAAACAAATTTGAGCCGACACATAGCGTACGTTGCTGGGACATACGTGAGGGCGGTTGGGGGGAGCCGACGCGTTGCCTTCGATTTTTTTCTTATGTTTATGTTATTAGATTACAGCTGGATCAAAGACACTAAGCCCCACATACACTGGAGATGGCGTTCAATGGAACCCACCCAAAGAAAATTAAAATTAGTCCCTCCTATCTGATTATGGCCTAGATGGCCGATGGCAGATTACATAGTGAAAAAAAAATGTTTATGTTATAGATTATGATCAGGCATTAGAAATACCCATGCTTATACACCGTGGGCCCGAGTAATCCGACAAACTTTAACTATAGATTCTAACAACTATTAGGACTTTAAATGAAAGAAACATTTTGTCTCTTCATTGGTTTTTTTAATGATTTATTTTGTTCCTTAAGACAAAATCCGACCTATGTTGATATAAGGCCGGCTTTACACCTGTAAGTTTTACTTACGTAAGTAAGGACGCAGCTATACGTTAGACTGAGATAGCTGCTTGACTATCTCAGTCTAACGTATAGCTGCGTCCTTACTTACGTAAGTAAAACTTACAGGTGTAAAGCCGGCCTAACGTTATTTACTTGTAATACTATCAGGAATACGTGGTTAAATTCGGTCGGGTTATTCGGGCCCACGGTGTATAACTAAACTTTGCCGTCAGCGTCGATGTTGAGTTGTATGGAGGCGAAAACTACCGCGCATTCATAAATCCGCCGTTATTGTTCGTACCCAGTGACACTCGCGCCGTCAAGATGAATCTAATGATCATCATTTATCAAAATCGGATGTGTCGTTGAGTAGTTACGAGAGGACATAAGAACGGACATACATACAGGGCCCTGTTTCATATACATGACAATGACAGGCGACAGGTGACAGGTGACAATTCGACATTTTGACAATTTTTCGTTTCATAAACATTACCTATGACAAATAAGTTGTGGTGGAAAAATTACAATTATGTCAAATTATCGCGACATTTTGACATATTTCTGTTTCATAAAAATTTTCCCTTGACAGGCGACAGGTGACAATTTGTCGCGAAAAACTTGACATATTTATTTTATGAAACACAAAATTGTAATTACAAGTTGACAAATTTGTAGACTTGTCGAAGATTTCTGACAGGCGACCTCACCCAATGTCAGCGGCTACTTCTCACTAACTAATTACTTATTACCAGTGAAATGGTGCTAACATCGACAGACGATAGTAGCAACAGCGATGAAGAATATTTAGTTCAACCAATACGTCGGCGTCGTCGAGCATTTAGGACAAGGGCAAACTTTACTTTTGACGTAGTTGACTCCACATTTATGGAAAAATTTCGAGTTTGTAAAACTACCGTCGAATACTATATAATAACTAAAAATAATATAATAACTAAAATAGGACAAGAATTACAACACTCAACAACGAGAAATTTCGCACTTACTCCCACTCAGCAAATTCTGTGCGCATTACATTGGATGGGAATTGGCGCACAATATCATATATAGTCCAAAAGGCTTTTCTGCGAATGATGTACAAGAAAATCTACTGCTATTACCCTTTCTTATACCCCACAAAATTTTTACTTGGGAGTCTTGGTTTTAATTCCTTAGAAGCCCGGCGCAACCTTAGCTTACTTATAGTTGCATGTCGCGTCCTCCGTGGTGATTCCAGTTGTCCAGAATTAGTGGAGCAACTAGTAAGGTTTTATGTTCCGGATATCCCTAGGATTCCCTTACGACCGCGTACGCGTGTGCTTTTGGCAGTGCCTCCAGCCCGCACAGCATCCCACCGGAACTCACCGTTCCTTCGCGCCCTTGCACAACTCAACGCGCTCTTGATATCCGCACCGGAGTGTGACTTACTTGCATGGCGATGGGCGGCTGTGTGTCAGGAGTGCTTGAGATTCTGCGAGATGATGGATGACAGGCCCTCTAGTGTGTAATGTTTTTTTTTTCTTATTTTTGTTGTGTAATGTTCTTATTGTAAATCCTGAATTTCACAGTGCAATAGTAACCTGTAATGCTGTGTAATTAATTTGTAAATTAAATAAATAAATATAATTGCAGATGCACATGGAGTAAATAAAGTGACTATACATCGTTGTGTAAAACGCGTCTGTGGATTACTGACTAGTGAATTATTTGGAGAGATTTTTATTGCTACCCTCATACTGCTATATCATTTTACCAAAAAAGTATGCTGTGACATATTTGTCGCAATTTACGACAATTATATCGATTACCATGACAAAAAAGTCTTGACAATTTTCTTAAATACTGACATTTTAAAACGGACAATTGTAGACTTTTATGAAACGCGATTAACAGTGACAATTTTGTCAACTATTTACCTGTCGCAATCGGACATATTTGTCACGTTTATGAAACAGAATTTGTAGCTACAATTCGACAATTTTGTCAAAAACTGACAAATTGTCAACTTGTCACGTATATGAAACAGGGCCCAGGTCAAACACATAACCCTCCTTTTGGGCTTCGCCGCAGTTGGGTAATTAGTAAAGTCTAAAGGATTCGTTAAGTTAAAAATTCATAATAAATATTAAATGCAGGCAGCGTTCCATGCTTACATACGGTACCATGTGTTTCCATTCCCGTAATTCCTCTTTGATCTAGTGAGGAGAGCCGCCGCGGGTGCGAAAAAAGAAGCCATATGTTTTCAGCGCCTCTATTCTGGCGGCTGGAAAAGTCCTACAGCTGCTACATAGCTGCTACATAACGAAAGTCACAGCAGAAGTTACAACAAGTTACAACGAGTTACAGTGAGATTTATTTGTTGCTGAAGTTACAGTGGCACAATGCATGGAAAACGAGAACGGAGGGTTTAAACTGGAGCTAATTTTGTATAGGAAACGTGCAGGAACTATATGGCAGCTCTAAATCGACTAGAGACACTTTGCGGACAGTAAAGGAAACTTATCAGGCCTCAAAAAAATACGGGTTATAAATGTTAATGTCAAATATAGTCGTAGCCAAACTAACGTTAAAAATTGTTAGTTTTTTAAGCTATTTTAATTAACCGTTTCCACTCAATATAGTACAAAAAAGGACCTTAAAATAAATAGCCGGATGGAGCCGAACCAACAGATAACTGAAGCATTTCTAGCGAGCCGGTGGCTTTGTACATACGAGCCACACACACATTCAACAAGTTTTTTCCTACTACCCGCAGCACGCACACATTGACCTGACTAACCAGCGTTAAAGAGACCGGTGGACTAGAGGTGCTTCAGTTTTTTACTTGCGAGGCTATGTTCGGCTATTTATTTTAAGGTCCTTGGCACTAACGTGTCAGGTTCTGCTCTGTTGCCTGACAAGCGAACTCTTGGATGCTCGTTATGTTATGTTCGGTTCGTTATGCTAGCCCGACTGGTTTCAAAACTGTATAAAGGTAGTTTAAAAAAAAGTACATATCTTGATAAGGGCTTAAAAGTACATTACACAACTAGGGTGGTAATACAAAGAAAGCACGAGATTGCAGAAGTTTGCGGCCCGAGCTGCAAGCGAGTTGTTGTTCCCGTGTTGTGTACATCATTTTATGTCTACACTTGGCCAGAAAGCGTGCGGAAAAAGCCACTTTACGGCCAGGTGAGGCATAAAAAAAGAAGAAGGCTCTTAATTGATGTATTTTGTTTTGAAATCGACCGATGATTTCATTTTGCGCAAGTTAAAATTAGATAGTGTGTACGTCGTCAACTTTTCCCAGGTACTGACAGCTATTGGCCATTTTTAAATATAATTAGTTCGTTAAATCTCATTGACGCAACTCGTTTAGTAATGAGGGCCGACACGGGCTAGGTATGTGCACGAAAATATCGTACACATCTCGTGTCGCGGCTTTAGGTTATTACGACAATGCGGGATTTCAGCAAATTTAAAAAATAGGCAACAGAGCAGGAGTGCTGGCAAACTGCTTTCCACCAGAGCTGGGCGAGGTAGCAGAGCGGTGTGCGAGGAAAAAATTCACCAATCAACGTGTAGCCTCGCTCAGCGCGGCCCGGCATTGGTGGTTTTTTTCCTCGCACACCGCTCTGCTACCTCGAACAGCCCTGGTGGAAACGCAGCCTTAATTTTTGGAATTTTCCTCAAAATCAAAATCTCCTTAACGTCAAAGTTGATAATATTTAAAAGCACAATACAATAAAGGTTTCGGAAAAATAAAGATCTTCCCTGAGATAAGATTCAGCGTAAATAACCTATAATGAAATGGCAGCTACTTAGATGCAGCCCCGCAACTTCGTCAAATATTCCTCGTGCTTAAAATACTACTTTTCCAGAATACAATACGACTTTATTGCACACTTACAATTCAAACTTAAATTAAGACAATGGTAAACTATAGGTGGACTTGTCGCTAAAGGGGTCGTTTTCAATCAAATATGTCCATAGTGAAGGGTTAATTTAACAAAATGTTAGTTTTGTTCCTCTGTGTAACGAAAGTTATCCATACAAATTGTATGTAACTTTCGTTACACAGAGGAAGCTTAAACCTTAACTATGGACATCTCGCGCCGCGAACGAACGCACTACAAAGTTTTACGAATGCGTAAGAATGTTCCAGTACGGATTGCATCGTCTGCGCCTGTACCTCTAGCACAACTGTGACACGCGACTCTTTGTTGCGCGACAAATGCTACCTATCTCTTTCCACTCAATATTGTGTGACAGTGACAGGTGATGCTCAGTCGCGCGAGAAACGAAGTCGCGGCCAGTTATGCTAGATGTACTAGACTCTAGATAGGTATCGTGCGCTCTTAAATGGTCGATGAGTGACAACGTGTTTATCTTTATACTTTGGCAGTGATTTACGCTTTCTGTTTTCTGTCAGTACTCAGTAGGTACCTTAGTCACGGAACTGTTTTAAATGTATGTCAGCGTCAGTGGGTAGGCGTCGTCAGGATGCCCATCAGATTGCCGATAATTTGCAGTCAAGCGTAGGTTTCCTTCGGTTGAAGTTCGACTAGTAAAATAACGAAGAAACACAGTGTGCTAGGTTGCGTTACGGGATGTATCCCTTCGCCCAAAAGGCTAAGGTCAACCATCACTGGCTCCAATTCCATGTCCAGCACAATTCACCAATTTTCTGACATGCCAAAGATTGACAAACCAATAACAGAAATAAATCACTTTTGAATAAACGTCATTGTATCGCAACCAAACACACACTCAAGCATAGACAGACTTGACATTCATTCGTGGGGAGAACTCTGACACTGGGACATGTAGGTACACATTTTTAAACAGTAGGTTACATTTTCGCATCCCGGCGATATCGTTTTGGCCTTTCTCGCCGCCATACAGCGTCATATTTCATCACAACATCGCAAAATAAGTGCGCGTCGCAACTTATTTTAATTCCCATGGTTTCTCCATGGCACGTGATTTAATGTTACGGTGAAAAATGTGCTTTAGTTGTGTTTCAGGGGAGGAAATGTGTCAGAGCATATCCAAACTTAATGGAGTTTGTTTTTTCACAGGGAAAGCGGGTGCTTTTACGAACTGAAGGGGAATTTATAACATTCATGGACATACTTTTTGGCGAATTTTAGAATAGGTACCTATGAGTTTGGAATATTTAGTTTTTCGAAATTTATGAACTAAATGTGTTTTGAGATTAACTAATAGCACAAAATAAGAATTAGTACTAACTACGTACAGAAGCCTATCTCCCTAACAAAACTGTCGTTCGCGTCGCATGGCCGGATGGAGCTGACCCGCATCCGACCGTCTCTCTCTATCGCATAACGCGTGCTCTTTTTTCCACTCTAGAGTGTCGAGATTTAATAATTATTACCGCGAAACCGAAACGCGGAGTGAGTCAGTCCTGCCAATAGGTTCTCGGTTAAGGAAAACATAGTGAGAAAACCTGAAAATATCCGCGAGGAAATTCAAAGGTGTGTGTGAAATCACACACCCGCAGGGTGTTAGGGAGCGGACCCATGTCCACAGCACGGCGCCGTATGCCGTGACGCGCCACCTTAGAGCATTTAGACTAAGTCTAAATGCTCTAAGCGCGCCACAGAAACTGTATGGCGGGCTCCGCGCTACATCACGGCGTACGGCGCCATGCCCTGGACATTATGAGTGGGCCTGTGCCCAGCAGTGGAATGAATATGGGCTGATGATGATGATGATGGTTTTGATATTATTGGTTTCTAATTTGACAGTTTGAATCTGGTAGCCTTTTCACCAGGTTCTTAAGCGACTTTGCTTGAATGACGGGAAAAAGTATTTAGCTTATGTTTTGGTAGTAATTTTTTAAGAATAAAATAGCCTATTAGACTATTGAGTCTATCTATATATGATTTTTGTGAGAAACCACATCAATTCCTCCTTAGTGGACAAAATAACAAATCTACAACCATACTTTAAATACTGAAATACTGACGAGAATATTGGTGTTCTCGATCGACAGGACTATAAAATACCCCAGTGGAGTTACACCAAAGCGTAGTAAAATTGTTAAAAATAGCGAATTTTCTATTAATGGCTCTGGTTTCAGAAATAAAACGCATTCAAGCCCATTTTACCCGTCAAAAATAAACCGTTAAAAGCCGAATCTAAATTTAAAAGAATGAACGTGGCCCTAATGCCTTCTCTTAGCCAAGACACGGCATTGGTCTTAAACTCCGTGGCCTTAAGACCAGTAGGTGAGACGAGAGAACGCTTTTACCCTAATGAACCTCTGGGGTTTTTAAAAGCATTTTGGGGTTGAATTTGAATGCCTTTTATTCTACGTGCAGACGGAGTGGACCGATAAATTTCAACAATGTGTTTTAAATGGGATTTAACTTTGACGGGGAGTGTTTGGCGGGAGTTTCAGCCGAACCGTAATGTAGACACATGATATACGTAGCATAAAATAAATGAGAATGTTTTAGCGAGTGCGATGAACTGCACTAGCCACAGAAACACATGTACAGTCGGCCTCAAAAGTAGCTGGACACTTTAGTACTACGCCACGATACAAATGTGTTCAGCAACTTTTGAGGCCGACCGTACACAGAAATATATGGAGGTAGAATGAAAACGTATATGTACCTCGCGTGTTAAAAAGAAGTGGCGGAAACCTACTTTGCACGCCGTTAACTTGAGTCGCCGTCAACATTATTACTAAATTTGAAAATCTGATAATAAATGGTATAATTAATTGTTCAAGTACCACGAAATGAAATGGAAAATTTATGTTATTTCTCACTAAATTACACTGTTGGCGTCAAACGCCAAGCGAAAAACGTTCCACGCTTAGTTCCCATACAAAGCGACGAACTACATTCACGGACACTAAATTCGGGTCATTTTCTGTACATAGAAAATGACCTGAATTCATTGTCCGTGAGTGTATTTCCTTCTATCTCGATATAATAGTTCTGTGGTACTAGCTACAACATACAACGTGTATTTTGATACAACCGCAAATTTATTTAGATTTTAATATGCATCAGTAGTTACGATATAACACATAAGTAGTTACGATATGCGACTGTGAATTATCTATAAATCGTTTTCCATAAGAATTTCAAGAAAAAGTTCGTAAACACTTTAAGTTCCGAACATTATCAACTTTATTGTAAAACAAATCATATTAACTAAACCAAACCGCAAATTGCCATAAATGTTATGCCGGTCGCTTTGTACTTTCGAGTGACACGTACACATCAACCAGCGCTAAGAGCTCGTCCAGAAATTATGTGATCGTCTATGGCGGGGGGGGGGGGGGGGGGGGTCAGAAAAATATCACGAATGATCACGATGGGGGGGAGGGTCTGAGAAGACATCACGTGTAATCTTTTTACACAACGGGAAAGCCAAAAACAACCAAATTACAACAATATTTTCTAAGCTTATTTACGCAAATATAATTTATTTGTCAACTTTAATAGTACATTGTGTATCAAGGGCGGTAAGTAAGGAATTACAAACGAGTGTTTCTTACAAGGCCGAGGCGAAGCCGAGGGCTTTAATAACACGAGTTTGTAATTCCTTTACCGCCCGTGGCACACACAATGTTTTTCATCACACTTGTGAGGAAATCTGACTAAAATAACCTTACTTAACCTAATTAAAATTGTAAAACTGACAGTGACATTAGTGACATATATCAAGACGACAAGTCACGTTCGAAAACCATAGCGGTAAAGACTTAAAATGGTTGATTTTATATTTGCAAAATACTGAAATACACTATTTAAACATTTAATTAATGTTACAGAAATATGTGTTTACATGTATTTGCAATAACAGTTCCCTTTAAATAAATATTTCAGTAATAAAAGTTGAAAAAGTAACTTGGTGTTTTCTTTGAACATGACAAATAAGAGTAAAACAGAACCAGCGTTTCAAATTTAAAAAGAAAACCATTACGCCCTAGGGCGTAATTGGTCATTTACGGCCCGCAAAACCTACGTGTAATGACACCATTTTCGAGCAAGTGTGATGAAAAACATTATACAACTTGCTCAGCGTCTAATGGTACCTAGCTTACACAAAATGGGGGGGGGGGATCGGTAGCGATACAATCACCAAGGAGGAGAGGGGGGAAGGGTTAAAAATAGGTCAAATTTGATCACATGATTTCTGGACCAGCCCTAAGCGACCACCTTACTAGAGGTCCTTCAGTTGTCTGTTTAGCGAGGCTATGTCCGGCTATTTATTTCAAGGTCCTTGGTTGAGGTTACTTAGGTATTACAAAATACGTCGATATGAGCTAAGTGGAAGTAAATTAACGCACGAAGTTAAACAGAGAAATTTTGTATAAAAATTCCATGACCCACACGAGTCGAATTAAACAAAACTATTTCTCGTAACTTATTCTAAGCGTTTGTCGTCAAAAATCAATCGGAAACTTATTCAATAACCCACTGAAAGTAATCAGACGGGAACTAATCAATTGAAGCGCCCTTTCGATATCAAATTTCTCGAATAACTTAGGGCAGTGTTCTTCAAACTGTCTACTACAGTCGTGCCCGAAAATTTAATGTGCCGTGGTCACGTCTGTGTTGCCATATTGAGGAGAAGCTTAATAGTACATTATACAACTAGGGTAGTAAAACAAAGAAAGGCCGAGATCGCAAATGTTTGCGGCCCGAGCTGCAAGCGGGGACGTAAATATGCAATCGAGGGATTTTTTATTACCTCCCGTGTTGTGTACATAATTTTCTGTTTTCACTTGGCCGGAAAGCGGCTTTTTCTGTACACGTAGCGTACGGTAAAAACCACTATATGGCCAGGTGTGGCATAAAATAAATAGCCGGATGTGCTAGTAGTCTCGCTAACAGATAACTGAAATGAAGTTCCTTTTTTTTTTGGTTGGTCTGTGTCCCGTTTGGTCAATATTGGCCACTTCGGGAAATCGAAAGTTGTAGACGTACGTAGACTTTAACTATGCAACAGATGCTCAGGGCCCTGAAGGGGACATCTGGTACTATGGGGATTGCGAGTAACCTGCTGACCTTAGTTTAGGCCAGCTGAATGGAGATAACCTAGGGGCCTTCCTCACTATCTAGGCCCAACCTGCAGGCCCTCCTAAATTGCTCGTAGCGAGGAGCTCTTACAGGTTGTCTGTAACGTCCGGGGCCAAAGTGGCCCGGTTTATAGCGCGCCTTGGGGAAGGAGCTTACTTTTCCTGCCTCTGTCGCGTCAGTGTCAGGGTCAAGGTCAGGGTCATTGGGAACCAGTGGCGTAGCGTTGAAGAAATCCTTGGGCAAGCCGGAGCAGCTTTGGCTTCAATTTTCTTTAAGAGCAATAGAATTAAGGGCTGATCTGCCTAATATTAGGCAAGCCGATGGGAATCGAGTTCTATGGACGCCACGCCACTGTTGGGAACTGAAGTGCCTCTAGTAAGCCGACCGCTTTGTACTTACGAGTAACACGCACACATCAAACAGCGTAGTAGCATGCACACATCAACGAGCTTTAAGCTACCGGTTCACTAGAAGTGCTTTAGTTATCTGTTAACGAGGCTGCGCCCGGCTATTTATTTTGAAGTATTTTTACTGTAACGTCGCATGATTATAATTACCTATTAGTTTCTATAATGTACATACGTAATAGATACAATTATTAAAAACAATGTTTTTTTTAAACAAAACTGGAGAAATACAGCTCAGAAGCCTCAGCGCGAACTACTATTTTATGGCCTCTGATGTTGAAACCCTTGGTCCATGAGGCTTATCGGCACAGGCCCTTTTTAAAGAAATTAGTTGGCGCTGAAGCCCCGTTTAAGACATAATACGTTACTATACGTTTATGAAATTCAATAAAGAATCTGAATCTGAAATGAGAATCCGACAACTCGGGAACTATACCAAGTCAATCAGAATTAAGTCGAATGTATTAAAGCGGGTTTTCTGCGACACATGTCTGAAGAACGGCCGAAGATATTGAGAACCACTGACTCAGAGGTAAAAGACTGAAAAGCCGTATAAATCAGAACTCAGGTGCCTTTTGCCTCTTCACTTAATGCATTTCGATGGCGTTTGAATTTCATGAAGCCGGGAGCTTCAAGCTTCATTCTTCATGTAAATACGTCCGCTTATTGCCAATTGATTGGATTCTCATAGTATTACGTTTGATTTAAAATCTAAACGGCCGGTGCATAAGGATGGAAGTTGGTCATTTTAAATTGCAAGTTTTATTCTGCAAATAGACAGTTGTGAGTTTTAGATGCATTGGAAGAGTCCTTCGGTAAATATTTAAAAAAACCGGCCAAGTGCACAGGTCGCACACAAAGGCTTTCGAAACACCGACCAGCAAAAGGGCGCCAAATTTTTGTCATTAGAGTCGTAAAGCCTCAGAAGTCTTTATGATTCGAATCTGTGGTAGCCTGTAGCCAGGGGGAACATGTAGTAGCCTATCTGCACCACCCGCTTACTTATCACACGCCTGCGTGGTAGAGTGCGCGGTACAGCGCGCCGCCGCGACGAATAAACAAGACTGTCAGACTTGTCACTTGCAGAAAACTTACTACACTGTCCGCGCTGTAAATTAATGTCTTTCCTGTATATAAATATTGTAATTGTTGTAAATACATATTCTGTAAATATTCCCTGTCTTTCCTCTACACGGGAGGTGTATGCGCGCGCCTCCCGCAAGTCTTTAAGGCGCGGTAGGACCTGGCTCGCATTTCACATACAAACTAGGGTCGGGCGGAATGCAGATTATTGCAGATTATCTTCGATTTCTAACATAAAAGTATACGTTATCAACCCAAACATGAGAGGATGCCCTGCATGACTGTGAAATCATGATTGTCAGGTATTAATTTTGTCAGAAAAGGTAAATGGTGATGAACAAAATGAAAAAAAAATGAAAAAAATACTTTATTTTATAGTGTTTTCGCGCTACTTTTCTATCGAGCGAAGTGTTCGCTATCGTGTTCTAAGTGAGAGGAAGCCCTAGATACAGTTCTGAATATTATTATATATGTTTTACAGTGACCTAAGAGTCAAATAAGTGCTCTAAAAATGATTTGGAAACTAGGCTTCCGTGCCCGATTCTGGTCTCACCTCGCCTTAAGCCTCGAAATGAGCGTTATTCACAACACTACTCTAGAGTCTTTTGTTTACTAGGGTGAAAAAACTACCAGAAAACAAATAAAGATCCCAAAATGTCTTCAACATACGTTTAGGCCCCATTTAGACGGGGCGAGAACTCGCATGCGAGTTAGATTACATTGCGGGCTACCCAGATACGATGAGTACAGATGATCGAATAATCACCGCAGTGAAATGAAAATCGCAAAAGAGTTTTCGCCCTGTTTAAATGGTGCCTTATGCGCTGTACCCTTGCTTTCAGCCTTGCCGCAGTATCAGTGTCTCAAACGCTCCCAAACGAAAACCATTATCTCTTTCTCGTCCCAACAGTCACGCTATCGAGTGAAAGAGACGGCACGTTGTCGAACGTAGAACGAGTGGCCAAATAGCCTGACAACGGGCCGCCGTTAAGAATTCAGGACTAGAATAAAACGTACCAGCAGCGGCAACGAAATACAACGATACGGGCCGGTCGCGAAATAAAACGAATGCAAGGGATCGCCACACAAGCCGCCTTGCGATTTTAGATTGTAGTTTTAAGGGTTCCGTACCCAAAGGGTGCCAACGGAATGCTATAACTACACCTCCGTGGTCCGTATGTCCGTCTGTCCGCCTGTTACAGGGCTCTATCGTTTGAACCGTAATAGTTAGAGATTTGAAATTTTCACAGAATGTGTATTTCTATTGCCGCTATAACGAAAAATAATAAAAATAAAATTAAAATAAAAGGGGGTCCCCCATACAAGAAGCGTGTTTATCGTTTTTTTTCTTACTCTAATAATTAGATATGATTGACAAGTTCACAGAATATGTATTTTTATTACCACTATAACAACAAGTAAAAAAAAACAGGGGTCCCCATACAAGAAGGCGTGATTTTTGGCGACTCTTTCTCGATAGAAGTACAGAACCCTCTGTGTGCGAACCCAACTCGCACTTGGCCGGTTTTTTTATACCTTTTTAATTTGGAGGTTTTGTGAATAAAATTAATGCGAGAACTTGATGATTGGAATCACAGTCGCAGTGTTATTTAGATTAAGGTCACTCGGGCAAAAGCAACTACGATGCAGAGGTAACTAATTGAAGTTTCTCTCAATCTAATGATTTTAGATTGAGATAAAAGAGAAGGCAAATTAATCGACTGGCGTAAATATTGTCAAAATTGGCCCTCGCGTCTGGTCTCTAGAATGCCACAAACATAATTTATATAGACTGATAACAGTAAAAACACATTACTCCTTTGCGTCGCGCAGTTAAAAATGCATGAAACTTATTAAGAAAAATAAAAAAAACGCTATCGTTGAATTACAAAAACCGCAGCGGCTATGAAACTGTGTGGAACGCCTTTTCTTGTACGAGGTCTGCGTAATTTCGCGCGAACGTTCGGTTTCGGCTCTTCCTAAAACTATTTATTGTATTTTGGTCTCTCTTCCACCACTTCTTCCAACTAGTGAGTGAAAGAGACGGGACGATCGACGCTTTTACATTTTTGTAGCCTTGTTTATATTTTGAGAATGAGGTTTCCGTAGATGAAATGGCTTGCCGTAGTTTAAGTACACGGGAGTAAGGAGGACATGCCTAATCAACGTATTAAAGATGCGTCAAAAAGTTGAAGCATTTATATCGATAATGAAGTGAATTTAAGGAGGCATTAAGATAATTTGAGGATGTTTGCCGACTTAAATAGAGATCTAAATAATCTGAATGGTCTACAGGGAAATCAAAAAAAAGATCCCACTGTAATCTGGGTCATTATTGAAAATTATCATTCTCCTGTGCACTCATAAAATCGTACCCTTGGTCAAATAACGTCGTATCTGCAAAATGACAAATTTTCAGGATCTGTGTGTATCATGTAGTTCGTGTGATTTGAATGACTTTAGAGCAATAAAAAAACTTTGGACGTAAAGTCACATGCGACGTTATTTGATCAAGGGTACGAAATATTGGCGAATAGTCGGAAAATTTAGGATGGCATTTTTGGCTATTGTCTAGTTCCCGCCAAGCTGTACAAATGTGACAGTCCACAACAAAAGGTACCTTAAGGCGGTTAGCGCTTACGCTATTATTAACGTCGCTCCAATATTATTGCGGCGCTATGCGACGTAAGCGCCAGCCGCCATAAGGTACCTTTTGTTGTGGACTGTCACAAATAACCAAAAAATGCTGTACTGATGAGGCGGAATCTTCTGAACTACAGCCAGGGCAATGATGTCCTTCAAGAATCACTAGACATGGGCAAACTGTGAACTAAAGCCTGAGTGATATGAATCTTTAGCTCTCAAATATATGTATCATTCTTTTAGCTCAGTATATCCGCGGTGTGTCAACAGCTCAATAGCTCTTATAAGCTCAGTAGCTCCGTGACGTGTCAACGTCTCACTAGCTCTTATAGCTCATTAGCTCCAAATCTGAATATTTCCGAACGAAAGAGAGAGCATTTAGTAACAGTATACTGTGACAAGACAGGGACGAAAAGTTCGTGTTAATCGTGTCTTAATCGGCCTAGTTTCAGTAGTTCGGTGATTTAGTCCGGTTCAAACAAATATACAAGGTGTCCATGAGCATTGCGAGGGATTTTAACAATATTCCAGATTTTCGGATATTCCAGACCATATTATTCGGCTCGGTTTTAGAGATATTTCCATTTTTGTGTAAAAATGTTGTAATGAAATCTCCAGTATGAAACACCTTTATGATTGCGACGTTGCGAGACTTAACCATCTAATTTGACTGTCAAAGTCAGATAGCAATAACCGACGTTGCCAGCTCGTCGCAAAGGCACGTTTCCACTAGATTAGAATTACTAAGCAATTATTATGTATGAAAACATAAAAAAATTAAAAATCATAATTCGACCTAGGTTCATATAACATTTATTACTCCTTAAAGCCTCAGGAATTCGTGGTTAAAATATCTCGCAATGCTCATGGGCACCTTGTATATGAACCGGACTAAAATCACCGAACTACTGAAACTAGGCCTCTTAATCAATAAAAAGAAAAATCACCACATAAGTTTAAATCCGCAACGCAGGCTTCGTGAGATGGGTACAACTTTAAATCGGCAACAGGCTTCGTCAACTCTTAATTAATGATTACACTACATAACCCTAGTTTAATTCTTTGCTCGTATTGAATTTACATGTTGTATAATTATTTGAATAGTCCTAAAATTAACTAAAACTACTTAGTAAACTAAAGTTGATGATGTGAAATGAAATTAAAGATAAAAAGCTAAGAATAATTGTATTTTAAAATATCAAAATAATTGGGCCCCCTTAGCATGGTACCGAATATGCTGGCAACGTTTCCTCGCTGCATAGCGATGCCTATTCGCTGTGCGAGAAAGCTGCCAGCTCCTCGGTCAACAGTGCAGTCGACCAGCCTTTTGGACATGTCTTTGATGAACATGTGCGCGCTGGGACCCCACGGGCCAAGGGTCTCGACGCCGAATGGCATGAAAATGTATTCGGAGCTGAGACCGCTGTATTTGTGGGTTTTTAGTTTTTCGGCCGCTTTTGCCGCCATATACTGGGTGTCCCTAAAACCAACGTCGATACGAAAAGGGCTGATAAACCAGCTCATAAGACACCAGATTGTATCCACTTGTTTCTTTTTATTACTCTTACTTATTTACTTAACAAAGCCCATCACATAATACAGCATAATGCCTATAATTCCTATATAATCCAAAATAATCATTCATCTCAGTACAAAATAACATCATATACATCATACATAACATAAGTTATATTTCTTCATATATTATATTAGTATATTATCCAGTTTATTTCTGTAGTTTAAGCAATGCACAGCGCGTGCACTATTCATAAATGTTACGATCGACCCTCATAAAGGGGCCAAACTGAAAATCAGCGCTGGGCTTACGCCCAGCACATGCTGAGTTTTGACCAACATGCTGCTACCTTCTGTTTATGTAAACTTAGGATATTTAGTTTTAAGTCAAAACCCTCTAGTTCTACTCTGTTACCTAATAAATATGTTACCGTGTCATGTTGTGTCAATAAATGTATTTTCATTTCATTTCATTTTCATTTTTCATTTCATTTCATTAAGTAAATTTGACCTCAGTCAAAATCTCTTAGTTTTCGAGATATTGACGTTTTTGTACAACTCTTGCTACCCTGACTCGGTAATTTGAGTGTCATGACTAAAATATCAAGTAAGTATTTTTCAAATTTGTGTTTTGATATGGGTAGCCAAATAACTATTAGGTTAAATTTAGGGAGGTTAAATTTACTTAATTTGGTGTCTTATGAGCTGGTCTGTCAGCCCTTTTCGTATCGACGTTGGTTTTAGGGACACCCTGTAAAATAAATCGTTGTATATTATGTAGATATATTACCGTGCATGATATAGTAGTCGCACATGTGTAATTGGAGTGTTCTTCTAAAGCTAACAGCATTGCACTTCATTAATAGCGCGACCACAGGGGGCATGTTCGCCACGGTCTGAATTCAGACGGAGTAGCTTTGTTCTTATACTTCGTTTACTAGACTAATTCACCAAATTTTTTATCGACTTTTGAAAGAATAAGGATCCTAATTCGATTACTTCTTTATGTTTTTTTTTTTTATTTATTTAAGAAACAAACAGTCTTAAATAACATTACAAAATATCTTGGCGTACAAAGCTACAATTACTAAAATAGTAGACCTATAGTTTCCTATATGTAATTTTTTTGTTGAAAATTAACAAGTTCTGTGACCATAATAATGTGCAAGGTAAATGTAGACAATACCAGTTTAGTCCCTTAGAGTTCAATCCAATTGACATTCAATTCCGTAAATTCAATCGTAATACATATATACTTATTATAAATTGTAAAAGATTGTGAAGATTGGAGGTTTAGATGTTTGAAGGTTTGGATGTTAGTTTCTAAATACCACGGTAAAAGCTGAATGTATTGAGATGAAATTTGGGATAAAAGTAGACAAAAACTTAGATTGAAATGAACCTGACTTTACACCCCGACAGGAAGCTTCCTTGGGATTTATTAAGGGAAAAATGCAGGCGAAACCGCGGGTAAGCTGATACTAAATATCTGGTAAGTTTAAAATTGCTAGCGCTCATTAGAAACTATCACTAGTCACCTCCGCTGCACACGGCCTGCTGCCCCTGACATCTGTCGACTGAACAAACAAAAACACGGGCACCTCATTCCGGATGCAAATGGAAAACACGCGAGCAATCTACCGAGCGCTGCGATTTTTCGCTGCGCTGTGATGAAGGACGTCATTATTAACTTTGGATGTTCTTGTTAATTTTGGCAACGTCTCATGGGTACCTAGAGTGTTAAAAAAGACGCGAGAGGAAGGGTTACGGAAAAATCTTATTTAAATTATTATTTCTCAGCCATAGGATCATATTATTGATAGTATACTTATATAAACTATTCATTAGTACTATTTTAAGTATCTTGGTTTTCTTATTTAATAACTGGCCGTTATATCATAGGTTGTCACAAAAATAAGTGCTAAATCCTTTTTTCTACCACATCATTATTAATAGGCTGCAGCACGAGATCACATTTCCTTCGGAAGCGTAAGTTGGGATCCTACCGACTGCGCCATGTGAAACGTATGGGAAACTCGTACAAGTGACACTGATTTAGGCCTGACTTATTTTATATCGCGAGACTAGGCACTTAACTTATTTCGCTGCATATGACTTGGACTTTTTCTTGCCTTGGTCAAAATAAGCATCAAATATGGATTTATGAAAATGCGCGGGAGAGACTTTAGCCTAGCAGTCAGACAAGCTATTGAAAAATAGATTTACCTACGTGCATTTATCAAGATTCACACAGAAGACTCGCTTACGACTGTACTTTGTAACTTTGTTCTTAAAAGGAACAAGAATACTTAAACTAAATACCTAAAACTTAACTTCATCAAAAGCTTAGAATAGTCCTGTTTGAAACAGTCGAGTCCCAGAGCGCCAAGGAAGCATCTATCCGCTTAGCCCTCGTGTTTGCCGGATTGCATAACTCGATTTCAATCAAACTGTAAACTGATCCCGTCACAGTAGACGTGTAGGAGACAGTATGAAGTAATAAATAATAAATGCATATTGAGGGACAATCTTACTCAAATCGAGCTAGTTCACAAACTAACCTATGCTTGTATTATTTACATTAGATGTCGATACTTATAAAGAATGCAACTCGATTATTTTCTGTATGGCAAAACAGTCGGTTTCGGTTAAAACTCGAGTTTTTTCTATACTAAAAATCTCATCTTTTCGAGAATCTTTAAGATTAAGACTCGTCATAGTAGTTTAGAAGCAGGTACCATATATATTTATTTTATGTATGTATATATTTATATGTATATGTCCAAATATAATGTATCTAGTTTATTATTTATTTACCCGACTTCATGTACAATTTGGTTGTAAATTAAAATACCGCACCTATAATGTCTCTGTTTACTCTAATGGTTGACTGGTAGAGAATGCCTTACGGCATTATGTCCGCCATTTGTACTTTCTTGTATTGTGCAAATAAATAATAATAAAAATAAACGATTGCAATCCCTAACTTATATCGATAGACCCATGACTTTACTCGTGCTCATCACAGAAATATTTGCCTGAACCCGGACCTCTAGCTTCGTAGGTGATGTCACTTCCACTAAGCTAAGCGTGTCGTCGAGCGGCGGCGAAGAAATAGGGTTGTACAAACATTTAAAAGTACTATTTTGATAGTTTTATTTTTCTTTTTCTAATCCCGTATTTTTACTGACTTTTACTTGGTCACGAACACTAATATAAGAACATTAATAACATGAGTTCAGAGAAGTCTATATGCACTCTATTCCCCATAACAGCACTAGTGTCGTTATAGTTGCAAAACGATACTGCTAGCAGCCACAGACTTCTAAATCTAGTTTAAACTTAGGTCAAGGATTAAGCGCTCAATTCTAACTTAACGATAAAAATGCACAACTACCAACTTAACAAAACAATTAAATTCATTGATGCCAACATTAAAAAAATATTTTTAATATCGTCACTGCGTGTCACTAGCGAGTATACGTCAAATAAAAAAAATTAGCATAGACACATACTGGCTGTCATATGTCGTATTTGCCTTGTTTGCGTGCTATGTTTAATTTTGTATTTAATATTTTAAAACCTAGTCGTAGAAAAAGTATTGTATGCAACGTTGTATAATTGAGTCAAAAAACGCTCATGGCGTCTCTATTTGCGATACTCGCCGCCGCGGCGTATCGCAACTCGCACCATTCGCATTTTTTGAGCCTACTTATACAACTGTTGCATAAAATACTATTATTATTACAAGCATTAAATTATTGCAATTCAATTCTATATCAAATATATGACACTATATTTTCAGGAAAGTCCCTCGTTACATTCCATCCGGTATATTTATATAACACAACTTATTAATGCAATGTATACTATGTATTAGCTTTTTGTACTCGCGTAACCCACAAGGAATTTTCATGGACTCTTACAAACTGTTCTTCTCTGGATACTGCGTCGGCTCAAAGTTAAAATTAGCCATTATTGCAACCTTCCGATCGGATCGAAGCGCGATTTGGGCGCTTTTAACCCAGTTTCACCCCCACCAATTGCCACCGCAAATGAGGGGGGGCTGCATACCCACCGTGTGAATTCATCAGCTAATAAAAGATTGCCTTGCGTTTGATTTGTATGATATTTGAAGGTAATTTTTGTGAGAAAATTGGCAAGGGTGACGTAAGACGTTATGTCGATTTGGAATCGGTGCGAGTGTTACGAGTACTTTGCAAGTGTGGGATATTTTATCATTCATTTTAAAGACTGACATGTTGCGATATCGAAAGGGTAAAAAACGGTACTAAATACTTTTAAGACAAGTTTTTAGTTTCCCAACTGTACCTTTTTACCCGACTGCGGCGAAGCCCAAAGGAGGGTTAGGTATGTGTTTGACCTGTATGTATGTATGTCCGTTCCTATGTCCGCTCGTAACTACTCAACGGCACATCCGATTTTGATAAATTATACATCATTAGATTCGTCTTGATAGTGCGAGTGTCACTAGGTATGACGTTTGTTAAAATAAACAAAATGGCGGATATTATGCAGTTTCAAAATCCACCGCGAACGGGTTTTTTTTAAATAAAAATGTGGTTATTATATAGTCACAAACTGTATGTCAAAACCAATCATAAATAACCCATTAGTGCAAATAACTGAAATATTTAATAATATTATACAGAAGAAGTTAAACGATACACAATATAACCTTTATAATAAAGAAGGTATAGGTGTACAGCAGAGGTTCTTAAACTTTTTTTGGTCACGGACCCCCTACTTTATTTCGAAACATTACGGACCCTTTCCGAATACAATCAGAGAAAAATAAAATCAAGGGCACATGAAAGTTTGTGTTGTATGCATAGCCACGGACTCCCGGCTCTCGTATCACGGACCCCTAAGGGGTCAATGGACCACAGTTTAAGATACCCTGGTGTACAGGTTCTATATCCAAAAACAAATAAAATAGTCCTCCGTAGCGAATTGGGTCACAGGGACTTAGCAAGTGTATGAAAGTTTTAAACATTCGACAAACCATATTTTTTTTATTGTAGCATTAACGACCGCCAACGAATTCTAAATATTTTACGAGGTTCAAATCCTCCCCGAGAATTTAGTTTTCCAATTTTTCTCTTCTAATAAAATATTCGACAAACCAATTCCGCAAAAATAAAACTACGTGCATGATTCTTGATATGAACACACTGGTCGTTTTAAAACGGCAATTCTGTACCTGAGAAGCATAACATTTTAAGTAATTAAGTATGAAAAACAATAGGACTTACAGTGTTACGTCTCTCAGCAAGGACCTTTAAAACAAGGCGATTGTCCTTCTCCATACAAAAAGCTGTTCCCCGATATTTACAACGCCATCTATGTATAAGCTTGGTATAAGGATTATATTATTTACAATTAATTTATTCAACTTTGCAAGCGTGACACGGTATTTAAATGTTAGAATTTATTTAGTTTACGAACTAATTGTTACTGTACTATGTTTCTTTGTTCAATTATAACATCGTTAAATGTTAAGTTTTTTAGCGCCATCTAGTTTTTGCCTGGATATCCCTTTGCGGTCGAGGTACGATCCAAAGTATGGAGAATAACAGTCCTCTTGTTTTAATGATCCTTGCCTCTCAGGTACGGAATTTAGTAAAGTGTTCACAATAAATCCCAAATTTTATCATTTCTTAGTCTTAATACTTGAACATTCCCAAAAAATGTGATGATCCAGCCAGGTTACGTTACCAATTTTTAAATACCTATTCTTAAATGCGCCTTTCTGAGACAAAAGGTACCACCTTATTAGTTATCAACAAGATCGTAGCAATAGGCCTGCATGCAGTAGTACCTAATAATGTTTCTTATTCCCAAGCGGTAAAGTGGTACCCTTTTGTTTGAAAATGTCACAAATGCTACCAATAAATATAAATATCGGTGGACAATCTTACACAAATCCAGCTAGTCCCAAACTAAGCAATGCTTGTACTATGGGTATTATAGACGACGATGTACATACTTATATATATAAATACATACTAAAATAGATAGAAAACATTCATGACTCAGGAATAAATACTCGTGCTTATCCTTGCCAGGATTTGAACCCGGGAACGTGGCACTCCCAAAGAGCTAAACGTGGCGTCAATCCACCACCAATGTTACCAATGTTTAAATATTACGTCTTAACCTAACTGACAGATTTTTACACTTAATGAAAACGTCATTAATTCAACCGATATTCCGTAACAGGAGTATAAGTTTTGATATAAACACACCAGTCGTTTTAAAACGGTTATTTAGCAAAGTGTTCACAATAAATCCCGTAGTGAGCGGCTCATTCCCAAACTTTGTCATTTCCGGGCGAGTCGCGGGCAAACTTGCCTGTGTTGCGAACTATGACGGAATCGCAGTATATTGAGAACAGTTAGGTTTTCTTTAGCTTTGAATTGTTAGGACGACTGCTGGAACAATAAGATCCAAATTAGTAATCTCAAATATAAGATACGTTACGAACGCGTTATATAATTAAAATGATACTTAAATTTTGTATTTCGTCATCAATACCACAAATATTAAGGGGAATATAATTAGATCTCGCCGGATGCGGGTCGCTTCTATCCGGCTCATGTGTAAATCTATTGAGGAGGTCTGTGTCCAGCAGTGGACGTCCTATGGCTGAAATTATGATGATGATGATAATTAGATATCATATTTCAGTCTCATTTTGTTCTTATATAAAATTAGGAATTACAATGTTGAAGCAAACTCTAAGCGAATAAATACTAAGGGAAGAGATATTGAGAATAGTAAGCTTATCTTTGCCCTTGGATCTTTACGACAACGAAGCGGAGAGCAACGAGCCGTGAGTTGACCAATTACAGTGCTTGACATCTCTGCCCCGCGTCAAACTGTAATTGGTCATTTCACAATACGTCCGGCTCCGCTCTGTCCAGCACTGCGTTAGTGGAAACGCGCCCTTAGGGGTCGTCCTTATTTATGACTTTGTATTCATGGTGACTATCAGGAATACCGTCCTCGAATTTGTCGACGAATGCGTATACATGGGACATATCGTCCGCTAAAGTCGCAAACCTCGTAACGATATATAAAAAACAAAAGAAGTTAAGAGGTTTGCGACTTTAGCCGACGATATGGTCCAGTTAGGCAGGTCCAACTTTAAGATGGACGACAAACGCCGAATTTCATCCAACTCGGCTGGGTAGCGTCCGGGAAAATGAAAATGGACTTCATATCGTACTAAATCCCGCAATGTCTCAAAACTAAAAGGTCTTTGACCAGTTTGTGTTACCACTGTTGCCAGTGATGACAAACGGAGTAGAAGCGTGGTCTCTCACTATCATCATTCGATCATCACTACGACCCGCGTAGCGGGTCGTGGGGGTGCCATCACTGGGCGTTGCCCATCTTGGCGGTAGCAGTCTCACGGCCGTAACGACGGCCGGGGCTCTGGGTGCCTGATAGTAAGGCTTATGCGTCTTCTTGCTTTTTCTCTCTGTTTTCAATCTTCTTTTTCGTCGACGTATTCCCAGCCGAATAAGTCGTCTCTAATGCTGTCGCTTGGGTTTTCTCTTAGATGAAAGGTGTCTTGATATAATTTCCCTCGTAGGCACGTCTTCATTAGTTCATATTTGACGAATCTCATATAAACGACAGGAATCCATTTTTTCCCCGGCTCCCGATATGCTGGTTTTGGGAGCATCAGGTCTTCTTGTGTGTGTGCGGCTGTTGCTGGTGGTAGTTCCGGTTCCGGTTCCGGTTCGGGTTCCGGGGCCGGGGGGGGGGCGGGCTGGTGCGGCGCGCTCTCTTCCGAGAGCTTATTTTTCTTTTTCTTTTTTTGAAGGCTTCTTTTTGTTTGTTGCGTGTTGCTTATTGCCTCGGTGAGTTGGGTCATTTGCCGGCGCCATCAGAGAGCCTGGCGCCGACTCCGTGACAGTTGGTTGCTCTGCCAAGGCGTTGCTGCTTATGCCCGGTTGTCCTGGTTGCCGGGTGTTTGTTGACGTCGCTTTGACGCCCGCTTTCCTGTTTCTGGCCTCTTTCAGGAACGTCGGGAATCGTCTGTGGTTGGCCGGGTGCGGCCCGCCGCAGTTTGCGCAGGTAGCTGGTTCTGTGATAGGTCTCTTGCATGTTTTCGCTGCGTGGGTCTCTCACTAAGCATCATGAATCGGCTCAGAGTCGCTCAACGTACCATGGAGAGAGCTATGCTCGGAGTCTCTTTACGCAATCGAATCAGAAATGAGGAAATTCGTGGAAGAACTTAGGTAACCAACATCCAGTAACCAGCTGCCAGAGTTAGTAACTTAGAGTGGCAATGGGCTGGGCATTGAGCTCGAAGAACCAATGGCCGACGGAGTGTAAAGGTTCTCGACTGGAGACCACGAACCGGAAGACGCAGCGTGGGTTGGCCTTCTACAAGATGGTCTGACAACCTGATTAGGGCCGGAAGTTCAATCGCAGGAGGCGTCCGACCGTTCGTTGTGGAAGTATTTGGTCGACCTTAGGATAGAAATTATGATGATGATGATTCGTAGAGGGCAAGGTGCAGCCCAGCGTTCTAGCCTAATTATTACACTAAACCACATTGCAAGAAAAACATCAGATAAAAATGCTTTCGATGCAATGAAACACACAATGAAACGTTTGCCAGCAATTTAGAGTTATTCTTGAAAATGGGCCCTATATGGGTAATGGCGGGGCACATTGCTCGCAGAACTGATGGTCGTTGAAGCGTTAAAGTTCTGGATTGACGACCACGTACTGGAAGACGAAGCGTTGGCAGGCCTTCCACAATGTGGGCCGACCATTTTTGCCGAAAATCGCGGGAAACCGCTGGATGCGAGCAGCATAATGCCGACAGTGGTGGATATCCTTGGGGAAGGCTTATGTCAAGCAGTGGACGTCTTTTGGCTGATATGATGATGATAATGCCCGGCCATACATACAGTATCTTATAAAATCTACAAGTAAATGAATTGTGAAACTAGCTCCGCAAGACGTACTTTTCTTGTAAAACTTCGACATGGGCGCTGACTGGGACAAAAAGTTAATACGTGTTTATCGGATGCTTGCAACTCCGACATTCAGGTTTTTAAAAGTTTCTCTTCCAGAGTTCAAGCTCCAAGGACTTATCGCGTTTTCGAGTCTTTTAAATTCTTCGCATTTATGACATAGATAGGTACGATATATCTACATATATGACATAAGGTGCATTGGGGTAAATTCATAAATGGGTTATTCACGCAACATATATTTGCTGTAACATGTGGTACCGTTCGTTGTGAAAGATTTTGGGGGATACCTATGTTCAACAGTGGACGTATCAAGGTTGAAATGATGACGATGATGATTTATAAACAATGGGCGGAATTCTTCATAGCAAAAATCAAACTGTCAGAGGGATTGACCTAACTGTTTTATCGACTTATCGATGTTACGGAACAATATCGCATTAGGTATCCATAATCAACTTAAAAGATTATTCTGTAGCATTTGACCTCTTTGATAAGCAACTTGCATCTCCATATTAAAGTAAATCATGTCAGCGTCTCATATGTCATTTATGTCACTTGAGTTTTCATGAGTGATTTCCGTACCGTGTTACTAAAATGGTTAATCCTAAAAGAAAAACAATAAAAAAAAGATACAGAAAGATTCTTCTCTTAGTTTCAAAGAAGATTCTCCTATAATATATTGCTCTAAATGTGACGTTCATTTACATCAGCTAAAGAAACATTGTGTTGAAAGTCACTTAATGAGTAAAACTCATTCGTCACAATGCTCAAAAAGTACGAGTTCAGACACATTCTATACATATTTAATCATATTTTTAGTTACGTGCAATATTACATAGAAAAAGATTAACAATCCACAGTTTAGAATATTATTATTCTTTTCTATTATACTAAATACAGTGGCGGTCAGCTAATTAGGGACACCGTTAATTTGTTTGTATGTATATCCAAAAGCCTGATTTCATTATTTTAACTTTGTTTCGTTAAGTGACAAATATTTATCGATAAGTCGATAAAACAGTTAGGTCAATCCCTCTGACAGTTTGATTTTTGCTATGAAGAATTCCGCCCATTGTTTATAAAACTATAAGTAATCTGAAATATTGTTACAACGCAGAACCCACCAAACTACTCGGGCACTACTGTTAGTCGCGTAACTACACTGCAAAGGAGGAAACACGACCCTCAGTTAGCACGTGAGGTAGGTACATACACTCTCTTCAATCTTATATCTCTGTGGCATCGAGGTTAATTAATACTAAACTCCAAGGACAGTATTCTTTGAAGTATTTATGTGTCTATCTACGGGTCTATCCAAGTTGCTTTACAATAAAATGTCTTACAAATTCACTTCACAATATGTCTAAGACGGTATAGACACTTGTGAAAACGCCCGAAGGGCCCGCACTCCCGCGACACGGGAGACGTATAGTCGTAAACCCATTTGTATAGTTCGCTGCAGAGAAGTCGCACATTACCGCATTATCGCCGCTGCTGTGCTCCACTTGGCGCCGCCACGGATTAGATATTTTTAGGGTTCCGCCCTCCACCTGGTCCGATTTTCGCAACAGTCGGTAAAACTCGCCAGTTGGTCAGTTTCCAAAAAAAGGGTTCTGTACCTTATTCTTCATCTTCTCCTTATCCCATTATACAATAT
Organism: Eudemis profundana; assembly: GCA_947034925.1. NCBI lineage: Eukaryota > Metazoa > Arthropoda > Insecta > Lepidoptera > Tortricidae > Eudemis > Eudemis profundana. The sequence goes on along the minus strand of OX344805.1, from coordinate 21,694,615 downwards.
CTCTTCTTCTTCTTCTTCTTCTTTTTCGTTTCGCTCTTGGCAGAGCGGTCGTGGTCATCATGAGGGAGGGTTGGAGGCTGTTGTTGTTGTGCAATAAAGTATACTTGTATTGTATTATACAATATAATACAATACAAGTATACTTTATTGCACACCAGAATAGTACATTACACAACTAGGGTGGTAAAATAAAGAAAGGCCGAGATCGCAGATGTTTGCGGCCCGAGCTGCAAGCGAGGCTGTGTGTGTGTGGCTGAATGTGCGATCGAGGGCTTTCTTTATTACCTCCCGTGTTGTGTACATCATTTTATGTCTACACTTGTGATGATGTGGCATAAAACACATTATAAGAGGTTCTTACATAATTAAAACAATTTAATAAGGTAGACAACAGGCGATCTTATCGCTAAAGAGCGATCTCTTCCAGACAGACCGAGTCTTCCATTCTCAGTTTTCTGCGCCAAGTCGTGCGATCTTGGGTTGTCGATTCGGGCAATTGGGCTTTTTTGAGGTGTCTTTCTACGTTTTTCCACCAGGTGGATGGTGGGCGGCCTGTACCTCTCTTCTGCTCTGGTAGATTCAGGGCAATTTACCACGTGATCTTTACCTCTTCTTTTGACGTGGCCATACCAACGAAGGCGATTTTCAAGGATTTTATTGTTGCAACGATTGGTGCAACTTTGAAACTGCCCCGTACGTATTCATTACAGTAAAGTTGGGCGAGTAGCATTACATTGCGAATCTGGAAAGGTCGATTGATCACACTGTGCCTGGTCAGCCCGCAATGAACTCGCTTACTCGCGGCGGTGGGACCGGTGCCTTATAGGATCACTTTGTTGTCGGTCTGTCCATCCGTATGTCTGTCAAGATCCTTCATCTCGGGAAAGCGTAGAGGTATCGAGTTGAAATGAAAACCATATACTCAGGTCCACAGTCCCTTGAAGCTGTGAATCATGAAACTTCTAAGTTTACCTACGTAAAAAAAGATACGGCCGCTTATGCCGCCAAAATCATATAGGTATTTCGACTCTCTCAAGGGAATTGAAATTTATAGGGTACCTTCCGTTGACCTAGAACTATGAAATTTGGCGAGTAATACCGTCTTGTACTACAAGTATAGGGAAACATCTGAAAACTATACATTTGTAATTAAATCATACAAATATAGTCTTTATTTAAAGTATTTATACGGAACTCTCGGTGGACGAGTCCGACGCGCACTAAACTTGTCCGGTTTTATATTCTAGGGCATTTCTTCAGAAATATGTCTGCGGTCACCTCATTCATATGGCCCTTTTTCAAACTAAATGTATGGAGACAGATGAATGAGTCACAGACATATTTCTGAAGAATAGCCCTCTATTCGGCATCGCTCTTGGAGCGTTCAGCCAAACGGGGATATGGAATTAGGAGTTTTTTTTACTTCATGCCACAAAAAATATCGCACAAACTGTGATAGAAATGCATTCTCTACCAGTTTACCTTAGAAACTATCAGTTTAAAAGTTATGACCAGATATTTAACTCGTATGCGGCCTGCAGCTACTCGTAATTTAAAGTAAACTTGACTCCGAAAAGGTAATAGCAGTTTGTTTCTTGTAAGTAAAATATAGTAGGTTAAAAATACCTTACCGTACCTTTTATATTGAATTTATTTGGCTGCGGAGGCTGCCTCTGGCGGTCGCCGTTTGTGTTGGCGGTAACTGGTGCAAGTAGTTACGGCTGCACATAACAGAAAGCACACATGTGAGTGTCACCAACAAAGTTGCCAACCTATAACTAACCTAGCAACCTAACATAGCTTGACACTCTTAAAACAGAATCAATAATTAACCACCAAGATTTATTAACGTAAGTTCTCAAACTATAATGGCGCCTAATCTTGTTCCGCATTAAAATAACTAATGGAGTTGAGCGGCGTTGCTCTGGCAGGGCCGTGATTGAGCATCTGCGATATATTTGCGAGCGTCTTCCACAAAATGGCTTCGTAATAACCCCTGATGAACTTCGGAAGGGTTTGTTATTACGTTAATGGTAAATAGTTCATAGGGGCCGTAATTTGACGAGGCAAGTTCTTGTATCGTAAAATGTTCACATAACTTCGGGTGTTTTAAGCGGTATTCCAAATTAAGTATACATTTTTACACGCTTTCATTCTTTACAGTTGACGTTAGAAATATGCTTACACTTTTCGCCCTTATTCCAAAGAAACAATTTCGAAAATTGTAAACATAGCTGACGTCGACTGTACCCCTGATGAAATCCATATTTTTTTATCTGGTTGACCTAAGTTAGTATATGCAGTGTGACATTCACACGTTACATAGGAATTAAATGATCTTTGACCAAAATCAGAGTTCTTGATATCATGTAGGCATAATTAAAATACATATTTCAGGTAAATGGCGAGGAGGCAGAAATGATTGAATTCCATACTGTGAGGATGCCTACTCAGAGCAAAAGATCATCATCGACGGTAGAAAGGAGAAACCCTTTAAGCGACATTTTGGGCGGAATCGGGTTAAAAGAAAAAAAACGCCGATTCCAACGATATAAATATATGTCGTTGGAATCGGCTTTTTTTTCTGCGTCAATTGAGTCGGGTTAGTCGGGTTACATGGCGATCTGATGACTTTGATGTCGCTTAAAGAGTCCTGAAAATAGTTAACCAGTTCAAAAGCATTACATTATGCGACACAAAATTTTAGTTAAAAATAATCGGTGTCACTTAACTATACAAATATTTATAAACGTAGGCGCTTAAAGTGTTTTTAAAACACTCATATTTAAAGGAAATGTCGCTTAAGAGGTGTTTCTGCCCATCGTCTATACATATAAAATGTCTTTTAAGGCGTTCTTCTTGTATGGATTTAGAATTATAGAAAATCGAGGGTGTCTCTTAAATGTTTCCTCCGGTAACATTATACGTACCATTTCACTTAAGCGACACTTATTTCTGAAATTCGTAAGTTTTTGAGAATGATGTTATTAATGTTTAATACAGCTTGCAATTTTACATTATACTGTGCATAGAGGTCAACTTTCTAAATTGGCTAGAAAAAACCTATGATTTTTTTTCCAAAAATTTGTAGGTACTTTAAAACGCTCTCCTGTAAAGTGTACAAGATGTCGCTTAAAGAAAAGGACCATTAGAACAAGAGGACTGTCATTCTCCATACTTTGGATCGTAACCTGACCGCTAGGGGATTTCCGGGCAAAAACTAGATGGCGCTAAAAAACTAAACATTTAACGATGTTATAATTGAACAAAGAAACATAGTATAGTAACAATTAGTTCGTAAATAGCTAAAAATAAATGAATTCTAACATTTAAATACTGTGTCACGTTTGTAAAGTTGAATAATTGTACATAATATAATTATTTTACCAAGCTTATACATAGATGGCGTTGTAAATTTGCGGAACAGCTTTTTGTATGGAGAATGACAGTCCTCTTGTTTTAATGGTCCTTGCTTAAAGAGTTTCTTCTTTACACCGTCTTATTATACAGCAGAGCCTAAGGGCCCGGATCCATCTGCGTATCCAAAAGAACCCCTAGTAACAAGATAACAACTAAATTTACTGAGCCAATTAAAATGACAATTTCAGCTGTATAAAAACCATCCATATTTCGATAATGTAAGACTTTGCATTTAATACAAATTTTATGGAGTACCGGAGCTTATTTTTTATGATAATAGTTAAATGGAACAACTCAGACGTTGTTTTAACAGTTTTTGCGCTGTGTATTTTTAATATTGTCAACGTCTGATATTATTTGTGGATTGTAAGAAACGAAGATTTTATTGATTTAAGTACAATACAATACAAATATTCTTTATTGCATACCAGAAAAACATATTACAAGGGTACATTACATAATTAGCATAACTTAAAAGGCAGACAAAAATAAATCAAATGGTTGAAAAAAAATCGACAGGTATGTCAGTATGTTAACACAATAAAATAACAAAAAAATCATGGGTAAATCGTACGACTGAATGCAAATAACATGAGGAACAGGACTGGACAAGGACCAATAAATAGCCGGACGAAGCATCGCCAACAGAGAACTGAAGCCATTTCTAATACTGCTATATGCTGCTTGTACTTACGAGCCGCACGCACACATCAACTGGTTTTTAGGGTTCCGTAGCCAAAATGGCAAAAACGGAACCCTTATAGTTTCGTCATGTCCGTCCGTCTGTCTGTCTGTCTGTCTGTCCGTATGTCACAGGCATTTTACTCAAAAACTACATGATGGATATTGATGAAATTTGGAATATAGGTGTCTTTTATGAGCCGCTACTTAGTTTGGTATATAAATAATTAAAATAAATATTTTTAGGGGGGGCACTCCATACATGTTAAAGACAGTAAAAAAATTTTTTTTCAGCAAATATCAACGTGTGGTACATAGTTCGACAGCTCTTAAAAAAACACTATAAGGTTCCTAAGTAATGTTTTTGATTAAGTGAATGTATTTGGAAATAATCGTTCCGAAAGTTGTGTAAACTGTGTCCCCTCCCCTCTATTTTCTAAACCGTGCGCCCGAAAAATATGAAAAAAATCACGAAGGTAACGCTTAATTAATACTTTCAACGAAAATTATTTTCAATAAGATCGAATTAACCGTTTTTGAGTTATTGCCGATAAACTGCGCTTCTCAACAAAAGGACGTAATTGCTATGAAGATACGCTCTTTTGTTGTTGTACTTTTTTTACATCGTATTTTTTACCTTATAGTTACGGCTATGGAACCCTACACTGAGCATGGTCCGACATGCTCTTGGCCAGTTATTTCCTATTGCGAGCAGCACGCACACATAGGCACCCGGCGGATTACACATGCTTCAGTTCTTTGTTAGCGATACTCCGTCCGGCTATTTATTTTAAGGTCCTTGGGACTGGAGTAAAAATCAGTCTTACATTTTTTATGAAGTCGATAAATTTAGCGATGTCGTTATAGATAAAAAATCTATATATTTATTTTATCTTTATCAATGCTTCTACAGTTCGTATCTAAACTTTTATTGTTTGTAATTATATTTAAATTTTATTGCAACCAATGCGAATTTCTGATTCTGAGAGACTTTTTAACCATTTTTTTATAACGTGTCCCACTGCTGGGCAAACTATTACGAAAATCTAAAATAAATATTTTAGTTTTAGGACCTATCCCTTTGAAACCGGTCCGAGAATTAGTTCCCCCAAACATTCTTCGGTTTACTTAAACTTGGTACTACGACCAAGTTGCAAGTGGAGCGTGGCCCCAGTGGTACAGTTTCTAACTAAATTCACTATTTGTATGGAAATTTATAATACTCCGACCACAAACTGCTTCTATATTCTCTATTCCAGCATTGTTCGCGGTTTGGGCCCATTCCGACTTAAATGTATAACTTGTAGCAGAGTTTTTTGTCATCTTCAATTTAAACTTTGTATGCGTCGTTGAAATTGAGAATTTGTGCATGGATTGGAGCGGGATAGTTTTTCAGGCAAGTTATAGCAAGCAAGCTAAACTAGAATCTATAATTCGGTAAACTAGTTTATGAATGACGTTAGAAAATACCGAAAACATTGCCCAGCCAGACTGCAATATACTGGACGCTATTTTCGACTTTTGCTGAGTTGCTTTTTATTTTTTTATTGGGAGACAATTTTATGTTCATCGAGCTAGTCCCAAACTAAGCAATGCTTGTACTATGGGTACTAGACTACGATATATATATTTATATAGATCTTCTTCTGAGTTGTGCACTCTAGGCAGAGTGGTAGTGGTCATGTCGTGGTCGAGTCTTGCGCCATCGCTTATCTATATATAGATAAATACATACTAAAATAGATAGAAGACATCAATGACTCAGGAACAAATACTCGTGCTCATCACACAAATATTTGCCCTTACTAGGATGAAGCCGGGACCTCTACCTTCGCAGGCGATGGCACTACTACTGAGCTAAACGTGTCGTCAAATAGTCTATTAAGTAGATTAAGTATTCTCAAACGTGACAAATAACTAAGTATTGCAATTTGTCACATCTGTTGCTAATGTAAAATTCAAGATGACTACTAGGAGCTCACTCAGCGATTGATGTTGTGGAAGCAAATTATGACCCTCTTTGTATTTGTATGAAAAACGGACCGACTCGAATCACCTTAATTAGTGCGTGTAAGATAGGCTAGTTAAGATTAAGGCCCCATTTAGGCTACGTGTCCACCAGAGCTCTAGCAGGTAGCAGGAAAAAATCCACCAATCAACGTGCCTAGTTATATCATTTGAGTCACAGAATTTTTTATATTTCTGTAAGATATTTAATAAATAAGTATTTTCAATTTGTATTTTGATGTTTGGAGATCATTTACACCTCCAAAACATAATATTTTGACAACGGAGACTCGTTTTATCTCCATTAATTTTAGTATCAATTTATTTTTTAATTTATAGTCTAAATGGGGCCGTAAAGTAGACGTCCGAGTGCTTGACACTGCCTACTTAAGTCTACTTTTCTAAGGAGGAGTAGATACTATCAGCTCTAAAAGAATTGGCGTCTAATTTGTAAGTACTTTATATACGAAGTAATCAAATTTAATAATACAGTTAATCTAGATAGAATAAACAAAGGCATAATTTGAATAATTCCCACTGAAGTCAAAAGCCTCCGCCCAGTTCTGGGATCTTATTTAATTTAGCTACTCGTAAATACTAGGACAGTCGCGTGCTGAAGTACTTTTGTAATAAGATTTTATTGAGTTTGCCTTATTTGTTGAGATACTTACATGATTTCATTTAGGTATGCTATCAATTTATTTTATGTTATTTTAATTGTCTTGTTTTGACGCCTAGAGACCTTTTACATTCTGAAAACTTAGTTTTAAGTTTATTGTAACATATTAATGAAATCGAATGTAATAATGTCATACCTGTTGTTATATTTAACATTTAAAAAAAAAGAGAAACTGGTGAGTTTCTTCCAGCGCTTCTTCTCACCAGAAGGTCACTACCCGAAGCGCCAAAAGAAAAGACATATACATATTTAGAATCAGACTTGTAAAAGAGCCCTTGAGGGCCTACTTGCAGAAATAAACATTTTTTTTTATGCCCAGTGGTTGAATTGACGGGACATTTTATTTCTAGGTTATATTTAGAAAATATAATATGAATACTACTAATATTATACATGTGAAAGTTTGTGAAGATGTTTAGATGCTTAGATGCTTGTTAATAAATAACGCAGTATGGTGAATCAAATTTTACACCCACACTGTTGACGTCTCTGGCGTTACCGAAAATGTCTCTGGAATTACCAAGAAATCGAACTTCTAATAGGATATTTTCTATTTATTAGGTTTCGTTATGTATGTCTTTCCCGTACACGAGACAATAGTGTCCCGGCCCTTTGGGAGGCGTGCGCGGAGCCGAAGCCAACGCGTAGAGGCCCTTTCGACAATTTAATGAAAGGCAACGTGTACACCCAGCGGATGCTGTCCCTGCCCGTGTCACAGTACGCACGCAGAGACAGCCCCCGCCAGATGCAAGGACTATTGTTGATTGATGGAATCTAAATTTACTGGGTTATGGTGGTGGAATAATGGACTAGATACTGGGCTATGGATTGAGACATGACGGCGCCTGTCAGGAAAGGTGTCTCATGGCTTTCGCGGCACTGACAGCTGATGGGCCCCTGTTAAATATCGACATTATGTGCAATGGCCCAGGGGCAACACCGCTGCCGAGGGCTGCAGGGTGTCGAGAGGTGTGCTGCGCTTTCTCCGAGGGTACTCGCGGCGTTATGCCTTTTATCACTTCCACGCCTGGAGCATATAGCTCTCGCGACTCCACTCTGGACGGCCGGTTAAGGCAAGCCAGAGGCGGAGGTCCTTTCACTAAATCCCATGACCCTCCCTAAGGACCCCCCGGAGCACTCGGGTACGTGGGGTCGCTACTCCCCAACAGCTCGCCACAAGCTGCCCTGCGTTATTAGGTTTATGAGACGGGGCATTCAACGTTCTAACATACACAATGTAAAATTAAAAGTTGCGGACAGCGTCGTGTGGGTAAAAAAGTTGATTACCCAGTAACCACTGAACAATGTATCGAGCTGAAATTCGGCATGCAAGTAGACCGAGTCCTGGATTGAAACATAGGATACTTTTTGTCCTGGTATTTAAAGAGTTCCCTTGAGATAATAACGGGAATAACACGGGCGAAGCCGCGGGTAAATGCTAGTCCATAACAATTGGGGACTACTTATATATCACCTTGCCTAATTGTTTGAGGATTGTACTTCTAATGCATGTGTCGTAAAATAAATTCATATATTTGTCAATTTCATGGATGAGATATACAAAAGACAAAATACATATGTATACTACCTACCAACTCGTTTTGTTTAAGAATTGTACTTCAAATGAATATGTCGCCCTTACGACAGTTTCCAACTGCCCGCCCATATCCGGCCGGCCGAAACGGTTAGTTTTCACCCACTAAAACACTTACCCGCATTGACTTATATGTTGGGAATCCGTAGACGCGCTCTCAAGTGCTTAAAGGCAGGCAGCGGAAGGAAAGACCCTCAGAGTGTAACCCATAGGATTTAATTGTTCCTCCTACTGCCCGGTTTGGTTCTTTTTTTTTCACCTTCGTTTCGTACTTTTTGCCGTAATCCCGAAACTCGATCTTGGCGTCCCGGACCACTCACAACTCCGGCCGCGAGCTCCGGAGCTCCGGCCATATGCGATGTGCAGCAACGGTGGCTCGTTGCAGAGGATCATTTCAAAATAAGAAATAAACCGTCAACAAACTGTGTTGGCTCTGATTACAAAGGTGCCCAGCCTCACTAGCCCTTCCCGGAAATTTGTTGATGAAAAATGACGACTCGATTGTTGCGACAGCTCATAGCACCCGTTCAAGCACAACAAAACCTTTAACTATTCGAGAACGGTGCTAGTTTCTGCACGATAGATCGATGTCGTCACAAAAAAGGACTTGCGCGTACACAGAATGTTCCAAAGTTTATTTCATGATAGTTTAGGAGCCGGCCGGAAAGGGCTAGGTGGAAATACTCCCCATATAAGTGGGGAATATTTCCGGGAGTGGTACATCTATCTATACCCTGAAACTGATTTTAGACCCAATGCTGGTACCAGCCCATTCTTCTTGGCTAATCATCATCAGTATCCTATGTCCCCTGGATGGGGCAGAGGGCGTTCACAGTGATCCTCCATCGCGTTCGGTCTTGAGCTTCTCGTTTTATCTCACTCCACGCCTTCCCGGTATTCTTCACCTCGTCTGCAACTGTGCGTCGCCAGGTTTCTTTGGGACGGCCACGCTTGCGCTTTCCTAGTGGATTCCAATCTCGCGCCTGCTTAGGAATATGATCAGAATGTCTTTGGAGGGTCTGGTCGATCCAGTTTCATTTACGATGCTTGATCTGGTGGTCGATTGGAGATTGGCGGCAGCGCTCCAGGAGATGTTCTTTGGAGATTTTCTTCTTGGCTTTCTCATGAGCCAGATAACCTGAAAGGCTAATTATTCTAGAATATTAGTTGCGTCCGTTTGCCGGATCCTAATGTATAAGTCAATGCTTACCCGTCATGTCGTTAACCCTGTTTATGGCAACCTCGTTGCGCCCAGATAGTGGTTTGATACAGGGACATCGTAAAGGGAAAAAAAGATTTTCCAGAGGGTGGTTTATGGCTGTTTTAAGTGGCTTTTGTTTAAGTTATTTTTTTCTATTACTGGGTCAGACGGGTTGCGATCTAGGACGGTTGTAGTAGTGTTACTTGCGATTATATTTGACAGAATATGAATGCTGTCAGGTCAGATAGTTTTGACAGATTTCGTCTTAGGTTATAAGAAGACAAACCGGTTATCAAACTCTTTGTCGTTACATTGGTCCTTTAAAAATAAACAATGCTCCGGTAAGCCCCAAAGAAATGATTGTGTTCTTAGAATTGGAACATCTTTCATTAACTCGATAAAAGTTTAATTTTGATTTTGAGCTATGTTCGCGTAATTGAACCCTTCGATAAACTCTTGTGGTAAACTGGTCCCGGGATCCCTAACGAATTTAAAGCTTAGGAACAGGCATTGCAATCGCTCAATATGAAATAGACCACTGACCTGGCGATCCACTGCTGAAGCGGCTTCCTGAGCGTCTCCGTAATTCTTCTGGCTGGCCAGCACTTCACACACCTTAAACAGTCTGTCACATACCAAAAAGCAGCAAGCAAGTCCGACAAAACCACCGTAAGATAATTTTGGGAATAAACGCACACCGCCCGCGTCTGTTTCCGTACCGAGCCGAAAGAGTGTCAACCGAAAAACTGCCTGGGATAGCTATCTACCCGTCAATTCCTGACCGCCGGAGGTTTTGCAGTCCACCTACTTATTAAGAGATTACAATGCCTGAACAAGCTATATGAATTAGGTGGAACCTTACGAGGACAAAAACCGCTTCATATTTTTTTCAAGTAAAATAAACGCATAATGTTTACTTTTGACCACTTATGTTGGCAGTAGATATTTATTTAGTTTTTTTTATAAATTGTGGCAACACTTTCCGTTCGAGTTCCCCCCGCCAAAATCCGTTGTAGTTAGTTGCCCTTCAAATCTCGAACTGTACACATCTTTCGTCTCATCGCAATCTTTAAACAAGTGATATTTAAAGCTACCACTACTTCGTAGTCCTAGTGTTTTCATACAAGTGGGTTGGAGGCTGCCGGCGAAGCCCTGGCGTAAAATTGAGGCTGAGTAGCGGCGCTTTAAGGTAAAGTCAACAGCTGATCTAGTCTAGGGACGTTGAAGGCTGCACCGACGGCGGGTTGCTGCTCTAGCCCGAATTCTGCACCACAGAACCAGGAATCACAGGTTAGACCACCAAACACCACTCCGTTTTATTTTTAATTCAGTTATTTTAGTCGGCCCTTTTGCCAAAACCCAATATCTTGGCTCCCGTAAACCCTTGTCGCATTCCCTCGACAAACATACAGTCCATTTTCTTTCGTTAATCGCACATTTTTTGGTCCTTCGAACCGGATATTTTGATAAGTGACCTTTTGTTTGTCGTCTTTTCGTTGAGTCATTTGTTAAAATTCGTTTTTGTTCGTTGTTTCATAATTATAAATTTATTTCGGGTAAGCGAAGATATTGGTGTTTAAAGAAGTATTGAGAGCTTTAAATCATTCAATTGCATTCGTTCTTTGTCGTTGAATTGCACTGGCAACACCAAGCAAGTTGTCAACTTGTCACTGTCAGTTGACATCTGTCGTTGTCAAACATATTTTAGGTTGTTTTGTTTACATTTGGTTAGTGTAGTGTTGAGTGTTTGTTTTTTTTTGTTAAAATGGGCAAAGATGCACAGCAAAGCGCTGTTGAGGAACAAGTGGTAGCGGATCCATTGCGTGTCGCGAGGGACTACGCGTTTATGAGGTTGGAATATATTGGCATGTTAGGCGATAATGAAATAGCTTTGTGCGATGAGACCGAGCTTGTATCTATTGCACACGACTTTCATGACGCTCAGATCAAACTTTTAGCTTCGGTTCCATCGGGTGAGCATAGAGAACAATTTAGATACACGGGAATGTTCGATGCTAAAATGAGATCTGTGAAAGCTCGTCTCATCCGCAAGCCTGTAGTAGCACAAGTTGCACAGTGTTCCAACCTTCCGAAACTGCCTAAAATACAAATTAAGGTGTTCAGTGGCCAGGTTCAAGATTGGATATCGTTTAAGCAGCTTTTCGACTCGCTTGTACACAAGCGCACTGATATTGCACCAGTTGAAAAACTTCACTATTTATTAACTAGTGTACAAAATGAGGCCTACGATTTAATTAGGAATTACCCTCTCACAGATGAAAATTATATAGTGGCTTATGAAGCTTTGGTTAAAAAATATAATAAAACTCGCCAAATTGCCACTATTTATTTTGATAAATTGGTCAACTGTGAGTCGGTAAAGTCTTCTCGACCGAGTGATTTGGAACGGGTGAATCGGGTATTTACTGAAAATTTGGCTATTTTGGATGGTTTTAAATTACCGGACACAAATTTTATGCTATTCCAATTGTTATGGTCAAAATTGGACAAGAGTACTAAAGAGCAGTTTGAACTGGAGCACAATTCGGACCAAATTCCTGAATTTAAAAGTTTACAAAATTTTATTGAGAAACGGTTCCGGGCTTTAGATACTGCAGGTTTTAACGTCACCAATTTTAATATGGCTCTGCCATCGACTAGTAAGCCTGTCAATAAAGTAAAAACTGCTTTAGTTGTGTCGACACCACCCTGTATATTATGTAGGGAAACTCATAGCGTTAAAGATTGTCCGGTGTTTTTGAAAAATGACCCAAGCGCTCGGTTTAAATTAGTTAAAGACCACAGATTATGCATTTTATGTTTGTCGGGCTCGCACTCTGTGAAATCTTGCAAGTCAAAATTGCGTTGTGAGCATTGCAGGTTTTCTCACAATTCTTTACTGCATTTCAATAGCGCAAATGTACCTTCGGAGACAAAAGTTCCTTCGGATGCCTTGAAGCCGACGGCTATGGTGGCAAATAATATTGTTGCTTCCACATTATTTTCGACAGCCAAGGTTCTGGTGAGGGATGTGCAGGGCAATTTGGTTTCGGTCCGGGTTTTACTTGATTGCGCTAGTGCTTGTAATTTTGTGACTGAGCGATGTGCTAAAAAACTTGGCTTGAGTGTGAAGCATGGAAGCTATGCCATCAATGGTATAGGCCAAGCGGTGGCTGAACCTGCTGGCACCTTGTCGTGTGTGATTTCGCCCAATACTGGTGAAACTAAAAACACCTTTTCTTTCGAGGCTTACATACTGCCTACAATATGTTCGGATATGCCAACCGAGCCTATTGATATTTCGTCGTGGCAACATACCAAGGACTTGGAATTTGCTGACCCTTGTCTGCATATTCCAGGGCCAATCGACATGCTTTTAAGCGTCGACATTTTCGCATCGTCGTTGCGTCCCGGGTTGATCCATGGTGAACCAGGCCAACCTACCGCCGTCAATACAATTTTCGGATGGATTTTGATGGGGGGTTGCGCCACGGACGGTTGTCGCTCTCGCTCTCGCCGTAATAGCTGCCACGTTGTTACGGATACTTTCTCGTTGGACGACTCGATCAGAAGATTTTGGGAGTTAGAAAATGTTAATTCTCCGAGTACCGTCATTTTATCGAAGGAAGATCAGCTGTGCGAAAAATATTTTGTCGCTAATTTTCGTCGCACAGAAGAAGGTAGATTTGTCGTGCCTCTACCCTTCGCTGATCCTTCCGACAAACCTACGTTTTCGGGATCTCGTGCTATCGCTCTCAAAAGATTTTCGTCTTTGGAAAGAAAACTGCAGAGTAACGCCGAGTTTTCGAAAAATTACGTAGCCTTCATGGCCGATTATGAAAATTGTCGTCACCTTGAAAAGTGTGACCCTCCGGAGACTGACAAGGGAAGGTTTTACTACATTCCTCATCATGGAGTCTTAAGACCTTTGTCGACCAGCACCCCTCTCCGTGTCGTGTTCGATGCCAGCGCCAAGGACGCGCAGGATACGTCCTTGAACGACACTCTGCTGCCAGGACAGAAGCTGCAGAACAACATTTTCCACCTTCTCCTTCGTTTCAGGTGGCATAATGTCGTGTTCACAGCGGACGTGAAGCAGATGTATCGGCAAATCCTCGTACCTCCTGAAGACGCAGAGTACCAACGTATCCTTTGGCGGCCATCTGTCAACGAGCCGATCAGCGATTACCGTCTGCTAACGGTCACGTACGGAGTTTCGTCAGCACCTTATCAGGCTCTTCGCACAATTGCTCAGTTGGCAAAGGAGGCGGTGACGGAGCACCCTGCGGGTTCAGCGGTTCTGGGCCGTGACATTTACGTCGACGACGTCGTTTCGGGCGCCGACTCGGTCGAGCAAGCGCGCAACCTTCGATCGGAACTCTCCAAAATCTTGGCATCGGGAGGTTTCCACTTGCGAAAGTGGACCTCAAACCACCGAGAGTTCTTCAATGGCGTGCCACCGACAGACTTATACTCCGAGGACTTTCGCGAATTCGACTCCATCGGTGACGTGTCTCTGAAGATCCTGGGGTTACTGTGGCTGCCTCAGACTGACAACTTCACTTTCAAAGTGACTGTCGAGGATCGTCGGTGCACCAAGCGCACCATCCTTTCGGAGATCGCTCGGATCTTTGACCCGTTAGGTCTTCTTTCTCCCGTGACGTTCTTCGCGAAATACCTAATGCAGTTGCTATGGGTCTCAGGCGTCGCGTGGGACGACGAGGCACCGAGGAATATCGCCCTCGAATGGCAAGCGCTCAAAGCACAACTGCCTTCGCTGAGCTCGGTAGCTGTCCCTCGTCGTATGGTGAAGGACTTTGTCGTTTTACAGCTACACGGGTTCTGCGACGCTTCAGAGCGAGGCTTATGCGCTGTCATTTACTGTCGTACCGTGGATAAGGACGGAGCGTGCAACGTCCAGCTCGTCTGCGCCAAGTCTAAGGTGGCACCTCTTCGCAAGTTATCGATACCGCGCCTGGAGTTGTTGGCTGCGGTGCTGCTCTCGGACCTCGTGTCTTCCGTCGTGGAAGCTCTAAGCCCTTTCCACGCCGTTGACCAAGTTTTCGCATGGTCCGACTCGAGTGTCGCATTGGCTTGGATCAAGTCTTGTCCTTCCAAGTGGAAGACCTTCGTGGCCAATCGGGTGAGCCACATACAAGACACGATCCCTCCTGATTGCTGGCGACACGTGAGGACTGCAGACAATCCAGCTGACTGTGGATCGCGAGGCCTCTTACCTGACGACTTGGTCAACCAGAGCAGCTGGTGGGAAGGACCTTCGTGGCTTTCACTGGCTTCTGACGATTGGCCTAAGTCAATATTGGCGGTAGACGTAGACGTCCTGAATGAAGAGCACAGAGTAACTGTTCTTGTGACGTCTCTTCAACAAAACTTGGTGGAGAACCTGTTGCTCAGATTCTCGTCATTCAGAACTCTCCAGCATGTTTTGGCGTATTGTTTCCGCTTCATGCACAATGCCAGGAATTATAAGATGCCTAGCAAGTTGCTCACCGGTCCCTTGGCACCATCGGAAATAAAGCTCGCGCTCATGTTTCTCGTTCGCTTTGTCCAAGAGCGCAGTTTCTCGGAAGAGATAGAGAAACTTCGGAACAAAGCGCCAAACTCCCTCCCTAAGAGGTTTAGAAAACTCTCGCCTTTTGTCGATGAAGCGGGTCATTTGAGGGTGGGCGGACGTCTGTCACGAGCTTCTCTCGACTTCGATATAAAGCACCCGCTGCTTTTACCTCGTGACCACCGCCTAACATTCCTGTTGATCGATGAATATCATCGACGGTTCATGCATCCCGGTGTGCAAACGCTTCACAACTTACTATCGCAGCATTTCTGGATACTGTCTCCGAAACGTGCAATTTACGCGGTCACATCTAAATGCATGAAATGCTTTCGTGTGCGGCCTGTAGGTGCTCCTGCGCCTTTCATGGGTGACTTGCCATCCTATCGAATCAACCAATTAAAACCATTTTCGAGCGCGGCTGTCGATTTCGGCGGACCTTACGACATATCACTCGGTCGGGGGCGCGGTAATAAAACGTACAAGGGCTACATCTGTGTGTTCGTGTGTACCTCCACAAAAGCTATCCATATTGAACTGGTCACTGAACTATCCTCGGAAGCCTTCTTAGCCGCTCTTAGGCGCTTCGTCGCGCGTCGCGGTCGCTGCAGTCGCCTAGTTTCAGACCAGGGCAAGAACTTTGTCGGTGCTAATAACATTCTGCAGCGCCTTATTCAGGATGCCAGCTCGCAATATACCGAAATTCGTTTTGAGTTCAACCCTCCGGGTAGCCCACATTTTTCAGGTCTGGCTGAAGCTGGAATCAAGGCTGTGAAAACACACTTGTCGCGTGTCGTTGGAACCCAAAGGTTAACTTATGAAGAGTTTTCCACAGTCTTGACTCAGGTTGAAGCCCTCCTGAACTCGAGGCCACTCACTGCCCTAAGCGCCGATCCCAACGACCTCTCGGCTTTGACTCCTGGACATTTTTTGACCATGGAGCCTCTATCGGTTGTGCCGGACGAAGACTTGACCGACGCGAAGGTCAGTGTCGTTCAGCGTTGGAAGCTGCTACAGAAGATGCATCAGGACTTCTGGCGCAAATGGTCTCAGGAGTATATGCATACTCTGCAGCAGCGCATGAAGTGGCACGACAAACAATCCAACGTGGAGAAAGGTCGCCTAGTGCTCATCATCAATGAGCAGACTAATCCCACGAAGTGGCCGCTTGGTCGCATCATCGATACCCATCCCGGGTCTGATGGCGTATGCCGTGTTGTCTCTGTACGCACGGCATCCGGCATATACAAGCGACCTGTGGTCAAGCTGTGTCCACTTCCATTGTAAATGCTCTTTCGTCTTTTTTCGTAACTTGTGTCGTGTTGTTTTTTTGTTTTATCGTAGTTAAAATACTAATGTATTTTGGTGGGCGGAATGTTTACTTTTGACCACTTATGTTGGCAGTAGATATTTATTTAGTTTTTTTTATAAATTGTGGCAACACTTTCCGTTCGAGTTCCCCCCGCCAAAATCCGTTGTAGTTAGTTGCCCTTCAAATCTCGAACTGTACACATCTTTCGTCTCATCGCAATCTTTAAACAAGTGATATTTAAAGCTACCACTACTTCGTAGTCCTAGTGTTTTCATACAAGTGGGTTGGAGGCTGCCGGCGAAGCCCTGGCGTAAAATTGAGGCTGAGTAGCGGCGCTTTAAGGTAAAGTCAACAGCTGATCTAGTCTAGGGACGTTGAAGGCTGCACCGACGGCGGGTTGCTGCTCTAGCCCGAATTCTGCACCACAGAACCAGGAATCACAGGTTAGACCACCAAACACCACTCCGTTTTATTTTTAATTCAGTTATTTTAGTCGGCCCTTTTGCCAAAACCCAATATCTTGGCTCCCGTAAACCCTTGTCGCATTCCCTCGACAAACATACAGTCCATTTTCTTTCGTTAATCGCACACATAATAAAACACTTATTCAGATGTTTCAAACTAACATAATACATTTTATAATAAAAACGTAAGTTTCTAAAACTATTTTACAAATTTATTAAATGAAGAGAATATTATAAGCACCAGAGTTAAAAGCAACATTATGCATTTCATTAAACAGTCACCAACAAATTTATCCATAAACTCCACTGCTCTACTTCTAAAACTGCAAGTATGACTTGTATTACCAAGTGTTAAGGTCCATCGCGGCACTGGTTCGTTCAGTCAGCATAACGCAACAGTAGTCACTGCGTACCTCGTGCAGTATGCATCCCTGGTACCCTGGTAGGTAAATATTCTCATTAGTAACTAACGTCACTGACGGACGGCACAGCCTGTTCATTATCGAATAAAACACATTTTATTTCTATATTAGGAGTTGTTTTTATGTAGTTACCTAAAAGCTAAAATAATTATATAGGGTGGGCCAAAAATGTTTGCAAATAGCAACACTGAATTTCTCGCAAACCGTCATAGAGGCAAACAATTGACGGGAAGATATCCGTCATTTCGTGCAATTTTATTTTAAATGGAGCGTTTTGCAGGAAAATAAACGAGCTTTATGTGTCAAACAATTTTACAAAAACAACGATTTGCATGGGACTGTACGACGCCTGTTTAGAATTGACCTTACATCTTGTGATTTTTTGACGTGATAACGTCTTATAATTCGATGGAGCCGGCTGCACGCACGAAAAAGTGTGACGTCATTTGCCGTTACCTTGCGGGGCCGTTACCTTGCAGGGCCGTTACCTGTCAAATAAGTACTTTAAATTATTCCAGCACTTAAGTCGTTAAGACGATAGTTTCTTACAAATTGTTAATAAATTAGCCCTTATTCCCTAAGATACGGCTGTCAAAATCTCTATTGAATGACAAGAGACACTGCTGAGTTTGGCAAAAATCTTTAAATTTAAATAGTGGATGCTGCTTTGGCAGTTCCGTTTTACGCCTGCTTTAATCGTAGTTTAAAAATTATTAAAACAAATCTTTGACATTATATTCGTGGAACGGCAGATATTTACACTGGCCACTTAGCCATCATTTTAGCGTGTCAATGTCATTGTAGCAGCTTATTGGGAAAAAAGTCGAAGTCGAAGTCAAAGTCAAAGTCAAAGTCAAAGTCAAAATCAAAGTCAAAGTCAAAGTCAAAGTCAAAGTCAAAGCAACTAGTAATACATTGATTTAAAAAAAAAAAGCCAATCTACAATAAAAAAAAAAGTCCCCAACACGGCTCGTCTATAATAACAATGGACCTTAAACCAAAACAAAATACAAATCCGCAACACGCTTCGTCAACACTGCCTCCCCTTTAAAATACACCGCCCCGCACCGCACCCGGCTCAAAAGTCCCCATAATGCTAGCCGCATTCCCCCGCTGAACAGCTAATGAGACCTGTTTAACCAAATACGATCCGGAGCGAGGATCACAGCCCCTCTCACGCAAACGACGTCCCAACTCCACAAAGAGGTTTCGAGCCTCCGCGCCCCAGGATCCCGCTGTTTCGACCGCTACCGGCACAAAATCATAAGCTGACTCCAAGGCGGAATACTTAGTGTGCTTTAATTTAGCAGCATTCTCTGCTGCTGAGCCCGCACACCGCGAGGTCTGCCTCAAATGGGATGCAGCAAATGTGCTGACACACGTTGCATCCCACAAAAGACAACGCCCTCTCCCCCAAGGAACCAGCGTCAGGCCATCGGGCCGTTTACCATCCGTGCGACTCAATCCTGGTGGCTCCAAAACACATGGCACATTCACCGATACCATGGCCCGCCGGATGATTTCATTAAAAGTCAAAGTAAGTCAAAGTCAAAGTCAAAGTCAAAGTCAAAGTCAAAGTCAAAGTCAGGGTCAAGGTCAACGTTATCACGTTCGACTATCGTCAGTAAACCGACTTTACAGACAACCGATTTTTTTCCTGTGGGGATATCTAATGAGGTGAGTGTACCTTAACAGACCGATTACAATACCCTAATTTAAAAAAAAAACCTTCTCGATGAGACAGCCTCGATCCCCCGCACCATGTGTCAGCGGTTTTCCGAAGTATGCAAAGGATCTGGATGATGTAATTTGTAAAAAATAAATTGCATTAAAGTGTTGTTAGATGAAATCAATGAAATATTGAATGACGCATATAGTTTAATTTGTATCAATGTTTCAAAAGTGCAAAAATGTTTGGCCCAATCTATATTTTACCACTTGTGGATGAAACTTATGAATGAATGAAATTGTATGTGCTCGAGCTATTTTAAAAGTTTGTGAAAGAGTGTATTTCATTCTATATATGCCATGTTTGTACAATCGGAAAAACATTACATATTTTATCATAACACCGACAGTTTGTAAGACTATTTTAAAAATTTACTAAATGACGAGAAAATTATAAGCACCAGAGTTAAGAGGACACAGTAGGGCAGTTTTTCCATACAAACGTAGTCCCCTGTTTCCTCTCTGGATAATGCCAGTAGAGCAATAATTTTTTGTCCAAAAATCTATGGCTACTATTGCTATGTTTTCCTTTTTACGATAAATTGATTCTCAAAAGAGATATTAACCTTCAAAAACCTAAAAAAAATGCCAGATTTTCCGCTGTGTTCACACATCCAGAAAACAAATTTGACTAGATTATTAAAAAAAAGAAAAACATAGGAACACGGCCAAAGCCTTTCTTTAATGTTTAATGAAAAAAATAGTTAAATAGGTTAAGTTTTGGGGAAGAAATCGGGGGACTACGAAACGTTGTTTTCATGAAATTTTAAAAGGTATTTTCGGTCTAAGCTGCAGTTGTCTCTATCGCGCTCTGCGGGGGAGAGGCAGGCAGTGCGGGACAGCGACACATTTTACAAATACCTAATTTTCAATTCTCTCGCCCTTACTGTTTCCTCTTAAAAGCAACGTTATGCATTTCATTTAACAGTCACCACAGAAATATACCGAGATAGAAAGAAATAGTTCGTCGCATTTTATGGGAACCAAGCGTGTAACGTTCTTTGCTTGTCGTTTGACGCCAAAAGTGTAATTTACTGATGGAAAACATACATTTTCCATTTCGTTTGGTGGTATTGAACAATTAATAATTTATTTTTGGCCAATAAAAACTTTATTAAATTTTATAACATGTATTTTTCTTAGCTACATTATCCAAAGAGAATATTTACCAATATGATCTAAGCTGCATGAATATGATAACATTACGTATTTTTTATGTTACTTCAATGTCGTGGAAAATTACCTATTGTATATTTTAAGTTAACATTTTACGACGTCACGATATGATATTGTCTATGTGAAGAGCCCTTATGTTCAATCAGATTCATTGTATCAATTTCATATCAATAAAACATTATGTGAGCGGCATCTATAGTAGGTACCGTCATTTAATATCATCTATCAACTCAAGTGTGCTATAATGTCTCGTGTATCTTTATGGTACTTCGAGCCGGATTTTTTTTTTCATATAGAGAAGAGATTTCAGTCTGCCTATTTTATAATAACATATTTTTACAAGAAAACCTTGAAGTGGTCACTAGTGTATAACTAGCATCGATAATTGAGTTTATCGATAAAGGAAGTCCCTACCTGTCAAGAAAATTTGCCCCGCGGATTCCTATGTCTGCTTATATAGATAGATACATACATAAATACATAGAAAACATCCATGACTCAGGAACAAATACTCGTGCTCATTACATCACACAAATATTTATCCTAACCAGGATTTGAACCGAGGTCCCGACCTCTAGCTTCTTGGCGGTGGCACTTCCACTATGCTAAACGTGTCGTCAGGATGACTCGTCATCGCAAGAACTATTGATAATATAAGACCTTTCTTCGCAACTGTCTAAGTTCAATTGCAAACTCAACCCTAATCATCATTCCGTGCAAAGATATTTGCTTGAACGGTAATGACAATAAACGCCGCGATAAAAACGCCGAATATTGACCTAAAGGCGTTTTGATAGGAGCGCGAAGGCTGCTCTCTCTGCAGAGGGCTCTCAGCGAATGGAGAGACCCAATTAGGCGTCAGAACTCTGATTAAAGCAGCTAAAGAGCAAAGCTTACTTTGTGCGCGGGCGGTGGCCGCCCCAGTTACGCGGTTACGCGCCAGGATCGGACTTACTCGAGATAGTAAAGGATTTGAATAGACGTGACGACGTCGAGAGCTCTGAGCAGAGAATGACGTAAGAATCTCTACAAGATAAGGCGAATGCCAGCTTATGGAAAGGTATAGTAATGCAAATATCTGCCAAGAGCTGTTAAAACTCCAAGTTTTAGCAAACCATTTAGTTACGGCATTAGAAAAATGACGAGCTAGGTCTCAAAGTAAGCAATACTTGTTCTATGGGCACTAGACGATGATATGGGTCAAACAACTTTTTTTTATTTGCTATTTTGCCCCGTTGTCCAAGGGATAACAGAATCTGAGTTTCTTAAAAAAACTGTTATAATATATGCTACAAATGTGCACAGGAGATGGTCCATAAAAATTAAAATTATGGGCTTATAAATATGACAAAAATGTACTTCTGATGAATATTAGTTAGGTAACTGTAGAAAACTTACAGAAAATCATGTTTTTAAAGAGTAGTCCATGGAGCGCAAGCGCAACTATGGCAATGCGGTAATATTCTAATACATACTTAAATAGACAAAAACATCCATGACTCAGGAACAAATACAGGATAATATAAGTATTTAGGTAGTTCCGCTAGTTAGATTTCAACTATTTTTATTTATACCGTGTGGAACGGAACGAAGGACTTTCCTGCAAACGTGGCATTGTTTAGTCTAAGTACATTATTTTCTCCAAATAGACTATGTTCACCGTTCGTATCACTGTTTTCAAGTGCTTGTGAAACTTTCATCCAAAAAACTACGTGTTTCATCCCTATTTAGAAGTCATACGCGGACACGGGCGGGAGCACGTATAGTACGAGTATGACGGTCGGCGGCTAAACATTAGGGTTGAACAAATATTAAAAATTATCATTTTGTTTTTCTTCATAATTATTAGCATATTACACAACTAGGGTGGTGATATAAAGAAGGCCGAGATCGTAGATGTTTGCGGCCCGAGCCGCAGGCGAGGGACGTAAATATGCGATCGAGGGCTTTCTTTATTACCTCCCGTGTTGTGTACATCCTTTTATGTCTAAACTTGGCCAGAAAGCGACTTTTTCCGAACGCGTAGCGTGCGGAAAAAGCCACTTTATGGCTATGTGTGGCATAAAAGCATTTAACTATTGCAGGTCGATTCTACATCAAATATATGACATTATATTTTCAGGAAAGTCCATCGTTTCATTCCACCCGGTATGTCAAATTTAAAAATAAAACATCGGAACTATGGACACTTTTCCAATCAAAATATCTATGAAATTCAGGTTTTTTATACAAAACAGCCTATTCCTAATACTATTCCTTGTAGTCGTCAATATTTCGCTCTTTTTCTAACTTCAGCACTTATTTATAATTTGAAGCAATGTCTCGCAGAAATTACAGATTTTATAGTATTTGGCGTGTGAAAGTCGTCACATTAATGTTTTGTAATCAAAATGTATCAAAACAATTTCACTTCTAAGTGTTATGTGGGCGACTGTACTAACCCTTTCGAATAAAATTTGTAATTCAAACGTTCGTCAATTGGCAATTGATTGTCGAATCTGATGCGATCTTATAAATAAAACAATGCGAAATACCGAGAAGCGATATTTCGCCGAAGTAATAATTATTCACTCACTCAGGCAACTCACACTCACTCAGGCAACTGCCTGAGTGAGTGTGAGTGGCACATCCTACTAATATTATGAACGCCACTCGCACTCACTCAGGCGATCCTACTATCATTATGAATGCCACTCACACTCACTCAGGCGATCCTACTAATATTATGAACTAGCTAGCTAGCTATTTACCCACGGCTTCGCCCGCGTTGTTCCAGTTACTGACTCAAGGGAACTCTTTGCCGGGATATAAAATATCCTATGTTTCAATCCAGGACTTGGTCTACTTGCATGCCATGAAATAAGAACCACTTTGAGCAAGTGTGTTGAAAATATTATAAAGTATGCGTTCTTTTAATACGCCTTGGCCTACTAAGTGAGCACTTTAGGCTCATAACTCGGACAAAGAAAACGACAAAATAAATATCATGTTCATGTACTTTTAAGTTGTTCATTGATTAATAAAAATATTGACGAAAACTTCTTTCGCTTACATCATTTCTACATTAGAAAAAAAACGAAGTATAGTATGTATATATGTAAGCATTTTATTGTTCATAAAATCATACAGAAGCAGTACAAAAATCAATGGTTATGTACAAAGGCGAGTTTATCCCTGTAAGGGATCTCTTCCAGCTAACTTTTGAGTATATAAGAAAGAATAACTAATACCACAGAAGATAGACAAACTAACAAACTTGATTCATTTACTTACACAAAGAAAATAGGGCAAGCATAGTTAGTATAGTTGGAAAACTATAGTTGGGAGTCGACCCACGCTGCGTCTTCCGATTAGTGTTCTCCATTCGAGAATCTTTACGTCCTATCGGTCATCGGTTCTTCGAGCTCTATGCCTAGCCCATTGTCACCTATTCTTCTACAGATTTCCTTATTTCTGATTCAATCATGTAAAGAGATTCCGAAGATAGTTCTCTGTATAAAACGTGCGACAGTATTTCAACAAATATATCCCTATTAATGCTTTTGAGGATTTTATTTCTACCGAGATCGCTGTTAGATGCTCACTAGCAGAATAAGCCCGATCGCAGCGCAACATATGTCTTAGCTCAACACTTACCCGTCTATTATCAAAATCTGTTAGAAGCCCGGCAGATTTATCGGCCAAGTTGGTAAAACTATCGGTGATCAATACAGCTTGGCCCGCAGCCAGAGGTCATGGAATTTCTCGGCAAGAAACAATAAGATAGTTTCTAACTAGACTAGATCGCTTCTTAAGGATGCTACTTTACATTGGTTGGGGTCTGAGAGTGGTTAAGTTGGGATGGTGATGAGACTTGGATGTGCTCTTGTTTGGTTGAAAATTTTACTCTTCTGTAAGTAAATTAGCTCTAATATAGTGAAACTGAGGCGCCAAGTAGACTAAAAACTTTGTTACCTCTCATGTTCGTTAATTTCTTGATTATTCTCAGCGAAGGTGAAGTAAAATAGCATATTCATTAGTAATCCTTATACTGGGCACAATGTGTACACTATTTGAACGCGCGCCGTGTTGCACATGACACAACATTCAAAATGGACGAAAGTTATTGATGATTTTGTACAATTTCCTCGCCATCGAAGCAAGTACAGAGTTTAACGCGGAACTAAAGCCTCTCTCACTTATGGCTTATATCACTTTCATCTATAACAAACTATTATTGCCAGATCTCCCTGAGATGTTGATGTAGAAATGCTCCCTTTTAATACGTTTTAAGATTTTTGTTTATTAGCATGTACCTATTGCTGAGTCCCTGCCTCTTTTTGACACTTTTCCCTACGCTTTCGTTTTGCCAATCCATTGAGAGCAGTCCATTGCAACAAATCTGTTCGGAGCGTAGTGTGACCTAATGTGCGTGCACTAAAGTGAAATAAAATAAATTATAAAAAATAAAAAAACACGACTGCCATGGATAACTTTATTTACAACTTGTTTGTAACTTATAAGTTCGCACTTATCCATGGCAGTCGTAACTAGAACATTTCGTGTTTTCCCGCCAAAAGTTAGTTTAAATATATAAGTTGTATATATTTTTATGATTGCCTTTGAAAATCCTTTATTTTAATACCGCACTCGATGGCCGCGAGTGCGGTCACGTCTTAAATATGTACTAAAAAAAGATAATGGCGCGATTTAATATACAACGAGCTTTCTCATCAAAAGTAAATATTGTTATAATTAGCATTCAAATTTCTTCATTTTGACACCACACTCGATAGGATTGGATTTTTTTGTTTTTTCAGACCACAGAAAATGGCGTACAGCTTCCACCATATTGGTTTTATTA
The DNA here is from genome assembly GCA_947034925.1 of Eudemis profundana. NCBI lineage: Eukaryota > Metazoa > Arthropoda > Insecta > Lepidoptera > Tortricidae > Eudemis > Eudemis profundana. The sequence goes on along the minus strand of OX344805.1, from coordinate 21,669,516 downwards.
TGACGTCATATAGCCTATGTCACTCGAGCTGACGCAAGGATTCTAACGATATCTAACCTGTCTAAATCGGTTAAGGCGTTTATTGTGGGATAAAGAAACTCACATACATACATACATGAAACCTAAAAACATAGCACTCCGGGCAGTCGTGTAATGAGTCAATTTCTTATTTTTGTTACATTTCCCAAAAAACAACAGATTATAATATATGTCAAATAGCCCTGTTTTAATCCTTTCCACACACTGGGCACAGTAAACAGAGAAGCGGGCGTCTGGGCAAACATCCCTGCCCAGACTTGTCTAAACTGGTTAACAAATGTAGACCTTTCGAAACGGTGGAAGAACATTGTTAATGTTGAAGCGAATTTGCCTGTTTGCAGTTGGTAAATAAAATTTACTTAATTCTTACAAATTTACAATCTCAATTGTAACAATAGATATAACATAGTAGGTTTTTGTTTGTGAAGTAAGCGTACTGTAAGTGTACACTTTTAAGGTAAAAAAACTACTCTAAGGTAGTGTACCTATTCAATTAACAAAATGCAATAGTAACTATAAATATATCCAAAGAGTGTGCCTAAAGTGTATACTATTTAACATTTGATCTGACTTAGTGACAATGGTTAGTGACATTATAAGCATTATGAAAATGTCTTATACAGGTGTAGGTCTGTTTAAAACAAGCCGTGTGGCCAAGCAAAATTTCATCTACTTATTCAATCCCACAATGAAGAAATATTCAAAAAATATTTTGACGTGCAGTTTGCGATTACACAAAAAAGTACAGTCTGTAATAAAAACATGATTCAAAAAACCAACTTTTGAACGAAATTTATTTCTATCAATGGCTTTTTCTCCGTGCTGATTTTGCAAACGGTATTTTGCCAATGTCGAAGTTTAGACATTTCACACGAAAGCAGTGTTAGGTAAATAAATGTCGATGTTTGTTGAAGGAATTGTATGTTTTAAGTCCCACTGACTTTTAACTGTTTTTAAGAATTTTGTTGTGTTCTTAGTGAATTTATTATGTATACTTAATTATTTTGGTTTAGGTAAACAACGGGTCAGCATTAAGCTTAGTTATATAAATTGCACAAGGAACTCGCAAGTGGCTGGATAAACAGACGGCACAAGGGTTAACCTCATTGTCCAACTCTGACGATAATCAAATGTGATGTCGACGGAGGGATTGCACTATACGATTTGTGACTCGTTTTCTCCTTATAGTGAAATACAAATTAGTGTAGTGGAGATAAGGTCGATACTGGCAAATCGTTTTCTTTAAATAAAATAAAGTGTGTTTATAAATTCTGGGGTATATAGCACTCTATGGCTGCGAAACGTGGACCATGACGCAAAGGGACCGAGAGAGGCTGGAACCGTTTGATATGTGTTGCTGGAAAAGGATGAAAAGAATCAGTTGGACGGAAATTAAAAGCAATGAAGCAGTTTTAAATATGGTAAATGAAAAACGGAAAAAGGTGATAGAAAATAGGAGAGAAAAATGTTGGGCCATCGCATACGCCACAACTGATTTAAAGTAATATTGGAAAGGAAAAGGAAAAGAGAAGGTCTGCACAAGAACATACATGGAGCAAATAAAGGCAAAAAATAAATGTTTCATCGTATGAAGAAGGGAAAGAAAAGCAGGATGTAGATTAAGCTGGAAGACTCCACTAACAAGAGCCAAGCCAATATAAATAATTCAATAATTTGTTCACCGGCAAAATAAGTTTTCGCTGTTTTATGTCATCAGGCGAATTGTAAAAACATTAACAGATTCAATCAGCCTTTCGCACAGATACCTATCTCTATTTTAATACAACTGAAAATAGAGAAGACAACTGCTTTTATCCACTACCTGCTTGCAACGAATAGTGCGGTTCTCTGATCATGTTGCACGCAGAGATACGAACAACTTGGAACACCTCATGATAACAGGAAAAGTTAAGGCAAAAGACCTAGAAGCAAAAGTCCCAAACGGTGGTCAGACCAGATATCAGAGGAACGGGAAGTATCTGTCAGTGCCGCACTCCACCAAGCATCGGAGCGTAACCGATGGAGACAGCTAGTTGACGGAATCAAAAGGAGTCACGATCCTTGGCAGTGAGGGAAAGATTGAGAAGACAACAGAATAAATTTTCATCATCATTACCATCATTTTTAAAAGGAGACGTTCACAGTGAGATACTAATAAAATTCTAGTAATAATATACATAAAAAGAAATTCTAGTATAAATGAAATAAGGACATTAGGGGAAATTTACTTTCCGAAATGATTGGTGGTTGGAATAAAATGGTGTTCCATAAAAATTTAATGTACCTTGAACCTAAAAACCCACATTTTTCGTGCCAAAATTTAAAATAGTGTTCGTACCACCCCCTGAACTCGAAAATACTCCGCCTCTTTAGAAGACTGTTTAAAATAATAACCTCATTCCGGCATGCAATCCCACAATTCAGGGCAATCTCGCGAACTAACCATAAAAATGGAGCAAAAAACAAGTCTCTTATTCTGGAATTATACGGTTGGATCTGGTCCGCGACAGTAATCGCGAATCAAAGTAAAACATGACCATCTGATAACTCGAGTTATGCGTTTATTACGTAATAAAGTAGCGTCCTAGAAACTAGTGGCGTACGGTATAACCGGGTATATGCACAGAATAAGCAAAAGTCCTACATATAGACTGACGTCCGATTACCGGACGGAACGCACCGGATCCGACCGTCTCTCTTTATCGCATAACGCGTGCTCTTTCTGGTCGCTGGCTATAAGCTGCTCCGAAGGGGTCAAATTTGGCACTATTAGCCGCGCGGCGAAATCACGAAATGGGTCACTTCTGGTATATGTCATTTGTCCCAACGCCGGCCACTGTTACTCGCCCAATTTTACTCGCTTACTCACCGGCCTTGGGACCAGTGCCTATGACAATGACTAGTGTCTCACAAGCGCCATTTGGAGCGTGCCAGGCATTTAATGAATTTTATTGCGTTTATTGTTCCAGTGTCACTGTATACGAATGGGTATATTTTAATACATAGGTACATCATTTTCTAGTACTCTTGTGGTAAGTGTTGACAGCGGATTTTTTTAAGTTTCAAGTATTTAAATTTACATTTCTAATACGAGGCAGGCGTGTGGGTGATTGTTGTTTGATGTTTGATGAGGTTTTATGATAATATGTAAAATAAGCAAACGAGAGAAATGGTGAAACCAAACTGGCGGTAATAGTTATTAGAGAACTTACCTGCAGTTACATCCATGACCTTTAACTAAAACTGTCCAAGAAGTAAGTTAGTTAGGCCTGTCCGCAGCGCCATGATAGGGCTGTGTAATTAAAACATCTTGGAAATCATCTTTATTATTCTTTCTCGCTCAAACATTAAGAACCTCCTATATATCTACCTATATACCTGTCTCGCTCATTCAATGATTATGGTTCGACCTCGATGTTGCCCTTACAAAGTAGCCTTAAAATATCGTATACCTCGTTCGTAATCGAGCCAGCCGCACAAAGATACATGTATTTACGAGGTTTTTCATCGCCCCCTCCTCGGTTCAATCTGCGCGTTGTTTGTAGCCGTCCCATCGTCCGGCATGCCGTTCTATTACTTACCAACCCTCACATTACCCCCTACCATAAAATCTGAAAAACAACCTCGACACCTAAAGAATAAAGTCCACTTTTCAATGAAGTTAAAGTCGGATGCGAAGTCCTGAAAGTACCCAGCCGGTTTTGCGAATGTAAATTGTTACAAACACAATATTTTTTGCGACAATTTGCTTCTGATGGCGTTCTATTTTTATTGCGTATTATTTTTTAGCGAAAGGTCGATTGGGTAAGAGCGTATGTCCGTGGCGTTTAATGTCGATGCGGTAACTTTCTCTTAAAGATTTTGTTCGTGTTTATTTTTCCGTATCACCTAGTTAAGTTAGCATAATTCGGGACCAACGAACGGGCAGACCAGACTCAGTAGTAGTGTTCAGTATTTTTACTATTATTAGCGATATACCACTAACTGTCGTTGTATGCCAGGAAGAAAATTCAGTGTGTGTGTCAAAACTCTCAACGCCCCGTGTGCTTTTTAAAAGCTTAGGACTTTGTTAAATACTGAAAGAATAAACGGGAGTGTGCTACAACTCCAAGATCGTCCACACCAGAGGCCTCTGAAAGCGCACCGTACACGCCCGGTAAGTAATCTTTTATTATAGTTGGGTCCATTGTTGGGTCAATAGCACGGTACATACAGGGGTCCGAACACAAAATTATTGGCGAGACCACTTTACGCCACAAGTAAGGTCATCTTGGCATCCCTAGGAACCCTAAAAATGGTCTAACTGGCAAAGTGCCATTGCTGTTTAAAATTGCTAACTTTGCGACCGTCGATCGGTAACCTCGATTCGCTTTAAATCACGATGATATAAACGACTTAAAATATTCCCCAAAGATTTTGGGAAATATAATCAGGCGAAGGTCTTAGCAATAAAACTTTGAATGCAAAGCGCTTGTAGACGCCGGCAGTAACGGGTTTTATACTCCGGAAAATTGGCGAGTCATAATAATCCGCTGACTCATAAATAAGGATCGACATTGGCCCACTCCAGGCTTTCTTTTTACGCTACATTTCACTCTTGCTCGCGGGTTGCACTTTTAGTGTGCGCAACAGCGGGAACGATTTCGGTACCGTAAAATGGGGTGAGTAGGCTTCGCGGGGGGAGTTGGCTTGCGAATCCAGAATTTAATTTTTGAGTAGTTACTTTAATTTTTAGACATATTTTTTCTTCTTTTCGCAACATTAAGCTGCCAAATCATACAATTTTGAAACACAAATTCACTGTCAAAGTTGATGCTCGAAATCGGCGGATTTTTAGTTGAATTTAACTTTGTTTTTAAGTGATGTTTACCAAAGTAAGTTTTCATCCACCTTTCGGATATCGTTTATATACTTACATGGCTTATTGGAAACAGAAAAACTTAAGTTATATTTTCTTTATTTATAATGGTTTTAACATAGAAAACGAGGCTATATTGTCAAAATATAAAATTGCTAGGCCTTCTCAGCCCAACTACGGGGTGAGCTGGCTTTGCCTACTATTATGAATTTTTCGTTGAAACTATGCAATGAAGCAACAAACTATCATTGACAAACTGAAATTCTTACCTCCGGAACACTTTTTTTGTATATAAATCAATGTGCCACATATAAAAATAAACTTTTATCCAGGTTTGAACTTCCATTTCCAGCCAACTCACCTCGTTTTACGGTAGCGGAAGCGATAAGACAACTAAGAAACCGATCATACCGAACCTTGATGCGTTATTAACATCAACACTCTAAAAAATATGGGTTGCTCCTAACAAGATCGTGATAGTTATAATCAAATATCTTGATTCTATACGAGCCTAACAAGACAATCCACCAACTAAGATGATATTGACTGTTTATCGTAGTTCAATTAACCGCGTTCTGATTTGATTCAACTAATTAAACATGATCGAATCATACAAAGAAGAAAATAATTATAGAAACAAGGAATATATTTATTAAAATTATCAAGATTCTAGATTATTGTTTAAGGGTATCATTTAATCGATCAGCAAAATATTCATATTTTGGTCAGCAGAAAATTGTATTTGGTCAGCCAAAATAGCTAGTTGGTAAGCAACTTATGGTTAGCAAACATTTATAAATCAGGCTGCAATTAATGATATACTGAACTGCTCTAAATTATTTTGGTCAGCAAATTAAATATTTGAGCTGCATTAAGCGATCTACGGTTAGTCAAATTTTGGTAAGCAATCAGTAGGTAAGCAAAATATTTCATTTTGTTCATTAAAAAAAAGGGGGCAATAAAACCTAACTGGTCATTCACAAAATGGGCGCAACTATTCTGTCGCCAATCGTGTGCGTATTTTGTCATACGGTAATTGTCAGCTGTCAAGTAGCAGGTGTCACTGTCATATATACAGGGTGTCACTGTGATATATACTGGGTGTCACTGTGATATATACAGGGTGTCACTGTGTTATATACAGGGTGTAACTGTGATAGATACAGGATGTCACTGTGATATATACAGGGTGTCACTGTAATATATACAGGGTGTCACTGTGATATATACTGGGTGTCACTGTGATGTATACAGGGTGTCACTGTATTATATACAGGGTGTAACTGTGATAGATACAGGATGTCACTGTGATATATACAGGGTGTCACTGTGATAGATACAGGGTGTCACTGTGTTATATACAGGGTGTCACTGTGATAGATACAGGATGTCACTGTGATATATACAGGGTGTCACTGTGATATATAATCAAAAAATATAACCCTAACCTACCTTTTTTTGGGAGCCGTTTCGTGTTTAGGGTCATCAAAAAAAAATAACCCTAACCTACCTATTTTTGGGAGCCGTTTCGTTTTTAGGGTCATCAAAAAAAAATAACCCTAACCTACCTATTTTTGGGAACCGTTTCGATTTTAGGGTCATAAAAAAAAATAACCCTAACCTACCTATTTTTGGGTGCCGTTTCGTTTTTAGGGTCATCAAAAAAAAATAACCCTAACCTACCTATTTTTAGGAGCCGTTTAGTTTTTAGGGCCATTAAATAAATAACCCTAACCTACCTATTTTTGGGAGTGACACTCTGTATATATCACAGTGATATCCTGTATCTATTACAGCGACACTCTGTATATAACACAGTGACACCCTGTATACATTACAGTGACACCCTGTATACAGGGTGTCCAGTAATTAATAGCCAGTAAAAATATTTTCATTTGTGGCCTAGACGATCATTACAGTGAAACACGAGACCAAAAACTAAAAATTAAGAAAAGTGTGAAAATCTCGAAAACCAAGGGACTTTTACAAAACCTAAAAGTCGATTTTCTGAACCAGCCTAAGGTGCCCTCTCAGTGGTTAGAAGATTGGCTATTAATTACTGGACACCCTGTATAACACAGTGACACTCTGTATATATCACAGTGACATCTTGAATCTATCACAGTGACACCCTGCATATAACACAGTGACATCCTGTATAGTGATATCATAGTGACACCCAGTATATATCACAGTGACACCCTGTATATCTCAATTAAATTGCTTAGAGACATGTTTTCTCTGCTGACAGTGACATCCTGTATCTATCACAGTGACACCCTGTATATAACACAATGGCACCCTTTATATATCACAATGACATTCTATATATATCACGGTGACATCCTGTATACATTACAGTGACACCCTGTATATAAATAACACAGTGACACCCTGTATTTATAACAGTGACACCTAGTATATATCACAGTGACACCCTGTATATCTCAATTAAACTCTCTGCTGACCAATTGTAAAATCTTGCTGCCCAAGTTATTATTTTGCAGCTCGACTGGTTATTAGGCAGCCAAATGATAAAAAAAGCAGATTAATATTGGTTAAAATGTTAACCGTTTTTAAATTGTTTGCTGAACAAGAGTTGCCGCCCGATTTTTATTTATTGCCAGCCAAAGCTTTGTATGCTGCCCAAATGATTTAACTGCTTATTTTTTTTTGCGGATCAATTTTAATAACGGCTGACCAAAAAATTACTTTTCATTGTTTAATCACTAATGAACTTGCTGTTTTAATTAATCAGCTTTCGTTGACATGTTTAGTACTTTGTTTGTTTTTATTACGTTTAATAAAAATGTGGAAATCGAGTTCCGTTGATACCCCCCGGTATACTGACTTGGTTTAACTTTACATCTCAAAACTTTTTTTGTTGTAGGAGAACTGCATTGCGAGACTTGCATCTTTTTACATGTAATGTTTTTGATGGGTTACTTATTCTGTGCCCCTACTACAAAGAAATCCGCCACATTTCTTCTACCAACGCCTAACCCGAGCATGTTATTTGGTTGTGCCGACTGCCAGAACATTTTATATGCTGCTTATACATGCCCCTTGTATTGCATTGACATATACAGCCTACGTTAGGGTAATTTATGGAATAACAAATAAGTTTACCATGCATTCAGATGTCCTATTAACTCGTTGAATGATATCGACGATATTTATTACATGACAGCCAATTATCTGAGGATGTTTCTCAAGCTTCCCATAAATATGACATGATGTTACATGGTGCGAGCAAATTGACATATACCAAGGCGGATGTTGTGTGTTTATAACTTGTCTCAACTTGTATTGACTTATTTGCTTAATGTTGTAAAAGGAAAGTTTTGTTTTTGTTTGTCTGCATTTCGAATGTATTACGGTAAGAAAATTTGAGATCCTATCAAATCTATCTAAAAAAGTCTGTAAATTATTGTTATTCCATATAGGGGAGACCGGGTATGGTTGTCTCGCGGGTTGGTTGTCACAGTGGCCATAAAATAATACTAAACGAAACATTAAGTACATCGATCGGTGCTAAAAGATCGCAAGAGCTGTACATCCTTCCGTACTTCACCAATCGATGCACTTATTCCTTCGTTTAGTATTATTTTATGGCCGCTGTGACAACCAACCCACGAGACAACCAAACCTGGTCTCCCCTAAATAGGTAATTAGAGAATGTTTAAAACACCTTTCTTATTATAAACGTATTAGCAATGCTATAACTTAAAATAAATAACAATATTTAGACTTTCAATTCTGAACATAAAATGATTGCGCCAGATATTTCCTTAAATGTGTATAAGTAAAAAAAAGAAAGGCTTACTGTACCTACCAATTTATATTTAGTACTAGCTATTTCCCGCGGCTTCGCCCGCGTTGTTCCCGTTATTGTCCCAAAGAAACTCTTTACCTGGATATAAAGTATCCTTTGTTTCAATCCAGGACTTGGTCTACTTACATGCCAATTTTCTGCTTGATCCATCCAGTTGTTACCCCGTTATTTAGTAACAAACATCTTCACAAACTTTCACATTTAAGTATAATATTAGTGTGAAGATTTTCGAATTTTAAAAGTTTAAATAAGTATACAATTTAATATAAGTATACAAGAAATCGATGAAACAGAAATTGCTCGGTCTTTTGTATGTGATATGCAGGATTTCAAAAACCATTTAAAAATCACGGACAGGGACCTAACAGTTGCAACGCAAAATATTAGAAGTATATACGGCAATTTTGACAATTTAACCCTAAATCTCTCTCTTCTGGACTTTAATATTGACATATTTATTTTAACTGAATGTCGCTTAACCCCTCACAAACCAATTCCAGTTATGACAAACTATACATCTTTTTCATCTGTATATAATTTAAATCAAAATGACGGTGTAGTATTTTATTACAGAAACCACCTACAGGCGAATGTCAGTGAAATCAGAATTGATCAAGCATCCTGCATCCAACTGAAACTCCAAGATAAAATAATATTAGGTATTTACAGATCTCCCTCTAATTATAATGCATCTAAATTCATTTTTTCATTAAATAACTACCTTAACTCTATAAAGTCATATAAAAATATTATAATAACAGGAGATATTAATATAAATCTTATCCCACGTCTACATGAACCCTCCCAAGAAACTATAAACAGACAGAAATACCTGAACATGCTGTCCACACATGGCCTGTTATCAGGTCATACTCATCCGACAAGACAGGCAAACTGTCTCGATCATTTCATGATGAAGGTTTGCCATCGTTCTACAGATACCTATATAGCCGTAATAAATACAACCATAACTGACCATCAAACGGTTTTATTAACGTTTAAGGACATCAATAATGACGAACTCACCCCTAAATCGATTACTAAAATAGACTTTGAAGCAGCTCTAAAAAACCTACAAAACAAAAATATGAACATCTTCTTTTTAGTGATGATCCGCAACTCGTCACACAGCAACTAATTTATAAAATCGTAACTTCACTTGATGAGAGCAGAATAATTACGAATGTCCCAAAAAGATTTCGTAACATTAAGCCATGGATCACGCCTGGAATACTACGTTGCATCAGGAACAGAAATCAGATGCAAAAAAATGTCCGAGCTGATCCCCATAACGAAGTCCTGCGTATTACATACAAGAGATACCGCAATTTTTGTAATAAATTGACTAGAAAATTAAAACAAAAATACGATAGAGATCTACTAAATAAATCTGCCAAGGACCCTAAGGCGTTATGGAAAGCCATAAAGAAAGTAACGTACTACAAATCTACTAAAACCCAAAATACACAACTATTAAACTCAAAATCATCTCCAATGGAGTCCGTAAATTACGTAAACAACTTCTTTTCAGGCATAGGCAAGAATCTTGCAGAGAATATAAATATAAACGTCCCGTTAGCCCAAGACCCTGATTCATTTCAATCTGTTCCCTCTTCGTTTGTCCTGCTAGACACTGACCCACAAGAAGTTGATAATGTAATTATTAGCTTAAAATCAGACAGCGCACCAGGATGGGATGGCATAGCCACACGTTTCCTTAAAATGGCTAGACCGTTAATAGTCCCTATTATCAGCCACTTAGCCAACCTTTGTTTTGCTTATGGAGTGTTCCCAGATCCACTAAAACAATCTATCGTAACGCCTGTATACAAGGATGGTGAGAGAGATAGTGCCAACAATTATAGACCCATCTCAGTTCTACCTGCCATTTCTAAAGTTATGGAAAAATTACTGAACACTCGACTCAAATCGTACCTCGATACATTTCACATTCTCTCGGCATCACAATTCGGCTTTAGAAGTGGCAGGTCAACGGAGGACGCAGTGTTGGCATTGTCATCATTGATTACCAAACATAGTGATAATGGTGATAAGTGTCTCGCTGTGTTCCTAGATCTAAAAAAAGCATTTGACACAGTCTCCCCCACCATCCTAATACAAAAACTTGAACACATAGGGATCAGGGGAACACCCTTAAAACTTTTTGAAAACTATCTAAGCGATCGCACTCAAAGGGTAAAGGTAGGTGATTATATAAGTCAGGAAGAGAAAATATCATTTGGTGTCCCTCAAGGTAGTGTCCTTGGTCCTACCCTCTTTCTGATTTATATTAATGGGCTGACAAATCTTAGTTTAGACAAGGGGCAAGTGTTTTCGTATGCAGATGATACTGCCGTTGTATTCAGGGCTGATACTTGGCAAGAAGTTTATGGCTATGCTGATAAGGGATTACAGCAAATCTCATCCTGGCTCAAGTCAAACTTACTGACATTAAATTTAAATAAAACAAATTACATGTGCTTTACCAAAACCGTCAAATCCCAACCAGACCCAAACTTAAAGCTAAAAATACATAGTTGTGACCTTACTGCTTCTGGATCTTGCAGCTGCACTCAGCTTACAAAAGTGTCGACCACTAAGTACCTTGGAGTGGTTTTAGATCAGCGGTTAAGTTGGCATCCTCACATAGATTTCGTTAACAATCGCATCAGAAAATTTATTTGGATTTTTAAAATTTTGAGGCATGTGGCCAACAAATCATTGTTAGAACAATTATATAAAACGCTTGCGCAATCTGTTTTGAGTTACTGCATTGTGGTATGGGGTGGCGCAACTAAGACCAAATTCCTTCAGGTAGAAAGAGGTCAAAGATGCCTTCTCAAGGTAATGTACAGGCTACCTTACAGACATCCAACTTGTAAACTGTACGAAAAAAATAACATTTTGACCGCCAGAAAACTATATATTTTATCAGCTGTCATAAAATTACACAAGACCCTTAACTTTAATCCGTTTTTGTTAAAACGCAGGATAAACTATGCTGTAGCTCCCAAGCATCCCACAAAGTCGTTTTTTGCAAAAAGGCAATTTAATGCAATGTCGTCTCGTCTGTATAACAAAATAAATAAAGTTTTAAATATATACCCAATGCATCAAATAAACTGTCATAAAAAAATAATAGAATGGTTAAAATCACTTACCTACGAAGACACCGAAATGCTACTTGATTATTAATAATTATTTGTTTGTTTGCTCACACAACTCTACTAATTTAAGAACATTCACAAACATAAATTCACGCATATTGGATGAACATGTTTACTTGTTTTATATTGTATTGTACTACAACCATAAAAATGTAACTTACAGATACACATACATGTGAGTAGTGTTCTCACATATACACTCTTTAGATATATTATTTCTTTCTTATTATCTCTTTAGAAACTGTAAAACTTAAACTATGGAATGTAAATAAATTTGTTTTAAAATGTATAAATGTCCATAGCAATAGTAAAATATTGTGTATTTACTTAACTGTATTACAACTCCGGATGGGAGGAGCGGAACCTCCTAACACAAGTATTTTCGTACTTACCAGGAGGAACCGGCCATATATTATGTACCTATTAAGTTTATACCCAATAAATATTTTGATTTTGATTTTGATTTTTTGATTTTAATATAACCAGAGATCGGAATAGGTAGAGTATATTTACCTAAACTTCGAAGAACATAGTCGAAAAGTCCTATCGTGGTAGGCCGGGACAGGTGACCTGGTTCGACTCCAGGCACCCCCCGGCACTTACCCTGCCCGATTGCCCGGGTTGTGAGTTTGCCAGGTTTAAAAAAAAAAAAAAGTTGAAAAGTGGAGAGTCCCTTACAACAACATTTTTATCCGGGACTTATAAGTCTCGGAATCTTACTAAAAAAATATATTATTGGTATTCTTTAGCACATTTCTCGAACATTCTCAGTATAGCTGTCTCTTTCTAATAGTGCTGTCTCTTTCACTCCTTCGAGAAATTTCGCCATATACTGAAGTGTAGTTCAAAGGCCCATAAGGGGTCCTGGACACAACAGCTATACTGAGAATGCTCGAGAAATGTGCGAAAGAATACCAATAATATATTTTTTTAGTAAGATTCTAATAAAAAAAAAATTTAGTTGTAAGGGAGTCTCCAATTTTCGACTTTGTTCTTCGAAGTTTAGGTAAATATACTCTACCTATTCCGATCTCTCTATATAAACTTTCAACCCCTATTTAAACCCCTTAGAGAATGAATTTCGAAAAACGGTGATATCACTTTTCTTGTAATCTAATAAAAAGTCTAAACATGACGTTTCAAACCTCTTACTTCTAAAATCTTAGACTCTCCATACAAATTTTGAACCCCTATTTGAACCCCTTAGGGGATGAATTTTGAAAAATCCTTTCTTAGTGCACATTTAGACCTTATAAGGATCCTACGTGCTAAATTTGGAATTCCTAAGACCAGCGATTTGGGCTGTGCGTTGATATACAAACTTTCAACCCCCATTTAAACCCCTTAGGGGATGAATTTTGAAAAATCCTTTCTTAGTGTACCTCTAGACCTTATAAGGAACCTACGTGCTAAATTTGAAATTCCTAGGACCAGCGGTTTGAGCGGTACGCCCTGTCGGAGCACGACGCGATATCGTATCGTGTTTATGTGTAAGATCCCTATCGGGACTGATGCCTATTTATTTATCCCAACACAGACCACAAAACAAATAGACACCGAATCAATTACAGCCAACACACCGCAAGACATTCTAATTCCGGCCCCCATTGTCGCGTCCATAAAATTAACGGAGAGACAAATAAATAAGGGCCAGTTCAGTAATCAGCCCCCGGCTAATTTCCCGCCGAACGGCCGAAAACACCGTTATCGGGCCCATAAGCCCACTGAGGAAGTAATTCGGCGAAACAGAGGGCCAATAACGACCGGCCAATCGCCGAGATACGAGATCGGACCGCCAGATAGTTTCCGAATTATAAAAGTTTCCGCGTTTTATTTGTGGGTGTAGTTTCGTATGTATGGACAATGAAAACAATGTGCATTTTGTACGGGGTAAAGGGTCTGAAGACCCATTAGACGAGTAATCTCTGGTATAGGTAGTTTCACGAGAATCATGTACCTAATGACAGCGAGGTTTTGAAGTTTTTTCAGACAAGCTTTTATTGCCGACTGTACTTTTTACCCGACTGCGGCGAAGCCCAAAGGAGGGTAATGTGTTTGACCTGTATGTATGTATGTCCGTTCCTGTGTCAGCTCGTAACTACTCAACGGCACAACCGATTTTGATAAATGATACATCATTGGATTCGTCTTGATGGCGCGAGTGTCACTGGGTATGAAGTTCGTTAAAATAAACAAAATGGCGGATTTTATGCACTTTTAAAATGCACCGCGGTCGGGTTTTTTTTATTTTGTACAATCGCTAACAGAACGTCATAACCTAATCAAATAAACCCAAACACATTGAATTTATCTTATGTAATTTAGATGATCGTATGGCTACCAGCTCCATCATGATCAACCCCATCCCCATGTCATAATAATATTGCATTGTCATCTGATTTACACATTTTTGCAAAATTTCAGCTCAATTGGTTGAAGATATCGGCGTCAAATTTGAGTGATTGATTGATTGATTGATTTATTTATTCATTAACAATATACATTGTGTCTGAAATAACTTAAGTCTAGGTACACAATACATCTCACATAAAATAATAAATAAGATAAAAAAAAAAAAAAAATACAATAGAATTCAAGGAATGTCATTACTTAATAACTAGTTTTCAAATTAAGAAAAACAAATACGTCTGTTTAATCCAAGTTTAACTAGTAGATTCCATGAACTCGGACACTGAATAATAACACTTAACTAAAAGAAATTGTTTAAGTTTTGTTTTAAAAGCATTAGCATTAATAATACCTACTTTTAAAATCTACTGGCAATTTGTTAAACAAGTGAACTGCCTGATAACCTGTGGCATGCTTTACAATTTGTAGTTTGGGTATGATGTTATTTGTCAAATCCTTTCTTCTCGTTGCAAGCCTACGTTCTCTTTCTTCCTGGCTCTCATACCGAAATAAATGCTTGACCAAGTCAGTGAGAACTACAAGAATATATAAACTAGGTACAGTCAGGATTTCAAGTTCGATGAAGTGATGGGAGTTCCAAGATTCCACCCCAACAAACATACATTGCAAGTGAAATAATAGCTTGTAATAATAGATAGGTTCAAAAGAGCAAAACTATGCATAGATTTTTGAGGCTCAATAAGTCTTTATCCCATATTGCCTTAAGAGGTTTATATAGTAGGTTTGTAGCTCTGGTATCCACCTTACCGTGAAATAACCTAGAAATAAAGCTTTAGTATTTGATATCCATCAAAATATAGTTGGTATCAGATTTCGTTATTACTACGCAAATATTAAACAGATAGGTTTTATGGAAAATATTCATGTTAGTCTGTGTACCTTAGATACTATACAGGGTGAATTTTAAATCGTGAATCGTAATATTTTTTTTGTAGTCTATACATAGTTAACAATAACTTACAACGCTTTTAAACCTAAATTAAGTACGTTTTTATTTTGTCCACTTTTAATTTGATTTATCCAAATTTTTAAAATCTCGTGGTCACCCTACATTCATGTTTCGTACTTGTCATGAAAATTTCAACATTAGATATCCAACCTCCTAATATTGAAGTTGGCTGGATAGAATTTTGGCACGTATTGTCAACATCGTCGACATTGTCAACATAAGTATTTAAATCGTATTTACTCATAAAATAATTCAGTTTTATTACGATTAATGGCATAAGCGCCTCCACCATTATATTCATAATTAATTAAGCGGGTCTTTAATTGTAATTAACACTAGTGCTCTGTATTAGTCTTAAGTAGCTTTACCGGTAAACGTGGTTACGATTCACGATTTAAAATTCACCCTGTATAATAAATGTATGTTAAAACTCTAAGAAAATCACTTACTAATTTAAATAAAAAAGTGCCTTAAAATTACAGATGGAGTAAATGTAAAAATATTCTAAGACGAAGAAGAGAAGAGTTATACATTTGTTAGTTATATCGCCTTCTTTGATGAATAATAGAAATATAATTTTGTTGAAAATTATTTCAATAAAATGACTTGTTATTAATGTAATATTTCTTCATTTTTTTTGTTTTTCGAATACGAGAACGTTTTTAATATAATATTATGTTACTTGCGGCAGAAAATAGTACATTATTGTACTCGTAGACGCCGGAAAGTAAGCAATAGAGGACGAGTAAGTGATATGAGTCCATCTATTGCACTTTCGGCCGAAACTAAACATTCATGCCTACTGCGAGGAAACAAAAAAAATGCTTAAAAACTAACAAAACTTCTCAAATCTCCTAAAAAATGTATGTGTATGTATTTGTTGGACTCGCGACGGCGCCCAGCATCCAGCGCGGTGTCGCCGATGGGGGTACGCACCGCCGCTTTCTATTATTATTTTCTTGCTGAGACCAAAAACATGCCCTTATTGGTGAATTGCTGTTGTAAACCCTACAACAATGTTATTCGTGTCGTGTTTGATTACATTATTGGCTCGCTGGTGCACTGTCCAATCATCTAAACATCCAAACATCTTCACAACCTTTGTGATGCGATAAATATGAATTTGAAAGAAATACTAATTAAGAAAGGCAGTCGAACTTGAATTACACTAAGAAAAGCATTACCATCGGACCAAATGAAATTGGTAAACGAATGAGAGACCGCTAAATGAACCATCTAATTTGGAAAAAGAATAGACTGTCTCTCAATAAGCAAAGAAAACATTTTTCAAAGATGGCTCTCTCAACCGATAACTTATATTACTAGAGGGAATACACACCACAGATAAAAGAGTCCCTGATACGTCACCCAAGTTTGGTGATAACGCGACCACAGCTTAAAAACAGAGTTAGGCAACGCCTATACACAGTCTAAAGTAGACATGTGTAGCTCGCGAATGAGTAGTTCAAAGAACTATATCAGTTGTTCTAGCTCACCGGCTCACTAGCTCAGTTCCGATTCAAACAACTCAGTATATCTTTTGACTCACTCGCTCTCAAGTAGCTCTATTGAGCCGTGAGCTGCAAGAAAAGACGATAAACACGACCTTTTCGTCCCTGACTTGTCAACGTATACCTAAACGCTCTCTCTTTCGTTCGGAAATATTCGGATTTTGAGCTAGTGAGCCGCTGACACACCATGGAGCAACTGAGCTAAAATAGTGATACATATCTTTGAGAGCTAAAGATTCATATCACTCTTTTCACTTTAGTGACACATTTTGCGCATGTCTAGTCTAAAGAACATAAAAAAGGCATTTCTATTCGATTTTTTTCTGACGTCGATCGATTCTACTATTTGCGAGGGACAAATATCTATATAGTATTCGGATGCCTATAACAGCCACAAATTTTAATCAAAGCCTATCGCACTAAACGTTAAAAACGCCCCATTTTAAAATGGTAGGAACCGTTGGTCGCTGTACTAATCACACTAATATTATAAATGTGAGAGTTTGTGAAGATCTTTGGATGTTTGATGGTTTGAATGTTTGGATGTTTATATATTTGGATGTTTGTTACTATATAACGAGGTAACAACTGAATGGGTTAAGCTGAAATTTAGCATGCTAGTAGACCAAGTACTCGATTGAAACATAGAATACTTTATATCCCAGTAAAAAGTTCCTTGGGACAGTAACGGGAATGCTAGTTTTGTATAAAAAAATTGTAATACACAGTTGCTCTTTTGATTGATAATTCATCAACATCATTATCTGTATTCATCCATTGCTGGGCATAGGCCTTCGCTAGTTCACGCCATGCTACTGCGCGTCACTAGCTACATTTAAAGCTCGGGGTTGTATGTGTGTACAGTGTGTCAGTGTGCGGTCATACCGTTAGGAAGCAACCAATTTGATACTTCAAAGCGAAGCTAAAATGGCGGCTTCGTCAGGCATCATTTCAAGACTGATTTGTCTAAACGTCTCTGCTGACTATATGTGTTTAGGCTGTGACCGTCAAAAAGCAAGCAACTTGCCACTTCAAGGCGAAGTTAAAATGGTTGCTACATCAAGTATCATTTCAAGACTGCTTTGTCTAAATGTCTCTGCCGACTATAAGTGTTTAGGCTGTGACCGTCAGCAAGCAAGCAATATGCCACTTCAAGGTGAAGTTAAAATGGTGGTTCCATCAGGTATCATTTCAAGACTGCTTTGTGTAAACGTCTCCGTCAACTATAGGTATGTGTTTAGGCTGTGACCGTCAGAAAGCAAGCAACTTGCCACTTCAGGGCGAAGTTAAAATGGCGGCTAGTGTTGTGAGGTATCGCCGCCCGGGGAAATCTTTTATCGAGTTACGCCATTATCCCGGGCCCGCGGGACCCGGGATTGAAAGGCACGCGAAACGGACAACCGACCAAAATGTATTTTTTACGAGTGCCTTTCCGAAATAATTGGTTTGATGTATTTGATTGAGCCCAAATGGAAGTGGAGCGTCGACTTTTGAGTACGTCTTTGATGTAAGGTTTTTTAACGTGTAGTAATGGGGTGGTTGAGAGTTGCTAGTGCACGTTTACTTGTGACTTTAGTCAGAATAGGTCAGCGTGACCTTTAAGTGAAACTTTAAGGACACTGGGTTCATTTTTCATCCCCTTACTTTAATATAACAGGTGACAAACATCTACCTAGTTATAATATAAGTAAGAAAATTGTATGAATACATATTGTGGTACAAAATAAATAACAACTTTAATAAATAAATAAAATGGAGTAAGATTGTATTTTTTTATGTTTGTTACCTCAGAACATAATAATGTATTGCGATAAAACGATACGTATGTTTTTCAATTGTTTTTTTTATTAAATATTTTTCCTTCTCAGGTGTTAATTTCTTTAAATTCGGGCATTTTTTTCTATACCAACGTTATACCTACATTAAAAATAAAAGGAAAAAATGCTTTAGTTTTTAGCTGAGGTAGGTAAGGGTTCTAAGATAAATAAAATATTTATTCACATACCAGGAACAAATAAAATTTAAATAAATATTAGGGGACAAATAAATATTAGGGGACAATCTTACACAAATCGAACTAGTCCCATAGTAAGCTCAATAAGGCTTGTGTTATGGATACCAGACGACGATATATTTAATAGATACAAATACTTAAATACATAGAAAACATCCATGACTCAGGAACAAATATTCGTGCTCATCACACAAATAAATGCCCTTACCGGGATTCGAACCCAGGACCTCGTGCTTCGTAGGCAGGGGCACTACCAACTAAGCTAATGTCGGTCGTAATTTAAGCTACTATCGAGGACCTAACAGACTAAATAACACTCCTTTTTTGGGCAGTTGTGTAAAAATATCACATTTTGGTCGAGTACCTTTGGTAGCCCCAAAACACGTCCCCCTTCGGTCCCAACTCTAGGACCCGCAAACTTTAGCAATATTCCCTCACCTTGCATACGATAAATGCCAAGAAATTCTACGTCCACATAAGTTATGATTCCGTACACTGCCTTCGCGGGCTCCCCGGAGACAGGTGTTAGCTTAGCTAGTCTAAGTCGCGTCAGGCTGCCAGAGTTCAACCTAACTCCTGACGTCCTGTGTGGTGTGGAATATGCACATTGTGTAGTACAATGCACCGCAACTAAACTTAAATTGCCTTCCAAAAAATATAGCCAAAGCTTCCCTAGAATAAACGTATTCGATTTGATTTTAGGCAGTCAATTGTTGATAGCAATATTATAGTTTTTTTTTTTTTATAGACTTGAAACAACAAAAAAACTTATACGTAGGTTAAATAGCTTGGGTATTGTTGGGGAGAGAAAAAAATAGGGTTTGCTCTCATTTATGAGACTAGGCCTGTACCCAGCAGTGGGACGTATACAGGGTGAAACATGGGTCGTGTACGTACAGAAATATGTTTTTCTCACTGTCTAACTTTAGCTTAAACATGTAGACGATATGAGGGGCAGAAATATGTACACATTGTTTGTTAATTCGTTATTAAAAAACAGTTATGTGATTGAAACTTGCGATTATTTTTTTTAAAATAAAATACGATATTAACCAATACCAAGTGTGTTTACATTAAGTGCATAATGTAGGTTCTTGGAATACACAGATGATGTTGTTTGATAGTCTAAGACTTGAGTGATAAGATAAAATAAATCTACATTACAGTAATTGTAAGTACTTAGGTAAAGCTACAGTCAAGTCCCGGATAGGGTGACCATAAGCTTGGTATTTTTTCTATTTTAAATTAATATTAAAAAGTTTTATTGTTTGCTTTAAGAGTTCATGCAATGAATTTGCCTTAAAATACTGCAATACAAACGGAAATTTCTGTTTACGACCCATGTTTCACCCAGTATAGGCAAATGATGGTGAATATTATTCTAAATTCGTGAGCCGCGTAGCACAAGGTTTGTATCTGAAACAGACGAACAGCAGTATCCTTCCTACAAAGCCGTGTAATGAATTTTAATATTACTTCCAAACTTTCCCGAAAACTTTTTAGTGCCTTTTAGTTATATGAATGTCTGCCAAGATTTCTTTCGACGATTGTGTTGAAAGGTGTTCGGGTTTCCTAATTGATTTAGGTCCTACTTTGGCTTCGTAGGACTAAATAGAATGGAATAAAATTTATTCAGAATACGTACTTTGCACTACAAAAAATGTCGTATAAAAAGAAAACTAAATCAGAACAAAGTAATCTGAAGCTTTAAGCAAACTCCGCTATTCTTAGGTATGTATTCTGTGGACCAAGAAGAAAAGTATACTCACAGCAGCTCTTGGAATATCTCTCTCTCTTTGGGGTCGGTCCCTCATGTCTGAGGATCGTGATCAGCATCAGGGTTGCATTTGGAGCGAATGATCTGCCTCCACGGCTTCTGTCCAGCGCGTCTTAATGCCTTATCACACTTGCGATTTGCGGTCCAGTTAGAAGCGAATTTTCATACAAAGGTTTTGTATGGAAACTCGCCCCCAGCTTAAGGCCCTTACAACCGTGTAGAATTTAAAGGACGACGGCCCTTTCACTTGATTGGTCTATCTTTGGTGAGCGACCGCGCGATGGTTCGTTCGGTGTTTCCCCAACCACAATCAGTTTTTCTACATTTTCATTGTGTGGCCGAAATACGAAAACGTTGTTGGATAAGCGAGTTTTTATTGGGAGTGCGTTTCAGTGTCTAAGCTATTCTGGAATATAACGCTTACATAAAGCCCGCATTAGAAAGAATAACCACACCATGAACCTATTTTGATAAGAAATATTTATTCTTGACATTAACATTTATACGTATTTTTTTCAGGCTTGATGAGTTTCCTTTACTGTCCGCGTAGGCACTACTTTTGACGATTTAGTGCTATCACCTTTATTTGGGTGTATTTTCAAACACGTCATTTCGCTGTCATGACATATTGGCAACTACTGAGAAGAGTCTGCCTTACTAGAATTTGCACTTTTGGTTACAGTAGAATCTGTCACGTTCTACCAAGTAACCAACGAATGCCAGTCTAGTGAGGAGGAATCTTTTAAATATTTGTAGCCAGAGAAATTAAGTCTTTGAAAATACATCCATTACCTGCACGTTCCTGTACAGAGAGGAAATACTACCAGCATATTTTGTACCATGAAGTAGGGGCCTGATTTTATATTTGTTGGAATTTTGAGAACTTAACTTTTAAAAATAGTTTTATTTTAGGACGTGTATAGATTATTTATGCACAAACAAATAGATTTCGTATTTGCAGAACGAAAGCAGTACTTACCGGTTTTATAAATAACTAGCGACCCGCCCCGGCTTCGCACGGGTGCAATGCTGATACTAAATGCATGTATTATACATACATATAAACCTTCCTGTTAAATTACTTTATTAAAAAAAGCCGCATCAAAATCCGTATGTAGTGAAGATCCACTAAACTCTATAAATTTGTCACCATCCGCGCTTTGTCATCGCATTTATCGAGTTATTAATTAAAACGTGTATAATTAACTTTTTCACTCAAAGGGATTACTCCCTTTGAAGAGGAGCGTCGGTTAATTACTTAACTTGTTTTTAATAAATATTTCCTGTCTCAGTCACCGATTCAAGAATAATTCCGTTTTAGGAGGCTCTGCGTTTTCAATGAAGTGAAAAATTATCAAATGCTCATGCCGTTGCCATAGTTCGTCGCAGACTTCATCGTCAACCGAAATAAGTCCAATACGTCCAATGGACATAGGTAAGGTGGGGTCCCTAACATGAAAAAATATGGTGTCTGAGGCACCATTCTGCTTCTAATAGTTTACTAGATATAACGAATTCTAAATATTTTATTAGAAGAGAAAATTTTAAAAATGATGTTTATATCGGACAGGATTCGAACCTGCCTACACGAACGGGGGCCTCCGGAGGCTGCCGCCGTCGCTGTTCGTGTCGGCGGTAACTTGTGTAAGTAGTTATGGCTGCACATAACAAAAAGCACACATGGGAGTGTCACCGACGAAGTTGCCAAGCTATAGTGGTAGGTACTTGTAAGTGGTAGCAAAGGCCTGAGAAAGATACATTTACTTTTAGAAAAACACCCTCTCTCTTAAAAAAAAAAATCTTCACCACCACTTTTTTTTAGACCTTTTTTTTTCCTTCACCGTAAAGCTAATCGTAAATGTCTAATAATATTTCGTACAGCATTTCATCGTACGTCATTTTGCTTCCACGAAGACAATTGCGGTGGAAATAGTTGGAATATAAAATAGTACATTGTGTATCAAGGGCGGTAAGTAAGGAATCACAAACGAGTGTTTGTTACAAGGCCGAGGCGAAGCCGAGGGCTGTAATAACACGAGTTTGTAATTCCTTTACCGCCCGTGGCAAACACAATGTTTTTCATCACACTTGTGAGGAAATCTGATTAAAATAACCTTTCTTAACCTAAATAAATTTGTAAAACTGACAGTGACATTACTGACATATATCAAGACGACAAGTCTCGTTCGGAAACCATAGCGGTAAAGACTTAAAATGGTTGATTTTATATTTGCAAAATACTGAAATACACTATTTAAACATTTAATTAATGTTACAGGAATATGGGTTTACATGTATTTGCAATAACAGTTCTCTTTAAATAAATATTTCAGTAATAAAAGTTAAAAAAGTAAGTTGGCGTTTTCTTTGAACATGACAAATAAGAGTAAAACAGAACCAGCGTTTCAAATTTAAAAAGAAAACCATTTCGCCCTAGGGCGTAGTAGGTCATTTACGGCCCGCAAAACCTACGTGTAACAACACCATTTTCGAGCAAGTGTGATGAAAAAAATTATTTATCTCGCTTCAACTAATATATTAAGAAGAATAATGTATTAGGAAGCTTTTCCTTTCATACGTGTGAGCACCACTTATGAGAGCATAACTCAGCCCTTTTGTTTTTTGTCAATTCCTGGGACCTTTGCTACGAATCGGTTTGCATACTGTCGTGGTCTGGCTCGGTAGGTCTCACCTTACCTTGCTAAAAAACTATATAATAAACACCACATATATTTGTAGATATCGTTAAATGTGTGTTTCAATAGTATCCCAAACCCAACAGAAATGTGTATCGTTTTATAGCTTGATAGCTACATTTTGTTTGCGCGAATTGACACGAGAAGTCTCAATAAGCCAGAATTAACGTGCGATTGGCCGTTTAAAGTCATCGCCATCTATTTCTATTATTTGAATTGAAACCAAAAGTTTTTCTACTAATTAACTTATATTTTTTTATTAAAACAGTAATATGGTTTGTTATTCCGCGATATGAAAACGTGTTAGTAAATTAGTGCTAACCCGTTATATCTACTTACTTGCGTATTTTTTCATGCATTCACGTGCAATAATGACATAAAAAGAAAAAATAAATACGCTAAAAATATAAAAAACCACCACCTCAAATACAAAACTCGACACGTGTTTCGCCTCTCTACGAGGCATCCTCAGGAGATCCTGGAGATGTTGACCAGAGTGAGTCCAGCGTCCGTTGGAACGAGGAGTCTTCATTCAATCAATCATTTATATTTTTTTCCTATAGTATATACAGGGTGGGAGGGACTATACCGACATATTTTAGCCATGAATTCCTGGTGGTGTGACGAGTAAATAATGTTATATCAACATGGGTCGAATATTGTCATTTTACATTAATAGTCTTATGGAACAAAATAAGTCAGTAAATTCAGCCTCTCGTTATAAACATGTCCTTACTGGAGGAAAAGTTATCAAAAAGGAAAAAAAAAAGCTAAAATGGAAACGAAAGGTCAATTTTTTGGCCTCGTAGTCGCTTACTATCAAATACTGCGAAGGTTAATTGCCGTTTAGTTAAAGGATTTAAAAAAAATAGTAAAACTATCTTAGTCACATTTATTAGGGCTTGTTACACACTTGCGAGTTTTCATTTAGAAAAACATGAATATCTCTGAAAGTAAGCGTTTTTCGACTATATATCAAATAACATTTTTTACTCCTAATAGTTGTTAGAATCTATAGTTGAAGTATGTCGGTATAGTCCCTCCCACCCTGTATTACAGTTTTGTCAGGAGAGTCATAAATATGCAATCTGGAGCTTTCTTTATTACCGCCCAGTTGTGTCTACAATTTACCGTCCCTTAGCCAGGAAGTGGTATGTTCTTCCAGTGTGGGTGAAAAATACCATTTACGGCCTAGGGTGACGTAAAATATTTCCCTGCAAGCATCTTTAAAAATACACAAGTTTTCAATCAAACCGAGAGCATCAGACGTCGTAAAGCCTGCACTTTGCTCGCGGGCTCACTACGGCCGCCCCGGGACTCGGCCGGGACTCCCCACAACACTACACCAAATTAACTAATGCTTGTGAAGTAATTACATTAACCATTGACATGAACCGCGATAACTTATCTACTATATCCTACTATACGACTAGAAATCACACTAACGCACTAATATTACAAATAGGGACCGGACAACATAATGAAAATGTCATAAGGAACAGGAGTAACTGGGTAATGGAGTAGTAGACATCAGTGTTACATTTTTTATGAAATCGATAATCGATGTTGTCGACATTAATTGTACTGTAGTCAGTAGCATTAAAAATGCGATCTCTGAATTACAAATAGTTCGCATTGAGTGCGATAAAATATAGCCACTTTAGTAGCAATAAAAGCTTATACCCATATTTTATAGACCCGAGTGATGCAGTCCACGTTGCCCTTGTACACAGTAAGCACAAGCACGCAAGCAAGTTTTAGCACAGATTATCCCGTATCGGGAGGGGAAGTTACTGGAACAATCATTTACCGTTACAATTACAACTACAGTCACGACTACGACACTAAACCTACTGATATAAGGAGTTTCCACTGAACTCACCGGATTTCCCAGCCGCCAGTTACTAGTCAGTTTACCCTACTTGGTATTACCCTAGTTTTAAATGATGCTAATAGATGGTGCTAACCATAAGCGGCCAATTTTGCACGTTCTTTATTACTTTTTAGATCTTCTCATGTTGTTTCGCGCAGATAAAATGTATCAGACTATGAAATAAGACACATTTCACCCAAGCGTGATGTTTTTAAAGTAGATTCTTACCACTCTTTTAGTTTATACGAAAAACAGGGCTCAAATAAAGTTAAATGAATTGCTAAATAACAAAATAATTTACTATTAGAGACACAATAAAAATACACACACAGATTTGCTATATCCACAACGCAGATTTCGTCAAGTGATTAGCAACAACCTTAGTCAAAGGACAACAAAACCGTAATAAGCCGCAACACGCTTTGTCAAAGTCACACATGTAATCTTTACTAAATCCATATCATCATCATCATCCATTCAACCTTGACACGTCCACTGCTGAACATGGGTCTCTCCCAAAGACTTCCACAACGAACAGTTGACCGCCTCCTGCCTCCATCGACTTCCAGCGACCCTAACCAGGTCGTCAGACTATCTTGGGAGCGGCCGACCACCGCTGCGTCTCCCGGTTCGTAATCTCTAGTCGAGAGCCTTTACGCCCCATCGGCCGTCGCTTCTTCGAGCTATCTCTCTCTGAGGTCGGTCCCTCATGTCTGAGGATCGTGGTCAGCATCAGGAATGCATCTGGCGCGGATGATCTGCCTCCACCGGTTTCTGTACAGCGCGTCTCTTACAACCGTGTAGAATTTGGAGGACGACGAGTCTTTCACTTGATCGGTCCATCTCCATCCATCCATCGGTCCATCTTCGAGCTATATGCCCAGCCCATTGCCACTTTAACATGCTAACTCTGGCTACCATGTCGGTTACCTTAGCTCTTTTACGAATTTCCTCATATCTGATTCGATCACATAAAGAGAATCCAAGCATAGCTCTCTCCATGGCACGTTGAGCGACTCTGAGCCGGTTCATAATTGACGACCAGTTTAGCATAGTGGTTAGTGACTCTGCCTACGAAGCTGACGGTCCTGGGTTCGAATCCCGATAAGAGCAAATATTATCTGTATGATGATATTTGTTTCTGAGTCTTGGATGTTTTCTATATATTTAAGTATTTTTATTTATTAAATATATCGTCGTCTAGTATCCATAACACAAGCCTTATTGAGCTTATTATGGGACTAGTTCGATTTGTGTATGATTGTCCCCTAATATTTATTATTAATAATGCTTAAATCCATACATACACTACACATTTAAATGTCAGTCTCCTATCAGATTGCTAAATTGAACGTTAAACAAGTACACTCACGGACAATAAATTCGGCTCATTTTCTATATAACTATACAGAAAATGACCCGAATTAATTGTCTGTGAGTGTAATTTGTAAACTTCAATAATTTACATCTACCAAGAAATCATTAAAATAATTTTACGAACTGCCTTCATTCAGTTCAAAATGTTTCTTTTTTTAAAGCTATATTCCAATTACTAGCTAACGAACGAAACCACAACATGCCATGCAATTATTTTTCATGTAATTACATAGAAAAAAATTTTGAACTTCCGATAAAATTAATTAAAAGCACTTGACAGCAGAACTAACGAGTTTATGGTTACACAATTAATAGTTAAAATAAATAAAATATATATTTAGTATTGTTTTCACAACAGCAACCTTTATTGTAAAGTAAGTTGTACCGCGCGTGCTAAAAATAAGTGGCGGCGACCTACTTTGCACGCCGTTTACTTCAGTTAGATAGGTATTTCCTTTTATTTCGAAATATTTCTGTGAGTTTAAGCCTAGCGACCTAAACTGTACTAACATTTCCGTTTAAATGTTTATAAAAAAAGAACACCAAAATCATAATTATGTGTGGTAAAATCATATGTCACAGCCAATTTGCTCCAAAAGTACTGGTTCGATTGAGTTGAAATTTGGTACATATATTAAGGTTAATGACCCAAACACGCACATGTCACGAAAATATATAAATTTTAATCAAGCGGGCCACTTTTGGGGGGTCAACTTAAAAGACTCACTGTAAGAAACTTAAATATATATTTTTATAATTTTTCATATTAATAATTATGAAGGTAGGTATTTAAAAAAAATGCCAAAAATTGACAATCCCCCCCTTATCTCCAAAACTATTAAACGTAGAATTTTGAAATGAAAAATAGTCTTACACCTATAGACAGAAAAACCTATAAGAAGTCTGTGCAATAAAGTATAATTGTTTTGAACGTACGGAACCCTCTCCACGCGAGTCTAACTCGCACTTGTCCGGTTTTTTCGTACCGATAGCAAGTTCAACAGTGAATTGCAAGATATACCAAAAAGTTCCTTTAAACTATAGGCTTATGTTTATAAATTTACGCACTCATTCATTTCATTCATTCACTTTTTTTGACGCAAGCCAGCTTGGAAAAAAAGGGGACGTGGAAGATCACCGATCCATTGGATCGATGCCGTAAATGAAGTATGCCAGGGAATTTTACAGGCGTCAATCCGGAAAGCGGAAAACCGTGTGGAATGAATAGCTTTATCCTCATGTGGTCCGGACCCTCAGTCATGAGGAAATGAGGAAGAATGAGAAACGAAACCATGGATTAAAACATAAGCTTCTTTACACCCCTTTCAAGAGAAAGCGATTAACGCGGGTGAATCTGCCGATAAAACCTGGTAGCCGATAGAAAACTTACTAAGCAAAATAAAGACAGCTCACGTCCATAGATTTGATTGTCTATCGAGACGTCAATGAGATCGGACGTGCTTGTTAATAAAAATAAATATTAATTACTAAATCGCGACCTAGATTTGTACATCAAACGGAGGCAATTTTTCAATATAAGCCGAGTGATCTAGTTTCGTATAATGTTTTAGTTGTAATTGTTTAATCCAAAGAGAAATGTCGGTCAACCCGGAGAACAGCCCGTTTAATCGGAGTGGGCTCACGCGCCGCAGCCCTCCGCCCTCGCCCGCGCCGCAACCCTCGCCCGCGCCGCAGCCCTCGCCCGCGCCGCGGCCCGGGCCGCCGCCGCGCGACCCCGGGCCCGTCCAGCAGGCTGAGGCCCCGCCGCAGCCTGTGAGTACAGCAGAACTGCACAACTGGATCAAGAACATCGAACAGGCACTAAATGAAGTATGCACCATTGCTTCCGAGGGTAAATTAAACTCGGAGCAAAAAATGCGCATTAGTGGATTAAGCCGTAAAGTGGGCTATTGCACGTCGCAGATGGTCATCGAATACCAGTCGATCAAGCAGAAGGCCATCCAGAACTACTATTCTCTCCAAGCCCTGCAAGAAAAATTTGACCTCTCGGTCCGTCTCCAGGAGCTCAAGCAATGCATCGAGGAGTCTTCCAGACCTGCTACGGGAGCGGTTTCTTTTGCGGACGCGCTTAAAGGCCATCCTAATAATTACATTCAGCCCTCAAAAATTAGCACGGTAGTGATCTACCCTACGGATAAGTTAAAGACGAGCGAGGAGACGAAATCCCTTGTCCAACAAATTATTAAGCCCGAGGAGATGAAACTTCACGTGAGAGGGCTAAGAAAAATCAGGAACGGTGGCGTCGTAATAAGCACTGACTCCAAGGACGACGTTCAGAAACTGAAGCAGTCGGCGCAGTTGGTGACCTCTGGCCTTACCGTCGATGAACAGAAAAAACGAAATCCGAGGATAGTTGTCATCGGAGTACCCTCCGCCATGCAAGAAGCGGAAGTCTTCAAATGCATATATAATCAAAATTTAGCCGATAAACTACAGGACATGTCACTTGAAAATTTTTTGACCACAACCAAGCTTAGCCATAAATCGGGCAAGAGGGACGCCGAGACCTGCAACTACGTGATAGAAGTCCCCGCACTTATACGAAAGGCTCTAATTACCAGCGATAGAGTTTTTGTCAACTGGTCCTCGTGTCCCGTAAGGGATTTCACCTTGGTCACGAGGTGTTTCAAGTGCCAGCAATATGGCCATGCGGCAAAGTCGTGCAGATCGGAGGCTGACACCTGCGGGCATTGCGGTGAGGTAGGGCACGCAGTAAAGGACTGCTCTAAGAAGACCGATCCACCAAAATGTGCAACATGTCTGCACTTCAAGAAGCCAAGTAACCACGAAACAGGTAATGCAGAATGTCCAGCAAGAAAACTGGCCGAGAAAAGGTATTTTAACTCCATAAACTATGAAGGCGCCTAAGACCGCCGCCGTTTATTATTATAAGCCTTTTTTATAGGTCAGGTTACTATGGACAATAGTTTGAATTCTGCACTCGATGACTTCTCCGTATCCGAGTCCAAAGTTTACTATGAAGACGCCTAAGTGACCTACTACCGAGATGTCCTACTTACACAATTTCGAAAACTAGGCTAATGCCAATCGTACGCCTATAACCTCTAAATGAAATTAAAACAAACTTGAAGAATGCAACATCGATTTTGGCCCAGTTTACAGTTCTGCTGACGCAGATGCTGGCATGTCACATTGATTAAACGTGATACTAGTTAATAAGATTTGAATTGTATTAAACTGCATATTTAGTATGTAAATATTTAGTAGTAGATACAAATGTTTGATAGTCCCTTTTGCCTGAGATACAGGGAATCCTAGTTCAGGCATAAAGGTTCAAATCTCTAATTGTATATCTTAGTCTTTAAATGTCATTGTTGTATAATACGTTGTTTAATAAATTATTCTATTCTATTCTATTCTATAGACACTGCATTAGGGGCCAAAGTTCTAGTAGCCTGTCTGATAACATTAAAAATATCACCGCAGACTAAGGATGTCCCTGACCACAAAGGAAATAATGGGCATCCAATTTCAAACGGCCGAATTTAAAAATCGAACACAAACAAAAGGGCCGATCGTTGGATTCAGTTACGAAGCTTCCATAATTAAAATGTAGGTACGAGTATGTTTGTTTTATATAGAAGGGTAATTCCATGGCAGAGAAGAACGTCAGTAACCAATTTTTCGCGTGTTTATTTATTGATGGTGCAAATTTAAGTGACAATATATCTAGGGATTAAAATAATACTTATCTAGAGTAAAATTAATACTAACATTTGCATCATAAATAAATAAACACGCATTGAAATGGTAACTTGCGTTACATTTTAATGGAACTAACCAGAACTGTCTTCATTACTCTGTATTATGCTATCAGACCGTGGGGATACTAAACCAATGTTTTGTTCTATTTACTTGCTCTTGAATTGTTAATGTTGATTGCATTTACACGGCTTAAGAGACGGTAGCTCGCTTCTCAATATACAATAGTTTAATTTAAGAGCATTTCTATTTTTATTATTTCTTTGATTTTGTTAACAATATTTTTCATGTTACATATACAAAACATCATGTATGAAAGAAACACGATGTTTCTTTCATAAGTAATATTTTTCATCATCATCATCATCAGCCCGGTCTGCCCGACCGGTAAGCGTGTAATGTGGCGTGGGACGCCCTCTGGCCAGATGGCGGGACGACTTGCATTTTACACACCCGTGGCGCTGAGGTTTGCTGAGGCAGGTACCGGTCAAGTGCGAGTCGGACTCGCGCACCGAGGGTTCCGTACAAACTCGTCAGTAGATACGTGGATAATTTTCAAGATAAACTGTATGGTGGGATAAATTTAACTTCACTCTTGAAAAACTGTTGTTCCCATACATCGACATATGTCGCGGTTAGTTTAGTAGGAGCAAATAAGTTTGTCTTACAATTTTTGCAAATTTCTAAGAAATGCTGCAATTTGGGAAAACCGTTTTATTTTTCTCGGAATATTTAGGATGATATTAACAATCGGTAATTATTTCAGATTTTTCTGTTCAGTAACTTCAGAGATAATAGGGGGGGGGGGGGGGACATTTCTGTCCAATAGGCTCGGGTTAGCGGTTTTTAACACTATTCCAAATTTCAAGTCGATAGCATCAGTAGATCCTGAGATATCTTACTGTGACAGATGGACAGACAGACAGACAGAGTCGCACCATAAGAGTTCCTTTTTTACCATTTTGGTACGGAACCCTAAAAAGGCAGCGACTGAATGTATGAGTATAAAGGAATATTTTTGTTGATTATTTATTATTGTTTTATTACTTCTTTTGGATAAAGGAAAAATATTTAGCTTTTTCTCCGTTAGTCACTTCTTACAACACCCACGGAAAGAGATGAAGTGGACTTATACCGAGCCCAAACGGCCGTAGTGACAAAGTATAAAGACATACAAGCAGGGGTCGGTCGGACAAAAAGTGCGGATGACGTAAAAATGACGTACCTAATCTTGCACACAGGATGATGTTTGTGTTTAAACTTCCGTGTGACATGTAGTAACGAAGTAGTATTAATGAAGTAACAAAATAATCGTAAATACCTTCGTTGGTATATCTTGATTACAGCAAGAGCAGTATACGTGTTTGTCACGTACCTCCAAAAACAGAAAATTGCCACAATATTCGAGTAAATATGACATTTTACAGCGTTTTTTTCTACATTAGTAAATATAAATTTTAGCTAAATATAATCGTGAAGATACAATAGCTAAACAATAACGAAGTCAAATTATTGTTCATCTGATTGACAATGTGTCAATCAAAAACGTACTTAGTTACTCATTTCAAGTGGCGATATCGTTTAATAAAGAGGTTGATAAATGATAAGTGATAATTGTGTATGAAAATAAAAAATAGTATTTGAAATCATCCTATAAGTGGTTTGACGTCATCCGCACTTTTTGCCCGACCCCTCCATACAAGTAATCATTATTCGGACGTTTAGCAGCGCGCAATACCTGTTCAAGGTCGAGGCGCAGACGGACTACATTCGTAAAGCTTTGCTTGTAGTGCGTTCGTTCACGGCGCGCACACATACAAGCGCGCGATGTACCTTTTGTAAGAAGAAAAATTACTGTTATTATACTGTGGTAGTGAGCTGAGTGCGTCCTCTTAATTGTATGGTGAGTTGAGTGAGTGAAATTTAATACTATTTGTCTGGATTGCTCGACGACGTGTGAAACGAATCCCATTAACTCGTGATAAATATTTGTCGACAAACCGAATGAAATGAAGCTTTACTTAAATAAGTAGTTTAACGATCCATTATTAATGAAATTATTTATAATATCATGTGTCATCCATAAAAAAAAATACTTTTGGGAGTCAACTTTTAGGCCCACACTTTTGAGCGCTTTTGACGTCTCTGGCTCCACCTCCGTACCACTTTCCTCCGGGATAAAAAGCGTTAAGTTCATTCCCGGATTTCAAAATACCTGCATACAAAATGCCTAAGCGGTCCAGCTGTTTAAAGTAACAGAGTACAGACAGGCAGCTTTACTGGCGCATTTATAGACAGAGTGAGCGCGAAACGCGAGCGAAAGCTCTCCGTTTCAGCTTGGGCAAAAATGTGGGTTAGTACCGAATGGTCTACGTAGCAAAATATCCAGTGACGCAAATTGACCACAAAGCGAAAAGTCGATTATGTAAATTGACCATTTTGCGAAGATGCCTAAGTCGTAAAATGCACAATTAGCATATAGTCCATAAAGCGACACGACCAGATAACAGATGAGATGAATTATAATAAAAACATTTTGCTTTTAGGTCGTTATGCTTTGGCTATAGCTTAGCAACTTCGTTGGTGACACTCACCTGTGTGCTTTTTGTTATGTGCAGCCGTAACTACTTACACAAGTTACCGCCAACACGAACGAGGGGCCTCCGGAAGCTGCCTCCGTCGGTCGCCGTTCGTGTTGGTGGTAACTTGTGTAATTAGTTATGGCTGCACATAGCAAAAAGCACACAGGTGAGTGTCACCAACGAAGTTGCCAAGCTATAACTGCTTTCGATAAGATTTGACAATCTGCTATTTGTGGTATTAGCTTTTTTGACATTATGTAATTTGGACATTATGCTACACAGACGGATTGCTATTTTCAATACCTTTACACTCAAAGGGCGTAAACGCCGCAGGTTCTAATGGCGTTTACGCCCTTTGAGTCTAAAGGTATCGTTTTGACGTTCTGCGGTATGAACGTTATGTTAATTGGGCAAAATGCTAATTGGACCACTGACATTTCGCTTTTTAGTCAATTTGCGTCATTGGACATTTTGCTATATGGACGATTCGGTACTAACCCAAAAATGCTTTCGTATATATATCCGGATGTTCAGCTGTTCTCCTCTACACTCCATACAGTCATTTCTCAAGATTCTCATGAAAACTTGGACACAGGTTCGATCATGACATGGAATTTTTTGTTGATCCAGTTTTTGATTTTTTTTTTTCAAATGGTGGAGCCTTGAGGGTCGACAGACCCGTGAGGTCTACAGCTCACAGACCCACCAGATAGGCTGCGGCTCCACTGAGGCAGAGAGGAGTGGAACGGAGAGGAGATGTGTAGGGATCGACCAATCACATTTGTGTTCGCTGTTTCCATTGATATCGACATTGACGAGATGTTGATTTCAGCTAATGTCGATTGGTCGATCCTATATGTCTCCTCTCCGCTCCGCTCGTCCCCGCTTCAATCGGACCGCAGCCTTATGTTCTATTAAGCGATGAGTTGAAAGAAAGAAGACACTACTGCTGAAAATGTGATTCTTTATATCTCTTTCTCACAATTTGCCAAATTTGGGTTCTATCTGTGTAACACCCTGCACATTAGGGTGGAGCGAAAAAACTTTTTTTTTTCTATTTTAATATTCCTGTATTGTCAATCAATGTTCCATGGTATCAGGAGTATTCATGCAAAGTTTTGGCTTTTTAAGTGAACATCTTAGGGTGGTGAGTGAGGTTTGAATTTTTACAATACATTACAATAGCACAATACTCTTTATTGCACACCAAAAAATTACAGAGATCCTTAAATAAACAATAAACTAATCTAAAAAACAGGCGGTTTTACAACAACAGGGGGCGGTCAACAGGGGCAATTTTTGTGATTTTCATAGAAATATATATTTTTTAAAGACGTCCAATAATATTTTTTTCGCAATTTTGATACGTAACATCAAGAATACAATTAATAACAGCGGAAAACACACATTTGATCACATTAATAACTACGAAAAAAAACTTTAAAATTCAACTATTTTCAACACTAATTTACTAGATCTCAATAGAAAACATTTTCATGTAATTACATTGTAGAATAACACATTGTGTAATTGGATTGTAGAATATTGTATTGTATTGTATGTACATGCGAGATAAGACTTCAAAGAAAGCAAAAATAGTATATTTACAAGAAACAATAGCCGGACAAAGTGACGCCAACAGATAACTGAAGCATTTGTAGTTAAATTTAATTTGCCAGTACAAATTAGGAGTAGAATCTTCATGGCGCGCCACCCCAATAGTCATAGTTTTTTTATTTTTCGCAAAGTGTATTCCATAGGAATATCGACTAACAATAAAGGAGATTAAAACAAAACAAAACTATAACATTTTCGCTCTACCCATACTATACTGTTCTTGTTACTGAAAAAAGTTTCATCGTTTCATGGAATTTTATAAATTGTTTGGTTTGTTCGTTATTGCCCGATTTATGCAATTCCCCGATTTTTATTTGTCTCACTTTATAAACAACTTTTTATCCTCGAGATTTACCTTTTCCAACTTAGAACAACATTAAAAAAAACATTCACTTGAAGATTTTAAGTTAAAAAGTGGTTTTTTGACGTAATAAATTACTTATATGTAATAAAACAAGTATGAGTAGACGGACTAAAATGTTGCGATTTGTCGGAAATTCTTTAAAATTTATCATAATTTGGGACCAGATAAAACGCCGAAAACCTCAACATACAGCGAAAACGAAAAAGGAGTAATTCGCGGGGAGCGTTGAAAATAACATTCCATAAATTTATTTTGGACTGAGGGGAAAGTTTAAAAATATTTCATTTTCTTAAACAGTACAGCATAACTCATGTTTCTACCGTCTGAAGTGTGGACTTTGCGAATAATAAATCGGGCTTAGTTCTGAAATGTTAAATTTATTCCTTATATTCTCCGATGCGAGTACTAGGGCGTAATAAACTACTAGGAGTTGACTGAGAACTTTTAAGTGATTTATTGAGTTTTTAGTTTTGTTTTAAACTTTAGTAAAAACGAATACTTATTGTGAACTACAGTCTCTGAAAATGAAATGATCGACAATGCCTTAAGGCCTAAAGTCCGCTAACTGTACTTTGTATATTTCCGTAAAGATAGGTATACCTACATATTTTTAAAGAAAAACATAAATTAGGGTTTTTCATATTTGTATAATGTAAAAAAATGTCTTTTCTCAAACATGGCATGAAATGTTGACATTATTTTTTTTTTTTTAATTTCCATTCCACATTTATTTGGGCCACAGCATCACGGCATTCAGCCATTAAAAAAACCAAAAATGATTTTTGCTATATTTTGCAGTTTTATTTATTTAAAATTGACATGAACATAACAAATAACACATTATAAACAATTTCCAATTATTATAAATTGCAAACTAAACCACAAGAATACACATTTAAAATACTTTTTACATGAAAGAAACATTTTGTCTCTTTATTGGTTTAATGCGGGTAATTTACACCACATTTCTATGTTACATATATAGATACAAGAAATCAAAGTACATAGAAAAATTAAATGGCACTCGCCTGTGTACAGACCGGGAATCGAACCTGGTACCTCTTTAGGTTAATTCCTATTAAAACAGAATGGTGCGGGAAGTCAAAGTAGATGGCAAATTTGAAGGCGTTTTCTGAGTGTACGGTGGACGAATGGTTGAGTCACTGGGCCGGAAATCCAGAGGTACCAGGTTCGATTCCCGGTCTGTACACAGGCGAGTGCCATTTAATTTTTCTATGTACTTTGATTTCTTGCATCTATATATGTAACATTTAAAATATTTCATCTAAATATTCGCGGTAAAAATGTGAACTGAAACAGCTTTTGGCCGAATTTGCATTGTCTATGGATATAATGTCACTAATGTCACTTTCTGACAGCCAGTTTGTTTGTGTTATAAAATATTAAGTAAGGTTATTATAGTAAGTTTATTTATTTCATTGCATGTTTGAGAAAAGCACTATACATACCTCGGCGGGAAATGGGGTTGCCGGCCTCGTAACTATCTAGCCTCGCTTCGCTCGGCCAGCTATATGTACTCGGCCGGCAATTCCTTACTTCCCGGCCTCTGCAGTAATGTACTATTATTTTGTCATACTTTACTTTCCTCTGGGTTTTTCTTATTCAAAAACTGTAATTAATGATCAGAAAAAGAGTAAATGTACAAACGCATATTTTATATTTCAAATTAGTTGAATTTAAATATACAATAATTTAACTATACCTACATAATCAATTAATCACATTCAGAATACATGTTACAACAACATTAGTTAAGTGTGTGTTTTTTCCCAATATTTTTTTTCCATTCGCGTTTTTCCCCCGCTTTTACCCGACTTTTCTATACATTATTACAACCAGTAGGTTAATCACAGTTGGCTTCTCACGCGATGTAATATCTGCCCGTTTCATTCACTATACGCATATTTGTCGATGCATTTTACCAATCGGTATCATTCACATCACATACATTACACATACATTGTTTACCTGTAGATTCAATTCGCAATGGTGTAATTTATTACACTTACACAACCGTCAGGTTAATTAAATCGTACCAGAAAATTAACTACTAGTTGTAATAATTATAGAAAATAAATTGGGAAAAACGCGAATGGGAATACAAATGTTGGGGAAAAATAATATTGGGTACTTAATGTATACAGTCGACTGTACATTTTCACAATGTTACCCGCGGCAAAAACTGCATAGCTGTTCATAATTTATTGTACGTGTAAGGGTAGGGGAGACCGGGTATGGTTGTCTCGCGGGTTGGTTGTCACAGCGGCCATAAAATAATACTAAACGAAACATTAAGTACATCGATCGGTGCTAAAAGATCGCAAGAGCTGTACATCCTTCCGTACTTCACCAATCGATGCACGTATTCCTTCGTTTAGTATTATTTTATGGCTGCTGTGACAACCAACCCGCGAGACAACCATACCCGGTCTCCCCTAATCGAAAGATTGGCTTGACACAATACATATATTACCAAGTTAGTTGGCAGTATGAACTTAGCGCAACTCACTTCGGCAATAGTTTGAACACCGGCCCCACTCGGTCCAACTATAACCCCCCTACTGCACAACCATCAGTCTTAGTATAACGTATAGTCAGCTCCAAGTTCGTATAACGATTAAAAAAAGTAAAACCCCCCTCCCCCTTTTGCGTGTAGTTGTACACAGTTTGCAAACGCATAAGCAAATTTCGCACCCTTGCGGGTCTGTATATACGGTGTCCCTAAAATCAACGAACATACGAAAAAGGCTGATAGACCAGCTCATAAGACACCAGATTAAGCAAATTTGATCCCCTCCGGTCGACTCTGACCACTTCCTCTCTGAGTAAAAACCTTTTAGTTTTCGAGATATTGACGTTTTTGCA
The DNA here is from genome assembly GCA_947034925.1 of Eudemis profundana. NCBI lineage: Eukaryota > Metazoa > Arthropoda > Insecta > Lepidoptera > Tortricidae > Eudemis > Eudemis profundana. The sequence continues at coordinate 21,631,797 of OX344805.1, read as the reverse complement.
AAGTTCGTGCTAAGTAATACCGGGTGTGGCATGTAATACGAGCAAAAAATTAAACCGTAGATTCTACTCCTCATATAATAAAACTTTTGTTCAACCACTTTTTAAAAATATGTAGTCCTTAGATTGTCTCTTTTTCATACAAAGTAATTAGTATTTTCAATGTACATCAAAATCCGTCTAATTGACATGGTTTGTCAATCTTGTCACCCTACCGACGTAATCAATTTCGCAATACATTGCGTCTTCGGATAAACTTGAAAGTGTGCTAAAAATCAAACCACGAGTTATTTTTAAAAGTGGCTGAATAAAAGTTGTCTAGTTTGAGGAGTAGAACCTACTTTTCACTTTTTTGCTCATATTACAGGCCACACCCGGTATAACCTGACTAAGATACCTCTCGGTGTTTTGAGTGTCATGACTAAAATATCAAGTATTTTACAAATCTGTTTTTTGCTATGGGTTGCCAAATAACTATGCTATTGAACGCAATTCCTATTTTTGTTAATTTACTTCATGCTGTAAACACAGTAGGATAACAAAAAATATTTTTCATATTTTTCCAAATTTCACCTCTAATTGGTGAAAAAAAAATGTACCAACACAACCTGGCACATGACGTAAAAAAATGCGCATTTATTGTAGTTTCTAAAACGGTATAACATTAAATAAATACTGTAATAATGATTGAGATAATGATATTTTGTTACAAACTTAATTGGTATTGTTTGTCTACCGACTGTCTGCCGACTTCATCTAACTCATACGATCCGGTTAAACTAAATTTGCACCTGGCGTGCTTGACATCACTTACAAATTAGGTGCAAACTTAACGTAATCGTCAATATCTCGAAAACGAGCTTTATTGAGGTCAAATTTACTTAAATCTGGTGTCTTATGCGCTGGTCTATCAGCCATTTTCGTATGTTCGTTAGTTTTAGGGACAGCCTGTATGCAGACCCGCAAGGGTGCGAAATTTGCAATGCAGTACAGTACACTTTCAAGTAAATTATCTATCAATAACCTTGTCCTAGTTCTGTATGAAACGTAGTATACATCCACCCGTCCCGTGCGGGTGTGAAATTTGCAGTGTATCAAGAATTAACCGCGGTCCAAACTGCGTCGGTGAGTTCGCAACTTGCAAGCTGGTTGCCGAATTTCTAAGCAAGAACATGTTATGAATTTCGCTGTGACATTATTATGGTACGGTACGGGGAATTTTGATATACGTTCTGGTATCGTAGAGTTACTTGTGAGCATAATTATTGGTCTGTAGACCTGTAGACTGTCTTAAGATAATCGGATATGTACGAAAAGTCATTTGATTCTACAAGATGCCTCTTGAGGAACCCGACAGATTTTAACCACCGATTCCTGAGGTAATTATGAGTAAAAACACACTGTAACCTGTCCCTAGTGCCGTAAATAGCCTTTTCTGCGCCCTGTGCGAGCTTCTATAACAGCGCCCTTGTTTTTTACCTAGGGTCCTGCCTGGTCTGGCCATTCTTGCGCCCACCCTATTTACGGCACTGCCTGTCCCATTCTTTATCTTACCGCCAGGTGAGTAATATAATAATTTCGGAATAGGTGTGAAAAATACATTATAATTATAATTAAGAAATCTTAATTCACCAAGGCAATGTAAAAGCCTTGTGCTTTGCGAAGCGACGATAAATTCGGGAAAGCGTGCTGCGAACGCAGCTGCGACCGGCGAATAACTGCCGCTGTGTCAACAATGGTTCACATTTAGTAAAATATCTGAGTATGTTCGTTGTAAACTTAGAATAAGACGCAATAGGAATATCTTAAGCACCTAAACTCCAAATTTCGTTTTTAGGGTTCCGTAGCCAAAATAGCAAAAACGGAACCCTTATAGTTTCGTCATGTCCGTCCGTCCGTCTGTCCGTCTGTCCGTATGTCACAGGCATTTTACTCAAAAACTACATGACGGATATTGATGAAATTTGGAATATAGGTGTCTTGTATAAACCGCTACTTAGTTAGGTAGTTAAACAACTAAAATAAATATTTTTAGGGGGGGCACTCCATATATGTTACACAAGCTAAAAAAATTTTTTTTCAGCAAATATCAACGTGTGGTACATATCGTAGTTCGACAGCTCTTTAAAAAACACTATTAGGTTTCAAAGTAATGTTTTTGATTAGGTGAATATATTTGTAAATAATCGCTCCGAAAGTTGTGTAAATTGTGTCCCCCCCCCTCTATCTTCTAAACCGTGTGTCCGAGAAATATGAAAAAAAAAAACACGAAGGTAACGCTTAATTAATAATTTCAACGAAAATTATTTTCAACAAGATCGAATTAACCGTTTTTGAGTTATTGCCGATAAACTGCGCTTCTCAACAAAAGGACGTAATTGCTATGAAGATACGCTCTTTTGTTGTTGTACTTTTTTTACATCGTATTTTTAACCTTATAGTTACGGCTATGGAACCCTACACTGAGCATGGTCCGACATGCTCTTGGCCAGTTATTTATTGTTATTGGCAATCAGTCAGGAGACTACAAAGTACGTTGAGTATCAGATGACAAATGAAGACGTACGGGCCAGCGCTTCTTAGAGCCTTATAACTGTCGACTGGTTTTGTATGGAAACTTGCCCGTAGCTGGCCCGCAAATCGCAAATGTGATAAGGCCCTTATTGTCTGTATGTTTCTCATTGTTATTCTGTATTGTGTACGTTTTGTAACTGTTCTGTGTTCAGTGTGGCAATAAATGTTTCTTATTGTTATTCTACTACCCTTTAAAGAACATCCTTCCTTTTTAACCTCTTCACAATAAACGAAGGCTCTAGATGGTATTGCCAGAGGGAAGACTTAATAAAATGTATGTGTTTACTTTATCTTTATTACATAAAACAATTCTTATCATACCTACCAAAGGCGAACTAAATGCCGTAGTCGTAGCCGTTCTACACTTATCATCCTAAGAGTAAAAATAGGCTCATACCATTAAAAAATCTTTATCCACCTGTCTATCAGGTTGCGCAAGGTTCTTCTATCATTCTATGACACCTACATTAGAAATTTGAAATGTGTATTGGTTTATCGTAAAATACAAATTTACAGAGTAATTTTGTCAATTTGGAAAAATGAAAGTTTCGTTTTATAATAATATTTTTTAATTTACTTGTCAGTCACACCGCCAATCTCCAAAAAAATCGATGACAAAATTTACTCAACTAACTATCGTGGTCACGGCACCAAACTCACGTTAAGTCGGCCCGAGGTCGGAATGGCTTGGCGCCAGCAAACTCGCGCTATAAGTCAACGCATTGCAGCCAACCATCACAAAAAGATATTTTTATACTCTTTAAGGTAATATGATACACATTTGTAATTTTTTGGGGTTCTGTACCTAATAGAATCATATTTTAGTAAATATTCCTTTTATAGTAGTATTTTAAATTTAAGTGTTAGTCATACCACCAGTCTTCACAGCACTAAACGACAAAATTTACTCAAGTAACTATCCTGGTCTCGGCACCAAACTCACGAAGGCCGGAATGGCTTGGCGCCAGCAAACTCGCGCTACTACGCAATTGCAGCCGACCGTCACAAATTGAGATTTTATACTCTTTAAGGTAATGAAACTGATCTTTGTCATTTTGCCTGGTTCTGTACCTGATACGAGGGGCGTTCAATAAATTCTCGGTATATGAATGAAAACAAACAAATACGATAGGTTTGATATTTTTTATTTTTCAATGTACTCCCCCCCTATGTCGATATACCTACTTAAAAGATAGAACTATTATTTTTTTTCATCCCTCATAAAAATATTTTTTATCTCTGGTGTCAAAATGCTCCTCCACTGCTGCTTTCAACGCTTCATCGTCAGAAAATCGATTTCCACGCAGATCCTTTTTAAGATTGGGTAACGAAAATAATTCGCTGGGGGCTAAGTCCGCACTAATACGGTGGATGAGTAATAGTTTCAAAACCAGATGCCAGAATGGCCGCCTTGGCAATATGAGCAGTATGCACAGGGGCGTTGTCATGCAGAAGCAGAACACGTTTGGTTAATTTTCCTCCCTCTTTTCTTTGATTGCATCCCTTAATTGACGTAGAATGTTAGCGTAGTACTGTCCTGTTATATTTACACCTTTTTCTTTATAATCTATCAGTAACATTCCTTCACAACCCCAAAATATTGCGGCCAAGACCTTGCTAGCTGAAGGAATGACCTTGAACTTCTTGGGATGAGCTGAACCCTTAATGTGCCACTGCATGGACTCCTGTTTACTTTCTGGGTCATAATGATGAACCCAGATTTCATCTCCAGTAACTAACTATCTTTTGCAGCACCTCATCAGGATTTTCACCGCACAGCTCAATAAAATCAGAACAACAAGCTACACGCAAATCTTTTTTAAGCTGTGTCAGCATTCGCTCATAGTGTTCATGTTTGTTCGGCAATTGTAGAAAAACTAAAGAACATATCGATTCGATATTTCCTTTTTTTTTTAAGTCTATAAATGACTCTTAGCGGCCATTAACAAAAAAAATACTGAAAGAGGTTGCAAGATATTAATACCGAGAATTTATTGAACGCCCCTCGTAGAATCATATTTTAGTAACTCTTCTCTTTATAGAAGTATTTTAAATGTAGGTGTTAGTCACACCGCCAGTATTTAAGGCACTCAGCGACAAAATTTACTGGCTCAGCGAGACGACCGTCGCAAATAGAGGTTTTATACTCTTTATACGGTATCCAATCCATAGGATATCCAACTCACTTTTGTCATTTTTTGGGTTACCTGCTTAAACGTGGCTTTCTTGCTAAATTTCCGCTGTCTGTATGTCCGTCAGTCTTACCGCTGAGCTTTCCGTTACAACATGACAAATAGGTGTAGGTGACAAAAGCTACTAATATATATTTTTTAAATTAAAATTCTATGCCTGATGTGGAAATGAAAAACTAGTTCAACTAGATCAAAGCGTGAAGCCAGTATAATTTTCAATGATCACATTTCACTAACGGCAAGTACTAGAATAGGCACTGCGCCAACTAAGTCACTTGACTTCGAAACTCAATTGCGGGTAGAGTTACCAGATACAAATGAAACACCGGACAAAATTTCTGATTTATTTCCGCGCAGATGCAGATAAAAATAATGTTTGATTAGATTAGATGTATTTATTTTACAATGTAAAATACGTTACAGATTATACATGTCAATTTACATGATTTTATATTATGATCATCATTAATAGTAATAATAGGCTTGTCCTGATATTTGTTACATTGTCCGTCATTCAGATTATCAAGGATTGCTTTTATGAATTAAACACAAAATAATGAAGATAAGCCTTTAAAGATCCGCGTGACAGCGTCACGAGCCCCCAGTCCCGAAATTTAACTCGCTTTATCTTGGTAATGTTTTGTCTAATTGACAAAAGAAAAAATACGTATTAAATATTTTTTGACAGTCTAAATTACGGACTAATTAAAATTATGCTTTTTTATCAAGGAAACAAGCCTAAAAAATTATCTAAATGTTTACTCAATTTTCACCGATAGCAGTTCATCATCTTATATCCTAACGTTAATATCACACGTCACTTATTACATTACACACATTACATTTTGTAATTTACGATTGCTTAGTTTGGGACGAGGTAGAATAGTGTAAAATGATCCCCCCTTATCCTCCTAATATTTCTGCCGTGCAGAACTTAAAGTACAGTAAGTTAATACGATTTTCTTCGCACTTATTGTACTTTAGGTTCTGCACGGCAGATTTAATACATTTTCTGACCTTGTGGGGTTTGTTTATATTCCTTTTGATGAACTTTATGTATAGTACAACGAGAACACCTCAGAGAGAGCTCATTCCACAATCTACTCGTTCCAGGCAAGGATGCGCGTGATGTCCATTTGTCTATTTCATTTCATGTCAGTGCCTCCACCAAAAAGGGGCCAAGATATCTCAGAACCCCATCTTTTATGAACAGACTTAATTTTTTTGAGTAAAAGGGTACTTCCAGGTTTGTTTTTTTTTTCAATATATATTTGTGACTAGCATTTTCTCAAAGGATCGTTTTACCGAGATAAAAAGTGTCCTATGTTTCAATCCAGTAGGCTTATGATGGTACGTTTTGTCGCGTGATAAATAAATGATAAAGCATCCGTCACTCTCACACACTATTTGTCAGAACGTGATGGATGCTATATCATTTATTTATCACGCGACAAAGCGTAGCATCATAAGCCTACAGAACTTGGTGTACTTGCATGCTAAATTTCAGCTTGACCCATCCAGTTGTTACCCCGTTATTAGGTAACAAACATCCAAACATCTTCACAAACTTTCACATTTATAATATTAAATAGTGGGATTAGTGGGATGGGATGGGATAATGAGGTCCATGAGAAATTTAAGGAATTCCTCAAATATTATTAAAATAGCTTTTTTTCAGGCACTAAAGAGTATTAAAAAAATTAAGAGGATCATCTAGAACAGAAACCGTACATCTCTAAACAAACCGCCATCATTAATGACCGAACCAATTCGTTTTATCATTATATTTCACCGTCCACAGATAGGTATGCAAATCTACATAAATAAAGATGTAGTGTCTCGTGAATTCAACTTCGTGGATTAAATGTATAAAGTCGGTTTTCTATTGTTTAGAAAAGTTAAAACTGGAGGCACTGGTTTCTTTACCCACGGCGGATAAAACGAAATGGAGAGGCGATATTTGCGTTCAGGTTAAAAGGTTGTTTGTCTGTTTGTATCAGTGGCGTGGCGTCCAAAGAACTCGATCCCTACCGGCTTGCCTATTATGAGGCATTTGAGCGCCTTATTCTACAGCTCTTAAGGAAAATGTACGCCAAACTGCATCGGCTTGTCCAAGGATATCTTTTACGCCACCCCACTGTATGTATGTCTGTTATTATACATATCCATCCAGTACCTACCTTCGTTATTATTCATCATCTCACTCAGCTTTAAAATTTTCCCGTAAACATTGCGCCTTTATCGCTATCAGATCATTAAAATGTAATTTTAATCCGTGCTTGTAATAAAGCTGTCAACATAAAACCGCCTTTTTATAGTATTACAATTGTTTAATAGACTTTTACAGGGGGATCGTAAAGCGGCACCTGGTGTCATAAAAAACACATTCATCCTAAACTCTAACCTCACTTTGTTTATCACCGACGGGTTTTGGTAACTGGATAGTCGGTCAGCGCTCTCAAGTTAGGCGAAATGTTGATTTGCAACATTTGTTGCCTGGCTGGTCGAATATCTGACAATCGTTTGGATAGACCTATTCTCGAGTGGAGATCGTCTCAGCAATGAAGCATAGGACGTCCTCAGGCAATGTGGAGTGATAACATTCTCAGGGTGGCTGATGACAGAAGATGAGATGAAGATGATAGAAGAGAATGGCTGAGTATCGTGTTCAGTCGCGTACATTTGTAGCGATGTATGTCCAGCAGTAGGTCGCTTGTTGATGATGATTGATGATGGTATAGCGGAAAACTTATTTGAGTGTCGGATATGTGTCAGGTTCGAGGACACGACAAAACCAGAATAATCATTGTTTTCCTATCCTCGAATCTACGGCTTTCAATTAAGTTGTCTTAACAAAATGCTCAATAGCTTCAGTCTGGGATTCAAAGAGAGATAAGCTAAAGTGGACTTCAACTAATCATCAGTCTTGCTGAGTAACCGTCGTGTTGTGAATAGTGAGCATACGATTAACCACCCTAAACTACGTGCAGAGATACGGTGCTGATTTGTCGATCTCGTGGGAGAACTGTACTCCAGACAGCCAATCCTCGATTTTGAGATGTCTACTTGACGTACATAAATAGTAGTCATGCAGGTTGTAAGGTTCTATACTAAACTTAGATTAATCGTTCATGGTCTTGTAAAGTAATAGATAGGCTCTTCGAATTGAGTTTGAGTACCTAGAGCGTGGAGCTCCTAGACTTATTTATGATGTTCTGTCATTACTTGAGACGAATTTTTAGACTCTTAAGCCACTCCACTCCAGGCACACTCACAGATCACTTGCGTTTTGGGGAGTTTGCAGTCCAGGTAAAGGTCAAGAGAACGTTCTCCTATGCGCTGGACTGACCAGATAAAAGCCCTAACAAATACATCCCTCAACACTTTGTGCACGAAAGCAACAGCTAGCGACGACTGGTGAGGCATTTTTTGACGCATTACGTGACTAAGACTCTGTCAAGATTATCCGATAAAGAAGAAAGTTGAGTATAAGCAGGACTGACTCACTCCGATTCTGTTCCGCTGATATAATTATTAAATTTTGCTACCCATGGATGGTAAGTAATAGCCAGCCACCAGAAAGAGCACGCGTTGGCACGCGTTATGCAATAGACAGAGACGGTAGGATGCGGGTGAGCCCCGTCCGGTCGTCAGAGTCGAACGACAGTTTTGTTAGAAAGAGAAGCTTCTGTATGGAGTAATAAATACTTATTCTGCGTTATGAGGCGAGGATAATCACTGTATCTACCGATGGACGTTCATAATTATCTTGTTCATGTTTCCATGCATTTGTATGAGAAGATTTGCTAATTTATTGAAACCAGTTAGCGTAACGATTGATTGTGTGTTTATGGAGAATTTATAAAAGGATATAAGAAAGATAAGAACAAAGGTAATTTCGTCAATCGCTTCAGACATTCAAACATGGATCCGGTTTAAAACTTCCATGCCCTATTACGTTCCATAATGAATAAAAGCATCGCTATACGTATTAGAGCCTTTTTCATTTGACAAGTCTGTGGGACGAGGAGGCTGACGTTTTACACCGAGTTTTGTGAAGGGGACCCAAATTAAATTTGGTTCTTAACCACAATGTGATTGGGGTCTGAGTGCTGTTCTTGGGTACCTATAAGTACCTTGTACCCTTGGTGGAACAAAGGCATAACTGGCTCTGATGTTTGTGGTCGTGAACTTCGTTTCTAATATGTTTTTGATACGTAAAATTGTGTTTTAACATTGAGATTATCTACATTATGTTTTTACGAATAAAAAAATAATAATTTGTGATTGAAACAACGACACTAGCGATTGTTATTAATCATGTAAGGATAAGTTTTCCCATACACAAACGTTATTTCGCATACACAAACGTAAATATGTATGTGTCATTAACCTTATTAATTTTTATAATAGAAATATTATTTCACTGAATCCAAAATTTTGGGGACAAGTAATGATTCTGATGTTTATTTTTAGTGGTAACTTGTTTAAAAAAATCATTCCTTATTTATATTAATATTTTTTAGCATTATTTACGCAACTAGCAATCCAGTCACACCAAAATTAGTAATAACTCCTAAACAGTTATTACGACTCTCTCAAACTTATTCAGGGTATCTCCCCGTTTCGCACCTTAAAGCAACACCCATAAAGTAATTTTTCCTTTGAAAAGATTCCAATTCTAATTCCCTAAGTCAATTAGGAACTTATCTAGAAGGGCATAGAGACTAAATTGGCCTGTTTCGGTGGCTTTAAATCTTGCGCTGGACTGTTCTCTGTTCGTTTTACAAAATAAACTCGAAGTGATAACGAAGTTCGAAGTAATATTGGCCCCAACTTGGCTCTCTGTGACGTGATTGCATAAACGGAGTATGTCAGTAAGCCTGCCTCGTCGGTTACAACGTTTTGTGTTTAGAGAGAGTTATGTGGTATACATGTGTGATATGAAGTTAAGACGCTGTCAACAGCAAAATGCCCTTGAGGATTCAGGATTTTGGCCCATCCCCTAGCCCCGCCTAATTGCTCCCAGCGCTATTCACAAGTGAGCGGGGAGAAGCGTAACTGTTTGCATTCGGCTTGCGATCGCGATCGAAATAAACACGCCTGCCGGTAGATGGCGTTAAACTCCTGTAGGTTTCCCATAGAGCGCAGAATAAAATAGACAGGGCGTCGTTAAAATAATATAGTTGGTTTTTAATTTATTTTCATAATTAAAGCGTGAACAGATAGAATGAAATTTGGATATGTAATACGTAAATAAGTAATGAAAACTTTCAAACACATTTAATGAATTTTGGATATGTAATATAAGTAGTTAAGATTTATTAGAAAAAAATACAGTATTTTTGTAAGTAGTAATACGATTATATTGAATTAAAATATACAGCACTTCCTTTATGTTTTTCTTGATGACCTGCAATGTAAGGTCACCGAGAAAAACATAAAGGTAAGGTAAGGTTTACAAATAAATCAATCGATTTTCGATTTGACAGTATAAGGTATTTATACTTAATATCCGTAACCTGGTATCCCATCAAAAACATTCTGTAAAAAACTAGCCAAGTCTCGATGGAGCTGCTTGTTTATCTCTAAAAAGTAATGAAATCTAGACAAAATCGTGTCAAGTTTAAGGTACCTTACTGCGATTTCTTTATTATTATACTTAATGTTGTGTGACTTGGCCGTTGAACATTCTTTATTCGTTATAGTAGGTACAAGTCAACAAAGAAACTTTGTAATCGCATGTATTTGTATAGGATTACAAACTTATGTGTGATGTTGCAATATTTGGAGGTTTTTTAGGACTTGATAGGCTAAAAACTAACTATGTTTAAAATTTCAGCTCTCTGAGTTTATGGGAAGTACTAGTTCTATTCTGATGATCATGAGTCAGTGAGTGTCTGTCGTAAATGCGAAACTTTGCTTTTGCTTAACTTCGGAACTAAATGACCTACAGACTTGAAATTTTGGATTTTAAGTATGTGATTATAGCTTACTGGATGACGAAAATTTCTGCGTTCTGGTCTTATCTAGAGGTTCTCAAATAGGGGCCTGAAAATGCGGCGAAATGGTTCCAGTAAAGGATGGTACGGCAGTGTTTGCTTCGCGCTCGACTTGGCGGGGCCACTGCCGTGCCCCCAGATATGTACCATGCAACTCCGAGTACCTTTAGTAGCTAATGATAATGTATGTTACGTAGGTAATTAAATTAAATGAGATTGAATATAATATACAATATAATAAATACTTAGTACAAATACCTTATACTGTCAAATCGAAAATTGATTGGTTTATTTGTAAACCTTACTAACTGACGTGCCCGAAAAATTACCTTGGAGTGCGGTGTATGATAATACATACATACATATATCCATACATACATACATACATACATTCATACATACATACTTCTTACATACAAACATACACACATTCATACATACATTCATACATACATACATTCATTCATACTTACATACATACACACGTACATACATACATACATACATACATACATACACCCATACATATTTTCATACATACATACATACACCCATACATATTTTCATACAAACATACATACATTCATGCATACATACATACATACAAACATACGTACATTCATTCTTACATACATACATACATATATACATACATACATTCATACATACATACATACATACATACATGCATACATTCATACATACATACATACATACATACATACATACAAACATACATACGTACATCCATACATACATACAAATATACAACCATACATACATTCATACATACATACATACATTCAAAAATTACAACCATACATACATACATACAATACAACATACATCCATACAACCATACATACATAACATACATACAAACAAACATACATACATTCATACATACATAACATACATACAAACATACATACATACATACATACATGCATCCACCATACAAACATACATACATTCATACATACATAACATACATATAAACATACATACATACATACATGCATCCACCATACAAACATACATACATTCATACATACCGGTCAAACACATAACCCTCCTTTGCTGCCGTCCTAGTCTAAAAGGCGACTTTTTGCTATGGAAGTTCATAGTAAAAAGTCGCCTTTTAGACTAGTACGGCAGTCTGGGCTTCATGTTTTCGCACACAGGCGCTGCCGGGTGTCGGCGCAGCGCTGAACTTGCCTAATGCATTAGGCAAGGAAGAATAATAATTACGTCGAAACAAAATCGCGAACTGAGACATGCCTGCTTCGGCTCGTTTCCTAAAACCACACTCGTGATTGATGCACCAGTCGCATAATAGTATTTTATGCAACAGTTGTATAAGTGGGTTCAAAAAATGCGAATTGCGTGAGTTGCGATACGAGCCGCGAATGCGGCGAGTATCGCAAATAGAGACGCAATGAGCGTTTTTTGACTTAATTATACAACGTTGCATACAATACTTTTTCTACGACTAGGTTTTAAATTATAAAATACAAAAATAATCATAACAAGGCAAATATGACGTTTGACTGACAGTATGTGTCTATGGTAAACTTTTTATTTTATTTTAAATATACTTAAATTAAAAATACTTTTTTTATGTTGGCATCAATGAATTTAGTTCGGAATACATATATACATACATACATACATACATACACACACACACACACACACATACATACATACATACATACGTACATACGTACATACATACATACATAGGTACATACATACATACATACACCTTAGGCCTTCATACACAGGGTTTCGCACACAGGCGCTGCCGGGTGTGGGCGCAGCCCTGAGCTTGCCTAATGCATTAGGCAAGGAAGAATAATAATTACGTCAAAATAAAATCGCGGAGTGAGACATGCCTGCTTCGGCTCGTTTCCTAAAACCACACTCGTGTATTGAGGCCTCCCATAATACATAACTATTACCGTCGACTCCAAAACTTTATAGATCTATGCAAACAAAACGTTTCTCGATGGGCGTAGCCAAAACCGCATCTGAAGAAGCGTTGAAATGTGGACCTTATATCCAGTGACATAAGGTCCACATTTCAACGCTATGAAGGTGTAAAACTGAATGAGTATTCATTTGGACAGGCCAGTGGCTATTGCGGTGATCATACATTTAACACACTTAACTAAATATTTACACTTCTTATATTATAACTTTGATTTATATAAGTACGTATACAGTATTTTAGATTTTTAACACAAGGTTAAACAAATTTTTTCGATGTTTTCGATGCGCAAACGAGAAGCATAGGTCCGTCTAGCACGGCGCGTCAGCGCACACTGTCTATTTGTATCGGAGTAAACGAGAGCCTACTGTCACTGTTTCTGGGCAGCCGGGTCTTAGAAGATAATAATAAATAAAAATTGAAATAAAAAAAAGTGTGGACTATTTGTGAGATGTGACTCGTTAGCGGTTTAGGTATGAATATGTTGACTTCATGTTTTTATTTGCAGACCCATACGTTAAAAAAATAAAGACATAGAACCGTTTAATGATGATTTTAAGACCAATCTTTGCAATTTTTTTCTATCGAGCCGATTTCGTGAAATTATGTATCGCGTCCGTCCACGGTCTTCGAAATATGATGAATATTAACATATATTTTTTTTGATGTGCTAGAACAAATGGTTTTTCATAAAAAAATGCTTAAATAACATCAATTTCAACAAAAGTAGGTCTTGTCAGCCTCTTAAGAGGCGAACGTTAATATAAATATATATATCGTGCGTGAAGTTTCGACCGTGAACACAGGAACAATAGGTATCTCAATGTAAATAAAAAATATCCTTGCAACAATTTATAAGATCCTAGTTTTTTTTATTTATCATCAACCCGTAGTCTGCTGAAATTAAAGTGCCTTCCCTGGTAAGCTGCATTTTTAACAGCTTGACCATCGTATTTTATGCGTCTCGATAGTCTCGATATGAGGTTTTCTAAAATGGTCAAAATCCACTGAGAAGTGAAAACCATTTATGTCTCGATGTAGTATACCGCACAATTTGAATTATTAACCACATACCTAGTCCTTTGCCCGTCCCAGACAATAACACTTTACCGAAGGGAACCCAACTAACATTCCATTCCATTTAATTTCTCTAGAGGAACTCGAAATGGCCGGTCACCGCTATTCCCTACACCTTAAAATAATAAATCCACTTAGCCCCCATTGCCACCAGGAGAACAGCGGCGAGCGAGAGCTAACAAACTAAATTCCATTAACCCTAGATCCGTCCTTGCACATTTTGCTCGCCCATTCACTTCACTTCGTCAAAGGCCAAACGTTGCAAATCCAATAGAGCGGTACCAGGAGACTAGAATCAGGGAGGAGTCTTGTCTGACATGTTTGAACGAGATTGAATAGGAAATATTCAACGGAAAAAGTTTCTGCATTTTTAGGGTAGGTGCACATATGAATGAAGCGAAATTCAAAAGGGGTTTTTATAGGTTAAAAATACGTGAAAGGGGCTAGCGCGACGGTCACTCGGCTTAAAATAGAGTGAAACGTTTTGAAAGAGCTGAGTTAGATGGTACAAAATTAATATTAGACTTGCAAAAATGTAGCGGAAATCTAAATTCATATTTTGTATTTACCTGGTTTATTAAAACTTTGCTGCTATACATGAGCTTTAATTACTGGGAAAGGACATTTCACATATTTTTCAGGTACCTACATTAGCAAATATTAAATGCCTTTTAAATATTTTTAGCAGGAAAATTTGCGATGTTTATAAGCAGAACTAGGAATGTATGGGACAAACGCCTGACAGGTACTAGAGGTAGACGAAATTTTTTATCGACATTTATGGATATCGATATTTTTCGCATTAACATATTTAAGTTTTTGGTGCAGAATGGAAAGGCAAGTAGAAAGTTCGCGTATCGATACTCTCCGCGATGCGCGTTCTCTCTTCGATGCTTTCCGCGTAAACTAGTAATCATACCCAGCTTTGTGTTTTATTTAAGTATATAGAAATTATTGACTTAATAGTCTTCATCTTAAAGGACTTCTTTAGTATTATTTGCCAAGAACTTCATATGGTAAGAAAAGTCGAAAACAAAAATATCGATATCCATAAATGTCGATAAAAATTTTCGTCTACCTCTAGAGTCTGTCAGGCGTTTGCCCCATACATTCCTAGGTCTGTTTATAAGTAAATTATTTCTATGAGATATATAAATATAAGAACATTTTGAACTCTGTGTTACCGTAACGAATAGGTAAATAGACTTAAGGAAAGCCCCTCATTCATGTACCTGCTATGTCCAGTTTGCAAAAACGCAAAATCATAATAGATGTTTATTATCTTATACACGGTGGGCCCGAGTAACCCGAAAAACTTTAATTATAGATTCTAACAACTATTAGGAGTAAAAGAAGTTATATGATGTAAAGTCGAAAAACGGTTACTTTCCGAGATATTCAGTGTGTAATAAGCTTTATAAATGTGACTACGATACTTTTACTAATTTTTTGAAATCATTTAACTAAATAGCAATTAACCTTCGCAGTATTTGATGGTAAGCGACTACGAGTCCAAAAAATTGACCTCTTGTTTCCATTTTAGCTTTTTTTTCCTTTTTGATATCTTTTCCCCAAGTAAGGACATGTTTACAATGAGGGGCTGAATTTACTGATTTATTTTGTTCCATAAAATTATAAATGTAAAGTGACAAAATTCGACCTATGTTGATATAACGTTATTTACTTGTAATGCCGTCAGGAATACGTGGTAAAATTTTTCGAGTTATTCGGGTTAGTTACACCATTTATAACTCGAGAACGGGCGGACCGCTTTTTATGATTTTTGATTGTTTTTGGGGTTGTCGGCTGCCCGACAGTAGAACTGCGGTATAGGTCATAACTTCAAACGTGATTTTCCGTGCTTTAGAAGCGTTTTCAGCAGGCTGAAAGGTGATTTCAGGCCGTTCCAGAGGTGGCTCTTTCGCATAGTAGAAGATCGAAAATTCACCCAAGTTGCCGTTGTTTTCAGGCGCCTGAAACATGTTTTCAGTCCCTTCAGGACACCTTCTATCAGGTGGCGCAATAACCTGAAAACCCGTTTTCAGGCGTTTTCAGGACCCCTTATGGGCCTTTGAACTACACTTCAGTATATGGCGAAATTTCTCAAAGGAGTGAAAGAGACAGCACTATTACAAAGAGACAGCTATACTGTATATACCAATACCTAATATAAATTTTTAGTATGATTCCGAGACTTAAGTCTCGGAAATAAAAATGTAGTCTTAAGGGAGTCTCCACTTTTCGACTATGTTCCTCGAAGTTTAGGTAAATATACTCTACCTATTCCGATTACTGCTTATTATAGTATTTCGATGGTACTACCGTAAGCTCAGGTTTCTATGGGCCAATTCGTTCTACTATAGTTTAAATTATGAAGTATCCCCTTGGATAAACGGCGCGCAAGTTTTGGCTTAAGTCGTGGAAATCATGAGCAATAATTGAATAGGTATATACAGCATCATCTAATTATACTTTAAAGTATACTTAGATGATTTAGTTTGGCCTATAGTTGCGTACACTGGATCATAAAACCTGAGTTCACGGTAATCAAAATCCTGTAAAATTACTCACCATTAGGACTTCCCTTTTGCCTCCTAAAATTCCAAACTTATCCATTACACGGTGCGCCGGCGGCCTTTATTATAACTAATTTAATACATAGGACGTGCTGCTAACTTTATATCCACCCCATTAACTGTTTACACACCGAGTGCGCGAGTTGGGCAAAATATTAACTTCAACGAAAGCTAAGGTTAAGTTATTTGAACCAGTATTATAACTAGGGCAATACCGGTATTTTTTGTATGGCTAATACCGGGATAAGTGAGATCGCGATTGCCCCCACCTAGCCTGACCAAATCGAAGTGGACCGGGACAAGCGACCTGGTTCGTCAACAGGCGCCCCCGGCCCCCACCCAGTCCAATTCCATTCAGGGTGGTAGGGCTAGCGACCTGGTTCGACCCCAGGGAACGCCACTGCTTGCCACCCGGTCAAATAATCGCTATGTCCAATAAGGGTCGCGAGTTTGTCAGAAAAAATAGCGACTGCACGACTTAATTTTAACTTTTCAATTGAATTAAATACTTTATTAATTAACCTAATTATGCTAGTACGCTGCGAAGGCGAGTAACCTAGTTAATTAAGAAATAGTAGTTGATAAGTGTTGTAATTTTAAGGTAATAGAACAAATGCTTTTTTTATTTTATTAATGATTACCTTAATTAACACGTCGATATACGAAAGCTATGGTAGCGAAGTGGTTAGGACACGCGCTTTTCGAGCAGAGGTCGTAGGTTCGAATTAAAAATAAGAGGATTCATTAGCCTTGATACTTGGACTACTTAAATATCTTTCCGTTTCATAATATATAATCTGTCTACATACCTACTGAAATAAATAGTCAGGACAGTCTTGTACACATTGATCTAATCCCAACCAAACTAAGCAATGTTTAGATCGATTTTATGTAGACACATATTTGTAATAAACAGAAGAATTATTGCCCAGTATCTAGACACGCTGCAAGCCAAGTTCAAGCATCAAGATTAAATGATCCTCTTGCTGTGGTTTCCCCATGTTTTCATATATATTTTTTTCAATAAAACTTTTTTTCGACCTTAGCAAACGTAGCGTAGACGGTCTATAGGAACCTTGTTTGATAAGCGAGGTTCTCAAGCTTGCGTCTCTCGGTTACACATTGTAAGAGGGAGTTGGAATATGGCATTGATCTGTGTCAAAATTCCGTACAGTTTTAAGGCGTGGTTTATATAGAAGAGGGCTCCCAGGAAAATAGCGTCACCGTATGTATATTTGTGATATTATGTTAAAAATTAAATAGTAGTTAAGATACTGGTGACATTATTATTCGTTATATGACAATATTTTTGAATAATATTTCAGTTGAACGCTATATTATTTGATTAAAGAAATCCTACAACCCTTTAATAGTCAATAAAATATTGTATATGTATAATATATATATTTGAGTACATTTAAAACAAAATCATTGACCGAGTATACGCAAAGCGCGAGCAAAGCGTCGTGAAATATGTTTTTTTTTATATCAACAAGCTTTCAAGGATTTCTTTATTACCGCCCGTGGTAAGTACTAGTACATTGTGTATCTAGGGCGGTAAGTAAGGAATTGCAAACGAGTGTTTGTTATAAGCCCGAGGTGAAACCGAGGGCTTTAATAACACGAGTTTGGAATTCCTTTACCGGCCGTAGCACACACAATGTTTTTCATCACACTTGTGAGGAAATCTTAATAATATAACCTTACTAATCGCCCCAGTATGACAAGAAAATATTAAAACAGACAGTGACATTAGTGACATTTAAGTCCATAGACAATGCGAAGTCAAGTCACGTTCGGAAGCTATAGCGGTAAGCGGCATTTTATATTTACAAAATAAATAAATACATTATTTAAACATTTAATCAATGTTACCGAAATATGTGTTTACATGTATTTGCAATATCAGTTATCTTTAAATAAATATTTCAGTGATAAAAGTTAAAAAAGTAAGTTGGCGTTTCCTTTGAACATGACAAATAAGAGTGAAACAGAACCAGCGTTTCAAATTTAAAAAGAAAACCATTACGCCCTAGGGCGTAATAGGCCATTTACGGCCCGCAGAACCTACGTGTAATGACACCATTTTCGAACAAGTGTGATGAAAAAAAATTTACGTCTCCCCAGGCCAGGAAGTAGGATTTTCTGCAAGCGTAGCGGGCGGTAATTGCCACTTTGTGGCCAGGTGTGACGTAAATGAAATTAAGAACTAAATTGAACGGTAGGCGTGTGATGCTACGCTTTGTCACGCGATACAGCATCCGTCACGTTCTGAAAAATAGTGTGTGAGAGTGAAGGATGCTATATCATTAATTTATCGCGTGACAAAAAGTAGATAAGCCCAAAAAACGCGTACAGTGCCGATCACTAGCGCACACCCCGAGCTTCGAATGTAGAATGATGTCGGTCTCGCCTCGCGAAGGTTCTTCTAAACTCCGTACAGCGCCATCTAGTTAGAGCATGCAATACCGGTTTTATTTGTATGGATAATACCGACTTTTTGGTATTGGCCTATACGAGTAATACCGATATTGCATGCCCTACATCTGTAGGCTTATGATGCTACGCTTTGTCACGCGATAAATAAGTGATAAAGCATCCGTCACTCTCACACACGGTATGTCAGAACGTGACGGATGCTTTATCACTTATTTATCGCGTGACAAAGCGTAGCATCATAAGCCTACTGGTGGCACTTGCGTTCCGGAACATATGATAATGACTTGTTAGCGTATGATAATGACTTGTTAGCGTATGATGCTACGCTTTGCCGCGCGATAAATAAATCATAAAGCATCCGTCACGTTTTGACAAATGATGTGTGAGAGTGACGGATGCATTACCGTTTATTTATCATGCGATAAAACGTAGCATCATACGCCTACAGATCACGACAAATAGATTTTTCAAAATGGCGGGGCCGTGGGGGCTTACAAAATCTTGATGTTCAGCTCACAGAGCCACAGATTAATAAAACTAGTAACATCTTAGTTAAAAGCTGAATTTCTAGATTACGCTGGAAACACCAGATAATACACTCCCGAAAACTCACCCGGTACTTAACAAAGGTCCCTGTAAATTAAACCCATTTCAAATTCAGCCCGCACGTGTGCATCCAGCCTTGCTTTAGCAGGGACGGCACGTCTTCGCCCGGGGTCGGCTGAAATATTAACTCGCGCCAACTCATGCCACCCTGGTAGCTGTAACCGATGCAGTTTATTTTTATTATTACTGGGAGAGGAAAATTATTCGGTTGGTGTGAGAGTTTCAGATAAGATAATGTTGAAACAACGAGGGTGTAGTACTATTATGGGTTCCGTACCCAAAGGATCCTATTACTAAGCCGCCGTTGTACATCTGTCTTGCGTGCATCTGTTACAGGGTTTTATCTTTTGTACCGCAATAGTAACGTAACTTCAAGTATCTACATACTTGAAGGGTACGCGGAAATAACATTTTTAGTCACCTTTTTTTTTGACGTGATAACGTCTTATAAATCGATGAAGCCGGCTGCACGCACGAAAAAGTGTCCCGTTACCTTGCAGGGTCGTTACCTGTCAAATAGGTACTTTATATTATTCCAGCACTAAAGTCGTTAAGACGATAGTTTCTTACAAATTGTTAATAAAATAGCCCTTATTCCCTAAGATACGGCTGTCAAAAATCTCTATTGAATGACAAGAGACCAGTGGCGGATTTGCCCTAAGGCCCAGTAGGCCCGGGCCTAGGGCGGCCAGATATTAGGGGCGGCCAATCGTGACAAAAAATCACTGCTGCTGCTGAGAAAAGGGCGGCTGGTACTCAAGTCAAAGTCAAAGTCAAAGTCAAAGTCAAAGTCAAAGTCAAAGTCAAAGTCAAAGTCAAAGTCAAAGTCAAAGTCAAAGTCAAAGTCAAAGTCAAAGTCAAAGTCAAAGTCAAAGTCAAAGTCAAAGTCAAAGTCAAAGTCAAAGTCAAAGTCAAAGTCAAAGTCAAAGTCAAAGTCAAAGTCAAAGTCAAAGTCAAAGTCAAAGTCAAAGTCAAAGTCAAAGTCAAAGTCAAAGTCAAAGTCAAAGTCAAAGTCAAAGTCAAAGTCAAAGTCAAAGTCAAAGTCAAAGTCAAAGTCAAAGTCAAGGTCAAGGTCAAGGTCAAAGTCAAGGTCAAGGTCAAGGTCAAGGTCAAGGTCAAGGTCAAGGTCAAGGTCAAAGTCAAGGTCAAGGTCAATGTCAAGGTCAAGGTCAAGGTCAAGGTCAAGGTCAAAGTCAAAGTCAAAGTCAAAGTCAAAGTCAAAGTCAAAGTCAAAGTCAAAGTCAAAGTCAAAGTCAAAGTCAAAGTCAAAGTCAAAGTCAAAGTCAAAGTCAAAGTCAAAGTCAAAGTCAAAGTCAAAGTCAGGGTCAAGGTCAACGTTATCACGTTCGACTATCGTCAGTAAACCGACTTTACAGACAACCGATTTTTTTAATGAGATTTTAATCTCAAAATATTGAGCTTGCAATGAACTAACCTACCACTTGATTACAGGCGAATATCTTAAATAAGTAGTAGTATTTTTTAGTTGTAGTATTGAACCCTAAAAATATTAGAAACTTTACAGTTGATTTTTGTCTGCTCTTTCATTCATTTTTGTACCTAATGTACGGATCACGAAGCATTACAAAAATAGTTTAGTTTGACTAAAACTTTGAATACCATTATAATACGAAATAATAAGGAGCCTTACCTCCCAGTGTCCATAACTGGTCGTATAGCGGGGTTATTGATGCCGCCGTAAGTCGACTCGTCGTAAAACGTCGCTCATTCCGCGCTGAATATAAAACGAGTTTTATTTCGTGGTGCGGAGACAGGTGAGCTGCAGAGCACGGCGGCGGGAACACTCGAAAATAAACGCGCATTCAATTATTATATTACATTTATAAAAAGCTTGCCACTTGGAACATATGGGAGACGATCGGGCTGTAAAGACAGCGTATATAGGGCGACCGAGTGGAAAACGTCCGGTTAGTCACCCAGATACCGCTGAAGTGATTAAATCCAGAAAGACCTAAGTGCCCTCAAAATAGGGAAGAGAGTGGCGATCTCTTGTGTCTGAGGCCAAGATCCTTTTTGGGTCGCTGAGCCAACGTAGTAAGTACGTTGGAAAAAGCTTGTTTAAAGTTGATTTCGTTATTAAAATAAAAAAATAAATAATAAGTTTTTATTACGACCAACTGAGATCATAGACAATGAAAGATTCAAAATTCAAAAATTAAACATTATAAATTTAATTGTTAGTAGCAATTCTTTAGCCTATAGTTAGTTAGAACCACTAAAGAGATAATCTGTTTGATTTGTGTTGCCTGTTGGCGTGATAATTTATGTTGACTGAAAATTATTTAACTTTGAAATATCAGCTTCCAAAATAATTTATTTTCTGACAGCTTAATTCGTACAAAATTAAGAATAGTAAGCCTGAAGTGGGGTTTTCTTGCCAACAGCATTAGTAAAGTTATGTGAACTCGCTGTTGCAGCTAAGCTGTGGCATCGGGTCTGTTTTATCGATATTTTATATGGCTGTATTATCTAATGTATCAATTATTATTTATACATACCATTTATTACCGAAGTGGCTTTTATAAGCCATATGAGACTCATACTGCGCTTGTCATAAGTCATAATAAAGCTGTTTGCAAACCCACATTTATGATCAAAAGTGGAATGTAGTATTACCCGGAGAAACATTAACTAATTAATGACATTATGTAGTTCATTGATATTGTTATTTTAATTTGATCATTAAAACAGAAATAACGTCCAACGCAGCGCAAACAATGTTCGACAGATTACTCTGAAAAGACTTTTTTATCGAAAATATCCAACTTTTACTAGAAACAATTAAAACTTTTGTATGTAAGTAGTAATCAAAAATATCCTGTAGTGTTTTGATACAAAAATAGGAATAACTAATCGACCAGGCTATGGCGAAAATTCAGCTAATTTAAATCAAAATATTGATAACACTTGATTATTTGTTAACAAATATGATTATTTATTCATTAGCCTATCCCACTGTTGGGCACGGATGGCTGGGCACTCTCGGATGAAAGTGAATGGGCTGCAGTCCCCGCGCTGGTTTAGTGCGGCATAAGGCATAATTAAATTTCAAATCATATTCGTAGGTAGTCTTTTTCAAATCATTGTTCCAAAAAACTCATAAGTACGAACCAGGATTCGGAAATTACACCGTAAAATTGGCGATCATAATAAATAAAAAAGTACATCTATATGTACTTTGTGGGAAAAATGTCAATCGCTCTAAAAGTTTAAACCTATGGTTAAACTTTGTCATTTTTCCCAAGTAGCGCACAAGCTGTGTATGTAAGATATTGTACTCGGTTATTCTTCAGAAATATGTATGCGGTCACCTTATTCCTCTGGCCCTTTTTCATACTAAAAGTATGGAGACAGAGGAATAACATATTTCTGAACAATAACCCTACTGCTCGTATGACGCTCAAACTGCATGATATAATGACCGAATAAACTCTTATACAGCTTATATAAGACTTGTTTGTATAATGATTGCAATTCTTCCTGAGTAATTTGAAACACTCAAGGAATCTGAATGTTTAGCAGGTTAACATAATTCTGAAATTGTTCGTGTTGCAATTTGCCGAGGCGACGCGACTAACGACGAACCACGAACGAACAAATTAGGAAGACGATTAAACTGTTAAACATTAAGTTTCCTGAGTGTATATGACATGTGCCAAAGTTTGAAAATTCGTGACAAGCATCAAGCAACACCAGCCAACGTAGGTAACTACATTTATGACATGTAAACTTTTTTCAATATGTCCCTATCCCCCTGCTCACGCTTGGCAGGCTTTCTTATTTATTGGTTTGTTTCTGTGGCGGTACACATAAATAATACATTTGCTCGCACGGAATATCATCCCAAAGGTAACATTTCCACTAAATTCTGTAAGAGCTTCACTGTTGTTGGATGCTCACTGTAATGCTTTCTATTCTGACATACCAAAAATGTTCCCCCTCGCCCTTGAGGAGACTTAAACGAATCTTCCCACAAACGACAATAAACCTTAGTACGTGGCAGTAAAGTTGGGATTCCGATGCGCCGCGCGAAGGTACTTGAGCCTTTAATAATATAAAGGATATTTGCTTGGACGTGTAAGAAAACCGTAAAGCAAAAGTTACGGGACAAGAAAATAATTTTTTTTTTTTCATGAAATTCGTCAACGTTTCACACGTTTGGCGCCGCAATTTACACGCCGCCATACAACGGAATAAAGTAGGTTTTTTGCTCCCCGCCTTATGAAATGATTTCAAGGAAACCTCTTTGTGTACGAGGAATCTGATTTTGAGAAAAACGGCTCGGGCGGTTTTAGAATTTACTTAGCCTTCGACACGGGTGCCAAGTAAATTGGTTTTGGTACAAAAATAACAGGAAAATGTTGCAACTTAAGCTAACAAACGTCTGATGTTATTTTTGTTAGATATTTTAGGTGAAATTTGGAATTTACGTTAATTTCACTTGTGAATCTGGAGGCACGGTAGTGCCCCTAACAAGTCGAGCAAAACAAAGGCACGGCCGTACCATCCTTTTCTCGAAGCCATTCAGGCAGTTTTCAACCGTCTGTAATTGTGTGATAGCTAAAGCTTGAACCCTAAATTTTCAGTGATATGACTTAGATATATATATTATCAATAACATTTAATTTGAACGTGTAGTTTAAGAACTATTGCACGTCAAAGTTCCTTAGTTTTGTCACTAAATCACTGACCACTGATGATCATCATAATTCTAAGATACTTACAGAAGTTCCAGCAGACCCACAAGCTCCAAATATTAAAAATAATTAGTTTTTAGCCTATTAAAAGTCAACCGTGGAGGAAGTTCTCAAATACCTAAAGAATAATAGGCAAGTCGGTGGAAATCGAGTTCTGTGGACACCCCTCTACTGACTGACTTGGTTTAAAATTACATATCAAAACATTTTTATCGTAGAAGAACTTCGTTGCGAGACTTGCATCTCTTTACATGTAATGTTTTTGATGGTTATTGTTAATGTAGCTTGGCTGAAGTTTTACTCAGTCTAGTCAATTTTGCTTTTTTCATGGCCGATTAAAATAAAGTTTGGTTGTTTTTAGGCTAGACAGACACCTTGTTTCTACTGCATAATATTAACATGTTAACACATACACGTATTTGTAACATATTTACTGATTTCTAAAATTTGGAATTGATTTATTGAACGTAGAGTAAAGAGAACGTAGGGAAAGGGATCCAACCCACGCGAACCAGTTTTAGAATGCTTAAACAAAAGTTAGACATTTCACTGATTACTTTTTGTAGGTTGGATACTTTTTCCTAAACTACGTCTATTTGTAAGATAAGATGAATAAAACAATAACAGGAACTACAGTTATAAATTACATAGTTTTAATGCTTATCTAAATTAGAATTAGATCCCGGCTCGACACTCCAGATCCAAAACTGCCAAATATGCCAGCCGCATTGCTCCGCTGTGTGGCCAAAGATATTTGTAGGACCGGATAAGAACCACAGCCCCTTTCTCTCAGTCAGCGCCCTATGTCTTTTAATAAGTTAATTGCCTCAGTACACCAAGGCCAAAGTATAAAGATGAACAAGTAGTCCAACTTCAGCCCTTTAGGAGCGCGCGACACGTATTCACCCAGAAGTTCCGTTCCGGTGACTCATCCAGCCAGTAGTTCTGCTGCAAGGACGCGGAGGCGTTGAGCACACGAGAGAGGAAGGGACGACGCGGCTCATCGCGATTGCTCAGGCGGGTACCCCGGCATGACACCAATAGTCGTTCAGAGGTGTATAGGAACACTTAACAGGCCCTGGCCGGATCTATGGGTTCCGTGGCGGGGGGCGCACCCGAGCACTCCCGAGTTTCCCTCGCCGTCGTCTTGCCGATCCGGCATGATCAACCGTCCCTCCTATCCGAGACACCAGTGAGCAAAGTAGATACGGGAGGGGAGTGTAGGGTTCGTGCAATCCGGAAGGAGATGGGGGGATAAGGGGCGACTAGACTACTTGCATCGTAGTCATAGGAGATAAATAGACAACTGTGTGCATATACATATATGGAAAGGGTTGACGAGTTCCGTCACTGCGTAGTCTCTTCTTGCGGCTGTATAGCTTGGTTATCCAAATTATTCACAAATATTTTACCAAATAAATTAGTTCTCCGTTTAATTTGAATCGGGGAAAAAACCGCCCGGGTAAAATGTTTTTCAGCGAAAAGACCAAGCAGAAAATAAAGAAGTTGGGAAATATTCGATTTGTAACACATATGATGGGGAATAAATTAAATGGGGAAAAAAGCGATTGGACTTAAAAATAATGGGAAAATAAAAATTTGGGGGCTATGTTTAGAAGCCAAAGTGCAAGAAGGGATGTTTCCCTTCTTGCACGTTGGCTTCTTCGTCGGCTTCTGGCTCCGATTCCGTGTCCGTTTCAGGGTGCTTGTAAATATGCTCCGCTTTTTTCTTGATAAGCTTACGATTGTGAGCAATAGATTTCCAGTTCAACTGGCTTCTATTTTTAATGTGTGTTACGTCATGATTCAGAGAGTCCTTCCACGTGAAAATAGGGCGACCGATTTTTCGTCTGTTCTCCCTGTAATTTAGGGCTGCGTGCAAGAGATGAGGGTGAGGTCGTCTGATTATGTGGATGTAATAATAATAAGCTGGCCTGCAAACTTTAATGATTTTGGTAATGGTTTTCCCATCCCATCTGATTTATTTTTTTTGAGGAGGGTCTCGAGATACACCTACATTTCTTTGAGAATATGTCTCTCATATTTCCTGAGTCTAGACATGTTACCCTTCGTCAGAGCCATAACATTTAAACCGTAGATCATGCAGGGCGCAATGACCATCTTATACATGAGTCTTGCTATTCTCCACTCTATTTTGTACTTCTGAATAAAATTTATAACAATCTAAGCATTTCGTATTGCCTTTACGCATCTTATTTTTATTGAGGATGGCCTGTCATGAGTGGCAGGTAGGTACGACCCGAGATATTTAATTGTTTCGGTTGGTTTTATCACCGCGCGACACGTATTCACACAGAAGTGCTATTAACTTCTGTGTGAGTGCGATCCATATGGACCATTCTTACGCATTCTTAAATTTGCTTGTAGTGCGATCGAACACGGCGCGCACACATTCAAGCGCGCGACGTACGTTTTGTAGGAAGAAAAATTACTCATATTATACTGTGCCAAGGCCAGGCAGTCTTAACAGCAACGAGAACCGATAGTTTGACTGAAGCTTGTTTTAAGTAAAATTAAATAGTACCTACTTCATGCCAAAAAAAGTATTTTCAAACTTGATTAATAACCAGTTTTCAAGAAATATGTATAGTAATTTTTCATGTATTGGCACGAATCCACTCCGCTTTCAAAAGACGCCATAAAAAGTAAATTTGTAATAACCGCGTAATTTTAATCAATAACCGCGCAACACAAAACGCATATAATCATAACCCAAGCAAACCCTTAACTTCGCCCCCTACACGTGTAATATGTCAGCCCGGGGCACAATTTCCTAATTCCCATGTCAATAAGGTATTACCAAGTTCCCGAATTCATAATTTGCTCCATTCCCAGGAAGTTTCCAAATAAATTTCTCCCGGCAATGGAGTTTTAATGATGCGAGGAGCTATACCGTTATCTACCCTGATTAGGTGGTGTATGAGAATGGAAATATACTTATTTATTAAATAATGAGTTACGTAGTTCATTGACAAAGATATGATAGTACACTTTAACTATACTCAATAATCATAGAAGTGTGCCCGGTTATAGAGCTTTTGAAAAGTGTTTACTATCGAGGCGTACAGTTTTTGTATCACCTGTTCTATTTAAAACAATACAAATATTGTACACACAGTAAACACTCGGTGTTTTTCTACAAAGTCACTAAACTCTATCATAATATCCTATACTATCCCACTAATATTATAAATGTGAATGTTTGTGAAGATTTTGGGATGTTTATTACAAAAAAAAAACATTCAGACGAATTGAGAACCGTCCTTCTTTTGGAGGTCGGTTAATAACAACTGTGATTGAGATGAATTTGGCATTCAAGAAGTCCGAGTCTGAAGCATATTTAGGATACTTATGTCCCGGTAAAAGGGGAAGAACGGAGGCGAAACCGCGCCTAAATGTTATTTTGGTTAGCCGGGTCGTTTTAACAAAAGGTGCCCGTAGTTAGGGCTTTATTAAACAACATCTTAATCTTGTTTCTTTGTGTAACGAAACTTACCATACAATTTATAGAGTTAACTTTCGTTACACAAAAATTTAAGTTAACACTTTGTTTTATGAAGCCCTAATTACGGACATAATTTTTTGAGAATAACCTATATTTCCCAAAACATGCGGTCAGAAAAGGCTAGCTAGCTCATTAGGGCTTTACCACACTGGCGATTTGCGAGCGAGCTGCGTGCGTGTTTTCATACAAATTTCAATCGCGGAAATCCCACTTCATGGCCCGGGGGAGACGTAAAATGTTGCATATTTATCGCCCTTGCCTTCGGCTCGGGCGTAAATACCTGCGATCTGAGACATTCTTTGTAACCCTCCAGGTAAGTAATGTATTATTTAGGGTTTTGACTCGGATCGATTCTGTGGTAAGCGTTAAACAACAGCATTTTATTTCATAGACCAGTCTCATCCGAGAATAAAGTCCCAATGTAATGTAAGTCCGAGATATGGGATCGCTTTTAAACGGAACGGGGTGTGGGACAAATCCCAAATATCCAAACAAAGTTACGTTTACTTTTATTTTTATCTGGAGAAATATCCCGGCGGTAATCCCCCGGAATTGGTGGCGGACAGCGCTGCCGCAGATCAAAACAAAACTGCCATTTATAACCGACCCGGTAAATATCAAAACCTTCTAGTACAATTGGTGGATTTTGACACGTGTAGGCTTATGATACTGTGTTTTGTCACGCGATAAATAAATGATAAAGTATCCGTCACGTTCTGACAAATAGAGATATAGATTGAGAAAAATTGTAGCATTATACGTTTACTGCTTTCAAAATGACCATTCGCCACTGCATCTGGTTGATTATTAATTTCTGTGGAAAACGGTCATTCGACACTATGTTTTTTGGATGTTTGTAACTCGAAGGCGGTTGGACCGATTAGAAGGAGTATTCTTTCAAACAAAAAAGTATTTAGTTTTTTGTTTGAAAGAATACCCCTTCCTGGTTCTATTGCAATCACGCCAGGACCTGATGATTTGATCAAGAAGAAAACAAGGGAATTCTTCGAATATTATAAGCACTCATAGAGCGATTTTTGTGCATTTGTTGTCGAATAGGTTCGTTTGAAGTAGGTTAATTTAGTTTCCGTTTTATTTCGTATTAACTATGAAAAAGAACGTTGCATTCATTTCTTTACTTGTTAGTGAATACCTTAAGTGAAAACATATTTGGAGTTGAATATGATTACTCATGGGAATTTCTATTGCAACGTCTATCTAACACAGGAAATTGTTGATGGTCTCAAAGTTTGGATAAAGAAGTTGCGATGTTTACAGAGAAAATGTAAACATGAGATTGATTCGTTTGGATCATGATTCGAGTACAATATTAGTCTCTTTGTGGCTTAAAATTATGATGATGGCCGTGTTATATATATTGTGCAATAAATAGATCAACGCTGGTTTTGAGAAACATGAAAGTGCAAGTATGACGTATGATATGTTATTTATTTATCACTCAATATACTCGACTATCATAGGACCGTTGCCCAAAATACTTATGTTTACTAGGTAACACATTGTATTAAACCGAAGACAATATACACACATTATCAGTATTATTCCCTGCACTATTTGGAACCTATTCAATTCGTGTAAACGTTACGTAAGCGACCTTTGTTATACTTTTGAGTAGCAAAATTAGGAAGCTGAGTATTGGTGGGGTATTATCATAACTGGGCTCTAAGATTGATAGGGTATCAAAGCATCTTCAACGTCTTATTAGAGTAGCCACGTTACGTAAGCGAGCAAACAGGTGATTTCAAAGCATCCTGTTTGTTATATTCTTATATTATTGCAGCGTTTTCTGCTGCAAATGTCTACGCTAAACTGCGCTGTGGCGCCACAGATAGTCCGCATTACGCCAAGTCTGAATCTCGTATATAATTCTTGCCATAAAACCACCATCAATTTATACCGAAATAATAGGACAAGTTGACCGCTTAATACCCTTCACTGCTTATATTATCCGCGTTATTTATACGTATTGATTACGGACAATGTGCTTATTGTTGTCCCGTGGAGGGTATTTTTGGGGAGATATTATGAGGGGTTATTTATTGGGCCATTTATACGTACCTTTACGAAATATTAATTATTAAAGAGTTTTTGTTTTTTATCTATTGTTAAAAAAAAGCACTTTTGGTATCTTTGTGATGCAGTGAAGTAGTCTGGTGTAGAGTAACTCCTTGTGGTGTACATTCCGCGTAAATTTTAGCTTGAGTTGTGTGAATCATGAGCAAAAATGGAGTTTATACTGCATCATATAACTAAGTTTAAAAATTGTGTGCACCTATCTAGACGAGCGTGCATACTTTGGAGCATAGTCACGGTATACGGTAGTTTTTCTTCTTACAAAAGGTACATCGGGAGCGCGTCTGTGAGAGTGCGATCCATACTGGAGCATTCTTGCGCATTAAGAATCTTTGTTTGCGTTCGTACACGGCGCGCACACATTCAAGCGCGCGATGTACCTTTTGTAGAAAGAAAAATTACTGATTATACTGTGCCACAGAATAAATATTAGTGCTGAGCTTTCTAGCGCGTACAATAGTGATCTGGAATGAACTTCCTGCTAAGATTTTCCCACTGCGCTACATTATGGATTTTTTTTTAAAAAGGGTGTCATCAAATTTCTTCGAGAACGGCAACGCATTGGCAATGCATCTTAGTGTTGCAAATGTCTATAGGCGGCAGTGACCACTTTCCATCAGGTGGGGCGTCTGCCTATTTGCCAGTCTATGGCAATAAAAAACGTACAGAAACTTCTCGCTCTAACAAAACTGTCGTTCGGGTCCGACGACCTCCGTCCGGTCGTCGGACCCGAACGACAGTTCACCCGCATCCAACCGTCTCTCTCTATCGCATAACGTGTACTAACGCGTGCTCTTTCTGGTCGCTGGCTATTACCATCCATGGGTGGCGAAATTTAATAATAATAGCCGCGCAACGGAATTACGGAGGGAGTCAGTACTGAACTGACGGTTGCGGAAAGTCTATAGGGCAGGGGTCGGATACCGGTATTTGCTCCATACAAAAATACCGTTATTTTTTCCGTTCTTTTCGTTCTTTGGTTCATTATTTAATTTTTTAATCGGACAATCTAATAATACGAAGTCATAACATAAATAGGTACATTATTGAGCCATACATACAAATCATAAACTAATTTAAAATATTGGGTTATTTCGGGGTTTTTGCAAAATACCGGTTCCGAGCCCTGCGATGGGGCAAAAAAGTGTGACCGTTCATCGTGTTTTTTTTTTGGGGAACACCTGTGATATTAGTACGTCTCTGGATTATAATGATGATGTTAATGAGTAGTGCAATCTTTGTAACTTGTATCCAAGTAACGTACAAGGTGTACTTAAGTAACAGTGAAGTACCAGGAAAGTAGCAGTGATTAGAAGACATAAATAAATCTATATTTAAATTTTATTAGAAGAGAAAAATTGAAAAATTATATGTCTCGGGCAGGATTCGAACCTGCATCTCCTCGGCTATCCGGGCCAGCAGGCGCCTTAACCAACTAGGCTACCGAAACTCTGTCCAAGTCATCGAATCTTTCAACCAGTCCCTTCATTTGTGACGTCATTCTGGGTGACGTATGTAGCACCATCTACCATTGAGTCCTTACAACCCATATGTATGGCACTGTGGTCCCAACTCGTATTGAGAAATCCACAGTAACGATGTACTACACCCAAACATGATTTTTTATTAAAGCATTAACGACTGCCAACGAATTCTAAATTTTATTAGAAGAGAAAAATTGAAAAATTATATGTCTCGGGCAGGATTCGAACCTGCATCTCCTCGGCTATCCGGGCCAGCAGGCGCCTTAACCAACTAGGCTACCGAAACTCTGTCCAAGTCATCGAATCTTTCAACCAGTCCCTTCATTTGTGACGTCATTCTGGGTGACGTATGTAGCACCATCTACCATTGAGTCCTTACAACCCATATGTATGGCACTGTGGTCCCAACTCGTATTGAGAAATCCACAGTAACGATGTACTACACCCAAACATGATTTTTTATTAAAGCATTAACGACTGCCAACGAATTCTAAATTTTATTAGAAGAGAAAAATTGAAAAATTATATGTCTCGGGCAGGATTCGAACCTGCATCTCCTCGGCTATCCGGGCCAGCAGGCGCCTTAACCAACTAGGCTACCGAAACTCTGTCCAAGTCATCGAATCTTTCAACCAGTCCCTTCATTTGTGACGTCATTCTGGGTGACGTATGTAGCACCATCTACCATTGAGTCCTTACAACCCATATGTATGGCACTGTGGTCCCAACTCGTATTGAGAAATCCACAGTAACGATGTACTACACCCAAACATGATTTTTTATTAAAGCATTAACGACTGCCAACGAATTCTAAATTTTATTAGAAGAGAAAAATTGAAAAATTATATGTCTCGGGCAGGATTCGAACCTGCATCTCCTCGGCTATCCGGGCCAGCAGGCGCCTTAACCAACTAGGCTACCGAAACTCTGTCCAAGTCATCGAATCTTTCAACCAGTCCCTTCATTTGTGACGTCATTCTGGGTGACGTATGTAGCACCATCTACCATTGAGTCCTTACAACCCATATGTATGGCACTGTGGTCCCAACTCGTATTGAGAAATCCACAGTAACGATGTACTACACCCAAACATGATTTTTTATTAAAGCATTAACGACTGCCAACGAATTCTAAATTTTATTAGAAGAGAAAAATTGAAAAATTATATGTCTCGGGCAGGATTCGAACCTGCATCTCCTCGGCTATCCGGGCCAGCAGGCGCCTTAACGAACTAGGCTACCGAAACTCTGTCCAAGTCATCGAATCTTTCAACCAGTCCCTTCATTTGTGACGTCATTCTGGGTGACGTATGTAGCACCATCTACCATTGAGTCCTTACAACCCATATGTATGGCACTGTGGTCCCAACTCGTATTGAGAAATCCACAGTAACGATGTACTACACCCAAACATGATTTTTTATTAAAGCATTAACGACTGCCAACGAATTCTAAATTTTATTAGAAGAGAAAAATTGAAAAATTATATGTCTCGGGCAGGATTCGAACCTGCATCTCCTCGGCTATCCGGGCCAGCAGGCGCCTTAACCAACTAGGCTACCGAAACTCTGTCCAAGTCATCGAATCTTTCAACCAGTCCCTTCATTTGTGACGTCATTCTGGGTGACGT
Source organism: Eudemis profundana (assembly GCA_947034925.1). NCBI lineage: Eukaryota > Metazoa > Arthropoda > Insecta > Lepidoptera > Tortricidae > Eudemis > Eudemis profundana. The sequence continues at coordinate 21,598,890 of OX344805.1, read as the reverse complement.
ATGTAGCACCATCTACCATTGAGTCCTTACAACCCATATGTATGGCACTGTGGTCCCAACTCGTATTGAGAAATCCACAGTAACGATGTACTACACCCAAACATGATTTTTTATTAAAGCATTAACGACTGCCAACGAATTCTAAATTTTATTAGAAGAGAAAAATTGAAAAATTATATGTCTCGGGCAGGATTCGAACCTGCATCTCCTCGGCTATCCGGGCCAGCAGGCGCCTTAACCAACTAGGCTACCGAAACTCTGTCCAAGTCATCGAATCTTTCAACCAGTCCCTTCATTTGTGACGTCATTCTGGGTGACGTATGTAGCACCATCTACCATTGAGTCCTTACAACCCATATGTATGGCACTGTGGTCCCAACTCGTATTGAGAAATCCACAGTAACGATGTACTACACCCAAACATGATTTTTTATTAAAGCATTAACGACTGCCAACGAATTCTAAATTTTATTAGAAGAGAAAAATTGAAAAATTATATGTCTCGGGCAGGATTCGAACCTGCATCTCCTCGGCTATCCGGGCCAGCAGGCGCCTTAACCAACTAGGCTACCGAAACTCTGTCCAAGTCATCGAATCTTTCAACCAGTCCCTTCATTTGTGACGTCATTCTGGGTGACGTATGTAGCACCATCTACCATTGAGTCCTTACAACCCATATGTATGGCACTGTGGTCCCAACTCGTATTGAGAAATCCACAGTAACGATGTACTACACCCAAACATGATTTTTTATTAAAGCATTAACGACTGCCAACGAATTCTAAATTTTATTAGAAGAGAAAAATTGAAAAATTATATGTCTCGGGCAGGATTCGAACCTGCATCTCCTCGGCTATCCGGGCCAGCAGGCGCCTTAACCAACTAGGCTACCGAAACTCTGTCCAAGTCATCGAATCTTTCAACCAGTCCCTTCATTTGTGACGTCATTCTGGGTGACGTATGTAGCACCATCTACCATTGAGTCCTTACAACCCATATGTATGGCACTGTGGTCCCAACTCGTATTGAGAAATCCACAGTAACGATGTACTACACCCAAACATGATTTTTTATTAAAGCATTAACGACTGCCAACGAATTCTAAATTTTATTAGAAGAGAAAAATTGAAAAATTATATGTCTCGGGCAGGATTCGAACCTGCATCTCCTCGGCTATCCGGGCCAGCAGGCGCCTTAACCAACTAGGCTACCGAAACTCTGTCCAAGTCATCGAATCTTTCAACCAGTCCCTTCATTTGTGACGTCATTCTGGGTGACGTATGTAGCACCATCTACCATTGAGTCCTTACAACCCATATGTATGGCACTGTGGTCCCAACTCGTATTGAGAAATCCACAGTAACGATGTACTACACCCAAACATGATTTTTTATTAAAGCATTAACGACTGCCAACGAATTCTAAATTTTATTAGAAGAGAAAAATTGAAAAATTATATGTCTCGGGCAGGATTCGAACCTGCATCTCCTCGGCTATCCGGGCCAGCAGGCGCCTTAACCAACTAGGCTACCGAAACTCTGTCCAAGTCATCGAATCTTTCAACCAGTCCCTTCATTTGTGACGTCATTCTGGGTGACGTATGTAGCACCATCTACCATTGAGTCCTTACAACCCATATGTATGGCACTGTGGTCCCAACTCGTATTGAGAAATCCACAGTAACGATGTACTACACCCAAACATGATTTTTTATTAAAGCATTAACGACTGCCAACGAATTCTAAATTTTATTAGAAGAGAAAAATTGAAAAATTATATGTCTCGGGCAGGATTCGAACCTGCATCTCCTCGGCTATCCGGGCCAGCAGGCGCCTTAACCAACTAGGCTACCGAAACTCTGTCCAAGTCATCGAATCTTTCAACCAGTCCCTTCATTTGTGACGTCATTCTGGGTGACGTATGTAGCACCATCTACCATTGAGTCCTTACAACCCATATGTATGGCACTGTGGTCCCAACTCGTATTGAGAAATCCACAGTAACGATGTACTACACCCAAACATGATTTTTTATTAAAGCATTAACGACTGCCAACGAATTCTAAATTTTATTAGAAGAGAAAAATTGAAAAATTATATGTCTCGGGCAGGATTCGAACCTGCATCTCCTCGGCTATCCGGGCCAGCAGGCGCCTTAACCAACTAGGCTACCGAAACTCTGTCCAAGTCATCGAATCTTTCAACCAGTCCCTTCATTTGTGACGTCATTCTGGGTGACGTATGTAGCACCATCTACCATTGAGTCCTTACAACCCATATGTATGGCACTGTGGTCCCAACTCGTATTGAGAAATCCACAGTAACGATGTACTACACCCAAACATGATTTTTTATTAAAGCATTAACGACTGCCAACGAATTCTAAATTTTATTAGAAGAGAAAAATTGAAAAATTATATGTCTCGGGCAGGATTCGAACCTGCATCTCCTCGGCTATCCGGGCCAGCAGGCGCCTTAACCAACTAGGCTACCGAAACTCTGTCCAAGTCATCGAATCTTTCAACCAGTCCCTTCATTTGTGACGTCATTCTGGGTGACGTATGTAGCACCATCTACCATTGAGTCCTTACAACCCATATGTATGGCACTGTGGTCCCAACTCGTATTGAGAAATCCACAGTAACGATGTACTACACCCAAACATGATTTTTTATTAAAGCATTAACGACTGCCAACGAATTCTAAATTTTATTAGAAGAGAAAAATTGAAAAATTATATGTCTCGGGCAGGATTCGAACCTGCATCTCCTCGGCTATCCGGGCCAGCAGGCGCCTTAACCAACTAGGCTACCGAAACTCTGTCCAAGTCATCGAATCTTTCAACCAGTCCCTTCATTTGTGACGTCATTCTGGGTGACGTATGTAGCACCATCTACCATTGAGTCCTTACAACCCATATGTATGGCACTGTGGTCCCAACTCGTATTGAGAAATCCACAGTAACGATGTACTACACCCAAACATGATTGATTCATGATTTTTCAATTTTTCTCTTCTAATAAAATTTAGAATTCGTTGGCAGTCGTTAATGCTTTAATAAAAAATCTATATTTGTCGAGCGACCAGCTGACTCCGAAGCTCGATCTCATTTTACTGTACCAGGTAGTTCGGCTTTTCATTCCACCGTGTTCTTTCATTCCTAGACGCTGCATTTCTAAAATGGAACGCAATGTTTCTCAAACGCTCGAATCAAATTGAATTCGTTCGGAAATCGACAAGGTTCTTTTTAGAGTGCATTCTGCCGGACGTATTGCGCCCATGAAAGTTTTATGCACCGCGCTACAACTAAAAGGAATCCTCAATGAGCATCTCTTGAGGTTCGCTCACAGCGCGAATACAAATGAAGCGTGCACCTTAAGGAACCTAGAATGCGTGTTATTCAAATGTGGACTGTGGACTTATGTAAATGGAGTTCATTTTGGGTTGTAGCTTGGAATATTACAAATCGTCGGAATCGGCATTTTCCCGAGGACATATGCAGGTTCGAGCGCGGTGGAATCGGACCGTATTGTGTCGAGGGAGTCGATTTTGCGTGTAACAAATGTTTTATTTTAGGCGACATGCTTGCTATTGGTAATAGTTTTCAGTTGGTAGTTAAAATTGTAGTTTTTTGTTTATTGCGGTAAATTCTGCATATTTAATAAGTTATCTTACTTTTGGTTTAATAATTGTAATGTTTCATTTAAGCTTAGGTATTTTACTCAGTATCCAAAAAGAACATGGTGGAACACCTTTTGGTGGTATAGTGGCGATCTGGCATCTGAAAGCACACAAACACCGCTGTTTACTACTTTTTCGCTTGCTCTTACTAAAATAATAGAGTATTGTTTCGAAAAATGTTTTTAATAAAACATTTGTTAGTGATTTTTTTATTTTATACACAATATCACAAAAGACTCAAGCAGCTATAAGATGTCGGTAAGCCAAATCTTTAGTTCTTTCAAAAACACAGTGTGCATGTGTCTGACAAATCAGAATCGTAAAGGTAAAAAAAAGTTAACCAAACTGAAGTCTTGTTTTGTTAAATATAATGCCAAAATTATATTGTGAAGGCAATAACATAAAACCTAAGTGCTATACTCCATGTCATCGACCGTGGGTTTAATTGGCGTAGGGGACAATTTGCCTATCCCTTACCCCAATTGAACTTACGATCGACGATAGATATCGCGCCATATAATTAAGATAAGTAACACAATATAACCGACAGAAAGAATCCTGGAAAATGTTCACAAAACGTTTCAATAAAACCTGCAACTAAATACGACAACGCCGCAAATGCGACGAAAAGTAGGTAAAACATCAAAATGCTTAAATGTCTTTTAGTTGATGTTGTCTGCTTTACGCATCCCAAGGAGACTAATTACATCTACAGACAGACGTATACTGTAGGAATTATAAAACATTAAAGATTGCACCCACTGTGGTAGCTAAGCTATGTCACCTAGTTTTTGTTCCCATTTTTTCACTGACTTCACAAAAAGGGGGTTCCCTACTGATAATTTTTGTTACCTCAGAACTCGGATTTACACACGAACCACCGTCGAGCAAAAATACGCCAAAAACACGTTTATTGTAATGGGGACCCAATTTTACTATTAACTTTATTTTGTTTTTATTCTTTTTATTCTTTGTTGTTATAGCGGCACTAGAAATACATATTCTGTGAAAATTTCAAGTATCTGCCTATTACGGTTGAAAAGCTAGACCCCTGTGACGTAAGGACAGACGGACAGCGGAGGCTTAGTTATAGGGTTCCGTTGGCACCCTTTGGATACGGAACCCTAAAAACCAAGTGTACTCTAGTTATTATGGTGCAGTGCACGCAACCATCGTCCAAACTGTTATGTACTCTCGTGAAGACAGTTACACCCAATTTTTAAATATAAGGATTTTCATTGAACGTAACTCATGTTTTTTAAACTCCTCTCGCTGGTGCTAAACCCCTCTGCTAGGTCTCGTGTTGTTAATTAAGATGAATTAATTAGTATCACTGTTTGAATTATTCAACTTTTTTGGTCTCATCATGGTTACCCTACTTAGAGTTAAGAGAAGAATCTAATTTTATAGTGAACACTTACCTTTTTGCTTATCTAGGCCGATAATTTATGAATAAAATGCATGCATTCTGACAGATTATTGAAGTTATTTGTCATAACAAACAAACAGGTCACGTAAGCGTGACGTCATGAGGGGTGACAACACACCTAGATTTTAATTTCTTAATTTTATTAGCAAACTAGCGAAAGTAAATTATAACGAATTTTAGTAACTCAATTCGTGCATCGAATCTGTCGAAGACCAAAAATTAAATTCTGAAAAATCTCTTTGGCCATCTTTTAGTGCGCAACAGCCCTAGCACTGCATACTTACTAGGGCTCGCGCTCGTGTCCGGGTTTCGTGTAAACGTTTCTATTACCCGTTTCTGAGTAACACGGACACGGTTTTCTGGCCCGTTCCGCACGGGTAATTAGGAAACGTGTAATTAAGATCCGTTTCCACGGGTACACGGGTACCCGTAGAAACGGATCTTATTTACCCGTGTCTCCGGATCCGTCCTTAACGAGTAGCGAAGGTACGAATCGTGGTACGAGCTAAAAATTAATAGACACAATATTTATAACTTTCGAGCATATCTTATTCCGTGGTGTAAGTATATATGTAAAGCCGAAAGTCAATAAACAATTTATTGGGCTAAGGGTTCGGCCTTTTAAGAGCAGGTAGTTTTTGCATAGAATACGAATAGGTAGACATTTTTATATAAGACTTCAAAGTTCAAATACTAGCACTTTTTAGGGTAAAAACTAGACCTTATTATAATTTAATTTTATACTTAGAGTACACTGTCTGTCTGTCTGTCTGTCCCTAGGCTGTATCTCCTGAACCGTGATAGCTAGACAGTTAAAATTTTAACAGACGATGTATTTCTGTTGCCGCTATACAGAGATGGGCAAAATGTAATCGACTAACGATTAACGATTGAAACTAACAGAATTAATTGCGACCGACGATTGAAAACGACGACTGATCAATCTTAGTTGCATAGAGTGCAACTAATTTAGTTGCAACTAAATTAGTTGCCGATTGATTTCGGACAACTAAAATTTTTAATCGACTAATTAGTTAGACTATTTTTCCGCGACTAATGTTAGAAGCAAATTGAACGGAAAACCTCGGTATGGCTATGATGGCAGATTGAATAGGACATCTTAACGGATGTATAAAAATAAAATATTCATGTATTACTTACGATATTTTGTCCATTTCTATGGAGTGAGATCTCTGTGCTAACTATTATTCTCTTTGATAATACCAACTGAATGATCTTAAATTGTGTATTATACGTTTAGTTTGGATGGGGCGAGAGCGAGAGATGAAGCGAGGGACGTAAATAGGCGATCAACGGCTTTCTTTATTACCTCCCGTGTTGTGTACGCGCAGCTTGCGGAAAAAGTCACTTTATGGCCAGCTGTGGCATAAATATTTTAAATAAGCACACGTTGAAAACAAAATCGACCGTATAGATAATAAACAACATGCAGATGTTTCATTCAATAGAACGTGTTATTTTTAGAAGATTCGTCGGTCGGCACCTGCACCAAAATGCAACAAACAACTTCCAGGTACCTAAGTAGGATTATCCCATTGTTTTGTCGCCGCGTGACACTAAAAAGAGTTTAACTAATGACAGACAGCAAAATATTGATAATATATTTATGTCTAAGATTTACTCAGTATCGTTTAGAACTTAAAGTTAGAACGAGTATTAAAGTATCAAAATATTAATACAGCACCAACCTACTACATATATTGTTTGCGACTTGTAAACATTGCAGTTTTTCGTTATTTATCGTTATGGGTCATACCCATAATATTGCATTGTCATTCAAGCGTTTCAAATTAAACGTGTATACATAATTTTAGCTCAATCGGTTGAAGATATCTGTCAAAATTAGTTGCAAGATTCCACCCAAACCAACATAGTTACAACATACGAGTACCTACAATGTACTCGTAGTTACGTATTGCAAATTATCTATATTACAAGTTAAATAAAAAATGCAAAACGAGCGACTACGTAGTTTTAATATAGATTTAATCGTGAAATTTAGTCGATTGAAACTACAACAAATTTAATTGTTAGTCGAGCATTCTCACAACTAATTCAATCGCAACTAAATTAATCGCGATTAAAAAATGACGATTGATATTTTTAATCGATTGATTAGTTAACTAAAAAATTAATCGATTAATGCCCATCTCTGCCGCTATAACAACAAAAACTGAAATGGTACGGAACCCTTTGTGCGCGCGTTCGACTCGCACTTGACCGGGTTTTTGTTTATTATGTTACTTGTTATGTAAAAGGCTTTAATCAATCCTAACACAATTTAAAATCAAAAAATAAATGTTAATATGTGATTAACAAGTGACATCAACAAATGTCCTTAAAATGTGAAATAATCAATAACAGTTGCCAGAGTTAGTGCGTAGTGGCTCCAAATAAATAGAGAACATTTACTTATTTAATCTTCTAAGATATTGCCGGTGCATTTTGTTGCAATTTGTGCATACGTTTTAACCTTATTGCTACGACATAAAGCTTATAATTGGTAGTCATACTTGTGATGATGGTTTGGGCATCTATTTCGTTTGTGTCTATTAACAAAAGGGCGTTTGGCGTTCACGTTTATTACCTGAACGCTATTGTGAAAGCCACTCAAGTAAACTTGAATGATTAGCAATTTTAGGATCTATGTTAAAGAAATTAGCAATGTTATCGCAAGTTAAATAAGGTAACATGGACTTTTGTACTTCTCGGGTGAAATCCAGTTGTGAACGATCACTTGATAATGACGCTTACTTTACGTTTATCTTTTTGCGCCATTGGCAGATGTTCGTTGTTTTTGCGAAGTAATTCATAATTATATTCTAAACTGTTATTTTTAATTGATATTTTAGTATATCTGCAAACCATATTCGTCACATATCTGATATATCAATATAAATAAAATGTTGTTTTTAATTAATAGACTTAGGATAGGCAATAGGTTTCAATTTTATAAAATCAAAACTAGAACATCAGAATAAAATTTCTAAACTAGGTACGAGCAGATTTAGAATAAAAAAACAGCAGACAATGTAGAATAGCGATGCCTACTTCGATTCATAATTATAAAAAACATATTTTGAGTAGTTGGCTAAATATGATTTTCCAACACAGTTACAAACTACATATTATTAAACATTCGTACGCCAAAAGAGTTCATCTGAACTTGAAGTCAGCATTAAATAGTAGATCATGGTGCCTTGAGTCCAACTGTTTCGGTTCGTACGTCGTACCCGTTCGGGCCGGTTTTAAATACACGTGTACCCGTCGGACACGGACAACCCGTGAACACGAAGAAACGTTTCTGAGAAACGTTTCCGGTACCCGGCGGGTTCGTGTAATCCGGGTTCTTAGTACCGCCGGTCTTAAGAACACGGATATCCGTTTCGACGTGTAACACGGGTAGCGGGAGCCCTAGTCACTACCCGAAGCGCCAAAAGAAAAGAAATAATACATATTTAGAATCAGACTTGTAAAAGAGCCCTTGAGGGCTTACTTGCAGAAATAAACAATTTTATTTTTACTTTAGCTCCCGAAACCGGTAATTTTGAATGGCCTCGACTGGGAAAATTTACAAATAGTAGGTGTTTAGCCCTGGTAAGTTAGTTTAGTAGCGAGTTAAGCAAACTTTCTGTTTCAGATGAGAATTTCGTGTTTTTTTGTGTGAACTGCTAGACGGATTTTAACCATTTTTAACGGACATCCAAAAGTGGTTTAAGTGTAAGAAAAAAAAGTAAAAAAAAAGTTGTTTGGGAAGTAAGGAAAGCAGGTACTTTATTCGATTGTGTTTTTTTTTGTAACGCGATTTCTCGAAAACGGCTGAACCGATTTGTTTTTTTTTTGTTTATATATGAATATTATATGCACGCATACAGCGATTAGGATATTTTTATCGAAACTTGTGCACTTGTGCGTCGTCGAATCGTTTGAAGTCGGTTATTTTAAAACTTTTTATTTTATTTTGTTGGTTCATAGATAGGTGGACATAGCTCAGCAAATCAGCAACCTGAAGTGGCAGTGGGTTGCACATATCTGTCGTAGAGCCGACAACCACTGGAGCAAACGAGCTCTAGAGCGGAGACCGCGAATCGGAAAACGTAGTGTAGGGCGCTCTGTAACAAGGTGGAGTGACGACTTCGAAGGGCAGGAGGGCTATTCTTCAGAAATACCTGCGGTCACCTCATTCATCTGGCCCTTTTTCATACTAAATGTATGGAGACACATGAATGAGTCGCAGACATATTTCTGAAGAATAGCCCAGTAGGTGGTGACTGGAGGAAGAGAGCTGAAGATCGAGCTCAGTGGCGTGCCATGGAAGAGGCCTATGTCCAGCAGGGCTGATACAGGCTGATGATGATGAGGTATGTGGACATCCTTAATAATTTTTATTCGACTACGGGGAATCAAATACTTTTTCACGTACTCTAGGGTGGTTCTGGAGCGACATCATTCCCCTGGCCACAAATATCCAGAAGATTCCGCCTCATTAGAATGGCATTTTTGGTTAATTTTGTAGAGCTTGGCCGGAACTATACAATAACCAATAATGCCATTCTAAGGAGACAAGATCTCATTCCATCAACGGATTTATTTTAAGGTTCTTGGGTTTAAGTCAAATGTGGCCAGTGGGGCCAATCGTCCGAAATAAACTACCTAAAACTAATACTGTTGGTTCCACTACGTAAATGGGTCCACGCGTACTTGAAAATCCTGCTGGACTCACTAGTGGAACCTAGCAGTGGAACCAACAGGCCGTAAGGTTTATTTGCATGTTTTTTTTTCATTTTGCATGTGAATGCATAAAAAAACACGCAAGTTATTATAACGGGCTTACACTATTGACTAACACGTTTTCATATCGCGGATTAGGAAAGCAATATTTTTGTTTTAATTAGACGGGATCTTCTGAATATTCGCCAATAATGTGCACAGCGAAATGATTATTTTCTAGAATGACCCTCTAACAATGTTTGGGGAATCTTCTAGTTTTATTTTACAACTCTGTGCACATCCAATTATTACTGGAGCTTCAACAGTAACGCTTGTAGACGTTTTCGTGCGCATTTTTTGTACAAATAATCAATAAAAAAAGCACGTTTCAGAACACCCTGTGGGTTAACGAAGCGTGAACCGAAATAGTAGAAACGCGAGGCTGTAAACGTTTATGTACTTTATTACATACGACATTGGGTTGAATTTACTGAAAATATTCGACTTGTTAGTTTAGGATTGGTGATGTGTCCAGTTTTTTAGAGTTCCACCGAAAATATAGTTTCGGTAAAGAAACGACATCTTAGTTATTGGTATCATGAATGATTACAATTATTTTAAGTAACGTGATCAAACCTTTAGGGTTATTCGTCAGAAATATGTCTGCGGTCACCTTATTCTTATGGCCCTTTTTCATACGAAATGTACTGGAGACAGAGGAATAAGTCGCAGACATATTTCTGAAGAATAACCCTTCAGCATCACGAATAGTTGAAAGAAACTTGGTAGACTAAGGGCTCTTACACATAAACACGATACGACATCGCGTCGTGCTACGACACGGCATTGTTTCACGATGCGACGTCGTGTCAATTCAATTAAAAACATCTGAAAATCAAAATGGTTTTGTCTCAGAATACCTAAAATACATATGCGGAAGTACCATGAGACTATATGATAATGGATTGATTTTAGGGCATATGCTGTCGTTATAAACACTCAATTCAAAATGCCTACCGTGTGAATTCAATTCAGTTTTTGAATGAGACAATAAATTTTAGGCATTTCGAGAATGTGTCATTATGATATTCATGCATTGAGACCAAAGATCATTAAAACATGAGGACTGTCATTCCCCATACAAAAAGCTGATTCCCCGATATTTACAACGCCATCTATGTATAAGCTTGGTATAAGAATTATATTATTTACAATTATTCAACTTTGCAAGCGTGACACAGTATTTAAATGTTAGAATTTATTGATTATTAGCTGTTTACGAACTAATTATTACTATACTATGTTTCTTTGTTCAATTATAAGATCGTTAAATGTTTAGTTTTAAGCGCCATCTAGTTTTTGCCTGGATATCCCCTTGCGGTCGGGGCACGATCCAAAGTATGGAGAATGACAGTCCTCTTGTTTTAATGGTCCTTGATTGAGACAGAGATATGTAAAGAACTTCAGTTTTTATATTACAACGTCAAAAATCTGTGATTGGTTATAAAGCTACTGACGTGGCCCATGTTGCCTACCCATCATCTAATATCTTCTGAAAGCTACGATATTTCTAAAAGAAAAACGAGTTTAAACAATGAATCTAGATTTGAAGGGTATCCCCAATTCCTCAGGGATCCAATCACCATAACTGGATTTTGAAAAAATGGGACCAGTCCAAAGTGATATAATTAATTAGGTAATAACTACAATGAAAGAATCATGATGTTTCTTTATTTGTTTTTAATGCGGGTAAATTACACCACATTTTTAAGTTACATAACATATATAGATACAAGAAATCAAAGTACCTACGTAGAAAACTTAAATGGGAATCGAACCAGGTACCTCTGAATTTCCGGCCCAGCACCTTAACCACTTGGTAATAACTTTTAGATACCGGTAATTTATGGTAACGGAAAATTAATGAAAAACCTAAACTTAATCGTACCGCATGTAGCTTGCCGTCATTTGTCTGTCATTAGCACCAAAACTACGCTCCCAGATGATGATCTCATTTTTGTTTCTATAGAAACATGGAAAACGGACCGATTCGATTCACCTCAAACACCATTACACTCTACTACCCTAAGGTTGTCTGGAAGAGATCGCTTATTAGCGGTAAGACCACCTGCTGTTTACCATTTAATATCCTGTTTTAGATTTAAGTTTTATGACCTTTGTTTTTGGTGCACAATAATAGTACATTACACAACTAGGGTGGTAATACAAAGAAAGGCCGAGATCGCAGAAGTTTGCGGCCCAAGCTGCAAAAAGGGTCGTAAATATGCGATCGAGGGCTTTCTTTATTACCTCCCGTGTTGTGTACATCATTTTATGTCTACAATTGGCCAGACGCGCAGCGTGCGGAAAAAGCCACTTTATGGCCAGGTGTGGCATAATAGTACATTACACAACTAGGGTGGTAATACAAAGAAAAGCCGAGATCGCAGAAGTTTGCGGCCCGAGCTGCAAGCGAGGGACGTAAATATGCGATCGAGGGCTTTCTTTATTACCTCCCGTGTTGTGTACATCATTTTATGACTTGGTCAGAAAGCGCCACTTTATGGCCAGGTCTGGTATAAAGAGTATTGTATTGTATTACACAACAGTCAATACTATTTTCCCTCGATCCCCAGCGCAACTTTTTCCCGGTTGGATTAAAATCTACATGCTACAGATAATCTTCTTATATGAGATAGAAAATCAATCTTCCTTTTCCCGCCCCTGGAATCGTGACAGGGTAAGCCGCGGAGCGTTTCAACCGCTCTTTACCATCCGTGGCCAAATATAACCTATTTATATATAGATAAAATATTAGTGTATCTTCTTAGTCTCATTTAAATTTAGTAACGTAAGTAATAATATTTTTCTCAAACATGCAATGAAATAACGTGGCTTATAATAGGCCGCAAAGTACCTCGTTTCCGGCCTTCAATAGAATTCCATACAACATTGCCCGCCTAGACCTGCAAGATGTTTTTTTTTCATTTCCTTTCCACATTTATTTGGGACACAGCAACAGCATCACGGCGTTAAGCCATTAAAATAACAATAAACCAAGTTTGCTATATTTTGCAGTTCTATTTATATAAAATCGACTTGAACATAACAATGTACCAATATTCATCCTAGACCGTAAGTGTTTTTTTCTATCCGTAAGAACAACAAGAAAATACCATTTCCTGACGGAAGACGTAAAATTGTGGACACAAGACTGGCGGTAATTAAAGTCGAATATCAAATTCGAGATCAAAAATGTAAACAAACAACTGTCAATGTCAAAGTGACCTTCCAGGGGTATAAAATCTTTTCTATCTAATGCATGTTTTATATATGAATTTTATTTACCACGTATGCTTTTCAGTAACAGATATTGGGTGGAAGACTAGGATATTTATAGTCTAGATAGATCAAAACTCACATGCATCTTCTACAAATTTTCAACCACCCTCATTTGTTCTTTTTTCACGTGCTTTTTATTCGGCCGTTTTACAACTAGCCAGTATATTGTGAAGTAAAAAAGGTTTAGTCTAAAAAACGATTATACTCATTAAACAACACGCACAAATAGAAAACTTAACAAGAAACAAAAAGCAAAATGCAACGAAATACAATTATTCATGGAAAGAAATTTAAAAATGTATCAATGACTCGCGAATATTTGATAATAATATTAAAAATAAACTGTTGTTTTAATTACATACCAAATGTTTAAAACTTCTTACCATTACCAGTAGTATAAATTTATACTCCATATAATTTACCTAAACACCACAAATACGTTATAAAAAATATTAATTCGCTATATAACTAAGTAATATATTTTTAAATATCCATACAACAGTGTTTACCTGTGAATATTTTATTTTTTATAATTATTTCAATGATTTTAGACTTACCACCACTAGCGTTTATTTTTTTAATGGTGGCAACCCACTTGTTTACATTTTTGATCTCGAATTCGATATTCTACTTTAGTAAAGCCCCATTCATTCACACACATTCCCAGTCATTCCTTATTATATTGCCCTAGGTATGTGATATATTGGTTTGCGTGGGAAGGGGCGGTTGAAACGCTCCGTGGGTATAGGGCACTAAACGACAAAAGAGACACGGGTGGATAATAAAGGAAACTATCATGCCTGTCAAATCAAGCTGTCAATTCAATTAGGTATCTCTTCAAGCGTCAATGTCAAATATAGTAAGTCGTGGCCACACTGACGTTAATCGTCCTTTATCGCGACAAATTAACGGCGTTTCCGTCAATGTGGTCCCAGCAAGAGAGGGTACAAGACTTAGATTGGCGGCACCAGTTGGCAGCACCTTCGTCGTGCACGTTCCCTATACCCAATATCCGTCGCCGTCACGTATTCTCACCCCATACAGCTAATCTAAAGCAATGGGTAATTTCGCCATGCATACTTATCGTTTTCAATTAAAACTTGTTGACGAGGGTTCGCTGTTTTGCGCAATTAAACTAACTCGGGCTAGCATGTGAATTTCATTTGTTACTTTTTGTGTGGGCGGGGAAATCTTTATTTTATGAACTTGTGGGATCCACGACAGAGAGTAACGTAAGTTAGCAATTTTTCGCGTGTCTTTTTATTGATGGTGCAAATTCAGGTGTCAATATATTTAGGGATCATTGCCGTAAATAGCCTTTTCTGCGCCCTGTGCGAGCTTCTATAACTGCGCCCTTGTTTTATTTTTAGATATTACAGGTACCCTAGGGTCCTGCCTGGTCTGGCCATTCTTGCGCCCCCCAGAGTCTACGCCCTGTGCCTGGGCACCGGTGGCACCGCCCTATATACGGCACTGTAGGGATTAAAGTTATACTTACTCGTATCTAGCTTAAAATTAATACTTACATTTACGCCATAGGGCCTTATCACACATGCGAGTTACGAGCGTGTTTTCATACAGATTTCGATCGCCGCGATCTCGCCGCGACAAGTTTTGTATGAAAACACGCTGGCTAGTCGCTCCTAAATCGCCATCTCGTCAGTGGTCGCCGGACGGTCAACATCTCCAGCAGCTCCTGAGGATATCTCGTAGAGAGGCGAAACACGTTTCGAGTTTTGTATTTTTGGTGACGGTTACTTATATTTATTTGCATGTTTTTTTCGTTTTGCATGTAAGTGCATGAAGAAATACGCAAGTATTTATAACGCGCTAGCACTAATTATCTAACACGGTATCTTATTGCAGATTAGCAAAGCATTATATTTGTTTTTATTTAGAGTTTTAGTCATTAAGTTATGATATAAGAATTTGATATTATGACTGTTTACTCAAAATCGCTGACTACGTATGATCCTAATCTAAAATAAAATGAATCACCTGATTTAAATCTAAACACGCAATTATCTTGACTGAATTTAAGACTGTGTTACTTTAGGAAAAATATTTGTTTACGCCGTTTAACTCAAGTTAAACTAAATGCTATAAAAAACTGTTTCTAACGAAGCGTTGAAAAGCTTGCAACTAACTGAGCATAGTAAATCAAAAGGGACTCTAATTCAGTTACAACCCCAAGGCCGAATAGGGAGGAAGGCGGGAGGGGGTCGTGTGTTTGTCGGTCTGAGACAATTTGCATTCGGAACTTGCGTTTGCTTAGCCTTCAGTTTGTATTGTTTCTAGTTTGCGACCAAAACACAGTATAGTTTAAGATTAGACTGTGTGCTCTGTTGATTGGTTGAAACGCAGTAAAGAGAGAGAAGTAGGTTAGCGAGTTTGGGAACTCGCGCTTTGGACGCTCGGTTTGTGTTGGGGGTTAATTATGTGAGATAACGCAATAACGAAGTAAAGTACACTCAAGGAATTTGAATATTTCGCAGGTTTTTCTTCTCTAAAGACAAACAAACACACACAGATAATAATAAAATAAAAAGAGACAAACAAGATAAAATTTAAAATACCTTAAACTAAGTAAACCTAAAAACTACCTAAACTTAAACTACCTAAAATAAAAATATTATACAAAGAATACTCCCTCAAGCAGCTTCGCCTGTGGCATGGTACTTATTACATTAGCAGGTTAACATATGATAATTCTGAAATTGGTCGTGTACTATTTTCCGACGCGACACGATGGATGACGAATAGGACTTCACGGGATTTTTTTACATGGCCAACACCGGGATCCCGAGACTGTCCATACAAATAATCCCGTGATAGGAAGCCCTAGTGACGAACCATGAAACCTAGCCTAGCCACACGAAAAAAGAAGACGATTAAACTGCTAGCATTCAATTTCCTCTATCCTGCTATTTGATATACCTAAATAATGGCATGCAGATAACTTTAGCCACGCCGTCTTCGTAGGGACTAGCCTTAGCCAGACGTTTTAATCCAACAACAAGATGAAGTTGGTCTTTCATTGTGATCGTGAAATTGTCAGTGTGTTGTTTCAGTCTTGACATGGTATCGTTGTGACAGCCTATCTTAAATATGCGCGTGTGTGAGTTCGTCGTGCGTATACCCCTCCCACCGCAAAAAAATATAAACTTTTTATATTAGAAAAATGCTACGGTGGCTCCCTTCCGTGTTGATCTAAGATAGGTAAACGGAACTGTAATATTCAATCTACTATATAATTACGTCACTTGTATTTCTGACGCTAGATTGATCGACATCCCAAATCTCAATAAAGGCTTTTTGCGTCATATTAACTAGTACTCGTGCAAGAGATAACAGGTTTACAAAGTGAAATCGTTTATGTGTTACAAGATAATTAAACCTCAATCTACTCTACAACTTTTTATTAGAACACAACACTCCGCATTTAAAAAGCGTGCCCGTTTTTCACTTTATACCGTTTTGCGTTCAAAACGGTATAAAGTGAAAAACGGGCACCAAGGCGATCGAAGCTTGTAACACGAAGTTAACCCCCTTTACAGTTCACAGTTCTTTAATTGGTGGTCTTTATCAACTTATTTGTTTTTTATGCTAAATGTTCATCATTCCAAACATTAAATTATGTAAAAAAAGTCTTGAA
This sequence comes from Eudemis profundana, assembly GCA_947034925.1. Lineage (NCBI taxonomy): Eukaryota > Metazoa > Arthropoda > Insecta > Lepidoptera > Tortricidae > Eudemis > Eudemis profundana. The sequence goes on along the minus strand of OX344805.1, from coordinate 21,582,053 downwards.
AAATATTGGTGCCGAGACCAAGATCTTAGCAAAAAATTTGGCAAAGATAACATTTTAAAAGGACTTTCGTAAACACAAAAAAATAACCGCGTGGATAACATAACGTCACAGGAGGTAAATCAGGCTCCATAAAGCACTGTAATAGACTTGTCACATTCATATTTCAGGCTTGAGCTCGACAGATCAAATTAGTTTGTATCTCTTTTACTTGCCGCGACGCGGTATTCATTTTGTGTAAGTCTTTATCATTCCTTTCAGCTTATGTGGGCCTAGTACTTGGATCCGTAAAAAGGAGGATCAAAAGGTTTTTTTTATGTGATTAACTGCATATGACAGTTGTGGGAGTGGAATATGGAAGATAGGTAATATAAAAAATGTTTTATTCTTTCTGTTGTATGTATAATTGTTCTACTTTTGATATTAAATTCTTGCTGCTATAAATTTGTCTTTACCAGAGTTTATTACTGATAAACTAAAAGTATTACGCGTGTATTAAGCAGCAATTTATTATTTAATATTCGGTAAACGGGCTACAAATATATCTAGCACGACGCGGTTGACATAAGAGACAACAGACAATATAAAGCTCATATGAGAACATAGAGGCTGGAGTTTTTTATACCTCTAACAATTACGTATTTGCAGACAAAATACCTACTGTTTAGAAACTCAAAGGCCTGGAGTTAATATTATGCGTAGAGTCTACAGAACGGGTTTATTTTATCCAAGTACTGTACGAAAATGATAGTATTAAAGTCAACAATGTCAGAACTTTCGACGCGTCCACAAGGGACGGTATGTGATATCTTTATGAATTATGCTTTAATCGGGCATGGTTTATTATTATTCAGAACAACAATGGCAATATATTGCGACCCGTCTACTGCAATCAGGCGAAAAACCAACTTATCCAATAAGAATTGACGGGGTTATTCTGATGTATGCGAGCGGTTTTCATTCTATTTTGCTATAGTCTATTCTTTTGGATGTTTGAACGACCCGAGTCACGTGGTTTTTTTGTTTACTTTTAATACGATTTAATACCTAAAAGAAAAGACTATAGGATTAGCACTGACTCAATTTATTATCAATTTACCGAATTCCATTTTCTTAAAAAGAGTTTTATTTTGAATAGCATTTGCGTCAGCATAATGTAAAATTCTGAAATGTTATTTTTGAAAATAAACTATTTGTATTTGTAAAAAAAATACTTATAGGTTTGAATTTTGCTAAGATTTTTCTAAGTAAGTAGAATCTGAAGACATCTATATATATAAAACAAAGTCGGGTTAGTTACACTATTTATAACTCCAGAATGGGTGGATTTTTATGATCTTTGATTTTTTTGGGTTTGTTTCTGCCCCGAATAACAGAATAACTATTAAAACATCTAAAAAAATTAAAACGAAATTCGCTGGGACAGCTAGTTAAACATTTTTTTTTATCTTTAATTTAGCTGCCTGCTTTTGTCAGACTGACTATGCCAGCTCCGTTAAACCTCTACCCTACAATCGTCAAAGCAAAAATAAAATGAAAAATGTACATTACCTAAGAAAATCCTAAAAAAAAAACAAAAAGTTTACCAAATTTGTACATTATGTTTTAAAAAAACCGTATATAAACTTGGCGGCCTTTGAGTGGGGCTCCGCCAAAATGGAATTAAAGAGGCCTACATTTTTGCAGTTAAGCCCCGAACTCTAGCTAACGTTAGTTATACATAAAACTCAATAGAGAGCAGCATCGGTACATTACAACATTTATTACAATTTATGCTTTATTACTCCCAGTCCGATCCACTCAGGGTGGGCCGGCTAGCGACCTGGTTCGACCCCAGGGAACGCCACGGCCGACCAGCCGGGCATAGTATCAAGCATAAGGCATAAGTCAGTCTTCAAAAAAAATGCTTTATTACTAGTGGTCGTTAGTTTTCACTAAAAAAAAAATCAGTTTACTTACTTCGTCGGTGTATACATACAGGGCGTCCCACGACTATGCCACATGAAGGGAAAGTACCTTAAATATTGGAGATAGAATATTTTGCTGAAAGGAGACTTTATTTTATTTTTAAAAGTAAGTAATACTGCATTCAAAGTTTTTTTTTAATTACTTGTTTTGTATGAGAAATAATTTTCTTAACATTTAAATCAAATATTTTACGCTATTCCTTTCTTTTGAGACACTATGTTACTTAAGAGGAATTATTTGTTTATGTCCTCTCTTTCGATTGTCATCATAAAAATACAGGGTGTTATTTTTTCACACTTGAGTTGATTCGATTCTCCGACGAAGCAAGTAATTTTTAGAAAATCTTTGAATGATGTATGACTTACTTTTAAAAATAAAATAAAGTTCCCTTTCAGCTAATTATCCTATCTACAATATTTGAGGTAATTTCCTTCATGTGGCATAGCCGTGGGACACCCTGTATAATGGAGGGTACGCGGAAAGCGGAGATTTTAATCTCAAAATGTAGAGCTCGCATACTGTAACTTACCATTGGAATGGATATCTGAAAATAATATTATATATTTTTTCACTTTTAAACAAATGGTTACCATAGTAATTGCTCGTGATGACTAAATTTCAAACCGCTATAACTTAAAAAATTGCTTCCGTGACTAGACTTCTCTTGATGGGGCGAAATGATTTTTTTTATATCAAACATCTATATATTTGATATAAAAAAAAGAATTGCAATGTTATATATTTTCACTGTTGGAAAAAAAATATTCATTAAAGGTTTGTATTTAAAACTTTATAACAGACTTTTATTTAAACGTAGTTATAATCGAAAGCATTTTTTGGCTAATTTCCTTTAAAAAATCCTGAAAAATTAAGGGTTCCAGAGAAACAAAATCGATGAAATTAAAATGGAATAAAAAGACACGTTTGTCTTCAAAATCACTAAATCCTTAATTAGTGTAAAATATTTTTGATAGAATCTTAATTACAAAAAATTAATCAATAATAGCCTTGTTTATCATTAAATTAAAGAAAAGCTAACTGCTTTTGTGACAGTTAAAAAGAAACATGTTTGTTTGTGACAGTTAAAAAACATGTTTATATTTAAATGCTCTTTTAAGGACAGTTCTCGTTGCGTAGTCAGTTAATAAAGCCTCCACAGAACATTGCGGTACCAGGAAAACATGAAATAATTACAGTCCTCATAATAAGCCCGCCCGAGATATTCGTTTCCCATTCGGCGCGCGTCGTCCGATACAAACCGTATCTAACGTTATTAATATCGGGCTTTTATATTTTCATTAAACCTCCTCCTATTTATTTTATTTATCATACCCTCCAAAATCTCCAGACAGCAATATAAGTGAAATGATTTAGGAAGTATTTCATTACTTGATGTCGATTGGGAATTCTATATTGGGATAATAAAGGCGTTTTATTGAGAGTGCTCGCATAGCAAATTGGAATCCGGAAGAGGTTAATCGTGAGAAAGATGAGAATCCTTTGTCTACTAATTTTAATGGAATATGTAAAATGTTAATGAATATGTGTAATGTTAATGTTGACAGGTGAAGTAAAAATAGGTATGTAAGATTTGTATCTTTCTACTTGAAAATTGCTTAATTTGATCACATCACACATATGCCCTGACAATTACAGGCTTATTGTCTTTATAACCGACTTCAAAAAAGAAAGTTATTAATTCGACCCCCTACGTATGTAATATTGTCAGAATTACAGTTTTTATATGTCAGTCAATACCAGCTTCTAAATATGTGTGCCAAATGTCGTAAATGTGTGTAATTGTGTATGTATGTTTATCCGCGCGTATCCCAAAAGGTTTAGGTATACCGGATTGCAAAAAATCTTTTTTAGTTCGATATGGTATAGTCCAGCTTAGATAATCGTGTGAGTTTCATCAAAATCGGTTCAGTAGTTTTTGAGATAGAGAGTTAATAAATATGTATGTGTTGGTGATTAAGTTGCTGATTTAAGGTTGCACCACCTAGGTTGCGGATTTAGCTTGTGAATGTGTTACCTGTTCTTTATTTGTTATGTCAGGAGACCAAGAGGACAACATGTGTTCAACAGTGGTTCACAAGATGCAGCGCTGTGACAGACGGACAGCGGAGGTTTAGTAATAGGGTTCCGTTGGCGACCATTGGTACGGAACTCTAAAAACGTGCTTTTGACTTTAATATTACAGTAATTTGAAAACCAGTATAAATATACAAATATAAAAATTATAAATATTTAGGGACAATCTTACACAAATCAACCCAGTTCCAAACTAAACAATGCTTGTACTATGGTTACTAGACGACGATATAATACTTATATAGATAAATACATACCTAAATAGATAGAAAACATCCTCAGCAACAAATGCTCATCACACAAATATTTGCCGTTACCAGGTTTTGAACCCGGGACTTCAAGCTTCGTAGGCGGTGTTACTTCCACTAAGCTAAACGTGTCGTCAATGATGTTGATAGTAAAAGCCTTATCACACTAGCGATGTGCGAGCGAGCTGCAGGCGAGTTAGAAACGAAGTTCCATACAAATGTCGCTCGCCGCGACTGGTTTTGTATGGAAACTCAAGTGTGATAAGTCCCTAAATTAATACGGCTATTGTTAATTTTGCGCCGTTCTTGGAACTTCTAGATGTAATAACTGTTGCTTAGCGGGGCGAATGTTATTACAGTCTGTCTAATCAGACAGTATCAATCAACTAACCCGAGAGCGGGTAATGAAACTTCTGTTCATACGAGGAATTTAAGGCTGTGTTCTAGATATGCTACGAATATTCGGCCTCTATTCGGTATTCGGCCTATTCGGCCACATTTTGACTATTCGGCCGAATACCGAATAATGGCATAGTATTCGGCCGAATACCGAATAGTAAATTAACACAAAGTCGAAGGAAAAAGAAGGATGAATAAATATTTTAATAACAAATTATAAACAGTAATCTATATTAAATATTATTTTAACCATCTTTCACATTAATTTCAAACATATATAGAACAGTAGCATAAACAACGAATTAGAAATGGGCGCATTTTTCTATCACTGGCTGCCTACGACGAGTAACAAGTTGCAACCTGTACTGTCCTGTACTCACGGCGCCGCTCACCCGGGCGTTCGAATTTACTTCATTTTAGGTAAAACCGTTGGCCGAATATTCGGCTATTCGGCCGTCGACTCCGCCAAATATTTGGTATTCTGTATTCGGCCAAATCACTATTCGCTGCATCTCTACTGTGTTCTCACCAGAGCTGCGCAAATTAGCTAAACGATTTTCGAGGAAAATCCACCAATGCCGGGCTGCGCTGAGCGAGGCTAGGCGCGTTGATTGGTAGTTTTTGTCCTTGCACACCGCTCTGATACCTCACACAGTCCTGGTGGAAACGCAGTCTAAATTGTAATGCAATTTAGCATACAATTCCAAACTAAGCTTAAGGGTTTTACGTGAGTAAGTGATCACTTTTGAACCATTTCGCGATGCCACACTGTGGATCGAAAATCGACTCTCCATAGAAATAGGGACTTATTTTTGTAAGTGTATCTTTTTTTATTGAAATCGAATCCACTCATCATTTTTAGGGTAAAAAATTATTATGGGTATATTTGGCTAAATAAACGACGAGAATTTTTTTTTCTTAAATTTTGTATGGAGCGTATAGGAAAAAACGGAATATTTCAAAAAGTGCAACGAAAATAGTACCAATTACTTGTGATTTTTTGGCGTACCCAAAATTTCCCGGAAAGGTGCCCTTTTTTTTTTAATCATAGAAAAAAATATTGTGCTTTAGGCGTCATATTCGACTTAAAATGTATCGCGGGTGTTATTTTTTTTTATTGAAATCGAATGCACTCATCATTTAAGGAAAAAAAATATTTCTCGTCGGTTTTTTAGCCAAATATATCCATAATCATTTTTTACCCTACTAGTTCAAGAAAAACTGTATGGCGGTTAGGTTAGTAGGAGCAAATAAGTATGTATTACGATTTTTTCAAATTTCTAAAAAAACGGTGCAATTTAGGAAAACCGTTATATTTTTCCTGCAATATTTAGGATAATATTAATAATTGGTAATTATTGCAGATTTTTCTGTAGGTACAGGAACTTCGAAGATAATAGGGGGATTGGTATTTTTTTGAAGTTTTTTGATTTTGGAATCTACACATTAAGTCCTTTCATTTGATATCCCACTCAATATAATAGCTCTACTTTTGATTTTCGACATCCCATTTCGGTCCCCTTTAAAAAAAAGTAAAAAAAGGCGTAAGATTTTTTTCATCACACTTGCTCGAAAATGGTGTCATTACACGTAGGTTTTGCGGGCCGTAAATTACCTATTACGCCCTAGGGCGTAATGGTTTTCTTTTTAAATTTGAAACGCTGGTTCTGTTTTACTCTTATTTGTCATGACCAAAGGAAACGCCAACTTACTTTTTTAACTTTTATTACTGAAATATTTATTTAAAGATAACTGTTATTGCAAATTCATGTAAACACATATTTCTGTAACATTAATTAAATGTTTAAATATAGTATTTCAGTATTTTGCAAATAAAAAATAAACCATTTTTAGTCTTAACCGCTATGGTTTCCGAACATAACTTGACGTTCGCATTGTCTATGGAATATGTCACTAATGTCACTGTCAGTTTTACAATTTAATTTAGGTTAAGTAAGGTTATTTTAATCAGATTTCCTCACAAGTGTGATGAAAAACATTGTGTGTGCCACGGGCGGTAAAGGAATTACAAACTCGTGTTATTAAAGCCCTCGGCTTCGCCTCGGCCTTGTAACAAACACTCGTTTGTAATTCTTTACTTACCGCCCTTGATATGACTTAGGCATAATTTTAAGGCGTATACTTAGATGCATATTTGAACTGGAAAGTAGAAGTTGACTCCGTAGTGATCCGATCAGTTCTAAAAGACTAGCTGCTCATAAAAGTCTTCTACATCGAGGTACCAGGAAAACATAAAGAGATGAGATGTGTCTCTTCCCGAAATGTAAGTGGAATTGTGTCGCGCGTTAATTAACCGCGGAAAGAACGTTCATTAATTGTATAAGAGTATATATTGTCTCGACCGCGAAGATTTCCGCAAGTGCAATCTTTCCGGCATTGCGGCAGTGCATGCGGGACAGTAGGTCAGCTCAGAATAAATTTACACATACAGTCCTTTTATTCTCACCTTTCCTACATGCATACATCTTAACTGTTAGTCAAGGTATGTGTGAAGTCACGGGTGTCTAGTCGATTTAGACCTAGGTATCCCTTGTTAGAAGGCAGCTTGCGTAAACTTTTTCCAGTTGAATGCCTATTAGTAAGTAACCTTACAGTATCCTTGTTTCTTGCGATGGTGACCCAGCCTACTATGCCTTTTACCACGTGTGTGACGTCACAGATTAACCACCTACACACAGTTAGTCAACGCCTCCGAAGGGGAACCGGTAACTAAAATTCCCAGTAGCTCAATCACACACTCTACATGAGGACAGGTTAAACCGTTTCAACCTCTCCCGCTGGTCCGTTGCTCTCTTTGAGTAGTCAGTGAAACTTCTTGGTGGGCGATGCTAGCGTCCTGGTTCGATGCCAGGAACGTAAATCTAACCCACTTGGTTAGATTTCTACCCAAGAGCCACTAAGGTCTCATAGGTAATACCAGCCGTCAAAAAAAAAGTTTAATTAATTGATTGATCTCATCGTAACTAAGAAGCCCGCAATGTAATGAAACTCACATACAAGTACTCGTCTCGAAGCAGCCAGAAAGCAATATTTAAAATAGGTATGTACATTACGTACAATTTGTTTGGCTTGACATCCAATAACTTTTCCGATTCGCAGACTCATCTTTACGTATCTCGTGTGCTTTTTGTTATGTGCAGCCGTGATTATGTACACAATCGTTACCGCCAACACGACCGGCGGCCGACTGACGCTCCTGTCAGACGGCACCCGCCGCGCGCACACTTCATACCGCCCCGCTGTTCTTCATCCCCCATCGCAATGACAATGGGAGTGTCACCAACGAATTAACCAAGCTATAGCTGTGCGGCCAAACCACGGAGTGAGCTATTCCTGCCGCCTTTTTTTAAGGCTTGACTAGCAGCTGGGTTAGCGTTTGCGACCAGTTGCTGCGCGTTGAAGGCTCTACCCTAGCTCTACCGAGTTAGGGCATGCTGCAAACTAGAAGTAATGGTAGTGGTGGGAGTGACGGCTCCCATTTCGGTGTTGCTTTGTCGGACTAGTTGCCCGTTTGTGACCAGCCTGGCAGCTTGACGGCGTTGGGCCGGGAGTAATAAGTGTGGGCCATGCAAGATGGCCGGATTGTAACGCACAGAAGGTGCAATGAGGCCACGCAAGGGTCCCAGGACCTCCTCCAAGGGGGTGGTCCCTGTCGACGCAGCACCTCTTAATCCTCTAATTCCTATCGTCGGTCGGCTGTATGTCCCTTAGACTGCGGCATCTTGCGACACCGCGTGACAAATGGTGGAGGCAGCGTGCGCCAACAATGGGCGTCGTTTGGTTTTAAACCGAGCTGAGCCCTTCGCATTAAAACGCAGTAACACTTCTTGAAACTCCTGCCGTCTAAGACCTTTCTCTCTTGTGGTGAAATGCAATGCGCATTGATTTATATCGCAACAATAAGTGTGGCGAAGGTTTTTTAAAAATAAGTTTATTTAAAACGAGAATATGCCTGAGATTTTGTCTGTGCTGATAAATCCATGATCCACTTTTTAAACTCTCTATTTAACTTGAAATGTTTTTTAGTATGTTTATAAGTTTAGCTGAATTAGGGCCACTTCCCGACGTTTGGTTGGGCTCCAATTTGGTATACATACTTATACAGAATGATTCGGGAGGCGTGAGCAAAACTGACCCAACGGCTTCGATAAATTTTAATGGATGGTCCACCAAGTGAAACATCCTTTCCTTTTTTATTTTTTTTACTTTTTTTAAAGTACAAAACTTAATTCTCTAAAATCGTAGTCTATCTATTCCAACTAATTTATAAAGATAAAACATCTTTAACTGTTATGACAGCACTTTGATTACAAGAAAGTGGTTTTTATTGTCATTTTGGCAATGTCAAAGTTTACAAACATTCACAAAATGTAAAATTAGGTACGAGTATCGGTATTTGACGGAAGCATTATAATTGTAGAATGATGTAATTGTATCATTCTTCTTCTTCTTCTTGTGTCGTAAATAATTTAAAACTTTTAATTTTCAACACCAAACAAATTAATTAACGTTGATCTCACTAATAATGGTACGAAATATAAGTAGCTTATAAGTTACTGAATCCATAGGGTAAGTTTTGCTCACGTCTCTTGAATCATCCTGTATATCTTGGTTGACAATGCAATAATTATCATGAAATGCATCTGGTGAAGTGGTGATGGAGCGGGAAGGTGGTCGTAGGATCATCTAAGTTACATAAGATAAACCCACAGTGTCTGGACTCATTACATTGGTTGTGATATGCAGTTTGAGACTATACAAAAAAGGTACAGTCGGCAAAATAAAAAGTTTGTCTAAAATATCATTTTCACAGAAACTTTCACACTGTAGTCAAGTTAAAAAAATTCTAAAACCTCTCCCGGATGATGAAGTTAGATTCCTAGAAACTTGAATTCCTATGAAGTTCAGTTCCAATAAATTTTATCGCTGTCAGATTGCCAGTACGTTGAATCCTCTTATGATTAATTTCTCGGAATGTTTGGTGTCGTTAATAAGTCAAAATCTTCAATATACAGACTTTTAATTTATACAAATTTATAACAGTACTTATCCTAACCTAAAAACAATATTCACCATACTCAGGGTTTTAAACATTTTTAATTCATAAAGACCAATTTACTCAGTTCATGAGACGAGCATGCATTTACCCGACTGTTTTGAAGCCCAAAAGGAGGTTTATGTGTTTGACCTGTATGTACGTAAGTATCTCCGTTCCTTAGTCCGCTCGTAAACTACTCAACGACAGACCCGATTTTGATTCATTAGATTCGTCTTGATCGCTCGAGTATCACAGGGTAGATAAAATTCGTAAAAAAAAACAAAATGGCCGTATGTTTTCCACCGCAGTTTTCTTTTAGTAAAAATGTGATAATTTGCATTATCTAGTCGTATAAAATTCAAACATCTGTCTAATTTATTCTTAAGCCCCGTTTTGCTGCCTAAATAATCCTTTCTCAATTTAGTATAGTAGATTACATTATAGTATAACAATCAACATATTTTCAATGTAGTCAAATATCCTAAGACAGAATAATTCCCGTCTGTTGCCTCACGCGAACTCGTAATCTGAACGGATTCTAAGTCCTATCTTCCTTTCGCGTTGCATTGGAAACTGAACTTTATGCGACCGGCTCAGGGTTGCTTTTACGAAGACACAGTGTTGGGAAAATAATCAGATATCGAGCGTTTGCCAATAATATCGCTTAAGCCTCCGCAAAATAATATCCATTAAGAGTAATCCGACGAGGATGTGTTGCTACATCATTTCCTCCCTACCCGGGCCTTCGTAATCTACCGAGGAAGGAACTACGCGCATAATAACTGGTGATTTGAGAATGAATTTTTAATATTCGATGGTACGAACAAACTGATGGTAAGGATAACAATTTCACAAATTATACAAAATTCGTGAATATCTTTTTACATCACACCTGGTCATAAAGAGGCACTGGGTTCAATTCCTGGTCTGGACCATAGGAGAGCGCCATTTAATTTTTCTACGCACTTTGATTTCTTGGATTTTATGTAGGTAACACCAAAATGTGGTGTAATTTACCCTTATTAACAAACTAATAAAGAAATATCATCATTTCATATTGCAAATTTAGGTAATGAATCCGTTTCAAAACAGGCTTTACCTTATATTTTCTGTCTGGCCAAATTATTATGATTTACTGTCAGTAATGTTTCCATTATTGTTGTTTGTTTTTAAATTGATTTTGTTTAATAATCAACCAAGCAATATTTTAAAGTAGTTTTATTATCACACACTCACAAAAACAACAAAAATGGACGAAAATAAATTAACCGATTTTTAACCGGTTAATCGGTTTTTTCGGAATCACTTCGGTTAATAACCGGTTTTAAAATTTGACCGGTTATTGCATTCCCTAGTACCTAGTTAAGGGATTAATTTTTTTTAATTGTTCCTTTGTGTAACGAACATTACCATACAATTTGTATGGATAACTTTCGTTAAATAAGATTAACATTTTGTTCAATTAACCCTTAACAACCGACATCATTTTTTGAAAATGATCCTTGAGCCACTGAAACAAGTAAAACTAAATAAAACCTTATTAAAATAACATCACTGTTTACTAGATTTTATTACCAGTGAGCAGTGACAAAATCTAGTAACTAACTTTTTGTTTCTATTAGGTTCATCATCATCATCATCAGCCTGTATCAGTCCACTGCTGGACATAGGCCTCTCCCATGGCACGCCATTGAGCTCGATCTTCAGCTCTCCTCCTCCAGTCACCACCTACTGCCCTTCGTATGTCGTCTATTAGGTTACGTGTTTATTATTAAAGAATTTTAATACTTTCACTTAATGCGTTACTTAGATAAGTGCCTAATATATTTATTTTGTTAAAAATAAATAATTTGTTATGGAAGAGCGGGGTACCCTGACACACGTAGTATTTATATACTTACTAGGAGATCCAATGTTGTACGTTAAACAAAATAAACCTTTTCTTTTCATTTTCAACAGAAACCGGTTCACAGTGACTACTGCCTACCACGTTTCACTCTAAAAAATCTAAAGTGACAACGGCATCAATATCCATTGAAATTAATTCCATTTAATTTACTGAGTACACTAATTCGGCTTCAATAAATTGAATTTGCTCGCGAACCAATACAAGCGATTTGGATTGCCGGCAAACATTTTGTTGTTTAGTTAATCAACAATCTCCTTCAGCGGTTATTAATACCTGTAAATGTTAACGGAAATGTATTTATCATTTACAATGACAGGCTTTGAACTGACAGCATAATCTGAAATGTTGATAATGTTGTCATATTAGGTATTCATTGTAAAACATGATATTATCTCAAATGTGGTGCTGGCGCCGCCTGCTAAGGATTCCATGGACAGCCCATCGCACAAACACATCAACCCTCAAGCAACTTAAAATAGAGCAATCTCAACGCCTGTCCTCTACTTGCCTACACCGTGTGGTGACTTATTTTCACCATATTGCACGCAGAGGCGCCAACAACTGGAAAGACTGATAGTGAAGGGAAAAGTCGAAAGAAAAAGAAAGACCTCTGGGAGGTCGAAGCCCAAAGAGATGGTCCGACCAGATCTCGAAACATTTTCTTCGAAACGGCAACGCATTGGTAACGTGTTGCAAATGTCTATAAGCGATGATGACCACTTTCCATCAGGTGCGCTGCTTGTTAGTCTAAACAAGTAATAGAAAATTCCTGGACGCCGCGCGCGTCATCAGAAGGATTCTCAGTCTGCGGCCCGACACTATTGGTACCTTGGGCGAAGTCGAGGTAACATAGACCATAAACCGGTAGACAGAGAGGGACAGAATGGGTTCACACTCACGAATGAGCGCACGCCCTTTTAAAGGTCGTGAACACCAGTGGATACATAAAGCCTGCGAATATTGGTTGTCAATGCCTTTAGATCTGAGAAGACCCATGTTCAACAGTTTATGATTTGATTGTTCTTTTATTGACATGAGCCTCTGCAGTGGAGCCTGCAACCGCGGACCGTTGCTGCACGTCGGAAATGGCCGGAACACTTCAGGAGCTCGCGGCTGGGGCTTTGGGGGGCGCTAACCTGACTATCTAGGACGCCAAGGCCGGACTGCGCCTACTGCTCTTCTGCCGAACCTGTACCTGCACAGTAGGCTTATGATGCTACGCTTTGTCGCTCGATAAATAAATGATAAAGCATCCGTCACTCTCACACACACATATTATCAGAACATGATGGATGCTTTATCATCTATTTATCGTGTGACAAAGCGTAGCATCATAAGCCTACTGCAAATCGTATAATGGTCGGAGCTCCTCAGGAGAGGAGGAGGGGGTGCTGGTCTGACGTCCGGGACGCCAAGGGCGGGCTGCACTTGCTGCTCCTATGCCGGACCTGAAAGACACAGAGGATTAATGTAGGAGAATAGTCTAGACTTATTACGGCCTGGATCATTCCTCGGTAAGAAGTAACGCGAGTCAAGATTTTATTGCGTGTTGAAGTATCATAATGCAAATTTAAGTGCTAATTTATCTCTAAAGTGTTACTTATCATTCCTAGATGTATTGACACTTAAATTTGAATCTATAATGAATAAAACACGCAATTAAATCGTGTCTCGCGTTACTGATAACCGTCGAATGACCCGCCTGGCTACTCGTATCTGAGCCGGTTGGAACTCAGTTAACCGAATAAGAGGATTGAACCTACTGAACATTTGTAATGATTGTTCGTCTATTGACATAAGATATTATAACAAGTTAAAATATGAAGGTAAAATATTCTGCCTTAATTATCACAGAGAAAAGTATACTAACATTAATCCAGCACAGAAATTGAAAGTAAATAAGATTCCGAGCTAAATTAAATAAAGTTAGTATTAAGTTGAGTCAATAAATTACTCAAAGTCTCGAGCACTCAAATAATTTAAAAACGAATCGTGGATTTAGCTGAAAATTATAAATTTGGAAACGAGTTCACTAAAAGCTGGAGATGATTGGGTTAAAACTGGCTTTATAATTATTTTATATAAAAACTCCGATCAAGTGCGAGTCGGACTCGCGCACTGCGGGTTCCGTACATATTTTGTAAGTAAATACGTGAACAGTACAAGATGAACTATATGGTGGGACAAACTTAACTTTTCTGTTGGACAACTGCTGTCATACAAGTGGGGAATATTCCCGGGAACGGCACATCTCTATTCGGACCAAATATAGTTTAAATCTACCAGTATGTCTTACCTTTAAATAACCTCCCTGCTGAGTTAAACCCCTTACATATGGTGGAGGTGCAAGGTCTTTTACTTCTTTACTAGTTATGCCATATTATTTATTTACGTAAACAACTTACCAAATTAATACAAACCAAATATCCACAACGCAGGTTTCGGCCAAATTCCCGGGTGGCAAATATCCGCAACGAGCTTTGTCAAATTAAATACTTACAAAGAAATCCGCAACAGGCTTCGTCAAACAATACGAAAAAGAAAAACACAAGACATAAAAAAATATTAAATCCCGGCTTGATACTCACCCGGTCCAAAAGTACCAAATATGCCAGCCGCGTTGCCCTGCTGTATAAAGAGATATATGTTGAACCAGGTAAGAACCAGACCGGGGATCACAGCCCCTATCTCTCAAACGACGCCCTATGTCCCTTATTAAATTCTTTGCCTCAGTCCACCACAGCCCAGCAGTCTCAACAGCAACCGGAACAAAGTCATACACTGGTTCCAGGTTTGCGTATTTACCATGCTTCCGTACTTCAATTTCTTTACCACAATTTTACATTTTCCTTGACGAGGAAGTGGGATTCTCCCACACGCAGCTGGTGAAATCGGTGGTGACTGTTTATTTAATATCAAGCCAAATTACAGTTTTTTTCTAAAATTATTTTCAAGATATTATTTCAGATATAGACGTTCTATAGCTAAAATTAGCCAGTTCAGCAGCTCAGGTTCAGGTAGTTCGCCGCGTATTGTCGAACTAATAAGAAGCAAACACACAAACAGACGGCTCATAACCTGGCGCTAATAATTCCCGGGCGCATTGTTACGGGATTACCCGGAGTCACGGAAGCCGTACGGTCTGCACAAACGTTCGTATTGCTGTTAAATACTTTAGAAAAAATGTAATGTTTTCAGTCGAGCACGAAAATCCCTGAATGCTGAAGTGGGATTGGACCATTGAGTGGAACCTGTTTAACTCGAGGCGACGACGTGGCTGGTCTCTGAAAGATATCAGGATGAGTTGGACGCTTTCATTAAGGACTGGCCAGACAAAGCAAAAAAAAAGGAAGGTATGGAAAAGAAGGAGGAGGCCTTTGCTCAGCAGTGGGACATTGAACGCTAAAAATATTTCAACCGAAACTAACAAAAAATATTTATTATTGATAAATAGCCTTTGCCCACGGCTTCACTCAAATTGTTCTCGTTACTGTACCAAGGGAACTCTTTACTGGAATATAAAATATTCTATGTTTCAATCCAGGATTTGGTCTACTTGCATGCCAAATTTCAGCTTACAGCCATTTTAAATAAGTTAACCACGAAACACTACAATTGTCACAAAAGCCTGACACAGCTCTAACCTCATGTCAGGATAATTGTCAACGTTGACATTTTCCACAGAAATAAATTTGCGAATATGTCGACTTGTCACCTGTCACTTGACAACTGTCAGTCGACAATTGTCGAATTGTAAACCGATATAATGTCACTGACTATTGTCAGCGTGATGGAATAGAGCCCGAACATTCCTGGAATCATAGGTAACGAAAAAACATCAAGATATTCTAAGATTTGTATGAACCATAGATAAGATAGCCTAAATTGACCAGCTTTCTATAAATTTGAAAAATTGTGTGGGGTAAAAAGTGACGTAATTTAATAATAGGGTAGACGACTAAAAAAACTGTTTAGTCCGTCAGTTAGATTATTAAAAAATATTGTACACGTATTTTTTCTTTTTGTTTGACAAACAAAAAATTACGAGGATACAGTGCTTAGAAGATTCGGTGACGTCACTCTATGGTACAATTTTTACCTACGAGTGACGTCACAAGCCCACACTAGTTTGATGAACTATACCTTTTTCGATTTTTAATAATTTGATAAATCAAAAAATACATGTCCCATATTTTTCCATAATCTAACTGACGGACTCAATAGAATGATATATATTTAACCCAGTCGTCATCCCTATTATCTACGCCGCTCATTTAAATTGTGCATTAACAATAATGTACTGTGTAATGAGTTTCGTTGCAGTCGGTACAGGCACGGGGATAATCCCGTTATCGTTATGATTGTGTGCGAGTAGTTCTCGGGACGCTACCACCAGTCCGTATTGCCGATGCCGTGCTAGCGATATATGCAGTAATTACAGTCTAGAAGTATATGAAATGACATCCTTACTCCAATTGAATACGGTTCACATTTCTTATACCTCTAGACTGTAATTACTGCATATATCACTAGCACGGCAGCGCACGGTGGGTGAATCTACTAGATAGTACATGTGGGTTCAACACAACGCGGTGATGCGGGTTCGGATGAATCAACTAATCAACCTGTGGGCTCTACAACAAAACCTAAGAACGCCTATATGCCTCAAAAAAATCGAAAAAGAAGGAAAACGTTAAATTTTATTTCAACGTCGGTAGCGAATACAGTCTGAATGCATACACATATACAGCGAATATGATACTGGGCACGGCACACACATATGCATTAGGCATACCTCCCGGCCCCTTTCCCGCCTGGCGGCCCTTAAAAGAGCCCTTCGGGACGGTTGTGTGGGACTCATATCTCAGAAGGAGGAAGCATACCCACTAAACCATATCAGTGATGGAGCTTCTGCAGCGGGGTCTGCATCCGCGGCCCATTGCTGCACGTCGGAAGTGGCCGAAACTCCTCTGAAGCTCGCGGCTGGAGCTGTGGGGGGCGCTGACCGGACGTTTAGGACACCAAGGCCTACTGCTCTTCTGCGCCTACTGCTCTTCTGCTGGACCTGTAAAGCTAGAAGGAAGAGTAGCCTAGACTTGTTACGGTCTGGCTACTCGAATTTGAGCCCGTGGGGACTCTATAGCCGGATAAATGTGTTGAATCTACTGACTATGTTATAGCGGTCAGTTTCAGCTTCTGTCTGTCGGTTTTGTCGGATCCTTTCATAGTTAATCTCTATGAGATGGGGGAGTGCATCGCCTAAGGTTGGGAGAGTATCTGACTGATAGCCTTTCGGCCTGACGGCGAGCCAAAAGCTGAATTTTCAGTCTTTGCGCCTGACGGTAATGGAATCCGTCAGGGTCAGATAAGACGTATATAGGACGACTGACGGGTTGCAGGCCCCACGCTTGTCCAGTTCGAGTTGATGACTACACATACACCTTTGAATTTCTTCGCGTATTTCTAATTCTTCAACAGACTATTGGCGTCTATAAAATTTAATAAAAACTCAATTAATTAATTTATAACAACCGCACCGGTGGTAATCCTGGAAGACAGCGTTAATGAAATAGCTGTTTTTATTTATTTAGTTTATTACTGCCCTAACGAGGCCGGCAGTAAATACGACGGCTATAGCCTAGTTAACTTGTATTTATTACCTGTGCACCTTTCATAAGGACTGAGGTTTCTGAAGAACGAAGTGTATCTATCTATCTTCTATCTATATGATTCTACACATAGATCGTAGAAAGACTGTAGATCTGCCGTCCTATGTCTAAAACTAGACTAACCTCTATGGAGTTGTATAGGGGTTTGTCCAGTTTTAGACATCGGACGGCAGAGATGTTTTAAAAAAAGTTACTGGGGAGTTAATACTTATAATAATAGTTTTAATACTTTTAATACCTTCTTCCTACTAATATTATTAATGCGAAAGTTTGTGAAGATGTTTGGTTGTTTGTTACTCAATAACGGGGTAGCCACTGGATGGATTGAGCTGAAATTTGGCATGCAAGTAGACCAAGTCCTGGATTGAATCATAGGATACTTTATATCCTGGTAAATAGTTCCCTTGGGACAGTAACGGGAACAACACAACGAAGCCGCGGGTAAATGCTAGTCCCACTAATATTATAAATGCGAAAGCAGAAGATGTTTGGATGTTTGGATGTTTTTTACCTTATAACGGGGTAACAACTAGATGGATCAAGCTGAAATTTGGCATGCAAGTAGACCAAGTCCTGGATTGAAACATAGGATACATTATATCCCGGTAAAGAGTTCCTTTGGGACGATAACGGGAACAACGCGGGCGAAGCCGCGGGAAAATGCTAGTAAGTAATAAAACGCAGTGTAGTATGGCCTTTTTTTTTTGAAGACTGACTAACTCGCGATCCTTATGGGCATAGCGATACTTTGACCGGGTGGTCGGCCGTGGCGTTCTCTGGGGTCGAACCAGGTCGCTAGCCAGCCCACCCTGATTGGATCAGACTGGGAAGTAGGATGGCCCAAGACTCGGTGGAGAGACGACCTCGTGAGTGTAGCGAGGAGTCGGTGGATGTGGTCTACACGGGACTACACTGTGGGGTGATCTATGGGGAGGAATAAGGCACTGGTCCCACCGCCAGCTAGTAAGCGAGGAAAGTTGGGCGAACAGTCCATTGCGGGTGTGCATTGACCTGGCACAGTGTGATCAATCGACCTTTCCAGATCCGAAATGTAGTGCTACTCGCCCAATTTTACTCTCTTATTGGCTTTTTTATTTAAAGTGCGTTCTTAATTGCAGTTAGCAAATCGTCACAGAACTGACGATTAGTGTCAAACTCCATACATTTCGTCACGGACTGATAGGTTAGACGGTATTTGAACATAACTTAAGTTTCGCCTAACCGTAGATTTTAAAATAAATATGCCCTTATACGCCGGCGGTGGAACCAGTGCCCTAGTCGAGCAGTGGACAGCCGTGACATCAGTCACGGCTGTCCACAAGCACAAGTATCAAGATAGATAGAAAAAAAGTAATCGTTTTTTTTAATTAATTTACGACCTTTCTTGTCACGCTGCAGTATCTATGTAGTGCAGCCTTTGCCTAAAGTATTATAAAATCACTTGTTATGGTACCTATGTTAAATATTATTTTGTAATAATAAAAAATATACAAACACGCTAAACTTAACAAAGTTCTTATGAATCAAGGAAATTTTCTTCAGTATTACGCATCAAATCAAAGTACTTACTATTTAGATAAAAAAGTGGAAAAAACCTTACCTTTCTTCCGAGCGAGCTAGTGCAAATATTATTTATGCAAATACAATACTCTTTATTGCACACCAAAAGAAAATACAGAGATCCTTAAATTTAAATAAACAAGATACTAAAAACTAATGGTAGACAACAGGCGGTCTTATCGATAGGAAGCGATCAAATTTAATTCTACAACTAAAATAAAAGCCTCTTTAAACATTGTTGTGAAAACGATGGAAATAGGATCAATTTTCCTGCAGCTATTTCCATTTATGAAATGACAAAGAATTTATACTTATTATGAGCCAAAGAATGGTTAAGCAGACGGATAACTACACATTTTAATATTTGTCATTGTGCAATATGCAGTACAATAAAATTTAACCTCGTGCAATCTTTGGATCAATAGCCCCGTAATCGTCAATACACATCATTAACTACACATAGTCAATAACTATAAACAATAAACAAACTTCCGCTGCAGAAGTCCGCCTATTGTACTCTTTAAAAATAAAGTGAAATAAAGTTTAAATAAATAAAACAGCGCAATATTCGATATTGCGCAATTATATTGTAAGTGTGTGTGCCGCCTAATGCACGGGCGCTTGTGATCGGACCGCACGCGTCGAGCGTTATTCATCAATCGAGTAGTCCTAACGGTTTGCGGTTAGTTTTACACGAGACGAGACGTTACCGTGCCGACACGGCGCGGTACGACGTTGTTCTGTAATGTACAGGCGGCAGTGATGGCCTCCGCACGCGTCGAGCGTTATTCATCAATCGAGTAATCTTAACGGTTTGCGGTTAGTTTTACACGAAACGACACGATTCCGAAAATGAGTTTTATTTTATAGCTTTTTATATTTTATGTACGCGAAACGACATGGGAACTATCAAAAAGCCAAAAAAATATATGTCGTTGAACGCATGTCTTGTACAATGGAAACAGTCATTACGTCGGCTGTACGCGATGTACCTTTAGTAGGAAAAAAAATTACTGCTAGTACTTATATACTGTGGTGGTGCGCCCCACGGTCTAGGACAGCGCGCGTGTCCGACTCACAGACAACGATTTTAGACGATTAGAGGTGTTTTTAGTTTTTATGCAAATTTTTTTATTTTTCTTTGCGGTAGGCGTGAAAAGCACTATGTTTAGTCTTGGCGAAAAGTGCAAGAGATGGACTCGTACCCTTTGAGGGGACTCGTACCCTTTGAGGGCCTCACCTGCGGGTCGGCCCTCGAACCCACTCGTCCATCTATTACTTACTTTCCGGCCTCTAGAACAATGTACTATTTAATTTATTATATTTGTACGCATCGTGCTGTGTAAAAAGCGTTTCCCAGTATTTACAAAGCGCAGCTCGGCAGTTGTGGTCCTTTTAATTGATGAGATGAAGCTCCCACGCATAATGGATCGATAGGCAACTCACGTCCAATCCTGTCTGAAGGATCGAGACCTATTTGATTAAATGTAACTAACTACTAGGCTGGCGCAACGCCCCAAAATGAGTCAAGATGGCGTACACCGTAAAGATATCCAGAATCTGATGCTGCCAATAAATAGTACCGACGAAACACCTTTGTGAAAAAAATATTACCTTTAAACTTTTTGAAATATAAGGCCTGTTCTCGGTGTATGCTACCGGGCGTCAAGCTGGCGTACCTACACAGTTTGTATCTCTGGAGCGGCTTTAGTTTTGGAAACGCTTTATATCTCAAAAAATTGTACCCGAATAGGGCCTTAGGGCCCTAAAATATTATTTCTCTAGTTATCGTAGAAACCGGTACTATTTTTTTCAGTTAGTTATTTCGTCGGTACTATTTGGGTACTATTTATTTTGGCAGCATCAAATTCTGGATATCTATACGGTGTATGCCATCTTGATGGTCACGAAAACACGTCACTTCACTCGTCTTGCGCAGTTTACACCAGCTTCGAGCTCACGTAGATCCGCTTCAACCAGCTCCAGCGGTATTTGGGGCGACCGGCAGGACGTCGACCGGTTGGTCGACCCAAATAAGCTTTTTCGACGTGACAGTACTCCCCTCCCCCATTCGTTCAAGGTGGCCGAGCCAGCGGAGACGATGGGCTTTAATCTCACCAATAATGATATGGAATGATAGGGATTAAGGATCCGAAAAAATGCTGAAATTGAAGAGCTGATAGCTGGTGGCAGGTAGGTTTCCAAATCAAAACAACAGATTCTCTGCGATATTTAATATAATAATGATGAGATCCTTATAAGAACCAGAGTAACCAACATAGCTCTAAGCATTGCAAAACTCATTTTGTCTTAGTTAACGTTAGAAAATCACGCAAGTTATTTTTCTCCTAAAACCTTTTGTAGTTGAAATAAATGCTTATTGTTTTAAGAGAAGACTGTTCTCATTACATTGTGTCAACCGCGCAGTCGGTACCTAGATCTAAAGCCTCGGCTACACCACAGTATAACAGCAGTAATTTTTCTTCTTCTTCTTCTAAAGAGAAACTGGTGAGTTTCTTCCGGCGCTTCTTCTCACCAGAATGTCATTTGCCGAAGCGCGAAAAGAAAGAATCAGACATGTGAAAGAGCCCTTGAGGCCTACTTACAGAAATAAATTATTTCATTTCATTTCATTATTTCCTACAAAAGGTACATCGCGCGCTTGATGTGTGCGCGCCTTTAACGAACGCACTACAAGCAAAGATTTAAGAATGCGTAAGAATACTTCAGTATGGATTGCATTCACACGGACTGATGTTCGCGTCGCTCGCTCCTAAATGGCTAAAGTTGGACTACTTGTCCGTCATTATACTTTGGCTTACGGTCAGACTGTTTCTGAACCTTCGCGCAGACAAAATGTAGCAAGCTACACTCTAAAAAAAATGGTTGCTCCTAACAAGATTGTAATAGTTATAATCAAGCATCTTGATTCCATACGAGCCTAACAAGACGTTAGATGCACCAACTAAAATGATATTGATTGTTTATCATAGTTCAATTAACCATGTTCTGATTTGATTCAACAAACATTGATGTATAAGGTAACTAATTAAACATGATCGAATCATGCAAAGAAGAAAATAATGATAGAAACAAGGAATATATTACATATATAGATACAAGAAATCAAAGTACATAGAAAAATTAAATGGCACTCGCCTGTGTACAGACCGGGAATCGAACCTGGTACCTCTGGATTTCCGGCCCAGTGACTCAACCATTCGTCCACCGTACACTCAGAAAACGCTTTCAAATTTGCCATCTACTTTGACTTCCCGCACGATTCTGTTTTAATAGGAATTAACCTAATTATGTTTCTTTCATGTAAAAGGAATATATTAGTTAAAATTATCAAGATTCTAGATTGTTGTTTTAATCACTAATGAACTTGCTGTTTTAATTAATCAGCTTTCGTTGATATGTTTAATATCTTGTTTGTTTTATTTAAGTTAACGCCAACAAAGAGAAAATCTCTCTTAGTTGGCTCAGATTTTTTAGAGTGTATAAAATAAAACGTGTTTTAAACATAATTGATACCGTGGTAGCAAATAATGACCCTCTTTATGTTTGCGTGGAAAACCGACCGATACGTTTCACCTGAAAATAAAATACGTGCAGTACTGTTGAAGTGTAATTTTATACTATAAATGTTTAGTTTGACTGTGTATTAGGCCCTTAAACAACTAGACCCAGTACACAGACATCCGTGGCAGAGCTTATTAATAAATTTAGCAATTATACCAAAGATAACAATGTCGCAATTTCGCGGTAACGCGGCAGAATTTTAATATTGGCTCGTTATGGTGGAGTGACGATAAATATGGCGTCGACGAATATGTGGAGTAATGAAGAACCTAATTTACATCGAAGTTTAATCATCACAGGGGATGTTGACTAATGTTGAATTTTACAACATAATATACCTAGTCACATGGATTGGAAAATACTAAATTATCATAACACAGAAGAAATAAACAAAAAATGTATAGAAAGTATAAAGTTATGAGACCACAGAGTTTTAATAAACATCGATATTTTTTATCATCTTAAAGAAAAATTAAAGTCAATTTCGGAATGTTTAAATAATACTGAAAAAATAAATGTATTACATACAACTATGTGCTTAAACTGGCTTTTTCGTGCTCAAAATGCAATTTTTTTCATACAGACTTAGTACAGCGGGGACAAGAGATGACGTCACAGGGTGCGTCCGTTTTGTATGGGCCGTTTTCAACGCTCGGTGCGGTCGGCTACTTTTGATTGCAATTTGTGGCTGTTATAGTAATCCAAATGTAGTAGTTCTGTTTTAAGTATACACGGCGGATTCTAATCGGTAATCAGGAGTAGACAAATATTACTATCTAGCTAAAATCAAACTTAATAGGCGAGGTCTCACACAAATACCTCACTGTTTAATTAATTAACGCCGCGTTAAGAGATACAACCGAGGCAATATTAAACGTGTCTCTTTCGGATGAGCAATGGGTCCAAGCGTCCTTGCCCATACGTCACGGTGGCCTCGGTTTGCGGCGTGCGGGGCATGTGGGCTTGCCAGCCTTCCTCGCGTCGGCACATGGAGTTGGTGGCCTGGTCTCTAAAATTTTAAATTCTCATGGAGACAGGGTTACCATTCCGTTTGTGGATGATGCACTAGAGAGGTGGACGGCTCTTATATGGTCGAGGCATGTTTTTTTAATTACTAATTTACTTTTCTCATTCAATATTTGCGACTTCTATGACTTTGTTTACATACATGACAGTAACAAGTTATTACTCATAAATTATCATTGCCATTAATTTTTTAAAGAGGTTGTAATCTCACAGATACAGATTAGTAGGGTGACAAGGAATTTAGGATAAAACTGATTTCGAAATAAAAATGATCACAGAAAAAAAATTGTTTAGATGTAACTAATTACGACATCAACGTAACCGCTATCAATTACTGAGCTAGAAAAACTGGTACCTGATTACCGATTAGATGCCATCGTGTATATTTGTTCCTCATAAATAGTAGAATCCATTTATATCAGAAACAAAATTTAGGACACAAGCCTATTGATTTATAGTACAACAATTAAATAAGTAAGTACATAAACATATTGGAGGGACAATCTTACACAAATCGACCTAGTCCCAAACTAAGCCATGTTTATATTATGGGTACTAGACGATGATATACATACTTATATAGATAAATAAATACTTAAATAGATAGAAAACATCCAAGACTCGGGAGCAAGTACTCGCGCTTATCTAAATATGTAAAAGAAGAAACTGACTGACTGACTGACTGACATATCAACGCACAGCCCAAACCGCTGGTCCTATGAATTCTAAATTTACCACGTAGGTTCCTTATAAGGTCTAAGGGAACACTAAGAAAGGATTTTTCAAAATTCACTCCCTAAGGGGTTCAAATAGGGGTTCAAAGTTTGTATGGAGAGTCTGCGATTTTAGAAGTAAGACCTTTGAAACTTCATGTTTAGATTCTTTATTAGATTACAAGAAAAACGATTTCACCGTTTTTCGAAATTCATCCCCTAAGGGGTTTAAATGGGGGTTGAAAGTTTGTTTATCAACGCACAGCCCAAACCGCTGGTCCTAGGAATTCCAAATTTAGCAGGTAGGTTCCTTATAAGGTCTAGGAGTGCAATAAGAAAGGATTTGTCAAAATTCAGCCCCTAAGGGGTTCAAATAGGGGTTCAAAGTTTGTATGGAGAGTCTGCGATTTTAGAAGTAAGACCTTTGAAACTTCATGTTTAGATTCTTTATTAGATTACAAGAAAAACGATTTCACCGTTTTTCGAAATTCATCCCCTAAAGGGTTAAAATGGGGGTTGAAAGTTTGTTTATCAACGCACAGCCCAAACCGCTGGTCCTAGGAATTCCAAATTTAGCACGTAGGTTCCTTATAAGGTCTAGGAGTGCACTAAGAAAGGATTTTTCAAAATTCATCCCCTAAGGGGTTCAAATAGGGGTTCAAAGTTTGTATGGAGAGTCTACGATTTTAGAAGTAAGAGGTTTGAAACTTCATGTCACTCTTTAATAGATTACAAGAAAAGTAATTTCACCGTTTTTCGAAATTCATCCCCTAAGGGGTTTAAATGGGGGTTGAAAGTTTGTTTATAAACGCACAGCCCAAACCGCTGGTCCTAGGAATTCCAAATTTAGCACGTAGGTTCCTTATAAGGTCTAGGGGTGCAAAATTAACAAACGGACTGACAGACAGCCACACGTGATCCTATAAGGGTTCTATTCTTGCTTTTGGCGTATGGAACGAGACGAGCGTTAACCTAATAGATTTTAAATTTGTATTTGGTGCCATCTCGATCGTCGTCAATCGGTAGGTACCTAGCCAATGCGGGCGGCACGGTGGGACGCGAGGAGTAGTTATCGGGAAACTTCTTGCATCCGTAATAAATACATTTATAGTGCTGCACGAAGGTGGAAGTAGGCATACTTGCTGTTTAGAAATTTAGGTTTGCATTCAAAGTAAAATGCAAAAAATCGTAAGTACCTACATATTATCTACTATCTACCTACTTACGTTCCTCAATTATTCGTTTCAAAGTAAAATTCAAAAAATCGTAAGTACCTATGTACATATTATCTACTATCTACCTACTTACGTTCCTCAATTATTCGTTTGATAACACGTAATATAATTAATAAATATTATGCACATATATTCTGTGCATACTCACATTAATTAATGTTACAAAATCTTCTTTTGCAGGCAGATAATACATTTTTCATAAATAAAAAAGGAAAATATTGCCCTTATTGTGGCAAATACACCATAAGAGTGAACAGTAAGTAAACTGATGGCTTATTGAAGTATATTTAATTGACTAAAACGTGACACTATTGACAATTAGTATTTGATATATAACAATAATAATTTTATGTTATCGTTTTCAGCTACTTGCCCGCACTGCAGGGCAAACTGGCCCCGAAGAGGGGGACGATGTCACAACTGCGAGGCGGCGATTGATGCCGAGTGGAGCTACTGCGAGATCTGCGGGGTGGAGTCGGCGCGGGCTCACCGGCTCAAACGAGCCAAAATGCTGTCCCACCGCGCAAAACTCCAGAAAGTGGCCCACTCACAGCAACCGCCGCCACCGTCACCATCTCCCAAGTCGCCGGATCTCTTCGGGCCTGACCCTGATATTGAGGAGTTAGATTCGATTGAATCGACGCTCAATAGTTGTGACCAACAGTCGGAAAAGACGCCAGTAACTGAGTGCACGGATGCCAGTGACGACACAGAAATTGATGTTGTTGCTGACGGTCGTGACAGCAGTTGTTTATTGTAAATATGTATAAGTAATTGCAGCAAATAATTCACGCGCCTTCAAAATAACATCGTATTATCGAAATATTTGCCAAAATCTATATGATAAACAAATACCTATAGGGACAGTAACTCGATTTAGGTATTGTATTATTTTTTTGTTTTGTAACTTGAAATAAGTGATATATATATGATTAGGTACATTAATTTCTGTGTTCATAGCTATAAATTATCATAAAAATTCGAAATCAATCATTTGTTTTTTTTTTCATATTAAATCGGTTAATTTAAGCGCACAGAGCGTAGGGAAGGCGCGGCAATACGAGTAGCGTAGCGAGGAGTGCGCGGGCGCGGGAGACGATCGATGTGACCGAGTGTGCTACCCGAACGCGGGCAGACGCGTGAGGGCCGACGTTGCTGTCAGTCGTATGCTATGAATGCGAAATAATTGTTTTGATAGTCACTTTAATCTGTTATTTGACGTTCTTCTTTACTTATTTACTTTATTAGGTTGATAGTTAGGTGTTTTTTTTCACACTTCATATTCCTCTTTTGTTGTTTGACGTAGGATTAAACTTTTTTTTTCTTAGTAGGTTTTTATTTCTTTCGTAGTTAGGTATATAGTAGGTAAGTTAGTTAAGTTAGGTAGGTAGGTTTTTTTCACACTTCATATTTCTCTTTTGTTGTTTGACGTAGGATTAAACTTTTTTTCTTAGTAGGTTTACATTTCCTTCGTAAGTAGGTATAGAGTAGGTAAGTTTGTTTAGGTAGGTTTAGTAGTTTAGTTCACTTAATTATAAGTACTGTAAGTATTACTTAGGTTTTTTTCACGCATGATTCTTATAATTATTAATAGGTAGGTTTTTCATTTAGTACGTTGTTTTTTTCGCAATTTACTTAAGTAGGTAAATGTTTTTAGTAGTCAAGTCCAGTTTACTATACGTAGGTAGTAGGTATTAGATATATAGGGCGTTAGGTAAGATTGATTTAAACATATATTAAATTTTTATGTAAGCATATTAAGCTTTTCTTTTCTACATTTATTTTGTTTTCTGAACTTCGGTAGTTTACTCACATTATTCTAAAGTTATACGAATATAAACTTTAAAAAAATGGTTAGCGAAACTATATGTATTGAAGGACAGATGGTCTGTCAAACCATCGTGCCAATTAAAAGGGACGGTGCTTGCCTTTTTAGATCCATTAGTTATCTGATATTCGGCAAAGAAAAAATGGCATTTACAGTTCGTGAACAAATTGTCAATTTCGTTGTACAGCACTGGGATGAATTCCGTATTATGTCCGACGATGGACGTGGTGACAATTACAATACATCGGACGAGTATTATGATGATATGATTCAACCGTTTACATTTGGTACTTTATGTGAACTGGTGGCAGCAGGAAGAATATTCAACTTTGTGTTTGAAGTTTACCGTGATTGTAAGTTGTACATTAAAGTTGGTAGTCAAGGTTGTCCAGTTAAGCGTCTTCGCTTTTCCGGGCATCTAGCAGGGGGTCATTTCGAAGCTTATAAATCTATGGCCAAGAAAATAACGTCGAGACGAATTGAAGTACTGGATGCCATTTCTTTGTCCTCAAGCGATTCAGACTCGGTTTCTTCTGCGGAATCGTCCATCATTCTGTCTGATACACTTACGTTACCGACAATATGTAAGAAAACTGAAAAGAGTGTCAAAAGGCGAAGAGCTAGATATACAAATAAAACAAGAAAAACCCAAATTAAACAGGCGCAAAAAAAATATTCAGAAAAAAATCCTTCACCACATCGGAAAGCTGTATCTAAATATCAGCAGGCACATCCTGAGGTACACAGGCAGGCTGCTACTGTTTATCAGCAAGCACACCCAGATGTGCACATGCAGGCTGCTGCTGTTTATCAGCAAGCACACCCAGATGTGCACAGGCAGGCTGCTGCTGTTTATCAGCAAGCACACCCAGATGTGCATAGAACAGCTCAGTCCAGACACAATAATCGGGTCAGTACACTACCATGGCAAAACAAACAACTTTCAGGAATGTCTTACGATACTGACATAGCTTACGATGATGATAAAATTGTAAAAATTGGTAGAATGAGTTATAAATGTCAGTGGTGTAATGCACTTAAGTGGAAAGATGAAACTAATGGAATGTGTTGCAGTGATGGTAAAGTGCAGCTCGAAGCAATACACACTCCTCCTGAACTGCTTTACAGTTTGATAATGGATCTGCACCCTGATCATAAACATTTCATAAACAATGTCCGCAAATATAATAATTGTTTTCAGATGACATCTTTCGGCGGAAAAAAAGTGATAGAAGATGGTTTTATGCCTACGTTCAAAGTTCAGGGGCAAGTATATCATAGAGTTGGAAGTTTACTGCCAGAACCTACACAGACAGCACGCTTTCTGCAGATCTACTTCGTTGGTGATGATGATAGAGAGGTAAATTTACGATCCTCAAACTACGCTAACTTGAAATCAGGTCTTATCAAACAATTACAGAAAATGCTTCACGAAGTAAATCCATACATAAAGGATTTGAAGAGTACCCTCGAAAAGGTTCCATCCTCTTGTGAGTCATTTAAGGTGGTCATTCATGCTGAAAAAAAACCGTCAGAGGAGCACAGGGGTCGTTTTAATGCTCCAACTACCAATGAAGTTGCGTTAGTTATGGTGGGTCAACAGTTCGAACATCGGGATATAATTATAGAAAGCCAAAGCAACACATTGAAAAGAATAAGCGAGATTCACAGGTCTTACGATGCCTTACAATATCCTTTATTATTCCCTTACGGAGAGGATGGTTACTCTATTAATATTCCCCAACGCGATCCCAGAACCAAAGTGCCTCTAAAGAAAACAGTTTCTGCAGCAAGTTTTTATTCTTATCGGATAATGATTAGAGAAGAGGAAGAAAATCCTCTGCTACATTTCTGTGCTCTCTTTAGCCAATTTTTAGTTGACGAATATGCAAAAATAGAGACTGAAAGGTTAAATTATATTAAAAATAATCAGGGGAAATTGCGCGCTGATAGCTATATTCATCTTAAGGATGCCGTTGGTAGGTCAGATGCTGATCCTAATCAGATGGGGCAGTTGGTTGTATTGCCATCTTCATTTACGGGTGGACCAAGATATATGCATGAGCGGACCCAAGACGCCATGACGTATGTTCGTCACTATGGTCGCCCAGATCTTTTTATCACTTTTACCTGTAATCCTCGGTGGGCAGAAATATCTGAAGAATTATTTTCAAATCAAAAATCACATGATCGCCATGACATTACAGCTAGGGTGTTCCGTGTTAAAGTTAAAAAAATGATGGATTTATTGATTAAGGGAAAAATATTCGGAGAAGTACGTTGCTTTATGTATTCCGTGGAGTGGCAGAAACGTGGTCTTCCGCATATTCATATACTATTATGGCTATCACATCATATCACCCCCGATGTTATAGATAAAATTATTTGTGCAGAAATACCCGATCCACAAAATGACCCGAAACTATTCGAACTGGTAAAGTCTAACATGATACATGGACCGTGCGGAAACTTTAATTATAAGTCACCTTGTATGAAAAACAATAATTGCTGTAAAAGGTATCCCAGGCCTCTACTTAGTGAAACACAAACCGGTGACGACGGCTACCCGCAATATAGAAGACGTTCTCCAGACGCAGGTGGCTTTACTTTTGGCATTAATGGAGTAGAGATTGACAACCGTTGGGTAGTTCCATATAATCCGGTTCTTTTGAGAACCTTCAAAGCGCATATAAACGTCGAATTCTGTCACTCTGTTAAATCAATAAAATACGTTTGCAAATACATAAATAAAGGCTCCGATCAGGCTACGTTTGCTCTACAAAATGAAAAAGATGAAGTAAAGATTTACGAAAGTGGGAGGTACATAAGTAGTTCAGAGGCGGTTTGGCGAATTCTTGGATTTCCGATTCATGAATGCTTCCCCACCGTGTTTCATCTTGCGGTTCACCTGGAAAATGGCCAAAGAGTATATTTTAATCAGCAAAATCTCACAGAAAAACTTACAAACCCACCAAAAACGACACTTCTTGCCTTCTTTGAGTTGTGTCGTACTGATGATTTTGCAAAAACCCTGTTATATTACCAAGTACCAGCATATTATGTTTGGACCAATTCACGATTCGAAAGGAGAAAACGTGGAATGGACGTAAATGGATGGCCTGGTGTTAAAAAAGAACATGCTCTGGGTAGAGTGTATACAATACACCCTAACAATACGGAATGTTTTCATCTTCGAATGCTACTCCATGAAATTCGAGGACCCACGTCATTTGAATCGTTAAAAACAGTAAACGATGTAGTACACTCCACTTTTCAGTCTGCTTGCAAGGCTTTAGGCTTGCTTGAAAACGATGAACACTGGCATGCAGCATTGAGTGAGGCTGCATTGTGTCAATCACCACATATGATACGCGAGCTTTTTACAATCATGTTAGTGTTTTGTCAAGTGTCTGATCCGTTAAGCCTGTGGGATGCATTTAAAGAACATCTTTCAGAAGATTTTAAACGACAAATCGAAATGCAGGTAGAAGGTGACATAGACCATTTAACTGATGAAGTTTTCAATAAATGTCTGATAGAAATTGAAGAAGCATCTTTGGGGTTAGGCGGGCTTTCCCTAAAAGAGTACGGCTTACCTCAACCAAGCAGGTCTCTCGCATTAGAAAATAGGGAATTGGTTAAAGAAACTAGCTATGATGTGATAGCTTTAGAGGGGTTAGTCAGGAATAACTATGATTCATTAACAGATGAACAAAAGTCAGTTTACGAGCAAATAATAAGAAGTGCGAATGCAAGTGAGGGCCTAATTTTCTTTTTGGATGCTCCAGGGGGGACTGGCAAAACCTACCTATTAAATTTGATTTTGGGGAAAATAAGGGTCACACGTGATATTGCATTAGCTGTGGCTTCTTCGGGAATTGCCGCAACACTTCTGCAAGGCGGTCGGACCGCCCACTCTGCCTTGAAGTTGCCACTTAACCTAACTAATGTAGAAACTCCATTATGTAATATTTCAAAACAAAGCAAATTTGCAGAAGTGCTGAGAAAAGCTAAAATTATTGTCTGGGATGAAAGCACTATGGCCCATAAAAAAGCTATAGAAGCTTTGAATAGGACTCTGCAAGACTTACGCAGCAACAAAAGTTTGATGGGTGGTTTGACAGTATTGCTGGCAGGAGACTTTCGTCAAACTCTACCAGTAGTTCCAAGGGGAACACGTGCCGATGAGATAAAAGCGTGTCTTAAAAGATCATCATTGTGGCCCTCAGTCAAAATTTTCAAATTAACAAAAAATATGAGAGTCCACCTTGGAGGTAATATTTCCGCTGGCCAATTTTCGGACCTTTTGCTAAAACTGGGTAACGGTGATTACCCCGAAGAAGACGGTATGATATCTGTCCCTGCCGGTCTGTGCACTATAGTAACAACAGTTGAAGACCTGATTTCAAAAATTTACCCAGACGTTGCCCTCATCCAGGAAAAATCAATAGAGTGGTTATGCGAAAGAGCTATACTGACCCCAAAGAACGATCAAGCAGCGGTAATTAATGACATATTACTGAACTCCTTTGAAGGACAACAGATTGTGTATAATTCAATAGATACTGTAGTAAACACTGACGACGCCGTTAATTATCCAGTTGAGTTCTTAAATACTTTGAACCCACCGGGTATGCCATATCACAGACTTTTACTTCGTGTGGGTACACCTGTTATGTTACTAAGAAATTTAAAGCCACCCAAACTTTGTAACGGCACTAGGTTGCAAGTCAAGGCTTTGCACCGAAACGTAGTAGAGGCCACTATTTTGACCGGACCTGCTCAAGGAGAAACAGTGTTTGTACCGCGTATTCCATTAATACCAAATGATCTTCCCTTTGATTTTAAAAGGCTCCAGTTTCCCCTGAAGGTCTGTTTTGCCATGACAATAAATAAGTCACAGGGGCAAACTCTCAAATTCGCCGGAGTAGACCTACGACAGGACTGTTTCTCCCACGGTCAGTTCTATGTGGCGTGCTCCCGTGTAAGTTCACCTCAAAGTTTGGTTCTATTGCTACCATCTTCAAACATGGCAAAAAATGTTGTTTATAAGGAAGTACTTTAACAAGTATAAAGTAGTATCGGAAACCCAAGAGTTCGCCATACCACCTCTAAACTACATTATTTGTAAATCTCTACCGCTATTTTGCCCTTATGATATATTTACTTCATCAAAAGCAATCCTGGAAGAGTACATACCTACGGGTCAAACTGAGAACCTCCTTTTTTGTAGACGATTAAAAATTACGTTTAGTACGCGGGCGAAGCCGCGGGCAACAGCTAGTTACACAAATATTTGCCCTTACCTCAGAATAAGTAGTATAGCTTGGCAACGTTGTTGGTGACACTCACGTGTGCTTTTTGTTATGTGCAGCCATAACTACTTACACAAGTTACCGCCAACACGAACGGGGGCCTCCGGAGGCTGCCACCGTCGGTCGCCGTTCATGTCGGCGTAGGACGCCGTCTTACTTTAATTTATTAAATTCCCAGGAACACACACACACATTCTTCACTATCTGTTGTTTGAAGGAGCATTCCATGAAAACATCTACTTTTTGTCCCTTACGAAACGCTATGGTAAGCTATGTAGTATGCTTTAAATAAAAGATTCTTGTAGTTAGAAGCACTTGGGTTTATTAATACTAAAAACTATCCAATCGCTACACAGTTCCACCCCGATACTCTTGCTTGTCTCTTGACAAGTACCGACCCCCCACATGTTACTCAATACACTTTTCTGAGTCTGTATCGGACCGACGCTACAGGCTGTCAAACCAGTTACTATCTGTCATGTCATGTCTCATTCCATCTCGTCTGTAGCTGCGTTCCGATACATCATTACAGCTACCGTAAAAAAACTTATTAGCTGCTAAGAAAGACTACCCTTCTTAAACCCAAGTTATAATATTACCATACCGACATTCAGCTTCCTAATATTACATGTCAAAAGTATTAAAAGTGTAGTATCCCTTGCGAAACGTTTTCGTGGAATGCCCATAAAGTGTTTTTGCAGTAGACCACTAGAATTTACGAATTCAAAGCGAGTTTAATGTTTGACAAGACGAAATTAGGCGCGGTCACAGAAATGGAGTAAATACTTTGGGGGAAGTTTTATTCCAAATATTACGAGACGTAAACACGTTTATTTGCGATTTTCATATCCAATCAACCTAGTCTGGGTAGCACAGGAAAAAGTTTTGAAAACTTCTAAGAAATTAATTATTTTATTCACAATATAGCAGCAAGTCTTAATATAAAAGGACATAGCTATTATTAAATTCCTGAGATATATTAAGGCTACGATTATAGCATTAAATCCGTTTGTAGATCGACTTTACAGAGAAGATTCTCTATGTAGACAGCTGTATTTTTATAATGTTTCCTAACTTAGAACTCCGTGGCACAGTATGATATCAGTAATATTTCTTTCAACAAAAAGTACATCGCACAGCTTGTGTGCGCGCCGTGTACGAACGCACTACAATCAAATGAATCAAACTTTTAGGAATGCGTAGCTATGCTCCAGTCTGGTTCGCACCGTCGCCACGTTCGCTCCCTTCCACGAAATGTATCCTAAAGGTGTGTATACTGCAGTGTGTTCGGATGCGGAACAACCCGACGGATGGCAGCCCTGCGCTTGGACCTTGAAAAGGCATCGCTCGCTCCGAAAGGGCCGGAGTGAGACTACTTTTTTTTCCTTATACCTACTTTGTCGTGGTTTATGGACTGATTCAAAAAAACATCTTATCTTCTTGACCCCCGTGTATTCCAGATTGGTTTAACTTTTTCGGCTTTTTCCGTTTGGGATTCCGAATTTAGTCCTACATGAAGAATTACTTATCAACTACTGCGCCTTAGGGCACTCAAACTATAGGCACTGGAGAGTTTATCGAGTTAAGATATTTTTCAGTATATTGTCTTGTAGATTGTCCATCCTATCTAAATTGTTTTATGTGAAGTCGAGTGGAATATTGAGCCAGGTGCTTCTAAACGAGCAATATTTTTCTGCAATTTGTGACCGGCAAGACTTTCTATCTTTCCCTTACTTACTTCATATGCCAAAGCAAAATGCATTTAGTTGCCGGCCACGAATTGCAGAAAAATATTGCTCATTAACACGTTCCCTGTTCCGGTGCCCCCAATGTGGGTTCATGAAGGTTTTTCTCAGGAGTCCGTGCTTCCACTATGGAATCACTTCCCCATACTGATTGCACAGTTGGGACTTGTGACATTGTCCGATAGTTTTGTATAAGGACAGTGAACGTGTTAAAATGACCTTTACGTCATGCTTAGGCAAACTGCCTAGAAACCTACTAATCTAAAGCTACAGGTCAGGGCCCCGCATTAGATGCCGCGACACGCCGTGTCTCAGAAGGCGACTGCCTCTATAAATTCAGCGAGGGACGCGCCATGACGGCCTCTAACTCGGCGTTTGTTTATTCAACTGCAGCATGCTTTAGAATTATAATTAATAAAATAAAATAAATTAAATGGTTCCGGTTCTAATTTAGTAGCAAATTGACAATGGGGCCACCTTCTAACAAAAGAAGAATTTTCCGAATCTGTCCAGCTGTCTACGAGTAATAGTGTAACAAACACAAAAAAAACATCATACAGATGAATTGAGAAACGTCCTTCTGTTGGAAATCGGAGAAAAAATGAATTTTGCAAAGGCACGCAGCAAGATATTTTTATATCCTGCCGATTTGTCCATAAATTATCCATAGAATGTCTCATTTTATCGAATTTCCGATGAAATTAACCATTTAATTTTGATGAAATGCTGTCGACAATTTAATGAAACCACACTGTGGTTTGAAAACGCAGGCACTAGCGTTTTTGTGTGTATTTTGCTGTAATACCTACCTGCAGTGTTTTACTTGGCTATTTTATGTGTTCATACTATTTTCACAATTTGGTCCGAATAACCCAGGTGAAGTTGCATTCTTGTTCAATTAATAAAATAAACTTTGCAACCGATTTTAAATATTATGATTTTCTTTTTAAATCCTGATGCAAAATAAAAAGCGACTAGCGGGTTGAAGAGTCTGTCATATTTTATATAATTATGTATATTATGGTGGTGGGGTCCGCTTTCCGATTTTTGTAAATCTATATACATAAAACAAAGTCGGGTAATAAATTTTTACGATTTTTGATTTGATGGAATTGTCTCCGCCCCGAATAGCAGAATAACTATTAAAATATCTAAAAAAAATAAAAATTCAGAGGCGGAATGAAGTTTGCCGGGACAGTTAGTATCTTTATACATTAACGTAGAAGCATCATGCCATGCATGCATGGTTGTATGGACTCAATGGTAGATGGTGCTACAAACGTTACCCAGGATGACGTCACAAATGAAGGGACTGGTTGAAAAATTGGATGACTGGGGCAGAGTTGCGGTAGCGTAGTTGGTAACGCGCCTGTGTTTGACCCGGAGCCGAGGAGGTGCAGGTTCGAATCCTGCCCGAGACATATAATATTTTCAATGTTTCTCTTCTAATAAAATATTTAACGTAGTTTCAGAAAAAAAATCACTGAACAAAGTATACAAACATGCACAAACTACACAATTACGCAGACACGTAAGTACATAATAGTTAAACCCAGTACCGAGGTTAAACAAATTCGGTCCTTAAAACACTCCCAAGATATGCAAATAACCGGGAAACGGAGGAGTGCAGAATTATTCATTCCGAATACATTCTGTTTGGTGCCAGACGCTGATTAACCGGCCTTAATTGAATAACGAACTCCGTCGTCGGCTAATCAGTCGACAGCCACTGCGTGGAGCAAATCAAGAGCGCGTAGCGATCATTGGAAATAACCATATTTTTACCTAAAAAAACCCTACTGTGGTGCAAATAATACCACGCATTCAAGTCCATAAACCCGCAATTTTTATGAGTTTGACCCAGTTTTGTACCCAGTGACACTTGGACTATTTAAACGAATCTAATGATGTATCATTTTTTAAAATAGGGTGTATCGTTGAGTAGTTACGAGTGGACCTAGGGACGGACATAGATACATACAGGTCAAACACATAACCCTCCTTTTGGGCTTCGCCGCAGTCGGGTAAGAATAGCTTTCAAATTATCTTTGGTTTGAAGGTGTGGTCAAGCCGCTGCTCAAAATACGTTAAAGCACCGTAACGGCAGTGGCGTGAATCATGCGTCACTTTTTTGACGTGTACCTTCCAAATCAGTGTACGTTTAGTTTGGGAGGTACGCTGCCGGCAAGCTGGCTGTTAGCATTATCAGACCAGGAGCTGAGCTCTGTGGCGTGTTGGCGACTCAATTATGCAACAAGCCTGGCGGCATGCATGCACCTGTGGAAGAGAGGACATTAGAGAGATCTCTCTCCAGATGGGTATCGTGCCTGGGGACCGAACTCCGAAGGAAAATGGTTGTAAGTGTTATTTATATATAGGAAATGTGTTATACCTAATACTTCGATAGTGTGATGTAGAGTACTATGGAGAATGCGCCATTTGTATGGGCATTGATGTTAACGCCATCTGTTGGTCATACTGATGTCGTTGTCCGTTGCTTCCATAATATTCGCTAGGTGGCAGTTTTGCTATACACCCGCTTAAAATGCGCCGGCATAGCGTTGGAGCTTTTAGTCGGAACACCCTGACACTGAGGCGCACAACCAATTTGAGAGCTCGGGTGTCCTTGGGTCCGATGGCCGCTGGAAGAAGTCCTCTACAAGATGGTCTCACGACATAGTTAAGATCACTAGAAGTCGATGAAGGCAGAAGGCCTGCGACCGTTTGTTGTGGACGTCTTTGGGGCAGATCTATGTTCAGCAGTTGAAGTCTTAAGGTTAAAATGATGTTGATGGGATTCGAGCTTCGTCATATCTATCTCTTATCTACCTAGGCTCTCAATCAAGTTGTAAAAAAACTATCGGACAATGTCACAAGTCCCAACTATGCAATCAGTATGGGAAGTGAACCCATATTGGAAGTACGGATTCCTGGAAAAAACCTTCATGACCCCACATTGGGGGCACCGGGACAGAGAACGTGTTAATCGCTCTCGGGCATTTCTCCGAGCGTTTCAAACGCCGTGACTTCGGTGGGAGCGATATTGTCGAAGTTCCGCGGGATCCGTGCAGCATTTTCAGTTGTATCGTAGAGAGCCCCGTCGTCTATCACTCCCGCCGAAGTCGCCGTTTGAAACGCTCGAAGAAATGCCCGCTCGCCCTCGCTCGCCGTTCATGACTCGCGGCACCGCCTCCGTAGTAACTCACTATTCGCAAGTCTGTGCAAATTCGTTATCACAGCTATTCTTGCTAAATACATCCACGCTAATTGTGATTATAATTTGCCAACAGCGACGCTTTGCTTTAAACTAAAATGGAATTAATTTTAACAATTCTGATTTGTTACCTACATTGATTATCTAATCGATATTGATTTGATTTGTTTGTTTAAATATTGCAAAAAGGAAAGTTATCGTGAAAAAGGCAAACTTAATAATAAAATGCATTCACTGCGAGTTATAAAAAAAAAGATTAATTGACACAAGAAACAAGAAACACAATTACATAATAAGTATTAATACTAACTTAAACCTAAATACACTATTAAAAGGTACTAGACTCAACCCCCCAACCCAATCCAACTAAAAAAGATTTTTTGTAATCCGACTTATAGTTTTTGAGATATGCGCGGACAAACATACATACATACACTTACGAAATTTTGCACACACGTTTAGAAGCTGATATACAGTAACACACAATTAAAACTGTGCAATTCTGATAATATTAATTACATACGGGTAGAATTGATAACCTCGTTTTTTTCTGAACTCTCTTAATAAATGAATATGATTATTGTATGTATGTATGTATGTAA
This sequence comes from Eudemis profundana, assembly GCA_947034925.1. Taxonomy (NCBI): domain Eukaryota; kingdom Metazoa; phylum Arthropoda; class Insecta; order Lepidoptera; family Tortricidae; genus Eudemis; species Eudemis profundana. Next base: position 21,543,887 of record OX344805.1, on the reverse strand, counting down.
ACACTTTATTGCACATAAAATCACACAGAAGCAGTACAAAAATCAATGGTTATGTACAAAGGCGAGCTTATCCCTGTAAGGGATCTCTTCCAGCTAACCTTTGAGCAGATGAGAAAGAATAACTAATACCACAGAAGATAGACAAACTAACAAACTTGAATCATTTACTTACACAAAGAAACTAGGACAAGTTTAGAATACACATAAAAACCTATCATAAATACATGACCAATGATACATATCAGATATAATCTAACTACATATATAAACATATACTACTAAATAACTAAGTAGATAGATAGAATATTGATTGTATATTTAAATTAAACTTTATTGCGCATATTAATAACATTCTTATAGTACAAGAGGCGGACTTAATGCCATAAGGCATTTTATCTATCTATCAGCCACGGACGCCCACCGCTTGACATAGGCCTCCTCCATAGATCGCCACAAAGTGCGGTTCTAAGCAGACCGCATCCACCGGTTCCCTAATGCCCGGGCTACACGAGGCTAGTTTTTCAAGCTAGGATAGTAAATTCAGTGGTGGGGGGACACTACCTTTTTTTTTTTTTTTGACCCCGGGAAATGCATAAAACTGCATACCACTACGTAACCTAAGGCCATCGGGGGTGACAGCCAGATGTTACGTATTGGTTATGTGGGGCTCTCCGCTCCTGAAGGGATTGGCCTACCCACTAAAACCCAGGGATGCTTCCGACCTGTGCCTTCACGGTGATGGCATGGGAATCTACTAACGCCACGCCATCACCAGCACCTCCGCCCTAGGGCGGACCCTCTCCGAAAAAGGCACACTGTAGCATGGCCAGTGTGCCTTCCCTCACCAGCTCCCCCCCGACCGAATGGCCGTCCCCCGGGGAAGCAGGGACCGGCACCAGACACACGGTGTCCCGGTCCCTCCCTCGCCGCCACGGGAGGACAATACGCCCCTACCCCGTGACCACGTGTAGTGGGGATGGTATCCGGGAAAACGTCCCTTCAACCAAACCACCACTACACCCCCATCCCTTGTCAGCAGTGAACTCTGCTATTGCAGAGGACACGCCGAGGGACCGTCAGGGTGGAAGGGTTAGCCTCCGGGACCGGATCATAGGCCCTCTGCCTACCGCATCCCTGGCCAACCGAAAGTAAGGCCAAGGGCTAGCAAAGTCAACGCAACGCGTCGACAGTTCTAACCCTTGCCCAGCCCAGATGCTGCCCATTAGCAGCCAATGTCTTGGTCTAGACGAGAGGGGTACCCATTACACAAGACATCGGGAGCAATCGGCAACACCTAGGTTACTCAACCACCCACCCTCGCTGGCCGAGAAGTAGCGATGGGTTGGAAAAGTCTACACAGGACGATTCCAACCCATTGCCGACGGCCGAGTGCTTGCCCTTTTCCGTGGGTTCCAGATCCATGCCCTCCCCCCCCTGCCCGTAGGCCCCCGAGGCCCCTCTCCCACACTCCCCGGATCCTCGGGAAAACTGCAAGCGGTTTGTCAGGTATTAGCCACCAACAAGCAATGGCCATTGCTTGTTGTTGTTTCCAGGGTGCACCGGCCCAAGCAGTACCCTTCCATGCGGATCAAACCGTGATCAAGATGGATTGGTAAAGCTCGAGCACGCGTGGAGGAACCTGACTTGCACCCCGGGGGGAACACTACCTGCCTAAAAATAGAACTCCATCCTATTAAAAACTGTCCTCTAGCTTGCTATCCTAACTTGAAAAACTAGTCTCGTGTAGCCCGGGCATAAGGCATTGTCTCTAGTTAAGTGTTTTTAAAAGTGTGGGTCGCTACTCCCTGAGGGGTCGCAGAGCCTCTAAAGGTCGAAGGGGGTCGCGAGGGTCGAAAAACCTCAGGCAAAAAAGAAAAAGAAAATAAGCGGTCAAGAGCATGTCGGACCATGCTCAGTGTAGGGTTCCATAGCCGTATCTATAAGGAAATGTGCTACAGATAAAAATAAAGCTAAAAATAAGCAACTGGCAAAAGGTCTTAAATGCCGTGTAAATTGACTTGATACTTTTTGGTTGAGAAGTTTTTCGGCAATAACTTCAAAACGGTTTATTCGTTACTATTCAAAATAATTTTCGTTGAATGTATTTATTAAGCGTTACCTTCCTGATTTTTTTCATATTTTTTGGATTTACGGTTTAAAAGTTAAAGGGGGAGGGGACACAATTTATGCAACTTTCGGGGCGATTAATTCCGAAAGTATTCACTTAATCAAAAAAAAGTACATAAAAGCCTTATAATGTTTTTAAAATAACTATCGAATTATGTACATCACTTTCACGTTTGCTGAAAAAAAAAATTTTTAGTTTCTGTTACATGTATGGAGTGCCCCCCTAGATTTTTTTATTTTTATTATTTAACTAGAAAACTTAGTAGCGGCATCTATAAGACATCTATATTTCAAATTTCATCAGTATACGTCTTGTAGTTTTTGAGTAAAATGCCTGTGACATACGGACGGACGACGGAACCCTAAAAAACAAATAACTGGCCAAGAGCATGTCGGACCATGCTCAGTGTAGGGTTCCATAGCCGTAACTGTAAGGTAAAAAATACGATGTAAAAAAAGTACAACAACAAAAGAGCGTATCTTCATAGCAATTACGTCCTTTTGTTGAGAAGCGCAGTTTATCGGCAATAACTCAAAAACGGTTAATTCGATCTTGTTGAAAATAATTTTCATTGAAAGTATTAATTAAGCCTTACCTTCGTGATTTTTTTTCATATTTTTCGGACCCACGGTTTAGAAAATAGAGGGGGGGGGGACACAATTTACACAACTTTCGGAGCGATTATTTCCAAATACATTCACTTAATCAAAAACATTACTTAGGAACCTTATAGTGTTTTTTAAAGAGCTGTCGAACTATGTAGGTACCACACGTTGATATTTGCTGAAAAATTTTTTTTTACTGTCTTTAACATGTATGGAGTGCCTCCCCTAAAAATATTTATTTTAATAATTTATATACCAAACTAAGTAGCGGCTCATAGAACACACCTATATTCCAAATTTCATCAATATCCATCATGTAGTTTCTGAGTAAAATGCCTGTGACATACGGACGGACAGACAGACAGACAGACAGACAGACAGACAGACAGACAGACAGACAGACAGACAGACGGACGGACATGACGAAACTATAAGGGTTCCGTTTTTGCCATTTTGGCTACGGAACCCTAAAAAGCTCGAAAGTGTAACGGAATAAATTCAGGATAAGGATAAGATATAGAATAAGGATAGGATAAGGGGTCGCGAAATATTTTCGAATACAAAGGGGGTCGTGCCATGAAATAGTTTGAAAAACACTGCTTGCTCTAGTTAATTAGAGGGCAAAGCAGATAACTTGAAAGCGGTGCAATTAACGTCAATTATCAAGTTATTATTTATATTGTAGAATATTATGCTTTACATCTTCATCTTTTATCTTTAGAGGCGACAAAAGGTTGTGATCAAAAAATACTCCAATTTGTAATTTTCCCCCTATTTGTGCCGAAATGAGCCAAAATTAAATTCTATTTAAACTAATCACTATTCGTCCTCTAAATTATCATTCAGAACTAATACAAAGCAAACTTGCAATGCGATATAATCAAATCATGCACCCATTACTACAAAGACTCATGTCAGAAATATCTGCATTCGATACTCAGTCATAAATCAATAGAAATAAGGTGAAAAATAGAAGTAATTTGAAATCGATCACTAAATTATTAACTAAGCGTACGATATTATTTGCGAACAAGCTCCAATAGTTACCAAAAGCAGTTCAAACCAGTAGATCAACATTGAAATGATCTAGGAATTCTAGGACGATCTCCTACCCGATGGACAGACCTGCTGCAAACACTCACCAAATCGTCCGTGGTTGAGTGCTCCCGCAACACTTTCAACCGCCAGAAATGGAGAGACATTGCAAAGGAAAGTTTGGTAGTCCACCAATAAGAAACTGGAAGTGAAGATCAATCATATACAGGTTGGAAAAAATCTATGGGCCCTGGAGGGGAACTACCTTAAATCCTTTAGTTAACTCAGTTTACTTAAAGGAATTATTTTATTTTTAAAATGAAACAAAACTGCATTCAAAGATTTTTGTAAAGTCTCTTGGCCTTTGTATTGGAATTGATGGTAAAAGAAAATTAATTATAGATTTCCCGATCTATTTTATTTGTAAGACCAAATGTTTATTAGAGAGGTTTTCCTGACCAATAGTCCTACCGATTAGTTGAATAAAATAGTGAGTGCTTTTTTTGAATTTTTGGCTGGTTCGGTTCCCGGGTGAGACAGGCGAATTTTAGAAAATCGTTTAATGCAGTTGTTTCTTTTTAAAAATAAAGTAATGCTTCCTTTCAGTAAAATGAGCTAGCTAAAGGATTTCAGGTAGTTCCCCTCCAGGGCCCATAGATTTTTTCCACCCTGTATAACGTCTGAAGAGCCATGACCACTCTGACAAGAGTGTACGATAAGAAGAGAGATCAAATTTATAATCAGCCTATATAAGTCCCACTGGGTCCCACTGGGGTCTACTCTCATAGATGAGAGTGAATGGGCAGTAGTCCCTACGCTAGTCTAGTGCAGGTTGGGGATTTCTGATACACATTTGAATTTATTCGCGGATGTATGCAGGTGTCCTCAAACTGTTACCCTTCGGGTGCGTCCCACGAGATATAACTACATAATATATAATTTCATATTAATAACGTTCACTCAAACTCATTGGTACGAACCAGGATTCGACCCACGATCTCTGGTTGAAAGGCGCATATCTGAACTTGTATAATCATTGTAGCACTAATTCAAGCTGTATACACTATATTTATTTATTTATTTAGACTTTATTGCACAATACAGGAAAGTACAAACGGCGAACTTAATGCCATAAGGCATTCTCTACCAGTTAACCGCTGGGCCAAACAGAAATATTAAATTGGTGCATGAACATATAGTCAAATCCGTAAAATTGTGAACACAAATCATATGCATAATACTGATATACCTACATAAATATGCTGTAAAATATACCTAAATACATACTATTACATGTACCCAGTGTAAAATATCATGAAGACAATTAATCGTGAATATTGTTAGAAAAATGCTTGCACAACATGCGCTTAAAGCTGAATTTACTCTGCGCTTTCCTTATAGTAAGGGGAAGATCGTTCCAAAGGCGAATGGCCTGAAGAGTAAAGGAGTTGGACATAAATCCGGACCGATGTGGGGGAGCAGTGAGCTTAAGAGTACGGGAAGTACGGAGATCGCAACCTGGACGTGCAACAACAAATTTAAATTTGGATTTAAGATAATCAGGGGTAGCTGGATCAAATAATAAAGAATAGAGAGTGGATAAGATTCTTAAAGACCTACGTTGACGAATCGGGAGCCAGTGAAGTTTTCGGCGAAAAGCGGATACGTGGTCATATTTACGGAGGCCAAACACAAACCAGATGCAGTATACAGGATATAAGCTCGTATACGCTCTAGTATTTACTAACAGGATAGGCTTAACGCGGTAAAAATTAAGAACTAAAACAATGAATTCCCATAGTGGACCGAAAAGAACTAGTTCCTCATAAATGCTAATAATCGGTCTTCAGCTATTTAGTTCGTAAGAGCAATCAATGAACTTATGAGTAAAAGTTAAAGCACACATAATGGTTCGGCGTCGGAACGGCGGCGGCTCAGCTCGAGCCGCTTGAGTATTCTTTGTAAGAAATTCCATACTGCTACGTACACTTTACAGCAGTGGTTCTGAACCTGGGGGTAATTACCCCTTTAGGGGTAAAATTAAGTTTTCTCAGGGGTAATATATACTTGTCTGTATTACGGCGCGTATCGATGGCTTCGCAGCCATTATGAGGCGCGCGGTGCGCGTCGATGCTCGCGCGGCTCCGCGGCACTTCCAACAGGGTGAGCGGATCGTGTTCGTTGATCGCTGGGATTCTCAATTATTGCAATGGTGGATACGGATCCAGAAGATCCGTTAATGTAATATAAAGTTTTGTTTGTTTTCTTTGGGTATTGTGATATAACTAACACTTTTTTTAAGTTTATGTTTGTTACTAACACTTATGGGCTTAATGCCTGAAATAAACTATTTGAATTTGAATTATCTATTTTTTGGAATTACAAATCTAGAGGGGGCCTGTAGGTGATGTGGTAATAAAGGTTAGGAACCACTGCTTTAAGGCATCTGATGGTAACATCTTGGTTCGGCACGGGCTTGCGACGCGAGGGCGACTCGCAGTCACGCTTAGATCGCGCCATCGCCGCGCTTGCGGCTCGCCGCCGATCGCCAGCCCGCCGATTGCAGTTCACTGGCTTGCGAATTTGCTTCCGTTACGTGCTTGCGCATGGTTGCCGGCGAAACGATGAGGCGAGGTGGTGCCGGAGCTGTTATGTGTACTTTAACCATAAGGCTTAAAGACGATGCTGAACATAGGCGTCACCCAAAGAAAGCCACCATGACAGGTCCTGTGCTGACGGCCTACCTACTGTTATTGTTTCTGCGCAGATCAAGTGGATAGGTGACTCCAGTGGATCGCTTTATTGGGTTAAGTGGTGGTGGGGGTACAGTAAACGATCACAGTGCACGCCGTGGAACAGAATAGGTAAGACGTCTAGGTCTGATCACTGGACGGAACGCATGGCATCCAACCGTTTCTCTCTATCGCATAATGCGTGCTTTTTTTGGTCGCTGGCTATGCCCCTCCGGAGGTGCGAAGTTTAGTACTACTAGCCGACCGGTGAAATCGCGGAGCAAGCCACTCCTGCTCCAGTGGAACGCATTATTGTTTTAAGTGCGTGGTGGTACAGTAAACGATGACAGCGCACGCCGTGGTATAAACATTATGAGGACGTATCATTGTCTAAATTACTTCAATATTGCTAGTCACGAACGCTAGTCGGGCTAGCGCGCAGTCGCGAACATAGCCAACAGGCCGTTGACATGTGGCCAGACCTATAGCTGTCAACGTCTAAGTTACTTCGACATTTCTTAATGGATGACGGTCTTCGCTTTTTAATGAACGCTAGGTGGTGCTGTAGTCGCGCGCCATATACCATAGCCAATAGGGTCACTACTGCATCAAATAGGTCCTGGTTACATGTCCACGACACCGCACCGTCAATGTGAAACGACGCGGCGCCGGAAAAAAACATTACCGCGACGAGATATCGCGTGGCGCGTTTTTTAACCGGCTTTAGCCGATTTCGCGTCAGTACTTCAGTAGACGTGAGAAGCTTCTACGACAGAATTTAACTTTTCTAAAAAAACAATAACCGACTTCATAGCTTAAATTTGCGACACTAGCAAATTCACGAGATGCTATAGAAATACTGAAATGGCTATGTGTTTGTAATACTTTCACGAGATCCCCCAATTTCTCCTAGATCCCGTCATCAGAATACATTCAGATTGGTCTTGATTAATAAAAGAATGGGATCGATCTGGAAGTATTCACTTTCACTTAATTAAGGCGCGCAGAACCGTGTATTCACGACGCGGCGTCGAGTTTTTTTCCGGCACCACGACGTTTGACGCTGACGGCGCTGCGATATGGACAACGCACAATAGCGAGGGCTGTTAGCCATTAAGAAATGTCGAAGTAATTTAGATCATGACTATCCCCTATAGGTCTGGCCACCGCGATATGGACAACGCCAACTAGCAAGGACTGTCAGCCATTAAGAAATGTCGAAGCACTTTAGATCATGACTATCCTATAGGTCTGGCCACCGCGATATGGCCAACGCCAACTAGCGAGGACTGTCATCCATTAAGAAATGTCGAAGCACTTTAGATCATGACTATCCTATAGGTCTGGCCACCGCGATATGGCCAACGCCAACTAGCGAGGACTGTCATCCATTAAAAAATGTCGAAGCACTTTAAATCATGACTATCCTGTAGGTCTGGCCACCGCGATATGGCCAACGCCAACTAACGAGGACTGTCATCCATTAAGAAATGTCGAAGCACTTTAGATCATGCCTATCCTATAGGTCTGGCCACCGCGATATGGCCAACGCTAACTAGCGAGGACTGTCATCCATTAAGAAATGTCGAAGCACTTTAGATCATGACTATCCTATACTTAGGTCTGGCCACCGCGATATGGCCAACGCCAACTAGCGAGGACTGTCATCCATTAAGAAATGACGACGAAGTAATTTAGATCATGACTATTCTATAGGTCTGGCCACATGTCCATGGCCAGACCGAAAAATACCTACTGCTGTTGCCCACACTATGCTATGACCGATGTTTGTGTTTTAATATCTGTGTTGGCAATATTTAATTAGTACGGTTTGGTTCGCAGACCCGGCACGAATATTGAATGTGCCAATTAAAGGTTTAGTTTAAACGAGGTCTACCCGCAAATCCACGAACAAATCATAGTTGTACAACAATATTTACGTTTACAGGCCGTTTCATTACATATTGAAAACAAATAGGTACATAAGTATTAGGTAACCTGAATTGTGATTTAAGATAAAAAAGAAAACATTGTTCCTCAAAGTCATTAATTTAGAGACAGAATAATGAATAAAAATAACAACTTGTCCTTCGTTTATTTAGCTTGAAGAAGAAACCTAAATACACCCGCAAGGAAGTTCAAAGTGTGTGTGAAGTCCAACCCACACTAGGCTAGCGAAAAGACTATAGCCACAGTATAATACAGTAATTTTTGTTCCTACAAAAGGTACATCGCGCGATTGAATGTGTGCGCGCCGTATACGAACACACTACAAGCAAAGATTAAGGAATGCGCAAGAATGGAACGCACTCACACAGACGTGCGATCATGCGTCTGTGTAAATACGTGTCGCGTGCTCCTAAATGGCCGAAGTTGGACTACTTGTTTGTTTTTATACTTTGCTATTAGGTATATCCCATTCACTCACATCTATGAGAGCAGGCCTGTAGGTACCCAGCAGTGCGACGTATTAGACTGATGATGCTTTCTGCATTGTTCAATTGGTAGGGGGCCATTCATTTATTACGTAAGACGATTTCTGACAGTTTTTGACCCCTTCACCCCCTTATGTAAGAAAAAATAAGAATCGCCCTATTTAATATTTATTACGGAGTCTAAAGGAAAAATGATTGTAGGTTTGGGCTGTTTTAATTTTTATTTATCAAAGAATCATTTTTGTAAGGACGTTTATTTGCAGTTTTTAATTTTTTAGTAAAGTATAAACTATACGCAACCGAGTACGCGCTTACGCTCTCGCGCGCATTTGCGCGCTTTTTCAAAAGTTAAGATTCTTTTGCGCATTTTTATGATCTTACATAAGAACGATCAAAACTCCCTCCCACCCCCCTGTAAGAAAAAATAAGACATGGTTGATCCCCCTCCCCCCCTAAATCGTCTTACGTAATAAATTAATGGCCCCTAGCCAGTTTTCACGAGACGAAAATAGCTGCTACTAACAAGCACAAATGACCGTGATCGAAAATGTACTGTGTATTCCCAATTTTCCGCTGAAAAAATAACTGTGCATTTCAAATTCTCCGTGGTAAATTGGCATTTTGAATTCTTTGTGGAAAAATTAACTGTGCATTTTGGTTTAGTGGAAAAATCCCATTTCTTACTAGTCTATTACCCCTGTCCACGGGGCCATTTGTAAAATTCAGCCAAAGGCCGAGCCGATCCATTCGTCATTACCGCTAGCGATTGTCATGCAAATGCGATGGCCACTAGGGGTGCAAAAGTCACTGTGGTCACCGGTTTTACTGCCGCTTTCCTAACTAAAGAATCATCCTTCCTATCCTATCTAGGGAATGCAACCCGGGTACCCGAAAACCCGGGTAACCGACTTTATTTAGAGTCGGGTAAAACCTGGGTTATAAGACCGAGTAATTAATAAAAATTATGCATGTATCGTTTTATTTTAAAGATTAATACATAACATCTAACGTCGGCCGCCTTGAAGCAAAAGCAAAAAAGCATCACATGCTTGCTTATCTTACTTAACACAGCCGGCAATGCCGGCAAGTTTATTGTAGGCGATTCAACCCGGGTACCCGAAAACCCAGGTAACTGACTTTATTTAGAGTCAGGTAGGTAATACCCGGGTTTCATATTTGACCGGGTATTGCATTCCCTAATCCTGTCCTAGTAACATTATAAATGTGAAAGTTTGTGAAGATGTTTGGATGTTTAGATGTTTGGAGGTTGGGATTGAGGCACATTTTAGACCGCCTGCAGATTTATATTCATATTCATATTCATTTTATTCATAATAATTCATATTACATGTCAAATTAAATTAATACACTGGATAGGTATGCTTGTAAAATTACAAACTACAGTTAAAAAATTACAATTTTTATACAATAATATAATATATTTGCTAGATTGACGTATAACGTGTAATCTGAGTATAGGTAGGCAATAGTACCTACTCCGTAGCTACAATAAACTCATTATAGTATTTTATGCAACAGTTGTATAAGAAGGTTCAAAAAATGCGAATTGCGTGAGTTGCGATACGAGCCGCGAATGCGGCGAGTATCGCAAATAGAGACGCAATGAGCGTTTTTTGACTTAATTATACAACGTTGCATACAACACTTTTTCTACGACTAGGTTAAAATATAAAATACATGGACGTCACGCGTGTCTCGTCCGGTCTCTCCGAGTGTGTACAGCCGGCATGACAGTTGTGTCTATGGTAAACTTTTTTTTGATATGGCTGGTGACACGATGTGACGATAATTAAAATACTTTTTTTTTATGTTGGCATCAATTAATTTAATTCGGAAAGTTTTGTTTTTCTTATGAATCGTAGGAATTTAATTGTTTGTTAAGTTGGTAGTTGTGAATTTTTATCGTGAAGTTAGAATTGAGCGCTTAATCCTTGACCTAAGTTTAACCTAGATTTAGAAGTCTGTGGATGCTAGCAATAACGTAAAGTGACTATAACGACACTAGTGCTGTTATGGGGAATAGAGTATAGACTTCTCTGAACTCAAATTATGTATGTTCTTATATTAGTGTTCGTGACCAAGTAAAAGACAGATAACAGTACAGGAGTAGAAAAAAGCTATAAAAGGTGTTCTCGATAAGCCAACATTTTACGGCGATTTGAAGCCCGCAAGCGACAAGGCATCCGTGACGTGTGCAGGCAGTCGCTTGTACACTGTCGTTCCCATGACGTGGGTGAACTTGGCAGTCTTTGCCAATCTGTGTTTAATGCCCACGAGCTTGTTTGCATTGCGCAGATTGCGTCCGTGGACATCTGTTCCTGTCAAGTATTTGCCTTGGTGGCAGCGCTGGTATACGGCCACTTGGTATATGACAACGGATGGTAGTGTGAGTATCCGGAGGGACTTAAAGTGCGGCCTTGCGGACACACTCTGGCCGACCTGTACAATCGCTCGCAAGGCTCTCTTCTGCATGCGAAAGACACGCTCCCAGTCGGCAGCGCGCCCCCGCAGCTCTGCGCCATATTGAAGGAGCGAGTGCACAGTGGCGAAATAGTACGCGCGTACCACTTCTCTGGGTACCACTCGAGCCAGACGTTGCAGCGCGAAGCAGGCCCTTCCCAATTTATTGCACACTTTTGTGGCGTGGGGCATTGAAGCCCACTGTCTAGCTCGAAACCCAGAAATGTGGTACTACTGACCTGCTCTATTTTTGTGCCGTCCACAAGAACCGAGAGACTCCTTGGAGTTTTTCCTCCCAGATGGAAAACGAGAAAGTGCGTTTTTTTAAGGTTCAGTACCAATCCATTTTCATGGAAATATTGCGCCACCTGCGATGCGACATCATTCAGACGCCGTTCGAGCTCGTCAGTGTCGGGTGCACACTTGCACAGGCCACCGCGGCGACGTCATCGGCATACATATATATATCTCCCGACGGTATCGCCTCAGTTTAATGAACTTTCAAAATATTAAAAATATTTGTAGATGTCCGGGATACGTCCCAAATAGTTCTATATACGAGTAAAATCTACTGGCATTTCGACAAAAATGTGTCCACGAAGGTGACGTGATTGAAACGTTTGAACAATGACCCAAACTGGCAGGTTTTTTCCAGCCTTTAATATTACTTCAGATCACATTTGGTCGGCTGTCTCTAATTGGCTATGGAGCATCTCACTAACGAGCTACTTTTCAGCCGAAGTAAAGTTCCACCAGATAGTTGTCTGCTGTACGGCAACTTAGAATTTCACACGCAATCTTATCCTTAATATAACTTGCCCCTCGAACGTAATCTGCGGTCTATGACATGTTTTTTTTAGTCATTTATTTTTAACGTCAACGTTTTCGTTTGACGTCAACAGTGTTTAGTGATGGAAAACATATATTTATGCCACACCAAAAAGCCTCTTTCTGGCCAAGTGTAGACATAAAAATGATGTACACAACACGGGAGGTAATAAAGAAAGCCCTAGATTGCATATTTACGTCCCTCGCTTGCAGCTCGGGCCGCAAACTTCTGCGATCTCAGCCTTTCTTTGTATTACCACCCTAGTTGTGTAATGTACTATTTCCATTTCGTTTGTTTGGTATTTGAACAATTAATAATACCATTATTATCCGATTTTTCAAATCTGACAATGTTGACGGCGACCGAAGTTGGCGAGCAAAGATGGTCCCTGGGCCTTCTTTTTAGCATGCGAGGTGCTTAGGTACACTCTTTCCTACGATCTCGATATTATGTCTATGGTCATGACGGTTCGGGGACTATACTGCTGTGATCCGTCAACGCGGGAGTGATGAGCGCACCGTTATTGATACACTCAAACGCGCAATACGCGTAATACGTTCGGGCAAAGTATATACTTTGACTTTGATTACGAATTGTCATTACTCGTTCAAGGGAATTATATGAAGGACGAGATGGCGGTTAAGTTCTGAATCACCTGCAGGCTGTTAAACACGTCGCTGAACTTTTTAATTGTCAGTAACATTTGTCCACTTTCTGGGGTTCTGTGAGCGAATAGGAAAGTTTTTGGTTTTATCGCCTGGTTTTCAAAATATTTTATATTTGAATATAGGTAAAATAGTACATTGTGTATCAAGGGCGGTAAGTAAGGAATTACAAACGAGTGTTTGTTACAAGGCCGAGGCGAAGCCGAGAGCTTTAATAACATGAGTTTGTAATTCCTTTACCGCCCGTGGCACACACAATGTTTTTCATCACACTTGTGAGGAAATCTGATTAAAATAACCTTACTTAACCTAAATAAAATTGTAAAACTGACAGTGACATTAGTGACATATATCAAGACGACAAGTCACGTTCGGAAGCCATAGCGGTAAAGACTTAAAATGGTTGATTTTATATTTGCAAAATACTGAAATACACTATTTAAACATTTAATTAATGTTACAGAAATATGTGTTTACATTTATTTGCAATAACAGTTCTCTTTGAATAAATATTTCTGTAATAAAAGTTAAAAAAGTAAGTTGGCGTTTTCTTTGAGCATGACAAATAAGAGTAAAACAGAACCAGCGTTTCATTTTTAAAAAGAAAACCATTACGCCCTAGGGCGTAATAGGTTATTTACGGCCTGCAAAACCTACGTGTAATGACACCATGTTCGAGCAATTGTGATGAAAAATATCATAAAAGCAGCTGCAGAAATAATTGATTCCCCATACAAATTCCCATCCCTAAAACACCTGTAATATGCCACTGCCAACGAAGATGGGCTTGTGTCAGGCTACATATACGTCACCCAGGGTGGCGAAACAAATAAGGGGACTAGTTGAAAAATTGTATGATTTGGGCATAGTTTTGGTGGCGTAGTTGGTAACGCGCCTGTGTTGGCCCGGATACAGGTTCGAATCCTATCCAACACATATAATTTTTAAAATTTTCTCTTCTAATAATTAATAAAATATTTAAAATTAAATTATCGGTATCTGAGTGAATAGTGTCCCATCTCTAGTTCTAATAGCTGCTCGATTACCCTGATTTCAAGTGTGCGAGTGAAGTGCGACGGGGACATTTCGTGGCGTTGAAACCCGATAGCCCGTTACGATATGATATCTGATCGGGTGAGGATCAGACGAAAACAGCTCTTAAAATCGGAAGTAAGTACAAAATAAAAAAAATATATATATAATAATAATAATAAAATCATTTATTCATGATCATAGTAACATTACATAACCAAGAGTGTCTAAAATTAGTAGGTACTTAAATTATTACATCATGAGCCTGAACTAAGAAAATCCTGTGTCTCAGGCAATAAAAAAGTGAGTACATAAGGAAAAACAACTAGATTACCTAAATATGATATAAATTCGTGTACAAGGTTTAAATCCAAATTATAACTAAAAAAAATAGTAATATTATATCGGTAAACGTCCTAGTGCTCGTGTGTGCTAGTGCTCGACATGCTCAAAATACATGCTTCATCATACAAGGAACAGTATTGAGAACTCTGACGTTTGCCTGACCGGGAGGAGGCGTATAATTTTTTTCTTATCACGGGTTTTAATAAAGAAAGCCTCAGATCGCATATTTATTGCCCTTAGCTTCGGCTCGGGCGTCAAACACCTGCGATCTGAGACATTATTTGTTACACCGCCGTAATATACTATTAAACTTTCCATTATTCACTCAAGCACACTACTATAAGTCCTGTTGGATTTGGTTTTGAGACCAGTCGGATAAACCTTGGCAAGTATACTTAGCGTGACAGAGTTTAGATCGAACTTTCGTCTATAACATAACAGTTTAATGTTCAATTTCACATTCAACGTTAGTTTTTAACGGTTGTTTAAAAGCTGATTACGTGTGCCAAACAGTTGATATTGACAGCCATATTCAACTGTTAATAACTCACAGAGCATGGTGAAATTGAGATTTAAAGCTTTTATGCCATACCTGGTAATATGGCCATCACTTTCTGGCCAAGTGCAGACATAAAATTATGTACAACACGGGAGGTAATAAAGAAAGCCCTCGATCGCATATTTACGTCCCTCGCTTGCAGCTCGGGCCGCAAACATCTGCGATCTTGGGCTTTCTTTGTATTACCACCCAAGTTGCGTAATGTACTATTAAGTACTTCCTTAGATTTATTGAGCATCAAAAGCGATATAAACCATTCAATGTAAGCCGTAGCACAGAAGGAGCGCCGTTCAAACTATAAAGTGGCTACACTATCAATGCCTCACGGAATTACCCTGCCACGGTGACCACACACTTAGTTGGACGCTTGGACTGTCTCAATCAGTGCTGTGCGCCCAGCCTGGCGCTTTGGTTTAAGAGACAAGCGGCCGCGTTAACAGTTTGATTCCGCTATGAATGCCTGACAGAATGATCCTAGCCAAGAGATCATATATTTAGTTCGGTGCACTGTCAATACCCTGCCCCGGCGTCCACATACTTAGTTGGACGCTTGGACTGTCTCAATCAGTGCTGCACGCCCATCCTGGTGCGTTGGTGCAGGAGAAAAGCGACGGCGTTTAGAGTTGACTACGCTATAAATGCCTGACAGAATGACCTGCTAAGCGATCATATCAGATCAGGCTTGGACTGTCTCATTCAGTGTTGTCCGCTCGGCCAGATTCGTTGGTTCGGCGGCATTAGGAGTTTGGCTACGCTAATGCCCTAGTACCAAAGGGACCGCTTCGTCGCGTTGACCATTTTGTCCAGCAACCATACACTTAGACGCTTAGACTCTTAGTGCTGTTAGCTCGGCCTGGTGTAGTGGTGAAGAAGAAGAGAGGAAGAAAAAGCAAGCGGCCACGTTCGGAGTTCTACATTTTAATTGCCTAACAGAATTACCCTGACCAGCGATCATGCACCTAGTTGGACGCTTGGACTGCCTCAATCAGTGTTGTGCGCCCGGTTGGTGTGCTGGTGCAAGAGGCAAGTGATGGCGTTAAGAGGTTGATTACATTATCATTAATGAATGACCCTAACCAGCGATTATACACCTTATTGGACGCTGGGACGATTTCAATCAGTGCTATGCAGCCGACATAGTGCCCTAATACAATACCTACTACTTTCCACGCTTGGCAAACTACAGTACTGTGTAAAAGGACGTCTTTTTGAGGAATCTCTTACTAAAAAATCAATTTTCCACCATTATTTTCAAAGTGTACGCCTAGCTTTATAGGTCGTCTGTACGTTACGTTCTCTCTCATGCCTTGGACCTCGCACCAAGTATCCATGTGGCAGCGTCATAGCGCTCACTAATTACCAAGATTGGACGCGCGACCACCCGCTTACTTTGTGAGCTCTCAGCACTCGTCCCACTAACTTGCAACGTTTCGATAACATCCCTCTTTGACCTGCTTCGGTATGTCCTTGTCCGGGAAGTATGTAAGCAAGTATATAAGAATAATAATTAATTAATAAAAATTAGGGAACAATCTTACACAAATCGAAGTAGTCTTAGTATTCATAACACAAGCCTTATTGAGCTTACTATGGAGTAAACTAGACGACGAAATATTTAATAAATACAAATACTTAAATTTATTACTAACAACCTAGCCTAAGTTTACTAACATGCTATGGATCTAATTCCGAAATAAAGAATTTATTATTATTAAATATATAGAAAACATCCAAGACTCAGAAACAAATGTCATCATACAGATAATATTTGCTCTTACCGGGATTCGAACCCAGGACCGGCAGCTTCGTAGGCAGAGTGACTAACCACTAGGCTAAGCCGGTCGCTTAAATAAAATAGCACAGCAACGGAAGAGGCGTTGCTCGTTCAGTTTTAAGAGCTTTTTTACGAACTAATACTTTATTCAAATTCAATATGAGGTAAAAATAAATGGCAAATCAACTACTCGACGTTATGAATTCCCTTTTATTCAAAGAGCGCGCACACAATAACTATAAGTTGGTTCGCACTGCAATAAATTGGAAATTGCTTTCTGCAAAAACTAACAGTTAAATGGCGGCAAAAAGCGGCACTAGTCGATGGGAAAATAAACAGTCTGATAATTCATATTTGCGTCGTCAATCTCGCCTATGATCGAGCTAGAAAGAAGGGCGAGCGAGGCGTCACCGTTTTAGCTATGGCAAAAATATTCGGCTATTCTGCTCTACAGATCGCATATCTCAACTGATTCTCGTTAAATTCTAAGAGAAAGACAGGCACACACACAGAAATAGACGCAGGACAACACGCACAACAGCTGAAATGGTGATAGTCTGGACACGTTGCCCGAATAACAGACAGAAAAAAATAACAATAATCGAAATATTACTGACGGTAAACAAACTCCTTCTTTTAGGGTAGGTTTGTAAGCCGCTTGTGCCCCTCAGAGGAGAAATAGAAGCCCCGCGCAGCGTTTCGTCGTCGACTTGCTGGCAAGTCATAGTTGTTTAGAAAGAATACCCTAAACTCCTCATAGGTAGTTGCCCTACTAAACGAACGGCCTAAGCATTAGCCAGCCATATCGTTAATTGATAAATTGACGCATTGACTAAATTTCATCCAGGCAGTTAACTAAATGGCGCCGTTTAGTAAAAAGGCCAGGCAATTAACCAAATTATTAATTAAACCAGTTGGCTGCGACATATATAAACGCTACGTTGGACACAATAATTCATCAGCGCGTCGCATTGTTAGGGGTATCAAATATTCAGACTGTAATATCGCGCGATACGCCGCAATTGGCTATTAGTTAGGATCGGAATCCGGTTTGTAGCGATTGTTGTATAATTAGTATGTGACTCGCGATGAGACAGTTTGTAACCACTTACAGATGTAGTGTAAAATGATTTTCCATCGTACTTTATCGGAAAAGTTCGTATTTATCGTGCTCCCTCAATCAGCTTCAGTACCCATCTTACAGCAGCCATTTTTCACTTCGACGTTTGACACTAAACAATAAAGTTCCATATTAATGGATATGAAAACGTCACTCATTTAAAACAATCATTGATTGACAGTTCGGGTGCCAACGTATTCCAATTGAGATCCAAGTTTTCCCAATTAATAATCATTTTGCACTACATCTGTATCTGTAACTACATTGAAAACTTACTCAGTGTTAATACTGTAGGCGTAGGGTATGCGACTATTGTAATATGTCGGATAGACGAACAATAAGAAACCGGACAGGTGCGAGTTAGACTCACGTGGAGAGGATTCCGTAGGTCCAATAGTACATTGTGTATCTAGGGCGGTAAGAAAGGAATCACAAACGAGTGTTTGTTATAAGCCCGAGGTGAAGCCGAGTAATTCGTGCTCGTGCTCAAAATGAGAAAATGCAATTTTTTCATACAGACGACGACCATTTTGTATGGGCGTTTTCAACGCTGCTGTTATGTAGTAATCAATATGTTGTAGTTATATGTATATATTTGTTCCTCACAAATAGTAGAATAGATTTACGTCAGAAACAAAATTTTGTGCACAAGCCTATTCATTCAGGAACTACTCGTATCTATTGGTTGTTACGAGCTGTGTCGCGCTTTTTTTTTGAAGACTAACTCGCAACCCTTATTGGGCATAGCGATCATATGAGCGGGTGGTCGGCCGTGGCGTTCCCTGGGATCGAACCAGGTCGCTAGCCGGCCCACCCTGAGTGGACCGGACTGGGTGGGGGCCGGGAGCGCCTGGAGTCGAACCAGGTCGCTTGTCCCCGGTCCACACCTGTGTCGCGCGCGAGACATGTCTCAGCCGACGTGAGCTAGCAGGAAGGTCCGGCCAGTAAAAACGCAGGCTACTCATGCTACTGGCATTTCATAACGTAACGATATAATTCAGGTTCTTCGGGCTAATATGGCCTACTCACTGCTACTTCAACCGTTCAATCTTATGCGCTACGTCTCTCTGGCCCTAAACTTGGACATAATATGACCTCGTGTCGTGAGAGCCAGTGCGATCTGCACTGGACCGCACTCCGTAGCGATCTATGAGGGAAGCCTATATCCAGCAGTTGAAGCCTGCTAGATAGACAGATAGATAATTCAAGTTCTAATTTACAAGTTAATAGAATTATGTAATAGCTCGTTGTACTTGGTACGCGCTGAGAGCTTGGAGAACCGTCTAGAGGGAAGCTCTT
Organism: Eudemis profundana; assembly: GCA_947034925.1. Lineage (NCBI taxonomy): Eukaryota > Metazoa > Arthropoda > Insecta > Lepidoptera > Tortricidae > Eudemis > Eudemis profundana. Next base: position 21,524,848 of record OX344805.1, on the reverse strand, counting down.
GTCTATTGACATTTGATACCGCCGGAGTTGGGGAGATAAGATATCTAATACTGAGGCTAAGGGCGAGGCCGTACTGTGAGAGGAGTCTTCTTGAAAACATAACGTAAATCTACATAAGATAAAATAAAATAAAAAAGTCTTTTATTTCTTACAAAAAAGCATTCATAATTGTATGTAACATATTTTTGTAGCATTAACGTCTGCTAACGAATTTTGAATACTAAACAGCGAGCGAAAACTGAAAAATGACATGCCAGTCATTTTATTAACTTTTTTTTTTAAGTTTGACTAACTTGCGACCCATTTTGGGTAAAGCAATCTTCGGACAAGGTGGTCGGCCGTGGCGTTCCCTTGGGTCGAACCAGGTCGCTAGTCGGACCACCTCGAGTGAATCGGACTAGGTGGGGGCCGCTTGTCCCGGTCCACCTCTATATGCCAGTCATTGAAAACTAACAAACGTTTGAGATGCAGGCTCAAATCCTTTCCGAATCGAGCATGCATATCCAACGTCGGTGGGCCAATACAGGTGTACTACAAATTATGCTAAGATAAAAAGAAAACTTTTTGCTTTTGTGGTAGGGAACCCAAAAAAAGTAATATTTGGTTACAAAATTAGATGACCTTGGTAGCATAATTGTTAGCACGCCGGTGTCCCAAAGAACCGTCGGAGATGCAAATTAAAATCCTGTCCGAGGTATAGAATTATTCAACTTATGACTTTAATTTAACATTTTATAGAGCATTAGAAATGTTACATCAATTTCAATGGCAAAAACTGACAATTAAAATATGTATATAAAAAGATAATACTAATTATTCCATAATATGGAATAAGTTAAAAACTCATAGAGGAATGTGACATTTGGAGTTTTAGTTACAAGAAAGATTGTTTTTAATCCGCTGGCACTGGGGCGTGGTCACGTAATGCCGGCTCTGAACCAACAGCATTAATAGGATATCTTATATGCTTTATTAAGTTAAAATCAGGATCTAGCACAACTTCCGTTTTTGATAGCCATCTTTGAGGATTCCCTGCTGGGATTACCTCGAATATGCTAGACTAGCAACATTTTAAAAGATAGGTAGATCGAATAATATCTAAATATTCTTGTAGTTCAGTTTGTAATTTAAAATTATTGGACATTGTTTATAATGTGTTATTTGTTATGTTCATGTCGATTTTATATAAATAAAACTGCAAAATATAACAAAAATCGTTTATTGATTTTTTAATAGCTGAACGCCGTGATGCCGTGCCCCAAATAAATGAGAAAGCAAAATAAAAAAAACCACATTGCAGGCCTAGGCCGGCAATGTTGTATAAAATTCCATGCCATGCCAAGAGTCAAGCCGCACCGGAAACGAGGTACTTTGCGGCCTATTATAAGGCACGTAATTTCATTGCATGTATGAGAAAATTAGTTTGAACAGTGACAGAGCAATTCTCGAAATCACCAGTATGCACGTGTATTTCCGAGATTCTAGACAGAATTATCAATGCATATTAATGGTACGATGAATGCGTAATAACGTTGTGCTATATAGGGCTTGACAAAATACAGGTTTAGCTTCAGTTGAAATACATGCAAGAAAGTATTTCGTAACTTTTATGTGAACTTACGAAACTGTTTTATATTTCAAAAAGTATTACGAAAAACGAAATACTTTTTGAAATATAAAATTATATTTAAAAATCCCAAATACAAATTACTGAATGTAATTGCAAATCTTTCATCGGCATAAATGTCATCAGTGTTATTTGTATGTCTTTCCCGTACACGAGACAATAGTATCCCGGCCCTTTGGGAGGCGTGCGCGGAGCCGAAGCCAACGCGTAGAGGTCCAACTTTCGACAATTTAATGAAAGGCAACGTGTACACCCAGCGGATGCTGCCTATGCCCGTGTCACGGGACGCACGCAGAGACAGCACCCGCCAGATGCAAGGACTATTGTTGATTGATGGAATCTAAATTTACTGGGTTATGGTGGTGGAATTATGGACTAGATACTGGGCTATGGATTGAGACATGACGGCGCTTGTCAGGAAAAGTGTCTCATGGCTTTCGCGGAACTGACAGACCGTGACTTGCCCTCCGCTGATGGGCCCCTGTTAAATAGCGACATTATGAGCAATGGCCCAGGGGCAACACCGCTGCCGAGGGCTGCAGGGTGTCGAGAGGTGTGCTGCGCTTTCTCCGAGGGTACTCGCGGCGTTATGCCCTTTAACTCAGTGTTATTTTATTGTTGTGCATTGTGACAGTCGCTAAGTTATAAACAAATTTAACCAAATGTATTTATGTTTAAATGTATTTTGCAGAAATAATTACTTGAAATACTAATTATTAAGTACCTCTATACCCCGGTATTGGTATGAAAATATATTAAGTGTTGTTCTATAGAGTGAAACGCAGCCATTTGAAATATCAATTACAAATTACATTTAGAATAAGTAATCGGAATATAAATACTTAATTCTTATTACATGTCTCCTTTGTTCTTTGTCAAGGAAGTGGGATTTTAATTTCATGAGGCGGGTAGAAAAACTTACGGACAAAAAACGTAGATATTTTTTTTTAATGTACGGTTAGGCGAAGCTTAAGCTATGTTTAAATACTGCCTAACCTGCCAGTTGGTAACTGAATAAATGGAGTTTGACACTAATCGTCAGTTTTGTGACGACCGCTAGTTAGGAAGACATTTTAAATAAAAAGGTACTTAGTATATTATTAAGACTATAATTATGAATGGCCCAGGTCACAGGTGTTTGCGGTCCGAGCCGCAGGCGAGGGAGATAAATATGGGATCTGGGGCTTTATTAATTACCGCCCGTGGTGCGTCCACAATTTTACGCCTTCCCTTGGCCAGGAAATGGTATTTTCTTCTCGCGCAGCCTGAAAACGAGGCCTTTTGACCTTTCGTTAGAAACTGTCCTTTCGTTAGAAATTGACCTTTCGTTTGCATTTTAGCTTTTTTTTCCTTTTTGATAACTTTTCCTCCAGTAGGACATATTTATAACGAGGGGCTGAATTTACTGATATATTTTGTTTCATAAGACTATTAATGTAAAATGACAAAATTGGACCATATAAAAATGTGATGTAATTTACCCGCATTAAAAAACTTATAAAGCAACGTCTGTTTCTTTCATATAGTATTGTTTAATCTTTGTAAGCGAAAATCGAATTTTAAAACGATTTTGCATCTGGTCAAGACTGCTGAATAGATTTCAATAGTTTTTTTTTTTTGGTTTACCTGTTAATGGGAAGCTGGGTGAAGTTTTTTAATCCGCCGGAACGAGGCCGCTACGAGTCCGGCTTAATAACTAGTTTCAAAGTTTCACCTAATCCATAACCGTACCGATTCTCAAAAATTCCGAATTCAATCCGAATACTTTTAAAACCAAAGTCCACAGGCAGCTTTAGCGCTCAGTCCATCGTTGATTGACATCACTGCTTACTTTTTTTATGTCATTGGAAAGGCAAACGAGCACACAGATCACTTGATGGTAAATGACTTCTGAGGCCGCACAAGTGCTGTAATTACCGCCAGTTGGCCAATGAGAGCACGCCATGTGGCTCGGCGTGCGAACATTATACCCGCGCAGCGCCGACACCGTGTGCCTGTTCATGAGCGCGCCCGCACTACGCCGACACCACACGACGAGGTGCCGATAGACGAGGATAGATAAACCACAAAATAAATATTTACAAAAACAGAAATTCTAAATGATAAGTATTATTTTTTATTCGCAAGTGTGTTGAAAATCGTCGCATGACACTCGTGGGCATTGGTCATTACAGTCTCGGCAAACACACAACACAGCCTCGACTGTAATGACCAACTTCGCCCACTCGTATCACAATGTAAGTACTATATTTCATTTCATTGAGGGCTAAGATAGAATGCCTCTATGCTACCGGAACCCAACGGTGCGAACCTTTGGCGGCAGGTTAGTGGGTAAGATGGTGGTAGCGATCCGGGCGGACCCTGCACAAGGTCCTACCACCTGGACTTTCATTATCACCCTGTATACGTCCCACTGCTGGGCACAGGCCTGCTCTCAGATGATAGTGAATGGGCTGGAATCCCTATACTGTCCCAGTTGGTGATTTCACAACTTGAATTTCTTAGCAGATGTATGGTTTCCTCACGATGTTTTGCTTCGCCGAAAAATTAATGATAACAGTGGACAGCATGCGCTAAATACTTAACGCATGAGTCACGTTACTGTGTGTACAGTGCGTCAACGTCTATTGAGCACCTTCAAGTTGTACCCACTCACTCATACAATACCAATGTTTCAAATAATTAGTTCGCTTTGCAACGAAACGTCGTCACGAGCTTCCGACAACCCTTTTGTTTGATCATTACGTAGTCGGTTGTTCTTGTAATTAGACAAATACTGGGGTATTTGGAGCATGTTACGGTTTCATTGCGGCTGAAGCGGTTTCGTTAGCAATACTCGTCACATATATATTTCGTTGCTTTACTTACATACGTACGAGTACATACTGCAGATATAGTAAACTAGAATTTACCCGGTCCCAAGGGAACTATTTACCGGGATATAAAGTATCCTATTTTTCAATCCAGGACTCGGTCTACTTGCATGCCGAATTTCAGCTCAATCCGTCCCGTTGTTTCCCCGTCTTGGATGTTAGTAACAAACATCCAAGCACCTAAATATTCAAACATCTAAACATTCAAACATCTTCACAAACTTTTACATTTATAATATTAGTGTGAGTGATGTGATGTGAAGTGTGATAATATTTTGCCATCGTTACTTTGTTGCAAAAGTTCGTATTTATCTTGATTCACTTCAGTTTTTATTTTGACATTTGCCTAATAAAGTTTCATATCGGATAAGTGATCGAACTATTGCACGCGTATTTTTTTCTCTATTATATTACTAAAAATAGACAAAGATAGAACCATCGAAGTTCGAGGTCGGGACGTCACTTCTTCGTAAAAAATATACCATGGCGTGACGTCACGCGAAACTTCTGAGCACTTTATCGTCGTATTTTTTTCTATTTTGTTAGCAGTAACGACTCTCTCATACACATTTCGTTCCATTACTCAGTTACAGTACATAGTTGAAAGTGAATGGGCTGTAGTCCCCACGCTTGCCCAATGTGGATTGGGGACTTCACTTATACACGATGTTTCCTTGCGGTGTTTTTCTTCACCGAAAAGCTAATAGTAAATATCAAATCATATTCCTTACGTTTTCATTTCGAAAAACTCACTGCCAAGCCAGGATTCGAGCCCAGAGGCGCATGTCCGCTACCGTAGCTTTTTCTTGAAAAACGCCCAAAGGCGCCTTTACGCTTTAGATAATAAGGGTGCTTTATGCCCTAGGTGATATGGGCGTAGATAAATGAGTACACAATACAATATTGTTCATTGTTCACCATTAACTGAAATCTAACACAGCATATTTAATGGTAAACAACAGCCGGTCTCATCGCTAATAAGAGTATCGCATTGTATTTAACATTTATGTTCGAAAACTGTCCCATAATAACTGCAATGCATTTAAATCTATCCTAACACCCCGACTACCCATTTTTCCGAGCGTAAGCAGTGGGACAGAGATGGACACTGGATTAAAGAGGGATCCCGAAAATCTCACGACCCAAGCCCGTATTCCCGGCCTGCATTAGTGTTGACAATGTCACGGCTTACCCACCTTTATAATGCTAATATACTTGTTAAAATGCAGCTCGGCTCTGGAATTATGTGGGGAGTATAGTTGGCTTAAATTTTCATGTTTGGTGACATGATTTTGTGGACCGCTTGCTTTTGTTAAAAATTCGGAGCAAAAATTTAATTGGATTCTGGAATGGAATTCAGAAAAGTTTATGCTGTTAGTTAGGCTTTGAGTCCGGGGCCACTCTGTGTATTGGTATACCTCACTAGCTCTTATATGCTCTCTTGCGATCTCGGCCTTTCTTTGTTTTACCACCCTAGTTGTGTAATGTGCTATTACGTCTCCCCCAGGCAAGGAAGTGGGATTTTCCGCACGCGTAGCGTGCGGTAATTGCCACTTTATGGACAGGTATGACGTAAATAAAATTGGCAGTAACAAGTTACTCGCGACTCAGAAGGAGATTAGGTTTTATTTTTACTTTAGTCTTTTAATCTGAATACTTTGGAGTGATGTTGAGGAAAATATCCTAGATTCATAAGAGATTTATTCAATCTTAAGTGTTTGTATATTTAATTTTTATTATTACAACATAATATTGAATTCAAAGGTTATTTCACAAAAACATGCTCAATACTATTGGCCAATGCTGTAGTTGAATATTCAAATAGGTAAAAGGCTACATAATAAATAGAGCACATAATTGGGTCCGCCCATTTATTCCTTTACCGTCCGTTGTCTATGGTTGATGAATTTCGAAATGCATGTTCATACACTGACAGTAACATTCACTTTGCGTATCAAACGTTTATTCACTGGGTATATTCCTTTGAAATACGAGTACGTTGTAATTTAAATTGGAACAGTCGGTCCAGTAAATTTAATATCTTACAATGGGGTTTGAAATGTGTAATAAAATTGTATTACAGTTTTTTTTTTACTTAACCTGATTCGAGTCGGTCGGTTCTTTGTACAAACATAAAGGGTCATCATTTGCTTCCATGCCATCAGTTATATTTGAAATGTTTATTATTTTATTGCTGGATATATTTCATCTGCGCAAAATGATACGAGAAGTCTCAAAAAATTAGGCTCATGATGCTACGATTTGTCGCGCGATAAATGAATGATAGAGCATCCGTCACTCTCACACACTGTTTGTCAGAACGTAACGGATGCTTTATCATTTATTTATCACGCGACAAAGCGTAGCATCATACGCCTACAGAAGCGCAATTGGCCTTTTAAGGTCAGCGCCATTAGGATTTAGGGCCTCCGCTAGCTGGCGCGGACGCCCGCCGCGGACGCACGCGGCGGGCGAGCAAAAGTATGGACCCGCGCCCACTTCACTTAGTACTTTCGTAACACAAAGGAATAAATTAAGTTTTGCTTAAATTAAATCCCTTAATTGTGTACAATTTTTTTTAAAATGACTCTCATAAAATTTATTATTTTTGCCCGCCCGCCGCGTGCGTCCGCGCCATCTAGCAAGAAGACCCTTAAAGGTTTTCTGCTTAAAACATTTTTGTTGGCTTTTCAAGAGTTCTTGTGTCGTTTTTCGCACACAAAACCTCAATTCTAATATCAGTTGAAGCGGCGTTTTATTCGAAGTCAAAGTGTCAATTGCAAACAATTTTGACAAATCTCGCACGTCACTTAATATCAAACGATATGATAGTTGAGGTCGACTCTGGTTTTCTCTGAATTTACAAAAAAACTATGGTTGCGTGACGTGCGTGAAAAAGTTTTCACACACAACAAAGACCTTATAATATTTGTGTAGATAAAGCAGTGTATGCAATTGTACCTAATTAAGCCTTAAAACGCTCGTGTGATCTTATTAGAGACTCCCCTTCAGGTTGTACCATAAACGCACGCTCGTGTTTTAAGGCCTCTCATTATGTATCACTTGCATAAACTATTATTAAACGATCAATTCTCTTATATTTATTTATTTCGGTCATCTCAGAACAGTCTAACATCTAGTTTCTTAAAACAGTGTTAGTAGAAACGACCCACCTCTAACTGCCAATAACCACAAGTCTGTCAATACGCCGGTTAATGGCCTGTCAGTTACAGGATAGACCACAAGTGTAACAAGTCAACGTCATAACTTTGCGGCCAGTAGGCATTAAAGGGTCACAGTCATCACGTTTCTGAAAATCAGCGGGTTTCCTGTCGACAATACGAGGGCCGTTCCGAAAGTTCCTATAAGTTATACACCGTGGGCCCGAATAACCCGACCAATTTTAACCACGTATTCCTAATGGTATTACAAGTAAATAACGTTATATCAACATGGGTCGAATTTTGTCATTTTACATTAATAGTCTTATGGAACAAAATAAATCAGTAAATTCAGCCCCTCCTTATAAACATGTCCTTACTGGAAGAAAAGATATCAAAAAGGATAAAAAAACCTAAAATGGAAACAAATTGTAAATTTTTTGGCCTCGTGGTCGCTTACCATCAAATACTGCGAAGGTTAATTGCTGTTTAGTTCAAGGTTTTAAAAAAATTAGTAAAATTATCTTAGTCACATTTATTAGGGCTTGTTACACACTTGGGAGTTTTTATTTAAAAAATAATGAATATCTCGGAAAGTAAGCGTTTTTCGACTCATCACGTAGCTTTTTTATTCCTAATAGTTAATAGAATCTATAGTTAAAGTTTGTCGGGTTACTCGGGCCCACGGTGTATATATATACAATAGCTCCTTATAGCTACTCCGTTTCTATTAAAGCGATATTATTTTTAATAGTACCATTTTAAGATATATTTTATTGTCTATGCACTGGGATCAAATGGTTGCTTAAAAGTCTCCCAGTTTTTTTAGTTCATTTATCTTAACGAAGCTTGTTTTGTATGAAGTTTTAGAATTTTATGAAAAATGTGAAAACTTTGACACTAAAATCGATTTATTTATAAAGCATGGAAAAAGCTGTAACTGAAATTACGCGTGATTATTTTTTGTGTTTTTTTTTACATTTTTATCTACACATTTATGTACCTTACAACGGTCCTCGTACATGTTAACCCGGCGTCAGTCGGGTTGGGTCATAAAATGACCCGCAATGATTTCAAACATGGGTAGGTTTTCTTGTTTATCACTTAACCAAAACACAGGGCGCAGGATACCAGTAATACTAGTAGCAAATTCGACAGGAACTTTGGCAGGGGAGATTATACACTGATTTACGATTTACTAAGCAAGGAAAACTGGCAAGTAAGTACTAAGCGAATCAGTTTATGTGAATAACCACATTTTTATTAAAAAAAACCCGACCGTGGCGCTCTTTAAAACTGCATAAAATCCGCCATTTTGTTTATTTTAACAAACTTCATACCCAGTCACTCACACCATCAAGACGAATCTAATGATGTATCATTTATCAAAATCGGATGTGCCGTTGAGTAGTTACGAGCGGACATAGGAACGGACAAACATACTTACATACATACAGGTCAAACACATAACCCTCCTTCGGGCTTCGCCGCAGTCGGGTAATAAAACCATTAGTGCCACACTACCGTTAACCGTCCATTATCGCGATATTAACGGCGTTTCCTGTTAATGTGGCCCCAGCATAATAGAGTACAAGATTGGCGGCAGCAGTTGGGTGCACCTTTGTTGTTCACGTTCCCTAGACCGTGGACTGGGGTTACATTGATCATCGATTTTTAAACCAAAATAACTTTGATTTTGAGCACGTTTATTAAGTGTTTTTATTGAGGTAGTCTACCTTAATAATAAATTGTTCTGAATGCATTCAAGAACCAACTTCTTATGGTTGAAAAATCGATGATCAATGTTACCCGGCGAATCAGAGTAAGTAAGAATCAGTCTACCGTACAAAGTATGCATACCTAACTTTAGGAAACCAGTGTAGATACAATCATCATCATCATGGTGGCCTTTTGGTAATCCACTCTTGGATGTAGGCCTCTTCCCTATGGAAGGATTCCATTCCCGGCGATCTTGTGCCCGATTCATCCAGTCCCGTCCTCCGTGTCGTCGGATGTCGTCCGCCTAGCGCTGCGGCGGTCTGCCTCTCCCTCTGCTGTCCACTCTGGGTCTCCATTCAAGGACTCGTCTTGTCCAACGACTCTCGTCCATCCTGGAAATGTGTCCCGCCCATGCTCACCTTTTCTTCGCTATGATAGTTATGTCATCTTTGACTCTGGTCTTGCTACGGATCGATTCGTTAGTCTTAATATCTCGTTGGTAATTTGCGCCACTAGTAACATAATATGGATGGAGCTGTTTGTCAACGCACCATTTCCTAGCCGATATTCGGTAAACATTTCACCGAGGAGTAAATTTACCCTAGGGATACAAACAGGACAGATTCTAAACAGGTTCCAAAACCGATGTTATACACTTAAAAACAGTTATTAATTCAATCGAGTCGTCGAACATTTTATATATAATATTCCCTGATATTTGTTTGAGAAGATACACCTTCCAGATGGTCTCATTATCACCAGATCAGGATCAGATAATGAAAACTTGGAGCATTCAAGGAAGCTCTTTAAGTAAAAAATCAAGCAAGAAAACGCCAAAAAACACGAATTTTGCTACTCCTTTAATTTTTTATTTAATTCTAATTCCATTATCTGAACTTATAGTGAAAATAAAAATACATATTCTGTGAAAATGTCAAGTTTTTATCTATTACAGTCCAAAAGACCCTGTGACAGATCGGCAGAAACACGTTTCTTCCCATAGGAACCCCCGTTTCTTTTTTATTTTATTTTCTTTTTATTACTTATTTGTTGTTAAAGCGGCAATAGAAATACACATTTTGTGAGAATTTCAAGTCTCTACCTATTACGGTTCAAAAATTAGAGCCCTGTGACAGACGGACAGACAGCGGAGGCTTAGTAATAGGGTTCCGTTGGCACCCATTGGGTACGGAACCCTAAAAATAGGCATACCATACTTACAGCGGCGATTCGGCTTCAACACCATGGAATGGTCTTTGGTACGCTCAAGCACTCAAACCAATAGCAAGTATAAAAAAAATGGATGCTTCATATAGGCTGCCAAAATTAAGAATACGTACATACAACGCTTATTTTATTAGAACCTTTACAAGTGGCAATACTGAGTCTTGGCAACTACTAGTTGGCATTATGCTGAGGTGGGACCTTTTTGTGGCAGCGAGATTTTTATTTTTTGTGTTTTCATGTTTTTTTTCTCTACTTTGTAACTTTTTGGTGTCATAAATAAATGTGTTTTCTTTTCTTTCTTCTTTCTTTATTTGCTAAACCGAAACCAATACTTGTTTAGGCTTCGCGGCCACCCCTATACGCAGCCATTAAGCTCGTCAAAACTGAAATTAATAGTGCAGGAGCGCGGCGGCGCATTTGATGACGTACTGACGCTATCGGATACCGTCCTATTATTTTATTTTCATCACACTTGCTCCTAACGGGTGTTATAACCAGAGATGGGCAAAATTTATTCGAATGACGAATAAGAATAACCAAATTTATCGCGAATGACGAATAAAATTGTCGGGTGATTATTCTTATTTTAATAAATTATTCGTGGATTCGCTCCTGCTGAGGGGATACAGTCCAATTAAATCAAAAATTATATCTAATGCAATAGTGTACTATCGGAAAGAACAGTAGCTTATTTTATTGTATGTACAGTCATCACCCGGGAATTTTACGCCACTTGCTATTTATTGTTCTTAAGATAGCCGTGTTATCATAATTCGTTAGCAATCGAGTGTCCGTAGTGCGCCCGATTTGCATTACACAGTTAAATTAAGAACAGTGGCGAGTGGTGTAACATACCCATGTGGTAACTGTAGCATGGGTAAAGCCGAAACCAATAATTGTTTTTATGCCACACCTGGCCATAAAGTGGCTTTTTCCGCACGCTGCGCGTACGGAAAAAGCCGCTTTCTGACCAAGTGTACACATAAAATTATGTACACAACACGGGAGGTAATAAAGGAAGCCCTCGATCGCATATTTACGTCCCTCGCTTGCAGCTCGGGCCGTTCTTTGTATTACCACCCTAGTTGTGTAATGTACTATTATACCACACCTGGCCATAAAGCGGCTTTTTCCGTGCGCGCAGCGTGCCAAGTGTAGACATAAAATGATGTACACAACACGTCATTTACGTCCCTCGCTTGAAGCTCGGGCCGCAAACACCTGCGATCTCGGGCTTTCTTTTATTACCACCCTAGTTGTGTAATGTACTAAAACATTGCGCCCATCCCTATACGCAGCCATTACGTGCGTCAAAGCTGGGATTAATAGTGCAGGGGCGCCGTGACGCATCTGATGACGTACTAAACTAGGGCATGCAATCCCGATACCTGTTAATTGTACGGGTATACCAAGATTCCTGTATTAGTTATACAAACAATATAACGATGTCAGGAATTAAATTTAAAATGACATTGAAGAAGTTACTCGCTCAGAATTGTTTTTATAGTTTAAATTAAATGAATATTTTGACTCTAACCTGACATTTATTGATGCATAATTTATAATAAAAATTAATTCCTATTTAATTAAATTAATTGTTAATTGTTACTAATAATGTGATATGATGATAGATAAATTATAATAGCAATCGTAATTTGAAATGTTGACTATGTATTGTTTGTCTTTTATCACGACAAGTATAGTTTACATGTAATTATAGTTATATTTAAAACTATTGCATGCTCTGATGGGTAGATTATGCGCTCTTGAAATAATTTAAACATCTTCATATTATGTACTCACCATAATCTTGCAATAAAGATCAATTTCATTTCCGGTATTTAATGCTCTAGTACGAATGTTATCGGATGCCATTCACAACATATGAACCAAAAAGCGTTCCTAATAGTACATTACACAACTAGGGTGGTAAAACAAAGAAAGGCCGAGATCGCAGATGTTTGCGGCCCGAGCTGCAAGCGAGGGACGTAAATATGCGATCGAGGGCTTTCTTTATTACCTCCCGTGTTGTGTACATCATTTTATGTCTACATATAAAATATATTGCCTAATTCTAAGGCACCACGGCACCAACTAGTCATTTTTTACAATATAAAAAAAAGGTTTTACTCATAAAAAGCTTTTATTTAATAAAATTAGGTACTTTTGTAATCTTAATAATAATACCCCTAAAAAATAATACCCAAGCAGTCTCACATCAATGCCAATTCTTACTTTCTTTCGGTGCATGGTTCATGATATTAATGGATATGATTTTGTATTGTAGCATTAACGAATGCCAACGAATTCTAAATATTTTATTAGAAGCGAAAAAATAAAAATTATATGCCTCGCCGAGGAGATGCAGGTTCGAATCCTGCCCGAGACATATAATTTTTAATTTTAGTTCTTTTAATAAAATATTTAATGGATAATATTAAAAGTTATTTTTACTTATTAGTATTCCGTTTTGAAAGTAAAAAAAAAAAACATAAAAAGACGAGCACAAAAAAACAAATTAAGACATAATATATATACAGTACACTAATGACATTAGGGTTGTGCAACTGCGTCCTTTTAAGGTGATTCGAGTCGGTCAGTTTTCTATACAAACATAAAGAGGGTCATCGTTTGCTTCCACGGCACCAATTACGTTTGAAATTTGTTTTAGTTTATAGCTTAATACATTATATTTGCGAAAAAATGACAACGACTAACTCTCAAAAAGGCAAAAAAATATATATATTAGTAAAAACGTTTAGTTTCAAATTATACTGATAGATGGCGCTGCCCTTTAAGTGCCAATTGCACGTTAATTCTGACTTTTGAAACTTCTCATGTCATTTCGCGCAGGCAAGATGTATCAAATTATAAAATAAAACATATTTTAAACATAATTGATGCGTGGAAGAAAACAATGACCCTCTTTATGTTTTTATGGAAAGGCGACCAACTCGAATCACATTAAGCTGTACAACCATAATGTCCCTAAAAAACTGTTTTAAATTAACCAATTTTATAGCAGGTTCGTTTTTACCCGACTGCGGCGAAGCCCAAAGGAGTAATGTGTTTGACCTGTATGTATGTATGTATGTCCGTTCCTGTGTCCGCTCGTAACTACTCAACGGCACAACCGATTTTGATAAATGATACATCATTGGATTCGTCTTGATGGCGCGAGTGTCACTCTGCCGTCCTAGTCTAAAAGGCGACTTTTTACTATGAACTTCCATAGCAAAAAGTCGCCTTTAAGACTAGGACGGCAGCACTGGGTATATGTTCGTTAAAATAAACAAAATGGCGGATTTTATGCACTTTTAAAGTGCACCGCGGTCGGGTTTTTTTTTAGTAAAAATATTTAGTTAAAAGAAGATGTCCGAAGTTAAGAGCTTATTGAACAGAATGTTAATCTCATTTTTTGTGTAACGAAAGTCAACCATATAAATTGTATGGTAAGGTACATTCGTTACACAAAACAACAAAAGTAACATTTTGTTAAATCAATTCCTTAACTAAGGACACGTTTTTTTTGAACGACCCACCAAAACATCTCACGAGTTATTCGTATTGAGCTCATTAGAATAATTAAATTCCACAGAAAGTAAGTTTCGACAGCATTAGACATAATCCAGGTCGGCAATCCAAACATATTCAATTACCTGGGCATTAGGGAGCCGGGCTTTCAGCCAAGATATTAATAGCATGCCAATAGACCGGGAGATAGTGTAGTGACACAAAATTTCCGGTCATCTGTACCAGTACGGCGACCCTTCAGAGGTCTAATTACGACGTAATGACGAAAAGAAAAATGATGGTCAAGCGCTGGCACCGGCGTGGCGGCCCAAACGCGTGGGCGATAATCGAACGTGTCGGGAAAATTACGAGAGCCGAATGATTTGTAACACAAAAATTCTGGTGTTTTCCGATGGTCAATGAAAAACGTAGTAGGTAGGCGGTAGCGTAATGCCGTACTATGGTTGAGCTTTCTTTTATAGACAATATTTTCGAAGAATTTTGTTTCACAAAAAATGTGTCTCATAATTTCATTTCGCAGAATAATCAATTTACAGACCATTTATTTCATAGAAATTCAGTTACTCGATTATTACATCAAAAATAGTAACTGCAGTGCACAAGAAAAAACTATAACGTCAAATTAATTTATGCCACACCTGGCCATAAAGTGGATTTTTCCGCACGCTACGCGTACGGAAAAAGCCGCTTTCTGGCCAAGTGTAAACATAAAATGCTGTACACAACACGGGAGGTAATAAAGAAAGCCCTCGATCACATATTTACGTCCCTCGCTTGCAGCTCGGGTCGCAAACTTCTGCAATCTCGGCCTTTCTTTGTATTACCACCCTAGTTGTGTAATGTACTATTCACACGTTAGTAGCTTTTGTAACCAATCACAGATTTTTGTCAGTAATCTTTAATTTGGTTATGTGGGTTTTTGGTTACTTAATTACTTAAGTGTACGGAAGGTTCCCTTGTTTTGGGATAATTTCATTTGTCTGAATGTGTTATTTATCCGAATAATCTATACGCATAATTGTTATTTTGTACCTGGTACCATCGACTTTTCAGAATAAATTTTAAAAATAACCTAAACTAACTTACTTAAGTACCTACCTAAAAGATTTTCCAAAATATTTTCCGTGAAAGCCAGTCAAAAATAATGCAAAACAAATTCGTACTAACAATACTTTCTAATAGAGGAAACCCATAGTAATTTTTTTTCCTAGAAAAGGTACATCGGGAAGTTGTAATTTATTTTTTGGTGTGCAATAAAGTATGATTGTATTGTATTGTACATCGCGCGGCTTATATGTGTGCTCCCATAAACACACTACAACCAAAGTTTTACGAATGCGTAAGAATGCTTCAGTACGAATCGCATCATCTGCACCTCAACCTTGAATACGTCTGGCGCGCTTCTAAACGGCCGATGGATGACTACTTGTCTGTCTTTATACTTTGCCCTTGTTTGTCCGAATCTGGTTACAAAAGTTACCAGCCGTACCGCTATCCGTATCACGCGGTATTTAAATGGATATCGGTATTAATCTACCTATTTTTCCATTACTCTCAATGTATAATATTAATTTACATCAAACACCAAACAAACAAAAGACTTACATTCAGTAGTTTTTTGATTACTTACGTCCTTACGTGCACAAAACTGGTTACAAAGATACCACTGCGCTATCCGTATTACGCGGTATTGAAATGGATATCAGTATTAATCTACTTATTTTTCGATTACTCTCAATATTATAATATATATTTATATCAAACAGCAAACAAACAAAAAACTTAAGTTCAGTAGTTGTTTGGTTACTTACGCCTTACGTGCAAAACTGGTTACAAAAGTTACCAGCCGTACCGCTATCCGTATCACGCGGTATTTAAATGTATATCGGTATCAATTTACTTAGCTTTCGATTACTCTCTATTGATAATATTAATTTACCTACATCATAAACCAAACAAAAAAAAACTTTAGTTCAGTCGTTTATTGGTTACTTACGTCCTTACGTGCAAACTGGTTACAAAGGTAACCAGTCGTACCGCTATCCGTTTCACGCGGTATTTAAATGGATATCGGTATTAATTTGGCGTGCGGTGCGTTGAATAGTCCAGCCACAGTATTAAGCTCAACTTGAATAATTCGGTTAGCTTCCAGCGGCTTTGAAATGTATAACATTGTTCGTGATATTCATCCGCACTATTCAGGTCATCTGGGAAACTGATCTTTTTGTAGTATTCAGTTGGGTCGTGCGCACAGTAATTAAGAATAATATGTATAAATAAAAACATTTATTGCGACACTTGTATAATAATACAGTTAGAAAACTTACAAAATATAAGGGGTTTCCAAATTAGATGCCAATACTTTTACAGCTGATAGTAGGTACTTGTCCTTAGAAGTAGACTTAAGCATTAAAATAATACAAAGTTTATGTTAGTTTTTGGAGAAAATTAGAAAAACAGTGGTGCCACGTTATAACACCCTGTTAATGGGATAAGCAAAATTCAGCGATTAAGACTTCTTTGATTATCGTACGAAACCTCTTTATGCAAGCTCTCTTGACAGAAAGTGGTAACCACCTAGTCAGTTAAATGCACAGAATGATCATGTTTGCCAGAATTTTAATTTAATTATTTTGTTAGGAAAATAAAAAAATATACATAAAAAGTTTTCTTAGTTCCTATTTAAACTTAAATATTTTGGTGTATGTTAATGTTTCTTAAAGTATTGGCATCTATGGTAAACTTTGTTTTTAATTTGACGTATACTCGCTAGTGACACGCAGTCAACGTCAGTGACATTCAGTGCATCAAAGAATTTAGTTCGGAAACTTGTGTTTTTCTTAAAAACCGCAGGAATTTATTTGTCTGTTAAGTTGGTAGTTGTGCATTTTTAATGTAAAGTTAGTATTGAACGCATAATCCTTGACGTAAGTTTAACCTAGATTTAGAAGTCTGTGGCTGCTAGCAGTATCTTTTTGCGACTATAAAGACACAAGTGCTTTTATGAGGACTAGAGTATACTCATATTCTCTCAACTCATATTATGCTCTGAACTCATATTATGTATGTTCTTATATTAGTGTTCGTGACCAAGTAAAAAACAGATAAAAGTACAGGAGTAGAAAAATAGTACATTACACACTTGGGTGGTAATAGAAAGAAAGGCCGAGATCGCAGTAGTTTGCGGCCCGAGCTGCAAGCGAGGGACGTAAATATGCGATCGAGAGCTTTCTTTTTTACCTCCCGTGTTGTGTACATCATTTTATGTCTACACTTACGCTGAGCGTACGGAAAAAGCCGCTTTCTGGCCAGGTGTGGCATAAAATCATTTTTAGCTGAAGGGCGTACGGATTTTCCCAAATAATGTTTTTTTTAGAGTCGTAACGGACATTTTCTTTTGAAATTTACTGCGTAAACGACACCATTTACTAAACTATTGAGCTTATCAGTTGGTTTGAAGTTTCGATGTTACTGCGTAAGGGACAACATTTCCTAAACTATTGAGCTTATCAGTTGGTTTGCAGTTTCGATGTAGTCATTTCAACTGCAGAATAACTGCACTTTTACAGCCAGAACGCAGCCCGTCCGTAACGGACTGTACAAAGCGAAATAATCAAGGATACAAAGACGAGTACCAGGAGAGCATAGAAAGCCGATAGTTGGAACATTTTCAGCGGCTCTGTTCAATTTGAACGGCAGCTGGCTGAGACGAGCTGTCGCTCAAAGCTACCGATGCTATTGGCTTGTGGGTAAATTACATTCTGATACAGAACGAAACCGAGAGAACGCTTTTACATTACGAAACGATCGGAACAATTGTATTACTTTAACCTTTAACTACACACATAATACGATCAAAAAACGCAAATTACAACTAGCATAAAGATAAACTGCTTTGATAAAACAAATTTCTTATTTGTGAAAATATTATTATTGCTTCGTGGAAGAAAACTTTGTTTATTTAATAGGAAAGACAAAAATAAAAACAAACTAAAGTAACTAAAGCGAGGTAAAAATTTAACATACTTAAAACTAAATCTAAACCGGGCAATTGGGAAATAAATCAGAAACGCATATTGATATAGAAGTGACCGCATGAATATAATATATTCGGATAATATGAGATGTCAAATCGCCTATCCGATTAGTATTTCCAATTTTCCGTTAAAATAAATACATAAAAACAGACGTAGGTATACATTTTTACTTACAAAATGTCTTCTAGCATTGACACCAATCAATGAAAGTAAAAAATATAATTAATTCGTAACTTAAACGATACCGGTAATTTACGGTAACGGTAAATCAATATTAACACTAAACTAAATCAACCTGCATGTAGGTTGACGTCATTTGTCTGTCATTGGCACGAAAAGTACGGTCCCCGCACATGATATACTTACTAAACGGAAAGATATTTGCCTATAGCTTGGCAACTTCGTTGGTGACACTCACCTGTGTGCATTTTGTTCCGTGCAGCCGTAACTACTTACACAATTTACCGCCAACACGAACGGCCTCCGGAGGCAGCCTCCGTCGGTCGCCGTTCGTGTTGGCGGTAACTTGTGTAAGTAGTTACGGCTGCACAGAACAAAAAGCACACAGGTGAGTGTCACCAATGAAGTTGCGAAGCTATAGTATCAAGACTCCTCTTTCTTGTGATGTTGCCATAAAAATAAAAAAATAAAAATAAAATAGTTTATTTCTGCGAGTAGGCCCTCAAGCGCTCTTTTACAAGTCTGATTCTAAATATGTATTATTTCTTTTCTTTTGGCTCTTCTGGTGAGATAGCGCCGGAAGAAACTCACCAGTTTCTCTTTTTTTTTTAATGTTAAATAAAACAAAAGGTATGACATTATTACATTCGATTTTATTAATACGTTCCGTTACGTAATATGTTTTTTTTTCATTAAAACCTTTATTGAACTCTGCAAACTTAGCGTAGTCGCACTCTAACAATTTACATCTATCTGCCTCAGCCTGAAATCCAGAATCCAATTTTATTCCACATATAAAAATATTGACTAGTGCGCCACAAATGCTTATAAAGTGGAAAGATTTCATAAAAATCTATAATGTTATGAGAAATTCTGCAGAACTGAAGTCGAGTGCACAATTTAAGTCAATATTATGTAAAGTACGGGCACACTAACTCTGGATCAAGAATTCCGATTTTTATTATTGGAATGGATTTCTCGAGTGGGGTTCCTACAATGGGCTAGACGACTAAAAAAAACTGTTTAGTCCGTCAGCTAGATTATTAAAAAATATTGTACACGTATTTTTTCTTTTGTTTGACAAACAAAAAATGACAAGGATAGAGTGCTTAGAAGTTTCAAGTGACGTCACTTATAGGTACAATTTTCACCTAGTGACGTCACAAGCCCCCACTCCCGAAGTTTGATGATCTATAACCTTGTCGAATTTTAATATTTTGATACTAAAGTAAACAAAAAAATACGTGTCCCATATTTCTCCATAATCTAACTGACGGAATAAATCCCACTTCCCACTAATATTATAAATGCGAAAGTTTGTGAAGATGTTTGAATGTTTGTTACCTTATAACGGGGTAACAACTGGATGGACCAAGCTGAAATTTGGCATGCAACTAGATCAAGTCCTGGATTGAAACATAGGATACATTATATCCCGGTAAAGAGTTCCTTTGGGACAATAACGGGAACAACGCGGGCGAAGCCGCGGGAAAATGCTAGTACAATTATATAGTTTTAACCCAGTCGTCATCCCTATGCTAATGTCCAATCAGCGTCAATAATATCTATTACTCTAATATTCAATTCATATACAGGGTGCCTTGGGGGCTTTCAATAACCCACAGCCTGTAGACGCTTGCAACACCAGGGACATTACGTGCGTGTTGCCGACCCCTTAATAGTACATTGTGTATCAAGGGTGGTAAGTAAGGAATTACAAACAAGTGTTTGTTACAATAACACGAGTACCGGGCGTTCCGTTCTGTAGTCGGACCCGAACGTCAGTTTTGTTAGAGAGAGAGAGAGAGAGAGAGAGAGAGAGAGAGAGAAAGACTCCTGTACCTAGTAATATTACTTATTCTGTGGTAAAACTCGGAATTTATTAATTGTCACGGCAACAAAATTACAAGTGGACAGGATTAATCAAATGAGTAAGCTAAGCTAATACGTAATGAGTTTGCAAACTGTACATCACATTAACAGTTTCAAAATGGAATGCCTATGTAAAAACTTCACATCCTAAGGGCTTTACTTATGTTCTTTACCAATAGATAACTATGAAATTCAGAACTATATATCCAACTATATTTATTTATGTAGTAAAAGTTTTCTGTTTCGAACTCGCTATACGAAACCAAGAACAAGAACAGAAGCCCAACTTACACCGAAAGAACTCCCCGTTTGAAGTGACAACAAAATATAATTTAAGTTGAAAATTGCACCGCGCGTGGACACAACTCGAGAACAATTGCAGCTGCGGCGTGCAACTTTAAAGGAATAATGTCCTAAGTCAAACACAGTGGAAAGGAACAATACAGTCGATCGACCTTTTTTTATTGACCTAGTGAGCGATGCGAATGAACTTCAGCTTAGGCAAAAAAACCCCAGACTAAAAAAACTCTAATAGTAAAAATAATCTGTTCCTACCTATCTATTTATTGTAGGCACATAAAAGTAGCTTTTAAGTTGAGTTCTTATATTTTGTTTGCTGTCGGGGACCAATTACATGCAATTCTAAAAATTATTCCATTTTAGGTATGCCGAAAATACCTTAGGGGAGGCCGAGGGGTTTTGATACAAAGGTGAGTTCAAACATGGTCAATTTTGCGGAATCTGTAACCGTTATCGAGCTGGAAATAACTCTGTTTAGCTGTGTCCTACCACCGGCGGGCCCACCAGCCGTCCTTGCCACAAGACAACTATTTTAAAATAAACAAATAAATACAAGTTTTCATTTGTTTCTTGTTTTTATTTTAAAACGAAGAGAAAATTACATACCGAGGTCAGTAAAGTATAATGATTGAGGTTATTTACCCCTTGTTGCACCGTCGGTACCGCTCACTGTTGGTAAGTTATGCATGTTGCATATAATTGCAGGTGTTTTGTATGCCCAGTGTAGTGTAGTGTATGTTAAAGGACTATTTCCACCAAACGGCCCGCATTGGCTCGGAACGGAAAGAATTTTATGGCCTTTAAACGATACTGCATCATATGTGTACTGTTTTTAAGTCTACATTACAGTCGAGTTCATCATTATCTGCGCAAAGAACGGATCAAAAATATCTGATCTAGTTCTTATGCTTCTTAAAATAGGGTCTTGTTCAGATGTTTTTGGTCCAATCTTTGCTCAGATAATGATGAACTCAACTGTACCAAGCTGCGCACAACAGCTTGACCGCGGGCGTCTTCCGCGACACGTGATCGTAACCGAAAGTATGCTGCGACACGCAATTACTATTTGAACTATTTGACTGGGTGCGGATACGTTCCCAAGCAACCGTACGGTGCCTATCGTGGGCGTCGACATTCTGTCGGCCGCGAACGGCTGTTACCGGCCGATCGTATGCGTCGACACGGTGCCGGACGCGATCGGTTGTCGCCGCATCCGTTCCGATCCGATGCGGGCCGTTTGGTGGAAATAGTCCTTAAGAATTCGGCTTTTGTCGCACACTGGCTAAGTAGGTATCCCGATACGGGACCTCTTACAAACTTACGTCTAAAAGGCCTAAACTAAAATTCAATAGAAATCAATGTGCAACACTTACCGACTCGTGGGCTTCTTTGCATCAACACAGTCAGAGTCTGGGTCGATAATCCGTCAAAAGTCAGACGTTATCGTCAGAAGACCAATTCCAAACTGGCCGGGTCTCCAAGTTGCAGACGTCGCACACGCAAAACAATTAGTCAGGATTCCAATACTTCGCGCATTAGCGCGTACGAAAAAAGGATTCCATCACTTAAAATTACAGGACTAAAATAAATTACTCCAAATTCGAATTGTACCAAAGGGAACAAATTTCGCCTCCACGCGCCAACAATATAGTATTTGCCTGTAGTCAATATAAATAACTACACGCTAGCCTTTAAATCAGCCTTCGAAAATATGCTAAAATGAACTAAACATCGCCTAATTAGGGTTTTAAACGATTTTTAAAAGATCAAAAACTATAAGTAAGAAGATGATTTGATGTTTGAATAAAATTACGTCATTTCACTTTTTTCCATAGAAACTTCATACTATCTGAGCGTTTTGACACATCATAAAAATAAACAACACAAACGCAAACGCGTGGTCGCGGGTAGACTGACACGAATGCTGAAAAGGGTTACGAAACGTCGGGACTTAAAATGTAGTAATATACGCGATTTAATCCGTTTAAGTTGTTTTATTACTATGAGTGATAATCGCGGAAACCGAAGACAATATTAAAAAGTAACGATTTGATCTGTCAGGAAAGTACCCTATTCGTTGCGAGAGGGTTATGAGAGAGACTGTCAAATTGACATCTAGCACGTGCTGTCATATGAATGGTTTTAACATTCCATTCCGAAACGCATCTGACTTAACAGTGTAGCGTAAAGCATAGTGATACTCACATGTTTTACAATTAAAGTATCTGTATTTGAGGAGCGGAGCGGAGCGTAAATTCTATTGGTACATTTTGGCCCAACTCCAATTCTATTGGTACATTTTGACCCAACTCCGCTATTCTCCAGCCCGTTCCGCTCCAGTGGTCGGACAAAGTTCGTGTTTCTCTAAGGCTGCGTCCGATTTTAATTAAGTTTACCAACTGTAGATTTTTCACCTGTGTCAAAACTCTTCATAACTTTTTAACCTTTTAACTGAGATTCTCAACTCAAGATTTATTATAATTAAATGTACGTTTACATTACGGGTAACGAGGTTTTTAGACCCTATAAAGTTGGTAATAGGAAAGGCTTCGCAGGACGCATTGTTCGAAGCAAGGCACTTGAAAACCAACAAGTTTGTTTATTAAGTTTTGTATGGCTATATTTTTATTCGGTAAATGGAGGATGTCAGATGTGTACTTACAATGCTATTGTGTGAAATAAGTTTTACTAAGTTGAATTGAATTGAATAAATGTCTTTATTTCGTTTTGAGTTATATCCTTATTGAGCTTACTATGGGACTAGTTCGATTTGTGTAACATTGTCCCATCATATGCATATTCATATTCAGTTTTGATTGTATTGAACAATGTACAACATTAGAAGGTAATCTGTTTGTTAGAACCTTTATTTACAAGATTTTATTTAGTTTCACATGTTTCGGTGTCTGTGTCACTGTAATCAAATCTTACAAGTTAAATTTGGCCCACTTCCCGTTTTCCAATTAGCTGAAATCTAGCGAGATAATATGTATGTACCTAAAGCAGATGACTATGCTGTATTGCTATGACATGAAGCTGATCTGATGAGGAGCAGGATGGTAACAATAGGATCATCCAAATTACATAAGATAAATCGTGGAAAAAATCGAGCCACGTCATGACGTCACTCGGATATTCAACACGCTATATCTTCATTATTTTTGGCTGAATTCGCAAAAAAATACGTGTCCAATATTTTTGATAATCTGACGGACTATGAACAATCAGGACACAAGCCTATTCTAGGAGAGACACCTAAACAAGGCACCTAAGACAAAGTATAAAGACAACCAAGTAGTACGACTTCGGCCATTTAGGAGCGCGCGACACGTATTTACACAGACGCACGACGCGCGTCTGTGTGAGTGAACGCCATACTGTGGCAGTCTCGCGCAGTCGCAAATGCTTGCCTGTGGTGCGTCCGTACACGGCGCGCACGCATGCGCGCTCCCGATGTACCTTTTGTTCGAAGAAAAACTACCGTATACCGTGCCTAAGAAGCCAGGCCCACTTTGAAAAATAACCCAGATACCAATGCCGTTCCTTTTTACCCCTCATACCTTATTTGACACTGTCATACCCCGTCAACGGCTATACCCGGCCACTTACCCGGCGCTTGCAATCCCTATATACCCCCATAACGCGGTATCGGCACATAAAGGCGCCCGTCCACTTGAAAGGCTCGTTCAATCAAACGGTTTTATGACGCCCACAAATCTCGCGGTCAATGTATGACGTTTGGATCGTTGCCAGTGGAATGTTACCCTTAATAGCTGGGTATTTTTAAGGGGCCACTTTTTAGTTGCGATTCCCTTTTAGACGACGTAGCGACTGCATCTTTTTTGATACATATATATCAAGCTATAATATAATGAAATAAAAATTGGAGGACCGTGGAGCTAAATTTTGTCACTTTTGGTTACGCACTTTTTCAAGAAAACACAATAAACAGACGAAGTCAAAAAATAACGAAAAGTAAACGTTAGTAGGTAGTACTTCAAATAAAAAATATACGTAACAAAAAGTATAAATGTTTACTTTTTGTTACGTATTCTTTTAATTTTAAGAATTGAAAAAGTGCATAACTAAAAAAACTAAATTTAACACCACGCTGACAATTATTTAATTGGGCACAAGGAAAAATAGGAATGCCCTGGTATTATAGAACCTTTAGGGCATAGCTGATTTTATAGAACTTTTCTAAATAACTAAATATTTTTACTAAAATAAACCCAACCGCGGTGCACTTTAAAAGTGTCTAAAATCCGCAATTTTGTTTATTTTCACAAAATTCATACCTAGTGACACTCGCGCCATCAATACGAATCTAATGATGTATATGACATTTATCAAAGTCGGTTGTACCGTTGAGTAGTTAACAGCCGACATAGGAACGGACATACATACATATATACATACATATATACATACATACATATCGTCGCCGTAGAGCGAAAAGTCACCAAATCGTTCATGGTCATTTTTGAGTTATGAGGGTTTAAAGAAAAAATAATAAAAAAAATTACTACTGAATTTATGCTAAGATTAAATTGTGGTTTTATATGTGTTTATTCATTGGAAACTGCTATTCTTTGGGCTCAAAATGGATTTATATTATTCACACTAACGATTTAGGAGCGATAATTAATTTTTGCCCTGAAATATTACACCCTAATTATGAGTTAGTGATTTTTTGAACGAAATTAATGATTATTTGCCCACATTTTAGTGCGTCTAGATTTAACTAAGTAAAGTTAGTTGAATTATGACTGCTATGATAAAGTGAAAATACAAGTTAGTTAAAAACTACTTACTATAATATTTTTTTGGATTCTGCTTAATATTTAAGGATCAAATTAAATCACGTAATTTAAAATTCTGCGAACACTTTAATAAAATAAAATGGACTACAAATCAAATAAAGTTCACTCACAAATCAAATTAAAAGGAACTTCAAAACAAAAAACTTCAGAGTTTCAAAACAAATTAAAATTATTATCAGAAAATCCGTAAAAATAACAATGTTCTTAGTAAAATAGCGTAGTAGTAGCATCACAGTCACTCTTTGACCTCTTCATCTGTTTCTGTGACATCATGCTCACACAATCGGTCAATAACTGTCTTATTGGTCGGTAGACTTTGGTACCATGAATGAAGCTCTCGAGGAATAACTCCTTTAGTGCATAAATTTAAGAGATCTTTTTTTTTCGCCTCAGATATAGGCAATGCCTGTGGATATGCCTTTGGAATGGGATAGGCTTTAACTTATTGATCCAGTCCTCGGCGTCGTCATGGTTGTCTGGTTCATCAGATACAAGCAAACAAGATAACAAGATAACAAGATAGAAACAAAGATTACTCTTGCCCGTTCTCTTTTACTCCCTCTTCTGGATTACGGGGATACTGCGTTCCTTGATTTAAAGGAGGAACTGCTTGACAAGCTTGAGCGTTTGCAAAATGTTTGCATTCGGTACATTTTCGGTCTCCGCAAATTCGACCACGTATCCTCCTTCCGCTCGCAGCTCAAGTGGTTACCAATCCGTCGCCGTAGAGACGTACACACCTTGTCTCTCCTTTTTAATGTTCTGTTTGTCCCCTCTTCTCCATTCTACCTTTCCGAGAGGTTTAAATTTATGGCGGAGGATAGTGGCCACCGGCTGCGCTCTAGTGCAGATTTGTCTCTCTCAATACCTCTTCATAATCATCGCTCTTACGGCAAATCCTTCACGGTACACTCTGTAAAATTATGGAACAAATTGCCACCGTCTTTCAGACAGTGTCGGTCTGTAGCTTCGCTTAAGGGGAAATTAAAAAAGTTGTGGTTGCCCTCTGACTGAATACTTGACACGTTTTATGATTTTTACAGGTTCTGTATATTTTTATGTATTGCTATATGTATATATACTCATATATATGTATTTATTTATTTATATATGTATACAGTATATGTATTTATTTTATTTATTTACATATAAATACCTCTATAATCTCTTGTACATGTTTCTCAGTTTGTCTACCATCTCTCTTGTCTCATCACTCAACTGCTCAAAGGTTAACTGGAAGAGATCCCTCAAAGGGATAAGTTCGCCTTTGTACATATACCTTAATCTTGTAACCCTGTAATTTGTCTTATTTTGTGCAATAAAGTGTTTACATACATACATACAAGCCCCTTGCGCCTCCTTGTGCGTCTCAGCGGCTTTGGCGGGCCGCTGTAAATCTGTTGGACATTAAATTCAGAGTAGGGACCCTCATGGCTGTAGCGAAATTTGACGACACCAGGACGCTGCTTCTCAAATCTGAGACACTCAAATTTAAGCCACGTCAATTTGTTGCCGTCAGTGTTGTGTGTCGTGTTTCTAACGACAGCTTCATTCAACGCCCTGACATCGAGCATTTCGTCGTGAAGTAACTCTTTTACGATGTATGGTGGAGCAGATTCTCGGTGCCTTTTGGAACGGGCACGTTCCATTATATTTTTCCTGCGGCACTGGGCGAAAAGTCACTAACTTGCGAGCGAATTTCAATCAAATCACGTCGGCGTACAGTACAGTCTTTATTGTAAAATTAATTAAATATGATTAGTTATTGTATTGTATATTTTTTTGTAGGGTAAAACTCATTAAAACTGTTTAATTAATTATCGCTTTGGTTAAATGATGTACATTGCCTTACAACTATGAATGAAAGATAACTAATTAGAGTTAGTTAATTTTCGCTTTCACAATTTTGACATACCAGGTATTCAAAAAGTAACTAAGTAAATTAAGTGACTTTTTGAATGAGGTTCTTCGTGGTTAAATAGTTTAGTAATACTTAGGCAAAAAATAACTAAAATTACTTAGGTACGCTCATAAATAAGTGACAAGAAGTTTAAAAATGTATAACGGAATTAGGTATTTTTCGACTAAAATATTGAATCCGAAGTGAGTTTTTAGTTAGTTCTTTAACTTTGTAAAATTGAAACTATGATCGCTATTGCTACCGCAATAAGACTGAAATTTGGAGGAAAAAAATGAGATTTTGATGACATATATAAGTCAATTTTGGCCATTTTGTGATTTGGTGACTTTTCGCTCTACGGCGACGATATATAGATACATACGTACATAAAGGTCAAACACATAACCCTCCTTCGGGCTTCGCCGCAGTCGGGTAAAAATCAAACAGACGAATGAACAACCATCCTTATTTTGGAAGTTGATAAAAACGGATAGTCGTGTTTTTGGCATACATACTAATATACGGTTTGGAACCACTTAGCCTCAGGATAGCGTTGGCTCTCTGCGTTTATTCTACCGTATATACAACGGGGAGTGCTCTGAAGAACTTTTCGGGCTGGTGCCTCCGTCACACTTCTATCACCGTACTTCCCGCCTTAGGAATAAGGTTCACCCACACTTTTTAGATGCTTGGCGTCCCAAGAACAAGCGGGCATCACGCTCTTTTTTGCCAAGGACCGGCAAGATGTGGAATAAACTCCCACCTGAGCTATCCCCAGCGTGCTATGACATGGGGTACTTCAAGAAACGAGTACACAGGGCCCTCAAGATCGGCAACGTATAGGTAACACCTCTGGTGTTGCAGATATCCATGGGCGACGTTGACTGCTTTCCATCAGGCAGCTTGCCGCTATTATAACAACAAATAGGTACTTTTTTTTTTTTTAAACCTGACAAACTCACAACCCATAACCGGGCATAGTGATTGTCGGGCCAGGTGGTTGGCCGTTGCGGTCCCTGGGCTCGAACCAGGTCGCTGGCCAGACCACCAACAAATAGGTACTAAAAACAAGTAAAGTTAAAAATAACAAGGGGTCCCCATGCAAGAAACGTGTTTTTTGGCGTCTTTTTGCTCGATAGTGGGTGGTTACAATTCGTGTGCCAATCCAACTCGCACTTGGCCGGTTTTATTGCAGACTATTATTTTTGTTATTCCTTTATACGACTGGCTTAGCTAGTGGTTAGTGACTCTGCCTACGAAGCTGACGGTCCTGGGTTCGAATCCCGGTAAGAGCACATATTATTTGTGTGATGATATTTGTTCCTGAGTCTTGGATGTTTTCTATGTTTTTAAGTATTTGTATCTATTAAATATATCGTCGTCTAGTATCCATAATACAAGCCTTATTGAGCTTACTATGGGACTAGTTCGATTTGTGGTAAGATTGTCCCCTAATATTTATTTATTTATTAATCAATTGTCTCGTGCTCGCCACGAAAATTAAAAATTGAAACGTTATTTTCAAGTTTTAATCAGAAATACGATTCAAAATGAGCCTTTCGGGTTTAGTTTAAATCTATTTGAGGTTTGTTTACGTATAATTATTACAAAAGTGTGAGCGGTGATGAAAATGATAATTATTGAAAACAAAGGGTTAAAATTTAATAAAACATTAACATTTTCATAAAATGCTTCGTTATTTCGTTTAGTTAATGTAACTTGATAATAATGAATAACAGGGACCGTACTTTTCGTGCCGATGACAGGCAAATGACGTCGACCTACATACAGGCTGATTTAGTTAAGGTTTTATATTGATTTACCGTTACCGTAAATTACCGGTACTGTTAATTATTTTTTTTACTTTCATTGATTGGTGTCAAATTGTCAATGGTAGAAGACATTTTGTAAGTAAAAATGTATACGTCTGTTTTTTTATTTTATTTTAACGGAAAGTTGGAAATATTAATCGGATATGCGATTTGGCACTATACTTATCCGAATGTATTATATTCATGCGGTCCATTCTATATCAAAATGCGTTTCTGATTTTTTTTCCAATTTCCCCTTTCAATAAATAAGATAACACAGGCAGACACATCTTGATTTATGTGGCTTCTACCATTGACACCAACTAATGAAAGTAGTGATAAAATGAATTCGTAGTTTTTACGATACCGGTAACGACAAATCCATCTAAAACCTAAAATGAATCATGCTGTATGTAGCTTGACATCATTTTTACGCCATCGGCACGAAAAGTACGGTCCCTGTGAATAACTATAACTATACCTTTATAAAATGTTTTTTGCAATGTTTTTTTACTATCAGAATTTTCAGCATAAAATATTTTCAGTGAAATATAGCTGTGCAAAGAAAATAATTGCGTTATTGATCATACTTTCCACATAATAAATTGATATTATAAACAACTAGCATTTACCCGCGGCTTCGCCAGCGTTGTTCCCGTTACTGTCCCAAGGGAACTATTTGCCGGGATATAAAGTATCCTATGTTCCAATCTAGGACTTGGTCTACTTGCATGCCGAATTTCAGCTCAATCCATCCAGTTGTTACCCCGTTATTTAGTAACAAACATCCAAACTTCTAAATATCCAAACATCTAAATTTCTTCATAAACTTTTTCACATTTATAATTAGAGACCGGATCTGATGTAGCGATCTCAATATTAATATGGATATGACTAGTGCAATTCGTTAAATACATGTCATGTTGGTTATATAAGGTCTTAATTTTTACTGTGACATTGTGAAGAAGAAATATTAAAGAAGAAGTTACGATAAGTTACATTGTTTTTGTGTGTAGAAAAAATAATAAATTATACCAGTCATATCCATATTAATATTGAGATCGCTACATCAGATCCGGCCTCTATTTATAATATTAGTGAGATAGTGTGATATATCTATATAAGTGTACAAACGCATACACGTTGCAATAAAGTCGACATTCGTTTACAATTTATGTACAGTTAACAGTGTGTACAGTTCAACAAGAAGAGAACTAGGTATACATCGACCGGGGGGGTTTTCACCTAGGAGTGACGTCACAAGCCCCCACTCCAGAAGTTTGATAATCTAACCTTGTCGATTTTTAATATTTTGATAAACCAAAAAATACGTGTCCCATATTTTTTCATAATCTAACTGACGGACTAAATAGAATTATATAGTTTTAACCCAGTCGCCATCCCAATTCACAAGAAAAATCACTAAAAACATTCTGGAACGAAACCAGGAATTGCGTACAAAAAGCTAAGAAGTTTAAGTAGATACTTAGCTTCACCCGGAATTATGCCTCAAAACCTTGAAAACTATTTAATGGCATTTCACAGCTTCATAAACATCACGGTAAAAACTAATAAACAGTTTTAATTGGCCAACTTTGTTTATCTCAAGGGTTGGAAAAGATGCAATATTTTAGCCAAAACCGGAACCTAGAAACAGTATTAGGGTAATATAAAAATAATTTGATAAAACTATAGTTAGGTAATAATATTATAAGGTAACAACAATTTGTTATTCATCCAGCATGAATTAGATAGAGTTCAAATAAAATTTTAGATGTGACCGAAAATAAGGTTTAACACAGAGCCCTAATACCTATTTGTACTTTTATAAAAACTTTATGCGGAAGCTAAAAGCACAGTCTAAACCTTATTCCATTCCTGCCAGCACGAATTATTCAATAATATTCTAACACAATATTTATATCAAAAACAAAAAGGCAGGCAAAAATCCTACTTCAATATTCGGATTGATGATGTCGGATTATCACGTGATGACTGTCAGGTCAGGATGGGTTAGCTGCAGAATCCTGGCCGTTGAGGTATGTTGGTTAAAGAAGTGGATTCATGTCAGATCAAATCATTTATTCGTCTGATTCTTTTGGCGACTTCGGTAATGACATTCTGGTGAGAAGAAGCGCCGAAGAAACTCACCAGTTTCTCTTTTAAATCATCAGGCATTACAATAGTTGTTACAATATCATGGCATAGGCACTAGAGTGAGCAAATCTAGGCAATTACGTTACACAGTATGATTCATTTCACTATTATACGACAGAATTACAATTATCAAGTAGCAACTTTAACTACTGGCAGACGAACTGACAGAATCGTAAGACAAGTGTTGTCGCCACGACAGTCAGAAAGAGAATCGACACTCTTGCCCAACGAGCCCGCCCACGTGCGCCGCAACCGGTCGTTACGTCACACGGCGTTCGCCGCCATTTTAAATCTACTTAGTACTACAGTAGTCAATTGACAGTCTTGGATTTCTTGAATTATCGCTACTGTCTCCGACATACTTATCGTTTACACTCGAGTAATGTCATTACGTTTTTTTACACCACTAGGGTGGCAAACAAGTGTACGGTCTGCGTGATGGTAAGCAGTTACCGTAATCTATAGACGCTTGGAACGCCAGGGGCATTACCGGCGTATTGCCCTTTAAACCTATCCACTACCTTCTTGCCTGTCAAAACGTCATAGTACCTGTTCAAAGGTAATTTTGGCCGAAACCGTAAGCTTAAGCGTAACCGTATTTTTCCAACCCTACTCTGGCTGGATAACGTCATCGCGTCAAGAGACTATTGCAGAAAAAGTCCTGTTAACGCTTAGGAAACTCAAGTCACTTGGCAAAGACTTAAGTTTGTTGCGCACTAAATTACTGTGGCTCAAAGAGACGGCATCCGTTTACCGAGTGTACAATACTTTGTAACTTGAACTAGTATGTATGCAACGGTACAAACAGTGCAAGTGAAACGATTTAGCAAAATATATTGGCAACCAATTTGTGTAGAATACGAACTTGGTTAAAGAATTCATTTTACTAAACTAGGTACTTTAAAACAAGGAGAGCTCGGATACCCTGGTTGAACCAGGGTATCCGAGGAACCAGGCTGGATCCTGAATGTTGATTTAAGCCGTAAATATATCGGGTTTCCCAAAGATATACCACATGAAGTAAACGTACCTCAAATATTGTAGATAGGATGTTTTGCTGGAAGGGAACTTTATTTTACTTTTAAAAGTAAGTCATAACTGTATTCAAAGATTTTCTAGAAAGGACCCCGCAGCAAACTTAGGAAAAAAGTGGTTTCAATCAAATCTCACTAAATTTTACTATGATGTAGAGTCAACTCTCCTGATTATTTTTTTATGAGGGCACAACCCTCTGAGATGTATACTTTCTGAAATAATCAATTTAATTGTTTTATACAAAATATATGCCCACCTTTTTGCTCTGTTATGCATGTCGTTCGTAATATAGATAATTGATAAAATGCAATGTCAACGTGACAGAAACATTACGAAGGTCATATTTTATGTTCGATAATTGCGTTATTACATGCAAGCACATGAATAAAAATAAGAAAAATACTTACAACGTCAGTAACTGTCAGTGCGTATCATTTCGTAATATACCGATTTTAGGAAACACGTCGCGTAAATAAAAAAATATATGCTTGATTATTTCAGAAAGTTTACGTCTGAGAGAGTTGTGCTCTTATAAAAAAATAATCAGGAGAGTTGACTGTACATCATAGTAAAATTTTGTGAGATTTGACTGAAACCACTTTTTCTCTAAGTTTGCTGCGGGGTCCTTTAACCGAAATCGAACCGACTCAAATGTGAAAAAATAACACCTCGTATTTTTATGATGACAGTCGAAAGAGTGGACAAAAACAAATAATTTCTTTTAAGTAAATATCATAGTAACTCAAAAGAAAGAAATAGCGTAAATATTTGATTTAAATGTTAAGAAAATTATTTCCCATACAACCCAAGTATTTTTTTAATCTTTGAATGCAGTATTACTTATTTTTAAAAATAAAAAGGAATCTCCTTACATCAAAATATCCTATCTCCAATATTTGAGGTACTTCCCTTCATGTGGCATAGTTTTGAGACACCCGTTATATTGTAACTGCTCACTGACTGCGAACTGGTCATGTGCCTAGAGGTTTTGATGTCTGATGAGAATAATTGATTCGCATAATAGGGATGACGACTGAGTTAAAACTATATAATTCTATTTAGTCCGTCAGTTATATTATGGAAAAATATGGGACACGTATTATTTGGTTTATCAAAATATTAAAAATCGACAAGGTTAGATCATCAAACTTCTGGAGTGAGGGCTTGTGACGTCACTCCTAGGTGAAAATTGTACCTAGTAGTGACGTGACTCGAAACTCCTAGGCACTCTATCCTCGTCATTTTTTGTTTGGAAAATAAAAGAAAAAATACGTGTACAACATTTTTTAATAATCTAACTGACGGACTAAACAGTTTTTTTAGTCGTCTAGCCCATTGTGACATTTGTAACGCTATAGAAGATGTACAAATAGAGTCTGTGCGGAAAGAGAATAGGCGTGGCGAAAAACGGAACTAACCTAACCAGTATGGCCACAGAACAGAAAATACGGCACATACGATAAAAAAGCATTACAGCGCCCCCCAAAATTAATCCTATTCTCTTTCCG
Source organism: Eudemis profundana (assembly GCA_947034925.1). Classification (NCBI taxonomy): domain Eukaryota; kingdom Metazoa; phylum Arthropoda; class Insecta; order Lepidoptera; family Tortricidae; genus Eudemis; species Eudemis profundana. The sequence continues at coordinate 21,491,084 of OX344805.1, read as the reverse complement.
CACAGACCCTACAACACTTGTTGATGAAGTGCGGACGGAATTGCGCCCAGACGGAGGCGCTGATGACGGCAGCCAATCTAAACCCAACCCACGCGTTTTTTAATTGATTTTAGTAATGGTTATATGTAGATGCTTGATATGTTCACAGAATATGTATTTTATTGCAAATAAAAGTTTAGATTATTATCTGCTGTATGTTTCCCTATTAATAAAAAAAAAAGGTGGGAGCATCTACTTATTACCATTATTAAAATCGAGCAAAAACCGCCATAAAAATACGTTTCTTGTACCCCTTTAATTCTTGAGTTTATTTTCTTTTTATCATTTAATCTTTTATCGACATTTCATGAAATTTTTAAGTCCCTATGATCTATAACTAATCAAAAGATGGGCATTTTTATTTTAAAATTTGGGTGCATTTTCTCTGGCGTAATTTCTCTGGCCACCAATATTTAAAAGATTCCTCCTCACTAGACTGGCGTTCGTTGGTTACTTGTTAGAACTTGACTGATTCTACATTGTAACCAAAAGGCCAATTCTATAAGGCAGAATCTTCTCAGTATTCGCCAATATGCCATGACAGCGAAATTACGTTTTTGAAAATACACCCATCTACGGTTAGGCGAAACTTAAGCTATGTTCAAATACCGTCTAATCTGTCAGTCCGTGACGAAATGTATCGAGTTTGACACTAATCGTCAGTTCTGTGACGACCTGTTAACTATCCGTAAAGAACGCACTTTAAATAAAAAAGCCCAGATACAGTCCTGTGGCTGACCGACACAACCACGTTTCTTGTATGGGGACCGTTACTTTTTCATTTTATTTTGTTCTTGTTATAGCGACGATAGCAATACACATTCTGTGAAAATTTCAAGTCTCTACCTATTACGGTTCAAAAGCTAGAGCTCTGTGACAGACGGACAGACAGCGGAGGCTTAGTAATAGGGTTCCGTTGGCACCCTATGGGAAAAGAACCCTAAAAAGCAACACCATCGTAATTTTTTTTACAATACTGCCGTCTTCAAACTAAAAGCCCGCTAGTTTATATGAAGTTTCATACAAATTAGCGGCGTTTTAGTTTGAGGACGGCAGAGTAATAATACAAGCAGTCTCTGGGCAGATCACGTTTCACGGCTTTACTTAAAACCCACAGGATTCACGCCTAAACAATAATTCCTTCAAACACCCAGAATTTTAAATTTTTAGCCAATATCTCCTAAAAAATGGAAAGTAAATTTTTGGTCAGCCGTTATTAAAATTGATCCGCAAAAAAAAATAAGCAGTTAAATCATTTGGGCAGCATACAAAGATTTGGCTGGCAATAAATAAAATCGGGCGGCAACTCTTGTTCAGCAAACAGTTTAAAAACGGTTAACATTTTAACCAATATTAATCTGCTTTTTTTATCATTTGGCTGCCTAATAAACAGTCGAGCTGCAAAATAATTACTTGGGTAGCAAGATTTTACAATTGGTCAGCAGAGAGTTTAATTGAGATATACAGGGTGTCACTGTGATATATACTGGGTGTCACTGTGATATATACAGGCTGTCACTGTGTTATATACAGGGTGTCACTGTGATAGATACAGGATGTCACTGTGATATATACAGGGTGTCACTGTGTTATATACAGGGTGTCACTGTAATGTATACAGGGTGTCACTGTGATAGATACAGGATGTCACTGTGATATATACAGGGTGTCACTGTGTTATATACAGGGTGTCACTGTAATGTATACAGGATGTTACTGTGATATATACAGAATGTCATTGTGATATATACAGGGTGCCATTGTGTTATATACAGGGTGTCACTGTGATAGATACAGGATGTCACTGTCAGCAGAGAAAACATGTCTGTAAGCAGTTTAATTGAGATATACAGGGTGTCACTGTGATATATACTGGGTGTCACTGTGATATATACAGAGTGTCACTGTGTTATATACAGGGTGTCACTGTGATAGATACAGGATGTCACTGTGATATATACAGGGTGTCACTGTGTTATATACAGGGTGTCACTGTAATGTATACAGGGTGTCACTCTAAAAACGAAACAGCTCCCAAAAATAGGTAGGTTAGGGTTATTTTTTTTTGATGACCCTAAAACGAAACGGCTCCCAAAAATAGGTAGGTTAGGGTTATTTTTTTTGATGACCCTAAAAACGAAACGGCTCCCAAAATAGGTAGGTTAGGGTTATTTTATTTTGATGACCCTAAAAACGAAACGGCTCCCAAAAATAGGTAGGTTAGGGTTATTATTTTTAATGGCCCTAAAAACGAAACGGATCCCAAAAATAGGTAGGTTAAGGTTATTTTTTTTGATGACCCTAAAAACGAAACGGCTCCCAAAAATAGGTAGGTTAGGGTTATTTTTTTTAATGGCCTTAAAAACGAAACGGCTCCCTAAAATAGGTAGGTTAGGGTTATTTTTTTTGATGACCCTAAAAACAAAACGGTTCCCAAAAATAGGTAGGTTAGGGTTATTTTTTTTGATGACCCTAAAAACGAAACGGCTCCCAAAAATAGGTAGGTTAGGGTTATTTTTTTTTGATGACCCTAAAAACGAAACGGCTCTCAAAAATAGGTAGGTTAGGGTTATTTTTTTTGCTGACCCTAAAAAATAAATAATATAACTTCAAAACATTATGAGATGTATAAAAAATCGAAATACCAATTTTATATGAGCCCATCACAGTGACACCCTGTATACATTACAGTGACAACCTGTATATAACACAGTGACACTATGTATATATCACAGTGACACCCTGTATATATCACAGTGACACCCTGTATATATCACAGTGACACCCTGTATATATCACAGTGACACCTGCTACTTGACAGCTGACAATTACCGAATGACAAAATGCGCACACGATTGGCGGCAGAATAGTTGCGCCCAGTTAGGTTTTATTGCCCCCTTTTTTTTGATGAACAAAATGAAATATTTTGCTTACCTACTGATTGCTTACCAAAATTTGATCAACCGTAGATTGCTTAATGCAGCTCAAATATTTAATTTGCTGACCAAAATAATTTAGAGCAGATTAGTATATCATTAATTGCAGCCTGATTTATAAATGTTTGCTAACCATAAGTTGCTTACCAACTAGCTATTTTGGATGACCAAATACATATTTCTGCTGACCAAAATATGAATACATATATAGATACAAGAAATCAAAGTACATAGAAAATGGTGCGGGAAGTCAAAGTAGATGGCAAATTTGAAGGCGTTTTCTGAGTGTACGGTGGACGAATGGTTGAGTCACTGGGCCGGAAATCCAGAGGTACCAGGTTCGATTCCCGGTCTGTACACAGGCGAGTGCCATTTAATTTTTCTATGTACTTTGATTTCTTGTATCTATATATGTAACATAGAAATGTGGTGTAAATTACCCGCATTAAACCAATAAAGAGACAAAAAATGTTTCTTTCATGTAAAAGTATTAATAGTGGCGCCATCTCTCGCTCGATCGTCGTACCTGTAACAAGGTTCGCGTTGTATCCGGAAGGATGCACATTGGGGTGGGAACCTGTGTAATGCAGTTCTCATAGATGGCGTTTAGGTTAATTCCTATTAAAACAGAATGGTGCGGGAAGTCAAAGTAGATGGCAAATTTGAAGGCGTTTTCTGAGTGTACGGTGGACGAATGGTTGAGTCACTGGGCCGGAAATCCAGAGGTACCAGGTTCGATTCCCGGTCTGTACACAGGCGAGTGCCATTTAATTTTTCTATGTACTTTGATTTCTTGTATCTATATATGTAACATAGAAATGTGGTGTAAATTACCCGCATTAAACCAATAAAGAGACAAAAAATGTTTCTTTCATGTCAAAATATGAATATTTTGCTGATCGATTAAATGATACCCCTAAAAAATGACGTAAGTGGTTATAAAGTGCCTGGGAAGTTACGACGTTTATCGTTCCGATTTTCACGTAATATAGACGTTAATAAAAACAGTCTTGTGTCGGCCCGCTAAAAGCTTTAGGCTATACATGCATTGAACATATTCTACAAACAAACATTTGCAGCTTATTTAACAAAACCATTGGAATCTCAACCTTAAACTACACGTAATAGGGTACTAGGCGAAGTAGTTGGCAGAATAAAACGTGGTTTAATATCAGCAGGGTTTATTAAAAGTGATTTTTTCTTGGCTGTTTAATTAAATAATGAAGACTGGGTCTAGTTTAAAGATATTGTTACATTAAAAAAGAGTTCTAGCGTAATAACATTGTAACTTTATTATCATTTTTCTCAATAAGGATAGGATGCAGTAATATGGAGAGGGCTATGTTCGACGTTTTTTTGAGGGATCGTATCAGAAACTAAAATCATAACCCTCCTCTTTGCTTCGCTGTCGTCGGGTAATGAGATAATGAGTTATGCTAAAGAACCAGACTTCATCATTTTTCTGCATTTTGTTTTTTTATCAGTAATATAAACCGTCAATTTAGAAATAAAGATTTGTAATATTGTGCATGCTTCTAAACAAGCATAAATGTGGTGTTGAAGGCGGATGCTTCGCATTCCCTGGACTGCAAAGCCGACCAATATATTCATCCTTAAAATAGAAATGAGACTAAAGTCTAAACGATACGCTTCCAAAGAATATTGACCCACTTTGGACATGTGGCGAGACGAGATCCACAGAATTTACAAAAACTTCTGGTGGTAGGAAAAGTGAAGGGAACAAGATCACGCGGACGATTTCCCACTCGATGGACGGACCCAGTGAAAACTATCCTCGCTGCCTCGAGAAAAGCCGAAGATAGAAACGGATGGCGAAAGATAGTGAACACCTCGTTGAAAGTCTTTCAAACTGGCCCCAACCTTCAGTAATGAAGAGTACGATGAAGAAGAAGAACAAGAAGAAACGGTGGGAAAGTACAATGGTCTCGGCGCAGAATATAATTTTGTTCCTTTTGGCGTCGAGACCCTTGGCCCTTGGGGCCCTGGCGCTCTGAGTCTCTTCAAGGAGATATCGAAGAGACTGAGAAACTACGAGGGACCGAAGAGCTGGCAGCTTCCTCGCTCAACGTATCAGCCTTACAATGCAGCGAGGAAATGCTGCCAGCATCTTCGGTTTAGATTTATTTTAGTTTTAACTTATTTCATTTTAATTTAGTTTTAGTCTTTAGTATATTTAATTTGAAATGTGTATTCTTGTAGTTTGCTTTATTAAATTATTATCCCCAGAAGAAACTGCATGGAAATATAATAAGTATGGAAGTGTAACGGACGCTCAAAATCGGGCGCACGAAATCCATACCTATATACTTAGTTTTAAAGAGAAAACTATAGCATCAAATAAATTTCTCACGTCAGTTTGTAACCAATCACATTTTTTTGCCTTTTAAACGATATGCAACGTTTTTGAAATTGCGCCTTCAAACTTGGTATTAATATTTGTCATAAATGACTTTAGACTCAAAGATAGTAAACGTTAAGTTTGTTATCAGCCCCACTGATACATAAGACGTATTGATTTTAAAAGTGGTCGTTATGGGGCTTTCATCGTCATTTTTGTTCGGCGTTATCATTCGATACATTATATTTCGATGAGAAACCGGCACAAATATAGCATGCAATACATACAATATACAATATATAATACATACAATATATAATACAATCAAGAGACACCAGAATGCGCCTGAACGTAGAGTTATTTGGCGAGTAATTCATATTAAACCAATTAGATGAAATCAAGCGCAAAATTACATACGGATATCTATCTCTGAACATCGATGGAACAATAAATGGTCAAACATAGTCTTAAAATGTAATGAATGTACGTCGAGTTGCTTCTGAGTTAATTACTGCAGATATGATTGGTATTTGTGACTTGTGGTAGAAAGGGTGTAAGGGCCAAAACATAATTACACTATGGTGGTCGTCCTATGGGACGACGTGTCGTAACGATGCGACGTCGTGTAGTGGAATTCTCAGATGTGCATCGGAAAAACTCACGACACTAAGGTGTACTGGTAGTACGATGCGACGTCCTTGACGACGCGACATCGTGTTGAGGAAATCTGTAGGCTTATGATGCTACGCTTTGTCACGCGATAAATATGTAATAAAACATCCGTCCCTCTCACACACTATATGTCAGAACGTGACGAATGCTTTATCACTTATTTATCGCGTGACAAGCGTAGCATCATAAGCCTACTGTTAGTCTCAAAACAACTGAAGGGGATTCCAGACAATCAGTTCGCTATACAAACAAAAGGAGAACTTTCGTAACATCAAATTTGATTGTATTTCATGATATATTTTATCAGGGCGAAACAATAATGATAAATCTCAAAATGTCAGATATACTAATGCAATCAGACGTTTGTGGTCAGCGTAATCTATTAGCATCATTTGAAATTAAATCTTTTGTTCCTAAGATTTGATTTGATGTTTGAGTAAAATGACGTCATTTCACTTTTATTCTATACAAACTTCATACTATCTGAGCGTTTTGACACTTCATAAAAAGTAACTGATTTGATCTGTCAGGAAAGTAGCCTGCTTATTGTGTTTTAGCCCTAATCTACATGGTTTATGCGTGAAATACGTCCTTTTATTGTTACTATAGTAGGTAGTTTTAATTGCAGAATAACTAGAATTGGTATCGTGGTATTTATAGTGAATGTCATTGTTTAGGATGTTTATTGCGGGTCGCGGACCGCGGCTCGTGGCTAAATACGTTACAGAACAGAAGGGAAAGTTGTATTATTCCTAACAGCACGAGACATTTCTTTATATTAACGAGCGTGTTCTTCTCACACACTCCTCTTTGTGTTACGGGGTAGCTGTGGGGAGCAGGGCTCGTAACCGGTATTTTGCAAAAACCCTGACATAGCCCAAGATTTTGAATAATTTTACGCTTTTTATGTAGAGCTCAATAATGTATTTAAATCATGATTTCGTATTATTAGATTGTCCTGTTAAAAAATTAAATAATAAACCAAAAAACGAAAAGTACGATAATAATACCGGTATTTTTGTATGGAGCAAATACCGGTTTCCGAGCCCTGGTGGGGAGGCCATCTCATTCCGTTGACCTAGAACTATGAAATTTAGCAAGTAATACCGTCTTATAATACAAATTAATATAGGGAAAAGTGTGAGAACTAAGTATACATTTGTAATTAAAGCATAAAATATATATTCTTTATTTAAAGTATTTGTACGGAACTCTCGGTGGGTGACTCCAACTCGCACTAGTCCGGGTTTTTTCCATAAGCCTCCCTTATAACCATCTCCCCAGGAATTACCCTACACTTTTCTTTAACCATTACTACACCATCATTAACAATATTTAAGCGGATTGAAAGGAGGTAACCGACTTTAATTTCCAACACCAATACGCCTTTTGTGAGGGAGATCGAACTAATGGGGAACAAGGACGGGGTTGTACGGTGGGTAACACGTGCCCGCAGGGTGATTTGGGTTCGATCTTGCTTTTGAAGTAATGGGTTATGAAGTTTGTAACGGTTTAAGGCGCAAACGGGTTGATTTCAGAGCGTTTCGAGCGCGGCGGTTTTTTTCATTCGTGTTCCAGCAAATATAGCAGCAAGCGGTGGTGATCACAGTTATCTTTTACTATAAACGATAGAGATATCGATACCTTTAGACTCAAAGGGCGTAAAGGCCATTAGCACCTACGGCGTTTACGCCCTTTGAGTCTAAAGGTATCGATATACGGTATCGAGGCTACACATGATTTAATCAAAAGTTGTCGTCACTCGATAGTCCTTCACGGTAAAACTCCAGTAACACTAGGTAATGAAGTTACAAAAAACGCTGGAAAAAACGCCTGAAATCGACCCAAACAAACCGGTGCCAGGTCTAGCGTTGCCAGGCAACAGGTAAATTTCGACACCCATGGGCGGTAATAGCCAGCGACCAGAAGAGCACGCGTTAGTTCGCTTCACGCGATAAAGAGATATAGTCGGATGCGGAGCTCCGTCCGGTCGACGGACCCTAATTAATTACGAACCTAACTAATTCTTATGTGCCCTTAGGTCTAATACATGACGTAAATAGGTAAAGAAGAATACAATGATAATGAACACACTTACGTGTACATGCCTGTCCGGTAAATATCAATATTCATGTAACACAAAACATTTAATTATGTTATGACACTTCTGCACAATATAATATATATTTATTTATTTATATATGTATAAAGTATATGTATTTATTTTATTTATTTACATATAAATACCTCTATAATCTCTTGTACATGTTTCTCAGTTTGTCTACCATCTCTCTTGTCTCATCACTCAACTGCTCAAAGGTTAACTGGAAGAGATCCCTCAAAGGGATAAGTTCGCCTTTGTACATATACCTTAATCTTGTAACCCTGTAATTTGTCTTATTTTGTGCAATAAAGTGTTTACATACATACATAATAGCAGTAATTTTTCTCCATACAAAAGGTCCATCGCTTGCTTGAATGTGTGCGCGCCGCACTACAAGGAAAGTTTTAAGAATGCGTAATAACGCTCCAGTATCGATCGCACTCACACAGACGTGCTATCGCGCGTCTGTGTGAATAGGTATGTGTCGCGCGCTCCTAAACGGCTGAAGTCGAACGCTCCTATAGGCCGCAGTCGAACGACTTGTCGGTCTTTGTACTGTGAGGCTATAAAACAGCATTTCCAAAATGACGCCCGGTCCCATTCAGGGCATCATCTTTTGTGTTCAATAGTTGAGGAGTCTTTCCAAAAGGGCTTATTTCTCTAAGAAAGCCATAAAAAATAAGCCCTTTTGAAAAGAAACTCCTCAGTAATAAAGGTTAATTAATAATGAGTCAAATTCACAACAGTTGTGAATTGGACTCATATTATTAATTAACCTTTATTTAACACTAAACATTTAACTACACACTTTGACTTCTGTGAATTTTCTCTTTGTGCGCTTTAAACTGGTTATAACTGCATTTTCAAATGGCAGTTAGTGCTATTCAGGGCATCACCTTTTGTGTTCAACGGTTATGAACGACTCATATCCGCATGAAGCGCAGTCGGATTAATCAATGAGTATATCCGTTTGATTGTAGTGGGGTTTTCCAATCAGCTTTTATCGTGGATTTGTGGTAGATTTCGTTTTTGCGAAAAAAAAATTGAGTGTTAAATCGAATCACGAACAGGAGTGGATTAAACTAGAACATTTTTCGTGCCATAAATAGGGATGTTTACTGTAAACGAAATTGTTGAAATTATATAAGATCCTATTAAAAAAAAGCAAAATAAGGAAATATGTTAAAGTTTTGAACTCTCAACTTGCTACGAGGCTTTTGGTGGAAAAGTCTAAAAAAGTTATTTTAACATTGTTGTATCTCGGTGAGGTTTAATGATACTGAAGTAGTATTTTTCACTAATATTTATATTATAAAGATTTTATCCCTCGGGAGGAGCTCAGCCAGCGACCAGAAAGAGCACGTGTTATGCGATAGAGGGAGACAGTCGGATCCTGCGCGTTCCGTCCGGTGGTCGGACCCGAATGTCAGTTTTGTTAGAGAAGGAGACTTCCATACGTAGTACTATTACTTATTCTGTGCCATGGCTTAGAATAGGTTGGTTTTCGTTTTTAGGGTTCCGTATTTTAATTTATTAGGTACCTACCCGCGGTTTCGCCCGCATCATTTCCGTTATTATTCCAACATAACTCGCCGCCGGGACATAAAATAACGCGGTTACAACTGAATGGATTTAGATAAGATTTGTATAACTACAAGTGGACCAAGTCCTGGATTGATACATAGGATACTTTATATATACGGAAAGAACGCAGCAAAGCCCCGGGTAAATACTAATTTCAATAATTGTTTTGATACGATTGTTATTGTTAATTAGATTGCACTTTTTAAAGATGTTCGAGGGCAAAAGAGCTCGTGGACGCTCTCCAACCCAACACCTCATCAAATCTATGACGAACGACGCCATAAATGGAGTCATAAATCGAGCCTTTAAACCGCCTCATTTTTGTGGACACATTGTTGTCGAGATCCCTGCAAATGTTTGTGGCGTTTTAATCTATTTGGTAGTGATCCCAAACTTCTAATAAATAGTCTGATATCCCATTAAAATCAACAGTTATTTCGACAAAAATGTGTCCACAGAAGTGAGGCGGCTTAAACACTCGATTTATGACTCAAATATCAACAATACTCCGCCAAACATAGGGCGTACGTTGCGTACGGGATATATTTTATTTTTGAGAATAAACTATCGCACAAAATAGTTCTCAAATTGTACTATTTAATACGTAGCTTGGAATAATTGTACCTACTTCTTCGCATTATCCTAATAATACAAAGTTCAAACTGGTCGTACAGGACGTGCTCGTTCCGTACCGACCAGCAGCCAAAAATGCAAATTCAAATAACAGACGAAACGAAAATTTGTACTCAAAATGTACCTTCAGGTTTTAATACAACACTTAAAAAAAGAGCCAGTCGTTGTTGATTCTCATTTCAAGTTGGTCGGTGCAGACTTGCAGAGCGAGTACGTTCCGTACGGACCATGGAGCTTTGTATGGTTTAATTATTCTCGGTAGCAAAATTTAGTACTCAATTAGTACCGAAATAGTACTCTTTTAAAAAAATGGTACCTCAATGGATCGAGCAGTACAGCTGATCGACGACGAAAGACGACTTCTTAAAGAAAAACCTTTCGGTTTCGTTAATACCGTATTCAGCTATAAATTTCGCCGATTTCAATTACCTTTATTTGCACAATTCCAATTTCATTGTAATTAGTTGATACCTAATTGAATTCATTTGCCAATAATCCTCGAATTTGGACAAAAACTCTGCTAATTAGATTAACGAATAGGTTAAAATATGGCATTCGCGTCCCAGTGGGATATTTTTAATTAAACTATGCAAATAAGCAATTTTGTATCATAAGTGTCGGTACAACAGCCCCAGGCTCCGAAAGTCATCAATTTAAGCATTAATTTCGTCGTACGAAATGACAAAAAGTCAATCAGTGTTATGAATATGCAGATTTGCAGTTTTACTTGTTATTCGTATAATATGCTACAAGATAAGTAAATACTTCTGTACATATTTATTACTATATACAGAAGTCTCTCTCTAACAAAAGTGACGTTCGGGTCTTTTTTGCTTTTCATTTATATGAAGATGTAGAGAGTTAGTGGCGTAAATTAATTTGCCATGTCTTAATTGATCGCCAATGTCCTTATGCGATTTTCGCTGGCGTGCATAGTTTTGGAGTAAAATAACTAAAAAAAACGACAAAACTGAACTTCTCATCTCTCCCCTTACTACCCGTGCGAGGTCTCTTCGTGGTGTTCAATGTCAAAGTACTCAAAGTACAAAAACTATCCAAGTAACAACTGCAGCTCTGAATCGAACACAATCGAGATCGATCGTGAATACAAAGATTGAAAGCAGCCCTGCTTTTTGGAATTCCATCAAATTTAAAACCTTAACTATCGGTAGCTATCACACTTACACTAAATAAATAGAAGCTAATTTATAGCAAATGTTATGTAATTTATGCCACACCTGGCCATAAAGTGGCTTTTTCCGCACGCTGCGCGTACGGAACAAGCCGCTTTCTGGCCAAGTGTAGACATAAAATGATGTACACAACACGGGAGGTAATAAAGAAAGCCCTCGATCGCATATTTACGTCCCTCGCTTGCAGCTCGGGCCGCAAACTTCTGCGATCTCGGCCTTTCTTTGTATTACCACCCTAGTTGTGTAATATACTATAATTTGTGCCACAGATATTAAGGTCAAAAAATGCACAGTTAGAGCAGAAATTCAAAAAAATTAAAAAATTGCGTAGTTTTTACCCGACTGCAGCGAAGCCCAAAGGAGGGTTATGTGTTTGACCTCTATGTATGTATGTCCGTTCCTGTGTCCGCTCGTAACTACTCAACGGCACATCCGATTTTGATAAATGATACATCATTAGATTCGTCTTGATGGTGCGAGTGTCACTGGGTATCAAGTTCGTTAAAATAAAGAAAATGGCGGATTTTATGCAGTTTCAAATTGCACCGCGGTCGGGTTTTTTTTAGTAAAAATGTGGTTATTCGCGTGTTGTTCAGCCTAACTTTTGAGAAGATCCAAATTTGAATTCACAATACCCTAATTGGTCCATACAAGATACCAAACAATCAACTACCATCATGCTTTGCGATTTTAATGTCAATTTCCACGGGGCTATAATAACAAATTGTAAATTCTTTTATACTTCCAGGTAGCATAACTAATAATTAGGATAAGTATCATGGTTTAGTTCAAATATCGTAATTGAGGATCTATGACCTACTACGGCACCGGTGTGTACCAATGGTTATTCTTTCAATAGCATAATGTTGCCATTAAGGCGAGGTAAGACGAGAATCGGGCGCGGAAGCCTAGTTTCCAAATCATTTTTAGAGCACTTATTTGACTCGTAGGTCACATTACCAGTTACCTTTTCTGACAAAATAAATACCTGACAATCATGATTTCACAGTCATGCAGGGCATCCTCTCATGTTTGGGTTGATAACGTATACTTTTATGTTAGAAATCGAAGATAATCTGCAATAATCTGCATTCCGCCCGACCCTAGTTGTATGTGAAATGCGAGCCAGGTCCTACCGGGCCTTAATCAAGAAATTTAACAAGGGAACGTATCTTTGTTTTAGAAGAAATTGCCTTGTTTCCGTGTACCATCAGCTACCTTTTATCCTATGTCAAAAGGATCGAATTAAGACAAAAGCCTCGCTCGAACACTATTACGTAAACATTTTTGAATCTAACTCGGCTACATTATTGAGGAGGCCGAGAAAAGATACCGGGCTACCGCTAAAGGCTCCATTCATTACTAATTCATCGACTTTAAATAGAATCGAAAACGTGCCAAGTTGGCCGTAACCGCTCCGATGCGAGTCTCGCGAAACGTCATGCAATATTAATATTGGAGGGGTATTCTGGAGGAATGTAAAGCAAAGGCCTGCGAGATAACCGACGCACCTCCTTTTTACCCGACTGCGGCGAAGCCCAAAGCGTACCCAAAGGGTGCCAAGGGGCTCTAGCTCTTGAATCATAATAGGTATAGACTTTGAATTTTCACATGATATGTATTTCTATTGCATATTGTTATCGAACAACAAATAATAAAAACATAATGAAGTTAAAAATAAAAGAGGATCCATACAAAATGTTTTTGGCGTCTTTTTGCTCGACGGTGGTACGAATCCGACTCGCACTTGTCCGATTTTTAGGGTTCCGTAGCCAAAATGGCAAAAACGGAACCCTTATAGTTTCGTCATGTCCGTCCGTCTGTCTGTCTGTCTGTCTGTCCGTATGTCACAGGCATTTTACTCAGAAACTACATGATGGATATTGATGAAATTTGGAATATAGGTGTCTTTTATGAGCCGCTACTTAGTTTGGTATATAAATAATTAAAATAAATATTTTTAGGGGGGGCACTCCATACATGTTAAAGACAGTAAAAAAAAAATTTTTCAGCAAATATCAACGTGTGGTACATAGTTCGACAGCTCTTTAAAAAACACTATAAGGTTCCTAAGTCATGTTTTTGATTAAGTGAATGTATTTGGAAATAATCGCTCCGAAAGTTATGTAAATTGTGTCCCCCCCCCCTCTATTTTCTAAACCGTGCGTCCGAAAAATATGAAAAAAATCACGAAGGTAACGCTTAATTAATACATTCAACGAAAATTATTTTCATCAAAATCGAATTAACCGTTTTTGAGTTATTGCCGATAAACTGCGCTTCTCAACAAAAGGACGTAATTGCTATGAAGATACGCTCTTTTGTTGTTGTACTTTTTTTACATAGTATTTTTTACCTTATAGTTACGGCTATGGAACCCTACACTGAGCATGGTCCGACATGCTCTTGGCCAGTTATTTCTGACTTTTAAGGACTTCTCATTCTGATTTCACTCAATCAACCAAATTTGACAGTGATAAAGTCGATTATTCCTCTTTTCGTTTATGGAACCACTCCAATCCAATAAGGCAGTGTTTTTCAAAGTGTGGTGTGGGTCGCGACCAACTGGGCGGTCGCAGAGCCTCTAGAAGGGGGTCGCGACGGTCGAGAAACCTTAGGCAAAAAAGAAAAAAAAACAAAAATCTCAAAAGTGTAACGAAATAAAATTCAGGTTAGAAATCGTGGAGGATAGGTCACCAAATATTTTCACATACAAAGGGGGTCGTGCCATGAAATAGTTTGAAAAACACTGCAAGAAGGTAACGCAAAGGGCAGTTGAAACCACAGAAATATATCGAGGTAGCAGGACAAAGTGTATGTACCTCGCGTGCTAAAAAGAAGTGGCAACGATCTACTTTGCACGCCGTCAACTTCAGTTTCCGTCAATAATGTTATCAGTTTTGAAAATCTGACAATAATTATGTAATTAATTCTTCAAATACCACCAAATGAGATATAAAAAATATTTTTTCCATGACTAAATCACATTTTTGGCGTCCAACGCCTAGCGAAATACGTTACACGCTTATTTTTTCATACAAATCGACGAACTATTTCCTTTTCTCTCGATATTATTATATTTCAGTAGTTGAAACTCTCCGCGGCCTTACCCAGCACCTCTAGCACAACTGTGACACGCGACTCTTTGCCGCGCGACAAATGCTACCTATCTCTTTCCACTCAATATCGTGTGACAGTGACAGGTGATGCCTCCGTCGCGCGAGATACGAAGTCGCGGCCAGTTATGCTAGACGTACAGGTCAGACTGCGTAAGACGCCCAGAATAAGGCAGCAACTCCGCATATGAGGGTTCAGGTCCTGCTGGCTATAAATTTAAAAACACATGCATTATACAACGGTATATCTTATTCTAGCCAAATTCCAGAGCGACATTACGATGCCTGAAGAGCATTACGCGCACGTAAGAGTTTTAGGGTTTGCTCCCGGGATTACCGGAACCGAAAGTACCGAGATTTCGAGGTATTTTGAGTCGAGCAAAGAACCGGGGCGTGAAAATAAAAGTCCCGGTACTTGCGGAACTTTCGGGACACACATTTAATCAGCGTTTTTCATTTTTTTCTGGTGTACATCATAATCATAATCATTTAGTAGTAAAACCGTTTTAGATGTCAGTTATATAGTAAATTTACATTAGTAAATGTACATTATTAAATGTACTATATTGAGTTCTGTCTATCGTAATTCAAATAGTGACAGAAATGGCGAAACTTTCATATAATTCGAAAAGAACAAGAGCGTAGTAAAATTTTAACCAAATACGAGTGGCCGCCGCGGCAACGACGATCGGCGGCGAGTCACCCCCGCTTACCCAGCTGGTCCGAAAAATTGTGATTATTACTAAAATTATCGACAGAGTTTTCGAAGACCCATCCCGAAAACACCGGGAAATCCCGATTATATTAATGGTCAGTACCGAAAATCCCGGTTCTCCAGTACGGTACCGGTACTGCATACCCTAAAGAGTTTACAGCGGAAATATTTCTGGGGCGCGAAGGTCACGTATATGCTGGGGATATAGGGGCTGTTTGGAGAATTTATGGAGTATATAACATACACATATCTGCTATTTCATTTTAGATTACAATTATAACGGTCAATTTTGCCTTCGTTTCCCTCAGTTAAGATCAAGTAATCACAGAAATACATCATACAAAATAGTTCGTCGATTAGTATGGGAACCAAGCGTGTAAGATTTTGCGGTAGACGTTTCATGTCAAGACGTTTCATTTACGTTTCATTTTAGACGTTTTATTTGAACAATAAATAACGTTGACGGCAACTGAAGTGGACGGCGAATAAAGAAGGTCCCTGACCCTTTTTGTAGCATGCGAGGTACATACACTCTTTCCTCCTTTCACGATATCGTCGACCGTAGGCTGAATTACGGTAAGGGACAGGCAAAACAATGTCCCTTACGCTAATTCAGCCTACGGTCGACGATATATTATTTCTGTGATATATATATAATATTTAAATGAACATTGTACTAAGTTCACGTATTGTCTGCGTTTCAGCTTAGGCAAAAACGCTTTCGAATGAATAAATGTATTTTGTTTCTTTCGTATATCTGTCCGGCTGTCCGTCTGTTCTCTTCTACAGGTTGCATTCCTCAGCCGATGCTCTTGAAATTTCGTAAGCAGGTTCACAAAATATCACCTAATATACAGGGTGCCTCTAACAATGGGGCTCTAAATGAAAGGGTCGTTTCTACTCCTTAATCTGAGCTACTTTCGTTTTGCAACTTTTTAAAAGCACGCCAAATTCTAATTTAATTTTTTTCATGCAAACATACGAAAAGTGAGGTTTCACTGGTTACAGAATTGAAAGAAAGAAGAAAGAAAGAAAATGCATTTATTTATGACAGCAGCAAAAAATAAATAAAATAAAACAATAAAGGCGAATGCTGCCACAAAATGGTCCCACCTCAGCAAAATGCCAACCTAAGAGCCAGCGCAGGTCTTCCGGTGGAACCAGACAGGGGCGACGTCATGACAAGATATTAACATGACGGGTCCAGGACAAATAGATAGGATGATGCTATATGACATGTCTTGGCTTGGTCGGCTCGGCACACTTATTGTGAACGCGACCATTACTGACAGTGACAGCGCCAACTAGTTGTGCCAACCGATTAGGTACCGATCAAACCAAACCATCTCAATCGCATTATCTCTGGTAGCGACCGTGCGTCAAAAAAACTTAAGATAAACATTGGATAAACACTAATAATAATAACTACAAACTACAAATTAAACATAAAACCAACAGTGTTTTGATGTGATTTTATAACATCTTGCTATGTATGAGTGATTTATTAGTCTCAATAACGAACATGACAATAACAAAACAGAGATACTTAGCGGAAAGTTTGTGGTTCTGCAAGCTAATAAAATTATAATTGAACTTTAAAGATGAATTAACCATCTTAATTTAAGTTATTTGAAGATATTGCAAAACAAAAGTATCTCAGTTTAGCGAAATTAATCTAACTTTACATTTAAAGCCCCGTCGTCAAAGCCAGCTTGTATTGAATTGACCATCACTTAAACTGTCGAAAATGTACTTTTTTCAAAAATAACGGAGCCATCAGGGTTAACAGACTCGCGAGGTCTACAGCTTTCAAAACCACTGGTTTTCTGTTGTTTAGAGTTCCACATAAGCAAAGCGTATTGTATTTCGTCCGCCATATAAGTAAGTAGTTTTTCATACGTAACATTATTGCCAAAGCAATATTTTATAAATCATTAATTCAAGTATGTGGGAATTGGGTTACATTTGCAATTACTATTGCAATAGTTAAAAGTTTCACCCAATCTTACCTTTCAGGTGTACATACTGTAACTTATATCGATTGAATGTCGTTCCGAATACCGTTTTAAAACCTATAAATCTGTTTAATCCTAATGTCTCTTAACCATTATGGAAAACCGTATCCTAAAGCTACAGGCAATGGGACCATTCATCATTTCTTTGTGACGTCACAACAATTAATGGCTCGTATCCATCACCCGATGGGTACGCATGGGTAATAGCTATTGAAAAAAATGTGGAACTCTTTTCTAAAATGACAGCGCTTTGTGTTTTGCTTTTTAAATACCCAAGGGACTCTTAGGGCGTATAAACACGATACGATATCGCGTCGTGTTACGTTACGACACGACATCGTTTAACGATGCGACGTCGAGTCGTGGAAAACATTCAATCAAAAAACGACTTTATGTCAGTGTTGTATGGTTAAAATGGGTTTTCAGGTAATTGCGCCATCTGATAGAGGGTGTCCTGAAACGGACTGAAAACATGTTTCAGGCGCCTGAAAACAATGGCAACAAGGGTGAATTTTCGATCTTGAATGAATTTTCGATGTGAAAGAGCCACCTCTGAAATGGCCTGAAATCACTTTTCAGCCTGCTGAAAATGATTCTAAAGCACGGAAAATCACGTTTGAAGATTTTGCCTATACCACCGGCGCAACAATACGTAACACAAGGGCAATTCATTAATGTATGGAATTTTCGGGACACTTTTTTTCTTTTGTTGGGACGGGGGTCGTTTTCAAGAAAATATGTCCGTAGCTAAGGGTTAATTTAAACAAAATGTTAATCTTGTTCCTCTGTGTAACGAAAGTTATCAATACAAATTGTATGGTAACTTTCGTTACACAGAGGAACAAGATTAACATTTTGTCAAATTAATTCCTTAACAACGGGCACCTTTTTTTTTAATTGACCCATGGATTGAGCTCGTAGTTCTAAGCAGAAATTTTTGCAGCAAACATCACAATGAAAAAATTGCTTTTTATTTTAGAAATGCTCTGAAACACTTCTTGATGACTCTTTTTAATTTTTTTTATAGGTGCTACAAAATACACAACTGTGCGTTTTGCTAGAAACTTCCTGGCTCGCACGACTTGTGGAATAAATTGTCGCCTGCAGTGTTTCCGGACCGTGTCGACCTTCAAACCTTCAAGAAAAGAGCTTACTCCCACCTGAAAGGCCGGCAACGCACTTGTGACTCTTTTGGTGTTGCAGGTGTCTATAAGCGATGGTGATTGCTTACCATCAGGCGACCCGTCTGCTCGTTTGCCCCTTATTTAATAAAAAAGAAATAGAAAATATTTTTAGTCTGAATTAATTGGGAATCGTTTCATAACTCAACCAGGAAAGTGAAAACGCTGTGAGAATTACGAAATATAGGTACATTTGAGATTTCATCACTCAGACAGGTCGATTGACTTTTTGGTAAATATGTCTAACCAGTATAAAATAACTAGCTGTCCCAGTGATCTTCATTCTGCCTCAGAACGGCCATTCTCACGAAGTATGTCACCTGATTACCGCGACGCTGTTTTCATACTAAATGTATGGAGACGCGGCAATTAGACGCAGCCATACTTCGTGAGAATGGCCGAGAAATTTTAATTTGTTAGATGTTTTAATAGTCAAATTCTGTTATTCGGGGCAGAACAAACCCAAAAAATCAAAAATTATAAAAATCGGTCTACCTGTTCTCGAGTGAGTGTGTAACCCAACTTTATTTTATGTAGCTATATAGATTTACAGACACTAAAATTTCATGTTTAAAATTGTATAAGTACCTATTTCTAAAAATACAGCTGACTATGGATACTCTGGCCATCTTAGTTCTCCAAAAGAACTAACTCAATAAATGGAATGTCGTAGGTATACTTATCCCGGCTAAGTCCATCAGACGGGAACATGCTCGACGGCTCCAGAGCGATATAATTTCCAAAACAAACACGGCCCTTTGAGAATATATGTTAAAAGGAAAAATATGTCACACCACAAAAGGTTACCTTATTATCTTAAAGCTTTGTGTCTGGGATATAATATACATATAAATAACAGTCCCAGATTTTCTTGGCACTATTAAATAACCTTTCAATATTGCTTATGTGAAATACCTACATTTATATTTATTGAGAGCCTTTTTGAACGTGTGTTTGATCAATAGACGAAATATTGTAGATGAGGGAAGGTCGTTTAATATGTCAAGATAACATACCGCTGGCGACCTCGATCGCGAAGCTGAAAAGAGTGAAATGTCTTTTTTGCTTCGGCTTAGACGGGTAAAGAGTAACCTATGTCTTAAGCGGGGTAATCTACCGGTGTTCCAAATTTCATGGAAATCGGTTCGGTAGTTTTTAAATGACGCGCGTATTAACAAAAAAAACAGACAGTGACAAAAATTTCAAAAACTATTTATTTACATACGTTCTCATACTTATTTTTAAAATTCCTCAGTTACTTTTTTGAAGAGATCTTTAATGTACGAACACAGTTTTTCTACAATTTTATTATACCTATGTATATGTCGGCGTCAGGGGGTAGGGGTCGCCAGGATGTCCATTGTCCATCAGATTGCCGATAATTCGCAGTTTAGCATGGGTTTCCATCGGTTGGAGCTATCGTTTGAAAGTATCAACTAGCTAGTCATATACGAGGAAATGCAGTTTAACTGCGATACTAAGTGGATCAGCTCAACCATCACTGTCTCCAATTCCTTTTCTACTATTCATTATTTTTTCAACATGCAAAAGAAAATCCATAACAGAAAAAGTCAATTTTGAATAAACATCATTGTATCGCAGCCAAAGACACTCAAGCGTAGACAATCTTGACAATCCTTCGTGTGCAGAACTCCGACACTGCGACATATACCTAGATATTAGGGTGTCCCAGAAAGCAAATCTCCATACAAACTTTGAAGCCAAATCGGCACGGGTTCCCGTCACCACAGAGAACTGAAATTTTATATAGCATAATATTTTAGTAGTTACATTTTTAGGGGGTATGTATTACAAAAAAAAATCTTGCCCATACAACAAAAATATTTTTTTACTTATTTTGTAATGCATACCCCTCAAATATTTTTGTTAACTACTCAAATATACATGTAAAATTTCAGCTCTCTGTGATGAACGCGTGCCGACATGGCTTCAAAGTTTGTATGGAGATTTGCTTTCTGGTTCTGGAACACCCTAAAAGATAAAATAAAATAAAAATAAATAAAATAATTTATTTCTGTAAGTAGGCCCTCAAGGGCTCTTTTACATATCTTTCTTACATTCTTTTATCTTCTTTTTTTCCTTTTCTTTTCTTTTGGCGCTTCGGGTAATGACCTTCTGGTGAGAAGAAGCGCCGGAAGAAACTCACCAGTTTCTCTTTTTATACATGAGATTTCATTAATACATTACATTAACTTAAAAACTACATTTATAGAGATGTAAAGGGTCTCTCTTTGCATCCAAACAAGACAAATAAAAAATAGAAAATAACTTGATACTAAAATTAATGGAGATGTAAAGCGTCTCCGTTGTCAAAATATTATGTTTTGGAGGTGTAAAGGATCTCCAAACTTCATAATACAAATTGAGAATATATAATATGTTGCAAATAATTGATATGTTGCAGTGGGATATCGTATCCGTATTATGCCAGAGTTTGCCCAGTAAAAATATAGGACAATATACTACAACACAAGGTACCTACGTGTTTATTTATATCCGCTTGCTATAAACTATTCTCGGCAACATTTTCCAGGTGATCAAGCATCCAGAAAACTTGGTACCGTCAATTATTCGCAACAAAACTAATATCCACGGAGCAGATCCATCATTATGGCCGGCCCGCACACCGTACTTTTTGTATTTAGGTCAATTCTCGACGTTTTTAACGTAGCCTTTACTGCGGGGCTCGGAACCGGTATTTTGCAAAAACCCCGAAAAAGCCCAATATTTTGAATTATTTTATGCTTTTTATGTAGGGCCCAATATAGTATTTTATGCAACAGTTGTATAAGAAGGTTCAAAAAATGCGAATTGCGTGAGTTGCGATACGAGCCGCGAACGCGGCGAGTATCGCAAATAGAGACGCAATGAGCGTTTTTTGACTTAATTATACAACGTTGCATACAATAATTTTACTACGACTAGGTTTTTTAAAATATAAAATACAAACAAGGCATAACCTGCAAACAAGGCAAATATGACGTATGACTGACAGTATGTGTCTATGGTAAACTTTTTTTTTAATTTTAAATTGACACGCAGTGAATATATTAAAAATACTTTTTTTTATGTTGGCATCAATGAATTTAGTTCGGAAAGTTTTGTTTTTCTTAAAAGCCGTAGGAATTTAATTGTTTGTTAAGTTGGTAGTTGTGCATTTTTATCGTAAATGTAGAATTGAGCGCTTAATCCTTGACCTAAGTTTAACCTAGATTTAGAAGTCTGTGGCTGCTAGCAATAACGTAAAGTGACTATAACGACACTAGTGCTGTTATGGGGAATAGAGTATAGACTTCTCTGAACTCATATTATGTATGTTCTTATATTAGTGTTCGTGACCAAGTAAAACACAGATAAATGTACAGGAGTAGAAAAATATATTTACGTCACTCCTGGCCATAAAGCGCAAGTACCGCCCGCTACTACGCGTGCAGGAAATCCTATTTATGCTACACCTGGCCATAAAGTGGCTTTTTCCGCACGCTGCACGTACGGAAAAAGCCGCTTTCTGGCCAAGTGTAGACATAAAATGCTGTACACAACACGGGAGGTAATAAAGAAAGCCCTCGATCGCATATTTACGTCCCTCGCTTGCAGCCCGGGCCGCAAACTTCTGCGATCTCGGCCTTTTTTTGTATTACCACCCTAGTTGTGTAATGTACTATTCCTAGCCTGGGGGAGACGTAAAATGTTGTACTTACCACGGGCGATAATAAATAAAGCCTCAGATCGCATACCTATTTATCGCCCTTGCCTTCGGTTCGGGCATCAAATACCTGCGGTCTGAGACATTCCTCGTTTTACCACCTTGTTTTTAGGTAAGTAAGGTACTGTTAAATAATGACTTCGTATTATTAGATTGTCTGATAAAAAAATGAAATAATAAACCAAAGCACGAAAAGAACCGAAAAAATACCGGTATCCCACCCCTAACACTACCTATATTACCCATATTCATTACGAGCAAGTGTGATGAAATAGTAAATTATATACCTAGAGCGGTAAGGGGAATGGCCCAGATCGCAGGACCATAAATATGCGATCTGATTTACTGAACTTTTCGAAGATTTCAAATTCAAATTATCATAATATCGTCGACCGTAGGCTGAATTACGGTAAGGGACAGGCAAAACAGTGTCCCTTACCGTAATTCAGCCTACGGTCGACGATATGTGTTAGTAACAAAGGTCTTAATCAGGGCCGCGCCGCGCCTGTGTGCGAAGTGTGCAACGCACACAGGCGCCAAGGCGATAGGGGCGCCGGAATTCGAAACACGACGACAATACAGAGGTTGCTTCATAGGTTGGCACACAGGCGCTGCCGGGGCGGCGCGGGGCGGGCCTGGTCTTAATTACTATATTAGTAGTTAAAAACATAAATAAATTATAAGTGTGTCCACAGTTGTGTCCAAAGGTGACATAATACTGCGAGATATTCTTACGGAGAGTTCTTTAGAGCGTTTTCGACGTACCTATACTATCCCTTTCTTTTACTTTACAGTGAAAGAGAGAAAGGGCCAGGGGATGTCGCCAAATACATATCAGCTGGATGTAAAGTAAGGAAGCCAGAGTAATAATTCGCACGGTGTGACCTAGTCCTTATCCTCGCGGTCGTAATCCCGTTTTCTTTCAGGCCGCTAATGTACGGTATACATTATATATTATTCAGGAGCTTCGTACCTAGTAAATTACTAATATGCGAGAAGTTGCGAATGTCAGGCAATTTCTTGTGATATGTACACATTCATTATTCATCACTTGCGAGTTGCGGCCGAGTTCTTCGCAAAGTGTTCGGAAAATAGTTGATATTTGTGGTCGTTACGATTGAGTTTTTGCATTAGAAAGAAAGAAAAATACGTTTTCTCAAACATGCAATGAAATATTGACATTACCTACGTGGCTTATGACAGGCCGCAAAGTACCTCGGTACCGGTGCGGCTAGACGAGCCTTTAATGGAATTTCGTACAACATTGCCGGCCTAGGCCTGCAAGATTTTTTTTTTAATATCCATTTCATATTTATTTGTGACACAGTATCACGGTGTTCAGCCATTAAAAAAAAACAATAAATGATGCTTGCTATATTTTGAAGTTTTATTTATATAAAATCGACATGAACATAACACTAATGTGTTAAACAACTTCCAAAAATTTTAAATTGCAAATTTAACTACACGAATACACATTTAAAATATTCCATCTAAATTTTCGCGGTAACAATGTGTACTGAAACAGTTTTTGGATGGGAAATTGATTTTTTTTTTCATTCTGTAATTCTATTTTTTGTCTACTTTACTTTTAGTGTTAATTGAATCCCTTAACTAGGTACTGACATTTTTTAAACGACCCATCATCCAAAAGTACAGAGTTATTTTCAGAATCCATACATTCTAATAACTTAACTATAAATTATATGACAAATGTCTACTTTTTTTAAAACCGTGACGTTTTGGAATACTCTTATTACAATTTTTGGCTGCTATGTGCCTCCAAATGTAGATGGTATATATTTGATCCTTGATGAAAATATGTAGAGTCTGATGAAAATAGAAAGGAATCACATCATAAAAATATGTTTCATCATGGTAATGTGCCATTATAAATCTAGACAACATATCCTTGGTTTTGAAAATTTTCCGGTAGCCACCAATTTAAAAGTTAGTCAAGATTACTAAAAGGGGGCAGCTAACCGAAGCTTCTTTCAACAAATAACTCGATATTCGTTTAGCTTCCAATGAAAGTAATTCTTTATCCCAGACAATAGCGTTAATTCAACAAGTACCAGGGAAACAGAGCACTCGAGACAGTAAAATAATGTTCCATTATGAAAAGTCTCCTTTGTGTTTGGATACTCTTTTGTTTTAAATAGTTTGAAAACGCAAATGGTTTTTGTTTCGCAGCAATAATAGAACGCTTAGTTCCACGAACGGCTTAGGAGTAAGTCTACTTACTACTCACTTAAATCAGTTTTTAAATAGCAAAATGAATATTGTGTATGCTACACCTGGCCATAAAGTGGCTTTTCGCACGCTTCGCGTACGGAAAAAGCCGCTTTCAGGCCAAGTATAGACATAAAATTATGTACACAACGCGGGAGATAATAAAGATAGCCCTCGATCGCATATTTATGCCCCTCGCTTGCAGCTCGGGCCGCAAACATCTGCGATCTCGATAGCCTTTTCTTCTCCCTAAGGAAAAAAGTGCTACTTGTCTGTTCAAAAATATTAATATTTATGTCGTATTTATTGCTGATGAAATGCAGGCCATTGTAAAAATGAAACATACAATCACAGCCAGTGATTTATTGAAGCTAAATCATGCTTCATTTTTAAACATTTCTATATTATTATTCCCGAGTACCAGGACAGCATAAAGTACCAGGAGCATAAAAAGCGTTCCATTCGGGCCCCGCGACCCGTGAACGACGTGCTCGTTCCCCATTCGCGGCCGTCTCGTCATTCGCGACACAATAGTGTGTTGTAGGGAATGTTTGTGCATTTTGTATAAAAGCTTCCTTAATTCTCAAACGTGATTTAACGTTTCTTTTTGTGTTACGGAATTTATTTTTCCTGTTGTGAATTTTTATATTTTTGCGTTAAGTGGGCCTTAGAAGTTTACGGTCATAGATTTAGGCTATTTTCTTTTTGATTTAAGAAGAGTCTTGATGTGTTTTTGAATTCAGGACTATTGTGGTTAAAAAGCATCCAGTTGACATTTGACATGTGTTTTACTTATATTTCATTAAGAAATATTATGTCAAATATCACTCGAAATTGCCAATATTTAGTTTTTTTTCTCTTGTATTCGAGTCATTATTAGAGCGATTCACGCGCGTCACTTTCGTGAACATTTGTTTGTCGGAGTTCCTGCAGATTTTAATGAAGTTTCAAAATATTTTTAGAGGTCCCGGATATGTACCAAATCCCACTATCCCACTAATATTATAAATGCGAAAGTTTGTGAAGATGTTTGGATGTTTGTTACCTAATAACGGGATAGCCACTGGGATGGATCAAGCTGAAATTTGGCATGCAAGTAGACCAAGTCCTGGATTGAAGCATAGGATACTTTATATCCCGGTAAAGAGTTCCTTTGGGACAATAACGGGAACAACGCGGGCGAAGCCGCGGGAAAATGCTAGTAACAAATAAGACTAAAATCTCAGGGAACTTTGATAAAAACGTGTTAACGTGTGGGGTGAAACCATTGAAATATATCGAGATACAAGGAAATAGTTCGTCGTTTGTATGGGAACCAAGCGTGTAACGCTTTTCGCTTCACGTTTGACGCCAAAAGTGTAATTCAGTAATAGAATACATCCATTTTTCATTTCATTTGGTGGTATTTGAACAAATAAAATATATCATTATTTTTCAAATCTGATAATAATATTGACGGCAACTCAAGTTAACGGCGTGCAAAGTAGGTCGTTGCCACTTCTATTTAGCACGCGAGGTACAACAATTTTTTCGACTACCTCGATATATTTCTGTGGGATTAGTAAATCGATTGAAGGAAACCACTTTCACAATTTTAAACAATTTATTTAAATAAAAAACCAAAGAATATTTATCACACGCCGTTCACCCGTTACACCGATCCAAAGTCTCGAATCAGAGATCGCCACCACGTCTTACAACTATAAAAGCTTAAGTCATTCATACTATCTCTTTCCCACTCGTTCAGGTCGCATCATGCATCCTACATTCCTACATTCCAGTCCTACATTTCTATGGGTGGAACGCTCAAATAATGACCCAGTCGACTACACGCAATAAAACCAAATATTTATTTATTTAGACTTTATGAATGATGAATTATGCGAAATGATGCATTAAGCCTTTTAAATTTATGCGATCCAATAGTAAACCGCTTTATTAATATGCGCTTCAACGTCCGTTTCTGCTCCTCCTTGTGGATCTGCAATGCTTCCCAGGTCCGTGAATATTTATTATTTACTAGTAGTATTAGTAGGATACTTTTGCAAAAGTCTCGTTTCAAAACCTTTCAAAATGTCTTATGCGGTTGATGTACTCAAGAGGTGCTCCCTTCGTTACGCTTTGATTGACGCTGATGGCCTATCTGTCATTTCTCATTTTAATGAATCGTAAAGGTTGGTACTTACGTAAAAAGTCCGTGGAGATTTGTCGATTTCCGCAACTTTGAACACACTGACATTATTTTTTTAGAGAAGTCATTAACATGCAAATGCTGTGTGTACAATTTTTAAAAGGCAAATTTTGCTCTTTAAATTCGTTTTTATACGAATTATTCATGTGTCGGCGGCCAAGATCCTCATTTGTTTAATCTTATCTTATCTAATACATTATAATGAAATCATGTAGAAAGAACGTGTTTGTATATTAACGATTTTTCCAAAAAAAATATAGTATATAATTAAGAATTATCTAAGGAGTCCGAATTGGTGTAAAGAGAATGGACAAACATTCGGACACCTTAAATAATTCTTACTACTGAGGAGTGTCAAAAATAATTGATAAAAACGCAAATAAATAGTTTTTGATTTTTAATTTTAGACAAAAAAAATAAAAAACTATTATTTGCGTTTATTATTAATTTTTGACACTCCTTAGTCCTCCTAGACTCCAGTTAACACATAGCATAATTTTTAACATACCAATTAAGCAGAAGCAAAAAAGAGACACTCAACTTATTTCATAATTGAAGTACGAATAACTGACATCACAGGTTCTTACGATCAACTTGCCTAATTAATTATTATGTTTTTATTATTATTATGGATCTTTAGAGGTAAGAAAATGAATTAATGTGGATTTATTGGGGATAAGTTTTGGAAACAAAATTTGGCAACTTAGTGTTAAATAGCAATCCATGAAAATTTAACGGAAGTTACCATTTCACCGCGTGTTTATTTATTTGTGGCGTAAATTTAATTAGGTACTAATTTTAATCTAGATAAATATAACTTTAATCCCTACATAAATTGACACTTGAATTTGCACCATCAATGAAGAAACACGCGAGAAATTGGTAACTTACGGCAAAATATAAAGACGAACAAATGGTCCAACTTCAGCCGTTCGGGCGCGACACGTATTCACACAGACGCGCGATACCACGACTGTGTGAGTGCGATCCATACTGGAGCATACTTACGCATTCTTATTTCTTTGCTTATAGTGCTGTTCTAAATGGGCCTGGGGGGTCCGATTTCGATTTAATCTCCGATTCAGAGACTTCAAACACTTACACTAATAAGTAACGCGTGACTGACAATGGGACTTACATAGTCGACAGCGGATGTAGATTGCTTCTCCGTCAATAGTCACGTCTGGTCAGTCAATCAGTCGAGTCTAGTCAAATATACAACTGCACGTGGATCTTGAAGTGGCCCGGCGACGTGGTAGCGCGGAACAAAGCTGCACAGGCGAACTTCGGAAATCGGCGGATTCCCAACGGGAATTCAATCTTCGCACTGAAGTTCTCACAAAACCGTTCTACTTGCTTCACGGTTCACAAAAACCCACAAAAAATAAAACCGCGATGTTAGGTTCACCGTAGCCGAAAACAGATTGAAGCTACCTAACAAATCGGGGTTCACACGATACCTGTCAATTTGACGTATGAATAGTGAGGTGACATTACACGATATTGCAGTCCGATTTATATTGGGACGTAACAAGTGCGTTCGTACACGGCGCGCGCGCATTCAAACGCGCGATGTACGCTTTGTAGGTAGAAAAATTACTGCTATTATAGGTATTGTGCTTACGTTACTCTCTGTCGTGGAAGTTAACTTATTTTTACCCGACTGCGGCGAAGCCCAAAGGAGGGTTATGTGTTTGACCTGTATGTATGTATGTATGTATGTCCGTTCCTATGTTCGCTCGTAACTACTCAACGGCACATCCGATTTTGATAAATGATACATCATTAGATTCGTCTTGATGGTGCGAGTGTCATTGGGTATGAAGTTTGTTAAAATAAACAAAATGGCGGATTTTATGCAGTTTCTAAGTGCACCGCGGTCGGTTTTTTTTTTTATAAAAATGTGGTTATTACAAACGGAAACTACCGTTTTGTGTACTAACTTTGATATTGGAACTGGTTTAAAATTTGACGCACTACAGAACGTATTTTCCCAGAGGATTCCCACAGTCCCGGTCACGCCACTCAAGTCTATGAAAGCTTCGACTCTGTACCAGACATTGTGGCACAGTGTAGCGTTCCAGTCTCTTAACACATTAATCGGTCGTTTAAAAAAATGTTATGGGCTGCATTTAATAAAGCGAAGACGCAACGAAAATTAACAATATACATTGTACGGTTAAATTTCGTTACATAAAGCAACCAGTATGCTTATGATGCTACGCTTTGTCGCGTGGTAAATAAACGATAAAGCATTTGTCACGTTCTGACAAATAGTGTGTGAGAGTGACGGATGCTTTAGTATCATTTATTTATACTACAGACTAACATTTTGTTAAGATAAGCTCTCAGGTATAAAGTATCTATTCTATACCTTGGTATTTCTTTTTAAATTAACTTCTATTTCGTGCAGTAAATGAATGAATTTCTTCCGGCAACCTTAACCAGGTCATCAGACCATCTTGTGGGGGCATCCACGCTGCGTCTTACGGTTCGTGGTCTCCATGTATAATACTTTATTATGTATTTAGTATTGTGTTTGACAACACGTTTAGCATAATGGGAGTGACAACGCCTACGAAGCTAGAGGTCCCGGGTTCAAATCCTAGTAAGGGCAAATATTTGTGTGATTAGTACGATTATTGTTCCTGAGTCTTGGGTGATTTCTATCTATTTAAGTATATAAGTATGTATATCTTCGTCTACTCGTAGTACCCATAATACAAGCATTGCTTAGTTTGGGACTAGGTCGATTTGTGTAAGATTGTCCCCACAATATTTATTTATATTTGGTAAGCGGCTGTGAACGTTCTAAAACCACTGTCTATAACGGAACTTGATTCCCCAGTGGCGTACTGCCGCTCAGAGCTATGGAGCATCCAACCATGTTGGTCATCATCATCATCATTTCAGCCATAGGACGTCCACTGCTGGACATAGGCCTCCCTCATAGATTTCCACTTAATTCGGTTGGAAGCAACCTGCATCCACCGTGAGCTAGCAGCCTTAACCAGATCATCTGTCCATCTTGTTGGTGGACGTCCGACGCTGCGCTTGCCGATTCGTGTTCCACACCATGTTGGTGCGGTGTAAAATTACGGTATGTTAACTTCTTGGTTTTCTGTAAATAATTTCTGTTGAAACAGAACAGAACACAAAATGTTCAAACATAATTTGCATAATTTGCAATGTTGTTAATTCTGTTTTATTTTGTGACAGTAAGTCCGTATTCTATTTATACAATTATAAAACGGGTGATATTTTTCTTATTTGCCAGCATACATCAGTCTATTCTTAGGGTCCGTGGGTTCAAGTTAATATCTGCGCTACTTATTAAAAAAAAAATGGAATATATGACTTTACACAGGTAGTGCAAGATGATTCTGTTAAATATTATTAGTAGAAATCGAGATAAAACGAGTCACTACCGAGCAATTTCCCACGGTAAGCCAAGTTGCAGTTATAGTACTGGTTGTGATATTTTAGTTTGCCTGTACGCTTCAGTCTCGAGGGATCGCGGCCATTGTAACCGGCGGATGCAGCCGACGCGTCCGGCTCCCACTCGCCCGTGAAATGCCACCGTCCAGATCCGTCGCTGAATCAGTTAGTTAAGAACATAAATTATGTTAATTACATCAATCTTATAAGTATAACTATTTAAGTCGATGTCGAACGGTGAGTTTGAGTCAAAAGGCCTTTTTCGTAAATTTATGATGAGGCTTATTCCTGATTTAAATATGTACTTTCCTAGCCTTTGTTGCGTAATTAAACTTTTATATTGTTTTTTGCCATGTTATTTAAGTTGTCAATCCTGTAAACGACTGTGGTGTTTTTTGTCTACTCGTGTTTTTTTATGCTACTCGTATAAGTGGCAAACGAGCAGACGAGCTGCCTGATGGAAAGCAGTCAACCTCGCCCATGGATATCTGCAACACCAGGGGCGTTACCTATACGTTGCCGGTCTTTGAGAGCCATATTTCCTCGTTTCTTGAGGTGACCCCATATCATAACGCGCTGGGAACACCTCAGGTTCATTCCACATCAATCTTATAAGTGTGTAGTGTTACATTTATAGTGCTGCTTGTGATATTATAGTTTGCGAGTATGCTTCAGTCTTGGGGGATCACGGCCATTGCAGCCGCGCGTAACTCGCCCGTGAAATGCGGCCATTCACAGCCATCACTAAATCAGTTAATTAAGAACAAAACATTATTTAAATCAAATCAATTTTCTAAGTTGTTTGGTCGCTCATTTGAGTATAATATAAGCGACGATGTATGCTCCAACCCATGACTAGTTCAGAATATTTTATTGATAGAATGCAATGCGCATGAAATTAGCCCTCAAACATACAATAATACCCAAAAAATCATTAGTAACCTACGTTTAGTACCGAATAGAGACTCTGTCGAATTGTCTATTCGTTAAATGTGAAATGAGCCCTGCAGCTGATTTAAAAATGTACCCACCTGACAAAGCCTCCGTTGCGTAAATAAATTCGTGTGTTGATTTCTTTAATGTGTAATAAATTACCAATGCCTTACACCATTTACTAACAAATGAAAGGTTTAGATCCCATTTAGACAGGGCGAGAACTCGTATGCAATTTTGATTACATTGCGGGCTACCTAGATACGATGAATACAGATGATCCATTAATCGTCGCAATGAAATGAAAATCACATACGAGCTCTCGTCCCGTCTAAATGCGGCCTTAGGATGAAAAGCGCGCCTTATTCTTAACGTTGCAGTTGTCGTACTGGCTGTGATATTATAGTTTGCGGGTATGCTTCAGTCTCGGAGGATCGCGGCCATTGCAGCCGGCGGATGCAGCCGACGCGTCCGGCTCCCAGTCGCCCGTGAAATGCGCCCGTTCACAGCCATCACTGAATCAGTTAATTGAGATTAATGGTCCATGTAATTAACTAAATCAGGAATGTTGCCAGTTTAGTACCTATTACGGTTATTGATGAAGGTTTTTCAAAAAAATATGTAGGTACATGTTGCTTTTTTCTTAGAATATAGACTTTTTGGGTTTTTTTAATCAGAATCGTTTGTACTTTCGAACCTAATACACGGAAATTTTGTCCTAAATTACTGTGTGGGGAAATAGGTTTCCATTGCGTCAAGTCCATAGAATTAAAATCTTAAATACAAAACGTGACGCTCTAGAATGGACATTTTGGGACACAATTTTTCTTCTATGTAGTTCGAAAGTGCAAAGCTTTTGAAGGAGGAAAAAAGCCTAAAAAGTCTATATTCTGACATAAAAAAACACACGCACTTCTTTTTTAAAAAAAATATACGCCCTGGTACAACGACCAAAGACATTGAAAAATTAAACGTGACTAGTCTAGGCCGGGGTTGACTCAGTTTCTCTGACTTGCCGAGACAGTTACTTTAAACGGAATAAATCGCGTAGGTATATTTCTTAATTTTACGTCCCGATGTTTCATAACTTTAAGTAATATACGTGATCGAATATTCATTTCGTCAAAACTTCTTCTCTGTAACAGTATCATTTCTAAGAAGTTCATAATGTAGAAACCTCGTTTTATTAGGGTTCCGTAGCCAAAATGGCTAAAAAGGAACCCTTATAGTTTCGTCATGTCCGTCCGTCCGTCCGTCCGTCCGTCCGTCCGTCCGTCCGTATGTCACAGGCATTTTACTCAAAAACTACAAGATATATATTGGAGTCAAATAAAACCATGAATTAATTAATCACGTTTTATAATGTTCCTTTAGCTTTACGAGATACAGGAAGGAAGGTTCTGTTGGTGTTACCATCCTTTAATATATTGAAGCTGTTTGAGCTTAGGTTATAACACTCTCCACCCCCTTAAATCTAATTGACAACTTAACTTAATTAAATACATTTTTTTTTTTTACAATTTATGAAGTTGGTTCGCATGGCGTTTCCACTGCACTCCTTCCACTTCTACTAAGAAAGTGGACCCCGGACTTAAAACTTTAATTACATGACCTTTAGACCATTTCTTCCCTCTCCTAAAGTCTTTGACATTCACCAGATCACCCTCATTTAACTCTAAAACTCTAGCACCTTTGGCATATTTTAACTGTTTTTCTTGTGATTCTATCAAGTTTTGGTATATGGGTGCTGGTCTGTTTCGCAATTCTCTACCCATCATTAATTTAGCAGGTGTCACTCCACTACTTTTGTGCGTGGTGGTACGGTAATCAAACAAAAATATGCCTAAAGCATAGTCATGTGATTTACCACTCTCAATTATTTTTTTCATGTGGGATTTAAATGTCTCTACAAATCTTTCGGCTGCACCATTGGTGGCAGGATAGTGAGGAGAAGTAAAGCTATGTTTGACACCTGTTACTTTACAAAAATCTTGGAATTCCTTACTTGTAAAAGCACTACCATTGTCGGTTACCAAGTGCACTGGAAATCCATAACGTACATACAATTCTTTAAATTTTATTATTGTTAGGTTGGAACCTATATTGGCCATTTGAAATGCTTCCGGCCATTTGGAATAACTATCCACTACAATTAAATACATTTTTCTATTTAAAGGCCCCAGAAAATCTGCATGAATTCTAAACCATGGTCCAGGCGGTATTGGCCAACATTTTGGAACTGCTTTAGAAGGATTATGTCTATTTTCCAAACAAAGTGTACAAGAATTAGAAATATTTTCAATGTTTTCATTTAGTTTAGGCCACCAGAAATAAGCTTTCGCCATTTCAATCATTCTAGAAGTTCCAAAATGTGTCAAATGAAGTTCATTTAATACAGCCTCTCGTAAGTTTTCTGGTATAACAATTCTGTGTCCCCACATGACACATTCTCTATCCGTACTAATTTCATTTCTGCGTAAATAATATGGATCTAAATCTTTGTTCGATACCTTCTCAGGCCACCCATCCGAACAGTACATTAATACTTTTGCTAAAGTAGGATCTTTCTTGGTATTTTCTTTAATCAGTTTCCAATTTAAAGTTTTTAATTCAGACTCATTAATGTAATTAACGTTAACAATTTCGGTATTATTTATGCATAATGCATGATACTGTGTGTCATCATTGTCTTTTGGTAATCTAGATAGATAATCTGCAGGGTTTCTGTCTGTACTGATGTGTTTAATTGTATAATTAAAAGCTGACAGAAAGATTGCGTAATGTTGGAGGCGCTTAGCTGCCATCCTGGGTATTGCCTTATGCGGACCCAAAATACGAGTGAGTGCAGCATTATCTGTCTCAAGTTCAAATGTTCTGCCATAAGTGTAATTATAAAATTTAGTTACACCAAAGATTATGGCAAACGCTTCTTTGTCCAAAGTTGTGTATTTACATTCCGTATCATTTAGTTTTTTACTGGCAAAAGCTATTGGCCTAACCACTCCATCTTCACCCCGGTTCGAAATTATAGCGCTGACTCCATACGCGGATGCATCACATGTTAAAATTAAGGGTAGATCCGGATTGTAATGTGATAAATTTCCAGCGGAGGGCAATTTCTTTTTTACTATGTCAAATGCTTTTTGACAATCATCAGTCCAGACAAAAGCTTTCTGTCTTGTACATTCATAGAGTGGGTGAAGCATAGTTGCTAAATCTTTTAAGAATCGACCATAATAATTAATTTTACCTAGGAACGAACGTAACATTGTTAAATTTCCTGGCGGGTCTAGATTCAATATTGGGTCAATATTTTCTTTTATAATTTTAATGCCTTGTTTATCAATTCTATAACCAAAGACATCTATACTTTTGCGGAAAAACTTGCATTTCTCAACTTTTAATTTAAATTCGCAATCCTTTAATTTGCTTAAGACTGCTTCAAGCGTTTTTGTCATCTCTAAATATGTTTTTCCACACATGTATATATTGTCTATGAAAACAATCACATTGGGGATATCCTGTAATTTCTGTGCCATGAGTCTCTGAAATGAACCGGGTCCCGTATTTACTCCATAAGGAAGATACTTGTATTTAAATTTACCAATTTCTGTTACTATTACCGTCAGATCCTGTGATAGTTCATCCAGTGGTGCCTGTAAGTAAGCCTCCTTGAGGTCCAATTCACAATAATATTCTGCCCCTCTTAATTTATTAAAGATATCTTCAACATGTGGTAATGGGAAGCGATCTATTTCTAGCTGTGGGTTTACGGTTACTTTATAGTCCCCACACAAGCGTACTGACCCATCAGGTTTCAAAATAGGCACCACTGGAGTACCCCATTCACTGTATTTGACCGGTTCAATTCTCTCATTATCTAATAATCTTTTTATTTCCTGAGAAACTTTTTCTTTTAATGCGAATGGCACATTTCTAACCGGCAAACATTTGGGTTGTGCATTCTCTTTTAATTTCAAGGATATGCATTCACCTTTTACATTTCCCCACCCTGGACTAAACACTTCAGAAAATTTTTCTTTAATAGTAGTAACCGGATCTGTCATTTCAGAGTTATTTATTTTTAATGGCCACATACCAAAAGTATTCAGCAAATCTCTACCTAAAAGTCTAGGTTTGTAATTTTCAACCACAAATAAGTTGACATTTTTTATTTCATTATTCATTTTCAGTTCTATATTATTTAGTATTCCTAATGGCTGTGTGCTGGTTTGGTCATAATTTTTGAAGTTAATGCTTGTCTCCTTAATTTTATGAGTTAAATTCAGCGCTTCTACATCTTTCTGAAGAATAGTTGAAGTTTCAGAACCAGTATCTAATTCAAATTTCAATTTAATGCCTTTCACACTGCCATCTATGAAACAGGGTGGTATCTTATTTGTGGTTGATTTACAACTATACACATTATAATAGTCATCACTCTCCGGAAAGAGTCCTTGAATTGCTTCTTCAATTTCAGAGTTTTTTTCAGGTTGCACATCACTATCAATTTCAAGTAAGTTTATTTTATGACTTTTAGGGCACATTTTAAACAAATGACCTTGTTGGCCGCACTCTGAGCAATATTTATTCTTTAAACTGCATTCACTTTTAATGTGGTTATTTTTACCGCAACAATAACACTTGATCAACTTACCCGATGATGAGGACCCATGTTTTACTTTATTAGGGAATTGTTTCGGCTTACTCTGAGTACTCTGCTTGACAAAAAACATGCTAGAAGCCGGTTCTTCAGAAGGCATTTTCATTTTAGTTTGTATCCAGGCTGCTTCCACAGTTCTGGCTAAGGTGATCAAGTCTTCAAGTGACTGGTTGCCGTTCTTCAATAGCTCAAATTTGACCAGAGATGAATGCACTCCATCGATGAATTTTTCTTTAACCTGGTCTTTGAAATCCTTAAAATTACATTTCTTTGCCGCTTTTTTCAGCCGTATAACGTATTCTTCTACGGATTCTTCAGCCTTTTGGTTACATTTTCTAAATTCGGCCCGGTCCACTGGAATTGATGTCGATTTGTTATATCTGTCATCCAAAATTTTTATCAGCTCGTCATATGTCTTTTTCGTAGGTTTATCTGGAGCGCATGTGTGATTGAGAGTTTCCAACACTTTTGAGGTTACTTTAGTTATTAATAATGCCACTTTTTTCTCTTCTGGTACATTGTTTAATGTGATCAAACACTGTAATTGCACCTCGAACGTATCAAAATCACGGCCATCGAAAGGTTCTATTTGATAATTCGACGACATTATGGGCGATTCCGGTTTGTTTTTCTGTAACTATTTTTCCCGCGATTAGCACTTGTTCACTTTTAATAGCTTCTCGGAGCGATTTTCGCCAATCATCTATCGTTTCACCCGTAAGCTGGACTTGTAACTGTTTGGATAGTTCTAATAATTCACTTTTGGTTAACTTTTGCACAAAACTAGTTTTTTTTTCTGAAATTTCGTCAAAATAAAGTTCACTTAATGACATTTGTTTTGTTTGTAAGAGTACCTAAGATGGCGTCAATGCCGGCAATAATGTTCTTCACAATAATTGTCCATCGGCACCGCCTTATTTAAAATTAACACTTTATTATTTTTATGTCCACACGCGTAACTTCGTTATATTTTCGTCGCCACTGATATATATTGGAGTCAAATAAAACCATGAATTAATTAATCACGTTTTATAATGTTCCTTTAGCTTTACGAGATACAGGAAGGAAGGTTCTGTTGGTGTTACCATCCTTTAATATATTGAAGCTGTTTGAGCTTAGGTTATAACAACCTATACTGATGAAATTTGGAATATAGATGTCTTGTAGATGCCGCAACTAAGTTTGGTAGTTAAATAATAAAAATAAAAAAATCTAGGGGGGCACTCCATACATGTAACAGAAGCTAAAAGAATGTTTTTTTCACAAAATGTCAACGTGTGGTACATAGTTCGACAGCTCTTTTGAAAACATTTTAAGGTTTTTAAGAAATGTTTTTGATTAAGTGAATACCTTTGGAAATAATCGCTCCGAAAGTTGTGAAAATTGTGTCCCCTCCCCTCTATCTTCTAAACCGTGAGTCCGAAAAATATAAAAAAATTACAAAGATAACGCTCAATTAATACTTTCAACGAAAATTATTTTCAAGAAGATCGGATTAAGGGCCGGCATTGAAACAAATTTCTCATTTAAGCACCTCCCATTACCCCGCTACCGGGGCTGCTCCCCTTAAGGGGATTCGCCATCTGTTTATAATATTATGAACTTAAAACCATCCACTGCGTAGCGCCACCTAGTAGAATATCTTTTAACCACTTGTGTTTACTATGAACTTTTCGAACCATGCACTGAGTAGGGCTCATTGGCTTGGCTCATATAAAATTGGTATTTAGATTTTTTATACAAATAACGATTTGTGACTATACTTATCATTTCTCCGAAAAATTTTGCTCATAATTTTTTTGAATATTTATTAGTACTACTGGGCGAATATTTAAGAGGGTCAAAATTTATGTCTCGCTATGGTAATCCGAAATACTAAGGAATTCCAGAGCCGAAATATTTTATTTCGTTACTTAGATAAATAAGGCAGATGGCGCAAAAACCGCTTTGAGCTTGAATCACCCAAAAAAAAGATATTGAGAAAATTGTGTCTAAAATGGCAAAAATAGGGGTGTCCCATTTCCATTTTTTCTAGGGATGTAACGATACACAGTTTTGCCGATACGATACCGATACCGATATATAGTAGTTAATATCGGCGATACCGATACCGATACCGATATCTTAGCTTAATAATGAAGTATGAACTTCAGATATTTTTATGTCCTTATTATAACTAATGGCAATGACTACTGGTTATATTTACCAGAGAGTCAACCTTGAAAGTGTAAAGTAAAAATAATAAATTGTCAACTCAAAATTCTTTTTTTTATTAAGAACCAAAGATTTAATTAACATAGTAATTATCATTGCACAAGGTAATAGAATAGACCAATACATAAATTAAGTCAGAAATTGAAATTACTTTTTGCAGAGTTTTTTTCATACAGCAAATTCTTCAAATATCGGTTGTATAATATCGGCGATACCGATATATCGGCGATACCGATATATCGGCCGATATATCGGTATCGGTATCGGTATCGTTACATCCCTAATTTTTTCCAACATTTGATGTCATAAAAAAATAACTATAAGGAATATTTTAACTATTTTAAGTTCTGCACATCAGTATTATACTTAAATAAATAAAGATTGTTTTTCATCAAACACATGTTCAAAAAGTTTATTACAACTTGCCCAAAAATTAAATCAAAAAATGTTTAAAAAAAACCGTCACTAGAGGAAACACTGTTTTATGTACGATTTTTGCCTATAATAAATCGCAAAAGGAGGGTCATTTAGAGTTCAAGTAACACTTCACCCCGCACCTCAGTAGATCGGCCAACTTCGGATATGATACACGTCGCGAGATTCGAGTAGTAAGCGTTTCATTTTGATTCTCCAAAGTTTGTCATCATTATGGTCTTTCACATTTTTCACCGTATCTTCATAATTTTATTTACAGTGGAGTATTATTATATAACCATATCAAAGTACACATGGGACTAACACTATTTAGTGCAATCTTGCCTTGTTAATATACCTAATTGTTTTGTAAAGCAGCGTTTTCTAGAATTTGTCATTATTAGCAACATCATTTTCGGCAACATTGTCAGAGACACCAATTACGCGTGTTGCTAAACTGACAATGTGTTAGGAGTATAATGACGATTGTTACTAATAATGATTTTAGTATATGAATTCATAGATAATAGACGTGTATTTTAGTTTCGAGTGATTGAATGTATGAGTGAAAGTTAGTGTGAGTGTTTGAGCGTGTGTGGGTGAGTGAGTGTGTGTGAATGTGAGTGAGTGATTGTGCGGGAGTGAGTGTGAATGAGCGAGTGAGTGTCAATGAGCGAGTGAGTGTGTAAGTGACCGGGTGTGTGTTAATGTGAGTCAGTAACCTAGTGTAAGTGAATGGATGAGTGTATGAACGTGAGTGCGTTAATGAATGTGAGTGACAGTGAGTGAGTGTGTGTGTGTGTGTGTGTGTGTGTGTGTGTGTGTGTAAGTGAGTGAATGAATGTTTGTGAGTGAATGAATGTTTGTGAGTGAATGAATGTTTGTGAGTGAATGAATGTGTGTGAGTGAGAGTGAGTTAGTAAAACTATAAATAATGATGAAGGAAAAATTAATCATAATTATTATTATTATCAAACCGCGATAAGAATACGATTCTGAAGTACCGTTTGAACAAAAGTACATACAATAAATAAATATAATTATAAGTCAATCTGTAATATCTTCTTAGTTTAAGTGCAGACACTTATAGATACAGTGTAAATTAACTGGATAACTGGGACCTCAAGCGGGTCCCATATTTGAAAAATCAATTATTACATTATTTTATTTAAGTAGGTGATCTAATTAATGATTTTTTCCCCAAGTAGAACTTTTTTGTACTGAAATAAGTATTTTCATTTATATGTACACAACCATTGACAATGTCATTTCAAGTATTAATTCAAAAACGACATATGTCCTCAATCGTATTATAAGCGCGGTTTAATAATAGTAAACAATTAGCTTTGTCTTTTATTTTTTTACTGAAACAGGTACTTATGTAAAGTTTCCTGGGGCTATTTGGAATACCGAAGCCTAGTTGTGGTGTAATATATTCAAAACTCAGCTACTTTCACATAATAGTATATTACACAACTAGGGTGGTAATACAAAGAAAGGCCGAGATCGCAGAAGTTTGCGGCCCGAGCTGCAAGCGAGGGACGTAAATCTGCGATCGAGGGCTATTTTTTTACCTTCCGTGTTATGTACATCATTTTATGTCTACACTTGGTCAGAAAGCGGCTTTTTCCGTACGCTACGCTCACAGGAAAAGCTACTTTATGGCCAGGTATGGCATAAAAATTATAATTCTTAGAGTTCCAAGTAACCATACCTACGAGATAATCAGTATTGTCGTAACTGTTTAAGAAAAGAATAAGTTTATAATATTGTCTTCGGTTTCCGCGATAATCACTCCTTGTATTAAAACAACTTAACGGATTACAACGCGTATATTACTACTTTGTTAAAGTCCCCTTTTAAAGAGGACTTAAAAATGTAGCACATATTAAGTGAGTAACCATAAAATGTATGAAAATATAAATTCGTATGCTAAATTGACCCCTATAACAAAGTGAACGTATGGGCACTATACATCTTACACAACTTTTACTACTTTTACTTATACAACTTTAAATTTTAGGAAGTTACGACAAAACCATTTTATACTCATCTCATAACTTTTTTATTTGAAGTGTTATCAAAATTTCAATTGAACAGATAGAAAAGAAATACCTAGTGATACCAATGGTGTATTTAGTGTGCTTACGACAAAATGTCCCTTACGAAATTTGAAATTTCCAGTGTCGATGTATTCGAATTTTATTTTTGTCGTCCATATCATAAACCATAACAAAAAAAAACACTTAAATCAATATACATCAGACCTGATTCTCAGGTGAAAATCATTGTTGGCAACGAGCCGTCATTATTTTCTACAAAAACGTCATTATTATCATAAGGAGTCATTATCAGAAACACCATTTTAAACAAAAAAGTAAATATGTATAATGAAAATTAATGGGTTTTGTTCCTTTCCCTTATGATAAACCGTTATGTTTTTCATGTATGTATACATCTGGCTTAATAAAGATGCTCTGTCGCGGGGTTTGTAAAATAGACATTTTTTTTGTCAAGAAGAATGTTTTGAGGAGAACCGCCGTACTATGGGCGTCGTGTTTCAGCTTACACTGGAAAAGCATACCGTGCCTTGTGGCTGTCTGTACCTACACTAAGTCATTTCGAAGTTTTTCGAAATTTGTATTTTTTTTCTTCAGAAAATATATTTAAAAAACAACATAACTAAAAATAAAAAATAAAAAAAATAAAAAAAACATTGCTAAAATAAATCTATTAAAAATTGCGACATGACCTAGTCTCGAACTCGATCCAATAACGCACCGCCCGGGTATAAATCTCGTCACTGCCGACTTTTAGGTTTAGTTTTCGGCGATCATTTACTAAGTAGGTACTTGTAGCAATCTAAGAAAATAAGTAGGTACAAAATATGTCTAAATAATTGAGAAGATCAATTCGAAGTATAAAGAAATAAGCATATTATGCGCTGATGGAAAATCAGTAGGTATCTCTAACCAAGGTCACGTATAATTATAATTATATTACGTATAATTATTTACGTATAATTATTTTGTTCGGCTGTGAAAATATCCAAATTTCTCCTTTTCCTAAAAATAAAAAGCAAAATGATAAAACGTATTTCGTAATTAGACCAGTGCGAGATTCGAACGCTCGGCACCTTCGAAAGCATTAGGTCGCTTTTATATTGTATCCTATCGCTGAAACCACTGCGCTACCAGTGCTTACAATTATCCAGTGAAATTCTAAAGTACATGCATATACAGGATTTTAAATTTTAATGTTTATTATTTATTACAAAGCTAAATAAATACTATTTTCACTGTTTAGTAAATATTTTTTTTACTTACGTTAGCTCCATTGTTCTTTGGAATCTTACAAGTTGTCTTTTTCGAGATAATAACTTCGCTTCGTTACAATATGTATAAACTTTTTTGTGCACACGGTATACCTATCACTAGGACACACAACACAGTTTTAACAAGAAAGAAATAAGGAAGCACTTACTATAAATAATAATAATATGCAAGGCAAGTTAAATTAAATCTTTTGCTTTTTTGGGCAATCGTACGTAGCTGTACAGGTCCGTCTGACACGCGCGCTCAGCGATCACTGTCACATTCCGAAAGAGTGACGGAGATAGAGCTTGCACGCCGAAAGTCAATCTCTTTTTACGATAGAATTTGTCGATTTTTATTTATTTTATAAATATTGCCTCATATTATTGGAATTCGGAAGCTGTCAAATGACTATTTTAGTTATGATTGATTTTTCTCCTTTTTTTGTTTCATAGTGACACGTAGTAAAAAACCAAGTAAAGTTGGAGTAAAGATTCGAATTGGAGGTTACTTTGGGAATTAATTGTATCGAGCGAAGTGTTATGAATCGTGTATCGAAAGCTGTGTTATTAAAGATAATATAATCAAGAATGATATATATTTTTCTCACGCCTACAACTATCAACGTTTTAAAGAAAAATAGGATAATTCTTGGGGTATTTTTGCACATCTGGCTCAAGGCACGGCCTTAACCGTTTTTGAGTTATTGCCGATAAACTGCGCTTCTCAACAAAAGGACGTAATTGCTATGAAGATACGCTCTTTTGTTGTTGTACTTTTTTACATCGTATTTTTTACCTTATAGTTACGGCTATGGAACCCTACACTAAGCATGGTCCGACATGCTCTTGGCCAGTTTTTTTATAACAATTCCGAGAAAAAATACGGTTTCGAAGGCAAACAACGATGAAATGAAACATTAGTGGAAACGTTTTCGGCGATTTAAGGTACAGTCAAACCGGTGCTCAGAATACGTTGACGCACCGTAAACGCAGTGGCATGATAATATCATATGCTGTCATATATTATATGCGTTACATTTTTGACGCCTACCTTCCAAATTGGTGCTCAAAATTTGCACGAATAATGCATATTTTAAGCACCGCTTTGGAAGGTACGCGCAAAACAAATGACGCATGAGTCACGTCACTGCGTTTACGATGCTCCAACGTCTTTGTAGGACCGGTTTGTACGCTATGCATTAAAACAGCCGTTCTCCAAAAATATGTCTGCGTCTAATTCACGCGTCTCCATACATTTAGTATGAAAACAGCGACGCGGTAATTAGCTGATCGCAGACATATTTCTGGAGAATGGCCGAAAAACGTGACGCATTAGTCACGTCACTGGATTCATGGTGCGTTAAATTATTTTAACCCTTGGGCGCATACGGTATCAAAAATGATATTACTGAAATGACACAAGTAGAAATTTAAGTAGATATTCAAACCCTGTCAAACTGATCACGAAATCTCAAATTGACGTGATTATCATTTGAGACATTTTAGAAATAAAATGCACGATACCGGACGCATCTAGGGTTAGGCAGCGGTGTGGCTGCACCTTTGAGAGTAAATAGGGATCACAATCGGTTATATTTAGTATGGAAAAATCAAGTTTTAACCGGCACCGAGTTTTTTCGATACAAAAAATTACCGAATTGCATTTCTTAGGGAAAACAAAAAAAAATACACATCTCATTTAAGTACGTTTATTATCGCCATCAAGAGACACCCAATGACAAATTATACAATATTATACACCACGTAACGAACTTATAAACATGTATCACCGAACATTTGATAGTGCTCCAAATTGACTTGACAGTGAATGATCACGAGGGAACAATTGAGGGACACAACGGGACTACACCTGGGGAGACTAGTAGGGCATTTCTCCAGAAATATGTCTGCGACTCATTCATCTGTCTCCATACATTTAGTATGAAAAAGGCTCAGATGAATGAGGTGACCGCAGACATATTTCTGAAGAAATGCCCAGTAGGCGTACGATTCTACGCTTTGTCGCGCGATAAATAAATGATTCGTCACGTTCTAAAATATCGTCGGCTAAAGTCGCAAACTTCGTAACGATAATGCATGGGAAACAATAGAAGTTCAGATGACGAGTTTAGCCGACGATATATGTGTGTGAGAGTGACGGATGCTTTATCAATTTTATCATTTATTTATCGCGCGACAAAGCGTAGCATCATTAGCCTTCAGAGGCTTTTTTTTATACATACATCAAAAATAATCATAATTATACATAATTTCTCACCGTGTTATAAGAAAATAAAGCTGCTCTGTAATCACTGCAATAAGGTATCAAAATAATAAAGCAAATATGCATTGAATAAACTAAAAAAAAATTGCTAGTCATTTAAAAACTTTCTGTATCTTTGGCATCAATTATACGCTGCTCTGCAACTAAAACCTTTTTGATTTCTGATTTTTTTATTGTGTCATAGATTTGTGATTGCCGCAGCAGAAAAAAAAATGAGAATGACAAACACGGGGTCATATTAAAATAAATATTATCAGTTAAAATTCTTGGCTAACTGGTGGTCCGTGCCCATCCCGGTATGGCAGTGGTTCCGAACCTGGGGGTAATTACCCCTCCAGGGGTTAAACGAAGTTTTCTCAGGGGTAATACGCATGAACGTTAAGCAGTTTTACTTTGAGCAGTTTCTTATAAGCTTATAATTCCTATTTTTTTGGTGGGGTAATAATACAAATCTCCATGCGAATGTGGGTGATATGATAATAAAGGTTAGGAACCACTGCAGTATGGTCTAGTGCCCACCCCAGGATGTAGGGTTACCAATTCGGAATTCCACTATGGACACCTAA
The DNA here is from genome assembly GCA_947034925.1 of Eudemis profundana. Classification (NCBI taxonomy): domain Eukaryota; kingdom Metazoa; phylum Arthropoda; class Insecta; order Lepidoptera; family Tortricidae; genus Eudemis; species Eudemis profundana. The sequence continues at coordinate 21,446,559 of OX344805.1, read as the reverse complement.
ATAATGGCATCCCAGAAGCCAGCTTATGATGCTACGCTTTGTCACGCCATAAATATATGAAAAAGGATTCATCACTCTCACACACTATTTGTCCGAACGTGACGGCTGCTTCATCATTTATCGCGCGACAAAGCGTAGCGTAACTTGTAGTATTTTTTCAGCGATTTACTGTCATTAAGTACAAAAAGAATTTCGTCCACTTGAATTGACCATTTGGAATTTTGACCAAAGTGTAAATCTGATAAAAAGTAATTACCTATGACCAAATTTATTTTCGTTAAAAATTAATTAAGTCTGAATTGAATTATGGCCATTATAAAAAATGTGCAAAATTTAATACGCACAAAGTGAATAATGTCTAATTTTATTTCAGACCGTAATGTAAATTTAAGCTCAAAACGAATTATGTCCAAAGAGAATATTGTCAACATATAATTCTGTCTAGGATGAATATAGTATAAAATGAATAAGGGCCAAGTGGAAAATTGTCATATTGATGAGCTTGTACCTTTAAAATCTTCAATAACGATAGGATGTTGATGTCTATAATAAAAAATATGGACGTAAATACAAATGGACGTATTTCCATTTGTACATATTTCAAGTAGTAATACTTCCAAGTGGACATAAATACAAATGGTTATTTTTCCTGTCGGCCTATATTAATTTTGGACAATTTTACCAGAGGACATGATTCTATTTTGGACAATATTCTGGATGGAAAACTTTCCTAATAGGTATATTTCAAATTGGCATTTTTTTCCGATTTGACGACTAATTCTCTGTGTACTGACTAATTTCTTTTTGTACTTAATGACAGTAAATCTTTTCAGCGTGTCATATTTCATATAACTCCTTATTTTACGATTCTGGTGAACCTCTCGTCGTCTCCCCAAGCCAAAAAATAAATAGGCATTAGAAAAATTCAATTTACAATAATTCTGACAATTTAATTCCTTATATTTAATAAGTATTTACACGTATATTATAATATCGAGTATAGATTTGGCACGACAGAAGGATATTAGTAAATACAGTCTATATTTTTATATTTATTCATTAATTTAACACTTTTACAAATGAGATACGTATCAATTCAAATAAATCCACTGTTTCTTTTGATTACTCATTCGTTTTTTTTTAATTTTTGATCTGTAATATGGGTAATTGCTGATCACACTATTTTTTAGCACATTGTTCAAGCTTAATACTCGTACTATTTGGCAAAAATTCGCATTTTTTTCTCTTCTGTCTTTTTTTAAGTACTACTACTAACGTAGTTTCGAAGTTTTCTTAACATTTGACAAATCAATATAATAGTGTCAACACACCAAGGGCCGTAAAACAAATAATGATCCTTATCGCAGGTGTTTGTGGCTTGAACCGTAAGCGAGGACCATAAATTTGCGATTAGGGATTTTTTTCACCGTTCGTGTTGTATAACATCATTTTTCGTCTTTTCGTCCAGGAACTAGAATTTTTTGTACGCGTAGCAGCCAGAAAAGAGTCACTTACAACTTGGTTACAACGCAACATTATTTCACAATGATCAACATACGATGGGATTTTGCCCGTTGACATTTTGAACTAATTTAACAGTAGGTAGAATAAACACAAAAATAAAATAATGACTTCCAATTACAATGACATACAGACGATTTGAGAACCATCCTTTTGAAAAGCGGTTAAAAATAAGAGCTCAAACAGTTAATTTAAACTTAACCTTGCGTACGCTGACATTACTACGAAATACTAGCAATTCCACAGAATGTTAGTTTAACACTTCAATTTCTCCAATGCTCGGTTTTAGACAAACATGCCTTTCGTTATCCCGTATTGCGCATCCCGTTTTATCGAAATTGAACTTTATTTACTCTTAATCAAGTTAACGCGGAACGCAAAAATCCCTGTATTTGTAGTTTTCACTTTTTTTTCGGTGCCCATGTCTTCACGCCTTTTAATTACCAAGCAAAATTTAAAGCGGAACTTTGGAAGTTAGTGTTGCTTTTTCATAGTTTTGAGCTCAATCGCGTGGCGTAGTTTGTGAAATTTGTTTTTGATTTAAAATTTAGCTGCCCTCTTTGGGAGTAAACTAGTAGTAATTTGACTGGAAAGCTCTGTAGTGATATTTTCAACCCCCGACGCAAAAACGACGGGGTGTTATAAGTTTGACGTGTCTGTGTGTGTAAATGTCCTTGTGGCATCGTAGCTCCCAAACGGATGATCCGATTTTAATGCGGTTTTTTATGTTTGAAAGGTATATCAGTTGAGAGTGTTCTTAGCTATGTTTGGTGGAAATCGGTTCAGGTCTTCAAGGTCATCAGGTCGTTTGTTATTTTTGGTAGGGGGTTTTTTAAATTTTTAATTTAGGTTAGGTTATTTTATTGTTTATTTTATGGGTATTTTTATTAAAGCTGGGTTTTGGAAGTAAGTGTTTGACGACCGGTTTAGCCTAGTGGTTAGTGACTCTGCCTACGAAGCTGACGGTCCTGGGTTCGAATCCCAGTAAAAGCAAATATTATGTGTGTTATGATTTGTTTTTTTATTTATTTAGCTGTTCTCGTAGAGTCTGTGCGGAAAAAGAATAAGATTTAGATTGGGGGCCGCTGTAATGCTTTTCTGCCGTATGTGCCGTATTTTCTGTTCTGTGGCCATACTGGTTAGGTTACTTCCGTTTTTCGATTCTCTTTCCGCACAGACTCTACTGGAGTTAACTTTTTGCAACTTTACTAGAAATATTTTTTTGTGTTGGTATTGTTTATTTTTGCGTTTTTTATTTAGTTATACTTACAGATATATCTGGAATGAGACTCAATTGAAATATGGCTTATTTACGCGACTTTTATATTTTTACTAGATTTCCAATACTTAACTATTTTTTTTTATTAACCATCTTCGATTTATTATCAGTCAACCCCAGATGTTTGTGAAAAAAGAATGGGCTTTAACCCGGAATATAATTTGGACAAAAAAACTTACAATAACGATAATTTGGCATTTAGACTGTATTTACTAATAATAATAAGCTAGGAAGATCGAAAACCAGAAACTATATTTATACAATATACAAAATTAAGTCTATTAAAACAAACATTTCAATAAACCTAAAGCTTTAAAACTTAGAAGTACGTACAAAGTACAAGACAATAAAAAAAAACTCGGTTGTCATTAAAGTTTATTTTACAATTTTAACATAATAATCTATTCCTGCAGCTGACATAACTGAGTATATTTTACTACAAATAAATAAATAACATTACATAAAAACAAATCAATAAAAAACAGTGGAAGAAACGCTGAAGTAATTTAACAACAATTTACACATAGTTTTTAGACTTTACAATACATTTATTTAATTTAGACACGTTAGCTAGCTCCCCAACATATGTAAATAATTACAAATTTATGTGACCTAGAACATTCAAATTCAGTGCTTGCTATATTTAAATAGTAAATTGATTTATCATAATATCTTCTTATTCAAAATTATAATAGACCAGGGCAGTACTGCACAGTGTGTTCATCACTATTTATACCAGGTGGAACTGTACCATGGAGTTTCCTGAAAATATACACCTGCAATAACTAAATGCTTGTAATAATAAAAAAACAAAATTATCAAAACATTTTTTTTTTTATTTGTACAACCCTACTACTTCGCGGCCGCTACCGCCGTAGCTGGCAAGTGGCAATACACGCTGCCACCCGGGCATTTCTCCAGAAATATGTCTGCGGTCACCTCATTCATCTTGCCCTTTTTCATACTAAATGTATGGAGACAGATGAATGAGTCGCAGACATATTTCTGGAGAAATGCCCACCCGCGCCCGCGTATGACTTCTAAGTAGGGTTGAAACACGCAGTTTTTAGCATGAAAGTTAAACAAGCTATAACTTGAAAACGGTGATAGATATTAACAAAGTTTATTCGAACAAAAATACAATGCAACATTTTCAGGAAAGTCCTTCCGTTCCACCCTGTATAAGTTTTTGAATATTCGATGCGCCAAAATTAACAAAAATATGGTGTGATTCTTTAGTGCGATCGAAGTACGGGTCCGATGAGTCTCACAACCATCTTAATTATATTATAATATAACTTCGAAAATAATTACTGTAACCACTTTTCCTTGCATGTGATTTACGTATCCGTGTAAATACATTATAATTCAAAAAAATGCTACGGTAATTATAACTTAAGACCTCAGCATAATTACCATACCGCAAAAACGGCCTACGATGCGATCCCATAAAACGGCCATTCTCACGAAGTATGTCTGCGGTCACCTAATTACCGCGACGCTGTTTTCATACTAAATGTATGGAGACGCGGTAATTAGACGCAGTCATACTTCGTGAGAATGGCCGAAAAACGAATGGTATTAACATCCGTCGAAATCGCTTCGTCATCGAACGCGCATCAAATCGCTCCATTGACATTATCAAATTAATTAATAGTACATTACACAACTACGGTAGTAAAATAAAGAAAGGCTGAGATCGCAGATATTTGCAGCCCGAGCTGGAAGCGAGGGACGTAAATATGCGATCGTGGGCTTTCTTTATTACCTCCCGTGTTGTGTACATCATTTTATGTCGACACTTGGCCGGAAAGCGGCTTTTTCCATACGCGTAGCGTGCCCTATGGCCAAGTGTGGCATAAATAAATTTAATGAAGCCACTCGCTTGCTATTTTCCGTTCAACTCTATCGATATAAGCATAACTAGCTTAAGAGTGTTGACAGGTATAGCTACCAAAAGCAAATGAGTGGATAGTAACGTTTTACAAAAACTCAAAATTCGTTTCAGTTATTACAATAATAACGTGCATTTGATAAAGTGCATCACACAATACTCAAACAAAAACACAATGCAGCACTGTTTGCATTTTCTTCGAAACATACACAGGGTGCAACCGCAGCTTTTTTAACAAAAACTATACATTCATCCTGCCATAACTTTATTAAAAGGTTTTTTTCTACGTATTTGAGTTGTTTTCCCAATAGTGTTTTGTTGAGTAAAAGTCAAATATTCATGTTTACATACTTTTAAAATATGCTATATTTTACTCCTTTAAATAATGTAGATGAATGTTCTTATGTTCCTGGTTCCTAATATTTTAAGTAGATATACCTACTTAAAATTAATTGAGTTAATATCCTTTAGGAGTCAAGCTAAATTCTATGAAACGTAATGCGCTTAATTAGAGAAAATCTTTTAATCTCTATTGTTCCGCACCCATTGTTTGTTATCCCTGATCCGCCAAATAAGGATTGTCACACCGTAATTATAATTAGCAACGGGACAGGGCGTTGACCGAAAACCAAGCAGAGAGGCAGTGGTGTGCAACCTTTTCAATTTATTTTATTTATTGTGTTAGTGATTTTTGAACAAAATTGTTTATATTGTTGTGTAAATAATTACTAAGTACATACCCGTACAAAGTAGATATTCTTACTATTATCGTCCGCAAATTGTGACTACCTATTATATCCTCCAGAGGCCCAGCCATCATTTTTTGTTTTTGAAATTGAAACCTTATTTCATACTAATAGAGTTCCAATTAGTCCTGTAGATAGATAGTAACCGTGGGTCTCAGGAGGAAGGTACCACGGCCTGGAAGAAAAAACTTTCTTTTTTATAATAAAGTTAGTTGATAAAAAAGCTGCAATTGACCCTTAAACGTAATGGCTCAGTTTACATTACTCCTAAACTATACTTCAGTCAAGGCACTTTTACACAATACATGCAGGGAGGCGCCCGCCAGCAGCGCCAGCGCAGCTTGCGCGGTGCTCGAGCCTGTCGACAAATGTAAATCGTTATTATTATGGTTATGGATAGTATAAACTGTAACAACTACTTAATTGTAACAGCCCAAGCTACATGGTTACTATGAAACATAAAAAAAACGAAATGCCCATATGGCCACAGTATATAATAATAACAGTAATTTATCTTCCTACAAAAGGCACATCGCATGCTTGAATGTGTGCGCGCTGTGTACAAACGCGCTACAAGCAAAGAAATAAGAATGCGTAAGAATGCTTCAATGGGCTAGACGACAAAAAAAAACTGTTTAGTCCGTCAGTTAGATTATTAAAAAATATTGTACACGTATTTTTTCTTTTGTTTGACAAACAAAAAATGACGAAGATAGAGTGCTTAGAAGTTTCGAGTGACGTCACTCCTAGGTACAAATTTCACCTAGGAGTGACGTCACACGCCCCCACTCCAGAAGTTTGATGATCTATAACTTTGTCGATTTTTGATATTTTGATAAACCAAAAAATACGTGTCCCATATTTTTCCATAATCTAACTGACGGACTAAATAGAATTATATATTTTTAACCCAGTCGTCATCCCCATTATAGATCGCACTCACAATACATTCTGCGCGCTCCTAAACGGCCTAAAGTTAGACTACTTGTTCGTCTTTATACTTTAATATGGCTCTAAAGCCGGGTCTAGATGAGTGTAACGTGTAATGTAACGCGAACTCTGCGTGTGGACGACAATATTCCCCACGAATGTGAGCACGTACACGTAATATTACATTACATGTCGTTACACTCTCTGGACCCGGCTTAAGCAACAGAAATTGTCACCTGTGTGCTTATGCTTTTTTTTATGAAATAGGGGGCAAACGAGCAGACGGGTCGCCTGGTGGTAAGCAATCACCGTCGCCCATAGACACCTGCAACACCAAAAGAGTCACAGGTGCGTTGCCGGCCTTTCAGGTGGGAGTACGCTCTTTTCTTGAAGGTTTGAAGTTCGAATCGGTCCGGAAACACTGCAGGCGACAATTTACTTCGAGTAAAACCAGTTATTTTATAATAGTGTAATTACCAGCGTTAAAATATAATTAATCGAGTATTACGTTAAAATGTGGTTTTCCTCTAATATATACTGAAGGCTTTATTTATAATTAAGGTTATTCGAGTCCGACGGTACTCCATACAAACAAAGAGTTTTAGGCCCCATTTAGACCGGGCGAGATCTCGTATGCGAATTTGATTACATTGCGGGCTACCTATGTGCGATTAGTACAGCTGATCTATTATAAATAATATATAATAATAAATAATAAATATTAGGGGACAATCTTACACAAATCGAACTAGCCCCATAGTAAGCTCAATAAGGCTTGTGTTATGGACGACAATATATTTAATAGATACAAATACTTAGATACATACATAGAAAACATCCATGACTCAGGAACATCATGATCAGGAGGATTCGTCCTCATCACACAAATAAATGCCCTTACCGGGATTCGAACCCAGGACCTCTTGCTTCGTAGGCAGGGTCACTACCAACTAAGCTAAAGCGGTTGTCAATATCTATTGATCGCCGCAATGAATAAAAATCACATACGAGTTCTCGCCCTGTCTAAATGGGGCCTTAGATACGATAATGCTTGACTAGTCGCCCGCCGTTACTCTCTCCAGAACCTTACGATCTCCATTTTCTATACAAACATAGCAAAAAACGAACTGATAACAAAAAGAGGATCATCTTGTTTGATCAAAATGTGTTTTATTTTATACCCATACAATCTCTAAAAATTAACTTTATTTGCTACCATACTTAGTCTTTTTAGCAGGGTTATATTGGGTAAACAAATTCTATATTTCAGGTCAACGCACGAGCATGCATTACGATTTCTAATTATAAAATGTATTGACTCTCTGTATAACAATAATTAAAAAAACATCGCTGCTGTCCTTTCCGTTTCCAATCAAGATACTAAAAATCCGATATACAGAGTGTAATCGTTAAGTTTTTACTGGCGATTATACCGTAAATATAAAAGATATCAATAAACGTTTAATTCATATCGAAAGTACGCTACCCAATGAGTAAAATCACACCAATAACTTTTATTTAAACACAATTAAAAATATTACGTTTTAACGCGCCCGTACGAACGCGCTAAACTTAATATTTTAGTTTTTTTTTTAAGTTATTGATTTATTTTACTCATTGGATAACGTACTCTCGATGTCCGTATAAAGTTGTATGATATCTATTACATTTACGGAAAAATCGCAATCGCACACTTAACGATTACACCCTGTATAAAGTATACTTCGTAATAGCGTCAATCAAGTTACGAAAAACCCAATACACAAGTAAATAAAAGACTTATTTCTGGCACTCGGTCAAAACTTGGGCCAGAATGATTGATCGTCCGGAGATGATAATTGAGAGAACAGACAGACAGACAGATGGAGCGGAACAGCGACGAAAACGGGAATGAGAATTATGATAGATTTACTCAGATTTGCGGGAAGATTTATTAAAAAACAGCTTTTCATGTCGCCACCGCGGAATATCGTAGATCAGGAACTTGGCTACATTCCCAACATTTAGTTTCGAAGTTGCTACCATAATCTTAAACTTTTATAGTTTTAATTATGTTCAACAGAATCGGGAGTTCATTGGGAAAAAATGTAACCAAAAATGTAAGGTGCGGCTAACGAGCTCACGTTTTTAGACGGCATATAGGTGCTTGCTCACAAAGGCTATTCGGCCTCGCACCGGACCGAGAAGACCTCGCATGACATAGGTAGTCACTATCACATCAATGATCTCGAAAAGCATGTTTATGCTCTCAGAGTTAAACCTCATTGAAAATTGTTAGATGGCCTGGTTAGCTGGTAGATAACGCCTTATTATTTATTTATTTATTTAAACTTTATTGCACAAAAGAAAACTTATCGTACAAAAGGCGAACTTAATGCCATAAGGCATTCTCTACCAGTTAACCTTATGTTATGTCATTAAGTTTCCTGTATTGTGAAATAAAGTCTAAATAAATAGCTGAAAAGGCTGCTGAGGCTCACATTGGTAGACCGCACGTACAGTGGCTTCACTGACTGCTAGGCCCCGTATTGCACCCAGACGGCCTCACATGACATGCCACTATCACTAACATGGATGGTCTTAAAAAGCATGCTTATGCGTCGGCATGCGTCTGACTGTAGTCATACAGTCAGAGTTAACCTCATAGAAACTTACCCGACGAAGCAATAAACATGGTTGGATGCGAATGCGATGCGGCTCACATTGGTAGACTGCACGTACGGCAACCTAACTAGCTGCTCGGCCTCGCATCGCACCGAGACGACCTCGCATGACTTGATACTATCACCGACGAAAAGTATGCTTACTATAAACTTGCGGGCTACTCTCATAGTAACTTACCCGAAGCAATAAACATGGATAGATGCGGCGAGCGCGCTACTGCGAGGCTCACATTGGTAGACCGCACGTACGGCGGCTTCACTGGTTGCTTGGCTTCGCATCTCACCGAGACGACCCCCCGCGCCGTGCTCACTGTCAGCCGCAGAGGCCGCCAGCTCATCCGCAAGCCCTCTTCGTTGGCCACGGTCACTTCCGTGTTGCCCTCCCATGGCGAGATCTGTGTTCGTAAAAAAATATTAGAAGATTATCAAACTGAACCTGAACATTCATTTAAACAGTATGATTTTGATTTTTGGGCAAAATATAGGTACCTACTTAAAGTAGATAAATTGTAGATTTATTTGTTAAGAAGCTTTACTTTAAGGTAATTTGGTACATATAATCTGAGATAAATAAGACATACGTATACATCTTATCTATTCATGTTGCCTCAGCCAACTGTCAAATTCTTGGTTTACAATCTCGATGTTTTATTTACTGGGTGAAGATGGTTTACCAACCTGTAGATTATTTCAGCAGCACGACACTCTAGGGCCTCTAAATTCCCTTTGCATGTTGGTTGTTGTGTTGCTGAACCTTGCACCATGTAAGAGGTCAAAAATCTCCAGTTGTCCAACGATATACCACTGTTTGTTGACAGGACGCATATTAGCCTCAGTAGAGCACCACCCCCAAAAGTACACCACCTACTAGCTTCTGAATCCCTGGTACATACTTACATCCTTCGGCTGCCCGTCGATGTACCCACTGGCTTGCAGCTGTATAAATTGTAAAAAATATATAGGTACCAATTTACTGCCGCACACCTCGTACAATCTCAGGCCATCAATTACTAGATACTGGCAAGAGTCATAGTCATAGCAGACTCTGTAAAGCAGCAAACAATACACCAGCTAATTGCTCTTGAGCGCCTGGTACTTACAATCTCTGGCTTCCCAGGTACGGTGGGTCCTGTAGAGCGGTGAACAATACACCAGCTAATTGTTCATGAGCGCCTGGTACTTACAATCTCCGGCTTCCCATCGATGTACCACTGAATGTTGGCAGGAGGCATAGCGGGCCCCGTGGAGCAGTTAAGCACCACGTTCTCGCCAAACTGTACGTTGTTTGGCGCCCCCGTGATCACAGGATCCTGCTTCAACGTCACTGTTGACAAAAAAGACTTACAGAAACAGAAAAAATACAACACACAATAACATGTCCCCACACAAAACTATCGGACAATGTCACAAGTCTTAACTGTGAAATCAAAATGGGGAAGTGACCTCAGACAGAGGACAGATCCTGAAAAGAACCTTCATGACCCCACATTGGGGGCACCGGGACAGGGAACGTGTTAAGTATGGTAGTCCACTTGACACTTGATTACACCGAGAAATACAAATGAAAACATTAATGATTGAGCATCAAACATAATATGAAAATTATACTTGAAATGAGATTCTGACATAGAATCATCGTAATTTATACAATCGTTAAGTAATGAGAGCTCTTAAAGTCAAGTACCGACTTTAGGCCACGAGGCTTGCCAAGTTTTTTATAGCATATACAATATTTCATGTATGAAAGTGTAAGTGTGCGTTGCGTTGTTCATTGCGCTATGGTGGCTTCCCTCCGTGGTACTCTAAGCACCCATGTTCAAAATAAAACGTACCTTATATATTCCGAAAGCGTCTATAAATAACATGCAGTTTTCATTAATAGCCTCATTAAAGCAAATGGCTGCCAATTTCATACACCCACTAACCAAAGGTCCGACATAGTTTATTAACATTTGAACATTACCTCTGTCCCGTTTACTCTTCAATGGTGACTAAGCAGAGTAAAAGAGATAGCCACAACTTTGTTTCCGAGTTGTATCGGAATGTAGTGTAGTGCTTGATGTGTTGACATGGCGTGTATTGTGAAAATCGTCTATAATAATGTGTTGCGGTCACCCTGTAAAGCTAGCGACGCATTACGCTTTCACAGCAATTTAGTATTCTCTGTTGGTCATTTAATAATTAGTAGGTCGGGCAGTCGATTATGCTTCCACCACACATTTGGTCAACAAATTGACGTGCGTTCGCTAAGCGCTTGAGTTGCATCAATATAATTACGTTAAATCTGCGCGAACATTGACTTGAATCTGTTGTACACTGGCAACACCACTATTATTATAGTACATTACACAACTAGGGTGGTAAAACAAAGGAAGATCGAGATCGCAGATGTTTGCGGCCCGAGCTGCAGGCGAGGGACGTAAATATGCGATCGAGGGCGGTCTTTATTACCTCCCGTGTTGTGTACATCATTTTATGTCAACACTTGACCAGAAACCGGTCTTTATCCGTACGCGTAGCGTAAATATATTATTATGGGAAACCAGATGGTTTGCCATAGATAAATTTGGACAATCTCATCATTAGGAGCATTCCATGAAAACATCTACTTTTTGTCGCTTACGTAACGCTATGGTAGTAAACCTAATAATAGTACATTACACAACTAGGGTGGTAATATAAAGAAAGGCCGAGATCGCAGATGTTTGCGGCCCGAGCTGCAAGCGAGGGACGTAAATATGCGATCGAGGGCTTTCTTTATTACCTCCCGTGTTGTGTACATCATTTTATGTCTACACTTGGCCAGAAAGCGGCTTTTTCCATACGCGCAGCGTGCGGAAAAAGCCACTTTATGGCCATGTGTGACATAAAATGTATTAGCTGCTAAGAAACACTAGCAATCTTGAATCCATGTTATGATATTACCATACCGATATTCAGCTTGGTAATTTTACATGTCAAAAGTATTAAAAAGGTAGTGTCCCTTACGAAACGTTTTCGTGGAATGCTCCATCACTACCGCTTGCCAATGAGGACCTAAGTATATAGTATTTTATGCAACAGTTATACAGCCTGTAAATCTAATACGGGCGAATATTGAAACGGTGGTCAGCATAGGACCTAAGAAGCATATTTAGATAACTATTGCTTAAAACCACAATGAAAATATTGACCATACAAAATAATTCGGGCCGCAATGTAACGCAACACATTCAAGTTGACAAACACGCTAGTTGACAGTTACTTTAAAAAAGCTCGTATCTCGCAATGTCATAACAAGCATGTATGCGGTACATTGCTGCTCGGTAAATTTTCAAAAATTAATTACGAGGTCACTATTAAGTGTAATTTAAAAAATCATATTAATTAATGATAACACTACTAAACGCTATATCTGGTTTAATTGTTCGCCCGTATTAGACTTACACGCTGTATAAGTAGGGTCAAAAAATGCGAATGGCGTGAGTTGCGATATCAAAAGTATTAAAAAGGTAGTGTCGCTTACGTAACGCTTCCGTGAAATGCTCGCATGTCCTATTTATAGCTTATGGAAGAGGGCTGTGTTCGAAGTAGGGATGTAACGATACCGATACCGATATATCGGTATCGCCGATTATATACAACCGATATTTGAAGAGCGCGAAAAGAATTTGCTGTATGAAAATAATCTGCAAAAAGTAATTTCAATTACTGACTTAATTTATGAATGAATGAATGAATATATTTATTTCAGACCTTGAGTCCATATGTGTTAGTATTTACAAGCAGAACTTAAACAACTAATGTTAGTATTACAGTGGATTATGTCAATTCAATTAATTAATACATTCATAATAATAACTTCAAATAACAATGAATAGAATAATTTCAAATGCAATAATAGGAAGAATAAAATGTCAACGGCGATAAAATATTCATAATTAATTAAATTAAAAATGAGGCGATTATATTTTAAAATGCACGGTTAGGTGAAATGTCATTTTTTTTTTTTTAAAGTCAGTTGGTTGGTGAAATATATGAAGTTTGACACTAATCGTCAGCATTGTGACGACATGTTAACTGCTAGTTCCATATTTAAATGGAAAGCCCTTTTATTTATTTGGCTGAGACAGGACATGAAGTTTGATGTGATGTTTTAGTAAAACACAATCCATCCTGTTCACCAATGCATTGAGGATGGTGTTCGAACTGTCCCGCGCCCTGCGCACTAGGGAGGCGACGCGCTTGCGCACGATGGCGTGGAAGCCGTCCGTGCGCGCCTCCGCGAACATGCCTGATGCACTGCAGTAGCGCGGTAGTCCCAACAACATCCTGAATGCATTGTTATATTGAACTCTCAAGGCGTTGAGAGCTCGCTGCGTACAGCTGAACCACAGGCTACACGTGTAAAAAGATTGACAGAAGGCCCTAAAAAGAGTAGTCTTTACTTCTGTAGTACACCGTGAAAACCTGCGCACCAGCATATTGCAGCGAACTGCCAACGCCCTGCGTTCTCTCTCCACGTCAACGTTGTCCGACAGGTCCTCAGTGATCCAATGACCCAGGTACTTGAACTTTGGTACGCGAGTTAGGTTCGCTCCGCACAGTGTAACAGGCGGTACGGTATCGACTTTGCTGCCGCGGGGATTAAACACTAACAGTTCACTTTTTTTGGCATTATACCTGAGTCCGTGGGCCGAAGCATAGTTTTCACACACGACCACCAGCTTCCTGAGAGCAATACAATACAATACAATACAATATTCTTTATTGTGCACCAAAACAAAAGATTACAAAAACTTAAATCTAAAACAGCATAAATGGTAAACAACAGGCGGTCTTATCGCTAATAAGCGAGCACTTATTGATGGACTCAGCAACACCATATCGTCTGCGTAACTAATGTTATTAATACTCATTCCGTCAATGGAACAACCGACTTTGGTATTGCTGAGTTCAACGATCAACATGTTGACGAAGAGGTTGAACAGCTTGGGCGATGTCAGCCCTCCTTGCCGTACACCGCACTTCAGACGATACAAGTCAGAGTGCGAACCGGCCCACCTTACGTAATTCGTTTGGTTATTGTACCAGTATTTAAACATGTTGATAACTTCGCCTGGTAGATCCGTTTCGCACTCCAGCTTACTCCAAAGCACGTCATAGGCGACCAAATCGAAAGCCTTTGACAGGTCTAGGAAACATGCGTACGCTGGTGTCCTCCTGTCAGTGTAGTACTGTACAGTTTGCTTGAGACACAGCACTGCGGATTCAGTGGAGAGACCGGCTTTAAACCCAAATTGTCCATCGTGCAACCTCAGATGCTTGTTTAGAAGTTAGGTCAAGCAAACTGTCCAATACTTTGGCAATTGTAGTGGCTAACGATATTAGTCTATAGTTAGAGCTATCCGCTACATCACCAGTCCTATTTTTCACCAGAGGCACGACTATAGTTTTCATAAGCTGGTCCGGCAGGTACGAATGCCTCAAGCAAAATGTGAAAAACATAGCTAAAACCCTGGGTAAATGAGGTCCCGCGTGCTGCAGGTGCTCGATACTTAAACCGTCGTGTCCTGGTGACTTTCCCCTAACCATGTTATTTATAACGGTTTTAACATCATTCGCGGTAATGATGATTAAGGGTTGCCGAGCACGACTTTTCGCATCCAGCACCTGCCCCACTTCGGGGCGCGCCAGAGGTTCGACCTTGAACACTTCTCTGAAATGATTGGCTATCATACAGGGCTCATTTATACCGTCAATGTTTTCGGGCCGACTAGCCTCAGGGCTAAGCTTTTTAGTGCTTTTCCAGAATTTACTAAAGCTCTTGTTAGCATGATGTGAAGCTAAAACGTCCATTTTTATTTGCTCCTGATTGTTTTGACACCATTTTAACTTGAGCTTAAAGTTCCTTCTGGTTTCAACCATTTTGTTGTACAAAGGGCCTTGTAATGGCCTACCATACCACACCCACTCCTGAAAACTACGTCGAGCTACACTGTGTATCTCCCTTACATGCCTGTTCCAGCCAATTACATGTTTATTTGTCTTTTTAGAGGTGTTAATATTACAACTAGATATGGCAGCCTCCCTTAACTTGTCAACAACATTCATGTAAAAATTACAGATAACTTCCTTATGTGCAGTATCATTACACAACCCATCACAACAATCTGAGAGTTCTGCAGGAAAATCTACATTTCTAAGAAAGACATTACACATAAGTGTGTATTTACTAATCTGTAATGGCTCTCTTTCCCCCCATATGACTTTATTAGAAACAGTCTCCGGACATGAACGTCGCGATCTGAGTGTGCTTACGTCGCAGACAATTTCCAATGGAAAATGGTCAGACCAGTATACATCATAATGCACTTTAACATTTACGACTGAGGGCAGGGAAGACTCTGTGACCAAAACGTGATCCAGCCAGCGCCGACATCCATGCGCGTCACTCACAAAGGTGTGAGTGTCCGATAAAGCCGATAGTTTTTCAATATCCACACACCGCCACCTCTGTTCATTACAGAAGTCCAAAAGTTCATGACAGAATAACTCGCCAGGATGAGCATTAAAATCTCCCAACACATAGACAGAGTTGATTTCACTATTTTCAATAACCGCACTTATTTCGCCTAAACACTGTGTAAATTCCACTAGATTTTCTACGCAATTAGTTGGCATATATACTGAAAACACTAGGAACGAACGCGCGGCTGTAACTACTTTAATTGCGGCTAGACGTACACTATTGCACTGTATAACAGATACGGATTGATATGCATCCTTTCGCCACAGCAGCGCCACTCCACCGTGAGGTCGACCACGTAGTAGTCCCGCCGATGTGTCCACAGCCGATGTACCCGTATAGCAAAAATCCGGGTGTATGGTCCCCAAAAAAGGAATATCGTTTTTCAGAAGCCACGTTTCCTGAAGTCCTATAATGTCGGCACTTTGACAAAGTGATCTAACGCAGTCTACTGAGCGCGTAACCGACTTACAATTAAAACTGAACATATGACTCATTCCTGTTTTATTTGTATCAGCCATTAGCGTTTTTCGTTGCAAGATTACGAGTCTTGCCTGTATTTGCATTTATGTATTGGTCTATTACCTTGTGCAATGACAATTACTATGTTAATTAAATCTTTGGTTCTTAATAAAAAAATTTGAATTTTGAGTTGACAATTTATTTATTTTTACTTTACACTTTCAAGGTTGACTCTCTGTTAAATATAGCCAAGTTTTAGCTATAATACGGACATACAAATATCTGAAGTTCATACTTCATTATTTAGGTAAGATATCGGTATCGGTATCGCCGATTATTTACTACAATATATCGGTATCGTATCGGCAAAACTATGTATCGTTACATCCGTAGTTTGAAGTTTCTCTGAAGGACAAAAACTGGAACTAGGATATCTCATGAATAACCAGGGTCACCGACATAGCGCTGAGTATAAGCAAGCTGAAGTATGGTGACCAGACGCCCGGTATTTTACGGGCTGTTCCGTATTTCAAGTACGAATTTTTCATTGTCCCGTAATTTGGCGAAACCAATACGGGACAGTATATTGAGCCGTAATTTTATGATTCAAATTGTTGTTTTAAAATATTTATTTTATAAAATCGATTCACTATTTAAAATTCAACCTGTACCGCCGCTCTCTGTTTTTCACAATTACATCATTAAAAAGGTAAATCAAACAAATTTTATATCACAGTTGTCCGCTAAATGTTTCACGATTTTCCGGGATCAAAGCGAAATACGAGATCACCAGAAAAATCTCACAATTAATGAGCGAAATATCACTTTAAATATTTATTATTCCGTTTCTGGAGACTCTATTTGAATACGTTGAATATTTAGCAGTATTTTAGTTACTTAAGTGGCTTGCTGTACATGTTTTGGATTTGTGGAACTGAAAAGAAACATTTTGATATAGGACTATGCCCCACAGAAACAGAAATATGTCATATTCATAGATAATGTTACTTTGTTTATAATGTTTCTGTGGGGCATAGTCCTATCAAAATGTTTCTTTTCAGTTTTCGATATATTATGCGGCACATTGTGCCGCATAATATATCGAAAAATACACACTCACACTTCATACATACCCTTCACACATACACGCACGAACTTTTCCTTTAATAACGTTTTTAAGACGTAGCGTGGGTAGTCTTTAGAGGAGACCTATGTTCAGCGGTAAACATAATATCTGGGTTAAAATGTAAATAATATTTTCTATCTATTTAAGTACTTATCTATACAAGTATGTATATCGTCATCTAGTACCCTTAGTTTGGGACTAGGTCGATTTGTGTGACGTCCCCCAATATTTATTTATTTATCTAATGTTAATAACCACATTTTTATAAAAAAAACCCGACCGCGGTGCACTTTGAAACTGCATTAAATCCGCCATTTTGTTTATTTTAACGAACTTCATGCCCAGTGACACTCGCACCATCAAGACGAATCTAAAGATGTATCATTTATCAAAATCGGATGTGTCGTTGAGTAGTTACGAGCGGACACAGAAACGGACATACATACATACAGGCCAAACACATAACCCTCCTTTGGGCTTCGCCGCAGTCGGGTAAAAAGAGCTAGTATCTCTACAAAATGTAAAAGAAAGACGCCATATTTTTCAGTGTCGGTGCTCAGGAAAGAATTTAGTCAGGAGTTTTACGTTCAAAGAGTGGTTTTATTAAACATTGCTGAAATGTTTCTGTTTAAGAAATGAAAAATCTTTTAGTTTATAGAAAATCTTTACCGCCCAACCTTTATTTTTTTATCTAGAAGCAAATAGTTCATTCAAATTTATAAATAAGTAGTTGAGCCCTCAGCTTCCCTAATAATATATCAGAAATTTTAAGTGTCAATATTAATTTTTGGGAACGTTTTTTTTCTAATTAAAGCTATAAAATCAATATTAGAAAACATGCCCACTATACTAAAGATGTAGGTCCTCTTTATTGTGTTCTGTTCAAGCGACTTATAACGAAACGTAAAAATGTACATTTATATTCCAAATACAGATACAAGATAAAATATACATTTATATTACATATGCAGATCAAAGTACATGGAAAAATTAAAGGTCTCACCTATGGTTCAGACAATTTTGCCATCAACTTTGACTTTTGTATCACTCTTGAGGGCACTTGCTGGGTGCTCCGGTGGTAGAGTGGTTTGAGACGCTGGACCGGAAATCCAGAGGTACCGGGTTCGACTCCCGGTCTGGGCTATAGGTTTACCTTTAATTTTTCTATGAACTTTGATTTCTGTATCTATGTAACATAAAAATGTGGTGTAATTTACCCGCATTAAGTACAAAGACATCATGTTTCTTTCATATAGTATGAATAGTGGCATTGCAATATAACGAAGTGGTAACCAACGCGAAGGCAATTCTTGATCTCCAATTTGTCATGGAATTATTCTCCGCTCGCCATGAAGTGTAGCAAACGATTGCAGTATCTCATTTTACAATCCTCTTAAGCCAAGCGATGAGAACGGCCACGTCATATATCCCCGTCCCTCTCTCGCGAATTGCCTCGACACTGACTGATTGCCTTCCTTGCACATGCATTCCCAACTGTATCTTTTTGTGGAGATCTCTTGGCGTTTAGTGAACTGCTGCCTTGAAATATTTATTGTGGCTCTTTTGAACAAGGGTTTCTATTTAATTTTAGCCGTTGAATGTGTGTTGTTACACACAGTTGTTAAAATAATAGCTTAAATATTATAAAATCTGAAAGTTAGCTGTGAAGCGTGACCAAATCTTTACTGATGCACTTTTTATCAAGATTCATTTCAGCGTTATGTTTTTACAAGTGCAGTTATAGTTACGTAGGTTCCGTTGGTAGGTATACTTACGAGTACGTAGGTAAGTATCTGATATTCTAGTAGAACAGGAACAAGTATATTAAGGTCACATCAACGGAACTCACCAGCTACTGTTAAGTTCTTTGCCTGCTTAACGACCGCAAGTAAGGGGTCCTCGGTGAACATGACTCGTTTTGTTAAGCTAACGGTATTGTGCCACAGATACAAAACAATACATTGATTTGGCTGAACAACCCGAGTCATGTAATTTTTGTTCTTTTTTAAATTCCTACATCAACAGACTTTTTGCTCGTTCGTCAGAGACGCGATGAACAGGCATTATGATTTTAAGATCTTGGTACTAATATTGTACTAGGCTCTCATACTCACCAGCGACTGTTAAATTCTTCGTCTGCTTGACGACCGCGAACCTCGGTCCCTCGGTGGACACCTCACAGGTGTATGATATCCTGGTAGTGTAGTGCCTCGGCAGCACGACGCTGATGGAGCAGCTGTGCTTGTTGCAGTCGCCGCGGGTGACGGTGCCGGCCGTCGTGTTGAATGTGCGGGTTTCCGGCTAGGAAAACGGATTCATAAGTTTCCAGATATATAATACAATACATTGTACTCCAAAAACTTACAGAGATCATTAAACAAGGTAATAAAAGCTAATCGTATGGTCTTATCATTAAAGAAACTATATCTTCTAAACAACCTCAACTCTGTCCTAGGTTCCGCCTGGCTACTATACCTAACCATGGTTTTCTTTATGTCATAGGGGGCAAACGAGCAGACGGATCGTCGATAACCGATTACCGCCGCCCATAGACACCTGCAACTCCACAGGAGTCACAAGTGCGTTGCCTGCCTTTCAGGTGGAGGTACGCTCTTTTCTTGAAGGTTTGAAGGTCGTACCGGGCCGGAAATACCGTAAGCGACAATTCATACCTTAGCTCAGTAGTGCGAGGTAGAAAGCCTCTCTTAAAACGCACACTTGTGGACTGCCAACTACCTAAGTGGTCAGGATGGAAATGGTAATTAGTTTTCATCATTCTTTCTTTGCACCGGGGCTTTCTCGTACCTAATTACACCGCTAGTATTGGGAGATCTCTTTACTGCCCTATTAGCATTTTACAGAGAGAAGGTAACATCGCTTCTTTTTGTTGCTACTTGGGATGCGTGGTGTTCAACATGAAAGAAGGTGGGGAAGGTGAAAGATCTCATCTGCTAGTATAGTCTTTGTCAGACGTGGTCAGCATTGCACAGCGGCTCCCTTTGATAACTGGCGTCCAACGTGGGGCAAATATAACCGTATATGTGAAATGTGTATGATTCCTCAAGTAGATAGAAAATGCGTGATATATTTTGTAATACACTATACTTAGTAAATCTGTACATTTCCGACATAGCATTGGAAATATATTACATTTGGGAGATAAACAGCTACACTGATATCATAAGGTAGACTGATACCTAGACTCATATTTGTGTCTTGTCACAGCCTTTTTTACGCATAATCTAGTAATAAACAAAATAAACATACTTCTACTTTTACATTGTAACGTAGAATTTCTTAAATGGCAGACTGATTTGATAACATACCAAATTAAAGTTTGAGAGAGAACTTCAATTACTAATAAGCCCTATGAAGATTTTATATTTCATGGCATGATGATTACTCAAGTAAAAATTATGTCAACGAGAGCCTTAATAAAAAATCCAATTATCAGTTTACTAAATATGAAATAAAAAATTAATAATGATAGTTACAGAAAGCATTCGGTTTTATATATTTCCTAGTACCATCTCGAAATTGCAGGGAGTTTGTCAGTTAAATACATAGCTTTCATACATTTCCGGTAACAATTATGTTACCGGTTCGTTAGATTAGAACCAAATTTCAGAATACTTTATTGCCAATACAATACATCCAGATTTCAAAAAGCCCTGATACCATCATTCTCCTAATGACTATTTTTCCCCAATGTTTCATCTGAACGAAGTTTAAATTGACGTTATCGTATAAAAACATATCTAAATACATGAAAACCGTAATGACACATTCTCGAAATGCCTAAAATTTAATGTCTCATCTTAAAATATATTGAATTTGCACGTCAGGCATTTTAATTGCGTGTTTATTACAATTTCATATGCCCTAAAATCAATGTTTTATCGTATAGTCTCATGGTAATGCTTCTGCTATATATATTTTAGGCATTTTGAGACAAACATATTTTGATTTTCAAATGTTTTGAATTCAAGTCTTTGTCAAGTCTGGAATTGTTCATTTCAGGTTAATATCTCTATGAAATTTGGGCTGATTAAATATTATTAAATATTAGGGGACAAACTTACACAAATCGAACTAACCCCATAGTAAGCTCAATAATAAATTTTAGTGTTATACGATAAACGACTAATTGATTTAGAATTTAATCCAATTAATGATTAAGTCATTATTATATTAAGCCGTAACGAACTGGTAACACATTTATAACCAGTTATTGGAAAAGTTTTTTATGCCACACCTGGCCATAAAGTGACTTTTTAAAAAAAGCCTCTTTCTGGCCAAGTGTAGACATAGAATGATGTACCCAACACGGGAGGTAATAAAGAAAGCCCTCGATCGCATATTTACGTCCCTCGCTTGCAGCTCGGGCCGCAAACTTCTGCGATCTCGGCCTTTCTTTGTATTACCACCATAGTTATGTAATGTACTATATCTTACCGGAAGACTGACCGTGACTGGTGGTGTATCGGATTCGGAAAATTTCGTTATTTTCACGGTATTACTAGAGGGAGTGAAGAAGTTCTCGTTTTTGTTGTTATAGTGAGGCCGAACATGGAACATAATTACGTAATTTGACCATTTAATATTAGAACAGCTCTCACATGGTGACCTGGCTTATATTTGAAGATGTCTTTATAATCCTGGTACCACAACGGAGTACAGGGATGTGTCCTCCTTCTCTTTGATGTTGTGGGGCCCAACGTAAAACACACCTGATCAGATAATATCGTTTTGGGGAATTCTCACCTGTTGGCCTGGCGTGTGTTGATAGATCTCATTATAATAATGAGATCTATCGCCTGGTACTGCTTAACGGAATGAAGGGATATGTCTACTTGGTCGTAGATGTAATGGCGCCCTATGTGGGATGCATACAAATGTTTACAGTTACAGTTACAGAAAGTTTCCAAAAACTTAAAACAATCTAAAAAGCCTTATTAGATTTTTTTAACTTCAATCTGAAAAGTTTTTTTAAAAACTTTCCGCAACTTGCACATCTGTAGATTCACCTAATCAGTATAATATTGGGAATACTCTCACTTATTAGCCTGGCGCGTATCGACAGATCTCATTATTATCCTAGTAGGTACTACTTAACGGAGTGAAGGCATATGTCTTCTTTGTCGTTGATATAATGGCGCCCAACGTGAGATACACGTAATTAGTTTTATATTGGGAATGCTCTGACTCGTTACCCTGGCGTGTATCGACAGATCTCATTATTATCCTGGCACTACTTAACTGAGTGAAGGGGTATGTCTCCTTTATCGTTGATGTAATGGCGCCCAACGTGGGATACAGCTAATCAGTATAATATTGGGAATAATCTCACTTATTAGCCTGACGTGTATCGATAGATCTCGTTATTATTCTGGTACTACTTAACGGAGTATAGGTATATGTCTCCTTTGTCGTTGATGTAATGGCGCCCAGCGTGGGATACACCTAATCAGTATAATTATTGGGAATACTCTCACTTATTAGCCAGGCGTGTATTGATAGATCTCGTTATTCTTCCGGCACTACTTAACGGAGTGAAGGCATATGTCTTTTTTGTCGTTGATATAATGTTTGAAATTCATGTAAATTGACATTGTGTAATTTATACTGTATTTATATAAGGTCCTAATTTATTAGTTGCAGATATTTTAACACATTATAATTTACATTAAAATAATTTACTTTAAATAGAAATTAAGAAATCTTTTCATATAACTTTTTTGATTTCATTTACCTAACAAAAAAATTAATTATAATTTCGTCTAAAAAAAATCACCATGTGCATTATCACATGTCACAATAACACTATCTGTCATGTCAACAATTGTTTGTCGTAAATGTCGTAACGGTTCGGCGGGAAAACTGCAAATGTCATTAGGATGGGATTTATCGACGTGAAGTGGCCAGTTACAGCTACTAGAATCTGTTCAATGAGTTTTCATTTAGTAATCACATTAACAGGGTGTTATTACGTAGCAAATTTGTTTTTCCTTTTTCTCCAAAAAAACATCGTAAAAGCTATAATGTTTCATGCTTTAATATACTCCAGAGACCGAGTACTATCAGCTGTAAAAATATCTGCAACTAATAAATTAGGACCTTATATATTATGAAATAAATAAATCTTATCCAATCTAATCAATTGGCCTGGCGTGTATCCACAGATCTCATTATTATTCTGGTACTACTTAACGGAGTGAAGGCATGTGTCTCCTTTGTCGTTGATGTAATGGCGCCCAACGTGGGATACACCTAATCAATATAATATTGGAATGCTCTCACCTGTTGGCCTGGTGTGTATCGAAAGATCTCATTATTTTCCCGGTACCACTTGACGGAATGAAGGGGTGGGTCTCCCTTCTCATTGATGTAGTGGCAGACAAGTTCGGCATCACGTCGCGGGTCCCCGTAGCGGGGTACCTCCAGGAACGTGATGTTGTGCGCCGTAGCGATTACTGGAACAACCGAAATAATACTCAAGTAAGCTCATGCTAGCTACAGAGAACCAGATAAGGTATGTGCCTTGCCATTTGGTAAAGTGCGGTCCTACGACTGCTCAAAATGCTTTGATGTGACTCATGCGTCACTTTTTTGATGCGTAAAGGTCTCTGTCTACTACGCCGTATCATACCATTACCATACTATGAACGTATCAGACACGGTATGATAAATGCTGGTCGGGGACCGAACGCGCTAGTGGGCAGTCTCATACTTCTCAATACAATGAATATTTATTTTGCCTGACACGTTCATAGTACAAACAGCAACACAGTTAACTATACACTTCAAAAATGGGAAATACTGCAAGAAAGAGAATCACACTTGAAGGCGTCGTGTTATGCATGTGTGCGTGTGTTTATGAGTATAAATTAGTTTATTTCATCCCAACGTTCGTCTGAAAGCTAAATCATAATTTTGACAAATTCACCTGTCTTGTTGAAATAAAACCTTTATTTACAGTATGGAAATAAAAACTTTGCCCAAACAACTACAATGACAAAGCTCAAAGGCACATTACACATACGCAAACGTGATTTGATTTGAAGTTGACATAATACAAATATATATGTCGGAGACAGTAGCGATAATTCAAGAAATCTAAGATCGTCAATTGACTACTGTAGTACTAAGTAGATTTAAAATGGCGGCGAACGCCGTGTGACGTAACGTCCGGTTGCGGTGCACGTGGGCGGGCTCGTTGGGCAAGAGTGTCGATTCTCTTTCTGACTGTCGTGGCGACAACACTTGTCTTACGATTCTGTCAGTTCGTCTGCCAGTAGTTAAAGTTGCTACTTGATAATTGTAATTCTATCGATTAATAGTGAAATGAATCATACTGTGTAACGTAATTGTCTAGATTTGCTCACTCAAGTACCTACGCCATAATATTGTAACAACTATTGTAATGCCTGATGATTTAAAAGAGAAACTGGTGAGTTTCTTCGGCGCTTCTTCTCACCAGAATGTCATTACCGAAGTCGCCAAAAGAATCAGACGAATAAATGATTTGATCTGACATGAATCCACTTCTTTAACCAACATACCTCAACGGCCAGGATTCTGCAGCTAACCCATCCTGTCCTGACAGTCAGTCACGCGAATCATCCGACATATATATCTCTTTCAATCGTTATCATTTTCTCTCTGCTCTGTCTTTAATGGGCAGTTAAGTGTGTTGCTGTTTGAACGGTCATGGGGTCATACGGTGAGTGGGTAGAGACCTTAACTTTCAAACGTATTTTAAGCACCACACTGGTTTGGAATGGAAGGTACGGTTTACCAAACGGCCAAGACCGTCCAGCCAGGCTTGCTGTTATCCCGTTACATATAACTAGGTAAATAACTCATATGCTACTAGCTAGTAGGTGCGTCACTACGCCAGCTAGGTGGACTTGCATTCCGC
The DNA here is from genome assembly GCA_947034925.1 of Eudemis profundana. NCBI lineage: Eukaryota > Metazoa > Arthropoda > Insecta > Lepidoptera > Tortricidae > Eudemis > Eudemis profundana. Next base: position 21,421,509 of record OX344805.1, on the reverse strand, counting down.
CAACAATTTCAAATCTTTTTCATAATTATTTGTTACCCGCGCTACACGGCGCTGCTACAAGTTATTAATACGAGTAACAAAACACGAATTCAGTGCAACATAGTGCATTGTTAATTGGGTTCTCGAACAAGTTTTTAATTAGAGTGTTTTGGGACCGCACAAAGCAAGAACTTTGGGTATTAATATGCAGTAGTCTGAGTTTTGCTTCTGCAGGATTGTAACTTTACCTGAGTCGCGATGGTGTGCAGGGATATGCGAATATAACACTGGCAAACCGAATTATACCTGATTGTAAATGCTTTGGTCGAAGCTTTCAACCGTTTTATTGTCTCACGATGACGTCATTCAATATGGACTACGTCGTGGTCGCTTCAGAGGAAAGTATAAAATAGGCATCTCTTCGTATAATATAACTTTGTTCATGATTCTATTGTAGGATCATTAATTTCACGCCTTTATCTTACGCCCACGCCATCAATACTTAACTTTGCTCTCGTGACACAATCCACTAAAACCCAATTTATATCTTTTTTAAAAAGCCCTTGCTCGCGGCATAGCACTACCCATGAGCACTCTTTGCCGGCACATAAACCAATGTTTCAGTCCAGGACATGGTCTGCTTAGTACCAAATTTCAGCTTAATCCATTCGTTATTTAGTTACAAATATCCAAACCTTCAAACATCTAAGCATGCACACAATCTTCACAGACTTTCACATTTATTATACCTTTATAAAAGATACAATGACATTGTTCATGATAATTGTTTTCGAAATTGCTCTATCATTATTCCAGGAAAACCTAGTTAGCTCGTTTAGCCTAAACAAAGGCATCCAGGTAAATTTGCATTCACCGGCCCGCATGTACCAGGCGCGCAGAGAAGCAAACAGTGTCAACTCCCCGGCAGTTTACATTTCAAACAGCCGTTTAAACCCGTCACACACGGAGATATACCTAATGCCAGACTGTCTAGTATAACTGGTCGCGATCGCGACTTCGTTTCTCGCGCAACAATCACCTGTCACTGTCACACTATATTGAGCGGAAAGAGATAAGTAGCATCTGTCGCGCTACAAAGAGTCGCGTATCACAATTGTGCTAGAGGTGCAGGAGTGGTTCACTTCGCGATTTCGCCGTAGATATAGTACCAAATTTTGCCCCCTTGGCCACCTGAAAGAACACACGCTATGCGATAGAAAGCGACGGGCGGGTCCGATTAGTTCCGTCCGGTGGTCGGACCCGAACGTCAGTTTTGTTAGAGAGAGTAATGTATACTGGTTTATTTAATGTAAACTTCGATCGCGGGGGTGAAATTAGTCGAGTAAAAAGTAGGTATCCTGTATGGTATGGTATCCTTAACGCGGGTATATCAAATTTCACGCAAATCGGTCCCGTAGTTTTTACGCGATGCGCGCACAAACAAACAGACAAATAACCAAAAGTTTCAAAAACCATTTATTCACGTTTTATTGTTTATTTTAAACTTCTCTAGTTATTTTTGAAAAATCTTTAATGTACAAATACAGTCTTCACTCTTCATACAATGTTATATGTATAGATGCATAAATTCATATATTATAACTCCGTGTGTAACGGGCTTTATTTCCGCTACTGATGTTGCAAACGCTTGTCGTTCATGGCGTGCTGGTGTTATTTAAGCCGATCCATCCTCATTCATTTTATTCAGTAAACAAAATCTACTTATGTTGTGAAGAATAGCTGTTTTTTATAGTACCTACCGTCTCGCCTGATTTTAAACGACTATAAAGTCTTGTAACTATATATAGGCATTCGGAGATGTAGATGCATGAGGTGGCCGTTTGCCAGCCGCACAGATCACTAAACCTAAATAATGCATTTTTATGACCAAAATCACGTCAAAACTTTCCTGAACTAATCATGTTACTTACGCAACTGGAGTTAGTATGTGTGGCAGCAGGGGTCGCCCGACTATGCGACGTCTTTAGGTTTAGTGGTCTGTGGCCAGCCGTTTCGATGTTAAAGTGATTCGAGTCGAGCTAACGATGATCCTTTTTGTTTGTAGGGAAAACCGCGACTCGAATCATTTTAAGGTAATTCGAGCCGGCCGGTTCATACCTAACCTTAAAGGCACCATTGAACGTAGGTGGTAAATCAGAAATTTTACGCGATTAAGTCCCGTTTTGTTATAATAATCGGTAGTGATTGTTATGGTTATGTTTCTAGAAGCATCTACACAGCGTTTATACATAATAGATGGTTCTAGAAACATGCATGTCCTCACAATGCCTCAGCTATCAAACGATGATATATGCCCAGTGTTCATCTTACCATAATGTCTCAAATCTCTCCCCTGGCAACACTAAACCGCTTAACCTGCGCTTAACTTATTACCTGTGACGTCACAAAGACTAACAGAATCGCGCACAAAGCGTAGGGTAAGCATAATATGTAATATTGCATAAGAGCAACTCTAAATCCAAAAGGGATTTAGTGACTTAACAATACAAAGAGAGTTCTGTCATGCTTTCGTTGAGCGTCGGCGGCGAAATATGAGAATGCTCTGAAATGCACTTGGGGAGTTTCAGCTATTCTGTTCTGTTAAAAATGTCAAAGCATTGTTAATACTTGGCGAAATGGAGATGCAAATTGTGAATTTGGAGTTATACTGGCGTTTGTAGTGACTATTACCTACAGAGTTGCTACAGAGAGCTCATAAATAATAGTACATCATTGTGTACTAAGGGCAGTAAGAAGGGTATTATTACTAACGAGAGTCTATTAGAAGCCCGACGCTGACAGCGGGGGGTTTTTTTAATGACTCGAGTTAGTAATCCCTTTACTACCCGTGATACCCACAGAGTTTTTCATCACATTTGCGAGGGAAAAAAATAAGAGATAAAAATCAAATAAACTATTCGCACTCGCTAAAAGACCACTTTAACTGTCAACTTTTTCAATATAGTCTTCCACAGATAAAGCTTAGAACAGCGTTTAGTTTTTAAACTTGACAGGCCATACTACCAGATTATTCCGATTTTCAAAATATAATTTACTAAAATAATTGCAGAACTCTCTGAAATAATTGAAAAATATACCGAATAAGTTTTATGTACAGTAAAATTGGTTTTGTAGTCAAGTTTTGAAGATAGGAAATAAGCCTTGGCTAATTTGAAACCTCCTTAGTCTGAAATTACGTACGAGTGGCTTCTATATTTTAAAACTAAACTCAAACTCATAACTCGCTCGGGAGTTATAGACTTTCATACAGATTTACCTCCCGTGGGAGTTATAGATTTTTTTATCCCATGGGAGGTAAATCGGCTCAGCTGCTCTCTACGCCTGCGTGTAACAACCTTTATGAGAAAGTGTGATGAAATAGTACATTGTCTCCGTCTGAAAACAGAACCAGCTGCCAGCCAGTTGATTGCTGTCACGTACTTAATACGTGACATAATCAACAATAATCTTAATTTTTTTTTTTTTTGAGATTTGGCCGTATTGCAGTCACTAATAGGCGATATTTCCTCATTTTGTTTATTTTAACAGGATCTTATACAACGTATTTTATAAATTTCGGTTACAGTCAAGTACCGAACACAAAAATTCTTTACAGGGCCCAAGTGAAAACGTGAAACCGAAAAAATCTTAAATACGATAAGAAAAATGTAAGCCAAGATGTTTACGCCATGTAAAATATAAGTATATACGTACGACACGACGCCATTTCGATCTTGTAAAGCCAGCATAAAAGTCAAGTAATTTACGAGGCAGGTAACTTAAGGATATGAATATTTTATAAGAGAAATGGACCGTGAAAGGCGAGGAACTTCCTAAGACGTCCATTAAATATTTTGTGGAGCTAAACACGTTTTTTCAACGTTTTAGGGCTAACAAGGGGAAAGTTATTACTTTGCTGAAAGTGCGAAAGTACATTATTGAAAGATAATTTGGGATATCGAACCGGCTGGGGGAGACGATTTTGGATCTTTTGTAAACTGATGGCAGATCATGTTTACATAATAAATAACCACATTTTTACTAAAAAAAACCCGACCGCGGTGCACTTTGAAACTGCATAAAATCCGCCATTTTGTTTATTTTAACGAACTTGATACCCAGTGACACTCGCACCATCAAAACAAATCTAATGATGTATCATTTATCAAAATCGGATGTGCCGTTGAGTAGTTACGAGCGGACACAGGAACGGACATACATACATACATACAGGTCAAACACATAACCCTCCTTTGGGCTTCGCCGCAGTCGGGTAAAAAACAAGTACCACCGTCGAGCAAAAAGACACCAAAATAGTACATTACACAACTAGGGTGGTAATAAAAAGAAAGGCCGAGTTCGCAGAAGTTTGCGGCCCGAGCTGCAAGCGAGGGACGTAAATATGCGATCGAGGGCTCATTTTATGTCTACACTTGGCCAGAAAGCAGCACTTTATGGCCAGGTGTGGCATAAAATACATTTATTTTAATGGGTCCCCTTTATATTTCTAACTTTATTTTGTTTTCATTATTTGTTGTTATAGCGGCAATAAAAATATACATTCTGTGAATATATCAAGCATCTTCCTATTTCCATTATTGCAATCGACCAAAGAATGCCACAGAAAGATATGTTGTCTTTTCTATGGAGGCTACGTGTGATTCGTAATTTTATTTTCTTTTATTATTTCATCTTTTAGTGACAATAAAATACACATTCTGCGAAAATTTCTAGTTTCTACTTTTGTTTTAGGATTTATTTATTTTTTATAAATTCGGGTATTATTTTTTAAGATCGGAACGACGAGGAGTTTTCTAACAAAATTTGGCACAATTGCACTACAAGGTGTAAGTACCTATAAGTATAGAAAAAATAACCAGCTCATAATATTAAAATGCATTTTTTCTTCCTTTATCCTGCTAGAGTCTGTGCGGAAAGAGAATAGGATTAATTTTGGGGGGCGCTGTAATGCTTTTCTACCGTATGTGCCGTAGGTACCTATTTTCTGTTCTGTGGCCATGCTGGTTAGGTTAGTTCCGTTTTTCGACACGCCTATTCTCTTTCCGCACAGACTCTACGGCCTTTCCGCAAGTAAAGTATTAAAATAAAAAAAATGTCGAGTGTCTATGTTGGTAAACTTTATCCAATAATGTTTAATAGGCAAATTTCGACGCAAACGTAATAGTTAAAAAAAATACAGAACCCCTTCATCACGATGAACGTTCGCGATAATAAAAACGAACGAATACTCGAGATTTTAATGTAAGCATAATAGTATTTTATGCAACAGTTGTATAAGTGGGTTCAAAAAATGCGAATTGCGTGAGTTGCGATCCGAGCCGCGAATGCGGCGAGTATCGCAAATAGAGACGCAATGAGCGTTTTTTGACTTAATTATACAACGTTGCATACAATACTTTTTCTAAGACGAGGTTTTAAATTATAAAATTAATCATAACCTGGAAACAAGGCAAATATGACGTTTGACTGACAGTATGTGTCTATGGTAAACATTTTTTTTTAATTTAAAATATAATTAAATTAAAAATACTTTTTTTATGTTGGCATCAATGAATTTAGTTCGGAAAGTTTTGTTTTTCTTAAAAACCGTAGGAATTTAATTGTTTCTTAAATTGGTAGTTGTGCATTTTTACCGTAAAGTTAAAATTGAGCGCTTAATCCTTGACCTAAGTTTAACCTAGATTTAGAAGTCTGTGGCTGCTAGCAATAACGTAAAGTGACTATAACGACACTAGTGCTGTTATGGGGAATAGAGTATAGACTTCTCTGAACTCATATTATGTATGTTCTTATATTAGTGTTCGTGACCAAGTAAAAGACTGTAAAGGTGTTTGTTGTTAATGACAAGTCCGTATATAATCAACTCCGGTATATTATAAAATCCACACAAATTACATACAAGTTTACAATACCATAGTTTAGGCGGGACTGGAGTGCGGCGGGCCCGTTGCATGCCCGTGGCTTTTGCCGAGTCAGCTCATATCGCGGTACACTCGCACTTGAATATGAGCTGACGTCGCTAGACCTGTCCCTATATTACTTTCCCCCTTAAGGTGATACGAGCCGGTGAGTCATGCGAAAAATTTCAACAGATGGCGCTAGTGTCGGATTGCCAGTTTCGAGCTGATTTTTTTTCGGAAAATCGAGTTTTTCCAGTAAATATCAAAGTTGTTTTCGGTCAATGTTCATTTTGCGCAAATGATAACTCATGCTTTATTAGTCCATATACAATTTATATCGTATTATTAAGCCGTTCCAAAGCTATGACCCTCCTTTGGTGAAAATCTGGGGACGTCGGAAAAAAATTTTGATGAATAATTGCAATTGTTTGCACTTTTGGACATTATAAAAATGTTAATAAATATTGTTGAGTTTTATAGGTAAATTTAAACAATTCTAAATAGAAATTTAGACAAAAAAAACATAATATTAAATTTAGTATGGAAATGCTAAATGCGTCACCAACTCACCCTTGCAGTCGGCAGCGGCGCTAGTATCAACGTGGTCTGCTGTATGTATTCATATTACAGAGTTAGTTCCCTATTTGTCCGCTTGTACGAATAACTTTGCAGCGACATTAAATCGTGTAGTAGACTGATGGAAAAATCATATGTGCAATAATTACGAATCGTCGACGATGCTATACTTGATTTCTATACTGAAAAATGTCTTGTAAAGAAAAATATCTGTTTAAAGATGAATTCAAAATGGAAGCAAAAATTTTTTTGTCATTCGTGGGAATTTGTGTTTTTATTTTGGCCATAATATTGCGATAAAATAGCGAAATGGATTTTACTTTTCATCAAACTTCGTCGATTTTTTAATTTCCGTTGATGAAAATAATGGTATGGTTTTTCTTAGTTCATAATACATAATTATACTAACTTCAATTTTGCTAGTATCATAAAAATAGTAAAAAAAGCCAGGTTTCCCGGGCGGTCACCCATCCAAGTATTGACCACACTCGACGTTGCTTAACTTCGGTACCTATTCGGTCGAGAATAGTGTAGGTATTCATTCAACGATAAATGGGTGTTGCCATATTTTAGGCTGTGTATAAGAAGTGGTGCCCGTTCCAAAACGTTACTATCAGATTTTGTACTAGGTAATGTGCTTACACAAAATAGCGATCTACACGCTTGTAAAGTTTGTCAAGTTGTCATTTGGGGCAAACTTAATTATGGGCCTCGAACAGTTTTGTTACTGTAACAACGAATACGATATACGCATTATTATCCAAAAATAACTGTTTATCGGAATATAAAGTGTCTTCTTATTAACATCCTGGATTGAAACAAGGACTTGATCTACTCGCACGCCAAATTTCATCTCAATTTAATCAACGCTCATTCGCAAAATACCACATTCCTAAAATACCAGATTTTTAAAATACCTACCAAATTCTCGATATATCAGATTCTCCGTATACCAGATTTCCAAAATAATACATCCACCACCATCATTTAATCCTTGAGTAACTTACGATTTTATAATCTAGTGTAACTGGAATGTGGTAAGTAAGGAATCTGATAAATCGAGAATCTAGTATTTTGAAAAATCTTTTATTTCGGGAATGCTGTATTTTGGGCATGAGCGCTAATCAATTACTATCGCGTTATTTAATAAAGTCTTTAAAAACTTTGGTATTATCTTATTATAAGGTAGGACTTTTCCCATTGCAGTTATAATATAAAATAATAACTATGTATAACGCCCTTCTTTCCCACCGTCCACCTCCCAAGGCCAGCTGGGTAAACCGTTGAAATTTTATTTTTACTACCGTTCACCTTTCTATTACTTATATTATATATTGTAATTCATATTAGTGACGGTCTACCTCTCATTAAAACTGGTTGTTATAATAATATATATTCCTGTTTTGTGTTTGCGCGAAGAATTTGTCTGAGAAATATGTAAAATCAGAATTTTGTCAAATGTTTTTGCACCAGTTGCAAATGCTTTGCCCGTTGAAAATGTATGAATGAACAAAATTACCACCATTTCTAGATGGTCTCGGGAGGTGGGCAATGCTAAAGAAGGGATTTTGGGGCTGGCGCCCGGACCACCTTGAGAGGGTTAGATTAGGTGCGGGCCGAAGCTCTTGGGATCGAACCAGGACGCTAAGCCAAGGCCACTTTGAAGTCTCGCTGATTGCTGAAACTGAGAAGCGGACCAGCGGGAACGTTGAAGCGGATCAACCTGTCCTTATGGATATCCCAATATTGCGGATGCATCTATGCAAGAACACGTTTGGACTAGGCGAGTGCTTTCGTACAGCAGGAATAAGTACGGTCAAGGTCAAAATATATTGTTTTTTAGAAACTAGGTATTCTGCGGTGCACTACTTTTGATAGGTTTATTATAAGTACAAGGGTATATACCTAATCTTGACTGTACAATTTCCATGGCTTGCTATGCATTTGCATAGCACATAGTTCCTAGACATCCCATGAATATTTGTAGGTATATTATTACCTGATGAATACTTACGCACCTAACACTACTTACTTAGGACTTGCTCATGACGTGACGAGAGGTCTCCGCTCCGCAGTACGTCACGCCGATCTTTCTACGCTTCAGTACGGAGCATCAAGTCGCTGCTTATCATGAACAACGGGGCAACCCAAAATGAAAAGTAGATTTATTTTTAATCTTATTACTCAATGTTATAATTTAAAGTTCAACACAGAATTATTTTGGATTGCGCCGTTGTTCATGATAAGCAGCGAAATATTATTTTGATTGATTATGGTAACGCAGTACCGCTTATTGCGGTTTTGAAATTTGATGCCATTTATTAAGAGACCAGAGGAAAGAGTTCCACCTAGGTACCTAATACATGTTGTTCTTCCACTCCGATCAACTAGTTGTGCAGAATGGAACTTGATGAAGTCATTTGTTCCTATCGAACTTACTATAGCTTGGCAACTTCGTTGGTGACACTCACATGTGTGCTTTTTGTTATGTACAGCCATAACTACTCACACAAGTTACCGCAACACCGCTCATTCCCAAAATACCGCAATGCTAAAATACCAGATTTTTAAAATACTGGATTCTCGATACACCAGATTCTCCGTATACAAGATTCCCAAAATAACACACCCAACAAAGTGATCTAGATCCTTGAGTAACTTACGATTTTATAATCTAGTGTAACGGAAATTTGGTAAGACAGGAATCTCATAAATCGACAATCTAGTTTTTTGAAAAATCTGGTATTTCGGGAATGCGGTATTTTGGACACGAGCGCGCAACACGAACGGGGGCCTCCGGAGGCTGTTTTCGTCGGTTGTCGTTCGTGTTGGCGGTAACTTCTGTGAGTAGTTACGGTTGCACATAACAAAAAGCACACATGTGAGTGTCACCAACGAAGTTGCCAAACTATAGTTGATCAGATATTTATTTTGTGAATAAATTATTCCCAACAGGAAAAATCACTTTTATCGCGAATTAAAGATTTAAAAACTCACTGTTCCATTTAGTATCTACCACCGACTATTAGTGATGCCTGTGAATTATCATCTTATTAGGTATTCAATACCTACAAGCTATTGCCTGTCACATCCTCGTGAAATTTTCCTTTGCTCCCCGTACATATCCAACTTACATAACCAGCACTGGACTGATTGATTAATTCCTAGTCCAAAACAGGGTTTTGTAAAAGGTTTTTCTTTCCTTGTACAAAACCTACGTCATGGGCCGGTAATGTAGGTACGAGGAAAGACAATCCTGGTTTTGGAGTAGGATTTTTTAATGCCTTGTACAGAACCAACGTCGGGGTCCGAAAAGTACGAAGAAAGAGATTTCCCACTGCAAAACCTGGTTGTAGCAGAATTTTATATTTATAGAATAGACAGGAAAAAACAGCAAGTAAAAAATTATCCCTATCGAATCAACTAAATAGCTGAGCCGTTGGGAAACAAAAATAGTTGATCTGTTTCAGTTGGTCAGTTTAGTTGATCGGAGTGGAAGAACAGGTTCAATTCTAAATTGTGCACTTTAGCCAAAGTGTGATAAATAAGACAATGGCCTCTCTGCTTGATAGGTAGGTACCATTCGTTGCATACACAAAAACACATCAGGCCACGTCTATGTAAGATTCCGTAAAAGACAATGTTTGTGCGCGCATCACGCAAAATGTACCAGACGTTCCCTATAGTTACTAGATCCCGTGACCCGTACAATTAAAAACATCATTCGTAACTAATTTTTATAATTTATTATACCTACAGGGTACCTACATACTTTCTTTGCAATTTATATTTTTTGCGAAGAATTGAAAATAATTATGATACAAAGTCAAAAATATTTTCATATTCAGAATGCAACTTTATTCGCTTGACCTAGGTGCCATAATTGAATAACGCCGTTTGACGTTTCATGGGAAGAGTACCACATACGTCACTCCATATGTCTGTCTCATGTTTCGATGTGCTACGTCATCATGAGTAGAAATTTGGAGTATCGGCAATGAATGAGACAAATTTCGTATAAATATGTTCAATCTTCAGAATGCAACTTTATTCACTAGGCATAGGTGTCATAATTGAATAACGCCGTTTGACGTTTCATGGGAAGAGTACCACATACGTCACTGCATATGTCTGTCTCATGTTTCTATGTACTACGTCATCATGTATAGAAATTTGGAGTATTGGCAATGAATGACAGATTTCGTATAAATGAAATTGCATAAGTGATGTGCGCCTTATAGGTGCTTATAGGCCAGGATCCTGCCCTGCCAAATAAATGAAATATGTAATACATACCTAAATGTTCGTGATGTTTCGGCTAAACGTAACGAATGCCTCGCTGACGTGCAATAAATACTAATGCCTAGACATAGGTACATTATATTTTAAAAACTCTTGTCTTCATTTTTACCCACTAACTTCCGTCGTTCCGGGTGTTCCATCATCGGTACTTTTCCAATGTGATGTTCATACATATCGCATACTACTATTATGGCAGTGGTTCAATGCTTGCGTGGACCCACAAAATTAAAGCAATGTGGATTCATAATAAGTATAATATATATTTTCTTGCCCGTTTGCGTTGTCACTAAGCAAGCAGGACTATGGTCTGTGTATTAATAATACGTAATGAAGGGTACGAACATGTTTCATCAAATGGTTTCAGACCACTCTCAACTCCTGCCTATCATACTTGAACCAATGATTTTTTTAGTTACGTAAAAAAGTGTAATTACGGGCAAACGAAGCATTACATTTTATTAGTCCTATGAGTGACAACCATTGCAACGTGTTACTACTATAAAATGTTCAGTTGTCATTTGACTGGATTCTAACTTCTATCAGATGAAGGCTTATTTGTCATTCAGTAATAGGTATAACAATTCTCTATAAAATAACCGGCTTCCAACATTGAATCATTACGACAACGAAACTAACAAATGCACGAGTTACTTTCAAAAATACTGAAATGACTACATACAAATACTTACAATACCAATGCACCTTATTGGGGTAATGGGATTTTTTACTAAACTATGCAAGATATTTAAGGTCTAAAATTACCTAGTTGAAGCACTATTGGCGTGTCTAGACACTAGTATTAGCATGTATGTTGCGTGGATTACGAGAGAATCTTAGTCCTGAATTAGCCCACGATCGAATTTACGCCAATGCACCTTATTATAAGTATTTGTATGAACATAGGGGAAGTTTTCTATCATTGGACCGGCGCTTTGAATAGACTATCTAAATATTTTAAAACCTAGGCATGCTAGACAGAGATAGACAAGGTACAAAGTGTCCTTGAGCGATCCAAGCGGCCCCACCGCTTCTTCAGTCGCGCCGCTTTTCTCGGCGACGAGTGATGTTGATGTGTGAGCCAGTGTGTTTCGAGCGTTGGCGATGCGCGAAAGAGAAACTTAAGTTTAAGTGTCATTATATTTGCATTTGTTTGAGTGTATTGACGTATGATGGTTAGAAATCTATTAATCATTAAATTTATAATAATAGTTTCTGGCCAGTTATTTTCCTTATTTTTATTTTTTTTGTTATTTGATACCTAGTTGCTATCAATGGACCGCATGTATGTCGTATCATCGGACCGGTCCAATCATGGCAACTTTTTTTTCAGTTTTACTTCTGTCTTTAATACTTAATTATTAATATCATCCTCAATATTACAGATAAAATCCCTACCTTCCTAATTTGCATCGTTAAACTATTCACGTATCTACTCAGGAATGTGTACGGATGGATCCCTCGGTGCACAAGTCCGACTCGCACTTGACTGGTTTTTTTAATCCGACGGAGTTCCGAGGTTCCCGATATAGAAAAGGCAAGGAGGTAATAAATAAAATGAAACAAAAATACAATCTACTGGAGAATCCTTTTTCTGAAATCTGTCACGCATATCGTTACTGTATTTCGATATGTTAGAGTATACCTACCAATACAGCTCTGTGAAAGTCCATAGGCCAGTTGTTTCAAAGGTAGGTACAGTCAGCGTCAAATAGTCTGTAGCATCCAAAGCGCCATATATATGGTAACACGTCTTCATTGCTATAGGCACAAAGATGTATTACCATATATATGGCGCTTTAGATGCTATAGAATAGACCAGGGGTCTCCAAACTACGGCCCGCGGGACGAAAGCGGGAGGGCCTATGATCCGGCCCGGGAGGCATTCTAATCCGGCCCGCGGCACAGAATAAGAATAGTACTGCGTACAGAAAAGCCTCTCTCCCTAACGAAACTGCCGTTCACGTCGGATGGCCTGACGGAGCTGACCCGCGGTGGTGAGATTTAATAATAATTACCGCGAAACAGAATCATGGAGTAAGTCAGTCCTGCCCGCATAGTAAAGTACCTACAGATGATGCGTGATGTATTGTAAGGACTCCCAGGACGAAAAAAGTTATACGTAACTAGAGTTGTGCCGTTCTCGAGAATTCTCGGAAACGTTCTCAGTTTTGTATGGGAACTGTTCTCGAGAACGTTCTCTCTCCATACAAAACGGAGAACGTTTCCGAGAAGGGCACATCTCTATACGTAACTCCAAGGTCCATGTCATGTGGAAGCGCGACATTTTCAAAGGTGCTGTAGGCCCTCTGGGCAAAAAGTTTGGAGACCCCTGGAGTAGACTATCTGACGCTGACGGTACCTACCAGATGAATTATTTATTTATCACTGTGTCCCGCCTGACAGACATGGTGGGTACAGATATTTTCTCCTGAAGTGTCCTGTTTATTTGTATTATTTGTGTACCTTGCGACTTAGGAACTTGCTAGGTAACCAACACATTTCTTGATGTTTGCTTGCATCATCGGTTCATCGGGTAATCCAGTACCTAGTATGCATAACGAGAACGGGTGGACCGGTCTTTATATTTGATATTTTTAGGTTCGTCTCCACCCCGAATAACATAATTACTATTAAAACATCGAAAAATTAAAAATTCTGAGGCGGAACGAAGTCGCCGGGACAGCTAGTTCATAAACACCAACATACCAATACATTCATACCAATTTTCAAAATTTGAAATATGACACTAATTTAATAGAAAAGTGATCACAGAGGTCACCCGATAAATTCGTCACTTTCATATTTTCCCGACATTATTATAGGTAGGCCCTCATTTGTTTATCGAAATCGCTTTTTACACATTTTATATAATTTAGAATTAGATTACTTCTTAGCAATTATAGAATAAGCTGTGACAGATAATTCAATGTAGAAATTAGGTGTCGCGCAATATCGGCGTTTGAGTAGGTACATATTCAAGTAAATGTTTGCACAAGGTACGAGTGTACAAAAATATGTCTACGTCTACGATATGGCCTACGGAAATTTGACCATCCATGTGTCTCAGTTTCGATCACAACTCCGTTGGCTTCCTGTCCGCCGTCGTAGGGATGTGCATGTGCTGTCATTGCTTTTCACCGTGTTATTCAATCCTGCATCCCCTCCTACCTCTGCGAAAGATTTACCTATATGGCTGTCGGCAGAGGCCACCGTCTGCGATCGAGGACCAATCTTTCTCTTGCCATATCACCCAATAAGTCCTGTACGTATACGTACGTAGTCTTCACAGAATTCAGGCTGTAAAATTATGGAACTAGTTACCGGTGTCCGTGAGGCAATCACAGAAGGAACAAATAAAAATTTAAAAAGCTGTGGCTGAACACTTAGAATATAAATTGATTGGTGGTCTGCCTTTTCGCCGAACTTTGTTTGGCCGAATTTCATTTGCCAACCAACATTTCGCCGACGTTTCACTTTGACAACTAACGATTACCTAATTTTTGTATGACGTTTTATTTGGCAGAATTATTGTAAAGCAGATTAATTAAATGCCTCAAAACTTTTGAGACATTTATCATTTGTCAAATGTTTCACTATGCCAAACAACTATTAGAGGAATAACGTTTCGTCAGTGCATCAGTTCCCTTTTCATACATTAGCTAAGTTTTTACAAAAACTAAATACAGTCGACGTCATAAATATGTTTACACTTTTCGACCTTATTTCCTTGGAATAAGGTCGAAAAGTGTAACCATATTTATGACCTCAACTGTACAAGATACAATACTTTTTACAGTTGGCAATATTAAATTTATAAACATGTTTATATGCTAATAATGACTTGCGACTCTAGTCACCAATGATAGTGGTACATTTTTCCCTGAAAAACGCAACTAGGAATAATTATAAAAAATTAACTAATTTTGACATGCAATTATTATTGAAGCATATATAAACTTAAACTTTTAAATTGGCAGCAATGCACATCAATATTTTTTTAATATGTGTAGCAACAGAAATCTCATATGTGACTGAGTCCAGTTAGAACTTAGAACCAGAATCGACGTTTTATTTAATAAAAAAAAAAAAAAATTTGGTAAACAATAAACAACAAAATGGATATTACCCTAACTAAAACAACCTGCTACATGAAAAGTGGCATTTTGAAAATTGACATTGTAAAAAACAGACCAAATGAACAGTTGGTAACGGTGAGGTTGGGACATAAAACAAAATCATTTGATAAGTTGGAAAATGATCATTCGGCGAAATAAAATTCTATGAGACGTTAGTTGGGAAGTGATAATCGGCTATACAATTTTCGGCAATAAATAAGAGAACCGTGTATACGTGTCGGACGAGCGGTGGCGCCGAGCAGCCAGCGCGGTGGCGCCGATGGCGGTGCGTACCGTCGCGTCGACAATTTAATCGTCGAGGCAAACGGCGCGCTCTATCCTCCTGCGGCCCACGGTTACTACCTATAGGACTAATTCGAAATTAATATTGAACTTTTATATTATGAATTTAGGTTCCAAGTTCAAAAACACCAAAAAAGCTGAATTTTTAATGATAAATGTTAATATATTTATTTATTTACATGACATATTTATTCTGATTTTTAATGTGCATTGTTGTATAATGATTTTATTGTGTTTAATTATTATTTATTATTATTAAAAATTGAAATAAGGAATACTGTTACTAACATAGCTCAAAGACAATTGTAACTAACCAAATCTTATATGGGTCTAAAGGACCTGAAATAAATATTTCAATTCAATTGCTGTACCTAATCAGAGTAATCCGTAATGATTACATTGTTGGCTCACTGATGCACTATCCAAGAGCGCACCGTGTTGCGCTAACGATACCGTGCATCTATCTATTGCCATCTTTCCGAGCAGTAGCGTGAAAAAATGTAGCAGAACTAACAACACCTGATGAGTCTCCTAAAAAAGTTGATGTGTACCGTACCTATCAGATGGACGCGCGGCGGCGGGATGTTGTCAGTGAAGGTGCGCGCCGCCGACATAAAATCACTGAAGGACACGGCGTGCTATAACTGGTCAATTGCTATTGTAAACACAACACAACAATATTGTCGTGTTTAATAGGCTATTTTACTGAACCTGAAATTTGTTAAAATCCTGTTAAAGTAAGCAAAATAAGGAAATATGTTGAAGCTTTAAGTTTGATACCTCAAGTGGAAGTTGTTTAGGTAGGTATAGAGCCTTCAAAGTTGACTGGGGAAGGTCATTTTAAAAAAGGGCTCCACGCGAATTTAACTCGCACTTGTCCAGTTTTTTTCTGAAGCCTGACTAACTTGCAATCCTTACTGGATGTAGCAAAAATCGGACCCGGTGGGGGCCGTGGCGTTCGCTGGGGTCGAACCAGATCGCTGGCCGCACCACTATGAGTGGATCGGACTAGGAGGGGGCCGGGGGCGCCTGGGGTCGAACCAGGTCGCTAGTCCCGGTCCATCTTGAGAGGGTCGGACTAGGTGGGGGCCAAAGCGCCTGGGGTCGAACTAGGACGCTAGGCCAGGGCCACCTTGAAGTTACTCTGATTGTTCAAAGTGAGCATCGGACCAGCGGGAAGGTTGAAGCGGATTAACCTGTCCTTATGTGAGTGTGGTGAATCGCACGAATGGGAGTTTTAGTTGCTGGTTCGCTAAACCTACCCCAGCTATATAGCCTACTCATAGTCGGCTCACTGGTTCTCTGTAAAAAAACTCGTCGCTTTGCGCTCCCAATATCGACTATCTATTGCCACCTTTCCGAGTGGTGTAAAAAATAATGTATGCTTAGTCGGGTAAAAAAGTATATCCTACAACCCATCCTTGTTATGTGTGTCGAATTATCTATGTACCTACTAATAACGGATGATATCCGTTCAGCAGCTTCGGCGTAATGTAGTTACATACACATATACATACACTTTACACACATAATTATAAAAAAGAAACCATTCGAGTATTCTCAAATAGCCTAAGTTTTGTTCAACATAAACTCGCGGTTTCGCCTGAGTTGTTAGTGTTTCAAGGGAACTCTTTACCGGGATATAAAGTATCCTATGTTTCAATTCAAGACTCGGTCTACTTGCATGCTGAATTTGAGCGCAATCCATTCAGTTGTTACCCGTTATTTAGTAACAAACATCTAAACATCCAAATATCTGAATATCCAAACATCTTTAGAAACTTTCACGCTTATAATTTATTAGTGTGATGTGATGTAAGTATAGAAATTTCATTTTAACAATATTAAAAAGTAAATATGTTATAGCCCACGAATTCGTCAGCAAAGGTGGAAAACTCCCTTTTTAGTCACCATCATCCCTGGGTCGATCCAACAGTTTTCGCTTTTCAGACACACACACAAACACATTGTACGAATTAATCGAACTCAGCAAAAAGTCAGTAGCTAGTAGTAATAAATAAATATACACAATAAATTATTGCTTTGTTTTAGAAGTCATGTTAACTGCACATACCTGGTAGTTATAGTCATCGTTCTTATTCAGAACTAAAATATCAGTCCAATGGAAAGTTTGTTTCTTTTTCAGCATCAGTTTTGAAGGTGTGGAAAGCTCAAGCGAAACGTGTTCATATTTTATGACACCTGAGAATAAAATATAATTATTTGTAAGGGTATTATAATATTAGGAGTACCATAACTATGTTCGATTTTGCACTCATACCTACTTTTTTAACAATAGTGATGTATGTATTGAATGAAAACAGTAACGCAAGTAAAAACAGATAGATGCTACGGCTGCTGGCTCGAAATAATCGCGATAGCGGTCCTATGGTATGGTCCCATATATGAAATTTTCACATGCGTGTAGCTTTCATGTGTGTTTATTTTATTACTAATAGTGGTTTGTCCGCGTAGGTTAAATAAATTGAATGTCTCTTTTTTGCTTCGGCTTAGGCGAATTAAAAGTATCCTATGCATTATCCGGGGTCATAATCTACCTGTGTTGTGTTGTGTACCAAATTTCAAAAGAGTTGACTTGGTATTTTTTACGTGATGCGCGAACAAACAAAGAGACTGATAAACAGACAAACAGATAGTTATTTATAACCTACGCAGTTACTTTTGTGAAAGAAACTTTAATGTATAAACAGTCTTCCTATGGTTCAATTATATGTATAGATATGGCTCCGGCTCCGAGTCGAGAAACGGCCGGAACTTCCAGTACACACGCACAGCAGCTACAGCCCGTAGGCTGTGCTCATACTTGAGTTTAAAAAACAAAATTGACCTCAAGTGGGTACCTCTCTACCAATTTTCAGAAGAATTATACTTATTAATTATAATTAATCATTTAATTTAATAATTATAATTATTATTAGAAGAATTATTAGTACTTGAGTTATTGTGGATGGAACAAAACTGATTGTGTCCCATGTCGACTGAGGTATATGAGTGTCGTAACGTGGCGTCAGGGATATCATTGGGCAAGCTGAAACAAGTTTACATTTTACATATAAGCAGTAGAGACTAGGTTACTTTATTTATTACTATATCGCACGAACCATAAATCGCGTTTCGTATGTGGAGCCGCGCCGCTGGATTGGTCTCAGTGTCAAAGTACATATAAAGACAAACAAGTAGTCCGACTTCGGCCGTTTAGGTGCGCGCGACAAGTATCTACATAGTCGCGCGTCTGTGTGAGTGCACTCCATACATTCATCATTCCATGCATTGGTGCGCATTGGTAAATGTTTGCTTATTGTCCGTCTGCACACATGCGCGCGCCCGATGTACCTTTTGTCCGAAGAAAAATTACTGCTATTATAGGTACCAGGTGTCAGTGTGACCACTTTTAGTAGTTTCCTGCTTTTTTGGTAGCTTTGAAGCATACTTGCCATACTTTTTGTTTGTAAATATAAATTGGTTGATGGTTTAAAAACGTCTTACACTGTAATCCTCCCTGACCTAGTACTAGTCTAATAATACATCATGAGAAAGAGGGCTAAACGTGTATGAGTAATGTGGTCGCAAGTGGGATGTTTCTGTACGGATACTTGGCCGATCCAGGGTTTTCATAACCGGATGCAAATTGATGGCAAATTGCAGATTAACAAATGGTTTAATTCCTCGGTGAAAGGTGAAAAAAAAGATATCATCCTTTTTTTTCCTTAGTCGGGTAAAAAGTGTCCTATAACTAGCCTCGGGTGTTCAGCTATTTCTATATCTACTAAAAATAGTTCAAATCTATTCAGACGTTCCGTGATATGACTACATATCTACATCCTTACCTACATTTTTTTTCGGGGGTTCCGTACAAATAGGTACTTTAATAAAAATATTTTATAAGTATGATTTCATTACAAATGTAGTTTTCACATTTTCCCCTATGCTTGTTGTATAAGACGGTATTACTTGCCAAATTTCATAGTTCAACAGAAAGTATCCTATAAATTTTGACTTCCTTGAGAGTATCCAAATATACGCTTTTTGGGCATAAACGGCCATATCTTTTTTTGCGTTAGTTTGATTTTTTCACAGCTTCAAGGAACCGTAGACCTGAGTAGTACCTCCACGCGTTCCCGAGATAAAGGGTCTTAACAGACAGACGAACGGACGGTCGGACGGATGGACAGACAGACGAACGGACGGTCGGACGGATGGACAGACAGACGGACAGCAAAGTGATCCTATAAGGGTTCCTTTTTTTGCTTTTGACAGATCAAACACTAAAAATGAAAAGCATCCATAAACGAAAATTTCCAAAAACTGAAATGGCAAAAAAGAAATCTATATTGTAATTATCGGACCTGCTTACAAATTTTTACGAAAATCGGTTGAGAACTGCGACCTACCGAGGAGAATAGGTATATATACATCCGGCCGATCATGCGAAAGCACTTTTACCTAAGCTGAAGCAGAGACACTTCGTTCGCACCGATCAATCAAAGGTACACTGACAAGTTGCTCAAAGGTTACTAGAAGAGGGCTCTTAAAACTTAAAAGGATAAGTTCGTCTTTGTACATATGTATTTTTCAAGCTTGTACTCTACCTTGTCTTATTTTGTGCAATAAAGTGTATACTTAATTCTTAATTTCCGTAATACCTAACGATTATATGTTTAAGTATAAGTACTTTCTTGTCTTTCTTTTCAATTTTATGTACAATATATCCACACACCTTTTACTATATACGTATCTATAGCTTATAATATGCACCGTCACTGACACTTCTTACACAGTACTACTTTTTTTTCTTACACTTTTGGATTTTATTCTAAATATAAGTGCCGTATGACTAATACATGTATGACTGCTCTGCTCTGGCTCCACAGAAAACCAGCGCCGTTGGCAGAGCTATGTAGGCATAGCCAACTGCATTGCTGAGTGGAGACAATTTCGGTTGCACATCTCTGTTTGTGTTTCGTTTCATTTATGTAACTGTAATGATGTGTTATCCGAATAAATACGTTTCATTCTTTCATTCATTCATTCACTTACGTACATAGGTACATCATACATGTTACATGTTAGTGAAAACTGCATCAAAGCTGGTCTAGTAGGTACTTTCCGTGTTTTTCTTGAACAAACGGACGGTGGTTATTTACAGATTTTCTTAGTGTAAACTTGCTATGTGTTACGGCACGGCAATGACGGTGAATAGTTTTCCAGAAACATACTAACTTACTTACAAACATTGCAAGTACCTAAATAAAAAAAAACTAAAAATATACCTAGTAGCTCTGATAGCTTCGCGAATCGGCCAACAACCATTTCGGCTCCGCCATTTCGGAAAATCTGAATCGACAAAAAAATCTTCAATATAATAATTATTCAACTTGCTCACAAAAGATCACCAGAATCCGTTGAGAAATACGACCCGTAAAAAAGAACAGTGGACAAATATACGAAAGGATTTTTTCCAAGCTGACACGGAAATGCTTAGGTCGCGCTTAGCGCTCGTGATAAATAAAATAATCACACCAATAACAAGAAATAATAAAGGGCCTAACGTTATTCCGGCCCATATGGCCATAAAAAGAAATCCTGAAATTAACAAAGTCAAACAGCCCAGAATGTAATATAAGTATAATAATAATACTAAGTCTATTCGTAGCTGGATGTATGTAATGATTTAAACTTTGATAGGTTTTCCTGTAATCTCTAGGTGAAGAACTCTTTTTTATTTTCGGCAGGACTGACTCACTCCGCGATTCCGTTGCGCGGCTTATCGCCACCCATGGGTCGTAATAGCCAGCGACCTGAAAGAGCACGCGTTAGGTACACGTTATGCGATAGAGAGGTGGTCGGATTCGAGTCAGCTCCGCCCGGTCGTCGGACACCAACGACAGTTTTGTTAGGGAGCGAGGCTTCTGTACGTAAATAGTACTAATACTTATTCTGTGTTTTCGGTAATAACGGGGAATGGTAAATTTTCGCGTACGTTCTTAAATTATTTACCGATTTCCAAATATGTGTACCAAATTTCAACTCTGTCACCGGTAGTTTCGGAGCAAATTGTCTCTAGCCGCAGATTCGTTCGTTGAGTTGAAGTTAGATGTTTCTTTTTGCGTCGGCTTAGTCGGGCAAAAAGTATCCACATTTTTACTTAATAAAACCCGACCGCGGAGCATTTTAAAAGTGCCGCCATTTTGTTTATTTTAACGACCGAGTGACACTCGCGCCATCAAGACGAATTTAATGTGTCGTGGGCCGTTGACTAGTTACGAGCAGACATAGGAATGGACATACATACACACATACGTACATACATACAAGTCAAACACATAACCCTCCTTTTTGGCTTCGCCGCAGTCGGGTAAAAACACAGTCTTTGTACGATTTTATTTCGTGCAGACTACCTAGTCAAGTGTAGTGACTGAGACTTTATCTGCTGTATACTTATATTATGTTTAGGCAATTCGTTTTCATAAGTTTCCGACTTTTGTTGACAAAATACAACAACCTATGTAAACCAAACACTTTAAATATAAAAAAAAAGTGCTTTTTAAAAACCGACACACAATGAACCTATTTTGATAAAAAGTGCACGAGTGACTACGACTAAAGTAAGAGATAAACAGCACGTATTCACACAGACGCGCGATAGCGGGTCTGAGTGAGTGCGATCCGTACTGGAGCATTCTTAACACTTTGCTTGTAGTGCGTTCGTTCACGGCGCGCACACATACAATCGCGCGATGTACGTTTTGCAGGAAGAAAAATTACTGCTATTATACTGTGTGATATGGCCAATACCCAAATATATATGTGCCTATAATATTTGAAGGGTTCACTTGAACTCTCCAAGATCCCATCATCAGATCTTGATTTGATTGCAATAAGACCACCTCGGAAGTGTATCCTTTCAAACAGAAAATAAAATTTCAGCCGTCTTCGAGTAATCGCATAACACACATATATAAATTCAGAACTGTCCTTATTTTGTTGAAGTCGGTTAATAACGGACATCAAATGAAGCTATTCGAATAGAGTCACTACAAAGTATAAAGACAACCAAGTAGTTCGTCTTCGCCGTTTAGGAGCGCGCGACACCGGAGTCGGCCTAAGGCACAGGGCTGCCGCTCGTCGGTTCTGTAAAATACCTACTTACTACGAATGTAACTTTTATTAGGTTGACCTCGATCAAACGAAGTATCGTTCGAGGTCAACCTAGTAAAAGTTACTTATTTCAATATGAAATTATCTGATCGCACACATCTGATGTTAATCTTATTAAGTATAATAGTAATAGTTTAAATTAATTAGTATTGGTACGTGTACATGTAAGTAACGTAACGATATTTCGGCTCGTTTCATAAAACCACTCTCGTGTTTAAGGCATTTTATGTATCAATAGAATCAACTACTATTTAATTAGTACACGTTTAAAAAATTTGTTAATTTTACTCTTCACTGTCAAACAAAATAATTATCTACCCTATTTAATTGGTATAGTTTGATCACAAAACTATCAAACATTCTATAAACGACTTAAAATATAACATTTATATAGGTACTAATAAAATACACACCTTTCGGGATCCTTAGGAATACGATTTTAAGCTAACACGGTCATTCACATAATAACTCCGTGATGATGGCGCTTGCAACAGTGCCGAAATATCGGGAACTCACAAAAACAAACATACATGGTAAATATCCCGTCGTTAAGGCGCGGTAGGACCTGGCTCGCATTTCACATACAAACTAGGGTCGGGCGGAATGCAGATTATTGCAGATTATCTTCGATTTCTAACATAAAAGTATACGTTATCAACCCAAACATGAGAGGATGCCCTGCATGACTGTGAAATCATGATTGTCAGGTATTAATTTTGTCAGAAAAGGTAACTGGTGATGAACAAAATGAAAAAAAATGAAAAAAATACTATATTTTATAGTGTTTTCGCGCTACTTTTCTATCGAGCGAAGTGTTCGCTATCGTGTTCTAAGTGAGAGGAAGCCCTAGATACAGTTCTGAATATTATTATATATGTTTTACAGTGACCTAAGAGTCAAATAAGTGCTCTAAAAATGATTTGGAAACTAGGCTTCCGTGCCCGATTCTGGTCTCACCTCGCCTTAATAGTAACTATTATCCTTAGGAATGTTGAAATATGATAATTCTGGATTTTGCGCACTATTCTTCAAACATCCGAACACACTGCAGTATATACGTCTTCTATACTTTGCTTCCTGCGCAGACATTTTGTACGTTCGACCGCTCGGCTCAGCCCTGACTAAGCCCGCGCCCACGACGCGGCAATGCTTGCCTGTAGTGCGTCCGTACACGGCGCGCAAACGGCACGCACACATGCGCGCTCCCGATGTACCTTTTATCGGAACAAAAACTACCGTCTACCGTGGTCACTATAGAAAATATCGAAATCGATATATGTGAGCCTATAATATTTGAAGGGTTCCCTCGATTTCACATAGACCCCATCATCAGATCTTTTTAATATGATTGAGACTACCACAAAAGTGTACAATTCGAAATAAATAAGGATTTTTCAAATCGATCTAGGCATTTTCGAGTAACGGCGTAAGAAACGTCTACATTGCAAACCGTCCTATTTTTGTGGAAGTCTGTATATATCTAAATCGGCATATGTGTTCCTATAGCATTTGAAAGTTCCCTCAATTTCAATCAAGGTCATCAGATACTGATTTGGTTGCACTGGGACCACATCGGAAATATGCCCTTTCAAACAAAAAAGAATTTTCCAAATCAGTTCACCCGTCTTCGAGTAATCGCATAACAAACACACAAAAAAAATACAGACGAATTGGGAACCGTCCTTGTTTTCAAAATCGATCAAAAACTAATCACCTTTTACAAAAATAAAATTTCACATCTTTATGGCCAGTTCATATTATTCCAGTAGCATTCCAGTCCAGCAATCCAATCCAGTGCTGGAATGCTACTGGAATAATGTGAACCGACACTGGAATGCACCGGAATGTACCCATTCCAGTGAGCATTCCAGTCCAGTGACTGGAGAGACCGTCAACTTTTCATTCCAGCTTACCCAATCCAGCGCCACTGGAATAGTGTGAACCGTCAATCCAGTGCTGGATTGAACATGATATAGTGAATACGCGTGGTTATTTTTGGTAACAGTCTTTAACAACTCTTAAAAGACTGGAATAATGTAAACGATATGCTCCAGTCCACAACTGGACTGGATTAGCCCGCTGGATCACTGGACTGGAATAATGTGAACTGGCCATAGTCCATTTAATACATACATACAGACAGACTCACAGACGGATAGACAAGATATATCGCGCCTATCCGTATCGCCTCAGTCGGACGCGCACCCGCCGCAGCGACCCACGTCCTACGCGAGCCCTCCATGAGATTTCAATGTCTCCGTGTGACATACGTAAATAACCACAATTTAGCACGAGATTTTCAAGTGACTGCATGAATTTTTTTTTTTAGATACTGACAAACTCGCAACCCTAATAGGGCATAGCGATTGTCGGACCGGGTGGTCAGCCGTGGCGTTCCCTGGGGTCGAACCAGGTCGCTAGCCGGATCACCCCGAGTGGATCGGGCTGGGTGGGTGCCAGGGGCGCCTGGGGTCGAACCAGGTCACTCTGTCCCGGTCCACCTCGATAGGGTCGGACTAGGTGGCGGCCTGAACGCCCGGAGTCGAACCAGGTCGTTTGGCCAACGACGTGGCAGCTCCTCCGCCGCGGCGTCTCTGCCACGAGTTGTGAGCGACCGCAGTGTTTATTAGTATTGTATAATTATTGGGCAATAGACGTCAAATACTTGTGGGTCACACTCGACACCAAGTTCTTATTAAAAAAAGCATACTTTCAACCCCTCATAAGCTTCTTCTTCACAAAACCTTCGCGCTGTCTCTTTCGCCCACAGCCCTTCAGCTCTTAAATTGCTCCAAATATTCCAGAACAAACTCCTCCAGTGCATAACTTACACACCATGGTTCCAGTCTAACCTGTCTATACCCTATGACAGGGGTCGCCAAACTACGGTCAGATCCGGCCCGGGAGCCGTACCAATACGGCCCGCGGGAGAGCCTATGATCCGGCCTACGAGGAATTCTAATTAGGGATTGCAAACGAGTTACTCGAAACTCGGTTAACCGAGTAACTCGATCGAGTTTTAATCGAAATAGAACTCGGTTAATAACCGCGGTTTTTCGAGTTTTTTTGCGTCCTTATAATATTACGGATTTTTATATTTTTACTTAAGTAAACCTTAAAAATAGGTTTTTAAGTTTCGTAACACGTAAGTAATCGACGTAATAACTGACTACTGCATAAAAAAATGCCTTTAATTCGATAAAGACATATTCTGACTTCGCAAAATGACACACACGCGAAACGACAGAAAAGCAAAATGACAGAAATACGTTGTGTATACGCACCACCATCATCATCATCGACCCGTATTAGTCGACTGCTCGACATAGGCCTCTCCCATGTCATGCCATCGAGCACGATCCGCGGCCATTGGCATCCAACCTCTGCCAGCCATCTTGCGAAGATCATCACTCCATCTTGTCTGAGGGCGCCCCACACTACGTTTGCCGATCCGTAGTCTCCACTCGAGAACACGCTTGCTTCAGCGCTTGTTGGTTCTGCGGCAGATATGGCCAGCCCACTGCCACTTCAGCTTGCTAATCCTTTGGGCTATGTCGACGATTTTAGTTCTCTGTCGGATCACATCATTACGGATACGATCCTTCTGAAATACTCCCAACATAGCCCTTTCCATAGCTTGCTGAGTGAACTTAAATTTACGTAGGTACTCAGCCTTCCCGTGAGCGACAACGTTTCGGCTCCGTATGTCAAGACTGGTAGGTAGGATGCACTGATCGAAAACCCTTGTCTTCAGACATTGTGGAATGGACGACGAGAAGACTCGACGTAATTTCCCATACGCAGCCCAACCCAGCTGTATTCTTCTATTAACCTCTTTTACAAAGTTATTTTTACCTAACTGCAGAACTTGCCCGAGGTAAACGTACTCCTGAACAACTTTGAGAAGGGCGTCCTGCACTGCAGTCAGTTTCGGTAAAACAATATCATTGAACATAACCTTGGTTTCGTCCAAGTTCATCCTAAGACCGGCGTGTTGAGAAAAAGCAGCTAGACCGTTCAGCATGTATTCTAAATCCTGCAAAGTTCAAGCCAAAATGACGGGATCGTCTGCAAATCGCAAGTGTGAAATGTACTCGTCGTTTATATTAATGCCACGACCCTCCCAAGCTAGCGTCATAAACACATCCTCCAGTGCATTCGTGAACAATTTGGGGGAAATGACATCCCCTTGTCTCACACTCCGCTGCAGGAGAATGGGCTTAGTCTGCTGGTTCTGTACTTGGACGGCGTAGAGACATCTCAGCACTTGGATGTATCGCCAGTCTATTTGGCAACGTTGCAAGGATTCCAGAACCAGACAGAATCAAAAGCTTTCTCATAGTCCACAAATGCTAAGCACAGGGGCTGATTTTACTCCTCAGTCTTCTGTATTATCTGCCTCACTGTGTATGTGGTCTATGGTGCCATATCCTCTAGGAAATCCGACAGATTGTAAACTCTTTGTCGGTAAGTGCAAGGTCGTTCACAATTTGACGGTTTCTGATGGATAGATTAAAAACCGGTCAAGTGCGAGTCGGACTCGCGTACCGAGGGTTCCGTACAAACTCAAGTAGCTACATAGATAGTTCAAGAAAAACTGTATGGCGATTAGTTTAGTAGGAGCAAATAAGTATGTGTTACGATTTTTGCGAATTTCTAAAAAACGGTGCAACTTAGGAAAACCGTTATGTTTTTTCCTGTAATATTTAGGACGACATTAACAATTGGTAATTATTACAGATTTTTCTGTTCAGTAACTTCGAAGATAATAGGGGGGAATGGTATTTTTTTAACGTTTGGCATTATAAATAAAATACTACTTATTTAAGAAAAAAAAATAAACACGGTGTTTTAATCTACAAATCAAGCCCTTTCATTTGATACCCCGTTCAATATAATAGCCTTACTTTCAATTTTCAAAGTCCCATTTCGGTCCCCTTTAAAAAAAAAAGGAAAAAGGTATAAGATTTTTTTACTGTCCAATAGCCTCGGGTTAGCGATTTTTAACACTATTCCAAATTTCAAGTCGATAGCATTAGTAGATCCTGAGATATCTTGCTGTGACAGACAGATGGAGTCGCACCATAAGGGTTCCTTTTTTACCATTTTGGTACGGAACCCTAAAAACTACCCTACTACCCTACTTAATCCCGAGTTTACAAACTAATTTAATCATTATCATTACACAAAAAAAAATTAAAACTACTTCAGACAGTTTCGAGTAAAAATCGAAACCGAACTCGGTTTTCGAGTTTAATCGAAAAGTACTCGTTTTTCGGTTTTCGAGTCTGGCTGCAATCCCTAATTCTAATACGGGCCTCGGCACAGAATAACAATAGTACTACGTGCAGTCGTCTGTCTCCCTCTATCGTATAACGCGTGCTCTTTTTTCCACTCGAGTGGCGAGATTTAATAATAATAAAAACGGAAAAAGATTACGTGAATCCAGGGTCGACCATTCATGTGGCCCGCGCCATTTTCAAAAGTGCTGTATGGCCCTCTGAGGCAAGAGTTTGGAGATCCCCACTATTAAAACTTTCTTTGCCTCCTGCACGAGATACATCCTCCATCCATATCTCTGTAACACAGAACACAGTTAAGACACAGTGATCAAGTTTACTGAACAAGTGAACCAGTGGCGGTGTAAGCCAGTCGAGTACCCGGGGCGGTGTGTTGGTGGCTGTGTCAGCCTTTAGTGCTTGGCACCTGGGGCGGCCCGCCCCTACTTTATTTTGTATTTATGTTTTGTTGTTATAGCGGCATTAGAAATACTCATCCTGTGATAATTTCAAGTCTATCTATTACAGTTCAAAAGACAGAGCCCTGTGACAGATGGACAGACGGACAGTGGAGGCTTAATAGTAGGGTTTCATTGTAGTACTACAGCCTAAAAAGAATGTCATTGGTAGCTTACATTTAGTTACTAAACCAAAGATCATCATTTCAACCTGGAGAATTGGAGATATTCATAGTTCAACACACATTTTAGCAATGACTGTATGAAAAATGAATGTATTGGTGCTTGTTATGATTTGTAGTAATGTAACATACTGGATATTATTAATCACAAACCACATAGCTGCCAGCGAAATGAAGTTCCGCTGCAACATAAGGTAGTTATATCTCTGCGGACAGTTTCCTGTATCATGTTAGATATTATCTCCTGTGGAACTAGAGACAAAACCAGGCAATCCATGTTAATTTTATTACATGCATATTGTGCAAACTTAAAAAAACCCACATATTGTGTTAAAGTCATTAAGTATTCATTTTAAATTATTCTGAAGTAGTGAACTTCAGAATAATTTCTCAACACCATCTTACACTATCTTTGTAAAGTATTAAAATATGTAAATAGAATATACTCTAGACTAGAATCATGTGAATAGATTCTAGTGGAAAAATTCCACTCGTGCAATATTTGTTAACAACATTTGTTTATGCATGAATATAACCCTAGTCTAAGTATGTTAAACTCGCATTCTAAGAAATCAAACTCTGATTCTATGGATTAAATCAACATAGAAATACATACCAAATTAGTTAAGTTGGCAGAGTATGTATGGTATCAGTATTTTTTGTTCTTGGTCGATCTCGTACGTAAATCGATTTTATAGGCGTGAATAACACTAAATGATCACTCCACGGAATTATAGAGCAAAATAGTCGACAAATTAGATAGACATTTCATCACAAACATGTGAAAATAAAACATTTCTATGATTGCATAATTTGAATAAAATTTACGACAGTGAACAGTGTGACATGAACATGACAGCACGCCGTACCGTGTTGCCAGTTTCGCGGTAACGTTCAGAAATGGTAAAATTGAATGTGACTGGAAATTATACTGTTTGCACCTTACCTAATTGATTTAGTAGGTACTCATTTACTCGCCCTAGATAACATTACAATACAGTAATAAAACTAAAATTTTAGACAAGCACGGCAAAATTAACTGACGTGTAAATACTTATATCGCTTTATTTCCACGACAAAAGTATGAAAAACTCCGTCCATCACTATTTTATTTTCGCAAAATCAGCATTTTTACGTGTTAATACTTAGTTGTTAATATTAATAGTATACCAAATCGAGTCTTTTATTTTGATGCATACCTAAAAATATTTTATAAATTATTATACACTGCCAAAGCCAAATACTTTGATTGGATATTATAATTAGCCCAATGGCAGTATGTATTGCCTTTGAAGCTAGAGTTTGATTCCCGCCAACAGTGAAACTATTTAATACCCTAATATTAATTTATTTACATAATGAAAGGATAATAGATATTTTTCTACGTATTTTCAAAGTAAAACAATAACAAATAATCCACTCTAAATGAATTCGAGAAGGAGCGCCATCTTGTGAGCAAATATATACCAAGTGTGACAGCTAGTTTAGTTACAAGGACCTTCAACAGGTGGCGTCTATAACAATGAGCAATAATTAATTTTAAAAAACATATTATTTTAGGATTTCGAGTATTTTCGAGACTTCTTGTGTCATTTTGCGCAGACAAAATATGTCAAGCTTTATAATAAAACACATCTCAAATGCCAGCAATACCCTGGAAAAAAAACATGACCCTCTTTAGGTTTGTATGGAGAATTCGACCGACTCGGTTCACCTTAAAGAAAAAAATAACATTGACCTCTCTTATGGGATCGCTTTTTATTACATTCAGTGTGTCCTTAGCCTTACATTGCTATGGCTACTCGGGTATCGCACAGGTGCGCGTTTCGCTGACCTAGCGCGACGCGTAGCTGTGTGATATTATCAACATGCATATGACGCAATGTACAAAAAATGTGGTCACAATACACTGAGTTACAATTCTTTTGTTACATAGAATAAGAACTTTTTAACAATATTTGTATTGGTTTACATACACTTGAATTTATTAAAATACCGAAACAATTATCTCTTTTATTTACTAACACTTCACTTCACTTCACTTAATATATTACGGGTTGTTGTTTGGCCTGGTTTTGGCCCTGCTCCCTGTGTACTACGACTGCAGTTGGTTGAACTTTGACAACGGCCTTTTGTAACCAACTCCTCATGCTTTGCCTGCACTTTGCTTGTATGAAGTACAATAAAAACATCACTAATATTATAGCGATGACTATGAGAACAATTCCGAAATAATTTTATTTTGTGTCTACCTGTCCGGTGACATTATGGACTTCAGCGATAGCAACGGTGTTATGGGAATCTTCCTCCTTGCTTTGACTGTAGCCCATTTTTGTTCACAATTTACAATTCACTTTTAAATATAATTAATGACAATTTGACACGCGTATGCACGGTCAGTTCAGATGATTTATAATATGTATTCTGGTTAACAAATGAATACATTCCTATATGATACACAATAGATTTCGCAACAATTCACAATATTTGATGCATAATAATTATTTAATCTAGGTTAGTCTAAAGTGCATAATACAAATCTTATTCTCAGCACTTTGTGCTGTAATTCCAATGTTGCGTCTAATGCTAAACAGCCAGTACCGTAACCATTGTTCCGATGCTATGCTATACTATATGATATATCGTTTGACAATATAAATTGTGTCATACCACCTCTATAAATCATAATGAGAAAAAAAAAAATATATATATATATACTTTATTACTAACTACTTTAATAATAATTATCTATAAATCTAACTGGTCTCCTAACTACTCTTCCACTTTTAGTGGTGCGTGGTTCCGCATTAGCTTCGGTTTCGCTCTGCGTTGTAGTGGAGTCGCCTACCTTAGAGCATGTGTTATTTTTAATGTCATCATTCCGTACGTAAGCTGGTTTCAATCTGTCTATTGAGATACGAGCTTGCCGGTTTGGAAACTGAATAAGAAAAATTTTATCGTTTCTTTCTAGCACTTTGAAAGGTCCCATGTAGGGTGGTTGTAGCGATTTCCTCACAGTGTCGTCTCGAACAAAAACATATTCGCACAATCGTAGTTCTTTATGGACAAAGAGTGTACGATTATTGCGAGAACCTACGGATGTCGGCTTATACTGAGCTATCGTATCGCGAATGCTATTAACTAAACTACAAGGATCGCTAGGTTCCGTATTCTGAGTGTCAAAGAAATCTCCGGGCAAGCGTAATGTTCGTCCAAACGTCATCTCAGCGGCACTTATGCCGTTATCGCTACGACTCGCGGCACGCAAGCCAAGCATGACGGTGGACAACTCGTCTTCCCATGAATTATTATTTATTCTGGCCATAAGGGCTGCTTTTAAGGTACGATGGAACCTCTCGACCTTGCCGTTACTTTGTGGATGAAATGGTGTGGTTCGAGTTTTATCAATGCCTAACAATTTCATCAGCTCTTTGAACAATTTACTCTCAAATTGCCGACCCTGGTCTACCGTCAGCCTGATTGGACAGCCATAACGTGCGATCCAACCGTCAAATACAGTTTTGGCTACAATTTCTGCAGTCATTTCCTCTATAGGAAAAGCTTCAGGCCAACTGGTACGCCTATCTATTATAGTTACCAGATAACGATTTCCACGTGGAGATGTCGGAAGCGGTCCGACCAGGTCGACATGGATGTGTGCCATGCGATCAGCATCTTCAAACGTTTCTAACCCTGAAACTGTGTGACGGCTAACTTTCGACCTTTGACATGGAATGCACGATCTTGCCCATCTTGCTACATCCCTGTTCATGCTAGGCCAGAAAAACTTCCGTGAAATCATCTTACGAGTAGTACGCGTTCCAGGGTGGCTCAAACTATGTACGCTCTCGAATGCTATGCGTCTAAACTTTTCAGGTAAGTATGGTCGAGCCTCTTGTAAAGAAATTTCGCAATAGACAGACTTATTACAAGTAGGTATTGCAATTAGTTTTAATTTAACATTGCTATTTCCGTTATGCTGAACCGATTGCGTCATGTTTTTCAAGTATTCGTCTTTTGCTTGTTCATCAGCGAGTTCCGCGTAGTCGAGTGTTGTAGGACAAACAATTGTTTCAATGCGGGACAGAGTGTCCGCGACAACGTTCTCTTTCCCACTTATGTGCCTAATGTCGGTCGTGAACTCGCTGATAAACAGTAACTGCCTAGTACGTCGTGGCGTTTCGCTACTATTTTTACCTATGTTCTCGAATGCGCGGCATAGGCTCTTATGGTCCGTATAAATTACTAGTGGCCTGCCCTCGAATGATTTACGGAAATGCTTCAGTGACAGATAAATGGCAAGAAGTTCAAGATCGTACGCCGAATAACTCTTTTGAGCATTGGTCAATTTTTTTGAAAAGAAGCCTAGGGGCTCCCATTTCTCGTTAACTAGTTGTTGTAGTGCAGCCCCTACTGACGTAGTTGACGCGTCAGACATCAAAGCTAGGACTGCGTTAGATCGTGGATGCGACAGTGTAACGGCTTTTTTTAGGCCCTCTTTACACTGTTCGAACGCTAACTCAGTTTCAGTCGTCCACTCTATGGGTGTCTTATCTCGTTTTTTTGTGTTGACTAAATACCGATCGAGTTTTGACTGTATTTTCGCTGCTCCGGGAACGTGAGAGCGATAGAAGTTCAGCATACCTAAAAACCTACGTAACTGTTCAACGTTGTCTGGTTTTGGGTAGTCGACAATGGCCTGAACCTTTTCCTCCAAAGGTCTAATTCCTGCAGTACTTACCTCATGTCCTAGGAACTCTAACTTCGATTGCCCGAAACTACACTTAGCTAAGTTGATCGTTATGCCGTATTTATCGAGTCGCTCAAATACTAGTCTAAGATGATCCCTATGCTGCGCGTCGTTATCGCTTGCGATAAGGATATCATCTAGATAACTAAACATGAAGTCCAGACCTTCCAGAACACTATTCATGAACCGCTGGAAACTCTGGGCAGCGCACCTCAAACCAAATGGAGTCACAACAAATTCCCATAATCCAAATGGGGTTATAATAGCGGTTTTCTCGACATCCTCTTTAGCTACCGGAATGCAGTGGTACGCCCTATTAATGTCTAATTTGGAAAAAATACTTTTACCAGCCAATATGTATGTAAAATCATGTAAACGTGGTATTGGGTACCTATCAGGTTTTGTCTGCGCATTTAAGGCACGGTAATCTCCGCAAGGACGAATTTCGCCGTTTTTCTTCATCACTACAGTTAAAGGACTAGCCCATTGACTTTTGCTAGGCCTACAAATACCTAATTCGTGCATACGGCGAAATTCTTCCTTGACCTTTTTATACCTATCAGGTGGTAACGGCCTCGCCCGGGCAAATGTTGGCGGACCTGTCGTCTCGATATGGTGCACAACACTATGCGTGGGCGTTTCCCTATAAGTTGGAGGTTTCGTTATGCTAGAATACGGCAATAACAAGTCATAATACGGGTGGCTACTATCGACCGTGTTAATGGTCGGCTGATCAGTACTCACGGCGGGTGCAGCGACCTTGAGCAACGTCACGTGGTCGTGCAATTTCTGCTCATTCAAGTTAACTAACAACTTGTGGTAGCTAAGAAAGTCGGCTCCCAGTATTGGCTGTTTGACATCGGCGACTACAAACTCCCATCGGAATGGCCTACGTAACTTTAAATCTAACGTTAACACTTTTACACCGTATGTTTTAATTTCAGAGCCGTTTGCTGCAAACAGTTTAAAATTAGTACACTCACCCATACGTTGTCTATTCTGCACTGGTAATAGCGAAATGTCTGCCCCGGTGTCCACTAAAAATCGAAATCCACTAGTCCTGTCCGTTACACATAATCGACGGCCTGGTGAGATAGTACAGATTTCCGTCCCCTTTGCTCTCTGTACTATCGCCGCTAGTTTCCCTGCTGATGCTGCTGCTTCCCGGTCCACGCACAAGGTTGACGACACCTAGTAGCTGCAGTCCCGAAACGAAAGTGATAGTAGCAAAGCCAATCCGGGTTCCGCGCGGCCTTGCTGTGATGACGCGAAGTGCCCCTAGCTCTAGACGTAGAACGGCTTCCTCGGTCCCTCCTTCCGTAGGCACGATTTCTCGGCCTTGAACGTTCCAGGTCCATCATGCGAACACTCAGCTTAGCGATTTCAGCCAGTATAATCGCCGTATCCGATGTCCCGGAAGTACTCGGTGAAGTCCTGAGTGGCACGTTTTGTGGTGTTGCCACCGCCGCTACCTGTGGGTTCCTAGTCGCCTCCGCTACCTCGTCGGCGATATTGGCCAATGTGTCCATGTCGGTCTCTCTTGAAGCGACTAATACTGCACGCACTGTAGTCGGTAAATGGTTTTGCCACATAATACGTAACGTAGCATCTGGAAAACTGTCCTTGGCGAGGTTTCGCATCTTCATCAGCAAATGTGAAGGTTTTTGGTCCCCCAGGTCCATCTCCCCCAACACTTTCTCGATCTGCCTGTTTTTTGAGTCTTCTAAAGTGAGGAGCAGTTTGCTTTTCAAAGCCTGGTACTTGTTTGTCGCAGGCGGATTAGTTAGGAAATCCGTCAAGCGCAGGATTACTTCCTTAGGCAGTTTTGATACCACCATATCAAATTTAGCTTCATCCCCGATACGTTGCGGTGTCAGCACGGCTTCTGTTCGGATGAACCATATTCGCGGCTGGTCCACCCAGAAATCGGGTATCCTACTGGACACCGATATGGCCATTACTTCGGGTGCCTGAGGTACAATTACGTTGTCAAACCGTAACTGTGTCACATCTGCAGGTTGAGTCTCACCGCCTAATTTTAAGTCCGTTTCATTTGTCATTGTGTTGCAAAATGTCCGAACACTGAATTTAACACCTCACAAAATATACTTAGTTCCAACACTTCAAACGTCGGTAGGTCACCAGTGTAAAGGTGTTGGTGGTAATGACAAGTCCGTATATAATCAACTCCGGTATATTATAAAATCCACACAAATTACATACAAGTTTACAATACCATAGTTTAGGCGGGACTGGAGTGCGGCGGGCCCGTTGCATGCCCGTGGCTTTTGCCGAGTCAGCTCATATCGCGGTACACTCGCACTTGAATATGAGCTGACGTCGCTAGACCTGTCCCTATAAGACAGATAACAGTACAGGAGTAGAAAAAAAAAATAAGTGATATAATATAAGAAATGCTTTTCAAAAGAAGAAAAGCTAAGCGCCGTCACCTGTGATATTAATAAGCGGCGTATTTTCTTCCAAAAGATTACCTCGCTATTACCTCCTGCTTCCCTCATCCACTTTACACATTTTCCTAAGTCGTAAATATCAACAAAAACCGGTCAAGTGCGAGTTGAACTCGCGCACCGAGGGTTCCGTACAAACTCACAAGTAGATACATGAATAGTTCAAGAAAACTGTATGGCGATTAGTTTAGTAGGAGCAAATAAGTATATGTTACGATTTTTTGCAAATTTCTCAAAATCGGTGCAAGTTAGGAAAACCGTTATATTTTTCCTGTAATATGTAGGATGACATTAATAATTGGTAATTATTACAGATTTTTCTGTTCAGTTACTTCGAAGATAATAGGGGAATGGTATTTTTTTTAACGTTTTTCGTCATAAATCAAAAACTTCTCATTAAAGATAAAAAATAAATCAAGCCCTTTCATTTGATACCCCACTCGATATAATAGCCCTACTTTCAATTTTCAAAGTCCCATTACGGACCTCTTTAAAAAAAAGTAAAACAGTTACAAGATTTTTTTTACAGTCAATAGGTTCAGGTTAGCTACTTTTAATACTATTCCAAATTTCAAATCGATATCAGCAGTAGTTTCTGAGATATCTGACTGTGACAGACGGATATACAGACGGACAGACAGACAGAGTCACACCATAAGGTTTCCTTGTTTACCATTTTGGTACGGAACCCTAAAAATACCAAGAAACGTAAAATCAACCGATACGACTATAACCATATAATTTTATGACGGACGCAAGATACGATCCATCACCTAGGTACATTATGCGGTCCCGAATAGACTTCCAATCTAATTTCTCTTCCAATTTAACCTTTGTTTTGTTGTCGTGTTATGAAAGCAGACCCTTCGAATCGTATCGGACCGTGTTGGGGATGTTTTTAGATTGTGTATGCAAATGTAACATGGGCAACAAGAAACCCGGATAAGCTTTGAAGCTGGGGCTGTGGTTGCACGGAGCGGGTAATACCCGGGCAGGGATTCATGTGTGAGGCGACCGGGACGATAAGCGCTTGGGACTTTTAGCGCTTAAAAAGATGCTTAAGTCTGATAAGTCATGTTGACTCAACACCTATCCAAACGACATATTATAATAAAGCAAGGATAAAACATCAGTACATATATTTAGTAAAAAAATCGTCGGGGATATGGTTATCTCTGTATTTTCATTACTAAATCAGTGTGAATAATTCCAAATACTTAAATTATTATTCTATACTAAAGAAAGCGCTATGTGAGTTTGGGTGTATTTCAAACTACCTCCTCGCTCACTAATATTCTTATTATGCCAATCAGAGTAGTAGCTGATTATGAGAAATAACTATTGACAAATAAAGAATAATAAAAAAATATGATAAAAGTTGTTATTGGAAAACTAATTGACGTACGAATCATGACGGACTTAATTTAGATTTTTATACGAGTTGCAAATAAAGCAGTGGCACGATATAATTATCCTGACAGTACGCAAACGCCGTTGATGCAGGCCGATCGGCCAATATCAAAGGACGTACGAGTAGTAGGGAAAAGTACTGTACTGCGTGAAGTTTACCGTGCCCGTCTATTGTTTAGTGGCGAGCGTGGGAATTGCTTTTTTTGTATGTAAACGCGCGAGAGTGAAATATCTAGTTATATTATTTATCAGTAGCGTGGCGTCCAAATAACTCGATTCCTACCGGCTTGCCTAATATCAGGCATTCTACAGCTCTTAAGAAAATTTAGGTACGCCAAATCTG
This sequence comes from Eudemis profundana, assembly GCA_947034925.1. NCBI lineage: Eukaryota > Metazoa > Arthropoda > Insecta > Lepidoptera > Tortricidae > Eudemis > Eudemis profundana. The sequence continues at coordinate 21,384,244 of OX344805.1, read as the reverse complement.
CACCGGCTTGCCCGAGCACATCTTTTACGCCACGCCACTGTTATCTATATCTGTGATAGGGCTACAGGTGGTCACGTCACGAGAGAAGCGGTGGCGCAAGACTCGACCGAGACAGCACCATGCCCACTTTGCCAACAGTGTACGGCTAAGGAAAATAACCCTCCTTTGGGCTTCGCCGCAGTCGGGTAAAAATACAAAGCGTCCAGGCGCCGTGCGTTTCGAAACTAAGATTTCTCGTGCCTTCTTAGGGTTCCGTACCCAAAGGGTGCCAACGGAACCCTATTACTAAGCCTTCGCTGTCCGTCTATCTTTTGAACCGTAATAGGTAGAGACTTGAAATTATTACAGAATGTGTATTTCTATTGCCGCTATAAAAATAAATAATAATAAATAACAAAATCAAAATAACATTAAAAATAAAAATAAAAAGAGGTTCCCATACAAGAAACGTGTTTTTGGTGGTAACCCTTCGTGTGCGAATCCGAATCGCACTTGTTACACACTCGCTACCACCAAAGCCACGCCCTTACCGGGGCAACAAAGTATTTCGACAAACAGACCAGGAAGAATCCCTAAACTTATGTAAAGCGAAAGCCTCTGCACTAAGGCTCGGCAGACTACACATATCTTCGCCGCCAGTATCGACTCAAATTTAATTTGACCCGTAAATAGCAGCGAAAAATTTTGAGCACCCGTGTATTTTTTATACAAAACTCGAACATTTGCTCGAGATTTTCTGATTTCCTAAGAATTTGAAAATTCTTCGAAGATGCTTTAATTCAAAATCAAATCATATTTCTGCAAGTAGGCCCTCAAGGGCTCTTTAACATGTTTGATATTTAAGTTGTTGTTAAATTATATCTGCATAAATAAAATCTGTAGTACGGCCACTGACTTTAATTGTAGCCATTTAGGGTTCAGTCTAATATTTTCGTGTAATACATAATCTATGACACGACTATTGTAAGGTGAACACTAATGGGCTCAGCAATTAAAGTCCGTGAGTGTACCTCCCCGGAAGGAAAGTAGGTTTTATTTCAAATTAGTTTCTATATCTAAATAGATACTTAGAGGTGATATTGAAGAAAAATTCCTCGATTCATAAGAATTTTATTAAATTGCCTTTTCATACAAAATAAATAACATACTTATTAAGTTAGTTAAACTTGTAGTTTTTGATTTAAGGCGAACAATGATAAAAAAATACCATTCCCCTATTATCTCCGAAGTCACTGAACTGAAAAATGTGTAATATTTACCGATTATTAATATCATTCTAAATATTACAGGAAACATATAACGGTTTTCCTAACTTGTTTCGTTTTTTAGACAAACTTATTTTGTCAGTTACTAAACTCATCGCGGACCTATGTCGATGTATGAGGCCAACCAGTTTTCCAACAGCAAAGTTAAGTTCGTCTCCCTATATAGTTTATCTTGAACTATTAACAATTTTACATACTGCAAGTGTGTACGGAACCCTCGATGGGCGAGTCCGACTCGCACTTAACCGGTTTTTTTCCTATTGAGGTAGAACCCTAAAAACAAGATTGACGTCTTACTTGTGAATTACCTAACAAGCCTTTGTAGATAGCGCCGTGTTTTTGACTGTTTAAACGGTTTGAACAGAGTTTGCATTTCATTTTTCGGTTTTCAAAGTTTGCTCTTAATTTTTCAATTTTGGTGAAGTTACCGTGGAATATTTCAGTTTTGGGAAAGTTTGCATTTCAGTTTTCAGTTTTCGTCAAGTTTGCGGGGAAGTTTTCAGTTTCAGTAGAGCTTGCGTTTGTTTTTTGAATTTTACAAAGTTTGCGTATATCTGGTTATTCGTACAGTCATCAGCAATACTGCCGTCCTATAAATAAAAAAACTGGTCAACTGCGAGTCGGACTCGCGCACCGAGGGTTCCGTACAAACTCGTAAGTAGATACTTACATGAATAGTTCAAGAAAGTTTTTCTTGAGTTATTCATATGGTGGGAGAAACTCAACTTTGCCATTGAAAAACTGTTGTCCCCATACATCGACATAATTTATGCGAATTTCTGAAAAACTATGTGAGATTTTGATAACATTGATTACTTAAAGTTAGTTTTTTTACCAGAACAATTGTTAGTTCAGTAAAATTTTACATTAATCATATTTGACAAAATGTATTTCAAAATAAGTGCTACAATTGAAATAGAACTTAAACGCACACATACACACACGCACAGTACGCACACGCACTCACAATGTAACTGTAAGTTACTTGTAATCCTAATTTTAAGCAAACCATTTCGCCAGTATAATGTTACATTGACATATACCATATTCTTGTTGTTTTTTCGAAAAGTTTCGCGTTTGATGTTGGTTAATATAATAGAATGTCGTGTGCAAATTACAGAATATTGAGTGGTAACTAACATTAACGTTATTTCGTGAACATTGCGGGAAAGGCCAGTAAAACATATTTCCCGGCAAGTATCCCTTGTTAAATCCCCGTTGGAACCCGAGACATTACCCCGATTCCGACCCGATTTCTCTCGGCCGGAAGGTAATCGAGACCGCCCCTACTCGTAAAAGGGTAACTTTGGGTAGCATAACCCTAAAACTTGCGATTTTTACAAGTACTGTCGGCTACACAAACATGCAAGTTATTGCAACGGAATTAGCCAAATGTACAGTCCAATTTATTGATGTCTGCCTATCATACATTCACCACAAGGGCATAGTAACAGTAGTCCTACTTGGGCAGTTTAGGAGCGCGCGACACGTATTCACACAGACGCGCAATAGCACGTCTGTGTGAGTGCGATCCATACTGGAGCATTCTTACGCATTCTTAAAACTTTGCTTGTAGTGCGTTTTGACAATTGACAATTTCCAACATACTTGACATATGATTTCTTAGAAAGTATCAACAACAGATTTTTTTAGTTAGTTTTCCATTACATATAAACATACAAATATTTATTACTGAATTTCAATATTTTTTCTCCTCGTCGAATTAAGGGTTAAGAAGATGTTAATTAATTAATTAGCAGTTTGATAGTTGTTTTCCAACATTTTTTTCATACTTATTTTTGAGACATGTTAACTTGTTCGCCTTTTTTATAAAATAAAGCGTAATTCCTTAAAGGCTCACAAAGTTCGCATTCCTTTTTTTGTTTTGTTAAAAAATTGTATATTTCAATAATTATTGTTATTCTTGTATATTCGCAAGCTGCTCGTCAAAACGAATGAAATGAGCCTTAACACGGTGAATTTATCTTGTAATTTATATGATCCTATCTCCATCTGGCTCCATCATCAGATTAGCTTCATGTCATAATAATATTGCACTGTCATCTGATTTACATACCCTTCTGGGTAATTTCAGCTCAATCGGGAACCGGGAAATGGGTGAGATTTTACTTACAGACACACACAGACACTCAGACACACAAACATCGGGACCAGGGCTCGAAACCGGTATTTTTCAAAAACCCCAAAATAGCCCAATACTTTGAATTATTTTATGCTTTTTATGTAGAGCTCAGTAATGTATCTAAGTCATGATTTCGTATTATTAGATTGTCTGGTTAAAAAACGAAACATTAACCAAAGAACGATAAGAACGGAAAGAATACCGGTATTTTGGTATGGAGCAAATACCGGTTTCCGAGCCCTGATCGGGACAGGTGAAACTAAATAAAAGCTTGTAAAAATATATTATTGTCATTTACGGGCTTTTTTATTTAAAGTGCGTTCTTAACTGACAGTTAGCAGGTCGTCACAGAACTGACGATTAGTGTCAAATTCCATACATTTCGTCACGTACTGACAGGTTAGACGGTATTTGAACATAGCCTAAGTTTCGCCTAGCTGTAGATTTTAAAATAAAAATGCCTTTACACCAAAATATAATACATACATAGATACAAGAAATCAATGTACATACAAAAATTTAATGGCGCTCGCCTATGGTCTAGACCAGGAATCGAACCCGGTACCTCTGGATTTCAGGCCCAGCGTCTCAAACCACTCGACCACCGGAGCACCCAGCAAGTGCCTTCAAATTTGCCATATACTTTGACTTCTGTATCATTGTGGTTTAATAGGTTTATATTTATACCTAACTGGATTTCAGGCCCAGCGTCTCAAACCACTCGACCACCGGAGCACCCAGCAAGTGCCTTCAAATTTGCCATCTACTTTGACTTCTGTATCATTGTGGTTTAATAGGTTTATATTTATACCTAACATATGTTTTATATGTAACATAAAAATGTGGTGTAATTTACCCGCATTAAAAACTAATACAGAGACATCATGTTTCTTTCATATAGTCCCAAAATATAATTTTTATATAACTAACACCAATTAAAATTAAGGGCGAACTAAGTTAAGGGCTATTATTATTCTGGACCTGATAAAACTGAAATCCGTAGCAACTAACCTAACTACCACCTAAAATTTAATCGGCCATAAATGTAAATATAGATGGCTCAAGTATTCAAAAGCCTAACATAATAAACCAGGCACTGAAATGTTTTACTGTATTATAATATTAAAGTAGGGCTGCCACCTGAGGGTTTTAGCGTGAACTTCGACCCTGTAGCTCGCGGGCATAAAAAGTTGAATGAGCGCCCCTAACGAGGGTCGACCCTTCTTCGGCCAAGTTTATGTCATAAGTGAGTATGATATATTTTAAAGTAGCTGTTACTAAGAATGGAGAAGTGTTTGAGTTGATACGGTGAAGATATGTCGTTTAGTTTGCATATCGGCTTATGAAAACGGCGACCTTTTGTTACATATAAGTAATGAAGGCATCATAATTTTTATTTAAGCTCACCTAATCATCTGTATCCTGTCTGTACCATAAAATGACACGTCGGATTTAAGCTGTTCGGTACAGTCAAAGGAGATATATAAGGGTGCACCATGCCGTTCAAACATGTATGGCAGATTGCATGTGTTTTCTTGTTCGACTATACATAGGTCTAGAAAAAATCCATGACGTTTTCTTTATATCTAAACTTTTATTTAACTTGCTTGATTGTATGTATGTATGTAAACACTTTATTACACACAAAATTATACAAAAACAATACAAAGATCAATGATTATGTACAAAGGCGAACTTATCCCTGTAAGGAATCTCTTCCAGCTAACAGTTGATTGTATATTTTACTGTTGATCTGTTATTCTATAGTTATCAATCATAGGAAATTAATTTTCTCCCGCTTCTGATGTCATACTACTGATCTCAATAACAATAACTTGGATGTAAAACAGTTTGATATGTATAAAAATACAATTATATATCAATAGCTAATTACTCCGATTTTTACTTAGACTCAATTTAGGCAAAAAATACGTCGATAACCCAGTAACCTACTAGTATAAACATCAGAAATCAACCTTTGTCAAGCTATAGAATATATTTTGCCTGAAAATGAAATGTATTTTAGCATAGTGTGACTAGGCCTTCAGACGTCACGTGTAATGGAACGGGGCTAAGCTATGTCCCGCCGCAAATCCGGCGGACGACCTCACGACCGCGGCTATACTAAGACATTGGTGCGGTTTCATGTACTCCTGGTACAGTTACACTTAAGTAAACATTACAGCGGCCTGAGCGGCCACACTGGGCATACATTTGTTTTTTAGGGTTCCAAACGGAACCCTTATAGGAACACTTTGTTGTTCATCTGTATGTCTGTCCGTCTGACAAGACCCTTTATCTCAGGAACGCGTGGTGGTATCGAGTTAAAAATAAAACCATATACTCAAGTCTACGGTCCTTTGAAGGTGTGAAAAAACTTAACTTCTAAGTTAACGTAAATAAAAGATATGGCCGTTTATGTAGCAAAAACCGTACATTTCGACTCTCTCAAGGAAACCAAAATTGATAGGGTACTTTCCGTTGACCTAGAACTATGAAATGTAGCAAGTAAGTAATACCGTCTTGAACTTTCGAACCTTAACAACAACAAAACAACGAACAAGAAAAATTGTGTCCCAAAATTTCTATTCCAGATCGTCACGTTTTTGTAAGGAAGATATTTCTATGGACTGGGTATGCAATTTTTCCACGAATAATTTATTTAAATAAGAATAATAATTCAATAATTTTATTTGTCATTCGCGAATAATTTGGTTATTCTTATTTGTTATTCCTCATCCGAATGTATTTGGCCATCTCTGAGGTGAGTAACCAGACCGTTAAGTACGTGAGATACAGGCAATGAGATAAGTGATCTTAACCGCAATCTCGCACCGAGCGATGTGCCCATATATCACTCGGAGTGGACGCCACTCCCACTGGTATATATATCCTTGTATATATTTTTACAGTCATGTATATACACTTATGGTACGGCAACCCACAGACATCGCGATAACGCGAAGACTCGTGTTGGGATGAATCAACTTTTTTTTGCTTTATGCAAAGATTGCTCTTTCTCCTTATTTGTTCACCTTTTGCATGTTTTAACATGATTCTAATGGAACAAGATCTTACATCTAGAGATAAATTAGGTAAAAATTAAAAAAAAACTCGTTTTTAACTAATAAATAGGGTGACCCAGCGGACGAACCCTTATTTTCATACAAAATTGGGGGACAGCTTTGTCCGCTGGGTCACTGCGTATAAACAAGTTATAATAAAAAATATTTGCATTACGTACCTTTATTATCTGTCTTTTAAATGAGCACACACTTTATTCAAAAATATCCGAACAAAGAATTCTTTTCAATATTAGTCGGAGAAAGTGAAATTTTGTTGACAAAGAAAAGTTGATTCGCCCGTTGGCGTCTCTTTCTCTAGGTATCCTACCTTTCCACCGAATTATTTTTCCCAAATGTTTTATTTACCAACTGTTCAATACCGAACTCTTCGATTTTCTCCGAAACCATTTTTTTTGTTTAGTGTATTTCCTATGGTTCTATTAGAATACAGTAGGTTAGGTTAGGTTTGTTTTATAATTATAAATCATTTATTTTTTAGATGTTTTATTTTAATAATAATTCTGTTATTCGGGGCGGAGACAGACCCAAGAAATCAAAAATCATAAAAGTCGGTCCACCCATTCTCTAGGTATGAATGGTGTAACTAACACAACTTTGTTTTATGTATATAGATTTAAATATAGACATAGATATATATTACTAAATAACGATGTTTGTTACTAAATAACGCGGTAACAACTGAATGGATGGAGTTGAAATTCGGCATGCAAGTAGACCAAGTCCTGGTAAAAATTTCACTATTTACAAATGCATTTGGGACTTTTTTTTTCATAAATACATCAAAATTACTAGCATACTATATTTAAGTTACAAAAAAATCGGTTCAGTAGTTTAGATAAAAATAAGTAAAAACCGATTTTAATTTTTTCTTTATTTTCTCGAAAACCTGTGGCACTTTAGGCTCAATATTTGGTGAAATAGCATTTTATGCTTGGGAAAATCAGCAAAACGACAATTTGGCGTCTGGGGCCAATCCCCCATACAAACACGGTTATACCCTTTGTACCCGGGACAAGGCGACCTCGTTCGACCCCAGGCGCCTCCGGCACCCACCCAGTCCGATTCACTCAGGGTGGTCCGGCTAGCGACCTGGTTCGACCCCAGGGAACGCCACGGCCGACCGCCCGGTCATATTATTGCTACGCCCACTAGGGTTGCAAGTTAGTCAGGCTTCAAAAAAAAACCTTTGTACGGAACCCTCGGTGGGCGAGAGCGACTCTTACTTGTTCGGTATTTACAATTTTTCTAACCATGAACGTCGCTACAAGTTTGCGATCCAATTAGCTTCTCTATTCGGTATTCTAGCTACGTTAAACATTACGACGTTCTGACTACGGGGGGATATAAAAAATTATCGCTCCATAAATTCTCCTGCTGTTCATAAGGTTAGTGATGGGACGATGTTTCCGTAGACTCGAGTTTATCTGGAACTAGAGGTGCTCGCGACCTCGTTCGCGGGGTTGAAATAAGTTAAATGTCCTCGGCTTAGGTGGGTAAGAAGTATCCTATGTGTTAACTGTTGTCATTATCTACCTGGACACTGAAATTAATGGACATCGGTGCGGTAGTTTTTGCATGATGTGCACACAAACAATGTATTGCTACGGTTTTATTATATTACTAGCTGTCCCGGCGAACTTCGTTCCGCCTTAAAAAAAATGATTTATTAGTTATTCTGTTATTCGGGGCAGAGACAAACCTAAAAAATTAAAAATCATTAAAATCGGTCCATCTGTTCTCGAGTTATAAATGGTAACCCGACTTTGTTTTAAATACGTATATAGATAGAGATGAGCCTGCGCTATTCCTGTTATTATCTCAGAGATACGCATTACCGGGATAAAAAAATATCTTCTGTTTCAATCCAGGACTTTGAATACCTTCTGGAACAATTATTCCTATATATAATATATAGCGTATCTTTCTCTACAATACAAAAAGAGCAAGACACACACGAATATTCGCGTTATCGTTATATTATGTGTTGTGTAGCCGTACCATAATCCATAATAGTTAAGTCGTTTAAACTGTTTCATAACATTGAGTGATAATCGCGGAAACCGACGACAATTACGAGTATACTAACTCGTTATATATCTCCGGAACTCGAGCTACTCGATATCTCGAGTCCCCATCACTACAAGAAAGGGTTCTTGCGTTAATAATTATCTAACCAGCCAAAAGCGTTATGTTTGTCTCGAAAAAAAACAACCTCCATTTCTCGAATGTCTACCGCGAAAATAAATCTAAATTTTGCTTAGCCGCATGGACTAGATTTTGAATGGTGAGTTGCTCATGTGGAATGAGATTGCTGTAAGCTACGAGTATTCAAAGAGATATATCGTAATTTTACCTTCGATGTGGCTTTGAAGTCACAATACGCCTATGATAAATATTTGCAGCACTTATCTAACAACACTTTGTTCGACTCAGGTTATTCTCCTTGGAAGACATATTCATTCCTCCGGCCACAGATACAACAATATAGACAACTGTAGCCGCCGATCCCGATGATATGAAGAGGTGCGACAGCTTGTAATAAAACTCCGATATTCTGGACTGATTGTATTTTCAACATAGGTTCTGGTTACAGAGAGATTGTAGTGCCTGTTTCGACCGTTAACAATGATAGCCGTGGAAGAAGTGTAAGACAAAGGAATCTAATTTTAATGCAACGGTTAAGAAAGTTAGGTATGTGTCGCGACGCTATTGGTCGGTTTTTAGGAGTGCGTTCCATACTAACCGCGCGTTTTGCTACTGCTCAGACTAGTTGCGTTCGCAACAACAACCTAAACGTCTACCAGATATCCGAAAATGTCATGCAAATCTCACAGGACTTCAACTTTAATGATGCCACCGAATTCTATAACACGGAAATCACCGAAGTAATGCCCAGAAGATTTCTCACCACTAGCAGTGGACATCCCGCGACTATTATGTGATACATCTGCGTGTTTATTTTTGATTATCATGTTTGCAGTTGATAGCAAACCAGGCTCAGAGGCATCCAATTCGGCCTTAGTTCCTACATACATATCACGTCGTATAGTGACAATAGTACAAACAGCAACACAGTTAACTTTACACTTCAAAAATGGGAAATACTGCAAGAAAGAGAATCACACTTGAAGGCGTCGTGTTATGCATGTGTGCGTGTGTTTATGAGTATAAATTGGCTATTATTCAAAAGAGTTTTGAAACAATAATTTTTCTTTTATGGCTGATCCAACGTCATTATTGACATTAATGCCATATTATTGAATACGTGGAAAATAATGAATGAATATATTGGTGCATGATATCAAAAATATGAAGCACCAATAAAAGCATTAGCAATATAATTAGTTTATTTCATCCCAACGTTCGTCTGAAAGCTAAATCATAATTTTGACAAATTCACCTGTCTTGTTGAAATAAAACCTTTATTTACAGTATGGAAAAAAACTTTGCCCAAACAACTACAATGGCAAAGCTCAAAGGCACATTACATATACGCAAACGTTATTTGATTTGAAGTTGACATAATACAAATATATATATCTCTTTCAATCGTTATCATTTTCTCTCTGCTCTGTCTTTAATGGGCAGTTAAGTGTGTTGCTGTTTGTACAACCATCCCTTAGTTTGGTATTAGATCGATGTGTGTAAGATGGGCCCCCAATTTTTATCTATAGAGTAATATGGAGACCTAAAAATACGGTCGTCCGCTTTCAGCCTCTATAACCTCCAGACGACACAGCTGAGCTTAGTACCTCAATGTGTTTGAGGTTAGTAGTTCAAGGGTTTTCTGGTGATATTTTGCGCTATCGTTCAAGCATTGGTTACTAAAGCATTATTCAGGTAAGGTTACAGAAGTAGGGTAAGTATATATAATTATCAGATAAACACGCTCTGGACATAGGCCTCCTATAATGAAAGCCACCGTGACCGGTACTTCGCCGCCCGTATTCAATTTCAGTCCACAGGGTAGATGAATGACCTGGTGATGGTCGCTGGAGTCCATGAGTAGGTATATAAATTGAAAAAACCGGACAAGTGCGAGTCGGTCTCACCCACCGAGGGTTCGGTACAAATTTGTAGGTACATTAAAGTGCCCTATAAATTTTGATTCCCTTAGCAAAGTCTATTTTTTATGATTTAATTAAAAATTTATAGTTTTTAGATTTTTCCCTATACTTGTATAAGACGGTATAACTTGCTAAATTTCATAGTCCTAGGTCAACGGAAAGTACCTACCCTTTGAATCTTGGTTTCCGTGAGAGTGCCGAAATATATGTTTTTTGCGGCATAAACGGTCGTATCTTTTTTTCATCACACCTGCCCGAAAATGGTGTCATTACACGTAGGTTTTGCGGGCCGTAAATGACCTATTACGCCCTAGGGCGTAATGGTTTTCTTTTTAAATTTGAAACGCTGGTTCGGTTATACTCTTATTTGTCATGTTCAAAGGAAACGCCAACTTACCTTTTTAACTTTTATTACTGAAATATTTATTTAAAGAGAACTGTTATTGCAAATACATGTGAACACATATTTTGGTAACATTAATTCAATGTTTAAATAGAGTATTTCAGTATTCTGCAAATATAAAATCAACTAAAATGATCTTTACCGCTATGGTTTCCGAACGTGACTTGACATTTGCAATGTCTATGGATATATATCACTAGTGTCACTTTCTGTTATTCAATTTTATTTAGGTTAAGTAAGGTTATTTTAATTAAATTTCCTCACAAGTGTGATGAAAAACATTGTGTGTGCCACGCGTTTGTAATTCCTTTACCGCCCGGTAAAGGAATTACAAACGCGTGTTATTAAAGCCCTCGGCTTCATCTCGGCCTTGTAACAAACACTCGTTTGTAACGCCTTACTTACCGCCCTTGATACACAATGTACTATTTCACGTCAACTTACAAGTTTTATTTTTTCACGGCCCTGGCATAGCGTCCTGGTTCGATCCCAGGCGCTTATGGGCCCCGCCTAGCCCGATCCTCTCAAGGTGGACCGGGACAAGCGACCTGGTTCGATCCCAGCGCTCCCGGCCCTCACCTAGTCCAATCCACCAAAGGTGGTCCGTCCAGAGACCTGGTTCGACCACAGGGAACACCACGGCCTCCACCTAGTCCGATGTTTGCTCAGTCAATAAGGCTTGCAAGTTAGTAAGGCTTAAAAAAAAATAATCACAGTTTCAAGGGACCGTAGACCTGAGTGTGAGTACCGTAAGGTCGGGGTACTTTGGCCAAATATTGGGTAACTTTGCCCACCTTACAACTTACATATCTCAGATCTATAACGTCTGATAATAAACATAAAAACATGAACGGTCAGCTAAAACCACCCACATGGCAATGTGCCGTAATTTAAATGCAATAATAAAACCTGAATTGAGTTAATCCCTATTGGTTAAAGTTACCCCCCAGGGCGAAAGTACCCCGACCTTACGGTATATGGTTTTATTTTCAACTCGATACGTCCACCACGTAAAGGGTCCTGACAGACGGACAGCCAGACAAACGGACGGACGGACGGACAGACAGACAACAAAGTGATCCTATAAGGGCTCCGTTTTTTCCTTTTGTGGTACGGAACGGAACCCTAAAAACAGTTGAAAATGACGAGAAACAAAACAAACACTCCACAAACACATAAATATAAGTTTTACTTTATACTAAAGATTAAAAGCTAACAACGAGGAGAAATCCGAGGCCGAACAAAGGAACCCTTTAATTTGAGTAATTAATTATGAACAATCATTTGTTGTGTGGAGATGATAAAAACGCCCCGAGGCTTTTTAGGGCGATGGTTAAGCGCGTTTGTTCTCAGAGATCTTGCAACGTCGCATTTTTTTGGTATTTTTCTTCATTTTTGAGGATTTGCAATGAAATCTAATGAATAATTCAAGAAAATCTGTATGGTGGGACAAACTTTGCTCTTGTAAAACTGTTGTCCCCATACATCGACATATGCCGCGGTTAGTTTAGTAGGAGCAAATAAGGTTGTCTTACGATTTTTGCGAATTTCTAAAAAACGCGGCATGTTAGAAAAACCGCTTTATTTTTCCTGTAATATTTAGGATAATATTAATAATCGGTAATTATTACAGATTTTTCTGTTCAGTAACTTCGGAGATAATAGGAGGGGAATGGTATTTTTTTTAACGTTTTTGGTCTTAAATCAAAAACTACATGTCTAAGAAAAACCACTCGATATAATAACTCAACTTTTGATTTTCGACATCCCATTTCGGTCCCTTTAAAAAAAAATTAAAAAAGTATAAGATTTTTTTCCGTCCCATAGGCTCGGGTTAGCAGTTTTTAACACTATTCCAAATTTCAAGTCGATAGCATCAGTAGATCCTGAGATATCTTGCCATCTTGAGTTATCTTGACAGACGGACAGACAGACAGACAGAGTCGCACCATAAGGGTTCGTTTTCTACCATTTTGGTACGGAACCCTAAAAGATAAAAGCTGTTAAAAATCTTGAAACTTTATATTTTTTCAATAACAAATATGTGCGAACGGCAACCAAATCGCGTTCCTATGAAAATATTGATGCCTGTCGGAGCTTTGTGTTTATAAACGATAAATTCGAAGCCAATTCGGTTCTGTCGTGCAATTATTGATGTACCGAAGCCAAAAAAATTAAATAAATATCCAGGGCCGGATTTGGAGGGGTGAAGGCCCTGGGGCATCGAAGGAGCGGAAGCCCTAATGAACTAGTGGAGGCCCCTGCTTATTAGGGAAGTGTTGTGGAAACCCGGGGCAGTAGCCCCTCCTGCCCTCCCCCAAATACGGCCCTGTAAACATCGGGGGACAATCTTATCCGATTTTGATGAAACTTGCATCGTTCCTAAATTGCACTATCCAACTATAAAAGAATCTTGCAATCCGACCTTTAGTTTTTGAGATATGCGCGGACAAACATAGAAACTTACATATATTTTCAAAATTGACAATATTTAAAATTTTCTACTCCTTCATTTTATGAGCTGGATAGAAAATAGGTGGAATTTTAAGCTACCCGTATTTTTTCTTTTTCGTTTTAACTCAATTTTTCAATTAAAAATAGCAGTTTGAAAAGTAGCTCATTCTAAAAGGGCGTATGTAGAAAATGACGTCACTTTCCCAACTAGAATCCAGAGCGACAATTACGATTTAAAAAAACTAGAATCCAGAGCGACAATTACGATTAAAAAAATAACTGTCAGGCGTTACAGCGTTGTCAACATAGGAAGTTCGGGAAGACAACGATGCTTTTGCTCCTCTTATTTGGGCTGGATTATATTTATCACTTGCCGATGTGTACTCCATCATCATAATTTCAACACGCGGCAAATTCGTGCTATCAGCCTGAGAAAAACCTTCTGATGTCTTCATTATATGAAAAAAATCGGTGTCCGGTAAAAGAATGCCAAGTTAATAATGTTTGAATGCGTTATCGGAGTCCAGTGGGAAAGTGCCAAGTCTTTTAAGGTCTTCGAAAACGTGCAAATGAACCAACGGTAAGAAAATTAAACTTCTAAACCCGCTAAGCAGTTGTAACAATTTTCAAAACAAATAAACGTCAGACGGCAAGTATGTCAGAAAATGACAACCGGATACCATACACTTTTTAATCGTTTCAGCACTAAGGTATTTCTCGATAATGCAGGGAAAATGACGTCACACTTCCGGTTCACACTAATTGACGATTTTTTCCAAAATGAATGGGAAAAAAAATCCAAAAATATTTTTTTTGAGCATAAAATACAGTTTTACCCAAATGGTTTTCGAATTAAGATCTTTTGAAAGTATGAAATGTTGTCAATTAGGCACACATAGAAGATATAGACTAACACATATAAAAACTGTGCAATTCTGACAATATTAGGTAGGTACATACAATACATAATCGAATTGATTACCTCCGACCTCGTGACAAATTGGACAAACCTTTTTCAAAATTACATATGGTGAACTCTGGCCCTTTCGCAATGTGCATATAAGTCTATAACGTGATTCCGGACTTTTTAAAATAAAAGCAATTTTTATAAATTTAAAGCCCATGTAAAGAAGTACTTGCTCGGGAAATGTTACTACTCCACTTAAGACTTCTTGACTGAGGTATAGTCCGTAAGACATAGCTTTAGTTTATATTTAGTTGTAAAATTTGCCCTAGTTTTAAGATTGCTGTGCACTTGCAGGGTTCATGTTCTTGCACTTGTTTAAGCACTTATAAGATCCTTTTACACATAATTTTGTACCATTTGAATTTGATTACCTCATATTTTGAAGTAGTTTAAAAGAGGATGTATAACCGTGCTAAAACGCACATTTTGGCAACACTGGTAATTACGGAGGCCGAAATTCTCGTGGCACTTCTGAGTTTTCATAAAGACTTCGTTTATCGACTTTCAATTTACACCCTCGGCCCGTGGGGCCCCGGCGCCCACCAGCATTCAAGGAAATAGCCGAAAAGCTGATTGAAGTCACAGGGGACAGAAAAGCTGGCAGCTTCCTCGTACAACGCATAAGTTTAAGTATAGCGACACAGAAAGGAAACGCTGCCAGTATCTTCGGAACTATGCCAAGGAGGCCGAACGTTTTAGATATATTTTAGTTTTAGGTAAGCATATTTTTATTTCTACTTTAGCTGTATATAGTTTTATTTTGATATTTTTTCCACTTTTTGTTTTGTGTAAATAAAGCCACAATAGGCTACTAGACTCATATCAAATTTGGTGCAATAAATGATTATTTATTTAAGAAATCAATATTTATCTATTACGGTTTATTAAAAGTGTTTGATGGCTACATATTTTTAATTGAAAATTTGTCTTATTTTTTTTTTGTTTGAACTCTGAAAACGGTGTCGGCCATCTTATACGAGTGAAACTCGCCATGTAGCTTTGCTTTGCTGTGACATTGACATAAGTGACTTGGTGGTTTTTTGAGGTTGTGATCGTAATCGTTTCGTTTTGATTGATTGATTACTATTACCATTCCCCATAAACGCTGGATAAATCTCAAATGTTGGTTTTCGGTTTGAATGACGTCACACCACAGATAATCTAAAGATTAACATAGCTAGCATCGTTTTTGCCCGGTTGCGATAGTTTAAAGTTTAAATTATAATTTTGCGGTTTTCTAGGTCGTAAAAAAATAGGGTAATATTTTTTTCCGTTAATCAGATAATAATTAATAATATAAGACAAACTTTAAAAAGGGGTCAAGTAGCCTATTTACACATGTACGCTCGATGTACATTTGTACGCTCACTTTGCCAAATGAGCGATCAGTGAAAAGTCCCCTGTTGCTACGGGCAACCTGCTTCAAAGCAAAAAGACAGACAAGCGTAAACGTAAGTTACCGACATCCTCGTCCCCGCAGTCACCGCACTACCACCGGTGGCGGCCAACTCGCGCGAGCGTGCGTGTTATGGCTTGCACCATAGTCACCATCGCGTGTTCGCGCGACAATCGCGTATTCGCGCTTCGATAGGACGACGCCTAAACCCGATCACGATCGTGCGTCTTTTTTTTTTGGATCTGACTAACTCGCAACCCCTCCTGGGCGTAGCGATAGTCGGAGCGGGTGGTTGGCCGTGGCGTTCCCTGGGGTCGAACCAGGTCGCTAGCCAGACCACCCTTGGGTGTTCGACTGTGTGCCACACACAGTCGACACGCAGGTCGGGCTGGGTTAGTACCGGGGGTGCCTGGAGTCGAACCAGGTCACCTTGCCCGGCCTACCACGATAGTATCGGACTAGGTGGGGGCCTGAACGCCTGGGGTCGAACCAGGTCGTTGACCAGGGCCACCTTGACTCTGCGCTGATTGCTCAGAGTGAGCAGCGGACCAGCGGGATCGTGCGTCTGTTTGAGTGCAATGCATAGTGAAGCATTCTAACGCATTCTTAAATCTTTGCTTGTAGAGTTGTAGTGCGTTCGTACACGGCGCGCACACATTCAAGCGCGCTTTGGACATTTTGTAGGAAGAATAATTACTGCTATTATACTGTGTCTAAACAGGGTCATAAATAAGTGATCCTTATCTTAGGAACTTAGATTAATCAACCATTATCTTGTATACTATCAATATCTTTATTTTAGCAAGCATGTATGTATTGTCTTAACATTAAAATAATGTCGGAAGATATCTCTGTGCCTTATTTGGCTCAGTATTGTACTTATGCGAAGTAATTTGGATTAGTAAAGCGGGCTTTTGTCCCGTAATGATCCCCCGGTATATAATATGGTCCTGAATCACGCAATATGCCCTAGTGCTGAGCTCGGCGGCTGTAATCACGTATCGATCCTTATGTAACGGAAAAAGCTAGGCTCGTGAGATGACTGTAAGGATAAGGGCCAGGTCATACTATTACACGCTACCGCCGCTGAATAATTAAAACAAAAATATTGCTTTGCTAATCCGCGATATAATAACGTGTAAGTCAATTAGTACTAGCTTTATACAGACTTGCGTATTTTATCATGCATTCAAATACGCAAATCAGTAACGAGCTAGCACTAATTGACTAACACGTTATCATATCGCGGATTAGCAAAGCAATATTTTTGTTTTAATTAACATGGATTTCCGCAAAGTAAAGCCTGATCCAATCAATTATTTGCGACTGAATAAGTCATTACTTATAACTAGTACTTACTACGTACAGACATCTATCTTTCTAACAAATCTGACGTTCGGGTTCGACCACCGGACGGAACGCGCCGGATCCGACCGCTGGTTAAGGTTAAATTTTGGTACTAAACCTAACTTCATAAATTGCGCGTACTCATCAAAGAATACAGATCTAAACATGATTATTTTCATTTTAGCTGTTCAACTAAAGTTTATAAAAACCACTTAAATTGCTGTCGCGCAGATATATTGTCGTACGTCTTAGTGCCTACCGTAATAAAGGTGTATTGCGATATACATGGCGCTTTGGATACTTAGACTATTTGACAGGGACTGCATAACCGAAAAATGAAGGTAGCGTTTTAAAGCGGTATGACGTCATACCGTTTGTTTCGGTATGATTTCGGTAGCGCAACCGAAATGAAACGGTATCGAAATTGAACGGTACCGTAATTTTTTTTCGGTAACCTTAACCGTTTTAATAAGGTACCGTTTGAGGTTTATGTGTGTGCGCTGAGCGTCGTCGCGTCGTCAAGTTTCAATCGCGTCGTCTTTAGCCTTGAGCATCATTATCATTTCAACGTTAAGACGTTCACTACTAAACATAGGTCTTCCCCGAAGACTTTAATTTGTTTTATTTTTGTATTTTTTACCTTATTTGTTTTTAGTTTGAGTTGATTAGGTATTTCTTGTTTGCTTTTTATCTTTGGTTTGTTTTACTTTGTATTTTTTACCTTTTTTGTTTTAAGTTTGCGTTGATTGCTATTTTTTTTCTTTTATTTGTTTTTTTTACCTTATTTTTTGTTTTTAGTTTGTGTTGATTAGGTATTTTATGTTTTTTTTTATCTTTAATGTGTTTTACTTTGTATTTTATACCTTTTTTGTTTTTACTTTGTGTGGATTAGGTGTTTTTTTTATCTTTAACTTGTTTTATTTTTTTTGGTTTTTTACATTTTTTGTTTAAAGTTTGCGTTGATTGTAATTTTTTGTTTTTTTTTCTTTTATTTGTTTTTTTACCTTATTTTTGTTTTAAGTTTGTGTGGATTAGGTGTTTTTGTCTTTTTTATCTTTAATTTGTGTTATTTTTGTATTTTATTGTTTTTTTTTACCTATTTTTGTTGTAAGTTTGCGTTGATTGTTATTTATTGTTTTTTTTCTTCTTTTATTTGTTTTTTTATCTTATTCTTGTTTTTAGTTAGTGTTGATTAGGTATTTTATGCTTTTTAATTTTAGATGTACTGGATTTACTTTGTATTTTCTACCTGTTTATGTTTTTAGTTTGTGTTGATTAGGTACTTTTTATATTTATTATCTTAAATTTGTTTTTTTTGTACCTTGATTGTTTTAATTTTGAGTTACTGTTTTCTTTCATTTGGTGTTTTTAATTTTTTTGTTATATTTTAAAATTTTCTACCTTTTGGTTTTTAGTTTGTGTTGATTGTTATTTTTTGTTTTTTTTTACCTTTTATTTGTTTTCTTTTGTATTGTTTTGTTTTTTTTTATACCTTAGTTTTGTTTTTAGTTTCTGCTGATTAGGTATTTTTAGTTTGTTTGTTTATTTATTTTATTTTTATTAGTATTTGTATTAGTAGTTAAGTTTGCGTTGATTGCTATTTTTTCTTTTATTTGTTTTTTTACCTTATATTTGTTTTTAGTTTGTGATGATTAGGTATTTTCTGTTTTTTTACTTTAATTTGTTTTTAAAAAATACCTAAACAACATATACTAAAAAAATTAAAGATAAAAACAATTAATAACAATCAACACAAACTAAAAACAAATAAAGTAAATAATACAAAATAAAAACAAAAAAATTTAAGAAATAAAAAATAAATGAAAAATAACAATAAACACAAACTAAAAACAAAAAAGGTAAAAAACAGAAATAAAACAAATTATGGAAGTTATGAAGATGATGATTGATTATGTATCTCAAGCTGTTTTTCTTCGTCGTGGTCGTCGTCGTCGTGAAAAATCAGCCTTTGATTAGAGGAAGTCGCTCATGAGAACGAAATTTAAAAAAAAAAATCGGCCTGTTCTTTAATATATTGTAATCTGAATCATTGTACCTATATAATGTTATTAAAGATATTTGAATTTACATTTTGGGATAGAAATACAATCACATAGTTAACGAAATATTTTTATTTTTATTAAAATGTCATTTTAATTATATTTTTCATCATCCCTATAATATTCACAATTTTCGTATAGTGAGTTCTAAATCATATTTAATCAGTCTACACAAGTATCACAAAAGTGTCATTATTATTCTACAAGTCTTATTTTTTTATTTATAAACCATTGAAGTTACGTAAAAATCACAAATTTACTCCCATACATTTGAGAAAAGGGACCTTATGACCAGCCATGAGCAAAAATTATTGATAATTACAGTTTGGCACGATATTTAAATTATTTATTTACTAATCTTGTATTACAACAGAAAACTAAAGAAAAAAGGTTATTAGAAATTTACTTCAAATCTTGGTCAATTAAGAGTTATTCTCATAATTATAACACTGTTGAATAATTCACACCATGGTGTTATGATGACCTATGCTTTGTGATGCTATCATATAAAATACGCTAAAATAAATGTGTTTTGTATGGACGACTTTTCTATAAAACCAAAAATTACAGAGTTTTATAAAAAAAATCATAATGGTAGGATAGGATTCGCCAAAAAAAATTTTTTGTTTTTGTTGATCTTTTGAATAAAAATTAAAAGGATTATTTTTCTTAAGTGGTCAAAAATTATAGAAACCGCCAAAAAACTAACCTTTTTCGTAAGTATTTCGAAAAAAAAATTAAAAAACTTTTTCTAAAACGGTCAAAAATTATAGGCATTCGTCAGAAAGTGTTTTTTTTTTAATTTTTGTAAATTTTGTGAACAAAAATCAAGGTTTTTCTAAAATGGTCAAAAAGTTTTACGATTCGCCAAAAACACGTTTTCATGTTTAAAAAAAATGTTTATAAATCTTTTTCTGAAAAGGTTTTTAAACATGACAAAGTGATCTAAAATTATAGAAACATCCAAAAAAAAACTAAAACAAAAAATAAAAAACTTTTTCTAAAATGTTCAAAAATGATAGGCATTCGCCAGTGTTTTTTTTTGTGTAATTTTTAAAAAAAAAACAAGGTTTTTCTAAAATGGTCAAAAAGTTATACGATTTGCCAAAAACACTTTTTAAAAAATGTTTAAAAACTTTTTCCTAAATGAGCTTTAAAAAAACGACATACAAATGTATTTATTTTTATTTTCAATTTTTTTTAATTCCGAATCTGTGGCCCCCAAACCCTTTCCTTCCAAATTTTCAACTTTCTAGGATCATTTTGAAAATTTTGCTTACCATTATGCAGGCCGCGTGCTTGTTTGCCACCGTCGTGGTATAAAAAAGAAATACAAATAAGCAAAAGTTGCAAGTAAATTTTATTAAACAATTTTATCAATAGATTTATCATTTTTGTATGAAGTCTGCCATAAGGACCCTTTTCTCCTAAACTTTGAACCCAATTCTTATATAGAAAAAAATAACGTACAGCAGTGAAACGAAGCTACAAATACACGTCTATTCCTATATTTTACAATTTTGCATAAAAGAAAAAAATGATGATTTTGAAGGATTTCACAAAAACGTCCATATCTCCGTAACTAGAAACTGCCATAAGGTCCCTTTTCTTATGGAAAGCCACAATATGCGAGCGAAAAATTTCGGTACTGAAAAAATATAGGTTGGGTACCGTAATAATAAAGGTATAAGTACCGCTTTCAACATTAGCGGTACGTACCGGTATAAAGCAGTACAGTAACAAAATATTTCAACCGGTATAGTCTACCTTTATATCATTACGGTACCGATATTCTATAGCGGTACCGTACCGCTTATATCGTAACGAAAACGGTCCCTGCTATTTGATGCTGACTGCACAAAGGAAAACGCGACTTGTAACATGTTCTATTACGAATATATGATGTCTATGTCTATGTTTTTAGTCCCGTAATCGCTCATGGTAAATTGAAATTGAAACATTTTAGACGTCATAGTCCATATTGTTTGTTAGTTACAGTCTTAAAAGGTAATGTCAGTATGTACATAAAAAGCAACATAATACACGACACAACGATGACATACACATTTGCAAATAATATTTGCCCGTACAGATCAGACGGCCCGCTACTTAAAACGCTATAAACTACTAAATCGCTTTTTGTATCGTGCGTAGGCGATCCAACAGTAAAGCCAGACCCCAAGCTAATAACTTTCTCGTATTTTCTGTACGATTTTCACGGACGGCGAGGAGAGGCAACTATTTTGCGGATTCTGTCCGTCTGTCTGTCAAACTTAGCGCAATAACTCGCCAAGTTTAACTTGTTCAGATTTTATTGCCGAGATTAAATTCTTCAAGAGTTCTCAATCTTTAATTTGCTTTCTTTGACAGCGAGTTATGTTTTTCGTCGTTCACTTACAAAGAAATTAAATATTCTGAGATGTTTGAGGATTTTTTTGTTAATTTGTGGAGTGTTGGTTTTTTATACCGTCTAGTGACAAACAAGCATACCTTCAGCTCACGCGGTAAAAATTAAAGCCTAGATCGTATATTATTGTGCCTATAAAAAGCAAAAGGTTACCTATGTGTTATCGCCCAAAGAACTAAGATTTTAATTCTCATATGCTGGTAACTTTAATAGTATATTACACAACTAGGGTGGTAATACAAAGAAAGCTTGAGATCGCAGATGTTTGCGGCCCGAGTTGCAAGCGAGGGACGTAAATATGCGATCGAGGTCTTTCTTTATTACCTCCCGTGTGGTGTACATAATTTAATGTCTACACTTGGCCAGAAAGAGGCTTTTTCCGTACGCGCAGCGTGCGGAAAAAGCCACTTTATGGCCAGGTGTGGCATAAAAGTAAGTAATGATTACACCGCAGCCAGGTAGTCACAGAATAAGTAATAGTACTATATACAGAACTTTCTCTTTCTAACAAAACTGACGTTCTGGACCGATCATCGGACGGAACGCACCGTATCCGATCGTCCCTCTCTACGAGTATCATAACGGGGTTCCACCGACTTGCCTAGTATTTAACCGTGAAGCATTTTTTATTTGAGAATTATAAATAATATGTGTTCCTCCACGGTTAAATAATAGGCAAGTCGGTGAAACCCCCTGGTACTGCCTAATATAATCGGCTTGGTTTAACATTACATCTCAAAACTTTTTTGTTTTAGACGAACTGCGTTGCGAGACTTGCATCTTTTTAGATGCAATGTTTTTGATGGGATAAAATATTCACAGTTAAAATACTTCTTAAGAACCTATGTTTGTAATTATTGCCAAAATTTCGTCAACATTTACAAACATTTTATTTTTACAATTCAAATAACGTTATAGATAAGATAATAAAATTGTTTTTATAACCGTTAAAGCTATTAAACATGTTTTATCTTGCAAATCTTGCAATTCACACAACAAAGCGAAAGATACAGTTTTTTATGCCACACCTGGCCATAAAGTGTCTTTTTCTGCACGCTGCGCGTTCGGAAAAAGCCGCTTTCTGGCCAAGTCTAGGCATAAAATGATGTACACAACACGGGAGGTAATAAAGAAAGCCCTCGATCGCATATTTACGTCCCTCGCTTGCAGCTCGGGCCGCAAACTTCTACGATCTCGGCCTTTCTTTGTATTACCACCCTAGTTGTGTAATGTACTATTTTATTGCCTTAGACTGGCAAAGAGGCAGATGGGCCACCTGATGGAAAGTGGTCACCGCCGCCTATAGGTAAGACAATGAAACACTATACCAAAGTATAAAGACAACCAAGTAGTACGACTTCGGCCGTTTATACGCGCGACACGTATTTACACAGACGCATGACGCTCGTCTGTGTGAGTGAACGCCATACTGTGGCATGCTCGCGCACATGCTCAAATCCTTGCCTGTGGTGCGTCCGTACACGGCGCGCACACATGCGCGGTCCCGATGTACCTTTTGTTCGAAGAAAAACTACCGTATACCGTGACTATACGCATTACCAATGCTTTGCCGGTTTTGACGAAATTTGATGACAGCCTTTTTAAAGAATCCCACATAGTAGCGCAGGTTTTGACGTCATTTAAAAATCATTGCTTCCCATTCCAAATTCGGACTTTTAATACCCAGATATTGTCTTATTACGAATACCGGCACGCAATGTTTACCAACCTTGATCAACAAACTTTTTATATTTTCCCATCTTATCTTATTTTACCTTAGACCTCGGCCGAATGACGTGTTTGCGCCACACAGTCAATATATTAGAATACCCACTACAGTATCTTGACTAGCTTTATGATTAATTTTTCATACTAGAATCTACACCACAACTTCGCACCTTTGGGTTTTCTAATTTGTATACCTGGGTCTGTCCTCTAGAAGTTAATTTTCGAAAAATCCTATCTAAACCTTAGCAAGTCTCCACTGTCTTAGAAACTTAATCTTGGTATCTGCTATAGTTTAAGCTATGCATTTTTGGTCATTAATTATGCCAGTCTTTCTCTTTAGTTAAGATATACCTATCGTTGACCGTACAACAGGTAAAAAACTAAAGCACCCAAGCCTGTCTGCGTGAGTTTCCGAAACACGACAATCCGTATAGACAGTTTGACGTTCCTTATACACCGTGCCCCCGAGTAACCCGAAAAACTGTAACTATAGATTCTAACAACTATTAGGAGTAAAAAAAGTTATACGATGTATAGTCGAAAAACGGTTACTTTCCGAGATATTCATTAATTTTTAAATGAATACTCCCAAGTGCGTAACAAGTCCTAATAAATGTGACTAAGATACTTTTACATTTTTTGTTAAATCTTTTAACGAAACAGCAATTAACCTTCGCAGTATTTGATGGTAAGTGACTACGAGTCCAAAAAAATTACCTTTTGTTTCCATTTTAGTTCTTTTTTCCTTTTTGATACCTTTTCCTCAAGCACATGGAGACAGGACATGTTTATAAGGAGGGGCTCAATTTACTGATTTATTTTGTTCCATAAGACTATTCATGTAAAATGACAAAATTCGACCTATGTTGATATAACGTTATTTATTTGTAATACCATCAGGAATACGTGGTTAAAAATTTTCGGGTTATTCGGGGGCACGTTGTATAAGTTCCACATACATTTCGTACACTACTACATTCAACAAGTGCTAGTCAAGTTTTTTACCTATAGGTTCAATTGGGTTGAGGGACAAAATACAAGGTTTCTGGGAAGACAGACAAAGTTTCCTTTTCGGACAAAATCAGTCGTGACTTTTTAAGGCTAAGTTTTCTGTAGTATTTTACCCTGATATTCTTTAAAATACAACTGAAATTTTATTATGCACTAGTGCGCTTGCTAATTATCTATGTGGCATAACGATTTACGAAGAGAGGCGATTTTGATTATATATCGACAGAACTGTCTGTGTGAGTGCGCGGTTCCTGGGCGTTTTTATGGAGTTGTTGTACTGTATTTGAATTACACAAATATGCTGGAAGTTAGCGTGTAACGTTAATGAGTTTTTGTGTTGGTTTAGGTTCTTGGAAACTTGGAAGATTTAATTTCTACTAGTTTTACAAGGTCTGAAGTTCCTTAGGAATTTTTTGAATCAGTTTTCTTGACGAAATTTTCTAGAGGTGCTATACATATATGTATTCAAAAAGGAAATTCAATTTGGTATCTTTATTTAATTTACAATACAATACAAATATACTTTATAACACACCAAGAAACACATTACAAGAGGTACATTAGGTACATAATTAGAACAATTTAAAAAGGTAGACAACAGGCGGTCTTACCGCTAAAAAGCGATCTCTTGCAGTTCAGAAATTAATAGGGGAAAATATTAACCGCAAAACAATAATGTACTGTCTGTATCATTATAGGTAATGTGTAATGTGATTTAGACTGGATACCTACCCCGTAAATATGACAGGTGATCATCACTTTAAATTATAACCAGAGATCGGACAAATTTGCGTCATAGCTCCTAAAAAATGTGGACATGACTCCAAAATATAATCAAATAATTAATTTCTTACCTGAGATTTCATTCTGATAGTCAAAAAATACATAGGTTTCTTACAATGTACATTTTTTAAAGAAAATAATCAGTATATACGAGCGATGACGCAAATTTGTTCGATCTCTGCTTATAACCGAATAGATTGTAATCATAATGTTATTTCGTTGAAATTTATTTCGCATTCTTCCCTTTGGCATAAAATTCTTTTCCAGCATAGATTTGTTTTTGTTAAGATTGCTGTTTTAACCTTACCTAATATACTTTTTACTAACACTAAAACATTAGGCCATTGAAAAAGTACCTACGCTAGATAGTTATTCAATTCAATACAATAAATTTATTTCACAACCAACATGGATCAATTATGTTAGTATACACACTTAAAACTATTGTTATATAGTTAGTAAAATAATATCAAATCACAAATTAAAAGTTAAAAATAATTATCAACACCCCTATTTATTTTATATTATACACCCTTATTTATTATAAACCACCGATTAAATTAAGCATTTTAACATGAAAAATAAGCAGCTTAAAACCATTCAACTTGAAAAGCAAACAAATATATTTCCCAAGACTTTTTCCAGCAAAGTTTATGCAATAGTTTGCATTAGCTCGAATAGATGCGCCACTTCATCGCCTCTGCGTTCCCTACAAAGTTCACTTCTTTTTTTATTTAAAAAAAGCGTTCGTATTTTATGTACAGGAACTGCTTTAGAACAAAGTAATTGGAATATTTTTAAGTTATTTTTCAGGAATATAAAACGATCTTTGAAGCTCTCAGGTATCGGGTTCAAATCTTGGCAAAGGAACTTGTGCAATGAGCACCAGTTTTTTCTAACTCCTGGATGTTTTTGTCTGTCTAATTTTGGGCAGAGGAAAAGCCTCGCCATCCAACGGGGCAATGCTGTCAGCCTCCTGGGTACCACTTCAACAGAAGATGGCCAGGGGAGCATTTTATTTATAGGCTAGTCTTAGGTACACTTATTTTATTTTATAAATATAGCTTACCTACCAATGTTTCACTGGAAGTAACTCTCTTTATCAATTTTGATTTTCTCTTTATCCTGGCCCGAGAAAGACAGGATCGATGCATTCAAGATGTGGTGCTGGAGACAAATGCTAAGAATACATTGGCCAGCGAAACGCACCTTTGCATCGATCCTGAACCAACTCCGAATAAAAACTCGCTCGTCCACCATATGCCAACAACGCATTCTTACGTATTTCGGTCACGAGGTGACGAAAATCTAGAAAAACTGACTGTGGTTGAGAACACCGAAGGCAAAAGATCGCGCGGTCGTTCACCAACAAGATGGACCGATCAAGTGAAAGACTCGTCGTCCTCCAAATTCTACACGGTTGTAAGAGACGCTCTGGACAGAAATCGGTAGAGGCAGATCATCCGCACCAGATGCAATCCTGATGCTGACCACGATCTTCAGACATGAGGGACCGACCCCAGAGAGAGATCAATTTTGACAGATTTCTGTTTTTTTTGCTCAAAAATGCAAATATTAAGCTTATTATTGCCTAAGTATTTATTTATCCACAGCGCGGCACGCACGGCCGGTTGACCGGCGGCGATCGTCTTTTTCGCTTTATTAAGCATTGATAGATGTGTGGACTCCTGGCTAGCGTTTTGATTTAGGTATTAATAGGTGGTCCAGCGACCTGTTTAGGTTAGGTTAGGTATTAGTAGATGGTCTAACGACCTGTTTAGGTTAGGTTAGGTATATAGGGAGTAGAGAGTATATAGGGAGACCTATATTCAGCAGTGGACGTATCAACGTTGTAACGATGATAATGAGGTATTAATAGGTTGTTAAATTTATAATTCATTAATCGCGCCCAAATATTTGCACGCCTGGCTGAGCACATTGGAAGTTATTTTTTATATACAGGGTGTCCCTAAAACCAACGCTAATAACGTTTTTGCAAAACTCGTGCTAAGTGATACCCTGACTCTTGAGTGTCATGACTAAAATATCAAGTATTTTCCAAATCTGTTTTTGATATGGGTTGCTAAATAACTATGCTATTGAATGTAATTCCTCCTTTGCTTAATTTCTTCATGCTGTGGCGCCACAGTAGAATAGTAAAAAATATTTTTCAGATTTTTCCAAGTTTCACCTCTGATTTCGAAAAAGAAAAAGCGCATTCATTGTAGTTTCTGAAATGGTATAAAATGTACTAAAAGTTGTAATCGTTGAGATATTAATATTTTGTTACAAAAATAACTAACGGTGGAATGAATGAAGGCTGCCGTTTTTGTACTCACCAGTTGGCGCCACTATCGAGTAGGGTCCCGAAGTTTAGCTGTCAGTTTGTTGTTACGGGTGTGAAACCGAAGTTTACATTTCAATCGTATTTAAAGCCTTAAATAAAACCGTACTATACAAATTTAATATCGACCAGGCCGCAGTATTGCTTTTAGTTCGGAAAAAGAGAGGACAAAAGTTTCCGAATGATGAAACTGTCTCAAAACGCTAAAATTCGTTGACTCGTAACTCATATTTGACATACATGTTTTCAGATATTGCAAAATACTGGTAACATTAATATAATAACCTAATAAACCCGTATAGCCCCCCCCCCCCCACAAACAGTGACATTTGACATTTCGGAGACCACACGCTACACTAGCGCCTCTAGCGGCGAAATTCATTCGCGATATCATTGAGATGAAATTTGGCATGCAAGTTAACTAAGTTCCGAATTGAAAAAGAGGATAGTCTATCATAAAATAAAGCTCAAAAGGAGAAATTATAAAAAACCCAGTATTCCGAAATTCCCTTTAGTAATTTACCTTTAAAATCGGCGGTGAAAAATAATATCCCATATTTTTCAACCCCCGTTAACCCTTGCTACGTGTCGATATCTCGAATCGTGTTCAATGTAATTACATGTGATAACGTTATTACCTCGTATAACCCTCCAATAATTTAATTAACTATTACTTTTTACCCGGACTGCTCGAAACCTGTATTTTATGTGTGGACTTGTGGAGTCATATTTTCAGTCGTTAATTAATGCACGCTTGGGGCATTTTACTTTTTAAAGCTTTTCGGGCTTCGTAATACTGTTAAAGCTTTTTATTGAGGCTATAAAACAGTGAGATGGTTCGGCAATGTGCATGCATTAATAAAAAAAACAGTTTGTGTACATAGCTCTTCTGCCTAGCTTAATTAATAATTATGATAACTAAATATCCCTACCTACTTACTTGTAAAAAACTTCATCGCATTTAGATTTTTATCTTGCTTACTTAATTAGTATTAAGAATTAATATTTAATGAACCCCAGCTATTTGCATTACATTAAAATAACTTCAACAAAATTTTTGGTCTACGGAAATTATTAAATTATAATTTCTCTCTTTGAGTTTCACTCGCTTCCTTTCTTCATCAGCATTGATCACTATTTAAAGCTTTTAGTCGTCAGCTCACTTGTAAACCTTTCAACTTCACTTCCCGCCGGATGTTGCAGTCAGTAACGAAAAAACCGGACAAGTGCAAGTCGGGCTCCCCACCGAAGGTTCCGTACAAAGTAGGTACATATATTAAAGTACCCTATAAATTTTGATTGCCTTAGTAAAGTTCATTTTTTGTGATTTAATTAAAAATGTATAGTTTTCAGATTTCACCCTATACTTGTAGTATAAGACGGTATTACTTGCCAAATTTCATAGTTCTAGGTCAACGGAAAGTACAGTATTTTAGTTTCCTGGATACTGTCGAAATTTACGTTTATTGCGGCATAAACGGCATATCTTTTTTTCATATTTACTTGGAAGTTTTGATTTTTTCATCCCTGAGATAATTCCACCTACCTGAAAGTGACGTTTTTATAAATTATGAATTTAGTATTGGGCGATTCCGCTAGAGACGAACCTTGACATCAATTTTCAAGTCCCAAAATTTATTACTTTTTTTGATACCATCGTGTAGGGTGAGATCCTAAATTAATTGTTATGGACTTAATTTCATATTCAGGATGTTAAAGCGCTTAGCATTCTAAGATTTAGGACCAACTGCGAATCTTACGATGTTGCACCCGCGATCGTTTTAACAGTGAATAATTTATTGATAGTTTCAGTTTTTAATGCCTTTTTTTATGTTTCTATAGTTGATTGTTTATTGTCTTTCAATATAAATAGGCAAAACATTTTAAATATTTGACAGTTAAAAGATATTTCTGTTTTTATACTGTGATCCGGAGAGGTGGACCGATTTGGTCGCACCCGCGATAGCACTTTAACCCTCTCTTGTGGCTATTTAAACATTTATTTTAAATTCTTATACACAAATCTGTAGAAAAGAGGTTAAAATGTAATCCTTAAAACAATATTTTTATAATAAATGTTTTTCGTTTTATTAGGAGGAGACCTTGAATGAGTCAAAATGTTGCACCCGCGATATTGGAATCGCCCTATTATAGATTAATTAAAATTGTAAATTAGAATTGTTTTGTTTTTTTTCTCTCAAACTACACAAACCGTCATATATTTCGTACATCGTCCGTCGTGATATATTTTGTATGCAACTATAACACATTTCAACCCTGATTGATGTCGTTGAAGCGAATGATGGCCCTCTTTTCATTGGTATGGAGAACTGACCGGTTCGTTGAATCGACCTTTACTTTAACAGCTCATTTGGGTAACGCGTGGGCGTAAGATTTAATTCCACCTTAAAGTAGAATCTTAACAATAACGCCCACGTGCTTTCTGAATACAGGACAACAACAGACGGAATGAAATATTGCCTCAAGTTTCATTAGACTTAAATTAAATGCGAATAATGTTTTAATAATGTTTTTTTTTAAGTTTTCTAGTAACTTGCAATGTTTGTTGTGATAATTTTCTCCTTTAACCACCATTTTCCCAGAAACTATAGTACATTACACAACTAAAACAAAGAAAATTCTTTATTACCTCCCGTGTTGTGTACATCATTTTATGTCTACACTTGGCCAGAAGGCGACTTTTTCCGTACGCGTAGCGTGCGGTAAAATGGTGCGTGTGGCATAAATTATTTTTCGACAGGGTACACACGATGCCACTGTTAACTGACCACCCATGGACTTTAACACGCTGCAATAAAGTTGACATTCGTTCACAAATGTACAGTTAACAGTGTGTTCGATTCTACTAGTTATATGAGTTTTATTGTTGGAAATTAGTTGTAGGGACTATAAGAGCCTTATCACACTAGCGAGTTCAGTGGCGTAGCGACGTAAAACAGCGCCCAGGGCACGCATCCAAACTGCGCCCCTTAGCCACTTATATGCGTGCCTGGGCCTGGGGCCCTTACACACCCAGGGCGGAAAATCCATGTTTAATTGCGGCTGGGGGTGGTAAGTAGGCATTGAAGACTTTTATTTTTTTATTTCGCCACATTTGCGAATTTGGATTGATGGTTTTTTTTGTATAGGTAATTAGTTAGTAAATTTCGTTTTTGCGCCCCTCTCCTTGTTGGCGCCCAGGGCACGTGCCCTGCCTGCACCACCCTCGCTACGCCACTGGGCGAGTTAGAAGCGAAGTTCCATACAAATGTCGCTCGCGGCGAGCCGCAGCTCGCTCGCAAATCGCAAGTGTGAAAGATAAGGCTCTTAAGGTCTTTGCCCACTACATCGTATCATACCATGACCGTACTATGAACGTATCAGGCACGGTATGAAAAATGCTGGTCGGTGACGGAACGCGCTCGTGGGCATAGTCTAATATTTTTCAATACAATGAATATTTGTTTTGCCTGACACGTTCATAGTAAGGTCATGGTATGACACGGTCTTGTCTTGTCTACACTTACTTAGTGCGCAGGCCCAGAACTTGGGTTGGGCCCGGAGAGGTATGTACATAGAAATAAAAAATATCAAAACATATTTACAACTTAAACCTAAGATGAGGCGAAAATGAATGTGATAATGAAAATTAAAGGAGGAGGATGGAAAAAAGGTACTGGAAATGGGCATGAAAGAGAGTGAAATGAAGAATGCCGAAACCTAACAATGAAAGAGTGGGCACCCATAAGAGCACCCACGGCCTGAGCGGGCAAAGTAACAAAACAGAGCTACGATGGGACGTAAGATGAGATAAACAGACGATAAATGAGTAATGAACCATGACAGAAAGGTTAATTGTACAAACCTAACATAAAAATATCCGGTCCCGGGTGAACGGGGCCGCACCCGCAACCCCGCTCGCCCAGGGATCCTAGAAACAAAAGAGGAACAAGGAAGGGTACCCAACTGTCCGACTCCGATTTGATTCATTTTGATATATGTTATAGAGTAGTCTAAAATAGCAGACGTTTTTTTAGCTGCCCAACTTCAACTTTTTAGGAGATATTGTCCTTCAAAGTACTGAAAAGTGACTAAACCCTCCAACTTCTACAGAAAAAAAATTCAAGCAAGTTTCTAGTTAATTACTGGTTTCATTATATGTTGAAGAACATGAAAAAATAATAGACACGTGTTTTGTCATTTCACCTCAAACTCACATTTTCTTAAAAAAAACACCCTTCAAAGTTTGAGCCCAAACCTAATCCTAAAAATTAGACATAATATTTACAAAAGTCAGCAAGGTATGATACAGTGTAGTGGGCGCTTTAAGTTTGCGTTTCTACTAGAGCTGTGCTAGGCTAAAAAATCCACCAATCAAATTGCCTAATCTCGCTCAGCGCGGCCCGGCATTGATGGATTTTTCCTCGCACACCACTCCGCCACCTCGCACATATCTAAAAGAAACCGTAGAGATACGTAGTACAAAGATAGTTCGGACAACCATTGAGTTTATTGTTTCGCCTCGTCTGATCGAATTTCGCGGTCGACTGTGGGAGTAATCACCATGAAATTGTTAGCAAGTGGGAACATTTATATTATTTACGAAATAACGCCCGCAAGTTCGTTCGCGGAGTGATATCAGTTAAATGTTTTTTTATGCGACACCTGGCCATAAAGTGGCTTTTACCGCATGCTACGCGTACAGAAAAAACCGCTTTCTGGCCAAGTGTAGACATAAAATGATGTACACAACACGGGAGGTAATAATGAAAGTCCTCAATCGCATATTTACGCCCCTCGCTTGCAGCTTGGGCCGCAAACATCTGCGATCTCGGGCTTTCTTTGTATTACCACCCTAGTTGTGTAATGTACTATTTTTGCTTCGTCGCAATCGGGTGAAAAGTATATCACATTAAGGAAATTATTATTACTGACAGAAAATTAGGAGTTTTTCTTTTGTTGACATCGTTTTGTGTTGCTTAAAACTCGTAATTTTATTTCATGAGGTTGTGAATGAAACAGTAGTATTTAGATCCAAGGGAATGTAACAAATCAGCTTCTTAAACTGTTCACATGATCTAACAAAATAATCTGTCGGTTATATTTTGTTCTATTTTATTTTGTTTTCGAAACCCGCAGTCACTTTTAAAATTGGATTCTTCCCTCGTATTCTACAGAAAGAAAGGTATCGCATGCTTCGCCTCTGTATCACTCTTTATCACTGAACCCGTACTTTGTTTCGATTCTGGCATTTTAATCTACCTGTATACCACATTCGTTTTTGCGTGATACGCAAACACACAAACAGAAAAAAAATAGTAACCTATAAAAAGGTATTAACCGTTTCTTGTACACCGTTTCGTCTTATCTCTAAATAGGGTTGAAGCACGCAGTTTTTTGCATGAACAAGCTAAGAATGAGTTTAACAAGCTATAACTTGAAAACGATGACAGATATTATTTCATTTCATTTCATTTCATTTATTTATTCAGTAAAACATACAAGCTTACAGTGTTATATTATTAACATAGTTTATTTGGAGAAAATAATGTGACAAGGTTAAACAATGCCACATTTGCAGGAAAGTCCCTCGTTCCGTTGCACCCTGTATAGTCAACAGACTCTACAAGGCTTAAAGGGAACGAAACAGGTTTTTTTTTAGTTATAGCCATAGAGGATTTCGCCTTATCGAGGTTCCACTGCAGACCATAAAAAATATATTTGACAGATTTTCGCCCGAATCCAAACACTCATAAATTGGTCTACAGAAATCTAATCGTTTAAACCACGAGTCGTTAACCGTTAAAAAGCGCTTTGATTAAAAAACTCCAGTTCCGCCCGTCGCGCGCGAAACGGCGTAAGTTAGTGTCGCTTACATCGTTTTGTGTGGGCCGCCGTTGCTTGACACTGGTAAAGTTCACGGCAATTGAATTTGATTCCCTTTTTTGTGGAGCTGAGGGGTTTCGTAATTGGGTAGATCGCGGTAATGCGAGTTGGTCGAATGTTGATTGTTTTAAGGAAATCCTTCGGTTGTGCACTTAGTGGGGGTTCAACAGCGACGATTTGCATTAGTTGAGCACGTACCTGTTATGTCAAATATATGTCGCAGCCAACTTGTTTAATTTGCTATTTGGTTAACTGCCTAGCCTTTTCACTGAACGGCGCTATTTAGTCAACTGCTTAGATGAAATTTAGCCAATGCGTCAATGTATCAATTAACGATAGCGGCTGGCCAATGCTTAGGCCGTTCGTTTAGTAAGGCAACTATGAGGAGATTAGGGTTTTCTTTCTAAACAGCTATGACCCGCCAGCAGGTCGACGAATCTGCTCTATTTCTGCTCTGAGGGAGACAAGTAACACTAACAAACCTAACCTAAAAAAGGAGTTTGTTTTGTTCCATTTTTCCGAGCCCAAGGCGGGTTATTTAATGTTGTCAAACGAAAGTAGTTTGCCTAGTCGTTTGATAAAAGGGCTAGACGTCTCGATGTTCATCCAAGCACTGAACTAAATGGTGACTTTTAATGAAAAGGCTAGGCAGCTAACCAAATAGCTAATTAAGCTACTTGGCGGTGACATGTATATTGTAATAATACCGATTGATTTATCATAACTAAAGTTTGCATATTATTGTTATAAAAATTTATTGTATTGTTTATGGTATTGGCATAAAAATATGTATTCGGTATAAAATTAGCGTTTTTCTACTCCTGTACTGTTATCTGTCTTTTACTTGGTCACGAACACTAATATAAGAACATACATAATATGAGTTCAGAGAAGTCTATACTCTATTCCCCATAACAGCACTAGTGTCGTTATAGTCACTTTACGTTATTGCTAGCAGCCACAGACTTCTAAGTCTAGGTTAAACTTAGGTCAAGGATTAAGCGCTCAATTTTAACTTTACGGTAAAAATGCACAACTACCAACTTAACAAAAAATTATTTTCCTACGGTTTTTAAGAAAAACAAAACTTTCCGAACTAAATTCATTGATGCCAACATAAAAAAAGTATTTTTAATTTAAGTATAATTTAAATTAAAAAAAAAAGTTTACTATAGACACATACTGTAAGTCAAACGTCATATTTGCCTTGTTTCCAGGTTATGATTAATTTTTTATTTTATAATTTAAAACATAGTCGTAGAAAAAGTATTGTATGCAACGTTGTATAATTAAGTCAAAAAACGCTCATTGCGTCTCTATTTGCGATACTCGCCGCATTCGCGGCTCGTATTGCAACTCACGCAATTCGCATTTTTTGAACCCACTTACAACTGTTGCATAAAATACTATTTTGACACGTCATTCCAAATTTAAGTGCACTCATAAAACTTGGGATTACCAGGACTTCAGATCCCGTAGTAGATTAACTTGTACGAGCTCGCGCCCGGGTGTTACCGATCCAATTTGCAACTGTCATTCATCATCATCATATGATAGTATTTACTACCCGTCCCTTTCCATTCAATAAAGTTCAACAATGATAGTGCTAGAGATACTTAGGCACAGCCCCCCGCCGACGAGTTAGCGAGTAAAACTGCGCGAGTAGTTCATTGCGGGCTGACGCGTTACACTGTGGTCGATCGACGTTTCTAGCTCCGCAATGCAATGCTACTCGGCCAATTTTATTCGCTCAATCGCGGTGAGATAAGTGCCTAACTGCACTCGTAAAACTTGGGATTACCAGGACTTCAGATCCTGTAGTAGATTAACTTGTACGAGTTCGCTCCCAGGTGCCGATCCAATTTGCAACTAGCAGCTCGCGTTACCCGCCATGTCCGGTGCTCAAAGCAAACTTCACTAACAGCATTATTCATCCATTTAATTTATGTATAACCGAACAAGTCTGCTGTCTTATCCGGAGTTTAATTTTAAATTTACATGCACAACAGAACTGAGCTATGTCAAAGTCAAAGTAAAATAAAAGTCAAAAGTCAAAACAGTATATTCAAAATAAATTCATACAGAACACTTTTTAAAGGTCAAAGCTTATTACATATTATTTTTCATCACACTTGCTCGAAAATGGTGTTGTTACACGTAGGTTTTGCGGGCCGTAAATGACCTAATACGCCCTAGGGCGTAATGGTTTTCTTTTTAAATTTGAAACGCTGGTTCTGTTTTAATCTTATTTATCATGTTCAAAGGAAACGCCAACTTACTTTTTTAACTTTTATCACTGAAATATTTATTTAACGATAACTATTATTGCAAATACATGTAAACACATATTTCGGTAACATTAATTAAATGTTTAAGTAGTGTGTTTCAGTATTTTGCAAATATAAAAGCAACTAAAATGGCCGTTTTAGGTCTTTGCCGCTATGGTTTCCGAACGTGACTTGACATTCGCATTGTCTATGGACACATATCACTAATGTCACTGTCTGTTTTACAATTTATTTTAGGTTAAGTAAGGTTATTTTAATCAGATTTCCTCACAAGTGTGATGAAAAATTTTGTGTGTGCCACGGGCGGTAAAGGAATTAAAATTAATTCCTTACTTACCGCCCTTGATACACAATGTACTATTCAGCCATGTTCACAATGTGATCTGGTAATTTATTGTAGCAGCGTGTACAGATCCCCACATATGATTTTTGAACTTTCCTTAATCTAGTTTGTACTGATACCAATTTATTTTTGTTTCTTGTGTTAATGTTGTGTATGTCACATCGCCTATGAAATAGTGTCAAGTTTTTTCGAAATAGTGTAAAGTTCTTTTCATCACACTTGCTCGTAAAAGGTGTTATAACACCCGGGCTTATAGACCAGCTCGAGCCGATTTAGGTACCTCCCGTGGGTTATAAAAATCTATAACTCCCACGGGAGGAAAAACTGTATGAAAATCTCGTGGGAGTTATGAGTTTAGTTTTAAAATATAGGACCTACCCGTACGTCATTTCAGACTAAGGAGGTTTCAAATCAGCCAAGGCTTATTTCACATCTTCAAAACTTGGCTACAAAACCAATTTTAGTGTATATAAAACTTATATGGTATATTTTACTATTATTTCAGTAATTTTTGCAATTATTTTAATGCAATTAAATTAATTTATTTTAAAATTTTATTATGAAAATCGGTATAATCTGGCGGCATTGCCTGTCAAGTTTAAAAACTAAACGCAGTTCTTAGCGTTATCTGTGGAAGACTATATTGAAAAAGTCACGAAAAACTTCCACTATGGGGTCACTTCCCCATACTGATTGCACAGTTGGGACTTGCGACATTGTCCGATAGTTTTGTATGTGAACAGTGAACATGTAGACTACACAGACCAATCATATAAGGTGCTAACAAATTAGGTATCAATATTTTAAGAGATATTAACTTACATCAACACAATTAACTTTGTATAGAAATCAAGAAAACTATGTATATGATATTTTTGGATGTCATTTCCCGAACAAAATAAATAAAAACAGATTTTTCTGTTCAGTAACTTCGAACATAATAGGGGGAATGGTATTTTTTTAACGTTTTTCGTCCTAAATTATAAAGTACATGATTAAGAAAAAAATTAAAAATGGTTTTGGAATCTACAAATTAATCCCTTTCATTTGATACCCCACCTTGATGCAATAAATAGATGCCCACCTAAAATTTCGACCTCCCATTTCGGCCACCTTTAAAAAAAGTAAAAAAGGTAATAAGGTTTCTTTTACATCTAGTAGGCTCGTGATAGCAACTTTTAAAACTATTCTTAATTTCAAATCGATAGCCGCAGTAGTTCCTGAGATATCTGACTGTGACAGACGGACAGACAGACAGAGTCGCACCATAAGGGTTCCTTTTTTACGAATTTTGAACCTTTGGTACGAAGCCCTAAAAATTAGTAACCATAAGATAATCAAAGAGGTTCTTAATCACTGATTATTGTTTACCTCATTAACAGGATGCTTTACGTAGCAAACTTACTTTCCTAACTTTCTCGAAATCTCGATAATGTTTATCGTTTAATAGATAAATAAACTCAGAAAGCTTAGTACTATCAGCCCTAAAAATATTGGTACCTATCTAATTTATTAGCTTTATACTGCCATCTTTATTGTTACATCATTAAAAATAGATGTGACAGGGTGTCAACTATAGGGCATTAGACTGTCAGACACTAGGACGTTAACATTATTCTGATAAATAGAAACGGTTACCTACCAATTGACTGTTAGATAAATAATAAAAAAGCAATTCAAAAAATTTAACTGACTCCAAAAAAGGAAGAAAAAAGTTTTATCATTTAAACAGACTACAGTAAATATGCCAACCGCATCCTACGACACCAAACGACATAGTATATTCCTAATAATAAGGCTGGCACCGACCTCAAAAAAATAGTTTTTTTAGAAGATGAAACTTTTTTGAAGTCGGTTAAATTTTTTTAAATTGCTTTTTATTTCTTCCGTTTCTTAATTCCAGTAAATGAATTATGCTGGCAAACTACACGTTTTTAGGTTACTGACTATCTCAAAAACTACTGAACCGATTTTGATGGAACTTGCACAGTTCCCTGAGTTGGACTAAACATACATACATACACCTACGAAATTTGGCACACATGCTTAGAAGCTGGTCTAGACTAACATTTATATAAAAACTGTGCCATTCCGACAATATTAGGGGAGACCGGGTATGGTTGTCTCGCGGGTTGGTTGTCACATCGGCCATAAAATAATACTAAACGAAGGAATAAGTGCATCGATTGGTGAAGTACGGAAGGATGTACAGCTCTTGCGATCTTTTAGCACCGATCGATGTACTTAATGTTTCGTTTAGTATTATTTTATGGCCGCTGTGACAACCAACCCGCGAGACAACCATACCCGGTCTCCCCTACATACATACGGGTCGAATTGATAACCTCCTTTTTTATGTCGGTAAAATATATGCGCGACACAAACTGTCTGCACGATAAAGTGTCACTGCGCACATGAAAAGCCGTGGGTTCTATTCCTTGAGGCCCCTGACAAATTGAGTTTATTTAATGCTTATATGCCACCTGCAAGGTGGTCGAATGACCTGGTTAGGGTTGCCGGGACTCGCTGGATGCGGGTCGCTTCTATCCGGCCCATGTGGAAATCTATCAGTATCGTGGCGTCCTCGATTCCTACCGGCTTGCCTAATAGGTATCAGGCATTTGAGTACATTATTCTACAGCTCTTAAGGAAAAT
This sequence comes from Eudemis profundana, assembly GCA_947034925.1. Classification (NCBI taxonomy): domain Eukaryota; kingdom Metazoa; phylum Arthropoda; class Insecta; order Lepidoptera; family Tortricidae; genus Eudemis; species Eudemis profundana. The sequence goes on along the minus strand of OX344805.1, from coordinate 21,345,611 downwards.
GTATGCTAAATCTGCACCGGCTTGCCTAAAGATATCTTTCACGCCACGCCACTGAAATCTATTGAGGGTGTCTGTGTCCAGCAGTGGATGTCCTATGGCTGAAATGATGATGATGATAATGAATGCTTATATTGCTGTTTATCAACAGCCAGTATACTTCCCACTGCTGGGCACGGGCCTGGTCTCATAGATGAGAGTGAATGGGCTATAGTCCCCACGCTAGCCCACTGACTTCACTTACACCTTTTAATTTCTTTGCGAAGGTTTCCTCACCATGTTTTCCCTTGCCGAAAAGATTATGGTCAATATCTAATAATATTTCGTACATAAGTTCCGAAAACCTCATTGATACGGCCCTGGGTTCGTACCTACGACCTCTGTTTGAAAGGCGCATCTCCGAACCACTCGGCTACCATAACTTTTTAACCGGCTTTCAAAAGAAGGACGGTTCTGTATTCGACTGAATGTTTTTTTAATGTTTATTGCTTTAGAAGTTAGTTTTTTTAATAAGATATTAGGGGTACTTCATTTCAATTAATTAAGCTAGAAAAGGATAGAATAGCCCGTTTGCTGTTCTAGTCATACTGTATTAATGCATTTTTTTTTAATCACGACACTCCATACATCTATTATACTACTTAAGTTCTTGTTTTTTTTAACTTTTTCCAGAAAATAACGTTTGATTAAAAATAATGCATTAAAAAAGTTAGATTTTTTTTAATTTTACGGGAAACATGTCACTAAATTCCTTGTTCAGAATAATATTTTTAAACTGAGATTTTAAGTTTTGATAAGTATGTTGCAGTTGTCTCTTAACCTGTATATTATCTGCGATAATTTTGTCAAATATACCTGTATTATTATAAAAAATAGTATGCGTTCTAAATTTTTTTTAATGTATAATATATTTTTTCTCTTCATCTCTTGTCGAAACTGAAAAGATTCCCATTTTCCAAAAGTACCAAAAACTAAAAAAAACTCACCGACAAAAAGTCCAAACACCAACAACACGGTCATCATGAGGGCGGTCTACATCACATCACTACACACATCACTGCAGTCGACACGTGCGGCCCGCGCGGCCGCCGAACAGCTACTGCGGACCGCGTCCCCTCCCCCCCGTAATTAGATAAATGTCATTGCTGTTGTCTGTTGTTTCTTTCAGAATTTCTTGATACTCATCTGGGTAAGTGTGTATTGTTCGTTTTTTACGATGCTTGGTTTCAAGGCTAATAGGCTAGTGTCCTAAAAGATCAAATCAGCTTCTTTTTACCCGAATGCGGCGAAGCCCAAATGGAAGGTTATGTGTTTTACTTGTGTGTATGTATGTCTGCTCGTAGCTACTCAACGGCACAACCGATTTTGATAAATGATACATCATTAAATTCGTCTTGATGGCGCGAGTGTCAGTGGGTATGAAGTTCGTTAAAATAAACGCAATGCACTTTGAAGTGCACCGCGGTCGGGTTTTTTTTTAAGTAAAATGTGGTTTATTAACATTAAATATTAACCGTTGCCTCCATATATATATTCGAATCGTGTAAATTCGTCAGGAAACACTTAAAATTTTATTCACCGAAAGCTACAACTCAAATTAAAAGAAATGAACGAAACCTACACCAACTTAAAATGCCATTTTCAAAATTAAAACACGTCACATGTGGCCCCTATTACCTATATAACTATATCAAAATATACAATCACCTTCCAAATTCTATAAGAAATCTGGACAACCCAAGATTGTTTAACAAACAGTTGAAATGGTTTTTAATTAACAGTTGTTTTTTATTATTTCAACGAATACTCGTACTTTAATGATGTCAGAAAGTGAACAAGAAAGTTACCGTGTGTCTTTGTTTATGTTAAAATCTAGTTGCGTCAGTTAGGTAATTGTTTAAGAATAATGTATCGTTAATGTCAATCTAATGATGTATCATTTATCAAAATCTGTACGTCTAGCATAACTGGCCGCGACTTCGTTTCTCGCGCGACAGAGCATCACCTGTCACTGTCACACGATATTGAGTGGAAAGAGATAGGTAGCATTTCTCGCGCGACAGAGAGTCGCGTGTTACAGTTGTGCTAGAGGTACAGGTGTGTCGTTGAGTAGTTACGAGCGGACATAGTAACGGACGTACATTACATACTGGTCAAACACATAACCCTCCTTTTGGGCTCCGCCACAGTCGGGTAAATATAATGGTGAGGTAATTTTTAAATTAATACCAAGTATATCTTATCAAGAAGCTCACTGGCCTGCCAATACCTAAAGCCATGAAGACCGCCGAGGACAGAGACGCTTGGAAAAGCTTGGTGCATCAAATTTCAAGCTCGACACGACCTTCAGCAATGAAGACCCCGACTAAGTAGTGGTATATCTTGTACCTATCATTGGAGTAACCATTAATTATAAATGGCATTGCTCTAGTTTCATTTTTTCTCCCCGAATTTCATCGTAACAATCTTATTAGGGTAAGTGTGTGTATTGTTCCTTTTTTACGATGTTTGCTTTGCGGCATGAAAAGTGGTCTTATTAAATACGAACGTTTGAAGTAATATCTTAAATAGATTTTTTTATAATTAGGAACATACAAAATATATAAAACTAAACATAAAATCTTCTTAGATTTTTTTTATAATTATCTCATATCTATTTATTCATAATATACTATATTATATGTCAATATTACATGTCAAAATATTATTAAATTCATTAAAAATAATAATCATAATTGTAAAGAGGATGCAGAAGTAATTGTCTCTGGTAGCCTATTGTATACCGCCGGGCCCATCACGTGCGTGACTTTGTCGGACTTTGCGAGTCGACGGTTAACTGGGAGGAGCCTATTTGAGTCTCGTAGCGAGTCCGTTGCAGAGTATGCGCGCTTTTTATAGTTGCATAGATTGACGTTGCGTTATGCGGATGACACGACCTTATTCGCAACTAGTGCTCCTCATATGGAAAATCTGCTGCATAAGATGGAAGCTACAAGCCGTGAATTTGGATTGAAAATAAATCGCACAAAAACCAAAATGATGATTGTCGACCGCGTCAACAACAACTTACCAGGGATCACACACATAGGAAATTGCGAGGTTGTCCAATCATATATTTACCTTGGGGCGTTAATATCCAACGAAGGCGGGTGCATAAACGAAATCAAGCGGCGTATGGCGATCACTAGGTCTGCTATGGATAAAATGAAAAAGATTTGGGGTAATAGGAACATTACCAAGACCACGAAAATCAGACTCGTTTATTGCCTAATATTCCCCATTTTCCTCTATGCGTCTGAGACATGGACTCTTCGTGAAACCGAGAAGAAGAAAGTTGACGCGTTGGAGATGTGGTGCTGGAGACGGATGCTAGGAGTATCATGGACGGAGTTTCGTACAAATGCCTCCATATTAAAAGAACTCGGCATCAGACAGCGCCTGTCAACCACAGTGGAGTCACGCATTTTGACTTTCTTCGGCCATGTATCTCGTCGTGGTAATGACTCCATAGAGCGTCTCGTAGTTCAGGGAAAAGTTGAAGGCACCAGGCCACGTGGTAGATCACCAATGAGATGGACAGACCAGATCAAGGCCGCAACTAAGTGCTCGGTTTATGAATGTACCCGGAAAGCTGCAGTCCGCGACGAGAGGCGCCGTATTACCAAAATCATCACTCATCGTGATCGTGATACACAATGATGACCACGACCACTCTGGCAAGAGTGTACCGACTAAGAAGAAGAAGAAGAAGAATATTGACGTGCACATATGGCTACCTGAAATATAATCATTGACGGCAAAGTCACAATATATAAAACTAAACATAAAATCTAGCATTTTACAAATAGATAGCCTTATGCGATAGATAGAGCCATCGGTCTTGAAATCCACTATCCAAAGGACTAAGCTTGGTGCTACGAACGTCCGGGCTGCGACTATCGGCTACGGCGTAGACCTGCTACGAAATGCTACGTATCGCAGTGGTTTGGGTATTTTTCTTCTTTCTGGATCGTATTAGATTAGTTAGGAGGTTGTGACATATCTTGCAACGATCGCGGAAAAGACTAACTTTTGTGCCATTAGATAGTACTCATTGTACTGATTTGTAATGCACAAAAAGGAATGTAATCCATTGACGTGTTTTTATTTATGGCCCGTTAAAGGGCTTTTTTATTTATAGTGCGTTCTTAACTGACAGTTAGCAATTCGTCACAGAACTGACGATTAGTGTCAAACTCCATACATTTCGTCACGGACTGACAGGTTAGACGGTATTTGAACATAGCTTAAGTTTCGCTTAAGGTGACGCATCGCTAAACAATGAATCCGTTTTCGGAGCATTTGCGCCCCGCAACCCGCTCACCCCCCTATATTTTTACGCGGTATACCGTATATCACACACAATCAGTCGCAAAAATGACATTTCAAGTTACATTATAATCGATGCTAATAACGCTCACTTATAACCTGTGTCTATAAAAACTGTCATTCTAAAAAGAACTCAATTCCATAACCCTATATGTCAAATTTGAAAACGCACATTGAAAACTTTACATTAATATTACCTATCGAAAAGTGCCTACATTGTTTATGTCAAAAGTGAACAGAAAATAAATGGAGTCGCTTCCTATATTTTTAAATTTTTTATTTGTTAAATCGATACACAAAACTTAGTAATGATAATGTATTCTACAGATCTACTCAAATCAATAAAACACTACCTTGTTTTCTGTACTGTTTGTATGGGAAAAAGTAAAGTGAAATTGATAAATATATGTACCGTAAAAACGAGTAATTCTAAATATTATTTGTGTTATTTATTTGAATGGAATAATCAAAAAACTTTAAATAATTTTCGTGGATTTTCCGAATACAATCCTACTAATATTATAAATGTGAAAATTTGTGAAGATGTTTGGATGTCTGTTACTAAATACGGGGTAACAACTGAATGGATTGATCTGAAATTTGGCATGTAAGTAGATCAAGTACTGGATTGAAACATAGGATCTATGCCGGTAATTAGTTCCCTTGGCACTATAACGGGAACAACGCGGGTAAATGCTAGTAAAGAATAAATAATTAATCATTTGAAAAGTGGTCGAATGATTCATTCGCGGATATGCTATTCACGAATAAATAATTCAGCAATAAAAATATCGTGTTATTGTTTAGTCGAATAATTATAAGTCCTGATAATTATCCGAATAATCTTTTGTACTCGGATAATTATTAGGACAAAAGATTATTCCAATAATGCTAATCTTTGGTTAAGAACTGGTAATGTATAGATAGGTACTACTGCAAATTATAGCACAAACAAAAATTAATTCGAGCATGGTGTTTTTACGGGCAATATATTGAACAATTTTTACATTTTAAATTTACAATATATTTACATTTTTACATATTTGTCGGGAATTCGTAGAAGCACTCTCAAGTACTTCGGGGCGCGGGTTACGGGAGGAAAGACCGGGAGGCAGAGATTGGGCGAGCCCTTGTCGTGCGCGGACGCACATGCGTGTTGACGAGTGATTGATTTGATAATTGGACTAATTACCTAGTGTTAGAGATTTATTAAGGACAATCGACCTGTAATATTGTCTAACCTAATTAAATCGTGTATTGGACTAATTTGACTGTTTTTATCATCTCGGGGAACCCACTGGCGATTTACCCATCAAAATGCCCACAGATGACGAAATATCGGACTTGCAGAATGAAATTGCGACATACGAGTATTTATATTTCAATCTACGTCCATGTCAAAAAACCTCTGTCATACGTTTGGAAACAGTATAAAATGACCACCATTAGCCATATATGTACCTAAGGCCAGTGCGTTGTCTGTGCCAGTGTTAAAAAATGTTTAAAAAGTTATTAAAACATCTTTATCGATACTAGATATAATGACAATCTAGTTGGCCTTTGAGTGTTTATAATAACATGTGTAGATAGTAGATGTATGCAACTTTACATAATTAAGCCTTAAATACTCGTGTGATCTTATAATGGTTATGTTGCTATCGTGTTTTAAGACCTCTCGCTATGTATCAGTAGTATACCCTTCTTACATATTTACATTTTGTAAGCGGATAGTTCTCATATTGTTTTACGAATCCATCACAGACGTGGTTAAACTGTTGAGGTTTTATGAGGCAAACATTGATTTAATATACTAGAGAGTGATATGTATTATACATTACCTACTAAGTATTGGCTACTCACTAATGCATTCAAGAAAAACCGACTTATGAGCCATCCTGTATATTTACACTATTATAGTTTTCCTTATTTTAATTTAATACAATGGGTATATTACAAATGTTTCTATTTACGTACACCAAAATAATATTTAATTTTACAATTGAAAGTCTCGACGACGCCGCTGTTCCAATGTCAACATTTCTTGTCATTTTCCCGCAGCGTAAACTAGACTTATTTGTGGTATAAATATGACGATTACTTACTTTCTCTTAGTCATATAGTTACATTTTTCAAGTAATAGTGCTTTCCTTTTCCTTTTGGAAAAACCAACACGCTTTTTTCCCATTATTAAATAAGATTTCTCACAGGTTTTGTTTACGGCGCGGCCAGTCAACTGTCACAGACCTGTCGTTGGCAACGGCCGTCGGCGGACTGAGGGGAGACTGATTTCATACAAATACGCGCTTGTGCTAGCTTATATGAAAAGGTCGTATACGTAGAAACGGTTTTTTTCGTTTCAATTACAAACTACAATTAATTTTCAAGAATCTGGTCTCAGATATTAAAGTATAGGTTAAAACTATGTTACTCAAAGAATTTAGGGGCTTAAATAGGTCTGGTTTGCCTGTACAGTGCAAATTCCGCTTTTGAAAGAGGTATCTTTGACATACAAAAGTCTGTTACAAAAGTTAGCAAATCGTGTTTCTGCGTCTCAAAAAATGGAGTAGATGATCCCAATAATCAGGTTATCAAATGTTACTTACATATGTTTTATGATTCCTGAGAAAAATCGAAATCCCTGCCACCAAAATTTCCGATTCGTCATCTTAACCGTAGACTTTAAAATAAAAATGCCCTAAAACGACTCCGATAGTTGGCCGTTTACTTCCATTTACCAAAATATTAAGTTTGGGAATAGAAATTGTACAAAATCTTAGTAAAAATAACCAATTAAAGACAATGAAAATTAATATTTAATGAAAATATCACATAACTAATTTACGAAAAATATACAAAAAAACACTGTAAATCGTTGACATCTTTTCTGTTCATAATTGGCCAGTTAAAAAGTTACATTTTTCAACTAACTTTATCATAAGGCAATTCAGGATTAAAAAATAATTCAATTAAATGTTAACATATAATATGTTATAATATGCCACACCTGGTCATAAAATGGTTTTATCCGTACGGAAAAAGCCGTTTTCTGGCCAAGTGTAGACATAAAATGATGTACACAACACGAGAGGTAATAAAGAAAGCCCTCGATCGCATATTTACGTCCCTCGCTTGCAGCTCGGGCCGCAAACTTCTGCGATCTCGGCCTTTCTTTGTATTACCATCCTAGTTGTGTAATGTACTATTATTACAGCTACATAACTTTTTTACTTACCTGAGAGTGCGCAGAACAAATCTAGGTTTGTAATCAAGACAACGCGTCGAGTACAACTAACTCCATCCAGCGGCGAGCGGAAGAACTGCTTTTAGTGACCCAATAATCCATTAGATGGCGTTGGCATCGAATCAGATCGCGCTATCGTTAGTTTTACTTAGAATGCATAAGTTGGTTTAACGATTATTACAACATTTTCCACTAGCGACTTAGCATGAGTACCGCACCAACTAAGATCAATTGCACAATAAAATACAAGCATATAATAATTATTAGTGTAAATCATTCGAAATCACTTGTAATACAGTACGATTATTTCCACTTTGACACTCGGGACGTCTCGGTTTTAATCGTAAAAGTTCGCGTTTTTACATAGAGTATTATAAAATCCTAGAATTTACTTTTAGCAGTTTTACGCATTCTTAAAAGTTTGCGTGTACACGGCGTGCACACATTCAAGCGCGCGATGCACCTTTTGTAGGAAAAAAATGACTGCTACTCTGCCTGGTCTTGGTTACCCAGTTTAGTTCGGATCCACATTTAGAAGCCATAGGAATTAACATGTTATCATATTGTCAGTAGGTTTTTATAAAGTCTAAGTTCATTAATCACTCGTTTCGCTTCATAGCTGAGTTAAAATATTATAAATATTAGGGGACAATCTTACACAAATCGAACTAGCTCCATAGTAAGCTCAATAAGGCTTGTGTTATGGATACTAGACGACGATATATTTAATAGATACAAATACATATAATACATAGAAAACATCCATGACTCAGGAACAAATATTCGTGCTTATCACACAAATAAATGCCCTTACCGGGATTCGAACCCAGGACCTCGTGCTTCGTAGGCAGGGTCACTACCAACTCAGCTAAAGCGTCGTCAAAATGTTTAAAGAACTTTATTTCACATAAAGAATTACAGAATTCACTTACATAAGAAAGGTTACAAGTTAAAACTAAAACTAAGCATACAGTGTGTATAAAATTATGTTGTTCACATAAAAAAAGAAACTATTATTAAAGCAATGTCAGTAGAAATTCATTACAATTCTTACTGCACTGAACGCTCCGAATTCATGCATGCGATGTAGGAAAAAGATAAGACTTGGATTTAAATTATTCTTTTCACAGTATTTTTTGCTAAAACCGACTTTATATTTTGATATTCGGTTAAAAAACGTTTCTCCCGGTAACCTAATAGCACACGTATACATGTTATTGATTGCCCGTCGGGCTCGGCGCCGGTCCACGGATGTCAATCAAATTGTACACTGCGCCAAAATTGTACAGTTCACAGATTCTGCAGCGTGATCGAATGAAAGTTTGACAAGGACGGCCGCAGATTTTAGAACGGTTCCGTATAAAAAACATTACCGACTTCCAAAATAACTGGCCAAGAGCATGTCGGACCATGCTCAGTGTAGGGTTCCATAGCCGTAACTATAAGGTAAAAAATACGATGTAAAAAAAGTACAACAACAAAAGAGCGTATCTTAGCAATTACGTCCTTTTGTTGAGAAGCGCAGTTTACCGGCAATAACTCAAAAACGGTACATTCGATCTTGTTGAAAATAATTTTCGTTGAAAGTATTAATTAAGCGTTACCTTCGTGATTTTTTTCATATTTTTCGGACGCACGGTTTAGAGAATAGAGGGGGGAGGGGACACAATTTACACAACTTTCGGAGCGATTATTTCCAAATACATTCACTTAATCAAAAACATTACTTAGGAACCTTATAGTGTTTTTAAAGAGCTGTCGAACTATGTACCACACGTTGATATTTACTGAAAAAAAAAATTACTGTCTTTAACATGTATGGAGTGCCCCCCCTAAAAATATTTATTTTAATTATTTATATACCAAACTAAGTAACGGCTCATAAAAGACATCTATATTCCAAATTTCATCAATATCCATTATGTAGTTCTTGAGTAAAATGCCTGTGACATACGGACAGACAGACAGACGGACGGACATGACGAAACTATAAGGGTTCCGTTTTTGCCATTTTGGCTACGGAACCCTAAAAAGCACGGTTCTCAATTCGTCTGTATGTTTTTTTGTACTGTTACGCGATTACTCGAAGACGGCTGAACCGATTTAGAAAATTATTTTATTGTTACAAGGGTATACCTCCGAGGTGACCTCATTGCAATGTGGCTCGTGCATTTTTTTTGAATTTTTGAATTTGAATTCTATTCTATTGATCGAAATTAGGAGATCCTACGGAACCCAAAGCCCATCAATAACGGACGTTCGCGGCTCTCGCAAAACCGATTCGCCGCGCAAATACTGTCCCCGAATATGCTTCATCGGGTCGCAGAGTAGAACAACACGACCTGTAGGCAGCGTTGCCAGGCGTCCGGATAAAGCCGGACATAGTTAGGCTTTTTGATTGCGTGTCCGGCCAAAATTAACGGTGTCCGGCCAATGTTTTTGTCGTACCTATTAATACTGAGACACAAAATCCTCAATAATATAATAATAATAATAAATCATTTATTTCAGATAACTAGGATCCACCATACAATTGTGTTAATTCATTGACTTAAAAAAAACTATGTTAGTATGTGTATAGCTAATGGTCTATTCTATATGTAAATTTCCCCAGTGTCTTGCTATAGGACAATCAAGTCTATCTGCAATGACTCTCAGTATGCTGTTGGTGCTATCTCGTACGCGGTGCATGATAGATGCGGCCCGTTTTCTTAGGATGGCGTGAAACCCATCAATTCGTGTTTGAGCAAACATACCAGAGGCACTGCAGTACCTAGGTAGACCCAACAGCATCCTAAGAGTATTATTATACTGAACACGTAGCGCATTGACTGCCCTCTGAGTACAGTTGACCCACAGACTACACGTATAAAACGACTGACAGTACGCTCTAATAAAAAGGGTCAGTTTTACGTTTGTCGTGCAACGTTTAAATCTGCGAGCCAACATATTCCCACGGATAGCCAAAGCCCTAGGCTCCCGCTCTATGTCGATGTCATCTGAAAGGCACTCCGAGACCCAGTGACCCAGGTACTTGAACTTCGAGTGTGTGCACCATGGTTATCGATAACGGCTTGTAATCGGTCACGCATTGACCCTATTAGACGACTGCAAATGTCGCTGTCTCTCAAGTAATCCCAAATTTCGTTACAATGTTGCTCAATTGCTTCCTTTGTTCTCTCGTTTCTGTTATCCCACATTTGGACCATCAAACCCCACAAATTTTCTATTGGGTTGAGGTCTGGGGATCTACTCGGCCATGGAATCAAAGTAACTTCATCATTATGCAGATCAAACCAATTTGAGACTACCCTGGCAGTATGCACTGCACAGTTGTCATGAACGTAGGAAAATACTGGCACATCTTCACGCGGGTAAACTGTTCGCACTGTCGGTAACATAGATTCTTCTAATAGATCGACATACTTCATTGCGTTTTGCCGAGAAGAAATATGGACAAGCTCACCTACTCCTCCGATACCCATCCACGCCCACATATTCGCTGAAATTCGACCGGATAACTGATTAGGCACGGCGCTATCGTAACGCCACAAAGTTAAGCGACCGTGTTGAGAAGATCGAAATGTTTTTTCGTCTGTAAATATAGTGTTAGTCCAGTCGTAGTCTAAATAAGCGTTTGCAAAATTCCTTCTCGCTGTTTTATGATCATCCGTTAAGGCTACTTTCTCAGCATAATGTCTGTAATGCAGTCCAGTGCCGTGCAAATAATTTCTAATAGTTTGTAGACAGACGTCATGTTGTGCCGCAAAATATCGGGTGGGAGTAAAAGGATGTTCTTCGTAATGGTGTTGCATGTCCACTCTTTGTTCGTTCGTGAGTCGGCGAACGCCGTGGTTATGGCTTCGTCTGCCCTCGAGGATGCCCTCTTCGGCGTGCCGTCTGATCCAGGTCCTCACTGTATTCCGAGAAATATTCAATTCGCGTGATATTTCCCGTATGCCATAGCCTTCCTCACTTAAGACTACAATCCGAGCTCTTTGTTCTTCTAAATTAGCCATTATTAAAAATTATTAAGCATTTAATTTCTATTTTTTCACATTGACTGACAACTTGACATAATATGACACACTTGTAGAACACCCCATTTTTTAAATTTATTTTTTCCATCATCAAAAAGTTTAGTTTAAATAAGCGAGAACTAGCTCGAAATTCAAACAATGACTGTATATGTGTGAAATGTGGTTTTATGGCAATGATAACAAAGGTTAAAATTGCATAGGCTGCGACCTGTATTGACGTAATTTTATTAGTACCTAAAACGTCGTAAGTGCATTATACGCGATAGATCTTACAAGTTTGAAAGTTTCACACGAATTATCAGGCAAGTGGGTCATGATTCAGTTGGTTCGATTGTACTTTGTGCTCTCGCGGCTGGAAAACAAGGATCTCACTTTTAGCCGTATTGTACCTGAGTCCATGGGCTCCAGCATACTCCTCACACTTCTTTAGCAGTATTTTGACCGCACACACAGAGAGCAGAACCATATCATCGGCGTAGCTGATATTATTGACCATGTCACCTGCAATGTTACAGCCGACCCTGGTTCTGCTGAGATCCTCTATGAGCGCGTTTATGTATAGGTTGAAGAAAGAATAATGTAGGGTATCCGGCCTCTTTACCCAAATGTCCGGCCAAACTGGCTGGTCTCTCCGGCTATTAGGTTTGGCGACCTGGCAACCCTACCTGCAGGCGTATCATGCTACGCTTTGTCGTGCGATAAATAAATGATAAAGGATCCGTCACTCTCACACACACAATTTGTCAGAACGTGACGGATGCTATATCATTTATTTCATCATTATCATCATTTCAGCCAAAGCACGTCCACTGTAGTAGACGCTGCATCATTTATTTATCGAGTGCCAAACCTTAGCATCATACGCCTACTGTTTCAACTGCCATTGGTTATAATTGCGTTTTAGCTATCCTTGTCTTAAAGATTTGAAATAGGATTTCTATTTGAGTTTTTTAAAAGGATGTCATCAAATTTCTTCGAGACTGAAAAAGCATTGGTAATGAATCCATCTCTTGTTTCAAATTTCTCTGGGCGGCGGTGCCCACTTTCCACTAGATGAGTGCCCGTTTACCGATCTAAGGTAATAAAAAAAAATTTCGAGTTCTAGACACTTACAGCATTTACTGAACACTTTAAGGTGATTCGAGTCGGCCGGTTCTTTATACAAATTACGAACAAAACAGGGCCACAATTCGCGTCATCAATCATGGTTGAAATATTATGTTTCATTTCATAACTTAATAAATTTTTTCTGGGCTAAGCAACACGAGAAGTTTCTAAAACCAGAATCAACGTGCAATCGACCATTAAAGGCAAACTTTTTTTGTTTTATGAGATCAAAATGGCACGTTACGGTGACAAAAAACCTATTTTCTAGAGAAAAGCACCTGTGCATCACACAAGATTTGCCATCATCCTTTGCTATAGGTATTGTTTTTTATTTATTTATTTAATAATCTTTATTACACAATACAAAAGGTATAATTTCTGTACCAGTCAATCAATGAGCTCAACAGAACGATTAACTTGGTCAATGGGAAAACTTAAGACGAATTTACAAATATACCTACAATACATACATACGATATATACTTAAACAAATACAATATTATACATCATCATCATCATCATAGGCCTTTGCGTCTATTACAGACGATTCATGGTGCAATGTTAGAGAGACATCGCTTTTGGTGGCTAAATAAACCGATGCGAGAGCGACATATCCTACCACAGGCCTGACAAGAGAAGTTGCACCCTGTATATTAACTAGGGAACCCAAGGGAACTCTTTACCGGGATATAAAGCATCCTGTTTCAATCCAGGACTTAATCTACTTGCATGCCGAATTTCAGCTCAATCCCGTCCCGTTATTTAGTAACAAAGATCTAAACATCCAAACATCTTCAAAAACTTTCACATTATAATAATATTAGTGCGATGTGATAGTGTGATATTGTTTGTGCTATATTGTTTTTTATTTTAAGTGACATCGCAAACTTTAGCAACCGATTGCTCTGCTGTGGTTTATTCTGTAATAGTGGTCGGATTGCCTGAAAAATGAATTGTCAGATACAAGGTTACCTGAAGCAAATGTCTGGTACCAATCAATTTTGCAACGAACACGGAATCATAGAAGCACCATTTTTCGCCATCTTGATAATACAATACAAGCCACGAGACCACAGAAATATATGTATGGCAACCACGCGTGTAACATTTTTCGCTTGGCGTTATTTAGTGATGGAAAACATAAATTTTCCATTTCATTTGGTGATATTTGCACAATCGTCACGAATCATTTAATACATTTATATAATATAATGACTTATAAATTAAATTGCACCATTATTATCAGATTCTCTGTGCACCAGACACTTCTCTGTGACAGACGCTGTCATGTCTCAGCCAATAGCCTAGTCTTCTGTGCATATTTACAAAGAAAAACACATTAAAAAGGTAAATAACATAATTAAAACATTTTTAAAATGGTAGACAACAGGGTTTTATCGTTAAAAAGCGATCTCTTCCAGATAATAATCTAAGGTCTTAGGGGGCATAAATATTGCGTGTCTTTGAAGATACAGTCAAGATCATAGATATATATACGTTACCAAGGCGCCAAAAATATAATGTACAGTCGGCCTCAAAAGTAGCTGGACACTTTAGTGCTACACCGCGATACAAATATGTTCTGCAACTTTTGAGGCCGACCGTACCTACACTCTTACGCCCCTGACATAATTTTTAGGAAATGTTGTCACTTCATCTGTATTTATGATGTTGACTGTGCATTCCGGTGACCTTATTTTGATGACATGTGTGAAACTTAGGGCTGATACAGATGGACTGCATGCCAGCTGCGTGTTGTATGGCAACTGCATCCCAACTGCACGCCGACTGCACGCTGACTGCACAGTGCAGCATTTTGCGTCATGTCGCAGTTATTATTTTGGTTGTCAAAGAGCAAGATTGAAAGCGAACAGTGGACCTTTCAAGATCCTCCTTCCTATGTCCGCAAGCCTACATTAAGAACCAGTGACGACTACTCCATAAAAACAGAAATACCTACACCAAAGTATAAAGACGAACAGGTAGTCCAACTTCGGCCGTGTAAGAGCGCGTGACCGTATTCACACAGACGCGCGTCTGTGTGCACGTACTGTGCTCGTGAACGGGCTGGAATTTCAGTCGCTAACAAATTCCCTAAATTCCAAAAGCGCAGTTGCCCGCACTGACCTTTTATCGTTCTGTAATATTATATTAATCTAGCTGCCCGCCCGGCTTTACACGGGTGTAAAAATGTCCTGACAATATGAACACATCAAAAAATAGTTCATTACACAACTAGGGTGGTAAAACAATGAAAGGCCGAGTTGCAGATGTTTGCGGCAGTAAATATTAAATATTTATTAAGCTGTCTGAAAATAAATATATATATATTTTTTTTAAATATGCGATCGAGGGCTTTCTTTATTACCTCCCCGTGTTGTGTAAATCATTTTATGGCCAGGTATGACATTAAAGAATTATCCAATTGAGTGTAGTCGTTCGGAAGTTATACGCGTACATACATTTCGAAGATTCATAGTTATTTATATAGAATAGATGTAAATTTTATACCCATAACCTACAAACCCTAGCAAAATTGTATCAACCCTAGCAAAATTTTGAGCTGGTTTTCATTAAATCGTAAGCATCTTTCGACTTAACTATCTCTTCTTTTTTCCGAATTGTAAAGTAGTGTTTTTACTACAATAGTTTCTACTCATATTGTAACTAGGTCGCAATCCGTCTTTATCCGCCCTTATAGGGACTGTTATAAAGTCTAACAAGCAAATAATTTTTTTATTTTGTTTTAGACCGTACAGTACTGAAGTTTTTAAAAAAATAAAAACCGGTCACGTGCGAGTTGGACTCACGCACCGAGGGTCACGTACAAACTCGTAAGTAGATACGTGAATAGTTGAAAAAAAACTGTATGGCGTTTAGCTTAGTAGGAGCAAATAAGTATGTGTACAATTTTTGAAAATTTCTAAAAAACGATGCAATTTACCGTTTTATTTTTCCAGTAATATTTAGGATGATATTAATAATTTTTAATTATTACAAATTTTTTTGAACGTTTTTGATCATAAATCAAAAAGTACAAAATAAAGAAAAAAAATAAAAATAGTTTTGGAATCTATAAATTAAGCCCTTTCATTCGATATTCCACTCGATATATTAGCTTAACTTTTGATTTTCCACATCCCATTTCGGACCCCTTCAAAAAAAAGTAAAAAAGGTATAAGTTTTTTTTCTATCCAATAGGCTCGAGTAAGCGACTTTTAACACTATTCCAAGTTTTAAGTCGATAGCATCAGTAAATCCTGAGATTTTGCTGTGACAGACGGACAGACAGACAGACAGAGTCGCACCATAAGGGTTCCTTTTTTACCATTTTAGTACGGAACCCTAATATCACAAACCTAAGCCGTTTGCGAGTTCCAAAATAATGCAACAGTTGCCCCCGCTCCCTTTTAAACCCGGCATTTCTAATGTGTCACTAAAATTTCAGTTTTCACTTGATGCCACCGCATCCCATTAAGAGCAGCAGGTAAACACTATATCACTTAGCGAGACAACCCTTGTTTGTATTATGTCACAATATAACCGTAGCTTGACTTCATAGACAGGCACAGTTGCAGAGAAAAGGAACTCTGTGTCAAATATTCGTAGCATGGCAAGGGATTACTTTTCTCTGCGGCTGACTGTACATCGCGAGACTTGAGTGTGTGTATGGCACATGGCGCCGATAGAAGCAAAAATAAAACTATTTAAATACTGTGAATCACACACACTTTCAAACTTCGTCATGCGTTCAGGTAATTCTTTGAGCGGATAAAACGCTCGGAGAATCGCCCAAGAGCATATTGTGGCACGCACACATCGATTTCACGTCACGTCAACGTATACGCACTACGGTACTTGCATACTTGTCATAAGTACATTTTTACTTAAAAATGTACCATTTACTAGCAGTCAGTGGCCGTCACAGAACTGATAATTGTATCAAACACGATACTTTTTGTCACAAACTGACAGGTATTTAAACGTAAATAAATTTTCACCTAACCATACATTTTGAAATGAAAATGTCCATAAATGCCCGGAGTTGGACTGCTGGTTGTACTGCGGTAACGCTGACATATAATGCTATATGTTACATTTGAGACAGGTTATTTCCGCTACGGACAATATGCAAAAGATATATGTGAATTATGCAACTTGTTGAATTATCAGTGTATCATTCTAATATGGTAAAGTTGTAATCGCAACTTAATCTAATTGATCTACACACATGTCATAAATGCGTTCAAAAACCACAAATTACGACCAGCATAAAGATAAATTGTTTTTTGAGACCAAATTACTACTATTGGTTAATTGTCGCAAATACGAGTACCTACGCATGTCATGTAACTTTAGTATTCCAATAAGCCTTTAGTATGCCAATATTTTATTCTATCCGGTGAACTTTATTACTTTGAAATATCACTTCGAAATAAGTAATTTGAAACAGTTATCGATAAATTTAATATCGGAAAGAAGTCCCTAGTTAATTGACGTTTTTGCCAAAAACACATCTATGTCTGGTAATAATGTCACTTTACGTGCAAATTTAGTCACCTCCTTATTTTAAGCTTTTGATCTTTTAAACAATTTATTTAATTTTCGCATATGCGCGTGACATGTGACTTTAATATTCCAATGAGCCCATAGGGATGATTGATATGTCAATCAACAAGGAAAACGAAATACGAATTTCGAAAGCAAAGTACCAGGCTCGCATAGGTAGTGTGGTGTTCAAAGCGACACAACGAGTAAAAGATTAACGTAGCTACATTAGCGGCGCACAGTGAACTCTCTAGAACAAGCTCACTGGACAAAATTATTTTTGTAGTTTTTTAAACTTATTTATGGTTATTATACATATATAAACGTATTTTAATGTGTTTTGTGGATAATTGGAATAATTGAGGGAGTCGGGTTAGATTATTAAAAACAAATATTGTAATCAGTTCTATTTTACTAAAATAATAAAACAGTAAATCACAAAAATATCATAAACTAATTGCTATTAATTATACATTAATTAATTAATTACTAACCATAAAATAAATTGTAAATAAATAGATAACTATTAATTTAATTATCAACCATTAAAAATAAGCCCTAACCAATAACATGTAAAGGTCTAATCACTCATGATCTGAAATATTCTCAGAAGAATCATTACTATTTACAGTATGGAAACTAGAAACTACATCAACAACAGAATATTTTACTTACCCTGAAGATTAGAATCCATCACAAAAATAGAAGTTTGAACTTTGTTCAAACGCACACAACGATAAAGGGTCGAGAGCTATTACGCAAATGAATGCACTAACAATTTTCTGTTGTCTTAAGAAGTGACCCGTATTATTCATAAATGGAGGGGTGGGGGAAAAAATAACACGTGCCGATCTTAATGTATGGGTATTAGGTATAATTAGTGATAATGAGTTTTGAGATAATGAGTGGTGGTTTTTGTCCACTTAGCTTGTTCTACATAGTTCACTGTGCGGCGCAGCGCGCTTCTCATTTCCTACTGTCAGTGTCAGACGGGCGGTGTAACCAATAGCGGGGTAAGCGGTCTCAGCGCGGACTTGCGATTTAGCCAAGTCTGGAGTGCGTCAAATTGCTCCTCCCAGAAAGGGCACGCGTTATGCGATAGAGATAGACGATCGGATGCGGTTCATTTCGTCCGGTGGTCGGACCCGAACGTCAGATTTGTTAGAAAGAAAAACTTCTGTAGGTATTATTACTTATTATGTGACAAAGTACGATTGTCAGATTTTTCTCTGAATACCGTTTGGTGAACAGAATGGCTGTTTTGGGCCATCGGAAATTGTACCTTTCTCCGAAGCTGATAATACAAATACAAATCATTTATTTTTCAGATAACAAGATCCATTGCTGTTAGTTAAGTTGACTGTTTATAGATATTGTTAGTAAATAGTAATATCACAAAAATTCAGTAAAAAAAATAAATTCAATTCAATTCAAATTAAAATAATAAAATTTAACACAAATGAAAATTAAAGCTTAATGATATTCAGAATTAATATTAAAAAGAAAATAATAAAAATAATAAAAAATTACATTGATATAAATAATTGGATTAATTAAACATTAACCTTAAAATTGTCATGATGAAACGGTTACGATAATGCCGAGGGGCGAAAAAGAAACCAAATCAAATTTTTTTTTCAATGTTTTATTCTTCCTGGCATAATCAATATTTTCGCGCTGTATCGTCAGTAGTAGTCAGTTGCTTTTCAGTCCAGTGTTGCCACAATAATAAAATGTGGGAAAACAGAGATCGGCGAGATAATGTCTGGCTGGCAAAGGCTGGCAAGCCTGGCTGAGTGCGGCGGCACTTGGCGGAGCTCGGCGGGGCTCGGCAGAGCATTGGCGGAGGCCGGCAGAAAGGTAGAGGCAAACAGTTTAGGGCGTACAAAACCAGGAAATTTTAGTAGGAGAGAACCGGGAATTTCCAGTACTGCCATCTAAAATTTCCCGGTACTGCATGCACTACATACGTTACACATTACAAGTGACGAGTAAGGAAATATAAACTTATTGATATAATACCATCGCAAGTGATGAATAAGAAAATTGAAAATTACTAGTTATAGTGTAAAGTTCAAATTAACATGATGAAATGGTTAAGTTCCCTGGAATTTTGGAGGCCAGGCAAAGCCTTCAAAATGCCAAGGAACTGAATCTTATTCCTAAGTTACCCCCATGCAAACTTAAATTTCAAGCGTAAAATATAGATTGTAATATGATTAGCTAACTTTAACTGTTTTAATTTTTTTATGGATTTAGCGGGACTGTTCTATTATTAGCGAAATAATATGTCTTGTCTGGTCGTGCGATTTTTAATCGCACAACTGCACCAAATCTAAACTGAGCCTTACGAATGGGCTGTCATGTTATAGATGTTTCTAAAGAGAATAAATGAAATAGAGCAAAAATAGACAACTTACATGGCTGCCCAAGCGGCTTCAATATGTCTGTAGGCTAAGAGAAAGTATTGCATGGTTTAACGATGAAATTGGCAAAGAAAAAATTACAAGTGATCGCATTTTTCTGATTGGTACGGGGGCAGAGAATGTTTGTAGGTATCGAAATGACGTATTTCGCTAAATCACATTTACGTTTAACCTAGTACAGGTACTTCTATTATACAGGGTGAAATTTTATTGATCGTCCAAATTTTTAATTATGTAAGTATCAATAAAAGATGCCATTTCTGAAGAAAATTGTAGATAAAGCTTTCACTATGAAATGTGCTGTCTGGAAAAATAATTAGTAACGTAAGGATTACGCGTTGTACGATCGACGCGTAAGTTGTCTCGGCGACTCAACGCGGGAGCGGGGTAGGGGTCACCGGGAGGGGACCGTTGCCGTCTCCCGCGCAGTGCGCTACCGCGGGTGTCCACAAACGTATGTTTTTTTAGGATTTCTTTCAGCTGCTGTTTCTCAATATTTTAGTACTGAAAGATACTAACTGAACAAAACACGTATTTTCTATTTTTCGCTAAAGATCTTCAGATTCAAAATTTGGTCGATGAAAAAAATTTCACCCTGTATTACAAAAAACCGCCAAGTGCGAGTCGGCGTTCGAAGGGTTTCGTAACACCGACGAGTAAAAAGGCACCAAAAAACGCGTTTCTTGTATGGAGACCCTCTTTTATTTTTAACTTTATTTTATTTTTATTATTTGTTGTTATAGCGGTAATAGAAAGCATGTATCAAGCATGTACCTATTAATATTACTAAAATCAAGCAAAACACGTTTGCTCTATGGGGATTCTTGATTATGTTTTGTTTTAATTATTTGATTTCATTGTGGAAATATCTATTACAGTGGCAAAAGATAGAGCCCTGTGACACACCGACAGAAACACCTTTCCTGTTATGTATGGGGACCCCGTTTTTTCATTTTATTTTGTTTTTATTATTTGTTGATGTAGCGGCAATAGAAATACACATTCTGTGAAAATTTCAGTATCTGCCTATTACGGTTCAAAAGATACAGCCCTGTTACAGACGGACAGACAGGGCAGACAGCGGAGACTTAGAAACAGGGTTCCGCTGGCACCCATTGAGTACGAAACCATAAAAAGCAACAATGAAATGGTTCGTGAAGGTAGTGGGGAGCCGGTGAGTGCGGTCTACTCAGAACCTATAGGGGAGGCCTATGCCCAGCAGTGGACGTCCGCGGCTGATACCTAGATAAGAATAGATGGAACTTCGGTCAGGAGTGGCTCACTCCGTGATTTCGCCGCGCGGCCTTGAGGCCCCCGCGAGGGGGTCTTAGCCGGCGACCAGAAAGAGCACGCGTTATGCGATAGAGAGAGATGGTCGGATCCGGTGCGTTTCGTCCTGTGTTCAGAACCGAACGACAGTTTTGTTAGAAAGAGAGACTTCTGTACGTACTAGGGTTATTCTTCAGAAATATGTCTGCGACTTATTCCTCTGTCTCCATACATATATTATTTACTAGCATTTTCCCGCGGCTTCGCCCGCGTTGTTCCCGTTATTGTCCCAAAGGAACTCTTTACCGGGATATAAAGTATCCTATGTTTCAATCCAGGAATTGGACTACTTACATGCCAAATTTCAGCTTGATCCATTCAGTTGTTATCCCGTTATTAGGTAACAAACATCGAAACATCCAAACATCTAAACATCCAAACATCTAAACATCCTAATGTAATGTATTAAGGAAATCTTATATTAATGCCATATTGTTGTAATACTTGTTCAATGGTCGAAAAGAGAAACTGGTGAGTTTCTTCCGGCCCTTCTTCTCACCAGAAGGTCACCCGAAGCGCCAAAAGAAAAGAAGAGATGAGACACGATGATGATGAGATGATAGTGAGAACTTCCTGCCTCGCACGACTGAACTGTGGAATAAATCGTCGCCTGCAGTGTTTCCGGACCGACTCGACCTTCAAACCTTCAAGAAAAGAGCGTACTCCCACCTGAAAGGCCGGCAACGCACCTGTGACTCTTTTGGTGTTGCAGGTGTCTATGGGCGACGGTGATTGCTTACCATCAGGCGACCCGTCTGCTCGTTTGCCCCCTATTTCATAAAAAAAAAACATGTAAAAGAGTCCTTGAGGGCCTACTTGCAGAAATAAATTATTTTATTTATTTATTTAAATATGAAAAAGGGCCAGAGGAATAAGGTGACCGCAGACATATTTCTGAAGAATAACCCACTACCTACTATCAAGCTGGGTCCGATGAAGGACGATTAACGATAGTGTAGCCACGAGTTACTATACTTGGCATTGACATTTATAACCAGTTTTTTTTAAGTCTGAATTCCTTTATTGACAGTTTAGTGTCTCTGGTGTCGATTTAGTGCTCCGACCTATCAGTGGCGTGTCGTTAAGGCCCGGTAGGACCTGGCTCGCATTTTACATACAACTAGGGTCGGGCGGAATGCAGATTATTGCAGATTATCTTCGATTTCTAACATAAAAGTATACGTTATCAACCCAAACATAAGAGGATGCCCTGCATGACTGTGAAATCATGATTGTCAGGTATTAATTTTGTCAGAAAAGGTAACTGGTAATGAACAAAATGAAAAAAATACTTTATTTTATAGTGTTTTCGCGCTACTTTTCTATCGAGCGAAGTGTTCGCTATCGTGTTCTAAGTGAGAGGAAGCCCTAGATACAGTTCTGAATATTATTATATATGTTTTACAGTGACCTACGAGTCAAATAAGTGCTCTAAAAATGATTTGGAAACTAGGCTTCCGCGCCCGATTCTCGTCTTACCTCGCCTTAAACTTCTTCGAAGGCAAGCCTGAGTACTTTAGCGTACTGTTTCTTTGAGACCGAGAAGAATATAGTACTAATATATTTGAAAATAGGCAAGTCGGTAGGAATCGAGTTCTATGGACGCCACGCCACTGCCACCTATAGTCTCTGCACGTTCCCTATACCTACGTGCGAGCTATATGGGTCAATTGCAGAAAAAATGTACCTTTTAGGGGAAAATCGTAACGAAACTGGGAAAAAATAAAATCTCAGTTTCGTTACTATTTTCTCTTATATTTAGTTTCGGCGTAACGAAACTGAGAAATTCAAAATTTGTACGGAAAAGTTGGGACATTTTGCACTACTTTTTTTATTTCATAAATGAATAGTGCACGTGATTCTGAGTAAAATGGTATAAGACACACCATGATCAGACAAAAAAAGTAAAAGGTACATTTTTTCTGCGATTGACCCATATAATATCATTCAAAACATTAGCCCCATTTCGTCCGACATGAACACAGACGAGAACAATCGCTGAATAAATAATTTGAACTCAAGATGAAGAATTGTATGGGAACTGCATCACGACTGCACGCCGACTGCGCAGTTGTGATGCAGTTCCCATACAAATCGTAGGGAGTTGCAGTTGGGTTGCAGTCCGTCTGTATCGGCCCTAAGTTGAATGTTTATTTTTTGCTTCGGTTTAGGCGGGTAAAAAGTATCAAAAAAAATTATAATTTATTTCTGCAAGTAGCCCTTAACTTAAGGGCTCTTTTACATGTCTGATTCTATTGTTTTCTTTTGTCAGTCCTTTTGGTGAGAAGAAGCGCCGGAACAAACTCACCAGTTTCTCTTTTGAAATATATGAAATATCCCATCAAAAACATTACATTTAATAAGATGCAAGTCTCGCAACGCAGTTCTTTTACAACAAAAAAGTTTTGAGATGTAATGTTAAACCAAGTCAGTACCGGGGGGGTGACCACATAACTCGATTCCCACCGACTTGCCTATTATTGACTCCCTTACCTACCTTACCTATATACCAAATTTCATGAAAATCGGCCCGGTAGTTTTGTCGTATCTAATAAATAGATAAGCCCTCCCCTAACTCGCCTATCACGCCCCTAACACAGAGCTCAGAAAGTTACCAACAACACGCAACCTCATTAAAAGTTCCTCTTTTAATTTACACCTCAATTTCAAGGTGCTTTGCATGAACTTCGGCCGCATGCCACCTCGGGCGTTACGAACTTTCCGTTATTTACCGTTTTTGCGTTGTTGCTAAACATTACGCTAGTTGTTGCGTTAGCGTTTTTGCAACTTTTTAGTTCTTTGTTTGAAAGTGGTGCGTTGTTAAGGAATGTTTCAGGGAAATTGCTACCGGCTTTAGCAGTTTGAGTTAGCCTCTCTGCTCCGCTCGTCTCCGCCTCAATGGAGCCGCAGTCTTAGGCTTAAGGTTATTTAAGTCACGCGGTTCATTTATATCAGCGGTCGGCAACCTGCGGCCCGCGGGCCAAATGCGGCTCGTGAACCACTCACTTGCGGCCCGCGAGCCTCTCTGGCTATTGTCTATGTAAAGGTCGATAATAAGAATTGTATAAAATCACCAATTATTAACATAGTGCGGCCCATGTGGCCCTTGGCTTCTAAAAGGTTGCCGACCGCTGATTTATATGAACGAAACTAGAGTAAACGATCCATTTTAAAGTCAACAAATTTGATGATGAATGAGAACTAGGTGACTGGAATTGCCTTAATTTACCAATATGAGAGAGTCGAGTAGTAGTTTCCTGATAACTAACCTAACCTAACCTATTATAAATGTTAAGTAGAAAAACTTACTCATATAGGTTGTTTTTTTAGAGGTACCTATTATACAAGTTCTAATGAAATAAAACACGTAAAAATAAATGTAATTGACATGATATTGGTTTGGTTTAAAATGCTTGCCATTAATGCTTAAAAATTATATCGGGCATAAGAACGCTAGGGCTGGCTCCAATGAAGCGTAATCGGGAAGTCCTATTTTCGACAATTTCTTCGAGCAACTGGTGCCATATATCGGCAATAACGCGGCGAATTTTAGCTACCAAGTGGTCCAACGTTTGTGGTTTATCTGTGTAAACGTGTAACATTACATATCCCCAAAGCATTGACGAATACAAAGGACAGGGCTAAGCGAGCGCGAGACGGTTCCAACGCTTTGGCGGTAAAGATACCGCCAAATCAGTATCAGCCGGCAGTGCGACACGCGGCGCGTGCACTGCGCAGAGCTGGTCCTTATAGCTGCTTTTTTTGTTACGGGGAAAATAGTTCCGAACTGTTCGGATGGGCCTATCCTTACTTTTGAAATAATTGCCCCAAAGAAACTAATCCATAGGTGTGAGATAACACGATCGAGGAGGCTATATATAGTTCACAGATCCATTACCCGTTTCCCGGAGTAAATTGATGGTGTCGCGCGCGGCGAACTGAACCATGATTTTCAAACTTTTGCACCATTTGCAAGCGTTGTTCTGAAGTAAGTTTATTCATTGTGAAATGACAAAACGTACTGATTACAAATATACGCCTATTGTCTAATTGACAATCATTAGAAAGAGTGTGGCCAATTTCAAAACCAAACCTCTTAAAAAAGCAACCTTTACAATTTTGAACCAGTAATCCAACGATGGGACTGGGTTCGATTCCCGTTTCAGACCGTTTACAATTGTGGACTTGATATCTAAATATTACATGGATATGTAATTAACGTATTTTTAATTATTGTTAATTTGTATACGTAAGTAACGTATTTTTAATTATTGTTAATACTCAGTCCATTTAATCTACATTTTATCATAATTATAAATACATCAAGGATAATTATATCTCATCATTACGAGCCAAGAGCGAAGCCAGCGACCATAATCGAATGTAACGTAAATATTTTACCCATACATACAAAACTAATGCACAGCAGAGCTCTCACAATCATTTAATATTTAATATTTTTCGCCAAGGCGTGCAAGCTCAACGCATATTTTCCATAAATTATTTCTTCATACACTCAAGCTATGTTCACCATAAAAACACATACCTTTATTGACATAGCGGAAAAATATTCATAAACATGTCAAATGAAATACTGAAGGAAAATAAAACCGCGCAGCATTCCGCTCTTTGTAGCATTTGCAGGAAAAAACAGCCAAGAGCGAGCTGCGAGCGGGGTGGGTTCCGTAGTTTATTTTAAAACAATATCACAGTACAATAGCAGTAATATTTCTTCCGAAAGAAGGTAAATCGCGTCGTTTGCATGTGTGTGCGCCGTGTACGAACGCACTACAAGCAAACAGGGTGCCCATCTAAAAACACTAGGTATTTAAATACTTTAACTTAATATAACAACTAGCTTGTTGAGGATACCCTGGACCGCCATGCGAACCAATGTATCGATCCTTTCACAGCTTCATGCACGAACCCGCTTATCCACAATCTGCCAGCAGAGGATTCTGACCTACTTTGGCCACATAATGAGAAGGGGAGATGAAAGCCTTGAAAAGCTGATCATTGTTGGAAACACGGAGGGTAAACGAGCCCCGGGGTCGGTCTCCTACCAGATGGAGCGATCAAGTGAAAGGCCCATCCTCAACCAAGTTTTGCTCGGTCGTCAGAGACGCGATGAACAGGCAACGATGGAGGCAGATCATAAAAACTAGGTGTAGACAATCCACATCCACCGATGACCACGATCCTCAGGCATGAGGGAGCAACCAGAAAGAGAGAGATAACTAACTTATATAGAGACTCATGGTCCCACAGACAAACATTATCAAAGGTTTTGTGGGACACTATTCCTATATATTCTAAAACTGCAAGTCTTAATAAATATATGATATATATGCCCTACCCACAGGATGTGACATAGGTGATATTCGTACATATAGTTTATGTCCCAATAGGCTATGTTAGATTTATTTAGTTAGTTATATATAATTTGTTGTTTCAATATTTTATTGTTTATGTGGTGTAATAAAAAAATTGGATATCATTATAAACATTATCAACACAAAGAGCTTCGTTATGAGGTACTCAGAAAATAATGACAAAGTTACACCAGTATAGTTCTTACATACAGTGTATCAGCCATTTTCTCGTTATTGTCTACCTAGTCTACCAGATCGCGCGGCAGGTCACTTACGCGCTGGACTGACAAAGTGAAAGCCACTACAGGAAACCGCGTATCTGACTGTACCAGACAGTCTGCCAACAGGGAGAGATGGCGGAAGATCGTGCGGAGAGCTGTGTCCGCCTCTACCACCCATGAGGACGCTTCAGTGTGACCATGACCGCTCTGCCAAGCGAAACGACAGAGAAGAAGAGAAGTCTAGTTACAATTAGCTGTTTCTTCTGGGGTCGGATGATCGTTTTAGGTTATTTTAAAGAATGCCTATACCTCTTAAATGCGATCAGCCAAGTGTAAACAGTTGAACTAAAAGTCCGGTCAAAAGGATCCTAAGGATATTTATCGTTTTTTCAGTAATGAAATAAAAATGTACCTAGTTTATTGGCAATTGCTTCCTCGCCGGCGGCGGCGATTGAGCAATCAATAAGAAGACCATTCGTCTTTTTTACAGCCAATTTCTTCAGGACACAAAAACAACTTCTTTACCTGCTGTGAAACAACACTCGCCTCACAAACGCCCCTGATTTGTCTGTGTGAAGTCGTGAGTCGTCAAACACCCGTTGTTGGTATTATTGAAATGTTATAAAAAACTATGATGTCAAACTAACTTAAGTTATCCACTATGATACGAAAGTACGTAATACTAAATCCTTCCTTCAATCCGTCCAGAATCAGGCGAGTGCCAATGATTCACTCTTCAATAGACTATACTTTTAATCCTTCAATCACAATTCACAATATAAAACAACCTTCCAATTTTCACTTATGTATTTACAATATCCACAAGTTGCCAGCTTGAACAATTTTAAAGTAATTACCATTCTCCTTAACGGATTAAGAACCGGTGGAGGAGTGGTTGAGTCGCTGGGCCGGAAATCCAGAGGTACCGGGTTTGATTCCCGGTCTGTAAACAGGTGAGTGCCATTAAATTTTTCTATGTCCACTCCTCCACCGTAGCACCCAGTAAGCGCCATCTACTTTGACTTCCGTATCATTCTGTTTTAATAGGATTTAACCTAAACGCCATCTATGAGAACTTGTATTACACAGGTATCTCACCCCAATGCGCACCTTTACAGCTACGACGATCGAGCGAGAGATGGCGTTAATAATAATACTTTATATGAAAGGAACATTTTGTCTCTTCATTGGTTTTTTAATGCGGGTAAATTACACCACATTTTATGTTACATATATGATATGGGTTGAGTTGCTGGGCCGGAAATCCAGAGGTACCGGGTTCGATTCCCGGTCTGTACACAGGTGAGTGCCATTTAATTTTTCTATGTACTTTGATTTCTTGTATCTATATGTAACATAAAATGTGGTGTAATTTACCCGCATTAAAAAACCAATGAAGAGACAAAACGTTTCTTTCATATAAATGATAATATGATTCTAAATAGGTACTTTAGTTAGATGTGAAAAGGAAACACCATCTCTTTGTACTTTTGACGTCTTAGATCTCCTTTTGCAGCGAAATACGCATATTCACGGAGAACTCTTCAGGTGAGTTAGATTTAGTCTGACGACTAATCCAATTGCAACTAGTTTTATACCTAATATGATCACTGGCGCAAATTGCTTGGCAGAGGGGAAATACTAAGTAAGGCCACTCTATACCAAGTCCACGTTGCTCTAAGACAATAAATGAAGTTTATAAATATTGGTAACGTAAATAACTCGTAAATAAAATGCAAATTGTACAAAATAATAAATAAATAAATAATAAATAAATAAATATTAGGGGACAATCTTACACAAATCGAACTAGCCCCATAGTAAGCTCAATAAGGCTTGTGTTATGGATACTAGACGACGATATATTTAATAGATACAAATAATTAAATACATAGAAAACACCCATGACTCAGGAACAAATATTCGTGCTCAACACACAAATAAATTGCCCTTACCGGGATTCGAACCCAGGACCTCGTGCTTCGTAGGCAGGGTCACTACTAACTAAGCTAAAGCGGTCGTCAAATAATATAATAATATAGTTATAGTTAACAGTAAATAACAATATCGTTTCACAGTCACCGAGTTTCTTACGCCAGTTCTTCTGAGGGCAGAGGTTTATATTTCCAAACCGGTGCGGTAGTAAACTCTGACATTAATAAGTACACTAGGTCTATTATGCCTAAATTGATAAATAACGAGTTATGACAAAAGATTATCGCATAAAGAAGTTACACGAAAATAAGTTTGTTTACACACAATAAATCGGACGGAGATATTTCTGTTGATAATTCATAAAAATTAAAAAATCTTGAATTAAAAATTTTACAAGAGACCTCAAAAAAACGTTAAATATCATAAACCAGTTTCGGTGAAATCTAACCAAGAACACTCTCGGTCACGTCACCCCTCAAACAAAAAAATCTCATCGTAATCGGTCCAGTAGTTTTCCCGGGAAATGGTAACAGGCACATCGATACAAACAACCTCTAACCCCAAACGTATATCGTCGACGCATATGTCACGGGTAAAAAAGGGACACAGCGAAACGCAATATGTAAATTAACACACATATTTTCAAACATGGACCCCTAAAAATATATTTCTTTCTCGATTGTTCTGCGCGAGCCGGTGAGCAGGAAAAATACAAGTTTTATTATAAACGGAGTCCCGAGTAGGTATTAACTGAACGCAGCGCGGCTATGGGCGCCTGGTAGCTCGGGGAAATTGACAGCTTATTTACAGCTGACAAAATCGACTGTGTATGTTTGTCTCCAGTGACCCGAATTCTTTTTGGTCCTCTGCAGCATAAAATCCGTTGCTTTCTCCTGTTTCTGAAATGTAAGCATGTCCACGCATCCTCTTCAGCCGATATGGAAAATGAGGTTAAATAACTTTTCTAAAAAAGATACCTACTTCAAACATAGACCCCGACACTCATTCTCTCACATCCTCATGCATCCTAATAATCAAAACTGGAATTTGTAAAAATGAGACCTATCTGGTACCTTTCCATCAAAAACAATCAAATCCTACTAATATTATAAATGCGAAAGATTGTGAAGATGTTTGGATATTTGGATATTTGTTACTAAATAACGGGGTACCAACTTGATGGATTGAGATGAAATTGGGCACGCGAATAGACCAAGTCCTGGATTGAAATAAAGAATACTTTATATCTCAGTAAAGAGTTACCCGGACATTAACGGAAATATCGCGGGCGAAGCCACGGGTAAATGCTAGCTGGTTCATATACCACAGAGTTATGAGGTATGAGGTTCTGAATTGAAACATAGAATACTTACTTTATATCTCGGTAAAGAGTTACCCGGACATTAACGGAAATATCGCGGGCGAAGCCGCAGGTAAATGCTAGCTGGTTCATATACCACAGAGTTATGAGGTATGAGGTTCTGAATTGAAACATAGAATACTTACTTTATATCTCGGTAAAGAGTTACCCGGACATTAACGGGAATATCGCGGGCGAAGCCGCAGGTAAATGCTAGCTGGTTCATAAACCACAGAGTTATGAGGTATGAGGTTCTGAATTGAAACATAGAATACTTACTTTATATCTCGGTAAAGAGTTACCCGGACATTAACGGAAATATCGCGGGCGAAGCCGCAGGTAAATGCTAGCTGGTTCATATACCACAGAGTTATGAGGTATGAGGTTCTGAATTGAAACATAGAATACTTACTTTATATCTCGGTAAAGAGTTACCCGGACATTAACGGGAATATCGCGGGCGAAGCCGCAGGTAAATGCTAGTCGGTTCATAAACCACGGAGGTATGAGGTTCTGAAAGAAGAGGTAGACCAAGGAATAGGTGGGTGGATTGTGTGAGAGATGATATGGCTATCAAGAATGTAAACGCTACTCTAAAAATACCATTGCAACTCTAAATCAATCAATTTTATAGCAAAATTTTACCATTGTAACTATTAAGTTACAATGGTATTTTTAGAGTTGCAAAGTAAAATTTTCTCAAACATAGCATGAAATGTTGACATTACGTGCCTAAAAATAGGCCGCAAAGTACCTCGTTTCCGGTGCGGCTTGACACTTGGCACGTAGGTAATGGAATTTCATAGTTACATTGCCGGCCTAGGCCTATTTTTTTTAATTTCCATTCCACATTTATTTGGACCACAGAGCATCACGGCATTCAGCCATTAAAAAAACAAAAAAAGATGTTTGCTACATTTTGCAGTTTTATTTATTTAACCCTTTACCGCATACGAAGCCAGATCTGGCTTCGAGATTTCAAGATTTTTTTTCTAGCACAAATGATTTGCTAATAAGTTATGAACATATGTAATAGGGTAATCTAATATTGAATAAAAAGAGGGTATTTTTAAAATTCTGATGAAATTGACACATAGTGAACAAAACTTCGTTCGAGTTACGTGTGCGCCAAGTGTGGATGTTATTAAGCCGCGAGTGTTTTCTTTGGTGTATAAAAAGGTGAAATACGTAAGTAAATTAATAATTAAAAATAATATTGTCTCATTTGGAGTATCCATTTATAAGTGATGATATTTCTTTGCGAAATATATCTTGCTTTTTACTTGTTTTTGACGTCTTTTGTGCGAGGCCATTATTGGCTTCGCATGCATTCGGGGTATTTATGTGGTAATACATAAATGGCTTCGCATGCATTCAATTAACTTACTAATTATTGTTTTTTATTTCAGATTATGCTCCCGTCACGTTTTTATGGCCATTCTAAAGAAGTAAATCCTATTCCTGGAGATGGATCTATTAGTAATGACGATTCTGTATCCGATTCCGATGACGACAATGTGCCATTATCTAATCTTCAATCATCGAAGCGACGGAGGACTCCTGTTGTGGTTCCCGATTCTGATCCTGACTCCTCTGAAGATGATTTTGAACCGGTTAAGTCTGTACAGTCAACGGCTTCGAAGAAAAAAAGGGCACTCAAAGAAAAAGTCGATTGGACTGATGCGAAAATGCCACCATATGATGTAAAGAATTTTGAATTTAGTGGCTGTACTGATTTGCCTCATTTTATCGAAGAGTTACAGTCTCCAGCAGATTTTTTTAATTTTTTTTTACGGATGAAATCATAAATAATATTGTGGTACAATCAAACTTGAAATCAGTTCAAGACAATGTCAATAAACCAGCGGGAATTACAAAGGACGAAATGGAGCAATTTATAGGTATTGCTATATTTACATCTTTAGTCCACCTGCCAGCTACCAGAATGTATTGGTCTAATACAGTAGGTCAACGCCAAGTTTATGAAACAATGACCTGCAATCGCTTTGAGTTGATAAAAAAGTGTCTTCACTTGAATAATAACGAGGATTTTATATCTTTTGGCAAACCAGGATACGACAAACTCTTCAAAATAAGACCTCTCTTGGAAAAAATAAGAGAGCGATTGTTTTTGGTACCCAAAGAAGAGCATCTTGTCGTAGATGAGCAAATGATACCTACGAAATGTCGACACGAACTTAAACAGTACAACCCTGCTAAACCTAGCAAATGGGGATATAAAAATCAAGTACTAAGCGGAGCTTCAGGATTCAGTTACGATTTTGATATTTTTGCCGGTGAACAAAGCAATACGTATCCAGATGATGCACCTGATCTAGGCGTCAGCTCCAATGTAGTAACACGACTAACGTCAACTGTTCCTCGAAATGTTAATCATAAAATATTCTTTGATAATTGGTTTAACAGCCCGAAACTACAGGTATACTTATTCCAAAATGGGATACTTCCACTGGGAACAGTAAGGCTGAACAGAGTACCGAATTCACAAATGCCTACTGAAAAGGAACTAAAAAAGTTGGGTCGTGGTGCAATGAAAGAAAAAGTTGCAACAATTGATAACGTTCAACTGAGTTTGGTATCGTGGTTCGATAATAAAGCTGTGAATTTACTTTCCGCATACGTCGGCAGCGATCCAGTTACATCTAAAACTCGTTATGTCAGGAAAGAGAAAAAGTACACCGAGATTCCATCACCTCAAGCTGTCGACGTTTACAATCAGCACATGGGAGGAGTGGACCTATTAGACTCTTTACTAGGTTTATACAGAATCACTATTAGATCCCGTAAATGGTACAAAAGGATCTTCTTCCATATGATTGATATGTGTGCAGTGAATGCTTGGTTGTTATGGCGCCGCATATCCGACGTGTACATGCCTTTGTATGATTTCAAGCTTGCTATCTCTGAACACTATCGAAAGGCAGGAAAAATCATGGCTAAGAAACGTGGGCGTCCTAGTGCAGCTAGTACTCCTAGCGGGACTCCTTCAGCAAGTAGGGCCAGTACACCAACCACTCCCACAGGCCGCCAAGTGGTAACCCCGCATTACAAAAAATCCAGAAAGACACCGTCAAGAATTCAAGACTTGCCACTCAACTCTGTACGTTCTGACAACTTGGATCATTTTCCCATACATGAGAAAACTCGCTTATTGTGTCAAAACAACTGTGGTTACCGATCTTATTTAAAATGTGAAAAATGTAACGTTCATTTATGCCTAAATGAAAAACGAAACTGCTTTAAAAATTTTCATAAGTAGTTAATACTATGCATACGAAGCCATAAATGCCATTTGTGAATAATCCCACGAATGCATGCGAAGCCATTAATGGTCATTTTTTTTAATTTTGTAATTAAAGGAAGAATATTTTTTTTTGTTACTTTTTCTTAATAAGGATACCAATTAAACTATATATTTCAAGTCAAATATTTTTTTTTTCGCACCCTTAGTAATTCATGCAGTAGAGGGTTAAAATTGACATGAACATAACAAATAACACACTATAAACAATTTTAAATTGCAATTTTAACTAACCACGTATTCCTGATGGTATTACAAATAAATAACGTTATATTAACATAGGTCGAATTTTGTCATTTTACATTAATAGTCTTATGGAACAAAATAAATCAGTAAATTGAGCCCCTCCTTATAAACATGTCCTTAACTCCTTAGGTGCTTGAGGAAAAGATAACAAAAGGTAAATTTTTTGGACTCGTAGTCACTTACCATCAAATACTGCAAAGGTTAATTGCTGTTTCGTTAAAAGATTTAACAAAAAATGTAAAAGTATCTTAGTCACATTTATTAGGACTTGTTACACACTTGGGAGTATTCATTTAAAAAATAATGAATATCTCGGAAAGTAACCGTTTTTCTACTATACATCATATAACTTTTTTTACTCCTAATAGTTGTTAGAATCTACAGTTTTTCGGGTTACTCGGGGGCACAGTGTATAAGGTGCTAACAAATTTGCTACCAATATTTTAACAAATGTTAAAATTATTGTATTATATATCGTATTGTAACAAAATATAAAAAAACCGTAAAAGAGATGACATAAAGAATAAAATTAAAATCGACCCAGAAATACGAGTACGGAAGATATAAACATTTTAAAACACTAATCAGACAGCGACTAGACAGAGAGATCCGATATGGACTATGACGTAGTAATAGTACACGGCCGCCATACAATCTCCATAATGGGCATTTCTCCAGAAATATGTCTGCGGTCACCTCATTCATCTGGCCCTTTTTCATACTAAATGTATGGAGACAGATGAATGAGTCGCAGACATATTTCTGGAGAAATGCCCTACTATATTCTGTTTTGGTAAATAAAAATAAAAATAAAAAATAAAATAGTTTATTTTTGCAAGTAGGCCCTCAAGGGCTCTTTTACAAGTCTGAGTCTAAATATGTATGTATTATTTCATTTCTTTTCTTTTGGCGCTTCGGGTAGTGACCTTCTGGTGAGAAGAAGCGCCGGAAGAAACTCACCAGTTTCTCTTTTTTAAAAACAGGTATGACATTATTACATTCTATTTCATTAATACGTTATAATAAACTTATAACTACATTTTCAGAGATGTAAAAGGTCTCTAGGCGTCAAAACAAGACAATTAAAATAATAGAAATAAATTGATAATAAAAATTCATGGAGATGTAAAGAGTCTCCGTTGTCAAAATATTAAGTTTTGGAGGTGTAAAGGACCTCCAAACGTCAAAATATAAAATAGGAATGTTTATACTAAATATATTACAGAAATGAAAATATTCTGCAACTCACACGATATAACTTAAAAACTAAATTAAAATAAAATGAATACAGTTTTTTCTTAGAGATGTATATGGTCTCTAAGTGTCAAAACAGTTAACAAGTTCAAAAACAGAAAAAAATCAACAAAAGAGACATTATATTAAAATGTAGTTATTTCCAGTTGCAGTTAATCCCAAGGTGCTTCATCATTCATGTAGTCTTGTGTGCTGTAATAAGCTTTGGACATGAGTTTACGCTTTACACAATTCTTGAATTTGCTAACAGATAATTCAGTTATGTTTCTTGGCAGTTTATTATAAAACCTTACACAATTACCCATGAATGATGTTTTTATTTTATGGAGCCGAGTGGTGGGCACTGCGAGCTTAAGTTTATTTCTAGTATTAATATTATGTATGTCACAATTCTTCTTAAAATTCATGATATTCTTATGTACATACATAATATTCTCATAGATGTATTGACAATGCAATGTCATTACATTAATGTCCTTAAACTTATCTCTAAGTGAGTCTCGATAGTTCATCTTATATATCGCTCGAATAGCCCTCTTCTGCAGAACAAATATAGTATTAAGCTCTGAAGCGCTAGCACTGCCCCACAGTAGAATACCATACGACATAATACTGTGGAAGTAACTAAAATATACTAATCGAGCTGTTTTGATGTCTGTTAATTGTCGGATCTTGTTGACTGCAAAAGCTGCAGAACTAAGTCTATTCGAGAGATTAGCAATATGGGGACCCCACTGGAGTTTATGATCCAATGTTATACCTAGAAAAACTGTACTATCAACTAGTTCCAATTCCTCATCCTTCACAATGACACTTGCTTGCTCGCGATTTACGTTACGCGTGACAAAGTTTATACATTTAGTCTTTCTTTCATTTAACAGTAAATTGTTAACATTGAACCAATTTACTACTTTAGAGATAGCATTGTTTACATCGTTGTAAGCTTGCTGCTGTCGCTTAACTTTGAAGATAAGTGAGGTGTCATCTGCAAACAATACTATATCATGGTGGGTCTTTACGAGGTATGGCAAGTCATTTATGTAAATAAGGAACAGGAATGGTCCCAATATTGAACCCTGCGGTAGGAAGAGATAGAGATAAATCTTTGTTGTCTTATATCTTGGTTATTTTATAGTTACTATTCGAAAAATATTTCTTTCCTAATAATTTCCTAATGAGCTTCTATTAAAGTAAATAAAAAAATATCATGCATATTCCCTATTACTGAGACAGAAACATATATGATATTTTATTTCAGATGGTTGACGGTTGATTGTATAAACGTACAATAACAGATACTTTTTTTTTACGATTTCTTACTAAATGCACGCCGGCTTTCATGAATCTTACGAAACTAATCTCACAAGATCGCAAAATAAAAAAAAAACGAACCAATTCGTTCCACTTCGACTCATAAGTTTCGGAAGCAGTAACCGATGGCAATCATAAATCGCAAAGGTTAAGTTCGCCGTAGCGGACGCTCGTATGGTCCGGTTGCACAATTAAGGCTTCGGAAAATTTCCAATAAAGCGTGTAACATTACCGCTCGGGCGACCAGGCGATCAGCGATACGAGGACACCGATTTAAATTCGTTTCGTGTTCAAAATTCCCATGTGAGGCGGGCGTCCGAATGGTTGACGCTTGTACTAAGTTGCCATCATATACGTTAAATCTAGCAGGCATCGGAAATTCAGATGCTTTTATACCTAAAATTGGCAAAATCGCGGGAAAATAAAGCAAAATATGGAATCGGTTTCTTAAACTTTTGATTTTAATAAAGTAGATGCCGGGATTCCTCGATTGTACAAAACGTCACGATAACGTCTCGCAAAATAGATTTAGGCTTTGGATATTTTTACCCGACTTCTGAAAACGAGTACATGGTAAATAACTGTAAATAAGTTCATTTAAATACTCAAATAGGTAGCATGCGTTTATTACAGTTGAATAAGTTAATTTAGAAATTCCGGGTTTAGTAATAAACTCGACTACGGCGAACTAACTTCCATAGAACGGTT
Source organism: Eudemis profundana (assembly GCA_947034925.1). Classification (NCBI taxonomy): domain Eukaryota; kingdom Metazoa; phylum Arthropoda; class Insecta; order Lepidoptera; family Tortricidae; genus Eudemis; species Eudemis profundana. Next base: position 21,308,826 of record OX344805.1, on the reverse strand, counting down.
CACAAACGGTCGCAACTGCTTAAATACAAACCAATTTCTTATGAAACCATTTTTCAAACCGAAAGAACGGTTCCGTTCCGTTTCTCAATAAACTCGAAAAGACCCACCTCTAGTAATAAACCCTTATCCCAAAAACATTCAAAATCTCGGCCGCCCCTCGTAAAACAATAATTGCATCCCCCGCTGCATTACACCCTCTGCTGAAAATATTTAAATCTGGGACGTACCGGAAACCGATTAGGGCTCGTTTCCGGCCCCGCACCTGGCTTAAGGGAATCTCTGGATAAAAACATCGTTACGGCCTCAACTAGAAGGTTTTTAGGGTTCCGTGCTGTAAGTAATTGAGGAAGATGGAAAGGTCGCGGCGTGACGTAATCGACAGATTTAAGGTGATTCGAGTCGGTAGGTTTTTCCATACAAACATAAAGGGGATCATTGTTTGCTTCCACGGCATTTGTGTTTAAAATATGTTTTTCAACACACTTGCTCATAAAGTGGCTCTTATTTCATGATTCTTACACGCGGAACGCAGCTTATTACACACAAGTGCGTTTTACTTTCCATTACCGCACTAGTGCTGTAATCACCGCCAATTGACCAATGAGAGCACGCCGTGGGGCCCGCCACGGATATTACCTATACCCGCGCAGCGCCGACGTGTGCCTGTACAGTGTGTGTACATGTACATGGGCGCGCGCCGCGCTCTACACCGACACCACACGACGAGGTTAGATAACCCACAAAATTAATACAAAAACAGAAGTTCTAAATAATAAATACATTTTATTTTTTACTAGCATTTTCCCGCGGCTTCGCCCGCGTTGTTCCCGTTATTGTCCTAAAGGAACTCTTTACCGGGATATAAAGTATCCTATGTTTCAATCCAGGACTTGGTCTACTTGCATGCCAAATTTCAGTTTGATCCATCCAGTTGTTACCCCGTTATAAGGTAACAAACATCCAAACATCCAAACATCCAAACATCTTCATTGGTCATTACAGTCTCAGTTATTACAGCCTCAACTGTAATGACCAACATAGCCCACTCGTATCATAATGTACTATTATTTCACAGTTCGATACATTTTGTCTGCGCGAAATGACATAATTGTCAAAGAATCGGAATTAACGTGCAATTCTGACTTAAATGTCAGCGCCATTTATCAGCAACATTTGAAACTAAACGGTGTTTTGCTAAAATTATAAATCACACAAGAGCGCACGAGCGCCACCAACAGCGGAGTTGAAGTAGACTGTGGTCGAAAAGGACTAGGAGAGAGAGAGAGAGAGAGATATGTTTTATCTTAAAAGTCTAGTAGTACTACAAGGTTTCGGCAATATACTCGTACACTTTTAAAGCCTTAATTTAGGTGAGTTTCACAAGAAAAATGCGGCCACTAACTCACACTAAAACTGAGTTTGAACCAATTATACAAAAAATACTGCACCCTCCAGATGAGTTTCTCAGTCTTAGCCGATATTTTATCTAAGGGCCTAAGCATTGATTTAGGGTTGCCAGATGGTCGGGATTTGGCGGAGTTCTCCCGAATTTTTGTATGTCCTCCCGACTTCCGACAAAGTAAAAAATCTCCCAAAAAGTTCTTTTTTTGCTAGCCTATCGTAGTGTCCCACTGCTCGGCAAAGGCCTCCTTTGATTTCCAATCGTCCCGGCTTCGAGCAAATTCTGGCCAGCCGTTAAGAAATGCGTCCAGGTCGTCCCGCCATCTTCGCCGCGGCCTACCACGTCTTCGCCACCCGTCTTGTGGCACCCACTCCGTGGCTAGTTTCGCCCACCTCCGTGGATGCATGCGGCAGACGTGGCCGGCCCAGTCCCACTTCAATCTAGCGGTCTTGGCACCAACATCAGCAATGCGGTTTTGAGTGCACAGCGTGGTGTTCCGAACCCGGTCAGTTCGTTTCACCCCTAGCATGCTGCGTTCCATCGCTCTTTGGCAAACCTTTAATTTGGTCTTTTGTGAGTCGGTAAGTTCATTTTATACAACAATAATTTTAAGTTCCGAATTTATTTCAAGCGAAACGTTGCTCTAAAAATTATTAAATGTGTGAAAAGTAACACAAAATACACACTTGTGGCAAGTTAAAAAATAAATTAAGTACTTTATAAAATTTTATTGGTTATTTGATAAAATGGGTAATGAAATAAACATGTTCTGTTGTTTTTGTTAGGTTACTTAATGTTAGACATTTATATATATCGGCAGCAGACGATGTAACAATAGTGTTAAATTTTGTAGCTTTTATAGTACATTACATAACTAGGGTGGTAATACAAAGAAAGGCCGAGATCGCAGAAGTTTGCGGCCCGAGCTGCAAGCGAGGGACGTAAATATGCGACCGAGGGCTTTCTTTATTACCTCCCGTGTTGTATACATCATTTTATGTCTACACTTCACCAGAAAGTGGCTTTTTCCGTACGCGCAGTGTGCGGAAAAAGTCACTTTATGGCCAGGTGTGGCATAAATATATTTACTTAAATTTGGTTTTACGTTCTCCCGACCTCTCATAATCCGAAGTCACATAATCCCGAAAAATGATTTTTTTTTTCCCAATAATAGGGCATTCGATCTGGCAACCCTAATTGATAGCCCTACCGGTTTCACGGAGAGATAGGTTCGGCCCATAAATAGCTCAATAACTTCAACTAACGATCATTACAAAAAGGTGAGTTTGGAACTTGGTGAAGCAAAATCGTAATTTGTTTTCATGAATGTTAAGGCTCATGTAGTTTTTATTCGACATCATCATAATGAGGGCTACCTTTTTTGTGCTCACCAGTTGGCGCCACTGTCGAGTAGGGTCCTGAAGTATAGCTGTCAGTTTGTTATTACGGGTGTGAAAACGAAGTTTACATTTCAATCGTATTTAATGCCTCAAAACCGTACCATAAAATATCGAGCATGCCGCAGTATTGCGTTTAGTTCGAAAAAACCGGTCAAGTGCGAGTCGGACTCGCGCACCGAGGGTTCCGTACAAACTCATAAGTAGATACGCGAATAGTTCAAGAAAAACTGTATGTCGATTTGTTTAGAAGAAGCAAATAAATATATGTTATGATTTTTGCAAATTTCTAAAAAACATTGCAAGTTAAAACAGTTATATTTTTCCTGTAATATTTAGAACCTGACGTGTAATGATTCTATTTAATAGCAAGGACGATTAAATCAAGAGGACTGTCATTCTCCATACGAAAAGCTGTTCCCCGAATTTACAACGCCATCTATGTATAAGCTTGGTAAAATAATTATTTACAATTTTTCAACTTTGCAAACGTGACATAGTATTTAAATGTTAGAATTTATTTATTATTAGCTGTTTACGAACTAATTGTTGTTCAATTATAACATCGTTAAATCCCCTAGCGTGAAACAGGCCATCGCTTAGTTTTGCTACTCTCCGCTAGATGGATTAATGGATGGATTAAGTTTATGTAAATTTCTAAAAAAGTATTAAAGTTAGGAAGACCGTTCTATTTTTCCTGTAATGTTCAGGTTGATATTGATAATTAGTAATTATGACACATTTTTCTGATCAGTAACTTCGGAGATAATAGGGGGGGAATGGTACATAAAAATGTATAAATCAAAAACTACTTAATTAAGAAAAAAAATAAAAATGGTGTTTTAATCTACAAATTAAGCCCTTTCATTTGATACCCCGCTCAATATAATAGCCCTACTTTCAATTTTAAAAGTCCCATTACGGAGCCTTTTAAAAAAAAAGTAAAAAAGGTACAAGATATTTTTTATGTCCAATAAGCTCGGGTTAGCTACTTTTAACAGTATTCCAAATTTCAAATCGATAGCATCAGTAGTTCCTGAGATATCTGGCTGTGACAGACGGACAGACAGACAGACAGACAGACAGACAGACAGACAGACAGACAGACAGACAGAGTCGCACCATAAGGGTTCCTTTTTTACCATTTTGGTACGGAACCCTAAAAAGAAGACATAAGTTTCCGAACGATGAAAATGTCTCAAATCACTGACATAATCTCAGATATCGATACATTTAGACTCAAAGGGCGTAAACGCCGTAGGTTCTAATGGCGTTTACGCCCTTTGAGTCCAAAGGTATCGATATTGCAAAATATTGATAACTAGCATTTTCCCGCGGCTTCGCCCGCGTTGTTCCCGTTACTCTTCCATGGGTACTCTTTACCGGGATATCGTAGAGTCCCGATACAAGCTTTCAACCCCCATTTAAATGGAATTTCGAAAAACGGTGAAACAACTTTTCATTTATTTTAATGACGAGTCTAAACATGAAGTTTCAAACCTCTTACTTCAAAAATCGTAGACTCTCCATACACATTTCGAACCCCTATTTGGACCCTACTATAAGGAACCTACGTGCCAAATTTGGAATTTCTAGGACCAGCGGTTCAGGCTGTGTGTTGAATCAACAGTTGCGATTTGAAATGAAATTTAAAGTGTACTAAAAATTAAAACGTAAGTTATTTTTAAATGTCGCTAAACAAATGTGGTTCAGTTTGAGGATTGCAATCTACGCTTTAATTATTTGCTCATTTGCTCCTAGTACAGGCAATACCTTTAATAATGAAACTTTCCTTTGTGTTACCATTATGTACAAAGCTTATATGGAAAAATGGTAACACAGCAGGAAAAAATGTTGGGTCATTTTTTTCCTTTGAGATTGTAAACCCGTAATTCTCAGTAGAAATAACATAATACTGGTAGAAAATTTAACAATAACATGCTCAAATGCCCTTCATTAACGGTTAGAGCTTCGCCGTAGTCGGGTAAAAACCAATCTTAAACTGAACGCCACTTCCCTAATGATGGAGTTTCTTGAAAATATAAAAATACTATGGTAATTCATAGTAGGAATGCTCGAAATATGAACAACACCAGCAAAATGGTTGTTTGCAACTTGTTATCGGCACCAATCAATTGCATTTTCCCCGGTAAATCAATTAGCGCTTTTAAAAGCGCAGAGAGCTTTTCTTTCAAAAGCTTTTAGAAGGTGGCCGCTTAGTATGCGTCGGCACGGCTATAGTAATCACTTTTCTGCTCGCCGATCTGGAATTTTATCGTAAATTAAAATTTGTAAGGAAATGCGGTTAGACTAGGCTTCGAGAAATTGATGAAAGTATAGCATATCATAAAATCATTTTGATAAACAGTGCTGAGGCTGTTTATCAAAATATAAATCATGTCATTAAAATGTACAGATACGTTACGTTAAAATACACAATATGAATAAAAATATGATAAGTACACATTACACTGAAACCAATAAGAAAACTAAAATTAAAAACTTAGGCTGGACCCCTCGACAGGGCTCCGCGGTGCGATGCGGTCTGCACAGGAGCGCACTCTGTGGCGACCTATGGGAGAGGAGAGGCCTCCAGCCAGAGGCGTAGCGAGGGTGGTGCAGGCAGGGCACGTGCCCTGGCCGCCAACAAGAGGGGGGCGCAAAACAACGAAATTTAGTAACTACCTATTAAAAAAATAAGTCTTGAACTAGAATGCACGAGAGTCTATTAGAAGGCCGACACTGAAGGTGGAGGGCTTTTAATGACTCGAGTTTGTAACCCGCTTACTACCCGTGATACACACAATCTTTTTCATCACATTTGCGAGGAAAAACAAAACAAAAATCAAACAAACTAAACGCACCCGCTAAAAGACAACTTCAAATGTCAACTTTTTTAAATTAGTCTTCCACAGATAATGGTAAGAAACAGCGTTTTCAATCTTAACATTATGAGATTAAGTTTTATATGCAGTAAAATTGGTTTTGTAGCCAAGTTTTGAAGATAGGAAATGGGTTATTCTTCAGAAATATGTCTGCGACTTATTCCTCTGTCTCCATACATTTAGTATGAAAAACGGGCCAGAGGAATAAGGTGACCACAGACATATTTCTGAAGAACAACCCGAATAAGCCTTGGCTGTATATTTTAAAACTAAACTCTTATCTCCCTCGGGAGTTATAGATTTTCATACAGATTTAGGTACCTCCCTTGGGAGCAATAGATTCTTATAACCCACAGGAGGTAAATCGGCTCTAGCTGCTCTATACGCCTGCGTGTTATAACACCCTTTATGAGCAAGCGATGAAATAGATATTAACCTAATCATGACAGTTTGAGGAGATATGTTTGCAGCTCCGACTGAAAACCGTTGCGTTTTCCGGAACGCGACGCTCTCATTAGCGCAGTCGCAATTCCGCGTATTGGGAATCACACGGGCCGCCGAGCGACACCACACACTCTCCAAACAGTAATCAAGTTAACTATCATCATAATCATCAGTCTATATATGCCCCATTACTGGATACATGTCGACTCTAAGAGAGGTTACGCACGGGTTTCGTAGCGCTGTTCCTTTTACACCCTAACAATAAACAGAGACAGCGCTACTAACGCGCGACTGCATCGCTACAAAAAGTCGCCGTGCGCTACCTCCCTAATAGCAGGTGTGGCATAAAACTATATTATTGACGTATATTGCCATAATCTTGACCAGTGGCGTGCACTCTATAAAAACAAATGACACTATTTACCCTAGTTTCTTCCGTACTAAGGGTAAAGTCGAATATCAAATTCGAGATCAAAAATGTAAACAAACAACTGTCAATGTCAAAGTGACCTTCCAGGGGTATAAAATCTTTTCTATCTAATGCATGATTTATTTATTTATTTATTTAACATTTACAACGCGATCAATACAAATTTTCAACCACCCTCTTTTGTTTTTTTTTCACGTACTTTTTATTCGGCCGTTTTACAACTAGCCAGTATATTGTGAAGTAAAAAAGGTTTAGTCTAAAAAACGATTATACTCATTAAACAACACGCACAAATAGAAAACTTAACAAGAAACAAAAATCAAAATGCAACGAAATACAATTATACATAGAAAGAAATTTAAAAATGTATAAATGATCGCGAACATTTTGATAATAATATTAAAAATAAACTGTTGTTTTAATTACATACCAAATGTTTAAAACTTCTTACCATTACCAGTAGTATAAATTTAAACTCCATATAATTTACTTAAACACCACAAATACGTTATAAATAGTACATTACACAACTAGGGTGGCAATACAAAGAAAGGCCGAGATCGCAGAAGTTTGCGGCCCGAGCTGCAAGCGAGGGACGTAAATATGCGATCGAGGGCTCTCTTTATTACCTCCCGTGTTGTGTACATCATTTTATGTCTACACTGGGCCAGAAAGCGGCTTTTTTCGTACGCGCAGCGTGCGGAAAAAGCCACTTTATGGCCAGGTGTGGCATAAAAAATATTAATTCGCTATAAGTATAACTAAGTAACATATTGTTAAATATCCATACAACAGTGTTTACCTGTGAATATTTTATTTTTTATAATTATTTCAATGATTTTAGACTTACCACCTCTAGCGTTTATTTTTTTAATGGTGGCAACCCACTTGTTTACATTTTTGATCTCGAATTCGATATTCTACTTTAGAACGGTAGAAATTAGTAGGATAGCCGGTATCTTACGGTACCTGCCCTGCTACCCTTAAATCTTTATGGAGTACACGCCACTGATGATGATATAGTTTGAGGAGATATGTTTGCGTCGCGTTTTCCGGAACGACGCTCTCATTAGCGCAGTCGAAATTCCGCATAATCGGAATCACACGGGCCGCCGAGCGACACCGCACTCTACGAATAATAGTCAAGCTAATTACTTACTATCTTCATCACCATCAACCTACCTATATGGAAAAAATCTATGAGTCCTGGAGGGGAACTACCTTAAATCCTTTAGTTAGCTCATTTTACTGAAAGGAAACATTCCTTTATTTTTAAAATGAAACAAAACTGCATTCAAAGATTTTCTAAAATTCGCTTGTCTCACCCGGGAATCAAACCAACTAAAAATTCAAAAATAGGCACTCGCTGGGCTTGGCTGATTATAACTTCAAAATATTAGCCGCCTGCCCTGCCTGGCCTTTTATATGAATAGTACTAACCGTTGCTATCGAGTATGCAACATTTACTGTGACAGCACTATTCAAAACGTTGCGACGAAAAGCGGCATTCGATTTGTGCTGGCACGATGTTATAATTAGAGCTCGTGGTACACACCTCACCACGGAATTCATTAACACAGCCAATAGGATCACAGCTTCCCTGTCAAAACCGTCCCAAACTTCAACCCGTGCACTAATCTAAATATAAAAAAATAAATCCTATCTTTACATGTAAAAAGATGCAAGTCTCACAACGCAGTTCTTCTACAACAAAAAAGTTTTGAGATGTAATGTTAAACCAAGTCAGTACTGGGGGGATGTCCACAGAACTCGATTTCCATCGACTTGCTTATTATTTACCCGTGGGAGATTCTTTACTTGAGAACTATAAAATGTGTTCCTCCACGGTACCCTCCGTACCAAGTGCGGAGCTAGTACTTAGTCTTGAAGAAAAAAACTATAGCATCAAATGAATTTCTCACATCAGTAGGTTTGTAACCAATCAAAATTTTTTATCTTTTAAACTATATGCAACCTTTTTGAAATAGCTTCTTCTCAAACTTAATATTAATATTTGTCATACATCACTTTAGACTCAAACATTAAGTTGGTTATCAGCCCCACTGATACATTTTTTTTCATCGGGACGCGGTCCTTGTGTGCTGCTGGTGCGAGAAGATCGACCCCGCCGGCGGGGTCGACGCCGTGTGCGTCGGACTCCGTCCGACGACCTCGCAGCTATGATTCTTTCAAATCCTGCTGAGATGTCGTCGTCCGGATCGGTCAGGAAGCTCCTGGGGTGCCGGGACGGGCTCAGCTCAGCGTCAGGACCCGGAACAGAGGGAACATAGCCAGCCGCTTTCCTAATAAGTGGATTATGTTGCTTAGCCGTCCTAAAGTACCGTTTTGAAGCCATCTTAAAGAAACCTTGAATCGACGGAAGCTTGTATTCAAGGTGAAGGCTAAGATTCCTAACATACCACGGGGTTTCGGTCATCCTACGAATGAACTTATTCTGTACGACTTACAAACGTGTTTTAGGCACATCTGCGAACACTACACTGGCGTAGGTCATGATGGGACGAATACAAGTTTTGTAAAGCATTTTACTCCGCTTGTTAATCATCCCGCCTAATCTTTTCATAAAAAAGAGAGCGCGGCCGCGAACGCGTTTTATATGACTACGGAAAGATAAGAGTTTATCAAGTATAACCTAAGTATTTAACCTCATTAACCCAGGGGATGGGTAATCCGAATAATTGGATAGGAGCTAACCTTTCCATTATTAGCTTCTTAGTCGGAAAAAATACAATCGCAGCACTTTTCTCAGGATTAACTTCGATGCGCCAAAGATTAACCCACCGCCCTAGGGCGGCGATCGCCTCCTGTAGCCATCTGCGTATAAGCCTGGGCTTAGTGTGCGATGTGTAGAGGGCCGTGTCGTCCGCAAACAACTCCAGATGCACTTTATCGTGCCTGGGAATGTCGTTTGTGAACAGGGAGTAGAGCGTGGGGGAGAGTACGGAGCCTTGCGGGACTCCGGCGCGGATGGGATGCGGTGCCAATAACGTTCCCTCCAGTCGGTAACGGAAGCTTCGATCCGTGAGAAAATCTCGTATTATGAGTACGCCACTGATACTTATAAAAGTGGGCGTTATGGGGCACATTTCAACGTCATTTTTGTTCGGCGTTATCGTTCCATACATTATATTTCGATGTTGTTGCCACTTTGACGGACCTCCGATTACAAACTGTTATAAATAGTTCACGGGTCAAGTTATATTAGAGTCGAGATCGTCGGTGAAATTGTGAATAATTTAAGCCTACAGTTCCAATGGGCTTTAGCATTATACCGGTCGATATGATACTTAAGGCACACACAGGCAAATCGTACATCACACATATGCAAGTCTATAAACACGTTATGCCTCTTTTAGAAATTATGAATAACACACGAAGAGAAAATGCTATGGGTAAAAAACCGGACAAGTGCGAGTCGGACTCGCCCAGGGAGGGTTCCGTACAAATAATTTAAATATATTTTTTAAAGACTATATTTTTTATGATTTTATTACAAATGTATAGTTTTCAGTTTTTTCCTTATACTTTATAATATGTAATAATATCCTCTGATATTACTGGCCAAATTTCATAGTTCTTCGTCAACGGAAAGTACCCTATAAATTTTGGTTTCCTTGAGAGAGTCGAAATGTCCGTTTTTACGGCATAAATGGCCATCTTAGAAGTTTGATTTTTTTATAGCTACAAGGTTTCGTAAACTTGACTCAACTCTATACCTCCACGCGTTCTCGAGATAAAGGGTCTTGACAGACGGACGGACGGACGGACGGACGAAAGGACAGACGGACAACAAAGTGATCTTATAAGGGTTTAGTCTAGGGGTTGGTCTAGGTTGATTTGTGTAAGATTGTCACCATATTTATATACACAATATTTATTTATTTTATTTTTATTTTAAGAATTTGTTTTTACTTTAATCCCACAAACAGTCATTTCAAAAAGATTACGAGAGGCCCATACATTCCGAACTACAATACTTATGATTTTTTTATTGTAGCATTAACGACTGCCAACGAATTCTAAATATCTTATTAGAAGAGAAGAGAATGACTTGGGTAGAGTTTCGGTAGCGTAGTTGATTTGTTCCTGACTCGTCATATTCCTAATTGGACATATTCCTTATTCGACACTTTCCTAACTGGTCAGCTTCCTGACTCGTCATATTCCTAATTGGTCATATTCCTTATGCGACACTTTCCTAACTGGTCATATTCCTAACTAGTCATATTCCGGATTCGGCATATTTCTGCCGAGGAGATGCAGGTTCGAATCCCGCCCGAGACATATATTTTAAAATGTTTCTCTTCTAATAAAATATTACATTATTATTATATCTATTGCTGAATTATCTCGCCCCATCAAAAAGGTTATGAAAGCCAAACTCCCGAAGACCGCCAGATCTCCCTAAAGGATAAGGATAGAAATGAAATTAGCGATTCACAAAGTTGTAGCGGGCGGGTATCGGGCGGTATCGGGCGTCGGGCGGGTAATAGCGCACGTCCGACTTGCCCAACTCTTGAGAGAGTGCAGCTGCGAACCAGGCAGAGCGCTTGGTCTGAGGAAAAAGATGCAGCGTTTGTATCACACTAATATTATAAATGTGAAATCGTCGAACTTACCCAACTCTTGAAAGATTGCAGCTGCGAACCAGGCAGGGCGATTGGTCTGAGGAATAACCACATTTTTACTAAAAAAAACCCGACCGCGGTGCACTTTGAAGCTGCATAAAATCCGCCATTTTGTTTATTTTAACGAACCACATACCCATACCCAGTGACACTCGCACCATCAAGACGAATCTAATGATGTATCATTTATCAAAATCGGATCTGCCGTTGAGTAGTTACGAGCGGACACAGGAACGGACATACATATATACATACAGGTCAAACCCCTCCTTTGGGCTTCGCCGCAGTCGGGTAAAAAGATGCAGCGTTTGGATCACACTAATATTATAAATGTGAAAGCGTCTAACTTACCCAACTCTTGAGAGAGTGCAGCTGCAAACCAGGCAGAGCGATTGGTCTGAGGAAAAAGATGCAGCGTTTGGATCACACTAATATTATAAATGTGAAAGTGACCAACTTACCCAACTCTTGAAAGATTGCAGCTGCGAACCAGGCAGAGCGATTGGTCTGAGGAAAAAGATGCAGCGTTTGGATCACACTAATATTATAAATGTGAAAGTGACCAACTTACCCAACTCTTGAAAGATTGCAGCTGCGAACCAGGCACAGCGATTGGTCTGAAGAAAAAGATGCAGCGTTTGGATCACACTAATATTATAAATGTGAAAGTGACCAACTTACCCAACTCTTGAAAGATTGCAGCTGCGAACCAGGCAGAGCGATTGTTCTGAGGAAAAAGATGCAGCGTTTGGATTACACTACTATTATAAATGTGAAAGCGTCCAGCTTACCCAACTCTTGAAAGATTGCAGCTGTGAACCAGAGAGAGCGCTTAGCCTGTGGGAGAAGATACAGCGACGCATGTATTTAGCGATTCACGAAGTTGTAGCGAGCGGGTATCGTGAGGCGTCGAGCAGGGTAATAGCACGCGTCCGACTTACCCAACTCTCTCGAGAGGGAGAGCGCTTGGGTATAAGGAACGTGCAGGAAATCGACATTAAATCGACAAAAGAAAAAAAATCATACTGATTAGAAAACCCCTGCATGACAGAGTACAAGATTCGGTTTGGTCGCACCAGTTGACAGCACCTTCGTTTTGCACGTCCCTATCGTGCGAGGTTGGGTGGGGTAATAGTACACGTCCGACTTGCTTAACCTTTGAGAGAGTGCAGCTGCGAACTAGGGAGAGCGGTTGGTTTGAGGGAAAAGATTCAGCAACGCATGAATTTAGCGATTGACAAAGTTGTAGCGAGCGGGTATCGTGCGGGGTCGAGCAGGGTAATAGCACGCGTCCGACTTACCCAACTCTCTCCAGAGTGCAGCTGTAAACCAGGGAGAGCGCTTGGTCTATTGGAAAAGATTTAGCGATGCATGAATTTACGGTTCTTCTGCAGAAATATGTCTGCGACTTATTCCTGTGTCTCTGGCACTGGAAATGCATTGCGCATATCTCCCTGGCCCTTACCAGTGCCCTTTCCCAGGCCCTTAAGGCCGTTCGGGGAGATTATGTGGGACTCACCCCCTTAGAAGGAGAAAGGCATACCCACTAAAACCACACCGGTGAAAGAGCCTCTACAGCGGGGCGTGCATCCGCGGTCCGCTGCTGTACGTCGGAAGTGGCCGGAGCTCAGGAGCTCGCGTCCGGGGTTTTGGGGGCGCTGACCTGACATCTAGGATGCCAAGGCCGGACTGCACTGGTCTTCTGCTGGACCTGTGAAGCTGACAGAAAATGAGTGTGAGAGAGAATCCTAGACTTATTACGAACTGGCTCCTCTAATTTGAGCCGCCGGAAAAAGATTCGGTGTCTTGATCCTAAATATTGCAAAAATCTAGCGCTATTGTTAATACGATGGCAACCATTTGTGACATCTATCAAAACTCGTAACAAGTTCCGATCAATAACAACTGAGCTTTAAGCTTTAAAGCAAAAACCCACTGGAAAGATTTCTCTGTTACCTTCTCTTCTTGTGTTAGTTGTTACATGCAAGATGTGTGAAATGAACGATTTACATAGCAGTGATGAGTCTACGCAATGTGTGCATCTTTTTCGCTTGGAAAACTGTCACCGGAGAGACCCTAAAGTTACATAATACTGTCACTCCTAAAAGAAATAGTCCTACGTTGATATCTTTTTTGTGACATTATAGGGTCGCTCGTGGCTTGGACGGCCCTTATCTAGCATCGCCGCTGTAATTGGAGCTAGGGTTGATTTCTTTTGCTCGCCGCAGGCACAATGCCCGCGTTACGTGCATTCATTAAATCGCACTGTTCTATCTCTTGTCCCGCTCTAAATTGTCCTGCGTTAGTCTCGCTAGAATAACCTACTGTTGACGACAGGATGTGTGTTGCACAGCGAGTTTTACTGAACTATCTGCATTTGTGGTAGAGGGGTTACTATTATGTTGCATAATCTTTTTTGGTCGAATCATCATTTGGCAGAATTCATCATTTGGCATAATGCATTTTGTTCTGAAACTTTAAACTTTTCGGGATTGTTATGTTACAAACCTAACCTAACCTATTTAACAGGATAATGCCTTAAAGAGTCCTGAAAATTCTACAGTTTCAGAAAAAAATGCATTATGCCAAATGATGAATTCTGCCAAATGATGATTCGACCAAAAAAGATTCTGCAACATGAGGCGTACCCGTGGTAGAGAATAAGTACAGATGAGAGAATTCAACTGAAGTTAAACTTTGCTTTATTTTAATAGTCTATCCATAATTTATTGAATCAGGCGTTACTTTGCGGCGATCCATGTTAATTAAAACAAAAACATTGCTTTGCTAATCCACGATGTGATAACGTGTTAGGCAATTAGTGTTAGCCCGTTATAATACAGTACTTGCGTATTTTTTTTCTTCTCATTTCGTCAGCGGACGCCGGACGGTCAACATCTCCAGCTTCTCCTGAGGATGCCTCGTGGAGAGGCGAAACACGTGTCGAGTCTTGTATTTTTGATGGTGGTTTGTTTTTATTTGCATCTTTTTTCGTTTTGCATGTAAGTGCAGGAGGAAAAGAAACGCAAGTAATTATAACGGGCTAGCACTAATGGGCATTTCTCCAGAAATATGTCTGCGGTCACCTCATTCATCTGGCCCTTTTTCTTACTAAATGTATGGAGACAGATGAATGAGTCGCAGACATATTTCTGGAGAAATGCCCTAGGTAATTGTCTAACACGTTATCATATCGCAGATTAGCAAAGCAATATTTCCTATAGATCAAATTAGTTACTATTTATGTTCAGTCAGTCAGTTTCTATGAAAAATAATAATATGTTGTCATTTTACTCAGCTGTCGAATCACATCCGTGGTTTTCATTTTGAATTTTTTTTAATCAGTTTTAGGCTAGCATGGAATAATTTGTATTGACCACAGGCAATCTACAGTCTACACCGACCTTCCGACCGATAACCGCTGGAGTAGATAAGTGTGTTCTGAAGTTCGCGTCTTGGCATATGTCGCATGGGACTGTGGCCAGATGGCGTGGCGGGACGACTTGCATAAGGGAGCCGGCAGCGACTGGATGCATAAAGCAGTAGACCGGGCTCTGTGGCTTACCTTGGGAGATGCCTATGTCCAGCAGTGGACTGCAACGGGCTGATGATGATGATGAACCTACACTGATAGATACGGTAACCGGGACACTGTTCTTAAAGCCATTGCACGGTAGTTTATAAAGATTTTCTCTGACCAATAAATTTTCGGGGTTAAACCAGTAAACTCTATTGTTTACTGGTTGAAAGTTTTAAAATGCAGAACACGCTTACTCCAGCGGTTATCGGCTCTGCGACATATGTGACCAGCCCATTGCCACCTCAACCTACTAACTTTCAGAGCTATGTCGGTAACCTTGGTTCTCTGACGGTGACGGATCATCTCGTTCCGAATTTTGTCCTTCAGAGAGGCTCCGAGCATAGCTCTTTCCATAGCACGTTGAGTGACTTTAAGCTTGTGGATCCTCTATCGTTTATAATTAAAGTTAACTGTGATCACCACCGCTTGATACTATATTTGCTGGAACACGAATGAAAAAAAACCGCCGCGGTCGAAACGCTTTGAAATCGACCTTCAATAGCCTGGTCCTCAGCCATGTGTTTTAGGTCCTGGTACGACACGACATTGACCTTAACTTTGAGCTAAGAACGTCTTATTAAAATCTATATCTGGAGCATTGCATTATATTAGTGTGAAACGTGGACGACAACACAACGAGACAGAGAAAGAGTAGAGGTGTTCGAAATGTGGTGCTGGAGGAGGATGGAGCGTATAAGCTGGACGGAACGAAGAACAAATGAAGAAGTGCTGCAAATTGTGGGAGAGAAGAGGGCCATAATGACGACTATAGAAAATTGATTTTGATTTAGTCGGCGTCTTCATTGCTGAAGGTCGTGTCTAGTTTGAAATTTGATGCACCAAGCTTTTCCAAGCGTCTCTGTCCTCGGCGGTCTTCATGGCATTAGGTATTGGCAGGCCAGTGAGCTTTTTGATTAGGTCTGACCAACGGGTAGGCGATCGACCGCGTGGTCTTTTCCCGTCTACCTGCCCAACTACTATCAGCTTCTCCAAGTTGTCCGGGTTCCTGCGAGCAACATGTCCGAAGTAGTTTAGTATCCGCTGGGAGCAGATAGTGGACAGCCTTGTTGTTATTCCGAGCTCCTTGAGAATGGACACGTTGGTGCGGCGTGCGGTTCAAGGAATTCGCAACATACGCCGCCAACACCACATTTAACAACACACTATAGAAAATAGACGTGGCAAAATGATAGGCCACCTGGTTCGACACGATATGTTCTTAAAGATAATCCTAGAAGGATAAATTGCATTGCTACCCAGTATTAAAAAGATTCTTAAAGTATTAAAAAGGAACCTCATCAAAATTCCTCCAGCTCCCATCCGATTCCGACCGCTCAATTCCTAACAGCCACATAAAGCTGCATTCTCGCGCCAATTCTTAAAATATCTTGAAAAATACCCAATTGTATCAGCCATACGTCAAGTAAACGGGCACATGCGCTGCAGACGAGTCTCGGGCACGTGCCTCGCATCAATAGGGTTATACCGATACGGTAACCGGGATACCGTTCTTGAAGCACTGCGCGGTATTTTATAAAGATTTCCTTTGACCAATAAATTTTCGGAGTTAAAATAGAGTTTACTGGTTGGAAGTTTTAAAATGTGTCCGCTTGGGGACTTTAGCACGAGAATGTAAATTCGGATTGAGATATTAAAATTTCAAGTCCTAAAACTCTTGGTGAGTTTTACAGCAATATCAAACCATAATACGCGAAAATGTAATAAAACGTATAGTAAAAGACTGCCTAACTATGACAATGTTTCATCATTTTTCTAAATAAAACAAATTTCGTATACATCTTATTTACAATATTTCAATCACTAAAAAGGTAAGCAACCAAACCTTGTCGTTTTAATGTGGTCGCATTTTTTTCTAAAAAACAACCGATTACTTTAACTGCGAAATGAACGAAATGCTTTGCCAGGATTTGGCGTTGTAAGCCTTGTCTTTAAATTTACCTCTTTTTATATACCAAACTGGTTTCTGAAGGTAAAAGGATGCGAGAAGTTTGATGTTAACCTAGTTAAGACTATAGGTACTCGTAATTTGTTCAATAGTTTCTCTTGATACTACAATTTAATCACTTGTAACCTCGTAACGTAATTACCAGGCGCCCAGAACAATCAAGCGGCCCGAAAAAATGCAGGTGCCCTATTTTACGAGTAATCCTTCTCAGAAATCTGTTTAATAAAATTAATATCCCCGTTAGCCGAGACTGGCGCAAAGATCAACTTTCGCTCAAACTAGCCCATAATGAGCGATCGGTTACACTCATCCATCAATCGGTTTCCACTCGATTTACCAACTTAATCAGATGACGCGGCGCAATTATGGCGCAGCCAATATGGCGCTCCATATCAGCGTCGAATATTGTGGCGCCCGAGCGCTGATGCCCTGGTAACGCGATGAGATGTTCGTGATTTTATTTTGTTTTCCGAAAGAAAATGCGGCAAAATTATGACATGTCGTTCTTGGCTGGCTTGTTTTTCTGGTTATTTTGGCGGTTATCTCGTTAGCGAGTTGTTTACCAAGTCGGTTAGTTTGTCAGCCAGTTAGTGGAGTTTGACTCAAGAAAGTTAGTTTGCATCGCTGCGCTCCCAGCATTAATCAAAACTGAATAATTATTTCGAACTTTCGGGAAACAACCATTGAAATAACGGTATTAAAAGCCATCTTTCAGAATTACGAGTAAGTACATTATTTTGGACTGAATCTGCTATACAATCTACACGACTGTTTAATAACTATCAAAATAAAAACATTTAATTTTAAAACAAGCTTTTAATGGAAAGTAATCAAGAGGAGAAACATACCATACACAGCCCTATTTGACAGTTCTAGCATTTACCATCAGGGAGTTCCAGTCTCTACGTCCTGGCTTCATCATCCGATCAACTCGACGGTACTATAATATTACATTAGTTATCATCGAACTTACATAATTATAAGCAACATTTCAGTTGAATCGAATAGCATCAATTAGTTGAATCCTCCTCCTCCTTTCGTCGATTTTCTCATTATCACAGAATAATCAGTAACTAAGTACAGTAGGCTTATGATGCTACGCTTCTTCGTGCGATAAATAAATGACTAAGCATCCGTCACTCTCACACACTATTTGTCCACCCCGCTGCGCCCAGCTCCGCGTCAGTGGAGACGCACCCTTACTTATACAAACATCACAAGTCAAAAGAAAGCTCCAAAAACATCCAAACATCTTCACAAACTTTCACATTCATAATATTAGTTGTTAATGATAGTAGGATAGGGTTGGATTTTTCTTAACATAACCTGTTTATAATTAGGATTCTGTACCTGTTATGTTTGTTATGGTGCGACTCTGTCTGTCTGTCCGTCTGTCTGTCGGTCCATCTATCACAGCCAGATATCTCAGGAACTACTGCTGCTATCGATTTGAAAGGAGATTGACAAGGTTTGGACCAAAATGCTGCCCAGAGATGAAAATATCTCTAACGAGTTCCTTGCGTTACTTTCTATTAGAAAATACAAATATTTTCAAAATCGGTCCAGGAGAAAAAAAATACATTATTTTTTGTTTTTTAGCGAGCGAGCGCTTTCGGTTTTACTTTGCACTTTCAGTTTTTTGTTTGAGAGCGATTATCAATAGTACATTACATAACTAGGGTGGTAAAATAAAAAAAGGCCGAGATCGCAGATGTTTGCGGCCCGAGCTGCAAGCGAGGGACGTAAATATGCGATCGAGGGCTTTCTTTATTACCTCCCGTGTGGTGTACATCATTTTAACCACTGTTACATATTAAACGATGAGGACAATCGAGATCGTGGGCTAGAGTGCATACGAAACGATTGCTGTACATGTTTCACGGGCCGGAGAACAATTGGCTGTTGTGCGCATGTTATGTGCCTAGTTTGGTTCTTAGAGTGCATCAAGACGTTCTTCGGCGCCCTGCTCAATTCCTAGATACCATATTATAGATGACAATGACGACGATTAGACGACGAGATTACAGTAAAATCTGTTACTTTTAATGTAAGAAATAATTAATTTTTAGTGCCCATCAAAAACTAATAGATCTTAAAGCGCTTTAGTATACAGTCTAGTGTTAGCATAAGGAGCATAATGCACTGTATATTTAGTCTGGGCAGCACTTGGTCCAACTCCCATACAAAGTGGTCAATCTCCTTTGGAATAGTTTTAAAAATCGCTAACCCGACTCTATTGGATATAATAAAAATGTTATAACGTATTTTTTACATTTTATTTATAGTTAAGATTAAGAAACTGCACTAATATTGTAAGACAAAGTTAAGTACCAGGGTTATATAAAACAGTGGAGACCGTAATGAGAGAAATAAATCTTAATAGCAGTAACGAAGTGCATTGCATCGCGACAATGAATGCAAATAGAATGCCCGAGTTATCGCCGGGCGGGCGGTACATAATAGGCTGTCATACAAAACAACAGTTTTACAAACTTCGAGCTACCACAGAATAGCAATTTTCTATTAACATTATTATATTCGGATTTGAAGATAACCCACACTAGCGTCTTTGGAACGCGTCCACGAAAGTCGCCGGGATCCCACCATTAGTATTGCCAAGTTCCTTCATTCTCTGACCAGCTAGAACAAGAGTTCCGCACAGTATATTACATTGTCACTGCCTCCTCTTTATACATTCTACAATGCGTTCATAATTATTAATTAATAAAGGAGCATTTCTCCAGAAATATGTCTGCGGTCACCTCATTCATCTGGCCCTTTTTCATACTAAATGTAGATTGAGACCATCAAAGTGGGGCCTTTTGACGCTTGCAACAACTTCTAGAGGTAAAAATTGTACCATGGCGTGACGCGAAACTTCAAAGCATAGCTATCATCGTTATGTTTTTGTTTTTTGTTTGTCAAACAAAAGAAAATATTTACAATAATTTTAAATAATCTAACTGACCGTTCAAACAGGGTTTTTAACGATCATGCCTATTACATATCAGACAGCTTTGTATGGCAACCGGTAGCAGGCGGTCCTCTTAAGACTGCGGGTTATTTCCACTTGTGTTACCCCGGTTTTTATTATAAAATGGAATAATGAAAACGTCGGGTGTTCGCTGTCTGGCTCTTAATAGTTTGCGGGCTGCGGGTCGTTTACCCTGTAGGAGTATTCATGGCTTTGTTTCATTTCATTTTTATACGATAAACTTTTGTGTTCCTGCAGTCCTGGTACATAAGCGTTTAAGATAAATTTTTATGCTGCACTTTTCCACCGTATTTCATTTGTTTTTTGCCGTATCTTCAAAACAATTGGGTCTCATTATTGCTTACTTTAGTTATTCGTGTTTTTCTTTTATCAACATTTAATATAACAATCTTTATGTTTTTATAAAAAACGAAAATTGCTCAATTTTAACAAGAATCAGTTTTATTCGCAACATTATGGTTACTGAGTAAACTAACCCAACGCCACATTGTCTTGCCAACGATAAATTTAATAGGTACTGACTAATTGCTGTCATCTATGAGAGTAGGCTTGATCCCGGCTGTGGGGCGTATATAGGCTTATAATGATGTTTATTGACCGAGCGAGCGCGAAACGTCAGGGAAGTGTCTCTGTTTCATCTTGGGCAAATATGTTTTCGTATGTCTGTCCGGATATTATCCAGCTGTTTTGCTCTACAAGTCGCATTTATCAACCGATTCTCGTGAAATTTTGTGAGTCTGTTCGATAATTATATAGAATGTTTTAGTCGATTCAGTTTTTGGAAAAATTTTAATATGATGTAGTCACGAAGCTTAACAGGTCTACAGCTCACAGGGCACAGTTTAGCGGGAGGGTAATTCCATGAAAATGTAACAAAACTTACCATTTCATCGCGTATTTCTTTATTTATGATGCAAATGTAAGTGTTAATTTTGCTCTAGATAAGTACTTTGATCCCTAGATATATTGACACTTAATTGCACCATTGATAAGAAAACAAACGAAATATTGGTAACTTACGTTACATTCTGCCATGGAATTGCCAAGTACAGAAAAAAGTTCGCTAAACTACGATGCTGTTTGTATTAAATAATTCCGCCCGAGTGTTCCAGAAACGACGAGACGGGTCTGTCAGTATGTGCATGCAACTGAATAGTGCAGCGACACGATTCGGTGACATGCAGCGAGCCGAGCGGTCGCATGCTCGCATGCGACCATTCCGTCCAAAACGTATGATCTTACACAGACTTAGCATTCAAGCGAATTTCGCTGTCCTTATTCCTTTGTTCGTTGCAACTCGCAACCATGGTATTTCAAATGATGATGGTACTTATTGTCGCGGCATATTTAATATTCCGGTGTGAGATGTATTTATGATGACGCTCCTGTCATCTGGTATGTTCTACATCGCGCTATCGAAGTTTTCTAAGTCGGTTGCATAATAGTACATTACACAACTAGGGTGGTAAAACAAAGAAAGGCCGAGATCGCATATTTACTCGCTTGCAGCTCGGGCCGCAAACTATGCGATCGACGGCTTTCTTTATTATTTACTTCCCGTGTTGTGTATGTGTACATCCTTTTATGTCAACACATGACCAGAAAGCGGCTTTATCCGTACGCGTAGCGTGCAGTAAAAGCCACTTTATGGCCAGGTGTGGCATGAATACAACTTCCGACTAACTCTCATTGAGATCTTTCTATTGTCATCTCTTCGCGGTCTCCAACAATGGACATAAACGCAACTCTGATGACTATGACGCAGATTCACAGCAAGCCAGACGCTCTATGAGTGTATCATCTAGCATGTCATATATTCCTGCCCTGGTATCCTCAGCTACTAGCGTCTCGACTGCACGCATCCGCTACTACTCTACTACTACTACTGCTACTTCTGCTACTACTCGCAGTCCTCGCACCCTCGCTCGCCTCTTCGGCTCTGAGCACTCTTGCTCGGCACACTCGTTCTGAGCACTGGCACTTGCAGCGGATCCTACAACGCATAAGCTGCACTTCATACCTCACCGGCCTCCGATCCCAAAGGGGTTGACGGGATTGGCTGATGTGGTAACGCGTCTCTGTCATCTGTCAGTTTTGGCATATTCTTACATCGCGCTATCGAAGTTTTGTAAGTCGGTTGCATAAATACAACTTTGGACTAGCTCTTATTGAACTTCGGTCCCAGGCACAACACCCGCCTGAAGAGAGATCTCTTTCCTCTCTTTTTTCTTGTTCTCTCCTCCCACATATTTATTTATTTCACAATACAAGAAAGTTCAAATACCTTAAGGCAAAAGTATTGAGCTGTTGAGACGAATCTCGGCCTGCCGTGGACCTGTAGATTAATTCACAACTTTTCCTTCAAGCTCATCTCTAATAATATTAGGGTTTATTATGTAGTTTGACTCGTGAAAAAATAACAGTTCGTATAGTAAGAATTATCTAAGGCGTCTGAATGTTTGTTCATTCTCTTTAGGAACATTCGGACACCTTAGTTCTTACTATAAACGGAGGTTTAGTGAACTGTCGGATATTTGCGAAGTAGAAGAAATGTTTTGTATTGACTACGAGCAAGTAACCTATTGTTTTTCCTTAACGGCTGGCCAGAATCTTATTTGCTCAGAGCCGGGACGACAGGAAATCAAAGGGGGAGACCGTTTCCCAGCAGTGGCATACAACGATAGGCTAGCAAAACAAAGTACCCTAATATTGCTCTTTCAAGCACTAAAATTGACACATCAAAACAATAGCAAAATGCTAATTCCCAAGCCCGCAGGCCTCGGGCGCACGCCCAATTTACGCGATAATGCCCGCAGTGAAACACCAAATAGCGTGTATTAAGCAAGAAAAAAGTATAATACCGCACTCCGGCGTGCCAGAACAACGTCAACGCGGCGATAAATTCAGATTAAGTGAGCGTCGTAATGATATATACGCGGTATTACTTACCAACTTAAAGGATAGCAACACTGCGGAGCGGACGAATGATGATCGCTATTAAAATTGGGGGAAGTTTGAATAAAAGCTAGACAATAGCTGTACAAGGAAGACGGTAATAAAGGCCTTGGATAACAGGTTTTTGTCATAAGTCGAAGGTTCGTATTTTATACACGAATGGAAAACTATGAAAGCAGCTGAAATATCTATGTCCTCACCTCATAAGTTTTTTTATAAGTGACAAACGAGCAGGCGAGCCATCTATGGCTCGTTTCACGACCAGTCGTCATCAACCTGTTGCAGTCCACTGCTGGACATGGCTCCCTCATAGGTCCAAGGGTGTGTCACTGAGCACGATCCTTCGCCATCACCTTACTTTTTTAGATTTGATTTGGATTCACCTACGATAAATTTCCTTTTATGCCAAAAAAATAAAGTATCAGGTCTTCATAAATAGTCCGAAGTTTCAGCGGTATCCCACCGCGTGAGCATTTTAATATATGTATGCGGCAGCATATTTGTCTCATATTACGTGTGGGTGTACTCTCCAACCCTGAACATTTGTTATATAATTTCTTGGGACGTTATGTTTTCCTGGTAATGGATACTCATTTTTAATTTCTTGTTATACTCTTAAAATGTTTTTTAATAATTTCAGCCGACAGATTTTATTTGAAGAGGAAAACTTATATTTTATATCATGAAAAGAGAAAAAGTATTTTAGCTTGAATTTTGTCGCTTTGGTTGGAGTGATATTTACCAGAATGTATTTAAAAATACTGAATATAACGGGAATAACAAAGAAATGAGGATAAATTATCAGGACGCCATCGTTGAGGAAATACTTAGTCGTCGTAATATTGAACATTTAAAATTTTTAAATTCTCTTAAAAATATACATAAATCAATTTGAAATTTAATTACTTTGTTAACCTTTCAATGGACTATCAAGACTCTTAAAATATTCAAGTACATTTAAAATCAGTACTAAGGAATCAATTCACAATAAATAATAAGATTGTAATGAAAGTATACGATTGAATTGCGATTGAAGGATTTCAGGTCAATACTAATCTTTTAAATTGAATTTTCAACTGAGTGGGCCATCGGCGATTAACTTCGGACTATTTCATTACTTTCATCAATTATTTGATACTGATACTCGCATTATATTCACTCAATGGTTACGCGAAGCTGGTAGCAGATGGCAGATGTTGCCTAGGTTCGGTATAGCTAAGTAATACTTATACTCTGTACTTTAAGGTATTTAAAAAAAGTAGGTAAACAAAAAAACCACGTGACTCGGGTCGTTCAGCCAATCAAAGTAACGTTTTGTATCTGTGGCACAATACCACTGGCTGAACGACCCGTATCACGTGGTTCTTTTGTTTACTTTTTTTCATAACTAAAAGTACAGGGTATAGTAAGTATTGCCACAGAACAGGTACAGAAGTACAGAAGTTTCTCTTTCTAACAAAACTGACTTTTCACCGGACGGAACGCGTCGGATCCGACCGTCTCTCTCTATCGCATAACGCGTGCTCTTTCCATAGAAAGTTGTCGAACGAAAGTTTTATTGTTTTATGAGTAGAATCTACGTTTTAATTATTTGCTCCTGTTACAGGCAACACCCGGTATAAATAACGATTTGTTTGTCACGTGTACGAGAAAATTACGGGTTTGGACAAAAACCGTTTTGCATCATTTTAAAAAGCTTGCACAATACTACCTCTAGTCGCCCCCCTCGTGCAGTTAGGATCATCCTGTTGAAGGGCCCCAACGAGATTGCCCTACAGGCATGTCAGGTTATCAAAAAAAAAAAAAAACCTCTAGTCGCTCGCAGATATTTCATCCTTTCACCTCTTTTGTCTCTTTCATACCGCGAAGTACGAACGAGGAACGACTCGCCCTGTTCTTTTCTCTGCATTCTAAATTTAAAATGCGGAACACATGGAAAACTTCGAATTCATGGACGTTGTGGATTCTTTAATAGCTAATTTCAGGCATATATTCATTACACAATACCCATATAGGTCTGTTGAGTATTTGACCTGATTTTCCAAAATATTAAGCCTATTTATAAGAAACAGGAAATAAAAATGTAGTAAAAGTTAATATTCGTATTATTCTACATAAACGGAAATTTTAGTTGTGTAATTTTCTTTGCAATTTTATAGCCTATAAGGTATTGTAATAAGCTACTAAGATACATTTTAACGTCAATAAAAAATCTATTTATCGTAATATTATAAAGGGTTAAACTCGTCGTATTCGTAAAATAGTATGTAATCGTCGTTAAATCATCACACGTCATAAGGATCGTGACGTGATCCACATCCACGCTGGGATCCCACGCCGGCGGGCGGTGAGCTACGCGCGACGTGCCCCGCGTCACAACGCGAGCTGTTCATGCGCCGCGTAATCTAGCGTTACGTGTCAGCGAGATATTTTAACCTTGCCTCTCTATTTTGCCACGTTTCCGACAATATACGGCTGTCTCAGGTAACACATCTAACATAACATACTTAGGAAGAAATACCAATTAATGCGTTGCGTTGTTGTGTGCTACAAAGTAAGAGAACTAGTGTAATACACGTAGGTATAGTAATTGTCCGTTCAACTGGGCTAATGCTGTTAACGAATACAATGCCATTGAGCGAACAATGCCATTGAGAGAATACAATACCACAAAAAAAAATAACAATGCGTAACACGAGTAAACCCGGGCGGTCTACCTGGCTCCCCGTTGAATCTGTAAAAGCAAAACGCATTATTATTTTTTTGTTTGAAAGCATTTGCCGCCTTATCATTACGGTCATAGAACCGATAATCCGTTGAAAGCTCATAGTATCTCTAAGTCTTTTCTCTATGGAATACGCACTTGCAGACCGTCGGGCGAATGTGAAATGCAAAACAAATTAAGATCGCACTTATCTATGACTGCATTTACACTTTACTGTCTAGTAAATAGAATCTAAAATCTAATGATCTTTCAAGGCAGTTATACTTTTTTGGCACTATATTCTCGTTATCCTAATTTGTGGTTTACCTCTCAATGGCATTGTATTCGTTAACAGCATTAGCCCAGTTGAACGGACAATTACTATACATGCGCAATATTTCAGTCCTCAACCTTTCTTGTCGAGTGGCATCTGCAGTTTCCGCTTTCGATTAGTTAACGTGTTTATTAAACGTGTCACTCGATCAAACACTACTACTACGCTGACTCAACGACCCAAAGTGGATCTTGGCCTCCGACACCAGAGAGCGCCATTATCTTCTGTATTGAGCGTCCTCCCGCCATTCCGATCGCTGGAGTTCAGTCAAGTATTTCATGACTTGGTCAACCCAAGGGTATTGAGGCATTGGTGAGACTCGATCAAACATGTCGTATTAAATCTTTGTTACACACTTAATAAAAGTACGACTAGCAAACTTAATGCCTCCAGATTTTCTCTACCTTTCATCTTTAGTAACACTTCATATGGATCCTAATCCACATCCACGTCGGGATCCCACGTCGGCGGGCGATAAGTTACGCGTGACGTGCCCCGCGTCACAACGCGACCTGTTCGTACGGGGCGTAATCTAGCGTTATGTATCAGCGGGGTATCTTGATCTTACCTCTATTCAGCCACGCCTGTGAAGGTACGGGCTGTGGGTAACTTTTATCATCACTTTACGCAAGTAAGTCTATTTATTTTTTTACTATTTTAATTGTCTTGTTTTGACGCCTAGAGACCTTTTACAACTCTAAAAATGTAGTTTTTAAGTTTAATGTAACGTATTAATGAAATCACATGTAATAATGTCACACTTGTAGTTATATTTAATATTTGTAAAGAGAAACTAGTGAGTTCCTTCCGTCGCTTCGGTCACAACCCGAAGCGCCAAAAAAAGAATAGTAACGAACTTGTAAAAGAGCCCTTGAGGGCCTACTTGCAGAAATAAATTATTTTATAAGGTTATAAGCTACCTACTTGCTATACTACCTAGTATACTTACCAACCAGCGTCTGGCGTTTGGCAGTGACTAAAGGAGGTAAATAAATAGCCTGGCAATCATTCCACCAAAAATAGCGGAGTGTTTTGTATCAGAAAATGTGCTATGACGACTTTTTTCCGTAGGGGTAACGATAACTTAAAACATCTTGCTGACCCATTTAGATCGCTCACCCTGTATAGATGCCAAGAAGTCTCGTAGAGCATTATTTGAGAACCTTTGCCCTCGGACCCAGAAAGAGGGTTATTCTCTTTGGAAACAGCACTGAAGTAAAGAATTCTTTCATGAATATCCGACATTTTACCAATAGGTTACGAAGAAATATTTCACTTTAGGGTAATTCTCAAAAAATGATATCCGTTGTTAGGGCTTTATAAAACAAAGTGTTAACTTTCATTTTTGTGTAACAAAAGTTAACCATATGAATTTTATGGTAAGTTTCGTTACACAAAGGTACAAGATTAAGAGGTTGTTTTATAAAGCCCTAACTACGGACATCGTTTGTTGAGAATGACCCTTTAATTAGTTCGATTATATTGAGATCCTTACTAATACATATTATAAATCAACATAATATAATAAAATTGTAGAAAGACTGTTTTACGTAGATTTTCCCAAAAACGTAACTGTGTTAAAAATAAGAATAAATCGTAAATTGGTTTCAAAAAAGATGTCCGTTGTTAAGGGTTAATTGAACAAAAAGTTAATCTTGTTCCTTTGTGTACAGGTTGATTGATAAGAGCTGGCGCGGATTTTGTAATGAGTGCTTATTACATACTAAATCCATGCCAGCTCTTGTGATCGACCTGTAATGAAAGTTATCCATACAAATTTTATGGTAACCTTCGTTACACAAAGAAACGAGATTAACTTTTTGCACTCACTCACTCATAGATTGTTGGGGCCGAATGGTTCTCGAATGGAGACCACGAATCGGCAAGCGCAGCGTCGGACGTCCACTAACAAGATGGACAGATGATCTGGTTAAGGCTGCTGGCTCACGGTGGATGCCGGTTGCTTCCAACCGAACTAATTGGAATTGTGACATGATTACATGAAATTCCATTAAAACTGCTACTCGCCCAATTTTACTCGCTTACTCGCTGGTGTTGGGACAATGAGGGTGTTTAAAAATCATAAACCCACCAGCTGGCAGCAGGGTGACGAAAGGTCTTTTTGACAGTAGGCGTCAAGATCCACCAATCACACCACCTGATTTTGACATCTACTGCCAAATAGACCTTTCGCCACCCTGCTGCCAGCTGGTGGATTTCTGATTTCTAAATACCATCATTGCCTAAATCGATGAGCGTTTCTAACTTCTCCCTGTTAAGGGCGCCCGCTAATCACAAATGGCGAATTAAGCAAACGTTCGGTTCGTAACAAATTATGTAACGTTTATCGGATTATTTCCGAAACATTACGGACGTCGCCCGGGATGGCGGCCGTTATTCAGCCGGGTTTAACTCGTTGAATTTTAACTGGGATTTAGTGCTGCGGCGCGTTCAGGCCCGGGGCAGTGGTGGCGCGAGACAGCTCGCCTGATTACTGTCCTATCATCAGTATCATCATCATATACGGCCCTCTACCACGGTATACGGTAGTTTTTCTTCGAACAAAAGGTACATCAGGAGCGCGCATGTGTGCGCGCCGTGTACGGACGCACCACAGGCAAGCATTGCCGACTGCGCGAGACTGCCACAGTATGGCGTTCACTCACATAGACGCGCGTCGTGCGTCTGTGTAAATACGTGTCGCGCGCTCCTAAACGGCCGAAGTCGTACTAAAGTAAAATCCACAGACCTACGGACTACATTGACAAATGACTGACAGGTAAAATGATACCAGGAACAGGAAAATAAAAATAGTGAAGGGTATATGTCGATAACATTATATCGACAAGTTGTAAAGTACAAATAACAGACTAGTTTAAATCAAAAATAAGTATATTAGTTTCAAATAAGAAGTACAATTTTGGTTTGTTTGATTTTCGAGGTAGTGGATGGGTGCATTATAAATATAAACGTAAACTCGACGAATCATCTCTTTTTCAGTTTCACTAATAGATTTCTTTCTCTTTGTTGGAGGCAAACATTTTGATGAACATGGCTCTGGTCCCGAATCTTGCGAATCCATAATAATACGTAACAATTTCAATAAAAACTCGTAATAGCAATGACAACGTACATCGTTAGATACATAAGAGTAGTTTGTATACAGTGGTCAACTATTTCTGAAGATACCCGCTTTTTTTTGTTAAAAAGATGGACCACATTGTTGGGAATTAGAAAATAAAGAACAATAATTTTATTAATAAATTTAATTGAATGTAAGTATTCAATAAACTATCATAAATATATAATTTTCATGTACATTATTGCTGGTTTGACATTAAATTTTTATCTCTAATTAGGGGTCTACAGACCTTTTGATTTGTCGAAATCTCTGGAAAAAATTGGTATATAGATTAGCCGATCAAATTGCCAATTTGATTGTCCCGTCTGGGTGGACCTTAAACCGACGATGTAACAATAATTTTAATATCGATGAGAACGACACTGGCCAAACTGTGGCAACATTTGTTCATACTTACTTGTCAATGTAGTCCGTAGGTCTGTGG
The DNA here is from genome assembly GCA_947034925.1 of Eudemis profundana. Taxonomy (NCBI): domain Eukaryota; kingdom Metazoa; phylum Arthropoda; class Insecta; order Lepidoptera; family Tortricidae; genus Eudemis; species Eudemis profundana. The sequence goes on along the minus strand of OX344805.1, from coordinate 21,279,519 downwards.
ATTTTATTTTACTTGGTTGTCTTTATACTTTGCCTCTACTCTGCCGCTCTAGTCAAAACGTAACTTTTTACTACACTCACGGACAATGAATTCGGGTCATTTTCTATATAATTGTTCATAGAAAAATGACCCGAATTCATTGTCCTTGAGTGTATGAGCTACATAGTAAAAAATCGCGTTTTAGATTAGGTCGGCTGTATTGGCAAAGTATAAAGGCGAATAAATAATTAGTCGATATCCCTGCTGATTTTGATAATGAGATATCAGACTATTTAAAAGAAGTCTGGGATATACTCGTACTACCAAATAAATTAAAACGTCACAAAAATTGCCGGGATTTCGACAAAAATGTGTCTACAGAAGTGAGGCGATTTAAGCGCTGGGTTTATGACCCAACTCAACAGATTCTCGGGAAATTTTGAGACCTGATTTGATAATTATATACAACTAGCATTTTCCCGCGGCTTCGCCCGCGTTGTTCCCGTTATTGTCCCAAAGGACCTCTTTACCGGGATATAATATATATCCTATGTTTCAATCCAGGACTTGGTCTACTTGCATGCCAAATTTCAGCTTGATCCATCCAGTTGTTACCCCGTTATAAGGTAACAAACATCCAAACATCTTCACAAACTTTCGCATTTATAATATTAGTGGGATTTTTTTGTCAATTCAAGTATACTGCTCTCAGAGCCACTAGTTTACCAGCACCGGCAGGACAGTAAAACAAGTACAATGAGCCTGTGGATTGCGGGCAGGCATCCACAAAAAACAATTATATTACCGGAGTGTTTTTAGTGACCTGTTTATTTTAAATACTTCAAACAGAGGCTTAGTGTAAATGAATGGGGCGGATTGCAGATTAATGCGTTGCGGTTTCATTTTAATTGGCTGAAATAAACTGAGCGTTTTTTGTCAATAGATTTACGCGGAAAACTAACCTAAATAGGTTTAGACACAAAATGTAAACCAGCAAGTTAATCTCCATGAAACTTAAAGTAGGTACTTAAATCATTTATGAACTAACGATTTTCATAAATTTGTTTAAGTAAGTAATAGTCACTAGTATCGGTAAAATTTTGTCGACATAACTTTGACGTTTGATCTACGGATTTTGAAAACAATTTTTTTTAATCCATAGACATTTTTTTATAAAGCAGCGTACCTATTCAAGATCAAGGCACAGACTTTGCGATCCGGAGTGGGGCATTGTTACGCATTCGTAAAAGTTTGCTTGTAATGCGTTCGCTCACGGCGCGCACACATACAAGTCGCGCGATGTACCTTTTGCAGGAAGAAAAGTTACTGCTACCAAGGACCATTAAAACATGAGGACTGTCATTCTCCATACTTTGGATCGTACTCCGACCGCAAGGGGATTTCCAGGCAAAAACTAGATGGCGCTCAAAAACTAAACATTTAACCATGTTTGTTATAATTGAACAAAGAAACATAGTACAGTAATAAATAAACGGCTAATAATAAATAAATTCTAACATTTAAATACTGTGTCACGCTTGCAAAGTTGAATAATTGTAAATAATATAATTCTTATACCAAGCTTATACATAGATGGCGTTGTAAATATCGGGGAACAGCTTTTTCTATGGAGAATGACAGTCCTCATGTTTTAATGGTCCTTGCTGCTACCTATTATACTGTGGCTGTACCTACTCGGGAAGCACAAACGAGGCATAAAGACAAAATCCTTGCGTCGTATTTACTATTTAAAGTAAATGGTCGGGATCGCGGGCTTCGAAACGACGGGAACACTGGTTTGCAGCCCGAGTCATAGGCGAGGGCGGGTTGTACCTATTAATTAAACATTAAAGACGAATTTTCTTCATACACAATTATTTTACAAAAAATTACCAATATTCCTTACAACTTATACACACTTTACCTATTCTTATATTAACGTTATCTTACATAACCGCAAAATAATTAATTTTTAAATAAACGACTTGAAATGAACCTATTTTGGCCGAACCGTTCATTTCTGGCACGAGTATCTGCGAACAATACCCAAATCGCTATATTTCTCCAAAATCCTGTTATCAGAACCTGATTTGGTTGCAATGGGACCACCTTGGAGATACCCCTTCAGACTTTTTTTTTAATTCGGTTAAGAAATCGACAATTCCACAAAAAGAAAGGGTTAAGATTGACGCCTTCGAAATGTGGTGTTGGCGACGTATGTTGCGAATTCCTTGGACCGCACGCCGCACCAACGTGTCCATTCTCAAGGAGCTCGGAATACCAACAAGGCTGTCCACTATCTGCTCCCAGCGGATACTAAACTACTTCGGACATGTTGCTCGCAGGAACCCGGACAACTTGGAGAAGCTGATGGTAGTCGGGCAGGTAGACGGGAAAAGACCGCGCGGTCGATCGCCTACCCGTTGGTCAAACTTAATCCATAAGCTCACTGGCCTGCCAATACCTAAGCCATGAAGACCGCCGAGGACAGAGACGCTTGGAAAAGCTTGGTGCATCAAATTTCAACCTAGACACGACCTTCAGCAATGAAGACGCCGACTAAGAAGAAGCAAGAAATTGAACCTGCTCAGCGTATGTGTCAACGCTCATGATGAATGTGGTACTAAAGCGATCTTCGGTGAATCCAGACAATCATTAGTACAATTCAACCGATTGGGATCATTAACACAGATATTCAGAACTTATTTGTTAATAGGTAGTTTCCTTAAGCTATGTTTAGCAAACAAAGATACCTACAAGTAGAAAGTTAATTCTATCAAAAACGTAAATATAAAAAGTACTCCGCGATGTCGCCGCGCAACTACTAGTATCAAACTTTGCCCCTACGCCTTCAGTTTGCCAGCGACCAAAGAGAGCACGCGTTACCAGGAGTGACTCACTCCGCGATTTCGCCGCGTGGCCTTGTGGCCCCCTTGGCTTTAGCCATCGACCAGAAAGAGCACGCGTTAGTAAGCGTTATGCGATAGAGGCGGTCGGATGCGGTGCGTTCCGTCCGGTAGTCGGACCCGAACGACAGTTTTGTTAGAAAGAGAAGCTTCTTTACGTAGTAGGTACTAATACTTATTCTGTGACTATAGGGGTCATCCATATAGTAAGTCACACCCATGGGGGGAGGTCTAGCCAAATGTGACAACCTATACTAACAAGGTCAAATATGTTAGGAAAAAGTGTGACATGGGGGGGTCTAAAAGTCTGAAAAATCGTGTGACGTACTTTGTGGATGACCCCATAGCACTAAACCACAGTATAATAGCAGTACTTTTTCTTCCGGCAAAAGGTACATCGGGCGCGCGCATGTGCGCGCCGTGTACTTACGGACGCACCACAAGCAATCATTCAGGTACCAATGCGCACCAATGCTACAATATGGAGTGCATTCACACAGACGCGCGATCGTGCGTCTGTGTAAATACGTGTCGCGCGCTCATAAACGGCCGAAGTCGGCCTACTTGTTTGTCTTTATTTATTTTATTCAGGAGAACCAACAGCTATTACAATACAAGTAGAAACTTCAGTAGAAATACAGAGCCAATTACAGGAACTCACATGTAGATTTAAAGTAAGAAACATAAACTAAAGCAATACGCACATCTTACAACCTGCAGCGCACACATGCAGGAGACAACATTTTTACAAGAAGCAAACTTTTAACGTTAAACATTCAATAAACAAGTGAAATAAGTAAATAATTATGTACTACCCGCTATAAAACAGCAATAGGATACTTTGACTAAAGGGTTACTCTTCAGAAATATGTCTGCGGTCACGTTATTCCTCTTGCCCTTTTTCATACTAAATGTATGGAGACAGAGGAATAAGTCGCAGACATATTTCTGAAGAATAACCCTAAAACCCGCTACGTCGCTTGAGTCAGACCGCCGCCGAGTCTCACGACAAGAGGAAGACAAGTTGTATCTGCTATTGGCTGCAGCTATGACGACGCCGGTACACCGTAACACCGCCAATATAGCACTATTACAGCGTCAATACCCGCTGAACACAGCTATGCAGCCGGTGTTGCCAACTCACCACATTTTCAATAGATATAGCCCCAAAAATCACAAATGTGTAGATAATTCAACGTTAAGTTCAAATCTTTCTTGAATAGATTTTTCAGTTTTACGGCACCATGTAAAATTTGTATTTAGATGACGTTGTTTTGCCGAAATATTTTAAATTAAGATCGCTATCTCCTTTTTGAATTTAACGTGATAATTTTCAATGCTAATCAAATGCCCTTTAAATTATAACCTACAAGTTTCTAAATGGGTATTGCAGCTTTTTAATTTAGCACGTTTTAACACCATATTAAGTACTAGGATTTTCCCGCGGCTTCGCCCGCGTTGTTCCCGTTATTGTCCCAAAGGAACTCTTTACCGGGATATAATGTATCCTATGTTTCAATCCAGGTGGTCTACTTGCATGCCAAATTTCAGCTTGATCCATCCAGTTGTTACCCCGTTATAAGGTAACAAACATCCAAACATCTTCATAAACTTTCGCATTTATAATATTAGTGGGATATCGGAATATTAGTATATTAGCATTTTTTCGTAGTTTTAGCATCAAATGGATATCAGAGTTGGCAACACTATATGCAACGGCTATAACACTTGAGCTCTTTACATATTTACACGTGGAACACAACACTGCGTTCTAAATAGGAATATTATTCGTAAACAGCTACTCCACGAGACACACGTGGCGTGTAGTTAGGATAATCTACTCGTACATTACTTGAACTACACGTATGTAGTATAAATTATAAGCGATACCAGTTTTCTCATACCTCCAAAAGCGTTATTATAGAAGTTTCTAGTCTAGTAAAATGAGACTTTTGTTGGCTGTAATAACACAGAATAAGTAATCGTACTATGTACAGAAGTTTCACTTTCTAACAAACCTGAAGTTAGGGTTCGGCCACCGTACGGAACGCACTGAGTCCGGCCATTTCTCTCTATCGCATAGCGCGTGCTCTTTCTGGTCGCTGGATAAGCTCGTCCGAGGGGCAAAATTTGGTAATGTACTAGTGGAATTGAACTTGGTGCCCATATAATGAAATGAAGTCCTTTTTAATGACACAACTCTCAGCTCTGTTGGTTTTTGGTCCACTTCCCATACAAAGTTGCCCATGCTCCTTTACTGAATTACACCAACACTATAAATTTCTTAAATAAACCATTGAAAATGTGTGTAGGTAAATAAAACGATACAAATAGGTCATAAAATATATTTTATAACGTAACGAGAAAAATATATCAATATCACATTATTATTAAAAATAACCTTTGACCTTATTCTAAATATTTTGAACTAAGTAACAGACGACACACTTGGAATGTCAATATTTATATAATATTTCGTTTTATAACGTCCGCTATATAGGACTCCTATAATATCTCTATTAAGTTTTACTCCTATAATTGAGTGAACCGGGGTATAGTGCTTCGGTTGGAGTTCTTTACAATCTAAAGGAAACAAAGCGATTGTTTGTAAACCACACAAACACTAAAATGACCATATTGTAAAAAGTCGTTACAACCACCATTAAAGTTCAATTGATTATCAACTCTATCTCCATGAACCATAGATTACAAGTGCATTAATAAAATAATGGCGTTCCAGCTGCCTTCGCATTTACTCGATTCTCAAGTAGTCAGGTAAACGCCAGGGGTGAATTCAAATGAAACAATCCACTAAAATGACAATGCACGAAGTCTCTTGAAAACCACACAACAGTATTGTTTTCTTTAGGGGTCATCCACAAAGTACGTCACACGATTTTTCAGACTTTTAGACCCCCCGTCCCCCCCATGTCACACTTTTTCCTAACATATTTGACCTTGTTAGTACAAGCTGTCACATTTGACTAGACCCCCCCCCATGCTGCCGTCCTAGTGTAAAAGGCGACCTTTTACTATGGAAGTTCATAGTAAAAAGTCGCCTTTTACACTAGGACGGCAGCATGGGTTTGATGTACTATATCGAGGGCTTCATGCTAAAGGGGCGTATAAGCAAGAACCCTACTTACATAAATACGCCCCTTTGGACTGAAACCCTCGGTAGATCGTACACAACTCCAACCGAAGCACTATATGCATGAGGTGCGGGGAAGGGGCAGTGGGTCATTCTCGAGGATCTTATTCCTCTGTCCGAAAATATTGGCGAATTCCCCATAGGTCCCGCCGCAGTCGCATGGCATCTTTGGTTGTTGTATAGAACATGGCAAGTATAAGTATTTGCTACTGAGGCAGGAACTACAGGGAAATCGCCAATATACACCGTGGGTACGAGTTACCCGACAAACTTTAACCACGTATTCCTGATGGTATTACAAGTAAATAACGTTATATCAACATACGTCGAATTTGTCATTTTACATTAATAGTCTTATGGAACAAGATAAATCAGTAAATTCAGCCCCTCCTTATAAACATATCCTTATTGGAAGAAAAGTTATCAAAAAGAAATAATGTATAAGTAGGTATGGTTTGTATGGCAACATATAGATGTCGTTGTCACTGACAGCTCCAAAGCTGAATCACGCGAACGATGTGTCGACAGAGAATGTATAAAGGGGCTAGGTAAAATTTGTATTGTGAGCTATTGAACGGAACCAGCCAATAAAAGTATGATTTTTTATCAGAGTTTTACTTTTATTTAGTACACGCCGTGTACAATGGTCCTTCGAACCGGATATTTTTGAGGCACTTTTTGGAAGTAGTTCAACGTAGAACTACACTCCGCATCGCGCCCATAGTGACAGTGGATCGCTGTCCGGAGGGCGGCGAAGGTTTTTTTGAAACAGCGATTACCAGCGCCATCTGTTGACGAGTGGCAGCAAGCAGAAGCGCCAAAAGAAAAACAGCGCCATCTAGTGGCGAATAGTGGTAACATCGCAGGCAGCAGCTACCCGAGGTGGGTTGCGGCTACCAGGAGTTCAGCGGAGTGGAGTAGCGTCTACGTCACAACGTCAGTGTTGTTTGTGTGTGAGTGAAAAAGGTCAAGTGCAAACCGTGAGTACATTAAAGTTATTTTATGGGAATTTGAACTCTATAGCCAAGAAGATCAAAAATTAAACTTAAAATATTTGCTAAACAAAATTCAACTCTATTGCAAAGAACATTTTAACTTGAAAGATTTAAATATTGTCAAACAAATTTCAACTTTAAAATAAAGCAGTTCTGGACTTAGTAAATTTTAGATCAATGTCATTAACTTAGAATAAATTGGTAGAAGTAGTTTGGGACTTAGAATTGTAAGCAAAAAAACGAGGGAACGGGGAATCCATGCCCGATTTTGGTCAAAAATATAAGTACAAAACACTTGTAAAATTTTCGGAATTTAGTTGTGAAATTTTCTAAGTCCTAAAATAAAACATAGTAATTGTTACTAAGAGTTAATAAGTCATTTGTTAGTATAACTAAAACTAATTTTGTTTCATAACAATATGGAGAATTTGCAACCCTTTCTCAGTTTTCAAAGTGACTTATCAGAGCGCATAATTAAGGCCAGAAAGAACTTTAAAAAGTCAGCTCGAGATCGGATAACTAAGATTTATATTGAAACAAAGCTTGAGACATTAGATCAGTTGTGGTCTGAATTTAGGTCTGGTCATAGAGAACTAATGCAAAAAACTGACCCACAACTTCTTAAAGTAGCATCATATATGACGAACGAAGTTTATGATAAAACTGAGGAAGAGTTCACAATATACAAGTGTGAATTAAAGGACAAATTGGAACCTTTCCTAAAGGTTTCCAATGAAACACAGTCAAATGCTATTTCTATTGAGTTGTGCTCAAAGTCAAACTTGGTCAAGTTGCCTAAGATCAGTATTCCAACGTTCTCGGGCAAATATACAGAGTGGACTACATTTCATGATCTGTTTGTATCCATGATCCACAAAAATGAATCATTAGATAAAGTGCAAAAGTTACAGTACCTCAAAGTCTACTTGACAGGTGAGGCAGAGCAACTCATTCGATACATACCTGTGACTGAGGCTAATTATGATAAGTGTTGGCAAGTGTTGAAAGAACGCTACAGTAATAAAAAATATCTGTCACACTGTATCTTGAAACGTTTACTTAGCCAGAAAAATGCAACCACAGAGTCAGCAAGTTTTCTGAAGGAGCTGATGGATACTTCCTCAGATTGCTTAAATGCGTTAGGCAACCTGGGCATTGACGTTTCCACTTGGGATATAATAGTTATACATCTGCTTTCGCTTAAATTAGATCCCGAGTCCCGTAAACAGTGGGAGCTCAATGTAACCACTAACACAGCTTCAGATGCCTTGCCCACCTTTGGTCAATTTAAAGATTTCTTGACCAGTAGGTTTCGTGCGTTAGAATTTATAGAGCCGAAACATGTAAGCAATGCAACAATGTCTCATGCAAGACCAGCTTATAGTAATTCAGGTCATACAAAAGTCTTGCATGTGACGAATGCACCAAAAATTAAATGTGAATTATGTAGTGAAGACCATAAACTCTGTTTTTGTAAAAAGTTTATAAATTTAGATTATGACACCAGACACGATTTTGTCACAAATAATAGATTGTGTTATAATTGTTTAGGCAGTAATCATAGTGTACGATTCTGCCAAAAGGACACTTCTTGTAGAGTTTGCAAGAAGAAACATCACTCCCTACTCCACCCAACAAAATATGTTTCCAATTCTACTGCCAATTTGAGAGAGTTAGGTCAGACAGTAGAAGAGGTTTCTGGTGAGGGTAGCGAAGTAGGCAATGTGTCGAATAGTTCACCAATAACATCACATATAGCTTGCAGTAATGACAATACTCAAGTGTTATTGGCCACGGCTTTAATAGAAGCTAAATCAAAATCAGGGTTTCAGGTCATTCGCGCATTATTAGATCAAGCCTCTCAGGCTTCATTCTTGACGGAAGATACAGTTCAAAAACTAGGTCTAAAGAAATTGCCTATAAACAAGGTCATCTCAACTTTAGAGGGTAAGAGATCAACAGTTTCAAAGTTCATGGTCTCATTGAAGATAAGGTCTAGAACAGATCCAAACTTTGAACTGCAACTTAAGGCATATGTTTTAAATAACATCACCTCTTACTTACCAGACAAGAGCGTGAATATAGGAACGTGGGACGAACTGCAACAATTGCGTCTCGCTGATCCGGAATACCATGTGCCCAATAAAATCGACATCTTGCTTGGAGCAGAGATCTACTGCCAGATACTGAAGGAAGGTTTGCTACGAGGTCCCTTTGGATCTCCAGTGGCACAGTGCACTACCCTTGGGTGGATCTTATCTGGACCAGTAAGCTCAAAGACAGGTCAAAACAAGATCAATGTGTTACATGCACATGTAAACGAAGAAGAAATATTACAAAGCGTTTGTGAATTAAAATCTGAGCCTTTATTAAAAGCAAAAATGTTAACAGAGGAAGATCAAATACGTGAAGAAAGCTTCGATGCGACGTCACGTAGAGTGAATAACGGAAGGAATGTTATGAAGTGGCCGTTGCGCGATGAGAAGCTAACCTGTAAAGAAAGAAAAACACGTGAAATTACTGAAAAAGGAAACCTGAAAAGAAGTTTTGTTAAAAATACAAACAAAAAAGAAAGAGATACAGAAAACTTACCTTTAGATCACATGCTGTTGGTGCGAGAGCCCGACGTGAAGACAGAACAGGCAGCATCCTTTCCACGTCATGGAATCATCCTTGGAAATAAAACCACTGCCAAGATCAAACTCGGTCCTGAGAAGTTCTGTAAGAAGGTTTCATTAAAGGATACTCGCATGGTAGTGCCAAAACAAACAGATTTTGGCCCATCTTTGGATCGATATATAGCTGTCAAGCCGTCAAATCAAGTTGATATGAACCACAAAAATGAAGTTTCATTAGCAGCTTTGAAAGTTGACAAGGATTTGACGACTGACGTGAAAACAACCGAAGAAGTGTGGCAGTTGTTAAATGAAATTAAAGAGCAATTAAATAAAAGAGATTTTATTTTGCAAAAATGATCGAGCTACAATAAAGAAGAACATAAATATAGTAAAGTTCTATGACTTACCTGGAATCAGCAGCAGGATGAGTGTCGTTATTCAATGTAATTGCTTGATTTATCCGCTTTAGTAAAGAGAACCACTTGATAATGAGTCATCCAATCCACCAGATATATTGGCAGAGCAGAATAATATCGGGTACAGTTAGATCAATCAAAGAGGGAACTTGAAATTATGCGAATGCGTCCTTGTACTGGCTAAACAACATCCAAGCAGATGGAATACTTTCTAGTTAATAATGTTTCAGACATTTTGAACGCTTTTCATCCGTTTTAAGTGTCCGCGAGGACAATCCCGGTAAACTGTGCTTCGCGTGGCTTACAACCCACGAAAATAGTACATTCCAAGTTTAAAAGATTGGATATATACTTTTTAGGTAGTTAACACTATATATTAAGGGTTATTCCAATATTATCAAGGTCATACATAGATATATTAATCACAGTGGAGTCTTCATCCGACAAAACAATTGCAGTCTGTATAAATGTTAAAACAGTTCAAAAATAAGAAAATATAGAGTTTTCAGATATCAGAGAAAGGTTATCTTATCATCTAGTAAGATCACATCAATCAAACTTTGTTTCGTTTTTTAAGGAACGTTAAGTTAATAGGATAGCACAGTAGGAGATTATAAACTCAACCATTCATTATTAATTTATTAGGCTATTGAAGCTGGGGAAACTAACACCGAGAATACTCTTAGAATTCTAGTATCATAGGTTCTACTTTGACGCATTGTCTGCAACGTAGCCTACCAGGTGTCTCGGAACCTTGATTTAAAATAGTTTTGATAAGAATTTTATTTTACCTCATATACATAGTGGCTTTATGACTGAATCGTAAACTATCCTGGATGTTTTAATGGTTTCTTTATATAAGATAGTTTATTGAAAACTTAGTAGCCTAACGGCCAATGTTTAATTGTTTCTTCTGACTGTAGATAAGTAAATTTATAGATGAGAATGTTGTTTATTCATCTAATTTAAGCTGTAGAGAGATTTAGGTCATAATTTTGTAACTTGTTAATAGGTACCTATAGTGTTTTTTGTCTGTGTGAAATTTGGTTTGTATCCCACTAAGGACATCCTGAGATCAACCATGTACGTTGCCTTTGGTCAAAGGTTTTAAAGTTCACAAAGGTTAGCTCTGTCATGGTGGGCGGATGCAATGAAGGACAGTTTGTCCTTGGTGGGCGGTATGTATAAGTAGGTATGGTTTGTATGGCAACATATAGATGTCGTTGTCACTGACAGCTCCAAAGCTGAATCACGCGAACGATGTGTCGACAGAGAATGTATAAAGGGGCTAGGTAAAATTTGTATTGTGAGCTATTGAACGGAACCAGCCAATAAAAGTATGATTTTTTATCAGAGTTTTACTTTTATTTAGTACACGCCGTGTACAAATAATAACCACATTTTTACTAAAAAAACCCGACCGCGGTGCACTTTGAAACTGCATAAAATCCGCCATTTTGTTTATTTTAACGAACTTCATACCCAGTGACACTGGCACCATCAAGACGAATCTAATGATGTATAATTTATAAAAATCGGATGTGCCGTTGAGTAGTTACGAGCGGACACAGGAACGGACATACATACATACAGGTCAAACACATAACCCTCCTTTGGGCTTCGCCGCAGTCGGGTAAAAAAAAGCTAAAATGGAAACGAAAGGGCAATTTTTTGGCGTCGTAGTCGCTTACCATCAAATACTGCGAAGGTTAATTACTGTTAAGTTAAAGGATTTAAAAAATTAGTAAAACTATCTTAGTCACTTTTATTAGGGCTTGTTACACACTTGGGAGTTTTCATTTAAAAAAGAATGAATATCTCTGAAAGTAAGCGTTTTTCGACTATACATCACATAACTTTTTTTACTCCTAATTGTTAGAATCTATAGTTAAAGTTTGTCGGGTAACTCGTACCCACGGTGTATTTGTCGAGAGAGGAATAAATTCTCAGACTGACTAGTCGAGCTTTTTCGTACCCCCAGTTCCCAATTAAATGTACTTATTGACTACTTTTTCTAACACCAGATAGCTAAGCTGTCATTCCATAAATAGCAGTGTCAATGCATTTTGCATAGTTTGGATTTAAATATGTAACATTATAATTCCATACCGCAACCACGAACTAAGATAAGATAAGATACAAGAATATATAGATATTGAAGATATGAGATAAGTGCCTTTACAAGGGTACATTGTCTACGGAACAACGCTTAACTGGAGATAGGAAAAAATAGAAAAAGAAACAATTTACTAATATAATATAGTATAGTTCGAAGGGAAATTACGGTATTGGAATACATTATTAGAAGACTATATGAGCCTTTCTGTTTTAACTTATAAGTAAGGTATACAATTTTAGCTACAAAAGTATGTGTTCGTTATAGTAATTTGTAGTAGCAAAACGTCAATAAACACCGAATGGGTCATTCCATGGTAAGAGGTAACGTGAGTCACAATTTTCATTAAGTTTTAAATCATCATGATGCAAATTAAAGTGTTAATATATCTCTAAAGAAGTGTTACTTTTCATCCCTAGATATATTAACAGTAAAATTTGTATTTTTTATGAAAAAAACACGCAATGAAATCGTGACTCACGTTATATTTACGCGGAATCACCCAATAGGGTTGCGAAGGGTTATCCATATAAAGAAAATAAAAAAGTAAACCACGACTGCGCCGACTTACTCATAGATAACAGCCGTCTCACTAAGAGAATCCCTGATACTTCATCAAATTAAAGTATCACATCATCAATCTATACAGGATGTCCCTAAAACCAACGTGCATACGAAAAAAACTAATAGGCCAGCTCATAAGACACCAAATTAAGTAAATTTGACCTTTGTAAAAATCACTTAGGTTTCGAGATATTGACGATTACGTTAAGTTTGCACCTAATTTGTAAGTGACGTCAAGCACGATAGGTGCAAATTTAGTTCAACCGGATCGTATGAGAAATTTTAGATGAAGTCGGCAAACAGTCGGTAGACAAACATAATACCTATTAATGTTGTAACAAAATATCATTATCTCAAAAATTATTACAGTATTTAGTAAATATTATACTATTAAGGAAACTATAATAAATGCGCAGTATTACAGTATTTAGGAAACTATAATAAATGCGCAGTTGTTTTACATCATGTTGTGTTGGTAATTTTTTTTTCACCACCCTCGTCCGAAACCAAAGGTGAAATTTGGAAAAATCTGAAAAATATTTTTTGTTATTCCACAGCATGAAGAAAATTAAAAACCTTTTGAATTTCCTCGCCGATGTATGCAGGTTTCTTTCACGAAAGCTAATGAAACATGAAATAATATTTCGTACATAAGTTCCGAAAAACTCATTTATACAAGCCAGGATTCGAACCCACGACCTCTGCTTGAAAGGCGCATGTCAACTATGCTATACTGAGGTAGTTTGACTACCTATGTCAAATAGTAAAATCTGCTAAAATAATATAATGAGTTATAGTATCTACTTATTTATTGGTTGTTTACAAAAATGATGTCCTTAGTTAAGGGATTGATTTAACAAAATGTTAATTTTGTTCCATTGTGTAACGCAAGTTACCATACAGGTTATATATGGTTAACTTTCGTTACAAAGGAACACGATTAACATTTTATTTAATTAAGCCCTAACTACGGTTTTTTTAAACGACCTCATGTAACATAAAAACTAGCCGTTACGACTTCACATAGCTTTAAGCAAGTTCACCGAACATTCATTCATTCTCTAAATTATTAATATCTAACTTTAAACTGTCCTTACTTTTAGTAAAGAACCGTCGGTCTTTGGATATCTAAACCTGAAAAAAAGAAGAAATAAGTAACGTTAAAGAATTGTTAAGACAATTAAATTAAAAAGGAAATCGGTTACCTTAAAATAGTAAGTAATAAAAGTAAACACACCTAATATATGTTGATCTATGCTGGGTCCAGACACGAACTTGGCCTCGAAAGTTGGCTGCAGTTCGAGGAACAGCCGCTGGTGCCGAGGACTGAAGTTCCACAGCAGGAAGCGGTGCTGCTGCTTCTCCAGGTCTTGGATCACCGTGATCAGGCTCTGCAAATATATTATGCTTTAAGTAATTCGTTGTCAATAATAGAAGGATGTGGGACTGGACTGGACCTCTTAGGAATTCATGTTACCCTGGTACCTATTTCACACTACGATAGTCAGTTCTACAAATGTTTATCAGCGTTAGTGACTCATTATATTACTTTAATTAGTTTTAAGCTGGCTTTACACTTAAAGAACATTCGTGCGGATCATAATGTGCCATCATAAAGACAATCATAATCATTATCATCAGCCTATCCGAGATGAGTGTCAACGAGCTATACTTCCCACCCTGACCCAGTGCATTTACTAAATACTGTAATAATTTATTGAAATTAATTGGTATTATGTTTGTTTACCGACTGTCTGCCGACTTCATCTAAAATTTCTCATATGATCCGATTGAACTAAATTTGCACCTGGCGTGCTTGACGTCACTTACAAATTAGGTGCAAAAGCGTAATCGTCTATATCTCGGAAATTTGTACTTAGGTTAAACTTAATCTGGTGTCTTATGAGTTGGTCTATCAGCACTTTTCGTATGTATGTTGGTTTTAGAGACACCCTGTATATGTCCAGCAGTAGGTGTTCGTAGATAGATAGATACCTCGGCGACCCCCAGGTCCACAGAGTGCAGCAGACGCGCGTCGAGCACGAGCACCAGCGGCTGCGCGCGCGCATGGCGGCGCACGGCGCGCCTGGTTGCCCACCTGTGGGACACAGATAGATACCTCGGCGACCCCCAGGTCCACAGAGTGCAGCAGACGCGCGTCGAGCACGAGCACCAGCGGCTGCGCGCGCGCATGGCGGCGCACGGCGCGCCTGGTTGCCCACCTGTGGGACACAGATAGATACCTCGGCGACCCCCAGGTCCACAGAGTGCAGGAGGCGCGCGTCGAGCACGAGCACCAGCGGCTGCGCGCGCGCATGGCGGCGCACGGCGCGCCTGGTTGCCCACCTGTGGGACACACATAGATACCTCGGCGACCCCCAGGTCCACAGAGTGCAGCAGGCGCGCGTCGAGCACGAGCACCAGCGGCTGCGCGCGCGCATGGCGGCGCACGGCGCGCCTGGTTGCCCACCTGTGGGACACACATAGATACCTCGGCGACCCCCAGGTCCACAGAGTGCAGCAGGCGCGCGTCGAGCACGAGCACCAGCGGCTGCGCGCGCGCATGGCGGCGCACGGCGCGCCTGGTTGCCCACCTGTGGGACACACATAGATACCTCGGCGACCCCCAGGTCCACAGAGTGCAGCAGGCGCACGTCGAGCACGAGCACCAGCGGCTGCGCGCGCGCATGGCGGCGCACGGCGCGCCTGGTTGCCCACCTGTGGGACACACATAGATACCTCGGCGACCCCCAGGTCCACAGAGTGCAGGAGGCGCGCGTCGAGCACGAGCACCAGCGGCTGCGCGCGCGCATGGCGGCGCACGGCGCGCCTGGTTGCCCACCTGTGGGACACACATAGATACCTCGGCGACCCCCAGGTCCACAGAGTGCAGGAGG
The DNA here is from genome assembly GCA_947034925.1 of Eudemis profundana. Classification (NCBI taxonomy): domain Eukaryota; kingdom Metazoa; phylum Arthropoda; class Insecta; order Lepidoptera; family Tortricidae; genus Eudemis; species Eudemis profundana. Next base: position 21,263,877 of record OX344805.1, on the reverse strand, counting down.
CGCGCGTCGAGCACGAGCACCAGCGGCTGCGCGCGCGCATGGCGGCGCACGGCGCGCCTGGTTGCCCACCTGTGGGACACACATAGATACCTCGGCGACCCCCAGGTCCACAGAGTGCAGCAGGCGCGCGTCGAGCACGAGCACCAGCGGCTGCGCGCGCGCATGGCGGCGCACGGCGCGCCTGGTTGCCCACCTGTGGGACACACATAGATACCTCGGCGACCCCCAGGTCCACAGAGTGCAGCAGGCGCGCGTCGAGCACGAGCACCAGCGGCTGCGCGCGCGCATGGCGGCGCACGGCGCGCCTGGTTGCCCACCTGTGGGACACACATAGATACCTCGGCGACCCCCAGGTCCACAGAGTGCAGGAGGCGCGCGTCGAGCACGAGCACCAGCGGCTGCGCGCGCGCATGGCGGCGCACGGCGCGCCTGGTTGCCCACCTGTGGGACACACATAGATACCTCGGCGACCCCCAGGTCCACAGAGTGCAGCAGGCGCGCGTCGAGCACGAGCACCAGCGGCTGCGCGCGCGCATGGCGGCGCACGGCGCGCCTGGTTGCCCACCTGTGGGACACACATAGATACCTCGGCGACCCCCAGGTCCACAGAGTGCAGCAGGCGCGCGTCGAGCACGAGCACCAGCGGCTGCGCGCGCGCATGGCGGCGCACGGCGCGCCTGGTTGCCCACCTGTGGGACACACATAGATACCTCGGCGACCCCCAGGTCCACAGAGTGCAGCAGGCGCGCGTCGAGCACGAGCACCAGCGGCTGCGCGCGCGCATGGCGGCGCACGGCGCGCCTGGTTGCCCACCTGTGGGACACACATAGATACCTCGGCGACCCCCAGGTCCACAGAGTGCAGCAGGCGCGCGTCGAGCACGAGCACCAGCGGCTGCGCGCGCGCATGGCGGCGCACGGCGCGCCTGGTTGCCCACCTGTGGGACACACATAGATACCTCGGCGACCCCCAGGTCCACAGAGTGCAGCAGGCGCGCGTCGAGCACGAGCACCAGCGGCTGCGCGCGCGCATGGCGGCGCACGGCGCGCCTGGTTGCCCACCTGTGGGACACACATAGATACCTCGGCGACCCCCAGGTCCACAGAGTGCAGGAGGCGCGCGTCGAGCACGAGCACCAGCGGCTGCGCGCGCGCATGGCGGCGCACGGCGCGCCTGGTTGCCCACCTGTGGGACACACATAGATACCTCGGCGACCCCCAGGTCCACAGAGTGCAGGAGGCGCGCGTCGAGCACGAGCACCAGCGGCTGCGCGCGCGCATGGCGGCGCACGGCGCGCCTGGTTGCCCACCTGTGGGACACACATAGATACCTCGGCGACCCCCAGGTCCACAGAGTGCAGCAGGCGCGCGTCGAGCACGAGCACCAGCGGCTGCGCGCGCGCATGGCGGCGCACGGCGCGCCTGGTTGCCCACCTGTGGGACACACATAGATACCTCGGCGACCCCCAGGTCCACAGAGTGCAGCAGGCGCGCGTCGAGCACGAGCACCAGCGGCTGCGCGCGCGCATGGCGGCGCACGGCGCGCCTGGTTGCCCACCTGTGGGACACACATAGATACCTCGGCGACCCCCAGGTCCACAGAGTGCAGGAGGCGCGCGTCGAGCACGAGCACCAGCGGCTGCGCGCGCGCATGGCGGCGCACGGCGCGCCTGGTTGCCCACCTGTGGGACACACATAGATACCTCGGCGACCCCCAGGTCCACAGAGTGCAGCAGGCGCGCGTCGAGCACGAGCACCAGCGGCTGCGCGCGCGCATGGCGGCGCACGGCGCGCCTGGTTGCCCACCTGTGGGACACACATAGATACCTCGGCGACCCCCAGGTCCACAGAGTGCAGGAGGCGCGCGTCGAGCACGAGCACCAGCGGCTGCGCGCGCGCATGGCGGCGCACGGCGCGCCTGGTTGCCCACCTGTGGGACACACATAGATACCTCGGCGACCCCCAGGTCCACAGAGTGCAGCAGGCGCGCGTCGAGCACGAGCACCAGCGGCTGCGCGCGCGCATGGCGGCGCACGGCGCGCCTGGTTGCCCACCTGTGGGACACACATAGATACCTCGGCGACCCCCAGGTCCACAGAGTGCAGCAGGCGCGCGTCGAGCACGAGCACCAGCGGCTGCGCGCGCGCATGGCGGCGCACGGCGCGCCTGGTTGCCCACCTGTGGGACACACATAGATACCTCGGCGACCCCCAGGTCCACAGAGTGCAGCAGGCGCGCGTCGAGCACGAGCACCAGCGGCTGCGCGCGCGCATGGCGGCGCACGGCGCGCCTGGTTGCCCACCTGTGGGACACACATAGATACCTCGGCGACCCCCAGGTCCACAGAGTGCAGGAGGCGCGCGTCGAGCACGAGCACCAGCGGCTGCGCGCGCGCATGGCGGCGCACGGCGCGCCTGGTTGCCCACCTGTGGGACACACATAGATACCTCGGCGACCCCCAGGTCCACAGAGTGCAGCAGGCGCGCGTCGAGCACGAGCACCAGCGGCTGCGCGCGCGCATGGCGGCGCACGGCGCGCCTGGTTGCCCACCTGTGGGACACACATAGATACCTCGGCGACCCCCAGGTCCACAGAGTGCAGCAGGCGCGCGTCGAGCACGAGCACCAGCGGCTGCGCGCGCGCATGGCGGCGCACGGCGCGCCTGGTTGCCCACCTGTGGGACACACATAGATACCTCGGCGACCCCCAGGTCCACAGAGTGCAGCAGGCGCGCGTCGAGCACGAGCACCAGCGGCTGCGCGCGCGCATGGCGGCGCACGGCGCGCCTGGTTGCCCACCTGTGGGACACACATAGATACCTCGGCGACCCCCAGGTCCACAGAGTGCAGGAGGCGCGCGTCGAGCACGAGCACCAGCGGCTGCGCGCGCGCATGGCGGCGCACGGCGCGCCTGGTTGCCCACCTGTGGGACACACATAGATACCTCGGCGACCCCCAGGTCCACAGAGTGCAGGAGGCGCGCGTCGAGCACGAGCACCAGCGGCTGCGCGCGCGCATGGCGGCGCACGGCGCGCCTGGTTGCCCACCTGTGGGACACACATAGATACCTCGGCGACCCCCAGGTCCACAGAGTGCAGGAGGCGCGCGTCGAGCACGAGCACCAGCGGCTGCGCGCGCGCATGGCGGCGCACGGCGCGCCTGGTTGCCCACCTGTGGGACACACATAGATACCTCGGCGACCCCCAGGTCCACAGAGTGCAGGAGGCGCGCGTCGAGCACGAGCACCAGCGGCTGCGCGCGCGCATGGCGGCGCACGGCGCGCCTGGTTGCCCACCTGTGGGACACACATAGATACCTCGGCGACCCCCAGGTCCACAGAGTGCAGGAGGCGCGCGTCGAGCACGAGCACCAGCGGCTGCGCGCGCGCATGGCGGCGCACGGCGCGCCTGGTTGCCCACCTGTGGGACACACATAGATACCTCGGCGACCCCCAGGTCCACAGAGTGCAGGAGGCGCGCGTCGAGCACGAGCACCAGCGGCTGCGCGCGCGCATGGCGGCGCACGGCGCGCCTGGTTGCCCACCTGTGGGACACACATAGATACCTCGGCGACCCCCAGGTCCACAGAGTGCAGGAGGCGCGCGTCGAGCACGAGCACCAGCGGCTGCGCGCGCGCATGGCGGCGCACGGCGCGCCTGGTTGCCCACCTGTGGGACACACATAGATACCTCGGCGACCCCCAGGTCCACAGAGTGCAGGAGGCGCGCGTCGAGCACGAGCACCAGCGGCTGCGCGCGCGCATGGCGGCGCACGGCGCGCCTGGTTGCCCACCTGTGGGACACACATAGATACCTCGGCGACCCCCAGGTCCACAGAGTGCAGGAGGCGCGCGTCGAGCACGAGCACCAGCGGCTGCGCGCGCGCATGGCGGCGCACGGCGCGCCTGGTTGCCCACCTGTGGGACACACATAGATACCTCGGCGACCCCCAGGTCCACAGAGTGCAGGAGGCGCGCGTCGAGCACGAGCACCAGCGGCATGGCGCGCGCATGGCGGCGCACGGCGCGCGCGCAGTGCTCGGCGCACGCGTAGCCCAGCGCGCCCGACAGCGTCAGCGATATACACGACTGGTTGCCCACCTGGACACAGATAGCTCGTGTCAGATGTAAATTGACTGGTAAGCTGGACCGATTCGAAGGACCAAAAAACGCAGTCGATCGGTTTTCCATAGATACTAAAAGCCCTGCCCCGCTAAGACACCATGGCGATGTCGCTACACGTGTCCCGTACAAAAAGATGGTCAAACGTCGCCAAGTGAGTTCGCTGTCATACATTTCGCTACGAATTATCTGACTAAGACACTTGGCGACGTCGCTTTGGCGTGGCGTCCCGATGAGGCAGGACACTAATAGTACATTACACAACTAGGGTGGTAAAATAACTAAATATTTTTACTAAAAAAAACCCGACCGCGGTGCACTTTAAAAGTGCATAAAATCCGCTATTTTGTTTATTTTAGCGAACTTCATACCCAGTGACACTCGCGCCATGAAGTCGAATCTAATGATGTATCATTTATCAAAATCGGTTGTGCCGTTGAGTAGTTACGAGCGGACACAGGAACGGACATACATACATACATACAGGTCAAACACATAACCCTCCTTTGGGCTTCGCCGCAGTCGGGTAATAAAGAAAGGCCGAGATCGCAGATGTTTGCGGCCCGAGCTGCAAGCGAGGGACGTAAATATGCGAACGAGGGCTTGCTTTATTACCTCCCGTGTTGTGTACATCATTTTATCTCTACACTTGGCCAGAAAGCGGCTTTTTCCGTGCGCGTAGCGTGCGGTAAAAGCCACTGTGTAGCCAGGTGTGGCATAAACATACAAGCATACTTATATGTGACGTCCTACGTGAAAAGGTACCTTATGAGGGTTTCTAGTTACGGAGATATGAACGGTTTTGTGAAATCCTTCAAAATCATCATTTTTTTCTTTTATGCAAAATTGTAAAATATAGGAATAGACGTGTATTTGTAGCTTGGTTTCACTGCCGTACGTTATTTTTTTCTATATAAAAATTGGGTTCAAAGTTTAGTAGAAAAGGTACCTTATGGCGGATCACATACAAACATGATAAAGCTGTTGATAAAATTCATTAATAAAATTTACTAGCAACTTTTGCTTATTTCTTTTTTATACCACGACGGTGGCAAACAAGCATGCGGCCTGCATAATGGTAAGCAAAAATTCGAAATGATCCTAGAAAGCTGAAAATTTGGAAGGAAAGGGCCACTGGGTGCCACAGATTCGGAATTGAAAAAAAATAAAAATAAATACATTTGTATGTCGTTTTTTTTTAATTTTTAATTATTAAACATTTTTTTAAAACAGATAAAAAGTGTTTTTGACGAATCGTATAACTTTTTGACCATTTTTAGAAAGACCTTGTTTTTTTTTAAAAATTGACAAAAATAAAAAAAACACTGGCGCCCATCATTTTTTACCATTTTAGAAAAAGTTTTTTAATTTTTAAAAAAAAAACTTACAAAAATAGACTTTTTTTTGCGGTTTCTATAATTTTTTACCACTTTGTCATGTTTCCCTTTCAACCTTTTTAGAAAAAGTCTTAAAAACATTTTTTTAAAACATAAAAACGTGTTTTTGGCGAATCGTGAAACTTTTTGACCATTTTAGAAAAACCTTGTTTTGTTTTCAAAAAAATTACAAAAATAAAAAAACACTTTTTGGCGAATGCCTATCATTTTGACCATTTTAGAAAAAGGTTTTTATTAATTTTTTCGAAAAATTTACGAAAAAAGACATTTTTTGGCGGTTTCTATAATTTTTGACCACTTAAGAAAAAGAATCTTTTTAATTTAAAACACGGTAAAATCCACGACGAACACTTCTCACTACTATTCGAACGAAAAGGTAAGCAAATACTGCTCATGCCGGCCGGCTGAGACTCCGAGCGGCCAGCAATACCGAGAGAGAACGATACGTAAAGTGTTGGTGAGAGTAGGACAGATGCGTGGCGGTAGTCTTTGGGTGTAGCCAAAATAATACCACGGCACGGCGGTATGAAGGACAAAAACTGAGCAAGTTACCACAAGTATTCTAACATTTTTAAATTACACCGCCATAAAGTACCTTTTGTACTAAACTGTAGAAGCATATTATTCAGCCTTTAATTCGCCTATAACAAAAATAAAGATAGGCAAAGACGTGTCGTAACATATAATTTACTAAATGGAAATAAATAATAAAAAAAAACACAATTATTACACAACATTGAATATCTCCGTAACTAGAAACCCTCATAAGGTACCTTTTCACGTAAGACGTCACATTTGAGAATTACTCTTAATTGGTCAAGATTTGAAGTAAATTTCTAATAACCTTTTTTCTTCAGTTTTCTGTCTTAATACAAGATTTGTCAATAAATAATGTAAATATCGTGCCATACTGTAATTATCAATAATTTTTGCTTATGGCCCGCCATAAGGTACCTTTTCTCAAATGTATGGGAATTGAACGATAATGCGATAAGCGGACTGTAAGGACTATTTTAACGAGTCCTACGCAGCTTCCCGTGATCCCAAAACGAATGAATTTATTTGTAGTTATTATTCGATTGCGTGTCGGCTTACCTGCAGATCTCTTTGGCGGAGCTCAGCATCGGATGAAGGCAGTTCCGTGGGCTAACCCAGTGCTGGATCCAGATAAGTTTTGCCCCCAGTTCTACTACGGGAGATGCACGCACACAGGTCAACAACTGTAGCCGAGTCGCAATCTTAATAGTTCTTTTGGTGAAAATGATAACAGGCGACTTGATCTATTGCTTTGGCTCACGATACGAATTTTTGACTAATATTGAGCTAACTTTTCGAAAAGCAACGTGTTCGATCTACACGGTATGGGACGACTCTCAGTTGCCACACTAAACGCGAGATTTTAAGTGGCAACCTGTGTTGCTATATGAAATAATTAATTTACTTAAAAATCGGCAATATTCAACATACCGCCCACCTAAATGCGACGGCATATTCAAGACTGCCGCGGTATTTAATGCAATGATAATACTTAACTCTACGAAAAGGTGCTGTTGGGAACAGTACTTCAACGAAAATACAACTAGAACGAAAACTAAAGCTAACAATTTTAAACTAATTAGGCATCATTGGCCATTGGCAAGGGACAAATCTTGACAACTGGTCTTTTGTACTGCCCAGCGGCAGTTTTAACCGTTACCACTCTACATATTCCATCTGCACCGGGGTGCAGAGCAACGATACGCCCTAACGGCCATTTAAGGGGATCTAACGATTCACCTACTATAAGCACTAATGATCCCATGGTTATGTTAGAATGGGTCTTATCCCACTTTGCCCTTTGTTGGAGTGTGTGTATATACTCTCTTTGCCATCGGTGCCAAAAGGCTTGGTGTATTTGTTGGATGAGTTTCCACCGTTGCTGGAGGCCAATTTTTAAATCTATAAGCTTTTCCTCGGGCATGATCGACAGAGGTTCTAAGGTTAAGAAGTGACCCGGGGTTAAGGCTACGAGATCATTGGCGTCTGAGCTAAGAGGCGTCAATGGCCGCGAATTTAACATGGCCTCTACTTGTGTCAGCACGGTGTAAAACTCCTCGAACGTCAAACGTTGCGCACCGATAGCACGAGTGATATGAGTTTTTACCGACTTGATTCCGGCTTCGGCGAGACCATTAAAATGGGGACTCCCCGGAGGACTAAACGAAAACTTAATTTCTTGAGACTCTGCGGCCTTTTGCATAACAGAACCAAGATAGTTACTGGCACCGATAAAATTTCTTCCTTGGTCGGAAACAAGATGGCTACACCGGCCACGACGGGCGATAAAGCGTCGCAAGGCGGCCAGAAAGGCCTCCGTGGACAATTCAGATGCAAGTTCGATATGTATAGCTTTCGTAGAGGTACACACGAAAACACAAATGTACCCTTTGAAAGTTCTGGCACCTCGACCTCGGCCGAAAGCTATATTGTAAGGTCCACCGTAGTCGACAACTGAATGCGAAAAGCATTTAAGTTGGTTAACACGATACGATGGATAATTGCCCATGAACGGGGCAGGGGCATGTTGTGGACGAGCACGAAAACATTTGATACAACCTGAGATTATCGATCGAATGGCCCGTTTGCATGACAATATCCAGAAATGTTGTGCAATGAGATTCTGAAGAGTTTGCGCACCAGGATGCGTGAAGCGAGTATGATATTCCTGAATTACTAGGAAAGTGAGGCGATGGGAGCGAGGTAATATTAAAGGGTGCTTTGTTTCAAAGCAGATCTTGGCATTAGCCAAGCGACCGCCCACCCTGAGAAGACCCGCCTCGTCAACGAAAGGCGCTAATTTGCGAAAACTCTTGGGAAGCGAGTTGGACGAACCCTTTTTAATGAGTTCCAACTCCGACGAAAACGCATTCTCCTGCACACATTTCACTAGAAACATGAGCGCTTTGCGAATCTCTGTTGGTTGTAATGACCCGACAACACGATGTTCGACAGTTTTCTGTTTACAGTTCTCCGAAAACCGAAAGCAATAAGCTAATACTCGTTGGAGCGTTCTTAATGACGAGAACCTCTCCAAAAGAGCTTCTACTTGGTCGTCGGTATTGGACGCTACGAGAACGGTAATTTTTTGCTCTTCGTGAAGGACGGTTTTGTCTATTGACAATGACGACTTCGGCCAATTTGAACTGGGGTACCTAAGCCAAGAGGGCCCGTTCCACCAGCAAGCTTGGTTAACCAAGTCTTGAGGTAGTAACCCACGTGATCCACAGTCTGCGGGGTTATCAGTGGTTCTGACATGATGCCAGGAGTCGGGAGGAATTATTTCTTGGATGTGGCTTACGCGATTAGCCACAAACGTTTTCCACTTGGAAGGACATGATTTTATCCAAGTCAACGTGACACTTGAGTCCGACCAAGCAAAGACCTCACTCACAACATGAAAAGGTTTCAGAGCCTCCACGACTGAGGCCATCAAGTCCGATAACAGAACCGCTGCAACCAATTCGAGACGTGGTACCGACAATTTATGCAGGGGAGCGACCTTGGATTTGCCGCAGATCAATTGGACGGCGATATCGTCATTCTTACTTATTGTGCGGCAGTAAACGACAGCACAGAAGCCTCGTTCTGACGCATCACAAAAGCCGTGGAGATGTACTACGTCAAACTCCACCACAATACGGCGAGGAACAGCCACAGAGCTCAGCGACGGAAGCTGGGCTTTGAGTTCCTGCCATTCAAGCCTGATGTTTTCTGGAACATCGTCATCCCATGTGACACCAGAAACCCAGAGCAGCTGCATCAGGTACTTTGCGAGAAAAGTTACAGGCGAGAGGAAACCCAACGGGTCGAAAATCCTGGCTATCTCCGAAAGAATGGAGCGCTTAGTGCAGCGACCGTTATGAGTAGCTGCTACACGAAAACGAAAGGAATCTGATTGGGGTTGCCATAACAATCCCAAGATCTTGAGCGAAATGTCAGACATTTCTTCGAAATGTTTAAAGTCCTGTGAGTACAAGTCAGAGGATGGAAGGTTGTCCAGAAAGTCACGGTTATTGGAAGTCCACTTTCTCAGATGGAAACCACCCGACGACAAAATTTTTGTGAGTTCCATCTGAAGCGAGCGAGCCTGCTCAATCGAATTCGCTCCAGTGACGACATCATCGACGTAAATATCGCGAGCGAGGACAGCTGAACCAGCCGGATATTCTCCTGCAGCATCGCTGGCAAGCTGAGCCATTGTACGAAGAGCTTGGAAAGGCGCTGCAGAAACTCCATATGTGACAGTTCTAAGGCGATAGTCGCGCACTGGACCGGAGCCCGAGGGACGCCATAGGATACGCTGAAATTCGGCATCTTCTCCAGAGACCAGAATCTGCCTATACATTTGCTTAACGTCGCCGGTGAACACGACGGCGTGCCAACGAAAGCGTATAAGCAGCTCGAAAATGTTAGTTTGTAGTTTGGGCCCAGCGAGGAGGGTGGAATTTAAGGAAACTCCTCTGGCATCCTTAGCACTGGCGTCGAATACGACACGAAGAGGCGTGGTTACTGAATCACGCAGTATACCATGGTGAGGAATATAATAAAACTGGCCCTCGCTTGTTGAAGGAGGGTCTGCTTCTTCCAAGTGACCACGTGACTCGTAATCGTCCATGAACTCGACATACGACCTTTTGAATTCAGGACTGCTATTTAACTTGCGCTCCAACGACTGAAACCGTTTAAGAGCGATCTCACGCGAATTGAGGAAGGTAGGTTTATTCGTAGGATCAACGAAAGGTAAAGGGACTACGAATCTTCCTTCTTCGTTGCGGTAGTAATTTGCACGATAATAATCTTCGCAGCGTTGGTCCTCCTGCGATACGAATGGTTTGGACGGAGAACTAACATTTTCTAATTCCCAAAATTTCTTAAGGGAATCATCGAGCGATAATGTTTGCGAAGGATTCGACACGAAAAAACAATATTTATTATTGTTACGACGAGAAACGACAGAGTTTGTCGTGAGTTGACTTTTGTCACACTCACCCATGACAATCCACCCGAAGACCGTATTCAGAGCGGTAGGTTGTCCAGGCTCCCCTCGCCTTATACCAGGTAACAACGACGAAACGAAAATATCTGCATTGAGCAGCATGTCCACTGGCGCCGGGCGAGCGAAGTCAGGATCAGCAAGCGATAAGTTATTTATGTGCGACCACCTTGACGAATCGACAGGTTGTGTAGGTTGGTCGGCACATATCGACGACAAAACGAGAGCTTCGAATTTAATATTCGACGACAAAGTTGTATTACCGAGCGGCTTGATTTCACACGACAGGGAGCCGAGCGGTTGAGCGACAGAATTACCAATGCCGTACACGGCGTGTTGGCCACGAGAAATGTTAAATCCTAGCCTTTTCACGCAGGATTTCGATATGAAGTTACATGCGCTAGCACAATCGAGAAGCGCGCGCACTGGTTGGAAATTACCAGAATTGTCCATAATTAGAACCATTATTGTCGAAAACAACATAGTATTTTCCCCAGTCAATGTAGTTAAAACCGTATTGCTATTATTACTACTGGGACTGATACTAGGCGACGCGTTATCAGCCGCCGTGGGGCTGTGGGGTGCGGGCGCTTGTATATTTTTAGTAAAATGCAACAAAGTGTGATGTGAACGACTACACACACTACAACGAGAGGCACGACAAACTTTCACCCTATGGGCATTCGAAAAACATAAGATACACAGTCCCTTTTCTTTCACAAAATTAAAACGAGCGTTGTTGTCAAGTTTTAAGAATTGACTACACTTTCCGAGACTGTGCTGACCAGTACAAAGACCACAAGTTGGACTTGAAACGACAAGTGCTGTTTTATTTTTAGTCAACGACTTAATATTTTGGACCTTTATGCTTGAATTTTCCAATGCTTTGCTTCGCTTCTCAATAAAGTTCTTCAAGTCATCAAAGTTTGGAATATCCACATTTGAATTAAGCTGCAGTTCAAATGCTTCACGGGTAGCGACATCTAACTTTGACCACAATAAGTAGTACAGCATAAAGTTCCGGTCAGGAAGGTTGAATTTGGACAAGATATTTAAGTTTTCATTAAATGTTCGAAAAACCCTTTCTAAATCATTTTTGTTTTTAACTATTTCACAATTCAACATCTTTTCATAATAAATAACAGCAATTTGTCTTTTCTTGTCATAGTAATTGGACAGAGTATCATAAGCTTTAACATAATTGTCACCGGACAAAGGAAAACTTTTTATTAATTCATAGGCGGAACCTTGCACACTCGATAAAAGGTAATGTAATTTTTCAACATTACTAATAGTGTTCCGACTATGGATCAATGAATCAAACAGTTCCTTGAAGGACACCCAGTTCTCCAATTTCCCATCGAAAAGTTTAATTGTTATCTTTGGTAATTTGGCTAGGTTATTTTCCAATAATAAAGGTTTACTTTCCATACGATCACTTGGAGAACTTGATGTACTTTGTCTCAATCTACTTTTCACTGATTTTAAACGAGTTTCAAATTCTTTTGTAACTTCGTATTCGCTTGATCGTTGTTCACTTGACAGCGGACGTAAAATTCGGATTTGCGCTTCATGAAAATCTTTTTCTAAATCTTTAAAGTCTAACTCATTGTAACCTTGCAAATCTGAACTTTCGATATGTTCTAAACGCATAATACAATAATCTCGTGCGACACGGTAACCATCTACAGTCGCCGGTTCCAATCCACTATTATCGTGTTCACTCATTTTGCTCTAAATACAAACCAAAACACTAAAATATCATACAAAGTAGCAACGTAAACAATCACGTAAATTCTAAATGTCACTCGAAGACGAACTGACGTTTCAAGTTGACAGCTGACACTCTGACAGATTAAGCTAAGCTATCTTCACGGAAAACGTTCCGTTTAACGTTTTACAATATATTGAGTCTATAAGTCGGAAGTTGTACTGCCAACATAAACGAACGAAAACGAAAGCGACAAAAAAGATGGCGTACAACTAACACGATAAAATATTAGCCAAGGCAATTTCTCAAGTACCCACGAAATTTGCAATTAATCAAATAATTTCTTAAAATCACGGAAAATTACGTAGTAACTCACGACAAAAGGTACTTTTCAACAAAATCCGGCGAGACGGACCAAAAAAATGAACGATAATGCGATAAGCGGACTGTAAGGACTATTTTAACGAGTCCTACGCAGCTTCCCGTGATCCCAAAACGAATGAATTTATTTGTAGTTATTATTCGATTGCGTGTCGGCTTACCTGCAGATCTCTTTGGCGGAGCTCAGCATCGGATGAAGGCAGTTCCGTGGGCTAACCCAGTGCTGGATCCAGATAAGTTTTGCCCCCAGTTCTACTACGGGAGATGCACGCACACAGGTCAACAACTGTAGCCGAGTCGCAATCTTAATAGTTCTTTTGGTGAAAATGATAACAGGCGACTTGATCTATTGCTTTGGCTCACGATACGAATTTTTGACTAATATTGAGCTAACTTTTCGAAAAGCAACGTGTTCGATCTACACGGTATGGGACGACTCTCAGTTGCCACACTAAACGCGAGATTTTAAGTGGCAACCTGTGTTGCTATATGAAATAATTAATTTACTTAAAAATCGGCAATATTCAACAGGAATAATTTGTGATTTTTACGTAACGTCAATCGTTTATAAATAAAAAAATACGACTTGTAGAATAATAATGACACTTTTGAGATACTTGTGTAGACTGATTAAATATAATTTAGAACTCATTATACGAAAATTGTGAATATTATAGGAATGATGAAACATATAATAAAAATGACATTTTAATTAAAATAAAAATATTTCGTTAACAATGTGATTTTATTTCTATCCCAAAATGTGCAGTCTAATATCTCTAACTATATACAATGGTTCAGATTACAATATGTTATAGAACAGGCCGATTTTTTTTTTTTAATTTCGTTCTCATAAGCGACTTGCTCTAATCAAAGGCTGATTTTTCACGACCTGGAAGTCACATTAAAAAAACCATGACTGATTTCCAAAGAAAAATACCTTGAGATACATAATCAATCATCATCTCCATAACTTCCAACGGGAACATACTTAAAATTAGTTTTAAACTTCTTTTGACGATTTCTCAAAAGTGCAATTTTAGCATGTGCAGGTTGGATGTTTTTTAAAAAAAAAAGTATGGGACTTAGGGTCGTGATTCTTTTTGTATTAGATAGCTTATTTAACACAGATTTAGGATCTGTGCTTAACTCAATACCAACCATAAGGTACCTTTTCCCGTGGAACGTCACATATAACCTTGATTAGCAGGTACAAGCACCAGGCTATCATAACTCCTCGGTACCTTGAACACCGTGGGGTGCAACTGCGGGCGCGCGGCCGAGGCCAATGACCGCAGCGCGTCGCCGCCCGCGCCCACCACGATGCCGTATTCGAGGCCCAGTGTGCAACCGACGATCACTGTGGCACTGTACACTAACAACTCCAGTTCTGAAACAGAGGTATTTCATGTTTTCCTGGTACTGTTTATCACATTTCAATGTAGTTACGCCACTATTCGCAGTCGAATTTACATAGGAGTCGAAACAGCTCACCACCACTATGTACCAGGAGACTAGGAGTAACGTGGCACTTGCACAGTGGCGGAATAATACTCGGCTGAGGGGCATCATAACTATGAGTGCTGCCATCTCATCCGTAGAAAGTAAAGAGGGGCGCCGCGAGTCGGTCCTCTATCATTATCTAAAACCACAAATATTCGCGGGTACCTATAAAGCAACAATACCTATTTTGAGCGAACTAAGGTAGGGGCGCCGCCGTGACGAAGTACTAAACTTGTAAGTGCGCCACGGGCTGAAAAAGATTGGGAACCCCCGCCATAACTATTAGTGCCGCCGTTCGTAGTCAAATTTACATAAACGTCGAATTCGGGAGTTATTTACTAATCTTACCTCACTGGCATGTACCAGGAGACCAGGAGTAACACGGCACTTACTGCTATTCCTCCACAGTCGCGGGATGACGCCTAACTCGATGATAGACATCATGGCGACCATGATGACGGCCGCGAGCACCGCGCGTGGGATGTAATAGAAGGTGTCAGTGAGGAGCGTCACTGATAACAGGACTAGTAAAGCTGGAAATAAATAAAACTATCATCAATAAAATAGAAAAAGATGGTCAATGCTATCGATATTTGCAATACATTTATGGAAAATATCTTGGAGCCTTCATTGGAGCATCATAGGGAGTTTAAAATCTTGCAAACTAAACGCAGGGACAGGTCATGAAATAAACCAGGAGAAAGCCTTATCAATCTCTTTTTCTTTTCTCGTCAAGTGGAATGGAAGAGAAAGACCAGATCTGAGTTGGCTAACATCCCATCATCAAATACTGATCTAAAGCCAATGGAACCTTTCAAGTAAAAAAAGGATTTACGAATTTGGTCCAACCGTCTTCGAGTAATCGCGTAACCAAATAAAAATTACGCATTGATAGGTACCGTCCCTTTTTTAGAAGTTAGTTTAAAAGAAAGAAATCTGACACCTTTGAAGAAGGAGCCAGCTGGAGTAACGACCCCGCTGACATGGTTGAGAGCCGTGCGGGTAAAGGAGCCGGTAGCGGGCATGCTCTGACAGAACGATGACACCACGTTGCACGCTCCCACGGCCAGCATCTCCTGGGTGCCGTCCACGGGCTTGCTGCCGGCTGAAACCCTCCGTTAAGCTAAAAATGTACCTTTGAAGAAGGAGCCAGCTGGTGTGACGACCCCACTGGCATGGTTGAGAGCCGTGCGGGTGAAGGAGCCGGTAGCGGGCATGCTCTGACAGAACGAAGACACCACGTTGCACGCTCCCACGGCCAGCATCTCCTGGGTGCCGTCCACGGGCTTGCTGCCGGCTGAAACCCTCCGTTAAGCTAAAAATGTACCTTTGAAGAAGGAGCCAGCTGGTGTGACGACCCCACTGGCATGGTTGAGAGCCGTGCGGGTGAAGGAGCCAGTAGCGGGCATGCTCTGACAGAAAGAAGACACCACGTTGCACGCCCCCACGGCCAGCATCTCTTGGGTGCCGTCTACGGGCTTGCTGCCGGCTGAAACCAATATATCATATAAAATGTCCTTGTCAAAATTGTTATTATTTTTTTCAAAGCCTGACTAACTCGCAACCCTAGTGGGCATAGCGATTATATGACCGGGTGGTCGGCCGTGGCATTCCCTGGGGTCGAACCAGGTCGCTAGCCGGACCACCCCGAGTGGATCGGACTAGGTGGGTGCCGGGGGGCGCCTGGGGTCGACCCAAGTCGCTTGTCCCGGTCCACCTCGATTCAAAATTGTTAGTTATAGCAGCTTTTATTGCAGACTGTACTTTTTTTGTAATGGCAATCGAATCAAATTTGCCCAAATACTGTGGGTTTCTCGTATGTTATTTAGATGATCCTATGACTCCATCATCAGACCCTCGATACTTCGAGCAATCTATCGGCAAATAAAAATAAAATAATTTATTTCTGCAAGTAGGTTCTCAAGGGCTCCTTTACATGTCTTTTTTCTTTCTTTTTTCTGGTGAGAAGACACATCCTGGTTCCATCATCTGATCAGCTCCAAAATACCAAATTATCGTATTGTCATCTGAACTGCATATCATTTTGATAGAGAGAGAATTGGCCAATGGCATGACCAGTCATCAAGGATACTCACCGAAAGCCCTAGCTATTGCAATGCTCTCCAGTATAGCCACGAGAGGCATGACGAAGCCCTCGGGGCCGAACACGACCAGCATGTCCTGGAAGTTGAGCGTTTTATTGCCCACCGTCGTTGAGAACGGCGGCGGCCCGAAGTTGGGCAGGCCGCCGTGGATTGTACCTGAAACGGGACAAGACAACGCTTTAGCAATAGGACTCACAATTCCGGGATTTTGTTTTATGGGATCCTGGTATTAGCTATAGTAAATGTCCTGGGTTTCGAAGCCCTAGTTAGCACAGTATTGTATGTAGAAAGAAACACAGAATTTTAATAACAGTCAGCGTCAAAAGTGGCTATTAGAAATGTAAGTAATCAGGACAGCAAACCAACTACAAAACATAATAGAAACTGTGAAAATTTTTACAGCTAGATCCAAAAGTAGCAGGATCATATGACAGTATAGAAGATGTACTTGCTAGGTAGTCATAAAGGCCAAAGAGAATATAATCACTACGTTATAAAGGCGACGAGCGAATGGCAAATGAAACCGCGTAACTAGATTTTGGTCTTGGCGGCCAAGTCAAGCAGACGAGCAAAAACATACAGACGAATTGAGAACCGTCCTTCTTTTGGAAGTCGGTTAAAAATGGCAGACAGTAAGCAAATTTAAGCAGGTCAGTAATTAGAAATCCGTCTATAACGTTACCTTTCTTTTTTATTTCAAATAAAAGTACCAGGACCACATAACAGTGTAACCACATCAATGGCCGCACTGCACTCACCAGTCAACGCGAAAGGGACCTTTTTTATTTCAACTAAAAGTACCAGGACCACATAACAGTGTAACCACGTCAATGGCCGCAACTGCACTCACCAGTCAACGCGAAGGGGACCTTTTTTATTTCAACTAAAAGTACCAGGACCACATAACAGTGTAACCACATCAATGGCCGTAACTGCACTCACCAGTCAACGCGAAGGGGAGGGTCCCATTCAAGGACAGCAGGTACGCGAGGAAGGCGGCCGCGAACACTACGAGCGCGTTGCGCGCCCGCACCACGTGTTGCGACACCCGCGCGCAACGCTGCCGCGCGACTGACGACGATTCCGTCGTCGACAGAGTCGCACGCTGGAATATAATAGGGATGACGACTGGGTTAAATAGTACATTACACAACTAGGGTGGTAATACAAATATTACCTCCCGTGTTGTGTACATAATTTTATGTAGCGTGCGGAAAAAGCCACTTTATGGCCAGGTGTGGCATAAAATATATTCTATTTAGTCCGTCAGTTAGATTATGGAAAAATATGGGACACGCATTTTTTGGTTTACCAAAATATTAAAAATCGACAAAATTATAGATCATCAAACTTCTGCAGTGGGGGCTTGTGACGTCACCCCTAGGTGAATTTTTTACCAAGGAGTGACGTCACTCGAAACTTTTAAGCACTCTATCCTCCTCATTTTTTGTTTGTTAAACAAAAGAAAAAATACGTGTACCTACAATATTTTTTTATAATCTAACTGACGGACTAAGCAGTTTTTTTTAGTCGTCTAGCCTATTACGAGAACAAGAAGCATTCAAAATAATCATTAGTAATTTATCCTACGGAAATGAATGGTTTAAAACTACCGGCTAAATACAACTAAACTGCACCTGCTGTAGCCGAGTGCGCCTTTTAAGACCCAGACGTAGAATGCCTGTCTGTTCTCCTCTACAGGTCGCATTTCTGGACCGATACTCGTCAAATTTTGTAAGGAAGTTCATAATATTATTCTTTTATTGCCATGGACGTTGATAGGCACACGAGGTGTACAGCTTACAGAGCGACTGGTAAGTTAAAAAATGTTTAACTCTCTATTTATAAAAACCCCACAGAATATGGACGAGACACCTACTTACTTTAAGCAGCAACAGTATAACTATGCAGGCGATGCCTAAAACGGTGTCCCACAGATGTATCGTCTTGATGTTCTTGAACAGATTCTCCACTGCCTCCAGAAATGTGCTGCCCGAAGACCCTGCAATAAAACAGTACACGTTTGTTATACACACACATACACTCTCTATGACGTGTTCAAAAACCGCAAATTAAAAATGTCAAATGGCGGTAAATGAAACCTATTTTCACGCATGTCACGCAACCGTAGTTTTTCTTTTCATTCAGAAACAAACTAGAGTCGGCCTCAATTATTATATCGGTCAACAATGAAAAATATAGCTTAAGAAACTAACATATCTCGTCTAAAAAAGTTGATGTGTAAGCCAGCACAGTGTACACGGTGCGGGCGCGAGCCGCCGATAATTTTATCGCCGAGGTAAACGGCGGGCACTAATTGGTCAATTGCTATTGTAAACAGAACAACAATATTATTGTTGTCGGAAAAGCACTGTGTTTAGCCTCAGCCGAACGTGCAATTGATGGACCCGTATCCTTCTCAATCTCACTCGTCTACTCACTCAACCTATTGCTTACTTTCCGACCTTTACAACAATGTACTGTTGCATTGCATTGTATTATACCTTGAGAGAGTAGATTATAGCTTGAGATTTTATGAGGCGATGGATACTAGGTGCTCAACTGTTCCAATTTGATTTGTTTTTACTAATTATTGCGTGTGCGTGTATGTATCTTTAATTGTTAGTCTAATAT
This sequence comes from Eudemis profundana, assembly GCA_947034925.1. NCBI lineage: Eukaryota > Metazoa > Arthropoda > Insecta > Lepidoptera > Tortricidae > Eudemis > Eudemis profundana. The sequence continues at coordinate 21,244,997 of OX344805.1, read as the reverse complement.
AAGTTTCGCGACGCATCTGGGGGCACTTGGAGCATTGGTTATACAATACAATACTCTTTATTGCACACCAAAAAATTACAGAGATCCTTAAATAAACATGATACTAAAAACGAATGGTAGATAACAGGCGGTCTTATCGCTAGGAAGCGATCTCTTCCAGACAACCTTTTGGTAGCGGGTTATACTGTAAACGTTATTATCAATAAAAATAAAATAAATACCTGTGAGCCGGAACAGCGATTTGAGTTGCGCGGCTCCGATTTGTAGCGCGGCCGCCGTCGTGAACCCGGAGATCACTGGCTTGGATATGAAGTCCAGCAGGAACCCTGATACGTATTTTTAGGGTTCCGTATTTTATTGTAGCATTAACGACTGCCAACGAATTATAAATATTTTATTAGAAGTGGAAAATTGAAAAATTATGTCTCGGGCAGGATTCGAACCTGCATCTGCTGCAGACAGACTCGCAAGGTCTACGGCCCCCTAGTTTAGCGTAGATTTGTTCCTGATTCGTCATATTCCTAATTGGTAATATTCCTTATTCGACACTTTCCTAACTGGTCATATTCCTAACTCGTCATATTCCTGATTCGACATATTCTGATAGCTCGTCATTGTACAGTCAAATGAAATCGTCTAAAGAGGTTCTTATCATTTACCACAGAGGATTTCTATACTAAATTTGTGCAGGCAAATGTACGCTATATGACGAGTTAGGAATAATTCGAATCCGGAATATGACGAATTAGGAATATGACCGGTTAGAAAAGTGTCGAATAAGGAATATGACCAATTAGGAATATGACGAGTCAGGAACAAATCTTAGCGTATTCTTAAGATGTTATGATATAATTATAATCAAACTTTACTTCTGAATGGGATACCTGCGTGATTTACTCTTGTTATAAATTTATCTAGTCACTCCCGGCCTTCATTTCAAGATAATCAACACTTTTGTGATGTTAGTAAGGCTAACGACCACTTTAATATCAAGTGCATTTGTAGATAATAACATTGTCATATTATGGATAATATATGCACATATTAATGAATATCTATAATAATATGCGAGGATTCTTCATTGTGGATAGTAAGGATTCACTGTTCTGCTACCATAAGTTCAATGAGAATAGTACCTAGGGCGGTAAGACAAAGAACGGCTCAGATCGCAGGTATTTGATAAATATGCGACCTGAGGCTTTCTTTATTACCGCCCGTGGTAAGTACAAAATTTTACGTCTCACTCAGTCCAGGATTGACGTAAAATTATTAACTTACTGCATTTTAGGTGCTAGACAGTATTCACAATATGGTAATAAATGATCATGCCAATAAATCCAATAAATCCTACAACGTAGTCCACAGAGTCCACTACACGTGAAAACTACTATAGGGAACGTACAGGAACTATTATAGGTGGCAGCACTGAATCGACAAAAGAGACATGCGAGCGGTAGAGAAAACTTATCAGGCCTGAAAAAATCTCATAAGTACTGGTTATTAATGTCAAGCCTTGGTTTTACTAACGTTAATCATTCTTCATTGCAATAATTAACTGCGTTTCCGTAAATGTGGCCCCAGCATGATAGAGTACAAGATTCAGATTGGCGACACCAGTTGGCAGCACCTTCGTTGTGCACATTCCCTATAGTTATTCGCTACTAGGTAATGCAACAACAACCCGAAAACCCGGGTACCGACTTTATTTAGGGTCTGGTAATACCCGGGTTTCATATTTGACCGGGTGTTGCATTCCCTATTCGCTACTCGGCCTTCGGCCTCGCTCACCTAACTGCAGCGCTCCTAGTAACATGATAACACAGCCGGACAGGAACGAGGCCAGGTACGCGAAGGCCTCCGACTGCCGCACGTACTTGTTCAACAGCGCGGCCAAGATGGCCGTCGGGCCGACCGTCACGTCCTTACAGCTGCCGAGCAGCATGTATACGAAACCGGGGAAGATGCTGGAGTATAAACCCACCTGGAACGGAGATATTAATAGTAAAATATAATGGCAACGCCGCGAGCACATTTGGCTTGTCCCGAGCTGGTGCACTGCATAGGCTAGGCTAGACGATTAAAAAAACTGTTTAGTCCGTCAGTTACATTATTAAACATTATTCTACACGTATTTTTTCTTTTGTTTGACAAACAAAAAATGACGAGGATACAGTGCTTAGAAGTTTCGAGTGGCGTCACTCCTTGGTACAATTTTCACCTAGAAGTGACGTCACAAGCCCCCACTCCGGAAGTTTGATGATCGATACCTTTGTCGATTTTTAATAATTTGATAAACCAAAAAATACGTGTCCCATATTTCTCCATAATCTAACTGACGGACTAAATAGAATGATAATATTTTTAACCCAGTCATCATCCCTATTGCAGGGGTTTAATAAGTTTTAGTTTTTAAATATTAGCATGAGATGTCTTTAGTTTTAAGGATGTTTGGTAATTATGACAAGAACGAGTATTAGAATTAAAGGAGAGCGTAAAATAGAAAAACTTTATGATTTTATTATAGCATGAACGACTGCCAACGAATTCCAAATATTTTATTAGAAGAGAAAAGTTCATAGTTGATATAAAAGTTGTAAAGATATACAAATTGTAAAGACTTGACGGTAGATGGTGCTACACACGTCACCCACTGAAACGAACGGAAACTGGTTGAAAAATCGAATAACTTGGGTATGGCTTCGGTGGCGCAATTGATAGCGCGCCTGTGTTGGCCCAGAAAGCCGTTGGAGACGCAGTTTCGAATCTTACCCGAGGCATATAATGTTTTAACTTTTCTCTAATAAAATATTTAGAAAAACCGTGTTCAAAAATATTTTTCCAAAAAGTTACCAGAGAAAGAGTGTTAAATTGTTTTCAAATTATACTAATAGAGTGCGCTTATCTTTAATGATCGATTGCAAATTCTGGTTTCGTGAGCCTTCTCATGTTGTTTCGCACAGACAAAATATTAAGCTTAAAATAAAATACATTTATGCCACACCTGGCCATAAAGTGGCTTTTTCCGCACGCTGCGCGTACGGAAGAAGCCGCTTTCTGGCCAAGTGTAGACATAAAATGATGTAGGTACACAACACGGGAGGTAATAAAGAAAGCCCTCGATCGCATATTTACGACCCTCTCTTGCAGCTCGGGCCGCAAACTTCTGCGATCACGGCTTTTCTTTGTCTTACCACCCTAGTTGTGTAATGTACTATTCAATATCAACCATGATTGATGTTGTGGAAGCGAATGAAAGGATGTATGAAGAAGAACCGACTCTAATCAGCTTAAGGTGACTCGAATCAATTTTCCATACAAACATAAACAGGCTCATTATGTTAAAATAATAATTTTTAACGCGTTTTTTCAAATATTTTACACGTGCAGCCAAACAACACCAAAAAGACGTTCAATGCGCATCCAGTACAACAATGGGTTATGGATGCTGATGGCACTAGAGTCTGTGCGGAAAGAGAATAGGCGTGGCGAAAAACGGAACTAACCTAACCAGTATGGCAAATACGGTAGAAAAGCATTACAGCGCCCTCAAATCTAAATCCCATTCTCTTTCCGCACAGAGTCTACCACGTTTTCGCAGCGCATCTTAAGGTGGGTTTAGACCAAACGAACAAAGAGCTAGAACCAGAGCAGAGCATTCATTCTTGATCTTTTAGTGTAAACAAACGTTCGTTCGCAGCGTTTACACCACACGAATATCACCGAGCAAGAATACAACCCAAGAACTAGGATTCGAGAGCATATGCTCTAGAGATGCTTTAGATCAGGCGAACGCGTGCCCGTTGCTCATTCGTCGGGTGTCTGTGGACTATGTGCATTATGTCTTTACTCTGAGACTGATATTGAAATTGCAAGTTTTTCATTTATCATCTTGACTCAATTGTGTTTTTATAATTTACAAAAGTCGGATCCCACAGACACCTGGCATTTTGTTAAGCTTCTATCATTAGAAGACATTTTTCTTGAGACCAATCTATAATTACAACGATAGATCAAGTCCCTCGAGCACTAGAACGCTTTGAAGAGACCGCTCCCCGAAGCGAGCAGGTCCGAACACGAGCGAACGCGCTCGGCGACTGTTCGTACGCTCGTCCGTCGTTTACATCATACGAGCGAGCATTCCACCAGCATTCTTAGAATCTTCGCAAAATAAGGAAGAACAACGAAAGAATGCTCTTTCTCTGTTTACACACAACGAATTTGGTAGAGTGGGGGTAGAATGAGCATTCGCTCGTTTGGTCTAAACCCACCTTTATATGTTTGACGGAGTATCCTGCCTGCGGCATGTGGAAGCATTGGAATGCCGTCCACGTGGGCTCTAAAGGTTTGGTGTTGGTATATCATATTTTTTAAGTAAGTAAATAAATTATGTATTAATGTAGCGTGTAAGTTTTTATGTAACGAACAATATATGGACTAGACATGTGCGCCGATCAAAAAATTGTCGGCGGCGGCGTTTGGCAAAAAATCGGCGGCGGCGGCGTATTTTCGGCGTGAAATCGGCGTGATTGAAACATGATTTCACACAGCAAAAAACCGTAATTCAAGGACACAGTTACTTAAAATATCGCCGTACATCACCTTAAACTCTGATTTAATATGCTATAAACATATATTTTTACAAAAAAAATCGAAATAAAATGGTTAAAATTTGCGTTTTTTGCCTTTTTGGCACCAGCGATCATAACGTTACGATGCCAAAGCCATCCACTGAGGGAAGGTGACCCATGCTACATCTTAGTTCTACATGGTACATCTTCGGTCTATTCGAGAAGTTTTAGGCCTTATCAGACATTATTTATTCGAGCTATATCGTCGACCGTAGGCTGAATTACGGTAAGGGACAGGCAAAACAATAACCCTTACTGTAATTCAGCCTACGGACGACGATATGGTATGGCATTACCACTTGGTTATTCGGAGCAACATCAATTAAATAGTGCTTCTACGGATATCCTCATTTCTATGGAGATACTTAGGTTCACACAGGTCATCACTGTCTGTATGAGAGAAGTTCACTGGCCAAATGCCTATAGTTACAGGATCTAAAGCGTCGCGAGGATGATCTTAAGTTTTTCCAACGTTACCCAAACGTGTTAGACTACGCAATAGACTAAAATTAGATACCAAATTTGTAATTAGTAAATCCGTTTCGTTCCGTTTCCAAAGAACCTACTTAGGTGACATAACTCTAGCAAGATGAGGTGGTCATTGGCTGGGCATATAGCTCGAGCAACAATGACCGATGGGATGGAAAGGTTCCCAAATGGAGACCACGAATTTGAAGGAAAATGGAGCGTGGGTTGGCTTTCACAAAATGATCTGAGGACATGTTTAAGTTCGTCGGCATTCGATTAAGAGAAAACGTGTGCATTGCGCCTGTTTGTTCGGAATTGTTTAGGGCAGACCTATGTTCATCAATGAATGTCTCCGGATTGAGATGATAATGATGATAACTAGCCCCTGCCGTCTTTTGAAATCCTACGAGAGAATAATAAGAAAAAACGTTATCCAAAAATGTTATGAACCTTTAATATTTCAACAGAGTATATGCTATGAACTGCTAGAACAAAGTGTTAAATAAGGTTAGATTTGATATTTGGTACGAAAATCTGCTTTTGCAATAAATTTTTATCCACGCCGATTTCACGCCGATCAGAAATCGGCGGCGGCGGCGTGGCCAAAAAAGCCGGCGGCGGCGGCGCGCCGGCGCGGCGCACACCTCTAATATGGACATTGTCTAAATTAAAATGAATTTAATTATTTGCTACCGCGAGACCAATTGATCGTGGTTGTATGGAAAACCAATTATTGAACTACAATAAGAATGTAAATCGACGGCCCCCACGTAAGTCATCGAAACTCGAAATTCGATGACTTTGAGTTTCGATGACTTACGTGGGGGGGGCCGTCGAAATATGAAAATACCTGTGGCGGTAGCCCTGCTATGATGGCGTAGGCGATGCCTTGCGGGATAGAAGTAAGGCCCACCGTCACACCTGCGCAAACAACAAAGTTACTCACGTCATCTTATTCTGCCAGGGTTATGCATGCCTAGTACTTTTATCTACACCTATATCATAATAGTACATTACACAACTAGGGTGATAATACAAAGAAAGGCCGAGATCGCCGATGTTTGCGGCCCCAGCTACAAGCGAGGACGTAAATATGCGATCGAGGGCTTTCTTTATTACCTCCCGTGTTGTGTACATCATTTTATGTCTACACTTGGCTAGAAAACAGTTTATGGCGAGGTGACGTATAACGTTTCGGAAAACGTATAAGAGCACCCCATTATTGCAATCAGTATGTAACATAGGTGTGTTATCTGTGCCAGTGTTATAATAATGTATGGAAAATCATTATAACATCGATATCGATACTATAATGTAAATCTAGCTCATGATTTGTCGCTTCGACTTTTATAAAGCACAGCAGTGGGGTGATGTTGGTCCGTGAAAGTCGAAGTCACCGCCTCCGAGCGCTGGCATCCGATTCTTCCGAATCTCCGATCGTCTGCCTGAAGATTGTGACCATTATTTCATTCAAAGGACCATTTGCTTCCGACTCATTTTTGTTTTCCTACTAAATGAGGTTAAAGAACGATCTAAAATATTTCACGGCGTCATCAGTCATCGGCCATTCTCACGAAGTATGTCTGCGGTCACCTAATTACCGCGACGCTGTTTTCATACTAAATGTATGGAGACGCGGTAATTAGACGCAGTCATACTTCGTGAGAATGGCCGTCATCATCGACAAGAGTCGAGTGACGATATTCATACGTGGACAAGTCATTGTCTACTTATCTTCTGACTTGTCTCTTCAACTAAAGCCACAATTTCAATAATAATGCTTGTATTCGACGAGGTGAATTAGTAACAAACACTACTTATTAGGTATTAAGCAAGTACGTAAAGCGCATGCTACGTATACTGTTGTGTATAACAGGTTCGCGTTTGACATAGCAAGTATGCAATTGCTATGTTCTGCCAACCATCAAGTGCTCATGTATTTGGCTTTCAAAAGGACAGATGTACATTGCGGCGTTTCTACGAAAGAGGACCTAATTGATCAAAGCTTAAGGTCTCATTTAGAATTTTACAAATAATGAAGCCGTTTTTTGTAAAGCGCTCATCATAGGTACACATTGGCACAGATGTGGCAAAATAAGTTCAAGTTAGACAACTTAGACGTGCCCGAGCCCGATAACTTGAACGTCTAACACGTACTGACTATCTCGGATATACAAGTAAATAAAGATATTGCGTCTCTTTCTACATTCACAATTACAAAGAAACAAGGAATATCGCAGACAGTATGACAACTAGCAACTTCAATACGGCGACATCTCAAAAAAAAAATCATTTTAGAGTATTGTTGATTACTGTCGCGCACTTAACTCTCACGACTTTGACACGCGATTTCTTGAAATTTTGGCATTTTGAGATGTGGCCGTATTGCAGTCACTAGACGATGAAATGAAATACACTCTGTGTCTATCTCTGGACAAATGCACAACTTAGTCTGGTACCTCTATCTAAACTCATGTCATGCTGCTGTGTCCTTCAAAGTTTGTTAACTGTTATTACTACATAGTTCATGGGTAACATTTACTTAAGGACAAGATTCACGGGAAGTTGTGAATCACCCTACTGATGGCAATTACCGAATTCAATCCAACAATAAAATGATAATTTCAGGGGTCGGACAAAAAGTGCGGATGACGTAAAAATTACGTACCTAATCTTGCACACAGGATGATGTTTGTGTTTAAACTTCCGTGTGACATGTAGTAACGAAGTAGTATTAATGAAGTAACAAAATAATCGTAAATACCTTCGTTAGTATATCTTGATTACAGCAAGAGCAGTATACGTGTTTGTCACGTACCTCCAAAAACGGAAAATTGCCACAATATTCGAGTAAAGATGACATTTTACAGCGTTTTTTTATACATTAGTAAATATAAATTTTAGCTAAATATAATCGTGAAGATACAATAGCTAAACAATAACTAAGTCTATTTATTGTTCATCTGATTGACAATGTGTCAGTCAAAAACGTACTTACTCATTTCAAATGGCGATATCGTTTAATAAAGAGGTTGATAAATGATAAGTGATAATTGTGTATGAAGATCAAAAATACTATTTGAAATCATCCTATAAGTGGTTTGACGTCATCCGCACTTTTTGTCCGACCCAAATTATTAATTTCTATTGATCTTCCTTCGCGTTCGCACTTTATAAACAAATAACCCACAGGCTTTATCCCAGGCACAGAGAATCGACATTGCCATTCAGCGTAGACAATGCGGCCAGCCTTCTGGGCACCCCCTACCACCTGGGAGAGTGGGGTTTATTGTAATTTATTTTAGATGTTATGAATAAGTTATTCCCCATTCTTTGTTCTTAATTATTGTTACCTCTAATATTATTTCAAAACTTCTAGTTGATTCCAAAACTTGCTAGGTATTAAACGATGGACAAGTTCAAAGAAAAGAGTTGCTAATATAGCTTTTTTAATTTCATCACATTACCGTTATAAAAACATTAGATAGAATTTCAATCCCAAACTTTGTCGACATCAGTTTGCCTTGCCTATCACTTCATATGCAAATTTGTCGTAATTTAATACCAACAAGTGTCATATTAATAGGTAACCATATTTTTAATAAAAAATACCGCGCATCAAAGTGCATAAATCCGCCATTTTGTTATTTTTTTACGAATTTGACGTACCTTGTGACACTTGCGCGATCAAGATGAATCTAATGATGTATCATTTATCAAAATTGGGTAGGTATATCATTGAGTAGTTACAAGCGGACATACTTAGATACATACAGGTCAAACACATAACCCTCCTTTTGGGCTTCGCCGCTGTCGGGTAAAAAGGCAAGAACAAACAGAAACTAAAGCCTGGCACTAGTAGCTGCATAGACAATTTAGAAGTTAAGGCACTGGTCCCACCGCCCGCGAGTTAGCGAGTAAAGTTGACGAGTAGCATTACATTGCGGATCTGGAAAGGTCGATTGATCACACTGTGCCTGGTCAGCCCGCAATGAGCTGTTACTCGTTCAACTTTACTCGCTTACTCGCCGGCGGCGGTGGGATCAGTGCCTAAGTGCCACATTAAATAGCATTGCACAAGAATCTTATAGGAACGTTTATTTAGTGCAATAAGGCGCAAGGTTTGACTGAAAACTGTGCATTGAATTTAAAATAGAATCAGGAGAACATAACTGATAAGCGATATCAAGCATTCCGTTGATGCAACGAAACTTGACACGCAAAAATGCCATATCTTTGAATACGTAGTCGATACTTTAGCAAATTATATATAAATTAAAAAAATACAACTCAAAAAACTCTCATAAACGGCTTAACCGGTTTTGGTGAAAGCTAGCTAAGGACACTCTCGGTCATATCACAGTTCAACCAAAAAAACCGCATCGAAATCGGTCCAATAGTTTACAGACAGACGTACACGTTTTTTAGAAATGCTGATTAAAGATAGCGGCATTTTTCTTTATGCATAAGTAAACAGCTTATCAAATATATTAAAGGCTTAAAGCGTCCGGATTATATGGGCAGAGATTTATTTGCAAAGCAAGATGATCCTCGGGACGATAACGCTGTATCAGATATTTGTTTACGAAGTAGAAACAATGGGGAATGAAATGTAATGCTGCCATCATGTGATCGTGGTCTGATCACTCAAGTATAGCCTCTTTAAAAACGCGATAAATACAGCCTGATACAGTACGATTATTTGGACTTTGACACTCTACAAATCTCGCAAGTCCTGGATTTAAACATACATTTATATTCATAACATTATAAAGGGTCAATCCACGTAAAAGTAACGCGAGTCGCGATTTCATTGCGTGTTTTTTTTTTCGTTAAAGATGTTCAGAACCAAACAAAATATATATTATATAGTAAATACTTTTTGGTGCATGTTAAAGTTGAACCTCAAATGTCTGTGGCCGTATAGAAAAAAGTAGGTAGAAGAAAAATGACGATAAGTTGACTGGTACGTAGCTGAAGTTTTAAGTTGGAAATAAATAGTTTATTAATGTGATAGTGAGTTGTTTTTGTTCCTGGGCACCAAAACCAGTGCATATTATTTATATTGACATTGTCCGGAACATAAAATGGTCCTTCGAGCAAACAATTTGTAAATATTTAATGTATAGCAAGACCGAAAATTTGATGCCTATCTATAATGAAGAAGTTGTGTAAATAATGTGATAGTTGTATTAAAAATTTGTGGAGACAATATCGGCTGCTTAAGTGGAGTTTTCCTATTGAAAATACGTAAAAGTGCATCAAAATTTAAAATTTTAAACATTTCGGCCTTGGAAAAATTTTCATTGAAAACAAACTATATTAAGTTCTCCATGCGAAAAAATCTAACCACAATATCAAATCCACCACTCTACGCTCACCACTGCAGTTGTCCTGATGGTAACAACTGTCCCTGTCCTGCAGTCTTACCTATAAATAATATAAAGTACCTTGGTGTCATAATAAACGATACTTTATCGTTTAGACCCCATATCGTAGCGTTAAGCAGCCGTATCCGTAAGCTAATATTTGTGTTTAAAACATTGCGCAATTTTGCAGACTCAGGGTTAATAATGACAGTTTACTTTGCACTTTGCCAGTCTTTACTAACGTATTGCATCTCATCGTGGGGTGGAGCGGCTAAAACTATCTTGTTGTCAATCGAGAGAGCACAGCGAGCAATCTTGAAGGTCTCAACTTTCCGCTCTTTCCGTTACCCCACTGACCTGTTATACAAGTCTTGCAAAGTACTAACAGTTAGACAGCTTTTTATTATGAGCACTGTACTAAAACAGCACAAAATGCTTACTTATAGCACAGACCAAACTAACAAGAGACGGAAAGATCTCGTTTGCACCCAACCCACAACTAAACATGCTTTTACATCAAGATTTTTTGGGGTTTTGGGGCCACGACTGTATAATAAGCTAAATGCTGAATGTAGTATTTATAAACTTAGTCTTGCTGAATGTAAGAAAGTCGTACAAGAAGCCCTGAAAAACTTGACCTATGAAGATACAGAGAAATTACTGACTGTTCTAAAATAAGCATTGTATTATGTTCGTTCTTTTTTATTTAATGTAGATAAAATTATACAGATACGTAGATAAAATTTACAAAGTCAAGCTTAAAGACATAGATGTATTGTTAACTATTTTTTTTTTAGCTATAATTTGATTTAAACCTTAAACACGAATTTATTTCATATTTAGGTAATCTAGTTGTTTTTCCTTATGTACTCACTTTTTTATTGCCTGAGACACAGGTTTTTCCTAGTTCAGGCTCATGATGTAATAATTTAAGTACCTACTAATTTTAGACCCTCTTGGTTATGTAATGTTACTATGATTATGAATAAATGATTTTATTATTATTATTATTATTATAAAAGATATACGAAATTCTGGAAGCATAATTCAAAATTTAAATGAAGCAATAGTGTCTGTAGAACCGTGCCAGACTAAGATAGCAGATCGGTTTATACTGGTGTGAAAGAAAGAGAAAAATATAGTGTCCATACCACCAGCAGCGCCTGGCACGTTCGGATACATCCAATCAACAAGCTAGTGTGAGAGCAGTGTGCGACGCTTGGGGCGTTATTGGGCGCTATTTATCAGTTTGTGGCGGCGTTGGGGTCGCTTGGAGTTCACGGGTGTATGGTGGCAGTGCGTATTTCCGAACGACGCAAGTTGTAGCTGTCAGTGTCAGGTCGAATCGACGAAAAGTTTTTGAATGTTATAAAAGAAAACAATAGTTTGCGGTTTAAATTTGTGTACAGTAGTGTATATAGTTAATAGAATTAAGGTGGAAAGTTGTAGTTTAGGGATTGTAAATAAGTTTGTTAGTGTTGTGAGTGCCAAAATGGCCCAATTAACAGAATTGGTTGCCGCTCGCGGTTATGTTAAAGGCTGCATTACGAGGCTCGAATCGTTTTGTAATTCTCCGCGGGTTGCTTCCGCATCGTTAGAGGCTCTGAAGGAGAAAAAGTTGCGGTTAATAAAAGCATTTAACGACTATGAGGAATACAATCGGGCCATCGTAAACTTAGATCCTAACGATGCGGAGGATTACCTGCTTGTGGAGGAGAAGAGGGACGCCTGTATAGAAATACTCAACAGGTGGTGTAGTGTCGAACCATCTTGGACGGAATCCAAATCAGGTCAGTTCAATCAATTACCGGCTATAAATATCCCAAAATTCGACGGGACGACTATTGTAGATTATTATCCCTTTATAAATATGTTTAGGGCTGTTATCCATTCTGATGGTAAATTGAGTATATGTGAAAAGTTGTTCTATTTACGATCATTGCTGGCTGGGGAGGCTTTAGACCTTATAAAAAATTTAATGCTGACTGATGAAAGTTATGAAACATCACTGAAACTCTTAGACGACAGATATAATAATATACCGAAAATTGTAAATTATCATGTAAATAGCATAGTTGACATGCCAGCTTGCACAAAATGTACAGCTCCCGGTTTGCGCTCCATAATATCAACAGTCAATATGCATCTGGCTGCATTGAAAAATTTAAAAGAAAAGGTTGAGTATTGGGACACATTGTTGGTCAATATCCTCTCTAAAAAAATTGACTCTTACACATACCGCAGCTTTCATCTTGAGCGTGAGATAAAACAGGTGCCTAGTTTGAGTGAATTTTTGACGTTTCTAGAAAAAAGAGCTATAGCCCTTGAAATCACCACAGAAGAGAATCCCCAGAGGCCAATAATGAAGTCTGTAGTTAATGTTGCAGTTGCTTCGGGGGTGTCATGCAAGTTTTGTCGTGCTTCTCATAAGATTTACCAGTGTGGTGGGTTCAAGTTGCTATCCTATAAAGAAAAACTCGATATCGTTAATGTAAATAAACTGTGCAAGTTGTGCTTAAATAGACACCGAGGTAGGTGTATGCTGAAGCTGCGATGTGCAATTTGCCATCAAGCGCATAATACCCTCTTACATTCAAAAATTAGGGTATATGAAGTTAGACCTGTTGAAATTCCCAGTCAGGATGTAAATAAGAGTTTTAATTCAGATGATAGTTTGCCTTCTGAAACTTTGTCTGCCAAGTTGCAGACTCAAAATGTGTTGTTGCCAACGGCTACGGTGAAGTTGACGAGTAAAGACGGTAGAGTTATAGAAGCAAGAGCAGTATTAGATTCTGCTAGCCAGGTCTCATACATCTCAGAAAAGATGTTAAAACATGTAAATAATAGTGTATATAAAACTGACGAGTTGGTGACAGGAATATGTAATGGGGAGAACCATGTTTCAAAAAGAGCAGAACTAGTCATTCAGTCTTCTGTAAATAATTGCAAACTCAATGTGTCATGCTGTGTAGCTAAGAATATTACATGCCCGCTTCCACAGCAAACATTTGATAAATCCCGATTAAATATTCCGACATATGTGAAATTAGCTGATAAGAACTTTAACCAAAGTGGTGAGATATCTCTGTTATTGGGTTGTGATGTATTTTTTAGAGTACTGCAACATAACTCTGTACCGCTGACATCTGGTCTCTCCCTTTTAAATACCAGTTTTGGTTATGTTGCTGCTGGAACCCTGCCAGTTTCCACTGGCAAGATCTAGGTTTAAATTTTAAAATGTTATGCCTAATGAGGTTTCAATCATTCACCTTTTATAAAGATCTAGTGCAAATATCATATTGTCTAAAAATGTTAAAAACAAGGCTTTAGTTGTGTCAGTAAGAGTAGGTAATAGTGTTATTTAGTCGAAATTTAATTTTAATGTTAATATTTTTAGTTTTCGTCGTTAAAACTGTAACTATCAGAGTTATATAGTAAAATTTTATTAATATTTTAATGTTATACGACAATGCACATGCTATCTAAAATTCTGGCTAATGTTCTTTAATTTTTAGTTAGTTGCACAGGTGAGTTCTAAATGAAATTCAAGTGAATTTGCTATGTAAAAATATGCTAAATAGGTATGTTATTTTTAACTAAAGTTAAAAGCTTTCTTTGAATGTTACGCACAATTTGCATAGATTACTTAAATAATATCTTATAATAGTTGAGCTATAATGGGTTATAATAAGTTTCAATTTGTGTGACATTATAAAATATAATAATTGGTAATTGTCACTTTTGTTCTCTATTAATGGTTATTTTATTTTTAACTTTTGCTAGGCCGGCAATATGTTCAGAACCAAACAAAATATATATTATATAGTAAATACTTTTTGGTGCATGTTAAAGTTGAACCTCAAATGTCTGTGGCCGTATAGAAAAAAGTAGGTAGAAGAAAAATGACGATAAGTTGACTGGTACGTAGCTGAAGTTTTAAGTTGGAAATAAATAGTTTATTAATGTGATAGTGAGTTGTTTTTGTTCCTGGGCACCAAAACCAGTGCATATTATTTATATTGACATTGTCCGGAACAAAAGATACAAATTTAAGTGTCAATCATGGTGTCAATATATTTAGGGATGATAAGTCACACTTCTTTAGAGATAAATTAACACTTAAATTTGCATTATGATGATTTAACACGCATAAGTGCCTTATCAGTATCACACTGGAGAAATCGCCACTCGCTCGCTAGCTCGCTCGCTCGCAACTCGCTCGCGCTCGCAAGTTGTGACCGTGTTTTCATACAAAACTTGTCGAAAGTTCGAAATCTGTATGATAATACGTTCGCAAATCGCTCGCAAACTGCCAGTGTGATAATAAGGCCCTAAAAATCGTCACTCGCGTTACCTCCGTGACGTGACCGTGAGCCGTGGAATGACCCTAAACGGGAAACAGGCAGGCTAAGTAGGTACTACATAATAGATAGATAAGTAATAATAAATAAGAAAGATAGAAATACTGACCAGCTATGAAATCCCGGAACACGTACTCTATCTTGTAATTCGGCAGCCATATCGAGACGGGCAGCCGCCGCCGCCAGGACTCCAACCCGCACAGCTTCGACGCGGCGCGCCGGAGTCGGCTCTGCTCCGCTGGGGGCCGGCCTGGAAATCATCATCATTATCATTTCAACCTTGAGACCTCCACTGCTGAACACAGGTCCCTCAAAAACCTCCACAATGAACGCTTATACGCAAGCAAGTAGATATAGAATGTCTCGGAGGGGGGGCAACCAGACGAAACCAGATGACCAGATGAAAACGCGGGCGTAGCGCGAAACTAAGAATTTCACTAGCCATATAAGGGGGGTATGATCCTCTTAAACCCCTCTCCTATATACATCCATGGTCATACGCCTTTCAGCGACTTGCATGAAGTTATAATATCTTTCTTATTGACTTATGTGCGACCGGATGGTACCTTTTACCTCAAAACATCACTGATAAAGTTTTGGGTTCAAGCATATTCTTAAGGTCTCTGCCCACTACACTGAATGTTTCAGGCAAAATAAATATTTTTTGTATTGAAAAAAGAAGCATGAGACCGTTTGTCATACCGTGCCTGATACATTCATAGTACGGTCATGGTATGATACGTTAAAGTGTGCAGACCTTTAACGTCCACGTTAGCAAAACTTTGAAAGCAAACACTCATAAAATTCGTTAATTAAGCCATAACAACCGCACAATTAATGAGTAAAAATTATGGAAATGAGCATATAAGGTAATCAGAAATTAATTAAAACATGATTCATTGACATTAGTAAATGCTTGGACGCTCGATGCACATGGAAAACACGTTGGCGGCACTTTCTTTCTGCGACTTCCTTAACTAATTAACATACGTAGATAGACACACGTTATATATGTTGAATAAGTGTCTAATGTCTACACATATACATTAGAGTCGTGAATCCTATAGAATCAATCAATCAAATATATTAATTGAATTATTGTATAATTGTAATGTAATAAGCTATGTAATTTTTAGAAGCATGCACACGATAAGAATTTGACATGTACTATGAATATGAATTGGAAATATGTTTTTTTTTGGTATCACACTCAGTTAGTGATATATCAGATGATGGTTCTGTTCATAATGAATGCTTTCAAGCATACGGCGCCCTAAAATAAATACGAAATAAAATAAATTTTCATACGAAGTTTCCTATTGCTAGGAGCTCATTGATACTTAGTAAAGTAGCCCATTTTGCCTGACAGTGACACTTTATTAATTAGAACAGTAATTGAAGTAAGCAGTTAAATATCCATTAGTATCTGAGTAGGCAAAAGGCTAGTCTGTATGTCCAAAGAAATTATTTGTATAGCACGACATAGGCATCTTGATAACCGATACTTAATCACATACTAAAAGCGATAAATATGAAATATACATAATTTCAATCTATTGTACCTATGGTAAAAAAAATTAAGAAAGAACTCTCCTTCACGGTCGATATACAATGCAGACACGTTTGGCAATATAAACAACACAACACTCATCAATCACAAAACGCTTTATCTCCAAAAACGAGACCATTCCTATTTTAATCCTAACCAACACTTATTAAGTTTCAAATTTAAATGAAATAACTTTCACTTACTACTTTTGTTACGTATGGAGTCTATTTATAAAAATACGTACCAATAACTCCACTCATTATGAAATAGAATATCAGTTTCGATTGAGCACTTATCACATTGTATATATATGTTCACTATACGGTGGTATGCGTCGTCGGCGCGTGCGACGTGGTCTGCCGTCGCCGCCTAAATGATTTTAGACGAGTTTTATCAAAGCTGTTTAAATATTAACGACGTAA
This sequence comes from Eudemis profundana, assembly GCA_947034925.1. Classification (NCBI taxonomy): domain Eukaryota; kingdom Metazoa; phylum Arthropoda; class Insecta; order Lepidoptera; family Tortricidae; genus Eudemis; species Eudemis profundana. The sequence goes on along the minus strand of OX344805.1, from coordinate 21,228,200 downwards.
TTTATAGTTAAAAAAATGTATGAGCCCACTGTTACATACAATTTCAGAAACGAAATAACGTCATTTAAACTGACTAATTAGTTAGAGAACTGCGCCTGCGTCGTTTAGAGGAAATATTAGATTTAGAACGGACACGAATTGGTGTAAATAAAGAAATTTTGGCAACTCGTATTAGAGCATTACTAAAAAAATATACAAAAAATTGTATGGGCACGTTACCATTTTTTTATTGATAAACAAAACTATGACTGATTATTTTTCATAATAAGATTCTATCAGGAATATTTTACCTACAGAAATATATCCAGATAAAAGGAGATAGTTCGTCGATTTGTGTGGGGACCAAGCGTGTAACGTTTTTTCGCTTGCCGTTTGACGCCAAAAGTGTAATTTAGTGGTGGAAAACATAAATTTACCATTTTTTCTACTCCTGTACTGTTATCTGTCTTTTACTTGGTCACGAACACTAATATAAGAACATACATAATATGAGTTCAGAGAAGTCTATACTCTATTCCCCATAACAGCACTAGTGTCGTTATAGTCACTTTACGTTATTGCTAGCAGCCACAGACTTCTAAATCTAGGTTAAACTTAGGTCAAGGATTAAGCGCTCAATTTTAACTTTACGGTAAAAATGCACAACTACCAACTTAACAAACAATTAAATTCCTACGGTTTTTAAGAAAAACAAAACTTTCCGAACTAAATTAATTGATGCCAACATAAAAAAAGTATTTTTAATTTAGGTATATTTTAAATTAAAAAAAAAGTTTACCATAGACACATACTGTCAGTCAAACGTCATATTTGCCTTGTTTCCAGGTTATGATTAATTTTGTATTTTATAATTTAAAACCTAGTCGTAGAAAAAGTATTGTATGCAACGTTGTATAATTAAGTCAAAAAACGCTCATTGCGTCTCTATTTGCGATACTCGCCGCATTCGCGGCTCGTATCGCAACTCACGCAATTGGCATTTTTTGAACCCACTTATATGCATGCATGTTGCATAAAATACTATTATTTGATGATATTTGAACAATTAATGATACCATTATTATCAGATTTTCAAATCTGATAATAATATTGACGGCAACTCAAGTTAACGGCGTGCAAAGTAGGTCGTTCGTTACAACTTCGTTTTAGCACGCGAGGTAGGTAAATACTAATGTATATTTTATGCAACAGTTGTATAAGTGGGTTCAAAAAATGCGAATTGCGTGAGTTGCGGTTGAGGTAAGGACCTAGGCGGTGAACTGGCCAGATCAAATAGCGCTTTAGGCAAGCATTTATCTTTTCAGTTAGTTACAATTATGAAGAATTTAAAGTATGAGTATCTGGACGGACATACTTTAAATCACGAGCTCTGGAGCTCGTGAGTAATATTACCTATACGAAAAATGTAATCGGCTCGTTATCTCAGTGGGGCACGGGTTCAACACAGATTCAAGCAGAGATTGGAAACAATTAAGATATCTCCAATTATTACGATATCTTATGAATACTCATTGTAGTTATCATCAGGGGCCTAGAACAGGCGATTTGAGGCAGGGGTCCTCAAACTTCGGTCCGCAGGCTTCTCTTGTCCCAAACTCTTATCTCAATAACTCTTGACCCAAACGATTTTTTTAGAACATTTTAAACGTTTCCAATCGAGATTATGATAGAATTATCATCAGCCCGTATTAGTCCACTGCTGGACATAGTCCTCTCCCATGTCACGCCATCGAGCACGATCCGCGGCCACTCGCATCCAGCCTCTGCCACCCACTTTGCGAAGATCGTCACCCACCTTGTCTGAGGACGCCCCACACTACGTCAATTATTGATAATATCAGACAACTCTAATTGAAGCGTAACAATATCATCAACCGTAGGTTCAATTGAAGTAAGGGACATTGATTTCCCTGCCCTTTAACCCAATTAAACCTACGATCGACGGAAAGATGATAATTTTGTAGCTTTAAAGTGTTGCGGATATGTTGGTTTTATTGTGTAATCTAATACAGAAGCAAAAACAGCGATGTTGTTTTCATGAAATTGACGAGCCTACGATACGATAATAACCCCTTTTTAGGAAGACGCCCACGTTCTCCTGCGACTAGACCACTCACCCAGGACCCCCTTCACTGGGAGCCCAGCGATGTCCCCTCTGGCGCGCCGGGGCTTTCACTAGACTAGAGTGAGACTCCCTTAGGGAGTTTCACGACTTTACGAACCAGAGTACCTACATGGTCGTTTTAAAAACAGACCAAACTCAGACCAGCAATTAAAAAAAAAAAGATAGTATAATATGACTATAATATAATTTGACGAAGACGAGAAGTTACGTTAGAACATAAAAAGGGCATCCGTTTGTGATTAGATAGCTTCTTCTAAAACAAAAACGCACAGGTCATTGATACGACTCCCGCCGAGACTTCCCAGATAAGTTGGAATTACGGATATTAGGCTGCGTTTCCACCAGAGTGGGAGGCAGCGGAGCGGTGTGAGAGGAAAAAATCCACTAGGGGGCCATTCATTTATTACATAAGCCGATTTAGGGGGGGAGGGGTATCAAACATGTCTTATTTTTTCTTACAGGGGGGTGGGAGAGTTTCGATCGTTCCTACGTAAGATCATATAAACGCGTAAAATAATCTTAACTTTTGAAAAAGCGCACAAATCCGTAGGCGCGTGCTCGGTAGCGTATAGGTATTTTACTAAAAAAATTAAAAACTTTTGAAAAATAAAAATTAAAACAGCCCAAACGTAAAATCATTTTTCGTTTAGATTCTTACGTAATAAATATTAAATAGTGAGGGGAGGGGGTCAGCCGATTCTTATTTTTTCTTAGATAAGGGGGGGAGGGGGTCAAAAACTGGCAAAAATCGTCTTACGTAAGAAATGAATGGCCCCAAGCTAGGCACGTTGATTAGTGCGCTTTCCTCGCACACTGCTGCCCTACCTCGCACTGCTCTGGTGGAAACGCAGCCTTAAGGCGAAGAACACACTGCAGCGAAAATCGCGACGACGCGCGACTCAGCGTTTTTAAACTTTGTATGTAGAATCATCGATTTGTATAGAAAAATCGCGGGGTGGCGCACACTGGCGCGTAAATCGCGGCGATTTTTTCCGTGTAGCTGCGCATAGTAAAAAAAAATCGCGGCGACGGGCGATTTCAGTGTGTTCTTCGCCTAACTCAAGCGGGACAGTGTGCCTACCATCAGTTGAGTGTACGATCGGCGCTAGCGAGTTTCTCGTGTCGAGAGTCAGTGCACCTCTCTCGCACGCGCCAATAGTACGAAAGAGATAGACTGTCATCGAGCGCTCGATACTCGCTAGCGCCGATCGAAAAGTCAACTGATGGTAGGCACACAGGGCAATACACATCTGTCAAATTCGTCCGGATTAGTGGACTGAAAAGCATAGATATCTAGCCGCAAAATGAACCCAGAAAGATTCCCAACTTGTACGGGAACTTTTGGGGAATATTCCCGGTTTTAGGCGCTCAGTTATGGGCATTTTTATTTTTTAGTGTACCCTGTCGAAAACAATGACTGTATTTTAAAAATGGTTTTTTAGTGAATGTAAGTATCCACAATAAAAAGGATATTCTGAATTTATCGAAATTCTATTTATTTTCGTACAAACAAGCATAGTTTCTTAATTATCGACAAGCTCCTACTAAACTAACCGCCATACAGTTTTTCTTGAACTATTCACGTATCTATTTACGAGTTTGTAGCTACGGAGCACGCCTACCTCGGTGCGCGAGGCCGACTCGCACTTGACCGGTTTCTTTACTATGTCCCGCTTTCGACGAACGAATCCCGCTTTTTTCACTCAAAAAGATTCAAAATCCCGACTTGGCAAAAAAATAATCTGGCAACGCTGAATAGCAGTATCTTTTCTTCCTGCAAAAGGTAAATCGCGCGGCTTGTATGTGTGCGCGCCGTGAACGAACGCACTACAAGCAAAGTGTTACGAATGCGTAAGAATGCCCCAGTACAGATTATAGAGCCGCCTCGACCTTGAATAAGTATCGCGAGCTCCTAAACGGCCGATGTTTGTCTTTACACTTTGCCGCTGTGACGCTACAATATCTATCAAATAATTAATAAAAACAACAAGATTAATTTGGCCTATGATTCTGTCGCACTGTCTGCCAGATTGCGTGACCAATAAGTCTCAAAGACAAAGATATCCGTGCCGCCGACGAAGGCCACTCTATCACGTCAAAAAATCTTAAAAGAATATAGTTTTCGACACACTTATGACTATTTTTGGTTACATCAGAAGTACTATTCAACTATTTTCCATCCATTTATTGTTGGTTATCAATATAGCATCCACTTATCTGCTGTTGCGTGTTACCATGCGCCTTAAGTCAGATTGACAGTCTAGACGGTGCCTTAAATGACTCGTTAAATATAAATAATTGCTGTAGGCTCACGTCATAAAATTGTAACTATAATTGTTACTATCATGGAACGAATCAAGGAATTTAAATTAAAAGTTGAAAATTGTATGCGGATTACGGACACTAAGCAAATACAACAGTGAAGGAACGATAAACCTGTAATTAAAAGTATAATATGACTATAGTATTTATTTAGTCTGGAGATATACTTTATTTATCTTAATCTCTTTGTGGAAAAGACTAAAAGAATTCACATAGAATAGCAAATAACTAACACTAAACAAATATAGTTTCGGTACCATAGTCTGCGAGATAATCTAAGTAAACAGTCAAGTCATTGACATTTTTACTTCGGTACTGCACCGGTACCGTTCTGGAGAACCGGGATTTTCGGTACTGGCCGATAATAGAACCGGGTCGTCCCGGTACTTTCGAAACGAGTTTTCAAAGACTGTCGATAATTCAGTCCAATGATGCAGTTAGTTTTATAATAAAGACAACTACACATAATACACATTGCATTAAAAGCACATTTATTAATAATATTTAATGAATAATCACAATTTTACGGACCAGTGGGGCAGGCGGGGGTGAGTCGCCGCCGATCGCCATTACCACGGTGTCGTTGCCAATTTACTACGCGCTTGTTCGTTTCGACCTCTCGCTTGACGCGGAGGTCGACATCCGTATCGGCAAAGCGGCGACAATGTTCGGGAAGCTTAGTACTCGAGTATGGCAAAATAAGCACTTAACATCAAAAACCAAGATGTTGGTTTTTCAGGCTTTGTAAGCATACTCTTGTACGGAGCTGAAACCTGGACGACGTACGCAAAAGTAGAGCGTCGACTTAACTCCTTTTACATGCGGTGCCTGCAAAAATCTTGGGGATATCATGGCAAGACAGGGTGACAAACGAAAGGGTTCTTGAAATTGCACAGCTGCCTAGCCTGACCGCGTTTCTTAAACAGAGGCGGCTGCGTTGGCTAGGGCATGTGCACAGAATGAACCCTTCTCGTCTACCACGACGTGTTCTCCTTGGTGCGGTTGCGAATGCAAAAAGAGACGTTGGGAGGCCATTGCTTCGCTTTAAAGACTGCGCCAAAAGGGACATGATCGCCTTTAAAATTGACCACCAGAACTGGGAGACGCTTGCGGAGAAACGAACGGAGTGCCGGAAGCGCGTGGTGAAGGGTCGCAAGTTAAGCGATGAGACCTGGTTCGCTGCACTCACTGACAAGAGACAAAGACGACACCAGAGCGACTCAGCACCATATGTTACAAACTTCTCTTGTCAGGCCTGTGGTAGGATATGTCGCTCTCGCATCGGTTTATTTAGCCACCAAAAGCGATGTCTCTCTAACATTGCACCATGAACCGTCTGTAATAGACGCAAAGGCCTATGATGATGTTCGTTTCGAATTCGTCTTTTTTCGCCATTTCTCTCACTGATTGAATTACATACAATAGACAGAACTCAATATAGTACACCAGAAAACATAAATTATCACGTCCCGGTTCTTTGCTCGGCTCAAAATACCGGGAAATCCCGGTACTTTCAGTTCCTGTTTTTGCTCGTTATGAATGGATTTTCGAAAATTCTTTAAAAAAGCAAATTCGACAGTCGACATTATCATGTAAAAATCCCTTGCGCAATTAGAAATTTCCAATAGCAATGGAATAAGTATCGTCACTACCTTGAATAACCACAAAATTAAAAATAACCGGCATTTCAATAAACCAATTTCGATAAGAAATGAACGAGACTTTATGAAAAAAAAATACCAATCTCGCTATACGTGTGTCTGTAATATTTGAAGAGTTCCCTCGATTTCTTCAAGAATCCATCATCAGATTCTGATCTGGTTGCAATGGAACCACCTCTGAAATATATCCTTTCAAACAAAATAAGAATTTACAAACTCGGTTCTGCCGTCTCACTGTGGCAGCGGCCTATACAAGTGTCCGGACATTTGAGTCATAATCAAAGTATGATTTAGGGGTTAAAAGTTACATAATATGAAAGTTCAATAATTGGTTCACAGGAATCAAGCGATATTTTTTCAAATTTTGGACTCACTGCGATGTAAGAGACCTTTAAACTTGCTCGATTCACAACTGGGTAAAAATCGTGTGTCTGTTATAGTCATTATCTCAGATGAATGGCTCAGTATCAAGCCATTGTATTTATTTTTTCTTAAAGAAGGTATACTACAGTATTAGTTTTCATAGTTTTGAATGTAATTAATCAATTCCTAAGTCTTATACTCATCTCTTTTTAAACGCATGTATTGAAATGACTATACTTTGAGTTTTGATTAAGTTCTAGAGCTGGCTTTAAGTCGGCACCGGAATAATTATTAAGTTCGCGGATAAAACAAAATGTTTTGCAAAATATTGGCTTAGCCTAACCGAGCTCTTTCGAATAAAATGATTTTTTTGACATAAAACCGATACGCCTGGAAATAATTTCAAAGCAATAAATCGCACCACGAGTAATTTGTAGATACAATTCTGAGAAAAAACTGTAAGTAACATATATATAACTTACACTATATTTTTTGGACATGTTAAAAAAAACAATGTCAATGGATTGTAATGACTGTTTTGGTGAAAATGCATCGAGCAAAGACTTCGTCGAATAGTTACATCTATCCACCTCGGAAAGCCATAGATAATTTCAGCAAATGTCTTGTGTCCTATTTAAATAATGTAATAGGAATAGGAAAGGACGCTACTCGTATGTATCATCCATTTAAAAAATGTTTCTTTTACGGTTATTAATAGGTACTAAAATCGTACGTACATACGTAGAAAATACACCCAAGAAACAGGTTACTTGTACGTTACATTATATAGGTGGTACTACATACCCGTTACAGTGCATAACATTTTAATGTGCATAATTAGTCATAATTTTATTTTACGAATTGGTCACCTGTCAGAAGATGCACAGGAAGCGAGCCACAAAATTTTTCGTTACGTTAGACTACACCATACCCGTAAATGCAGTCGAGTTGCGTGAAATACGATGATTTTGTTATCAGATCCCGTAATATCAACCAATATTGTAAGAAAAACAAAAAAATCTTTAAACGTTGATGCGAAAATATTGATTGATGAGATGGAAAATGTTGAAGTTTTTTATACCGATTAAATATTAAAAGACAAGTGCAATATCTTTTATTAATTTTACAGCATATGAAAATTGACAACGCATTGTTTATTTATTTGTTTGTTTAATGGCCGCCGTGATGTGTGAGTGCGCCAGCATAAATAAAATAGCAATCAATGTACAACTTAAAAGAAACATTGCTTCAGGCGTTACATTTGGTGTAGATAAAAATCACGATGTTTCCATATATTTTTTAACAATAATTAGTTTATTTTGTCCAACACCTCATAAACATTGCGTAATTTCGATATCATTGATTTAACGAATTTTTTATTTTTATTTTTTTTTTGTATGCAGAAAATGTGTTACCATTTATATTTTAAGCAATAAATCGCAAGGACAATGGTTTTTTAAATATCCGTTAAAAATATCAAAGCTATACGGCTTGTAGTTTTGAAATTATAGCAAAAATACTAAGCGCCAAAACGCATGTCACGCCGTTTGTATAGGCCGCTGCCACTGTGCGTCTTCGAGTAATCGGTGAACAAACACACAAAAAGAAACATTCAGACGAATAGAGAACACTTCTTTTGAAAGCCGCTTAAAACAACTCGTATCTGAAAACGTCGTAGAGAAAAACGTCAAAAGTTACATACGAACTACATATACACTTCCTGCGTTTTTACCTGGTGTCAGTATCAGATCGACGACTACATCAAAACTGTTAAGACACTTTCAACTATTAGCAATTGATAGACTTGTCTTTGCCAGCTATGTCACAGGTCACAGATTTTGTGACTTCAAATAAATTATATAAGCTCCTAAAACCATAGTTAAAAATTATTAAATAGTATAAATTAAGCTAAGATTATACATGTTACCAATGGATCTACAATATTTCCTACTTAATTACCGGTTATGGAAGAGCGGGACATCCTAACACAGGTTTACTTACCTAAAAGGAAGTCCCGATCACTGCAGGCATTGTACTTGTTTAAAAGGGAAATAAACAATTTTTCATTTTCATTTTCATTTTCAAATCAGTACCTAATAAACGCCTACAAAAATGACATAGCAACTTGCTAACTATCATCCGATTTGCCTACATAAGTATATTACACAAACTTTTTTTCGAAAGTAAAACACTAATTAAAGTACAAGAATGCTGCATTAATGCATATTTATTTTAAAAACCGTTTCCAATTATCGAAGATAAGTAGGTACATTTAAAAAATACCAGTGTATAGGCATTAAGTGGGTAGTTACAAAAATTATATAAAAAATGGTGGCTGAGAAAATCAAATCTGAAACGGCAAATTTCGTGTGATTTCGGACGGACTGTTAATATTAAAACCAATAAAACTTAAGAAAAAGGAGAATTGAGAGAGGAATTACTATTAAATTCAAGTCTATCAATCGAATTGATGTTACTAGTAAAATTAAGTTGTGAAGTGAAGAGGTGGAAGGATCAGTGTAAAATACGGTAAGTCGCAGTTGAGCGTGAGTGAAAAAAGTGTGCCAAAATTTGTATGGGATTTTTGTCTTTCCACTACGTCACGTTCATACAAACACTATGCAAAATGGTGACGTAATGGAAAAAAATAAATTGGGACACTTTTTTTTACGTATAAGCTTCGAAAGTACTAACGATTCTGAGCCAAAAAAAACTCACAAGTCCATATTTTGAGAAAGTAGCTACCCCGGTATTTTTTTTGGAAAACGTTCAGTTAGTATAAGTTCGCACCTGATATCCAACTATACTATAGGTAAAAACTTAACTAAAGCCCATGTTGCATGTAGTAGTGTACGGAACTTATACGGAACTTATGTCCTTTTTCTAAAATAGAACGTCAAACTGTCTATCCTCCTGACGACCAGAACCTAAAATTTTGGAATATTTTCCCGAAACTTTCAGGGTTTGTTGCATATGCAATGAATATGCGTGGAAAAATACTTAAAAAATCCCGAGATGGAAAACCTTGATTTTCCTTATGTACTGTATCCAGCACATGTGAAGGCTATTCATATGTACTTTACATAGGACATAGGCTACGTAGAACATTTTATGTTCTACGTAGAGTACTATAGAAGCCAACACACATGTACTTCATACAGGACGTTAAGATGAAATTAAGATGGAAATGCTTAAAACATACGAATAAAACACACTTTTAGTGATAGAAGTAATATTTTTTATAAAGTATTTTAAAAAAAACCTCTGCGGTCCATTTACCCTGCTCATTCTCATTGTTCAACCTCATTATCAGTGAGCACGCGACTGCGTAAAGTTGTCAATGACCGTTCTCTGGCTCGACAACTTCCCCGACCACGTCCTGACCCTCTACCGAGTCCTTGAACGCGTGTACGAGGGATAGCAGAATCATCAGATAATGCTGGCAAAGGAATTGTATAATTCATGTTCACGGTATCTGCTACGGCATCATCGGTGGCTGTGCTGTCTGTATGAGAATCGTTCTCAGGAACTTTTTCAGGATCGAGATGTGGAGGAAGATAAGCCGGATTATTATCTGAATCGATGCCGAAAATTCGAACTCAGTGTCGTTTAGTCATTCTACGATGTTTGCATCGTTCATCACTGTAAAAACAAAAAAAAATCTATGATTAATGCAACGTTCTATGGAAAAGACATAGGAAGTCAATACTATTAAACTTTTGTTAACGACGGTAGTCCTATGCAGAGGACATAAAACATTTAAAGGTTACACTTGTCATCGTTTTGACAATTTCACAAAAATATGAGTTACAAACTATTAATTATTTTTATTTTAGTAAATTTAAACATCACTATAATGGTTTCTATCAAAAGTAGATAAGATGTACATAGATATACTTACCTCGGCGCGAGCGCATGGCTAACCGGCCACCTTCTAACGCCATTTTTAACAAAATGACAGATGTCAGTGGGGTTCAAGGAGACGAAACTAGTTCCTTAGGAGTTTATAGAGGGCAGCAAAATATAATCATAGTGTTGGCATTAAATGAAAAAGTGGCGGATTTTTTAAAATCTTATGTCCTATGAGAAGCACGGCAGTCGTCAGGAGGCTATACGGATAGACTACTTACTACCACACAGGGCATTACTTAAGTTTTTTTACCAAGAATGGCCGGTACGAAATTAGACCATAAAATGGGTTATGAAGACACAATTAACGGTTCGAAAGTTATTCTTAGAAAAAACAGATATATAGTCAGACCGCCGACTTAAGAGTAAAGAGTCATAAAAATGAGCTAATTGGTTATCTATTATAGAAAGAGTGTAAGTGATTTCTTACGTTTACAAAAAGCTAACATAATAGTTAGTACTAAGGTACAATATCAAATGACAGCGCAAAAATTGCAAATGCAATAAAAAACATTGGAGGGTAGGGTTGCAACGATCGGGAATTTTCAACTAGTACCTATTCCGTTGAATCTGGTTTAGTGGTTTATGGTTGTGTTTTAATATTTTACTCACTTATTACAGTTTTGACAACCCTATGCAGGTGTGAAGATACATTTTGTATTTAAAACATAAAAAGCATTTTAAACTTTAATAGAAAGTGTTTAGGTCGAAATTCACTACTTCGTATTACGACTTGTCACCTTTCGAAGTAATAATACTATTGTAACACGTTTTATGGCTTTTTACTCTAACGGCGCCGGATAGACTATACATACATATACCACCTACATAGATCGCTTCCTTATCGATCGACAAGACCTGTTGTCTACCATTAGATTTTAATATCTTGTTTATTTCCGGATCTCTGCAATTTTTTGGTGTGCTATAATGAGTACTGTATTGTATTGAACTGTAATTATATACATCTGTGTATAATGCACCTCAATTAAATTTGTGGCTTATGGCTACTTTCTTGTCAGGCACTATAACACTGGTAGCTATATTGGTTGCCTCAGTTCTGCTATGGATTTCATTTCAGTCAAGATAAACATAACTCATATGCAATATTGATTAAATCTGAAATTGGTTTCATAAATAACAACCAGCAATTTAAAACCGATCAAGTTAAGCTTATTTGGACTTCTCACTAACTATTAAGGTCTGACCAGGACAGTTTATTAATTCTGCCGAGACAGAGACTTGGAAAAAAAATGTTTAATATCATGTAATTGCATTTATTCTTAATTCACGTAATATGTTCATTGTTTTGTTCCTACAACATATTCATTCATCTATTACGTATACATATTTATGCCACACCTGGCCATAAAGTAGCTTTTACTGCACGGTACGGTATGCGGACGGAAAAATACGCTTTCTGGCCAAGTGTAGACATAAATGATGTACACAACACGGGAGGTAATAAAGAAATCCCTCCCTCCCTCTCTTGCAGCTCGGGCCGCAAACATCTGCGATCTCAGCCTTTTTTTGCTTTACCACCCTATTTGTGTAATGTACAATTTTTATAACAGCTCCTCGCACCTATAGATCAAACATTTTTGTTACTCAGAAAAACATGACTGTCATTAGTTTTCTATGAAAATAAGCTCTTTTGTGATGGAAATGTAAGTAATAGTTAATCATGTGAGTGATCTTATAGCAGATTTGTCAAATTTGTATGTGTAAGTAATGTCTCAAGCATTCAAAACCACTTTTATTGTATCCAAGTGGAATCTCGGTTGGACCGATAATCTCAACACATTATGGCCGAGACCGAGAATCATGGCCTGAATGTGGCTGAGATTAGCTGAGACCAAAACTAAGGCCGAGGTATACAGCGTAAATTGCAGAAATAACTGCGTACTAAGACTTATTTGTAGTGACTACATAACTATGAGGCAATATGCAATATCTAAAAAAAAAGGTGTTTTTGATTTATTTACACCACTGTGTGTGTAGCTTCAGAAATTGTGCATCATATGGCCTAAGCAAATTCACCATAACTGATCTAAAACATACAGCAACCTTAATTGTTAGAATAAACACTATGCAGTGAATCAATTTTACATTTTCTCAATTAACTGGAAATGTCTAAAAATTAGGTACCAACTTATGAGGGCAGCACAAAACCCTACATATCCATAACCTGGCCTGGCTTTCAACCAATGAGAATTCAAAACAAAGAAGTTTTTTTAACAAAGAAAATTGTACAACAACAATACACGTACAAACTATCAAATATCTGTGAACATACTAATAAAACTGATTATGGGCGGAAATATCTAATCAATCGATTTACAAAGTTCCTGTGTTTCACAACGAACGCTAAATTGAATTTAAAACTGAATATGAAACTAGAATTATAAACAGGTTCGCCAAGGTTGAATAAAATAGAAAATCTACACAGAAAAAGAATAAACATAGCTAAGTTTGTACTGGAGGAGCGCGTGACAAAGGAAGATAACATATTACAAGTTTATCATTGAACTAATTCAATTATGTATTGAAATAAAGTTTATAAAACGTACTCACCGAGTAGCGGTGTTCTTGGGTCATCCACGTCCATATTGTTACAGCATTCCAGTAATGAGCACTATAACTGTTACATGCCTTTGACTCTGCTGTAATTTTATCTAATTGCAATAACGCAGATATGAATATTTATGTACTTTCAATACGTACAGTGTTATTGTTTACTACACAATCTAATCAATTCAAGTCAAGTGACAGTGCCATGACATTAGATTGACGTTAGTATGTCAGCGTTTACGAATATAGCTACTAATTTTTTTTTTAAACTAAATAGTAATAAACGAATGCTCATTATTTATTACAAAAAAACGACATTGTAAATTCTTGTTGTAGAAATGGGAAATCATTTCTATTTGTACGATTTTTAATTTTTTTTGTAAAATTAAAGCTGGCACTAAATTTGCCATTAGGTAAATGAAAAATAAAAAATGTTTTTTTTTCTTTATACATTTAATGGTTTAAATTTCGTAGATAGCGGACAGTACGATGATTTCAAACTAATAAAAACTCTTTAGTACAATGTCTGTGCTGTTCTTAAATCTTTTCACTTGCGGTTAGACCTAGTAGTTCATATAATGTAAAACAGATGGCAGAAGTAGTCGCGTTGCATTCTCATTTTTAACCGGCATCAAAAAAGAATACCCACCTTATTTTTAAGCCAATTAAAAAATTACCTGTATTATATACCGTAAGGTCGGGGTACTTTCGCCCTGGAGGGTAACTATGGCCATAGGGATTAACTTGATTCAGGTTTTATTATTGTATTTAAATTACGGCACATTGCCATGTGGGCGGTTTTAGCTGACCGTTCATGTTTTTTGTCAGACCTTACAAATTTGACATATGTGATTTACAAGGTGGGCAAAGTTATCCTACATTTGGCCAAAGTACCCCGACCTTACGGTATGTAATATTGTCAATATTGCATAGTTTTTGTATGTTATTTTATAATGTTTACTTTTTTGTAGCACAAATCTATTCATGAAATAGCCAATTGTTTAGGTTTAGTACATTACACAACTAGGGTGGTAATAAAAAGAAAGCCCGAGATCGCAGAAGTTTGCGGCCTGAGCTGCAAGCGAGGGACGTAAATATGCGATCGAGGGCTTTCTTTATTACCTCCCGTGTTGTGTACAGCATTTTATGTCTACACTTAGCCAGAAAGCGGCTTTTTCCGTACGCGCAGCGTGCGGAAAAAGCCACTTTATGGCCAGGTGTGGCATAAACTAATAATTAGAGATGTACCTAAACAAATCGCGGGTCCTACGTAATAATAGTTACTAGGACTGCAGAAGTGGGCTCTCCGTTCTAAAACGGTCCTACCTAACTGTGCCGGGGTCGAATGCACCGATAACCCCGCCCGACCAGAAGTGGCGACAGCCGGTTACCGACGCGTGCTATGATCACATCCGTAAAGAGGTCACGTCTAGTTTGTGAAATTATGACAATGTAACGTGTCTGACAGACATCGTAACATGACAACAAACATGTGCGGTCACACCAATGCTCAAAGACCGATGACGCACCGTAAACGCAGTGACGCGACTTAGGTTGCGCTTCCACCAGGGATGCGTAGAGAGGGATGTGTTTGTGGTAACCAATAGAAACAGCTCAGCGGAGCGAGGATAGGTAAATAATAATAATACCGTTACCGGATGCTGCCTGTGTTTCAGGCCCTTGAACCGACCATCGACGTGTCTGCGCAATGACTATCGCAGAGATTCTTAAACTTTTTTTGGTCACAGACCCCCTAGGTACATTATTTCGAAAACCTTACGGACCCTTTCCAGATATAACCAGAGAAAAAGAATATCAAGGGCACATGAAAGTTTGTGTTATAGCCACGGAGCCCCGGCTCTCGTATTACGGACCCCTAAGGGGTCCATGGACCACAGTTTAAGAAACCCTGGACTATCGGATCAGGTGCGCGTCATTCAGCGGTCCAAGTGGCTGGATGACGCGACACTTAATCGACTGCACCTGGAAGTGCTGGCTACTCGCGCGGCCTCCACCTCGGCTCGGAATCCACCCGCTATGTCACCGGTCCCGGTGCCAGCACCCGATCTGGTGCCGGGGGCGCCGCGGAGGATCCCGCTGCCGACGAGGATACGTATTCGAAACGAACAAGCAAAAAAAGCTTTACGTCCACACATCTTTATTTATTAGGTATGTTTAGATTTAGATGAGATAAGCGGTGAACTTATGAACCACCTTACTGCAGTGCCTATGTCGACTCGATAACAGTACACACTAAACAAATTTCCTCTGAATCAAAAGTATCAAAACAACTTCTGACCTAGGTAATTAGAATCAAAACAACTTGTGACCTAATTGTAATGATCGCGATTTCGTTGCGCAAGTTTGACGCAAGGAATTGTTTTTGTAACTTTGTCAGTTAATGGCACGTCAGAGAAGCGGAATTTTTCGGTTAGAATGTTGCTGTTATCTTCTTCCAGAGATTTCGGGTGTTGACCAGTACGTTTCCACTATATAATTGTTTTTTATTTTCTCCGTTTCAATTGGGTGTGTCTTTGATTGAACTACACTAATAAGACTGTTGATGTCTTATCTAATGTTTATGATCAATGGACTTAGTCATCCATCATCATCAGTGATCGGAATAGGTAGAGTATAGTTACCTGCCTAAACTTCGAAGAACATAGTCGAAAAGTGGACTAATTTTTTTTCCTTACTAAAGAATTATATTATTGGTATTCTTTCGCACATTTTTCGAACATTCTCAGTATAGCTATCCCTCTCTAATAGTGCTGTCTCTTTCACTCCTTCGAGAAATTTCGCCATATACTGAAGTGTAGTTCAATCAAACTTTCAAAGGCCCATAAGCGGTCCTGAAAACGGGTTTTCAGGTTATTGCGCCATCTGATAGAGGGTGTCCTGAAACGAACTGAAAACATGTTTCAGGCGCCTGAAAACAACGGCCACTTGGGTGAATTTTCGATCTTCTACTATGTGAAAGAGCCACCTCTGAAATGGCCTGAAATCACCTTTCAGCCTGCTGAAAACGCTTCCAAAGCACGGAAAATCACGTTTGAAGTTTTGACATTATACCACCACCGGAGCAACAGTAATGTGTTTATGTGTGTTGCGCCGGTGGTATAGGGCAAAACTTCAAACATGATTTTCCGTGCTTTGGAACCTACCAGCGCTTAACTTTGTTTATCAATGCCGGTTAAGCCAGCGCGGTTAAAGTGGTTGTAAAATCCTATTATGAAAATAAACAATTTGAATTTGAATTTGAATTTGAATTTGCGGGGCCTGTAGCATTTCTTCAAAGAGGCGCTTGGTTGGTCTTAGATATGCTTAAATACCGATTGACCGGTAATTTTATACGTGACGTATTATATAACGAGGGGGGGGGGGGTCCCCTTTTGCGAGTGAGCGCGGGGCCCCCCAATGCGCGAGGCCCGTAGCATTTGCTACTCTTGCTATATGGCTAATCCGGCACTGTTGTTTATTATACTTTAATGAACAAAAGAAAATTTAACGTAAAGGCCAACTTCATGCCTTAGTAATTTTTGACCTAATCAACCCGAAACGATATGAACGTTTCCAACCAAATTGATAACTATAATCTCGGGTTACTAGGTACTAAATTCATTCATCGCTTACTACGTAATACTACACTGACAATGTCCAATTAAAAATTAACCTTAGCATATGCAACAAAGTAGCAAAACATAAATAATACTTAGATGATGTAACGCACGCCGCCGTTGCATGGCCTTATCGGGACACGGGACCGTGAAAATTTGACTTATGCACGGTTTACGTGCTCCCAGTAGAAAAAAACCGGTCAAGTGCGAGTCGGACTCGCGCACCGAGGGTTCTCGTAAGTAGATACGTGAATAGATCAAGAAAAACTGTATGGTGGTTAGTTTAATAGGAGTAAATAAGTACGTGTTACGATTTTTGCAAATTTCTTCAAAACGGTGCAAGTTAGGAAAACCGTTTTACAGTATGTAAACCTACGAGAACCAAAGCATTCCTAAAAGTTTGCTTGTAGTGCGTTCGTACACGGCGCGCACACATGCAAGCGGCGCGATGTATCTTTTATGGGAAGAAATATAACTGATAATACTACAGTATACTGTGGTATCATGCTGTACGGCAGTGTTTATATATCGTCTACAAACTAGCCCAGCGGACGCGGTCTCAGCCGTGACAAAACATAAACAATTCAATAAAACGGTCCCAGCGCTTCCTATTATTTGTTTACGTATGACACAAGACCGTCACTGACTCCCTGCGTAATAGTTCATTCGAGAATGATACAATGGATGATCAACGGGGTATTTACCATGTATGTTTGTATTGGTACGCTGCCGATATTTCGGCGCTGTTGCAAGCGCCATCGTCAATGCACACTTTACTTATAGTTATCGTTAGATTCGTTATAAAAATTAAACATAGTATATCCGCACCCGCGGGGGACTAGCCCCCCTCGTGCAGCTAGGATCATCCTGTTGGAGGGCCCCAACGAGGTTGCCCTACAGGCTTGTCAGGTTATAAAAAAAAAAGCCATCATCAACGGAGTAACTGCTGTGCTGTGTGTGTGCTGTGTGCTGTGCTGCGGGTTTCAGTTGTAGTCTACCCACACACCACACACCATAGCGATCTACCCTCCTACGGGTTCGCTTCTTCCGCGCGTTGTCCATACTACTATTACCGACCGCACTGTTCACCACGCCATCCCTAATAATCCCGGTTGACGGTACCAAACTACTCTTTTATCCCGTCCAAAACTTAGGTACGAATTACCAGTAATTCGTAAGTTATGCGCGAGCGTAATTCGTAAGCCATTAGCCATTCGTATCCAGATACCAGACGCTCGACAGTCAAAACCCATACATGGTAAATAACAGTCAATTATATGTATGTTAACTGATTATAGCTGTATGAGTAACATTGCCCCGTAGTATTTACTAGTGCAGGGGTTCCCAAAGTGTGCGCCGTAGAAAGTAAAGAGGGGCGCCGTGAGTCATCCTCTATCACAGTGTTTTTCAACGTGTGGGTCGCGACCCCCTGGAGGGTCGCGAGGCTTCTTTAGGGAGGTAGCAAAAGGTCGGGAGGACTAGTTCAGTAAAAAAAACGATAAAGTTTAAAAATATAGATTTCATGTATGTCTCACACGATCAAAAAGCGAAGGGGCGGGGGTCGCGAAATATTTTTTCATACCAGGGGGGTCGTGTCATGAAAAAGGTTGAAACCCACTGCCTATCGTTATCTGAAACCACAAATATTCGCCCTAAAATTAGCCGCCCTTGGGAATTTGCCGCCAGCGGGGATTTAAGCGTAAAGGAGGCTTTTCCATTTTTCGCCCTTGTATTCTGCAGCTGCCCCTACCGGTTCCTCAGTGTTTGGCACCCAAGGCGGGTGCTAAGGTGGGTACCGGTTGCTTCGCCGCACCGTAGTCAGTTGACAAAAAAATCTACCTGAAACTGCGTTGTTTGCCGCGCCGCTATACTTAGATATACTCTCTATGTAAAATGCACCCATGTTGCATCATGCCCGGAGTTCCCAAAGTGTACGCCGCGGCGCCGTAGTGCGCCGTAGAAAGTAAAGACGGGCGCCGTGAGTCTTATCGTTACCTAAAACCACAAATATTCGCCCTAAATTTTGCCACCCTTGGGAATTTGCCGACAGCGGGGATTTAAGCGTACAGGGCAGCTTTTTCATTTTTCGCCCTTGTATTCTGCAGCTGCCCCTAAGGGGTCCTCAGTGCTTGGCAGTCTTGGCACCCGGCGCGGGTGCTAAGGTGGGTACCGGTTGCTTCGCCGCGCCGTAGTCAGTTGACAAAAAAATCTACCTGAAACAGCGTTGTTTGCCGCACCGCTATAGATTTACTCTATGTAAAATGCACCCATGTTGCGTCATGCCCGTACTAGCTCCGATATCGAACCAGGAAGGCGCATCCCACTGCAATCTACGCTACGTCAGCACTCAGCACTATGGTACCTACACTTTTTTTTTTATTAGAAAAATCGTGCGTTAGCCGTATGCGATTTGAAGGAAAACAATCTTGAATTGAGAAATAAATTTGGGTGATTCTTCGAGAGCGTTTTTTACCGCGCGGTTCAACGCCATTAATCCTTCACGATTATTACCACAATGCCAATGAAAGAGTATGCCGCCCGCAGATTGCCTCCATGGAGGTTTTCTGTGATGCCGCCATAACTCGACTCGCCACAGCGGCAGGACGGCCTTTTGTTTTCATAAAAAGTTAACCATTAGGTACCTATTTCAACAATAATAACGAAAAACTGGCCAAGAGCATGTCGGACCATGCTCAGTGTAGGGTTCCATAGCCGTAACTAAAAGGTAAAAAATACGATGTAAAAAATTACAACAACAAAAGAGCGTATCTTCATAGCAATTACGTCCTTTTGTTGAGAAGCGCAGTTTATCGGCAATAACTCAAAAACGGTTAATCCGATCTTGTTGAAAATAATTTTCGTTGAAAGTATTAATTAAGCGTTATCTTTGCAATTTTTTTATATTTTTCGGACACACGGTTTAGAAGATAGAGGGGGGAAGATCGTATCGAACAAGTGCATTTAAAGTTGGGTATTTTAAAAGTAATAATTTTGTTGTTTCGATTTGTATTGAGAACCGACCGACGAACCACCTTAAAGTTTCCGGTACCGAGGCGTCACCCCATGCCCTTCTACCCTGCGCGTGGGCAAGCTGTCTAGCCGACGCAAGGCGCGACCCGGTTGCGTCAGAAAGTGAGTGCCGCTGCCAGCGGCGTTTTAGACAATATCGCAAAGACGTTAGTAAATTATTACTATTTAATATTACCTACCTTTAGTGCACACTAAAATAAACATAAATATTTATTCGGTAGTAGGTAATTGAATTATTTTGCCAATCGTAAATAGATACTTGAAAGAAATGAAGTTTTGTTGCGAAACATTTAAAAGACAATTGAGAAACTTTTTAATAAGTCCATTTTATTTTCGGTACCTAAAGCAATAAGTGTAATTATAGATCGGGTCACCAATCAGTTTCGCTCGAGGTCCGTTTTAAGAAATGAAATGACCATCGCATCGCGGTCCGCACACCATTATATAGAAAAAAAAAATATTTATTAAACAAATGTAATTACGGAAATAATTAAACTATAGGTAGGTACTTCATGAATATCGACGTTGGCCAGAGCTTACAGCTGTGCTTTACGATCAGATATACGTAGGGTAGGTGGGTGGATTTCACAGCGTTTAAAACGCCGTCATCACCAATCCCGAAATTTCGACGATTCACTTTAAGAATGTATACCATTATTTTGATAAAATCCGAAAATAGTACCTACTATTTTCATGTTTTGCATGAAAATAGTCATGGCATTTAATTTTTGCATGACGTACTATTTACTTTTTAATTTATAGGTACTGACATTATTAATTGGCATTTTGGGCATATTTATAATATACTACGTGTTGTCTGTACTAGTTTTAAAACTATTTATATAAACATTTTGGATATCTTATCGTTTACGATCAGATTTCTACTAGAGTCTGTGCGGAAAGAGAATAGGATTCATTTTGGGGGGCGATGTAATGCTTTTGTCCCGTATGTGCCGTATTTTCTATTCTGTGGCCATACTGGTTAGGTTAGTTCCGTTTTTCGCCACACCTATTCTCTTTCCGCACAGAGTCTATAAGTAATGGCTATTTTATTCCAAGTATCAATATAGAACAATAATAGGTATACATGAAGTAGTTTCTTAATAATATTGCTACTTGCTCTTTATGGTAGCAATAAAATAAAATGAGCCAATAACTCCAAGAATTTCTATAAAACTTAGGTACTATTCAAGGTATCAGAGCGAGACGGCACGATTGTTTATATTGCTATCTCTAACACCGGATGTCTAATGCAAGGCGTGTGATTCGTTTCGTCATAGCCTTTACCAGCGCACCACCAAACTAGATAGACCCCCTTCCCTTTGAAAGACCATAGATTTCTCAGGTCTTTGAAGATTGGGTACCAGGCTATCAGATATTGGTAAGAGGAAACTAGGACAGCTCGGCTTGAAGACTTGCGGATAAACGCTTGCGAAATGTTATCAATTAACAACTATTTATGTATTCCAGATTTAGGAAAATATGGGGAATGATATTTCTGTAAAACATCGCTATTGTTCACTCCCGAGTGAAAAAAAAATATGTAGAAAAAATTTAGATCCTAAATCCTAAAATAACTTAAAATGTGTAGATACCAAGCAAATTGATACATTTATACTAAAAAAAAAATATGACCCAACTATTTGTTACGAGCAAAAAGTAATTAGAAAATCTACGAAGATAACAAAAAAAAAGTTATTTTAACTAATTAACACATTGTATAGATAAACAAAACTGTGCCCAACAGTGGGAGTGGGGCGTATATCTGCCGTCCACAAACTAAAAGGCCGCTACTTTGTATGAAAATTCATACAAAGTAGCGGCCTTTTAGTTTGAGGACGGCAGATATAGGCTTATGACGAGGAATTGATGATAGATAAACAAACAAAATGCATTAATCCGGGCGCAGATTAGGCAACGTGCGACTCATGCGCATACATATAAGCGCGGGCGGCATCCCTCCCGACATTTGCTCTCCGAGCGTGCTCTAGCCAACAACCGTTCAGAAATTTGATTAGTCAATTTTCTTCACATAAATAAAACTTTAGATAAATAAAATCAGCGACCAGTGAAGTGACCTTATTGTGATTTTTTTGGAATTTTTAAATATTAGGTAAGTCAGCACAGGTGCTTTAGAGTTAGAATTCATATATTAAAACGTTTATTAAATATACATTACAGTGTACGAGTAGAATTTCCACAGCTGCGTATTTTTTCTGATAACTGCAATGCGCGAACGCACCCTTGATCTTAAGTACTATCTACATCGCGTGCACATCTTGCTTAGGCTGAAAACATAACGCGTTGCTTGCGGCAACCCCTTAATTTTCCGCTTAGCTGTTTAGGATTAAATTAAAACTATAGCATCTGAATAAATCGAACTCAAAAATGTGGACAATTTTCTTCAGTTAGATATTACAAACGTTTCGCATATTTGTGTGTGATTATGACTCTGAATTTCAAAAGTGTTGTTCCATTAAGTAGAGTTGTTTTTTTTGTATTTATTCACAAAAAAAAACCTATTTAATACTATTCAAACAAGCAGTCAAATCGTTGCTCTCGTGAAACTCCATTTACTAACCCCAAGGCACAAGCTCATGAGCATTTTTTTTTCTTAGAGTAAATATTTGTTTTTGAATCTTTCTCACTCGGAATCGTTAGTATTTTCGAATATAATACACGAAAAGTGTGTAGATTCTGTGTAAGAAAATTTACATTACATTTAAAAAAAAAACGCTGACATAAGGGTCATTTTCATTTTAGGTTACCATTTGGTTATTTTTTCTTGTCCCAACTCGAAAAGATTTAAAAAAAATACTACGTATTACAGTATCGTAGATGTTAAGTGTTAATTATATTATTAACACATTTACCTACAGGTTGGAATAGGTTTTAATTGAGATATCTTTTATTTTGTACTCAAAATAATTAAATAAAAATACTACTTTTTTGGCGTTCCATACAAAAGAGCGATGTCCCACTTCCATTTTTACATGTAAAAATAGTAATAAAAAATTATTTTTCTATGTAAGCATACATATATTTACCACTATCCATATCAGCATCGATGGTACTTTATTTTAATAATGTTATTAACAACGAAACAATAACAAACCAGGAGAAAATCGAATTTAACTACATGTCCCGCGTTTTTCGTCTTCTGTGTAACGTGTGTAACGCGAGCCAATAATTCGAAATTTTGAAGTAATTTGAACGCATCGTTAATTTATTTTGGTCTAGCAACATTGTAGGCTTCTACCAATCGACGAATGACAGCGTCGCCATATTGTTTTAGTTTGAGAACGGTGCAAACAGGTCGCACACGTGATTTTTCTTTCTGTTTTTTATAAGTGTAACGTGAATTTAAGAGGTAAGTACACTTAAATAACATAAAAACTTTTGTGAATCGCATAGTCATATTATTAACGATGTAATACAAATGGCAGTAATCATAAAATGTCGTACAATGTCTCTGTAATTTGGCGAAGGTTATGTTGATACCGCGAAATTTGAATGTTCGGTGTAACGTTGCTGTTACACACAATTCTGTGTTACAGTGTGTTACGTAACAAAAAATGGTAAAGCTGCATGCACGACGGACAAAACTATTATTGCAAGCTTTTATTTTTTTGACAGATTTAACGAAAAATACGTTTATTGAATTAAAATTTTATCGCAGCGTATGTACTCGTCCTTCCAGTTAATATTTGCTCATTTTACGATGTCTGTTTGAGTTTATTTATACATTCTATTTCCAAGCGGTCCACTGTAGGACGAATTGACTTGAAAACCGGCATTCGATATTTTTTCGTAAAAACCTATTTTTAAATATACTTTTTGATAGATTTAAGTAAGAAATAAAAAATCTAATTATCAAATTGGTACTTAATTCTTTACTATGTATCCTTTAACTTTAAATTTTCTACGAAAATCAAAACTACTACTATCAAAAAGTCGATTTCTATGGAAATTCGGCTGGACTATAAAAAGATAACGGACAGCTACAGAGCTAAGTTATATAATTATCATTTCGTTCTCTAAACAATTAATATAATAAAGTCAAAGAGTTTAAGTTTCCTTATAAAATACCTAATTCTAATACCTATTGGGTTCCATACAAAAATATACTTACTTTATTTTGATCTGCTTTAAATATGCCTTATTTCAAAAAAAATATTTAACATATTTATACATTCTTATTTACAGGATTTCATACATATTATATTATAATTTTCAGTGATAGTAAATTTTGTACGCATCGCAATACCGAAATTTGCTACAAAATTTATGATCACGTGATATTATAATTTTTAAATTATTACATACATATAATTTTTTTTATTGCTTACGTTACGAGAAGAAAATACAACAGTGTGAACAACCCTTTATTAATATTTGTTACACACAAAATTTATTCTACGTAACGGAACGATTTTTTTTTTGTGTGTAACTTTTGTGTTACGTACACCTAAAATGAAAATGACCCATAAGGGATTTCCGTCATTTCCAAAACTGCATTGTATGTACATACGACGTGTAACGAACGAACTAATTATCATACCGTTTTGCGGAATGACTACTTCCTTAGGTACCTAGTAGTGTTTTCAAATACCTAAGTTAGGAGGGAAAGGCTTTAAGCAACATCGCGAAGTGAACGACCCCGCCGGTCTTGTGACTTCTCTGCCTTCACCGGCCTCCGAAAGGTCCGCTTTAGGGCTGCTAGATAACATAGTTGGATACAAAAAATATATAAGGTTAACGTAAACATTCTAGTGTTTGGCACATTAATGCCCAACAATTGACATCGTGCTCTGACCTCTATTACTATAGTACATTACACAACTAGGGTGGTAATACAAAGGCCGAGATCGCAGATGTTTACGGCCCGAGCTGCAAGCGAGGGACGTAAATATGCGATCGAGGGCTTTCATTATTACCTCCCGTGTTGTGTACATAATTTTAAGTGTACACTTGGCCAGAAAGCGGCTTTTTCCGTACGCGCAGCAGGTTAACGTAAACATTCTAGTGTTTGGCACAATAATGCCCAAGAATTGACATCGTGCTCTTAGCTCTAAGTATAACTTACCCCTTTCCGGCCGGGAAATTTGTTGTATGAAAATGTCCGACTGTCGTCCGACCTTCAACTACTTCAGCGGCGCTAACTTGTCTGCACGATAGATCGAGAAAAGGACTTCGCGTACACAGAATGGTTCAAAGTTGATTGCACGATTGTATAGTCTATCCGGCGCCGTAAGAGTGAAAAGCCATAAAACTTGATTACAATGGCATGTTTAGTTCGAAAGGTGACGAGTCGTAATACGAACAAGCGAATTTCAACCTAAATACTGTTCTATTAAAGTTTAAAATGCTTTTTATGTTTCAAATACAAAAGATATCTTCACACCTACATAGGGTTGTCAAAACTGTAATACATATGGCGTTGCATATGGCACCTGAGTAAGTTCAGCAGTTTTTTTTTAATGGTATGGGCCCTATTTCTCTAAAAAGTCCATTGTACACATTTTTAACAATTTGCTTACTCTCGCTATTTAAACGAGTCCGAACACGAGTACAGTCGGGTTCCTGTTTATCTAGCCTCGGACGAAACATATTTTTTTAACAAAACAAGTAAATGGCGTATACACGTAACCACCATGTAACCACTAAACCAGATTCAACGGAATACTAGTTGGAATAATTCTCGTAGTAATTCCCGATAAGTAGTTGCAACCCTACCCTCCAATGTTTTTTATTGCATTTGCAATTTTTGCGCTGTCATTTGATATTGTACCTTAGTACTAACTATTACGTTAGCTTTTTGTATACGGAAAGAAATCACTTACGCTCTTTCTATAATAGATAACCAATTAGCTCATTTTTATGACTCTTTGCCCTTAAGCCGGCGGTCAGACTATATAGATTCGGCCGGAAAGGGTTAAACGGGTTGCTCCCAGAAGTCGACGGCAACGGCAACATCAAGGGTTTCTGGTAGAGTTGGGTTGGCAAGAGTAGTTCCTTCGACCCATCACGCAAAACAGGCGCATATCTGTCGTTAAGTTAATTAGCCCGCGTTAACCTATAACCTTACTAATTTAAAATTCAAGATGCCAAATACTGGAACAGTGTCAAGCAGTAGCGGACTAAGCGTGGGGTGGAAGGGGTGGTCCGCCCCGGGTAGGGCGTGCAGAACCGGGAATTATTAGTATGGCAGTACCGGAAATTCCCAGTTCTCTCATGCAAAAATTTCCCGGTTCTGCACGCCCTAGCCTCGGGCCTCCAGCCTAGGGGGGCCTCGTCTTACGCCAGCGGGGACCTCTCCAGCTGCGTCTGCCCGAAAGCATCCCCCCCCCCTAAAATATGAACTGTGGGCCTCCTTTACTTACGACTACTACTGGTGTTAAGCATTCCGACTTCTACCTTAGGAGGTTCTGATGCATCCTGAACCTATGAAGGTTCTCATGGTACAGGATACAAAATACCTATGTAACACAAAATTAGCAGCACAGTGACCTTGATAACTTGATATCATCACGTTCACTCTATGATACACCTGATGACAGATTTTGTATAATTTGAAAGACTTGGCGGAATAATCGTGAATAAAATTATTTTACTACTAACCTAGAATATTTTTCTTTGATTTGAATATTATAATTTGATTTTAATTTTAATTTGATTTTGATATTAATTTTAATTTAATTTTGTTAATTTAATTTTGTTATTGATTTTAATTTAAGTTTAAATTTAATTTGCTAAGCCCTAACAGGGTCCATGCTGTACCTGTAATACTACAACATCTTGTAATACCATGGTTGCAATAAATAAACATACATAAACATACATACATAAAATCAGTGGCGTATCAACAGGGCGGCAACGGGCAAAATGCCACGGCCCCCGGTCTGAGAGGGCCCCGGGCCAGACGGACCCTGGGGACAGGAGGAACATAATATTTATTGCAAAATCTGATGAATTTGTGCAGGCCTCGGATGATATACACTCGGGACTAAATAACCCAGGTCCCTATCATAAATATATGTCGTAAGCTATCAGCTAACATATTATTGATTGTTTAAATAATTATTGTATATTTTAAAAACATAATGTGAAAGATGGCGTTTATTTATTTACAAAATCATACTGAAACCAATCAATAAGTTACTTACATTAACCTATGAGATATTACGTGTTATTTGTTTGTGACTCGGAATATTTTCTCTAGCTAGAGTAGGGATGTAACGATCCCGATACCGATATATCGACCGATATAATCGGCAGGCCGATATATCGGCATTGCCGATAAATATACAACCAATAATTGAAAAGGGCGCGAAAAAACTTTGCTGCCTGAACGAAAATCTGCTAAAATTAATTTTAATTACTGACTGAATTTATGTATCGGTTCATTACTCAGTGTAATGATTATTACTTCCTTATTTATCTCTTTGAATCATAAAAAATATTTGCTTTGAATTTTGAGTTGAAAATTTACTTATTTTTTACACAATATACAAACACTTTCATGGTAGAGTCTCTGTTAAATATAGCCCAGTTTTATGTATAACTACCCACCCGCCCCGGCTTCGCACGGTGTTTCTCTATTATATTATGCATGTATTATACATATAAACCTTCCTTTTCAATCACTCTATCTATTAAAAAAAACCGCATCAAAATCCGTTGCGTAGTTTTAAAGATTTAAGCATACGTAGGGACAGATAAAGCGACTTTGTTTTATACTATGTAGTGATAAAGACATACACATGCCTGAGGTGCATACTTCATTATTTGGCCATCGATATCGGTATCGCCGATTATTTACTACAATAATCGGTATCGTTATCGTATCGGCAAAATTATGTATCGTTACATCCCTACTCTAGAGTGTAATTTCGTTAGTAGGTAGGTAGGTACATGAGAATGAGTCGTTGTTGAAAATTATCATTCCCCTGTGGACACATATTGGCGCATATTCAGAAGATCCCCTCTCTTTAGAATAGTTTTCAGATTTTTCCCTATACTTGTAGTGTAAGACGGTATTACTTGCCAACTTTCATAGTTCTTGGTCAACGGAAAGTACCCTATAAATTTTGATTTCCTTGAGAGAGTCGAAATGTATGTTTTTTGCGGCATAAACGACCATCACAGCGTCAAGGGACCGTGGATGAGTATATTTAAATTTGATCTCGATACATCCACGTGTTCCCGAGATAAAGGGTCTTGACAGACGGACAACAAAGATCCTATAAGGGTTCCGTTTTTCCCTTTTAAGGTACGGTTCCCTAAAAACAAAGTTCAAATAATTATAACCTTTGTAAACATAAGGAAAACTGCAACTGCTCGGTTACGTCACTCGTAAGATTTTCTCAAACGTATTCTCCACGTGACCCTTCACACAGCGACCCGCAACCTCGCACGCAGCGTTGATTGTACCCGTCCGATGTGTTTGTTGTTGGTGTACTCATTGGAGATACGTCCGATAAGAGAGTAGTAGCGCCGCGCTGCCGAGATCCGGATGGATTCGGCCTTATCTTTGTGAATAATTTGTTTGTTACCGGTTGGTAAACAAACCTTCTCAATATTAGGTTTAATTAAGATTCATAATAATTGAGTGATATTCAATGGTGAACGATAATTGGGAACCATCTTGTTTGTTTCTTGCGCTAGGGGATCCCAGCCTTAATCAATGAGGGTGTTTAGAAATCATAAACCCACCAGCTGGCAGCAGGGTGGCGAAAGGTCTTTTTGACAGTAAGCGTCAAGATCCACCAATCACACCACTTGATTTTGACTACGCCAAATAGACCTTTCGCCACCCTGCTGCCAGCTGGTGGATTTCTGATTTCTAAATACCCTCATTCAGCAAAAACAAACTGTTGATATCTGCACAGTTAGAAAAAGAGGACGCGACATATTTCACGTGCAGTAGGTACTTCCACGAGAGTTGAGGTGAATGATTCGTTGATTACACTCACAGCTACATGAAGTACTCATTGCAAAAAAAGTGAATGAATGAAATGAATGAGTGAGTAAATAAACACAAGGCTATAGTTTAAAGAAACTTTTTGGGCTATCTTGCAATTCACTGTTGAACTTGCTATCGGTACGAAAAAAGAACAGTAATTTCAAAATCCCGCTGTCATTACATGGCAGTGTTGTTGTGTGCGTGGCCTCAACTCTCGTGAAACTACCTATAACAGCCATGATTTCGCGTGTACGCTACCAAAGTATAAAGGCGAACAAGTAGTCCAAATCCAAAGGGGCACAAATACAGATTGCCCAAAGTGGTCAGCAGTATTGACCAAACGGGACACAGACCAAGCAAAAAAAAAAGAAGTAGGTATCTACTATTCCTAAAGGAAAAGTAATCTGCTCCGGCTTTACTAAGAATATTTAGACGCAACGCCACTGCTACGAGTAGGTACTATTGCTTAAATTATACCTACAACAGAAGCGTGGCGTCCATAGAACTCGATTCCTGCCGGCTTGCCTAATATCAGGCCTTTGAGCACTTTATTCTACAGCTCTGTACATTTGTAGGTACGCCAAATTTGCACCGGCTTCCCGAAGGATATCTTTTACGCTCCGCTACATACAGAAGCGGAATACTATAGATACGGAATTATATGCTAATTAGCAAAATGTTTGTATATTTGTACATCATTCTCCACCCTATGATGATGACTGTAAGTAGGGATGTAACGATGCCGATCCCGATATATCGGTATCGCCGATTATATACTAGTGATGTAACGAATATTCGCATTCGTATTCGCGAATATTCGCAAGATTTTCAATATTCGCATTCGCATTCGTATTCGCAAAATCGATGCGAATATATTGCGAATATTTTTGGTGCATTTTAGATCCTAAAATTCATGGAAAAGAAAAAAATACGGCCAAGTCCGAGTCGGATTTCGAAACTATCAATGAGTAATTAAAAACTCTTAGATAAGTACCGAAATAAAATTAAAATAAGATATTTTTAACTTCCACCGGTTCCAATTTTTCTACCACATGCATAATCATTACATTATCTTTAGCTGACGAATTATTCCAACTTAAACTTCAATTACTTATTTTAATGCAAAACTGAATTAAATTTAAGTTAATCGTAATTGAAAACGAAGTATTGAATTTTCATAGTTATTAATTTTGTTTATTTCTAGTATTATAAAATTTTATAACCAATATTCGTATTCGCATTCGCGAATATCAACGTTGATTATTCGTATTCGCATTCGCATTCGCGAATGTTCAAAAACCGATATTCGTTACATCCCTATTATATACAACCGATATTTGAAGAGCGCGAAAAAAATGTACTGTATGGAAAACAACTGCAAAAAGTAATTTCAATTTCTGACTTAATTTATGTATTAGTCTATTGCCTTGTGCAATAATAATTAACTATGTTAATTAAATCTTTGGTTCTTAATTAAAAAAAGTTTGAGTTGATAATTTATTTATTTTTACTTTACACTTTTAAGGCTGACTCTGTTAAATATAGCCAAGTTTTATTATAAGGACATACAAATATCTGAAGTTCATACTTCATTATTTAGCTAAGATATCGTTATCGGTATCGACGATTATTAACTACAATATATCGGTATCGTATCGGCAAAACTATGTATCGTTACATCCCTAACTGTAAGTAAACATGTAGGTAGTTATTTTTCCATACCGCATAGGGAAACCTTTATCCAACATTCTCTACAATCCGCAGTGTTAGCTGCGTGGAAATGCGCGACTTAGCTTTACCTGTAATAGGGTATTTGACAACAATCAAAATAAATTCATTAACTCTAACCAGCAAATTACGCTTCCAAAACAGCCCGGATAAAATCATTCAAACTTATTTTCGTGGCATCAGCGATTTTACAATGACGAAAACTAAAAATAAGGCACCATGTTGAGCATGACGTCACATGATAGTATTTCATACTAAACTGCATACTTTCGGAGCGTTTTGACACTTCATAAAAAGAAGCTGATTTGAACTGTCATCAAGTAGCCTATTACTTCCTGGTACAATCGGCCATCATTATTACAATAATGACATTTAATAAATGAGAGATAAGATAAAGGCGTATAAGTATATTATACAACTGTCTACTACTCAAGGTCGTCTGCGTTCATTTACTGATGTCTAGTTTTTTTGATAAAGATGTAGGTACTCGTTTATTTTCCTGTCATCTGATACATCATATTACCAAGGACCATTAAAACAAGAGGACTGTCATTCTCCATACAAAAAGCTGTTCCCCGAATTTACAACGCCATCTATGTACAAGCTTGGTATAAGAATTATATTATTTACAATTATTCAACTTTGCAAGCGTGACACAGTATTTAAATGTTAGAAATTATTTATTATTAGCAGTTTACGTACTAATTGTTACTGTACTATGTTTCTTTGTTCAATTATAACATCGTTTAATGTTTAGTTTTTTAGCTCCATCTAGTTTTTGCCCGGAAATCCCCTAGCGGTCGGGTTACGATCCAAAGTATGACAGTCCTCTTGTTTGGTAATGGTCCTTGATATTACTATAAGAACGTTAAACGTTAACGACAGCAACTGTCCTTCGGGTGAGTTTTGTTAAAGTGAGAGAAACTTCTGTAACTATTACTTATTCTGTGATATTGGTAAGTTCACAGAAATATATCGAGACTCCGGGTCATATTCTATCAACAATTATACAGAATGAATTCGGGGTCGTGATCCCAACCATTTTTTTCTGACTCAGTAAATGATTGCGATGCTACCTGTATTTATTTTAATTGAAACAAAGATGATTCGTTATTTACGTATTTTTATTTAAAAATTATTATTGACTCAAAATGCGTGGTCACCCTACTTTTAATATTACACCTTTTTAGAAAACAAACTCTCTGATGGAAGTCCATGCACTTGACATAAGTTTTCTTGGGAAATAGTAGGGTGACCATGATCTCGAATTATCGCAGTTTTTTTTTGCTGACTAAAATAAGTCGCTGGTGTACTGTTAGTCCTAACCTATCGTGATCCTTAGGAGAAAGTAAGTTAAATGCTTCTTTCTTGCTCCACGACCCCGTAATCACCCTGTGAGTGTAGTTCGCTGATTTATATGGCAATCAAGCGTGCAACGTTTTTCGCTTGGTGTTTGATGCCAAAAGTGTAATTTAGTGATGGAAAACATACATTTTCCATTTCATTTGGTGGTATTTGAACAATTAATGATACTATTATCATCAGATTTGAAAATCTGATAATAATATTGACAGCAACTAAAGTTAAAGGCGTGCAAAGTGGTTTGCCGCCACTTCTTTTTAGCACACGACGACCGAGGTACATACACTTTTTCATCACACCTAAATATAGTAAATGACCTATTACGCCCTAGGGCGTAATGGTTTCTTTTTTAATTTGAATACGCTGGTTCTGATTTACTCTTATTTGTCATGTTCAAAGGAAACGCCAACTTACTTTTTTAACTTATATCACTGAAATATTTATTTAAAGAGACTGTTATTGTATATACATGTAAACACATATTTCGGTAATATTGAATTAAATGTTTAAATAGTGTATTTCAGTATTTTGCAAATATAAATGCAACCGTTTTAGGTCTTTACCGCTATGGTTTCCGAACGTGATTTGACATTCGCATTGTCTATGGATATGTCACTAATGTCAATGTCAGTTTTAACATTTTATTTAGGTTAAGTAAGGATATTTTATTTAGATTTCCTCACAAGTGTGATGAAAAACATTGTGTGTGCCACGGGCGGTAAAGGAATTACAAACTCGTGTTGTTAAAGCCCTTGGCTTCGCCTCGGGCTTGTAACAAACACTCTTTTGTAATTCCTTACTTACCGCCCTTGATACACAATGTACTATATCCTTCTACCACGTCATATCTGTTGGTTAGTTACTTATGCCCAAATTAGACATGCATTTCTACCTGCTTTTATACATAAAAAGTGGAATGGACCGAGGGATTTTCCTACAAATGTGGCATTGTTTAACCGTTGTACATTATCTCCTACAAATAAACTACATATTAGGGATGTAACGATACCGATACCGATACCGATATATCGGCCGATATATCGGTATCGCCGATATATCGGTATCGCCGATATTATACAACCGATATTTGAAGAATTTGCTGTATGAAAAAAAATCTGCAAAAAGTAATTTTAATTTCTGACTTAATTTATGTATTGGTCTATTCTATTACCTTGTGCAATGATAATTACTATGTTAATTAAATCTTTGGTTCTTAATAAAAAAAAAAGAATTTTGAGTTGACAATTTATTATTTTTACTTTACACTTTCAAGGTTGACTCTCTGGTAAATATAACCAGTAGTCATTGCCATTAGTTATAATAAGGACATAAAAATATCTGAAATTCATACTTCATTATTTAGCTAAGATATCGGTATCGGTATCGGTATCGCCGATATTAACTACTATATATCGGTATCGGTATCGTATCGGCAAAACTGTGTATCGTTACATCCCTACTACATATGTTAATATCTGTCACCGTTTTCAGTATATAGCTTGTAGGTGAATTAATGTGACACACGATTATCGTTATATTATATAAACCAGGTTCCAACTTGTAAATCACATATAATAAATGTAAACAATAGCGTAGAAGTAGGTTGTACAAATGTTAAGAGATATTATTTTGGGTAGTTTTTACATAATTCTACATCAAATTATATGACACTATATTGTCAGGAAAGTTCCTCGTTTCATTCCACCCGGTAATAATTATCGGAACAGTATTGCATTTCTTAGCATTTTATTGCCGTGACGTTTTCGTCTATAACTAAGGCAAGGGTCTTCCAAATCGACCTCAGTGTGCCTACCATGAGTTGACTTTTCGTTCGGCGCTAGCGAGTATCGAGCGCTCGATGACAGTCTATCTCTTTCGTACTATCAGCGCGTGCGAGAGAGGTGCACTGACTCTCGATAGGTTAAACTCGCTAGCGCCGATCGTACACTCAACTCATGGTAGGCACACTGGGAGATTCGATAGAATACAATGG
Source organism: Eudemis profundana (assembly GCA_947034925.1). NCBI lineage: Eukaryota > Metazoa > Arthropoda > Insecta > Lepidoptera > Tortricidae > Eudemis > Eudemis profundana. The sequence goes on along the minus strand of OX344805.1, from coordinate 21,194,557 downwards.
ATGGAACAACCAATAAACTGTCCAATCAGCTGGGCGAGTGCTGACAGATATTTATCTTTTCTTCCTACAAAGGGTACATCGCTTGAATGTGTGCGCGCCGTGTACAAACGCACTACAAGCAAAGTTTTAACAACAGACGTGCTATCGCGCGTCTGTGTGAATACATGTGGCGCGCTCGTAAACGGCCGAAGTTTACCTACCTACTTGTTCGTCTTTATACTTTGCTTATTAAACCTATATTGGGGAATATTCCTAGGAACGGGAAGTATTCCTAATCCACTAGCCCACTAGGGCATGCAGAGCTCGAGGCCATGGCTTATTTAGCCCTGAGGTTGAAAAAAAGCCAGCTAGGTAACATTTACAGCCATTCAGTCTATTAAGTGGCGATAACTTTGGAACGTTGCGTACCTAATTCTGAAAACTGGGAATTTCTACTAAACCATGCAGGTTTTTTGAGGTGTACAATTAGTCGAAGTACTATTGGCGTGTGTGTATAGTGTGTTACAGTAAATATACAGGGTGTCCCAAGAAGTAGCGATATACTGAAGCTGGGAGGTAGAGGACCTAGTGGGCTATCTGAATCACCCCCATGTATGTTCCGCGATTTTTCGTATTTTCGGAGTAATGACTTTTTTTTTAATTTTTCACCTATCGCCGAGTACGATGATGGTGACGTGAATTATTGCGGTAGATGCTTGATTTTATTTGTGTGCTAAGCTGATAGATAGGCCAATTCAGTATAGTAACATTTACTATCGTTAGATCTTTGAATCTTCAACAACTGCACCTACTACATCAGGATCCGGCATAGTGGCCATACGGCCTGATCTGGTACCCGGTATGTATTTTATCTTTCTTAGCATTTTTTTTTTTTTATTCCATTCAAAGATCTAACGATAGTAAATGTTACCATAATAAATTGGCCCATCTATCAGCTTAGCACACAAAAAAAATCAAGCATCTACCGCAATAATTCACGTCACCATCATCGTACTCGGCGATAGGTGAAAAATTAAAAAAAAAGTCATAACTCCGAAAATACGAAAAATCGCGGAACATACATGGGGGTGATTCAGATAGCCCACTAGGTCCTCTACCTCCCAGCTTCAGTATATCACTACTTCTTGGGACACTCTGTATATGTTGCGTGGATTACGAGAAATTATTCATTTTCGGAATACCTTATGTCCGAATTTACCCCAATGCATTCCTGATTTTTTTGGATTAGTGGCGATACCGACGTCTTCAAAATTTCCCTTTCGGTTCAAACTTTCAAAGTCATCATTACCATGAATGAGATGTCTCGCACGCGTCTGACAAACCTGCCACCCGGCAGACTGCCAGCCGTCTGCGTTTGACGCGGGAGATGACAGATGACAGTCGATTTAGATTTGGACAACGTCCATTAATTATTATAAACGTGTTCTATGTATAAGCATGTATCTATGGCGCTACTATGTTACCAATTATGCTATTGGCCAAATGTCAACGGCCATTCTCACGAAGTATGTCTGCGGTCACCTAATTACCGCGACGCTGTTTTCATACTAAATGTATGGAGACGCGGTAATTAGACGCTGTCATACTTCGTGAGAATGGCCGTCAACATCGTCAGTTCAATTGACGTGAAATAATAGTCACTTGTATGGAATTTCAAATACATACTTAGATATCAAAGCCGAGAGCCGAGTCAGCTATACACAATGGGAAACGAAACGAGTAACCCGAAAAATGTTAACCACGTATTCATGGTATTACAATTAAATAACGTTACATCGATTTGTTAGGTGGACTTCCCGATATTTTTAAGATTAAACTGTAACTCTGGTGTAAGATTGTACACTTATTTTTGTTTACCGAGTCTCACTCGCCAGCGTCACGGTGTCAAAGTTCCCCAAGTCATAACAAGGCTGATAAATCTTGCTCAACTCTGTCGTCCTAGTAACAGTTATCGAGAACGTTGCCTAATTCATAGAATTTGCGAACTTTACTCGACTTGGCCACACAGATTCTGTCGAAGTGTTATGCGAAATGTTTGCTAACTTACTGTAAGTTAGCAAACATTTCGAAACACGACATCTGAAGAAAAGAAAGTCTAGTCTTATTTATGGAAAAAGTATAACGACCTTCGCTGCCTACGTACAGAAATATATTGAGGTAGAAGGATAAAGTGTGTGTACCTCGCGTGTTAAGAAGAAGTGGCGACGACCTACTTTGCACGCCGTTAACTTCAGTTGCCGTCAATATATGATAGATTTCAAAATCTGATAATAATGATATAATTAATTGTTCAAATACCACCAAATGAAATGGAAAATGTATGTTTTCCATCACTAAATTACACATTTGGCGTCAAACGCCAAGCGAAAAACGTTACACGCTTGGTTCCCATACAAATTATCGAACTATTTCCTTCTATCTCGAATCTCGATATATTTCTGTAGGTACTTTCTATTGCCGCTATAACAACTAATAATAAAAAGAAAAATAAATTAAAAGTTAAAGGGGGTGTACAATAGTACATTACACAACTATGGTGGTAATACAAAGAAAGGCCGAGATCGCAGAAGTTTGCGGCCCGAGCTGCAAGCGAGGGACGTAAATTTGCGATCGAGGGCTTTCTTTATTACCTCCCGTGTTGTGTAGATCATTTTATGTCTACACTTGGCCAGAAAGCGGCTTTTTTCGTACGCGCAGCGTGCGGAAAAAGTCACTTTATGGCCAGATGTGGCATAATAAATGTTAATTTTTTTGGTGTTTTTTGTTCGACGGTACGGAACCTTTTAGTGAGCTAATCCGAATCACACTTCGCCGGTTGTTATTATATATGTACACGCGCAATGCCTATTCAAGGTCGAGGCGCATACAGTGCGATCCGTACTGCAGCATTCTTACGCATTCTTAGAACTTCGCTTGTAGTGCGTTCGTTTACGGCGCACACACATACAAGCCGCGTGATGTAGTCACGGACTTTAATTGTTAAGCCATTTAGGGTTCACTCTAATTTTGTCTCGTAATACACAATCTATGACACGACTATTGTAATGTGAACCCTAAATGAACAACAGTCCGTGAGTGTACCTAGGAAGATAAATCACTGTGATTTGACTGTATCTAATTCACTGTCCTGTCTATTGCAGCAATGTCCCGAGTGTGCGTGATCGGCGCCGGCGCGGCGGGGCTCTGCGCAGCGCGACACCTGCTGACCGAGCGCAGCGTCTGCGCAGTGGAGGTGCTGGAGCAGGCTGCGCAAGTCGGCGGCACGTGGGTCTACACGGAGACCACCGGCTACGACGACTTCGGCCTACCCATACACACCAGCATGTACAAGAGCTTGAGGTACGTCAAGTATGAAGACGAAAAGTTTCCCTACATCTAAGTCAAATCGCACGTCCGACTGTACCAGTGGCGTGGCGTCCAAAGAACTCGATTCCTACCGGCTTGCCTAATATCATGCATTTGACCACCTTATTCTACAGCTCTTAAGTAAAATGTACGCCAAATCTGCACCGGCTTGCCCAAAGATGTCTTTTACGCCACGCCACTGGACTGTACTACTGTCATCTCTGGGCTGAGGCACGTGAATGCCAGCTTAGCCCTCGTGACTCGGTGCGAATAATCGACGATCACGTACTCACAAGCGGTATTGGACCCTTAAGTCTAAGGAGAGACTTCACCTTCTTATGTGTGTTCTAACGCTTGCATAATGGGCTGTGTTCTGAGGAATTTTTCGACATGATGCCTACAGCCACCTTCCACCGCGCCTCTCGCCATCGGCAGGGTATTCATTCACACATGTTGGACCCAAAATGGTCGCGCACCTTGCGCTTCCAAAGAAACGCACCGTGCGGTTCGACAGATATGGAGAGACCCCTAGTCTACCCTCTAGACTCCAAGTTCTTCGTTTTCCATTTAAATATTTAAGGTGTGGTCAAACTGCTGCTCAAATAAATTTGGCGCAACGTAAACATAATGACGTGAATCATGCATCTCTTTTTTGACGTGTATGTGTGTGATATACCTTTCACACCGGTGCTTAAAATACGCAATGTTACTGCCATTTGTGTTTGTGTACTATCCATGCGTATTGCGCTCTGTCTGATGTGCCAGGAAGTGACATTTTCTCCGCGTAGAGTGCAGATAAATGCTACTTATAGGCTTGGGGCATCGTAAAGAATAAAATACAGTAGTTGAAAGGTAACTGACCACTAAAAATGCCCAGCACATTATTGTACACACTGCGTAGCGAAGATAGCCGTGTGTACAGCTAGTGATAGCGATAGCACATAGTAATTAAGTAACTGCCACATGGCTTGAACGATACGCGGTCAAGTGTAAGTCGAACTCTAATCTACTGAGTGGTGACAGTCACCTTCCTCCACTGAGTGGACGGATCCGTGAAGATAATAACACATTTTCTGGGTAACTTTTGCTAGGTCTAATCAAAATTGACGCGGCCCTGAATTTTATTTGACTCAGGTTCTTAACTTTAGAAGCTACCTAATTGTCCTATTGACTTACTAGATTACTAGTGGCTCTGAAGGTACAGATCTTACAAGACTGTCAACCTCAACCTCAATAGCTCTACTCTACCATTATGGAAAACATTCAAATGGAATCTGCTCACAAAATTTCACGAGAATAGTTTGAGAAATACGACCTGTAGAGGAAAACAGACGGACATCCGCCAGACAGACAGACATAAAAAAGCATTCTCGCCCAAGCTGAGGCACTGGTCACACCGCCGGCGAGTAAGCGAGTAAAGTTGGGCGAGTAGCATTACATTGCGGATCTGGAAAGGTCGATTGATCACACTGTGCCTGGTCAGCCCGCTATGAATACTCGCCCAACTTTACACGTTTACTTGCCGGCGGTGGGACCAGTGTGCCTACCATGAGTTGAGTGTACGATCGGCGCTAGCGAGTTTCTCGTATCGAGAGTCAGTGCACCTCTCTCGCACGCGCTAATAGTACGAAAGAGATAGACTGTCATCGAGCGCTCGATACTCGCTAGCGCCGATCGAAAAGTCAACTCATGGTAGGCACACAGGACCAGTGCCTGAAACGGAGACGTTTCGCTGGCTCGGTCAATAAGTACCTAATGTTACGAGGTAGCGAATCATTCAGACGTAACGTGATGCGTTAGAGACTTTCACCGCTATTACAACATGTGTGACCCCTTATGAGAGTTTTCCCCTAATGTTATCATGTACCAACGCTCGGAGTTCACTCACATCACATCTCGTACAATCTAAATATCTGTATGAATGGGTCAGACTCGGAGCCAATCAGGTTCTAACATTATTTTGAATTGTTATAATCAGAAAAACTTAGCAGTGAGATAATACTCGTATCTACGCAAAATGTTAATAGTTTTCTGTAACTTTATTTTAATACCGTATACTACCTACTAATATTGAGAACGATGTTCCTGATATCACCGATTTTTAAACGGTTTTATATTTACTTGCGCCTTGAAGAAGAGGGTTCTCTGAGCCCCCTTGAACCACATCATATGAGCGCTGATAAAGATATCGGCTAGCATTGAAAGGCGCCGGCAGTGAAGGTAGTTCAGTGACTTAACCCTAATGAACCATACGAGGGGTTCAATCTGTATCGGAATATCACGAAATTGTTGGTGAACACCTCTAAGATACACTTCGAACTTATACAACCTTGGTAATAAGTTGACCCCCTCATGTTTATCGTAGCCACATAGTTTTATTACCTTTTTTTTAAGGAAATTGTTTTCTCAGTTTGGCGTAGTCATGAAACAGTGTAACTATTTACTGTGTATGAGAAAAAAAAATCAGCATCACTGTGAGACTAATAATCCCGTCGGCGGTTTTTTTTTAGTTTTTTGCCTTGGTACTGTCATTTTAATATCAAATTCGCTTATCTTTTTTCCAGAACCAATCTTCCCAAAGAGATCATGGGCTTCCCAGACTTCCCGATCCCAGAGAGTGACAAATCATACTTACCGGCCAAGGACATGCTCGCCTTCCTGCAACTCTACTCCGACAAACATGGCGTCACTGAACACATCAAGGTGAGCACTTATGCATTTAGCTCCAATATCAAAGCCAACCCAATCTACTATTTGAAGATTATCGCCGCCTTTTACATTTACACTGGTGCGTTTAGTTGGACTAAGTATCTCTATCTAAACTAAGTATAAGCCATTATTTTACTGGAACCCAAACCCTCTTGGTCAGCCGGTACAAATTTCTTTCGAAGATTGAAATGTTCAGTTCAGCTGAGCTTCCATGAGAGTCTATACAATCCAGCAGAGTGCTAACTTGAACAGCGCTAACTGGAGATACCTACTCGTATACTTTATAACAGCTTCAAATCTCCATTTCACCTTAAGGTTTTTTGTGATTTTCAGTTCAAACACCACGTCCAATTGATAAAACCGAGAGCCACAGCCTCGGGGGAGGTGTGGGACGTCACGTACAAGAACCTGGACTCTGGCGTGTCGGAGACCAAGGAATACCACTACGTGTTCGTCTGTAATGGCCACTACAACACGCCGTTCATCCCGAGCATACCAGGACTTAAGGAGTTCAAAGGTTAGACACGAGCGGGATATTACGCTTGGCAATATTTTCCATTTCACCACCCATAAATTTACGACACTTATCTTACCTTGAACATGGATAGGCGGAGGTTCTTTTGCAAGGTCTTCTTAAAAGAAAGTGTGACAGTCTAACACTTTCGATTTAGACTTCCGTTGAATGATAGTGAGTCATCGAATGACCCCAGCCTGACCAATCTTCATCTCTCAATGATAGAACGAGCGGCGAAACGAATCTCTTTTTAACCGACTCCCAAAAGAAGGACGGTTCTCAATTCGTCTGTATGTTTTTTTTGTGTGTTTGTCACCGATTACTCGAAGACGGCAGAAACGATTTGGAAAATTATCTTTTGTTTGAAAGGGTATACCTTCGAAGTGGGCCCATTGCAACCTAATCAGGACCTGACGATGGGATCTTGGAGAACTCGAGGGAACTCTTCAAATATCACAGGCATTTTGGAATTTTTAGTTTCTCGTGCATTTCTTATAGAAATAAGTGTCCAGTCTTAAACGACTTCAAAACAAAGAGCAATTTTTATGGTTTGTTCCCCTATTACTTGAAGACGGCTATACCGATTTCGAAAATTCTTTATTTAATCAAATAGACTTAGGCGCCGCGCCACAAAACATTTAAAAATAAAGTTAATTTTTGAAATAGGTTAAAAATAATTGTATCATCTCGATCATCTTTAGTATGCAATGTGTCTAGTAATCTTTAATTCGTGTGTCAAATTGTACCTTTTTAGGGTTCCGTACCAAAATGGTGAAAAAGGAACCCTTATGGTGCGACTCTGTCTGTCTGCCCGTCTGTCACAGCAATATATCTCAGAATCTACTGATGCTATCGACTTGAAATTTAGAATAGTATTAAAAGTACCCGGCTTTTTTTCTTCAGGTGACATAATGCACAGCCACGACTACCGCGTCCCCGACATCTTCACCGGTAAGCGCGTGCTCGTCGTCGGCGCTGGCCCGTCCGGCATGGACATCGCCCTGGAGGTGACCTCCGTGGCCTCGCACGTGATCCTCAGCCACCACCTCAAGGAGCAGCCGAAGACGGTGTTCCCAGACAACCTGGTGCAGCGGCCGGACATCGAGCGGCTGGAGGGGAGGACGGCGGTGTTCGTGGACGGGAGTGTTGCGGAGGTGGACGTCGTGTTCCTGTGCACCGGTGAGAATTCTACAATAATAAGGAATAAATGTTTTTTTAGCTTGTATTTATGAGCTTGTGTAAGTGGCTAAAATTTTTCTTAGAAATTAATATTCATAAAGCATAAGTTCTCACTTTATGCTGCGACCAAACCGATGCTTAAAAGACGTTAACATACCGTCATAGAGACGTGCCAAATGCGTCACGTTTTTAACGCATGCTGTGCTCAAAAGACTAATTCTCACTGGCTTGCCTATTTTTTAAGCATATTACCGGAGTATCTATTACTCCTGAAGAAGTTATCCAAATCTGGTCCGGCTTTACTAAGATTATATTTGACGCCATGCCACTCAAAAACAGTTACGTTAATACACGTCTCTTCACTAGTTTTGTTCGGTAAATATTTTTGCTAGCCCAATGTGGTGAAGCTCTAAACGATGGTTTCATTTCATTTGTTCTTGTTGATAACAGTAAATCTTTGTCCCAGGATACCTGTACAATTTCCCGTTCCTGCATCCGTCATGCGGCGTGGGCGTGGACGATAACTGCGTGGAACCCCTATACAAGCACCTCGTCAACATCCGTCACCCATCCATGTGCTTCATCGGCGTTCCCTACTACGTGTGCGCCTTTTCCATGTTCGATCTCCAGGTAAATGCCGATGTCCTAGACTTCCATCATCACCTTCAGGGGAATCGGAACCCCGGGAGACACTTCTGGCTCCCGGGGAGTTTGAACAGAGCAGGCCTACGTATCCTGCCCTCCTAACGTAAAATGTAATAACTATGTTCGTCAGGTCAGGTCTGAGCAGTAGGCCAGTCAGTCTTTGAGGGCAGTATCACTCTCCGACTGAAAGTAGATACATGGCCGCAATGACTTACCAAACTCGGAACAGCATCATGAAATAAAAAATCCTGAGGTTATTCTCATTTATTTAGGGCAGGGGTCGGCAAACCATTTAGACAAAGAGCCAGATACGGGAAAAATATCGATCTTCCGGAAGGTCAAAGAGTCGCAGTTTTCTGTTTCTGCATACAGTATTACCCTGCAAAGAGCCGCACTTGTCGTGGCTTGCCAGCCCCTGATTTAAGGTGTGAGGGACCTGATTTAAGGTGTTTTCACCAGGATATCGTAAGAAAAGGGTGGTGAATTTCACACCCTTCTGGTGCAATGACCCAAAGTCTCCACGAATACGAGTGTACACCACTACTGTCGGTTTTTATGCGTTTTTGTCAAATTCAGAATTCAGTGTAACAATCAGAATGTGTAACTGTCATTGTTCCAGGTCCGGTACTACGTGAGGTCAATGAACGGCACCTTCAAGCTGCCTTCACAGCAGACGATGACGCGGCACTGGGAGGAGGAGAAACTGGACCGAGCGGCGAGGGGCTACACGAAGCGGCAGACGCATATGATGGGGCCTGATCAGGTAAGAAATCGGAGAATTGCAATAAGCCTGCGACGCCCGCTTATAACGTTTGTACGTTATAAATAAATGATAAAACACCCGTCATGATCTCATGATCCATTTATTCATAGTGCAATATAGGGACACGATCATCAACATCATCGTAAGCTCCCTGTATTCAAACACAGACATTTTAATATCGACAGTTCTGACTTTTTTCTACCGGAAACAAAGTCGCGCTAACATTAATAATCAATGTATATGTATGTATATGTAGTATGTTATTTTGTCTTATGAAAAGTAGTTTTTGTAAACACGGTAAAGAACTAAAGATACTTCATGCCCTTAAAAATATATTCAATGTCCTATACAGTATCGGAATAGTAGGTAAAATTTTAGCTAACGAAATTTTGCTAGGGAGACCGAGAATCCCTGAAGATTTAACTTTTATAAACTTAAGAAAATCTAGCCGGTTGGTTTTGGAAATCATAAATACTTGTACTGGCAAACTTCCCTTTAATAAAAAGAAAGGAATGATGTACCTAGTATGACATGCAATGCAGTGATGTAGCTGTTTATAACTATATTGTTGCATGACCTCAACAGAGCAAAAGTTAAATAAAGAAACAAAACAAAGGCAATGAATCTCAAAGGTCATAATAATTATACGGAAGACATAAAAAGGTTTGATACAAGAGCATATCGCTTATAAGTACTAATAAATAAGTCAGGGCAAACGGGCAGATAATGCAACAGATGAACTTGCAATGCCAACTGGTTGCTATAAGCAGTGAGGTGAGGGTCTTGTTTTCCACTTATCATAGCAAGTCATTTACCATCTGAGATTCTTTTATTCTGCCATGGAGACCATTCCTGAAGAATGATGAAAACACATTGATAAGATAGGACCCGAGAAAGAAAGGAGGATTCTATTTTAAACCTAAAGCCAACTTCTATTATCGACCCTCTGATGATTAAGTTGATAAGGAAGAAGATTCGACCTACCTACATCAAGTTTATTTATTTTAAGGTAACACCCGAGTCTCATAATCTTTAGTTATCACACTTTCGCCTTTCAAGTCTCCCTAGCCAGCTTTCAGTCTACTTCTGCCACCCTAGTCCCGGTGTCTGAATGCCGTTGCCCCTCAGGCGGAATACTACGTGTCTCTGTCCCTGGAGAGCGGGGCGGCGCCCCTGCCGGCGGTGTTCACGCTCATCCACAACGACAGCAGCCAGAAGTTCCTGGACGACCTCGTCCACTACCGCAATGGGGTCTATTGCGTCATCGACGACGAACACTTCGTCTGCTACACTAAAGCTTAACGCATTTAGTTCTATCCTTCAATGAGAGTTTTTAAGTGTTCACCAGCTGGGTTCATTTCACGAGAAGAGCATAAAGAAGAAGAGAGACGTCTCACCACAGTGCCCCCATCTACCTAAACTATGATTACTGAAAACCCTCATTGAACCTAGTTGCTCTAGCCACGCGACACTTAGAATACATCTCTTGTCATGTACCCCTGGTCCTCGAATATAGAGAGAGAGAGTTGTGCTTAAAAATATGACTGAACAAAATGATATTGTAATTATTTGTAAGAATGTTCACACCATCCGGTATTAGAATTGTGCTATTTATCGCGCGGCAAGCATGCAATGATCCCGTGATTGACGTTCAATCCATTAAATGTCGATTGAATGCATGAAAAATTAAGCCAGTACAGTACCGTCGTAGGCTCGTTAGGTTAAAAATTTGGTTATTTTGATTGAATTATAAATTATTAGTAGTTCTAGTAATTATACTTATATTCAAACTGGTAGTATTATAGTCAGACTCCTATAGATAGAGTGATAGCGTATATTGTAATATAGCCATACATTTTATAATAGTACATTACATAACTAGGGTGGTAATACAAAGAAAGGCTGAGATCGCAGTAGTTTGCGGCCCGAGCTGCAAGCGAGGGACGTAAATATGCGATCGAGGGCTTTCTTTATTACCTCCCGTGTTGTGTGCATCATTTTATGTCTACACTTGGCCAGAAAGCGGCTTTTTCCGTACGCGCAGCATGCGGCAAAAGTCACTTTATGGCCAGGTGTGGCAGAAAATATCTTAAATTATATTCATTTATCACGATCAGCGCATTGTCTAAAAAATTGTGGGATATAATAATGAAACACAAAAATGGTAATAGGTACTTTATTTAAAATCATTAACTAAGCAAAAGCATGTTATTAACTCTGTTAAGTATATTGTATGAGAAAGCAGCGTAATTATCGATAATAAACATACAGTCGATACGGTTGTTTTTCAATGAACTGATAACTTTATTGATACTTGGCCTCATTACCTATGATCCTAGCGAAGCCATCTTGAAAACATAAAATAGTACTTTGGACAAATGATTATTCTCTAATGATATAGATTGGTTTATAGCAAATATTTTACGTGTTTAACACTTTCGCGAGAGTAACCCATAACCCGCCTAGAGGGCGCTCGCAACTTTTGCGCCCGCTAGGCGGGGGCGCTGGTAACTTTTGCTCAGATGCCGTCCGTTTTTTTCGTACCGCATTATCGGCCTCACAATCAATTTTCAATTTCAATTTTTCAATGAAAATGTTAAAACATGAAATTTTAGCAATGATTTTTTAAACTTTTGCATGGCCCGCTTTTAAAAATTTCAAAACGACCTCAAACTCTTAGATTGTAAATTTTATTTTATAGTTTAAAGTCTTATTACGAGTCTGGCTTATTAATAGCATGCTCTTGTCAGTCCTTGCGAAATGCCACCAGGCCTTGCAAAAGCCAGGTCGTGCCACCATCCAAAAGATTCGGTTTATCTATACTCCGGTAGCCATATATGTTGCGGGATCCACTTAGTGATATTTAGTACCTAGAATCACCTCATGACCCCTTCGGGTTTTCGGGCCATCACGTGGCAGTGAACAGGCCATATAGCCCGCAAAACGGATAACCGTTGGGGCAGTAAACTCCAGGAGTGGCAATGCACGGGCAAGCGTAGCATTAGCGCCCCAAATAGATTGCCCTGTGGCAATGTATTTGGGACGGTGCTCATGCCTAAAATACAGCATTCCCAAAATACAAGATCTTTTCAAAACACCAAATTCTCAATTTATCAGATTCCTGTCTTACCACATTCCCGTCACACTCTAGATTATAAAATCGTAAGCTACTTAACGATCTAAATGATTTTGTTGGATGTGTTATTTTGAGAATCTGGTATACGGAGAATTTGATATATCGAGAATCTGGTATTTTAAAAATCTGGTATTTTAGGAATGCGGTATTTTGGGAATGAGCGTGGGACGGCTACCTATGTCCAGCTGTGGACATCTGTGGCTAATAGATAAGATGCCTTGGCTTTTGAGGAGCTCTTATATCATCTGATTAATCTCGCGCCCAGGCCAACCCTGACAGGGTATCATACCCTCAGCGGCGTGGCGTCAAACATATTCTAAGTAAAGCCGGAGCAGATTTGGATTACTTTTTCTTCAGGAGTAGTAGATATTCCGGTCATTTGTTTTAAAATAGGCAAGCCGGTGGGAATCGGGTTCTATGAACGCACGCCACGCCACTGACTGTACCCTACGGAACGGTAGCCACATGAGATAAGTTCAGTTGGACCTGTATATTGTAATATTGTAGTATATTGTAATAACTAAGTAGTAGAACTAGTAGTACCGACATATTCAGCGCTGGATGTCCTTTGACGCGAGTGGAGCCTGATATTTATTAGTATTCACGTGATAATTAGCCTGTTGAGTCGATTTTTTTTCTATCCTAAATCGATTCTACTATTTCTGAGGAACAAATATCTATATGACACCTAATACATTGGTATAAGTATAACAGCCACAAATTGTAATCAAAAGTAGCAGATCGGACTGAGCATTGAAAACGCTCTATACAAAACGGTATGACATTATGACGTCATCCGTTGCATCGCTGTAATAAGTCTGTATGAAAAAAATAGCATTTTGCCATTTTGAGCACGAAGAAGTGCGTTTAAGCACATAGTTGTCATACATTTATTTTTTCAGTGTTATTTAAGCATTCCGAAATTGACTTTAATTTTTCTTAAAGACGATAAAAAAAATATCGTTTTTTTTTAAACTTTGTGGTCTCATAACTTTATATTTTTTATACATTTTTTGTTTATTTCTTTTGTGTTATGATAATTTAGTATTTTGCAATCCATGTGACTATATTATGTTGTAACATTAAACATTATTCAACATCCCAATTATATTATTAACTAGCACGCCGACTGCGCAGTTGTGATGCAGTTCCCATACAAATCGTAGGGAGATGCAGTTGGGTTGCAGTCCGTCTGTATCGGCCCTAACAAGTACAAACTCAAAACACTAATACGCGCATAAAATGTCTAAACCCGCGTGTTTGTTTTAGACGTTTTAGGCCTTTGAATAAAGTATACTTATACTATATCTATTTTATTCTATAAATTAGTATTTTAGACGACTTTAAATTGACTATCTGTTCTTCTTACTTTTACCGAATTTAAAGACTAAACTGGCCCGGCCTTGGTAGGTTGGTTTAGTTTCGTCTGCGGCCGACCAGTCCGACCACCTCTCTAGGGACCATCAGAAAACCAGCGCTGGGCCTCCCCGCCCAGCATTCACTGAGATTGGTACCCATTGCCAAATAATAGTTTCGTTTTTTTTTCCTTTTTTCTTTGTTTATAGTTTATAGTTTTTAGTTTATTGAAATTTCTCTTTATGGACCTCTCTCTGGGGACCAATCTGAAAACCAGCGCTGAGCCTCCCCGCCCAGCATTCGCTGAAATGGGTACCCATTGCCAAATAATATTTTACTTTTTTTCCTTGTTTATTTGTTTGTGGTTTTTAGTTTATTAATATTACATTTTTTATTGTAAGGCATATTTTTTATGGCAATACATATTTTGAAATTCTAATTTTCTAAGGCCCAGTTGCAAGTTGCACAAACATTCAGCACCTAATTATAATTAAATTCCACTCACAATCCACGTGCTGTCATTTCTTATCTGGATGAATCGGAATATAATGAATTATAATAATTTATAGGACGTTATTAAGTTCTCTGTTTGTACGATAAGTAGGTACGAGTACTTATATAATTAAATATATTAGCAAGCGTCTTAATAGGACATTAGGGACAATATTACATAATAATGATTAATTTTGAAGCCAGTACTATACTAATTTATGTTTGTGATTATAACATTAGATGTACTTGTACAGCGGACTAATGAAAATTTGAATAATATTTGGAATCTCGTCATCTTGCAGTGCGGTAGTTTCGTGAATCGTAACAGATCAAATCAGCTTAATATGATGATAAGATGGCAAAATCAAGGCACGGGTACGGCAGCTTGACGGTGCTATATTTTGTACACCGTTAAGTCATGGAATATTTCGGTTTCTACGATAGCTCGACCGACACTGACCCAGTAGGGCATTTCTCCAGAAATATGTCTGCGGTCACCTCATTCATCTGGCCCTTTTTCATACTAAATGTATGGAGACAGATGAATGAGTCGCAGACATATTTCTGGAGAAATGCCCAGTAGTTCTTTGCTATCTTGAATATCAAGTCATTAATTAGCAATAAAGGCGCTATTGGACCTTAGTGTATCCGACACTAGGCCGTTTACCTCGTGCAGCTTCCATGTACAATACGGATAAATGACGTCACTAGTTGTTAGTCCAATTGTCCCTTATTTTAATTTTTAGTCATTTTAAAATCATCAAAAGGAAAAAAACAGACTGCGGTAAAAAATACCGCGCATTAAAGTGAATAAATCCACCATTTTGCTCTTTTTTACGTTCTTTCATTCACCGATGTATCATTAGATTCGTCTTGATGGCGCGAATCAAGACGAATCTAATGATACATCATTTATCAAAATCGGGTGTGTCGTTGAGTAAATACGTGCGGACAAAGGAACGGACATACATACAGCTCAAACACATAACCCTCCTTGTGGGCTTCGCCGCAGTCGGGTACAAAATAAATCTTGATTTATTTGGTATAAGTTTTGAAAGCTGAATTTTGATAGAATTAATGTTTTTAGGGTTCCGTACCAAAATGGTAAAAAAGGAACCCTTATGGTGCGACTCTGTCTGTCTGTCTGTCTGTCTGTCTGTCTGTCTGTCTGTCTGTCTGTCTGTCCGTCTGTCACAGCAAGATATCTCAGAATCTACTGATGCTATCGACTTGAAATTTGGAATAGTGTTAAGAACCGCTAACCCGAGCTTATAGGATGTAGAAAAAATCTTGTAACATTTTTACTTTTTTTTTAAAGGGGTCCGTAATGAGACTTTGCAAATTGAAAGTAGGGCTATTATATTGAGTGAGGTATCAAATGAAAGGGCTTAATTTGTAGATTAAAACAGTATTTTTGTATTTTTTTTAAATAAGTGGTTTTTGATTTATGGCGAAAAACGTTAAAAAAAATACCGTTCCCCCCCTATTATCTTCGAAGTTACTGAACAGAAAAATCTGTAATAATTACCAATTATTATTGTCATCCTATATATTACAGGAAAAATATAACGGTTTTCCTAACTTGCACTGTTTCTGAGAAATTTGCAAAAATCTTAACACATACTTATTTGCTCCTACTAAACGAATCGCCATATAGTTTTTCTTGAACTATTCATGTATCTACTTATGAGTTTGTACGGAACCCTCGGTGCGCGAGTCCGACTCGCACTTGGCCGGTTTTTTTTTATTAAGTATAGGAAACTACCCTATTGACGTTTTTGATTTGTATTTTATAATTATTGTAAGTCTATAAATTAGGGCTTATTCTTAGATACCCTGGTAATTATTATGCTAAAACTGTATTCTCTTAGTATCTATCTAGGTCGTGAATAACATTAAACTATTCTTTAAGAAATTAACTCGGGCAATCACATTAACTTTACTGTGATTCTCTGTTTGAAGTTTGTTATAGGTATGATGTGACAAATTACTAAAGTGCTCAAGATCTTGAAATAGAGATTACCTAGTGTAAAATATCGATAATTGTGTGTGTGTGCTCTATCGCAAGAATGCAAGCGATTTCTCACGATTGAAGTTAACTTCGAGGAGAGCGAGAATCAAAGACCTAATGCGAAAATTGTCTGATTCACAACACGCAACAGATTTTGCGCGAAGGCGTTTGAATTAAACGACAACAACAAAACGCATTTATTTAACAAACAAAAACACTATTTAACAAATCAATCAATGAACGTTTCTATTTACCAAAGTACCAGGACCGCATAAGTTACTAGCAACTAACACTATCTGCAGCACGCCCACAACGTCTTGATCCTTTCACTTGGCGCCAAGCACTGATTGCGACACCACTCCACTAGCCACTGGAAACGGTGTTATCAAGTTCACTGTTTACTCTGAGCAAACTTAAAACACCTATTTCCAATAGATATAAAGGTTTTAATCGATTGCCACTTTGCCAATTCAACCGCTCGCGTTTATACATACCTAGTATTCTCGGATAACGGTTATTTGTTATGAATATATATAATGATTCGATAGATATATATCTAATGGAACCGGTTGTCTTGTCGGCCTTACGTTTTTACTACTGATATGTTACAGATACCAACCGATGCCTTCACTCGTAGAGGCAAACCGGACGTTTGTGTTATAATTAGCGTTTCCTATGTTGCCAATTCAAGTGTAGGTATGCTTTGCAATAGCTATGCTTTGGTATATCAACACACTAGGTTTGTCATTATAGTGTGCGATATGAATGTATTTCTAATTTTGGTCGCAAATGAGATAATCAAAATAAATCAATAGATTTACTCAAATTACAACAGATTCCAAACAATGGTATTTGCTCAGCTCTACATTAAAAAAAAGTGGTAAAATTTAGATAATGCGTAACGACTTTTCGATTCGAAATATTAGCTACACTTTTATGTGCTAAGAAAAAAATATAAATATTCTTTACAATACAATGGTGGTAAAAAGAGTATACATAGTGTTTGTATTTCGTCGGGAATATTAAGAATAGTAAGTAGCATATAATGTAGATAAGGTTCGGATTCAAGCAAATTTGTCAGAAATTGAAACCTTATCTTAATGTGCTACTTACCTACGCGGTATTGCACTATCCCCGACTATTTTCTTTTTTGCTTAACATTCTATGAACACTGCCAATTTACCTTGTATGGGTGTTACATACCGCACACTATAATCACAGCTCATTTGCATTTCGCTTTTTGTCAGAAATAGGCAATACAATATACATGCCTAGTAAAATTACTTGTAAGTTTCAGTATAAATGTAATTAAAAAATGTTACGGCATAGTAATAGGAACATGGCAAAACAACAAAGGAATATCATCTCAATCATCATCATCTTTCCAGCGGAAGAGAGCATGTGTCTCATGTCTCTATCCTCTCTCACTAATTCAGTGCAATGTCTCGCAATTCAAATAGTAACCGGCTATCTCTCTTGTCCACAGGAGAAGTACTACGCGTCCCTCGCAACAGAAGCGCACACGAAGAATCTGCCCTCCGTAATCACGAAGATCCGCGAAGAGAGCTCTAACCGCTTCCTGCACAACCTTCAGCACTACAGACAGGACGTTTACAAGGTCATCGATGACGAAACATACGAAATCATAAGTAATGGGAAGAGTGAAATTCTTTGTTGACCCTACTCCGAGACTAATAATTCGGTTAAGGCTTAGTGTTTAAGAGGCTTTCTTGCAAGAATTTTACTTCAGTCGAATTTTTAACCGGGGTTAATTGATAGTATCTTGTCGATTATTTCATCATAATAATACGTGCAACTGCTACTGGTACCACAAGTCATTCTGTCCCAGCTAATTAAAAATCCGGCGTGAGAATATTAAGATCTTAGTGGTGCTGCTTAACCTTTCGTATGCCATGTCAAAAATTGGCTTATCAAATTGAAGCTTAAAGAATTTTTTAAATAAGTTTCAAAGGCTCCGCACTGATCAGTGCCTAGAGATACGAAGGGTTAAAATTAAAATCAATGAAATCGTATTCGATTAAAGATTAGTGTTCATGCAAGAATGCTGTACTTTAGAATTATATTGAACTCTCTTTAACTAGTATAAGGTATATTTTAGTACTTGAAATATTATAGATGAATAGATGGAATTGGGAATATAGGAATAAAAACTCTAATGGATAATAATGTCAGGTACATATTTTTGTTAATTAATTTATTGTAAGCTCTTTAAATGCTTTTCGCCTACCCAATGTAAACTGTAAACTCGAATAAGATGTCGCCAATGGTATTAAATAAAACAAATAAATCAGCCAAAAATATTTTATTTAAGCGTATTTATAATCTTTATATTATCAATGCTGATATATTATTAATCTTTAATTCTAATATTTATGGCTTCCCTTTGATTACAATAATTAATTAGGGATGTTGGTAAAATTCACGGCCGTTACTAGGTCAGCATGAGTAGAAACTTTTGGCGCTACGACTACTGCGAGTAAAGAACCAATAGGAGAAATTTTAAAATAGAAAGGCCCCCTATTGGCCAATCAGAAGGAGTCTGCAAGTTATGCAGTGCTGGCACCTAGCGGCTGCGGCCGTGAAGCTTACCGCGCCGTGCTAGTGGGTACAGACTGGGCCGAGCCACAATACCATCAACAAGTTTGTACTTATTTTATAATAGCTTTGCTTCAGATAAAATAAAACGTTACCTCATTATTATATTATAAAAATACTATTTATCTCAATATTGTTTCCAAATTCGCACTTTTCGTTTTGTTTATTATACATATATGTGTCAAATTCATTCCAATAATACGTTATATATATTTTGTATATAGATTGTAACGAAACAAAATCCTAAATTTAACTTAAAGTAAACTTAGAAATAAAATTACACCTGATAACGAAAAGTACAACGCGCGAGTCTAAGGCGCCGGGAGAGAGCCCCGCACACTCGCCACCGTGAGTGGCACGAGTAACCTACGATCCTACTGAGTAACTCTTTACATTTAAGGCTGATTCCTTTCCCACATTTTCTTACAAACGTTTGGCCGCTCCGTACAAAACCTACCTAACCCTATCCTGGTCGATCCAGCTACTTCCCTGTCTTTTCAGTCCCTTCGAACGTCATCGATATGATCAAGAGGGTAGAAAGAAGGGCTTACCCTGTGGAAATCATACCATAAAATACTACATAAAAATATAGAAAGTCAATTTTGACGTAAATGGCAAATTTTATAGCAAGCCGACAATTATGAAATTGTGGAAAATACAATAGTATACTAAAGTTCCAACTTATCTAAGTATATACAGTCTTAACTACCGCGAACATAACCGAATTATATCAAGCGTCTAGCACCATTCCGATATAAATGTATACTTCATCAACATAAAATTATTAAACAAGAATATAAAATAGCGAAACACAATAATAACAAAGTCCTGAATCTTCCCATCCGCGACTAATAGACACTGGTTAATTTTGAACAAAGGGACTAGCTGAAACAGTATTGCATTCAAATAGAGACAGACACGTCGGGAGAGATAAGCACGTAAAATCTAATAGCATATACAACTACCTAAACACTGAGATTACAGCGTTACACGTATAAAAAATAAATCACATATCGTCGATCACCAAATCGGCCACTCCAATTTTGACCTCATAACACTTGTCAAAAAGTCTATATTGTCTCAATTCGCCTCTCACTCTTCTCACGCACTCGGCCCAAGGGAAACAACATTCCGAATTGAAAATCACTAATATAAACGTAACAAGGGTAACTAACATGTCATTGAGTCGTATTTTATATAGATCGTCTCGAAAGAGGACGGTAAATCTGAAAAATGTCACAAATTTGAGCCTCAAAAATCTAGATTGTACTTTAAGACCTGTATAAGTGACTCGTTTAGTCGTTCAAGCTACGTGCAACGTTTCAGGGGAGAACGTTTAAAATCTTACCACTGGGGATCTACCGAAACTGACGCTAACATCGAGATAGACAAACTGTGTACTTCCATTTTATAATTATAACTAACACCGCTAACACAAACATGACGTCAGAGAAATTAAATCTAACACGGTTCATGATCATTCCATCGCACTACACTTATTTTTTTTAGCTTTCACTGTCAATTTTATTGCAGGGCGTACCAGGGCAGCAGAGCCGCTTAAGCGGTCTTGCCGAATGGTATGTCCGGCTCCATTTTGAGCGTCTGCTGCGTCGGGTCGTAGTGCCCGGCGAGGTAGTACACGTCGTTGTTGTCGTACACCGAGCCGTAGCGCGCCGGGTCGTCACCCATGCGCTCCTTGTACTGCGGCAGCGGCAGCACCTCGCATTTGTGCGAGATCGTCTGTACGTCGTTCTCGTCCGTATGCGGAGACTCGAATAAACCACCCTGGAATTATTTATTATTATTATTTATATATTTATTTCAATATCAAAAACATTAGTATAGGTACATCGTCCCACAAACTGTTTCCACCTGTTGACTGTGGGATCCGTGAGTCTATCTATAGGTACAATATTACGAATCTTCATTATATTACAGGATATCTAGGTAGGTAAAATACCTCGACAGTAATCAGTTAAAATAGGATAGGTACAAAATGAGAAAATATTCAGTAAAACTTCAATAGTCTATGGACAGACGTGGAAAGGGAAACGAACCAACCGACATCTCCAAATAGTCTCGCCTTAGGCCCCATTTAGACGGGGCCAGAACTCGTATCCGAGTTTGATTACATTGCGGGCTACCAACTATGAGTACAGTTGATCGATGTTGAAATGAAAATCGCATACGAGTTCTCGTCCCGTCTAAATGGCGCATTAGACTTCTTGAATCTTAATAGTGGGGTATAGGGAATGCAATCTCGAACCGAGATTAGAGATTCGAGATCTCGTGCCAAAAATCTGATTCGAGAAATCGAGATTAATTTCGACGATATCGCGATTTGACAAAGTAATTAAAAATGAGTTATTAGATCAAAATTACCAAAGAATTCAGTTATATTATATTAACTATTTTTGACAAGCGCCGATCCAAAAAAATGTACTCAAAACTCGTATAAATAATATTTTGGGTATGCATGTTCGTACGAATCGGGCGATTTTTCGCACAGAGCGCGCCCCTGCGTTCGTATCGCCGGTTAAAGCCAGACGCACATAGTAGTACTAGCACTGTCTGGATAAGTAGCCTCACAAATATTCATAAATACAAAAAAATTCATAGGCGTCACTCTTTCAATCTCGTTCGAGATCTCGACCGAGATTGCAAAAATCGAGATTTCCTGCTGACGAGAATGAATCTCGAAAATCTGCTCGAGATCTCGCGAGATCGAGATTGCATCCCCTAGTGGGTATCGGATTTTATGTATGATAGAGTAGACACAGGCTGAAGTTACACATGATATTTACCGGATAGTGCAGCGGTTGGCAGCCGGTGGTCTCCTCTGGGTGGTAGAACCACCTCACGCGCACTGCCATCGCACCCCGCGCCTCCCACAGCGCCTCGATGCGCCCGATATACGGCCGGTCCGGCCGACCCGTCGACAGGAACACCGCCGCCTCTCCCACCTGCATTAATACACCAATGGTAACTCTAAACGTACAATCCAAATCAAGTCAGCGCGGCAATCTCTTCCATAGATGCACCAGAATGGACGAATGGCGGGACATTGTACGGCGAACAACATCAGCGCATGACAATGTTGATCAAGACCGTTTCACAAAAAGTGCAACAGCCTATTTTCGTCATATGCAACAAGCTTTTATTTAGTTTCAGCTGTCCCCCATGTCTGTCTTTAATCAAATCTTGCAAGTTAAATTTGACCCACTTCCCGGTTTTCGATTAAGCCGAAATTTTGCAAGATTCGATGACAATGCATTATTATTATGACATGGAACTGATCTGATGATGGAGCTGGAACATGGCCATAGGATCATCTTAATTACGTACACAAGAGTAGTAGTAGTAGTAGTACCGTAGTTTGCGATTTTATATAAAAAAAAGTAGTTGGCAATAAAAGCTTGTCTCAAAAATCTCAAAAAAATTATCTAATTCCTGTCACAGTATCTCTTTGTTTTGTTATGGTGGACTGCCCGACCTGAACTACACCAGCACCTCTAGCACAGTTGTGCCACGCGGCTTTTTGTCGCGCAACAAATGCTACCCATCTCTTTCCTCTCAATATAGTGTAACAGTGACAGGTGATGCTCTGTCGTGCGAGAAACGAAGTCGCGTAGTTATGGTAGACCATCAGGCAGGGGCATGGAAGAAAAAACAAGAGGAAATGGCGTGTTAGCCAACTAGTATGAAAACCGGTGTCGCCAAACTCACACAACCATAACATAATCGGTACATGACACACTTATACAAAACGTTTTTAATTGGTGTAACTTTTCAATATCGTTACAGATTAATAGACGTTACTTTTACAAATCAAAATCAGTTCTAAAGTACTCAAGTTACAGTGCAAAATACAACGTGCAATAGCCGTAACAAACGCTTATTTGCAAATTGCGATTATACTTAACTAGATGTCGTAATAGTTCGTCTACTCGCCGATAGATGCATTACAAAATTTTACAACAGTGCCATCTGTTATTGAGAAGAAGTATCATAATAGGGGGTGCGATTAAGTACGAATAGAATGATTTGTCGATATCGATATAAAGTCAGCTGTATAAAGATGAAATACACGGTTTTTAAGCGAGTTTAGAAACATCTTAACTTGAAGTGTTTCGCGAACAATTTGAGAGTAAGTACATATATATTTTTGAGCGCTTTTAATACTTTTTTTTCACCTGACTCAATCCCAATTTACTTTTCAAATATGTAGCTACAATCAAAAGACATATTTAATAAGAAATGTTACTTTATTTTTATGCATGTTGTTAAAATTTACGTTTGTACATAATGTTCCGTACGTTGTCAAAATAAGAGCTTTCCACGTTGAGTGAGACGGATGTCAGTTTCCAAAAAATGGCCTGAGCATATGGTGCTGCTGCTAAGGGGCTGCGGAAACCAATTATCACGCTCAGTAATATTTATCCACTCTTCTTAAAGGAGTGGATCTTTCGGAAATCTGCAAGGATAAAATTTGCATTTAAAGTGCAATAAGTAACTAATTATTTGTACCTAACCAATATCGATAAAAATATCGACCTCACCTTAGCTATCTCTCTAATTGAGTAGCAATAAACTGACATCTCGAATAGCGATTTTCGAGACGCTTCCATGAAGAAAGAACAAATGATTATTAACTTTATGTATAGTAACAGAGAGTTCATTTTTATTCAATAAATGGGAGGCAACTTGGAAATGTAAAATTATTTCGATATTAATAAAATAAAACTTACCGGTGATAAGATACACCTCCAGGAGACACATTTACCGATTTGCTCGAATTGCGGCAGCATAATACTGCGCAATACGGCATTGCAGCGATTAAATATATATTTTTACTCAAACACAAACGTCAGGTTGCCTTGGTCACGGAATACAAGACTGAGGTTTAGCTTGCGCCTCGCCGCAAGCCCGTTGCTACGCGGGAACGCCCACTTGCCACTTCCATAGTCTCTTTCTTCCGTGGGCAGGGGCGTATTTTGAAATTTGGCGCCCCGGGTCAATAAGTTTCGGCGCCCCAGAAGAAGTAAAAGTTGGTTGAATGGCGCCAAAACCAAAACAAAATGCAATCGGCTAAGCCGCCCCTGGCGCTGGCGGATTGGCCATGGCCCGGATGGCCCTAGGGCAGGGGTTCCCAAAGTGTGCGCCGTAGAAAGTGGAGAGGGGCGCCGTGAGTCGATCTTCTATCATTATCTAAAACTACAAATATTCGCGGGTACCTATAAAGCAACAACACCTATTTTGAGCGAACTAGGATAGGGGGCGCCGCGACGAAGTAGGTACTAAAAACTTGTAAGTGCGCCACGGGCTGAAAAGATAGGGACCACCAGGAGTACATAACCTGTACAGTACTCACATTGAGCGTCTCCTCGCCGCGCTGGATGGCGCGGTAGAACAGCTTGCGGTGGCGGGGCCGCGCCGTGCGGCGGTAGGGCGCGCCGGCCCAGCGCCACAGCGCGCCGCCGGGCAGGAACGCGGCCATCTTGCTCACGCCGCCGCCCACTTCCGACCCGCCAGACGTCGCCGATACGGTGCGCTTCTTGCTCTTCTGAAACGTTATAGGTGGAATTAGACGGGGATGTCGATAATAGTCGAAACATGGTCATCACATCATGTTGGGCCTAGTCTGTGCGGAAAGAGAATAGGATTTAGATTTGGGGGCGCTGTAATGCTTTTCTACCATATTTGCCGTATTAGTTATATAGTTCCGTTTTTCGCCACGCCTATTAATAATACTAATAGAACTTCGTACAGAAGTCTCTCTCTCTTCTCTCTAACAAAACTGTCGTTCGGGTCCGACCACCGGACGGAACATACCGGATCCGACCGTCTCTCTCTCAGGGCCGCGCCGCCCCTGTGTGCGAAGTGTGCATCGGACACAGGCGCCAGGGAAATAGGGGCGCCGGAATTCGAAACATGACGACAATAAAGCGGTGGCTTCATAGGTTTGCACACAGGCGCTGTTGGGGGTCGGCGCGGGCCTGCTCTCTCTATCGCATAACGCGTGTCAACGCGTGCTTTTGCTTCTGGTCGCTGGCTAAAGTCCCTCACGGGGCCTTAAGAACGCAAGGCGAAATCGCGGAGTGGGTCACTGCCGTTGATAGATGAACTGAGAGAACGAGACCCCCGCGCAGAGCACTTCGATTTCGCCGGGATGCCAGCCTACAGCAGGAGCTTAAGCTTATATCACCACTCCATTCTCAATGGACCTTTCCATACTAACATATGTATATGGCAGTATCATCGACAATACCACACGTCGACGATGCATCCCAAGGTCATCATCATCACGCGGTAAATCGGACGAGTACTTCGGGCACACGACTGCTTACGAATTGTGATTTGATTACACGGCTAAATTAAGAACAGTGACAAGTGGCGTAACATTCTCGTGTGGTGACTGTACTTGTCGTGTCCCGAAAATGGCGGTGAAACACAGTAGCGAATATTCATACGGATTACCGTGATGATCCTAGTAAATGTAGCTAATTAAGAAGAAGAGAGCTTAATTTAGTCTCCAAAGAGAAAATTGTGTACAAAATAACTCTGTGTATATGTCGCAGCCAACTGGTTTAATTAGCGATTTGGTTGGCCTAGCCTTTTCACTAAACGGCGCCATTTAGTTAACTGCCTGGATGAAATTTAGCCAATGCGTCAATGTATCAATTAACGATATGGCTGGCCAATGCTTAGGCCGGTCGTTTAGTAAGGCAACTATGAGGAGATTAGGGTTTTCTTTCTAACCAACCCGCCACCAGGTCGACGATTCTATTTCTGGTCTGAGGGATACAAGCTGACTAATAAACCTAACCTAAAAAAAGGAGTTTGTTTTGTTCACTTTTTCCATTATAGTAGATAAATTATACTAAGTGTCTGGTGATATTACCTTCTTCGCAATATCGCTAGTAGAAGCCGATGGTTCCTCCTCCAGCCCGATTCCACTGTCCTTCAAATTATCTTTCGGATCCTCGTCTTTCTTCACCGTGAGCTTGCCCAAATTGCTGAAGTCCAACACCGCGGTCTTCACTAAAGGATTCTTCGTCAGCACCGCCTTCTTTATCACCGTTTTCATCTTATCATCGGGAGATTTCTCCACAGCTATCAATGTTGACAATTGATCGTTAGAATCCCCCGAATCTTCATTAGATTTATTTGAATCCATGTAGTCTGACGAAGATTTCTTGTGTTGATCGTCACCAGACGAACTGGTCTCTTTGCTTTCGGAGTGGTGCCTCTTTCTGTGTTTTCTGTGGTGTTTCTTGTGATGTCGTCGGTGCTTGCAGTGTTCTTCGCAGCACTTGTGTTTCTTCTTCTTCTTCTTCACATAGTCTGCGGAATTGGGGTCGTCCTCGGACGACTGGAGGCGCTTGAGTTTTTCTTTTCTGTGTTTCTTAAGTTTTTTCCGGTCTCTCCGGTCCTCCTCTTCGGCCTGTTCCTTGGTCTGGGACTCTGAGGGCATAGTTTTATCCGTGCTGGTGGAAGCGATCGGTTTTTTGTCTTCTGTGCTATTGGCGCTCGTATTTCGTCTTCGCTTCCCGAGTGTGAATAGTGGGTTTTCGTATACTGGAAAGAAGCAGAAAACAGTCGCATTAGTTCTAATTTCGATATAGTTACCTACGCGGATACCGTGTAAGATCTTTTTGAGCTCTATGTCACAGGAAACCTCTGGATTTATACATTTTGTTTCCTAAAAAGTAACAGGCAAACATAGGTAAGCAACACTCACCAACAACAGGATAGTTAGGCTCGAGGAATCGGATATCCTCGATGGCTATGCGGCCCGAGTCGCCGTCGTCGAACTCGACGGCGACGAACTTGTCGAGGTGCGGGTCGGGCGACGCCACGGCCACGGTGCCCGGGTACAGGCAGCGGTACTGCTGCGACCAGTACGCGCACACGCGCGTGCCCGACGCCAGCTCCGATACCGACGATGGCGACACCTCCAGGATCTGAAAATTATGAACGATGGCTTTAAAGTCTATCCATTGGAGATAAGAAAAAATCGCAACAGGTAATTGTTATTCTGTGGATGATATTGAACATTGAACATTAAACTTTTACAAGCGCCTGGCCTCTTTTTAGACAAATATGTAAATCATAGCGGGCCACTTTAAAAATGAGAGTGAGCGAGAAGAATCAAGAAAAGTATTTTGATTTACTTACAGCATCTCTCAGAGTCTCCTCCCTGGACAGTATATGCGGCTTGTTCCCTCTCTCTCCGTCCAGGGTGATGGCGTAAACGTCCGGAGCCGTAACGGCACTGAGCTTGCCCGCATAGAACAGCCCGCCCATAGCAGTCAGAACTCGCGGTGACGAATCCAATTTGTCTTCAGTTAAAGTACACTTGGATATCGGTGGAGGGATCGGTTCAGCTACCGATTCCTTCTTTTCTTCTCGCTCTTTGGATTTCAGGCTCTTTCGCCGCTTCTTCGCCCGTCGCCGTTCTTTCTCGCTGTCACTGGAAGCGCTGGCTCGGCGCATAGCGAATTCCAATTCGGGCATGTCATCCCTCGAATGTTTCCGTACCAATCTGTCGACCTTTTCTCTGTTCTTCTGCCGGACCTCGTTGAGGCTCTCCATAGAAGAACTGGCGGAACGATTCAGACCCCATTCATTTTCTTCCTCCTCGGAGTATACTTTCAAAATCGGCTCCGCTTTCAACTTCGGACGGACCTTGCTCGTCCGGTGCGCATCTTCCCTGGCCGGTTCGCCTCTCGAGCAAACTATGCCGCCTTTGAGCTTGCCTTTAGCTAATAGGTAGCCGACTAGACTGCTCTTCGACTTGGGTTTCTTGGCAACTATGGTTTCGGTGGAATCTGGGCTTGAGACTTTGCGCGGGCGACCGACTTTGCGCTTCTTCGACGAGCCGCGGTCGGAGTCTGGAGACGGCGCGGGAGTGGAAGGGGTCGGTGGAGTAGACAAGGCAGGTAGAGGAGGAGTAAGGGCGTTGAGTTGCGCGCGTTTCTCGTCGCACTGGCGTTGTAACTCGTGTAGTCTCTCGCGCAAGTCTTTTTCCATGGCGTTGACGAGCGCGTGCGCAGAAGACACGGAGGCACCGTGCGAGCAAGTCGCGGCACCACAAGGACATGCCGTAACGCGCCGCAGGCTAGCCTCCAACTCCCCTCCGCTATTCCTGCCTTCGTCTTTCTCTTGTTTGTACCGCCGCATCTTGTCTATTTTGTGGCGTTGTCGGTCCTCACGGTCGCGACTCCTTTTCCGTCTCCTCTCCGCGGAGGAGTCCCGTCTGCTCCTGTCTTTCTTGATAGCCACATCACTGGGGAGGTGAGGCTCCGTGGGACTTAAAAGGGGTTCGCTCTTGATGAATGGACGGGACGTCGACAGATTCGCGGTTGGGGGACTCTCAACTTCTTCCATGAATCTCTGTTCGGCGAGAGCGCATAAAAGACCGAGCCCATCCAGCGATGGCTTCGCTCGTTCACTCGTGCTCGCTTCTGCGGGAGGGAACTCGAATCTTCTCTGGGGTTCAGCGTCAGTGCGTGGGGGCGACTTCGGTGATGATTTGATCATAATATTTGTCGTAGTCCTGGTGTCAACCGTTAGAGGTATTACATCCAGTGTCGGCATGCTAGCGGGAGTGGTTCTCTCGAACTGTTCAATACTATTCGACAAGAGTTCTAGCCCGCTAACGTCCACCATCGACCTCGCTTGCTGAGCCGGCAAGATGGGCGACGTGCTCGCCGTGTCGATCACCAAGTCGTTGGAAGCGCTACTGCTGGAGCTATCGACTAACGCCTCGTCCCTTTCTATTGCGTGTATCGCTTTCTCGACCGCGCCGACCACAGCAGACGTCGCTAGGGCTTCGGAAGATGATTCTTCGGCGCTGTCTATCCTCGAGGGCTGCAGCATCGGCATGTGCAACGTTTGCGGTTCCTCGGGGAAGTGGGCGACGCCGACGCAGGCGACCTCTCTCTCGTCCTCATCAGCGTGGTTTGGTGAATCATCGTCGTCGTCTATGTGGTCAGTTTGATTGGACGCATCTTTGTGTGCCGGGGCTTCATGGCTATCAGGGGGTGGAGTTGGCGGCGCGGCAGGCGACGTCGCTTGGCTCCTGCACGCTTGTTCGGCGAAGTCAGGCTGATAATACAAGTGCGTGGCCAACATAGGCTGTTGCACAGGCTCGGGCGCGAACGTCGGCGGTGGTTTTTCCTGCGGTGGTTCCGCCTCTATCTTGATCAGGGCGTGAGGAGTAATAAGAGGTTGTATGATTGGTTTTCTGTTGTCAGCCTTGTGATGTTGCGGGGCCGGGGCGGGGGCTAAGGTGACCAGTCGGGTGGAATGGGTGTGAGTGTGCTGGAGAGTCGCGGTGGATGCTAGAAGGTCACCAGATAGGAGTTGAAGATGATGGGAAGGATGTGGCGCGGGTGGGAGTAGCAGGGGAGCAGAAGGGTAAGGGACTCCTCCCCAGACGACGGCGTGCGGTAGATCTGGAGGCGCGGGCAGCAGCAGCAGGGCCCCGGAATTGGGCTCGCGGACGAGCTGGAAGCCGCCAACGGAGGACACGCCGCCGCCGACGGAGCCCACGCCGCCGACGCCGACGCCGCCCATCATCATGCTCTCCATGGACATTTGAGCTGGAAATTTGAAAAGAGCCTCATTAGTTTTCATCAATTATTTAAGTTAAATAATGTAGAACTTGATGAGGGAAAAGCAAAAGTATATTATCTAGCGAAAATAAACAAAATATTGATAATAAACATTTAAGAACAAGAAAAATGAAAATTTAAGAACGCCCCTCTTTTTACGTCGGGAGTTAAAACAACATTAAAACGCTGCCGGTGGATACCTGGTCTCCCCTACCTTGGAGATTTTCCTGGCACAAACGAGGCAAAGCCAGTGGATTCCTTTCCTTCTGATACTTAGATTATCGATGATTTACAAGGTGTAATATATCAGACACGTTTGAAAACAAATGAACACTAACCAACAAGCACTAATCATGTTCAATCACATTCGTGCCAGGAAAATCTAGGTATAGCAAAGTTGATGGAGTCGGGCCCTAAGCTTTAGCGGCGCGATTCGTATGCCTCAGCTGCGCGCGCGCTTCCGCCGCGTGACGGAATGTCTGCGCCGCGTGGGAATCATACTAACATATGTAGACAGTAAACACGCATAGTCGTTGAATCATTGGTTCCCAAGTTGGCAATAAATTGAAAACATCCCAGGTCTTAAGCCGGTCCATGCGAGTGTAACGTTAAATATAACACACTAGCGTCCGCGTTGTTCCCGTTATTGTCCCAAAGGAACTCTTTACCAGGATATAAAGTATCCTATGTTTCAATCCAGGACTTGGTCTACTTACATGCCAAATTTCAGCTTGACCCATCCAGTTGTTACCACTTTATTAGGTAACAAACATCCAAACATCTTTACAAATTTTCACATTTATAATATTAGTGGGATGTAACGCGAATTTTGTGTATGGACGGCACTACGCGGCACACACTAACATTACTGTAATGCTCGTAGTGTCGCCCGTAGTGGCATTTGGTGAATCAACTTTCCTGTGTCAACAAAATTTCACCTTCTCCGACTAAAATTGAAAGGAAATCTTTATTCGGATATTTTTTTAATAAAGTGTATGCTCATTTAAAAGACAGATAATAAAGCTACGTAATGCAAATATTTGTTTATTATAACTTGTTTTTATAATAAGCAGTGACCCAGCGGACATAGCTGTCCCCCACTTTTGTATAAAAATAAGGGTTCGTCCGCTGGGTCACGCTATTTATTTGTTTATTTTTATTTTTACCTAATCTATCTCTAGATGTAAGATCTGGTTCCATTTAAATCATGTTAAAACATGCAATAGTGAACAAATAAGCAATCTTTCCGAAAAGCAAAAAAAAGTTGATTCACCCCATTACATTCCACGTTATATTATATTACACGTTACACTCGCCTAGTAACGTGGTAGTGGTAACATGGTGGGTCTAAGTCTACATATAGACCCGGCTTTAGTGTAGGTATTACTACGTCAGTCGATCAACGTTAATCACTTTGAGCAAGTTTTCTTTTTGATTCAGTCTGCTTTGAGCTCCAGAAATCAGTGAAAATTTAAATCGATGAAACCTTTTCTTCACTTTATCACTTCCCGGTACGCTTGGAAGTTATGGATCGAGTATTTCGGGCGGTTCGGTTTAGTAGAAATAGTTGAAAAAGCTGTCACAAGATTTGAAACAAATATAGGTACTGGGTCAAGATAAACAAAACTGTTTTAATCGAAATCGGGATTGTATTTTAAGTGATTATATTTAGGAACAATATTCCAAGCTATAAACACGGTCGCCTTTTTTGTCGCATCTTTAATCATGCAACAAACGTCATTCGGGTTCATAAACTCGATAGAATTCCGCTTTAATCGATCGACTCGCAGCCGCGTGGCATACAGAAACAATCCGAACTAATTTGTATACATTCTGACCCTTAAGTCTAGGCAATAAGATTCCAAATCGTACATTTTTAGCCCTGACCGTGTAGCGGCGCACTTTTTGACAGCCGAGTATGGCCTCATACATGATTTATGAAGTGTAAGGGCGGGCGTACCTAATTAATGTAATTGGCTCATTAAATATACATACGCGTGGAAAAGAAATATCTCGACACGACGACAATACAAATGAAAAACTGATTAATTCCAGAGAGTCCTATTTGGACTGTTGTTGACACTTTCTGATTCCCCAAACATACGAGACTTGAGACGACAGAGAGCATTTAACTTGATGCAATGTAGCTGTCGCAGTGTGTCATTACAGTATACATAATAGCAGTAATCTTTGTTCCTACAAAACGCGTCGTGAACGAACGCACGGCAAGCAAAGTTTTAAGAATGCATAAGAATGCTCCAGTACGGATCGCACTGTCTATGCGTTTGTATACGTATCGCGCGTTCGTAAACGGCCGAAGTTTGACTACTTGCCTGTCTTTCTTTATACTTCGGTGTCGTTGAATGAGACGCTTGCAGTGGCACTGTTGTTGGTAACCGTCGTCTGTGGGTAGCGTTGCCAGGCGTCCGGATAAAGCCGGACATAGTTAGGCTTTTTGATTGTATGTCCGGCCAAAATAAGCAGTGTCCGGCAATTTTTTTTCGTACGTAATACTGAGACACAAAATCCTCAATAATGTAGGTGCCCGGCCTTTTTACCCAAATGTCCGGCCAAACTGGCTCCGATATAGTTATAATTTTAGACCCAAAAAATCACGGCAGGACCGTAATACGCTGCCCAACTACCCACGCGAATGCTTTCGATGGGACCGTGTTTGAATCATCCATCTTGAAAGAATGTTATAAATAACTAACCAAGATTCAGTCGTAGATCAAAAAGTTCGAGGTGTTTTCATTTGAAATATCGTGACATTTGCTGTCTGGCCGCTATCCTGACAAATTTCCTAAAGGCCTGTGTGTCCTGAAATTAATGTCACAAATACTGGCATCTGGCAACCCTGACATTTGGGCCGGGATTTTATACCGCATGCTTATGATGCTACGCTTTGTCGCGCGATTAATAAATGATAAAGCATCCGTCACACATTATTTGTCAGAACGTGACGGATGCTTTATCATTTAGCTGGCTGTTAAGCTGAGCTGTTAAGGAAATAAGTGTATATTTCTAACTTTAGTGTTTAGAAAAATCAACCAGCTGTGAACACTTGTATCTGTTTGTTCTCCAATAAATAAAATAAAAAATAAAATTTATTTATGCCACACCTGGCTATAAAGTGGCTTTTTCCGCACGCTGGGCGTACGGAAAAATAGGCTTTATGGCCAAGTGTAGACATAAAATGATGTACACAACACGGGAGGTAATAAAGAAAGCCCTCGATCGCATATTTACGTCCGTCGCTTGCAGCTCGGGCCGCAAACATCTGCGATCTCGGCCTTTCTTTATATTACCACTCTAGTTGTGTAATGTACCTACTATTATTGCGTCACAAAGCTAGCATCATATGCCTAAAGCTACCCACATTTTAGTCCTGGCGGGCTTGGCTTAGCTAAACTGTTGACTGTTGAGACCTTCCCAGACGCTTTTCCGTGTGTGTGGCCATAATAGGATCGAATGTGTAGTAGAAGGTTGTTTTTATCAGCGATTAATTTCAGAAGCTGATGATAACAATACGAGGTCCCAGGTAGCTCATTGGCCCAGTAACAGCTTGTTCAATTTTGCCTTGACTAATGATGAACGGAGGTGAACAATATTTTATCTAAATATCTACGCCTTCTGACCGTTTTAGAATAGAAAACAATTTTAGAACTTCTGCATATAATATGTACTAATCTGTATGGTAAGTAAAGTAGGTATGGCATTTGACTATTCTGGCAAATTACATTCGGGCAAATCAAAATATTATGTAATTAGTTTGCCTACTTGTAAAATTCAACACCATAGATTTGTCAGGAAACACAAACAAAGAGTTCCATTCCTAAGCTGTCCGCATCAGGAACGATGATTCGCTTCTTGCGAATGAGAACTTAACGATGCCAAATAACGAATGATCTGGATAATGATAAAAATATTATCATCATCATCAGTGAACACCGGTGAACACGTGTTCGGGGAATTTATTTTCTAATTGCGATCGATTGATCGAACATTTTACATTTAGAATAGTCACACAAACACAAATTACTTAACCGAAATACTGTCAAATAAATCCGACCATATATTTTTACCTCATAGAAATTACCTATAGTCTAAGTATTACTATGATTATCTAAAACGGTAGCTTCACTTAAAAATACGATTCCTCGACGCGACGTCTCTATCAGATTTCACGGCGGGAAATGTGTTTTTATAATCTACTCGTACAGCAAAAAAATCGCGTGCCGTGTCAAATTCCGAAACGTAACGACGTAAACACCCAGTAATCGCCATGATAACCGTACCGTTTGCCCACCAGTGGAACATAAACAGAAAAAACTAATTCACAACACTAAAACACTTGAGGCGTACCGCGAGGCTCCGCCTTGGAAGGCGCGGAGAGCTCTCATTGGCTTAGACGAGAAAGTGGGCGGGCCGAGGCGGGCGGAGTTAGGAGCGATAGGGTTGACCCACGCTTGGGTTATCGATAATTTCAGTTTTTATGTTTTTTTTAGGATAGATTATTTACGGCAGGGAAGTGACAAGGAGCGTGTGAAACGGCTCGACGAGTGATGCGGGCGTGTGTTTAACTGGTTGGGTTAAATATTTTGTGTTCATTATTTTTTTTACTATGACATTGACAACGCCTAAGAGCATAGATAGGAAAGGTACAGTCAGCATCTGAGTCGGTAACATCCAAAGCGCCATATATTACTTACGTATATTACTATAGCTACAAATATACGATGACGATGTATCTGGACGCTTTAAATGTTACAGACATTATGATGCTGACTGTACTTAGCCGTTCTTTATGTTCAAAAAGTGGCCAGGCTTTACGCACACCCATAAAATAGTTATTGCGGCCGAAAATTGACCTTTGTTCATACATGTCATAGGTAGGGTTGCCAGGTCGCCAAACCAAATAGCCGGACAAACCAGCCAGTTTGGCCGGACATTTGGGTAAAAAGGCCGGATACCCTACATTATTGACGATTTTGTTAATTAATAGGTAGGTACGACAAAAAAATTGGCCGGACACCGTTTATTTTGGCCGGACACGCAATCAAAAAGCCTAAATTGTCCGGCTTTTTACGGACGCCTGGCAACGCTAGTTATAGGTATAGGTAGCAGTGACGTGGCGTCCAAAGAACTCGATTCCTACCGGCTTGCCTAATATCAGGCATTTGACCACCTTATTCTACTGCTCTTAAGGAAAATGTACCTACGCAAATCTGCACCGCCTTGCCTAAGGATATCTTTTACGCCACGCCACTGATAGGTAGGTAGGTACTTCTTAGCATGCAAATCTACGAGACATCACTGAGGTGAGGTAGGTACAGTCAGGGAAGTTTTCACATGACCAGTTTCAAAACTATTTCGCTTGCAAGCTCATCTTAAGCAGACCCGCCCCTCAATGAGCCAACCAATCAGGAAAAGACACGTTTTTTAAAACCATCTGTTTTTAATTACCACAAATGTTTCGACGGTCCGTCTATTGATTTTGACGGTCCGTCTATTGATTTTGACTCAACTCTGCGAGTTGAATCTTCGAAGTCATTGTGATTTTTTTAGGATTCCGTACCCAAAGAGTACCAACGCTATTACCTACTGTGCCTCCGTTGTCCAACCACCATACTAGGCAGATACTTGAATATTTCACAGAATGTGTATTTCTGTTGCCGTTGTAACAGAAAATAATAAAATCAGAATAAATTTTATAATTAAATCAGACCCCTCATACTTACAATAAACGTGGTTTTCGGCGTATTTTGCTCGACGGTGGTACGGAACCCTTTGTGTGCGAATCCGACTCTCACTTGACGCATTTTTTTTTGCTGTGTGAACTACCCTTGTCGTGTGGTCTTTGAATCGCGCAATGCCGCTTTAAGTAAGCGAACCCAGCAGCAGGATAATTGCTTTTAGTCGCCTCGGGTAAAAAATATCCTATGTCTTAACCGGGGTAATACTCGTAATGAACGCATGTTTTTGCGTGATACGAGCACAAACGGTTTTGCGACGACTTTATTGTATGAATTGATTAATCATTTCATAATAATAAAACCTAGAGTCTATTAATATATTTATCCCACACCTGGCCATAAAGTGGCTTTTTCCGCACACTGCGCGTACGGAAAAAGCCGCTTTCTGGCAAAGTGTAGACATAAAATCGAAAAAGTAGTTACAATCACTTTAGCCAAATTATTTGTATAATACTTGTAATTATTCTCGAAATACATTACTATAGGTTGATAATAAAAACAAAACCAGTTGTCAAAAGCAGATCGTTCTTTAGCGATAAGACCACTTGTTATTTTTTGCCACTGCTTACATTCCATTGAGTTGAGATATGCAATTTAAACTACGTGGACTGGGGTTACTCTGATTCACGGGGTAACATTGATCATCGATTTTTAAACCCAAATACCTACCTTTGATTTTGAACACGTTTATTAAGTATTTTTATTGAGGTAGCCTACCTTAATAATAAATTGTTCTGAATGCATTCAAAAACTTCGTATAGTTGAAAAATCGTTGATCAATGTTACCCCCTGAATCAGAGTTACCCCAGTCTACCGTATACGTAAGTTACTTTGCTCAGAATGAAATATCTGTTGAAATCGAATCGAAGTTTGAGACAAAAGCAGGGTCTCGGGGTCCTTTTTTGTGACATTTTTTGTCGTTTTCTTTGTTATAGAACCCTCGGTGTGTCGTAACATTTGCTTTAAGAAAAAAATTGGCTTCTTGAACCATCATTGGTCAGTAGAGACTCAGTAGCCGCACGCAAAAGTGACCCTTAAGGTGGTCATGTGAAAACTTCCCTGACTGTACCTATCCTAAACGTACCCCGTTACTTTAACCAGGAGTGACTCACTCCGTTATTTCGCTGCGTAGCCTTGAGGCCCCCTGTAGGCTTTAATCAGCGACCAGAAAGAGCACGCGTTCGTACGCGTTATGCGAGAGAGAGACGGTGGATGCGGTGCGTTCCGTCCGGCCGGACCTGAACGACAGTTTTGTTAGAGAGAGAGAGACTTCTGTATCTACATCGTATTTATACTGTGACTACCTACCTGTGCCCCGCGGTGTTACCCGCGGTTTAAACGAAGCCTATGTGTTAATCCAGGGTGTCAGCTAACTCAATACCAAATTTTATTAAAATCGCTCCATCTATTTAGACGTGAAGAAGTAACAAACATACACACTCACACACTCACAAACTTTCCCCTTTATAATATTAGTGTTATAGTGTGATTTAACCAACAAATCTAGAAAAGTAGTTTGAAATCCTAGATCACAATACGCAATTGCAAGCTCTAAAATCCAATTAAAACGTTGTTAGCGACAAACGCGATTTATGGTAACCTTTAACTAACAAAAAATATCAGAACTATATGCATTATTTACTTGAACGAACTAATGTTACTGGTGCCAATTCATTTCCGCGCTCGCATCACTAGCTTTGACCAATTTGAATAAAAAGCTCGCTACAAATAACATCCGCCATATCACCATTTCGATTCGCGATTGGAGCTTTGTAGTAATTACAAGGCTCTGGTCATTGCAAAGATTTAAGAATGCGTATGAAAATGAATGAATGAATGATGAATGTGGTTGAAAATGGCCTGAATGGCTTAGAGAAAAGGATGGTAACGGCCGTGTTTTTGTTTGCTCGACTTGGCCGTGCCCCCAGATACTGCGTCAAACATAATCAAAGCTGCATTTTTCTATATTACCAGGGCCTCCAACAGACTGTCCTAATTGTACGGGAAGCAAGCTGCAGGCACACCAACTATAATATAGCTTATTGCTGAATGACTGAACTAATAAAACGTTACGTTTTTTTACCATACCTTAACAAAACCATGATTGGCAATTTGGCATCAATTGCAGGCCGTAAAAATAACCCAAAAACCGCAGCCTCTGCTCACCGCAGCCACCTGGCGGCGGCCTGCGGGTTCCGCGTGGCAAGAAACCTAACCTAATATAAGTACTATTAACTGGCTGGAACCTAACAGAATAAGTAATCGAGAAAAAGATGGCACCGCCACGGTATAATTAATAGCAGTAATTTTTGAATGTGTGCGCGCCGTGTACGAACGCACTACAAGCAAAGTTTTAAGGCCCGGTAGGACCTGGCTCGCATTTCACATACAACTAGGGTCGGGCGGAATGCAGATTATTGCAGATTATCTTCGATTTCTAACATAAAAGTATACGTTATCAACCCAAACATGAGAGGATGCCCTGCATGACTGTGAAATCCTGATTGTCAGGTATTAATTTTGTCAGAAAAGGTAACTGGTAATGAACAAAATGAAAAAAATACTTTATTTTATAGTGTTTTCGCGCTACTTTTCTATCGAGCGAAGTGTTCGCTATCGTGTTCTAAGTGAGAGGAAGCCCTAGATACAGTTCTGAATATTATTATATACGTTTTACAGTGACCTACGAGTCAAATAAGTGCTCTAAAAATGATTTGGAAACTAGGCTTCCGTGCCCGATTCTGGTCTAGCCTCGCCTTAAGATGATGCGTATGAATGCTCCAGTATGATGCTGTTGCGGGTCTGTGTGAATACGTGTCGCGCGTTCCTAAACGGCCGAAGTTGGACTACTTGTTCGTGTTTACTTTATACTTTGGTCCCGTCGTGCCTTTGTTTCGTTCGACTTGGCAGGGACTGCTCCTACTGCCTGCTCGATAGCGTTTATGACTTATATGAGTCCGGGTCTTCTCAAAACCGCCAAGATTCGGGCTTAGACGAAAAAGTTCGCAAAGTTTTCTTATAGAATAGGTACGTCTGAAAAGTCCTTTGTTAAACATTTGCGAAGACCGGTCGGGCTAGGTGGGGGCCTGAAGGCCTGGGGTCGAACCAGGACGTTTGGCCAGGGCCACCTTGACTTTTCGCTGATTGCTCAAAGTGAGCAGCGGACCAGCGGGAAGGATGAAGCGGATCAACTTGTCCTTATGTGAGCGTGTGTATCGAACGAATGGGAGTTTTAATTGCCGGTTCGCTAAAACCTAGCCCAGCTAAGACTCCCTCCGGTAAGAAACTTAGCTGGGCCCGAGCATGGCAGAAGTGAACCGAGTGAAGTTGGCCGTCAAAGCGTGTAGGCATCGTAGAAGGAGATCGTTCGATCCAATGAGGGCTACCGCGAATGAATTTCGCCGCTAGAGGCGTTAGTGTATCGTGAGGTCTCCGAAATATCATTATGTCACTGTTTGTGGGGTCTACACAGGTTTATTTTTTATCAATATTTTGCAATATCTGAGATTATTTACGGCAAATATGAGTTACGGGTCAAAGAATGTCAGTGCTTTGAGTCAGTTTCATCATTCGGAAGCTAGCCTCTTTTTTCCGAACTAAACGCAATACTGCGGCATGCTCGATATTTTTATGGTGCGGTTTTAAGGCATTAAATACGATTCAAATGCAGGTAAACTTCGTTTTCACACCCGTAGATAATAAATAATAACAAACTGAGCTTGACTGAGCTCTACTTGTACTCGAGAGTGGCGCCAACTGGTGAGCAAAAAACGGTAGCCCTCCTAATTGCTTTTTACTTGCGTCTAGTTTTTTCTAATCGTTGGTTTTCCAACAGTGTTTATACCCAACGAAGGAACCAAGTTTACAAAATCCTGTCGCATTAAGTTCTTTAAACTAACATTTCAATCCGGATTTAATAGTAGTTAGGTACTAAGGAGAGTAAGGAGTTTCAATTTGCCAATTGAAAACTCTGTAGGTATATTTATGAAATCCAGCTTAATAAAGACATTGTTAACCTGTCAGTGTTGTCGATAAAGTTCAAAATAACTGTCAAGGTTTTAATAGATAGTCCAGAATTAAAATAACGCGGACCTCAGAAACAGAAAGTAGTTTTATACAGTAAAACGATCCAATGCTTAATTTATTATGCATTCGAATTGGAAGAAATAAAATGCCAAAGATTTATAAAGAGCGCGCCCGTAATAAACGAGCGTCGGATTACATTAATAAAAACATCCAAACAATTAAGAATTCAAAGAATGAAGAAACAATTAAAAAAGTTTTGAAAGAGTTCACGCGAGGCGCCAAAGTAGCTCCGCGCAAACGCGGCAGCGTGTAAACCGACCAATTTATAACAGCTACCAATTCAAAAGAGCGTCTTTGATAACAATGGTCTCTTAAATTTAGTCGGTTTATACCAAAGGCCGGATGGAATGTCAACAACTATTGACCGGACAAATTCAGTTGCAATGCCGCTACCAAAGCAGCATGACTCAACAGGGTCTTCGGAAAGGCGGGCTCCGCCGGCGCTGTTACGGCGGTCTCGCAATGCAGTTGGCGCGTAGTTACCAGGCGAGCAGAAGTCAATCGGAGGTGTGGTTTACTTACCGGGGTACTGCCAGAGGGGCGCGGGAGGCGGAGCGGGCGGGGCCGGCCACGCCAATGGGGCGGGGCGATCGTCGCACAACACCGTCATGGCCGCCGAGCCGTCCGGATGACAGAATGACGCCGGCCCTGAGGAAGAGAACTGTGTTATGCACGTCCGAACAATTTATTATATTACAATCAATGGGAGTAATTACATTGACTGGTTTTATTTTAAATACAATAATGCCGCTTTTTATTGACCTTTTATTGTAATCGATTTTTAAATAATTGAGAAATGCATACACCTATGCTCATTAATTAGATTTTTACATTTCACTGCAGTTATAAGATACTAATGAATTAGTCTTATGTTAGTAAAATAGTGGTACTAAATAAAAGCAAACAAGCACACCACGCCTTATCAAGTACCTAATCATATTTTAGACCAGAGTCCCAAATTATGATTATTATGATAATTTGATTTAGTAATCATCGACTAATAAAAGTTTAAGAAAAGTGTCATAATTGTAACTACACATTTGATTCCTAGGTTCCCACGCAAGAATATAAAATCCAAAAAACTCCAATTTCTTTGTAGAATATGGAACAGCATAAACTAACTGAACTTTTATGAATGAATGAAAATAATAGGTACCTATGATGACACAATTAGTATCATATAGGTAATTAAGGAAGTAACATGATATGCAAGTTTAAAACATTTTTATCGAAAGATACTCAAGTTGATTATTTTTATCGCTAAAACGGACTGCATTCATACAATCTTCATAATATTTATCGGGCAATATCCTCGTATCAATAAGATTGACAAATAAAGCTTTATCTTAATTATATCATTAGTTATCACTCAACAGACTCCTTTCTGTAGATGTTAAGTATTTGTACGTAAAGATAAGTCGATAACCTGATATAGGTAATACTTCATTGCAACATGTAACCTAAAGTAAAAGTAGAGTAAGTAATATTTATGCCACACCTGGCCATAAAGTGACTTTTTCCGCACGCTGCGCGTACGAAAAAAGCCGCTTTCTGGCCAACTGTAGACATAAAATGATGTACACAACACGGGAGGTAATAAAGAAAGCCCTCGATTAAATATTTACGTCCCTCGCTTGCAGCTCGGGCCGCAAACTTCTGCGATCTCGGCCTTTCTTTGTATTACCACCCTAGTTATGTAATGTACTATTAATGCTGCTGTCATAGTCTGCAGCGACTTTTTACTATGGGCGCTCATTTTAAAGTCTCCTTTTACTATGACGGCAGAATGGTACGGCATTAGCGTGATATAATTGATAAAATGCAATAATACGCATGCAAACATACCGTTTGGTTTAATACCGTTCATCCGATCTGGTGTGCCATGCCGGGGCGCACGCTTTAAACCAATAGGCTACTTGACCCCTTTTTAAAGTTTGTCTTATATTATTAATTGTTATCTGATTAACGGAATAAAAATATTACCCTATTTTTTTAGAAAACCGCAAGATTATAATTTAAAATTTAAACTTTCGTAACCGATGCTAGCTAATAGCTATGTTATTTTTAGATTATCTGTGGTGTGACGTCATTTAAGCCGAAAACCAACATTTGACATTTAACCAGCGTTTATGGGGAATGCTAATAGTAATCAATCAATCAAAACGAAACGATTATGATCACAACCTCAAAAAACCACCCAGTCACTTATGTCAATGTCACAGCAAAGCAAAGCTACATGGCGAGTTTCACTCCTATAAGATTCGACATGAAGTTAGATTACGATCTCATGACGTCACATCATGGCCGACACCGTTTTCAGAGTTCAAAATAAAATAAAAAATGTTCAATTAAAAATATGTAGCCATCAAACACTTTTATAAACCGTAATCGAAAAATATTGATTTCTTAAATAAATACTTGTTACGTCTAGAGCCTTATTTTTACGAGAAGGAAGTCTAGACTGATTAATTAAACGAAAGCGGACTGTAAATTACTATAATCGTGCAAATTATTATAAATAACAGATATCGCGACACGAACAATCGGTCTTAAGCGTAGGGCGTTCTATGGCGAAGTAGTCCGCTCCCGCTTCTTAAAACAAGACTCGTCTCTCTGGCCGAAAGCGCCGGCCATATAATTTTCGCCTCTACCAGAGACATTAACGAACACCTCCTTAGTAGTGTGTCCCTCTTCATCACATACACCTTCATCCTGTAATCAAATACAAAGCTTTATACAAAATAAATCGGATTACACAAAATTACAACGTATAGTAGCTCACATTGCAAGATTTATACATAATTGTTCAAATTCAAATAATAAATTAACAGGTTTACTTACCTCTTCTGAATTGCGTTCCGCTTCTGTTCTACTCATTCGTTTGTCACAACAGGATAGTTTTCCCGATGAGTATGAATTGCTTAAATCAGGTAAACCGTTGCCAAATAAGAGTCGACTGAGCTCGTTGTCACCGTTCTTTGACTCAGGGCTTCTTAGAGTTGGGGGCCGTCTTGTCAACTCATTTTATGATTATGGTGTCAAACATCCTATTGTCATTTGTAGCAAACATCCTGTCACGAAGCTACTTTTCAAAATGTTTCATTTGCGTTTACTTCATGCACCTCCTCAGCTTCTACTAGCCACCATCAAACACAATTACTGGCCTCTTGGAGGCAGAAACTTAGCTAAGCATGTTGTCCATACTTGCATCAAATGTATCAAGCTAAAGGCGGAAACAGTGCAGCCGATAATGGGTAACTTGCCTAAAGACAGATTACATCTAGAATACCCATTTTTTGAGACGGGAACTGACTACGCAGGGCCAATTCTCTTAGCTGACCGCAAGGGTAGAGGTTGTAGGCTCGTAAAGGCATACATTTGCATATTTGTGTGTTTGGCAACCAAGGCACTTCATTTGGAGCTTGTCTCAGATTTAACCAAAGAGGCTTTCATAGCAGCGCTTAGCCGATTCGTAAATCGTCGTGGAAGGCCGAGGATTATCTTCTCAGACAACGGCACAACCTTTGTTGGCACTTTCAATGAGCGCTCTAAAGTTTTACAGCAGGACTTTGCTGCAGATATGGCCGATGCACAAATAAACTTTTCATTTATTCCAGCGTATACTCCGCACTTTGGAGGGCTGTGGGAATCGGCTGTGAAGTCGGTGAAGCACCACCTGCGCAGAACTTTAGGTCTTACACACCTCACTTATGAGGAGATGTCAACTTGCTTGATTAAGATTGAAGCAATATTAAACTCACGCCCTCTTACACCTTTGTCGAGTGATCCCTCTGATTTGACCCCTTTAACTCCAGCTCATCTCTTGATTGGAAGGTCTCTTATGTTCTTGCCTCATCCTCAGATCACTGACCAGAGAATAAACTCACTTCAACGGTTCCAGCGCGTCGAGTTCCTTAAGCAACATTTTTGGAAAAGGTTCTCCAATGAATACATCTCTGAGCTGCAGCAAAGGACGAAATGGCGTAGCTCCAAGGGAAGCCTAGACGTCGGGACCATGGTCTTGATTAAGGACAAAAACCTTCCCCCACTTATGTGGCTTCTGGGTCGCATCATCCAAGTCTTGCCGGGTACAGATGGCATTGCCAGGGTTGCAGACATTAAGACCAAAAAGGGAATCATTCGTCGAGCTTTTAACACAATTTGTCCTTTGCCCATTCACAGTCTTGAAGACCAAAGCTCTTCAACGCCGGGAGTACATGGTGGCGACAACGCCGCTGATTCATCGTGAGTCCGAATCCCCAAGCAGCGACGAGCGCGACTTCAAGGCCAGCCGGTCCGGTCCGGTACCGTTATCCCGGGCGGCGGCGGCGGGAGCGGACTACTTCGCCATAGAACGCCCTACGCTTAAGACCGATTGTTCGTGTCGCGATATCTGTTATTTATAATAATTTGCACGATTATAGTAATTTACAGTCCGCTTTCGTTTAATTAATCAGTCTAGACTTCCTTCTCGTAAAAATAAGGCTCTAGACGTAACAATACTACAGAAAATAATCAGTTATTGCACCAAATTTGATATGAGTATATTAGCCTATTAAGCTAGTTGGGTCTTGTAGTAGTTATGTGGAAATTTATTTTTCTCAAACATGGCATGAAATGTTGACATTACGTGCCTTAAAATAGGCCGCAAAGTACCTCGTTTCCGGTTCGACTTGCCACTTGGCACGTAATGGAATTTCATAATACTTACATACATACAATGTATTTTTTTTAATTTCCATTCCTCATTTATTTGGGCCACAGCATCACGGCATTCAGCCATTAAAAAAACAAAAAACGATGTTTGCTATATTTTGCAGTTTTATTAATAAATAAAACTGCAAATCGTTTTTTTTTTTTCAAATTGACATGAACATAACAAATAACACATTATAAACAATTTTAACTACACGAATACACATTTAAAATATTTCATCTAAATATTCGCGGTAAAAATGTGAACTGAAACAGCTTTTGCATTGTCTACGGATATAATATGTCACCTTCTGACAGAAAGTTTGTATTGTTTGTGTTATAAAATATTAAGTAAGGTTATTATAGTAAGTTTATTTATTTAATTGCATATTTGAGAAAAGCACTATACATACCTCGGCGGGAAATGGGGTTGCCAGCCTCGTAACTATCTGGCCTCGCTTCGCTCGGCCAGCTATATGTACTCGGCCGGCAACCCCTCACTTCCCGGCCTCTGCAGTAATGTACTATTACGTCAACCCGGGCCGCACGTGCCCTTTTTCTGTCTGTTACGAGGAGAGAAAATCCTACTTGGTCAGGAGAAGACGGCAATAGGAATTTTTTGAAAAATATCATTTCCTTGTGCACAAATATTGGCGAATATTCAGAAGATCCCGCCGCTCTAGAATGGCATTTTGGTTATTATTATTATGTAGGTCCGGCCAAGCTCTACAAATTAACCGAATGCCATTCTAATGAGGCGAATCTCCTGAGTATTCGTGGTCAGAAGAATGATGTCCTTCAAGAATTACCCAATACCAT
This sequence comes from Eudemis profundana, assembly GCA_947034925.1. NCBI lineage: Eukaryota > Metazoa > Arthropoda > Insecta > Lepidoptera > Tortricidae > Eudemis > Eudemis profundana. The sequence continues at coordinate 21,149,816 of OX344805.1, read as the reverse complement.
TTATTATATTATATATATTAACTTTTTCTTCAAAACCAACAGGATAATTGGTGTCAATGGCTTGAAATAGGCAAACCGATTGGAAATCAGAATGCCACTGCTATGTTTAACCTAGCCTAGTGGATCGAAGTGACATCACTTACGATGCTAGAGCGGGACCTCTAGCTTCTAGTTCAAATTAGGGATGTAACGATACATAATTTTGCCGATACGTTACCGATATCGATTATTGCAGTAAATAATCGGCTATACCAAAAAAAAATAAAAAATTATGTCTCGGGCAGGATTCGAACCTGCGTCTCCTACAACTCTCCGGGCCATGTAGGGTGGCCAGATGCCCGGGAAATCCGGGATTGTCCCGGAATTACCCTTGATTGTCCCGGATTTCGAACATCTACTACTTTTATTTTTTTTATTTCGTTACGAGTAGGTACGATGTTTGTTAGGATGACTTATGATAAGATCTAATGTTGTCATATTTCATACCAAATTTAATACTCGTATTGTATTGCTAAATAAATATGTTGGGGGGGGGGGGGGGGGGGTCTAAGGGTTGTCCTGGAAATGACATGCCTGAATCTGGCAACGCTAGGGCCAACACAGGCGCGGTACCAATTGCGCCACCGAAACAAAAAAATCACAAATTCGTTGCAGTAGTATGACAAGAACTAGGTTATGACTGTAATGACATAACACTTTTTTTTAACAACCTACTTCAATCCAACATATGCACAAATGCACGAGTTTATGAACATATCCAAAGCGCTATAATATTTGAAAATTCCCTCGATTTCTCTAGTATCTGCTAGATTTAATTAGTATCTGCTGCTTTATTGAATACCGCTCATGGGATGAAAATGCATTGTTAAGGCGAGGTGAGACCAGAATCGGGCACGGAAGCCTAGTTTCCAAATCATTTTTAGAGCACTTATTTGACTCTTAGGTCACTGTAAAACATATATAATAATATTCAGAACTGTATCTAGGGCTTCCTCTCACTTAGAACACGATAGCGAACACTTCGCTCGATAGAAAAGTAGCGCGAAAACACTATAAAATAAAGTATTTTTTTCATTTTTTTTCATTTTGTTCATCACCAGTTACCTTTTCTGACAAAATTAATACCTGACAATCATGATTTCACAGTCATGCAGGGCATCCTCTCATGTTTGGGTTGATAACGTATACTTTTATGTTAGAAATCGAAGATAATCTGCAATAATCTGCATTCCGCCCGACCCTAGTTTGTATGTGAAATGCGAGCCAGGTCCTACCGCGCCTTAAGCAAAAATCCCAACCTCTGGTTCAGATTTGGTGCCAATGGTCCTACAATGGTCTTAAAAGGTCTTTAAAAAAAAAGAGTCTTCCAAATTGGCCCAGGCGTCTTCGAGCAATCGAGGAACATACATAGAACAAGATTCTGACGAAGAGAGAACCTCCCTTTTTTGAAGCCGGTTAAACATACTTCCGGTCCGTTGTATGTTCTGCTTGTTCGCCACTTTGGATATTATTGCCGTATTGCGCGTTATTTGGCTCATAACGGCCTTGACCAGCAATTTGCGTGACCACTATGCTATGCTATGTCATAAATATTCAATCCGGACTAGATTGACGACCCGATGTAGCAGGTAGGTTGAGTAAATTTCATATGCCATTAGGGGTAAGCTGCCCTCATAAACTAAAAAGCCGTACGTTTCTATGAGAATCGTAGATAGGGATCTATGGTTCACCAAAGCAGACGAGCCACGTGATGAAGACAGTACTTTGCTCTCTTTTCAGTGTTTATTATTACATAGCTATTTTAAGAACAGAAACAATTGATGAGCTGAGCAATTGCGAACCTTGGAATGCCTAAGGCTCGCTTTTCGAAAATCCGCACCTGAGAAGCATAATACCACAGATTATATGATAATACTGTATAAGTAAATATGGAAAACAATAGGACTTACTTAAGTTTTATGCTTCTCAAATACGGAACTATGAATGTCCAACGGTCCAAAACCTTTCGTTTGCCTATCTATATTTGCTCAAATAACTGACATTATTCAAATTGTGTGTTGCGCCAAAATAATTTTCAACAACATAAAACTTAGCTAATAATAAGAAAAAAAATAACATGAGAAATTCAGCCCTTAGGTACATTGTTCTCCAACGGCCACGTCTGTAAAGTACATATAACAGCATAATTTACATAGCGCTTTAATCGATAATTACCTAAATTATACGGGAAAAAGCTTAATGAACTACTACAAAAAAAATACATGTTACGAAGCCACAAAAACCTGAAAACTAATGTTCGAAAACGCATATCGTGTTGTAATTGGAATTATGACAGACATCCTTACACCATACGTGTTTAGAGTTTGAAGTGCTAGTGCCAGTAGTAGGGTGATATGAGTATTTTATTCTACATTTCGGGATACGAGGTGGCAGTCAACCACGCGGAGCGGAGGGCGACGTTTTTGCGCGCTTGCAAGGGTGCGCTTTTGCCATTGCATATGCAATGAGTTCGCGGGAACGTTAGAATATATTTATGACTATGGCTGTGTTAGTCGTGAGGCCGAGCATACTTCAATTCCTGCTATTGCTGAGTAAGGGTCAGATACAAGTGACTGTGAATAAAGTCCTGTTAAAACTAAAATGTTAGTATCAATGTCAACATTTTAGTTCCAATACGAACAAATATATTATTAAGAACTTTGATAGCCAACTGCAAAATACTCCAAATGCTATTCCAGTCGTGAACTTAAAAATAAACACAAGCTTAATCGACTCCGCTTCCTAAACGGCCGACCAGATGTGCGGGCTGTTTTTTTAGCAAGTAACTCGTTCAAAATGTGCTCGCTGAGACAGGAAAAAACAATCCATGAATAACATTTGTTAATAATTATTCTTATCAGCAGCAAACCGCTACACATATCGGAGCAAGACCGAATTAAACCCGGCTTCGTTTTCTTCTCTCTTCGGTCTCCCCACATCTACCGACGCGGAATCGGCTAAAGCCATAAAAATTGGTATAAGTTCGTCTATTCTATGATCTGAGGCTAAAGCCAATCAAAACAACCTTTAAGTGCACGCAATAACAGTGCTGCCGTCCTATGTCCACGCAGTAAGAACAAAAAAGACGTCCTTCGGCTCGGTTCGGCACGGACACTGCCGTTCTAGTGTCAAAGGCGACCTTTTACTATGGAAGTTCATAGTAAAAAGTCGCCTTTTAAGTGTAAAAGGCGACTTTTTATCGTGAACGGACACTCTGCCGTTCTAGTGTAAAAGGCGACCTTTTACTATGGAAGTTCATAGTAAAAAGTCGCCTTTTATTTAAGTGTAAAAGGCGAGTTTTACTATGAACTTCCATAGTAAAAGGTCGCATTTGACACTAAAACGGCAGAGTGTCCGTGCCGAACCGAGCCGAAGGACGTCTTTTTTGTTCTTACTGCGTGGACATAGGACTTTTTTTGACCGGCGTTAGCCGATTCCGTGTCGATAAGATTGTGGAGACGGGAGTATACATATATACACACTCGTATGTCGTTTAGAAGGCATGATTGAGTGGGTATAAGGGAAATCGTTGGTGCTATTGGTACTTCGCCAACACACATCAGATAACATCAGCCTATTCCTATATGTCCCACAGCTGGGCACAGGCCTACTCTCATAGACGAGAGTGAATGGGTTGTAGTCCCCACGCTAGCCCACTTCGGATTGGGGACTTCACATACACCTTGGAATTTCTTCGCTAATGTATGCAGGTTTCCTCACGGTGTTTTTCCTTCACCGGAAAGCTATGGTAAATATCTAGTAATATTTCGTACATAAGTTCCGAAAACCTAATTGGTACGAGCCAGGATTCGAGCCCACGACCTCTGCACATAAACAATGAATGAATGCATAAATGAATGCTCTAGTTATCTGCCGTCCTCATACTAAAAGGCCGCTAATTTGTATGAAACTTCATACAAATCAGCGGCCTTTTGTATTGAGGACGGCAGTTATAGACATTTTACTCGTATTTTAAAACCTACCACGCATGTAGGAAATCACAACGATTGTGCAAAGGTACATATTGTACATATAAGAATCACTGGCGATAAATGTATAGTTTAAAAAGAATAGTTTTTTTTATCACTCATTGTTAAAGTTTAAACTGAAACAGCCTTATGTGATAGAATGTAAATAGGCAATAAAACGGAGCTCGTTAACCCCCAATATTTCTGTTTATTCTTACGTCTGTATTTGCCTTAAAACAAAGTAATCCCAATCACACACACAGGGTTCACAATGATCTAGCATTATGTTAACATCTACCCGATCCGATCACATTAAAGTAGACGCCACAATTAGGCGAACTAGTTTGACAGATAAAAATGTTACCGGCTCTCAGAAAAGTAAATAGCCATAAGTAAATATCGATAAAATGTTATCGACAATAGTTTGCACGCATCAGGATTAGGGTTGCCAGATGTCCGGTATTTAAGCGTTCAGTCCGTTATTTTCGAGGGCTGTCCGGTAAAAAATAAATGGTCATACCGGACAGAACAATGTAGTAGTATAAAAAAAAAGTATTTTTCCCCCCTTTTTGGGGTTTCCCGGTATTTTTTCGCGACTCACCTGGCAACCCTAATCAGGATAGGTCTAAAAAACAAAATAATTTTATGAAACGTGTAATCCTTAAATCTCCTCAAGAATTTACTTTATTTATTAGGTTATAATTATAAATTAAGTCACACTTGAATCTAACGTATTTCTTTATTTTTATTTTAACGACAAAACATCACTGGCTCAACTCCGGCAACATTTGTGCGTGTTGTGCACTGTCAAAATAGTTCGCCTAAATGGCGTTTAGTTTAGGCGCCGGTGCACAGTGTAACGGTTCGAAGTGGAGGTAGGGTCAGCAGCGGAGGACAGGACAATACAATGTTACGTTACGGTACCGGTACCATTGAGCTGATCTGATGATGGCGATGGAAGGCGGCCACAGGATCATCTAAATTATACAAACACCCAACCCAACATGTTTGGGCTCATTTGATATACAGTTTATATGAAAAAATATAAAAAGCTGTCTCAATTTTTTTGGTAGGAACTTATATTTATAGATAGATGAGACTGCACTAAATCCATCTACCTAGGTATGTATAAGCACAGGTCCCGATCTGCAGGCGGTCCGGCCAGCTGACCGCTCGACCGGCCTGACCGGTTGCCGAATAATCTGATAATACTATTCATTAAATTTATTTTTTTGCTTGGCGCACTTACGGATGACGTTTTTATTGGAAATTAATCTTTGGCCATTTCATTCACATTATGAGTACGCAATTTGTTTCAATTAATCTCGAATTTTATCTTTATTGCAAAAGCACGCGTTGCTACGGTAAGTAGACACGCAAGTAGAATAAAACGTTTGGTTTGCATATTTTATCGTTATTTTTTTATTTTATTACAAGTGTATCTAGGTACTAGTGTGTCACCAATACAAACATTTTTCATAATCACACGATTCTATGGCAAGAAGAGCAAGTTTTTAGATGTATACCGTTGTTCCGATTTGTGTAAAATCTGTGGCGTATTTATTGCAATACCGATCAAATCGCATATCTGACTCTTAATTTTATATTCGATTCAGTTTAATTTAAATCCTGTATTAAGATTTTTTTTAGGGATGTAACGATACCGATATATCGGCCGAAGTCTACAACCGATATTTGAAGAGCGCGAAAAGAATTTGTTGTATAAAAAAAATCTGCAAAAAGTAATTTCAATTACTGACTTAATTTATATATTGGTCTATTACCTTGTGCAATAATAATTACTATGTTAATTATATATTTGGTTCATAATAAAAAAAATGTGTTCACAATTTATTTATTTTTACTTTACACCTTCAAGGTTGACTCTGTTAAATATAGCCAAGTTTTAGGTATAATAAGGACATACAAATAATAAATCTGAAGTTCATACTTCATTAGTTAGCTAAGATATCGGTATCGGTATCGGTATCGCCGATAATTTACTACAAATATCAGTATCGGCATCGTATCGGCAAAATTATGTATCGTTATATCCCTAATTTTTTAATATTTACCTACAGTAACAGCATTGGTTTCTTATTATGTCCATATACGTCAAAAGTCAATGATGGAGATAAAATTTACACCTACAACCTACACTAGAATGAGGCGAACTGTGTAGATTGAAAGTGCAACAATGCACGTATTTAATTGAGTGCATACTAAAAGAGCACAAAGGCATGATTGTTAGTGCTCCCATGAAAAGTGTCCCTCTCAACTAAATTTCACAGAAAAATCGATACATTTTGATCGACATTTTTAATTGCGATATTCAATTCAAATGAAATACGAATTTAATTAAAACACTAAGTAGGCACACACCTACCTACATTTTATCTCCTAAATAAACTGTTCCCTTAATATTGGCGTTACTTCTTCGTTTGCTTTATTGTCTTTGGACACACTATTCGACAGTACTCGTAAAACAGCAATTGTAAGTTCTCGATTCTTCTAATCTAATTAATTTTAAAATATAGTTCCAAATTATTCACATAAATTAAATCCCGTAACAGTCTTTAAATTAAATTTATTCCAAATTAAAGTGAAACCGAATAAAACGATTTAGCATAAAAACTACAAAACAAAATGTAAAAAAAAGAAAACAACAGCTATTTCTCTCACGAAACAAATTCCCACAATGAGATGTAATATCGGAGCGGCAGCGGCGCGAGGAGGCAAAAAGAGGATTATGAAAGGGAGCACGTGCTGGCTCGCCTGTCCCGTTCTAGCGGAGCGCGCTGTCCTCTACTACTATTGGCTGGTGCAGAGTACTTTTTGATACAGATGAATCAAATTAGGTTTATTATTTTGGAATGAAATAGCTTTCAAGTAAATAGGTACTCAGTCCAAGTAGGCATCTATCCATCAACTAAAAAAAATATATTGATGAATCATTATTAAACCGTACCTACTGGAATTTCCAGAATAGTGTTGACTTTTAAGACAAATCATAGCAAAACATAGCTCTATAAAATAATAACATAATGCATTCGTATGATAATCAGAAATGGACGAGGTAAATAAATCAACCTCAATAACATTTCCTAGTTCGGCTTTTAAATAAACATTACTACTAGTTTACTACAACATGGATCTGTCTTAATAAATACACTACACCGTCTATCAGTTGACCTTCACCGCGGCATCGCGTTCTAACTTTAGCATTCCACGCGTAAGTCCGTCTCGCTCGCACTTACGCTAGCCGCGAGTCGGTCGCTCGCCGTACCTCCTCGTGTTCGCTGCGAGCCTAGTATCACGCGCGCTGAAGAAAAGGGTTTATCCGACGCCGAATGACCCGAATGGGCAACTACGATTTTCCGAACAAACTATAAAAAGCTCTCAAGTTTTCCCGCTAAGCTTTAAAGTAATAAAAACTGGTAGTAAACGTCCATTGATATTTTTATTTCTTCATTCATTGAAACGCACGTAAACAAATAAGCCGTTTACTATTTTATTTTCCACGCTAGAAATCTAGGCCAGTTAATAGCGTCCCTATTCTAGAATTAGCAGCGTCGTCGCCGTGGCGATCGCACGGAGAAGCGTAAAATAGAACGAGACGAGAGGCGACCGGGCTGCGATAGCCGTCAGACTAGCCGCCAACCGGTATTTAATGCTAATCGGCCGGCCGGGAACGAAATCGCTATCGGTAATTCGATATTACGATAACGAATCTCGAAACCTGAGTAAGATTATAAAAGTACGCCCGCGTTTTGTTTTTACTTTTTTCGATTATTACCGCGAGCGTAAGTTCGAGGAAAACAATTTTTGCTGGCTAAAAGGAATCCCGTGTAGGGTAGTATGAATGGAATCCACCTAAGAGCTGTGAACACCAATTAATATAGAAATACAATCCCCTTTAATACAAGGCTGGCGAATTTGCGCCTTATGAACCGTTGATAGGATCTAAATTCAAATTTCTGATAATAGACTTAAAAGTAAGGACTCGGAATTCATTCTTATAATGTTTCCCATAAAGCCCAAACCCAAAACAGGTTGCTTAATGTAATAAATAGCCGAAAGAACAAAACACTACAGATTCTGTGATAATAATAAAAAGAAGAATCTAAACATGCTAATTTCCATTTTAAGTATCAAAAAATCTGACTTGAGAAAATTTTCAATTACCGAATTTGTTAAAGAGCTTATACAGACCCTAAAAATGGTCTTATTACAAGCTTAGCGGAGTGTTTAATTAAACATTAGTTACACAAAACCCTCAACAAAGTATTACTCATATTTACAATGCAAATAAATGTCAACATGCATTTTGTAATAGCAGAGTCAACAGCATTTTATGCAAACTAGGGGAACCCAGACCTCACCCCTGCGGCACCCTTGGATCGACGAAGTTAACACCTACACGCCAATATGAGCCTTAACACTTCCACAATACAGTTTAAAATTTAAACGGATTGCTCTTATTGAAAACACATTGGTTTTATCGAAATTTTAGGCTCGCTTTTAGGAAATTGAGGAGCTCAAGCACGGTAAAAAGGCTCCCAATACCTATTCACTAAAAGTAACTGAAAATACTCCCATTATGAGCTGCTTCATGAATTCATGATAAACAAGACTCGGCTAGCTCAAGCAGTGTTGCCAGGGCCATTGGGTCATAAGTAACGTTTTGTTTCTCGAAAAGTAACATTTTTGCTGGGAATGTAACATTCTGGTGAAAAAAAAATTTTTTCAGCTTTGACTGTTGTCAAGATTGAGGGTAATAAGGTAAGAACAAAGACTTCTACATTCTGCTGAGCTGTGGAGCGCGGGAAGGGCCACACGTTTAAATTCTATCTCCTGGGAGGAATTCGATCCACAGCTCCACGACAAGTAACGTCAAACTTGACAACTCTTAACTCACTTGACATTGGCAAAGTGCCTTGCAGCAAAAGCCACAAAACAGAAAAAAATACTTCTACATAGGTACAATCCTGAAATTTGCTTTTTGCTAACAGGATTTCTTTTTCATAGTATTTGTACATATTTTGAGTCACACAAATACTTCAAATTGAAAAAAAATATAGTTGAATTAATATTGAATTATCTTGGCTTTTGAGAACAGGTTTTGTTTTTCATTTTACTTACATATTTTGATAGACACATTCACAATCAAAGCACATGGGAAATAGTTGCTATTAATATATTATTTTTAAGCATTTGGTGATCTTATCAATTTCTCACTCTTTATATATGTAAATGAGTTCTATCATGACTAAAAACCACAAAATTTGTATTGAAAATCTTTTCACCGACAACTAAGAAATTTTTAAATATTGTCGCAGAAGCAAGTAGCTTGATTCATAATTAAAAAAAACTGTTTTATATTAATTAGTATAAATATTACAAGTTCATAAAAGTTTAGGACAGTCAGTATAGATTCATGGAGTTAGAATGATTTAGGTCTAAGAAGTTGAGATGCTTATTAATGCATACCTACGAGCCTTCCGTTTGCCTACATAAGCAACATAATATATGAGAAGGATTCTAATGTTAAATTAATTTTACAGGATTTTTTTAAACTATAGGTATGTCATATTCTTTTAATATCACTCATTCTCTGTGTCTTTGGAATACAATAAAAATCAATTGCAAGTATAGCAAACAATACTTACGCTGATTGTTATACAAACAATTTTCTAAAAGCCTCTTAACGTCACTATCGCTTTTTAAACTAGAAGTACTTTAATCGCCGAACGGTTTTACTTTTATAAGTTCATATATAATTCTGATGAAAAATTATTAAACGTCGTCTTCAAGTTTCATAAATTTAAATTTTCAATATTTACACAACACTGTCTACACTAGTCAAGTCACAGTAAGTAAACAATAACAAATATGGCCATTATGGCGAAGCGAGCGCGGCCGAAATTTTGCGAAATTGAAAGTTCGTAAGCTGACATTCCGCTTACTCAAACATAAGTTAACATAAGAGCGAGAAGAACGGCGAAACACGAACTACGAATTTCGAACAGATATGACTATACTTAGTACTCGTAGTAGTGAAACTTTTTTTGGGTGCGTTCGGAAATTAAGAAATATTTTTTTGTGTGTACAAAACGTAATTATTAAGAAAAAAGTTAGGATCTAGAAAAGTAACGAAATTTGCTTAAGAATCAAAAATTACTAACATGTAACGTGAGAGGGTCAAAAGTAACGCAAAATGTTACAAATGTTACTAAACGGCAACACTGAGCTCAAGTCGACGTGCAGGAACTATATATAGGTGGCAGCACTAAACCGACAAAAGGGAAGGGACAGTATACGGGATAATACGGGCAGTAATTGATACTTGTCAAGCCTGAAAAAATATACTAGCTCAGTAAATGTGTAAATGCCAATGTCAAGTATAGTAAACTCGTTGCCACACTAACATCGCGATATTAACGGCGTTTCCCGTTAATGTGGCCCCAGCATGATAGACTACAACAGTGTTTTTCAAAGTGTGGGTCGCGACCCTCTGGGGGGTCGCAGAGCCTCTAGAAGGGGATCGCGAGGGTCGAGAAACCTCAGGCAAAAAAAAAAACAAAAAGCTCAAAAGTGTAGCGGAATATAAAACTCAGGTTAGATACTGTGGTGTCGCGAAATATTTTCGCATACAAAGGGGGCCGTACCATGAAATAGTTTGAAAATCACTAGACTATAAAATTAAGATTGGCTGTACCAGTTGGCAGCACCTTCTTTGCGCTTAAGTGTAATATTATCACTAAAAACTAAAACTGCTTGTAATATACCTATCATCTATTTTACAGCAGGAAAACGGAAAACATAAATTGAAATTAGAGTACGTTCTATGTAATAATAAAACAAGATATTTATTATAGTTTATTTCTGAATTTAGCAAGAGCAGTAAATAAGACGCCACCCACGGTCCCCGGATTAGATTACCATCCAAAATTGTACGTTTAATTTGCAGTTTTATATGAGGCCCTGTCTCGTAGTGTGAAATAAGCAAATTTTTACTAAAAAAAAACCCGACTGCAGTGCAAAAAAGACCCGCACATTAAAGTGCATAAATCCGTCATTTTGTAACACTCGCACCATCATCAAGACGAATCTAATAATGCATTATTTATCAAAATCGGACGTATCGTCGTGTAGTTACGAGCGGACCTAGGAACGGACATACATACATACTTACATAGATTACAGGTTAAACACTTAAACCTCCTTTCGGGCTTAGCCGCAGTCGGGTAAAAAATATTAGTTTGCAGTCTAATATAGGATGGAAAAAGAACGTCACATGAACGGCAGCTACCTAACTTAAATATGGAAGTAGCCATTTCTACACAAAGAGACTGCTTTTATTTTTGAACAGAAAAAAAATTGCATTCATGCATTTTTGAAAATTCGTCTGCCTTAATTGGGAATGAAATCAAATTAAACAAATAAATAAGGATTATTTTGTGACACAGATTGTTAATTGCTTTCGAAAATAATAAGCAAGTCCTCTTTGCGTAGGCGTAGGCTATTTCACTACAGTAGTTGTCATGTGGCGTCAGTTTTCCACACTAGGTATACAATCAGTGACGTTGACGTGCCGTAAATAGAACTGGATCCCCATCGGCTTGCCTAATATTAGCCAGTTCAGCACTTAATTCTAGTGCTCTTAAAGAAAATTTAAGCCAAAGCTGCTCCGGCTTGCCCAAGGATTTCTTCAACGCCACGGTTCTGCTACATATAAGTAGGTTAACTTTTATGTACTTGTACGTGAATATCAAACGCATATATTTCGGTGAATTCTAACGTAGATTATCTCGGTTCTATTCAGAACTTCCGCGTACGTAATTGCATTAAGAGGAAACAGTAAGGCCGAGAGAATTGAAAATAGGCTACTTGACAGGTTTCTGAAAAGTAACTCAGATTGTTTAATGATGTCTATTGAGCACCCAGAAAGTGGTTATTTTTAATTCTTTTGTGTATTTTTTCTGAAAAAAGCAAATAAAAATGCACTTTTAAAATTAGGCGCCAAAACGCTTTCTCGGACAATATGGCGTCTATGACGTAACACGATAGTAAACCGACAAACGTCAACGAGGATCGCATAACGTTCTGAATGACAGAATTACGAACGAATAGGATTGACAGATGCTGTCGATGCCGTTTACAATGATGTGACGTCATCGGCCAATTCAAACCGTTTTCGATAAAATGGCGACAGATAAAAAATAATCAATTTTCATCCGAGTTTTATAAATAAATTATCCATTTATTTTTAGTAATATTCGCGTAAATTGGTTTTAATACTTATAATTAATACATATATCCATGATTCTTCCATTATTTTTCACACTGTCAAGTAGCCTATTAGGTATTTGTAAAATGTGTCGCTGTCCCGCACTGCCCGCCTCTACCCCGTAGAGCGCGATAGAGACAACTGCAGCTTGGACCGAAAATACCTTTTAAAATTTCATGAAAACAACGTTTCGTAGTCCCCTGATTTTGTTCCCCAAAACTTAACCTATTTAACTAATTTTTTCATTAAACACTAAAGAAAGGCTTTGGCCGTGTTCCTATGTTTTCCTTTTTTTTAATAATCTAGTCAAATTTGTTTTCTGGATGTGTGAACACAGCGGAAAATCTGGCATTTTTTTTAGGTTTTCGAAGGTTAATATCTCTTTTGGGAATCAATTTATCGTAAAAAGGAAAACATAGGAACATATCAATAGTAGCCATAGATTTTTGGACAAAAAATTATTGCTCTACTGGCATTATCCAGGGAGGAAACAGGGGACTACGTTTGTATGGATTGACCTGTTTCCTCTTAAAAATATCTACAACCCAAGGGGGAATTATTCCTTCCCGCCTGGGGGCACATCGGGTCGAAAGTTGGGATCGAGCGAGTCGAGTCGAAGTCGAAGGCGACTTATAGGTAGGTACTTGTATCATTGCTACAATCGAACTTTTCGGATTCGCTTTCTTTATGGGATGGGACTAGGGTTGCCAGATGTCCGGTATTTAAGCATACAGTCCGTTATTTTCGAGGCCTGTCCGGTAAAAAATAAATGGTCATACCGGACAGAACAATGTATTAGTATAAAAAAAGTACCTATTTTTCCCCCCTTTTTGGGGTTGCCCGGTATTTTTTCGCGACTCACCTGGCAACCCTAGATGGGACGGATTTTATAATAAAATAATTCTTCTCAAATTAATTTGGAATTATGTAAATAAAGTGATTAATTAGTAAGTGATGAAAATACAGAGACATCGTAAAGGTGGGTTTAGACCAAACGAGCGAATGCTCATTCTACCCCCACTCTACCAAATTCGTAGTATGTAAACAGAGACAGAGCATTCTTTCGTTGTTCTTCCTTATTTTGCGAAGATTCTAAGAATGCTCGTGGAATGTTCGCTCGCTTGATGTAAACGACAGACGAGCGTACGAACAGTCGCCGAGCGCTTTCGCTCGTGTTCGGACCTGCTCGCTTCGGGGAGCGGTCTCTTCAAAGCGTTCTAGTGCTCGAGGGACTTGACCTATCGTTGTAATTATAGATTGGTCTCAAGAAAAATGTCTTCTAATGATAGAAGCTTACCAAAATGCCAGGTGTCTGTGGGATCCGACTTTTGTAAATTATAAAAACACAATTGAGTCAGGATGATAAATGAAAAACTTGCAATTATAATATCATTCTCAGAGTCAGACATAGTGCACATAGTCCACAGACAGCCGACGAATGAGCAACGGGCACTCGTTCGCCTGATCTAAACATCTCTAGAGCATATGCTCTCGAATCCTAGTTCTTGGGTTGCATTCTTGCTCGCTGATATTCGTGTGGTGTAAACGCTGAGAACGAACTTTTGTTTACACTAAAAGATCAAGAATTAATGCTCTACTCTGGTTCTAGCTCTTTGTTCGTTTGGTCTAACTAAACCCACCTTAAGGAGTGGCCATTCGACACCAACAGCTGCTTTTTTTCTGTTGGGTTTCTTTCATGAAATAAATTTCTCGTATAAATGCGCAATTCGTGGAAAAGCTTCTTTTCAAGTTCAGTCAGTTACATTTCAAGAACGCAGACCTAAAACTTCAACAAAGTAGTATAAAGACAGAAACGTAGTGAAACTTCAGCCGTTTAGGAGCGTGCGATAATTCAAGGTCGAGGCGTAGACAGTGCAATGCGTACTGGAGCATTCTTAAAACTGCTTGTAGTGCGGCAAGTGCGTTCGTTCACGCGTGATTTCACATTTTGTAGGAAGAAAAATTATTGCTACGACTTTGATGCCGTCGCCTCGCCAGCGAAGAGAAATGATAAAATTGTTCCGTGTTCTGGACGGGGCAAACGGTCGGATAGAAACGTCACTGCATGTACCAGGGGAGCAGAGACTGGCAGGCGGTGCGCCGCTCGTCACTCGACCCCAGCTAGGGTCGCCGAGCGGGGAGATTCTATTGCATCCTTTACATAGGGCTGACAGTTCCCAAAAATTGCATGACGTCATTTATGGTGAATTTTATGAGCAAAGTAATAATTGCGCACTGCCTCCGCCATTTACCATCGGCAAACCATTCTCATACAATCTTTCATTTCCTTTTAGGGAATTAATTTTATAAAATTCTGTTCTAGCGCCCATTTAGTCATTGTATGCGTAAGTGTTGTTTCAATCAGTTAAGTTTAGCCCCATCGGTTCTCGGTCGGGACGATTAATTCGAATATATGTACTTTATACTCGGTATCACAAATAGTCAAGTCATTAAGGGTTAATGTCTCGAGCACCAACTCCAAACTTCTTTTTATCTGACTCCAACCAGAGCCTAACAGGGCCAAGTACCTGTACCTTACCCACTCACTGCGACATCTAGTCTAGATTCTAGCATAAAACAGTGTTCTACAGCGCATATTGAAATTCTCTCTAAACTCTATAATCCCGATTTGCTGCTTTGCTGGTCACAATTCGCTAATAATCCACTTAATTTAGACTATTTAGAGAAATTAACCCTGGTCGATGTTGGCAGCCCTAGCGCGGGAAGCACGCCAAATGTTTGTGACGGCCGCGAGATTACAAATACTCCTCCACTCATATCAGTCAGGCCGCGCATTCTCCACAACTAAATATCAGTTATTAGGGGCGAGGAGCCCAGAGGGTCCCAGGAGCTTTATTACTACTTAAAAAAAATGATTTTTTAGAACATGATTAAAGTGCCTGCAACTAAATAGTTATTTATGTGACTGGTGCATAATGAGAGGCATTAATACACGAGTGTGGTTTTATGAAACGAGCCGAAGCCGAATTTCATAATAAGATCACACGTGTGATTTAATGCCTAATTATGTACAGTCGCATACATAACTTTAGCTACATGCATATCATAAGTTTTCTACAATATTATGTACAAATATGGCCTGCATTTTCAAGTGGTACTATTAACTTATTTGTAGGTGTAAAATTTAAGTTTGAATAAAACACAAATAATAAGAAGTTACTTTATGTTAACTGTGTATAACATGTAGTTAAGTTTAGTTTTCTACATAAACTTTAGTGTAACAATACTTCGGTAGATGGCGCTGTTGCATCTGCGAAATCTCCATACTGTAGGCTGCATCGCGGTGTTAATTTTTCCGGAATGAATGACCCCCGCGCGGTATTGTTAGTAATTATCGATACATTAATGTAAACATTAAGGGCCGGCATTGAAAGAAATTTCTCATTTAAGGTGAACCGAGTCGGTCGAATTCTCCATACAAACCTAAAGAGGGTCATGTTTTTTTTCCAGGGTATTGCTGGCATTTGAGATGTGTTTTATTATAAAGCTTGACATATTTTGTCTGCGCAAAATGACACAAGAAGTCTCGAAAATACTCGAAATCCTAAAAAAATATGTTTTTTAAGATTAATTATTTCTCATTGTTATAGACGCCACCTGTTGAAGGTCCTTGTAACTAAACTAGCTGTCACACTTAGTATATATTTGCTCCTAAGATGGCGCTCCTTCTCGAATTCATTTAGAGTGGATTATTTGTTATTGTTTTACTTTGAAAATACGTAGAAAAATATCTATTATCCTTTCATTATGTAAATAAATTAATATTAGGGTATTAAATAGTTTCACTGTTGGCGGAAATCAAACCCAGGACCACTAGCTTCAAAGGCAATACATACTGCCATTGGGCTAATTATAATATCCAATCAAAGTATTTGGCTTTGGCAGTGTATAATAATTTATAAAATATTTTTAGGTATGCATCAAAATAAAAGACTCGATTTGGTATACTATTAATATTAACAACTAAGTATTAACACGTAAAAATGCTGATTTTGCGAAAATAAAATAGTGATGGACGGAGTTTTTCATACTTTTGTCGTGGAAATAAAGCGATATAAGTATTTACACGTCAGTTAATTTTGCCGTGCTTGTCTAAAATTTTAGTTTTATTACTGTATTGTAATGTTATCTAGGGCGAGTAAATGAGTACCTACTAAATCAATTAGGTAAGGTGCAAGCAGTATAATTTCCAGTCACATTCAATTTTACCATTTCTGAACGTTACCGCGAAACTGGCAACACGGTACGGCGTGCTGTCATGTTCATGTCACACTGTTCACTGTTGTAAATTTAATTTTTTTTGTTCAAATTATGCAATCATAGAAATATTTTATTTTCACATGTTTGTGATGAAATGTCTATCTAATTTGTCGACTATTTTGCTCTATAATTCCGTGGAGTGATAATTTAGTGTTATTCACGCCTATAAAATCGATTTACGTACGAGATCGACCAAGAACAAAAAATACTGATACCATACATATACTCTGCCAACCTAACTAATTTGGTATGTATTTCTATGTTGATTTAATCCATAGAATCCGAGTTTGATTTCTTAGAATGCGAGTTTAACATACTTAGACTAGGGTTCTATTCATGCATAAACAAATGTTGTTAACAAATATTGCATGAGTGGAATTTTTCTACTAGAATCTATTCACATGATTCTAGTCTAGAGTATATTCTATTTACATATTTTAATACTTTACAAAGATAGTGTAAGATGGTGTTGAGAAATTATTCTGAAGTTCTCTACTTCAGAATAATTTAAAATGAATACTTAATGACTTTAACACAATATGTGGGTTTTTTTAAGTTTGCACAATATGCATGTAATAAAATTAACATGGATTGCCTGGTTTTGTCTCTAGTTCCACAGGAGATAATATCTAACATGATACAGGAAACTGTCCGCAGAGATATAACTACCTTATGTTGCAGCGGAACTTCATTTCGCTGGCAGCTATGTGGTTTGTGATTAATAATATCCAGTATGTTACATTACTACAAATCATAACAAGCAACAATACATTCATTTTTCATACAGTCATTGCTAAAATGTGTGTTGAACTATGAATATCTCCAATTCTCCAGGTTGAAATGATGATCTTTGGTTTAGTAACTAAATGTAAGCTACCAATGACATTATTTTTAGGCTGCAGTACTACAATGAAACCCTACTATTAAGCCTCCACTGTCCGTCTGTCCATCTGTCACAGGGCTCTGTCTTTTGAACTGTAATAGATAGACTTGAAATTATCACAGGATGAGTATTTCTAATGCCGCTATAACAACAAAACATAAATACAAAATAAAGTAGGGGCGGGCCGCCCCGGGTGCCAAGCACTAAAGGCTGACACAGCCACCAACACACCGCCCCGGGTACTCGACTGGCTTACACCGCCACTGGTTCACTTGTTCAGTAAACTTGATCACTGTGTCTTAACTGTGTTCTGTGTTACAGAGTAGGATGTACCTCGTGCAGGAGGCAAAGAAAGTTTTAATAGTGGGGATCTCCAAACTCTTGCCTCAGAGGGCCATACAGCACTTTTGAAAATGGCGCGGGCCACATGAATGGTCGACCCTGGATTCACGTAATCTTTTTCCGTTTTTATTATTATTAAATCTCGCCACTCGAGTGGAAAAAAGAGCACGCGTTATACGATAGAGGGAGACAGACGACTGCACGTAGTACTATTGTTATTCTGTGCCGAGGGCCGTATTAGAATTCTTCGTAGGCCGGATCATAGGCTCTCCCGCGGGCCGTATTGGTACGGCTCCCGGGCCGGATCTGGCCGTAGTTTGGCGACCCCTGTCATAGGGGTTAGACAGGTTAGACTGGAACCATGGTGTGTAAGTTATGCACTGGAGGAGTTTGTTTTGGAATATTTGGAGCAATTTAAGAGCTGAAGGGCTGTGGGCGAAAGAGACAGCGCGAAGGTTTTGTGAAGAAGAAGCTTATGAGGGGTTGAAAGTATGCTTTTTTTAATAAGAACTTGGTGTCGAGTGTGACCCACAAGTATTTGACGTCTATTGCCCAATAATTATACAATACTAATAAACACTGCGGTCGCTCACAACTCGTGGCAGAGACGCCGCGGCGGAGGAGCTGCCACGTCGTTGGCCAAACGACCTGGTTCGACTCCGGGCGTTCAGGCCGCCACCTATTCCGACCCTATCGAGGTGGACCGGGACAGAGTGACCTGGTTCGACCCCAGGCGCCCCTGGCACCCACCCAGCCCGATCCACTCGGGGTGGTCCGGCTAGCGACCTGGTTCGACCCCAGGGAACGCCACGGCTGACCACCCGGTCCGACAATCGCTATGCCCTATTAGGGTTGCGAGTTTGTCAGTATCTAAAAAAAAATTCATGCAGTCACTTGAAAATCTCGTGCTAAATTGTGGTTATTTACGTATGTCACACGGAGACATTGAAATCTCATGGAGGGCTCGCGTAGGACGTGGGGCGCTGCGGCGGGTGCGCGTCCGACTGAGGCGATACGGATAGGCGCGATATATCTTGTCTATCCGTCTGTGAGTCTGTCTGTATGTATGTATTAAATGGACTATGGCCAGTTCACATTGTTCCAGTCCAGTGATTCAGCGGGCTAATCAAGTCCAGTTGTGGACTGGAGCATATCGTTTACATTATTCCAGTCTTTTAAGAGTTGTTAAAGACTGTTACCAAAAATAACCACGCGTATTCACTATATCATGTTCAATCCAGCACTGGATTGACGGTTCACACTATTCCAGTGGCGCTGGATTGGGTGAGCTGGAATGAAAAGTTGACGGTCTCTCCAGTCACTGGACTGGAATGCTCACTGGAATGGGTACATTCCGGTGCATTCCAGTGTCGGTTCACATTATTCCAGTAGCATTCCATTGATTTGGAAAATTCTTTTTTGTTTGAAAGGGCATATTTCCGATGTGGTCCCAGTGCAACCAAATCAGTATCTGATGACCTTGATTGAAATTGAGGGAACTTTCAAATGCTATAGGAACACATATGCCGATTTAGATATATACAGACTTCCACAAAAATAGGACGGTTTGCAATGTAGACGTTTCTTACGCCGTTACTCGAAAATGCCTAGATCGATTTGAAAAATCCTTATTTATTTCGAATTGTACACTTTTGTGGTTAGTCTCAATCATATTAAAAAGATCTGATGATGGGATCTATGTGAAATCGAAGGAACCCTTCAAATATTATAGGCTCGCATATATCGATTTCGATATTTTCTATAGTGACTCTTTTCGAATAGCTTAATTTGATGTCCGTTATTAACCGACTTCAACAAAATAAGGACAGTTCTGAATTTATATATGTGTGTTATGCGATTACTCGAAGACGGCTGAAATTTTATTTTCTGTTTGAAAGGATACACTTCCGAGGTGGTCTTTTTGCAATCAAATCAAGATCTGATGATGGGATCTTGGAGAGTTCAAGTGAACCCTTCAAATATCATAGGCACATATATATTTGGGTATTGGCCATATCATAGCACAGTATAATAGCAGTAATTTTTCTTCCTGCAAAACGTACATCGCGCGATTGTATGTGTGCGCGCCGTGAACGAACGCACTACAAGCAAAGTGTTAAGAATGCTCCAGTACGGATCGCACTCACTCAGACCCGCTATCGCGCGTCTGTGTGAATACGTGCTGTTTATCTGTTACTTTAGTCGTAGTCACTCGTGCACTTTTTATCAAAATAGGTTCATGGAGTGTCGGTTTTTAAAAAAACATTTTTTTTTAAATATTTAAAGTGTTTGGTTTACATAGGTTGTTGTATTTTGTCAACAAAAGTCGGGAACTTATGAAAACGAATTGCCTAAAAATAATATAAGTATACAGCAGATAAAGTCTCAGTACACTTGACTAGGTAGTCTGCACGTAATAAAATCGTACAAAGACTATGTTTTTACCCGACTGCGGCGAAGCCAAAAAGGAGGGTTATGTCTTTGACTTGTATGTATGTACGTATGTGTGTATGTATGTCCATTCCTATGTCTGCTCGTAACTAGTCAACGGCCCACGACACATTAAATTCGTCTTGATGGCGCGAGTGTCACTCGGTCGTTAAAATAAACAAAATGGCGGCACTTTTAAAGTGCTCCGCGGTCGGGTTTTATTAAGTAAAAATGTGGATACTTTTTGCCCGACTAAGCCGACGCAAAAAGAAACATCTAATTTCAACTCAACGAACGAATCTGCGGCTAGAGACAATTTGCTCCGAAACTACCGGTGACAGAGTTGAAATTTGGTACACATTTGGAAATCGGTAAATAATTTAAGAACGTACGCGAAAATTTACCATTCCCCGTTATTACCGAAAACACAGAATTAGTACTATTTACGTACAGAAGCCTCGCTCCCTAACAAAACTGTCGTTGGTGTCCGACGACCGGGCGGAGCTGACTCGAATCCGACCACCTCTCTATCGCATAACGTGTACCTAACGCGTGCTCTTTCAGGTCGCTGGCTATTACGACCCATGGTGGCGATAAGCCGCGCAACGGAATCGCGGAGTGAGTCAGTCCTGCCGAAAATAAAAAAAAGTTCTTCACCTAGAGATTACAGGAAAACCTATCAAAGTTTAAATCATTACATACATCCAGCTACGAATAGACTTAGTATTATTATTATACTTATATTACATTCTGGGCTGTTTGACTTTGTTAATTTCAGGATTTCTTTTTATGGCCATATGGGCCGGAATAACGTTAGGCCCTTTATTATTTCTTGTTATTGGTGTGATTATTTTATTTACCACGAGCGCTAAGCGCGACCTAAGCATTTCCGTTTCAGCTTGGAAAAAATCCTTTCGTATATTTGTCCACTGTTCTTTTTTACGGGTCGTATTTCTCAACGGATTCTGGTGATCTTTTGTGAGCAAGTTGAATAATTATTATACTGAAGATTTTTTTGTCGATTCAGATTTTCCGAAATGGCGGAGCCGAAATGGTTGTTGGCCGATTCGCGAAGCTCTCAGAGCTACTAGGTATATTTTTAGTTTTTTTTTATTTAGGTACTTGCAATGTTTGTAAGTAAGTTAGTATGTTTCTGGAAAACTATTCACCGTCATTGCCGTGAACATAGCAAGTTTACACTAAGAAAATCTGTAAATAACCACCGTCCGTTTGTTCAAGAAAAACACGGAAAGTACCTACTAGACCAGCTTTGATGCAGTTTTCACTAACATGTAACATGTATGATGTACCTATGTACGTAAGTGAATGAATGAATGAAAGAATGAAACGTATTTATTCGGATAACACATCATTACAGTTACATAAATGAAACGAAACACAAACAGAGATGTGCAACCGAAATTGTCTCCACTCAGCAATGCAGTTGGCTATGCCTACATAGCTCTGCCAACGGCGCTGGTTTTCTGTGGAGCCAGAGCAGAGCGGTCATACATGTATTAGTCATACGGCACTTATATTTAGAATAAAATCCAAAAGTGTAAGAAAAAAAAGTAGTACTGTGTAAGAAGTGTCAGTGACGGTGCATATTATAAGCTATAGATACGTATATAGTAAAAGGTGTGTGGATATATTATACATACAATTGAAAAGAAAAACAAGAAAGTACTTATACTTAAACATATAATTGTTAGGTATTACGGAAATTAAGAATTAAGTATACACTTTATTGCACAAAATAAGACAAGGTAGAGTACAAGCTTGAAAAATACATATGTACAAAGACGAACTTATCCTTTTAAGTTTTAAGAGCCCTCTTCTAGTAACCTTTGAGCAACTTGTCAGTGTACCTTTGATTGATCGGTGCGAACGAAGTGTCTCTGCTTCAGCTTAGGTAAAAGTGCTTTCGCATGATCGGCCGGATGTATATATACCTATTCTCCTCGGTAGGTCGCAGTTCTCAACCGATTTTCGTAAAAAATTGTAAGCAGGTCCGATAATTGCAATATAGATTTCTTTTTTGCCATTTCAGTTTTTGGAAATTTTCGTTTATGGATGCTTTTCATTTTTAGTGTTTGATCTATCAAAAGCAAAAAAAGGAACCCTTATAGGATCACTTTGCTGTCCGTCTGTCTGTCCATCCGTCCGACCGTCCGTTCGTCTGTCTGTTAAGACCCTTTATCTCGGGTACGCGTTAGGGAATGCAACCGAATAGTGAAAAAACCGAGTATCGGTTTTAACCGTCCGGTTTTAACCGATTTGAAACTCGAATATTACTCGGTTAATAACCGAGTATTTTTTACAGTAAGCAAAGTATTGAATAATGATAGGTTAACGTGGTTTTTATGATTTTTCATCACACTTGCTCGAAAATGGTGAAATGACCTATGGCGCCCTAGGGCGTAATGGTTTTTTTCTTTAAATTTGAAACGCTGGTTCTGTTTTACTCTTATTTGTCATGTTCAAAGGAAACGCCAACTTACTTTTTTAACTTTTATCACTGAAATATTTATTTTAAGATAGCTGTTATTGCAAATACATGTAAACACATATTTCGGTAATATTAATTAAATGTTTAAATAGTGTATTTCAGTATTTTGCAAATATAAAATCGTTTTAGGTCTTTACCGCTATGGTTTCCGAACGTGACTTGACATTCGCATTGTCTATGGACTTATGTCACTAATGTCAATTTCTCTTTTAATATTTTCTGGTCATACTGGGTCGATTAGTAAGGTTGTTTAATTAAGATTTCCTCACAAGTGTGATGTAATAGTACATTGTGTATCTAGGGCGGTAAGTAAGGAATTACAAACGAGTGTTTGTTATAAGCCCGAGGTGAAACCGAGTGCTTTAATAACACGAGTTTGTAATTCCCTTACCGCCCGTGGCACACACAATGTTTTTCATCACACTTGTGAGGAAATCTGATTAATATAACCTTACTAATCGTCCCAGTATGACAAGAAAATATTAAAATAGAAAGTGACATTAGTGATATATGTCCATAGACAATGCGAAATGTCAAGTCTCGTTCGGAAACCATAGCAGTAAAGACCTAAAACGGCCATTTTAGTTGATTTTATATTTGCAAAATACTGAAATACACTATTTAAACATTTAATTAATGTTACCGAAATATGTGTTTACATGTATTTGCAATAACAGCTATCTTAAAATAAATATTTCAGTGATAAAAGTTAAAAAAGTACGTTGGCGTTTCCTTTGAACATGACAAATAAGAGTAAAACAGAACCAGCGTTTCAAATTTAAAAAAAAAACCATTACGCCCTAGGGCGCCATAGGTCATTTATGGCCCGCAGAACCTACGTGTAATGACACCATTTTCGAGCAAGTGTGATGAAAAACATTGTGTGTGCCACGGGCGGTAAAGGAATTAAAAATTCGTGTTATTAAAGCCTTCGGCTTCACCTCGGGCTTATAACAAACACTCGTTTGTAATTCCGTACTTAACGCCCTAGAAACACAATGTACTATTAATGTTAATATTAAATAAGTAATTTAATGAGTATGTCCTTATCTAGAAAAGGTCACAAAACCAAAAGAGACCGCCAGATAACTCTTATCTTGCCAATACAGCTCATCCCTTTACCTACCCTAATCCAGGTACGTCAGGTACTCAGGTAACTCGATGTTATTTTTCATCGCACTTGCTCGAAAATGGTGTTATTACACGCAAGCTCTGCGGGCCGTAAATGACCTATTACGCCCGAGGGTGTAATTTTTTTTAATTTCAATACGCTGGTTCTGTTTTACTCTTATTTGTCATGTTCAAAGGAAACGCCAACTTACTTTTTTAACTTTAATCTCTGTAATGTTTATTTAAAGAGAACTGTTAATGCAAATAAGTCCATGTAAACACATATTTCTGTAACATTAAATAAATGTTTAAATAGTGTATTTGAGTGTCATTTTCAAAATACTGAAACTTATTCAAATTAAAAAAAAAAAACATTACGCCCTAGGGCGTAATAGGTCATATACGGCCAGCAAAACCTACGTGTAACAACACCATTTTCGAGCAAGTGTGATGAAAAATCATAAAAACCACGTTAACCTATCATTATTCAATACTTTGCTTACTGTAAAAAATACTCGGTTATTATTCGAGTATTCGATTCGAATTCGAGTTTAACCGTGGAAAAACCGATACTCGGTTTTCGGTTATGGCTGCATTCCCTAGTACGCGTGGAGGTACTACTCAGGTCTACGGTTCCTTGAAGCTGTGAAAAAATCAAACTAACGCAAAAAAAGATATGGCCGTTTATGCCCAAAAAGCGTATATTTGGATACTCTCAAGGAAGTCAAAATTTATAGGATACTTTCCGTTGAACTATGAAATTTGGCAAGTAATACCGTCTTATACAACAAGCATAGGGGAAAATGTGAAAACTACATTTGTAATGAAATCATACTTATAAAATATTTTTATTAAAGTACCTATTTGTACGGAACCCCCGAAAAAAATGTAGGTAAGTATGTAGATATGTAGTCATATCACGGAACGTCTGAATAGATTTGAACTATTTTTAGTAGATATAGAAATAGCTGAACACCCGAGGCTAGTTATAGGACACTTTTTACCCGACTAAGGAAAAAAAAGGATGATATCTTTTTTTTCACCTTTCACCGAGGAATTAAACCATTTGTTAATCTGCAATTTGCCATCAATTTGCATCCGGTTATGAAAACCCTGGATCGGCCAAGTATCTGTACAGAAACATCCCACTTGCGACCACAATACTCATACACGTTTAGCCCTCTTTCTCATGATGTATTATTAGACTAGTACTAGGTCAGGGAGGATTACAGTGTAAGACGTTTTTAAACCATCAACCAATTTATATTTACAAACAAAAAGTATGGCAAGTATGCTTCAAAGCTACCAAAAAAGCAGGAAACTACTAAAAGTGGTCACACTGACACCTGGTACCTATAATAGCAGTAATTTTTCTTCGGACAAAAGGTACATCGGGCGCGCGCATGTGTGCAGACGGACAATAAGCAAACATTTACCAATGCGCACCAATGCTCCAGTATGGAGTGCACTCACACAGACGCGCGACTATGTAGATACTTGTCGCGCGCACCTAAACGGCCGAAGTCGGACTACTTGTTTGTCTTTATATGTACTTTGGCACTGAGACCAATCCAGCGGCGCGGCTCCACATACGAAACGCGATTTATGGTTCGTGCGATATAGTAATAAATAAAGTAACCTAGTCTCTACTGCTTATATGTAAAATGTAAACTTGTTTCAGCTTGCCCAATGATATCCCTGACGCCACGTTACGACACTCATATACCTCAGTCGACATGGGACACAATCAGTTTTGTTCCATCCACAATAACTCAAGTACTGTTTATAATTCTTCTGAAAATTGGTAGAGAGGTACCCACTTGAGGTCAATTTTGTTTTTTAAACTCAAGTATGAGCACAGCCTACGGGCTGTAGCTGCTGTGCGTGTGTACTGGAAGTTCCGGACGTTTCTCGACTCGGAGCCGGAGCCATATCTATGCATATAATTGAACCATAGGAAGACTGTTTAAACATTAAAGTTTCTTTCACATAAGTAACTGCGTAGGTTATAAATAATTATCTGTTTGTCTGTTAATCAGTCTCTTTGTTTGTTCGCGCATCACGTAAAAAATATCAAGTCGACTCTTTTGAAATTTGGTACACAACACAACACAGGTAGATTATGACCCCGGATAATGCATAGGATACTTTTTATTCGCCTAAGCCGAAGCAAAAAAGAGACATTAAATTTATTTAACCTCCGCGGACAAACCACTATTAGTAATAAAATAAACACACATGAAAGCTACACGCATGTGAAAATTTCATATATGGGACCGCTATCGCGATTATTTCGAGCCGGTAGCCGTAGCATCTATCTGTTTTTACTTGCGTTACTGTTTTCATTCAATACATACATCACTATTGTTAAAAAAGTATGTATGAGTACAAAATCGAACATAGTTATGGTACTCCTAATATTATAATACCCTTACAAATAATTATATTTTATTCTCAGGTGTCATAAAATATGAACACGTTTCGCTTGAGCTTTCCACACCTTCAAAACTGATGCTGAAAAAGAAACAAACTTTCCATTGGACTGATATTTTAGTTATGAATAAGAAACGATGACTATAACTACCAGGTATGTGCAGTTAACATGACTTCTAAAACAAAGCAATAATTTATTGTGTATATTTATTTATTACTACTAGCTATCGGCTTTTTGCTGAGTTCGATTCATTCGTACAATGTGTTTGTGTGTGTGTCTGAAAAGTGAAAACTGTTGGATCGACCCAGGGATGATGGTGACTAAAAAGGGAGTTTTCCACCTTTGCTGACGAATTCGTGGGCTATAACATATTTACTTTTTAATATTGTTAAAATGAAATTTCTATACTTACATCACATCACACTAATAAATTATAAGCGTGAAAGTTTCTAAAGATGTTTGGATAATCAGATATTTGGATGTTTAGATGTTTGTTACTAAATAACGGGTAACAACTGAATGGATTGCGCTCAAATTAAGCATGCAAGTAGACCGAGTCTTGAATTGAAACATAGGATACTTTATATCCCGGTAAAGAGTTCCCTTGAAACACTAACAACGCAGGCGAAACCGCGAGTTTATGTTGAAAAAAACTTAGGCTATTTGAGAATACTCGAATGGTTTCTTTTTTATAATTATGTGTGTAAAGTGTATGTATATGTGTATGTAACTACATTACGCCGAAGCTGCTGAATGGATATCATCCGTTATTAGTAGGTACATAGATAATTCGACACACATAACAAGGATGGGTTGTAGGATATACTTTTTTATCCGACTAAGCATACATTATTTTTTACACCACTCGGAAAGGTGGCAATAGATAGTCGATATTGGGAGCGCAAAGCGACGAGTTTTTTACAGAGAACCAGTGAGCCGACTATGAGTAGGCTATATAGCTGGGGTAGGTTTAGCGAACCAGCAACTAAAACTCCCTTTCGTGCGATTCACCACACTCACATAAAGACAGGTTAATCCGCTTCAACCTTCCCGCTGGTCCGATGCTCACTTTGAACAATCAGAGTAACTTCAAGGTGGCCCTGGCCTAGCGACCTAGTTCGACCCCAGGCGCTTTGGCCCCCACCTAGTCCGACCCTCTCAAGATGGACCGGGACTAGCGACCTGGTTCGACCCCAGGCGCCCCCGGCCCCCTCCTAGTCCGATCCACTCATAGTGGTGCGGCCAGCGACCTGGTTCGACCCCAGCGAACGCCACGGCCCCCACCGGGTCCGATTTTTGCTACATCCAGTAAGAATTGCAAGTTAGTCAGGCTTCAGAAAAAAACTGGACAAGTGCGAGTTAAATTCGCGTGGAGCCCTTTTTTAAAATGACCTTCCCCAGTCAACTTTGAAGGCTCTATACCTACCTAAACAACTTCCACTTGAGGTATCAAACTTAAAGCTTCAACATATTTCCTTATTTTGCTTACTTTAACAGGATTTTAACAAATTTCAGGTTCAGTAAAATAGCCTATTAAACACGACAATATTGTTGTGTTGTGTTTACAATAGCAATTGACCAGTTATAGCACGCCGTGTCCTTCAGTGATTTTATGTCGGCGGCGCGCACCTTCACTGACAACATCCCGCTGCCGCGCGTCCATCTGATAGGTACGGTACACAAAAACTTTTTTAGGAGACTCATCGGGTGTTGTTAGTTCTGCTACATTTTTTCACGCTACTGCTCGGAAAGATGGCAATAGATAGATGTACGGTATCGTTAGCGCAACACGGTGCGCTCTTGGATAGTGCATCAGTGAGCCAACAATGTAATAATTACGGATTACTCTGATTAGGTACAGCAATTGAATTGAAAACATTTATTTCAGGTCCTTTAGACCCATATAAGATTTGGTTAGTTACAATTGTCTTTGAGCTATGTTAGTAACAGTATTCCTTATTTCAATTTTTAATAATAATAAATAATAATTAAACACAATAAAATCATTATACAACAATGCACATTAAAAATCAGAATAAATTATGACATGTAAATAAATAAATATATTAACATTTATCATTAAAAATTCAGCTTTTTTGGTGTTTTTGAACTTGGAACCTAAATTCATAATATAAAAGTTCAATATTAATTTCGAATTAGTCCTATAGGTAGTAACCGTGGGCCGCAGGAGGATAGAGCGCGCCGTTTGCCTCGACGATTAAATTGTCGACGCGACGGTACGCACCGCCATCGGTGCCACCGCGCTGGCTGCTCGGCGCCACCGCTCGTCCGACCGACACGTATACACGGTTCTCCATGGATGTATAAAATAGAAGGATACCGCGCGGTCTAAGACGCGGGTGAAGCCAAGCAATGGCCGCCGAAGTGAGCATGTGTGCGTTGACGGCCCAATGGCAGCCGACCGGCCCATTATGCTGGTTGATGTGTGCGTGCGTGCGTACAAAGCGCCGGCTCATTGCCGGCTCATCATGAGTGCTTCACTTATCTGTTCGCGACGCTACGTCCATTTATTTTTAAGGTCCTTGCGGTTCTCTTATTTATTGCCGAAAATTGTATAGCCGATTATCACTTCCCAACTAACGTCTCGTAGAATTTTATTTCGCCGAATGATCATTTTCCAACTTATCAAATGATTTTGTTTTATGTCCCAACCTCACCGTTACCAACTGTTCATTTGGTCTGTTTTTTACAATGTCAATTTTCAAAATGCCACTTTTCATGTAGCAGGTTATTTTTAGTTAGGGTAATATCCATTTTGTTGTTTATTGTTAACCAAATGTTTTTTTTTATTTATTAAATAAAACGTCGATTCTGGTTCTAAGTTCTAACTGGACTCTGTCACATATGAGATTTCTGTTGCTACACATATTAAAAAAATATTGATGTGCATTGCTGCCAATTTAAAAGTTTAAGTTTATATATGCTTCAATAATAATTGCATGTTAAAATTAGTTAATTTTTTATAATTTTTCCTAGTTGCGTTTTTCAGGGAAAAATGTACCACTATCATTGGTGACTAGAGTCGCAAGTCATTATTAGCATATAAACATGTTTATAAATTTAATATTGCCAACTGTAAAAAGTATTGTATCTTGTACAGTCGAGGTCATAAATATGGTTACACTTTTCGACCTTATTCCAAGGAAATAAGGTCGAAAAGTGTTAACATATTTATGACGTCGACTGTATTTAGTTTTTGTAAAAACTTAGCTAATGTATGAAAAGGGAACTGATGCACTGACGAAACGTTATTCCTCTAATAGTTGTTTGGCATAGTGAAACATTTGACAAATGATAAATGTCTCAAGAGTTTTGAGGCATTTAATTAATCTGCTTTACAATAATTCTGCCAAATAAAACGTCATACAAATTTTGCTATTTTGGTACGGAACCCTTAAAATATTATAACTAAAGCAGTGCTTCTAGATTTCAATTTTTTCCAAAATCCATTTCTGAGAATGGTATTGAGCGAACTTCTCAAATAACTATAGGCTCGTGCATAGCAATTTTAATATTTTACAAGCTTTTATTATTTAGTTTCACCTCACCCAGTGCCTTTCAATCAAATCTTGCAAGTTAAATTTGATCCACTCCCCGGTCTGCGATTGAGCAGAATTTTTCAAAGGATAATTATGTTAATCATACTATAATGCAATATTATTATGACATGAAGCTGATTTAATGATAAAGCCATAGATCATCTAAATTACATAAGATACCTAAATTCACCGTGTTTGGGCTCATTTGATTAGTTACGACGTGCAGTAAGTGATTATACAAAAAGTAGGTATAGTTAGCAATAAAAGCTTGTTTCAATGTAATATTTTACACAAACATGTTTTGTAGTAACTAACTTGTGCATTTGTTTCATGTTAAATCCAAGTCTGATGGTGAGATCCGTGGAGTCGAGGCAGCAACTCAAATGTTTTAGGCACATGTATCGTAATTTCAGTACTTTCATAATTTATGTCGAGATTTGCTATTGTCACAGATTTGATGTTTGTTGTCGGTTATTTCTTTTTTATATTTCTTTAAAATTAAGTTTTGATTATGGTATCGATGAGGAATTAAAGGGACTCTATATTTTAAGCGCATGTATAGCTATTTCAGGATTTTTCATAGTAGGTAACTTGTGCATTTGTTTCTAAATCCAGTTCTGAGGGAAGTAAAAATAGTCTGATAGGTTTTAGACTTAAAAAAAATGTTTACCTACGTTCTATATGTGGTGCTCAAACTATGAACTTTTGTAAACCCCTATTCAAAAGACTCCAAATACTGACCATTTATTCTTTATACATATATGTAAGTAATATGTGTCTCCTTGTGAAAAGAAACATGCACCTGTATAAAATCAGAACATCAAACTCTAGAAAAACTTCGAAGCTGCATGGTTTCTTTACTTCAGCAATCCTGAAATTGTCTACACGTGTCTATGTCAATATTTTTTTAACTATCTCGCCGAAGACATAAAAAAACTACAGCTACCAGATTTTGAAAATATATTACAACATTGTTGTAATTTTTCTTTTATGTATAATATTTAACTTGTATTGGTTACGGTACATAATGTACGCAGATTGTGGCGAACTATTCAGGTACCACCTATAAGTTAACACGTTCTGTCCCGGTGCCTCCAATGTGGGGTCACGAAGGTTTTTTTCCGGAGTCCGTGCTTCCACTATGGGGTCACTTCCTCATACTGATTGCACAGTTGGGTACATTGAATGTGTTAAGACCCACCGTACGTACCTATGTAGGTACTCTACTCACAATATGCTAATAAAATAATTGTGATTAGGGGAAGGTTGCTATCATTGGACCACTTAATTTCGCTGCCTTATAATTTACACAATTCATGTAAGAAATTAAAACAAGTTTGATAATTTTGAACCATTTAAATATATTTATTCGTTACATTACAGACAAATGAATACAGTATAATAATCTAGGAGTAAAATAGATTTTTCGCACTGTTGCCTTGTTTGAACCAGGGTCACCTTGATTGGACCACAGAGTCACCATCAATGGACTTAGGATTTTTTTTGCTGATGGTCCAATCAAGGAGACTTATAGAAATTGTCATTTTTAATTTTTTTAATATATTATTTATTAATAGTATTGCGTGGAAATAATGATAAGTCAATAAATAAATGGAAGATAAGTACATGACGTATGGCAGCCTTCTTTAGATGACATTTTTAAAACTGAAAAAAAAGTTGCCATGATTGGACCGGTCCGATGATAGGACATACATGCGGTCCATTGATAGCAACTAGGTATCAAATAACAAAAAAAATAAAAATAAGGAAAATAACTGGCCAGAAACTATTATTATAAATTTAATGATTAATAGATTTCTAACCATCATACGTCAATACACTCAAACAAATGCAAATATAATGACACTTAAACTTAAGTTTCTCTTTCACTGGCTCACACATCAACATCACTCGTCGCCGAGAAAAGCGGCGCGACTGAAGAAGCGGTGGGGCCGCTTGGATCGCTCAAGGACACTTTGTACCTTGTCTATCTCTGTCTAGCATGCCTAGGTTTTAAAATATTTAGATAGTCTATTCAAAGCGCCGGTCCAATGATAGAAACCTTCCCCTATGTTCATACAAATACTTATAATAAGGTGCATTGGCGTAAATTCGATCGTGGGCTAATTCAGGACTAAGATTCTCTCGTAATCCACGCAACATACATGCTAATACTAGTGTCTAGACACGCCAATAGTGCTTCAACTAGGTAATTTTAGACCTTAAATATCTTGCATAGTTTAGTAAAAAATCCCATTACCCCAATAAGGTGCATTGGTATTGTAAGTATTTGTATGTAGTCATTTCAGTATTTTTGAAAGTAACTCGTGCATTTGTTAGTTTCGTTGTCGTAATGATTCAATGTTGGAAGCCGGTTATTTTAGAGAGAATTGTTATACCTATTACTGAATGACAAATAAGCCTTCATCTGATAGAAGTTAGAATCCAGTCAAATGACAACTGAACATTTTATAGTAATTAATAAATCGTTGCAATGGTTGTCACTCATATGACTAATAAAATGTAATGCTTCATTTGCCCGTAATTACACTTTTTTACGTAACTAAAAAAATCATTGGTTCAAGTATGATAGGCAGGAGTTGAGAGTGGTCTGAAACCATTTGATGAAACATGTTCGTACCCTTGTTTACGTATTATTAATACACAGACCATAGTCCTGCTTGCTTAGTGACAACGCAAACGGGCAAGAAAATATATATTATACTTATTATGAATCCACATTGCTTTAATTTTGTGGGTCCACGCAAGCATTGAACCACTGCCATAATAGTCTACTTATTTATTTAAGTATGCGATATGTATGAACATCACATTGGAAAAGTACCGATGATGGAACACCCGGAACGACGGAAGTTAGTGGGTAAAAATGAAGACAAGAGTCGGAGTTTTTAAAATACAATGTATGTCTAGGCATTAGTATTTATTGCACGTCAGCGAGGCATTCGTTACGTTTAGCCGAAACATCACGAACATTTAGGTAAGTATTACATATTTCATTTATTTGGCAGGGCAGGATCCTGGCCTATAAGCACCTATAAGGCGCACATCACTTATGCAATTTCATTTATACGAAATCTGTCATTCATTGCCAATACTCCAAATTTCTACACATGATGACGTAGTACATAGAAACATGAGACAGACATATGCAGTGACGTATGTGGTACTCTTCCCATGAAACGTCAAACGGCGTTATTCAATTATGACACCTATGCCTAGTGAATAAAGTTGCATTCTGAAGATTGAACATATTTATACGAAATTTGTCTCATTCATTGCCGATACTCCAAATTTCTACTCATGATGACGTAGCACATCGAAACATGAGACAGACATATGGAGTGACGTATGTGGTACTCTTCCCATGAAACGTCAAACGGCGTTATTCAATTATGGCACCTATGTCTAGCGAATAAAGTTGCATTCTGAATATGAAAATATTTTTGACTTTGTATCATAATTATTTTCAATTCTTCGCAAAAAATATAAATTGCAAAGAAAGTATGTAGGTACCCTGTAGGTATAATAAATTATAAAAATTAGTTACGAATGATGTTTTTAATTGTACGGGTCACGGGATCTAGTACCTATAGGAACGTCTGGTACATTTTTCGTGATGCGCGCACAAACATTGTCTTTTACGGAATCTTACATAGACGTGGCCTGATGTGTTTTTGTGTATGCAACGAATGGTACCTACCTATCAAGCAGAGAGGCCATTGTCTTATTTATCACACTTTGGCTAAAAATAACAATTTAGAATCGAACCTGTTCTTCCACTCCGATCAACTAAACTGACCAACTGAAACAGATCAACTATTTTTGTTTCCCAACGGCTCAGCTATTTAGTTGATTCGATAGGAATAATTTTATACTTGCTGTTTTTTCCTGTCTATTCTATAAATATAAAATTCCGCTACAACCAGGTTTTGCAGAGGGAAATCTCTTTCTTCGTACTTTTCGGACCCCGACGTTGGTTCTGTACAAGGCATTAAAAAATCCTACTCCAACACCAGGATTGTCTTTCCTCGTACCTACATTACCGGCCCATGACGTAGGTTTTGTACAAGGAAAGAAAAACCTTTTACAAAACCCTGTTTTGGACTAGGAATTAGGTATCGAGGACAAATAATTCCTAGTCCAAAACCGGGTTTTGTAGTCATCAATCAGTCCAGTGCTGGTTATGTAAGTTGGATATGTACGGGGAGCAAAGGAAAATTTCACGAAGATGTGACAGGCAATAGCTTGTAGGTATTGAATACCTAATAAGATGATAATTCACAGGACATCACTAATAGTCGGTGGTAGATACTAAATGGAATAGTGAGTTTTTAAATCTTTAATTCGCGATAAAAGTGATTTATCCTGTTGGGAATAATTTATTCACAAAATAAATATCTGATCAACTATAGTTTGGCAACTTCGTTGGTGACACTCACATGTGTGCTTTTTGTTATGTGCAACCGTAACTACTCACACAAGTTACCGCCAACACGAACGACAACCGACGAAAGCAGCCTCCGGAGGCCCCCGTTCGTGTTGCGGTAACTTGTGTGAGTAGTTATGGCTGTACATAACAAAAAGCACACATGTGAGTGTCACCAACGAAGTTGCCAAGCTATAATAAGTTCGATAGGAACAAATGACTTCATCAAGTTCCATTCTGCACAACTAGTTGATCGGAGTGGAAGAACAACATGTATTAGGTACCTAGGTGGAACTCTTTCCTCTGGCCTCTTAATAAATGGCATCAAATTTCAAAACCGCAATAAGCGGTACTGCGTTACCATAATCAATCAAAATAATATTTCGCTGCTTATCATGAACAACAGCGCAATCCAAAATAATTCTGTGTTGAACTTTAAATTAAAACATTGAGTAATAAGATTAAAAATAAATCTACTTTTCATTTTGGGTTGCCCCGTTATTCATGATAAGCAGCGATTTGATGCTCCGTACTGAAGCGTAGAAAGATCGGCGTGACGTACTGCGGAGCGGAGACCTCTCGTCACGTCATGAGCAAGTCCTAAGTAAGTAGTGTTAGGTGCGTAAGTATTAGGTAATAATATAGCTAAAAAGATTCATGGGATGTCTAGGTACTATGTGCTATGCAAATGCATAGCAAGCCATGGAAATTGTACAGTCAAGATTAGGTATATACCCTTGTACTTATAATAAACCTATCAAAAGTAGTGCACCGCAAAATACCTAGTTTCTAAAAAACAATATATTTTGACCTTGACCGTACTTATTCCTGCAGTACGAAAGCACTCGCCCAGTCCAAACGTGTTCTTGCATAGATGCATCAGCAATATTGGGATATCCATAAGGACAGGTTGATCCGCTTCAACGTTCCCGCTGGTCCGCTTCTCAGTTTCAGCAATCAGCGAGACTTCAAAGTGGCCTTGGCTTAGCGTCCTGGTTCGATCCCAAGAGCTTCGGCCCGCACCTAAT
Organism: Eudemis profundana; assembly: GCA_947034925.1. Lineage (NCBI taxonomy): Eukaryota > Metazoa > Arthropoda > Insecta > Lepidoptera > Tortricidae > Eudemis > Eudemis profundana. The sequence goes on along the minus strand of OX344805.1, from coordinate 21,114,495 downwards.
CTAACCCTCTCAAGGTGGTCCGGGCGCCAGCCCCAAAATCCCTTCTTTAGCATTGCCCACCTCCCGAGACCATCTAGAAATGGTGGTAATTTTGTTCATTCATACATTTTCAACGTGCAAAGCATTTGCAACTGGTGCAAAAACATTTGACAAAATTCTGATTTTACTTATTTCTCAGACAAATTCTTCGCGCAAACACAAAACAGGAATATATATTATTATAACAACCAGTTTTAAATTTGAGAGGTAGACCGTCACTAATATGAATTACAATATATAATATAAGTAATAGAAAGGTGAACGGTAGTAAAAATAAAATTTCAACGGTTTACCCAGCTGGCCTTGGGAGGTGGACGGTGGGAAAGAAGGGGGTTATACATAGTTATTATTTTATATTATAACTGCAATGGGAAAAGTCCTACTTTATAATAAGATAATACCAAAGTTTTTAAAGACGTTATTAAATAACGCGATAGTAATTGATTAGCGCTCATGCCCAAAATACAGCGTAAAAGATTTTTCAAAATACTAGATTCTCGATTTATCAGATTCCTTACTTACCACATTCCAGTTACACTAGATTATAAAATCGTAAGTTACTCAAGGATTAAATGATGGTGGTGGATGTATTATTTTGGAAATCTGGTATACGGAGAATCTGATATATCGAGAATTTGGTAGGTATTTTAAAAATTTGGTATTTTAGGAATGTGGTATTTTGCGAATGAGCGTTGATTAATTAAATTGAGATGAAATTTGGCGTGCGAGTAGATCAAGTCCTTGTTTCAATCCAGGATGACAATAAGAAGATACCTACTTTATATTCCGATAAACAGTTATTTTTGGATAATAATGCGTATATCGTATTCGTTGTTACAGTAACAAAACTGTTCGAGGCCCATAATTAAGTTTGCCCCAAATGACAACTTGACAAACTTTACAAGCGTGTAGATCGCTATTTTGTGTAAGCACATTACCTAGTGCAAAATCTGATAGTAACGTTTTGGAACGGGCACCACTTCTTATACACAGCCTAAAATAATATGGCAACACCCATTTATCGTTGAATGATACCTACACTATTCTCGACCGAATAGGTACCGAAGTTAAGCAACGTCGAGTGTGGTCAATACTTGGATGGGTGACCGCCCGGGAAACCTGGCTTTTTTTACTATTTTTATGATACTAGCAAAATTGAAGTTAGTATAATTATGTATTATGAACTAAGAAAAACGCATTTATTTTCATCAACGGAAATTAAAAAATCGACGAAGTTTGATGAAAAGTAAAATCCATTTCGCTATTTTATCGCAATATGGCCAAAATAAAAACACAAATTCCCACGAATGACAAAAAAATGTTTGCTTCCATTTTGAATTCATCTTTAAACAGATATTTTTCTTTACAAGACATTTTTCACTGAAGAAAACAAAGTATAGCATCATTGACGATTCGTAATTATTGCACATAGTTATGATTTTTCCATCAGTCTACTACACGATTTAATGTCGCTGCAAAGTTATTCGTACAAGCGGACAAATAGGGAACTAACTCTGTAATATGAATACATACAGCAGACCACGTTGATACTAGCGCCGCTGCCGACTGCAAGGGTGAGTTGGTGACGCATTTAGCATTTCCATACTAAATTTAATATTATGTTTTTTTTGTCTAAATTTCTATTTAGAATTGTTTAAATTTACCTATAAAACTCAACAATATTTATTAACATTTTTATAATGTCCAAAAGTGCAAACAATTGCAATTATTCATCAAAATTTTTTTCCGACGTCCCCAGATTTTCACCAAAGGAGGGTCATAGCTTTGGAACGGCTTAATAATACGATATAAATTGTATATGGACTAATAAAGCATGAGTTATCATTTGCGCAAAATGAACATTGACCGAAAACAACTTTGATATTTACTGGAAAAACTCGATTTTCCGAAAAAAAATCAGCTCGAAACTGGCAATCCGACACTAGCGCCATCTGTTGAAATTTTTCGCATGACTCACCGGCTCGTATCACCTTAAGCACCTCCCATTACCCCGCTACCGGGGCTGCTCCCCTTAAGGGGATTCGCCATCTGTTTATAATATTATGAACTTAAAACCATCCACTGCGTAGCGCCACCTAGTAGAATATCTTTTAACCACTTGTGTTTACTATGAACTTTTCGAACCATGCACTGAGTAGGGCTCATTGGCTTGGCTCATATGAAATTGGTATTTCGATTTTTTATACAAATAACGATTTGTGACTATACTTATCATTTCTCCGAAAAATTTTGCTCATAATTTTTTTGAATATTTATTAGTACTACTGGGCGAATATTTAAGAGGGTCAAAATTTATGTCTCGCTATGGTAATCCGAAATACTAAGGAATTCCAGAGCCGAAATATTTTATTTCGTTACTTAGATAAATAAGGCAGATGGCGCAAAAACCGCTTTGAGCTTGAATCACCCAAAAAAAAGATATTGAGAAAATTGTGTCTAAAATGGCAAAAATAGGGGTGTCCCATTTCCATTTTTTCCAACATTTGATGTCATAAAAAAATAACTATAAGGAATATTTAAACTATTTTAAGTTCTGCACATCAGTATTATACTTAAATAAATAAAGATTGATTTTCATCAAAAACATGTTTAAAAAATTTATTACAACTTGCCCAAAAATTAAATCAAAAAATGTTTAAAAAAAACCGTCACTAGAGGAAACACTGTTTTATGTACGATTTTTGCCTATAATAAATCGCAAAAGGAGGGTCATTTAGAGTTCAAGTAACACTTCACCCCGCACCTCAGTAGATCGGCCAACTTCGGATATGATACACGTCGCGAGATTCGAGTAGTAAGCGTTTCATTTTGATTCTCCAAAGTTTGTCATCGTTATGGTCTTTCACATTTTTCACCGTATCTTCATAATTTTATTTACAGTGGAGTATTATTATATAACCATATCAAAGTACACATGGGACTAACACTATTTAGTGCAATCTTGCCTTGTTAATATACCTAATTGTTTTGTAAAGCAGCGTTTTCTAGAATTTGTCATTATTAGCAACATCATTTTCGGCAACATTGTCAGAGACACCAATTACGCGTGTTGCTAAAATGACAATGTGTTAGGAGTATAATGACGATTGTTACTAATAATGATTTTAGTATATGAATTCATAGATAATAGACGTGTATTTTAGTTTCGAACATGTGAGTGAGTGAGTGACTGAGAGTGATTGAATGTATGAGTGAAAGTTAGTGTGAGTGTTTGAGCGTGTGTGGGTGAGTGAGTGTGTGTGAATATGAGTGAGTGATTGTGCGGGAGTGAGTGTGAATGAGCGAGTGAGTGTGTAAGTGACCGGGTGTGTGTGAATGTGAGTCAGTAACCTAGTGAGAGTAAGTGAATGGATGAGTGTATGAACGTGAGTGCGTTAATGAATGTGAGTGACAGTGAGTGAGTGAGTGTGTGTGTGTGTGTGTGTGTGTGTGTGTGTGTGTGTAAGTGAGTGAATGAATGTTTGTGAGTGAATGAATGTTTGTGAGTGAATGAATGTGTGTGAGTGAGAGTGAGTTAGTAAAACTATAAATAATGATGAAGGAAAAATTAATCATAATAATTATTATTATCAAACCGCGATAAGAATACGATTCTGAAGTACCGTTTGAACAAAAGTACATACAATAAATAAATATAATTATAAGTCAATCTGTAATATCTCCTTAGTTTAAGTGCAGACACTTATAGATACAGTGTAAATTAACTGGATAACTGGGACCTCAAGGGACCCGCATATTTGAAAAATCAATTATTACATTATTTTATTTAAGTAGGTGATCTAATTAATGATTTTTTCCCAAGTAGAACTTTTTTGTACTGAAATAAGTATTTTCATTTATATGTACACAACCATTGACAATGTCATTTCAAGTATTAATTCAAAAACGACATATGTCCTCAATCGTATTATAAGCGCGGTTTAATAATAGTAAACAATTAGCTTTGTCTTTTATTTTTTTACTGAAACAGGTACTTATGTAAAGTTTCCTGGGGCTATTTGGAATACCGAAGCCTAGTTGTGGTGTAATATATTCAAAACTCAGCTACTTTCACATAATAGTATATTACACAACTAGGGTGGTAATACAAAGAAAGGCCGAGATCGCAGAAGTTTGCGGCCCGAGCTGCAAGCGAGGGACGTAAATCTGCGATCGAGGGCTATTTTTTTACCTTCCGTGTTATGTACATCATTTTATGTCTACACTTGGTCAGAAAGCGGCTTTTTCCGTACGCTACGCTTACAGGAAAAGCTACTTTATGGCCAGGTATGGCATAAAAATTATAATTCTTAGAGTTCCAAGTAACCATACCTACGAGATAATCAGTATTGTCGTAACTGTTTAAGAAAAGAATAAGTTTATAATATTGTCTTCGGTTTTCGCGATAATCACTCCTTGTATTAAAACAACTTAACGGATTACAACGCGTATATTACTACTTTGTTAAAGTCCCCTTTTAAAGAGGACTTAAAAATGTAGCACATATTAAGTGAGTAACCATAAAATGTATGAAAATATAAATTCGTATGCTAAATTGACCCCTATAACAAAGTGAACGTATGGGCACTATACATCTTACACAACTTTTACTACTTTTACTTATACAACTTTAAATTTTAGGAAGTTACGACAAAACCATTTTATACTCATCTCATAACTTTTTTATTTGAAGTGTTATCAAAATTTCAATTGAACAGATAGAAAAGAAATACCTAGTGATACCAATGGTGTATTTAGTGTGCTTACGACAAAATGTCCCTTACGAAATTTGAAATTTCCAGTGTCGATGTATTCGAATTTTATTTTTGTCGTCCATATCATAAACCATAACAAAAAAAAAACACTTAAATCAATATACATCAGACCTGATTCTCAGGTGAAAATCATTGTTGGCAACGAGCCGTCATTATTTTCTACAAAAACATCATTATTATCATAAGGAGTCATTATCAGAAACACCATTTTAAACAAAAAAGTAAATATGTATAATTAAAATTAATGGGTTTTGTTCCTTTCCCTTATGATAAACCGTTATGTTTTTCATGTATGTATACATCTGGCTTAATAAAGATGCTCTGTCGCGGGGTTTGTAAAATAGACATTTTTTTTGTCAAGAATAATGTTTTGAGGAGAACCGCCGTACTATGGGCGTCGTGTTTCAGCTTACACTGGAAAAGCATACCGTGCCTTGTGGCTGTCTGTACCTACACTAAGTCATTTCGAAGTTTTTCGAAATTTGTATTTTTTTTCTTCAGAAAATATATTTAAAAAACAACATAACTAAAAATAAAAAAAAATAAATAAAAAAAACATTGCTAAAATAAATCTAATAAAAATTGCGACATGACCTAGTCTCGAACTCGATCCAATAACGCACCGCCCGGGTATAAATCTCGTCACTGCCGACTTTTAGGTTTAGTTTTCGGCGATCATTTACTAAGTAGGTACTTGTAGCAATCTAAGAAAATAAGTAGGTACAAAATATGTCTAAATAATTGAGAAGATCAATTCGAAGCATAAAGAAATAAGCATATTATGCGCTGATGGAAAATCAGTAGGTATCTCTAACCAAGGTCACGTATAATTATATTACGTATAATTATTTACGTATAATTATTTTGTTCGGCTGTGAAAATATCCAAATTTCTCCTTTTCCTAATAATAAAAAGCAAAATGATAAAACGTATTTCGTAATTTGACCAGTGCGAGATTCGAACGCTCGGCACCTTCGAAAGCATTAGGTCGCTTTTATATTGTATCCTATCGCTGAAACCACTGCGCTACCAGTGCTTACAATTATCCAGTCAAATTCTAAAGTACATGCATATACAGGATTTTAAATTTGAATGTTTATTATTTATTACAAAGCTAAATAAATACTATTTTCACTGTTTAGTAAATATTTTTTTTACTTACGTTAGCTCCATTGTTCTTTGGAATCTTACAAGTTGTCTTTTTCGAGATAATAACTTCGCTTCGTTACAATATGTATAAACTTTTTTGTGCACACGGTATACCTATCACTAGGACACACATGTAACACAGTTTTAACAAGAAAGAAATAAGGAAGCACTTACTATAAATAATAATAATATGCAAGGCAAGTTAAATTAAATCTTTTGCTTTTTTGGGCAATCGTACGTAGCTGTACAGGTCCGTCTGACACGCGCGCTCAGCGATCACTGTCACATTCCGAAAGAGTGACGGAGATAGAGCTTGCACGCCGAAAGTCAATCTCTTTTTACGATAGAATTTGTCGATTTTTATTTATTTTATAAATATTGCCTCATATTATTGGAATTCGGAAGCTGTCAAATGACTATTTTAGTTATGATTGATTTTTCTCCTTTTTTTGTTTCATAGTGACACGTAGTAAAAAACCAAGTAAAGTTGGAGTAAAGATTCGAATTGGAGGTTACTTTGGGAATTAATTGTATCGAGCGAAGTGTTATGAATCGTGTATCGAAAGCTGTGTTATTAAAGATAATATAATCAAGAATGATATATATTTTTCTCACGCCTACAACTATCAATGTTTTAAAGAAAAATAGGATAATTCTTGGGGTATTTTTGCACATCTGGCTCAAGGCACGGCCTTAAGATGCAACCACAGGTACGGGTTTCTTAATATAGGCCATTTGCTTATGTTTCCTGAACATATTGTAGGGAAATTATGATATGGATGTAGATAAAAAATATTACAATAGAGTGTTACGTTCCTACAAGGACCACTAAAACGAGAGGACTGTCATTCTCCATACTTTGGATTGTAACCCGACCGGTAGGGGATTTCCGGGCAAAAACTAGACGGCGCTAAAAAACTAAACATTTAACGATGTTATAATTGAACAAAGAAACATGGTATAGTAACAATTAGTTCGTAAACAGCTAATACTAAATAAATTCTAACATTTAAATACTGTGTCACGTTTGCAAAGTTGAATAATTGTAAATAATATAATTCTTTTACCAAGCTTTACATAGATGGGTAGTTCTCTGCGACTAAAAAGTCGCACCAATCGCATCATTACCATCGCCACATTATAGATGAGCTCCGTATAAACTATGGAGTCGTTTTTGGTTATCTTGTAGAAGTCGCGTGCCTCTGCTATTTTTATCATAATGATCCTGATTGCTTTTATAAAACCGCCAATAATAGTGGCGATGGTAATGACAAAAAAATCGCGGTATAAAATCGCAGAGAACTACCCAGATGGCGTTGTAAATTCGGGGAACAACTTTTTGTATGGAGAATGACAGTCCTCTTGTTTTAATGGTCCTTGATAATAAATCGGACTGCAATATCGTGTAATTTCACCTCACTATTCATACGTCAAATTGACAGGTATCGTATCAACCCCGATTGAGTGTTAGGTAGCTTGACTTCGCTAACCTAACATCGCGGTTGCCCCCGCGAAGTCGAGCAAATTAATTATACCATATTATCAGATTTTCAAATCTGATTATAATATTGACGGAAACTGTAGTTGACGGCGTGCAAAGCAGGTCCTTGCCACTTCTGTTTAGCACGCGAGGTACAGTCGCCATCAGATATATCTGAGCTGTCAGTGTACTCATAAATATCTGAACACGGCTCTATTTTCATAGCATTAGAGCCGTGTTCAGATATTTATGAGTACACTGACAGCTCAGATATATCTGATGGCGACTGTACATACACTGTTTCCTTCTACCTCGATATATTTCTGTGGCTGGAATCGTATAAGTACAGAACGTGTACAGAAGCGCGATTGATGTGGTATCGGAGCGCGTCAGTGATCAAAGTAATGACGCCATTAGCGACAGCTCACTAACTAGGTATTGATCGAATGCACCGCGGTTAGTGCTGATACTGGCGTTTGGGGGAGTTATTTAACACACAATAATTAGTCGGTTTCTGCGTGTCTACAGTCAATTACATATGTTACCGGCCAAACCCGATTTCAGGCCAAACTAGTATGCCCTAGGCCAAACCGGTTTATCCTGAGCGTGTCAGGATAAACTAGTTTGTCCTAGGCCAAGGGTGTAATAGGTATTACAACCCAGTGCTTTCTACATTGTATAATATAGGACTTAAAAGGAAAAAAGATCGTTTTTTTTTTCAAATTGAATGATTGTAAAATTAACAAAATCACTAGAATCTAATAATATTCATAAATTAACGTAAATGAACCAGATTTACCAATTATTCGCATCCTCCAGTAATGAAAAAAAAACTTGCTTCATAGGTTTCGCACACAGGCGCTGCCGGGGGACGGCGCAGCCCTGGGCTTGCCTAATGCATTAGGCAAGGAATAATAATAATTACCGCGAAACAAAATCGCGGAGTGACGTACGCCTGCCCTAGTGTAAATCCAGCGTAAACTAAATAGTAACGTTACATTTATATGTATCGACAACAATACTTATACTTTTAACGCATACTTTCTCGAAGCAGATTATTTACAATAATTTTCATTCCGTTGGGTCCTCCCTAATTAGCACCTTAAAGAGCCTTGTCTCCAAAACTTTATAAAAATCGCATTTAGTAATATAATTTTTAACATTAGATTTAATTGTAATTGTACATAAATTAATTTATAAATCAATAAATTTTAGGTTTTAGTTTATGATGAAAATAACAACTTAAATTCTAAACATTCCTCAATAAAATTGTATATGAATGTATATATTATATATACAGAACATTTCCTTATATAATATGTATATATTGTACTCGGATAGCATAACTGTGTAGCAACCTCAGACGTCACTAGGCAATAGTTATTTTATTCCGAATAATTAGCCAATCGTGTTATTATTATGGTAAACGCCTCTACAGCTGACAGTTTCTGGTTTTATTACTAATAAATTAAACATGCCGTTTAAATCACAAGGTTTTATTTTAATACACTATTACCTACGCATTATGGTTGATTGCAATTCTAATAATAATATCAAAGGCAATAATATATAAATCGAATAAATACATAGTTAATAATGGACGGGAAAAAGATATGAATGAAACGAAATAACGCGTATCGTACTTATTTAGTCCTGAGGTTTGGTGATTTCATGGTTTCTACACGTCGTTGTCATTTATCCTATGACTGTAACTCTACATTTTTATTTGTATCATAAGTGAGATAGGTATTAGTTAATTAGTAATTACTGACGTGACAGGTAAGCGATAAATGACACGCCCAGCGATAGCACGTATGCTAATTTAGATAACGTTCTCGCTAAGTCGTGCTGCCCTGGTAGCAATTATGTACAAATATTAATATGACAATCAATCAATAAATGATGATGCAGGTACTTTGGATGCAAAAACATACGAGTACAAACGCTATCTGCATAAAGCTGCTAGAATTATAACAGTCATATCTTATTAAACTTATTATAGGATAGAATAGTGTCCAAATTGATTGATTTTGTATAAACATTTTTAGGGTTCCGTACCAAAATAGTAAAAAAAGGAACCCTTATGAGGCGACTCTGTCTGTCTGTCCTCAGGAACTACTGCTGCTATCAATTTGAAATTTGGAATAGTTATAAAAATAGCTAACCCGAGCCTTTTGGTCCTAAAATATTATACATTTTTTACTTTTTTATTTAAGGGGGCCGAAATGGAAGGTCGAAAGTTTAAAGTTGGGCTATTATATCAAGTGGCGTACCTATCTAATGAAAGGGCGTAAGTTTGTAGATTCTAGAACCATTTTTAAGTTTTTTCTTTATCATGCACTTTTTGATTTAAAATGTTCAAAAAAAAATACTATTCACCCCCTATTAAACCTTCGAAGATACTAAACAGAAAAATGTGTATATAATAATAACCAATTATTAATATCATCCTAAATATTACAGGAAAAATATAACGGTTGTCCTAACATGCATCGTTTTTTAGCAATTATGGGGGGCGGACACCAGTTTATCAACAGCAAAATTAAGTTTGTTCCACCATACAGTTTATCTTGAACTATGTATTTTATTTTTATTTATCTACTTTACGAGTTTGTACGGAACCCTCGGTGCTCGAGTCCGACTCGCACTTAACCGGTTTTATTTCTCTAACACACTTGAAAAATCTTCAAGAATTTTCGAAAGTCGACACCACACAGCGTGTTCTAAATAAAGCGGAATAAAAACTAATGCATTTTTTACCGTTTGAAAATTCATGAAGCAGTTAAAGCGCCTACAATTTATTGTAATTGTAAACTCTGATTAGCATGTAATTGGCCGTGAGTTTTTGCGGGCGAGCAAATTCGCAGTGCGTTCGCTTTCGCGATCTTATCGAAGGGGCTCATAAAACTGCAGCGGTCCCTCTCTCTCTAGCACCAAGGTTAGAGCGAGAGAGTTGTTTAATTAACTCGTTTGATTTGCTGATACGCGTTTTTATTTTAATACTGATACTATGAATTGAGTACGTAAAATGCATCTGTCCTGTCACACAAATTCATGAATAATTTGTGTCAAAAGTTTTATGAGTTTCTGTATCATTTTTATAGATCAATTTTATCAATTAACAAAATATATAACTATATACATAAAACCTATGTTATATGTAAATAAGATAAACGGAAAAATCGAAACGATCGAACAAGAAACGTAATAAAAGTTAGGTACTCAAAATGTCAATGTCAATAAATTGGAAAAAAATATAACAATTAATTTAATGGAGTAATAACTTTAAATAATGACGACGTAATTGCTGAATAAGTTATTCAGGAGATCACCAGCCAATGATCTGTGAAATTTCCACCTCATAAATCTCCCGATTGAGAGATACGAGAGGAGACAAGCGGCGACAGCCTCGTTGACGACCAAATTAAAAACTACAAGCTACCGATTATTAAAAAGCAATTTTTCGCGTTTAATTTCGCAGGGCTTCAATAATATCCTCCTACGCATTACGAAAACGAGATTCAGTTTGAGCCGTTGCATATCCCTATTCCCTAATATTGCCTACTGACTGCAATACGGCCACATGAAAAAAAATTGAACTTTTTTTGAGATGTGGCCGTATTGCAGTCAGTAGGCGAATATTTCGAGTACCTATTTCATGAAACACTGGTTTACGTCATCTCACTTCTACGTTTTTAGGGTTCCGTACGCAAAGGGTGCCAAGGGAACCCTATCACTATACACACTATAACCTTACTAATCCACCCAGTATGACAAGAAAATATTAAAACAGAAAGTGACATATATCCATAGCAGTGGCGTGGCGTCCAAAGAACTCGATTCCTACCGGCTTGCCTAATATCAGGCATTTGACCACCTTATTCTACAGCTCTTAAGGAAAATGTACGCCAAATCTGCACCGGCTTGCCCAGGGATATCTTTTACGCCACGCCACTGATCCATAGATAATGCGAATGTCAAGTCACGTTCGTAACCATAGCGGTAAAGACCTAAAACGGCCATTTTTGTTGATTTTATATATGCAAAATACTGAAATACACTATTTAAACATTTAATTAATGTTACTGAAATATGTGTTTACATTAGGGATGTAACAATACCGATACCGATATATCGCCTACTGACTGCAATACGGCCCCATCCTAAAAAGTTTTAGTACCCGACAAAAAAAATGTAAAAAAAATGGATTTTTTTTATCGGTATCGTATCGGCAAAACTATGTATCGCTACATCCCTAGTTTACATGTATTTGCAATAACAGTTCTCTTTAAATAAATATTTCAGTGATAAAAGTTAAAAATGTAAGTTTCCTTTGAACATGACAAATAAGAGTAAAACAGAACCAACAAAAAATCCATTACGCCCTAGGGCGTAATAGATCATTTACGGCCCGCAAAACCTAAGTGTAACAACACTGTTTTCCGAGCAAGTGTGATGAATAGTACATTGTGTATCAAGGGCGGTAAGTAAGGAATTACAAACGAGTGTTTGTTACAAGGCCGAGACGAAGTCGAGGGCTTTAATAACACGAGTTTGTAATTCCTTTACCGCCCGTGGCACACACAATGTTTTTCATCACACTTGTGAGGAAATCTAATTAAAATAACCTTACTTAACCTAAATAAAATTGTAAAACTGACAGTGACATATCCATAGACAATGCGAAAGTCAAGACACGTTCGGAACCCATAACGGTAAAGACCTAAAACGGTTGATTTTATATTTGCAAAATACTGAAATACACTATTTAAACATTAAATTAATGTAACAGAAATATGTGTTTATATGTATTTGCAATAACAGTTCTCTTTAAATAAATATTTCAGTGATAAAAGTGAAAAAGTAAATTGGCATTTCCTTTGAACACGACAAATAAGAGTAAAACAAAACCATCGTTTCAAATTTAAAAAGAAAACCATTACGCCCTAGGGCGTAATAGGTCATTTACGGCCCGCAGAACCTACGTGTAATGTTACCATTTTCGAGCAAGTGTGATGAAAAAATACATAACATAACTAGATCACATCAAAATCTACCAAAGAAACAGCTACATCAGAAGATAAGGCAGGTCATATGCGATCCAACAGACATCAGCCAAGTAGTACCAGCTGATGCTATCGCACCGTTCGGCTAATCGTAATAAAGTGTGGTAACGACGTTTTCGCAGTAATAATGAACCGCTATTTTTGCATTAATCATTGCAGCGCATGTGCAGAATGCGTCCGCGCAGTCTGATGGCGTCTTCGCGTGCGTGGCGCGGAAATTAGTGCATCGCTGCAATAACCGTCTGTTGCGATTGCAACTAAAAAGGCCTAGTTTAAAAGTACTTAGTTAATTGCGAGCTAAAAGTAGCTGGCGATACCACAGATGGTTAGACAGAGCATCGTGTGGGGGGCAAAGGGCGACAATCGGGTGGGACGAACCCGAGTTGCATACAACTTGGATGATAAATATACGTATTGTACGTTTTTAAACTGTGGCGATTGTGGCTACGATTATTTCCAAACAGGTTTACATAAAGCATGAGGATTGTTGGACTCCTAAAGTGGCCAACATGTTCCATTCAACGAAATGGCTATTGCATGTCTATCCAAAATTACATGTCCGAAGGCTAGGGTTTCTAGACCACAAACAACGCAGACGTCCAAGATAATAAAGTACTGATCGAATAGCTGGTTCCCTCTGGCGGTTCGAGTACCAGGACATAATAACCACCTGCCGGTTAATTGATTAAGGCCGTAATAACCCAGTTGATCGACCTACCCTTGTACGGCCTAGGAATTGATTAGCATTGTGAATAAAAACATCTTTTTGTTTGTTCTCCTGTTGTGTAATTGTCAAGAAATGCGATGATCGTTTATAATTACTGTATACGTTGCTAGTCAACGCGGAGAAAAAAGAATTGCGCCAGCAATAATGATTTCAGTTTTTTGAACTGGTAGCAGACGACATGCCTATGTTCCCAAGCAGCACATTAGTGAATTTTGCAGCTTATCTTATAGCTTTATGTTCTAAATGAGTGGTTTAACAGTGTTTGACTACACTTATAGCTTTAAACACAACTCAAACTTGTATACGAGTTCATCCTGTCACTTATAGTTGCTTAGGAACGTTTTTTGTTTCTACTTTATTACTTATAGTTGGGTAAAGTCGATTTTGCTACTTAAAGTTGCATGCAGGTTGTAATTGTCACTGAATAAGAAGCAATAGTGATATTTTAAGGCCCTAAAGTTACTTATGAGCCACTTTTATATATAAGTGGGAACATACCCTTATTTGGAACTTTTAATTCCAAATGACTAGTATAATAGAGTAGTATATCACCAAGAGTGGCTAAAGAGATAATTTTACGACCCTTCTAGGCCTTAAAGTTGCAATCACTTTAGGTTCCAAAAGGGCCGTAAAATTATCTCTTTAGCCACTATTGGTGATATACTACTCTATTATACTAGTCATTTGGAATAAAAAGTTCCAAATAAGGGTATGTTCCCACTTATATATAAAAGTGGCTCATAAGTAACTTTAGGGCCTTATATATCAATATTGCTTCTTATTCAGTGACAATTACAACCTGCATGCAACTTTAAGTAGAAAAATCGACTTTACTCAACTATAAGTAATAAAGTAGAAACAAAAAACGTTCCTAAGCAACTATAAGTGACAGGATGAACTCGTAAACAAGTTTGAGTTGTGTTTAAAGCTATAAGTGTAGTCAAACACTGTTAAACCACTCATTTAGAACATAAAGCTATAAGATAAGCTGCAAAATTCACTAATGTGCTGCTTGGGCCTAATTCACGAGCACTGGACGATCTACAAAAGAGAAAATTATTAGTATTCGTAATAGCATTCACTGCTTTGCCACTCGCAAGATACAAATAAGTGATTTTCAGACCTGATAGTTTCAAATAGAGAACAAATAAGTAGAAATAAACACTGTAAGATCTTTTTTGTTTCGCCATCTTTACAAATTGGAGTCCTTGAAAATGATTTATTTTAAACAGAATTTTATTACACTGACGCATAATCACAGACTTTTGATAGTTGTGACGATGTTACTTTAACATTGTGCGTAACCTACAATCATTACGTCAGGTTTTTACAGTTTTAGTTCTTATCAGTATCAATTCCTTATATGATTTAACACTCTCATTTTAAATATTCCTGATCAAATCAAGGGCGCATGGAAATTTACAACGAAACCATACTATAGTTTCACGGTAAAAAAAACATTCGCAAGAATTTCGTGCTTATTTCAATGCCTGAACGTGAAGTTTTAATCAGTTACCAAACAGATGTATAAATCCAAAATTAAAATGGCAGATCACATTCACTTTAAAAAAACACAACTTACCGACTTAATTGTTGCCACGTCACTCAAAAGAACTTTGGCGTCCCATTTATCACTCATTGACTGAACTGAAATATTCATCGTTCAGTAAATCGTCGTTCACTGCGCATAACTTTCACCCATAGTTCTAATTGCCACTTAATGTAATTGTGAGATCTCTTATGGATTCAATTTAGAACCAAAAATCGTTCAATAAAAATCGTCGTTCACTGCGCATAACTTTCACCCATAGTTCTAATTGCCACTTAAGGTAATCGTGAGATCTCTTATGGATTCAATATAGAACCAAAAATAGGCTGCAATTTTTCTCCCCGTGGCTCTATATTGGTTGCATAAGGGTTCTTTCCACCTATATAGAACTTAGTCATGGCTATATATTTCACTTAAGTACCTAAATAGATATGATATACGAGCTATTTCCCACCCAGCTGTGCTACTTGGGGTTGTATCCAATTATGTTACGTTGTCTATGACTTAATACAATTCTTGATGTGTTCAGCTTTGCAAAATAACGAACAATTACGTATTTATTTTTGTACAGTTTTAAATAATTCTGATACTTAACTCAAAATGATATGTATCATCAAATTCATCAATCATCATTCATCATCATCACAATAGCATATATTTTTTGATTTAGAAACGGTTTTATTTTAGAAACGTACCTAACACTAACAAGCTATTGGCAGGAGTGACTCACTCCGCGATTTCGTCGCGTTATACGATAGAGTGCGTTCCGTCCGGTGGTCAGACCTGACCGACAGTTTTGTTAGAGAGAGAGCCTTCTGTACGTCGTACACGCGTGTGCTATTTATTACTTATTCTGTGCTATTGGCAAACATAGATTTAAATGAAAATAAAGCATGGGACTTCAAAACATGACTAAGCGGCAGGAAACGAAGTGTAACGGTGTATATGTGTGGCCTCATTAAAAATTACGTTAACTGTAATGTAAATTTATTTAACACGGATGGTGCAATTACCTTCAATAAATCACAAAACAGTTAACAAAATTATCTAAGAGCGAACAATGCAAAAGCTGATAATATCAAAATTAATATTCCTGATAACAATAATTACGTACCGACCACATGAACATACATATCCATGTTCACGGGACCAGGACATCATGGGTCGGCGGAGGTACAGGGGCGTAGGTGGCGAAGGGTCCAGGTACACTGGACGCGCTATGTAACACATTTGCATATAATTGTCGGATGCGAGCGCGCTTTGGCGTCGTAAATCTCATGTACAAAGGCGTTTGTGCAAGTAAATACATACTTATAGGTTGTAATTTATATGTTGGCTGAGTGTTGCAACTTTGACTTTGGACTTTGACATATAAGTAATGTTACGAAAACGGAAATACTTGGTATCCAATCCACTCAATCCTGTAAGTACGTAATTATTACAAACACAAGTGCCAAAAGGGCAGTCAAAGACAAACGTAATTTCACTAAAGCAGAAATAATATCTAAAATAGAACTGCTATTCCCATCATAGTGAAATTCCGCTCCCAGCCGGACGTGGACAGATAAATTGAGGCGAATTGAATGCTATAAATAACTCGGTTGCACAAAAACTGTCCCCTATCCTAAGCCTTTCCGCGCATAAATTTCTCACTTTAACATACAGGGCGTCCTCTATTACGGCTAAAGGGAGAAAAAACTATTGCACTGAAATCTAACATAACTACAGGTGTTTTATCATATTTAACGTAGAATTTTGAAATTCTTGGCTTGGCTATTACTAAACTATTCTTGGCTTGGCTTGGCCTTTACTAAATGCAACCTTGCGAGACCGTCAACCGCCATGGTTCCGCCATTTTGAAAAATTTACAAAACTGAACCCACAAAAAAAATCGACATAAGTGGGCCATTTTTTGTTTTGTTGTTTTTTTTTTTATTTCTTCCTATTTTAGTGAAAATTGGTAATTACATAGTGTGCAGCCTTCTGTGTAAGAAAAACGTATTTTCCCGATTTGTCCTACAAACTTTGTATGAAAACTTCCAATGAGTTACGAAAATCCCATATCTTTTTTGTAACTCAGTGGAAGATTTCATACAAAGTTTGTAGGACAAATCGGGAAAATATGTTTTTCTTACACAGAAGGCTGAACACTATGTAATTACCAATTTTCACTAAAATCGGAAGAAATAAAAAAAACGACAAAAAAATAAAAAATGGCCCTACTACCGAACTTGCTCACAACACAATTTTCACGAGAATCAACTGAGAAATGCGATGAAAGCATTTTTGTCCAAGCTGAAGCGGTGAAATAATAACTATGACCTGCGAGTCGATTTTTCTATCCATCCATCGAAAATGGCACTCGAAGTCGACAAATTATGACTAAACGCCTTACGAATATAACTGATTTTCGTTACCTCTTGGACAGAATTTTTAAATATAAGTAAGCCATGGTTCTGAGCGTTTCGCACACCTTTTAAGTTTTACCTTTTTAAGTTATCCGTACAGCTTTCTGTCTTTTACAGTGTTAAGGATACAGGTATTGAATCTTTTACTTTTGAACGACCGATCCTCGACATTTATAACTCCTTATCTAAAGTGGCTGCGCCTGCAATATAATCCTCTCTGAGATTACGGGTTTGTATGATAAATGTATGTAAAATGCATGTACGTATTTGTCGGTTAGTTTAGGCATGCAGTGGTGCAGTGGAAATAACCCGCATGAAGGAAAACCGCAGACCATCAACCTACACGCGTCTAGCTAGCTAGACTAATAAGTACCTACATAAAGCTACATAATAAACGAAAAATATCGCGTATACTTCGATTTACAGGACGATATTTCGTGTACTATTAACTTATAAGGAAAGCTGTCCTGAAACTGCATAAGTTTGCCGCATGTAGTGCAGTACCTCTAGCACAACTGTGACACGCGACTCTTTGTCGAGCGACAAATGCTACCTATCTCTTTCCACTCAATATCGTGTGACAGTGACAGGTGAGGCTCTGTCGCGCGAGAAACGAAGTCGCGGCCAGTTATGCTAGACGTACAGGAGTAGGTCGCATTGTGACTATGTAAAGTTGAAAAGTCTTCCTTCCGTTATTACAAGCAATAACTGTTGGATGTTTTCTATGTATTTAAGTATTTGTATTTATTAAATATATCGTCGTCTAGTATCCATAACACAAGCCTTATTGAGCTTACTATGGGGCTAGTTCGATTTGTGTAAGATTGTCCCCAAATATTTATTATTTATTTTTTATTATTTATAACTGTTACAATTTTTTTACCAATGATATTTTTCATACAAAATTGACAACGAATTAAACTATTATCATAATTAGCATGAAGTAACGGGACATTTTTGACTCTGTCATAGACAGTAGAGGCCACAGAAATATAGATAGAAGGAAATAGTTTGTCGATTTGTACCTATGGGGTTTTTCCCTTGGCGTTTAACGCCAAAAGTGTAATTTTGTGATGGAAAACATCAATTTCTCATTTCATTCGGTGGCAATTAAACAATTATTAACTATACCATTATTATCATATCAGGGTGCAGTATAATGACATATTCCGTACGCTGATGCGGCTGCCGAGGTTCTGCAGTGCCTCCACTATGTTCGCTGAAGCTAGAGTTCCCGACTTTTTTGCTGTTGTGCGGGCGCGTATTGCTTCCTTCTGGGAGCGGTTGCGCTGCTCTCACAACAGCATCCTATCTGCGATATACCGCGACATGGATAGCCCTATTTTTAAATGCTGACTGTCTGCACACCAGACTGAAAACCGCAAGTAAGTGGTTCACCTACTAGTTTACGACTATTGCAATCTACTTTTGTAATTGTAATATTAGGCTTAATTTTTCTTTGTATTTGTAATTTAATAATTTTGTTTTGTAATGTCTATGGGTGTCCTACCTGCACAATAAAACTTTATATATTTTATTTTATTATTATTACATTTTCAAATCTGATAATAATATTGACGGCTACTGAAGTTGACGGCGTGCAAAGTAGGTCGCTGACATTCTGTTTAGCACGCGAGTTACATACACTTTTTCCTTCTACTATTCTATTTCTGTGATATTGGCTTATTATTATTAGCTAAAAAAGAAAAATTTAGTAAAAAAATTTAAATAGTACTTTCCTGACAGATCACAGCAATTACTTTTTAAGTAGTGTCAAAAAGTTTCCATAGAATAAAGTAAAATGACGTCATTTGGCTCATCATCAAATCATCTCCTTAATACATAGTGTTTAGTCTTTTAAAACTCGTTTCAGACGCTAAATAGGTGAAGTCTAATTATTTTACGTAAATTTTCGAAAGCAGATTTAAAGGCTGAAGTAATTTGTATTGACTACAGGCAAAGTGGCGTCTAAAGAACTCGATTCCTACTCGCTTGCCTAATAATAGGCATTCGAGCACCTTATTCTACAGCTCGTAAGGAAAATGTACCTACGCCAAATCTGCACCGGCTTGCTCAAGGATATTTTTTACGCCACGCCACAGGTACCCTATTGGGACAAAGGCAACAGAAGGTTAACATGATTTGACGCCTAATTGCGACACGATGCACTTCTCAAGATGTTACAAAAGGAAAGGGGAAAGAGACAGGGGAAACTAAGAGGAAATTACTTTGAGCAGAAAAAGAAGATTTATTAAGGTCGTGAAATGACAAAGAAAATGATCGCAAAAGTAGCCTGCATGCAACTTGCCTATAACAAACCCATAGTCTCCTTGCCACGTTCCGTTGGATATGTACTTTATTAAAATAAACAAGTGTCAAAGTGTTTAACTAACTGGAGCTAGTTTCAGATAATCAGAATTGAGCCGGCAAGCGCGCGTGACCGTGCGATGCGACGCACGGTCGCTGCTACCGACAGCGATAATCGCCGGGGGCTGGCCGGTATTTCGATCCGCCGCTTACACTTTCGCTTGTTTAGGTTTACTTAAACGCTAGTTGAAATCAATAGTTGATACTATGATACTCCACTAACTACTAAAGGACACAGCTTACTTATGGGTGAATTGCAAAAAAAGTGTACGTGACACAAAGGAATAATGACAAAAATGTTACACAAAACAAATCATAAGGGCATTTTCATATTAGTAAAAAAAATAAACTCTTGTTTCGAAGATAAAAAAAAACCGGATTTTGTTTTTTTTTCACAATTTAGACATAATGGACTATTTTTTATTTAAAAATCAAGAATATTGGATTACCCGAATTAAAAACCAATGAAGAGACAAAAATGTTTCTTTCATGTAAAAGTATTACTAGTAGCGCCATCTCTCGCTCGATTGCCGCAGCTGTAAAGGTGCGCATTGGAGTGAGATACCTGTGTAATACAGGTTCTCATAGATGGCGTTTAGGTTAATATCCTATTAAACCAGAATGATACAGAAGTCAATGTAGATGGCAAGTTGAGGGCGCTTACTGGGTGCTCCCGTGGACGAGTGGTTGAATCGCTGGGCCGGAAATCCAGAGGTAACGGGTTCGATTCCCGGTCACGACACAGGTGAGTGCCATTTAATTTTTCTATGTACTTTGATTTCTTGTATCTATATATGTCATTTGATTTTTTTAATACTTTTATGAGTCTTACACAATAAAGCTATACATATCGTATAAGAATATGAATGACACTATAAGATAGTGTATCTAGAATAATTTTTTTTCTATAGCTTTGTTAAGTGTGTTCCCATTTCGTCGTTACACATGTACACTTTTTTTGCAATTCAGCCTTATTTCAAAATATTTGAGCACCTATTTGCCCCAAAAGAAAAAGTAAACATAATCAAAAGCATTTTTTAAACCTCACGATTATTCACCAATACTATCTCATTAAAGCTAGAATCAATGCCATCTCTAGGCCTGTCATTCATTAAGCTAAATGACATGATACCCAGTACCCAGTTGCAAAATCGCCCATTAAGTGGCACATTGAGGTGCGCGCTGTTACTTTTATGTAAAATAATCACTAATTCAGAATCTGAAAGTGAAGAATTTGTTAGATTATTAGACACTTTGACTATGCGTTAAAACGAGGTAGAGAAAGCTACAGGGTTGCAAAGTAAGATTTAAATAAAATGTATATAACTAACCGATAAATAATATTTATTAAACCAAAGAAATATCGCCCGAAAGTTCTCCTATGATTACAATGAAAACTCATAAGAATTTGTGTAAAATTCGTAACAAGCCTGACCACGACAAGGTAACTGAATTGTCGACAGAGTAGATTGCGATAATCGCCGGGGGCTAGCGGGGATTCCGATCACTTGCGCTAATCCATTAGGGTGTCCACTTCGGCTAGGATATACAAGTAAATGTACAGGTTTAACTCGGATTGATTTCCACGCACTGGGTTTAGTGGTTTTAGAGTGTTTTCACAAATGCGACTTAGTAGTGCGGCTTAAAGATATGGCTTAGTCGCAAATGTGATGCACTCTAAGAGAAAAAGAACAATACAGCAATTATAGTTGCGTTCGTCAATATTTGTATTATCATAAAACTATTTTTAATCCGCTATGATGAATGGAATACTTAATTCTTGAACATTATTAAAGCAAGAGGTTGGTAATAAAGGCAGGTGGAGAATCCATTAATTGAATTAAATAACCTAATGACGCTCGTTCTCAAAACCTTATTTACAGCATTTGTTGAGTTGATCGGCCAAATTATCATAATCACTTATCATAACATTATCATATATCATAGATTAATTCTGATAAAATGATATACTTTCCTATAGTAATTTCAAAGACTAGAATTAGATGAATCTATTTCTATTATCTTCTATCTTATATATAAAACAAAGTCGGGTTAATTTTAGTTACACCATATATAAGACTCGAGAACGGGTGGACCGATTTTAATATGATCTTTTAATTTTTTGGGTTTGTCTCTGCCCCGAATAGTAGAATAACTATTAAAACATTACATTACTGAGTCTTGCTTGGGTGCTTTCTGTCTATTTAAGTATTAATATATTTATCTATAAAGTATGTATGTCGTCGTCTGGTACTTATATTACAAGCATTGCTTAGTTTGGGACTAGGTCTATTTGTGTAAGATGGTCCCCACAATTTTGAAAAAAAATTGTAATTCAAGCGCAAATTTAAAAAATCAACATCTAAAAAATTTAAATTCAGAACGAAGTTTGCCGAGACAGCTAGCTAGTTATTTATAAATTTAACCAGAATAGTTATTTTTTTGGTACGATCAATGGCATGAATACAACTTCAAATGCAAGAGGGTTAATAATTATTATTGATATAAAGCGCCAATCAGGTTACCTATATAAATTATCGATATCTCTGAATTTGCTACTTGACGACATTATCAAACCTGGAGTTCGAGTCGAGTAAATTGAAGAAGGAATAAAATGGGCAGCATTTGCTGGAGTTTAAAAGTTTGCGTTACATCAGGCATGTCCAACTCAAAGTCACAGTTGATTGGACATGGAATGGGCATAAACTAGTATAAGATTTTTTAGTCATCCGAAATCGAGTAAAACTAATTTCTACCGACAAAAAACTCGCAAATGAAATACCAGGAAAAACTACAGTAAACAGCGCTGTTTACTGTCTAGCGCCGTACAGTTCGGTATTGACTCAACGGCCACTCGGTCATATTTCACAGGCTCGCGTGATCGCGGCGATAACCGCGCGATTTCGTTCCGAACGCGCAATCAATTAAACACGACTACCTACCGACTGATTTACCATTCCAAACGTTTGCATTTGATTTTCGCTCAAGGTGAAGCTTAGGCGATTTGGTTGCACAATCATGCAAATTCTTAATTCAATTATTGTGTCAAACATTACCATTGAACACCGTAATCGTCAGGAACATGAAGTACTAAGCAACAAATAAAAATACTGCGAATATATAAAAGTAGGTAGGTACTCGAACACTGCTCACGGAGCAAGAAATAAAAACAGCCAAATGAGTCAGCCTGTACATTCCACTATTTCGACTCGTCAATACATTTTGCCATTTTCCTTTTCAATATACTTTTTTTTCTATCAAGCGCATCGTAGTAAATACATAGTGGTACCAGGCTAACAGAGTTTACAAAGAGATATTATAGCATACCGTTACACAGCGACACAAGTTTTGTGCGTGCTAGATATGCTATACCTACTGTATATGTGTGTACAGGTATCGTATCAAACGTATTGAGCGGCGGCGAGGCTAACCGGACAAAATATCAGTCAACTACCAGGCTCCCAGAAGCCAACGAAGCTATATGTATAGTATCACAAAGAATAACATAGTATTCTTATGGTTCACTGAGTTGAAAAACGTATCAGGCGAAATTTATACGTTAAATAATTAAAGCCGTTGATTATGTTTATCTCTTCTTTCACTACGCACGCATAAATACTGCGCGTTTTAAAAAAATACCTAACAAAAATATAGCATACCTGTAAGGTCAGCTTTTCCGACTTTATTTTCGCTCTCACAGGCACGCCATAGTTCACGCTGAACAGAGGCGTCGTCCGTAACCCCTCAAGAGACTTGGATTCTATTAGCCCTATACACCGTTTGCTTCGCTCTCTCGGTCAGTTATTCAGTTACTTCAAGTCGTACCTAGTTAAACTTATATTCCGTTTTAAGTTTTTCAGACTAAGTATTAAAACTAAGTAATACATTTGTGTATTATTTTCATTTAAATGGTTTCCATGATTTAGTTTCCCGTTTAGGAGAAAAGGAGCATGTGATGAGTGTGATCTATAACAGTTAGACCTATATATGCATTTTTTGAACGATGGGAAAATGCATTTACGCGTCCTGCTCGACCGGGGGAACGGGACGTGTTTGACGGACTATCTGAGCAGTTATTGGATGTGCCAACTATCTAAAAACTCTACTCTTTGGATTGCCACAAGGTAGCTACAAGTTTTCAACTACGGAAGTTAGACCAAATGCTTGGGGGGTCTGAGTTTCGTCTGGTAAAGATCAACCTCAAGTCCATCAATCGGTATATTAAGATTGTGCAATGTAAGCATAACATAAGCAAAGTTAACATAAACATGTATAGTTTGTAGCAGATAATGTACCTACATTTCGCATATTCCCGGATAAATCCAGGAGA
Organism: Eudemis profundana; assembly: GCA_947034925.1. Classification (NCBI taxonomy): domain Eukaryota; kingdom Metazoa; phylum Arthropoda; class Insecta; order Lepidoptera; family Tortricidae; genus Eudemis; species Eudemis profundana. Next base: position 21,090,605 of record OX344805.1, on the reverse strand, counting down.
AAGGCGTTGTTTATAATAATTTGCCGACACATGTTAATTAAAAAAACACGCACTGTTTCAGACAAAGTAGTGCTCTTTAAACTCGAATGACACCAGGATATCAGAACACCTGAAATAGTGTACTCACCGAGGTCGTGCAGGCGTTGCTGTGCGTCCTTCTGGGACAGTGCCGCCAACAGTCCGGCGTCGCCCACGCGCTGTCGGGCGACCGCGATGCCCACGGGAATAGAACCTGCATTCAAATACAAGTTAATTTATATGAACGAATAGACCACGAAAAGGGGTCAATTGAGTTAACCTACAAGTGCATCATTATTTTAATAAATTAAACGAGTTACAAATCTATAATTACCCACTTTGAACGTTCGTGAGCATAGAATTTTTCACATGGACCTGCGTATGTGGAAAATTGAAGCCGCACCTCCTAATTAATATGTCACTGTTGATATATTAATTAGGTATCCGATCCGACACAACTGTTAAGTTAACTAGGTATAGTCGCGGAATAAAGTCACTTTTAAACATTAACTTGGCTCATTGACATAGAGTCGAAAAGTGATGAACCTTTTCATTCCGCGTCAACGACAGTTCATAAAACATAACGCAATGGAATAAAGGGAACACTATTACTTTTCGGCTAGCATTTTTTAGGTAGCTGTTGTATTTATTGATTTCAATTCAATTCAAAACAAGCGCATCACACCCGTTAACAAGTTCTTTCCACGCACGAAACAGACATACAAACTCAAAAGAAGTGCGTAAGAGACAAGACGCGTGTGTGTACATTTCTCTCAAACACATCGCCGTCTCGCATACTATCATTCTCTGTCTACCAGGGGTTTAGAAGCGTTTGAAGTAAAATTAGAATATTCTAAATTCTTACGTACCTATGAGTTGAAAGCGCGAGACATCCGAGGTGAACTCCAGAGAACACGTGAAAATTGAATGCGTCTACATAATTTTGTTAGACAGCTCATGTGATACATTTATTAGCGTTCTATTGTACACGGAAAATAAATACGAAATAATAGAGAAAGACAGAAAACATGTAAGAACTTTTTAAATTAAATAGGTACCTATCTAAATACTAAATCATCGCACAATACCTCGTTTTATATTGTATTCGAATTTTAACGAAAAATTTGACATAGTTTAGGGAAAAGGATCCAACCCACACGAACCAATTATAGAATTTAAATGCTTAAGCTTATATTCTCCGAGCGTTTTGACCGTACGGTTTGACAATCATTATTGTCCGACGATTATTTACTATAACGAAAGGACAAATCGTAACAATTTTGATAATTAACTAGACTTAATCTCGGGACTGTTTTTCGGTTTCATAAAAAGTTAACTCTAGGCATTGTTTTTTTGAACAATATTTACTGAGACAATAATGACGAAAATAAAACGCCGTAAAAACGCTGAATATTGGCCCTTTAACAAAAGGTTGATATTTCACTGATGACTTTTCCATCCTTTTCCTTAAACGTCCTACGTCCAATTTAGCCCACGTTTCTTGATTTCCCCAAGATATCAGAGGGTATTATTGTAATTGTACTAAGTTCACTTATTTAAGTACCAAACTACGTTTGAGCATTTCTATTTTTTTCCCATTTTCGTAATTGTGAAATTTACTGCCAATTTTTAAATTTACTTAGAATTACGAGTTTTTTTTTCATCCCAAAAGGAGAAAAAAATAATTATCCCTAAACATTGACGTAAGTATCAGTGGCGTGGCGTTGAAGAAATCCTTGGGCAAGCCGGAGTAGCTTTGGCTTCAATTTTCTTCAAGAGCACTAGAATTAAGTGCTGAACTGCCTAATATTAGGCAAGCCGATGGGAATCGAGTTCTATAGACGCCACGCCACTGGTAAGTATGTAAAGGACAGGGTTAACAAGCGCGCAGACGGTTTCAACGAGTTGGTCCTAAAATCAGGACCAACGCAGCAGTGGGACGCGCAGCCGGACGTTATAAAAATGCCCAATTGCGTGGTAAAAGGCTCTGTTTACTGTTACGCCGAATATAGACCCGAATGGATTTTCGTCCGTGACATTTGTATGCAATACATTTAGTTTGGCATACAAATGTCGCGGCCGAAAATCGACCAGACCCATCCGAACTGTACGGATCGCCCTATACATACAGGGTGTCCCTAAAACCAACTTTTATACGATCAGGGCTGATAGACCAGCTCATAAGAACCTAGATTAAGCAAATTTGACCTCAGTAAAAATCTCTTAGTTTTCGAGATATTGACGTTTTTGTAAAACTTGTGCTAAGTGATACCCTGACTCCGTGTTTTGAGTGTCATTGCTAAAATATCAAGTATTTTACAAATCTGTATTTTGCTATGTGTGGCCAAATAACTATGTTATTGAACGTATTTTCTATTTTTGCTAATTTATTCATGCTGTGGACACAGTACAATAACAAAAAAAAATTATTCGATTTTTTTCAAATTTCACCTCTGACTTCGAACTAGCGTGGTGAAAAAAAAATGTACCAACATAACCAGGCACTCAACGTAAAAAAATTGCGCACTTATTGTAGTTTCTAAAATGGTATAAAATTTACTAAACACTGTAATAATTTTTGAAATAATGATATTTTGTTACAAAATTAACTGTCTGCCGCCTTCATCTCATACGATCCGGTTGAACTAAGTTTGCACCTGGCGTGCTTGACATCACATACAAATTAGGTGCAAACTTCACGTAATCGTCAATATCTCGAAAACTAAGAAATTTTTATGAGGTCGATTTTACTCAGTCTCGTTTTTTATGAGCTGGTTTATCAGCCCTGTTCGCCATTTTGTAAAAGTCGCGAATTTTGATAGCCTGGATCAGTCTTTCGAAAGTCATGACTTCAAATTTCAGTATTTTCTTAATCTGCTTTTTGTTTTAAACATTACTTAATAATTATGCTATCATACCTTATCAAAATAAATTAGATTTTACGTGATTCAAAATATGACCTCGGATTTGAATCGCGTAATACTTAAAACAAATTTACCATGCTAAAATAAAAAAAAATAATGTAGTTTAAAATAGTAAGATTTTACACACTAGACACCGTAGTTTTTAAGATAATAGCATTTTAATTCAAAAGGAGGTTATACTACAATATTCCATTGGTTAAATTTCGTACCAGAATTTGAATTTCGAACAGAAAAGGTATGATAGCATAATTATTCAGTAATGTTTAACAAAAAGCAGATTAAGAAAATACTGAAATTTGAAGTCATGACATTCGAAAGACTGATCCAGGCTATCAAAATTCGCGACTTTTACAAAATGGCGAACAGGGCTGATAAACCAGCTCATAAAAAACGAGACTGAGTAAAATCGACCTCATAAAAATTTCTTAGTTTTCGAGATATTGACGATTACGTGAAGTTTGCACCTAATTTGTATGTGATGTCTAGCACGCCAGGTGCAAACTTAGTTCAACCGGATCGTATGAGATGAAGGCGGCAGACAGTTAATTTTGTAACAAAATATCATTATTTCAAAAATTATTACAGTGTTTAGTAAATTTTATACCATTTTAGAAACTACAATAAATGCGCAATTTTTTTACGTTGAGTGCCTGGTTATGTTGGTACATTTTTTTTTCACCACGCTAGTTCGAAGTCAGAGGTGAAATTTGAAAAAAATCGAATAATTTTTTTTTGTTATTGTACTGTGTCCACAGCATGAATAAATTAGCAAAAATAGAAAATACGTTCAATAGCATAGTTATTTGGCCACACATAGCAAAATACAGATTTGTAAAATACTTGATATTTTAGCAATGACACTCAAAACACCGAGTCAGGGTATCACTTAGCACGAGTTTTACAAAAACGTCAATATCTCGAAAACTAAGAGATTTTTACTGAGGTCAAATTTGCTTAATCTAGGTTCTTATGAGCTGGTCTATCAGCCCTGATCGTATAAAAGTTGGTTTTAGGGACACCCTGTATAAGTACCCTTACTTTTGAAATCATTGTCCCTAAATTTCCATGCAATAAAACTCTCTGCTACCGTTATACGAAGTATATGGAAAAATGGTAACACAATAGGAAGAAAAAGTTGGGGCAATTTTTTATGCCATTGGGATTGAAAAAGTTCGTAGGTAATGAATTCCAGGTGGAAATATGAAATATCATACAATTGCCATTTAACAATGAAAAAAAAACCGGAAAAGTGCGAGTCGGACTCGCCCACCAAGGGTTCCGTACAAATACTTTAAATAAAGACTATATTTTTTATGTATAATAAATGTATAGCTTTCAGATTTCTCCCTACAGTCTATTCCGTATAGGAATAGACAGAAGAAAAAAAAGGTTCTTTATAGTGCCGGTTTTAGGTTGACATTCAATAAATGACATTTCTGAAGTAGGTGCTCAAAAATAAAATATTGTTGATGTCCATACTTTTTGGTTGGCTGAAAATAAAAAAAAGTGTCCTTATAAAATACCCAAAGAGCCAGAGATAAGCAACTCTCAATATATGCGACAGCTCGGAGCTGTCATTATTATATTGTACTATCAAATAGTTATATCGAATTTGTATGTTGTTTTAATTTGTATACTGTTTCTGTTATAGTTTGTTATTCCTAAGTAATTACTGAATAGTTATTTCTAACGTTCAATATGAGTGATTCTGTGGGGCAGTGGAAGAGGCGTTTGCTCTAGCGTGCGTTGTCACTCGACCATCGCAAAGAAGAAGAAGTGAAAGTTTATTCTATGGTTTGACAAAGTGTCTTACAATTTTACATCAAATAAATATTATTACAACTTTACAGAAAATGTTTGGAATCCCTGCTTCTGTGTCCCTCTAGAGTCTATTGTTATCTGGTACGAACTATATACTTGTAGTATAAGACGGTATTACTTGCAAAATTTCATAGTTTTAGGTTAAGGCGAGGTGAGACCAGAATCGGGCACGGAAGCCTAGTTTCCAAATCATTTTTAGAGCACTTATTTGACTCTTAGGTCACTGTAAAACATATATAATAATATTCAGAACTGTATCTAGGGCTTCCTCTCACTTAGAACACGATAGCGAACACTTCGCTCGATAGAAAAGTAGCGCGAAAACACTATAAAATAAAGTATTTTTTTCATTTTTTTTCATTTTGTTCATCACCAGTTACCTTTTCTGACAAAATTAATACCTGACAATCATGATTTCACAGTCATGCAGGGCATCCTCTCATGTTTGGGTTGATAACGTATACTTTTATGTTAGAAATCGAAGATAATCTGCAATAATCTGCATTCCGCCCGACCCTAGTTTGTATGTGAAATGCGAGCCAGGTCCTACCGCGCCTTAAAGGAAAGTACCCTATAAATAATTCCCTTGAGAGTGTCGAAGTATACGTTTTTTGCGGCATAAACGGTCGTATCTTTTTTTTTACGTTAACTTAGATGTTAAATATTTTCCCAGCTTCCAGGGACTGTAGACCTGAGTTTATGGTTTTATTTTAAACTCGATACCTCCACGCGTTCCCGAGATAAAGGGTCTTGACAGACAGACAGACGGACGAACAGATAGACGGACAACAAAGTGATCCTATCCTATAAGGGTTCCGTTTTTTTCTTCTGAAGTGAATTATATTTTTTTTAGAAACGCTCGTTTAATGGATGCATGTGTCATATTTTTTAGTTTTAAGCCGGCTTTCTTTGATCGTATGATGGGGATAACTCACGATTCTCTAATCTAAAATTAAATAAAGTATACCTACGTACTTTGATTTACAATGAGCCGGAATAATGTGACAAATCCGATAAAAGATTAAACAAAAAATACCCAGATTTTATAATCAAAAGTAAACAAATGAATAGTACTATCGGATCAATAGGACAGCCTGCTATTTTTTTATTTTACATCACGCTGAAAAGTTACCGGTTTCCGAAAAAAAAGGTGATTAAAATCTGGGTAAAGAAACTATGTTCCGATACTTCGACTTACTTCACCCCGTCAACACGTTACAGTATTGTTCTCATATTGTTATGTATGAAATAATGTTGAAATAAGTACCGAAATATATTACTGCAACAGTCAAATAACTAGGGATGTAACGATACATAGTTTTGCCGATACGATACCGATACCGATATATTGTAGTAAATATCGGCGATACCGATACCGATATCTTAGCTAAATAATGAAGTATGAACTTCAGATATTTGTATGTCCTTATTATACCTAAAACTTGGCTATATTTAACAGAGAGACAACCTTGAAAGTGTAAAGTAAAAATATTAGAAAAATATAGATTGTTGTGAACTCAAAATTCAAATTTATTTTTTAAAAAGAACCAAAGATTTAATTAACATAGTAATTGTCATTACACAAGGTAATAGACCAACCAATACATGAAATAAGTCAGTAATTGAAATTACTTTTTGCAGATTTTTTTCATACAGCAAATTCTTTTCGCGTTCTTTAAATATCGGTTGTATATTATCGGCGATACCGATATATCGGTATCGTTACATCCCTACAAATAACTGTCAGTGACTGTCAAATAATTCCAGCAAAATACAAACGCAGAATATTCTGAAATTCTCTGAAAGTGAAACAGACCGCAGTTATGATTCATTAGATTGTACGAACCTACTTATACATTTTGGCTTTTAAATGTATAACGAATGGACTAAGTGAATAGACGACCAGTTTATACGGGTATACCTAACATAACAACAGAATGTTACATAACGAGGATTCAACAATGTCATCACCCGAAAAACTGCGTTAAGACAAAATCTGACTGAAGTGAGATAGTCCCCCAATACACCTGCACCTGCGAAGAAACGTAGGCTTCACACAGATAGTCCCTAGTAACTTGGATCTGGGGCCTGGAGCGCAAAAAGTTAAAGCAGAAGTTTTTTTGGCGGGACGTGGTATTTCTGCCAGGCCGATCAAGATCACAAAGTGTTTCTAATTAATAAATTATTTAATAGGCGAGAGAGAAGCTCTGACGTATACGTCAAGCTAACGCTACGCTTCAACCAGGATCACATAAGCCTCAGACGTACCGTTGTTAAGCGAGGCGGGTATGGCGGGCGCGGGCTGTTCAGGCTTGGTGCCAGGCGAGGCTTGCTCTAGTTTCACTGCCACTAACTCGGACATGTGGACGTGTTGCGGCTCCCTTTTCACTTGGACCTGCACGTTCTGGCCCGCCACGCCGAGCCAGGTCACGGGGTTGGTACGGCTACAACCCCCGTCCCCGTGGACCATCTGTGCAGAAATGAAATGAAATTAGTGAGGGAATCAATTTAGTACATTACACAACTAGGGTGGTAATACAAAGAAAGGCCGAGATGGCAGAAGTTTGCGGCCCGAGCTGCAAGCGAGAGACGTAAATATGCGATCGAGGGCTTTCTTTGTATTACCACCCGTGTTGTGTACATCATTTTATGTCTACACTTGGCCAGAAAGCGGCTTTTTCCGTACCCGCAGCGTGTGGAAAAATAGTAGATTGTGTCACAAGGGAGCAAAATGATGTATTTACGGCGAGGGCGTACATTGAATCCTGAACGAAGCGAAGGATTCTACAATTGAATCCCGAGCGTAGCGAGGGATTCTAAAGTAGAATCCGGAGCGTAGTGAGGGATTCAAGTGTTAACGCCCGTGGTGTAAATAATTTTGCTACCTTGTGACACATACTGCTTTTCACACCGACTATGAGGAAAATTTAAATACAAACGCTACCTACCAAAATAACGAAAACGAAATATACAGTGTGTTACCGGTATGCGGGCTTTTATTAAAACTGATAATAATATGCTTCATTAGCAATCGTTTGCAAGTATTAGCAAATCCTAATTATGCGAATTAACTGCACAATTCAATTTCCTAAATCCGCACTTTAAATGTAGTAGGTGTACTACGTAATTATCGTTATTCATATCGCTGATGCACTTGGTAGAAGGCATGTCGTGGTACGGAGGTGAAAAGTTGAGAAAAACAATCCCACAATTAATGCCGTCCTTATCATTACGTTTATGTATGGAGTTTTTTACACAGCTTAAAGAGTTTTTTCTAAAATTTGACATGACAATTACAAAAGTATTGACATTGGCTTGTCAAATTACAAAACAAACATTTATTTGCAAAACTGATATTTTTTGCGTTAAAATGGCTAAAGACACAAGTGAATTATCTGACATGATTTGTGCGACACGTGGAAATGTTCCTCAAGCCTTGAGACTTTATCGAGAGTGGTTTCGAAATCAGCGGCATCCACATAATCTTCGTTTGAAAACAATGGCTGTCCAGCGAGGTCCAGAGAATGCATGGTCCTATCTGGTTAGTCTGAAAGGCCTATAAACGGAATTGTGCACGTACAACTTGAAGAAGGATTCTCGATCACTTCAAACAGGTCCAAATGTCTAGTACTCGTATTGCTTTTTAAGTTTTGTTTTATTAGTGTTGTTTTTCCGTAGTTTTCTTAAGTGTAGCAATCCTGGTATCTCTAATTGTTGAAATAGGTAGATGCAGGCATTTATCTTGATGTCTTCGTTATAGGTAAACATAGAATGAAGGGCTGGCATTTACATCTAATTGTCAATTTAGTACTTTGCTGTACATTGCTTGCAATTAAAATTTTGTTAGAAAATTTATGAAATCGGAATTTTAGTCGATGAATTAAATGAAGGTCATGGTTAGGTTAAGAAACAACGTTACTTTACCCTACTTTAAAAAAAGCCTGCTTGCTGGTAACGCACTGTATAGTTAGTCAAAGAGCATCACACATTTTTAATAAAATGAAATGTGAAATTGTTAAATTTACAGTTCCTTATTATTTTATAAAACGTTTATTACTTTTTACGGACGTGACGAATTTACCACTTCCATATTATATTTATGGCCCTCGCCTGCGGCTCGGACCCCAAACACCTGTGGTATGGGCCATTCCTTATTATCGACTTTATGTAGAGTCGATATGTAGAGTCAATGTAGAGTCGATAATGTAGAGTCGATATGGAGAGTCGATATGTAGAGTCGATATGTAGAGTTGATATGTAGAGTCGATATGTAGAGCAATAATGTAGAGTCGATAATGTAGAGTCGATATGGAGAGTCGATATGTCGAGTCGATATGTAGAGTGGATATGTAGAGTCGATATGTAGAATCGATATGTAGAGTCGATATGTAGAGTCAATAATGTAGAGTCGATAATGTAGAGTCGATATGGAGAGTCGATATGTATAGTCGATATGTAGAGTTGATATTTAGAGTCGATATGTAGAGTCAATAATGTAGAGTCGATAATGTAGAGTCGATATGGAGAGTCGATATGTAGAGTTGATATGTAGAGTCGATATGTAGAATCGATATGTAGAGTCCATAATGTAGAGTCGATATGTAGAGTTGATATGTAGAGTCAATATGTAGAGTCTATAATGTATGGTATGGCAATGGCATATTCTAAGCAGGTTCAAACTAAAAATACCCTGTAGGTAGTCCTTGAACAGAAAAGTATCACTTTGATCCCTCTTATGAGGGATCAAAATACTTTTTTCTGAATAGGAGGTGTGAAAAGCCACTTTATTGCCAGGTGTGGCATAAAGTACATTACACAACTAGGGTGGTAAAACAAAGAAAGGCTGAGATCGCAGAATTTTGCGGCCCGAGCTGCAAGCGAGGGACGTAAATATGCGATCGAGGGCTTTCTTTATTACCTCCCGTGTTGTGTACATCATTTTATGTCTACACTTGGCCAAAAAGCGAATTTCTGTAAGCTTAGCGTGCGGTAAAAGCCACTTTTTGGCGAGGTGTGTTATAATAAATTAACCGGCGCCTCACAAAATAATAATGACGCTATTTGCCTTATTTATTTCCTATCCTATTGTATCTTTCTTTCCAGTAAGGGAAGGAATTTGCAACTTTTAGCCGAGTGAAGTGCGAACCGAACTCAGATTGCAGCTAAGAAATACCTATGCGTTACTTACAAATATTTAATTTCCGTAAAAAACGGAGTAAATCCTCTCACTAAATATAGTAATAATGGGTTTATTTATAGGTCAAAAGGTAACACTAACTACTCGTAGTTATCAATAATAATTGCAATTAAAGATCGACCTTATTAATTAGCGGCAAAGTGGCAGCCTGAAAACGTCACGTTAGTTTGCACGAGTGAGTGCGTCAAACGCGTCAAATTTGGCCTGCTGTACCAGGAGAACAGAATTAAGAAGAAGGCTAACTAACCTTTTTCGGCGAATTGGTTAGGCACGTATTGCAGGAGCGTTTGGCTTGCTCCGTCTTGATCGTCAGCGGCTGCATTACACTGATTCCTTCCAACAGTTGACGTTGGTCACCGGAGCAACAAAGGGTTTCGGGAAGACAAGCTTTGCCGAGCTTGGTATCTTCCATTTTATTTGGATCCCTGAAGAATAAAGATTTATTTAGCACACAGATTTGAGTCCCAAATATGTCAGTAATAATCTATACGATCCTTAAATACATCTTACTTATCAGTCAGCAACAGTCGTTGCGAGCAATTAAGCAGCTCCAACTGCAGCGGCGAGTTCGGTGGAGGCGTGGGCACGCCGAAAGTGGACAGTGACGTCGAGAACAGGCTCTCCGTTGTCACTGTGAAAAGAAGACCTGTTAGCTGCTGCAAGCTTATGGTGGCCTAGTCGTTCGGATTGAGAAAGTATCGAAAAAAAGCTTGGACAAGTGACGTCATCATGGCTTTGGGGCTTGGATGTTAAGTTACATTAGCAGTGAACACTACGAGTAATTAATTGGTTATCTTCTTAATACCTACTCGGTGGCCATTTGATCACCTTTGCTGACCTTGGCGATAGATCAGCTAGTTGAGAATTAACGTCACATTAAAAAACTTATTCTAATTATAATTTTGGAGAAAATTACAAATCAAATGCATAATTAAACGTTAGTAAGTAGTTAGGTAGCTCCGCTAAACTCGCGTCTATGTAAATGCCTCCAAACACTGCATTAATATTAATATTATCGAGGACTTTGAACAAAAACTGCATTAATATTAATATTATCGAGAACTTTGTTTTAAAATCCCTTATCATTAAGTAGCGCGGACGCAGGGCGCGTCGGCTGTCGCCGGCGGCTGCGATACGCATCACGACTCGCTAGTTCGGGTGTCAGGAAGATTTATGGTATTTGGATTTGGTGTAATTGGACTACTTATCTTTTTGTATTGTTCTTAAAATTGCCTAACTGGGTCTATTGTTTCTCAGGCGTATGCTAAGTTATGTAATGTGGTAACTCCCTTAAACTTAATACATGGAGAAACTTAAATTTAACGCAACTCCTATGCTGTCTTATAGGAAAGTTTACATGGTGCAACTATTTTCAGTTTCAAACTAGTTACATCCTCTTAGATGTGAAACGATATGTAACGAAACCTAGAATTTTTATTTAGCTACTTCCATGAGAGATGAATTTCATACATATTGAAATAAAAAATCTTTGAATATAAATAACTGGAGCGGCAATAACATTGCTTTTGAGTTTCATTGTGCATGTCTAAGGCATTGGTCCCACCGGCTGGCGAGTAAGCGAGTAAAGTTGGGCGAGTAACAGTTCACTGCGGGCTGACCAGGCACAGTGTGATCAATCGGCCTTTCCAGATCCGCATTGTAGTTTTGGACCAGTCGGCATAAGCTAACAGAAACGGTCTCGATTTGGACGGATTCTACAATAGGGAAAGTTGTTAAAATTACTTTTGCAACGGATTAAAATCTACTAGGAAATCTATATCAAAACGTAATTTCCAAGAGTTTTTCAATAATAACCATGACTTTCACTCTCACCCGTTACGCCGATTCATAGGTAAGTAGTACCTACCATCAAAGCAAAACACGTTGGATATAGGACGAGCGTGGCGCGCACATGTGCGCGGGAGTCGAGTGACACACACTTCGTAATTACTCCCCGGGGCCCCCACAAATAGAAGCACAGCGCATGTCGCTTTGTGGACTCGTCATCGTTGATGGTGGGTCTTGCGACTCGAGGCCTACTGTCATTGCCAGGGAGGTTTTAAAGATGTGGCTTTAAGTACATTATGCAAGATGTTATGAAGTGTCAAAAACTCAAAACGTTGAGATAGTATGATTTTCTTTTTTTTTAAAGCGTACTGAAAGACATTATTGTTTACGCTGCGGACCTTTAGAATTATAGCGACCTAATCCATTTTTTTTAGAATTTTGACTTTTAGTCACAAAATTTTCCCACAACTTATAATTTGAGTGCGATAACGGTACGGCAAAGAACTTTGCCGGTATTTAATGGTTACGTTACGTTACCATAAAATACCCTAATCGGACTCCAGTTAAGTAAAATTCCTTATTATAATTATACCTACATACGAGCTGTGTGGTAGCTACATGTATGAAAACTTAAATTAAAATTAAAAAGAAACCTTAAAGTCAAAATCAATCATTTTATTTGTTAAAATAATTAATATGTACGAGTACCTTCATAACTAACTATAACATTCTATCAGGTAGGGCATGCTCCCGGTACTGAGTTTGTATGGCGAGAACCGGGAATTCCCGGTTCCGGTACCGTATTTGTATGGAAATCCAGTACCGGGAGCATACCCTGATTCAGGGGTTAGAAAGAGTGTCTTTTATTAGGCTGGGGCTCAGTGGACCCCGGAGGCGGAGACGAGTGGAGCGGAGAATCACATTAGTATTCGTTGTTTCCATTAATATTGACATTGAGGAGATATGGATTTCAACTAATGTCATTGGTCGATCCTACACGTCTCCTCTCCGCTCCGCTCGTCTCCGCCTCATTGGAGCTGCAGCCTTAGATTTAACTTCGCTTATAGCGACATTAATAACAAACCTTTGTGTAACGTGGGTCGGTTGCCTCCCTGCGTCGGAAACAGCGAGTACAGCGGAAACCGGGATACACCTGGAAATGTAAACTCAATTTTATATCATCCTGAAACCATTGTTTTTCGAGGCAACAAGTAATGCGGTACAAACTGGGTACCAGGATATCATACCTTGTTGCAGGTCAGAGGGCGGGCGGGAGCGGGCGCCCCCCGCCGCCCCGCCCAGCATAGCTCTCCTTGATACACCTCACCACCTGCGAACAACAGATTATAAAATTAATATAATTAATATTTGGAACTCTTTGGATTGATGATATCCGCGTGTTGATTAATACAGAGTATTAACCAAATGGACGAGTTGGAGTAATAATTCTAGAATATGGAATTTATTTGTAAACAACCTTGAGTATCATTTTATTTGCGGATTTAAGAGTAAAAAACTATAAGGGTTCCGTTTTTGCCATTTTGGCTACGGAACCCTAAAAAAGGTCACGAATTACAGTCAGCCACTACTTCTAAAATTATACTCGTACATACTTGTCTCTTTCTATAACCTCTCTATATCCTCTAGTAGGTATATTATATTGCTCGTACAAGTCGTACACGTAATAAGTGGATTGCTACATCGGATCAAAAAGACCGATACCTACTAGTTGTTTGGTGGTAGGTGTTAGATGAAAATTCGTTCACAAACACGACAACAATTGCAATGTAGGTATGTGTAGTTAATGGAAAACAGACGAATTCTAGCTTAAAAGTTACAAAACTACATGTAGGGTACATGGCTATTATTTATTTTTACTTTGGCAGCGCAATGTAAAATTGCCATTTTTAGGGTTCCGTACCAAAATGGTAAAAAAGGAACCCTTATGGTGCGACTCTGTCTGTCTGTCTGTCTGTCTGTCTGTCCGTCTGTCACAGCAAGATATCTCAGGATCTACTGATGCTATCGACTTGAAATTTGGAATAGTGTTAAGAACCGCTAACCCGAGCTTATGGGATGTAAAAAAAGTCTTGTAACTTTTTTACTTTTTTTTTAAAGGGGTCCGTAATGAGACTTTGAAAATTGAAATTAGGGCTATTATATTTGTTAGTCTTTGGTTGGTTTGTTTTGTACTAAAATCATGTTCATATTAAAATGCCATGACAAACTGGTAGTAAAATACACGATGATGTGCTGTAATAGCCAGACATAAGGTCTCTTTTGATGTGTTTACATGTTATGTACGTTTGAGATGCAGTTGTACGTACGTACGTACGAACGTAAGGTTGGTCGGTCACGTAACGTCCCGGGTTCGGTGACTCCAGTCGGACGGTTTATTGAGTAATCGCTCCATTCGTCGATTTGAAAGTGAGAAGCGACGCGAGTTACCAGGACAGCAGATTTTGAAAGAGCGCTATTAAGATTTTCGTAGAGGCATCAAGATGACGTCAGACGTAGTTAGATGAGTATGTAACTGTAGGTACCATGACTGTACCGAGATATCGCAACTTTTAGATGCTACCAGAAATACCTATCGTGCTAGTTGCGCTACATATCCATCGATGATCGATCATCACTTGAATCCATAGCCTGCGGCCCCGCAATCTGACGACACTCGCACCATCTAAATGACTCTTTAGATATTTTTTAGTCACTTCATCTAAAATTTTTAGAATTTGACTACAAGTTGCTTTTAGTCATAAAAAGACGACCAGAATTCAAAAACCAAAATAACCAATTACATTTGCATATTTCACTTAGGTCACTATGAGTGCGAAAGGCGAAAACGACACAAAGCAAAAACGGAAAACTTCCACTGATGAAAATTACAAGTAGGTAGGTACATAAATTTAAAAAGGACACGAATAAGTGTAAGTTATCCCCTTTTAACATTATTTTCCCCTGTTGCAAGTTAAATGCTAGAGATGAGGCATCGGCTTTCAGTTAGTAGGATGAAGCGCGGATTTGAGGGTCCATCCGCCAGCATCCGCTTGTTAGAGACTGAGGCTGCGTTTCCACCAGAGCCTCCAACATGCCTCGCTCAGCTCGGCCCGGTATTGGTGGATTTTTTCCTCGCACGCCGCTTCGCTACCTCGCACAGCTCTGATTTGTCTTTGAACTTTTGTCTAGTGCAAAAGGGTTACAAGTCAATAACCAAAACCAAAAGAGAGAGTCGTACCTACAATAGAGTTGTGACCTTTTGTTCCTGGTATAATTGTGACTTGTATCCTTTTCTATTATACCCACAGTTTTATTCTTTTTTCCACTCGGTACCATTGGTTTAAAATCTCATTCCGCAAATACTTTTTATAGATCTATTAACGTAGAATGAAACTTATGAGTGGTAATTTTTAAGCTATCCTTAGTCGTTTGAAACGCGCATCAACTTATCCTATTTTCAACTATTCAAGACCAGTCATGAAGTTCTTCCTACTTATCGAAATATAATAATTAATAAGTATGGAAGCGTAATTGGGCTATTCTTCAGAAATATGTCTGCGACTCATTCATCCGTCTCCATACATTTAGTATGAAAAAGGGCCAGATGAATGAGGTGACTGCAGACATATTTCTGAAGAATAGCCCAAGTAACGCTAAAATTCGGCCCCACGGAATACGTGCTAAGGGGGGCGGAGCCTTTTTGCTGAAGAAAAAAATTTAGCGTCAATTGAATTTATTAACCCCTGGTGGATTTAAAAAAACAGCCTTAAATTACTTATTGAAGTTATTGATTTAGAAAAAGCATGCAAGACTAAAATTAAGCCTTGTGGTTTCTTTTGTTTTACATGAGTGTGGTTAGTTTTTATGTTAGTCTAACTAACGTAACCTAACCAATAAAAACTTATCTAATAACCGGTTGGAAACAGGTCGAGCTGAGGCGGTGAATCGTGGGAGCACTAAATCGGTCACCTCGTGTTTATACACCCCTGGTACGCGTTAGGTCTAGATTCTAGACTTTCTAGACGCACTAGACTACCTAGGTCGGCTCTGTACCTCTAGCACAACTGTGACACGCGACTCTTTCTCGCGCGAGATATGCTACCCATCTCTTTCCAATCAATATAGTGTGACAGTGACAGGTGATGCTCTGTCGCACGAGAAACGAAGTCGCGGCTAGTTATGCTAGACGTACTGGTCTTGCTAACGAATTTAGTAAAGTGCTTTCAGTTTTTATTTAAGTTTAAGGTTATACAAACATAAAGAGGGTCATTGTTTTCCACGGCAACAGTTATGGTTAAAATATGTTTTATTTTATAGGTTGATTCATTTTGTTTGCGCGAAATGATATGAAAAGTCGCAAAAACACAGAATTTACGTGTAATTTTGGCTTTTAAGGTTAGCGCGCTAGCATCATTGGAAACTAAACGTTTTTTGTTAAAATTATATATCTTTTTGGATTTTAGAGAGTTCTCATGTCATTTCGCGCAAATAAAATAAAAGTATCACGCTATAAAATAAACATATTTCAAACATGGCTGATGCAGCGGAAGCATACAGCAACCCTCTAGAGTCCAACCGAATTTTCGGTTTCGGTTTCGGCCTAGTATCGGCAAAAAACGGGTTTCGGCTTTATTTCGGTTTCGGCTGCCACCCGGCCGTAACTATGGTCGAAACCGAAACTGAATTTGAGGGGTTTCGTGCTGCGATCGGATAATCTTTTTTTCTAAAAGGACAGATAATTTATTTTAAATAAGAAGTTATAATTAATGATTACTCTAAATATCAGAGACTAAATTATTTATATGTTGTTTTTAAAAATGAAGACTGACTGATTATGGTTGTAATTTCTTCCACTAATTCTTTCCACGAAAACATGACCTTATTGGAAGTTTCGGTTTAGGTTTTGGTTTCGCCCGAAACTGAGATCAAAGCCGAAATTCGGCTGATTACGGGTTGGTACCTATTCGGTTTCGGCCGTGAAAACTAGTTTCGGTCGGACACTACGACCCTCTTTATGTTTGCATGGAAAACCGACCGACTCGAATCACTTTAAGGCGCGGTAGGACCTGGCTCGCATTTCACATACAAACTAGGGTCGGGCGGAATGCAGATTATTGCAGATTATCTTCGATTTCTAACATAAAAGTATACGTTATCAACCCAAACATGAGAGGATGCCCTGCATGACTGTGAAATCATGATTGTCAGGTATTAATTTTGTCAGAAAAGGTAACTGGTGATGAACAAAATGAAAAAAAAATGAAAAAAATACTTTATTTTAAAGTGTTTTCGCGCTACTTTTCTATCGAGCGAAGTGTTCGCTATCGTGTTCTAAGTGAGAGGAAGCCCTAGATACAGTTCTGAATATTATTATATATGTTTTACAGTGACCTAAGAGTCAAATAAGTGCTCTAAAAATGATTTGGAAACTAGGCTTCCGTGCCCGATTCTGGTCTCACCTCGCCTTAATTACCACATTTAATGCATCTGTATGTGTAATTGAATACAGAAGTTATCTGCTTTGCCTTAAGATTAACTGGTAGAGAATGCATTGAATGTGGTTAAATAATAAGTAATTAAAGTGATTTGAGTATTTAATTATGCAAACGGGAACCAACCCATATTTAAATGTCTTTGAAATTTCTACTTTATTGCGCGGATGACTTTAGTGTTTGCATAATTGTGTCCAATTTTCTTTTGCACAATAAAGTTTAAATAAATTATTTTAAATTAGTAAATAATTAGGTAGTAATTCTCGCTTTGGCAAAACGAGCTAATCTTCAAACAAAGAACAGCAAAAATAGGCTTCAATCATGTGAAATTATTTATTTGGGCCCGATGATTCTACTCTAAAAATATTACACGTTTATTTCAATAAGTAGTTTGTGTTAGGCCGGCTTTACACCTGTAAGTTTTACTTACGTAAGTAAGGACGCAGCTATACGTTAGACTGAGATAGTCAGTCAGCTATCTCAGTCTAACGTATAGCTGCGTCCTTACTTACGTAAGTAAAACTTACAGGTGTAAAGCCGGCCTTAAGGAATAGCTATTTTTCTATTCAGATAAAATAGAAATTATCGCATATTTGCTCTATAAATGGACATACAATGGGTACCTAATGTCTACTAGTCTAGCATTTTTAATGCTCACTTTCTGCCTAGCGTTCTTTGGCGCCACAAAGACGATTTATCTTTATCTATGGCCGCGTGTAGAACAAAAACCCGTGGGAGTGTAACGGTAGTGTTGCCAGCGCAGAGACAATGGCCGACGTCACAAGACGGATCGCGCGGCAACACTTATACGCTGCGTCTAATTAATCGCAAGTGTATCAAGATTCTTTTATTAATCGCCTCGTGATGTGAAAGTGGCATGTTTGGGAACCAGCTAAATATCTTTTTTTTTTTGATTAATGGGTGCTATCATTGAATCTACCGAATTTACAATGTCCGAAAATGATTCATCACATTCATCAGTCCCGATTACGCTAGCCATTTAGCAATACATCACACAGAATGCACTGGCTAAAAGCAAGTGCAGGGAGGGACGAAAAACAAGAACCGTTTCATAAATAGCTATAAACAAGCAAAAGGCCCGCGCGGCGACTCATAAAATCCGGTAAAATAAAATCTGTATAAAACGTTCCATTGTTAACTAAACGCGTCATTACGTCACAAAAACAACGAAACAAGTTATTGTTACCAAAACGCCACATTTGAATAACTTAAGCAATAAAAACAAAAAACTAATAAGCATTCAAATACGAGAAAAAAACACAAAGAAGGTTTACCGCTCATCATCGAAAAAGGACGGATGGTAGAAAAAAGAATATTGTTCCTATTAAACAGTGAGAGTTGTGAAGAATAAATTATAAGTTCTAACCGAGCTGAGAGGCCGGTCGGTTGTACCGTTTACGGACGGATTAGGCCTTCTTGGAACTCGGGCGGAGTCTCGAAGGAATAGCGTCTTGAAAATGCTCTCCAAGATTTTATTTACGTTACGCCCGTCGGAGTAATTCATCGAAACGTTGATTAACATTACAATGGCTCGGCTGAGTGACGTTTACTGTTAAGGGATATTAGCAGTCTCAGAGACATACAGTCGGCTGACTGAGACGTTTAGTTTAGATTAGATCAGTGGTTCCGAACTTACCCCTTTAGGGGTAAAATTAAGTTTTCTCAGGGGTAATACTCACATTAAGTCGTTTTTTCTTTAAGTACTTTCATATACTTGTCTGTATTACCTATTTTTTGGAGGGGTAAAGATACAAATCTAGAAGGGGCCTGTGGGTGATGTGGCAATAAAGGTTAGGAACCACTGGATTAGATCAATCGTTTCGAGCAATGTGAAAGTGCGGGAACAGCACTAAATCGACAAAATGCGGACAGTAAAGGAAACATATCAGGCTTAAAAAAAATATTTGTGATGTGACAATTAACGTGTCCATACGATATTGTATACAAACTGCTTTAGAAATGCACTACTACGCTTGTCGCAGATTTAGGTTTTTTTTTAAATTATACAGGGTGACTGGAAATTCGCCGTATATTTCTTGATAGGGGTTTTTTTACAGCTCATTTGCAATGATTTAGGCCCAGTCAACTAGGGGTCAAAACTCCTTGGTTTTCGAGATATTCAAGTTTTTTGGTTTTCTTTGTAAATACCCGCCTCTTGACATAAAACTGGTGATTACACAAGCGTAGCGAAGATAGGTACCTTGAAACAAACAAATCGGTAAAGTGATATTACGTACCTATTTAAGAGTTGTTATTATTTATTTATTTATTTATTACTACAGCAAAGCAAGGCAGGCAGGCACGCAGGCGGGCAGGTAAGTGCTCTTACACATTCTAGAGAACATTCTACAGTTGCCTCACGTTACGAAAGTCATGCTTCTCGTGAGGAAACTGTTTCCTCATCAGTACAATACACATAAAGCGAATTAAGTCATTATTTGGGTGTTCTCTTCGTGAGTCGGGAAATTAGGCCGGGGCAGAGGTTATGAGCTACGTGACATGGAACATATCCATCCGTTGACTTCGCCTAAGTGAAACCATCTAAAGTATCTAAAGTAAACGCCATAATTAGGCGAACTAGTTTGATAGACAGAAATGTTGCCTGGCTCCCAGAAAATTAAATAGTTATTGGTAAATATCGATAAAATGTTGTCGACAATAATTTGCACGCATCAGGATAATTGGTCTAAGACGAAAAAAAAATATGAATCGTTTAATCGTAAAATCTGTCCCAGAATTTATTGTCTCACCTTACTTTATTTATTAGGTTATAAATTACTTACGTCACAGTCATAGGTCACTGGGAATTTCTTTATTTTTATTATATCGACAAAACATCACTGGCAACATTTGTGCTTGTCCAACTGTCAAACTAGTTCGCCTATACGAAATATATATAACTATAACTAACTATAAAATATACGAAACTCATACGAAATTTAGGTGGTTCAATGCAATTTCCGCGCTTCACGGCGCCAGTGTGCAAACAAGGTTGCGATTGTGTAATGTGTAGGTAGGGACTTTTTTGCAGTTCATAGACGAGATAGTCTAAAATCACGATTATCGCTTATTGAATCAACCTGTATTTAATAATTTTGTGATGCACACATAATAGTACGTTACATAACTAGGGTGGTAATACAAAGAACGGCCGAGATCGCAGAAGTTTGCGGCCCGAGCTGCAAGCGAGGGACGTAAATATGCGATCGAGGGCTTTCTTTATTACTTCACGTGTTGTGTACATAATGTTTATGTCTACACTTGGCCAGAAAGAGACGCGCAGCGTGCGGAAAAAGTCACTTTATGGCCAGGTGTGGCATAAACATTATTACATTATCATTCACTCGTTCAATCCATTCGTGCCAGCTCTTGTGAATCGACTTGTGTATTGTTAGCAATACATGCTACCGTCATCATATAAGTACCTGTTGATGATAAAGAAGATTTTTTCAAAGCATTTTTATATAAACGGTACTAATAATTCATACGTTAACGTGGGCTAATGTTGTGCAGCTCGACGACCATTCGCCTTTTTGCGTGTTGGGTCGATGGCACTATTTATGCCAACCCCACCTCTACCAGAAAGCCTAGCAGACCCTGATGAGAGAGCTTGATGATGCCGACGACTTCTGGGAGTGACCCCGGTGTTCCGAGGTGGTGTGCTCAGTACTAATACCTTAAGCCTTAATACATATCAGCAGATTTGGTTAATGATATTACAATCGCAGGTTAATCCGTATACGTAAGTAGATAAATCGTCTTACAAAATTGCATCCGAATTAACAGAAATACCTACATTTACAAAAGAAGTTAAATAAAGCTAACACACCAATGTGGCGCGAAAACCAGAAGAAACGAGTAAAAAATGTAGAACTTAAAAGCAAACATAAACAAGAAACACTCCCCTTAGACATACAGACGTTAATTCACGTTAAAAAGGGACACCACTCCGTGTTTTGCGGCGGCAAGCCTTCTACGGCTCGCGGGCGTGAATTTTAATTACCTAAAAGTATTGTATGCCAATTCATCTTTTAGAACACAAAAGATGTATACTAAATAGTGTAATATCTCTATATGTTGGCTCTATCTATCTACAAGCTACGGATGTCCATTGCTGGCCTCCTCCATGGATCGCCACAGAGTTATTGTATTTTTATCATGAGCACGTAGTACGATCGGTAGCAATCCGACTGATTGTAAGGTGTGTTCTGTATAGAAGTGTCTGTTGAATTCCCCAAACATTCAACCGCGGCTCCGACCGATCGCCACAACATATCGGCTGTTAAGTTGCGAGGCGTGTAGCTTACAATATAGCGGAACAAACTTCAATTTCAACTTTCTAACTATTGTTTAATACAGTGGGTTCTCGATGGAACCTCTCTCAACTTCCCTCGGTAAGGTTATTAGAGCAATTTGCGACCCTATCGAATGTCTGGAAGCCGGCCAGGGAAATGCAAATCCGTGGGTTACTATGTTTGCTCCCGACGAGGGTGTGCACGATTTGTCAAAGCTTTGAGTTGCGCGGTTAACGAATGACTTTGAAAATGTGGAGTAGCAAAATAACCCCTACGGTATATACATATAGCGCTGTAAGAAAATAAAGAACATGAACAATTCGTAATCACCAGATCGATCTATCCGGATATTCAAGTTTCGTCAACTGTTTCAATCATTATCTTACCTACATAACAATCCGCATCCGCTGGGACCAAATGCAGCCAAATTTTGTGTCTCACTGCTTGACAAAGGTGACTTTTTCACTCCTATAGCAATTAGCAATGTGTGACCAACTGACCAATCCAGGTCGAATGCATCTAAGTTGTCCCGCCATCTCCTTCTCATAAAGAACTTGCAAACAAACCAATCATTACAGATAATTTAGGTATTTCGTTCAATGATGCTGAAGAGTTGAAAAATTTCAACCAACATTTAAAACCAAACCAATTTTCGGATTTCGTAATCATTGTCTTCGTAGAGCTTATTCCAAACGAAACAATACTAGGCACGCATGAATGTCAAAGGATCCAATCTAAATTCTGCATGAACGGCGTCAGTCTCCGGGGAGGATGAAACAAGACGCGCTTTGTGGAATGGGTTCACGGATAACCTTCAGGACGTTTTGAGGTCGTCTTTTATGAAGATTGGCTATAAAACTCGGTTTTACTCGTATGAGGACTATTATTTAATATTTAGGCCATCCCACGGGGTTATATTTTATGTCAGATTTATGTCAGCGTTTTGTATTCATCACTTTGTGACACAGTTAAGACCATTTTATTCGCAAAAATTGTAACAATACTTTCAACTAGAATTAACGGCGTAAACAGATTTCTAAACAAGAGTTTTATCTAAGTATAGGGTGGGTGTGCCGGTTGGCGGACAGTTAACGGAGTTACTGACTTCAACCTCTTTAAAATATATGTTATATACGAAAAATAATGGTGATAAGTATTTAAATATGTCAAGAATATAGTCTTTTTGTGAAAAAGTAATGGTACTATCCTATTCAGCATGTGAATACGAATAAAATGGGAAAAAATTGAAAAATAGCCGAAATTTCAGTTGGCGTACACTTTTTTCAGTGTGCGGACAATGGTTGCCAGTTAGCGGACACTGAGTTTTATGCAAATAAAATCGCAAATAATACAACATAGAACATAATATATATTTTAATATTATATATATATTATCCTACTAATATCATAAGTACTTAGTAGCACTTAGATAATAAAAAATAGGCAATTTTTAATGTTTCCTTAAATAACTTGCAAAAGTTTGTTTTGGTCACACATGAGTTCAAGTTTTCGGGCTTGGAGAACATTTTTCTCACAATTGTCTTCCAAGACGAGTTTAGTGGACCAAAGACACGAGCTCAGCCGGTCCAGCCTCACCAGAGGTCGCTTCACTCGGCGCCCTAAGAGCTTCCTCACTGACCCGGACGACGACATCTCAGCAGGATTCGAAAGACTCATCGCTGCGATGTCGTCGACGGAGTCCGACGCACGCAGCATCGTCCCCGTCGGCGGGTTCGACCTCTTTGCGACAACAGCACACAAGGGCCGCGTCCCGACTTGCCCCAGAACCAGAATGTCGTGGATTAACTTCACTCCTAGTCGGAACCGCAAAGCCCCGCCAAAAGCCGCAATGCCGCGCCGCCAGGTCAGAGTCTCCGACCTTGCTCGGGCGTCGGGCCCAGCTAAGTTTCTTGGTGGAGTCTTCTTAGCTGGGCTAGGTTTAGCGAACCGGCAACCAAAACTCCTATTCGTTCGATTCACATACTCACATAAGGACAGGTTGATCCGCTTCAACCTCCCCGCTGGTCCGCTGCTCACTTTGAGCAATCAGCGTAACTTCAAGGTGGACCGGGATTAGCAACCTGGTTCAACCCTAAGCACCCCCGGCTCCTACTTAGTCTGATCCACTCAAGGTAGTACGGCCAGCGACCTGGTTCGACCTCAGGGAAAGCCACGGCCCCCACTGGGTCCGATTCTTGCAACAGCCAGTAAGGCT
This sequence comes from Eudemis profundana, assembly GCA_947034925.1. Lineage (NCBI taxonomy): Eukaryota > Metazoa > Arthropoda > Insecta > Lepidoptera > Tortricidae > Eudemis > Eudemis profundana. The sequence continues at coordinate 21,066,834 of OX344805.1, read as the reverse complement.
TGCAAGTTTGTCAGGCTTAAAAAAAAAAGGACCGAAGACACTGACATCTGGCGACTGACTGCCGGCTGAAACAGAAGTTGCAGCCGGCAGTCAGTTCTCTTCTTTGTCGTTACAGTCTTGGTACAGTGGTCGTGGCTTTCATGGCTTGAGTGGCAAGCTTAACCACACGGTGCCATTCTTCTCTGATAGATGCGCGCCTGGTGCTCTCGTGCAAAGGGCAGTTTGTGGCAAACTTGACTTGGTCGGTCCACCTCATGGGAGACCTATACTGTACGGTTAGCACCGTCTACTTTGCCATGAGCAAAGCTTCAGGCCTTGACGCGTGTCCGAAAAAAGTGAGGACTGTACTATGGAGGATAGGGGCTGTCTTGTTCTGTCTGTTTAGCTCTTGAAGAATGGACTGGTTAGTGCGAAATTCTGTCCGGGATATGCCAAGCATTCTTCGCCAGTGCCACATTTCAAGCGTATCTATCTTGCGTTTCTCGCACTCTCTTAGAGTCCATTCTCCATCTGACTTCATTTCAGCTCCCATATAGGTTCTGGTTCTTTTGGCTGCAGAGTATCATGACGCTTTCCAGTAAGACGGTCGTGGAGCGTTGAATGAGGGATGCTAAATGCTTTAACGAATTCGCTTAAAGTTTAAGGGAAACATGTTTAAGGCTTAAACCTTTGCCGTGTGTCTAAATTGCATTAAGTGCCTTCTTTAAATCTTTATCAGAATATTTTACTTTTGTTTTAGTTTTATCTCTATATTTTGGAGGTAGCATCTAAAATATAAATCAATAGCATTAAAAAACACCCCGACTTAAAAACTTCGACCTTTTCATTTCAAATTCGGATATCTCATGAACGGCTAAAGCCATTTCGATGACACATGTTTTTTCAAGAACCATCACTAGAAAACCTGCTTTCAAATAAAAAAAAAAACACATCTTAATCGGTTCACCCGTTTAAGAGCTACGGCGCCATAGATAAACACACAGGTAGACAGACACACACACATAGCGTTCTAACTTATAATACCCCTCTTTTTGTGTCGGGGGTTATAAATGGCTATAATAATCACGGCTGTTCGCATACTGAAAGCATATTTACGTTGTTTCGGTCCACCGGACACCAGTTTTTTAACAAATTTTTCAGTTAATTGTACAAAATATCAACATAGGCCACATAATTAAAAGGTTTTACCTACAAAGCGTTTTTTTTTAAACCAAATTAATATATTTTGAGTCCCAATAATCACATGTGTCCGCATACTGAAAGCATATTTTCGTTGTTTTGGTTCACCGGACACCTGTTTAGTGATTAATTTCAAATCAATTTTACTATGATTCTTAAAAGAAAAAAGTGGTCGCAATCTAAATAGTAACTTGTAAATCCATTAATCTTAACATATCTTGAATGTTGAGAGAGTTTTTAGCATTACTTTTAACACAAAGTGAAAATCAAAATTCGATAAGGTATCTCGGTTGGCGACCACGTGTCCGCCAACCGGTGTACCTAACAAATCCGCATACCGGTTCTGCGGACACTTAATTTTTATTAAATTGAGAGAGAATATATTACTAAAATTCCATAACATCCAGTTAAAAGTTTCATAATTAACCTAACTAAACATCTAATAGCAATGCAACATTAATACTAATTGATAAACTTACAGTCAAGCCCCGAGCGCCGCGGCAATTTTTCTTGTAACTTACCGTACGTCCACTCATCACACGGTAATAGCATAAATTGACCGGCCAATCCCTGCATTAGGGTTCCATCCCTTGTTTTAAATATAATGCAGTCTTATTGCCCCACTACCTAAGATCCGCGTAAGACGTATTTTTATTCAACTAATCACTTGGGAATCCTATTTTCTTGATTTTAAGAAATGTTGCCGGCCATTTGTCCGCGAACTGGCACTGTCCGCGCTACCGGCACAATGACCCTACTCCATTTTTAGGGTTCCGTAGCCAAAATGGCAAAAACGGAACCCTTATAGTTTCGTCATGTCCGTCCGTCTGTCTGTCTGTCTGTCTGTCCGTATGTCACAGGCATTTTACTCAGAAACTACATGATGGATATTGATGAAATTTGGAATATAGGTGTGTTTTATGAGCCGCTACTTAGTTTGGTATATAAATAATTAAAATAAATATTTTTAGGGGGGGCACTCCATACATATTAAAGACAGTAAACAATTTTTTTTTCAGCAAATATCAACGTGTGGTACATAGTTCGACAGCTCTTTAAAAAACATTATAAGCTTCCTAAGTAATATTTTTGATTAAGTGAATGTATTTGGAAATAATCGCTCCGAAAGTTGTGTAAATTGTGTCCCCCCCCCCCCTCTATTTTCTAAACCGTGCGTCCGAAAAATATGAAAAAATCACGAAGGTAACGCTTAGGTACTTTCAACGAAAATTATTTTCAATAAGATCGAATTAACCGTTTTTGAGTTATTGCCGATAAACTGCGCTTCTCAACAAAAGGACGTAATTGCTATGAAGATACGCTCTTTTGTTGTCATACTTTTTTTACATCGTATTTTTTACCTTATAGTTACGGCTATGGAACCCTACACTGAGCATGGTCCGACATGCTCTTGGCCAGTTATTTTAGATGTGGAAAGGTAAACAAACTTGACATTTGTCAACTTGATGTTTTTTATCAGGTACATTATTGACTACATTGTGAAATAATTTCATTCGATACTAAATACTTGATTTTTATGTAAACAATTTATCTAATTAATAAACTGAAAAAATAAAGCAAATTTCTTTGATTTTACTTTGTTTATTCTAAAAGCAAAAATCAAATTAATTTTTTGCCTATATTTGCAATCTTGGTACAAAATGTTGCACAGTAAAATACCCAAAGAGCCAGAGGTTTTGAATAACAACGGTCAGGTTTTTAAACTCGTTGTCGTTATGATCAGTTTTTCAATACTGTTGCGATTTGCGAATAAAAAAATATAAACATTTATACATTAGTGACGGAAGTGTGCAGCAAAGAAGAGTATCCGAGAAAAGTCCAGCCAATCCACCCAGTAGTTACCCCGTTATTAGTAACAAACATCCAACCAAACATCTTCACAAACTTTCACATTTATAAAATTATAAAATTTATAAATGTGAAAGATGTATTAATATCGGACAAAGAAAACATCATGTACTTTTAAATTGTTCATTGATAATTACAAATGTTGACGACCACTGATTCTTTTGTTTACCAAATTTCCATATCTAAAAAAAACGGAGTAGGTATAAAAAATACAAGAGATAAGTAATATTCTTAAGGACGATTGTTTGTTTATCAATCTTTCCCCCTCACACAACAAATCAACAAACAATACATTACAATCAATATTAATAACATTCTCGAAATCGCTCGCCCATCATATTTAGTTTCCACCCACCAGGATGACATAGACGTGAGGGGTTGCCTGGCAGCCCCCCAGCAATGACGCGTCGGTGTAATATTCTATGGCAGGGGTTCCCAAAGTGTGCGCCGCGGCGCCCTGGGGCGCCGTAGAAAGAGAAAGTAAAGAGGGGCGCCGCTCTATCAAAGTGGTGGGCAAAGTACGGCCCGCGGGCCAACTCCGGCCCACGGGAGGGTTTCATCCAACCCGCCGGCGGTCCTTCGAAATAAGTAGTACGTATGGCCCCTGATAAAACAACATTAATTTTTGCTATAGTTCTGGCCGTCCTCTGAAATTTCTTATATTTTCTGGCCCGCCATGAAAAAGCTTTGCCCACCACTGCTCTATCATTATCTAAAACCACAAATAATAGCGAACTAGGGTAGGGCGCCGTGACGAAGTACTCAACTTATAAGTGCACCACGGGCTGAAAAAGATTGGGAACCCCTGTTCCATGGAGCTTATGGCTACGCATTTAGATATTTCATCGATGAGTTTAAGAAATTGCTGTAATTTTTGCTCAGAGGAGGCAAACAATAAGACTTAATCATAAATTCTACTATCTGCAGTAAGTGAAACAGAATAATAGTTAACTCAAATTGTTTCTCATCACTGAATCGCCAGGCCGTAAAATGTGTTCAAAAGCAAACATACCGAGTTATGAACATAGTTTCTGTTTAATAAAGGAATTATCTTTAATTGTGGGTTCGTTCAAAAACTGTGAGACCGCGAGCCTGTCTGCAATTAACAAATTATAATTAATTACAGCTGGCGTGAATTGGACAATTGAGATCAAACACGGCCGTTTTTAAACATGGCCGGTTGGTTAGTGTGGCTTATGGCTCCACGGTGTTTATACGATCCTAGTCATTTGAATTTGAATGGTTTCGTAACGACGACGTGACTTTGGTAAATTGGAGTTAGTCACGAATACCTATATCGGTTATGATGAATGCTTGTAGCGTCAAAGTTGTAATCTTTATTTTATTACAAACATCGATTATAATTACTTTATTTTATAGTGCCGTAGGCTTGCTCCCGGTACTGAGTTTGTATGGCGAGAACCGGGAATTCCCGGTTCCAGTAGCGTATTTGTATGGAAATCCAGTACCGGGAGCAAGCCCTAACTGTGCCGAATGTTGATTAAAATGAGAAGTAAGAGTCTTTTTCACATTAAAGATGCAGGAATAGTATAGGTTGAGACTTTGAGACTGTTGACAGCAGAGATGGGCATTATTCGAATAATGTTTTATTTGAATGATCGTTCGAATAAAAAATAATTCACGATATTTTTATTCGCGAATAAATCATTCCACAACTTTTCAAATGACGGATGATTTATTCGTTATTTTATTCGAATAAATCCAAGAAAAATATTTAAGGTACGACACGAATAATGACTTGTTCTTACGTAGGTACTTATATTGGTTCTAACACATAATTGACACAATGTGTTCCTAAAGGCTCAGGCTTCCTAAAGGCAGTTTAAATAATAAAAGTATGTTTTATATAAGTAAGGCAAAAATCTTAGTTCGTTCCGTTAGTACAAAAACAGTCTTTCAGTTCTGTTTAGTTATTATTTTTTCGAGAAAAGTTAATATGGTATTCCAATAAATAATTATTCGTGGCAATTCATTCGCGAATGAATCATCAGCGAATAATTTATTCAAATACGAATAATCATCCGCCAATTTTATTCGTCATTCGCGAATAATTTGGTTATTCTTATTCGTTATTCGTCATTCGAATAAATTTTGCCCATCTCTGGTTGAGAGTGCATTAGTCACAGAGTACCGGTTCCGACACATGGGCTTAGTTAGGTATACCTTACCGGAACCACTGATAACCGCTATCAGGCGCCTCTGTAGCTGCCCGTGAATGTTGCATTAAATAATGAATATTCATGCTCATATTATTCCTGTTACAACAAGTGGCATGACATTATTTCATCATAGACAGTTAATTCATCTTCAAGTTTTGAATGGTAGATATCGCAATTAGTACGAGTATGTACGCAACGATTACATTTTTGTTTACTTTTTTTAATTCCGGATCATTTAATGGAAATGCAAGCTACATATTAGGTACATATTAATTTCGGACGATAGTTACTTTTGTAATCGTGAATATCGTGATAAGGATAAGAATATACATTTTCAGTTTACCTTCATAAGTAACTGTAAATACTGTAATATTTCCATCTATTGAGCATTTACACGCCTACGAGTACTGATAATAAGGACACCGCCGGTATGTCATCAACGACACCCACACACACACACACACCCTATCCTTTTCACTCTACTGCGATGGAGAGAAAGTGACAGAGGCTCTCGTCGACGACATAGGTATCAGTAGCGTGGCGTCCAAAAAACTCGATTTCTACCGGCTTGCCTAATATCAGGCATTTGAGCACCTTATTGTACAGCTCTTAAGGAAAATGTACACTAAATGTGCATCGGCTTGCCCAAGGATATCTTTTACGCCACGCCACTGATAGGTATCGTGAGATGTTAAAGTGGCCTGTGAATATTTTATATTTGCATGATCGGTTAATAGGTCATTCTCATTTTTGTGTACACAGTAATTACCGTGGCTTTAATTGCTCTTTCTACACGTTCGACCTAACCGTCACAATATCATAAATTCTTTTTATCATATGGATAAGTGAATTTAAAAAAGTTATTACCTTTTTATCAATTTGAAATAGTAATAAGTGTAATAACGCCCACGGTAGTGACTGTGTGCACAAAAATTAGAATGACCCTAATAGTCCAGGTTACTTCTTCGAAAACCAGACGCCTTATACTGATTGCGGAAAAACATACTCATTTTATAATACACGTACCCTACTCAGAGAATATTTCTCGTCTACAAAATATAAGTAGATTATAGAGGTACCTTAGGTTGCAGAGGGTACGGGCCCTCCCGTGCTCTCTGATAATAATTCAGAACTGCAGACGGTACGGACAGCAGAGCCGCAGACACAGTTAGGAGGTGAAACTTAACTTTTGGGAACAAGCTAATTGCTGCGCCAAAACTACGGCAGCATAGCAGGGTGCCAGCAGGATATAGTACATTACACAACTAGGGTGGTAATACAAAGAAAGGCCGAGAACGCAGATTTTTGCGGCCCGAACTGCAAGCGAGGGACGTAAATATGCTATCGAGGGCTTTCTTTATTGGGGGGTATAAATCAAGCCTTCGATCGTATGTTGTTGTGTACATCATTTTATGTCTACACTTGGCCAGAAAGCGGCTTTTTCCGTACGCGTAGCAGTAAGGTTGCGTTGCGATTACGTAAAATTCTTCCAACTTTATAAAAATGCAGCGGTTTTCTCATTACGCTTATGACTAGTTATATGGGGGTCCATGTATTATTAGGATTAAGTCCCAATGTACTGGTTTGCAATGAATAAATGACTTAGGACTATTATAGGTATGTCATACAAAACCAATCCTTCTCATGAAATTTTACGTCAAATTCTGAAGCTACTGGCATCGTTATACGTTACGCGTCATGAATCCGTACCGTACCTACCTAATTACTTTCGGTTTCTGCTGATGGTAGTTTTTGAACGTATACAAATTGTGTGTTTGTTTAGGTCTTCCTGCCGAACGCTGCGCAGCCATGCGATCCTGGTCCCCGTTCATGTAATTATCTCCCGTGCCCCGAAAGCAAATTTTAAGTAATGTCAAAATGAATAATTAATAAAAAACAAGCTTTGGTGACTAAACAAAGTAAGGAGTTTTCAAGGGTTAAAAAGCATTATAATTAGTCCGTCACTACTCATTAGATCAAAAATCTAATTGAGATTAGATTAAAAATAACTAAATATTTTTACTAAAAAAAACCCGACCGCGGTGCACTTCAAAAGTGCATAAAATCCGCCATTTTGTTTATTTTAACAAACTTCATACCCAGTGACACTCGCGCCATCAAGACGAACCTAATGATGTATCATTTATCAAAATCGGTTGTGCCGTTGAGTAGCGAGCGGACATAGGAACGGACATACATACATACATACATACAGGTCAAACACATAACCCTCCTTTGGGCTTCGCCGCAGTCGGGTAATAAACGGGCATGTCTTCATAATTTTTTGTTTGATTGAGAAAAGAAGAAATATATATATAGTTCAATATTATTTTGATAATCTACTGACGGACACTTAGCCTTGCTTATGCAAAAAGTTAAAAATGATAACTTTTTGCATAAGCGAGATAAGCTTAATTCATGTGAGTTCATCATGCGACTGATCGCAACAAGGGAAAATGGCATAACCTGCATTCATATTAATATTGGTTGATGAGCGATACGTTTGGTTATAAATTGTTTATCAAGGTTTTCAATTTTCATAGTTATGCTGTTATTAATATGTACAGTTAAAACATGCTCACATTAAAAGCTTACGCAGTAGGAATGTGGACTCGATTTATTTTCTCATGCAAATCGACTCTGCTATTTGTGAGGAACAAATAAATATCTGTATAAAACCTACTGCGCTTGGACGAATACAACAGCCACAAATTTTAATCAAATGTACAGTCAGCTGCAGAGATAAGTATACCCCCTGCCATACTAAGAATGTATGACAGGGGGGCTACTTATCTCTGCAGCTTACTGTACATACGTACCGTCAGGGGCGTATTTTGAAATTTGGCGCCCCGGGCCAATGTACGTTTCGGCGCCCCAGAAGTCAAGGAAAAAAATTATTGAAATAAAAAATACAATATTTTTAATAAATTCTGATCGCACGCACGCAGGCGAGCTATCGCGCGTCTGTGTGGATACGTGTCGCGCGCTCCTAAAAGGCCGTAGTTGGACTACTTGTTCGTCTTTATACTTTGCCTCGAGAGCGGAACTTAACTTTGTCAAAAATCAAAAAAACCGTAAAAATAAGGGAAGGTCTAGTTTTTGGTAATACCTTCTCAGGACGTTTTTAAAGTAGACTAAATTTGCTACAATACCCATGAGAGTAAAATTGTCTCTGTAGACCCAATAGTTTCCGAGATGAAGCCTTTCAAAGTTCACAATTTTTCCGAACTTCGCCATTTTTTGCAATATTCTGTCGTTCTGAATGAATTTAGACCCTGATTCTTCGTAACCCCTGTTATACCTACTATGTACGTTATGTTATGGGATGTTAAAAATGAAAATGTGTAGTGTGAATGATGATGTTTAATGATAAGCTAATAAAAAAGGCAAGGACAACAAAAGTTAATAGGTTTATTAGTTAATTAGTTAGTAAATTGAGTTATTCAAAATCAATAAATTAAGTTATTTTAGCCCTCTTGGAGGGGCGGCGCCGATCGCAGTGAGGATGATCAGCAAATCAATGTCCTCACCAAAACAGCGCAGTTCAAAAAATTATGAATTTTGAAAAGCATAATCTCGAAAACTATTGTGTCTACAGAGATAATTTTATTATTTCATATTGTAGAAAATTTTGTGTATTTTTAAAAGGTCCTGAGAAGGTACTATCAAAAACTAGTCCTTTAGGGTCATAAACTCCAAAATCTGAAAACCGAAATTTTCGCGGTTTTTTTCGATTTTTGATAGTTGCATTGGCGCTCGAGGTCACAAACTTAGATTATTCATTCAACATTATAAACAAGTCTGCAAAAAATCAGAACTACTGGATTGGCGCAAAGTACCCCGTACTTTCAGGTGACAAGGTTACTGGATTATTCAATGTTTTGCAAAATAGGTTTCAATATTGAAAAACGCCCCCTCTTCCCTCTGCGCCCCGCCCGGGCCCTTATTCAGAGCATGTACTTATTGTACTTACCACGCCGTATGTTTTTAATAACAGACGCGCTCCATAGGTATTGACGAAAATTAACTTACGACCGTATTTTCGATAAAATAAAAAAAGGTGAGAAGTAAAAGTCAGTTGAATGGCACCAAAACCAGAACAAAAGGCAATCGGCCCGGGGCGGCTACGGCGCCCCTGGCCGATTGGCGCCCCGGGCCATGGCCCGGATGGCCCTAGGGTAAATACGCCCCTGCGTACCGTGCGTTAAAAATGCCTTTTATAAAACGTAATGAACCTATGACGTCATCTGTTCGGTCTCTGTACTAATTTTGTACAAAAAAAATACTCGGTTATGTTAAGAATTATTATTCCATTGCTATAAGCATTCTGAAAATAACTTGTATTTTTCTTTGGGATGATAAAAAATATATCGATAATGTGGAAATGTAAAACTTAAAAAAAACTGACGTCCCATAACTTTATGGTTTTATTTAGGTACCACATTTTGTTTTAAAATTCAATATTACTCAAAATACCTACCATTTACTACCTACTAATATCATATACTCACTCGTAACTCGAATAAGTTCCGGAAATCGAACTACAAAGTACGGCCGAAACGTGCAAAGTAACTACATATTATAATGAGTGAGAATTTACCCAGTTACAATAAGTTCTCCCCGGCTGAAGTTCAGTCAAAGTTCGCCGACAGTATCGCACCTTCGGGCCGGCAGCTTCAAACTTCGCTAATTGTTGCAGTTATTTGGCGTACAGACAACCTCAAATAGAATGTCAAAATGCTCCAATCAAGATACGGGAATAAGTAGGTATCTATATATTCTGATTGATTTATGTAAGTGGGCCAAAATTCTTTTCGATGCCTAATAAAACGTCCCTTTTACATTTAACGCCTAATTTGAATTTCTTACCAGTCAGTATAATATCCAAAAGAATATTATTTTGTTATTCAGAATAGCATACGCTCATTCCGAATGATAACTTTTGTCGGAATATGTGGGCTATGACTAGGGATGTAACGATACCAATACCGATACCGATATATCGGTGGCCGATATATCGGTATCGCCGATAATATACAACCGATATTTGAAGAACGCGAAAGGAATTTGTTGTATGAAAAAATCTGCAAAAAGTAATTTCAATTACTGACCTATTTTATGTATTGGGCTTTTACCTTGTGCAATGACAATTACTATGTTAATTAAATCTTTGGTTCTTTTTAAAAAATAAATTTGAATTTTGAGTTGACAATCTATAATTTCCTAATATTTTTATTTTACACTTTCACTTTTTTTTCTATGTTAAATATAGCCAAGTTTTAGGTGTAATAAGGACATACAAATATCTGAAGTTCATACTTCATTATTTAGCTAAGATATCGGTATCGGTATCGCCGATATCTACTACAATATATCGGTATCGGTATCGTATCGGCAAAACTATGTATCGTTACATCCCTAGCTATGACTATAAAAAAAAATTTTTGGTTACGACTTTTGTTACTATAAAAAACCCAAAATATCGAAATTATTCATAATAATCATTGAGCATGCGGTTGAGAACTAACGTAAAACTGCACTAAAAATATTACGAGACATCTGCAATTTTGTAAAACTGTCTATAAATTTTCATCTTCATTTTAGGCACTAAAAAGAATTTTGGCCCATTTACTAGCATTTACCTACGGCTCCGTCTGCCTTACCGTTATCCCAGAGGAACTCCTTAGCGGGATAAAATGTATGCTTTGTTTTGTTCGAATCCTGGACTTGGTCTACCTGTATGACAATTTCATCTCAATCGATTCAGTTGTCATTTAATAACGCATCCAAAACTCCAAACATCTTAAAGTATCATTTATAATATGTATTAGAATTCCACCTAAGCAGTCTATTAGAGATGTACCGTTCCCGGGAATATTGCCCAAAATTTAATTTGGGAATATTCCCGAACGGCACATCACTAAGTCTAAAACTGTAATAGCAGTAACTCAAAATAGAAATCAAAGCTTCTAGGCTTGCGTAACTAATTGACCGATAGACTTTTAATTACTACTAGTTTATGTTTTATTTTATTACACTATTGACAAAAACGGTCCATCAATCTTACAAAGACGATTAGACCTAGCCTAGTTCGAGATCGGTAATAAATAGCGCCTTCGAAAGTCGCACGAAAAATATGACAATACCATTATTGGTGGGATGCAGAAAAAAAGGGAAGTAAAAAATACCGCAGCGGGAAGTGAGAATACCGGCCTTTAGGGATGGGACACGTAAATAAATATCGATAATGTATTATGCGTTTATTCAGACGCCAAACTGACCAACGAGTAGTAAGTAACATTTTTTGAATGCATTATTCAGTGCCTACACAAATCTTTCTTTAAACATCTACTACAGTCTGTGCGGAAAGAAAATAGGATTTATTTTTGGGGGGCGCTGTAATGCTTTTGTACCGTATGTGCTGTATTTTCTGTTCTGTGCCCATACTGGTTAGGTTAGTTCCGTTTTTCGCCACGCCTATTCTCTTTCCGCACAGACTCTACTACGGTGCAATATTACAATTTCAAGAATATTACTCACGAATCGTGATAACCAAAAAACATGTATCTAATTTATCGGATATTACGGGAGTACGTATTATATTATAATAATAAAATAAAAGAGCTATACAACTTGTTTTTATCTTAATCGTTAAAATAAAATATGTGTTATTAAATTAATCGAATTATTATATAGATATAAAATAATACCAGTATGAATTCGTATCGCATCTAAATCTGGCAATTACACAAACGTATATAGATCTAGATCTAATGCTCATTAAGCTACTGGATGTCATTTTCTCATATACATACATATATGTACATAAATACCATCCTTAAACGTGATAGCATGCAACTTTTAGCGTCATTTAACTTAATGAAATGTTGTGTATTTAGCTGGGCAATAATACAGATTTTGTAGTTCGTTCCTATTCCAAAACATCGATACATTTATCCATATCTTGGCTCGTCACTGTATTTTTTCGTCGTCGACGCTACCTGGGCCCTAGGTGGAAGGTAGACGTTTCTCAGAACCGCCACTTGATAAGGCGCTCGAAAAAACATATCGTATTGCAAGGCGTTATGTTTGAATTATGACCGTTATGTAATGCTCGGTACAGTGCAATGATCATTCATGACCTCGATTAGCTGCGTGCTGGCTATGTTGCCCTGGTATCAGTGTAGTTTGGCTGGCAGACCTTATGAAACACGTTTTGTATGGTCGCTCGGTCAGTAAACAACGAAGCTCGATTGAATCAGTCAAGATAAATAATTGGGGAAATATTAAATCGTCTAGCAAAATATATATTTCACAACAAATTTGCTGAAAAACTAAACGAGTTTCTGTCTGTAGCCGGGCGTATTTTCGCTGGCGTAATTTCTCTGGCCACCAATATTTAAAAGATTCCTCCTCACTAGACTGGCATTCGTTGGTTACTTGTTAGAACTTGACTGATTCTACATTGTAACCAAAAGTCCAATTCTAATAAGGCAGAATCTTTTCAATATTCGCCAATATGTCAGGACAGCGAAATTACGTTTTTGAAAATACACCCAGCCATGACAACAAAATGTAAAAAAAAACAGCTAAGATATTTTACGACATTGGGATTTACTAGGTATGGTATTTCGTTTTCAGTCAAAACGAAATCATTTTGAGACCTTATTTATAACCTGCGGTGACTTCTCTTGAAGCAAAGAGCAGACTCGTGAGTATTCTTAATTCGTAATACTAAATAAAATTCCTCTATTGTTCCATAAATGTCTGGAACTTTTATCGTTGTTTATAAAAATCTTGGGAGTCTCAAACATTTGCTTCCTTTTACCGAAGATAAGATACGCATATACCTACGTCCGTCTGGTACTCAGTTTCTAAATAAGATTAAGTGGTGTAAGAAGTTTGTAGAATATTTTATCAGTTTGCGGCAGTATCACCGTTTCCGACCAATAAATAATTCTAACACTTCACACTATAAACACAATAAGAAACGTGAATACCGCCGGATACCAGTCTGCCAAAGAGGAAATGTTCGGTTGTTCGTTATCTTCTCTTTACAGAGTGTTTGATTGCTGCTCTTACTTCTTAGTTACAATTCAATAGTGATCCCATAGTGATAACATTCATGTAATTTCGTATAGGTACCTTTAGCCAAACCGAAGCAAAAGATAGTGAGTGATGTGCAAAAAATTAACACGAACTTTTTTTCGGAAAAATGTAATCGAATGATGAATATTTTTCCGTAACCGTGACTTCCGGAATATATACTAAATATATACATACTATCTTTTAACTAAGATACAATCTTAAAATATGTATTGCAAATAGCTATATGAGCTGGGTAATGGATGCTGTGACCAAGATGCAGTAACTAAGATGAAAACGTATTAGGAGAACATAACTGCTAAGGCATTCGCTTCATAATAATAGGTACAGTACAAGTACGTGCCGCAATTATTCACGATTCACGAACGTCCGTCCGTTGTACGAGTATAAAAATGCAGCGAACGTCTAGCATCCTGACCTTACACATACAAAAAACTATTGAATAATAATTAAGGATTATACTTTAAAATGCCTTGCGCACGTAGGTATATTACAGGCGGTTAGCACAAAATATAATGCTGTGTTTAAAAAATACTCGGTTATAAAGAGTGAATGATTATTAGGTACCTACTTTCTATTTCAGTGACAAGATTAATAATAGACATTCTGTTTCTAGCTAAGCTACGCGCTCAACAGGCAACGATGAAAAAAATAACTGTTCAAAAACTGCAACCGGTGCGTTTTATGGTTGCAAATTGTAGATAAGAACCGCACGAAGTGCAGTTTGCAATTTTAGCGGGGAATTAAAACTTTACGACGTTGTCACCCCAGGGCATGACCAGGGGCGCATGAATGGCTAACGACTCGCTCGGAAAGTTTATCGATTTGTGAAACTGCGCGTTTCGGACCACTCTAGTTGACATCGACTGATTGTAGCAACAAGAGATAACTTTAGAGAGCTTGGCACTACATTTTGCGTGACTATAAATACAAATTTATGTTATACGCAGCAAGGTTTATTTTGTAATATCATTAACTAAGTGAGATACGCTCTTCCGTAGGTTGCCGGTTGATTTATATCTAAATTGTAATTCGTGACACGAGAGTTGTTCCAGCGACATAATTGGCAATAACGCTATCTTATTACACACAACCTTTAACCTAAACAGCATTCGTCGCAAAGTAATACATGAACTAAATTTATTAGGTACTCTATTTATACATATATTTGACACCTCTTACATTATTAAACTATTCATTATATAAACCCTAATTTCACTTCACATAATAGTCCTCGGCCATTAACTGCCAAAAAACTGTATGTGCTGTAACCGGGAATATTGCTTAAAATCCCTCATACGACTTGAGAATATACCTTTGCGGCACATCACTAATTGTGATATGACAACAGCAATTATAATGGTTACAATTACAACAAACGCCGATATTTGAATCCAGAATTTTTCGAACGTTATTCTATCAGGTTCGGATGGGGTCCAATCCAAGGATTCACTTTTAGGAATGACTGCGTGTACGGAGGCCACAGCGAAACCTCTGTTTTGTTCTTTGTTTAGTCCATCTGCGATAATATCAACCAAGAGAAAGTGCTCAAAAATATCTCGCACGCACGGTTTTAAGGATTGATGGTGCGTTTACACGCGAAGAACATTCCCTGAAAGTTTAAGTCTCTACGTTGCAAAGAGTACTAAACTGGAATCGATGATTTCTGAGACGACTTTGACAGTTCAATATGCAAAAATAATAGGCACTGATCCAGCCAGCGGTCGGCAAACTGCGGCCCGCGAGCCTCGCTGGCTGTTTTGTATGTAAAGCATTACCATATATGTATTCAAAATTGTATAAAATCACCAATTATGAACATAGTGCGGCCCGCGTCAATTTCGTTAGCTACTATGTGGCCCTTGGCTGCCAAAAGGTTGCCGATATGGTGCCATGGCGACATGATGCCATGAATGGTATACGGCTACTCTGCTCATGCCGAACAGTGAAAATGTTCGTATTAATCCTCAATTTTAAAAACGGGAGAAGGAGGGTTAGTTAGTGGGAATATTCTCCATAACTCCTTATATAACTTCAGGTTATTCCCAGGAACTTTCCTAAACTACTAATCTAATAGTGATGAGACATTAATTTTACTACCTACTATGTTTTATCAATAACTTAGCTAGCAACACTGTCAATGGAATCGTAGATTCTAGTTTGAGATTCTCCTTTATTATATTCAAAGCAAGGCAACGTTGTATTCACAATATCGGCAGCATGATGAAACCACAATATTGTTAGCGCTTAATGACTAAACGTGCCATTATCGCAAAATACTTGGAAAGGCATACTCTCGCTACTTTGTATTCTTTTGCTACCGTGCCGTAGACCAAAATACAACCATCGATAAATCTACGTGATCTGGCACTAAAACATGTATTTTGTCCTATTTCATTAGAGTAGCATACAATGAAAGAGGCCGGTTCGTTTATAAAACTGCATGCGCACGTGACCATGGCCTAAAAGCACACTTTCTACACCGTGGGCCCGTATAACCCGACCAACTTTAACTATAGATTCTAACAACTATTAGAAGTAAAAAAAGTTATGTGACGTATTGTCGATTAACGCTTACTTTCCGATATATTCATAATTTTTAAAATAAAAACTCCCAAGTGCCCACAAGCCCTAATAAATGTGACTAAGATACTTTTACTGATTTTTTAAAATCCTTTAACAGCAATTAACCTTCGCAGTATTAGATGGTAAGCGATTACAAAACCAAAATATTGACCTTTCGTTTCCATTTTAGTTTTTTTTTTCCTTTTTAATAACTTTTCCTCCAGTAAGGACATGTTTATAACGAGGGACTGAATTTATTGATTTGTTTTATTCCATAAGACTATTAATGTAAAATGTCAAAATTCGACCTCTGTTGATTTTTTGAACGTTATTTACTTGTAATACCATCAGGAATACGTGGTTAAAGTTGGTCGGGTTGTACGGGCCCACGGTGTATAATTGTATCATTAACAAGCAGTTAGTGGTGGTCAGAAAACTGAAGATTATCTCAAACGTCTCTATATAACAGATTAAACAGTATATTAAAACGCAACTTAAGTTTTACCTAACTGTACCTCTAAATAAAAACCCCCCTTAAGAAAGTTTAAAAAAGCTAACAAGCCCTGGCTATCAATAAACTTATTGAAAGAAAAATGCCTTAGTTGCGGCCAGGGCACACACTTTTTACGCGACTGCCCAAAAAGAGGAGTGTCATGTTTTCAGGGTTTATGTATATGTATAGTCACGAGATGTATATCTTATTCTGCCGGGCTAGCAACTGGCCGTGACTTCGTTTGTTCCGCAACTAACTATATTTTGTGAAAAAGGTAGTAATAGTCTTGCGACCAAGAATAGCGCAGCAAGTTGCGCTACTTGCACTAGAGGTTGGACCAGGTAGTTTAACGAACGATCGCATCTTGGTCTAAAGCTTGTGACACATTCCCGCACTAGTGAATCATTTTGTGGCCAAGCGCTGGAAATGGCAATGTCGATGATTCGATATTCCGGTTTGCTTTTATGGGCATAATGCGCGTAACAATGCTGATAAAATAGACGTTTGCGTATTTGCCAAGAATTTGTTCAGATAATGGTTTGTTTTCTTGATAAAAGTAATAAGATTACTTATATTTGTTATCGCAAGAGCCACAAGGGAAATACTATCAGTGCATCATTAGGAATTAATAGGTAATCTGATATATACTATACCTGACGCGGGTATCGATATCGATATCCTAGAGTAGAGCACAAATTTAATGGAAAGTACAAAGTATGAGACCAAGGCGTGTTACTTAGTATTAGAACTTTAGTCACTTTTGAGTCAAATAATAGAGCTGCAAGTTCACGGAAAATATGCACAACTAACCTACCTATGTAATGAACATCATTGAACCTTGAGGTCGATAGAGTATCGATATAGTATGGGGTTGATAGACACGTACCATTGCCAGGAATATTTTCCAATCAGCTTTAGTCTTTGATTTACTTAGTAGAAGTAGTTTAGCTTAGGATACTTTTTTATTAACTGCAGTTTATGCATATTATGCTTGAAAGATAAACCGATACCGAATAATCGACTTGGATCGGGTTTTATAATTGAAAAAACTTCCCTAATCGTATGGGGAATATTGCCACGTTCCCCATAAAATTTGCCCGAACGTCACATCACTGGGTAGGTATCGATATATTTTTAGAATAGTTTCGATTAAACCCTACCATTCAACTGTAGCACTACATATATTATACATACAGTTACGATAACTAAAAAAGGTAAGTAGGTACTTAAGTATCATCATTATCATTTTCATTATCTGCATCCAAATTACCTGAAAACAAAATAACACCATTGTTAAAACAAAATGAATAAATAAACCAAAAGTATGTAACTAAAGTAAGTACCTAATAGTACATTACTGCAGAGGCCGGGAAGTGAGGGGTTGCCGGCCGCGTACATATAGCTGGCCGAGCGAAGCGAGGCCAGATAGTTACGAGGCTGGCAATCCCATTTCCCGCCGAGGTATGTATGTATAGTACTTTTCTCAAATATGCAATGAAATAAATGAACTTACTATAATAACCTTACTTAATATTTTATAACACAAACTTTCTGTCAGAAAGTGACATATTATATCCATAGACAATGCAAAAGCTGTTTCAGTTCACATTTTTACCGCGAATATTCAGATGAAATATTTTAAATGTGTATTCGTGTAGTTAAAATTGCAATTTAAAATTGTTTATAGTGTGTTATTTGTTATGTTCATGTCAACTTGAAATAAATAAAACTGCAAAATATAGCAAATATCGTTTTTTGTTTTTTTAATGGCCGAATGCCGTGATGCTGTGGCCTAGGCCGGCAATGTAAGTATGAAATTCCATTACGTGCCAAGTGTCAAGCCGCACCGGAAACGAGGTACTTTGCGGCCTATTTTTAGGCACGTAATGTCAACATTTCATGCCATGTTTGAGAAAATTTTGTTACTGATATTGAATTTTTTGTGAATAAGTATCTAATGTAGCCTTAAATGGTTGGTGGATCGTTTTCACAAAAAATGTAAACGGGTATTTTCCCTTTCTGTTTGTTCTTATGTCATTTTTTAATCGGACAATCTAATTATACGATACGAAGTCATTACTTAAATACATTATTAAGCCCTACATAGCCTGTGTGTGTGTGTGCTATGCTCACATATTTTGTATCCTAAATATAATGTGGAATTTGTTTTTTACGTATTTTTCAACTTTTTTTTATTATTAATTCTTGTTTTGTATTTACTTATTATTATTTACTAATTTCTATTATATTGTTACTATCAGAATAGCTTCAGTTTCATCATAATTTTTATTTGGCAACTATGTAGTGACGGCTTCTTTACAAGCAATTATAGACATCGGCTAAATGTTTAAGAATAATAATTCAAAATATTGGGTTATTTCGGGGTTTTTCCAAAGTACCGGTTCCGAGCCTTGACTTAAGGACTTAATTTAACAATATTAATCTCGTTCCTTTGTTTATTGGTCGATTCATAAGAGCTGGCGCGGATTTTGTATGAAACAAGTGTTTATATTAGGGATGTAACGATACCGATACCGATATATCGGTATCGCCGATAATATACAACCGATATTTGAAGAGCGCGCAAAGAATTTGCTGTATGAAAAAAATCTGCGAAAAGTAATTTCAATTACTGACTTAATCTATATATTGGTATATTACCTTGTGCAATAATAATTACTATGTTAATTATATATTTGGTTCATAATAAAAAAAAAAGTTTTGTTGACAAGTTATTTATTTTTACTTTACACCTTCAAGGTTACTCTCTGTTAAATATAGCCAAGTTTTAGGTATAATAAGGACATACAAATAATAAATCTGAAGTTCATACTTCATTAGTTAGCTAAGATATCGGTATCGGTATCGCCGATAATTTACTACAATTAGTACAAATATCGGTATCGGTATCGTATCGGCAAAATGATGTATCGTTACATATCATACTAAACCCGCTATAGCTCTTATTAATCCACGTATAACTTAAGTTAACCACAGTTATGTATTTCTGCAGTAATTGCAGTGGCTTTGACTACGGCATCATTAATGTCGAAGTTTTGGGAGTTTTTTATGGTATTTTCGATATCTAGTAGACGTCCAGGTTGTCTACGAAATACTGTAAATGTCGGTAAATCTACTAAGACTTCGACATTGATGATGCCACCGAACTCAATGCCACTGAAATCACCGGAGAAATGCCCTATAGTTAACTTTCGTTACGCAAAGGAACAAAATTAACATTTTGTTAAAAGAAGCCCTTAGCTTGTACATTTTTTAAAAGACTATCGTCTTTTAAACCCCCTAATCATATACAATCAACGAATCGGGAATCAAACTATAATTGTTAGTTTCTTACATACCATCGAACGCACAAATAATAGAATTACCCCGAGCTGTCTCAACTCCGTCGCGTTAAGTGGGCGATAGATAAAATCTCCGATAGCGTCCACAAATTACGTCATAGGATTTTTGAGATTTCTGGGAAATTTTACATCTGTCATATTTGGCTAGACCCCCCTTAGGGACCTAAGGGACCTATGATTGCGATCGTTTGATAGGTAGCTATACCTATTATCATGGACCATTAAAACAAGAGGACTGTCCTTCTCCACACAAAAAGCTGTTCCCCGATATTACAACGCATATGTATTAGCTTGGTATAAGAATTATATTATTTACAATTATTCAACTTTGCAAGCGTGACACAGTATTCAAATGTCGGAATTTATTTATTATTAGCTGTTTACGAACTAATTGTTACTGTACTATGTTTCTTTGTTCAATTATAACATAGTTAAATGTTTAGTTTTTTTAGCGCTATCTAGTTTTTGCCTGGATATCCCGTTGCGGTCGGGGTAGGTACAATCTAAAGTATGGAGAATGACAGTCTCTTGTTTTAATGGTCCTTGTTATTATTTTAAAGCCTCACATAGTAATTGTAACACATTTGTGACTGCCCACCAGCAAAAACATCACTTTGCTGCGCAGTAAGCTGTCAAAATAAGTAAAGAGTAGGTAGTAATTTCAAATAAGTTTACATTTTAATTAGTAATTTAGTCATTTTTGCCGCAGCCGGTTCTCCATACAAACAAAAAGAAGATCATCATTCGCTTCCACGCCATCAATCATGGTTGAAATATGTAGGCTTTTTGAGAATTCTCATGTCCTTTCCTACAGGCAAAATGTATCAGTATACCAGTGGCGTGGCGTAAAAGATATCCTTGGGCAAGCCGGTGCAGATTTGGCGTAGGTACATTTTCCTTAAGAGCTCTAGAATAAGGTGGTCAAAAGCCTGATATTAGGCAAGCCGGTAGCAATCGAGTTCTTTAGACGCCACGCCACTGCAGTATACAAAATGAAACAAATTTGAACTTAATTTGATGTCGTTAAATTCGCTCTTTTCATCTGTACGGATAATCGGTCGCCTCGAATCACCTAAATTGAGTGAGAGAGTTGAGGTCTGAGGCAGAGTATAATTTAGCAGTAATTTTTCTTCCTACAAAAAGTACATCGCGCGGCTTGTATGTGTGCGCGCCGTGAACGAACGCACTACAAGCAAAGTTTTACGAATGCGTAAGAATGCCCCAGTACGGATTGCACTGACTGCGCCTCGACCATAAGTATCGCGCGCTCGTAAGGGGTCAGCCACAAAGTACGTCACACGATTTTAGATTTTTGCCCCCCCCCCCCCCCCCATGTCACACTTTTTCCTAACATATTTGACCTTGTTAGTATAGGCTGTCACATTTGGCTAGACCCCCCCTATGGGTGAGACGTACTATATGGATGACCCCTAAACGGCCTAAGAGTTCCTTGGCCGGGTCATTCTCATTTTTGTGCACATAGTCACTACAGTGGAGTGGATGTCACTACTGCGACTTGCGGACGAGTTAAAAGCGAAGTTCCATACAAATGTCGCTCGCGGCGAGTTCGGAAGTATGGAAGCTCGCCCGCAAATCGCAAGTGTGATAACTTGATAAGGCACTTCCTCTTTCTTATTGATAAAAAAAATTAATACTATCTATCATGAATTCACTCATCCATATGATAAAAAGAATTCATGATAATATTATGACGGTTAGATCGAACATTTAAAAAGAGAAATTAAAGCCACGCATTCACGGTATTGTCTGTGTGCACAAAAAATGAGAATGACCCGTGTTTATACTTTGCCTTTGTTAGAGTCGAAGATGGATGAAAACAATAAATCATGAAAAATACATCTATTTGACTTATGTTTTAATTTATTCACTTGTCACTTGATTCACTTTTTATATAAAAAGGTAATACCAGATCCTTCGGCCGAGCTCGTACATTGTCGGGCAAGTTCGTTTTTATCTCGTTTGTCCCTCTGCGCTAATCGAGATCGAGATTGACGTGCGACAGCGGCGATAAAATTACGTATTCTGTTGAATTTAACCAAGCATTTTGTTTATTTCACAACCATTTGCCAGCCACGTCTGCGACAGCTTACGTTGTAATTGAGTCGATCGTGTCGAATACAACACAAAATTGGCATAATGCATTTGCTATCAAGTATCAAATCAACATAGGTACCTACCAGTAGCGTGGCGTAAAAGATATCCTAGGGCAAGCCGGTGTAGATTTGGCGTACATTTTCCTTAAGAGCTCTAGAATAAGGTAGTCAAAAGCCTGATATTAGGCAAGCCGGTAGGAATCGAGTTTTTTGGACGCCTCGCCACTGGTACCTACCTAGTTGATTCTCTTACATAAACATAGCCTTAGGCCGGCTTTACACCTGTAAGTTTTACTTACGTAAGTAAGGACGCAGCTATACGTTAGACTGAGATAGTTGACTATCTCAGTCTAACGTATAGCTGCGTCCTTACTTACGTAAGTAAAACTTACAGGTTTAAAGCCGGCCTTATGAACAATATTGTGTACGTGTATCTTCGTTCTGTTTCGCACAGAATTTATAATCTATCCACCCTTATACACATATTATCTTAATACACACAAACAATGCCGGGAGGCGATCACTAGTGTATGGGAGAGGCATCGATAATTGAGTTTATGGATTAAGAGCTCGTCCAGAAATCATGTGATCATCTATGGCAGCGGTCGGCAACCGCGGCCCGCGAACAGCTCATTTGCGGCCCGCGAGCCTCCCTGGCTATTTTGTATGTAAAGGTCGCTATATTCAGAATTGTATAAAATCACAAATTATTAACAAAGTGCGGCCCGCGTCAATTTCGCTAGCTACTATAATAACGATGGGGGGGGGGGGGGTCCGAGAAGACATCACGTGTAATTTTTTTACACAACGGGAAAACCAAAACAACGAAATTACTCAACAATATTTTCTAAGCGTATTCTACCTGGCTCATATAATACTTACAAAAAAAATTACACGTGATCTTGGATGGGGGGTGGGAGAGGTCAAAAATAGGCCAAATGTGATCACATGATTTCTGGACGAGCCCTAAGTGTTAATTAGTAAGCAACTTTCTATATATATCAAAATGCAATTGTTAAACTTATTGTTATCTAGTAAGTCCCTGAACACTTTATGTTTTTGAAATGCGAACTTTTTTCCTTTCAATAAAAGAGATTAAAATTAAATCGCTTTTAAAACAATTGTCAATTAGTATACTATAGGTATTTGCGAAGTACGCGTGGACTTGTTTACTATATAAGAAATAAGGATCGGCTTCAGTATAGTGTCTGACCGAAACTAGTTTTCACGGCCGAAACCCGTTTTTTAGCCGAAACCAAGGACCATTAAAACAAGAGGACTGTCATTCTCCATACAAAAAGCTGTTCCCCGAATTTACAACGCCACGTATAAGCTTGGTAAAAGAATTATATTATTTACAATTATTCAACTTTGCAAACGTGACACAGTATTTAAATGTTAGAATTGATTTATTAACAATACAACAACATATCCAGTCCCGCCTATAAGTCTCAGTGGTTCTCCTCTTCGGACTGTCACGAGGTTTAAATATTTGGGTCACTGGGTTGCAGACAGCTTAAAAGACGATGTAGATTTAGAAAGGGAACGCAGAGCACTGTCGGTTAGGGGTAATATGCTCTCACGCAGATTTGCGCGCTGTACTCGTGAGGTTAAGATTACCCTCTTTAAAACATTCTGCCAAAACTTGTACACGTGCAATCTGTGGAGCAACTACACCAAAAAGACCTTCAGTGCTCTGCGGGTCCAGTATAACAACGCCTTCAGGAATTTGTTGGGCCTGCCCTGGCGTTGTAGCGCTTCGGGAATGTTTGCCACTTGGAGCACTGATGGTTTCCATGCCGTTTTGCGGAAGCGTGTGGCATCCCTGTGGCAACGCGTGAGACGCAGCCCTAACACTCTCCTGAGGGTGGTCGCGGAGAGGATAGACTGTCCTATTGTCACGCATTGGATGTCTCTGCATGTGAGGTCCAATTTATTTTTCTAATTTATTTATTATTATTTTTTTTTGTATCTACTAACCTAGTTATTAAGTGCTATTATGTTACTAACAAAGTATGAATTATGGACAAAATGTCTGAAATAAACAATTTCAATATTAGCTGTTTACGAACTAATTGTTACTATACGTTTCTTTGTTCAATTATAACATCGTTAAATGTTTAGTTTTTTAGCGCCATTTAGTTTTTGCCCGGAAATCCCCTAGCGGTCGGGTTACAATCCAAAGTATGGTACAGTCCTCTTGTTTTAATGGTCCTTGCCGAAAGTAAGCCGAAACCGAAATTTCGGTCGGAGTCCACTTTAGTGTGAGTAAGAGAGGGAGTGCAGTATTACGCGTTAGTGCCAATATTGCCCGTTGTGGTTGCGTTTATCGTCGTAGATTAAACATCAATCTTTACTGTTAAGTCAAGTGCAAAAGACAGGCCTTCTAGGAATTTCACTTTTGATGCTATCGATAAATAAAGATATAGATAAATAAAGCTCCCCGTATCTTTCCGACCAACGCGAATCACGGATGCTTTTCATAACGATGAACCCATCCATGATCGCCGTGATACAACATCTTTACTCAATCTCTAAATAGAAAAATATAGATTTGTTGTGATTAACCCAATGGGCTACAGAACTACAATCAAGTCCAAAAACATGTATCGAATAAATCGTTTCGTAAATATGGTACAGCCGACGTCAGAAATATGTTTACACTTTTCGACCTTATTTCCTGGGGGAATTGTACACTTTATTTCATCTCTATCTCTAAATAGAAAAATATAGATTTGTTTCATCTCTATCTCTAAACAGAAAAATATAGGTTTGTTGTGACTAACCAAATGGCTACAGAACTACAATCAAGTCCAAAACCATGTACCATATTTACGAAACGATTTATTCGATCGAATAAATCGTTTCGTAAATATGGTACAGCCGACGTCAGAAATACGTTTACACTTTTCGACCTTATTTCCTTGGAATAATTGACCGAAAGTTTTTATGACCGAAATCGAAACCGAAACTTCCAAAATCCATATGAGGACATGTCATGTTTATGAAAAAAAAAGTCAGTCGAATAATAAAGTAATCTACTCTTAAAATAAGCGATAAAAATTTACGCGAACATTATAAAACGCTTCATGACAAATCGTTACAAAGACGAATAATTGAATTTGCGATCATGAAAAAACGCGACTTGAAAAAATGCATTTGTGAAAATTATCGAACAAACTCGAACACAATGTTGAGTCAGCCTGTAGTTTAGTCTCTAGATTCTATATAGTGCCTACAGTAGGGTATGAGCGTGTCCAGAATTCGCATCCCCTGAATACCCGACATATTTCCGACCCCGTAGCAGGGGAAATCCGCACGTACCCACAATTTCTTAGGGTAGTCGCTAGGGGCGCGTTAACCTATTCGTTATCAGGGTCGATAACTTCCGAGTTTGCTGCCAGTTACTAGAATATCAGAAATGTGTTAGAGTAGTCTAGCCAATTATCCGCCTGCAGCCTTTTCTTAGAATTCGAACCGTCGGATTGCTCAGGCTAACGAGGCAATAAATAGGATTAATATACACGTTGGATTTGCATCAGCCGGTCACGCCGATCGTGGGTTTCCATTTCCACCAATTATTCGTATTTTCCACATCATGCGCCCGTACGAGTACCCTTTGCTGGATTGAATGAGCTATGGTGCTGTTTAGAAATACAAAATTAGAGGCAAGAAACAACTTCTTTTGAATCGGTTTCGTTAAAAAGGCGTAAAGTATTTTGATCGTACACTATGGAAATTTCAAGTTCTACACCTCACGTCGAATGATCCCTATGAGAGTTCTTTCTCCATACTATTGTAATGGAGACGCTATTACTTTTTAATGTTTGTAGACATTGTTTGGAAGTATAGCACGTACATTTGTGTAGAAATATCGCATTAAAGTAATAATAATATGAAACTAATTTGTCCTGTTCGGATTTAGGTGTACGAATACAAGTGGAGAAAATGAAATGCCTAAATAGGGATCCCCATTCGGCGTGATACCTACTATGCGCGTATAACTTGAAATTACTACGATCATATCGTAAATGTATCTCTTCTAATTCTATCACACATAAGGTTCGCATAATTTATCTGTCTACTTCTGTTTCTTGATGGCAAAAAGAAAAGAATCAGACATGTAAAAGAGCCATTGAGGAGCTATATGCAGAAATAAATTATTTTGATGTTGATGCTAAGTGTAAGTATCACTTCTTCCTCGTTTCCTCATGACTGAGGGTCGTGACCACGTGAGGCTGTCGCTCTATGCACCAAAGCTCAAAGCAGGTAATTATTAAAGGCATCTTTAATATCTTTGCTGCTGCAACTAACGTTTTTCTATTAACAGGAAATCAGAAATGGACCTGAGGTAAGGATTTATCTATTTCCGCTTATTAATCTTCAGCCGGTAGCCGGGGGCTCGCGCCATTAGCGCCCGCAATCATAGAGGGAACATGACAAATTGCAGCGGTAACAGGAACCATTCTATTCTGTATCGTTTGTTAGTATTTTATCTCAAAAGTAAAAAATCTTGTAGCATATTTAATTTCCGCGTTGTATCTCAACCGTTGTTTTTGTTCGTTAATATGTTTAGTCGTATTTCACCTCATTCGTGTATTAATTACACTATCGTCTTGTGCCTCAATCGTCTATTTTATTATAAGACAATATATTTAGTCGCAGTTTTCTTCGTTAGCTTTTTTTAATAGCACTTAAATTTCGAAATGTCAGAGTATTGTTTATTATTTATTAGACACAAAAATAATATTTTAACGAGTTTGATAGCCCTTAAGGTATGAAACTGCAGGTACAAACGCAAACCGTATCAAATTAAATAGAGCCCCAAACAAACATCGATGGCGGAGAAATGCGTCTAGCCCTAGGCACTTTTGGTGTTTTTGAAATTCGAACCTTATTTCATAATATAAGAGTTCAAAACTCAATTAGTCCTTTAGGTAGTACCCGCGGGCCGCTGGAAGCTAGGGTAAAATACTACACGGAAAATAAAATGCAGTAAATTAATTCGAAAAATTGTTTCAAGTAAAAAATTCAGTAGAGATTTTGTTCTAACGAGATAAAGTGCGATTAGGTAAAAGGCTACAAGCTTTTTTGCTTTTGAGGTAAAACACTAACAAACGAATCTGGCGTTAATGTCGTGATGTCTGTAGTTAAATAGTTCTATACATATAAAAGAGTTTAGAAACTCCTAGAGATATATTAGGTACTTATATTAAGATCACATGTAAAACCTAAATTGTACAAAACTCTCAGTCACGATCACGATGAAGATCAGATTCTAAAGTTAACCTCCGATGGCTATGCTAAGTTTTATGAAATGTCGGGCTCTGACATAAATACCGCTTTTCCCGTTTCGGTGCACAAATAAATACAAAAAAACGCCAGCAACTAAATCTTGATACGCCAAATCCGGTAACCGGATGCGTACGGCGTAGGCATGAGATAACAGAAGGTCAAAGCGATGCAATAAAATCGATAGTTTCATTGGATCGTGTAGTTTGTATTATAATCGTAATTTGGTTAGCGAGGGTATTGTGAGACGTCAATCATTCGCAGCATCCCGCCGCCGAGTGCGGCCGGTCGCAGGTGCCGGGTTCACCGCGCAGGCGCCCCGCCGCCCTAGCCTAACACAAATCCAATTTACCACCAACACCAACCAACGCAAGCCGAAATAACCTCTATGCCTTTGCCATAAGGGAAAAAGGTATTTCGATTTATGCCTCGGGCGATGGTGTTGGGGCTGAACCCTCTTCATAGTTTTTTTGTGAAGGTAGGTTCGTGCCGGGGACTTTATTTCTATCGTGAGATAAGTTCAGCTGATATCAGGTAAACAAGTTGGTTGAGTCTGCACAATTTTGGGTGCTTTATGAGATTATGAGTCATTGTAGCTGTTTTATCAGGTGAAGCGAAGCATTGAGTCAGACAATCTGAAGTTGGTAGTAGTGTTGTTGCATTTTTTGTTAAGTAGAAAGAGGCGGCAAAGATCCGTAAAACTTACATTCGGATCAAGACTACAGACTCTGTGGAAAGACGATAAAGAAATAAATAATTATATTCGTAAGTAATATGAAAGTCGTTCTGACTATCTTGTGCTAAATTGTAGTACCTATTTTAGTCTGTCCTGTGGGCTTTTCTTGTCCATTCTTTTTTTATGTCATGGGAAAGGCCAACAGGCCAACGCACACAGGTCACCTAATGGCATAGGTAGTTTCACGAGAGTTGAGGCCACGCACACAACAACACTGTCATGTAATGACAGCGGGATTTTGAAATGACTGTTCTTTTTTCGTACCGATAGCAAGTTCAACAGTGAATTGCAAAGACCAAAAAGTTTGTTTAAACTATAGCCTTGTGTTTATTTACTCACTCATTCATTTCATTCATTCATTTTTTTTGCAATGAGTACTTCATGTAGCTGTGTGTGTAACCATTCACCTCAACTCTCGTGAAACTACCTATAAGTGACGTCTGAAGTAGGGAATGCAATAACCGGCCAAATTTTTTAACCGGTTATTAACCGTTCTGATGCCGAAAAAACCGGTTAACCGGTTAATAACCGGTTAATTTATTTTCATCAATTTTTGTCGTTTTTGTGAGTGTATGATAATAAGAACTACTTTAAAATATTGCTTAGTCGATTATTAAACAAAATCAACTTAAATAACAAACAATAATAATGGGAACTTTACTGACAGTATATCGTGATAATTTGGCCAGACGGAAAATAAAAAGTAAGGCCTGTTTTGAAATGGATTCACTACCTAGATTTACAATATGAAATGAACATGATGTTTTTTTATTAGTTTTTTAATGCGGATAAATTACACCACATTTTTGTGTTACATACTCGTAAAATCGAAGAAATCAAAATACATTGAAAAATTAAATGGCGCTCTCCTATGGTCCTGACCAAGAATCTAACCTAGTGCCTCTGGTCTTCGACCACCAGGGCACCCAGCAAGTGCCTTCAATTTTGCCATCTAGTTTGACTTTTGTATCATTCTGGTTTAATAGGTTTTTTTTTTAACTTAACACCGTCTATTCTCGCTCGATCGTCAAAGCTGTAAAGTATTTGCATCGAGGTGGGTACATGTGTAGGTAACACGTGTTCTCATAGATGGCGACTCCCTTGGCCACAGAACCCAATACTGTTCAATATGTCAATACTGCTAGACTTCGTTGGATCAAGTCTTTAAGTTCAATTTTCTCTTGCTCTTTATCATCGTGGCTTAACCCGAACTACGGTCAAATCAATGCTGGAAAAGCGTATTATTTAACTAAAACTGTGAGCCATTT
This sequence comes from Eudemis profundana, assembly GCA_947034925.1. NCBI lineage: Eukaryota > Metazoa > Arthropoda > Insecta > Lepidoptera > Tortricidae > Eudemis > Eudemis profundana. The sequence goes on along the minus strand of OX344805.1, from coordinate 21,037,670 downwards.
TTTGTTAGCTTTTACCCGTAGCTTCACCTGCGTTATTCCCGTTATTATATCAAGGGAAATCCTTACCAGGATATAAAGTATCCTTATCCAGGACTTAGTCTACTTCCATGCCAAATTTCATCTCAATCCATTCAGTTGATACTGCGTTATTAAGTAAGAAACATCCGAACATCTAAACCTCCAAATATTGTCACACACATCAATAATATTAGTGGTAGGTATGGTATTATTGACGTAATATTGCTTTATCGAATGGTAACCAACACTCGGTTGCGAACATCACTTTGCTAAAGTACCTGCTACACCATATATTTGCAGACACTTCTACATTCCCATCATATTATAGACAAAGTGAAGAAATTTTCTTTCAGAAATGGTATAAGTAATATAGGTTAACAGGTTGCGTAGGGAATCAGTTTTACGCAGGTTTTGCCACAAAGTATCAAGTTTTTGTATAAATCATTTGTGACTCTGGTGTTTCCTATGGTGGTGTTTATAAATAAAGTATGTTTGGAATTATATAAAAAAACTCTTAATTTGGCGAACCCGTTACGAATCAGACGTTAAGACCTAAAAGGGACACAAGGAAAAGATGTAGACTATTAACTATAATTGATTGAATCAGGCTGACTTGACTGTTGACTATAGAAAACTCCACATACTAAAAAAAAAAAATAACAGGTAAGAAGAAAAAACATAAAGGAAAAAGTAAGATGATGAGAGTTTCTTAATTAATACAAGTAATGTGTGTAAATTAGTGTGTAATGTTCAAATCACTTCAATCTGCAGAAAAACTTGAAGGAACATAATAAAAGTACCAATGTGATTGATTTTTAAAGGTTTCTGAACTCGCAGAGTAAAACAAATGAGTAATCGGAAAGGAATACGGTAAAATTACAGAATTTTTGTCAATTTACTACAGTTTTTTACATTTCGGTTAAAAACCGGTTTCTGGGCTCGATAACCGGTTATTAACCGTTGCCAAATACAGACGGTTAACCGGTTTTTCGGTTAACCGGTTAACCGGTTTGCATTCCCTAGTCTGAAGGACATTTGCAATCTTAATGTTACAAATGCGTTGCCACCCCTGAGGACTAAGACAGAATGCCTCTATGCTAGTAATTTTACCGGTTCTTTGTCATTAGCATCTTATTATCCGCTTCCCTTGTGTTTATTCTTTTACAAAATATCAAGAGCTACAAAATAATTAGTGTAGCAAAACAAAACAATAAGTCCATAATCTCTACAAACGGTTCACCAATTACTTTCCCGCCTCGGCTCGAACGATCGGGACATTTCTTCATTCTCTAATTGCTGGATCATTGGCCATCTATTTTGTGGTTACTTTTTATTTTCAAGATTCATCTTTATTTATTGTGTTAAATGATTACTTTGTTTTTGCTAAAATATATTCAGAAAATTAAGCACCTTTATTTACTGCGCCATTTTTCAGTTAGCGCGTTTCTATTTTCTGTAGTGAGGTATGAAATATGAATAAAAATAATATTTGTATTGCCTTGGATTTTAACATTCAGTGTAAGTGTCGCAGCCAACTGGTTTAACCAGCCATTTGGTTAACTGCCAAGCCTTTTCACTAAACTATGACCCGCCAACAGGTCGACGAAGCACTACTGTGCGGGGCTTCTATTTCTGCTCTGAGTGTAGACATAAAATGATGTACACAACACGGGAAGTAATAAAGAAAGCCCTCGATCGCATATTTACGTCCCTCGCTTACAGCTCGGGCCGCAAACATCTGCGATCGCGGCCTTTCTTTGTTTTACCACCCTAGTTGTGTAATGTACTATTTCAAAATATTTCATTTAAAGCAGACCGTATGCTACCTAAATAAAAATAATCACAATATAAACTTCTAAATAAAATAAGGCCAACATGTAGACTCCGCACAGACTACCTCCACTAGACGGAGCATGTTGGGCGGCGCGCGCTCACATCAGATATGGTCAATCGTATAGCATTACGACATTACGCGACCAGCCGCTCTTTCAGTTGCGACCATGTTTCTGACTTGTGTGTGCACCAAACGTGAAATAAATATTTCTGTTCAATCCGACGACAATCTCAAAACATAAAATGATAAAAAAGATGTGAAACACGCGTTGTACTAGTAATATCTACCGATATTTAATTGCACATATGCGTGGTGAGCTCGTGTCGTATGGCATGCTCCGTCTAGTGGAGGTGGTCTGTGAGACTCCGGTAGCTAAGTGTTTCCGTCGAGATTAATCAGAAGTTAAAGCTAGCTGAAACTTGGTCTGTTGCAAAATACAAAATTCTATTTCGCTCATAGATATAATAATATATAATTATTATACTTCCGGACTACTGTTATTGTTGAAACGAAATCAAACATCCTACGCTCCTTACAGTAAATACGAAACTTCGCGAAAACAGAAAATTCGGCGTAAGTTGTTGCTTGTAACTTCAAATCAACCCACGCTTGTTAAGTATGGGAACGATTAGTTGAATAATAATAATTCAAAAGCAGTATTACAGCAATTATCGAAATACTAAATGAATGACGAGCAATTTATTCACTAGGGATGTAACGATACCGATACCGATATATCGGTATCGCCGATTATACAGCGTGGGAGGGACTATACCGACAAACTTTAACTATAGATTCTAACAACTATTAGGAGTAAAAAATGTTATGTGATACATCACATAGTCGAAAAACGCTTACTTTCCGAGATATTCATTATTTTGTAAATGAAAAATCCCAAGTGTGTAACAAGCCCTAATAAATGTGACTAAGATACCTTTACTATTTTTTTAAAATCCTTTAACTAAACAGGAATTAACCTTCGCAGTATTTGATGGTAAGCGACTACGAGGCCAAAAAATTGACCTTTCGTTTCCATTTTGGCTTTTTTTTTCTTTTTGATAACTTTTCAGCCAGTAAGGACATGTTTATAACGAGGGGCTTAATTTACTGATTTATTTTGTTCCATAAGACTATTAATGTAAAATGACAATATTCGAGCCATGTTGATATAACATTTTTTACTCGTCACACCACCAGGAATTCATGGCTAAAGTATGTCGGTATAGTCCCTCCCACCCACCCTGTATACAACCGATATTTGAAGAGCGCGAAAAGAATTTGCTGTATGAAAACAAATGTCCAAAAAGTAATTTCAATTACTGACTTAATTTATGTATTGGTCTAGTTACTATGTTAATTATATCTTTGGTTCAAAATATTTTTTTTTATTTTGAGTTGACAATTTATTTATTTTTACCTTACACTTTCAAGGTTGACTCTCCGTTAAATATAGCCAAGTTTTAGGTATAATAAGGACATACAAATATCTGAAGTTCATACTTTATTATTTAGCTAAGATATCGGTATCAGTATCGGTATCGCCGATTATTTTCTACAATAATCAGTATCGGTATCGTATCGGCAAAATTATGTATCGTTACATCCCTAGTATTCACATTGAAATGAATTCTAACAGGACTTAAATCTGACTGCTTTTGTTGTGGTAGTATCCGAAGTATTAAGTTATTTCGTTGTTTGTTATGCACGTTTAATAATATGTTGGGTTTTCTGTTTGGTCCAGATAAATTTTATGCTAAGTCGAAGTATTTTAAAAATAATCCATTTGAGGCACATAGGTAGGTCGCTTGTTGGAAATATTTCTAATCGACACATTTCAAATTGGAAAAAAATCGCATTAGCTAGATTTTCGTTGAAATTATTATCCGTTTCTCTAATCGGATGCAGAAATAACATCGATCAGTGAGTAACTATTTTAATACTTGCATGAATTTATGGTTTAATTAACGTTGAATATAGACTTTAACAATTATTTATTGCATAAAATATACATCATCCTCATTTAAATTATTTAATTAATAAATAAGTACCAGGAAACCAACACTCGAAGGTGTTAAATCACCCGAGCGCCAGGTTGCATACAAATCGCGTTGGCAGCGCGCGTACACCGCCACGCCAAATAGCTCTTTCATTGTAGTCTTGAATTTTAAAGGGCAAATGGCGCTTGTGCCGGCCGAGGATAATTCTGGGCTATTTTTACCCTTTACAGTGAAGCAGGAGCGCAGGGTTTCTTTAAACACCGGGTCCGTTAAACACAGATCATTCAAGATACTAAGAATATTAACTTAAATGTGGAAGATATGAAGACATAATATAACTAAACATAAAATAAGAAACTTGACTTATATCTGATTCACGTAAAACTAAACGTGGAAAAGGCCAAACTTCTTCCTCAGAAACGAAGTTCGATAAAAAGTAGAAAAATTGTTTATTGTACACACGAATATGATGGATGTATGAAAATCGCCTATTCGTCAAGTTGATGCTTTCTCTCTATCGAATTACTTTACGATGGAAATATCCCTACAGCGCACTCCAGGGGCATTGCGAACAGCACGCACGAAAGATGGCGAGACGAGATCCACACGTTGCAAAACGACAAAGAGTCGAACCCGAACGAAATATAATAACAACTAAGACAAATAGTCCTTAAAATAATAACAATAAAGTCGAAAATATAGTAGCTGAAGCGTAATCCTCCAGTAGGGGATTCACGCAATTCACTTGTCAAAGTACACATTACGAGCGAACGTTGGCGTGCGAGACAAAAAGGATTCCTTTGAACGGTGTTTTTCTTTAAAGCTTCGACGTTAAAAAATTAATACACTATACATATTAAATTGAAGGGATGTTTACAAAAACAACATAACCGACGAGACTGCTTGATAATTCAGAGAAACATTTTTGATGAGAGTAGGTGTCAACCAACTTAGTTATGTTGCTTTTGTAAACATACCTTAAATTGTACTGTTATTAAGTTACTATATGATAATTGATAACGCTAGCTAAAAACCAGTTGCACAACTGTTTATTGAATTATAATGCAGAAGTTGTAGGATCAAACAGAAAATTACTTAATTGTAAATCAAACGGTCGTTGTTACTTGTAACTGCGGTTGATAGGGCCCAGTGGAAAAACGAGGGGAGCGCAGCATTGGGAACACCTCGTAAGCCAGGGTTCCTTAAACTGTACGAGAGCTGGGGGTCCGTGGCTATGCATACAACACAAACTTTCATGTGCCCTTGATTTTCTTTTTCTCTGATTGTGTTATGAAAGGGTCCCTAAGGTTATCGAAATGTAGGGGGTCCGTGACCAAAAAAAGTATAAGAACCTCGTATCGTAAGCTATTAAAGAAAAACTGCAGTCAGCGAAAAATTTGATAACGAAGAGAAAAATCAAAAATCGTTAGGTATTAGCAGGAGGGAAAAGGTCAAAAACAGACAGGAATGAAGAATATTACTCAACCAGGGGGTAAAACATATAACGTTAATTGTAACATTCTAATCCCTTCCTTTAGTTTAACCGTTCCGCCGTAGTATCGCTATAACTATGAAAATCTCCGCCAGTAAAAAAACTTGTTAATAAAGTGTGTGGAATTATCAGAATATTGGTTGTGCGTGATACCTGACTAAGAGGACCATTGTTTATTACAAAGCCGGGCCCATGACAACAAAATCAATAAAGACATTACGAAGTTTATCACAGTTGACGCCATTTGCATACGATTGTCCTAAAAAAACGTATTCAATTTCCAGAGCCTCGGACATCGTTGAAAAGCTTGTTGGCTATCGGATGCATTTTGGGAAGAGTACTTAGGAATTAAACGACAAAATTCACCAGTTAATTTCTTCTCTGCCAACGGACATTCAGGCGTTTGAAGCGATTTCATCCTTATGCTGTTGATTTGATATTCCAACCATTCGCGCTGAGCGATTCACTTTGTCGTTCCTAAATCGGACCATTAAGGAATGGAATTCGCTCCTGTCGATTGTATTTGCTGCCAAATTTTAGGTTTATTAAGGGTTTAAATACTATTCTGTTAAGAGTCTCCACATCTATCGACGCGGAATCGGCTTAAGCTGATTAAAAAAAGGTTTATGTCCACGCAATAAAGGCGCAAAGACTTGGTTTGATTCGACGTCTATTTCACTCTTATTGTGTGGACATGAAGCTTTTTTTTGCTCGGCTCAAGACGACTCAGCGTTAATAGATGAGGGGGGAAACCCTTAATGTTAATGCTAAAGTGAAGCACTAATTCGTCTTCCTTAATTCTTTATATAATAGTGAATTGCTCATGATTATTGCAATCTAAGTATTTTATTTATTCCATGCCTCTGCATCGCACCCGGCGGTTGGTCGCTAAACTTTATACTACGATTATTACACAATGTGATTTTGCGGCGCATTTCCATGCATAGAAAAAAGCCATTTCTTATACAAACGTGCAATTTGCAGACGCGTTCCATGCGTTTCTAAGCCCCGGCGAATAGTTAAAACCCGTTAAACTTCGCAATCAAACACATAAACCGGCATTTTTCGCCGGGGCCCGCTAATGCCACGCTGTCAGCCCTCCGCCCGGCACTTACGCCGTAAATATAGTTTTAAAAGAAAACTGAACAAGCAAGTTTCCCCCGCTCGACGTTTGTTAGGAAATTATACCTTACAGGGAAAATAAACTTCGGTAGACTTTGCGATGTTTTTATTATCAGTTGTTTACGATTGCCCGCACATCTCGCAATAAAGGTTATGGCGGTTGCAAGTTATTACTTTGGGTTATTCGCGCTGTGCAGATGCTATAATCACACTTTAATACTGCGGCGAAGCGTCCATATAGATCAATTATTTTATTACTGAGTCAACTAATATCTAATTAACCATTTTCATAACTCATCAAAATAAACTAATTGAAAGTAAGCTCTCGTTTACCTCTAATGATACGTGATTTCCTTAATATTTTATCTGTGTTTAGTTTTCTTGGCGCACAATTGTACCATTAGGTACCAACTCTCCGTACCAAAGAACCGTTCCACAAATGTTAATGAATGCTTTTATCCAGACGGTAAACAAACATGTGCTTTTTTCATTTTGTGACTTTTTTCGAAGAAGAAAAATTGGATACCAGCACCCGATCAGACAACGAAATCCAACGGATTCCATTCGGACACTCGTTGGGTCGCCAGCTCAATGTTTATATATTTTTTTATGTAATGGGAAAGGCAAACGAGCACACAGGTCTAGAGATATGCCGTTCCCGGGAATATTCCCCATTTGTATAGGGAATATTCCCGCGGTGGGAATATTCCCCATACAAACGGGGATTATTCCCGGGAATGGCACATCTCTACACAGGTCACCTGATGGTAAGTGACTTCTAAGCCCCATGGACATTTGCAATCTTAATATTACAAGCGCGTTGCCAACCCTCAGGACCAAGATGGAATGCCTCTATGCTAGTATTTTACACTGATTGACCACTGCTTTTATATGATCAGAATGTGTTTATACGACCAGAATGTATCAAACGCAAGTACATTAGCATATAGTATAGTTTACCTGCACGCTGAATTATACCGCCCTAGCGCCCGCGTTTGGGATATCGACCGGTGTGTAACAATTAGGAGCTCTCGACCTCACCATACCAAATCATCTTAGCTATGCCATCCGAGCACAGAAAGACGTAAGTGGAATTATCACCAAGTTTATTTAACACTACTTAGGGATGAAGTCCGCAAAAACAGAGGTGAAAAAATCGATAATCTCATTTTTCGCTTCACAGTTTTGTTTAACCACCATCAAAATCTTTGCCCAGGAAGGAAATTCTCCTGGAATATTTCTTCCTACATTGCCAAGTTCAAGCATTTGACGGTATCTTAAGGTATTATAGTGCATAATAAAATTAAATTGAATTCATTTCCAAGTTAGGAAAGAAAATTATATTCCTTGGTTTTTAGCTCATAATTAATTATTGAATTTATTATCAAGTTTCTTTAACCTATTCAAAACCGAAGTAAGCTACCAGGGGACCAGGAGTTAAAAGCGATATCTAAATCCAGGAACACGAACGCGCCGATCGTGCGTAAAAGCTCCCGGCCCTGTCTATCTAATCTAATTGAAAAAGGACGGATGCTGTTAGCCCCGCGATTCACGCCGTGCTGGACACATTTAATGGAATCAATGCAGTATTCACGGTTTCTATACACGTGGCCGGGATTATCGGAAATCGATAGTGCACGATATAAAGGGCTGTTCTATAGAATTCACCAGGGTCGAACTAACTGAATCTGGATTTTCTAGGTTGCTAGAGAGGAAGCGAAATATCCGTCGACGGGCACAGCCTCGAATTGCCTTCAAATTATTCGGTTGACAAGAAAATAATAGAAGTCATAAAAATTTTTCCTACACAGCTTTGTGCGACTTTATGTAAAATAGTCAGTTAACGACGAAAGTAAACGTTGTGAGGAAACCTGCATTCAGCCGCGAAGACATTCAAATATGGGAAGAGGGGACACAAAGATAATGAAGTGATTGCAAGTTCTCATTTTCCATCAACTAACAACCAACAGCTGTCTTATACCTTATGGAAATTAGGCCACATAATTACGGATATCCTGGTATGGTCCTATCCAATTTAACTCGTGATCCACAATACTGAGATTCTAGCGATTGTAACCCCAAACTGAAACGCTAATATTCCCATTTTTTTTTTGGGAATAACTAGTTTTATTAAAAATATAATAATAATAATATTCCCATTCCTCGCTCAGATATTTGAAGTCCCCAGCACAGAAGCGCAATGCGATGGCTGGCAGATTTTCAGAGTTTTTTGAGTCCTATGTAAGTCTCCCTTAAGTAAATAATTCCCAGGTAGAAAGGTAGCAATCGTCGCTACCGCTAGTCAATATAGACAAAATTTGTCAACATTGTCGTAGAGTCTGTGCGTTTTTGCAAATACGGTAGAAAAACATTACAGCGCCCCCAAATCTAAATGCTATTCTCTTTCCGCACAGACTCTACCAATAACCTGTTTATGTGTCACAGCAAAGTCATGAGTGGCTCACTCCGCGATTTCGCCGCGCGGCCTTGAGGCACCCGCGAGGGGGTCTTAGCCAGCGACCAGAAAGAGCACGCTTTATGCGATAGGGACGGTCGGATTCGGTGCGTCCCGTCCGATGGTCAGACCCGAACGACAGTTTTATTACAGAGATTTCTGTACGTAGTGCTATTACTTATTCTGTGGTAAAACGGTACCTTTTACTTGGGAACGTCACAAGTTAACATAGTATTTATCCACTACCTTACATGTACATATCCCTGCGGGCCGATGTGCAACAGTGTAGGAAGTTTACGGATAATTATAAAGATGGCACATCACCTGCGCTCCACTAATGAGCCAAGCGCCATCTGTGAGCGACGTGTAATGTGCAGTCAGTATGCGCAGGCGACGACGGGCGCGACGCCTGAATAATAACGATTGCACTTCCTAAATTACTGACATGGATAAAATAACTTAAAATACTAATTCCTTACGTAAGGAAGTACCTATTCAATACATATTTAATAGTTTAATCTGCAGCTTGTCCAAGTCAGAGGGAGTTTATGAAATCAAGTAGGCAGAGATAGGCAGCTTAGGCAAAGTTACGGCTGTTGACGGTACATGGCAAAAAGTACCCCAAACGATCTTTTTTTTATGTCATGGGAAAACGAGCACACAGGTCACCTGATGGTAAGTGACTTCTGAGGCCCATGGACATTTGCAATCTTAATATTACAAATGCGTTGCCTTGCCAACCTTGAGGACTGAGATGGAATGCCTCTACGCTAGTTTCACCGGCTGTCTTACCCCCACACCGGAACACAACAGTGCCAACACTGCTCTTTGGCCGCAGGTGTGTGGGTAAAGATTAAGATGGCGGTAGCGATCCAGGCGGATGCACAAGGTCCCACCACCAGCATCATCATTTGAAATTCCATTTAATAGTTTGAATTACACAGAAGTTGTTGAAAGGTGGTCCTAATGCATTATTTGCTGGAATTTTTCATTCGCATAATTTTCCTCTAGAACAAACGGAGAAACATGAATAAAGAACTTTTACGTAAGTCACTTAGAATAGGTTAGGTTTCTTTTACAATTATTCTGAAAGCACATTCAACAGAATACACAATGTGCACCACGGCGACCACGGGATGCATGAGGACGACACCCACAGCAGCCCTGGAAGCAATACTAGGCCTACCGCCGCTGCACCTCTTTGTAAAACAGGAGGCCGCAACCACGGCGATACGTTTAAAGAAACTAAACCTCTGGAGACCAGCGAGGGTACCGCATACCGAAATCCTCTACGAGGCGGTAAGTAAGGAGCCACTTATCGAAGCGGCGACTGACAGGATACCCAAGCAATACGTCTTCGACAAAAAGTACAAAATACAACTCCACGAGGACCCCGGAGAAGGTCTCAACCCTAGGGAGCTGAGAATCTTCACTGATGGATCCAAAACAAGGTCAGGCACTGGCTCTGGAGTATTTTCAGAGGACCTCAACATACACATCTCGACGCCATTAGGAGCCCACAACACAGTCTTCCAGGCAGAATGTATGGGCATCATAATGGCGGCACATGCAATCGCCTCAAGGAAAGTAACGGAATTCCCCATCCGCATACTCTCTGATAGCCGGTCAGTTCTACAAGCCCTGCAGAGCTACACTGCAACCTCAGGGCTCATATACGAGTGTCATCGAGCCCTGTCAGAGGTATGTAACCACAACGACATAACCCTACAGTGGATCAAAGGACACAGCAACTCGCGTGGCAACGACGCGGCAGACGAACTGGCGAGAGGAGGCTCGGAAATGGTGGTCGAGGGACCGGAACCAATAGTACCTCTACCGTTCGCGTGGCTGCGCAGCACACTGCGGAATAACACGAAGGTAGAACAGCAACATTACTGGTCTAACTTGGGTACTTGCAGGCAAGCCAGAGAGGCCCTCCCGACAATCAACCCCGGATTGTCGCGGAAGCTACGCCAGCTAAAGAGGCCACAGCTCCGTCTTTTAACTGGAGCTATCACTGGACATGCCCTACTAAACAAACACTTGTTCACTCTAGGTGTTACTGACAGCCCTCTGTGCAGAGCCTGCATGGAGGAGGAGGAAACAGCCGCCCACGTCATTCTCGAATGCCCGGGGGTGGCCAAGTACCGGGCACACTACCTCGGAACACCGAGGTCACTCCCAGAAGTCGTCGGCAACGTCAAGGGTCTGCTAGGCTTTCTGGCAGAGTTGGGTTGGCAAGAGTAGTGCCATCAACCCATCACGCAAAATAGGCGCATGTTTGTCGTCGAGTTGCGGAAAACAAGCCCGCGTAAACCTATAACCTACACAATGTGCACCAGCAACAGCTTGTGTTTAATACGAAACAGGTACCTATATAATATTACAATAATATTGTAGGTGGGACGACCGTCTTAGTTAGCAGTAAACTGAGCAAGTATGCATCCCAGCCAGCACAAACCTTCTGAGTAAGTTTTCTTTAACAGCAGTCATAGAAACTAATTGCTGAATAAGACTACCGTAATTAGCTGGTTAAGCGCTTACCCAGATGTTATTCAAGCAGTTTGGGCACAAAATCATACAGCTAATAGCTGTGTAATAGCAATGTAACAGTTGAATAAGTTTTGAATAATTGTACGACAAGCTGAGTATCTTCTGCATAAAAGCATTTTTTTCTTTTATGCAAGTATTACAGCTCTGTTATCCAGACGATGAATGAATGATGAATGAACTGTATGCTTATCTCCTTCAAAGCTCAGATATTCAGATGATACACAGCGTTTTTATCAAGAAATGTCAAATTAAGTTGAAGTTGACAGATTCGAATACAAAAGTGCATGCATTTTTTTGGTGAGTGAATTAAATGGCGGAGTTATTAATGTCCCGGTAAGTAAATATTTTACCCTTATTGAATGCTTAAAGTGATAAATTGTAGGTGCGCATGCAACTTTACCGTGTATTTATATATACATTTCGTGTAAAATTTTCACGCGCCGACCTGATAAGCCGGGTTTTTAAGAAATAAACAACATTTCGTCTATTGGTTAGTTTTTACAAGTGAAATATTTTTATGTTGTATGCAATTTAAGGGTTCCAAAATAAACTTGGTATACTTTTTACAAGAATATTATACCGATTTCGTTATTATAATTGAGTATTCGAGTATAAAATTTCACATCAATTAATAGGTTATGTTATTCATTATGGCGACAATCATTATGAATAAAATCTGCTGGCACAGCGGCTATTCGTCTAATGTCTACATAACAGGCCTTATGTGTCCACTTATTCAGTTGTTCTCTGGTTGAAAGTGGTCTGCACACAACATATTTTCGATAACTGTTCTATAATCATACATACTCGTACTTTAAATCAAACAATTAGGATTGTCAAATTACTAGCTGCATAAACGCTGACAAATGTTCCAGAATAGTTCTTCTTGCTTAAAAAATGTCTACTTTTCTTAAATACCCAGCAAACTTCTGCATAAGAATCTGTTACTTTTGCTTTTACCACAATTAGCTGCACATGACGGTAATTTCGTACTTAAAGCGGCATAAAGTAGTTATAACAGCTACCTTATTTCTGTTAAGTCACTATATGCTTCATAACAGAAACAACGCCTACCTTATACAGCAGCTGTGTAACTGTCTAGATGTGGTGTGTAATACAACTAAAAGAGAACAGAACCTCAATTATTCAGCACTATGCTTGATAATGACATCTTATACCAGTGTTATACAAAAGGCTACACAAACTCTTGAGTAACAGGTCTTTTTTTGCTGACTATTCAGCTTTAAGAAATAAAATCGGCAAATTACAGAACTAACTCAGCTAATAGTATTATTATAGCAAAAAAAAACTTTAATACAGAACTTGGCAATACGAACAGCTTCTATACATATATAATAAAGCTTAACCCTGCATAAGGTTAAATTATTGGCCAGTTATCCGGCTTGTGTGCTGCCTGGGATGTGATCCGATTGCCATTAATGTGTGTAATCCTCAGTCAGGAGCAGCCGAATGTGTAGATAATACAATTGACCTGGTATTAAGCTATAATGGCTCAATGTTAAACAACTGCGGGTCAAACGAAGATGATATCCGTGGCTGAGTGAGGTGGCAGCGAAATAGGTATAAGAAAATTTCCGGACATGACGATCTTAAGGAGGATAATGATGATGAATTTTCTGTCACATGTATTCATAACCATCCGAAGAATTTATTTTTATTCAACAAGGGTGGCAAACAAGCATACGGCCGACTTGTTGGTAAACAGTCACCGCAGCCTATGGACGCTTGCAACACCAGGGCCATTACGTGCGTGTTGCCGATCCTTTAATAGTACATTTTGTATCAAGGGCGGTAAATAAGGAATTACAAACGAGTGTTTGTTACAAGGCAGAGGCGAAGATCACACTTGTGAGGAAATCTTATTAAAATAACCTTACTTAACCGAAATAAAATTGTAAAACAGACAGTGACATTAGTGACATATATCCTTAGACAATGCAAATGTCAAGTCACGTTCGGAAACCATAACGGTAAAGACCTAAAACGGTTGATTTGATGAAAAAACCTATTCCTCCCCTATTGAAGAACTCCATACTAGCCTTCCGGGAAAACCGCGGCAGGGAGCTCATTCCACATTCGGATTGTGCGCGACCATGTTGATTCGAACGTGGAACGTGGAGGATAGGGCAAGATGGCTGCAAGTGCTGCAACATCTAGTGGGACTGACACCGCCTACGAAGCTAGAAGTCCCAGGTTCAAATACCGGTAAGGGCAAATATTTGTGTGATGAGCACGAGTATTTATTCCAGAGTTATGGATGTTTTATAGCTATTTATGTATATATTTCTCTACATAAGTATGTATAACGTCGTCTACCCATAATAATAAGCATTGCTTAGTTTGGGACTAGATCCATTTTGTGTAAGATGTCCCGAGATATTTATTTATTTTTGTCTCTTGCACGCGAGGGTTGCCAGGTCGCCAAACCTAATTTGGACAGACCAGCCAGTTTAACCGGACATTTGGGTATAAATTGGTACGACAAAAAAATTGGCTGGACACGCAATCATAAAGCCTAACTATGTCCGGCTTTATCCGGACGCCTGGCAACGCTACACGTGACATAGCATGTAACAGCCAATGAAAACGTGCGTGCATTGCGCTGCGTTACAGATTGGGGTTCCCATTGGTAGTTAATAGTCTCCGACCGAAACTGGTTTTCACGGCCGAAACCGAATTTCGACTTTGATCTTAGTTTTGGCTGAAAACGAAACTTCCATATAAGTAAGGTCATGTTGTCGTGGGAAGAAAAAAATGTCAATCATAATTAGGGCTGCCATCCGTCCGGGTTTCCCCGGATTTGTCCTAGTTTAGAGAGCGTCCGGGGAACGTCCGGGCGGAGTTTCATTCGTAGTCCGGGTTTGCTACTCGCAGGGGCTAATGCACTGTTGCTGTTGACGTGTCCGGATTTGTCCTAGTTTAGAGAGCGTCCGGGGAACGTCCGGGCGGAGTTTCATTCGTAGTCCGGGTTTGCTACCCGCTGGGGCTAATGCACCGTTGCTGTTGACGTGTCCGGGTTTTGAGCTCCAAAATCCGAGGATTTCCGTTTTTTTTTTTTTTTTTTTATGAAATAGTAAGCAATCACCGTCGCCCATAGACACCTGCAACACCAAAAGAGTCACAGATGCGTTGCCGGCCTTTCAGGTGGGAGTACGCTTTTTTGTCCTAGGTGCCAAATTTTGGAGATGGCAGCCCTACTTAGTCTTCATTTTTAATAGTACATTACAACAAGGGTGGTGATACAAAGAAATACCGAGATCGCAGATGTCTGCGGCCCGAGCTGCAAGCGAGGGACGTAAATATGCAACCGAGGGCTTTCTTTATTACCTCCCGTGTTGTGTTCATAATTTTATGTCCACACTTGCCCAGAAAACGTCTTTTTCCGTACGCGTAGCGGTCATTTAGTCTCAGATATTTGAAGTAATTATTCATTTAATATACCACATTATAATTTATTATTTCAAATAAATTATCAGTGCGTTTTGAAAAAAAGACTGTCCGATCAAATTCAGTTTCGGTTTCGGCCGTAGTTTCGGCTGGTTGGCACCCAAAACCGAAACCGAAACAAAAAGTTCGGTCAGACTCTAGTTGTTAATGTTTTTATGTTGTGTGGCGCGCGTAATATGTTGCGGCAGTCATGTGCAATCTGTGCAAAAACTATCTGCTAGTAAATAAGTAAACAAGTACCTACCCACACCACTCGGACTATTTCACTACTAGGTAGTTTTTCTGTCAGACCTACATCCGAAACGAAAGAAGAAACGCCGCAAGAAATACACAGCCCCATATTATCTGATCAAGTTGCACAGCAAGTAATGCAGTAATTGCAGTACCGTAACAAACGCATGCGAATCAAGCGAAAATTAACCTTATACCGTGGCTGCAAGAATGGCGCGGGCTATGTCTTCGCTATTCCGCTGTAGAAAGATTGCTTTAGGTAATTGCTGCTACTGCATCAGCAAATGTAGTACTGGATGAAATTAATGAAGTTTGCATGCCGGCTGCATTGCTACGATGAACGTATTAAAAGCAGTACAATGTCAACACGAGATATGCGAATAAATTAAAATTAACCACCTTTGGACTCGGGATGCGAACTCTACGAACACTTGCAGCTGATAGACCTGCTCAGTAAAATGTTTTTTTTTTTTAAACCAGGGCAGCAAGCCAGCGCTAGAGTCGGTCTAATTTGAAGTTCTAAATCATTAATCTGTGTCGTGATCATGTCATAATTAGCTTAGTTTTATCCAATAAATTTCTACTAATTACTCTGCTGTTCAAGCTTAAAACTAGCCTCGTCGTACGTCCAACTCAGGTATACTGCATAATCCTTCACATAGATAGATAGATAATAATTATATATGATATGCATGAGCTGTAATCTGACATAATTCTCGCTGCCCGCTTGACGTGAAATGCCCCATATTTCAGGAGAAAATAATAGTATAAATTTATTGTACAGTCAGCAACATACAAAGCGCCACATATATCGGAACATATTTATTACTATAGACAAAAATATGTCTGATTATCTGATGATATATCTCGCAGTTGGCACTTTGAATGTTAGGGCCGATACAGACGGACTGCAACCCAACAGCAACTCCCTACGATTTGTATGGGAACTGCATCACAACTGCGCAGTCGGCGTGCAGTTGTGATGCAGTTCCCATACTAATCGTAGGGAGTTGCAGTTGGGTTGCAGTCCGTCTGTATCGGCCCTTACTGACTGTATGAAGAAAGTTACAAGTATTCAAGACATCGCATCGGTATTTATGTGAAGTTGAAATACTGGCGACAAGTCAGCAGATCGTGGTCGCATGTCGCGTCGCATTAGGCTATGGCCGCAGGCGCAGCGGCTAACGCACGCTGACCACGCACCGATACCTACGTAATTATGCACTGTGGTCGAGGAGCGCCTGACGAGAGTGTAAACCAAGCCGGTAGGATACAACCGATGATAACAACGCAATACGAATATTATACAAAAAAAAAAAAAACATACAGACCAATTGAGAACCGTCCTTCTTTTGGAAGTCGGTTAAAAAGACCATCGGTTGTTCTTAGAGCTAGAACAAATACCTACCCGATACTGTTTCTGGACACTCTTTCTTTCATGTATTAGTGGTGGGTCATTGACGGTTTTCGCCTCAACGACACTTATAATAATGTCCTATAGCTCCATTTCGTATATATATACGTTAACGTCATCCACTAGTTGAATCTATTCTATTCTAAAGGTTTCGTTCGTTAAATGAAAAATGGCTGAATCAACCAGTTCGTTGAATGAATGACGACCATAATATTATATGAGTTTTTAAATAAATAAAATATCGTTTTCTTAAACTTGCATGGCTACCGAAACAGAGGCAGACAACTTGGACACATTTTGCAAGGAGACGGGAGGATACACCGAATAGTGGAGAAGAGCCACGTGCCCAGCACTGAGACACCTAAAAGTACTCGTATGTTGATATTGATAGGCTATTAAAAAATATGCTCCTAGGACTCGGTGCTAATAGCGCACAGATTTAGCCACGTTATTACTCGTATTTATGAGTCTTTGCGGTCTTTGTACTGTTTTAAAAGGCTTGCTACATCTCGCCCTAGACACCTATTACAACTTGAAACGTCACACTTGTTGTAGTCTCAAATACTGTCAGCGATATCACTAAACTGACTTGGCTAGTAAATAATTCTGCGTGGAAATTTAGATTTTTAGAACAATGGCCAGGCTTTTACCTAATTGGATGGAAATGCTGGCTAGCGAACCGCGGCGGTTCAGCGCCCGCCACCAGGGCACCAGCTATTGTATGGAGATCGGCTAGGATAGAATAAACGCTATACGGATAGGACACTTCGATCGATGACTAACGAATGGTGAAAACGAAAACGAAGTGAACTGCCGCCAGGGGCTCACTCCGCGATTTTCCCGCGCGGTTCCTAGTACCAACCAATATGCAATTTGCCCCCGCGAAGGGGCCAGCGACCAGAAAGAGCACGCGTTATGCGATAGAAAGAGACGGCCGGATCCTATGCCTTCCGTCCGGTGGTCGGATCCGAACATCAGTTTTGAGAGTCAGATTTCTGTACTTAGTACTATTACTTATTACTTATTCTGTGCTGTCGTTAGCCACTACATGTTTTCTAATTCTATTTTAGTTTTTCTGAGATCAGTTCGATTTTACTTTTGTTTGTTAACAGACTTAGAATTGGCGAAAAGTTATAAAAGTAAGATTTGATTTACAGTAGCAATACTAGGTATTTTCATTTAATTAGTCATCTAAAGTGTGCTAAATTCTTGTAATACTCAACGTTTAACGCTTTTTATTCGTGTCAAGTTTACAGTGGCTCGTCTGTCCATGTGATCTGTGGCGCATATCCACACTAGATATGCGATAGATAACCGGCACCATGCCGCGATGACGTCACGACTGCTCAAGCTTTACATCCCATATAGTGTATAACGTCTAACTTTGACACAGTACACGGAGTACATCACCAAGGAGTTTTTACTATGCTATCTATTAGTACAGTAAGTATATACATACATATATATATTTACGTATATAATAGTTATATTTTAATGTGGTCTGGTGGTATCTATGCGGTCTGTGGCGCGCGTGTCGCTAGATGTGTCGTGACGATGTATCGTGACGTCACGACTGCTCAGACTTTAGACCTCATAATACAAATTAAGTTTTCACCTATACTCAACAAATGTTGAATAGCGAGCTTCTCCGACTAGCGAAGCTCCAAAAACTAAAATAGACTCTTCAAATTTAAAACTGCACCGATCTGCGCTCAATATCCAGCTCCTGCCAGCCGCCTTACGTAGGTACATCGTAACTCCACATAGTGGTCCGGGCCAAGCGACCCGGTTCGATCCCAGGGAACGCTACGGCCCCCATCTGGTCCGATTTTTGCACCAGTCAGTAAGACTTGTAAGTTTATCAGCTTCCAAAAAAAAAACAATCGTAACTCCATCTAGTTTGAAGGCGATGACAACTCAACTCATGAATCCAACGATGATTGCTTTTGTGTAAATGCGTAAATATGGCCGGCTAGAGATGTGCCGTTCCCGGAAGTATTCCCCATTTGTATGGGGAATATTCCCGGGAATGGCACATTTCTAGGCCGGCCCACTGCCATTTCAGCTTGCTAATCCTATGGGCTCCATTGACGACTTTAATGTCTATGACCGCTCTTAGCAAATTTCAAGTAACCGGGTAGTGCCAGCGCCACTAATAGTACATTGTGTATCTAGGGCGGTAAGGAAGAAATTGTAATTCCTTTACCGCCCGTGGCACACACAATGTTTTTCATCACACTTGTGACGAAATCTAAATAAACAAACTCGTCAAGGCGCACCGGAAACGAGGTAGGTACCTACCTACTTTGCGGCCTATTATAAGGCATTGCATGTTTGAGAAAACATACCTACACGACGTAGTCCTATATCCTTTAACAAATGGTCTTGTTTGTCTAAACCACCAGACTAGTTAGGAAGGCACAGTTATCGATAAGTAATGAGAGGTCTCACAACAGTCATTGTGACAACAGGGCACTGTCAGGAACAAAGCGCGACTGTCAAGTGACAGGCGCTGTGGGACCGGAAATGAGCCCGAGGTAAACATCCGAAGTGCCGATTCGTAGGCGCTAAATTGAATTAATCTTCACAAGATCGTGAATTTGGTTAAGCTCTTGTTTGAAAAAAATCATAATAAACAAGTTATTTTTTCGTATAGTTAGTTTATCGTAGTTCTTTCTCATTATGAAAACAATAGATTTATAAATAGGTACAACTACAAATTCGCAAACATCATTTGACAGCATTTTCGTCGCAGAAACAAGATCACACCGAAAACAAAAACGAGGCTACCTACCTTCTGGCTTATGATGCTAGGCTTCGTCGATCGATAAATAAATGATAAATGTGACAGGTGCTTTATCATTGATTTATCACGCGACAAAATCTACCACGTTACGTCTACTGATTTTCATCGAAATCAAGCCATTCAAATGATGTTTGTGATCAACAAAAAGTGATAAAGGCCACTCACACATTTGCTTGTGCACTGTTTAAAAGCAAAATACGGAATCCACGGTCCTTCACGTTACCAGAGTATAAAGACCAACAAGTAGTCTAACTTCGGCCGCTTTGGAGCACGTGACACGTATTCACAAAACGCGCGATAGCACGCCAAGAAAACCATTACGCCCTAGGGCGTAATGGTTTTCTTTTTAAATTTGAAACGCTGGTTCTGTTTTACTCTTATTTGTCATTTTCAAAAGAAACGCCAACTTACTTTTTTAACTTTTATTACTGAAATATTTATTTAAAGAGAACTGTTATTGCAAATACATGTAAACACATATTTCTGTAACATTAATTAAATGTTTAAATATAGTATTTCAGTATTTTGCAAATATAAAATAAACCATTTTTAGTCTTTACCGCTATGGTTTCCGAACGTGACTTGACGTTCGCATTGTCTATGGAATATGTCACTAATGTCACTGTCAGTTTTACATTTTTATTTAGGTTAAGTAAGGTTATTTTAATCAGATTTCCTCACAAGTGTGATGAAAAACATTGTGTGTGCCACGGGCGGTAAAGGAATTACAAACTCGTGTTATTAAAGCCCTCGGCTTCGCCTCGGCCTTGTAACAAACACTCGTTAGTAATTCTTTACTTACCGCCCTTGATACACAATGTACTATTCTTTACTTGTAGTGGGTTCGTAGACGGCGCGCACACATTCAAGCGCGCGATGTACCTTTTGTAGGAAAAAAAATGACTGCTATTATACTGTGACGTTACTAAGCCATACAATTTCTACAATTACAACTTCATTACATGGATCGGCAGGTGGTATGGTAAACAGTAAACACTTTCCCTTTCATTAAAACCTTTTAATATTACAACCAAGAACCCGACTTACAGCCACGTCTACTCTAGGTTTTATCGCATGGATAATGGCGTCTTTCGCACTTAGCGTGTTTAATGTCGACATTACCTCTGCTACCGAGTTTTATCCGACTTCGACGAAGCTATAACGAACCTACGGTTTATGTTTGGAAACCTGTTACTTAAGGATGACGTCATCATAATGTATTAACCGGTACTACACGAATCTGTAGTTCATGTTCCCTGTTTCCATCACCAATGGTCTATTCCACTCGTTTCTACAAATCCTATAATAGGTAGGTACCATATTCGCGTTTTTAAAGATTACCAATACCTATCTATGTATTCCCTTTCATCATCATCATTGAGAAGGGTGGTGGGTAGGCGCCATTTCGTTCGACTACGGGCCAAGCGGTAGGACACTTAGATTAAAATTCCCATCAGCTTAAAAAATTCATGGATACTGAAGAACCTAAATTATTTCCAAGAATACACTGTTTCGGGAATCCGGCATTTTGGGAATTCTGCGTAATGAGAATCTGGTGGAACAAGAATGCAATGTGCTGGGAACGACTGGCCTATTCGCCCAGTAAAGGTCAGCACGGAACTTAGAAGGTTAGTCTGCTATTGCAGTGCCGCGAAATACAACGGGCCATTCCATTAAAACAGCGGTCGGCAACCTGCGGCCCGCGGGCCGCATTCGGCCCTTGAATCGCTCACTGGTGGCCGTATATTCCGGTCTGTATTGCCGTCGATTTATTCCGAATAGTATAAAATCACAAATTATTAACAAAATGCGGCCCTTAGCTACTATATGGCCCTTGGCTGCTAAGCGGTTGCCGACCGCTGCATTAAAACATCTAGTTTTGTCGCTCTCGTAACGCATATAGTAGCAACGCTAATAAAAGGTATTGGCTGCTAAGAAACACTATCAATCTTAAAGCCAAGTTATGATCTCACCATACCGATATTCAACTTCTTAACTTTTCTTCTCAAAAGTTTTAAAAGGTAGTGTAGCTTACGTAGCGTTTCCGTGATTACTCCTGTTGCTGCTAAAGTTGTATTAATGTTCACTGACGCTAACGCCGCATTATTCGATAGGTGTTAAAACGGAATTATACATTACTTAGATACCTCATCTACTGATGGAAACTTGAATATTCAATCTACCACATGTCACACAGACGATTATCTCTCAGTAATAGCGCATCAGAACATCAAAGAGTGTCCCCGGACCCAGGAAATGTCACTCATCGTCGTTTCTGGGAAAAGTTCGGAGTTTTTGGACGGGGCGTCTCTCGCGTCAGCCCTTCTGTAACTAAGTACTTTCCTGATTATGAAACTCAGGGAAGATCATTTTAATGAATAAGTAGTTACATTTAGGTCAGCATTGGGTAAAGAAAAAACAAAAAATCAGCGGATTTACATCAATTGCGTGAAAACTGTAAACATCGATAACTTTTCTCGAAGAGCTCTTTGTACTCTTGTACATAGGTATAGTGCCCTTATTGAGACCTGAGGTTAGCCAATTAATTTTACCCATTGGAACTCTAACAAGAACTTGATAAGAAGACTATTTTACAGCCTTCACAACATGTACATTTATGTCCTACAAGTGTGTTGGTTTAGTTAAGCGCTATTGCTTCTATACTGAGGCCTGGTTATGGACAAAAATTTGGCGCTTTATAATCAAACTGCATGCAGTTTTCATTCAAAAGATAGCAATAGATATACAATATTATTATTGTTCTAATAGGCTTCGTTGACGAATACATTTCAAAAACAAGAACATTAAAACACGAATATGATGCGGTACTAGATAATAAATATTGTAAATCCGAATAATAGGGAAAATATAATAAGGAAAATATCCTATCGCAAATGAAATTCTGGATTTACATCCATTTTATACCGATGTCGACCGCAAATGTTGGGCTGCAGATATCGACAAAATGAAAATGTATTATGTTCCCAACTATATTCCAATTACAAATGCAATTAGTGAGAATAGAGAAAGTTACGTTTTAAACATTTCAAGTACATCAGTAATCTGAAATATTACAGACACACAACGCAATATAGTTTAAGTAAAGAGGAGATAAACATGGCGTATTGAGCGCTGTACCAATACTAAATCAAAAATCCTCGGTTTCACTCTGCGTACTATAAAACCGCACAGCTAAGAAGGTACAGTTGACGTAGCATAGCTAAATCAAATTTACACTAATCACGTCGATCAGTGAAACCTTAGACATAGAAAGATCAGAAGGCCGCAAAAATGCTTATAGTCACAAGGAAACGCGCGGAACTAAAAGTAAGAATAAGTTTAATAGTCATATCAGCCAAGTTACCGTGCACGAAATAAGTTCCACGCTAAAGGTTTACAAACATAGTAATAAAAGTATATGATCGGTATAGTTTACGAGAGGACACCAGATGTGGCCAACGCTAATAAGACGCGCACATGGGGCTGGGAGCACCGCATTATGGCTGAAGGAATGACTATACATGCACAACTGCTAGACGTATGAACTAATACAAAAATGGCGTATTTCGATGATGATTATAATGAGCTTCTTTTGAGAGATTTGTTCTGGCAATCTTAAATTATAACCCTTATCCTGAGAAATTAGGAAACCCCGACATCAGGGATATGACAAAGGCAAATTGAACATGCTAAAAACCAGTACGTTTAAATAAGCTTTCTATTGCAAAAACTCATCTAAATGTCGCATCTGTTTCGGAACTATGAGAATTGATAAGGCAGACAGGAAAATCAAACATCTAACATTATTTTTTGTGTCTGGGATTAAACATCCAAACATGCTTCGCTGTTGGAAAATCCAACAACGTTGACGGCGCTCCGAATATTTTTCCTGTTTCGGCAGTTTTCGTCGTGCCACGGTAGCCCGGGAGCCATATTCGTAGCGAACGATGCAAAATGGCAGCAGCTGCCAATAAGCGTTTTACAGCTCGCGTTTTTAGTGCCCGTGCTAAACTTATTTACCGAGGGCCCGCGGCCCAACCGATGAGCGAGCAGTGTGCAGATTTAAACAGAATTGCATTTCACAGAATTTCTTGAGCATCCTTCCAGCTGTACTCTCATAAATAATTCGAACTCGACTATAGCAGATATGTAGTCCTACATCTGATAACGTCAAATATCTTTCATTTCAACAGTTATATTTTCAGTTAGTTATTTCAACAGTTATAACGAATTAGGGATGTAACGATACATAGTTTTGCCGATACGATACCGATACCGATATATTGTAGTAAATATCGGCGATACCGATATCTTAGCTAAATAATAAAGTATGAACTTCAGATATTTGTATGTCCTTATTATACCTAAAACTTGGCTATATTTAACAGAGAGTCAACCTTGAAAGTGTAAAGTAAAAATAAATAGATTGTCAACTCAAAATTCATTTTTTTTTTATTAAGAACCAAAGATTTAATTAACATAGTAATTGTCATTGCACAAGGTAAACCAACCATGAAATAAGCCAAATACCAATACATGAAATAAGTCAGTAATTGAAATTACTTTTTGCAGGGATTTTTTCATACAGCAAATTCTCTTCGCGTTCTTCAAATATCGGTTGTATATTATCGGCGATACCGATATATCGGTACCTGTATCGGTATCGTTACATCCCTATAACGAATAAAAGGAGTAGCTAGAGTAACAGTAGAATTATTTTAAAGGATTTTCCTATTGTATTTATATTCTACTGCTGGGCAAAAGTCCCGCCACATAAAGCGCATGTTTTTTGACGCTCAAATTATCACATAGGTTTTAAGATAAACAAAATTTATTAAATAATCCTGACAATATCTCGAATAGGGTTTGCAGTACCGGGAAATTTTAGTATGGCAGCACCGGGAATTCCCGGTTCTCTCATACAAAAAAATCCCGGTACTGCAAACCCACGAATACGTGTTTCGAGATTCTCGAAACACGTATTCGTGGCCCACACAGGAATAATTGAATGAAAATATCCAGACATCCTCCATCGGTCACAGAAAAGATATGCAATGCAATTCATCTCTTTCACTAGAAACAGCATTGTTTCGTCATTGTGTCCATAGACAATAGGTGCTTCGGCACCGCCCGGAGCCGTGGCTTGGACTGAGCCCGCATGGGGACCAATCGCCGGCAATTACGCAACGCCGCGCCTGCGTCGGCCACCGAGTCACAATCATCTACGTTAAACTTACGAGGAATTCTTCTTGACAATTCTCATGGCAACAACCGTAGGGATTGATTAGAGCGATTGCACATTACCTACTAGCTAGATATTCATATTGATCGGCCCTTTTTGAGGATTCGTAGTCTGATGTTGCAGATGCAATCGATTGGAGATACATTTTTCGAAAGATAATCCTGTCCTATCCCACCACTGGTTCACCTTATTTTGGCATAATTTTATTTGTCCGAATGTTCTATTTGCCCGAATACTATTTACGCATAATTGTTATTTTACAGATAATATTGACTTTTGAGAATAATTATAAAAGAAACCTAACCTAACCATATAATATGTTCTAAGTGGCTGATGTACAGAGCTCGGAATAGGTAGTGCCTATTTACCTAAACTTCGAAGAGTGGTTAGAGTGGTTACAACCACCAAAAATAATTATTTATTTTTATTGAACGCGGGATTTCCTGGGATTAATAAGAATACATAATGTACATAAATTCACACTCAGCGTTAAATTATTAATGAAATACAAGATATATTGAGAACTCAAAAATCACACATACAAAATTTCTGCATTAGACAATTGTATTTCATTAATAATCTAACCCTGAGCGTGAATTTATAAGGATAATGTATTATTATTCAAGCAGGGAAATTTCGGGTTCAATAAAAAGAATTAATTACTTTTGGTGGTTGTAACCACTCTTGTTACGTCCTCCCGCGAAGTTTAGGTAAATAGGCACTACCTATTCCGAGCTCTGCTGATGTAACAGATTTCGCAAAATATTTTCCGTTAAAGCTAGAGAAAAATTATGCGAAATAAAAATCGGGCTAGCAATACATTCGGACAAATAAACGTTATGCCAAATAAAAGGAACCCCCCACCACTATCCTACTTAATATTATATTTAAACGTGAAAGTTTCTAAAAATTAGGGCATGCAATACGGGCATTACTTGCATGGGCCAATACCAAGATTACGGCATTAGCCATACCAAGGACCATTAAAACATGAGGACTGTCATTCTCCATACAAAAAGCTGTTCCCCGATATTTACAATTATTTACGATCATGGCCCGACATTCTTTTTAGTGCCTAAAATAGGGTATTTGACAACAATCAAAATAAATTAATTAACTCTAACCAGCAAATTACGCTTCCAAAACAGCCCGGATAAAATCATTCAAACTTATTTTCGTGCCATCAACGATTTTACAATGACGAAAACTAAAAATAAGGCACCATGTTGAGCATGACGTCACAAGATAGTATTTCATACTAAACTGCACACTTTCGGAGCGTTTTGACACTTCATAAAAAGAAGCTGATTTGAACTGTCATCAAGTAGCCTATGGAGATAAAAAATTTAAAGACACTTTTATTCCTAAATTGCAGAAGTCTCGTAATATTGTTAGTGCAGTTTTACGTTAGTTCTCAACCAGGCCTCAATGTTTATTAAGAATACGTAAAGATGTTTCAGGATCTGGATGTTTGTTACTTAATAACGTGGTAACGACTAAACGGATTAAGATGAAATTTAGCACACAGGTAGACCAAATCCTGGATTGTAATATAAGAACTACAGTAAGAAGTTTCCTCGGCATAATACATATAACGTAAATAACGCGGGCAAAGCCGCGGGGAAAAGCTATAGTATATTATAGTATGAATAATATCCATAACTATCCGAAGCAATCCAACCATATAGTTATTACTCTAGCACAGCGGTTGGCAACCTTTTAGCAGCCAAGGGCCACATAGTAGCTTAAGAAATTGACGCGGGCCGCACTATGTTAATAATTGGTGATTTTATACAATTCTAAATATATCGACCTTTACATACAAAATAGCTAGGGAGGCTCGCGGGCCGCAAGTGAGCGGTTCACGGGCCGCATGCGGCCCGCGGGCCGCTGGTTGCCGACCGCTGCTAGCATGAAGTTTCTTCCGGCGCTTCTTCTCACCAGAATGTCATTTGCCGAGCGCCAAAAGAAAGAATCAGACATGTGAAAGAGCCCTTGAGGCCTACTTGCAGAAATAAATTATTTCATTTCATTTCGAAAAAATATGCGTTTAGCGAATCTATGTATGTATGACTGGATAGTTTCAGCCACACTTGCGGGTCGGAATTTAAAAATACATCCATATACGCGCCACTTCCTGCAGATAAGGTCTGATGGATCGCTTCCTCCGGATTAGGGATGCGTCCGAGGCGCCCCGGGTAGGGTTGCCACCAAACATGTAGAAAAATCGTGCGTTTAATATAAGGACTCTATTCCAATACACATATTGGAGATATTAAAATGAACTGAATATATTTAAGAATTGTTGATTTAAATGGCATTGTCTATATCAGCGGTCGGCAACCTGCGGCCCGCGGGCCGCATGCGGTGCGTGAACCGCTCACTTGCGGCCCTATATTCCGGTCTGTATTGTGGTCGCTATATTCCGAATAGTATAAAATCACAAATTATTAACAAAATGCGGCCCGCGTCAATTTCCTTAACCTTATGTGGCCTTTGGCTTCTAAGCGGTTGCCGACCGCTGGTCTATATCATAGAGTCTATGGTAGTCTCGTATAAGGTTGATAAAGCATCCTATTTTTCTAACAATCAAGTTGATTCCTATGCGATAATACAACCTTTTTGCAGAAAATTGAACTTATTGTGATGCAGGAAAAACTGCTTATATGTTAATTATCTAATTGCAGTTGTGCAATGATGGATGGATGGTTGTCAAATTGGTTGTCTTTGCTAGTAAATACGAAAGTGACGATTGCTTTATCTACGATAATAAATACGACATACACTTGCAGGATATGGTCGCCTGTTAGTTACAAAATAGTTATTAAATACGTACCTGCTACACTAGTTATTTTTTGTCACTCGTGACTAGGTGGCAACCCTAGTAAATGGTTAAGTGTGATGCTCACCCCGCCACATCGAAATGCAAAGAGTTGCCATGACTATCGCCGATCGCGGGCCGTCGTATTAGTCACACAGGTGGGGTCCGCTCTGGGTTCTATATTATAAAACTATCTACAATTTTCCTTCTTGTGCGATAACAATAACGTGTGACAACCCTAGTATAGTACATTACACAACTAGGGTGGTAAAACAAAAAAAGGCCGAGATCGTTGCTTTCTTTATTACCTCCCGAGTTATGTAGGTACATCATTTTACGTCTATACTTGGCCAGAAAGCGGCTTTTTCTGTTTTGTATGATTTTTTTTAAATAAACCTTTTTTTGACTTCCACAAACTTAGCATAGTCGCACTCTATATACTTGTAACTCTTGTAAGCTTATGAATTATCCACTCACGTGCTTGATATTTTGCGTTCAACTCTATGCTATCTTGACATAAGGGTGCTGACATGCAGCTATAGCTGCATAAAGCACGTGAGTGGTTATGATGCTAGGTTTTGTCGAACGAAAAATAAATGATAAAGCATCCGTCACGTTCTGAGAAGTATACATAATGCATATAAGTGTGAGAGTGACGGATGTTTTATCGTTTATTTATCGATCGATAAAGCCTAGCATCATAAGACTACTACTAAGTACACAGCCTCGGATACGGTGATGTGTGGCAACCCTGACCGCATCTCTGCTATATGATATCTGAAGTGTTTCCAGGACTTATCCGCGATGGTAGGACGTCATGGGCGTTCTGCAATGGAACGTGCTGTTAGCCTGCTATGCAGACAAAAATCATAACTCCTAGGCGAGCTAGTACGTGATTTAATTTGACACGAGTTGATCCTGGCCGGTTGTTAAAACTGTCGACGGAAAACGAGTGAACTCTGAGTAGTCAACAAGGGCACATGTTTAAATAAAGTTTATCTGCCCATCTAATCATCTGACAATCCATCCAACGTAATAATCTATTTTTATTACTCCGTTTTTAAACTGTCGTGAGCCGCAAAAAAATCCTACTTATTTTTTACCATACCAGACAGTAGCTTTTAATGTAACAGATATGTGTAAATGATGGAAATAATATCACAGTTAGAAAACCACTCGTGATGCCATATTACACATAAGTACCTCGAGACTCTAGAGAAACAAGCATCTCACACATCACTCGATGCGATATATTTCCGAGCGTGGCAAGCGCTACCCAAACCACCGATCGGTTATCGGTCGAGTCTCAACTCAACGTCGAAATAATGTTGGATACACAACTACACATACATCTATGGAGTAGCATGAAACTTATCTATGGTTCGGTGCACAAGCCAGAAGTAAAGTTACCTTACTTTCCTATAACACCAGCATCTTTTATTAAGTACCTTAAAATAGGTAGCTAGAATCAAGTTCTATGGACACGACAGTTCTGGCACGGTATACGGTAGTTTGTGTTCCGACAAAAGGTACATCGGGAGCGCGCATGTGTGCGCGCCGTGTACGGACGCACCACAAGCAAGTATTGCCGGGTGCTTTAGCTTTAGTTAGTCAGGGTTGAGCTGTCGATGCGAGCGGTCGAACGTACAAAATGTCTGCGCACGAAGCAAAGTATAGAAGACGTATATACTGCAGTGTGTTCGGATGTTTGAGGAATAGTGCGCAAAATCCAGAATTATCATATTTCAACATTTCCAAGGATCCCGAAAGGTGTGTATTTTGTTAGTACCTATATAAATGTTATATTTTAAGTCGTTTATAGAATGTTTGATAGTTTTGTGATCAAACTATACCAATTAAATAGAGTAGATAATTATTTTGTTTGACAGTGATGAGTAAAATTAACAGATTTTTTAAACGTGTACTAATTAAATAGTAATTGATTCTATTGATACATAAAATGCCTTAGTAAGCACGAGAGTGGTTTTATGAACCGAGCCGAAATATCGTTGCGTTACTTACATGTTCACGTACCAATACTAATTTATTTAAACTATTATTCTTAATAACATTAACATCAGATGTGTGCGATCAGATACTTTCATATTGAAATAAGTAACTTTTACCTCGAACGATTGTTCGTTCGATCGAGGTCAACCTAATGAAAGTTAGGTCGTAGTAAGTAGGTATTTTACAGAACCGACGAGCGGCAGCCCTGTGCCTTAGGCAACCGTAGGTATCGCGCGCTCCTAAACGGCGAAGACGAACTAATTGGTTGTCTTTATACTTTGGTTCTGGTATACTAGAAAAGAAACGTTAAGTACAGTCGATTCGCCTGGACCGCTCTCAGCCTCTCATTCATTTCATTATTCGTGATATCAATCATTGTACATATGATAGGGAATGCAGAATGCGTTGCCGGGCGGTGTAGTGATTGATGGTGATATTACTCTAACATTGCGACGACATCTCCGAAATGTGATAATTGTAATATAGCGTTACTTTGCAATTGGGTAAAAGAATAAGTAACCTGTGTTTTGGCGAATAGACCAAACAGAAATTTAAATATACGATCAAGAACAAACGAAATGGGGGAAAACGCGACTGGAAATTCAAACACGGGAAATAAAAATGTGGGTAGTTAAGTAATTACTCTGTACAGTCTATTAAATCTACGTAGAGATATAAGAATATCAATTTAAAATTAGACGAGGTCGACAGCTCCAGGTTCAAATTGGATAAGTGTGAACAGGACGAAATATTTTACGATCCTGACAAGCACACGATACGGTAAATCTCGAAGGTGCTTGAATAAACTTTGTACTCTACAACTATTATATTTGAAACAATATCTGCCCCTACGCTACGTCTTCGTAAGCAATGGGGCAACAGAAGCAAATTCAAATCATTTATTCAGCAAATTCGAATCGTTCGACCTGTTTCACGCGTCAATTTATATGTGTAGAGCACCCAGGCTCCCGAACCAAGAGAATGAAGATTCGAATAGTGCCATCCCTTTTACGTAAACCATTCGTCTAAGGGGACAGAGTAGGATGGCACAATGCAAAGCGTTAGAGAATCTCAGATGATTACAAGAGATTAAAATAACAACCATTCGAAACGGAATTGGACATGAGAACTTGTGAACAGTTCCCGTTAAGTGTTATCGGACGATTTAGTGCGATTCCCAACCACGTTCCCCTTCTATTTAATATGTTCGGCATCTTATCGCGGCATCACCCACCTGACCAGTTTTTGGTCGGATCAGGTCTACCTACTGCTGTGATTGCATAAAAAATGTTCACACAGTATTTAATTCCACCGATGTTTCCTTTTTATTCTATTTTAGGTTGAATGCAACATAAATGGAATAAGATTTCTTTTGGAAAGTAAATGAAATAACGATATACAGTTCTCATTTTTCTTCTAAAATCACGAACTAAAGGTGTCAGTTTTATTCTGCTTAGTCGGTAACATTTCAAGAGAACACCGAAAACTTCTGAAGAAAGTCACCACTTGGATAATTTTCATGGATATAAACTTTGCGAACCCCAAATCTACAGGCCAAACGGCTGAAAGTTGCAAGTTGTTTCCACACATGTAACAACAAACACTAGGTAAGTAGGTACCTACCTACTGAATGTACTGATTCAGTACTTTTTAAAGAACCGATACTCATTTTTCTCTCAATGTCACAGACACATTCGTATGTTAAGAATGTCAGTTTGTCAAAAACGATTAATTACAGATTTTATTATTGACAAACTTGGTAAAATAATGATGACCCAAATCCGTGTCCAGTAGGAATGTAATATGATAAGGGACATCTTGACAATATATTGGCATACGATTCGGTACAAAATATGTGCTACGGATAGATAGACCAAGGGCAAAGTGTTTCCATAAGGGATTCATGTTTTTCCTCTTGGGCGATACCCATAGGTAAGGTGTCAAGTTTGTCACAGAAAAATCATGAATTTTTCCGTTAGTTGTACAAACATTCAATAAACTGAATGTTTCCATCAATAAGAAAGTGACGGCGAAGGTATCATGAGCGCTAATCCATCGTTCAATTCATCAATTGAATATAAGTATGTATGTAGAAAAATTTGGATGTTGTTTTATCTAAGCCGTTCCTACTGACAGTATGGATTTCTTTGGTCCTCTTAGCTCTGTTCTGTTTCTAATTTATAACCAAATTTAGGTGGCATAATCTCGTGTGTCGTGTAACTTATGAACGTATATTGTGTTCGTGTCCGGGGTAGAACCCGCGCTCTTTGTGGCTACCAATTAATTAGGATTACTGTAATGGATGGATTTGTTTTTCTTTGAAATTCGAGTCGGACGACATATTTCGTAGCCATTTTGTTTGGTCGGTTTTATGGGCTATTTCTGATCTTTAGCCGTGCCGTGCTTTGAAAATGTTATTTATTAAACGTTTAAATTTAAATTCAAAACGTCAATTTCATTTCTGAGATTATTATCATGTTTAAGTTGGTCCTTAATTGTAGAACAATGTTTTTTTTTTTCTAAGCAAGTGCGAATACAGTGCGTTACCACCAAGCAGGCTTTTTTTAAAGTAGGGTAAAGTAACGTTGTTTCTTAACCTAACCATGACCTTCATTTAATTCATCGACTAAAATTCCGATTTCATAAATTTTCTAACAAAATTTTAATTGCAAGCAATGTACAGCAAAGTACTAAATTGACAATTAGATGTAAATGCCAGCCCTTCATTCTATGTTTATAACGAAGACATCAAGATAAATGCCTGCATCTACCTATTTCAACAATTAGAGATACCAGGATTGCTACACTTAAGAAAACTACGGAAAAACAACACTAATAAAATAAAACTTGAAAAGCAATACGAATACTAGACATTTGGACCTGTTTGAAGTGATTGAGAATCCTTTCTTCAAGTTGTACGTGCACAATTCCGTTTATAGGCCTTTCAGACTAACCAGATAGGACCATGCATTCTCTGGACCTCGCTGAACAGCCATTGTTATCAAACGAAGATTATGTGGATGCCGCTGATTTCGAAACCACTCTCGATAAAGTCTCAAGGCTTGAGGAACATTTCCACGTGTCGCACAAATCATGTCAGATAATTCACATGTGTCTTTAGCCATTTTAACGCAAAAAAATATCAGTTTTGCAAATAAATGTTTGTTTTGTAATTTGACAAGCCAATGTCAATACTTTTGTAATTGTCATGTCAAATTTTAGAAAAAACTCTTTAAGCTGTGTAAAAAACTCCATACATAAACGTAATGATAAGGACGGCATTAATTGTGGGATTGTTTTTCTCAACTTTTCACCTCCGTACCACGACATGCCTTGTACCAAGTGCATCAGCGATATGAATAACGATAATTACGTAGTACACCTACTACATTTAAAGTGCGGATTTAGGAAATTGAATTGTGCTGTTAATTCGCATAATTAGGATTTGCTAATACTTGCAAACGATTGCTAATGAAGCATATTATTATCAGTTTTAATAAAAGCCCGCATACCGGTAACACACTGTATACCAGCACTTTAATCATGATTCTTCAATCGTGATTCGCCGTCCGCTTTCCCTGTTTGTTCTTTACAGCGACGACTAAAAAGTTGAACTTTCGCCGCAAAATGGATTCCGAATGAAATCAAGCAAAACGACTTGATTACTTTTTACGGTGAAACAGCTAACTAGCTGTAAACGGGCAATATCCTATTTCAATTTCAGAATGAAATAGAAATTTCTAGCGTTCGCATGACGTTTATAAACGAACCGGGAACCCGCTCCCTGGGGGGACTGCGCGTGCCGAAACAGCTGATTGCCGACCGACCACCATAAAAAAGTGATATAAAACCGTCCTCCGGTCCAAAAACCGCTTTACCTCAAGCTCATAAGCCTCATATTGCATCGATGCAGCTACCGCGACCCTTATTTAAAGCCTACCCAAGCGATTTGGAACTTACACATCGCGTAATAAACGCTAAAGTTGTGCGTTGAAAGAATCCAACGAACACGTCATCTCCAGAAGAGTCGCCCTCAATTCGATCGACTTTACACCCTAACATGTATCATATAAGGTCCTTTTTGGATGTATCGGTGAGTTAACGAGATAAACCCGAATGGATTTTGTGCATTTCACTTGGCTGGAGGCCTGCAGCGCTGCGAGCGCCGAGATGGATTATTCTTAATTACACTTGCAGATACTGCCGCGCACTTAACTACCGCCAAGCCGAACTAGTGCAGCTATCCGTTTCGACTTCTATGCCGTTACACTACCGACCATGGTACCTACAAGTTGTAGGCCACAACCCACACCTTTAGACCTTTACAATCACCAATTGTATGCATTTAGCTACATTAAATTGTGCAGTCTTGCTAAATTTGCCTTCTATTTCTGAAAAGTTTCCCGTTCGGGCCATAAGAAATCATTTCCACCTAATCTTTTAGGTACTATGCAAAAACTTCGAATCTTTGCTCTGTTAGAACGTAAAAGGGCGAATTGAGAAACACAATGTCACATTTATAGATATACCTAATATGTAGGTATAACACTAGCTCAATCGACAAGAGCTAGTTCGTGACATTTTTAGGCTTAAGGTAGGTACGACGCCAATTGTCAATAAGGACGATCTTCAAATTAGTGGCCTATTAGGGCCTTTTAACAACTATTTTGCTGTAGAACGACAAGTTTGTTAGTATATTTAAAAGGGAATGACACAGACCATATTTTCAGGTCCGTTAGATATATACACTCGTATCTTTTAGAGAAGTGATTCTCCTTTAAATATTGATGTCTCCATTAAACTATTAAAACATAAAATTGCTTTAAGCGGCGATCAAACATAAGGGCGTTATTACAATACAGGATGAAGGGCTGACAATAATTGCTAGTAAATTATGAAATACTAGTTTCCCGCGGCTTAGCCTGTGTTCTTTCAGTTATTATTTATCCCAAGGGATTTACCGGAATCTTTCAATCCATTCAGTTGTTACTGCGATATTTAGTAAGAAACATTCAGAAACCTTTACAACATTTCACATTTACAAACAGATTCAGTACCTTAGTCAAGGAATAATTCAATTTGTATTGACGAGGTTCCCTCTATTTGGAATACATTTATTGGTCCGAAAGTATAGGTAGGTAGTCCGAATTTTTATTTCACACAATTTTCTCTAGCTTTAACGCGAAAATACTTTGAGAAGCCATTTACGTAAGTCACTTAACTATATTAGGTTAGGTTCTCTTTATAATCATTCTTACAAGTGCATTGATTTTTAAGAATGATTATAAAGAGAACCTATTCGTAAAATAACAATTCTACATAAAAAGTATTCGCACAAATAAAATCATGTCAAAATAAGGACAACCGTATAGAAGATAGATTTACGGTGAAGCTATTGGTAAATATCCTCGCGAGCAGTATCCTGCCGCCAAAGGTCGCAAGTATGATTTTAATTTGCGATTTAGAGAGCGGCCATTAAGCCTTAATGCCATGGCCGCAATGAACTGCAGGTGTGGCGGCACTAACGACAACTAAAGCTTACTACAATAAAGGTTCAAGTCTTGGGCACAGGGCTCACCGTAAAGTTATAGCAGGACAGACGTACTCCGCGATTCTGTTTCGCGGTTATTAAATCTCGCCACTCTAGAGTGGAAAAAAGAGCACGCGTTATGCGATAGGAGAGACGGTTGTATGCGGGTCAGCTTCGTTCAGCCATCCGACGCGAACGGAAGTTTTGTTAGTGAGACAGGCTTCTGTACATAGTACTAATTCTTTCTGTGGTTTTAGTACAAACATAGGTAGGTACCTACAATACATACACTTATGAAATTTGGGACCCATATTTAGAAGCTGGTATTTTTCGTCGTCAACGACAACTAAAGCTTACTTACTACAATAAAGCTTCTAATCTTGGGCACACTGCTCACCGCAAAGTTACAGCAGGACTGACGTACTCCGCGATTCCGTTTTGCGTTGCGGTAATTATTAAATCTCACCACTCTAGAGTGGAAAAAACAGCACGCGTTATGCGATAGAGAAAGACAGCAGGGGTCAGCTTCGTTCAGCCATCCGACGCGAACGGCAGTTTTGTTAGGGAGAGATGCTTCTGTATTATACTCGTAGACCTGTATTATACATAGTACTAATTCTTACTCTGTGGTTTTAGTACAAACATAGGTACAATACATACACTTATGAAATTTGGGACCCATGTTTAGAAGCTGGTATTTTTCTTCGTCGGTATCACTCTTGACAGAGTGGTCGTGGTCGTTATTTCAGGAGTAGACACATCAAAGAAATGGATGTAGCGTGTATAAGGCGTTATGTGGGTAATGTTTGGTTAATTTTCACCGCAGTTTCGTGATGTTCTTATGATTCGACTCTAATATAGGACCTACTTACTTTAAAGAATGAAAGCGGCAAGATAAGGGTGGTCGCCATAACAACGCGGATTGTTTCCAAACAAGTCCTGCAGGCGGCGTCGGGTTTCAACAACAAGCTACAGTTATTCAAACAAAGCGTGGGCCGAGCCAATGGTGGAGTAGGTTGGCTGGCCTGGCTTAGACTCTCTTAGGCTTCTTGGGCAGTCTTGCAGTTAAGTGCGATAACCTTACTATCGATTATCTACACCGTGGCCCCGAGTAACCATACAAACTTTAACTAGAGATTCTAACAACTATTAGGAGTAAAAAAAGTTATGTGATGTACCTACCTACCAGTGGCGTGGCGTTGAAGAAATTAATCCTTGGGCAAGCCGGAGCAGCTTTAGTTTCGATTTTCTTTAAGAGCACTAGAATTAAGTGCTGAACTGCCTAATATTAGGCAAGCCGATGGGAATCGAGTTTTATGAACGCCACGCCACTGCTACCTACATTTATGGTCAAAAAACAGGTACTGTGGTATAGCAGTAATTTGTCTTCCTACAAAAGGGGCGCGCGGCTTGTATGTGTGCGCGTCGTGAACGAATGCACTACAAGCAACGTTTTGCGAATACGTAAGAATGCCCAGTGTCGATCGCACTGTCTGCGCCTCGACCTTGAAATACGTATCGCGCGCTCCTAAACAGCCGAAGTTTAACTACTTATCTGTCTTTATATTTTGATATCGATTATCTATAACTTTGTTTAGGTACCAGTTTAGCACATCTGCGCCGTTTTCAAGTGCCTTTGAAGGTGGCCAAATACCTACCTAGTCTATTCGCAATAAAATAAAATAACCAATATTCTATAGAACTTCATTTATTATGAGACCGCTGCCGTGTCACGCGAATCTCATAAAGTACCTAACTTAGAAATACATATTTCGAGATAATCAACTTTCAAGCACCATTTTTAAAGTCGGTTATCTCAAAACATTTGTGGCTGTCCAAAGTGTCCAATGTCCATCATGGCGTTGCCATAAGGACCCTTTTTCGACAGCCACATTTGTTTCTTCGTTACATATGCGACACGCGTGATACGGCAGACCTTACTAAAAATAATCAAAAATGCCAATGGAGAGTCGTGAAGGCTGAACAATAATGCGACTAGCTACCTAATCGTTTCTAGAAACAGCCAAAAGTTGTCTACTGAAGTTAGCCCTCCCTTCTGTCTGGCTGCCCTTGCTTATTTTGATTCGCGACTCCCGCCTAAGGCCCAAGTTACCCTACGATTACTTTTTCATTAGGGGATCCAAGCTTTTATCTCGTCTTCACTCTCGTCGTCTGTATTTCCAGGAAATATAGTTTAAGTAGCGGCAAGATTGAATAAACCCTTGGCTTCATAATCATTAACTATAGGTCGATTTCAGGCGTTTTTCCAGCGTTTTTTGTAACTTCATTAGTGTCACTGGAGTTTTACTGTGAAGGACTATCGAGTGACGACAACATTTGATTAAATCATGTGTAGCCTCGATACCGTCTATCGTTTATAGTAAAAGTTAACTGTGATCACCACCGCTTGCTGCTATATTTGCTGAAACACGAATGAAAAAAACCGCCGCGGTCTAAACGCTCTGAAATCGACCCTATAAAATAAAGCGGACTATTGTCATGTCACTTGGAACTTGGACAGGATAGAAATGGCACTTGGCTCCTTATTTGACAAATATCATGGTCTAGTTCGTCTGTACAACTAACAAAATAAGCAGATATAATATAACCATATGAAATGATAAACTATTATCATTTCATATGGTTATATCTGCTTATTGCACTAGCACTAGCAACTAGCTTAGGAAGTATTTATCGAGGTACCTATGATTTCCTTACTTTCGGTAAGCAATTACCTACCTCATTGAATAATATGATCCCTAAGTGCATGCAACTTCATGCATTCCAAAATATCAACACTTAAGACTTATACATAGACACTAACTAGGTATTTAGAGTAGCATTTACAAGCATTTTAATTTCATGAGATCACAATGTAGGTACCTATGTCTAGACAATATACAGAAATTAAAGCATTATTGTGTTTAACCACAGTTTTAGTATTTACAAGCATTTCTTGCATATTAACTCATCTAATTCTAATACGGAGCTGGCATAGTCAGTCTGACAAAAGCTCCTTAAAAATAAAGAAAAAAAACTCATCTAATGACGTGTCCTTAAGACAAAAAACCATAAGCTATAAACATGCTATAAAGCATCCTCATCATGCAGGAGGTAATGTAAATAATGTATAAACAACATTGATTGATGCATAGGTATTAGTAATGATTCAAATAAACTTACATTATACATACTTACTTTAGGGCATATTTACATTTAAATAGGTACCTTTATTGGATAAGACATTTTCTTTTCAGTTTGTGAAATGGAAAGTTCACATGTAATTATATATTTTTTTGTTTAAATATGTTTAGTACAAGGCAAGCGTCTTACTGATGTTTTTTGTGGTGGTTTTCTATCACGGATGTACAGGAAATCCTGGTTTTCATGTGAAATAATGTTAGTTGTATGCTATTCTGTTACAAATACTACATATGGATGGTCTAAAATTTAATTTCCAGGATTAAGAAAGATGACTTACATTTTTGGTGGTAGATTTATCTCATTTAAAGTAATGAATTTGAATAATAGCTACTCAACTGCTCTTTTTGAAATTCTTAATGAACAGTATTTTACCAACATAATTAAAATTTGGACTGGATGTACTGAGAAGTAGAGAACATGATTAAACAGATTATTGTGCATTAACATTGGTAAAAAAAGGCGTTGGAAACATCTATAGGAAGGAAGGAAATACTGTTATTAGAAACAGTTTCTGTTTCTCCTCAGGACGACCAGCATTTTTCAAAATATTGAGATTCAGAGTCAGGTATAGGTATTATTGTTGAAGTATGATCTTACATTATTTGTATTAATTTTCTTAGTATTAGTAGGCCAGTACATTCATTGATTTATATGTATTATAATTAGAGATTATCTTCAAAAACCTCATACAAACTGTAGTTGTCTTAGTCTACGAGCAAGGATTTGAATTTGCATGTGAATATTAAGTTACTTATGGATTCTGTGTGATAATTTCCATTATCAAATGTCATTTGTAACATACAGAAAGCATTGTAGCTTTGATAGTACATTATTGTGAAAAAAGAATCTAATATGACAAACTAATCATATCAAAAGTTAGATTACTTGACTAAAGTAGGTACTTACTAATTTAGTACCTGTACGTAGGGGATAAGTGACACTTGTAAGATACTATTTATTAATGTAAATAAAGTTTTTTATTTTAGATTAATCAAAGTTAGATACCTCCATAGGTTGATTACCAACCTCTATTTGTTTTAATCGTGCCAATTTTTTTGCATAGAACACCCTAATATGAATTCTAGATCCACACACGTATTTAGCTGTAAATAGTAACTTACAAGTAGGAAGTTGTCTTTCCTCGACTTACTAATTACCTACATCTAGAGTATTACTTATTTGCTTCATTATTTAAGTGTAGAACGCTCGTATTTTTATCTGTTTTAATTCAAAATAAGCGAACTATATGTGAACAAGCACATTTAGAAAAGTTTTTCAATCTGCATTGGAGCATTTGGAGCACTTCCGCGGTGCACGGATAGGCCTACAGCCGGCACGGCGGATGGGCGCCGCGCCGCCTAGCGACACTTGCAACGTCTATTTCACCATTAAAACTATAAAAAAACAACAAAAAATCACACTATACCTTCTTGTCAGGTCCCAATCCACATCCACGTTTGAAATCCAAATCGGTAAACACTGTGTTACACTGAATTTTGACCGAAAACACTGGCACTACTTGCTAGCACTTGTTGACACTTTGGTTTTTTAAATTTGTTTTTTTAATGTTATATAACACACCTGTTCACACCACACTGCCACGATTGTCAAAGTGTAATTTAGAATTTATTTTACACTGAATTCATAACATAAACTTCACACGAATGTTTCACTTTTAACTGACGTATAGAAGTGATCTTTATTCAATAATCGAAACAAATCCTTTTACAGAATTCATCTCGACAAGATAAGGTTTTTTGGAAAAGTGCAGTGAATGAAACCACAGACGATTCTGTTCCGCATCCCTAAAACAGCTGTTCGGGACTAGCGACGTCAAAAATCGATAACAACTCGATATGGAACAACCGTATTTGAACCGCACACAACAATTCACAATACAGATTAACCGGTTTTATTAAAATTACCAAGACACACTATGTCAATGTAACTTGAGATTAACTTTAGGAGTTGTAATGAAAGAAACCAGTCTAATTGGCTAGAGATTCTAAATTACATTTACATTTTAGACAGGGTTCGTGAAAATTAATAGTTTTTTGAATGTAGTTTGTTGTGCTGATTCTTTTGTGAGCACATTACAATGTTGTTGATGTGTAGCGCAGTACGCACGCGGTCGCGCTCGGTCGCGGACTGACGCCGGGCGGGGCGCGGGGCGCGGGCGGCGGCGGCGCGGGGCGGGTCGCAGGCGGGCCCGACAGCGGAATGCTATTGTAGGCGAACTTGTCCGCCACTTTTTTTCTCAATTCTGGTCAAACAAGTTTCGTATACAACCAGCATTGTAAGGATTCCGCCATTCTCCGAACGGGCCGACGCTGTTTCTAAACTTTTAAACGATTCCAGGGCTTCAAAAATTCATGAAATTGCCCTTTAATGACTTGAAAAGCACTTAAACTGACCGCTTCGTGCACTTCTCAGTCTTTTATTTAATGATGTCCTTCCTAATTGAATTTCTTTTTCTAATTGGAATGTGACTGTCTTCTGCCATGATGGTTTCATTACTATCAAGCTCGTTGATCAGTGTCATATCCAATACTGTCTAGTTAGTCTTCCTTGCGACTCTATCGGTCGTCTTTTACGGCGTTGTAAAACTGGAATTGACAAGAATCTTCTCGTATAATTAACGAGCTCCATAAAAGACATAAAAGGTTATGCTGATCGTATGCAGAGTTTACCGGGAAACCGCGACTCGCATTCGTTAAGCAAATCGCTGGCGAGACTACGCAGAAAGAACGATAATCGTCGAGGTGAAGTTTCGTCCTGCTTCTCTTTGTAAACCATTTTTGTTTTAGTTTTATATTATTTATTTCTCCATTAAAGCAACTATCTTCGCAGGTTAAACCGAATAATAGTGCTTAACTAACCTAATCACTTACTTAATCCTATATCACGACACACAGTACAGTACAAACAAACAATTACAAATTCCTTAATTGAACAACAAAAAAACGTCTATTTTGTCAGTAACTAGGATGCGCCAGAGGGGCGCTTTACGATACAGCACAGCTAGCCCAACTTGCTGCGAATTCGCGTCTCGCGCGACCCAGCATGACCTGTCACTGTCACACTACCATATTGAATGCAAAGAGATAGGCAGTATTTGTTGTGCTACAGGTTGGTTCTACCAGGCAGCTCCGTCAGCAGCCGCGGTCGCCGCCGTCTCCCAACGTCCTCTTCGGATACGGTACGCACAAGCTTAGCTGCTGCAAATGCTGCAATAGGTACGTATACCCGGGTTACAGATGTTACCCCTGAGTATCCCGTAGGTATACGTTCCCGAGTACCCTAATGCCAAATCCCCTGCTTGTCAATTCAGTTTCCATTTGTCGAATCTTTACCCTTGCCTAGCACGAACAGTGTATACCTACAATTCAGGGGGTAGAATGAGTTCATTTATACTTATGTATGCTCATCAATCTATCTATCAGCCACGGACGCCCAATGCCATAGATCTATGGAGATTGGAGGACCATAGACCACTACATAGTACGGTTGAAGTGGAAGTGGCAGTGGGCAGTAAAATCCTGGAGTGGCGACCGCGCATAGGTAAGCGCAGTGTAGGAAGGACAGCCCCAGACTCGGTGGACAGATGATAAAGTGAGAGTATCGGGGAGTCGGTGGATTTAATCTGTACAAGACCACACTGAAGCGATTATCAATCTGTGCAAGAACTATATTCAGATACTTGGTAAGCAAATTTACATGTAAACATTATTAAACCCACCCGGTATCTCGACAATTAGAGAGCATGAAAGCGTGAAAGCCACAAATTCTGGTCAGTAAAAGCAAAAGGATTATAAATATAGCATTTGATTTTGGTGGGCCGTCTGTCTGTTTGCCAGTCTAAGGCAATAAAAAAAAATATTTCTTTAGGTAATTATGCGTTGGACAAAATTCAGTACCTATTTGATTAATTCGATAAATAACTGTTAGGCTTTGTTTTAGCAAAAAGTTGTTCGTATAGTCATTAAAAGTTAATATGTAGGTACATTAACACATGTTGAATAGCAGAATTCATCTACAGGTTTAATCCTTTTGAGTCGAGTCTGGAGCCGATGTCGCCGTGACGTCACACAGCCTTGTGAACCGAAACTCGTTCAACTAGTCTCGCATACTAGGATGTCTAACTTAATATTTATCGTTTACCGGTTTTTAACGGCAGGGTGCCCATCCTTATTATACCTAGGTCGATTAATCAATTTAAATCTTTAATTTCCTTTTATTATTAAATGAAAATTAGGCTAAACTTGTTTTCATACTTTTAGGGTTAAGGCTAAATTAAATGAAATAGTAAATTCAGAATTAACTAGGTAATAATAATTCTAGTATACAGGGTGGGAGGGACTATACCGACATACTTTAGCCATGAATTCCTGGTGGTGTGACGAGTAAATAATGTTATATCAACATGGTTCGGATATTGTCATTTTACATTAATAGTCTTATGGAACAAAATAAATCAGTAAATTCAGCCCCTCGTTATAAACATATATACATACTGGAGGAAAAGTTATCAAAAAGAAAAAAAAAGCTAAAATGGAAATGAAAGGTCAATTTTTTGGCCTTGTAGTGGCTTACCATCAAATACTGCGAAGGTTAATTGCTGTTTAGTTAAAGGATTTTAAAAAATTAGTAAAACTATCTTAGTCACATAATCACATTTATTAGGGCTTGTTACACACTTGGGAGTTTTCATTTAAAAAATAATGAATATCTCTGAAAGTAAGCGTTTTTCGACTATACATCACATAACTTTTTATACTCGTCACACCACCAGGAATTCATGGCTAAAGTATGTCGGTATAGTCCCTCCCACCCTGTATGTACCTAGTCGGCAGTGGCGTGGCGTAAAAGATATCCTTGAGCAAGCCGGTGCAGATTTAGTGTTCATTTTCCTGAAGAGCTGCCCAATAAGGTGCTCAAATGCTTGATATTAGGGAAGCCGGTAGGAATCGAGTTCTTTGAACGCCACGCCACTGGTAGTCGGACTACACTAAGTTTGCAGAGGTCGAAAAAAGGTTTTATTAAAATAGTACATTGGGTAAGTAACCCAAGTAGCACAGCTGGGTGGGAAATAGCTCGTATATCATATCTATTTAGGTACTTAAGTGAAATATATAGCCATGACTAAGTTCTATATAGGTGGAAAGAACCCTTATGCAACCAATATAGAGCCACGGGGAGAAAAATTGCAGCCTATTTTTGGTTCTATATTGAATCCATAAGAGATCTCACGATTACCTTAAGTGGCAATTAGAACTATGGGTGAAAGTTATGCGCAGTGAACGACGATTTTTATTGAACGATTTTAGGTTCTAAATTGAATCCATAAGAGATCTCACAATTACATTAAGTGGCAATTAGAACTATGGGTGAAAGTTATGCGCAGTGAACGACGATTTACTGAACGATGAATATTTCAGTGGCTAAAGGGATAATTTTACGACCCTTCTAGGCCTTAAAGTTGCAATCACTTTAGGTTCCAAAAGGGCCGTAAAATTATCTCTTTAGCCACTATTGGTGATATACTACTCTATTATACTAGTCATTTGGAATTAAAAGTTCCAAATAAGGGTATGTTCCCACTTATATATAAAAGTGGCTCATAAGTAACTTTAGGGCCTTAAAATATCACTATTGCTTCTTATTCAGTGACAATTACAACCTGCATGCAACTTTAAGTAGCAAAATCGACTTTACCCTACTATAAGTAATAAAGTAGAAACAAAAAACGTTCCTAAGCAACTATAAGTGACAGGATGAACTCGTATACAAGTTTGAGTTGTGTTTAAAGCTATAAGTGTAGTCAAACACTGTTAAACCACTCATTTAGAACATAAAGCTATAAGATAAGCTGCAAAATTCACTAATGTGCTGCTTGGGAAGGAATTACAAACGAGTGTTTGTTATAATAACACAAGTGTGTAATTCCTTTACCGCCCGTGGCACACACAATGTTTTTCATCATAGGTACTTGTGACGAAATCTTAATAACATAACCTTATTAATCGCCCCAGTATGACAAGAATAGTACATTGTGTATCAAGGGCGGTAAGTAAAGAATTACAAACGAGTGTTTGTTACAAGGCCGAGGCGAAGCCGAGCTTTCATTCATCACACTTGTGAGGAAATCTGATTAAAATAACCTTACTTAACCTAAATAAAATTGTAAAACTGACAGTGACATTAGTGACATATTCCATAGACAATGCGAACGTCAAGTCACGTTCGGAAACCATAGCGGTAAAGACTAAAAATGGTTTATTTTATATTTGCAAAATATTGAAATAATTATTTATTTATTATTTATGTGTTTACATGTATTTGCAATAACAGTTCTCTTTAAATAAATATT
Organism: Eudemis profundana; assembly: GCA_947034925.1. Lineage (NCBI taxonomy): Eukaryota > Metazoa > Arthropoda > Insecta > Lepidoptera > Tortricidae > Eudemis > Eudemis profundana. The sequence continues at coordinate 20,993,103 of OX344805.1, read as the reverse complement.
TCAGTAATAAAAGTTAAAAAAGTAAGTTGGCGTTTCCTTTGAAAATGACAAATAAGACTAAAACAGAACCTTAAAAAGAAAACCATTACGCCCTAGGGCGTAATAGGTCATTTACGGCCCGCAAAACCTAAGTGTAATGACACCATTTTCGAGCAAGTGTGATGAAAAATATTAAAAATATCATAAATCAGAAAGCAAAGAAAGAAGGAGAATTTTATTTTGCATGTATGTAGGTAATAGAATTTAATTTGAGTTAAAGCTTTTCTGAAAAGAGCTCGGACAAAGAACTCCAAGAAGCTTAAATCTAGAAAATTTCCAGGTTTCCACCACTCTGTAGGTAATTGAAAAGTAAAATACTCCCAATTTAAATAGGTAATGAATGGTACTACTCGCGTCGCCTCCCAAGCTTTTTACAGTGAAATTTTAATCAGTAGACTCTCCACACGAGAGTGGAATTCCAACATTCAAGGTTACAAAGGAACTTCCAAACAAAGTATTTGAAGAGCGATAACTGAACCCCAGACTCGGATAGATTCGGGGAAAGAGAGAACAACATGCAAGTCTCCCGCGTTGAAAAAGGACGCCAACAATAATTTTATTTATTGCCATATTACGTTGCTGCGCCGGCTTTGCACCGCATGTGTGAGAGCGGGATAAATATATGTTTATCGCTTTCGGCATCTAACCAAGGGATTCTCGTTAATCAGATTTTGTGAATTAGAATTTTTAATTGGTTAAACATTGCACAGATTTATTTTTCACAGGTTTTATATTACTTCGCAGACTTAGGAAATTTAATATGGATGAGATGAAAAGTTGGACGAGAAAGTAAATTTTACTCAATGTTTACTTTCTTAAACCGACATAAGTATTAATTAACACAGTGTAACCGCAATCCATACTATACAAACATTATAAAAGTTAAGAATTGAGTCCAACACTATTAAACAAAAATGGCAGGTTTAATAGGAAATTCAGAATTATTATATTCAAGGAATAATAAAAATAAGGCAACACTTCTGTATTCACCACGACAAGTCCTATTAATAGCTTTTTTGTAATCACTCTCGCTTCATTGAACATATCGATTAACGAATAATTTACCAGCGGATGCTTTGTATTGTATCCTATTCCCTATTTCCTTGAAGTTAAAATTACATCTTTGATTGATAATTTGATACAAGGACTGTGGCAGCCGATCTAGCATAACTTAGCCGCGACTTCCCTTGTCGCGCGACAGGGCATGACCTGTCACTTTCACATTATATTGAATGAAAAGGGGTTGGTAGTACCTATTTGTCGCGCGACAGGGGGTCGCGCGTCACAGTTGTGCTAGAGGTGCAGGTACAGATCACAGAATTAAAATGGAATTAACTACAAGAATAAGAATGTAGGTTATATTGGTTATATTTGGTGGCGCAGACGCTTGTCAAATCTTTGTTTCGACAAATGCTTGTTCCGTCCCGGCAATTCGTTACATTACATTCACAGAAATATCGAGGCAGAAAGAAACAGTGTATGTACCTCGCGTGCTAAAAAGAAGTGGCGGCGACTTTGCATGCCCTTAACTTCAATTTCCGTCAATATTATTATGACATTTGAAAATCTGATAATAACGGACCAATAGTTCAATACCACCAAATGAAATGGAAAATTTATGTTTTCCATCACTAAATTATACTTTTGGCGTCAAATGCCAAGCGATAAACGCTTGGGTCCCATACAAATCGACGAACTATTTCTATTTATATATCGATATATTTCTGTGGTTACATTACACCCTAGTTTTGTCCAGCCCTTGTTATACGCAGTTAGGTTGCCGCAACTCGACGTCTGATTTTGCGTGAAGGAAGATTAACCGGTTAAAGTTTACTGTGTGCCGATTATCTATGAAATTGCGAAACTCATATTCATATACAAACTTTCTTTGGACGGCCGACCGGCGAGTACAAGCGATACACGCAAGTGTCACGCACTCGATAATTCCCCAGGTTAGCGGCAACAGGTTGTACCGGGAATTAGAGGACTGGTCGTGACGTTTGTTTTAAGCTAGTGTTGCCATATTGTGCGACAGATCTATGGTCTAGATGTGTCCAGGACGGAATAAAATAATTTCAACCGATAATTCAGTAGAGGTTGTGTTTTATGTTTCAACTACTTCACGGATAGCAAAATTTACCATTTGATGTACCTAGCAACAATGTGTTTTACTGAAGGACTGGTCATGAAATAAATAAAAAAAAAAAAAAAATATATATATATATATATATGTGTGTTTTTATCTCTGTAAGCCTTCAGGGGTAAAAGGGAATCATCGTTTAAAAATGATATCGAAACCAACAAGCAAGAGCTAAGTAAATATAGCGAGCGCTTTTGCGTCTTTGCTCTCCGTTTCAGTTTTGTTTGGCACAAATGCTTTCATATGTCTGACCGGCGTCTGTCTGGATACCCTAGATGTTCTTTGCAGGTCGCATTTCTTTACCGATTCCCGTGAAATGTTGTGAGTATAGGTTTGATATTTGGGCTATTCTTCAGAAATATGTCTGCGGTCACCTCATTCATCTGGCCCTTTTTCATACTAAATGTATGGAGACAGATGAATGAGTCGCAGACATATTTCTGAAGAATAGCCCATTTAGATTGATTTTTTGGTCTTCTGCCTTTTCGCCGAATTATCTTTTCCCAAATGTTTCATTTTCCAACTCGCGATTTTCTCTGAAACCATATCTTTCCGGAGCTTTCATAAAACAAACCCAACCTAACCTACTGTATTGTATAAAATCATAAGAAAATACACTAAGATCATCAATTTCGCCCCGTTTTACGGTATTTGGTCTTTTCACAAGAATTCCCAATTCAGAAGTGACCACGTTCTTTCATCGCATTTTCTGCTTTCACACCACTTAAAAGTGACCACAGGTCTACTGTTTGCCCTCAAACAATACAGGGATAGAATCCTGAATAGTATCATTTATAATACATCTCACAATGACCGATGAATGGGTACAAAAGGCGAAGAATGGACACTTGTGAATCGGCCCCGGGCCTTTCCCCGCATCGCATCTAACGAGTGCACAGACAAAGAAAACAAGGGTGTTTTGGCGCAGGGGGTTTTATTTGGACAATTTTTTAACCATCGGCCACATGGTTTGCAGACAGACTAATGACGCATAGATCAGATCTAGCGTGTATACAAGTTGCCGAACATTCGAAATGCTGGATAATTCTCGGAAGTTTCCGAAAAGTGTCACACGAATGGTGAGCTAACTTAGTATCCATTCAGATACCTAGTGTGCAGTGGGAATTCTTCAAAAATGTATTATTAATATATAAATCACATATTCATTAGACAGGTAGCGGTTGTATCTAATAAGATCTTGACAAGTTTTCATTGTTTGCTAAATTTCAATTTCTGGAAATTTTCATACAAAAATCTTTATAAACTTTTCCTAGGCGCAATGCTAATTAGGTCTGGTCTTATGTAGAATATACTGATATTTCCAGTCAGTCAGGTGTCACTATGTATAAAGGATGAATAAATAATGGACTGTCTCATTGCAATCAATTTGGTTCGCTCTGGTATAGAACAAATAGATGAGGGGCATATTTAAGACAATGATCCTGTAGACAATGAAGAGTTTTCGTTTTAATTTGTTATTAGACCACAGACGACGACGCCTCATTATAATTGCAACAAAATAAGTAGGTATCATACTACAAAAACTTTTGAAACCAACCCCTTTTGTCTTTAATGTTGCCATTATACAATAACACCAATATCCGGGCTATTACAATAAAGTGATTAAACGAAATTATCGGTAATTTACGGTTAATGAAGCTTTTAGTGCATCACTATTGCAAGCAGAACCTGTCCATATCACCGACCACGTACCTAATTATTTGGATTGCTAACCTGTAACAATGACACGAGCGCTTTTCGGAAACGAAAGTATTAAGTTTTAAAAGTCCACAGTAATTAACATTACAATAAGTACACAAAGTTATTGTAAATGTATTTTTTTTAGAAAACTAACGAACCGGGCTGTTAGTGCTAATAAAATAATAACTTGAGTCTTAGTAATGTAAATTTCTGTCTTTGTGCCTGACTTAATTAGGTATATTGTTCCAACCAAATGAATTTATTGAGTGGTTTAATTTAGGCATGCATCGGTAATCTAGCAAGTATTCTTATTTTTTGACACAGGCTTTTAACAATTATTCATACAAACAAACATATAACCAAATTAAATACGACCTAATTTAATACAAAAAGGCCTAATGACTCTGTATGAAGAGTGTTACAAAGGCCGTGCACATAATTATTCAAATAATAATTATTATAATTTTTTTAAATAAGTATCTATATACTTATGAACAATTTCATGAAATAATATTTTTATTCTAGTTCTAGCAATCCTTCGCCGCATATGTTTGGCGGGCGCGGCGCGGCGCGGGCGAACGGGATCGATTCAACGTCGCGTGGCCGCCGCGGCGTTGCCGCTCCGAGCGTGTTTGGCTGCAGCGGCAAACGTCATAATAAAAACTTTTTCACTCCGCAAGTCCGCACTTCCAAATTTGAGTTGCGTTCTATTCAAGGATTTCTTATCTGTGTTTGTGTCAGTTTTTAGGGTTCCGTACCAAAATGGTAAAAAAGGAACCCTTATGGTGCGACTCTGTCTGTCTGTCTGTCCGTCTGTCACAGCCAGATATCTCAGGAACTACTGATGCTATCGATTTGAAATTTGGAATAGTGTTAAAAGTAGCTAACCCGAGCCTATTGGACATAAAAAATATCTTGTACCTTTTTTAGGGTTCCGTACCAAAATGGTAAAAAAGGAACCCTTATGGTGCGACTCTGTCTGTCTGTCTGTCTGTCCGTCTGTCACAGCCAGATATCTCAGGAACTACTGATGCTATCGATTTGAAATTTGGAATAGTGTTAAAAGTAGCTAACCCGAGCCTATTGGACATAAAAAATATCTTGTTTACTTTTTTTTTAAAAGGCTCCGTAATGGGACTTTGAAAATTGAAAGTAGGGCTATTATATTGAGTGGGGTATCAAATGAAAGGGCTTAATTTGTAGATTAAAACACCATTTTTATTTTTTTTCTTAAATAAGCAGTTTTTGATTTATACATTTTTATGTACCATTCCCCCCCTATTATCCCCGAAGTTACTGATCAGAAAAATCTGTCATAATTACTAATTATAAATATCAACCTGAATATTACAGGAAAAATAGAACGGTCTTGCTAACTTTAATACTTTTTTAGAAATTTACAAAAACTTGAAATCCCTAGCGGCGAGTAACAAAACTAAGCGATGGCATGTTTCACGCTAGGGGATTTCCGGGCAAAACTAGATGGCGCTAAAACACTAAGCATTTAACGATGTTATAATTGAACAAAGAAACATAGTATAGTAACAATTAGTTCGTAAACAGCTAATAATAAATAAATTTAAATACATTTAAATACTGTGTCACGTTTGCAAAGTTAAATAATTGTAAATAATATTATAATTATTTTACCAAGCTTATACATAGATGGCGTTGTAAATTCGGGGAACAGCTTTTTGTATGGAGAATGACAGTCCTCTTGATTTAATGGTCCTTATTGCTATTAAATAGAATCATTACACGTCAGGTTCTAAATATTACAGGGAAAATATAACTGTTTTCCTAACTTGCACTGTTTTTTAGAAATTTGCAAAAATCATAACATATACTTATTTGCTTCTACTAAACAAATCGACATACAGTTTTTCTTGAACTATTCGCGTATCTACTTATGAGTTTGTACGGAACCCTCGGTGCGCGAGTCCGACTCGCACTTGACCGGTTTTTTTTTTATTAGTTAGGTTGTTTCTTCAGTATCTATACATATCGATTAAAAAGTATGTTCCAACGTCCATGGTCAGGTCATAGAGAATGTAAACTTAGTGTAAGTACCTATAACCCATGCTGTTTTTATCGTGATGATAATTTCGACAAATATGACAAATTCATCGTATCCCGACACCTTATCGTAGAAAAATATTTTTGTCTGCCTAAACTGTCTGATATTTGGTATCGATCATAGTTTTACACTTCGATATAAGGTCGTCAGTTTTACATGTTTCGTTTTATTTTATGCCTTAGTTATCTTATGCTTATTAATCCGTTTTTTTTTAAATGAAACGGTGTAATTACTTTTAGCTAGTTTTCACTAAGATACGAACAAAAGTATTTTTAAACGATAGCAATAGCAAATCGGTTACTTTAAGGAGAACCAGTAAAACTGTGAGCTTTTAAAAGCATGCCCCCTCTGACCCGCATGGGGCATTTTTAATCCCCTGGAGAGACTTACATCAATTTAGCTATAGAGCCGTAATAAGCTACTTATTGCTATTAATACATATTACGTACTTTATTAGGTACGAAACACGGAATGTCCTCTGCTTGAGGCAGCTCGAGATTGTATGTAATATTTGTAATGGACAGTGCAGTAATAAAATTACAATCTTATTTAAAACTAGCATTTACCGCCCGCGTTGTTCCCGTTAATGCCCCAAGGAATTTTACCGGGATATAAAGTATCCTACGTTTGCAGGACTTAGTCTACTTGCACGCCAAATTTCATCTCAATCTATTCAGTTGTTACCTCGTTATTTAGTAACAAACATCCAAACATCTTCAGAAACTTTAACATTTATAATTATGTATTATGTAGTGGGATCTTCAATTTTTTTTGGTTTAAGAAATCGCAATGAAACAAAAAAATATAAAATATACACCTAATTTATTGTTTATTTATGTTCATACACAACTGTTTATGCTTACATCGTCTAGCGGTAACTAGAAATTAGAAAGAAAACAATGTCATTTGAGGAAACACTAATCAATAAACAAAACACATTACAAATTAACTATCTACCTTATGATTTAAACGATAAGGAACTTCCAATAAATGTAATTATAGCGAAAATAAATGCAAATTAAGAGTCAGTGATATAGACACGAGAGTTAGCATTAGGTAATTTCAAATTGAGTTACTGTGAATATTCTACAGGGTGGCTCTAACGATGAGGCTTTAAATGTAAAGTTCGATTCTTTTCGCTAAACTGAGATAATTTTGTTTTGCAATATCTTCAAATAACTTAAATTAAGATAGTTAATTCATCTTCAAAGTTCAATTCTGAAAGCAGTGAAATCTCGTAAGTTTGTATGAAAAAATAAAATTAGGATTTGGCGTGTTTTTAAAAAGTTGCAAAACAAAAGTAGTTCAGATTAAGGAGTAGAAACTACCCGTTCATTTAAAGCCGCCTTGTTAGAGGCACTCTGTCTGTAATGACAGCTTACAATTTGATGTGAATTCTGAAAATCTTAATAAAGGTAAACGTCCGAGTGCTCGACACTGATCCAGTAGTTGCTATCTTGAATGTTAAGTCATTAGCAGTGGTCGACACTATCACTATCAGTGCAAAACTTCAAAGCGTGCATCCAGCCATGAAAATATTAATATCTTTACTCAAGTATTGGAAATCCGAGATTTCGATATAAAGTTAAATTTAACGCTAATCTGCCAATAATATTCTTATTGCCTTGGCTGTAAGTACTCCTCTACGTCAGCTTTACATGTTTTGTTAAAGTTATGCACCGATAGTGCGGATCATTGGTCATTAGCAATAGAGGCGACAGCCGGTTGTCGACTATTGGACATCAACATCAGCGTGTCGAGCATATTACAGGACATTTACCATATCATTTCAAAATTACCCTTACAGACTATCTTTCAAAATGCTTTTAGCAAAATAATTTGAAACCTTTTCTGTTCAGTACCTCTAGCACAACTGTGACACGCGACTCTTTGTCGCGCGACAAAAGCTACTTATCTCTTTCCACTCAATATCGTGTGACAGTGACAGGTGATGCTCTGTCGCGCGAGAAACGGAGTCACGGCCAGTTATGCTAGACGTACAGGTCATATATTTTAAAATAAGCAATAATTGGTAATTTCTATTTAATCAGCACAACCATAACTAAACATGATTAAATTGAGAGATTACTGATTATATTTACAAAATGCTTATAAGTAGCCCACCTACCCATTAAAAGGGGGCCCATGATAAATGACTGGTAATTAATAAAACGGACAATTAACTTCCCAGCACCATAACCTAGTAAATTACGAGAAGTGGTCGAAATAAAAACAATATATACTAAGGTAAATATCCGAATGCTCGTCGCTGTACTAATATTCGTCACCCATAATTTTGATTAGGATAAATAAGATAAAATTAAAATTACATTTGTAGCCGACGTTTTAGCGATGAGATATATCCGTAGCTTTGATATTTTACTTGTCAATTTTACAATAAAGAAGATATTTGACAGGGCTGACATCTATTGGGACTATTAGTTTATTTCAAGTCCCAATGCTTGTCATCCTCTTCTTAGGATCCCATAATAAAAATGACTAAAGCGGACCTCTTATAATTTTGTCATATCTGTCTATATGTTCGTCCGTCTGTCTGTCCTTAAGTCACAGCGTTTTATACAGAAAATGTAAAATATAATATACTGAGATGACATTTTTTGGGACTGCCAGCAAAGAGCACCTGATATTTACTCGTACAATCAGATTGACCAACCTTTTTATTATTTTTCAGTAATTTCGGTATGATCACCATATAGAACAGACTCCATTTATCAAAAACGCATCGTCACATTTCCCAAACGCATGTAAATGTTTTGCTTAGATGTATAAATAAATGAATACCTTTTGCGAAAAAAATTAATATTTTCTGTTGACCTGTCGAGGACTCGGACGTTTACCTTACATATAAAATTTGAAATACATATATGCCTCGGGCAGGACTTGAACCTGCGTCTCCAATGGCCTATATTTAGAATTCGTTGGCAGACGTTAATGCTATTATAAAAAATCATTCATATAATATTTCTGAAAGTCAATGTTACATACAAAGGATCTTAAGATTCACAAGAGGCTTCGTCCGCGCTCAATTAAAATCATCAAAAAAGCTACCGACTTCAACTACCATTTTCAAACCTTTCAATTCTTTGTTTTACCTGTTTATTTAACAGTCAGGAATTTTAGTTAGATAACGATTCTTGCATTTCATGCGCTCGCTTCTGCTATACAACTATAGACCTTAATATTGATGGTGTAGGAGCTTTTAAGGCAGTTTTTTTCATGGAATGGCCATACTTTGGTGTATATGGTCTGACAAGTCTGACATGGGTTGATTGATGATTGCGCGGAACGCGAGTCCCGAGCAGGCTGGCAGTCAAAACAACTGTCAAACTGGCATAAGTCGTGCGCGGTAATCGTCCATAATCTGCTGCAAAAGCTTTTATTTAGGTATAACATCGACCTCATCAATAAGTATAGTAACATCGGAGGTCTGTTTCATGAAGTAACAAGTCATAATTTTACAAGTCTAAATTAGCAACATTAGTCAAATACAACAACACACAGTTTAGACTAGTAAAATTTTAACTTGTAGGTTCGTGAAACGGACGACTGTTGCTTTAATTTTGAAATTAGCTACTTAAGCTAAGCTAGCTAAGTTACCCCGGAAGGGATTATGATAATTTCTATCTGTTTTGAATACTTTTATCGCCCAATCCATCAATTTCGATGTTATGAAAAGAGATTTTGCCAGATACTTCAAAATCCAGATTTTTATAGTAACTTTTCAAGATACCTAATCCTAAAAATTAAAGAATTATAATGTCCATATCCTAAAACGCTAACGGTTTCCAACGCTACGGTAAAAACTGGATGGACGCCAATTTTATGTTATAGGCACTTAGACACATTAAATTATATAGGCGCATGGATACATAAATTTACACATTCCGGAGATTTCTAACGAGAGATATACTTTCGAATGGGGTAACTTGGGACACGCGGGTTAAATATAGACAACTGTTTTTACAAAGAACCAAGGAAGACGAAGGAATGACCATGGGTATATGCAAATAAACGGCAGTATTGAAAACAGTATTTCTGAAATCGGGCGCTATTTTCCTTGTCTTATGTTACCCCGCTTGTCTAAAGGTCCCCCGTTTGACGGTATTTCTTTATTATGCTACGACTAACAACATGGCGATAACGCAAAGATTCGTGTTGATGTCTCGTTCTATTTGTACGTCAGAGAAAGAGACGCCAACACGAATCTTCGCGTTATCGCGATGTGTGTGGCCGTTGCATAAGAGACGTGCGATACCACAGAAATGAAGGAAATAAGTAGGTCTTCGATTTGTATGACAACCAAGCGTGCAACGTTTTTCGCTTGGCGTTAACGGGCAAAGTAGGTAGGTAGGTGGCCGCCACTTTTTTTTGGCACTCGAGGTAAGTACATACACTTTTCCCATCTAATACCTCGATGTATTTCTGTGTGCGATACAGATTTTGGGGGCTCACGAAATGAATCGCCGTCGCGTCGCCATCACGCGGGCGGAAATGAGGGTCGCAGAGACAGGGGCAGCGGGAGTCGTGAAAGCGTTTGATTTAATACATTATTAATGGGGACACTGTGACCGAATGTTTCACAAGACACTTGAAAACTTGACAATTGTAGTCAGAATTATTACTTTTAGAAGCACTTAGATATAATTTACATGCAAAGTACATGAAAGTACTTGTCTTGTGTTTAGTACTTGTCTTTTTAGGGTTCCGTAGCCAAAATGGCAAAAACGGAACCCTTATAGTTTCGTCATGTCCGTCCGTCTGTCTGTCTGTCTGTCTGTCCGTATGTCACAGGCATTTTACTCAGAAAATACATGATGGATATTGATGAAATTTGAAATATGGGTGTGTTTTATGAGCCGCTACTTAGTTTGGTATATAAATAATTAAAATAAATATTTTTAGGGGGGGCACTCCATACATGTAAAAGACAGTAAAAAAATTTTTTTTCAGCAAATATCAACGTGTGGTACATAGTTCGACAGCTCTTTAAAAAACACTATAAGGTTCCTAAGTAATATTTTTGATTAAGTGAATGTATTTGGAAATAATCGCTCCGAAAGTTGTGTAAATTGTGTCCCCCCCCCTCTATTTTCTAAACCGTGCGTCCGAAAAATATGAAAAAAATCACGAAGGTAACGCTTAATACTTTAAATATATTTATACTTTCAAATAAATTAATACTTTCAACGAAAATTATTTTCAACAAGATCGAATGTACCGTTTTTGAGTTATTGCCGATAAACTGCGCTTCTCAACAAAAGGACGTAATTGCTATGAAGATACGCTCTTTTGTTGTTGTACTTTTTTTACATCGTATTTTTTACCTTATAGTTACGGCTATGGAACCCTACACTGAGCATGGTCCGACATGCTCTTGGCCAGTTATTTGGTAAACTATCCGTCAACGAATCTAATCTTCAGAGACTTGTCAAAAATTTTTTTAGAAATGCTGTTTCTTACAATGTAGTATTAGAAATTTACTTATTAAAAATAAGAAATGTAGAGAAGAACTTAACTTACTTACTCCTATTTACGTTCTGCAATAAAACGCATTATAGTAACAAAATAACTTAAGAAGTAACTTACCATAAAATAAGTTTTTTCTATAATTACTCTTTGAATAAGAATGAATTTTAGGATAATACTTTGTTCCTTCGGAAGGCTTACAGCATACAGACATTATATTCCTGCTTGAGATCTAAGGCACCATTCATCTTTCTCCAAATCGTACGAAGCGACGACATACATACATATTTGTTCCATGTATGTGCATGTGCATAGTCCTATACCCTGTACTTTTAGGTATTTAAAAAAAGGTAAACAAAAAAACCATGACTTGGGTCTTTCAGCCAATCAAAGTAACGTTTTGTATCTGTGGCACAATACCGCTGGCTGACTCGTATGCGCCAATTCCAGTATTAGCCATACAAAATATTCCGGAATTGCATGCTCTACACAGTATATTTACTGCACAGCCCCAGGGTACCTGGAGTGGGTACCCTGGGACTGTGCATTAAAAAGAAGCTCAAGCTCTGAATTTTGCCGCCCAAAAATCCAGCGCTGCTCAGTACCTACCTACTGTATTTATAATTGGCCGTTTACGCAGAAAAACTACATAATAACGATAGTTGTACATATAGAACCTAGTGATAAGGTACATTATATTTACATATGTAGGTATAAATGTGGCAAAATTGAGTAAAAACGAAAATCATACTAGGTACATACGTTAAAACAGCGTTTTAAAATGTGAAACTTTTTAAATCGAGCATGCGGGGCATGCTAGTCTGTTGACCTACTGATAAATATTGACGCCATATTGGTTTTTTTAGCATAACCACAGCATTGCGTTATTTTATTTAATTAGAATTACTGCTAATATTATTTCAGATAGTATTTTTAGTAAAGTTTTTTTTTATTACATGCATATAGCTTGTCCAACGCTTAAAATGTTAAGTGATATGCTTGACACATATCCATTATGTGTTTGACAGTGTGTTCTGCTCGCGAAGAAATGTCATACCCCGTCGTTCAAACATCGCGTGCTTATAATTGGCACCATACTGTCCAAGCGTTTATTATCTCTATGACTGATGCGTATAAAGTAAGGCATATAACAGCCTTTGTCATTTCGAATAGACCATATGACGTAGAAAATAAGAAACTGACAATATCGGTCACAGAGAGACTCGATGGTTATAAAACTTGCACATGATTCGAGTGCGACTAGCACGGCATGTTATCTCTATCTGTTTCATGGAAGCGACATAGATGCGTATACGCGTAACCATAAATACGTTTAGGTACAAGAGCGTTTTCCAAAAAAAAATCCGGGGTAGCTACTTTCTCAAAATATGCACTTGTGAGGTTTTTTTGGCTCAGAATCAGAACCCCGGTATTTTTTTTGGAAAACGCTCACAAGCACAAAAATATATCGTCGACCGTAGGTTGAATTACGGTAAGGGACAGGCAAAACAATGTCCCTTACGCTAATTCAGCCTACGGTCGACGATATCGAGATAGAAGGAAAAAGTTCGCCGATTTGTATGAATGGGAACCTAGTGTACGTTTTTCGCTTGGCGTTTGATGCAAAAAGTGTAATTTAGTGATGGAAAACATACTTCCATTTCATTTGGTGGTATTTGAATAATTAATTATACTATTATTATCAAATGATATTGACGGCAACTGAAGTTAAAGGCGTGCAAAATAGGTCGCCGCTACTTCTTTTTAGCACGCGAGTTACATACACTACATACACATTTTCCTTCTATCTCGATATATCGTCGACCGTAGGCTGAATTACGGTAAGGGACAGGCAAAACAATGTCCCTTACGCTAATTCAGCCGACGGTCGACGATATTTCTATGGGTACAAGTTCGAAATTAGAATTACACCGGTCGTCTATACACAATTAATTTAGCATTTTGCACTATTTTTGGCTATGACTTTTATGTATTATGTTTATGTACTTACTTAAGATAGATAGAAAGTTCTGGCTACGTTTACGTTTGCCTTGGCGGTTTACTTAATTTCTATTACGGAAACTTGATAATTAGAATTCTTGCAAATTACGCCACCGTCAACATGGTTTAAAATTTCAGCGAGGGCGACGGGAGGTACAGTAATCATTTCCTTTATATTCTCGTTTCAAAGAGTTTATAACTTTCTCCGTTTATCTTGTGAAACACCCTGTGCACACCACTACAGTTTTTATCACTACACCTCAAAGTCACTGACTCAATCTCCGTGGACGTAGGCACCGTGGTGCCTACGTCCTTCGCTTCCTTCGCTATGACTTCTTCAAGAACGGCGAACTAACGCTCATGTTTTGTGCTGCGATCTCATTCAGCAACATATCTTGCATTTTGCTCCGGACCACCAAATTCCTCGTCGGCTCCAGCTGCTTCATAAACGGCGTCAGGGATTTTAAGAACATCATGTCGTAGTCTTCCTCGTCATCGGCTTTGGACTTTTTTTCTGGGACCGGTTCTTCTTCTTCGAGGTACACCTCGAGGTTGGAGTCTGGGACGTATTTGGGTTCGTAGTCGATCGGGTCGCCCTGGTCGGTCTCGCTGCCGGTTTGGTCGTCGGGCCGGAGCAGAAAGCCGAGGGTCTTGAAATGGCGCCAACGGCCTTTGTATTCATCCACCGCTTCCACGGAGGTCTTCTTGACCTCCTTCTTGAAGAAGTCGCGGAGATTCTTCCATTTCACGCGGATAACGTCCTCTGGAAAGATATGAGTTATTTGAATAGGTATGTAACTTAGTACGACGACTGTCTCCTGATAAATATGTAACAGATTGGGCCCCAATCAAATTGAGGTAGGAAAAAACAAATTTTAGTGTTATAATTATATGCTAAAAGTATGTCGCGGTTATCGTAACTTCGTAAGACCGTGATGTTTATTTTTTACTGTCTTTATTCCACTTGATCGCATAAAATAATCATTTTCCGGGAATTGGATATTGTATTTTTCCCCTAAGGAGCAGAACATAGAAGTATGGCCGTGCTGCATTAAGTCTTATTCAGGCAAATTGGAACAATAAACATCGACAAATTCACGATTTCATCAACACAACTACTAACGCCATCTATGTCCGTCACGCGGCAACGGCCATTCAAAACAACCAACACAAAGCGCAGGCGACGTCACAGTATCGCACCCACCTGGCATGTCGAGTTTCTTCGCAACGTCGTCCCACGCCACCGACAAATGGTACCGCTCGCTGTAATTCTCATCGTCAGGATTCCAGATGCAGCCTCGCTTTTTCACTTCCTTGATTAGTTTGATAGTGTCGACGTCTGACATTTGTATTTTGGAGACCATTGTCGCGCGGCCGGCGCGGCGTGGTCGCGGCAACTGACGCGCGCGATCGATGGGGGGCGCGGCAGCCGGGCGGCAGGCGCGACGTTGCCGCGCCGTGCACGCCTCGCGTCGCGCGGCGTTTCATATTGCAGCGTCTAGAATTAAGGAAAATGCATTGCTTAAAATCGAGTGTATTATCACGGTTAATAAAGTTAAAAGAAATTATAAACGATTGAGCTACCAATGCACAAGTATACTTTTTTGTTTATTGTCTTTGCAGCTTTGTTTGTCGCGTGATGTGGACTCGCCGCGTATAAGTATGTTGAATAAAGTACGCTGACGACGCCAAACGTGACGTACGGACCGAGTTCTCCAGCATAACTTTAACTAGGTAGCGAAAACGACTGTTTTAACAGTTATCGGACAGATTTTCTACTATTTAAGCCCCATGATAAAAATGTATTATAAAAAAATACCTGTAAGTAGCTTTTTTTACTGTCTACGTAACGTTACCATTTGTGTGCATTCTTTGTCTTTTGCATCGTTTTAGTTAATTTTACTACAACTTCGTTTTCCAAAGGTTGTCTGGAAGTGATCGCTCTTTAGCGATAAGACGGCCTATTGTTTACCACTGTTTTTGTATAAGTCTGCCTTGTAATTTAACATTTGGTGTGGTTTGGTAACAATAAAGTATGATTGTATTGTATACCTACTCTTCTACAGGCATTAATTTTATAAATAAAAAAATATATTTAAATTTTTAGCGATAAGATTTTATGTTAGCCACTCTGTGTCATGTTGTCTACAAACGGTAGATACCTATACTCCCTATCTATAGATGCCTGCATATATACAATAAATCAATGACATAACAAAAAATGCTGTTATAAACTGTCTACATTTGAAGATCGGACAATCAATTAGCAGATTTCATACGGTTGATGTAAATCAATTGATACGTTTACGCAATTTATTCTGTTAATGAGTTGTAGTGTTAAATAAGCAAGATTTTTTTTTGTTTATGTAGGTACACTTTTACATTATTGATATCTGCGCCATCTGTGCTGGTAGAGAGGAACTATGTGATGATTTAGTAACCATGATGCCACTGCATCAAAGCTACGTAAAGTGAGGTGACTACCCTGTGCAGTTCCAATACTAATAAATAGATGGCGCCATGTTTGATTTTAGCTCAGAATACTAGAATAAGAACATCTTTGCATTGATTGAAAAAAATATCAGATATAATATAATTCTTGAGTGGTATAGTCAAGGGCAACAATAAGTAAACACCACAAAATCTCATAAATATGTATCTAAACCATTATGTTATAGTAATAAATAATAATACTATGACAGTAGAGTTGATGTGTACATATTTTTGAAACTTTGTGTGGGTTTATGGAATTGAAAACATTTATTTCAGGTTCATGAGACCCATATGGTTAGTTACAATTGACTTGGAGGACTTACAATACCTTTGCCCTAGCCTGTACGTAACTATTTCTTAGAAATGGTACACTAAGGGCTACGACGTTTGTCTAGCGATAAAAATCGATCAAGCACCTCTAGCACAACTATGACGCGCGACTCTCTGTCGCGCGACAAATAGTACCCATCCCTTTTCATTCAATTTAATGTGAAAGTGACAGGTCATGCCCTGTCGCGCGGCAGTCGCGGATAAGTTATGCTAGCTCAGCTGTCACGTTCCGACTATCATAAGTTCACCGACGCTCGTGCTCGTATACCGCACGACAAATGATAAAGCCTTTATCATTTGTGGTGCGGTATTGTATACTCTTCTACAGGCATTAATTTTATAAATAAAAAAAATAATTTAAATTTTTAGCGATAAGATTTTATGTTAGCCACTCTGTGTCATGTTGTCTACAAACGTTAGATACCTATACTCCCTATCTATAGATGCCTGCATATAGGGCTGCCATCTCCAAAATTTGACACCTAGGACAAAAAGCGTATACCCCGGATTTTGGAGCTCAAAACCCGGACACGTCAATAGCAATAGCAGTTTTTTTTTCGCCACCGGGGAGGGGTGAGGGGATGAATTAGCTCTCGCGGGCAGTAGCAAACCCGGACTACAAATGAAACCCTGCCCGGACGTTCCCCGGACGCCCTCTAAACTAGGACAAATCCGGGGAAACCCGGACGGATGGCAGCCCTACCTGCATATATACAATAATCAACGGATAAGTTATGCTAGCTCAGCTGTCACGTTCCGACTATCATAAGTTCACCGACGCTCGTATACCGCACGACAAATGATAAAGCCTTTATCATTTGTGGTGCGGTATTACGAAATCATTATCGTTCGAAAAACGAACTAAGTGGAAATGGTAATATGTATTACGTTACTTCATCTGCCTTATAATGTTTTTTTTCGTGGTTAGGGACAAAAAGGAACGACTTTATTGCCAGCCGGGTTAGCACAGCACAACTGGCCGCGACTTCCATTATTGCGCGACAAAGCAAAACATGACATCTTCTCACTACTGTTTAATGTCTAATGGAAAGGAATAAAACAGTCTCCTATTCGCGAATAACCACATTTTTATAAAAAAAACCCGACCGCGGTGCACTTAGAAACTGCATAAAATCCGCCATTTTGTTTATTTTAACAAACTTCATACCCAGTGACACTCGCACCATCAAGACGAATCTAATGATGTATCATTTATCAAAATCGGATGTGCCGTTGAGTAGTTACGAGCGGACATAGGAACGGACATATATACATACATACAGGTCAAACACATTACCCTCCTTTGGGCATCGCCGCAGTCGGGTAAAAAGTCGCACGCGCAGAAATATATCGAGGTAGAATAAAAAAGTGTATGCAAAACGCGTGCTAAAAAGAAGGTGGCGTGGCGGCGACCTACTTTGCACGCCGTTAACTTCAGATTTGAAAATTTGATAATAAGGCTATAATTAATTGTTTAAATACCAGCAAATGAAAATTTATGTTTTCCATCACTAAATGACACTTACGGCGTCAAACGCCAAGCGAAAAACGTTACACGCTTGGTTCCCATCCAAACCGACGAACTATCCTTCTATCTCGACATAATTCTGTGTAACTGTGCTGTGCTAGAGGGGCAATTACTCATTTCAGTCGTTTATCCTCAATTCAATTAGTTCAATTACTATAAACTGTTAGTTTATTAAAATCTTGCAATAAAATGCTTGGGTTGTAGTGTTATTGTAATAATTAAAGTCAGTGAGGAATGGGATACTTGTAGAATTATGATTTTGTATTTCGATGTTGGCAGGTCTGCACGTCGGGACATCTGGTGCCCCACGGTGCCAAGAGATGTGTGCTCGGAAGTGCTGCGGCCAAGTTCTTTTATAACTAGCCGGTTTTTATAAAAAATATATCTAACTTTATATTCAATTCACGCTCTCTATCTTCTCAATCTTTTAATTCTGGTGATTTTTCATTTAATTCTTTCAACTACCCTAAAAATATTGCATAGGTGATTAGAGGAAACATATTTAGTTCTGATGATTGTGGTAGTGACTTTTGAGCGTAAATGTTGTTAGAGTTGTGTAAAAAAACGCATAATTTCCGTCCACATTTTATTTAGAGACATTGGTATAAAATATATTAGATATAAAACAGCACAGTCGTAATTAAATTAAAATATATCAATATAAAACATGTCAATATAATAATAAATATTAAAAACAATAATTTGAACAGTAATATTTAAAATTTAGATGTAGGGCCTGTGTCGCATTAGGTTGGATTCCAAATATTTAAAAAAAATCAGGCCTCAAATGATATTTACAATGTACGTAATGGATAGCGATCAATGATAAGAAAAATGAAATAATGCGCTTCAACATGAAAATTATTCACTGTGATATACATAAAAAGATAATTGTTTTCGTTTCAACATTCAAAATCTTTATTATTAACTTAATTTAGCTTTTAATGGCTGTCAATAGTATACTAATGTAATGTTATACGTACAACAATGGCCTGCTTTAATCTCACAATTATTTTATCACAGTGAATAGAGGGGGGGTTGTAAGGGGCGGTAGTGGTAGGGAACCTCCAGTTCGAATGTTACTTTGAGGATAAATAAGTACATATATACGTATGAACAGATTTTTTCAACGGTTAACACAACACATATTGTACATTGATTATGATACTAAACATTAATTTATGCGTTTCACATATATTATTTCACTGACGGTAACTCAACATACGAAGCCACTGCGGAATGTTTCAATATTACTTTATCAAGAATTCAAGACGATGCTTTTTGCGAATTTCTTTTTTTTCACCATTTTAACTTTCCTTTCTGCCATACTAGCCGAAAAACTTAGAGGTTATGCATTTTAATGATTAAGGATTATGCTATTTTCACATAATGAAAGCTTATGTAACTGATGGTTGACTTGGCTTCCTCGCGTCGCTAGGCGTCGTTTGGCACAGTTGCCCACATAAAGCGGTTAACAATAATTTAGACAACATATTCATAAAAAATAAATGTACAATAACTTTCTGCGTTGCTTTCAAACAATTCTGCCAGCATTCGCAGGTATACCTTGCATACAGTAACTAAGAGCGTTTAAAAAAGTTATAAAATATCTTTGGCAACAATTTCCAAGCACGAGATTCTGAGCTAAAGCTATGCTTGAAATAAATAATTTACCGTCTAATGTAAATATATAATATTACTGTAACACTATTCTTAATCTAAGACATCAATAAACGTATCATAGAGTATGGAATACTTAAAATAAACATTCATTTAGCCTCCGGCCGACATGCCTGGTGTCCATCACTTCCTAATAAAATCATTACAATCCTTGTTGCATTGAATTATACACTAAAGAGATTTTTTAAAATGCGATTTATGTTATCTAATACCTAACGATGAGTAGTACTCATTTACAAACAAGAATTTATCCTTACTTAAAGCATAATTCATATGATAATATATTTCGTTTGGTGATAAAGGAGAACAAACGGCACGCCTTCAAAATTCGCGGCGTAAGGGCGTGACTGTGGTGGCACTTTCATTCCTTAGTGTCAGAAATGGGTTTGTGCCACACTTGGCCATAAAGTGCCTTTTTCCGCACGCTACGCGCACGGAAAAAGCCGCTTTCTGACCAAATTAAGACATAAAATGCTGTACACAATACGGGAGGTAATGAAGAAAGCCCTCGATCGCATATTTACGTCCCTCGCTTGCAGCTCGGGCCGCAAACTTCTGCGATCTCGGCTTTTCTTTGTATTACCACCCTAGTTGTGTAATGTACTATTTCTGTTCATGCGTCGCGATTGAAGGCATCAAAGTCAAATGTTTTCAACAAAACATTGGACCCGAGTAGAACAGATCAACAATTTTTCATTTCCGTAGCGTTCTAAAGGAAACTTAACATCACTGAACTTGGCTCTGGCATTACGTGCCTGAAAAATGGAAACAAAGTAAGAGCAACATTTTTCTTGGCTTAAAATATCTTCTGATAATTTAGTAACCAATTCAGAAACATTTTTTGGTTATAAGTGGGTTTATTAATCGTATGATTAAACAAGCCGCCGAGGGCTGAGACGAGACGGCTGCTCGTCCGAGGGTAGCTCTACAATTGTATACGCGGATATCGTCCTAAGTTCAGCGGAACATACAAAATGTTAAACAATGCGTCACTGAAGCGAAAAAATACGTATCAAAAACCGTTAAATTAGATACTTTCTTGAAATTTACTTTAGAACACTCTTACTCAGTCTCTTAGGATATAAATTCCAATATTATTTCGAATTTTAGTACAGAAATCAGTAAGGAGCGACCGGGGGGAATTCGGGACCATTAAAATCACCCGCTTCACTTTTAAAACAATTAACTGTAATGGAACATTTTTAACATCTGCCTTATAATTAATGTGAATTGATTAATTTTGCAGTCGACTGCGTTGACGTCCACTTCGCCCCGGCGTCTCCTTTCAATAATGACTCGATCAAGAAGATTGCAAAATAATATATTTCCCTACTTGAAATACTTGGCTAAATACGAAGAAATCAACTTAATAAAGATGACAATGACATTAGGCCTGGAGTTTTTGGAATATTGACGATGATTCGTTTTTATATAAGTATACCTACACTTATATAAAATGTTATTATGCTTTACGATAAATTCAGTTATGTCATGCATAATGTCGTTCTGTGAATTTCCTTTAATCGGTTTGTATGGTTTGACATTGAATACATATAGTATAATACTATTCTTTAATCTGCATATTATTATTTGGCATGTTCATGCGTAACACGTAATACTAAAGTATTTAAAGTCGAGAATTCTCTGAGAAATTATGTTTCAGAAGTCCATAAAGCACCGTATTGTAATTCCAAAAACTCCAGGTCAAAAAACTGTTAAGATTACGTTATCATTGGTCTATGTTATGTTCTGTAATATTAAAACATCGATCGACGACACCTATTACACAAAACTATGTTACTGATATCACTATGATTATTTCAAAGTCGCGGGTGACTATCCAATTCCAATCAAATGACGTCACAACACAACTACAAAACATATTACTATCCAATTAAAACTTCAGTTAAATTCGTCATTAAGTATGTATGACATAAATGATTGAAATGGTAAGCTTAACTAATATTAAATGCAAAGGTAAGTTCGTTTCACATGTCCAATACTTAATTAATATGTTTAAAATGTGTACATGAGGAAGGGTATAAGAAGTTTCTTTTTATTTTTGTTTAACTAGTTATATACTCCACGCGAAATAAGCCACGGGAGATATTGGTAAATATAATAAAATTAAACCACTAATATGGCTAAGCTCTGGTCTATAACGTGTCTATAACTGTATGTTACTATGTTTATTTTTAACGTAGTTAAGTAAAACTGGTTAAATAACGTTATACGTAAATAAATACATTTCTTTTAACCGGACGGTAATGTTTTAGAATGTTAATGAATTTAGCTGTTTTCAAATAATTTATGTTTGTATTTGTAATGATTAGTGGTCCTTATCTATAATTTTGATACCAATTCTATGTAAGAAGTCAGCTACGGCCCGCAGTCGCAGTAGAAAACGGTACAAATCGGCTCAGAAATCTGTTAAAACCGACTGCGGTATCTAAGTACAAACCTGGAGTCCTATTGAAAAAAGTCAACCCGTTTTATTTCTGAATCCATCTCGCCACTGAAGTATACATTATTTCTTATCCAAATACACATTTCATATTGAATGGAAAAAACTGTTTAATAAATTCGGCAGATTGACATGGCATTCCTTATAATAAATTAAGGGCTACGGAAGTTAACTTTTCTCATTAGTGCTCCAGCAACAATAACATATTTTTACCAATCAAATACAGAGGTTAAAATTGTAAAGGGTCTCAAAAATATATTGAAAACTGAACTTTTAGATACAGTGCTCGACGGTCATCTGTCGCATTTAGATATATACATCGGGTTTAGTCAGAGCACGAACTTAAAACAACTACATGACCAGGTTCTAATCAAAATGATATGTAACTGTTAGTACATAGATATATGGGTACATCTACTTAATATGTACACGAAATAAATTAACGAAACGTAACACGATTGGAAGGAATTGTTCTTAACACGAAATTAACGAGAGTTGTTGTGGTGCACGGTCGCTTGCTCAGACCATTCGCTCGCTGTTGAGGGATGCAAATCCAATTTTTGTCATTGTAAAACCGATTTTAACCGGTTTTTGCTATGCCCGAAAAATTGGTTTTGTTCTCCCTACTTGCTGCCCTGTAGGAAGGCGGCTTTCGCTTTTTGCACTTGTTTCTTAATATTAAACATGTTTAAAGTCTATCGTAAATAAATAAACGTATTAAAACGTTCGCAAGGGCTGGGACAAAATTAAGAACATTTATATAGACAATGCCTGAAAATGGTTAAAAAAATCTTTTTTATACTGTGTATATTATTAAATCGAATGAATTCATATACTTATTTATTCGAGAATTAAAGATCGAATAAATCTAATTTATCATACTATATGTAATCTAATATAGTAAAATTCAAGTAAAAAATCTACAAAATGTAAATTGCTGGCGAACTTGCCCATGCACTAACTCGCTTCTAAGGTTAGGTTAGATCTACAGATGAATCATATAATTGAACATTCAAGTGCTCTCGATCTTGAAACTGGTATTATAATTATAGCACAGTATTATAATGTAACACGAGGATAATAATTGCATCGACATTTAGGTATATTAACTCCGTTTGTAAAGTTAAATCACGTGACATTACTATACGTGTTTATTTGGTATTATCGATCAAATTTTACTGATCCCTAACAAATATAGTAGTTATTTAACGGATTTTCACGTTCGTAACTAGCCCCTCCTAGCATGAAGCCGTTTATCGCCCATAAAGTAGTTCATTTCTCGCGGGACATACACGGTTGGTAGTAAGTGATGTACGCTTTATACGCTTCTCCATAAACGCTTTCATGCTATGGTAGTTCGTGGATTCTTTTGCTATCAAGATCAGTATAATCTGTCAGATTTATGGTTACTGTATATCCTAAAGAAAATTCACTCATTTACCTACCTAAACGTTCCACGTCATCATTAAGAAATTAGGAAAATGATAGAATTTCGTTAAAATATGCCTCTATACGCAGAAAGGACTTAAGTTGACGTGATCTTCTTTTTCTCTTTTTAAATGACTTCAAAAACCAGGTTTTCAATTCCGTTGTATTTTTTTAAAAGACTGCCCAAAAAAGGAGTGTTATATTTCGGTTATAATGAGATATTAAAATAGCTTCCTCATAAATCCGAGTTCTCGAAGATCTCTACAGTAACATAGGCGGAACACCACAGTAGAAAAAGCGAAACCCGCCGCCTGAAGCAGCTGAACTTATCCTAAATTACCTAATGGTCAAGAAACTAAGCCTAGGTGTCGCTCGTGGCTGACGGTTGCTTGATGAGGACATCAGCGTCGCGGCCCACGCTGGCTTGGGACTTCAGCTTGTGCTTCTCGTTCTTCTCGGCCGGCTTGTCGTGCTTGTCGCCTTTGTCGTGTTTGTCGTGTTTATCATGTTTGTCGTGTTTGTCGTGGTGGTGACCCGCCTCGACGGTGGCGACGCCGTTCTTGTGGCCCGGGTCGCGGTGGTCCTCGCGGTACTTACGACGGAACCAGTGAAGGAAGATACATCTGTGGAACAATGATAATTAGTTAGATAAATAAACAAAAAAATTAAGAGTTGGCAAGGTTTAAGTAGCTTTCACGGCCAGAGTGGCGTGAGGAAGCAAGGGAGAGAGAAGAATATGGCGTTCTCTAGTGTCCCACTTTGGGAAGTGGACTCACCGCAGTAAGAAAACTTAGCCTATAGTTTACTATTTAATATGCTGTTTTTAACCAACTTCAAAAATCGACTTTTGAAAATTCTTTTATTGTTTGAAAGGGGTTGTTTTTTGTAATTTCATGCCAAGCGTTGAACAATTCTACGTTGATGCCTTCGTACGTTCGCCTCCGTTTCAAATAAAATGGTACAGAGGGCGCTAGTGTTCTTGATACGAATGCATTCAAAAGTTACGTGCGGTGCTGACAGAGGCTAATTGGAGAAATTGGATAACTCGCTGTCCCGGAAGGTTCAAATCCGGCATTAACTGTAGTCGATCGTATTTGATTTTTCAATGCATTTGCTCAATGTATCTATAATTTTATTTCTACGTTGAGTTAAGTATTTGTTAGAGCTATAATCTGGCTAGTCCAGCACATAGGAGAACGTCCTCTTGATATCTTTTCACTTAATTGACCCTATCCTGGACTACTATAGAATGTTCTCCACGTCGGGCATAGCTTGCAACAGTTGCAACTCAACTAGTGATTAGAGACTAGTTTCTGAGAAAATTCTGAGCCTACTACCCTACATGAGTTACTTACACGCCTACCTTGGCGATGTTGTTTTCTACGTTCATACTATATAGCTGTAGGTATAAAGTGGGAACGTACAAGACAACACTAGAAAGTAAACACACTTAATTCTAGCAAATCAGACAAGTCCTCGATCTTTTCTCCGTCCGAGCGCCAGAACAATGCGCCGTTTATACCGTTTTTGTGCGGCGACAATGGCTGGGACAGGCGGCGAAGTCATTACGCTGCTTTTGAATGAGTGGTTCTTGTGTTCAATTAAAAAATAATAGGCCAGAGTGCGTTTTTGTGAAATTGACCTCGAAGTTATTTGGTGAGTGGGTACAATTGTAAATCAAATTGTAGGTATGGGCTCGTCCAGAAATCATGTGATCAAATTTGGCCTATTCTTGATCCCCCCCTCCCCCTTGGTGCTATTTGGTGATTGTAACGCTACCCCCCTCCCATCCAAGATCACGTGTAATTTTTTGTAAATACGCTTAGAAAATATTGTTGAATAATTTCGTTGTTTTTGGGTTTCCCGCTGTGTAAAATAATTACACGTGATGTCTTCTCGGACCCCCCCTCCCCCATCGTGATCATTTGTGATATTTTTCTGACCCCCCACCCCCCTCATAGACGACCACATAGACGATCACATGATTTCTGGACGAGCCCTATGGAGTGCTTCAACTGGGTAGTGAATAGGTTTTTAAGGCTGCGTTTCCACCAGAGCTTTTTGTGGTAGCGGAGCGGTGTGCGAGGATAAAATTAGGGAATGCAACCGGGTACCCGGTTAACCGACTTTATTTAGAGTATTAGAGTATTTTGACTCACAACCCGGCTTAAAAAACCTAGTAAAAATAAAAAAAGCCGGTCAAGTGCGAGTCCGACTCGCGCACCGAGGGTTCCGTACAAACTCGTAAGTAGATAGGTACGTGAATAGTTCAAGAAAAACTGTATGGCGGTTAGCTTAGTAGGAGCAAATAAGCATGTGTACGATTTTTGAAAATTTCTAAAAAACGATGCAATTTAGGAAAACCAATTTTTCCTGTAATATTTAGGATGATATTAATAATTGGTAATTATTACAGATTTTTCTGTTCAGTAACTTCCAAGATAATAGGGGGGAATGGTATTTTTTTGAACGATTTTGGTCATAAATCAAAAAGTACAAAATTAAGAAAAAAATAAAAATGGCTTTGGAATCTACAAATATCCCACTCGATATAAAAGCTCTACTTTTGTTTTTCCACATTCCATTTCGGACCCCTTTAAAAAAAACGGTACAAGTTAGGAAAACCGTTATATTTTTCCTGTAATATTTAGGATGACATTAATAATTGGTAATTATTACAGATTTTTCTGTTCAGTAACTTCGAAGATAATAGGGGGAGGGGGGGGGGGGGGGAATGGTATTTTTTTTGACGTTTTTCGTCATTAATCAAAAACTACTTAACAAAAAAATTAAAAATGGTATTTTAATCTACAAATCAAGCCCTTTCATTTGATACCCCACTCGATATAATAGCTCTACTTTCAATTTTGAAAGTCCCATTAGAGGGGTCCGCTTTTAAAGAAAAATAAAAAAGTTACAAGATTTTTTTTACATACAATAAGCTCGGGTTAGCAGCTCTTAACACTATTCCAAATTTCAAGTCGATAGCATCAGTAGATCCTGAGATATCTTGCTGTGACAGACGGACAGACAGACAGAGTCGCACCATAAGGGTTCCTTTTTTACCATTTTGGTACGGAACCCTAAAAAATTGAAGTGCCTTTGTGGGACCAGAAACAAACTGCCCAAAACTGAAGCAGTACTTCTAGCACAAAGCAAAACCGAGACACGCGAGTCTTTGTCGCGCGACAAATGCTACCTGTCTCTTTCCACTCATTATAGTGCGATAGTGACAGGTTATGCTCTGTCGCGCGAGAAACCAAGTCGCGGCCAGTTATGCTAGATAGCCAGGTGGCCAAAGATAGAACAATTCTTGTCACATTAGGCACACACACAGACACACATCAACCTGAGCTAGAGTACAATAGCAGTATAATAGCAGTAATTTTTCTTCGTACAAAAGCCACATCGCGCGCTTGAATGTGTGCGTGCTGTGTACGAACGCACTACACGCAAAGTTTTAAGAATGCGTAAGAATGCTCCAGTATGGATCGCACTGACGATCGCGCTATCGCGCGTCTGTGTCAATATGTGTCGCGCCCTCCTAACCGGTCGAAGTTGGAATACTTGTTCGTCTTTATACTTTGCAAGTACTGCAAATGCATCACTAAGTGTACGAACTGAGTGGACGCTCGAGCGGGGCGTGCAGCGGGGCGTGCAGCGGGGCGTTCATGTTAAACATAAACAAATGTATGTGAGCGTCCTGAGTGCACGCTGCACAAAACCCATACACGCTGCCCGCCACGCCGGACGCGACGCTGGACGCTCAGGCCGTACACTAAGTAGGTCGGCGCATGGCGGTAATCATGGATTACGATCGGCCGTGGTATCGATCGCTACATGCAGTCATTCGGAGATATGGGCTTTCTAAAGAGATGGTCCTTTAGAGATCTGGACCTTATGATGATTTGGTCGTTTTGACGATGTAGTCGTTATGATCCCAACCCTTTGAATCGAAACGGTTTTGGGCAAAAAAAAATTTCGTTGCCTTTTTGAGTTTCCATTGGCCGTATGATGCTAAGCCATGTCACGCGATAAATAAATGATAAAGCATCCGTCACGTTGTGACAAATAGTGTGTGACGTTATGCTTTATCATTTATTTATCGCGCGACAAAATGTAGCATCATAAGCCTAGTTGTTTCGCGTGGACAAAATATAGCTTGCTATAAAATAAAACATGTAATTCAAATATAATTGATGCGTATGAAATTTTAGTATTAACCTACCATTTAAAGTCTGCTATCGAATTCTGTAGTACATTACACAACTAGGGTGGTAATACAAAGAAAGGTCGAGATCGCAGGAGTTTGCGGCCCGAGCTGCAAGCAAATATGCAATCGAGGGCTTTCTTTATTATCTCCCGTGTTGTGTATATCATTTTATGTCTGCACTTGGCCAGAAAGCGGCTTTTTCCGTACGCGCAGCGCTTGTTTTATAGAAAGCGAAAACTGTATGCCTCGGTTATCCTGCCCGAATTGTATCCTGCCTGAGGCATATCATTTTTCAATTTTTGCTTTATAATTCATGCCGTGCGAATGATGACTCTCTTTTGGTTTATATGGAGAACCGATCGACTCGAATCCCCTGAAGGCTTAAGCCAAGTGTTATTTTCGGCACCTACGGTTCGCAAACTTATCACAAGCTTTGCTAAAAGCTTCCTGCGATCGAGTTATAAAGTTACGGGCACGTGGGCTGAGGAGGAGGAGGAGGGAGAACAGCCTCTTCATTTGGTCATATCAACGCTGATTACATAACTAAGGTACACAAGTACCGGTAAGGTACACAAGGTCGGACAACCGACCGCCGGCGAGTAAGCGATTAAAATTGGGTGAGTAGCATTACATTGCGGATTTGGAAAGGTCGATTGATGACACTGTACCCTGTTAGCCTGCAATGAACTGTTACTCGCCCAATTTTATTAGCTTACTCGCTGGCGTGGGGATAAGTGCCTTAACCGATTTTCGCTTTGGAAGTGACAATGCTGGGTTTATAGTTTGAAGAACTGAATGGATCACCGACGGGATGAAAAGGATACGAATTCCAAGATGCAGATTGAGTCGACCCACATGATGGTCTAACCCATAGGTTTCCAAACTTTTTTGACTTACCGCCCATTTAGGCATGGTAAAAAACTTTCAGCGCCCCCACGACTAAAAACAACACACATTGTTGTGATTTTTTTGACGGGGGGTGCAAATGGCGTAGCTTGGATACATTTCTAACTTCTTAACATACGATTGAATTACATTGCAATGACTATTTCAATGATGCTACAATCGAATTGCCCCTATCGCTCCCCTGACAATCCTCAACGCCCACAGGGGGGCGGTAGGGGCCGCTTTGGCAACCTATGGTCTAATCCAGCGATCGGCAACCTGCGGCCCGCGGGCCGCATGCGGCGCGTGAACCGCTCACTTGCGGACCTATATTCCGGTTTGTATATTCCGAATAGTCTGAAATCACAAATTATTAACAAAGTGCGGTCCGCGTCACGTTCCTTAGCTACTATGTGGCCCTTGGCTGCTAAGCGGTTGCCGACCGCTGGTCTAATCTAACCACCAAGAAGCCGACGGAGACAAAAAGAAGAGAACACACGCACGCGTATGTGCCTTGTGCAAGTCTAAGGGAAAACTGTAGTCTTTTCTGGTTTAAAACAATTACAATTAGTTAAACAAGTATTTTTAAGAGGTGATTTGAATCTCTCATTCTCGGCATAGGCTAATAGCTGCTACTGTAATATGGTGTACATCGTTTTTGGTCGAAAACTGGTATTATCGTGAATAAAGTAACCCTAAGTCAAAAGTTGGCAATGCATGCTCAAATAGCTGCCTTGAGTTGCTTTATTATGATAAAGTAGCCATTTGTGACAAAAAGGTGGCTCTTTAGGATAGTAGTTTGCAGTGGCGTGGCGTTGAAGAATCCTTGGGCAAGCCGGAGCAGCTTCGGCTTCCATTTTCTTTAAGAGAACTAGGATTAAGGTGCTGAACTGCCTAATATTAGGCAAGCCGGTGGGAATCAAGTTCTATGGACGCCTCGCAACGCAACTGGTAGTTTGTTAGGATGGCCAAGGAGAATCGATCGGTACAGTACCTAAGCTAAGAAATGGTCTACCACTTTTCGACTTACAGTTGACAAGTGGTAGACTACTTTTTTAGCTTACTGGGTCACTAGCAATATTGGGTCATTATTGGAGCGTTTCGCCCATGTCGCTTTCGTGGACACATTATTGACGAAGTGCTTAGAGATTTTAATGAAATTTCATAATGTTTTTAGGATATGTTAAAAAAAATCGATATGCGGCTGAAAACTACAGGCATTTCGACAAAAATTGTCGAAGAAAGTGACGCGGGTCAAACGCTCGAATAATAACCGTATTATGGCTGTAGTTAGGCTGTCCTATTCGGGCTGGGCGCGGCGAGTTGATTAGCTAAATGCGTCCCGCCGGCGCGCTAGGGGTTCCGTTCGTGCAGCGGGGGGCTGATTACGTGACCTTGCGTACCTCGTTACTGTACCTTTGTCATGTCATTTATGTACAGTAACTATCTAAGCGGTTTAGTTCACATCAGGTTATAGGTTATAAGGCCAGGAATGGCCAACCGGTCGATCGTGGCTATAGTCTAATTATAATATCCGGAATCCGGGTACCATTACCTACTAATCAAAACCCTTGGTGATCCGGGTCCCGGATCACCCAAGGTTTTGATATAAAATACTAAGATTTGGGCCACGTTGGGCCTGTTTTTTGCATTAAGTCTTTTCATCAGAAGAAACAATTTCACTGGTATGTTCTGTTAACTTGATGAAAATTATGCTGTCTGTATCTTGTAAACACGAGACATGACTTTTGAGGTAACTATATGAAATGTTGAATATCCTAACATAGACATATCGTAGCTGGTTCGAATGCAAGAAAAATACATTCAAAATTGTGAAAATAGTCATTCATGAATCACTGAAATGACTGAAGACTAGGAATACTCTCACAATGAACCTGAGTAGTACTCTTCGGGATTATTTTAATCTTTTTCCATGTCCCTAATTCTTCATACGAAATGTTAATAAGACTACGGTAGTCACGATTTGCGAAAACAGGAACGAAAGTTCCTGGCCACAAAAACCCATAGGCCAAACTTTATTCTATTACTCTTTGGCAACTTTGTCTATATCGGACATTAACTACAGTGTCAGCGTTTATCGCTATAGTTGTCGTTTCCACCGGACGGGTATTGCGTCCATCTGTCACCTTCAATATCCCAACATGGCTGCCTGCCAAGCTAGGGCTGCTTCGTCCAATCACGCCTTTTTTCTTCGCTTTTCCATACTGAGAAACTCACTTCGGCCGAGGGCGAGGCTCTGCTATCGTTAATTAAGTTTTTGCGCTCCTGTTGAAGCGTTGGATATGGTTGGATGAAAACTGAGCCAACTTTATATATACCTATGTGTGGTGTATAATTAGGTAACAAAACAGTTTTCCATATTTACCACCAGCCTATATTCGTCCCAATGTTGGGCATAGGGCTACTCTCATAGATGAGAGTGAAGTTTTCCATACAACACACATTGTTTGAAAGTCGCCAATGTTAAATGTTACGGCATTTTGTGGGACATTTGGGCTATTTTTCGATGCACAATTAACTACAAAATACAAACAAAAAAATATAAAATAGTTTGAAAACCCACTCATAAAATATAGCAATAACTGTATATAGCAATCCCGGCCTAATCCCGGTAATCAGGCTAACTTTTTTAATCGTTTAATTTTTAGCTTACCTCGCTTGAACGGACTCTGGACAGTTTACATTATCATTATTTCATTAGCAGATAAAGAGTTAAAGAACGCAACACAATGTTTGAACGGAAATTACATCATAGAGACATGATATCATTCTCTTTGAGCATATTTCAAGGGGCAACCCTGCTCAATATTCATACAATAGTCGTTCAGCAGTTCCGAGTTCGCGAAAACGCTTTATGGGACAGACGGCTCGTAACTCGCCGAAGTGAGGCGATGAATCTGCCGGGCATATAAACACGCTACGTGTAAAGACTCATTCATTTTGTCTGTTCCTACAGTTACATTGTAATGTAAGTACAAAGCGTTGAAAAATCATTTAACTGCATTCCTCACTCTGCAATCGCTTTAACTTCTGACCCATTTCCCAGAAATGCTCTTTGAATACTCATAATGCAATAAGGTCGCGTATAAGCCTGTAAACAACGTTAGGCCTTGGTCTAGCGTTTTATTATACATTATTTAATTTCATTTAATAATTACTATTAACATGTAGTACGTAATTATATATGATATTTCTTAGTTGTTTATTTCCACAATTTCGCGACATCATTCTATACAAATGTACTAGTTAGTGTGTTCGCAAGATACTGTTGTCAACAATTGTTGGTAGACCTTAAATAAATAAAAAAAAAATATATAATAAATAATAATAATAAATATTAGGGGACAATCTTACACAAATCGAACTAGCCCCATAGTAAGCTCAATAAGGCTTGTGTTATGGATACTAGACGACGATATATTTAATAGATACAAATACTTAAATACATAGAAAACATCCATGACTCAGGAACAAATGTTCGTGCTCATCACACAAATAAATGCCCAATATATACACGGTGTAACATGAGGAAACCGAATAATTTTAACAGCGTATTCATGACCATATTTGAAGTCAAATATGTCGTATAATGTTTGCTGGATTCAGCTTGGTTTTTGAGATATTTGCGTTTTTGTTTAAACAAGTTGTAATGAAATCTCCAGTACAAAGCACCCTTATGGTTGCACTTTTACGTAAATCCTGCGTTGGAATAATTTGTCTGACAAGGAAAATTCATTCTTATCCTAAGATTTTGTTTTACTGGTGAAGGAAAACTAATTTTATGAAAACATGAAGAAAAAAATTAAAATCATATTTGACCTGGGTTCATATAACATTTTTTGCTTCTTATGACCTCAGGAATACGTGGTTAAAATTATTCGGTTTCCTCATGTTACACCGTGTATATAGCAAATTGTATATTTCACCTTATGTGGGTCACATATTAAAGTTCGTACCTGTAAATCGTTTTAAATGCTTTATTCTGTCAGATATTAACATTCTGGAACATTCTGGCATCGACGGCAACGGTGCCCGCCCATGTGAATTTTCAAACCACAGTCTCTTAATGAACATGCAGTTCTAGTACCTCATACGATAACATAGGGTGGAGCATACGTGTAACTAATTCCGTTGCGCCGGTTTGAAATACATCTATCATACAAATACAACAACAACTCTTGATAAGTGTGCGCTTCTGAATTCATCTGAGGATGCAACCGAGCATTCCGATATTAATAAGACCGCCGATAGAATTAGTGCTATTAGAGTTACGGATTCTACCACGTAATTTAATTCAGAATTAAGATAGGCTAGTTTCGTCTGTGAAGTTAGTTTACTAGTAGCTAATTCACAGATGCAAACTTACGTGGCGTCATATGTATGGTTCCCGATATTCTCCAGCGTCAGACCACTTCGGAAGCAAGGCTTGGCTAATTTGACGAACATTTAGATGTGTTTTTTGAGTATACATACGTAGCTCTCGTAGTACCTGAGAATACAGCCGAGTACGCCAGTGCTCATGAGCACAGCGCCGGTGCCCATCAGGTAGTAGCGGTGCTGCGCCGCCTCCGCTCCTGGGGAGAGCTGGACCACGCCCACCACCAGGATGACGATGCCCAGGAGTAGCGTGCCCACCACGGCATGGAGCGCCAGTAACTGGAATATAAAGCAGTCGTTCACCCTTCACGTAAGGATCTTGGGGGATCGTATTATCGAAATTCCCGAAGATTTCACAGTATTTCTGCTGTACACCTCACACATACGGCAAACATCTAGCTATTTGGGGTTCCTGAAATACTTGGAAGAGTTTCGAAAAATATTGAATTGCGGGCCAGCAAAATCAACTACTTCTTAACAACTGATCAAACTAGTCTTCTGGCAAAGGTGTAGCATCGGATTTTCCTCAATTTATAATGGACTTGCAAACCAATGTTTCGCAAATTCAATATTTTACCATTACCCTTTTTGTATGTTTTTGAAATGACTGTGCAAATTTGTAAAACAGCACACTGAACTATTCACCACAGCAGGAGATATATACCCTAAGAACACGAGAAACTGTACCAGACTCGAGGTTGATATGCAACAAAGAACAACTTTATTTAAGAAAAACTGTGAACTGTGACAAAATTTACAATAAGTTATGATCGGACATTAAATACATTTATCTTTAGTATAGATTTATTAGCATTATCAAAATTAAAAAAACTCCCCTCATGAGTGGCTGTTAAATAAAATGTTTTATTCTGTTGCAACGACCGCAATCGTGGCACTAAAGCTATTCTTGCTCTGAAGACTACTGCCTCACATTTCCACATATGTAGCCTGTGAGCAGCCTGCATGGGCGCGTGGTCCGGCGAGAGCGTGGGCTCGCCTTCCCCGGGCCTGCCTAGCTGCGACGGCCACAATCGCGGCACTAAGGGTATTCTTGCTCTGAAGACTGCTGTCTCATCTTCTCGCATATATAGTCTGTGAGCAGCCTGGGCCCGTGGTCCGGCGAGGGCGTGGGCTCGTCGTCGCCTGGCCTAGCCCAGCTGCAGCGACTAACTGTGTGGGGCTGACTGATGTCTCACCTTCCCGCATATGTAGTCTGTGAGCAGCCTGGGCCCGTGGTCCGGCGAGGGCGTGGGCTCGTCGTCGCCTGGCCTAGCCCAGCTGCAGCGACTAACTGTGTGGGGCTGACTGATGTCTCACCTTCCCGCATATGTAGTCTGTGAGCAGCCTGGGCCCGTGGGCCGGCGAGGGCGTGGGCTCGTCGTCGCCTGGCCTAGCCCAGCTGCAGCGACTAACTGTGTGGGTCTGACTGATGTCTCACCTTCCCGCATATGTAGTCTGTGAGTAGCCTGGGCCCGTGGTCCGGCGAGGGCGTGGGCTCGTCGTCGCCTGGCGTAGCCCAGCTGCAGCGACTAACTGTGTGGGCCTGACTGATGTCTCACCTTCCCGCATATGTAGTCTGTGAGTAGCCTGGGCCCGTGGTCCGGCGAGGGCGTGGGCTCGTCGTCGCCTGGCGTAGCCCAGCTGCAGCGACTAACTGTGTGGGTCTGACTGATGTCTCACCTTCTCGCATATGTAGTCTGTGAGTAGCCTGGGCCCGTGGTCCGGCGAGGGCGTGGGCTCGTCGTCGCCTGGCCTAGCCCAGCTGCAGCGACTAACTGTGTGGGTCTGACTGATGTCTCACCTTCCCGCATATGTAGTCTGTGAGTAGCCTGGGCCCGTGGTCCGGCGAGGGCGTGGGCTCGTCGTCGTCTGGCGTAGCCCAGCTGCAGCGACTAACTGTGTGGGTCTGACTGATGTCTCACCTTCCCGCATATGTAGTCTGTGAGCAGCCTGGGCCCGTGGGCCGGCGAGGGCGTGGGCTCGTCGTCGCCTGGCCTAGCCCAGCTGCAGCGACTAACTGTGTGGGTCTGACTGATGTCTCACCTTCCCGCATATGTAGTCTGTGAGCAGCCTGGGCCCGTGGGCCGGCGAGGGCGTGGGCTCGTCGTCGCCTGGCCTAGCCCAGCTGCAGCGACTAACTGTGTGGGTCTGACTGATGTCTCACCTTCCCGCATATGTAGTCTGTGAGTAGCCTGGGCCCGTGGTCCGGCGAGGGCGTGGGCTCGTCGTCGCCTGGCCTAGCCCAGCTGCAGCGACTAACTGTGTGGGGCTGACTGATGTCTCACCTTCCCGCATATGTAGTCTGTGAGCAGCCTGGGCCCGTGGTCCGGCGAGGGCGTGGGCTCGTCGTCACCTGGCCTAGCCCAGCTGCAGCGACTAACTGTGTGGGTCTGACTGATGTCTCACCTTCCCGCATATGTAGTCTGTGAGTAGCCTGGGCCCGTGGTCCGGCGAGGGCGTGGGCTCGTCGTCGCCTGGCGTAGCCCAGCTGCAGCGACTAACTGTGTGGGTCTGACTGATGTCTCACCTTCCCGCATATGTAGTCTGTGAGTAGCCTGGGCCCATGGTCCGGCGAGGGCGTGGGCTCGTCGTCGCCTGGCGTAGCCCAGCTGCAGCGACTAACTGTGTGGGTCTGACTGATGTCTCACCTTCCCGCATATGTAGTCTGTGAGTAGCCTGGGCCCGTGGTCCGGCGAGGGCGTGGGCTCGTCGTCGCCTGGCCTAGCCCAGCTGCAGCGACTAACTGTGAGGGTCTGACTGATGTCTCACCTTCCCGCATATGTAGTCTGTGAGTAGCCTGGGCCCGTGGTCCGGCGAGGGCGTGGGCTCGCCTTCCCCGGGCCTGCCCAACTGCAACGGTAGCTGCGACGGCCGCCGGCCGCCTCCGCGTTTCTCCGCTCGCCGACGCTCGTGGCGCACCGCCACTGCTGGCATAGCACCAATCATCTTCGCTGTGAACATTCGTGTCGATGAGACAGTCTAATCAACGCTGGGACCTGACGCCTTTTTTAGGGTTATACGTCCACTGTATATCCATCTGTTTATCTGTCAGTGGAAGTTAAATCGCCTTTTTTAACCGACTGCACAAAAAGGAAGTTCTCTAGTCGGTAGTATTTTTTTATCATTTTACCTTAGCACTGGTAGCGTCGACGATTTAATGAGTTACATGGATGATACATTTAACTACAAGAACACAACTTTTATCCAAACAGGCATCCTTGGCGATTGCCAAGGATCCCTGTTGAACTTGATTAAGTTAGTGCGCGCAAAGAACCTTAAAATAATTAGCCGGACGTAGCCTCGGTAGCAAAGAACTGAAGCATCTAGTCCGCCGGATTCTTTAACGCTGGTTGGTCAGATTATTTTTTTTTATTTTATTTATTAATGTGTGCATGCTGCGGGTAGTAGAAAAAAAACTTGTTGATGTGTGCGTGCGGCTCGTAAGTACAAAGCATCCGGCCCACTACAAATGCTGCAGTTGTCTGTTGGCGAGGCTCCGTCCAGTTATTTATAAATAAGGTCATTGGTGCGCGCGTTGAGATTTGAGAATTTTGACCTATGGAGAATGTGTCTGAATTTCTATTCGAGTAAAATATTTTATGGAGCGACTGGAAATGTTTTAATATAATTTGTAAATTATCTACAGATCCTAGGTGGAAATTTAGTTAACAACCGGTCTGATAATTCCGTTTCAAAGTTTCTATTCCCTTTTTATTGACATTGGAAACATAACACAACTACCCTAACTAAAGCTTAATCCAATTTTTGGTCGACACGGTAGATACATATCGGGCGGCACGGCAGTGCACCCGCCAAGTCGAGTAAAACAAAGACACGGCGGTACCATGCTTTTATCGAAGCCATTCAGGCTATTTGCAACCTCTAATTTGGTTAAATGTGACAGTGACAGTCCACAACAAAAGGTACCTTATGGCGGTTGGCGCTTACGCTATTATTAACGTCGCTCCAATATTATTGCGGCGCTATGCGACGTAAGCGCCAGCCGCCATAAGGTACCTTTTGTTGTGGACTGTCACAAATAATAGACAAGTCGGTGGAAATCGAGTTCTGTGGACACCTCCCCTGGCACTGACTAAAACAACCGACTTGGTTTAAAATTACATCTCAAAACTTTATTGTTAGAAGAACTACGTTGCGAGACTTGCATCTTTTTTTTTATGTTATAAATGGCAAACGAGCAGACGAACTGCCTGATGGACAGCAGTCAACGCCGACCATGAATATCTGCAACACCAGATGTGTTACCTATACGTTCCCGATTTTTGAGAGCCCTGTTTACTCGTTTCTTGAAGTACCCCATGTCATGTCATAGCGCGCTGGGAACACCTCAGTTGGGAGTTCATTCCACAATCCACATCCTGCCAGTTCTTGGCAAAAAAGAGCGTGATGCCATGTAATGTTTTTATGGGATTCCATTTTATGTAAATTCTGCTCACATCTATCATCTATACGTGTTCAAAAGATAGAAGAACTTATATATCTCAATTGTGGGATAAATTCTCGCGCCCTTTCAATTCTGCTCGCGGCCATGTCTGATAACGGAGATTTATGTATCAGTGACTATCTCCATTGATTATTTATTTAACGGCCGCTTTGGATTCAAATCATGCTCCGAGCCGAGAAAGGGAGGTTTATTGGGGTGCCTTTGAAATAGGAGATGCCTCGGAGGTTTACCAGATATCATTGACGTATATATAGGTAAGTATAAATGCGTAGTTTTTGATGTATGCATATGCTCCATTTTCGCTCAATCATAATTATTGGGACACACGAGAGAATTTTGTTACTTTTGATGCGGAATTTAGAAAGTAGTTAAAATGCTCTGTTGGAATTAGGGGTAAATTGAATTATATGTTATCCTTTTATTAACGCCATATATGTTTACCTAGTTTAAAGTGTTTATTCTTAAATACCGTAAAATGGGGTGAGTAGCGATTGCGAGGGCAGTTGGGTTATGAATGGGGAGAGTAGGGATGACAGAGGGGTGAGGTGGTTTTTAAAGGCTACTGCTACCTAAATAATATATTCTTATTACAAATGATGCTATAGTAATATTCATAATCCAAAAGTGTCAATCCAACAATTTTCCCAACTCACCTTAGTAGAGTCCGACCGAAATTTCGGTTTCGGTTTCGGCCTAGTTTCGGCAAAAAAACGGGTTTCGGCATAGTTTCCGTTTCGGCTGTCATCCGGCCGAAACTGCGGCCGAAACCGAAACTGGTTTCGAACTGCGATCGGACAGTATTTTTTTCAAAAAGCACAGATAAACTATTTGAAATAAGAAGTTTAAACATGACCAGACAAGTATTTGAAACATGACCTTTTATGGAAGTTTCGATTTCGGTTCTGGTTTCGGTCGAAACTGAGATCAAAACCGAAATTCGGTTTCGGTTTCAGTATCGGCCGTGAAAACTAGAAATCCCATCTCACCCCAACTACGAGTGACTACGGGGTGACGAGTTTAGTGATAGAAAACACAAATTTTCCATTTCATTTGGTGGTATTTGAGCAATTAATTATACCATTATTATCAGATTTTCAAATTTGATAATAATATTGACGGAAACTGAAGTTAACCGCATGCAAAGTAGGTCGCCACCTCTTCTCTTTAGCACGCAAGGTGCATGCAGTTTTTCCGTCTACCTCGATTTATTTCTGTGGGTATATCTGAGTAGGGAAGTGATCGCAATCGTGTATCTTGTGGATTGGGGCTAGATCTGTTACAAATAGAGCTTGCATGCGATTGTTATCGAATGATTTAATCGATTAGCTATTCGGTGTTAAACTATGTTTGGAAGCTCGTTTGTTTCGCTTGGCAGCCGTCTTGGCAGGGTGGCGTGCCGTAAATCCTCGAGAGTTAAATACTGTTAGTAAATCATTTTAGCACACTCATTGTTTCACAAAAAAAAAAGTACTACTTATATAGCATACATAATTCCATGTATGCTATATAAGTAGTACTTTTTTTTTTGTATTTGTACTGAATTCGTTATCCGTCATGCGATTAAACGAAAATATGAGTCGCGCTAGCTTTAAAACGTAATAAGGTACTGAAATAG
Organism: Eudemis profundana; assembly: GCA_947034925.1. Lineage (NCBI taxonomy): Eukaryota > Metazoa > Arthropoda > Insecta > Lepidoptera > Tortricidae > Eudemis > Eudemis profundana. Next base: position 20,954,159 of record OX344805.1, on the reverse strand, counting down.
GTGAACTTTGTATAATAATTAGCTTCTGATTTGATAGGAAAACGAAGACACGCGGGAAAAAATAAACGCTAAGCTTGTTATCTAAAATGAAACGAGGTATTCAAGAATATCCTATCCAAGGACCTTAAAATAAATACCCGGACGGAACGTTGCCAACAGATAACTGAAGCATTTTTAGTGGGCCGGTAGCTTTGTACTTACGAGCCGAACGCACACATCAACAAGTTTTTCCCAACTGCCCGCAACACACACACATTGACCTGACCAACCAGCGTTGAAGAAACCGGTATCATACTAATATTATAAACTAGCATTCGCCCGCGTTGTTCCCGTTACTGTACCAAGGGAACTATTTACCGGGATATAAATCCTATGTTTCAATTCAGGACTTGGTCTATTTGCTTGCCAAATTTCAGCTCAATCCATCCAGTTGTTACCCCGTTATTTAGTAGCAAACATCCGTATCTACATCCAAACATCTTCACAAACTTTCACATTTATAATATTAGTGTGAGTGATATGATGTGAAAGTTTGTGAAGATGTTTGGATGTTTAGATGATTGAATGTTTGTCACTAAATAATGGGTTAATGACTGGAGCAGTTAGATCTGGTTCTGGATTGAAGCAGGATACTTTATATCCCGGTAAAGAGTTTCCTTACGACATTAACAGGAATAACGTGGGCGAAATATCGGGTAAATGCTACTACAGCATAAAACTGCATTTAATTTATGAGCAGTTGAATGTCAGCTCGGTGCAGCGCGCATGGCGAGACGACCCCTTGCGATATTGCAGCGCATGCAAGCTCTGGTATAGTTCAACCGGCGCCGTAAGAGTAAAAAGCCATAAAACTTGTTACAATAGCATTATTTATTACTTCGAAAGGTGACAAGTCGTAGTACGAAGTAGTCAATTTCGACCTAAACACTTTCTAATAAAGTTCAAAATGCTTTTTATGTTTTAAATACAAAAGGTATCTTCACACCTGCATAGGGTTGTCAAAACTGTAATAATTGAGTAAAATATTAAAACATAACAATATACCACTAAACCAGATTCAACGGAGGTACTAATTGAAAATTCTCGATTGTTGCAACCCTACCCTCCAATGTTTTTTAATGCATTTGCAATTTTTGCGCTGTCATTTGATATTGTACCTTAGTACTAACTATTACGTTAGCTTTTTGTATGCGTAAGAAATCACTTACACTCTTTCTATAATAGATAACCAATTAGCTCATTTTTATGACTCTTCTTAAGTCGGCGGTCAGACTATACCTCTATTTATCTGACGGCGTTCCAGTTTGGTGGAAAGGACGCGAATCGTGACCTAAGCAACCCATGAACCTACGACTTTATGATGTGATTATTGTGAGTTCATGGTGTGTATTATTTTCGTTGTGGAAGAGAGGACAATAGAGAGATTTGGTTCAACGTTTTTAAAGCGTACCGCCAAGGAATGGAACTCGCTCCTAGCGTCCGTATTTCCTGTTCTATCTACTTCCATTACAAATACAATTTAGGACTCTTCAAGACACGAGTAAATAGGCATCTACTGAACCGGCGAGCTACATCTTCGGCCTCGTAGTCGCTGAGGTTCAATGCAGGTCAGTTTTAAAAAAAAATCTCTCCGGGCCGGTGTTGAACCTGGGGTCCGAAGTCCGAAAGAAGTTGATTGGAAGTGCCGTATGTACTGTAAGCGTTAAACACTTCTATAGTGCGATGCAGAACACTATGGGAACTGTGCCATCTGTCGTGGAATTGCTGTAACTGTCTTCATCTTCCAACGAGTGTCGCTAGGTGGCAGTGTCGCCACATCTTAATATACGTTTGCATTGTAATAAAAATAAATATTATTTTGTTGTACAATAATGTACTACATATTAACCGAGCGAGCGAAGCATATTAATTTTAACTTGGGCTAGAGGTTTTTCGTACATTTGACCGGCTGTTGTCCTCTACAGGTCACATTTCTCAACAGATTCTCGTTAAATTTTGTGAGATTTTTAAATTAAATTCATATTAAAAACTGTGTAAGTACGACACGAGTAGGGAACTGTAACTACAGTTGTAAGAAAAACTAGCTAGTTCCTCCTTTTCAGAAAGTGGAACATATTGCAAGTCTAACTAAATGAAATGTCTACTGGTTTAGTTTTTATCGCGGAAGAGTACTCACGTCGCTGATTATCCCTTGGCTGCAACAACGACTGGAGCATATCTGCAACAAAACAGGCACTTGAGAGCAGCTCGCAATATCCCGCCGGTCTTGAGGCGCCAGCAAAACTCGAGCTGCAGTGGCATCCAGAAAGCCGATGTCGACTTCGTTCGTAATATAATTTATGCCAGACCTGGCCATAAAGTGGCTTTTACACGAGACGTGTACGGAAAAAGCCGCTTTCTGGCCAAATGTCGACATAAAATGATGTACCCAACACGGGAGGTAATAAAGAAAGCTCTCGATCGCATATTTACGTCTCTCGCTTGCAGCTCGGGCCACAAACATCTGCGATCTCGGCCTTTCTTTATTTTACCACCCTAGTTGTGTAATGTAAATGTACTATGGAGAGGTACCACAAAGAAAGACGGCGCGGCAGCCGATCCGGCCGAAGCTCTCAAACGGCGGACCTCAGCGTCAACTACCATTTTAAGGCCTTTAGTGTTGTGAACCTTGGTCCGTGGGCCCATCGGCACAGACCCTTTTTAAAGCAATTTCAAAGCGGTTGGTCGACGCCACGGGGGACCAGAGAGCTGGCAGCTTCCTCGCTCACCGCACAAGCATCGCGATTCAGCGAGGCATTCTCGGCACAATGCCATAGGGGCCCATTTTAGAAATAGGTTTTTAGCAGTAGGTAGTATTGATTGTTTTTTAACCGACTTCCAAAAGAAGGACGGTTCTCAATTCGTCTGAATGTTTTTTTACTTTTAGGTTAGTTATATCCTTGCTCATATTGTTTAATTTGAGCTGTGAACACCTTCCTTTTCTAATCTGACTACTTGATACTAGACGCCGTGAGGGATTCAATCTAGGGCATGCAATACCGGTTTTACTAAAAACCGGTTTTTCGGTATTGGCCCCATACAAGTAAAACCGGTATTGCATGCCCTAATTCCATCCACATGTGGTTGAATTCGCCACGTGCCGCTGCGCGATTTAACACTTTCACGACCAGACAAAAAATTTGAAACTACCCCAGAAACCTACATAGTTTTCTAGGTGGGTTTATGAGGCCATATAACGTGGTATGAAAAAAATAGCCAACGAGCGCCCGCTAGGCGGGTTGTTGGTCGTGAAAGTGTTAAGAGATCTTTTCTGGCTCGCACCGCTAGTGATTGGAATTCTCTTCCGGCGTTTGTGTTCCCTGTGACTCGCCCACCGAAGGTTCCGTGCAAATACTTTAAATGTGTATTTTTTTAAGACCATATTTTTTATGATTTAATTACAAATGATAGTTTTCAGATTTTCCCTATACTTGTAGTATAATATGGTACTACTTGCCAAATTTCATCGTCTAGGTCAACGGAAAGTACCCTATAAGGAACCATAGACTTGAGTTTTATGAATTGTTATTACTAGTTCATGGGTCACGGTAATATTAAGGACGAGACTAACGTTAGATTTTTGAATTACACTACTGCAAACAGTACAGCTATAACGTTTTATTTTTATGCAGTCACTATACAAGTAAGTCAGTAAAATTCAGCGGTATCAGCAATAATGGGTTGATTTCATCGTTTTTAGGGTTCCGTACCTGAAAAGGAACAAATGGAACCCTTTTAAGATCACTTTGTTGTCCGTCTGCCAAGACCCTTTATCTCTGGAACGGGTGGAGGTGGATTTGTGTGGGTGAATTTTCGGCCGCGACATTTGTATGCCATACATTTAGTTTGGCATACAAATGTCGCGGCCGAAAATCCACCCGTGTAACATTGTCCCCCGATATTTATTTATTATTTAAATACTAACTTCAAAATATGAATAAAGCCTTTATCACGTTATGCTGCATTATTTTAATTGCCTTCATACTGGCATACGATCGTCGCATGTTAAATCGCATATAACAATTGGAACCGCATCGAAATACAAGCAAAATACGGCCAATCAAACATAATAAAACCAACACCGCCCGTGCCATCAGTAACAGCTGCTCCACGCAGTCCAAATGCCCGGGTTTTCTATTCAGCGTGTATTTTCAGGCTGGTATTTGTTCGCATACGGCAGTACTGCCAGTTATACTGATTTATCTGTATCTATACAGATTTTCGAAGAACAGATAATTGACATGTGTTTTATACAGATTTTTAGGATTTTTATAATGCTCGTACAGATATCGGACCGCGAATTGAATCTCTTACATTTTTGTCTGTCTGTGGTGGGACTTGTTTGTTTTATTGGGGTTATTCTTCAGAAATATGTCTGCGGTCACCTTATTCCTCTGGCCCTTTTTCATACTGAATGTATGGAGACAGAGGAATAAGTCGCAGACATATTTCTGAAGAATAACCCATTGGTCACCAATAAGTATCAAAGTATAAAGACGAACAAGTAGTCCAACTTCGAGCCCCTTCGGCCGCCATCGCAACCATGTTTGCAAAGGAAGAATTTTCCTTCTTTGTTGGCATCTAGTTGTGAATGAAGAACATTTTACATTAATACACAGCCAGTTGCCAACTAAGAATATTTTTAACAGTATAGTTGCGACAAAATGTTTTTCTTTCTTAATACGCAACCAGACTGAATAAAATATTTGAGCGGTAAAAATAATGCAAGGAACATCTCTCTTGCCCATTAGAACATTGTCAGAAACTTAGGTGACCTTTTTGATCGTACGATCTAACGATTTGGTTTGTCCTAATAGTGACACTAATATAAATATAAAGTAATATGTCAAACTAAAACATGGATTTCCCAAGAATGAAAAAGATGTTTACCTCATCTACTTTACCTATCATATAACTCCTTCATTGCGTAGCCAGAAACGAAAAATATGTTTGGCAACTGGTTGCGAAACTTAGTTGCCATGATGGAAAATGGATAACATCTTCGCAACTGGTTGCGTTTTATGACAAAATATTCGGCTAACGCAACTAGTTGCCAACAAGGGAGGAAAGTTCTTCCATTGCAACTGGTTGTGAAACATGGTTGCGATGGCGGCCGAAGGGCTTCGAGCGCGCGACACGTACCTATTCACACAGGCGCGCGATAGCACGTTTAGGTAGATTCGGACACCTTAGATAATTCTTACTATACCAAGTGGTGAACGAAAGTATAGACAGGATACACTGAATTATGGACGACGTAGTTCGTCGCATAGTCGCCTTTTTTACAAAATGGTGCTCGGCTTATTTCCCCGAGGGGCAATAGTGAAGAGCAGTTTTCGCGACAAAAAGTATTGCTAATAATGTTTAGGTTACTATGAACGTTAATCATTATTTTACCGTACAGCCGATACTGTAGATACTGCGTTAGATATTTATTATACCTAGACTCCATAATGGTAGTATGTGACCTTAATGTTAAGGATATACTTATTATGCCACACCTGGCCATAAAGTGACTTTTTCCACACGCTGCGCGTACGGAAAAAGCCGCTTTCTGGCCAAGCGTAGACATAAAATGATGTACACAACACGGGAGGTAATAAAGAAAGCCCTCGATTGCATATTTAAGTCCCTCGCTTGCAGCTCGGGCCGCAAACGTCTGCGATCTCGGCCTTTCTTTGTTTTACCACCCTAGTTGTGTAATGTACACCCCCGGTACTGACTTGGTTTAACATTACATCTCAAAGCTTTTTTATTGTAAAAGAACTGCGTTGCGAGACTTGCATCTTTTTACATGTAATGTTTTTGATGGGATGGGCAATTCTCCAGAAATATGTCTGCGACTCATTCATCTGTCTCCATACATTTAGTATGAAAAAGGGCCAGATGAATGAGGTGACCGCAGATATTTTTCTGGAGAAATGCCCGGATATGCTTGTCCGACAGTGACTAATATATAATACCTATATTTTTACCCGACTGCGGCGAAGCCCAAAGGAGGGTTATGTGTATGTCCGTTCCTGTGTCCGCTTGTAACTACTCAACGACACATCCGATTTTGATAAATGATACATCATTAGATTCGTCTTGATGGTGCGAGTGTCACTGGGCATGAAGTTCGTTAAAATAAACATAATGGCGGATTTAATGCAGTTTCAAAGTGCACCGCGGTCGGGTTTTTTTTTTATAAAAATGTGGTTATTTATTTTGTTGTTATGTTTTTAGACGATGAAAGCACAGGTCAGTTAGATTGCGCTGGATGGGAGTCCGTCAAGGGATATATTTGCGACTTGTGTCAGAATCTTGTTTCATTCTCATTGCACACAGGGTGACCACGATTACCCTTACCTCGGTGCAATGGAAGTCAAAACTGTTTTTTTTTAAACTCGTATATTTGCCTAAGTTGATAATTATTGTGATGATTATTAATCTCAAATGGTAGCCAATGAAATCATTTTTGTTATGAGACGGTTGCGACAAAGATTTTGTTTAAACTCTTTTTATTATTTCAATTCTCGCTTAAGTGATCCCTATTACCCCTTTTTACCCAACACAGTCTCTAGCTTTATCCTTGTTTAGTCTTACAATATTTCATTTAGGTTCATGTCACCAGTACCAAAGGGCATTTCTCCAGAAATATGTCTGCGACTCATTCATCTGTCTCCATACATTTAGTATGAAAAAGGGCCAGATGAATGAGGTGACCGCAGACATATTTCTGGAGAAATGCCCCAAACCGCTTTGACACAGTATAATAGCAGTTATCTTTTTTCCTACAAAAGGTACATCGCGCGGCGTGTACGTGTGCGCGCCGTGAATGAACGCACTACAAGCAAAGTTTTACGAATGCGTAAGAATGCTCCAGTACAGATCGTACCGTCTGCGCCTCGACCTTGAATTCGTATCGCGCGCTCCTAAATGATATCACAGAATGAATGGGTCATTCCACGGTAAAAGGTACCTAACGTGAGTAAGACATAATTTTCATTAAGTTTTAAATCATCATGATGTAAGTTTTATTTTCCAAAACGACCGGGTTCGATTCCCGGTTAAATTACATGTTTTTTTAATCTATGTATGCAGTTTTTCTTGCCCCAAAAATCGATGACATGGTTCCTAAGAACAGATCTTCGTATGTCTTATAGCTTCAGACTTTCCCATACTGACCGATCGAAATGTGCCACCCTGTATTTCATTTCTGTGCACGTAACAATCCAATCCTACTCCCGCCCTAGGTGTGAAGAGTGTGTCGTAGTCGTTGAGGGCTCGCCACACGGCATGTAGGTCACCTTACTTGCGTATCCCCGCGGCGCTCATTTTAATCACTCACAGCGGAATGCTTTACTTAATTAATTATTTTTCGGCCGGAGCTTGCGCAGCCATCTTGATTTCAGCTCGTATTTAGTAACGCGGTTTCGGCGTTAATTGGACGCGTGGAACTATGTTGCCATGTGGCATGTGTGTGTATGATATGAGCTTTCCTGACATTTCTATTCATCATTTCATTTATTTATGGTAAAACCAAGATGACGCTCCGCGCGGCTTAACAAAGTATTTCGTACTACTATATCGTTTTTCATCTTTAAGTAAATTTTGCACTAAGTAGTTAATAAGATAATACGTGTTATTAAAACTGTATATTTAGTTTGTGAATATTTTAATATTAGATATGTCTTATCGTGATAAAATAACAACGTTACATTAGCCAAAAATATCTGATTATTGGCTTGGATAAAGTCGCAGAGAGGGCGCTAGTTATGACTGACCATCTAGTATTTGATCCTTTTTGAGTAATGCAAGCAGTTTAGATTAAAAGGAGGAAATATGACGTTGACGGATGGATTGTCAGTCTTCTTTGGAAAATGTAAGCGATTGTGCCCATCTCAGTGAATTTATCGTGTAACTTATATTATTATCAACGCGACATTTAGAGTGTGTAAAGAAAGACATGAAGAGTAATACACCAGTACTCAAACTGGTGCGGATACCGGGATTATTGGATAATTATTGGACCATACCACTAAGGTGACCAAAGGTGATCCGGAACCCAAAGGTAATGGTTGTAGGCCTTCCTCTTCCTCGTCAGATATAATTTTTGTTAGTCTCTTCTGCCTGAACGGAAGCGCAAGGTATCCTATAATAAAACAAGAAACATTACAAGAAAAGGTTGAAGATGGATACTGGATATTTTTTTAGTGATTCGGAAAGTCACAGTGGAATACGAATTCTTGGTAATTAATGTGCAGTGCACCCACCTAATTCGCGTCGTGATCCAGAATATATATTATAGCGACAGAGGGATTTCATCGACATTTTAGCGATAAGTCCAATTCCCTTCACTAGTCTCGGATAAAATACCTAATCTATTCTTGTATGTTTCTTGTATGGAGGCCCCCTTTTATTATAATTTTGTTTTGTTTTTATTATTTTTTGTTATAGCGGCAATAGAACTACAGATTATGTGAAAATTTCAAGTCTCTACCTATTATGGTTCAAACGATAGAGCCCTGTGACAGACGGACAGCGGAGGCTTAGTAGTAGGGTTCCGTTGGCACCCTTTGGGTACGGAACCCTCAAAAGATTGTTTGGTGATCAAGCATGTTTTATTAAATAGATGTCACAAGTTTTAGGATATTTACCAAATGTCTTTATGATTTCTGAACATATGTTCTGGGCTCATCCGCACCAGCTAAAAGCTCTTCAATATTCGCGCCGCAAGCAGTGTACGTGTTAATAAATCGAAGGTTGAAGCGGTTCAACCCAGTTATCCTTTTTGCGGACGTGGTTATCGACCCAATGGGAGAAGTTGTATTGTGTGCTTTATAAACTAACTGTTGTAGTTAGAATCGGGTTGAATCACAGAGTGACCTATATCCCCAGCGGGTCAGAAGTATTGGCGTAACTCGAGCCCTAAGGACGAGTGTCTCGCCCTAAAAGCGTGCTGACGTCACAAGACGTGAGACGTGAAGCAGTGTTATAGGCAAATACCTACTGGCACACTCCAATCGAACCTTGCTTACGCAAACGGCTTTTCTCCGAGAGTTTCAAACGCCGGCGCCGTGCCCTCGTTGGGCTCGATGTTGCCGAAACTCCGCGAGATTAGGGTGGCAAGTACGATTGACAGTAGACGTCGGGATTCCAAATAATAGGCTATTTTACTAGTACCTACCGTACCCGAAATTTGTTAAAATTATATAGAGAGCGACTACCATAACTTTTGCAGAGCGGAACATGGCAACACCTCCGTTTAAATTTTAAAGTTTTTTTTATGGATTTCAAAAAAGTTGTTACAACATTTTTTTCCTATTGTGTTACAATTTTTCCTTATACTTTGTATAACGGTAACAAATACGAAAATTTAATTAATGTATGGAAATCTTGGGCCATTTTTTTCTCCTATTGGGAGAAACAGAACTCGATATTCTAAGTAGAAAGAACATAAAATTTCACTACTAAGAAAATGGGAAAAATTGCATCTTCGTTGGATCGCGTCAGAAAGAGTCGAAACAGCATTCTGAGGGTGATATCGGATAAGTACAACTGTCCCATCCTTTGTCACTGGGTGACACAGATCTGTAGTTGTATGATGCTACGCTTTGTCACGCTTAATTTATCACGCGATAAAGCGTAGCATCATACGCCTATGGGACATTAGTAAGATCAAGGACCATTAAAACAAGAGGACTGTCATTCTCCATACTTTGGATTGTAACCATGTTGTCGTAGGGGATTTCCGGGCAAAAACTAGATGGCGCTATAAAACTAAACATTTAACGATGTTATAATTGAACAAAGAATCATAGTATAGTAACAATTAGTTCGTAAACAGCTAATAATAAATAAATTTTAACATTTAAGTACAAACAGCAACACAGTTAACTATACACTTCAAAAATGGGAAATACTGCAAGAAAGAGAATCACACTTGAAGGCGTCGTGTTATGCATGTGTGCGTGTGTTTATGAGTATAAATTGGCTATTATTCAAAAGAGTTTTGAAACAATAATTTTTCTTTTATGGCTGATGATGATTTCTATGATGATGATGGCCAACGTCAATATTGACATTAATGCCATATTATTGAATTCGTGGAAAATAATGAATGAATAATAAATATAAATTACATTATATTGGTGCATCATATCAAAAATATGAAGCACCAATAAAAGCATTAGCAATATAATTAGTTTATTTCATCCCAACGTTCGCCAGAAAGCTAAATCATAATTTTGACAAATTCACCTGTCTTGTTGAAATAAAACCTTTATTTACAGTATGAAAAAAAAAACTTTGCCCAAACAACTACAATGACAAAGCTCAAAGGCACATTACACATACGCAAACGTTATTTGATTTGAAGTTGACATAATACAAATATATATATCTCTTTCAATCGTTATCATTTTCTCTCTGCTCTGTCTTTAATGGGCAGTTAAGTGTGTTGCTGTTTGTACTGTGTCACGTTTGCAAAGTTGAATAATTGTAAATAATATAATTATTTTACCAAGCTTAGCTTATACAAAAATGGCGTTGTAAATTCGGGGAATAGCTTTTTGTATGGAGAATGACAGTCCTCTTGTTTTAATGGTCCTTGGTAAGATATATTCATCGAAGTATAATAAAGGGCCATTCATTTATTACGTAAGACGGTTTTAGGGGGGACCCCCGGTCAACCATGTCTTATTTTTTCTTACAGGGGGTGGGAGGGGGTTTTGATCGATCTTACGTAAGATTATTTTGCGCATTTTTATGATCTTACGTAAGATCGATCAAAACCCCCTCCCACCCCCCTGTAAGAAAAAATAAGACATGGTTGACCGGGGGGTCCCCCCCTAAAACCGTCTTACGTAATAAATGAATGGCCCCTAACAATAAAAACGGCCCCACGGAAGAAGTACTAACGGGGCGGACCTAGTACTGAAGAAAAAACTGTTTTTGTGTGTATGTTGGTGTTTATGCGCTAAATAAACGTTAATTCATTCATTCAAATGGCAATTTTTTAAGAAATGTTCTAAAAGTGACGATCCTTTTCATTTCACGACTATACCTCTTATATAGGGAATAGGATAACCGCCACAACCAACCCCTTACTCCTTACAGATAACCGTGGCTAGATAACTAGTGAACTGTGAAGATTTTTTTTCCTAGGAGATAACTAGTTATCTCCGAGGATTTTATATTCTTCGCAGATAACTTATTTTTTTGGCAGTTTTCTGTGAGGAAAATCCAATCCTTGTAGATAACTGGTTACCTCCAAGGATTTTATATTCTTCGCAGATAAATATTATTTTTTTAAGTTTTCTGAGATGAAATTGTATTCATCGGAGATAACTAGCTAGCTAAACTTAAAAAAATAATATTTATCTGCGAAGAATATAAAATCCTTGGAGGTAACCAGTTATCTACAAGGATTGGATTTTCCTCACAGAAAACTGCCAAAAAAATAAGTTATCTGCGAAGAATATAAAATCCTCGGAGATAACTAGTTATCTCCTAGGAAAAAAAATCTTCACAGTTCACTAGTTATCTAGCCACGGTTATCTGTAAGGAGTAAGGGAAACCAACTCAACAAATGCTTATACTTCGCGTGCCATGACATGACTTTTGCGCTTTGCGCAAATTATCTGTCAGTTACACTCGGGCCCTTCAAACTATCAAACGCAAAAATCTGACACGCATCAAGCATGGCTCTCACACAAATCGAGGAACTTTTTCCTTCTTTCTCAATTTATTTCTGTGATAGCCGCCATTGTCCGGGTTTGTTGGAAGATCGCAGCTGCAGATTGAGTTATCGCCTCGTAAAGTCATCTATCGTCCTTGGCCAGAAAAGGGTGGGGCAGGAAGGAATGGGAATTCTGAGTCACTGTTTCTCATGTGCACTAGCGATTTTAGGTGATCGTGGGCCGTGATATAACTCCTATCGCATAACATTATGACAATTAAGACACACACAAGAGAACTAAATGAGATACATGTTCCCTTGGGTTAGGATCACTGCATCAATTTTATGATTAAATCTTAAAGGGAAATCTATTTTATCTATCTTGAAAGCTGAGTGACTACGCTGAGAAAAAGAAGCAAGTGGTTTGAAACAATAAAGCGTTTTGGTAACTCCTATTATTAGGTTTAATTTAATTTCATAAATTTAATAATGACTAGCATTTACCTGCAGTTCCGCCTGCGTTATTCCTGTGTCTATCCTTGAGGAACTATTCTCCCGGGATGTAAATTAAGTATGTTTATATCCAAGTCTTGATCTGGTAGTAGGTATGCCAAATTTCGTTTCAATTCATTCAATTGTTACCGCGTTAAGTATAATTATCTTTATTTTCTTAAGTTAGGTATTTTACCTCTACAATGCATATATAAAAAGTAAAATACAACCTGCAGAGAGAGGAACCTCCTGACAATGCGCGCCGTGTCCAGAAGTACCGCCTTCTGTATCTGACCCTTGATCCAACCATCTAGCGAGAGTCTCTTGAGATGGTGAACGAGACTCTTCGCTATAAGCCCGTTCACCGGGACGGCTATCGGAACAAAGATCGTCGAATCCCACATGGCGGTAACCTGGTGAGCCAAGTCTAGGTACTTGTTGAGTTTGTCCTTCTCAGCCTTCACGAGGTTCTCGTCATGGGGGATGGTGATATTCGTAGGATAGGACAGCAGAGACGCATCTCAATGTACTTTTTTTTATGCCACACCTAGCCATAAAGTGGCTTTTTCCGCACGCTGCGCGTACGGAAAAAGCCGCTTTCTGGCCAATTGTAGACATAAAATGATGTACACAACACGGAGGTAATAAAGAAAGCCCTCGATCGCATATTTACTCCCTCGCTTGCAGCTCGGGCCGCAAACTTCTGCGATTTCGGCCTTTCTTTGTATTACCACCCTAGTTGTGTAACGTACTATTAAGATATAACTTTACTAGTTCACAAGAGTAATGTTGAATGAGTCCTTCGCCGCTTACACGAACGTACCCTTGTAGGAAATTGTGTTCAGTCGTGTGCTTTTGTAACAAATGTAGAACAAGACGCAACGTAGGTAACTGCTTTGGAATTTATTGACCGAGGGAGCACAAAGCGTCTCTGTTTCAGCTTGGGCAAAAATGCTTTCGTGTTTCTGACCGGCTATCAGTGGCGTGGCGTTGAAGAAATCCTTGGGCAAGCCGGAGCAGCTTTGGCTTCAATTTTCTTTAAGAGCACTAGACTTAAGTGCTGAACTGGCTAATATTAGGCAAGCCGATGGGAATCGAGTTCTATGGACGCCACGCCACTGCCGGCTATCTACCTCTACACTGCAGGTTCTCAACCGATTTTTGTGAAATTTTGTGTGCAGGTTTGATCATTATATAAAATTGGTAGTGACCGACCGAAACTAGTTTTCACGGCCGAAACCGAATTTCGGTTTTAATCTCAGTTTCGGCTGAAACCGAAACTTCCATTTATAAGGTCATGTTGTCGTGGGATGAAAAAAGAATTTCAATCATAATCAGTCAGTCTTCATTTTTAAATAACATATTAATCATGTAGTCTGTGATATTTTAAGTAATAATTAATATAACATATTAAAATTTCTTATTTCAAATAACTTATAAGTGCTTTTTGAAATAAAGACTGTCCGATCGCAGCGCGAAACTCCTCAAGTTCAGTTTCGGTTTCGGCTGAATGGCAGCTAAAACCGAAACTAAACCGAAACCCGTTTTTTAGCTGAATCTAGGCCGAAACCGAAAGTTCGTTCGGACTCTAAAAATTGGCTGTCAGAGGCGGCGCGCGGCGGTAGGTGCTTAGGTGTAGGCACGTGGGCCACCGCCTACGGCAGTGGTTCTGAACCTGGGGGTAACTACCCCTTTAGGGGTAAAATTAAGTTTTCTCAGGGGTAATACTCTTATAGTCGTTTTTCTTTGGATACTTTCATATACTTGTCTGTATAACCTATTTTTTGGAGGGGTAACGATACAAATCTAGAGGGGGCCTGTGGGTGATGTAGCAATAAAGGTTAGGAACCACTGGCCTACGGCCTCGCTGTTTAAGGGGCCTCGCGCCTCGACGGCTCAACAAAAAAAACCGGACAAGTGCGAGTTAGACTCGCGTGGAGAGGGTTCCGTACGTTCAAAACAATATAAAACAATTATACTTCATTGCATAGACTTCTTACGTATAGGTTTTTCTGTAATCTATAGGTTTAGGACTATTTTCCATATTATATTTATATTTGTCATAAGGTTGATGCTCATATATTTTTTTTGGCATAAATTGTCCTATGGCATAATTGTTCCGTGTCATAATTATACGGAGTAATAATTGGTTTAACCATAAGGTAAATTGTCATACATTTATTTAGTCATAATATTGATCATTATAACAACCGTATCGCACAAATTTTGATAATGGACTTGCGATGGTTCTTCAAAAAAGAAACGATTTATATTATTGAAGTATTTTTAATTTCTACTCTTTACACAATATTAGTGACCTCACACAGAACCAAATCGCTGCCAGAAAAGTAGGTTAGGTTAGACCTGTTATGTCACACATAACCGAATCGCTGCCAGAAAAGTAGGTTAGGTTAGGTTAGAACTGTTATCTCACACATAACCGAATCGCTACCAAAAAGTAGGTTAGGTTAGAACTGTTATCTCACACATAACCGAATCGCTGCCAGAAAAGTAGGTTAGGTTAGAACTGTTATCTCACACATAACCGAATCGCTGCCAGAAAAGTAGGTTAGGTTAGGTTAGAGTTAGAACTGTGACCTCACACAAAACCAAATCGCTGCCAGAAAAATAGGTTAGGTTAGAACGGTTATCTCACACATAACCGAATCGCTGCCAGAAAAGAAGGTTAGGTTAGGTTAGAACTGTTATCTCACACAACCGAATCGCCGCCAGAAAAGTATATTAGGTTAGAACAGTGACCCAACATAGAAGAGAACTTTTTAAAAAACCTTTAATATTAGGCTTATGCGTTTAGCAATTTATGCATTTACTTAGTATGGTTAAAGTGTTGTATGAGCAACCTATTTATGCGTTTAGAATTTTATGCATTTCCTTAGTATGGTTAAAGTTTGTCTGATCATGGTGTGTCTTATACCATTTAACTCAGAATCACGAGCACTTTTCATTTATCAAATAAAAAAAAAGAAGAAGTGGTCCAAAATGTCCCAACTTTTCCGAAACTAAGAAAGTGAGATCTCAGCATCGTTAAGATTTTCCCCTATATTTAGTTTGGGCGTAACGAAACTGAGAAATTCAAAATTTGTATGGAAAAGTTGGGACATTTTGGACCACTTTTTTTTATTTGATAAATGAAAAGTGCTCGTGATTCTGAGTAAAATGGTATAAGACACACCATGTTCAGACAAAAAAAGTAAAAGGTACATTTTTTCTGCAATTGACCCAGGCGTATGATGCTAGGCTTTTGTCACGCGATAAATAAATTATAAACCATCCGTCACTCTCACACACATATTGTCAGACCGTGACGGATGCTTTATCATTTATTTATCGCGTGACAAAGCGTAACATCATACGCCCATTATTTTTTTCAAAATGGCGGGGCCATGGCGGTGGACAGATCACGAGGTCTACAGCTACAGAGCCAACATTTAGGTTGTCTTGTTTCCAGGGTTTCCTGACGGGATTATTATTAAAAGAACAATACAAATAATTAATAATTGTAATTTAATAATAATAAGTGTAATAAATCGAGTGAAACAAATCGCCGTTTATAGATGACGCGTGAGGTAGCCGCCGAATCAAGAAAGCGCGTAACTACAAAATTTAATATTTTAGATGTTTTTTTTCGAGATGAAATTATTTACAGACAGCGAATGGCAGTTTTTTTAATAAAGTTAGGTTAATGTTTGTGTAACGTCACGTTCTCAATTCGACGGTAGTTTCCAATGTCTATATTAAAAGTCATTCTCTAACTGTTAGATCGCTAAGTACTGTAGGGAATTACGTGTTTTATACAATTTCACTATTATTTGTGCTTATTTAAATTAGTATCACTGTTTAGCAAAAGAGTCAGATTTGGCTAGATTCGTGTCACATGCATGTAAATTGAAAATTTAATTACGTATTGTAGCAGCTTCTATAAGAAAACGTTTTCAGAAAGGGAAAGTTACTTTTATGGGTTTGTTTATGTTTCCAGACCTAATGTCCGTTTCAGAAGGTTTCCGCTACATTAGTTTTTATGCCAGCGTTAGGCTTGTAAAAAATGACGAGTAATTTATGCACATGACACTTACAATAATTTCGCTTCGTAAATTCAGATTGAGACGCAAAAAGACACACTTTATTATACGTTTTCGTGCTGCAGCAGACTAATTAAGTCACTCAGACTGTCACGTTTATTTTTTACTAACGCCATCTATTGCACGTTAAAACGAACTAATCAACTTGTCTCTTTTCACGTATCAATAAAAACACCATAAGTTGTGCGAATAATTGGCGAATACAATATAGTACAATAATATTAAGAGCTTGTAAAATTGCGCAAAAGCGTTCATAAATATCCACAACACCGAAAGAAATAAACACACCTAACATGTTGAGCGAGACACCAAACCATTGCGACAACGACATATACATATTAATAAAAACACCTAATTTGTATAAAAATTGGGATAATTTACTTTATTATTGCACATTTATTTTTACCAGTGAAATAGTTGGTTGTATTTGATTATCGCAGTCATTTTGTGCTAAAATGGCGACTTTTTTTAGGACCGTTTCATAGGATGTCAGCTCTGCATACGGCTTTGTAACTGTTAACTTATTTGTGCTCTTTAACCGGTTTGTGATTTCAGTTACTCATGGTTGAAGTAATTTCTTATGCTTTATGTTTAAGTAATTTAATTCATTCGATCAATAATTCATTTCAATAATTAGATCAGGATTAACAAATAGGTACTTACCACAAAAGAAACACGAGCAAACGTCAGTAATAGAAGATATTTCAAAAATAAGATATCATTTCTTTTTTGCATTAATTTTCGTTGAGTTCCTGCTGCGCTTTTATAAAAAAAATATAGAATTTTCCGCTTCTTTTCATGGCTGAGATACGCGTAGGCAACGCATAATGAAGCCGACGCATTCATTTGCGTCTTTCTTGCAATAAGTGTCTTGTTGTGCGTTGTATTCATTACGCGACGCGGATGAATGCACTGGTAGTAATAAATGCGCTGTTGACGTTGAAGTACTGGCACTACAAATTTGCAAACCTAGTATTATGTATTACCATAATCGACTTTATCCCTCGGTAGTAACGATGGTTTTTGCATGCAATTTTGAATCGCATTTGTAATTATTTGATGTTATTTTATGCATGCACGTAAATAGAAGTTCGCTTCTTAGATTTGCAGACTTATAGCATTTGAATGTTTTCTTGTAAACAATAAAAACTGTAAAAATATTGCTTTTGCTGAGATAAAAAACTTGTAAATATGAATATTAAATCGATTACGCCGCTGAATATGAATGAAATATGTACAAGTGATACTTAAGTAGCAAATATATTAAATTGAATTATCTTATTAAAATACCTAAGTATAAAAGTAGTGTAGGCACAAGAAATCTCATTATCAATGTGTGCATCTATATATTTCGCTATTACTTTATAATTCTTAAGTGCATTTGGATTGACGTTAAAGTACTATAAGTAATTCAGTGTTTACCACGAAATTTAAAAAATAGTTTGTACAAGCTGTCATTTAATCTAATGGGGAAGATGAAGATCAGTGAGTAAGTGAAAGAAAAAGAGATTGTATGAAAAAGGACTGTCAAAGAGAATGTGGATATAGAGAATCATGGAAAGGAAATTGGTTCACCATCGAAAGTCTATTTTTAGGGTTCCGTACCAAAATAGTAAAAAAGGAACCCTTATGGTGCGACTCTGTCTGTCTGTCCGTCTGTCACAGCAAGATATCTCAGGATCTACTGATGATATCGACTTGCTTTTTACACAATTAGAGTGGCAAACAAGCATACGGCCGCCCGATGGTAAGCAGTCATCGAAGCGAAGCCTATGGACGCTTGCAACACGTGCGTGCGTGTTGTTAACCCTTTAAAAACCTATTTACTCCCCAATTCTGTTCATTTGTGTACCTGGGGTGATGAATGTACTTACGTTACACTTTTACGTGACGTTATACTTTTTTATTTACAAAAAAAGTATTTGGTTTTTATCGAGTTATGACACTGAGTACAGATGATTCATCAAATAATCTCATGGTAAACACTGGACAATAGTCGTTTCTAATAACGAAATTAAATGAAACATATCTACTCTAAAACTCATATAGTTAACATTCTCTCTGTTTCAGTTCAAAATTGTAATTTAATATTAATTTAGTAAAGAAACTAATCGATCGATAAAATCTATGTTATTAATGTATACCATGCCCCGGTAACTCAATAGAAAGAAAGTGAACCGCTTTGCTTTGATTGCCATCTACCTTACATTACACGTACCACTTGGCCTTCTTTTAACATACGTAATGATGTGAATGTAATTAAATAAACATGATATCTACCAGATAATACATATAAAAATCGTGTGAATCTAAAAATATATTTTAATTTAAATTTCAATTGATTAAAATTAACCACTCATGATATTATTTATTGTTTGTTACATGGCAACAATAGTCTGTCAAGGCGGTGCTGGTTGGCCATAACATTCCCAAAAAAAAGAAATCGGTGCTGCTTGACATCAATCAAATAAAAAATGTCGGGAATTTTATCGAGTGCAGTATTTTCCATTATTTATTTCATTTCAACGTCGAGTTGAGCATTAATTCCCCCGTTGTATGTGCTGTTACCCTTTTGCTGTGTTAAGTTTTGTTTTAAACAAAATGTCAGTCAGAATTTTCTGACTACCCGGCCACAAAGTTCGTGACGGAGAAGGTAATTATAATGTTATGGGTTTTTATCAAAGCTGTAAGCTTATGATGGTACGTTTTGTCACGCGATAAATAAGTGATAGTTTATCACTGATAAAACATCCGTCACTCTCGCACACTATTAGTTAGAACGTGACGGATGCTTTATCATTTATTTATCGCGTGACAAAACGTAGCATCATAAGCTTACTGGTCTACTATAATTTAGACACGGTAATCACGGAATTGAAATCGCCTATGAATATCCAACAAAGTGAACCTTTTACTAATTCTATAATAAATGTTTCGTGGTACTAAATAGGTTTGCGTATTTCGGCGTTGATATCATCTTTAATACTTTTTCTTTTTCAGGGATCCAATTGCATAGATTTCGGAATCCTGCTAGCAATCCAGAAAAATTTAAAATATCGAAGCACAGTTGTGGATCTGACTTTTAAGGGAAAGATGATAAGTACAATTTCTTGTCAATTTAAAAACGAATGCGAAGATAAATTCACCTTTGAAATAAGTCGGCTAAAGTAAAACTAAAAAACGGAAACTGGTGTTTTTATTTACACTGCTCTTTAGTAATCCTCTTTCAAACTATGCAGTGTGGCACGTTTTAGAAGTTACGTAGAAATAAGTTTTTAGTTGAGGTCACTAAATTTAAATTAATTTGCTTTATTGGGCGCATTTTATTTAAACTTGGTGATTGTAATTAGAAACTTATTTCAACGTAACTTCTAAGATGTGTCATACCATGCCAAGCTATAATTACCTATATATACGTAGCTATATATATGTGTGTATGCGTGTATGTATGTGTGTGGGTGTGGGTGTATATGTGTGTGTAGATTTGTTGACGTGTAATGAAGAATAGATGGCAGCACAAGTACGATGATTAGAAATTTGGCCGAGTTGCCTGTCTATAACCTAGTATAATATTGTAGTCTTTGATGTATACTATGTTACTAATTATGAGATTTTTAAATGATCAAAAAGTACAATTAACATCGGAAATGTTCGACGGTAAAATTCTAAAATTACAGTACTTATTTATCTGATGTTCTGAAACTTAAGCCGTACTTGAATTTGCTGACCATACAAACGATAATTAACTGTACCTAGATTTCAATGTTTAGGATTTCGTTGGCATTGGTAGCTGGCAACGATTCAAAATGACCGAATAAACATTAGATTTCAAGCAATCATTCGAGAATAAACAATAAAATTACTTCTGTAAAATTAAAAGTATGACGACCAGTTTGCGCTAATGCAACCTGTCACGCCTTTAAAAGATAGTAGTATAAGTTTAAAAATAAACAATTTGGAACACGAAGGATAAATATTGAAAATAAAAAAAATCAATATTCATCCTCCGTGTTCCAGTGGTTATAGAAATTTGTAAAATTAGGCTTAGCACAGCTTAAAGGTGCGAGGTGTACCAATATTAATCGCGTGATTGGCCAGTCTAAATTAAAGCAAGCAGTAGTTTTGATGGTTTTAGTCGAGGCACAACACTACTATAAAATATTATATTACTACAATGGAATGTTTATTAAGTTTGCATGTTGGAAACGATAAAAATAACAGTCAAATGAAACATTTCATTAAAAACTTACGTACTTATTCAAAGTTTTACAGGGAATGGATTTATCTCGAGTTATTGCTTTAGTTTGAACGTATGTTCTGTAGATCAGTATAAACGTCACACAAGCTAGCTCAGACTAGACATCGAGACAGATATGACAACAATCGTGAGCTCATACAAACTGGTCCATCATTCCATCACCACATTTTCATTATGAACAGAGTTGAGTACAAAGTTGGACTCAATTCCATGAACACAAGTATTTCTAAAAGAACTTGAAAGAAATTAATAAAAATGAGGCATAAATAAGTAAGTAGCAGTACAGTACTTACAATAATTCGGCTTACTGTTATAATTATCAGTAGCTCTTAACTGAAGACACTTTTTGATGAAGGAGAAAGACCAGTTTGGGACGAAGCTATCTTAGCTAACATGTTAGGAAAATATTAAAATGACTGTGTTTTACTTTGACTCATACTCGTAAGTCATTCCCTAACCGCAATCTTGTTTTGATATTTTCCTTCCACAGTATAATACATCTATTTATTTATTTAGTAATTAAATTGTGCTCATACATTACACACAACTTGTGAGACAGTACGTAATAAGGCAATGCTTTATAGACAGCACTTAGAGTATAATTAGAGCTAAGAATTCAAAACCTATACACGGTAAATGTGATAAATTTTACAATTTGGTGTTATTTTCACAACTCAATGGTAGTACGGAACTTAAGGAATTTTCATTAAAATTTTATCACATCAACCTTTCGCGACGATTAAAAGGACATTGAAAATACTAGGAGAGGGAAAGTTAAAATCAACTAAGTATAATATATTAAAATTTGAGCATGGTGAAGCTAAGCTCGTGTTCTTAAGCTTATAGTTAATATCAATGTTTACTATATATCAATAAATATGTTACCCTCCGCGAAAACAGACAAAACTATACTTATGCCCGTTTCCGCTGAAGGCAGTTTAAGGTATAAATATTGATGACTCCTTAGTTTGTCTCTCACAAACTTGTCACAGCCACAACCAAACTAAGTATTAAAATGCAGGATACAACTAAATTAACTACAACCTTATAAATCCAGCTGGAATCACAGTAAATAAACTACAGGAGATCAGTTAAAATTGTGATGGAAATTTCGAAATACATTAGAAAAAAATGCCCTTAAAATTTTTGGCACTTGAATATGAAGACTGTAAGTAATTCAAAAACGGGCTACTCATTGTCTACGCTACATTCCAGATAAAGGGTAAATTTTGTTTTCTTCCCAATAAAATTGACTTAAAAAGGATTAAAAATTGTAATTTGTAATCATGTTGCTACAATCTCGGTGCTTTCCGCTAAAATCCACTCAATTCAAGTGAAACTAGAAGACAGTAGACCTATACAATATCAAGAATACAAAGTATTTAGTGTAAACAGTGAAGTAACAGATCATAGGCAAACAAACAGTAATTAATATCGTATAAAAACCGTCAGGTATAAGTACAGTATATTAACAATCAGTCTCAAGCCAATACATGCAGATTTCCATAGATAATCGATAATAATTAAATATACAATACGTTTTCGTCTCTCTTAATTGCAACTGAAGCCAATCCATGAACCGTTTAATCTACGATGTCGTATCGTCTAATTCCAATTTTCTATTATGTGCAATTATGAGAGGCCAAATGTACTTCGACTTAACACTAAAATCTACCGAGAGTTGGTCCGTCTGTTAAAATATAAATAGAGAAGCTGTTGATCTAAGATAACACCACTGATAGTCTGCCGCAAGCGCCGAAGCCATCACACGAGACTGGCGGGACGCCGGCGCGCGGAGCGACCCAACCTCGATAGACACAGAGTCCGCCTCAACTCGGTCGCCCCGCCGGGACCCGCCGCCGAGACGAGCATCGGATTACATCGGGATCGCGAGGCGCCGAAACCCGGCTCAGGGACCAAAGTAAATCGTCGGGGACCAATCGGGGGGCACTAAGAACGAGTCGCAAAAGAGCCGAAAGATCGCGGACGAAAAAGCGCTCACATCCGCGACATGATCATATACCGGCCGTCCGAGAGCAGCTCCCGCGTGTCGGAGGGCGAGCCCGGGCTCAGGCTCGGGCCCACCGACGGCGTCGAGTACGTCTCGCGGTTGAACTTGCCCAGCCTCCTCTCACTCTCCGAGGCCAGCGAGCATTCCTCCTCAACTATCTGCTCGAGCGGCGACTCCCGCATCGTGTCGCCGTTGAGCGCGAGCGCGTTGACGAAGCCATGGGCGCGGTCCGGTGGCTCTGTGTACGTCTCCGTGCTCGCCTCGGGCAAGACCTCAGCGGCGCGCGCACGTCGTGTGTGCTTCGTCGTCATGCCGCCGGTCTCCGCGTCTCGTTCCAGCCTGTGTCCGGACCGGGAGCGCGTCAGCTGACGCTGCACGTAGTCTTCCAGCGCGTCCTCCTCGCTCTTAATCAAGACTCTATGCAGTATGATTAAAAATATACCGACGCCCAGCGCGAATAGCCCGGAGCACACGAGCTCGTTGAACCAGCTGACGGATCCGATGCTGCTCCACGAGGTGACGTTATCCGGCAGCCAGCCGGAGCCGATGAGGAAGACACCGAGGACGAGGAACACGACTCCGAGATGGAGCATGCCCACGGACGAGACGACCTCATGGTCTGTGGTCCTGGTCTTCTTGAAGCGGCGACGCTCGAGGCTCCCGGTGGAGCAGTGCGGGGAGGTGACCCCGGACTCGGACGACTGCTGGGAGTAGCGGCGCTCCTTGGAGCGCTGCTGCTCGGCGCGGCGCTTGCGCTCGCGGCGGATGGCGAGCGCGGAGTGGAGGCCGACGGCGTGCATCCTGCAAGCACGGGCACGGGTGAGAGGGGAACGTGCGCGGCGGCCGGGCCCGCCGTGCTCCGCGCACCCGTGCCCGTGCCGTGCCGCCACGCACAAGATACGCGCCGAGATGCCGGAGGCACAAACTATCTACCCGCGCGAGCATAGTGGCGCGGCTATATGTACGATCAGGAGCGAACCGGAGCGATCAGACCATGGACCTCAGCCTCGCTAATAGATAACTGAAGCACCTCTAGTCAGCCGATCGCTTAGCGCTGTTTGATGTAAGCGTGCTGCTCGTAGTAGATTACTATATGGCTTTCTTGAGGAGGTTCAGCTATCTGTTAGCGAGGCTACGTCAGGCTATTTATTTTAAGGTCCTTGGATCAGACTGAATTTTTCTTAAACTAAAGGAAAACCCGCTGTCCAATGGGTATATGGATGCCGCGCCACTGAGCTCTGCGGTGAGTCCAGACTCGAACTCTTTACCGACTGACAAAAAAGATTACTGCCACCTTTGTCAAGATTTGCCGGCACCATTGAAGCGTATCTTCTGCGTAATACTAACTTATCTTTACTTATCATTAGTTCCAAAAAATCTAATCAAGGTAAAGGCTTAAGGTTAGGTTAGAGGCATAAATCAAGGGTGCTCGACATGTCAGCCCCTGTCGAAGCGAAAAGCGGT
Organism: Eudemis profundana; assembly: GCA_947034925.1. Taxonomy (NCBI): domain Eukaryota; kingdom Metazoa; phylum Arthropoda; class Insecta; order Lepidoptera; family Tortricidae; genus Eudemis; species Eudemis profundana. The sequence continues at coordinate 20,930,133 of OX344805.1, read as the reverse complement.
GTTAATGGGAGTGGGGTCGAGTGGTCCTTCGTTACATTTATCGTAAAATATGGATATCGTTTATCGTATAATCAAATCACGTATCTCGAATACACCAGACCCCCTTGATACGAAGGCTCTTCTCACAAAAAAACCGGTCAAGTGCGAGTCGGACTCGCGCACCGAGGGTTCCGTATAAACTAATAAGTAGACCAACCTTACGACTAACAGCAACCTTGCCTTAAACCCGCTTTAGCTCTATTCAACCTGGAAAAATCTTAACAGCGCGATGCAGCGTATGCTACAGCGACATCTATTGATACTAAATAGCGCGTAAATTTTACTTGTAATTTAAATTTAAGGGTGGATTTCACAGCGTTTCAAATGCCGTCATCACCAATCCCGAAATTTCGACGATTCACTTTAAGAATGTATCCCATTCTTTTGATAAAATCAGAAAATAGTACCTACTATTTTCACGTTTTGATCAAAAATTATGTAATTTTTAAAAAGATGTCATCATAATATCGGGATTGGTGATGACGGCGGTTGAAACGCTCTGAAATCCACCCTTAAACGTTACTTTTTGTTATTGGCTGATTGAAATAATTGTTTGTCAACTAAGTTAGTTCTCATGTATCATTTTTAGCCACAAGCTACCTTATTTTAGATTTGTGTCCCTAGATGGCGCTAGTGGTATTTCATTTTTATACTCCTATTATAGAGTTTTTAATAATTATTGTTACTTTATGTTTTTTTCCCGATGCCTGATGAGTGATCATTGTATTTAATAGACATTTTTTATATAATCTGAAATAAATCATCACTTAGTTTTGCTACTCTCCGCTAGATGGCTCTCGTAGGGAGGGTAGAACTAATATGTTAAGATTTTTGTAAATTTTTAAAAAGTATTCAAGTTAGGAAGAGAAAATATAACGGTCTTCCTAATAATAATAATAATCCTAATAAGTAGATACATGAATAGTTCAAGAAAAACTGTATGGCGATTAGTTTAGTAGGAGCAAATAAGTATGTGTTATGATTTTTGCAAATTTCTCAAAAACGGTGCAAGTGAGGAAAACCGTTATATTTTTCCTGTAATATTTAGGACGACATTAATAATTGGTAATTATGACACATTTTTCTGATCAGTAACTTCGGAGATAATAGGGGGGGAATGGTATTTTCTTAAACTTTTTTCGCCATAAATCAAAAACTATTTATTTAAAATAATAAATAAAAATGGCATTTTAATCTAAAAATTAAGCTCTTTCATTTGATACCCCACTCGATATATAAGCCCTACTTTCAATTTTGAAAATCCCATTACGGAGCCCTTTAAAAAAAAAGTAAAAAAGGTACAAGATTTTTTATGTCCAATAAGCTCGGGTTAGCGACTTTTAACACTATTCCAAATTTCAAACCGATAGCAGCAGTAGTTCCTGAGATATCTGGCTGTGACAGACGGACAGACAGACAGACAGACAGACAGACAGACAGACAGACAGAGTCGCACCATAAGGGTTCCTTTTTTACCATTTTGGTACGGAACCCTAAAAAGAGCTTACTCTGTAAAGTATTACGAACAAAACATAGCAAAACAAAACTTTAATGCGTTAAAGAAATATAGTCATAATTATTCAAATCAAACTGAAGTTCAAATCATCACTTATTCAATTCAAAAGGAGGATTTTGGAATTCAGCGGGAGTTAAAGCCAGTATACTAAGCTATATATACTAAGTATAAGTCACTGTACTAAGCCAGTATACTAAGTATAAGTCACTTATAATAACGGTCACGGTTATAAATTAAGTACGCGAAATAGAGTTCGATTCGATTCGTCGTGCGGGCCATTGGTGGCAATGATTTTTTTCTATGTACTTTGATTTCTTGTATCTATACACGGTGTAACATGAGGAAACCGAATAATTTTAACAGCGTATTCATGACCATATTTGAAGTTAAAAATGTCGTATAATGTTTGCTGGATTCAGCTTGGTTTTTGAGATATTTACGTTTTTGTTTAAACAGGTTGTAATGAAATCTCCAGTACAAAGCACCCTTATGATTTTATGTAAACCCTTATGTAAACTCTGCTTTTAAACAATTTGTCTGACAAGGAAAATCCATTCTTATCCTAAGGTTTTGTTTTACTGGTGAAGAAAAATTAAGTATGTATGAAAACATTAAGAAAAATTAAAATCATATTTCGACCTGGGTTCATATAACATTTTTTGCTTCTTACGACCTCAGGAATAGGTACGTTGTTAAAATTATTCGGTTTCATCATGTTACACCTGCTATAACAATACCAATCCAATTAATTAAAATCATAGCGCGCTCTGATGGGATTGCAATCGTCCAATATCCCTATTTGTTTACGTATTAATACACAATTTATATTCCAATTTTTCCCCCAATTCCAGACATTCCGTTCAAATGAACCGACGATATTTCATAAGAATTCCATCTTAATTTCAAGCCCCTGAAAAATGGGGGAACTTCCACGGAAGTTAAAACCTACTTAACTCGGCGTAAGCGATCCGCGCAAATTATGCGAAACAGGAGTTATGGCGGTTCGCCATCTGGGCTGGCGTTGTTGTGTTAATATAAATTAGGTGCGCGACTGTGACTGGAAGCGATTTTTGTAAAATTATGAGACCGTATTCGTTACCTTGAGATCTTGACAAATAAATTTTAGGCATGTAGTTAAGGGCTTAATTTAAATAATTGACATGGAATGAGGAAAGTTAACCATATAAATTGTATGCTTAACTTTTGTTATGGAACGAGATTAACATTTTTGTTAAATACTACGTTTTTTTAAAACGACCAAATTAGCGTTGGGCGTTTGGACTTTTTTTTTGTTTGAGGAAAGATGTTCTTTCCTCTACGCTAGAGATACGTTTTTCTGCGCGGCGCTAATGGTATACGCGTTGCAGTAAACCTTGTATTATGGATTGAGAATTTATTTTATGGTGTTGGAAGGTGTAGATTGAGGGAGGTGAGTTTAGATTATTGATTTGGTTTAAGAACTTGTTGACAATTTTATAAGGCGTACCTTTTGCTGGACACTGATAGTAATTAGGGCGTGCAGAACCGGGAGATTTTAGTATGGCAGTACCGGGAATTCCCGGTTCTCTCATACTACAATTTCCCGGTGTTATTATTATTATTATTTTTTTATTTTGCACGCCCTCATAGTAATGCTCTCTCGTAGTACGTACGGCATTTTTCAGTTCCTTCCGATTCCTATTTTTCAGAGTAGCTAATTTTAGATTTTTCTGCCTCAGCATCTTGAGTATAAGTATTTCCGTTAATAACAGTTCAGTGGGGGACAAGGGGACCAGGGGCGGCTCGTGACAAAATTTAGTGGGTGTTCACTTTAAATAAACAACTGAAAAATATCCATACAATTTATTAAATATGCCTATTTTCGTTAACGCGGTCATTGAACTCGCGTATAGACTTTCGGAACGCCGAATCTAGTGCTTTGCGAATATCTTGCTGTCCGATATGATGATAGATGCTAACTGGTATTCATTTATTAAATGGTACCTAGATTGTGAGTGTTTTTTCAATTTGACTGTAAGATGAGCTAGGTCATCAACGCCCGTTTCAGTCCAAGCAGACTCACCGCCGCCAGCCGCGCCCGCTCCAAACACCAAACACGGAAAACAATATAGTTTATGCCACACCTGGCCATAAAGTGGCTTTTTCCGCACGCTGCGCGCACGGAAAAAGCCGCTTTCTGGCCAAGTGTAGACATAAAATGATGTACACAACACGGGAGGTAATAAAGAAAGCCCTCGATCGCATATTTACGTCCCTCGCTTGCAGCTCGGGCCGCAAACTTCTGCGATCTCGGCCTTTCTTTGTATTACCACCCTAGTTGTGTAATGTACTATTGTTGGTATCACTACAGCCACATAACCACGGCGTTTTTACATATTGTTCACATTTGAACACACGCGTAAATGTTTTTGTTTTCGACGTACACTTCTGTTTAAGCTCAAGTTTAGGGCGTGGTGCTCCCTTTTGCTTTAATTTAAGCCGCATTTCTAAAGTTTTTTCACACTTTTTAATATAATCCACGCTATACTCGTCCAACTTAGCACTCACAATAGTCGCACACAACAACAAGCACCCACAACAAGCCGTTTAAATTACTTATTTACTTAATTTTCTTATAATAAATAAGAAAACTCCCAAATTTGCTTTCGCGCGCATGCATTGAAGTTTGTCACTCTGTTGACTGTTTGTTTACACAAGAGTGGCAACGTCGCGCGCAATCGCAATGGCGGACATAGGTAACAACATTACAGTGCGGCAACGACGCCTAGAGCGGCGCACCGAATTTGACTATTTTCTCATAGAAAATCTTCTGTTTCACGTGCAGGACTGTGGCGAAGTTTCTCTTTCACTCTTATTGGATTTTGTACTTAGCAAATGTACTGAGACTTCTTTCATAGGAGCGCAATCCTCAGCGCTCCGTTTGGCGCGCTACCTAAGCAATTATAATAGGTGTATGGGACTGGGTGTACCTACATAATATATGAAGTTGTAATATGTAAAAGTAAAATAATTTTACTGGTATAGGTAAAGTTTAAAGAAGCTTTTTACGAAAAATTTAAAAAGTAATTTTTATAATTCATTTAAAATTGTTTATGGGAGTTCACCGCACCAGCGCTCTGTAGGGCCAGCCGCCACTGAAGGGGACCCGCTCGCACCCTTTTGGTACGACCCTAAAAATAAGCTTTGACACTGTCTAGATACCTCGCCTCTCGAGTGTGGAGGGTCCTTTATTGGGGCTTTAGTCGAGTGCGCTCAGGTGAGATCAAGCTTAAATGACTTATGAGTGTTTTGGTCAAAGGCTCCGTAGGTCTTTATTGATTTAACGGCTTTTAGACCGTCTTGTGGTTTACGCCTATTGATAGCGGATTTTGCTGTACGTCTTTGTGATATTCAGAGGCGTATTTACCAGTAGGCAGAGTAGACTGGAGCCTCGAGTATAGGGGGTAGATGGTAGGGGCGGAAAATAAGGGGGTAATCTTTTTTACGTTTTCAGAAATAAAATAAAAAACATAAGTAATATTCGTAGTTAGATACATTTTCTATATATTTTATGGTGTACTAGGGCGACAGTGCACGATCTATAACGTTACTATTTCATTGACAAAACAAATTGTAATGAATATGATTTGAACCAGTGTGTCGAATTATAATTTGATAGGGGCACAATAATCTACTCACGGCAAGAGTGTGAATCTGCCACCGCCACCGCAGATATTTAAGTGCTCCATTAATTACGTTATTTGCTTAAATAGAGATTAGATAATTGTAAGGCACACATATAATAAATAACATACGAGTATACAGGATGACAATTACTGAAAAAAATATTTTAAAATTAATGTTGCATAATATTGTCTTCGGTTTCCGCGATTATCACTCATTGTACCTAATAAAACAACTTAAACGGATTAAATCGCCTTTATTACTACATTTTTAAATCCCGAGGTTTCGTAACCCGTAAAAAAGTTGTTTTATACAACATTTTATACTTAATACGAGTAGAATCGATTTTGATGTAATTTGCTATAGTTTGATACTACAAAATAAGATGTCTGTTATCCTGGAAATCATTCCATAAGGAGGTGAAAGATTGTATGGAGAATCAATTTTCAAGTAAAGAATATCGGTACCTAAAACTGTATCTTCGCAGACAAAGTCGCAGCCAAAACCTAGTTGGGTAAGGCCGCGGAGCGTTTCAACCGCCCTTTCCGTTGTGTTACGAAATATTCCTGTATACGATGAAAAATATATGAACCTTAGAGGAATAAAGATAAAATATTAGTGGATCTTCTTATTATTATTTACGCTTAATAGTTATCGTATACATGAATATTTCATAACACAACGGAAAGGGCGGTTGAAACGCTCTGGGGCCTTACCCAGTTATAGACAGCGGTTAAAAATTTACCTTTATGCCACACCTGGCCATAAAGTGGCTTTTTCCGCACGCTGCGCGTACGGAAAAAGCCGCTTTCTGACCAAGTGTAGACATAAAATGATGTACACAACACGGGAGGTAATAAAGAAAGCCCTCGATCGCATATTTACGTCTCTCGCTTGCATCTCGGGCCGCAAACATCTGCGATCTCGGGCTTTCTTTGTATTACCACCCAAGTTGTGTAATGTACTATTGTTTTCGTCAGGTATGTCTGTTAAAGGGGTGGCCCTAATTTTCACAAAGCTTAGAAGCGTCCTAAACACAGAGATAGCGTTCGTCTCAGAGGGCCCTTGTCCAGGGCCCTTGTTGATCAATTAACCGCCCTTGCCGTGCGGGCCTCGAGGGCCCGAGGGCTGACAAACGCGGGGCCCACCTGGCTCAGAAATAACCCAATAAAGGAGTAAATATTATTTTAGGGGCCTTATTACAAACACAGATATGTTCGGTGTTGTTAAGTATGTTATAACATAATAACTACTATTAACACCGGTATATTTACCATGTATATCCCGTAGTAGTTATTATGTGATTACCATGTTAGCTTTAAATAGTCGCACTGGGGACGACATCGTTCGTCTCGCGACAGAGTAAGGCCTGTCTTTGTCGCACTGAGTGCAAAGAGATAGTTATACCTAGTATTTGTCGCGCGACTAAGAGTCGCGTGCCACAGTTGTGCTTGGCTAGAGGTACAGGAATATTTGGGCATTTCTCCAGAAATATGTCTGCGACTCATTCATCTGTCTCCATACATTTAGTATGAAAAAGGGCCAGATGAATGAGGTGACCGCAGACATATTTCTGGAGAAATGCCCATTTGCTCTTGAGTGTAGGTATATTCTTGTAAGTTTTCTTTAAACACGTTTTTTAGATACCCTGTATATCCGCCATATGATTTCATGTCAAATAATGACTTAGTATTTATCGCCGATTTCCGATACCCTAATCAACGGAGCAACTAACAAGCGGAAGTTTACAGCAAACGTCGACGCTATCAAATATACGGTTTCAGAGGCTATTAATTGGATATCCGATATAATATAACAGTACATACGATCTGTTGGTTTTGAGAACTACGTTTACGATTCGGCCCGGATTTAAGCGATACGGGGTTAGATTGAACATTGAACTACGTATTTATTGCAGCAATACTCCAATTAAAGGTTAAGTCATTTTTATTGCTGAAATAAAGACTCACGGATGAATAGATTAATGACTAATGACAGTTGAAAGCTTTTGCTTTTTATTTTTGATGTAAGTAGTTTTATTGCCGTTACTTGTTTATTATGTATTACGATAACACATAAATTTAAATAGTTTATTTACACTAAGTTCTCTTTTACGATGTGCGGCAACCCTAAAATAAAATCGTAAAAAGGCATTGAACGATTACTGGCAGTGGTCGAAAACATTTTAATATTGTTATGTTAACGGCACGTGTCGTAAACTAAATTCAGGATACTTGTTGCGTTTGGCAGTGGTTGTGAACATTTTATAAATATTGCTGGTAAGGGCAGGTGTCGGGAACCAGGTGGTCGCGGAATTGGGCAAGCTCTGGCAACTTGCCAACGCCGGCAGCAAGCAGGGGTGCCGCGATTTGAGAATGGAATGATATATAATTTCGATATCATTCATAACACTTGTCTGAATTTATAATTGCCTGGTACGGTCAATTTATTATAGGTACGTCCTCTTTGTTAAGACCGGGATCATAATCTAACCTATAGAGTCCGACCGAAATTTCGGTTTCGGTATCGGCCTAGTTTCGGCAAAAAAACGGGTTTCGGCTTAGTTTCGGTTTCGGCTGACATCTGACCGAAACTACGGCCGAAACCGAAACTGAATTTGAGGGGTTTCGTGCTGCGATCGGACACTCTTTATTTCAAAAAGCACAGATAATTTATTTGGAATAATATGTTATAATTAATGATAACTCTCAATATTAGAGACTAAATGATTAATATGTTATTTAAAAATCGGCCAAGTGCGAGTTAGATTCGCACACAAAGGGCCAAACGCCAAAAAACACAGTTATTGTATGGGAAGCCCTTTTCATTTTTAACTTTTTTTTTATTTATTATTAGTTGCTATAGCGACAGCAGAAATACACATTCTGTGAATATATCAAGTCTCTACGTATTAAGGTTCAAAAGCTAGAGCCCTGTGATGCACGGACAGACGGACAGCGGAGGCTTAGTGATAGGGTTCTGTTGGCACCCTTTGGGTACGAGACCCTAAAAATGAAGACTGATTGATTATGATTGATATTTTTTTCTTCCCACGAAAACATGCATTGATATGGAAGTTTCGGTTCTGGTTTCGACCGAATCGAGATCAAAGCCGAAATTCGGTTTCGGTTTCGGTTTCGGCCGTAAAAACTAGTTTCGGTCGGACACTACTAATCTGTATGTCGGCGGCCTATCGTACAATTCGCCAAATCATGAATTCCTAGGCATATCATGAAATGCCCCCATATCATGATATTATAATATACCGCATTTCATGGAAATCGGTCTGGTTTTTGCGTGATGTGCAAACCATCAAACTTACAAACAGATAGAAATTCAAAAATCTATTTATTTACAAGGTTTACAAGTATATTAGCTTAGGACCATTTTGATTATACTGTTATTTATGCTCCATTTGTTAATGAATGCATAAAGAACTTTGCAAACATAGGTTTAGAGTAGTGATGGGCCGTTCCCGGGAATATTCCCCAGGCGGGAATATTCCCGGGAATATTCCCCGTGAGGGGTATATAGGGGAACTTAAAATTTGTATGAACAAAACATTTATTTTATGCCGTTCCCTACGTCGCCATGTGTTTATATTGCTACTAGTTAAACAAGTATACCAAATTTTCTATTATTAACGTAAATTCCCTTTGTGCCCGGGAATATTCCCGGGAACATTGGGAATATTCCCGGGAATATTCCCATCGGCTGGGGGAATATTCCTCATGTATATAGGAAATTTACTAGCAACTTTTGCTTATTTCTTTTTTATACCACGACGGTGGCAAACAAGCATGCGGCCTGCATAATGGTAAGCAAAATTTTCAAAATGATCCTAGAAAGTTAAAAATTTGGAAGGAAAGGGATTAGGGGCCACAGATTCGGAATTAAAAAAAAATAAAGATAAATACATTTCTGTGACCTTTTTTTACTTTTTTAGAATTTTTTTTTAATACAGATAAAAACGTGTTTTTGGCGAATCGTATAACTTTTTGACCATTTTAGAAAAACCCTGTTTTTTTAAATTTGACAAATACAAAAATAAACTCTTTATGTTGAATGCCTATCATTTTTGACCATTAAAGAAAAGGTTTTTTTTTAATTTTTATTCCAAATAGATATTTTTTTGGCGGTTTTTATAATTTTAGACCACTTTGTCATTGTTTAAAAACTTTTTTAGAAACAGGTTTATAATTTTTTTTTAAACAGATAAAAACGTGTTTTTGGCGAATCGTATAACGTTTTGACCATGTTAGAAAAACCTACGTAGTTTTTTTTCAAAAATTTGACAAAAACAAGAAAAAAACACTTTTTGGCGAATGCCTATCATTTTTGACCATTTTAGAAAAAGTTTTAATTTTGTTTCGACAAAAAGATTTTTTTGGCAGGTTCTATAATTTTAGACCACTAGGTCATTTTTTAAAAACTGTTTTAGAAACAGGTTTATAAATATTTTTTTTAAACAGATAAAAACGTGTTTTTGGCGAATCGTATAACTTTTTTACCATTTTAGAAAAACCTTGTATTTTTTTCAAAAATTTGACAAAAATAAAAAAAAAAACACTTTTTGGCGAATGCCTACATTTTTGACCATTTTAGAAAAAGTTTTAATTCTTTTTCCAAAAAAAATATTTTTTTGGCAGTTTCTATAATTTTAGACCACTCTGTCATGTTTAAAAAGCTTTTTAGAAAAAGGTTTATAAACATTTTTTTTAAACAGATAAAAACGTGTTTTTGGTGAATAGTATAACTTTTTGACCATTTTAGAAAAACCCCTTTTTTTCAAATATGTCAAAAAAAAAACACTGGCGAATGCCTATAATTTTTGACCATTTTAGTGCTTGTTGTGCTTGCTTATGCACGATAATGTCAGCATCGAGGTTGTTCGGAAGTACACTTCTAGTATCTAAGCCTGATCATTCAATTAGGTAGGAACACTTTGACAAGGAAGCCGACAGAAGAATACAGTTGGGCTGGGTGTGGGTAGTATATGAGAAGCTTCGCCACATCTTCAAATCGCTACTGCCCCAATATCTCAAGTATCAGTGCGTCCTTCCAGTCTTCAATTATGGAGCCGAGACATTAACAAAAGGCCTCGTCCAGAAGTTTCAAGTCGCTCAGCGAGCTACGGAGAGGGGTATCTTGGGAGTTTCTCTAAAGGACAAAATCCGGAACTAGGATATTAGACGGACATCCAGTCGCCAACATAGCGTTGAGGACAAGCCAGCTAAATTGGTGGTGGACTGGACAGGCCATATTTGTCGCAGAGTCGATGACCGATAGTGCCAATGAGTTCTGGAGTGAACACCGCGAAGGAGTTGCCCTGTGGGTGGACCCACCACCAGGTGGACTGGCGACCCGAAGATAATAGCAGGAAGCGGTTGGATGCAAAGAGATGAACATCCGGGTACGTTGGCTCGAACTGGGGAAGGCATATGTCCAGCAGTAGATGACAAGAGTCGAATGATGATAATGATGATGAGTTATTAATTTCAACCAACGTTCGTTTAGAATTAGTTGAATTTTAATAAAAAAAGGATATTATTTCAAAACATGCTGGAAAAAGTAATAAATAGGGTTTCTTTCAAGAAGTATAATAAATATCTCCAACAGCATACCAGAACGTATAATTAACTCCTACGAAGATTTTATGTCTATTGTAGTACTATTTTCAATGTTCCCTTGTTTGGGGAATATTCCCGGGCACGGGAATATTCCCGCGGCACATCACTAGTTTAGAGGCATTACATTGAATGTGTTGTTATATTTGGGTCGTTTGCAAATAAAGATGTACGTAATACTGACATCAAGAATGCAGCTATAGCTTGGCAACTTCGTTGGTGACACATGTGTGCTTTTTGTTATGTGCAGCCATAACTACTTAAACAAGTAGCCGCCAACGTTAACGGCGACCGACAGAGGCAGCCTCCGTTGGTCGCCTTTCAAGCACACATGTGAGTGTCACCAACGAAGTTGCCAAGCCATAGCTAGATTGGCCAAGAACAGAGAGGACTTTGCAAAGGTGGTCGCCGACAACCGTTATGGTATGGCCGAAAAAAAAGAAGTTAGGGCTTAATTGAAGAAAATGTTCCATACAAATTGTATGGATAACTTTCGTTACACAAAGGAACAAGATTAACTTTTTGTTAAATTAATCCCTTAAGTACGGATATTTTTTTTGAGACAGACCTATGTTTTGAGCAGCAAATACTAATATGAAATTATGTTCATTCTCATAGCAGATTTATTGAGATTTGGCCCAGATAAAATCAGAATCTAGACATCCATTACGCTACCAGCCCTATTCGCAGTCAACGGCCGAACGGACTTGCCCCAGTTTTCCCGGACTCGATTGATTCGATACACTGTCGAGTGCTCTGTTTGTTTGTGTCAGTAGGCCTGTTTATTGTATTCCCAGCGCTTATGGGCTCCTGGTATGCACACTCATTGACATTGAACAAATAACCCTGATTCTCCAACGCTTTTTAGGTAGAACTCGATTCTTCCACAACTAACGTAAGTTAACTAAAGTTTTAAACAAGGGGGGCGGGGGATCCCCTTGTTTCCCATAAAGTTATAAGTCATACTGTGTTGATAGTCATAGTTCTCGAAAGTCATTCATAAAGTATTTGTTTTTCTAAAACGGTAATATTTTTAGGATATTTTAAAACGTTAGCAAACAATAGGTTATAGGTGCAATATAATAGTATAGAAAACAATAGGTTAGGTTAGGTTTGTTTTATAAAAATTCTGAAAACTGAACGGTTTAGTAGAAAAATGGTTGTATGAATTTCGATAATTATGACATTTATGACTAACAATACAGTATCACTTTTAGAAACTATGGGAGACAATATAGACCCTTTAGATAAGCATCGAGAAATAAAGAGATGTGTGAAAACAGAAATACAAGGTAGGATATTTAGAAAAGCAACCTAAACTCTTCCATCCTTTATTATTTTTAGAGGCCAAAAAACTTTCCTCAGGAAAACCTTTCTTACTTTGATATTCTGCCTATACTTTGAGTTCTGAATAAATATAGCTCGCATCAGTTTTAATAGTTGCGTTTACTCATGCGAGTACTTATTATGTGCTTTAAATCACTATTTTGTTAGAGATTAGACACTAGTTTCGTATATATTTCTATTTTCCCTCTAAATTAAAATTCAGCAAACTTGCACCCGACAAATGGGAGCAATCTCGTCTCATAACGAATGCATGGCTGTGTTCCCGCGTCATTCCGTTACGATAAATCAGTATAACAAGCACATACATTACATGTATACTTACACTACACACAAAGGTTGTTTTTTTTTTTAAATTAATTGTGAACTTTGAAAAATAATGAGACCGGGTTTGACTACTTCCTTTTGGTTCCACTCGGTTTTAAAATATTGAGTTATGGCGTCACGTCACATTTCCCAAAACGGTATTTTTTTGTCACACTGCACTATGTGAGTGTACGTGTAATTTAAGAAAGAAAAAGTAAATGCAGTCTCTTAACGATACATAAGTAACTACCATGCGTAAAATATTGCTTATGATTAAGAAAACATCCTGTATATCATTGGCGTGGCGTAAAAGATATCCTTAGGCAAGCCGGTGCAGATTTGGGGTACATTTCCTTTAAGAGCTGTAGAATAAGGTGGTCAAGTGCCTGATATTAGGCAAGCCGGTAGGAATCGAGTTCTTTGGACGCCACGCCACTGCTGTAAATGTCTGTTGCTTTAATTATATGATAAAATCAGATATGAACTCGTATCTGAAATGTTGAATAGTCGCTTTCCAGTGGTCTGTGTTTTCCAGTATGCGATGAACGCGTCGCCGACATTACCGCGTTTGTTGTGGCGCACAATGTATCTAGTCCGTCGATTTAGTGCTATAAATACTGTATCGGATTGCGTATTTACTGCATGTACTGCCCCCGTTCAGCGAGCTTCCCTGTACAATATATGTCGGCATGTTAATTTGATTGAACTTTGTTTTGTGATGTGTTTAATTGGAATGAGATAAATATTTAAATTTTGTCACTTTCTACGCTTCAAACCATATATATGTCGCAGCCTACTGGTTTAATCAGCCATTTGGTTAAATGCATTTTCACCAAATTATGACCCGCCAGCAGGTCGACGAAGCCCCGCTACGCGGGGCTTCTATTTCTGCTCTGAGGGACACAAGCTAACTAACAAACCTAACCTAAACTTTAAATGAAAAGGCTAGGCAGTTAACTAAATGGCTAATTAAGCCAGTTGGCGGCGACATATATATGAAGATGATTATTATGATAGACTTTAGTTCTAACGATTTTCAAAGATTTAGTAAAAAAGACACCTAAAGGACTCAAACCCCAGCACTTATCATAAAGTGGGACACCAAGCCGCTTAAGTATTCAGATTTTAAGTTAAATACGATGGAATTTAAATGATCTTATTAAGAAAGTGTCACGGCTCGCTTCAAGATTTCTAGTTAAGATTTCTTTTTCACAAGTTGATCATTATAACGGTTGGGTGAACGCCGGAGGATTAACAGCTGCGTTCTTTTAAGCCCTTTTCATTCAGAAACCACGTTTCACATTAAAAACTCGACGGTTTCAGGAAATTTGTACCGCTTATCGCTTAACAAAGTACCAGGGTACCAGAACACCGGAGGCTGAATACGCTTTCTAAAGCCGTGCATGAGATCTCACGCGTAGTTATGAACAATACCTTCATTCTTCAGCCGAAAGCGCGATTTACTTAATGGGTAACGTTAATTGCACGGATGCTCGCGTTACTTTTAGTTATGAGAAGGCAGAAAATGTAATCATGCTCGATTAGAATCCTATGTGACTCAAATTTGTAATTGCAATACAAACTCTACTACAATATGACGAATTTCGACGAACAAAAGCAATTTATTTTATTATAAACAGTGTTTCGGTATGTGTTGATTCATCTCAAGCAGAGTTTCTAGGGTTCCGTACCTTAAAAGGAAAAAAACGGAACCCTTATAAGATTACTTTGCTGTCCGTCTGTCTGTCAAGACCCCGTAACTCGGGAACACGTGGAGGTATCCAGTCGAAATTAAAACCATATACTCAAGTCTACGGTCCCTTGCAGCTGTGAAATAATGAAATTTCCAAGTTAACGTGAAAAAAAGTTATGGCCGTTTATACCGCAAAAAACTTTTTCCGTTGACCCAGAATTATGAAATTTGGCAAGTAAATACCGTCTTATACTACATGTATAGGGAAAAAAATACGGAACCCTCGGTGGGCGAGTCCGGCTCGTACTTGTCCGGTTTTTTGTTATATCGATACCTTTAGACTCAAAGGGCGTAAGCTCCATTGGAACCTACGGCGTTTACGTCCTTTGAGTCTAAAGGTATCGATATGGAGTACAGTTTTAAAGAGTTTGCACTATAATGAAGTTAGTTATCATAAAGTTGCTAAATACGGCAAGTTCAGTAGTCTAAGCTAAAATGGCTCGTTAATTACGGACTTTCGATATCTGTTTGAGCGATTTTGAAAACAAATTAAGTGTAAGGTCAATGTGGCTAATTCCGTCTGGTGGGGCAATTCCGTCCCAGGTAGCAAACTGACGTCAGCGACGTATAAGCGACGTCACTCATACGTCATAATGACGTAATGGACGTCGTGGGACGTCGTGATGACGTCAGCTTGCTACTAGGGGTACAGCGGTTTTTGCGACCAAACGAACAATAGTATGCACTTGATGACTCGACTGGCACAGGAGCGAAACTTTTCACACTAACTGACGTAATTAGAAGTTTGTTAGAGTTATAGTTTTAGCCATAAAAACAAAAACCACTGTACGGAATTGCCCCACCAGACGGAATTAGCCACATTGACCTTATATTGTTTGCTTCTGTGAACGTATTCTTCCTGGTCCGGGTTGAACAAGATTAGATTAGATTATTTATTTCTCATTTTAAAATTACATTATAAGTTGCATTGCATGTCAAGTTATAAGAATTTAATGAACACTAAATGAAATTGAGTTCATTTACCGTACTGTATATATCGGCCAGACGGGAACTTTTTTATGTTCGGCTACACTAGTAGGATCCAGGGCTCAGAACCGGTATTTTGCAAAAACCCCGAAAAAGCCCAATATTTTGAATTATTTTATTCAAATTCAAATTATTTATTTCAGAAGCATTTCCATAATTTGTTAGTAACAATGATACTTAATAAATATGTTAGTAATACACACACACTAGTCCCTAATTCCCTATCTGCGTCCACTAGACGGCCCAGCTCTGTGCAAGCTGTCCCAGTAGCAGTGGAGTGGAAGGGTCCATCTAGGCGCGCCGCCACGGTCTGCAGGAGGCTGTTCGGGCTGCCACGCTGCGCGATGGCTTTTTGGGCATTTCTCCAGAAATATGTCTGCGGTGACCTCATTCATCTGGCCCTTTTTCATACTAAATGTATGGAGACAGATGAATGAGCCGCAGACATATTTCTGGAGAAACGCCCTTTTATGCTCTTTGTGTAGGGCTCAATCGTGTATTTCAGTAATGACTGTAAATGTAATGTATTATTTATTAGTGTCCGATTAAAAAATGAAATAATAAACCAAAGAACGAAAATAACGGAAAAAATCCCGGTATTTTTTTATGGAGACAATATTACCGGTATCCGAACCTGGGTAGGATCATGGATGTATAAAATAGAAGGATACCGCGCGGTCTAAGACGCGGGTGAAGCCAAGCAATGGCCGCCGCGCTTTGTACGCACGCACGCACACATCAACCAGCATAATGGGCCGGTCGGCTGCCATTGGGCCGTCAACCCACACATGCTCACTTCGGCGGCCATTGCTTGGCTTCACCCGCGTCTTAGACCGCGCGGTATCCTTCTATTTTATACATCCATGGGTAGGATCGTCTAAATCACATAAGATAACCCAATCGTGTTTGAGCTCATTTGATTGGTATTGATTTGCAGTTTGCGATTATATAGGTACAAAAAGGTACCTGTCATTTGGTAACTTTTAATGGATCAGACGAACTTATATATCAAAGTGATATGCAAACACAAACCTATTTAGCTATATAAATCGCTTCAAACCATTTTTTTCCAAAAACAGTTCCCCGCAACTTTTATATCATTAGAGCAAGATAACAAGAATTATCGCAACCAACATCCAACTAAACCGCATCTCCATTACGGCACGAGATCACTCGCAGCTTCCCGCTCGTTTCGAGAGCACTGGAGGGGCTCTTCATACCGTTCGCTTCCGCCTCTGCATAACTACGGTGACAGACAGCGCAGCTTCCGATTGCGGTTTGTGTTTTCTAACAGCGCCGCTTGGCGATTTATGATCTCCTGGTAGCTACTAGCTAGAGACTATAGTAGATTGTTAGTGCAGATGGACGAGAGAGTTTGAAAAATATGAGTTACGAGTACGAGTCCATTTACGTAACTTTTGGTCGAGTGATAGTGCTTTTCACGATTGAGGAAATAAAAAAATAGTTGTCTGGTGGCTACTTGGGTACTTGATTGTAGTCAACAAAAATTATTCCATATGCGGTTTTCGAAACTGCAAAAATAAGCTCCAGTTATAATTAAATGCTAACATGCAAAAATTAGGATATAGGACTACTAAAGAAAAGGCACTGGTTCTTTTAGCAAACAAAAGTGTACTGACATAAATAGTATAAGTCAAAAACATAAAGAAAAAGGTATAAAAACACAGATTATAAATTCTTACAAAAAAGGACCACTGAGTAGACTTCATAACACTATATTTCATAGATACTTTATACTAGCTGAATATTTAGACACATAAAAAGTAGTTTGATTTGATCTGTCAGGAAAGTAGGTAGCGTGATCGAGATGCATTTCTCGGCATTCCATAAAATTGGCGCTGTCATTCCATACAATTCGACATTTCGACCCGACAATTGGGCTTTAGGGTACGTACAGGTCGATTCACAAGAGCTGGCACGAAGGGATTGAACGAGTGAATGATAATGTTTATGTGTGCATCACAACATGATTAAATACAGGTTGATTCAATAAGCGATAATCGTGTTTTTAGACAATCTCGTCTCATAACTTCGTAACCCAGTCTGCATCGTGCATTTTATGAACAGCAAAAAAATCTCTACCTGCACTTGCAACTTTGTTTGCAGACTAACGCCGTGAAGCACGGAAATTGCATCGAAACATCTGAATTACGTATAATTTTTGTATATTTTCGCCATGATTTCGTCGATTGCGGCGTCAGTGTGAAAACAGGGTATAAATTAAATAAAAACTCCATGATAAGTACTAAACTATTTATAGCGAACCATCAAATTTACCTTTCTGCCATATCTTTTACCTGCTTAGTCTTAGTAATGTGTAGATAAATGTATTTTTTATTTTTTTCTTGAATACAAAATATATTGTTTACAAATTATTTGGATCCTCCTGTATAAGAATGTCACTCAACAATGACAAGTGACATTACTTTCGTTCAATCCATTCGTGCCAGCTCTTGTGAATCGACCTGTAAGTAATACGTACGTCAACGAATAAAGCAATGTCGCCGTCACCGGTGTTAAATATAAATGGCGGAAATTGGCAGCCGGCGAGCGTTATCGGGCGATAGAGTTACAGTTTCCTTCCGATCGCGATAGCGCTCATTTCGCTGGCTTTCCCGCTGGCATTGCCACAAATAACAGGTGATTTGAAGCTATCCATTAATCATAATAAAGCGTACTATTTGTAAAGCAAAGTTACAAGTATTTCAGACAGTTTTCTGCGGTCGTTTAATCGAAATTATGAAAATTTGACAAGGACTTCTTGTTTGTTTAATTAAATATACGTATTTTTTTAATTGTTCAATGTAGATAAGAAAATTTATAGAAAATGGCTTGAGAGGTAGGGTTTTGCGGTAGGAGTGGAAAGCAACATTTTCATTTCACATTTGGTACATATTCTTTCTTGGAGGAAGTTGCTGCTTACGACCCCAAGTCTCCTACAATACTAGTACATTGTACCACCGAGGGTAGTAAGAAGGGGATTACTAACGAGAATCTATTACGAGCTTTTAATTATTCGAGTTTGAAATCCCCTTACTGCCCGTGATACACGCAATGTTTTTCATCACATTTGCCAGGAAAAAAAACAAATTATTTAATGTCAACTTTTTCAATATAGTCTTCAACAGATAATGCTAAGAACTGCGTTTAGCTTTCAAACTTGATAGGCAATACCGCCAGATTGTACCAATTTTCAAAATAAAATTTAATTTAAAGTTAATTTATTTAATTGCATTAAATTTATGGCAAAAATTACTGAAATAATAGTAAAATATACTATATAAGTTTTATAAAGGTCAATGTGGCTAATTCCGTCTGATGGGGCAATTCCGTACAGCGGTTTTTGCGGCCAAACAAACAATAGTATGCACTTGATGACTCGACTGGCATAGGAGCGAAACTTTTCACACTAACTGATGAAATTAGATTTAGAAGTTTGTTAGAATTATAGTTTAGCCGTAAAAATCGCTGCTGTACGGAATTGCCCCACCAGACGGAATTAGCCACATTGACCTTACAGTAAAATTGGTTTTGTAGTCAAGTTTTGAAGATGGGAAATAAGCCTTGGCTGATTTGAAACCTCCTTAGTCTTAAATGACGTACGGGTAGGTTCTATATTTAATGCCACACCTGGCCATAAAGTCGCTTTCTGGGCAAGTGTAGACATAAAATGATGTACACAACACGGGAGGTAATAAAGAAAGCCCTTGATCGCGTATTTACGTCCCTAAATGCAGCTCGGGCCGTAAACTTCTGCGATCTCGGCCTTTCTTTGTATTACGACCCTAGTTGTGTAATGTACGATTAAAACTAAACTCATAACTCCCTCGGGAGTTATAGATTTTCATACAGTTTTTCCTCCCGTGGGAGTTATAGATTTTTATAACCCACGGGAGGTAAATCGGCTCGAGATTTACGAGCAAGTGTGATGAAGTCATCATTTTATGTCTACACTTGGTCAGAAAGCGGCTTTTTACGTACGCGCAGCGTGCGGAAAAGGTTACTTTATGGCCAAGTGTGGCATAAACGGCATTTGTCGTTTAATAGTGTATCAACATTTAATCGCAAAGCTGTTTGTATCGAGAGTTACCATTTATACACTAACAAAAACTAATCTACTAAAGTAAACTAGGTACCTACCAAGTTTTTACAGCATTTTATACGGTTACCATATCGCCATAAAGCACTTTTTTTAAATAAAGTATATTTGGGCGAAGATGCGTCAGGGATACCAGGATAACATAGTCGTCGGGGCGTTTACGTGCTCGCACGTCTCGTTTGACACATGACGATATCGTGCGGCCGGTTTACGGCTCGGGGTTATGTTGTTATTATGTGAGATCCACCAACACGACTTCTGATTAAAGATATGGAAGGGAAACTGACGCGCGCCAAAGACATGATAACAACGCTAGTCATTCTTTATATTATACGCAAGAATTTTGTTTATTTTATGATAAAACCGACAGTTATTACTCTATACCACGTATAATCTTATTTACGACGTTTCTTGATCCACGAATAAGTGCCATATTTTTTAACGGTCTTTAAACGTCAAAATACCTAAATTTATCAAATTAGGAATCTCAGAAACAAAGGCAAGTCAAGGCACCCGTAAATCTGTTGAAAAATGAGATCAACAGACGGATAACGAGAAAAGCGATTGCTGTTTGTTTGTTTAACATGCGTTCCTATTCCCACTGCAGATATACCAGGGCAACAAAGGTTAATAAAGATTAAAACATTTCAGTGTCTAGTATAAACGAGGTACAAAAGGGCGCAAGTCTCATAGTAAGCCTAACGCTTCTTTGCATTTGGCTCATATCTCTGACTTATTGCCTTTCTTACTGAGGACTGATTTGTTATTATCACTGAAGTTCAGACATGGTTTCAGCTATGTGAAAATGTGAATAGGTTTTTACAGAACCGGCGAGCTACGTCTTCGGTTTCGTAGTCGCTTACCATCAGGCGCATCTGATAGACCGGGAGATTAGTGGCACAAATATTCCGGTGATTTGTACTAGGCTGGCGATTCTAGAGGTGTCTAACTACGTAATGACGAAAGGGAAAATGAAGCTCATAGCGCTGGCACCGGCGGCCCGTGTGTATTTTGAAAACGTGTCGAATAAATTGGTTTTTGAAGTAGCCCCTACTAGAAGTATGGCAAATATCCCGGAGGCAGACGCGGTCCCGGAAGACCCAGCCAATTACGCCGATGACGTCAAAGCCGAGGATGCATCATCGGAAGATGTTGCGGAGGCGGAGACGGTCAGTACGGCAGAGGCGGGGTCGGAGCCTAACGCGACGGCGCCCCCTGTAGAATCGCCAGCCTGCTACAAATCATCGGAAATTTTGTGCCAGTCTCCCGGTTTATGATTATGAGTTCAACCGCAGGTCAGTTTTAAAATATAAAAACCGGCCAAGTGCGAGTCGGACTCGCGCACGAAGGGTTCCGTACCATTATCTATAATGAAATTGCTATTAATTCTCGAAAGGAGACTTTTGCTCGTAAATCTTCGAAAGGCGCTAGATGTAAATACAATAAATTGAAAAAAAATTATTAAACATGTATTTTATTCTGTTTTTAGTATTTGTTGTTATAGCAGCAACAGAAATACATCATTTGTGAAAATTTCAACTGTCTATCTACCTCGGTTCATGAGATAGCCGAGATACGAGGTTTTCAAGGTAAATGAGCAAAATATCACGTTTTTTGTATGGGAGCCCCCCTTTATTATTAGTATTATTTTGTTTTTAGTATTTTGTTGTTATAGCAGCAACAGAAATACACAATCTGTGAAAATTTCAACTGTCTAGCTATGACGGTTCTTGAGACGCCTGGTGACAGACGGACGGACAGCGAAGTCTTAGTAATAGGGTCCCGTTTTTACCCTTTGGGTACGGAACCCTAAAAAGGAAATGGGCGCATATATCTCTATTTAGCACTAAACGTGTAGTCCAAAAGAAGTACTTCTAGCAAACTGCGACGCGCGACTTTGTCGGCGTGACAAATACCACCTATTCCTTTCCATTTACGAGTAATACAGTGCCAAAATAACAGCCAAGTACGACGAACCAAGCTCAAACCACGGCCTGTTGTGCTAGGCCAGCTTTTTTTGAGTTTGTAAAGGTATCAGTTTTCCACGGCTTTTACTTGATCAATATTGATATAAGTTACATTACTCGCACATAGTTCCATTTACACGAAATATAGCCAGGGAAAACAAAGAGATCTTTTGTTCGCTGAATACTTGCAAAAGCACCCTCTCCCTCTTTTAGGGGTTGTACTATCCCCTCTTACGCAGAATCTGTACTAGGATCACATGAATACTGTATTACTTTATATTAGAGCACGGGCTGATGGCTTCCAGACTAGCGCGTGCAGAACCGGGAAATTTTATTATGAGAGAGCCGGGAATTTTCTGTACTGCCATACTAAAATGTATTCCGGTTCTGCACGCCCTATTCCAGACTCCAAGGGGCTATTCTTAAACGCAAAGTGGCTGCCGCTTCTTGAAATGTGCTCTTTGAAATGTGTGGATGTACTGAAGAATGCTCAAAATTAAATTGACACACAAAATATCAAACTAAAAGTAATGCGATTAATGAAGAAAGATATGGAAATCGTAGTATACTAACATCGTGTTTCGGACACATATACAAAGTATTGCTTATTAAAACTAATAATTGAGGGTAAAATGGAAGGGAAATGAGACCGGGCCAGAAGAAGAACATCAAAAACGAAGAATGTAAAGGACTGAGCTGAGAGCATGTAAAAACTAATTCGCATGACTAGACATAGCTCGATAAATGGTGGCCGACCTCCGGGATGGAAATGGCACATGAACAAGAAGATTACTTCGTTGTCATAAAAATCTCCCATTACCTAATACTCGTCTCACTACTCTCGATGCATCTAAATTGAATTTATCAATCTCATAGTTTACAAAGTCTCGCAAAGTCTTACAAAGGCAAAGTTCCCGTGCATCCAATTTTGAGAGCTTTTCTTCAATATTCCAGAGTTAAAACTTAAGCCTAGTTCGCGGAAATCTTGGCGAGTTGCTCGCTTGGGCAGATAAGCGGGTTGACTCGTTCGGAAACTGTCCTAGATTGGCAGTGGCTTGGAATATCTAATGTGTAACAGAATAGCAAGGCGCGGTAGGACCTGGCTCGCATTTCACATACAAACTAGGGTCGGGCGGAATGCAGATTATTGCAGATTATCTTCGATTTCTAACATAAAAGTATACGTTATCAACCCAAACATGAGAGGATGCCCTGCATGACTGTGAAATCATGATTGTCAGGTATTAATTTTGTCAGAAAAGGTAACTGGTGATGAACAAAATAAAAAAAAATGAAAAAAATACTTTATTTTATAGTGTTTTCGCGCTACTTTTCTATCGAGCGAAGTGTTCGCTATCGTGTTCTAAGTGAGAGGAAGCCCTAGATACAGTTCTGAATATTATTATATATGTTTTACAGTGACCTAAGAGTCAAATAAGTGCTCTAAAAATGCTTTGGAAACTAGGCTTCCGTGCCCGATTCTGGTCTCACCTCGCCTTAAATCCTGTAAAACTGTTGTCTATTTCACTTTTTGATTTCATAGCGGTACTCGTAGTCGCAATTCACACAACTTTTGGCTCGAGTAAATGGCGGAAGTTTAAATGTTTTATCCAAACATAATAAGGTATACTGTACATAGAATTTCATATAAAGAATCTTTTTAACTGTTGATATGTGAACGAGTTTCAGACATTTTAAAGGATAGTTATATTGGGTAGTTTTTCCTACCACGTCGAAAAAAATGCAATTATTTTTTAACCCCCGATTGCGTCACAGGGAATTCAAATGTTTTCTTTATGTTAATACATTTCCAACCCGTGCAATGCGGCCTCGCTCGTAAATACACGTCATTTTAACCCTAATTCCGTCCTCGTAACCCGTAACTGAAACCCAACTCAGTTACATTACGCAAACTGCATAATTCGGGGTTACCCTCCGAACATTCAGCGCAGTAGGTCAACTCTTTGTGCGACGAAAATAGGCAGCTATCTAATGAAATTCAACTGTCTGTGAATGCCGTAAGGATTACGCCTATATCATCTCAAAGTCTATGAAGTATTTGTTGATTTGGTATGACGATGTCTGCAGATACAAGGAGACATGCAAGACATTAATACGTATATTGATACTAGGTAAAAGTGGCGTGGCCTCAAAAATATCCTTGTGCAAGCCGATGCAGATTTGGCGTACATTTTCTTTAAGCGCTGTAGAATAAGGTGCTCAAATGCCTGATATTAGGCAAGCCGATAGGAATCGAGTTCTTTGGATGCCACGCTACTAAGGTAGGAACTGGCGTTGTGTTTTACTTACTTTTATTACTTTAGATTTTATTCTCAGTTGAGATTTTAGAGATAAGTATGATATAGTACATTACATAACTAGGGTGTTAATACAAAGAAAGGCCGAGATCGCAGAAGTTTGCGGCCCGAGCTGAAAGCGAGGGACGTAAATATGCGATCGAGGGCTTTATTACCTCCCGTGTTGTGTCCATCATTTTATGTCTACACTTGGCCAGAAAGCGACTTTTACCGTACGCGCAGCGTGCGGAAAAAGTCACTTTATGGCCAGGTGTGGCTTAAATGATATAAAGAAATAGAAGTATGTTGCAGTACCTAGCTTTATTTATTCTGAACTTATTGGGCTTCTATTCCCAGAATTGTTTTAACTTTACCTTTCACTGGATTCCGGCTTAAAGAATTGATAGGATTTAAATCTCGGAAATGGCAATTGTAGAAGGGAGGTTATTTATAAGACGTAAGTAATGTCGCAATTCCGTAAATAGAACCTCTTTCTGCGCAGCTGGCTACGGCCGGTAATGAACGCATTAGTCCTGGTACCAGGCGCTCATAAGCCAGGGACGTAACGTAATCGGTGCAACGCACACTAATGACCTGGTTAGCCGTATAGCCGTGTATTTGTGCGCCCCAGCGGGAAATTAGTTGAAGGCGTTTTGACTTGGGGCGACTTCTTTCAACTTTCTAAAAGTGGCTAATATGTGTAATGATGAAACTTGTAATGATATAATGATTGGTGAAACAACGTGTCTATTACTTTTTGCCGAGACAGAGATGGCAATTAATAAAAAGGTTATTTAAAATACATTTTTCCTCTGCCGGCTACCGCTTATAATGAAACACATTAGTCCTGGTACGAGGCGCGCATAAGGCAGGGGTGTAATCCGTGCAACGCACACTAATTACCAAGTTATCCGTGTATTTGTGCGCCCCAGCGGAAAATTAGTCCGGGGCGATTCGACTTGGGACGACTCCGATATGACTAAGGTCAATGTGGCTAATTCCGCCTGGTGGGGCAATTCCGTACAGCGGTTTTTGCGGCCAAACAAACAATAGTATGCACTTTATGACTCGACTGGCACAGGAGCGAAACTTTTCACACTAACTGACGAAATTAGAAGTTTGTTAGAATGATAGTTTGTTGTTCTTGGCGTATATTAATGATTTCCCGGATATTATGAAGCATGAATGTGTTCTTTTTGCCGATGATATTACAATAATAATAGACGGTAAAGACCTAGGAACTTATAATGAGGAAATAAATAAAACGTTAGATTTAACAGTGGACTGGCTCACCAAGAATAATTTAAAGGTTAATTTAGGAAAAACTAAATATATGCAATTTCGAACACTTCGCGGTCGTCCACAACAGTTAAGTGTTAGTGTGGATAAAGAGCCAATTGAAGAAGTTGACGAAATACAGTTTTTAGGTATAAATATTGATTGCCATTGCAGATGGAAGGCACATGTAAATAGTTTATGCTCAAAAATAAATAGATTTGTGTTTGCTTTGAGAAAAATACGTCAAACAGTGACTCTACAAGCAGCTCTGATGGCATATGATGGGTATGTTAAATCCGCATTGCAATATGGTATAGTTATCTGGGGATATTCTACTATAAACGATAGTGTATTTCTGATCCAAAAGCGTTGCATTAGGGCTATTTTTGGACTTAAACAATCCGATTCCTGTCGTCCATTTTTCAGAAAATATAATATTTTGACAGTGCCAAGTCTGTACATCCTAGAGGTATGTTTATTTGTGTTTAAATACAGAAATATGTTTTTCCAACATACACAGGAACTTTCGTCTAGGAAAGTCAGATGTCAATATTTACACAAATTATATAAACCTCCAGTGAAATTAGCAGTATCGAATAAAAATTCATTTATGATGTGCCTAAAAATCTATAATAAATTACCTGACAATTTCAAAGCAAATAATAATATTAAGGATTTCAAAAATTTGACCAAGAAGTGGCTAATTGAAAAGGGGTTTTATAGTATTAAGGAGTTTTTAGAATAATGTGAATGTGTTATTTATGACTATTGTTTGTTTTTTATTTTTTCCGTTTTACTGTAGCAATTTTGACAACTACTTAATTTTGATTTATGATATTGTAAAAATGTTAATTATTGTGTTTCGTTTATTAAAATTTTTATGTCGCATTTTAATACCGAGGTACAGCTATTTTGGTCGCCGAAATAGATTTTAGTATAATATAATAAATGTAATAATTATTTTGGTTATTCTAATATTATGACAAATGCGTGTACGCCTGCAAAGGTAGATGTTGGTGAAACTAAGTTGTTATTTATCCATCTGTAATGTAACCCAATTATCAATACGCAATAAATTCATTCATTCATTCATTCATAGTTTAGCCGTAAAAATAGTTGCTGTACGGAATCGCCCCACCAGACGGAATTAGCCACATTGACCTACTTGTATTGAAGGTATCCCCATATTTGTGAACTGATGAACGCCTGTACTGGCGACTGATGTTCCACTCTGTTGCCTCATGATAATAGATTTCTTTGAATGATTTTTTGAATTTGCTTCATTGATAATACAGGGTGAAACATCGGTCATAAACAGAAATTTCCGTTTGTATTGCAGTATTTTAAGGCAAATTCATTGCATTAACTCTTAATGCAAACAATAAAACTTTTTGATATTAATTAAAAATAGGAAAAATACTAAGCTTATGGTCACTCTATCCGGGACTTGACTGTTAGCTATAGCTTTAAGTACTTACTATTACTGTTATGTAAATTTATTTTATCTTATCACTCGAGTAATTAGACTCAAACGACATCATCTGTGTATTCCAAGAACCTACATTATGCACTTAATGTAAACACACTTGGTATTGGAATTAACAAACATTGTGTACATATTTCTGCCGCTCATATCGTCTACATGTTTAAGCTAAAGTTAGACAGTAAGAAAAATATATTTCTGTTCACGACCCATGTTTCACCCTGTATATATAATTATTGAACAATGTTAGAGCCGTTAGGAATGTCTGAAATTGATGAGCACTTTGTTTCATCATTTTATTGCGGAAAGCTACGAGGCATCAAGGGACAATATTATAGTAGCCTTTACGATGCAATTTAAAGGGTGGTCCTTAAATTACGTCACTTGATTTTTCCTTTCTGTCACGCTTTCTCCTAACTTTTCCACATTTTTAACATAAGCTATCACGTTTCTAAATAGATTTATGAACAACGCGGGAGTGCCGGGTCTTTTATTACCTATTTAAATATCGCGCGATAAACCTTATTTTCATAGGCTTGTAGTTGCGTTCTGTGGAGATCGACGTATTGATTTAGTAGAGTTGTATTAGGTTTTCTACCTCTGGCAGGCAGGTTTACTTACCGTCAGCGGTACCAGACCTGTTGTTTCAGCTTATGTTATGGCTACCGAGCCAGACGTTGCCAAATATTGACGACGACGTCCGCCGATCGCCAACCTTTGGCAAATACATAAACGACGATCGGACCGCACCCACATCACACCAATTCTTACTTTTACAATATACATAATTCGCCTGTTGACTAGATTTTTTTTCTGTCGTAAATCGATCGATTCTACTATTTGTGAGGAACAAATATCTATATGACACCTATTACATTTGTATAAGTATAACAGCCACAAATTGTAATCAAAAGTAGCAGATCGCACTGAGCATTGAAAACGCTCTATACTAAACGGAAGGAACTTAGGACGTCAGTCTGTATGAAAAATGTTGACCACGAAAAAGTGCGTTTAAGCACATACTTGTCATACATTTATTTTTTAAGTGTTATTTAAGCATTACGAAATTGACTTTTTCTACTCCTGTACTGTTATCTGTCTTTTACTTGGTCACGAACACTAATATAAGAACATACATAATATGAGTTCAGCGAAGTCTATACTCTATTCCCCATAACAGCACTAGTGTCGTTATAGTCACTTTACGTTATTGCTAGCATCCACAGACTTCTAAATCTAGGTTAAACTTAGGTCAAGGATTAAGCGCTCAATTCTAACTTCACGATAAAAATTCACAACTACCAACTTAACAAACAATTAAATTCCTACGATTCATAAGAAAAACAAAACTTTCCGAATTAAATTAATTGATGCCAACATAAAAAAAGTATTTTAATTATCGTCACATCGTGTCACCAGCCGTATCAAAAAAAAGTTTACCATAGATACAACTGTCATGCCGGCTGTACACACTCGGAGAGAACGGACGAGACACGCGTGACGTCCATGTATTTTATATTTTAACCTAGTCGTAGAAAAAGTATTGTATGCAACGTTGTATAATTAAGTCAAAAAACGCTCATTGCGTCTCTATTTGCGATACTCGCCGCATTCGCGGCTCGTATCGCAACTCACGCAATTCGCATTTTTTGAACCTTCTTATACAACTGTTGCATAAAATACTATTAATTTTTCTTTAAGACTATAATGGCATCGTCCTATCGAACAGCGAATTCGCGATTATCGCGCGAACACGCGATTGCGACCATACAAGTGGCGTCGTCCTATCGAAGCGCGAATACGCGATTGTCGCGCGAACACGTGATGGCGACTATGGCTTGCGCCGCAATCGCGTGTTCGCGCGATAATCGCGTATTCGCTGTTCGATAGGACGATGCCTAAGAAGTAGGCTCCATTCGCGTATTCGCGCTTCGATAGGACGACGCCACTTGTATGGTCGCAATCGCGTGTTCGCGCGATAATCGCGAATTCGCTGTTCGATAGGACGATGCCTTAGAGTAGGCAAAGCCGTGCAAGTGCTTAAATCCGGCCCTTTGTCGTCAAATGCTAATACTCGGCCAATTCGATCAAACAAAATGGCCGCTTATGGGCAATCCGGAGAAAGGGCGCCCTTAAAGCTGTAAAAGTGAAGTCTTGCGTGAGGACCCATCGTGTCTCGTGATCCTTGGAACAATGGAAATATTATTTATTGCACTAAATCTAGTAGACCCGTCGCATGATAAGAACGCGTTGAGGGGTTTTGAATAGAAGTAAACATTACAGTAAACATTCTAGCGGCTTTTCATTTTCTTGACTTGTTTGTTGACTTGAAGGATTTTAAGTTTGCTCCGTTTCTTTATTACTTGGCTTGAAAGAAATATATAAAACTAGACCACAAAAACATAGACATTCTGACATTGTATTGTGTTTTTATATCATTTTGGTCTCAATTGTAAAAGAATATATTAAAATTCGTTTTAAAATTGTGAAGCTGTCAAGCAGCATAAGTAAAGATTATAAATAAATTGAGTACCTACATCCTCATATATTAGAGTTACAGGGAAATAACACTAATATTATACACGTGAAAGTTTGTGAAGATGTTTGGATGTTTAGATATTTGGAGGCGTGGATGTTTAGATGTTTGGATGTTTGTTTCTAAATAACGGAGTAGCAACTGAATGTATTGAGCTGAAATTAAACATGCAAGTAGACCACGTCCTGGATTAAAACATAGGATACTTTATATCCCTGTAAAAAGTTCCCTTGGGACAGTAACGGGAACAACTCGGCCTAAGCCGCGGTTAAATGTTAGTTATCCGTATCCCCATCCTTCATAAAAAATTAAATGCTAGTTATCCATATCCCAGTGCACACTTTTTTTACTTTCTTAAGTTTGAACTATAGAGTCGTGTTTTGATCTTATTGGGCTCTTCGTTTGTGTACAAAATCAGGGTGTAGCATGCGTGTTTGTCACTTAATGGCACAAGCGCTCACAAATAACTATAAGAATGATTAGGGCAATACATTTACATGCTTTTAAACATGATCTATAAATCATCAATCGATAGAACGCTTCCGCCATTAAATCCTGACCTGTATCATTTAAACACTGCATCATTCACTCATTCATTCATTCACTCACCGTATTCGGGTCACCCGAATACATCCGAATAAACATCTCTTTATCTCACTTTATGTTTTATTGTCGGAAATGCTCCAAATGGTGACTTATGCTTTACATTTGCTTTACAAGCTTTGTGGTTCGAATATGGCTCTTAATACGTTGATTTAACGTTACATGTTGCGGAGCCAAATGCCCGTTGTTCAGAAGTGGGTTAATGCTTGATACATTGATGTGGAGTCTTTCATGTGAGCTAAAGCTGGTGCTTTAGGTTAAACATTTCGACTAAACACATTTCAGGAAGATCAGATATAGGGAATTCCCCAGGGAAAATTTTATGTCATTACATATACCATCGTATTAACCACATTTTTATTAAAAAAAACCCGCCCGCGGTGCACTTTGAAACTGCATAAAAGCCGCCATTTTGTCGATTTTGACGAACTTCATACCCAGTGACACTCGCACCATCAAGACGAATCTAATGATGTATCATTTACCAAAATCGGATGTGCCGTTAAGTAGTTACGAGCGGACATAGGAACGGACATACATACATACATACAGGTCAAACACATAACCCTCCTTTGAGCTTCGCCGCAGTCGGGTAAAAAGAAACCCCACTAGCATTTAGGTACTGCCCTCGCCACAAACGCCTGCGATCTTGGCCAATCTATATTATACCATGCTCACTATGTAATACACTGGAAACCACTCCGAAGTTGCCCAAAAGCTACTTAGTGGGAAAACCCTTCAAAAATTATCCAAGGACATCCCAGCTGACCCTTGTGACGGAGCCGATTGGCGGATAAATACTGGGAGGGCCGATCCCATATGAAATGGGAAGAGGCACGGAGAAAGGTGTTTAATAGTACATTACACAACAGTGGTAAAACAAAGAAAGGCCGAGATCACAGATCAAGCGAGGGACGCAAATGCACGAAAAACGCTCGCGTAGCGTGCGGTAAAAACCACTTTATGGCCAGGTGTGGCATAAAATATACTTTTACGTTTTACACTAACCAGTACCTCTAGCACAACTGTGACACGCGACTCTTTCTCGCGCGAGATATGCTACCCATCTCTTTCCAATCAATATAGTGTGACAGTGACAGGTGATGCTCTGTCGCGCGAGAAACGAAGTCGCGGCTAGTTATGCTAGACGTACAGGAACACAGAATTGCTCGCAAGCAATTATACTGCTACCACTCCATGATTTCGCCGCGCGAATACCTACTATACTATCCGTAAAGTAAAACTAAGTGGCGAGTCGGACAATAAAAGGGTCATTCTCAAAAAATGATGTCCGTGATGACGAAAGTTAACCATATTAAATTGTATGGTAAGTTTCGTTACACAAAGGAACAAGATTAAGAGGTTGTTTTATAAAGCCCTAACTACGGACATCATTTTTTTGAGAATGACCCAAAAGTCAGTTAACTTAGGGGTGGTACCATGTCGATAAAATATTTAAACGTCGATGTAATTATTATAAGTTTTAATGTAATCTTATATTGTAGTATAGTTTGTTTTTAAATAATTTTGAATTTGAATAACAAACAACAAAAAGTTGATTGATTCATGTATAAACACATGTATGGTTCTACAATAGTAGGCAGATGTCGTCGGCGATGTATGCGGGTCTGGTTTAGGATGCAAGCGGCATATTTCGGGCTCACACACTATGTAGTGTGTGAGCCCGAAATAGTGGAAATGCAATCAGGGTGCAGTCACGTCGACTAAATCAATAGCGAGACCGACCACAACGAAATACCCAATCAAACAGGGCAATTGATATAGTATATTCTAGAGTTGTGCCGTTCTCGAGAATTCTCGGAAACGTCCTCAGTTTTGTATGGGAAATGTTCTCGAGAACGTTCTCTCTCCATACTAAACGGAGAACGTTTCCGAGAATGGCACATCTCTAGTATATTCACAAAAATATGTCGAGGTAGAAGGAAATAGTTCGTCGATTTGTATGGGAACTAAGCGTGTAACGTTTTTCGCTTGGTGTTTGACGCCAAAAGTGTAATTTAGTGATGGAAACATAAATTTTCCATTTCATTTGGTGATATTTGAACAATGAATTATACCATTATTATCATATTTTCAAATCTGATAATAATATAGACGGTAACTGAAGTTAATGACGTGCAAAGTAGGTCGCCGCCACGTCTTTTTAGAACGCGAGGTACATACACTTTTTCCTTGTACGTCGATATATTTCCGTGAGTAGGTATATTATACTTCAAGGACGTTAGTTTTCAATATCTTGTTTATTTAAGAAGCTCTGTTTTTGGTGGGCAATAAAGAGTTTTGTATTGTATTGCATTGTATTTTATCCCAGATCGCAAGTGTTAATATACGATTTAGGGCATTCTTTATTACTACTACTTTACACATTTTCACGTCTTCCCCTGGCCAGGAAGTGTTATTTCCTCTCCGCATATCGGGCAGAAAAAGGCCACATACGTTCTGAGATGTCTTACGAGTAATAGTATAGTAGCACCCCGACCCTATTTTCACACTGACGCCGCAATCTACGAAATCATGGCGAAAATATGCGAAACTCATACAAAATTTCGATGTTTCGATGCAATTTACGCGCTTCACAGCGTCAGTGTGCAAAGAAGGTTGCGATTGTGTAGGTAGGGATCTTTTTGATCTTCATAAAATACACAATGCAGACTGGTTTCCGAAGTTATGAGACGAGATCGAGTCTAAAAACACAAAAGATTATCATTCACTCGTTCAAGCCATTCGTGCCAGCTCTTGTGAATCCACCTGTATAATAAAGAATCACGATGAGGGCCGTAAATATGCGATGCGGGGTTTTCTTTAGTACAAAATTGTACGTCGTCGCCTGACCAGGAATTAGTTTTTCTCTCCTCCTGGCGACCAGAAAAATGCCAACTACGCCTTGGGTTGACGTAAGCTTTAAGGCTGCGTTTCCACCAGAGCTGTGCGAGTTAGCGGAGCGGTGTGCGAGGAGAAAATTCACCAATCAACTAGCCTCGCTCAGCGCGGCCCGGCATTGGTGATTTTTTTCCTCGCACACCACTCCGCTACCTCGCACAGCTCTGGTGGAAACGCAGCCTTAAGCAACGCACTCGCGAAAGTTGCGAAAAATGTGCGAAGGTGAATTTTTCAATTTATATTAAGTGAACGAAAACAAGGTTCTTGAAAATTTGTTCCGTAAATATCCTCTTAAGGTGGGTTTAGACCAAACGAATTCTAACACATTCTAACCCCACTCTACCAAATTCTTTGTGTGTACACAAAGAATTTGATAGAGTGGGGGTAATTCGTTTGGTCTAAATCCACCTTTAGAAACGTTCATGAAACCCCAACAGGGCAGGGGGTAAAACACTATTCTGTAAGGCCACGGTTAGTTACTCGTAAGCTAAAAAGTAATCATATAAAAACCATCAATCACAAACGTGATGATTACGTGCCTTAATTTACGAAGACACTAGACATATGTTATGAACGCGACAAATACAAAGCGGCTTTAACTTGGACAGCATGGAAAAATCTCAACTGGTTTACAAGAACAATTGGCATACAAGAACAATTCTGGCATAAGAATTTTTTGATCAAGCGTGTCCATGAAAATGAATGAAAAAGTTTTTATCATGTAGACTGTGCTCTATACACCGCTCGTTTTTGCATTGGCTTAGACTGACAAACAGGCAGACGGCCCATCTGATGGAAAGTGGTCACTGCCACCGATAGGAACTTGCAACACTAGCTTATTTATACCAATACGGGTCGCTGAAAACATTTACTTTTTGTCGTTTACGTAACACTATGGTAGCTACCCTAATAAAACTTATTAGCTGCTAAGAAACACTACCATTCTTAAAGCCTAGTTATGATTTTACTATACCGACATTCAGCTTCATAATTTTACATGTCAAAAGTATACTTACGTAGTAGTACATTGTGTATCAAGGGCGGTAAGTAAGGAATTACAAACGAGTGTTTGTTACAAGGCCGAGGGGAAGCCGAGGGCTTTAATAACACGAGTTTGTAATTGCTTTACCGCCCGTGGCACACACAATGTTTTTCATCACACTTGTGAGGAAATCTGATTAAAATAACCTTACTTAACCTAAATAAAATTGTAAAACTGACAGTGACATTAGTGAATATATCCATAGACAATGCGAATGTCAAGTCACGTTCGGAAACCATAGGTATCGGTAAAGACTTAAAATGGTTGATTTTATGTTTGCAAAATACTGAAATACAATATTTAACCATTTAATTAATGTTACAGAAATATGTGTTTACATGTATTTGCAATAACAGTTATAATCTTTAAATAAATATTTCAGTAATAAAAGTTAAAAAAGTAAGTTGGCGTTTCCTTTGAACATGACAAATAAGAGTAAAACAGGACCAGCGTTTCAAATTTAAAAAGAAAACCATTACGCCCTAGGGCGTAATAGGTCATTTACGGCCCGCAAAACCTACGTGTAACAACACCATTTTCGAGCAAGTGTGATGAAAAGTTTCTTACGCTTACGTAAAGGAATAATAATGATAATATAAGAATAAAATTTAAACGAATGTTACCTATAAAATTGCTATGCCCTGACAGGGTTCATGTTAAACTGTAAGTAATTACCTACTTTAAGAGCCTTATACTAACATGAGTGCAATACAGAAATTTGATTTGGGTTCCGTGGAAGAAAAATCGCTATTATGTTTTACACCAAAATTAAAATTTCAGTAAATGTTTCCCATAACATCAGAGTTAAAGAAACACACTATACGAGCACACATGAATACAAGCCACACGTACACTCGCCTACGTGTCGATGCGCCACAAAAGAACAAAGGCCTTGTAAAAACTCCTCCCTGCTTTTCAGGTTTTGTTCGTTTTTTTCTGTGGAATTTGAATGGGTATTGCAGGTCGCGACCTATTAAGTTGTTACTTCACAAGAGTTTGTAGTACAATTTAGTTTGTACTGTTTGTAGTTAGTAATACTCTTTATTGCACACCAGAAAATTACATATACCCTTTAACAACATAAAAACTAATCATTAGAAACGAGTAAAAATCGACTGCTAAAAACATTAAATTTCATAAAAAAAAACAAAAGTGTTGCATAATCGCTTAAAATATTAAAAGTGGATTAGGTACGTGCCCCTTGAAGAATATGTTTATTTTTTGTAATAGTAAATGTTGGCAGTTGTGTCGAATTTTCTTAATTAAAGGGTGAAATCGAATTAATTTATTTGTAGACGAAAGGGGTAAAACTACAATAACTATTAATCTTAATTAGCTAAGTACCTACGACTAACACAGAAGGTCCAAGAAATAAGCTTTATATCGTTTACATAAAGCATAACGCAAAGAAACAAGATAAGTAAGCTTCAAGTAAATTTTTGTAAAAATAAATGTGCCAACCCTAACATATTTAAATGCATAGACAAGACAGGTTGATCCGGGTGAAAAGCGCTGCCCGGGCGCGGACAAAGGCCCGGGTGGCTCTCGGTAATGCCTGCCCGGATATTTGTACGGATAATATTATTCGTTGCTCGTCACGTTTGAGTCACGGTGATACTAGTGGTTTCACGAAGATACAAGTTTAAACCAGGGATCGTATACCGGTATTATTTTCATACAACAATACCGGTATTCGATTTCGGTATCTCGCTGATTATTGAATAATTTCGTTCTTTAATTAATTTATATAATAGTATAATAATATTACCCAAATTAAAATTAAAAATATCAAGGAAATGTTGCAAATTGAGGAAGATATTGCCATTTTAATTGATACCGGTATCAATCCCTGGTTTAAACTAGCAACAAAAACCAATCCAATGGCGTTGTAGTATTTGATGACACGTTTAGCTCAGTAGGGTCACCGCCTACTAAGCTATTAGGTCGGGTTCGAATCCTGGTAAGAGCAAATATTTGTGTGATGAGCACGAGTATTTGTTTATATTTAAGTATGTATTCATTTATATAAGTTTGTATATCGTCGTCGTAGTACAAGCATTGCTTAGTTAGGGAGGGCTCGATTTGTGTAAGATTGTGCCCCGACATTTATTTGACCAATGTTGTTAGTAATGCCGGGTAGTTGTCCCTTAAATGTCAGGGCCATAGTTTGCATACAAACAAGGTAAATTATATGTGAGATTCTGTAAAAATTAATGTACCAATCCTAAGATACATTTATAGGCGATACTGCGAGGTAGCTAAGCGGTCAGCGAGCAAGAAATCCACCAAAAACCACGTTGATTGGTGGCTAAACACGTTAGCCGCGCTCAGTGCAGCCCGGCATTAATGCATTTTTGCCTTGCGCACCACGATTGGTTTGCACAGCTCTGATGAATACTCAGCCTTTAAAGCGGTGCCTCAGGCGGCGGACAAAGGTCCGGGTAACGCTCTGACGCTCGGTAATGCCCGCCCGGCTATTTGTACAGGTAATATTCATTGCTCCGTCACCTACTCACGGTGATACTAGTGGCCTGTTTCACGAAGCTACAAGTTACAATTTTACAAGTTTAAATTAGCAACATTGGACAAATCAACCAATGGCATTGTAGTTTAGACTTGCAAAATAGTGAGTTGTAGTTTCAAGAAACGGGCCATATAGTTTTCCCTTAAATGGTATGATTATAGTTTGCACACAAACAAGTTCCTTCTGAACTATGCGGGAGATGGCCGTCCAAGTCAGGAAAGCCGAGGCCAATCGTGTACGCGGGGGTGGGGCGTGCATTTTAACCCCAAAACAAAAACTTTTTGGTATATAAAACATAATTATGTAAGTTATGTGTAAGATTCTGTAAAAATAAATGTTGTCAACCCCCCGGCATTAATGCATCTTTGTCTCGCGCACCACTCGATTGCTTGCAAAGCTCCGATGAATACTCAGCCAAATTATAAAGACAGATAAGTAGTCAGACTTTGGCCATTTAGGAGCGCACGATACGTATCAAGGTCGAGACGCAGACAGTGCGATCCGTACTGGGGCATGCTTACGCATTCGTAAAACTTGCTTGTAGTGCGTTCGTTCACGGCGCGCACACATACAAGCACGATGCACCTTTTGTAGGAAGAAAAAATACTGCTTTTCGGCCATCCTCACGAAGTATGACTGCGTCTAATTACCGCGTTTCCATACATTTAGTATGAAAACAGCGTCGCGGTAATTAGGTGACCGCAGACATACTTCGTGAGAATGGCCGTTCTATACTGTGACTCAGCCTTTAAAGCGGTGCCCCGGGCGGCGGTCAAAGGTCCAGCCAGGTAATGCCAGGCAGGCTATTTGTACGGGTAATATCATTCGTTGCTCAGTCACCTTTGAGTCACGCTGATACCGGATAGTACGATCACAGTTGTTTGTGGCTCCTTAGGTAACCATAAATATATTCCATAAACAGGCAAACTGGCAAG
Source organism: Eudemis profundana (assembly GCA_947034925.1). Taxonomy (NCBI): domain Eukaryota; kingdom Metazoa; phylum Arthropoda; class Insecta; order Lepidoptera; family Tortricidae; genus Eudemis; species Eudemis profundana. The sequence goes on along the minus strand of OX344805.1, from coordinate 20,893,212 downwards.
TTTTTTGCGTTACTCCATGTCCTTCCCAAGCGTTAGTAAAGTGAGACTTGTAAATGAGCCTTTGGGGCCTACTTGCGGAAGAAATATTTGAGTTTATTTTTAGGGAGCGGAGATATATTTTTCCAGCACAGTTTTAACAGGCCGAGATAAAAATGTAGCTGACACAGCCCTGTGTTAACGTGATTTAAAAGTACATATTAAAGTCTTTCTACATGAGAAAGTGTGTCCGTTGTCCGGAACTGGTGGCGTTTCCTAAGGTGTTATCGTGTTATGCCCGCGTCCGGCCGCCGTCCGGTCCGGTGCGATATCGGACAGGTGTTGCGTGACTTGTAGTAATAACTCAAACTTTCTCTCAGCGCCGTTGAAATAGTACATTGTGTATCAAGGGCGGTAAGTAAAGAATTACAAACGAGTGTTTGTTACAAGGCCGAGGCGAAGCCGAGGGCTTTAATAACACGAGTTTGTAATTCCTTTACCGCCCGTGGCACACACAATGTTTTTCATCACACTTGTGAGTTTACTTAACCTAAATAAAATTGTAAAACTGACAGTGACATTAGTGACATATTCCATAGACAATGCGAACGTCAAGTCACGTGTTGCCATGTTCCGCTCTGCAAAGTTATCGTAGTCGCACTCTATAAATAGACTAGACTGGTTTAAACTTATAGGGGAGCATATTTTAATGATATATCAATAATAGGTGCTGCTTAGTTAGCAATGTATGCCACACCTGGCCATAAAGTGGCTTTTTCCGCACGCTGCGCGAACGGAAAAAGCCGCTTTCTGGCCAAGTGTAGACATAAAATGATGTACACAACAAATAAAGAAAGCCCTCGATCGCATATTTACATCCCTCGCTTACAGCTCGGGCCGCAAACATCTGCGATCTTCTTTGTATTACCACCCTAGTTGTGTTATGTAGGTACTATTCTGTAAACATCCCGGTTGTTTGTCAGGTATGTAGGTGGTACCTATTTAAAAGAAGGTATGAAGTTCTAGAGTAGCTTTTGCTACTGTGTGGGCTGCCACTTGACCATTAAAACAATGAGTATTATGATATTACAAGCCACATATTGTAGCAATTTATCCGGCAGACCGCGTAAAAACCGCTTATTGTCTTGCAACCGTTTGCAACTTAACTAAAAATATCATTCTATTGTGAACTCTTGGATAGCGTAAATAAAGGTGAAGGCAATTGTATGAACGGTTTTTCATTTTGAATTCGTGTATGTGTTTCCAGAAAACATGTATGGTTTTTCTCTTTCACATCAATCATTTCACTTCGACAGGTGCAGAGTATTCCGTAAATGCTATAAATATTAGACGAAAGAATCGCCAGCATATCGAGATATATACTACTCACGATATAGCGCTAAAGACATTGGTAAAGAGTTCATTATCGCTTGATTCACAGGACTCGTGACGTGAGTTGGTGTGCGTGCGGGTAACTTCTTTCATCAGTTACCTTACATTGCATCGCACGGCTGAGTTACTACCAATAAACGGACAATGTTCAAATAGCAAATGAAAGCAGCGACCAAACCGCTGTTCTAAAGACGTTGACTCGCCGTAAGTAAACGCAGTGATTGCCTCTGCGTCACGTGTTTAACGCATGCGCCGTCCAGACAGCTGCTCAAAATGCGTAGACGCACCATAAACGCAGTGACGTGACTCGTAGATAGTACATGAACACTACTTTCAGGCATCGGCTTTAAAGATCAAAAATCGGGTGGAGCTGTGTTGGAACACACGGCCGTTGGTTACAACGTGAAACGTCTATGGTAGGATGTCGGCTTAGTGGTGGCAGTCTACGAACTTTTTCCCCAGAGGGCCATACAGCACCTTTGAAAATGTCGCGCGGGCCACATGAAATGGTCGCGCGCATGGGCCAGATTCGGCCCGCGGGCCGTAGTTTGGAGACCCCTGTTCTAGATGATACCCATAACCCTGTAACTTACATTTCTTGTTGGCTTTTGCACGAGCTGAGGCCTATGTACTGAATATTCCTATTAATATTTACACTTTCTGCATGTTTTTAACCATGGACATTGTCCAAAATTAATTTATTATTATAGGAATGTAATATTTTAAATAAACTCTATGACAATCACCGCGCTATCACGTATGAGTCGTGCGTGGATTAGTGAATATAAAGGAGCGAAAACGTGAATTTTGTTAATTCTACGCAATGCCCTTCCCCCGCTGCACGCATGCACCCGGTGAAAACTGAAGGTGACTATATAAGTTATATAATGACACTGGATTCATGTTTTCAAACCTAATAGCTTTGTAGTTATTAAGGTAAGACTATATGGACCTTTTCGTCACAGTTCGATTTTCTGACTGTTTCAGTGTGATTTTAAAGACGTTTCACATCAAAACGTCGTCACGTTTTGATGTGAAACGTCTTAAGTTACGCGTCTTAAGTGTGTCAAAGTCTTATGAGCAGCGGTTTGGTCGCAGCTTTATGCAAAAACATATATAACCGTGTACACACTGTGTTGTTTGTTGAGAACATCGTGTTATTTGTAAAAACAATGTGTAACAGATTAGAACTTTATAACCTGTCACTCAGCGATTGTGTAAATCTCGGCTATAAATGTGAAATACAGTGTTGTATATTTTAAGTGATGCGATGTTATTGGAAAATAGTTTTTAATGCGTGGTGTTAGGTTAGGTTAGCTCTATTATAATGAACAAGCTGTCTTACATCTGTTGGAGACAAATATAACGTTAACGTCAAAGAATATTCTTAAGCGCGGCGCGAAAACTGTTTTGATCGATTTCTATAGGAAAGGACGATTCTCAACACAGAGATATATCTAGATATAAGGAAATAGATCGTCGATTTGTATGGAAACCAAGCGTGTAACGTTTTTCGTTTGGCGTTTGACGCCAAAAGTGTAATTTAGTCATGGAAAACATGATTTTTCCATTTCATTTGGTGGTATTTGAACAATTAATTATTTCGTGTATATCTTTATTTTCTTAGGCTAGGTATTTTATAATACATATATAAAAAGTAAAATACAAAATGAAATTACAAAATATAAACACATTATAAAAAACCTAACCTAGGGTGCCGCCGGCAGCGGGGCGGGGCCCAAGCTACCGGTGGTTAGGGCCGCAGAGAGAGGAACATCCTGACGATGCGCGCCGTGTCCAAAAGTACCGCCTTCTGTATCTGACCCTTGATCCAGCCATCTAGCGAGAGTCTCTTGAGATGGTGATCGAGACTCTTCGCTATAAGCCCGTTCGCCGAAACGACTATCGGAACAATGATCGTCGAATCAACATCCCACATGGCGGTAAGCTCGTGAGCCAAGTCAAGGTACTTGCTGAGCTTGTCCTTCTCGGCCTTCACGAGGTTCTCGTCATGGGGGATGGTGATGTCGACGAGCACTGCACGGCGCTTGGATCGGTCTATCAGCACGATATCAGGCTTATTGGCTACAATAGTCCTGTCCGTGATGATAGATCGATCCCAATAGAGCGTGGCACGACCATTTTCGAGAACAATTAATTATATTATTAATATTGACGGAAACTGAAGCTTACGGCGTGCAAAGGAGGTCGCCGTCACTTCTTTTTAGCACGCGAGGTACATACACTTTTTCCTTTTACCTCGCTATATGTCTGTGGTGTTCAATACGTCCCGGCCTGTCACCAAGTAAAATTGCGCGAGTAACAGTTCATTGCGGGCTGACGAGGTACAGTGTGATAGATCGACCTTTCCAGATCCGCATTTTACTCGTCCAATTTTACTCGCTTACTCGCCGGCAGTGGGACAAGCGCCTGAAAGCGTTGAGGAACGCTCGTGGCAGCGGCGGTTATTTCAGAACCATTACGAAATACCGCGCACAGTCGAGTTCATTTACATGTACACACTTGAACAAAAATATTTGAACACGACCCTATTGTCAGAAGCGTAAAAGCGTGTTCAGATAATTTTGTTCTCTCATGTGTAGATGTGTGTCTTATGTGTACATGTAAATGAAGTCGACTGTAACTACGCAGAACTTGTTGACAGCGTGCCACTATTCTGTTATTGATTAATGATTACTGAAACCAAGGGAAACTTGCTACAAAAATATGTTACTGCTGCTTTTAATCGTTTTGAAAATATAATTATGAAAGGGAAAGCCGATGTTAGGTTTTCCCTTACGGCCAAGCCAAACGACGTGACTTTCGCTCTATTGCGTGGATACTAAGGTTTTCTGACCGGCTCAAACCGATTCCGATAATGTGGAGAATAACGTCGATATATGTGGAGTATGTTACCCTGCAGCGGCTACAAGTTTTCGGCGAGTGATAGCGATAAAGCCGTAACTATTAATCGAGTTGGTAACTATACACGTCGCGCGGATTTGTAATAAAAATATGTTCGGTTCCGTTCAATTCGGCGCCGCCTGCCGAACCGAACGACATCTTTTTCGCTCTTATTGCACAGACACAAAAGCTTTTCTGTCCGGCTCAAACCGATTCCGCGTCGATATATGTTATGTGGAGTGTGTTACTGCGGCGGCTATAAGTTTTCGGCGAGTGATAGCGATAAAGCCGTAACTATTAATCGAGTTGGCAACTATACACGTCGCGCGGATTTGTAATAAAAATATGTTCGGTTCCGTTCAATTCGGCGCCGCCTGCCGAACCGAACGACATCTTTTCGCTCTTATTGCACAGACACAAAGCTTTTCTGACCGGCTCAAACCGATTCCGCGTCGATATATGTTATGTGGAGTGTGTTACTGCGGCGGCTATAAGTTTTCGGCGAGTGATAGCGATAAAGCCGCACAACTGTTAATCGAGTTGGCAACTACACGGCGCGCGGCCGGCGCTCTAATCGCAACAAATCCCGTCAAGTGCCGACACTTATAACTTTTACTCCCAACAGATTACAAGTTTTTCCTGTAAATAATAGCTAAGGTAAACGCATGAGTGCCTCACTCCGCGATTTGGCCGCGCGGCTTTTAGTGCCAAATTTTGCCCCTGAGGGCCAGCGACCAGAAAGTGAACTACACCGTGGGTACGAGTAATCCGACAAACTTTAACTATAGATTATAACAACTATTAGGAGTAAAAAAAGTGTGATGTATAGTCGAAAAACGCTTAGTTTCAGAGATATTCATTATTTTTTAAATGAAAACTCCCAAGTGTGTAACAAGCCCTAATAAATGTGACTAAGATAGTTTTACTAATTTTTTAAAATCCTTTAACTAAACAGCAATTAACCTTCGCTGTATTTGATGGTAAGCTACTACGAGGCCAAAAAAATTACCTTTCGTTTCCATTTTAGCTCTTTTTTTTGATAAATTTTCCTCCAGTAAGGCATGTCCTTTGTGTGTGGCATGGGCAAGGCATGTTCCATGTTTCATAACGAGGGGCTGAATTTACTGATTTATTTTGTTCCATAAGACAAAATTCGACCTATGTTGATATAACATTATTTACTTGTAATGTAATACCATCAGGAATACGTGGTTAAAGTTTGTCGGGTAACTCGTACCCACGGTGTATATGCGATAGAGACGGTCGGATGCGGTGCGTGCCGTCCTGTGGTCGGAGCTGAACATGAATTTTGTTAGAAAGAGAAACTTCTGTATGTAGTACTATTATTACTTATTCTGTGGTTAAGGTGGGTAAGGTACAAATTCGCTCCATGTAGGCAATTGGAGGGATGTTTACAAAAACAACATAACTGGCTACACTGGTGGATAATTATCAGGGATCGTACTTTTGATGCCGAGGACCGGCAAATGACGTCAACCTACATACAGGCTGATTTAGTTAAGTTATTACATTGATTTACCGTTACCGTAAATTACTAATATACTAATGAATTACATTTTTTACTTTCATTGATTGGTATTAATGGTAGAAGACATTTTGTAAGTAAAAATGTATACGTCTGTTTTATTTATTTTTTATTTTAACGGAAAATTGGAAATTATCAATCGGATATGCGATTTGATATATACTTATCCGAACGTATTATTTTTATGCGGTCGCTTCTATATCAAAATGCGTTTCTGATTTATTATCCAATTTCCCGATTCAATAAATAAGATAACACGGGCAGCCACCTCTTTATTTATAAAATGGCTTCTATCACTGACACCAAGTAATGACAGTAGTGATAAAATTAATTCATAGCTTTGACGATACCGGTAATTTCCGGTAACAATAAATCAATCTAAAACCTAAAATGAATCATGCAGTATGTAGCTTGACGTCATTTTTACGTCATCGGCATCAAAAGTATGACCCCTGATAATTATACTTACAGAAATAATTTTAATGACAGAAATGTTTTTGTAAAAAAATCCCTTCAATTTTATTTGGTACAGCAATATAACATACTCCTTTCGCGGATTCTGTATCTTATTACAACGATAGTTTTTTTATTAATATGTAAATGTATGGAAATGCGAGTGCGTGTGGGCCGGGTCGTTAATCCAGCGAACGACGAATTCCGCGGTTTACGCGAGGTCGCAGTCACGAGGGAAAGGTAACTGCAATGTGACTCACAATTGATTGTTAATACAGACAATATGGATATTCACAAGGGCCTAGGCTTCCCTTATCCTGCTGTACTACTCGCTCAAATGTTGTATAACTGGAGAACAAGGGGGACGGCACGACACAAACTTGAAAAGAAGCTCTTCGTATAACCCCTGGTTGCGAAATACCTACTTTCTTACTATAGTAATTGGATATATCCAATTAACAGAGAGAATTTAGGTCGTACTAACACAAAATTATGCTATAGGTATGTGCTAAGTTTACAGCAACATAAAATGACAGGGAATTCGCCAATATATGTGATATTGGTGTCAGATTTTGAAGAAGCCACGCGAATCGCTATATTCTATTTTATGTACTTTGAAGAATCTGATGTTTTTTCGTCGTTACTCAGGGCTATTGTAGTTGCCATTGACATGTATTTTAAATACTGTTTACAGAGAAAAATAGGATCAAACATTATTCATAATAACTCAGAATAACGAAATATCGGGAACTCACAAAAATAAGCGTACCTACTTACATGGTAAATACCCCGTTGTTAATGTTACTTGAATGACTGTGTCAATTTGAAATCGTTTATTCATAATTGCCAAAATTCAAGCCGAAATCGTGTGTTTGTCATTGTATTCCGCTACACGCCCAATTAACCCCATGGCAGTTTACTGCACTTAATATTATACTCGTAAATGCGATGTGAAGATGTTTGGATGTTTAGATGTTTGGATATTTGGATGTTTGAATGTTTGTTAATAAATAACGGGGTAACGACTGGATGGATTGAGCTGAAATTTAGACCAAGTCTTGGACTGCCAAATAGGATACTTTATATCCCGGTAAATAGTTTCCTGTAGATAGTAACGGGAACAATGCGGGAGAAGCCGAGGGTAAATGCTAGTAACTAATAAAAAAAAACGTTATTTACCTACTAGTAGTTCAATCAGTTGGCTGAAATCAATCCAAACTATGACATATTTTAATTAATACTTTTGTCATAGTTTGGATTGAAAATATTCAACATTTTCCAAGGTTGTTTAAAAACAGAACTATAGATTTGGATCCGATGCAAAGCAAAAGGAAAAAGGTTGAATTTTTAAGGACGTTCGAGTGCTTTACACTGTCCCAGTATTATAACAAAACGGGACTTAATCGCGTAAAAACATGATATTACCTCGACGTTTCGGACGTGCCGTGACGTCCATGGTCGCGAAGGGACACGTCGAGGTAATATCATGTTTTTACGCGATTAAGTCCCGTTTTGTTATAATAATGAGTGAAGGACTGTCCCAGTAGTTGTCATCATGAATGTTAAGGCATTGGCAATGGAGGTGGCGGCGGGGTGTCAACTATTGGGCATTAGCCTGTCAAGCAATAGGACTAGGACGTTCACCTTACATACTGTTTACTTTTGCTTAGCTAAATAGCATAATAGATACCTGCGGTGTAGTGTGATTCAGAAATTCTGCGTCAACCTAGCCCCCAATATAATATGACCAGTGGACGAGTAACAACAGTTCTTCATCAGAGGTCATGCTGCTGTGGTACAGTCAGCGTGAAATAGTCTGTAGCATCCAAAGCGCCATATTCTATAATAACACGTCTTGGTGCCTATACAGGGTGATTCGTGTCCGTCAAGATAGCGTACACCGTAAAGATATTCAGAATCTGATGCAGCCAATAAATAGTACCCAAATAGTACCGACGAAATACCTAGGTGAAAAAAATAGTACCCTTAAACTTTTCGAAATATAAGGCCTGTTCACGGTGTACGCTACCGGCGTCAAGCTGGCGTACACCGTTTGTATCTCTGGAACGGCTTTGTTTTTGGAAACGCTTTATATCTCAAAAAATAGTACCCAAATAGTACCCTAGGGCCCTAAAATTTTATTTCTCTAGCTATCGTAGAAGCCGAGATATAGTGAGCTCTTTCTATAAGGAATTCCCGGGTACGCCAGCTTGACGGTGTGAAATTTTGTACACCGTTAAGTTATGGAATATCTCGGCTTCTACGATAGCTAGAGAAATAAAATTTTAGGGCCCTAGGGTACTATTTGGGTCCTATTTTTTGAGATATAAATCGTTTCCAAAAACAAAGCCGTTCCAGAGATACAAACGGTGTACGCCAGCTTGACGCCCGGTAGCGTACACCGTGAACAGGCCTTATATTTCGAAAAGTTTAAGGGTACTATTTTTTTCACCTAGGTATTTCGTCGGTACTATTTGGGTACTATTTATTGGCTGCATCAGATTCTGAATATCTTTACGGTGTACGCTATCTTGACGGACACGGTGATTCGGGAGACGTGAGCGAAACCAACCCTACGGATTCAGTAAACGTTAATTGATGGTTCACCATCATATTTAAGTGAAACACCCACATATTTTTTTCCTTTCTTTTTAATTTTTGTACTAAATATATAGGAAATTATCTTGAATCATGGTCACTCTAATGTAAGACAAAACCTTTTAACTATTATGACAGCACTTTGACTATGAAGAAAGTAAATTGTCATTGTAATTTTGACAATGTCAACATTTAAGAACCTTCAAAGGGAAATCAAAGAGTACTAGTACTCGACGAAAGTATTCTAATTGTAGATTGACCATGAAAGTCGTAAAAAGTTTAATTTTTTTGTCGAACGTTACTCTTAATACTGGTACGGAACAGTAGCTTATATTATAATTGACTGATTTCGTAGGGTTGAACCTGCTTACGTCTCCTGAATCATCCCTGTAGTATTTAATAGAGACGTGAGAAAATCTTCGAATGCTGTTTTGTTTCTTTTTAAAAATAAAAGAATGTGTCCTTTGAGTAAAACGAGGTCCCCTCCAGGGCCCATAGATTATTTCCACTCTGTGTATAGCGCTTTGGATGCAATAGACTAATACTCGAAGCGACGAGCGAGCAGACAGTTTTACCTTCATTGGAACAGTTGATACAAGTCCGGTCAAATTATATTAGCTGACAAGACTTTATAGTATCTATTCTGAATCGCAATGCTGACATCCAGCGGCTTTCTTACCTGGAAAAAATAAATAAATTACCATAAGTAATGTTAAAAGGACGTTTGTTTATTTTTAAAAGTTTTTATTCATTATAATAAAACAACTTAAGGTTCCGAGTCGGTCGGTTTTCCATACAAACATAAAGAGGGTCATGGTTTGCTTCTACGGCATCAGTTACGTATGTTTGAAATGTAATATGTAAGATGGTCACACATATGCCAGAAGGTCTTAATACCATTAATGTGAGACCATTTTTCTGTTGTTTAAGGTGATTCGAATCGGTCAGTATTGCATATAAACATAGAGGGTCATTATTTGCTCCCACGGCATCAATTATGTTTAAAATATGTTTTATTTTGCAGCTTGATACACTTTATTTGCGCGAAACGACATGAAAACTCTCAAAAAGTCGAAAGGAATGTAATTTTAGCAATAAACGATTACTTAGTTTCAAATGATGCTGATAGAGTTCCAATTGCATGTTAATTCAGATTTTTGGGACTTCTTATGTTATTTAGCGCAAACAAAATGTATCAACTATAAAATAACACATATTTTAAACATAATTGATGCCCCTCTTTATGTGTATATGAAATACCGACCGATAGCATATCTGTGACCTTACATATTAGGCCCATTCGGATTCTTGAATAAACACGAAAGTTCCGCATTTGCGGATTTTAATATCCGCTACACCCCTCCACTAAAGCAGATTTACCTTGTTGCCCTTTTCTAATTTGACCTCATTATTGTATCTCGGCGTGGGCAGCGACGGCGGTGTTCAAAAGTACCTGCCGCGTTTGCCCTTTGCCTATACAATTAACCAATTCCCTTTCACATAATTTAGTTTTTCTTAAAGGTAAAGGGCACCTGAATGTTATATAGCTATATGCTGTGCCATCATTTTCATCGCCTGATTATTTCAATCTAATCAGGCTCGAACTTAAACAAGTAATAGCTTAAGTTTGAGCCTGGTTAATTGTATTTATTAGGTTCTAATAATCGGATAGGACAGTTGGTATTGCGTCTGATATTTATCATAAATATAGTATTATTTTATTAAGGTTCTGTTTCCACAGGATGCTACTCTATTACCTTAGGGTCTATTGTATGTTTCTCTGTCATATCCTAGCCTATGACAGACCTATGACTCATAGGGATGTGCCTTTTGAACAGTTAGGTAGACACTTGAAAACTTTCTCATACAATATCATAGCCTCTATACGCTATACCAAGTAAGATTTATTCGAAATTCGTATAGTCGTACGGAACCCTTGGTTTACTACTCACACACTTATTCGGTTTTTTTAGGGTTCCGTAGCCAAAATGGCAAAAACGGAACCCTTATAGTTTCGTCGTGTCCGTCCGTCTGTCTGTCTGTCCGTCTGTCCGTATGTCACAGGCATTTTACTCAAAAACTACATGATGGATATTGATGAAATTTGGAATATAGGTGTCTTGTATGAGCCGCTACTTAGTTTGGTAGTTAAACAACTAAAATAAATATTTTTAGGGGGGGCACTCCATACATGTTACAGAAGTTAAAAAAAAATATTTTCAACAAGATGGAATTAACTTTTTTTGAGTTATTGCCGATAAACTGCGCTTCTCAACAAAAGGACGTAATTGCTATGAAGATACGCTCTTTTGTTGTTATACTTTTTTAACATCGTATTTTTTACCTTATATTTACGGCTATGGAACCCTACACTGAGCATGGTCCGATATGCTCTTGGCCAGTTATTTTCTATTTAGTTGATCTACTTCAGGCCACAAAGCCCATTTTAAGGTAACGCTGTCTGTTGCTACAATTAAGACCCGACTATTTAGAAAATTGTTCACCAAAACGTTACTTTAGCTATTTATGTTTCAATTCCCGTAATTGCCGCGTAAAAGGGTTGTATTGACTACATATTTCTGGCGAGTTAGTACGTTTCATGCGCGACAGAATAGTTTTGTCAATCATTCACTCGTCTAATGGAACGACAATCCTGCCCTGTTTTCGTACAGTCGGTCGGAAGGCAGTAGGTATAGGGAACGTGCACGAACTATAGGTGGCAGCACTAAACGACAAAAGAGACACGGGTGGACAATAAAGGAAACTATCACCCCTGTCAAATCAAGCTGTCAATGTCAATGACAATATCTAAGTGTTAATGTCAAATATAGTAAGTCGTAGCTACACTGACGTTAATCGACCTTCATCGCGATAAATTAACGGCGTTTTCGTCATTGTGGCCCCAGCATGAGAGGGTATATGATTTAGATTGGCGGCACCAGTTGGCAGCACCTTCGTCGTGCACGTTCCCTATATGGGTAAGGCCACGGCCCCACGGGCGTTTCAAGTTTCAACCACCCTTTCCCGTGCGTACCAAATATATAAATATATGTACGATGAAAAATGCATAAACCTTCGAGGAGCATAGATAAAAATTTAACGAATCCTCTTATTTTCATTTAAAGCATTAGTTATCGTATATTATGGATATATCATTTTTTTATACAACTAGGGTGGCAAGCAAGCATACGGCCTGCCTGATGGTAAGCAGTCACCGCAGCCTATGGACGATTGCAACACCAGGGATATTTTTCGTAAAACACGGGAAAGGGCAGTTGAAACGTTCCGTAGCCTTACCCCTACTAATGTCGATCCCGGCTACCCAAAAGACAAAGAAGATATTACAATTATAAGTTAATATGTTATACTGAGAGACCCACATTATGTAATACATAGTAGATTATGATGTTCTTTATTTATATTTTCTTAGTCTACTTTTTATTTAGGGTTCCGTACCCAAAGGGTGCCAACGGAAGCGTATTTACTACGCCTCCGTTGTCTGTCCATTTGTCCGTCTGCCATAGGACTCTAGCTTTTGAATCATAATAGGTAGATACTTGAAATTTTCACAGACTCTCACTGTACATGCTTATTCTATGCAAATAAAGCTATTGTATTATATTCTAACTAAAATAAAGCCACTCAAAGAGTTTCTAAAGCATATAAGTTTTTTTTCTAATGAGGCGAAATAATGGTAGCCATTCGTCACCTCAGCCACTTCAATCCTGGAGCTGTTTACTTAAGTGTCATTATGGCAGTGTACTTTTGTGTGTTGTGTGCTTATGTCTAGTGTTCGTGCGGATACGATTTTGTATCCAGGTCAACAGGACAGGCAGGGTGACTGGTGTAGGGTGGACTGAAAATAACATACCGATGATGTTTACGTTGATATTGGAGTACCTAGTATTACAGTAGAACTTATTGATTTGATATAAGGACTGTTTGACAGTGTCCCAGTAGTTGTCATCTTGAACGTTAAGTCATTAGCAAACATGCGCGCCGTGTCCAGAAGTACCGCCTTCTGTATCTGACCCTTGGTCCAGCCACATGGCGGTAACCTGAGCCAGGTCAAGGTACTTGCTGAGTTTGTCCTTCTCGGCATTTACGAGGTTCTCGTCATGGGGGATGGTGATGTCGACGAGCACTGCCTGGCGCTTGGATTGATCTATTAACACCATATCAGGCTTATTGGCTACAATAGTCCTGTCCGTGATGACAGATCGATCCCAATAGAGCGTGGCACCATTTTCGAGAACCGGCATCTTTTATTCTTATTATTGTCATGAGCTGCTCATGTCAGTCATGTCATAATGTCCGCCAACTTATGTTTTTAAACTGTAGCATTTGAGCGTTCCATGCTGACACAGCAAACAGACCGTTTATAGTTCACCCACATACACGCGACTGCACGCTAAGCGGACGAGTAAACATTCTTAAAATAGAAGTTCAGTCAAGTTTACCGGAGTTTATATTTAACCGCGGCGGTTGACACGCGTTACCTCTGTTTGCACAGTTCAAATTGGAAACTATTTGATTTAGTGTCCTTCTCTTTTCTACATCGCATTCCTCATTGCCAATTATCTGACGGCCTGGTTAAGCTAGACGTCAATGGATCTAATAGGCGCAAACGAACGCGTTATGGCAGTTTTGGGGGACATCTAAGTTCAGCTGGGAACGTATCCAGATTGAAATGATGAAAGGTCGTGATTAACGTCGCGGAAGCAATTTTTTTAACACATTCAGTGCCAAACACCCGACTATCGGTTTCATTTTCTATAGAAATTGGCACAGTATAATAGCAGTTTTTTTTTTTCCGATAAAAGGCACATCAAGCACTAGGATAGGTGCGCGCCGCACCACAAGCAAACATTTAGTAATGCGTAAGAATGTTTCAGTATGAATCGAACTCACACTCTTGTGTAAATACGTGTCGCGCGCTCCTAAACCGCCGACTACTTTGTTCGTCTTTATGCTTTAAAATTGGGAGCTTGGCACTGAATGTGATAATGATAAGGTTCGCCCTCTGTGTCCGTCCGTTGCATCGAAGAGCGCTTGGTGAAATTTACAATCATTAGGAGTCTATCTTGGGGCACTAGCGGTCAAGAGCCTTCCCTCAATTTTTCTATTCTTCCCGATTTTAATCAGGCTATTGCTTCCAGAAGGTTCTACCTTCGGAGATGAGGTCTGCCGAGTTTCCGATTACAGTTATCGGTTTTCCAACCCGCAGAAACCCTTCCTTCGCTCAGTTGGCATGCAGCAGGCGTGAGCAGCCCAGGCCCAGATCCGCTTTAAACTATGCACCAGCCATGGCACAGCGACTATTCGAACCTTAGAGTGTAGTATATTAGATACCATAAGGTAAACGTCCCATTGTTTGACACGCTAATGCCCTTTAGTTGACACCCTGCCATCACCTCATGGCCCATGGCTAATGAAATTGCGTCTACCTTTCTTTAAATTACATTTTATGCATCAATTCGTGGAAAACCATTTAATAGCTCTTGTTTCTCCTGTACATGTGAGTTAGTGTGCATATACAAGTCCTAAATGTGTTTGAAACCATTACATATGAAGTTTAATTGCTTTAATGGTGTTTTGGCTCAGTCTGTTGGGCTTATTGTTTGGAATGACTAACGCAAACGGTAAACATGAGCCCTCAAATTTGCGTTCGCTTGTAGTGTGTTCAAACAAACAACTCGACTGTAACTTCGTCCAGTAATTGCTACAAACAACCTTAACTACGGATCATGCTTGACGGAGGCCACGTGCACCAGACGTGTGGACTGTTGGGGAAGTTATGCTAGAGATGTTACGTTTCTGGAAATATTCCCCATTCGTATGGGGAGTATAGTATTTCTAGGAACGGCATATCTCTATTTATGACACAAAATATTGTAAAAGGTCAAACATACGTAGACCGTATTCATTTGTCATACTTTTTGAAAACAATATGTAGACAATAGACTACGAAATAGATATGAACGCCGACGGTCACTGTCACGGCGGCGGCGAAGCCAAAAAATTAGGAAAACCGGGAAACCATATTTTGATAGCAGAGTAAGCTGTATTTTATTCTTATATTATTAACGAGGACAAAAAAACGGTAATTGTTAATTATGTTATGTGATTTAGTCGATGTAAACGAAAATACGTTCACTCGACTAAATACTGGACGCGACTGAGCGAGCAAACGCGGGCGGGCTACGGGTGTGAGCGAGAAAGCAAGCCGCAATTTGTTGCGGCGGCGCGCCGCGTGTTTTGTTCGGCGGCGGCGCGCCGTTCATATCTACTACGAAAGGTGCACACGAAAGCGCGTATCTTAAGAGAAATGAAGTAAAAGTAAAGGAATTTACGGATCATGATCAATCTCGTGAAGTGAAAAGAACAGATAGTTCGTCGGTTCTATGATGCAGAAACTAGGCGTATAATGCTACGCGTTGTCGCGCGATAAATAAATGATAAAGCATCAGTCACTCTCACGCACTATTTGATAGAACGTGACGGATGCTTTATCAGTTGGTTCTTCGTCACTGGCACTCCCGTGGTTGATCCGCTGGTCAGTTGATGGTGGTGGATGGTTTTCTCCAACACTCAGTTTAACATTTATGTCCAGCCTAGGTATTTTCGAGGTTAGTATTCACAGAGCTGTACTTTGGGCAATATGCACATGTTCTCGAAATTTTCGTAGCGGTGGCTTTTTTAAAACAGAGAAAACCACGACAAAGAAAAAAACGAATTTGGAAATTAACTGCAGGTTAAAAATGAGGCGAAAAAAATATAAAAAACGGAAACAAATCGACTGCGAAAATAAGCTGCAGAGGAAAAAAGTGAATGGTGATAATCGCTTTCGGGAAAAAAAGCGAAAAGAAAAATTTCAGCAAGGAAAACAAGCGTTTGGGAACCTCATCTAACAAATCTAGTTTAATAAGAGCATGAGTACTATCATTAAAGTTTACGTCTTGTGTGTAAGGTGCAGGCGGTTCTAAATGCACTTTTGCCTTTATAGTATGGCACGTATCCAGTTATTATAGCATCTCCTTTATAGCTCGGTTTATATGTCTTTTACTGGGTCGACTACAATGCCTGCATCTCACTTTATTGTATGAGTACAGTCGTAAACTTGTGCTATACTGCCTACTTCAGTTTTATGCTTGTTTTATTTAAACATCACAAGAATCATCGTCTTATTAAAGGCTCATTAACATGGTATTTAACAATAATCAAAATAAATTAACGCTAACCATCAAATTCTGTTTCCTCAATTGCACGGATGCATGGAAAAAACCTCAAACACTCATTTTCGTGCCATGAATGATGATAAAATGACAAAAACTAAAAATAAAGTACTTTTACCTATTTGACTATGCTAAGCAGTGACGTCACGTCAGTTTTTCTTGGAAACTGCACACTACCTGGACACTTTATAAAAAGAAGCTGATTTGATCTATCAGCAATAGGTGAAGTCAGACGAGTGTAATTTTGTGAGTTGTGACCTGCAGCCTGTTTCAGCTGCAGTAATTCTCGACAATACATTTTGACAACACAGTTTGCGTCGCCGTGTGAAACAAACAGGAGTTTTGTATGAAAACGAATGTAGCTGAAATTACGCGACTCACAACTCAAAAAAATCGGTTGTCTATAAAGTCGGTTTACTGACGATAGTCGAACGTGATAACGTTGACCTTGACCCTGACTTTGACTTTGACTTTGACTTTGACTTTGACTTTGACTCTGACTCTCACTCTGACTCTGACTCTGACTCTGACTTTGACTTTGACTTTGACTTTGACTTCGACTTCGACTTCGACTTGAGTACCAGCCGCCCTTTTCTCAGCAGCAGCAGTGATTTTTTGTCACGATTGGCCGCCCCTAATATCTGGCCGCCCTAGACCCGGGCCTACTAGGCCTTAGGGCAAATCCGCCACTGGTCTCTTGTCATTCAATAGAGATTTTTGACAGCCGTATCTTAGGGAATAAGGGCTATTTTATTAACAATTTGTAAGAAACTATCGTCTTAACGACTTTAGTGCTGGAATAATATAAAGTACCTATTTGACAGGTAACGACCCTGCAAGGTAACGGCCCATGACGTCACACTTTTTCGTGCGTGCAGCCGGCTCCATCGAATTATAAGACGTTATCACGTCAAAAATTACGCTCGTCTTGGCTTCACCCTAATAAGAAGACTAAAACAAGCGAATCGCGTTGTTTTATTAGGTTATTTGGTTGATTAGGCTACAAACAATACGTACCTGTTCCACCAGTGAATTACGCGAGAAACACGAACACAAGAGTATCATCTCACACGACTTGAATCACAAGGCTACTATAGTTCTTTAGTACCCATATCGTGGTTGGAAATGTTTTGCTTCGCTTTAACAGTGCAACATAAACCGTTTATAACTAGAATTTTATTTGTTTTTTTATTCCACGGTATTAGCAAAACCGCTGAATCGCTTTTTTGGACTATTTCGGCTCATGTAGCAATACAGTTTTTAGGGTTCCGTACCAAAATGGTAAAAAAGGAACCCTTATGGTGCGACTCTGTCTGTCTGTCTGTCTGTCTGTCCGTCTGT
This sequence comes from Eudemis profundana, assembly GCA_947034925.1. NCBI lineage: Eukaryota > Metazoa > Arthropoda > Insecta > Lepidoptera > Tortricidae > Eudemis > Eudemis profundana. The sequence continues at coordinate 20,875,767 of OX344805.1, read as the reverse complement.
CACAGCAAGATATCTCAGGATCTACTGATGCTATCGCCTTGAAATTTGGAATAGTGTTAAAAACTGTTAATTTGAGCATATGGAACAGAAAAAAAATTCTATACCTTTTTTACTTTTTTTTTAAAAGGGACCGAAGTGGGATGTCGAAAATCAAAATTTGAGCTAATATATCGAGTGGGATATCAAATGAAAGGGCTTAATATGAAGATTTCAAAACCGTTTTTATTTTTTTTCTTAGACGTGTAGTTTTTGATTTAAGACCAAAAAAGTTTAAAAAATTACCATTCCCCCCCTATTATTTCCGAAGTTACTGAACAGAAAAATCTGTAATAATTACCGATTATTAATATTATCCTAAATATTACAGGAAAAATAAAACGGTTTTCCTAACTTGCAGCGTTTTTTGGAAATTCGCAAAAATCGTAAGACAACCTTATTTGCTCCTACTAAACTAACCGCGGCATATGTCGATGTATGGGGACAACAGTTTTACAAGAGCAAAGTTAAGTTTGTCCCACCATACAATTTTTCTTGAATTATTCACGTATCTAATGACGATTTTGTACGGAACCCTCGGTGCGCGAGTCCGACTCGCACTTGACCGGTTTTTTATTGTGCTCTTCATACTCAATGGCGCACGATTTATAATACAAATAAATATTTACATTCTATCAAAGTTACGAAATATTTCATTACTTAATAAGAAAATACTTTATAGGGTTCCGTAGCTCAAAAGAAAAAAACGGAACACTTATAGGAGCACTTTGTTGTCCGTCTGTCTGTCGGTCTGACCATTGAAAAAAGCAAACTTCTTAGTCAACGCAATCAAAAGATACAGCCGTTTATGCTCCATTTATGCCGCATATTTTGAAGCTAGAGGCGGCCCCTACAATGCATGACATAGCGTTGAAAAAACCCGGAAAAAATCCGTAGATTTCCCAAACAGCTCGTTTTATTCGAAAAAGAAAACAACGAAAATTTCTGTTGCTATTTTAACGAAAAATATGGTTTTTGACTTTCTACTACCATCATACCATCTTCAAAAACCAGCTGGAAGTGCTTAAACATTCATATAACCAAGTTACTGATAAACTTACCATTTCGCATTAAAGAAACGAAAGAAAACGAATATTTCTATTAGACAGACGTTGAAAACTCCGGAAAAAATCAAATGTTTTTTTCCGGCCGTATTGGAAATATTCGTTTTTTTCCGTTTCTTTCTGATTTTTTCGGAAACATAAAATCATGTAATAATGGTAATTTATTAATTCATCCGGGTATAGTATAGACACCCGGCCGCGAAAAGTGAAAACTTCATGACATGAAATCACAGAATGTCACCCACCTTGGGTTGGGTCTCCCCTCGTCTATTGACAATTTGACACGAATCGGCTTAAGCCGGTCAGAAAAACTTTTTGTCCACGTAAGTAATAAGAGGGAAAAAGACGTGATCGCGCCGGCGACAACGTCTTTAGGTACTCTCCAATCCTAAATTCTGTATCTTTAGGGCCGACGCTACTGAAGCGGGTGCACGGAGCGGGCGCAAGGGGCGGGCGGGCAAAACTATGGCACCCGCGGCGGTTCACTTAGCGCTGCTCTAGTTCATTACATACCTAGGGAGGTAAAACAAAGAATGTCTCAGATCACAGGTATTGGACCTGAGGCGATCTGGAGGTGACCTGAATATACGATCTGAGGCCCGTAGTAAGTAATATTACATCTCTCCAAGTGTGATTTTCCGCACGCGTAGCGGGCAGTCATTGCCACTTTATGAACAGGTGTGACGTAAATATTTTTCAATATGCATCCGCGAGGTGTGCACTGCACCCGCTCCGTGCAAACCGCATCAGCTAGCGTCGGCCCTAACTCATGTGCTGACTGAGAGAAAAATCAGCCTGAGCGCTCTGACATGACCAGAGCGGACGCCGTAAACGCGCCGTGGGAGGCACGCCTATAATTAGCGCGTGTCCGGCCATTGTCGGCTAACGCGCCTGACGTCGGTCGGACGCCATAATAGGTGCGTGTAAACAATAGATCTTGCGCCGTACATCGACAACGGAGACGTTTCCGCGGGGAGCATTGAGTACATACGGGTTCAACATATTTCCATAACCTACTAGTACCCCCGTCGTGGCGAACATAAAAATCGGGGTGAGGTCGCAAATAATCGCACAACGCTGAATATGTTGGGATGTTGTTAGGATACATATAAGTAGTTTAAACTCGATTTTGCAGTTTCGAAAAAGTTGTGCTAAATGTGTGGTGGTCGAAAAACACCGAAATTTTCGGTAATTTTTCAGAGTTTAGTTTACAACTTCTAAATAATGCGTTTTAGGGAAAAGTTATCTATTATACTATTAAAATAGATAAAATTCCCTACAATATGAGTGTAATTATAACTCTGTATGTTTAGAAAATGTTGAGTTATGGTATTTAAAAAAATAGCCATTTTTCCTAAAAAATACTAATTTGTACTTTTAGCTATCTTTTAATCCAAATATTGGCTGAATTATTCATTCTTTGATAAAATTGCCTATAAAAGAGTAATAAAGCTGTTATTCAGCTTTATTTTTAGACTAAGTTGAACCCTGTACAACCAATAGTTCTCCAGTTATCGAACGATAACGAATCATTAGAGAACTCTCATTTCTGAAGAATAGTGCTCAAAAGTAAATTTTATTTTCCATGTAATGTTCGTTATAAATAGTACTGTGTTTACAATAGTACATTACACAACTAGGGTGGTAAAACAAAGAAAGCCCGAGATCGCAGATGTTTGCGGCCCGAGCTGCAAGCGAGGGACGTAAATATGCGATCGAGGGCTTCTTTATTAACTCCCGTATTGTGTACAGCGGCTTTTTCCGTACGCGCAGCGTGCGGAAAAAGCCACTTTATGGCCAGTTGTGGCATAAATCTCATATTTTTAAAATGATCTGGAGATTTAAATATGTGTGAGGTCTGGGTATCGTCGTAAGTAACGATAACGTGTAACAAATATCAAGACGAATGGTATAAGTATTAAGTGGACTTGATAATTTACTTAATGTTTACTATGATTGAGTCTAAAGTAATTTATAACAAATATTTATATGACAGTTTGAGTAGATGACGTTTTTTGGATAAGTTGAATATCATCAACAATTTGAGATTGGTTACAAACTTATTAACTTGAGAAGTGCATTTGACGCTATTATTTCTCTTTAGGCTTACGTCGGCACTCTATATTAGCTCCACCCCCTTGGGCACCTAACTCGTGGGGCCATTTTAGGGCCAGTTATTCTACGACATTTTTACATTTCGATGTTTTGGAACGTAACATCAAACGTTTGTTGCGAGTCCTCTATTGTCAGATCTGGTAAACCTTTAATGAGGAAGACGACACGTTTAGCTTAGTGGGAGTGAGACCGCCCACGAAGCTAGAGGTCCCGGGCTCAAACCCTGGTAAGGGCAAATATTTGTGTGATGAGCCCGAGTATTTGTTCCTGACTGAATGTTTCTATCTATTAAAGTACGTGTTTATCTAAGTATGTATATTGTCATCTAGCACCCTTAATACAAAACACGGGTTCATTTGGGATTACATTGATGTGTATGAGAAGTCCCGTGATATTAATACTAATTTACATTATGTCGCGTATTGCTCCGCAGGAGTCAACTAAGGGCCCGGAATATGTGCGTTGCAGTGGAGCGTGCATGTTACGTCCCAGGCCATTGCAATGTAAAAATGTGGTAGAATAACTGGCCCTAAAATGGCCCCACGAGCTAGGTGCCCAAGAGGGTGGAGCTAATATAGAGTGCCAACGTAAGCCTAAAGAGAAATAATAGCGTCAAATGAACTTCTCAAGTTAATAAGTTTGTAACCAATCTCAGATTGTTGATGATATTCAACTTATCCAAAAAACGTCATCTACTCAAACTGTCATATAAATATTTGTTATAAATTACTTTAGACTCAATCATAGTAAACATTAAGTAAGTTATCAACTCCACTTTATACATTATACCATTCGTCTTGATGTAAAAAATTGGTCGTTATGGGGTAAATTTCAACGTCTGTTTTGTTACACGTTATCGTTCCTTACATTATATGTCGATACCCAGACCGCACACATATAACATCTCCAGATCATTTTAAATAAATGAGATTTGTAAACGCAGTCCCATTTATAACGAACATTACATGGAAAATAAAAATTTACTTTATGAGCACTATTCTTCAGAAATGAGAGTTCTCTAATGATTCATTATCATTCGATAACTGGAGAACTATTGGTTGTACAGGGTTCAATTTAGTGTTAAAATAAAGCTGAATAACTGCTATATAACTCTTTTTTAGACAATTCTGTCAAAGGATGAGTAATTCAGCCAATATTTGGGTTAAAAGAGAGCTAAAAGTACAAATTAGAACTTTTTAGTAAAAATGACTATTTTTTGAAGTACCATATCTCAACATTTCCTAAACATACAGAGTTATAATTACACTCATATTGTAAGAAATTTTATCTACTTTAATAGTATCATAGACAACTTTTACCTAAAACGCATTTTTTAGAAGGTATAAACCAAACTCTGAAAAATGACCAAAATTTTCAGTGTTTTTCCATCACCATACATTTAGCACAACTTTTTCGAAACTGCAAAATCGAGTTTAAACTACTTATATGTATTCTAACAACATCCCAACATATTCAGCGTTGTGCGATTTTTTGCGACCTCGAATGTTCGAAATGACTGGGTCATAGATCAAACTCTTGATAATGACTGACCAGTGACCACATAACCTAAGAGCCTTATCACACTTGCGAATTGCGAGCGAGCTGCGGGCGAGTTAGGCTGCGTTTCCACCGGAGCTGTGCGAGGTAGCTAAGCGGTGTGCGAGGAAAATTTCCACCAATGCCGGGCCGCGCTGAGCGAGGCTAGGCACGTTGATTGGTGGATTTTTTCCTCGCACACCGCTTAGCTACCTCGTACAGCTCTGGACAAACGCAGCCTTAGAAGCGAAGTTGCATACAAATGTCGCTCGCGACTGGTTTTGTATGGAAACTCGCCCGCAGCTCGCCCGCAAATCGCTAGTGTGATGAGGCCCTAAGTGGAAAGCACTACATTTTGGTTTAGCAGATTTCCACAATCTACCTGATCAAATTCTTAATAATTATTGACTATATGATCTGAGCGGAAAGTACCACGTTTTGGTATAACAGATTCACATCATTTACTTAACCAAATTCTCTTCATCATTTTGTATATCATTGTTAATAGAAAATTACCCAAATTCATTGTCCGTGAGTTTAACATACGTGGTTTAATCCGTTACAGTTGTTGTTTTTTTACTAAAACCAGTATTAAAAACTAATAAAGAAACATCATGTTTCTTTAATATAGTTAAACCGGTTTATTCAATACTTGTGGCCGAGACTGTCAGCTGTTTCTCCGTTAGCGCGAGGTCTATTAGCTCCACAGTCGGATTATCCGGCGAAAGTACTTGTAATCAGTTAGTGAAGCACTATGTGATATTCTGTTTGATAAGTGGATCCACATAATACCACACAAGGCCTTTGCAAATGTTGCCTCTCCAGAGGGGCTTAGCCAGCGACCAGAAAGAGCACGCGTTATACGATAGAGAGCAAGAACCATTAAAACAAGAGGAATGTCATTCTCCATACTTTGGATCGTACCCCGACCGCAAGGGGATATCCAGGCAAAAACTAGATGGCGCTAAAAAACTAAACATTTAACGATGGTATAATTGAACAAAGAAACATAGTACACTAACAATTAGTTCGTAAACAGCTAATAATAAATAAATTCTAACATTTAAATACTGTGTCAAGCTTGCAAAGTTGAATAATTGTAAATAATAATAATTATTATACCAAGCTTATACATAGATGGCGTTGAAATATAGGGGAACAGCTTTTTGTATGGAGAATGACAGTCCTCTTGTTTTAATGGTCCTTGATAGAGAGACTATCGGATGCGGTGCGTTCCGTTCTGTGGTTAACCCGAACGCCAGTTTTGTAAGAAAGACAAATTTCTGTAGTACTATTACATACTTATTCTGTGACTATACCCTGGGTATGAAACAGATAAACAAACTCAACGAATTTAAAATGATTAATTAAGACAGAAGATGATAGATGAGTTGGAAATTGGCAGTGATGTGCGTCAGACATATATCTGGGAAATCCAGATCCAATTATAATTAATCTTCCTCGAGTTTTTATTATACTGTTGCAATAAATGGCAATCGAAATGGGTTTGCAAATAAATTCCCCTGAAAATTGTCAGTACATAATATTAAAACGTAACATATCAATGATCTACAACTTATTCAATAATAAATGGCATTGAGTGACGAGTGTGATGTGATTTGGTATTTTAAATCAGGCTTATTGTCCAACTTTACACTAGTTACTCGTTTAGAAAAAGTTTATTAGTTCAAATGTTAAGGTTATTTAGTTAGTTCAATTGTTAGTTACGTTATGTACCGTGTGACTAGTTGGTTACGTTAACCGCTGAATAAATCAACCTACAGTTGTGTAATTTAGAATTTCACCATCAATCCGTTTCTAATATAATTTGCCAAATGCTCTAGTAACATTGTTAATGGGGGGGGGGGGGGGGGGGGGGTCGTACTGTCCGTCAAAATCGAAGCGACGAGCTGAGCGACATATTTTGACTTCCGATTACGAATTGTTATTAGGTCACTGGCTAAATTATGTTAGGAACTAATCTGACGGCAAACTTCCGAATTACCTTGCAGATCATCTAACCCCAGTATCCACTGCACAAACAGAAGTTTCTACAAACCGGATATCCACTAAAACTACTAAGAATTGTGCGAACTGCAATAAAAACGCAGGTATACAATCAAAGAAAGCTGCTGATCTTGTTGATATTGTTTGGTTAAGTTTAAATGATTAAATTAGGTTACTGACTAGTAGACGAATGATGGTAAAAAATGATAAAGGGTTATTCTTCAGAAATATGTCTGCGGTCACCTTATTCCTCTGGCCCAAATGCATGGAGACAGAGTAATAAGTCGCAGACATATTTCTGAAGAATAACTCTAAAGCATCCACCACATTCCGACAAATAGTGTCTGAGAGACCGGATGCTTTATCATTTATTTATCGTGCGACAAAGCGTAGCATCATAAGCCTACAGGTTAACAAAGTACGCCTAACAATCATGGCCTTCAGTCATGAAGCTATGACCATAGAGTGATAGACAAGTAGTTCACACAGTTGGGCGTAACAACCATGCATCTGGCAGCAGGGTCGTGTAGGAGTAAGCGTAAACAGCCGATCTTAAATATATTGTAGCCGCAGACCAGAGACAGTACTGCGCGAGTGAGTAAGGTCACGTAGGCAGGTCATACATAGTTTTTAGTGTGAGTTAGTTCGCGTCTTTACTGTGGACATCACCAAAATAAAGGGCTTAAATGGTGTCATTTTCTTATAAGAACCTTACAAGCCAGTACACAGCAGTACTAATACTACTAGACTTTTAAATTATAAACATAATGATATATATCCACCAATTTTAACGTGTTTGGTTAAAAATACCAACGGGATCTTTTATAGGATAAATAGTCGAAAAAACATCAAAACTCAACTTAAATCATAGAGAAAATAGTATAAATCTAAAAAATTCAATCGTTAAAGGCCTATCTAAGTAAGCTTATGATGTTATGATACTAGGCTTTGTACATCGATAAATAAGTGATAAAGCATCCGTCACGTTCTGCTGACATACAAAGTGCTCGCGAGGAAACCGCATAATTTTGCCAGCGTATTCCTGATCATGTTTAGAAAAGAAAATGTCGTATAAAGTAAGGTGAACACAGATTAGTTTTCAAGTTTTTAATTATTTTAGATTTGTACCTTTGTTAATCAACTTTATACTTGCGATGTTGCGAGACCGACACACTACGGAAATTGTTGTTTAATGTGTCCAATTTTTCACTTTGACATTTGACGCTAATCAATAAAGTTCCAAAATATCACTCATTTAAAACAATCATGCCAGCTCATCCTAAGGCATTGTGTTACTGGTGAACTAATAATAATTTATTTAATTTGTGTGAAAAGTAAAAAAAAGTTAAAAATCATATTTCGACTAGTGTTCATATAATGTTATTTAATATTTAATTATTACTATGGTAAATTTATGCGGGTTCCTCGCAAACACCCTGTATAGTGTGTGAGAGTTATTTATCGCGCGACAAAGCGTAGCATCATAAGCCTATGGTTACAAGCCCTGGCTGTTAGTCTATGATGCTAGTTGTTGCGATGTGGTCGAACGCCGTGCGGTGTGCGCGGATCCGCTACAGCGTTATTTCCTCCGGAATGGCGGCCGTTCCGGCGTGGGTGCAATTGTCGCGGTTGACGGCGCCAGTTAACTCGCTCGTTCGATCGAGAACACGAATTGGGTAAGTCAAGTTCTTCAAAAAAAAAGCAAACTTATCTGTGTGAAGTCTGTGTCAGCTGACAATTGTGACAGACCAAACTTCACACAGACACGTTTGTTTTTTTTTACGAATTTAGGCACTAATTTTGTCAGTCCGGCGTCCCTTTTTTTAAGTGAGTTTAACACGACATTTTGGAAGAATTACAGGGAATAAAAATGCAATAGGGGTATTTTCTAGATCATTACGCCGGGAACTATCGAAAAAATATATAAATTGCACACTTTTGAAAATCTTGACTTACCCAATAGGGTATTTGACAACAATCAAAATAAATTCATTAACTCTAACCAGCAAATTACGCTTCCAAAACAGCCCGGATAAAATCATTCAAACTTATTTTCGTGCCATCAACGATTTTACAATGACGAAAACTAAAAATAAGGCACCATGTTGAGCATGACGTCACAAGATAGTATTTCATACTAAACTGCATACTTTCGGAGCGTTTTGACACTTCATAAAAAGAAGCTGATTTGAACTGTCATCAAGTAGCCTATTGTGAGGTTTTGCGGGTCCTGTCACAAGTCAAGCTTTAGTTGTGTACCTACATGTACAGCCAGCTGCAGAGAAAAGGAACCTCTGTTATACATTCGTAGTACGGTTGGGGTTTTTTCTCTCTACAGCTGACTGTACATTCAGGCGGGTAACTTTCGCGTAAAGAACATTTTGTCTTTGAATTTTATCATAACTTAACAACCGCATTTTGTCCAAACTTACATATTTTCAACAACTTCAGTGTCTACATATATCATCCGCATTCCTATGGCATGCTACAGCCAAAGTCAGGGGCACATTTTCTTCAACAAATCGTCCTACTGATGGCATTGCCAATGGAATGGTACCGTATATTGCGTGGTGAAGATTGTACTCGAAATCATGATTCCCGAGTTAACCCCCTACCCGTAAGAAAAACTATTGCCATGCTGAGCGTAGTAAAAGGGTTCCGTGAACATCAAAATAATAATAATTTTCATTTTTAAAATAGTAACACCTATCATTTTGCGTGTTATAAAAATTACACTTACAATCATGTCAAACTACATAATATGTATAACTGGAAACCCTTAACCTGCATTGTATGTACCTGATATGATATTGGAAAGCCCCAATTTTCCGTTTTCACAATGTATCGGCGTTTGTGGGCCGTGCCCGCGTCCGGTGTTATAGGTAGTTCCATGAGAGTTGAAGTGAATGATTACACACACAGCTACATGCATGAAGTACACATTGCAAAAAAAGTGAATTAATGAAATGAAAGAGTGAGTAAATAAACACAAGTCTATAGTTTAAAGAAACTTTTTGGTCTATCTTGCAATTCACTGTTGAACCTGCTATCGGTACGAAAAAAGAACAGTAATTTCAAAATCCCGCTGTCATTACATGACATGACAGTGTTGTTACGTGCATGGCCTCAACTCTCGTGAAACTACCTATAGTTTGCGACCCCTGTCACGGCCGACAACTTAACTGACATATATATCAATGTTTTTCCCGGCGCTTCCTTGCATTACGAGTATTTTTCCGTCGCATTGTTTACAAATCCTTCGGGAAAGGTTCATTTTCCGGGATTAAGTAACATTTAGTAAAAGTAGCAACTAGTACTATAAAAATTCTGTCGCCCTGTTGCTTTATTTTCATAAATCAAGGACATACCATGGTATAATAAAACAAAGTATATGTTCTTTCGCCTGTTGCCACGTATATGAGCTTCAAGGACGTAATCAAGTTCACAGGGAGTCATCAATTTTCACAAAAAGAATATACATCATCATCATCATTTCAACCTTGAAACGTACACTGCTGGATATCTCTCTCTCTCTCTGTCTGTCCCAAAGACTTCCACAACGAACGGTCACACGCCTTTTCCCTCCATAGAATTCTCGTGACCTTAACCAGGTTGTCAGACCATCTTGTGGAGGGCCTCTCTACGCTACGTCTACTGGTTCTTAGTCTACATTCGAGTACATTTTACGTCCCATCGGCCGCAGATTCTTCAGCTCATGAACAGCCCATTCTTATTTTAACTTGCTACCTTTGGCAGCGAATGCCGGTCACCTGAGTTCTTTTTTTTGATTACCTGGCAGCTTGTAGGACACCAGTTTTGGGCCCTGCAACAGGATGATCCCTGGCTGTACGGGGGAGGGGGGGGGGGGGGGGGCTAGTACGGCTAGTACCCGTACGGATATACTATGTGTTTAAAAAGGAAGCTAACAGAACTATATGTAAGTGCAGTTGTTTTAATTTAGCCTAACTGATTCAAAGTGGTGTAATTGCGAGTGTGCATATGTATGTATATCCTAATTGCGAGTGTAGGCCACCTTAGTTCTTCTACGGAGTTGTTATTTATACCATGCTCGGGCCAAACACAACCATTTACAACAAGGGCTTGAGTAATTATTGTAACTCTCTACCAATGACCTATATTATATGTACATGATGGAAAGCCCCTATTTCCGGGCATCGCGGTGTATCGACATTTGTCGGTCGCGTCCGGTGTGTCTTGTCGACCCACGTCACGGTTGACATCGATACAGTAACCGACACGTCATATTATTAGCCTGTTTGAATTGACAACGGTTATAAATACGACCTTACAACTGCCCCAGGTGATTTGGGCATTTCTTCTTTTTGGGTTCCGTACCTCAAAAGGATAAAACGGAATCCTTATAAGATCACTTTGTTGTCCGTCTGTCCGTTTGTCTGTCTGTCAAGACCCTTTATTTCGGGAACACGTGAAGGTATCGAGTTGAAATTACTTCAGTTGCCGTCTATGTAATAATAATGGTATAATTGATTGTTCAAATACCACCAAATAAAATGGAGAAAATATATTTTCCATCACTAAATTACACTTTTGGCGTCAAACGCCAAGCAAAAAACGTTACACGCTTAGTTGCCATACAAATCGACGAACTTCCTTCTATGTCGATATATTTCGGTGTGTCTGGCGGTGTCCCGCTAGGGTTGCCAGATTTACCCTATCATCGGGAGCAGCAAATAATATGTCGGGATTAGGGTTAGACTTTGGTCGGGAGATGCCCCGCGCGCTCGACGCGCGAGCTTTTTTTTTAGCCTGAAAGAGCAGAAATTTTCGCCGGCCGGACCACCTTGAGTGGATCGGACTAAGTTTTAAAATGAAGTCGTTTGTCGGGAGTCGGGAGGACATACAAAAATCGGGAGAATCCCGCCAATTCCCGACCATCTGGCAATCCTATGTCCCGCCATCTGTGCCTGTTCTTGGCGTCGTGAGTTGCGACGTGCAGTTGGCTGACCAGAGTGGAACGTGATCTTGCCAGTAACAACGAGTTGTTCAAGATACCTTCTTTCTATGTGACCGAAAAATTGAATCGATTATTCTGAGTAGTTAGGGCCTTATTACAATCGCGACTTGAAGGCGAGCTGCGGGCGAGTTTCCATACAAAACCAGTCGCGGCGATCTCGCAGCGAGTTCGCCGCGAGCGACATTTGTATGGAACTTCGCTTCTAACTCGCCCGCAGCTCGCTCGCAATTCGCAAGTGTTATAAGGCTCTTATACGGATGCTTGACAGTCTGATCTTGGCGATATTAATGTTATCTCATGTAAAAAGGACGTGGTTGCCCCCCCCCTTTCCCAGCTGCAACAACTTGCAATTACTGCTATAAGTCTGCGCCGAGAGTCGAACCCGCATCGAGTAATAACGTCGTGTTTGTTCTCGTCGGATACAACTCGATGCTAACTTTAACCGCTCACGAGTTATTGAGTGCCGGTAGGGTTGTCACTAAATTGACATTTAATGTGGATAAACTGACATAGCTACCGGTGTCAAAGTGATAATGGGCCGGGAAGCACCGATGACTGATGGGGCTTCAAAATTCTTGAACAGAGAGACCATCCGAAAGGCAAAAAGCATACTATAAGTTGTGACAGTCTTTAGAGGATAGGAGCCCTATATTCAGTAGTCTCTAGGTTGAAATGATAATGATGATGATGGATAAACCACCTCTAATAGAAAAAAGACTTGCGAACTTTGTATTATTAAACCGCTACATACAGTTGGCGAGAACGAGCACGCATGTCATGTTGTTTTCTCGACTACTCTTCACGACCAAGTCATGACGTCAGCATTACTCTTTTTTTTAAGAAAAGGATATTTTAAAGGATTGTTTTTTTGGTTTGTGGGTGATTTGATATATATTATATTTTTTTGTCACAGCATCTCTAAATATGGCATGTTAACATGTACGAGTTATTTATACTCGTCATAAAGTCAAGACAAGGAATTGAATTCGACTTTTATACTAACTACGCAATCCGTGCACTGATAAATGAATTAGAAAGTTTGCATGCAGGCGACTGACAACCCTGGCGGGGTGGGCGACATTTCCATGCTAAGAGTTGTTTGCGATGCAATCGGAGCATCCTCCTACACCGTACTGCTAAAATGTTATAACTCCATACAAATGTATACTGCACTTACGTCTTTTCCCTTCTAACTTGTCAGTATTGCGTCTATACATACTATACTGCATAAAGAATAGATTTACATGTATATCTATTTGTTGTAAATTGATCTGTCTAGCCAGGATTCCCAGTAAAACTTGAATTGGGTGGTTGACTCATTTTGCATTTTACAATGTTTTCCGTACTGAGTAGTGAGTCATCGATGTATTTTATCATAGCCACGAGTCATTGTAAAAGTCGTTCTTAGAATTAGATTCCAGACTATTAGAATTGCACTGGTGATATTCTTATAGCCTAGACTAACTAAATACTTATGTACCTAAACCTATATAGCCCTAACACCATCCACCATCGTTCGCGGAGGTACCTAATAGTAGTTTATGCAACGGATACATAATGAGGGACCTTAAAACACAAGTGTGGTTTTATGAAACGAGCTGAAGGCGTGTTTTATAACAAGCTCACACGAGTGTTTTAAGGCCTAATTATGTACAATTGCATAAAATATGTTATCTACACACATATTATAAATCCTCAATCATGTGATCGGGAACCGTAAGAATGACCGCCATTGCACCCATGACCCAAGTAGATTTCAAAGCATGACCTACTTTTTCAATGTTATTATGATATTTCGTACATTATTATAACATTGGCACAGATACCACACTGATGTTACATTACTGATTGCAATAATGGTGGTCATTAAACCGTATGGTTTCCGCATGCATAATAGAGGATTTATGATATGGGTGTAGATGAAATAAGTGGTTATAGATGCCAGGAACTTTTATGATAATTTAGTTGATCTATAATCTATACTTAATCTATACCAAATTTCTTGGAAATTGGTCCAATAGTTTTTGCGCGATGCCCGTAAACAAATAGTCAAACCGACAAACAAACAAAAATCCAAAAATGACTTTTAACACTCACTACCACCCGTTACTTTAAAGTACAAACACAACAAACACAGTCTTGCTGCGATTTTATTACAAGTATGCCCCCATTTATTATAAGTAATTTACTATACGTAATCCCAAATAAACAATCAGTACAAACAATCTACCCAGCTTATTACACAAACATGTAGTTGTAGACAGTATAATAACACGCGTGCAGTCGTCGACCTTCGCGAAACATTTCGTGGGCCACGTTTTAATTGCTGTCGAAATGGTTCGTTTACGTTGCGGGGCACTTTCAGACATTTTCTTAAAACTATTGGCACTATGACTACTGTGGGCTTGCCCATGCCCGTTAATTAATAGACGCAAAGTTCTACCTTTATAAAAAAACAGATAATCAAAGAATTAGGTATAGAACTACTTATTCGATTTAGAAACGATTGACTACTTAGTTTCGATTTTACTAATCCAATTGTACGAGTATTACTAAACAATGATGAAAAAAAACTGGCTAGTGGCTAAGCTGTTGGCGGGCCGCTGATGCCGCAAACGGCCCGCGGGCCACGGGTTGAAGACCCCTGGTATAGAGAATAATCGCGTTTACGTCCGCCCTTTGAGTCTAAAGGTCTCTGCCCACCACACCGTACCATACCATGACCGTAATATGATCGTATCAGGTATGGTATGACAAATGCTGGTCGGTGACGGAACGTGCCCACTAAGGCATAGTCTCATACTTTTCAATACAAGGAATATTTATTTTGCCTGACACGTCCATAGTATGATACGCTGTAGATCAGACACCTTAAAGGTATCGATAGGGTTTAGAAAATATCATAGATCATGTTAGAGTGTTGTGACGTATACTTTATAGATTTACCAATCTCGTGTCATGAAAGCACTCAGCCTTCGGCCTCGGGCTTGCAATAGACGATCGTTTATAATTCCTTCTATACCGCCTTTAATACACACGCTCATATTACGTCTCTCTAGGCATTTTCTTTCCGCTGCGCAGTAAGAAAATCCGACTTCGTGGCCAAGGGAACACGTAAACTTATGTACACACCGGCCGGTAATAAAGAAAGCCCCGGGTCGTATATTTAACACTAAAAATCTGGGTCATTATTTGCTATACCGCCTTGAGTGCGTAATATACTTGAGTAAATTGTATAATCTTTAAAAAACAAGAATCATTAAAAGAAATCGTATAGTTGATTGAAAAGCTTGAATATTCCCCGCTGTTCCGTAATGGCCGTTTTTACGAGTGCGGATATCATCGCTGGATATCAATGTTTATTGCCCGCTGATTGATGAGATTGATTACTGAAACACTCGTAAAAACATAATAAAACCTTTAAATATTGCCAGTTCTATAACTTATTTTCTTTCAAATTAGTAAAATCGTACTATCTTGAAATGGTGAAATATGTATCTCCACAAAGGTTTTATGAACTAAACTCGTAAGACTCGTGGCAATGCTAGTTTCTAGCTACGATTCTCTTTCAATATATTGTACTGGCATTATTGGAAATTATCCACGATATCGAAGAATAGTCATGCAACACATTCGCTCCGGGGCGCAAACGAAACATTGCATCACAAAACGCTTGTTATAAAACGTCGTGTACATTGGAATAAAACCGATGCTTACATTAAAGTCATAATAATCAATGTTATTGTAATAAAATTGTATAAATAATATGCCTGTAAAATTAAACAAATTTCAACAATTTATTGGTACAAGGATAGCTGAACAACTGGACATTGTTACTTTTTATCCGACTATGCTAAAGCGAATATATGGATTATGTTTTTTTACCCTCACTAGGAATCTTCTAGTGTGCATACAATTATACCATATTTTTTGGAAATAATCTACAACCTAGAAATAATCCATAATCGACGAATACACATGCAATATTCAAATTACGCTCCAGGGCCGGCCACGCCCACAACGCTCTCGTAAAGCGTCGTGCAATATTGAGAAGTTTTACTGACGCTTACATCCAAACCATAATATTTGGAGTGATAAAAATGTCTGACGTTATAATATGCATTTTATTGCCGCTACAGTAAGGTGCGTGTATCGTAGGTTCCATCTATGCTCGCCATCTGATATATTATGATATGATCGAAAGAGCACACAGATTTATTGCAAAAACGCTACATTGCACGGGATATTGATTGATTGAATTTTCAATGATGTCATACATTAATGCACTTTTAAGGAATCAACATATTTACTGGAAATATTTTGAATCCTCATAGCTTAATGTGGAAACACCACAATTTTATTATAATTATAGATACATTGAGCAAATGCATTGAAAAATTAAATACGATCGACTACAGCTAATGCCCGAGCTAATGATGTCATACAATACGCCTATAGCTAAATGTTTAATATTTTGGTCACTCGCTCCAATTGACTAATTATTTTTGTATTAACTGTAGGTACATTCTTAAAAACAAGGCTCATTGACACGAAACGTCCAAAAGCCAAAAACATCAATTTATTATTTTATTAAATTAAAGTGCTTAAGAGTGCTCGTAGTACAAACGTCTAGCAAGCCTACGGCGTAGCAGGGCCCGTTCGTAGCGGCGCTACGGCGTAGCATTCCGTCGCACTTCACTGACTCACTCTGACCTTGACTCGGCCTCTACGACGCACAGACCCGTATATGTATTGTTCGACGACGCATTAGAGGAACTTTACATTATGACCCCTATTCTTGAAGCTACTGTTTCAAATTGGAGGTCTAAAATACTGGTCACTAATAAAGATAAACCAATATACGCATCGAAACATCTCCCGATGCTAGCACAAGAAAATGTGAATATACAGGGTGAAAAATAATTGTGAGCTTAAGATTATTTTGTTATTTGCAGACCTATTAAATAAGATATGTTTTAATATAACACACACTACACAGGTGTGGTAGAGACAGCAAAAAATAGTCCAATCCAAAGTTTCATATATATCGTCATTCGCACACATATTATTTGTGCCTATGGTAATAAAAAGGTGTTCCGATGTATATGGCGCTTTGGATGTTACAGACTATTTGATGCTGACTGTACCATGATGAGTTTTATATAAACTTTCTAACATAAAATTAAAATACAAAAACACCAATTACTACTGAATCTACTGATAATGATTAGTGTTTAGTGTTTATTCGTGTTGTCACAAACTTAAAATATAAATATTATTAGATGTTAGGTTACGCTACCAAAATGTGTTTAAAGTTTAGTTTTAATTTAATTTAAACAGTTTTAGTTTTAGTCACCGAAAATAAGCGTTGTGACGCTGATTTTTTTGCCGTGGCAATATGCTGAGTGAGGCCCTTATTTAGCGCGTACCTGCTCAAGGCATACTGTTGATGTTTCTTTTTATTGTATTATGTTTTTACGCTAAATCAATGATTTCTTTCTTTATTTCAAATGTTTTTGTCTACTTGCAATCTATAGGGCTATAACACTTAAGTCATCGAGGTCAGATGTTTTCTTATTATGCATAAAAACGATTATATTTTTATGTCTTTCTTACGATGGACATAATTCATGCTTAATTACTGTCGCTGGCTTTATGGGTGCTGAGATACAGACGGACAGACGGACGGTAATGGGATATTGATGTCGTCATTAGTCTGTCTCGACTTGTTTATTGTATAACTGGGCCTTGCCTGTAGCTTTGCCTGTTTGTTTAGTGAAATCTGACTCCGAGTGACTCCGGAGTATGCAGCTCAGTAACAGAAATTTTCGAATTTATACAAATAACCGTCAGAATCCCTTTTGGTCATATTTGATCATCGAGAAAAACTACATCGATTGACGACATTTACGAACTTTTCAATAAATTTGACCATACTCACGTATGGTCAAATTGTCACGCATGCTAGCTCTTCAGGTGGCTATCAGCAAACGCGATTACAACCGAAACCAGTACCGATAACAGATAAAGGCCTCCACACTATCCGATGACTTTACCACGTTAAAACAATGCCATCACCTTAATCCTTACGGCAACGAGAGAAGGGTTATAGTCGTTTGATTTGTGAGCAATAAAGTGGTCGATGCTTTAATATTGACATTTCACACGAAAAATAATTGATAAATAGCTGATTCACATACTGATAAGCTCCTGATGTTTTTAACAAGGATTAATTCATTATCTAATGACATCACACGGTTTGGCTGACACCCTGTATTCAATTCAGTGTAGATATTTAGATAAGTTATTCGAATGTTTAGGAGGTAGATATTATGACAAAGCATAAAAAAAGGAACCTATAGATTTGGATGTTGAAATATACGGAGTTGTTGTTCTTAACTTTATCATAGACGTCGCAGTGTGTGAAAATTGAGCTGGTGTAGTTACAAAGTGGGTGCCTTAATACCTGGCCAGAAGAGAAACTGATAGGGTGACGTGAAAATCTCTAGAAAAGCCCTAACCTAACTGCACTATGATTATAAAGTTTGACGTCTCACCACAGTAAACAGAAAGTACAGCTCCATTTACAGTCCGCACGCTATTTCCGTCGATTCGGTTCCTTTTAAGCGCCGGTAAAGACCGTAGCCGGCCGTATAGCGATATCGCGCGCTTCCGGCGTTCGTCGGTGTATCTGAGCATGCAAGCCTGCGTGACCCGCCCAAGACCCTACCGGCACAGTGTAATAGCAGTCATTTTTCATCCTACAAAATGTACATCGCGCGCTTGTATGAGTGCGCGCCGCGAGCCGTGAACGAACGCACTACAAGTAAAGATTCAAGAATGCGTAAGAATTCATAAACATGTGAATTGCTATACCCTACCAGGGTACCTATACCTAGGTTTAAGTCCTAATGTATTGGTTTATGCAATAAATGAATACTGAATACTGCTCCAGTACGGGTGCACTCACACACGCGCTATTTCACGTATGTATGAATACGTGTCGCGCGCTCCTAAACGGCGGAAGTTGGACTACTTCTCCTTCTTTATACTTTGCTATCGATGCCTTCATACCTAAAGGCACCGTCATAGTGTTGAGCCTTAATACTACGGCTATGATTTTTTTTATTGTAATAAGCGGCAAACGAGCCTGATGGAAAGCAGCTATTGTCGCCCATCAATATTTGCAATACCAGAGAAAGATGTTAGTACACGTTGCGTGCGTTGAAAAAATAATTTCGAAAAATCAATCATAGTTGTTGATTTTTCAAAATTATTTTTTGGGAAACCATTAAGCGAGACATTACCCCCCAGAAATGTCATCTGCATACAAAGCGTAGTTTAGTTTTTTAAATAAACGGTTATACTATAGTACAATTACATCTTTTATCACTATTCCTTTAAAAATTTGATCGTTATTAAAATATATAATAAAAATTCAGTGAAAAAAATATTCTATATTTTTCCCGCTCTAATTTTTTAACGATTTATAAATATTTTTCTTCAAATAAAAAATATAACTGCTCATTAATATGCTAATTATGACGATATAAAAAAAAAACTAACAAAACGTTATTGAATTTGCAGATGTCACGGAATATCAATGTAACCGAATCACGCAATCCAAACAATTCACATTTAGCTGTCATTAACGTGTTCTAAACACATCAGGCATTGTTTATTTCCTTGCGTTGTTGCGGTTTTTTGGCATGGTATAAAATCTATTATAATTATGAACAGAACCTAGATAAATAGGAAGACTGTAGTCTTCGATAGTCTCATACTTAAATATCTTTTGTTTCCATTTTACTGCTGACTGTGTTGCAATTATATCTGTTATGTTGTTATATTTATCATAGGTATTGTATGTATGTGTAACACTTGCTTTATAATTAGTTATTTGTGCGCATGCTTTGCGTTTTGCATCGTTTATTCCTCACCACCACCTCGTTTATTTTTGTTAATTTTACATGGACTCCGCTAAGGTCTGGAAGAAATCGTTCTTTAGTGATAAGATAAGATATTTATAATATTTTTTTTTATAATTTTGAATGTTCTTTTGTTGTGGGTGGAATAAAGTATTATTGTATTGTATTGTATTGTATTGTATGTATACAATGGTATCTTAGGTGTCTTAGCTCCACCATTCACTACAATTTAATTTCTCCCCACCTTTTTTTACACACTGTATGCCAGTTGTTCTGTAACTGAAATGTGACCTAATATTGTTTATGTTGGGTTCATTCAACTGTTTACACAACTGTAATATTACACTCGGCACTTACTCATTATCTAAAAATATTCACCAGTTCGAAAAGCGACACTGTGCAAGACTTCGGTCGAGCTTTAAGTGTTAAGAACTGTAATTTAAAATACTAATTTCCTTAGACAATCAACAAAGAAAACATGGGAGTTATAAAAAAAGTCCCTTCCTGAACGGTTATGAAGGGTAATTTAACACCCTTTCTGTCCTCTTCCAGAGTTCTTTCGATAATGGGCCTCCGTAACGAGCATTGCAATTTATAAATTTGGCGAAAATGCCGGCACTTTGGCGTTTATGGCATTTTATTACTTGATATAAAGCGATCGGAATCTTTGTTCTTGGGCAACTGTTCAGTGTTTCTACTGCGTTTATTGTTATTATCGTTCAAGTAAATGACTCGCAAGGAATGGTGATAGACAGTCATATAAGTTTTGGTGGCAAAAACGTCAATTAACTAGGGCCTTCCTTCCGATATGAAAATCGATAACTGTTTCAAATACTTATTTCGAAGTGACATTTCATAGTTGATATTGAGTTACTTAAAAATAAATTACCTAACTAAAAAGCTAATCACTTACCCATCGATGTTATATGTATAATGATGATATATTATATACCTAATATAAGTAATTCATACGTATACTTTTTAGGGATTTTAAGATTCAGATAAACATCAATTTTAACAAATAAAACAGACTTTATACTGTATATAAAGGTATACGAGTTGCATTATCATAGTATACGTTATCTTATAGTCATAACTGTCATAAGAAAGTACAATTTGCAGATAGATGAATATCGTTGGGAAGTCCCTAGGACAATTTTATTCGTGCCACAAAAACTTATATGTCTAGTGATAAGAGTTGGGTCACGGAATAAGTAATAGTACTACGTACTAAGTCTCTCTCCCTAACAAAACTGGCGTTCGGATCCGACCACTGGACGGAACGCACCGGATCGGACCGTCTCTCTCTATCGCATAACGCGTGCTTCTTCTGGTCGCTAGCTAAGCCTAGTACTGCCGTGCTACCGATATATGCAGTATTTGCAGTTTTGAAGTATAGGAAATGTCATCCTTACTCCAATGGAATACGGTTCACATTTCCTATACCTCTAGACTGTAATTACTGCATATATCACTAGCACGGCAGAGCAGCCGCGCGGCGAAATCGCGGAGTGAGCCGAACGAAGGCGGTATCAAGGCAGACTAATCAGTCTGCCTTGATACAAAAAAGGAAATAAGGGTTCCGTTTTTGCCATTTTGTCTACGGAACCCTAAAAACGGAACCCTTTTAAGATCATTGTTGTCCGTCTGTCAAGACCCGTTATCTTTCATCAAGAACGGCTGGAGGTATCGAATTGAAAATAAACCCATATACTCAGGACTACGAGCCCTTGAAGCTGTAAAAGAATCAAACTTCTAAGTTCACGTGAAAAAAAAATACGGCCGTTTATGCCGAAAAAAAACGTAAATTTTGACACGCTCAACTCAAGGAAACCACAATTCAAAGGGGAAAGGAAATTATGAAATTTGGCAAGTAATACCGTCTTATACTAAAAAATTGGTAGCAGTATACTTGTTTGCAAATAATTTGGACTATTGCGTACTTATTTCCCACTGAGGTATTTCGGATGAGGTGGTGACTCGTTTTTATACAGAACAAGGAAACATCTAATTACTAACTAGGTCGCAGGGGTAGGTATTATGTGAACATTGTCCCTAAGTAAACCGCAGAAAAGCTGGCTTACTTATTCCTCAAGAGTAGGAAGTCCTCAAATGCCCTAAAATAGGCGATCAGGTGAGAATCGGGTTCTATGAACGCAACGGTTACTACACGATAGGT
The DNA here is from genome assembly GCA_947034925.1 of Eudemis profundana. Lineage (NCBI taxonomy): Eukaryota > Metazoa > Arthropoda > Insecta > Lepidoptera > Tortricidae > Eudemis > Eudemis profundana. Next base: position 20,853,906 of record OX344805.1, on the reverse strand, counting down.
ACGTAGCTAAATATAAAATACCCGTCGATCTTATCGAATGGTTATTGTAACCTGTCATGTTTGTGAAATGAGCACCTGTACAAATAGTCAACAGCGCATTGGAAAATAACCCTTAAAACAAGTCCGTTAGAACAATTTTGCTAATTAACCGTGCTGTGAAGTTTCATGATGAGGAGAAATGTAAATCGTTTCATTTTGACGGGTTCATTTCGTTTCATTCAGAGGATTGACGTCTGACATCTTTATTCAAAGTATCATTGTGAAATATCGTACGAAATTGTGTAAGTTTAAGAGGTTACATTAGGCACAGATACCCCTCAAGTGGGGTACAATATATTGTGTAAGTAGTATGCTGTTATGAGAAAATCAATTGTCTCAGGGTTGAGAACTATAATGTAAATGAGGGTTAAGGTTTTGTCTAACAGAAAGTGCGAGGAAGCTAAGTAGTCAGCTACTCCTTTTCCACTTATGCTCAGCTAAGTTAAGCTATAAAAATTAGCGATTCTTATTAATGGATATCATACAAATCTTTACCTGCGCAGTCTAGCACATATCTGGTAGGAAAGCAACTTTAGGATTGAGAAAAATAATCTAATTTAGTCTACAAGTCTTAAGCTTGTAATCGATGTTACTCAGACACTCCACAGACCAGAGCTAGGTAGGTACATTACGTCATTTATTGCTACATTTACCCAACACCTTCCCGACTAAATCAATCATTGTCTAGCAACAAAGATTCCACCGTGAAACAAAAGCACTATCGCCGTCTACCCACCGCGGGCTTGAATGTGGTTTGTTTATTAATCGACTTCGATCAGGGATGCGCGCGAAGGGCTGTCTTAACGCCATTTTAAACTAATTCTTTGTTATTCTGTAAAATCGATCTCGAATCTAGATTAATAAACAAAACACCGCGCGAAAAATATAGAAAATGGCGTCCAGATTTTTGGTGGTTGTGTCATGGGATATTCACCTGATGTTGTGGTCTACTGCGGCCAGCCGGGTGCTGGCAGCTGCATGTCGGCACAGGCACAGACGAGCCGGCACGGGCGACGCCGGGCGCGGAGCGGTCGGGACTGCCTCGCCCTGGTCGATACACTCCCCACTCCCGCACAACAGGTTACTTACTGCGTGCGCCGAAACGTAAACACTGCGTCCCGGCCTAGCCGCCTCGCGTAGCTGATGCCCTGGTATGCACCGGCCGGGTACGGAGGAAACTCGCCTTATTTTCAGGGAGTTTCAGCGGTTTTCAGCGAAAATTATAAATTAACGTTTCTGTAAACAGCAAATGAATCTCGAGCTCTCGAGTCGACTTTGGTTGCTGCCAAAACCAGGTACGTTCTTCCTAGGGAATGCAATCTCGAACCGTGATTGGCGATTAGAGATTGGGTGTTTCGAGATCTCGACCGTCAGGCTCTCGAGATCGAGATTAATCTCGACGAGAGCGAGATTTGACAAATTAGTTAAAAATTAGTTATTTTATACAAAATTATCTAAGAATTCAGTTATCTAAGAGTTCGTTATATACTATTTAGGGTACTTGCTGTTGTATTTGCAAAAGAAAACGACGCATTAATTGAAAATTTTACAAAAAAATCTTTCTATAAAAAAATACTAGTTAGAAACCTGCAGGTAAGTAAGTAAAGTAAAATTGTATCGTGTACGAAACGAATGTGAAAAACTGAGTTAATTGAGCACTCACTCGTAAATTTTACTTTCACTACAATTTACTTTATATTTTGAAAATGATTTCTAAGAAAAGATAGGGTGCTTAAGGTGTCGTCAGTCATGTGCCATCGAATATTTGTTGCCAAAAGGCCAGCAGCAGAGAACGCCCGCTCGACTTCCACGCTGGTTAGCACCACTGTGAGCCGGCAGTTGTATGCTAGCCTCAAAAACATTAATCGACGTTAAATACTTCACACGCATCAATCTTTCAATCTCATTCGAGATCTCGAAAATATTAATCGAGATCTCGACCGAGATTGCAAAAATCGAGATCTCGTGCCGACGAGATTGAATCTCGAAAATTGGCTCGACATCTTGCGAGATCGAGATTGCATTCCCTACTTCCCGAGTGACCCTACGATGACGTTGGACATGATCACGTCACAAGCTTGACATGTTGCCATTGTAAATTATTGAAGCGAAATCCGTTTCTTAAATAGTTAGATTCTAAAAAAAATTTTGAGCTATGTAGTAACATAACATTAGACCGTACTATTCGCCCAAATACACAAATAACGCATGAAAACAAATAATTTCACAGGCCGGTAATTTATTATTTTGGGTTATTTGGGTGATATATTTTCTTAAATTATTGAAGTTCTTAATCAATGGCATGGCAACATTAACGTGACGTAACGATGTCTGATTTCCTGAAGAAAATAAGGTTTTCTTGTACCATGGTTGCTGCTAGGCTACCACAACTGTATCTTGCGAAGTCAACCTATCTCTTCTCCTTCAGTAAAGTCCAAGAAAGACAGTCGATGATGTACACGGGGAAAGCGAAACCGCCGTGGTCAGTTAGGCTGCGGCTCCACTGAGGCGGAGACGAGAGGAGCAGAGAGGACGTGTAGGGATCGACCAATCACAATATTCGCTGTTTCCATTGAATCGGAGTGGAGACGAGATGTGGATTTCAACTAATGTCGACCCGACACGTCTACTCTCCGCTCCGTTTGTCTCCGCCTCAGTGGAGCCGCAGCTTTACCCGTGCTACGATGGCCGCGATTCCGCGACTGCCTACCTTGTCGCGGGACAAAGCATGACTTGTCATTTTCTTACTTTATTGTATGGAAAGAGACACGTCACTTTGTCGCGCGACAATTTCCGGATTCCGATTTCGAATGAAGGTTTTTAGAGATCATAATTCCACCGGCTAGTAGCACTATAATGAGAGGTCTTCTTGACAGAAGGTGTTAAATATTGCGATGTGATTTTGGATTCTAGATCTTATTGTTCTTTCTTCAACACAGATATTATCTGTGACAGGACGGCTGATAGTCAAGTCGGTATTAAAACGTGAATTTCAGCTATGAAAAGCCATTAAGAATAAGAATTGTGTAAGATGTTAAAGTTACCGCCGCAATTATACAGTTAATGCTGAATAAAACCCACTATGATTTAAACTATTTAAAGCCTTTTCTTTCCTCCTGGTAGCCTATAATTCAAATAAATTAAATTTTTGAAAACCCTTATTCTAAAGTTACCTTTGTTTAGCTGCCAAACAATGAATTCAGACCGATCGTTTTAGTTCCGAACTTTGACGGAATTTGCCCGATTTCCTATTACCCTATTCATAGATTTCTTTTCAGCCACGAACAATGGTGAAATTACGAATGACGCATTAATAAACTGCTGAATTTAGCATTTAAGTGGAATAACTCTCTATTAGGTTACTTTAGATTCAACAACAACTAGTTTTATCCAGTACGACATTGAGATGTACGAGTACTTTCCATGAAAATACGAGTAACATTGTGAGTTATAATAACGGCGCAATTGAAATATCAAAACGTTTGTTTACATTGACGTGACTCGCTTCACGGCCATTCTCACGACGTATGTCTGCGGTCACCTAATTACCGCGACGCTGTTTTCATACTAAATGTACGGCGACGCGGTAATTAGACGCAGTCATACTTCGTGAGAATGCCCGTTCAACGGCATCAATTATGTTTGAAATGTATTTTATTTTATTCCAACTGTAGAATTTTTGGAATTTGTGACCTCGAAATAGGCCAGCGCTATCAGTTTCATAGGTAGACGTCGTCTTTGGGAAAAGTAATAAAATAAGTACCTTTGACGCTTATAGGCGTTCTGTCCATCAACGTAAGCAAGCAGGCCACTGGTTACCTGCAAGGATTAAATTTTCCTTGAAGTAAACTGATATTTTCGATAGTTGTCTGTAAAGAAAAACGGTTCCTCCCACGCCACTGGTTACCTGCAAGGATTTAGTTTTCCTAAAATGATACTGTCAAATATATGTAATAATTATCAGTCTGCTAATTTAAAATAAGCGTTAGGACAACGATCACCTATCAGCAGGCCTATGATGGTTGCGTTTTATCACGCGATAAAAAATTATAAAATATCTGTCACTTTCGCACTCGCATACTTGTCAAAACGTGACGGGTGCGATTTACTGCTAAGGTATTTTGCCGCGTAGACATTCCTTTTAGTCATTTTGCTTCGTAGACAAATTGCAAGTGAGACAAGCTGATCAGGAAGGATAACTATTACATATATGTATTTGACAGTATCATTTTAGGAAAACTAAATCCTTGCAGGTAACCAGTGGCGTGGGAGGAACCTTTTTTCTTTACAGACAACTATCGAAAATATTAGTTTACTACAAGGAAAATTTAATCCTTGCAGGTAACCAGTGGCCTGGGAGGAAAAAAAATCTTCACAGATCACTGGTTACCTAATCCCGGTTACCTAGACGGAACAAGGGGATAGCAGGTGCACTTCACTCGATTTTGGCCTCCCGCGTGGTGGGCGTAGCCGATCCGATCGCCGGCAACCAAAACGTCACAGTTTCACAATGTAATTATCGTGACACTACGCAAACGCCGTTGTTGCCGGCCGAACGCCGCTAGCGAAAACTATGCGAGAACGTATTGTACTGTGCGAAGTTTCCGTGCTGTGGCTGTGGCGGTGGGAATTCCCCCGCTCGCGTCAGAACAATAGGCTTCCACACGAGCGTGGGAATTCTTGTATTTTGTATGGAAACGCGCGACACTGAAATATCTGTTTATATTCTCTAATCTGTGACCATAGGCCTACGTTGTATAACCCATGGCTACGTTCTCCGCACAAAAAGATAAGGCGCCTACTAAATGCAAATAGGTAGAAATCAATCCGAGTAAACTAGATACCGGTAGAACCCGTACAACGCTCCTCGCCTTATTGTTACCCCTATCCTATACTAAATGGATGTAACTCTATATCGAGCTTATATGTACTTACGACATTTTTACCAGGGACAGTGGTAAAGTCTCGTGGTCCCAAGGGACTTCGTCGTGCCTGCTACGTCGCAGTATATCTGTAGTGTAATTTAGAAATTCGCCGGCGATCTCGTTATTAATATAATTTAAACCGTGAAGTAATACAATTCGTAATCAGGGACCATGCTGCGGGGCTGTATCATGTAATCGAAGCTAATACGAGCGAACAATATAAAAAATAAAGCCTAGGGCCACTAGTGGCGGCCACAGCCCGTCCGCTGGTGGCCTCCACAAGCTGTGGACTTTTTTTTTTTTTTAAACCTGACAAACTCACAACCCACATCCGAGCATTGTGATTGTCTGGCCGGGTGGTTGGCCGTTGCGGTCACTGGGCTCGAACCAGGTCGCTGGCCAGACCACCCAAGGGCGTCCGACCGTGTGCCGCACACACAGTCGACACGCTCATCGGGCTGGGTAAGTGCCGGGGGGTGCCTGGAGTCGAACCAGGTCACCTGTCCCGGCCTACCACGATAGGTGTCGGGCTAGGTGGGGGCCTGATCGCCTGGGGTCGAACCAGGACGATGGCCAGGGCCACCTTTGACTTTTCGCTGATTGCTCAGAGTGAGCAGCGGACCAGCGGGAAGGATGAAGCGGATCAACCTGTCCTTATGTGAACGTGTGTATCGAACTAATGGGAGTTTTAGTTGCCGGTTCGCTATACCTAGCCCAGCTAAGAAGACTCCGGCAAGAAACTTAGCTGGGCCCGAGCAAGGTCGGAGTGAAGTTAAGCCAGGACATTCGAAGCTGCGGACGAGTTTTTCCTACATTTTATATGGCACCCGCGCACACTGGGTGTTCGGATGGCCGCGCTCGGGCCACAAACAGCGGGGGTGGCGCGCGCTCGCTAGTTGTGGCCGCGTTAGTGGCTCACCTCACGCGCCCACTCGGCCACAGTCGCCGGCCACCGCGTCTCACGTAGGCCACGCTCTAGTGCAGTGTTTCTTAAACTTACATTATTTCGAAAACCTTACGGACCCTTTCCGAATATAATCAGAGGAAAGGAAAATCAAGGGCACATGAAAGTTTGTGTTGAAGGCATAGCCACGGACCCCTAAGGGGTCCATGGACCACAGTTTAAGAAATCCTGCTCTAGTGACTGGATACAGCCACCAGTGGCCGAATGTGTACAGTAAGTTAGTGTATGTAGTGTGTAGTTTCATCTCGGTCTGAACCGAAAAGTAGCAGAATTTATATATTTACTGACCGAGTGAACGAAGAGTCTCCATCTCAACTTAGGCAACAATGCTTTCTTGTATCCAGCGGATGTCTGTTCCAAATCTTGTGAAATTTTGTGAGCAGATTCGATGATTACGATTCGAGTTACGAGTTATTGGAAATTTTCAAAATGACGGGGGCTTGGGGGTCGGCAGACTCATACGAGATCTACAGATCACAGAGGCACTAGTGTTCACTTTTTGTATCGATTGTGGGAAGAGCGGAAAAACTGATAGGTATAGCGTGTATAAAAATTTCATAAAGGCTGTATCGTATTCCTCCCGGATTAGATATAAAGCTAAATAAAACTACTATAATTAGAAATCAAGTCTTTAATTTTTTATTTTTACAAGTTCTTACCTTTATTGTGGAGTGTGGACTTTTTTCTGCTTGTATTATTAGGTCGTACATACTTAAATGTCTCACATCATTTATTTTACACAGCAAATAATTACATAGTTATCCTCCGGTATTGGTCATGTCATGGTGAAAACAACTCATCGGAATTTAAAATAGTAGAATTAGTTTCATCTAAATATATAAAAGAAGAAACTGACTGATTGACTGACTGACTGACTGACTGACTGACTGACATATCAACGCACAGCCCAAACCGCTGGCCCTAGGAATTCCAAATTTAGCACGTAGGTTCCTTATAAGGTCTAGGGGTGCACTAAGAAAGGATTTTTCAAAATTTACTCCCTAAGGGGTTCAAATAGGGGTTCAAAGTTTGTATGGAGAGTGTACGATTTTAGAAGTAAGAGATTTGAAACTTCATGTTTAGACTCTTTATTAGATTACAAGAAAAGTAATTTCACCGTTTTTTGAAATTCATCCCCTAAGGGGTTTAAATGGGGGTTGAAAGTTTGTTTATCAACGCACAGCCCAAACCGCTGGTCCTAGGAATTCCAAATTTAGCACGTAGGTTCCTTATAAGGTCTAGAAGGGCACTAAGAAACGATTTTTCAAAATTCATCCCCTAAGGGGTTTAAATGGGGGTTGAAAGTTTGTATATCAACGTACCGCCCAAACCGCTGGTCCTAGGAATTCCAAATTTAGCACGTAGGATCCTTATAAGGTCTAGGGGTGCACTAAGAAAGTATTTTTCAAAATTCGTCGCCTAAGGGGTTTAAATGGGGGTTGAAAGTTTGTTTATCAACGCACAGCCCAAACCACTGGTCCTAAGAATTCCAAATTTAGCATGTAGGTTCCTTATAAGGTCTAAGGGTGCACTAAGAAAGGATTTTTCAAAATTCATCCCCTAAGGGGTTCAAATAGGGGTTCAAAGTTTGTATGGAGAGTCTACGATTTTAGAAGTAAGAGGTTTGAAACGTCACGTTTAGACTCTTTATTAGATTACAAGAAAAGTAATTTCACCGTTTTTCGAAATTCATCCCTTAAGGGGTTAAAATGGGGGTTGAAAGTTTGTTTATCAACGTACAGCCCAAACCACTGGTCCTAAGAATTCCAAATTTAGCATGTAGGTTCCTTATAAGGTCTAGGGGTGCACTAAGAAAGGATTTTTCAAAATTCATCCCCTAAGGGGTTCAAATAGGGGTTCAAAGTTTGTATGGAGAGTACGATTTTAGAAGTAAGAGGTTTGAAATCTCATGTTTAGATTTTTATTAGATTACAAGAAAAGTAATTTCACCGTTTTTCGAAATTCATCCTCTGAGGGGTTTAAATGGGGGTTGAAAGTTGGTATATCAACGCACCGCCCAAACCGCTGGTCCTAGGAAGTTCAAATTTAGCACGTAGGTTCCTTATAAGGTCTTGGGGTGCACTAAGAAAGGATTTTTCGAAATTAATCCCCTAAAGTGTTTAAATGGGGGTTGAAAGTTTGTATATCAACGCACAGGCCAAACCGCTGGTCCTAGGAATTCCAAATTTAGCACGTAGGATCCTTATAAGGTCTAAATGTGCACTAAGAAAGGATTTTTCAAAATTCATCCCCTAAGGGGTTCAAATAGGGGTTCGAAATTTGTATGGAGAGTCTAAGATTTTAGAAGTAAGAGGTTTGTAACGTCATGTTTAGACTCTTTATTAGATTACAAGAAAAGTAATTTCACCGTTTTTCGAAATTCATCCTCTAAGGGGTTTAAATAGGGGTTGAAAGTTTATATATAGAGATCCGAATAGGTAGAGTATATTTACCTAAACTTAGAAGAACAAAGTCGAAAAGTGGAGACTCCCTTACAACTAATTTTTTTTTCCGGGACTTAAGTCCCGGAATCTTACTAAAAAAATATATTATTGGTATTATTTCGCACATTTCTCGAGCATTCTCAGTATAGCTGTCTGTTTCTAATAGTGCTGTCTCTTTCACTTCTTCGAAAATTTCGCCATAACTATACTGAAGTGTAGTTCAAAGGCCCATAAGGGGTCCTGAAAACGCCTGAAAACGGGTTTTCAGGTTATTACGCCATCTTATAGAGGGTGTTCTGAAACGGACTGAAAACATGTTTCAGGCGCCTGAAAACAACGGCAACTTAGGTGAATTTTCGATCTTCTACTATGTGAAAGAGCCACCGGCGCAAAAGTAATGTGTGTATGTGTGTTGCGCCGATGGTATAGGTTAAAACTTCAAACGTGATTTTCCGTGCTTTAGAAGCGTTTTCAGCAGGCTGAAAGGTGATTTCAGGCTGTTTCAGAGATGGCTCTTTCACATAGTAGGAGATTGAAAATTCACCCAAGTTGCCGTTGTTTTCAGGCGCCTGAAACATGTTTTCAGTCTGTTCCAGGACACCCTCTATCAGATGGCGCAATAACCTGAAAATCCGTTTTCAGGACCCCTTATGGGCCTTTGAACTACACTTCAGTATATGGCGAAATTTCTCGAAGGAGTGAAAGAGACAGCACTATTAGAAAGAGACAGCTATACTGAGAATGTTCGAGAAATGTGCTAAAGAATACCAGTAATATATTTTTTTAGTAAGTTTCCGAGACTTAAGTCCTGGATAAAAATTTTGTTGTAAGGGACTCTCCACTTTTCGACTATGTTCTTCGAAGTATAGGTAAATATACTCTACCTATTCCGATCTCTGGTTATATTAAATTGTATATTTAAACTTTTAACATTCGAAAATCTTCACACTAATATTATAGTTAAATGTGAAAGTTTGTGAAGATGTTTGTTACTAAATAACGGGGTAACAACTGGATGGATCAAGCAGAAATTTGGCATGTAAGTAGACCAAGTCCTGGATTGAAACAAAGGATACTTTATATCCCGGTAAAGAGTTTCTTTGGGACAATAACGGGAACAACGCGGGCGAAGCCGCGGGAAATAGCTAGTATAATATATACTAACATAGTTCTTAAGACCGTTATGTCAAATTGATAATTTCTATTCTAGACTTCTGTGCGCTTCTATTATATGGTAGATGGAACAGAGGTGGAAGGAGCAGCTGTAGAGGCTCCTGTGGTTGTAGAAGGTTCCGGAGCAGGTCGAGTGGTTGAAGGTCCCTCTGTGGAAGAGGTAGGTCTGCTCGTGGTCGGAGTAGTACCTTCTGTAGTAGAAGTTGGTCGTTCCGTAGTTGAAGTGCCTTCAGTGGTAGGGGTAGGTTGTTCCGAAGTCGAAGTGGTAGAAGTGGGTTCCGTAGTTGTAGGCAAGCATTCAGGGCTAGGTTCTCTCACGCAGCGACCATTGGAGCAGTGTCGGTGACCAGGCAACCAGCAGGGCGTGATGATGCCTCCGAAAGGAGTGCATATCAGTTTGGAGTGGCAGTCGTGGCAGGTCACTCCCTGTTGGGATAGGTTAGAGTTAGAGAGGCATTAGAAAGAAAGAACTTCGAACTAGAAAACTTTTTAGATGCTTGGCATTCCAAACAGAAGCGAGCATCATGCTCATTTTTGAACTCCCTTCTGAGATGTTTCCGAAAGGAGAACCATATCAGCTTGGAGTGGCAGTCATGGCAGGTAACTCCCTGTTCGGATACATACATTAGAGAGAAAGAACTTCGAACTAGAAATTTTTTCGACGCTTGGCGTCTCAAAAATCGCGCTCATTTTTGCCACGAACGGCAATGAACTATCCTAAAGTGTTTCCGGAGCGCTATGATATGACTTATGAGGTACTTCGAGGAGCGATTAACACGGCACTCGAAGATCGGCAATTCGGCATCGTTTAGGTAACTAACACCTCTGACTGTTTTCCATCAGGCAATTCGTCTGCTCGTTAGCCACTTATTTACATAAAACAAAACATTTATTCAGTAACGCACACAAGATAAGGCTTACAGAAGTCACATAACATGATAATACAGATCGAGGACAGTAAATTACACATTAAATGAGTAACTATTTAGTTTTTGACGAATTGAAGTGTTATGGCGGATTATCTCAGGCGATCTGTTATTGTATGTAAAATTATGAGGTGCCGTTTTCTCGTATATTTTTTTCGCTGTAAGCGTAAAAAATTCATGATATTGGGGAAGTGCATCGTATATCTTCGCACTTTGTTAATAATTTGTGATTTTATACAATTCGGAATATAGCGACCGGAATATAGGGCCGCAAGTGGCCATTCACGGGCGATTCACGGGCCGCAGGTTGCCGACCGCTGGATCTGATTAGGTTAGATTGGTTTTACATCATCGCGCGCCCTAATACATGCGACAGTGAAGAAGCACCGAGAAGTGAATTTTATCGACCAAAACCTACAGGGCTTTTCCAGCAAAAAATTAGAGGTGGGTCTTTTCTTGGACTGATATTTTCTGTGCACTGGCTCAACATTTTTAAACTGGTCTTATTGATTTTTTTTAACTTCAACATTAGTAACGTAAACGTCCTAGTGTTAGACACCCTGCTGTAATGACTTATCATTCAAGCTGACGACAACTGGGACAATGTCAAGCACTCGAACGCCTACTTTAGTTACAATAGTAAAAACATACATAAATATAAGGAAAGCAAAGATGTAGTGAAATTTTCTATTGAGCAAACTATAGAAATATATGTACTGTTGTTATATTTGCGGCCGTAATGGAAGACGCTTTGAAGCAAGTCTTTATTTTAACAGACACATTTTTAAATTAATGATGACGATGATAATGATAATGCCAGGTGACAAGACCCAATCCAGAATCATGTACAGAGGATAAAATAAATTACCACAGGGTCACATTGGATGCGGTCGCGGCAGAAGGGTCCTCTGCACCGAGCATCTCCGCCCAGCGCCGACGTCGCCAGCAGGATCTGAAACGCCATTTTATTCAAGTTCAGGGCATTTCTCCAGAAATATGTTTGCGACTCATTCATCTATCTCCATATATTTAGTATGAAAAAAGGCCAGATGAATGAGGTGACTGCAGACATATTTCTGGAGAAATGCCCTTCAACTGTTTAACCCCACTCCTGACATCAAAAACTGTTGTAGCTGTATCGTCGCAGACCAGTACACCAGGTTATCAGTGGCTTGTCGTCGTTTCTTCCTGACTGACCTAAGCGCCGTAGATAAAAGCAACTGCCATTTATCAATACAAAATTATCGGGATAAGTATATCTCAATATATAGACGCATAATAAGATACGCGAAGAGAAATGCAGTACAATCACAAATCGTTATGGCTCACAAATCATCCAAACAAATTTGGGAAGTCATAAATAGACATAGGAATAAGTTACGAATAAAAGAAAATGACAACTTCGTTTTAAAAACAGACAAAATGATAAGTGACCCTCAAGAACAGGCTGATCTCTTCGGCCATATTTTTGATCATGGGAACAAGGCGATGTCAAGTGATATCCTAACATCTTTGGACTTACTAACAAAGAACACTCATAGAGTTCATGAATCCATGATTCATGATAGTGTTACCCCACTTGATGTTCATCAGATAGTGACTGCAATGGTACCTAAATCATCGGTCGGGCATGACGAAATTCCCATAACGGTGATTAAGGATAATATAGACCTGTTATGTGAACCGTTAGCACTTTTTTATAATAACTGCTTCGACTTGTGTATATTCCCTGATCAGCTGAAAATTGCGAAGGTCTTACCAGTTTATAAAAAAAGAAAAGAAAGTGAACCAACGAACTATAGACCCATATCGTTGTTGCCAGTTCTTTCCAAGGTATTCGAGAAGCTGATGAAAGTTCGATTGCAGAAACATCTCGTTCTTAATAATGTGCTCAATCACCGGCAGTTTGGGTATCAAAAAAGCAATTAATGCACGACGTTGTTACACATCTAAATGACAAAAAAAAAGTCGCGGGTGTTTTCTTGGATCTGAGCTCAGCTTTTGACACTGTCGATCATAACATATTATTAGCCAAACTCGAGCACTATGGCATAAGAGGCAGTGTACTAGCATTATATGAGTCATATCTAAGGAACAGGAAGCAGTTCATTGAGCTTAAGTCAGTTATCAAGGGAACTGAGGTAGTGGTTAAGTCCAAAATGGCGACAGTAAGTAGAGGAGTTCCCCAGGGATCCATATTGGGCCCCTTATTCTTTATCGTGTTCGTGAACGACATCGTTAATTATATCACTAACTCTGTACCATGTACCAACCTAACTCTATTTGCCGATGATACCAACGCTGTAATAGCTGCTGATAACATGATACAGTTAAATGACAGAGTGAATGCTGCTCTATTGTTGTTTGATAGATGGTTTGCGGTAAACAACCTAAAACTCAACTCCAACAAAACCAGCGCAATGTTATTTAAGGCTACAGCTAGAAACTTGGATACCTTGGCAATACAAGTTAATGGCGAAAAAATTTCACAATCTGGCTGTGTAAAATTCCTAGGCGTTTACATTGATGAGCAACTGAAGTGGAAAAACGAAGTCCAGGCGCTTAGTAACGCTATAAGTTCTGCTTGTTTTGCGCTTCGTAGCCTGCGCAATGTCTTACAAACCGAACAACTAAAGTTAGTATACTACGCCCTAGTAGAAGCTAAGCTGCGGTACAGTATAAAATTATGGGGTGGTAGCTATAACTATAATATTGACAGTGCCTTTAAGATGCAAAAAAGGGCAATTCGCACCATCGTTCGTATCCCACAGAGGGAATCATGCAGAGAGCATTTTGTAGACCTCCAGATACTAACTGTGCCGTGCTTGTACATCCTCGTACTGGTCACGGACTTTGTGAAGCATTCAAACAAATGGGAAAGCACGAAGGAGAGGGAACATAGATTGGCAACTAGACGTAAGGACTTTTCATGCAATTTAGTGCCAAAGCTAAATATTGTGAAGCACGCGGCATATTACCAGTCTGTTTTCTTATATAACAAGTTACCTGTGGAATTTAAAATGATCTCAAATAGTAAAATTTTTAGTGCAAGACTCAAACAGTTTCTTTTGAATAAATCGTACTACTCAATAGACGATTACGTGCACAACCAAAAATAATGTTATTCATTTATCTACTTTATGCTCTGATCTCATGATTGATAATGTATTCAAACTATTAATTATGCAACGAATTTAATTTTTATCTGACATTATTACTGTTATTTATTTATATTGTGGAGTGTATTAATATTGCAATTTATATTTCTTTAGATTAGGTAGTATGCAGGTATTTAGTATAAGAATTTCAAACACAATTGTAATTGTTATTGAATAAATGAAATGAAGATCGTAGTCACTATCAGATGACTTGTGTTTGGTTGGAGTAAATCATTTGTCTCCATCTGGCCCTGGCCACCGCGTCCCCACAACTGCGTAGAATTTGGAGGCAGATGAGCCTTTCTTGATCAGTTTTATATCACCTTTGTTTTAATCACTCAAGAACTACCTACTCTTCATGTAACATCAATACTTCTAATAGGAGCGTAATTTGTAATCAACATTTATTTTAAATGTGACGTGCAAATTACACATACACACTAAGTACCTCTTAATCTTCTCACGAGTATTACCTCTACACGAAACAACCAGTTCTAGCTTAGCCAAAGTCTTAGAAAAAATCAATAATGAATAAATAAGAGATGGACAGGTAAGTAGTCACAGGAGCCCATTTTATTTTGAAATAAAAGTACAAAAGGATGTCCAAATCATAATACTGTAAATATATTTTTTTTATTTAATATTTCGTGTTGTTTCGTATGCTGTCCAAGCCAAATAAATGTTCTTAATACTTACCACTGCAGATCCTAAGATCGCCATGGATATTTGAGCAGCCATTTTTACTCGCACTCACGACCAGTCCTGAAGTGACAATTGACATCAGCATCACACACGTTACATTAAATACTCACTTTATCAGGAACAAATATGTTGTCCTTTAGATAACGCAGGTGTATTTCAAACTAAACTTCAAGTGTAAGGAAAAATTTTAATGACTCATATTCGTTTTGATGAGTTTCCCGGAATCATGATTATCATATAATTAATCACTGTTATAAATAGTTTTATTGTATCTATTACCGCTAACAACTTTACTCTCAAAATAACCCAGTTCGGTTATAGGCATACCTACAACTTAATACCTATATATATGGTATTAGGTACTAGCCAAGTCTACCAAGATAACCCGTATAATCGGTCCAAAAATATAATGCAATCCCCGATTGCATTAAGCAATATTCTAATGATCAGACCTTTTTTAATGAATTAAAAAAATGGCTTGTCGGAAAGGCATTTTATGATATTTCCGAATTATATGATCTCACACATTGAAGGTCGCCATATTCCGAATTGTATAAAATCACAAATTATTAACAAAGTGCGGCCCGCGTCAATTTCGTTTGCTACTATGTAGCCCTTGGCCTAGAAGGTTGCCGACCGCTGTTAATGCGTTTTATTAGATTCTTTACTAGAAACAACAACAAAGGAACTTTACTTATACAGGCATTAAGTACCTATACCTTTTAACACCTTTTAATTACGGACATAATCAGTTTTAAAAAAAAATCAACTTATAATAAAATAACGTAAGACTACTTTGCTTCTTTAGTGTAAGTAATACTTTCGATTAAACTGAACTAGAATATTAGAGACACAAATAACGAGATTTGGTACAAAAAAAGTGAAAAATTGAAGAACGTATTTTGATCAATGTCTCCACGTATAGGTGATCAAAGACACCCCGGCAACGGGCGCAATTGTAGGTTGTCAAGTTGGGGTATTTTTTTTTCAAACTCTCTAAACCATAAACATTATATGTCATTATTATTGACACTTCTTCTTCTTCCGATCACTATGTGGTGAATCAACTACCAGTGTTGCCAATACTGAAAAAATAATTACGAAGGCTTTTTCCAACTCGTTAAAACAAACACTTTTGTAGCGGATGAAAGTTGTTATCAAAGTCGACCCGCAAATCAATGTAACCCCGGTTTACAGTAGCGTGGCGTCCAAAGAACTCGATTCCTACCGGCTTGCCTAATATCAGGCATCTGAGCACCTTATTCTACAGCTCTTAAGGAAAATGTACGCCAAATCTGCACTATTTTAATGAACTTCATATCCAGTGACACTCGTGTCATCAAGACGAATCTAATGATGTATCATTTATCAAAATCGGTTGTGCCGTTGAGTAGTTACGAGCGGACATAGGAACGGACATACATACATACATACATACTACTTACTCCTTTGGGCTTCGCCGCAGTCGGGTAATTAATGCTAACATCAAATTACGTTTCCAAAACCGCTCGTACAAAACTAGTTACATACATTTTCTTGCCGCCAACGATTTTAAAATGACAAAACTAAAAATATACTGAGCATGACGTCGCAAATCAGTATTTCATACTAAACCGCATACTTTTTGAGAGTTTTGACACCTCGTAAAAAGAAGCTGATTTGATCATCAAATGGCCTAGTTTGGCTGTAAAAAAATTGGGTAGAAAAATGTATCCAATCATACAATGACAAAAGTAAACACCAGCGACCGAGTTCACGAGTACCCCTCTCGAGTGAGTCAGCTAATTGATGATGTAACCAGTGACAATGATGACAGTATTTATTGATTGATTGGGCAAATACGCTCGGAACAGTACCAGTAATTCACAAATTTACCATAAATTTCACCCCTAATATCATTTGGCCTGTAATAACAATAACAGTTCGTATTTGGTCGCTTCGACGGATCACAGACAGTAGCGTGGCTTCCTATAAGTTAGTATTGTTACTAGTTAACGTCTATTTGATGACATATCAAATCAGTAATAAAAACTTTAACGGAACACCGCCACGGGTATCTACCCGCGACCACGAACGCTGAAAAGGGTTACGAAAAGTCCGCCGGGACGTAAAAATTAAGTAATTATACGCGATTCGGTTTAAATTGTTTTATTACAATTAGTGACAATCGTGGAAACCGCTTTATTTCGGAAGCCGCTTATATCAAATACAGCTTTTCTGAAGTGTCAAATCAAACCAGATAGTGTGCAGTTTCCAAAGAAAACTGACTTGTGACGTTACTGTGCGACATGGTCACATTGGTGCTTTAACTAACCTGACGCTCGCCGCGACTGGTTTTGTATGGAAACTCGCCCGCAGGTCGCCCGCAAATTGCAAGTGTGATAAGGCCCTTATCGTTGATAATTTGAAGGGATAACTAACAACATAATTACATAACTAACTAACTTGGTTACACCGTGTAACCAGCTTAGTTAGTTATGTTTATGTTGTTTTTGTAAACATCCCTTCAAATTATTTTGAGTATTGGAAAATAGCCTATTAGGGCTTTTTTATTTAAAGTGCGTTCTTAACTGACAGTTAACAGGTCGTTACAGAACTGACGATTAGTGTCAAACTCCATACATTTCGTTACGGACTGACAGGTTAGACGGTATTTGAACATAGCTTAAATTTCGCCTAACCGTACATTTTAAAATAAAAATGCCCATATACTGCCGTCCGATATCTAAAACGAAATTAACCTCTATACAACTTCATAAAGGTTAGTTCTAGTTTTAGTCATACGACGGCAGTATATTAGGGCCGAGGTTGACTGGTGAGTTATGAACTAGTTTACTGGCACTTCAAGTACGGTGCCGATACATGCCGGTGAAGTGCTTCGGGGATTACCGTACTTGTAGATTGTTATTCATAAAAGTGCATATTACATATCGAGGGCGGTAAAATAAAGAATCAAACTTGGTTGTGATCAAAGTCGCAGCCCGCAAGTCAGGCCCATGAATATGCGGTAAGGACCATCCTTTTTTTACCGCCCTATGTGCGTAATATAATATTACACGGCAGCATATTTGGGACAGGGAATTGCATAAAGTGCGGGGCGAATAAGTCAATATGTTTTTTTTTTACGAAATACCTTCGTTCCGTAGTAAGGTTTATTTTACAAGTTACAGGGTAATTACATAAGTTTATTAATTTCTATAATATCTATATTTTACCTCATAAATCCCCGCGTACTTCATATAATACAAAATCGAAAATGATTTTTTATTAATCAAAAGATCCCAATTTAAAAAAAAAGTACTTAGTATATTACGAGGTTATCATTTAACATTTTTGTAATTTTATCATTTGCTAAAGTTTTGTCTGAGCGCTGCCAGTTTGAAGGGATGTAAAACACTATCTATCCTTTTTCCTCCTGAAGAGCGCGGAAAATTTCCCCGCCTCGTACGTCGGCATGAACGGCAGGTACGACGTCCAAGTCCATCTGAAATAAGAACGAATTCTGTTTTACAGATTACCCACATTCAAATCAGATTTGATAATCTGATAATAATGGTATAATTAATTGTTCAAAAACCACCAAATGAAAAAATATGTTTTCCATTTTGACGTCAAACGTCAAGCGAAAGACATTACACGCTTGGTTTCCATACAAATCAACGAACTACCCAAGTTGCTGCTATAAAAGACACCTGTTATACTCCAAATTTCATCATACACATGTGTAGCTTTTGAGCAAAATGCCGGTGCATACCGACGAATAGACGAACGCACATGTCGAAACTATAAGGGTTCAGTTTTTGTCATTTTGGCTACGGAACGCTAAAACGGGTGGACCGATTTTTACGATTTTAGGATTTTTGGGTTTGTCTTCTGCCTGAATAACTATTAAAACATCTAAAAATTAAAATTTCTGAGGCGGGAAGTTCGCCGGGACAGCTAGTATACCTAGGATTATATAGGTGGCACTTTCTACCTCTATCAGGAGTGACTCACTTCGCGATTTTAACACGCGGCCTTGAGGGCCCCGCAAGGGAGCCTTAGGCGGATCTCACACTGCAGCGAAAATCGCGGCGACACGCGACTCAGCGATTTTCAACTTTGTATGTAGAATCATCGATTTGTATAGAAAAATCGCGGGGTGGCGCACACTGGCGCGTAAATCGCGGCGACTCGCAACTACTATGCGCAGCTACACGGAAAAAATCGCGGCGACGGGCGATTTCAGTGTGTTCTTCGCCTTAGCCAGCGACCAGAAAAAGCACGCGTTATGCGATAGAGAGAGACGGTCGGATCCGGTGCGTTCCGTCCGGTGGTAGGTCCAGACGGTAGTTTTCTTAGAGGGAGAGACTTATTTATACGTAATACTATTACTTATTCTGTGTTTCCATATGTATATCTGACCTGCGTATGAGGCCCATCCCGACGGGGAAGTCGTGTCTCCGCCCTGGGCGCCGCCGGCTGCCTCCAGCGACATCTCCTTCACCCGTGCCGGCAACCCGCGCGCGTGTCCGTGCCTGAGTGTAGGCATTGTATTGTATATCTATCTATCTATCTATAAATCTGACCTGCGTATGAGGCCCATCCCGACGGGGAAGTCGTACGTGTCTCCGCCCTGCGTGGCGCCGGCTGCTTCCAGCGACATCTCCTTCGCCCACGCCGCCAGCCCGCGCTCTTCGTCCGTGCCTGTATCATGAAAACGTAGGTTAATCACCTAGTGAACTAACTAACCTGGTGGCCGCGACTCCGATAGTTCAAGTACTGGTTTTTGTCCCACCAAGTGTTAAAAAGATCGGATAAACTGAACCGATAATAGTTATCTTCGTCACAGTAACGATGTGCCGCAACCAGACATGATTTTTGGGTTAAATATATCAAACAAACAGTCTAGTTATTTGTAATATATAGATACAAGAAATCAAAGTACATAGAAAAATTTAATTGCTAAACCAGAATTGAAGTCACTTGCTAACTGCTCTGCTCGTCCGATGGTTGAGACGCTGGGCCCAAAATCGAGAGGTACCGAGTTCGATTCCTGATTTGGACCAAGAGTGAGCGCAATTAAATTTTTCTACGTACTTTGATTTATTGTATCTTAATAATATAGATCAGGCGGCCCATAAAAACAAGAACCGGACTGCATCGAGGGCAGTTGCATTATAGGTCACGATCCTCAGCCATGAGGGACTGACTAAGAAGAGAAAAGAAGAGAATATATAGATACAATAAATCAAAGTACAAAAAAATGTGGTGTAATTTGCCGACACTAAAAACAAAGAAACATCACGTTTCTTTCATATAGCCTAGTTTTCCTTCAACTAGAATATACACGCCTGCAGCACTTGCTGCATATCTTCTAGCTCTTTGACACCGGTCCATATTACATCCTGTGGACATTTCCCTCACCCGGTATCAGATTATCCAACAAACAACCCAAGACCCCCCCAACAAGGATGGACGTGGACAACAGCACTTGCAAGACGGCGTCCAGCGCTTCCGCGCCGGTCTGGATGAGGCCGCTGTGCGCCGCCATCCAGCGCGTCAGCACGAGCGGGAAGAACAGGCTGAACCCCACGATGTACAGGTTGCGGGAGCTGTTCAGGTCCACGTACTGGAGGGCTGATAGGCCTGCAAGAATAAAAACGTAACATTTTGTTAATTTAATTCACACAACAAATTCAAACATTCTATTGCTACTTACAGGTATACCGGGCGTTACTGAGTCGTTTCTGATAAATCACGGGGCCCTGCCCTCCTCAAGTCTGTAGATCTGTAGAATCCTAAGCCTGGGGATGCATGGGCAAGAGTAGGAGAATACAGGCCGTGTGACTGACTTGTACGGTGTCGGCTTCCCCCTACGCGACAGCTTACTCTCTTCCCCAGAAGATATCACAGCCTTAACGAGCTTGATTTCGACAGTATGAATAGCTTAAATTTGGGATTACTCTATTTCAGACATTACTCACCGAAGGCGGAATATCAGAATAGCACCACAGGCTGCGGGATGATGATGAACACGGCTCCCAGCAGCCCCACCACTCCTTGCAGCACCATGAGTCCACTGTACCATCCGTCATAAGCCGACCTGTCAGATCACACCGTGATCACACTCACCGAAGGCGGAGATTATGCCGAACATGACGCGAAACATGAACACGGCTCCCAGCTTCCCCATCACTCGCTGCAGCACCATGAGCCCAGCTGCCCATGGGCCACCCATCGCGGCCCCACCTTTGAGGCTACACATCATTATCATTCATTACTCACCGAAGGCGGAGATCATGCCGAACATAACGCAGAATAGCCCGCCCACCACAGGCTGCGGAATGATGATGAACACGGCTCCCAGCTTCCCCACCACGCCCTGCAGCACCATGAGTCCAGCTGCCCACTGGACCACCCGTCGCGAGCCCACCTGTGAGACCATACCACACATTTATCCAAGGTCCTTGACACTTAGCGAACAATGAACATTCCGTTGATGCAAGCAAGTGGAACTGGCATTCGTTGGATACACAGCTCGAAAAACTGATGAGAGTCGAAGATTCTTGAATACAGACCATGAACTAGAAAACACAAAGCTATAGTAGACTTCCTAAAAGATGGATTTGTGACTCAGTTTATGGTAAAAATAGAATAAAAATATCCCTTTTGTACGTACACAATGGGTCGGTTTTCCTCAAGGTAAGTAACGTCGTTTCGTAATATCGTTTCTTCCACGAGTTCTGTTCACCAAGTTTGGGGTCTACGCTGCACTTACGAGTACCTTCGAGCTTTCAGTTTATAGAAGAATTAAAATTAATTCGGCAATATACCTTCGTGACTCCGATAGCTCCCACGTTCTCCCCAAAGGTGTTGGTTCCGTTACCGGAGCCCCAGAGGCCAGCGAGCACCGTGCCCAGGCCTTCGGTGCCAAGCCCGCGGTTGATCGCGTGAAGGGGAGGCGGTGGGGCGGCTAGAAATAAACATAATGTTGGTTTTATTAAAAAAAAAACCAGCGGATCTCAGAAGTATCTGATAGTAAGAAGTTATGAGGCCAAAAATGTACCTCGGTTCATTAAAATGCTTAAGGGAATTGTGATTTTCGGACGTCAAACCTCGTGAACGGTAAGAGATGGCGGTATTTAAATTCAGGATTCGGTAATTTGAATTACGAGACTCGCAAAATTGCTAATCAAAAATCAAATAAATAAGAAGGTCAAATAGATTGTACATTATTGGGGGGTTAATAGTGGCCCGAAATGTTCCGTGTAAACAATTCCGTGTAATATAACCCACGACCGGTGTGTGGCGTTTTCTCATTGCAGTGTGTCTAGATTACAAGTTTGTACGTGCACAAGGCTAAATATCATAAACTCTGTACAACAACATTGTACAAACAACAACTGTAGAACAACATTTAATACATGTTTAACCGATATGACACTAAAATGATATATTAAGTACTATTCAAACTTTTCGTAGAATCGACATTTTGGTATAAGTAGGTACTATTTATTTATCATGAACACATTTAGAAGAATATAATTTAATATCACAAGCATTTGATATAATGTACTTTAAATATAATACTATTTTCTTAGAATAATCTAGTGATTTACCCGATAAAGTACTTAGGTTAGGTTTTTACGGCGTCCCCCGACAAAAACGAATACTGCGCAACTCAACATTATTTTTCTAGTTATATATAAATGTGCATCATTTTAACAGATAACTACGTATGATAAATAATCATTATATAAATCGTGGTTATTATAAATGTGAATATATTAATTGTTAATCTACCAAACGTTTGTTCTATACAGTGATCAATTCTACCTATTGAGATTATGCGTTTCGTTGTTCTACACATTGAATGTTATACCGTTTATTGTTCGATTGATCATTACACACCCCATAAACTCACCACACATTCGCGCCGTAGTGGGATAGTAGCTGATTGACTCAACGGTGCATGCAAGGACGCCCGCGAGCATCCCTAGCACGCCTGCCACACTGACGGTTGGCGTTCCCCACTGACCTGAGAACAAGTGATCGGTGGATCATGTGTTCCTAGTACTTTTGTCTATCTTCTTTGATGTTAGATATTCTTTCTCATTTGCTCAAAGGTTAGCTGGAAGAGATCTTACAGGGATAAGTTCACCTTTGTACATAACCATTGTTCTTTGTACTGTTTCTGTGTGATATATGTGCAATGAAGTGTTTACATACATACATACTTAATTGAACAATTTAGTTGGCGATTGTGTTCAATACTAAAACAATTAATATTGCTAGTTATTAGTGAATAGCACGCGAGCCTCAGTTCAGTTAATCGCAAAAGTTGTTTGTGTTGTAATTTCCGTACCTACTACATATTCACCTATAGATAGATACATACAATTGACTGATCAGTGAGGCCTGTTCCTATAAAACTAGAGTAGAGATAATTCCGTAGAACTTATTGGAAGTTGTGGTTTTGTAACAGTAGTTATAATTACAACTCAACTTATTGTTAGTCATACCACAGAATAAGTAATAGTCTACGTATACAGAAGTCTATCTTTCTAACAAAACTGACGTTTAGGTCCGATCACCGGACGGAACACACCAAATCCGTCTGTCTCTCTCTAGCACAACGCGTGCTCTTTCTGGTTGCTGGCTAAGCCCCTCAGGAGGGGCAACATTTGGTACTAGGAGCCACACGGCGAATGATATACTCCTGGTCCTACACCGTTTTTAGTATGAGTTAGTGTTGTATGTAATGAATGATACTATGATTATGAATAAATGATTTTATTATTTATTATTATTTTAGTGTTCTACATAGTTATATCATTCATTAAAGTATGTTCGTACCGTTTAGTCACAGTATAGCAGTCATTTTTGTTCCTACAAAAGGTACATCACGCGTTTGAATGTGTGCGCGCCGTGGACGAACACACTACACGCAAATTTTTAAGAATGCGTAAGAATGCTCCAGTATGCATCGCACTCACGCGCGAATACGTGTGGCGCGCTCGCTCCTAAAATACTGACATGTTACTTTAGTTTAGTAGGTGTAAAAACATAATGATATGTATCCATGCCGTTAACTTAAGTATTGCATTGATAACAGAAGACACTCATTTTCTGAAACGTGTATGACCCATCGATATTGAAAGAAAGCTGAAAGGTGTTGATATTACGTAAAACATATTTTCTTCGTGCTGAAAAGTATAAAATACATCAAAGTAATTAACTAACAGTCGCCATATGAGTAATCTGTATATTACGGTAGGTAAACGCCGCAATTAACGAGCATGCTCATTGCTCAACCGACCGTGAGCTAACCAACGTCAAAGCACTTGGAAATGTGTTTACAGAGAAGTGGAAATGTACGTACGCTCCTACTCTGACCTCGGACTTAAGACAAAAACATAATAGGGGCTATTTTTCATGTCATCAAATGTCGGTGAGCACGACGTAGTAAGAATAATATGTAACCAAGGAACATTAAAACAAGAGGACTGTCATTCTCCATATAGTATGGGAGGCAAGGGCGAAATATTCATCTTATTTCGTCATGAAACAGAGCATTCTGTTTCTCCCTTATTTCGGTCTACTTCCAGTCACAAATCTCAACGTCTGGCACCTCGGAGTGGTTGCGTTTGCCCAGGGGCGACCCGTAAATTTGCAAAAAAATCTGGAAAAATATCTTATCGCCTCAAGGACAGTTTTGGGTTTAATCTATAGTTTTTTATGCTGGTAATCTCGAGCTAACATTGCCAGAACAGTAGGGCGTTGCTAAATACCTGCCAGAAGGTCCTGAAGTTGCAAGAGGGTCCAAATTTATCTTATAGCCTCAAGGCTGATTCTTGCATATGTTGTTGTATACTCCCCAAAATATACCCTATACAAAATGACAAAACATGAGGACGTTGCGTTCAGCACCCAGACGAGGTCAAAGTTGTAGGTCTCAGGTACTAAACATATGAAAAATGGTTCAATTATACGTGTTATCTGTAAATACTCTATTTCTCCATTCTATATAGCGTGAAAGTGACCTGTCATGCTCTGTCGTATGGCAAGTGAAGTCGCGACCAGTTGTTCTATCCTGTCTGGTAAAAAATATACTTATTTGCTATGCAAACTTGGGTGACACACTAGGTACCTCAGGAGTTATTCCCATTTTCTAAATGGTTTTAACAATACGGTTGCTTGGAAACTAAAGAATAAGCTAAACCTGGGTAGGGGACGCGGAACCAGGGCGCGTCCTCAATGATGACCAGCTTGAGGTCGGTGCGGGCGGGGTGGCCGGGGGGGAGGGCGTCCGTCAGCGTCAGCACCAGGCACACGAACCACATGATCGCTATGGTCAGGAGGACCTGGGGACAGAAACAATTATGATGCTAGGTATAATTACAACCCTGAAATGCCAGCAATATTATAGGCTAAGGTGGTTCGGGCTTGTGCCCCTCTCCTTCGAACAATTCATATGAATTTGGGATTTAAATTTAAAACATAAAATAATTGAAATGAATCTGAACACAGCCAAGGATTCAAAGATTTATGAATAAACTGAATAATCTAAAGCGAACTAAAAGCGCTGAGCACAATCAAAGCTACCAGGGTCGCATACAGAAACAGCAGGTTTATCGCCCGAGTTTCAGTGCACCTCCCCGAGCTAATAATTTCCAAGCCCCCAGCCGACATGCAGCTTTTAATTATTACATTTTGCTTTCCACTGCAGTGACGTTGAATCCTATATTGTGCTGAAGCCCTGGTAATTAGTGCGGGCTGAACGCCAGTTTATTGGCATCGGAGTTGTTTGTTTAGTAATTGTGGATCAATTCTCGGTTTCATTGAATTTCTAAATATTGTGAAATTGGATTAATATTGGTGACACTTCAGTGAAATTCTCTAATGGAGTAGCATCTCCATGCATGATATGAATTGTAAACATAGAAGAAGTATACGTGTTTAGACTGTGTGTGTCTTTCTAGTTTTACTAAGTAAGTACCTTCATGTCAAATCACTCAATATTCCGCATCGATCTGGGGTTCGTTCTACAATGTCCTATATAATGGATGTGACGCTCGAAAACGTGCTAACAGGGCCGCGTACAGGCTTTCTGGGCTCGGCTAAGCAAATCCACCTTAAACCGTAATATAGTGATATTGAGCGGTGGATAAGTTATGGTGGCCGAGTGGTTTGGACATGCGCGTTTCAAGCAGAAGTCGTAGGTTTGAACCCTGGCACCTACAAATTAGTCTTTCGGAACGTAAGTGGACTGATGACCTGGTGATAATTGGCGGTGTCTGCTTGATGCGGGGGCGCCGGGTTCGTCCTTGGGGGAGTCTATTGTCCAGCAGAGGACGTTTTTCGCCTGATAATGTTAATTCTGGTCAACAGTGATTTTATCGCCTATGGTGTAATATGCTTTGAAATAAATTATATACAACCTAAAGACAATAATGGGCTTGTACAAACAGTTTTTCAAGATCAGCTCAATTTTTTTTCATCATACTGCATAAAAGTTACGCCCCTGTAAAAAACCCTGAAAAAGTTACTTATCTTATACGTCCATAGTTAACTTCTGAATTTGTGTATTCTCAAGTACACAAAATCTTCAAAATAATTAGGGTAGCAAAAAAGAAATAAATTTTATTGGCCGGTGAATGCTTGGTTTCTGCATAACTACAATCAATACGATTTTTTGTGGATTGTCAGTGACGTTACCGGGAACAGCTTGAAGAGCGGGAACCACTGGACGGAGCACCCCTGGGCGCGGGACCAGGACAGCGTGGGGATCCGCACGCCGCCCATGCACTGCGAGAACACCGTGAGCAGCGTGAATGTTCTGGAAACAACATTTCAAATTAAAATACCATTCTTAGGGTTCCGTACATCGAAATATAATGTATGGAACGATAACGTCTAACAAAATTGACGTTGAAATTTGCCCTACAACACCCACTTTTCAAAATCAATACGTCTGATATATCAAGTGGTATTGACAAACAACTTAATGTTGACTACATATTATGTGTGAGTCTAAAATCATTTATGACAAATATTAGAAGTAAGTTTGTAACTATATCGTGTATAACCACATTTTTACTAAAAAAACTCGACCGCGGTGCACTTTGAAACTGCATAAAATCCGCCATTTTGTTTATTTTAACAAACTTCCTACCCAGTGACACTCGCACCATCAAGACGAATCTAATGATGTATTATTTATCAAAATCGGATGTGCCGTTGAGTAGTTACGAGCGGACACAGGAATGGACATACATACATACTTACTTACAGGTCAAACACATAACCCTCCTTTGGGCTTCGCCGCAGTCGGGTAAAAAGACAAAAATCTATGATTGGTTACAAAGCTAATGACGTCAGAATTTCATTTGCCGCTACAGTTTTTTCTTCAGTACTAACTAGCTCCGCCCCGTTAGTACGTATTCGGGCCAATTGCAGAAAAAATGTACCTTTTACTTTTTTTGATATCGCGTCGTGCATCGTTTCACGACACGACGTCGCATCGTGAAACGATGCCGTGACGTAGCACGACGCGATATCGTGTCGTGTTAATATGTAAGAGCCTTAAGTGACATTTCGGGAATAACATACCTACCTGGTTTTCTTGTACCATGGAACTACCCGCGATTGTATGAAATGTCAATGTCACATTAACGTAACGCAATCTCGCATAGACTTATCTTATCATCCCATCCTTTTACACATTCTTCTAACCCCTTTTGTGCCCGTTTCTGGCTTGAAACCTTTTCCCAATTCTCTAATGGAACAAAACATGAATGAAAGAAGCCGGCCGGAGCCAATCAGGATATTGCCGCACGTGGACTCATTTAATTAAGGTAATGGGATTTTTAGTTTACGTCGTAGTTATAACATCACATTCAATTTGCGAAATGAACGGTTTTCAAAATAAAAAAATGAGGAACTTTCGCTCTCGCGGATTAAGCTAAACATATATATACCGATACCAGCCGAAAAAAATGTTTTGTACGGGTTTACTCCATCATTTTTTCTGTGATATATTATAGAAAGACTACTAAATATGAAAACTCACTGAGATACAACAATGTTAAAATCACATTTTTAGACTTTCCCAAAAACGTGCCGAAATGCTTCATACTAAAGCCCATTATAACGTGACGTCACGAGACATAGGTTGTTTGGGAAAATCAAAAAACTTTGTCCTGCAACTATGTTAAAACTTGCGTTTTTATCGTAACGGTTTCTTAACAAAAAGTTACTATAAATTTTATGGTAACTTTTGTTGTTATAATAGTTTTTGATAATTTTATACTTTTTAAATGGGCTTTTCCACCCAAATTTGCAGGCTCATAAAAAAAGTTACACGTTAGGTACCTATCAAACTCAAAACTTTAACAAATATAGTACATTACATACCGAGGCCAGTAAAGTAACAAATGTCTCAGATCACATGTAGCGTGACCATGTGATCTGATCTGAGAGCTGAGATCAAACATTTATTTTATTTTATTTATTTAATAAAGAAACAAACAGTCTCATGTAGTTGTAAATAATACAAAAACAAAAATCTTAAGCAGTAGACTTACAGTTTCCTAAAAATATTACAAACTAATAGCTTATACGTACTTATTATACCTTTGTGCATGACAACTTTAAATAAAAACACAAACATAAGTACCTACATGTCTTACAACCTGTCATAACAACACAAGTGAGTTAACACATCACAACTTACTTAATTGAACATGTGATCTGAGGCTTTTTTATTTACTGGCCAAGGTTTGTATATACTGTTTTTCTTGTCGACGGAACCAGAAAGCGGCATCTTCTTTAAGCGCCGCGGCCGGCAAAGTGACGCTTTCCGGCCGAAAAATATTTTATTCAATCGTTACATTACAATGGAAGTGGGGGTAACAGATTTCCTTATTCTGCTTATTTTAACCGGATCGTATATATATTTTACAAATTTCGGTTACAGTCAAGTACCCAATTGCCTGTGACTGATAATATTTCGTATTTTTATTAATGGTGTCAATAGATCCTTATTCTCACAACAATCATTTGCAATTAGAGCAGAGTTGGTTGAAGCGGTTCACAGTTTTGGGTGTGTAGTGATCGATATACAGCGATTTTAGAAAACCTCGGGCAAGAAACTTCTCGAATCAAAGAGGACAGTAAATATATAATTTGCATGGCCAATGGCAAAGCCCTGCACAACCATATTTATAGCAGACCTCGTGTCTCGACTGCAGCGCCGTCGGGTTAAGCCCCTCCCACTCCTGCTGTGAGTGCCAGCCGCCTGCATAATGGAGCCGTTAATGCAATCCCAGCGTATTGATTAAATGCCGATGCGATTACAGAATAAATCAAGGCAGTCGGTCTTGAAATAGCACCAGTAATTTTAGACATCAAAATAAAGGTACTTTCGGGAAAGTCATTTAAGCAGCATTTTTCTTTTTTTTCTGGTACGGTAAGTATATTGAGTTCTGACTATCATCATATATAATAAACATTAAGTGTCAGATTGTTGAATCTTTTCAAATCTTGTAATCTCAAACACATATTTATGGAGCCAACAAGAGTGACTGCTACTAGCGCCACCTGTATTGATAACATTTTCACTGATATTCTTCCTAATACCAAAAGTGTAATCAGCAAGTTAGAATCAGATCATTTAGGTCAATTAATTGTATTTGAGTCATTAAGGAATAATATCTTGAGAAAACAAATTACTTTTGTACCAGTAACTACGGACCGTGTGGAACGAATGAAACATAGTCTGCTTCAGGCGCTACCCTTTTTATCTTCCGACACGACTCCTAGCGACATGTACAATTCATTCTTTCACACCTTTATGGAACATTATAACACAATATTTACTTCTAAATCGGTCGTGGTTAGTGGTGCACCAGTTTTTAGTGAGTTGGCTACTGTGGACTTACATAAACGTAGACAGGAATTGTATGCCTTGTATGAGGAACGGCGGTTCAATACGAGTGATGAATTTAAAGAGCATGTGAAACAATGTTCGAAGAAATTTAAGATTGATTGTCATATAGCTAAGCGTAATTACTTAAGCCAGAAAATTAGAAATAGTTATGATATTATTAAAACAACCTGGAAAGTAATTAATGTGGAGACTGGGCGATCGAAGCACACAGTAAACGACCTTAAACTAAAAATTGATGGCAAAATTGTAGATTCCAATTTAGAAGTAGCAACAGAATTTGAAAAGTTTTTTACCGAGATACCAGTATCCACAACTAAGCATTTAAATTCATCACCTTCGGCTGCCGTTACACTGTTAAAAGATAACGCCCCAGAATGTAGTAAAGACTTTCATTTTGAACATGTTAGTACCTCAGATGTAGTAAAGGCGTTTAAATCAATTAATGTCAAAAAAACTAGTGACCTTTGGGGAGTTTCTGTCCATGCCGTTAAATCCCTAATAGAAATCATAGCGCCTGACTTGGTAGTCGTGTTTAATAACTGTGTTGATTGCGGTGAGTTTCCTGATCTAATGAAATATAGTAAAATAACACCTTTATTTAAATCAGGTAGCACTACTGACCCCACTAACTTTAGACCAATATCTGTGCTACCAACTTTCAGTAAAATTTTCGAGAAATTAGTTTTGTCCCAATTAATGAAACATTTTAATACAAATAACTTAATGCATAATAAGCAATTTGGTTTTACTCGGGGTCGCTCAACAACCGACGCTGGTGTTGAGCTAATTAAACATATTTTCGATGCCTGGGAGGAATCATGTGATGCTTTAGGTATCTTCTGTGATTTATCCAAGGCATTTGATTGCGTTTGTCATGAAACATTGATCGGGAAGCTGCACTACTATGGAGTTAGAGAATCTGCACTGAATTTATTTAAGTCGTACTTACAAGGTAGAATACAAAGGGTTGACGTGAATGGACAGCACTCACCGGGGTCACTGGTCTCGATGGGTGTACCACAGGGTTCAATATTGGGACCATTCCTGTTCCTTATTTACATAAATGACTTGCCATACCTCGTAAAGACCCACCATGATATAGTATTGTTTGCAGACGACACCTCACTTATCTTCAAAGTTAAGCGACAGCAGCAAGCTTACAACGATGTAAACAATGCTATCTCTAAAGTAGTAAATTGGTTCAATGTTAACAATTTACTCTTAAATGAAAGAAAGACTAAATGTATTAACTTTATCACGCGTAACGTAAATCGCGAGCAAGCAAGTGTCACTGTTAAGGATGAGGAATTTGAACTAGTTGATAGTATAGTTTTTCTAGGTATAACATTGGATCATAAACTCCAGTGGGGTCCCCATATTGCTAATCTCTCGAATAGACTTAGTTCTGCAGCTTTTGCAGTCAACAAGATCCGACAATTAACAGACATCAAAACAGCTCGATTAGTATATTTTAGTTACTTCCACAGTATTATGTCGTATGGTATTCTGCTGTGGGGCAGTGCTAGTGCTTCAGAGCTAGGGCTTGCAATTCGAATATTCGAATATTCGAATTATTCGAATATTCGGCTAATTTTACTATTCGAATAATACCTGGTAAGGTATTCGAATATTCGAATAATTTTACTACCTATTTAAATTAAATGGAATTTAAATTAAAATGCTAACAAAGGACATAATAAAGAAGGATAAAGTAATCAATTACATTTTTTCAAACTAAATATACCTAAAATAGCGCAGCGTAACTTTTTACGCTATAAAAAACAATGATTAAATTAAAAACTAGAATATTCTCTCTAGGCTGAGCTGCTGCCTGTGGCATGGTCTTCTTTTTGCATGCGTCATTAACTTTCTTAATTGCAAGGACATTTTTTTGGGAGAAGTATGCGCCAGCTCTGGGATCTCTCGAAGCATGGACCAGTCAGTTAAAATTTCTAAAACTAATATCCTCGTGAGGCCCATGAGGGGGTGATGAGCAGGGGAGCATATATGAAATTAGAATTCTATTCTCATCTTAATAACCTCGAAAATTACTTCAGCAAAATATCCTAAATTTAGGAAACCGGCTTTACGAGGATAAACCTACCAATTTAGTTAAAGTACAAAAAAGCGGCGACGGGACAGCTTTATGATTTGGGACTGGTTATACGCTGAACCAGCCTTTTAAGAGGTTGCATGAATGCGGAATTCAGCCAACTAACTACCCACCAGGGCTTGTGGATACGTTGCACCAGCATGTGCACTGTGTCTACGGAGCTTCCATGTGGCCGGCGCTTCTGTTGCATGAAAGGCCGTCTCGCCCCACCTGATTAACGTCCATGCCACGGAGCACGTGTGGGGTACATGCAAATATTTGACTCCAACTCTTAGACAGATTGCTAGTCTCAGTTAACTCGGGTCCAGGTGGTTTAAGCGAGTATGTCTTCTCCTTCTGAGGGGGTGAGTCCGACATAACTCCCCCAAAGGATCTTTTTTTATGAAATAGGGGGCAAACGAGAAAACGGTCCGGAAACACTGCAGGCGACAATTTATTCCACAGTTCAGTCGTGCGAGGCAGGAAGTTTCTAGCAAAACGCACAATTGTGGACTGCCAACCATCTAAGTGGTGAGGATGGAAATATTGTCGCGTAGGGCGATGGCGGAAAGATGCGGCAGGGATCAATCCGAACAATTCCTCGGAGCACTCCCCGTTATACAGACGATAGAAGATGCAGAGCGAGGCTACATCTCTACGCAGTGCCAAGGAGTTGAGCCCATCTGAAATATCTTGGTAGCCGACGATACGATTCGGTCTCCGCTGAATGCGGTCTAGAGGGAGAAGCTGGTACTGGGGAGCCCCAGCCCACACATGAGAACAGTATTCCATATGTGGAAGGACCTGCGCCTTATAAAGCTGTAGGCGGTGGGCCGGAGTGAAATACTGTCTCGATCTGTTGAGCACACCGAGCTTCTTAGAGTCTAATTTAGCCTTACCCTCTAAATGGCCGCGGAACTGGACTGGACTTCACTGATTCTAATAGTGGCTGTGGCAGTTAGGTGGGGGTGCTCTCAAAACGAGGTGATGAAACAAACGTAAGCTTTTTAGCGGTGAAAGTGCAAACCTGTGTCTTCGTAGGGTTAAAACGGACTAGATTAAGTCGACCCCATTCTGAAACTTTTTTTAGGGAAGTTTCAATTTCAGACACAAGTCTGTTACGGCTCTCGATGACGTTATCCCGAGAAATATTGGCGCGGCCGGTGTAGGAGGCATCACCCGTGCTGTCATCTGCATAACAGTGAATGCCACAGTGCAAATATTGCAAACAAAGCAATTCCCTCATCTACCTAGTCGGTTTATAGGTTTTGAGTAAGACTAATTAAGTTTGATTAGTCTTAAGGTAATCGCAGCGTAAAAAATATCTCTTCTAACATGTTTTTCACATAAAATACTAAGAAAAACGATTTTTTAATAGTTTTTGGTAGTATTCGAATAATATTCGAATTATTCGAATATCTACAAAATCATATTCGAATATTCGAATATTTGAAAAAGTCGAATATTTGCAAGCCCTATTCAGAGCTTAATACTATATTTGTTCTGCAGAAGAGAGCTATTCGAGCGATATATAAGATGAACTATCGAGACTCACTTAGAGATAAGTTTAAGGACATTAATGTAATTACATTGCATTGTCAATACATCTATGAGAATATTATGTATGTACATAAGAATATCATGAATTTTAAGAAGAACTGTGACATACATAATATTAATACTAGAAATAAACATAAGCTCGCAGTGCCCACCACTCGGCTCCATAAAATAAAAAAATCATTCATGGGTAATTGTGTAAGGTTTTATAATAAACTACCACAAAACATAACTGACTTATCTATTAACAAATTTAAGATTTGTGTAAAGCGTAAACTCATGTCTAAAGCTTATTACAGCACACAAGACTACATGAATGATGAAACACCGTGGGATTAACTGCGACATATATTTTAAAACAATGTTTAATTAATTGTGTTTTTTTCTGTTTTTGTACTTACCAATTGTTTTGACACTTGGAGACAATTTACATCTCTAAGAAAAATTGTTTTTAATTTTAATTTAGTTTATTAGTGGAAGAGCGCGGGGGGGCGCGACCGCGACGACAGCGCTTGGCTAGTGTTCTCCGCTTATCAATCATTTAAAAATGCAAAAGTTTTGATTTATACCTATCGTGGTGCATTACAGTGGAGCTGACAGCCTAAGCTATCCAACAGTGGAATTTGTTTTTGAAATGGACGTGTGGTTTAGAAGATTCGACGATAATAAAATCAAAAGTGTTCGTTAAGATTTGCGTTTGTTATCGCGGTCAGTGCGGTAGCGGATAGCAGCGGTCATCAGCTGCAGCGCTGCCTGTCTCAATGGCCATCTGGACGGCGCGACGCAGCTGCAGCGATTGAAGCGCTTGCAGTATATGTTGCAGTCAGTGGTCGGTACTAGGGCTCCCGCTATCCGTGTTACACGTCGAAACGGATATCCGTGTTCTTAAGACCGGCGGTACTAAGAACCCGGATTACACGAACCCGCCGGGTACCGGAAACGTTTCTCAGAAACGTTTCTTCGTGTTCACGGGTTGTCCGTGTCCGACGGGTACACGTGTATTTAAAACCGGCCCGAACGGGTACGAACCGAAACAGTTGGACTCAAGGCACCATGATCTACTATTTAATGCTGACTTCAAGTTCAGATGAACTCTTTTGGCGTACGAATGTTTAATAATATGTAGTTTGTAACTGTGTTGGAAAATCATATTTAGCCAACTACTCAAAATATGTTTTTTATAATTATGAATCGAAGTAGGCATCGCTATTCTACATTGTCTGCTGTTTTTTATTCCTAATCTGCTCGTACCTAGTTTAGAAACTTTATTCTGATGTTCTAGTTTTGATTTTATAAAATTAAAAACTATTGCCTATCCTAAGTCTTTAAATTAAAAACAACATTTTATTTATAATGATATATCAGATATGTGACGAATATGGTTTGCAGATATACTAAAATATCAATTAAAAATAACAGTTTAGAATATAATTATGAATTACTTCGCAAAAACAACAAA
Organism: Eudemis profundana; assembly: GCA_947034925.1. Lineage (NCBI taxonomy): Eukaryota > Metazoa > Arthropoda > Insecta > Lepidoptera > Tortricidae > Eudemis > Eudemis profundana. Next base: position 20,819,535 of record OX344805.1, on the reverse strand, counting down.
CATCTGCCAATGGCGCAAAAAGATAAACGTAAGCGTCATTATCAAGTGATCGTTCACAACTGGATTTCACCCGAGAACCACAAAAGTCCATGTTACCTTACTTAACTTGCGATAACATTGCTAATTTCGTTAACAAAGATCCTAAAATTGCTAATCATTCAAGTTTACTTGAGTGGCTTTAACAATAGCGTTCAGATAATAAAAGTGAACGCCAAACGCCCTTTTGTTCGCGCGTAACAAAGAAATAGGTTCCCAAACCATCATCACAAGTATGACTACCAATTATAAGCTTTATGTCGTAGCAATAAGGTTAAAACGTATGCACAAAAAATTGCAACAAATAAATAATATAAGTAAATGTTCTCTATTTATTTGGAGCCGCTACGCACTAACTCTGGCAACTGTTATTGATTATTTCACATTTTAAGGACATTTGTTGATGTTACTTGTTAATCACATATTAACATTTATTTTTTGATTTTAAATTGTGTTAGGATTGATTAAAGCCTTTTACATAACAAGTAACATAATAAACAAAAACCCGGTCAAGTGCGAGTCGAACGCGCGCACAAAGGGTTCCGTACCATTTCAGTTTTTGTTGTTATAGCGGCAATAGAAATACATCGTCTGTTAAAATTTTAACTGTCTAGCTATCACGGTTCAGGAGATACAGCCTAGGGACAGACAGACAGACAGACAGTGTACTCTTAGTATAAAATTAAATTATAATAGGGTCTCGTTTTTACCCTAAAAAGTGCTAGTATTTGAACTTTGAAGTCTTATATAAAAATGTCTACCTACTCGTATTCTATGCAAAAACTACCTGCTCTTAAAAGGCCGAACCCTTAGCCCAATAAATTGTTTATTGACTTTCGGCTTTACATATATACTTACACCACGGAATAAGATATGCTCGAAACTTATATAAATATTGTGTCTATTAATTTTTAGCTCGTACCACGATTCGTACCTTCGCTACTCGTTAAGGACGGATGCGGAGACACGGGTAAATAAGATCCGTTTCTACGGGTACCCGTGTACCCGTGGAAACGGATCTTAATTACACGTTTCCTAATTACCCGTGCGGAACGGGCCAGAAAACCGTGTCCGTGTTACTCAGAAACGGGTAATAGAAACGTTTACACGAAACCCGGACACGAGCGCGAGCCCTAGTCGGTACCGGTGGCGGCCGTTGCGCAGTTATCGCTTGCAGCGCTTGTCATGCCGCTGGATGGGGCGGCGCATCGGCAGCGATTAAAGCGCTTGCACTGCATATGCAGATCAGTGGATCCACGGTTCGGTCGGAGTGCGAAGCGAAGCAACGGCGGCATTTGCGGCGCGCGTAAGTTGGCGTCAGGGAGCCCCTTCAGTCTGTTTCCGAGTGGATTGACCTGATTTCGGACATTTGTTTTTTTTTTCTATTATTGTTTATTTGTGACAAGTTTTCGTTTTTTCTCTGCTTTTGGCAAAATTTGTGCGATTTAAAATTGCTTCATTGCTGTTACTAAATGCTTTTTTTTTGCGATGTGCTTTTAGTTCATTGTTTGATTTTAAATTATTAATGTGCTAAGCTTTATATAGTGTTTGTATTTTGAGGATATAATTTTTTTTAAAAGTGCTGTATGTGTAATAATTTTCTAATTTGTTGTATTTGACATTTTGCTGTAATTATTATTATATATTTTTTTTGTTTTTTTTTTTTTTTTTTGTGTTATATTGTGACATTTTATTTTAGACTTCGCTTTGTAATGTTCTTGTTTCCTATGTGGTTTTCGTGCTGAATGGATTAGCTATGCAGGCTCAGGCCCCTTCTCTTTTGCGGTGTCCCCATTGTCCTGGCTCTCCGCGCACCTTTTCCGCCCATGGGCTAAAAGTGCATATAGGGCGTTTACACAAGGATGTTTCCCGAGCGACACTATCTCTCTCTCCTTCGGTATCGGGGCAGCAGGGCGGACCAGCGCTCTCGTCCTCTTCCACATCTTCTGCACAACAGCAACAGATCCTTGGAGTAGACCCCAATGGTTTGGGTCTGGATGACTTGGCTGTTTTAAAGAGGTCAGTGCGAGTGTTGCGCCACATACCTAGAGGCGCGCGATGCCTTGCGGCGGGTAAACTGTGCAGCGTAATAGAGAGTTGCATCAATAACAATGGCACTTCAGAGTGGTTCGCATTGTTGTCATTTGCATTTTCCGCCTTAAAAGCTCCTGAGGCTGCCGGTCCTGGTAATCTGACTGCCAAGGTGAAGCGTAATGTCGAGTCTGCAGGTGTCATTGACCCCTTGAATGTAGAGGCGGAGCCGAGTGTCTCAAGGCCGCCATCTGTCTTGAGAACGGTCGAGTCGAAGGTTTTCGAGGGGGATATTAGGGGTGCGGTACGGGTGCTGATGTCGGAGGATGGAGTGGCTCCCTCGAATCCTGAAACCCTTGCTAGTTTGCTGTCGAAACACCCAGCCCCGTCCCGACCTTTGATGTTCCCACCTGAACCGGACAGATCCTGCTCCCCTCTTACGGTTACGCCGGACGGTGTAGCACAGGCCCTGAATTCCTTCAACAGTGGTTCAGCGGCAGGTTTGGATGGTATTCGCCCTTCTCATCTGAAAGAGCTTACCTCTGTTGCTGCGGGCGATAACGGGCCCCGGCTGCTGGAGTGGTTGTCGAGGCTTTGTAACTTCCTCTTAAGTGGTCAGTTAAACCCAGCGGTCTGCCCATACATGTACGGTGCGTCTTTATGCGCGCTTTCGAAGAAGGACGAGGGTTTAAGGCCTATTGCTATCGGCAGCGTTTTCCGCCGTTTAACTGCCAAGCTCGGTTGCCGTGCTTTATGTGATGAGATGTCGTCTTATTTACAACCGTGTCAGCTGGGGTTTGGTACGAAATTAGGTTGCGAGGCTGCCATTCACGCCGTTCGGGCCTTCGCGCTCGACCCGAACAACGCGGACTGCATCATCGTCAAGCTTGACTTGAAGAATGCGTTCAACTCCTTAGAGCGTGACTCTCTTCTTTTTGAAGTCTTGGAGAAGGCTCCATCTCTTTATCCTTTTTTATTTCAGGCCTATTCGTCGCCTTCTAAGCTCTTTTTTGATGGTTCTCTTGTGATGTCCCAGGTTGGTGTTCAGCAGGGTGATCCGCTGGGCCCCCTGATCTTCAGTCTCGCCATACAGAAGGCCATCTCCCGATCTCGATCCTCTCTTAATGTTTGGTACCTGGATGATGGTACTCTGGGGGGTAAGCCAGGAGATGTTGAGCAGGATCTACGTGCGCTGCTTCCGCTCTTGCGGGAGCTGGGTCTGGAGGTCAACTCCGGTAAATGTGAGTTCTTCCCTTGCAGCTCCATTTCGCGGGGCTCCTTCTCTTTGATTGCCTCCTTGCTCCCCGATCTCAAGGAGGTGTCGCCCCAAGATTTTTTTCTGTTGGGTTCGCCGATTTGTTCCGCCGCTGTTCCTGAGGCTTTTGAGGGGAAGGAGCGGCTTCTCCGGATTGCGGGAGAAAGGCTTAAGCAACTCTCGGCGCATGTGGGTCTTACTCTGTTGAGGTCCTGCTTTTCCTTGCCCAAAGTGACGTACTTTTTGCGCACCGTGCCGACTTGGCTGCACCCCGGGCACGTGGACTCCTTCGACCGTGCGTTGAAGGAGTCGGCGGAGTCCTTGCTTAATGTCTCTTTGGGTTCGGACCAGTGGGTTTTGGCATCGCTTCCTATTCGGAATGGTGGGCTTGGTATCAGGCGCGTGCGGGACGTGAGTCTTCCTGCCTTTCTGGCATCGGCGGCGGGGGTGGTGGGCCTTGTTTCTAAGATTTTATCCTTAGAGGGTGGTGAGGCTACCATACCCTTTGCGTCCGAGGCTTTGTTGGCCTGGGAGTCCCTCAACCCGGGTGCGCCGGTTCCTGGGAGGCGGGACTGTCAGCGCTTGTGGGACGAAGTTGGGTTTGTTTGACGGCCTTTTGAGCGGCGCTGTTGGCGCTGATAGGGCGAGGCTTCTCGCGGCTGCGAGACCGGAATCTGGCGCCTGGTTGCACGCTCTCCCGTCCCCGAACTTAGGTACTCTCCTCGACAGTGACTCGTTGCGGGTGGCTGTTGCTTTTCGCCTGGGCTGTGATGTTTGCCAACCACATCTATGCATTTGCGGTTCCATGGTGGAGAGCAATGGGCATCACGCCCTGAGCTGCGGTCGTTGCGCGGGTAGGTTCCCGCGGCACCATGCCTTGAACGACATCGTCCGGAGGGCTTTAGTGTCTGCCAATGTCCCTTGTGTGCTGGAACCACCGGGTCTTAGCAGGTCGGATGGCAAGAGGCCGGACGGTCTGACGCTGGTGCCTTGGGAGAAGGGCCGGTGCCTCTTGTGGGACGCCACTTGCGTGAGTACTTTTGCTGCCACTCACCTTGGGCGCACCGTGCGGTCACCGGGGGCGGCCGCTGAGCAGGCGGCGTTGCTCAAGAGGGTCAAGTACTCGGGCCTGTCCGGTTATTTGTTTGTTCCCCTTGCGGTGGAGACGTCCGGCTGCTGGTGTGCGGAGGCTAGGGCCTTTCTTGGGGAGCTGGGTCGTCGCTTACGGGAGAGGGGTCATGACCCCCGCTCTGGTTTCTTCCTGGCGCAGAGGCTGTCCATCGCAGTTCAGCGCGGGAACGCCGCAAGCCTGATGGGCACTTTTGCGCCGGGAGTAATGCGGGGGGGTCTTTTTGATTAATGTGTTTTTTTTTTTTTGTGTTTTTTTTTTTTTTTTTTTGTATAAATAAGTTGGTTTTTTATTTTTATATAGATATAGCTGTATAAGTTTGATATTGTTTTTTTTAGATTTAGTTTGGTATTTTAGTTTGTTTAGTTTTTATTGTATTTGTAATTTTATTTTGTAATTGTGTTTTCTTTTTATATTTGGATTAATTTTCTTAGTAATTTAAATAAAAAGTAAATAATATTGTTTATTATATATTAAGTAAATATTCTCAGTTTGTATTTTGACGTTTGGAGATCCTTTACACCTCCAAAACATAATATTTTGACAACGGAGACTCTTTACATCTCCATTAATTTTACTATCAATTTATTTTCTATAATTTTATTTGTCTTGTTGGACGCATAGAGAGACCCTTTACATCTCTATAAATGTAGTTTTCTCGTACAAGTACGAGTACATAATGTACATTTGTAAACGAATGTCAAATTTATTGCAACGTGTTTAACAGTGGCTTTGTTTGAACCTATGCGTGTGTAAGTAAATGAACGTTACCTACCTATGCTGATCGCTGCAAAAATGGCAGATTGTTTTATGTCGCGTTTTATACCTACGCGCTATATCGTATTTCCAGTCTAAATCCATTACTTATGTGGACATTTGCAGAAATTCCAAATTGAAAAAATTATCTATTTTATACTGCACTGTTATTAGAAAAGTCTTCGCACTTGATATATCTCTGTTCTTTTGTACTGAGGGCAGTATGACGGATGGCCGTCCCTAAACTGGCCGCTGTCTTCAAACTACCACATTACTCGATCACCATCTGTAGTCTTTACAGCATGGATATAAAGTCTATGATTGCTTGGTTCAGCGCCTCGTTTGCGTGGTGTTTCGTAATTCCTCGATCAATCTTGCCCGACTGCGGTGAAAGAGGTTATTTGCGCCTAGAAAGTGTGCTCGATCTTAGACAATAAATGGTGTCACAGACTAGGACGGGACGTGGTACTTATATGGCAATATTGCCAATCTTTTAAAAGGTTGAAATTTAAATTTTCTATTAGGTTTAACCTTTCCTATATGCCAAAGCGGCTCGCACACCGAAAGCTCTCTCAAAGTATAGAGACAAATAAGTAGTCCAAGTGCGATCCATACTGGAGCATGCTTACGCATTCTTAAATCTTTGCTTGTAGTGCGTTCGTACACGGCGCGCACACATTCAAGAGCGCGATGTACCTTTTGTAGGAAGAAAAATTACTGCTATTATGTATCTATCCGTCGTATCGTATGCTTTGCCCTATATCCATAGGTAACCTGTAGTATTGGCGGTTTCCGATCCCTCCCTCCCTTGGCGCGGGAGCCCTGGCGGCGTAAAAGCCAGGGCAGCCGGGGGGCACACATGGCAGAAGTGCTAGGAGCCCATAGTGCCCCCAAAACGGCAGTGCGGAGACACGCCGGTGGGTTTTTAGTGGGTATGCTCCTCCCCCCCCTCTGACTAGCAGAGGGGTATGAGAGGAGTGAGCCCCACATAACCCCCCCAACCAACATCTGGCCTCCCTAGGCCCGGGGGGGTTTGCGTAATGCATTTTCCCACCGCAAAAAAAAATGGTAACCTGTAGTATGCCGACAGATAGGTACAGGATTGTGAGCCACTTACAGGGACACCACATACGAAGGGTTAAAATTGACCCGCGACATATTTCGATTTTTTAATGGGTGATGGGTTTGCGTTGGACCTGGTCTCATCTGATGGAAAGTGAAGACAAGATCTTTGATGGCATGCTCACCCAGAAGATGCCAAATCAAGATGAGTGATGAATCTGGATGTCTTTAAGGCAAGAGCCTTAATCGCAGGTCGCTACATCGCGACATTCATCCAACATGGCGGCCATCTCACTCCATCAACGGACTGTCTTGTCAACATTTCCAGCTTCTCCTGAGGATGCCTCTTAAAGAGGTGTTGAGTTGAACACGTGTTGAGTTTTGAATTTTTGGTGGTGGTTTGTTATATTTATTTGCATGGTTAATACACAAGTCATTAAAACGAGCTAGCACTAATTGACTAACACGTTATCATATCGCGACTTAAGTAGCAAAGCAATATTTTTGTTTTAACCAGAAAAGATCAGTGCGACACGCGGCGATCCAATAGTACCGCTACGAATATAACCTTCGACCCAAAATATATAGTCATCCTGAAGTGACGAAGCCTGTTGCGGATTACTTTTGTTGGTAAGTGTGACGAAGCCTGTTGCCGATTTGAAGTTGTACCCACCTAACGAAGCCTGCGTTGCGGATTAAATCTTATGTGGTGATCTTTTATTTTATTTTTTTCAATTTATTATGTGTTGATTAAATGAGTTTATGTAAATATAGTCATCAACCAACACAGAAACCGCTAGCTGGTATTTTGTCGAACTAATTCCCTCGACACGCGCCTCCACATAGCCTGTTAAAGCGACAAGGTCTGCGAACAAAGGGTCCTCATTGGCTTTGATGCCGGCCTATTGTTTCAGGACAGCATGTGTAGTTTTTCAAACATCCACCGATATCGGCGGATTTGTTAAGCTTGTTCTGTACTGGAAAGACTCGATCCAGGTTGTGCTTTCTTTTATCGACAATGTTTTTGAAGAATTTACAGTTTATGAAACACACAATACTCATCACAAAGAAAATCATTACATCGGGGAGCTGTTTTTAAACTTTCCTATTATAAATGTTAAAGTTTGAGAAGATGTTTGGATATTTGGATGTTCGTTACTAAATAACGGGGTAACAACTGGATGGATTCAGATGAAATTTGGCATGCAAGTAGACCAAGTTCTGGATTGAAACATAAAATAAAAAAATAAAAATAAAAAAGCCTTTTATTTCTCGCCTTCAATACTTCATATCTACATGCACAATTATTTTCATCAAAAAAAAGTAAAAAACAGAACATTAATAAGATTCATTCCATGCAACATACATTTAAAAAAAATTAATTGATGCTAAATTATTTGATATTGATTATTTTATTTGGTTTATATTGTTAAAATAAATAATAATTAAAAAAAAAAAACAAAAAACATTCATAACTAATTACATTAATTTCAATTCATTAACATTTATACATATTCAAATAATTAATTCGCATTTTAAATATTCATTTCATTTTTAAAATAAATAATAACAAAAACATTTATAAATAATTCTAATGTCATTTGAATTGATTATAAATTATTGTAATTTTTCATATTAAAGAGATCAGTAAGCAATTATTTGCGAGAACCCCTCTATTTGAGGGTGAAGGCCTCCTCCAGAGATGTCCAGTAGTCTCTATCTCGAGAAACCGGTATGGGTCGATAAAGTTCTTACGTTGTATATGTTGCTATATATATAGTATAAGCTTTGATTTTTCGTTGATGAGTGATATGTCTCTGGAGGGTTTTGGTCTCTACTACTCCCGCGGGGACCAGCCGTATTGGGAGATGTTTGTTTTCTCATGTGTTTTGAGTTCTTTATAGAGTTAAGAGATCGTGTAGGAGGAGGCGCCTGTGGTTGCTATAATTCTTTGTGTTCGTCCATATTTTGAGAAGTTTCAGGTCTATGAGAGCTTTTGTCCTGGAATATAAGATACTGCGTTATATTGCCACTATCTTTGCTCTTTTTGTTTGTTTTATCGTTTTGGACACTCGCCGTGGATAACCTTTCTAATGTGGGTTTTTTCTGGATTTGTTGGTTTTCTCCAGGTTCTCTGATGGTAGTAGTATTGTAGTCGCGGATGGGCCGTGGTGGTGATTGTGAAAGTGCTTTTTTGTTATTTCGTGTTGATGTTTCCTGGCGTTCTTCTGTGTTGTGGGGTATTATTATTAGCTGATCGTACTTAAGTAGTACTTTATTTCCATTTTCCCTCTCTTCTTTTACTTTTTCTTTCAGGTTTTTCCTTATTTCTAAAATCTTGGGTGGAAAGTCCTCTGCAATGGCGTAACTAGTGTTCTTTAGGAGTTTTCCTTGTCTTAGAATATCAAACTTTTTACCTAATGTTGATAGAGTGATAATCACAGGCCTTGATTTTGCACCTTTTTTACCAAGTCTTCTTAGAGCTTGCAGTTCGTGTCTACGACAGTCGATTTTCAAAATATTTGTGATAATTTCTAATACTATTTGTTCTAGGCCGTTGTAATTTCGCTCGTTTTCCTCTACACCAAATAAAATTAAGTTACGTTGTCTTTGCGTTCTTTCGATCGCGTCGAGTCTTTTCTCTTGTGCATCATGCTTTTCTTCGAGGCCTTTGATTTTTGTCTGAAGGTTTTCAAATTTTTCATTTAAGTTTTTGTTAATGTTCTCTGTAATGTTGCTTTCCATCTCTTTCAGCGATGTTTTTGTTCCATTTATATCATCTTGCAGTTTTTTGAACATCTCTCTAATTTCATCCATTTTTAATTACCTACTTGTTTTTCTGCTTTACAAAACTAGTTTTAGTAATTTTAATTAATTATATTTGGTGATACCCTCTGGTGGTGACTAGTCGTACTAATTGAAATGGTAACTTTATTGACTTGACTTGCCACTCTCCACTAGATGGCGCCTTAATTAATTGTTGGAAATGGTTTAACGGCCTTGTTTTAACGTAATTTGTAGGTTATATTTATATTTTTTTTGTTATTTGCACACTTCAATACTTTTATACAGTTTATTTTAGTCCAAAATTTATCACTTCAGTCGGTTTTGTTGAAAACTATCCGGTAATTTATCACCATGAAGTTATTTAAGTTCAATAACAAATCTCATATTTTTTAACATTTTCACTGTTCCTGGTCTAGCATCGACACTGCCCACACTTTTTGTCACGAATCCATCACTAGTGCTTCGTTTGCCATCAACTTTTGACGATTTGCGAAGATTTTACTATTTTTTTTTTGACTTATTAATACAGAGAGGGCGAAGCCGCGGGTAAATGCTAGTATTTCATAAAAATAACCATTATATATTCAGTTTCCAGGAAACAGCGATAGGAGCCATGGTTCTCCACCCAGCCCCAATTTACCACACACGATTATATGAATAAAGTTAGTGAAACCCGATCCTAACTGGGTCGATTCATCCCGTTACGGTCATTCACAATTTCGCTGTCAATTTCGTACCTAATATATTTTGGCACGTGTACTAGTAATACCTAACAGTAATCCATTTCACCGTTATGACGTAGCTACAATTTTACAAGTCTAAACTAGCGACATAGGTTAAACCAACCAATGCGTCGTTGTTTTTGACCTATGTTGCTTGTTTAGAGTGGTTTAGACTTATAATTTTGTAACTTGTATTAGAGGTAATATGGACTCCGATGAGTGATTCAAATCGTTAAATCCAGCTCCGCTTAACGACTCTTCAACTCTTTTCAATCCTTCCCCCAAGATCAATTCACTCCGGACTCGCTGATTTTGATTGACTATAGCTTGGCAACTTCGTTGGTGACACTCACCTGCGTGCTTTTTGTTCTGTGCAGCCGTAACTACCTACACAAGTGACCGCCAACACGAACGGCGACCGATGGAGGCAGCCTCAGGAGGCCCTCATTCGTGTTGGCGCTAACTTGTGTAAGTAGTTACGGCTGCACATAACAAAAAGCACACAGGTGAGTGTCACCAACGAAGTTGCCAAGCTATATATAATAATGTGCGCTTCGCTCCGCGCCGCAAGTTCGCGGTGTAGTTGATTCGGCTCCGTACTGATAGATTACCGAGTCGGAGTTAATAACTCTATGGATTCGATTTGGAAGAAGTCGATAAGAAATCGGAACCGCTTACGGATTGGAATCATTTAAATCTTCAAGTCCGGATTTACCCAACCCTAACTTGCAGTGGCGTGGCGTAAAAGATATCCTTGGGCAAGCCGGTGCAGATTTTACGTACATTTTCCTTACGAGCTTAGAATAAGGTGCTCAAATGCCTGATAGTAGGCAAGCCGGTAGGAATCGAGTTCTCTTGTATCTTCGCAAAACGGACCAAACAGGGTTCGTAAGGGGTCAAAATATATCGGTCTGCTCGGACTAATCAATTCGACTTTGCCGAACCTTCGCATGCTGCAGGCTGTCGCCCGTCAAAGTCGATGTAACGAGCGGCTCTGAGATTTTGTCTGTGAACTTCCATGGCTCCAGCCGCATAATGGATAATAGATTATTATACAATGGATTATTTGCTGCGTCCCGCTGTGTCAACGACGCTCTTGTATGTGTCCCGTTTACATTATTCTACGAAGGCTGAGGAGATCGTAGAATATGTACGCGTAAAGACAGGGCTCATCCTGAGGGTCGTTAAGTTGGAGTCTCGCCACAACTTGAATTTTAATTCTTATGTGGTGAGAGTTCCAACTGAGAAGATCGCGACCTTCACCAAAGAAGAGTTTTGGCCGAAAGGTGTCATGTTCCGGTGCATCCGCGGGCGGCTACCTGACACCCCGAACAGCGTTACCACATCGCAGTGAAATGTGACCTAGTTGTTAAGTTTATTTTGTATTATGTGATATGTATGTTAGATTGTAAGGTATTTATCTATGGGCCTTTGATGCCTGAAATAAAAAAAATATTATTATGTCTTTCCCGTACACGAGACAATGGTGTCTCGGCCCTTTCGGAGGCGTGCGCGGAGCCGAAGCCAACGCGTAGAGGCCCTTTCGACAATTTAATGAGAGGCAAAGTGTACACCCAGCGGATGCTGTCCCTGCCCGTGTCATGGGACGCACGCAGAGACAGCCCCCGCCAAATGCAAGGACTATTGTTGATTGATGGAATCTAACTCTACTGGGCTATGGCGGTGGAAATATGGACTAAATACTGGGTTATGGATTGAGACATGACGGCGCCTGTCAGGAAAAGTGTCTCATGGCTTTCGTGGCACTGACAGACTGTGACTTGCCCTCCGCTGATGGGCCCCTGTTAAATAAATAGCGACATTATGAGCAATGGCCTAGCTAGGGGCAACACCAGTGCCGAGGGCTGCAGGGTGTCGAGAGGTGTGCTGCGCTTTCTCCGAGGGTACTCGCGGCGTTATGCCTTTTATCACTTCCACGCCTGGAGCATATAGCTCTCGCGACTCCACTCTGGACGGCCGGTTAAGGCAAGCCATAGGCGGAGGTCCTTACACTCTTACCCATGAACCCTCCCTAAGGACCCCCAGGAGCACTCGGGTACGTGGGGTCGCTACTCCCCAACAGCTCGCCACAAGATGCCCTGCGTATTATTATTATTATTATTAAAAAAAATCCAAAACCTGAATCGGCACAAAAATCTATAATTATCGAACCTGCTCATAAAATTTCACGAGATTCAGTTGGCGAATGCGACCTGTAGAAAACTGCCGGATATCCGCCGGTCAGACAGACACGAAAGCATTTTTGCCTAAGCTGAAACGGAGACGTTCGCTCGGTCTACTAGTCACGTGTCAAGGTATACCAGGAGCGAGATTTACGCGAAGTTATGAATTACCCTGAAGATTCCGGGCTGCGCATTATCTCGGGAACTTGCCCGAGTTCTCAAGCCACGTGCACACGTGCAGTATTGCGTCTCAACTCGCAGCACACAGTCAGAGTATACCGAGTAGGGAATGCAACTCGGGTACCCGAATACCCGGGTACTCGGGTAACCGACTTTATTTAGAGTCGGGTAAAACCCGGGTATTTAGACTCAGAACCCGGGTTAAAGAAACCTAACAAATTAATACAAATTATACATGCATCGTTTCATTTTAAAGTTAATAAATAAAATCTAACGTCGGCCGCCTCGTCAAACGCGAAAAAACATATGCTTTGCTAGTTCATTAGTAATTAATACAACCCGGGTAACTTACTTTATATAGAGTCGGCTAATACCCGGGTTTCATATTTGACCGGGTATTCATTCCCTAACACCAAGTACCTTGCAGTGGCGTGGCGTCCATAGAACCCGATTCCTACCGGCTTGCCTATTTTAAAGCATATGAACTACTACTCGTGTAGAAAAAGTAAGCCAAATCTGTACTGGCTTTACTAAAAATATATCGTACCCTTGGTCAAATAACGACGTATCTGCAAAATGACAACTTTCAGGATCTGTGTGTATCATGTAGTTCGTATGATTTGTATGACTTTTAAGCAATAAAAAAACTTAAACGTAAAGTCACATGCGACGTTATTTGACCAAGGGTACGATATGTGACGCCATGCCACTGGTACCTTCTTCTTCATTGTTCCCTCATTACTGAGGATCGCGACCACATAGGGTCATACGCCGTATGGACCGCGTTCTGCATGCTGACCAAACAACTTCTTAATGGGATCAGACCATATTGCTGGTGCTCTGCCCTGAGCGCGCCTCCCATCTATTTGGCCTAAAATTATTTGTTTTTCCAGATCATGCTTTGGGGACCGCATAATGTGTCCGAAGAAACTGAGGGCTCTGTTATAATATGTTGAAGGTACAGGTGTACATGTTCAGCCAAATCGACCGAACATCTTTTTTCATACACTTTGTGACGTTGACGTTTGTTTACATGACAGGGTAAGTAATATTTGAGTTTTGATTTTAGTAAACCCACCTTAGCCGCGTAGGTTTAGAACCTGAGCTCCCAAAAATAATTAAACATCGTCTGCGCAGGTCGCTGGGAGGCTGCTTAATAATTCGGCTCCTCGCGATGGATGCAAAAATCAGATGCGATTCAACCGCCGCCGCGGAATTATTAACCGACGTCACAAAAAAGTAATACATTAGAAAAAACCGGACAAGTGCGAGTCGGACTCGCCCACCGAAGGTTCTGTACAAATACAAAAGACTATTTTTTTATTTAACTACAAGTGTATAGTTTTCAGATGTTTCCCTATACTTGTAGTATAATATTACTTGCCAAATATAATTGTTCTAGGTCAACGGAAAGTACCGTATAAATTATCATTCCCTTGAGAGTGTCGACATACCTATAAGTTTTTTGCGGCGAAAACGGCCGTATCTCATTTTACGTTTACTTAGAAGTTTGATTATTTTCACAGCTTCAAGGGACTGTAGACTTGAGTATATGGTTTTATTTTCAACTCGAGACCTCCACGCGTTCCTGAGGTAATGAGTTTTGACAGACAGACGGACGGACGGAGAGACGGACAACACAGTGATCTTATAAGGGTTCCCTTTTTTTTCCTTTTGAGGTACGGAACTCTAAAAAAGCGTAAAAAAACTAGGTTGCTAACCAACTTCAAATAATTATAGTTCCTAAATGGTCATTCAGAATTAAAAATGAAACCAGATAACTATTCTAAAATCCCTATTCAATAGCACCCCACTCCTTATAGTACCTACCAGGGGTCGGATACCGGTATTTCGTCCATACAAAAATACTGGTATTTTTTCCGTTCTTTTCGTACTTTGGTTTATTATTTAATTTTTTTATCGGACAATCTAATAATACGAAATCATTATTTAAATACATTATTGAGTTACATAAAAAGCATAAAATAATCCCGCTAATATTATACTTAAATACGAAAGTTTGTGAAGATGTTTGGATGTTTGGATGTTTGTTACCTAATAACGGGATAGCAACTGGATGGATCAAGCTGAAATTTGGCATGCGAGTAGACCAAGTCCTGGATTGAAACATAGGATTTAATTTTTATCCCGGTAAAGAGTTCCTTTGGGACAATAACGGAAACAACGCGGGCGAAGCCGCGGGAAAATGCTAGTTCAAAATATTGGGCTATTTCGGGGTATTTGCAAACTACCGGTTGCGAGCCCTAGTACCTACGTCGATTTTGATTTGTTCATCGTCGCCATATTTTGCTTACTGTCATCAAGTGCCCTATTCGCGAGTCGAGTAAATGGGAAAGCTAAAAAAACGTTAAAAGTTTCAATTTGTTCCTGATGAACTAAGAATCCGAATTTTCTTTAAATACACCAACATCACGAGTTTTTGGAACTTATCTATCCAGATAGCCTCTAGCGTCCACTCGTACTCAAAAGCTCTCATTAATTATTGATGTTCATAATAACTTCCCCTCCACGGCCCCACGGACCGAGATCACAGAGATAATTAGGATGCATTTAAGAGGAAACAGGAGGGCAGTTTTTCCATACAAACGTAGTCCCCTGTTTCCTCCCTGGTTAATGCCAGTAGAGCAATAATTTTTTGTCCAAAAATCTATGGCTACTATTGATATGTTCCTATGTTTTCCTTTTTACGATAAATTGACTCTCAAAAGAGATATTAACCTTTAAAAACCTAAAAAAAATGCCAGATTTTCCGCTGTGTTCACACATCCAGAAAACAAATTTGACTAGATTATTAAAAAAAAAGAAAACATAGGAACACGGCCAAAGCCTTTCTTTAATGTTTAATGAAAAGATTAGTTAAATAGGTTAAGTTTTGGGGAAGAAATCAGGGGACTACGAAACGTTGTTTTCATGAAATTTTAAAAGGTATTTTCGGTCCAAGCTGCAGTTGTCTCTATCGCGCTCTGCGGGAGAGAGGCGGGCAGTGCGGGACAGCGATACATTTTACAAATACCTAATTTTCAATTCTCTCGGCCTTACTGTTTCCTCTTAAATCCTCAACTTCACATGTTGTCGATGTAATACCAACTTCTACTATTTGCCTTGTGTGTGACTCAACGTGAATCAACTTCTCATTATTTAAATAAAATTGTTTACTAACCAATATAAACCGTGTATCGTTGTAACAAAAATATGCATTTAAATCTGAAATAAATATTATTCATTCATTCTATTTACAACGCGTGACCTTAACTAAGAGCAAATAATTAAAATGTACGTTGTACTCCTCAAACTGAACAACATTTGTTCAGCGACATTTAAAAATAACTTAGGTACTTATGTTTCGATGTTTAGTATAAGTACTTTAAAGTTTTTCTTAAGCCGCAATGTATTGCGAATACTTTTATGTTTGTAGCGTGACAATCAGACTAATGTTAACAACGTGCATTAAAAATACTATTTAATTTGTATGAAAAAGAAAAAATCTAAAGACAACATAATTTTTAAGTTTTTGAACAAAAGTTTTATTGTTTGAGGAGTAGAATATACGTTTTAATTATTTGCTCCAATTACAGGCCACACCCAGTACAACTGCGAGCAACTGTGGGAGCAAGACTGACAGTTCCAGAGATAGGACATACATACACCTCTCGGTGTTTACTTTTATATTCCCTTCACAGAAGAGTTTGTGGGGTGTTTTGTGTGTTTTACTAAAGAAACCGCTATAATGGGACAACTTTAAGAAGTGAATATTTGTTCCCAGTAGACAACCACGTTTGATAACTATAGTTGTCGACTATAAAAAATAATTCTTCATAGCTAACCTGGTTATCAAATGGAATTATTTCGCTGGTAGAATACCGTTGCTCTATTTGGTTTTCTATGAGGTTTAATTTATTCTTCGTAGCTAACTCGATTATCTGGGAAATTATTTTCCTCGTAGAAAGCTATGTTAATAATGTATTTTAAATGAAATCTCTTGCATCAATTCTATAATATCATAGATTATTCACCACATCAGTATTAATTGATAAAACAACAATATGTACTTCGTCTTAAGAAAGTGTTGGTAGTAATGAACTTTTGATACATTTCTATGAGGAAAACAAATTACCGTTCGATAACCCCGGTAGTAGGTACCTACCTACCAGGGTGCAATACTAGAGTTCATCTACTTTGAAGCCGGACTGTACTGTTTAATATATACCTACTATGTCAAGTTACTATTGAGGCTGACTGTGCCGGTATTAAAATATACACAAAGGAAGTTCAAAGCGAGATCCGAAAGGAAAGCGGCAGTTTTACGAGGCCGGTTCCGGCGCCGCCCGGCCGGTTCCGGCGCCGCCCGGCCGGCGGAACCCGGCACGGACACTTCGATTGCTTCCGCTGTCGGAATACAAAGAACAATAAACCCTTGCTTTGAACTATGTTATACTAACATTTACTCATGACTTCACTTGTGTTTTTCCCAAGGATTGTTGTTGGAATCACGGAAGGTAAAAGGTCACGTGGCCTATCGCCAGCACGATGGACCGACCAGCTTAAATGCGAGCAACCATCTCAAAAATTCTACGATGTAGTGAGAAACGTAATGGACCGGAGTCGATAGTGGGAATTTAAAAAAAAATCAAAAGTTATTCGCAAGTGCATAAAGTACCTATCTTGAGCGGGAAATAAAGTACCTATCCCGTATATGTTTCGATCCAGGATTTGGTCTACTTGCATGGCAAATTTCAACTCAATCCATTAAGTTCTTCGCGTTATTTCGTAACAGGCCTCCAAACTTGTTAGGTTGTTAGGTTTAACTCAGTGCTGGGCTCCTGCCGCACTGACAGTAGTTATTTTTAAACTCTTTTTTTTTAATGTGTAAAACTAACATAAATTGTAAGGCTCCATTGTTACTGACATTGTATGGATTTGTGTGGACTCAAATCACAGACCACGATTTTATTAATTTGTTATTATAGTATCAAAATTCAATTTCCGAGAATTATCGATTTAGGCAGCGGTTTTTATTGTCATATGTCTAGCCAGACCAGAAGATGTACCTATAGGATTCATATATCTAGTATATAGAGTGTCTACTCGAACTGTTGATCATGACGCAGCAAAGCGCGGAGCCATGACACAGCATCCCATCTATATATTACGAGATGCGAGCTCTGGATCCATTTAGCCGAGTCAATCTAATCTAAACGGACCAGACAAGCGATGGACAGACGGCCAGACGTTATGATTCATGTGTTATATATGGAAAAAATAAACGCAGAATGGTGAAACAATACGCTATTTGATGACAGTTCAAATCAGCTTTTTTTATGAAGTGTCAAAAAGCTCAGAAAATATGCAGTTTAGTATGAAATACTGACTTGTGACGTTATGCTCAACATGGTGCCTTATTTTTAGTTTTGGTCGTTTTAGAATTGTTGGTGGCACTAAAATGAGCGTACCTACTTAATTGATTTTGATGGTTAGAGTTAGTTAATTTATTTTGATTGTTCTCAAAAATATCCTATTTGCTGCTCAAGTTTCTAATCACAAAAAGCACCTTTTTTTGCTGTAGAAGGTCATTTCCCCATAAATAAAACAACTGAAGGCAACAGTTTGAACGTCACTTCGCCAATTTTGGACCTAAAAAGGTGTATTTGAGTTTTAGGAACGTGTTTGCTTTTTAGGACACTAACAAACACTGTAACTTTTAGTAATAAAACAACTTAAACATTTATTATTACATTTTAAGTACCGACGTTTTGTAACCCTTTTCAGCGTTCGTGGTCGCGGGTAGACTGAGAAAATCATAAATTCCCTCTGTCAAAATACTGTTGTGCAAACCTACCCACTTTAAAAAATACAAATTCAATATTAGTGTGGCCAAATGGGCCTAATGTGTAAAGATGTTTACACAAATGCCAGAAGGGCTTAAAAACCTAACTTTAGAAAAAACTACCGGCGCTTCCAAAAGGCATACTTGATAAGAAAGAAGACGACAAGGAAGCTTATCAGCCACGCCTTATGCAAAAAAGAAAATAATTTAAGCAAAATACTCTAGATATGCTATTTTTGGTAAAACAAATCAGAAAAAAGTTTGGTGTTGCCAGACGGGCCTAATGTGTAAAGACGTTCACACACATGCCAGAAGGGCTTACTATCCTAACCTTAGAAACTAGCGGCGCTTCCATAATCGCGGAAACCGAAGTCAATATTACTGTAACTTTTGTTTGGTTCGACATAAAATACAGAAATCAACCCACGACCCGCGGATACAATAGTTCCCATCCGAGATGCAAATTGCAATCAAGTATTCATTTAATACCCTATATATCCCTTCTCAATTTCAGTTTCATTTATCAACATAGAACAATATCTGGCAAAAAATTGTATGAGGCTGGCGGTGAGTGGCGGCATATATAACATTGGATTCAATTTGGTCTATGCGTCCCTGGTCGCATACAAACGTATATTTCATTCCAAAAATCTGATCTGCAATGCTGCCCGCATCTTTGGGACCATGCCGAGGAGGGCTGATTTTATAAATTTGTTTTAATGTAGGGATCTTAGTTTTTAACAATAGATTTAATTTAGTTTTAATCTATAGTATACTAGATTTAATTAAATTTATGTTTCCTAGCTTAATTTTAGTTACTATAAACTAAAATTAAGCTAGGAAATATAAACATATATAGATACAAGAAATCAAAGTACATAGAAAAATTAAATGGCACTCGCCTGTGTACAGACCGGGAATCGAACCTGGTACCTCTGGATTTCCGGCCCAGTGACTCAACCATTCGTCCACCGTACACTCAGAAAACGCCTTCAAATTTGCCATCTACTTTGACTTCCCGCACCATTCTGTTTTAATAGGAATTAACCTAAACGCCATCTATGAGAACTGCATTACACAGGTTCCCACCCCAATGTGCATCCTTCCGGATACAACGCGAACCTTGTTACAGGTACGACGATCGAGCGAGAGATGGCGCCACTATTAATACTTTTACATGAAAGAAACATTTTTGTCTCTTTATTGGTTTAATGCGGGTAATTTACACCACATTTCTATGTTACATATATAGATACAAGAAATCAAAGTACATAGAAAAATTAAAAAATAAAATAAATTTAGGTTAATTCCTATTAAAACAGAATGGTGCGGGAAGTCAAAGTAGATGGCAAATTTGAAGGCGTTTTCTGAGTGTACGGTGGACGAATGGTTGAGTCACTGGGCCGGAAATCCAGAGGTACCAGGTTCGATTCCCGGTCTGTACACAGGCGAGTGCCATTTAATTTTTCTATGTACTTTGATTTCTTGTATCTATATATGTAACATAGAAATGTGGTGTAAATTACCCGCATTAAACCAATAAAGAGACAAAAATGTTTCTTTCATGTAAAAGTATTAATAGTGGCGCCATCTCTCGCTCGATCGTCGTACCTGTAACAAGGTTCGCGTTGTATCCGGAAGGATGCACATTGGGGTGGGAACCTGTGTAATGCAGTTCTCATAGATGGCGTTTAGGTTAATTCCTATTAAAACAGAATGGTGCGGGAAGTCAAAGTAGATGGCAAATTTGAAGGCGTTTTCTGAGTGTACGGTGGACGAATGGTTGAGTCACTGGGCCGGAAATCCAGAGGTACCAGGTTCGATTCCCGGTCTGTACACAGGCGAGTGCCATTTAATTTTTTCTATGTACTTTGATTTCTTGTATCTATATATGTAACATAGAAATGTGGTGTAAATTACCCGCATTAAACCAATAAAGAGACAAAAATGTTTCTTTCATGTAAAAGTATTAATAGTGGCGCCATCTCTCGCTCGATCGTCGTACCTGTAACAAGGTTCGCGTTGTATCCGGAAGGATGCACATTGGGGTGGGAACCTGTGTAATGCAGTTCTCATAGATGGCGTTTAGGTTAATTCCTATTAAAACAGAATGGTGCGGGAAGTCAAAGTAGATGGCAAATTTGAAGGCGTTTTCTGAGTGTACGGTGGACGAATGGTTGAGTCACTGGGCCGGAAATCCAGAGGTACCAGGTTCGATTCCCGGTCTGTACACAGGCGAGTGCCATTTAATTTTTCTATGTACTTTGATTTCTTGTATCTATATATGTAACATAGAAATGTGGTGTAAATTACCCGCATTAAACCAATAAAGAGACAAAAATGTTTCTTTCATGTAAAAGTATTAATAGTGGCGCCATCTCTCGCTCGATCGTCGTACCTGTAACAAGGTTCGCGTTGTATCCGGAAGGATGCACATTGGGGTGGGAACCTGTGTAATGCAGTTCTCATAGATGGCGTTTAGGTTAATTCCTATTAAAACAGAATGGTGCGGGAAGTCAAAGTAGATGGCAAATTTGAAGGCGTTTTCTGAGTGTACGGTGGACGAATGGTTGAGTCACTGGGCCGGAAATCCAGAGGTACCAGGTTCGATTCCCGGTCTGTACACAGGCGAGTGCCATTTAATTTTTCTATGTACTTTGATTTCTTGTATCTATATATGTAACATAGAAATGTGGTGTAAATTACCCGCATTAAACCAATAAAGAGACAAAAATGTTTCTTTCATGTAAAAGTATTAATAGTGGCGCCATCTCTCGCTCGATCGTCGTACCTGTAACAAGGTTCGCGTTGTATCCGGAAGGATGCACATTGGGGTGGGAACCTGTGTAATGCAGTTCTCATAGATGGCGTTTAGGTTAATTCCTATTAAAACAGAATGGTGCGGGAAGTCAAAGTAGATGGCAAATTTGAAGGCGTTTTCTGAGTGTACGGTGGACGAATGGTTGAGTCACTGGGCCGGAAATCCAGAGGTACCAGGTTCGATTCCCGGTCTGTACACAGGCGAGTGCCATTTAATTTTTCTATGTACTTTGATTTCTTGTATCTATACAGGGTGATTGAT
Organism: Eudemis profundana; assembly: GCA_947034925.1. Lineage (NCBI taxonomy): Eukaryota > Metazoa > Arthropoda > Insecta > Lepidoptera > Tortricidae > Eudemis > Eudemis profundana. Next base: position 20,798,467 of record OX344805.1, on the reverse strand, counting down.
AATTCGACCTATACCTTGAAGGGGGTTATACTAGAGCTCATTTGCAATAAATTTAGCCCAGTAAACTAGGGGTCTAAATTTGATAGTTATCAAGTTATTTAAGTTTTACGTTTTTTTAGAAAAAACCCGCCTTTCGGACTAAAAGTGATAATTATGAAAAAAGTACTTCCATTTGGCTGGTATAAACTTTGTTTTCTAAAAGCCAATGAACCAATGACTACTTCAAATAAAAATCTGTGTCAAAATTTCAGAATTATCTTAGAAATAAACGGTCATAAAAACCAAAGTCATAATTTTTTTTTTCGATTTTGTTACAACTGATGAGAATTACTTGAAAAAAATGTACGGCACTTGATGTAAAAACTACAGAAATAAGTTCCTCAATTAATAAGCTTTCCAAAAAAGTACAAATGTTGTCAACTTTTTCAAAAATCTTGAAAATAATAATAATAATTCCAGAGCAGGTAGCGGTTTCGCAAAAGGCGTACCTGGCCCGGAGCCGCGTTGTTTGTGTCACCTTTATTTTTCTGAGAGCTTCAATTGACCTGCCTCGGTATCTTATCTTATCTAATTAGGGGTGAGATCTGGGTACATTGCGTTCGGTTCGTGTTCGGGCATGTTCGTGACTAACCGAGGTTTAATTATCTTCATTCAGTAAGTGATCAATCAATTACTTTTGACCTTCTTTCCAACTCGGACGTACTAATTTCTTAAAAAAAATGGCTGCTTATCAAAATGAAGAATACGCGGATATCCTGTACTGTTACGGGTTTTGTGATGGCGGCTCCGCTGCGGCTCGCAGAGAATATCAACGACGCTTCCCCAACCGCCGTTTACCTGATGTAAGTGTGTTTGGTGCGACGTATCGACGTATTCGAGAAACTGGATCGGTTCAACGTCGTCAAGCTGATGCTGGAAGACCTCCAGTCCATGATCCGGTTGAAGAGGAACAAATCCTGGAGTGTTTCCGCGCGGATGGCACTACATCAACAAGGATTGTGGCTAACCAGCTTGGGATAACTCAGTGGAAGGTTTGGTTCACATTACATTCAGCACGGCAGTATCCATACCACTACACTCCAGTACACGCTATCGAGGAGGGAGATCCTGCAAGAAGAATCGATTTCTGCAGATTTTTGTTGAATGCTGACATCGAAGACCCGGAGTACCTGAAGAACATTTTGTGGACAGATGAGTCCAACTTCGACCGCGACGGAATAACTAACTACCACAATCTGCATTTTTGGGCCCCCAAACATCAAAACCCACGGAGGTCCAGAGAAGGAGCTCACCAGCACAGATTCTCACTAAATGTCTGGATGGGTATTGTGCACGACAATTTGATCGGGCCATTCTTTCTGCCGGCACGATTAACCGGTGACGCGTACGAGAACTTTTTGAGGGACGAACTACCTATGCTGCTGGAGGATGTGCCGCTTGCCAGAAGGATAGCCATGGTGTATCAACACGATGGCTGCCCAGCTCACTATTATCTGCGTGTGCGACATTGGTTGGATGTGAATTATCCAGAAAAATGGATTGGTCGAGGTGGTCCGATCCCTTGGCCAGCGAGAAGTCCCGACTTAACTCCATGCGACTTCTACATTTGGGGTCACATGAAGGCATTAGTCTACGACAGGCCAATTCGTGATGTAGAAGATTTACGAGAAAAAATTGTAGCAGCTGCCCAAACTATTAAAGAAAGTCTGTCGACGCGGGTTACAGTCAGTGAAGTACGTACAAGACTTCGTGCTTGCATTCGCAACCGAGGCAGGCAATTCGAACAAGATTTGTAGTTGTAATTGTAATTTATTTTAATTATTTATTTATCGTATGGCGAAACATTACCCTGCGTGCTTCTTTTTGTGTTTAGTAATAATTTAATTATTTTAAAATAAAATTTTATTTAGAAACTGGTTATTTTACTGCTTTTGCAATCTTATTCCTACCAACAAGCATTTGATGTAAATAAATTAATATCGTGCTTTCTGCATGAAGAAACACAAAGTAAGCAGACTGGCTTCAGGTCCGGTATGCTTATTTCTGTCAGTCATTAGGTATCATTATTACTTTCAATAATTAACTAATTGGTCACCTCATTACTGAAAAAAATAATTAAGCCTCGGTTAGTTAGTTAATGATTTGTAAAATAATTAGTTAACAACGATACGTCCAATTGGAAAGACGGTTGACAGTAATTGATTGATTACTTATTGAATGAAGATAATTTAGCCTCGGTTAGTTCGTTGGATTATACGAGGTTCATGCTATTATTCTTTGTTTTGATAAACAATAATTCATTTCATTTGTAAAATAAATAAGTTAACAACGATACGTCTGAATTGGAAAGAAGGTCGAAGGCAGATAATTGATCACTTACTGAATGAAGATAATTAAACCTCGGTTAGTCACGAACATGCCTGAACGCAATCTACCCTGATCTCACCCCTAATAAGGTAAGATAAGATACCGAGGCAGGTCAATTGAAGCCCTCAGAAAAATAAAGGTGACACAAACAACGCGGCTCCGGGCCAGGTACGCCTTTTGCGAAACCGCTACCTGCTCTGGAATTATTATTATTATTTTCAAGATTTTTGAAAAAGTTGACAACATTTGTACTTTTTTGGAAAGCTTATTAATTGAGGAACTTATTTCTGTAGTTTTTACATCAAGTGCCGTACATTTTTTTCAAGTAATTCTCATCAGTTGTAACAAAATCGAAAAAAAAATTATGACTTTGGTTTTCATGACCGTTTATTTCTAAGATAATTCTGAAATGTTGACACAAATTTTTATTTGAAGTAGTCATTGGTTCATTGGCTTTTAAAAAACAAAGTTTATACCAGCCAAATGGAAGTACTTTTTTCATAATTATCATTTTTAGTCCGAAAAGCGGGCTTTTTCTAAAAAAACGTAAAACTCAAATAACTTGATAACCATCAAATTTAGACCCCTAGTTTACTGAGCTAAATTTATTGCAAATGAGCTCTAGTATAACCCCTTTCAAAGTATAGGTCGAATTATCAATCACCCTGTATATGTAACATAGAAATGTGGTGTAAATTACCCGCATTAAACCAATAAAGAGACAAAAATGTTTCTTTCATGTAAAAGTATTAATAGTGGCGCCATCTCTCGCTCGATCGTCGTACCTGTAACAAGGTTCGCGTTGTATCCGGAAGGATGCACATTGGGGTGGGAACCTGTGTAATGCAGTTCTCATAGATGGCGTTTAGGTTAATTCCTATTAAAACAGAATGGTGCGGGAAGTCAAAGTAGATGGCAAATTTGAAGGCGTTTTCTGAGTGTACGGTGGACGAATGGTTGAGTCACTGGGCCGGAAATCCAGAGGTACCAGGTTCGATTCCCGGTCTGTACGCAGGCGAGTGCCATTTAATTTTTCTATGTACTTTGATTTCTTGTATCTATATATGTAACATAGAAATGTGGTGTAAATTACCCGCATTAAACCAATAAAGAGACAAAAATGTTTCTTTCATGTATAGGAAATATAAATTTAATACCAGCTGTCCCGGTGAACTTTGTTCCGCCTCAGAATTTTTCAAATGTTTTAATAGCGATTATTCGGAGTAGGGGCAAATCCAAAAGATCAAAAATCATAAAAATCGGCCCTCTCGTTTTCGAGTTATAAATGGTGTAACTAACCCGACTTTGTTTTATGTATATAAGGTCCTAATTTATTAGTTGCAGATATTTTTACAGCTGATAGTACTCGGTCTCTGGAGTACATTAAAGCATGAAACATTATAGCTTTTACGATGTTTTTTTGGAGAAAAAGGAGAAACAAATTTGCTACGTAATAACACCCTGTTAATGTGATTACTAAATGAAAACTCATTGAACAGATTCTAGTAGCTCTTTTACGTACCACTTAACTGTAACTGGCCACTTCACAATGACATTTGCAGTTTTCCCGCCGAACCGTTACGACATTTACGACAAACAATTGTTGACATGACAGATAGTGTTATTGTGACATGTGATAATGAACATGATGATTTTTTTTAGACGAAATTATAATTAATTTTTTTGTTAGGTAAATGAAATCAAAAAAGTTATATGAAAATATTTCTTAATTTCTATTTAAAGTTAATTATTTTAATGTAAAGTATAATGTGTTAAAATATCTGCAACTAATAAATTAGGACCTTATATAGATTTATATTTGCCTGTTTTATTACTCTTTATCTAGTTTGTAAGCTTCTGACATGTTATTTCACATACGTTTAGTTACAGGAAACTCGGGTTTCTGCTGTCCAATACTTACAATTACGGTCCAAATTTTGGAGTACACAAATAGATATTTGTTTACATAGTGTAACAATGCGCTATGTAGGTACCTAATTTACTTGTATAATGACATAATGACGTAACATGTGCATTGTTCAACTAGCAAGTATGTAGGTATGTAACGGATATTTTCTAAGTATAAATGATCAAGTTTTATAGAGAAGGTAAGCTAATCTACTTAACCCTTTTGGAATAATCAATAATGTACCTAATCATATTACAGTTAATCTTGCTTTTCTTGGGCGTAATTTACTTTTCTTTCGACAGTTATTATGTTAGTGAGGGCACTACGGCAAATAAAATAACAAATTACATTATTAGTTGGCCTACATCCAAGTACTTTGGCCAAGATAACCTCATCGGAACGACAGGATATCTCAGTATTTCTTTGAGATGAAATAGTAACAAAACTGACTGTACCACTGTATTGACATTTACATAATAAATCTTCAATTTACACAGACTTTACAGTATCCAACAAAGATTACTCTCACCATTTCAAGCCAATTTAAACTTTCAAACTATGGAGTCAAGTTCGAAAATAACACCACCGATGGTGAATTGTAAAACAAACTTGGGTTGCCATTAGTATCTCACGTGGTATGCTGGATGCAGCTGAAATCAATAGAGCGGACTTGTTGCACGGGCGAGGTCGCTAACCGTTGCCAGGATACGACACGGCCCGCTCCTACCTACCTCTGATATCCTGGTATTTTGTGGTTTGACTCCCTTCGAAATGGGGGAAAAAAATCGCGTTGTTTTTAGGATCACCCTGGATTTTTGCACTTCTCGGTATGTTTGGAACTCCTGTTACTCATGGTGCCCTGGTGTTTTGCGGTTGAGACGGTTCAATGCTCTTGACTGCTATTGCAGTTTCCCGCTAACCGGTAACAGTTTAAATAAAGTACATTCATACATTGTTGTTGTATAATATGAATAAAAAATAAAATGCAAAAAACCTGCTGTGTTTGCCTTTAGTATATAGGCTGCGCGTACGAAAAAAGCCGCTTTCTGGCCAAGTGTAGACATAAAATTATGTACACAACACGGGAGGTAATAAAGAAAGCCCTCGATCGCATATTTACGTCCCTCGCTTGCAGCTCGGGCCGCAAATATCTGCGATCTCGGCCTTTCTTTGTTTTACCACCCTAGTTGTGTAATGTACTATTTCTGAATAGGAGGTGTGAAAATATTTTTCTTTCAGGTAATTTTCCTAAAGTAACGCAATGTTAGCGTTACCTGGCCGCCATCCAACCTGTCGACCCGGCTGCGTTGCGGCCCCTGACCCGGAATCAGGTCACCTAGATCGGTTTACCTGTTTACCCCACATGTTTGGAAGGATTACTTTATCAATCACATTTCATAAAACAGTGTAATCCATTATAAAAGGGCAAAAATTCGCTGATTCATAACAGAAATTAATTTTATTAAAGCTAAATTTTGGCTTGTAAGATTGATTTATCTACACATATCATAAATCTTCTTTTATCTGTTCGTAAACCGTATGTAATGACCAACATAAATGCAACCACTCATGTAACATCAATGTGTTATCTGTGATAGTGTTTTTATACTGTGCCTATAAAAATTATAATATTTTCAAAATCATCACACATGTTTGGATATTTGGATGTTTGTTACTAAATAACACAGTAACAGGGGTCTAAATAACTACTGTTTCCATATGTACAAACCTAATGGAACTTAACCTATTGTAATGGTGGGTTGCAGCATCTAACTTTTACTATGACCCAACGGTTAAATCTCCGGTCGTCAGTAGTAAAAACGCTCATTGAACCGTTTGGTCATAGTAAAAGTTAGATGGTGCAATGCAACCCACCCTAAGTGAATTACGGAAGTTTTTCTGAAATATTTTTCGTTTAAACTAGAAGAGAATTATGCGTTTTTGAGTCGAATACAATTCGGACAAATAAACTTATGCCCAATAGCACAGGCGGAAATAAGCTTGTTGAAGGTCTAGGCGGCGTATTTTTTTTCGACGGGCGGGGGAGTGCATTCTCTGGCTGCTGCACCGCTCCTAGTTCTCCACTAGGAGAGTGGCCCGCGCGATATTTCCAAAGGTGCAATGTGGCCCTTTGCTTAAGAAGAATAAGCTTTGAATATTACCATCCTCACCACTTAGATGGTTGGCAGTCCACAACTGTGCGTTTTGCTAGAAACTTCCTGCCTCGCACGAACTGTGGAATAAATTGTCACCTGCAGTGTTTCCGGACCGATTCGACCTTCAAGAAAAGAGCGTACTCCCACCTGAAAGGCCGGCAACGCACCTGTGACTCTTTTGGTGTTGCAGGTGTCTATGGGCGACGGTGATTGCTTACCATCAGGCGACCCGTCTGCTCGTTTGCCCCCTATTTCATAAAAAAAAAGAAGTTTGGAGACCCCTGGTTTAGGCTATTTCCTTTTAAGAATCAAATGATAACTTTATACTAACAACTAACAAGTGATTAAAGCGGAGGAGGGCATCGTCCTAGTTTCAGGTCGAGCCTGGAATGCCCTGGAAAGGCCCGGATACAGCCAATTTCAAGGAAATCATGTTACAACAGCAATTTACAATATTACTTCATGCGATGCACGGCTTTCAGGAAAATTTTAACTCTGAGGATAATAGTATCGAATAAGTGATTATCCAAGAATGAGGCCATGCTAGGCGAAGCTCCTAGAGAGGATATACTTTTTACCCGACTGCGGCGAAGCCCAAAAGGAGGGTTATGTGTTTGACCTGTATGTATGTATGTATGTATGTCCGTTCCTATATCCGCTCGTTCGTTACAACTGGACGGCACAACCGATTTCGATAAATGATACATAATTAAATTCGTCTTGATGGCACGAGTGTGTGAGAGTGTTACTGGGTATGAAGTTCGTAAAATAAACAAAATTGCGGATTTTATGCACTTTTAAAGTGCACCGTGATTGGGTTTTTTTAAGTAAAAATGTGGTTCTTGTACCTAATATACGCCAATAATAACACGCGCCAACAGTGACTGATTTATTGGATCATCTCAAACGTCTTATACGGTGTAGTAGAATCCTAATTTTTGGATTTACCCTACATCCGGATTTACCCTAATGCACCTTACAAATCTCCACCGTAAAAAAATCGAGTGAAACGCTTTAAAATATGTTTTAAGATGATGCTTTAAATATGTATTGAAGTAATGAATTGAAATAATGAAAAATAGTACATTACACAACTAGGGTGGTAATACAAAGAAAGGCCGAGATCGCAGAAGTTTGCGGCCCGAGCTGCAAGCGAGGGACGTAAATATGCGATCGAGGGCTTTCTTTATTACCTCCCATGTTGTGTACATCATTTTATGTCTACACTTGGCCAGAAAGCGGCTTTTTCCGTACGCGCAGCGTGCGGAAAAAGCCACTCTATGGCCAGGTGTGGCATAAAAATCTTTAAATGGGTCATACACGTTCAGGAAAACGGGCGTCTTTTCTGTGGACAATAGGTACAAAAGTTAACGACTTGGCTACATTTTACTTATCCTTTTATCATACAGGTTTTAAGAAAATGACGGTTTCTATAAGCCTATGAGGATCCAGTAAGAAAATTAGGCTTTAAAGCCTAACAATTATATAATGTCCACAGGAAAGACGTATGACCTTAACTCATACTAAAAATATTATTGACCCAAATATTGAACTTAAAGCAGCATTTACTCAAAGAACATCGGCAATCATGTGTGTATGTGGTATCTACGTTGAAATAGGGCATCCTATCAAGTCAAGAAAGGGCTTTGTCCCTCCCAATTTCCCTCCGACACAATGGATGGTGCGAGAACTTTCGGGTTCTCGAAACTGTTGGCGGAACAGCCGAAAAACGGGGGCATAGTTAGGTTTTTGTAGCTTAGCACTTGATGGCTAAAATTGAATTTACAGTATAAGGCCTAGCCAGAAATGGAGATACATCGCGAAGGAAAGTTTGAAAGTCCACCAACAAGAAACCGGAGAAGATCAATCATGATACAACGTCCGAACAGCCACGACCACTCTGACAAGAGTGTACGACTGTACCGGGTATATGGCAGTACCGGGAAGTCCCGGTTCTATCATACTAAAATTTCCCGGTTCTACACCCACTTGGTGACTATTTTAGCCCACCTATCCGGGTGCTTACGACAGACTTGACTAGCCCAGTGCCATTTGAGGCTCTATACTACTATACTCTCTAAAAATTCAAACGTTAATTCTGGTCACTACCTAAAGTCAACGCCATAATCAGACGAACTAGTTTGACAGATAAAAATGTTGCCTGGCTCACAGAAAATTAAATAGTGATAGGTAAATATCGATAAAATGTTATCGACAATAGTTTGCACGCATTAGGATAGGTCTAAAAAGACAAAATAAAATCCTTGAAACGTGTAATCCTTAAATCATAAACAAAACAAAATGGCGGATGGTGCTAATCTTTAAGGATGTAGATTAACATGTCATCACGATACGTACAAAAAACGAATTCTTTAACAATACATTAATAATTTTATTTACATAAGACAAATGGAATTTATTATGAAAAAATATATATTTTATGAAATATTACAATCTCTGTGTGTAACGTATTTCTTTAGTTTTATTATATCGACAAAACATCACTGACCTAACGCTGGCAACATTAGTGCTTGTGGAACGGTCAAACTAGTTCGTCTGATTATGGCGTTGACTTTAGACCTCGATTTTAGGCGAGATTAAAGTCAATGCAAAGTCCATCACAAAAAAATAACAACAAAAAGCCCACTCATAATCTGGGTCTACTTGAAACTAGGCCAAACACGTGTTATCCCTACATCTGTAAATCTCCTGAAACATTCGTTAATTTGCCAAACCAGCTAAATTGTTTGATCCTCCTAAATTGTGTCGCGCTTATTTTGACCGGCCGGATAAAAGTACCATTTATCAGACCCACAGTTCAGAGATATACAGCTGGCCCAACGCCTATACGACTAACTATACAGGGTGATTCAGGAGACACGAGCAGGATCAACAATATGGATTCAGAATATTAGATAGATTAATATTCTCAGGTAAATTAAGTGTTTCCATTGCGCACCACAAACACATCGCTCGTTAAGTCCCTACGCATCCCTAGTGGAAACGCAGCCTTCTACAATTTTAACCAATTTCAGGGTTAGTAAAATAAGCTTATCTCCGTTCCCCTCCGCTCCATTGAACCGGCAGCATCAACGGATCCGCCCGCCAACTGTATGTCCTTTCGGCGATGTAAGGGCTAAGGTGTAAATTATGTTCAGCCGGTAACCTCGTCCGGGCAAGCTTAACCGGTAGCGTTGGCGACCCGGTTATAAGTTACAGGAGCAACAAGTTCGTCAAAGAATATTCACATTAGTGCAGTGGTTCCTAACTTTTATTGCCACATCACCCACAGGCCCCCTCTAGATTTGTATCGTTACCCCTCCAAATAAATAACTGGCCAAGAGCATGTCGGACCATGCTCAGTGTAGGGTTCCATGGCCGTAACTATAAGGTAAAAAATACGATGTAAAAAAAGTACAACAACAAAAGAGCGTATCTTCATAGCAATTACGTCCTTTTGTTGAGAAGCGCAGTTTATCGGCAATAACTCAAAAACGGTACATTCGATCTTGTTGAAAATAATTTTCGTTGGAAGTATTAATTAAGCGTTACCTTCGTGATTTTTTTCATATTTTTCGGACGCACGGTTTAGAAAATAGAGGGGGGGGGACACAATTTACACAACTTTCGGAGCGATTATTTCCAAATACATTCACTTAATCAAAAACATTACTTAGGAACCTTATAGAGTTTTTTAAAGAGCTGTCGAACTATGTACCACACGTTGATATTTGCTGAAAAAAAAATTTACTGTCTTTAACATGTATGGAGTGCCCCCCTAAAAATATTTATTTTAATTATTTATATACCAAACTAAGTAGCGGCTCATAAAAGACACCTATATTCCAAATTTCATCAATATCCATCATGTAGTTTTTGAGTAAAATGCCTGTGACATACGGACAGACAGACAGACGGACGGACATGACGAAACTATACGGGTTCCGTTTTTGCCATTTTGGCTACGGAACCCTAAAAATAGGTAATACAGACAATTATATGATAGTACTCAAAGAAAAACGACTTAATATGAGTATTACCCCTGAGAAAACTTAATTTTACCCCTAAAGGGGTAATTACCCCCAGGTTCGGAACCGTGTAGTGCATAGGCAAAGTCTTAAGACGGACAAGTAGTACAACTTCGGCCGTTTAGGAGCGCGCGACACGTATTGTGATCGTAATGCGATCCATACTGGAGCATTCTTACGCAGTCTTAAGAGGAAACAGGAGGGCAGTTTTTCCATACAAACGTAGTCCCCTGTTTCCTCCCTGGATAATGCCAGTAGAGCAATAATTTTTTGTCCAAAAATCTATGGCTACTATTGTTATGTTCCTATGTTTTCTTTTTTACGATAAATTAATTCTCAAAAGAGATATAAACCTTCAAAAACCTACAAAAAATGCCAGATTTTCCGCTGTGTTCACACATCCAGAAAACAAATTTGACTAGATTATTAAAAAAAAGGAAAACATAGGAACACGGCCAAAGCCTTTCTTTAATGTTTAATGAAAAAATTAGTTAAATAGGTTAAGTTTTGGGGAAGAAATCAGGGGACTACGAAACGTTGTTTTCATGAAATTTTAAAAGGTATTTTCGGTCCAAGCTGCAGTTGTCTCTATCGCGCTCTGCGCGGGAGAGGCGGGCAGTACGGGACAGCGACACATTTTACAAATACCTAATTTTCAATTCTCTCCACCTTACTGTTTCCTCTTAAAAATTTGCTTGTAGTGCGTTCGTACACGGCGCGACACATTCATGCGCGCGATGTACCTTTTGTAGAAAGAAAAAATACTGCTATTATACTGTTATTTCTCAACCGAATTAAATATTGAATTAAATATTGTGAGTGACTTGACTTAAGGTCCTGATTTAAGGTACTATTTATTTCTGAAATATTGTGAGTAGGTCCGATTATATAGTTTTGTTTGTCGATTCAGTTTTTAATTTTTTTCGCTTTGTACTCGCGAGGTCTATTGCTTACAGAGTCACTAGTCTTGGGACAACAATGGCTGATCGTTATGTTATCTATGTAACGGTTAGCAAAAAAACTGGCAGTCTTCATTGCAAATATATGTATCTATTGTTTCATTATCATCATTTCAGCCATAGGACGCCCACTGCTGGACTAGGGTTGCAAATAGAAAAAAAACCAAATGTTTTTTTTCAAATTTATGAAAAAAAACATGAAAAAAAACCTGCCACCATGGTTTTTTTTTCTAAATTAGGTTTTTTTTCAGATGAACAAAAATATGCCACAATAACGGTTTTTCGTGATTTATTTAACTAAACAACAACGTACGTACATTTTAATTCGATAAACTTTCAGTATACAAACAATTTTTGGGGAATCCCTGAATTCCCCGATGCGGCGACGAGAGGCGTTGGTGTCGTCAACAGTAAATTGCGATAACTACCACTACAGATTTCATTTATGTTGTTATTAATCAAAGTTGTTAAATTAAATTGGTTTAATGGTTAACATAAAGTCTAAAACAAGTAAAACAACCGTATAAAAGTATTAACTGCCTTGCAAATTTTGAGTTTTCATACTTTTGAAAAAAAACGTACTCCAGAAAAAAAACGGTTTTTTTTCACGGTTTTTTTTCATGTTTTTTTTCAAGTCAGAAAAAAACCGTTTTTTTACAACCCTATGCTGGACACAGGCCTCCTCAATATATTTCCAAATGGGCAGGATAGAAGCATCCAGCCTGTCCCCCCAACCCTAACCAGGTCATCCGATCACCTTGGAGGTGGCCGTCCCATCACGCTGCGCTTGCCAGTACGTGGTCCCACTCAGTAGCGTAACTACAGGGTGGCAGGGCTGGCAAAATGCCACGGGCCCCCGACCCAAGAGGGCCCCGGCGTAAGTATAACATTAAAATAATAATGCTTAATGATAGGGCCCCCATTAAAGGAATTTGCCACGGGCCCCAGATGATATAGATACGCCACTGGTCCCACTCGAGAGCCTTTCTACCCCAACGGCCATCGGTTCTTCGAGTTATATGCCCTGTCCATTGCCACTTCAGTTTGCTTACCCGGTTTACTATGTCGGTGACCTGGTTACGAGAGTCTCGTGATCTACTGTTTTAATGTAAGTTTGCATTGTAATTTTCTTTTGGTGCGCAATAAACTATGATTACATGTATTGTATTGTATTTGGCGAACCACTTGCCAGTAGCAAGCCACACCCGTCGTGGCCTTAGTCCGTCTGTTGTGACGACTGTCACCTCCGCGATTGTCGCGTCATAACTCATCATTAATCACCGTCGGCAAGTCCATAAATAACAGGGTTGATTACAGCGGGAGGGCTGAACGCGGCAGTCAGCAAATTAGCGCGTCTAACTGACTATACATTATTAATATCAGGACATACATACAACTAGGATTTACCCACGGCTTCGCCCGCTTTGTTCCCGTTACTGTCCCAAGGGAACTCTTATCGGGATATAAAGTAGGTATCCTATGTTTCAATCCAGGACTTGGTCTACTCGCATGGCAAATTTCAGCTCAATTCATCCACTTGTTTGTTACACAGTTATTTAATAACACACATCCAAATATCTTCACAAACTTTCACATTTATAATATTAGTAGGATTAGTGAGGTAAAGTGGACTCAAGAAAGAAAGGGAGACCTAACGTGGTATGGGAAGATGAAATCAAGAAAATAGCTGGACCTGACTGGCTCATCATCATTAATTTAAGAGTTACACACTCTTGTCGGTGGAGTAACAAGTCTTATCCATCTTATGCTTATTCACCATGTTGCATCCATGGGCCGTCCTTTGGTTATCGGTATAGCAAATGTAAAGTTTAAAGGGAAGTGTGCATGCGTGGAGTGGTGATGTTGATCGATAGCGGCCGCCGACCCCTGACCTTCCCCAGCCCGTCCCATTTCGCGGACGTTTGCACTGCGCTCTGTTCTTGTATTTACTCCATTGGCTGTAATAGGAGCGAATAGTTCAGCAACAATATTTGGGTTGAGTCCTGATCGCCTTACTTGGATTTAGCCTTGGTATTCCAAACGTCTCAGTTGTACACTGGCCAAGTATGCAAAAAGACCAAGTTTCAAGAAGACTTAGGAAGCAAAACGCCTAGGTCGTGAAATGCACAAGTAGGCAGAATGTCTCAATTGTATAAAGTCTTGGTTGTGATAAGGACTACGTAATCAAAAGATCCTGTTTGTTTAATGTCTTAGTTATAAAATGAGGAAGTGGATGAACGTCATTATTGCTAAATGACTACGTTATATTTATGTAAAATGAGTAACTGCAGATTAACATTAATATCTGCTTAATTATCAATATAAGTGGCCTGTAATCGAATTTGAAGTACTATGAAGGTGATAATAAAATAATGTTATGTCATTATACAACCTGGACAAATTGCTATGTAAGACATTTTTTTATACTTTACGTTTTAACTACATAGTCTTTATACTGTAAAGACATTCTACAATATTGGACGTAAAGATTATTCAGACCATATACCTATTAAAACATTATGACGTTAAGCCGTTTTGCAGTCAAGTCATTCAGTCTACTATGTCTTATAACAGTGAGGGCGTTTTACAGACCAAGACATTTTACTCCCCGGACAAAAATACAACTAAGGTGCTCTGCTCTCTAAGGCTTTTGCATTTATGCAAGTAAGGCGTTCAGGGCCCAACCCCAATATTTTACCGTCATCCTCGGTAAGTGGCATTTTCCATACGGGGAGAAAATCCCACTTCCTGGCCAAAGGAAGACATAAAACTGTGTACTGTATACACCAAAGGTGTTAATAAATGTAAGATTTGGTGTTTTCTTCATTACTACATTGAAAACACCAAATCTTACATTTTTTATTAACACCAGTGATCTGGGTCATTCTTTGTAATATCGCCCTCGGTGCGTAATATATTTAGATAAATATACGATGCTCGAATTAATATACATACACAGGTGATTTTTGGTAGAAAAACTGATATTGTACTTGTAACACTTCAGATGTTAGTAACATTTGGTACGGTTTATTAAAATAAAAAAGCATGAGTTTCATTTGCATTCAGAGAAATTTTAAACCTTCTTCTCCGTTAGGTATACAGTCTGTTTTTAAATTTAAAGGATTAATTTAACAAGTAAGTCGGTACCTAGCTGACTTAAGAATAAATTTTCTGTAATAAACGAAATTATTATTACAGATTGTACATAATCTCGTAATCTTTTGAATGAAAAAAATACTGAGTTAGCATCTAATTTTGAAGAACTAATTATATATTTGAATTGTTAACCTGACCGCTATAAATGGTTTTTAAAGTGTTTTAACTAAACTTTGTGTCATTGATCAATTATATTGTACTTTTTTATTAAAAATGTTAGCCAAAATTAGAAATATATTAACAATAATTTAATTGTTGATATAATAAAATAGCTGGGTACATCTGAAATGTTCACTTGACAATTACATAATTTGAATATAACTTTGACACATTTGACAGTGACAGATATGTCGTAGTTTTTTTGGTCTTGAATTAGTATTCGGAGTATAGAGCTATAAGGGTTGTACAAACTGTTACAACTTTAGCTTGCAGAGGCCCCAGCAACTTGGATAGACTAATGAATGATTGTTTTGATTATGTTTTGTAATGTGTTTTTGCAACGATTGCAGTTTATAATTGTTATCTCCTGCTACAGCAACAAAATAAATAGGAGAATAACACTTTTGGCCAATAGCTGTCCCTGATAGTGACTGATCAACGCAATTTACTTCCAGAAATACTGGAAGAAAAGATTAAAGAGACTTTCGATACAAGAGTTTATCTTTAATTAAATTGTGGCCATACTGAAATTTGTTGAAATCAGTTCAACCGTACTGGTGTGGTGTGGCTACAAAGTACAAACACACGCACATACATACAAAAAGTAATAACAGCGTGGCGAGTTACTGACGATATTATAGTGTACGAGATGTAAGATTGGTCTTCTGACACATTATTTACACCCATACAACGTAAATTAGCAGTGTCCATACAAAATTATAAATTATAGTACATTACACCTAGGGTAGTAATACAAAGAAAGGCCGAGATCGCAGAAGTATGCGGCCCGAGCTGCAAGCGAGGGACGTAAATATGCGATCGAGGGCTTTCTTTATTACCTCCCGTGTTGTGTACATCATTTTATGTCTACACTTGGCCAGAAAGCGGCTTTACAAAAAGCTACTTTATGGCCAGGTGTGGCATAAAATATTTAATAGCTTATAAGCTAAAAAAGTAAATACAAACACTATGACATAGTGTTTGTGTTGAGATACATTATATCTCATTGTTTCTTTTTGCTACCATTGTAATGAATATTATAATTTTTCTTAGCACACAAATAATATTATTATCAGATTTGAAATCTGATTGAAAATCTGATAATAATAATGACGGCAACTGAAGGTAACGGTGTGCAAAGTAGGTCGCCGCCACTCCTTTTTTAGCACGCGAGGTACATACTTTATTTTTTTTTTAATTAATTTCTTTTTTTTTTGGTTGGTCTGTGTCCCGTTTGGTCAATTTTGGCCACTTTGGGAAATCGAGAGTTACCCCTGAGGGGCACAAGGAGGTACAATACATTTTTTATGCCACACTTGGCCATAAAGTGGCGTTTTCCGCACCCTGCGCGTACGGAAAAAGCCGCTTTCTGCCCAAGTGTAGACATAAAATAATGTACACAACACGGGAGGTAATAAAGAAAGCCCTCGATCGCATATTTACGTCCCTCGCTTGCAGCTCGGGCCGCAAACTTCTGCAATCTCGGCCTTTCTTTGTATTACCACCCTAGTTGTGTAATGTACTATTACTTCTACCTCGATATATTTCTGTGGCCGTTCCATTGCGCAAAAAAGCTGCCAGCCCTTCGGTCCCCTGTGACGTCGACAAGTTTTTTGGATAGTTTTTTTTTTATTTTATTTTTTTGGCTCTTTCGCTTTTTGGCTCCGTCGAACAGACAAATAGTACAAGAACCTTTGCCAGTAAAAAAGAAAGCCTCAAATCACATGTTTGTCGTCCTCGGCTTCGCATCCGACAATTAGGTACATGTAATCTGAGACATTTCTTACTTGGCCTCGGTATGTAATGTTATAATTGTCTATATTTTCTTTATTCCTTTTTCTATTTTTACACCTTTTGTTTTTAGTTAGTTTGTCAAATAAAATTGGTATTGTCAAATGCCTTAAATCCCGTACACACACTATAGAATTAATTTGGCGTGTGTGTGAGGTGAGTGTTAACGGTATACGGCTACATTAACTACTGCGCAGTGCGGAAGGCGACGATAATCGCTCCTTTACTTTCTCAACCACGTATCTACTCGAATAGTTTGATAGAAAAAGCACCTGTGTTACGAGTAGAAAAGTGCAATTTTCCTATGAACCTATTCGAGTAGATACGTGGTTGAGAAAGTAAAGGAGCGCGATGCCCCGTAGCGAGGGAACTAGGGCAGGCACACTTAGTATTACTTAATTAAGGTGATTCGAGGTGGTCGGCTCCCATACAAACAAAAAGAGGGTCATCATTCGCTTCCTCGGTGTCAATTGTGTTTTGTTTGATAGGTAGTTGGGCCAAAATTATTTTTATGCCTAAAATGAAGACGAAATTTTATAGACACTTACAAAATTGCAGATGTCTCGTAATATTTTAAGTGCAGTTTTACGTTAGTTTTCAACCAAGCCTCAATGTTTATGAATTATTTCGATATTTTGGGCGATTTCATAGCAAAAGAGTCTCATTTTTTACTCGAATTACCGTCCGTGTCGGCTCCAATTTAGTGTCCACTGCACTGCGTTACCAAAAAATTGTTCATTATATTCCTAGCCCACATATTTCAACAAAAGTTATCATCATTCAGGGTGAGCGTATGCTATTTCGACTTACAAAATAATATTTCTTTTGGATATTATACTAACGGGTAAGAAATTATGCGTTAAAATGTAAAAGGAACGTTTTATTAGGCGTCAAAAAGAATTTTGGCTTAGGTACATTTTGTCTGCGCAAAGCGACATCGACACGAGAACTATTAAAAAGCTAAAAAAAAATGTTTTACTTTCAAATGATGCTAACAGATGGCACTGATGCCGATCGCACTTCAATTCCGGTTTTATGAGACGTCTCAAGTCGTTTCGCGCAGACAAAATGTATCAAGCTACAAAATGAAACACATTTCAACCATGATTGGTGTCGTGGAAGCGGATGATGACCCTCTTTTTGCTTGTATGGGAACCCGACCGACCCGAATCGCCTTAATTAACACAGGTAACATGGCTGGGCTGTTCACCCCGTACCAAAGTCAAAGTCATGAGGCTTTTGAATAGGGTACTATCGACAGGGGGCAGGGGGGGGGGGGGGTTCGGGGATTTCAGAGCGTTCCGCACGCGGCGGTTTTTTACCCGACTGCGGCGAAGCCCAAAGGAGGATAAATGATACATCATTAGATTCGTCTTGATGGCGCGAGTGTCACTGGGTACCGAAGTTCGTTAAAATAAACAAAATGGCGGATTTTATGCACTTTTAAAGTGCACCGCGGTCGGGTTTTATTTGGTAAAAATATTTAGTTAATTCATTCGTATTCCAGCAAATGTAGCATCAAGCGGTGCTGATAACAGTTAACTTTTATCATAAACGATAAACGGTATCGAGGCTCCACGCGATTTAATCAAAACTTGTCGTCACTCGATAGTCCTTCGCGGTAAAAATCGAGTGACAGTTTCGTTTAAGTACAAATGCTCGCGAAAGAATTCTCCCAGTGCAGTGGGGACGCTTCTTACAAGCAAGTACTTTACCTACTATTACCAAAGTATAAAGACGAACAAGTACCTAGTCCAATTTCGGCCGCTTAGGAGCGTTCGACACGTATTCACACAGACGTGCGATCCATACTTACGCAGTCTTATTTATTTGCTTGTAGTGCGTTCGTACACGGCGCGCACACATTTAAGCGCACGATGTACCTTTTAGGAATTAAAATTACTGTAATTTATACTATGCTATCACTATCTTGATCCTACAGCTTTGGCTGTCAAAACTGTCAACCTTAAAAAAAATCTGACATGTTTCTGTAGGAACAATGCTGCATTGGAAGTAGATAAAGTAAAGTAAAGTTTAAGAT
Source organism: Eudemis profundana (assembly GCA_947034925.1). NCBI lineage: Eukaryota > Metazoa > Arthropoda > Insecta > Lepidoptera > Tortricidae > Eudemis > Eudemis profundana. Next base: position 20,779,901 of record OX344805.1, on the reverse strand, counting down.
ACATATTTGACTATTTGTATTATTCTTTATTTCAAATAGGCCAGGCAAGGAATACTCAAAAAAGGTATAGAGGGACCTATCAAAAACCTCAAAAGTTACTACGAACGTGATATACACTTACTATAGTTACTATCAGTGTCAGCGTGTTTTCTTAAAAGTAATAACCATTTAGGTTAAGATTTACTTCCAAGATTTGATTACATTGTTTGTTTGTCAGTTAAATACAGGTGAAGCTAATAAAGGTGTTAAAACCATTAGGGAGGTAGCGCACGGCGACTTTTTGTAGCGATGCAGTCGCGCGTTTCGTAGCGCTGTCTCTGTTTATTGTTAGGGTGTAACAGGAAGCACTCACCCGGCGGCGATCCCCCATTGGCCCGAGGCGGCCTCCGCGGCGTGGTCGAAGAGCGTCAGCCCCACCAGGGCCACAGTGGGCGCTATGGTCAGTGGCGTGACGAACTTGAGCACCGACCCGATCACGCCAAAGTATCCTGCCACAATAACAAGGGTTAATTCATTCTACAGACCCGAAGACATGCCGGTGGGCTAGCCGGCGAGATTTTGTCAATACCTAGGAATATCTGCATCAGAGGCAAGACAGCAATGGCGCCCGATAATTCGCACAGCTAGTTCACACCTATAGATAGTCAGGGTCGGCACTAGGAAGGAGATAGTGCTTCCCTGAACAATAAGCAACTAGTAGCCAAATTTTGTATACAGTAAACTACTATAAGACTTTGTAAATGTACCGAGGAACACCTAGAACAGAGCGGACACTGCGATAGCCCCCGACAGCTCGCACATACGACGTCGTCTGTCCTCGTCTGACGGGGCTGTCCGTTCCTCAGCCACAGAATAGGGGGTGGACGAGGAAGGAAATAGTGCCTCTCTGAACAATAGGCAATTGGCAGCCAAATTTGGTGTACAGGTGAACTACTAGAAGGCTTTGTAACTTTACCTAAGAACACCTGGAACAGAGCCGGGACAGCAATGGCGCCCGACAACTCGCATATCTCCGGTCGGTGCACACCAGGCGTTGCTCCTCGTCTTTCATAGCTAGATGCTCTTGTGGAGGGCAGCGCCACAACGGCAGACCCAGGATAGCCAGGGTTTGCACCAGAAAGGAAATGGTGCCAGCCTGAAGTATAGGCAACTGGCAGTCTAATTTGGTGTACAGGTAAACTACTATAAGACTTTGTAACTATACCTAGGAACACCTGGAACAGAGCGGACACAGCGATAGCCCCCGACAGCTCGCACATCCGACTGGTCCACACCAGGCGTCTCTCCTCGTCTGTCATGGCTGCCAGCTGCTCTTGTGGAGGGCAGCGCCACGCCGGCAGGCCCAGGATGGCCAGGGTCGGCACTAAGAAGGATATAGTGCCTCCCTGAACAATAGGCAGTCGGCAGCCAAACGTGGCCTGCAGCCAGGTTATGAGCCCTGAAAGAAAACAAATCAAAGTTGTAGATTTCACATAAGGCACCTTTTCAGGGTTCCGTACCCAAAGGTTGCCAACGGAACTCTACTTCTAAGCCTCCGCAGTCTGTTCGTCTGTCCGTCCGTCACAGGACTGTATTTTTTTGAACCGTGATACATAGAGACTTGGAATTCTTACAGAATGTACCTACTTCTATTGTAGTTGTAGCTAAAAGATCAAATAATAAAAAGAAAATTAAATTACGAATTAAAGGGAGTCCCTATTCCCTATACAAGAAACGTGTTTTTTGGCGTCTTTTTGCATGATTTTAATAATGGTAATATGTAAATGTTTTTTATAATACGGTCAAAAAAACAATAGTATGCACTTAATGACTCGACTGGCACAGGAGCGAAACTTTTCACACTAACTGACGAAATTAGAAGTTTGTTAGAATGATAGTTTAGCCGTAAAAACCGCTGTACGGAATTGCCCCACCAGACGAAATTAGCCAGATTGACCTTACGTCAATTTAAAAAAAGTTTACCATAGACACATACTGTCAGTCATTTGTCATGTTTGCCTTGTTTGCGTGCTATGTTTAATTTTGTATTTTATATTTTAAAACCTATAAGTATTGTATGCAACGTTGTATAATTAAGTCAAAAAATCGGTTTAGTAGAAGTAGTTGAAAAAGCTGCTGCAAGATTTGACCCAAACAAACCTGACACAAACACGGTAAGCTAAATAAAACCGTTTAAAAACGCTCATGGCGTCTCTATGTGCGATACTAGCCGCCGCGGCGGCTCGTATCGCAATTCGCGCCATTCGCATTTTTTGAGCCTACTTATACAACTGTTGCATTTATAAAATACTATAATCTTCTTTTTTCTTGACATGTAAAATTATAAATATTTTATGAATAAATGAGTGTGAGTATGTACATATTTTTGAAATTTTGTGATGTATACAAATACATATTGGTGTCCTTGACTGTACTGGGACTCAGCAATTAATTTAAATAAGCCGTAAGTGTGTATGGGCTTCGTTTACTCTTATCCCTTTCGCTTCTGAACGGCGGTCGAGGTCTGGTCGCCCGCGGCTGTGAAAGTTGCTCTTGTTCGCGATCGCAGACACAGAAAAAAAAATACAGAATGTGCACTCTAAAAAGACACGCTTAACAATTCGATAGGTGAACAAATTTGTCGCTTTCAAGCAAAAGGTAAGTACCGCATACCTAGCAGTCAATAAAGACCTGGCAATACGGTTGGTTATCGTTACTTACGTTAAAATAGGATCAAAAATCGTCCTTATTGACAAGTGGCTGAAAACGTCACAAATAGATGTGTGATTGATATTTGCGTGCTGGCTAGGCGACGAATGTATGTTTGAGTAAGTGGAATAAAGAAGGAGTTGACATATGGCAGTTGAGTGACTCCGCACTGGCCACGGACGCTGCGCCCAATATAGGCATCGCTGCGGGTGGGTCGCTTCTCCTGCTTGCGACTGCGGTGCCGAAGTGCAAACCATACCGCACATTATTGAAGACTGTCCTCTAACGCGGTACACAAGGGGCCCCGCCGTAGACCTCATCAATCTCAACGACGACGCCATCAAATGGCTAATGAATCTCAAACTGAATTTATAAACTGTATTCGACGTGTGATATGCCACACGATTAATAAAAAAAAATAATAAGTTGAGTGACAGACGATGTAAGACGAAAAGATGTAAATAGTTTATTGTAAACTTGCATTTACCCGCGGTTTCGCCCGCGTTGTTCCCGTTACTGTCCCAAGGGAACTATTTACCGGGTTATAGAGTCTTCTATGTTTTAATCCAGGACTTGGTCTACTTGCATGCCGAATTTCAGCTCAATCCATACCTACAGATGTTGTGTTACCCCGTTATTTAGTAACAAACATCCAGAAATCTTCACAAACTTTCACATTTATAATATTAGTAGGATAATGTCAATTTAATGAAGTTCAAACCCCTGTGCGTTGCCCTGCCTCATACCCACATAGATTACAGATCTTAACAACGGAAAACAGAGGGAAAGTTACAAGTAGCAGTAAACAACAAGACAGTATTATCGTAGTCTAAGATTCGAGTATAGAACGACCTTCACCGAACTGGTTAATGGATGAAAAGTATTTTATATTAAATTAAATATGTTAATAAATATATTGCAAGTGGGATGCCTAAAAAATTTCAGTCCAGAATATGGTTAATTAAAAATTTAAGTTAAATTTGCACCTGGTTGGTATCTGATGCTAAGGAAACGAGGTGCAAACTTAGCTCAACCGGTTAGTATGAGAAAGTTAGGATGAAGTCGGCACGAGTCGGGTCGGGGGGATTCACAGAATGGGGAGATTTTTGGTTTAGGGGCATTTTAGCACATAGCAGGCCGCGCCGCTCAGTGTGTTCTTCACCTACGTACGACAGAGAGGTCCCAGCGAACCATCCCATGCGATAGAAGAGTGTTATGTGCTAAAATGCCCTTAAACTAAAAATCTGCTCATTCTGTGAACGGGAACCCGTGCCGACTTCATCCTAACTTTCTCATACTAACCGGTTGAGCTAAGTTTGCATCTCGTTTCCTTAGCGTCCCATACCAACCAGGTGCAAATTTAACTTAAATTTTTAATTTACCATATTCTGGACTGAAATTTTTCAATATATTTATTAACATATTTAATTTAATGTAAAATACTTTTCATCCATTAACCAGTTCGGTGAAGGTCGTTCTATACTGGGATCCTGTACTATCCCTTAAAACCGAAATCTTCCACACAACCTCTCCAACCATAGAACTTTATTGCGAATAATTTATTACTTATAATTGATTTCAAAAGTTATAATAGCGGATAACTTCAAGCGATATTTAGAGTTGAGTCGCCAATCTGTAGGAACTATTTATTCTGAGCCACTACTGTAGTACTGCGAACGCAATTTAGTCGCAAATTACGCAAGCTATGTCAACCGGGGGTGTAACTCAGTGGTAGAGTGTCTGCTTCGCATGCTGAAAGTCCTGGGTTCAAATCCCAGCACCTCCACATAGTAACTTTTTGGATATTGTTAATAATATTTTTTTCCCAAACTCAGACACAGCATAAATTAGTGAATTCACTCAAATTTCAACTCTATCAATCCCAAAGTTTCAGATCAAATTGGTTGTGTTGCTGTGACAGACGGATAGTCAGACAGACGAATGATCCTGTTAATCTCAAGCTCTTAAGGTGCGAAACCCAAACAACGCAATATAAAACGGTATAGTACATTACATAACTAGGGTGGTAATACAAAGAAAGGCCGAGGTCGCAGAAGTTTGCGGCCCGAGCTGCAAGCGAGGGACGTAAATATGCGATCGAGGGCTTTCTTCATTACCTCCCGTGTTGTGTACATCATTTTTTGTCTACACTTGGCCAGAAAGCGGCTTTTTCCGTACGCGCAGCCTGCGGAAAAAGTCATTTTATATAAAAATATTTTCTGAAAACTCTGTTTACTCGTTTCCTATTAGCTGGATGTGAATTTCATTAGACTGCAAAGTAAAAAGCCCACTTATTGCCTCTGCGGGATATGCAACAATCAACATAATGGGGTCCCATTCACCAGAGGCATGTTAAATTACACCATATATTTTTATTTCACCCTGGAGACCGTTTTACTCGTGAACCCTACTCTACGAGAATATCAGTCATTTGTTCATATCATATCATTTATTGTATTACGAAATCGCTAATCTTCTATGTATTCTTGTGTATATTATACCTATTACACGTTTGCACCACCTACTTTACTGCAGTGTTTTTATTTATTATATACATACTGCATCTTAATTCTACAGCAGTTTCTTGCTAAACGGTATTAGCAGCTTGACCGCAGATTTCTTTCTATATATTAGGTAACATTGTATTCTTTTCTCTTGATAATGATAAACTGCTTTAACATTGAACGTCACTGGAATGTTTTTAGCGACTTTTCTTGCGTCATCTCCGCTACCCCAAAGGTTGTCTGAAAAAGATCGCTTCCTAGCAATAAGACCATCTGTTGTCTACCATTATTGTTTAATATCTTGTTTATTCAAGGGTCTCAGTAGGGTAAGACCGCGGAACGTTGCAACCGCCCTTTCCTTTGTGTTAAGAAATATTCATGCGAGTATATGCGATAATATTCGGGCTGAGGCAGCTGGTGGGGCCCCTGCTGGCGTAAGATGATGCTTAATTTGGAGGCCCCCTAAGCTGGAGGTCTGGGGCGAACCACCCCTTCCGCTCCACGCTTTATCTGCCACTTTCTCCCACAACGGTAGGGAACGTGCACGAACTATAGGTGGCAGCACTAAACGACAAAAGAGACACAGGCGGATGATAAAGGAAACTATCGCCCCTGTCAAATCAAGCTGTCAATGTCAATGATAATATGCAAGTGTCAATGTCAAATATAGTACGTCGTAGCTACACTGACGTTAATCGTCCTTCAACGCGATAAATTAACGTTATTAACGGTGTTTTCGTCAATGTGGCCCCAGCATGAGTGGGTATATTATTTAGATTGGCGGCACCAGTTGGCAGCACCTTCGTCGTGCACGTTCCCTATACCCTCTGATCTCACCCATAAAATATTTTCATTCAGACGATATGCCGTAATTGCACTTAACAGACGGGTTGGTGATCTGTGATTGTCTAAGCAGTGCATTGCACGCAACGTTAGTAACCGATGCCAAAGTATAGAGATGAACAAGTAGTCCAACTTCAGCCGTTTAGGAGCGCGCGACACGTATTCCCACAGACGCGCGATAGCACGTCTGTATGAATGCGATCCATACTGAAGCATTCTTACGCATTCTTGAAACTTTGCTTGTAGCAATCAAGCGCGTGAGATACCCTTTGTAGGTAGAAAAACTAAATCTTTTTACTAAAAAAACCCGACCGCGGTGCACTTTAAAAGTGCATAAAATCCGCTATTTTGTTTATTTTAACGAACTTCATACCCAGTGACACTCGCGCCATCAAGACGAATTTAATGATGTATCATTTATCAAAATCGGTTGTGCCGTTGAGTAGTTACGAGCGGACATAGGAACGGACATACATACATACAGGTCAAACGCATAACCCTCCTTTGGGCTTCGCCGCAGTCGGGTAAAAAATACTGCTATTACACAGTGCCGATCGATGCCTTCAAATATGGCGCCTGATAGAAAATAATGAGCAAAGTTGTATCACGCCGCGTTGTGCCTGATCATTTATACTCGTATATACACTTGTACAGGCGCTTGTTGCCATATTCGTTGAAGTCGCATACAACAATCATACCCGCAGTTAAGGGTGAATATTCGGGCGTTTTGACCGCGCGGGTAAACTTCATTATTATTTCGCGATTATTGCAACAATGGAAGAGTAAGCCGCCATCATTTTGATACAACTAGACTCAGCCTCGGGATTGCCCTTCGGTTTTCTAAAAAAATATATTCGCCATTACCTATTTCAACAATGCCCGGAATCGTAATGACGAAAAAAAAATGCTGTTAAACGCTGAATATTCACCGTTAGTCTGTTCAAACAGCAAATTATTTGAAATTCTTGCGTTTCTGGAATATGTCTATTTATTAAATGGGAACGGACCCATACTATTTATAGGTACGTGACCTGTTTCAGGGAGGGAGGGGGTTTTCGAAATACCACGTCTGGTCACAAGAAGGAGGGTGGGGAGTCTAAGGTCAAGGGTAAGGTCTGCTTTAGATTTATTTTTTGCAGGTAGGTCTTAAGAGCTTTATTTACGGGTCTGATTCTGCTTCTAAACGCACCACTCTCTCCTGCTAGTTTTCAAGTAGAAATTAATATAATTTTAAAACTGGTCTTGGCATATACTACGGGTAGTTGCCGGAGAGGGGAAGGGTAAAATTGAAAAAAAAAAACCGGTCAAGTGCGAGTCGGACTCGCGCACCGAGGGTTCCGTACAAACTCATAAGTAGATACATGAATAGTTCAAGAAAAACTATATGGCGATTAGTTAAGTAGGAGCAAATAAGTACGTGTTAAAAATTTTTCAAATTTCTCAAAAACAGTGCAAGTTAGGAAAACCGTTATATTTTTCCTGTAATATTTAAGATGACATTAATAATTGGTAATTATTACAGATTTTCCTGTTCAGTATCTTCGAAGATAATAGGGGGGAATGGTATTTTTTTTAACGTTTTTCTGCATAAATCAAAAACTAGGTACTTATTTAAAAAAAAACGATACATTATTTTATTCTACAAATCAAGCCCTTTCATTTGATACCCCACTCGATAAAATAGCCCTACTTTCAATTTCCAAGGTCCCATTACGGACCACTTTAAAAAAAAGTAAAAAAGTTTAATTTTTTTTTACATAGGTACAATAAGCTTGGGTTAGCGGTTCTTAACACAATTCCAAATTTCAAGTCGATAGCATCAGTAGATCCTGAGATATCGTGCTGTGACAGACAGACGGACAGACAGACAGAGTCGCACCGTAAGGGTTTATTTTTTACCATTTTGGTACGGAACCCTAAAATAGGGTAACGTATATGGGTATGTTCCCTAATACCTTTATTAAGATCTACATCGGGAGCATAGTTTTACTGAATATCTGCAGACTAGGCGGAAAGGAGGTCAAATCGGTCACTGCGTGAGATGCGGTTAATACGCGAACAAAGAATATTACTAAAAAATAAGAGGAAATGAGTTAGAGTGCCTGATCCGACATAATGTACAACCGAAGGCAAAGTAGAAGGTAGAAGGAAGAAGTAGAGGAAGTCTAGTATAAATCAAGCTAAAGAATAAGTCAACGAGCTCAGGCAGTAGCAGAAAAGAGAACGGAATGGCAATTACTCCTTTGACAACAGAAAGACTTAAATTTATGATACGGATATTTCAATCAACATAAATTATTTTTTCTACTCCTGTACTGTTATCTGTCTTTTACTTGGTCACGAACACTAATATAAGAACATACATAATATGAGTTCAGAGAAGTCTATACTCTATTCCCCATAACAGCACTAGTGTCGTTATAGTCACTTTACGTTATTGCTAGCATCCACAGACTTCTAAATCTAGGTTAAACTTAGGTCAAGGATTAAGCGCTCAATTCTAACTTCACGATAAAAATTCACAACTACCAACTTAACAAACAATTAAATTCCTACGATTCATAAGAAAAACAAAACTTTCCGAATTAAATTAATTGATGCCAACATAAAAAAAAAGTATTTTAATTATCGTCACATCGTGTCACCAGCCATATCAAAAAAAAGTTTACCATAGACACAACTGTCATGCCGGCTGTACACACTCGGAGAGACCGGACGAGACACGCGTGACGTCCATGTATTTTATATTTTAACCTAGTCGTAGAAAAAGTATTGTATGCAACGTTGTATAATTAAGTCAAAAAAAGCTCATTGCGTCTCTATTTGCGATACTCGCCGCATTCGCGGCTCGTATCGCAACTCACGCAATTCGCATTTTTTGAACCTTCTTATACAACTGTTGCATAAAATACTATTAAAGCTTGTATTTAATAATTCATATTAACTGTGACAAGATCATTACATACATAACGTTATTACTCACCGAATGCCCGTAATTTGTATCGGATCATTATAACAATGGCAAAGCAATAAACTTTAATTGAGCGAATGTAAAACGATGGCAAACAACGGGGTCCTTGCAACCGGGAAACGAATAACTGTTTGCGATATTATGATATAAATGCTAACTGATAAGGATAACGGGTTGTAATTCTGTAATATCTTTTTAAAAGGCCTTAGAAAATGTTGTCAATTGAGCCTATCACGAAAATATTACTAATATCACAGAATAGATAATATCAAGCAACTGATTGAGGGTCAGTTTTGAAAATTATCACTGTGTACACATATTGGCGAATTCTTCTTTACGATTTGATATTTTTGATTATTATATAGTTTCGGCCAAGCTCTACAAATTAACCAAAAATGCCATTCTAATGTGGAGGAATCTTCTGAATATTTGTGGTCAAGGGAATGATGTCCTTTAAGGAGTACCCTTGAAGTCAAGGGCCTTCAAATAAATCAAAGAACTGAAGCATGTCTAATCGGCCGGCTACCTATCTGTGTGTGTTGCTAGTTGATGTGTGCGTGCGGCTCGTAACGTAAGTACAAGCAGCCGGCGCATTAGAAATGGCTTCAGTTCTCTGTTGGCGAGCCTCCGTCTTTCTTGAAGTATAAGGCAAGCGGTCAAGAGGTTGATCACCTACGCGATGAACAGATTTCATAAAAGCTGCGACAACCTTTTTTGGAAGCTGACTAACTTGCAAGTCTTACTGACTGTTAATCGGGCCAGGTGGGGGCCGTAGCGTTCCCTGGGATCGCACCAGGTCGCTTGGCCCGGACCACCTTGAGAGGGACGGACTAGGTGAGGGCCGGAGCGATTGGGATTGAACCTGGTCGCTTGGCCCGGACCACCTTGAGAGGATCGGACTAGGTGAGGGCCGGAGCGATTGGGATCGAACCAGGTCGCTTGGCCCGGACCACCTTGAGAGGATCGGACTAGGTGAGGGCCGGAGCGATTGGGATCGAACCAGGTCGCTTGGCCCGGACCACCTTGAGAGGATCGGACTAGGTGAGGGCCGGAGCGATTGGGATCGAACCAGGTCGCTTGGCCCGGACCACCTTGAGAGGGTCGGACTAGGTGAGGGCCGGAGCGATTGGGATCGAACCAGGTCGCTTGGCCCGGACCACCTTGAGAGGATCGGACTAGGTGAGGGCCGGTGCGATTGGGATCGAACCAGGTCGCTTGGCCCGGACCACCTTGAGAGGATCGGACTAGGTGAGGGCCGGAGCGATTGGGATCGAACCAGGTCGCTTGGCCCGGACCACCTTGAGAGGGTCGGACTAGGTGAGGGCCGGAGCGATTGGGATCGAACCAGGTCGCTTGGCCCGGACCACCTTGAGAGGATCGGACTAGGTGAGGGCCGGAGCGATTGGGATCGAACCAGGTCGCTTGGCCCGGACCACCTTGAGAGGATCGGACTAGGTGAGGGCCGGAGCGATTGGGATCGAACCAGGTCGCTTGGCCCGGACCACCTTGAGAGGGTCGGACTAGGTGAGGGCCGGAGCGATTGGGATCGAACCAGGTCGCTTGGCCCGGACCACCTTGAGAGGATCGGACTAGGTGAGGGCCGGAGCGATTGGGATCGAACCAGGTCGCTTGGCCCGGACCACCTTGAGAGGATCGGACTAGGTGAGGGCCGGAGCGATTGGGATCGAACCAGGTCGCTTGGCCCGGACCACCTTGAGAGGATCGGACTAGGTGAGGGCCGGAGCGATTGGGATCGAACCAGGTCGCTTGGCCCGGACCACCTTGAGAGGATCGGACTAGGTGAGGGCCGGAGCGATTGGGATCGAACCAGGTCGCTTGGCCCGGACCACCTTGAGAGGGTCGGACTAGGTGAGGGCCGGAGCGATTGGGATCGAACCAGGTCGCTTGGCCCGGACCACCTTGAGAGGATCGGACTAGGTGAGGGCCGGAGCGATTGGGATCGAACCAGGTCGCTTGGCCCGGACCACCTTGAGAGGATCGGACTAGGTGAGGGCCGGAGCGATTGGGATCGAACCAGGTCGCTTGGCCCGGACCACCTTGAGAGGATCGGACTAGGTGAGGGCCGGAGCGATTGGGATCGAACCAGGTCGCTTGGCCCGGACCACCTTGAGAGGATCGGACTAGGTGAGGGCCGGAGCGATTGGGATCGAACCAGGTCGCTTGGCCCGGACCACCTTGAGAGGATCGGACTAGGTGAGGGCCGGAGCGATTGGGATCGAACCAGGTCGCTTGGCCCGGACCACCTTGAGAGGGTCGGACTAGGTGAGGGCCGGAGCGATTGGGATCGAACCAGGTCGCTTGGCCCGGACCACCTTGAGAGGATCGGACTAGGTGAGGGCCGGAGCGATTGGGATCGAACCAGGTCGCTTGGCCCGGACCACCTTGAGAGGATCGGACTAGGTGAGGGCCGGAGCGATTGGGATCGAACCAGGTCGCTTGGCCCGGACCACCTTGAGAGGATCGGACTAGGTGAGGGCCGGAGCGATTGGGATCGAACCAGGTCGCTTGGCCCGGACCACCTTGAGAGGATCGGACTAGGTGAGGGCCGGAGCGATTGCGATCGAACCAGGTCGCTTGGCCCGGACCACCTTGAGAGGGTCGGACTAGGTGAGGGCCGGAGCGATTGGGATCGAACCAGGTCGCTTGTCCCGGACCACCTTGAGAGGATCGGACTAGGTGAGGGCCGGAGCGATTGGGATCGAACCAGGTCGCTTGGCCCGGACCACCTTGAGAGGATCGGACTAGGTGAGGGCCGGAGCGATTGGGATCGAACCAGGTCGCTTGGCCCGGACCACCTTGAGAGGATCGGACTAGGTGAGGGCCGGAGCGATTGGGATCGAACCAGGTCGCTTGGCCCGGACCACCTTGAGAGGGTCGGACTAGGTGAGGGCCGGAGCGATTGGGATCGAACCAGGTCGCTTGGCCCGGACCACCTTGAGAGGATCGGACTAGGTGAGGGCCGGAGCGATTGGGATCGAACCAGGTCGCTTGGCCCGGACCACCTTGAGAGGATCGGACTAGGTGAGGGCCGGAGCGATTGGGATCGAACCAGGTCGCTTGGCCCGGACCACCTTGAGAGGGTCGGACTAGGTGAGGGCCGGAGCGATTGGGATCGAACCAGGTCGCTTGGCCCGGACCACCTTGAGAGGATCGGACTAGGTGAGGGCCGGAGCGATTGGGATCGAACCAGGTCGCTTGGCCCGGACCACCTTGAGAGGGTCGGACTAGGTGAGGGCCGGAGCGATTGGGATCGAACCAGGTCGCTTGGCCCGGACCACCTTGAGAGGATCGGACTAGGTGAGGGCCGGAGCGATTGGGATCGAACCAGGTCGCTTGGCCCGGACCACCTTGAGAGGATCGGACTAGGTGAGGGCCGGAGCGATTGGGATCGAACCAGGTCGCTTGGCCCGGACCACCTTGAGAGGATCGGACTAGGTGAGGGCCGGAGCGATTGGGATCGAACCAGGTCGCTTGGCCCGGACCACCTTGAGAGGATCGGACTAGGTGAGGGCCGGAGCGATTGGGATCGAACCAGGTCGCTTGGCCCGGACCACCTTGAGAGGATCGGACTAGGTGAGGGCCGGAGCGATTGGGATCGAACCAGGTCGCTTGGCCCGGACCACCTTGAGAGGGTCGGACTAGGTGAGGGCCGGAGCGATTGGGATCGAACCAGGTCGCTTGGCCCGGACCACCTTGAGAGGATCGGACTAGGTGAGGGCCGGAGCGATTGGGATCGAACCAGGTCGCTTGGCCCGGACCACCTTGAGAGGATCGGACTAGGTGAGGGCCGGAGCGATTGGGATCGAACCAGGTCGCTTGGCCCGGACCACCTTGAGAGGGTCGGACTAGGTGAGGGCCGGAGCGATTGGGATCGAACCAGGTCGCTTGGCCCGGACCACCTTGAGAGTGTCGGACTAGGTGAGGGCCGGAGCGATTGGGATCGAACCAGGTCGCTTGGCCCGGACCACCTTGAGAGGATCGGACTAGGTGAGGGCCGGAGCGATTGGGATCGAACCAGGTCGCTTGGCCCGGACCACCTTGAGAGGATCGGACTAGGTGAGGGCCGGAGCGATTGGGATCGAACCAGGTCGCTTGGCCCGGACCACCTTGAGAGGATCGGACTAGGTGAGGGCCGGAGCGATTGGGATCGAACCAGGTCGCTTGGCCCGGACCACCTTGAGAGGATCGGACTAGGTGAGGGCCGGAGCGATTGGGATCGAACCAGGTCGCTTGGCCCGGACCACCTTGAGAGGGTCGGACTAGGTGGGGGCCAAAGCGCCTGGGTCAGTGTATAAGCCTGTCTCAGGCGCATACGGCAGGCCCCCGAGAGTGTGGGTGGCACTTGCTATTGGACCACTGGACGGAGTGCGAGGTCTGATGGTGTGTTACTGAGCCAGTTACAGCATTTATATTCAGAATCTGAAGGCTATTACATATCCGTTCCCGTAACGCTGAAGACCGTAACAAATGGAGGCGAATCGCGGTAGCTGCATTATCCACATCATCCTTATAAAACCACGACCACTCTGTCCAAGACGATTGAAGTATATGATCATTGTGGATGAGTTTTAAATCATGAGAGTGCTAATATTTGGTTTTATTGCGTATAGTGGAATACAAGAGCGAAAACGTGATTTCACATAACAATTGTTAATGAAAAATTTGTAAAATACATGTCAACTGACCTGTACTTAACGGTAACGACGAAAAAACATTAAAATTCATATTGAATCACAGAGAAAATAGCCTAAATCGGTGCGCTTTTCATACATCTAAGGCCTCTTAAGTTTATCATCAGTCTGTATCAAGAGATGTTTTGTTGTTTAATCATATTAGGTCTAGGTAATACAAGTATTACCTAATCCAGACGCATTATAGTCTGAACACACGCGTGTTGTTGTCAGATAACGTCCAATCAATCTTGCTTCCTCATTTTCGTCATCATCATAGGGCCTTCTACGTCTTGACAGACGATTTAAGCGTCTGTGCGAGAAGGGCAACGCCTTTTGTGATTAAACAGCCCAATCTGAGAATGACATATCCGTCCGCATTTATTGTACGAGAATCGTGAATCACCCACACAGAGGACAAAATCAGGACTATTCAGGACTGTGCCTGAAAGCCCCCTTTTCGGCCAGATCTCGAAACCACGCGTTGTCATATCTTGTCAAAAGAATACCCCTCCCTTCATCGCAGTCTACCGCAAAATCCTCCCAAACGTTGCAATTGATGCCAAATGCAACCATGTCGCGTTTTACACAATCTTTAAAATGCGAGATGGGTCGTCCAACGTTGCGTTTCTTGAAAGCAACTTGGCACAACATGTTCTGCCTATATCACGGTCAATATGACTCACCTGTGACGAAGATCATGGTGGAGATGATGTTGGAGCGGTCAGGATCTGTCTCCTGCATGCACAGCGCTGGGCACAGGATGAATGGGATCGCCACTATGGCGCCGATCATGGTCAGGTAGTGCTGAGGATCATAACGAACACAGAGGTAAATAACTGGTGTGCAATTATTTCAAGTCACATGGGAAAGAGAAGATGCAACACCACCCGACAGCAAATATGATTATCTTCACCTAAGATACAGGTCTATTATCTGTAAACTTTTAGATCGACGTTTGAAATGTACTGTGGAGATTGGTTCCAAACTGCTATAAAATGTATATAATTTGTTACTTTTGGTGGAGTTGCGACGCCATATACCTATTCAAGACGTAGACCTAGATATCGAACTTCATTTCCATTATCTTCCGCCCTATAAAATTATGCGGCGGTAGGTACCCGTGCTTTGATCCGAATATGAATCAGTGACCTAATTTCATAATAAGTTGTAACCATCACTCATCTATAGAACCCGGGACCGCTCAGTACTCCCCCCCCCCCCCCCCCCGAGCCCTTCATTAGCGCTAATTAATACGTCATTTCGTTACATCAATCGATCATTAAAGCAGCATTCACTCAGACGGCAACTTTTTAATGAAGCGAGAATACGCGTTGGAAACTTAGTTGGTTTTATTTAGCGTGATTATTTTATATCTAGAATCATGATTAAAAAGTGCATATGAGAATCACACTAATATTATAAATGTGATATGTGAAAGTTGAAGATGTTTGGAACTAAATAACGCCATAAAAACTGAATGGATTGAGATGAAATTTAGCACGTAAGCAGACCAAGTCCTGGATTGAAACATAGGAAACTTTATATCCCGGTAAAGAGTTCCCTTGGGACAGTAACGGGAACAACGCGTGCGAAGCCGCGGGTATATGCTAGTACACGAATCAAACTGACATGTGTTGTCAAAGTTTGGAGGAAATTGGAGATGATTGTGTTCCCTGTTTCATTTCGACTGTCTTTTTCGACGTCGTGCTTATTTTGCAAAGTAACTAGTTTGCAGTGGCGTGGCGTCCAAAGAACTCGATTCCTACCGGCTCGGCTTGCCTATTATGAGGCATTTGAGCACCTTATTCTACAGCTCTTATGGAAAATGTACGCCGAATCTGCACCGGCTTGCCCAAGGATATCTTTTACGCCACGCCACTGCTAGTTTGAGAATACACTTGAATGCACGCATAGTGTGCATTCAGGAGGAATAGTATAGTCAAGCAA
Source organism: Eudemis profundana (assembly GCA_947034925.1). Classification (NCBI taxonomy): domain Eukaryota; kingdom Metazoa; phylum Arthropoda; class Insecta; order Lepidoptera; family Tortricidae; genus Eudemis; species Eudemis profundana. Next base: position 20,764,254 of record OX344805.1, on the reverse strand, counting down.
GTGCAAAAACATATACTTATCGAATAAATCGTTTCATAAATATCGTACGACGGACATACTTTTGAGCATTTCTATGGACCCATCACCGGACCGATCACCGTCGATGGAATACTTCTCGAAAATGTCGAAACATATGTCTACCTAGGTCAGACCCTACAGCTGGGTAGAAACAATTTCGTGAAGGAAACCGATAGGAGGATTCAGTTGGGCTGGGTAGCATTCCGGAAACTACGCCATGTATTTTCGTCGCCGATACCACAAAGTCTAAAAACAAAAGTCTTTAACCAGTGCGTCTTACCTACAATGACCTATGGTGCCGAAACGTGGACACTGACGGTGGGGCTGGTCCACAAGCTAAAAGTTGCTCAGCGAGCTATGGAGAGGGCTATGCTTGGAGTCTCTCTGAGGGATAAAATCCGTAACGAAGTAATCCGTCAGAGAACCAAAGTTACCGACATAGTTACTCGAGCAAGCAAGCTGAAGTGGCAGTGGGCTGGCCACATCTGCCGCAGAACTGACAATCGCTGGAGCAAGAGAGTACTGCAGTGGAGACCGCGTACAGGTAAACGCAGTGTGGGACGCCCCCCGGCTAGATGGAGCGACGATCTGCGCAGGGCGGCTGGCAGCAACTGGATGAGTATAGCTGATGATCGAGCAAAGTGGCGCGTCTTGGGAGAGGCCTACGTCCAGCAGTGGACTGCCGCAGGCTGATGATGATGATGATGATGATGGACCCATATTTTTACACTTTTTAAAATATTCGAAATATCCTCAAAAATGGCAACGGGTTTGTGTAACAATACCTATTTAAAACGGACGAAAATGGTGTTGTTACACGTAGTTTCTGCGGGCCGTAAATGACCTTTGACGCTCTAGGGCGTAATGGTTTTTTTTTATTTGAATACGCTGGTTCTATTTTACTCTTATATGTCATGTTCAGAGGAAACTCCAACTTACTTTTTTAACTTTTATCACTGAAATATTTATAGAACTGTTATTGCAAATTACATGGAAACACATATTTCGGTAACATTAATTATAGTATTTTATGCAACAGTTGTATAAGAAGGTTCAAAAAATGCGAATTGCGTGAGTTGCGATACGAGCCGCGAATGCGGCGAGTATCGCAAATAGAGACGCAATGAGCGTTTTTTGACTTAATTATACAACGTTGCATCAGTGTTGCCAGATGAAATTTGACAGAAGCAGTAGAAACTTGGCAAAAAAATCAGTAGATTGAGGAAAAAAATCAGTAGATTAAAGAAAACCTAAATATAATTTTCTGTGCTACTTTTAAGCAATACCCAAAGTTTTTCTGTTACTCCGTGAGTTGTAAAATGTACGGAGAACTTTGATTTAACGGAGAAGCGTAACGAGCCGCTCACATACACTTTAGTAATGTACATGTAATATATAACAAGTTACCAACTTGTTATATATTACATGTTAAAAAAATATACGAATTATCTTCTTCATACATGTTTCGAACGATCGAATCGGGACGCAACTATGTATGTGTCAAAAAGAGCTAGGGCCTCTCATTTTAACAGGTAGCTGCGTCACTATCGGTCCAAACTTTTTTAGCAAAGGGCCACTCTGCACCTTTGAAAAACTCGCTCGAGTCACATGCCATGGTCAACCAGAGTTAAGGAATCTTTTTTTTCGGTCGCTGGAATCCCAGGGGTGTTTCACTGGTAAACGAGCTCTCGCATGAAATCGGCTTATTAGGACGCAACTGGTGACGAGAAAATGAAAACTGAAAAAAATATCTTGGAAATGTTAGCGACACTTGACTTTCCCTACCAATCTTTACTGTGACAAGTGAAGTGGTACATGGCGGTGGCATTGGCACTGATGCACCGCCACGGAGTAATTTTTTTTTAATTTCTTGGATTTTTATCCACATAAGAAAAGCAGGTAGATTTGTGAAATTTTTAGAAATAATTCAGTAGATCAGTAGATTTATCAAAAATCAGGTAGATCTACTGCTTTATCAGTAGATCTGGCAACACTGCGTTGCATACAATACTTTTTCTACGACTAGGTTAAAATATAAAATACATGGACGTCACGCGTGTCTCGTCCGGTCTCTCCGAGTGTGTACAGCCGGCATGACAGTTATGTCTATGGTAAACTTTTTTTTGATATGGCTGGTGACACGATGTGACGATAATTAAAATACTTTTTTTTTATGTTGGCATCAATTAATTTAATTCGGAAAGTTTTGTTTTTCTTATGAATCGTAGGAATTTAATTGTTTGTTAAGTTGGTAGTTGTGAATTTTTATCGTGAAGTTAGAATTGAGCGCTTAATCCTTGACCTAAGTTTAACCTAGATTTAGAAGTCTGTGGATGCTAGCAATAACGTAAAGTGACTATAACGACACTAGTGCTGTTATGGGGAATAGAGTATAGACTTCTCTGAACTCATATTATGTATGTTCTTATATTAGTGTTCGTGACCAAGTAAAAGACAGATAACAGTACAGGAGTAGAAAAAATGTTTAAATAGTGTATTTCAGTATTTTGCAAATATAAAATCAACTAAAATGGCCGTTTTAGGTCTCTACCGCTATGGTTTCCGAACGTGACTTGACATTCGCATTATCTATGGATATATGTTACTTTCTGTTTTAAAATTTTCTTCTCATGTGTCGAGTTTGTTTATTTAGATTTCCTCACAAGTGTGATGAAAAACATTGTGTGTTTCACGAGCGGTAAAGGAATTACAAACGAGTGTTTGTTAAGGCCTTAATAACACGAGTTTTCTTACCGCCCTAGATACACAATCTACCTTACAAGTACCTTGGAAGTACCAGGGACTCAGGAATTGAAGGCGGTGTTTCGTACCTGCAGAGCGATGAAGATGCACAGGTACCACGCAGGAACATCGTCGATGCCATAGGTGACGTTGCCCTCGCGCGCCGCCTCGCCGTTCTGCTTTCCTGGTATATCCTCGGGCGTTTCCGGTTCGCCTATCTGCGGAAAATTTCAAAAATCTGTTTAAATGAAGTGTTCCATGGGATGAATATCTTGTAAAAAGTCGCTGGTGACGCTTGGTGAGAGCTCAAGTCAGGGTTAAAAAAATGTTTTCAGAGATGAGGATACAACTTTCCGCTTGAGAAGCAATATACCCATTCAAAACACTACAATACTATTGCACACCAAAAAATACAGAGATCTTTAAATAACCAAGATATTAAAAACTAATGGTAGACAACAGGCCGTTTTATCGCTAGGAAGCGATCTCTTTCGGACAACCGTTGATGGTAGGTAAAGTAGATGGTAGGTGGTGTGCAAAACAGTATAGCCTGTATATAAAACGAAGGAACATATGCATATTGACAACTGGTAAACTAGTACCTTTTGCCTACAAACATCAATGTAAATTAACTTTTAAGGAAATTTCCTTTCAATATTAGCACAAGTTATTCACGAACATAATCACGGTAAGGTCGAACATGGTCCCATGTGTAGCTTCTGGTTGTTTGTAATAGTTAGCGGTACAGTGCTAAAATAAACATTTCAGTCAAGAACGAGGTCATTGTAATATGGCCACTTAACTACGGTGCATATGAACATATGTCCCCTTATAAATCTTATACATATGAACAGTATTAAACTAAATCGACGATCACACTTTAAATATATCATGTTGTTAACTTGATTTAAATAAGTTTGTCTAATTTTTCATTTTAAGAGAAGTTTTTTATTGCTGACTATACCGACCGACACCAATTAAAAAGACAGGTTTATCTTATGTAATGTAGACTATCCTATGACCACCTTATTATTCCGATTCCATTCTTTAAACACTTACACTGGTTCCATTATTATTCCGATTTATAGGTATATGCATGCAAACTTTCCGCTTTAAAATTCAGTTATACTATGTGTAAGTGACTAATGAATACTGTTATTTAAAGCTCATTTAATCTGCCATATTATAATAACTTACGTCCACTTTCATATTGCACCACAATTAATCCACTTCTCTTCTAATTGTAATTGCTAAAACAAAATCGCATATATTTATGATACGACATTCGACATACAACTAAGGAACTTATTAAACTGTTATTAATAACATAGAATTAAAACAGTACAGTCTAGCATGTACCTGTCTATGCTTGGTAGGTACAGCAATATATTCTCATATTCTGCATATAATTAAATGTAATTGGAGAACAATTGTCGTGCATCGCATGTACAGCTCAAATTGCATAACTAGACTAGTCATACATTGTTGTATGGCTTGGTGATTAACCTTACCTATACTATACTACGAGTCCTAATATAATGTTGTATCTCACAAGACAGAATACGTGCTTTATACTTCTGACACAACTCAAGACTTTTACTTCAGTAGTAGCTTGAATCGTATCAAGCAAGATCTATCCAGCAACTTTTGACTTTGACTACCTAATTGAGATAAGATTCGTACTTGAAAATTAATGCATTCGAAAAGCCGAACGAATCGGTCCATTTCCAGGCACAAAGTAACCTCACAATTATCCATAGGTACAGGCCACAGTTACATACTTTGTCGGAGACAATAGCACTCACCGATTAATTTTTAAAAACACTGAAAGCCACTTGAGTGTATTTGTAGAGGTTGAAACTGTTAGGTAGGTACGTGATAGCTATCTGCAACTGATAGTGCTAAACAATAAGACAGAGACTCAAATCGGATCCAAGGGGCATTAAGGAGCGCAAATGATACATATTCCTATATATTTACAAAATATGAACACATATATAAAGTGCTAAGAAATTAGGTACCGATTATCTTACATTTAAACAATTAAACAAAAACCTAACTTTACCTAACCCAAAAATTACTCAATGTACCTTTAACATATATAACTTACACAATAAAAAACAAACTAAATAGAAATTAAGAAAACTTCGTTTTCATTTACCGGACAAAAAAATGTCTAAAAATAGTCATTCGTGATTAACACGATATTTAACGCGTTTAGCGTGACTGACGAGATATTTAACGCTTTTAACGTGAAGTGGCCAGTTAAGTGATAATTAAAAAAGAAGTTTCAATTATTTATATCATTAACATAGGTAGTATTTTTACGAAGCAAATTTGTTTCCCAATTTTCTTCATATTATAAATGTGAAAGTTTTTGTTAGAATGTTTATTACTATATAACGGGGTAGCAACTGGACGGATTGAGTTTGCAACTAGACTAAATCCTAGATTGAAAGGGTTCTTTATATCCCGGTAAAGAGTTCCCTTGGGAAAATAACGGAAACAACGCGGGCGAAACCGCGGGTAGGTAAATGCTTATCAGCGGTCAAAATATCGGTAGCTAACTTGTTAGCACCTTATATACCTAGGTAGGGTAGGCCTTTCGATTACCTACAGATATGAAACACCTCTGTAAGCCGATTATTAACTTCAATATAGGTAGAATTATAAGCACACATACACACACATCACATAGCCTGGTGACTCGTGCATTTCTTATCGAGTAGGTTCATTCAAAGTCGGCTATTTAAAAAAAAAATGTTATTTATAAATAAAAACTACGCGAAGAAATAATTCAACCTTTCGGAGTTGAAAAATAGGGGTCGATAATTTTAGTTGTTTGTGGAACAATAATATTAAAAAAAAATCCATTGAATAGGTTTTAGTTTGTGTTTAAAGAAACCACAGAAACTTACCACGTCTCTCACGATGTTTTCCAAGCCCACATGGGTGTTGTGGTGCGGCATAGTTTACTGCAAAAATTTAATTAAGTAAATGAAAATATTTATTGAATTAATCACGTAAAGGATGAAACATTGTTTTGAGTAGGGAATGCAATAACCGGTAAATTTTCATAACCGGGTATTCGATCGGTTATAAAGTATATAACCTGTTACAACCGGTTAAAACCGGTTATATATTGAGAAATCGTGGTGAAATAAAAGGCTCAAAATGGCTATTAAGCTGCGCAAGTGAAAGAAAACGCCGTTTGATAGTGCTTTAAGCAACTTAAGATAATATGTTACTTTTTCTAAAACTGATTAAAAAAAAAGGGAATCAACAGTGAAAAAATATAGAAAACGTATTATGATTAAATCTTTGTAGTAGTTTTGATTGTAATCTAATGAGGGATCACTTAGCCTCCCGCCCATCCCGCGGTTGAAAATGCACGTTCAGCCCCGAGGCTGGTGGGCTTTATCGACCACATTTGCTGGTTTCATGTAAAACCATTATTTTTTGTACGACCGCGAAACTTGATGTGGCGAGTGTGTCTTTACATGTTTTAAACTTTCAAATGGGCCATGAAATTGTTTGTAGCTTTTTCAGTTTCATGAAGCGGGCTTTTATTTATCGCGAAGGAAAGAATTGCTCCATTGGGTATCCATCTAACCAGGGCCGGATGTGGAGGTGTGAAGGCCCTGGGGCAACGAAGGAGCGGAGGCCCCTAACGGACTAGTGGAGGCCCCTACTTATTAGGCAAGTGTTGTGAAGGCCCGGGGCAGTAGCCCCGCTTGCCCTCTCCCAAATCCGGCCCTGCATCTAACAATTCGTTCGATGAGTGTAAGTACTATATTTCAGGACTACTTGAAACACAATTGTATTGATCTTCTATTATTCTTTTCAAAGCTTCTAATACCTAACTTTGAACTCAAATCATCTGTGTCGGAGATTGGTTTTTAATATTTCGTCTGTGAACAATATTTCTAGGATATGTCTTACAATTGCCACCAAATGCCAAATTCACACCAAGAATGTGTAGACACTGTAAAATGTCTAATGGAGGACAGACGACAAAACCGACCCGTAAGAAGCGGGGTAAAAGGATAAATGATGAATTTACTGAAAAATTATAATTTTTGATAAAAAAAATATGTTGATTAAATATGATGAATCCGTTTCGAAGCAGGCCTTAGCTTTTATTATCCGGCTGGACAAATTGTTCCTGTTTACCGTCAGCAATGTTTCCTATTGTTGGTTTTTTTTGTTTATTAACAGCTAAGCAATATTTTAAAAAAGGTTTTTATTATCATACACCCACAACAACTAAAATAATAAAATAACCGGTTTTTTCGGCACAACGTCAATTAATAACCGGTTTTAAAATTTGACCGGTTATTGCATTCGCTACGGCTATGGCAGCCCTCGCCTCACGGTTCGGGCTGCGCAACACAAACTTTCAAAAGAGAAAGAAGGTTCTCAATTCATCGGAATCTTTATAATTATGTAGTACTAGGTAGGTAATTTAAATCATTCGATCACATATTCCTACTAGGAATATGTACTGCCTTATAGAAAATGTAAACCAACTTTGCTCTAGCTTACCATTTAATGAGTTCGACGCGACTAATAAATAAAATTATTATTTAGGTATAAACCCATTAGCAAAAAAATTAATACGATACAATATTCTGCCGTTCTATGACTAAAACTAGACTAACTTCTGGAGTTGTATAGAGGTTTGTCTAGTTTTGGATATCGGATCGGACGGCAGTATTCTTTATCTTTATTGCACACCAAGGGAGACCTATGTTCAGCAGTGGCCAAAGGAGAAAATGATGATAATGATGAAATGAATAGATAGGCAAAATAAGTGAACTGTAAACCAACCTTAAAATAGGACACATCCAATATTCTTAATCAACCACAATAAATCACTTTGGCACAAATAACATTTCTACAGCCACACTGTTCACTTTTTAATTAAAGATCAATTTTCACCATTTATTCATGAAACAACTTTTTATTAACATAGGAAATAATTTTACAAATTCTTAATTACAAATATTGTTTTCATGTCAAATTATTTCAATAAACGTAAATGATAGGTAGGTATTTATTGAAACGAAATGATGAACCGCGCGAAGCAAGCTATCGGACGACTGTGGATGTGACCGAACGCTGCAGTAATGTTAAGATGATTAACGTCACATGGTTCCCCACACAAACTGAATGGGGGTTAACAATTTATTGTACGTCACACCTGGCCATAAAGTGGCAATAACCGCCCGCTGCGCGTGCGGAAAATCGCACTTCATGGCCTGGGGGAGACGTAAATTTTTGTATGCCACACCTGGCCAGAAAGGGGCTCTTTCTGTAAGCGTAGCGTAGACATAAGATGATGTAGGTACACAACACAACACGGGAGGTAATAAAGAAAGCCCTCGATCGCATATTTACGTCCCTCGCTTGCAGCTAGGGCCGCAAAAATCTGCGATCTCGGCCTTTCATTGTTTTACCACCCTAGTTGTGTAATGTACTATTTCATCACACTTGCTCGAAAATGTTGTTGTTACACGTAGGTTCTGCGGGCCATAATGCTCAAGACTTTATTTTTTTTATTTCGCCATGTTTGCGAATTTGGATTGATGGTATATGTAGTTAGTAAATTTCGTTTTTACGCCCCACTCCTTGTCGGCGCCGCCCAGGGCACGTGCCCTACCTGCACCACCCTCGCTACGCCTGTGGCCTCGGATCACATAATTATCGAAATACCTGCGATCTGAAATAGGTATGCCTGTCCGATCCACTCAAGGCGGTCCGGCTAGCGACCTGGTTCGACCCCAGGGAACGCCAAGGCCGACCACCGGGTCCGAATATCGCAACGCCCAATATGGGTCGCAAGTTAGTCAGGCCAGGTGCACTTCACTCGATTTTGGCCTCCCGCGCGGTGGGCGTAGCCGATCCAGTCGCCGGCGTCCAAAACGTCACAGTTTCACAAGATAATTAACGTGACAGTACACAAACGTCATGATGCTGGCCGAACGCCGCTAGGGAAAACTATGCGAGAACGTATTGTACTGCGCGAAGTTTCTGTGCTGTGGCTGTGGCGGTCGGAATTCCCACGCTCGCGTGAAGACAATAGGCGCGAGCACGAGCGTGGGAATTCTTGTATTTTGTATGGAAACGCGCGTCACTGAAATATCTGTTTTTATTCTCTAATCTGTGATCACGATCATCAGGCTTTAAAAAAAATCTGTCCAAAACAAAATGTCTGTGAGTGAGCTGTCAAAAAAAGTTTGACAACAAGAATATTAGCACAACTCATTAGTGTTGTCCACGTGTTGTCATTCGAAAAACAAAACTTGACGTTTGCTTAATTTTGGTGGTAAATTCAAAAACTGTCCATGGCTGGTCCGTGTCCATCATAGGTGCGTTTACCGTATGTGTTAAAATGTACAAGGGATGTTTTTTTAGGCATCAAAAAGAATTTTGGCCCAAATGCGCTATATCTATGTGCTAACCCGACTAAGAAGCACAACATAATAAATTAATAAATCTAATATATAATGTGAATTCAATAACTTCAGTTTTCTCTAGGAACAGGTTGGAATGAAAATAATACCACTGTGTATAACCAATCATATTTTATTTAACAAAAACAATCCGTCGTCAATACCTTTAGAGACCAGTCCAGTGACGGACTAGGGGGGACGGGGCTTCAGCCTGGGGGCCTTTAGTTTCGGAGGTATCCAGTCTGTAGGGGGCCTCCAAAACCAGCATTTGCATACGTCAGCAGGGGCCTACGGCTGCGCCAGCCCGGACGAGAATTGGGAAATTAATTTCCTTTATGCCCACAGTGGCGGTCAAAAGGTTAACGAAGATTTGTGCAACTGAGAGCTAAACGTAAAAAAACTTATAACTTATGAGTCGCTTGAACAATGAACAAGCCGGAGCAAACAGCTCACTTCAGGGTTTCTGACCACGAAAGGAAAAAACGAAACCTTGACTAGCTTTGTCTCAATACTGTGAGACCATGAAGCAAGTCGGTGGGAATCGGTTTTTAAAGACACTTCATCGCATCCCTACTACAACAAATAATAACCTCCGTAAAAAACAATGATTAAAATCCAATCACAATATGTACTAAATTGACCATATCGATACCTTTAGACTGAAAGGGTGTAAAGCTCCATTAGAACCTACGGCGTTTACGTCCTTTGAGTCTAAAGGTATCGATATATACTATAAATGCTCGACTTGGCGGGGGTACTGCCGTGCCCCCAGATATACACAATACCACCCCTGGTATACAGGGGTTCCCAAACTATGCCTCGCAACACCCAGGGGAGCCATAGCATTGTCTCAGGGGCGTCGCGACACGGGACATTCAAGTTGCCGTAAGTTAAACCTAGAACAACTCATAGATATCTTCTTTTACAAGAGCGTCGCAAAAAGATTACAGCCTGTCAAAGGCGTCATCATCATTCATTAAACTTAAGAGCTACGCTCTTGTCGGTGGAGTAATCGCCACTCTACTCTACTCTATTTTTAACCGACTTCCAAAAGAAGGCCGGTTCTCTATTCGTCTGAATGTTTTTTTTTTTTTTTTTTGTATGTTTGTTACGCGATTACTCGAAGACGGCTGGACCGATTTGAAAAATTCTTTTTTTGTTTGAAAGGGTATACTTCCGAAATGGTCCCATTGCAACCAAATCAGGATCTGATGATGGGATCCTGGAGAAACCGAGAGAACTCTTCAAATATTAGAGGCACACATATAGCGATTTCGGTATTTTTCGTAGTTTCTTGTCCATTTCTTACTAGCAATAAGTTTTTAGTGTTAACCGACTTCAAAAAAGGAACAAATGTTTATGTAGGTTTCTTCCCCGATTACTTAAAAACAGCTGGACCGATTTGGAAAATTATTTTTTTGTTTGAAAGGGTATACTTCCGAGGTGATTCCATTGCAACCAAATCAGGATCTGATGATGGGATCTTGGAGAAATCGAGGGAACTCTTCAAATATTAGAGGCACACATATAGCGATTTTGGTATTTTTCTTAGTTTCTCGTGCACTTCTTATTAGATATAAGTTTCCAGTCTTAACCGACTTCAAAACAAAGATCAGTTTTTATGTAGGTTTGTTCCCCGATTACTTGAGGCTAGACCGATTTGGAAAAATTTTCTTTTAACTAAATAGACTTTAGTCTATTTGGTTAAAATAGTATTTTTACAGCACCACTAAAAATTTAAAAATAAAGTAAATTTTTAAAACAAAAAATAAAAACCGACTTCCAAAAACTTAAACTAAAAAGCAGAAAATAATATGTTAATTACCCGAAAGAAATGGATAATCAACGATTCATATATACATATACAGATATTTATAGTTTTTAACCTGCTTTTTTGAAGTTGGTGCCAGCTAAGGATAAAAGGAGCTCAGCATAGCCAGCTTTGCGTGGCAGGCACCGACTTCAAAAAAACAGGTTAAAAACTATAAATATCTGTATATGTATATATGAATCGTTGATTATCCATTTCTTTCGGGTAATTAACATATTATTTTCTGCTTTTTAGTTTAAGTTTTTGGAAGTCGGTTTTTATTTTTTGTTTTAAAAATTTACTTTATCCGCCATCTGTTTGGTCTCCTGATACGACGCGGCGCTGACTTTCTCCTTCGCGGCGTCGAGTAGGTATAAAAAAAGTTTGGGAAACCCTGCCATATATAATATATTTTATAGTTTTTTAGAAACAGATATCAATCTTTAACCGACTGAAGAACCTTAGGTAACTATGTATAAACGATAAAATAAGAATTATTAAAACCAGTTCACAACTGCTAAAGATCACAAATATCTAACAGACTTCAAAAAGAGATACTTAATTCGACTGCAATTTAACCTTAATTAAAGAGGAAAATCAGGTTAAGTTAACATTGACTACCGAATCACAAAACTAAAGACACTTCTCTTACTAGTTCACATTTTGTTTAACAATGCATTAAAGGTATAATCAATCCAAATCTTTCTAAAACTATAAATAAACCTTATTAAATAAAATAGTTAAAATGTAGACCGATGTTTAATCGAAATTAAAACAGATTCGTTTCCCCTAAATATACATTATTTCACTAAATTTATCCAAAATCACAGCCTATATCGTTTCAGTCTAATAATTCAGTATATTAACATACAAGCACGTTTTTACCCGACTGCGGTGAAGCCCAAAAGTAGGGTTATGTGTTTGACCTGTATTTATGCAAGTATGTCCGTTCCTATGTCCGCTCGTAACTACTCAACGACATACCCAATTTTGATAAATGATACATCATTCGATTCAGCGCGAGTGTCACTGGGTATGTAAAATTCGTAAAAAAAGAACAAAATAGCCGATTTATGCACTTTTATGTTATTTACCATTCTGGCCAAATGTAGACATAAAATCCTGTACACAACACAGGAGGTAACAAAGAAAGCTCTCGATCGCATATTTACGTCCCTCCCTACGGCTTCGGCCGCTAACATCCGCGATCTCGGCCTTTCTTTGTATTACCACCCTAGTTGTGTAATATACTATAATCCGCGCTCTGGTTTGCTTGCACCGCAGTCGGGATTCTTTTGCTAAAAATGAGGTTATACTTCCGCTCTTTACATTGAGTATAGGGAACGTGCGCAACGAAAGTGCTGCCAATCTGAATCTTGTACTCTACCATGATCAGAACACAAACGGGAAACCCCTTTAATATCGCGATGATGGACGATTGACGTTAGTGTGCCCACAACTTACTAGACATTGACATTTATAACCAGCTTTTCAGGCCTGATAAGTTTCTTTTACTGTCCGCATAGAGCCTCTTTTGTCGATGTAGTGCCACCTATCACACTTAGAGTACCTTCTAACAACCGTTTATACAAATTCAACCATTCGGCAAACTTCCCAAAATAATCTGGATCTCTTCAAGTTGAGTTTTAAACGAAGTTTTCGCTTTCTGGCTCCGTCGAACAGAAAAGTAGTATAGGAAACGTGCATGACGAAGGTGCTGCCAACTGGCGCCGTCAATCTAAATCAAGTACCCGCTCATGCTCCCACATTGACGAAAACGCCGTTAATTTATTGTGATGAAGGACGATTAACGTCAGTGTAGCTACGACTTATCATATTTGACATTGACACTTACATATTGACATTGACAGCTTGATTTGACAGGGGTGATAATTTCCTTTATTGTCCACCCGTGACTCTTTTGCCGTTTAGTGCTGCCACCTAGTTCGTGCACGTTCCCTATAGAAACCTTGGCCAGTAAATAAGAAAGCCTCATTTTTGACACATCTTACTAGGTATGTAATATAATATACTATAACTATTAAAAAAACATGTAATTAAGCGATTTTTAAAAAGAGTACAATTCAACAACGGTACTTTGAGTCACGAAAATGTATTGATTTGACGCTAACATCAACCGATGCACTTTTAGAATCAGAGTGCATAGGCATCTCGGAGTGCGCTCATTTCACATAAACAAAAAGTCTAAACTAAATCTAATTACACCTCGTTTCATATTAAATCAGAATTCAAACTTGACCCCACCCTCAAGGACTTTTTCGAGCCGGGGCAGAAATATGATTTGGGGGTCATCCACAAAGTACGTCACACGATTTTTCAGACTTTTAGACCCCCCCCCCCCCCCTGTCACACTTTTTCCTAACATATTTGACTTTGTTAGTATAGGCTGTCACATTTGACTAGACCCCCCCCCCCCCCTCCATTGGTGTGACGTACTATATGGATGACCCCTTGTCGCGCCGCTTCTCCAGTGGTGAGGTAATTATTTCAAAAATCTCACAAAAGTATATGAATGTCGCTGCCCCTGACCCCTAACCTAACCTAACCCAAGCTTTTTCGTTATATACCTATTTCGGTTAATCTTGAAACCGAAATAGGTATATAACGAAAAAGCTAGTTAATCCATGAAATTGCGTGCCGGATAACGCACCATTGTCTAATCTAAAATGAAACGAAGTATATTATTTAAACAAAATGTAACTACTAAATATATGTACAGAGCAAAATCAAACTTCGATCTCTTCGAAACTGCCAGACTCTGGCGAGTGTGCAGGTCTCAAGTCCGCATCGAACACATTCAAGTTTTCCACATAAGCCGTCCTCATGAGACAGAAATATCCTTTGCTCCCTTGAGAACACTTCTCAGGTTCATTTAGCTTCTCAACATACGGTTCTTGAGAACACTTCTCAGGTTCATTTAGCTTCTCAACATATGGTTCTTGAGAACACTTCTCAGGTTCCTTTAGCTTCTCAACATACGGTTCTTGATAACACTTCTCAGGTTGTTTTAGCTTCTCAACAGACCGTCCTCGAGAACACTTCTCAGGTTCATTTACCTTCTCAACATACTGTTCTTGGCACATTTCTTCATCATCAAAAGATTTCAACAGTTGTTCGTATAGTGGTAGACGCTTAGTCGGTTTGTACAGTTTGTCTTTTGGCGGTTCATACTGTGGTGCAATGTTTGGTTCAACTGGCTCACCTTTAGGTGTTTCATACATTGCATTTTCAGGTGCTTCATGTTCGGTTGCTGTTTCATTAAGGCTTGGTTTGATCGATTTTATTTTTGTTTGGTTGGGTTGTACGGTGAGCACCTCACAAACGATACAATTTCCAGCAAACAGCTCGTGGCGATGCTTGGACAGTAGCATGTGTGCTATTCCTGAAACATTAGGCATTTTTTAAGTTAAATTCATTCAATACATAGGAAAGTTACGAGGACGCCTAGCGTGGTATGGGCATGTGATGCGGAGAGCTGAAAGTCATGTGACAAGACGAGTGTTAGGTATGAATGTCGAAGGTTGTGGAAGAAGAGGTAGACCCAGAAAGAGGTGGATGGATTGTGTGAGAGATGATATGGCTAGGAAGGATGTAAACGCTGAGATGACGGGTGATAGAGAGGAATGGAAGAAGAGGACATGCTGCGCCGACCCCAAATGAATGGGAAAAGGGCAAGCGAATGATGATGATTCAATACATAGGAAATTAGATGACCAGTGAGAACTAAAGTGTTAGACTTATAGTCTGTTCTTTTAGGTATTTAAAATAACTGGCCAAGAGCATGTCGGACCATGCTCAGTGTAGGGTTCCATAGCCGTAACTATAAGGTAAAAAATACGATGTAAAAAAAGTACAACAACAAAAGAGCGTATCTTTATAGCAATTACATAATCAACAAAAGGACTGTTGAGAAGCGCAGTTTATCGGCAATAGCTCAAAAACGGTTAATTTGATCTTGTTGAAAATAATTTTCGTTGAAAGTATTAATTAAGCGTTACCTTCATGTTTTTTTTCATATTTTTCGGACGCACAGTTTAGAAAATAGAGGGGGGGGGACACAATTTACACAACTTTCGGAGCGATTATTTCCAAATACATTCACTTAATCAAAAACATTACTTAGGAACCTTATAATGTTTTTTAAAGAGCTGTCGAACTATGTACCACACGTTGATATTTGCTGAAAAAATTTTTTTTTACTGTCTTTAACATGTATGGAGTGCCCCCCCTAAAAATATTTATTTTAATTATTTATATACCAAACTATGTAGCGGCTCATAAAACACACCTATATTCCAAATTTCATCAATATCCATCATTTAGTTTCTGAGTAAAATGCCTGTGACATACGGACAGACAGACAGACGGACGGACATGACGAAACTATAAGGGTTCCGTTTTTGCCATTTTGGCTACGGAACCCTAAAAAGGTAAACAAAAAACCACGAGATTTGGGTTGTACCTATCTGTGGCACAATACCCCACTAGCTGAACGACCCGAGTCACGTGGTTTTTTTTGTTTACCTTTTTTAAATACCTAAAAGTGCAGACTATAGCTAGCTCTGGATTTACGATAGAGGCACATGGGCAGTTCCTATGGCGGAAAATTTTCAGAGGCGGCGAAATGAGGACAGGACTAGAGTCTGTGCGGAAAGAGAATAGGCGTGGCGAAAAACGGAACTAACCTAACCAGTATGGCAATTTTTTTTTTTGCAAATACGGTAGAAAAGCATTACAGCGCCCCCAAATCTAAATCCTATTCTCTTTCCGCACAGACTCTACCGCGAATGAAATTCGCCGCTAGAGGCGCTAGTGTAGCGTGTGGTCCCCGAAATGTCAAATATCACTGTTTGTGGGGGGCTACACGGGTGTATTTGTTATTAGAATAATGTTATCAATATTTTGCAATGTCCGAGATGATTTATGGCAAATATTAGTTACGGGCCAGCGAATCAAAGTCAAAGTGCTTTATTCTTCAATTTAGACATATTAAACGCACCTATGAATGTCAAGATTTACCAGCTTCCAGTGTAAAAACCTCTGCCCCGAGAAGAACCGGCTAAGAAACTCGGCGAGGTATCTTATCTTGGTTAATAGGGGTCCTTACGGATACACTTCGACCCAATGGGATTTTTTGTATAATTACCCCTTACCGCATCTACGCCATGGCCTGTTCCACCATCTCCATAAATCGGATGATGGACCCCATTGGTAGTGCCTGGAATTCCTCTGGCTCTGGGTAACCAGTGCAAAATTCTTTCATTCTGGTTCTGGCGAGGGCATGACATTCGCACAATATGTTTCATTGTCTGTTTCCTCCAGCTAGGTATAATTTTTAGGGTTCCGTACCAAAATGGTAAAAAAGGAACCCTTATGGACTCTGTCTGTCTGTCTGTCTGTCCGTCTGTCACAGCCAGATATCTCAGGAACTACTGCTGCTATCGGTTTGAAATTTGGAATAGTGTTAAAAGTAGCTAACCCGAGCTTATTGGACATAAAAAAAATCTTGTACCTTTTTTACTTTTTTTTTAAAGGGCTCCGTAATGGGATTTTGAAAATTGAAATTAGGGCTAATATATCGAGTGGGGTATCAAATGAAAGAGCTTAATTTGTAGATTAAAATACCGTTTTTATTTTTTTTCTTAAATAAATAGTTTTTGATTTATGGCGAAAAAAGTTTAAAAAAATACCATTTCCCCCCTATTATCTCCGAAGTTACTGATCAGAAAAATGTGTCATAATTACCAATTATTAATGTCGTCCTAAATATTACAGGAAAAATATAACGGTTTTCCTCACTTGCACCGTTTTTGAGAAATTTGCAAAAATCATATCACATACTTATTTGCTCCTACTAAACTAATCGCCATACAGTTTTTCTTGAACTATTCATGTATCTACTTATTAGGATTATTATTAGGAAGACCGTTATATTTTCTCTTTATAAATTTACAAACTTCTTAAAATATATATTACTTCTACCCTCCCTACGAGAGCCATCTAGCAGAGAGTAGCAAAACTAAGCGATCGTTTATTTCAGATTACATAAAAAATGTCTATTAAATACAATGATCACTCATCAGGAATCGGGAAAAAAAACATAAAGTAACAATAATTATTAAAAACTCTATAAAAGGAGTATGTTAGGAAATTTGACATTAGTAAATACCATAAAAATGAAATACCACTAGCGCCATCTAGGGACACAAATCTAAAATAAGGTAGCTTGTGGCAGCAATATTAATTTAATACACAAAAGTGTGCTTCAAAACATGATTCCTTCATGAAAAATGATACATGAGAACTAACTTAGTTGACAAACAATTATTTCAATCAGCCAATAACAAACAGTAACGTTTAAATTTAAATTACAAGTAAAATTTACGCGCTATTTAGTATCAATAGATGTCGCTGTAGCATACGCTGCATCGCGCTGTTAAGATTTTTCCTGGTTTAATAGGGCTAAGGTGGGTTTAAGGCAGGGTTGCTGTTAGTCGTAAGGTTGGTCTACTTATGAGTTTATACGGAACCTCGGTGCGCGAGTCCGACTTGAGACATTTTCATAATTGGGGAAATTATTTTCCCTTTTTTCTGAACTAAAAACAATACTGCGGTATGCTCGATATTTTTATGGTACAGTTTTAAAGCATTAACATTTAAACTTCGTTTTCACACCCGTAATAACAAACTGACAGCTCTTCATGACCCACTCGACAGTGGCGCCAACTGGTTAGGACAAAAAGGGTAGCCCTCATTATAATGTTCCTAAGCTGGTGATGATGACGATGCTAACCGATATTTCTGTTAATTTCATTAAAAGGAAACAACTGTACCTAGTATAGTGTAGCTTTGTCTATGGAACTAATTAATGACGTACCCTCTTCATCGTCTTCTTTGGAATCTTCCTTCTTTGGTATGTCTTCGTTTATTTCTTTATTTTCTCCCTTCATGGTTTCCGCCGCAGCCGCCGCGAGTTCTGCAGCTAACACGGCCGCTTCTTGCTGTTTTCTGGAATTTTACAGGCGACTTATGTGAATTATCCGTTTTTGGATGTATTTTTGGAAATAGACACGTACATAGAATAGTCGGACCCCAGAGACACAAAACCCCAAGACCAAAAACACCATTACCCAATCGACGAAGGAGACGGCTGGACTTAGGCCTCAAAAAAATCTCTGGTAAAGATTGTACTGCCACTAAGTTTCATAATCAATGGACTAGTGGAGTGATGAACTTATCCATCAACCGTCTTACCATAGGCAAGAGGATGATCTATGACTATATCTATGGAGGATTGTCTATGGACGCCACGCTACTGCTAGAAAGGGGTGATCCATATAGTACGTCACACGCATAGAGGGGGTCTAGCCAAATGTGACAACCTATACTAAAAGGATGAAATTTGTTAGGAAAAAGTGTGACATGGGGGAGGGGGTCTAAAAATCTGAAAAATCGTGTGACGTACTTTGTGGATGTCCCCTAACGGGACTATGTTATTAATTTACCTTAGTTCTTCAGCCTTCTGCACATCAATTTCCTTCATAACCCTCTCTGCCCGGCCCCACACATCTTCTTTCACCAGGTCCCTCACAAGACTGCGGTCCATGGCCTTCTTATAATATTCCTCTGCCCAACGGGACGGGACATACTGTCCGTTCTGAGGAGACTTCACACTTCCCTCTGACCGCACCGGTGACTTCTTTACACCAGTAATCAAATCCTTTTGCCCGTTCTCCTTCAAAGAATTGACCGAAGATTTCTTTCTAAACATACAGGGTATGTCCTGGGATTGCAGCCAGTTTGTGACTTTGTTCACGGAATCTTTTCTCCTTTCCGATGCCATTATTTCATCATCATTTGGTTTCATGAAATCCTCCGGCTTACATAGCTTGACGGGATCCTCTGACATCGGATTGGCTAACGCCAAGATGGATGCCATAGCCACATTGCGCGCACGACGTGGTCTGTTCGTAACAGGGTTTTTATTTTCTTTATAATTTCCTTTGATTACTGGTACGAAACTGGAAGTCTTGGGATCCAGTTTTCTAGTATTTATGGGATTCAATTTTGTAATCTCTATAGGCCCTGAAGCGACCTCTTCATCTGGAGGCTCTTCACCTTGCATCTGTAAACAAGTGGAAAGGACACATAAACCATTAACATAGATAAATAAAAAAACGGGAGTGGGCTGGAAAAAGCCTTATAGGCCTATGGTATTTCTTTAGGACAGCCGACTAGCTCCCTTATAGAGGCAGAGGCTCTTCCAGAATATACTAGAGATAGATTCATTTATTTCTTATTGAAAATTACATATGTTTTAGACATTACAACTAATATGAATTCACAAAAAGATCGTCAAAATAAAATGAAATAACTATTACAAAATAAATTATACAATAAAAAGTTAAAAGTCAATTGGAAAAAATAACTAATATATAATCTAAGTAAATAGATGTTGTATATGGTCTAGGTCATCCTAGGTAATAAAATGTTAAGACAATAAATCCGTCGTGCTAGTGTAAAAGGCAACCTTTTACTATGGAAGTTCATAGTAAAAAGTCGCCTTTTAGATGGCAGTAATATAGTATGTCGAATATTTTTACAATGCAATGTCAGGAGAAGTAAAATAAAATATCAATAAAAAATAATGTCAGATAGAAAACAATAAAAAATATATAAATTCATTTAAAAACACGAAAAAATAGAAATAACAATTTTAGTGAATAAAATTTTGTGACGGATGGTCGAAGGGCATTATTTAATCATCAGAGATATGATATACATATAGGTTAACGTGGGCATATTTTCCGCAACTCGACGACCTATTTTACGTATATGGGCCTTTTTTGCGTGATGGGTCGATGGCACTACTCTTGCCAACTCAAATCCACCAGAAAGCAGACCCTTGATATTGCCAATGACTTCTGGAAGTCAAAGGGTTATTCTTCCAAAATATGTCTGCGGTCACCTCATTCCTCTGGCCCTTTTGATACTAACTGTATGGACACAGAGGAATGAGTCGCAGACATATTTCTGAAGAATAACCCCAAAGGTATTCATTGTTTGTAATGCATACTGCCAAGGAATGGAATTAATTCCCAGCATCTGTGTTTCCTGACAAATAAAACTTAGGACTCTTCAAAAGTAGAGTGATTAGGCTTTTACTTAACCAGCCAGCATCTTTGACCTCATCGTGACTTACCATCAGGCACTATTGAGGTCAAAGTACAGAGGAAATATGAAAATTAGTTATATACAAATTTTCATAAATAATGTGACTACCCACTCAGTCATGTTGCATAATGTTTATAAAAGAGAAAATGGTGTTCTTATGATGTTTCTTTTCACCAGAGGCCAAACTTTAAGCAAAATAAATTAATTGAAATTAATATGCGAATATGAAGTAATATACAGTATACGCGATTTTATCCCGTTGAAGTTGTTTTATTACCAGGGATTTTGTTTTATTGCACCCAATGCAAATTTGTGATTCTTAGATTGCATTTTTAATGCAACTGACTACATAGACTACTGAAAAAGAGCCCTTAGGGGCCTACTTGCAGAAATAAATTATTTTTTGATTTTTATTGCAATACAAATGATGTTCACCTAATTTATTTCAAATAATAGATATCAGTTTAAATAATAGTCATTTGTATTCCGTCATCCAGTCCCTATTTATTACAATTAGTGATAATCGCAGAAACGGAAGACACTTAAAATTGAAATTCAATTTTAAGAGATGCTAAGCTAATTGGCCTTAATTATTAAAATACAGACAAGTTCTCACCAGCTCGAGCATCTTTTTGATTCTGATCAAGTCTGGGCCCGTGCTGAAATCTCCATCGGTGGTCCAGTGTTGGAAATACTCTTCCTCCGTTTCTGGAACATTATAGAAGCATAAGCATTAATTAAAGGCAAAAATTTGACTATATTGTCAATAAAATATAAATAATCATCCTAAGGTTAGAGTGTAAACGCCTATAATATTATTTAAAGTAATTGTAGCTGACAAATTATCAATATAAGAGCTTTATGTTTAACAATGGTATCCACACAACCAAATGGAACTAACCAGGTTGTCAGACTATATGTGGGGCTGCTCCACACTGCATATTCTGGTTATTAGTCTCTATTTCAGAACCTTTATGCGTCACACTCACACTATTATTTTGAATAAAAAGGACATGCTTAAAATTGCATTAGTCACAATATCAATACATTAATGAGTGTAGCAAATGGAAGGATGTGGCCTCTGCCTACCCCATTGATAAAAGGTGTTATTACACAACTGCTCAAAGAAGTGTTATTTTACGTATGTATATGTAAATCTTGGTGGTGTTTTATCGATCGCATTTAGGCAGATATTTGCTAGGATGATTTCAGCTAGGATCCTTTGTTAGGCTCCTATCTCACCCAGGAGGGGAAGATATGTATGATGTTGTGTGGGGACGCCCAGCCGATGTCAGGCGGGCTGTCGGTCACTTGTGTGTGTTCATTCGGAAGATATGTAGAGACCTGGCCATCTCTACAGAAGAATTATAGATATAATTGAAATATGTCAGTCTAACGTAATGTTTTAAGATAAAATATTGACTCAGTGTTCATCTAAGCGCCACCATACAAACAATGTAAATATCTCGGATTATAATATAAACCCAAAACTTAAACCTGAATTTCCTACATATAACTCCCCATGTATATATTATGCTCACCTTCCCTTATATTGTACGCTGGAGGCTTCTCGCCCGCGACGGCAGCATCTATGCCGGCCGGTACCCATCGGCCCTGGGCGAACGACAAGTCTCGCAGAATAGCGGACTCGTCTGTCCAGGGAGATCCCATTGCAACTGCAGAAAGTGTAAGTACTTTTGTACAATAAGAATTTCAATTTGTTACTTTATCACATTATGATTCAGTGGTCGGAATAAAATAAGATAGAAATAAAAGGATTACAAAAGAATTACCTTCCAAATAAAGAATAGGTACGCTAGTTGCTAAAACGCACCGGGTAACAAAGTTAAGTTACACTGTTACATTCGAAAATAAAACATTAAAAGTTATTGAGCAGCTATGCTATGAGGGACGTATTGAATCTGGATAAAAAGTAAACCCGAAATCAAATTGGGCAAATATTATTTACGGTTACACAGGAAGGTAAACCTTAATTTTTTTTTTTCTTTCAATGAAACGTCAAATGCGACCATAGACAATTATCAGCTGTTAGCAGACCGTCGAACTAACGACCGTGTACACTACACCTACACGGTGAACGGTGGCGGTGCAGTTCGATCGTCTACTAATGCTCTATATGTCTATGGTTTTACAGTGTTACCAGATACGCAACTTTTCCGCATTTTATTTTCTTTTCTTAAAACAAACATTGTTCGTACCCTCTCTGAAGAAAAAATTAAATGTTCGTTACTTTTGTACTTTTATCAAACTAATTTCGCAAAATAGACATATGATGTTGAGTGAAGTCAGCCTAAACCTTTACCAAAAATTATCAAACGTTAAAACGGGGGATTAAAAGTGGATGAAAAGACGCATCTTATATTTTACAAAAAATGTTTGTTCCGGCTTTTGTGGTTGAAGAGCCACGTTTTTACAACGCCGTTTCACATTTTTAAACAGTTTCCTAGAGCTTACCGTGTTTGTGACCTTTGTTTATTTGTTTTTTACTTATTTAAATGGTATCACTGGTTGCTAAGCAACAGTTTGATACTTTTGACAGTTATTTGAGTTCACTGCATAGAGTAAATTATATATACTGAGAGTTCACTGTTGAGTGTTGATACTGTTGAATGTTGATATTGTTGATTGACTATTTGACTCGCTTCAACTGAAAATTTGTAATCTACTCGTAGCTTTGTTTGAATAGTTAACAAATCTAATTTTGTTTCTGTTTAGCAACTAATGCATCTAGAGCAGTTTAAAATCCTTTACAAGTGAAAGCTACAGGTATGGATTATTCAATATCTTTGTTCTTCAAATTTAAAAGTATATTAATCTTGATATTAATCATGAAGCAAATGGCGAAATATTTTTAGGTTTCCTACTTTCATTATTTGAAAATGAGGCTGGTTTTAAGTAATCAAAGATGTCCACTAATAATATACAATATATTTTTTCGTAATAACAGAGCGTTCAAGCTTTTATGGCTGCATTATTATTGTAATTCTATTACGTGGGATTGGCAAGGTATTTTCGGTTATTCTGTAGAGGCTAGCGACTATTATCAAATTACCAAAAACACCACGCTTATATTGCAAGATTCTGGATTTTATTTCATGATAATTCAGTGGTGCAACCTCATAAAAATACACTTTCATAGTACAATGAAAGTAGATGAAATGTGATCTGTAGCTAATGGTTGATATATTTAAAGTAAACGCCATCATTAGGCGAACTAGTTTGACAGACAGAAATGTTGCCTAGCTCACAGAAAATTAAATAGTCATAGGTAAATATCGATAAAATGCTATTGACAATGATTTGCACGCATCAGGATAGGTCTAAAAAGACCAAATAAGTTCATGAAACTTGTAATCCTTATATCTTTTCAAGAATTTATTGTGTCACCTTACTTTATTTATGAGGTTATAAATTAAGTCTCACTCGAATCTAATGTATTTCTTTATTTTTATTATATCAACATATCATCACTGGCCTATAGTCTGTACTTTTAGGTATTTAAAAAAAGGTAAACAAAAGAACCATATGACTCGGCCAGCCAGCCAATGGTATCGTGCCACAGATACAAAACTTTACTTTGATTGGCTGAACGACCCGAGTCATGTGGTTTTTTGTTTACCTTTTTTTAAATACCTAAAAGCACAGAATATAACTCTGGCAACATTTGTGCTTGTTGAATTGTCAAACTAGTTCGCCTAATTATGGCGTTTACTTTAGTAGATATATAATTATGACTAACTATATAATTTAAAAAACGACATACTGCAATGGCTAGATATATGATCATATTTTAAAATGAAGATAATATTTGCAAAATGCTTTAAATTAAAAAAATATAAGTATAATTTCACATGCATTAAACATAACTTTTTTTTTCAGCTTACATCTCTACGTCAACAACAAAGATTACATGTCAGTATAGTACAGTTAGGGATCATTCAACAATTACGTGATCACCGGAGGGGGGGGGGGGGTCGGGTGCTTGTATATACATTGGATTATTTGGGGGAGGGGGGGGGGGGGAGCATCCATGATTACGTCATC
The DNA here is from genome assembly GCA_947034925.1 of Eudemis profundana. Taxonomy (NCBI): domain Eukaryota; kingdom Metazoa; phylum Arthropoda; class Insecta; order Lepidoptera; family Tortricidae; genus Eudemis; species Eudemis profundana. Next base: position 20,739,969 of record OX344805.1, on the reverse strand, counting down.
ATTTTATAACTTGTTAGCTAAGGAAATTTTCTAAAAAATTAAAAAGGTGTAGAAATTTCAGCTTGATCCATCCAGTTGTTATCCCGTTATTAGGTAACAAACATTCAAACATCTAAACAACCAAACATCTTCACAAACTTTCGCATTTATAATATTATAAGTGGGATGTTCGGGTGCAATCGGAAACGCTCGATTCGCTTCGTCTCCCCACTCTAACACGAGTACATAACTATAACTCTATTTACCATGTGTGATGTGCCACCAAAGTTTAATTATTAAAATAAAAATATTATATGGTACTTAATTGTTACACCTTTAAAAAGTTTAATTATGTTGATTTTTTTGTATTTGAGTATAGTACGTAAAAATATAAAGTAATTTCAGCAAAAAATATGGTTTAATTTCTTCTGTGTCCTATATTCTCCGCTAGGCAATAGTGCCGAATATTCGGCATTTTTTGCCGACTAGTCGCCGACTAATCGGCCGACTACAAATGATGCCGAATAGTCGGTGTTCCCGACTAGTCGGCCCATCTCTAGTTCTTACCTTTTGCATTTTGCCAAATGACACACCCTCTTTCCAAATGTAGGTAATTTAAGACCCATAGAACATGACATACGTGTCAGTGCTAATAAACAGCAAACATTTTAAGCACGGACGAAGATTACGTAATCAAGGCGAGGGGGGGGGGGGTTAAAACAAAAGATTACGCTGTGATCACATAGGGGGGGGGGTTAAAAAAACGGCCAAAAATGATCACGTAATTGTTGAACGATCCCTTACTCAAAATGCTTGTAGAGACTATGGAATTGAAACTACCTGGAATAAATAAGAAAATTTTTGAAGATCTAATGGAGAAGGTAATATTTTTTTTATATTCCTGAAAGAATAGTACATTACACAACTAGGGTGGTAAAACAAAGAAAGGCAGAGATCGCAGTTGTTTGCGTCCTGAGCTGCAAGCGAGGTTGCCCGTGTTGTGTACATAATTTTATGTCTATACACTATATATGTTTGTGTGTTAACATTAACATACATATTGTGAATTTAGACTGAAATTAATTAGCCCGTAAGAGTGTTCCACTATTGGGCAAAGACCTCTCTAAATGAATGAAGGACAATATGTATAACAAAAATCAATATTCCTTGGGGCTTGGCGATCCCCGACTGTCGCCGACGGTCGTCGACGGTCCCCGACTGTCGCCAATACGCCGCGGCGACCGCTGGCGTATCTCAACACGGCGACCGTCGCCAGCTCGCCGCCGGCGAACGCCCGCGACGATCCCCGATTGTCGCCGACGGTCCCCGACTGTCACCGAGAGTCGCCGACGGTCGCTGGCGTGCTGTCGCTCGTCTGTAAGAGCCCTAAGCTGACCTCTTTCATTTGTTCTGAAAACTCTTACTACGCTGGCTCAACAACCCGAAGTGGATCTTGGCCAGAGAGCGCCATTTTCTTCTGTTTTGAGCGTCCTCCCGCCATTCCGGTTGCTGTAGTTCAGTCAAGTCTTTCATGACTTGGTCACCCCAACGGTATCGGAAAACTCTGCTTACCTACTCATTTTTTGTATAAGTGTTACATATTACAATACAATATGCTTGTGATTTTCAGGTCAGCACATGGAGTGACACAGAAAAGTATTGTTCCATCATTTTAGATGAGGTTTCCTTAAAGCCAGAACATAATAATGACAAAGCTAGAAATTTTATCAATAGCTTTTTAGAATTAAGAAAAAAGTGCAATCAGTTGGCTGATCATGCATTGACATTTATAATCAGAGGGGCAGTTGTAGAATGGCACCAGGCAATAGCATTCTACTTCTCCGAAGGGATTACAGAAGCGAGGGAGTTGGAAGTGATCTTGAAGCAAATAGTAGCATCTGTTGTGGACATTGGTCTGCTACCCATAGCACTAATTTGCAGTAATGTGGCGTCTTTTCCATCTGCCCTTCACAGCCTCACTGAAGACAAAGAGACGAGTCCTGAATCTGGTGAGTTGTAAAGGTTCAGTCAAACTGCTGCTCAAAATACGCTGACGCACCGTAAATGCAGTGATGTGACTCATGCGCCACTTTTTATTAAGCAGTGATTTGACCACGATTTGACCTTATGTATCTTTTTTAAACCTACATTTTTATTTTTTGCTCAAAAAGCAGTGGCGGATTTACACATTCGTCGAATGGCTGTAAAAATTTTGCCAGCCTTGACCGCGAACTGGTTGTTTTACCTTAGAATACAGAAAACTGCTGAATGTTAAATGTGTTTACACAATATGGAAGACGGAAAACTCGTAAAATTTTGATGATGTTGCATTATATATATTTTTTCGTTTCTTTACTTTCTCAACTAGTTATGAATAATTTGATAGAAGAAACACCTGCGTTACGCTGCGTGGGATTTTCCTATGAAAATATCTGGTTGAGAAAGTAAAGGAACGATTTATTTTTACCTTTTTGTGGATGTTTCAGATGGAGTCACTTTGAGTGGACATCATCTATCAGTGATATACGATCCGCTGCATTTAATAACAGAAGTCAGGAACCACTTCCTAACCAAAAATATATCAAATGATGGAAAAATATCCAAATGGGATGATATCCTGTTTGTTAATGATAAATTAGGTTCTATTGGAGTTCGAGATACATTGACGAAATTAACTGACCGTCATTTGCTGCCAAACAATATTGATAAGATGGAGGTTTGTAAAATTTATTCGCATATACATATCACACATTCTTTCTCCCTAGCACTTGTTTGTTCAGTCACAAGTTATGTAAGGGACACTCTTTGTTTTTTTTTTGCAACTGACAAACTTACAAGTTTTACTGACTGACTGACTGTAAAAATCGAACCAGGTGGGAGCCGTGGCATTCCCTGGGATCTAACCAGGTCGCTTGGCCCGGACCACCTTGAGAGGGTCGGACTAAGGGACACTCCACACCAGTATCTTTCAAACGTTGTTTTGTCAATGCCCCGAAGTCCGTCCTTCGAACGTTGCGGGGGCTGGTGTGGGGTGGGGAGCTACTGTAACTCAAAAAATTCACAAATTTGTGCAGTGGTACGGAACACAAGAAAATATGATTTTGGTAAGACGATTAACAATTTGTTTTATTGCCTTTTAGGTACAGTTGTGTACGCAAATGCTGAGCAGAAGTGTGGCTGCAGTGTTGTGCTTTACTCATAGTTTTAGTAAGTTTTTTTCACACTTCACTCACTTTTCTATTACTTTTAACCTCCTGCCGCCCATAGGCCTATAAATAGGACATATATAGTTTAATGTAATGTACACATATGTGTTACCTTTTTAGGGTTCCGTAGCCAAAATGGCAAAAACGGAACCCTTATAGTTTCGTCATGTCCGTCCGTCTGTCTGTCTGTCCGTCCGTATGTCACAGGCATTTTACTCAAAAACTACATGATGGGATGGATATTGATGAAATTTGGAATATAGGTGTCTTTTATGAGCCGCTACTTAATTTGGTATATAAATAATTAAAATAAATATTTTTAGGGGGGGCACTCCATACATGTTAAAGACAGTAAAAAAATTTTTTTTCAGCAAATATCAACGTGTGGTACATAGTTCGACAGCTCTTTAAAAAACACTATAAAGTTTCTAAGTAATGTTTTTTATTAAGTGAATGTATTTGGAAATAATCGCTCCGAAAGTTGTGTAAATTGTGTCCCCCCCCCCCCCCCTCTATTTTCTAAACCGTGCGTCCGAAAAATATGAAAAAAATCACGAAGGTAACGCTTAATTAATACTTTCAACGAGAATTATTTTCAACAAGATCGAATGTACCGTTTTTGAGTTATTGCCGATAAACTGCGCTTCTCAACAAAAGGACGTAATTACTATGAAGATACGCTCTTTTGTTGTTGTACTTTTTTTACGTCGTATTTTTTACCTTATAGTTACGGCTATGGAACCCTACACTGAGCATGGTCCGACATGCCCTTGGCCAGTTATTTTCTTTTCATCGCGTTTTACAATACAAATATACTTTAGCCCACGCTTGGCCATAAAGCCGCGTTTTGACCAAGTGTAGATATAAAATGATGTACACAAGTGAACTTTGTTCTGCGACTATGTTAAAACTCGCGTTTATCGTAACGGTTTCATAAGAAAAATTACCATACATGTTATGGGTTATCGTAACGGTTTCATAAGAAAAATTACCATACATTTTATGGGTTATTTAATGGTATTCATAGTTTCTAATAATGTTATACTTTTAAAATAGACTCTCCCACCCAACTTTGGAAGCTCATAAACAAGTTACACGTTAGGTATCAAACTCAAAACTTTAACATATTTCCTTATTTTGCTTATTTTAAGAATCTTGTATAATTTTTACAAATTTCAGTTAGTCAAGTACCCAATTACACGACTTTTACTTTTATAACACGTCTGCCCAAAAAAAGGAGTGTTATGTTTTCAGGGTTCGTGTAGGTATTTATGTATGTATATGAATATTTCAGGTCAACGCTTTGATGAGTGCAGAGGGGGAATAATTAGTCCAACCTTGAAGAATACGGGTGACACTGTAATATTTTTCGACCAACTTTTTGATTCCTGTAACGGGGATACCAGAAAGAAACCCAAAGATAAAGGACTAAGAAATGCAGTATCGAGACACTCACCGCATCACAAATTCTGGAGGAACGCGGTAAACGTACTGGAACAGATGAGATTTGTCCACGAAGATAGCGGGGAAATTGATACAGAGTCTATGAAAATATTCGAGAATTGGGTGGTAACGGTCAAAACTATGCAACGGTTGTGGCGATTCTTTGTTTCAAAGCAAATAATGTATGTGATGCAACCAAAATATTTCAATTCCGAACCCATTGCAAACTTTTTTGAGCAATAATTTTTATAATATAACATATGTGACGTTTGCTGGCTAAATATCTTTGCCGTTTACCAATAAGAGCGATTTCTAAGTGCATTTTCATAACAGGAGCGTATATACGGCTATGGCTGGGTTCTTATTGAAAAGTAATATGCCTATCTGAAAACGTCACGAATAATTAATTTCATGTTTTTGGGCATTTCTCCAGAAATATGTCTGCGACTCATTCATCTGTCTCCATACATTTAGTATGAAAAAGGGCCAGATGAATGAGGTGACCGCAGACATATTGAGAAATGCCCTTTTAAATGACTTCAAGAATCTCTAAGATCTTTACAGAAATAAAGGTAAACGTCATATTCTTTGACACGCCCAATAGTTGACCCTGCCGTCACCACTATTGCTAACGACAATAACATTCAACATGGCAACTTCTGGGACAGTGTCAAGTACTCGGACCTCTACCTTAACTTTGTGTTAATTCTAAGTATGTTACCAACTATCTAGGTATCACAGAAACTTAATCATTTGTAAATCCATTTTAGTAAGTAGGTATAAGCGTTTTATTGTGCCTCTTTTCTCATTTTCTTGTGATGATTGATTATAATATAAATAAATGATAAAAGAAAAACCCCTGTTTTCTCTTGATCACATTCAACAGAACTTTATTAAATCCCAATACAAAAAAGGCCAGCTTCAAACACCCGGAATACTTCTGAATCCATAATTTGAATTAAGAACATCCAATACTGCATACAGCTCGATTCGCGCGGCATGGCGCGATGGCGCGGATTTTGTATGCAACGCGCGCTTATTTCATACTAATTCCGCGCCAGCTCTTGTCTCTCATTTCATTTCTTCCCACTTCCACCAATAACCCACGACCCTCCGCACGTACTCCGCCCCCTTCTGCTGCAAAACAAACTCGCAGTCGTACCACCGCGCATGCTGCTCCCACGGCACGGCCTCGGGCTGCCACGCCTTGAGGCCGCCCCCGCAGAAGAAGCATTGCGTGCGGTCCCCTAGCCCGGTGTAGAAGAAGCCGGCCTCGGCCAGCGCTTTAGGCCTCGGACGTATGTACAGCGGCCAGTGCTTGTAAGTCCTGAGTCTGGCGGCTTTGGTCTCGTAGTGGGGATACTGGGGGTTCCTGCATGCGTACCGCGAGCTCATCTAGAAATAATGGGGTCGGGTTAGCGACTTTTAAAACTATTCCTAATTTCATATCGATAGCAGCAGTAGTTCCTGAGATATCTGTCTGTGACAGACGGGCAGACAGATAGAGTCGCACCATAAGGGTTCCTTTTTACCATTTTGGTATGTGTCAGTGTGGCAACCGACGGAGGCAGCCTCCGCAGGCAGCCGTTCGTGTTGGCGGCAACTTGTGTAAGTAGTTACGGCTGTGCATAACAAAAAGCCCACATGTGAGTGTCACCAACGAAATTGCCAAGCTATACTACTACCGGTATTTTGAAAAAACCCCGAAATTGACCAATATTTTGAATTATTCTATGCTTTTTATGGGGGTCTCAATCATGTATGATTTCGTATTATTCGATTGACCGATTAAAACATGAAATAATAAACCAAAGAACGGAAAAAATACCGTTATTTTTGTATGGAGAAAATACCGGTATCTGATGCCTGATACGATCTTTATTTTACTATATTGAGCGCGGGCGGCAGAGCGTGTGACGACAGAATGGACAATTATGTGGCTGATAGATATACCTACCTCTGGGGTTTAGAAGGTATTATTGTAAAACATTTCTCCATTAGTGGCTCCGCCATTACACGTTTGGCAGTCCTCTTGAAGAGTCAAACTTGACTTGTACACTGTATTCACATTTGATATTGCCGTTTTACAAGAACGTACAAGTTGTTTTTGCAGTCCCAAAGAACCGATGACACGATACGATTAATGTTACTGATGACCAACCTGAGAAACATTAAGACACTTTATGACAATAATTTTTTATGGTACCTACCTACCTCAGTAAGCAAAGAGCTACCACTTTCTGAGTTCAAATTTCAAAAGTTGGCTTACTATAGGTACATAATAAAAAAAATCCACCGCGTTATCAATATTCGTAGTAATTATAGACAGGAGTCTAGGAATTGTTATCATTTAGGCGCGAGCGCCAATCTTTTTCTATTCTGCAATTTATGGCCCGCTGTGGCGGAGCGAGGCACAAGTTTGATGTAGTCTAGAGACGTTTTGGAAGGCCCTCTGACGGTGCATGAAGACGTCGACGAACTTTAACTTTTTTTTTTCGTTGAGCCTTCGAGGCGCGAGGACCCTTGAACCGCGTGCCCTTAGGCGGTGGCCCACGTCGCCTACGCCTAACGCCACCTCTGGTGGCCCGGCCCGGGCAACTATGTGCATCTTGCTTTAATATACAAAGTAAGAGAAAGGTAGCAAGACTTGCCGGCCATAATTTGCGGAAAAATATTGCCCGTTTAGACGTGCCTTTAGTTCAATGAACCGAAAACGAAATGAAAAAGGATGACATTTCCTACGTATACATATAGGTACTACAATATGTTCTGCTGAGCTGATGTTGCGGTAGGGAGAGGTAATGTAATGACATAGCTAGGTACTAACTAGCTAGGTCAATTACCCGAAGCGCCAAAAGAAAAGAATTAGAGATGAGACATGTAAAAGAGCCCTTGAGGGCCTACTTACAGAAATAAATTATTTTATTTTATTTTTTATTTATAACCTTAAACTGTTTTCACTGCTAGTGATATCTTACAATATTGCTGAATAATTTATCTTGCAGGACACTAGTGATAGTGATGTCTTGTTGTTCCGTTCTAAATATTTTGGCCCTGTAAATCATACTAATAATGGATTAACTGAAAATTTTAGACGACCCAATCTTATTTTCATCATAATGTTAGATTTCACAATGATAAAAACGGTGCTAACGCCGGTAATGCAAGTGGTTTTGATTGAAATAACAGGTAAATTTGTGTCAAGAACCCATCCTTATCAGGGCAGTGATATTTTTGGGCAATGTAATGGGGTAAAGAAGAGAACTAAAGGTAGGTATAACTAGAGATGTGCCTTCCTCGGAAACGTTCTCCGTTTTTTATCGAGAGAGAACGTTCTCGAGAACATTTCTCATACAAAACAGAACGTTTCCGAGAATTCTCGAGAACGGCACAACTCTAGGTATAACTAATAGCGTTTCCCTTCGACACGTTAACTTTTGATAGTGGGCCCTGAAGGTTAACCCAAGATGATAAGCGATTCCGGATCTTCATATTATGACATTTTCTAACACGTATCAAACAAGTTATCGGTTTTTGGCCTCCTAGCCCTCCAGAAGTTATAATATTATCGAGGCGTAATTTTCCGAGTAAATGAAAATAACAAAAGATAAAGGTTCGGCTAAAAATGCATCATACTACAACCTACCGCTTCCTAACGCGTAGGTACCTTTTCCCAAAAATAATAATTTGTTGATATGGATGGCCGATTGACCCAAATAAACGTATTATTTCCATCAATACACCAACATTACTAAAAATAAGCGGGGCTTCAAACGTTGGAAAACTTAACAACACGGTGACAAAATAATCTAGCCCGTGAAGAAGTTTCAGTTATTCCAGTAACAGTATGATTTACAGACTTGCACTGGGTTTTCTTTTTATTTTCGCTACTTTTATTCAAGTTTATTCATCGTTTTTGTTTCTCAAGATTTCTGTAACAAAATAGCATTCGATAAAAGAAGTTAGAGTTTTACTATACACACAAACATAAATAAATATAAAAAAAACGGACAAGTGCGAGTCGGACTCGCCCACCGCGTGTTCCGTACAATGGGTATAGTAGGATAGCCTTGGCTACCTATGACGTTAACATTGATTATGTGATACTCGTGACTTACCAGGATTGTCTGTATTTTTCCACTTAATTACCTTACACAACCCGGAAGCGAACATACAACGAAACTGCATAACTTTAAGTTAGGCCGCTGATTTTATTATTCGAACGAGCTTGTGTACGCATGCGCGTATGGTACAGTCACCGGCAATAATATGATGAAACACGGCACGCACAAATTTTTACACGACCTTATTGTTATTTTTTTTTTTGAAACTAACAAAACTCGCTACCCTTATGGGCATATGGGGTGGTCGGCCGTGGCGTTCCCTGGGGTCGAACCAGGTCGCTAGCCGGACCACCCCGGGAGACCTTATTGTTAGAGTGATAGCACAGTATATGTAGTTTTTCTTCCGATAAAAGGTACCTACATCGGGAGCGCGCATGTGTGCGCGCCGTGTACGGATGCACCACCAGCAAACATAATAATATACCCTTGCGCACCTATGCCACAGTACGGAGTGCACTCACACAGACGCGCGATCATGCGCTCCTAAACGCCGAAGACGAACTACGAGTACTTGGTTGTATTTATACTTTGGTAATAGGTTGCAGCTGTCAGATATAATTGCATGGCCCTTTTATGGTTGGCGACTGTACCAATTTGTCGGATGGGGAATCAGTAGGTAGTTCATCCCTTTTACCGACGTGATATGTAAGTTTATTTATATGTCTTTGGTGTTAAGTTTGTGGCGCTAAATTCAAAATAGTGTACATATTGTTTTCCATAACTTCCATACTTAGTTACTTACTTAGAGTGTTGAAATTTGCCCCATAACGCCCACTTTTTAAAATCAATACGTCTTATGTATCAGTAGTGGGGCTGATAATCAACTTAATGTTTATTACTTACCTATGTTTGAGTCTAACGTCATTTATGACCATAGGAGTACATAGGGGGGTGGCCGGGTGGGCAATAGCCCACCCCAGGATGTTGGGTTACCTAACCGGTTCGAAATTCTATACTCTGTACTTTTAGGTATTTAAAAAAAGGTAAACAAAAAACCACGTGACTCGGGTCGTTCAGCCAATCAAAATAACGTTTTGTATCTGTGGCACAATACCACTAATTACGCTTCCATACTTATTTATTATATATTTCGATGTTGATATACATATTTTTATATTCTGTTGTATTGCGAGTGAGTGTCGTGTCTGCTTGGAAAACTATTATGTTATATGTGGTTTTAGAGTTCTGTGCACAAAGGAAACCCTTACTCTCGCCAAATCAGTTTTCCCTCTGCGTTTGTATAATTGTCCACCTTCTCTTTGTGTCAGCCACTAAATCTGTAAGTACATGAAAGCAATCTCACCCAAGACCCAAGTTATTGTACAGATGTTTGTTTACGCCACTCTAGGCTCTATAAGGTTCTAGAAAGTAGGAGTACAATCGTGTAGCAAAGAAGATGGAGTTAGTTCATTATTCTCGCATAGAGGCTTCTATGTCTTTTAAATTATTTCCGCCTTTGGGGTCATCTCATTAAGTGTAGGATTTACGTCCCTTTCACCACTTATAGCTTAAATAGTTGGAAGTACCTAAGCCTGTAAGGTAAACGGCCTAGTGCTCGATATGCACAACGAAGCTCGATTTATATGCGAAGTGTATATATAAAATATTGCCCAAATGCTTGATAGGTATGTTTGCAGAATGTATATATTTCCATTGCCGCTATAACAACAAATAATAAAAATCTAAATAAAGTTTGAAATAAAAAGGGGTCTCCATACAATAAACGTGTTTTTGGCGTCTTTGCTCGGCGGTGGTACGGAACCCTTCGTGTGCGAATCCGATGTCGTCCAGGTCCGAGTTCCGTGCGTTGGCCGATTTATGTGTACTTACACTGTGTACAGTAGGTACTTACCCAGATTTGTTTTAGAAAATTTTCAAGACATTCAAATATCCACTTGATTAAGCAAAGTACCTACTTAGTTGAAAACGTATTTGGTTTCTACTAATTAAATTAATTAGCTTGTGGACAATAAAGTTTACGAGCTCACCACGCACGTGAAGCCAGGGACACTATGGTTTTACACATTTGTACCTACTTGTGTTATACTTATACAGTATGTAAACTAACAAAAACCATTTATTTAAATCCGGGCATGTCTAGGCGATAAATAAGATTGTGGTAGGTATATAAATTATTGAAATACGAACACTGTTTAAAATTTATAATTAAAATACAAAAAATAAAATTTAATTGATTAATGGTTCTATAACATCCTGTATTATTTGTTTACAATTGTAACATTTGTCTTCTGGTTGTCAAGTCAAATGACAAATTCAATGTCAGTGAGAATAAGGCTATGTGCACACTTACGATTAAATACGACGTAACTCAATGTTTACAATTGTGAACAAATAATACAGGATGTTAAAGAATCATTAATTAATTAAATTTTATTTTTTGTATTCCAATTATACATTTTAAAGTGTTAGTATTTCAATAATTTATATGTATACCACAATCTTATTTATCTTTATCGCCTAGACATGCCCGGATTTAAATAAATGGTTTTCGTAAGTTTACATACTGTATATTAAATGAAATTGTACCTATACCACATTTCAGGCTACTGCTCCGACATCCATTCGCCTTCTATGTGGGTGGGGTTGCCATGCGCGCTCATTCCCAAAATACCGCATCCTCAGAATACCAGATTCTCAATAATATATCAGATTCGCCGTATACCAGATTCCCAAAATAATTCACCCAACAAAATCATTTAGATGCTTGAGTAGTAATGCGGTAATTTGGGCATCAGCGCCATATGTCTGGGTTTCCCCGGATTTCTCCCAGTAAGCTTATGCTTCGCTTTGTCGCGCGATAAATAAATGACAAAGCATTCGCCACTCTCACAATTGTCAGAACGAACGTGACGACTTATCGTGTGACAAAGTGTACCATATACACCTGTCATCCGGGACGGGGTAGAAATGTTCGGGTAACATCCTTATTAAATCCGTATATGTAGGTAATTATCGAACCTGCTCACAAAAAATAACGAGAATCGGTGAACCGAATGCTATCTGTAGAGGAGAACAGATGGACATACGAAAGCATTTTTGTCCATGCTGAAACGGACACTCTTAGCACTCATCGGTCAATTGAAGGGATGTTTACAAAAACAACCTAACTGAGCTGGTTGACACCTACTGTCATTAAAAATGTTTATAAGTATAAACTAGTCTAGTCAGTTATGTTGTTTTTGTAAACACCCCTTCAATTACCGTGGACTGGAGTTACTTTGATTCACGGGGTAACATTGATCATCGATTTTTAAACCCAAATACCTTTGATTTTGAACACATTTTTTATTGAGGTAGCCTACCTTAATAATAAATTGTTCTGAATGCATTAAAAAACCAACGTCTTATAGTTGAAAAATCGATGACCAATGTGTGGCGACTGTCTTCCAGTAATATTTGATCCCACCAAAAACATAAATGTAAAAAAGGAGAGCCAAGTTCAATACAAAAATTATGCTAGGCTGTGGGCTTCGCCGCAAAAAGAATGGAGATCTAAATGAGTGCCAAGTGCTATGCAAAATCCAAATATGTATTTATAGGAACAAAATAACATTATGAACAAGTATTAAACTCTATTTCTTTGCTTTATTGGATACCTATAACGATTGCTGTTATTTAAAAATGTGAGATCTTAAAGTAGGTCAGATTTGACTTGGCCAGTTTTCATTACGTCAGTCATATTATAAAGTTATTCAACATATAATAAATGTATAATTTAAAATTCTTATAAACACTGGCCAAGTCAAATCTAACCTACTTTAAGATCTCACATTTTTAAATATCAGCAATTGTTATAGCAATTATTACTTTCATGTCGTGCAATGCGACGGTGATTCATTCGTTTATACTAATTGATAAGGTAGATAGATAGGCAGGTAATTAGAAAATGAATGTGATATAAATACAGAATGGAGCGGGTCGGATTTCGGAAATTTAAAGGGAGTTTACAAACACCAACATAATTAGTACATTACACAACTAGGGTTGTAAAACAAAGAAAGGCCGAGATCGCAGATGTTTGGGGCCCGAACTGCAAGCGAGGGACGTAAATATGCGATCGAGGGCTTTCTTTATTACCTCCCGTGTTGTGTACATAATTTTATGCCTATACTTGGCCAGAAAGCGCCTTTTTCCGTACGCGCAGCGTGCGGAAATAGCCACTTTATGGTTATGGCCAGATGTGGCTAAAATATTTTTGTACCTAAGTGTCGACCAGTCTAGTCAGTTATGTTGTTTTTGTTAACAGCCCTTCTATTGCAAGATATTGGTGTCGAGACATGAATCATGAATGTAGAGCAGCGGTCGGCAACCTGCGGCCCGCACTCGGCTGTTGAACCGCTCACTTGCGGTCCAATATTCCGGTCTGTTTTGCTGTCGCTTTATTCCAAATAGCATAAAATCACAAATTATTAACAAAATGCGGCCAGCGTCAATTCCTAAGCGGTTGCCGACCGCTGATGTAGAGTGATCTTCATCCAGCCATTTTGAAAACAGGGGTGATTCTTCGAAATTCCCATTTTTATGAGCACTTAGTCAAAGTTGCGGGGGTTAATAAAGATACAATATTTCAGTGTACACATTTTATTAGAAAGCCTTTAGTGATCATTAGGGCACTTTTACACGTCAGTTTTAAAAACTATCAAGCTTCCGATGTGTTACTACTAAAATTATATGCATAACCTTTAAATCTGCTTTAAAACGGGTTTATATGACAGATACATTCGACATAATCCTGTAAAATGGCTACCGTTTAACTGAGAGGACCCATACGATAAGAATGAAAGCGGAATAAGGAACGAGTATCTAAAGGAGACAAACCAAAAAAATTGGAAGACAGTTTTTTTGTTTCCCTTAAAACAATTGTATAAAAAATAAATATTGATATTTTAAGCAAGGACCTTAAAATAAATAGCCCGACGGAGCCCCCTAACAAAGAACTGAAGCATGTCTAGTCCGCCGGCTACCTAGCTATGTGTGCGTTAGGGTGGAGCAAAATTTTAAGTTTTTATTTTATTTGAATAAGTATTCCTGTGTGCCTACCATGAGTTGAGTGTACGATCGGCGCTAGCGAGTTTCTCGTATCGAGAGTCAGTGCACCTCTCTCGCACGCGCCAATAGTACGAAAGAGATAGACTGTCATCGAGCGCTCGATACTCGCTAGCGCCGATCGAAAAGTCAACTCATGGTAGGCTCACTGTATTGTCAATCAATGTTCCATAGTATCAGGAGTGTTCGTGCAAAATATTAGCTTTTAAAGTGAACATCTTAGGGTGGCGCACGAGGTTTGAATTTTTGTCATTCTCATACAAATGAAATTTTCTTGGGGGCGCCCAACAGTATCTTTTTCGCCATTTGGATACGTAACATCACTAATACAATTAATAACAGCGGTAAACACACATTTAACCACAGCAAAAACTACGAAAACAAAGTCTTTAAAATGTATGTATGTTTTTAACACTAATTTAATAGATCTCGTTGGGAAACAATTTCATGCAATTACATTCTAAACGTGAAATAAGGCGTTCAAAGAAAGCAAAAATTGTATGTTTATGAGAAAACATTGCAAAATAAATTTAATTTGCGAGTACAACTTAGGAGTAAAATCTTCATGGCGCGCCACCGCAATTTTTTTTATTTTTCACAAAAATGTACCTTTTCCATAGGACCATCGATTAAATTTAATAGTACAGGAGATTAAAAAAAATAAAAAAAGTTTTTTCGCTCCACCCTAGTGTGCGTGCTGCTCGCAATAAGGAAAAAACTAGTTGATGTGTGCGTGCGGCTCGTAAGTACAAACAGCTGGCTTACTAGAAATGGCTTCAGTTCTCTGTTGGCGAGGCTCCGTCCGGCTATTTATTTTAAGGTCCTTGATTAAGATATCTTTTCGGTATTTGCCAGTAATCAACACAATATTAACGGGAAACTGGTGCACTTTAATAAGCTACGGCCATCTTAGAGGGTTTAAATAGGATAATTTTGTAAAATTACCACTATCATAATTACCTATCACCAGCACCTCTAGCACAACTGTGACACGCGAGTCTGTGGCGCGATAAATACGACCTATCTCTTTCTACTCAATATAGTGTGATAGTACTGATAGTGACAGGTAATGGCGCGAGATACGAAGTCGCGGCCAGTTATGCTAGACAGCCAGGTATATGGGTATCATCAGTTAAACGTTAGACCGGCGAGTTACACAACAGCCTACGTCAGGGGTTCCCAAAGTGCGCGCCCTGGTGCGCCGTAGAAAGTAAAGAAGGGCGCCGTGAGTCGATCCTCTAACATTATCTAAAACCACAAATATTCGCGGGTACCTATTTTTAACGAACTAGGGTAGGGCGCCGTGTCGAAGTACTAAACTTGTAAGTGCGCCACGAGCTGAAAAAGATTGGGAACCCCTGGCCTACGTTATACTTATAAGTGGTTAAATACACCACAATTTCATTTTACATGAACATTTTTGATAGGGATATATAGCCAATTACATGCACTATACATAATTGAATAGGATAATTCGAAAACTTATACCTCTACTCATTTCATAGTGACTTTGTTTTCGAATTAACCGATGAAATCGATCCTTAAGTCTAGTTTACATGTCCACCGCTTCGGTACCAGCGCTTCGGAAGTGACGTCTTAGCTGAGACGAAACATCGCAAAAAACTCGACAGTCACATAATATAATATGTACAATTCACTTAAATAAACATAGATTATTGTAAGTAATAAAACAACTTAAATGGATTAAATCGCGCATACTGCCGTCCACAAACTAAAAGGCCGCTACTTTGTAAGAAAAATCATACAAATTAGCGGCGTTTTAGCCTGAGGACGGCAGATTATTACTACATCTTTTAAGTCCCGACGTTTTGTAACCCTTTTCAGCGTTCGTGATTGCGGGTAGACTGAGAAAATTATAATTTTTTCCTGACAAAATGACCGTTGTGCAAACCTACTTTAAAAACACACTTTAAAACATTTTTTTGGCATATTTATGGCCTGATTTAAAAAAAAAAATAATTAAAAATTAGTATTGGCAGATGGGCCATATGTGTAAAGACGTTCGCACACATGTCAGAAGAGCTTAATAACCTAACCTTGGAAATTACTGTGACCCGCTACTCTATGTCGCGCGACAAATGCTACCTATCTGTTTCCACTCAATATCGTGTGACAGTGACAGGTGATGCTCTGTCGCGCGAGAAACAAAGTCGCGGCCAGTTATGCTAGACGTACTGCCTTATGCAACAGAGATCATAATTTTAAACAAAAGCCTCTAGGTATGCTATTTTTGGAAAAAACAAATCAGCAAAAATTTTTGTTGCCAGGTGGGCTAATGTGTAAAGACGTTAACACATATGACAGAAGGGCTTACTATCCTAACCTTAGAAACTAGCGGCGCTTCCAAAAGGCATACTGGACAAGAAAGAAGACGCCAAGAAAACTTATCAGCCTCGCCTTATGCAAAAAAGAACATAATTTAAACAAAAGACTAAGTATGCTATTTTTAGAAAAAATAAATACCGTTCATTGTTAAGGTCTTCCAGTGCTGTGTCTTGCCCGTCCCTTAATGAGATGTAAATACGGGATCCCAGGCAGGTGGTAAAGACAAACCATCTTCTCTATTGAGTTATTACAATGAGGGATAATCGCGGAAACCGAAGACAATATTATTATATTATACAACATAGCATAGATTAACTAAATAAAACATACGCAAAATAGGCTCGTTCAGCTCTACATTTAAAAAAAAGAAGTCCTAGAATGTAAACAATTTGTACCTAACGAATTTTCGATTCGAAATATTAACACTTTGTGTGCTAACAAAAAATATAATAGTTATTCATTACAACGGTGGTAAAAAGAGTATACATCGTGTTTGTATCAGTAGCGTGGCGTCCAAAGTCGATTCCTACCGGCTTGCCTAATATCAGGTAATTGAGCACCTTATTCTGTAGATAAAGTGCTCAATTGCCGTATTATTACGTAGTGCTGTAGCTGTAGCTCTTAAGAGGAAACAGTAAGGTGGAGAGAATTGAAAATTAGGTATTTGTAAAATGTGTCGCTGTCCCGCACTGCCCGCCTCTCCCGCGCAGAGCGCGATAGAGACAACTGCAGCTTGGACCGAAAATACCTTTTAAAATTTCATGAAAACAACGTTTCGTAGTCCCCTGATTTCTTCCCCAAAACTTAACCTATTTAACTAATTTTTTCATTAAACATTAAAGAAAGGCTTTGGCCGTGTTCCTATGTTCTCCTTTTTAGGGTTCCGTAGCCAAAATGGCAAAAACGGAACCCTTATAGTTTCGTCATGTCCGTCCGTCTGTCTGTCTGTCTGTCTGTCCGTATGTCACAGGCATTTTACTCAAAAACTACATGATGGATATTGATGAAATTTGGAATATAGGTGTCTTTTATGAGCCGCTACTTAGTTTGGTATATAAATAATTAAAATAAATATTTTTAGGGGGGGCACTCCATATATGTTAAAGACATTAAAAAATTTTTTTTTCAGCAAATATCAACGTGTGGTACATAGTTCGACAGCTCTATAAAAAACACTATAAGGTTCCTAAGTAATGTTTTTGATTAAGTGAATGTATTTGGAAATAATCGCTCCGAAAGTTGTGTAAATTGTGTCCCCCCCCCTCTATTTTCTAAACCGTGCGTCCGAAAAATATGAAAAAAATCACAAAGGTAACGCTGAATTAATACTTTCAACGAAAATTATTTTCAACAAGATCGAATGTACCGTTTTTGAGTTATTGCGCTTCTCAACAGAAGGACGTAATTGCTATGAAGATACGCTTTTTTGTTGTTGTACTTTTTTTTACATCGTATTTTTTACCTTATAGTTACGGCTATGGAACCCTACACTGAGCATGGTCCGACATGCTCTTGGCCAGTTATTTTTTTAATAATCTAGTCAAATTTGTTTTCTGGACGTGTGAACACAGCGGAATATCTGGCATTTTTTTTAGGTTTTTGAAGGTTAATATCTCCTTTGAGAATCAATTTATCGTAAAAAGGAAAACATAGGAACATATCAATAGTAGCCATAGATTTTTAGACAAAAAATTATTGCTCTACTGGCATTATCCAGGGAGGAAACAGGGGACTACGTTTGTATGGAAAAACTGCCCTCCTGTTTCCTCTTAAGGGAAATGTACGCCGAATCGGCTTGCCCAAGGATATTTTTTACGGTACGCCACTGTTGTATTTACCTTTTTAGTTTAAAACTATAAACTATGTTATTTAGGTTGTAATTTCTACGAACACTGTTAATTTACATTGTATATACTTAACTACTCATAAGTGTTAAGTGTCAAACATGGCTAGAAACCGGTATTTTGCAAAAATCCCGAAATAGCCAAATATTTTGAATTATTTTATGCTTTTTATGTACAGCTCAGTAATGTATTTAAGTCATGATTTCGTATTATTAGATTGTCTGGTATAAAAACGAAATAATAAACCCAAGAACGGAAAGAATACCGGTATTTTTGTATGGAGCAAATACCGGTTTCCGAGCCCTGGTGTCAAAAGATCAATCTTACATATCAAACACTAACGTGACTGTGCTATGGTATATGTTACACACATATCGATATGAGATATGACGCGTCACAAGGGGATGTCCCGTTTCACGGAGCTACAATTTTACAAGTCTAACCTAGCAATTCCTATTAGTCAAATGAATCAATGGCAAGTATAGTTTATTTTTGACCAATGCTGCTTATTCAGACTTGTAGATTCGTAACTTAATGTAGCTCCGTGGAACGGGCCACTGTACGTGCTAAAAACTGCTTACTTGTAAAATTATAAAATTTATATAAAATCTAGGTTAAAACTTGCATTTAGTACAACGTATGAGATTCTTTCACGTTGAGCCATAATGAGCTTGAGCCGCCTCGGGTTATGGAATGTATTCCAAACATTCTTTGTGCAGTAATATTTAGTATACACTCAAATTACAAAGCAACCGTGTCGGTATACATGGTAGGGATTGTATGACGCAGTATTATTGTTCTGAGAACAGAGTTAAAGTAGGTAGAAAAGTGCCCGTTGTGACCCGTTGAAGGTACGTTGTAGAGTTAATTTCAAATAAAATTCAGTACCCGATAAATACCCCCGATAAGATTAGCTGGAAGAGATCCCTTACAGGGATAAGTTCGCCTTTGTACATAACCATTGATCTTTGTACTGTCTCTGTATGACATTCTGTGCAAGTGTTTACATACATACAATACTTTTATTCCAATTATTACCACAATCAATTACTTATTGGTGGGCTTATGGGCTAACAGAACTACGATGGAGGATGATAGAATGAAGCTCTAATACGTTTTACAGTAATTTTCCCACCTCTTGATTTAGGCTTATCTATACTCTGTACTTTAGGTATTTAAAAAAAGGTAAACAAAAAAACCACGTGACTCGGGACGTTCAGCCAATCAAAGTAACGTTTTGTATCTGTGGCACAATACCACTGGCTGAAAGACCCGTGTCACGTGGTTTTTTTGTTTACCTTTTTTTAAATATGTACCTAAAAGTACAGAGTATAGGTAATATTGAAAATTAGGCGTGTCAACGGATTAGGAACGGTCGTAAAATAGTTTGACACAAACAAATGTCTTAAAAATAACGTAGGTACCTTACACGAATGCTATGGTTATTCATATAATATGATAATAAAATTTGCTTCATTCTAACCTACAGTTAACATTGTATGTAATATAAAACAAAGTCAAGTAGCTAGTACAGTACCAACCTATGTTACCTAGCCGAGCTTTGATCGGAGGAAAACATACATATGGGGTCAATCAACTTTTTTACCCACACGACGCTGCCCGCAACTTTTAATTTACGTTGTAAAATAACGCCTTTAAATCATGGCTGTTCTATGTTTAAATTTATGGTGTATATTAGAACTTTGAATGCCCCATCTCATAAACCTAATAAATAGCAAAATATCCTATTAGAAATTCGTACCCTTGGTCAAATAACGACGTATCAGCAAAATGACAACTTTTCAGGATCTGTGTGTATCATGTAGTTCGTATGATTTGTATGACTTTTAAGCAATAAAAAAACTTTGGACGTAAAGTCACATGCGACGTTATTTGACCAAGGGTACGAATTCGATGTGTTGGTATAGAAATTATCCGTTCAAGAGAGCTAATGCTGTTAAAGTATACAATGTCATTGATCGAACAATGCCATTGAGGTAATACAATATCACAAAAAAAAATAACAATGCGTAACACGAGTAAACCCGGGAGGTCTACCTGGCTCCCCGTTGAATCTGTAAAAGCAAAACGCATTATTATTTTTTTGTTTGAAAGCATTTGCCGCCTTATCATTACGGTCATAGAACCGATAATCCGTTGAAAGCTCATAGTATCTCTAAGTCTTTTCTCTACGGAATACGCACTTGAAGACCGTCGGGCGAATGTGAAATGCAAAACAAATTAAGATCGCAGTTATCTATAACTGCATTTACACTTTACTGTCTAGTAAATAGAATCTATAATGTAATGATCTTTCAAGGCAGTTATACTTTATTGACACTATATTCTTGTTATCCTAATTTGTGGTTTACCTCTCAATAGTATTGTATTCTTTAACAGCATTAGCTCTGTTGAACGGATAATTACTATAACTCCAGAGAAATTTTCAGTAACGCCAGAGACATCAAAAGTGTGGGTCTAAAAATTGATTCACCCGAGAACTCGAAAACACACGTTTTCCCAGAGATAATACCAAGCTGATATGCGCTGCGGTGGGGCCTGTCGGCGCTCTTGATAAAGCAATCTTATCACAGTTTTACTACATAAATTATTTCTATAAACATAAAAAAAATACTACTCCTAAATTAGGCTAAGCCGCTAAGGTCACGTCAGCAAATCATCTGTACTCTATACATTATTGCCTCTATGCACTGTAATTAGGGTTCCGTACCAAAATGGTAAAAAAGGAACCCTTATGGTGCGACTCTGTCTGTCTCTTCGTCGGTCACAGCAAGATATCTCAGGATCCACTGATGTTATCGACTTGAAATTTGGAATAGTGTTAAAAACTGCTAACCCGAGCCTATTGGATAGAAAAAAAATCTTATACCTTTTTTACTTTTTTTTTTAAAGGATACCGAAATGGTATGTCGAAAATCAAAAGTAGAGCTATTATATCGAGTGGGATATCAAATGAAAGGGCTTAATGTGTAGATTCCAAAACCGTTTTTATTTTTTTTCTTAGACATGTAATTTTTTTTCATCACACTTGCTCGAAAATGGTGTATTACAATTACAAGTAGGTTTTGCGGGCCGTAAATAAGCTATTACGCCCTAGGGCATAATGGTTTCCTTTTTAAATTTGAAACGCTGGTTCTGTTTTACTCTTATTTGTCATGTTCAAAGGAAACGCCAACTTACTTTTTTAACTTTTATCACTGAAATATTTATTTAAAGATAACTGTTATTGCAAATACACGTGAACATATATTTCGGTAACATTAATTAAATGTTTAAATATTGTATTTCAGTATTTTGGAAATATAAAATCAACCATTTTAGGTCTTTACCGCTATGGTTTCCGAACGTGACTTGAAATTCGCATTGTCTATGGACATATCATGACATATGTCACTAACGTCACTGTCGGATTTAATATTTTCTTGTCATACTGGTACGATTAGTAAGGTTACATTATTCAGATTTTCTCACAAGTGTGATGAAAAACATTGTGTGTGCCACGGGCGGTAAAGGAATTACTAACTCGTGTTATTAAAGCCCTCGGTTTCACCTCGGGCTTATAACAAACACTCGTTTGTAATTCCTTACTTACCGCCCTAGATACACAATGTACTATTCTTTGGTGTGCAATAAAGTGTGATTGTATTGTATTTTTATTGGGGGTAAATTATATATAGTAAGAATTATCTAAGGTGTCCGAATGGTCGTTCATTCTCCGTACAAACATTCGGACACCTTAGATAATTCTTACTATACAGTCAATGCTGTTCAAAATAAGAAGGATTTAAGTATATGAGATTCATAATATAGGACATACTTTCTCTACAGACACATACATAGACAGTTTGGACAGGGTTATGCACGCCGCGATTTAGAGTCGATGGGTCTTACTCATCTCGAGAAATTCTACGTGACAATATAGGATAGAGACACGCTCAGGCATGGATGTATAAAATAGAAGGATACCGCGCGGTCTAAGACGCGGGTGAAGCCAAGCAATGGCCGCCGAAGTGAGCATGTGTGCGTTGATGGCCCAATGGCAGCCGACCGGCCCATTATGCTGGTTGATGTGTGCGTGCGTGCCATTGGGCCGTCAACGCACACGTGCTCACTTCGGCGGCCATTGCTTGGCTTCACCCGCGTCTTAGACCGCGCGGTATCCTTCTATTTTATACATCCATGCGCTCAGGTGTCGCGCGCTCCTAAACGGCGAAGACGAACTACTTGGTTGTCTTTATACTTTGATAGAGATGTAAAAGTGAAGGGGCAGCCTCTTACTTAGATAAAACAAACTGACCAGTCACTAGAGTTTATGAGACGTAAAGCAATTGTTACCTCTCTCTAATAAGTAAACAGATAAAATAACCACATTTTTATTTAAAAAAAAACCCGACCGCGGTGGACTTTGAAACTGCATAAAATCCGCCATTTTGTTTATTTTAACGAACTTCAGCCAGTACCCAGTGACCCAGTGACACTCGCACCATCAAGACGAATCTCATTAGATTCGTCTTTCACATCATTATGTCGCACCCTTAATAATAAACCGGGCTAACTCAAAAAAAATTGACAATTTATTTTCAATCTTAAAAAGAATTCAAATGGTTTCAACTCAATTGCAGAATCATTTTGAGTTAGCCCGGTTTATTATTAAGGGTGCGATGTGTCATTAATCAAAATCGGATGTGCCGTTGAGTAGTTACGAGCGGTCATAGGAACGGACATATATACTAACATACAAACACTTTGGGCTTCGCCGCAGTCGGGTAATAAAACGGGCGCGAAGGACAAATTTTTAATTTCGTTAAGTTCAGGTAAAGAAATATTGGGTTTTTTAGATGAATGGTGTTTACTGTTTCTACGATGTAAGAAACAATTGCCGTTTTTTTTTTCATTACTAGGCACACCCGTGTCCGATTATAACTGTTTATAAAACCTAAGGAATGTGTATTTCAACTTCGAGTGCTTCTCTTCACTTCCCCTTCATTAAAAGTGAAAAATTAAAGAAATACAGAGTAACGTTTTCTAAAGACTTAAAAAGTTACCTTACTATCTATAATAAAATGTACATAATAGTATGCTTTTCAGTTCTAAATATGTTCATTGGTATAATTTATTCTTCTTTTTAAATCGTATAAAATGTGATAGGTACAGTAAAAAAAAATTAAATTATGTGTGTCACAATCACAATACATTAAAATAAAATTGACTAACTAAAATAATTAAACTTAAATAAATCATTAAAAGCAATTATTGACTTAATAAAACATAAAAGTGTATACATGAAAATAAAAATAATCATTTACTTCGAATGGTAACTGAATATCACCATAGTCTCGTATATTTCCAGCGCATGGTCGTATTTTTTTTTTGGCTTTGTAGGTACCTAAAAGAAAATATTCATTTGGATATTTTAATTTCCAGTTGATAGCAATGAAACAATTTTGTTGCTTTATTAAACAAGTCATAAACTTTTTATGATTATTCAAATACCATATCTACCATTGAACCCGTTGGTCGCATATAAGGTGCAAATTAGACACCAATATTTTTAGGGCTAATAGTATCAAGCTTACTGAGTTTATTTATGTATATAACAAATTATGTATGTTTTTGGAAAAAAATCGGGAAGTAAGTTTGCTACGTAAAGCACCCTGTTAATGAGGTAAACAATAATCAGTGATTATAAAACCTCTGTGATTATCTTATGGTTACTAACTTTTCAATATGAATGAACTGGCCATTTAACAGGAAACGACGTCCACTTGACAGAAAACGTTCTTGCCAGTTAAATTAACTAGATGAATTAGAATTTTAATTTATTTATTTTGTACGGGAAATGAAAACCAAAAATGTTATATAAAAAGTTTTCTTAATTTCTACAAAAAGTTTATTGTGTTGATGTAAGTTAACATCTCTTGAAATATTGGTGCCTATTCACAGTGTGGGATTTTGGCTGAGTTGGGTCCATGCGTTTTCATATTTTTTATAGATAGCTTAATTAATATAAAAACTCAGACTACAACTCCCATTTACCTATCTTGAATAGTTTTCGACATTTTAAGTTTTTCGGAAAACCATAGAAAAACCTAGTTTTTTTTTCGTGGTTCCAAATATGTATGTGTATTTTATTACAAATTAAAAACTTGTTATCATACCATAGAAAATGAACAATATATGTTTATAGTTTTTAGAACCAGTTCAACCAGTAAAAAACGGTAACTGTTAACAATAAAAACAGCTTTTTAACCAATTTGATAAAATATAATTTTTTTAAGGACCTATGGGCATTCCGCATTTTAAGCTTAAAATATTCTTTATTTTAGCTTTTATCAGTGTACTAAATACTGAATGCATAAATAGCAGGACCGCCAAGTTATGGGATTTGAAAAATAACCCTAACGAGTGACTTGACTTGAGTTGAGTTGACTTTGAACTTTGAACTTTAAAATTGTTTGAACTGATTATAACTCTAAGGTTCGAACTGACCGACATATAAAAAGTATTATTTCTATAACAAATGTCAAATTCGCATTTTGATTACTTCCACTTCCACTTACTGAGGTTCGGATTGGACTAAGTTAGCAAATAGTTACCTCACCACATGCGTAAAAAGTATATACATTTACTTTTTACTATCTTCGATGATAAGACTTCATGTGGTACAGGGAAAGGATCCGCCCTCGTTAGGTATTTATTAAAACCCCGTATTATCAAACCGTGTTGAGAAAGGGATTCGAGTGTACCGTTAGCACAAGTGTACTTAATAAATTATTAAATATAATCATAAACCAATCTTTGATATCTTCATAAGTGCAGACCCTTATAGATAATAGAATTAATAGCTAAATATGATTTGCATATTTAAACTCTATTCTCGGTAAATATTGTCATTTGTTTAATAAAAAATAGTATTGTCATATTTGACAAATCTGTCACCAGTCACATTATTTCGCTTTATCAAATTGCCGTAGCTTTTCAAAAATACGTTTGTATACAATATGAATCGCGGTAAAGTATTAAACGGTCGATGCCGAGAAATTTTCTACAATGTACCTACTAACATATTTTAATAAAGAAAACGATAAGACGAAGGTTCTTTTGAAAACTTTGATGGCCATCTTAAGCGTTTATTTATCTGCATACTCTACCACTGACAATGTCATATCATGCATTAGTTCAAAAATGACATATGAGCTCAATCCCTTTCTAAACGCGGTTTGATAATACCTATACAATGCATGTCTGGAAAAGCGGGAGTGGGGTGAGGTGAACACTATTGGGTTGAAAACTTAGCGACAATAATAAAAATATGTTTTTTAAGCGGTCATGGACCTTTCACGAAAATAATTATGCCTCAAAAACTATTTGGGATAGTTGAATGGGAGTCGCACTCCGAGTTTTTATACTAACATCCCTTTGCCTTTTGTTAGCACCTTATATGTATAACAATTATGAATTTTTTTTTTTAAAAGTTACACATTAAAATTATGGAATTTAGATAACCCTACAATTCAGGAATTTAGATGCCTTAATGAGAAAATTTCAAAATTGTACTAACCTTAATGCATTAGCCAGCATTTTGTCTCGCCAACATCTTCTGCCTGTAAACTTCGTCGCGTTCCTTGAGTTGGCGTTCCAGCATAGTCCCGAGGTCCTCATTCGATGCCACCGAGCGCTGGGCGTTGCTCTCATACTTTTTGAGCAAGTCTTCTGCGTACGAAGAAGGTTTGAAAGCATTATTAACTCCTTTTTCTTTAACTGGTTCCTTTTTCTCCTTGCTGGAGTCGCTTGTTCGAGATGTTGCCTGTGGAATACAATATAAACATCAAATTCTCTAAAAATTACTTCCTGAATGTGACAATGTATGCGAAGAAAAAAAACTTACACTTGAATTATCCTTTTTCCTAAAGGTAACGGATTCTTTCAGCTGTAAAGGCTTCAAGGGCTGTGGTTTGCGCTTGGGGGACTCCATGTTATTGAACCAACCATTGACTTTAGATATTGATTCTGGATCTATTTCGGGCAGATCCATTTCACTGCTTGAAGATGTTGGCAACGCATTCTCCTCTTCTATTTTATCATGGACGGGGGCTTCATTTTCAATAAGTGTATTTGGTGGAGGATTCTCAAAATATTCAGGCTTAATCAATTTGACTGGTTCATCAGTTGTAGGAATTGATCCCATTTTAAGCAGAGTAGCTATCGCCACGTTTTTTTGCCTCTTTGTCTGCAGAGAGTTATCACTAGCTGATGCAATGATCGTCGATTTTATTTTTTCTTGTAGTTCTTTTATTTCGTTTGCTTTACTCGTGGCTATGCTAAGTGAACTATTCTCTGTAATTGCAGATTTTTCAATTTTGCGTTTTGGGAGTCCGTTGGCCAGTAAATTTGGCTTTACTTCTGGAGATCCGTTGGCCAGTAAATTTGGCTTTACTTCATTAGGTTTACTTTGTTGTTCAGCGGTAGGAGACATCACGTTTTTGTTTACGTTGTGTTCTTGTGGCTTTTTATGGCTTCGACTTTTAAACATATTAGTATTCATTTGCTTTGGCGCATTTGAGTATTGGGGAACAAATTGCTTCGCTCCGCTACTATTGCCGCCATTAAATCCTCTTCCTGGGATATATTCTCCTGCACATGGATTTAATTTGCTTATCCGAATCTCATCTGTGACCTTGTTATGATAAAGCGTCATGGATTCATTATCATCCAAAGATTCATCCATATTATTAACCTGAAAAAAATTAAATATGCATAGAACATGATAACTCTATTTCAGGTTTAAGATCTTTATTTCTCAAAAGAAGATATTAAACACCTTCACTTACTACTAAGACTTAAAATTTCTTATTACTAAGACTTAACTAAATCACTAACTAAATTCTCACATCGCACCTAGTGATGGGTCGCTACCGGTAACTTACTAAAGGCGGGAATATTCCCAGTAACATTACCAGTAATATTACCCACGATCGGTAAGATTGGGTAATATTGAAAAAAATGTTAGAAAGTAGATGTTTTATTCGTGTTAAGTACTAATAGAGTTTACATTGCACCGATTTTTAATGATAAAAGTTACGAATCTTTTTTAAGTTAGTAAATTACCAATCTTACCAGTAACATTCTCAATGTTACTGGGTATTTTCCCAATGCTACCGGTAATATTACCAGGTAAGATACGAAACTACAGTTTTACTTGAGATTTATTGATCAATTACTTAGTTCAAGGAGCAATATATGAATATCTGGAGGCACGGTAGTGCCCCGCCAAGTCGAGCAAAACTAAGGCACGGCCGTACCATCTTTTTTTCAAAGCCATTTTCAGCCTCCTGTAGTTTTGTGCTGGCTAAAGCTAGAAACCTTGAATTTACAGGGATATATAGGGCATAATAAGACTTAAATATATTTTCAATAACATTTAATTACGACGTGCAGTTTAAGAACTATTGTACGTTAAAGTTCCTTAGTTTTGTCACAGACTGACTGACTGATGATCATCATAATTCTAAGGTACTTCTAACAGACCCACAAGCTCCAAATTTTTAGCTGTAAGGCTATCATGTCATGCAAAACCTAAAAATATTGTAATTTCATAATCATCAATATAAACTGCATAAGTAAGTTTGTATCCTATATAAATACAGGCGATTACAAAGTTACTTTTGTAGTTCAAATAGGAAATAGAATGGATAGACTGCGTTGCAAAACTTACACCTTTTTACATGTAATGTTTTTGATGGGATTTCATTTCTTTTTGTAAGTGGTCTTCCTTTATTATTACATTCCAATCCATTCTATTCCCATATTTGAACTACAAAAGTAACTTTGTAATCGCATGTATTTGTATAGGATTACAAACTTACTTATGCAGTTTATATTGATGATTATGAAATTGGAATATTTTTAGGTCTTGCATGACATGATAGCCTAACAGCTAAAAAATTGGAGCTTGTGTGTCTGCTAGAAGTACCTTAGAATTATGGTAATCATCGGTCAGTCAGTCAGGGACAAAACTAAAGAACTTTGACGTGCAATAGTTGTTAAACTACACGTTCAAATTAAATGTTATTGAAAATATATTTAAGTCTTGTTATGCCCTATATATGCCTGTAAATTCAAGGTTTCTAGCTTTAGCCAGCACAAAACTACAGGAGGCTGAAAATGGCTTCAATGGCTTTGAAAAAAAGATGGTACGGCCGTGCCTTTGTTTTGTTCGACTTGGCGGGGCACTACCGTGCCTCCAGATATTCATATATTGCTCCTTGAACTAAGTAGTTGATCAATAAATCTCAAGTAAAACTGTAGTTTCGTATCTAACCTGGTAATATTACCGGTAGCATTGGGAAAATACCCAGTAACATTGAGAATGTTACTGGTAAGATTGGTAATTTACTAACTTAAAAAAGATTCGTAACTTTTATGATTAAAAATCGGTGCAATGTAAACTCTGTTAGTACTTAACACGAATAAAACATCTACTTTCTATCATTTTTTTCAATATTACCCAATCTTACCGATCGTGGGTAACTTACCGGTAAGTTACTAGTAATATTCCAGTTGGAAACTTACTGGTAACGGGAATGTTACCGCCGACCCATCACTAATCGCACCGCATCGACGCTGTAGTAATCGTAAGGTTAATTATATTTACCGAACGGTGGGTAGACTTGCCTATGCGGCACATATGCGGTGGCTAGCGAGGATTAATAGTGAATGATGAGTGATTATTGTAATATTTTAACATGTTCAGTAATTCTATGGATGAGGTGATTGGTACGATTTAGTTCGAATATAAAGCAATATAAAGCATTGAACAAATTCTCGTGACATAAAAACACAATCTATAAGAGCGTTACTAACATTTTTTTATAAGTACTGTAAAAAGAGAATGGTAGGTATAATAGGAAATGGCGCTGGGCACAATCGAACACATCGTTAACTATGTATGTTTATAACCACAAAACAGAAAAAAGAGTTTTTTTATGTTCCGTGTTTATAACATTTTTCGCTCATTACTAATCATGTGCAAAAATTATTATAATATTTGTATTTTGTAGTTTATATTTTACTTTTTATACATTATATTGTAAAAACCCTAAACGAGGCAAGTAAAGATGTAACGACATGATAAAAATAAGAAAAAGAATTCATACAGTGTAAAGGTCTCAGACATACAAACTTTATTGCACAGCAATAAGGTCTTTAAGTTTTATTTTTTATAGGACTTTTTCTTGACTGTAACAGCAAAACAAACATTTCATAGTCCAACCTCGCCGGTTTAAAGTGAATCACGTCTGACCCACAAAATAATAATTTAAGCATAACGTTTTGATCGATTATTTAATTTACAAACCGCTGACATGAGATTTTAGTTTTTTCTTAAAGATATTTAAAGAGCTTGCGTCGCGAATGTCTTTAGGTAAACTATTGTACATTTTTGCTCCCTCGTAGGTAATATTCTTCTTGCCAAACTGGTTCGTTCGCGCCTTTGGTAAAGATAGATCGTTTGATCTTCGAGTGTTCGTGTTCCGTAGGTTTTTCTCACTATTCGTTTGGAATGATAATTGGGAATGTATTTGTTTTTTTATTATTTTTCGGATTAAAATACAGGTATTATAGATATTATTTTGTTTTAATGTAAATAGTTTAGTTTCCTTATATATTTTAGTTGTAGGTGTTAGATTATCGTAGTTAAATAGTATTTTAATTATTTTGTTTTGGGTTCTTTGTACTTTATTTAGATTTGTTTTTGCTGCACTTCCCCAAATTTCTATGAGATAATCTAAATGTGGTTTAACCAAGGAATTATATACTACAAAGCGGATAGCTTTAGGAACACAGCCAGCCATTCGGCGCAGAGATCCAGCAAGTGAGGACATTTTCGTTTTTATTTTTTGAATGTGAGCCTGCCATGTCAACCCGCTATCGAGTGTAAGTCCTAGGTATTTTTCCTGTTTACTTTCATGTATTATTTGCCCGTCGATAGTTAGAGGATTACATTTTTCTCGTCTTTTGTTTTTAGCCGAGAAAAATACGTAGCATGTTTTCGAAGTGTTAATAGTGAGCAGGTTATTTTGAAACCATTTGCTTAAGGTTTCTAGGTCTGATTGGGCCTGCTGCATTAAATCATGAGTTGAGTTACCGTAGTAGAAAAGGCATGTGTCATCAGCATATAATGTTAGGTCTCCAGTTAGATTCTCTTTGGTTATTTAGCTTTGGCTATTTAAAACAAATAAATGATCTACTGTTTTGCTCTGCAGATATTAACAGTTTCGTAATACACAATCATATTTTGTGAGAAATATTAATAGATTTCTCATGCTTAGCTTTAATACAATGCTATGGAAAATCTACAAAAGAGTCCTTTATGAAAATATTACTACTGATAAAAAGAAGTAACAGCATTAGTTTTGATTGGTTTGACCATTGTGTATCTCATTTACCGGATTTATATTTCCTAATTTGGGAAAAGCCTTATTAAAAACTATATAATGACACAAATACACAAATGGTTATATTACAAATCAAAACTACATCTGGCACACTGTACTGTGTATGTATGTAAACACTTTATAGCACATACAATCTTACAGATACAATGCAAAGAAGAATGGTTATGTATAAAGGCGAACTTGTCCTAGTAAGGGATCTCTTTCAATAACCTTTGAGCAAAAGACAGAATAACTAACAACAAAATCATATCACCTTAACCCTAAATTACATCAAGGAAGATAGACAAACTAACAATTTAATTCGTTTACTTTAGGGTTTCCCAACCTTTATTTCACCGAGCCTCCCCTAACCAAAAATAATATTTTCATGACCCCCTTAAGTTTCAACAAAAATAAGAAACACACAGGGCGGGTCTACCTTATTTCGTATAAAACTAAATGGTATAAAATCAAAACTTATAAATTCAAAACGTATAAAATCACTTCGTATAATCATTCATTTCGGTTAAAATTCATTTTGTATAACATTTAAAAGCTCTAAATACGAAATCTCTATTCTTCAATATGTCTAACATTCAAAATGTATAAAATCATTATGCATAACATTTAAGATGTATAAAATTATTACGCATAATATTCATTTTGTATAACAATTACTTGATCGCATATTTAAAACGTAGAACATTCAAAATATCTAATCATCACAATGTATACAAAACAGTCGGTCGGGCTCCGCAACTGCTCCGCCGCTGCGGGAAGAGCAGCCCCTTCGCCCTTGCGTATCAAAGCATATACAGGCTGCTCCATATACAGGGCTTATACAGGGTGTCACTGTTTTATATACAGGGTGTAACTGTGATAGATACAGAGTGTCACTGTGATAGGTACAGGGTGTCACTGTGTTATATACAGGGTGTCACTGTGTTATATACAGGGTGTCACTGTGTTATATGTTTCGTTTTTAGGGTCATCAAAAAAAATAACCCTAACCTACCTATTTTGGGAGCCGTTTTGTTTTTAGGGTCATCAAAAAAAAATAACCCTAACCTACCTATTTTTGGGTGCCGTTTCGTTTTTAGGGTCATAAAAAAAAATAACCCTAACCTACCTATTTTGGGAGCCGTTTCGTTTTTAGGGTCATCAAAAAAAAAATAACCCTAACCTACCTATTTTTGGGAGCCGTTTCGTTTTTAAGGCCATTAAAAAAAATAACCCTAACCTACCTATTTTGGGAGCCGTTTTGTTTTTAGGGTCATCAAAAAGAATAGCCCTAACCTACATATTTTTGGGAGCCGTTTCGTTTTTAGGGTCATCAAAACAAATAACCCTATCCTACCTATTTTTGGGAGCCGTTTCGTTTTTAAGGCCATTAAAAAAAATAACCCTAACCTACCTATTTTGGGAGCCGTTTTGTTTTTAGGGTCATCAAAAAAAAATAACCCTAACCTACCTATTTCTGGGAGCCGTTTCGTTTTTAGGGTCATCAAAAAAAAATAACCCTAACCTACCTATTTTGGGAGCCGTTTCGTTTTTAGGGTCATCAAAAAAAATAACCCTAACCTACCTATTTTTGGGAGCCGTTTCGTTTTTAGGGTCATCAAAAAAAATAACCCTAACGTACCTATTTTTGGGAGCTTTTTCGTTTTTAGGGTCATTCATAAACAGCAGTATAATTTGGAAAAGCTTATTGCTTAAAAATGTGAACTTGGAAAAATATATATGACTAGATTATGACTAAGCTGCGATATATTTTGAAATATACATTACACCAAATATTACTTAAAATACATTACAGTGACACCCTGTATATAACACAGTGACACTCTGTATATATCACAGTGACATCCTGTATCTATCACAGTGACACCCTGTATATAACACAATTGCACCCTGTTTATATCACAATTACATTCTATATATATCACAGTGACACCCTGTATATAACACAATGGCACCCTGTATATATCACAATGACATTTTGTATATATCACAGTGACATCCTGTATACATTACAGTGAAACCTGGGCCTCATATTTCAATAATATTAAGGGTTTACAAAAATTAGAGCTTTTAACAGTTATACCCCGTGAATGTTATACCTTATAATACTTATAACAAATAACGTTTCGAGCAAATGAATGTTATACCTTATAATACTTATAACAAATAACGTTTCGATCAAATGAATGTTATATCATACGAAATTATACAAGATGACTTTAGAGCATTTGAATTTTATACGAAATGTAATTATACACTTTAATTTTTATGCCATCTGAATTTATACGAAATGAATCATTATCCGAAATGAATTTCGACGAAGTGATTTTATACGGATTGGTTTTATACCAAATAAGGGGATACCACACAGGGCTGGGCAGTATTTGAAATATTTGTAATTGAAATACGTATTTGAAATACAAATACGTATTTAGTATTTGTATTTCAATTACTTCCTAAGAATGTAATTTGTAATTGGTATTTCAAATACCTGATGTTGAGGTATTTTGTAATTAGTATTTCAAATATCTATGGCTTCAAAATACATTCGAACAAAATACATTGCAATTGGACAGTCATCAATAATATTGAATGATTAAAGTTTCCACCCGGAATGAGTGATCGAACACCAAATGAGTGTCGTTTTATTATCAACTAATATTTTTCCATGGCGTCTCTCGTAGTTAAAAATAAAAAGGTATACCTATGAAAAGTTTACAATAGGCTACTTGATGACAGTTCAAATCAGCTTCTTTTTATGAAGTGTCAAAACGCTCCGAAAGTATGCAGTTTAGTATGAAATACTATCTTGTGACGTCATGCTCAACATGGTGCCTTATTTTTAGTTTTCGTCATTGTAAAATCGTTGATGGCACGAAAATAAGTTTGAATGATTTTATCCGGGCTGTTTTGGAAGCGTAAATTGCTGGTTAGAGTTAATGAATTTATTTTGATTGTTGTCAAAAATCCTATTCTTGTGGATTTATTGCTTTATTCCACTTTTAGGGTTCCGTAACTCAAAAGGAAAACACGGAGCCCCTATATAATCACTTTGTTGTCCTTCTGTTTATCTGTCTTTCAAGAGTCTTTATCTCGGGAACGCGTAGAGGTATTGAGTTGAAAATAAAAACATTGAGGTATACTCTGGTCGCCAGTTCCTTGAAGCTGTGAAAAAGCAAACTACTAAGGTAACGTAAAAAAAGATATGGCCGTTTATGTCACAAAAAAAACGTATATTTCGACACCCTCAAGGAAACCAAAATTTGTAGGGTAGGGTATTTACCGTTGACCTAGAGCTATGACATTTGGCAAGTCATACCGTCTTGTACTACAAATATAGGGAAAAATCTGTAAACTATACATTTGTAATTGAATCATAAAACATATAGTATATATTTAAAGACTTTATTTTTAAATTCAAGTATTTGTAAGGAACCCTCGGTGGGCGAGTCCGAATCGCATTTGTCTGGTTTTTATATGAAAATGTTGAGTGTTAGTGGCAGAAAAAAAAATCGCCATGTCTTAATGGTTTGTATGTATGTAAACACTTTATTGCAAAAAATAAGACAAAGTACAGGGTTTGCCAATGTCCTTATACGATTTTCGCTGGCATACATAGTTTTGGAGTAAAATTGCTTAAAAAATATCGCGAGTCGGACTTGCCCGAGGGTTCCATACAAATTTGTAGGTACCTACATATATTAAAGTACCCTATACATTTTGATTCCCTTAGTAAATTCTTATTTTTTTTATTTAATTATAAATTTAGTTTTCAGATTTTCCCTATACTTGTAGTAAGACGGTCAATACCGTCTTAAATACTACAAGTATAGGGAAAAATGTATTACTTGCCAAATTTCATAGTTCTAAGTCAACGGAAAGTACCCTTTGAATTTTGGTTTCCAGAGTGTCGAAATTTACGTTCTTTGTGGCATATACGGCCGTATCTTTTTTTCACGTTAACTTAGAAGTTAGATTTTTCACAGTTTCAAGGGACTGTAGACCTGAGTATATGGTTTTATTTTCAGCTCGATACCTTCAGATGTTCCCGAGAGAAAGGGTCTTAACAGACGGACAGACAGACAACAGTGATCCTATAAGAGTTCCGTTTTTTCCTTTTGAGGTACGGAACCCTAAAAAGTGTTGTATCCGAACTTCTCACCTCACCCGCTACTACTCGCGCAAGGCTTCTTGATATATTGATGCTTCTCAATGTCAAAGCACTCAAGACTATCCAAGGAACAACTGTGTCGAGAATCAGCTCGGAATATAAATGGGCAAGGTGGACACAAAGTTTGAAAGAGCATATCTGCTTTTTGGAGTTTCTTGAATTTCAAAACCTTAATTCTCGGTACCTATCACACTTACAGTAAAAATTAAAAGAATCTAATTTATAGCAAATATAATGTAGTTAATTTGTGCCAAAGATGTTACTGTGAAAAATGCATATAGCACAAATCCAAAAAAGTTCAAAAATGGCGTAGGTGTAAATTTGGATTGGATTCACTTCAGTCACAGTCATACCAACAAATTAGAACTACATCATGCTTTGCGATTTTAGCATTTTAACGCGTCGATTTCCACTGCCCTCAATGTATTTTGTAATTTGTATTTTGTATTTCAATTAAAACTAATCAAAATACTATATTTTGTATTTTGTATTTCAACTACACGACTTCGAAGTATTTTATATTTCGTATTTCAAATACCTGTGGAAAAGTATTTTGTAATTTGTATTTCAACTAAATCAAATCATGTATTTTGCCCAGGCCCTGGCCAGTGCCCTGGAAACACACATTATGACACTATGACTCGTCAAAACTTGTATAGCAGCGATTGAATGGCAATTCGGAACAGTTAATTTACCTACACGTTAAATAGATTTTTTTTTCGGAAATGTAAACTACCTATTATTTGTTCCTTCCTTCCTTTTCCTTCCTTCCTTTTCCTTTTGTATTATTTGTTATTGTTTGTTCCTGAGCCATGGATGTTTTCTATGTATTTAAGTATTTGTATCTATTAAATATATCGTCGTCTAGTATCCATAACACAAGCCTTATTCAGCTTACTATGGGGCTAGTTCGATTTGTGTAAGATTGTCCCCTAATATTTATTTATTATTTACCCCCCCTGACATTTCTCTACGCGTGCCACCTTGGTTGGGAAGTCCTGGTTTACTTAATTCGCTTGGCTTTTGTTCATTCCTTTGCAATGAGCACAGTTCAAGCTAAAATTAGGACTCACCATCTTAAGCATCACGGAGATACCGTCCAGATCCGGCCCCTGGTTGTCTTCCGACATGGAAGTTCCCTGCCCGCCAGAAAAGTAGTTTATCTCATCCTCTGAAAACACATCTTATTACAGTACACAGTATTGTCGAACCAACGAAAAATAGGTAAGGTATGCGAGTGGGGCAGGCGATTTGCTATGTGGTTAATCCGCCACTGATCTTCTGATTCTGCTAACATAAAAAAAGCAGTTGAGTGTACATTCAGGTTGCATGTTTCTATAAGTGGTGAACATTTGAAATCTAGTTAAATGTAAAGCAGGCAAAATGCCACAGACTGCCTACCTGAGGAGGCTTTGAGGGCAGTGAGGAGTTTGCCACAGGCCTTAGACAGTATACAAGCCCCGATGCAAAAGATCTCGTCTAGTAAGAGCGTTTTGTTAGGCTCTACAATTTTTTAGAAAAAAATGTTTTAGATAAAAAGTGTATACTGTTTAATACAGGTGCTCTAATATAAATATATTTTACCCTAACAATTTTAAAATACAGGAAATACCAATTATATGATGAGTAAAATTTTCTTCATTTTCTAATTCAAATTATTTTTGTCACAAGCTCAAATGGTGTAAAAAGGGCCATTAATAAGGAAAACAACATGGCACAGCGATATACCGACAATGTTTCTTTGAGCCCAAGTGTGCAGAAATGGTGTAGGAGAGCACAATATGATTTGGACAATAATTTTTAAAGACAAAAAATTTCAACAATAAAGTTTTTGTGGAAGCTTTATTATAGAATCAAAATAAACTACATTAAGGATAACTATCATTGGTCCTATCACTCAGTTGTTTGATCTAAACAGGTAATGAGTATTTAGAAAAGAGTGATAGTTGCTTCGTGCTAGACGAACTTTTATGCATTTGGGCTTGTATAGGTACTAAACTGATTTCTATAATGCTTGCTTACCATCAGCAACTTCATGATGGATAGGGGGAGGTCTCTCTCCTTCCACCACATGCAAATCCAGGCGCTCGGCCCCCGTGCGTCGCCCGTTCATCGCTCTGAGGTCCTTCAGGACGTCATCCTTGGTCCGCCAACTCATTTTATTTTGTGGTTTTGTCAGTTTAAAACAGAGGACGATTTTCTCCCTTATTCTGGCTTACAGCTGCAAGGCACTTAGCCAATCAATAGGGAGATGGCGGATGGATGGTCCTGCTGAACGTAAAACAAAAGCACTATATTTTAAATCCCGGTTTTCAGGTTTATTTTCTGTTGACGTCATTAGGAATTCAACTCGTCTACCCCTTGTTTACGAATCAACACATTTACTACCTACCTCGAGTATATTTTTTTCAATAATTGAACACGTCACGACAAGCTCATTGTTAAATTTACTGATTTGGACTGAAAAACTATTGCATCACTTATAAATTAAACGCGTACTGTCTTATTTTATTTTAAAACCACAAATGGTGCAATATATAAATAACACCTTATGCGCCCTAACCAAAAAATAATGTAAAGGGAAGCGTCCCTCCGCACGAAGCACCAAAATATGAATGAATGCAATCGCAAACGCAATGCAATGCTGTGCATGAATATCAGTGTTGCCAACTCTGAATTTCATTCAATGCTAAAATTTTGCTGAAAATCTGCTAAAATTATGCTCAAACTTGATAAATTCTGTTAAAATATGTGCTAACTAAAAAAAAACATTTTTCTTTCAAATTTAACGTATTGTGATAATTACAGCTTTACAATAATCCTTTTTGTGGCCCATACTAAACTTTCAGGAAAAAAATTGCTAAAGATAAGGAGTAAAATTAAGAATGTCAATGTGTTAACCGACATTTTTTTATAGTAAAATCAAATTAACTTTTTTACTACAGCATACACACAATCATAGTAAAATATGTTAAAAATGAAAGTGGCAAAAAATTTAAGCTTTCATTACATGTTTATTACGACTTTGATAGTTAAAGTTATATTACTGTCAACCATGCAATCGAAGGTTATTTTATAAAATTATGTCATCACTAACTTGTCTGTTTCTAAATTAACGATTTATCTGTGTGTTTGTCACAAACAGGTAACATTTTTATTATTTACAAAATTATGCCAAAAATTATGCTAACTGCTAAATGTAAATTTTTACTGCTAAACCAGTCCAAATTATGCTAAATTTAGCACTGAAACTGCTAAATTGGCAACACTGATGAATATGAATGCAAATATCGCACGTATTTCTGCAACAGCAAACTTCAGCTGTTTCTTCTGTCTGTCAGTGTCAGTGTGACGTTTGGAGGTCAGCTTAGTGTCTAGACTCTATATCTATGATCAAAACATTGTCCACTACAGACAATGTCAAATCAAAAGCTAGCTACTCACTTTGCAACTTTACTATTGACTTATTGTTACGATCAGTCGAAGCTAAAGAGAAAATCAATGTGACGTCGTATCAGGAGCTCAAGATGGTGCGCAGAAAAGAGAACGGAATGGCGATTACTCCACCGACAAGAGCAAGTCTCTTAAATTTATGATGATGATCTTGCAAACCAGGGGCTCACAACCGATTTGTAATCGTAATACCCTAACAGGGTCTTACCGTACCGACTTAAGTTAACTACATTAATAATGTTAGAATAGTAAAAATGCATGTTCCTCTTCCTTAAATTTCCTCTTCTCCTGTCGTTGTTTATAATAATTAGAATACGATGAGAATGGTTTCCCAAACTTTTTGATTATTAGGTACATGTCGTTGGCTCATCTCTGTAAAGCCATAAAAAAAAAAGTTCCTCTAATCCTCTGACAATTTCTGTCAATGTCAAAATTGTCAAATCGATAATAATGGTGACATTGGTAACTTGCTGTAACAGTTTTCTAGTTTTATAATTTGCTAAACGCTTATTATTTAACAATGGGTGATGAAAAATCTGAGGATAATACCGCGAGTTTATCAAGTGCCACGGAGACTTTGAAAATCGAAGATAAAGAAAATGGCGACGCCGTAAAATCGGACAAAGTTAAAAGTAAACAAATAGTTTAATATCAGCCTCATTAACGATCTTAGTAATTATTTTGTTTCTGGAACATTAATTGGGAATATTAAACTGATTAGGCCATTATTGCTTGTGATTTGTGTAAGGTCGGAGGCACTAAGGAGAAAATAGGTTATCCCATTTTGGTATACAATTCTGACTCGGCTTCGCTACTGTTTTAGCATTTAACTGTTTACAACGCAATTAATATAGTAGTAACTCTACCCAGACTTAACAAAATGTGTCATAAGTATATCTCTCTCTACATTGCTAACTCAGACATAATTTCTTAAATTTCAGTTGATATACTACTAAAAGCGACAGGAAATGCTCCAATAATGAAGAAAAAGAAGTGGGCGGTAGATGCAGAAAAGCCTATTGGCTGGATCATGGAGTTTGTTAAGAAGTATCTTAAATTGGAGCCAGATGAGAAACTTGTAAGTGCCTTATGAGAAATATGATAGATTCCAATGATAACTTACTGTATACTTGATTGCAATCAAACAAGAAAAAGATAGATCACTCATATTGTTAAGAGTAGTCAAGTATTTGGATGACAAGGGAGCTGGCTATTGTGACTTCAAACTGATAGGGATTCTCTTATAGTGTTTACCAACCCAGATGTGCTCAACAGCAGCATAAACAGGGGTGAGTCTCACTAAATATGCTGAGAAATATTCAACTCTTTTTCTATTAGTCAGTTCGTCATGGCTGAGGATTTTGCCTGAGTGAAACTGCCCTCCATGTGGTCCTTCTTGGTTTTATGGACTACCTGATAGATCTTGCACTTGGCAGCCCTTTTGAACGCATCACACCCAACACACTGGAACTCTTCCTCTGGCAGAATAACCATGAGGGCCCCATTTCACGAAGCTACAAGTTACAATTTTACAAGTCTAAACTACCAACATTGGCCAAGTCAACCAATGGCGTTGCTGTATTTGACCAATGTTGCTAGTTTAGACTTGTAACTTGTAGCTTCATGAAACGGGGCCCTGGTATATTAATATGAAGTTTGGTGTCCGTCAAGATAGCATACACCGTAAAGATATTCAAAATCTGATGCAGCCAATAAATATTACCCAAATAGTACCGACGAAATACCTAGGTGAAAATAATAGTACCCTTAAACTTTTCGAAATATAAGGCCTGTTAACGGTGTACGCTACAGGGCGTCAAGCTGGCGTACACCGTTAGTATCTCTGCCGTCCTAGTCTAAAAGGCGACTTTTTGCTATGGAAGTTCATAGTAAAAAGTCGCCTTTTAGACTAGGACGTCAGATCTCTGGAACGGCTTTATTTTTGGAAACGCTTTATATCTCAAAAAATAGTACCCAAATGGCACCCTAGGGCCCTAAAATTTCATTTCTCTAGCTATCGTAGAAGCCGAGATATTCCATAACTCAACGGTGTACAAAATTTCACACCGTCAA
Source organism: Eudemis profundana (assembly GCA_947034925.1). NCBI lineage: Eukaryota > Metazoa > Arthropoda > Insecta > Lepidoptera > Tortricidae > Eudemis > Eudemis profundana. The sequence continues at coordinate 20,699,787 of OX344805.1, read as the reverse complement.
GCTGTAAAGCCTGGGAATTTCTTATAGAAAGAGCTCACTATATCTCGGCTTTTACGATAGCTAGAGAAATGAAATTGTAGGGCCCTAGGGTACTATTTGGGTACTATTTTTTGAGATATAAAGCGTTTCCTAAAACAAAGCCATTCCAGAGATACAAACGGTGCACGCCAGCTGCCAGCTTGATGCCCGGTAGCGTACACCGTGTTCAGGCCTTATATTTCTGAAAGTTTAAGGGTACAATTTTTTTGACCTAGGTATTTCGTCGGTACTATTTGGGTACTATTTATTGGCTGCATCAGATTCTGAATATCTTTACGGTGTACGCTATCTTGACGGACACTGAATTTGTATTATTCCTTTTCAGTTCCTGTATGTCAACCAAACATTTGCGCCTTCTCCGGACCAAATAGTGAAGAATCTGTATGAATGCTTCGGCACCGATGGGAAGCTGGTGCTGCACTACTGTAAGAGCCAAGCTTGGGGGTGAACAAACATTTAGATTTATATTAACTATCTATACAAAGTCGCCTGCTGGTAAAAGTAATTTCCTCTATACAATCGAACACACTGTTAACTGTACTTTTGTAAACAAATGTAAACTTTATTGCAACATGATAAAGTCTATGGGAGGTCAGTTAACAGTGGCGTTGTTTGTACATGTTCGCAGGAAGCTACTTTACTCTACTGCTGACTGTATATCAATTACTGTTTAAGATAATTTGAGTCATTCACTCATTCGGTTCTCCATACACCAGTGGCGTGGCGTAAAAGATATCCTTGGGCAAGCCGATGCAGACATGGCGTACATTTTCCTTAAGAGCTGTAGAATAAAGTGCTCAAATGCCTGATATTAGGCAAGCCGGTAGGAATCGAGTTCTTTGGACGCCACGCTACTGCCGTACACACAAAAGGAGGGTCATTGTTCATTTTACAACATCAATTATGTTTGAAATGCGTTTCATTTTATAGCTTGATACATTTTGTCTGCGCGAAATTACATGAGAAGTCAAAAAAAACAGAATCAGCGTGCAGTTTGACATTTAAGGTCAGCGCCATCTATTGGCTTCTCTGAAATCAAGTTTGAAAGAAAGTAGTGACGATATTCATGTTCTTAGTTAGGTTTTTACAAAAGGCATATAAAAAGTTAATTTTCATCACACTTGCTCGAAAATGGTGCATTACACGTAGGTTTTGCGGGCCGTAAATTACCTATTACGCCCTAGGGCGTAATGGTTTTCTTTTTAAATTTGAAACGCTGGTTCTGTTTTACTCTTATTTGTCATGATCAAAGGAAACGCCAACTTACTTTTTTAACTTTTATTACTGAAATATTTATTTAAAGAGAACTGTTATTGCAAATACATGTAAACACATATTTCTGTAACATTAATTAAATGTTTAAATAGTGTATTTCAGTACTTTGCAAATATAAAATCAACCATTTTAAGTCTTTACCGCTATGGTTTCCGAACGTGACTTGTCGTCTTGATATATGTCACTAATGTCACTGTCAGTTTTACAATTTTATTTAGGTTAAGTAAGGTTATTTTAATCAGATTTCCTCACAAGTGTGATGAAAAACATTGTGTGTGCCACGGGCGGTAAAGGAATTACAAACTCGTGTTGTTAAAGCCCTCGGCTTCGCCTCGGCCTTGTAACAAACACTCGTTTGTAATTCCTTACTTACCGCCCTTGATACACAATGTACTATTTTAACCCTTAGTTGCATACGGTATCAAAAATGATACTACTGAAATGACACAAGTAGAAATCAACACGTCAATTTCAAACCTTGTCAAACTGGTCACGAAATCTGTATCTCTAGCACAACTGTGACACTATCCAGCACTTTCCACTCAATATAGTGTGACAGTGACAGGTGATGTTCTATCGTGCGAGATACGAAGTCGTGGCCAGTTATGATAGGCAGCCTGAAATTAAAACATTTCAGAAATACAATGCACGATACGGTATGCATCCAAGGGTTACTTATAGGTGGTAATTTCACGAGAGTTGAGGTGAATGATTACGCACAAAGCTACATGAAGTACTCATTGCAAAAAAAGTGAATGATTGAAATGAACGAGTGAGTTAATAAACACAATACCATAGTTTAAATTAAACAAACTTTTTGGTATATCTTGCAATTCACTGTTGAACCTGCTATCGGTACTAATAACCACATTTTTATAAAAAAAACCCGACCGCGGTGCACTTTGAAACTGCATTAAATCCGCCATTTTGTTTATTTTAACGAACTTCATGCCCAGTGACACTCGCACCATCAAGACGAATCTAATGATGTATCATTTATCAAAATCGGATGTGTCGTTGCGTTGAGTAGTTACGAGCGGACACAGGAACGGACACAGGAACGGACATACATACATACATACATACAGGCCAAACACATAACCCTCCTTTGGGCTTCGCCGCAGTCGGGTAAAAAAGAACAGTAATTTCAAAATCCCGCTGTCATTACATGACAGTGTTGTTGTATGCGTAGCCTCAACTTTCGTGAAACTACCCTCCACGCAAAAAGTGGGGTGTTATAACACCTCTATAGCTAATGACTTAACGCTCAAGATGGCGACTACTGGGACAGTGTCAAGCACTCGAACGTCTACCTTACATAATATGGTGAACAAAATATTTGTCTCCCGATTCATTTAAACTAAAATATTATTTTTAAGTTTAATTAAATGTGATACTTATCTTATTTTGTAATTATTGTAAGAATATATTTAAAGCTTCACATAATGTTTTTCTTTATTTAAACTTTCCTTGAGCCATCATCATCATCAAGAGCCTATACCTATACGTCTAGGGTGGAAAAAAAGAGCACGCGTTACGCGATAGAGAGAGACGGTCGGATGCGGCTAAGCTCCGTCCGGTCATTCGACGCGAACGGCAGTTTTGTTTGAGGCTGCTGTACGTAGTAACTCTTATTCTGTGGCAATACTAACATATAATAAAACTATGAAGTATTCCAAAACGTATATAGATAGGTATATTAAAGTATAACAAAGATTTCAGTCTGGCAAGTATCTTTACGACTTAGGGGCTTATCACACTTGCAATTTGCGAGCGTGTATTGATATAGATTTCGAAGTTTTGTATGAAAACACGGTCGCAAATTGCCAGTGTGATAAAGCCCTTATAAGATAAAGGTCAGTAGTTATTTTCTGTCGCCGCCACCACTACTGTTGACGAAATCTTTGCTCGTCGTTTTCGTTGGTAAATTATCTGTAACAAAAAATAAATCAATTATTTAAACTTTAACAAAAGACAATTTAGCGTACAAAAGGCGAACTTAATGCTATAAGGCATTCTCTACCAGTTAACCTACTACTAGAGTTGCTGGTGATAGGACCTTGTGCAGGGTCCGCCCGGATCGCTACCACCATCTTATCTACTAACCTGCCGCCAAAGAGCAGCCGGTGTAATTACTAGCATAGAGGCATTCCATCTTAGTCCTCAGGGTTGGCAACGCATTTGTAATATTAAGATTGCAAAAATCCATGGGCCTCAGATCAGAAGTCGCTTACATTACAATTAGTGACCTGTGTGCTCGTTTGCCTTTCCCATTGCATAAAAAAATAATCTTAGGGCAAAGTAATGTAAGTAAGTAAAGTAATATAAGTAAAATAATAGCAAATTTTCGCTACATAAGCATTTTTTCATGTTATCGACTACGAGCGTACGACTGTGCGTCCCGCGCCCTTTTTGTCTCAGTTTCGGTACCTACTCACTTTTTTTATAAACTGACAAAAAAAAACTGTTGACTTTTCCGGGTTCTGAGCTCCAAAATCCGAGGATTTTACGCTTTTTGTCTTGGTTGCCATATTGTACAGAGAGAGATACATTTATATTGCAGACGCCGTATAATGTAGGTACCTAAGCGTAGGTATGTATTAGAGATGGGCCGACTAGTCGGGAATGCCGACTATTCGGCATCATTTGTAGTCGGTCGATTAGTCGGCGACTAGTCGGCAAAAAATGCCGAATATTCGGCACTATTGCCTAGCGGAGAATATAGGCCACAGAAGAAATTAAACCATATTTTTCTTAATTATTTTATATTTTAACGTACTTTACTATCGAACAGTGGCGGCTGCGTGGACGAAGTGAAGAGACGTATGGCGATAGCAAGAAGTGCAATGGATAAGCTGAAGAAAATATGGAGGAATCGAAATATAACCAAAGTCACCAAGACCCGACTGGTGTGAACTCTTATCTTCCCCATATTTCTGTACGCTGCCGAGACGTGGACTCTGCGGGAAATCGAAAAGAAAAAGATAGACGCTCTGGAAATGTGGTGCTGGAGACGAATGCTGGGAGTGTCGTGGACTGAGTATCGCACAAATATCTCCATCCTTCTGGAACTCGGCGTCAAGCAGCGTCTATCTGCTCTAGTACAGTCGCGCATACTTAAATTCTTCGGTCACGTCTCAAGGCGGGAAAGCGACTCCATTGAACGCCTGGTGGTCCAGGGCAAAGTGGAAGGCACTAGACCGCACGGCAGGTCGCCCATGCGATGGACTGACCAAATAAAATCTGCTCTGGGTAACCCATTGCATGAATGCACCAGAAGTGCTACGAATCGGACGAGATGGCGAGATATCGTAAGGCGGGCAACAACAGCCTCCAACCCTCCCTCATGATGACCACGACCGCTCTGCCAAGAGCGAAACGAAAAAGAAGAAGTACTTTACTGAAATAAAAAAATTATCAACTTAATTAAAAACTGATCAAAACACGAACGCGTGTCAACAAATCACCTTTTAGGCTTTTACTATGGAAGTACATAGTAAAAAGTCGCCTTTTGCACTAGGACGGCAGAAATGGCGGGGAGACGAAGCGAACCGTGCGTTTCCGATTGCACCCGAAAATAGCTAATAACTATGATCGGCAATGCCGACTAGTCGGCCGATTAATCGGCAAATCGAGAACCGATTAGTCGGCCGACTAGCTAGTCGGCAAAATCCGTAGTCGGCCCATCTCTAGTATGTCAGTCTGAGGGTAACATTCGATTCGAACCATCTCGGGTCTAGTTTCGTACCGGTGAGCACCTGCAGCAGTTCTTGTTCCCTAGTGCACGCTGCGGCTCGTGTCCATCGCTTCGATCTCCACCTGGGTAGTATAGTAGTGTGGGTACCTGTAGGCCGGCACTTGTTCCCTGTGGTGGGGCTCGGGCGGGGAGCGGCGCCGGACGCCTGGGAGCGCGCCGTGTCACACGGACAGCACGAGTGCACGCTGCTGCGGCTCGTGTCCATCGCTTGAATCTTTTCCACCTGGGTAGACATAAATAGACAAATGATGAAGCAAAGTAACCGCTCCAGGATCCTAATTGGGGAGGTCTGGGGTTGATAATTAAACAATAGTCGTTTCAGGATTCTGATTAGTGGTGGGTCTAAGTTGTTAACTTTTCTAGAGCTCTTGCCAGCAAGACGACGTTACGTTGAATGCGGTGACACCTAGCTATGGCTCTAAGATCCTAAAAAATGTGCGAATGTTTTTGAATCATGCTGTGTCACCTTTACACGAGGAATTTCGAAACAAGTGCAAAGAAATGTATAGGAATCAACATTATTTACTGGAAATATGTTCATTGTATCAGTAATTAAGTTTTTGATGTGTGTGACGGTTCAAATTGTCTCTGACCTTAGAGGGCGCTGCGGGCAGCCGGTGCTGGCGATCCCCTGCCGCCTTCTTCTCTGGCTTGTCAGAAAGCGGCAGCTGCAGCTCTTCTTGAAGATTCTGGGGTGTTTTCTCATCTTGTGACTTCGCTGATGACGGCACCTCTGGTTGCAAGTATACCTGGAAGAAACATTCCGCCAGGCTTTGGAGATTTTTGAAGTTACAATCTAGTTAAAGCCTCAAATGATGCGGAGGTGGTGTCCTCAGAAATGGCAATCTATTTAAGGAAATAGTGGCAGAGGCGGAGGGGGCGGGGAGGGGTGCATTCAGACTATTGCAGCTGGAGAGGCCCCTGCAGGCCCATGATTTGGAGGCCCCCCTAGGCCGGAGGCCCGGGGCGGACCGCCCCTTCTGCCCCACGTTTAGTCCGCCACTGAACAGTTGCATGTGTCACCGCGCTATCTATTCCCGTGGAAGTGTTGTGGTCCTAGTACTGCTCTAGCTGAAATTTTGGTACCTACGTCTGGAGCCCGCCGAACTTATGAAACCGCTTGCGCGTAATACTCTCCTGGTACTTTCCTGGGAACCTAAAATTTACTTCTGCAGTCTTCTGCTACATAGCGTTCATATATAGCCGCGTCTCCACTAGGCGCAAGGCCTCACGCGGCAGCCTCGGTGTGCGGCTCGCGAACTTGGCCTCGCGATGCAGCCCGTAAACAGAGACGCGAGCCTCGCGAGGCAGACCGAGCCATCAGCTGCAAGAGCTGGCGAGCCGAAACCACCGTCCACATCGAACGAACAGCGTACACTGAGGCACCTTTGAGCTCGTCCTGTTTACCGACAGCCGACGGCTCGTCCCCGAGGCGCGTTCGGCCGAGGCATTGTGCGCTCGAACGACCCCGACGCACGTCCACACACACAGGCGTAGCCAGGTTTTAGTATCGGGGGAGGGGGGCTATTACCATAGTTAGTAATAAATGAGTGCCGCACGCCTGTTGTTATCTTAATTGTATGAATGTTAAAATCTGAACTTTTCGGGGGGGGTTTGAACCCCCAAAACCCTCCCCCTGGCTACGCCCGTGTCCACACAGACCGAGAATTTGGCTCGCGATCCCGTGCGCCTGGTGAAGACGCGGTTGATTGATTACTCGACCTAATACTCTGCCGCGTCATGTCTAAATACTGTATATTTGTATGGAATCATTATTACCTACACTTGCGATTTGGGGGCGAGCTGCGGGCGAGCCGTGGGTGAGTTTCCATACAAAATCAGTCCCGGCGAACTCGCGGCGACTTCGCCCCAAGCGACATTTCTATGGAACTTCGCTTCTATCTCGCCCGCACATCGTAAGTGTGATAAGGCACTAAAGATACAGGACTTCGGTCTCTCAGGGTACTAGGAACACAGAACCTACTTCTGGAGTGTGCCACACGATGAGACTCCCGGAGGCACAGGCGCTGACGATGTATCGGCGGTCCGGCGAGAACTTGGCGCACGTCACCGCCCCCGCGTGCCCGAGACCCATGTGCGTGTATATGCCCTCCTGGTACTTCCACAGCTGAAACACAACAACAGGCGGAGTCATGGACAAAACGAAGGCACGTGGGGAACTTATGTGCTTTCAGAAAATTATTGGACCAAGTATACCGCAAAATTTAGGTCACAACTCACAATGGGGTTGAGAATACTAAAGCCAGTTAGGGTTGGTTCCATCTCTACCCTAGATAGGGGCCATTCATTTATTACGTAAGACGATTTTTGCCAGTATTTGACCCCCTCCCCCCCATATGTAAGAAAAAATAAGAATCGGCTGACCCCTCCCCCCTATTTAATATTTATTACGTAAGAATCTAAAGCAAAAATTATTTTACGTTTGGGCTGTTTTAATTTTTATTTTTCAAATAATCATTTTTGTGGGGACGTTTATTTGCAGATACTAATCGTTTTTAATTTTTTAGTAAAATACCTATACGTAACCGAGCACGCGCCTACGCTCTTGCGCGGATTTGCGCGCTTTTTTAAAAGTTAAGATTATTTTGCGCATTTTTATGATCTTACGTAAGAACGATCAAAACCCCCTCCCACCCCCCTGTAAGAAAAAATAAGACATGGTTGGCCCCCCTCCCCCCCTAAATCGTCTTACGTAATAAATGAATGGGCCCATACGATACGTGTATCGTGACCAGATCTAGATTGTTGGGGCAAAATCTAAGTGATTTTACAGATAAAATTCTTATTTACCCTTAAAAATTCAAAGGTGTAATAATGGCGTTCATAGGGAAACTCGAAATCCCGCAAGAGTTGTAAAACCTAACCTAAACCAAACTAAGGGATTAAGTATAACGTCATACCTAACATTGTGAGCATCAGCAAATCGAACTAACCTTGACAAGCTGGTCGTTGCAACCAGTGACAAAGAGCTGTCCATCGGAGGAGATGTCGAGTCCGTTCACCGACCCCACCTTACTCGCCTCTAGCTGAAACCAATAATGCACCTCATATCGTGACCATCAATATGATTTGAATACATAATGGACATATTTATCTTCTTCAGTGGCGGCTTTAGCTATTGTGAGGCTCCGGTCGGGTAGCACTTTGCAAGATCTTCGTTAGTGCTTAATGTTTTTCAACTCGGGTTGTTGCACAAGAGTATACGAGGCCCCCGCGACGAGGCTAGTGGTGCGCAATCTTGCGAGCACAAAAATTTAAGAAATTTCAGAGGAGATTAGGAATCATAGCAAATATTTATGGTTTTGTCGCGGGTCATATCCTAAATATTTATTATGCCACACCTGGCCATAAAGTGGCTTTTTCCGCACGCTGCGCGTACGGTAAAAGCCGTTTTCTGGCCAAGTTAAGACATAAAATGATGTAAACAACACGGGAGGTAATAAAGAAAGCCCTCGATCGCATATTTACGTCCCTCACTTGCAGCTCGGGCCGCAAACATCTGCGATCTCGGCCTTTCTTTATATTACCACCCTAGTTGTGTAATGTACTAATTTCGAAGGAGCCAAAGGCCGGCACTGGTCCTAGATTACCTCTCTCGCAAGGTTCCCGCTGCCAGCCTCCCAGTAGGCGACGCGGCGATCCGTGCCGCCGGTGAGCAGCTGGCAGCCCAGCGGCTCGAAGCACACGCACATGAACAAAGTGCTCGCGTACATCACTTGCCGGCGGGATAGTAAACTGGGGGCAATATGAGGGCGGGTTATTTCAAATACCTCTATTAGTTTGGAAGTAAGTAGGTACCTACCAGTGGCGTGGCGTCCAAAGAACTCGATTCCTACCGGCTTGCCTAATATCAGGCATTTGACCACCTTATTTTACAGCTCTTAAGGAAATTGTACGCCAAATCTGCACCGGCTTGCCCAAGGATATCTTTCTACGCCACGCCACTGGTACCAATGTTAAAATGCTGCAGATTCTCTATGGAATAAGAAACTTTCAGAGCCAATCTCTTGAAATAGTTGGTTCTAGAACGGCCACGGTAGGATTTTGTGAAAATGTTACATATGTATAACGGCGTTCAGAATAGAAAGACGTCAAAAAGGCCGGAATTCTCTGTTAAGTACCTACTTATAATTGCAGCATATTTTATTTCTCTGTCGTTGTAACAATAGAGGTATTCAACTGTTATATTACCAAGATTACTCGCACAATAGCTCTTTCATCTTCCTGGTGCCCCAGTACTCACAGCAAGTCCCATATGATGCAGGAGCCATCGGTGCCGGCACTGACCGCCTCGCAGTCGTTTGGCGACACTTGTATCGCTGAGACCGGACTCTTATGCTCCTTGAGGACCTTCTTCAACGTCTGCTTCTCTGGTTTTATATCCCATACACGGACCTGATATTGCATTAAATAAGTTAGGAGAAAGCATACACACTCTTTGTTAATTTTCCAACCATACATACATACTACATTTGACAATGTATACCTACATACCGAATGTTCCAAGGGCGATTCTTGTTTATAAAGGGATTGTAAAAAGACTAGTGGTGGTGGAGACGACGAGTCGCCAATTTATCCTCGGAGTTTATGAGCGTCTTTAAAGTACCAGGCAACCATATATTCATAGGACATGCATCTTACCTAACCCTCGTATCCTTTGGAGATAGCGTGTTGTCAAGACAGGAGTTCTTGGTAGGAGTCGAGTGCCTTTATTGTGGGTACCAGGAAACCACAACTCCATAGGATATTATAACATCAGTTCGCATCTCACCTGATCCTCGCATCCTCCAGACATAAACGTGTTACTGGTAGAGTTCACGGCCAGAGCCGAAGTGCCCCTGTTGTGGGTACCAGGAAACCACAACTCCATAGGATATAACATCAGTTCGCATCTTACCTGACCCTCGCAACCTCCAGAGATGAGTGTGTTCCCGGTAGAGTTCATGGCCAGAGCCGAAGTGCCCTTGTTGTGGGTGTTGAATATGCAGTAAATCAGCCGCCCAGTAAGCGGCGTGAACGCGCGGATCGTGCCGTCGTTCCAAGCTAAAAAAGGCTAGTTTTAGAAATTACAGGCACAGTCAGTATCAAATAGTCTGTAACATCCAAAGCGCCATATATATCGCAACACATTTCTATTACTATAGGTGTAAAAGGCACTGGTCCCATCACCGCCGGCGAGTAAGCGATTAATGCCTTGATGATCACACGTACCGAGCAAACGGGCGAGACAGTGCCCTCGGCCGAGTACTCGGTTCGTGTGAACGGTGTGCTCGGCCCAGTACGGGAAGAAACGTACTGGGCCTAGCACTGTCTCGCCCGTTTACTCGGTACGTGTGATCAAGGCATAATGTTGGGCGAATAGCATTACATTGCGGATCTGGAAAGGTCGATTGATCACACTGTGCCTGGTCAGCCCCCAATGAACTGTTACTCCCCCAACTTTACTCGCTTACTCGCCGGCGATGGGACCAGTGCATAAAGAGGTGAGTCGATATATCTGGCGCTTTGAATGTTACAGACTATTTGATACTGACTGTAACTATGTTTTAGAAATGAAGTGGTAGGTCGGTTTCTTTTAACAATAGCAGGGCTATTATGAGATGTTCATGGCGTTTTAAGAGGCTTTATACTTATAAAGCCTCTTAAAACGCCACACATGCTCACAGATTTAGGCTATTAACTCTATGATTCAAGGCTAGTCTTGATGTTTTTCGGCGTTACCCGTTGAGTTCAGCACTATGTGCTTTTATACCATCCATGTTGACATGTTCACGCTGCAGCACGTGAGACTGGGCACTGAGATGCGGAGTCCTGGGAACCACTAGGGTAGGTTTCCAGACACCAGATGCAGAGGTCACCCGAGCCCACCGTCACTAAGACACCCGGCATGTCTACTATAGTGTGGATATGTGTGCTGGCTGCTGCAGACTGGACGCTAAACCTAGACCGACGACGACGTTCCAGAGACAATGGAATTCCCGTCGCCGCTGAACAGCACCGCGCTGCACGAGAAATTGGACACGGAGATGCGGAGCAGCTCCTGGCAAGTCTCCAGGCACCAGGCAATGGCGTCGCCTGAGCCCGCCGTCACGAAGACACCCGACGAGCTTCCGATTCTGTTGACATGTGTGCTGGCTGCTGCAGATTAAACGGTGAACCTAGACCTATCACGACGTACCAGAGACAATGGACTTTCCGTCGCCGCTGAACAGCACCGCGCTACATGAGAAGTTGGGCACGGAGATGCGGAGCAGCTCTTGACAGGTCTCCAGGCACCAGACGCGGACGTCGCCCGAGCCCGCCGTCGCGAAAACACCTGACATGCCTCTGCGAACAAGTCCTTCGGCTTATAACTGATGTAGCAACGTTCAGGAGGATTTCGTTAGGAATAATACAATACAATACAATCATACTTTATTGCACACCAAAAGAAAATTACATTGCAAACTTATATAAAAATAGTGGTAAACAATAGGCGGTCTTATCGCTAAAGAGCGATCTCTTCCAGACAAAATAATCTATAAATTTAAAATTTTAAAAACCCCCCAAACTCAAAAATATTTTATATCTCATAAACGGCTGAACCAATTTTGATGAAATCTAGCTAAGAACACATTCTGTTAAGCCACATTTCAAAAAACCGCATTGAAATCAGTCCCGTAGTTTTCCAGGAAAATGTTTACAGACATAGATACATTGTACACACAAATAATCTCTAACCTCAAACGCATATACCGTTGCCAAAAATAGAGATTTCCTTTGCTAAAACCGATTTGGACTAGTAAAGTAAAACAATATTCAGTAACTTAATCTCATAAAGATGGAGTTAAAGCACCGACAGTCAAATAAGCCAGAATTTATAAAGGTAAAAAGTACCTAGGTACTTTTCGTTATTCTTAATAATCTTAATTTTTCCACAGTTGCCAAGCCCCTGTCGACAATTCCTGGAGTTATCCTTCTTGTCCTATCCTACGCCTACTAATATTATAAATGAGAAAGTTTGTGAAGATGTTTGCAGCGGGCCGGGCCGGAGCGCATTTTTTTAAAGGAAATCTGCCGTTATCCCATACAAATTAGCACAGAGCTGCGCTACGCTCCGGACCAGCCCGGCTGGTGAGAATCGTACATAAACATAAATTGTCTGTAGGTATATACTTATGTGTTTTTTACAAGACATTACACAATCTCGATAAAATTATTAATAACAAACTGATAACGGTCTTCATATGATATGCCTACCTAGGTGATAAGCCAATTTTAAGTGATATAGGTAGGCAGTGCGTCGAAGTGCGTCAGCCAAGAAGGTTAACTAGAAGAGCGATATAATGGTTCTGGTGGACGTGAGCGAAGGTACTTTGGAGGGCACGCATCAGCAAAATGAATATGGTGGCTCCTTCTACAGCTTCAAAGGTGTGCCGTACGCCGAGCCTCCGCTGGGAGACCTCAGGTTCAAGGTAAGTATAGAAGTGGATTCTTGTACAACTTTGCCGTCAATAAATTGAACATTTTACGTGTTTGACGGTGTAAACGCACTAAGCGGCGCGACAATACTCGTTTCCATATAAAATAACCACATTTTTACTAAAAAAACCCGACCGCGGTGCACTTTGAAACTGCATAAAATCCGCCATTTTATTTATTAACGAACTTCATACCCAGTGACACTCGCACCATCAAGACGAATCTAATGATGTATCATTTATCAAAATCGGATGTGTCGTTGAGTAGTTACGAGCGGACACAGGAACGGACATACATACATACATACAGGTCAAACACATAACCCTCCTTTGGGCTTCGCCGCAGTCGGGTAAAAATTTAGCGTTGGAAACTGAATTAGAACCACTTCCTGATGTACGATTGGGCTCAAATAGGTGTAGGTACTTGCCTATTTTCCCTAACAATGCTACTTTTTTCTAATTTTCAATGTGTTGCTCATGGTTACGGCTAACTCCTTGCAAATGTACAATTGTACAGTCAGCCAGCGTCAAATAGGTAGTCTGTAGCATCCAAAGCGCCATATATATCGTAATAAAGACGCGGAAATCGAGGATATAAGGGGCCTTATCCTCGTTTTGCCTCTGTTACGACACCTAAAACTATCTATAGAATTTATCTAGCCTTGTCTCTTTTAGTTTTACAACTCAAATAATAAATCAGAGTTTTAAATTTTACAGCCGCCGCAGTCGCCTAAACCATGGGAAGGCGTGCGGAGTGCGAAAGAAATTGGATCCGATTGTTATCAAGTGAACCCTTTTCTCGGTAAAATTATAGTTGGCGGTAGCGAAGACTGCTTGTACCTTAACGTCTACACTCCCAACTTGCAACCGGCTAAGCCCCTCCCGGTGATGGTGTGGATCCACGGCGGGGGCTTCTTCTGCGGAAGCGGCAGCGATGAACTATACGGCCCTGAGTTCCTCATCAGACGTGACATCGTCTTAGTCACGATTAATTATAGACTTGATATCCTAGGGTTTCTCTGTTTAGACATTGAAGAGGTGCCGGGTAATGCCGGCTTAAAAGATCAGGTCGCTGCTCTACGCTGGGTCAAAAAGAACATCAGCAACTTCGGAGGTGACCCTGGAAACGTGACAATTTTTGGCGAGAGCGCCGGAGGAGCCAGCGTTTCTTACCATTTAATATCGCCGATGTCTAAGGGCTTGTTTAAACGAGCAATCGCTCAGAGCGGCTCATCGACCACCCACTGGCCGCACATACACGAACCGCGCGAGAAAGCTATAACGTTGGCGAGAAAACTAGGCTTTACGTCTACCGATCCGTATAAAATTTATGAATTCCTGAAATCTCTTCCTGTAGAAAAGATAGTAAAATTAGAGGTACCATTGACGTACGATGAGCAAGCGGTTATGCCGACGTCTATACATTTTGGGGTGGTCGGTGAAAAGGAATTCGGGAGTAACGAGACTTTTTTCACCGGAGATGTGTTCGAGAGACTGCGCAGGGGCATCCACGAAGGCGTAGACGTCATGTCCGGATACACAGAACACGAGGGAGTATTCAGCTTACTGATTAGAGGAGGTTATGCCAACATATCCAAGGCCACTGAATCCTTAGAATTTTTCTGTCCAACATATTTACGGTATCATTGCTCAAAGAAACAAATATTGGAGGTGGGAAGGAAAATGAGGACATATTATCTTAAAGATGATCTGGTTTCTAAAGAGAAAATTTGGGATATAGTAAAATACTGCTCGTTAGAAGATTTCATGTTTGATGTGATTCGCTGGCAGAAGATCGCTGCAAAGAACAGCCGCAATAAATTCTACTTGTACAAATTCACTTGCAAATCAAGTTTGAATATATTTACCGATTTGTTTGGGCAGAGAGACGTGGTAGGGCCCGGAACATTTGTATCACATGCCGATGACTGCAACTATTTATTTACATCGAAACTAAGCAACGTAAAGATCGACATACATTCAGAAGAGTTCAAGATGGTCGAGACAGTGACAAAGCTTTGGACCAATTTCGCAAAATATGGGTAAGTTCCTTGTGCTTTAATTCACTTATGCTGTTTCATGTAGGTAGTCTTCTTTCTATATTTAATGCAGTTATGTTCAGTACAATGACATCTAGGGCCGCGCCGCCCTTGTATGGGAAGTGTGCAGCGCACACAGGCGCCAAGGCAATAGGGGCGCCGGAAGTCGAAACACGACGACAATTGCTGCATAGATTTCGCACACAGGTGCTGCCGGGGGTCGGCGCGGCCTGATGACATCTTATATTAGAGTAAAGGCATTTGACACATCATCAAGTTTATATGTATACATGTTTACTAACACAGTGCCCATTTACTCGAAATTGTAAGAATTTCGAGTGAATGCTAAAAGTCCTTGTTATTAAGCCATCTTTTCGGAAATCTTTCTGGAAATGTGATGTTTCCCCAAAGACTGATTTATTGACGTTACTGTCCACAGAAACCCGACGCCGGACGGCAGCCTGGGCGCTCAGTGGGCCCCGTACACCCTGCAACACCAGGAGTACATGGACGTTGGGGAGCACCTGGTGCCGGGCACGCAGCCCGAGCGAGACCACGTTCAGTTATGGGAGAACATCTTCAGGGAATACTTTCCCAAATACCTTCCATGAATGAGTAAATTGTCATTTTTTTTATAGATAGAAAGTGTGATGGTGAGTCGAACGATCGACCAGAAAACATGCACATCTAATTTTTAGGTACTATCATTCCCATTTAAATGATTCCTGATCTGTCGTTTAATAGAGCTATCGTCAACATATTGGGTAATTTGGGTAACGTATACCTGAAATCCTCGTTGGCTCCTTATCTTTACAGAACTGGGGTCCTCACTTGGGGAAAGCGATGTCGCTGATGGTAATACATGGTACGGGTGCGAATGTGTCGACGCTCAGTGCGTAGATCTCGCTGGTGCGAGTCTCATCTACAATGTCTCGTCTTACCTACTCGTAGGTTATGTGACTAGGATCCTCACCTGGGGAAAGCGATGTCGTTGATGGCACACCGATGGCACGTGATGCACAGTACGGGCGCGAAGGTGTCGATGCTGATCGCGTAGATCTCGCTGGTGCGCGTGGCGGCCAGCAGACGCCGCGCCGCGCCTCGCTGCGCCGGCGACTCCATCAGTTCTAAGGACGTGATAGTCCCTGACAGCTTCGTCGATTTCAGCTGTACAACAATAGGCTACTTGATGACAGTTCAAATCAGCTTCTTTTTATGAAGTGTCAAAACGCTCCGAAAGTATGCAGTTTAGTATGAAATACTATCTTGTGACGTCATGCTCGACATGGTGCCTTATTTTTAGTTTTCGTCATTGTAAAATCGTCGATGGCACGAAAATAAGTTTGAATGATTTTATCCGGGCTGTTTTGGAAGCGTAATTGTTGTCAAATACCATATTTGTGTCTTGTAAAGTACGATGTTCTTGGTTTTGGAACCGGTGTCAGATTAATGTTTTATATAATGATTATTTCATATTAGAATTGGGCACATGATCCTATATCAAAGTATAGGTGACATGTGATATTTACGTTAGGATGTAAGAATGTAAGATGATGAACCGCTATCGGTGATAATTAATTACATTGATTTATATTTGTTTATTTTTATGGAACTTTGTTAAATTATTATTATTAATGTTTTGACGATCATAATATGAAATCATGTAAATTGACAATTGTACCTAATTTATAATGTACTATTTTATATTGTGAAATAAATAAATCTATTTATCTAACAAAATTATTCGCTAACGAACTTAGCCACGATACTGATAGACGCACAAGCAATACAATAAGGGTCTGTGTATGTGTGAAGTGCGGGGAGAGGGCAGCGGAGACTCAACAGCACCAGATTTCTGCCTAAGCCTACAAGGCCCCGGCCTAGGGGCAGTGCCGTAAATAGGGCGGTGCCACCGGTGCCCAGGCACAGGGCGTAGACTCTGGGGGGCGCAAGAATGGCCAGACCAGGCAGGACCCTAGGTAAAAAACAAGGGCGCAGTTCTAGAAGCTCGCACAGGGCGCAGAAAAGGCTATTTACGGCACTGCCTAGGGGCCCGGTCAGCCTAGAGGGGCCTCAGCGATGGACCCTTCATTTAAGCCCAAACGCATGGCTTGCTGTGTCAATACCGAGTGCCTAGTGCCCTGGATCTCTAAATACGGGCATGCTAGTCAAGCTTTATCGTACCCTACCCCCGGATCTCACGCGTTCAACTCGCGGCACGAAAGTCTAGCGGTGACCTTGATTGCGCAGTAGCAAAATATAAGGGATCGTAGGGTATTTACACTAACGGACGATGAATTCGGGTCAGTTAAATACCGTCACATTTCCTAAAATACTCCAGGGTTGTGAAATTATTATTGAATCCCGTTTTGATCTTTAATTAATTTTAGATATTATCTGCACAAATAACACTGAAAATAATAGCAATTTCAGGTTTAGATCGAACTCGTAAAAACCCATGAACAATAATGACGTTAACGGAGTGAAATATCGCAAAAATCAAAATTTTTGGATAATATTTTCATGATGAATTAGCGGATATTGCTACTACAGCCAGGTATTGAAGAAAAGTATATTATTTAAATGAAACAAGTGTCAAATATTGAAAAACAACTGTTTCTATTATTTAAATTACGGTGACCCGAATTCTTTGACCGCGGGTTTTAGTAGTGCACGTATATACCCTCCACATTTTGTTTACCTCTAGATTTACCGCGAGCTACCTTACTTCTCAATTAACTTGCACGCCTGAAGCTCAGTACTTCCCGAATAACTGTGTGTCACACTTGGTCATGATGAATCACAGACTACCTCCACTAGACGGAGCATGTTGGGCGGCGCGCGCTCACATCAGATATGGTCAATCGTATAGCATTACGACATTACGCGACCAGCCGCTCTTTCAGTTGCGACCATGTTTCTGACTTGTGTGTGCACCAAACGTGAAATAAATATTTCTGTTCAATCCGACGACAATCTCAAAACATAAAATGATAAAAAAGATGTGAAACACGCGTTGTACTAGTAATATCTACCGATATTTAATCGCACATATGCGTGGTGAGCTCGTGTCGTATGGCATGCTCCGTCTAGTGGAGGTGGTCTGTGTGATGAATGCTACCTACTCGTATCCTTTTCCATACTAGTGCGGCAGTGAAAAGTATTGGTCTAAACGAAATTGCGGCCAGTTGTCAGTTAGAATAGTACTCACAGCTTTGAAGTACGGCATAGTAGGGTCGAGTAGCTTGCCCTTAGGGAACTCGCCTTTCCAGTTGATCTCGTCGAGTAAGTCGATGGTGCCATCGCCCGCGCCCACGATCAGACAGCCGTCCGACATTATCAGGATCGTTTCCACGCCTGTTGAAACGTGTGGCATAGGAAAATGTGGGAATAACTTCATCATCAACCTTCCTCAAGCTAAAGGCAAAATATAAAGACAAGTTAATTGGAAGAGATCACTTAAAGGGATAAGTTCGCCTTTGTATATATACATTTATTTTGTAACCCTGTGCTTTGTCTTATTTTGTGCAATAAAGTGTTTATGCCACACCTGGCCATAAAGTGACTTTTATACCACACCTGGTCATAAAGTGACTTTTTCCGCACGCTGCGCGAACGGAAAAAGCCGCTTTCTGACCAAGTGTAGACATAAAATGATGTACACAACACGGGAGGTAATAAAGAAAGCCCTCGATCGCATATTTACGTCCCTCGCTTGCAGCTCGGGCCGCAAACTTCTGCGATCTCGGCCTTTCTTTGTATTACCACCCTAGTTGTGTAATGTACTATTTTCGCACGCTGCGCGTACGGAAAAAGCCGCTTTCTGGCCAAGTGTAGACATAAAATGTACACAACACGGAAGGTAAGCCCTCGATCGCATATTTACGTCCCTCGCTTGCAGCTCGGGCCGCAAACTTCTGCGATCTCCGCCTTTCTTTGTATTACCACCTACTATTAATGTACTATTACATATACAGTATATCGTGTTTATATAAGTAGTCAAACTTCGGCCGTTTAGGAGCGCGCGATACGTATTCAAGGTCGAGGCGCAGACAGTGCGATCCGTACAGGAGCATTCTGCGCATTCTTAAAACTTTGCTTGTAGACCACTCCGACGGCACATCAGTAGTATGCACAGCTATTTTCAACAGCGGTTACATCAGGGTTTCTTAATCTTTTTTCGCCCACGGATGACCTACAATATTTCAGACGTCTTACGGACCCTTTACGAATGAAATCAGAGAAAAAGACAATCAAGTACATACTTGAAAGTAAGTGTCGTATGCGAGCCACGGACCCCTGGCTCTCGTATCATTCTTAAGCTGTGGTCTATGGACCCCTTAGGGGTCAAGGGGTCCATGGATCACAGCTTAAGAAACCCTGGGTTACATGTTGGTGCTACCTTGGCTGTAGCACAGCGACTCGGGCCGCTTGCCCTTCCGCCAGGGCCCGCACTTGGCGAGGCAGCCGATGAGCGCCGGCTTGCACGCCGCCACGTCCACCTGGGGGTCCGACGGGTAGTTGATCGAGAACTTCACCATGTCGCCGGTCCTGTGACAAGACCACTTACTGAATAACTGGTCATGCAAAAGAGCAAAAACACATGCACGACAAGACAAAAATTGAACAACACCCCACAAAATGTACAACTATACAATGTATGTGTTAACTATACTATGTATGTTTAATGTGCAACTGTTACTTTTAAGAATTGTTATGCAATAGTTACGGTAGATAGTTTATGTCAATCTAGCATTTTAGGCGCTTGGTGAAAAACTGTAAGCCTGTTATGTATTTTTATAACTAAATAAATAAATAATAATAAATAAAACCGACAGCTAGGTGACAGTGGCGTGGCGTGAAAGATATCCTTGGGCAAGCCGGTGCAGATTTGGCGTACATTATCCTTAAAAGCTGTAGAATAAGGTGGTCAAATGCCTGATATTAGGCAAGCCGGCAGGAATCGAGTTCTTTGGACGCCACGCCACCGCTAATTTAGGTGGGTTTGTGAGGCCAATTGTGAAACTCAAAATCGGCTCGGCCGGCATTTGAGCATCAGTTACCGCCTCCTAGGCGGCTTGATCGTTGTAAAAGTGATAATTCCCCTTCACAAATGCACCCTAGTAGATGGGTTGACAACAGTAGCGCCTTTAACCCATCACATACAATATGTGCATATCAAACGTCGAGCTACGGAAAACTAGCCCACGTAAATCAATAACCTTGCCCTTTTTTTTTCAATAAATCTAACACCAATGGTACTATTAAGTCATCGTGTGCCTTGCGATTTGCTGTTTTACAGGATTGTATGTAAATGTAGTAGCGGTTAGGGTGCTAGAATGGGCTAGACGACAAAAAAAAACTGTTTAGTCCGTCAGTTAGATTATTAAAAAATATTGTACACGTATTTTTTCTTTTGTTTGACAAACAAAAAATGACGAGGATAGAGTGCTTAGAAGTTTCGAGTGACGTCACTCCTAGGTAGGTACAATTTTCACCTAGGAGTGACGTCACAAGCCCCCACTCCAGAAGTTTGATGATCTATAACTTTGTCGATTTTTATTATTTTGATAAACCAAAAAATACGTGTCCCATATTTTTCCATAATCTAACTGACGGACTAAATAGACTTATATAGTTTTAACCCAGTCGTCATCCCCATTGCAATAACATTTTCTCACTCTCATGGATATGCATGTTTGCGTCTGTCACGTTATAACATGCAGTTTTGTGGGGATGAGAATGAAGCTTTGAGCTGTCACCCAAACTTCGGGCTGCTAGTTCATCTGATAAGATGAGATAAGATCCTCGGAGGAAGCGAATAGTGTTATATTAGACATCGAGCCCTGTGGGCAGTGAGGTACCTAACTATTCTCTGAAGTCCGTGGCAAAATCGAAATTTTATTATAAATGATAGGTTCCTCGTGTTCTCAAACAGCTTCTCGGGCTGGGGGCCTATTCAGGCCGGGGGCCCATGGCGTTTAAAAAAATATGTTTATTTTCAGATTATACTCAGATCCATAGATTGTTAGTTACAAAACACTTATAAAACTACATTAGTGAACTAATACTAAAAAGATGACATACACACACACACATAAAACCTAAACTACTTATTTTTTAGATCGTACGACATGAAGGTCGGTGTACCGGCGGAGAATATCCGAGTCCCACCTCTCTGCTATCATTCTCAGGATGCTATTAGAGTTCCCTCTCATCTGCAGCCCAAAGATGCTGTCTTTTTCCTTACCAAGGCATAAAAATCCTCAACGCTGGCATCGGCAAACATTCCCGAGGCGCTGCACAATCGAGGAAGCCCAAACAGCATCCTGAAAATGTTATTATACTGGATACGCAGTATATTGTTTAGCCCACTCTGCCAGCTTATGGTTACGCTACTGTGTGAGGGCCGACTCACGTGGTCCCGGCGATGCCGTAGGAGTCGTCGCTGCTGACGGCGATGCAGCGCACGCTCCGGCGCAGCTTGCCGAGCGCCACGTCCACCACATCCAGCGCTTTGCTCTGAGCTCTGATGTTCCATACTCGGAGGTTTGCTGCGACAAGTATATGTATTCATAATTACTGACTGTCTTTACTAACTTTTACCGAACCGATCCTGAACCCATTCTCAAAGGAGGAATAGGTAGAAGCAGTTTCAAGTTTTCGGTTTGGGAGCCTTGACGCGGATAATAGGTTTTGTTCAAAATGACTCACAATCTTCATCTGTAACGAAAGAATTTGGGCATCCCCAGTGGAAAACCGGGAAGTGGCCGCCGTGTACCACTATAGAACAGTGGCGTGGCGTAAAAGATATCCTTGGGCAAGCCGGTGCAGATTTGGCGTACATTTTCCTTAAGAGCTGCAGAATAAGGTGGCAAATGCCTGATATTAGGCAAGCCGGTAGGAATCGAGGTCTTTGGACGCCACGCCACTGCTATAGAATGTACTTACAATCCCTCGACGATCGTGACGAAAGAGTTGGGCCGCAGCGAGAGCGCGGTTAGCGTGACGGCGTCGCCAGTGGTCAGCCGGGACGCGGCCGCAATGCCAGTAGCAACGGCCCCACGCAATCCCAATGCAATATAGAATATACTCACAATCCCCGCCAGTGACGAAGGAGTTGGGCCGCAGCGAGAGCGCGGTTAGCGTGACGGCGTCGCCAGTGGTCAGCCGGGACGCGGCCGCAATGCCAGTAGCAACGGCCCCACGCAATCCCAATGCAATATAGAATATACTCACAATCCCCGCCAGTGACGAAGGAGTTGGGCCGCAGCGAGAGCGCGGTTAGCGTGACGGCGTCGCCAGTGGTCAGCCGGGACGCGGCCGCAATGCCAGTAGCAACGGCCCCACGCAATCCCAATGCAATATAGAATATACTCACAATCCCCGCCAGTGACGAAGGAGTTGGGCCGCAGCGAGAGCGCGGTTAGCGTGACTGCGTCGCCAGTGGTCAGCCGAGGCGCGGCTGTCGTGCCAGTAGCAACGGCCCCACGCAGTCCCAATGCAATATAGAATATACTCACAATCCCCGCCAGTGACGAAGGAGTTGGGCCGCAGCGAGAGCGCGGTTAGCGTGACTGCGTCGCCAGTGGTCAGCCGAGGCGCGGCTGTCGTGCCAGTAGCAACGGCCCCACGCAGTCCCAATGCAATATAGAATATACTCACAATCCCCGCCAGTGACGAAGGAGTTGGGCCGCAGCGAGAGCGCTGTTAGCGTGACGGCGTCGCCAGTGGTCAGCCGAGGCGCGGCTGTCGTGCCAGTAGCAACGGCCCCACGCAGTCCCAATGCAATATAGAATATACTCACAATCCCCGCCAGTGACGAAGGAGTTGGGCCGCAGCGAGAGCGCGGTTAGCGTGACGGCGTCGCCAGTGGTCAGCCGGGAAGCGGCCGCCGTCCCGGTGGCAGCGCCCCCTACACAGTCCCACAGCACCACGCAGCCGTCGTCACGCCCGCCTAAAGAGATCATGTAGCGCTCGTCAGCGGAGAACGTTAGCGCTTCAATACGCACCTAGAAGTAATAAAATAGACAGTCAGTTGGACTGATTTTTTGAGTCCTGATTAATACAATATTTAAAATAACCGACTTCAATCGAACCTATTTGATAAAAAATGTAGTAGTCGCTATAAAAATACCCAAATCGCTATGTAGGTAAAGGTACCTACCTGAGCAATTAGGTAAGTATATACATATTCGAAAAGTTATTCCCTCGATAGCTCCAAGATCCTGTCATCATAATTATCTTGACCTGCTTGCAATGAGATCAACTGAAATCTGTCCAGCCGTCTTCGAATAATCGGGGAACATAAAAAAATAAAAACCGGTCAAGTGCGAGTCGGACTCGCGCACCGAGGGTTCTGTTCAAACTCGTCAGTAGATACGTGGGTAATCCAAGATATACCGTATGGCTTTCTGAGCTATTAGCGCGGCACTTAGCCTGACGTGTTTCTTAACTACATTTGACTCAAACCTACCTTATGCAATTCATGGCTCCCGATCATGGTTTTCTTCTTAAAGTCCCACACCTTGGCTGACGACTTGAACCCGATGTGGTTGATCTGCCCTGAGCCCACATAGGTGCCGTTGGGAGACACGGCGACCGCTGACACGCTGTTCGTGTGTCCGCTGAGGAAGGACATCTTCTTGGTCTTCCAGTGCTGGATGCAGACCTTGTTGCCTATGGGGTAGACGATGTGCTCGCCGTCCGGGTGGACTTTGAGGCTGCGGATGGCGGAACCTGGTGCAGGGACCTGGTGATCTTTAATATATAGGGGCTACCAAAACTATAGGTACCTACCGTGACAAATGTTTCCTATGTGTTTGGGATTCCTGTTAACCATTTGCGTTTACTTCCCCCACTTCATATTTCGTCCACATGTCATTGCTATTTTGTCCATATACCCTATTCGTTCACATCCACTTCGTCGACATTCCCACTTTTACCGCAAAGGTGTATATCGGAAATGCGGCCGTCCCACGCCGAACTGGGAATGTGGACGAATTGAACCCAAAAACGGCATTGCCGTTGTGATAGTAGAGCAAACAACAAATAAAATAGATATATAATAGACGCTGGGCTATGGAAACAAGGCGAGATAACTTTTGTTTCATGTTAGTATGCACTAATATTATCATTTGCAAAGTTTGCATCGCAGTTAGACATACCTATGTGTGTGGGGAGTGGAGTGCGCTTTCAGACATGTGAAAGAGCACTTGAGGCCTACTTGCAGAAATAAATTATTTCATTTCATTACCTACATCCAGGTATACAGTAATTTTTTGGGTCCGGGCGCCCCAAATATATATATTCTACCATTACTGTGTTGCAGTTTTTGGATAACGTTTCGCGTATTAAATCACAAATTTTACGCGAAAAGTAATAATTTATTTTTCAAGAAGTTAACTGAAGTTTATTTTATTTGTTCAATAGCGGTGTAAGTTAGTTTATGTTTATTTGAGTTGAATTATCTATTTAAGTTAAATTATTTCACTCAAGATGTCGTTTTTGTTGACTGTATATTTTAAAAGGTAGTTAAGAGTAATTTTGCGATGAAGACTTAACGATGTAGTCTTAATAGGTACTAAGTAGCTGTTCTGGGTAGTGGACCTCTATCGCCGTTGGCTTTCTGCTGTATAGGTATTTGTCTACCTACATAGACCAATCGCCTTGTAGGCTTTTTGCCACGGTGTACCAACATTTTGCGAGGTAGGCATTATTGACGCCCGGACCCATAAATTGGGTTTAGGTAGCCTTATTTTTTTACAAATATAAAGCCACTTACCATCGAAGCCGATGATGGCGTGGGTTTCCAAATTCTTTACGTCCATAATTAAATTAATTCAAATAATACTCTAATGTAAATAAAGTCTATCAAGTTTTTGATAAGTAAAACATGAGCGTCCGCTGATAAACTTGACATTTGTTTATTTTTTTGGTGGTTGCTAGGAAACAGTTTGTAGGTATTGATGTAACAAGTAGGTTGCATTGCAACCGATATTTTGTTTATGATTTTAACCGGCTTGAAAACGTGTCATTCGGTTATTATTATTACAATCGAACACGTCCTTCAGGCTGCGTTTCCACCAGGGATGTGCGAGGATGCGTAACGAGGGATGTGTTTGTCATGAACCAATATAGGTAATTTCACGAGAGTTGAGGCCACGCACACAACAACACTGTCATGTAATGACAACGGGATTTTGAAATTACTGTTGTTTTTTCGTACCGATAGCAGGTTCAACAGTGAATTGTAAGATACACCAAAAAGTTTGTTTAAACTATAGCCCTGTGTTTATTTACTCACTTATTCATTCAATTTTTTTGCAATGAGTACTTCATGTAGCTGTGTGTAATCATTCACCTCAACTCTCGTGAAATTACCTATATGAACACTTCAAATACCTATCTATTTACATAAGATAAACCCACCGTGTTTGGGCTCATTTTGAAGTCTTGTCATGCAGTCTGCGATTATAATTATAAAAAAGTAGGTACCCTCAGCAATCTCTACTTCTCTCAAAAAAATTTTTTTGACAAACTTTTTTGTAATATCTCAACACTATTTGCAGGAATCTCATAGACAGATGCAACTGTTGGCAAGCTTACCTGATCCGATTAATAGCGTAACATCGATATTACGTGTAAAAGGATAAAAATTATAGGTAAATATGGTTATTGGGCATTCTGGATGAAACTGAACCTTTTTTGTACAGTTACAGAAGTGTAATAAATGCTGAGAGCATTTTAGCTTTGTATAGTGCCGAAGTCTACAATACACAATTATGACACTAACAATACTCTTACCGGGAATACTTCAGAGTTATACAGGCAATAGGCAATATTTCCCATACAACTAATAAATAATCCTGGGAACCTCTAGCTGTGACAGTGCTCAAGTTTATTAGACTAACTTGAGCAATATTGTGCAAGCAATGCAACAAGACTAACCTAGGTTCATATACATATTGAAATAAATACACAGATACAGGTACGTAAGTCTATATTGTATAATATTCAATTAAAATTCGGTCAAAATTGAACATAGTTCAGCAAAAAGTAGCCACTTTAATAATTTATGGCTTTATACGATTCTGAATATAATGACCTTTGCGTACTAAATACCCAGGAGGGCTCGCGGGCCGCAAGTGAGCGTTTCACGGGCCGCATGCGGCCCACGGGCCGTAGGTTGCCGACCGCTGCTTTAGAGGATAGAATCCTAGTTTGCTGATGACTTTCGTGCAGGTTAATTCCTGTTTGTAGAATTGTCTAATTTGTACAAGTTTGTTATTGTCAGATTTGGTCAGTTTCCGATATTTCAGTAATGCATTTTTGCTGAGCTAGCTATATCCCATCTGGCACTAGCTATACTTATCAGTTATTCTTTAAAGTTTAATCCCCCTCACTTAGATATAGATGCGTGCCAAGCATTCAAACCTTAATATTTAAATCTTAAGGTTAAATAATTGCTTAGCAACATTTTTACACCACATAAGAGGGGTTAGCATATATTAAGAGGAATAGTCAATTCAGCAATAATTACTATTATGTTACAGTTTCAAACAAGATCTCCGCACTGTCTTGGCTTTCTCATCGAAGCACTCCTTAAAAGTTTCAGCTTGGAGCTTCAACTCGTTGATCATATACTGCTTCACCACTGACATGAACTCCGATAGCTAGAACAAAAAACACACATCAATAATATTGTATTTAATTGTAACATCACATTAACTTATGGTAACACTAGAAGCTTGAACTTGATTAAACCTCTGGGTATACTAATATAAAACTTATAGAACACTTTCGCTATGTAAAAACAAAATAAATGCAAATTCATTCACAAAAATTATCTTACCAATAGATCGTCCTCTTTCTTTCCAAGTTGAACGAAAGCGCACTTAGGTGCGTGGCTTTTGTGCTCTGCCCAGGGATCGTCATTTGGCTCCCATCCGTCCAGCTCCTTTCCACACAGAAAACACTTGGCGGAATCAGCATCCTCGTCACAAGTGGCAACTGAATAAAATCCAGCTTCCGCCATGTTTCGCACATTACATTTGTTTTTGTTGTCGAATGGCCAGTTCTTAAATGTTTTAATCCTTTCATCAACTCCGTACAATGATCTAGTTTCCACACGCATTTTGTTTGTTTCCGTTTTTATTTACATGTAACAAATCTGACTGATAACTTTAACTTTTCGGTTTACTCGGCGGTTGACTTTTAAAATGAAATTGAAATGTCAAAATTTATTTTGGGAGACGATAATGCACAGCCAAAATAAAGTCCGCCTCGATAATGTACAGCGGCCGCGGATTATCAGGCCGGGCTTTATCGGTCGCTCGATAGTTGGAAGCCAAAAACCAGAGAGATTTTTTTAAATTTAGGTTTGTTAGTCAGCTTGTGTCCATTAGAGCAGAAATAGAAGCTTCGCGCAGCGGGGCTTCGTCGACCTGCTGGCGGATCATAGTTGTTTAGAAAGAACACCAATTATTGAGTTGTACATTATCGGTCCGGGGAATATCGGGCTGAGCATTATCAGTACAGAGTGATAATTTTTTTGTAGTCCCTGAATCAGAAGTAATTAGGGATGTAACGATACATAATTTTGCCGATACGATACCGATACCGATTACTGTAGTAAATAATCCCATCAAAAACATAACATGTAAAAAGATGCAAGTCTCGCAACTCGCAACGCAGTTCTTTTACAAAAAAAAGTTTTGAGATGTAATGTTAAACCAAGTCAGTACCGGGGGGGTGTCCACAGAACTCGATTCCCACCAACTTGCCTATTATTAGTTTATTATAAAATGTCTTCCTCTATGGTTAAATAATATAAGAAGCAAAGTACACCAATTATTGGGTTGCGTATTATCGGCCTGGGCATTATTTGGCCGCGCTTTATCGGGGCGATCAAGTTTGGTTCAGGTCAGGGCGATAATTTTATTGGAAGCCACGTTTTGCACAGGGTGATAAAGCCCAGCCCGGTAATCCGCGACCATACTTGGGGTCGCGAATTATCGCGCTGTATAAACGGGGCCGGGCATTATAGCCGACTCAAAATTTTGTCAAGACCGATAAAAAGAAAACATCTAAAAAATTTGTCTATCGTTACTTTATGTATATTTTCGTGTGGAGAACTGAATATAATTTTTTTTTTAAATGAAATAAGGTAAAATAATCACTTTGCAGGAGACAACATTGAGTTTCTACATAAATTGAGCACGTTAAGTAGGTTATTTAATAGATAATTAAGATTTTTGTGTTCATGCAAAAAGTCTTTTTCCGTTTAATTAGAAAAATACACATCTAGTCATTGAGCACACCGGATGTATACGGAGTTTTTTTATAATATCGTTTGAGATTATGATAAAGACGCCAAAATACTTCCATCTAATATTCAATCTAGAAAAGATTTTATATGGTAACATTAACTCAGCCAATTATGTTCGATCGAGCATCACCTCGACCAATCAGAGTTCAGTTCAGACTTTATTCCGAGCGTTTCCGAATCCGAATCCTCCGACCCGAACAATCGAGCAATAGATAGCCACAGTTTAGCAATTTTAGCATCGCTGAAGTCTGCAGGCTTTGATTTGCGTTTTCTTTTACACATTTAAAACAATACATCGTAGATTCACGCCAACTAAACGTAAAACGATTCCTTTGCCATTCATATAGTCAGTATTTTCGAGATCTTCGTAGAAAATAACGAACCAAAGTGCCTAACCTAACGTTTAGCTATCTTTTGTTATTTTTGTAAATAATTAGCGCTTTCTTTTGTTTTTGTGAGTGTCTTGTGATTACCGCGATTCCTGCGATGGTCGGAGCTGTTTTCTAGCACAGTCCGGGTTTTAAAAGTATTTTGGTAAGTACAATTAAAAATTATTATCGCACCTTGTCGGTCATTCATCTGTAACGAA
The DNA here is from genome assembly GCA_947034925.1 of Eudemis profundana. Taxonomy (NCBI): domain Eukaryota; kingdom Metazoa; phylum Arthropoda; class Insecta; order Lepidoptera; family Tortricidae; genus Eudemis; species Eudemis profundana. Next base: position 20,671,277 of record OX344805.1, on the reverse strand, counting down.
AGTAAAAGGAGAAGTCTAGATTTACATAAATTTGCATTGACCTTTTTCTACTATAATACGAACTACAATATGCAAAAATTGGAAAGATTTATTCACAACACGTGCGGTTTTGGGCATACAAATTATTTATTAATAAGATTGCTAATTGAGGGTTTTGTAATTTGGCCTTCCTTGACTGTCAGATGATTTGAATACACCAACTAGTAACATATAATAGATATGTCTAGCTAGCTTAATTAGCTATTTGGTTAGCTGCCTAGCCTTTTCATTAAACACACTCCTTATTTTAGGTTAGGTTTGTTAGTGAGCTTGTGTGCCTCAGAGCAGAAATAGAAGTCCTGATGTAAAGCATTTTCGGCATGAAATGGAATTTTAGTACAAAAATAACATTTAAAAAGCAAGAAATGAAACTTTAGAAAACCCCGACTAAAAAAAACTCAAAACAAAAAAATTAATATGTTCTACCTAAGGCCAATCAATGCCTTTTATGTTTTAAGATAACTTGGTGTCGGGGGACCTATTATTATTTGCAGTAGGTAGGATATTATTACATGCAGAAGGTCCCTTGACATTAATTATCTTAAAACATAAAAGGCCAAGGTGCCAATGCGTGCTTTTTTTGGTCGCTGGCCGAAATCACGAAGTGAGACACTCCTGCTAATGCTTTTATTAACACACTTTTTCTTGTAAACTAATTTGTAAATGCTTAAACAGAGTCACACAGACATGATTAAATGTAGCGTAATGTGCTTTACTTACTTTTATGTGTTTTTTATTATGTAGTGTAGGGCTTTCTCATAAGCTAATTATGATATAACATGCCTAAATAGGGGTGTCCCTTATAAGCATTATTTAAAACTCCTATTATGAAAACGCATAACAGTCTAGGCTTACGATGATTGAGCATACCGCTTAAATGGCATAATAATAAAAACGCATACAAGTTAATAAGCGTACCAACTGTTTTGGCATACCTGAAATTCGCATAATATTAGGTATTATGCGTTCGGTATAAAATGAGCGTTTCTGAAAAATTGTTTCAAGTTTACACCCGTTGTTCACAGACTCCTAATTTTTTGGTAAATGCTGGCTAAACCAAATTGCTACCAGAAAAGTAGGTTAGGTTTGAACTGCAACGCTAGCAGAAACAAACTGCTACCAGAAATCTAGGTTAGGTTAGATTAGGTTAGGTTTGAACTGCAACCCCAATAGAAAATGAAATTTCTACGTTCGATTAGGCATATTAAAATTGTATTTTTTAATATTTATAAAAAATAATGTTATACTTAGTTATTGTTATACGTATTAACGGTATGCGAAATATAATATGCGTTTTAAAATATACATTTTAATATTATGCGATTATACAATTATGCGTAACAACGGTAGGTATGCGTTGTCAAAATAGGAACATTTACTGTATGCATTTTAATATAGACCCCTAAATAGAATAGGTGTAACTCAATGGAACTCATACTATTATACATCTTTTTAGGGTTCTTCTTTAGCTATAGCATCACTAATTAGATGACGTGTAGTATTGAAAATTTGAACGTCAAATTACACATGTATTAGATTATTGAGTAATTAATAATTATGCTACGATAAGTACGATACACGATAATGGTGTACATTATCTTTTAATCTTATAGGCTGTTCCGTTAAAAATAATTAATCACTACAAAACCCACTTAAATCCTTTTAATCTAGTGAAATCCTAACAGATATTTGAAAATATGAGAGTAATCAGTGCTGATAAGATTACTCGTGTTCATACTTATTGATAAAGATAGAGAATTTAGGTGTGAAATTAGGGATGTAACAATTCATAGTTTTGCCGATACGATACCGATATATTGTAGTAAATAATCTGCGATACCGATATCTTAGCTAAATAATGAAGTATGAACTTCAGATATTTGTATGTCCTTATTATACCTAAAACTTGGCTATATTTAACAGAGAGTCAATGTTGAAAGTCTAAAGTAAAAATAAATAAATTGCCAACTCAATTTTTTTTTTTTTATTAAGAACCAAAGATTTAATTAACAGTAATTATCATTGCAAAAGGTAACAGACCAATACCTAAATTAAGTCAGTAATTGAAATTACTTTTTGCAGATTTTTTTTTCATACAGCAAATTATAAGAGCAAGAGCGTGAAAAGAATTTGCTGTATGAAAAAAAAATATAATAAGGACATACAAATATCTGAAGTTCATACTTCATTATTTAGCTAAGATATCGGTATCGCCGATTATTTACTACAATATATCGGTATCGGTATCGTATCGGCAAAACTATGTATCGTTACATCCCTAATATCACACCTAAATTCTATATCTATTATTTAGCTAAGATATCGGTATCGGTATCGCCGATTTTTACTAAAATATATCGGTATCGTATCGGCAAAACTATGTATCGTTACATCCCTACAAAAAACATTACTAATTTTACTAAACCCCGAAAAGGCGTACTGCAGCTAAAACTCAAATCCCATTATGTTTTTATTCACGTTCTTCTATTATCGTATCAATACCAAATCTTAATCCTCTCAGAAACTACGATAACCTGAAAGTTATTATTCCATTTCTACGCGGACGACAGTAAATCCGAAGAGAGATTTATTTTTATAGCCCCGCGATAAAGTTCCAACTTGGAACTATTACACTGGTAGAGGCGGAATAACCGATTCGGATTGAGCCAAGCGTGAATTTTCCTTCCATTTTCATGTAACTTTTAAATCTTCTATTATAATGACCCCATTCTTACTTTTTGTGGGTATTGCGAGGGTCTAGCCGGTGGTTTATTGAAGTAAACAGGCACTTGATGATTTAGAATTGGTTTTATTCCGAAATATTACATGATGCTTCTATGGCTGCGCTCAGATGAGAACTCCATCAATCTTTAATACACAAACATTACGTTAGACTGACATATAGGTATTTGAATCTTTTAATAATTTTTATCAACACAGTACAGACGGCCAGTCTCTACAGTATACCGTGATGATGGATGGCGTGCTACTTAATTTAGGGATACAGATTAAGTAAATAGTAGTTAGTACAGAAGTCTAACAAAACTGACGTTCGGGTCCGACCATCGGACGGAACGCACCGCATCCGATCGTCTCTATCGCATAACGCGTGCTCTTTCTGGTCGGTGGCTAAGCCCCTCGGGAGGGGCAAAATTTGGTACAGTCGAGTTCATTTACAACTACACATATAAGAGAACAAAAATATCTGAACACGCTTTTATACTCCTGACTATAGGGTCCTGTTCAGATATTTGTGTTTCCGTAAGTGTGTAGATGTAAATGAACTCAACTGTACTAGAAGCCGCGCGGCGAAATCGCGGAGTACGCCACTCCTGCTAGGGTTATGCGCCAGGTGAGGTACGACTAGGGCTTCCAATCCCAGGATTTTTCGCATGGCCGATACCAGGATCCCGGGACTGGTTATACGATCTAATCCCGGGATTGGACGACAAAGCTCAACTATTATAGTCACCATTGCTTTGCTCTCTTCCCGCACCTTGTCGCGTACCATTGAGCAATTTGAGCATAAAAAAAAAATCCGGCTCCAAAAAGTTACAGACTGGAGTCTTTGTAGTGCACTCGCATGTCACGCTCCCGTAGGTTTGGACTGTGGCTAGGTACTATGGAATCTTATTCCGCATCAAACCATTGATCCCGCAAGTCTGTGGGATTGAGGATCAGTGGCGTGCATAGGGTTTTTAGTTAGGGCAGGCAGATTTTTTAACTTGCCCAAACACACTAGGTCAATACACCGATCACAGCTAAAACACATAATTAAACGTCAACACCCAAATACAAACTCTGCCAAACACAATTTCACGGGAAATTCAATTAATAACGTAAGAAAACCGCTCCGAACCGAACTATATAATAACTTTAAAGGAAATTTGAATATTTTTCCAACTATTCAATGCTTGCGCCGCAGAAAAAAACGATTATAAACAAACAAACCACCTTGACAAATTAAAACGCTCCACATTACGGCTAAAAAGCAAAACAAAAGCTACTTCTTTATTCTGGCGCATAAAACGTGCTGCGCTGATTGGCGGCTCAGGCGGCCGGTCTAGAAGCTATTTGTGTGTGTAATTTTCGTTTAAGTGTGTGCGCTGGGCAAATCCGTACATAGTTCACGGACGATATTACACAAGCGCCTTGTGAGAGTGTGTGCCCTCCCGTGGGCACTACGCTTGCCTGCCTTCGTCGGGGGCCTTGCGGTGCGTTGGGCTGAGCGAGTCGGGTTGGCGCGCAAATTTAAATCGCCGCGCATGCCGTTATGTAGGTAAATAATAAAATATTACATTGTATTAGGGAAGAAAAATATAATGTGGTTTCATTTAATTTAATTTCATATTATTTTCCTAGGGTAGGCAGTGCCTATTTGCCTATATGGAATGCACGCCACTGTTGAGGATGCCCGAAATTCTATCAGTCATAATTTTGTGTTTAATCGATTATTTCAGTCCCGCATATCCTCTGGGATCCCGCGAGGATAATCCCGCAATAGATACCTTACCTAGTATCTATTACGTGTGGACTAAAAACTGCCGAGCTGGTAGCGACTTCGTTAGTCGCGCGCCGGAACATGACTTGTCACTGTCATATTATATTGAATAGAAAGAGATAGATAGTATTTATCACAACTCTTTGTCGCGCGTTACAGTTGTGTTATGAAGTCTGAAGTCCTTAATTGGGGCGGGAATAACAAATTAGAACCCAACTCTGAGTATGACTGAGTAACCCTACGTAACTCTGAGTCCTACGTAATGTTTAACCCGTCTATATTGCCCAAAGGACCTTTGCAAAGGTTAAGGACTATAATTCAATAGAATATTGTTTGCTTCATAAATAAGGCTTATTTATGTAGAAGCTGCCTCATTCAATTAAGGGTTTACAAGAAAACTTGGCGTAAACATGGCACTCAATGATCGGCGACGCCAATATACGGTCGTATTATGTTGAAATTGAACGCCCCGGGCTAATACAATTTGCCGGCCGAGCGAAAAGCACAGTTAGCCTCCGCAGCGACACGTCTTGCGCACGACACACCATGTACAATATGCTGCAAATCAAATCATTTAATTTTGCAATTAGGCCTCAAGCGCTCTTTTACAGGTCTGATTCTATTCTTTTTATCTTATGCGATACAGATGCATGTTCCCATTGGCTGCTACATGTGTCGTGGCTGCCTTATGCTAATGGTACTGCGTGGGCCGCCCCTCGACCTCCCGCCCTAGGCCATGGCTCTTGGCTCTAGGGCAAATACGCTCTAAACATCTGTAGCTCGAAGGAGCTGTTTAGAGCGGCCAGGCCACGTATACGAGGCACGAACTGGCCGCGATTTCGCTTTTTAGTACACATTATCACTCGACTCTCATACGGTGACTGCATACTATCAGGCATGCCGTACGATTCACTCGTTTACCCTAGTAGTATAAAAAAAAACTAAATGGAATGGAAATGTTACCATCCATTGGTATTATTACCTTTATACCAAAACAAAGAGTGCAGTGTGCGTGTGTGTAGGTTGCGCTAGAGGTACCTAGTTAATACTTATTAAAACACGTGCAAAGGCGAACCATATTGTGCAAACACTTTATTACTCTTTGTTTTGTCCCGCTTGCCTTATAGCTCTTTAAGATAGAGCATGTACACTACAGTCCTGAAGTAAAACGCCGTAACTGGTTAAATATATTCTTACGCTTATGGTCATGAAACAATATCTCTTTCTATTTTCCATCAGGTAACACCATCAGGTGACATTTCGCGGGTAAAGGTACCTTATGGTCGTTGTCGCTTGCGTCGTATCCGACTCTGTTACTATAGGACATCAAGATAGAAGGACGCAAACGACAATGTCCATAAGGTACCTTTACTCGTGGAATGTCAGATATTATCTGTCTCATTTTGAACATATGCAACAGAAAGTGATGGGTGAGCCACCTTAGAATTGAAAAAAATCTAACGAAAGATCGGATAGTTGAGGTGGGGTATTCTAGTCGGGTCCTACCTAACCCATAGCATCTACTCTAATCCTAGGTTTAAGAGATACAATAGGTACAATAATACTCCAATACTTTATAACACACCAAAAAAACATTACAATTCAAACTTATATACAATAGGCGGTCATATTATTAAAGAGCGATCTCTTCCTGACAACCTTTGGGTTAAATCGGGCTGTTCTGGCTTTGGGGCTTTTCTGATCTAGTCCGACCCTGAAAGAACTTATAACCTTGCAGGCGCAGGCGGAAACCGGTATTTGCTCCATACAAAAATACCGGTATTCTTTCCGTTCTTATCGTTCTTTGGTTTATTATTCCGTTTTTTAACCAGACAATCTAATAAAACGAAATCATGACTTAAATACATTCCTGAGCTCTACATAAAAAGCATAAAATAATTCAAAATATTGGGCTATTTTGGGGTTTTTGCAAAATACCGGGTTCGAGCCCTGTTGAAAACATACATTTTCCATTTCATTTGTTGGTGTTTGAACAATCCCATCCCACTAATATTATAAATGCGAAAGTTTGTGAAGATGTTTGGATGTTTGGATGTTTGTTACCTTATAACGGGGTAACAACTGGATGGATCAAGCTGAAATTTGGCATGCAAGTAGACCAAGTCCTGGATTGAAACATAGGATACATTATATCCCGGTAAAGAGTTCCTTTGGGACAATAACGGGAACAACGCGGGCGAAGCCGCGGGAAAATGCTAGTTAATTATACCATTATTATCAGATCTGATAATAATGTTGACAGCGACTGAAGTTGACGGCGAGTAAAGGTCCCCGGCCCTGCTTTTTAGCACGCGAGGTACATACACTCTTTCCTCCTATCTATATATTTATGTGACAAAGGACACCTGCAAGGCACGTGCCTCGATATGCTAATTGGTTGACAGCTATTTGCAGTTGACAGTAAACTTTACGAATCACGTTTTGTAGGTTTTGTTACTTCGAGGACATTGACTAGGATTGCCGGATTTATACGCAAATTTAGTATATATGACCGTGAACATAATATAAACCATCGCTCATGTTTCGTCACTCAATTAATCGAAGGTTAACGGGGAGTCCATTCACTCTCATCTATTCTATGAGAGTAGGCCTGTGTCCAGCAGTGGGAGTTTAGGTCCTTTAAATTAAAATCCAAATTGAAGTCAGAAGGTCAAATTTAAGGTTTGCCAACGCGGTATGGGTCATACACGTTCAGGAAAATGGGCGTCTTTTCTGTGGACAATACAAAAGTTAACGACTTGTGTACATTTTACTTATCCTTTTATCATACAGGTTTTATGAAAAAGACGATTTGCATAAGTCTATGATCCAGTAAGAAAATTAGGCTTTAAAGCGTAACAATTTTATAATGTCCACAGGAAAAACGTATAACTTTAACTCATACTAAAAATATTTTTGACCCGTATGGAGCGTAGCATTTTGGGAGTAAAAAGGACAGATCGCGCCCGAAACACCTCGCTGCGTTCCTAAACACGTATAGCTGACGTTGCAGCGAAAATCACCACTTAAATTGCACTGGGCCGGGCACGTTAGCCGCGTGCATCCGGATAAATGGGCCAATATCGGGATCCCGATTGGTCATACTAAAAATCCCGGGATTAAAAGCCCTATTAGTCACCAATTCGGATGTTGACTAATGTTGAATTTTACAACATAATATAGTCACATGGATTAGAAAATACTAAATTATCATAACACAACAGAAATAAACCAAAAATGTATAAAAAATATAAAGTAATGAGACCGCAAAGTTCAAAAAAAAAAGATATTTTTTTTATCGTCTTAAAGAAAAATTAAAGTCAATTTCGGAATGCTTAAATAACACTGAAAAAATAAATATATGACAACTATGTGCTTAAACGCACTTTTTCGTGCTCAAAATGGCAAAATGCTATTTTTATGCCACACCTGGCCATAAAGTGGCTTTTTCCGCACGCTGCGCGTACGGAAAAAGCCGCTTTCTGGCCAAGTGTAGACATAAAATGATGTACACAACACGGGAGCTAATAAAGAAAGCCCTCGATCGCATATTTACGTCCCTCGCTTGCAGCTCGGGCCGCAAACTTCTGCGATCTCGGCCTTTCTTTGTATTACCACCCTAGTTGTGTAATGTACTATTTTCATACAACTTAGTACAGCGATAGAATCGATGACGTCATAGGAACATCCCGTTTTGTATAGACCGTTTTCAATGCTCAGTTCAGTGCGTTCTGCTACTTTTAATTACAATTTGTGGCCGTTATACTTATACAAACGTATTAGGTGTCATATAGATATTTGTTCCTCACAAATAGTAGAATCGATTTACGACAGAAAAAAAATCGAGTCAACAGGCGAATTGAGTGCCGCAGGATGGGCGGCGACGGTAGTGCAGGCAAGGCGGTGAAGATGGCGGGACGACTTACAAGTGTGTAAGTCGTCCCGCCATCTCCGTCTTGGCCGATTGCCCGGAGGCTGCAGCAAATAGGGAGTAGTGGAGATTAATGGAGAGGTCTTTTCCCAGCAGTGGGACGCTCTTATAGTCTAAGAAAAAAAAGTCATTTAATTCCGATGCGATATGAGTTTAATCCACATAAAAACGAATTGAGATTTCCGTAGTCTTTTTCTAACCGCACAGTTGACAATCCGCCATGTGGTGCGCGGCAGCTACAGGGGCAGATGATGATGATAACGAAATGGTTTAATATGTGACTTAATAGAAGACATTATGCCACACCTGGCCATAAAGTGGCTTTTTCCCGCACGCTACGCGTACGGAAAAAGCCGCTTTCTAGCCAAGTGTAGACATCAAATTATGTATACAACACGGGAGGTAGTAAAGAAAGCCCTCGATCGCATATTTACGTCCCTCGCTTGCAGCTCGGGCCTTTGTTTTACCACCCTAGTAGTGTAATGTACTATAATGGCCCTCAGATTGTATTGTCTTTGCTTGCTATGCACGCTCGTATAAATAATCACTTCATGCCATGTTTGCATGTTTTAGCCCCTTGGCAAACAATGTGCTATTTCACTTTGAATCCCAGATTTACAGCGGATCAGTTTCCATGTGAACAGAAATCGTATTCGGAAAATTAAATCCGCGTTTAAGGTTGCCACTGGTGTAAAATAAAAACCTTTTTTTTTAATTACGTTTGCGACCGGAAAGAACTTCAGAGAGGTTTATACGATTGAAATTACGTTATTAAAAAAAAATAAGTTCATGAAACATCGCATACAGTTTCTACCAAAGTATGATTTTTTTTCTGTATTGAAGAAATTTCTTACGACCATGATGGTGAAAAGTTAAGAAATCAAGTTGAACTCTTAAATGCAGCCATAACGTATGCCTGTTTAAGTCTTTAACTACCTATAAAACTAGAATATATATGCCTTGCACTTCGTCGGCGAGATCGACAGTTATAACCCTCTTTTATGCTATACCAAGTCGTTCCACCATAATATCAAGTAAGACAAGCTACAGAAATATCAAAGGCGAACTTAAAGTAGAAAGCCCTTAACCCTTAAAGTAGAAAGTATGGTTAATAAACAGCATTGTCTCGCTTGCGTTTTTTCGAAGTGGCATCCCTATTCGGTGTAAATAGCGCGGCTTCCGGGATGATACGGGATAGCGCGATCGATGCGCTCGCCGCAATGCGCTTCGCAGCCGATTAACGCGCCAGAAAAACCAGAGCCTTAAACATGGTGGCTGTATGTATAACGGCCTGGGTCCGGAAAAAAAAGTCGGGGCTTGACTATGGCAGTGTTGCAATTGATCTAACTTGGTAGCGTTAAAATTCGCTGGGTGCGCGATGACAGCGCCAACTAGCGGTTACAAATACGGCGGACTTTTTTTTTGTGTTTTGTGGCTTTTGCTGCATGGCACTTTGCCAACTAAAAACGTAAATTTCGCTAGTACAAAGTGACAGCTGGTCTGCCGAAAGTTCCTTTTTTGGCCATGACGTGCGCTGCGATCGTTTCGTGGTTCCCCCACCTTATACTTCGCACCCAGCGAATAGTCAAGAGCAAACGATTAATGAGCCTCGTTTTGCGTGACTGATAGCATAAATAATGTCGTAAATTAGGGCACGAATTCATTCAAAATCTTACAATGAGTAGATATATAAATATTGTATGCCACACCTGGCCATAAAGTGGCTTTTTCCGCACGCTACGCGTTCGGAAAAAGCTGCTTTCTGACCAAGTGTAGACATAAAATGATGAACACAACAGGGGAGGTAATAAAGAAAGCCCTCGATCGCAAATTTACGTCCCTCGCTTGCAGCTCGGGCCGCAAACATCTGCGATCTCGGCCTTTCTTTATTTTACCACCCTAGTTGTGTAATGTACTATTAGCATCCATTGAGGTATAAAGTACTAACGTACGTACGTTAGTACTTTATACCTCAATGTTAGCATCGAACATAAGTTACTACGAGTATAACTTTATAACGTGAATCTACGGTAATAATACTGGCATTGTCTTGTAAGTATAGTATGTTGAGAATCTTATGGGCTGATATAATATCGTGCTTGGAATTCATGTTTTGCATTTCATAGTGCTGTGTCGCTGACCTTGTGGCTGAATGGGCACCGGTCTTTGTCTCGTTCCAAGTTTAAATAAAAAGCGGGCAACCGAGACGCTGGCTAGACGAGATCGTTCGAAACAGTGTTGTCTATGATTTTGTTAGATTCGCTAGTTTTATTTCCTTTCTTCTACATAGATGCATTTAGGGCTTTGCATTTTTAGGGTTCCGTAGCCAAAATGGCAAAAACGGAACCCTTATATTTTCGTCATGTCCGTCCGTCTGTCTGTCCGTATGTCACAGGCATTTTACTCAAAAACTACATGATGGATATTGATGAAATTTGGAATATAGGTGTCTTTTATGAGCCGCTACTTAGTTTGGTATATATATAATTAAAATAAATATTTTTAGGGGGGGCACTTCATACATGTTAAAGACAGTAAAAAAATTTTTTTTCAGCAAATATCAACGTGTGGTACATAGTTCGACAGCTCTTTAAAAAACACTATAAGGTTGCTAAGTAATGTTTTTGATTAAGTGAATGTATTTGGAAATAAACGCTCCGAAAGTTGTGTAAATTGTGTCCCCCCCCTCTATTTTCTAAACCGTGCGTCCAAAAAATATGAAAAAAATCACCAAGGTAACGCTTAATTAATACTTTCAATGAAAATTATTTTCAACAAGATCGAATGTTCCGTTTTTGAGTTATTGCCGATAAACTGCACTTCTCAACAAAAGGACGTAATTGCTACGAAGATACGCCCTTTTGTTGTTGTACTTTTTTACATCGTATTTTTTACCTTATAGTTACGGCTATGGAACCCTACACTGAGCATGGTCCGACATGCTCTTGGCCAGTTATTTATAATTTACATTTAGTCTATGACTGCTGAATATTATCAAAATATTAAATATATGGAAGCCTTGCTTTGATAGATAAGCGAAAATTTCCCGAGAAAAATTTCAAAAGCATTTTTTGTTCTCACCGCCATATTGCTAGATATAGTAATACTAGTAAGTAATATTAGAAATTAAAGATATAACACTCCGAAATATTCCCACGCTGGCTCTAAAGAAGTTTACCGAAACAGCAGTTAGAAACTACCCTCTCCTGATTAAACAGAAATGAAAGTAGTTGAGATGGGCTCCGGTCATTAGGGATGTGTCTAATTTGGGAAAGTTTTTGAAACTATTGCAGTGAAGTCAACTGTCGTTGAGCAGTCTCATTATATGTTTTATAAAGTGTTGTAACTACTAATTGAGTACATTAACGAATACTTTCTGAAAAGTAATTGACCGAGCGGGTAAGGGAAGTCTACAAGTTGCCAAGGGGCAAATCGTCGTTCTAAGTTTGTAAGTTCGATGATACCTAAGTCGAGTACCGTTAATCTGTCTTCATGAAAGGACCCCGCTGCAAACTTGGGGAAAAAGTGGTTTCAGTTGAATTTCACTAAATTTTACTATAATGTAGATTCAACTCTCCTGATTATTTTTGACGTGATAACGTCTTATAATTCGATGAAGCCGGCTGCAAGCACGAAAAAGTTTGACGTCATTGGCCGTTACCTTGAGGGGCCGTTACCTGTCAAATAGGTACTTTATATTATTCCAGCACTAAAGTCGTTAAGACGATAGTTTCTTACAAATTGTTAATAAATTAGCCCTTATTCCCTAAGATACGGCTGTCAAAATCTCTATTGAATGACAAGAGACACTGCTGAGTTTGGCAAAAATCTTTAAATTTAAATAGTGGATGCTGCTTTGGCAGTTCCGTTTTACGCCTGCTTTAATCGTAGTTTAAAAATTATTAATACAAATCTTTGACATTATATTCGTGGAACGGCAGATATTTACACTGGCCACTTAGCCATCATTTTAGCGTGTCAATGTCATTGTAGCAGCTTATTGGGAAAAAAGTCGAAGTCGAAGTCGAAGTCAAAGACAAAGTCAAAGTCAAAGTCAAGGTCAACGTTATCACGTTCGACTATCGTCAGTAAACCGACTTTACAGACAACCGATTTTTTTTTTATAAGGGCACAACTCTCTCAGATGTATACTTTCTGAAATAATCAATTTATTTATTTTATACAAAATATATGTTTTACGTAATTCTTCTTTTTTGCTCTGTTATGCATGTCGTTCGTAACATAGATAATTGAGAAAATGCAATGTCAACGTGACAGAAACATTACAAAGGTCATAATTTTATGTTCAAAAGGTCGCATTTTTATGTAAGTAGAACCAAATCTACCATGGATAACTGCTATAATTCACCCGGTATTCTCACCATATTGGGACGAATCAATAATACAGGCGGATATAACTGACAGTTGGAGGCTACTTTGACTTCATTACGTCAGTAACTGTCAGTGCATATCATTTTGTAATATATCGATTTTAGAAAACACGTCGCGTGATTAAAAAAATATATGCTTGATTATTTCAGAAAGTATACATCTGAGAGAGTTGTGCCTTTATAAAAAAATAATCAGGAGAGTTGAATCTAGATCATAGTAAAATTTTGTGAAATTTGACTTGAACCACATTTTCCCTAAGTTTGCTGCGCGGTCCTTTGGTACGATACTACAACTGTAAGGTTATTTTGCGACGCTGTCTGCATGAGTTCCGTTATCGTTGCGTGTATCGCGTTGACATGGTATTTTTATACGGCCTTGGTCTCTTAAAAATAGTCCGGGATGTATTCGAACTATTATAAGATTTCGTTTTCTATAACATATGATATCTGCTGGAGAAGTTGTTATTCTTATTAGAAAACATTTTGTAATACTGTTCCATTAAGAATCTTCGAAGACAAGCCTCTCAACAGGGATCCCCTTGTTTACCATAAAATTATTAGTCATAATGTACAGTGTTTGTTTTTCTGAAACGGTAACATTATGGGAGACAATGTAGACCCCTCTTTAAGACCGCTCATTCCCAAAATACCGCATTCCTAAAATACCAGATTTTGAAAATACCAGATTCTCGATACATCAAATTCTCCGTATACCAGATTCCCAAAATAATACATCCAAGAAAGTTATTTAGATCCTTGAGTAACTTACGATTTTCTAACGTAGTGTAACGGGAATGTGGTAAGACAGGAATCTGATAAATCGAGAATCTGGTATTTTGAAAAATCTGGTATTTCAGGAATGCGGTATTTTGAGCACGAGCGTTTAAGACGTATAAAAATACGAAGCGATTGGTTGAAAAATTTGATGACATTCACCGGTGTCAGAAGTATCAGTGTTGGTTGATCCAAAGAGCCATTGGAGAAGTGGGTCCTGTACGAGACATCATTTTTAAATTTTCGCTTCAAAGAACCTTAGTATGAGGTGGTATGTACTCGCATGTCCGGTCGTCGGTCAATCAATTGCCAGCTAATGGAGAACAATTGCACTCTGCCCTCAACCAATGCCAACACGTTGGACGAAATTAAAAACAATCGTGAGCCAATAAATCGTAGCAATCAAAAGTAATTAAAACTTCCCGCCCATCTAGATTGTCTTTCGAAAGTGTTTTATGTACCTGTTTGCCTAAGCTCTTACCGGAGTAAAAAGATTAGTAATCGTTTTTTTACGCTTTACGGATCTTTTAAAGGTCGTTCAGTAGTGATTCAGTAATTATCGCTATATTTATAGGGATAGTATTAAATTCGGTTTCATATCTGTTCTTCGGTAAACAATGTGCGGTGGGGTTTTATTAAAATATGTGGTCGTAAAATTACGATAGGTCTATGGTTTATACTAACATGGAGATTAGGAAAATAGCCTATTTATAAGAAATTAGGTTTTGTTTCGACGCGTACCAAACTTGTTTTCTTTACCCTTGGAAAAAAGTGGATTTTTGGAATACAAAGCAGGCAATCTGAACCATGAACCATACATTTGAAAAAAAAAAACACATACATTGCTCATTGCTTCGGTAGTGAGCAAAAAAGGAAAATCATTTAAATACACCATGTTTAAGACATTGTAATGAAATATCAGAAGTGTATCGGTACTAGACGACACGGATATGTCCCCGGCATCCTCTGTCCCTTTCTCTCCATCGCCGTAGAGCGAAAGGGATAGGGATATCGTGGTCAACGTATCGATGTCTTTATCGGTAGGTGTTTCAGTTTTGATTCAGTTGGAACCATGCTGTTCCTTTTAATGGATTTTTCTATGCTATTGTGGCTTAATTGCTTTTCCTAGTTGCGTCGTCTGGTTTCAGTCGATACCGTTATTAATGGTGGGAATTAAAGATGCTCTGTGACCCAAAACACAGAACACTGCTTAACGACAATGATTGATGCTAAAATCCATTCTCTAACGGCTTAAAGCTCGGGTCTCTTCTAAAGTTTCAAACAGGTTTCTATGTATATGGTGTAGTAGTTGCAGAAAATCTCCACATTTTTGTTTCATCATTAATCTGATTCGTTCATGGGTATATCATTAAGAGGCTGAGAAGCTTAGACATAGACATCGATGTAGGCTATTTTCTCCCAATTGTTTAAGATGAGTCTTGATGTTTTTTCGATGTTACCGTTGAGTTCAGGACTGTTTAATATGCTGCATATAGCTTGCTATGGGTAGTTGACATACATTGTATTTATTTTTTATTAGGAATGTCGCGTCAAACACCACTCTAAATTAGTTGACTATTGTCCATAGTTTTCTTATAATAACGATTGGACACATTTAAAATTTCCCAATGCTTATTAAACGAATATACTTCACCTTCAGTGTTTATGTCAGCCACCGTTTTCCTACATTAACTATGTGATCTATGTTGTCTTTTGAAATATCGCCCTAAGACATTGTAGTGACTGCTGCTACTACATGCTTATCGTTCTGAATTACGAGTATTCTTGCTCTCAATTTCATGCACATCTAATTTACCGACTGACGTCTGGATATCCTAATAAATCCACCGCCGCCCGTCGAATTAAAAACCTTCTCAGAGCGCTCAATAGGTACTCCATTTAAAACCGACGAGCCCCTCGAAGCGGATCTACATTAAATAGGTATCCAGACTTGGAACTGGGTCAGCCGCGGCTATTCCTATCAGCTTTTATTTGATTAGGCCTTTGATATCTGTTCTGTGCCATTGTTCAGGTATGCGGCATGTAGGTCGATTCAGGACAGGCTTTGTTTAATTTGGTTTTGAATTCGTTTTCTGGCTTTTGTTGTGAAACAAAATTGTCTCTGTGAAGTGTTGCCGTGAAGATACAGTAATTTGGGGTTGGTGGCTCAGAGCTCAGGGTTTTGTACACGGTGTGAACCTGCCCTCGCAACATTTTGCTTCTAGAACTAACATTTTGGTTCTGGAATCAAAATACTACTTCTCCGCCGTTTCACTCTTGGCAGAGCGTGGTCACGCTGAGGCGTACACGTCAGTGGTATAAGCGGACATAGCTCTCCGCACCATCTCCCGCCGCCTCTTCCTATTAGCAGACTGTCTGGCACACTCAGAAACGCGGTTTCCTACAACGCTACAAAAGAAACGCTACTAGAATGTGGTATTCTCAGTCACGATCCTATGAAGAGATTTAAAACTTACATACTTTACAACTTTTTATTAAACATCTTTCTGTCAATCTTTTATCCCTTTCATCGGTCAATTCCACTGAGAGGGTTACGAGAAAATCAAAGTTCCATCAGTTCTGTGCGTTTAGTGGACTAGTGAAAATGAACTAGATACAAAGGGTCACAACTCTATTGTAAGACTTGAGCTCCTATGTACTTTTATATGTGACTTGTACCCCTTTTCACTACACTCACAGAGTTAGGTATATTGTTAAAAGGAAAATGGAAGTAGGTTGAAAGAATGAACGAATAGTCACTTAAGTTGGCTTCACGCTACTTAGCGACGAGATAGCTCATTGTTCGTGGATACATAGCGTTAAACAGCAACTCATTGTCTGCATGACAATACCGTTTTATAGTCCGCTCAGCAAATTGAATGGCATTCGAAGACAGTTTGGTTAACCTACCTTAGTTTTAAATGAATGAAGCCCATTGTAAATGCTATGTTGACTTTAAACTGGGTTACAATCGGGACAATTGGAACTCATTTCCTGGTACATAGGTCAGAAATTCATGCAAAGGTAAGCGCAGTGTAGGACGCCCTCAGACTCGGTGGACAGACGACGTCGTGAGAGTAGCGGGGAGTCGGTGGATGCGATCTGCACAGGACCGGACTCTGTGGCGATCTATGGAAGAGGCCTATATCCAGCAGTTCGTGGCTGATAGATAGATAGGTTCAACATTATATCACCCTATAATGGGATCTTAAAAACTTTACAACACGGTTCAGAAAAACGAAACCATCAGAGCGCTTTAATGAAACATACATTACAAACAGTATATTATTCTCGAGCCACGAGTTCTCTCTAATTAGTTTAAGTTTCCATATGTTTCCTTGGCAGCACAGAAATTGCATTCAGAACTTACTCGGGAGGTTTACGATTGGAGTATAATTAGAAAAAATCACGCTCACGTCTCAGTCTCAGCACGTTTATCTTTATTATAATTATGTAGTTCAGATGTGTGGAAGCATGCACGTGCCACTCGTACCAGTTATGACGGCACAAATTGGTTTAAACGAACCCTACACCGCTAAAACGGATTATAATACAAAGCCCCTGTTAACATGCGTTGAAGTTTTTATGGAATCGGGAGTTTTACTTAAAAAAAAAAAATTTGCAATTAATGTATAATTGATGCCCGTTTATTTTTTTTGTCATCCCGCAGTAGGGTCAGGAAATTTTGAATCTCATTTTCGTTACGCCCAAACTAAATACTTATAAGGGAATTTTTTTATCAGTTTCGTTACTATTTTCCCTTATATTTAGTTAGGGCTTAACGAAACTGAGATTCAAAATCTGTACGCAAAAGTTTGGACATTTTGGACAGCTTTTTTATTTCATACATGAAAAGTGCTAATGATTCTGAGTATAATGGTATAAGACACACCATGATCAGACAAAAAGTAAAAGGTACATATTTTCTGCAATTGACCCAGTACATAGTGTCCCACTAATGGGTAAAGGCGCCTCCCCTAGATTTCCATGTTATCCTATCGAGAGCCTTTTCTGGCCAGTTATTAAGGAACGCGTTCTGTAGGCTTCACTGGGGTACAAACTGTTGGTTCAATGCAAAGCAAAGTATTGGCGTGCTAGCAATAGTTTGCGTAAAAGTTGGAAATCCGCATGCAAACTCACCGGTGCCAGAAGTTTAGCATAGCTCTTAGATGGCTTACATAAAACAGCGTGTTTTAGTAGCAAAACAGCTTTTCTGTGCAACAAAGTTTGTAGCGCAGCGATTTGTATTTAGTTGCCTATGTTTGATTTACCTTCATAACATAAGTTCGCAGTTATTTCCAGTACTTGTAGTTTTTATGTTTAAATAATAATTTGTAATTTTTACTATGCTATTTATTATATATAATGTGAATATAAATAAAAATAAATGTTGCGGTAACGTTACGTGCCATTCTTTGTCCATTTGGTTTAGTTAAACTATAAAGTTTATAATATACGTCCATAAATACCAGTAGATAGATATTGTTGTTAGATTACAGTGCACAAGCCCCAACAAGAGCCTTAAAGTATGCGAAACAGTACACCTTAATAGCCTATTAAAAAACGTGTAAATATTACGATACATTTTTTTGCTATCTATCAACATCATTCATTAGTTTATTAGCTGTCTAAATACTTACATGAACATCAAATGAACACCAATCCGAACCTTACAAGACTCCGTAAACATAGCTGCACTTGCATTTAAAACTGCCTAATCCTGTAGGCGTATGATGCTACGCTTTGTCACGTGATAAATAAATGATAAAGCATCCGTCACTTTCACACACTATTTGTCAAAACGTGACGGATGCTTTATCATTAATTTATCGCGCGACAAAGCGTAGCATCATAAGCTTACTGCACATGTTCTCAATTAGTGATAAGTAGCTACCATTCTACTCTTCCTATTGAGGGCACGGAGCTATTTCCACGCCGAGTTCACTGTCAGTACGGCTTTTACGGCCACTTCGAGAATAGGCTCCAGAGACGTGAATTCAGGTCACACGGGATGCTTTGAACACTGCCTTTAAGATGCGGTTACCTTTGCAGTTAATATTCAACTACTGCCTTTTAATGACAGCAAAATGTCTAGTAAAATAATGAGGGTGTTTAAAAATCATAAATCCACCAGGTGGCAGCAGGGTGGCGAATGGTCTATTTGGCAGTAGATGTCAAAATCAGGTGATGTGATTGGTGGATTTTGACACCTACTGTCAAAAAGACCATTCGCCACCCTGCTGCCACCTGGTGGATTTATGATTTTTAAACACCCTCATTGTTTTATACGTCATCTGTATCGCGTTTGCTTGCCCCAGCTGTTACACTGTTTGTCTACGAAATTTCGTCCTATACTCCAGAGGAATTCGAGGTTTTTATAGTTTTGTCCCGTTTAGACATTTTTAGCTACTTATCAAAGGGATGGGGGACGCAATTTGAATTTTGAACTCGAGAATATCTTTTATGTTATTTCAACGTCTGCCAGAGAGTACTGACTGACTGAGCGAAGATTGCATGTTTGTATATCTCTGTTCTGATCGTCATTTATGTCTTACATAATGTGCTATATTGCTTTCTATCGAGCTCTTACGCCGAAGTGCATCGTTAACAATATAATTGCCATGTCACTTTGGCAAGAGTCGCAGACTATTTTAAGAATACTGCCATTAAATACATTGTCCTCTTCGTCTATTGTTCGTCAGTACCCTTTATTGCCCAATATAGTTTTATATGTTTCTGTCACGCTATTTTGTATTCAGCATAGTCTTAAGGGGAGAAAAATGTATTGTAGTACTAATAAGAATTAAATAACATGCAGTACTTTATTTTAGGTTCCGTCAAGGCCACGCGCCACGATTTCTAATTATTTGACATGAAATACATTTAACCAAAGGTATGGTACATAGAAAAAGGCAACTAATATAAATTATGTGGTTTACAGTTAGTTTCGATGCTGGCGAGAAGCAATAGTTTATTTCTGGTTTTTACATGAACAGTGACTGGAGTAGGTAGTTAAAAAGAGTAAAGCAGCCCTTTACACAAAAATAACTTGGGTAAGTATGTAATGTACGATGTATCATTATTATGTATTATAGGACTTGCAGTACCTTACTTCGGAAATGGACGTATAATCTCGGTCTGAAGTTCATTTCTCACGACCCCATGACGTGACAACTTGATAAGCCACTTTCTCCATGTTAGTCAAGGCAGTTTGCAGCATTGCGTCACGCCATTGATAACGTACTACGTTCTAGACGCTTCTGAGAATTGGATGTCAACTGCAATTAAAGTCGACATGTGTTATGGACTATGACGCGTTTTGTTTTGTTTCACTTCATTCGTAGTGTCTTCTTTACATTCCTGGATGTCTACGGTACACCGGTAGCATTCTTCGAAACGGAAGTTTAGTATTGTATACATATTATATTACAATACCTACATAGGCGTTATTAGGTGTATCTTGAATTTTCGGAAGTATGGATGGTGTTTATTGGAATTTATCTTGTTGAAATTGAGTTAGCTGTATTAAGTTTTGTTGGGTTTTCTTGATATGTCTGAGATGTATGTCGTAGCAGCATTACGATAATTTTGATTAAGTATAACAAAACATTGTTTTAGGTCATATTTTTCGCTCACTATTCTTGTAAGCTGTACCCGTAATTCTTATTTCTTGGTATATTGTTCTCGTTACACGGTTCTCGTTTTCGCACCCATTTCCTTTTAGAACATAAAGAAGATGCAACGGTGCATAGATTTTTCAAAGCTATCTATCCATGCATATAATAAAATTATAGCAGTAAAATACTGGGAAAACTGTCAAAAACTAAAATTTCTTAAACTATTTATTTGCGTATGAAATTTTTGTTTGTTTGTGCGCGCATCACGCAAACCTACTGGGTCGATTTCCTCGCAATATGGTTTACAGACAATCCTACTACGAAGCAAAAGAAGAGACGTTTATCTCCGCGAACGACGTTTAGTTTTAATACTTATGTATTATTTAAATTTTAGAGAAACACCGTATCAAAATTGACCGGATCACCTAACCCGCTTTGCTTTGTAAACGATTATATAAATAAAATCATCAAAATGGAGTGGATATCGTAAGTTATGTCAAGTGCGGTTTGTTGCGCAATGAATCTCTGTAATTCATCTCGCATTGTGGCGCATGATTCACAACCGCGGAGCGATCGCGCCCAGTCAGGGGATGATTTATATCATTGTACCGCAAATTGTTACTGATTCGGGAAACACAACTGTATTGCCTTTTAAGTTAATTAAAAACGGATCTATGAGAGTAAGCCTGTGCCTAGCAATGGGACGCACATTGGCTGATGATGCAAAATAAATCTAGGTTAAGCCAATACTTTTGCGTATTTTATTTACAAAAGTGAACCTAGTTGAAAATGTCTTGCTCTTTTGTTCACACTACTGCCTGATACTGTAGCAATGTAGACAGGTTGAAATCGTTCGTTGGTATGTTTCTTTTATAAATCTTTTATATTTTATATCACGTTCATGCTACCACAGTTCATAGCATTCGTTTTCAGTGCTGTTAATCTTTAGAAATTCAAATTCATTTACCATTTACCCTTCTTATGAAAGCTTTCATTATCGTTGTTAGCATTTCATTAAACCACCACCGCAGTGAAAATTAAAATTCGACTACGTATTCAGCCGCGGAAATTCTGAGCTCACTTCGCTTGTAGCAAAACGAAAAAAAGTACTTTGCATACCTACGGGGGTAAGTGTAGCCCCCAATTTTAAACAAAATCCACATTTGACATTTTCCATTAGGTATTGAAAGTTCTCTTTTGAGCTGGAGGTTTTAGTTTCTTGTGCTAAAATAATGTACCGCAGTTCTATTGTTAAAGAAAACATCATAGCTACCAATGATTCTTTCGCGTTTACGTGTTTTACTCCGTATAGAGCACACTGCACAAGTGTGACGCGCGACTCTTTGTCGCGCGAAAAAAGATCTATCCCTTTCCAATCAATATAGTGCGAAAGTGACAGACCTAGTTCTGACTAGGGCTCCCGCTATCCGTGTTACACGTCGAAACGGATATCCGTGTTCTTAAGACCGGCGGTACTAAGAACCCGGATTACACGAACCCGCCGGGTACCGGAAACGTTTCTCAGAAACGTTTCTTCGTGTTCACGGGTTGTCCGTGTCCGACGGGTACACGTGTATTTAAAACCGGCCCGAACGGGTACGAACCGAAACAGTTGGACTCAAGACACCATGATCTACTATTTAATGCTGACTTCAAGTTCAGATGAACTCTTTTGGCGTACGAATGTTTAATAATATGTAGTTTGTAACTGTGTTGGAAAATCATATTTAGCGAACTACTCAAAATATGTTTTTTATAATTATGAATCGAAGTAGGCATCGCTATTCTACATTGTCTGCTGTTTTTATTCTAAATCTGCTCGTACCTAGTTTAGAAACTTTATTCTGATGTTCTAGTTTTGATTTTATAAAATTAAAAACTATTGCCTATCCTAAGTATATTAATTAAAAACAACATTTTATTTATAATGATATATCAGATATGTGACGAATATGGTTTGCAGATATACTAAAATATCAATTAAAAATAACAGTTTAGAATATAATTATGAATTACTTCGCAAAAACAACAAACATCTGCCAATGGTCATTATCAAGTGATCGTTCACAACTGGATTTCACCCGAGAACCACAAAAGTCCATGTTACCTTACTTAACTTGCGATAACATTGCTAATTTCTTTAACAAAGATCCTAAAATTGCTAATCATTCAAGTTTACTTGAGTGGCTTTCACAATAGCGTTCAGGTAATAAAAGTGAACGCCAAACGCCCTTTTGTTCGCGCGTAACAAAGAAATAGGTGCCCAAACCATCATCACAAGTATGACTACCAATTATAAGCTTTATGTCGTAGCAATAAGGTTAAAACGTATGCACAAAAAATTGCAACAAATAAATAATATAAGTAAATGTTCTCTATTTATTTGGAGCCGCTACGCACTAACTCTGGCAACTGTTATTGATTATTTCACATTTTAAGGACATTTGTTGATGTCACTTGTTAATCACATATTAACATTTATTTTTTGATTTTAAATTGTGTTAGGATTGATTAAAGCCTTTTACATAACAAGTAACATAATAAACAAAAACCCGGTCAAGTGCGAGTCGAACGCGCGCACAAAGGGTTCCGTACCATTTCAGTTTTTGTTGTTATAGCGGCAATAGAAATACATCATCTGTTAAAATTTTAACTGTCTAGCTATCACGGTTCAGGAGATACAGCCTAGGGACAGACAGACAGACAGACAGTGTACTCTTAGTATAAAATTAAATTATAATAGGGTCTCGTTTTTACCCTAAAAAGTGCTAGTATTTGAACTTTGAAGTCTTACATAAAAATGTCTACCTACTCGTATTCTATGCAAAAACTACCTGCTCTTAAAAGGCCGAACCCTTAGCCCAATAAATTGTTTATTGACTTGCGGCTTTACATATATACTTACACCACGGAATAAGATATGCTCGAAACTTATAAATATTGTGTCTATTAATTTTTAGCTCGTACCACGATTCGTACCTTCGCTACTCGTTAACACGTTCGCTGCGGGATCAAAACTGGCATTTTTTTATACGGTGCGTTAACTGGCCGATCGGCCTGGTACTTAAACTTTCCGCCGCGGCGATATGGGGCTTATTGGCCCGGTAAAGTATCGACAGATATAAATGACTATAACTATGCGAAAACGTAAAAAATTGGATACCTACCTATCAATATCGATAGTAGACGAGTTGGTGGTCATAGTATTTGCTTCGCCTTGGGTTCCTATTATTTACTTGAGAGATATATGCAAAAATATATGTAAGGTCTTGTGACCCGAAACCGCACTGAATAATAGGTTTAATTGAGGAAGTATCAGTGATGGGAAATAAGTTATCGACATATTATTTTGAATTTAGTTTATTAAAGAAACAAAGAGACAATTTTTATAATAGAAACATGACAGACAGTAAGTATTATTTCTCACATTCTACACGGAAAATATTATTTTACTGCAATTTCTTATGAATTACATGTGATTTTTATAGAAACACGATAGGCAGTATCCATTCTACGCAGAAAGATTTAATTTTCTTTACTTTTTTATTTGCTTCTCGGCTGTTGAGTGTACCACGTAGCTTTTGGTAGCACCCAGCACAAATTCTCCTTTTGTCGCCTTTTTTTCGAAGGTGTGTTTTTTCTTCAGGACAACATTATTTTGACAATCTAAAAGAATATTGTAATTTTAATCTGTTTATTATTGTAATATTTATGATTAAATATTACTGGAAGACAGTCGCCACAATCTAAAAACGTAAACAAACACTAGACCAATGCACTATCGTATCTAAGTCGGTTCCCGCTAATTACGTCACAACACTAGTCGGAAGTAAACCAATGCAATCATCTATTCAGTGCGGGTAGGGTGGAATGACCTTGTAATCTATGACGGGCCTTTCCGCCCATTACCCGCAAGGAATCGAAAAAAAAATCAGTCAGTGCGTTATCGGGCCGGAAAACCTTAGCACAATTTTAATGCTTTATCTAATAGCCCTTAAGGTCCTAAACTCAAACCTATACTTGTCTCTTTTGTACATACAGAAATACTCATTATACAGCCACCGCACCAGGGTAAGTTCACCGTTTCTCGCCTCCGCACAGAGCGGGAGTACATGCATCGGGTATTTAGGCCTTATATCGCAGCGAACGTGTTAAGGACGGATCCGGAGACACGGGTAAATAAGATCCGTTTCTACGGGTACCCGTGTACCCGTGGAAACGGATCTTAATTACACGTTTCCTAATTACCCGTGCGGAACGGGCCAGAAAACCGTGTCCGTGTTACTCAGAAACGGGTAATAGAAACGTTTACACGAAACCCGGACACGAACGCGAGCCCTAGTTCTGACGCGCAACAAGCGAAGTTGCGGACACTTGTGCTAACACGGTACGATAAGAAAGAATTCACAGTCCTTTGAATTTTTCGAGGATAAAAGTAACTTCATACCTTCTTTGCAAAAAAGTTCGTCAATGCGTTGCTTCCTGCGAACTACGTACAAATTACAAATTTGTAAACATATCCTTGCATTTAATAAAAAATCTTTGAAAATATTAATGTTTAGCAAATCAGAAAATCAATGGAATCAAATTAACTTGTAAATGCTTTTGAAAGTTAAGTAATACGGTCGCTGATGTTGCAGACAGCTTAGATTATCGTGCTCAACTGGCTGTCTGATTAATATTATCATAACATTACTACTCCAATTCACGACGAGTATATTTGTATTGAGACTTGGAGTCTCTCTCCAACAAAATCTTGCATTTATCCCGATTATGAGATTGTATGAAATTTCGATGTTACTGTAGAGAAACACATATGCTAGGTCAATAACTAGGTGTTTAGAATCTATCCTCTTATTATAATATAATCATAGGTATAACATATTTATACTCATAGAAGAGATTTCATTGAAACGAGATGCATCTCACAATTTTCGATCTGCGCGAGCCTGTGCTGAAAATAATCAACTTCTCAGAGTTCGCTTAATTGATTGGGGACCGCCATTTGATAAATACTTACTTTGTTTCTCTTTGCTTCAATATTTAAAACTTTTGCGTTCAAAGATAACTTCTAAAAAGTCAGACGTCTACATACAAACATATTCGTAGCAGCTTTTGGATCACTGATATTTTATTTTGTAGTAGATTCATGTGAATGTTGAATCAAGTTGCTAAAAAGGCAATGAAAAGTTGACTTTAAACCTAACTTAACTTATGGAAGATATTACTTATAAACGAATTTGGTAGAATCAACTTCGTTGACTGGTGTAGTGGCGTCCTTCAGAGCGCTTTGGTCGTAGTTCGACGACCCACGATCATATAGCGCCGCCTACAGTGTCGTCGATCTGGATTTATTTATTGCACATATATTTAGCAAATTGCGTCCTTACCTAACACAGCTCTGAATAGTTTTCTGTTGGGTTGCCTTGATCTTACACAAATGTTAACAGTTCTATTTTGGCACCCCTCTAAGGATTAGCGTCCCTATTTATCACGGAGGAACTTAAATCTGGGAATAAAATTAACATTGGTTATAAAGAAATTAAAAGTCACCATTAGCTGGACTGTTAACCGATGAATTAAGTATCATTAAGTCAGTGTTTTTGTCACGACGCAGCTCAAAGAAGAAACAATAATATTTAACCTTAGAAACATATACGGTTATCAAGTTCAAACCGTACCTATACTTCTCATACGCCACGCCAATGGCATTCGCTCAAATGGATCTTTGATCGGCACGGATTTCATGTTTACATTTGTCTGTGCAACCTTATCATGTCACTTTGTGTTTTGGTATCTAAATCGTAGCCTTTACGCCTGACTTCATGAACTTAATAGAGAGCCTCACTAGTAGATCGATACAATATAATTGAGCACTTACAATTTGTTAAACCTTTACCAATTTAAAGGTTTGCCATTCGGTCTAATTCAGCCACTCAAATGTTTCAATATGACCTACAATGTCAAGTTTGATTAAGCCGAATAAATATAACAATTTGGAATCGTTTCAATGCGGTCTTGAATCTGCTCCAGACAGCAAATATTAGGTGATCCAATTAATTCTACATAAATTTTAGAAATTCAAGCAAATGGTTTAGATATTTCTTTAATTTTCATTGAATTATTATTTTACTATTCACGGGAGTGTCTCCATATTGGCGAGACGTGTTTGTGAATATTTCGTCCCTTTTAACATTTGCTTAAAACAAAAAATATTGAAATAAAAATGAAACGTTGACCGTCCGGCGTCCGTTGAAGAAATGAACTCAACATCTCCATCTCCAGCTCCTCCTGAGGATGCTTCGTAGAGAGGCGAAACACGTGTCGAGTTTTGTATCATTGGTGCTGGTATGTTATATTTATTTGCATGTTTTTTTTTTATTTTGCATGTGAATGCATGGAAAATATGCAAGTAATTATAACGGGTTAGCGCTCATTGACTAACACGTTATCATATCGCGGATTAGCAAAGCAATATTTTTTTGTTTGAATTAACATAAATTTCCGCAAAGTAACGCCTGATTCAATCAATTATTTTAACGTTAAAAAAAACCATAAATATAGAAGTTTTGTACGAGTACGAATGGCAGCCTGGGTTGTAAGGTCCAAGAAGAGAGAAATTATGTCTTCCGCGCGTCACGAACATCTCGGCTTTCTATTAAGTTCTGTAGTGACTGAAATTACAAATTATTGTTCAGAACAGTAATCTTCTCAAATAGGTGTATGACAGCAATTATACCCAATGCGACAAATAACGAGCCTGTATCAATGTTTCCCGGGCAACCTTTACTCCATCGAATCAATATTCAATACATGAAGTTGTTTCGCTATGAACGAGGGTGGAACCTAATAACCTAATGTATTTGTCCCCTGGGTGATTAGGGCGAAAGGGTCTAAAAACAAGGTTGAACTTTCATATAGAATGCATGACGTCAAAGTTTCCCAGCAGTGAATTATGTGGTCGAGTTTTTGGGAGCTAGCGTAGCAAGCGTGATTAAATTATGAGGTGATTTAGTTCTTAAAATATTCTTGTTCTTTTTTTTGTAAGCATTCTCTTAAATCTTCGTTTCCAAATAAAGTAGTAAGACAATATTAAGTTGTTAGGTCTACTCGGTTTTGGACTAGCGGCTCGTCTGCGCTTCAGAATCTTCACATGGATTATTATGCTACTAATATATAAATGTTTGTAAAGATGTTTGGATATTTAGATATTTGAATGTTTTGGGTGTTTGTTACTAAATCACGGGGTAGCGACTTAATGGATTGAAATGAAATTTGGCATGCAAATAGACCAAGTCCTGGATTGTAACATAGGATATCTCGTAAAGAGTTCCCTTGGGATAATATCAGGAATAACGCGGAGGAAGCCACGGGTAAATGCTAGCATGTAACTAAATATGTTGCATACAAAATACATGCTTAAATAAGACACTAAAAGGATCCTTTAGTAACTTGGCGATTACCCGTTTACATCCAGGTTTATCGAACCTAACATAACCCAGACAAACTGGTACCTATAAATAATTGTATGCACAATTCACCAACAACTATGTTTCTCTAATTTGAGTCGTCGTATTGAAATAAAAACGGATCACTCTACTACGACATCTACTCGACATGTGATTACGGGAATGCCGAATGTTCCCGAAACATGTCGAGTGGATGTCTCGTCTTTTGTATAACGTCAGTGATCCGTTGTGGTTTTCTAAGTAAAATTGAATCGTCGTATTATCTAATTTCCACCGCTGCGCTAATTTCTTTAGTATCTCCCTTACACAATGTAGTGTAACCTGTTTTGCAGCTATCTCAGCTGAGCTGAGGTTAGGGTTGTCAGGTCTAATAGCCGGACAGACCAGCCAGTTTGGCCGGACATTTGGGTAAAAAGGCTGAACACCCTACATTATTGTGGCTTTTGTGTCTCAGTATTAATAGGTACGACAAAAAACTTGGCCGGACACCGTTTATTTTGGCCGAACACACAATGACATACTATGAACTATGTCCGGCTTTATCTGGACGCCTGGTAACGCTAGCTGGGGTGGCCTTGACCTCCGCCCGGGCAGGCTCAGCTCGAGTATGGCGATTTCTTTCATTACACATAAAAACTGTATCGAGCGGCCATTTACGTCAACACCAAACCGGGATTTCTGCATTAACTGTTTTTGAAACAGTAACCTAAAAGTTCTCTCCAAATCGCTTTCAAAAACTTTATAACGACACGGCCCGGTTAGTTAATGAAATTGTTCCTAATTTGTTCGTCGGATATTCTGGAAAATTTGACGCTCGTCCCGAGGATATCATCGCCTTCGTCCTTCAAGAGTTGTTTGGGCGTAATTTGTCAGTCGTTCCATTTCCTAAATCGTTTTCCGGCTTTTGCTAAGTCAGACGTCGTTCGTCGCCAACCTTCCCGGCGGAACGTGCCATGCCTCGCAAGGGATTCTTAATGCCCTAAGAAGCCATTCGTTCCTCTATTCGATAAGTGTTACTAGCTCCCTCGCGTTATTTATTTAAGGGATGTAATACTCTGCTGTCAGATTTACCACTTAACGCGTTCTCTGCCGACGGGATTTATTTTTCCCAAAAATTTCACGTCGGTCAAACGTGCTCGCTATTTCAATAATAAACATTCACTTCACTCTTACCTGCCAAGAAACGTAGCTAGGCCGCTTAGCTAAAATAAAATTACTCTAGAAGTAGTTTGATTTGAATTATTCCGGTTTTTCGGTGCGTTCAAATATCGTTATCAATAGTGTTGTATAATTAGACATGTTCTCGATTGTGATTAATGCTTCAGCAGTTATCGTTATCGCGGTTGACGACATTTATCTTCTGAATGTGTGCCGGTTACGGACCTCGAGCTTCGCACCATGTCCGCATAGGGAGTGACGAAGTGTTTTACGATGACATATTTGGCGCTGATAGCGCGAAATCGCCTGCCTTTAATTAGTAAAGCTGTAGCAGTTTAGAAAGACAGAAGGAACGTTCTAGAAATTTGACAGATTGAAGATAAACAACAGTGGAGTGGCGTCCATGGAACCCGATTCCCACCGGCTTGCCTATTTTAAAGCATATGGCCGGAGTATCTACTGCTCCTGAACAAAAAGTAATCCAGATCTGCTCCGGCTTTACTAAGAATATATTTGACGCCATGCCACTGGTAAACAATTATTTGCCTTTGCTTGTCGGAATTGGCCCGGAGAGCTGTTGAAAACACAATCCTGCTCGAGCATATAAGTTTTCAATTGTCACATTTAACTAAATATTTCGCTAGCAAACGTTAATGCTATAATAAAAATTACATTGAAGATTAAAATGTAGTAGCTGCTATTTCATATTCTGTGCTGATGCCAAATTGACAATATTTCAATTTTTCTACTCCTTCATTTTATGAGCTGGATAGAAAATAGGTGGAATTTTAAGCTACCCGTATTTTTTCTTTTTCGTTTTAACTCAATTTTTCAATTAAAAATAGCAGTTTGAAAAGTAGCTCATTCTAAAAGGGCGTATGTAGAAAATGACGTCACTTTCCCAACTAGAATCCAGAGCGACAATTACGATTTAAAAAAACTAGAATCCAGAGCGACAATTACGATTAAAAAAATAACTGTCAGGCGTTACAGCGTTGTCAACATAGGAAGTTCGGGAAGACAACGATGCTTTTGCTCCTCTTATTTGGGCTGGATTATATTTATCACTTGCCGATGTGTACTCCATCATCATAATTTCAACACGCGGCAGATTCGTGCTATCATCCTGAGAAAAACCTTCTGATGTCTTCATTATATGAAAAAAATCGGTGTCCGGTAAAATAATGCCAAGTTAATAATGTTTGAATGCGTTATCGGAGTCCAGTGGGAAAGTGCCAAGTCTTTTAAGGTCTTCGAAAACGTGCAAATGAACCAACGGTAAGAAAATTAAACTTCTAAAGCCGCTAAGCAGTTGTAACAATTTTCAAAACAAATAAACGTCAGACGGCAAGTATGTCAGAAAATGACAACCGGATACCATACACTTTTTAATCGTTTCAGCACTAAGGTCTCTCTCGATAATGCAGGGAAAATGACGTCACACTTCCGGTTCACACTAATTGACGATTTTTTCCAAAATGAATGGGGAAAAAAATCCAAAAATATTTTTTTTGAGCATAAAATACAGTTTTACCCAAATGGTTTTCGAATTAAGATCTTTTGAAAATATGAAATGTTGTCAATTGTATATGTTAGTCTTACCATCCGTGATATTGTAGATCAGCTTCAGTGTCATAGATCGAGTAATGGTAACTATTAGAAGATCAATGAAAATAAAAAAAAAACAAAAGTGAATTGAAACTCAATGACAACTTGGATATAAAAAGCCACAACCCAGTTGTTAACTTAATACCCAGTAAAAATCCTTAAATTCCTCTGTGACCAACGTAGGTATATTTGCTTTGGGCTTAAAATCACTAAATCTCATAATACCTTATTTGCCAATACACCCTATTTTCAAATTACCATGAGCTCATAAAACCTAAATGTCAAATTGTAACATTCTTAAAATGAACGAAATTCATTATGACTTTGACTTAAAACGGCATATTCTCTAAATGCCTGAAGATTGAAATGCACAATCCTTCAATTACCGAATGACAGAAATGACAAAATATCAAAACAACTCAACCTCAAAATACCTAAATTTAGGCATTTTTCCTACCTACCTTTCCTAAAATACCTAATTTTTTTTACGTGTGTTTATTTGATAGTATAAATTTAGGTATTTTGAGGTTTGGTTGTTTTAAGCATATGTTGTTTTGCCATAATGCTGTTTTGAAGTTTAGGTATTATGAGCCTAAGGTATTTTGAACATCGGCGATATTAAGGTTTCGGTTGATTGTGAAAAAAATTTAGGCATTCTGCAATTTAGGTATTTTGAGGCCATGAAGTTTTGAGATCTGGGAATATTGATAATGAGGTAAAATGAAATTTAGTGATTTTAAGCCCAAAGCGTATATTTTTTGATCACATGACCAATTGGTCACTCTCGCTTGGCTCCATTCAGCGATAGATATGTAATTTAATGTAATATTGACCGAGGACGCCTCAATAGATAATCTTTTATCTGACTATTAAATAATGAGTGGTCGCAACCGCGGAGTCTCGTCGGTCACTTCGCGCGCGCCGTCTTAGCCGCTCGTGCGCCAAACGATATCAGGTGATCCGAGTTATAGACCATCCCCATTATTCTTACCTACCTTAAAAACATCTTTTTTATGACTGATATCGTTCTAACCGTTGATCGCGTTCGTAGAAGTTTGGTTTTCGATAGTGTTTGTGTCGACTACAGTGAATGTATCAGTGACGTTTGTGAGAAATGCCGTTTTCAAGATTATCGGAACTTGGCACGCCGATGATCAACGGGGACGTTGCCAAAATGTCACACGAGGTGCGTCTTGTTTATATTTTAGCGTCTTTCCGTGCATCACGTGTCTCGGAATAAATTTAAATAGATTAATTTTAGATGTAGGTATGTGGGGAAAGTAATACATTTTTGATTATTCATTTTGTTTCCGTAAGTAACTTGTCTTATTCGCCACAGAAGTTACGCTACATTTCAACTTCAAAATATGTATTCGCATTTTAAAAATCCTTTTTAACAGATGTTCATTGTGTCGCACATTTAAATAAGTGTTCATATTGAAGACATTGTATTGTTTTCCGTGCATTCGAGCGTACCATGTGAATCGAATTGTTTGATATTTGTGCATGTGCATTTGTGTACTTATCAGAACAATATTACTGTCTCGAGACGTCCTTCGTGGATTACCAATATAATTCGTGTTAAGATTCTCGTGAACATTCATTCGTAATTACGGCATTTGAATATTAAATGGTTTAAGAACTTTATTTAATTATCCACTAATCGTCTTTTATTACAATGTATAACGAAAATGTGAAATATTATTGTAATTATAACGCTAATTAACCGTTAGATTATAAGTACATTTCTAATTGCCACTTAAGTAATATCATCAACGTCATTTCCGACATGTGTAAATGGAAAGTTGGAAACATGTGTGTCTCGCGTTAATTACCATCTCCTAAATGTGTTACGTGTTTGGTTTCCAAGACGTTACACTCATTACCTTACACCGACTGTTACCTCTTATTAAGTCCTTCAAAACGTGCTCTTACTTCAAGCGTTATATTTACTTCATTAGGTGTTTATTTATTTAAACTTTATTGCTCAAAAGAAAACTTATCGTACAAAAGGCGAACTTAATGCCATAAGGCATAAGGGTTTCGTCAGTTTCATATTTTATGTCATCTTCTCGGTGGAAAACACGAAAACATTCCATGTAATGGGCATCGAACCGAGACTAGTGTCTTGCCTCGTGGTCTGATAACCACTGCGCTATCACGCGACCCCGCCGCCTCGTGAGATAATAATTGGTGTATTAGCACTATTTCAATAATGCCCGCAGCTTCATTATTATTCTTATATTGATAATGCGTAGAAGTAAACGAACTTGTTCTCGTTGAACGATTAGATTAATGTTATCAATGCTCATTGTTAGTAAAGGAACAGCTAAACAAATATGAAAATGGTGATCAGGATTTTTTTTTTAACTTGTGTTCTTGTTCTGTAAAATCCGAAGAATTAAGGACAGTTTTTACACTAATATACGCGTGTTAACCATTGTCGCTGAACGTAAGTGCCTTATCTATCACACTTGCGATTTGAGGGCGAGCTGCTGGCGAGTTTCCATACAAAACCAGTCATTTGTATGGAACTTCACTTGTAACTTGCCCGCAAATCGCAAGTGTGATTAGGCCCTAACAGTTCGATTATGATTATTCAAATAAAAGACGTATAATTTAATCTATTAGAATTTTATTGAGCGACTAAATTCCTAATTTGCGTTGCTAATGAGATTCAGTAGCGCTTTTAAGTTCAAAACTTCAGTTCATTTTCGTCTCTTTGTGAATCTTCAATCTTTTATTAATCATAATCTTTATAAACTTTGTTATGGCTTTCTTTACTGCCATCTGGAGGGAAATAAATACGATTAAAATGATCGATGACCGCACTTGATCATTAATGTCTCGCCATCGTGTGTTATGGTTATCCCATCGACTGAATCATTACGACGATAAATTAATTGATTTAATACGAAATTTACGATGTCTTCAAAAAATAGCAAAAGAAGATTTGAGTTTGGTTTTGTCATTAGTCTTGAGTTGTTATTATTACAAGTGCTACATTTGGTGATCACTGACAATTTAACCTCTTCGTAACATGTGAAGCAACTCGAAACCGGTATTTTGCAAAAACCCCGAAATAGCCCAATATTTTGAATTATTTTATGCTTTTTATGTAGAGCTCAGTAATGTATTTAAGTCATGATTTCTTATTATTAGATTGTCTGGTTAAAAAACGAAATAAGAAACCAAAGAACGATAAGAACGGAAAGAATACCGGTATTTTTGTATGGAGCAAATACCGGTTTCCGAGCCCTGGAAGCAACCATCTCAAAAATTCTACGATGTAGTGAGCAACGCGATGGTCCAGAGTCAGTGGTGGGAATGTATTTTACCAGAACGATGACCACTAACCACGACCATCAGTCATGATGGATACGACTAAGAAGATCATGTGAACATGTGCTTCAGAATCCAGTTACCATGCTTATCCTACCCAACTTTTTTGATGTATCAGGATTGTTCTTCCTCAAAAGGTAATGCAATTTCCTCAAAACAAATTGAGTTACACCCATTAGGAATGGGTTGTTATCGCATTAGTCATAAGGGCGACAATTGAGTGACAAGCGACATCCCGCCGTCAACTGGATAATTTGACATCGCGAACAAGCTAGCGCCGGCGTTTGTTCTAATGGCTTTTATATTGTTTTATGTCCCTTGGAGCAGTTTTTGATGTTTCCTTGTTTGCATTGCTTCAAATTAGGGATGTAACGATACATAATTTTACCGATACGATACCAATACCGATCACTGTAGTAAATAATCGGCGATACCGATACCGATATCTTAGCTAAATAATGAAGTATGCACCTCAGACCTATGTATATGTCCTTATTATACCTAAAACTTGGCTATATTTAACAGAGAGTCAACCTTGAAAGTGTAAAGTAAAAATAAATAAATTGTCAACTCAATTTTTTTTTTATTATGAACCAAAGATATAATTAACATAGTCATTATCATCGGTTGTATATAATCGGCGGTACCCTAATATCGGCGATACCGATATAACGGTACCGGTATATCGTTACATCCCTACTTCAAATGTTTACTTTTACCACAATATAATTTACCGCAGTAATCTTTCTTCCTACAAAATCGCACATCGCGTACATCGCGCGCTGGTGTGTAAAGTTTTAAGAATGCTTAAGAATGCTGCAGTACGGATCGCACTGTCTACGCCTGGACCTTGAATTCGTATCGCGCACGCGCACTCCGGAACGGCCGAAGTTTATACTTTATACTTTGCTTTTAAGGTTCTATTTTTGTATGACTACCTTAGAAGCATTATATGGAAACTTGAAATGAGTCAGCCCCGTAGTTGAGCTTTACATATTACAATGTTAACAGTTCAAGATCTCCGCACGCTTATGTCTACATTTCGCAACAATAGATTCGTGTTTAGTTTAGATCATTATTTACCCTTCGTTTGCTTGCCTACTTCTGCTGCCTATTGTACGCGACAGAATGCCGCTTATTATGTTTGAAACAGATCGGTCAACAATTTAGTGGATATATTTGCTGTCATGATTACATTCATGCTCTAAGCTTGACATAACGTATTAGTAGTACTAGGAGACATCCGCTCAAGTCGTATTAGGAAATAGGGGTGATCGTACCCATGCCCATGGTAAACTCACAAATCTCAGTGGCGTGGCGTCCAAAGAACTCGATTCCTACCGGCTTGCCTAATATCAGGCATTTGACCACCTTATTCTACAGCTCTTAAGGAAAATGTACACCAAATCTGCACCGGCTTGCCCACGGATATCTTTTACGCCACGCCACTGGAATCTACACTTTGAGAGATTCGCAAATTCGATCGTAATCTGTTTAGGTTTAGGTCTAAAATCCAAGTTCACCAATATTGCATATTCGCAAATTTACCATGGCTACGACGACATTTTAGTGTCAAATACAAAATTTCTGATACAATACGTACACCAAAATGTCATGTTCTAAAGAAACTGTCAAATGCTGTGCTTTATTCGAGTTAATTGTGGTCCACATCTCGTCGATAATATTACGAGCATTAATTGGAGTTG
Organism: Eudemis profundana; assembly: GCA_947034925.1. NCBI lineage: Eukaryota > Metazoa > Arthropoda > Insecta > Lepidoptera > Tortricidae > Eudemis > Eudemis profundana. The sequence goes on along the minus strand of OX344805.1, from coordinate 20,635,741 downwards.
CATAATCTTTATCAACAAATTGTTACGACTTCCCAACAGATAACATCCCGTAACTTACGTATAAGTAGGTAGGTATCATCTCGCAAAAAAAAGTAAGTATATTGGCATTGGCACTGACAGTGCGAAAGTAATTCTGAAATTCCTTGAAAATATTAAATCTTTTTCCAGTTTGAAGTTACTTTACCCTTTTCTCTTCGGCATTTTGGCTTTGAATGGCTTCTTCGTTGAAATGTTAAGCTCTCGTTTAACCTCCTTCCTATTTGGAATGATAGAAATTAAAATTAAAACAAAACACGAAACGGAGGATAGATGCACAGTAGACCACAAATCGGCCATTCTCACGAAGTATGACTGCGTCTAATTACCGCGTCTCCATACATTTAGTATGAAAACAGCGTTGCGGTACGAGTAATTAGGTGACCGCAGACATACTTCGTGAGAATGGCCGAAATCCACCCACACACGTGAGACAGGGGTTTTAGACTCGGAAGCCGAAAACATATCTGTACCTTTAGACTCAAAGGGCGTAAACGCCATAGGTTCTAATGGCATTTACGCCCTTTGAGTCTAAAGGTATCGATATCACTACTATTATAATGGTTAGGTAATCGTTATCTAGGACAACTTAACCTTAATAAAGTTTTGGCCTAGAAAACGGCAGGCTGAGTTAATTAAGTTAAATAGAGGGAATTACGGGAGAATGGGCCGGTAGGGGTAGTTAAGGTTAGGTTAGGTTAGTGTCCCACTCCCTATTAACGACTCCGCTACGATTTCAATTAAGGTTTCTGTCTCACCGGCGGTTGGAGATAAAATAAATGTATTTAGTGGGAGATCTAATTTACTCTGATACTTATTGTTGCTGCTAAACCTGTTTTTAGTAATCATAGGTTTCCAGATAATTTGACATTGTTATTCATGAGAAAGACTTAGGATAGGGGCTTTAGTTAAATCCTTCGGGACTTATTAACTTGTCCATTGCATACGAATTTGTGGAAGTTTTCAAACTACCAGGACCAGACAAAATGAGTTATAGGGTTCGTTTAAAAATATTCTGGTTACGTTCCTAACTTCAATATCCTTAAAAGGCTACAAATCACAAACAAGATTGGCTCAATTGTCTCGAAAGCGTTGAAATTGTAGCTGAGACTTTACTGTCATCTCACCAAGTGATGGATTAGGCGTTGTTCAATTTCAGACGGGATATTGCTCAGAGAAGTACAAACAAGTATATTTTATGTACGTACTCCAGCTAAGAGGGCTTTATTAGTTAACTTGTTGAACAAAACTCCCGTAAAGTAACTATTTTAGTATTTGAAGGCTACGCCCTTGCATACATAATGTTGCTAGTATTAAATTAGTTTTGATTATACAGACCATTACAAAATTTGTATGCAAAATAATTGCGAGTTTCTTGTTTAACTAGACAAAGGCAGTAAAGTAATTACTTTCTGAATGTGAACTTCACAGCTCTCTGGGGATTCAAATGTCGCTTGAGCAAAACAAAACCGGCGACCTTTTGCCCTTACGTAATAACCCTGGTCGGAGGCACGCAGGGATTCCTATTCTTCAATAAAAGAAGCTGAAATTCTGAGTATTCAAAGTGCGATACGGGATTAACTTTGTTTTTCTAGCTTTTTAAGATTCACATACACTGCGTACTGGTGTTTTGCCAAACGATCACATATATTCTGAAGACAAAATAGTTTCTCGAATGTTCGCGTAGCCATATTTACCGGCCAGTTTTGGCTTGTTGGTTATGTCGCCAAATATTTCGATTATTTATAATGTTTGACGCAAAACGACGGCTGGATCGTAGCCAGTGATCGTCCACACCATGCTACATATCCAAGATATTTGGTAAATTGTGTACGTTGTTGTTAATGATGTTTCGTCTGTTTTTCGGCGTCTCCATTACTTTCTTTTTAGTTTCTTTCCTTTTGATTAATTTGTTTGCAAAACGGCGCTGTTTACCTACTTACGTAACCTTGGTGTTCGCGATTGCGTCGATGTAGTATATGTACATATCTATATTGATTATTTTTACGCACTACAATTTGCAAAGGTGTATGTAGTTTTATCAAGTAGGTACTCTAGTAATTCCTCTTTGCCATTCCAATTAAAATAATTAACGCATGTTGTGATCGTCTAGGAAGAAGGTACCTCCGCAGATGCTTTTATTGAAATAAATACAGCAAGTCGAGGCCAGTCCGGAGGTTTGACCAAGGCCGAATTGAAACAAGCCAAATGCCAAAGCAAACATTATTGCAATAACTATGCAAATAACAATATTGTCGACTAAATCGTTTGAGTGTTGATTCTTATACAGTTTCTCCTTATTACGACTTAATACGTATACATTAGGCTGTAAATCAACACATTGACCCGAGACAAAGACTGAAGTTTTGTTATTAGGCAGAATATCTCTCTGATTTACATGTATATCAGAACTTTTGCTCATAGACAGTTTGTAAATTGATCAAAAGAATGAATAATAAAAGGCGAATATAACCATTTTAAATAAAACCATCGTTTAACGTACGTAGTCTTATGAAAAGATTCACAAGCACGCTGAAATTTAGAATTCCGACAACGGTCGAAATACTCGCATTACAATTTTGAACTTCGAAATGTTTTCCTAAATGGCATTTGTATGCGGTCCGTCCAGGTGAGCTTTAACCTGCCACATTTGCCGAGCTTATTTGATCCCTACGTGGCTTTTGTCCGTAAATGGCCAAAACCATTTTCGCGTAATGCCCAGGTTATGTAACGTGCAAACTTGACTTGGACACAGAATAAGGTAATAGTAATATAGTCTGTACTTTTAGGTAGTACTTATTTAAAAAAGGGTAAACAAAAAAACCACATGGGTGTCTCGGGTCGTTCAGCCAATGGTATTGTGCCACAGATACAAAACGTTGCTTTGATTGGCTGAATGCACGCTACCTTCCATGCTAATTTCTACCGTACTGTCCTTAATGAGGTATAAATTAGAGGATAGGCAGTGTCTTTTTGTCTTTCTGTAGTGCACGCTACTGGCTCTATAGCAGCGTTGTCAGATTTTTTTTGCCAAGTCGGGAATTTGATAATTTTTGAGTAAAAAAGCGGGACACGGTAAAGAACGTATATAATCAGAAGTTTTTAAATATTTGAGTTTTAAATTACTTGTCTGTGCCACCCGGCCGTACTTCCTCAGCACGCTGCACGCACGGTGAAGTTATCCCCGAAAAGCGGGACTGTGCCTGTTCCGCGCGGGACATTTAATTTTGATTTAAAAATCGGGACGTCCCGCCAAAACCTCCCCCTTGACCCCTCTTTCTATAAGATACTCGTCCCTCAGGTGTTCCAAAAAATAACGATTCATTTACAACGTTATGCACCAGTTCAGCGCCCCTATAAAACATTAATGTATGCGAGCATTTCATGCCTCGTATACGGGTCAAGCGGGATAGCTGCATTGCAGCTGCGAACATAAAGGGAATTTTTAAACAGCTGGAATAAACTGAGGAATCCACTTAATGACTGTTTGAGAGTAGTGCCTTGCAAGAGCTACTCCTAACTTTTCTGCATTTAATTTTCTATCTTTGAATGGAAGCAGTATTTATATTTGGACAAAAGCCGGTATTAATGAACCGCGATGGTAATGGGGATAACACAGGCAAAAACTCGAGTAAATGCTAGTTTATAATATTAGTAGGATAAGTCGTGAAAGTGAAGCGAAAAGTATTACCATAGAAACGATAAATAAAGGACGATCGGCAGAAACGTCCCCACCCACCAACAGAGATGAGACATGTGTCAATTAATAGACCTTGGCAACACGATGGATTTTTACTATGGCGACGATCACGCCAAGAATGGGGTTTTCTTGGAAAATCGTATTTTGTTTTCTTGGTAGTTGTAGACATCGGTAGTGCTCTACAAAATGAGGGAAGCACTGAGACCGCGAGGAATGCAGTGCGGTGTTCCACAGGGGAATTTTTTTGGACCCTTCCTATACAAAACAAAATACGATTTTCCAAGAAAACCCCATTCTCGGGGTGATCGTCGCCATACTAAAAAATCATCGTGTTGCCAAGATGTATTAACTGACACATGTCTCATTTCTGTTGGTCTTGGGGACACTGCCCGTACAAATTTGCCCATGGTCCTTTATGAATATGAGTTGCGTAAATATTATTACTGCAATATTCGTTTGACATAATGCGTGTTCGATAATTGTTATCGCTAAATCTTTGAATCAAGATACTGCTAAAACTGCGTCGTAAAATCTGTGCAGTAGATTACTGTATAATATAATCGATTAGCGTTTACCTGCGGCTTGGCTGCGTAATTCCCGTTGTTATGCCAAGGGAATTCCCTACCGGGATGATAAGTATCCTATGACTCAATCCAGGGCTTGGTCTAGATGTATGCCACATTTTATCTCGATCCATTCAATTGTTACCGTGTTATCTGGTAAAAAGCATCGAAACTTCCAAACAACTTTCACAACTGTAGTTGCTTAACGGAGCTGGCATTGTCAATTTGACAAAAGTTCCATAAAACAAAGATTTAAAAAACTTTCACATTTTTAATACTAGCATTTACCCGCGGCTTCGCCCGCGTTGTTACTGTCCCAAGGGAACTCTTTACCGGGATATAAAGTATCTTATCCAAACCCAGGACTAATCCAGGACTTGGTCTACTTGAATGCTAAATTTCAGCTTAATTCATTCAGTTGCTACCCCGTTATTTAGTAACAAACATCCAAACCTCCAGACATCTAAACATCTTCATAAACTTTCACATTTATAATATTAGTTTGATGTGATGTTACGAGTATTAGTGCATAAGATGATTCAGTGTTGTGAAGACTTCGGAGGTTTAAGGACTCAAATGACGAAAAGACAATTTCTTGCATTCATATGCGTAAAATAAGCCAGCACGATACTCAAATATAATCGAGTATTTAAGCCTCGGGTCGGGAGTCTTTAGGGTTCGAGTCTATAAGCCTCGAAATGAGCGTTATTCACAACATTAGATGAACGTCGATTACTACTTGGTGTAACTATCTCACAGTACTATAAAAACAGCAGATGAAATCAAATACAACTTACGATCGATGTAGACTCATTCATCTATAAATACGCTTCGGCTGCGGTCTCTCATTGTGTCCCAATCAGCAGTGCAGAAGATCGGGCGATTTAGCACTTTGGGCATCCGCTGCAGACCTCGCCATTATGCTGGCTTCCTCCCGCTCAACTAGCTTCTTTCGTAACCAATATCGTAAAGGACGTTTTAAGTGGATCAATTCTAAACATTCGTGTTTAAATTTTCTGTGAAAGCCCGAATATTGAAAACGTACAGTTAGCCTACGTCGTACTGGGTGCCTATGACGGTAAGTGCGCTGTTGCGCAGGCTCTGAAAGATGTCCCGAGCTGTTAACACGGTAACGTATGCAATTCTGGCTCGCCCCACCTGCGTCTTACGCTGCGGCCCCACCCCACCACGCAAATACAGCACGATTGCTCTATATAAATGGCTCCGTTGGCCGACTGTATATTCCTTAGACTGTGCGAAAATTATGTTGTCGAATGATGTAATGTTTTTCTTTTGTTTTCATTAAATAAGTTTTTCATAATGGCTTTTCGTCTTTCCAGCATGAGGTCACGGCGGGTGCGCGGTGCCCGTATGGAAGCCGGGCGGGCTGGTGACCCCGCGCAGTTCCGCCGCGCCCTGTCGGCATGGACGCGCCCGTGTCGCCGCCCGCGGAGCACGCGCAGCGTGGGCCGCTGCAAGCACCAGCCGGCGAAACGCTCGGCGCGATCCCGCCCGCGGACGCCCTAAACACAGAGACTCTGCGGCTCGCGCCGCGCGCGCTCCCCACTATCCCGGAAAGCGAACCGCTGCTCCGCGACCCTCTCAGTGTCAGTGAGAATGTCGGCCGGAAGACGAACGGGCGAACGCTGCACGTGCAGTTCGACGCGCAGTCCCCGCCCGCGCCGGTGTCCGTCAGCGGCTCCAGTTCGGGCTCTAGTTCTTCCGACGATGAGGAACTGTCGTTGGCCGAGGCGCGGCCCCCCGACGGCGGCTGGGGCTGGGTCGTCGTCTTCGCCTCCTTCATGGTCAACCTCATCGCCGACGGCATCACGTTCAGTTTCGGGGTGTTCTTCCCGTATTTCTTAGAGTACTTCGGCGAAGGAAAGGGCAAAACGGCATGGATCGCCGGTATTTTTATGGCGATGCCCCTGCTTTCGGGGCCCATCGCCAGCTTTCTCACCGACCGCTACGGCTGTCGGCGCATGACTATTTTCGGCGCAATATTGGCGGCTATAGGGTTCGTCATATCGGCCTTTGTCGACAATATGGAGACGCTTTTCCTCACGTTCGGCATTATGGCCGGTTTCGGACTGAGTTTGTGCTACGTGGCGGCAGTGGTGATCGTCGCCTACTACTTCGAGAAGAAACGGTCGTTGGCGACCGGCATATCCGTTTGCGGCAGCGGGATCGGCACCTTCATATTCGCGCCGCTGACCAATGTATTACTCGACGAGTACGGTTGGCGAGGGACGACGTTGATATTAGCCGGATTTTTCCTAAACATGGCCGTCTGTGGGCTCCTCTTCCGAGATCTACCCTGGACGACTACGATGAACGCAGAAAAAGCAAAAGAAAGGAAACGAAAACGGGAAAAGAAGCGGAACAAGCGCTACGGATCTTACGCAGATAGTTTATCCGACAGCAAGAGTAGCGCCGCGGGCTCCGCTAAAATAGCGGAAACTGTAGACGTGGAGGCCGTCGCGTCTCCTATCGTGCCACAGTTCAGCTCGCTGGTAGACTTACCGACGTTTATGACCGGTGGAGAGGGCGTATCTTTAGAAGTGTTCGAGTTGATGTCTAACAAGGGTCGCGCTTATGCGATCTTGGCACAAAACTATCCAGGAGTGATGCTTCCCTCTAGAAGCTTCAGTGACAGCGGGCGGTTGCACGAGCAGTCTCCGCCTCGCGCGTTGATGTCGCCCGACACGATGTCTCCCGGGGCTCTGTCCCCGACATCGGCGCCTAGAACGCAAGAGAACCGCGCCCCGTTGGGCGACAAGACGGCCCTGTCGCTCTGGTTGAAAAGGCAGGCCGCTACCGGGGCCACGGGGGTCGTGAAGAGGCCGCCGGCCTTCCTGAAGGACCTGAGGGTGCACCGACACTCGCTGACATACAGAGGCGCCATGTTGAACATCAACAGGTACCGGCTCCGCGCGTCCTCCTGCCCCAATATCTTCAGGAACTCCATGACTACCATTGCTAAAGAAAAGGTGAGTTTTTGCTTGAATACACTGTCGTTACAAAAATAATCAAATCCTAATACATTATATCCCAACATGTCCTAATGTTACGTAACTTAGTCCGTAGTCTGTTTTTAAATAAAATAATTGTTACCATCTGATGTACTAGTGACACCAGGCTATCAACCGCTTGCATTCATAAATCATAAAATCATAAATCATTTATTTGCTTGAATATGGTCAGGTTACAGGTGTTACATGTTATAATAGTGTCTCCATATTCAGCTGTCCACAAACAGCATGCAAATATATCACATTTCAATTTTATAATATTATAATTAATACACAATTACTAATTTAAATCATAGCACGGCTTTGCCGTTTTGAAACTAGGTAGACCTACTAATAATTCAATGATACGCCTCGCGACGTTCAATGATTTTTGTTTAGGAATTTGTGGAGACGGACGGACTTTATTGGTGCTCTTTATCAATAGCTCGCACGCTATACATCACCTCATATTCCTCTATTAATATTTTTACATCCCCAATGTTGCCAGCAATTCTGTAAGACGCTGCGTGTTATTTATACCCGAGTCAATCATGGAACGTCTTGTGTGCATGACGCTACTGATCAGAACACTACACACCCGTATAGAATGTACTTTACTCGTACACTACAGCATTAATAGTGGTAACACACCCCCTCTGTTGCATGTAGCTATTGGATGTAGTAACTTGTATATCTCAGTGTGCGATAATACTACACTCTAAAAAAAATAGGTTGCTCTTAACAAGATCGTGATGGTTATAATCAAGCATCTTGATTACATACGAGCATAACAAGACGTTAGATGCACTAAAGCGTTTTCCAAAAAAAATACCGGGGTAGCTACTATCTCAAAATATGGACTTTTGATGTTTTTCTGGCTCAGAATCGTTAGTACATTCGAACCTTATACGTAAAAAAAGTGTCCCAAAATTTGTATGGGATTTTTGTCTTTCCACTACGTCACGTTAACACTAACACTATGCAAAATGGTGACGTAATGGAAAAAAAAATTGGGACACTTTTACGTATAAGGTTCGAAAGTACGAACGATTCTGAGCCAAAAAAACCTCACAAGTCCATATTTTGAGAAAGTAGCTACCCCGGTATTTTTTTTGGAAAATGCTCACCAATTAAGATGATATTGATAGTTTATCTTAATTCAATTAACGAGTTCTGATTTGTAACTAAGTAAACATGATCGAATCATACAAAGAAGAAAATAATTATAGAAACAAGGAATATATTTTTTAAAATTATCAGGATCCTAGATCAGCGGTCGGCAACCTTTTAGCAGCCAAGGGCCACATAGTAGCTAAGGCAATTGCCGCGGGCCGAACTTTAATAATTTGTGACTTAATATAACGACCTTTACATACAATATAGCCAGGGAGGTTCGCGGGCCGCATGCGGCCCGCGGGCCGCTGGTTGCCGACCGCTGTCCTAGATTATTGTTTTAATCACAAATTAACTTGCCGTTTTAATTAATCAGCTTTCCTTGACATGTATTTAATTTAACGCCAACTGAGAGAAAATCTCTCAGTTGGCTCAGATTTTTTAGATTGTACCTCTTCGTTCCAGCTCCAATGGTACGCCGGCCTCTGGGACTTCTGGGACCTGGTGGTGGACGTCCTGGACTTCTCCCACTTCCGCAACCCCGCGTTCCTCGTGTTCGCGTTCTCCAACTTCCTGCTCTACATGTGGTACGACGTCCCGTACGTCTACATCGCTGACAGCGGCATGAGTCTGGGCTTCGACAAGAACGAGGCGTCCATGCTGATATCCATTATCGGGATATTGAACATGTTTGGCGAGGTGAGTTAAAATTTATGATATACACGTGGAATGCAGGTTAAATAAGTTAAGTCTGTTTTTGCTTCGGCTTAAAACGCATCCTATGTGTTAACCGGGGACATATACCTGTACACCAAATTTCACGAAAATGGGCCTTGCAGTTTTTGTACGTACCTAGATCAAGACAAATGAGAAAGCTACTAAAAATATTGAGTAAAGTACACAGAGATCGGCATATGTATAATCCCAAAATAAACAAAGTATTATAAATTAATTTGCAAAATAGGCCAAATTTTGGCATACTAGTAAATTCCATTTATTTGAATTATTGATGATGCTAAACTGAGAGGCCGAAAGGCCAAAGTCGAGTGGTGTGCGAATCTAATTTTGTAAGTTTGTAGATAATGAGGATGATATTAGAGCACATCTAAAAAAAATCACGAATTATTTATGATTTCACAGATCATTCTTTATTTGCAAACTTAACTTTCGTATTTAATAGCGCTCCTTCCATTTTTCCTCTATATAACTTCTAGTCCATAATTTGTTTAATGATAGGGTGTTACAATCGTGCAAAGCGTTTTATCTCGAGTAGTAAACTCTTAACTTGACCCGTTTCAATCTGTCGCGTCGCGATATGACCAGATAAGAACCGTTGATAGCAATCCGACAATATCGTTAGACACCAGTACATTAACTGTAAATGTATAACTACATATATTCCTTACTACGACTTATTGTCCTCCGTCCGTTAGTGTGAAAAAAGACATAATTATAAGCCCTTATTTACACACTTAAATATTAAGTCGATCATGCTCCACCTTAGGATTCACACTGACTATCCTCTGGGTATCCTGATACCCAAAAATAAAAAGCAGTTTTATTTTGTGTGCTTTGATCTTCTGAATTAGAATAAAGATAATAATCATGTAGATAATATACATGTATGAAGGTCGATTTAAATGTTTAAAAAAATAATTTAATTTAAATACCACCATACCAATATAGAGCTTAGAGGCAGTAGAATGTAACTGTTAAACAGGAACTACAAATTATGAAAACTTTAAAGGCTGTAAAATGATTTATAATTTTTCAAATTAATTAAAGTACATACCTACTATTTTATTATCTCATGATATGGACCATGACTGATGTATGCATTATCAAGTAACAGACAAATTATATAAGGCCGACTCGTGCGCATGTTTTAGCTTATCTGATAACGACTTCCTACTGCTACTGGGGATTATAATGAAAAGCCCTTACTTTATATGCTTTAGGGTTGAGATAACAATCATACTGTGAATAATTATTCTGAGTTTGCAGATGATGAGTTGATTTAATATATTAGTATTATAGTATCTCTAGACTAAAAATGTGACAACAATCCTGGTCTCGGCACCCTATTGTAATGTGACACCACTGGCATTAAACATTAAATGAACAAGGAAAGCCGATGAAAGGTCAATGTAATTGAGTTAAGTTGGATATATTCATTACTGTAGTTTCAAGAGGATGTCACTCGCTCTCGCCCGCGTGCATCGCGCACGCCGTTTGTTAGTCCTCTCTAGGCCAAATTATCATAATCTGTACTAAATGTTTATAAATTGTTCGCATGGAGCCAAAAGTTCGAAAGTTTTGCAATGTAGGATATCATGGCAGTTTGTGTGTGAAATTACGGGATTGTGATAATCTATCTGGTTATATTATCTAATTATTGATGGTGCTAAAATGATTATTTTCTTCCTGGCCGTTATTATTCCCATCTTAATAGCTGTGGTCCTCCTTATACCATGATCTAACTTAACTTTCTACTATACGCGTATCAATATCATGTATCTATGCACATTTGCTGCTTTCATATCTTATGTTACATTTACATTACACATCCATGTCATTAGAGGGATGTCCTCTAATATTTGATGATAAAGCCTTCCGTTATGATATGATGCCCGTACAAAAAAGATGGAGCGACAGATTACAGATCTCTGCCGTGTACTATGAACGTATCAGACACTGTATGACAAATGCTGGTCGGTGACGGAACGTGCAAGTGGGTATAGTCTCATCCTTTTCAATACAAAGAATATTTATTTTGTCCGACACGTTCATAGTACGGTCATGGTATGATACGGTGTATGGAAAAAGCCGCTTTCTGGCCAAATGTAGACATAAAATGATGTACACAACACGGGAGGTAATAAAGAAAGCCCCCGACCGCATATTTACGTCCCTCGCTTGCAGCTCGGGCGGCAAACTTCTGCGATCTCGGCCTTTCTTTGTATTACCACCCTAGTTGTGTAATGTACTATTTTCGCTTCAATAAAAATTTATGTGATGATAATGTTGCAACTGCGGTGGTCCACAGATCCTGCTGGGCTGGGTGGGCGACTGGGAGTGCGTTAACCCGAGTCTGGTATACGCGGCGTGCATGTTGCTGTGCGGCTTCGTCACCTTCCTCATGCCGCTACTACCCAGCTACCTCGGCCTGGGTACGTTGCTCCCTTCACACATGATTTGGATGATTTTCAATAGAAATTGTGACACTGGCTGTACAATCACCGGGTGAGACACACAAGCCGAACTCTTCACGATGTGAGTAAGGGTTTTGACTGTGATGCTTTTTATAGGTCTGGTTGGTAAGCCGACATGGACCACGAACGGGTGTGTTGCTTCGTTTTATTCATATTACTACAAGAATATATTATTTAGGTACCAGTAGCCTTTAAAAACCACCTCACCCCTCTGTCATCTCTATTCTCCCCATTCGTAACCCAACTGTCCTCGCAATTCCTTCTCACCGATTCGTTAGTGCTGGCGCGGATTTAATATAAAATAAGCACTGGCTGCATACAACCGCGTCAGCTCTTGGGAATTGACTGTACCTACTATTACCACCCTAGCAGTGGCGTGGCGTAAAAGATATCCATGGGCAAGCCGGTGCAGATTTGGCGTACATTTTCCTAAAGAGCTGTAGAATAAGGTGGTCAATTGCCTGACATTAGGCAAGCCGGTAGGAATCGAGTTCTTTGGACGCCACGCCACTGCAGTTGTGTAATGTACTAATGTATCGTTATTTTTCCAGCGACCGTATCGGGTCTGTTCGGTGCGTTCATCGCGGCTAACTACTCTCTGACGTCCATTATCCTCGTGGAGCAGATCACGCTGGAGAAGTTCACCAACGCCTACGGGCTGCTGCTGCTCATGCAGGGCGTCGCCAACCTCATCGGGCCCCCGCTCGCCGGTCAGTACCTACCACAAACCATGTATTAAAGCAAGCGAGACAATGTTGTTTAAGTCACACCTGGCCATAAAGTGATAATTAAATCTAGGGATGTAACGATACATAGTTTTGCCGATACGATACCGATATATTGTAGTAAATATCGGCGATACCGATACCGATACCGATATCTTAGCTAAATAATGAAGTATGAACTTCAGATATTTGTATGTCCTTATTATACCTAAAACTTGGCTATATTTAACAGAGAGTCAACCTTGAAAGTTTAAAGTAAAAATATTAGAAAAATATAGATTGTCAACTCTAAATTCAAATTTTTTTTTAAAAAGAACCAAAGATTTAATTAACATAGTAATTGTCATTGCACAAGGTAATAGACCAATACATAAAATAAGTCAGCAATTGAAATTACTTTTTGCGGATTTTTTTCATACAGCAAATTCTTTTCGCGTTCTTCAAATATCGGTTGTATGTTATCGGCGATGCCGATATATCGGCCGATATATCGGTATCGTTACATCCCTAATTAAATCCCACTTCCTAGACTGGGGAGACGTAAAATTTTGTACTTACCACGGAAGGTAATAAAGAAAGCCTCAGATCGAATATTTATCGCCCTTGCCTTCGGCTCGGGCGTCAAAAACCTGCGATCTGAGACATTGTTTGTTTTACTTCCCTAGGTAAGTAATGTACTATTATTAACTATACTTTCTACTTTAAGGGTTTAAGGGATAAGTTCGCCTTTGTACATCTACCTTTATTTCTTAACCTTGTACTGAGCTTGTCTTGCTCGATCTTATGGTGGAACGACTTGGTATAACATAAAAGAGGGTTAAAACTGTCGCTTTACGGTGTACAAAATTTCGCACCGTCAAGCTGGCGTACCCGGGAATTTCACATAGAAAGACTTCGAATTCCGAAATCACACTGTACATCTCGGCTTCTACGATAGCTAGAGAAATGAAATTTTGGGACCCTAGGGTACTATTTGGGTACTATTTTTTGAGATATAAAGCGTTTCCGAAAACAGCCGTTCCAGAGATACAAGCAGTGTACGCCAGCTTGACGGTTCAGTAGCGTACACCGTGAACAGGTCTTATATTCCAAAAGTTTAAAGGTACTATTTGTTCACCTAGGTGTTTCGTCGGTACTATTTGGGTACTATTTATTGGCAGCATCAGATTCTGGATATCTTTACAGTGTACGCCATCTTGACGCGATAACCCACTGTCAGCGTATGTTAACCATCGATCCCTTGGTCCGACTACCCGGAAGTCGTACAGGGTGTCCCATAAATGACACGTCACAGTGACACTGGAGGTAGACCAGGTCAAGAGATACCAAACCAACTTAACATGACCCCAGTAAAAGTGGCACGGTTTTTGAGTTATGGTCGAATCAAAGTTTTTCATGAATTTTGACCGTTTTTAACATTATTAGTGCCAGTGTGCACTCGGAAAGGTGTCAAGGTTAATTTTTTTTTTATGTGTACGGTAACATGAATTGTTAATTAAGGATACAGAAATGGTATTTTATCCAAAAACTAAATAAAATTAAAAAAATACTAGTTTGATCTTGAATTAATTCACAGCGAAACATTAATTTCGACTTTAACCACCAGTCGTGAAAAAAAATTAGTGCCACTTTTACTGAGGTCATGTTAAGTTGGTTTGGTACCTCTTGACCTGGTCTACCTCCAGTGTCACTGTGACGTGTCATTTATGGGACACTCTGTATACTGTACTCGAATCTATTTACATTGATTAGATATCCAAATTGAACTTAGGCCATTAAATCTATCGTTTTAGTGCACTGCATTTGTTTACAGGATATTTTTCTATTTCCAGGCTGGGTATACGATATCACCCTCTCCTACGACTTGTCGTTCTACATGGCCGGCGTTTTCATCGGGATATCCGGTATCGTGCTGTTAATCCTACCAATCTACAATTGCGCGACCAAATACAACCAGATGCGGAAACCCCAGCCCAAGGAACAATCCAACGGCGAAATCAAGCAAAACGGGAAACTTGTCGTGTAAATTGGCAAACATATTAAATACATACTTCAACTTATAGATACAAGAAATCAAAGTACATAGAAAAATTAAATCGAAACCCAGAGGTACCACTGTATTCCGACCCAGCGTTTTTACCAATTCGACCACCGGAACACCCAGGAAGTGCCTTCAATTTTGCCATCTACTTTGACTTCTTTATCATTCTGGTTTAATAGGTTCTTAACCTAAACCTACTTGAACTTGTCTTCTAAGATGGTAACTGCTGATACAACCTATAAGCCTCAAACAAACGCATGAATACAATTAGAAACTCCGCCAAATGAAGGCTTGCTATGTAAGCAATAGTGATTTGAAATGGTTTTATGATATAGCAAAGTGATGGCCAAAACAACCCAATAACTCCGGAGCCACCAGGCAGTGAAAGCCTTGTGATTTACAAAGGACAATGTGTTTTTGAAAAATGATGATTCAAAATCTAAAAGCAGTTTTTGAATTGTTGTAAGCTGAGATATGCCAAGTGCAATTGCATGTTTAGATCCCTTAGAATTAAATCGATTTTTGCCGATTTTTCTAGTAATTTTGATCTAGATATCCCCGTATAAACGTCGACGGCCCTGTAATAGAATCCTCTGGAAGATTCCAGAACCGCCTTGGGCCTATTCAGAAGCAATAATCGACCGAAGTAAACTTAAGTATTGAACCCGAGAGAATAACAGAATAAGAAATAGCGCTAGTAATTATGTGTTTTGTGTGTTATAATCGAACAGTATCTACCTCGTTGGTGTCTTCAAGTTGATGTGAAGTAATATTAAAAAGTGATAGTTGTTAAAGTGACAATGACAATTTTCTTGGACATATTCGGTGTTTTTGTGAGAAATTCTAATATATGACAGGTGCGACACAACTTGAGAGACTTTTTAATACTTCGATTTTGATTTTAGATTAATTAATAAACTAACTTTCCAAAGGAGGAATCAAATTATTTGTATATTTGACAGCTATATCCTATAGTTCAATGGAAAGGACTTGTATGGGAACTCGGCTTGGGCAGTATGTAAAGAATACTTGATTGAGATATTTACAGTATGTTCGGATTGATGTTGGTTCGAATTTGCTCCACTTTCGTAGTGCCCAATCTTAAGTGTTCTACAAAGAGACAGTGATGTTAGAAATAGTTTAGTAAAATTGGACGAAGTCTGTTCGAGAGGAAACATTTTGTGAATGTGACCAGTGTTTACCGTGGTTGATAGAATAATTAAAGAAATCAGAGAGCGAAGTTAATCACATTACGTGTGGTGGAATAATACAGTATTTTGTATGGTTCAGATTATTGCAGATTAGATTAGAGGTTGCAGGTTAGATTGTATGTACCTTAATATACATATGGTAAGAATACTTACTGTACGGTCAGTCATCAAATAATCTGTAACATTGAAAGCGCTAGATATATCGACATACAACTTTGTGACCTTAGTAATAAAGGTGTTGCGGTATATATGGCACGTTGGATGTTATAGGTAGTTTTACGGGAGTTGAGGTGAATGATTACACACACAGCTACATGAAGTACTCATTGCAAAAAAAGTGAATGACTGAAATGAATGAGTGAGTAAATAAACACAAGGCTATAGTTTAAAGAAACTTTTTGGTATATCTTGCAATTCACCGTTGAACTTGCTATCGGTACGAAAAAAGAACAGTAATTTCAAAACCTCGCTGTCATTACATGGCAGTGTTGTTGTGTCCGTGGCCTCAACTCGTGAAACTACCTATACTGACTATTTAATTCGGAATGTATCTACATAAACAATCTACTATCCTTTGTTATTCTATTAACCACTGGTATTGGCTATAGTGTTAAAAATGCGTTTCTTTAAAAACTTGTACCGTTGATGAAATCTCAATTAGTAGATTTAATTGAATAAAGGCAAAAAGACTCGATCCACAACTGAGTCTCCTACGAAATTAAAAAATTGTTAACGAGTGAAAAGGCAAAGAATAAAGACGCTTTTGCATTTATAAATAAAACAATCTTACAGGATATTGCCATAGTATTAGATGGAACCATCCCCCTTTTGCCATCGGTACATGTTTCTATAAAAATTCAATGTAATAGTAGATTAGGGAATGTAAAGGAGAATAATATGATGGTAGAATTATGACTAATACAGAATAGCGAAGCATGGATGCCACAGTAAGATGCAGAATGAATTAGTAAACACCCTTTGGTTTCAAATGCTTTCAGTATAATAATAAATGTAAAATCAGTGATAGATGAAAACAGAATTTCCTTAAATGGTTTACGGAATATGAAAAACAATATTAATTTCCGATTTCGTGAAATTTATCGTTTTTGTACAAATGAGATTGAGTAAATATAAGGCAGGAATGTCTCTGATGGTTATTTCAAATATTTGTGAAATGAAAATAATCTGACAAGAGACCTAGGTCGCCGTTAGTAAAGCCAAGAACCATTAAAACAAGAGGACTGTCATTCTCCATACTTTGGATCGTAACCCGACCGCTAGGGGATTTCCGGGCAAAAACTAGATGGCTCTAAAAAACTAAACATTTAACGATGTTATAATTGAACAAAGAAACATAGTATAGTTACAATTAGTACGTAAACAGCTAATAATAAATAAATTCTAACATTTAAATACTTTGTCACGTTTGCAAAGTTGAATAATTGTAAATAATATAATTCTTTTACCAAGCTTATACATAGATGGCGTTGTAAATTCGAGGAACAGCTTTTTGTATGGAGAATGACAGTCCTCTTGTTTTAATGGTCCTTGGTAAAGCGCTCGTCTCCCTTTGTCACTAAGGAGAATCAATATGGTGTCAAATGCAACCTGGCAAGATTTGTCATTGTAAGAGAAATGGTGCGTGGGGTGATTAATTTCAGGCTAAATGAAGGGTACACGGAAAGAAAATGTCCAGTCATATTTTTTTTGAAAATTACTTTTTAATGTCAAAATGTAGAGCTCGCAATGAACTATAACTTACCACTTGATTACAGGCGAATATCTTAAATTAGTATATATTTTTCACTTATAGAGAGATGATTACTATAGTAATTATTCTCTATGACTAACTTTCAAACAGCTATAACCCATAAAGATACTTAGGTGACTAGACGTATTCTTTCCATGTACTCTTCAAATATGGAATAAATTTTTTCAATATTTCTAATTGAATATAGTTTGTAATTATAACACAGATACACATATTATATTATTTTTCTATTTTTTCAACTAATTTGTATAAGGCAGTATTAGTTGACAGAAATTTAAGAAATGGTCATCCCATTGTAATGATTAATGGATAGCTTAAAATTTCAAGACTTCATTTATTCATTCATTACTGATGAATAAAATATCCCTATTCCCGAATTAGGAAAATTCCCTACACAATTTGAGAATATACCAGGGACAGCAAATGTAATGTGAGAACATCACAATATTTTCAATTACCTACCAGTTATTTATTCAATGACCAATACATTGAAAAATTAAACGTCACGTTTAATTTTCACGTGTTGTTTCAATATATTTGGTCATGTATGAATAATGATGTAATGATGTCACTTGTTATTTACTTTTGTAATTGTTTTAAACAACTAATCATCGGCGTGCCATTTCTCTGCAGCACCCAGGTGGGTCATACACGTTCAGGAAAACGGGTGTCTTTTCTGTGGACAATACAAAGTTAACGACTTGAGTACATTTTACTTAACCTTTTATCATACAGGTTTGTATAAGTCTATGAGGATCCAGTAAGAAAAATTAGGCTTTAAAGCCTAATAATTTTATAATGTCCAGAGGAAAGACGTATAACCTTAACTCATACTAAAAATATTTTTGACCCATGTAGGGTTCGTGAAGTTTGGTTCACATTCGCAGTCTCAAGATGTAATATTGTTCGGTTATGACACGTCGTAGAAAACTAGGACAAACTAGGACAGCACTGAAACGTAGACGTAACTGAACTATGTATAATGTTATTATTGAATATTATATAAACATTATATGCACCTCTGCATGCCATTTAAAAGGATTTATTTGCGAAAAACACATTTGTACTAAGATGATTAGGTGTTTTGCCAATAAAGGTACTGTTCAGCATAAAAATATTTATTTACCTTAGTATAGTAGAATAAGGTGAAAAAAATCTATAGATATTTTAATTGCTGGCTGCTCTTAATATTAACATCTTAAATGTAACGCCTTTATTTAAAAAAAGGGTGAAAGTAGAGTTCTTAAAAACAATATTTGCTAAGGTAATAGATTTTTAAATGGCATGTCGAGCAAAGCTGACCTCTAAAATTATCTATAAATTTAGGGTTGTAACTGTTATTAAAACTCCAAAAAATATATATACATCTTGAGGTTAACTAAACAATTTGACTTTATTAATATATTAATCGGTAATTTCCTAAATTTAAGATTTATCGTGATATTCACGGTATATTACGAGAATTCAATAATTTATTAAACTTCGAAGCTTGTAGATGGACCTAAGAGGCTAGCGGCGCGTATCGTTATTTGAAGTCGGTTAAAATGCACTGCCAAGGAAGTTCAATATCAAGGAATACATTGCTAAGTTTTGCAATATAATATATAGACGTTTTACTGGCTATTTCAATTGACATGGGTTTTGAATAGCTACTTGAACCTTGCTGCTTATTATCATGTTTACAGTATACTTTACGTATTCTGATCTGGTCAAGTATGAATAATAATTGATCCAACACAATTTGACATTTACTAAATACTACTCATAATGAAACTATAGTTTGTTAAAAAATTATGATATTTATTTAAAAAGGATCCTGGTAACGAAATAATCTTTTGATATTTGTATTGATAGTTGCAAGGTTCAACGTGTCATTCAAAACTATCCCAGACCTAAATATTACTCTTATTTGGAATTTTATCCTAAGCAATTAAATATAAGGGATGAAGCAGCTTTCGAATGCCCTTACTATAAATCACATGAAAAGCTATCTCATCAGAAATTGTGATTGGCATACATCTATCAGCCATGGACATAGGCGTGCCCCATAGATCGCCACAGAGTACGGTCCTGTGCAGACAGTAGCCACCGACCGACCCGCTACTCTCACGACAAAGTATAAAGACGAACAAGTCGTCCAACTCCAGCCGTTTAGAAGCACGCGACACACAGACGCGCGATAGCACGTCTGTGTGAGTGCGATTCGTACTGGAGCAGTCTTACGCATACTTAAAACTTTGCTTGTTGTGCGTTCGTACACAGCGCGCACACATTCAAGCGCCTTGTAACTTTCGTAGGAAGAATAACCACATTTTTACTAAAAAAAACCCGACCGCGGTGCACTTTGAAACTGCATAAAATCCGTCATTTTGTTTATTTTAACGAACTTCATACCCAGTGACACTCGCACCATCAAGACGAATCTAATGATGTATCATTTATCAAAATCGGATGTGCCGTTGAATAGTTACGAGCGGACACAGGAACGGACATACATACATA
Organism: Eudemis profundana; assembly: GCA_947034925.1. Lineage (NCBI taxonomy): Eukaryota > Metazoa > Arthropoda > Insecta > Lepidoptera > Tortricidae > Eudemis > Eudemis profundana. The sequence continues at coordinate 20,615,856 of OX344805.1, read as the reverse complement.
CAGGTCAAACACATAACCCTCCTTTGGGCTTCGCCGCAGGCGGGTAAAAAATACTGCTATTATACTGTGCTCGCGAGGTCGTCTGTCTACAGAGTCTGGGGGCAACGCTTGGCATATAACCAAGATCAAATTATCTCATCATACTCAGAATAATAGCTACGCTTTTTGTGAAATTAAAATTTACTTCGTCCATGTCGTCATCTTTTGATGCAGTAAAAAAGAAAATGTATTACCACAATACTAGAGAAAAACTGCTAAAACTTTTGCAGTGTTGTCATTGCATTACTTCAAATTCAAGGGTGTATAAAGTCCCCAAACCGCACTGGGCCAGCGTGGGAACTAGTCTGCTCTGTACTCAGCAGTGGGACGTATATCGATCAATAGCCTAAATCGATACCTTAAGACTTAAAGGGCGTAAACGCCGTAGGTTCTAATGGCGTTTACGCCCTTTGAGTCTAAAGGTATCGATATAGGCTATTGATGGCTTAAATTTAGTGTTGTCCATAACGCTCATTTTGAGGCTTACAGACTCGAACCCTAAAGACTTCCGAGGCTTAACGACTCAAATGACAAAAATACACTTTCTTGCGTAAAATAAGCCAACACCATTCTCAAATATAATCGAGTTTTTAAGCCTCGGGAGTCTTTAGGGTTCGAGTCTATAAGCCCCGAAATGAGCGTTATTCATGACAGTACTTAGACTAGATCAGTAAATCAACATCAAAATTTACTCTGCTGTATACAAACATATTGATAGCTTTTCGTGTGGATTATTCTTGAAGAAGTTATATTGCCTACTCGTAATAATAGATAGTAAAATTTGGATCGTTTCAAAGATATATAATTCTCTTAGGATTTAAACTTAGTAAACTACAATCACCAAAGACTGCCTCACATTTTGAAATCAGTGAATAAAGATCTTCCCATAGACTAGTAAGTAGTGGCTGAATGGCCGGTTCCTTGGCCTGTTGGTCGTTGTCTATGGTCTATGGCAAAGGAATCTGCGTTCAGTCTGATTCGATTTTCGAGTAGAGTATTTTAAATCGAGAACTAGGGATGCGATCGGATTAACGTTTGTGGCTATTATATTTTGTAATTAAAAAAATGTTAATTATGTTTTTATTTAGGTAAATGTGTAAACATTGTGACATTACGGTTTTATTTATTCTTGATTTATAATTAGTAATGATTGTGAAAAGTTGCAAACGAAAGGTATGCAAGACTCGATCGCATCTCAGCATGTATAATCGAATGATAATCGATATGGATAAGTCGTGAACTCAATTACCAAAAAGCTTCGTTTGATTCTTCCGTAGAATTAGATATTTTGTCGTATAGAATTAATTTTCGCGAATAAAGCGTAAATCACGTTGAGAACATTTTTAAATCCGAACGATACCAAATAATGCACATTTTTAATAATCATGACAAAGTATGAAAAGAATAATATGTTATTTGTGATATTCGTAGACTAGATTCTTAGTTGTTAAGTGACATGAAGATGCTATACTATTTACTTGCCAGAAACGTGAGTTGATGGTAGATATTGTTGGTTCTACCGCACATGATGCTTAAGTCATATACTTACTATATTAAAGTCTAATAATGACATACATAATGACTAACTTTCACATTTCTGTCAATGTGTGCTCACGTCCGGTAAAACGTGAATATAAAATATGATCGGATTCTTTTGAAGTTTTTTTGAAAATATAACTGTCCATAGTAAGAATATTGTTAGCTGTTAACCATGTGGAATATAGGTCTCCCCCGAATAATGCCACTTGCCCGAATAATGCTCCTGTGCCGCCCGCATTCAACTGACTAGTGACCTTCATTAGATCATCAGTCCACCTTGAGGCCCATGGACATGTCCAACGAAGTCTTTCATCTGATGAACGGAAACCGTTGTCTGACTGAAAGAGTAACTAAACCTCCGTTTGCCACCATCATGTGCTGTATAACCAATTGTTAAATTGACACTATTTTTACCTATACAAAAGCATTGTTAACACCAAATATATTAGAAGAAAAGATGGGAATTCTATCTAAATTATCCCTTGACGGAACAAAAGAAAAATTTCACTAAAACTGTTTGCCTATTCGAACAAAATCAAATCTGTAATGTTTACTATAGAGTATTTGTTTTATCTGTCCATAACATAATTATGTCTAATTAAAGTTCCTAATTTAGTGCTTCTGTAAGTAAAACTCATTGGTAGCAGAATCTTTTTCTAATTTTCTTCTATGTTCTGCAGTCGTAGAATGAAAAGGTTCGGCACTTTTCGACTCTATTGTCAATGAGTTAAGGTTTAAACTGACTAACCTTTTCATTGCGCTTAAATACATCTTTTCTTCTAATATGTTCGGTTAATACCGATACTGTCACTCCATGGAAGGAATTGTAGAGTCATGTATATCTGATACTAGGCTAAGCGCACACGGCGAATTTTCGTCAGCCGAGACTAACTTAGTTAAGGAAACCTTTCAGATCTTTCTCCATTCTATTTCTATTACTGGTTCGGAACTGTTCTTTTTTCAAAATATTTGACATGAAACGCTAATTCTTCGATAGAATTCGAGATTTCGAAAACCTCCCAAATTTCCATACAATGTGAACCCAATAGTCCGAATGTGTTAAGCGTTATTGTCTCTCTCTCTACTCTGATTGTCTATCCTACATTTGGCAAATAATAACTAACTGGGTCTTGCAGGAAAAGTGGACAAAGATTAATGCTGCATTCATTTTACGGTCCAAAACAATAATGTTGGAATTTTGATGAAAGATAAGTTTAGAACCGTCACCCTATTTAAGTGAAAGCTTGTTCTGATAATTTGTGAGATCGCTTTTTAGCTATGATTGTGAAAAACCCGTGCATATAGGTAAGGCTAACCCACTGACGAGAAAAAGTGAAAATTCCAATTCTATAATACTATGAGCTACATTGTAGAAACGGTTTAACGGTTTTTGATTAGTAAGTTCTATAACAGCATGCCAGAGCATTGATAAAACTGAAATATATCGTCCACTGTAGGTCCAATTGGCGTACTTGGGACATTCATTAATCAGTCCCTTACCCCAATGGTTGACGATATGTTATTCACATGGACATACCTGAAATAGGGCTTGGATATCTTTAGGCGCAGTAGTTACACCCAAACACTTGAATACACTTTAAGAGAGCACCTGAGAAATGCTTGCTATCCCTATCCAACGTTATATTCTGTAAGATAGAGAAAGATAGCACACGAATACTCGGCGTGAACGGGGGATATTTGAAAATGTATCCATCTCTTATATTACAATATCATCGTCTCAAGAGTAAAGTAACCTTTGTAATTTTAAATCTCGTACAATTTATTTGCATGTTTCTCGTTCCTCTTTCGTCAGTGGCTTCTCCGAACTGGAATGCAAACGCTACACAACTATAAACTTTTAGTGGAGAAAGATTGTCCTTTTAGAGCTAAGTTGTTCCCGCCGCGTTGCAAGCAATATGAGTAAAGTGATTGTCTAAAACGGGTATACAAATGTATTATCAATGTGTTGCACTCTGTTGATGTGTGGGTGTCCCTTAGTAAAATTATTTTTTGCATTTATTGAGTGTTTTATTGGTAAACCTACCCGAGACTACATTCTTCAACCTACTGAAACCAATAACGAACGAAACGCAAAATATTTTGTTGCAATAATGTGAATGTTCATGTCATCTTACGGTTAACGTAAGTATTTGCATCAAAATAATACTTCTTAAATTAAATGTGAAAACAACATGATTGTTATGACAGTAAGTGGGTATGGCCGCCAAAAATGGTACAGTAACAGTCGTGAACTGGTAACGCACGGTAACATACGTGAACGAAAGTAACACACGTGAAATTCGTAAAGCCTAGAGCACATAAGGTATTTTTTTTTTATTATTTTCATTGGTGGGTATGCCCGCCAAAAATTCTACAATAACGGTCGTGAACTGGTAACGCACGGTAACATACGAGAATGAATGTAACACACGTGAAATTCGTAATGCCTAGAGCCCATAAGGGATTATTTTTATTATTTTCATTGGTATGATTTGGGATACTCAAAATAAAAAACAAGTTTGAACAAAACCTATCTTTAAAATAATAAAAAAAAACAAAAATGTCATTTAACGTAAAGTTTAATACTTCTAACATGAGGTACTCAACTTTTTTGTAATTTAAAAGTACGTAAATTATTTAAGAATTATTAACATAATCAAATCTTTGCATACATTCTTTGAAATTGTAGGCAGCAGGTAATCAGTCAAACAACAACCATACCTATTTGTCACAGAAACATCAAATATTTTTAGTCAATACCAATTAGTAGTAAATCACTACGTTTTAATAGTGCACACTCAGCTTAACAACAGATCACCAATGTTACGTTACATTCGTGAATCGATAATGCTGTGGACATAAACATAAAAAATATATATTCGGTGAGTTTTGAAGTTAGAAAGCACCTAATAACTTTATTAATTAAATGAATAGTCTACCTACGTCTACAATTTATAATTATGTAATAAAGTTGTGTTCCTACCTTGAATATTCACTGTACAAAACGTGAAATAATGTCGAGACAAAACACCGGCCACTTGTCCCTTTGTCATTTGTCGTACAAAAAATCGAGGATTTTTTTCCGTAGGTTGAACAACCTGTAGTGTGGTGTAGCCATGACTCAATAAAGGTTTTTGCGGCCCTGGATTCTTGTTATTTCCATTGTAATATATTAACATAGGTACGTGAGGTAACATTCAGGAACGAAAAGTGACACATAAAGAACACACAAAGAGACACATGTTTGAAATTATTTTTGATACGCTTTATTGCGGTATTTTATTAAAATAATTCAACAGAAAAGTAGCAAATTTAGTGAACAACGTTAGCTATTCCGAACTTATAACGGGTACGAATCAAAAATATATTTTTTCTAACTTCGATCTGCGAGATGTCGTAATGGGACACAGAATTTTTGTATGAACGCAAAATATAAGCCTTCAAAAAAAATATCGCGTTTTTAACAGGAAACGTTAACTAACTGAAATTACATTGTATATATAAATACGAAATTCTGCTAATCAGACATACCTTTACAAGTTATTATAAAATAAAATGACGTAAAAGTTATACATATTTAAGTGAGAGGGACATTGTTTTTTTCCAAATGTACAATTTTTGGCGGCCATACCCAAGTAGGTACTTACACTATTTCTGTTTCGTGGGTTCCGTTCCGGCTTGAACTAGTAAATCGAAGCATAAAGGGGCATTTCTCCAGAAATATGTCTGCGGTCACCTCATTCATCTGGCCTTTTTTCATACTAAATTTACGGAGACATGAATGAGTCGCTGACATATTTCTGGAGAAATGCCCAAAGATCGAAGTCAAGAGATGGGCATCTAGGGCCTTTCCATATCTATCGATCTACACAGCTTTTTCTGGCTTAAGCCAAACACGCGTCACAGTGCCGAATGTGGAGAGACCCTTATTCAAGAAAAAATAAATTCAACTCTCACGATTTCCACTCATTATAACTAGGCATCGGATATTCCTGCGCCTATTTACCTAAACTTCGGCGTCGGCGTAGGTATTTGAATGGTATGGAGGCGGACTCAATTTATTTTTTTACTTTTGTTAGTAAATTTACCGGGATTTCGGAAATTATTTACAAATATCTTAAACTTGTCCTTAGAGTTAAATGTATTTAGTAAACCGAATAAATTACAGAATTCATTGATACTGCTACAGCTACTTCATGTGGCAAGCGCATACATCAACTTGAGTACTTACAAAACTAACCTAAAAAAAGTAAAACCTAAACATTTTTGCGATACATTACATTCTCGTAACGTTTTATGCAATCCCGGAATCCCGGAACTTATATTACTTAAAAATATATTTTTAAGAAGCCGACTCCATACTTGCTTAGTTTTTCCGGGAATTCGCCAACTTTAGGTAATAGGCGCGGAATATCCGATGCCTGATTATAACTAAAAGCGACTATTTAATTCGACATATAAGAGGTTATCCACAAAGAACGTCACACGATTTTTCAGACTTTTAGACCCCCTATTCCCCATGTCACACTTTTTCCTAACATATTTGGGTAGTTCTCTGCGACTAAAAAGTCGCACCAATCGCATCATTACCATCGCCACATTATAGATGAGCTCCGTATAAACTATGGAGTCGTTTTTGGTTATCTTGTAGAAGTCGCGTGCCTCTGCTATTTTTATCATAATGATCCTGATTGCTTTTATAAAACCGCCAATAATAGTGGCGATGGTAATGACAAAAAAATCGCGGTATAAAATCGCAGAGAACTACCCATTTAATCTTTTTAATATACCTAGGCTGTCACATTTGGCTAGAATGTGTAAGCATGCTCCAGTATGGATCGCACTCACATAGACGTGCTATCGCGTCTGTGTGAATACGTGTCGCGAGCTCCTAATTAAACGGCCGAAGATGGACAACTTCGTCTTTATACTTTGTCCCGGCCCTCAATTACGTTCTAGGTACGCCCATAATCCATTAATTTCTGTATGGCGTCCAACAGTTCAGCTACTATCATGTCGCTTATACCTTATCACTTCAGATGCAAGAGTGGATAGGCTGTAACTCAACCAGGTTTGATCAATTACTAAATTCAACCTTACCAAGAGTCCATTCCAACTCCAGGAGCTCGGCATCAGGCAGCGTCTGTCGGCCGTAGTACTGTCGCGTATACTGCAGTATTTTGGGCATGTCTCCAGGCGCGATACGACTCCATAGAGCGCTTGGTCGTGCAGCGAAGTCGCGAATAGGGCGTGCAGTACCGGGAAATTTTAGTATGGTAGTACCGGGAATTCCCGGTTCTCTCATACTAAAATTTCCCTGTTCTGCACGCTCTAGTCGCGGAGCAAAGAAGAAAAGTGGAGGGAAACAGATCGCGCGGCAGAGGTCACCTACGAGTATGCCCTGGATTGACCAAGTGAAAGCCGCTGTAGGAAACCGCGTACCTATCTGACTGTGCCAGACAGTCTGCCAACAGGGAGAGATGGCGGGAGATCATGCGAAGAGCTGCCTCTACCATCGACGTGGACGCCTCAGTGTGACCACGACCGCTCTGCTGAGAGCGAAACGACAGAGAAGAAGTAGAGAAATCAAAGTATTCAACCAGCCGCGTAATTCACATAAGTTCTACGAGACTTCCATCATTAAATTTGATATCATAGATTACTAACAGCAGTAAAACGCAACGGCAACTTCAGGCAATCACAAATTCATCAGGAATTATAATGCCATTAAACTCATGTATTATTCAAACGTGTATACATTAAAGTTCCTATTGCTATACTTTTTCAGGCTTAAAATTTCAATTAAGAGACGCGAATATTCAAATCGTGGGCTTAGAGTCTTGTAAATTGAACGCGTCCTTATAGACAACCATCTTTGTTTTTGTACAACCGACCGCTAAGTATAGCACCCCTCGTTAAAGGTAACGGTGTTCGCTGAGCGCCGCATTTTGTTCCATTAACGTTCGTTACGGCTCTTCGTCGATTGTACGCGAGGTAGAAAATTAAACAAATAGCTATCTAAACAGCTGAAAGGCGCTCGAGAGACGAAATAATTTATTTTAATTGCAATTTGCCTTAATATATTTCCTTCGGTGAGTCAAGCAATTAGATTTAATCGAATTTTAAATGAGGCCTCAGTACATAAATGTTCGTACATGTAATTAAGGGGCCTATTTACCTGTGTTAAGGGCACGTTACCTACACAACCACATACCTACGTAGGCATTTGGTAATTTTACTTTCTAAAAGAACTTTATTGTTTGGCAGTTGGATCGATCAACTTTATCTTCTACCTTGTTGCCATGGTTACGTCCCCTGGACAACTCTTTAAAAACATGATTTTCTATAAGTTATCTACAGTTAAAATGTTAAAATTTATCAAACGAACATTTTTGTCATAGTTATTATTTTATGGACCATCTCCTATGCACGTTAGTAGCATACCTATGTTATACCTAACAGTTTTTTTAAGAAACTCAGACACTGTTGTCTCAGACACAGGTGCAAACTTAACGCAACCGGGATTGAAGGGCTTTGACTTTTTAAAACTCGACAACCGCAATTCAGGACTGATTTTTCGCAGGCCACTCTATACCACCGTGTTCGTAATAAAATAGTCTTTATTTTGGCATAAAGTTTATTCATTAACCAGACCAGTGCAAATCACTAATATCGATGTACCCGTGCCGACTTCATTCTAAATTTTTCGTATTAACCGGTTGAGCTAAGTTTGCACCTAGTTTCCTTGGTATCACATACCAACCAGGTGCAAACTTAACGTAACCGGGATTGAAGGGCTTTGACTTTTTAAAACTCGGCAACCGGAATTCAGGACTGATTTTTCGCAGGCAACCCTATATCACCGTCTTCGTAATAAAATAATCTTTATTTTGGCATAAAGTTTATTCATTAACCAGACCAGTGCAAATTACTAATATGATGTACCTGTTTATGCCTGGCAACTCAAAAGTTATGACGGGAAAAATATAGGCAACCTAACGTTTGCATATTCTATAGGCTTCATACTTTTGATTGGTATGTCATTTGTCTATTAAACAAAAAGGTGAAAAATAAAAAAAAACTAATCATTAAAAATGAATCTCCGAAATGTATGTACCTACGCATAACTTCCGAAGCTATGCGCAAGTAGCTAGTTTAATAAACTTAACAGTGTTGCCAGAACTGTTTTGCGTTCGGATACGCCAACCATCTAAAAATAGTACGCAATTTGACAGTTGAGTACGCAGAGCTAATAGCTATTAAATATTAGGTAAAATTACACAAGCTTTTAGGGAGAGGGCAGGACAGCGTTGTTAATTAAGATTTTTGTGCGGCATTAAGAGTGAATAAATTAACAAAGTGCCTTACCTATAACGCAAACAGCATGCAACACAACACCAATTAGGAATGTAATCTTTTCCGGCAGTGAAACATCTTGAATTCTTGATTTAAATTAGTACGATACAATCATCAAACAATATAAAAAATCCATTATGCTTTTTTTAACTGAAAAAAAAGAGTCCCTTCAAAATGTGTTTACTGGTTGTTGTACTTATATAGTTGTTATAGTTAATAGTTATTCAAATCAAAATATATATTAATAATACTTTTCGACCACAAGACGAAAGAAGTTCTTGATAAAACCTTATAAAAGAACTAGAAAAACCACACTAAGGAGATGCATAAGCAAGTTTAATCCACAAAATAATAATGAAATATAGAATTTTGATTCAGACTGCATCATGAAAAGTCATGTTAGAGGACAGCGTTGTTAATTAAGATTTATGTGCGGCATTAAGAGTGAATAAATTAACAAAGTGCCTTACCTATAACGCAAACAGCATGCAGCACAACACCAATTAGGAATGTAATCTTTTCCGGTAGTGAAACATCTTGAATTATTGATTTAAATTAGTACGATCCAATCATCAAACAATATAAAAATACCATTATGCTTTTTTTAACTGAATAAAAAGAGTCCCTTCAAAATGTGTTTACTGGTTGTTGTACTTATATAGTTGTTATAGTTAATAGTTATTCAAATCAAAATATATATTAATAATACTTTTCGACCACAAGACGAAAGAAGTTCTTGATAAAACCTTATAAAAGAACTAGAAAAACCACACTAAGGGATGCATAAGCAAGTTTAATCCACCCAATAATAATGAAATATAGAATTTTGATTCAGACTGCATCATGAAAAGCCATGTTAGCATGCAACGTGATAATATAAGTAAAAAAATATCCAAACATACCCAAATAAGTTAGTAGGTGTTAATGATAAGAATATTAATCGTAAATTATTTTGGCCTTTAACATTTTAAGCGATGGTTCATATTTGACACAGCCACCAGCATCTTTGATTCCTTGTGATGTTTTCATTAATGAGGCAATGGTGTCTGTATTCAATTTGTTGCGGTCGTCAGTTTTTATTCTTTTTAGAGAGCTAAAAACTCTTTCTACAGACGCGTTTGAAAATGGCAGGGTTAAGAGTAGGCTAATAACAATTTTCATATTCGGAAATTTCAGACTGCCAGTCAAATTTTTCATTTTAAAAACTTTCCTCCAGTACTCCTCAACAGAAAGTGAGGTATCTAAGCCGTGTTCCTCATAATCAAGCAATGCATGTTCCCTCCACTCTCGTTGTAAATCCTGGACATTTATGAGGCTGCTCTCTTTAAGCCTGGGAAATCTGTTCAATATTGGTTGGAGTTTTTGCATGCTACTTGTTTGAGCTTTGTAAGGATCTACTGTATCTATTACTTCAAAAATCGGGTCTGTGAAATCAAATCTGACTGTGATTTGCTTAATTAGTTCAATGTAGAAAGCCAAACAGGACTTGAGAAATGTTTGGATTTCTGATTCTGGGATTGCTTCTTTCTTCAATTCAGATAGGGATTCTTGGGCAGTTACACCTAAGTAGACGTGTTCTAACTTTAAAAAATGTCGAGGATTGTTGAACTCTATAGTTTCGGTTGTTTTTCCTTTGCAAGCGCTTAGCTCCATGTAATTGAGTGCGACCGTTTGTAAAAGGTTATTAACTGATGGTCTCAATTTGTGTAACAGCGGAGTCTCGGATTGGAACAAAAGATTAAAGTCGGTTAACAATCCCAAGACATAGGATAGGAACTCAAAATATATCCTTGAGAATTTATTGTTGAGTGAATTGTATATGTCATCGTTTATCCTGGAAGGGTCTTCGAATATTTCTACTCTAAAGTAATTTATCAGTACATCGTATTGTTCGAGGACTCTGTCTACACACTGTTTGACGGACAGCCATCTCGTAGTGGCGACAGTTAAAATTTTGTGTATTTTTTCTTCGAAAAACTCTTGCATCTCTTGTAGTTTTTTAATCCTTGCCGAACTTCGGCTGAAGTAAGCCCCGATATTTCTCAGCAGATCTTCAACTGATTTCGGCAGCTTAAGACAGGCCTTTGATGCCGCTAAATGTATCAGATGGCAGCTGCACTTCACACATACAATCGATTTATTTTGCTCCTTAAGGCGCGTAAACATAGAGTTAAACTCCCCAAACATCGAATTTGTCGTGTCCGAGGAGTACCCAACTAAATTTTCGACAGGTATGTTTCTGTCCGTTAATGTTTTTATTAGACACTGGTACAAGTCCTCTGCTGACCCAGACGCAGCCTCCTTTAAGTCCAAAAACGAGGTCTTGACAGTGTTTTCTTCAGTGTAATAGATGACAGTATAAGCGCACTGTTTTTTTATGCTACGATCCGTTGTTTCGTCCATGATAAGGGAGTAAAAGTTTGTAGGGCCTCTCAGCTGTTCATTAACTTGTTCTTCGAACTCTGGTGCCAACATGTTTTTTACCAATGCTGTGGCTTTTGTCCGACCTAATTTTAGTTCCTTTGCGATGTTGGAATCAGGAAAAATATCAGCTAACAGTGGAGTCAGGCTGTCCATTGTCGAAAGAGGTAGATTATGACTAGCCAAGAAGCTTGATAGCTTTAGCTCTGCGCGCCTCACCTTTTGCTTACTATCATTGAATTTCGTACCCCACGCTTCTTCTATTTTTTTATTTTTGCTGATTTGGGACACCAAATGTATATGCCGTTTCGACTCACTGTGTCTAATCAATGCAGGTTTATGAAAAGGGAGTGTAATTTCACACACTTTGCAAAATGGAGTAGCTCCATCTTTTTTAATTAACCAAGAGCTTAGTTTTACGTCATTTGACCACGAGTCACAAAATTGTACTTTTCGCTTTTTTGCTTTTGGTGGGGCGATGATGTCAGAATCGTCTACATTTAAACCAGACGAACCAGGCGTGTCAACGACTGATTGTGAACTGAGCGCAGTGTCTTCATCGATCACACGAGAATCGCTTTCATTTTCATTATTAGTATCAGTGATAGCATGGGGCCGTTTATTTGATTTTAATAGATATCTTTCCATTTTGCATTATAAGCTCACCAATGCCATAAGCTGTAACATAACACGAACAAACATGCACTTAAATTATAAGCCACCACCAGATGCCCATGGTAGTATTTAAAATTATAAGCCATAACAAGATTTGCATACCTAATTGCACTAATTTTTTTAGTCTTGGCAAGATGTCCAAAATTGCATATTAAAATCGTAATTGTATCCATCCAACCCAAAACAGCATAGTAAATCCATATTAAACACTAGTTAGTATAGGTATGTATGTATTATAACCCAAAATATAAATATTACTCTATAATAATATATAAACTAAAAAAATTATTGCACTTCACGCACAAACATTCATCTGATTCATCTAATAAAATACGATGTTGTCGCAAAAATTGGTAATTATTACAGATTTTTCTGTTCAGTAACTTCGAAGATAATTGGGGGGGAATGGTATTTTTTTTTGACGTTTTTCATCATAAATCATAAAAACTAATTATTAAATAAAAAAATAAAAACGACATTTTAATCTACAAATCAAGCCCTTTTATTTGATACCCCACTCGAAATAATAACCCTACTTTCAAATTTCAGAGTCCCATTACGGACCCCTTTAAAAAAAAGTAAAAAAGGCATAAGATTTTTTTTCCGTCCAATAGGAAGTCGATAGCATCAGTAGATCCTGAAATATCATGCTGTGACAGACGGACAGACGGACAGAGTCGCACCATAAGGGTTCCTTTTTTACCATTTTGGTACGGAACCCTAAAAATGGGATTAGATGTTAATGCATGCTGCAGTTAAGAGTCATAACAATAACAAGTCGTACACTTATGAATGGGATAGGTACCTAACATGTGTGACGAAGTAATACATATTTAAAACGAATAACAACTTACCTATGAATCTAAGTATGAATATGAACTTCTTTTCGTCCTTTGATCAACTTATGAAGTTGCAATTTACTTCAAGACACAATTTATCTATAAAAGACTATGCGGTGGAATCCTTGGAAGCGATTTCTACTTATGAAACTTATGAAGTTATTAAATATCAGGATTTCTTTTATGCAAAGAGAGAAAATCTGGCGCGCGGAACGAAATAATGAATGTTTGATGCAAGTTTGAAAGTTTGAGCCGTTTTTTTTACCAGTACATAGATAAGATAGTTATTTAGACATATAACAACAAAACGTTTCATTTCACTTAAGTTTAACCAATCTCAGTGTAACGAACCGAAGCCATGAGCTTTCTTGTTGGAATCAAAACGCACATAGAGACTTGCTTTATAGAACCATAACTACTGAGAAGGGTGGGGGCAATTGCTAGTTCTCTTTGATTGGGGTAAAAGGATACCTTTTATTACACTTCTCAGCCCATACTAGGTATGGTTGGATGATAAAACGAGAGTAAGAATAAAATGCTTACTTGAGCTTAGCGGGGAACAAAATCCTTTATTTGTAAGTCTTGTCAAGGCCAGCTGGTCAAAATTGGCTTCTAGGTCCATTACTGCTTTTATATTAATACTGTGTGTTAGTTATTTTTCAGGGCTTGCAGAAAGGAACTTGTTCAAACAAAAGTACTGATTTCATCGATGGTCGGCTGAGACATCTGTTGAAAATAAGAGATAAAAGAAATGGTTACAGGGGTTAAAATTGGGTCTAAAGTTTAGGATTCATTCAGGAGGAAAGGCGGGGCTGTGAATTTCAATAATAATTCGCGTGGAAATAGTAGTATTTAATGTAACTATTTTTGTTAGAGGTTAGAATTTTTATTTCAAAAGAAAAGTTATTTCAAGGGCAAAACTTGAGTCTATTCATCCGAGGATATGTAAAACATAATTATTTGGACCCATTTAATGCTAGCTCAGCATTGGAAATCATGTCAATAGAGAGAATTGACTACTTAATTTTCCATAGGTTAAGGTGTTCTCTTGGTCCAATGGAAACTATGTTTCAGTGGTGGATTTTCATTATTTTGTTAACCCTGAGTTCTGAAAACATGAATAAATCAAAAACAAAGAAAGAATCTAAGATATCTGAGAAGAACTAGGCGTTTGCATTTTGACATTTTACTACCGTAATAGTTGTCTTGAAAAATCAATGTCGGGTGGATTTCTAGGGAAAATTCTTGTTAAAGTAGCGTTAATACGGTCTAGCGAAGTAAGAAGATCAAAAACAATGTAAAGATATGAGATATTTTAGGAATTATAAGCATTCAAAGTTTTGTGATTTACCATAAAAACATGAGTCTCATAGCAGTTGGGGATTGCTTGTCTGGGCCAGTTTCCTTCATAAAGTTGTGCATTGGAGCCCCAGGGCTCAGGAGACACAAAAACAATGTAAAAATCTCCAGTATTTGTGAACTTATTAATACATTATAAATCCCTTGGAAAAGTTCATGTGGATGGAAGAATGTTGCCACTTGAGAGAAGGCAGCCGCAGTTCTAGGGTAATTTTAGAGGCGTTGGGTCCAAATTGAGGTAATTCATTCACCTAGTTGGAAAGTCAGGCTTCCGTTGACTTTGTGTAATTTTTATCAGTAGAGTGACTTTCGTAAAGGGACATGGAAGCAGTTAGTTTCATAAATTCCGGTTTATCAGATATTGTGTATTTTATACTGATTTCGCGAGACAAAAAGAGGGTCACATTTTTCTCTTGATTAAACAAAAGAATTTATTGATCGTCACTTGTTTATTTGGGTAGGGGTATAAAAGGCCGTCTCAAATCGTATTTCGGCACTTGATCTCGAATCGCCGACGAGACAACATCTCTATAAACAGTATACGGGGTAACGCTGGGCAAATTGTTAGAAGAATTAATTTCTAATCCTCGTGGGCGTAATATTTAGTCAGTGGTACGGCGTAACGCTGATCAATCGTTCGGGGACTTAAACTCTAATCGACGGGGCGCAACATTACGAAGACACAGGCTACGGAACAGGAAGGCCGTGGGCCTTCAGAGGAGGCCTAAACTAACAAAAGAGTTGGCGTCCGGGCAGACACGCTGAGCGAAGCTGCGAGTGACAGGCTCCAATCAGCGTACACCACGAAGTTACAACGCTGGACTCCAATCAGCGTGCATCTAGAAGTTACGAATAACGGGCTTCAATCAGCGTACGCGTTGCGGGTCTCGGACGGCGTGCTTCGCGGGCTACGAGCTGCGGCTGCGGATGGCGAGCTCCACGAGGCTGCGATTTCCGAGCCTCAGTTGCGGACACCAAACCGGATCCAGAGCAAAACAGTAAAGTATCAAAGGGTACCAACTGGTAAGTTACTTGACTTTATCTAGGGGGGATTCGTCGAGAAGCCACGTCCAATGCGGCAAATCCAGGGGAAGCAGAGGGACTTGGATCGCCTGTTCCAACGACCGGGCGTAACTCGCGCGATAATCATTTTTCTACCTCTAAGGAACAACCGGTGGTACAAGGTATGTGTTGTGATTTTAAGGAATTTCATACTTTTGTGTGGGCTGAGAGGTTTTTGATGCCTAAGGTTCTAGTTTAGTTCATACAAACTGGTTAATCGAATTAGTTTAGTTTAACATAACAGGTTACTAGGGCAGGTGAACGTCGCACACGGAGACAGGTGATTGAGAGGTTGGATTCTAAACTACAGGTGAAACTTGGACTTAGTTATTATCCGTAGTTACTAGTTTGTCATTCAGTAGTAGATTAATAATAATCTGGTGTCTACCCATTTAGCATTTTTAAAATTAAGTTCTGGCAATACTGTCAGTGTCTCATAGTACTCGGAACCGTAAGTGCTAGGCTATTTGACGTTTCATTGAATTCCAGTGTAACTATCAGAGACTGAAGTATTAAATATTTAGATTGATTTTGGAATCAAACAAAATCAGGGTAAATGCACCTATTGTTAGGATCACCATCGTTTTGTAATAAATTTAGGGAATTCTCTTTTGTGCCACACGGACATCGGGGAGTGTTGACCATTTCGGTACATAGTAGCAATAATTGATGCTCTGATTTTGGAGTGAGGGATCGTCGGTAGCCTGACTTTTTGGACCCGCAAAATAAGACGGGGTAGGTGTCCGGTACAAATGATCGGCCCTTTTGTCATGTCTGCAATCCAAGGATTTTTCACGCTGAACAACGAGCTGAATACTGATGGTTCATGGACCGTCAAAAACCTGATACGGAGAGATTGTTGGTAGTCTGACCTTTTGGACCCGCAAAATAAGACGGGGTAGGTGTCCGATACAATTGATCGGCTCCTTTTGTCATGTCAGCAATCCAAGGATTTTTCACGCTAAATAACAAGCGGAGTCCTGAGGGTTCATGGACCTTCTACCAGTCTAAAACAAGGGAGAGCCCCTCTTTTGTATTGGTCAAAGAACCTTTTTACTACAGAAGGTTATGGGTGCCGGAATGAGCGTTAATCCCGGGTGCCTGGGTGCGGAGAGGATAAAAGTCTCTCTATTTTCTTAGTTCATGGATAGGGTAGACACTGTAACAGTAGCTCATCCAATCTCATCTAACACTTTGTAAAAGCCAAGGAATTGTGTATTCGCTGTGGAAATACGTGAGGCTATTTAGGTTAGTGTTGTTAAAGCCAAGCTAGTTATTTGGCTTTTTGTCAATGAATATTTGGCGATTCAGACATAATTATTTCTCGGATAAAAGAGACCATGGTAGGTCCATCATAGCTCGAATTACTTGGCTTATGTTTCATTAAAGGCTATTCCCCATCCAAATAAATACGGGCTAGATATTGCAAAAGTTAGATAATCAGGGTCTTAGGTACGAGAATCGGCTGAATAAATGCCTCCTTGATTGTAGAAAAACAGAAACAAACGTCTAGTCATAAAATAAGCACTAACCGGCCCGTATTGTACCCAGCAAACGGTCGGGGACGTTCTACTTTAAAACAATTTGTGTTTTAAAGTTAGAACAATTTTTCATCTAGTTTTTGTAGCTCGCCGTAGAATTAACTATAGTTTCGGCTAAATTGTAGTATAGACTTAATTAGACCACAGGGTTTTCCAAGGCTCTTCAAACCACTCTAGACCGAAAAGACTATGGATTACTGACTCATCACTGCGTAGTAGTTCTACCTAGACGATCACGTATTTGGCCTAAACTAAAGCAAATTACAGCTCGATGGCGTAGGGACCTTTGCGGCTTCGTAGTTGTAGGTTTAGTACTTTTAAAAGTGAGGGGGGATGTTTCAAAATTGGTGCCGTGACCAGGATTAGGTACTGGTGCAGTGTTTGATGTGGTTTAATATTGTGATTTGCTTTAAAAAAAAAAATGATCTGGTATTTCCAGATCAAAATTGTTGCCGCGGAATGGATAGGCTTTTGTGAATTTTGGTGAGCCTTGGCCTTGTGCAGGTTTCGTGTATAGTAGTTTAGTAGTTCTCTTGCCCCTTCACAGCTTGCTTGTAAATGCCCTTCTTTTGTAAAGAAAATTTTTTAGGGTTTTATTTGGCTGGTTTAAATCTCCTTGGGCATAACAAGCGGGCAGTATAGGGGTCAGTAGTTCTTAACGCGTAGAGTTTTTCTTCATGGGGACAGGTGGGTTTATAGGAGAAACATTTAATGTGGATTTGTAAAGCAAAACTTCAATTTACGTCTTACTGCCAATGAATAAGAGTTTACCGGACGATTTACGATATTATCGTTATCGCGACAGTTATTTTATGTTCAAATGTGGTTGGAATCCAACTTCTTACATCTACCAATATAATCGTCAAAAAAATCAGACGGGTTTTGCGGTCTAATTGGTTGATTTTTGTAATGCGTTTTCTTTAAAATATTTTATACAAAAAAGACTACGTACATTAGCGGCGTCTTCCTCAAGTAAGTAAGTTTCAACCAGGTAAGTCACTAGAAAACATACTGGTGCTATATTTCAATTGGTTGTCAAGCGTATTTAAGCTGGGAACCAAAGCGTGTAAATTTTTTGATACATTGTTTCAATTAGTTGAAATAATTTACCTTATTGATATTTTAACAAACGTTTTACCATTAGATAAAGACATCATGTTTAAGTAGGTCTAAGCAATTCCTTACTACTGAAAACCGGTTGAATTTATTTAAATGCCCTGGAATTAAGTAATTGTTTGGCCGTGTTTGAATTTCCTTGAGATACTAACTATTGCCAAAAGGACTTGTTCCTTTAATTTAACTGAACAGGGAAGATTCCATTGATTTGCTTGTTACTATGGAATGTCACCTGGTTGCGCCAAAGTCAGGTGAAGGTTTCTTAAAATGCTTGTCGGATGCTATTTCAATCTATTTTAGCGACTTTGGGGAACTTGCACGAAATATGGGTGGCAGCACTGAGCATCAAGGGCTGTCATTGATGGACCAATGGCAGTTGTTCGCGTCTGACAGTTTTAAATTGTCAGAGGTTTGAGGTTGTCAGTATTAAAAAAAAAAAAATATATAAAGAGATGTCATCACTGACGTTAGTAGCAGCCAATGCAATAGTGAAATAATGAATGAATTCGAAGGAGTGTGGCCTCAGCATGAGTCAGTAGACGTTTGGTTTGGCGGCGCCAGTTGGCGGCACCTTCGTCGTGCACATTTCCCGAGTCTACAATTAATAAATTCGGAAAAAAAACCTGATACTAGGCGGAAGATAACACGAATATGTTGCTCACCTGCGTTTATTCATTATTAATGAATTATTGTTCATTTATTGCTAGAGGAAGAATTTTGAAATTCGGTTACGGTTGCGGCACCAGCTGGCAGCACCTTCGTTGTGCACGTTTCGTAATTAATAAATTTGCGGAAAATTTTGATACTAGACGGAAGGTGACACGAACGTATCGCTCGCTCACGTCTGCTCGCTCCTAGTGAGAAATTGTTCATCTATATCTAAAACTGTTAAGGGTGGAATTCCGAAATGCGACCGCCCACGTTTACTCACTCAAAAAGAGCAATTGCTCAATTGCACCTAAAACTATTGATGGTGGAAATCGCTCGCCCATGGTTACTCGCTCCTAGTGAGCGAATACATTGGAGGATGACTACTGTTACCTAGCCATCTCGGGTTGAGTTTTATGAATTACATAACTAGGCTTAGAAAAATGTGATTACTTTTCGTAGGCGCGGAACGAATTCTATATTTAACTAGGAATTTTCTTAACAGACTTCATGAAGTAGACCAGGGTAGAAACAGAGATTCTGGATCATTGGATTAAAACCACCATGATTGTTGTACATATTTATGCTGAGATCTTTTATTCATGGACAAGTTATAGTAGAGTCTTAAGTTGGCTAAGTTTTGCTAAATTAAAATATTTGATCACCAAATAGTACAAAGGCCTAGCGCCATCCAGGTTTTGCCTGAGAGGGCCTCGTATAGGTCGAGTTACAATCCAATAATTTAAAACCTATTGTGAAGTGTCCGGCCGCCTTTGGGGCAGGCTGTACACACGTGATATATAGAAACATTATTTCATATTAAAAATTCGGTGGCGTTGTTAAAAAGGGCCTATATTAAGAGAAAGAGATTAAACTAGTGAATACAAAAAGTATTGGATTTATTTTAATAAGGCATCCGTTGGAAATGAGGTCCTTCTTAGCAGCACCACGACTGGATCATTGCTGACAATGGAGGGGAAGTGATTCTTATCAAAAGTCTTACCCAGTAAAAAGTTTCAGAGTATTCCAAAATAAAAAAATATATATCATATTCTTTCTTTAAATAATGTTGAGAAGGTTCCCTCTATTGTCATCAGTTTGCAACTCCAGAGGTCGGTAATATGTGCAAGTTAGTTGAATTGGCCCTGTTTACCTTATAAAAAACACATTCACACAAAACAGGGATAGGCAATGTTCATGAAACTAGAGCAATTTGTTATTACAGCTTACAGTTGTTTAAGTTGCAAATTATTCGGGGAAAAGGATTGTACTTGGCAAATTATTTGTTAAATGAACCATTTAATGTCTGACTTAGTTGAATGGGACTAGCATTCTATTAGAACCAATCATCTTAGGCGCATACAAATTAGAATCGAGAACATTGTCTATCTCTGAATACTGGGTGTTATAGACCAGATGTACCTAATTTTACATGGCACAGTTTAACCATTCACGAGTTTTGAGTATTTATAACTGCTTGACAGTACAGTATAGTATTAAGGGTAGCGTAGAAATGCCGGGCACGAGAATGGTTGAACCAAACTAAAAATAAGCAGTCGTAGGGTGATGTTGGATCTCGGGAAAAGGTCTCTGTTAGCTAAATTTTTGTTAGTAAGGTATCTGATTCCTGAGATCGGACAATCACACACGACTAAAAGCATTATAATTAATCTTCTGTAGAGGAGGTCTTGTTTTTGTGGCACGGAGGTTTGGCGTCATGGAACATCACAGTTGGCAGGCTTTAGACTCCCAGACGGCTTTCCTGAAAACAGAGTAAATTTATTAAGATTTGCCAAACTAGATATGGATTGAGTTACGCGTCATACGGACCGATAGCACTCAATAAACTAAGTCCTATATCTCTCAGGCGGGTGGCAGGAAGCGGTTTGTCTAAATTCCGTTGTCTGAGATAGACCTAGCGTCTGGAAAAGTAGGCCGAGCCAAGAGATGAAAGGTTTTATTTAATCTTGACTTTTAAGACAAGGCTAGTATAAAGTAGGGGTTCCCAATCTCTTCAGCCGTGGCACTGTTACAAGTTTAATGCTTCAATTCGGCATTTTATTCCAGTTCGATTAAAATAATTGTTTAATGATACCCATGTATTTGTATGAGTATAAACAAAGTACACGGTGTTCTTGGTTTTGGCGCGCCATGGCGTCGTGGCATAAACATTGGGAGTTTTTGGAATAGAGCAGAAGCTTACCGTTAATATTTTCTTATAATTGGCCATTCACTTCTCGGCTGGGCTTTGTAGTTAATCCATGGCATCTCTGATTGTTGTCAAAGCAGCAGACAGTTGTAAATAGCAGGCAGGCCGTTGAGCTGAGAAAGAAATGAAATCTTGTTCAAACAGCGCACACCGCATCAGGAATAGGTATCTTGTGTGATTGAGTTAGGTTGCCATCAAACCGCGACAGATTATTTGCAATTGAAATTGGAAATATAATTATTAATAAGAGCATTTAAAAATAAATAAATATGTATACTTACAAGTAGATTGTATTCTAGAAATGTACACACAAGGTACCATCCCGGGCAGGTAATTCATTGTAGCGGTAGTAATCTGCATCCTTTAATAGTAGGTAGTCTTATTGTAACTGAAACATTAAGAATAGTAAGTATGTTGTAGGAATGAAGGCTTTTTAAAAAAAAATCTAACTGGATACTCAATAAAGAAAATTAAAATTTGGGACAGGTAGAATTTAAATATCAGGCATGATCCGCAACAAAGAATCTATTTTAGGAAAAAACAGTCTAACAAAAAAAATATAGCCAACTTGGGAACAGGGATAGCGAGTCCGCAATAGAACATATATTTTTCAAATGACCCGGCATACCACTGGAATTTAATATCAATTCCAGGGTTACATCAGTGGGGCTCTCATCTTTGGTCGAGTGAAAGGATTTGGGTAGCATTCATGCACAGGCCACGGGGAATTCGAATTAAAACCCTGATAGTATAAAAGCACTTACCTTCAGTATTGGAGAGGTCACTTAAACATCAAATCATTTGATGTAGTTCGGCGGGATTCGTAACAAACAAGGGCAGTCTATTGATAATCACGCTAAGTAAGTACTAAATATACGTGGTTGTTTTGTGAAATTCACTTCCATAAAAATAAAATTGCTCTTAAATCCCAATATTTTTTCACGCCGAAGCAGACGTAGTGGCGGAAGGAAAGTCACAGATACTAAAGTAGAGCGGCGACAGGTTTGAGGTGTATTTTTCCAAACGTAAACGCTATACAGTCGAATCACAAATTAATTGAAGTATGAGAAACATAAATTATCACTTTCTGTTTAATTATTTTATGCTATATACGCATTGAATTCAAAAAATGGATGAATCAGAACTTAGTGAGAAAACTTTATTTAGAATGGTTAATCTGACATCACATCAATAGACTGGCGTTGGTGTTGCCGGGAAAATAAAAAATACCCCGAAAGTAGCGGGATATTTTCCATGAAACGTATCAAAAATTAGTGTGAGCTAGTAGGGTGAAGCTTTATTCAGTTTAATGAGTTAATGATTAAAAAAAAAAAAAACAGGAATAGAGTATTTGGGAAAAAATATATTTATGGTTATAAATCGGGCGTCTGGAATTCTGAATAAAAGGCTATGAATTTGTTTGGGTAAGATATAGGCGAGCTAGGTGAGTTATGAATAATGGCACCTAAGTGTCAGGAGAGTAGTTATAAGCTTTTGCAGGAGTTTGCAGACGAGGATGCAACTAGTGTGGGATAACAAAATTTTATAAATTATAAAACTTAGTGGAAAAAAAAAGATGGGCAAGACAGTGAAGAAACCTACGGAGTCAAGAACAGTGAGGAGGAGTCCGGTGATTCAGGGCTCCAGCTTGTCCAAACCAGGGGGAAAGAAGTCCACTAATCTGGGCTTGCTCGTTCGAATGCTCAGAAGAACTGAAGGGAAAGTGTCGCAAGAACTAGGACAGTTAAGAGCTGAAATGCGTTCTATTCGCGCGCAAACGTCAGCGGCAACTAGTTTGGAGGTGAATTCTGGCGATCAGCAGCAACAGGTGCGCATGGAAGTAGAACAAAATGGACATCTTTCAATCAGAGGACATGAAGCATCAGTAGAACCCGAGGGGCTGAATACCGCCAGCGCAGGGGTCGGAACTGGGCAGAATTTGGCGGTGCAAGTGATGGAACCAGTGCCTCAGAAAGACACAACTGTAACTGGGAATTTCGCAGAACAGGGTCGTGTACCGGCCGCATCGTCGAGGTTCGAGGAGCCAGTAGTACTGGGACAAGCAGAGAGGGTTGAGCCAGCAGGCCAATCAAGAGAGGTGGTGGCTCAAGGAAGCAATGGGGAAGGAACCGTTTCTTCAACCAGGTTAACATCTGAAGAGGAGAGAACAGTCATCTACAATGTCAAGAACATCAACTTAGAAAAGCCAAAATTCGGGAGAGGCATTAAGGTACATCCGGTAACCTTCTTGGAAGATCTAGATAACTACCTGCGGAAGGCAGCAAAAGCAGGATCAGAGCTGGACACTATTGAAGAATGCTTGGAGGATGATGCACGAGACTGGGCTAGGTCATATAAAGAGCGATGGAAGAGTTTGGCAGATTTTAAGACAGATTTCCTCTCTACCTATTGGGGAACGCATGATCAGAGCGAGTTGAGAAGGAACATAGTCCATGGAACCTGGGATCGCAATAAGGTTCCTACTATGTTGACCTATTTTTTGAGAATAGCTGGAAGGGCGAAGATGTTGAGTTTTTCAATACCAGAAGCGCAGCTAGTTACGGATTTAATGCGTCATTTTCCAAGGACTGTGCAGATGGCCTTTAATACAACCAATATAACCACAATCATAGGAGCGGCAGAATTTCTGAGGTCAGTGGATGAAGTTCACAAACAAGAAAATCCTTATGTCGGGAACAGCGTTGGAGATAAGGTCGAGAAGAGGAAGAGAGAATATCAAAGTGGATACCAGCAGTGGAAGAAGCCAGAAGGATATAAGAAGAATTTCGTGGCGTCAAGTGCTAGGAAGAATTGGGAATCGGAAAACTGAGTAGGGCTGATAGTTTGGTCTCCGGATCAGCCTCTCTAGTGGGGGACCTGGGCCTTCGGCTAATGCTTAAGATGGGATGGTCACCTGGCCAATTATTGGGCATCAATGGTAGAGGGTTGCGGAAACCAATTGATAACGCTTTGGGTCAGATGGGCACGAAGGGTTTCGGTTATCGTGAGGAAGAGCGGGTTAGAGAGGTAATTTCGGTTTATAAACAGAAAAGCGAATTGATATATCCAGGGTCCATAAAGGTGCAACAGATGGCTTCGGTGTTCGAAGAGTCAAAGTCGAAACAAGTAGAGGTAGGAAATTTTAAGTCAGAATTAGTAGCACAAATTGCGGATTTAGAGATAACTGTGTTATTAGATACTGGTTCTGATCTGACGTGTATTTCAGAAGAATTACTAAACACTGTTAGACAGAAGATAGCCAATATTCCACAGATGCCGATTAAACCTTTTCAAATCAAGACTGCGGCCGGGCATAAGAGTAAGGAGGTTAGGTCAGTGGTGCTATTGCCGGTGAAGATAAACGAGTTGGAGTTAGAGATAGATTTGTTGGTAGTTCCAGATCTCTCCTCCCCTATCATATTGGGTTTTGATTGGATGAAGGAACATGAGGTTCATATCGAGGTAAATCGAGAAACGGGGGGGTTCCGGTACCTGAGAGGAGGAAATTCTTGCTGGGTGGATTTCCGGAAATTCAGAGAAGACGCTGAAATCCTAGTGGAGGCAGCCGAGATCGGAGAGGTTGAGCAAACAGAACGGATCTATCGGATGGGAGAATCGCTGAAACCCCAAGAGAAGGAGCGTCTACGTCTTCTGCTGGAAAAGTATAAAGAGTTGTTTAGTGATAAGTTGGGGAGAGCAAACTGTTATCAGCATGAAATAAAGATGGAAAACAGCGTTCCGATAGTCAGGAGAACGTATCCGGTTCCCTACGTCTATCGCGAGAAAATTGAGGATAAACTCAGGGAAATGGAATCTCAAGGGATTATAAGTAGAACTTCCACACCCTATTGCAGCCCACTAACCTTTACGCTGAAGAGGGATGGGTCAATACGGGTTTTGTTAGACGCGAGAGAGATAAACAAGTATATGATTGCAGAAACAGAAAAGCCTCCTTTGCAGCTGGACGTAATGAACGCGTTTCACGGGGCTAACTATATTAGCACAATAGATTTGAATAATGCGTATTTCCAGATCCCTATCACTGAAAGTAGCAGAAAATACACAGGATTCGGGTTTAACGGGAAGTCCTACGTGTATAATGTGCTCCCGCAGGGTTTGAAAACCTCAGTAGGCTCCTTTAGTCGAGCGATGGATATAATTTTGGGCCACGAGGTTCGAGAGTTTTGCGTGAATTATTTAGATGATCTAGCGATAATAACCACAGGGACCCTGGAGGAGCATTTTAGACACTTAGACATAGTTCTAGGCAAGCTAAGGAAAGCAGGTTTAACTTGCAATTTGGCGAAGTGCGAATTTTTATGCAAAGAAGTAAAAATGCTAGGTTTTATAATATCAACCGCGGGAATTCGAACTGACCCAGCAAAATTGCAGGCAATCAAGGAATTTCCAGAACCTAAAAAGCTGAAACAAGTTAGGGCTTTTTTGGGGTTATGTAACTTTTACAGAAGGTTCATTCCAGACTATAACATACACATTCAACCTTTGTGTAAATTACTGCGGAAAGGAGTCAGATGGAATTGGGGGCAGTGTGAGCAAGAAGCGTTTGATAACATAAAGTCCCTCTTTGTAGAAGGAATAGAGCTGCAACATCCGGATTTTAGCAAACCTTACTATTTGCAAACAGATTGTTCTGGAGTTGGGTTAGCGGGTGTGTTATATCAGTTAGATGAGAATAAGAACATGAGAGTCCTCGGGTTCCATAGCACGGCACTAAGAGGGCCTCAATTGAAATGGACAGTGACAGAACAAGAGTTCTATGCTGTTATTTGCAGTCTAAAAAAGTTTGAAACGTATTTGAGGGGGGCTAAAGTATATATACAAAGTGATCACAAAGCGTTGATTTTCGTGAAAAATTGGAAATTGTACAATGCTCGAGTGACGAGGTGGATAAATTACCTGGAACAATTTGATTATGAGTTACAACATATTAAGGGGAGAGAGAACATAGGGGCAGATGTTTTGTCAAGATACCCGCCGCAGAGCGAGTTTCTGCAAGAGGACAAAGTACAGCTGCCAGGGATTCTTTATATGGAAGAAGGCAAAAATAAAGAGCTAATAGATCAATTCAAGAGGCTGGTTGATTTGCAGCAAGGGGATGCTGAGATAGGGGAAATTATTAAAGAACTGGAAGAACCGGAGTTCACAGACAAGAAGGGCCGAATAGCACAGAGGTGCTTTTTCAAAGATAGGATTCTGTACTTCACGCCAGCCGAAGATAGGCAAGCAGTAATCTATTTGCCCCGAACTCTAGTAGAAGCAGTAATCAAGCGGGTACATTTAGAAATGGGTCATCAGGGGGCTTATAAGGTCATAAAATATATTCGGGATAGGTTTTACTGGATCGGAATTTCCAGAGAAGTTAAGCAGAGCCTTCGTGTCTGCCATAATTGTCAGATGACGAAAGCTAACAACAGGAATTTCACGGGACCCTGTACGCCTATAGTAGCAGAAGGGATTGGGGAAATGGTTATGACTGATTTGTATGGACCTTTACCAGCTGGAAAGTTTGGTTTAAGTTACATTTTGGTTATTCAGGATGCTTTTAGTAAGTTTGCGAAATTTTATGCACTTAGACGGGCTTCTGCGAATTCAGTGATAGGGAAAGTAAAACAGTTCTTTGAGATAATCAAGCCGAAGGCTATTTTATCAGACAATGGGGCCCAGTATGCCAGCAAGAGATGGAGGGAGTTCATGGAAAAAGAGGGTGTGAAGGTGGTACACTCAACGGTCCGAAACCCGCGCGCAAATCAAGTTGAACGGCTAAATCGTGAAATAGGACGGTTGTTTAGAACATATTGTAGTAAAAATCACAGAGGATGGGTTTCCGTTTTGCCCAAGATAGAATTATTGTATAACAATACCTATCACAATAGTACGGGATTCGCGCCTTGTGAAATCTTATACGGTCAAACATTACGGTTAAGTTTTGATGAAGCGTTAAAATATCGTCGGGATATGGATGTGGAAAAGGTTAGGGAGGAAGCCAAAAGGAATTTGTTAAAGAATGCAGAGAATAGGAAAAGTAAATATGATCGCTATTTTAAGACGATTGTATTTCAAATAGGCGACTGGGTGAAGATCAAAAAGTTAAGCAGATCAGTAGCGGAGCAAAAGGTTACCAAGAAATTCCAAGAAATTTATGAGGGACCTTATATAGTGGCCGCAGTGCCATATCCAAACGTATATGTACTGGTAGAGCCAGGTACTAATAAGGTTCGGGGTAGGTTTAACACGATTCTTCTGTCAAGATATTACAGAGGAAAAGTTAAAAGGGAGGCTGATCTGGGGACTTGGAATCTCCGGTAACTTGGAAATTGTAATTGATTAAGTTAATGAGATAAGCACTTTGTATTTTAACCAGATGTTGGATTTATAAGTAGAATAGAATTGGGTTAAAGAATTATTGTATAAAGTCAATTTTAGATGTGAAAGAATGTACTAGTTTATGTTGTTATAAAAAGAAATAATATATGTATAAAATTTAAAAAAAAAAAAAAAAAAAACACCTCCAAGGACTGAGAGGAGGAAGAAATAATAAAATTTGGTTGGCTGTAACCTCAAAACAAAAAGGTGGCTGAGGACTGAAGCTCAATTGTGACCAAGGTGGAAAAAAAAAAAAAAAAAAAAAAAAAAAAAAAAAAAATACGCTTGTGGTTATGGTTGAAGGGGTGTTGGGAGGCTTCGGTCATTTCTTCCTTCTGTTAGTCAATTTGGGTTTTAAAAAAAAGAGAGAGAAAAGAAAAACACACTTGTTGGAATGTCCGGTGAGATTACTAGTAACAAATTGGCCAGTAGAACACAGCGAAGATTAAATTGACAACTTTTTCATTGGATTCTAGAATTAGCGGCTCAAAAGATGTTGCTTCAGCAATTTAATCGTGGGAAAAGAAAAAAGAAAAAATTTTCTAGATATTAATTTAAAAAAAAAAATATATATATATATATATATATTTTAATCATTGGATCGGACATGGATAAAGCTTTTGGTCAGGTCACTAATTTCATAGCACTTAAAAGGAAATGACTTGATGCTTCGTAGATCTGAAAGTGCGCCATATAGGATAAGCCTAGTAAATTAATTAATGATAATCAGCATATAAAGCCTCAAGTCGGTTGCATAGAGCGTTAAAGAAAAGAAATGATGGGTTGTCATAATTAAGTAAATTATTCTTCAATTTGGAATCACACTGGATATGTTCAACAATTGTAAGGTATTTTTTAGTATTTTTGGGGGGAATTATAATTACCTGGCCACCCTGGGTGGGAAAACCCGTCAAAATTGCAAAAGCGTTTGGTAAGATATGGTGGGGCTTGTCATAGTGACGTATTAAAAGTGAACGGATTATCTTTGGCTTGGGGTCGGCTATTATAGAGGTGGGCTGCATTGAATGTACGATGAAACGAAACCAAATGTAATTGGGAAACGGGTTGAAATTGTTAGTTGTGGAGTTCCTGTTATTTTTGATCATAAATTGATAGTGTATAACTAGGTGTTTCATCATAGAATCAATTCAGCTGATACAAGCTTAAAAGTGTTATTTCTTCGATAGGTTATTAGATTATTTAAGCGACAAGGGCAAGTTTATATCAATTGCTTCGCGCTCTGCTAAGCGGAAAACTGTAAAAGTTAGGGTAGCTATTGTTAAGTTTTAAAGATTAACAAGTCGGTTTTACTATTTATTATAGTAAAAAGGTTAAGTAGGTTTTGGTTAGCAGGGTTCCATTAGTAAATAGAAGGAAAATTTGGCGGAGTAGGCTGTGTCTATGGCGTGGTTGTAGAGTATGCGGTGGTTTACGAGATCTATTTTTGTTTCCACTAGAGTTGGTTTCGATTCACAATAGGACATCGTTTCTTGAAACCTGGGTTGCCCGGCTCTAGTTAGTTGAGAAGCAGGGTCATTGGTCAGTTGACAGTTCGTGATAGAGAATATTTGATAATGAAGTTAATGAATCAGCAGTAGTTAGTTTTGGATTAATCAGACAATCCCAGGAGCTGTCGATATTTTGATGTTTTGCTTCAGCGGTTGGAGTGCAGATAGGGCAGCAGAAGACGTCGTGGTCGATTGCAGTCTCAATACTCTCTGGTTTCATTGTGCAGCTGCTTATCAACTATAAGCTG
The DNA here is from genome assembly GCA_947034925.1 of Eudemis profundana. Taxonomy (NCBI): domain Eukaryota; kingdom Metazoa; phylum Arthropoda; class Insecta; order Lepidoptera; family Tortricidae; genus Eudemis; species Eudemis profundana. Next base: position 20,586,912 of record OX344805.1, on the reverse strand, counting down.
TGTTGAAAGTCGAGATTATGAGCGCTATTCTGGGAAGAAGTTGTGAACCATTGTGGATGTTATCGACTAATCGTTGTGATATTTGTTAATGGGTGTTTTAACACAGAACTCAACTTTGTCAAATTAAAAGCCTATAAAGTCAAAGGAAAATTTTATTGTTTCATTGGTTACTAAAGCAACTGAATAAGTTCTGTGGAAGAATAAATCTAAACAAGAGCTTACTAGTTATAGAGTGAAGGCATCGAATCTAAGTCTACAAGAGTACTAAATGTAGAGTTTTGTCTTATAGTAGGCAAAGAACCAACCTTTAACAATCTATAAAAGAGTAGCTTCCTTAGTGAATGCTTCCAGATTTTAAAAAGAGAAGTAGCTAAGAACTAAGAGGTCATGGTTCGTAACTTATGTTAACATAATTGCCGGTTTTAAGGAGCTCTCAAGGTCCTAGCAAGGGTTTAGTTTACAGGATAAATTATAAGCATTCAGGGACTTTGAGAGCTCATTAAGGGTTGATCTAAGGCCGGCCGGAGTGTGAAGCCTGTTGTACTAGGGGTGGTAGATAAAACCACGGGAGGAGACTGGAAGATCACTTACCCGTCAAGGCCAGTTATGAGCCAAGGGACGGGTGAATGACCAGGTTTATAAGTCAACATAGAAACAGAAAATAGTTCAATTAAATTTATTTTTATCACACTAGTAATATAATATTTTAAAAAGAGGTCAAGCGATTTAAAATCCAGGCAGCTCCGGCGGTGGCTCGACAGGCACCGCGTCATCTGAAAAAAAGAGAAGTGTTAGATAGGTACGGTAGCTAAGGTTAATAAGAGTAAGTGCTTTTAGGGGACAGGGCTGGCGGCGGCTAGGGTTATGGGGTATAGTTTGGAAACGCTCATTTAATAGGAAATGGATTATGGAAAAGTTTACCTCCTGACTGGACCGCGGGGGTTCCTTGTGGAGCCACCACCGGCTCGTAGATAAACTGGAGAAGAAAGGGGGGATTGAATAGAGAAGAACTTGGAGTCAAGGAAGGGAGGCTCAAGGAAAGGGAAGTGAATGAAAGGTCTACTTACAACAAATTCCCCACCAGGACCCCGGTAGCACCGGGTCAACTCCGGAGACAGAAGATTTAAGATGACGTCCGGAGGACCCGGTACTAAGTCTTCATAAGCAGGAGGGGGGGTGGAAGGATGGAGGCAGGGTCCCGCGGCCCACTCTGGCTCATCGGGGGGCTGGAGGTCCTCCTCGGACGCTTCGGCGGCCGAGTCTTCAGAGAGTGTAGGGCTGGGATTTATGGACTCCGCCTCTGAACCATTAAATAAGTCAGCCCAGGACAACTCGTCGAGAGACATAGGCGATGCGGCGCGTGGAGGCATGACTTCCGGTTCGAGGGACGGAGTCTGCGTCCAAGAGTCGATTTTTAACTGAAAATATTTTATTATTTGTAGTTATCAAATTTACACTGCGACAAAAAAATATATTTACATAAATCGGATTCCGGAAAAGTGTGAAAGAAACACAGAATTTGAGTTGATGGCAAAGGGACAAAGGAAAATTTAGTAATGATCAAGTAATATTATACTCACGACATAGTTGTTGCTCGCCATTTTCCTTCCGATCCACAATGTTGAAGTTATAAAATCCTTTGGAACAGTCGATATCTGGAAGAGTAAAGGGAAAGGCAATGATGAACAGTTAGTCAGAAAAACACTAATTAATCTAATGGTTGAATTGAAGACTATGAAAAAATTTTGTGCAAGGCTGTATACTTACTAGCTTTAGGGACTTCTGACTAGAGAATGAAACAAAAGCAGGGGGGGGCCAGTATTTATAGCAGAATTTGATTTCAAACAGGGATCGGGTTTTGGTTTTAGCTTTTTCCTTTATAGCCGGTTAGAAGAATATAAAATAAGGTGGACTTAGAGGATGAACTAGAATAAGGTTTTAACTAGGTTTATAACAAAAATTATTAGATACATGAAAAGTAACATACCTTAATAAACTGGTGACAAAAATAACACCCTTTTTCCAGAGCGTATTCACTTGGGTTACCGGAAAGGGGGTTTACAATCCAGCACGGAACTGAAATGTCTTTTAGTTAGAGGGACCTTGCGGTTTGGTGTCGGACGGAATTTAGGGTTCTGTAGACGGATTTCACTTGGGTTCCAAAAATGTGGAATAGACTTAGGCGCGAGCACTAGACAGTAATTGAAGGTTGTCACCTTTAAGTAGCGAGTAACTTTTGCGTTCCAAGAGTAAGATACGCATACCTGTTGATGTTTGCGGCACGTCAGGTAGTCAGGTTAGAACGACTTGGTTGGAACATATGGCCTTCGAGTCCAGCTAAATGTATCCGTAAGATATTATGGTAAAAGGAGAATTGTGATAAGAGAAACTTAGTAGGGTTGTAATGTAATGTAATTAAATTATTAGGTACATATATAATTTATTTGCTTGGCTATAGGTTCTTCCTATGGAATCTTCACTGGTGTTGTTAATCGGTGGGCGCAGAATCAAGGTAGAGGTAGTGAGGAATTGCACAAGACAGGAAAATGTATTTGTAGAAGAGCCGTAGCGTTTCCTGGCGACCGGTGGATAGCAATGGCATTTTTCATATTCAATAAAGACAATCGGGCTTTAGGCTGAAAAGAAAAAGGAAAATTTAGTTAATCTTTCAGCATACACGAGGAAGGCGTGGCGTAATGGAGGCCAAGGAGGCTATGTAGCATGAAATTTTTGAGTGTTGGAAACAGTAGCTGTGTGTGGCGTAGGGGGAGACTATCTAGTGGGGCAGAGTATCTTATAAGTAAGAAATTAATTAGATTACAGTAATTCTAGAATTAAGGATTAAGGTGAGGTATCATGAGGTGAAGAGTATTTTTCTGTCCCTTGGGTTCATTAAGAAATTATTTAATGTAGAGTGTCGGGTTGGTTTGAGAGAACGGTATCGAACACATCTAATAATGATTTTAGTTCATAGATTAGGCAATTGATACAGGTCACGTATAGTTATGGTCTTGCCGGGTGGTCACGATCGAGTGTCTCGGTGTAGGGGAAGGATGATTGTGGTTAATTGCAACAAAAGTTAGAGAACGAATGGAAGTGTACCTAGGAAGCCTTGACATAGACCATGTGACTTTGGCCATGACTGTGACAGTAACTTTGACTATGGGAATGAAAAGGGTTGCGTTGGGTATGATTGATGTCAGCAAGGGTTGTGACGACCGGGCGGGACCAAGTATGTGACGAACAGGTTCCTGGGGACTTGCTTCGGTCTAAATACAAAAGAGTGCTATCTATGGCTTTAGATGCTAGGTTTTAGAGATTGCCGTTGACAGGCCTAGACATAGGTAGCATTAATACCGTCAAGAAGCTGACAACCGAACTATTTACACACCCCTGCTTCCGAATATCAGATCACTGAAACGCTTGGTTACTGGAGACCAAAACTGCAGTTTCGCAGTTCGAATAGTTTATGTTGAGTGAGAAGGTCAAGGAGCAGTAGAAGTCCGGCGAAGTACTGTAGAGCTGATTTAGGAAGAATACAGGGTACATGCACCAAGAAAGGTGGAGCTAGGGCCATGATTTTGGCAGGCGAGCATACCGGTCTGGGTGAATGAGAAGAGAAGGGTCGGAGCGCCATCAGGAAGGGCTGTAATCAAGATTTCTGGTTTATTGGGAAGTTGCTGTTGGATACCAAAGGTAAATAAAGGCCTAGAGTACGTAAGTCAGACGAAAGAGCTGCAACATTCGGGGTATCTCGCGGATCGGAGTCGCAGGACTCTGGATTCTCACAAAATCCATCCTGGCTTAAATTGGAAATCTGAGGTGAATGACAATTCCTTATCATTTCGAAAGATCTGGGCGCCTTGCCGGAGAGTGGAGCTGGTTTCATTGAGTACCTGGGTAAAAATTCACCACATACACTACTGGGGTAAGGCTTCGGGAAACTGTGTTTTATTTAAGGGGGTTGCTAATGCTACGCGAATCTATAGATTACTCTGCGCATTGAGCAAGGGACAGGAAGAACTCTGTAACGAACCGAAGCCATGAGCTTTCTTGTTGGAATCAAAACGCACATAGAGACTTGCTTTATAGAACCATAACTACTGAGAAGGGTGGGGGCAATTGCTAGTTCTCTTTGATTGGGGTAAAAGGATACCTTTTATTACACTTCTCAGCCCATACTAGGTATGGTTGGATGATAAAACGAGAGTAAGAATAAAATGCTTACTTGAGCTTAGCGGGGAACAAAATCCTTTATTTGTAAGTCTTGTCAAGGCCAGCTGGTCAAAATTGGCTTCTAGGTCCATTACTGCTTTTATATTAATACTGTGTGTTAGTTATTTTTCAGGGCTTGCAGAAAGGAACTTGTTCAAACAAAAGTACTGATTTCATCGATGGTCGGCTGAGACATCTGTTGAAAATAAGAGATAAAAGAAATGGTTACAGGGGTTAAAATTGGGTCTAAAGTTTAGGATTCATTCAGGAGGAAAGGCGGGGCTGTGAATTTCAATAATAATTCGCGTGGAAATAGTAGTATTTAATGTAACTATTTTTGTTAGAGGTTAGAATTTTTATTTCAAAAGAAAAGTTATTTCAAGGGCAAAACTTGAGTCTATTCATCCGAGGATATGTAAAACATAATTATTTGGACCCATTTAATGCTAGCTCAGCATTGGAAATCATGTCAATAGAGAGAATTGACTACTTAATTTTCCATAGGTTAAGGTGTTCTCTTGGTCCAATGGAAACTATGTTTCAGTGGTGGATTTTCATTATTTTGTTAACCCTGAGTTCTGAAAACATGAATAAATCAAAAACAAAGAAAGAATCTAAGATATCTGAGAAGAACTAGGCGTTTGCATTTTGACATTTTACTACCGTAATAGTTGTCTTGAAAAATCAATGTCGGGTGGATTTCTAGGGAAAATTCTTGTTAAAGTAGCGTTAATACGGTCTAGCGAAGTAAGAAGATCAAAAACAATGTAAAGATATGAGATATTTTAGGAATTATAAGCATTCAAAGTTTTGTGATTTACCATAAAAACATGAGTCTCATAGCAGTTGGGGATTGCTTGTCTGGGCCAGTTTCCTTCATAAAGTTGTGCATTGGAGCCCCAGGGCTCAGGAGACACAAAAACAATGTAAAAATCTCCAGTATTTGTGAACTTATTAATACATTATAAATCCCTTGGAAAAGTTCATGTGGATGGAAGAATGTTGCCACTTGAGAGAAGGCAGCCGCAGTTCTAGGGTAATTTTAGAGGCGTTGGGTCCAAATTGAGGTAATTCATTCACCTAGTTGGAAAGTCAGGCTTCCGTTGACTTTGTGTAATTTTTATCAGTAGAGTGACTTTCGTAAAGGGACATGGAAGCAGTTAGTTTCATAAATTCCGGTTTATCAGATATTGTGTATTTTATACTGATTTCGCGAGACAAAAAGAGGGTCACATTTTTCTCTTGATTAAACAAAAGAATTTATTGATCGTCACTTGTTTATTTGGGTAGGGGTATAAAAGGCCGTCTCAAATCGTATTTCGGCACTTGATCTCGAATCGCCGACGAGACAACATCTCTATAAACAGTATACGGGGTAACGCTGGGCAAATTGTTAGAAGAATTAATTTCTAATCCTCGTGGGCGTAATATTTAGTCAGTGGTACGGCGTAACGCTGATCAATCGTTCGGGGACTTAAACTCTAATCGACGGGGCGCAACATTACGAAGACACAGGCTACGGAACAGGAAGGCCGTGGGCCTTCAGAGGAGGCCTAAACTAACAAAAGAGTTGGCGTCCGGGCAGACACGCTGAGCGAAGCTGCGAGTGACAGGCTCCAATCAGCGTACACCACGAAGTTACAACGCTGGACTCCAATCAGCGTGCATCTAGAAGTTACGAATAACGGGCTTCAATCAGCGTACGCGTTGCGGGTCTCGGACGGCGTGCTTCGCGGGCTACGAGCTGCGGCTGCGGATGGCGAGCTCCACGAGGCTGCGATTTCCGAGCCTCAGTTGCGGACACCAAACCGGATCCAGAGCAAAACAGTAAAGTATCAAAGGGTACCAACTGGTAAGTTACTTGACTTTATCTAGGGGGGATTCGTCGAGAAGCCACGTCCAATGCGGCAAATCCAGGGGAAGCAGAGGGACTTGGATCGCCTGTTCCAACGACCGGGCGTAACTCGCGCGATAATCATTTTTCTACCTCTAAGGAACAACCGGTGGTACAAGGTATGTGTTGTGATTTTAAGGAATTTCATACTTTTGTGTGGGCTGAGAGGTTTTTGATGCCTAAGGTTCTAGTTTAGTTCATACAAACTGGTTAATCGAATTAGTTTAGTTTAACATAACAGGTTACTAGGGCAGGTGAACGTCGCACACGGAGACAGGTGATTGAGAGGTTGGATTCTAAACTACAGGTGAAACTTGGACTTAGTTATTATCCGTAGTTACTAGTTTGTCATTCAGTAGTAGATTAATAATAATCTGGTGTCTACCCATTTAGCATTTTTAAAATTAAGTTCTGGCAATACTGTCAGTGTCTCATAGTACTCGGAACCGTAAGTGCTAGGCTATTTGACGTTTCATTGAATTCCAGTGTAACTATCAGAGACTGAAGTATTAAATATTTAGATTGATTTTGGAATCAAACAAAATCAGGGTAAATGCACCTATTGTTAGGATCACCATCGTTTTGTAATAAATTTAGGGAATTCTCTTTTGTGCCACACGGACATCGGGGAGTGTTGACCATTTCGGTACATAGTAGCAATAATTGATGCTCTGATTTTGGAGTGAGGGATCGTCGGTAGCCTGACTTTTTGGACCCGCAAAATAAGACGGGGTAGGTGTCCGGTACAAATGATCGGCCCTTTTGTCATGTCTGCAATCCAAGGATTTTTCACGCTGAACAACGAGCTGAATACTGATGGTTCATGGACCGTCTAAAACCTGATACGGAGAGATTGTTGGTAGTCTGACCTTTTGGACCCGCAAAATAAGACGGGGTAGGTGTCCGATACAATTGATCGGCTCCTTTTGTCATGTCAGCAATCCAAGGATTTTTCACGCTAAATAACAAGCGGAGTCCTGAGGGTTCATGGACCTTCTACCAGTCTAAAACAAGGGAGAGCCCCTCTTTTGTATTGGTCAAAGAACCTTTTTACTACAGAAGGTTATGGGTGCCGGAATGAGCGTTAATCCCGGGTGCCTGGGTGCGGAGAGGATAAAAGTCTCTCTATTTTCTTAGTTCATGGATAGGGTAGACACTGTAACAGTAGCTCATCCAATCTCATCTAACACTTTGTAAAAGCCAAGGAATTGTGTATTCGCTGTGGAAATACGTGAGGCTATTTAGGTTAGTGTTGTTAAAGCCAAGCTAGTTATTTGGCTTTTTGTCAATGAATATTTGGCGATTCAGACATAATTATTTCTCGGATAAAAGAGACCATGGTAGGTCCATCATAGCTCGAATTACTTGGCTTATGTTTCATTAAAGGCTATTCCCCATCCAAATAAATACGGGCTAGATATTGCAAAAGTTAGATAATCAGGGTCTTAGGTACGAGAATCGGCTGAATAAATGCCTCCTTGATTGTAGAAAAACAGAAACAAACGTCTAGTCATAAAATAAGCACTAACCGGCCCGTATTGTACCCAGCAAACGGTCGGGGACGTTCTACTTTAAAACAATTTGTGTTTTAAAGTTAGAACAATTTTTCATCTAGTTTTTGTAGCTCGCCGTAGAATTAACTATAGTTTCGGCTAAATTGTAGTATAGACTTAATTAGACCACAGGGTTTTCCAAGGCTCTTCAAACCACTCTAGACCGAAAAGACTATGGATTACTGACTCATCACTGCGTAGTAGTTCTACCTAGACGATCACGTATTTGGCCTAAACTAAAGCAAATTACAGCTCGATGGCGTAGGGACCTTTGCGGCTTCGTAGTTGTAGGTTTAGTACTTTTAAAAGTGAGGGGGGATGTTTCATCAGTCTATCCATGCCGATTTGTATTTATTTAATGTCTAAGATAAAATAATACGTAATCAGTAATCACAGTTTTATATTATGCTAAACTTTATAAGTTATTAACAAAGTAGGTATTTACACTTCCACCGAATGACAAAACCGAAAATCAGTTTTTTGTTTCGTGTGACAAGTTGATTTTACAAATTTTGCTTTGCATTGAAACGAAACGTCAAGCGACATGTCTGGCTCGCTCGCACTTACTCGATGTGAAGTTCATTTCTTCTCGCTCTTTGCTAGGTAAAAACTGAACTGCTGGCACAACTACTCGCTTGCCGCGCTTCTTGTCTCTCTGTATACAGTGAGAGAGGGATAAGAAGCGAGACAAGCCCTTCGCCGTGCCGTCGTCGCGGCAAGTTGCTAGAACCATCATGCAGTAGATTATTATTCGATGTTGCCAGTTACCACCTTTCAATTGTTTTGTGTTTCGTCAAATTGGTAACTAATGTTTCGTGCAACCATTAAAGTACGCAAATCGGCGGCAGAGTACGCGAGTACGCTGTTTCACTAAATAGTACGCAATGCGTACTATTGCGTACCCTAATGGCAACGCTGAAACTTAAAGCAATCCGTCAGTTAAAATTAAATCCCATCAAAAAGTGAATCAGTCAGTGAGTCAGTGACAAAACTAAGGAACTTTGACATGCAATAGTTCCTAAACTACACGTTCAAATTGAATGATATTGAGAATATACATAAGTCTTATTGTGCGCTATATATTCCTGAAATTTCAGGGTTCTAGCTTTAGCCTGTACAAAATTACGGGAGGCTGAAAATGGCCTGAATGGCTTCGAGAAAAGGATGGCACGGCCGTGCCTTTGTTTTGCTCGACTTGGCGGGGGCACTGCCGTGCCCCCAGAACTAGATGAAACTCGTCTTCGGCTCGTTTCATAAGACCACACTCGTGTTTTAAGGCCTCTCATAATGTATTACTTGCAAACACTGCTATTATAGATTATTTTAACATCACGATATATTTATTAACGCAAAAAATTTAAAATTATTGTTCCATGGCGGAATTCGAACCCGTATTTCCACGGTTCATTGGGCTAATCAACAACACAACAACTTAGCTTTCCATAAAAAGGCTAAATATTTATTGTTCACTTAGTTATCTGGTAAAAAACAACCAAACATAATATCAATACAAGGCAAATAACAGCAAACATCTTTATCCGGAATTCAACAGCGGCATATTCGTTCACGTACACTTTTGGCCACAACAATGGTATGAATAACTTTTCTAAAAAAAAAAACAATTTCGAACATTGAAACCACAGATGTATAAGAAACTATGACACTAAGTACCTACCTCACTCAATTCCTAATGGGTTCCATCATCATAACTGAATTTTGATTAATATGGAACCAATCTGGAAGTATATAATAATAAAAAAATAAAAAAATGTTCAGGTCATAAACTACGAATATCTAAGGTAGCAAATATTAAAAAAAACCGGGCAAGTGCGAGTCGGACTCGCGCACCGAGGGTTCCGTACAAACTCGTCAGTAGATACCTACGTGGATAGGTAATTCAAGATAAACTGTATGGTGGGACAAAGTTTACTTTGATCTTGGAAAACTGTTGTCCCTATACATCGACATATATGTCGCGGTTAGTTTAGTTGGAGCAAATAAATTAGTCTTTCAATTTTTGCGAATTTCTAAAAAAACGCTGCAAGTTAGGAAAACCGTTTTATTTTTCCCGTAATATTTAGGATGATATTAATAATCGGTCTTCAATGGTTTGGACGATCTTTTTGCTTATTTCCGTAACCAGTTGGCGGGTGTTTTGGCTTCACAACCTATTATTCTGAACGGTTAATAATTATAAAAACCTAAAATAATATGTAGGTACTGACTGGAGGTTTAGGTACCTATTTTTGCTCGACAGTGTAATCTCGGTCTAATCTATCCGATTATTAATATACTTTCCGAGTAATTTCCCGCTGTGCCGGGTCCGGGCACCGAACCGGAATCAATGCGATCCGGCCCTGATTGACTTGGGGACGTGAGTACAATACCATCTCAAGCGCAAAGTCGACTAAACATGCCAGAAGGGGCAATGGTCTATGTTCCCGCGACGTTCAAAGCGATATCAAACTCTGGGAGAATCAACGGTAAACAATGAAATATATATTTTTTTATTAGATTTTCTTTTTTAAGTTCGATACCTCTTCTGTTAATTATATGGTTCAAAACAAGGCTCACAACTTCGATAGGTCATAAAAATATTGAAAACAGGTAAATTAAAACATTTTTAACAACAAAAACGTACGATCTGACGTAGTACATGACGCCGACTATTACTGGGAGACAAAACCGTGACGGCCCGGACGGTGCAGGGCCAACTCCACAAGCACGACGTTGACTCCGCCGGCGGGGTAGGCCAGCGCGATAGCCCCCACACAAAATCTCCGGTATACATGCTACTTAGTCAGGAGTATAACTCACAATGCCTTCATACAGACCGTTTTCACTTGTGCCCCTCTCCTTCGGCTCTTCGAACACACAGGGCACAACTTCCGATTTACCAAAAGTGGTCCATATTGACTAAACGGGACACAGACCAACCAAAAAAAAAACAGACCGTTTTCAGCTAGTACTAACCTTGGTTCGAGTGCCCTTGCACGCCAACGTTTACTCCCATGGTGCTGAGGTCAACTGCGGCTACATGCCACCATGCAGTCTGACCATTGTTACAGGCTTAAAGGCTAGCAGTGAATCAGCTTAAAAAACCGCATTGTGCGTCCGTGTGCACCGCCTTAATCCTGTGGGAATCGCGAGTGTTGCATGGTCTCACTCCTCCCACAACTAAATGCAACTTTGAAGCTCCCTTACAAGACTTAAAAAATGGCTAAACTGATTTTATCAATTTTCAGTACACAGATACCAAGATACCGAAAAATGGTTATAGAATACTGCGTGCGATTACGGTGCCAAATAAGAGGTCTCTTTTCACACTCGCATCCGAACCTTAGGTCACGTTTTTGCATGCGTGAGCAACACGAACGGCGACCTCCGCAGGCAGCCTCCGTCGGTCGCCGTTCATGTTGGACTTGTGTAAGTAGTTACGGCTGCACATAACAAAAAGCACGCATGTGAGTGTCACCAATGAAGTTACCAAGCTATAGCATAACCCATGACGTAGGTAGTGGAAAAAAGTATGACAGATTTTTTTAGAACTTTTCACTTTCACCGCCGAACCATCACCAAGGAATAAGTTTAACCGCATACGTCTTAAAAGAAATTTGGATCAGGAAAATTAAAATCATACTGGTTTATAAATGTACCTTCTACGATATTCACTCCCTATAGTCTGTGTTTAGTTATTTTGTTTCGTAACATACTACATTTGTTACCCAATTCACATGATATATTGCTCGAGAGATAGACGATTGGCCGATATGAGGCGACTCGCTCAAAAAACAGCGGTATTGGTGAGGCAAAATAAAATATATGAACGAGGACCTAGCTATAATGTAATCAAAGATGTATACTTTATGTATCTTTGAATTAACCTGTTCAAACTTATAAGGTTTAATTTATTTAAACAAAAAAAAACAATAAAATAAAATAATGTATGATTCTATTCTTTTCTTTTGGCGCTTCGGGTACACCTTATCAAAGAGACTCATAGGTCAAGTCAGATTCTAAAATAAAATTACTGTCCACCGAGTCTGCGGCCGTCCTACGCCCAATATCTCCCAAATTTGCCAAATCTAATATTTTAGAAATACTTCAATTGTCATTTCTATCTCAATTCAATTCGCACGAAACCACTAACATAAAAAAACACTAAGAGATCGTTTTCGACAGTTATATTTAGAAATATCAGAAATTGGAGCTCAAAATATACACCAATCCAATCTAGCGCATATTGGCTGAACGTGTCAAAATTTAGGTTTCAAAGGGTTTTGTGTAGTTTTTACTTTTCACCTGGACTGAATGGAAAAATATCTCGCTACTGATGTTGTCAGTCAAAAGATTGTTCCCCAACTTTGTAGATAGCCGTTTGGAACATGTTTTGAATAGAGAATGGGCGCTTTTAAATTTTGTAGTCGCCTTTTAAAATGTTGCTCGGAGTGGAATGGAATTGTTTCATCAAATGCAACGACAGATAAACCTCTGGTATGATACGAGTACCGCTGAGTTTTGCTGTTTGTTTGACTTTATTTTCAGTAATCCATTTTATACTAAACCCATATATTACGACTATTATTGACAAGGCGACATTAGTACATTTTTATAGAAATATTTCTAGGGAGGGGGGGGGGGGGGGGGGGGCACTCCATAGGTACATGTTACAGGAGCTAAAAAATTTTTTTTCGAAAAATATCAACGTGTGGTACATACTTAGACAGCTCTTTTAAAAACATTTTAAGGTTCCTAAGTAATGTTTTTGATTAAGTTAGGTAATATCTTTGGAAATAATCGCTCCGAAAGTTGTGAAAATTGAGTCCCCCCCCCCCCTTTATCTTCTAAACCGTGTGTCCGAAAAATAAGAAAAAAATTACAAAGGTAACGCTTAATTAATACTTTCAACAAAAAATATTTTCAACAAGATCTAGAAGTAATAGGCAAAAATCATGAAACATCTCACGCAAGCAGAAATCTTGTCAGAAATCATGTAGTCTTTTTCGTAGGCAGGATTCAATTTTTAGCTTTATTTTTATCTCAAGCACATTTCCTTAGGGCGCGGACCCATGTCCACGGCACGGCGCTGTACGCCGTGAAATGGCACCGCGCTCGCCATACAGTTTTTATGGAGCGCGCCGCGCCACGTCACCGCGTACGGCGCCGTGCCGTGGACATGTGCCCAGAGCCTTATAGTCACGGCCATGGAACCCTACACTGAGCATGGTTCGACATGCTCTTGGCCAGTTATTAAATACCTACTTTAGTCATCAAAGATATCAATTTTTTCAACTCGGTGCACTTCAATCCGTTTACAACTTCTAAATTCAGTTGTTCATACTCTCCTGCTACGCCGGCGTTACTGTGGAGGATATTTCGAAATGTTATGTACTCCATTTGGCTGGACACTTTTCCAACTGATCCCCCATATAAGATAGCTCACCTTAACTCTCCATAGATCAAATGGTGCTCAAGTGATAACCGTAACTTTAAGGATAAAAGACCTTGCTTGTTACCTTTTAGACTTACGACCACAATAACGGCCCGCACTGAAACAAATTGCTCAATTCAAAAACAACTTAATCCACCAACGGAACCAATACTGTCTTCATATATTTTCAAAATGGCCGATCCAAGTGAAATCTTTAGTTACTATCTGCGGCACGTAGCAACGTGGCGTAGCACTTCGTAGCAGATTGGTCCGTAGCCGCGTAGCACGTGCTACGAACTAATCTAAACGAGTCAAAATCGAGTTATCTGAGAAAAGTTTATGTAACTGGTGGTTTACTTCGTCTTTTTCACAAATGTTATTCACTTTAAACCCCTTTGTATTAAAAACGTTGTCTTAGGGAAACCAATAGGTTTGTTAGTTTCAGATTTCAAATTAAAGTCAAACTTTATGCAGTTCACGCAACATCAAAAGATGCCAATTTTACAAAGACTATCCAAAATTGTGAATACTTTCGTCGGGAATGTCGTCTATTAACATTTTTATTGCATCCATAGGGAAAATAGGGAAAATTGGGCACCAATGTTATTGAGTAATAACAATTTTATGTCCCAACTTGTGATAAACCGTGTTCCGCCGAGACACGCATTTTGAACGAATTTATACATATTTATTGGCACTTAAGAAAAATGTGTTTCGCGAGTAACTTCTTGCTTTGCACAAAGTATGTCAAAACCCCGTTTTGTCAAAGTATAAAGACAACCAAGTAGTACGACTTCGGCCGCTTAGGAGCGCTCGACACGTATTTACACAGACGCACGACGCGCGTCTGTGTGAGTGAACGCCATACTGTGGCAGTCGCGCGCAGTCGCAAATGCTTGCCTGTGGTGCGTTCGTACACGACGCGCACACATGCGCGCTCCCGATGTACCTTTTGTTCGGAGAAAAACTACCGTATACCGTGGTTTTGTTGCATAATATGTTGAAGCTCTTCAAGAGGGGATTGAATAGGTTTTAAAGGGTCGGCAACACGCACGTAATGCCGCTGGTGTTGCAAGCGTCCATCAGGCTTACCACCAGGCAGGCCGTGTTTGCCACCCTAATGTCGAGGTAATAACATATTTTTACGCCATTAAGTCTCGTTTTGGGTAATTATTCGAGTGTTTCAACCGCCTCACTTTCGTGGACACGTTTTTGACGAAATGGACGTGGACAGATTTTTGTGGCACTTTGAACTATTTGGTAGAGACCCTGGATTTCTGACAAATAGTCAGATATCCCATCAAAAGCTACACGAATTTCGGCGAAAAGGTGTCCACGAAAGTGACGCGGAACAAACGCTCGAATAATGACCCTTTAGTTAAAATAATGAGTGAAAATTGTGAAAGTTTAAATCAATATTTTGCCACCCTAGTTGTATAAAAGAAAATAACAAAAAGCTATTGATTGCGATCTCACTCGATGTTAAGTGATATAAAGTTGAAGATGGAGCACGTATGCCTAGTAATAAAATAGGCACCTATTCACTTTCGGGAAAAAAGCTGCCACTAAATCGCGGTTCAAAAGACGTTGACGCGTATATACAGTGACGTGCGTCAGACGTCATATTTTTAATGCAGGCTGTGCACACCACGGCTCAAAAGACGTTGATGCACCGTGAACGCAGTGACGTGACTCATACGTCACGTTTTTGACGCGTACCTTTCAAACCGGTACTTAAAATACGTACTGTTCACGTACTATCCATGCGTATTTTGAGCACCGGTTTTGATAGCTCGCGTCAAAAACCTGACGCATGTATCCCGTAATGCGTTAACGTCTTTTGAGCGGCGGTATGCACAGCATGCGTTGAAAACGGGACGCCTGAGACACGTTACTGCGTATACGGTGCGTCAACGTGTTTTGAGCGGCGGTTTGGTCGCAGGTTTAGGCTCGCTGAGCTTAAAAATGAGAATAAAATTTAAGACATTAGCAATAATACTGAGAATTGGGATGATCAAAATAAAAATACAAAAAAAAAACTAAAAAATAAAAACCGACATCCAAAAACTTAAACTAAAAAGCAAAAAATAATTTGTTAATTACCCCAAAGAAATGTATAATCAATGATTCATTTATACATATAAAGATATTTATAGTTTTTAACCTGTTATTTTTGAAGTCGGTTAAGACTGAAAACTTATTTCTAATAAGAAATGCACGAGAAACTAAGAAAAATACCAAAATCGCTATATGTGTGCCTCTAATATTTGAAGAGTTCCCTCGATTTCTCCAAGATCCCACCATCAGATCCTGATTTGGTTGCAATGAAATCATCTCGGAAGTATAGCCTTTCAAACAAAAAAATAATTTTCCAATTCGGTACAGCCGTTTTTAAGTAATCGGGAAGAAACCTACATAAACATTTGTTCCTTTTTTGATGTCGGTTAACACTGAAAACTTATTGCTAATAAGAAATAGACGAGAAACTACGAAAAATGCTGAAATCGCTATATGTGTGCCTCTAATATTTGAAGAGTTCCCTCGGTTTCTCCAAGATCCCATCATCAGATCCTGATTTGGTTGCAATGGGACCACCTCGGAAGTATACCCTTTCAAACAAAAATAGAATTTTCCACATCGGTCCAACCGTCTTCGAGTAATCGCGTAACAAACATACAAAAAAAAAAAAACATACAGACGAATAATAATAATACGTTTATTTTCAGACGCAAAAGTTCCATAGATTGTTAGTAGGTACAAAATTAAAATTATGTTACCTAGTCTTAAATTAAATTCAACAAACAAACAACTATTATTTAAGGGTGTGGAGGTGGATCCACCTCTTTAGCACTGGCGAGTCCCAGCATTCGTCAACAACAGAATAGAGAACCGTCCTTCTTTTGGAAGTCGGTTAAAAATGCAAAATAATTTATTTCTCCAAGTAGGCCCTCAAGGGCTTTAAATTTACATATTTGATTCTATTCTTTTCTTTTTGCCGGTTCGGGTAGTGACCTTCTGGTGAGAAGAAGCGCCAGTATAAAATCACCAGTTTCTCTTTGGAATTGGGGAATTGATCATTGATCAAATTCCCAATTCCAAATAGAAGGCATTTTAATACCATCCATTGGATTTATTTATTTTATTCCATTCACGATTAAACGCAAACGCACTGACCGGAACAGTAAACAAACAATTCCATGCGTTAAAATCCATAGAACAGTATCGCCGGCACTTGTTTAAATTGCTCGGATACGGAAAACCGGGTACAACCGGGTATAACCGGTTATACCCGGTTCTCCCGGATAAGGCCGCTGCCCGTGACAGCGCCAAATTAAACCGGCACAATGGCACAAACATTTTTGAGAATGGCGGGCAAAGAAATACACGAGAGTAAACAATAATGCTTGAGCTGAGTAGTTTGGATTTCTTTGTTGCTCGGTTTTCTCGATGACCTCGTGAAAGCGACCTCAGATGAAAGGTATTTGATCAATACAATAAGGATGTTCTGAAGAATGTAATCGACATTTTCGCTCGTTCTGTACCTATTTTAATAGCGTAATGTACCTACGTAACTTTACATAAGCAACATTTTAGTAATGTATGTAAACACTTTATTGCACATAAAATTATACAGAAACAATACAAAGATCAATGGTTATGTACAAAGGCGAACTTATCCCTGTAAGGGATCTCTTCCAGATAACTAAACAGCAGCTAGCTAATTAAATATAGTAATCAAATTTAAAATCATAGTATAGAAAATCTCACTCCAAAATGGAACGATTCCTAAAAACTAAAATTTAAAAGAATTACACGTAATTACAATGATTTTTTTCCGGACCGTTAATTAGCTTTCATGTAGACTTATGGCATCCTGATTCTGAAAATAAAAATCGTTTTCATCTATCAGCTTTAGTTTTGGAGATATGACATGTATGTTATATGCCTACCCTCACATAAAATACCAAAAAGATATACGGAAAATAAAAGCTGATAGATAGAAACGGCTGGTAGATTTAAATTCACTGTATCAAAAGATAAAAAAAAGTGAATAAATCTTCCGGAAAATTTAAAAAAAAAAATCCGTTTAAGAACACCCTCTATCAGATGGTGCAATAACCTGAAAACCCGTTTTCAGGTGTTTTCAGGACCCCTTATGGGCCTTTGAACTATACTTCAGTATATGGCGAAATTTCTCGAAGGAGTGAAAGAGACAGCACTATTAGAAAGAGACAATAATACTGAGAATGTTCGAGAAATGTGCGAAAGAATACCAATAATATAAATTTTTAGTAAGATTCCGGGACTTCCATCCCGGAAAAAAATTTCGTCGTAAGGGAGTCTCCACTTTTCAACTATGTTCTTCGAAGTTTAGGTAAATATACTCTACCTATTCCGATCTCTGGTAATTAAACATCGCTGTGTAAAACAGTAGAAATCGAGTTTGTCTATGTGGCACGCTTTTGCACTGGAATACATTCGATAATGCGTGCATCGGTGTGGCATACTTTCGCACTAGCGTGTATCGCGGTGATGAATATTCGAGAATATGTGAATCGATGTGGCATATTTTCGCACTAACGTGCATCGCGGTGATAAACATTCGAGAATATGTAAATCGATGTGGCGTACTTTCGCACTAACGTGCGTCGCATTTTAGTACTTTAGGGATACAGTTAATCGCAATTTTGAACTTCGAATATTGCATATTTATCGCCTTTGCCTTCGGCTCGGGCGTCAAATACTTGCGATCTGAGACATTCTTTGTTTTACTATAAAATAGTAATGTATTACTATAGTGTCATTGGGAGTATCAGAGTCATCCCATTATGTCGCAGTGTATTTGTGTTAAAGTGCAACGCAATATCGAGCACAGCGGAAACAAATTGCACCGCTGTACTTATGTTGCTTCTGACAGTGTTTACAGACGGAAACGAATCTACCAGCAAATAAACAGCTTATAAGTCAACCAAGCCTATACGACTTCTGTCATTTTAGACCTCGAACGTCTTTAGATCTGAGCAAAACTACACCCGACGGCAAAAGGAAGATATCGGCTACTATACGAAGTAGAAAGTTTGCAACAATACCTATTAATGTTAAATTGATGTTTCTTCGTAATATTACTTTGTACCGCGGAGATTTCCTGAAATGTCGCACTTAACCCTGCCGTTATTTTTATTAAATTGTAGCTAATTAACTAATAGCTTGATTTAAGATGTTGGGTTTTGACTCAAAACACGCTACGTTATTTAAATAGTTTTTTTATGGGTCTAACGTGAAAATTTCTTTTTCACGCCGCTGTTTGGAAAGCTAACAATAGATGGTCAGAATTCAGGCTGCAAAACGGTGCGTTCATGGACAGTGTATGAGACAAGCGAACAATGTAATCAGACACGACAAAAATAACATTGTTGGTCAGTTTACAACAGCAATTTGACCAACCAGAGCACGCCGTATGCCTCAGCGACATTATAATAGACCAATCAGATCGCAAGCTGCCGCAGCACGTCCGGCAACTTCGACGTTCCTCCATGTGACTGTCGCGCTAGTAATTTGCAAAATTAAAAAAAAAAACAAGTGTCACTTTCGTTGGTATCTGCGTTTAATTATTGTGCTCGAGTATTCTTGAATGTCAAAT
The DNA here is from genome assembly GCA_947034925.1 of Eudemis profundana. NCBI lineage: Eukaryota > Metazoa > Arthropoda > Insecta > Lepidoptera > Tortricidae > Eudemis > Eudemis profundana. Next base: position 20,568,178 of record OX344805.1, on the reverse strand, counting down.
ATCATTAGGAAAATGGCGGAATAATTTATTAGTTTTTAATATTGTGTTATTTTTTGTTATTGCTTACTTTCCGGCGTCTACAAAACAATGTACTTTTAAATTAACACTTTCACAACCAGACAAAAAATTTAACAATGCCACAGAAACCAACAGACAGCGGGCGCTAGGTGGCTCTGTGAGGCCAATAATGTGCAGCACAAAGCTGGCCGGCATCTGAGCAATAGTAACGAGCACCTACTAGGCGGGTTGTTGGTCGTAAAAGTGTTAACTTACCACGTTTCAGTACAGTTGCATGCGCCGTGATGGCGAATGAATATGGCAATGTGTGTTTCAATATGTGTGATCACCGTAAGACATTCAAAGTTACAGTTCTACCTTTTCAAAAGAGTGTAAGAGAGGCAGGGATGTATTTTGAAATCAGTGCCTCGGGCCAGTGCAGTTTTCCTCCAGACTGAATATCGCCTCGGATATTAACCCTTTCTATGCTGAGAACAGTGGGAACCCGCTCCGTGGGCGCTATGTTTGTAGCAAGTTTTCGCTATATTTTGGCTGCGAGAGTGTTAAATTGAGTGTGAGGGGCGGCTCGCTTGCCTCTTGTGGCTTGTATTGACCATGCCTTTTGGCCTACTGCACTGAACCATGGTTTAACTCTCAGTGTCATCAGTGCCACACCTAGCCATAAAGTGACTTTTTCCGTACGCGCCGTAAAAGCCGCTTTCTGGCCAAGTGTAGACATAAAATTATGTACACAACACGGGAGGTAATAAAGAAAGCCCTCGATGGCATATTTACGCCCCTCGCTTGCAGCTTGGGCCGCAAACTTCTGCGATCTCGGCCTTTGTTTGTATTACCGCCCTACTTATGTAATGTACTATAATTGACTGTTACTGACCGTCAGTAACTAAATTAAAAGACCGTTTTTGTAAGAGACGTATGGGAACTATATATATCTCTCTCTCTCTCTCTCTCGCGTCCCTAACAACCAAATAGAACTTGGAGAATAATGAATCCTTAACTTGATCGGTTCATCTGGTTGTCGATCTTACATAGTGTTGCGCCCGTGGTATAGGTCAAAACTTTAAACGTGATTTTCCGTGCTTTAGAAGCGTTTTCAGCAGGCTGAAAAGTGATTTCAGGCCGTTTCAGAGGTGGCTCTTTCACATACTAGAAGATTGAAAATTCACCCTAGTTGCCGTTGTTTTCAGGCGCCTGAAACATGTTTTCAGTCCGTTTCAGAGCACCCTCTATCAGATGGCGCAATAACCTGAAAACCCGTTTTCAGGCGTTTTCAGGACCCCTTATGGGCCTTTGAAGTACACTTCAGTATATGGCGAAATTTCACGAAGGAGTGAAAGAGATAGCACTATTAGAGAGAGACAGCTATATTGAGAAGGCTCGAGAAGTGTGTGAAAGAGACAGAACTAGAAAGGGATAGCAATAGTCGGGAATGTTCCAGCCGAATCGAACATCGAACAATCTAGATTGCCTAGAACACTCGCGATGCGTTATTGACCGAGGGGTCACCGACCGCCCTTGGACTTTGGACCGAACATTCCAGATAGGATTTCTCCGGAACATTCGAGAGCAAGGGTCTCCGGATATATAAGCCGCGCGTCACCGACGCCCCAGTCAGTTTTTAACTAACGGCGATACAGTGCGAGTCTCGAAGCGAACCTAAGCGAAAAGTTAATAAGTGCGTTATAGTGAAGTGATTTAGTACAGTGATTTATTAAGTAAGTAAGCCTTGTTAATTAGTAACTTTGTAATAAAGTTTGCATTTTTAATTAGTGGTTAATTTGTGTATTTTCTATCACGTTACCTACCCCACGGACGTAACAATAGTAGACATGTGTAGCTCGCGAGTGAGTGATTCAAAAGAGCTATTATAGCTCACAAATAGCTTTATTGAGCCGTGAGCTGCAAGAAAATACACTATAAACACGAACTGTTCGTCCCAGTCTTGTCACCCTATACCTAAATGCTCTCTCTTCCGTTGGGAAATATTTAGATTTGGAGTTATAAGAGCTAGTGCGCCGTTGACACGCCACGGAGCTACTGAGGTTATAAGAGCTAATGAGCGGTTGACACACCGCGGATATACTGAGCTAAAAGAGTTAGGTACTGAGCTAAAAGAGTGATACATATCTTTGAGAGCTAAAGATTCATATTACTCTTTTCACTTTAGTGACATATTTTGCGCATATCTAATAGATATTATCTATAATCTGTGGCAAAGTAATAAAACATAACAGGTAATAGATCATGACAGTTGTGCTAGCATTAGTAGTGAAATAGGTAGAAATGTGTTCCGAATCCCCATATTCGTGCTCTGCAATTATACCTTACACGAGCAGCCGCTAAAATGGCACGTATTTTACAAGCGGGTTGGCACATCCGGAAATTAATTTAATAATACGAACACCGCTTAATATTAACGTAGGTTGCGGTGGCCCAAGGAACAGGATATGGCGAGATGTAGATTTTTGTCATTAGGCCATTTAGTGTCCCACTTTAGTCTCTCCCTTTTGGCTTCGACATACAGTCCGACAGTAAAGAGTAGAAATTAAAAAGTGACAACACTGTAGTGTCATCCCTTTTTTTCTTAGATTGATTTGAAAGGGATGACACTACGATGTTGCCACTTTTTAATTTCTACTCTTTATTGTCGGACTGTATTTCCAATGCACGGGGACGGGGCTGCCCAATGCACATGGGCTAAAATATTGTGAATAATATACTCTTGTTATAAATATACGTGGCTTTATTTACTATAGTAAATAAATAAAAACATCGAAAACATACAATAAACACAATTGCTTTGCGCGCATATTCCACGAGAACAACCAATCTGTAACTTAAAAAAATATTCTCTGATACTTAAACAATCATACCAGCCAGTCTGTCAGCAATTGTGCCTCTTTTTCTACCAAATCTGGCAGCGTCCACTGGATATAGACTTCTAACACGGTATGATTTGGACGGTTAAGGGTAAGTATAGGTGCCGATCCGTCTGAAACAAAAGTCGAAACATTGACAGAGACGAACGTCTGACCATAGCACAACTCTCTTACAGTTTGCCTAACTCCGAGCACTTGGTCACGTCGAGTCAAAAATAATGAGGTTGTAAGAGCGAAACTGATTGCAGATGTCGCCACGGTTCGAGCACCTAATTGTTGCTAGTTGTAAAGAAACGCAACTCCTACAATGAATGCGATGGAATAATAATAAACACGGCATTCCCAAGGGATCTCTTTACTGAGATATAAAGTATCCTATGTTTCAATCCAGGACCAGGTCTCATCATCATCAGCCTGCGGCAGTCTACTGCTGGACGTAGGCCTCTCCCAAGACGCGCCACTTTGCTCGATCATCAGCTATACTCATTCAGTTACTGCTAGCCGCCCTGCGCAGATCGTCGCTCCATCTAGCCGGGGGGCGTCCCACACTCCGTTTACCTATACGCGGTCTCCACTGCAGAACTCTCTAGCTCCAGCGATTGGCACTTCAGCTTGCTTACTCGAGTAACTAACCAGACCAGCCGCTGGTCCGGTTTACTTGTAAAATTATGGAACAAATTGCCACCGTCTTTCAGACAGTGTCGGTCTGTAGCTTCGCTTAAGGGGAAATTAAAAAAGTTGTGGTTGCCCTCTGACTGAATACTTGACACGTTTTATGATTTTTACAGGTTCTGTATATTTTTATGTATTGCTATATGTATATATACTCATATATATGTATTTATTTATTTATATATGTATACAGTATATGTATTTATTTTATTTATTTACATATAAATACCTCTATAATCTCTTGTACATGTTTCTCAGTTTGTCTACCATCTCTCTTGTCTCATCACTCAACTGCTCAAAGGTTAACTGGAAGAGATCCCTCAAAGGGATAAGTTCGCCTTTGTACATATACCTTAATCTTGTAACCCTGTAATTTGTCTTATTTTGTGCAATAAAGTGTTTACATACATACATACTTGTATACCAAATTCATCTCAATCCATCCAGTTGTTACCCCCGATATTCGGTAACAAAAATCCAAACATCTATAATATTAGTAGGATCAACACTAAGGTACAATGAATCATGGCGACATCTATAGTGCACAATTGGAACTGTTAACCTCATTCCACATGCTCTCATCCCAAACCAGCAGGCTTATGATGCTACGCGTTGTCACGCGATAAATAAATGACAAAGCATCCGGCATTCTCACACACTATTTGTCAGAACGTGACGGATGCTTTATCATTTATTTATCGCGTGACAAAGCGTAGCATCATAAGCCTACAGGAGTGGCTACTAATACCAAATTGTGTCCCTCCGGAAGGGCTTAGCTAGCGACCAGAAAGAGCACGCGTCATGCGATAGAAAGAGACGGTTGGATGCGGTGCGTTCTGACCAGTCAGAAAGAAAAACTTCTGTACTTGTAGTACTGTTATTGCTTACTAGCATTTACCCGCAGCGTCGCCCGCGTTATTCCTGTTAATATTCCAAGGGAACTCTTTACCGAGATATATATAGATATAGTTACTTATATATACATATATATAGTATACTATGTTTCAATCCAGGTCTTGGTCAATATGCATGCCAAATTTAATCTCAATCCATTAAGTTGTTTTGTTACCCCATTATATAGTAACAAACATCCAAACATCTTCACAAACTTTCGCATTTATAATATTATATAGTTAGTATGAAGGATTCTGTGCCCAACGCTTCCGCTGTCATCTTGCGTCGTATTTAGGTTTCATATCACCGCCGTCCCCAGCTTCTGGATTACCATTGTGCGGGGAAGAGCAGTTTTTCCTTTAATAAGTGCCGAAAACCGAGTGGGTCTTAATTCCCGTTGTCGGCGGCAGACGGTTATATTTAAACTGTCGGGTTTGAAATGGATACGGAAATTGCTGGGCACACTACAAAGCTTCAACACTCTATTTAGGCATATGCAGTGAACGCCAATACGAATTTTACTGATAATTTTACTCGGAACTGTGTGGTTATACAGATTTCGAAAAAACGTCAATCCTGTGGACAAAACGATGATAGTTAACGACCCGAATACACATCACTATGTTTTAATCATATAGGCCTAGAAGTAGAAGAGTAGGGTTATTTGCCTATAGGAGTCCAGCTAGAAAATTAGGCTTTTAAAGCCCCTAATTTTGTGATGTCCACAGGAAAGACGCGAACACTTAACTCATACTACAAAATCTGTATGGTCGTTTGACAGTTCCTCAATGACGTATTGGTCAATCTAAATCGATTGTTAGAAAGCGATTATGATTGATGATAGCTAATCGAGGGAATCGTTTGTATGCTCAGAAATTAATACTGTAATTTTGAAATAATTTCTCGACTCGATAAATTATAATTATTTTTATAGCTTTTTTTCAATCGCCTTTGATCGCTAACGAGATAATAAGTTACTTTCGAATTAAGATTTTCATATAAATTAACGATTTGCTCGAATTAAATTTGACTTTAAACGATAGTATTCGCTTGGACTACAGTTTCATATACCATAAAGATTAGTTTTTTACCATTTTGGCACGGAACCCTAAAAAGAAGTCGTAGAACGTAACAAAGAGTACATATTAAGGTGATAAAGAATATTGTATTGTATTGTAAGGTGATTCGAGTTGGTCAGTTTTCCATACAAGCTTAAAGAGGGTCATTGTTTGCTTCTACGGCATCAATTATGTTTGAAACGTATTTTATTTTATAGCTAGATACATTTTATTTGCATGAAATGACATGAGAACTCTGTAAATGACATAAAAAAATATAATTTTAGCAAAATACGTTTAGTTTCAAATTATGCTGATAGATCATTCTCAAAAAAAGATAATCAACAAAATGTTAATCTTGTCAATTTTTGTAACGAAAGTTAACCATACAAATTGTACAGTAACTTCCGTTACACAAAGGAACAATATTAACATTTTGCCCAATTAATCTCTTAGCGACGGACCTTTTTAGGGTTCCGTAGCCAAAATGGCAAAAACGGAACCCTTATAGTTTCGTCTTGTCACAGGAATTTTACTCAAAAACTACATGATGGATATTGATGAAATTTGGAATATAGGTGTCTTGTATGAGCCGCTACTTAGTTTAGTAGTTAAACAACTAAAATAAATATTTTTAGGGGGGGCACTCCATACATGTTACAGAAGCTAAAAAAATAATTTTTCAACAAATATCAACGTGTGGTATATAGTTCGACAGCTCTTTAAAAAACACTATAAGGTTTCAAAGTAATGTTTTTGATTAAGTGAATATATTTGGAAATAATCGCTCCGAAAGTTGCGTAAATTGTGTTCCCCCCCTTTATCTTCTAAACCGTGTGTCCGAAAAATATGAAAAAAATCACGAAGGTAACGCTTAATTAATACTTTCCACGAAAATTATTTTCAACAAGATGGAATTAACCGTTTTTGAGTTATTGCCGATAAACTGCGCTTCTCAACAAAAGCACGTAATTGCTATGCAGATACGCTCTTTTGTTGTTATACTTTTTTAACATCGTATTTTTTACCTTATAGTTACGGCTATAGAACCCTACACTGAGCATGGTCCGACATGCTCTTGGCCAGTTTTTTGAAAACGACCTAGAAAGTGCGACTGTTTCCAATAGTGGTATAAAGTAGATAATAGGTATTCTGTAGCCGTTGTAAAACACGAAGTACGCTTTATTTTGATGGATTGTTTACCTACTTGATTGAACTGAAAAGTAGGTTAATTGAAAAATATCAATATATTTTTTATTCCAATAGTAAATAAAGCCTTTGTCTTCGGTCTCACTCTTGGTAAGTGAAAAGTCGTTTTTGCGGGAAAAATAATAAAACTTTTTTCGATTTCGAAGTTGATGATTAAGTTGTGCACTAACACCAGGACCCTTATAGGATCATTCATGAAACTTTGTGTAAGTAGGTTAGTTACTTTTTAAATCTAGGTAATTCAGGTTCTAGGACTTGCCTTGACTTGACCATGCCGGAGACTGAGTTGCTCGAAATCTATATATGCAGTTTTTCTTGTCCCTAAAATCGATGACATGGTTCCTAAGAACAGATCTTCATATCTCTTATAGTTTCAGACTTTCCCATACCGACCGATCGAAATGGGCCACCCTGTATACAATGAACAAAACACAAAATATTTTTTCCACTGATTAATTGATCTAATCTCTATAATACAGAACAAATCTTACTCTAAAAAGGCGGCCATATACTCATGAACATCATGGCCTTAAGGCAAATGAGATAACTTACTAGATCAAAAAAATTACCAAATAATTCTCAAAAAGCGAATCATCCTGCCGTTAAGCATCGAAGATGATAAAATATGCGATATTTCCGCCTCGAGACGTAACTTTTACGGGCGTAATGAAAAATTACGATGGCTTATAGACGTTCGGCCCGCGTCCTATTCTGTGAAATGTAAAATAGAGGATCGGGGTTGAGGAGTTTTTAGGACATTTACTAAAATTTCACGTATCAAATTGGGATGCATTGTAGATATAGTTAGTGTGAAAAATATTTGTACTTTTCTTCTTATTGCGTTGCAATAAAGTTAGACACTAACGAACGTTAGAAGCTGACGGTCCTGGGTTCGAATCCCGGGAAGAGCAAATATTATTTGTGTGATGATATTTGTTTCTGAGTCTTGGATGTTTTCTATGTATTTAGGTATTTGTATTTATTAAATATATCGTCGTCTAGTCTCCATAACACATAACATAAGCCTTATTGAGCTTACTATGGGACTAGTTCGATTTGTGTAAGATTGTCCCCTAATATTTATTTCTTTTATTTTATTTATTTAGACACTACCTAAACCTCGCAGGTCTGGCAACCTCTATATTGACTCCACCGTTTTGAAAAAAAAATCCAAAAATTTATTTGACAAAAAATTTACACAATTATCGTATCTGATTACAATTTCACAAGAATCGGTTGAGAGAGGTAGAGGAGAACAGCCGAGCACCTAGACGGACAGACAGACATACGGAAGCATTTTTGCCTAAGCTGAAATGAAGATACATATTCTTATTTTATTTAAACTTCATTGCACAAAAGGAAACGTATGCACTAAATGGGATCTTGTACAGGGTGTTGCCTGTAACAGGAGGAGGAGGAGAGAGAGGAGAGAATAATTTAAACGTAGAATCTACTCATCAAACAATAAAAGTTTTGTTCAACAACTCTTAAAAATTATGTAATCTTTAGTTTTTATCTTTTTCATACAAATTAAATAGTATTTTCAATGTACGTTAACATCAGTATAATTGACGTCGCTTGTCACGCTACAAACAAAAAAAAAACATCGCAATATATTGCGGTTCCAAATAAACTTTAAAGTGTACTAAAAATTAAAACATAAATTAATACACACGGTACCATACCATGGTTAACTTTCGTTACACAAAGGAACAAGATTAACATTTTATTAAATTAAGCCCTAGCTACGGCCATCTTTTTTAAAACCCGCCATTTTACCTAGAGGTATACTTTGTCAATGATTCCTTAAATAGAATTAGAAACCGGAGAGCCATAATAAAGCCATAAAGTCGTGATAATAAACTTGTAATGCAACGCGTAATTACTTAACTGCGAGCTCTCGTTAAACTCTCCTCGTTAACTATCGGGATTAACGGCCTGCAGTCTGATGTCATTGTATAGAGATTATTAAATATAATGTTCCAACTAGAGTTCATGATTTCTGAGACGGTCCTGACAAATAAATTGCTGTCCGATACGATTTTTTATCGACTTCTCATCAAGTAAGCTATTTTATTTCATATAAGATTTGGAAAACATAAGAATACCCATCAAAAACATTACATGTAAAAAGATGCAAGTATCGCACCGCAGTTCTTTTACAACAAAAAAGTTTTGAGATGTAATGTTAAACCAAGTCAGTAACGGGGGGGTGTCCACAGAACTCGTTTTGCCTATTATTTACCCGTGGAGGGAGGTTTCTTTATTTGAGAAGTATGTTTCTCCACGGTCAAATAATAGGTAAGTCGGTAGGAATCGAGTTCTGTGGACCCCCCCCGTTACTGACTTGGTTTAACATTACATCTCAAAACTTTTTTGTTGTAAAAGAACTGGTTCATGGTTAACTTTCGTTACACAAAAGAATACGTCTAACATCTTGTTAACAATTTTGTTAACAAAAGTTAACCATGGTATGGTGAGTTTCCTTACACAAAGCATTACGATTAACATTTTATTAAATTAAGCCCTAACTACGGGTACTTTTTTTGCAAACGACCCAGGTAACAGCGGCCTTATCGCATACAATCAAGCAGCAGAAAATACAAAAAAAAAAATCAATAATTACAATTAATAATAATATTTAAAAAACAGGAGATGTGCGAGTCGGACATACCCACCGAGGCTTCCGTATAAATTTGTATAATTGAAGGGATGTTTACAAAAACAACATATCTGACTAGACTGGTTGATACTTATAGAGAAACATTTTTAATGACAATATGTGTCAACCAGCCTAATTAGTTATGTTGTTCCCCCCCCCCATCCCATCCCCATCCCATCCCTTCAATTATGTCAGCTGCCTACCCGACTGTACATTTCAGCTAAAGTGGGCTAATTTACAACTCCGCTGTTTACCTCGTACCTATCTAATGTAATTCGATCCGTTAGCTAGTTGTAACAGTTTGTGATCGGAGGTCATGCTAATGTGGTCCGTCAGTGTTGAAGCGACGGGTGGACCGACATTTTTGACACTCTATCACGAACTGTTCACGGTTTATATTATCGGGGCGTACGGCAGTGCCCCCGCCAAGTCCATCCTTTTCTCGAAGCCATTCAGGCCATTTTCAACCTCCTGTAATTTTGTGCTGGCTAAGGGTCACCTATTTTTGGCATAATTTTATCTGTCCGAATGTTCTATTTGCCCGAATACTATTTACGCATAATTGTTATTTTACAGATAATATTGACTTTTCAGAATAACTATAAAAGAAACCTAACCTAACCTAATATGTTCTAAATGGCTCATGTAAAAGATTTTGCAAAATATTTTCCGTTAAAGCTAGAGAAAAATTATGCGAAATAAAATTCGGGCTAAACAATACATTCGGACAAATAAAATTATGCCAAATAAAGGGCACCCGCTGGCTAAAGCTAGAACCCTGAAGTTTCAGGTATATATAGGGTATAATATGGCTTAGATATATTCTCGATAACATTCAATTTGAACTTGCAGTTAAGAACAATTGCACGTCAAAGTTCTTTAGTTTTGTCACTGACTCACTCACTCATTCACTCACTCACTGATCATCATAATTCTAAGGTACTTCTAGCAGATCCATAAACTTCAAATTTAAATCATAACTAGTTTTAGCCTATAGAGTCATACAAACCCGAAAAATATTATAATTTCAGTCGCAACTGCACAAGTAAGTTTGTAACCCTATACAAATACATGCGATTACAAAGTTACTTTTGTAGTTTACATGGGAAATAGAATATATTGGGATGTAATACATAAAGGAAGAACACTGACGAAAAGAAATGAGATCCCATCAAAAAAATTACATGTAAAAAGGTGCAAGTCTCGCAACGCAATTCTTCTAGAACAAAAGTGTTTTGCCATGGAATGTTTAACCAAGTCAGTCTTGCTAGTTCCACCGACTGTGTTGTGAGACTTGCACCGTTTTACAAGTAATGTTTTTAATGGGATACTAGCTGTCCGGTGAACTTCGTTCCACCTCAAAGTTTCAAATTTTTTAATAGTTATTCAGGGCAGAGATAAACCCAAAAAATCAGAGCTCTTAAAAATCGGTCCAACCACTCGCGAGTTATATGTAAATGGTGTAACTAACACAACTTTGTTGTATGTATATGTCACCGTAAGATTGTACACGACTGTTAGTTTATAATCTAACGCGCGAGATTATAAACTAACCTATTCTAATATCTGACGAGTTAGATTATAAACTGACGGTGTTTGCAGTTTTACGGTGACATACATATAAGATAGATATAGATTAGGAGCGAGTTAAGTTAATGAAGTTTTGAATTAGACTACACTGTAGTCCCCCCACTGTAGTCTGTGTAGAACGCCGCTCAATTCTGTCAGATTCCTGTAGTCACTATACAGGAATCTGACAGAATTGAGCGGCGTGGGCAGTTGTGGCGGCTTAGCGAACCCCTGGGAACTGTTTATAATTACCAGTACTTGGAAAAACTGTTTAAAGACCGTGTACAAATTGGCCCAAGTTTCAGCTAGGGATGGAACAAGCTTGGAAATAATAGTTTCTAAATAAATATGTACTAAAAGTCGCTATCCCATCTTCTTTAGATATTGGAGTCATATGTCTTCATATCATAAGGAATGAAATATAAATGTCCAGCGAAATTCAATTTCACGATTTTCACTAAATATTATAACTTATACCAATACGTGGTCCCTCCGCGACCATGGACGTTACGGCACGTCCAAAACATCGAGGTAAATCTATTATGTTTTTTTATAATAATTATTCAACAGCTTAGTCGTCAAGAATAGAAGATGCGAAGTCTAAATTACAGTTTGATTCATTAGAGCTGATTTAAGCCGAAACCAATTCGAAACCAATTTGGAAAGAAGATTTATTTTTCTTTCTTCGAAACCAGGCCACATTCGTGGTGATATTTTTTGCTTTAAATAGTTATTAACTTGTTAATAGAGCAAGTTAATACAGGGGATTATTAGGGATTGTATTTCAAAAAAATATTTTCTGCGCACCTTTACCCGCCTATATTTTTTAAGTTTGACTAACTTGCAAATTTTACTGGCTGTAGCAAAAATCGGACCAGGTGGGGGCCGTGGCGTTCCCTGGGGTTGAACCAGGTTGCTGGCTGTACCACCTTGAGTGGATCAGACTAGGTGGTGGCCAAAGCGCCTGGGATCGAGCCAGGATACTAGGCCAGGGCCACCTTGAAGTTACGCTGATTGCTCAAAGTAAGCAGCGGACCAGCGGGAAGGTTGAAGTGGAGGTTGATCCACTGTGGTCCTTATGTGAATGTGTGAATCGAACGAATAACCACCTATAATGAACATGTATTTCAAATTTTATCCCACTTTCTTTTGGCGGTTTATGCTGTACATTTGTTTTGTATATCTAGATATAGAAGGTTTTGAATTTTCAGCAGTACTTTTTCAGTCAGTTTTGCTATAGTTTTGTACTAAATAGATACTCGATGATACGTACAACCCTGCCTATTCATGGGCCCGGTAATTATCTCAACGAGTTAGTTGCCGGCAGACGTGCGGACAAGTCGGAGTTCGAGTAATTCCGACAAAGCCCCGCCGCAGACTACAACAGCGGGGCCGCTTTATCAGAAACACACTTTTTCACGGCACTGCTCGAAAATGTGGCAATTGGGTAGATACTTGACTTTAACCGAAATGTGTAAAAATTATATAAGATCCTGTTAAAATAGCAAAATAAGGAAATATGTTAAAGTTTTGAGTTTGATACCTAACCTGTAACTTTTTTATGAGCCCGCAAAGTTGGGTGGGAAAGTACATTTTAAAAGTATAAAATTATTAAGAACTGTTAAACCATACAATTTATAGTAACTTTTGTTATGAAACCGTTACGATAAAATGGAAGTTTAACATAGGAACAAAGTTTTTGATTTCCCCAAACAACGTATGCCTCGTGACGTCACGTTATAATGGGCTTCAGTAAGAAGCGTTTCGGTACGTATTCGAGAAAGTCTAAAAATGTGATTTTAACATTGTAGTATCTCCGTGAGTTTTTATAATATTGAAGTGGTTTTTTTTTCACTATTATTTCAATTATTGAGAGGTGTGTTATAGAAACACTACCACCATACCACAGAAAAAAGTTGTCAATAGATGGTTGGTTGATTAGTTGGGAGCGCAAAACGGCGAGTTCTTGGACAGCGAACCAGCAAGCCAACAATGTAATTAACACACAATAATGATTGTTTTATTGATTGTAGTAAGTAACCAATTAGAGCAAGCCGGCACTACCGCGCGTCCGACATTATACACATACACGTTTTTAGACGACTTGAGAGATTAGTTAAGCTACTTATTTCCTCGCTGTAGGCATGAAAGTCACTCTCGGTCTCTCACTCGTCCATCTATTGCTTATTTTCTGACATTTATAACAATGCCATTTTGGACTAACGACTTCATTGCGAGAACGAGTTATACGATAGTGACATTGTTCTTATTATAAACACAACTACCACGGAAGGAGCAAAAAAAATCGCCAATCACTGCTTAGGTTACATCTTGTTAATATGGTTCAATTTCACGCAGCTTTACTTCAGTTTGTACTTGATAGTACTATCCAGCTCCACCACCACCACCATCACCCAGCTTATTCATTGAGCCGTTAATTAACGGGTTAGAGACTCAGTTGATATTGAGGTTGATAGCCAGGCGTACTTGTGTAGTATAACCGTTTTTGTTATTTTTGTTGATTGGTTGTCACCCGCGGTTGACGCAGTTATTTTGAGGAGCAAACTAGCTTCCGTAGCTAGTGCTGTGCCGCGGATTACGCCGCGTCTAATCTGGCGTCGACACCGCGAGTGCAAAGCCTATCTTCCAAGACACATAATTTATCCTGCACATTGCCGTCGCTAGAAGACCATAGAGAGGGACTATGTCCTTTCTAATTGGCTATTTGACAACTTTTTTCTGTCGTATGTGAGAAATACCTCTCAATAATAGAAATATATTAGTGAGACACCTTGAAGTGGTTCCACTTCAATATTATAAAGACTTACCGATATACTACAATGTTAAAATCACTTATTTAGACTTTCCCAACAACGTGCCGAAACATTCCATACTGAAATCCATTATAACGTGACGTCACGAGACATACGTTGTTTGGGGAAATCAAAAACTTTGTTCTGCAACAATGTTAAATAAATCTTGCGTTTATTGTAACGGTTTCATAGCAAAAGTTACCATACACATACATACACATTTTATGGGTTATTTAATGGTATTAATAGTTTTTAAAATTTTTATGCTTTCAAAATGGACTTTCCCACCCAACTTTGCAGGATCATAAAAAATTACATGTTAGGTATCAAACTCAAAACTGTAACATTTTTCCTTAAGTAGTTTGCTTATTTTAATAGGATCTTCTATAATTTTTACAAATTTCGGTTAGGTACAGTCCCAATTGACAATATTTCAAATTTTCAACTCCTTCATTTTATGGGCTGGATAGAAAATAGGTGGAATTTTAAGCTACCCGTATAATTTCTTTTTTGTTAAAACAAATTTTTTCAATTAAAAATAGCTGTTTGAAAAGTAGCTCATTCTAAAAGGGCGTATAAAGAAAATGACGTCACTTTCCCAGCTAGAATCCAGCAGAGCTACAATTACGATTAAAAAAATAACTGTCAGGCGAAGGACATGACATGACACTGACACTAACGCTTACGGTTGTTGGTTTGGTTGGAATTTGGGTTGGAATTTTATTGTTTTATATTGTTACTTTTGGTAGTTGTACTAGTTGTTTGCCAATTTTTAGAACGTTTCGCGATTTAAACGGTGAAAAGAATGGCAAATGGTTTTCGCATTAAGATCTTTTGAAAATATGAAATGTTGTCAATTGCTACGGTCCTGGCATACATCTTGCGCATCATCAACATTCATTAATCTCTTCATGCCTGCTCGTCGGTTTAGAGTATTTTGACTTGCCCTTTTTCAGAACGTCTTCAGATCGTGAGACGTTCGTCTAATTGTAATTTCATCGTTGTCTTACAACATGTCCATTTACATTAAAGTATAAGTTATCTTGGCTTTATTATTAGGTTGTTATTATTTCATTTCCTCCTTGCTTGTTTGAAATGATTCTATGCTATGTGTGTATGTTGGCAGCCATTGAAATCAACACAAACGTGTGTGTTTGTCGAACCGAATTCAATTTGTCGACACAAATGACAGCTTAACACCTCAGGGAAGGAAGCCATTCACAGAAGATTATTATATTCTCTGTTCTACTCTTCTGATCATAACGTTATTAGGAGGGCACTCAAAACAAACAAAATAGGTAATTACCTACAATAATACATTAGTTACCTAGGGCGGTAAAAAAAAGAATATATCAGATCGCAGGTATTTGACACCCGAGCCGAAGGCAAGGGCGATAAATTTGCGATTTGAGGCTTTCTTTATTACCGCCCGCGGTAAGTACAACATTTTATGTCTCCCCCAGGCCATGAAGCGGGTTTTTCCGCACAGGGCAGTTTTGCCACTTTATGGTCAGGTGTGATGTGAATCTACTAATTAATGTGATTAGGGGTAAATTCGAACGTGGGGTAGTTTTGAAAATTGACGACCGCTTTAGCTTAGTTGGTAGTGACCCTGCCTACGAAGCACGAGGTCCTGGGTTCGAATCCCGGTAAGGGCATTTATTTGTGCGATGAGCACGAAAATTTGTTCCTGAGTCATGGATGTTTTCTATCTATTTAAGTATTTGTATCTATTAAATATATCGTCGTCTAGTATCCATAACACAAGCCTTATTGAGCTTACTATGGGGCTAGTTCGATTTGTGTAAGATTGTCCCCTAATATTTATTATTAAAAGTCTAAAGTCATGGCAAATAAGCTCATAGCAGAGAAGTCAACGTCCTCATAAAACGTAAATGTAAAAGGGTAAAACTAAGGCAACTAATAACTCTTGGGGTAACTTGGGGTGTAAGGGGGCCATATTAAAGGGTAAGCTATACACCGTGCCCCCGAGTAACCCGAAAAACTGTAACTATAGATTCTAACAACTATTAGGAGTAAAAAAAGTTATATGATGTATAGTCGAACAAAGGGTTACTTTCCGAGATATTCATTATTTTTTAAATGAATACTCCCAAGTGTGTAACAAGCCCTAATAAATGTGACTAAGATACTTTTACATTTTTTGTCAAATATTTTAATGAAACAGCAATTAACCTTCGCAGTATTTCATGGTAAGTGACTACGAGTCCAAAAAACTTACCTTTTGTTTCCATTTTAGCTTTTTTTCCTTTTTGATATCTTTTCCTCAAGCACCTAAGGAGTTAAGGACATGTTTATAAGGAGGGGCTCAATTTACTGATTTATTTTGTCCCATAAGACTATTAATGTAAAATGACAAAATTCGACCTATGTTGATGTAACGTTATTTATTTGTAACACCATCAGGAATACGTGGTTAAAAATTTTCGGGTTATTCGAGGGCACGGTGTATAGAAAACACTGCTATATATTTTTTAAAGTAGTTTGAAAACTGCTTTAAAAAATACAACAATTCGCTAACAACGCTTTATTTAAGACTGCATCAGGTAAGTTAAGAAGTGTCTCGTTGACTCGGAAAATAAATCGAATGTTCTCGCTTCGTTCGTAAAAATGGAAGATACGACGTCCGAGTTCGTATAAAACAAGAAAAAATAACTACTTCTGTTTTATTACTATTGAAATAGTACGTGGGGGAACTTGCAAGTTGACGGGAAAAGGTTTCTATTCCTTTTATGATTAAATTCTAGAAATGTTTCTAGAACAATGCAGCTTTCGCTTTAGTTAACCTTTTCAAAATATCTTCTTCTTGTGTATGGTACGATGACAATGAAGGTCAAATAGTAATAAATGTAGATACTTAATAAGTAGATACCTAATAAATGCAATAGTGCTCGGAGAATGGATAACTGTTGGGGCTGTAAAGTCCTAGAAGTGGGTCCTTTTGAGTTTTTTGAGAAACGAAACGAAACCTTTCGTTTGGCTTAAAAAACGGTTTCATAAGAAACTGGTTTGTATTTAAGCAGTTGCGACCGCTTGCAAAAACGAAATGTCCAATGGAAGTTCGTTCGTTGTGTACTGTGTAGTCGCGTACGTCGCCGAGTTACGTTCGAAGTTTGCGTTTTTGTTTTAAGAAACGTTTTTCTGTTGCGACTAGTTTGTCTTTGCGCTTGCGTTTGTGTAGTTTTGTGTTGTGTACGGGTTAGTTCCGTTGCTGTGTAATGTCCATAGTTTTTTCAAAAACAGTTTTTCGGTCAAGGACAAAACAGTTCGTTCGTTTGTCGTAGAGGAACTGTTTCAGATCGCACTCTGTGTCGATTTATGGGGGAGGCCTATGTCCAGCAGTGGACATACGTGGCTGATGGGAAGAATAAATGGAAATTGCAGGAGAATCTTGCAGAAATCGACCTAGTCCCGAATTAAGCAATGCTATTATGGGTACTAGTCGACTATGTCACGCGAGAAATAGGTATTTACTACTTATTCCTCTCAGTACAACATTCGGCTTCTGCCGAACATTATATTAGTATCCCGATAAGGGAACTCTTAAAACCTATGTCTAAAAGGCCCAAACTAAAAAACTACAAATTCAATCAATACTCAGTATACTCACCGAATTGCTGGTTTCTTCCTCGCATCAACACCAACATCAACTGTGCGTTTTGCTAGAAACTTCCTGCCTCGCACGACTGAACTGTGGAATAAATTGTCGCCTGCAGTGTTTCCGAACCGATTCAACCTTCAAACCTTCAAGAAAAGAGCGTACTCCCACCTGAAAGGCCGGCAACGTACTTGTGACTCTTTTGGTGTTGCAGGTGTCTATGGGCGACGGTGATTGCTTACCATCAGGCGACCCGTCTGCTCGTTTGCCCCCTATTTCATAAAAAAAAAACACAGTCAGAGTCTAGGGTCTATAGTCCGTCAAGGGTCAAAGTTAACGGCCAAAGGGTCCAAGTTAGCCGGCTCCAAAGCTACAGATGGCGCACACGTGAAACAATTCATCAGGACTCCAAAACCTCGCGCATCAGAACGCACAAGAAAGTCGATTCGAGTTCTCGGGTTTGAAGCAAAGTTGTATAACTTGTGGACGGGTGGTGCAACTGTCGGTCTAAAAATATATGTTTTTGAATGTGGTCCAGGTGTTCGTCTTCATAATGCCTCACTTCGGTATTTTCTGGTACACGTTGGTTATTTATTAATGCGGCGAGTGAGCTCGGTGTACAAAGTGACTGGCTAATCACATGATTCACGGAGCGCTCTAACGTTGTAAGCAAGTCGTCTTGTGAAACTTGGAGACTTGAATAAGTAAGTGTTCTTACTTAATTTATCATTATTTTTAAACGACTTCAAATAAGGAGGGGTTTTCAATTTGTAGCAAACTTTTTTAAATCAACTTCTTAAAATGAAAAAGGTCCTCTGTTCAGATCAGAGTCTTTATTTTTTTATGTATTTTCGTCTAATACGCGAAGACGGCTTGACCGATTTGGATTTTTTTTGTTTGAAAGGATTATACTTCCCTTATATGGCCGTTGGGGCGTACAGGTTCTCGAACGGAGACCACAAACCGAAAAACGCAACGTAGGTCGGCTCCCCACAAGATGGTCTGATGACTTGGTTAGGGTCACCGGAAGTCATGGAGGCAGGAGGAGTGCGACCGTTCGTTGTGGAAGCCTTTGGGGGAGACTTATACAACTAGGGTGGCAAACAAGCGTACGGCCTGCCTGATGGTAAGCAGTCACCGCAGCCTATGGACGCTTGCAATACCAGGGGCATTACGTGCGCTTTGCCGACCCTTTAGGAACCTATTCACTCCCCTCTTGAAGAACTCCATACTGTAGCCTGTAGCCATACTGTAGTTATGACTTATGTTCAGCAGTGGACGTATAAAGGTTTAAATGATGATGATGAATAATGATACCTCCCAGGACAACCTGGGAGACCAGACAGACAGGCGGACAGACAGACAGACAGACGGACAACAAAGTGATCTTATAAGAGTTCCGTTTTTTTCTTCTGGGGTACGGAACCCTAAAAACATAGTTCAATTGAGAACCGTTCGCGTTTTTTTTTCGGATTCGGTGATTGGGATGTTGACTGTAACCGAAATATGTAAAAAATATATCAAGTCCAGTTAAAGTAAGTTAAAAAAAAGAAATAGTTACAAGTTTTAAGTTGACTAGCGTGTAATTTTTTTTTCATCACACTTGCTCGAAAATGGTGTCATTACACGTAGGTTTTGCGGGCCGTAAATGACCTATTACGCCCTAGGGCGTAATGGTTTTCTTTTTAAATTTGAAACGCTGGTTCTGTTTTACTCTTATTTGTCATGTTCAAAGGAAACGCCAACGTACTTTTTTAACTTTTATTACTGAAATTTTTATTTAAAGAGAACTGTTATTGCAAATACATGTAAACATATATTTTCATCACACTTGCTCGTAAAGGGTGTTATAACACGCGCGCTTATAGACCAACTCGAGCCGATTTACCCCCCGTGGGTTACAAATTATCTATAACTCCCACGGGAGGAAAAACTGTATGAAAATCTATAACTCCCTCGGGAGTTATGAGTTTAGTTTTAAAAGTCGTACGTCATTTCAGACTAAGGAGGTTTCGAATCAGCCAAGGCTATTTCACATCTTCAAAACTTGGCTACAAAACCAATTTTAGTGTAAATAAAACTTATATGGTATATTTTACTATTATTTCCGTAGTTTTTGCGATTATTTTAATGCAATTAAATTAATTTAGTTTAAAATTTTATTTTGAAAATCGGTACAATCTGGCGACATTGCCTGTCAAGTTTAAAAACTAAACGCAGTTCTTAGCATTATCTGTGGAAGACTATATTGAAAAAGTTGACAGTTGAAGTTGTCTCTTTGCGGGTGCGTTTAGTTTATTTAATTTTTATGTTTTATTTTTTTTTCCTCGCAAATGTGATGAAAAACATTGTGTGTATCACGGGCAGTAAGAAGATTACAAACTCGAGTCATTAAAAGCCCTCCGCCTACGGCGTCGGGCTTCTAATAGACTCTCGTTAGTAATCCCCTTCTTACTACCCTCGGTGCACAATGTACTATTCTATAACATTAATTAAATGTTTAAATAGTGCATGTCAGTATTTTGCAAAAATAAAATCAACCATTTTAAGTCTTTACCGCTATGGTTTCCGAACGTGACGTGAAGTCGCATTGTCTATGGATAATGTCACTAATGTCACTGTCAGTTTTACAATTTTATTTAGGTTAAGTAAGGTTATTTTAATCAGATTTCCTCACAAGTGTGATGAAAAACATTGTGTGTGCCACGGGCGGTAAAGGAATTACACACTCGTGTTGTTAAAGCCCTTGGCTTCGCCTCGGGCTTGTAACAAACACTCGTTTGTAATTCCTTACTTACCGCCCTTGATACACAATGTACTATTTCATCACACTTGCTCGAAAATGGTGTCATTACACGTAGGTTCTGCGGGCCGTAAATGACCTATTACGCCCTAGGGCGTAATGGTTTTCTTTTTAAATTTGAAACGCTGGTTTAGTTTTACTCTTATTTGTCATGTTCAAAGGAAACGCCAACGTACTTTTTTAACTTTTATTACTGAAATATTTATTTAAAGAGAACTGTTATTGCAAATACATGTAAACACATATTTCTGTAACATTAATTAAATGTTTAAACAGTGCATTTCAGTATTTTGCAAAAATAAAATCAACCATTTTAAGTCTTTACCGCTATCGTTTCCGAACGTGACGTGAATTCGCATTGTCTATGGATAATGTCACTAATGTCACTGTCAGTTTTACAATTTTATTTAGGTTAAGTAAGGTTATTTTAATCAGATCTCCTCACAAGTGTGATGAAAAAGATTGTGTGTGCCACGGGCGGTAAAAGAATTACAAACTCGTGTTATTAAAGCCCTCGGCTTCGCCTCGGCCTTGTAACAAGCACTCGTTTGTAATTCCTTCCTTACCGCCCTTGATACACAATGTACTATTATGAGCCTTTAATGTGGGGTAGGAATATCCATTTTAAAAGTATGAAAATATTAAAAGCTTTAACACCATTGAATAACCGATAAAACTCATTGTGACTTGTTTATGAAACCGTTACGATAAATGCAAGTTTTAGAGGTAACGGGTTATTGTCCAGAAATATGTTTGCGACTTATTCCTCTGTCTCCATACATTTAGTATGATAAAGGGCCAGAGGAATAAGGTGACCGCAGACATATTTCTGAAGAATAACCCTAACATAGCTGCTGTTCATGAATTCCCGGTATAAAGTGCTAGCATGTGACGTCACACGACACGCCGGCCGTATGAAATGTACTTGGGAAAGTCTAAAAATGTGATTTTAAAATTGTTGTCGGTGAGTATCTATGATATTGAGGTAGTTTTTTCACTAATATTACTATTATTGCGAGGTATTTCTGTAACATACCACAGAAAAATAATGTCAAATAGCCAATTACTTCACGTGTCTTCGGATAAATATTGTATAAATAAGTAGTCCAATATATTGACCTCTCCTTGAGCGTGATTAAGGGGCCTCTTACCGCCAAATTGAGGAGCAAACGAGTGAGTGAACTGGACATGTTTTCCCTTTTCGCTGAGCTAGTTTGAGTGGCTTTAAGTTAATTTATAGTTTATTTAGTTGTGTTAAAATTAAGGTGCTGTATTGTCTCCAATAATTTTTAGGGTTTCGTACCCAAAGGGTGCCAACGGAACGTAGTCCTAGATATATTTTTTAAAGTCTAATAAAGCGACCCAGGCCTGGCCGGTTGGATTGTTGGGGATAGCATTTTTTCGTTTTCGAGAAAACCTATCTAGATCAACTTAGAAAATATTTATTTTCTCGAAAACAAAAGGTTAATAAAACACTATCAATATACCAAATTTAACAAAATCGTTACAGTCGCTTTTGAAAAACTCGGAGCTTTCAATCCGCGTACACTAAAAATTATTTTCATACAACGTTGCCGGCCTAAAGAAACAAAGGACCTAAATTATTTGTACCTACACGCCCAAAACGTTAAGGTGAATAAAATACACTAACTTATTTACAAGCCGCTCTTGTTTCTTAGTATATTACAAAATTTTCGAAACTCCGAATTCCTTGTTTAGACAATGCATAATAAACGGGAGGCACTAATTTGCTTTGCAAATTCAAAATAAGAACTCTTTCCCGTTGCTCTGTTTTCTTGTCACGCGTCAAACGCGCGGCAATCGCGTCAATGAACGTTGATTAGGGACGTGGTCGCGACGAGAAACGTGGAACAGTTTTTAAGTCAGTATATCTGGTACCTGCACGGCACGACAAAGAGTGGAGCGGCTAGGCTAGAGCATAGGTTCCCAAGCTGGTCCGTACCGCCCCTCAGTGGGCGCTGAGGATTCCCAAAAGGGCGACTGGGGCTGTGGAAGAAATTGGGGGGCGTTGGTGCTGTCCGGGGGGGGGGGGGGGATTGCTTAAATCACAATATTCACTACAGTACAAATAAATTTCCACTTGATTAATTCGATTGTAGCATCATTGATAGCAATATAATTCAATCAGTCTTAACAAGTTAGAAATATTTTTCTGACTTTGCTCACGTGATTCAATTTACGTACTCAAAACAACGACGTATGGACAATTGGGTAAGTCAAGTTATTCAAAAGTGTGCAATTTATATATTTTTTCGATAGTTCTATAAAATACCCCTATTATAGTATCTAGAAAATACCCCTATTGCATTTTTATTCCCTGCAATTCTATTAGGGGTATTTTCTAGATCATTACGTCTGGAACTATCGAAAATATATATAAATTGCACACTTTTAAAATTCTTGACTTACCCAATTCGGCTATGTAGGCACTGGTCGCACCACCGGCGAGTAAGCGAGTAAAGTTGGGCGAGTAGGATTACATTGCGGATCTGGAAAGGTCGATTGATCACCCTGTGCCTGGTCAGCCCGCAATGAACTGTAACAGTTCATTAGAGTAACAGTTACTCGCCTAACTTTACTCGCTTACTCGGCGGTCCTAAGAGTCCGAAATTGCTAGTTCATTTTTGCCTGGAAGACCTGTGTATGAAGTGAGAATAATGATGATGAAATAAGATCCTCTACGACTAAGCTTCTATAGTATGTTCTGATACCTACAATATGCCTGAAAATTGTATCAATTTAGAAACGATCGTGTTTAATAGTACATTGTGTATCTAGGGCGGTAATTCCTTTACCGCCCGTGGCACACACAATGTTTTTCATCACACTTGTGAGGAAATCTTAATAAAATAACCTTACTAATCGATAATCGTATGACAAGAAAATATTAAAACAGAAAGTGACATTAGTGACATATGTCCATAGACAATGCGAATGTCAAGTCACGTTCGGAAACCATAGCGGTAAAGACGTAAAAAGGCCATTTTAGTTGATTTTATATTAGCAAAATACTGAAATACACTATTTAAACATTTAATGAATGTTACCGAAATATGTGTTTACATGTATTTGCAATAACAGTTCTCTTTAAATAAATATTTCAGTGATAAAAGTTAAAAAAGTAAGTTGGCGTTTCCTTTGAACATGACAAATAAGAGTATAACTATTAATAACTAAATATTTTTACTAAAAAAAAACCGACCGCGGTGCACTTTGAAAGTGGATAAAATCCGCCACTTTGTTTATTTTAACGAACTACCCAGTGACACTCGCGTCATCAAGACGAATCTAATGATGTATCATTTATCAAAATCGGTTGTGCCGTTGAGTAGTTACGAGCGGACACAGGAACGGACATACATACATACATACAGGTCAAATACATAACCCTCCTTTGGGCTTCGCCGCAGTCGGGTAAAAACAGAACCAGCGTTTCAAATTTAAAAAGGAAGCCATTATGCCCTAGGGCGTAATAGCCCATTTACGGCCCGCAGAACCTACGTGTAATGACACCATTTTCGAGCAAGTGTGATGAAAATTATTACACATGAAATCCTTTATGAACTGCGGTCATCGGAGTGTGTCGAGTTATTAATGCGATATCCGTTTGTACCGAACATGTTTAATCATTCCCCAATCGCGGACGAATGAACTGGAAAGGAGTTATTAAAGTGTTATTTTAATTGAGGCATTGGACGGTTCACTCACGCCTATTTTATGTACAGTTTGAAACATAATACCAATAGCAAGGACCATTAAAACAAGAGGACTCTCATTCTCCATACAAAAAGTTGTTCCCCGAATTTACAACGCCATCTATGTATAAGCTTGGTAAAAGAATTATATTATTTACAATTATTCAACATTGCAAATGTGACACAGTATTTAAATGTTAGAATTTATTTATTATTAGCTGTTTACTAACTAATTGTTACTATACTATGTTTCTTTGTTCAATTATAACATCGTTAAATGTTTAGTTTTTTAGCGCCATCTAGTTTTTGCCCGGAAATTCCCTAGCGGTCGGGTTACAATCCAAAGTATGGAGAATGACAGTCCTCTTGTTTTAATGGCCCTTGCTAATAGTATAAAGTAGGTCCTAAATAGGGTATTTGACAACCATCAATAGTACATTGTGTATCAAGGGCGGTAGGTAAGGAATTACAAACGAGTGTTTGTTACAAGGCCGAGGCGAAGCCGAGGGCTTTAATAACACGAGTTTGTAATTCCTTTACCGCCCGTGGCACACACAATGTTTTTCATCACACTTGTGAGGAAATCTAATTAAAATTAACCTTACTTAACCTAAATAAAATTGTAAAACTGACAGTGACATTAGTGACATATCCATAGACAATGCGCAACGTTCGGAAACCATAGCGGTACAGACCTAAAACGGTTGATTTTATAATTGCAAAATACTGAAATACACTATTGAAACATTTAATTAATGTTACAGAAATATGTGTTTACATGTATTTGCAATACCAGTTCTCTTTAAATAAATATTTCAGTGATAAAAGTTAAAAAAGTAAGTTGGCGTTTCCTTTGAACATGACAAATAAGAGTAAAACAGAACCAGCGTTTCAAATTTAAAAAGAAAACCATTACGCCCTAGGGCGTAATAGCTCATTTACGGCCCGCAAAACCTACGTGTAATGCACCATTTTCGAGCAAGTGTGATGAAAAATAAATTAAGTAACGACCATTAAATTAATTCCAAAATTGCTCGGAGAATAGTACATTACACAACTAGGGTGGTAAAACAAAGAAAGGCCGAGATCGTAGATGTTTGCGGGCCGAGCCGCAGGCGGTGGACGTGAATATGCAATGGAGGGTTTTCTTTATTACCTCCCGCGTTGTGTACATCAATTTATGTCTATTGTAAGTAGCGTGCGGTAAGATTCACTTTTTGGCCAGGTGTGGCGGTGGCATAAAATCAATTTTTGTGCCACCAGAGAAAAACTAAAAATTACACCATATTGAGCACGACGTCACAAGACAGTATTTCGTACTAAATTGCATATTTTTTGAGCATTTTGACACTTCATAAAAAAAGCTTATTTGATCTGTCATCAAATAGTCTATTGTATGAATTTTTCAGTCAGGTCTGTTCCTGAAATAATAAAAGCGATATTTTCGGGCAAAAGGCTTTGCAGCTTGTCAATAAGCAAGTACGATTTTTAAATGTTATCTCCGTAATAACAGTGTAATAGAATATGGCGTCAAGGAAACAAGGATAATGAGGCTTCGGTAACGAGAGTATTAAAAAGTGGAAAATGTTAAAAAATAATCTAAATTTTGCTATAAAAATTATTGCCAATTAGCTGTACTTCTTGCCTCTACTCTCTTCAAAAAAATAAAAGAATCGAGCGTTTAAACCGCCTCACCTCTGTGGGTATATTTTGGTCGAGATCCCTGCAAATTTTTGTGGCGTTTTAATCTATTTGGTAGTGATCCCGGACTTCTAATAAATAGTCTGATATCCCATTAAATCAGCAGGGATTTCGACAAAGATGTGTCCACAGAAGTGAGGCGGCTTAATCTTAATATACTCGTACCTATGTGCGCCATTTTATTTTAAAAATATTTCGAATATTTACCCAAATGCGTTTCATCCCGGCAGTTTGCTAGGAATCATAATTTTAATGGACAAAAACACAAGCCTAAGTATGTTTACGTGTAATTTGTGAACGTCAATTTGTCGACGTTCTTAAAAGCCCTAAAAAACGGCAAGAGTTGCCTGCCGCTGGCAGTAAAAAGAGGATTTTGAAGTCGTCAGGTTCGGTAGATAGACTTTCTCTTTAAAAAAAAAAGAGTTTTATTTTTATTTTTTAGACAAGCGGCTCCTATGGATTGCACCGTTTTTTATAAAATCACAAACTTACATGTCGAGATCAATCAAAATGAGCCCAAACACGGTGTGTATATCTTATTTATGTGAGATGATCTTGTGATCATAATAATATAGTCAAAATAGTATTGTTATAATTAACATACAAGATTTGATTACAAACAGACGCACAGACAGACACAGGGACAAGTGAAACTAAATAAAAGCTTGTAAAAGTGGAAGTTACTCGTTGAGAATGTAATAGACGAGGTAGAAATGTGGACGAGACAGAAAGTGGCAATGTTGAGCTTTTCGGTGAAGAAAAAATATCGTGAGAAAACCTCAATACATCCGCGAAGAAATTCAAATAATGTTGTCGGAAACTAAAGTTGATGGCGTGCAAAGAATAGGTCACTCACACGTTGTAACGAACCGAAGCCATGAGCTTTCTTGAATCAAAACGCACATAGAGACTTGCTTTATAGAACCTTAAATTGTGCACCACTCTGGCTTGTATTTACTGAGAAGGGTGGGGGCAATTGCTAGTTCTCTTTGATTGGGGTAAAAGGATACCTTTTATTACACTTCTCAGCCCATACTAAGTATGGTTGGATGATAAAACGGGAGTAAGAATAAAATGCTTACTTGAGCTTAGCGGGGAACAAAATCCTTTATTTGTAAGACTTGTCAAGGCCAGCTGGTCAAAATTGGCTTCTAGGTCCATTACTGCTTTTATATTAATACTGTGTGTTAGTTATTTTTCAGGGCTTGCAGAAAGGAACTTGTTCAAACAAAAGTACTGATTTCATCGATGGTCGGCTGAGACATCTGTTGAAAATAAGAGATAAAAGAAATGGTTACAGGGGTTAAAATTGGGTCTAAAGTTTAGGATTCATTCAGGAGGAAAGGCGGGGCTGTGAATTTCAATAATAATTCATGTGGAAATAGTAGTATTTAGTGTAACTATTTTTGTTAGAGGTTAAAATTTTTATTTCAAAAGAAAAGGTATTTCAAAGGCAAATCTTGAGACTATTCGTCCGAGGATATGTAAAACATAATTATTTGGACCCATTTAATGCTAGCTCAGCATTGGAATTCATGTCAATAGAAAGAATTGACTACTTAATTTTCCATAATTTGAAGGGTTCCTTTGGGCCAATGAAAACTATGTTTCAGTGGTGGATTTTCATTATTTTGTTAACCCTGAGTTCTGAAAACATGGATAAATCAAAAACAAAGAAAGAATCTAAGATATTTGAGAAGAACTAGGCTTTTGCATTTTGACATTTTTACTACCGTAAAAGTTGTCTTGAAAAATCAATGACGGGCGGATTTCTAGGGATAATTCTTGTTAAAGTAACGTTAATACGGTCTAGCGAAGTAAGAAAATCAAAAACAATGTAAAGATATGAGGTATTTTAGGAATTATAAGCATTCAAAGTTTTGCGATTTACCGTAAAAAACATGGGTCTCATAACAGCTGGGAAACGCGTGTCTAGGTGAGATTTTCTCATGAAATCATTCCTTAGGGTCCCAGGATTCAGGAAACTCAAAAACAAGGTGAAAAACTCTAGTATTTGAGAAGTTATTAACATATTTTTATTTACATGAAGAAATCGGAAAAAATGTCAGAATGTTGCTACTTAAATGTGACAGCCTTCAAATTTGGGATAATGTTAGAGGGGCTTTGGTCCAAACTGAGGTAATTCGTTCATCTGGCAGGAAAGTCAGGCTTCCGTTGACTTTGTGGAATTTTTATCAGCAGAGTGATTATTGTAAATGGACTGGGAAGCAGTTAGTTTCATAAATAGCAGGAAATCGGGTATTGTGTATTCTATACAGATTTCGCGAGTTAAAAGTGGGTCACATTTTTCTTTGGCTGAAACAAAAGAATTTATTGATCGTCATTTGTTCCTCAAGGGGAAGGTATATAAAGCCGACTCGCGGCAAGGTAGGGGACTTGATCTCGAATCGCCGACGAGACAACATCTCTATAAAACAGTATACGGGGTAACGCTGGGAGAATTAATTTCTAATCCTCGTGGGCGTAATATTTAGTTAGTGGTACGGCGTAGCGCTGTTCAATCGTTCGGGGACTTAAACCCTAACCGACGGGGCGCAACATTCCGAAGACACAGGCTACGGAACAGAAAGGCCGCGGGCCTTCAGAGGAGGCCTAAACTAGCAACAGAGTTGGCGTCCGGGCAGTCACGTTGTGCGAAGATACGAGCGACGGGCTTCAATCAGCGTACACCACGAAGTTACGAACGACGGACTACAATCAGCGCGCATCAAGAAGTTACGAGTAACGGGCTTCAATCAGCGTACGCGCTACGGATCTCAGTCAGCGTGCTTCGCGGGCTGCGAGCTACGGCTGCGGTTGGCGAGCTCCACGAGGCTGCGATCTCCGAGCCTCAGTTGCGGATACCAAAGCGGATCCAGAACAAAACAGTAAAGTATCAAAGGATACTAACTGGTAAGTTACTTGACTTTATCTAGGGGGATTCGTCAGGAAGCCACGTCCAATGCGGCTTATTCAGAGGAAGCAGAGGGACCTGGATCGCCTGGTCCAACGATTAGGCATAACTCGCGTGATAATCATCTTTCTTCCTGTAAGAAATAATCGGTGGATTAAGGTATGTGCTGTGATTTTAAGGAATTTCTTGCTTTTGTATGGGCTGGGAGGTTTTTGATGCCTGAGCATCTAGTACATACAAACCTGGTTAATCGAATTAGTTTAGTTTAGCGAAACAGGTTACTAGGGCAGGTGAACGTCGCACACGGTGACAGGCGATTGAGAGGTTGGATTCTAAACTACCGGTGAAACTTGGATTTAGTTATTATCAGTAGTTACTAGTTTGTCATTAAGAGTAGATTAATAATAATCTGGTGTCTACCCTTTAAGCATATTAGAGATCAAGATCTGGCAACACTGTCAGTGTCTCATAGTACTCGGAACCGTAAGTGCTAGGTTATTTGACGTTTCATTGAATTCTAATGTAACTATCAGAGACTGAAGTATTAAATATTTAGATTGATTTTGGAATCAAACAAAATCAAGGTAATTGCACCTATTGTTAGGATCATCACCGAATTGTAATAAAATTTAGGGAATTCTCTTTTGTACCACACGGACATCAGGGAGTGTTGACCATTTCGGTACTTACAGAGTAACAAAAATTGAAGCTCTGATTTTGGAGAGAAGGATTGTTGGTAGTCTGACTTTTGTGTACTCGCAAAATAAGTCGAGGCAGGGAATCCGGTAACAATAACGGCCGGCCCCTCTTGACACGTCAGAGCAAATCCAGGGATCTTTCACACTGAGCAACGAGCTGAACTCAATAGGTTCACAGGCCATCTAATTATTAACACGTCTGAAGCAGAGGAGAGCCCCTCCTTTGTGTTGGTCAAGAACCTTTTAGCAGAAAGTTATGGTTGCCGAAATGAGCAATAATCTCGGGTGCCTAGGTGCGGAGGGGATAAAAGTCTCTCTATTTTCTTAGTTCATGGATAGGGTAGACACTGTAACAGTAGCTCATCCAATCTCATCTAACACTTTGTAAAAGCCAAGGAATTGTGTATTCGCTGTGGAAATACGTGAGGCTATTTAGTTTAGTGTTGTTAAAGCCAAGCTAGTTATTTGGCCTTTTGTCGATGAATATTTGGCGATTCAGACATAATTATTTCTCGGATAAAAGAGACCATGGTAGGTCCATCATAGCTCGAATTACTTGGCTTATGTTTCATTAAAAGGCTATTCCCCATCCAAATAAATACGGGCTAGATATTGCAAAAGTTAGATAAACAGGGTCTTAGGTACGAGAATCGGCTGAATAAATGCCTCCTTGATTGTAGAAAAACAGAAACAAACGTCTAGTCATAAAATAAGCACTAACCGGCCCGTATTGTACCCAGCAAACGGTCGGGGACGTTCTACTTTAAAACAATTTGTGTTTTAAAGTTAGAACAATTTTTCATCTAGTTTTTGTAGCTCGCCGTAGAATTAACTATAGTTTCGGCTAAATTGTAGTATAGACTTAATTAGACCACAGGGTTTTCCAAGGCTCTTCAAACCACACTAGACCGAAAAGACTATGGATTACTGACTCATCACTGCGTAGTAGTTCTACCTAGACGATCACATTTTGGCCAAAACTAAAGCAAATTACAATCTGTTGGCGTAGGGACCTTTAGTAGCTTAGTAGTCTTAGGTTTAGTACTTTTAAAAAGGGGGGATGTTTCAGAATTGATCAGCCGATGACCAGGATTAGGTACTGGTGCAGTGTTTTGATGTGGTTTAATATTGTGATTTGCTTTAAAAAAAAATGATCTGGTATTTCCAGATCAAAATTGCTGCCGCGGAGTGGATAGGCTTTTGTGAATCTTGGGGAGCCTTGGCCTTGCGCAGGTTTTGTGTATAGTAGTTTAGTAGTTCTATTGCCCCTTCACAGCTTGCTTGTAAATGTATCGCCAAATATCAAACAGGTTATGCGGTCTGATTGGTTGAATTTTTGTAATGCGTTTTCTTTAAAATATTTTATAAAAAAAAAAAGAGACTACGTACATTAGCGGCGTCTTCCTCAAGTAAGTAAGTTTCAACCAGGTAAGTCACCAGAAAACATACTGGTGCTATATTTCAATTGGTTGTCAAGCGTATTTAAGCTGGGAACCAAAGCGTGTAAATTTTTTGGTACATAGTTTCAATTAGTTGAAATAATTTACCTTATTGATATTTTAACAAATGTTTTACCATTAGATAAAGACATCATGTTTAAGTAGGTCTAAGCAATTCCTTACTACTGAAAACCGGTTGAATTTATTTAAATGCCCTGGAATTAAGTTTCCTAGTAATTGTTTGCCCGTGTTTGAATTTCCTTGAGATACTAACTATTGCCAAAAGGACTTGTTTCTTTAATTTAACTGAACAGGAAAAATTCCATTGATTTGCTTGTTACTATGGAATGTCACCTGGTTGCGCCAAAGTCAGGTGAAGGGTTCTTAATATGCTTGTCGGATGCTATTTCAATC
The DNA here is from genome assembly GCA_947034925.1 of Eudemis profundana. NCBI lineage: Eukaryota > Metazoa > Arthropoda > Insecta > Lepidoptera > Tortricidae > Eudemis > Eudemis profundana. The sequence goes on along the minus strand of OX344805.1, from coordinate 20,537,100 downwards.
TATTTTAGCGACTTTGGGGAACGTGCACGAAATATGGGTGGCAACACTGAGCATCAAGGGCTGTCATTGATGGACCAATGGCAGTTGTTCGCGTCTGACAGTTTAAATTGTCAGAGGTTTGAGGTTGTCAGTATTAAAAAAAAAAAATATAAAGAGATGTCATCACTGACGTTAGTAGCAGCCAATGCAATAGTAAAAAAATAAATAAATTCGAAGGAGTGTGGCCTCAGCATGAGTCAGTAGACGTTTGGTTTGGCGGCACCAGTTGGCAGCACCTTCGTCGTGCACATTTCCCGAGTCTATAATTAATAAATTCGCAAAAAATTCTGATACTAGGCGGAAGATAACACGAATATGTTGCTCACCTGCGTTTATTCATTCTTATTGATCATTTATTGCTTGAACTGCTAGGGGAAGTATTTTGAAATTCGGTTACGGTTGCGACACCAGTTGGCAGCACCTTCTTCGTGCAAATTCTCATAATTAATAAACTTGCGAAATTTTTTATACCAGATAGAATTCGACACGATTATTCATGGTTATTCGCTTCTAGTGAACGAGTACATCTGAACCATTAGAGGTAGTTCTAGAATTCCGCTCGCCCGCGTTTACTCATTCAAGGGAACAATTATTTATTTACATTTTAAACCATTGGAAGATGACTGACTACTATTCGCCAGTCATCTCGGATTGATTTTTAAGAATTACATAACTAGGTTTAAAGAATGTGATTACCTTTCGTAGGCGCGGTACGAATTCTATATTTAACTAGGAATTTTCTTAACAGACTTCTTGGAAGTAGACCAGGGTAGAAACAGAGAGATTCTGGATCTTTGAATTAAAACCACCATGATTGTTGTACATATTTATGCTGAGATCTTTTATTCATGGACAAGCTATAGTAGAGACCTAGGTTGGCTAAACTATTGTGAAGTGTCCGGCCGCCCTTGGGGCAGGCTGTACGCACTTAATATATAGAAACATTATTTCATATAAAAATAATTCGATGGCGTTGTTGAAAAGGGCCTATATTAAGAGAAAGAGATTAAACTAGTGAATACAACAAAGTATGGGATTTATTTTATTGAGACATCCATTAGAAAGGAGGTCCTTTTTAACAGCACCACGTTTACTAGAGCTGGGAGCTCTGGATCGCTGCTGACAGTGGAGGGGAAACGATTCTTATCAAAAGTCTATCCAGTAAAGGTTTCAGAGTGTTCCAAAATGGGAAAAAAAATATATATATCATATTCTTTCTTCAAATAATGTTGAGAAGGTTCCCTCTATTGTCATCAGTTTTCGACTCCAGAGGTCGGTAATATGTGTAAGTTAGTTGAATTGCCCCTGTTTACCTTATAAAAAAACACATTCACACCGGTCAGGGATAGGCAATGTTCATGAAACTAGAGCGATTTGTTATTACGGCTTACAGTTGGTTAAGCTGCAAATTATTCAGGGAAAAGAATTGTACTTGGCAAACTATTTGTTAGATGAACCATTTAATGTTTAACTAGTTGAATGTGACTAGCGTTCTATTAAAATCAATCATCTTAGGCACATACGTTTTGGAATTGAGAACATTGCCTGTCTCTGATTACTAGGTGTTATAGACCGGACGTACTTAATTTTACTTGGCACAGTTTAACCATTCACGTGTTGCGAGTATCTATAACTGTTTGTCAGCGCGGTATAAGTATTAAGGGTAGCGTAAAAAAGCCAGGCACAAGAATGGTTGAACCGAACTAAAAATAAGCGGTCGTAGAGTGATGTTGGATCTCGGGAAGGAAAAAGTCTCAGTTAGCTAAAGTTTTGTTAATAAGGTACCAGATTCCTGAGATCGGACAATCACACTCGACTAAAGGCATTAAAATTAATCTTCAGTAGGGGAGGTCTCGGTCTTATGTTGCACAGAAGGTTGGTGTCGTGGGGCATCGTAGATAGTAGGCTTAGACTCTCAAACAGCTTCCCTGAAAACAGAGAAAATTTATTAAGACTTGCCAAATTAGTTATGGATTGAGTTACGGGCCTTAATACTCAACAAATTAAGTCTTATATTTCGCAGGTAGGTAGTAGAAAGTGATTTGTTTATAGTAGTTCAAGCGGCCAGGGAAGTAGGCCGAGCCAAGAGATGAATGGTTTTTATTTAATCTTGACTTTAAGACAAGCCTAGTATAAAGCAGGGGCTTCAAATCTCTTCGGCCGTGGCACTGTTACAAGTTTAATGCTTCACTTGGGCATTTTATTCCAGTTCGATTAAAATAATTGTTTAAATGATACCCACGTATATGCATGAGTATAAATAAAGTACACGGTGTTCTTGATTTTGGCACGCCATGGCGTCGAGGCATAAACATTGGGAGTTTTTAGTATAGAGCAAAAGCTTACCGTTAGTATTTTCTTATAATTTGCCATTCACTTCTCGGCTGGGCTCTGCAGTATAGCCTTGGCATCTATGATCATTGCCAAAGCAGTAGTCTGCAGTACATAGCAGGCAGTACAGGGGCTGGCTGGGCTGAAAAAAAAAAATCAAACCTAGTTTAAATAAAGCTCACCGCACAAGGGAAAGGAATCTTGTGTGATAAAGTTAGTCTGCCACCAAACCACGCTAGATTATTAGCAATTGAAATTGGAAATTTTATTATTATTAATAAGAGCTTTTAAAAAAATAAATAAATATGTATACTTACAAGTTGATTATATTCTAGAAACTTGCACACAAGGTACCATACCGGGGAGCTAATTCATTGTAGCGGTAGTAATCTGCATCCTTTTAATAGTAGATAGTTTATTCGTAACTGAAATGATAAGAAAAGTAAGTATGTTGCAGAAATGACGGCTTCTATCTGGTTACTTGATACATTATAGTTTGGGACAGGTGGATTATAAATATCAGTTATTTTCCGCCAAACAAGGATTCCACCTTGAAAATATAACCAAGCGGGCTAAAACTATTCGACTTTGGGACAGGGGTAGCCGGACTTTGATAGTACATGTATCTTTCGAACAACCCGGATTTCCATTAGGATTTAGTATCATCCTTGCGGAACTCTGGTTGACATTTTCATAAGATTAAATACAATGCACTTTTCGCATTATTATACTACATTACGACCGCTTTATTTGACCGATTTTGGCGACCGCTTTAGCTTAGTTGGTAGTGACCCTGCCTATGAAGCAAGAGGTCCTGGGTTCGAATCCCGGTAAGGGCATTTATTTGTGTGATGAGCACGAATATTTGTTCCTGAGTCATGGCTGTTTTCTATGTATTTAAGATTTAAGTATTTGTATGTATGTATCTATTAAATATATCGTCGTCTAGTATCCATAACACAAGCCTTATTGAGCTTACTATGGGACTAGTTCGATATGTGTAAGATTGTCCCCGTATATTTATTATTTATTATTATTATTATTTATTATTATTACGAAATGCGAATCGGAAAGTAATAATTTTCTTCACTCAGACTGAAAATATATATACTAGAAAAGTTGGAAATATGATTTACTAATTGGAATTCGATGATACGGGTAAAGTCGTATTATGGAGTTGGATTTGTTTGAAAGATACACGGAATTTATAAGCATGTTGCAAGATAACGAGGGAAACAGTTTGGTTCCGTCGTCGTTTTCATCGCTGGATGTTTCATTAACGCATTTATCATAACCACGTAAAAGGTACTTAGAACAAAGTAATATTCACGGCAACAGTTATAGAATTAGCTTTTAAAAAAGCCAATAGTGCGTAGGCACTTACCTTTCCTTGTAGAATTTCCGTATAAAACCAAAATTGTAAAGTAAACATTGCCGTTACACTGCCGAGCCATTTGTGATTTGGCTGGTTTTATTAACATCATAAAAAGCCGAGCGGGCGAAGCTTTGATGAAATCGCGTTGACCCTCGAACAATTATGTTTATTTTCACTGTAAACGACAGCCACAAGAGATAATCTTTCACTTAAATCAATTTATTAAATCGATAATACTACATATAGGCAGCCGTTAGCGTGGTCAGTGGTTTGATTTGGCAAACAAGCTGTCAGTCAATGTCACGTGAAGAGACAGGTCAGAGACGTTTTCCCGCCGATTTAGAAACTAGATGGTATATGGTTTTGAAAATTTGCAATTTATCATATTATGATTTGTTGTTTAACATTATTTTTTGAAATTCGAAGAAATTAATACTTTGTAAAATAAAACGCACGACATGAAAATTAAACTCCGCGTGTAAAATATCCGTCATAGACAAGCATAGCGGTAGAGTTGCTGGTTGGGAAAATGCCTCCAAGAGTGAATATTGCACCATATGTTTGACACTAGACTTTTTTAAGTGTTGAGGTATATTTCTATGGCTCGTTGCCATGGTAGTTTGTTATTATCCTATTATGAAAATGACTAACAGTATGCAATAATTATTTTAGCTGAATAAAAGCCAAATTTACTGATGGTTTGTGTCAAGTATATTGTGCAATATAAATTTTGATCGTGTATACTTGAGATTTGATCAGATTGCGTCAAGTTGTACTGTCGGATTGAGGTTTAATTTTTAGTGACAATTTTATTGACAATTTATTGTAATCCTTTTTACGTTGTATCGACTTGATCGGTTTTAACTGATTTTAAGGAATGACATTAGAACCGAAAAATAAGATTTGGTCATAATGCTGGTTTTTGAAATAAAGTCACACACGCGTATTTCGAAACCGGTAGTGTGTTGCTTTATTATTAAAAAATATTTCTAGATTGCGTCAAAGATATAAAACAGAAACCCATACATATATTCAGTTAGAAGTAGCCTTCTACGGCTCGGTAAAGCCTAGAATTATAGCATATTTAGTTTCGATGGGTCTAGTGCGAGTTACAGTATGAGAGTACTGACTTGTATTGAATGCGAGTTCAAACGTGTCTCACACCGTGTTCTAGTAAACATTATTATTTCTAGCCTAAAGCGTTAGACAAGCTCAGGGCTGCGCCGACACTCGGCGGAGCCTGTGCGATTGTTCTATGTAGTCAGGGAGGGTTATGGGGTTGACCTGTATTATATGTATGTATGTTTGACGTGTGTAGAAACGGATATATAGCGGCATGCGAGTATTTGTTTTAACTGCCTCTAATTTATTAGGAATTCAAACTAAAATAATTATTGTAATGGTCTTGTAACGAGACCATTCGACAAGATGATTACAACGTGCCATAGGCTTTACAAATGAACATCGAACACACTTTGCACGTATTGAGTTTTCATTCGAGTTAGAAATGACTTTCGGGACGCTAGTACCGCACGCACCGGTGGTAGCGTTGCACTCGCTTGACTCGACTCGAGTTCGTGAACGAGCGGATGCGATTGGCGCGCGGGCGTCAGGGCCGGCCGTGGCCGAACGATATATTTATACGTAGCTATTTATCTATATACCAGCGCGCGCGGCGATCAAGTGCGAGCGCAGCCATTTTTAACGGTAGCTTGAAATTGGGCGTAAGTTCGCTTTACATTATTCCACTTGTGTCAGCCCTAGCGGTGGTCCTGACGAACGGAGGGAGCGCACGTTGTAGATTGGAGCAAGTGGGTAGGTTTCGGCGCGGTTTTTTGTATCTCGTACGTGGGTTATTGGACAGAGCGTTTTCTGTACAAAGTATTAGTACTTATCTTACGGTGTGGTGATGGAACAATTCTATTATACAATAGGGTAGCGAAATATGTTGCGCGGAGGTAGATTACGAGATATTGTAAAGAGAAAAATTTTAACGTCTAAGGAAGTGAGAATTTTATCGATAAAACTTTTGATTCAATTAAATGTAATCAGCCAATCAACAGTGTTGGACGATTCTCTGGCATTTTGACCGCGCGTTTTGACAAACTTTGCAGTCCGACAATTTTATACTATTACGGAAAGTCAAAATTGTTAGAGCTGGGCTTAATCTCAGGGCTGGGTTTCGATTTCGTAAAAAGTTAATTCTAGACCTTACTGTTTGAGCAAAATTTACTGGGATAATAAAGTTGAAAATAGAACGCCGTAAAAGCGCTGATTATTGGCCTGTTGATTCTTTTGCGGGAAATATATGGCACATCTTCGAATTAGTGCGGGGAAAATTTTTATCGATAAAATTTATTAATTTAAAAAAAAAATTACAATAAATTCATGTATATTTTTGAATTTGCTCGTTTATTGGTCAAGCCGGCCTAATTCCGTGCAACATTGGAAGCGCGTTCATGTTATACATTATAAATAAATTAATATGTCTCGCTCTGCTCGTGACCGTTTGTGTTGTGAGAGTCACTGTTGCTTAATGGCTAGTTGCGTCCATACAACTTGTAATTTATAGATCCTAGCTTGACGTAGGCGGTTATTTTTAAATTCCTACCGCGTGAAGTAGTTTTAGAAGTTTTGGGGTACAGAGTGTTTTATATTAGACATTTGCAACTTTTACGAGTATGTATTATGAGTAAAGAATTTTGAATTTGAACTTGTGGGAGTGGTTTAGTAGCTGTTAGCAAACATGAATCACAGGGAAAAAGCACCCTGTACCTCAATTCTTCATAAGTCAATTCTACCACGTGGTTAACACGCATTACCATTTTCAAAACGATAAAAAATAGGTAGTACCGTCGCATGACCATGATGGTTGTTCCGCTGGTCGTCTGGAAGTGAGACCGTTCGCACTTTAGTGGTGTGCAGCGGAGACGTCATCGCGTACCTTTCTTAAAACGTGCGTAGCGTAACGCGAGTTAGTCGTTAGTTTATAACGGACGAAATCGAAATTGATTTTTGAAATAGTTAGTTTGTTTCTGTTAGATTGTTAAAAATCGGATTATCTTATTTAGACACTCCGGTAGGATTTGTTATTATTTATATTGAAATGATCAAACAGATCTTTCGTTTAAAGAGTTTAATTCAAATTTTATTTGTCACCAATTTATTACCTTGGGTTTACGCCAGATCAAATCGCTCTATGTGAGACGTCACCGCAGCACGCTTTAGAGGTTTTTTGGAAGTGGTAAATGCGAACAAGAAGAGACACTTATTTCAGTATTAAACCTTTTACTTTAGAACATCATGTAAATGTTGCATGGCCATGTTAGGAGCTCCGCGGAACGTCAGGTAAACAGGATCGTACGTGTTTCGGTTCAAAACGTACGGCATGAGTATTTTTCCGCGTAACTCACCGTGTATAAAGGAAAAATTAATAAGAAATAATAAGTCTATAGTGCTAAGGAATGAGATTCAATTTTAAGGTAAAATAAACATGTAATTAGGTTGGTTATAGCAGATCGTTATGGCTATAGGTTCTGCTGGAGAAATCTTCACTGAATGATATGAATCGGCAGGTGTTATTCCAGGGTATTTGTAGTGGGGAATTGCGAAGGACAGGTAGATGGATAGCTTGAAATATATAGAGTAAGCGGAAGAGTTTTATTGTGTTCAGTGTGTGGCGGCGACACCACACATGGTTAGCATCTTTTTTACAGGATTTATATACTGGAAGGAAAGAGATTGATCAAGTTACATTTCAACTTGCTTACTGAAGGAAGGCGTTGCATATAGGGAGACCGCAGGGGTTGTGTAATATATATATTTCGTGGTAGAATTTCGCAGCAACTGTGTGTGGCGTGGAGTGAGGCTGCGAAATAGGAACAGAATTTCTTATGAGTAAGAAACTAGTCAGTTTAAAGTACTTCTAAAATTGAGTAGTAGTACCGTAGGCTGCATTTTAAAGATTATTTTTCTGTCCCTTGGGCTCGTTGAGCAGGGTTTCTAGTACAGTGTTTTTTTTTATATAAAAGGGGTTAGACGGGGTGTGTTAAAAAAAGGGGTATCAGTCCAGTTGGATAAATTTAATTTTATTTTAATATTTTCTATTCTTCGTGTAGGAAAGGTTAGGCGATTGGGACAGGTCATGTACAGAAACGGTCTAGCAAGTTGGACGCAATCGAGTGACTCGGTGATCTGAGGAAGAATGGTAGACAATAAATGTCATAGAGTTGAAAGGAGGTTGAAAGAGTGTCTAAGAGACTAAGGTTTGAGACCATGGCCATGGCTTTGATTGTGATTTTGAGTGGAGTGTGAAGTGTGTGGGATATAAAGAGCGACAACAAGGATTGCAACGACTGAGCTGGGCTGAGTACATGACAAACAGTTTCCTGGGGGCTTGCTTCAGTCTTTATACAAAAGAGTGTTATCTATGGCTATAGATGCTAGGTTTTAGAGATTGCCGTTGTCAGGCCTAGTCATAGGTAGCATTAGTACCGTCAAGAAGCTGACAACCGAACTATTTACACACCCCTGCTTCCGAATACCAGTTCACTGAAACGCTTGGTTACTGGAGACCAAAACTGCATTTTCGCAGTTCGAATAGATTATGTTGAGTGTGAAGGTCACGGAGCAGTAAGTCCGGCGAAGTACTGTAGAGCTGATTTAGGAAGAATACAGGATACATGCACCAAGAAAAGTGAAGCTAGGGCCGCGGTTTTGGCAGGCGGGCATACCGGTCTGGGTGAATGAAAAGAGAAGGGTCGGAGCGCCATCAGGAAGGGCTGTAATCATGATTTCCGGTTTATTGGGAAGATGCTGTTGGATACCAAAGGTAAATAAAGGCCTAGAGTACGTAAGTCAGACGAAAGAGCTGCAACATTCGGGGTATCTCGCGGATCGGAGTCGCAGGACTCTGGATTCTCACAAAATCCATCCTGGCTTAAATTGGAAATCTGAGGTGAATGACAATTCCTTATCATTTCGAAAGATTTGGGCGCCTTGCCGGAGAGTGGAGCTGGTTTCATTGAGTACCTGGGTAAAAATTCACCACATACACTACTGGGGTAAGGCTTCGGGAAACTGTGTTTTATTTAAGGGGGTTGCTAATGCTACGCGAATCTATAGATTACTCTGCGCATTGAGCAAGGGACAGGAAGAACTCTGTAACGAACCGAAGCCATGAGCTTTCTTGAATCAAAACGCACATAGAGACTTGCTTTATAGAACCTTAAATTGTGCACCACTCTGGCTTGTATTTACTGAGAAGGGTGGGGGCAATTGCTAGTTCTCTTTGATTGGGGTAAAAGGATACCTTTTATTACACTTCTCAGCCCATACTAAGTATGGTTGGATGATAAAACGGGAGTAAGAATAAAATGCTTACTTGAGCTTAGCGGGGAACAAAATCCTTTATTTGTAAGACTTGTCAAGGCCAGCTGGTCAAAATTGGCTTCTAGGTCCATTACTGCTTTTATATTAATACTGTGTGTTAGTTATTTTTCAGGGCTTGCAGAAAGGAACTTGTTCAAACAAAAGTACTGATTTCATCGATGGTCGGCTGAGACATCTGTTGAAAATAAGAGATAAAAGAAATGGTTACAGGGGTTAAAATTGGGTCTAAAGTTTAGGATTCATTCAGGAGGAAAGGCGGGGCTGTGAATTTCAATAATAATTCATGTGGAAATAGTAGTATTTAGTGTAACTATTTTTGTTAGAGGTTAAAATTTTTATTTCAAAAGAAAAGGTATTTCAAAGGCAAATCTTGAGACTATTCGTCCGAGGATATGTAAAACATAATTATTTGGACCCATTTAATGCTAGCTCAGCATTGGAATTCATGTCAATAGAAAGAATTGACTACTTAATTTTCCATAATTTGAAGGGTTCCTTTGGGCCAATGAAAACTATGTTTCAGTGGTGGATTTTCATTATTTTGTTAACCCTGAGTTCTGAAAACATGGATAAATCAAAAACAAAGAAAGAATCTAAGATATTTGAGAAGAACTAGGCTTTTGCATTTTGACATTTTTACTACCGTAAAAGTTGTCTTGAAAAATCAATGACGGGCGGATTTCTAGGGATAATTCTTGTTAAAGTAACGTTAATACGGTCTAGCGAAGTAAGAAAATCAAAAACAATGTAAAGATATGAGGTATTTTAGGAATTATAAGCATTCAAAGTTTTGCGATTTACCGTAAAAAACATGGGTCTCATAACAGCTGGGAAACGCGTGTCTAGGTGAGATTTTCTCATGAAATCATTCCTTAGGGTCCCAGGATTCAGGAAACTCAAAAACAAGGTGAAAAACTCTAGTATTTGAGAAGTTATTAACATATTTTTATTTACATGAAGAAATCGGAAAAAATGTCAGAATGTTGCTACTTAAATGTGACAGCCTTCAAATTTGGGATAATGTTAGAGGGGCTTTGGTCCAAACTGAGGTAATTCGTTCATCTGGCAGGAAAGTCAGGCTTCCGTTGACTTTGTGGAATTTTTATCAGCAGAGTGATTATTGTAAATGGACTGGGAAGCAGTTAGTTTCATAAATAGCAGGAAATCGGGTATTGTGTATTCTATACAGATTTCGCGAGTTAAAAGTGGGTCACATTTTTCTTTGGCTGAAACAAAAGAATTTATTGATCGTCATTTGTTCCTCAAGGGGAAGGTATATAAAGCCGACTCGCGGCAAGGTAGGGGACTTGATCTCGAATCGCCGACGAGACAACATCTCTATAAAACAGTATACGGGGTAACGCTGGGAGAATTAATTTCTAATCCTCGTGGGCGTAATATTTAGTTAGTGGTACGGCGTAGCGCTGTTCAATCGTTCGGGGACTTAAACCCTAACCGACGGGGCGCAACATTCCGAAGACACAGGCTACGGAACAGAAAGGCCGCGGGCCTTCAGAGGAGGCCTAAACTAGCAACAGAGTTGGCGTCCGGGCAGTCACGTTGTGCGAAGATACGAGCGACGGGCTTCAATCAGCGTACACCACGAAGTTACGAACGACGGACTACAATCAGCGCGCATCAAGAAGTTACGAGTAACGGGCTTCAATCAGCGTACGCGCTACGGATCTCAGTCAGCGTGCTTCGCGGGCTGCGAGCTACGGCTGCGGTTGGCGAGCTCCACGAGGCTGCGATCTCCGAGCCTCAGTTGCGGATACCAAAGCGGATCCAGAACAAAACAGTAAAGTATCAAAGGATACTAACTGGTAAGTTACTTGACTTTATCTAGGGGGATTCGTCAGGAAGCCACGTCCAATGCGGCTTATTCAGAGGAAGCAGAGGGACCTGGATCGCCTGGTCCAACGATTAGGCATAACTCGCGTGATAATCATCTTTCTTCCTGTAAGAAATAATCGGTGGATTAAGGTATGTGCTGTGATTTTAAGGAATTTCTTGCTTTTGTATGGGCTGGGAGGTTTTTGATGCCTGAGCATCTAGTACATACAAACCTGGTTAATCGAATTAGTTTAGTTTAGCGAAACAGGTTACTAGGGCAGGTGAACGTCGCACACGGTGACAGGCGATTGAGAGGTTGGATTCTAAACTACCGGTGAAACTTGGATTTAGTTATTATCAGTAGTTACTAGTTTGTCATTAAGAGTAGATTAATAATAATCTGGTGTCTACCCTTTAAGCATATTAGAGATCAAGATCTGGCAACACTGTCAGTGTCTCATAGTACTCGGAACCGTAAGTGCTAGGTTATTTGACGTTTCATTGAATTCTAATGTAACTATCAGAGACTGAAGTATTAAATATTTAGATTGATTTTGGAATCAAACAAAATCAAGGTAATTGCACCTATTGTTAGGATCATCACCGAATTGTAATAAAATTTAGGGAATTCTCTTTTGTACCACACGGACATCAGGGAGTGTTGACCATTTCGGTACTTACAGAGTAACAAAAATTGAAGCTCTGATTTTGGAGAGAAGGATTGTTGGTAGTCTGACTTTTGTGTACTCGCAAAATAAGTCGAGGCAGGGAATCCGGTAACAATAACGGCCGGCCCCTCTTGACACGTCAGAGCAAATCCAGGGATCTTTCACACTGAGCAACGAGCTGAACTCAAGAGGTTCACAGGCCATCTAATTATTAACACGTCTGAAGCAGAGGAGAGCCCCTCCTTTGTGTTGGTCAAGAACCTTTTAGCAGAAAGTTATGGTTGCCGAAATGAGCAATAATCTCGGGTGCCTAGGTGCGGAGGGGATAAAAGTCTCTCTATTTTCTTAGTTCATGGATAGGGTAGACACTGTAACAGTAGCTCATCCAATCTCATCTAACACTTTGTAAAAGCCAAGGAATTGTGTATTCGCTGTGGAAATACGTGAGGCTATTTAGTTTAGTGTTGTTAAAGCCAAGCTAGTTATTTGGCCTTTTGTCGATGAATATTTGGCGATTCAGACATAATTATTTCTCGGATAAAAGAGACCATGGTAGGTCCATCATAGCTCGAATTACTTGGCTTATGTTTCATTAAAAGGCTATTCCCCATCCAAATAAATACGGGCTAGATATTGCAAAAGTTAGATAAACAGGGTCTTAGGTACGAGAATCGGCTGAATAAATGCCTCCTTGATTGTAGAAAAACAGAAACAAACGTCTAGTCATAAAATAAGCACTAACCGGCCCGTATTGTACCCAGCAAACGGTCGGGGACGTTCTACTTTAAAACAATTTGTGTTTTAAAGTTAGAACAATTTTTCATCTAGTTTTTGTAGCTCGCCGTAGAATTAACTATAGTTTCGGCTAAATTGTAGTATAGACTTAATTAGACCACAGGGTTTTCCAAGGCTCTTCAAACCACACTAGACCGAAAAGACTATGGATTACTGACTCATCACTGCGTAGTAGTTCTACCTAGACGATCACATTTTGGCCAAAACTAAAGCAAATTACAATCTGTTGGCGTAGGGACCTTTAGTAGCTTAGTAGTCTTAGGTTTAGTACTTTTAAAAAGGGGGGATGTTTCAACGTCACCAATATTATAAATTAAAGTATGAACATTAATTAAGCCAACGGAACCCTAAACCGCGAGCGGATGGGTCCTGGTTTATTTTTTGCGGTTTCCCTCGTTAGGGCGGGCTTTGCGGATTTAAAATTTATGTTGGTTAAATGATTTTTACGTTTTTGGTCGGCGCTCCTATGTATGTGGGCAGGAGACGAGTGGGTGGTATTTTCTGGAAATCTGGCTCTTTTTTTGCCAAGAATCGGCAGGATGTGGAATGAACTCCCACCTGAGGTGCCCCCAGCACGCTATGACATGGGGTTCAGGAAACGAGTAAACAAGGCTCCCTAAGATCGGCAACATTGACGACCGGTTTAGCTTAGTTGGTAGTGACTCTGCCTACGAAGCAGGAGGTCCTGGGTTCGAATCCCGGTAAGGGCATTTATTTGTGATGAGCACGAATATTTGTTCCTGAGTCATGGATGTTTTCTATGTATTTAAGTATTTGTATCTATTAAATATATCGTCGTCTAGTATCGATAACCCAAGCCTTATTGAGCTTACTATGGGGCTAGTTCGATTTGTGTAAGCTTGTCCCCTAATATTTTTTTCATCACACTTGCTCGAAAATGGTGTCATTACACGTAGGTTTTGCGGGCCGTAAATGACCTATTACGCCCTAGGGCGTAATGGTTTTCTTTTTAAATTTGAAACGCTGGTTCTGTTTTACTCTTATTTGTCATGTTCAAAGGAAACGCCAACGTACTTTTTTAACTTTTATTACTGAAATATTTATTTAAAGAGAACTGTTATTGCAAATACATGTAAACACATATTTCTGTAACATTAATTAAATGTTTAAATAGTGCATTTCAGTATTTTGCAAAAATAAAATCAACCATTTTAAGTCTTTACCGCTATGGTTTCCGAACGTGACGTGAAGTCGCATTGTCTATGGATAATGTCACTAATGTCACTGTCAGCTTTACAATTTTATTTAGGTTAAGTAAGGTTATTTTAATCAGATTTCCTCACAAGTGTGATGAAAAACATTGTGTGTGCCACGGGCGGTAAAGGAATTACAAACTCGTGTTGTTAAAGCCCTTGGCTTCGCCTCGGGCTTGTAACAAACACTCGTTTGTAATTCCTTACTTACCGCCCTTGATACACAATGTACTATTTTTATATACACGTAACACCTCTGGTGTTGCAGAAATCCATGGGCGAATTTGACTGTTTTCCATCAGGCGAGTCGTCTGTTCGTTTGCCACTCATAGCATAAAAAAATCGGACAAGTGCGAGTTGGACTCGCCCACCGAGGGTTCCGTACAAATTTGTAGGTACTGTAAAGACCTGGCCGTCTCTACAGAAGAATTACTAATATAATTAAAATATGTGTCCGTTTAACATAATGTTTTTATGTAAAATATTGATTCAGTTCTCATCTGAGTGCCGCCAGTGGAAAGATAATGTAAATATCTCGGACTATAATAAATCAACTCCAAATTGACTAGTGAATTTCCTTCATATAACTCCCCATGCACCATCTGACATGGTGGAGGTCGGGTTTTCTTCGGTGAGAAGGAAGAAGATCCCGTAGAGTCTGTGTGGAAAGAGAATAGGATTTAGATTGGGGGGCGCTGTAATGCTTTTCTACCGTATCTGCCGTATTTTCTGTTCTGTGGCCATACTGGTTAGGTTAGTTCCGTTTTCCGCCACGCCTATCCGTCGCGCGCGGTAGAGTCTGTGCGGAAAGAGATTTCCGCACAGACTCTACCGCGCGCGACTGGCTAGGAAGAGTGGAAATAACCACATTTTTATGAAAAAAAACCCGACCGCGGTGCACTTTGAAACTGCATTAAATCCGCCATTTTGTTTATTTTAACAAACTTCATGCCCAGTGACACTCGCACCATCAAGACGAATCTAATGATGTATCATTTATCAAAATCGGATGTGTCGTTGAGTAGTTACGAGCGGACACAGGAACGGACATACATACATACAGGCCAAACACATAACCCTCCTTTGGGCTTCGCCGCAGTCGGGTAAAAATATCAGCGCACAGCGTGCGTGTGGAGATGCGGCTAAGGAAGAATTCGTATCACGCTGTGTGTATATGATTTCAACCTAAAACCGGCACTATAAATAACCTTTTTTTTTTCTTTTTTTTCCTATACGGAACAGACTGTAATTTGTTAGTACCTTATATAGATAGATAAATATAAGATATAATAATATATAAGATTTTTCTGACTAAACAAATCAAACTAAAAACAGTTTAGGGCAATAAACCCCGCAATACCAGCTCTGAGACAGACAGACAGTCTCCGGGCGGAGATAAAAAACTCAATCTTGATATAATTCCCAGCTAAGTACGTCGACCTCGTAAAATGCCTGATAAGTACGGGTTTTACGACTGCGACGGATCTAGCCGAATGAGAAATTAGGCATATATACCTACTAAATAAGAGTAATCTGGCGCACACATCATCTTTGTGGCGCACACACTTATTCAAACTTGATTGACCGAGGCAGCGAAGCGAACCGCTTAGGCCCAAAATACCGCAATACCGCATTCTCAAAGTACCAGATTTTTCAAAATACCAGATTCTCGATTTATTAGATCTCTGTCTTACCAATTTCTTGTGAAAATTTGTGATGGTTGGATGACTTTTTTTATCGACTCAGTTTTTGGATTTTATTCAAAATGTCGGAGCCACGTGAGTTCGCAAGGGAACGTGCACGACGAAGGTGCTGCCAACCGGTGCCGCCAATCTAAATCATATACCCTCTCATGCTGGGGCCACATTGACGAACACGCCGTTAATAACGTTAATTTATCGCGTTGAAGGACGATTAACGTCAGTGTAGCTACGACTTACTATATTTAACATTGACACATAGATATTATCATTGACATTGACAGCTTGATTTGACAAGGGCGATAGTTTCCTTTATTGTCCACCCGTGTCTCTTTTGTCGTTTAGTGCTGCCACCTATATATAGTTCGTGCACGTTCCCTATTAAGTCATTAGCAATAGGCAGCGGCTTCACTGAGGCGGAGGCGAGCGGAGCGGAGAGCAGATGTGTAGGGATCGACCAATCACATTAGTGTTTGCTGTTTCCATCGAAATTGACGAGACGTGGACTTTAAGAGGAAACAGGAGGGCAGTTTTTCCATACAAACGTAGTCCCCTGTTTCCTCCCTGAATAATGCCAGTAGAGCAATATTTTTTTGTGCAAAAAATCTATGGCTACTATTGATATGTTCCTATGTTTTCCTTTTTACGATAAATTGATTCTCAAAAGAGATATTAACCTTCAAAAACCCAAAAAAATGCCAGATTTTTCGCTGTGTTCACACATCCAGAAAACAAATTTGACTAGATTATTAAAAAAAAGAAAACATAGGAACACGGCCTTTCTTTAATGTTTAATGAGCTAGCTATTTGTATATATTAGCTATTTGTATGCCATCCGGCAAAACATAGTGATACTCACATATATATGTACACCTAAGTCTTAACACCTATGTTTCACAAATAAAGTAATTTGAATTTGAATTTGAATTTGAAAAAATTAGTTAAATAGATCAAGTTTTGGGGAAGAAATCAGGGGACTACGAAACGTTGTTTTCATGAAATTTTAAAAGGTATTTTCGGTCCAAGCTGCAGTTGTCTCTATCGCGCTCTGCGCGGGAGAGGCGGGCAGTGCGGGACAGCGACACATTTTACAAATACCTTACTGTTTCCTCTTAACTAATGTGATTGGTCGACCCTACACGTAGGGTTGCCAGATGGTCGGGAATTGGCGGCATTCTCCCGATTTTTTGTATGTCCTCCCGACTCCCGACAAAGAAGAAAATCTTCCGATAAACGACTTCATTTTAAATTTAGTCCGAACCACTCAGGGTGGTCCGGGCAGCGACAAATTTCTGCTCTTTCAAGCTAAAAAAAAAGCTCGCGGGGCTCAATCTGGCAACCCTAGGTATCTGGTATACCTGCACGTCTCCTCTTCACTCTGCTTGTCTCCACCTCAATGGAGCCGCAGACATAGAGATGACAGCAGGGAGTCAAACCCAGTCAAATTTGAGTCCAATATAAAACCTTGAGTCTAAATAAAGTCAGTTACCCGGGTTTTCGGGATTTCGGGTACTCGGGTACAATGAACTTACCGGCATTGCCGGCTGTGTTAAGGAAGATAAGCAAGCATGTGAAGTTTTTTCGCGTTTGCTGTAAGGCGGCCAACGTTAGATTTTATTTATTATCGTTAAAATAAAACGATACAAGCATAATTTTAATTAATGACTAGGTTTTTTTAACCTGGGTTCTGAGTCAAAATACCCGGGTTTTACCCGACTCTCCGAATAACGTCTACCCGTCTTAACGGTTACCCGAGTACCCGGTTGAATTCCCTAGTATTAACGTGTCGAGCACTAAGCCGTTTACCTTACATGAGAAATCCTTCAACGTAGTTGTTTGTCAGCTTGGCGTTTTGGTAAACGTGTAAAGCATTAGACCAATTTTAATATGCGGTACCCATTTTTATTACTGTAAACAGGTCACTGAAAATGGTAATTTACCTTCATACTTTCTCCTGACTGCTCTCACGCAAAAAATTAAGGCAATTTAATTACATGCATTATGATATAGGCCGGTCCGCAGAGAACTTGGAAAGGCATAGTGCTGGGTTAAAATAACAAAAATAAACGATACCAATAAACGCATTTCCAGTGGTGACAATAATCTTTGATGTATTAGTTTCATTCTGGTACACACAAGCTTTTACCTACAACATAGTTATAAAACGCAACCTAATCCACAGAAATAAGGTCCAAATTCGGGTAGCGCAGTGTCATGAGTTCGCGAACCAGTTTGCCACTGCGGTTTAATAACCTGAGGGGTCTTGATATAGCTGTTATATAATAAGGAACCGGGTCCGTACGCAATACGGCCTCATCAGCACCCATTGTCGCGGAAGCGCGTGTGTCCACTGCCTTATAACATAACCACAGCTTAAAAAACTTTCAAGTACACAAATCACAACAGGACTATCGGATGACTCTCTCTCTCTCTCTCTCTCTCTCTGTGGTTGCTCCTTCTTGACTGAGGATTGTGGTCACAGAAATATATCGAGGTAGAAGGAGAAAGTGTATGTACCTCGAATGTTGAAAAGAAGTGGCAACGACCTACTTTACACCCCGTTAACTTGAGTTTTAGTTAATATTATTATCAGATTTGAAAATCTTGTTCAAATACCACCAAATGAAATGGAAAATTTATGTTTATCACTAAATTATACTTTTGGCGTCAAACGCCAAGCGAAACACATTACACGCTTGGTGCTCAATTGCTCATGCAAATCGATGAACTATATCTTTCTATCTTTCTATCTGTTAGATTTGGGAGTTTTGGAAAGCGAAACACCAACTCGGTTGACAGATTTATTCCGACTAAAAGAACAACGTCACAAGAGAACTTATATCTACCTACATAATATATAACACCTCCACCTTTAATTAATAGTATACTTAATTACTTACATTATGATTAAGTTTTTAGTTTTTAGTGATTCTATACAAACAAAGCACCCTTAACCTAGCGGGTAGCTCCACAACTAAATACATCTTCAAACCCGAATCTGATCGGGGGCTTGCGAGCTCTAGTCGGTCTATGTTCCTCGCTAGGAGAGGATTGGTCCACAGAAGATGGACTTTCTAGTGCAGGTGATGCCGCTGTGTGTGCAGGTGACGGCGCTGGCGAGTCCAAAGCTACCAACTCTGCGCTACGGTCACTCACGACGGTCTCACCTACGTCAGCCGTGTCACCCATTAATCTAGCCTCCGTCTGACCCGAAGTCTCGTCACTACCAGGAAATATCAGGGAATTGCGCTTAGCGGTACCACCTCCGCCTTCATTTTGAGTTATCCGCCTACTCTTTAACTGGTCTATATGTCTATGAACCCCGGTTCCGTTACTAGATTCTACATAATAGTCCGTATCTCCGCGCCTATCTAGTACTGTGCCCGGTGTCCACTTGTCCTGGCCGCGATACTGGCGCACCCACACCGGGTCGCCGGCGCGCAGCTCGCGCTCGGCGCCGCCCGCCGCGAGCCGCTGCCGTTCCTGCGCCGCTCGGACTCGATCTGCGCGCTCCGGTTTTAAACAATCTAACCTTGTACGTAGGGAGCGTCCCTGCAGAAGCTTCGAGGGGCTCTCCCCGGTAGTGCTATGCTCGGTATTACGATATTGCAATAAAAATCTCCAGAGAGCGGTCTCCGTGTCTAAGTTTTCTTTAAAGGCCTTTACGATCACCGCCTTACATATTTTTACTGCACTTTCGGCTGCTCCGTTTGATGCCGGATGATATGGTGCAGTCAGTACGTGATCCACGCCGTTATTTGCCAGAAATGATTTAAACTCGGCGCTCGAAAACGGAGGACCGTTATCGCTTACGACCTGTTTCGCGATACCGAACCTAGACCATAATTCCCTAAGGACTCGTATTACCGCCATTGCCGAAGTCCCATTCATCTTTATAGCCTCGATCCATTTCGAATAAGCATCCACCACAATGAGGTAGGTTTGTCCGCGGATCGGGCCGAGAAAATCAACATGTAAGCGCGCCCATGGCCTGTCTGGCCACGCCCACAGGCGCGGCGCGTGCGCCGGCGGCGCGGCGGCCGCGGCGGCGCACACCTCGCAAGCGCGGCACTGCGCCTCGATAGCCTCGTCGAGCCCCGGCCACCACACGTAGCTCCGTGCTAGGCTCTTCGTTTTAACAATCCCCATATGCGCTTCATGGAGTTCTTTTAATACCTTCTCTCTACATGATACAGGGATCACGACCCTATGACCCCATAATATGCATCCCAATTCTGTATACAGTTCGTTTTTTCTATTAATGTATGGACCTAACTCTTTAATCTCACACTGCTCGGGCCAACCGTCTCTAATATAGCTCAACACCCGGCTCAAAATGGCATCTGAGGAGGTTTCCCTTTTTAACTTGTTATAATCTAGCAATAAAGCATCCGAGGCAAAGTGCAAATAAGTTTGTTCCGGTATCTGGCCCGCCTCCTCAGATGCCTCCTCCTTGTGTGACTTTATTAGTCGAGATAAAGCATCAGCCATATTCTTCTCTGTCGACACATACTCAATATCAAAATCGTACGCGGACAGCACTATAGCCCAACGCTGGAGCCGGCTCGCAGCGGTAGCCGGCACGCCGCTGTTCGGCCCAAAAATACTCACGAGCGGCTTGTGGTCCGTGCGTAACGTAAACTTACGTCCATAGAGATACTGGTGGAACTTACTCACCGCAAACACTATTGCCAAAGCCTCTTTGTGAATCTGGCTGTAGTGCAACTCGTGCGTAGTAAGAGAGCGCGAAGCATAGGCCACAACCCGCTCGCTGCCGTCCGGCGCGCGCTGCGCCAGCACCGCGCCTAAACCTCGTGAGCTCGCATCACAAGTCACTACGGACTGCAGTGAGATGTCAAAATGAACTAATACTTGCGTACTCATCAGCAATCTCTTAACTTGCTTAAACGCTGCCTCATGGTGCTTATCCCAACTCCAACGTACCTCTTTTTTTACTAACTGGTATAAAGGACTCAAATAAGTGCTCAAATTACGCACGAATTTGCCATAAAAATTTATCATTCCTAAGAACGAACGTAACTCAGCGACATTCTTTGGAGCGCTCATTTCAACAATCGGCTTGATCTTGTCTGGGTCTACCCTAACCCCCTCCTTGTCGACCTTAAATCCCAGGAACGTAACCTGGTCTGCTAAAAATACGCATTTGCTTTTTTTCAATTTTAACCCACAATTTTGCAATCTACTGAACACTTCATCTATGGTTTTTAAGTGCGATTCCAAGTCCGTCCCTGTGATCAGTATGTCGTCTAAAAAATTAATTACGTTCGGGATTCCGTTGAGTACGTTTTGCATCATTTTTTGAAAAATACCCGGGCTGGACGAAAGGCCGTACACTAATCGATTATATTTTAGCAATCCCCTATGGGTATTAATAACGGTATAACCTTTTGACTTTTCATCTAATTCATACTGATTATACGCATGCGAGAGATCCAACTTCGTAAAGTATACATTATTGCTTAAATTCGTAAACAAATCTTCAATTTTCGGAACCGGGTACCTATCGACCAGTAAGACTTTATTCAATGTAATCTTATAATCCGCACATACCCTTATTCCGCCATCCGATTTCCTGGCAATGACGAGAGGAGTGGCCCAGTCGGAGTGGTCGACGGGCTCGACGACGCCGGCCGCCAGCATGGCGTCGATCTCGTCGTCGACGCGAGCGCGCAGCGCATACGGCAACGGACGCGCGCGGCAAAAAATTGGCTGAGCCCCCTCCCGCACACACAGCGACGCCTTACCGCCGGTGTACCGGCCCAAGGCATCCTCGAATAACTGTTTATGCCTGGAAAGTAAATTCGATACAATGTTATCTTTGTTTATTGTTATCCCAGTCGGCATGTCCCTCAACTTAATGTTGTTTACATTCAATGGTGGTATTTTAATATTCAGCTCGGCGAGCCATTGACGACCTAACAAATTAGTACAACCATTATCGATTATATACAAATCTAAACGTTTCCTTTCATTCCCGTAAACTACATCGACTTCAAGATAACCTAGTGGCCGTATACTTGATCCATCATAAAATCGAAGTGAAAGTTGACATGGGTGTAAACTACAGTTACTAAAATACTGGAAGTACGTATTAGTACTTATGCATGACAAAGCCGACCCAGTGTCAACTTCCATCGATAAGGCCTGGTTATTTATGACGATTGAAATACACACCGGTTTGTATTGACTCAAAGACATCAAATTGATTGTTGCTTCCCCGTCCTCTTCGTAACCGGCCGCGACGAACTCGTCCCGATCCGCCTCAGCGTCTCGATCCTGCACCCAATGCAGGCCGGACCCGGCACCGCCACGGCCGCCGCGGGCCCCCGCGCGCCACGGCCGCGCTCGGCCGGCGGAGCCACGGCCCCCACCGCCGCGACGCGCCCCGCCGAACCCACTGCCTGGACTTCTATAATCACCCCGCATCACTTGCGGGCACATCCTCCGTAGATGCCCTCTAACTTTGCACACGTCACACACGTACTGGCTAAATTTGCACTCGTATTGATGATGCCGGGGGTCGCCGCAAGATTCGCATAACCCGCGGCCCGCACCCACCGGTTGCAATTTATGCACGGTGTTTACGCACTCGTTCCGCTCGCTGCTATTTTTCTTATCTCCGATTGCATGTGAATCCCGCTCCGCCGCTTCCAACGTAGTAGCAATCGTAACCGCTTTGTTATAAGATAGCTTTTCCTCCGCGAACAATCTCTGTCTCACCAAGTCACTATTCACGCCACAAACGAATTGATCCCTCATATTATCGTCTAAAGTGGTGCCAAAATCGCAATATTTGGATGCTTTCTTCAGTTCCGCCATAAAATTTGCTACTGATTGTCCGTTACTTTGACGACACTGACGAAATTTAAACCTTTCCGCAACTACCGACGGCTTTGGTTGTAAATGATTTCGCATTATTTTAATCACATCATTGTACGTGCAATCACACGGTTTTCTAGGGCTACACAAATTCACCATGAGCTCATACGCGGCGTCGCCTATACCACTAATTAACGTAGGCAGTTTCAGCGTATCGTCCACCTTGTTCACTAGGAAATACATGTCGAGCCGGTCACAATACGTTTGCCAGTTCCCGGTCTCCATATCAAAACACGCGATACTTCCCACACTTTTGGCCATCTTCTATCTTATTTTTCCACCAAAAAAAAAACTTATTCCTCGTTCGCCAATGTTAGATTTGGGAGTTTTGGAAAGCGAAACACCAACTCGGTTGACAGATTTATTCCGACTAAAAGAACAACGTCACAAGAGAACTTATATCTACCTACATAATATATAACACTATCTCGCTATATTTCTATGATTGTGGTCAGCGATGGATGGTCTACTACTAGATTTTATGATCTGCCTCCATCGGTGCCTGTTCATTGCGTCTCTGACGACCGAGCAAAACTTGGTTGAGGAGCCTTTCACTTGATCACTCCATCTGTTTTAGGACCGATCCCGGGCTCGTTTGCCCTCTGTCTCTGTGTTTCCAACACTTATCAGCTTTTCAAGGTTGTCATCTCCCTCTTCACATTATGTGGCCAAAGTAAGTCCGAATTCGCTGCTTATTGCCCGCTGCAGCCACTTGAATCATGCCGTCCTGTGTCGTTCTGTGAGATGGGCGTCTTGTCGTGCCGTGATGAGTAGTGTTTTTTTTATACAACTAGGGTGGCAAACAAGCGTACGGACTGGACGGCACCAGGGGCATTACGTGCGCGTTGCCGACCCTTTAAGAACCTATTCACTCCCCTCTTGAAGAACTCCATACTGTAGCCTTCCGGGAAAACCGCGGCAGGGAGCTCATTCCACATTCGGATTGTGCGCGGTAGGAAATTTCGTGTCGTATCGTATCGTATCATATCGTAGTCGCAATTTAGGGCCGATACAGACGGACTGCAACCCAACTGCAACTCTATACGATTTGTATGGGAACTGCATCACAACTGCACGCCGACTGCGCAGCGCTTAGCGCCGCGTGGTTGCCCATCGCAGTCGGCTCACTGATGTCGTATTATGAGATGCCGAAACATATCAAGGGGCGTCGTGTCGTGGCGTGATGAGTGGTGCGTATCGTATCGTATTCTGTCGTGGGCACAGCGCAGCGCCGCGTGGTTGCCCGTCGCAGCCGTCTCACTCGATTGATTACATTATTGGCTCCCTCACGCGTGCCGATGCGATAGACAACTTATGTATCAGCCATGCCACGTTTTAGATATTTGACCTACATTTGTGTCTATTACTTATCACCGCTGCAGTTCAGGAAAAACTCTTGTTTATTTTGTTACTATTAAAATATATGAGTATTAATTCCACGTTAACTAGACTGAGACGAAGAGAGTGAATGGAAAAATGAATGAAGTATACGTATGGTATTGGACATACTACAGTGCCATTCTCAAGCAAGAGCCATTTAGCTGATTTCAAAAAGGACTTATTAACTGGCTACTACCAATGTATGTGGGGAGGGGGCAGGGAAGCAATCAGGAATTTGGAGTCATTTTATTTACATATATTAATTATTAATCATTCACATCTTTCAACTTACGTCGTCGTTCATTAATTAATTTCTTATTTCGATTATCCAAACCTACATTCGTCGTCTACTCATTACTCCCACATCAATTCCACATTATATTCTTTTATTCACAAATCTTTTGCATGGGAAAGTCACATTTACGATACGAGTAGAGCTTGACTGGGTAACTTTTATGAGTGACTCTTCGTCTGATACGAAAAAAACTATTGTTTTAAGAAGTGTATAATTTAAATTGACTCTTTCATGACAAACATATCAGTTACTTTTTATGTAGCGTAAATAGTATTATTAACGTAAAATAAATAGTGTTTATTTACACTGATATATAATGGAAGAATTAGGAAAACATTTTAACTTTTTAAAGGGTTTCTAATTTGTATTTTTGGGCCAAAATTAAATGACAGATAGGGTGTTCCTTTGTCTATATACTCACTAATAGAGACTTTTCTCCTATAACTAGTGATCGCTACTAAGCTTTGCATCTCCTCTTTTTTGAAGTCGGTTAAAATGTGTTCATTTAATTTCGCTCTAAACATTCCGATATCTGCTAATTACGTTTGATTTTTTTTTCACGATGTTGTCCCGACTCTGGCCAGTCGTTGCAGCCATGTAGGCGGAGCTAATTACATTAGAGTGGATCCTCTGTATTAATACTCTGCGTCCCTATTCGGAGGAACGGAATGGAGGTGATAAGATATCTTCATACTGGAATGTCCTCAGCGGCGAGGTTGACAAATGAATTCCACTTGATCGTGCCGTATTGCTACGTGAATTCCTACAAATAGGGATTTTAGAAAACTAGATGACCTTTTATTACTATTACCATCGGTATATACCCGTAACTTTGCCTACGGGTTTGGTAGGGTAAAGTAATATCAAATACCCATTCATTACTTGATATTCAATAGTACATTACACAACTAGGGAGGTAAAACAAAGAAAGGCCGAGATCTCAGATGTTTGCGGCCCGAGCTGCAAGCGAGGCTCGTGAATATACGATCGAGAGCTTTCTTTATTACCGCCCGTGTTGTGTACATAATTGTATGTCTACACTTGGCCAGAAAGCGGCTTTTTCCGTACGCGTAGTACTTTATGGCCAGGTGTGGCATAATAGTCTTATGTACAGCTTGTCCTAGAAGAAGTGTATGAATTGATTTCATACGCAAACATAGGCATCTCAGGGCAAAGTTACGGGTCTCGACGGTACCATAGATTTTTTTGAAGCTGACATACTTGCAAGTTTTACTGACTGTTGCAAAAGTCAGACCAGGTGGGAGCCGTGGCATTCCCTGGGATCGAACCTGGTCGCTGGCTCGGACCACCCTTGAGAGGGTCGGACTAGGTGGGGGCTGGGGCGCCTGGGATTGAACCAGGGCGCTTGGTCCGGACCACCTTGAGAGGGTCGAACTAGGTACCATACATGCAGTCAATGAGGGCTTCGGCTACCGTTTTCGTGCTCACTAGTTGGCGCCACTGTCGAGTAGGGTCCTGAAGTATAGCAGTCCGTTTGTTATTACGGGTGTGAAAACAAAGTTTACATTTCAATCGTATTTAATCGTACCATAAAAATATCGAGCATGCCGCAGTATTGCGTTTAGTTCGGAAAAAAGAGGACATAAGTTTCCGAATGCTGAAACTGTCTCAAAGCACCGACGTTCGTTGACCCTTAATTCATATTTGCCATGATTAATCTCAGATATTGCAAAATATTGATTACATTATTCAAATAACAAATAAACCCGTGTAGCCCCCCAGAAACAGTGACATTTGATATTTCGCGGACCACACGCTTAGGGTTGCCACCTTTTTATTTTACAGATAACGTATTTCACGCCTGGTGGTACAAAACTAAAAAGCACACACACATCATAAAAATAAAGTACTTTTTTATAAGTTTTTAAATATATATTTTTTCCTTTGTCAGTGTTAGTAGCACTAGCACTCGCATCAGTCACCACATCACTAAAGGCACAACAGCACTCAGACAGAATACTCAAAACTCTTTACATCCAGCCTAGTTCAACCGTCAAAACAGCCAAATTAAACCGCCAATGAAAACTTCATTAAGACATCTGTCAATGTCAAACGTCAACTTGGCAAGTGCAAATGTTGCGTTCAGGAACATTCTCAAATGTATGTTTCCAATAGTTCTAATTGAGGCAGAATTGACATGAAATTGCTCACTGAAAAACTTCACTCACCAACAAAACCAAACTTCATTCACTTAAAAAAATACACTTCATATAAACAAAGCAAACACTACAAGCAAAGTTTATAGAACGCATAAGAATGCTCCAGTATGGACCGCACTCACACAGTCGTGATATCGCGCGTCTGTGTAAATAGGTGTCGCGCGCTCTTAAACGGCCGAAGTTGAGCTACTTGTTCGTCTTTATAGTTTGCCTGAAGCTTGTTTTTATTAAGTGTTAAAGTGCTCAGATAGAACTTATGAAGTTTTAATGAAATACTAGTTAGTGGACCCGACCGGGTGGTCGCGACTTCGTTCGCGGAGGAGAAATAAGTTTTTCTCTTTTTTGCTTCCGCTTAGGTCGATAAAAAGTATCCTATGTGTTAACCGGTCATTATCTACCTGTATACCAAATTTTATAAAAATCGGCCCGGTAGTTTTACGGCCATTCTCACGAAGTATGTCTGCGGTCACCTAATTACCGCGACGCTGTTTTCATACTAAATGTATGGAGACGCGGTAATTAGACGCAGTCATCCTTTGTGAGAATGGCCGTTTAACGTGATGCGTGAACAAACATACAAAAAAATTATTTATTTTTGACGCTTCCTAGTCACTTTTTTTTTTAAATATCAGTAACTACAATCAACACACTTAACTGCACATTTGTAAACGAATGACAACTTTATTGCAACGTGTTAAAGTCGTGGTCAGTTAACAGTGGCAGTTTTTACTATTTTATTTAATTGAGACTGGCTGAGAAATTCGGATGACTTGGTTGTCGCTTCGGTGGCACAATAGGCTACTTTCCTGACAGATAAAATCGGTTACTTTTTATGAAGTGTCAAAACGCTCAAATAGTATGAAGTTTGTATGGAATAAAAGTGAAATGACGTCATTTTACTCATCAAATCATCTTCTTATCAAATCATCTCATTATAGGTTTTGATCTTTTGAAAATCGTTTAAAACGCTAAATAGGTGATGTTTAGTTCATTTTTGCAAATTTTCGAAAGCTGATTTAATGGCTAGCGTGTAGTAATTTATATTGACTACAGGCAAATACCTTATTGGCAGTGCGCCTGGGCATATCTCCAGAAATATGGATGTGACTCATTCATCTGTCTCCATACATTTAGTATGAAAAAGGGCCAGATGAATGAGGTGACCGCAGACATATTTCTGGAGAAATGCCCGCCTATGCTGGCCCGGAGAGCCGATGGACACGCAGGTTCGAATCCTGCCTTAGGCATTATGATTTTTCTCTTGTAATAAAATGTTTAGAAAATAAAAAAAAAATAGTTTATTTCTGCAAGTAGGCCCTCAAGGGTTGTTTTACAAGTCTGATTCTAAATATGTATTCATTCTTTTGGCGCTTCGGGTAGTGCTCTTCTGGTGAGAAGAATTCGTTGGGAAACGTCTATGCTATAACATAAAGTCATATACCTACTATTGTTAAATTTTATATTTGTATTAATGAAATCTTATATTCGTTAATATAAGATTTATAACATATTGTTGTAATACTCGTTGGTCGAAAAGAGAAACTGGTGAGTTTCTTACGGCGCTTCTTCTCACCAGAAGGTCAATTACCCGAAGCGCCAAAAGAAAAGAATTAGAGATGAAACATGTAAAAGAGCCCTTGAGGGCCTACTTACAGAAATAAATTATTTTATTTTAATTTTATTTTAAGATTCTGCGTTTCATGTAGCCTCAGCCTTAATATACAATATGGTTAAACTTTGCGATTGAAACAATAATGGCACTTGGTGCAGCCGTTAGGGCTTGGGCAGCCCTTGAGAGGTAAGGTTAAGATCACCTTCACCTTACCTTGTTTTAAGGTAACTTAAAGGTCAACCTCTTAAATCGTTTGTTTTAAGTTGATTCGCGGTGCATCGTTCTCCATACAAATAAAAAGGTGATTTCATAATTTATTTTAGTGACGTACATTTTGTTTCAAGTGTGTTTTATTTCACACTTTACGCTACGCTTTATGTGTTTTATTTATTTTGTATACGAAAAACAACATCAGAAATGTCAAAAAATATACAGAGTGTACTTTTGATATAACTGCAAACGTTAGTTAAGGCCCTAATAAACATTTTTTCATATGGTATTATAACAAACTTGATCGTTAATATGGATTTTTAATCGACTTTTCCATTGTATGGAGAGCCGACCGACTCGAATAACCTGAGATGCGTTTTCACTTTAGCAGGCTGAAGCAGTGGGGAATTATAAAATGACATACAACGTTTACATTATTTAACTAAATGTGCAATACTTTTTGTGCGGTGTGCAAGAATTATGTTCGCCATTCATGGCTTTTTCATGCATTTACTTTTTAGAGTTTCGTCACCAAAGGATGAACCTCAGAGCAACACGGACTTCGTAGCTGGAGAGTAGTAGGTAGCCTTAGCCAGAAGTTCTTCTCTGTCAAGCAACCGTCAATCAACATGATCAGTTCATCTTGAAATGTATCTTTTTGGTCGTAAAATTGGCAGTGTGTTGCTTCATTTGCTTCGTGTCAGTATCGTATATGAATACATCAAATCAATCATCTGATTATTATGTACGCGTGTAAGTGGCCTTTCTTGCCATGTGTCAGTATCAAATATACACACTGTATATTGCATAACATTTATATAGCTGTGTTTATATTCGCGATAATTGGTTATTCAAACGCAGTCTTTGTCACCCTGACTTATTCTACATTGTCACCGATAAATTTTTCCCTAATAACGGATTTAAAAAGTCACCCCCAGTTTTTTATTCAAAAGATTAATCCGAGCAGCGCTGCGGAGACAAAAATCCTTCTTTCATTAAAAACCGGGCGTGTTAATACCGCTTACACCGGGCAAGTTTACCTCGTATTTCTACCTAGTATTTCGGAACAAGTATTTTCATCTATAAAATAGGATATGTTTGAAGGGATGTTTACAAAAACAACGTAACTAACTATGAGCTGGTTGACACCTACTGTCATTAAAAATGTTCTTCTGTGTCATCCAGTCTAGTCAGTTATGTTGTTTTTGTAAACCTCCCTTCAATTTATTGCCTAAAGCACTACCTATGTTAATATTTTTCTAATGAGGTGATTTGAGTCGGCCGGTTCTTCATACATACGAAATGAAGGTTAATAATTCACTCTAGCTAAATTTATTTTGGATAAAATATGTTTTATTTCATAGTTTGATACATTTTTAAAGAAGTCTCAATAGATGGCTCGTTTTGTTTTTTTAGTACTTCTTTCTCGTGAGATGAAAGGATGACGTCAGAATTTGCCAATAAACCGATAGAGATCGGAAGTAGATACCAATAGTTTGTCTAGCGTGGACAAATTAAGAAAATAACTATGAAGACAGGCAGTAATGTCTGCTACAGATAGATTCCTGTCAAAGTATTTATACCTGTTACAAATTACTCATACCTAATCTCCGCAACCAGTTCGCGCCAGTAATATCGGCGGTAATAACCGGAAAGAACCGGATTAACAGCTGGCAATATCTGTTATAATTATTTAATACTGGCTGCGGTGGTCTTAATGATCGGGCTTTATGGCGTCTGTTATGAACTGCTGTAAAAAAGGCTGATTTGAGCCCTCATCGAAGTAACTTTTATACAGGGTGATTTTGGACACGTGTTTAGGATCGAATAGAGTCAGTAAATTTTTGCAGTTTGCAAATTAGAATGATTTTGTACCATTCATTATTTCCCTTGCGCTTTTTTCGGTTTCTTGTGGAGTATGCTTTGACTAGTGTAATTAATTATTTTTTATTATGACAATCAACTAGTATTTATATAGTCGGACTACGCTATGTTTGCAGAGGTCGAAAAAAGGTTTTATTAAAAAATATATGTATGGCAACATGGAGAAACTACAGCAAAAAGATAATTTAATCTTGGTACTTGGCAATAATTCATCCCTTTATTACAAAATGTGTCTACATACCAGTGGCGGGACGTAAAAGATATCCTTGGACAAGCCGGTGCAGATTTGGCGTACATTTTCCTTAAGAGCTGTAGAATAAGGTGGTCAAATGTCTGATATTAGGCAAGCCGGTTGGAATTAAGTTCTTTGGATGCCACGCCACTGCTACACCTACTGAAATAAATTTCTGGGTCAGTCTTGCACAAATCGATCTGATTCCAATCAAACTACAGTTGCAGGGTCTTGGATAATTTTTATGTTTTTAAGTATTATATTTAAATGTACATGTATAAAGTAATGCTTAGTGTGGTCGGGAAGAGACCGATTTGTACAAGACTGTCCTGAATATTTATTTCAGTAGATATGTAAACACATTATATACATATAAAACGGAAAGATATTGGCCAAGTATCAAGACTAATTAATCCTGTTTCTTGTGATATTGCCATATGCATTTTTTTATTAAAACCTTTTTCTGACCTCTGCAAACTTAGCGTAGTCGCACTCTACAATGTTTATATGGGTATTCGCTGGGTGCGCGATGACAGCGCCAACTAGCGGTTACAAATACGGCGGACTTTTTTTTTGTGTTTTGTGGCTTTTGCTGCAAGGCACTTTGCCAACTAAAAACGTAAATTTCGCTAGTAAAAAGTGACAGCTGGTCTGCCGAAAGTTCCTTTTTTGGCCATGACGCGCGCTGCGATCGTTTCGTGGTTCCCCCACCTTATACTTCGCACCCAGCGAATTTTATTGTTTACTAATACTGAAATATTACCTTTGGCAGACCAATGAGATACCTACTCGCTTTGAATGATGATGATGACGTTTTTCGTCGCTCCTTTGCAAAAAGTATGGATATTATAAGCAAGAGAGAACTGTCATTTTCTAGGTAACAGTGCTCCATGTTAAACCTCGTTTTCACGTTCCATCAGTGCGATCAACGCTAAACGAAAATCCATCAACATACAAAAAGCATTCCTTATGTTCTTCCAGGCTATACAAAGAAAATAAAATTTATAAAACATTGTAATTTTCCGAGAAAAAGCGTAGCCTTGTCTTCTTGTGTTGTCTTTGTTGGCGTAGGAAGCCTTGTTAAAATGTGCTTATCACTCATAATCCGGATTATTAAAGGTTAGCGTTATACTTTTAATGCCAGGCATCTTGCGTGGGTCGCGGCGGACGTGGGTGCTTTAGTACATTATCTTGTGATAACACGAGGATATATTTTATTAAGCCATCATAAATATGAGTTTGTTTTCAGTAATTATCATTCGGGTTTCTGGTAATGGATACCCATCAAAAACATTACATGTAAAAAGATGCAAGTCTCGCAACGCAGTTCTCCTACAACAAAAAAGTTTTGAGATGTAAAGTTAAACCAAGTCAGTACCGGGGGGTATCAACAGAACTCGATTTACACCGACTTGCCTATTATTAGTAGGGTTTGCAGTACCGGGAAATTTTAGTATGGCAGCACCGGGAATTCCCGGTTCTCTCATACAAAAAAATCCCGGTACTGCAAACCCTATATTAGATCTATAAAATGTGTTCCTTCACGGTTAAATAATAGGCAAGTCGGTGGAAATCGAGTTCTGTTGATACCCCCCCGGTACTGACTTGGTTTAACTTTACATCTCAAAACTTTTTTGTTGTAGGAGAACTGCGTTGCGAGACTTGCATCTTTTTACGTGTAATGTTTTTGATGGGATCTCATTTCTTTTTGTAAGTGGTCATCCTTTATTTATTACATTCTAATCCATTCTTTTCAATTTGAACTGCAAAACTAGATTTTGTACCATTCATTATTTCCCTTGCGCTTTTTTCGGTTTCTTGTGGAGTATGATTTGACTAGTGTAATTAATTATTTTTTATTATGACAATCAACTAGTATTTATATAGTCAGACTACGCTATGTTTGCAGAGGTCGAAAAAAGGTTTTATCAAAAAATATATGTATGGCAACATGGAGAAACTACAGCAAAAAGATAATTTAATCTTGGTACTTGGCAATAATTCATCCCTTTATTACAAAATGTGTCTACATACCAGTGGCGGGACGTAAAAGATATCCTTGGACAAGCCGGTGCAGATTTGGCGTACATTTTCCTTAAGAGCTGTAGAATAAGGTGAACTGCAAAACTAACTTTGTAATCGCATGTATTTGTATAGGATTACAAACGTATGTGTGCAGTTGTGACTGAAATTACAACATATTTAGGTTTTGAAGGACTTGATAAGCTAAAAAGTAACTATGTTTAAAATTTGGAGCTTGTAGGTCTGCTAGAAGTACCTTAGAATTATGATGATCATCAGTCAGTCAGTGAGTCAGTGAATGAATCAGTGACAAAACTAAGGAACTTTGACATGCAATAGTTCTTAAACTACACGTTCAAATTGAATGATATTGAGAACATATGTATAAGTCTTATTGTGCCCTATATATCCCTGAAATTTCAGGGTCCTAGCTTTAGCCAGTACAATATTACGGGAGGCTGAAAATGGCCTGAATGGCTTCGAGAAAAGGATGGTACGGCCGTGCCTTTGTTTTGCTCGACTTGGCGGGGGCACTGCCGTGCCCCCAGATTATTGTAGATACATTTTTTGTTATCACTTCGTGTCAAAATGGCTCAATTTACGTCCTTGTATAACAATCTTCTGTAAAACCATTACGTCACTGTAAAAAGTGCCAGTTTTGAAATATGCCAAGTTGCCAACATGATACAATACAATACAATCATACTTTATTGCACACCAAAAGAAAATAATATCTTATCTATAATATATTTTTATCTGATAATATCTTTTTACTTTATAAATAGTTATGATGTGTCTTGTGCGTGCCAAGAGAGCTTCAATATTGATGGCTTTCAGCCCTTGGCCAACACACTATTGATTGATGACTACAGTCTCGGGAGACTGTACCTAGTCCTAGGTCAAGTTTGTCTATGCATATAGTCTTAAGTGGCGATAATGTATAGCAACATACGACCTTTTTCCGCAATGGGACATGTTTTACCCTCGGAAAATTCAAGTAAATACAGGTTTTCCTTGTGGGACAGAGGGAATATTGCGTACAAACATATGATACATATTAACTCAATACATATTCTAATTTTACGAAATATCATTTACCCGTTTATTATACAAAACGTTGCCTGTTTGTGAATCGAACCTTCCAATTACCAGACTGAGAGAGAATTACACTGTATTTTCCTCGTCTGTTTCTTTAATCTGCTCTTAGAGAAATAATTCTCAATTAAAAAAGAGTATATTTTTCTCTTCCATCAGTAATTTTGTTTAGGAAAATTAATATTTATGGATGGCGTAAAAAAACAAAAAATAATTCCTAAAAGCTTCCAATGAAGTAGGTACTAAAGTACAAGCTTCCATCAAAAGAAATTTGACATCAAGGTATAATATTTATTCCCTTCGTGTGGCATAGCCGTGGCACACCCTGTATAATATTTTCATGCGGTTAGTGAGCTTTAGGATACGTGTCTGTATATAATTATAAACTGGTCAACTTGCCTAGGTATTAACTTTCTAATTAAATTACTAAGTTCATGTACTTAGTTCACAAGAGAAAGGGCGTAATACCCAATGCAGATTGTACTCAAATCGACCTTTTGTAATGGTAGTGTCAATATGTCAATGTCCAGGGTAATGGATGGCCTTGAGTACCCAAGTGATTAGTGGTCATTAGTGCTTTGGGTGATTAGGCAGGGATTAAACTGTAAATTATATTAAGCTGTTTCGCGTTGGTAGGATTTCCATACAAACAAAAAGAGGATCATCATTCGCTTCCGCGGCAGCAATTATGTTCGAATTGTGTTTTATTTCATAGCTTGACATGGCTTATGTAAGCTTGGTTATAATTAGGGAATGCAATACATACATTTTTAACCAAATGTCCGGCCAAACTGGCTGCTCTGTCCGACTATTAGGTTTGGCGACCTGGCAACCCTACCGGCTACACTAATCAGGTCGACAGAATATCTTGTGTGAGGGGGGGGGGGGGGGGGGACCTACGCTGCGTCTTCAGGTTCGTGGCCTCCTTTCGAGAACCTTTACGCCCCATGGGCCATTCCATTCTTCGAGCTATATGCCCAGCCCAGCCCATAGGTGGCCATATGAACTTTGTTAAATTACTATTATTAATGTTTTGACGATCATAATATGAAATTATGTAAATTGACGTGTGTAATTTACAATGTATTTTATATTGTGAAATAAATAAATCTATCTAATCGAACTAATCTGGTCTTCTAAATTACACAAGATCCATCGTGTTTGATTAGACTCATTTGACTCATTTGATTAGACTTGACAGTAGGGTGGTCCTAAAAATAATTCTTCCTCCTCAGCCTCCCTTCATTTGATAACACTTAAATCACCTTTCTGCAAAATTTGAGCGAAATCTAACAATATTTAGGGCGTGCTAAAATTTGAAGGTTTTTAAATATATTGCCGAATGTGACGTGAGGTAACAGTACACGTACAGTTTTTTTGGACCACCCTACTTGACCGTTTGCGATTGTCTTAAAATACATTTCTGACAAGTTAAAATTTCTGTTTAATCCATTGGTGGACTGGTAGAGAATGCATTAAGTCCGCCATTTGTACTTTCTTGTATTAGGTAGTTTCACGAAAGTTGAGGCCACGCACACTAAAACACTGTCATGTAATTTTTAAACTATAGCCTTGTGTTTATTTACTCACTCATTCATTTCATTCATTCACTTTTTTTGCAATGAGTACTTCATATAGCTATGTGTGTAATCATTCACCTCAACTTCCGTGAAACTACCTATATGTGCAGTAAAGATTAATCAAATAAATAATGGGGGACAATCTTTCAAAAATCAACTTAGTTCCAAACCAAGCAATGCTTGTACTATGGGTATTAGCCAAGGTCACGGTACTTGACGTGTCCCTTCGCCCCAAAGGCTCAGATCAACCATCACTGGCCATCATTCATTGTCCAGCACGATTCAACATTTCTCTGACATGCCATTGACAAATTAATTTAACGGAACCAAATCAATTTGAATAAACGTCGTTGTATCGCAACCAAAGACACTCAAGCATAGACAAACTTGACATTAATTCGGGGGCAGAACTAAATACCTTAACCCTTAACTTGGCAATGTGCACCAGTTCACAAACTCTTTGGCCATCTTTTTGTATTTTTTTTTCAACTCCCGCACGTTACTGTCGAATCCCGGCGACGCTTAAATTGACAACATTTCATTTTAAGAAGACTTTAAAATGTATATACGATTCGAAAGCATTTTGTCTCCTGAACACTACACCATTTTTATAATTTTTTTAAATCGCTTAATATAAAAAATAAAAATGAATAAAAAATATGTTCTCATTTTACCAGTTCTACGGCACAATAGATGAAATGCCAGTGCCTTTTGCCACAGAAAAAATAAGCTGTCATAATTTTGAATTTGACAAATGTCAATGCATACTGTGAGATCGCTTACTTTTTTTCGATCGCGATAAGACTAAAGTAATGGTTTATTCTACCGTAGAACTGTAGTTACGCCCTTTTAGAATAAGTAAATATTAATATATTAATTATAAATTAATTACAAATCCTGGTGAAACAAATAAACTATCAGCGTATTCGTCTTTTCAAACCAAATACAGTGAACCAATAAAATTAAAGGCTCGAAAAAATGAAAGGTTGTCAATTGTCGATCTTCTGTATTTTTTACGAAGTTAAGGGTAAATAGATAGAAAACATCAATGACTCAGGAACAAATACTGGAGCTCATCACACAAATATTTGCCCTTACCAGGAATAAATAAATAACAGCTCTGACTGGAATATTTCCTCTCTAACGTCAATGAAAAGGTCAACAGAATCAAACTGGTTGACCTATCCCCGACAAGCGGTGACCTCCATACATTATGCACACTGCCCAAACCCCTGGCCAGCAGATTTAACTGGCAAGGGCTTAATAAGGGACTTTTCAGGGCGACTTAATTTTGCATACTCAGATGAGCAATGCCGTAAGCGAATTTATAACTAAAGTCGCTTAAGTCGTTGATATATGTTGGGAATGGCAGATCTTGTAGGAAATTATGATCATAAATTGTTACGCCCGTTACGCCTGATAATTTTGCTGTCACTTTTAGATATATTAAACATATCCACACATTTTAATGCATTGTCGCATTAGGTAAATCTTTTGTAAGTTTTTTTATGTCATAGGGGGCAAACGAGCAGACGGATCGCCTGATGGTAAGCGATTACCGCCGTCCATAGACATCAACAACACCCGAGGAAGTTTCTTGAGACGTCTACGGCTAAACATAGTCCCTAAACAATTCCACAACAAGTGGTCGTACATACGCTTTTCGCCGCCATCGACTTCCGGACGTACAGATTGGTCTACGACGTCTACGTCAAATCGTTAATGCGTCTATGTTTGACGTTTTCTTGAACCCTACGTGAGGTTGAATCATCAGACTTTTTTTTAATCTTTATT
Source organism: Eudemis profundana (assembly GCA_947034925.1). Lineage (NCBI taxonomy): Eukaryota > Metazoa > Arthropoda > Insecta > Lepidoptera > Tortricidae > Eudemis > Eudemis profundana. Next base: position 20,500,570 of record OX344805.1, on the reverse strand, counting down.
TTTAGGGAGCTTTTGTCAGACTGACTATGTCAGCTATAATCAGACTTAATATTTTAAATGTCAAAGTTTGTGAAGATGTTTGGAGGTTTGATTGAGCTGAAATTAAGCAATAAGCGCCGTGTACGAACGCACTACAAGCAAAGATTTAACAATGCGCACCACTGCTCCAGTATGGAGTGCACTCACACAGACGCGCGATCGTTCATCTGTGTATATACGTGTCGCGCGTTCCTAAACAGCCGAAGTCGGACTTCGTGTTTGTCTTTATACTTTGCCTTGGGACAGTAACGGGAACAACGCAGGCAAAGCCGCGAGTAAGATCATAACAAACGATACTAACTTTAACGACCAAGTACTCAGCAAAAGCCTTACATTTCAGTTCCACAATTCTAGAGACCCATAAAAGCTCGCTTAAGCCGTTACTGGGTAAACAGGCACAGTAAAAACGGCCAAGTCGCAATATCGGCGAGTCACGCGCGGCAATATCCGGCCCGAGACGGTTAGACTTGGCCGTGTTTTAACTGTACGGTGGCTGAATTAAAATTACGGCATTTGAGGAAGAGACAATGCAATGGTTGTAAATTATTGTGATTCCGGTTCAATGAGCTTTATAATAAGGTTATGATGTAGGTTTTGTCGATTGATACATAAATAAAACCGGTCAAGTGCGAGTCGGACTCGCGCACCGAGGGTTCCGTACAAACTCGTAATAAGTAGATAGGTACGTGAATAGTTCAAGAAAAACTGTATGGCGGTTAGCTTAGTAGGAGCAAATAAGTATGTGTACGATTTTTGAAAATTTCTAAAAAATGATGCAATTTAGGAAAACCGTTTTATTTTTTCTGTAATATTTAGGATGATATTAATAATTGGTAATTATTACAGATTTTTCTGTTCAGTAACTTCAAAGATAATAGGGGAGAATGGTATTTTTTTGAACATTTTTGGTCATAAATCAAAAAGTACATATTTAAGAAAAAAACAAAAATGGTTTTGGAATCTACAAATTAAGCCCTTTCATTTGATATCCCACTCGATATAATAGCTCTACTTTTGTTTTTCCACATCATATTTCGGACCTCTTTAAAAAAAAAGTAAAAAAGGTATAAGATTTTTTTTCTATCCAATAGGCTCGAATAAGCGACATTTAACACTATTCCAAGTTTCAAGTCGATAGCATCAGTAGATCCTGAGATATCTTGCTGTGACAGACGGACAGACAGACAGAGTCGCACCATAAGGGTTCCTTTTTACCATTTTGGTACGGAACCCTAAAAAACGGCTCAAGTGCGAGTCGAACTCGCACACCGAGGGTTCCGTACAAACTCGTAAGTAGATACGTTAATAGTTCAAGAAAAACTGTATGGCGATTAGTTTAGTAGGAGCAAATAAGTATCTGTTATGATTTTTGCAAATTTCTAAAAGACGGTGCAAGTTAAGCAAACCGTTATATTTTTCCTGTAATATTTAGGATGATATCAATAAATGTTAATTATTATAGATATTTATATTCAGTAACTTCGAAGATAACAGAGGGGAATGGTATTTATCATACATAATTAATATTATACACAATTTTATGTGTGCAGTTGGCCAGAAAGCGGCTTTTTACGTACGCGTAGCGTGCGGCAAAAGCCACTTTATTTCCAGGTGTGGCATAAACTAACATAACCGATACTTAGCACGTTATCAGCCCAGTGCTAGAATAGTACATTACACAACTAGGGTGGTAATACAAAGAAAGCCCGAGATCGCAGATGTTTGCGGCCCGAGCTGCAAGCGAGGGACGTAAATATGCGATCGAGGGCTTTTTTTATTACCTCCCGTGTTGTGTATCATTTTATGTCTACACTTGGCCAGAAAGCGGCTTTTTCCGTACGCGCAGCGTGCGGAAAAAGCCACTTTATGGCCAGGTGTGGCATAAATGAAATAGTTTGTAGCGTTTTGTATCCAATTTTGCCGTCCAATATCTAAAACTAGACTAACCCATAGAGGTTAGCCAAATTTTAGGCATAAGACAGCAGAATCATACAATCGAACAGACTGATAAGCGTACATTTGTCAACGAATGTCAATCTTATTGCAACGTGTTAAAGTCTATGGGTGGTCGGTCAGTGGCTTCGTTTGTACATGAAAGTTAAGGATACAAAGACGATACAGTGAGCCTCCCGATTATACAATTTTTGTATCCAATTATACAATCTGTCAGCCCTGCTTTGCTCTGTCGTCTCCTATACACACGGACAATAAATCGGGTCATTTGCTAAATAATAGGGTATTTGACAACAATCAAAATAAATTCATTAACTCTAACCAGCAAATTACGCTTCCAAAACAGCCTGGATAAAATCATTCAAACTTATTTTCGTGCCACCAACGATTTTACAATCACGAAAACTAAAAATAAGGCACCATGTTGAGCATGACGTCACAAGATAGTATTTCATACTAAACTGCATACTTTCGGAGCATTTTGACACTTCATAAAAAGAAGCTGATTTGAACTGTCATCAAGTAGCCTATTGTTCATAGAAAATGACCCGAATTCATTGTCCGTGAGTGTAGTTACAGTACCAATGATTGTGTTGGACCGCTACACGGTAATAGAGAAATTCTCGTTATATTTCAATCCACGACGTGAGAAATCTTTTAGAAAATACCGTGGATTAATCGCCGGTCGCTGAGCAATCCTTTGCTTACAAAAGGGCTGAAGTAACTCGACAATTCAGTCAGATATGTCATTTTATCCATGAGGGGCAGAATAGGACTTGACAGGTAAATAATGCTTCGCTAGACCCAGACTGTGGTTAGGCTGGCCGGTCTAAAATATACCCTATTGGCAAGGAATAGAGTGCGGTTTCGGCTGACGGAGACTTTAGAAGTTCAGAGTTGGAAGTTTACAGATGTGCTTCTAACTATAACTTGGATATGCTTTTACTGATAGTTAGTATAGAGTTTTATATAGTTATACGTGTTTTACGAAGAACTGATTTTTGCTTCTGCTTGGTTCTTGATGCAAATATCGTCTTTTATGGATTTCGTGTTCTTAAAGTGATTTGAGCCGCGCGGTTCTACTTGCACATGAATAGAGGGTTTATAATCGACTTTTCGACATAAAATTGGTTGAAATATGTTTCATTTCAAAAATATCACGAATGATCAAGATGGGGGTGGGGGTTCCGAGAAGACATCACGTGTAATTTTTTTACACAAAGGGAAAAAGCCCAACGAAATTACTCAACAATATTTTCTACGCGTATTTAATTTATACCTGGCTCATAATACAAGGTCTCGTGTACAACTCTAAAAAGAGCGAAGTCTTAGTCTTTAGCTCAAACAAAATGAACCCTAAGCATGTGCTTTCTATAGCTTTGAAAGGTAATGACCTACAGAGCGTTTCACAGTTTAAATACCCTGGGCACTATGTGACGGAGGACCTTAAAGATGATCTCGATATGGAGAGGGAACGGAGAGCATTAGCGGTCAGAAACAATATGTTGGCTCGTAGGTTCGCCCGTTGTTCAAAACAAGTTAAAATCACCCTTTTTAAGGCGTACTGTCAAGTATTTTACACGGGTAGCCTATGGGTCAACTACACGCTGAAAGCCTATAATGCTCTTCGTATCCAGTACAATGATGCCTTCAGAGTCCTGTTGAGGTTGCCACGGTTCTGTAACGCGTCAGGGATGTTCGCCGAGGCGCGTACCGACGACTTTTATGCGATCAGGCAAAAGCGGATCGCGTCTCTTCTAAACCGCATCCGACACAGCAACAACAGGATACTGAAGGTTATCGCCGATAGACCAGACAGTTCCATCCTGTGTACTTGGGTTAAAATTATTAATTAAAGGGTCAAAAATAGGCCAAATTTGATCACACGGTTTCTGGACGAGCCCTAAAGGAAACTTATTAGGCCTGAAAAAATGTCGCACTGGTCAATGTCAAATAAAGAAGTCGTGGCTACATTAACGTTAATCGTCCTTCATCGCGATAATAACGGCGTTTTTCGTTAATGTGGCCCCGGCATGATAGAGTACGAGATTCGGATTGGTGGCACCAGTTGGCAGCACCTTCGTCGTGCTCGTTCTATGTAGGTAAGCAAAAATGTGTAAAGATAGATAGCGGCGGGATAACATATTGCCCATAAAAATGAATAAAACACAGCCTAGCGGCGGATTAAATACAGTGATGAAATGTTTTCAATGTAGGTAACATCTGCCTGTCAAGTGATTTATGACTAAACTCGAACCAGAAATATGTTCCGCCATATTATGTAATTAGCATTTTCGTGGCGTCCAAACAACTCGATTACTACCGGCTTGCCTAATAGCAGGTATTTGACCTTATTTTACAGCTCTTAAGGAAAATGTACGCAAAATCTGCACCGGCTTGCCCAAGGATATCTTTTACGCCACCCCACTGGTAATTACATACATCTATTTTATACATACCTATAATAAAATCGTAGACCGGCTGTGTTTGTAACCTATCCTACTAATCCTACTAATATTATAAATGCGAAAGTTTGTGAAGATGTTTGGAGGTTTGTATGTTTGTTACTAAATAACGGGGTAACCACTTTATGGATTGAGCTTAAATTTGGCATGCACTTAGGCGAAGTCCTGGATTGAAACATAGGATACTTTATATCCCGGTAAAATGTTCTCTTGGGAGATTAACGGAAATAACGCGGGCGAAGCCGCAGGTTTACTAGTATATTATAAATGTGAAAGTTTGTGAAGATGTTTGGCTGTTTGTTACTAAAAAACGCAGTAATAACTGAATGGATTGAGATGAAATTTGCCAAGTCCAGGATTAAAACATAGGATACTTTATATGTCGGTAAAGAGTTCCCTTGGGATAATAACTGGAACAACGCAGGCGAAGCTGCGGATAAATGCTAGTAAGTAATAAAGCATAAATAAATAGTTTTTGTAAGTTTTATCTGCTTAACACTTTCCCTAAGCCTTATTACAAAGCCGTAAGGTTTACAATTTAAATTGGGACTGTGAACGTGTTAACATTAGCTAGTAGTTAACGTAATGTACGCCAAGTCAAACAAAAGCAACATACAAACAAGAAGGGGCACCACGCAATTTATACTTACCACGCACGCGCCGCTTCGGTGTCGCCTCACTGAGCAAACATACGCTGTGATTGAGTCCTTATTTCTTGTTTAAACAGGTTTATCTTACTTTTCCCCGTAGATAAATCCCCCTTTCTTATTTCTATTGCTTGCTTTCTGTACAGTAATGTCGGCAATCCTAAACTTCTTCGGCAATCTCGTACCTAATATCATCGACAGCCCGCAGTCATCGACTGCTGGACATACTCGTAGGCCTTCCCTAATTCGTGTTGCTTTGTAGTTACGGAACTCTTCACCGAGCATGGTCCGAGATGCTATTGGCTGTGTTTTCTTTTGTTTGACACATAAAAAATACAACGATACCGTGCTTTCAAGTTTCGCGTGGATTCACGCCATGCGACAATTAGGTACCTATTAGAATAAAAAAAAAACATTATTTATAACAGCACAAAAAGGGGTCATCCACGAATTAAGTCACACGATTTTTCAGGGGTGGATTTACATTTAGTTTGGCATACAAATGTCGCGGACGAAAATCCACCCGACTTTTAGACCCCCCCCCCCATATCACACTTTTTCCTAACATATTTGACCTTGTTAGTATTGGCAGACCCCATGGGTGTGACGTACTATATGGATGACCCCAAAGTAGACAGTAAGGGTGAAGCCAGACGAGCGTATGTTTGTGAGTTGTGAGCTGCGTAATTTCAGCTGCAGAAATTCTCAACAATACATTTTGACAAATCATTTTGGGCGAAAATCGTCGTTTTCGACTTCGAGCCTAACGACCTCTTTTTCCCTCTTATTGGGTGGACATAAAACTTTTTCTCACCGGCATAAGCCAACCCGCGTCGAGAGATCTGGGGAAATCCTTAAGTCTATGGTAAAATATGGTAAAAATTGTTGTCTTGTTCACTGGAGGAGTTTAAATTGTCTTTTTCTGCCCTCCGGCCAGAAAGCGTCACCTTGCCGGCCGCTGCGTTAAACGAAGATGCCGCTTTCTGGATTCGTCCAACAGAAAAATAGTATACAAACCTTGGCCAGTAAATAAGAAAGCTTCGGCTTCGCCTCGGCCGACAATTACATGTGATCTGAGACATTAAATTTCTTACTTTACTGGCCTCGGTATGTAATGTACTATTGTAACATATGGAAGCAACAAAATGTTAAATGAAATATAGAAAAAAAACATTGTTTCAAGAGTCACCTTAAAATAATGATAGTGAAGAACTAGCTTTATAGAGTACTTTTTTTGCACGCTTAGAAATGTTCGCAATACATAACGAAAAAGCAACCACAACGAAGCAAACAAAATCTTTATTCACTTTAAATATTTCTTGTACAACAGTAGCAACTAAGGCAAACATCAGAATAAGTCTGTCTAAATTAAAAAAGGGAGTAACGGAGCAGTAATTTCGTGGACTCTCGCTGTTTCTCTGGTCAGCATAAACGTGGACATCGCTTTGTGTGCCACTGGAGGCCATTTCCGAGGTTGATCAAAGGCGCTTTGTTTCTACAACTATACTCAGAATTCTGTGACATTTAAAGTTACTTAATTCGAAGTTGCAAAGTCCGCGAATGGCACGCAAAGGCTGACAGCTTCCTTATGTCTTCTGGGATCTCAATTTTGGGCTTTCCGCGACACATTACTGCAAACTTCCTGTATACGGAAGCGACACGTCAGAACCGAATGTTTATTTTAGCTAAAACATTTTAGGTTCCCTAAGTGGTCCCTACAGCCCCCCAGGATTTCCAGGATTTCCAGGGGGGCAGTAGAGGCCTTGGCAGGAATGGGGGGGCGTTGCTGCTATACAGGGAGGCTGCTATCCGTCATCTCTTTTGAAAATAAAAAACTTAAATCACAATATCAACTAGAGTACATATACATTTCTACATGATTAATTCGATTGTAGCTTATGTTACCAGCTTATATTATAAACTAGTTCGTTATGCATCGTTTTATGCCAGCAAGGGCCTCTCCAAGGTGCGTCAGCCCGATTGTACCAGCCCCACTCCCCCCATCGAAAAAAAAATAGCAATGTGGTTGTTTTTTTTTATCGTGGGGGGCGCTGACAGTTTTTTATCATGCCTAAATGGGGGGCAAGTCAAAAAAGTTTCGGAACCTATGTCTTTAGATCATCAGGACTGGATTTTGAAAAAAATAGGACCAATTGAGATGTATTTTTCAATCCACCATCCCTACTTTCAACTTCTAAGGTGTAAACGAAATCTTTGGCTAGTCCCCAAACGTAAAAGTCTAACGGTCGGGGTATCGTGGCGCCACCCCGACCAACTCAAGCATTTAGGACTGCTTTGTTTAAATGCTCCCTGGCAATTAAACGCCAGTGTACTGGACAGCCGTCATGTTGGAAGACAATGGGTCTACTTTTGACAATCACCTCACTCAACAATCCAGGCAATAGGGAATAAAATAAATAAATATTAGGGGACAATCTTACACAAATCGAACCCATAGTAAGCTCAATAAGGCTTGTGTTATGGATACTAGACGACGATATATTTAATAGATACAAATACTTAAATACATAGAAAACATCCATGACTCAGGAACATATATTCGCGCTCATCACACAAATAAATGCCCTTAAAATATATGCCCTTAATATTACGCAAAACTTGGTGTAGGGGGCGCTACTAGCACAAACAGTAAACAAACCGCATGGCATAATGTGTCGTATTTATTCGTAATAAATAATCTCTGAGAACTTAATTACTACATAGTATAAAACAAAGTCGCTTTCTCTGTCCCTATGTATGCTTAAATCTTTAAAACTACGCAGCGGATTTTGATGCGGTTTTTTTAATAGATAGAGTGATTGAAGAGGAAGGTTTATATGTATAATACATGCATAATATAATAGAGAAACACCGTGCGAAGCCGGGGCGGGTCGCTAGTAAATTATAATAGTTTTATTAATATTCATGTATTAAAAAGTCTGTGCTGTGATATTATGGCATCCTATGGATATGGGCATTTAAAAGTGGATGATCTAAAAAACCGTTTCGAGAACGTAGTGCGAGTTTAAGGAGAAAAATAAAGGATTTGGCGGAAAAGTAAGTTAAAAAGATAATGAAGTCATTTGAGGAAGTCGAATCCTATTCAATTCAATGTGCTGAACATATTTTTGAGTGTTTTTTTTTATATTTATAAAGTCTTCATAGTTTAGTTTTCTTAGTTTTCGTACATTTTGTCTTTCGGAAATGAATGATTCCCTTAATTCTTACATCCAAATACGCAACGCTGGTGCATTTTATATTAAAATAGTCTCTTATCTATTTGAAACTCAAATTATTACATATCGAGGGTTTCAGGCCAAAGGGGCGTATACGCAATAGTAGGACTATTGCCCCTTTGGCCTCAAACCCTCGATATTTTGCAATTATAATCCCGCTTTTACGACTCGTCAAAAAACTGCTTACGGTTTGCGCTAGTGCTGCACTCTGGTGGTAGAACATTGCAGCAATACTCCCTATTTTGGAGTAAATCTAGATAATGGGCTAGACGACTAAAAAAAACTGTTTAGTCCGTCAGTTAGATTATTAAAAAATATTGTACACGTATTTTTTCTTTTGCTTGACAAACAAAAAATGACGATGATAGAGTGCTTAGAAGTTTCGAGTGACGTCACTCCTAGGTAGGTATTGTCACCTAGTAGTGACGTCACAAGCCCCCACTCCAGAAGTTTGATGATCTATAACTTTGTCGATTTTTAATATTTTGATAAACTAAAAAATACGTGTAGCATATTTTTCCATAATCTAAATCTAACTGACGAACTAAATAGAATTATATAGTTTTAACCCAGTCGTCATATCTATTGTCCCCATTGAGGTAATTATGTAAACACTCCTTTTTTTGGGCATTCCCACTTCGTAATTTTCGTTTGTCCAATCATGAGCCTTCTCTAACGTGCAATCGAAAAAAGGTGCGACTAAAACGTGGAAATTTCACATTATTTTCGTAAATTTTATACGTGTTAAAACACCCGCATTACATGCGAAGCAAAAATTCATTGGGCCGTGTTCTGAATACATAAGTATCGGAATATCAGGCGTTAAACTCATATCACAGCTCCACGCAAAGGTGGAGTCCCTGGGGGCGAGGCTCGCCTTTCAGAACGTAGTTATGCAATAACGTTCCAATCCACAAAACAAAGTATCAACCTTCTGTCTTCAAAAACAAAGTCCATAATCCAAAAAAAATTGCATGTGGAATGGAACGTTATTGCATAACAACGTTAATGTAAGGCGATTCGAGGCGGTCGGTTTTCAAAAGATGATCATTGTTTGCTTCTACGGCATCAATTATGTTTGGAATGTGTTTTATTTTATAGCTTGATACATTAAATCTGCGCGAAATGACATGAGAACTCGCAAAAAGCTAAAATAACATACGTTTTAGTGTCCGTCAAGATAGCGTACACCGTAAAGATATTCGGAATCTGATGCAGCCAATAAATAATACCCAAATAGTACCGACGAAATACCTAGGTGAAAAGAATAGTACCTTTAAACTTTCTGAATTATAAGGCCTGTTCACGGTGTACGCTACCGGGCGTCAAGCTGGCGTACACCGTTTGTATCTCTGGAACGGCTTTGTTTTTAGAAATGCTTCATATCTCAAAAAATAGTACCTAAATAGTACCCTAGGGCCATAAAATTTCATTTATCTAGCTATCGTAGAAGCCGAGATATTCCATGACTTAACGGTGTACAAAATTTCACACCGTCAAGTTCAATGTTAAACTGCACGTTAATTCTGTTTTTTTTTAGACTTAATTTTGCGCAGACAGAATTTATCAAGGTATAAAATGAAACATATTTTAACCACGACTGATGTCGTGGAGGCAAATAACGACCCTCTTTGTGTTTGTATGGAGAACCTACTGACTCGAATCTCTTTAAGAGTGGAATTTTATGTATTCCTTCGGCTACCCCGGGGAGTAGTCAGAGCTCGTATGCATACTTAGGGGCTGTTCATTTATTACGTAAGACGATTTTTGCCAGTTTTTGACCCCCCTACCCCCCCTATGTAAGAGAAAATAAGAATCGGCTGACCCCTCCCCCCATTTAATATTTATTACGTAAGAATCTAAAGGAAACATGATTTTACGTTTGGTCTGTTTTAATGTTTATTTTTCAAAAAATATTTTTTGTAGGGACGTTTATATGCAGATACTAATAGTTTTTAATTTTTTAGTAAAATACCTATACGCAACCGAGCACGCAGATTTGCGCGCTTTTTCAAAATTTAAGATTATTTTGCGCATTTTTATGATCTTACGTAAGAACGATCAAAACTCCCTCCCACCCCCCTGTAAGAAAAATAAGACATGGTTGACCCCCCTCCCCCCTAAATCGTCTTACGTAATAAATGAATGGCCCCTTACTTGAGGTGTGGAAAATAATTTTGGTTGCTTAGGTTATTTCAATGCAATGATTAGGAAGTAACTTAAAGGTACGATCAAATCACTGCTCAAAAGACAATGACGCACCGTAAACGCAGTGACGCCAAAGTATAAAGACGAACAGGACAAGTAGTGCAACTTCGAGCGCGCGATAGCATGTCTGTGTGAGTGCGATCTATACTGGAACATTCTTACGCATTCTTATTTCTTTGCTTGTAGTGCGTTCGTATACATTCAAGCGTTGCAGGAAGAAAAAATACTGCTATTAGGTACTGTGGTGCGTCACTTTTGGACGCGTAACATTCAATTCAAACTAGTGCCAGGTGCACTTCACTCGATTTTAGCGTCCCGCGCAGTGGGCGTAGCCGATCCAGTCGCCGGTGTCCAAAACGTCACAGTTTCACAATATAATTATCGTGACAGTACGCAAACGCCGTTGATGCCGGCCGAACGCCGCTAGCGAAATCTATGCTTGCACTGTGCGAAGTTTCCGTGCTGTGGCGTGGTGGGAATTCCCACGCTCGCGTCAAAACAATAGGCTTGACACGAGCGTGGCAATTCTTGTTTTTTGTATGGAAACGCGCGACACTGAAATATCTGTTTATATTCTCTAATCTGTGGCTGAATTAAGAACAGTGATAAGTGGCGTAACATTCCTATGTGGCAACTGTACCTATTATCCATGCGTATATTAAGCACCAGTTTGGATATTTACGAGAATAACGCAGGCGAGGCCGCAGGAAAATGCTAGTTGACGCCAAAAAATTCCATCACATCAAATAAGGATGCCAGATAGAGCCAAATGTGAATGCCAAAATTCTTTTGATTACCGTAAGGTCGGGGTACTTTCGCCCTGGGGGGTAACTTTGGCCATAGGGATTAATTGGGTCCAGGTTTGATTATTGCATTTAAATTACGGCACTTTGCCATGTGGTTGGTTTTAGCTGGCCATTCCTGTTTATTATCAGACCCTATAGATTTGAGATATGTGATTTACAAGGAGAGCAAAGTTACCCTACATTTGGCCAAAGTACCCCGACCTTACGGTATTCAAATAAAATCTATTCAGGCAAGCTTCATGAATGTTCAGGCTTGATGAACAATAGGAACCGCTCGGCTTTATTGAATACTAGCATTTGCCCGCGGCTTCGCCTGCGTTATTCCCGTTACTATCCCAAGGAAACTTTTTAGCAGAATAAAAAGTCCTATGTTTCAATCCAGGACTTGGTCTCCTTGCATGACAAATTTCAGCTCAATCCATTCAGTCATTACTGCGTTATTTAGTAACAAACATCCAAATATCTTTACAAACGTTCGCATTTATAAAATTAGTAGGATTTATGACATCTGAGTTGAGGTATCTGTAATAAAATTTATTACTTTATTGCTTTAAACGTGCAATTTTTGTTTAATAATATGGTATGTATATGTCGCAGCCAACTGGTTTGATTAGCCATTTGGTTAACTGCCTAGCCTTTTCACTAAACTATGACCAGCAGGTCGACGAAACCCCGCTGCGCGGGGCTTCTATTTCTGCTCTGAGGGACACAAGCCGTAACAAATCAAACCAAAGGAGTGTGTTTAATAAAAAGGCTAGGCAGCTAACCAAATAGCTAATTAAGCTAGTTGGCGGCGACATATATACAATAATTGCACGTTTAGCATAAGAACATTTTGGATTACGGTACAAATTAATAACTTTGGTATACAGACCTAGATTATGACCCCGGCTAACTCATATGATACTTTTCAGTCGCCGAAGTGAAAAACAGATATTTAACTTATTTCTCACCCACGAACGCAGTCGCGAGCCACCAGTACTAACATAAAAGTGTGTTTTGTTTGTAATACACCGCCCTTTCTGCGTTTGACACGAAAATAAACAGGTCTATTCAATACGTTATCACTCGGTACAATAATGGGCCCTTACATTTTGCTTGGCACAATCTCTTTGTTTCCCCCCTTTGTCCCGTAGCTTTGAAACATTTTGAGTTCAAAAAATATAATAAAGATGGTAAATGTTTCGGCTATGACGGCGCGTTTTAAGACATTGTTGTCAATAATCGACTATTTTGTTTGCAGGTGAATGACAATGCGGTTTTATTGAAATTGTGCTGGAAGGTGGTATAAATTTTCTGTAAACAATTTTGAGACAAGTTTTTATTGCAGACTGTACCTGTTTCGTAGCTGTATGGGTTTGTAGCACTAGTATTGAGAAGGCAGCAGCAGTGAAGACTTGGAGTTTGCAGAACACCGTGTATTCGCGACCGTGGTTAGTAGAAGGAGGAAACATAAGATGTTCATAGACAAAACGTGCCATACTAGACCATAGACCTAAATAGATGGTAAAAATTAGACTAATCATAATGCAAACATTGGAAAATTATATTATTGTTGGACTTGCCAACAGTATCTTTTTTATATAATCGTAAATTGCATGTCAAAACTAATTAAATGAGCGCTAATACGATGGATTTAACTTATAATAATACTGTGGGGGACAATCATCCACAAATCGACCTAGCCCCATACCAAGCAATGCTTACTAAGCAGTACTATGGGTACTAGACGACGATATACATACTTATATAGAGAAATATATAAGGTCCTAATTTATTAGTTGCAGATATTTTTACAGCTGATAGTACTCGGTCTCTGGAGTATATTAAAGCATGAAACATTATAGCTTTCACGATGTTTTTTTGGAGAAAAAGGAAAAACAAATTTACTACGTAATAACACCCTGTTAATGTGATTACTAAATGAAAACTCATTGAACAGATTCTAGTAGCTCTTTTACGTACCACTTAACTGTAACTGGCCGCTTCACGTCGTCCCATCCTAATGACATTTGCAGTTTTCCCGCCGAACCGCTACGACATTTACGACAAACAATTGTTGACATGACAGATAATGTTATTGTGACATGTGATAATGCACATGCTGATTTTTTTTAGACGAAATTATAATTAATTTTTTTGTTAGGTAAATGAAATCAAAAAAGTTATATGAAAATATTTCTTAATTTCTATTTAAAGTTAATTATTTTAATGTAAAGTATAATGTGTTAAAATATCTGCAACTAATAAATTAGGACCTTATATACTTAAATAGATAAAAACCATCCATGACTCTGGAACAAATAGGTACTCGTGTTCTTCACACAAATATTTGCTCTTTACCTGGATTTGAACCCGGGACCTCTAGCTTCGCAGGCGGCGGTTAGCTACATTTGTGTAATTTAGATGATCCTATGCTGCCATCTGGCGCCATCATCAGATCAGCTCCGGTACCATAATCTTGTGTTGACACCAAGCTTACATAAGTACCTACGCCAAATTTCAACTCAATCGTATATCAGGAAGTGGTTGAAAAATGTTTTACGAATTTTGAAACCACAACCACTATGTTACCTTTCATTTTATTTAAAACTTTGTAACGTAATTATAAGTTAATATTAAGTAAGTAATATCTACTTATGTCCTAAATACTTGTACACCTCACCTAAATGTAATAGTATATACTGTTTACTGTGTTGAGGAGCGGTGTCTCTAAACACAAGCATATTTATTGTTTAAAAAGAGGCACCAACTCAGATTCTATGTAATGTTTTTAGGAAAAAGAATAAATAATTTAAATTTTTAATAACCCCACTTACATACTGTGCAAGCATTTCACAGCATAACCGACCTCTTTGAATTGGCTGCCTTTCGTGGACGAGTTCCACGCACCGCCATGCGCGCGAATGCTGGCTGGAATTGGCGACGCCCGATTTGATTTCAATTGTTTTTCGGCGGATTTCTATTACGGCGGTTATGTAAAGACGTTCACGGTAATAAAATAAAAATAAGTGTAAATATATTGTGTGTTGTGTATATAACTTTGTAAATATAACTTGTACGATATTTGTGACTATTTGTGCGGATGTTAAAGACAATTGGGTCGTACAAAGTAACAGTATTTGTGTGGTGAACAAACGGACAAACACATGGCTCCGGAGCAAACGACTTGGAGTTCCTTGTTTAAAAAGTATGCCATCCATTTTGTTGGTGAGCTGTTGGTAATGCTGCGCAGAGGTCAATCCAACCCTGCGGGTTACGTTCACAAAATATCGAAGGGCAAAATACTGAACTCATAAGAACGATGCAAATTAATCAGAAGCCTGTAAAAAAGTACCCATCAAAAACATTAATGCAAGTCTCGCAACGCAGTTCTTTTTACAACAAAAAAGTTTTGAGATGTAATGTTAAAACAAGTCAGTACCGGGGAGGTGTCCACAGAACTCGATTCCCACCGACTTGCCTATTATTTACCCGTGGAGCGAGGATGTAATCCTATATCTACAAATTTGTATAGGATTACACACTTATGTGTGCAGTTATGACTGAAATTGCAATATTTGTAGGTTTTTTAGAACTTGATAGGCTAAAAACTAACTATGCTTAAAATTTGGAGCTTGTGGGTCTGCTAGAAGTACCTTAGAATTATGATGATGAGTCAGTCAGTGACAAAACTAAGTAGACCAAGCAAATTACCTTAACCTGGACATAATTCGATAACTGTAATTTTCTTTTTGTGTGGTATAAAGTATTGTTAGTAATAGTTAAAATAAATAGAACTAAACATTTTAGGGTTCCGCGTCAGTGTAAAATAACCAAAAAACTAAATTTTCATCATATTATGATTTTATGAGTACAGCGTAATACATAACTTTTTAAAAGTACCTCTATTACGATATGACGCTTGCATCCCAGTTAAAGTAATCAAAATTATACTAATTAACCGACCGCGACTGTCTTTAATAAAGAAGGTTCAGTAAGTTTCACGTTTTCTGGCTTATCTTATCAGAAATTATAGATAACTGTAATTCGCCAATTTATTTTAAATACTATATTATGTGAGTTGATAAATTATTAAAACTTATACAAATTCTCTTTACGGATCTGTAAAGTCTCAAATATTGGTAATTTTTGGATAGCCCTAATACATAACTACTTCAAAAGTGTTTACTTTTTGCCGTCAACATATTATTAGTACAATAAAAAATAAATTAAACAGAAAGTGTCCGCGTTTATTCATTAATTGATGTTTTTTCGTAGTTACGTTTCAATATGGACGTTATTTCTGGCGCTCTAAGGTCGTCATTTCATTGTGCCTCAATTCCGGCCGTGCGTCGCGAGACTTGCGCGTCGCGGGCGATACTCGTGTAGGTAGGTATAAGTCGTCACATTCATTCTTTTATAGTCAACGATCGTCAAACTTTTATAACCACATGCACCACGGTTCAACTAGGGCGGAGGCAGAGATTGTTTGAAATATTGTCTTCTTTTGATCGATAATAAAGATAAAGAAATTGTTTATAATGAGATATAATTATGAATGTCGTGGAATCACATTTACCTATTTGTAAGCTCTCAGTTTTCTGTACAGAATTATTTAAATAATAATGACAGCGCACAGCTTGGACCGCTGAAGATATATAAGTCTGAAAATTGGAACATGATATTCTACAAAGTACGTAAACATGTGCTAAGGAAGGCTTTTTCGAAATTTAACCCTTAAGGGGTGATATAGGGGTTGAACGGTTGTATGAAACTCGTTCATTTGGAGATTTGAAAGTTTGTATATAGATTCTTTTTTAACACACAATATGTTTAATAGAAGATTGTTACTAAACGGGTGACGTTTACTAAGGGGGTTAAAAATGGGTCGAATGTTAGTTTTTTTATACTTTATAAGCTGGCAAACAAGCATGTGGGTCACCTGATGGTAAGTGATCACCACTGCCTATGCGGGCGGTTCTCCTCAAAACATTATTCTTGACCAAACAAATGACTACGAGTATTTTACAAATCCCGCGACAGAGCATCTTTATTAAGCCAGATGTATACATACATGAAAAACATAAAGTTTTATCATAAAGGCACGGAACAAAACCCATTAATTTTCATTATATTTACTTTTTTGTTTAAAATGGTGTTTCTGATAATGACTCCTTATGATAATAATGACGTTTTTGTAGAAAATAAGGACGGCTCGTTGCCAACAATGATTTTCACCTGAGAATCAGGTCTGATGTATATTGATTTAAGTGTTTTTTTGTTGTTATGGTTTATCATATGGACGACTAAAATAAAATTTGAATACATCGACACTGGAAATTTCAAATTTCGTAAGGGACATTTTGTCGTAAGCACACTAAACTAAATACACTATTGGAATCAGTAGGTATTTCTTATCTGTCTATCTGTTCTATTGAAATTTTGATAACACTTCAAATAAAAAAGTTATGAGATGATTAAAATTTGTCGTAACTTCCTAAAATTTAAAGTTGACCCATACAACATAGTGCCCATACAGTCACTTTGTTATAGGGGTCAATTTAGCATACAAATTTATATTTTCATACATTTTATGGTTACTTATAGGGATGTAACGATACCGATACCGATACCGATATATCGGTATCGCCGATAATATACAACCGATATTTGAAGAGCGCGAAAAGAATATTTGTATAAAAAATATCTGCAAAAAGTAATTTCAATTTCTGACTTAATTTATGTATTGGTCTATTACATATTATACCTTGTGCAATGATAATTACTATATTAATTAAATCTTTGGTTCTTAATAAAAAAAATGAATTTTGAGTCGACAATTTATTTATTTTTACTTTACACTTTCAAGGTTGACTCTCTGTTAAATATAGGCTATATTACATAGCCAAGTTTTAGTTATAATAAGGACATACATATATCTGAATTTCATACTTCATTATTTAGCTAAGATATCGGTATCGGTATCGGTATCGCCGATATTAACTACAATATATCGGTATCAGTATCGTATCGGCAAAACTATGTATCGTTACATCCCTAGTTACTTACTTATGTGCTACATTTTTTAAGTCCCCTTTAAAAAGGGACCTTAACAATGTAGTAATATACGCGTTTTAATCAGTTTAAGTTGTTTTAGTTAGTACAATGAGTGAATATCTCGAAAACCGAAGACAATATTATAAACGTATGCTTTGCTTAAACAGTTACGACAATACTGATTATCTCGTAGGGTTATTTGGAGCTCTAAGCGCTGCGCGTACGGAAAAAGCCGCTTTCTGGCCAAGTGTAGACATAAAATGACGTACACAACACGGGAGGTAATAAAGATAGCCCTCGATCGCAGATTTACGTCTCTCGCTTGCAGCTTGGGCCGCAAACTTCTGCGATCTCGGCCTTTCTTTGTATTACCACCCTTGTTGAGTAATATACTATTATGTGCAAGCAGCCGAGTTTTGAATATATTACACCACAACCAGGCTTCGGTATTGCAAATAGCCCCAGGAAACTTTACATACCTGTTTCAGTCAAAAATAAAAGACAAAGCTAATTGTTTATTATTATTAAACCGCGCTTATAATACGATTGAGCACATATGTCGTTTTTGAATGAATACTTGAAATGACATTGTCAATGGTTATGTGCATATAAATGAAAATACTTATTTCAGTACAAAAAAGTTCTACTTGGGAAAAAAACATTAATTATATCACCTACTTAAATAAAATAGAAATAATGTAATAATTCTACTTCGAAAATTATTCCCTCGTAACACTATTGTACGGGCCAGTCCCGCACATACTTGACTTGATAGTAGATAATGATAAAACGGAAGATTATCCGAAATAATGATTTATTGATGACTTAATAAAATGATACAAATGTATGAGCTTAATGAATACACTCCGCGGCGGTCGGATATGCACTAACTTAAAACTAAGAATTATGCGCTACGTGGCGTAAATGCTGACGGGCGAAATGTAAGCCTTGTACAGCTCGTACAACTATTGTCTTCAGTGCTATCTGTATCATCACCTGGCACAAAGAAAATAACATAGACGATTAGTGTGCTAAATAGTGTTAAGTATGTACGTTGTAAATAATTACGTTCGGTCACAATTGTATAACATGAAAATTATGTGGAAAATAATGAGATATTTGTCGAGTACTGTCGACTATAATATTTTTTTTTATAAAACACACACACACACACACACACACACAGCATTTACCAAGAAGTACGTTCTAAATGTATTACAGTGAAACCTGGATAACTGGGACCTGGATAAGTGAGAAACCTCCATAGCTGGAATTCATGCTGAGGTCCCGGCACCTAAAGCACTGAATTACCTCTGTTAGTGGGACACAACAGACCTCTATATCTGTGATTAGTTCTGTCGATTTTATCGTCTTGTTTGCCTCTGTAAGTAAGACGACATAAAAATGACCTCTGTTAGTGGGACACAACAGACCTCTATATCTGGGATTACCTAGTTTTTTCGATTTTATCGTCTTATTTACCTCTATAATTGGTATTTGTTTGAATTTTATAGGCACCTCTGTAACTGAGACGACATTTTTTTTTTCTTTCCGACTCGGAATGTATTGCAGATAAATTTCCGTTTTGTTTACAAATTTTTAGCCTGCCTACGAATTTCGCACGTGGTAATTGTGCCTAAATTACCTCAAGTTTTAGTTTGTTTTTTCTATAGTCCGGATGTTTAGGTAATTGATAAATAATGAATGCTGAAACGAAGGTTTAAATTAAATTGAAATATACAGAAAAGAGTGCTTAAATCTTTATCACTGCGTGAAAAATTAAATTAATACCTATCCCTTATAAATAAAAGTCGAAAGACCCGCGATGAAATCTGTGTCGTTTATAAAAAACATGTTTGATTAGTTATATTATTTTTAATACCTATTCTGATGTTAAACAACTCATGTACATATGTGTATACATATATATTGTTTATTTTATTTAGTAATCGCACCTCTATAACTGAAATAACCTCTTTTATTACCCTCTATCAATAGAACCCTCTGTAAATGAGACAGATATTTAGTTATACCTGGATCTAAGACACTGGGTAAGTGGAATACCTCTTTAAGTGAGACAAATTTGCGGGTCTCTTGAGGTCCCAGTTATCCACACTGTATCTATAAGTGTCTGCACTTAAACTAAGAAGATATTACAGATTGACTTATAATTATATTTACTTATTGTATGTACTTTTGTGCAAACGGTACTTCGGAATCGGTTTGATAATAATAATTATGATAAATTTATTGGTCGTCATTGGTGTCTCTGACAATGTTGCCGAAAATGATGTTGCCAATAATGACAAATTCTAGAAAATGCGGCTTTACAAAACAATTTGGTATATTAACGAGACACGATTGCACTAAATAGTGTTAGTCCCATGTGTACTTTGATATGGTTATATAATAATACTCCACTGTAAATAAATTATGAAGATACGGTGAAAACTGTGAGAGACCATAATGATGACAAACTGGAGAATCAAAATGAAACACTTACTACTCGAATCTCGCGACGTGTATCATCTCTGAAGTTTGCCGATCTACTGAAGTGCGGGGTGAAGTGTTACTTGAACACCAAATGACACTTCTTTTGCGATTTATTATAGGCAAAAATCGTACATAAAACAGTGTTTCCCCGAGTGACGTTATTTTTTTGAACATTTTTTGATTTAATTTTTGGGCAAGTTGTAATAAACTTTTTGAACATGTTTTTGATGAAAAGCAATCTTTATTTATTTAAGTATAATACTGATATGCAGAACTTAAAACATTCCTTATAGTTATTTTTTATGACATCAAAAATTGGAAGAAATGGGAATGGGACACGCCTATTATTGCCATTTTAGACACAATTTTCTCAACATCTTTTTTTTGGTTGATTCAAGCTCATAGCTGTTTTTGCATCATCTGCTTTATTTATCTAAGTAACGAAATAAAATACTTCGGCTTTGGAATTATTTAGTACCTAGTCTGGATTACCATAGCGAGACATAAATTTTTACCCTCTTAAATATTCGCCCATATACACCCGCATTACCAAGACAATTGCAGATGCGTTGCCAGCCCAGAGGACTACGACGAAATGCCACTTGTGCCAGTAATTGCACCGGCTGTCTTACCCTCCGCACCGGAACACAACAGCGCAAGCACTGTTATTATGGCGGGGGATTAATGGGTAAGACCGTGGTAGCTATCCGGACGAAAATCAAAAAAACCTACAATTTGGATATTCCAATTATTGAGTTTTTGTCAATACGCGGCGCGGTCAGTACCTACAAAACTCGTTATGACCCGCTCGCTGCTCACGCCGCGCGCTCTCTCCGCCCGTGCCCCGCACCCACCCGCATGCATCTCGCTCCCCGATATGTTCGCGCGTATTTTGAATTACATTTTAAATTTCTGAAGCGTGACATTAACATGTATAATTTTGATGAAAACATGATTATAGTAAACTAAAACCTATTACTAAACAAAAAAATCACAGTTATGTTTTTAAACTACTGTGAAATACATTATTATTAAAACGTAAAAATTACATGTTTAATTTTGATCTAAAATCTCTAAAAAGACGCAATGTAGCTTAAACAGGTACAGCCATCACAGTTACCATTTTGGCTTGTCTAGATATTGAGATCGGATGAAAACTGTGAAAAAAAACGTACATGCGAATTAGGTTTTTGTTTAATTTTGCAATTAAGTGATTTAATTTAAATACACCTCAAAATTATACTTACAAGGTTTTTGGTTATTTATTTTACTTTTAGAGAAAAGTTAGGTAGCGAAATAACATACGCAGTTTAACTCGGGAAAACTATTATTTACTTAGATTAAAATATTACACAGCAAACATAACAGAAATGTCACCAGATGTGATTCTTTTTCAAAACTGTCAAGTATGTCGTAAGTATTGCTTGCTGTACAAGGAGGTTACTACTTGGATAGCGATAATTTGAAAACTATTTTAACACTCCTGCTAAATTTGAGCTATCCTACACTAACAAGATCAATACGAAGAGATATACAGACATGCAAACATGTAACATAATAAGTAGTAAAGTGACATACAAATTGTACCGAGAAACAATAACAGCATAAACACTAAGTTGGCTTATGTATGTCCACTTTTGACATCATACCAATTTTTGCTCTAAATTTGTTATGTTTATCTTTACTCAGAGGTTTTGTTAGCATGTCAGCAAATTGGTTATCGGTACTGACATAGTTAAGTGTAATAACATTTTCAGAAAACTTTTCTTTAACAAAGTTAAACTTAACGTCAATGTGTTTGCAGCGTTTATGATAGTCCACATTTTTAATCACACACATGGCGCTTTGGTTGTCAAGGTTCAAACAGACAGAGCTTTGTTTGAACTGGCCAACGTCACACATCATTTGTCTGAGCCAAATGGCTTCTTTCGTAGCTGCACAGGCAGCCATGAATTCTGCTTCGGTGGTGGATAACGCCACACTTTGCTGTCTTTGGCTTGCCCACGTCACAGCTGCGCCGTTTGTCATAAATACATATCCGGTGACAGAGCGTCTGGTATCACGGTCATTGGCGTAATCAGCATCACTGTAACCGACCAATTCGCTTGCCATATCTTGTCGATAGCAGAGACCGTAGTCCTTGGTGGCTTTAAGATACTTAAATATCTTCTTGACAGCGTTCCAGTGATTCTGATTATAAGAATTAAGGAATCGACTCACCAAGCTCACAGCATACATGATATCAGGTCTGCTTACAATTGCGGCGTGCATCAGTGACCCCACCGCTTCTCTGTACGGGATATCATCTTCGTTAGGCGTCTCATCCTTCTCCAACCTTACGTGCGGGTCTGCAGGAACGCTGCTAGGATTGGCATCATTCAAGTTAAATTTGCTTAACAACTGGTTGATGTACTTTGTCTGATGAATGAAAATGCATTTCTCGTACTTCTCTATTTGCAAGCCGACAAAATTTGTTGGAGAACAAGTTTTCAGTTCGAAATGAAGTTCAAGATTTTTAATAATGTCTTGTAAGATATTTTCATTTTCACAGAACAAGAGCCCGTCATCAACGTATATCAAAAGGTAGCATTTAGTTTCGTTTACTTCCCCGACATAAACGCATTGATCAGCATTGCTTTTGGCAAAGTTGTATTTCTTAAGTACAGAATCGAACTTGGCGTTCCAACAACGGGGAGACTGTTTTAGACCATAGAGCGATTTTACTAATTTACATACCTGAATCTTTTCTGCGTTTAAGCCTTCTGGGGGTGTCATGTAAATGTCTTCATGCAACTCGCCGTAGAGAAAGGCGGTCTTAACATCAAACTGAACCATCTTGAGATTGTTTTGAGCTGCTATGGATAGAAGTAATCGAATTGAATCATACCTGACTGTTGGTGAAAAGGTCTCCTGATAATCGATACCTTCAGTTTGTGCGTAGCCTTTAGCACAAAGGCGCGATTTGTATCGTATCCCGGTTGACTCGTCCTTCAGACGGAAAACCCATTTGCAGCCGATCACTTTCACGTTGGCAGGTTTCTCTATTAGGGTCCAAGTTCCGTTTTTGGCATGAGCGTCCAGTTCTTCATTAATCGAGACTTTCCATTTATCAGATTCTACTGAGTTTATAGCCTCCTGGTAGGTCTGCGGCGTTGAACTCGATTCTTCACTGTAGCACAGATATCCGGCTGGTTTCGCATCCACTTCCACATTAGGCAGCTTTCTTGGCCTTAATGTCATTTTAAAAGTATCGCGTCGGATATCTTTCTCTGTGTCAACTTTAGTTTCTGGTACGTATTCCGACTCTTCAGACTGTTCACAATCATCCTCAGACTGAGCTGTCATCTCAGCAGCTGACTGACTCGAGTCGTATCTCTCAGTGTTATCGTCATCGCTATTTTCGTCTTCTTGCTGATCTATTGAACAGGAATTTTCGTTTGTCAGCTCGACCGGAACGAAATTTCTTTTCACGGTAGATTCGAGGAAGACAGCGTCTCGACTTTTGACAACGATTTGGGAGCCGGGCTTTATGAACCTGTACCCTTTGGTATGCTCGCAGTAGCCGATGAATAACATTTTCTCTGATTTGGCGTCCCACTTCCTTCTTTTCTCTTTAGGCAGGTGAACCATTGCTTCACACCCAAAAGTCCTCATATGACTTACGTCCGGGGTCTGTCCTGTCCACATTTCGTAAGGTGTTTTGTACGACAGTGCTCTAGTTGGTGATCTGCATATGATGTAGGCGGCTGTGTGCACGGCTTCGGCCCAATATGCCTTGCTGAGTTTGGCATTAAGGAGCATGCACTTCGCTCTTTCAACCAAGGTGCGATTCATCCTTTCAGAAAGACCGTTTTGTTGGGGTGTTTACGGTGTGGTTGTTTGGTGCACAATACCAGCAGCCTTGAGAAAATCGGAGAAGTCCTTGTTGACATATTCTGTGCCATTGTCGGATCTGAGACACTTTATCTTACAGTCAAGTTGGTTTTCGGCTTCATTCTTGAACTCTTTGAACTTTTCTAAAGCCTCTGACTTGTTTTTCAAGAAGTAAACAGACACTTTCCTTGTGAAATCGTCAATCAAAGTCATGAAGTATCTTGCGCCTCCCAGTGACTTTATTTCCATTGGCCCGCACAAATCCGAGTGAATGATTTCTAGCCTTTGCGTAGCTCGGGAACCATCCTTCTTAAATGGCAGCCGTGCCTGTTTTCCTTCTAAACAAGTTAAGCACACGACGGAGTCTTTCGATGACATTTGTGCGCCCGTAGTAGCTTCCTTCATTTTGTTCAAATCGGTGAAGTTCAGGTGGCCCATGCGCTGATGCCACAGACAGGCGTCCTTGTCGTCAACCGTAGATATGTATGCATGATCATCTGTAGTGTTCAGCCGGTACATATTGTTGATCAGGCTCGCCGTAGCGACAATCGCATTCTCTTTATTCATGATCAAACATCCTTTTGCATTGAACTTCACTTGGCCACCGTTCTTAATGATCTGACTCACGGACAGTAAGTTGGTAGTAAGGTCTGGCACGTAGAGAACATTCTTGAGAAGTATTTTGTTTTGCTCGCCTTGAATATTGCAGACATCCAGAGATAACTGGCCACAGCTTTTGACTGAGAGCGATTTGTCATCTGCAACTTTGATAGACGTGATAGACGGGACTGTCACGTCAAATAGAAGGTCAGGATGCTTCGTCATGTGAGCTGACGATCCAGAGTCCACGTACCACGAGTTATCGTTTGATGTAGTGGCTACAAAGGCCGCTGCATAGCTTGAGCCAGAACTTTTCTTCTTATTCTTAAATTTGCAGTCTGTGCTAATGTGACCGTATTGGTTACAACTGTAGCATCGTGGTCCCTTGCTTGTTTGAGCCTCATTATACTTGGTATAACCCTTGCGGTTTGAGCCATGTCTATGACGGACAGCAAATGCATTGGAGTCGGTTTGCCGAACATCCTGTAGAATCTTGGCTTTCACGGAGTCAGCGGAGATTTTCACACCGGAACTTTCCATTGCCAGTATCATGGGCTGATAGCTTTCCGGAAGACCTGAGAGTAGCAATGTGCCGAGCCACTCGTCGTCGACCTTGAACCCGATATTGCGGAGTTTGTGTGCCGTACTCATCATTTTACTGACGTATTCCTCAACATTGTGACATCCATTTAATGTTGTTGTAATTAAATCTCGTAGTAATCCCACGCGTCGCGTAAGCCCAGAGTCATTAAATGCTTTTTCTAAGTTCGTCCAAACCTCTTTTGCGGTCGTGGCTTCTTGAATGTGCACGTAATTCACCGGATCCACTAACAGGATAATCTTTGATCGTGCTTTCGTGTCTAACTGGGGATCCACGGTATCGGAACTTTCGGGATCTACATATTTCCACAGATCTTCGTGTTGAAGGTAAGTTTTTACCGCAAATCTCCATGTCGGATAGTTGTCACGCCCGGTAAGTTTATCAATAAAAGCCATAGAATTATTCGACGACATTTTGCGAAGAAAAAATTTCTTTTGTTACCGAATGTCAATCCGCGACGAATTCAAATTTTGAAAAATATTTTCCAATTTTACTTTCACTGCACTACCGATGACTTTAATAGAACTTTATAGGCCCATAACCAAATAACATACGCAGTTTAACTCGGGAAAACTATTATTTACTTAGATTAAAATATTACACAGCAAACATAACAGAAATGTCACCAGATGTGATTCTTTTTCAAAACTGTCAAGTATGTCGTAAGTATTGCTTGCTGTACAAGGAGGTTACTACTTGGATAGCGATAATTTGAAAACTATTTTAACAGTACGATATTTTGTGTTTTTTTTTAAATACGTTACGACCGCGGATTTTTTACATAATATATCTAATTAATATTCGATACTTAATACGAATAGCCGACAAAATAATAAAAACAGCGAGTTATCGAATTATGTCCAGGTCAAGCTACTTTTATGCGCCTAAAGGAAATTTGACGTACAATAGTTCCTAAACTACACGTTCAAATTGAATGCTATTGAGAATATACTTAAGTCTTATTGAGCCCTATATATCGGAGGTTGAAAATGGCCTGAATGGCTTCGAGAAAAGGATGGTACGGCCGTGCCTCTGTTTTGCTCGACTGATAAGGTAAAGGTACTAGTGTTTGACACGCTAATGCCCAATAATGGACACGCTGCTGTCAGTTCTATTGCTAATGACTTAACTTTGAAGATGGCAACTACTAAGCAGAGTCAAGCATTCGAGTGTCTACCTTATTATTGGTTTTGTAGACAAAACACACGTTTGACGACACGTTTGGCTTAGTGGGAGTGACAAGGGGAAAATCCTGGTTAGGGAAAATATTTGTGTCATGAGCACGAGTATTTGTTCCTGGGTCATGGATGTTTTCTATATTTTCAAGTATGTATTTACCCTATTTTCCTTGTGTGAATAAATTATGTTTGTTAGTTTGTCTATCTTCTGTGGTATTAGTTACTAGCATTTTCCCGCGGCTTCGCCCGCGTTGTTCCCGTTATTGTCCTAAAGGAACTCTTTACCGGGATATAAAGTATCCTATGTTACAATCCAGGACTTGGACTACTTACATGCCAAATTTCAGCTTGATCCATCCAGTTGTTATCCCGTTATTAGGAAACAAACATCCAAACATCTAAACATCTAAACATCCAAACATCCTCACAAACTTTCGCATTTATAATATTAGTGGGTTATAATATTAGTGGGATAGTGGGATTAGTGGGATGGAATTCTTTCTCATTTGCTCAACGGTTATCTAGAAGATCTCGCTTACAGGGATAAGTTCGCCTTTGTACATAACCATTGATTTTGTACTGCTTTTGTATGATTTTATGTGCAATGAGTATTTACATACATACATATTTATCTATACAAGTATCTATATAAGCATGTATATCGTCGTCTAATCTAATACCCATTGTACAAGCATTACTTAGTTTTGGACTAGATTGATTCTGTAAGATTGTCCCTCCATATTTCTGTATTTTTATTTATTTAATACAATGAAGGACCTTAAAATAAATAGGCGGACGTAGCCTCACTAACAAATAACTGAAGCACCTCTAGTGGGCCGGGTCGCTTAGCGCTGGTTGGTCAGGTCAATGTGTGCGTGTTGCTCATAGTAGGAAAAAAGTTGTTGAGGTGTGCGTGCGGCTCGTAGGTACAAATCTACAAATCGACCGGCCTAGAAGTGCTTCAGTTACCTGCTACCGAGGCTACGTCCGGCTATTTATTTTATGGACCTTGAATACAATAATATAAGAAAACGGTAATAGTATAATACAATAGTCAAAAAATATACATTATAACGCATTATTCCTAATTCCACTAAAACACTAGTTAATACAGACTCCTTTTGTTCCGCTTAAGTACTCTTGACTTGGATTACCTTGTGTAACGTCACGTTATTTGTTTTTTTGAATGGGCAACACAAAAAACCGTTACTAATCAGGCCGTGCACAAAAGCTTTAACCCTACAACTGCTATGGTGTTGTTTTAGTAAAAGGGTAGTCGCCCAGGGCACCGCACTCTCAAGGGGGCATTGTGTTGGCAGTACACAGGTTACGATCAGTACTCGTATAATCCTGAAGCGATCTAGTAGAGATAAAGCGCAGTTAGATTGGTGTCATTGTGTGCATGCATTGCGATTTACCCCAGGATCCGAATATCCTGGATTAACTTTACTCCGACCTCGCTCGGGCTCAGCTAAGTTTCTTGCCGGAGTCTTCTTAGCTGGGCTTGGTTTAGCGAACCGGCAACTAAAACTCCCATTAGTTCGATGTACACACTCTACATAAGGACAGGTTGATCCGTTTCAACATCTCCCACTGGTCCGTTGCTCACTTTGAGCAATCAGCGACACTTCCCGGTGGTCCGGGTCAAGCGATCTGGTTCGATCCTAGGGAACGCCACGGCCCCCACCTTGTTCGATTTTTACAAGCCAGTAAGACTTGTAAGTACTGTCAGATTCTAAAAAAAGCGCAGTTAGCGTCCATAGGGGTTGATACCGTTGCGAGGTCAACAGCTAGTTTAGATTCGTTAGGTTACTGTCGAGGACTTTCATAGATATAGCAGGATGTAGCCTCGTTGACAGATAACTGAAGCACCTCTAGTAAGCCGGTCGCTTTGCACTTACCAGCCGCACGCACACATCAACGAACGTAGTAGCCGACTACGAGCCGCACGCACACATTGACCTGACCAACCAGCGTTAAGCGACCGGCTGACCGGGTGCCACAGTTATCTGTAAGCGAGACTAGGGGTCATCCATAAAGTACGTCACACTTATTTCGTGATTTTTAGATCAAAGTACGTCACACTTATTTCGTGATTTTTAGATCCCTCCCCCGCCCTTGTCACAGTTGGTCACATTTGTAAGACCCCCCTCCCTAGCGTGACGTCACATATTTTGCAATTTTACATCTAGAAAATATTAAACTCAAACAGCAGTTCCGAAATTAGTGTTATTTCCATTTAAATTATGTTTTTACATAATCAACATCAACGCGCGTGACGCTAGAGCGAGTGTGAACTCGTCAACAAAACATTTTAAACCTTATGCCCAAATTTGGAATTTTAACACTTGTGTATGTTCTAGATTTTGAGGTGTGACGTCACGAAACTTAGGTCCCCTCCCACCCCTTGTCACACAATGTCACACTTCGTCGACCCGCTCCCTCCCCCTTATTGTGTGACGTACTTTATAAATTACCCCTTACCTATGTCCGGCTATTTATTTGAAGGTCTTTGGTTACTGTGTTTAACATGATACTGCGCCCCGGTTTTTGGCCGGGTGTTATAAATGGTATCCGGCAGTTTTGTTTATATTCCATACAACATCATTATCGGGCCGCCCAGCAGCCGAGACTAAGTCATACAAAAAGGTCAGACGTTTGAGGGCGTGATATCAGCTGAGGTTGGGTGATTTATTTAATGATGTTTCCTTCAGGGCTCGGATACCGGTATTTTCTCCATACAAACATACCGGTATCTTTTCGTTCTTTGGTTTATTATTTCATTTTTAATCGGACAATATAATAATACGAAATCATTACTTAAATACATTATTGAATCCTACATAAAAAGCATAAAATAATTCAAAATATTAGGTTATTTTGCGAGCGAGCGATTGGTGACAGAGGTCATCAGAAAATTTCAAGACGGACACGACCAATGAAGACAACGACTAGTCGTCTACTCTCTAGAGAGAGAGAGAGAGAGAGGTTATTTCGGGGTTTTTGCAAAATACCGGTTTCGTTAACCCTTTCAGTGCGAAATGACGCCACACACCAAGCTTCATGACACGCCTGTCGTGCCATCCGCAACGAATCGGTTAAGCTAGGGTCAATGAGGATGCATACTAAAACGAGAAAAAAGAAACAAAAAATTAATTACGGTCATTGAAATCTGAAATTATTGTTCTTACGCCCGGAATGCCAGTATACGCGTGCCTTTGACTTTTTATTATCGCACGTTATTACAAATTGACCAATAAGAGCACGCCGTGTGAGTCGCGTGCCGCGAGATCGCGTCCATCGGTGCGCGCTCCGCACGTGCCTCAACGCGCTCGCTGCTCATCGTGGTACGGATGTCGCAGCCAACTGGTTTAGTTAGCCCTTTGGTTAACTGCCTAGCATTTTCACTAAATTATGACCCGCCAGCAGGTCGACGAAGCCCCGCTGCGCGGGGCTTCTATTTCGGCTCTGACGGACACAAGCTGACTAACAAACCTAACCTAAAATAAAGAGTGTGTTTAATGAAAAGGCTAGCCAGCTAACCAAATGGCTAACTAAACCAGTTGGCAGCGACATGGATATAGTTTAAGCTGTAGTTTAAGCACAGTATAATAGCAGTAATTTTTCTTCCTACAAAAGGTACATCACGCGCTTGAATGTGTGCGCGCCGTGTACGAACGCACTACAAGCAAAGGAATAAGAATGCGTAAGAATACTCCAGTACGGATTGCACTCACACAGACGTTGCTATCGCGCGTTCCTAAACGGCCTAAGTTGGACTACTTGATCGTCTTTATACTTTGGTTTAAGGCCCCGGAAGGCCATAGAATGAAAAGACATATGTATAAACACCCTCCGGTGATTTTCACGATTTTTTTTGAACTATGATTTTTTGGGATTTACCGTCATTAGGTACAAATGGAAAATCGTCCACGTGAAATGACCATTTTGAAGTTGGGTCAAAAGTAATAGTATCCAAAGTGAATTTAGTCTAAACGTAATTGTGGTCAAAAATATTAACAACCAAATTTATTTTCGTTGTAAATTAATTAAGTCCGAATGGAATTTTGTCCATTATAAATTATGAGCAAAATTAAATACGCATCAAGTGAATGTAGTCTAATAAATTATTGTCCTGCCTGATATACTTCCGTTCAAAGTGAATATAGTCCAAAATGAATTAGGGCTAAATTATAAACTTAACTATTGACGAGCCTGTTTTTTTAATTGAATTAAGGGCTTTACTTTGTAATTCGTTATTTAAACTTCGTGTATATACGTGTATATCCCTCTTACTCTCGATGCGTAACTACTAACTAGTTTGCAAACCAGATTTTTACTAAAAAAAACCCGACCGCACTTTGAAACTGCATAAAATCGCCATTTTGTTTATTTTAACGAACTTCATACCCAGTGACACTCGCACCATCAAGACGAATCTAATGATGTATCATTTAATAAAAATCGGATGTGCCGTTGAGTAGTTACGAGCGGACACAGGAACGGACATACATACAGGTCAAACACATAACCCTCCTTTGGGCTTCGCCGCAGTCGGGTAAAAAGTGACGGTGCGAAGTTCGAATTACGGATATCAAAGTAGAGCCGATGTCAATATCAGCAACATATTTCAGATGGGACATATTTGCAACTGGTCATATTTCTGAGTGTACATAAATACAAATGGCAACATTTATATTTGGACGATTATACCTACGATGCACATAATTATTTCAGATGGGACATATTTACAATTGGTAATTTGTCTGAGTGAACGTAAATACTAATGGACATTTATCTTTTGACCTGTATCATCATATTTGACCATTTTACCATGGGACATAATTCTACTTCAACATTATTCTGGTTGGACTATCTTCGTTGCGGATGTATTTCTAATGGTAATTTTTCTAATGTGACGAATAGTTTCAAGTGGACGATTTTTCGTTTGTACCTAATGACAGTAAATCTTTTTTGGGTATTTCTTACACAGAATCGTTTGCTCTTTCGAACCTAATACAAGGAAAATTGTGTCCCCAAAACTACACTTCCAGATTTGTATGGAAGATTTTTTATGGGCATGGCGCACGGGAAACGTCATTTTCTATACAAAAAATTGCGACACAATTTTTCGTGTATTAGGTTCAAAAGCACAAACGATTCTGTGCAAGAAAAACCTAAATATTCTAAGGAAAAATACATGTACCTACTTTTTTATAAATGCTCAGGATAGTTTTTGTTCCGGAAGTTGTCCCTTAAGGGGGTGAATACGATATTAATCATTTCTCTAATTCTACTTACGTAGACTAAGTTGCAGACAAAAGCGAATTGGGTGTATTTTCGCTGGCGTAATTTCTCTGGCCACCAATATTTAAAAGATTCCTCCTCATTAGACTGGCATTCGTTGGTTACTTGTTAGAGCTTGACTGATTCTACATTGTGACCAAAAGTCCAATTCTAATAAGGCAGAATCTTAATATTCGCCAATATCTCATGACAGCGAAATTACGTTTTTGAAAATGGGTGTATTTTCGCTGGCGTAATTTCTCTGGCCACCAATATTTAAAAGATTCCTCCTCATTAGACTGGCATTCGTTGGTTACTTGTTAGAACTTGACTGATTCTACATTGTAACCAAAAGTCCAATTCTAATAATGCAGAATCTTCTCAGTATTCGCCAATATGACATGACAGCGAAATTAGGTTTTTGAAAATACACCCAAATACACCCAATTATATCCACATACTAAAGTGCGGGAGTGCCTTCGGATGCCATTAGTACTATATTCCTTCTACAATACAAACCATTGTGACCCAGATATCACAGTGTTTTACGAGTTAAAAAAATACTTGAAAGCCCCGTTATCCTCAGGTAGAAAAGAAAAGCCCCGGCAAAAAGGGTTGCCCGATCAAAAGCTCCGAGCTTTCGCGTTAAGGGACAATGTTGAAAGCTCGCATTGAGGTGGCGAGTGCCTCGGATTTGCCTGATTTGATGGTTAGGTGAGTTAAATACGTGGGCGGTTTGGGTATAGAATGACTCGTTATCTAACTATCTATACATCAGTGGCATGTCGTCAAATATATTCTTAGTAAAGCCGGAGCAAATTTGGATTACTTTTTCTTCAGGAGTAGTAGATACTCCGGGCATATGCTTTAAAATAGGCAAGCCGTCGAGAATCAGGCTCTAGAGGTATGGACGCCACGCCACTGCTATAAATAGATATAGTAAAATTGTAGAAATTCCATGTTTATTCGCGTATCACGCAAAATCAACCGGACCGATTAACATGAAAATTGGATATTTGATAACTTTTTTCTGTGGTATGTTATAGAGATACCTCTCAATAATAGAAAAATTGGTGAAAAAACGACTTCAGTATTATAAAAACTCACCGAGATACTACAACACAATGTTAAAATCACATTTTTAGAATTTCCCACCCAATTTTGCAGGCTCATAAAAAAGTTACAAAGTATCAAACTCAAAACTTTAACATATTTTGCTTATTTTAACAAGATCTTATATATTTTTTACAAATTTCAATTACAGTCAAGTACCCAATTGGTATACAGATAGATTATGACCTTGGTTAATACATATAATACTTTTTACCCGACTTATTTCTCCTCCACGAACGAAGTAGTAGGCGGGTCCGCGGGTCCACTAATGTGAAATAAAGAAAAGACATTCAATACTTATATTTATCCGGGTAGAGGAAACTCTCTAGCATTCAGGACTTAGTCAAATTGGCATACAAGACTTAATCTCGGGTTGAAACATAGGATACTTTATATCCTGGTAAAAGCTAGTATTAAATAATGTGCAGACTAGTAAAATACTGTATTGTAAAGTATTTAAACATACAGGGTGGTTTTCGATAATCTGTACATATTAAAAGGGGTGAAATTCCAACTAATTTTATCGGTAAAATTGACTTTAATTTTTGTTTCTGGGCAAACATTTTTTTTACTGATGTTTACTGTTTTCTATCAAATTTTGGGCAGTATATCTGTTTGACGCAGTATAACTTTTGATCTTATTGTTCAAAGCTGTAAGAAAAAATGTTTTCAAGGTCAAAATTAAGTGCTAAACGAAAATAAGCATGAAAAAATCGTCACAATATTCACAAATTTTCGAGAAAACGGTGTTTTCCGTAAAAAAAAGCTGAAGCTTGCAGCCGTTTTTAACAAATTATAATTATTTTTTGAGGATTTTTTCTTCAAGTCGGTGGTTTATTGTTATTGCTACTAAATAACGTGTCTATTGCCATGATCCTGCAATTTTACAGTTTGAAGCAATTAGATCAAAAGTTATACCGCGGCAAACAGATGTACTGCCGAAAATTTCACTGAAAGTTTAAAAATCTGTAAATAAAAAACGAATATCCACAAACAAAAATTATAATCAGTTTTACCGTAAAAATAAGCTGAAATTTCACCCCTTTTCATATGTACAGATTATCGAAAACCACCCTGTATAATAATTTATGCAACAGCCCGTAGTCATCAAATTTCACATGAACGAGTGATTACCTCATACCTATGTCTCTCGGCTAATTTCCGTTACCAAGTCGACTAACCTAACCAAACTATGGGCCTCGTGGGCTGTGAATCTGCTCTGTTCGTATAGTATTTACTAGCTGTTGCCCACGACTTCGTCCGCGTGAAATTCGAATACCCATGTGGGTGGTAAAGGTGCATATACCTATTTTACCGCAGGCTAATAATAGTAGTACCGCTTTCTACGTTACCAAAACCACGTAAAACTGGCCGTGCGCGAAGCAGTAACTACCCCCTAAGAAGCAACCCCTTTTGTCCCCCTGGGGATGAGTTTCGAAAAACGGTGAATTCACGTTTCTTTTATTGAAGAAACGTGATAAGTTAGGAGAATGACTTTTTAAGAATGTGTGGATATATTTTCTTGGTATTTAGTAAATAGGATTTTTATGTAACATTATACCTCTAACTGTAAGAACCATTCTCTATACAAACTTTAATACCTTTAAAATATGAATTTCCAAAAAACACTTTTTTATTCTTTTTACATTGTATATAATTAGTAGTTAATGACTCTGTCCAAATTCAAATTTTTCACCCCCATTTAACTCCATTTAATTGAGTACGAATTTCGAAAACCGGCAAAGTTACTTTTTCTTGACATATAATGAAGGGTTTACATATCAAGTCGCAGATCTCCTACTTTAAAAATCATGTCTCAAGCATACAAATTTCAACTCCGACTTTAGTCCCCTAGGGAATGAATTTTGAAAAACTGTGGAATCACTTTTCTTTAAATGTAATAAACAGTCTATACATAAAGTTTCAAACCTTCCCATGCAAATATTCAACCCTTTTAAACCCCTTAAGGGAAATAAGAACCTCTGCACATGTAAATTTTCTAGATCTATAAGTTTTTGTTCTCTCTTTCAAACTTTCGACCTCTATTTAATTCCTAAATTAGATGATTCTCGGGAAACGGTAATAATGGCTTTTTTTGGCTCATTATAAAAAGTATATCTGTGTTGTTTTAGATCTTCTATTGTGAAAATCATATATTCCCGATTCAAACTCTCAAACCCTATTTAAGCTTTTCGGGGATGAATTTCAAAAGACGGTGAAAATACTCTTCTTTTAAAACAATGAAGAATTTAAACATGAAGTTTCATATCTCTTACTTAAAAATATCGTAAAGGCCCGCTACAATTTTTCAACCCCTATTTAAACCCCTTCGAGAATGAATTTCGGAAAATGGTGAAATCAGTTTTCTTATATTCTAATAAAGCATGACGTTTTAGACCTCTTACTTAAAAAGATCGTAGAGTCCCGATACCAACTTTCAACCCCCATTTAAACCCCTTGGAGGATGAATTTCGGAAAACGGTGAAAACACTTTTCTTTTATTCTAATGAAGAGTCTAAACATGATCGTTCAACCCTGTTACTTTAAACATCGCAAACTCTCCATACAAACTTTCAACCCCCATTTTAACCCCTCAGGGGATGAATTTCAAAAAACGGTGAAGCCACTTTTCTTTCATTCTAATGAAGAATCTGAGCATGAAGTTTCAAACTTCTTACTTAAAAAGATCGTAGAATCCCGATACAAACTTTCAACTCCCATTTTAACCCCTCAGGGGATGAATTTAAAAAAAAACGGTGAATCCACTTTTCTTTCATTCTAATGAAGAATCTAAGCATGAAGTTTCAAACTTCTTACTTAAAAAGATCGTAGAATCCCGATACAAACTTTCAACCCCCATTTTAAACCCTCAGGGCATGAATTTCGAAAAACGGTGAAACTACTTTTCTTTCATTCTAATGAAGAATCTAAGCACGAAGTTTCGAACCTCTAATTCGGTTTATGGGTTTCTTCAATAAAACAATTGAGATTTCTTGAACTTTGTTTTAATTTTCCACCACCAAAACATTACACAGCAAGAACGACGAAGTTAAGACCATATGCATAGACGGTGCTGCCATCTATCGGAAATTATGTGAACTACATATTTATACTACTATTTTAGAAATGTTAGGTTTTTCTTAATAATTTAATACTCCCACTAAAACTTAACATTTGTACACTAAGTAGAACTACACGAAATTACTTATATCCTTCTAATAATACATAAATTGGTCTCTGAGATAGGCAAAAGATTGAGTTGGCAAAGCTTTTGTTAAAATATCTGCAAATTGATTTCTACTTTGAACATACTTAATTTTAATGAGGCCCATCTCTACCTTTTCTCTTACAAAATAACATCTTACATCTATGTGTTTTGTTATCTTATGATACGTAGGGTTGTTGATTAATTTAATCGCACTTTGATTATCAACACATAGTGTGACACAGACACAACTTTCACCTAATTCTGATAATAACTGTTGTAACCATAGTATCTCTTTTGCTGATTCACTAGCGGCTACAAACTCTGCTTCTGTCGTAGAGAGAGCAATGGTCTTTTGTTTTTGACTTGACCATGTGATTGGCCCTCCATTCATTAGAAAAATGTAACCCGTAGTAGACTTGCGGGTGTCTACATCGCCTGCAAAGTCTGCATCTGAGTACCCAATGAGATCATTGCTTTCTCCATATTTTATATAAAAATCTTTAGTCTGAATTAGATACCTAATTACACGTTTAATTGCATTTACATGTTGCTGACTGGGATTATTGACATACCTGCTTAAAACATTTACAGCAAAAGATATATCTGGCCTAGAAACCGAACATAAAAATAATAGAGAGCCTATGGCTTCTCTGTAAGGAAAGTTTGTAACTTTTTCATCAACATTGTTTGAAATAATTACATTAACATCGGCTGGAGTATTAACAGGGGTTGCATCAGACATGTTAAATTTTTCTATTATTTTCCCAATGTAATCACTTTGATGTATACAAATACTGTTGCTTTTTCTCAATATTTCCATACCGACAAAATAAGTTACATTCAATTCTTTAATTTTAAATTCTCTTTTTAGGTATCCAATTATTTCTTTAATACACACACATGAAGACACTATAAGGGCATCATCAACATAAATTATTAAAATTACTTTAATGTCATTGAACATTCCTACATATACGCCAGCAGCTCGCGCCAGTACCGCCGCCAGCAGCTCGCGCCAGTACCACCGCCAGCAGCTCGCGCCAGTACCACCGCCAGCAGCTCGCGCCAGTACCGACGCCAGCAGCTCGCGCCAGTACCGCCGCCAGCAGCTCGCGCCAGTACCACCGCCAGCAGCTCGCGCCAGTACCACCGCCAGCAGCTCGCGCCAGTACCGACGCCAGCAGCTCGCGCCAGTACCGCCGCCAGCAGCTCGCGTCAGTACCGCCGCCAGCAGCTCGCGCCAGTAAAGCCGCAAGCAGCTCGCGCCAGTACCACCGCCAGCAGCTCGCGCCAGTACCACCGCCAGCAGCTCGCGCCAGTACCACCGCCAGCAGCTCGCGCCAGTACCACCGCCAGCAGCTCGCGCCAGTAAAGCCGCCAGCAGCTCGCGCCAGTACCACCGCCAGCAGCTCGCGCCAGTACCACCGCCAGCAGCTCGCGCCAGTACCGACGCCAGCAGCTCGCGCCAGTACCGCCGCCAGCAGCTCGCGCCAGTACCGCCGCCAGCAGCTCGCGCCAGTAAAGCCGCAAGCAGCTCGCGCCAGTACCACCGCCAGCAGCTCGCGCCAGTACCACCGCCAGCAGCTCGCGCCAGTACCACCGCCAGCAGCTCGCGCCAGTACCACCGCCAGCAGCTCGCGCCAGTAAAGCCGCCAGCAGCTCGCGCCAGTACCACCGCCAGCAGCTCGCGCCAGTACCACCGCCAGCAGCTCGCGCCAGTACCGACGCCAGCAGCTCGCGCCAGTAAAGCCGCAAGCAGCTCGCGCCAGTACCGACGCCAGCAGCTCGCGCCAGTACCGCCGCCAGCAGCTCGCGCCAGTAAAGCCGCAAGCAGCTCGCGCCAGTACCGACGCCAGCAGCTCGCGCCAGTACCGCCGCCAGCAGCTCGCGCCAGTACCACCGCCAGCAGCTCGCGCCAGTACCACCGCCAGCAGCTCGCGCCAGTACCGACGCCAGCAGCTCGCGCCAGTACCGCCGCCAGCAGCTCGCGCCAGTACCGCCGCCAGCAGCTCGCGCCAGTACCGCCGCCAGCAGCTCGCACCAGTAAAGCCGCAAGCAGCTCGCGCCAGTACCGACGCCAGCAGCTCGCGCCAGTACCGCCGCCAGCAGCTCGCGCCAGTACCGCCGCCAGCAGCTCGCGCCAGTAAAGCCGCAAGCAGCTCGCGCCAGTACCGACGCCAGCAGCTCGCGCCAGTACCGCCGCCAGCAGCTCGCGCCAGTACCGCCGCCAGCAGCTCGCGCCAGTAAAGCCGCAAGCAGCTCGCGCCAGTACCGACGCCAGCAGCTCGCGCCAGTAAAGCCGCAAGCAGCTCGCGCCAGTACCGACGCCAGCAGCTCGCGCCAGTACCGCCGCAAGCAGCTCGCGCCAGTAAAGCCGCAAGCAGCTCGCGCCAGTACCACCGCCAGCAACTCGCGCCAGTAAAGCCGCAAGCAGCTCGCGCCAGTACCACCGCCAGCAGCTCGCGCCAGTACCGCCGCCAGCAGCTAGCGCCAGTACCACCGCCAGCAGCTCGCGCCAGTACCGCCGCCAGCAGCTCGCGCCAGTAAAGCCGCATGCAGCTCGCGCCAGTACCGACGCCAGCAGCTCGCGCCAGTACCGCCGCCAGCAGCTCGCGCCAGTACCGCCGCCAGCAGCTCGCGCCAGTAAAGCCGCAAGCAGCTCGCGCCAGTACCGACGCCAGCAGCTCGCGCCAGTACCGCCGCCAGCAGCTCGCGCCAGTAAAGCCGCAAGCAGCTCGCGCCAGTACCGACGCCAGCAGCTCGCGCCAGTACCGCCGCCAGCAGCTCGCGCCAGTAAAGCCGCAAGCAGCTCGCGCCAGTACCGACGCCAGCAGCTCGCGCCAGTACCGCCGCCAGCAGCTCGCGCCAGTACCACCGCCAGCAGCTCGCGCCAGTACCGCCGCCAGCAGCTCGCGCCAGTAAAGCCGCAAGCAGCTCGCGCCAGTACCGACGCCAGCAGCTCGCGCCAGTACCACCGCCAGCAGCTCGCGCCAGTACCGCTGCCAGCAGCTCGCGCCAGTAAAGCCGCAAGCAGCTCGCGCCAGTACCGACGCCAGCAGCTCGCGCCAGTACCGACGCCAGCAGCTCGCGCCAGTACCGCCGCCAGCAGCTCGCGCCAGTACCGCCGCCAGCAGCTCGCGCCAGTAAAGCCGCAAGCAGCTCGCGCCAGTACCGACGCCAGCAGCTCGCGCCAGTACCGCCGCCAGCAGCTCGCGCCAGTAAAGCCGCAAGCAGCTCGCGCCAGTACCGACGCCAGCAGCTCGCGCCAGTACCGACGCCAGCAGCTCGCGCCAGTACCGCCGCCAGCAGCTCGCGCCAGTACCGCCGCCAGCAGCTCGCGCCAGTAAAGCCGCAAGCAGCTCGCGCCAGTACCGACGCCAGCAGCTCGCGCCAGTACCGCCGCCAGCAGCTCGCGCCAGTACCGCCGCCAGCAGCTCGCGCCAGTAAAGCCGCAAGCAGCTCGCGCCAGTACCGACGCCAGCAGCTCGCGCCAGTAAAGCCGCAAGCAGCTCGCGCCAGTACCGACGCCAGCAGCTCGCGCCAGTAAAGCCGCAAGCAGCTCGCGCCAGTACCGCCGCCAGCAGCTCGCGCCAGTACCGACGCCAGCAGCTCGCGCCAGTACCGCCGCCAGCAGCTCGCGCCAGTACCGCCGCCAGCAGCTCGCGCCAGTAAAGCCGCAAGCAGCTCGCGCCAGTACCGACGCCAGCAGCTCGCGCCAGTACCGCCGCCAGCAGCTCGCGCCAGTAAAGCCGCAAGCAGCTCGCGCCAGTAAAGCCGCAAGCAGCTCGCGCCAGTACCGACGCCAGCAGCTCGCGCCAGTACCGCCGCCAGCAGCTCGCGCCAGTACCGCCGCCAGCAGCTCGCGCCAGTAAAGCCGCAAGCAGCTCGCGCCAGTACCGACGCCAGCAGCTCGCGCCAGTACCGCCGCCAGCAGCTCGCGCCAGTAAAGCCGCAAGCAGCTCGCGCCAGTACCGACGCCAGCAGCTCGCGCCAGTACCGACGCCAGCAGCTCGCGCCAGTACCGCCGCCAGCAGCTCGCGCCAGTACCGCCGCCAGCAGCTCGCGCCAGTAAAGCCGCAAGCAGCTCGCGCCAGTACCGACGCCAGCAGCTCGCGCCAGTAAAGCCGCAAGCAGCTCGCGCCAGTACCGACGCCAGCAGCTCGCGCCAGTAAAGCCGCAAGCAGCTCACGCCAGTACCGACGCCAGCAGCTCGCGCCAGTAAAGCCGCAAGCAGCTCGCGCCAGTACCGACGCCAGCAGCTCGCGCCAGTACCGCCGCCAGCAGCTCGCGCCAGTAAAGCCGCAAGCAGCTCGCGCCAGTACCGACGCCAGCAGCTCGCGCCAGTACCGCCGCCAGCAGCTCGCGCCAGTAAAGCCGCAAGCAGCTCGCGCCAGTACCGACGCCAGCAGCTCGCGCCAGTACCGACGCCAGCAGCTCGCGCCAGTACCGCCGCCAGCAGCTCGCGCCAGTACCGCCGCCAGCAGCTCGCGCCAGTAAAGCCGCAAGCAGCTCGCGCCAGTACCGACGCCAGCAGCTCGCGCCAGTACCGCCGCCAGCAGCTCGCGCCAGTACCGCCGCCAGCAGCTCGCGCCAGTAAAGCCGCAAGCAGCTCGCGCCAGTACCGACGCCAGCAGCTCGCGCCAGTACCGCCGCCAGCAGCTCGCGCCAGTAAAGCCGCAAGCAGCTCGCGCCAGTACCGACGCCAGCAGCTCGCGCCAGTACCGCCGCCAGCAGCTCGCGCCAGTAAAGCCGCAAGCAGCTCGCGCCAGTACCGACGCCAGCAGCTCGCGCCAGTAAAGCCGCAAGCAGCTCGCGCCAGTACCGACGCCAGCAGCTCGCGCCAGTAAAGCCGCAAGCAGCTCGCGCCAGTACCACCGCCAGCAGCTCGCGCCAGTACCGACGCCAGCAGCTCGCGCCAGTACCGCCGCCAGCAGCTCGCGCCAGTACCACCGCCAGCAGCTCGCGCCAGTACCGCCGCCAGCAGCTCGCGCCAGTAAAGCCGCAAGCTGCTCGCGCCAGTACCGACGCCAGCAGCTCGCGCCAGTACCGCCGCCAGCAGCTCGCGCCAGTACCGCCGCCAGCAGCTCGCGCCAGTAAAGCCGCAAGCAGCTCGCGCCAGTACCACCGCCAGCAGCTCGCGCCAGTAC
This sequence comes from Eudemis profundana, assembly GCA_947034925.1. Classification (NCBI taxonomy): domain Eukaryota; kingdom Metazoa; phylum Arthropoda; class Insecta; order Lepidoptera; family Tortricidae; genus Eudemis; species Eudemis profundana. Next base: position 20,459,678 of record OX344805.1, on the reverse strand, counting down.
CGACGCCAGCAGCTCGCGCCAGTACCGCCGCCAGCAGCTCGCGCCAGTACCGCCGCCAGCGGCTCGCGCCAGTAAAGCCGCAAGCAGCTCGCGCCAGTACCGACGCCAGCAGCTCGCGCCAGTACCGCCGCCAGCAGCTCGCGCCAGTACCGCCGCCAGCAGCTCGCGCCAGTAAAGCCGCAAGCAGCTCGCGCCAGTACCGACGCCAGCAGCTCGCGCCAGTAAAGCCGCCAGCAGCTCGCGCCAGTACCGCCGCCAGCTTGAGATCCATCGCAGAAGTTAGAATGAACATCGCCATGCCGTCATTTTTCAACCACTCATTACAGTTAACTTCGGGTTTAGGTGTTGAGATGTCAATTCCTTTAGCTTTGAGGGCACATTTCATTTGAAACTTCCACTGTCGGAAATTGTTGCCATCGAATTTCTCCACGTTCATTGACCGTGCCGCGTCCATTTTTGAGGTTATGATCGATGTTTTCCGATAATCAATTTTAACTTTTTCTTTGCTGTTTTCTTCTGTTCTTCAATTTGCAGAGTCTTCTGGGCCCATAACCAATTCGGTTTATGGGCTTCAATAAAACAATTGAGATTTCTTGAACTTTGTTTTAATTTTCCACCACCAAAACATTACACAGCAAGAACGACGAAGTTAAGACCATATGCATAGACGGTGCTGCCATCTATCGGAAATTATGTGAACTACATATTTATACTACTATTTTAGAAATGTTAGGTTTTTCTTAATTATTTAATACCTCTTACTTTAAAAATCGCAGACTCTCCATACAAACTTTCAACCCCCATCTTAACCCCTCAGGGGATGAATTAAAAAAAACGGTGAAACTACTTTTATTTCATTCTAATGAAGAATCTAAGCACGAAGTTTCAAACCTCTTACTTTAAAAATCGCAGACTCTCCATACAAACTTTCAACCCCCATTTTAACCCCTCACGGGATGAATTTCAAAAAACGGTGAAATCACTTTTCTTTTATTTTAATGAAAAATCTAAGCACGAAGTTTCAAGCCTCTTACTTAAAAAATCGTAGTCTCTCCTTACAAATTTTGAACCCCTATTTGAACCTCTTAGGGGATGAATTTCGAAAAATCCGTTCTTATCTCTCACCTACGTCATATGTCCATTCTACTGTGAAAATTTCAAGTTCCTCGCTTCAGTAGTTTCGGCTCTGCGTTGATGAGTCAGTCAGGACTTTGCCTTTTATATATATATAATATATATAGATAGATAGATTAGAAACTTTACTGGCAACTATTTAATTAATATACTCGAAAGTGAGTGCGTGACATTTATTCCTAGTTTAAAGGGCACTGGAAAGGTTGCCCAAACTTCTGTCGTACCTATAGGGCGTGGGTAGCCAAACTTTGCTTCGTTTTGTTATTCTTAATTCCTAAGGTCCGAATTCCGGTAAGAGCAAATATTATCTGTGTGATGATATTTGTTTCTGAGTTTTGGATGTTTTCTACGTATTTAAGTATTTGTATTTATATATCGTCGTCTAGTATCCATAACACAAGCCTTATTGAGCTTACTACGGGATTAGTTCGATTTGTGTAAGATTGTCCCCTAATATTTATTTTTTATTTTATTTTAAAGAATGAAATCGTTAACCGTCGGCGTGCAGTTGTGATGCAGTTCCCATACAAATAGTAGGGAGTTGCAGTTGGGTTGCAGTCCGTCTGTATCGGCCCTTAGATATAAGGCTGCGTTTCCACCAAAGCCGTGCGAGGTTGCGTAGCGGTGTGCGAGGAAAAATCTGCCGAAGCCCGGCTGTTCTAAGCGAGGCTAGGCAGATTAATTGGTGGATTTTTAGCCAAAGTCTACCCAGACCTGTGGCTGATCGCCAGCACGATGGACTGACCAGCTTAATTACTTCCGAGGTGCAGTAACGGGCCGCGAATACATTCCACACCATTAACAAAAAAAATTGTGAGGAACCATCTCAAATATTCTACGGGCCGATACAGAGGGACTGCAACGCAACTGCAACTCCCTACGATTTGTATGGGAACTGCATCACAACTGCGCAGTCGTATCTGTATGTCTGTATCGGCCTAACGACATACTGAGGAACATACGATGAATGATGAGGCGATGGCGGTAATGTATTCGTGCCAGAACTATGACCTCCAACCACGATCAACAGTCAATGATGGATACGGCTATGAAGAAGAATAAATCTCCTGAAAGAACGTCATCATGACTGACCTTGTGCTGCCCGCATTTAGTGGATTCTGTCGACCTTAATCAGGTCGTCAGTTAACTTTGTGGGGCCCTGACCGTACTGCGTCTTCCTGTGCGTGGTTGCCAAGGTGAAACGAAGTATCCAGATGTAATTAAAATATAAAATACAATGATAAAAAATAGTGATAAGTATTAAAAAAAAAATGACACCTAGGAGGATGAAAACTAATAAATAAATATATATAAATAAATAAATAATCTTACACAAATCGAGCTAGTCCCAAACTAAGGAACAAATACTCGTGCTCATCATACAAATTTACCCTTACCATGATTTGAACCCGGGACCTCTAGCTTCGTAGGCGGTGACACTCCCACTGAGCTAAACGTGTCGTGAAAAAAATCCAAAAACTGTGTCGACAAAAAGTTTCTAGCCTGCTCACAAAATTTTATGAGAAGCGATTTAGAAATGCACAGAACTATAGAGAAAATAGTCTCGAATTTTTCATATTCACTGTCTATGATCTCAGTTGGTCGAAATAAAAACTCTTTATTTTATTTTATTTTATTTTGACTAAAAACAACTCGATATTTTCTCCTCGCCCTTATCACATACCGCGCCTCTCAATTACATTGTACATGTACACCTTATAGTAGATAGTTTACCTAAATAGCACACAGGCTGTATACGAGCTTACAGAGTCTTTATAGCTATGTAAGCGCTATAACGGTTGTTTAACATATTCACACACACGCGTTTCGTAAAACATCGCTACGTGTGCTACGCCGTAGTCCGTAGCACGGTGATTCCCGTAACGGAAATCGTGCGTAGACGTGGAACCCGCCTAGCGGGTCGGTGGCACTCAAAGTGATATACTGCTTATGCGCTACTTGGGCATTTTCGTGAGAATGACAGTTAACTAGCGGTTAGTGACAAAACTGACATTTAATGTCAACAGCAAAGGTGTAGTTACAAAGTGGAAAGTTTAGACGGTATTTAAACACAACTTAAGCATAACCAAACACAATTCTTCTGACAAAAATGCCCACTACGGCACATAATAAGTAATAGTACTAGGTACAGAAGTCTTTCTCTCTAACAAAACTAGTTTACTACATATGAAAGAAACATGATGTTTCTTTTTTTGTTTTTAATCGGGGTAAATTACACCACATTTTAAGTTACATCGGTTAGGTTAAAAACCTATTAAACTAGAATGATACGAAAGTCAAAGTAGATGGTAAATTTGAGGGCGCTTGCTGAGTGCTCCGGTGGACAAGTGGCGCTGGGCCGGAAATCCAGAAGTACCGGGTTCGATTCCCGGTCTGGACCGCAGGTGAGTACCATTTAATTTTTCTATGTACTTTGATTTCTTGTATATGTATATGTAAAACTAATTAAGTTTCTTTATTCCCTACATTGTATCATATATACCGTAAGGTCGGGGGACTTTGGCTAAATATAGGGTAATTTTGCCCACCTTGTATCACATATCTCAAATCTAAAAGATCAGATAATAAAAATAAAAACATGAACGGTCAGCTAAAACTAACCAAATGACAATGTGCTCTCATTTAAATGCAATAATAAAACCTGAATCGAGTTAATCCCTATGGCCAAAGTTACCTCCCAGGGCAAAAATACCCCGATCTTACTGTACCTACATTTCAGTCTACATTACTTTTTGTATAGTGGTTGTTATTTAGAATGATAATAACTAAATATTTTTACTAAAAAAGACCCGACCGCGGTGCACTTTAAAAGTGCATAAAATCCGCCATTTTGTTTATTTTAACGAACTTCATACCCAGTGACACTCGCGCCATCAAGACGAATCCAATGATGTATAATTTATCAAAATCGGTTGTGCCGTTGAGTAGTTACGAGCGGACACAGGAACGGACATACATACATACAGGTCAAACACATTACCCTCCTTTGGGCTTCGCCGCAGTCGGGTGAAAATTATAATAAAGGTAGCCCCTAGGCCGAAAATTTGGTAGTAGGAGCCGCGCGGCAAAAATAGCAAGTCTACGGAGTAATCACTGGTTATATCAGCTTCCGATGCGACGTTCTGCTCTAATTTGCCGCCATTTTTCATGTTGGTCAGCAGTTGTCGTCGAACGGTGGCCATCAATCAAATTCTTTCAAATTGAAAATTACATCTCTAAGGAAAATTGTTTTTAATTTTAATTTAGTTTTAAGTTATATCGTGAGTCACAGATTTTTTTATATTTCTGTAAGATATTAAGTAAATATTCTCAGTTTGTATTTTGACGTTTGGAGATCCTTTACACCTCCAAAACATAATATTTTGACAACGGAGACTCTTTACATCTCCATTAATTTTACTATCAATTTATTATCTATAATTTTATTTGTCTTGTTGGACGCATAGAGAGTCCCTTTACATCTCTAAATGTAGTTTTAAGTTTAATGTAATGTATTAATGAAATCTTATATTAACGACATATTGTTGTAATACTCGTTGATCGAAAAGAGAAACTGGTGAGTTTCTTCCGGCGCTTCTTCTCACCAGAAGGTCAATTACCCGAAGCGCCAAAAGAAAAGAATTAGAGATGAGACATGTAAAAGAGCCCTTGAGGGCCTACTTACAGAAATAAATTATTTTATTTATTTTTATTTAATGCTCTGCGATAATTTACCAAGCGACAGAGATCTAAAATATGTACGTCGTTTAAAACTAAGTTTGATGCTCAAAACTACACGATAAGTTATATACCTACTAAAGTTTGTCATTAAATCACGTCTTATGTATAGTCTTAACGCGTTCATCCTGTGGATTATAAAGCACTCTGACTCCGCGTTTCTCCGCACACAACGGTGTATCTTCGCTGCTTTAACTACGCTGGTGCTGGTGTAACTACGCTTCTACAATACAATGGCGTATTTTAGTATAGACATCACGGCACTTACGCACTTTTCAACATGTAAGCCGTTTATCAGAGCTGAAGTTTCGGGGCGTAAAGTTAGATTGTTTGGAAGCACATTGTAAGTGACTGGTCTGTCACGAGAGGTGCTTAAATCAGTGTCACTTGATAGACTTGGCTTCGGTTTTTGCAAAAATTTTCAACATTTCGGTTCATGTAGAAATTCGTACCGTTCGTGAAATAACGACGCATCTACAAAATGACAACTTTTCAGGATCTGTGTGTATCATGTAGTTCGTATGATTTGTATGACTCTTGAGTAATAAAAAAACTTTTGACGTAAAGTCACATGCGTCGTTATTTGACCAAGGGTACGGATTTTCTTCGATGCTGGAGTTTAAGTTGTCGGTTCTACCCCTAGACTAGCTAAGAAGAGTCCGAAAAGAAACTTAGCTGAGCCAGGAGTGGCTTACTCCGCGATTTTGCCGTCCTGTGGTGGGTTATTCTTCAGAAATATGTCTGCGACTTATACCTCTGTCTCCATATATTTAGTATGAAAAAGGGCCAGAGGAATAAGGTGACCGCGGGCATATTTCTGAAGAATAACCCTGGTAGGACCTGACCGTCAGTTTTGATAGAAAGAGAAACTTCTGTAGAGTCTGTGCGGAAAGAGAATGGGATTTAGATTTGAGGGCGCTGTAATGCTTTTCTACCGTATTTGCCATACTGGTTAGGTTAGTTCCGTTTTTCGCCACGCCTATTCTCTTTCCGCACAGACTCTACTATTACTTATTCTGTGGCTGAGCCCAACCATGGGCCTAGTTTCAGTAGTTCGGTGATTTTAGTTCGGTTCATATATAATTCGAAGTTATATACAGCGTGGGAGGGACTATACCGACAAACTTTAACTATAGATTCTAACAACTATTAGGAGTAAAAAATGTTATGTGATGTATAGTCGAAAAACGCTTACTTTCCGAGATATTCATTATTTTGTAAATGAAAAATCCCAAGTGTGTAACAAGCCCTAATAAATGTGACTAAGATACCTTTACTATTTTTTTAAAATCCTTTAACTAAACAGGAATTAACCTTCGCAGTATTTGATGGTAAGCGACTACGAGGCCAAAAAATTGATCTTTCGTTTCCATTTTAACTTTTTTTTTCTTTTTGATAACTTTTCAGCCAGTAAAGACATGTTTATAACGAGGGGTTTAATTTACTGATTTATTTTGTTCCATAAGACTATTAATGTAAAATGACAATATTCGACCCATGTTGATATAACATTATTTACTCGTCACACCACCAGGAATTCATGGCTAAAGTATGTCGGTATAGTCCCTCCCACCCTGTATATGAACCGGACTAAAATCACCGAACTACTGAAACTAGGCCCAACCATGTCAGCAGGCACGTTGTCAAAATATAAAGGCGGACAAGTAGTCCAATTTCGGCCGGTTAGGAGCGCGCGACACGTATTCACACATGCGCGAGCTCGTCTGTGTGGGTGCGATCCGTACTGGAGCATTCTTACGCATTCCTAAATCTTTGCTTGTAGTGCGTTTGTACACAGCGCGCACACATACAAGCCCGCGATGTCCCTTTTGAAGGAAGAATACGTGTCGCGCGCTCCTAAAAGGCCGAAGTTGGGCTACTTGTTCGTCTTTACAAATAAATCATTTGACTTTGACTTTGACTTTGACTTTATACCGCGTGTGGCCTGTAATACGAGCAAAAAATTAAACCGTAGATTCTATTCCTCAAATAATAAAGCTTTTGTTCAACCTTCGTCTCTTTTTCATACAAAGTAATTAGTATTTTCAATGTACATCAAAATCCGTCTAATTGACATTGCTTGTCAATCTTGTCACCCTACAGACGTAATCAATTTCGCAACACGCAATCGTGTTCGGATAAACTTTAAAGTGTGCTAAAAATCAAAGCACAGGTTATTTTTAAAAGTCACTGAATAAAAGTTGTCTAGTTTGAGGAGTAGAATCTACGGTTTAATTTTTTGATCGTATTACAGGCCACACCCGGTACGTTGACAAGGACTTTATCTTATTCCCGCGGAGTTAAACGCCCCAAAATTTCACTAACACTTTTCGGATTGGTTACATTTAAAATACTGTAAAAAACTGCTGACTACATTGCAAAATAAATGATTATTTCAATACCCGCTGGCCCGAACGTTATAAGGAGCGGGTAATACGTCTTACTCACATGCATACAAAACGTGTTTAAGACGGTCAGTTAAAAATGTATTGGACAAGTTTATGCGCCAGTGATCCATCACTTTATATTAATGCCCTGGGTAGGAGAAATATGAGGGGTCCATGGAAATCTTACTGTAATAATATTGTGTGGAGGTTGTTTAAGAAAAGAGGTACCGTAAGGTCGGGGTACTTTAGCCCTAGGGGGGTAACTTTGGCCATAGGGATTAACTCGATTCAGGTTTTATTATTGCATTTAAATTATGGCACATTGCCATGTGGTTGGTTTTAGCTGACTGTTCATGTTTTTATATTTATTATCAGACGTTATAGATTTGAGATATGTGATTTACAAGGTGGGCAAAGTTACCCTACATTTGGCCAAAGTACCCCGACCTTACGGTAAAGAGTGTGTCGGGTTCGCTTGTACAGAGTTCAATATTAATATTTAGTTAAAACAAATAATAAAATAACAAAAATCAAATTCATGTCGTTAAAATAAACTTGAAATATAACGTATGGAACGATATCGTCTAACAAAACTGACGTTGAAATTTCCCTCATAACGCCCACTTCTTAAAACCAATACATCTTATGTATCATGTGGTGTTGATAACCAACTTAATGCTTACTTTGTTTGAGTCTAAGGTTATTTATGACAAATATTCATATGAAGTTTGAGTAGACAACATTTTCGGATAGGTTACATATCGTTTAAAAGACCAAAATCTGTGATTGGTTACAAACCTACAGATGTAGAGCAAAATGATTTTCCATCGGGAAAACTCGGATCTCAATTAGAATACGATGGCACCCGAACTGTCAATCAATGATTGTATTAAATGAGTGACGTTTTCATATCCATTAATATGGAACTTTTTTGTTTAGTGTCAAATGTCAAAATGAAAAATGGCGGCTGTAAGATGGGTACTGAAGCTGATTGAGAGAGCACGATAAATACGAACTTTTCCGATAAAGTACGATGGAAAATCATTTTGCACTACATCTGTACCTACTGACATGTGGAAGTCATTTGACGTTGTAGTTTTTTTTTCAGCAGTAAGTACAAGCTCCGCCCCATTAGCACGCAGTCCATCAGGTTAATTTAGAGCGTCAGTTATGCTTCCATACTTATTAATAAAAAAATAAATTAAAAAAAAGCATTTATTTCCAATAATCCATGTTAATAGTATACCAAAATAACTTAAATAACTATGTTAGTACTCACTCAACTAAGATGCTGGGATGTCCAGTGCCTGAATAGGGCAGTGTCCCAACGGTCAGGATGCTGTGGGGGCTAGCGCGCACTCTGTGGAGCGTCGCGGCGCAGCGCTTGCGCAGCGTCGCGGGGAAACCATCCACATGCGCGTCCGCGAACATGCGTGACGAACTGCAGTATCGCGGCAACCACAACAACACCCGGAACCCGTCATTGTACTGTACACGCATGGCATTCATAGCGCGCAATATATATTTCGTTGTTTGCGAACTCGGTTGCCATACTGCCGAGTGCCTGTGCCTAGATTATTAAACCACATTTCGTTAATATGGAGAACGCAGGGACTCGAATGTCCTTAAAATAACCATTAATCCGAACGGTCTGACAGGTGACCTTTTAGAATAGGGATGACGACTGGGTTAAAACTATATAATTCTATTTTGTTCGTCAGTTAGAATGGAAAAATATGGGACACATATTTTTTGGTTTATCAAAATATTAAAAATCGACAAAGTTCTAGATCATCTAACTTCTGGAGTGGGGGCTTGTGTCACTCCTAGGTGAAAATTGTACCAAGGAGTGACGTCACTCGAAAGTTCTAAGCACTCTATCCTCGTAATTTTTTGTTTTTCAAACAAAAGAAAAAATACGTGTTATAATAATCTAACTGACGGACTATAAACAGTCTTTTTTAGTCGTCAGCCCATTCCGTTTCACCAAAAGGAACTCCAAAAAGAACAAATCTTTGATAACATGTCCCCAGTGTGGCCAACACTCGGAATAATACAGAAAGTGGTCCTGTCTAAGATGACCGCATACATTGTGTTTGATGAATAAGTAATACGCAAGCGCTTAAGAGGACGCGGTAAGCTCGTCAAAACTCTTCTCTCGCAACCCCCCGTTAAGATTGAACGGTCAGCTACTGAGAAAAGGAACCAAAAGGAGAAAAATCCGGACAAGTGCGAGTCGGACTCGTCCACCGAGGGTTCCGTACGTAGGTACATTAAAGTACCCTATACATTTTGATTCTTGCCTCGTCTAAATGGGGCATTAATTAGCAAACTAATCGTAGGTACCTAATACGCAACCCGTGATCACTCAAATTCTTTTATAAATTAGGCTCGGGTTAACTATTTAATCGCTTAAATTAAACATCCGTAAGACCCGTCTGATATATGCGGACGAGTTGGGACTGTGGACCAAATAGCACTGCGGTCGATATAGGAAAGTGGGCGAAATAGCACTGTGGACCGTGTAGGAATGTAGACGAGTTAAACTTAAATGAAACAAGATAACCGAAGAGCTGGCAGCTTCCTCGCACAACGTATCAGCCTTTCAATACAGCGAGGAAATGCTGCCAGCATCTTCTTCACCATGCCGCAGGAGCCGTTTTTAGATTTATTTAAATTTTAACTTATTTAATTTTAATTTAGTTTTAGTTTTTAGTATATTTAATTTTAAATGTGTATTCTTGTAGTTTAGTTTGCAATCTATAATACATTTTAAGTACCTAATGTAAACAAGATAAACAAACAAGGTGTATTTTATACCATTATATTAAAATGGGAACTAAATGAAGTTTTGTATAGAGATGCAAGCTTTCTACGTCCTCTTAATGCCGGAACCTGAGTGGGGAAAACTTTTATTCCAAAAAGGTAATTATTGTCTCAGTAAATATTGTTCAAAAAAACGATGCCTAGAGTTAAGTTTTTATGAAACCGAAAAACAGTCCCGAGTTTAAGTCTAGTTTTATCAAAATTGTCACGATTTGTCCTTTTTCGTTATAGTAAATAATCGTCGGACAATAATGATTGTCAAACTGCGCGGCCAAAACGCTCGGAGAATCGCCCTCGTATGATTTGTATGACTTTTGAGCAATAAAAAAACTTTTGACATAAAGTCACATGCGTCGTTATTTGACCAAGGGTCTGTCATCAATGTCAATCTGTCGGCTACAATTTGAAGGGTTTTAATTTTAATCAACCGCTGCATACATCCCTGAAAAAATTTAAAGGGGTATGTGAAGTCCCTAGTCCGCACTGGGTTAGCGTAGGGTCTACAGCCCATTATTCATGATCATCTTAGAAAGTAGGCCTGTGGCCATCAGTGGGGTAGATGACGTTGACACGGACAGAAAGTCGACGGAGGCAGAAGCATGCGACCTTTTGTTGTGGATCTTTGGGGAAAACCTATGTTCAGCAGTGTACGTCTCAAGTTCGAAATAATGATGATGATGATATGTGACGTTTTCTGGCAAAAGACTTCCCATTTCGTCCACATTCCTACCGGGTACATACTATTCCCATTTAGTTCACATTCTGGATTCGCCTATTCCCAGTTTGCCCATATTTTCAGAACAGCTACAGTTAACCTAACATATTTTGGTAAAAAATGTTTTTTTTTTCTATATTTCAGATTTTATTTTTTCTTTTGAAATGTGTCTAATTAGTTATCGCTGGAGTTTTTTACTTCGTATAATATTTGACATAGGTATCATATTAGCGTGTTATTTTTTAATAACGTAAAACGGGATAAGGAGAAAATTGGAATTTAAAATTTGGTCACATTTTTGTACGTCTGTCAAGACCCTTTATCTCGGGAACGCGTGGAGGTATCGAGATGAAATTTAAACCATTTACCTACTCAAGTCTACGGTCCCTTGAAGCTGTGAAAATTAAATTTTCTAGGTTAACGTAAAAAAAAATTATGGCCGTTTATGCCGCAAAAAACGTATATTTCGATACTCTCAAGGAAACCAAAATTTACAGGGTACTTTCCGTTGACCTAGAACTCAGATATGGCAAGTAATACTGTATTATACTAAAAGTATAGGGAAAAATCTGAAAACTATATATTTTTCATTAAATCTTGAAAACATAGATTTTAATGAGGGAGTCAAAATTTATAGGATACCTTAATATATAAAAATAAATTAAATTTAATTTTAACACTGGTGTTTTAATTCTTTTAAATATATGTACCTACAAATTTGTACGGAACCCTCGGTGAGCGAGTCCGGCTCTCACTTTTCCGGTATTTTTTTTCTCTCCGATTTCGACGTAAAATGTAGATACGCTGGTGGAGCATTCCATGAAAATATTTCGTAAGCGACACCACCGTTTAAATACTTCCGAGAAATAAATTCAGGAAGCTAATTATCAGCATTGTAATATCATAACTCGGCTTTAAGATTAGTAGTGTTTCTTAGCAGCTAACACGTTTTATTAGGATAGCTGCCATAGCGTTTCGTAAGGGACAAAAAGTTGATGTTTTCATAGAATGCTCCTGGTACATTTTTTCACATCGTATTTTTTTTTCACCTGTCTGTAGTCCATTCTTTAATTAGAGTCGGACTACGCTAAGCTTGCAGAGGTCGAAAATAGGTTTTATTAAAAAATATATATATGGCAACATGGGAAAACTACCGCAAGAGGAATTTTTAATCTTGGTACTTGGCAATATTTTTTTCCCTTTATTACAAAATGTGTCTACATACTTAGGTACTGAAATAGATATCTGGGTCAGTCTTGCATTCATCCCTCTAGTTCCAACTAAACTAAGCGATTTGTTCCAGGGTCTTGGATAATTTCTATGTATTTAAATAGTATATTTCATTATATGTACATGTATATACATACAAGCATTGCTTAGTTTGGCTGGGACTAGATCGATTTGTGCAAGTCTTTCCTGAACATTTTTTTTTAGTAGGTTTGTAGACACATTATATGTATACTTATTAAACGGAAAGATATTTACTATGTATCAAGACGAATTAATCCTCTTTCTTGTGATGTTGCCATATGATTTTTTTAAATAAAACCTTTTTTCGACCTCTGCAAACTTAGCGTAGTCCGACTATAGGTACATTGATTTTAATGAATAAATTTGAACTTTAATTATTTCTGTCATTGACGAGCACTAATAATTCATCGTTCAGCGATGGCGCAGCGCTGGCAGACATCTAAATAATTAGCGAAGTAATCCCCGGGTAGTTAGCAGCCAGCTATGAATTCCTAGTCGCCTTTGGAGCTAATCTGCATATATACACTCAAGGAATTTCAATGTTTAGCAGGTTATAATAATAGGCAATTTTACAGTACCGGAACTTTGTTAAAACTATATAAGACCCTCTTAGAATAAGCAAAATAAGACAAACAAAAATCAACATTATGTTGAAAATTTGAGATCGATACCTAAAGTGTAACTTGTTTTATGAGCCTTCTAAATTGGGTACCTAGGTCTAGTTTAAAAGTATGAAAATATTAAAAACTATTATTTGAAGAGCCCATAAAATTGATAATAGCTCTGGTATTGAATCGTTAGGATAAACGCAAGTTTTAACATAGCTGCATGACATGGTTTCCCCATACAAAGTATAACCGTGGACGTCACAACGCTAGTATGCTTTAGTATGAAGCGTTTTTTAGGAAAGTCTAAAAATGTCATGTTAACGTTGTTGTATCTCCGTGAGTTTTTATGGTATTGAAGTAGTTTTTTCACTAATATTTCTATTATTGAGAGATCTTTACCACAGAAAAAAGTTGTAAAATAATATTTAAGAAAACGATAAACTGTAAAGTGAAGTGTAAAGTATGTGATGCTGACATAAGCCAGTGACATCCAAAGTGCCATATATATTGCAACACATAACTGTAGGCACAAACATGCGTGACTATACAGGGGAGGGACTATACCGATATATTTACATTAATAGTCTTATGGAACAAAATAAATCAGTAAATTAAGCCCCTCATTATAAACATGTCCTTACTGATTATTATAACAAAACGGGACTTAATCGCGTAAAAACATGATATTACCTCGACGTTTCGGACGTGCCGTGACGTCCATGGTCGCGAAGGGACTCTACTGGCTGAAAAGTTATCAAAAATAAAAAAAAAGCTAAAATGGAAACGAAAGGTCAATTTTTTGGCCTCGTAGTAGCTTACCATCAAATACTGCGAAGGTTAATTCCTGTTTAGTTAAAGGATTTTAAAAAAATAGTAAAGGTATCTTAGTCACATTTATTAGGGCTTGTTACACACTTGGGATTTTTCATTTACAAAATAATGAATATCTCCGAAAGTAAGCGTTTTTCGACTATACATCACATAAAATCACATAAAACAGTTAAAGTTTGTCGGTATAGTCCCTCCCACGCTGTATATCTGGCGCGTTGAATGATACAGACTATTTGATGTTGACTGTACATATATCTTTATGTATGATGGGTGGAATTTCGGTTTTGTTTGACTGTTAATCGACTGAAATTAAAGATTTATTTGGATTTTTAACAGCAAAGTTGATTCCGTTGTCAATTTGAGAGTTGTACTTATAATTGTCTTAATACTGGGAGTTTGTTATTACTTAAGATGACGAATCGGAAATTTTGGTGGCAGGGATTTCGATTTTTCTCAGGAATCATAAAACATATGAAAGTAACATTTGATAACCTGATTATTGGGATCATCTACTCCATTTTTTGAGACGCAGAAACACGATTTGCTAACTTTTGTAACAGACTTTTGTATGTCAAAGATACCTCTTTCAAAAGCGGAATTTGCACTGTACAGGCAAACCAGACCTATTTAAGCCCCTAAATTCTCTGAGTAACATAGTTTTAACCTATACTTTAATATCTGAGACCAGATTCTTGAAAATTAATTGTAGTTTGTAATTGAAACGAAAAAAACCGTTTCTACGTATACGACCTTTTCATATAAGCTAGTACAAGCGCGTATTTGTATGAAATCAGTCTCCCCTCAGTCCGCCGACGGCCGTTGCCAACGACAGGTCTGTGACAGTTGACTGGCCGCGCCGTAAACAAAACCTGTGAGAAATCTTATTTAATAATGGGAAAAAAGCGTGTTGGTTTTTCCAAAAGGAAAAGGAAAGCACTATTACTTGAAAAATGTAACTATATGACTAAGAGAAAGTAAGTAATCGTCATATTTATACCACAAATAAGTCTAGTTTACGCTGCGGGAAAATGACAACAAATGTTGACATTGGAACAGCGGCGTCGTCGAGACTTTCAATTGTACAATTAAATATTATTTTGGTGTACGTAAATAGAAACATTTGTAATATACCCATTGTATTAAATTAAAATAAGGAAAACTATAATAGTGTAAATATACAGGATGGCTCATAAGTCGGTTTTTCTTGAATGCATTAGTGAGTAGCCAATACTTAGTAGGTAATGTATAATACATATCACTCTCTAGTATATTAAATCAATGTTTGCCTCATAAAACCTCAACAGTTTAACCACGTCTGTGATGGATTCGTAAAACAATATGAGAACTATCCGCTTACAAAATGTAAATATGTAAGAAGGGTATACTACTGATACATAGCGAGAGGTCTTAAAACACGATAGCAACATAACCATTATAAGATCACACGAGTATTTAAGGCTTAATTATGTAAAGTTGCATACATCTACTATCTACACATGTTATTATAAACACTCAAAGGCCAACTAGATTGTCATTATATCTAGTATCGATAAAGATGTTTTAATAACTTTTTAAACATTTTTTAACACTGGCACAGACAACGCACTGACCTTAGGTACATATATGGCTAATGGTGGTCATTTTATACTGTTTCCAAACGCATGACAGAGGTTTTTTGACATGGACGTAGATTGAAATATAAATACTCGTATGTCGCAATTTCATTCTGCAAGTCCGATATTTCGTCATCTGTGGGCATTTTGATGGGTAAATCGCCAGTGGGTTCCCCGAGATGATAAAAACAGTCAAATTAGTCCAATACACGATTTAATTAGGTTAGACAATATTACAGGTCGATTGTTCTTAATAAATCTCTAACACTAGGTAATTAGTCCAATTATCAAATCAATCACTCGTCAACACGCATGTGCGTCCGCGCACGACAAGGGCTCGCCCAATCTCTGCCTCCCGGTCTTTCCTCCCGCAACCCGCGCCCCGAAGTACTTGAGAGTGCTTCTACGAATTCCCGACAAATATGTAAAAATGTAAATATATTGTAAATTTAAAATGTAAAAATTGTTCAATATATTGCCCGTAAAAACAACATGCTCGAATTAATTTTTGTTTGTGCTATAATTTGCAGTAGTACCTATCTATACATTACCAGTTCTTAACCAAAGATTAGCATTATTGGAATAATCTTTTGTCCTAATAATTATCCGAGTACAAAAGATTATTCGGATAATTATCAGGACTTATAAATTCGACTAAACAATAACACGATATTTTTATTGCTGAATTATTTATTCGTGAATAGCATATCCGCGAATGAATCATTCGACCACTTTTCAAATGATTAATTATTTATTCTTTACTAACATTTACCCGCGTTGTTCCCGTTATAGTGCCAAGGGAACTAATTACCGGCATAGATCCTATGTTTCAATCCAGTACTTGATCTACTTACATGCCAAATTTCAGATCAATCCATTCAGTTGTTACCCCGTATTTAGTAACAGACATCCAAACATCTTCACAAATTTTCACATTTATAATATTAGTAGGATTGTATTCGGAAAATCCACGAAAATTATTTAAAGTTTTTTGATTATTCCATTCAAATAAATAACACAAATAATATTTAGAATTACTCGTTTTTACGGTACATATATTTATCAATTTCACTTTACTTTTTCCCATACAAACAGTACAGAAAACAAGGTAGTGTTTTATTGATTTGAGTAGATCTGTAGAATACATTATCATTACTAAGTTTTGTGTATCGATTTAACAAATAAAAAATTTAAAAATATAGGAAGCGACTCCATTTATTTTCTGTTCACTTTTGACATAAACAATGTAGGCACTTTTCGATAGGTAATATTAATGTAAAGTTTTCAATGTGCGTTTTCAAATTTGACATATAGGGTTATGGAATTGAGTTCTTTTTAGAATGACAGTTTTTATAGACACAGGTTATAAGTGAGCGTTATTAGCATCGATTATAATGTAACTTGAAATGTCATTTTTGCGACTGATTGTGTGTGATATACGGTATACCGCGTAAAAATATAGGGGGGTGAGCGGGTTGCGGGGCGCAAATGCTCCGAAAACGGATTCATTGTTTAGCGATGCGTCACCTTAAATACGAACCCACTTTAACGATTAGTTAAATTTATTAATATTTCAATAAATCAGATGACCGCAAGAGATTATCGATTTAGTAATAATTATTTAGTAGTAATAGAAGTTACCTTAAAGGCTCGTGATTTTCGTATATATTACATAAATAATAAAAATAAAATAATTTATTTCTGTAAGTCAAGGGCTCTTTTACATGTCTTACATTATTTTGTCTTCTTTTCTTTTGGCGCTTCGGGTAATGACCTTCTGGTGAGAAGAAGCGCCGTGTAATAGAGAGGTTGCAACTGGGGACTATGGGGGTTTGAAGTAAAGGTCCTTCATGATGATACTCGTTGTATTCAGTACAAGACAATATCCAAGACAAGACCAAAGACAAAGACGTGTCTTAAAGCTAGTTAAATCTATTTATAATATATTAATGCTTACTTGCTATAACCCAAATCCGTGCGTCACATGTCGTAAACAGTAACGAATAGTTACTGTTAATTCATCATATTACATCTCCCCCGAAAGTTCACTCTTCACCCCCTCATGCAACAAAAAAATGTGACGAACGCAGTTGAGTTTTACATTTTTGTTTCTTATTTGTAGCATTTAAACTAACACTTTATTTTATACAATTAACTAAAACATTTAAACATATTATAATAACTGAAATTACATAAATTACACCATTTAGTTAATACATAAGTTTATCAAAATTACTGTCCATATCGGTCAAGAAGGTGTTAAAATTTAATTCAAAATAACTTTTATTTAGCCATAAATTATAATCGTACACATTAGTAAACATTTCCTAGGTATCGGTACATTTACCCAATGATAAAATATCTAATGCCATCGGAGTCCTTAGCTCCTAATAAAAAAAAAACAAATGGGAATAGTTTCCCAAGGGCATGGTCACCCTTCAATCCTCTCAAAAAACACAACTGGGAATGGTTACCCAAGGGCATGGTCACCCTTAATTACCGACATATCAGGCCTAACTCTCGGTTGCCTGTACTTAGAGTCACAAATACATTAAGACGTTATAAGTCTCCAACGGTTTTCACGGAGGGCACGGTAGTCCAAAACACCATGAGCCAACACGAAGGACTAGCGCTCTAACTTCCCTAACACAAAAATCAAAATAATATGTACCGTACCTGGACATTAAACCTTCTGTTTATTCATTATTCAAGTTATATTGTTACTTAGACAATTTAAGGATTTGATGCTATCCCGAACTCTCGGTTGATCAGACCTAGAAATGCGGGTATATCTCGTAATAAACTCTTTGAAATATAAAAAAAAATCTGGAGAAATATTATTACTAGAATGCAAAATCAAATACATATTTTAAGTATAGGTAAGTAGGTCATACTAAAATCTCATTATAATGGACACATGCCGACGTAATACGCGGGCGCGGGCGCGGGGCATGAGCGCGATGACCGCTGCGTGCTGACCGTGCGGAATACTGTTCTACATAATATATCATATTGCGAAATACCTATATCGCTTTTATTATTGAGATTATATACATTTTTACTTCTATTTAAATATTTTAAATCATGTCTGATAAATTGCAACACATTATCCGCCAAAAAATTCGCAATCACATTACGTTAAGTATCTGAATAATATATCAATTATTATTCTTAATTCGCAACTAAATATTATATTGCATAGCTGTATTTAACACAGATAAAAAAAATCGTATGGCTATTGACTAAACACATTGACAAATTATATTACAATATTGTTATAATTAAAAACTTACATTAATCGGAATCAATCTACTGGTAAGTGAGTCATGCTGACACTGCGCTATGTAATGTCGGGACGGGTCACGTTGGCGGGCACGACGCTCGATGATGCTGCTGATGCTCGATGACGGGCCGGGCTAACCCTGGACACCCTGGAACATGGGCCGGGATTTCCCTGGACACCTCTTGAAATGGGCCGGGATAACCCTGGACACCTCTTGAATTGCGAGCCGGGATAACCCTGGACAGCGCTCTTCTTTCTTGTTGTCTTCTTCATAATTTTTAAATCTTCATTCTTGAAAATATGTCTTTCAATTTTCATAATAATTTTTCAGTTTTCGGTTTGATCTTCTTTCTTCAATTCCTCAGAATATTTTTTTTTGCAATGGTGTTCTAGGCTTCAATCTTCTTTCTTCTAGAGGCACAGTCTTCAATATGTTCTTCAAATATTTTTCTTCATAGCGCAGCTTGATTTTGTAAGTTATTCTTTCTTAATTTTTTCGGTTCGCTGGCAGGGTCGCCATGTAATAGAGAGTTGGAGATGGGGACTATGGGGGTTTGAAGTAAAGGTCCTTCATGATGATACTCGTTGTATTCAGTACAAGACAATATCCAAGACAAGACCAAAGACAAAGACGTGTCTTAAAGCTAGTTAAATCTATTTATAATATATTAATGCTTACTTGCTATAACCCAAATCCGTGCGTCACATGTCGTAAACAGTAACGAATAGTTACTGTTAATTCATCATATTACAGAAGAAACTCACCAGTTTCTCTTTTTATCCTTTAATATACATGAGATTTCATTAATACCTTACATTAACTTAAAAACTACATTTATTATATTTCTGATCTGAGGGTGCGAACGCGCCATGGCCTAACATATCCATACATTTACATATGATCCTAGGTAGGTATTATAGCTCAAGTGAAAAAGGGTATAAGTTCCATATAACTTGTATGAAACTTGTACCCCCTTCTTATTAGAACCACCGGTGTAACATCACGGTACGCCCACATAGAATGCGACTGTCTTTTTGCTATTTACAAAATTATCGCTTACTCCTGAATAGGTCCCGTTTCCGCCCGATATGAAAGGGATCACGTGCTATCGCGAATGCCACAGGTAAATAGGGTTGTCAAATTGCCTCGCGAAACAACCCCCCGGAAAATGCGCCCGGCGCGCCCCGGGCAAATTGGGGCCTCGAAAAAATATAAAATTATATTTTCGCAGCGTTCGGGCATTGTTGTATTTTTAGGTTGGTGTGTAGGTGTCACTTTATTATGCATTGTGTTTTAAATAAATATGTATTTTTATGGCAATGTTGTTCGTTACTTGGTTAAATACAAACACGGGACCTATACTTATTTACGAAATTGTAAAGTTCTATTACCTAAAATGTAAAGAATATGAACTTTTAGATTAATTTAATAATAACAATTATTTTCAATTAGAAGAAGATTATGCTAAAATGGATTTTATTTTATTATTTTACGAACATAAACCGTACTGTTATTGGGCCAACCGCTGTCTGACATATGTATACAGTTAGGTGAAATGAAATCTATATTACGTCGCCAAATACACACTATCAGCAGAACATTGCGCTAACTGGGCTCGAAATGTTATCAGCTCCGATCCACCCGTCATAAAAACAAGAGTTGATAAATATTTAACGCTCAATATACCATAAAAACTAGTTGTCGCATGGTGCGCGGGGCGCAAGCGCCCCGCGTGCAGTAAGCGAGGCTGTACTTGATTCATATAGGGGGTAGCGGTAGGGGAATGCGTGGGAGGGGGAGAGCGGTATTGTTTTTCAAGTTTTAAATTTGCTGTGGGAAGGGAAAGCGAGGGAGAGTTGTTGAATAATCTGCATGCAAAGAAATTTGCTTGCGAAGGAAAGCGAGAGTGATTGTCTGGGTGGGCTCGCCGTGCGGTCCTGCGGCCCAGGGGCCGCAGGCCCGCAGGCTCGCGTGGGTGGGAGCGGCACTGTGACGCTCCGCACCTTCGGTGCTACGCGGAGCTCGGCCTTCGGCCTCGCGTCGCTGACGCTCCCCCGAGGGCCTGCGGCCCTCGGGTGAGCTGAAAGACACTTAGGGGGTAGTAAGGATCTGGGCGGGCTCGCCCTTCGGGCCTGCGGCCCTCGGGCTCGCGTAGGTGGGAGCGGCACTGTGACGCTCCGCACCTTCAGTGCTACGCGGAGCTCGGCCTTCGGCCTCGCGTCGCTGACGCTCCCCCGAGGGCCTGCGGCCCTCGGGTGAGCTGAAAGACACTTAGGGGGTAGTAAGGATCTGGGCGGGCTCTCCCTTCGGGCCTGCGGCCCTTGGGCTCGCGTAGGTGGGAGCGGCACTGTGACGCTCCGCACCTTCGGTGCTACGCGGAGCTCGGCCTTCGGCCTCGCGTCGCTGACGCTCCCCCGAGGGCCTGCGGCCCTCGGGTGAGCTGAAAGACACTTAGGGGCAAGTAAGGATCTGGGCGGGCTCGCGTAGGTGGGAGCGGCACTGTGACGCTCCGCACCTTCGGTGCTACGCGGAAGCTCGGCCTTCGGCCTCGCGTCGCTGACGCTCCCCCGAGGGCCTGCGGCCCTCGGGTGAGCTGAAAGACACTTAGGGGGTAGTAAGGATCTGGGCGGGCTCGCCCTTCGGGCCTGCGGCCCTCGGGCTCGCGTAGGTGGGAGCGGCACTGTGACGCTCCGCACCTTCGGTGCTACGCGGAGCTCGGCCTTCGGCCTCGCGTCGCTAACGCTCCCCCGAGGGCCTGCGGCCCTCGGGTGAGCTGAAAATTACTGTGGGGTTAGTAAGGACCTGGGCGGGCTCGCCCTTCGGGCCTGCGGCCCTTGGGCTCGCGTAGGTGGGAGCGGCACTGTGACGCTCCGCACCTTCGGTGCTACGCGGAGCTCGGCCTTCGGCCTCGCGTCGCTGACGCTCCCCCGAGGGCCTGCGGCCCTCGGGAGAGCTATAAGATACTGTGGGGGTAGTAAGGATCTGGGCGGGCTCGCCCTTCGGGCCTGCGGCCCTTGGGCTCGCGTAGGTAAGAGCGGCACTGTGACGCTCCGCACCTTCGGTGCTACGCGGAGCTCGGCCTTCGGCCTCGCGTCGCTAACGCTCCCCCGAGGGCCTGCGGCCCTCGGGTGAGCTGAAAGACACTAAGGGGGTTGTAAGGATCTGGGCGGGCTCGCCCTTCGGGCCTGCGGCCCTCGGGCTCGCGTAGGTGGGAGCGGTACTGTGACGCTCCGCACCTTCGGTGCTACGCGGAGCTCGGCCTTCGGCCTCGCGTCGCTGACGCTCCCCCGAGGGCCTGCGGCCCTCGGGTGAGCTGAAAGACACTTAGGGGGTAGTAAGGATCTGGGCGGGCTCGCCCTTCGGGCCTGCGGCCCTCGGGCTCGCGTAGGTGGGAGCGGCACTGTGACGCTCCGCACCTTCAGTGCTACGCGGAGCTCGGCCTTCGGCCTCGCGTCGCTGACGCTCCCCCGAGGGCCTGCGGCCCTCGGGTGAGCTGAAAGACACTTAGGGGGTAGTAAGGATCTGGGCGGGCTCTCCCTTCGGGCCTGCGGCCCTTGGGCTCGCGTAGGTGGGAGCGGCACTGTGACGCTCCGCACCTTCGGTGCTACGCGGAGCTCGGCCTTCGGCCTCGCGTCGCTGACGCTCCCCCGAGGGCCTGCGGCCCTCGGGTGAGCTGAAAGACACTTAGGGGCAAGTAAGGATCTGGGCGGGCTCGCGTAGGTGGGAGCGGCACTGTGACGCTCCGCACCTTCGGTGCTACGCGGAAGCTCGGCCTTCGGCCTCGCGTCGCTGACGCTCCCCCGAG
This sequence comes from Eudemis profundana, assembly GCA_947034925.1. NCBI lineage: Eukaryota > Metazoa > Arthropoda > Insecta > Lepidoptera > Tortricidae > Eudemis > Eudemis profundana. Next base: position 20,437,486 of record OX344805.1, on the reverse strand, counting down.
GGCCTGCGGCCCTCGGGTGAGCTGAAAGACACTTAGGGGGTAGTAAGGATCTGGGCGGGCTCGCCCTTCGGGCCTGCGGCCCTCGGGCTCGCGTAGGTGGGAGCGGCACTGTGACGCTCCGCACCTTCGGTGCTACGCGGAGCTCGGCCTTCGGCCTCGCGTCGCTAACGCTCCCCCGAGGGCCTGCGGCCCTCGGGTGAGCTGAAAATTACTGTGGGGTTAGTAAGGACCTGGGCGGGCTCGCCCTTCGGGCCTGCGGCCCTTGGGCTCGCGTAGGTGGGAGCGGCACTGTGACGCTCCGCACCTTCGGTGCTACGCGGAGCTCGGCCTTCGGCCTCGCGTCGCTGACGCTCCCCCGAGGGCCTGCGGCCCTCGGGAGAGCTATAAGATACTGTGGGGGTAGTAAGGATCTGGGCGGGCTCGCCCTTCGGGCCTGCGGCCCTTGGGCTCGCGTAGGTAAGAGCGGCACTGTGACGCTCCGCACCTTCGGTGCTACGCGGAGCTCGGCCTTCGGCCTCGCGTCGCTAACGCTCCCCCGAGGGCCTGCGGCCCTCGGGTGAGCTGAAAGACACTAAGGGGGTTGTAAGGATCTGGGCGGGCTCGCCCTTCGGGCCTGCGGCCCTCGGGCTCGCGTAGGTGGGAGCGGTACTGTGACGCTCCGCACCTTCGGTGCTACGCGGAGCTCGGCCTTCGGCCTCGCGTCGCTGACGCTCCCCCGAGGGCCTGCGGCCCTCGGGTGAGCTATAAGACACTTAGGGGGTAGTAAGGATCTGGGCGGGCTCGCCCTTCGGGCCTGCGGCCCTCGGGCTCGCGTAGGTGGGAGCGGCACTGTGACGCTCCGCACCTTCGGTGCTACGCGGAGCTCGGCCTTCGGCCTCGTGTCGCTGACGCTCCCCCGAGGGCCTGCGGCCCTCGGGTGAGCTAAAAGATACTTGGATATAGTGAAAATTGGGACTATTCGGACGCTTCGGGCCTTCGGCCCTACGCGGAGCTCGGCCTTCGGCCTCGCTTTAAGTTACTTGGGTATTGGGAGAGCTTGCCAAGGGGATGACGCGTCGGGCCTGCGGCCCTCCGCGGGGGCTCGGCCTTCGGCCTCGCACCCTGAAGCTCGCCCTTCGGGCCCTTGGGCTCGCGTGGGTGGGAGCGGCACTGTGACGCTCCGCACCTTCGGTGCTACGCGGAGCTCGGCCTTCGGCCTCGCGTCGCTGACGCTCCCCCGAGGGCCTGCGGCCCTCGGGTGAGCTGAAAGACACTTAGGGGGTAGTAAGGATCTGGGCGGGCTCGCCCTTCGGGCCTGCGGCCCTCGGGCTCGCGTAGGTGGGAGCGGCACTGTGACGCTCCGCACCTTCAGTGCTACGCGGAGCTCGGCCTTCGGCCTCGCGTCGCTGACGCTCCCCCGAGGGCCTGCGGCCCTCGGGTGAGCTGAAAGACACTTAGGGGGTAGTAAGGATCTGGGCGGGCTCTCCCTTCGGGCCTGCGGCCCTTGGGCTCGCGTAGGTGGGAGCGGCACTGTGACGCTCCGCACCTTCGGTGCTACGCGGAGCTCGGCCTTCGGCCTCGCGTCGCTGACGCTCCCCCGAGGGCCTGCGGCCCTCGGGTGAGCTGAAAGACACTTAGGGGCAAGTAAGGATCTGGGCGGGCTCGCGTAGGTGGGAGCGGCACTGTGACGCTCCGCACCTTCGGTGCTACGCGGAAGCTCGGCCTTCGGCCTCGCGTCGCTGACGCTCCCCCGAGGGCCTGCGGCCCTCGGGTGAGCTGAAAGACACTTAGGGGGTAGTAAGGATCTGGGCGGGCTCGCCCTTCGGGCCTGCGGCCCTCGGGCTCGCGTAGGTGGGAGCGGCACTGTGACGCTCCGCACCTTCGGTGCTACGCGGAGCTCGGCCTTCGGCCTCGCGTCGCTAACGCTCCCCCGAGGGCCTGCGGCCCTCGGGTGAGCTGAAAATTACTGTGGGGTTAGTAAGGACCTGGGCGGGCTCGCCCTTCGGGCCTGCGGCCCTTGGGCTCGCGTAGGTGGGAGCGGCACTGTGACGCTCCGCACCTTCGGTGCTACGCGGAGCTCGGCCTTCGGCCTCGCGTCGCTGACGCTCCCCCGAGGGCCTGCGGCCCTCGGGAGAGCTATAAGATACTGTGGGGGTAGTAAGGATCTGGGCGGGCTCGCCCTTCGGGCCTGCGGCCCTTGGGCTCGCGTAGGTAAGAGCGGCACTGTGACGCTCCGCACCTTCGGTGCTACGCGGAGCTCGGCCTTCGGCCTCGCGTCGCTAACGCTCCCCCGAGGGCCTGCGGCCCTCGGGTGAGCTGAAAGACACTAAGGGGGTTGTAAGGATCTGGGCGGGCTCGCCCTTCGGGCCTGCGGCCCTCGGGCTCGCGTAGGTGGGAGCGGTACTGTGACGCTCCGCACCTTCGGTGCTACGCGGAGCTCGGCCTTCGGCCTCGCGTCGCTGACGCTCCCCCGAGGGCCTGCGGCCCTCGGGTGAGCTATAAGACACTTAGGGGGTAGTAAGGATCTGGGCGGGCTCGCCCTTCGGGCCTGCGGCCCTCGGGCTCGCGTAGGTGGGAGCGGCACTGTGACGCTCCGCACCTTCGGTGCTACGCGGAGCTCGGCCTTCGGCCTCGTGTCGCTGACGCTCCCCCGAGGGCCTGCGGCCCTCGGGTGAGCTAAAAGATACTTGGATATAGTGAAAATTGGGACTATTCGGACGCTTCGGGCCTTCGGCCCTACGCGGAGCTCGGCCTTCGGCCTCGCTTTAAGTTACTTGGGTATTGGGAGAGCTTGCCAAGGGGATGACGCGTCGGGCCTGCGGCCCTCCGCGGGGGCTCGGCCTTCGGCCTCGCACCCTGAAGCTCGCCCTTCGGGCTCGCAAAAGTTACTTTTTTTAGTTCTGATTTCAGAGTTCGATTTGTAGGCCCCAAAAACGTACCGATACCGAATTTGGGCCCCCTCGGACCAATTTGAAAAATTCTCCATACATTTTTTGAGTTGTATGAAAAAAATTTTTTTTTGTATGAACGAAAAAAATCTAATTCCAGATTTGGACTCGTACGCCCCAAAAACCCCCCGATAATGAATTTGGGCCTCCTCAGACTAATTTGAAAATCGGCGGCCATTTTGAAGTCGCCATCTTGAAAAAAAAAATATGCAGTTAGAATCTCCTTACAAACCTCTATGACATTTGGTCGAGCACCCTGTACCTATCTGCCACTTTTTAAGAGTTAATGCGATTCAAAAAAAAACGCCATACAAATTTTTTTTTTTGAATTTCAAAAAAATTTTTTGACATTCCGAATCAGGGGCCCAAACTCTACCTATGTACCAAATTTCAACTCTCTACGACCAATTTGAAAATTTTCCGCCATTTTGACGACGCCATTTTGAAAAAAAATGATGACCCTCTTTCGTCGCCCAGGGTCCTCTATGACATTTGGTCGAGCACCCTACACCTAACTACTACCGTTTAGGCGGGCCGTCGATCAAATCCGAAACTTTACTCGGTAGACCGAAAAGTCAGATTTTTCTGGGGGTCACGCTCGGACCCTCTACACGCCAGGGTATGACACTTTCACGATTTCCACCTCCTTCTTGGAGATCAATTCGACGTGAGAAATCAGTCGCAATGCAGCCTTATATTAGATTATTATTATTATTATTATAATTAATTAATATCATGCAAAATCACGTCCGGTCAACGACAATCAGCCGTCGTTGGTCAACCAGACACTAACATTAAACGTAACGAGCGACAGCCCTAGCGGATAGAGCGATACGAGTGTCGTTTAATTTTAATCGTGTTGTCGAGTGGTTTGAGAATGGTCCGCCATTGTAATGCGGGCGTAAAAATAAACAGGTGAATACATTTGTAAATGGATACATTGTTGTTATATGCAAAACGACTGGTGAATTTCTCTCTTGAGCTGGAAAAATAACTTGTTTTTGTTAATGGCTATAAGAAGAGTTTTGTTAACGATTACATACATGAACTGGTTATTTTATTTAGTTTCCCTTTTTATTGATCGTTTCGAATCCGGCCGAATAAAACCGATCCGAGAGTTCCTATTTTTTCAGTGGCGTCTCACCGAATTACAGCTATTTAGTAAGAAACTTTCAAACATTTTCTATTCTTGATATTGTCTTCGGTTTTCGCGATTATCACTCATCGTAATAAAACAATTTAAACAGATAAAGTCTCGCATATTTCTTACGTTTCGTAAGCCCATTCAGCGTTCTTGGTCGCGCGTAGATTTGCTTTTCTCGGTCGACTTTTCATCAAATACACGCCACACGCCAAGTCGTTATCATTTCATGAGCCTGCCGTTTGGAGTATTCGAGTTCCCGTTAGCTTCTTTTCCTTTCGATTCTTGTATGTTTATCACAAATATACTAAGTAGTAAGTATAAGTATGTTTTTAAGCTATGATGTCTTACGTCTTTCTAGTTTTTGCAGCTATTTTCTTTTATTAATGGTTTATTCACAATAATATTGCTTCTATCTCTTAATTTGGTCAAATTTTAGCTGAAAATGTGTAAAACCTTTACTTTTTTTTAACTGAACAGTGTACAATATATTCAAGGCTGCCGGTATTGTCTCCGTACAAAAATACCGGTATTTTTCTGTTCTTTGGTTTATTATTTAATTTTTAATCGGAAAATTTAATAATACAAAATCATTATTTAAAAACATGACTGAGCCCTAACTAAAAATCATAAAATAAATCGAAGTATTGGGCTATTTCGGGGTTTTTTGCAAAATACCGGCCAAGAGCCCTGGCTGTATCAGCCTAATACCTCCCATTGCTGAGCACATGCCTATTCTCATAGATGAGAGTGAATGGGCTACAGAAATATATAGAGGTAGAAGAAAAGAGTGCATGTACCTCGCACGCTAAAAAGAAGTGGCGGCGACCTACTTTGCACGCCGTTAACTTCAGTTGTCAATAGTATTATCAGATTTGAAAACCTGACAATAATGGCAAAATTGATTGTTCACATACCACCAAATAAAATGGAAAATTTATACTAATAAAACAACTTAAATGGATTAAATCGCGTATATTACTACATTTTAAGTCCCGACGTTTCGTAACCCTTTTCAGCGTTCGTGGTCGCGGGTAGACGAACACGAAACGTCGGGACTTAAAATGTAGTAATATACGCGATTTAATCCGTTTAAGTTGTTTTATTACTATGAGTGATAATCGCGGAAACCGAAGACAATATTATGGAAAATTTATGTTTTCCATCGCTAAATTACACTTTCAGCGTCAAACGCCAAGCGAAAAATGTTACACGCTTGGTTCCAATACAAATCGACGAACTGTTGTGATGGCAGACGTGTATACCTATATTTTCATTTAATTATATGTGATAAATGTTGAGGTAAATGAGTATTCAATTCTTAGAGGCGTGTGAAAAAAACAACAAATTCACAGAAATAATTTTAAGTTGCAAAGACACTAGTGGTCGCAATAAATTTAGATGTCGGGTCTCATAGCATAGCACAAAAAAACAAAAAGCTTAAGCTTTTGTCTATTACAAAGAATCGTGTTTCTAAATGCATAAGAAATGCGTTAATTGCTTCTAAGACAGATTTATTATTTCAAGATGGAATGGTATGGATATACGACACTAGACAACTAGATATGGTCAGAATGTACAAGGTGACATGTTGAGGTTTTGATGCAGAATATTATGGTTCTTAAACCTAATGGTCTAAGGTACAATAGTGCAAACATGAAACTATCTTTTCGAAACTTACGCATTCCAGGCAAAACCCAAACACGTGTTGGTCACTTCGATACCTCCTACGTATACTGAGCTAAGTGCAAAATCACGATTTTACAGGAGGGCTCTTCAAAGGTACAAAGTTCCATAACTAACTCATATGTTGAAATAATTTCATGAAATTTTAAAATATGCGAAATGAACACATTTTGCTTAAATCTACATATTTACTTTTTCGTAATTAATTGTAGTTTTTAAAAAACCGGCACTTAGCCCAGTATACGTGAAATTTACGAGTTCTAGTTTTTGATAAACTGAGCCAACTACCAGTTGATCCAGTATACGTGGTAAACTATAATTAGATGAATATGGATATATTTTGACTATACCGTACGTGCGTAGTGCCTTTTATGTGTCATGTACCATTAAATATCTAAATAAACTCAAAGCTCGTGCTCGGATGGATTTTATCAGTTAGTTTTCGTCTGTTTTGTCACTTGTACCAGTATACGCCTGAATCAATGTATTATACACCAGTATACTGTTAAGCTTATTTTGTATGTTATGTCCACCAGTTTGGCAACACCGATGGTTGGTTAGTTGCCAGAGCGTCTCAGTAGAGGGTTGACTTCTTGTTTTCTGGATGGCGGACTCGTCTCTTTGGACGTTTGGTATTAAATTCGTTATAAAATGAAGTGCTAACGAGACGTCAATTTGGCGGCCATCTGCAACTAAGCCGTCGCGTTTCACCCGCGTTTCGATAAGTATTTGATAAATTCTTTCCAATTGGACAAATTCTTCTTGTCAAGACATATTGCGTCATTCCGGCTCTGAATTGTTTTAGGGTTCTTCTTTTATTGTCGTGAGAATGCTACGACATTCATCCGAGATGGACTACTAAACTCATCTTTACAACGGGCGTGAGTAATTAAGAAAATTTAACTTTAAAATTCCATGCCACGTTGCTTTATTGTGTTGAGGTTAACACGAATCTTGTCTCTTGTTGGAGGCCATAAGGCGCCTGTTTGAATTACGTTTAACTACGCTTAATTACGTTTTGGGTCCGTTTTTACCGACTTTTACCATTTTTGTACGTGCGGCACCTTGTTTTACGTTTTGCTCGCTATAGGTATGCACTTGATGGCACTTTCTCCGTTTCTCTTTGCTCTCCTATGACTATTTACATACCGTGTCACTCGGTTTTGGTAGCCCAGCTATGGGCATGCCTAATTTAAGTCACAATTTATAGTGTTTTTCCCCTTAATTGAATTAAAAGGCATCATGCCTTAATGTCTAATAACTTTCTTTATACCGCTTTGCCGGATACCTTTTCCCTGCTCTTACATTAACCCTTTGCGGTTGTTTAATTCTAAATCTGTAACGGTGCATTGACTGACTCCACTCCGGACAACTACCACAACTGGGACCGTGGGAGCTGGGAGCCCCTGAGCGGCTTAAACCTGGATCCAGTTGGCGTGGGACTCCGCTAATGACTGCATAGTTAACAGGGGGTAAACAACATCTCCTAAGTCGGTGACACCCTTGTTATTATTTAAGTATATCATAGATATGTAGATAAACGTATCTTTGGTTAAAATCTAACTTATAAAACTTATTATAGTAGACTAATAAACACCTCGCAACAGTTTTTATGGTTTAATCGCCGGAAAATGTGGCTTCCCCGTAACTGAAAACCTCCCTTATGATTAAAATTACCAAGACCTACAGTTCCACTATCTGGCATTTTTGACAGATATCTGGCGCCGGAAATATTCTTTACATTTCTTTATTTTAATTATTGTTATTTAATTATTGATAGCTTGCTTTATTCTCAGTCCTGTTACAGTATTGAGGACTGGGTTCTGTTTTTTTTCCTATTCTAACATTATAGTAAGAATTATCTAAGGTTTCCGAATATTCCTAAAGAGAATGAATAAATATTCGGACACCTTAGATAATTCTTACTATACTTGGAACGTTGATAGTTATTATAGATTACATTCGTCGAGCAAAGACATTACATAACACACTTGTAGTATATTAAATACTTTACAATGGGCAAAAACAGATTTCTTCCCCTCCGCTGCTTCATTTTGATGTATTTAGTGTGAAATAATTTTAAATTTAACATAATAACCAATCACGTAACAATACAATAACTAAATCATTATCAAAAGAGCCAAATTTTATACGTAGTAGGTCGAAAAGACGTATGCCGCATCGACTCTCGTTCGTGCATAGTGGACCAACGTCCGCCCGCAACGACGACGAGCGAGCATACTGAGCCAACTTGACAGTTGGCTCAGTATGCACCACGCGCGCGCCGGCCTTGCCCGATAAATGTACCGCGTATAGTGGACCAAGCGACTTAGCTCAGTATACGATGTTCTAATTTAAAAAAAGGTGTTAGTTGGCTCACTATACGTCATTTTATCTCGGAAACTAGCAGTAATTTCTTCACGAAATTTTTATAGCATGTAAATATAAGTATTTTGATCACAAATATACAAAAAAACGAAAATCGTAAAAATGTCAGTTGGCTCACTATACGTAGGAGGTATCGACTTGACGAGGGACGCGTAGCCGCTTGGTTTGAACGAGCCACGCCGACAGACGCACGAGGCGAGGATGCAATGAAAGAAGAGGACGGAGCAACCGTTCGCTACGAGTGGAAGCAGCACGGCTATGGCGCGGGTGCAGGGAATGACACGAGGCGAAGTAGCTTTGCGAATAAGAACTTATGTCTAACTAAGAACATAGGGTTTACTATTGTTTGTAAATAAAGATAGTATAATATAATTGTTTGTGTGTGTGTAGGCGAGACGGTTGGCTTTTCAAAAATGTTAGAGATAGTTAGAGAAGGGAGGCGAGGCACTCGATCTGGAGACGAGACGAGAGGAGGTCGACGGTGCTTGGTGGCCGAGGAGATGAAGTATCGCTAAAAACATAAAAGCACCAGTGCTTATAGTCGCGAGTAAATATTCTATTATAACTATGCCTATCAAGTAAAATAGATTCAGTGTACTTCAAAGGCGATTCCCGTGTCAAGTTAAGTACAATCTCTTAAACCACAGTTAAAGTTATTTGGAAATAAAGTATAATGTAATTTAGCGATGAATTGATAATAAATGTTATAGTATAATCAGAAGTATTGTCCGATGTTCAAAGAACTTGTTATCCTGGATAATTGTTCAATTAATAATTCCAAATAACCGCGACTAATTCTTTTATGGAATGCTTTTGTGATTTTGAAGGATTTTATTTGTTTAATATTTGGGTTCGAATCTCAGATAAAATAACAAATACGTTAGAAAAGCTGACGGGTTCGATTCCCGTATGTAGTATCTACGAGATACTAATTCTATAGCCAACTGCTTGTGAAAATTATGGATTTTATTTCTTTAACGGGTTCGATCCCTCGTTGAAGTATGTATTTCAAATAAATGCATAATTATATTGATATCAGGCCAGTGCTGATGTGTGGCACAATATTGTATTGATTGGGCTTTCATTATTTGCAAATGAGAGCGTTTTATTGTGGTATTTTTATAATGTTCATAATTAATTTACCCGGATTCGACTTCCGTGGTAGTTTTAACTTTATGTTTGGAATGTGTAATAAGTTGAGTTATTAATGTGTTTAACTCTGATACAAATTGTGGAAGTCTGGCAGCGTAGATACCATATTTAACCTTATAATTTGCCGAAATGACTTGTGGTCAATTTATATTTTTGAAGGAAGGTGTTTAGTCATTATATGTGTGTCTTATGTCTGAAAGCTCATTTCGTCCCCTTGGTGCAAAAACCGCTTAAGTGCACTTCTAGGCTAAAGTGAGTTATTAACACCTTAGAATGTACTTTTCAAGACCTACATACTGTCAAAACCCGTTTTGCGATACGACGCTCCGTTCCTGATTTAACTTTTTCTTAAGGTCACTTAAAACTGATTTTTTCCAATATTTAACGACCAAAAACGACTAAGTGTGGGTTAAACACCGTTTTGAATTATTCTCTACAGGAAGAACATCTTATTCTCATTTAAGCGGTTTTGGAATGATACAACTTTTAATAAAAATGCCAATATCCCTTCTGCTAAAACCGCCTAAGTGATATATAGTAGGTTTTTGCAGCGTAACCTAGTATCAAAACATGTATTTCGTCGTCTGCAAAAAAAATCGAAGCATTGTTAGTAGGTTTTGTCATTACATTACTATTGCATATGTACTGCATAAATAAAATTCTTCAACAGCGAAAACCAACTAAATGCACACAATCGATTTTGTTTGTGATGCTAATTCCTTACCACCATTGTAGACCGATTCAGCCAAAACCGCTTAAGTTCAAATAGATGTCAATAATGTTGCCTATGATTATGAACTTGAATGTAAGAAAATCTATCACTCGTAATGAATTATGAAATTAACTACTGATTGACGTAATTATATTTTGTTCTGTTATGTTATTTGTTTATCAGAGTGAAAAATAAACTATTTAAATGCTTAGAAAGAAATTAATAGAGAATATTATTCCTATTATTTATTTGCACAAAACATTAATTTGTCTATGTATCTATCAGTCTGAGAAATATATCTGTTTTTTTTGGTATCATCGTAATTCGTCCCATTCGTTTTTCGTTCAATTCGTATTCCGTCTCATTCTATATTCGTCACACATTCTTTATCAAGACTATTCTTTATACATAAATAATGTGTGACGAATATAAAATGAGACGAAATACGAATTGAACGAAAAACGAATGGGACGAATTACGCTGATACCTTTTTTGTACCATGGTCGCGTCTTGCATTTCAAAGCGTTGACACGGTTTTGCGCGCATGAATGTAAAGGGTTATTCAGAAATATGTCTTACTTATTCCTCTGTCTCCATACATTTAGTATGAAAAAGGGGTCAAAGGAATAAGGTGACCGCAGACATATTTCTGAAGAATAACCCTAAACAATTGATATGCTGGTAAGTGATTGATTCTAGAGCTAAAAATGTTTTACCCTTTGCCTCGCATTTGTGGACTATGAGGAGGCCTTTGATTCTTTCGAGAATAGTAGTACCTACGTAAGTGTCCAGCAGTGGCGTGGCGTAAAATATATCCTTGGGCAAGTCGGTGCAGATTCGGCGTACATTTTCCTTAAGAGCTGTAGAATAAGGTGGTCAAACCCTTGATATTAGGCAAGCCGGTAGGAATCGAGTTTTTTGGACGCCACGCTACTGGTCTCCAGTCTCAACGTTAAATACGCTCAGCAAGCTTGGGAGAGGGCCATGCTTAGTGATTTGTTAAGGGATTGTATCAGAAATGAGATAATCCGTCACAGAACCAAAGTGACAGACATAACCCAAAGAATTATCAATCTGAAATGGCAGTGGGCTGGTCAAATATGATAAAGATTTTGCTGGTGATTGGACCAAGTGTTTTTACAACTTTCTAAATATACTGCGCCATGATAGGGTGAAGGCACACGCAGACGATTTTAGTTGAAACATTATAATGTAAACTAAAAAAGTACATTAAACACCTAAGGCGGTATAATAAGGAATGGCCCATTTCGCAGGTGTTTGCTGCAGGCAAAGGCCATAATTATGCAATTTGAAGTTTTACTAATTACCATCCGCAGTGTTTACATAATTTTACGTCTTCTCTTGGCCAGGAAATGGTATTTTATCTTCCCGCGCAACGGGTGAGAAATGCCACTGACGGCTCATGTTAAGGTGACGAAAAGTACCTATTATACTCGTATCATATGATGACACACCGCCCTGTGATACCATTACCACGTTTACGAGTTCATTTCACAATTACTTTAGTATTGAATAAGTTTTACTTACATTTTGGAGTGTTTGCCTAGCTGATTTGTCTCGAATATAGGTTTTTGGCCTATTTAACACTAGAATATTACACGAAACTCGTAGGAAACTTTTCAACCAAAAGGTTAGGATCCAGAGCAATGCAAACCTAACAAAACGTAAAGCTATATTGATTATGAGGAGAACAGACAGGAAAATAACTTTCGGAGTTAAAAACGCCTAAGTGAATTTTGCCATTTTAAGCGCCCTTAATTCGTAAATTCTCAAATCACTACAGCCAATACCACCTAAATGACTGGTGACTTTTACATAAAGTAGTATAATATCAATAATTTAGGGATTTAAGATCGTATTTCAGTGCAAAAGGTTATAACTTTAGACTAGAAAGCTTAATAACTACCAAATTCCAGCGGAATATTACTGGTTTAAAAGATACAAAAAAAATGTGCCGTCAGCCAAAACCGCTTATCTGCACGACCTTACAAGGTAAATCCTTTATTTTACCTACTTATTATGGGTATAGAGCAAATTACTACGTACATACTTATTCTGTGATAAATTATCTAAGTAAGAACACAAAGGCTCCTTTCATATAGCTCAACATTACAATTTTATTAGCATACAAACCTTTAAATGCGTTTTTCTCGAAACTATACTTCGTGCAGTTAAGCGGTTTTGGCAGCAAGGGGACGATTTGTTCAACTATGTATAAACGTATGTAACTAATGTTGACGTATCTCCTCTCCTCATTTTATAAATAACGTAATAGTCGTTATATAGTGAACTGTAAATCTAGCTTTTAAAACAAAGGGCGTGAGGTTTTTCTCTTTATCTGTTCTGTTTTTCTCCTCACAGTGGTTTTGCCCCAGGGAATTAGAACAGATATCAAATAAAGACTACCAATTAGCTTTATTTGATTAATTAGTCAAAGTTTCGATTAAACTCAGTGAAAATATAACATTATTGGAGTTTACGAATAATAAATAGATTTTAACTCCTTTCTGTATTTCATTACTAGCATTATTTTAGTTACCCTTTACTCAAAATCCCTCAGATCAGATTTTAATGTGTCTACATACGAACCTTCGATTGGTTCGATTATTTTATAAGTCAGAGGTCATATACTTATACACACTTATACATACTCATATACTATTAATTAAATATAGGGGGGGGGGGACCCATTACACTGTTTTAACTTCTATCTCGATGTATTTCTGTGGAATGGGCTATAGGTAGTCCCCATAATGGCCTTTTGTCATAAAAACAGCTTAGGCCCTGGATATAAAATAATATATTTAACACCTTATATTTTAAACCTCGGAGACTATTTAAACAACGAAGAGTGAAAAAGTTATTCCAATAATTGCTCGTTTGTAACTTTCACCAATTTTATTTAAAAAATAAAACTGAAATAAAAACTTTTTTCATGAATCGGTACGCAACTATCATTCCACAAATTCAATGACTCGTTCAGTTTTATTTGCAATACAACATATTTAGTTTCATTTAACTTTAACCGATTTATTATTCAATTTAAGTCGTCAAAAGGAAATTTTCCCGTTCTGGTCGCTCCCTCATGACTGAGGATCGTGATCATGACCCGGTCGTGTCGGAATTATGTATGTTCTATTTTACATACAGCGGGCTATATAAACACGGTTATTTATTATTAAATGAAAATGGTATTTCCATTATCATGTTGTTGATATAATCCGCTTGATACCTAAAGGCATGTAAATCGAACAGAAATCCTCCATTGAGTTGTAAATGTTTTTAAATTTCAATAAATATGCAGTGAAATATGATGTGAGCCGAGACGTATTTTTGCCGTAAAATGTATTACCGATCCCAACACAACATTACGATAACCGAGGACGGGTAGGGTTGACACTTTACGAGTAACAAAAACCTATTATATTGAATAACGTGGTTCAGAAAACATTTCTTTTGCGTCACTGAGCACGTAAATCCACAGTATCAATTTGAATATCATGGCAGTATTATTCATGATGTGATTTGCATAAATGCACATTGATTTAACCTGGTAAGGACACTCGAGGCCGGTAGATATACAAAAAAGTGCGAATGTTCGTCGTGATTTTTAGGGTTCCGTATCGTAAGATTACTCTGTTGTTCGTCTGCTCGTCTGTCTGTCCCTCTGTCATGACCCTCTCGGGAACGCGTGGAGGTATCGAGTTGAAATTAAAACCATATACTCAGGTCTATGATCCCTTGAAGCTGTGAAATAATCAAACTTCTAAGTTAACGTAAAAAAGATATGGCTGTTTCTGCCGCAAAAAAAAAACACAAATTTTATAGGGTACTTTCCGTTGACCTAGAACTATACTTAAATTTGGCAAGTACCGTTTTTTTTTTGTTGGAAACTGACAAACTCGCAACCCATACCCGGGCGTAGCGATTGTCGGACTGGGTGGTTGGCCGTGGCGTTCCCTGGGGTCGAACCAGGTCGCTAGCCAGACCACCCTGAGTTTGGTCGGACTGGGTGGGTGTCGGGGGGTGCCTGGGGTCGAACCAGGTCACCTAGTCCCGGTCCACCTCGATATGATCGGGCTAGGTGGGGGCTGAACGCCTGGAGTCGAACCAGGTCGTTTGGCCAGGGCCACCTTGACTTTGCGCTGATTGCTCAAGTACCGTCTTATACTATACGTATAGGGAAAAATCTGAAAACTATACTTTTGTAATTAAATCATAAAAAATATAGTCTTTATTTAAAGTATTTGTAGTACGGTACGGTAGTAGTGCCACGAATCAGCTGTAGGTCTAAACAGGCCTTTTTGAAGTTTATCAAATTCAAAGTTTAATAGGCTACTTGATGACAGTTCAAATCAGCTTCTTTTTATGAATTGTCAAAACGCTCCGAAAGTATGCAGTTTAGTATGAAATACTATCTTGTGACGTCATGCTCAACATGGTGCCTTAGTTTTAGTTTCCGTCATTGTAAAATCGTCGGTGGCACGAAAATAAGTTTGAATGATTTTATCCGGGCTATTTTGGGAGCGTAATTTGCTGGTTAGAGTTAATGAATTTATTTTGATTGTTGTCAAATACCCTATTCTCCTGTAATTATCATACCTATAGTAACAATGAATACAGCCTTATTATTTATAGCAAATTTAATGTAGTTCACTTGAGACAAAGCAACTATATCAATATTACTACGCGTTTTTTTTCATGTGTGGTAGACAAGCATTTGACCTCGATCGCACCTGATGTTAAGTGACGATGAAGCCTAAAATGTGACATTTTTTATTTTTATATTTCTCATTTTGTATTTTGACAATCATTACGTGAATGCTTGTAACAATACAATACAAAGATTCTTTATTGCACACCAGAAAAACATATTACAATTAAAAGGCAGACAACAGGCGGTCTTATCGCTAAAAAGCGATCTCTTCCAGACAACCTTTGGGTAGCGGAATTGACACAAAATTAAACCAGAAAGTAGGTGGTGCGAAGGGTAACGAAGCGAGAGCTAATTTAGTATCAAAAGTAAATACCCGTGAGGGCAAGCATAAACATACATAAATAAAATAGATAGATAAACCTACATATAAATACATAAAAACAAATAAATAAATAGGGGGAAATATTAACCGCAAGACAGACAGCAGATTTATACTGCTAGTTTCTAATGAAATAAATCTTTCTATCTATTTATCAGTGTCTCCATAAGCTTTCTTATCCCAGGTAATTTACTAACCAAATTTACTGCGTCAACCCTACCCAGCATCAAATATTTCCATGCTAATATGCAGATGGTAAATTTATAGGCGCGCTGTGACCCCGTAGGACCATAAATTTCCCCAATAAAATGTTTTATTCGCAACAAAATTTCGGCCTTTACGCCCGTGACGACATTTAACTATGCCCTCGTGGTTACTGGGATATCGGCAGAATTACTCGGCGGTCAGTAATCAGAGTAGAATCACCCTTTGTAAGGAGAGCTGGGTACAGAGTAGGTGCTGTAGAAGCGACAGATTTTCTACTCTTTAGAATTGGATATCAAGTTGTACCAAGAAGGGTTACTGGTAACTAGTTAAGGTGTACATTTGGAGTACAGCCCTCTATGGCAGCGAAACGTGGACCATGACGCAAAGCGACCGAGAGAGACTGGAAGCTTTTGAGATGTGGTGCTGGAGAAGGATGGAGAGAATCAGTTGGACGGAGATGAAAAGCAAAGATGAACATGAGGAGATTTTAAATATGGTAAATGAAAAAATAAATTTGATGAAAGTGATAGATAATAGAAGAGGAAAATGTTAGGCCATCTGTTACGCCACGACAACTGGATCAAAGTAATATAGGAAGGAAAAATTAAAGGAAAGAGGAAAAGGGGAAGGCCTAGAAGAACAGACATGGAGCAAATTAAAAGAAAAAATAAATGTTTCATCGTATAGAGAAGTGAAAGGAAAGGCAGAATGTAGATTAACGATTACCGCCCGTGGCACACACAATGTTTTTCATCACACTTGTGAGGAAATCTTAATACAAAATAACCTTACTAATCGGCCCAGTATGACAAGAAAATATTAAAACAGAAAGTGACATTAGTGACATATATCCATAGACAATGCGAATGTCAAGTCACGTTCGGAAACCATAGCGGTAAAGATCTAAAATGGCCATTTTATTTGATTTTATATTAGCAAAATACTGAAATACCGGAATATGTGTTTACATGTATTTGCAATAACAGTTATCTTAAAATAAATATTTCAGTGATAAAAGTTAAAAAAGTAAGTTGGCGTTTTCTTTGAACATGATAAATAAGAGTAAAACAGAACCAGCGTTTCAAATTTAAAAGGAAAACCATTACGCCTTAGGGCGTAATACAGAGGTTCTTAAACTTTTTTTGGTCACGGACCCCCTACATTATTTCGGGAGCCTTACGGACCCCCTCCGAATACAATCAGAGAAAAAGAAAATCAAGGGTACATGAAAGTTTGTGTTGTATGCGCAGCCACCGACCCCTGGCTCTCGTATCACGGACCCCTAAGGGGTCCATGAACCACAGTTTAAGAAACCCTGGCGTAATAGGTTATTTACGGCCCGCAGAACCTACGTGTAATGACACCATTTTCGAGCAAGTGTGATGAAAACACTCTATATAGACTGACACATTATGAGATAAACTCAAGCATTCTAAATCGCTCAACCGAAGTATTGCTTCTGGAAGATGTGTTCCTTTCGCCGCCGGTATGAAGTCAGTCCTGAATGCGCAGCGTCTACTAATGCGTCAGTCTATATACATGGGGATTTGAAATTCAACGTATTCCTTGAAAGGGGTTATTCTATAGCTTATTTGCAATGATTTAAGTCCAATCAACCAGGGGTCAAAATTCAATGGTTATCAAGTTATTTGAGTTTTAACTTTTTTTTAAAGCCGCCTTTCGATCTAAAACTGCTAATTGTGATTTTGTTTATTATTTATTATGAAACAGTTTAAGTTTTGTAATTTGTACGCGAAGTGTCATAATGTTTTTTAAGTAATGACTCGAAGAATTACAAAATTTTGAACAAAATCTAAAAACTTTTGACTTCAAATCCAATAACTTGATAACCATTGAGTTTTGACCCCTGGTTGATTGGACTTAAATCATTGCAAATAAGCTATAGAATAACCCCTTTCAAGGAATACGTCGAATTTCAAATCACCCTGTATAGTGTTTGTGGGAGTTGTTTCCCACGTTGTTCCCGTTACCAAAGTATAAACACGAACAAGTAGTCCAACTTCGGCCGTTTAGGAGCCCGCGGCACGTATTCACACAGACGCGCGACAGCACGTCTGTGTGAGTGCGATCCATACTGGAGCATTGTTACGCATTCTTAAAACTTTGCTTGTAGAGCGTTCGTACACGGCGCGCACACATTCAAGCGCGCGATGTAACTTTTGTAGAAAGAAAAATTACTGCTATTATACTGTGCGGTTACTGTCCCAGGAACTCTTTACCTGAATATAAAGTATGCTATGTTTCAATCCAGGACTTGGTCTACCTGCATGCCAAATTTCAGCTCAATGCATCCAGTTATTACTCTGTTATTTAGTAACAAAACATCAAAAGATCTTCACAAACTTTCACATTTATTATATTAGGAGGATAGATGAAGGTTTTGACTATCTGTGCTTATCGATTCTCTTCGTTTTGCTTTGCCTCTTCAAGTAGGTATTGGGTGGCCAGTCAAATGGGTCTCAGATTTAGCACATTCCGATTTTACGTCGGCCAACTATTCGAGAAACCTTTAATATTTGAGACCTCTTACCCAATATCGGTAAACCTTGATATTGATACCTTTCCGTTTGAAGTGTATTTTCAATCGATTTCAGCTAACGAGGTTTCTCATTTGGCTTTTATGACTTAGGTACTTTTAATGCACTTTTTAAGGAATCAACATACTTATTCACTGGAAATATTTTGAATCCTCATAGCTTAATGCGAAAACACCAACGCTAAGCCTAAGCCTTTCAAAACAAAATGGTACAGAGGGCGCTGGTATCTCGATACAAATGCATTCAAAAGTTACGTGCGGTGCTGACAGAGGCTAATTGGAGAAATTGGATTACTCGCTGTCCCGGAATGACAGAGATGCGGGTTCAAATCCGGCATTAGCTGTAGTCGATCGTATTTGATTTTTCAATGCATTTGCTCAATGTATCTATAATTAGGTACTTTTATTACAAGCTTTTATTTAACCTGCAACGTCCGTTAAGTAAGTATGTAAGTTGTGGTTTCTAAATTTACATACCATTTTACAACCACTGTCTGATGTCCAATTGAGCTGAAATTTGGCTTACTTATGAAAGTTTGGGGACAATGCAAGATTGTGGTACTATCGAGATAACCTGATGATGGAATTGGGAGGTGGCCGCCGTGTTCAGGCTCATTTGATTAGTCTTGATATGCAGTTTACGATTATACAAAAGCCTGTCTCAAAAATTAAAATAGTGAGAAACTTATTTAACTTCTCTTGTTTTGCAAGTCCATTTTTATATAGATTTTGTACATTTAGTATGTAAACTTCCCGTAGATTTGATGATAGTCTATTAAAATACCGCTAATTAACAAAAGTTGTGTATGTATTTCGATGTGATTACTTCACCATCAAGTACCATAAATCATTCATGGGTAATTGTGTAAGCTTTTATAGTAAACTGCCAAGGAACATAACTGAATTATCTATTAACAAATTCAAGAATTGTGTAAAGCAGCGGTCGGCAACCTTTTAGCAGCCAAGGGCTACATAGTAGGTAACGAAATTGACGCGGGCCGCACTTTGTTAATAATTTGTGACTTTATACGGTTCTGAATGTAACGACCTGTACATACAAAATAGCCAGGGAGGCTCGCGGGCCGCAAGTGAGTGGTTTGCGGGCCGCGGGTTGCCGACCGCTGGTGTAAAGCGTAAACTCATTTCTAAAGCTTATTACAGCACACAAGACTACATGAAAGATGAAACACCTTGAGATTAACTGCGACTGAAAATCATTATATTTTAAAATAATGTTTAAGTTGTGTTTTTTTCTGTTTTTGTACTAGCCAATTGTTTTGACACTTAGAGACCATTTACATCTGTAATAAAAAATGGTTTTAATTTTTTATTACAGATGAACGGAACGGAACGGAGTTGTGTTTTTTTCTGTTTTTGTACTAGCCAATTGTTTTGACACTTAGAGACCATTTACATCTGTAATAAAAAATGGTTTTAATTTTAATTTATATTTAAGTTATAATCATGTGAGCCGCAGAGTTTTTACATTTCTGTAAGATATTTAGTAAACATTATTAGTATTTTATGCAACAGTTGTATAAATGGGTTCAAGAAATGCGAATTGCGTGAGTTAATAGAGACGCAATGAGCGTTTTTTGACTTAATTATACAACGTTGCATACAATACTTTTTCTAGGACAGATTTAATATATAAAATACAAAATTAATAATAACCTGCAAATAAGGCAAATATGACGTATGACTGACAGTATGTGTCTATGGTAAAGGTTGGTAGTTGTGCATTTTTACCGCAAAGTTAAAATAGAGCGCTTAATCCTTGACCTAAGTTTAACCTAGATTTAGAAGTCTGTGGCTGCTAGCAATAACGTAAAGTGACTATAACGACACTAGTGCTGTTATGGGGAATAGAGTATAGACTTCTATGAACTCATATTATGTATGTTCTTATATTAGTGTTCGTGACCAAGTAAAAGACAGATAACAGTACAGGAGTAGAAAAAAAAAATATTTTGACGTTTGGAGATTCTTTACACCTCCAAAACATAATATTTTGACAACGGAGACTCTTTACATATCCATGAATTTTACTATCAATTTATTTTCTATTATTTTATTTGTCTGGTTTTGACGCCTAGAAACCCTTTACATCTCTATAAATGTAGTTTTAAGTTAAATGTAATGTATTAACGTCATATTGTTGTAATACTTATGATGTTTGAATAGAGAAACAGGTGAGTTTCTTCCGGTGTGTCTTCTCACCAGAAGATCATTATCCGAAGCGCCAAAAGAAGAGAAAATATTTAATAGAATCAGACATGTAAAAGAGCCCTTTACTTGCAGAAATAAACTATTTTATTTTATTTATTTTATTTTAAAATAAATAGCCGGACGTAGCCTTTCTTACTAGAAGGGGCTTCAGTTATCTGTTAGTGCGGCTCCGTCCGGCTATTTATTTTAAGGCTGTTCACACAGCTGGTAAATACAGAGTAAGCGTAGATCTGCAATGCCCAAATAACATTCGCTATCAGTGGGGGAATATGAGTCGGGCAAAAAATCATGAAAAGCGCTGGGCTATGATGAGGTACCCTCATATCTATATGATTAGATATTCAGCGCGCATTCTACTTTTATCAAGGCGAGATTTAAGCATTCTCAACGGCGCAGTGTACGCCCAAAATCAGTAGGGCGCACGTCCCGTTTATGGACGGGTGTTAAATTATTCATGGACACATGTATCCAGCTTAGCGCATCATTTTTCCTCCAGGTGAGGCCCTCCACGTAGTGATAATATATGGGCCGCTCACACCGCTATTTGCCTAATGTTTTATTTAAGGGGTCGAGATGAATTAGGAGCTTGAGACGCCGTTTAACCGAAGGGTTTATTTACAGGAATTGTAGATAATAGGGTACTTTACTGGTATGTAAATCAAATTAGTTAGTTTTTAGAAGCTAAAAAACGCTGAGATAGTATGAAGTTACTACGAAAAATAATAGTATAACGTATTTTTTTTGATCAAGTCAACTCATTATTTTTTGTTTTTGATGTTTTAAACATAGCCGTTAAAGCTAATATGCTGATCTGGCTCGCTTAGTATAAGTAGGTAGTTCCAGGAGAGTTGAGGTGAATGATTACACACACAGCTATCTGAAGGAAGATGAAGTAAAATTAACCTATAGTTCGTGCACGTTCCCTATAAGTAGATGAAACTGAAAGTCCCTTATAATCCCACATAAGTTTGACTGGTTTATCATTACGTGTCTGGAATAAGCAAACGATCGATTGTGTTCTGTCTGCTAAGTTTTATTCAACCAAAAAAGACGCGTCATACTAAATTATCTAACTTTCTTTGATAAGTAAAGGATTTATTAGTTTCGAGAAATATAAGGTCCAAAGTTAAGTCTGGGGTCGGGTCTGGAGTCGGGTGTCGGCTCGGAATGGTACGTAAGTGCGTGAAATAAATAACGAGATTTTGTAGAATAAATATTCTACAAAAAATAAACATTAAGCTTATCTCACCTCCACGAACTAAGTTGCAAACATCCACTATCTTTTTTAGGGTTTCGTACCCAAAGGATGCCAGCGGAATCCTATTACTAAACCCACAGATGTAAGAATATAAGGAGATCGGACATGCCGGTCGATTTAGTATGGAAACCGCCTGTCGCAAGTTCTTTAACTAACACATAGCACCAGTAATTGTAAAGACAACGCACGCACACACCTAAAGCACACACACTTGTATATCGACGCTCCTATTGCAGAATACACGCGCATCATTTCCATGGCTGAGTACGTGCGAATGAGCAAGCGAGTCGTGTCAGTACGCACGCACACAACGATAATTGCGGGAACTAGGCCAGAGATACCGTGATATCGATATTGAACAATTGTCGAAAAAAGTGTCTGTCGATAATTTAATGTACCTATTGAAATATAATAAGTAAGTATAAATAAGTTCAGTCAACATTTGTCTCTGGTACGCTAGTAATTTGTTAAGTCAGTAAAATAGTTAGGCTTTGTTGTAGTCGGTAATACAATGAACTCAAAATATGATAAGGACCCTAAAGCCTAAAGTCCTTGTACAGTTTTTTGTAATTATACGTGCGTCAACAACAATGGACATTATTGTTGCGTGTTAATTTTACACCTGGTCGACCCCAAATAATGCAATTATTACCTTTATTATTTACTACTCTCTTATCTCATTTTGCATTTTTACTGTACAGGTAAAGGCAAGCGGCTAATTGTCACTATACAGAGAGAACACTATACTAACTCGACATCGTGGATCGAGTAGACTATTGGCTAGCCAACCTAACCTTATCGATCTGTTGCTCAAGTTTTAAATGGGCATTATTTAAATTTTTTTATGAACATAGAGGATACTTTTTATTCCGAAAAAAATACGGTTCCTAAAGGAATATACGTAATACGATTTCTACGCGGGCGACGCGGGGGGCAAAATGTAATATGCCATACAATTCAAAGCTTTAGTAAACTTAGGCATACAATATTTGATTTTTGCCACATAAAATACTAAAAAAATAAAAATAA
This sequence comes from Eudemis profundana, assembly GCA_947034925.1. NCBI lineage: Eukaryota > Metazoa > Arthropoda > Insecta > Lepidoptera > Tortricidae > Eudemis > Eudemis profundana. The sequence continues at coordinate 20,415,143 of OX344805.1, read as the reverse complement.
CTCCACAATTAAATTGAATTATGTATTTTCTATACGTTTAATCGCCAGTTTAAATAGCTAAAGGTATTACTAGTACGATTAAAAAAGTATGTAGCAAGAGAAAAGGGATTACCTATTTTGCACTAAAAATTATTTTAAAATGTCGAAATTAACTCAAAAGAGTTTTTTATCATTAGCATACGTACAAATCATTAGCTAAACAATTACACAACATTTATACTTCATAATATTATATTAAAGACAGTATCCATCCTTTCATTTTTAATATATTTTTAGCATCCACTAATCGTAGGCTGTTTTTATCGATACGTGGTGGTATAGGTGCCGCGCAGCACTATCCGCAGCGCACAATACGGAGCACATCGCTGCTGCACTATGAGAAACTTTGTCACTGAGTGTATCGTTTTGTACCCCGTTCATTGCGGCGTAAACACTGTGCTTTGCAATAATGTAACTTGTAGAGCAGCAATGTAATAAAATATATTAAAAGAAAGCATGTGTAAACTTACATGGATACAAGTCGGAATATTACGTTGAATTCATGGTTTTATTAGAAATAAATGGTATTTTCCTATGAAAAGTGATCCCATTGGTGTGGAAATTAATCAAATCACTGCGATGTTTGCAAGTAATTATTGCACAACTCGGCATTTTGGGAGAAAACAAAATTTTCTCTGTGATCAGCACGCGGGCACACTCGCTAACAACGGACGGTGTACTGGCGGCAGAGTATGCACAATGAGCTTACAGCTGAGACACGGTCGCCGGCGGCTTGTCCTCTCTCTAGTATTCTATGCTCTGAGACTAAACCTCATGGTTCACGCAAAGTCGGGGGTCAGCATCTTCGCTATAAGGATGTTCTAAGGAGGCACTTGACCGCCTGCAACATTTCACCCGATAGCTGGGAAGATTGTAGCCGTAATCGGGATGTATGGCGTTCTGTTCTACCATTCGATTTGTGTAAGATTGTCCCCTAATATTTATTTATTTATTTATTTATTATTTATTCGCGATAAGGTGGTAAAGTTTGAGGAAGCTCGCCTCCAAAATCTGGATGCTGCGCGCCAAGAGCTGAAGTCGCTGTCATCGGACACGATGAAGAGGACATCATCATCATTACTAAACCTCCGCTGTCTGTTTGTCTGTCTGTCTGACCATCTGTCCGTGAGTCCACACTCTAAAAAATCTGAGCTAACTAAGAGAGATTTTCTCTTTGTTGGCGTTAACTTAAATAAAACAAACAAGATATTAAACATATCAACGAAAGCTGATTAGGGGCAAGTGCTGTACGTGTGGACGGTTTTACCTGTGGACACTACTCATACAGAGAAAACGAATAACCATAGTCAAATACCAATCACTTATTTGAAAAGTATTTTTTTCATATGGCAACACTAGCTAATCGCCATCTTTACTGATTACAGAAACTGTGTGTTTTGAGGCTGCCGAAAGTTTTTGTGACAAAAAGTAATTTTTTACCTTCTTTTAAAGCATGTTTTATGTAAAATCTCTAAATGTTGCGGGTGTCTTTGCAATGGCATATTAATTTATATGATGTAAACGTTATTTCTACAAGATTTCGTTAATCGTAGGTAGCATTTATAGTGACCGGTATGAATTCAAAATAAAAACCGCCGAAATTGTACCTGTGGATACCTCCGTGAATGTACCTGTGGACTGTCCATAGGTACAGTTATACTGAATGTTCCTGTGGACAGTAAAATTAATATACAATATTTTTGTTTGTTTTAGTGCCTCGTAGTAAAGCTGGGAAAAATAGAGACAAGATATGCCTAGACACTCTGACTGCAGCTGTTTGGGAAGTAGAAAATGGAAGTTCAGTAAGGAAAGCCGCAGAGAAGTTTAAAATCCCAAAATCGACAATCTTTAAAAACATAAAATTAAATCACTGTCAAAATATTGGTGAAGAAGGCTTAGAACTCCTAAAAAATGATGTCAGGAGGATATTTAGCGATACTGAGGAGCAACAGATATATGATTACTTAAAAAAGCAGCATTACTACACACAGCATATTCTTCTGCTGACAATGGAGGCATTTTAAAATCCCATAATTATACTTGAGATTTTGCTAAGAATATTAGATTTCAAGAAGAAAAAAAGTAACTGTGATATGCAGAGCAACATATAATTACATGTTGTTTAATTGTATGTTGTTAATTACGTTATTCTAGAAGTTTATTCTGTTTAAAAGTATGTTGTTGATTAATGTCCGTAGGTACGTTACCGTCCATAGGTACGTTTTTGGAGTCCATAGGTACAGACAGTAGATGTACCTATGGACAAAATGAGTGTTTTTTTTAAAATGCTTCTATCCGCCATCTGCGGATAGCTAGCGTAGAAAACATATGTGGACTTTGAAGATTGTTTAATTGTGATTAAAACAAAATAAAGAATTCATTTATAATACGCGTAGTTTTTGTCTAACAACTGATTAAAAGTCAAATTCTGGAAAGTGTCCACAGGTTGAGCACTTGCCCCTAATTAAAACAGCAAGTTCATTAGTGATTAAAACAACAATCTATAATCTTGATAATATTAACAAATATATTCCTTGTTTCCATCATTATTTTCTTCTTTGTATGGTTCGATCATGTTTAATTAGTTACCTTATACATCAATGTTTGTTGAATCAAATCAGAAAATGGTTAATTAAACTATGATAAACAATCAATATCATCTTAGTTGGTGCATCTAACGTCTGGTTAGGCTCGTATGGAATCAAGATGCTTGATTATAACTATCACAATCTTGTTAGGAGCAACCAATTTTTTTTAGAGTGCAGGGCTCTAGCTTTTGAACCGTAATACGTAGAGACTACGTACGTACGTAGTCTTCAATTTTCACAGGATATGTATTTCTATTACCGCTATAACAACAAATAATAAAAAGAAAAGGAGGCCCCATACGGGACACGTGTTTGTGTCGATCAGTCACAGGACTGTATTTTTTGGACCGTAATAGGTAGAGACTTGAAATTTTCACAGAATGAGTATTTCTATTGCCGCTGAAAGATCAAATAATAAAACGAAAATTAAATCAAGAATCCTTATACAATAAACGTGTTTTTTTGGCGTGTATGTGCTATCGCACGTCTGTGTGAGTGCGGCCTCCTCCGTCCGGGTCCTAAACGGCCGAAGGTGGATTACTTGGTCGTCTTTATACTTTGCCATTGAGTCATTTTGTCAGTTGTGCGAAAAAAAATGTAATTTCACTTTTTTCACCTCCGCGAACGAAGTATAATAAATAAATTTGGCATGCAAGTAGACCAAGTCCTGGATTGAAAGTGAAATGTAGGATACTTTATATCTCGGTTAAGAGTTCCCTTGGGACAGTAACGGGAACAACGCGGGCGAAGCCGCGGGTAAATGCTAGTTTATATCGATACCTATAGACTCAAAGGGCGTAAACGCCGTAGGTGCTAATGGCGTTTACGCCCTTTGAGTCTAAAGGTATCGATATCTCGTATTAAACAGTTGATTGAGCGTCGTGAACATGCGACGTACCAGGGCAGCATAACTGTCAGCGGCAGCAGCGTGACGTATCACTTGCGCCGGCGTCATCAATCACGCGTCGGCTCGCGGTCGCCAGATGAGCTCGCGTCGGGACGTCCAGGGCACATCGGATAATTGGGTTACTAACATCGCAGATGACCTCTAATACACTCGAGAGTAGTGATCGTAAGCTAGTGCAGTTACTTATTGACTTAAGCTTACAGACTTGACTGAGTGGCTGTAAGCACCAGCTGGCGACCAGGTGAGTAAAGATTTCATAGCCGCGTAGTATTAGACTAAGCATTAGTCGTCTCCGAACCGGAGAATAAATTCAAAACTCGGCCCCCTAGGGCTCATTTCGAACAATGAGTTTTGGTTATCATCCGATGATAGTTATCACAAAGCATATGCGACGATCCTCATTTGTATGGAATCGTGCCAATTATTACGAGGCGTGCCGGCAAATTAATGGCTTTTATCTGCTATTACAATACATTACCTACTAAAGAAATATTGCTAGTATGTTTGCTTTGTTAGTAAACTAAAATGGACTCTTATGGCTCTCTGGCCACTACACCGTATCATGCCATGACCGTACTATGAACGTGTCGAGACACGAGTATGAGACTATGCCCACTAGCACGGTCCGTCACCGACCAGTATTTCTCATACCGTGTCTGATACGTACATAGTACAGTCAAGGAATTTAATTTCCTACCCTTTTCATTGAAATGTTGTTAAGCATTCACAATGCATTAAGGTCGAAATTTCTATTTCAGTAATAGTATTTAAATGTCAATACGTATTATTTGTCACTGCATATTAAAGATAACCTCTTTGCGAAGTCATTTGCTCATCTAATTACGAATACGTGTCAGTTGGTGTCAGTGTCAATCGAGAACATTTTAAAATAATTCCGAATCCAGACTCCGGAAAGTCTACCACAAACGTCGATAGTCTAAATTTCGTTATCTGCGTTCCTTTCATTCGAATATTGCAAGAGCGAGAAAGATGGACTTTCTTCGAATTTCGATTCCGCGGTTGTCGACCTTTTTTGATAGTGCCTTGACGTTCCAAATTTCAGTTCACCATGTCAACGTTGTTAATCTGTTACCTAGTTACTGACACAAAACAATGCGTGTGATATGTCAAAGTAACGTCGTAGTCTAGCTAGCTCTTATGATGACAGTATGCTATACGATATTGGACCTTAGGTGGGTTGGAAATTAAATTCCTTGACTGTACGGTCATGGTATGATACGGTGTAGTGGGCAGAGACGTTAAGTAATTCGAAGTGCGTAGTTCTATTAATGGTATTTATGCCACACCAGGCCATAAAAGGGCTTTTACCGCACATTGTACACAATACGGGAGGTTATAAAGAAAGCCTTTGTTTTGTAAACCCCAGTTGTGTAATGTACTATTTTCAATTATTTTTAAAATGTGTGTTTTTTCAAAAATAATATGAAAGTATTTTTGCCCAAGCTGAAACAGAGACACTTTGCTCGCGCTTTGCGCTCGCTCTTTCACAAACCTAAAACGGCGAAGCATGTCAGGGGAATAGGGTAGTGTCGCTCACCGCATGTCGCGGCTGTCGCTGTCGGGTAAACGCGCCAATTAGCGAACCGTAATATCGGCATTATTATGCGGAATCCGTTTATATTTGTTCCGGATCGGGGATCAAATCCAGCAAGTTTTATTGATTTGGTTCATTGGAGCTTTCATTACGAGAACGTTTTCCAATATAAAGGTAAAAGGTTATCCAATAGAAAGTTCGATGTTGAAATAGAATAAAACAAGCGGTATTGAGGTATTAAGTTGTTTCGGTCGGTTTTCCATACAAACCTAAAGGGGGTCATCATTTGCTTCCACGGCATTAATTATGTTTTATTTTATATCTTTATTTATTTAGTTTGCGTGAAATTATATGAGAACTCGCAAAAAGCAAATTTTGGGCCAAAAACATTTGGTTCAAATAATGATAATAGATGGCACTGGCTTTAAGCGGCAGATTGCACGTCCATTCTGTTTTGTTGTTGTATGAAAACTTCCTACTGTTGTGACAGCTCATAGCACCCGTTCAAGCACAGAGAGGCCGGGATTGCAGATGTTTGCGGCCCGAGCTGCAAGCGAGGGATGTAAATATGCGATCGAGAGCTTTCTTTATTACCTCCTGTGTTGTGTACATCATTTTATGTCGATATTTGGCCAGAAAGTTTTCCGTGCGCTCAGCGTGCGGTAAAAGCCACTTTATGGCCAGGTGTTGCATAAAAAAACCTTTAACTATTCGAGCGCAGCGCTAGTATCTGCACGATAGATTGATATCGTCCCGAATCCCGATCACGAAAAAACCAGTCAAGTGCGAGTCAGACTCGCGCACCGAGGGTTCCGTACAAACTCGTTAGTAGATAAGTGAATAATTCAAGAAGAACTGAATGGCGATTAGTTTAGTAGGAGCAATTAAGAATGAGTTTTGATTTTTACAAATTAAATTTAAAAACGGTGCAAATTAGGAAAACCGTTTTACTTTTCCTGTAATATTTAGGATGATATTAATAATCGGCAACTATTACAGATTTTTCTGTTCAGCAACTTCGGAGATAATAGGGGGAATGGTATTTTTTTTAACGTTTTTTGTCATAAATCAAAAACTACATGTTGAAGAGATAAAATAAAAACGGTTTTGGAATCTACACATTAAGTCCTTTCATTTGATATCCCACTCGATAAACTCTACTACTCTACTCTACTATCTACTTTTGATTTTCGACATAACATTTAGGTGCCCTTTAAAAAAAATTAAAAAGGTTTTTGTTTTGTCCAATAAGCTCGGGTTAGCAATTTTTAACACTATTCCAAATTTCAAGTCAGTAGCATCAGTAGATCCTGAGATATGTTGCTGTGACAGACGGACAGACAGACAGATAGGCAGACAGAGTCGCACCATAAGGGTTCTTTTTTTACCATTTTGGTACGGAACCCTAAAAAGAACTTGCGCGTACACAGAATGTTCCAATGTTTATTGCACGATTGTATAGGAGACGGCCGAAAAGGGCTAATGTTCGTTGCTTCTCACGGTGGCACGGATCCGAGAGGTTCAATTTTAATTAATTTATATATATATATAATTATCTGATTAACGGCAAAAACATATTACCCAATTTTTTTACGACCTAGAAAACCGCAAAATTATAATTTAAAATTTAAACTTTCGTAACCGCGCGAAACCGATGCTAGCTATGTTAATCTTTAGATTATCTGTGATGTGACGTCAATCCGAAATAGCGATGTTACGAGTTGATTTTATTCCAACTCGGATAACTCGAGTTGACTCGCCCGTCTTCTCGAATCGGGATTCGAGTTGACTCGACTCGCATCAACCGGATGGGATCCGCATCGCGGCAGCAGCCAAACGGATCGGCGAGTCGAGTCGAGTTCAGCGTATTCGTAATAGGTGACTCGTGTGCACTCGCATAACTCGCATTCGTTATCCGGTCCGTGTTAATTCTAGCTAGAGTTAGGTATGCGAGTTGATTCGAGTTGCGAATGAACTTGATTCGAATCAACTCGCTTAGAGTCTGATTCGAGTTATTCGAATCAGACACCTCGACTCGCCCATCGCTAAGCCGAAAACCAGCATTTGACATTTATCCAGCGTTAATGGGGAATGCTTATAGTAATCAATCAATCAAAACGAAACGATTACGATCACAACCTCAAAAAACCACCAAGTCACTTATGTCAATGTCACAGCAAAGCAATGTAGGACTTGGTCTACTTGCATGTTAACTTTCATCTCAATACATTCAGTTGGTACCGCGTTATTTAGTAACAAAATCCAAGCCACCAAACATCTTCACAAACTTTCACTTTCATACTATAATTACGATGCTACAGTTATATTATGTGCTTTGTCGCTACGGTACGGTACGGTATGGTACAACAAATATCGATGGAAATATGAAATACAAAGCAATGCGGCATGAAAAATGTAAGCCTCATAAACATCGCTAATTAACGCCCGGCATGGGCTCATTGCCGATGCAGCCCCGACGTACGACTGCACCTCACACCGTGCAGAGCACTGTACAGTGATAACCCTAATATTAGTTGTTATAAATGCTAATTAACGCCCGGCATGGGCGCATTGCCGATGCAGCCTCGACGTAAAACTGCACCTCACACCGTGCAGAGCACTGAACAGTGACAACCCTAATATAGTTATTATAAATGCTAATTAATGCCCGGCATGGGCGCATTGTTGATGCAGCCCCGACGCACGACTGCAACTCATACCGTGCAGAGCACTGAACAATGACAACCCTAATATTACTTGTTATAAATGCTAATTAACGCCCGGCATGGGCGCATTGCCGATGCAGCCTCGACGTAAAACTGCACCTCACACCGTGCAGAGCACTGAACAGTGACAACTCTAATATAGTTATTATAAATGCTAATTAATGCCCGGCATGGGCGCATTGTTGATGCAGCCCCGACGCACGACTGCAACTCACACCGTGTAGAGCACTGAACAGTGACAACCCTAATATTAGTTTTTATAAATGCTAATTAACGGCCGGCATGGGCGCATTGCCGATGCAGCCTCGACGTAAAACTGCACCTCACACCGTGCAGAGCACGGAACAGTGACAACACTAATATTAGTTGTTATAAATGCTAATTAATGCCCCGCATGGGCGCATTGCCGATGCAGCCCCGACGTACGATTGCACCTGACACCGTGCAGAGCAATGAACAGTGACAACCCTAAAATTAGTTGTTATAAATGCTAATTAACGCCCAGCATGGGCGTATTGCCGATGCAGCCCCGACGTACGACTGCCGCTCACACCGAGCAGAGCACCTAATTCATCGAGTTCAATTGATCAATTAATCGCCGCACCGCAATGAAATGAAACTTGCATACGAGTTCTCGCCCCATTCAAATGGGGTCTAAAACGTTTACGCCAGAATTCATCGTTCCATTGATACCTATAAATGTTTGGTGACAACCCAAAAGTTTATGGAACTTACTTACCAAACAGTCACTCACGCCTAGCAACGCTCGTGCTCGAGTGACAAATTTAGAGCTTATATTATACTCTCAAATGTATACTTACACTTACCGCAACTATTTGCTTTAGCTTGAACGAAATAAGTTCGGTATAGCTCGTGCTGGTTGACAATTTAGTTGCGAGGATGATATGTAACGCAAACGTAATTTAAACAATGTATGCCTCATAAGAATCGTTAAATAGGGACCTTCAGTAGTATGTGCTCATCGCCGATGCTAGTTATTTTCCGAAGCGCCAATAGAATCACCGAAAAAGAGCCCTTGAGGCCTACTTGCAAAAATAAATGATTCGATTTGATTTCATCACCGTACAGTGAAAAGTTGAAAACACTAAAATGTACACGCCCAAATTATTTGAACCATCACTAATACTTAGCACTGCTTGTGTGACATGTGTAGAGCTCGTATACATCCGTGACAGTAAACATGCTCTGTGACTGAACTGTTTGTAACAGTTAACGTGTTCGTACATAAGGTTATACAAACTTTTTTAGAAATGTTGACTGCTGCGGTGTGTAGTGAGCCCAGCCAACCTGCATCACAGATTCATTAGGTTATTCTGCGACATCTCGAGCCCAGTGCTGCCCGCTTGAGTGGTTTGTAGCTTAATATAGCTGACTCGAGGGTTTTTCTTCAGTATATGTTTGTTTTGACGCTCAGAGACCATATACATCTCTAAGAAACATTGTTTTAATTTAAGTTGTAGGGTCTACATTTTATTGTAAGAATACCTGATTTTTACGTTCCTGTAAGTTATTTTATTGTACATTATGTAAATGTAGTTTTTTTTTAATATTTTTTATTTGAAAGAAGTTTTTTTTTCAGATGCTTTACGAAGCGCTAATACTAAAAGTGCCCCTGTTTCCAGAATAAATGATTTAATTTGATTTGTGTTTATTATTGTTAGGATTTATTTACTTGGCCTTTTCGATTAGTGATATAAATATAATGCGTAGGAGTTGTATTTCAACTAAATTAGTTCAAAATCGGCGATGTTACCTATGCTCTCAAAGTGTTCTTGCCATATTGCACGCCTTTATATGTGCATTTTTTATAGTAAAAATGAAAAATAATAAAGAATAGCCTAATGAAAAAAATGCAGGTCAAAAATTTGCGATAAAAAAAAATCGGTTTAAAATTAGGCAAAGCTGTCGCGTCTAAACAAATATAAAAAGTGGGGAGGAATTGAGAACATCCTGTATTTAAAAATCTGTTAAAACAAGGCTTCTCGTTCAGAAAAGAACCTCAGTAGGTTAGGGTTCTATACCGTTATTAAGAGCGCAGGTCGAGAAAATCAAAATAAAAAAAGAATCAAAATCTTCTCGAATAAAAACTCGAGTGTCGCACGACACTAGTTGTTCTAGGTGGCGCTAGCTACAGTCCCATTGTGTACCATTGTATCGGGACAAAAGACATCATGTCGGGTTATTTCGTCGGATGTCAAGTTGGTAAATGGTGGCTCTTAAATTAGGCCGCGCGCTGCGGCCCGCGTCAGATTGTGGCATTTAAACGTGTCATTTGTTCAGTTAGATTAGGATGTAACTAGTTTATAATGTAGGATAGCAGCATTGTCACCTTTGTGCAATATTGTATTGTGTATAACCGGACAAAAAGTTGGAGTTATGCTCTACCAGTTGACTCTAACATTGACCATTGTAGATGGGGCGTATCAGGCAAAAATAAAATTATTTTTTGTAATTTAACATTAAGAAACATTACATAATAAGTAATTTAAACCTTACATCATCCAAAAATACGAACCACAGGGTAATGCAAGTATCGAAGTAGAAGTCCAATTATACTTAAATGATACGAATCTGCTATTCCGCAACACTGTAGACATAAAATATTTACATTTTTAATTTCATTATTTAGTTTAGAGATTGAATATTATATAGGAGGTTGAGAACCACATTTATCCACAGAATACATGATTACCGTTAATGTTTCGCAATCAAGCATATGAAAATACCTTAATCACGCTAGCGGAGCCGCGAGAAGAAACTAGTAGTTCATAATACAGTTTGGATTCGCAGCCGCTAACTAATATCTAACCTTAATCAAGCCTCATTGATCAGTTGAGCACTGTTCAGTATGGCGCCCATCGCTCCGTTAGTAATATCGCTATGAGCACGTTGGCGTATTGCACTACCGTAGCCCAACGTCACAGCTAGAGCTAGGCTTGGCTAGGCTTCGCTAGATTGAGCACTGAGCAGTATGGCGCCCATCGCTTCCTTAGTAATACCGCTATGAGCCCGTTGGCGTATTGCACTACCGTAGCCCAACGTCACAGCTTGAGCTAGGCTAGGCTTCGCTAGATTAGGCACTGAGCAGTATGGCGCCCATCGCTCCGTTAGTAATACCGCTATGAGCGGGTGCTTTTCACTTTATAGAACAACATTTAATATATTTTTAACCTATACAACGATCAAATTATACACTACTCAAATGATACAACAACTTTTCATAGAATCGACATTTGAGATATAATTTATTTATTAGAAACACCTTTAGTAGAATATAATTTACTATAACGGACATTTGATATAATGGACTATAGATATAATACTATTTTCTTAGAATAATCCAATTATATGAGAACAAAAAATATATAATCCATACAATTAGAAATAATACTAGGCGGATATAGCCTTTGGACATAATATTAATTAACGATAAACTGATAAAGTTAACAGTAACGAACTGCTGCAAATCGAAAAGAAGGAGGGGGGGGGGGGGGACGAAGCCCTCAGTAATAAAGAAAAATCCCCAAATCACCACTACTTTAATATGGATAGGTTCGTTAGTCACCTTGCGTTCCTCAGCGCGAAAATAGAAGCCACGCGTAGCGGGGCTTCGTCGACTTGCTTACAGGCCTCTGCACAACGTATTTCTATATTCTTATAAAAGGCTGAGGTTGATTTTTTACCCAGAGTCACAGTTCGAATTGCAAACTCTTTGACCATCTTTTTGTATTTTTTCCAGGTCCAGTGAATCCCGGCAAAACTTGAATTATGCGGCTTCTGTATTTACTGTCCAATAAAAGGTTACGGTTGCGTTTCCACAAGAGCTGTTCGAAGCAGCGAAGCGTTGTCCGAGGAAAAAATCCACCAATGAACGGCCTAGCCTCGCTCAGCGCGACTCGGCATTGGTGGATTTTTTCCTCGCACAACGCTCAGCTACCTCGCACAGCTCTTGTGGAAACGCTATGTCGAACAAAATAAATACACTCACGGACAATGAATTCGTGTCATTTTCTATGATAAATTATATAGCAAATGACCCGAATTCATTGTCCGTGAGTGTACATTTTCATGGTCAAATATCTTCAGTGCCACTGGACGATCAGTCTATTCATTGTAGACCCAGTTTGATTGGATTGGACTTGAATTTAATCTGCAATGATATCGAATATGGAATAGCTATCTATTCTATCTATAATCTATTCTATGTATTCTAGGACGCCAATAGATCCGTTGTAACTAGGCTTTCAATGTGGTGATTACAGTGTTACAAATGTATTAATAGTATCCCACTGAATGTACTGATTATTAAATTAACTTTGGGTTTAAATTGTAACGAGGAAATGAGATGTAGATAATTTTATAACGAATTAATTCGTACAATTAATATTATTGCCTTTTGTGTACAAATTTATCGTCAATCACGTCCCTAAAGTCTAGAATTTAAAAGAAACCATTTTAAACTTTTTTTATACTCCTTTCCTTTTTAGGGTTCCGTAGCCAAAATGGCAAAAACGGAACCCTTATAGTTTCGTCATGTCCGTCCGTCTGTCTGTCCGTATGTCACAGGCATTTTACTCAGAAACTACATGATGGATATTGATGAAATTTGGAATATAGGTGTGTTTTATGAGCCGCTACTTAGTTTGGTATATAAATAATTAAAATAAATATTTTTAGGGGGGGCACTCCATACATGTTAAAGACAGTAAAAAAAAATTTTTTCAGCAAATATCAACGTATGGTACATAGTTCGACAGCTCTTTAAAAAACACTATAAGGTGCCTAAGTAATGTTTTTGATTAAGTGAATGTATTTGGAAATAATCGCTCCGAAAATTGTGTAAATTGTGTACCCCCCCCCTCTATTTTCTAAACCGTGCGTCCGAAAAATATGAAAAAAATCACGAAGGTAACGCTTAATTAATACTTTCAACGAAAATTATTTTCAACAAGATCGAATTAACCGTTTTTGAGTTATTGCCGATACACTGCGCTTCTTAGCAAGAGGACGTAATTGCTATGAAGATACGCTCTTTTGTTGTTGTACTTTTTTTACATCGTATTTTTTACCTTATAGTTACGGCTATGGAACCCTACTCTGAGCATGGTCCGACATGCTCTTGGCCAGTTATATCTGTCTGTCATTCTAGTTTAATAGGTTTTAAACCTAGAATAATACGAAAACTAAACTAGAATGATACGGAAGTCAAAGGAGATGGTTAAAATTGAGGGCGCTTACTGAGTGCTCCGGTGGCAAAGTGGTTAAGGCGCTGGGCCGGAAAGGACCACCGGTGAGTACCATTTAATTTTTCTATGTACTTTGATTTCTTTGATTTTCTATGTGTATAGGAATGTAACTTAAAATGCTTTCGGAGGTGTACGTCAGATTCCGTTTTCGTCAGATGCACTTGTAGGTCAGATTCCGATTTCGTCAGATGACTTGTTGGTCAGATTTAGTTTTCGTCAGATGCCTTGTTGGTCAGATTCCGGTTTCGTCAGATGCCTTGTAGGTCAGATTCCGTTTTTGTCAGATGCATTGTAGGTCAGATTCCGTTTTCGTCAGATGCCTTGTAGGTCAGATTCCGTTTTCGTCAGATGCCTTGTAGGTCAGATTTCGTTTTCGTCAGATGCCTTGTAGGCCAGATTCCGTTTTCGTCAGATGCCTTGTAGGTCATATTCCGTTTTCGTCAGATTCCTTGTAGGTCAGATTCCGACTTAGTCCGGTTCTGTCTGATTCCTAGTAAGTTAGATTCAAATATATTTTTATTTATTTCATAGAACGTCAATTGTTGAGTCTGCTTGTGTTACTCGACTTGGCATGCTATTGCAGTTATATTTTTGTAAAGTCCGAGTCACATCAACATAAATGAACAATGATCCCAAACGAGGTAGGTACTAGGATATCAGAACTATATAGGCGTTATATTTGCATTTAACCTTTTCGCACACTAAAATGTGAAAAAATACTAACGCGTCACGCCGAATTTAAGTGTACCCAAGGACCTTAAAATAAATAGCCGGACGTAGCGTCGCGAACAGATAAGTGAAGCACTCATGATGCGCCGGCGCTTTGTGCTTACGAGCAGCACGCACACATCAACCAGCATAACGGGCCGGTCGGCTGCCATAATGCACCGTACTCCGTCGAATGCCAACGTTGACAAAAATGATAAAAATATGCCTTCTTGCGAAGTAAAAGTCTGTAGAAACAACACTTGTAACAGCAAAACAAATCAAGGAATCACTTTTCACAGGTAAAATAATATTTAAATCACAATTTTACATCGATTTACTATTTTAAATTATAACATCAAATATGGATAGCCAAAAGTCAAAGCCGGTGCCAGTGTGATCAATTAATAAATGGGGTAATTACCTGAAATTTCGGGAGATTGATTTTCTTGTTACAAAATTTAAAAGGCTATATAAAAAAATAAACAGACTTCAAAAACTGAAAAAAGGAAGATAAGTAAAGTTTGTTTTTAATCTTAAGTAAATATGCCATTTTTTTTAGATCGGTGCTACTCGTGAAAATATTTTGAAGTCAGTTAAATTTCTTAAAATTACTTTTTTATTTTGTCCTTTTGTTTATTTCAACTGTAACGACTTAATCTTTTACCCTGTTAAACTCACGATAAGTTTTCCTGTTGAAGTCGAATGAATATACAGTATAAAATATACGCATTTAATATTAATTATTTTTACCTGCCTATAAACCGAAGCAAAAAAAAGACATTTAAATTATTTCATCTCCGCGAATGACAAACAAGTGTCCAAAATGTTATAAAAAATACTAGACATTCATTCTGTTTTTATTATTTTCTGTCAAACACATTTTTTTCCTAATGACGATGACATTGACATTTTCATAGTCATTAATAAATATATTACGAATATCTTTTAGATTGGGGAAAATCTGATTTACATGGTAACACTGCGTGAACGCATACATGCTGACTCGGCGGCCATTGCTTGGCTTCAACCGCGTCTTAGACCGCGCGGTATCCTTCTATTTTATTAATCCATGAGTGTACCCGAACCTTATTTATTATTTTACGTTATAGCTACCACTATTGAATGAATGCTATGACTTTTTAATAGTTGTTTATAGTTTTGTGCACAACTTGTTCGTAAACTTTATATTTTATTTGGCCTGGTAATGCGTTTAAATTGGAAAATAAAATACAGCGGTGATAGACGCCATTTTTGGTTGGGGAGACTAATACCGTGGTATACCACGGTAATAGGTAAGATGGTAATTTGATTATTTTTGCTTTATCTTTTCTATATGTTGACGGTAACATGCTCTCTTACAGTTATTTAAATTTTGATCTATTGACGCTATTAAAGAACTATTTCCGTGGTATGGAATATATTGAAGAAACCCTTAATTTTTAACCAAAACTTCAGTACTGAATCTGCAGTTTCTATGGAACCCTGATTTTGTCATGTCGTTTAAATATTGTAATAATTAACTATATTTACATACCAGCTTTTTGATTTTGGTTTTATAGCAAGCTTATAAAAACTATGTTTGATTTGTAATGAAATTGCAACTGTGCCCAAAAGTTCTTATAGGTCGGATTAGATTTTACGAAAATCCACATGAAGTCTTTTACCGATGGTACGATCACATGACACTCGGTAATAGAATGTATGGGAATCTTTTAGCGACCCATTCAATATTTGTTTGGGTCGGTGATAGATATAACAGAAGGACCTATTACCGAGTGACATTTCAATCTTCTCTTAAAATAAATCATAACATAACATTTTGTTTTGATTTCCAAAAACCTTGATGCATTACGAAATAAGTAAAAAAATATTTTTGTTGTATGAGCAAGATATTTTTTTTTGTAATGATATATATGGAAACCCCCTAAAAAAGTTGTAACTACTAAAATATTATGGTGTATAAAATTCTAGTTCTCTGTGATGATGGGAAGCCGTGCCGACTTGGCTTCAAAATTTGTATGGAGATTTGCTTTCTGGGACACCCTAATGTATACACATGGTATTCTCACCCCGTTGATCCAAGTGAATGTTTTTGAAACGGAATCTGACCTACAAGGCATCTGACGAAAACGGAATCTGACCTACAAGGCATCTGACGAAAACGGAATTTGACCTACTAGGAAACTGACTAAGTCGGAATCTGACCTACAAGGCATCTGACGAAAACGGAATCTGACCTACAAGGCATCTGACGAAAACGGAATCTGACCTACAAAGCATCTGACGAAAACGAAATCTGACCGACAAGGCATCTGACTAAATCGGAATCTGACCTACAAGTGCATCTGACGAAAACGGAATCTGACGTACACCTCCGAAAGCCTTAAAATGAGGTGTAATTTACCCGCATTAAAAAACAAATAAAGAAACATCATGTTTGTTTTATTATCTACAATGTAGATTTTATTTGTTATTAATTTTCGGTAAGTACCTAAAAATTTTTTTTAACGTAATAGTATGTAATTTAAAAATGTACAAACCGATATAAAAACAGCACTGTTTCTTAAAAGCTAGTCACATTTTAGTGTACAGAATAATAATAAAACCGGTCAAGTGCGAGTCGGACTCGCGCACCGAGGGTTCCGTACGTGAATAGTTCAAGAAAAACTGTATAGTGGTTAGCTTAGTAGGAGCAAATAAGTATGTGTTACGATTTTTGAAAATTTCTATAAATCTATTTAGGAAAACTGTTATAATTTTCCTGTAATATTAAGGATGATATTAATAATTGGTAATTATTACAGATTTTTCTATTCAGTAACTTCGAAGATAATAGGGGGGAAATGGTATTTTTTTGAATGTTTTTGTTCATAAATCAAAAAGTACAAATTTAACAAAAAAAAATAAAAATGGCTTTGGAATCTACAAATTAAGCCCTTTCATTTAATATCCCACTCGATATAATAGCTCTACTTAAAAAAAAAGTAAATAAGGTATAAGATTTTTTTACTATCCAATAGGCTCGATTTAGCAATTTTTAACACTATTCCAAATTTCAAGTCAATAGCATTAGTAGATCCTGAGATATCTTGGTGTGACAGACGGACAGACAGACAGACAGAGTCGCACCATAAGGGTTCCTTATTTACCATTTTGGTACGAAACCCTAAAAATTAAAATATGGACTTTACGTCCGTGTCGCGGAATGCTGACGCGGCACTACCTGGGCTTGGGGCACTTACTATGTCGCTATCAAACAAACAATAACACGGTACCCTCTTAAAGTAAAGTGTATAAAGTTTACATACAACAGAAACGGGCGACATAAACTCATTACAAACGGCTTTGCCGCAAGCCGACCGCGAAATAATATCGGATTGTGCTTAGCAATTTAACTACAACTCCATTTTTTCTTCAAAATCCACCTCCAAACCAATATCAATCCTGCCACTATTAAAACAAAGTTGAAATTCGCACACCGCAACATTTATCGTTCCTGTAAGCAGGCTTTTACTTCACGTGTATGCAAATAACAATCTTATGACTAGGTGACAAAGTTCAAGTTCGTTCGTGTTAATGGAAATATTTTATACAAGCAGTGCTATTGCAATGTGAGTAAACATTTTTTCTAATCTTTTACAACGTTGGGAGGCAAACGCGGTCACTTTTTTCAGAAATTAGAAGGTTTTGTAGCAATTTCGCTGTGTGGAAATTAATTTCACCTCTTGTGGCTTGGCTGTCGTTGATACAAGCGACAGTATAAGGAACTTTGCAAGATGTAATAGCCGTATGATTCCATAAACGATATAGTTATAAGAGTGGGCTTTATCGCTAAAATGGCACTTTCGCATAGGACAGGGTAAATATTTGAAACCTGTATAGTGGTTCCGTCGGGCATTTGTACGATCTACTTAAAGGAAACAATACTGTTGTTTGATTTTGTACCTCGTTATCGTCCGTCATAAAAGAGAGGCGTGCTTCATAGATAAAGACTTCGTGCATTGTCATTTTAGTGGATTATCAACTCTAAGGCCTTTGCCAAGAGTTAAAATTGCTTTAATAAAAATGTGACTTTAGATGTATCATGCACTTCACACCCCTGGCGTTAACCTGACTACCTGAGATCCGAACAAAGCGAAGACAGCTGGAACGCCATTATTCTATTAATGCACTTGTAAACTATGGTTCATGGAGATAGAGTTGATAATCAATCGAACTTTAAAGGTGGTTGTAACGACTTTTTGCAATAACGCTATCTTGGTTTTTTTGAGGTTTACAAACAATCGCTTTGTTTCTTTTAAGTAGATCGTACAAATGCCCGACAGAACCGCTATACGAATAAATGATTGATTGGTTCCCTTCCTGGGATGAACCAAAAGTGTTGATATATGAGGTGAAAGCTACAGCTGCCGTCCTAGCCCGCTGTAGGTGATTGACCAGCGGACATAGGCCACCCCACGTGGATGCCATAACCGCTGACCATACTTCTCTTTAATTATCGGCCGACGAGGGCCGCCGCCAAGCCCGTCCTGAGCCGCGACCAGCTCCCGCTCGCCGGCGCCGACTGTACCGTCTGTCTTCCCCTAGCAGACGGCTTCTACATGGGCCACCAGCCTCCACTTCTTCCCCAGACCATGGCAGGCAATCTTGAAGGGGATGAGCGCCCTCGCTCACCCTGCAGTTAGGATCCCCACCCCAGGAACACCCCCGCAATTAAACTGACTTTGAATCTACATGTCTTTTATTATATACATATAGTCTAAGATCCCAGTATACAACGACCTTCACCGAGCTGGTTAATGGATGAAAAGTATTTTATATTGAATTAAATATGTTAATAAATATATTGCAAGTGGGTTGCCTAAAAAAATTCAGTCCAGAATATGATTATTTAAAAATTAAAAAAAATATTTTTTTTTAACTTTTCACCGTTTTGTTTAATAGACAAATGACATACCAATCAAAAGTATGAAGCCTGTAGAATATGCAAACGTTAGGTTGCCTATATTTTTCCCGTCATAACTTTTGGGTTGCCAGGCATAAACAGGTACATCATATTAGTAATTTGCACTGGTCTGGTTAATGAATAAACTTTATGCCAAAATAAAGATAATTTTATTACGAACACGGTGATTTAGGGTTGCCTGCGCAAAATCAGTCCTGAAGTGCGGTTGTCGAGTTTTAAAAAGTCAAAGCCCTTCAATCCCGGTTGCGTTAAGTTTGCACCTGGTTGGTATGTGATGCCAAGGAAACCAGGTGCAAACTTACCTCAACCGGTTAATATGAAAAAATTAGAATGAAGTCGGCATGGGTACATCGATATTAGTGATATGCATTGGTCTGGTTAATGAATACACTTTATGCCAAAATATAGACTATTTTATTACGAACACGGTGGTATAGAGTTGCCTGCAAAAAATCAGTCCTGAATTGCGGTTGTCGAGTTTTAAAAAGTCAAAGCCCTTCGGTTGCGTTACGTTTGCAGTATGTGATGCCAAGGAAACCAGGTGCAAACTTAATGCAACCGGGATTGAAGAGCTTTGACTTTTTGGCATTTTATTTTGGCATAAAGTTTATTTATTAACCAAACCAGTGCAAATCACTAATATCGATGTATCCGTGCCGACTTCATTCTAAATTTTTCGTATTAACTGGTTGAGCTAAGTTTGCACCTGGTTTCCTTGGCATCACATACCAACCAGGTACAAACATAACGCAACCGGGATTGAAGCGCTTTGACTTTTTAAAACTCGACAACCGCACTTCAGGACTGATTTTTCGCAGGCAACTCTATACCACCGTGTTCGTAATAAAATAGTCTTTATTTTGGCATAAAGTTTATTTATTAACCAGACCAGTGCAAATCACTAATATCGATGTATCCGTGCCGACTTCATTCTAAATTTTTCGTATTAACCGGTTGAGCTAAGTTTGCACCTGGTTTCCTTGGCATCACATACCAACCAGGTGCAAACTTAACGCAACCGGGATGGAAGGGCTTTGACTTTTTAAAACTGGATAACCGCAATTCAGGACTGATTTTTCGCAGGCAACTCTATACCACCGTGTTCGTAATAAAATAGTCTTTATTTTGGCATAAAGTTTATTTATTAACCAGACCAGTGCAAATCACTAATATCGATGTATCCAGGCCGACTTCATTCTAAATTTTTCGTATTAACCGGTTGAGCTAAGTTTGCACCTGGTTTCCTTGGCATCACATACCAACCAGGTGCAAACTTAACGCAACCGGGATGGAAGGGCTTTGACTTTTTAAAACTCGACAACCGCAATTCAGGACTGATTTTTCGCAGGCAACTCTATACCACCGTGTTTGTAATAAAATTATCTTTATTTTGGCATAAAGTTTATTCATTAACCAGACCAGTGCAAATTACTAATATGATGTACCTGTTTATGCCTGGCAACCCAAAAGTTATGACGGGAAAAATATAGGCAACCTATCGTTTGCATATTCTACAGGCTTCATACTTTTGATTGGTATGTCATTTGTCTATTACACAAAACGGTGAAAAGTTAAAAAAAAATATTTTTTTTAATTTTTAAATAATCATATTCTGGACTGAATTTTTTTAGGCAACCCACTTGCAATATATTTATTAACATATTTAATTCAATATAAAATACTTTTCATCCATTAACCAGCTCGGTGAAGGTCGTTCTATACTGGGATCCTCTACTAATAGGGCCTTAATCCTAAATACAGAACACGACTGTCTCTGGTGAGAGCGGATAGAAGAAGGGTTGAATGTACTCTTATTTGTCATGTTCAAAGGAAACGCCAACTTACTTTTTTAACTTTTATCACTGAAATATTTATTTAAAGATAACTGTTATTGCAAATACATGTAAACACACATTTCGGTAACATTAATTAAATGTTTAAATAATGTATTTCTTTATTTTGCAAATATAAGATCAACTAAAATGGCCGTTACCGCTATGGTTTCCGAACGTAACTTGACATTCGCATTGTCTATGGACATATGTCACTAACCTCACTATCTGTTTTAATATTTTCTTGTCATACTGGGGCGATTAGTAAGGTTATATTATTAAGATTTCTTCACAAGTGTGATGAAAAACATTGTGTGTGCCACGGGTGGTAAAGGAATTACAAACTCGTGTTATTAAAGCCCTCGGTTTCACCTCGGGCTTATAACAAACACTCGTTTGTAATTTCTTACTTACCGCCCTAGATACACAATGTACTATTGATGCTACGCGACGTAAGTGCCGACCCTCCATAAGGTACTTGAGCAATAAAAAAAATTGTTTTCATATATTTATTTCATTACTATTAGCGCTGATACATTAATAGACAAGTAATTGCATTGCATGTTTTTATTTTAATTTTTCATGTTATTTTGATCATGATAAATCAACTGCTAACCCTCATTTTGTATGGGAATCCGAATCGAATCAAAAACGACGCAAATTAACTTAACGAAAAAATAAGAAAACCCCTGCTATGAACATGAAACAACTTTTATACGCAAGAAAAACGTAATGATCAACTTAAAAAAAATGGTTACCAACTTTCCACATTAAGATGAGTTCAAAGCTTCTCCAATAAATTAATACTTAATTAAAACTTAATATTTTGATCAGCTAGCCTTTCTTTAGACGAAGTTCAGGTTTTGAATTTTAATTGCTCGAATAATTAACATCTTAATAACGGCTGACTTCGTGTTTTGACTAAAAGGCCATAATATTCGATACAGGTAATTGTTGCAATTTATACATAGGTCAAACATTTTTTTTTAATAAAACCAAGGACCATTAAAACAAGAGGACTGTCATTCTCCATGCTTTAGATCGTACCCCGACCGCAAGGGGATATCCAGGCAAAAACTAGATGGCGGTAAAAAACTAAACATTTAACGATGTTATAATTGAACAAAGAAACATAGTACAGTAACAATTAGTTCGTAAACAGCTAATAATAAATAAACTCTAGCATTTAAATACTGTGTCACGCTTGCAAAGTTGAATAATTGTAAATAATATAATTCTTATACCAAGCTTATACATAGATGGCGTTGTAAATATCGGGGAACAGCTGTTTGTATGGAGAATCACAGTCCTCTTGCTTGTTTTAATGGTCCTTGATATAACTTAGCGTTATGTGGATTTCTTGTAGACATCACAAGGTCAAGGGCTCTAAAACCTTATTTTCTTATTCACACAATGACACACAGCCTAAGCCGGACTTGAATCAACGCGCTCCTTTAGAGCAACACGGAACGGAATCGCCGTAGCGCATTTTTCTAATACTTAGCAGTCTGCCATTTTAGCAGGCAATCGCAACGCACACTTACATGAAAAATCGTATCACTACGAAACTAAAACTTAACAAATAAGACAGCACATTTTGTATTGAAACGGTGTAATGACGTGAGGCACAACATTGATAATGATAACTATGATAAGTTTAGCAGAATGCTACGGTAACCAGCGCGTGTTTGACAACTAGTAAACAAACTTGAAATAACGTCAATCAGATTTTTGTAATTTTTATGTTTTAAAGGAAGCAAATAATTATTATGTGAAACGGGACTTAATCGCGTAAAAACATGATATTACCTCGACGTTTCGGACGTGCCGTGACGTCCATGGTCGCGAAGGGGGGAGGGAGGGGGGGGGAAGGGAAGGGGTTTTGTTATAATAATGAGTGAAAATCGTGAAAGTTTAAATCAATAATTATTATGTGGTTCAAAATTCTTTAGACGTGAAAGGAAACACTATGTGGGTACGCAATTCCTTGGACTGTAAAAGGTATAGGTAAACGGAAGAACTTACCAGCAACGGTGGCTCCTTAGACGCTTCACATCACATCACTTGCCCTTTTACTTATTCGTATTATTGAACTATTGAATATTATTTATTAATTCCTAGCCAGGCCTGGTTATTTTGTTGGTTAGGGATTTAGTTATATATTTTTTCTTATTGAAAAACCGTAATCGGTATTTCTGCCGTGCTAGTGATATATGCAGTAATTACAGTCTAGCTAGAGGTATAGGAAATGTGAACCGTATTCGATTGGAGTAAGGATGACATTTCCTATACTTCTAAACTGCAAATACTGCATATATCGCTAGCACGGCAGATTTTGTTAGGATGAAGTTTATATTTTAGGTTTTATATTACGGTGTAACCACTATGTATTTGTATATTTGACGTGTTATATCTCCTTTTGCAGCGAAATACGGAACAATTCGGCATATTTACGAAGATTATTTCAGGAGAGTTACTAGATTTAGTCTGACGACTAATCCGATTGCAACTTAGTTTTATAGAAGGAGAAATTTTAAGGCCCTTGTCACCCGTTTGCATATCGATACCTTTGGGTTCAATTGGCGTACAGGACATTTTGGCGAAAATGAGTTATATATACAGTTTTGTTCAGAATTTCAAGCCCTACCGTTCTGTGTAGTTAAAATTTCGATATCTTTAAAAAAAGTGCCTTTACGACCCAGTTTTTATTCATCGTATTCGCAAAACTAGCTCAGGTTAAGGGACGTAAGTGTCAAGTCATAAAATACGAATTAAAAGGTGTATCGTAAAGTACGCCGGTAAATATAAATACTGTCGTATATGACCTATTTTTTTCTTGTTGTCCTTTAAGCCCTTAATTTCTCATGGTTACTTTCCATAAGCGCATAGTCGAGGTGGGCGTTAAGGACATGTTTTCTTTTACTTGTCCTTTACGACCTGCTTTTAAATTATAATACCGTAATTTGATAAACCGAATAAGGTTGTAAAGGCCAGGTATTATTTTACACGTCCTTTTCGACCTGCTTAAAAAATGATTACACCATTATTTGATAGAATTAAGGAGGTTGTAAAGGGCATGTATTCTTTTACACGTCTTTTACGACCTGCCTTCAAATTATTATACTTGTTTACATACCGTAATTTGATAAATTGAACAGGGCTGTAAAGGGCAAGTAGTCTTTTATTTGTCCTTTAAGACCTGCCTTAAATCTAATTATAGCACATTTTTTAAAGAAGAGCAGGGTTGTATAGGGATTAGCCTTTATTTTTGGCATTTATTGCCACAAATGTGTGTCTAAATTCTGAAATAAAAGCAATTTACGTAATCGTAAAGGTCTAAACTATCGATACCTTTAATTGGGTTCAATTGGCGTAAAGGACAAAAAACAGTTTTATTTTACAAAAAATGGCTACAGTATTTTGGTTTCTCGACCTATACTTTCGACATGTATATGAAAAATATTTGAAATGCCCGTATCTTTAACCTGTGATGGCAGTTCTACCTGTAAACAATGTATTATGGAAGTTAGATGTCCTTTACAACTGGTAAAAATGCTATCAATGTCATTTACACCCGTGACTTTTTTAGACATTTGGAAATGATGGGGTTGTAAATGACGGTCTCAGATGACTTTGTTCCAATTTCGGGGCGTAAAGTTAAGAGCTATGTAATAAAAATTGACAGTGTTCAACTTAATTTACCTTAAAGAGACTTGAAAAATGTAGAAAAAGATGATGAATTCATAATTTTTCATACTATTATACTTATTGTTTACATTAACAGTGTTTTACTCACTACGTACTCGTCCTTATGATTGACATCCTAATGTCGATAATCATTAGCCACTATGTCACTTCCATTATTATGATTTAGTCCTATTGGAAGAGAGTAAAACACTATAGGACATTATTAAGTTGTTAAGTTTATTTTGTAATGTGATATGTATGTTAGTTTGTAAGGTATTTATCTATGGGCCTTTGATGCCGGAAATAAATAAATTATTATTTGTATGTCTTTTCCGTACACGAGACAATGGTGTCCCGGCCCTTTGGGAGGCGTGCGCGGAGCCGGAGCCAACGCGTAGAGGCCTTTTCGACAATTTAATGAAAGGCAAAGTATACAGCCAGCGGATGCTGTCCCTGCCCGTGTCATGGGACGCACGCAGATACAGCCCCCGCCAGATGCAAGGACTATTGTTGATTGATGGAATCTAACTCTACTGGGCTATGGCGGTGGAAATATGGACTAAATACTGGGTTATGGATTGAGACATGACGGCGCCTGTCAGGAAAAGTGTCTCGTGACTTTCGTGGCACTGACAGACCGTGACTTGCCCTCCGCTGATGGGCCCCTGTTAAATAAATAGCGACATATGAGCAATGGCCTAGCTAGGGGCAACACCGGTGCCGAGGACTGCAGGGTGTCGAGAGGTGTGCTGCGCTTTCTCCGAGGGTACTCGCGGCGTTATGCCCTTTAACACTTCCACGCCTGGAGCATATAGCTCTCGCGACTCCACTCTGGACGGCCGGTTAAGGCAAGCCAGAGGCGGAGGTCCTTACACTCTTACCCATGAACCCTCCCTAAGGACCCCCAGGAGCACTCGGGTACGTGGGGTCGCTACTCCCCAACAGCTCGCCACAAGCTGCCCTGCGTTAAAATTTCAATTCACTAC
Organism: Eudemis profundana; assembly: GCA_947034925.1. Lineage (NCBI taxonomy): Eukaryota > Metazoa > Arthropoda > Insecta > Lepidoptera > Tortricidae > Eudemis > Eudemis profundana. The sequence continues at coordinate 20,389,882 of OX344805.1, read as the reverse complement.
CCAAATGATCCCACCACCCTCGCCAACTGTACTCTGTAGTAGCGTCACTTACTGACCGCGCATACAATTTATGTGACGAGGATCATTTGGGTAGTGAATTGACACATTTAAAGAACTTTCTACAGAGAAATGGTTATAATGGGCGGATTATACCACCTAGACGCACCGTTTTGCCTAAACACCTGGACTATAAGTTGAACGACAACCGGCGTACCTACCATAAATGTAAAGGGAGTGACAGATAAAGTTGCCAATATTTTAAAGAAGTTCTTGGTGAAGACTGTCTTCACTCCCCACAGAAAACTGGCACAATATCTACGTACGCCAAGGGACCGTTTTCCGCTTGAATGCCCAGGTATTTACAAAATTGACTGCAGCTGTGGTAGCTCTTACATAGGTCAGAATAAGCGCACTATCTCATGCCGTATAAAGGAGCACATCCGAATGTTTAAAAACAACGAACCTCGGAAATCGGCAATCGCTGAACATCTTCTGAACGCGGAAACGATTGGATTGAGTTGCACAACCCATACACCCTCTCGCTAGACAGAAAAACACTATATACCCAAAATGGTTAAGGAAGCTATCAAAATCCTCAAGTATAAAAATTTCAACCGGGAAGACGGGTTTCAACTGTCGAGCGTCTGGTATCCAGTGATCCGTAAGTTCTCCAAGGGAAAAAAGACATGTTCAGGAGTACCTAAATACGCGAAGTGATACTGTAAGTGTTGTGTGTCGTGAACGTGATCAAGTTCCAAGTGAGAATGCGGACGGTAGTAGTATGAATAACGCGAAGCGAACCCGAAAGAGGGTAGATCGCTATGGTGTGTGGGTAGACTACAACTAAAAACTCGCTGCATGCCAGTTACTCCGTGATAATGGCGCTTGCAACAGTGCCGAAATATCGGGAACTCACAAAAACAAACATACATGGTAAATATCCCGTCGTTAATAGTAGTTATTATGCCTAGCTGAATTCATCATCTTTTTATACATTTTTCAAGTCTCTTTAAGGTAAACTAAGTTGAAAACTGTAAATTTTTATTACATAGCTGTTAACTTTACGCCCCAAAATTGGAACAAAGTCATCTGAGATTGTCATTTACAACCCCATCATTTCCAAATGCCCAAAAAAGTCACGGGTGTAAATGACATTGATAACATTTTTACCAGTTGTAAAGGACATCTAACTTCCATAATACATTGTTTACAGCTAGAACTACCATCACAGGTTAAAGATACGGGCATTTCAAATATTTTTCATTTACATGTCGAAAGTATAGGTCGAGAAACAAAAAAACTATAGCCATTTTTTGTAAAATAAAATGGTTTTTTGCTTCTCCTCAAAACCAGCGTTTTGTCCTTTACGCCAATTGAACCCAAAGGTATCGATATGTTTTATGTAATTTGTGTCCTACTGTACTCCATTTAATGGACCTAAATAGTTGAACTTCTACTTATATTGTATTGCAAACAGGAAAATTGTTTGTCTCCTGAAATCGGTTGTAGTATCTACATAATAAATATCCATTAACGTTAGTAGTGCGCAGATCTCCACATTTTATTCACAGATATATCGTCGACCGTAGGCTGAATTAACGTAAGGGACATTGTTTTGCCTGTCCCTTACCGTAATTCAGCCTACGGTCGACGATATGAAGCAGGGCTCGTAACCGGTATTTTGCAAAAACCCCGACATAGCCCAATATTTTGTGTAATTATGCTTTTTATGTAGAGCTCAATAATGTATTTAAGTCATGATTTCGTATTTTTAGATTATCCGGTTAAAAAATGAAATAATAAACCGAAGAACGAAAAGAACGGAAAGAATACCGGTATTTTTGTATGGAGCAAATACCGGTTTCCGAGCCCTGATGCGAAGTACAGAGCGCAAAAAATGTGAAAAAGCCGTTAATTGTGACAACCGATCGCAAGAACGAACATTCTGAAGCATCTGATTGCATGTTTGCTTCTAGTGGCCAATTATCTTGCACTGTTCCATATCTAGGTTATTTTTTCGATCCCATATCTCCCAGATACTCCATCGAGATATGAACCTTGTGACGTGTACAATAAGGTTTCTTTTGCAATAATGGTGTAATAGGAGATATGGTTTTGAGAAGAAAATACGCGGGCATTTGAATACGTTGAAATGTTTGTAGTTATTAGTTACGTGTCTAGGTTGGTTTTGAATATTGAATTAGTATCTTGTTTTCAGAGGTATGAATGCTGTGACAACTATGCATACCTATAGATACAATAAGATTAGTTCTGCTTTCTTTTCTGTCCCGGTAAAGAGTCCCTTGGGACATAATCGAGTATAACGCGGAAAAAACCGTAGGGAAATGCTAGCTAGTATCGGACATTAAACTAAGATTTCTATAAAAAAATATTTTTTGGAGATAAGCTTTTAGTCTTTTTTGTATAATTGCAAATTGCATGCCAAAACTAATCAAATGAACCCAGCACGGTGGGTTTGTCTTATGTAAATTAGATGAAAGCGGCGTTTTTTACTGTACATATCTGATGTTCCGCGGCTAAAGGTACATTGTGGACGATGTCGCTTGTGCCCTTTTATCTTAATATCCTATAGTAACGGAGTCGGATACGACTAGGACGTGCAGAACCGGGAAATTTTAGTATGGTAGTACCGGGAATTCCCAGGTCATACAAAAATTTCCCGATACTGCACGCCCTAGATACGACGCAAGCGACAGCGTCTACAAGGTACCTTTAGCCGTGGAATAACGCATATGCATTGTCATCCGTTTTACAAAATTTCAGTTCAATTGGAAACCGGATAGTGGGTCAAATTTAACTTGCAAGATTTAATTACAGACAAGCAGACACCGGGACAGGTGAAAATAAATAAAAGCTTGTAAAAACGATCCAACGGCACATACGTCGTTTCGGCACAATATTAACGAAGGTAGTTAGTAATGAAGTTCGCGTTGCTTGTTTAGCGCCGCACTAATTAGGGCTGTGTCGATTGACAAAGGCAGCGCCGGTGTACACTCAGATTCCCGCCTTTGGCGCTTTGTTCACTTTGTGGGGACGGAAACAGGAGAATGCACGTTCAAAGAGTTTTGAAATAACATAACTGATTTAAGATTCGATTCAGAGTATAATATACGCTGCAAGAATTTTTGTATGAAATATAAATTGATATCTTTCTTTTTCTATGAAGAATACGGTGTTATAAAAGTAGATTTATAAGACTTTCCTGTATGTAATAACTAATAATTAGCGATTCTCGAAATCTTTCAATAAGTTTTCGATGGTTTCTATAAATTTGCATATCTGAGACGGCGACATGGCAACTGAAATTAACTATTTTGTATTTGTGGGCTTCGTCAGTAATAAGCATATTAGCTCCGCAGTAATTAGGGCTGTGTCGATTGACAAAAGCAGCGCCGGTGTACACTCAGATTCCCGCCTTTGGCGCTTTGTTCACTTTGTGGGGACGGAAACAGAAGAATGCACGTTCAAAGAGTTTTGAAATAACATAACTGATTTTCGATTCGATTTGGAGCAAAAACAGTGCAAGAATTTTTATATCAAACATAAATTGATATCTTTTTTTCTATGACGAATATGGGGTTATAAAAGGAATTTCATAAGGCTTTCATGTAAGCAATAATTAGCAATTATCACAACCTTTTAATAAGTTTTGGATGTTTTTTCATTACGTTTGCATATTTATCTAGTAGGTCGATTTATCAACTGAAATAAAATCCCTTGTAATTGTGGACTTCGTCAGTAAGGAAATTCGCAGTGAGATTGTTCAGATTCCCGCCTTTGGCGCTTTGTTTACTTTGTGGGGACGGGAACACAATGCACGTTTGAAGCGATATCTAACAAAAACAAGTGAAAATATAAATTTTCGTTCGGTGCTTACATGTGCGTTGAATCAAACCTGGGCAAGTAATCTCGAAGCTTATTCTCGTAAGCTTCGACATGACATAGGCGGGTCAATTGCAGAAAAAAATTACCTTTTACTTTTTTTGTCTGATCATGGTGTGTCTTAGGTATAGGACAAAATGCTTTGAGTAAAATGGTAATTTTACTCAGAATAATGAGCATTTTTCATTTATGAAATAAAAAATATTTCTGCAACTGACCCTAGGCAGAAAGACACTTTCATTTAAAAATGTGAATTTTACATAGATTCATCGCTTTCATCTGTTTTTTTAACAGTAAAAGGTGATTCAGTCTGGCAGTATTAAGCGTTGGCAAATGCAAAACATATTGTCACTTAGTCACCATAAATCCTGCATAGGTACGAGTATATTGCTACTGCTAAATACGGTCGCCCGGACTATGGACGGTAGCTTCTAGTCCGATACTATCGTGGTAGGCCGGGCAAGGTGACCTGGTTCGACTCCAGGCACCCCCGGTACTAACCCTGCCCGACCTGCGTGTCGACTGTGTGTGGCACACAGTCGAACACCCAAGGGTGGTCTGGCTAGCGACCTGGTTCGACCCCAGGGAACGTCACGGCCAACCACCCGGTCCGACTATCGCTACGCCCAGGAGGGGTTGCGAGTTAGTCAGATCCAAAAAAAAAAAATATGGACGGTAGGGGTAAAAGAGAACAAAGGGATCAGTTGAAAAACTGTCCAGCTAAAAACACTAAATAATAGATCAAAATCTTCCCAGAATGGCGCTAGCGTTGCAGGAAAGATGATATGAATTTAGAATTATTAGCAGTTGTAGGCGGAGTGGAGTGCGCTGATATGGAGGGTAGAGGTGAGGTTTAATATTTTTGGTGACTAAAGTAGGTATTTAATAAAGCGACAGTACTCAACTGCCGCAACCTTGCCTAGGCTGCCTAACTTTATCTACTTGATTTCATCAATTTCCTCTGGGACAAGCTGCACATTCAATACTTGATATTTGGGTGGATTTCAACCGCTTTCATCACCAATTCCGAAATTTCGACGATTCTCTTTAAGAATGTGTCCCATTATTTTGATAAAATCCGAAAATGGTACTTACTTTTTTCATGATTTGATCAAAAATTTAGTAATTTTTAGAAATATGTCATCATAATAACGGAATTGGTGATGACGGCGTTTGAAACGCTCATTTAATAGTTTTATGTGCAACTTGTTCCAGAGGAAGTGTATGAAATCAAGTAGCCAAAGTTGCGACAGTTGACGGTATACCAAATTTTACTCATCTACAATGGTAGACTAGTACATTTTGACGGACGCTTTTCGATACACAGAGACGATTCTCCTTACCTCTACCACCCTCTACCCTCCGTGGACTTTAGTTTTTGTTTTGTGTAAATCTAATCGATTGTGTACTTGCCGGAAATATTGCTAATCAGACAAAAATTACACAACAGTAATATTTACTCCTGGTGTACATAGTCTCCCATAATGTTTAAAAGCCATACTGTATTGTTAGTCATAATTATCGAAAGTACAACCTATTTTCTTTGAAATCCTTAAGTTTGCTGAATTGTTGTAAAACAAACCTAACCTGACCTGTTGTTTTCTATATGCTAGCGTTTTAAAAGAGTCTAAAAATATTACCGTTTAAGGAAAACAAACACTGTATGACTTTCGATAATTATGACTAACAATACAGTATTACTTATAACTTTATGGGAAACACGGGCATCCCATTTGGTCCACGTACAAATATCTCAATTCAACTCAGTGCATTTGGGTGAATCAACTTTTTTTTATTCAAAGATTGCCCTTTCTCCTTATTTGTTCACCTTTTGCATGTTTCAACATGATTTAAATGGAACAAGATCTTACATCTAGAGATAGATTACGTAAAAATAAAACGCGTTTTTAACAAATAAATAGCGTGACCCAGCGGACGAACCCTTATTTTCATACAAAAGTGGGGGACAGCTGTGTCCGCTGGGTCACTGCTTATAAATAAGTTATAATAAAAAATATTTGCATTACGTAGCTTTATGAGCATACACTTTATTCAAAAAATATCCGAATAAAGATTTCCTTTCAATTTTAGTCGGAGAAGGTAAAATTTTGTTAACAAAGAAAAGTTGATTCACCCATTTGTTCTTTATGAAATCTGTGGTCTGTACAAACTAAGTTAAAGCGGCATCGGTAAATCACGCCACGTCACGAGCAGCAGCCGACACGACAACGCATGACAAAAGTGACAACGTGTTTCATCGGATGACGACGCATGACAAACGTGACAACGCGTGACATCCGTCAGGCTTAACTCGAACGATTCTATTTTTATTCCGCGCTTTTCCGACGTAAAGAGAGGATATTTGATGTTGGATTAAAAGTGGAATGGGTAAACAAGTGGATTGATTTTTTTATACTTTTCCCAATACAATAAGTCTTTTCGGGAAAAAATCTATCTATCTATATACTATGTTATAAATGTGAAAGTTTGTGGAGACGTTTACATGTGTAGAGGTTTAGAATTTTGAATGTTTGTTACTTAATAACGGGCTAGCAACGGGATGGATTAAGATAAAATTTGGTATGTCTGCAAGTAAGGTTCTGGATTGAAACATGATGCTTTATATCCCGGTAAAGAGTTCCTTTCGGTCAGTAACGGGATCAGTGCGGGAAAATAACAATATTAATTAATTAGAAAATAAAAAAAAATTTTTAGGGTTCCGTAGCCAAAATGGTTAAAAAGGAACCCTTATAGTTTCGTCATGTCCGTCCGTCCGTCCGTATGTCGCAGGCATTTTACTCAAAAACTACAAGACGTATACTGATGAAATTTGGAATAAAGTTGTAGATGCCGCTACTAGTTTGGTAGTTAAATAATAAAAATAAAAAAATCTAGGGGGGTGGGGGGGGGGGGGGGGGGCACTCCATACATGTAACAGAAGCTAAAAATATTTTTTTTTCAGCAAACATCAACGTGAGGTACATAATTCGATAGTTCTTTTAAAAACATTACAAGGCTTTTATGTACTTTTTTTTTATTATGTGAATACTTTCGGAAATAATCGCTCCGAAAGTTGCATAAATTGTGTCCCCCCCCTTTAACTTTTAAACCGTAAATCCAAAAAATATGAAAAAATCAGGAAAGTAACGCTTAGGTAATAAATACATTCAACGAAAATTATTTTGAATACTAAGGAATAAACCGTTTTGAAGTTATTGCCGAAAAATTTCTCAACCAAAAGGTTTTAAGTGCCATTGATTTACACGGCATTTAAGACCTTTTGCCAGTTGTTTATTTTTAGCTTTATTTTTATCTGTATCACATTTCCTTATAGATACGGCTATGGAACCCTACACTGAGCATGGTCCGACATGCTCTTGACCAGTTATTTTTAATTGCAAATTTAACTACACGAAATTATTTAAAATATTTAATCTACGGACTAGGTGGGGGCCTGAACGCCTGGGGCCGAACCAGGACGTTTGGCCAGGGCCACCTTGACTTTTCGCTGATTGTTCAAACTGAGCAGCGGACCAGCGGGAAGGACGAAGCGGATCAACCTGTCCTTATGTGAGCGTGTGTATCGAACGAACCCTAAAGCTCGTGCTAGTAGCATCATGATAACAATCTCATGTTCTCCTAATAACAACGTACCTGGTATCTAAGCCGTGTATGAGTTAGTGGTCGTGTTTTGGTTAATTGAGTTGCAGACTACCTTATTTTATGATTAAAAAATCAGTTTTATCACTAGAATATACCTGAAGGCTTATGATACTACGCTTTGTTACGCGATAAATAAACGATAAAGCATCCGTTACTCTCACACCCTATTTGTCAGAACGTTACAGATGCTTTATCATTTATTTATCACGCGACAAAGCGTAGCATCATAAGCCTACTGGGAGCATCGAAATGTAATGTATGGAACGATAACGTCTTACAAAATTTACGTTGAAATTTGCCCCATAACGCCCGCTTTGTAAAATCAATCAGTACTTATGTATCAACTGGTATTGATAACCAACTTAATGTTTACTATATGTGAGTCTAAAATCATTTTTGACAAATATTAGTATTCAGTTTGAGAAAACTTAATATTTGGATAGGTTGCATATCGTATAAACGACAAAAATCACTCATTGGTTACAAAGCTACTGACGGGAGAATTTCATTGGCCGCTACAGGTTTTTCTTCAGTACTAAGTGCTAGCTCCGCCCCGTTAGTACTTACTCCGTGGGGCCGATTTTGAGCTTCAGTTACGCTTCCATACTTATTATATTTCGATGCCTGGAAGACGAAAGAAGTAGGTAAAACCTTAAGTTTGAAATTCTTGAGTTTAAGTAATATTTACTATCAAAATATACGCTATACTTACTTACAATTGGTTTAAAGTTAATTTCGAAAAGATTTTCTTTAATTATTATTTACATGGTAACAGAGAAAAACATGACCTCCACTCCACACCGAGTGGGTACAAACCACACAATAACAATTTTAAAAGGCCCTCCCAGTAACCCAATCCTTTTTAATCAGGCTAATAAATGTATTCATTTAGAACATGAACCCGTTCGGGTTGCGATCCCAAAATCCAAAATGGCTGACACAAGATGGCGGCTAATAGAAAATTACCCGGATCCCAGGCTGTAAATTCGCCGGTTAAAATTTAGCTGACGGGGTATTGGCTTAACTTTGTTGCCTGTCAGGCTGTTATCGGTTAGCTTAATTTTGTAGGTTCGCGAAGCGACCAGAAAATTGATCTTTATGGAGAAGTTAATGGCTTGGAATTTAGAGTTTCGTCCGATGAAGCACGGAACCTATCTAATCTATCTATTTATTGTCTATTATTTTATTTGTCGTGTTTCGACGCCTAGAGACCTTTTACATGTCTAAAATGTAGTTTTAAGTTCCTATATGTAACGTATTAGTGACATATTGTGGTAATACTTAATATGTTTCAAATGAGAAACTGGTGAGTTTCTTCCGGCACAATAGAAGGTCATTTATCCGAAGTGCCAAAAGAAAAACAATGGAATCAGACATGTGAAAGAGCCCTTGAGGGCCTACTTGCAGAAATAAATGATTTTTATTTTTTTATTTATGTAACCAAATCCTAAAAGGATCAGCCACGTGGATTTACGGTGTATAGGACCAGGAAATTTTAGTATGAGAGTACCGACGATTCCCGGTACTGCCATAGTAAAATTTCCCGGTTCTTCACACTCTCTGGGCTGATCGTCTCTTCCGCTAGCTGTAGATTTTCCCGAAACCAACAATACAATAGGTACCGTAAACTCAGGTTTCTATGGACCTGCACACAACTACGGGGCATTTCTTCAGAAATATATCTGCGGTCACCTCAGTAATATTGCCCTTTTTCATACTAAATATATGGAGACAGATGAATGAGTCGCAGACATATTTCTGAAGAATAGCCCTACGATCCAAACTAAATTATTATGCATTCTCGTGTAGAAAGTTGCACATTAATTAAAACTAGAGCTATATTATACGACACGTCTAGCCTAGTGGAAGTGACACCGCCTACGAAGCTAGAGGTCCCGGGTTCAAATCCTGGTAAGGGCAAATATTTGTGTGATGAGCACGAGTTGTTCCTGAGTTATGGATGTTTTCTATCTACACTCACGGACAATGAATTCGGGTCATTTTCTTTGAACAATTATATAGAAAATTATCCGAATTCATTGTCCGTGAGTGTATTTAAGCAGGTATTTATCTATATAAGTGTAGGTATATCGTCCTTTACATAGTATCCATAATGCAAGCATTGCTTAGTTTGGGACTAGGTCGATTTGTGTAAGATTGTCCCCACTATATTTATTTTATTTCTTTATTTTTATTATGCAGTAAATTTCAATTATTGTCATGGTTCACAAGACAAAAGCCAAAATTGGCATGGCACAAGGGAATACTCCATAGTTTGGACCATATAAGTGTGCATTGGAGTGTAAAAACTTCAGTTTACGGCAGGGCTACGATACAAAAATACCGGTATGTTTTCCGTTCTTTTCGTTCTTTGGTTTATTATTTCATTTTTTAATAGGACAATCTAATAATATGAAGAAATCACTTAAATACATTATTGAGCACTACATAAAAAACATAAAATAAGTTGTTCCATACAAAAATACCGGTATGTTTTCCGTTCTTTTCGTTCTTTGGTTTATTATTTCATTTTTTAATACGACAATCTAATAATACGAAGTAATCACTTAAATACATTATTGAGCACTACATAAAAAGCATAAAATAAGTTGCTCCATACAAAAATACCGGTATGTTTTCCGTTCTTTTCGTTCTTTGGTTTATTATTTCATTTTTTGATAGGACAATCTAATAATACGAAGTAATCACTTAAATACATTATTGAGCACTACATAAAAAGCATAAAATAAGTTGTTCCATACAAAAATACCGGTATGTTTTCCGTTCTTTTCGTTCTTTGGTTTATTATTTCATTTTTTGATAGGACAATCTAATAATACGAAGTAATCACTTAAATACATTATTGAGCACTACATAAAAAGCATAAAATAAGTTGCTCCATACAAAAATACCGGTATGTTTTCCGTTCTTTTCGTTCTTTGGTTTATTATTTCATTTTTTGATAGGACAATCTAATAATACGAAGTAATCACTTAAATACATTATTGAGCACTACATAAAAAGCATAAAATAAGTTGTTCCATACAAAAATACCGGTATGTTTTCCGTTCTTTTCGTTCTTTGGTTTATTATTTCATTTTTTGATAGGACAATCTAATAATACGAAGTAATCACTTAAATACATTATTGAGCACTACATAAAAAGCATAAAATAATTCAAATGATTGGGCTATTTCGGGGTTTTGCAAAATACCGGTTCCGAGCCATGGTTTACGGCACTTGAAAGTGGTCATAGTCGTATTTGGGCCATTCTCATTTTTGCGCACACAGTCACTACCGTCAAACCGTGGCTTTGATTGTTCTTTGTTATCATGAATTCTTTTTATCACATGGATGAGTGAATTCATGACAGCATTCATTTTGTTTGATCAGTTAGAAATAATAATGAGGCCCACTGTAGTGAGTGTGCACAAAAATAAGAATATCTCATTTATAGACCAATATTTACAATGCCTTTATTTAGTTCGACTAAAAGAATTCTTTGTCAAGTAGTATTTTTTTTGTATATTTGACCCTAGAGCCTGCTTATAGGCAATTCAATGGAAATAAAATCAAATTGGTCCGCAATACAAACATTGTTTAAGAAATTTACACACAGTTGATTCGAAATTTTTTTGTAAAATTATCCTTTTCAAACCGTCAGAAATATTTTTCTATATTAAGATATTTTCTCTTTATTCAGGTTTGTACTTCAAATGCCAAAGGTTTCGGTAACATTTTCTAGTAATTCAAGTATAAATAATGTAAAACACAATATACTTATCCCACGTCACAGACACCATTCAAAACGTCTTCATTGTACTTTTAGTCAATAATAAAACTCCTTGTCCGGAGCCAAGACTGCAAAACGCGAGATTACCGGCTTCTATACCGGCTGTGGGGTCGCCACGTACCCGCGTGAGACTAGGACAAGTTGTGTAGTTACTATGCCATTATATGGGGTAAATAAGGAGTAACCATGATTTTGGATAATTTGTCCTTAGAGGTTGACCAGGAGGTATTAGTAAGCACATATTCAACACTTCTTTATTATAGTAAATAATAAAACTGCTTGTGCGGAGCCAAGACTGCCAAACGCGAGATTACCGGCTTCTATTTATACCGTCTTATGGAGTAAATAAGGAGTAACCATGATTTTAGATAATTTGTCCTTAGAGGTTTACCACAGATAAGGTATAGTAAGAATACATTCAACACTTCTTCGTTATAGTCAATAAAAAAACTCCTTGTCCCGAGCTAAGATTGCAAAACGCGAGATTACTGGCTTCTATACCGGCTCATTATAAGATTCAGAAAAGAAACAAGTGCGAGGCGGACTCGCGCACCGAGGGTTCCGTACCAACTCGTAAGTAGATACGTAATAGTTTAAGAAAAACTGTATGGCGGTTAGTTTAGTAGGAGCAAATAAGTATGTATTACGATTTTTGCAAATTTCTCAAAAACGGTGCAAGTTAGGAAAGCCGTTATATATTTCCTGTAATATTTAGGACAACATTAATAATTGGTAATTATGATAGATTTTTCTGTTCAGTATCTTCGAAGATAATAGGGGGGGAATGGTATTTTTCTTAACGTTTTTCATCATGAATCAAAAACTACGTATTTAAGAAATAAAACAAAACCATTGTTTTAATCTACAAATGAAGCCCTTTCATTTGATATCCCACTCGATATAATAGCCCTACTTTAAATTTTCAAAGTCCCATTACGGACCCCTTTAATAAAAATGTAAAAAAGTTACAAGATTTTTTTACATTCAATAGGCTCGGGTTAGCTACTTTTAATACTATTCCAAATTTCAAATCGATAGCAGCAGTAGATCCTGAGATATCTTGCTGTGACAGACAGAGTCGCACCATAAGGGTTCTTTTTTTACCATTTTGGTACGGAACCCTAAAAAGATGAAAATTAACCTTATCTACAACATTAACTTTGTTCATCAGTACTATGTATCGCAGCTAATTTTTTAAAGATAAACACATTAGCCATAGAGACCTGACCATTAGCCTGGATTTACGCAGCAGCCATAATGGCTTCCAAGATAATAAAGGATAATTAGCTTTGGCTACAGAGCTCTGATTTATCTACTTGTTTTCCACTATATTAGGGGTATCGCGGTCATTAAGGAGACAAAAGTTTCTTTTGATCGCAGTCCGGGTGGGTGAGGTAACAACAAATTTAATAGTGCTAGGGTCATCCACAAAATATGTTACTATTTTTCTGATTTCTATACTTTCGTAAATTTGAGAGTATCTTAAGATTTCTTGAGGATTTCTATGAAAACGTGAAACGAAAAAGTGAGAATCTTGAAATATTCTTATAGGAATAATCTGAAACTGATCGTTTTGCGTGTGAGAATGGATTCTGATGAATTAGAATACACCCATATAGGAATTTAAATGTACAATAGGCCTCGTTGCAGCCTCGGTTTTGGACAAGGATTTGGACTTTTGACTACAAGGATGTTGCGTCAATATATACACTGTATATTATGACAAGGATGGCTTAAAAACATTATCTTATCTGCAGGTTCCGGATCACCTTTGGTCACCTTGGTTGGTATGGTATAATCCAATATCTGCTCCAGTTTGATTAATGGTGTATTCAACTTGATGTGTTTCTTTACACAATCTAAATATCGAGTTACATGTACATTCGCAGAGACCAGCACTATTCCTTAGGTTTTCCAAAGAAGACTGCCAGTCCATCTTTCAACTTCATATTTCATTTTTTCAATCTACAACTGCCTGCATGTCATAACCAACCTCAAAAAGGATCTAGTACTAGACTAGATGATAAGTAACTAGCGCCCTCTCTTCGACTTTATCCTAGTCAATAATCAGACATTTTTGGCTAATGTAACGTTGTTATTTCATCACTATACGTTTGTACTTACATTGCATATTTTTTCAAAAAAGTAACTCTGAAGTATCAATTTTATTTAATCGTATGGCATTTACAAGAAATAGGCATTAAGTACAAATTGCAATGTTATCATCAGAAGTATCAATAATAAGTAGGTACTAAAACACAAGTCGTTTTTTAAATGTTTGTCTATAATTCTATCTGTCTGTTCATGCTTCACACAAAAACTACCAAACCGATTTCCACGAAATTTAGTATACATATAGGTCAACTATCACCCACTTAACATAATACGGTCCTTTTTAGCAAAAAAGAGACATTCACCGTTTTGCGAATTTCTTAACGACGATGCAAGTTAGGAAAACCGTTATATTTTCCTGTAATATTTAGGATGAAATGAATAATTGGTAATTATTAAAGATTTTTCTGTTTAGGAACTTCGAAGATATTTTTAACGTGTTTCGTCCTAAATCAACAAGTACATAATTAAGAAAAAAAATAAAAATGGTTTTGGAATCTACAAAATAAGCCCCTTTATTTGATATGCCATTTGATATACCTAATAGCCTAGCTTTAAATTTTGGACCTCCCGTTTCGTTTTCTACTCATGTACTACTGTTATCTGTCTTTTACTTGGTCACGAACACTAATATAAGAACATACATAATATGAGTTCAGAGAAGTCTATACTCTATTCCCTATAACAGTACTAGTGTCGTTATAGTCACTTTACGTTATTGCTAGCAGCCACAGACTTCTAAATCTAGGTTAAACTTAGGTCAAGGATTAAGCGCTCAATTTTAACTTTACGGTAAAAATGCACAACTACCAACTTAACAAACAATTAAATTCCTACGGTTTTTAAGAAAAACAAAACTTTCCGAACTAAATTCATTGATGCCAACATAAAAAAAGTATTTTTAATTTAAGTACCTATATTTTATTTTATAAAAAAATATTTTAAATTTAAAAAAAAAGTTTACCATAGACACATACTGTCAGTCAAACGTCATATTTGCCTTGTTTCCAGGTTATGATTAATTTTGTATTTTATAATTTAAAACCTCGTCGTAGAAAAAGTATTGTATGCAACGTTGTATAATTAAGTCAAAAAACGCTCATTGCGTCTCTATTTGCGATACTCACCGCATTCGCGGCTCGTATCGCAACTCACGCAATTCGCAATTTTTGAACCCACTTATACATACAACTGTTGCATAAAATACTATAAAAGGCTCGGTTTAATTACTTTTAAAACTATTCCAAATTTCAAATCGATAGCAGCAGAAGTTCCTGAGATATCTGACTGTGACAGACGGACAGACAGACAGACAGAGTCGCACCATAAGGGTTCCTTTTTAGGGTTCCGTAGCCAAAATGGCAAAAACGGAACCCTTATAGTTTCGTCATGTCCGTCCGTCCGTCCGTCCGTCCGTCCGTATGTCACAGGCATTTTACTCAAAAACTACACGATGGATATTGATAAAATTTGGAATATAGGTGTCTTGTATGAGCCGCTACTTAGTTTGGTAGTTAAATAACTAAAATAAATATTTTTAGGGGGGGCACTCCATACATGTTACAGAACCTAAAAAAAATTTTTTTCAGAAAATATCAACCTGTGCTACATAGTTTGACAGCTCTTTCAAAAACATTTTAAGGTTCTTAAGTAAGGTTTTTGATTAAGTGAATACCTTTGGAAATAATCGCTCCGAAAGTTGTGAAAATTGTGTCCCCCCCCTCTATCTTCTAAACCGTGTGTCCAAAAAATAAAAAAAAATGCAAAGTTAACGCTTTATTAAAACTTTCAACGAAAATTATTTTCAACAAGATCGGATTAACCGTTTTTGAGTTATTGCCGATAAA
Organism: Eudemis profundana; assembly: GCA_947034925.1. Classification (NCBI taxonomy): domain Eukaryota; kingdom Metazoa; phylum Arthropoda; class Insecta; order Lepidoptera; family Tortricidae; genus Eudemis; species Eudemis profundana. The sequence continues at coordinate 20,374,564 of OX344805.1, read as the reverse complement.
CTGCGCTTCTCAACAAAAGGACGTAATTGCTATGAAGATACGCTCTTTTGTTGTTGTAATTTTTTACATCGTATTTTTTACCTTATAGTTATTTCCCTTATAGTTAGGGCTATGGAACCCCACACTGAGCATGGTCCGACATGCTCTTGGCCAGTTTTTTACCATATCGATACGGAACCCTATAATAACCGGAAACCCGTCTCACCCAAAACATACCCACAACACAAGCGCTGGAAATAATAAAATATGACACAACTGGGAACAATAAGTCCGAACGCAATATTTATATAACCGTTGAATTATGTCCGGGGCGGATCACCGTTCCGCCTTCCCTTCTTACTTGTCATTCTATTGTAGCTAAAAATACAAGTTATTTCTTTGTAAAAACGCGTTTCAGTATCTCAATTGACTGAAGGGTAGGAAAACATGAAGATGAATAAGCATTTGTTTCCACAAATTAAGTAGCAACGAGCAAGGAAGGGACTGTTACTTTGTGCCTTAACTAAGTACAACTCACCAATACGCCTCGCGATATGACTCACGAAGTGGGATAATAGCCAGTACAGGTCGTGTCACGTAAAAAGAACGCTGGAAGAAAGTAGAGGGGGTGTGTTTGCGCATTGTTACACCCGCGCACGAAAGTACTATGTTTATTGTTTTACTTTTGAACTAGCCTTTTGCTCGCGGCGCGGTTCGATTAACCCGCCCTCCCCGCGTCGCGCCTCATACCACCAAATAGATCGATAAATGGCCTAATGCGCAGCTTGACAACCAGCGTTCTTTTTACGTGACGCGACCTGTAAGCAATAATTAACTATTAGTATTCATTAACCTAGATTTTGTGACATACCGTGAACGACGGATCCAAAGATGTATCGGGATCAGGAGCGGCATTCATTGATCCACAAATGGACATCAAAGTAAAATTTAGTATTCAAGCGAATATATGAATAATGCATACTGAATTAATTGCTATATATGAGTCCTTGGCTTATATTCTATCGGTGGATTGCTGTCGATTTGTTATTTTGTCAGACTCAAAGAGTGCCCTCCTACATTCGGCTTGGTTAACCTCGAGCAGTCGAGGATTACCGATAGCCTATTACATTCTAGAAGCCATCGGTAGAATCCAAGCGGCGCGTAAAACCGTGCAGATTCAGTGGATACCCTCTCATGTAGGCATATGGGGTAACGAGGAAGCGGATCTAGCAGCCAGACAGGCCATTAATGAAGGGGACCCTTACATATGTTTAGCGGTGCATAGTGAAGTTCTGGGCGAGGTTAAGGAAAAATGTCGAAAACAATGGAAAGAATACTATGACGAGCGCTCACTATCAAAAGGGATTTGGTACAAAACTATCCAGAACCAGCTTCCTCGTTACATGTGGTTTGAAGGGATGGAGGCAAGAAGGAAACACGTAGTAGCACTGCTTCGATTGCGTACTGGACACATTCCAACAAACAAGTTTAAATTTTTGATGAAACTAACCGACACCAAATTGTTTAGATTGTAACAAGGTAGAAGATGTGCAACACGTGCTGATGGAATGTCTCCGGGGCGCGGCGAAGCGTCGCCGTCTTGATTTGATTAGGTATATGCAACAGTATCTTGTCATCCCCAGCATCGGCGGATGCTAAGATGCTGCTTAAAATTTATTTTTTGTGTATAGGAGTTAATCATTAAATTAGCACGTAATAATTTGGGGTGCGCCAAAGTTCATATAAAATTGCAAATTCGATTATTGGAACTCCGAAAATGTATCTCATAAAATTTTACAACCTTATGATCATTGTACATATTTATTTTTAGCAATAGTCATTGGAACTCCGAATGTATTATAATCATAATGTTGTTCAACATAAATAACTTTGTTACTATAATTTATGTATATATAATATTTCAATATAACGTTTTCAAGTAATAATATTTGGTGTTATATATATTTCAAAATATATCGCTGCTTAGTCATAATCTATTCATATATATTTTTCCAAGTTCACATTTTTAAGCAATAAGCTTTTGTATAGGTAATATATTTTTCAAATTATACTGAATTTTATGAATGACCCTAAAAACGAAACAGCTTCCAAAAATAGGTAGGTTAGGGTTATTTTTTTTTGATGACCCTAAAAACGAAACGGCTCTCAAAAATAGGTAGGTTAGGGTTATTTTTTTTTGATGACCCTAAAAACGAAACGGCTCCCAAAAATAGGTAGGTTAGGGTTATTTTTTTTGCTAACCCTAAAAACGAAACGGCTACCAAAAAAAGGTAGGTTAGGGTTATATTTTTTGATGACCCTAAAAACGAAACGGCTCCCAAAAATAGGTAGGTTAGGGTTATTTTTTTTGCTAACCCTAAAAACGAAACGGCTACCAAAAAAAGGTAGGTTAGGGTTATTTTTTTAATGGCCCTAAAAACGAAACGGCTCCCAAAAATAGGTAGGTTAGGGTTATTTTTTTAATGGGCCTAGAAACGAAACGGCTCCCAAAAATAAGTAGGTTAGGGTTATTTTTTTTGCTGACCCTAAAAACGAAACGATACACGTTGTGAATAAATAATATAACTTCTAAACATTATGAGCAAAATGATTCTATGAAATAAGTTCAATTATGATTGCATATGCGTTCCGATACACGTTGATTTCTAATTATGAGCAAAATAATTATATGTAATAACTTTATTAATTAAGTAATTCTTGCCAATAACATTATAGGTACAGATAAGATCTAAATAATAACATTATGTGTACAAAAATTCGATTTTCTAATTATTATAGGCAATGTAAGTAGTAGTACTAATAAATATTAAAAAAAATTATGAGCAAAATTTTTCGGAGAAATGATGAGTATAGTCACAAATCGTTATTTGTATAAAAAATCGAAATAGCAATTTTATATGAGCCAATATGGACCCAATAATTTGTGTTACGGGGGTGGCATAGCATAATGGCTAAAACCCCCAGGTAAAATAAATGAAAAAAACTGGCCAAGAGCATGTCGGACCATGCTCAGTGTAGGGTTCCATAGCCGTAACTATAAGGTAAAAAATACGATATAAAAAAAAGTACAACAACAAAAGAGCGTATCTTCATAGCAATTACGTCCTTTTGTTGAGAAGCGCAGTTTATCGGCAATAACTCAAAAACGGTTAATCCGATCTTGTTGAAAATAATTTTCGTTGAAAGTATTAATTGAGCGTTATCTTTGTAATTTTTTTTATATTTTTCGGACACACGGCTTAGAAGATAGAGGGGGGGGGGGGCACAATTTTCACAACTTTCGGAGCGATTATTTCCAAAGGTATTCACTTAATCAAAAACATTACTTAAGAACCTTAAAATGTTTTCAAAAGAGCTGTCGAACTATGTACCACACGTTGGTATTTGCTGAAAAAAAAAAATTTACTGTCTTTAACATGTATGGAGTGCCCCCCCTAAAAATATTTATTTTAATTATTTATATACCAAACTAAGTAGCGGCTCATAAAAGACATATCTCAGGGCTAAGGATACACAAAATAAATAAGAGAAGATTGTTGTTATGTCACTGACTCACGAACCGAGTGTCTCGCTCCACGCCAAACGCAGGTTTCCTTTTTATCGTGCCCAGTCTAAAATTTGCATTGAGGTTTTAAGAATAAACACTCTAGACCAATTCAAAATATTGAAAATAAGTTGAGAAATCTGAGGTTTCCAGAAAGTGGTGTAAAATTTTATATAACATTATATGTATACAGGGCGTCCCAAGACTTATTGCCAATTGAAAGAATGGATATATGAAATAATTCCTCATAAGTAACATAGTATCTCAAAAGAAAGAAATAGCGTAAAATGTACAATTCGAAGTTCAAGAAAATTATTTATAGCCGACGACGACGTACGGACTTCTAAAAATAGCGAAAGTGAATGCAGTATTACTTACTTTTAAAAATAAACACCCCATTTTCATCGACTCTTCACGGAGTCACAATACCGGGAAAACGCCGATATATAACTCCTTTATGCCAAAGTTATGTAGAATATTCAAACATTGAGTGACAATGATACCCATATAAGTTTCAATATAAGCGTGAGTTCATTCCGACAGCCTTCACTCCACGTGTAACAAAACTTCGTTACGTACTTCAGGGGTGGCGAAACATTGGCACGCGTTCCAATAGGCGCACGTTACAAAAGTCCTTGTAAATGCGCTAACTATTTACTTCAATCTTGGCCTGTCCGTATTACGTTGATGAGCTCTTCCACACAGTGGCCATGAATTAATCACATCCTGTATAGATATTGATCATAGCCGTGATTACCCGTGTAGGCATTAGGGAATTCCTGAGCTATTGTGCGCGTCAAAGGGGTTTCGATGGTAGTCGAGAAATGCATTAGCGTTGGACATATTGTACGTAGGCGATTCGGTATTTGGCAATAATCAAAATTAATAGGGAATATGCATGATAATTTTTATTTACTTTAATAAAACCTCATTCATATAAAACACAGTATGAAAAAAAAATTTTTCGAATAACTATAAAAATAACGAAGATATAACACAACAAAGATTTATTTCTATCTCTTTCTCGCAAAACAGAATATAGTATGGAGATTGTATGGCGGCCGTGTACTATGACGTCATAGTCCATATCGGATCTCTCTCTCTAATCGCTGTCTGATTAGTGTTTTAAAATGTTTATATCTTCCGTATTTCTCGGTCGATTTCAATTTTATTTTGACTGTATGTCATGTTTTTTACGGTATTTTCAAATTTTGTTAAGGAATCTGTTAAAAAAAATCATGCATATTCCCTATTAATTAATGCTGACTATCAAATTCTGTTTCCAAAAGTGCTCGTAAAAACAAGTAGTAAGTTATGTTCACAGAAATATATCGAGGTAGAACGAAAAAGTGTATGTACCTCGCGTGCTAAAAAGAAGTGGCGGCGACCTACTTTGCATGATGTCAACTTCAGTTGCCGTCAATATTATTATCGATAATAATGATAAAATTAATGGTTCAAATACCTACCATCAAAAGAAATCCAAAATTTATGTTTTCCATCACTAAATTACACTTTTGGCGTCAAACGCCAAGCTGAAAACGTTACACGCTTCGTCCATACAAATCGACGAACTATCTCGATTATATTTCTGTGGTTATGTTGTTTTTGTAAACATCGCTTCAATTATTAAAAAAAAAACTTTTTCAGTAAAGAGACTTAAGCTTAGAGAACCCTTTTAAAGAACACCTCTAAAATCCAACCAGTTGTAAAAATATCTAAGTACTTAAACTAACATGAATTGGTTTTAAGAAAATACTCGACGATTGTAGTTTTCCCAGAGGTAATATCGAACGCAATGTTTTTACAAAAACTTTTTGCTTTCTCTAAAAGCTTTCACAAGTGCTTTTACGCCACTTTGTAACGATCAAACAAAACTTAAAGAGCCACAAAATGATCCTCTTAAGAGCCCAAAAGATGAAGGTACGCGGTACTTAGCGAGTTCGTTACGATGTCTCTTTAATATTATACTACTACTATGACTATTAGCGACAACAGGTACTATAGATTTTTAAACCGCCGTTGAACCGTATTTTAACCGACTTTCACAAGTAGAGTCTGTGCGGAAAGAGATTAGGATTAATTTTGGGGGGGCTGTAATGCTTTTGTACCGTATGTGCCGTATTTTCTGCTCTGTGGCCATACTGGTTAGGTTAGTTCCGTTTTTTGCCACGCCTATTCTCTTTCCGCACAGACTCTAGGACGGTTCTCAATTCGTCTGCGCCTGTATTTTTTTATGTTTTTTACGTGATTACTCGTAGACGGCTGAACCGATATGGAAAATTAGTTTTTTGTTTGAAAGGGTATGCACTCGAAATGGTCCCATCCCAAATCAGGATCTGATGATGGGATCTAGGAGAAATCAAGGGAACTCTTCAAATATTATAGGCCCGCATATCGAGCAATTTGGGTATTTTATTTTACATAGTCACTTCACTAGGCTGATTAATTATTTGCCGATTTTTTATTTCTTGCGGAGCACCGCTTCATTTCATTCCAGGACATGAATAAACATCTCTGTTTTTTTTTAGATTTTTTATTTAAGTAATTTGTAAAGGTCGCTATCGCTTAAGCAAAGTTTCGAAAAAAACATTTAAAAAATCTGTATTTTTTTCAAGATTTCGTGAATAAGATTCAATTATCAATATTTGATTAAAAAACAAATCGTAAAAAATAAGAAAATCGAAAAAAATCTTGAAATTAAAAAAATGAAGTTGACAAATATATAAATTGTTACATTTAGCTAATACAATAATGCTTCTTTTTACAATAAAAAATATAGGTACCTATAAAGGAATAGAATCATAACCTTGTTTCGGTCAGGCTTTCACTAAGCGGTAGCGACTTCTCTAGGCTTATGATGCTACGCTTTGTCACGTGATAAACAAGTGATAAAGCATCCGCCACTCTCACACACTATTTGTTAAAACGTGATGCTTTATCATTTATTTATCGCGTGACAAAGCGTAGCATCATAAGCCTACTTTTGTAGTACATAAATATATGTATGCTACCTACGCGATATCTTCGTCGATCGTGAATTAATTAGCAGAGTATACATAGGTGAGGTTGTATGATCGCTTATTTAGCGGTAAGACGGCCTGTTGTTTACCATTTAATATGCTATGATTTATTTAAGATTCTTATTTCAGACCTCGGAATTTAGGGGGCAAACGCCTGACAGGTACTAGAGATAGACGATTTTTTTTATCGACATTTATGGATATCGATATTTATGTTTTCGAAAGACATCCTTTAAAACGATAACTATAAAGTTAGTCAATATCATACTTAAAATAAAACACAAAGTTGGGTATGATTACTAAAACTAGTAAAAAGAACAGAATTATAACCTTGTTTCGGTCAGGATTTCATAAGCGGTAGGGACCTCCGCCGCTTAGGCTTTCCGCTTAGGTAAACAGGCGGAAAGTATCGTAGATATGGGCATTTTTATTTTAAAATCTACGGTTAGGCGAAACTTAAGTTATGTTCATATACCGTCTAACCTGTCAGTCCGTGACGAAATGTATGGAGTTTGACACTAATCGTCAGTTCTGTGACGACATGCTAACTGTCAGTTAAGAACGCACTTTAAATAAAAAAGCCCATATACGATGCATTGACGAATATCGATATGAGAACTCTCTACTTGCCTTTCCATTTTGCACCACAAACTTAAATATCTTCATGTCAAAAATGTAGATATTCATAAATGTCGATAAATAATTTCGTGTATCTCTAGTACCTGTCAGGCGTTATTGCCCCTAAATTCCGAGATCTGAAAGCTTTTGACTTGGTGCTCGAGAATATTGTATTGAATTGTATACACCCGCGATTCGCGACATAAAGGGCATAAGTACCTCAAACAAATTGGATGATTTGCTGTAGGTACTTATAGGTATCGGTTTCTTCTCTTGCTAATGAACTTATGTGTGAGTAATTTCGCCGTTTGTGCAACGATTTTTATATTTTGAGTAGCTTGTTTGAAGTCGGTAATATATTATAATTATAAAGGAACTATTACTTTAAAAACTAACCTTTTATTTACTGGTTCTTTTCTAACCCCCAAAGATTCTATAGGTAAATAAGACATTTCCTTAGTTCAGTAGAATATTTCAATTTTTATTTGAACCATTTTAATTACTATTGACTATCACTGTAACTGCATTTTCTTTAGCCAGATTCATCTATACTACTTAATCAGTGCCATTATCAATTTTCTCTACATCCTGCAATTCACCCGTTTACCTACCGAATATCTTATCTCCATCTTAGTGAGATTTTAATTTGTATCTATTGTATTTGGGATAAGGTTGCTTTTATTTAAAGAAAAAAAGGTAACATACGACTAATTGATAGTAAACATTAGATTTCCCGCGAAACCGCGCCGCAGCGACGGCTGTAATAAATGAACTTATTCAACTTTGATGTCATTGTGAAATTCGTTCTACCGATACCGGCTCGTTTTATAAACCCATACTCGTTTTTTAATGCCTTAACATAAACTACGTAGTTCCCAAAAATCTAATAAGTTTAAGTAAGTAATTATTGAATTATAATTGTGTTTACAAGTTTCGTATGTAATTTATTCGAAGAAATAGATAAGGGAAGTGGAGGTACATTGAGTAATAACCCCTGGCTAGGCCATTGCTCATAATGTCACTATTTATTTAACAGGGGCCCGTCAGCGGAGGGCAAGTCACGGTCTGTCAGTGCCACGAAAGCCATGAGACACTTTTCCTGACAGGCGCCGCCGTCATGTCTCAATCCATAACCCAGTACTTAGTCCATATTTCCACCGCCAGAGCCCAGTAGAGTTAGATTCCATCAATCAACAATAGTCCTTGCATCTGGCGGGGGCTGTCTCTGCGTGCGTCCCGTGACACGGGTAGGGACAGCATCCGCTGGGTGTACACGTTGCCCTTCATTAAATTGTCGAAAGGGCCTCTACGCGTTGGCTTCGGCTCCGCGCACGCCTCCCAAAGGGCCCGGACACTATTGTCTCGTGTACGGGAAAGAAAAAAAAAATATAATAAAAATAAACTATACAATTACAATAACCTAACCTAAACTAAAACTAAGTCGTGTCCTCATGTTTACATATGACGAAACATTAAAAATATACGTATGTACATATCCGTAAGGTTACATGTTCATTGAATAAGAAGTTATACTTACGTCTAACCTATCCTGAAAATCTGAACGAAACCTTTAAGAAAAGTCATACAGCACTTGATACATTGTTTACGAGGCTGTTTAAATAGTGGAGGGCACAAGGCGCCGAGCCTCGTAAACCCTGATTGGAGGATCGAGGACGATGTACGGATGGACAGTTGGACTGAATACGGGCCTTTCGTTTTCTATTAATGAAGCAAAGGAGCTGTAAAAAGGGGCATAATGTAAAAGGAAAGGGGAGAATTCAGTGGTTTCAGAGCTTCTTTGTGACGAGTTCTTGCATTTGATGGAAAGTTATGACGGAACGATGATCTTCGTAATTAGTTAACTTCATGTGTCGTAAGTGGTCATATTGTTTGATAAGTGTTCTATTTTGATTTGTTAATTTTGTTTCCCGCAAGTATTATTTGTAATTTCACGTTTTCGTTTCATTTTAAATTTTAATTTTTCATTTTGTCGTACTGTTTTTGTAAAATATAATTTGTCTTTCATGTCCTTTTGCACCAACTAATCATGCTGTTTATTGCCCCAGATCTTCTAGCGCGTACTAGCGATTTCTATCCCTGTTTTTCTTTCATTTATCTTGCTCTTTTAGATTTTAGTATTTCATTATGATTTTTGTTTCTGTGTCAACATATTGCATAGTAACATCTAGAGTTTTCATGGTCATAAGAATGTAAATAACGCAATGAAATGCAATGACCAGCTCTTAAGACTTCCTAGATAGCATCCATAAATCGGAATAAAACACTCGTTTTCTTACACAAATGGTCTAGCAAAATTGGCCACTATCACAGAATAAGTAATAATTAGCCTTTTGACTCGATTTTTTTTCTGTTCTAAATCGATTCTACTATTTCTGAGGAACAAATATCTATATGACACCTAATACATTGGTATAAGTATAACAGCCACAAATTGTAATCAAAAGTAGCAGATCGGACTGATCATTGAAAACGCTCTATACAAAACGGTAGGACTTTATGACGTCATCCGTTGCATCGCTGTACTAAGTCTGTATGAAAAAAACTGGCCAAGAGCATGTCGGACCATGCTCAGTATAGGGTTCCATAGCCGTATCTATAAGAAAATGAGCTACAGATAAAAATAAAGCTAAAAATAAACAACTGGCAAAAGGTCTTAAATGCCGTGTAATTCGATGGCACTTAATACCTTTTGGTCGGGTCGAGAAGTTTTACGGCAATAACTTCAAAACGGTTTATTCGTTACTATTCAAAATAATTTTCGTTGAATGTATTTATTAAGCCTTACCTTCCTGATTTTTTTCATATTTTTTGGATTTACGGTTTAAAAGTTAAAGGGGGGGGGGACACAATTTATGCAACTTTAGGGGCGATTATTTCCGAAAGTATTCAGTTAATCAAAAAAAAGTACATAAAAACCTTCTAATGTTTTTAAAAGAACTATCGAATTATGTACATCACGTTGACGTTTGCTGAAAAAAAAATTTTTTAGCTTCTGTTACATGTATGGAGTGCCCCCCCTAGATTTTTTTATTTTTATTATTTAACTAGCAAACTTAGTAGCGGCATCTACAAGACATCTATATTCCAAATTTCATCAGTATACGTCTTGTAGTTTTTGAGTAAAATGCCTGTGACATACGGACGGACGGACGGACGGACGGACGGACGGACGGACGGACGGACGGACATGACGAAACTATAAGGGTTCCTTTTTAGCCATTTTGGCTACGGAACCCTAAAAATAGCATTTTGCCATTTTGAGCACGAAGAAGTGCGTTTAAGCACATAGTTGTCATACATTTATTTTTTCAGTGTTATTTAAGCATTCCGAATTTTTTTTAATTTTTCTTAAAGACGATAAAAAAATATCGTTTTTTTTTAAACTTTGTGGTCTCATAACTTTATATTTTTTATACATATTTTGTTTATTTCTTTTGTGTTATGATAATTTAGTATTTTGCAATCCATGTGACTATATTATGTTGTAACATTCAACATTATTCAACATCCCAATTACGTACCGAAGTTTCTCTTTCAAATCAAACTGACGCTCGGGTCCGAAGACCGGACGGAGCTGATCCGCATCCGGCCGTCTCTCTCTATCGCATAACGCAAGCTCTTTATTTCCACCCATGGGTGGCGATATTTAAGAATAATAGCCGCGCAACGCGTGACTCAGTCCTGCTAGCTAGAGGTACAAAATTTGAAGTCTGCACAGCCCGCTCCAAAACAAAAACACCATAACTCCAAACTCCTAACAAAACTACAAATTGAAATTCCTTCCGACTGTACGATGTATTTTATCATCTCGCATAAACTGGCTGCCACAGCGGGAACGAGTACAGGCTCAGTATAATGGGCTTGGACAAAATTTCCGGTGTTGTAAGAGTAAGACTGTCACTTACAACGTTTTGGGCGTGACATTGACTTGACGCAGATGACTGATACCCGGTGCACAGTGTAAGGAGCATACAGTCGGCCGACGTAGCTGTTTAGAATGGGCTAGACGACAAAAAAAAACTGTTTAGTCCGTCAATTAGATTATTAAAACATATTGTACACGTATTTTTTCTTTTATTTGACAAACAAAAAATGACGAAGATAGAGTGCTTAGAAATTTCGAGTGACGTCACTCCTAGGTACAATTTTCACCTAGGAGTGACGTCACAAGCCCCCACTCCAGAAGTTTGATGATATATAACTTTGTCGATATTTAATATTTTGATAAACCAAAAAATACGTGTCCCATATTATTCCGTAATCTAACTGACGGACTAAATATAATTATATATTTTTAACCCAGTCGTCATCCCCATTAGACAAAGCAATTTTACTAGAGAATAAGTAATAGTACTCTTTCTAGCAAAACTGACGTTCGGATCCGACAATCGGACGGAACGCATCGCATCTGGTCGTCTCTTTCTATCGCATAATGCATGATCTTTCTGGTCGCTGGCTATGTCTCTCTGGAGGGGCAACATTTGGTACTGGTAATCGCTCGGCGAAATCACGGAGTGAGCCACTTCTGGTGGGGCGAATCTATATCCATACATCGCAAAATAGGCGCATATGAAACTAATTACGGAAAACTAGTCCGCGTAAAACGGCATATTTTGGATACATCTACAGAAACACCAAATATGCAAGACTAAAAACCATAATAGATGGTAAAATAGAAGGGAAAAGAGGAGGAAGATCCAGAACATCATGGTGTGAGAATATCAGGGACTGGACCGGGGCTGCAGACGCTACCATTCTTGGCAGAGTGACTGAGAAGACTTTCGCTTGATTATAGCCGACATCCGTTAGGATGACACACTGAAGGATAAGAAGTCCGCGTAAACCTTACATACATCGTCAAACTTTGTGATTCGGGTCAAACTTTCAGAACATGCGTAACAGCGCGTTCACTGTCAGGCGGTGTACTACCTAAATTATGGATGTTAACCCCTATTTTTTTCCTATATACGTCCCACCGCTGGGCATACGCTTACAGCAATTCATTAGCGGTGCGAATCAGAAAAGATCTCTTAAATAGCGCAGTACGGCAGGTTTGCGAATTCAACCACATGCTTTTCGGTACATCCGAACTAGGCGAGCATGGACTACATCTCTCATAAATTAGGCCTTGATTTATGAGAGATGTTGTCACCGTGCTCGCCTAGTTCAGACGTACCGAAAAGCATTTTATATATAAATTTATTTAAACTTTATTGCACAATAATAAAAAAGTACAATCGGTGGACTTAATGCCTTAAGGCATTCTCTACCAGTCAACCATCGGGGTAAAACTGAGACTTTAAATGGTGCAGGATTGTTTATGCATAAGCATGTGGTTAGGTTCGCCATCTGCCGCACTGCGATTTAAGATATCTTTTGATTCGCATTGATTGATTGGAATTCGCTTCCGGCGTCTGTTTCCTGTGACTTACGACCTGGATGTCTTTAAGGCAAGAGTGAATAGGCATCTTCGGGGTAAGCGTGCTCCATTTCGATACAAAATAGACTAAAAAAGATATTGGATTCCTTTAATCTTCACCAACGAATTCTTGAAGCTACTCGAACAACATATAAAACTCAAACTTGTATTGACAATATTTTCTGCAATTTCAAACATGGAACAGCAAAAATTCATCACTTTGCTTTATCGGATCACACTGCACAAACGATCACAATAAAATTAAAAAGAAAATTACAGCCAAAGTACTGGTTTATATATAAGCGTGACTATAGTAGAGAAAATATTGAAAAATTTAAAGATTGTTTGAAAGCCTTGTCATTTTCAGATGTATTCTATTCAAAAGACGTAAACACAGCTTACAACCAGTTTATCGATCATTATAAATTATTCTACGATCTGTGTTTCCCGAAAATTAAAATTAAAATCAAATCTATGAATAAAAATTCGTTTATAACAAAAGGAATAAAAATATCAAGTAAAGTTAAACGACGTTTGTACGCAGATTGTCGATATAAGGGAGTAAAAAGTAGACAAGTACTTTACAAAAAATACTCACGTCTGTTAAAAAAATGTGTAAAAATATCATTGAAGCAAACAAATGATAAATTCATTGAAAAATCTGAAAATAAATGCAAAGCTGCTTGGAAGTTAATTAAAACATGTACTGGAAATAACACAATGCCTAGCCTGATTGATCGCATTGACATTAAGGGTGAAATATGTACACAACCTGAGCAGATAGCAACCAATTTTAATAACTTCTTTATTGATTCGTTACCAAATACTATAAGAAGGGATAGCCAAGATGTGCATAGTAATATAAATTCTAACGTATCCAGTATATACCTGCTACCTGTGAGTCCACAAGAAGTTCATAGAGCTATAAAATCGCTAAAAAACACAACCGCCGTTGGTTATGATGAAATAAATACACAGATAATAAAAGAAACAGCACTCGCAGTATCTAGCCCATTGTCACATATTATTAACTTGTCCTTTGAATGCGGCGTGTTCCCAACAAAACTAAAAAAATCAGTAATTAAACCGCTGTTTAAGAAAGGAGAAAAAATATCGCTTTGTAATTATAGACCCATTACGTTGATCTCAATCTTCTCTAAAATCATTGAGCGCCTCATGTATAACCGGTTGATTAATTATTCCGACAAGTATGGACTAATAATAAATGAGCAATGTGGCTTTCGGAAAAACAGATCCACCAACCTAGCCATCTTTCAATTATTGAAAACCATCCATGAATGTGTAGACAAGCGAGTACACGTGTCAGCTATTTTTACTGATATGTCAAAAGCATTCGACTGTATCAGCCACAATATACTTCTCGACAAGTTGGATCGTTACGGGGTACGTGGGCAAGCACTTGACTGGATCAAAAGTTATCTCTCCAACAGACTACAATGCACTGAAATAAATTACTTTTGCTCAAAAAGCAACACTGTTAAAACTCGAAGATCCAATTATAGAGTAAATGGAAGAGGCGTACCTCAAGGAAGTATATTAGGCCCTCTGTTGTTTCTGTTCTACATAAACGATCTGCCTAGGCAAACTAAAAATCAAGTAGTACTCTTCGCTGACGATAGCAGTGCGTTGATAAAATGTCTGAACACTACAGAAGAATACGAACGCGATATTAATAACACTCTCAACGATATAATTGATTGGATGACTAACAACGATCTAAATATAAACCTTTCGAAAACGCACTTTATACAATTCCACACTAGCCGTAGGCCAGCCCTGCCTATAAATATTTCACATAAATCTGACATAATTACAGAAAGCGAAACTACGAAGTTTTTAGGTCTAGTACTTGATAAGAACTGCAATTGGAAACAACATATAGATGAATTATGCTCAAAGCTCTCTAAATTTATATATCCAATACGCAGATTGGTACAAAACTCATCACTAAAGGCAGGAATCATGACTTACTTTGGTTACGTCCAGTCGAGCTTAACTTATGGTTTAATGTTCTGGGGAAATTCCACCGACTGGCTAAAAGCATTCAAAATGCAAAAACGCTGTGTGCGAGCACTATGTGGCGCAACGCAAAGGGATTCGTGTAGACCTCTGTTTGCTAAATATGAAATATTAACACTGCCTTGCTTGTACATTAAAGAAGTTGCAATGTTTGTGAAAAAGAACCCCGATCTTTTTCAGACGAATGAAGCAAATAAACATAATTTAAGAAATAGCAAGAAACTTATAAATACACACCGATCACAATCAGCTTTTTACAGAAAAAGTATCTATACCATGACAGTTAAAATATTTAATAACATTCCGGATAGCTTTAAGACCCTCGATGACTATAAATTCAAAAATGTGCTTAACAAATGGCTATTGAAAAATATGTTCTATTGTGTAACTGACTTTTTTAATAATAAAGGTAAAATTTAATTTGTATAATACGATTAGCATACTCATATGAAAATAAAAATAATATTGTACACCATAAATGTGGTAGGCTACGGAAAAGGTACCAAGAATGACTGTAACATCTTATCTATGTCACCTGTAGTCTGGCAATAAAATATCATTTCATTTCATATCATTTCATTTCATTTCATTTCATTTCATTTCATTTCATTTTAGACCTTTTCTTCACTTTCTGCCAGGTGAGACCAAGGTTAAAGGCAAACCCATCATCCATAAAAAAATGATTCGGGTAAAACTTTCAGAACATGCGTAACAGCGCATTCACTGTCAGGCGTGGCACCACCACCACCTAAAGTATGGATGTTAACAATTAGCATTAGCTATATCGTCGACCGTAGGCTCAATTAGCGTAAGGGACATTGTTTTGCCTGTGCCTTACCCTAATTGAGCCTACGGTCGACCATATTCGTCCCACTGCGGGGCACAGTCTATATTTACACTCTGATGTAGGAGCGATGTAGTCTCCATGCTCGCCCAGATCGGACGTGCCGAAAAGCTCGTCATATTTCGTATATAGGTAAGTACCGAAAAACTTATTGGTCCAAGCCAGGAATCCAGGATTCGAACCCTCGACTTTCGTTTGGAGGAGGTAAGTACTATAGCTTATGTTGACCGTCTGTTTGTACACCATACTGTCGGTTACCATGTCTTGGGCGGAACAGTGACGTCACGCAGATGACTAATACCCGGTGTTAGGTTATGGTTATGACACACGAGCGAGTGTTAAGCGGGTAAATTAGGCTTACGTAAGAAATTGTTGCTTTGTTCAACCTCAGTGAGTTTGCTAGCCCAGAAAATGCTAACGGGATACACCAAAAATAGTCCAACAAGATTATGCTAATGAAATATGCTGATTGCTTTATTTAAAAAGCCTACTAATCAAAACATTCGCAGAGTTTAAACTGGAAAAGAATTGGAAATATTATAGTTTATTTACTGACCCTTAAGATGGTCTCATACACTTTGAAATTAAGGCTCACCAGAGTCAGGCCTCTTACACATAAATACGATACGATATCGCGTCGTGCTACGACACGGCATTGTGTTACAATTAGGGTCTGCTCCCGGGAAATACCGGCACTGAAAGTACCGGTATTTTGAGTCGCGCAAAGAACCGGGACGTGAAAATAAAAGTCCCGGTAATTTCGGGACTTTTGGGATACACATTTAAGCAGCATTTATCATTTCATTATTTTTTTCTGGTATACTATATTGAGTTCTGTCTATCTTAATTCATAATAGTGACAGAAAAAGTGCGAAAAATTACGTATAATTGAAAAAAAAACTAGCGCGTAATTATATCTTAACCAAACACGGGTGGCCGCCGCGGCAACGATGATCGGCGGCGACACATCCTCGTCTGCCCCGCTGGTCCGTAAAATTGTGATTATTGCTTAAATTATATTAATTAATGTGCTTTTACTGCAATGTGTAGTAGTTTTTATTAAAAAACTAACTGTATCTCATCGGACTGAAGTATCGACACAGTTTTTTAAGACCCGTCCTGAAAGTACCGAAAACACCGTCGAATCCCGGTTTTATTATCGGCCAGTACCGAAAATCCCGGTTCTCCTGAAAGTTACCGGTACTGCATACCCTAGTTACAATGTGACGTCGTGTCGTGGAAAATTACATTTTAATTTTTAATCTTACAACACTGACATAAAGCTGTTTTTTGATTGAATGTTTTCCACGACACGACGTCGCATCGTGAAACGATGCCGTGTTGTAGCACGACGCGATATCGTATCGTGTCTATGTGTAAGAGCCCTCCTGGATGCGAGTGGTGCAGGCCTGGTCGTGGTGGCGTTATTTGAGAGAGATGTACACCGTGGGTCCAAGTTACCCGACAAACTTTAACCACGTATTCCTGATGGTATTACAAGTAAGTAAATAACGTTATATCAACATTGAACAAATTTTCTCATTTTACATTAATAGTCTTATGGAACAAAATAAATCAGTAAATTCAGCCCCTCGTTATAAACATACTGAAGGAAAAGTTATCAAAAAGAAAAAAAGCCAAAATGGAAACGAAAGGTCAATGTTTTGGCCTCGTAGTCGCTTACCATCAAATACTTCTAAGGTAAAAGATTTAAAAAAAATTGTAAAAATATCTTAGTCATATTTATTAGGGCTTGTTACGCACTTGGGAGTTTTCATTTAAAAAATAATGAATATCTCTGAAAGTAAGCGTTTTTCGACTATACATCACATAACTTTTATTACTCCTAATAGTTGTTAGAATCTATAGTTAAAGTTGGTCGGATAACTCGGACCCACGGGTATGTCCAGCAGTATTTTGACCATGAGCAAACTTGACTAATGATTTGAACTATAAAGTTAAGTCTTCTTGTCTAGATGACCAAGTCACTGTGTGTGGGCGATATCTGTTTTATCGCCTCACCTTGTCTAAGAGCTGATATCTAACATGCGAGGTCTAATTCCCTCTGAAATAAAACGGCTGTAGCAACGAGTGCTCTATTTTACGAGCACTAAAACAAGTGCTTTACGATATATTGTCCGTCCGTATAACAGTACGACAACACATAAAAATCTAAGGATAGAAACAAATGAGTCAACGTTAACTGGTGATTCCAATTACGTATATACTACGTTTCATTATCAATTTGTCGCAGTCCATTGCTCGACATAGATCATCCCTCATTTGCGCCACCATATTCTCATCCTATTTACCTAGTAGCATATTGAGTTTTTTTGTTAACAGTGTGGAAATGCATTACGCATACCCCCCAGGCATTACCAGGCCCTTTCCCAGGCCCAGGCCCTTCGGGGAAACCTCATGTGGGGCTCACCTCTCAGAAGGAGGAAACCCACCTACCCACTAAAACCACACCGGCCCGTTGTTGCACGTCAAAAGGGGGCGCTGACCTGACGTCTAGGACGCCAAGGCCGGACTGCACCTGCTGCTCTTCTGCTGGACCTGTAAAGCTAACAGGATGAATGTGGGAGAGTAGCAGTGGCGTGGCGTCCATAGAACTCGATTTCCATCGGTTTGCCTAATATTAGGCAGTTCAGCACTTAATTCTAGTGCACTTAAAGAAAATTGAAACCAGAGCTGCTTGCCCAAGGATTTCTTCAACGCCACGCCACTGGAGAGTAGCCTAGACTTACTATGGCCTGACTACCCTGATTTGAGCCCGTTGAGTCTCAGTTAGACGAATGAGGCGGAGTAGCAAATTGAGTTGATTGTTTGTTGGGCATTCGGTCAGAAAAATCAGCTAACTCAACTCAACGCTACTAAGGCAGCTCTCCGCATTCAACCGCTTCCCGCCATTCTCTTCAGATCGCCGACGGACCTGGCGTGGGTCGTCCCAGGGCGAGTCGTTCGCGGTCCACACTCCAGTAGGTACTCATGTCCCATCAGCTCAAATATGCTCCGCCCATTGCCACTTCATTATACTCAGCGCTATCACGGGGATAGTGGTTCTCAGTCAGATACCCTGGATCTGCATTTTGTTTTTCTGAGAAGCTCCGAGCATAGCTGGTAAGTTTCTTGAGGCGTTTCTTTCCACCAGGTTATTTTCCAAAGCGCTACGTTCTACTAGCGGAAATTTATCTGTAGATGAGCCCTTGAGGCTTGAAAAAGAAATGACTTGATTTCACTTAAGAGCCCATACTGTTTTCATAGCATTTACTATTACACTACTAGACGCCGTAATAATATTGTGAATTATTATCCGCGATTATCTCGCGAATGTCTTCCCAGTAAGTGGAAAACACTTCCAACTATTTTAGTACTTCGATGTTTATTGGAATATCGGTCATAAAATAAATAACGGTAGACACCTAGGTTTAAAACAGTATATCTGCACGACGGCAGTGTGTATTTTACGGCGCTGTGCTGTTTCATGTTAACGCCGTGCCGTGGTGATGTGGCCAGGTCTTTCATCATCAGCCTATCCTATATACGTCCACTGCTGGGCACAGGCCTACTCTCATAGATGAGAGTGAATGGGTTGTAACCCCAACGCTGGCCCAGGGCAGATTAGGGACGTCAAACACCTTTGAATTTCTTCGCGAACGTGTGCAGGTTGTGACATATCAGATATGTACTTACTTATATCTGCAATGTCTCTGCTATGTAAACATAATAATTATTTTAATTCCTTTTAATTTCATCGAGTGTAATATTTCTCGCTGCCTAAGAAAAAAATGTAAACAAACGACGGAGTAATAAATTAAACATGTACAAAATTATTTAAACCTAATAAAGTCTAAAGTAAATCATTCATTTCAACTAATATTGGTCCGTATTATTAGCAAGTTAAGGTTTAAGAAAGTTAACAAACGAATGGATGTAAGGCAATCCTAAACCAACAAAATACGAACACTTCAAATTTGAACACAAGTGTGTTGTTAATTTATTGCTATGAGAAGTTAAATTTTCTAAAAGGAACATACAAATCTGAACTTTATTATTGACAGTATTAGTTCTAGTTTAGGGTGTGGTCAGTCAAATGAAGACAAAATTGCCAAGATGTCGAGAGTTTGTATTGGGCCTAACAAGTCCGAGATGCGTATTTCAACTTTGGACGCTGACAGGTCGAATGACTAGTTAAAATAGTGACTTGAAAGGTAGTTTGTCCTGAAAACTGTATCCAAATTTATACTTTATCATTGATAGAATTAGTTCCAGTTTAGTTTACGGTTAGACAAATGAAGACAACTTGGAAGAGGTTACAGAAAGCGTTAATAGGTCGGACTGGCGCGTTGAGTGCAGGATTTCACACGAGGCACAGGATGCATAGGATTTTAAGATGCTGGATAATGTTGAGGTGTCGGAGGAGGTTTTTGATGACTTCTTTAGGCATAAAAGCGGGAGCGTTTAGTTTTTTTGGGCATTCATTTTGTTACGGGCTTGGAGTAAGGTTCTCTGGTTAGGCGTTACGCTGTGACGTATTGTTTGCTAGCTTAGGTTCTGCTAGAGGTCTAGACCGCTAGTATGACCTGAGTTGGGAAATAATGCATTACATCTAGTTTTGGGCCTTATAGTATTTAATTCAATTTAGTGTGGGGTCTTTCTTAAATTATAGTGATCGTTTATAGTGTTTGTAAAAGTGTAATTCTCTTAATTTTGTGATTAAAATAGTAGTGCAGTTTACGTTATTTATTGAGTGTATTCTTTGCTGGTGTGGATTGTGCTGGTGTTTTATAATACTAGTATGGTCTATATTGGTGGATAATATATTTTAATAAATAATGTGGGTTAGCAGTTTTAGTTTATTTTTAAATTACAGTTTGTGGGTTTAAGATTTTTGTTTAGTGTTCAATTGGGGTAGTGTAGTTTACTTTAGCTGTGGAGTGCTTTGTTCTCCGACATGATTAGTGCTATTATTTCTAAAGTAATGGTATTGGCTGTGATGGTGAATGGTGCATTTTAATAGCTAGAGTGGGGTTCCGCATTCATTTATTAGTGGGGTTTTGTAGTTTTAATATATTTTTTTAATTGTTTAATTTATATTAGTGGGGTTTTGCAGTTTTAGTATTTTTATTAGTAGATCGTGGGGTTTAGTTTTCTTTGAGGACCTAATCCAAGTTTCAACCAGAGTCGGGTTGGATTTCTAGAACTGAAGGCAGGTCACCTCGCGGTGTTAACTGACAGACTTTTGTTTCTAGAAAGCGTATTTAGTTCGGCGGTCGGCGTTTTTCTGTCTGTTTGGAGTGACGGCAGGGTTTGTTTATATTCAAGCACAAACCTTTAGCTCCCTGGACATTTGTCGGTTTGGGTAGCTACACCAGGCTATTCAAAGTGACCATTGTCTTGACCTAGTGCATCTATCTATTTATATATTCACTTCTATTTTGGCTATGTCCTCGCTGTCCCAATCCCTATCGCGAGACATAGCTACGCACACAAGGAATAGGTGTTAGGTCTAAGGGATTCCTTACCCGACTTATGTAGCTTTAGCTTAGGAGTTTTCCATTGCACTATCGGAAAACATCGCGAGTAATTTAAATGTGAGACCCGGGTCTCTAGTTTGCATTATCGATTAGAGTAGTTGGTTAGTATAGCTGATAGGACTAGGTTACTTTGGTTAGTGAGGTTGAGTGGTATAGTAAGTGTACTGCTTTACTTCAAGGTAGTTAGTTTGATTTGTTTCATATTTAGGTAGGTAATAGTTACTGAAGATGAGTGGTATGAGTAAGTGTACTGCTTTTCTTCAAAGCGTTTTAGTCAGATTTGTTTTATATTTTGATAGGTAATGGTTAGTGAAGAGTAGTATGAGTAAGTGTACTACTTTTCTTGTTAGTTATTGGTACTGAAGTAGGATAGAGTATTGATTTTATAGTAGGTGAAGTAGGTTAGGTAGGATTACTGACTGAATGACTTTCTAGACATTTATACTGACTGAATGACTTTCTAGACATTAATTCTGACTGAATGACTTACTAGACAAGATTACTGACTAAATGACTTACTAGACATACTTACATATTAAAGTAACTTCCCGACCCACGGTGGATACTTGGCGTTTCTTTCCATCATATTATCCGGGTCGAATATCCGAAACGTTGGTAGATTCAGACAATTGTGGACTAGACTAAAAATAGCTATTCACAATTAACGAAATGAAAATATTTGTATTAGCTTTCTCTTTTTGTGAGCTTTATACAATAGTATTCTGTTGTCTTGGTTCAAAAGAATCCACTTTAATTATCGGTTGACAGTGACCTTATTGGACAGGCTGGATCAAAGCAAAGCACGATCTTTGGTATATTTGGTATAGCAAGGCGAATCCAAAATACCTATCACCTAAGTCTGGACGATATTGTTTCATTGTTATTCCGTATAATTTGGCTAGAAGACCCTAGCATGGAATAAAAGGAACTGAGAGAACTGGAATATTATTTTATACAGTTATTAGTATTTTGATATTTGTGAGGTATTCATATACCTGATATTAAATGTAAAGACATCCCTTTGCAAACATGTCCTCTCATGATTCCAGCAATAGCGTTGCAAGGCTATATTAAGACTGATGACCAAAAGAATATAAAAAAAAAGAAGAAAGTTCCTTCTGAACTATGGGGAGGGAGATACCCAGTCTGGTGACGAGATCTACTGTGTACCGCGGGGCGGAGCGTGCACTTTAACCCCAAAACAAAAAATGTTTGGATAATTTTATCATTAATTTTATTACTTGACTTTTACCTTTTATTATGACAGTTGACAGAACTTGTGACAGAACTTAAACTCTACATCTGCATTAAAACTACAACATTAGAATAACATTTATTAGAATAACAGATATTTTTAAGCGTAGTCTTCCTAGATATAAATAAGCAAAACAAATAACTCCTTTCTATCACGTGAAAAGAACTTAAGGTTACTAATTCCGAGCATAACGTACGATCCTACACGACATCACTAGACGATTACTTGGCCAAATTAACAATCTAAACAAGGTATATTTCTATTTTAGGTTTCAAATTATTCTTATTAGAATCTCATCTAGGTCTCTGTTAGGTCATAGTTAGGTTTAGAGTTTTAAAGTTAGGTAGGATTTAGATATTTGGTTATGGTGAGTATTTATAGATTAGTTGAGTATCAGGTCAGATCAGAGGAGTGGGTAGGATGAGTAGTTTAAAAGTTAGATAGGTAGGCTTAGGGTTAGCATTTTTAGATCAGCTTTAGGTTAGGTTAGTTAGGTAGGATATACAGTACATTTTGGTGCCGTGACCAGGATATTATCATCATCATCATGACCAGGATATCATCATCATCATCATCATTATCTTTCGAACATAGGCCTTCTTTTAATTTTGCCATCTGACCTTCTTTTGACCTTAAGATACTTCTAGACTTTTGCTAGTTTCTTACGCAGTTCTTTTTGTAATGTTAGTTATGGTTACGATATTATCTTACTTGATTCATCATCATCATCTGTATCATGCTCTTAGATTGATTTTACTTTATAGGTAGTCTATATTTAATAAAACATTTTCATACGTTAAGTTAAGCAGATTGTCATAAATAGTTGTTGATTATTTTGCCTTGTTTGGATCACACGTGTGGTTGTAATTTATTATAGCCACACATTTTGTTGCCGTGTAGCGATAGCATATAGGATGTTGGAATTATTTGTTGATTAAGATAGTTAAGTACTCAGAATAAGTTTAAGTCTAGACGTAAAGAATAAGTAGTCTTAATTTTTAGTGAAATAACTCGTGTTTCATTAGATTTTCATTATAAAAGCTGTATTTATTGGGGGTAGTGTTTAACAATAATCAATTTGGTTTGAGTAAATGAAAGTAGTTATATTTTAAAACAAGAAATGAAAAATTTCATCTAAATCGGAATGTAATTTTAAACTAGTGTTTATAAGTATTACAATCTGGGGGTAGCAAATATTATTTACATTAATAAGATTTATAGTAATTAATTTTACTGTTAAGTGAATAGCCATCTTCTGAGTGTACTAGCTTCAGAATATCAGTATTGTGTATATAAACACAGAGTAGCATTTACTACCTTTTGTCTTAGGCTGCAGTTTATACTTTCCATCAGGTGGGCTGCTTGTTTGTTAGTTTTTTATTTATACAAAAGTACTACAAGTTGTTTATTTTCTTTATAAGAACAGCTTACTTTGCAACACGTTATTTATAGGTAGAAAAATAAGAAAACTAATTACTCTATACTTAGGTAGACGTATGTAAAGAATGAATAAGATGCGTAGCTTTATTTATGAATATTTTTTGACACGTCGAATGAAATAATATTTTTAAGGGACACAATAAGTTATCAAATAACAACGAAACGCTGCAGCATTTTTTTTATAAAATAGTTGAGTCAAATTTATTGCCATTAGTTCGCCGAACTTGAGATGAAGTTTAGTCATAAGTGTTAACTAAAGATAGCTTATAAGTAGAGCGCGTTCTCAGGCACTTATATTTTTAATCATTATGGAGTCAGAATGTTTAAGTGTTGTTCTCATGTTCACGCACAGGTACTTGATAGTTTTTGTTGGTGTTAAGAGTGTAGAGATTTATCGCCAAATGTTCGAGTGTCGAGTTTGTTGTTAGGAAAAAAAATATTTGACGCTCACGTATTTGCGTTTTTCTGTAGGGCAATATGAAATTAACTTTAGGTCGGTTTTATTTTATTTAAATGTGAATATAGAAGCTCTATTACTTTACTTTAAAAAGTATTATAAAGTAAATGATAGGAAACCGATGTTTAAATAGTATTGTAAAGTATGTATGTATGTGAAAACATTAGTGTAATGATGGTTCTTAATGGTTATATTGAACGTATAATATATTTTGGATAAGTCTAAGTTATGCTGCAAAGTAGAAAATCTTAATTTGGTACCTTAATTGCGAACGTAA
Source organism: Eudemis profundana (assembly GCA_947034925.1). NCBI lineage: Eukaryota > Metazoa > Arthropoda > Insecta > Lepidoptera > Tortricidae > Eudemis > Eudemis profundana. Next base: position 20,350,086 of record OX344805.1, on the reverse strand, counting down.
GGATAAATAGTTTAGCAAATACATTACGTGTGTAATATAGCAATTCTAGATTACTTTAAGTATTTCAGGAGTCTATGGTGTGTAAGGTCTAGGACATAGACGTTTTAGCATTAAAAGGGTCTAGTTGTTTTTGTCAGATATAGAGACTTTAAAGAAATTCATGTTTGTATGGACGGGGAGTAGACAATTTAAATTGAAGATTGTATATGAATGATTACTTTAGTCATTTAGGTAAATGCTGAATCTAGAATTGCAGTAGTAGACTTTTGAGTTAAATTGAAATTTAGCACAATAGTTAACACTGGTTTGACTTGACATTTGGTTCTGTAGCATAGTTTTGACTTCGTATACCTATTGTAGTAATAGTGAGATAGCTATTTCATCTGATTCCCACCGGCTTATTTATCTTAAGACTTAAATTATTTTGTACTGAGTCCTAGAATTATGATGATATTTAAGTATTGTATAATAGGTAGTTTAATTCATACCTTTTAATAGTATTGTTTTACATAACAGGTAACTTTTGTTTTCCCTCTTGTCCTAAAAAAAAATGTGTACAGCTGTAAGGGTGCTATACAACTTCGATGTTGTTTTTATTTGAATGTTAGTGGACAAGCGAGCGAAACAGGTAGCGAAAGCGTTTTTACAAGTTTCTTTTGTTCTTGGGTCAATGGTAGAGATACAAAGGAAGTTTTACGAAATTATCATGTTTGTATTGACTCGATTTTTTACAAGCTGCCATTTAAGATCTTTATTACGTTAAACATTTAAATTGAGTAGATCTATTTAGACAAAGTCGCATATTTGGTTTTGTTTAGAGTATTCACGTATTTTTTTGTACAGACAGAATTACCATGAGATTTAGGTGTTTTCATTAAAACAATAGTTAACATTAGTTCGATACTAAAAAAAAAATTGATCTGTAGGCGTATTACGCGTACATTTGCTTTAACGTAGTGTTAAATAAAGGAACTGATAACGGATTAATTCTTTTCTTTATTAACGTATTTCTTACCTGTGTTTAGAAACGTAAAGAATGTAGTTAGAGTTTGTGGTGTAATTGCATTCAAAATTTAGTTTGCATTAGTGGTTGCGTGTTGCTGCTTTTATTGGGTGAGCTGTATGTTTGTTTGTAGATTACCTGCATGCTTGTATAAAATAGTCATGGTTTAACGTAGTGTAGTTTCGGGACTTTTATAATTCGATAAGAAAAGATCAATAATAGATAAGATTATTTTAATGTACAGTTAGTGGAACAAATTATTGTCATTTTACAAGATAGTTATGTTATGAGCTTGGTAGAATAAGAACTTCATTGTTGTATCAACCGTTAACGTAGTGTTGTGTAGTAACGAGATAGGTTAAGAGTAACTTAAGTATCTATCTGACATTGTAGTGATTTAGCTAGGTAGTTACCTAGAATTATTTATTTGTTGTTTAGACATATTTTAGTTTTGTTGTTTAGAAAATAAGTAATTATGTATTGGAATATTTTATAAGTAGTTGAAACGAAAAAGAATTAGTAATATGTACTTGTAAGTTTTCTAAGTTCATTTAAGGTAACTTTAGGAAATTAAAAGCTTTATCAGTGGGGGGTAGACTTATTTATGAAAATTACAATTATAGTTATCTCTAATTTGGTTTCCAACTACTCTCCATGAAGTCTAGATTATTCATTTTTAATATTGTAATCATACATATTATATCTTGTTGTATATTTTGCTCTAGCTTTATATTTTGTAGTAGTGTAAATTACTTGTAGTACACCGCGTATTCTTCAAAGCAGTATGATTCATCTAGCTTACATTATTTTTGCGTATGCTATAAAGAATGTACGTAAGCAAACTTACGGATGATTTAACGGCAAATAGGTATATAAAAAATGGTTGTTTTGTAATTTAAACTGTAAGTCCAAATAGTTCATTTAAATTAACTTGTATTATATTTTAGTAATACTTTAGGAGTCATAATAGGGACGGATAATCAGGTTCGATTCCTGAAACATTAAAAGTGATAGATAAGTGAGATATACTATGAATCTATTTTCGGTTATTTTAGCATTGGAAACGTCCAACATTTAAGAAATTAAAATTATGTTGTCTTTATGAGAATTTGAGCCAAAATAGTCAGGTGTAGAATCATTGCTGAATGGGTAATTCAATTCGCGACATGACTTTTAGACTTTGTAACATTAAATTGTATGTGTCTTTTGTAGATTCGTTTAACCCAGAAATAATTATAAAATGCTTTATTGATTGATACAAATTAAAATTTCAATTTGTTAACTTATCTGTTCACTAGTACTAATTAGAATTCGTTAAGACAATTAGAACTGAAATAAGCTTAGATTTCCAAATAGATTATGCTTATTATAATTAAGTGATGTAAAAGACTAATGTATTAAGATAGAAAAATACCTGTTTTACACGTTAAGAAAAAAAATGTGTTTACGTTACACATCATGTAAAGTTTTACTGTATTATAATTCGATTTATTTAGTTAAATATGTAACTAGAATATTATAATATTGTTGTTAGGAACTTTTATATTTTAGTATCAATATTTAATTCATTTCGTTTTGAAATGTTCCAGTTATGTCCATCGTTGTCGAGAATTCGGAGTTTTTTTGTTTGTTTATGGATCTGTAAATCGTATTATCCGAGTTTTGTTAAAATGAGACTATGTTTACTTGTGTGTATAGTAGTTTTGATTTCAGTTTATAGATAGATAAAGCATTTGCGCTGCAGTTATCACTTTGATACTGCTTGGTTAGTTAATTATTGGAAGTGGTAATATGTTTTCGAACTTATTATATACATTTTGTGATTATCATGCGAAACTCATGTTTAAAGTAAAATTGGGTAAACAAATGTTATTTGATTTTGTATTTAATATTTATTGTATTTGGACATACATTTAAAATATAATTCATTAATTTGAATCACGAAGTTTTGTTCCATAATTGGGTAGCGTGATAGAAATGGAAGTTGAGAAGTAAGAATTTTAGTGTTAAAAGGAATGGGGTAGGGGTATTTATAGTGATATGCAAGGAGTGAAAGGAGAGAATTGTAAAGGGGATTGTATATAAGAAATAGTTATTTAGTAATAAAAGTACCCTTTGATGGAACATGGCTTAGATTAAAACAAAACATTGTTACTAGCATTTTGACTTCTACACTACACTATACAAATGAAACACTAGGATGTAGAAGGTTAGGTTTTAAGCCAGAATATTAGTAATGAAAAAAAAAAGTTACTAATTGGGCATATGCAGTTTCATCTGCCTTCCTGGTGTTTCCACACTGCACAAGAAGCTAACAAACAGACTGATTATACACAACTGACAGTAATGAGACGTAATAGTGCTTTCTTAAAAGGGAAAAGCATAACTGCATAAAGTAAGGCTTTTATTTTGTTGATTTCTGAAAATAAATTGAATTTAAGTAAAGAAACGATATAATTTTATTGATAAATGACATTCATCTATAATTTCTAAAAAGAAATTATATAACTATTAAAGATTTACTTCTCGCTTTAAAAAAAAAATGTTGTACTTTTCCTAAGTCAGTACTATTTATATTTTTATTTTATTGACTTGTGAATAAAAACAAGATCATTAGTTAGTCAAAGCTTTTGTTTTGGAAAACAAAAGTAGGTTAAACTAGACATAGTCAGGTTTACCTTTGATATAACGTCTTATCATTGTTGGTCATTCGCCAAGGTGGGAGTGACGTGTTTGAGGGAAAAAGATTCAGATAACAGTGTTAGTATTGACTAGTTAGTGACCATAGCTATTAAAGAAGATTGGTTTTAAGAGGGGATACAACAGTTATCGTTCACTGTCGACAAGCAAAGCAAGACTGTTGCGCGAGCGCTGTTTGTATGTACCACTAGGGTCGAAAAGGAACTAGCACAACCTTTTTCTTTTCATTGAATCCAGTCTGTCCTTGTGAGGTACTTGATTATCCATGTCTAACACATTGATTTTGGAAACTTGGTCCTCAAATGTTTCATTCTTTTCTTTGGTTTAAACACACACTACACACATGCCGAATCCTAAGGCAAAGCACGGAAGGATTAATGTTATAAGTGACTTGTTTTGTTTTCTAATTATTTCTTTTGATAAATTTTATATTAGAAATTCTACTTCAATTATAGATATGTCCATTTGCGTAGAATTTGGGGGTAGATTGTGACATATCAGATATGTACTTACTTATATCTGCAATGTCTCTGCTATGTAAACATAATAATTATTTTAATTCCTTTTAATTTCATCGAGTGTAATATTTCTCGCTGCCTAAGAAAAAAATGTAAACAAACGACGGAGTAATAAATTAAACATGTACAAAATTATTTAAACCTAATAAAGTCTAAAGTAAATCATTCATTTCAACTAATATTGGTCCGTATTATTAGCAAGTTAAGGTTTAAGAAAGTTAACAAACGAATGGATGTAAGGCAATCCTAAACCAACAAAATACGAACACTTCAAATTTGAACACAAGTGTGTTGTTAATTTATTGCTATGAGAAGTTAAATTTTCTAAAAGGAACATACAAATCTGAACTTTATTATTGACAGTATTAGTTCTAGTTTAGTGTGTGGTCAGTCAAATGAAGACAAAATTGCCAAGATGTCGAGAGTTTGTATTGGGCCTAACAAGTCCGAGATGCGTATTTCAACTTTGGACGCTGACAGGTCGAATGACTAGTTAAAATAGTGACTTGAAAGGTAGTTTGTCCTGAAAACTGTATCCAAATTTATACTTTATTATTGATAGAATTAGTTCCAGTTTAGTTTACGGTTAGACAAATGAAGACAACTTGGAAGAGGTTACAGAAAGCGTTAATAGGTCGGACTGGCGCGTTGAGTGCAGGATTTCACACGAGGCACAGGATGCATAGGATTTTAAGATGCTGGATAATGTTGAGGTGTCGGAGGAGGTTTTTGATGACTTCTTTAGGCATAAAAGCGGGAGCGTTTAGTTTTTTTGGGCATTCATTTTGTTACGGGCTTGGAGTAAGGTTCTCTGGTTAGGCGTTACGCTGTGACGTATTGTTTGCTAGCTTAGGTTCTGCTAGAGGTCTAGACCGCTAGTATGACCTGAGTTGGGAAATAATGCATTACATCTAGTTTTGGGCCTTATAGTATTTAATTCAATTTAGTGTGGGGTCTTTCTTAAATTATAGTGATCGTTTATAGTGTTTGTAAAAGTGTAATTCTCTTAATTTTGTGATTAAAATAGTAGTGCAGTTTACGTTATTTATTGAGTGTATTCTTTGCTGGTGTGGATTGTGCTGGTGTTTTATAATACTAGTATGGTCTATATTGGTGGATAATATATTTTAATAAATAATGTGGGTTAGCAGTTTTAGTTTATTTTTAAATTACAGTTTGTGGGTTTAAGATTTTTGTTTAGTGTTCAATTGGGGTAGTGTAGTTTACTTTAGCTGTGGAGTGCTTTGTTCTCCGACATGATTAGTGCTATTATTTCTAAAGTAATGGTATTGGCTGTGATGGTGAATGGTGCATTTTAATAGCTAGAGTGGGGTTCCGCATTCATTTATTAGTGGGGTTTTGTAGTTTTAATATATTTTTTTAATTGTTTAATTTATATTAGTGGGGTTTTGCAGTTTTAGTATTTTTATTAGTAGATCGTGGGGTTTAGTTTTCTTTGAGGACCTAATCCAAGTTTCAACCAGAGTCGGGTTGGATTTCTAGAACTAAAGGCAGGTCACCTCGCGGTGTTAACTGACAGACTTTTGTTTCTAGAAAGCGTATTTAGTTCGGCGGTCGGCGTTTTTCTGTCTGTTTGGAGTGACGGCAGGGTTTGTTTATATTCAAGCACAAACCTTTAGCTCCCTGGACATTTGTCGGTTTGGGTAGCTACACCAGGCTATTCAAAGTGACCATTGTCTTGACCTAGTGCATCTATCTATTTATATATTCACTTCTATTTTGGCTATGTCCTCGCTGTCCCAATCCCTATCGCGAGACATAGCTACGCACACAAGGAATAGGTGTTAGGTCTAAGGGATTCCTTACCCGACTTATGTAGCTTTAGCTTAGGAGTTTTCCATTGCACTATCGGAAAACATCGCGAGTAATTTAAATGTGAGACCCGGGTCTCTAGTTTGCATTATCGATTAGAGTAGTTGGTTAGTATAGCTGATAGGACTAGGTTACTTTGGTTAGTGAGGTTGAGTGGTATAGTAAGTGTACTGCTTTACTTCAAGGTAGTTAGTTTGATTTGTTTCATATTTAGGTAGGTAATAGTTACTGAAGATGAGTGGTATGAGTAAGTGTACTGCTTTTCTTCAAAGCGTTTTAGTCAGATTTGTTTTATATTTTGATAGGTAATGGTTAGTGAAGAGTAGTATGAGTAAGTGTACTACTTTTCTTGTTAGTTATTGGTACTGAAGTAGGATAGAGTATTGATTTTATAGTAGGTGAAGTAGGTTAGGTAGGATTACTGACTGAATGACTTTCTAGACATTTATACTGACTGAATGACTTTCTAGACATTAATTCTGACTGAATGACTTACTAGACAAGATTACTGACTAAATGACTTACTAGACATACTTACATATTAAAGTAACTTCCCGACCCACGGTGGATACTTGGCGTTTCTTTCCATCATATTATCCGGGTCGAATATCCGAAACGTTGGTAGATTCAGACAATTGTGGACTAGACTAAAAATAGCTATTCACAATTAACGAAATGAAAATATTTGTATTAGCTTTCTCTTTTTGTGAGCTTTATACAATAGTATTCTGTTGTCTTGGTTCAAAAGAATCCACTTTAATTATCGGTTGACAGTGACCTTATTGGACAGGCTGGATCAAAGCAAAGCACGATCTTTGGTATATTTGGTATAGCAAGGCGAATCCAAAATACCTATCACCTAAGTCTGGACGATATTGTTTCATTGTTATTCCGTATAATTTGGCTAGAAGACCCTAGCATGGAATAAAAGGAACTGAGAGAACTGGAATATTATTTTATACAGTTATTAGTATTTTGATATTTGTGAGGTATTCATATACCTGATATTAAATGTAAAGACATCCCTTTGCAAACATGTCCTCTCATGATTCCAGCAATAGCGTTGCAAGGCTATATTAAGACTGATGACCAAAAGAATATAAAAAAAAAGAAGAAAGTTCCTTCTGAACTATGGGGAGGGAGATACCCAGTCTGGTGACGAGATCTACTGTGTACCGCGGGGCGGAGCGTGCACTTTAACCCCAAAACAAAAAATGTTTGGATAATTTTATCATTAATTTTATTACTTGACTTTTACCTTTTATTATGACAGTTGACAGAACTTGTGACAGAACTTAAACTCTACATCTGCATTAAAACTACAACATTAGAATAACATTTATTAGAATAACAGATATTTTTAAGCGTAGTCTTCCTAGATATAAATAAGCAAAACAAATAACTCCTTTCTATCACGTGAAAAGAACTTAAGGTTACTAATTCCGAGCATAACGTACGATCCTACACGACATCACTAGACGATTACTTGGCCAAATTAACAATCTAAACAAGGTATATTTCTATTTTAGGTTTCAAATTATTCTTATTAGAATCTCATCTAGGTCTCTGTTAGGTCATAGTTAGGTTTAGAGTTTTAAAGTTAGGTAGGATTTAGATATTTGGTTATGGTGAGTATTTATAGATTAGTTGAGTATCAGGTCAGATCAGAGGAGTGGGTAGGATGAGTAGTTTAAAAGTTAGATAGGTAGGCTTAGGGTTAGCATTTTTAGATCAGCTTTAGGTTAGGTTAGTTAGGTAGGATATACAGTACAAGGTTTCCTCACAATGCCTTCACCGAGGTGCTAGTGGTATTTTTTTTAATTAGGTTTGAGTAGCGCTACCACATTCATTTGTAAGAAAAAAGTATATTTTTATTTCAACAAACTATATCAAATTATATTAAATAGCCCATAAGAGCTATATTAATATAATTTGATACATACGTGAATGCATACGTTGTATAAGTGTAGGTAATTACAACGTATGTGTATATTATTCGTAGCTAGAACAGTAATATAAAGTTATAAGACCCAAACGAGCCACCAGGGAACTTCCCGCTGTCATTCATTCCGGCTAAACCCGCGTTGAGCTACATATTCGTAACTAGGTCAATTTTGTTTCGCGAGATTTCGTCGGCGACGTTCGCAGCGAATAAATTTGTAAAATGTGCTCCAATGCATCTTGCTGACGTCCATGCATCCAGGTACTCTTGCAGTGTTATGCGGCCCTGGTAGCTTAAGATAGATCAATGCATAAGAAAGACATGTTATTTGTCGTGTTTAGGGTTCCGTACTTCAAATGGAAAAAAGGAACCCTTATAAGATCACTTTGTTGTCCGTCTGTCTGTCAAAACCCTTTATCTCGGAAACGCGTGGAGTTATCGAGTTGAAATTAAAACCATATATTGAATTACTCCCTTGAAGCTGTGAAAAATCAAACTTCTAAGTTGACGTAAAAAAATATATGGCCGTTTATGCCCCAAAAAACGTACATTTCGACTCTGTCAAGAAAACCAACATTTATAGGGTACTTTCCGTTGATCTAGAACTATGCAATTTGGCAAGTAATATCGACTTATACCATCACAAGTATAGGGAAAATCTGAAAACTATACAAGTATACATTTGTAATTAAATCAAAAAATATACATATATAGATAAAAAATATAGTTTTTATTTAAAGTATTTGTACGAAACCTTGGGCGGGCGAGTCCGACTCGCATTTGTCTGGTTTTTACGTCTAATAAGGTATACTTACCTAGCGCATTTCTAAAAAAGTTTGTACACATTTTTATGGATGTGTTAACTGTCATAAAACTTTCCTATTTTGTTACTAATGTTTTTAATGATAAACAACACTATTGTTGATTATTTTCCGTAATAATGATTCCATCGGGAATATTTTTGCCTAATCATCCAAATTAATCAATAAAGCGTAAATCAATAAATAAATAATCATCAGAAATATCGTCAATTGATTACAAATTATAAACTCAGGCTTTTCAAACTTGTAATACAATACGCCTTGAAAAATACGAACACGAAGTCTCAAAGTCGGTAAGTATTTGCTAACCCAGCAAATGTTTAGTATGCGGAGTCAGGAAATGCAATACATTATAAATACGTATATATTTTATTTATCTGTCAAACCGCGTAACTGTCTGTTGACAGAAAGATATTATATACGAGTCACGTATCCTCCCACTTTTAGCTTCATCTCCGGACGCGGGTGACACATCGCCCCGCCGAGTGCATCATATGTCCCTGCCTTATCAACCGCACGGAAATCCTGGTCTCCTGGTAATCTTGCTACCTTGACGCGATTTTTCAGGACTTTCGGTAAGCTGCACTTTGCTGGATTTACGAAGTTTTCTCTTATCTAAGTGGGAGCTTTGTGGAAAGCGTAAGTTTGTAATATATGTATGCATCTTTAACTTTTTAAACTATCTTTGTCAGAACTGCATATGGAGATAGAGTTACCTACTAAAAGAATTAGAAATATGATGTATGAAAACGATAGGAAGGAATGTCCCTGCCTTATCAACCGCACGGAACTCCTGTTCTCCTGGTAATCTTGCTACCTTAACGTCATTTTATAGGGCTCTGGATAGCATGTTGCGGCTTTTACGGAGTTTTGTATTATCTAAGTGGAGGTTGGTGACGTACGTTTTGAATAAAAGTTTGTATTTTTCAGTCTTTATGAAATTAAGCTTATGTTACCCGTCTAAGCAAGCACATATAGTCATCTGATGAAGACATTTAGACAGTACGACTGTGTGGGGCAAGGCGTGAAACTCCAGCGGTAGGAGCCCGAATTGTTTACACCCTCATGCTTAGAAATTCGGGATACAACTTTTTACTTTCATACTTATCATGCTACCACTCAAGCCCAAAAAGTTCATAGGCGGGTATAGGTATCAGATGATAATAAGAGCAGACAACTATATGTTTTTGATCTGTAGTAGCAGTTTGCTGGCAGACAAACATTGTATACAAATACAAGTCACGTATCCTCCCACTTTTAGCTTCATCTCCGGACGCGGGTGACACATCGCCCCGCCGAGTGCATCATATGTCCCTCCCTTATCAACCGCACGGAACTCCTGGTCTCCTGGTAATCTTGCTACCTTGACGCAATTTTTCAGGACTTTCGGTAAGCTGCACTTTGCTGGATTTACGAAGTTTTCTCTTATCTAAGTGGGAGTTCTGTGGAAAGCGTAAGTTTGTAATAAATGTATGCATTTTTAACTTTTTAAACTATCTTTGTCAGAACTGCATACGGAGATAGAGAGGTACCTACTAGAAGAATTAGAAATATGATGTATGAATATGATAAGACGGAATGTCCCAGCCTTATCAACCGCACGGAACTCTTGTTATCTTGTTCTCCTGGCGGAGGCCGGGAAATTACTGCAGATCACCAGGGCGGCGGACGCAGCGTCAGGGCGATGCCAAGTCAACTAACAGAAGTTTTGTCGCAGGAATTGCGACCCGCCGCCGCAAGTTTGCGCACTGTTTGGTGCGGTTAATCGCAAGCAAGAGAATAGATGTATTAATACAACTTAAATAAGTACAATGCATGGAATTTAGTGTTAGCGAAATAAATATACTTAATATTGTACGGAAGCTCTTACAGGATTGCGTCAGGATTCAGACGAGCCACATCATTCCCAGCTGAGCGATCACGGCTTATTACATTAAAAATGTATACTTTTCAATGCCGGCTCCTTGCCGGACGGAGTGCTGCTACAGAACAGAAACAACAGTCCGCTGGACCTGTTACGTAACAGTTTAACGCCCGACGCAAAAAGAGAGGTGTTATAAGTTTGAAGTTTATATAGGTATCTGAGTGTCTGTCTCTGGCATTGTAGCTAACAAACGAGTAGGTATAAGAAAGTTGTATTATTTTATGTTTCAAACCAATTTTGATTAAATATTGCTCAAACACTAATAAACATTATAATTTATCAAAAAAATGTAGCTAAAAACACTCTCAATCAAGTCACCGGTCGAGAGTATTTTTGACAGCGTGTCACCGGATTGTGTAGTGAAAAGTCAGTCGTACTATCAACAGCAGTTATGCGATGACTATGGCCTGATACTTAAGTACAGTCGGCGTTAAAAAAAAAATTGGGCAGCAGAGCGGGACAAACAGTATTCATAGCATCGTTATTTGTCTACATCATAAGGTTCACCTCTACAAAACGTCACCTTTAGATTTTCATTCATTATTGCAACAAACATGGCCTTAATTGCATAATAACGTATTATATTTACGTTTCGGACATGTCGTATTGTCCATGGTCACGAAGGGGCTAAATGGGCTTAGAGTTGTGCCGTTCTCGAAAATTCTCGGAAACGTTCTCAGTTTTGTATGGGAAATGTTCTCGAGAACGTTCTCTCTCCATACAAAACGGAGAACGTTTCCGAGAATAGCACATCTCTAAATGGGCTTAGTAGCAACATCTAGCCATGCAATATTTTTCAAACTGAGGGTTCACTTATAAAAATAAAGAAATCATGTTCTTACGCGATCAATTTCTGTCAGTTCGTGATCAGTTTATACCTTATTATACTGACTTTTGGCTGAGGTGGCCTTTGTGGCCCCTCCTGGATCCGCTACTGATCCTCCATGGTACAGTCGGCCTCAAAAGTAGCTGGACACTTTAGTACTACGCCACGATACAAATATGTTCAGCAACTTTTGAGTCCGACCGTACAAGAAAAGGAGGTATTTTCTTCCCGAGACAGCTGATGACCTTGCTTGGACACGCTGACGTCACAAGCTAGATATGTCGCCATTTTGTATTAATTATCCGAGTAAGATGCGTTTCTTCAATTACTTGATTCTCATAAATATAATGTTGAGCTGGCAACATTGGATAGTATTTTTTCACCCAAATAAACCAAAAACGCGTAATAATAATTAATTTCGTGGGTAATTGATTTAATAATTGATTATGGGTGATACTGATATTATTACTGATAACATGATCTTAAACTGTTGAAGTTCTTTCTTTCTCAATGGCAACATTATTGTGACGTAACGTAACCATGTGTGATCTTGGGAAAAAACATAGGTACCTGGTTTTCTTGAACCATGCTGATTCGCAAGAACCGTTTGTAGATCTGTTAATGTGTAGTCTGTACCGATAGCGCAATAACTCGAGTGGAGCAAAATGGAAGACTCGGCCATCCCGTTGCTTATTCATAAAACGGGCACGTGTTTATTCACTCCCACTTCATTTTTAGAATGGCACCGAACTACGCAATCGCAAAGTTTTTCAGTTTGCTTTGCAATCCAGTTATTTTGAAATATACAAAACTGATTGTAAACAGTTAGGATTCAGAATAAAAACGAAATTGAAACATTCTTAAAATTCTTAGATTTTTTTGTTCTTTTTATTACCTAAACTTTCTCACGTTGCTTGCTATTTGTGTATTGCTTATTTGTTAGAATTCAGGATGATAGTGATTACTACACAATTTTTATGTCACACCTGGCCATAAAGTGGCAACTACCGCGAGCTACGCGTGCGGAAAATTCCACTTCCTGGGAAAGTATACCTTAGATCGCATATTTATCAAATACCAGCGATCTGAGACATTCTTTCTTTGACCTCCCTAGGTAAGTGATCTACTATATTACGCCACGCGTATATTAGGTACATTACAAAGTTAGGTATTATTAAGTACCTAACTTAACTAGTTTCAATCTAAATGAATGAATTATTGAAAAAATGCAGTCAGAAGGAAAACGGTCATTTTACTGTACTTATAGAAAGTGTTTCAGTTCCATTTGAATTTACTTATACCCTATATCGATATTGGGAAAAAAGTCTTGAGAGCTCAACCTAATCATTAATATCAAGCTAAGCAATTTTCATCAACTTAGGGTGGCAAGTAAGTCACGCAATACCGGTATTTTTTGTTTGGTTAATACCGAATATCCCGGTATTGGCCCCTATAAGTAATACACGTATGGCATGCTAGGCTAGTGGCAACCCAGTATCAGACGGTGATGCCTTAGGCCTAACACACCTGCCCTGTAAAAACGTGTCGTCGTAGCAAGATGCAAGGTCGTATCTGTTTACGACAGTGGTTCTTAACCGGTGGACCGCGGACCACTGGTGGTCCCTGGAAGCACCCGAAGTGGTCCGCGAAGTCATCTGAAAAAATACTGTAAATATTACCTACCTTAAAAACTACTTACTTTACATTACCTCCAAACAGTTGGTGGTCCGTGGCAAGACACAAATTTTGTCAAATGGTCCCTCATTGCTAAAAGGTTAAGAACCACTGGTTTACAGTGTCATCTTGTATAGTCTATTTCTTTTACCTATAAAGTACTAAGGTTGAATACGACACGCTCATTGGTTCATTCAAATTAAGTACGCTAAGGCGGCTTTCCCGGTGTGGAAGATATTATGTGAATGCCGGCTTGTAACCAATCATAGAGAGAGAGAGAGATCGTCATCCCAGTACTTTATAGTAAAAGAAATGGACTATAGTAATCTCTGTTTGAATTTTAATCTTACTGGGCTTACATTAAGGTTTTTCTTGGACTGACAGGACGTTTCCACGAATGACGTCGCATCCTCCACGTGTCATGAGTTTTTATAAGGCAGATATTTCTTCAATAATATATGTTTATGCATCCAAGATATCAAGAACAACTAAATTCAATTCAACTCGAGTAGCTTTGGCCCGCCACTTTGTCGACGTAGATTCGTTAATATTAAGTGATTTTTGCTATTAGATCACCTTAGGCGTGGTATTAATTATTGTACTCCCATATAAAATTTCACGCCCATTTCACAATCTTTTGGTATAAAAATTATTCCACGTCGATTTCTGAATCTCAAACTTACTGATTCATCAGAATTGGTTCCGCGGTTTAAGCGTGAAAAGAAAACAGACAGTAGGTAATCATGACGGATATTTATTACTTACCATAATTCCGTAATAAAACCCTAAAGGGTTATCGTGAGCAGTTAAAGTATCTGGAAGTATAGCGTAACGCGTTGCAACGCGGCACTCAGCGCATTTAGTTTGGTCGTTAGGGTAAAAGCGTTGGCCGGTTACCATCACGCTAAGTGACGGCCTGGCTACGCTGATAACTCGAACGGAAGTGAATTGTGAGGAGTTATTTTATTTGTGTTTAATACTCATTTTGTGATAGAATTCTAAAGGTTATCCTGTAGATTTTTATTTTAAAGTGAGTATTATCGTGAGCAGTCAAAGTATATGGAAGTACAGCGGAACGCGTTGCAACGAGGCACTCCGCGCATTTAGTTTGGTCCTTAGGGTAAAGGCGTTGGCCGGTAACCATCACGCTAAGTGTAAGTTAGTTATTTTATTCGTGTTTGTTGTTTCAGGCCATAATCGTGAATCAAATCTGAGTATTTATTTATATCACGCAATGAATTGCGTCCAACGTTTCGCGACTTTGGACAGTTGCAAGTGGGCGGCGGACGAGTGGTAGTCGTGTGAGGCCGTATACATTTCTGATTTCCTGAAAAATGCTATTTTCAAGTGTGTGTTTTCTAGAAAATGAGGTTTTAAGGTTGTAATTAGATGATATTGAGAGATATTGATGATGACAGAATATTTATGTTGGAAAGGCAAAAAAAAACAGACAAAAACAGAGGAAAAACTCTTTCTAACTTTTCCAGAGAAAATTTCACTATTCTCTAGCTCAGAATAATGGTCGGAATCTTTGGTTTCAGTTTACGGTACACCGTCGCTTACTCCCTGTATGAGGAGTTAACAAGACATGGATTTTAAAGAGGATAATTGTAATCAGGAACTCAATCACAATTTTGTCTGATCATCACAATTTTGTTTATTTTAGTTTTAACCCTAATTGCTTGTTTGGTTAATACTTCTTTCTTTTACTAATCACAGCCTATGTGAAAGTGTTGTGAGTTTCACTAGTAGTATTCGCGGTGATATTTAGGTACATAGTGAATTAATTTTATACATTTTGCTAAAACATTATTTCGGTCTAATTACATGTTATCGCATGTTTTCGACGTGAATGTAAAACAAATTTACTAACGGTGAAACAGGAGGTATGAGGTAATTACTTTTATAATTATTTTTCATACATATTCATTTCTGACTGTTCTATTCGTATAGCAAAAGCTGCTAGATATCGGACTAATGTAACGATACCGATACCGATATATCGGCTGATATATCGGTATCGCCGATAATATACAACCGATATTTGAAGAGCGCGAAAAGAATTTGCTGTATGAAAAAATCTGCAAAAAGTAGTTGTGCAAAAACTTGTGCAATGATAATTACTATGTTAATTAAATCTTTGGTTCTTATAAAAAAAAAATTGAGTTGACAATTTATTTATTTTTACTTTACACTTTCAAGTCAACCTTCTCTGTTAAATATAGTCAAGTTTTAGTTATAATAAGGACATACAAATATCTGAAGTTCATACTTCATTATTCAGCTAAGATATCGGTATCGGTATCGGTATCGCCGATATTAACTACAATAAATCGGTATCGGTATCGTATCGGCAAAACTATGTATCGTTACATCCCTATATCAAATCTAACAAAGCCAAGTCAAGTCTAGTTCATATTGAAATAAAAACGGATCACTCACGTTATACAAAAGGTGAGTAATATTCCCGAACGCTGCCCGGCGAATAGGTACTCCTCATGATTAAGGGAATGCCGAATGCTCCCGAAACATGTCGAGTGGATGTCTCGTATTTTGTATAACGTGAGTGATCCGTTTTTATTTCAATATGTTTGAGTCTCACGGTGGTTTTCTAAGTAAAAAAGCAGGTCTAGTTCCTTTGAATTTGGTTATTTGAAATAATTTGTTTTTGGGTCAATTGCAGAAAAAATGTACCTTTTACTGTTTTTGTCTGATCATGGTGTGTCTTATACCATTTTACTCACTATCACGAGCACTTTTCATTTATGAAATAAAAAAAGTAGTGCAAAATGTCCCAACTTTTCCGTACAAATTTTGAATTTCTGAGTTTCGTTACACCGAAACTAAATATAGGGGAAAATCGTAACGAAACTGAGATTTAATTTTTTCTCAGTTTCGTTACGATTTTCCCCAACATCTATTTTTAGTGCAGTTCTGTTAATGTTTCGTGAATACCCCATTGTGCATTGTAGCGCTGAATAAACAGAGTTACACCAAGTTGATTATAATCAAGCCTAACTTTACTAAGGTACTTGGCTCACCACGGGCGAGACGCGATAAGAGAGTGAACCGATGTTTTCGTACGATCAATGAGGTGGATATCATTAGGCACTTGAATTTTGTCCAGTAAGCTTATGATGCTAGGCTTTGTCCCACCCGTCACTCTCACATTTACATACTTGTCAGATCGAGACGGATGCTTTATCGTTTATTTATCGATCGACAAACCGTAGCATGATAAGGCTACAGAAAAAAAATTATGATTCACACTTTGCATCCACTCATCAATTGCCTTATCGAATTAAGAACTTTAAACTTAGTATCTGATGCACTTTTTGATGTACATTTATTTGCTGACTAGCATTTACCCACGGCTTTCCCTGCATTATTTATATTACTATCCCAAGATAACTTATTGCCCGGATAGAAAGTACCTTATGGGCGTTTTTATGTATGTCACAAAACTGACGATTAATGTCAAACTCCATATATTTCGTCACCGACTGACAGGTTAGACGGAACTTAAACTTAGCTTAAGTTTCGCCTAACCGTACATTTTTAAATAAAAATGCCCTTATATTTCAATACAGGCCTTGGTTTACTTGGAAATCACATTTCATCTCAATCCATATAATTCGCCTGTTGACTCGATTTTTTTTCTGTCGTAAATCGATTCTACTATTTGTGAGGAACAAATATCTATATGACACCTAATACATTTGTATAAGTATAACAGCCACAAATTGTAATCAAAAGTAACAGATCGCACTGAGCATTGAAAACGTTCTATACAAAACAGGAGGAACCTATGACGTCATCGGTTCCATCGCTGTCCTAAGTTGTATGAAAAAAATAGCATTTTGCCATTTTGAGCACGAAAAAGTGCGTATAAGCACATAGTTGTCAAACATTTATTTTTTCAGTGTTATTTAAGCATTCCGAAATTAACTTTAATTTTTCTTTAAGACGATAAAAAAAATATCGTTTTTTTTTTAAACTTTGTGGTCTCATAACTTTATATTTTTTATACATTTTTGGTTTTTTCTTTTGTGTTATGATAATTTAGTAATTTCCAATCCATGTGACTATAATTATGTTGTAAAATTCAACATTAGTCAACATCCGAATTGTTACATCTTACTAAATAACGCTATTTAGTGTAGGAAATTTCTCAATTAAAATTTTCTCGGATACGATTTATTTTCAGAGTACCCTTCTTATTTTAGCTTTTTTTCATAAGTAAGAAAATAAGTTTCTGTCAGACAATTACTTTTGAGACAAGCTTTTATTGCCGCAGTACCTAATTTTTTTTTGTATAATCGCAGCATGTCTTAGCTAATCAAATGCCCACATATACTCATACTCATTTATCTTAATATGTAGGTAATTTAGATCACCCAATGACCTTTCGGTTCCATCATAAAATCCACCTTTATATGCATATACGTGAAAAAATCAGCTTAATCAGAAATCAGTGAGTGGGTTAAATTTAACTTGCAAGATTTGATTACACAGACAAATACCGCTACAGGTGAAACTAAATAAAAATTAGTAATAAAGTCGCCAAGCGCCGACTCGCTGTAGGTGAAACAGGCGCCTTAACACGACGTCGCTGGATATCTTGAGGAATAATTACGCGCCGTTACGTCTTTGTGTCTTTGTTTCTTGTTTAAACAGGCGAAACCGACAAACAAAATTGAGTAGAGTTTCTAGTAATTCTGGGTTATATTCGGATCAGTTTTTACAAGCTTTTATTTAGTTTCACCTGTCCCGGTGTCTGTCTCTGTGTGTGTCTGTAATCAAATCTTGCAAGTTAAATCCCATCAAAAACATTATATGTAATAAGATGCAAGTCTCGCAACGCAGTTCTCCTACAACAAAAAAGTTTTGAGATGTAAAGTTAAACCAAGTCAGTACCGGGGGGGTATCAACAGAACTCGATTTCCACCGACTTGCCTATTAGATCTATAAAATGTGTTCCTCCACGGTTAAATGAGCCCAAACTCATGAAAAATGAAATGATCAAATGATGAATGGTGACTAGTTTTGATGTGCAGATAGCGATTATACAAAAAAACTACAGTTAGGGTGAAGCCAGACGAGCGTAATTTTGTGAGTTGTGAGCTGCGTAATTTCAGCTGCTGAAATTCTCAACAATACAGTTTGATAACTCATTTTGCGTCAAATGCAGCAGAAATTACGGGACTCACAACTCAAAAAATTAGGCTCGGCTGGCTTCACCCTTAGCATTAAAAAAAATCATTTTTTGTCAGAACCTTATTTTAAGTACGATTTAAGGTCTCTTTTAATAAAAAGCCTGATATCCCATTAAAATCCGCAGGGATTTCGACAAAAATGTATCCACAGAAATGAGGCGGTTTAAACGCTCAATTTATGACCCATTTGTTTGCTGGTTTGTCTTTACTTTAATCTACGAGAAAATAGGTCGATGCAACTTGCTGCAATACTTGAGGTTTTCGAGGATTTTGGTATACTTAACTAGCCTATAACCCGCGCAGTATCACGACGAATTTCATGATACCCCACATGCCCTCTGAGACAGTAGTACTACCATAGAGTTCAACTGGTAGGACAAATGATGCACCCTAAGGTCATTAGTACTACCAATAGTACTAATTACCATAATGGAGGACCGGTAGTACTACTAGCTGTGCCGTAGTCTGTTGCGTTCATTGCGAGGAGCAAAGAGGCGAGAAAAACTATTTTTACGTAAACTTTATAATAATAACATACACGGGACTTAACCGCGTATAAAATAAACGATAATATGTTTATTTACCTCAACCTTTTGGACGTCATGGTCTCGCAGGGACCAATATGCGTATTGATGGGGGAATATGCGTATTAATCAACCTTCGTTAAAGCTTTTTTAAACCATCTTTACCTATTGTATTTTGTTTACATCTGGCATGTGTATCATGTGTACTATCAGCTGAACTTTGAACACTGTAGTCTTTGACAAAACCCGGGTCAAATTCAAATTCAAATTCAAATAGTTTATTTTCATAATAGGATTTTACAACCACTTTATGACGTCCTTGCGTGTTTTCCTTGTATTTTTAGTAGTAGTACTAGTGACTTTAGGGTGTATCATTTGTACTACCAAGTACCAGTTGAACTACGTGGTAGTACTACTGTCTCACAGGGCCCACACGCCTGAATAGGTTCAGTAGATTTTGAGTTATGAGGGAACAGACGAACATACAAACATATATACAACTCAACTCAACATGGTGTACAACTCCCTGCTCGCGGCACATTCTGAATGCGATTTATTTGGGACAGGTATAGCGAGACTGATGACCGATGATACACTGGAAGAGAGTGCTAGAGAGAGAGCAAGATAGATATCTTGTAGCTGTAAGTTAGTTAGTAAGTTTCGGAGTCTGTGTAACGATTTGGTTATTGTTAACTGTAATTTTACATGTTTTTAAGACTCAATAAATAATAATATCATGTTTTTACGCGATTAAGTCCCGTTTTGTTATAATAATAATTATACATACGGTAGTAAAATTATAACCCTCCTTTTTGCTTTGCCTTAGTCGGGGAAAAACGGTTATACGTGATTTTTTGCATAAAGATACGCCAGAGTGACGTAGACAGTTTTTTCCCGGAAAAGTACTTTGTCTTCGAATTATGCAAAGTACGCCAAGTGAGTGAAGATGCAGGAAAGCCCTGCTATAATATCATCATCCAAACTCTGTTATAATATAATACACTGATTTGTGTGTCACCAAGTGTCTTTGTATTTTAAAATAAAAGGTGTTTTAGAAACTTGTCAGAATATGGCTTTCTTGCGGCACCGCGTGCCAAACGCAAACTCTGGCGACATAATTTATTCAAATGTTGAGGGAGAAATATTATTCTAAGTACGTTTTAGTGTTTAACTTACACAAAAACGTACTTTGCTAGCTTTTACGACATACAGCGGAAGGCCGCTAGTCCACACAAACATTTCTATTTTTTATTATTATTTGTACTACACCATAATATACGGTTGGTCTAAAAATTATAAATGGGCTATGCTTCAGAAATATGTCTGCGGTCACCTCATTCATCTGGCCCTTTTTTATACTAAATGTATCGAGACAGACAGATGAATGAGTCACAGACATATTTCTGAAGAATAGCCCAAATAAGGTTTTGTAAGCTGACACGGCTTCTGCGTTTTTAGGGTTCCGTGCAAAAATGGTAAAAAAGGAACCCTTATAGTGCGACTCTGTCTGTCTGTCTATCCGTCTATCACAGCCTGATATCTAAGAAAAATCTTATAACTTTTTTAATTTTTATAATGGTTTTCTTAACAGGCAACGTTTTTTAGAAATTCATAAAAATCGTAACACAATCTTATTTTGTCAGTTGCTAAACTTACCGCGACCTATGTCAATGTATGGGGAATTGGGGACAGCAGTTTTCCAACAGTAAAGTTGCGCGAGCCCTCGCACTTGACCAGTTTTTATTTTTATTTTAGACTGGCAAGCAAACAGACTGACCTGATATGATGGCTACTGCCCTCTACAGACATTTGCAACAAGAGATGCCTTACCAGCGCTTCGCTGATCTTCAGCCAAATTAATTTTCTCCATGACGAACGCAGTTTATGCTCGTACGGCATAATGTTTGTGTAAACATAAAATTATGTACACAACACGGGAGGTAATAAAGAAAGCCCTAGATCGCGTATTCACGTCCCTCGCTTGCAGCTCGGGCCGCAAACGTCTGCGATCGCGGCCTTTCTTTGTTTTACCACCCAAGATGCGTAATGTATTATTTCGTTAGGTTTTGTATAGCAGCCGGCTTGACCTCCTCGCGTTTTATCTCAATAAAGTTGTAATAACCGGTGTATTCCCGACACGGCACCTGCATCGCGTTTACGGCTCGGGCGGGCGTAAAGTTGCTAATGCGCCGTCTAATGCGCCCAGCCAAATTAGTTCTCTCCAGGGATGCAGTTTCTATGAAATAGTGCCACTTTCAAATTAATACACTTGGAAGGGTGTTAACCCTGGACATTAAACTTAATGACCAGTCAGAAGTTTGCTTCAGTATTCTGGAATTAGAGTTCCCCGGTGGCTCTATTCTTGAGTAAGGTCGAAATTCAAGAAGGCCAAGGACTAGCACTGAAGTGAATGAAGAAGTTAGCAAGGTGCCGTAATAGGAGATCAAAAGGATGCCGAAGTCAGAAATTACAGTAGAGCATCGATTATCCGAACTATTTAATTGGGGAACATGGGCGTTTATTTGGATAATCACACGGTATTGATTTAGATAGTTTTTTGAGAACTTTCACGAAAACTTAATGTTTAGTCTAATGGTTGATGGTGACTGGTAGAATGCCTTCTCGTATGGCATTACGTAAACTTTGTACTACAGAATGTCAAGAAGTTTTTTTAACTTTCGAGACGTGGGAAAATTCTTATTAGTATAAGGTGCCTACAATTGCTTACAGGTGTTAAAATAAGATTTATGGCAAAAATCTTATGATACAAGTCTGTTTGTGCGCATTATGCAAAGACTACCGGACTAATGTCCATGAAATTTGGTATACAGGTAGTTACCGACATGGCCCCGATGAACACCGAATACTTTTCTCTAACTATTGCCAAGCAAAAAAGTACATTACACAAACAAAGGCCGAGATCGCAGATGTTTGCGGCGCGAGTTGCGAGCGAGGGACGTAAATATGCGATCGAGGGTTTTCTTTATTACCTCCCGTGTTGTGTACATCATTTTATGTCTACACTTGGCCAGAAAGCGGCTTTTTTCGTACGCGTAGCGTGCGGTAAAAGCCACTTTACGGCCAGGTGTGGCATAAAAGAGATATTTAGGTTATTTCACCTGTATGAACGAAGTTGTAGACATCTAGTTGAACAATAAAATAAAAGCTTTATTTTAAAACAACCATATGTTCGGTCCATAAACGGAGGATTATCGTTTTCCATCGTTTACTGCCAGCAATCATTTACAGGCTACGGTAATAACGCACCTTTACTTGTAATAAACCTCTTTTATAAATGTTACAATTATCACAGTAAGGTATAAAAAAACAACTAAAAAAAAAAAAACGACTTCAAAAAAAGAGTCCACATTTGAGGAGTTTCCGCAATTCCTCATCAATATATCCGTCTAACTAAGCTCGATCTGCAGAGTTCCAAAAAAAGTTTTATTAAAAAATATATACATGGGAACATGAGAAAACTACAGCAAGAGGATTAATTAGTCTTGATTGATACTTGGCAATCATTCTTCCGTTTATTATAATATACGTCTACATAGCTACTGAAATAAATATCCGGGTCAGACTTGCACAAATCGATCTAGCCCCAACCAAACTAAGCGATTTGTTCCAGGGTCTTGAATAATTTCTATGTATTTAAGTATTATATATTTGTATATGTACATGCATACAATTATTGCTTAGTTTGTTTGGGACTAGATTATGGTTGCCATACGTCTTGGTACGCCGGGACATGTCCCGGTTTGAAGCATGGTGTCCCGGCGTCCCGGCCGATAGGCAAATTGTCCCGGTTTAAAATGATAGTTATTTAGTAGGGGGCTGGGCTTGGTAAATAATAATATACTTACAATAAACAGTAAGCTTATGATGCTACGTTTTGTCACGCGATAAATAAGTGATAAAGCATCCGTCACTCTCACACACTATTTGTTAGAACGTGACGGATGCTTTATCATTTATTTATCACGCGACAAAACGTAGCATCATACGCCTACAGGACTATTTACCTAGGCTAATCGTACGTAGATAGAACGACGTAAGCGCTGACACTTTTTTTTCACTTTTTACAAATTTACGTCAACAGTGTCGACACATTTCGGGATCGCGGACTCTCGGCGTTGACAGAGCGAGAGCGCACTGGCACACTATCAAGTTCCTTTTTTTTACCTTTACTACTTTTTCTTTAAATGTCCCGGTCTGAGTCCCCACACTTATGGCAACCCTAGACTAGATCGATTTGTGCAAGACTGTCTCAGATATTTATTTCAGTAGGTATATAGATACACATCATACAGTGTGTAAGTCTAATACGGGCGAATCTCTTAACGGTGGTTAGTATAGGATAAAGTAAAGGTAATTAGATAACATTTACTTAAAGTTGCAACACTAATTTTGTCCATACAAAATAATTCAGCCCGCAATGTAATGCAAACACACTCACGTTAAACGCTCGTTGACAGTTACGTTGACATTTCGGTACCGCAACCATGTTTACAGTACATTGCTGCTGAGAAATTAAAAAAAAAATAATTATGGGGTTGTAATTAACTGCAACTTAAAAAAACCTTTTACTTCATGATTACACTAATGAATACTATGTCCGATTTAATTTATCGCCCGTATTAGACTTACACGCTGTATACTTTGTAAGTAAGTTTCACGACTAATTAATGCGTCCCGACCGATCTGCATCCCGGCTGCACGCCGACTGCAGTTCCTATATAAGTTGAAGCTGGGTTGCAGTCCATCTGTGTCGGCCCTAAAGGTAGAATCCATACAAACTAAGTCTCCAGAACATTAAAAGAGGTTTTATTTAGAAAAAATACAAATGGCTACATCACAGCAAACGCATTAATTAGTCGTGAAACTTACGGTTTACTATTGAATCGCATAAATTTAAAAGGCATAATGCATCATTTCGCATAATTCATCATTTGGCATAATGTTTTTTTTTCTGATCCCGTAAACTTTTCAGGATTATTATAACGCAAACCTAACCTAACCTAACCTATTTAAGAGGATGAGGCCTTAAAGAGTCCTGAAAATTCTACAGTGTAAGAAAAAAATGCATTATGCCGAATGATGAATTATGCCAAATGATGCATTATGCCTTTTAAATTTATGCGATCCAATAGGTTCCCATGCAGATCACATACAAATAGCAGCTTGCATACAGTCAGGCTGGCTGGAAAGAAAAGAATCAGATATGTAAAAGACACCTGCGTCAAAGTATAAAGACGAACAAGTAGTTCAACTTCGGCTGTTTAGGAGCGCGCGACACGTAGCGTAGTGAGTGCGATCCACACTGGAGAATTCTTATGAATTCTTATTTCCTTGCTTGTAGTGTCTTCGCCAACCAACTGCATTGCTGAGTGGAGACCATTTTGGTCGCACATCGGTTATTATGTTTCTTTTTTGTGTATGATGTGTTATCAGAATAAATAATTTTCTTTCTTTCTTTTCTTTCTAAAACATTTTTAGTTCGGGATATGTAGTTACCAAATAGCTCAATATAGAACTGAAATCTACAGGCATTTTGACAAAAATGTATCCACGAAAATGACGCCGGTGTAACGCTCGAATAATCGTCCAACTATTATTAATCAGATTTCTTTGTAATACCAGTCTAGTATAGCTCAGCTGACGCAGAACGAACCCTATCAATCCTTGGTAAAGCCGCTACAAGACTCGTCCCGATATATTGCCGGACCCAGTCATCGATTCGTCTATTGTAGACCGATCAACTGAAGTCGTTATTGATCACATATCATCGCCATCCCAGCGCTTTTTTCCGTTTCCTTCGGATTTTGGATCAGATATGGGTCAGGTCGTGCTAGTGGGTTTTTGATCACGTTTGTATTTTTATGTATCTACGTCCGCTTGTAACTACTCAACGGCACAGCCGATTTTGATAAATGACGCCCTTCGTTTCATCTTGATGGCGGGTGTGTCACTGGGTATCTATGATAGGTATTATTTGCATTGCAGTTGGTTTTTTTTATGCCACGTTTCACTTGCGTTTTTATTTAGATTTGAGTTAATTGACAAATAAAACTACAAACTACATCGCACGAGTGAAGATTAGTAGATTAGAGACCAATAATGTAGGCTACAATTATGTTGAGAGCTGTACGTCTAGCACGACTATGCCACGCGACTCCTTGTAGCGCAACAAATGCTGCCAATCTCTTTCCACTCATTATAGTGTGACAGTGACTGGTTATGCTCTGCTAGAAAAATAGGTACCTGATCACTGATTAAAAATCATCGTGTATAATTATTAATTATAATCACCGAACTTGTTCACAAAATTTCACAAAAATCCGTTGAGAAATGTTGTAGAGGAGAACTAGGGCCTGCAAAACCGAAAAAAATTAGTATGCGAGAACCGGGATTTCCCGGTACTGCCATACTAAAATTTCCCGGTTTTGCACACTCTAAGGAGAACAGACAGACATTTGCCGGACATACGAAAGCATTTTTGCCCAATTTCAAAGAGAGACCTTCATTTGCTTATTCGCTCACTCGGTCAATTATCAGTTCACTTCTCACTCTCACACTATATTGAAAGGAAAGGGATAGGTAGATTTGTCACGAGACAAAGAGTTAACACTTGTACTAACTAGATGTGCTGTGACGATCCTTAGTATCGCCCACGGATTAAAATAATTGAGTTTATTCAGAATTTGAAACTTCAGTTGCAATCTTCAGTTACGGGTTTCAGAGCTGGAAAAATTGTAAGGATTACCAGTTCAACCAACCGAACTGAAGCTCCTAAGAAATGCAGAGTAATGGATAAAATCCTAACATTGCTCAAACAATTACGTTAGGCGTTTGGATAAACATTATATTAGGAAAAGATATGGAAGATTTGCAATCTTACCTAGTATAATTATCCATGGACGTTGGTGACGAAAGCACTCAAGGTAGGGTATATTTACAACCATGGCACTTATAAATATAACGTAGGACAGTTGCAGATTATTCCAATACTTAATTAATTTTCTTCGCCACGTGAACGTAAACAAGGAATGATATCGAAACTGACCGAATGTATTTGAAGTGATGTCACAAATACAATCGCGTAAGTTATGGTTTAGGGAAAATTATCGGAATTAAGATAATGTTTTAATTTAGATTAATTATATTATATAGATTAGAAAATTAAGAGAAAATTATTGGTGAGTTTATGAAAGTGATTTGTGATAGCTAAATTAATAATATTATTTGCGGGTTCGAATGGGAAAACTTAGTTAATACAGAACTGATTGTTTATGGCAAAGATAAATAATCGAAAGTACCCGCAGATAAGATTCCTAAGGAATAGACCTTTTGCTCTTAGACATAAGGTTGATTTTGGGAAAACCGTAAAATATTGGCGCCTTTTTATGGACCAATCACAAAGCGTCCCAATGATATGCATATGTGTGCAGTGTTCTTGGACTGTTGGATTATCGAAAAATGTTGCCAATTACTGGAGGAGCAAATTGGATTGGAGAATAATTGTATGATTAGATAATAAAATAGGTAGACTATAATTAAGCTTTCTAGTAATTAGAAAAGGACATTAAAAGGATAATTTGTTTATGTGTTATTATACGCCAGGGCAACAGGTATTTTAGCATAAATGGGAGATAATCGGGAATTTATGTTTGAATAATTGGGAACACCACTTACGGAACAGGCGGATATATGGACTACCCTCGAAATAAAATTCCTCAAATCAAACAAAGAAATAGGCAGTATGTCTTTAGCCATAAGGGCGATATTCAGCCAAATGAGAAAGTGGCGTGATCTTGCTTCTTCCAATCAGAGGATGTCCCGGAACTATGAATGTGTGAAATTTACCCTGATGAAGAATCGTGCATAATGAGACTGAGATATCGAAGGATGGACATAAGGTTGAAAATCATGTACATACGAAAAACCGGGAGAAACGTCTATAAAACCCGATGTAACCAGTATTTCAGCGTTCAGTCTCGCCTCGGCGACACTGAAACCAACCTCAGCTCTCGCGAGCTGCCATCAATAGTCTACGTCGTCAAACCAGCCCTGGAGGCTGCCAACATTTAGTCGCCGATACTAGATCTCTGCGAAAGCTGTACAGGCCGGTACAGGCTATGTCTAGTGTTAGGAAATAACTGAACCTTTGCGAAAATCTTTCGAGATTATGTTCAGTTATTAGTCAGATTAGGGATCTCTTCAATTATTCTCATCTACGGCTTGCCGACGGGGGGGTTATCGCCATTTTTAGCTAGAGTTAGGGACTTCTTCAATTATTCTCATTTGCGGCTTGCCGACGCGAAAGCTATGCCCAAATTTAGTCAGATTTTAGGCACATTTTAGTCACATCTTAGTCGAGGGTTTATGACCAAATTAGTCCAGGCTGGGCCTACGCGGGAGCCATGCCCATTTTTAGCCAGATTTTAGGCAGATTTTAGTCATAGTTTAGTCACATTTCAGTCAACAGGTCCTATGTTCGTTAAGTTAGTCCAGGCCTACCTACAAAAGGGTTATGTTTTAAATAGGGAAGATTTATGTCCATTTTCAGAAGTTCTGTCTTGCATACAAGGGGTTTTTGTCAAAAATTTAGGGGAGACCTACGTTTAATCTAGGCCGATAGTCGGTAAGAATCCTGCGATCATAGTTTGAACCATAATATGAAACTTAAATTCACGTTACAGCGGAGGGAATAGTCAATTGTCAACGGCGGGGCAGTGGGGCAGCAGGGAGGACGCCCTCGGCTTGCCCGTGCTCTACGGCGTGCACCTGGTCCTAGATTGAAGATAACAAAGACAAACGAGCAACGGCGCCACGGAGGGCTGACTGGCGGTGAACGTGCAGACCAAGGCGGCGGCACGTTCCTGTCCTTGCAGCGGAGGGAATCGTGACTATCGGCGGTGTGACGGCGGTGCAGGAGGCGGCGGCCGTGCGGGTCGGCGGCGGGCGCGTCGTCCTGTGGCAAGACCCGGTTCCTGTTCGTAGAGGTTTGAAGACATCAAGGGGTAAGTGTTTTATTTTATCACTGGTAGGGCTATCCGTGTGGGGGTTGCTTTGTTTTGGGAGGTTGTATATGAATCTGAAAGTCATAGGCCTGTCTAGTCCTAGAATTGTCTAAAGTCTACTAAAGTTATTATCATATTAAATGCATTTTGAGTCAAAGATAGCAACAATTTCGGTTGAGACGTCAAGCGAAATTGTTAGCATATTTTTTTTGAACGAGCATAGGCAGGCAAATTTGAAGTGCTTTTTGTAATAATGTACATTTTTGCAAGGGTTTTATTTTAGTTGACTTTTCTTTCTTGTGTGTTACTTGGATATTTTGTTTTGTGCGGAATATTTCGACATTTGCGTTAAACTATAAATTTGGTTTATGATTAATGTGTGATACTTAAATATTTGTGCGAACACACGGATGTGTGTTAATTCGTCATTAAGTGAATGCGATTGGGTGCTTACCCTCGAATTCGTACGGAATATCTTGACCATTGCGTTGAGCTATAATTTTGTTTTATGAATTATGAGTTTATGAGTTTCGTACACGTATGAATAGAATTAAGTCGGGTTTTACGTTTTACCTCACGGTTTTACATAGTTGTAAGCGTGCGTTTAATTGATGCGTAAACTACCATTTGTTTATGAATAATGAGTTTATGAGTACGGTTAGATTTAAGTCAGGTGGTACGTTATCGTATCGTGATGTGAGGGTGCGGTTTCTCATGAATTTTATAAGTGTTCATTTATCTGAACATACATATTTTCTGCTGCGTATTTGCGTGTGCAATCATACCCTCAATCTTTACTATACTGAGTTATGTATGCAACTTACTTCCTAAGAAGTTTTATTTACGAATCTTTAAGAGTACGAATTGGAACATATTCAAAACATCGAGACCTTTTGTTGGTTTCACCGAGATTTATTTATTTTAATTATTATGCATTTATGTGTTGTGAATGTGATGAGACGAATCTATTGTCGGATACTTGCATGTAATTTATTGGGTTGGTTTTGTTACTTATTGCATTTCTATGAGTGGATGCTTTTATATTTTATGATGATAAACCCGTGTTCTGGCAATTACTACCCGATGTTTATTCATGTTTACATAAACTTTACACACTCAGTCACACATACTTGCACATTAATTTAGTATAGGGTAAGTTAGCAGCTGATAGTCATAAATTTATATATTACTTATAGACAACTTCAAGCATTCTTTTGGGAACCGAGTAGGTAGTAAATTGATCTTAAAGGAGGGGGAAAATGAGGTCAATTTAATAGGTGGATAGGGGGTGTAGAGTTAGCAATAGATATATCATTACTATATGATATTAGGTAGGTGCCGTGGTAATCGGGGGGAGACGGTTTGTCTGCCATATTGCCGTAATGTGACAGGGGAGCGGTCTCTGCCTCCGGACTGACTGTACTTACGAGATAGGCTAGTAGTTCTGGGGATAGGTTTCAGAATTGTACTCATGCAGGCAGGAGTCCTGTCGGCAAGGTTGCAGTTCCTTAGGGGTTACTGATAGTGGAGGTAATTGTCAATAGTGTTGGTCCGTAGTTTATATAGCTCATCCTGGTATAGTCCCGCCGTTTGTGGACCCATGGGTAACTCAGGCTGACGTGAGTGTCTACTGTATCTCCCCCTAATGGCAGTGGGACTGTAAGGAACCTAGTATCGTAGCTGAGTCTTCATCGGCGGCGCGGTACTCATTTGACTAGCGGCGGATCGCCTGGCCTCTTTCGTAGAGTTGAGCCTTGCTTCGGCGAGAAGATCCAAAACGTAGTTGACCCTATTTATATTCGAGCTTAGTTCGCGATTTGTTTGGCCCTTTGCTATTAGTGATCCATGGGTATCTTATAGGGGGAGCTTAGTCCTAAGGATCATACCGACCAGAGTTGAGTTGTAATATTACCATTTCTTATATCGTCACGCCACATTATTATGCAATCCCGGGGAGGTCAAGGTCCATATCCCCGCAAATGTTAGTGGGAGTCATGCAGGTTACGACCGGTGTCTGTTGAGTATGTGATTTTGAACTCTTTAGCGTGAGTGCTTTGGGAGCTGTATTATAATTGGCTTAGGGAGAGTTTATTCTCAATTACATAACAAGTTTGAACACTTGATACACCACTCTTATTCGTCAATAAGAACCAGCTCTGGGAGGACCCTTGGTAGCTATTCGAGTAGGGATTTAGGTACACTGGTTTAATCCTAGGTTCCCACATACCGACTTTTAAGACATTAAAGTCACACTTAATACATATCACATTATGATTTAGGCTTTATCGACTACTTACTTTTGATTTGTTCTTTATCATATTATGAAATAGGTTTGACTGACTGACATCTTAGTATAGCTAGGCCAAGATACTTGACCGTTATAGGGTTACTGACATCCTGCCTTTGACAAGACTACTAGACTTAATACTATGACTAGACCCTCTACATACAGTGACTGTACTGGTAGGTTAACTGACCGGTGGATGGTTATTTTGCGACGTTTTTTACCATTCGCAAAGCCCTACCTTACAAAACGTTGGTAGTTTCATGAATTGTGAAGATTGAGCAAATTCCATAAAATAATCCATCTTTCACAATTCTTCTTGCCAGGTATTAGGGCAGAATCAGTCTATAGATAAGCCTGTATCTTAGCTTATGTTGTCCTGCATGTGGGGAGCTGGGACTGACATATGCTATAGATACAGCACCTTAGTTATAACACTACGTTATAACCTCCCTATTTGCTGTCCTCTCAGTAATATTGGCATCTGAGCCGATACAAGAATTTCCCATAAATGTTATATGCCTCCAGGCATTTTTGTGGAGGGGGCTCATCGTCTTTGGCCGGAGCTACTGGTGATAGCGGGGATAGGAGCGTCACCCTTGCCACAACCCTAATACCTTTTTTATACTATAATATCAACGACTATAATCATACAAAAGACTACTTCGATTGACAGACAATTTTGTATAGAATGACTCATGACTGTTACCTTCCCGCCTCTCTAGAACCTTCTGTATAGTCTAGAATATAGAACTCTAACATGATATCATCTCTTATTAACATTACGCCTTTCTTACATAAGATAATAAAAAAGTTAGCTAATGTATTTTATATCCACCATACTTACATTTCCTTCAATCAAGTCAAATATTCCTGCGGAGTCCCTGTCTTATCGAAAAGAGTTCTGGGTTATATACGCCACGACGAAGGGTCCTACCAATACTAGAACGATCACGCCATGGCCAAAGACAAGCTTTGATTAAAATTTTAGGTATAGCATATCAACCATTCGGTAATAAGTATTATAGGAATAGTTCAGTATTAACAGCCTTCAGTACTTACACTAGATTCAGAGGAAATTACCAGTAGTTTCAGATTCTTTAGATTTTCATTCAGTACTAAATTTCAGTGGTATAGTTTCAGCTACAAAGTCCATCGTCATGTAATTTCAGTAGGGCAGATTTTCTAAGGCGGACTTCTTGGGCGGGATAGAAGATGTAGAGTAGCGAGAGTAGTATTTAGGTGGTAGGATAGGGAGTTATTACAATTTGGTGCCGTGACCAGGATTAGTTAAAAGCTAGTTTAATCAGAAAAGTTACATTTATTATCATAAGCTTGTCTGTAGTAACCCAACAATGGGTTACAATTTGTTGTCGTTAATGGATAGAAAGACGGGGGGCCGCAGGGATTTATTGACTAAATTATGTGTATTTCAAAGTCTTCATTAATAATTAAACCAAAATTTAGTCATGAGCACAGGGCAGGTATCATTTCTATTAAAATAACTGCATAACTGTTTATTACCAAGCAGGAACAACATTATTATCCTTTTGCCAATACTTCATTATCATGTATTATCTTTTCACTCCACTATTAATCTGAAACAATAGAATAATTTATTTTTTATTAATTTCATTTTCAATTAAAACCACAGAATTATTTTTAGAAATTTACAGAGTTTTATCTTACTAAACAGGTGGTTACCTTAAACCATGATCATAGTTTATAGTTAGGAAATAATCAGAAAATCATTTCTTAAAAATACCATCAATAATTATTTGTTTTAAGACTCAAGTGAGAAATTGAGAAATTAATATTAATATAAATAATAAAGCAGAAACCTGCAACTTAATTATTAATCAGGGACTATACCAACCTTGTTTTATCAGTATTCATCACTGTAGAACGAAAAATCCATGTTTGGAAATTTTCTCCGGAGACTCTCAGAAGACAAATTATGATTTCTAATCGAATTGTATTCTGAGATGCAGTTATGTTGTAGTAGACTCATCATCAAGCTGGGCTAGTTATGATTAGTAGATAATAAAATCCACAAATAGGTTCCCAAGCACTTTGCAACTCTTATCTTTGCTTCATGAAGGAGGTGGAGGAGGGGTCAAGGCCGACGGTCACCGACATCACTTAATCATTAGAAAAGTTTGGGTTTGCTTGGTGATTCCAACCGGGCACTGCAACTCTTCGTGTACAATGATAGTTGAAAGCCAGATTTCAAACTATTTTTCAAATTAAAGGACATGTTTTCATAATTAAAGAAACCACTTTCATAGGTTATGTTTCCAAAAAATATTATCATGGTTTGCAGTAATGTAAAGCTTGCTGTTTGTACACTAACATAATTAACTCACAAAACAGTTCATTGGTGTACATTTTCACACTCCAATATGCTTAAAATTTTAACATTTTTTTTTTATACACTCACTAGGTTATATTTGCTTTGTATTATATGATTCATTGTTTAGCATTTACAAATTGATACCGGTAACCTGTTAGGATACATGCCCAGTCTTTATTTATCACACTTGAGAAAAACCTAGGTAGCGTTATGTATTTTTACTACACAATAGTCAGGCAACAAGGAAGATAGGTTATGGCACTTGTGACGAATTTAACACTCCCGACGCGTTGTCATAAATTAGGAGGGTTTGTCGTTCTAAGAAAACATCGCTGTAGCAATGAATGACTTTGATAGCGATAGTGATGAGAAACGTCATGTCAGTGTCATCACAATAGGGTACTTTCCTGACAGATCAAATCAGTCATTTTTTATGAATTATCAAAACGCTCGGATAGTATGAAGTTTCTATGAGAAAAAGCATAATGACGTCATTGTGCTCAAACATCAAATAATCTCCTCATTTATAGCTTTTTGGTCTTTTAAAAATCGTATAAAACGTTAAATAGGTGAATTTTAGTTGATTTTTGCAAATTTTCGAAAGCAGATTTCAAGGTTAGCGTGAAGTAATAAATTACTTGTTGATTACAGTACATTATTGACTACAGGCAAGTACCCTATTAGAATGTCATCCGGCCGCGTGATGGCATTACACGTCGTTCAGTAGCGAGAAATATAAGCTTAGTTTGAGTAACAAACTATATCTCGTGCGGTACAAAAATAGATTGTATTTATTCCATTCGTGACACATAATTATAAAGATATATTTGGCACTATTAGGGCATTTATGTTGAGAAAGTTCGTAATGATGAAATATTAGGTTAGCCGTAATTATGTCCACCTTACAGGAACATATAGGTAGTCGATTAATTATATTACGGGAATTTCTTAACGTAATAGTATTTCTTGTGCATCCTTCCTTTATGACATAACTATAGCTACTTTCATAAAACATAAGTAAATTATTGATAGCTTTAATTGTCCAGTAGTAATTTTATAATACAATACTTACCTTTATGACAAAAAAAAAATTACAAACAGCATACAGAACGCAAAATTTTATTTAAATCGGAGCCTAGTAAAATCGTGATATTACATTTTTGAATATGAAGTGACATTACTAAAATTGCAGTCAGTACATCCCTAGGTAAGGTGACAGGTTATAGTCATAGGAAGGTTTAGGTCAAAAGTGAAAATTATGTATTAGGCAGATGAAGGGTTGAAAATTGTTTGAGTTATGTCATCGTACTTCAAGCAATTTTGTGGGCGCTCATGTGCCATTTTCGTCACAAATTAATTCTCCTATATTAGATAGGTTATCCCCAAGACCTGTTTAGTTAAAATTGTCAGATCAAATTATTTAACAGCCAAGCAGTAGGGAGCGTGCACGGCGAATACACCGCCAATCCAAATCTTGTACATTGTTATATTAAGGTCACATTGATATAAAGTGTCAATAATATGACTTGTATTGGTATGACCACGACTTACTGTATTTGGAATTGACAATTGTAGATGGTTTATGATTATTCAGGCCTGCTAAGTTGCCTTTTCCATTCGTATAGACCATTGATATTGCTTCTAGGTCCCTATAGTAAAGGAAAGTTATGTAGTCAAAAGTAAAATTGTTTTTTTTTATACGGATATTTCTAGAAAATAAAAGGGAAACCAACAACATGATACTTTATTATTAATAGAATATTTGCTTAGATAATTGCGGTTAAAACATTGAGATTTATTGTTTGAATTCTACATCTAGACAATTAGGACAAAGTCATGAGACAATCAAAAATTAAATAGCCATTATTTCAAGACATTACTTCAAGAATATAAACATTTTATTAGCTAGTAACTTCTATGGAACAAATTACATCTTTAGCGCAGACCTGCTTTACAACTAAACTTTATTTTAAGGAACCAACCAGTGGATTTAGGATAGTTTAACCAAACCTCAATAAAATTGAATCAACAATTACACCAAAGTATTTTAGCAGCTGCAAGTTACACAAATGACGGGTAGACTATTGAGAAGGAACTTATTTATAAACGTAGTTGTCCAGATCAAATTGCTTAAAAAAAATAAACATTCTAGTAGGGTCTTACGACTATGATTCTTTTAAGTGTAGCTTACTTACTAAACACTAAGTTGTGACGCATGTAGTATAGTACCGGATATGACTCATAAAAATCAAGAGAAAAAAAAAATAAAACATTTATTTCTGTAAGTGGGTCCTCGGGGGCTCTTTTACATGTCTTATCTCTAATTCTTTTCTTTGGCGCCTCGGGTAATTGACCTTCTGGTAAGAAGAAGCGCCGGAAGAAACTCACCAGTTTCTCTTTTCGACCAAGAAATATAAAATTAAAAAAAAATTAATTAGTATTGGATATTAGTTGCAATACTGAAAGGTTCTAATTGATAGTACTATGATTTGTCCGTGAGGTTTCATTTGGTAGTTGACAGTAGTAGGAAATTTCAATGAGTCCGGGAAGTGGTTCTCGAGTTCAACAGTTAGAGGGTCCGGGGGCCGCCTGAAAAGTTTAAAATTAAATTTGGTAAAAATAGTTAAACAACAAAAAAAAAAAAAAAAAAAATAGGGAACGTTACATAGGTAGACTGTGGCACGGGTTAAAACTAGGAAACAGAAAAGAGATAGTTCTGACACCTTATAGTATGTTATTATGGTTCCTTACTTATAATACTAACAATGATCGCTGTCTCCGAACCATAAATGATAGTTTATAGCAATAAGCTCTTGCATAACAAGATATTACCCATCACCACTATCTCCCATTATAACAACCATTCTACACATATAGGCAGTATGGACGACCGTTAGCGCATTTGCCCATTGCTCGACTCTCCGTAGATAAATTATAACCAAGTTAAGACCAGATAGGGTGTGTGTTAGGCAGTGGTCATTTTATCCAGTCAATTGGTGGAATAATGCATAGGCATTATTATACTTATAGACTGAATTAGGATTAGCAGACAGGAGAAATAATACTTACAATCATGCTATTCAATAAACCGGGTCCGACATCTGGCTTGGCTTTTTAACCATTTATTTTGTTTAGATTCCATTTACTCATGTTCCGATTATTAAATCGACATAATATATAATAAGCAACGTTATGAGTATTACTTTTTAAAGAGTCACAAAAAGTCTGGTAACGTTGAAAACCTGTAAAGATACAAAATTACACGTTAAACTCAGTAGGAAATATATTATATCACTGGTAGCAACATTTAAATGTGGCCTAACAAAGGTAGTATTATAAAACTTACTTAGAATTTCGGTGCTATAGAATCCTTTGGCGTTTCCATTATATTATATGTCCAACATTAACTTACTTGTATCACATATACTATTTGCATACTAGAAGTAGTTTACTAAATTATCCCTTCATTGTAAGTTCTCTTAAGATATGTCCTTTGCTTCCTGTGAAAGATTTTAACGATGATTACAAAGTCAGTCTGCTGGTGTAGTTTCATGTACAAACAGTGATGGGCCGTTCTCGAGAAGTTTCGGAAACAAGAGAATATCGGGAGAAGCTTCTCGGGAAAGTTCTCCGTAGCGGAAATTTCTGAGAAAGTACCTTATATTTTTGAGTTATGCATTTTTTGTACGCTTAATACTCATTATATTTGTGGTTTATAACTATTTGCAAAGTATTTGTGCGCAACAGTTCATTTTATCAATGAAATTCTCTTAGTTCTCGAGAATTTCCGGGGAAACTTCTCGGAAACGTTCTCTGGGGAACGTTCTCAGCAAAAAT
This sequence comes from Eudemis profundana, assembly GCA_947034925.1. Lineage (NCBI taxonomy): Eukaryota > Metazoa > Arthropoda > Insecta > Lepidoptera > Tortricidae > Eudemis > Eudemis profundana. The sequence continues at coordinate 20,313,608 of OX344805.1, read as the reverse complement.
TCATGTTATTTTTTCTTTTAAGAAGTTTTTTTTATAGATTATTAATCATTTACGGTACTTTATTAGGCGTTGTCATCGTATTATTATTCGTTTACACATTAAATGTTAAGTCTATTCAAGACTGGAATGGGTAAAAACGGACTAGTGCGACTTGATCTGCGGACATTGATATATTATCTTTTTCATCACTTTCTCGAATATGGTGTTGTTACACGTAAGTTTTGCGGGCTGTAAATGACCTATTACGCCCTAGGGCGTAATGAATTTTTTTCTGTTTTACTCTTATTGGTCATATTCAAAGGAAACGCCAACTAACTTTTTTTACTTTAAAGAGAGCTGTTATTGCAAATACATTTAAACACATATTTCGGTAACATAAATGAAATGTTTAATAAATAGTGTATTTCAGTATTTTGCAAATGTAAAATCAAGTAAAATGGCCGTTTTAGGTTTTTACCGCTATGGTTTCCGAACGTGACTTGACATTCGCATTATCTATGGATATTAATGTCACTTTCTGATTTAAAAATTTGTTCTCATACTGCGTGGATTAGTAAGGTTATGTAGGTATTTAGATTTCCTCACAAGTGTGATGAAAAACATTGTGTGTGCCACGGGTGGTAAAGGAATTACAAACGAGTGTTATTAAAGCCCTCGGCTTTATCTCGGGCTTGTAACAAATACTCGTTTGTAATTCCTTCCTTACCGCCCTAGATACACAATTTACTATAAAATATCACCGACTCTTGTGCTTTCCTACCTGTCATAAATAATTCTCTCTCTTTACCTGCCACCCAGTGCCCAAAAAAGGGGACAGGTCCGATCCATCAAATTACAATCCTATTGCTATTACTTTCCTTTTCTCTAAGGTGATGGAGCGTGTGATTAATATAAAATTCCTTAGATAGGTATCTAAAAGAACATAATTTGATCAACGGCCTTCTATATGGTCGCTGCATTGGTGATCTCCTAGTACCTATATCCCACACACCGCTGCCAACTGCCCACAGCCAAAGATGGCATCCAAAAAGTTTGATGTGCTGAGTTGAGCGAAGCGGTACATCACGTCTGGGCAAAGACAGCTGTTGTACAAATCGCAGGTCTGACCTCATATGGAGTACTGCTATCATCATGTTCCTCTTGGCTCGGTCCAAAAACGCACTATGTGACAAATTTGAAGCGGTAGTGAACCTTTAAGTCTAAGGAGAGACTTCGCCTATTTATGTGTATTCTACCATTTTTAAAACTTGTATAATAGGCTGTTTATTTCATTGCATATTTGTGAAAAGCACTACCTCGGCGTGAAATGGGGTTGCCAGCCTCGTAACTATTTCGACTCGCTCTCGCTCGGCCATGTATATGTACTCGGCCGGCAACCCCTTCCTTCTGTTATGAAGTAATTTATTTATTAAACGCAGTCGGGTAAAAAAACAGTAAATAGCAAATGTATTAAATATAGAAACTAAAAGTATAATCAAGTAAAAACAAATCCTATAACGAAATAAAAATAAAAGCAATTATGTAGGCTGTCAATATTGTTCATTTTTAGAAACAGCTACCGAGGGAGAACGTTTCCGAGAAGCTTCTCGGGATTATAGAGAATTTTGCCTTTAGAATATTCATTCAAGATACACTCATTTACGAATGCCTATTAAACACAATAACGAAAACATTTCAGCCCAAAAAATACCTGTATTTTAAATCTAAATCACTTTTATGCTAATATTTGTTCCGGAGAAGTTTGCCGGAAATATTTCACCGAGAATGTTTCCGAGAAGCTTCTCGGGAATTTCTCGAGAACATAGAGAATTTTGCTCTCAGAATATTCGAAAAAGTTCAGGTACCTTACGAACGTCTATCAATAACATATACGAAGACATAAAAGCAAAATAATACTATTTTTTTTAAAGTATTTATGTACTTTCTCAGATATTTCCGTTCCCGGAGAACTTTCTCGAGAACATGTGAGAATTCTCAGGAGAAGGAATTCTCGAGAGCGAGAACGTTCTCACCGGCACAACACTGTGTACAAATATAGAAGATAGGCATTACACACATACTTACTCTTTTATACGTCATAGTCAATTCATCCACTAATTACTATAATATACCACGAATCCATTGGTAAAAAGTTAGTTATATTCTTCTTGTGGAATATTATGAACATTTTCAAAAGAGCTAACAGACAGCCGACTACTAGAGATGTCAAATGGAACTATGGAACCGCGGTTGAGTAAGCCGACAAAATTAAATATCACACATAGATGGTGGACTTTAACACTAGTATTATCCTATCAAATTTGGTCGGATTAATCCATTACCATAGAGAATAAACGTAAAGGTGTTTACACACTTGAACGCATGGAATTTTGCATACTTTATGGCTTTTTATCCAACTTGAGAAAATGAAAATAATTACGATCACGTATTATCGTAAAGGTCTTTTGAATGCAAATCATTTTAGATTCATTACTTTTAGATAGATTAGAACTATCGAGGTTTAGGTTAGTCTTATACGTAGTTTAATTGTATCAGTTTAGGATAAATTTTAAGTCATTTTACGTTTCTATGATCTTGTTATTCTTTGAATTGCCAATTAAATATATATATTTCACGTTTTAGATTTTAACATTTATGACAGGTTAAAAACGAATTACAATTACAAAATTATGGCACTAAAAATCCATATTCAGCGTTTTTTTTTACGTCGTTTTATTTTTATCATTACTACTCAGAAAAAATGTTCAAAATCAATGACTGGATTTGACTTTTTTTATGAAACCGAAAAACAGTCCCGAGATAAGTATTATCAAAGTTGTCACGATTTGTTGTTTCCTTATAACAAATAATCGTCGGACAATAGAGATTGTCAAGTCGCGTGGTTGAAACGTTTATAGTATTTTATGCAACAGTTGTATAAGAAGGTTCAGGAAATGCGAATTGCGTGGGTTGCGATACGAGCCGCGAATGCGGCGAGTATCGCAAATAGAGACGCAATGAGCGTTTTTTGACTTAATTGTGCAACGTTGCATACAATACTTTTTCTACGACAGGTTTTAAAATTATAAAATACAAACAAGGCATAACCTGCAAAGAAGGCAAATATGACGTATGACTGTCAGTATGTGTCTATGGTAAACTTTTTATTTTTTAAATGAAGTTGACACGCAGTGAATATATTAAAAATACTTTTGTTTTTATGTTGGCATCAATGAATTTAGTTCAGAAAGTTTTGTTTTTCTTAAAAGCCGTAGGATTTTAATTGTTTGTTAAGTTGGTAGTTGTGCATTTTTACCGTAAAGTTAAAATTGAGCGCTTAATCATTGACCTCAGTTTAACCTAGATTTAGAAGTCTGTGGTTGCTAGCAATAACGTAAAGTGGCTATAACGACACTAGTGCTGTTATGGGGAATAGAGTATAGACTTCTCTGAACTCATATTATATATGTTCTTATATTAGTGTTCGTGACCAAGTAAAAGACAGATAACAGTACAGGAGTAGAAAAAATATTTTAAGGATTTTCCGAACTAATCAAAGCAATAGGAATATTTCACATTGTATCCAATATCAGATTAGGAAGTCGGATACAACTCGTACATTCTATCTAGTCAGTATCGTATCGGAGGTTGGAACCGATATCAGGTCGGGGCATGTGAGATCCCTCTAGCCATTGACAAAATATATTTTGATTGTCTGTGAATATTAATAGTTACCATATTTGAAAAAAATTGGGACCCTAAGTGTTGCCATATATTACGGTAAAAATTTATAAGCTGAGATTAAGGGAAAATTAATAACCGACCAAATCGGGTGTCACTCGTGGGCAATAAGTTTAGCATCATGATTGAATTTGACATTTTGCCAGGTTGGCCAACTTTGAATTAATAATAAACTTTAAATTGTACTCACAGAGTCCACCATTTGACACCTTATGATTGTATAGAAGAAGTGTTTTTGAACGCACCTAGAGTTTAGCCGGAGTTGCCAATGTAATATAGTTTGAGCTGAATAGGATATTTTGGTAGTAACATTTTCATATGGCAATATGACAGAACAATTTTAAGAGTTAACAGTTATACTTATGATGAGATTGACGAATTAATCGGAATTTGACATATTTTGAGACGGTTTGTTGGCAAAATTTACTTGCGAAACCATTGAGATAGTAATTAATTAATATGGTCTAGATACTATTAGAATAATTTTATAGAACGGTGTTAAGTATTCAAAGTAGTGCAACACAGTCTGTTTGGCTAAATTTAAATGACGCAAGCAACACTGAAAGATAATTGTCATTGTCAGATGTAACCGCTAAAAAAATATTATGTGGTTTGAATCATGTTTGCAAAGAAACATAAAAATTTTATCAGTAAAATTAATGGTGATTATAGTTTTGTGTTAGGAGGGTGTTCAAGTTGAAAAGTGAGAACCAGAGTGATGAGTTCATTTTCGTGAATATGAAGTTAGTAATAACAATCCGATCCGACTCGAAAATATAACACCCTAAAGGTTAGTATAATTTTGTCATAATCATACATTCTGATAAATAGACTGTTGAAAATTAGGTAGAAACATCGCGTCCATAGGTTACATTCAATAAAAGATGCGGTCTTATCTGGAATAAATGTTATAATGATTGATAAGAGATTTGACAATAGTTGTCAATTAATATCAGATCTAGTTGATATAAACATTTTACCATCCAGTTAAACGTTTTACAATTAAAATAGTAAATTTACACACTAATTTTGTCGAGGAACCTTTTATGTTTTTAAGTTTCCTCTGCGAAACATTCCGGAATATCAATAAATACAGTACCTATAAATGTTTGTGTCATTATAACATTTTTATTCTACATATGATGACATCGCATAGAGGTAACTAAAATAAACATCTTTTATACGGACCACTTTTCCCTAAAATCAATATTTACCGAGATATTGAAATTCAAAGACCGAGCGAGCCTGAGCAAATTTTAAACTTAAAAAATTTTTGGATTTTTTTTTTTGTAGTATAACCCTCTACTATTGTCACTAAATCTTATAAAACATGATAAAATAAGCATGTTTTATTATATAAACTTTTTCCCTCAGATTAGTATTTACTGATATATTGGGGTCAAAAGGTTATTAAATTTATATGGCCCTAGAACTTAGAAAATTTTGAAGGTAAATTTTGATGTCAACATAACCTTACATTTTTGCTAAAGAATCTTATAAAACATGATAAAATAAGCATGTTTTATTACATAAACTTATTCCCTCAGATTAGTATTTAATGAGATATTGGGGTTCAAACGTTATGAAATTTATATGAATTTGAGACTTAGAAAATTTTTGAGGGTAAATTTTGATGTCTATATAACCCTACATTTTTGTTGAAGAATCTTATAGGACATGATAAAATAAGCATGTTTTGTTATATAAACTTTCTTTCTCCGGTCAATAATTATGAGAGTAGAGGTGGTTCAAAATTACAAACATCCGAGGACATTTAAATTTTACTTTCTCTTCCTATAATTTAGGCTAGTCTTTTGCTTAGTCACAAATATAGAAGCATACAGGGTATGAGTACAAAGTAGGCTGTTAGAAGTGAATATTGCCTTCAAGTATGACGGGTGGATTTTAAATAATGTCATCTCGCTCATAGGTCAAACCCACATTTACGCCTGTAGGAGCTCTTTTAATAAAGATCAATGAATTGAATAAGGTAGATATATACCATCATGGGATATCTTGATGAAGTTCTTAATTTATTATCGCAGGTAGCAACTAGCAGCGATCGAGTATTTATCTCAAACACCCACAACAATGTACGCAATCACATAGATATCTATAGTAGGCTAGACGAATTATTGTTAAAAACTAATACAACTCGCTCCGTCCAGTAACGGGTACTAGGGCTATCTTAGGTAACCCGTTAAATTGTAGATGGCGCTGGCGTTGAAATAGATCGCGCGTTTTCAAGTACAACCCAGAAATACCAATTTGAAAATTCAAGTATTATGTTGTTTAATCTCATAAACCATTAAATGGCGGCAACATCAAGATAGATCTCATTATCGTTTATTTAACTTGGAATTCGTAAATAAGGTTTAAGTAATTTTGTTCTATATCAAATCTCAACTGGCGACTTCATGTGAGTGCAAATTAATTTCAGTAGCTCAGGTTAGTACGGAGCCATATTTAAGAAGCCTTAGGAGAAAAACTAGTTAGCCAATCGAAGTTAGTACCTAGTAGAGGTATCAACTGGTCTTGTTGGCCTAGGGTAGCTCAGGGCCCTACTTGTTTGTTATTAAAATTATTAATGTAGTTTTAGGGTTCAGTCGTAATGAAGTCCTTTGGTCACTCGTTCTCTACACCAGGGTTCCTGCCGTTGCGGTATACACTTTGGTGTTACCTGTTAGAACGTTATAGTAGGGAAGTTTTCACCCATCATCATCACCATTAACCTTTAAGGGCGCTTCATTTTTCTTTTTCCGTATAAGGGTAGTTAAACTGTTACAAAATAAAAACAAAAATAGGACATTAATCGTTAGCTACTAAGGAAATGGTTGCCTGTACTTATTATGTTGCATCGGCATTAGTTGGAAGGACATTTTTCCTGGAAGAAAAAAAATGATTAGGGTATTTATGATATTATTAACTCAATAACTACCAATGATTATTTTCCATATTTTAAACTGCTAGTCTTTTATAAGTTATTCAAATCAAGGTCAAGCCTATACTTTTATGATTATTTCATAGTATAATTTTTGGAAGTTTATTATCTTTTGAATTTCGCTGCATTTTATGACCTACATATTTGATTAATTAATTTGATGCTATTCCATGAAATGGAACAAAGTAAACGGATATGTACTATTTTAAGATAAGTTAAAGAAGAAGTAATCCATGTTAAACATTGAGGGATTAATAGGGGTTTTAAAAGGGTATTCATTGATTTCCATTTTACAATGTAGACATTATATATTATATATTTATTGATATACAGGATGACTCTGAATATTGCAAATATAGGGGTTAATAATCATAACTATGGAATTAAAATTAAAGGTTCCAATTTGGAAAAAAGTTTTACTTTTATCATGAGTGGTGGTGGCATTATAACTCTATCATTATAGTTTTAAGTCTTGAGAGAGGAACCGGTATTATGTATCTTTTAAGGTATATCACAACATACAAAGGTATGATAGATATATTTTTTTTTATTTCAGGCTAAGGACAGTCTGTGCTGGAAAAAATTTATGAATCATTTTTAATTTTTTTTTTAGTTTTACTGGTAATACCTTGTTTGGATGTATGAAACGGAATGAACTTGTGTACACAATGAGAGATGGATAGTGTGAATTGTATTAATTCAAGTAGACGCAAGTGAGGATGTATGAATGTCTGTTAGAGAATAAAAGGGGGGAGGGGACACCCGGGTTTTGATATGAGATGAATGTCTATGTGATGTATGTTATGTGGTGTATGATAGTGATGAGACAGTGAAGATTGCATTTGATTAAATGGGTTTCTTCAATCGGACAAGGCCTTGCTGTTTAACTATTATTATAAGATAAGATTTTTATTTATTTAAGAGGAACTATTATTCTACGTTAGAGCCGAAGGCGACTGCGCATAATAGTTGGGGCCGGCTGTGACGATCCTTAGTATCGCCCACGGATTAAAATAATTGAGTTTATTCAGAATTTGAAACTTCAGTTGCAATCTTCAGTTACGGGTTTCAGAGCTGGAAAAATTGTAAGGATTACCAGTTCAACCAACCGAACTGAAGCTCCTAAGAAATGCAGAGTAATGGATAAAATCCTAACATTGCTCAAACAATTACGTTAGGCGTTTGGATAAACATTATATTAGGAAAAGATATGGAAGATTTGCAATCTTACCTAGTATAATTATCCATGGACGTTGGTGACGAAAGCACTCAAGGTAGGGTATATTTACAACCATGGCACTTATAAATATAACGTAGGACAGTTGCAGATTATTCCAATACTTAATTAATTTTCTTCGCCACGTGAACGTAAACAAGGAATGATATCGAAACTGACCGAATGTATTTGAAGTGATGTCACAAATACAATCGCGTAAGTTATGGTTTAGGGAAAATTATCGGAATTAAGATAATGTTTTAATTTAGATTAATTATATTATATAGATTAGAAAATTAAGAGAAAATTATTGGTGAGTTTATGAAAGTGATTTGTGATAGCTAAATTAATAATATTATTTGCGGGTTCGAATGGGAAAACTTAGTTAATACAGAACTGATTGTTTATGGCAAAGATAAATAATCGAAAGTACCCGCAGATAAGATTCCTAAGGAATAGACCTTTTGCTCTTAGACATAAGGTTGATTTTGGGAAAACCGTAAAATATTGGCGCCTTTTTATGGACCAATCACAAAGCGTCCCAATGATATGCATATGTGTGCAGTGTTCTTGGACTGTTGGATTATCGAAAAATGTTGCCAATTACTGGAGGAGCAAATTGGATTGGAGAATAATTGTATGATTAGATAATAAAATAGGTAGACTATAATTAAGCTTTCTAGTAATTAGAAAAGGACATTAAAAGGATAATTTGTTTATGTGTTATTATACGCCAGGGCAACAGGTATTTTAGCATAAATGGGAGATAATCGGGAATTTATGTTTGAATAATTGGGAACACCACTTACGGAACAGGCGGATATATGGACTACCCTCGAAATAAAATTCCTCAAATCAAACAAAGAAATAGGCAGTATGTCTTTAGCCATAAGGGCGATATTCAGCCAAATGAGAAAGTGGCGTGATCTTGCTTCTTCCAATCAGAGGATGTCCCGGAACTATGAATGTGTGAAATTTACCCTGATGAAGAATCGTGCATAATGAGACTGAGATATCGAAGGATGGACATAAGGTTGAAAATCATGTACATACGAAAAACCGGGAGAAACGTCTATAAAACCCGATGTAACCAGTATTTCAGCGTTCAGTCTCGCCTCGGCGACACTGAAACCAACCTCAGCTCTCGCGAGCTGCCATCAATAGTCTACGTCGTCAAACCAGCCCTGGAGGCTGCCAACATTTAGTCGCCGATACTAGATCTCTGCGAAAGCTGTACAGGCCGGTACAGGCTATGTCTAGTGTTAGGAAATAACTGAACCTTTGCGAAAATCTTTCGAGATTATGTTCAGTTATTAGTCAGATTAGGGATCTCTTCAATTATTCTCATCTACGGCTTGCCGACGGGGGGGTTATCGCCATTTTTAGCTAGAGTTAGGGACTTCTTCAATTATTCTCATTTGCGGCTTGCCGACGCGAAAGCTATGCCCAAATTTAGTCAGATTTTAGGCACATTTTAGTCACATCTTAGTCGAGGGTTTATGACCAAATTAGTCCAGGCTGGGCCTACGCGGGAGCCATGCCCATTTTTAGCCAGATTTTAGGCAGATTTTAGTCATAGTTTAGTCACATTTCAGTCAACAGGTCCTATGTTCGTTAAGTTAGTCCAGGCCTACCTACAAAAGGGTTATGTTTTAAATAGGGAAGATTTATGTCCATTTTCAGAAGTTCTGTCTTGCATACAAGGGGTTTTTGTCAAAAATTTAGGGGAGACCTACGTTTAATCTAGGCCGATAGTCGGTAAGAATCCTGCGATCATAGTTTGAACCATAATATGAAACTTAAATTCACGTTACAGCGGAGGGAATAGTCAATTGTCAACGGCGGGGCAGTGGGGCAGCAGGGAGGACGCCCTCGGCTTGCCCGTGCTCTACGGCGTGCACCTGGTCCTAGATTGAAGATAACAAAGACAAACGAGCAACGGCGCCACGGAGGGCTGACTGGCGGTGAACGTGCAGACCAAGGCGGCGGCACGTTCCTGTCCTTGCAGCGGAGGGAATCGTGACTATCGGCGGTGTGACGGCGGTGCAGGAGGCGGCGGCCGTGCGGGTCGGCGGCGGGCGCGTCGTCCTGTGGCAAGACCCGGTTCCTGTTCGTAGAGGTTTGAAGACATCAAGGGGTAAGTGTTTTATTTTATCACTGGTAGGGCTATCCGTGTGGGGGTTGCTTTGTTTTGGGAGGTTGTATATGAATCTGAAAGTCATAGGCCTGTCTAGTCCTAGAATTGTCTAAAGTCTACTAAAGTTATTATCATATTAAATGCATTTTGAGTCAAAGATAGCAACAATTTCGGTTGAGACGTCAAGCGAAATTGTTAGCATATTTTTTTTGAACGAGCATAGGCAGGCAAATTTGAAGTGCTTTTTGTAATAATGTACATTTTTGCAAGGGTTTTATTTTAGTTGACTTTTCTTTCTTGTGTGTTACTTGGATATTTTGTTTTGTGCGGAATATTTCGACATTTGCGTTAAACTATAAATTTGGTTTATGATTAATGTGTGATACTTAAATATTTGTGCGAACACACGGATGTGTGTTAATTCGTCATTAAGTGAATGCGATTGGGTGCTTACCCTCGAATTCGTACGGAATATCTTGACCATTGCGTTGAGCTATAATTTTGTTTTATGAATTATGAGTTTATGAGTTTCGTACACGTATGAATAGAATTAAGTCGGGTTTTACGTTTTACCTCACGGTTTTACATAGTTGTAAGCGTGCGTTTAATTGATGCGTAAACTACCATTTGTTTATGAATAATGAGTTTATGAGTACGGTTAGATTTAAGTCAGGTGGTACGTTATCGTATCGTGATGTGAGGGTGCGGTTTCTCATGAATTTTATAAGTGTTCATTTATCTGAACATACATATTTTCTGCTGCGTATTTGCGTGTGCAATCATACCCTCAATCTTTACTATACTGAGTTATGTATGCAACTTACTTCCTAAGAAGTTTTATTTACGAATCTTTAAGAGTACGAATTGGAACATATTCAAAACATCGAGACCTTTTGTTGGTTTCACCGAGATTTATTTATTTTAATTATTATGCATTTATGTGTTGTGAATGTGATGAGACGAATCTATTGTCGGATACTTGCATGTAATTTATTGGGTTGGTTTTGTTACTTATTGCATTTCTATGAGTGGATGCTTTTATATTTTATGATGATAAACCCGTGTTCTGGCAATTACTACCCGATGTTTATTCATGTTTACATAAACTTTACACACTCAGTCACACATACTTGCACATTAATTTAGTATAGGGTAAGTTAGCAGCTGATAGTCATAAATTTATATATTACTTATAGACAACTTCAAGCATTCTTTTGGGAACCGAGTAGGTAGTAAATTGATCTTAAAGGAGGGGGAAAATGAGGTCAATTTAATAGGTGGATAGGGGGTGTAGAGTTAGCAATAGATATATCATTACTATATGATATTAGGTAGGTGCCGTGGTAATCGGGGGGAGACGGTTTGTCTGCCATATTGCCGTAATGTGACAGGGGAGCGGTCTCTGCCTCCGGACTGACTGTACTTACGAGATAGGCTAGTAGTTCTGGGGATAGGTTTCAGAATTGTACTCATGCAGGCAGGAGTCCTGTCGGCAAGGTTGCAGTTCCTTAGGGGTTACTGATAGTGGAGGTAATTGTCAATAGTGTTGGTCCGTAGTTTATATAGCTCATCCTGGTATAGTCCCGCCGTTTGTGGACCCATGGGTAACTCAGGCTGACGTGAGTGTCTACTGTATCTCCCCCTAATGGCAGTGGGACTGTAAGGAACCTAGTATCGTAGCTGAGTCTTCATCGGCGGCGCGGTACTCATTTGACTAGCGGCGGATCGCCTGGCCTCTTTCGTAGAGTTGAGCCTTGCTTCGGCGAGAAGATCCAAAACGTAGTTGACCCTATTTATATTCGAGCTTAGTTCGCGATTTGTTTGGCCCTTTGCTATTAGTGATCCATGGGTATCTTATAGGGGGAGCTTAGTCCTAAGGATCATACCGACCAGAGTTGAGTTGTAATATTACCATTTCTTATATCGTCACGCCACATTATTATGCAATCCCGGGGAGGTCAAGGTCCATATCCCCGCAAATGTTAGTGGGAGTCATGCAGGTTACGACCGGTGTCTGTTGAGTATGTGATTTTGAACTCTTTAGCGTGAGTGCTTTGGGAGCTGTATTATAATTGGCTTAGGGAGAGTTTATTCTCAATTACATAACAAGTTTGAACACTTGATACACCACTCTTATTCGTCAATAAGAACCAGCTCTGGGAGGACCCTTGGTAGCTATTCGAGTAGGGATTTAGGTACACTGGTTTAATCCTAGGTTCCCACATACCGACTTTTAAGACATTAAAGTCACACTTAATACATATCACATTATGATTTAGGCTTTATCGACTACTTACTTTTGATTTGTTCTTTATCATATTATGAAATAGGTTTGACTGACTGACATCTTAGTATAGCTAGGCCAAGATACTTGACCGTTATAGGGTTACTGACATCCTGCCTTTGACAAGACTACTAGACTTAATACTATGACTAGACCCTCTACATACAGTGACTGTACTGGTAGGTTAACTGACCGGTGGATGGTTATTTTGCGACGTTTTTTACCATTCGCAAAGCCCTACCTTACAAAACGTTGGTAGTTTCATGAATTGTGAAGATTGAGCAAATTCCATAAAATAATCCATCTTTCACAATTCTTCTTGCCAGGTATTAGGGCAGAATCAGTCTATAGATAAGCCTGTATCTTAGCTTATGTTGTCCTGCATGTGGGGAGCTGGGACTGACATATGCTATAGATACAGCACCTTAGTTATAACACTACGTTATAACCTCCCTATTTGCTGTCCTCTCAGTAATATTGGCATCTGAGCCGATACAAGAATTTCCCATAAATGTTATATGCCTCCAGGCATTTTTGTGGAGGGGGCTCATCGTCTTTGGCCGGAGCTACTGGTGATAGCGGGGATAGGAGCGTCACCCTTGCCACAACCCTAATACCTTTTTTATACTATAATATCAACGACTATAATCATACAAAAGACTACTTCGATTGACAGACAATTTTGTATAGAATGACTCATGACTGTTACCTTCCCGCCTCTCTAGAACCTTCTGTATAGTCTAGAATATAGAACTCTAACATGATATCATCTCTTATTAACATTACGCCTTTCTTACATAAGATAATAAAAAAGTTAGCTAATGTATTTTATATCCACCATACTTACATTTCCTTCAATCAAGTCAAATATTCCTGCGGAGTCCCTGTCTTATCGAAAAGAGTTCTGGGTTATATACGCCACGACGAAGGGTCCTACCAATACTAGAACGATCACGCCATGGCCAAAGACAAGCTTTGATTAAAATTTTAGGTATAGCATATCAACCATTCGGTAATAAGTATTATAGGAATAGTTCAGTATTAACAGCCTTCAGTACTTACACTAGATTCAGAGGAAATTACCAGTAGTTTCAGATTCTTTAGATTTTCATTCAGTACTAAATTTCAGTGGTATAGTTTCAGCTACAAAGTCCATCGTCATGTAATTTCAGTAGGGCAGATTTTCTAAGGCGGACTTCTTGGGCGGGATAGAAGATGTAGAGTAGCGAGAGTAGTATTTAGGTGGTAGGATAGGGAGTTATTACAGTACTGATTTATTTATGTAATTAAAGGCAATTCTTGTCGTGGCAACTTGACTATTTTTGTACATTGACAGTTTAGCAAAATAGGCAACATTTAGTAATCATTTTAGTTTACGTCTAAAAAAACTCCTCGTTTCTTAGGGTACGAGCTGACAACGCAGCTTTTGAACGATTTTAGACGACCTAGGGCCTAACTCGTAGCCTGAGGGATGCCCGAATCCAAATAATAAATGTTATCTAACAGTCATATAGACGTCTATACGAGAAAAGATCCAAGTCACGTTTCTTGTCACGTGGTGATAGTATTTACACCAAATATAAGAAACTAGTGGACTTGCTCGTGACTTCATTCGCGGAGCTCATCATCATCATCATCAGCTCGTTGCAATCTACTGCTGGACATAGGCCTATTCCAAAGTACGCCATAGAGTACTGTATATATCCAGTAGCTGCCGGCCTTCTTATGCAGGTCGTCCCGCCATATGGCCAGAGGGCGCCCCACGCTACTACTACGGAAGAACATGTCTAGTCAGCTAAGTAACTTTTTGAGTTATAGCGGTTTGAAAGTTAGTCATCGTGAACAATTACTATTTCTTTAAATGTGAAAAAAGAACATATTACTTTAAGATATCCACCTGTAATCAAGTGGTAAGTTATAGTTGATTGGGAGCTCTATATTTTGAGATTAAAATCTCATTTTTCAAAAGTGACTAGACATGTTTTTTCCGTGTACCCTTCAAGTTAAATGTCACTTTTTTTACTCTGGCTTAGTACTTAGTAGGGCAAATATGTCCTATGTTAATTATGGGGTCATAATTTACCTGTACACCGAATCTCATGGAAACTTAATGTACAAACACAATCTTTTCATGGTTTTGTTCAGAAAAACAATAGGGTTTAAGTTCATGCTAAGACTTTCCCACTGCGATCTATCATCAAATTTCATCGAGACCGGCAACGTAATGTTAATGCATATATGTGTTGCAAATGTATAGTTATAAACACAGCAAATTAGTCAAACTTCAGCCGTTTAGGAGCGTGCGATACGTATTCAAGGGCGATCCGTACTGGGGCATTATTACGCATTCGTAAAACTTTGCTTGTAGTGCGTTGATTCACGGCGCGCACACACAAGCCTTGCGATTAGGACGTGCAGAACCGGGAAATTTTAGTATGAGAGAACCGGGAATTCCCAGTGCTGCCATACTAAAATTTCCCGGTTCTGCACGCCCTACTTGCGGTGTAACTTTTGTAGGAAGAAAACTTACTGCTATCAAGGACCATTAAAACAAGAGGACTGTCATTCTTCATACTTTAGATCGTAACCCGATCGCTAGGGGATTTCTGAGCAAACACTAGATGGCGCTAAACAACTAAACATTTAACGATGTTATAATTGAATAAAGAAACATAGTATAGTAACAATTAGTTCGTAAACAGCTAATAATAAATAAATTCTAACATTTAAATACTGTGTCACGTTTTCAAAGTTGAATAATTGTAAATAATATAATTCTTATACCAAGCTTATACATAGATGGCGTTGTAAATTCGGGGAACAGCTTTTTGTATGGAGAATGACAGTCCTCTTGTTTTAATGGTCCTTGCTGCTATGATACTGTGTTTTAAACGAAAGCGTATATTCGACCCCATCGTTGCACTATAAATGCATATTAATGCAAAGTCCGGAATTGAATTTGCGTCGCTTGGCAGGGCTCGGAGCGGACGCCGCCAAATTCGGACGGAAATTAGGTCGAAATTGGCAGAGTATCACATTTGTATAAGATTTTACGTTGCAATTTTAAGTTTTCCGTACCCAATGCATGGTGACGGAACCCTATTGGGTACTAAGTTTCCACTATCCGTCCATCCGTCTGTCACAGGGCTGTACTGTATCTTTTGAACAGTAGTAGGTAGATTCTTGATTTTCATAGAATGTGTATTGCAGCTATAACAATGAATAGGTACCGTGGACTGGGGACATCGATGATAAATGTTACCCCGTGAATCAAAGTTCACAGTAATGAAACAAAATGAATGAAATTCAAAAGTAAAGAGAGCCCGCATACAAGAAACGTGTTTTTTGGCGTTTTTTTTTTTCAAATTCAAAATTCAAAATTATTTATTCCAGATAACTAAAGATCCATTAGTGTTAGATTACATTTAAAACTTATAGCTAATGTTAGTACATAATGAACACAATTAAAATAAAATATTAACCTAAAACATAATCTCTAAATTAGATTTTACAAGCTTGATTAGCCCGGCTGTTATTGGACAATCAAACCTGTTTGCTATCATGTTGAGAATGCTGTTTGTTGTTGCTGCCTCGCAGTCTGCCCAGGAGTGATGCTACCTTCTTTCGACGGATGGCATGAAAGTCATCCGTGCGGGCATCAGCAAACATCGCTGACGCGCTGCAAAAGCGAGGCAGCCTCAACAGCGCTCTAAACCCGTTATTAAATTGCACGCGCAGAGCATTGAGAGATTTTTGCGTATATTTGACCCATAGACTGCTCGCATACATAGAAGTGCAGTACGCTTTGAATAATGTGACCTTCACTGCGTCTGAACACTTCGCAAATCTACGTGCCAACATATTAGCTCTAATCGACAATGCTCTGCGCTCTCTGTCAATGTCCACATCATCTCTAAGATCTAAGTTTTTGGTACCGAGTTATTTAGTAACAAACATTTATCAATCCAAACTTCCAAATTATAATTTTGTATTCCGTTTTTATCGATAAAGGTTTAAAACTCAAAGAATTAACGATTGTACTACCCCTTTTTGAGGTTTTTCACACAGAATTGCTTTTGAGACGTTACCTTAATTTTCAGATAACATACAACACATTTAATTTCAGGCTAAAAACTGTCATTAACATATGTGTCTGTGCATCTGCGGATAAGGCGCGTTAATTGTCTCGTAAAATTAAAAACAATGAAATTTAATATTAATACATAAATTTCATTTACAGTCAGCCTCAAAAGTAGTTATAATATAGGCACTGGTCCTACCGCCGGCGAGTAAGCGACTAAAGTTGGGCGAGTAGCATTACACTGCGGATCTGGAAAGGTCGATAGATCACACTGTGCCTGGTCGGCCAATGTACGCCCAACTTTGGGACCAGTGCCACTAGGTTTTAAGATTCGCATTCGAAAAGTCAAGGTGGCCCTGGCCAAACGACCTGGTTCGACTCAGGCCCCCACCTAGTCCGACCCTATCGAAGTGGACTCGGAAAAGGTGACCTGGTTCGACCCCAGGTGTCCCCGGCACCCACCCAGTCCGATTCACTCGGGGTGGTCCGGCTAGCGACCTGGTTCGACCCCAGGGAACGCCACGGCCGACCACCTGGTCATACTATCGCTACGTCCACCAGCGTTGCGAGTTAGTCAGGCTTTAAAAAAAAAAAATTGGCAATACTGCTGAGCGCCCTGTACAGGCCACGCACGTCCTACACACTGAATGCCACAAATTCGTTAGTCTTACCTCACTTACCAGCAAGTAACAGCGTTATAGCTAAGATCTACAACGATATTTGGTTACGTATAAGGGAACGATGTACGTGTTACCGTAGAACCCTGTCGCATTAATGTGACATGTTACTATAAGGTCCTGAAATATACCTAATTATGTCTTATTTGATAAGACATTAAAATGTAAAGAGGTGCGCCGCTAAAATTGGAATAAAAAAAGGTGCTAACTTGCCGAGTTAGCCACTAAATTGTTGACCGTCAAATCCATGAGTCAAGTCTTACTGTTAGTTTTCTATAAAAAAAATGTGAAATTTTTTGCATAAACTTCAGACTCGCACTCGTCCAATTTTATGCAACAAAATGTCGATAAATGACTCGCTTGTTCTTCGGTTAAAATTGCTCTAATATAATCATAACCCTATTTTGCTGCTCGGAGCAGTCAGACCGCAGCCCATTTCGTGCTCGGCCAAAACCCCCTAATTGCACACTAAGTCAGGCCAAGTGTTTTATAGCCCAACTAATTCCAGCGACCACAAATCTGCGGCCAACTATTAACCAAATCCCGGTTTACCCAAAGTTATTTTCTTTTCCTATTAACAAATAAAACGAGATTCAGAACTATATCGCCGATTGTGGTGCGGTTATGGACGGTTTTTCCTTTCGGCGTTGGCCGTACCCCGACACAGAAACTACCAAGTTAACTGACTGTGTATCCATTGCTTTCTTTACAGTACGCAGTAAAGGAAAAATATGCTATTTACTACGGAAACTTCAACGGAATCCCAGCCTCTTGGTTTAATAATTAAGGTATAAATTTCATTGTCATTTGTGTCGTTTTCCATTAACTCCTTCCATATATCCTATAGCCCTTTCGTCTTTCTCAGCAAGCAATGGATGTTGTTCCTAACGATAGATTCTGTGGAAATTGTAATAGTTGTGGTTTATGGTGGAAGGTCCGTGGTCTGATAAGACTCAATGAGTTGTGACAAAATTGGCTGTCGTGTTTATTCTGCCCGTTTCCAGATATATAAAATGCTTTGGCCGTTGCGTGGATAGGCCGTTTGTTTTGGACGATATTAGATTTTGCTGTTGAAAGGTTTTTGTAAGTTGGGGTTTCGAGGTTTGGCTGAGGCGTTCAGAGTGTGTCTACTTCCATTGCAAAAGGCATTATGGTTTGGTTTGTATTTGTATATAATATATACTATATTTGTCTCAAAACGAAAACTGTTTAAGTTTACGCAAAAAAGTGATGGATTTTGTGTCTTCAAAATAGGAAGAACCTGCAAATTGACATGTCAAAATATGACGGCAATAGAAATATGAAAATCAAAGTTTTTAATTGATAAATATATATAAAGTGGTTTTCTGCGCAACAACAGTCACTAATAATTACTGTTATCAGCGGGGTATTTACAGTCGAGTTAATTTAAGATTAAATACTGCTATTATTCTGTGTCTATGCTAAAATCATAGAGTTCTAAAATCCCAGATACGTCGCTATAAAAAGTAAGTCAATCTATTAGAGTGGCGAGATCTAGGCGACCTAAGGCTGAACTTGTAGCAAGTTGCGAGTAATTCGGTTAATTTACAAAACCCTCCAGAACCGACTTCCTTCGGCCACTTCCGCCTCTAAAAGCTTCAGCGTACAGCTTAAAACAGCGCTGTCACAGCAAGTCTTCTATATTGTTGTTGTTTTCGGTGTCCTAAGACACCCCAGAGGTGCAGAGGGCCATCGTAAGCTCCCGCCACGCCTTCCAATTCACAGCAACATTCTTGGCCTCGCTCTAGTTCAATCCGATAGCTCGCAGCTCGCTTTCGACGGTGCGCCGCCATGAGTAAAATCTTCTATACATATAACAAAACAGTTTCGTGACTAAAGTACTGACAAATAACGGAGAGTTAAAACCACTACAGGTAGCAAGGATTTAATAAAAATTCAACCACTAAAGATTTAAAACAGGGAGTGAAAAAGGACGAATATTTCACACACGCGGCCGATGACTTGGGCAACATATATATTAGGTTTATGCCATTGTTGTTTCTTCCTATTCGCGATTCTGCACAAAATAAATTCCACACAACTGAATTTAATCACATGCTTTATGCTTCACGATACTATCTTTATCTTTTATTCTATCTATCTTCTATACTATCTTGTTTTTTCCCAGTCGAAATCTTCAAAAAAATTTTTCTCCGCCCCAATTTCGACCGGGTTCGATTCCCGGTTATGTGTGAGATTAAAAAAAAAATAATTACAGAATCGTGAAGTATAACGCATGTGATTAAATTCAGTTGTGTGGAATTCATATTGTGCAGAATCGCTACTAGGAAGAAACAATATTGCGTAGAAATAACAACTGTGAAGCATTACGCATGTGATTAAATTCAGTTGTGTGGAATTTATTTTGTGCAGAATCGCGAATAGGAAGAAACAACAATGGCATAAACCTAATATAATCCAATATGACGAGAAAGGCCTAAAATCATTACCTTTGGGTTCCGGGTCACCTTAGGTCTCCTTAGTGGTATGGTCCAATAATTATCCAATAACCCAGTATCCGCACCAGTTTGTGTACTGGTGTATCGCTCTTCATGTCTTTCTTTACACAATCTAAATGTCGCATTGGTAATAAACGAAGTTACACGATAAATTCACAGAAATAGGCTCAATCGCTTATATTTCCCAAGAAGACTGACAGTCCATCGGTCAACGTCATATTTCCTCCTTTTAATCTAAACTGCCTGCGTTACTCAAAAAGGATCTAATACTAAATGGTCAGTCATAACTAACGCCCTCTCTGTGACTTTATCTAAGCCAATAATCAGATATTTTTGGCTAATGTAACGTTGTTATTTTATCACGATACGACATATATTATATGAATAATTCGCCTAAAAATGCGGAACAAACTATACCTTGGTATCCTCCAACAAACAAATACAGGACGCCAATTTGTTCTCTAGTCGACTCATAAATGTCATTCACTTCCTTCGCTTGGACAAAATTTTGTAATAGGTACTGGTACATAAGTAATCAAAGTACAAAAAAACCACACTGCACTACCACTCTACTACCCTACATTCCGTAGGCGTATGATGCTTCGCTTTGTCGCGCGATAAATAAATGATAAAGCATCTGTCACGTTCTGACAAATAGTGTGTGAGAGTGATGGATGCTTTATCGCGCGACAAAGCATAGTATCATAAGCCTACAGGAATCGAAACCGGTACCCCTGGATTTCAGTTTAATGAGGTGTAATTTACACAGACACATCATGTCTCTTTCATATAATAGGTGCTGTTTTTATACCTACTTTATGTATAATAGGGAACGTGCACGACGAAGGTGCTGCCAACTGGTGCCCCCAATCTAAATCATATACCCTCTCATGCTGGGGCCACATTGACGAAAACGCCGTTAATAACGTTAATTTATCGCGTTGAAGGACGATTAACGTCAGTGTAGCTACGACTTACTATATTTGACATTGACACTTACATATTATCATGCCATTGACAGCTTGATTTGACAGGGGCGATAGTTTCCTTTATTGTCCGCCCGTGTCTCTTTTGTCGTTTAGTGCTGCCACCTATAGTTCGTGCACGTTCCCTATTGTATAAAGGCAGCATGCGATGTTTCTCTAAAAGTGGCCCGCTGTTGTAAGGTCTGTACTGAATTAACGTGTTTTCCGTGAGAACCTCCGGATATTACCCCCGCGCGTTTGCTCACACTCAGCGATATTACAAATCCTATTTCATTTAACGGCGATCGACTGTTAACTTTAACGGTACGAGTAAGCAATATTATCCTAGATCCTAGCGCTTTTCTCTTCGAAAACCATTTCAGACGATTGTAAAAAGACGATGGCGGAAAATCATAATTACGAAACTGATATACTGATATTAAGAAGGAGGAGAGAGGAGAGAGGAGAGAGATAGGAGGAGGTTCAGGGACAAAATTATGTGGTAGGTTAAATACATACTCATACAAACTTCCACCCCCTTTTTTGTCCCCCTTAAGGAATGATTTCGGGGATATAAACTACCCTAAGTCCTTCCTAAAGTCTTGCACTATCGTGATGCTAAATTTCATCTAAATTAGTTCAGCGCCTAAGTATTAAAAGGTAACAAACAGACAGATAGAGTTACTTTCGCATTTATAATATTAGTTTGGATTTTTACATTTGCTAAATAATTTAAATACGTTATTAAGCGCACAAACATAAAAATCTTTCTCCTCGAGTTAAGAAAAAACCGGTCAAGTGCGAGTCGGACTCGCGCACCGAGGGTTCCGTACAAAATCGTCAGTAGATACGTGAATAATTCAAGAAAAACTGTATGGTGGGACAAACTTAACTTTGCTCTTGTAAAACTGTTGTCCCCATACATCGACATATGCCGCGGTTAGTTTAGTAGGAGCAAATAAGGTTGTCTTACGATTTTTGCGAATTTCTGAAAAACGCTGCAAGTTAGAAAAACCGATTTATTTTTCCTGTAATATTTAGGATAATATTAATAATCGGTAATTATTTCAGATTTTTCTGTTCAGTAACTTCGGAGATAATAGGGGGGAATGGTATTATTTTAAACGTTTTTGGTCTTAAATCAAAAACTACACGTTTACTGAAAAAAAATAAAAACGGTTTTGAAATCTTCATATTAAGCCCTTTCATTTGATATCCCACTCGATATATTAGCTCAACTTTCGATTTTAGATATCCCATTTCGGTCCCCTTTAAAAAAAAAGTAAAAAAGGTATAGCATTTTTTTTCTGTTCCGTAGGCTCGAATTAGCGGTTTTTAAAACTATTCCAAATTTCAAGTCGATAGCATCAGTAGATCCTGAGATATCCTGCTGTGACAGACGCACAGACAGACAGCCAGAGTCGCACCATAAGGGTTCCTTTTTTACCATTTTGGTACGGAACCCTAAAAAAGGTCGAGTGTCAAAAGGAGGGCAAAAGGAGCATTCCATGAAAATATTTCGTAAGGGACACTACCGTTTTAATACTTCCGATAAATAAATTCAGGAAGCTAATTATCAGCATTGTAATCTCATAACTCGGCTTTAATATTGGTAGTGTTTCTTAGCAACTAATACGTTTTATTAGGGTAGCTGCCATAGCGTTTCGTAAGGGACAAAAAGTTGATGTTTTCATGGAATGCTCCAAAAGTGGAAGGTTTTTTCTGTCGCAAATCGAGCATACTATTTGTGAGGAACAAATATCTATATCAGAGTTAATACATTTGTATAACTATAACAACTACAATTGTAACCAAAAGTAGCAGATCGCACTGAGCGTTGAAAACGCTCCATACAAAACGGAAGGAACCTTTGTCGTCATCCGTAGCTTTGAGAAAATTAGTAATTGGCCATTTTGAGCATAAATATATGCTAAACAAAGTACATATTTATTTCTTCTTCCTCGAATCAAGAAAAAAGGTTGAATGGCAAAAGTGGTAGGTTAAATTAATTTAGACGGACAGTACTTAAGTAATCCGGGAGCGTCACTGGCACGCCGTCGATGCAGCGGAGTGCGGCGGAACGGGCTTTTAATTAGGGACTAGGATTGGCTTTGAAGTGCACACACAGCGTTAGTGCACAGCTAAGTCAATGGCAATAAATAATTTGGCGAGAACTTTTTTCGAACTGAACTTTTCTTGGGGCGTAAAGGTTCTTGGATGGAGACCACGAACCGAAAGACGCAGCGTAGGTCTGGACCCTCAGAGATGGTCTGACGACCTGGTTAGGGTCACCAGTACGTCTAGCATAACTGGCCGTGACTTCGTTTCTCGCGCGACAGAGCATCACCTGTCACTGCCACACTACAAGGTAAAATTTTACTGGTTGTTTTCCGTTTAAGGGCATGTTCAGTATCGTGTTCTGATTAAGAAAAAAAAAATCTGACGTAAAAAAAAATTGTCTTATGTATGGAGGGTCGGCTAATTTGAACGACCTGCTCCATAGAAAATATTTTTTTTTCGCGTTAAATAAAAATTTCTTCCACTTTTTCTTAATCAGAACACAATACTGAACATGCCCTTAAACGGAAAACAACCACTTAAATTTCACCTTGAATATTGAGTGGAAAGAGCATGCATTTGGCATTTGTCGATAAAGAGTCACGTGTCACAGTTGTGCTACAGGTACAGAAGTCGATAGAGGCAAGCGTGCGACCGTTCGTTGTGGAAGTCTTCGGGGACTTTATCTTCTGCAGTGAACGTATCAAGGTTGAAATGGTGATGATGATGAACTTTTTTACTGCCTTAGACTGGCAATCAAGCAGAGGGAAAGTGGTCAAGGGCGAATGTGACCGATGCGTTGCCGAACTGAGAGAAATTTGAACTGCCATGAAACAAAAAAGGGGGACGTGAGGTGAAGCTTCTCAATCAAAATAAACCTCAAATCAACTCTTGAATTACCTATCTTTTCGTTATTATTTATCAAAGGAAATCATTGCACGAATTAAAAACATCACAGTACTTTTTATTTACAAATAATAACAAAAAGTGCTCCAAACTGCGGCAAAGAATAAGTAATTATAAATGAAACGAACGATAGGAAGCAATATACAGATATAATAATCAAGTAGTAAGTAAGCACTTTACAAGTAATTGGGTAATCTGATCTAATCACAACGTTCTTGCTCGGAGTCCAGCCCACGCCTTCGCGCCAAAAAAAGCCCGCCATCGCCACCGCCGCCACTCGGATATGACGTCAGCCAGTGCTGCCATCCCAGGGCGACAACATAATAGTACATACAGAAGTCACTCTCTCTAACAATGGATCCGATCACCGGCCGAAACGCATAGGATCCGACCGTCTCTCTATACCACATAACACGTGCTCATTCTGGTCCATTAACCAGACCATTGGCGCGGGGGCAAACTTTGGCACTAGTAGCCGTGCGGTAAAATCGCGGAGTGAGCGACTCCTGACCGTGGTGTCATCTGCAGTGATCAATTGGTAGTTTTTAGCCGCATTGAAGCAGCTGTGCTTGCAACCTGTGAAACCTAAACAAAACGACTCGCATTAATCGTTTGACAGAATACTGCGCTCTTTTGAGTCCAGACTGGGATCCAGTCAGTCAGTCAAATTAGCTGCCTCTCAGAGACATGTAAAGGAATATGTGTGTTCGTCACCTAACTCCTAAACGGCTAGACAAAACGCATTAATTATTATTACTAAAAAGTATCTTTGATGAGTGTCAAATAGCATAGTACTGCCATTTTAGCAGCTACTGGTAGCTGCTAAAATGGCAGTACAAAATTCTGGTAGCCCGCATTAAAACAAAATATTCTTTCCTTCGGTTTATGACACGTAGGCAACTGTAAATTTCTAAACAACAGTTTCTTCTTCTTCTAGAGTGTGGCATTGAAGCCTTTCTAACGAAAAAAAAACCGGACAAGCGCGAGTTGGACTCGCCGATCGAGGGTTCCGTACAAATTTGTAGGTACATATATTAAAGTACCCTATAAATTTTATTCCCTTAGTAAATTCAATTTGATGTAGGTATAGTTTTCAGATTTTTCTCTATAGGTACTTGTAGTATAAGACGGTATTACTTGCCAAATTTCATAGTTCTAGGTCAAAGTAATGTTTGAATGTTGGTTTCCTTGAGAGTGTCGAAATTAAGGTTATTTGCGGCATAAACGGCCGCATCTTTTTTCACGTTAACTTACTAGTTTGATTTATTTACAGCTTCAAGGGCTTCAAGGAACCATAGACTTGAGTTTTAATTTCAACTCGATAACTCCACGCGTTCCCGAGATAAAGGGTCTTTACAGACGGACAGACAGACAGACGCAGCAGACGGACAACAAAGTGATCCTATAAGGGTTCCATTTTTTCCTTTTGTCGTACGGAACCCTAAAAAGATACGAAGGGCGTTAATAGCGCTGTTACAAATACATCGAAAATTTCAGCGTGGTTGGTAAAGTGACCAGGTGGTAGTAGTTATCACGTTGCCCCAACAAGACAGAGGTGCTGATTCAAATCCGGCCTTGGCTACAATAGGTCACGTTTAATTTTCTATGTATTTGGCATTTGTATCAATAATTGCAAATATCTAGTCTAAAAGCCATTTTTATCATTCATCAACCACATTACGGAATATCGCATAAATAATGTGTTGTCAACAGCACCCGTACCACAATTTTAATTTACACCTTCAAGGGACCTTATTAACTCGTCTTAAGGCCGATTTTCCTTTAACCATGTGGGCAGTGGGTTTGTTTAGTGACACGTCACACGCAGAACAGACCGTTAATTTTCAAATCATCCACGCCCCTGGGCCGGTTGCACTATTACTTGAGAAGTGGCTGATACCACGGAACAACAAGAAAAGGGTCATTCTTGAAAATTATCTTCCTCTACATGCATATTGGTAAATATTAAAAAGTTCCCGCCTCTTTAGAATGGCATTTTTGGTTATATTATGTAGTTCCGACGAAGATCTACAAATGAACCAAAAATGCCATTCTAATGCGGCAGAATCTTCTGAATATGTGTAGCCAAGGGAATGATGACCTTCAAAAATCACTCGTGTACCTCTTATTACATAAAAGAAAACAGGTAAGTATGTTCTTCCCGAGACAACGGATGACCATCTAGGACATGATTACGTCAAGATGCTATGAATTCCGTACGTTCTGCAATTTAACTTTATGTATTTTGATTGTATGCAAAACGAACGTATAACATGTGTTTTTAGATATTTTGCTACGTAACCATAATATAGGATGATGATTAGGGATTAAATTTGTTATAATTATAAATAAACCATAAATAACAACAACAATGAATTATCCTCAATCCTAAATTAAATGATTTCTAAAAAGGGCCCCCGTGGCATGGTGCCAAAAATGGTGGCAGTATTTCCTCGCTGTATGGCAATACTAATGCGCTCGGTGAAGAAGCTGCTAGCCCTTTGATTTCCAGAGGTGTCGACAAGTCGTTTTGAAAGGATGATAATTATGATTTATGCAAATAAATTATACGAATAAAATGCGCGTCTGGACTTATTTGCTTTTAAAAAAATAATGTTCAGGTAGTAACATTCATAGCCATACTATTCTAATATGTAGTAGAATAGATTAAGTCGGATCAGGTTCGTTTGGTTATCAAAATGTTACAAACTTGTTATACAATTGGTGAATTGTCAAAGTGTTCGTGTTAACCCCCAGTTATTTTAGGAATTATTTCATAAAACCGGTCCACTCACGTGAGTCAAACTATTACGGACAATAGATCGTTAATTTTCTTTATTTATGGCGTTTGCGACGGAAACACCGGAAATTACGGGGTTTGTCTTTAAACCGCGCTTTTCATTGGCATAAACCACGCCCTTTAGGCATTGGCATAATTTATGTAGGTATCGTAGTCAATAGTTGAAACTGGTCAGAAAGTATTTCAGTTAATGAGCATTTTTAAATTTTTTTCATTTTGTTTTTATTCTGCCAATTTTATGTTATTTCTATTAACTATGACGAAGTGAAAAAATAGCTTAGCCGACCGGTCTCAATCATTGTTACTATTTGGGCGCATATATCAAGGAAACATTCGGAAATTGTCACACTCCGCTACGTCAACTAATCACTTAGGTTTATGTGAACACACACACTAAATTACTGTGATTTAAAACCAGTTTAAGAGCCAATGGATTAGTTCGCGAACACCACAGCTTCTGTCTCAACATATCGCGCCAAGAACGCGCGCGTTTCTCTAGCTGTCAAACCACTGTCAAATGTTCAACGAAAAAACTCCATTCGGGCTACTGAAGTACCCGCTCTCAAATGATTATAACATGTTTCCATTATTGATTACCATTTTAAATTGTATTTTGACTACTAATTAAATCCACGCTTCGTCAACTATTTTATTTCTATTTTGTTTATGGCATTCAGTAAGATGAACGGATAAAAAATCCAATACACATTTAGCACCGAAAATGGCAAAAGAATATATCTTGCGTGTACTTTCCAACTTAGTTTAAATGTATCTCCTCAAAGAAAATTGGAGCTTTATTACAAATTAAACTCCAACTTTTCTCATAATCTCCAATAAAATTAGGAGTTTTTAAAGTCCGCTATGTCAACAGATCGATTGGCAAACATGCCGTGGAACGGGAGCCGAATTATTCGCATTCCGTGCTACACTAAAGCTGGTATACATAGGGCAGAGCTGGAATACGGTGTTTTATAGCGAGCTACGCTCCAAATCTCTTCTCCTTTCTAATTTTCTGTTTTTAAGTTTTCGTACCCTAAAAGAAAAACCGGAACCCTTATAGGATCACTTTGATATCCGTCTGTTCATTTCTCCGTCGGTCAAGACGCTTTTTCTCAAGAACGTGTCAAGGTATCATGTGAAATTAATATTGTAGTATCGGTAGATAGTATATCCGAACGCAATTAGAGTG
Organism: Eudemis profundana; assembly: GCA_947034925.1. Lineage (NCBI taxonomy): Eukaryota > Metazoa > Arthropoda > Insecta > Lepidoptera > Tortricidae > Eudemis > Eudemis profundana. The sequence goes on along the minus strand of OX344805.1, from coordinate 20,286,154 downwards.
TCGTGTGCGACTCCGAACGTAGCGTAAGAATATTCTATCTATGGTCTCCACTACATGGAACTGATTCCACTAAGCATTGTTGTAATTTGTAATGCCCTATTTAAAAATAAATGCGTGTCTCACATTTCCTGCATTTCAATACTACAAATATCAAATCAAAAAATCTAAAATAACAAAAACTCAAAACATGAAAAAGTCAACGCAACCATACGGCCGTTTCGTTTGCGTGCGTAAATTTTAGCCCTTTAAATTTTAGTCGGTGTCAAGGGCACCCGTTTTGGAGGTGTAAAGGAATTTACATGCTTTACAAAAAACGAACTTACAGAAAAGTAAATAACTAAATATTTTTACTAAAAAAAACCCGACCGCGGTGCACTTTAAAACTTAAAAGTGCATAAAAATCCGCCATTTTGTTTATTTTAACGAACTTCATACCCAGTGACACTCGCGCCATCAAGACGAATCCAATGATGTATCATTTATTAGAATCGGTTGTGCCGTTGAGTAGTTACGAGCGGACACAGGAACGGACATACATACATACAGGTCAAACACATTACCCTCCTTTGGGCTTCGCCGCAGTCGCGTAAAAAATCTGTGACTCACATAATATAACTTAAAAACTAAATAATGGAAAACGTATTTTTTTCATTTCTTTTGGTGTTATTTGAACAATTAATTATACCATTATTATCAGATTTTCAAATATGATAATAATATTGACGGCAACTGAAGTTGACGGCGTGCAAAGTAGGTCGCCGCCACTTCTTTTTAGCACGCGAGGTACATACACTTTTTTACTTCTACCTCGATATATTTCTGTGATCCGCACCAAAAGAACGCTCCTTGGCAATCACTTTACGTTCAAACAACCCGTGCAGACTAGGCTTTATAACCCGAATGAACCAGATTTGAGATAAATTGATTTCAAACTAAACTAACAGACCTTTCCTATCCCATTTCTGCCAAATAGCTTAACACAGAATCAGTCTTATTTCGTATGATATAAAAATCATTATCCCTAAAGAAAATTCACCGAGATAAGAGGATTGGAAATTAAGTATACAGCTGAAATTGAAATGCGGCGTCAAACAAAAAGGTGGCAGACACTATTGATCTATGATCTGTTTAATAGTTTAAGTTGGAACGATTTAGGCTTAATAGCCTAAAGGTAATTCCTTATTGAACTAAATGGCTTACTTGACTTACTGTTTTAATTTTTAACTTTTCTTGCCTACTCAAACGGTTTTTAAATTTAAATTTCGTTAGATTGCTTTAATAATAATTTTAATGTACTACCGATTTTATATAACGTATTTTTTCACCCGACAAAATGTATGGCATGTATGGCAGGTCGTTGGTCCAGCTGGCGAGGGCTCGTCCCACACGGCGAGTCGTTCGCGGTCTCCACTTCAGACCTCGATTCCTCAGCTGGTGAATTGCATTTATACATTTTCTCAACTTCTAGCTTATGTTTCGCTACAGTTTGATCTAATACCAAACTGCACTTTTCTTCCTCAATACAATTTTATCTAACTTCGTGCCCTGCAAACGAAGCGATACCCATAGAAATTAGATTAAATAGAACTTGGAGTTTCAATTTCCTGAGCGCATTAGGTTGGCCTCACACTGTCTGAATCTTCATCTAAAATAATCTGAATTTATTGACCGAGGAAGCGCTTCAGCTTTCGTCGTTTCACCTTGGGCAAAAATGCTTTCGTGTGTTTGTCGGTCCGGATGTCCGTCTGTTTTCCTTTACAAGTCTTATTTCTCAGCCGGCTCTAGTGAAATTTTGTGAACTGGTTCAATAATTTCATCCACAGATGCTGTGTTATTTTACCAAGGGTACGAATTGTATAGATTTTTTATCGATTCAGTTCTTGGATTTTATTCAAAATGGCGGAGCCATGGGGGTTGACGGGCTCGCGAGGTCTACAGTTCACAGAGGCACTTACTCGTAGTAGTATCATCATCATCAGCCTGTGGCAGTCCACTGCTGGACGTAGGCCTCTCCCAAGACGCGCCACTTTGCTCGATCATCAGCTATACTCACCCAGTTGCTGCTAGCCGCCCTGCGCAGATCGTCGCTCCATCTAGCCGGGGGGCGTCCCACACTGCGTTTACCTGTACGCGGTCTCCGCGTAGTAGTATACAGTCTGGTAAGGCGCCGTATCTTAGATTATAAATTTACACAAACATTCAGTCTGTGTGAGACTAGCCTTAGTCTTGGAAGACTGAACTTCTAAAGTCCGTATACAGAAGTTTTCCCAACATTTAGCGATACCAAACAAATCCAGAGACTGCGGAGTTTACTAGGTCACAAGTTTGGTTCTAGGTACTGTTAAAAATTCAGAATTATCGACTATGTAGATGGCTGCTTACTTATGTAAGCACGAACTTTCAGGCTTCGAAATGGCTGATGTAGTTCTGAATACCATATGAAAACTAATGTGCGGTTGAATAACAAGTTCTGTATGAATCATTAATTTGTTACTACAAAACTTTTTATTGATATTATTATTGGCTTTCTTAGTGCAATAAGGGCCAAAACAAGCGTAAGTAAAGTAATGAATTTAATAATGTAAATGTGCTTCTACACGATGCATGCAGGCAGTGGCGTAACTATATCATCTGGGGCCCGTGGCAAATTCCTTTAATGGGGGCCCTATCATTAAGCTTTATTATTTTAACGTTATACTTACGCCGGGGCCCTCTTGGGTTGGGGGCCCGTGGCATTTTGCCAGCCCTGCCACCCTGTAGTTACGCCACTGCATGTAGGTAAAGCGAGTAAAGGCGCAAGCTACTTGCACGAGCAGTATGCTCAAGTTTGATTGTTTGTTTATTTAAGTACATCCACATCGTATATATTACAGCGTTCACATTATATCAGCGAGTGCAGGTATTTACATCTAATATACATGACAATTACGGAGTTTAATGCATATACCTGTACACGGTGTAAGTAAAGGTGTTTCATTATACACCTTCTTTATACCGTTGTTTACTTACATGATCCATATCATGGTAAATAGGCCCCAGTTCCTTAATATCTGCAAGCTGCTTGCATAGTATGCAAGCACCAAAAAATGTCTATAGTTTCTCGTACAAAAAATATAACAGATTTGTAGGTGTGGCTCAATACCTACTAGTACCAAATTTTGCACACGTTATGCGATAGAGGGAGACGATCGGATGCGTTCCGTCCGGGTGGTCAGACTCGAAAGTCAGTTTTGTTAGAAAGGGAAACTTCTGTACGAAGTACTGTTACTTATTCTGTGACCAAACCCTCAGTTCATTTGTATGAAGAATCAAGCGACTCATTTGAGTTTTACCGCAATATATGCTGTGAGGATTTAGATTTAGATTGAATTTGGTCAACGTTTTATTTCAGGATGTTATCCATAATCTCCGCTATACTTTTTCGGTTTATTGAGAGGTCTTGGCAGAGGTTGGACAAATAACAACAAAATCACTTTACAAGGATCCCGTTTTTCCATTAAAAGCACAGTACCCCAAAATACTAGCTTTTTGTCCAAACATCCACGGCTTTATTCCCAAAACATTTTCCACTGTTCCATTCAGGTTTATTCCGAATAAATATTAAAGAGCGCGCGGATATCGTATTTCCATACAAGAAACCCTCACAAAGCTGGTATCCCGAAACCTGGGAATCAGTAAAAAGGGTCTTAAACAGGGATGCGGCATCCACGGAACTTCCGCAATAATTTAAAAATCCGCACCCGCATTCGCATCCGCAATAAAACGATGCGGAGCTTATGCGAATGCGAATCTGTGCAATTCGCTGCAAGAACGAGACCTACTGGAACTGATAGCTACGTGTCTGTGCATATTAGTTTAGGTTTAAGACATCAATAATTAATAAGCTCTGACCTGAAAATACTAACGATATCGTCGGGGATAGTGCCCTACCGCGTAAGTAGCATATGTAGATTCAAATTCTAACAAGTTTGCTTAAAACTGAACTTTATCTACACACTTACGCCGTATTGCACTATCCCCAACGATATGTCATTTGTTTTAATGACTGTAATTTGTTCTGTGTATAATTAAAATTAAATATAATGAATTCGGCGATATTAAGAGTATTTGTTAATTTTATCCGACTACGCCGAAGTTCATTTTGTTGTTGTTACTATAGCTTGGCAACTCCGGAGGCCCCCGTTCATCTTGGTGGTAACGTGTGTAAGTAGTTACGGCTGCACATACCAAAAAGCACACTTGTGAGTGTCACCAACGAAGTTGCCAAGCTTGCTTAATAAAAACGGACTCGAAAAAACGGCAGTCATTTTTTACTAGGATTCGCACCCGCATTAACATCCGCGACTGTGAGTTTTAAAATATCCGACACCGGTGTTGACGAACCAACATCCCTATTCTTGAGTAGTGTTGCCAAACGTCCACACTTGAACCCAATTTTCAGGGATATGAAGACCGAAGGTGCCACGGCTCGGAGAACTGATGGAGTTCTTATATGGAGACCACGAACCAGAAAACCCAGCATGGGTTGGCCAGTGGGTTAGTGAGTGATCCGAATATGATTGAGATCACCCGAAATTGTAAGAGGTAAAAGCGTCGTGGGAAGCAGTGGATCTCCAGGTCCAGGCTGAAATTCTGACGATGATGATGTGCTGGTATGTGACAATTGATTGGGATAGATTTTCCCTTGATCGGGACGCTAAGAGGGAATATGCATCATATTTTTTATTTACTTTAATAAAACCTCATTCATATAAAAAACTGTAGAAAAAAATATTTTTCGAATAACTATAAAAATAACCAAGATATAACACAACAAATATTTATCTCTATCTCTTTCTCGCAAAACCGAATATAGTATGGAGATTGTATGGCGGCCGTGTACTATGACGTCATATTCCATATCGGTAATCTAATCACCGTCTGATTAGTGCTTTAAAATGTTTATATCTTCTGTATTTCTCGGTCGATTTCAATTTTTGATGACTGTATGTCATCTTTTTTACGGTATTTTCAAATTTTGTTAAGAAATCTGTTAAAAAAAAATTCATGCATATTCCCTATTGCGGAAAATCTGGATATTACTGGACACTATAGTGTCAATATGTTATTGTACTAGAATGTACTGATTGAATTAGGTAGGACACGAAGTAGTCATTTCCGATAATATCCTGGCTTAAAATTTTACATTTTCTGGTTAAGTTGTAACAATGAAAGTAAATTGTGTTTTATTATACTGTTCTAATTTGAGTCCGATGTCCCGATTTTATTAAGCTGTGCCTGGCCACACTAGTCCTCAGTAATTCATAATGCGCGCAAGAAGGCCTGACCTTTGATGGCCATTTTAATATTGAATTACGTACCTATGCGTGAAGGTTGGCTCAAAGATGTTTGTGTGTACATTTTTTTATAAGTTTTCGTTTGACCGAGGTCTCACATGATGCAAATTGACAAGGCCAAAGATCGATCTGCCATCTAATTTACATAATCTTTGCGATAGGAAAGTGTGACGACGGAATCATAGTTACACATTAACTGGCCTCATGTGCAGGCTTCTTTCTCGTACATTACTGCAGATGCCGGGATAATGTAACTGACGGACTAATTATAGTAATATTTTAATTTTAGTTTAGAAACATTATTTTCTTATTGAATTAAAATTCGAAACTGACAGCAGTCCTCCACTGAGTTCCGTCAGTTAAAGTATGGCACTAGTATGCATACATATACACGACCGCCATTTTCATTTCCTATTCCCATATAGCATTCTAGTCCCAACGATGTGTTCCTTCCTGTTTCTACAAATACTGAAGGCTACTCACAACGTTACCGGTAATCTCGTCTATCTATTCTACTTTATCATAATATTCTTTCTATACATATCGATACCTTTGGGTTCAATTGGCGTAAAGGACATTTTGGCGAAAATGAGTTATATATACAGTTTTGTTCAGAATTTCAAGCTCTAGCGTTCTGTGTAGTTAAAATTTCGATATCTTTAAAAAAAGTGCCTTTACGACCCAGTTTTTATTCATCGTATTCGCAAAACTAGCTCAGGTTAAGGGACGTAAGTGTCAAGTTATAAAATACGAATTAAAAGGTGTATCGTAAAGCACGCCGGTAAATATAAATACTGTCGTATATGACCTATTTTTTTCTTGCTGTCCTTTAAGCCCTTCATTTCTCATGATTACTTTCCATAAGCGCATAGTCGAGGTGGGCGTTAAGGACATGCTTTCTTTTACTTGTCCTTTACGACCTGCTTTTAAATTATTATACCGTAATTTGATAAACCGAATAAGGTTGTAAAGGGCAGGTATTATTTTACACGTCCTTTACGACCTGCTTAAAAAATGATTACACCATTATTTGATAGAATTAAGGAGGTTGTAAAGGGCATGTATTCTTTTACACGTCCTTTACGACCTGCCTTCAAATTATTATACTTGCTTACATACCGTAATTTGATAAATCGAACAGGGCTGTAAAGGGCAAGTAGTCTTTTATTTGTCCTTTAAGACCTGCCTTAAATCTAATTATAGCACATTTTTTAAAGAAGAGCAGGGTTGTATAGGGATTAGCCTTTATTTTTGGCATTTACTGCCACAAATGTGTGTCTAAATTCTGAAATAAAAGCAATTTACGTAATCGTAAAGGTCTAAACTATCGATACCTTTAATTGAGTTCAATTGGCGTAAAGGACAAAACGCTGGTTTTGAGGAGAAGCAAAAAACAGTTTTATTTTACAAAAAATGGCTACAGTATTTTGGTTTCTCGACCTATACTTTCGACATGTATATGAAAAATACTTGAAATGCTCGTATCTTTAACCTGTGATGGCAGTTCTAGCTGTAAAGAATGTATTATGGAAGTTAGATGTCCTTTACAACTGGTAAAAATGCTATCAATGTCATTTACACCCGTGACTTTTTTAGACATTTGGAAATGATGGGGTTGTAAATGACGGTCTCAGATGACTTTGTTCCAATTTTGGGGCGTAAAGTTAACAGCTATGTAATAAAAATTGACAGTGTTCAACTTAGTTTACCTTAAAGAGACTGGAAAAATGTAGAAAAAGATGATGAATTCATTATTTTTCATACTATTATACTTATTGTTTACATTAACAGTGTTTTACTCACTACGTACTCGTCCTAATGATTGACATCCTAATGTCGATAATCATTAGCCACTATGTCAATTCCATTATTATGATTTAGTGCTATTGGAAGAGAGTAAAACACTAGTAGGGCATTATTAAGTTGCTAAGTTTATTTTGTAATGTGATATGTATGTTAGTTTGTTAGGTATTTATCTATGGGCCTTTGATGCCTGAAATAAATAAATAATTATTTGTATGTCTTTCCCGTACACGAGACAATGGTGTCCCGGCCCTTTGGGAGGCGTGCGCGGAGCCGGAGCCAACGCATAGAGGCCTTTTCAACAATTTAATAAAAGGCAAAGTGTACACCCAGCGGATGCTGTCCCTGCCCGTGTCATGGGACGCACGCAGAGACAGCCCCCGCCAGATGCAAGGACTATTGTTGATTGATGGAATCTAACTCTACTGGGCTATGGCGGTGGAAATATGGACTAAATACTGGGTTATGGATTGAGACATGATGGCGCCTGTCAAGAAAAGTGTCTCGTGGGTTTCGTGGCACTGACAGAAAGTCACGGTCTGTCAGTGCCACGAAAGCCACGAGACACTTTTCCTGACAGGCGCCATCATGTCTCAATCCATAACCCAGTATTTAGTCCATATTTCCACCGCCGTAGCCCAGTAGAGTTAGATTCCATCAATCAACAATAGTCCTTGCATCTGTAACTTCACAGACATCCGTGACTTGCCCTCCGCTGATGGGCCCCTATTAAATAAATAGCGACATTATGAGCAATGGCCTAGCTAGGGGCAACACCGGTGCCGAGGGCTGCAGGGTGTCGAGAGGTGTGCTGCGCTTTCTCCGAGGGTACTCGCGGCGCTATGCCCTTTAACACTTCCACGCCTGGAGCATATAGCTCTCGCGACTCCACTCTGGACGGCCGGTTAAGGCAAGCCAGAGGCCGAGGTCCTTACACTCTTACCCATGAACCCTCCCTAAGGACCCCCAGGAGCACTCGGGTACGTGGGGTCGCTACTCCCCAACAGCTCGCCACAAGCTGCCCTGCGTTAAAATGTCAATTCACTACCCAAATGATCACACCACCCTCGCCAACTGTACTCTGTAGTAGCGTCACTTACTGACCGCGCATACAATTTATGTGACGAGGATCATTTGGGTAGTGAATTGACACATTTAAAGAACGTTCTACAGAGAAATGGTTATAATGGGCGGATTATACCACCTAGACGCACCGTTTTGCCTAAGCACCTGGACTATAAAGTTGAACGACAACCGGCGTACCTACCATAAATGTAAAGGGAGTGACAGATAAAGTTGCCAATATTTTAAAGAAGTTCTTGGTGAAGACTGTCTTCACTCCCCACAGAAAACTGGCACAATATCTACGTACGCCAAGGGACCGTTTTCCGCTTGAATGGCCAGGTATTTACAAAATTGACTGTAGCTGTGGTAGCTCTTACATAGGTCAGAATAAGCGCACTATCTCATGCCGTATAAAGGAGCACATCCGAATGTTTACAAACAACGAACCTCGGAAATCGGCAATCGCTGAACATCTTCTGAACGCGGAAACGATTGGATTGAGTTGCACAACCCATAGATCCTCTCGCTCGACAGAAAAACACTATATACCCAGAATGGTTAAGGAAGCTATCAAAATCCTCAAGTATAAAAATTTCAACCGGGAAGACGGGTTTCAACTGTCGAGCGTCTGGTATCCAGTGATCCGTAAGTTCTCCAAGGGAAAAAAGACATGTTCAGGAGTAAATACGCGAAGTGATACTGTAAGTGTTGTGTGTCGTGAACGTGATCGAGTTCCAAGTGAGAATGCGGACGGTAGTAGTATGAATAACGCGCGGACGAAGCGAACCCGAAAGAGGGTAGATCGCTATGGTGTGTGGGTAGACTACAACTAAAAACTCGCTGCATGTCAGTTACTCCGTGATAATGGCGCTTGCAACAGTGCCGAAATATCGGGAACTCACAAAAACAAACATACATGCTAAATATCCCGTCGTTAATAGTAGTTATTATGCCTAGCTGAATTCATCATCTTTTTATACATTTTTCAAGTCTCTTTAAGGTAAACTAAGTTGAAAACTGTCAATTTTTATTACATAGCTGTTAACTTTACGCCCCAAAATTGGAACAAAGTCATCTGAGATTGTCATTTACAACCCCGTCATTTCCAAATGCCCAAAGAAGTCACGGGTGTAAATGACATTGATAACATTTTTACCAGTTGTAAAGGACATCTAACTTCCATAATACATTGTTTACAGCTAGAACTACTATCACAGGTTAAAGATACGGGCATTTCAAATATTTTTCATATACATGTCGAAAATATAGGTCGAGAAACAAAAAAACTATAGCCATTTTTTGTAAAATAAAATGGTTTTTTGCTTTTCCTCAAAACCAGCGTTTTGTCCTTTACGCCAATTGAACCCAAAGGTATCGATATAAGAAATTTGTAGAAAAACTGTATTTGTACGTTAAAGTTGGAAGAGTGTTAAAAATAAGTAACACGACGTAAATAAATAGTTTTCGGATATTTTGTCTGTGTGTTTGTTTGCGCGTATGACGTAAAAACTATCGGATTGATTTCAGTGAAATTTGGTGTACAGGTAAATAATAGTTCCGGTATAGGATATTTTTTGTCTGACTAAGCCGAAGCAAAAAAAGATATATTAAACTTATTTCATTTCTTCGAACGAAGTCACGAGCGCGTCCATTAGTCTCTAATATGATTTGACGCATACAATGTAAATTGGATGAAAATACAATATAATTATGATCTAATAACCTTTTCATTTCTAGCATGTTACAATGTTGTGAGATTTTTTGAAAGATATTTAAAATCCCTTTTAAGATATTATAATACAGTTTTAATGTTACTTTTCGTTATTTTTTACATGGAGAGACAATGAGACTAGTTAGTAGTTAACATTTTACGACACAATTATTCATATTGAGATCTTAATTGATATGAAACTTGTACGGAAATATGAAATATGGTATCATATAGACTACATAAAATAAGCCCACCGTGTTTGTGTTTGTGCTCATTTTACACGTAGTTCGTAATTATACAAAAATATACATTGGTAAAAAAATGAGTATTGTAACTGGCCATTTTTATTTTTCTTGTACCCCATTAAGAAATTGTTAGCGTGGAGTTATAGTTTATCCTTTTGGTTACGCACCTGATCAATGCTTGAAATTAAAAAAAAAAATACTGTACAAACAGTACAAATCTTTACTTTTTGTTGATATTATTAGACTTGTCCTGTATGTTACGTATTTTTTTTATTTTAAGTATTAAAAAAGTGCATAACCAGAAGAACAAACTTTGACACCCCACTAACAATGTTTTAATTGGCTACAAGGAAAAATATAAATGCCCAATTATATTATTGTATTGTTGACTTGGTATATCTTTATTTTCTCTAGGTTGTTTTTTACATTGTATTGTATTGTGTTACTAGTTCACGGGGCAAATAATATTATGGACACGATTGACGTCAAAGCTGTGAATCACCCTACTGATAGTGTGGTAGAACGTTGTGTAAGTGGGACAAAGTTTAGTTGACGGTAGGATAGGTTTACATTAGAGCGTCCTTCACCGCAACCGATCCTAATCGAATTCGATCGGAATGATTCGAATACGAATGAATGAATGGATCGAATGACACACCTGCACAGCTAGCACAAGAGTCATTCTCATTTTTGTGCATACAGTCATTACCGTGGACGTCACTACCATAGGCGTTATTACTCTTTCAAACGCTTTTTTTTCGCCCTATGTTCATTGGTATACTATAACTCCCGTGTACTGCACAGTGGTTAGCCTACTATATAATTACTATGCTTCTGGTAGGAAAAAATGGCTAAGCTACCAGCTCTCCACGAACGTTTTTTCTGCAAGTGACTGTACAATGGCCCGAGTTTTCCACCCAACTGCGGAAACACGAGGATAACGGTGTAATGTTACATTTTCCCTTGTGAGACATCTACCTTCTGTTTGATTACGCAATGTAAGCGGAACAAAGCTTGCTCCTCGACCGTCGGACGTACGCTTGCGTTGAATACTTGAATGTATTGGAATAGGGATGTTGTCTGAGTAAACTGGCTATAAAATTGTAATATATTAAGTACTTATTATTATATACTGGTTATATTATTATACATAATAAGTCCGTCAGTTAGACTATACATTACAGAACTAGGGTGGTAATACAAAGAAAGGCCGAGATCGCAGATTTTTGCGGCCCGAGCTCCAGCGAGGGACGTAAATATGCAATTGAGGGCTTTCTTTATTACCTCCCGTGTTGTGTACATCATTTTATGTCTACACTTGGCCAGAAAGCACTTTATGGCCAGGTGTAGCATAAAAAATATTAGAGACCGAACTACAAATAATACGAACTACAAATGATGATAATAGCTCTGTGAGCTGAACACCGCCGTTTTGAAAAAAAAAATACAAAAAGTGGATAGAAGAATGAAATCTATCCACTTTATGTATGTATGTATGTAAACACTTAATTGCACATATACAATCATACAGAAACAAATTAAAAAAAATAAGAATAAAGGAATAAATATTAGATTTTAATTAAAGAACTTGCTCACAAAATTTCACGAGAATCGTTTGAGAAATGCGACCTGTAGAAGAGAAAGGCCGGACAAACAGACATGCAAAATCATTTTCGCCCAAGCTTAAAATGGCGACGCGAACTTCGCTCGGGCTTCATGCTCGCTCGGTCAAAAAGAAAACAAAGTTTATAAAACAATAATCGTATAGATAGATAGATAGATAGATCATTTATTTCATGAGAAAATAACAGTATAAATTTGTAGTACAAAGTTACAAGCATTCCCGTCATGATCGTCAATATACAAAATTAGAATAATAAAAGTAAAAATGTCATAATTTCAAAATACAATAAAAACAGAATTAGCAAATAATAATCAAATCATGTCTCCCAATAAGGATCGTCAACAAAATTAGAATAATAAACGTAAAAATGTGTATTTTTCCGAATAGTGTTTTAATCTAGGTTGACATGAAATCTCACACTTACAACATAAGTTAAATAAAAGCTTTTAAAATCCTTTCAGCACGTAACACACTTCACCATACTTTAGATATAAAATACACTCTCACAAAAAGGCAGGTGGAACACAAGTTTCCACTTACCTCATACACCTTTTTAACATCATGCGTATTCTTACTCACTAAAATCCTTACAATTTTCCAGGAAAAATAAAGCGGCGAAGTAACAGGGTCGATATGAGGGCATTTTCATTTTAAAATCTACAGTTAGGTGAAACTTAAGCTATGTTCAAATACCGTCTAATCTGTCAGTCCGTAACGAAATGTATGGAATTTGACAGTAATCGTCAGTTCTGTGAAGACCTGCTAACTGTCAGTTAAGAACGCACTTTAAATAAAAAAGCCCATAATACGGAATAGCGTTCTTAGCGTATGGTCAGATACAGCTATTCTTGAGCCACTTGGCACTATTTGTATCTTAGCCGTGTATAATCTTGTATCCTCCACAAATCGTGACGTCTCAGTTTGTGGAAGGAAAACATAGATATATTTAAAATTTTCATTTATTAGGGAGCTTTTGTCAAAGGCAGTTACCACACGGGAACGTTACGCCACGTGTCTTCTTAATTTAGCGGTGTCATCATAATTCGATACCTAGCAGTCATGTACCCCAAGTACGCTCGATTTGCATTACACGGCTAAATTAATAATAGTGGCAAGTGGCGTAATATTCTCGTGTGGTAACTGCGTGTGTGAACACACAGGACAGGGAAATCCTCTTATATCGGGCCGATGGATGAATGAACAATGGCGAAGACCAGTCTGTGGTGAGTTACACGCACGTTCCTCAAATCCTAACTCTCCTTCCAATTGCATCCCAAAACCTCCCAAAACCAAAACTACTTTAACTCAGGTACGTTCGTTAGTTGTACCTTGCGTCCCTGAGAACTGAAATAGAAGCCCAGCTTCATCAATTTGTTCCCAGGTCTTTGTGTCCACAAAGTCAAGTTAGGTTCAGGTTAAGTTTTCATCATCATCATCACCACCATTATCATTATAACCATCGCCACCATCACCGTCATCGCCATACCATCCTCACCACCATCGTCAATATCATCACTTTTCACCATTTCACCATCGCCATCATCATCACCTTCAACATCTTCATCATCATGTTTGCTAGAACTTTACTTCATTTTGAAAAATATATACCTATATGTATATTAACCCCTTTGGTTCACGCCGGGCCAGGTTATGAATATATAGGTTGTCAAATAGCTCACCGATGCACTATGGTTCGCGTAGAACAAGCTAGCTGGACAAAATTATTTTACGACATTTATGCGTTGGTATGTACATGTTATGTACAATTATCACATTTTTAGTTACTTGCATATAATTTTATGAGTTTGGTTTACAGATTTTAATCTTAGCAGGGTGAAAATAAAAAAAATGTAATTAACACCAAATATTTTATTATAAAAAAACGCAATTCTAATTAAAACTATTCTTACACTATTTATTCTACTTTAGAATACTAATATAATCGTGTATTTGGCAGGCAAGGAATCCATTTAAAGTTACATAACACGAAAAAAAAACATTGAAATAGAAATTAAGAATTAAATTAAAATACACAAATAACATATATACAAATAAAATAACTATACAGAAAACTGTTATTAATTATCACTATTATTATCAGATGAATCATCTATTGAGTCATCTGTTGAATAATCATGAGGATTTTTTATAATATTTTCATCAGTCTCCAAATTTATAGAATTGACATTAACACTAGGGGCCATTAATAAGTCTAAAACTTCAGAAGGGATCTTTCCTATTTTCTATTTTCTTCCGAATTTTCACGATTGTGTAGTAGATTTGCTCTCAACATAACATGCCAACGCTTCATCACTTGTCAAACACCTATTAACGTTTGTTTCACTCGATTTGTTCAGTTGCATACTATCCGCTGACTCGTTCAAATCTCTGATCCTTTGTGCTAAATTTCTATTGCCCGATAAACGAGCTGAAACTTCTGCAGCGTAGAGTAGTTCGCTCGTGCTTCTGGACTGGATCAGGTCGTCAACTCGTCGACGCTTCGTCTTCAGGCTTGAAATCCGCAAACTCGGTCGAAGGTCGTCCTACTTTTGGTAGGCCTTCTGAGGATGTACTTGGCATACCCTGTATTATTGATAAATACATCAAATGTAATATCAGCACCCTGTAACCACTTTGAATTCGTCTTTAAAAACTGCTGTTGTTTTTTTTCTGCCTGACTGCACATTTCACTTATTTTCGACGATAATCGAGCAATTTTTACCTTCATGGCCCTCAACAATTGTTCAGTGGCTCCAATAAAGTTGTATCTCGATGAGATAAATCGAAATAAGTCCTCATTTCGTGTTGACTTATGGAGTTTAACCCATTCGTTGAAAAAATCCATTCTTCGTATCGTGAACACAGCATCTAAGAAAAAAATTTGAAAAAAAATGTTACTAAATTGTCCGCAAATTCAAACTACATTCATTTAAAAGTATATAAACGTATATATAATATATCCAAAAATTACGCCGGGTACACGTGGGTACATGTGATTTTTTGACCGATGAAGTTCAAAATATTCACTAAAATGTACATTTATCGATGAACACGACTGGTTTAAAATGGGTTATCATAAAATTTTGTCCAAAATAATAGTAAAAATAGATAGTCCATACCTTTATGTTCCAGTTCCATTACTAATAAAATACAAATAATTTCTTATCCACGCACAGTAACTTCATAATCCAAACGCAATTATGCAAATGATTGCAGTGAAAATTATGCAATGTCTTTATATACTTACCTTAATTACTGCGTTATTAGTGATTTTCATTAGTAATGACACTTGTAAATCTTAATGTACACGTGTTAGCTATAATTAGTAATAAGAATATGTAAGGAATTTAAAGATGACTTTTGTCTAGCTAGCTTGTTCTACGCGAACTATAGTGCGATGATATTATGATTTTCTTTGTGATGAGTATTGTATCAATTAAATAAAGTAAGAATAAAAATATTATAAACATTCGCCAAATTTAAATTTCTTGATACAAGCAACTAACTGGGTTTCTACGAAATAAAATGGTCTGTAAATTGATTATTGTGCGAAACGAAATTATGAGAAACATTTGCTGTGAAACAAAATTCTACAAAGAGGTTGTCGATAAAAGAAAGAATATTACAACCAAAAAAAAATTTCTTGAAGAAAAAAGATGATGGGCAGCGTTAAACGAATTCTTTACGAAAATGTAATAGTTCATAATACTTTTAAGAAAATGACTGGGGTAGGTTAGTCTAAGGATAGGTACTTAAGTTTTTGCATATTTGGGTATCCAATATCCATAACCTAAACAGCTGAAAAATCCAATTCTAAAGACATTTTAATAGAACTAAAGCAAGGCAAAATGGTTGTTTATTACATTTGAAAAAAAAAACGTGATAAAATTTAAGTTAATAATCACTATGAAAGTATAAATGGTGGTCTTTCCTTTTTAATAGTTTTCTGCTTTAGTTTTTAGGGTTCCGTAGCCAAAATGGCTAAAAAGGAACCCTTATAGTTTCGTCATGTCCGTCCGTCCGCCCGTCCGTCCGTATGTCACAGGCATTTTACTCAAAAACTACAAGACCTATACTGATGAAATTTGGAATATAGATGTCTTGTAGATGCCGCAACTAAGTTTGGTAGTTAAATAATAAAAATAAAAAAATCTAGGGGGGGCACTCCATACATGTAACAGAAGCTAAAAAAATTTTTTTTCACAAAATGTCAATGTGTGGTACATAGTTCGACAGCTCTTTTGAAAACATTTTAAGGTTCTTAAGTAATGTTTTTGATTAAGTGAATACCTTTGGAAATAATCGCTCCAAAAGTGGTGAAAATTGTGTCCCCCCCCCTCTATCTTCTAAACCGTGTGTCCGAAAAATATAAAAAAATTACAAAGATGATAACACTTAATTAATACTTTCAACGAAAATTATTTTCAATAAGATCGGACTAACCGTTTTTGAGTTATTGCCGATAAACTACGCTTCTCAACAAAAGGACGTAATTGCTATGAAGATACGCTCTTTTGTTGTTGTACTTTTTTTACGTCGTATTTTTTTTACCTTATAGTTACGGCTATGGAACCCTACACTGAGCATGGTCCGACATGCTCTTGGCCAGTTATTTTTTATTGTCTCTTTTGGTATATTTTTTCTTTACTCTTTATCTTTTTACGGTTCCGTAGCGAAAGGATCGATTTTTATAATGGTAATAGATAGATGCTTCATATATTCACAGAATTTCTATTGCCGGTATAACAACAAATAAGTAATAAATATAAAATAAAGTTTATACTAATAACCAGATTTTTATAAAAAAAATCCGGACCGCGGTGCACTTTGAAACTGCATAAAATCCGCCATTTTGTTTATTTTAACGAATTTCATTTATTATTCGAATCTAATGATGTATCATTTATCAAAATCGGATGTGCCGTTGAGTAGTTACGAGCGGACATAGGAACTAGGGATGTAACGAATATTCGTATTCGCATTCGTATTTGCGAATATTCGCAAGATTTTCAATATTCGCATTCGCATTCGTTTTCGCAAAAATCGATGCGAATATATTGCGAATATTTTTGGTGCAATTTAGATCCTAAAATTCATGGAAAAGAAAAAAATACGGCCAAGTCCGAGTCGGATTTCGAAACTATCAATGAGTAATTAAAAACTCTGTTAGATAAGTACCTACCGAAATAAAATGAAAATAAGATATTTTTAACTTCCACCGGTTCCAATTCTACCACATGCATAATCATTATCTTTAGCTGACGAATTATTCCAACTTAAACTTCAATTACTTATTTTATTGCAAAACTGAATTAAATTTAAGTTAATTCTAATTGAAAACGAAGTAGGTATTGAATTTTCATAGTTATTAATTTTGTTTATTTCTAGTATTATAAAATTTTATAACCAATATTCGTATTCCCATTCGTATTCGCGAATATCAACGTTGATTATTCGTATTCGCATTCGCATTCGCGAATGTTCAAAAACCGATATTCTTTACATCCCTAATAGGAACGGACATACATACATACATACAGGTCAAACACATAACCCTCCTTTGGGCTTCGCCGCAGTGGGGTAAAAGGGCCTTTTGGGCGTCTTTTTCTCGACGGTGGCACAGTCAAAGGATAACTGTGACGGTAGAACGGAACCCTTCGTGTGCGAATCTGACTCGCACTTGGCCGATTGTTTCTTTTCATTTTCGCAGTTTATCATTAGGTACCCTAACTCTACACTTAATCTCAACCTTAACTTGTCAACAATAAGGTTCATTTCAAGGCTACCGATCCCCTTTAAAAGTAAATAATCTCAATTAAAATGCGTCGTCATTGCCTTCAATTTGCTGTCTCAGTGACATCAATCAGGCTCCAGTGCGACGATCGAGTGACGTCATCAATCCCCTGGATCACGGGATTTGTTTACAGTTTATTACACAGTGATTTTGGTAAAAAGGGAACAAGTCACTATCTTACCTAACAACATGGGACTTAAGGTCTCTGCCCACTACAACATATCATACCATGATCGTACTATGAACGTATCAGACACGGTATGACAAATGCCGGTCGGTGACGAAACGTGCTAGTGGGCATAGTCTCATACTTTTCAATACAAAGAATATTTATTTTGCCTGAAACGTTTATAGTACGGTCATGGTATGATACGGTGTAGTGAGCAGAGACTTTTAATCGATAAAAACATACCGAATCAAATGAGGGACCGTGAAACACTCGGGGTAAATGTAGACAACTGTTTTACAAAAACTAACGTAGGTAATGTAGGTCAGAACCGCCCTTTATGGCGATCTATGGGGGAGGCCTATGTCCAGCAGTGGACATCCGTGGCTGCTAAATCGATAAAATGTACTTATAGGTAGTTGAAGAAATTACTATAGAACTGGTAATGCTTGCAATGATTAAGTACCTATATAAACGGTACACAGTGTTCCGCCGCCAAAACGCAAAGGGCACATCAACATTTTTTTTCGAAACTGAGTTGTATACATATTTGGGATTAATAAATTTCACAGATTCCTAATATATATACAATTCAACTTCGAAAAAAAAATTACATGTGCCTCGTTTCTTTGTAGCGGCAGGGTTGATAACAGCATTTCTGAAATTGGGCACTATTTTCTTTGTCTAATGGCCTTTTCACACTGGCGACCGTACCGATTTCGATTGCGGCGAACTCGCCGCTAGCTCGCTGCGACAAGTTTTGTATGACATCACGCTCGTAGCTCGCTCGCATATCGCCAGCGTGATAAGGCCCTAATATTACTTCGCGTGTCCTAAGTTCCTTTTTTTTTATAATGCTGGCTGCCTAATACTGACTAAGTGGGGGCTAGGCCACCGCACACTAAGATAAAGATTTAATAAGTTAACTAGCCTGAGAATGATGTAAAGTGTAGCTGTGTTTGCTATCCTAAGTGTACGGCCTGAGTGGCGAGCGTCGAGCGTCGCGTCCAGCGTCGCGTCCGGCGTGGCGGGCAGCGTGTATGGGTTTTGTGAAGCGTACACTCAGGACATACATTTGTTTATGTTTAACATGAACGCCCCGCTGCACGCCGCGCTGCACGCCGCGCTGCACGCCGCGCTGCACGCCCCGCTGCACGCCTCGCTCGAGCGTCCACTCAGTTCGTACACTAACTGTGAAACAAAGTGGTGTATGGATGAGTGTAGTGTGTCCTAATAGAATAAAGCTAAGGTTATGTCCTGGGGGGCCTAAGTTCCCCCATTTTTTGGTATTTATATACTTATTTCGACGTTTCGGAGATTTTGTAACGTGCATAAGCGTGCGTGCAAAAAAGTGAACAATTATTAATAAAAACACAATCTTTCAAATACCAGCTTATTTTATCAAACATGTTTGCCAGCGATACAAAAGCAACTGCGCCGAGTGAGTGTTGTTTTGCACCGCTATTATGCAACTATTAGAGTAATGAAAATTCCTATTCGATATCGGAACGAGCCGCCGGCTCGTGAATGCACTGTTTTCGTGCATCGGCACATTTGCACGCCGCGTACTGCACGGTATCCGCGCTGTGCAATTTGCAGATTTCGTGCGCTCGGGTGGCATTCTTTCAGTCACAGGCAGCAGCACAGCTTAGATCATCCTTAACACAGTGAATTAAATTGTGTCCGTCAAGATAGCGTACACCGTAAAGATATTCAAAATCTGATGCAGCCAATAAATAGTACCCAAATAGTACCGACGAAATACATAGGTGAAAAAAATAGTACCCTTAAACTTTCTAAAATATAAGGCCTGTTCACGGTGTACGCTACCGGGCGTCAAGCTGGCATACACCGTTTGTTTCTCTGGAACGGCTTTGTTTTTGGAAACGCTTTATATCTCAAAAAATATTAGCAGATATGTTATACCTCTTTCTTTTTCTTAGTCGACACGCTTTCGCAAAGTAGTCGAAACCATCACCTTTATTACCTTCTTTCCTTCAGTCACAGGCCAAAGCTTAAATCAGCCGTGCAAAGATTCTCACTATAGATTTCAGCTGTAACATTGTCTATAGTGAGAAGGTTCGCTGTTTAGTATTTACATGTTATATAATATAGATACAGGACTGAGGACTGAACTTTCGGGTAAAACATATTGACGATGGCGTTTCTCCTCGTTTGCCTAGTATTAGTTTATCAGAGAGGTAAGATTTCAGGATGGAGGTATACAGTTGATTGTTCTTGTAATGTTGTACATTTGTGCTTGCCAAGTTTGTTGTAGGTATACAAATTTAATATTGTATAACACCGAGCTGTGGACTGAACCCTAGGATACTCTATATTGAGGATAGCTTTTCTGATCACCCCTCTACCCTTGGGCACCGACAGCTTTGATAGACTATAGTGACGCTCGCATCTCTCCTTCTTTAACCCGAATCAGTTTATAAGAAAACTGAGACTACATATGTGTATGTGAGCTACTCTCTCTTATGCCCAGTATTTGGACATATATGTATAAGCATGATGGTGATAAAACTTCACTACATGATGCAGTACAAGGGTTAACATATTTCGAATAACTTCAAACAAGGTACGTGATACACAGCTGCAGTTTCTGTTTTGAATAAGTTACATACTTCAATGTCACGTGTAGATAAAAAAGAAAAATCTTAAAGAGGAAACATCACAAATGTTGTAGCGTTTATTTTCGACTGACTGCGCTGTTACCAACCAGCTCTCGAGTTCGACTCCACAACGTGGAGGTGCAATAAGCTTTTAAACACGAACGTTGACGAACGCTAAATGAAAGCCTGCGATCCGAATCTGTCGGATCCGGGAGGCACAAACCGAGGCCGGGCACGGAACGAATTAGGTACAGATGTAATAAATAGTGTTTTGTCATCGTATTTTGTCGGAAAAGTTCGTATTTATCTTGCTATACCTGTATCTGATTTTACTATGGACGGAAAAGCCAGGATTAGTTTAAAGTTATTTGTATAAGTAAGGTAGGTACAGTAGAAATTCTTTTTCTAGATCGAATTCACTTAGCTTTGTACCTGACGAACAATACTCATTATCTGCATTGTTAACTGTGGCCACAACTTCGACTTCGAGATGTAAGGCATTATAGTGCACATAATTTTTACACTAAATTAGTCTTTAAGTCGAGCAAAATAAGGTTTACTCTTAAACAAAGAGAACACAGATGTTGGTCACTTCGTAAGTGAAAGAGCAGCGAAGTACGTATCGATGCTTAGAAAGACGAACGATGTATTCTCTTTGTTTAAGTGTAAACCTTAATTCGTTTGACTTAAAGACTAATTTAGTGTAAAAGCTATTTGCACTTATAGTGCCTTACATTTCGAAGTGGTAGTGGTGGCCACAGTTAACAATGCAGACAATGAGTATTGTTCGTCAGGTACACAGCTAAGTGAATTCGCTTTAGAAAAAGAATTTCTACTGTACCTATGTGAACATTTGTATGCAATGCGATATGAATAAAAGCATGTTCTTATTTTTTTAGAAACTTTTATTTAACTTGTAAAATTTACCTTAAATTTATTATTAGTTGATTTGGATACATAGGGAAAAATATTACCGATAGAATCTCAAATAGGAAAATAATCAATAATAGTATTGTTAATCATTAGAAACATTGTTAACAAATAGGAAAGTTTACGACTTTTGAAACAGTTAACGTGTACATAGGTACAAAATTTTGTACGCTCATTCCCAAAATACCGCTTTTCTAAAATACCAGATTTTTAAAATACTGGATTTCGATACACCAGATTATCCGTATACAAGATTCCCAAAATAACACACCCAACAAAGTAATTTAGATCCTTAATTAACTCACGATTTTATAATCTAGTGTAACGGGAATGTGATAAGTTTTTGGACACGAGCGATTTTGTACACGCTCTTTTATTGGTCACCTTATGTCCAAATTCTATGTTCCATGGGCACTTCTCCCACCGCCGACGAGTAAACGTGTAAAACTGGGCGAGCAACAGTTCATTGCGGGCTAATGAAGTACAGTGTGATTGATTCACCGCTCCAAATCCGCAATGTAATGCTTGGTGCCTTAGCCTGTTTATCTTCTGTAACGTTTTCCCTTGGGATTGGGCCGAGTACTGTAGACCGGCCCGCAGGCCCGCACTCGTTTATCTGCCCGGATGAGCACCTTGTTTACCAATTACTCCTCACGTCGCACACAAGCTGTATAAGGGCTCAAACAACTCTTTAATACTTACATTTCCATTGGTGCTATAATCAGGCAATGTACTTTAGGTGCCGATGACGTAAAAATGACGTCAAGTCACATACAGCATGATTCACTTTAGGTTTTACATTCATTTATCGTTACCGGAAATTACAGGTATCGTAAAAGCTATTAATTAATTTTAACGCTAGATACTCGTACTTTCATTTGTTGGTAAAGTACGAGTACCTAGTACTTTCATTTGTTGGTGTCAATGGTAGAAGCTGTTTTATAAATCAAGATGTGTCTGCCTGTGTTATCTTATTTATTTAAAACGGGAAATTGGAAAAAATATAGGAAACGCATTTTGATATAGGGACGCATTTGATAATGTTTACAAATTCGGATATATATCAAAACACATACCCGATGAATATTTCTAATTATCCGTTTAAATAAATAAAAACACACAGAAGGATACATTTTTACTTATAATATGTCGTATACCTTTGACACCAATCAATGAAAGTAGTGGTATAATATATGCATAACTTAAACAATATCGGTAATTTACGGTAACAGTAGGTAAATCAATATAAACTCTAAACAGATCAGACTTGTAAAAGAGCCCTTGAGGGCCTACTTACAAAAATAAACTATTTTATTTTATTTATTTTATTTTAAACTGAATCAGCCTGTATGTAGACTGTTGACGTCATTTGCCTCATCGGCACCAAAAGTTCGCTCCCTGGCTATAATGACTGTATAAGTGTTTATACAACTTGTGTGCTAATTAGATTGGTCTTTATTTGACAGGCACCTAAGGCATATGCCAATTAGGATTAATCTTTAATAATCCGATCAAATGGATGGATGAATAACAGGCGAACGTAATACGTTTCCTTTACAATCCCAAGCAAACTCCTTACCAAGAAATTGAGATAAAGAGAAGTAAGGTAAATGTCAGAGTACTCGACACTGTCCCAATAGTCACCATCTTGAAAGTTAAGTCATTAGAAGTGCAGTTCTAAATTTTTTTTTAACATCAATTAACACATCCTTCATTGATTCCTATTTTGTTATTATTGATGATTATTAATGATTGGTTCATGATTTGTTAATATATTTGGATAATTAGGGTAAATTTTCAATAGAATCTTATTTATGCCAAATAATCATGTAATGATACAGAAGTCAATGTAGATGGCAAAATTGAGGGCGCTGGCTGGGTGCTCCCGTGGACGAGTGGTTGAGTCGCTGGGCCGGAAATCTAGAGCTACCGGGTTCGATTCCCGATCAGGACACAAGTGAGTGCCATTTAATTTTTCCATATACTTTGATTTCTTTTATCTATATATGTAACATAAAATGTGGTGTAATTTACCCGCATTTAGAAACCAATGAAGAGACAAAAAAATTTCTTTCATGTAAAGTGTTCTTTCATGTAAATCATTTTTTTTGTTTAATTATTTTAACTACAAATAGGTACAAGAAAATATAAATGGCGAACTTATTGCCGTAAAGCATACCATAGGTTTATCATTAAAATAAGCTGGTAACAAAATTGGAAAGTTAACGAGTCACAATACTCGTCAACAGTCGCTCATTCCGAAAATACCGCATTCCCAAAATACCAGATTCCCGATATACAGGGCGACTTCAAATTGGTAATACAAAACACTTGATTATGGCTCAGTTAATGCCATGAAGTTGATTAATCCCTATGTTAAAATGTGTTGTATTTAATTTTTGCTAATTTTCTAACAAAACAAATAATTAAAGTCCTAAAGTGTGGTTACACTCCATTAAATACCTAAGTGTCATACCTGTCACTTGTATTTTCTTTGACAACTGACAATTACTAATCAAAACACGTTTTCTTCATAAATATTGCGGCATGTCACGGATAATCAAAGAGAAAATCTTTAAACCTCTTTGTTTATTATTATGGTAGGATAACCATGTTAAGCCAACAAAAATGGGATAAATTAATAATTAAAAAAAACATACTTCTTGTTTGTAAAGTAATTGGCTAGTTTTTCGGCAAGGGCCTCACTCGTGTACACTACTCGTGTTTCTTTAATAATGCAGGCGCCGACGGGCTTAGCTTTACTTACGTTTCGGGGCCGGGAGGAAAACCGTAAACTTTGAGACTTCGGAGAACGGTCCAGAATAAACTTATATATTATTTTACGGTAAAGTGAATGAGTGTGTATGAATGAACGAATGAATGTAATATTAGAGAATGAATATAGTAATAGTATAGAATAGTATAATAAAGTGAATGAGTGTGTATTAATGAATGAATAGTAAATCGTACACTTGAGTATATTATTTTACGGTAAAGTGAATAAATATGTATGAGTGTAAGAATTAATGTAAAATTAATAAATGAGTGGAAGTTCATACTAAAATCATTTTTAAAATTAAAATAATGTCTCCTTTCAGCAATGTATCCTATCTGCGATATTAATACTTACTATTACGTATATTCCCTTCAAGTCGCACATTCTTGGGACACCCTATATCCCTCCCGTTCTAAAAAGAAGGACCAGGGACCTTATTTGCTCGGAGTCAACTTCAGTCGCCGTTAACTTAATTATTAGATTTGGAAAATCTGATAATAATGGTATAATTAATTGTTCAAATACCACCAAATAAAAATAGTACATTACACAACTAGGGTGGTAATACAAGAGATCGCAGAAGTTTGCGGCCCGAGCTGCAACAGAGGGACGTAAATATTAGATCGAGGGCTTTCTTTATTATCTCCCGAGTTGTGTACATCATTTTATGTCTACACTTGGCCAGAAAGCGGTTTTTTCCGTACGCGCAGCGTGCGGAAAAAGTCACTTTATGGCCAGGTGTGGCATAAAGTAAATAGTTGACGCGGATTAATTCATAGGGTATTTCGTCGAACGAAATTTTGGTACAATATTATTACTGGGCCTGAGCAATTGCAATGAGCCGCGTCACCCCTTCCTCTCTCGTGTGCTCAACGCCTGCGCGTCCTTGCAGCAGAACTGCTTGCTGAATGAGTCACCGGAACGCAACGGGCATTTCGTCCAATATTATTATAGGCCAAACGCAGAAAAAAACGAGATAAATATATTATAAATTAATACTTTTATATATACTATAATATTAGATTTATTATTGAAAGCCTCTATATTATGTATTACAGCCACGACCTGACTCGTTATTGTCATATTTAATCTTTTTCATTTTCTCCCTTGAAATTAATTAGACAAAGTATACCTATTCGCAGAAATTTCAGGAGCTGCTTTATACTCATACTCATACTCATACTCATTTATAAAAAAATATATCATTGGACTTTTCTAAAGGTATATTAAAGAGACTACAAGTATAAGGTAAAATAGAAAAGGTTAAAGGTTAAAAGAAATAAACAAAAAATATTACTATAATGACAAAGACATAACGGTCCTCCGGGAGAAAGATAATGAGATGATCTAGAAATGGAAGATAAATACAGTTTCATTCTAGTTTCGGCCCTTGGGTCTTGGGTTTGTTAGATTTTTGCAAAGTAAGTTTTAACAACTCGCTCAGAATATTGAATCTGTGAGTTATTGATGTTTGTTTAATAATATTGGCAAATAAGTGGACAAATAATAATGTTACAGAAATGGAATCCCCAAACGCAATAGGACTGAAAATATGTAAATGTTTAATTTTAAATGCAAAGGTTTGTTGAATACATAAACAATAAATTCACTATTATTTGTAAATATTTGCTATCTATCTGGTGAAAATATTCTATATCTACAGAAAAACCCTATTTTGGAATTTGTTCATGTAAAGCAAAATGCTGAATTAGAAATTTTGTGAAGTTGATAATTGAATTGAAATTATGCTTTACATTATCCTTGCCTTTTCCATGCAGTTACATCCCTTATTTTATCCCTACAGACAATGTTTTTTTTTTCTAACGTTACACAGAACACTTTTGCACAAATAAGTCCGTTGGCTTAGGCTCTGTGCTTCATTTATCATTGTTTAATGTTTATATGTAAAGAACATTTTAATACGTACCTACAATCCCCATATGTTGTGTCATATATACGTGAAAGATACCCCAACATTTTTACTTATCAAGTTACATTCCAAAACTTTCCAAGTTTCAGTTGACGGAACCCCCTGACGTCCTGCCCCAGGACGTCAAGGGGGTAACTGGATATAGAGGGTTAATTTAGAAGTTTGCTGTCAATCTTGCAATAATAAAATTTAACAAATGGACTGATAACTGAAGCATTTGTAGTGGGCCGGTTGCTTTGTACTTGCGAGCCGCACGCACACATAAACAAGTTTTTTCCCACGCGCACATTGACCTGACCAACCAGCCTGGCAGAAAATTATACTGGCATAATTTTTACGATTATTCCGCCAAGTCTGTCAAATTATACCTACCTCTACTAAATCTGTTGCCAAGGCACCG
Organism: Eudemis profundana; assembly: GCA_947034925.1. Taxonomy (NCBI): domain Eukaryota; kingdom Metazoa; phylum Arthropoda; class Insecta; order Lepidoptera; family Tortricidae; genus Eudemis; species Eudemis profundana. Next base: position 20,259,753 of record OX344805.1, on the reverse strand, counting down.
GATGACACATTGTAGGTCGCGACGTATTTGAAACGAGACTGACGACGAAGATCTGAATTGACCTTTTGTTTACACATCTATTTCCCTAAGCCCCACTAAGACTTAGCCGGTAAGAGAGAGAATTTTATACATCTCTTTAGCCCTCTTAAGCTGAATATTCTGGTTGCTTTTAAACATGTATTGGGTTCAGTGAAGTTATTTCTCAAAGGTTTGAAAAATTTATTATATTTTAAAAATAAAGAATACACACATATTCTATCGACATTAAAACGCAATTTTTATAATAAATGGTTGTATATAGATTAGCAATATTTCCTAATTTTCAACAGTTTTATTTATTTGTTGGAGCATTCCATGAAAATATATTTTTGTCGCTTACTTAACGCTGTAGTAGCTACTTTAATAAAACTTATTAGCTGCTAAGAATCACTACCAATTTTAAAGCCAAGTTATAATATTACCAAACCTATATTTAGTTTCCTAATTTTACATGTCAAAAGTATTAAAAAGGTAGTGTCGCGTACGTAGGTAACCTTTCTGTGGAATGCTTCTGTTTCATTATCTTGTGACAATTTTTCAACTTCTACTCTACCGAGATTATAAAATATTTAACAAGCTGTAACTGTTTTTCAGGCAAAACAGGTCCCAATGGTAAACAACCCGTTTACCATGTAATCCCCATTTTTACTATCCTGGTAAACTTTAACACCTGCACATTTTAGATCTTAGTCGTTTTATGACAAACACTAAATCCACGGCTAAGGAGAATAAATATCTCCCTGATGTGTACCTAAAACTGGTGGCGGATGAGGCCTGAATTTTTAAAACACCCGAACATGACTCGACTTGATAGTCCGGGTAGTTCAGTGTCTGTTGTGCAGAAAATGTTTACCAAATCCTAACTGCACAAAAAAATGCTGTTATAATACATTACACGACTAGAGTGGTAAAAAAAAGAGAGGCCGAGATCGCAGACGTTTGCGGCCCGAGCTGCAAGCGAGGGACGTAAATATGCGATCGAGGGCTTTCTTTATTACTTCCCGTGTCGTGTACATCATTTTATGTTTACACTTGGCCAGAAATCGGCCCTTTTTCGTACGCGTAGCGTGCGGAAAAAGCCACTTTATGGCCAGGTGTGGCATAAAAATGTTTACCTATTATCTTTTTTAGGGTCCCGTACCTCAAAATGAAAAAAACGGAACCGTCTGTCAATACCCTTTATCTCGGTAACGCGTAGAGGTATCGAGTTGAAATTAAAATCATATACTCAGGTCTATAGTAGCTTAAAGCTGTGAAAAAAAAATCAAATTTCTAGGTTAACGCTAAAAAAAAGATATGGCCGTGTATGCCACAAAATCTTATATTTCAACCCTACGGTCAATTAGGGTAAGGGACAGGCAAAACAATGTCCCTTACGCTAATTGAGCCTACGGTCGACGATATAATAAAATAAATAATATATTTTCTATATACCGGTTACAAATATGTTTAATTGACTGGACTACAGTGTCCTGAGGCAAACGTGTCGGTATTCAGAAATAATCATACGAGCTATGTTGACCTCTTGAATTCTAAACGAGCGCTTTTGGAATACTGATTTCTCTTTTAACATTTAATCTTGGTGTAAAGTTGTCTTAGAGAATATTTTGTGAACTGTGATATAGAAGACTGCAGTTATACGTGATGCCCCTAAAACCACTAACTCCAGACGTAAATACTACCAACTTAACAAACAATTAAATTACTACGGTTTTTAAGAAAAACAAAACTTTCCGAACTAAATTCACTGATGCCAATTGCATTTTTTGAGCCTACTTATACAATTGTTGCATAAAATACTATTATAATAGAGTCACGCGGTAGTTTTCAAAAGAATTTGCATTAGATAATTTTGTCATTTTAAACCACAACTTTGTTATTTTCCAATTCTTTTCAAATCATCTGGGAGTCTCTGCTCAACATTTCCGTGACCATTATTATGGCGGTTGCAAGTCGCGATTTGCACGGAAATCAGACTTTCTGGCATTTGCTCTTACTGTTATTTAAATCGCTTGCACTGTTGCGTTCAAATTGAGTTCGCCAAGTATTTAGATTATACAGACTGTAGTTTTAAGTTACTATTTTGTATATAGTTAAATGAACTTGGAATGGATAGCAGTTATAGCATAGTTGGAAGTATTCGGTTCACCGAAGCAACATGCAGAGGGCTCTATTTAGCAACTAAGCTTTTCTTTATATTATTCCATGTTTGTTTTTCTTTATCTTTGTGATTCCGAGAGCACTTCTTGTTTTTGAAATTGGGGTACATTACACAAGTTTTTACATTTTTTTTATAGAAACCTTAAATAAATCGTAATTTGGTCAATAATACAACTCTTATTGGCCGAAAATCTTATAAAAAAAACTCATTTTGATTTGTACCTCATATATGACGAATCTACGAGGGAGTTTCAAGGGCGCTAAATAAATAATTCTTCTTTATTCACGACTAAAGCGCCACTTCGTTCCCGGAGGTAATAGTACATTACTACAGAGGCCGGGAAGTGTGGGTTTGCTGGCCGAGTATATATAGATGGCCGAGCGAAAGCGAGACCAGATAGCTACGAGGCTGGTTACTCCATTTCACGCCGAGGTATAATGCTTTTCTCAAATATGCAATGAAACAAATTAAAAACACTCCAAACAATCAAACTTTATTTGAGACAGAGACACTAAAAGTATTCAATTTCCTTTCCAAAAACTGTTTCAGTATACATTTTTACCGCGATTATTTAGATGAAATATTGTAAATGTGTATTCTTACAGTTAAGTTCGCAATTTAAAATTATTGGAAAATACTTATAATGTGTTATTTGTTATGTTCATGTCGATTTTATAAAATACTCGTAACTGCTAAATATAACAAACATCGTCTATTGCTTCTTTAATGGCTGAACGCCGTGATTTCGTGTCCCAAATAAATGTGGAATGGAAATTAAAAAAAAGCACATTGCTGGCTTAAAGCGGGCAATGTTGTATGAAATTCCATTAAAGGCTGAGCCACACCGGCTGCGTGTGCACGCACTGTGCTCTGCAGCTCCTTGACTTTGAGCGTGGCTAGCCGCCATTTTGAAAAACATTCATACTATACAACGCGTACGCCACGCGCACGCAGACGTGTACGCAGCCGGTGTGGCTCGGCCTTAAATGCCAAGTGTCAAGCCGCACCGGAAACGAGGTACCTACTTTGCGGCGTATTATATGGCACGTAATGTCAATATTTCATTGCATGTTTGAGAAAAATAAGTTGTTCATAGTACATTACATAACTAGGGTGGTAAAACAAAGAAAGGCCGAGATCGCAGATGTTTGCGGCCCGAGCTGCAAGCGAGGGACGTAAATGGGTCGATTTCAGAGCGTTTCGACCGCGGCGGTTTTTTTCATTCGTGTTCCAGCAAATATAGCAGCAAGCGGTGGTGCTCACAGTTAACTTTTATTATAAACGATAGACGGTATCGAGGCTACACATGATTTAATCAAAAATTGTCGTCACTCGATAGTCCTTCACGGTAAAACTCCAGTGACACTAATGAAGTTACAAAAAACGCTGGAAAAACGCCTGAAATCGACCCAAATATGCGATTGGGGGCTTTCTTTATTAACTCCCGTGTTGAGTTCATAATTTTATGTCTACTTACACTTGGCCAGAAAGCGGCTTTTTCCGTACGCTAGCGTACGGAAAAAGCCACTTTATGGCCAGGTGTGGCATAAATATTTCTTTCTCGCTTCGCCGTAGTCAGGTAGGTAAAGATATCTTTTATTTGACCTGGGGTCATAATGACCTGTACACAAAACTTCATGGAAAATTGGTTCGGTTGTTTTTGCGTTATGCGCTAACAAACAAATAAACAGACAAATAATTGATAAACTATGGATTGGTATAAATGATTACACTCCCGGTTCATATAAGTATTGGAAAAATCTTTAATGCACAAACATACTGCTATGATTTAATTTTATGTAGAAACTTATAGCGTTTACCCGCGGCTTCACCCGCGTTGTTCCCGTTACTGTCCCAAGGGAACTATTTACCGGGATATAAAGTATCCTACGTTTTAATCCAGCTCTTGGTCTACTTGTTTGTTGAATTTCAGCTCAATCCATTCAGTTGTTATTGTTACCCCGTTATTGAGTAATAAACATCCAAACATCTAAACCTCCAAATATCTTCACAAACTTTTATAATATTAGTGTAATAGTTTGATTGCGATTCTTCAAAAATAAATACTTAATGTAAAAATTGACGTTCTATAAAAGTAAGAAAACGATGGGCTCCATCAGTTAGGTATTAAAATATTGTATGTGGGAATCAAACGAGAAATTATTTAGATCCAAAGTGAGTAGATCGTAAAAAATAACATGGCTGAAACTTTTTTAGATCGCTGCTAAATTCATTTGACTATTCTGTACTCTTAGTTCTTTGGGACATTTGTATTTATGATATTCCCTTTTCCACGTTATACTGTCGTAAGTCGTTATTAAATTAGCCCACCGACGGACGGACCCTATTTATATTGACGGTGGGAAAATATCTCCATTGCTTTCCGGTTGATGAATTAATATAATTTCACCAGGGAAAATTCTCAGATACAAATCAAAACAGGTAATTTTAAGTACGGTTCACACTCGAATCCGGAGTCAGATCAAAAAACAGTTAATCCCATCAAAAACATAACATGCAAAAATTGCAAGTCTCGCAACCTTTGCTACCGCAAAAAGTTGTGAAACAAAATATAAAACCAAGTCGGTTAATTTATGACCGTATCAATATTACATTTTAATAAATACCTACATAACTAGAAGGACTTGGCCATCGCACGTCATAAAATTATTATTCAATTTATGAATTAATTATTAGTCAAAATTCGAGTTTTGGTGTCACCTGGTTGCGAGTGTGTACCTAGGTAGGGACTTGTTTTGTTCATAAAATGCACATTGCAGACTGAGTTACGAAGTTATGAGACGAGATTTTCTAAAAACTCGATTATCGCTTATTGAATCAACCTATATTTAATCATTTTGTCACACACCTAAACATTATCATTGCTAGCTCTTGTGAATCGGCCTTCACGTAGTGTTGTACTATCCGTATTTAGGACGCGGATGGCTCCATTCGCCGGTATTCTATTTAATTTAGTATATCCAGCTACGATTCAGAACGATCCTTTTTAACGTAAGCTAAAGTGACGAAGCCTGTTGCGGATTACTTTTGTTGGTAAGTGTGACGAAGCCTCTTGCCGATTTGAAGTTGTACCCACCTGACGAAGCCTGCGTTGCGGATTTAATCTTATGTGGTGGTCTTTTATTTTTACCTGACTGCGGCGAAGCCCAAAGGAGGGTTATGTGTTTGACCTGTATGTATGTATGTATGTATGTCCGTTCCTATGTCCGCTCGTAACTACTCAACGGCACATCCGATTTTGATAAATTATACATCATTAGATTCGTCTTGATGGTGCGAGTGTCACTGGGTATGAAGTTCGTTAAAATAAACAAAATGGCGGATTTTATGCAGTTTCAAAGTGCACCGCCAATTTATTATGTGTTGATTAAATATGATGATGATGAATATTCACTAATATTAAAGTTATTTAGTATATTGTATAATGAGTTGTGTGGCGCTCTGACGAGGCCCGGAGGTAAAAGTCGTCCATAAGGCTGTTATTTTACAGTACTTCCTGAATTTTGTTGATATCTCAGTCACAAGGGATTTTGCGAATGAGCTTTGTGATGCAAATTGTTATAAATCAGGATTTTTTACTCAAGTAAACTTCTTACTAAGTTGATAAGTTAAGTTTTAATGGCAAAGAAAGGAAATAAACATATGCATTAGTGGCGTGGCGTCCAAACTCGATTCCTACCGGCTTGCCTAATATCAGGCTTTTGACCTCCTTATTCTAGAGCTCTTAAGGAAAATGTACGCCAAATCTGCACTGGCTTGCCCTAGGATATCTTTTACGCCACGCCACTGATATGCATGTTATAACTATGTTAGTATACCTACATATTTTATCAAGGACAATGTGTTCTTAGTTAAGTGTTGCATTATTAAGAACTTAGTGCTTACCGGTACTGTCATCGTGAAGCTGTTAGTGCTGCCACGTAATCTGGAAATTAATAAAGCCATATTTTTACGTAATACAGCCGTGAAACTATTCACTTCAGCAAACATAGTAGATGCATTGCGGAACCGTTATTCTTGGCAATATTTTTAAGATTTAGTCAATCTGTCAAAAAACGTTTTAACTAACTTTCAGCGTCGGATATTATAGGTAGTTTCACGAGAGTTGAGGCCACGCACACAACAACTCTGTCATGTAATGACAGCGGGAGTTTTCGTACCGATCTACCGATAGCAGGTTCAACAATGAATTTCAAGATAGACCAAAAAGTATGTTTAAACTATAGCCTTGTGTTTATTTACTCACTCATTCATTTCATTCATTCACTTTTTTTGCAATGAGTATATACTTCATGTAGCTGTGTGTGTAATCATTCACCTCAACTCTCGTGGAACTACCTTTAACTCTTAGTGTCGAATGTTCCGTATACTTACCTATTTAGATAGCTTACCTCATTCGAGTAGATTCGTGTTTCGGAAGCAATCCTACCATTGACAAGCGTGTTAATTAGTGGAACCGCCTTGTTCATACCGTGTTCACTGCGGCTACACCGCTAATACAGTACGGAACCACGTTTCCTGGTAATTGTGATCAACACATGTCCCGTTATGACTTTGAAACGCTCATCTGTAGGCTTATGATGCTATGTTTTGTCGCGTGATAAATAAATGATAAAGCATCCGTCACCCTTACACACTATTTGTCATAACGTGTCATAAGGATGCTTTATCATTTATTTATTTTATCTGTGATTCAAAACTATAGATGAGCTATTTTCGGGAACGTTCCCAGTAGTGGAGCGAGAACGTTCTCTAAAGCATTTCCCATACAAAACTAAGAACGTTTCCGAGAATTCCCAAGCGCGGCACAGCTTTGTTCAAGACGATGCTACGCCTTGTCCATCGATAAATAAAATGATAAAACATCCATCACTCTTACACTTACATACTTGTGAGAACGTGACGGATGTTTTATCATTTATTTAACGATTGCCAAAGCCTAGCACCATAAGCATATTGATGTTTTTTCGACGTTACTATCGAGTTCCGGACTGTGCATTCAGTTATTTTCTTTTCTTTTACTAAGGAAGTTGTGTCAAACATAACTTTCTGTGAATCTCCAAAACTCAAGGTAGATTCTTATATTTCACCACACGCATCAAAACCAAATACACTCACGGACGATAAATTTGGGTAATTTTCTATGAACAATTATATAGGAAATGGCACGAATTCATTGTCCGTCAGTGTATGTCTGGTTAGGCGAAACTTAAGGGTCGGACGGTTTTTATTTCATTAGTATCTCTCAATTTTTACCGCCACGGACTATCAAGTGACGACAACTTGTGATTAAAATAATGTGTAGCCTCAATACCGTCTATCGTTTATAATAAAAGTAAATTGTGATCACCACCCCTTTTTGCTATATTTGCTGGAAAACGAATGAAAAAAACCACCGCGGTCGAAATGTTGTGAAGTCGACCCAAATAAGTGATAGACAAAGCACCAATCGCAATCATTCAATCAAATTGCTCTCTGATTGAAAACACTAACTAAACTATAAAAAAACCCAAAAGTTTGTACACTTGGACAAAATCGAATTACCATTCTATATCTCTTTGGCTATACTCCATTTGCTCTTTGCGTAAGGCATGCCCAAAGTTGCACACGACATTTCAACATAATTCTTTCAATACCCTATCTTCCTTTAACGTCACAATGTAAATTGTACTTTATAGCTTAAACGATAAAGTTGTTTTTTATCAATTATTTCAGATTAAATAGGAGGTTGTGAAAGTTATCAAGCGATTTGCGGGCCCGTTTGTGCAGCGAAAATAGAGGAAACTTTTACGGGGTAAAGGGTATATTGGAGTAGGGTATGAGAAAATAAAGTTTATTTTTCCAGTGCCTATAACTGTGGGTGCACGGGGTTCATTGAAATTGGCATTTGTATTGTAAACCACAGTTATCCAGAAGAGCAATATGAGTAAAATTATTGGCATAGACAATATTTATAGAGATCGCTTATGTGCGATAAGACCGCCTGTTGTTTACCATTTATGCTATTTTAGATTTAAGCTTTTGTAATCTTCTGTTTTGGTGCACAATAAATAATATTGTATTGTATTGTATATTTAGCATCTACTTTATTGCAATATAATTATTTAGGCATTATGTAATTATGTTTTATTTTACAGCTTGAGAAATTTTATTTGCGCGAAATTACATGAAAACTGCAAAAAAGCCAAAATAATATGTCGGGGATCGAACGAAACGTCAAGCGGTCATCTATCAAAACATCGCTTGGGAGTGGTCTGTGCTTGGTCTTTGGCGAGTAGTTATGAAATGTCAAGTCCAGTATGACAGAAGTCTCGTAAACGTCAAGTTGAGAATAAATATTCGGGCGAGCAGCCCGACTGACAGGGACATTCTGATTTCGGAGATTGGACTGCATGGTTGCCGGACGCAAGCTTAGAACTCTCCGCGTTTCGTAATCCGTTTACATCCCGCTGGTGCTAGATTATTTCTACTGATTTATTGTGTGTGTAATACATATGCGGGCTGTATAGCTGGGTTACCCAATTTTTTTGTTTCCCATTATTTTTAATTCCAATCGCTTTTTTCCCCATTTACTTTATTACCCATCAACCAAGAACTAATTTATTTGGTAAAATATGTATTTGTGAATAATTTGGATCGGGGAAAAAGCCGCTAGGCCAAAATGTTTTTCACACCTCCTATTCAGAAAAAAGTATTTTGATCCCTCATAAGAGGGATCAAAGTGATACTTTTCTGTTCAAGGACTACCTACAGGGTATTTTTAGTTTGAACCTGCTTAGAATATGCCATTGCCATACCATACATTATAGACTCTACATATCGACTCTACATTATTGACTCCACATATCGATTCTACATATCGACTCTACATATCAACTCTACATATCGACTCTACATATCGACTCTCCATATCGACTCTACATTATCGACTCTACATTATTGACTCTACATATCGACTCTAAATATCAACTCTACATATCGACTCTACATATCGACTCTCCATATCGACTCTACATTATCGACTCTACATTATTGACTCTACATATCGACTCTACATATCGATTCTACATATCGACTCTACATATCCACTCTACATATCGACTCGACATATCGACTCTCCATATCGACTCTACATTATCGACTCTACATTATTGCTCTACATATCGACTCTACATATCAACTCTACATATCGACTCTACATATCGACTCTCCATATCGACTCTACATTGACTCTACATATCGACTCTACATATCGACTCTACATAAAGTCGATAATAAGGAATGGCCCAGACCACAGGTGTTTGGGGTCCGAGCCGCAGGCGAGGGCCATAAATATAATATGGAAGTGGTAAATTCGTCCCGTCCGTAAAAAGTAATAAACGTTTTATAAAATAATAAGGAACTGTAAATTTAACAATTTCACATTTCATTTTATTAAAAATGTGTGATGCTCTTTGACTAACTATATATTTCGTTTTCGTTATTTTGGTAGGTAGCGTTTGTATTTAAATTTTCCTCATAGTCGGTGTGAAAAGCAGTATGTGTCACAAGGTAGCAATAGTACATTGTGTATCAAGGGCGGTAAGTAAGGAATTACAAACGAGTGTTTGTTACAAGGCCGAGGCGAAGCCGAGGGCTTTAACAACACGAGTTTGTAATTCCTTTACCGCCCGTGGCACACACAATGTTTTTCATCACACTTGTGAGGAAATCTGATTAAAATAACCTTACTTAACCTAAATTAAATTGTAAAACTGACAGTGACATTAGTGACATATATCAAGACGACAAGTCACGTTCGGAAACCATAGGGGTAAAGACTTAACATGGTTGATTTTATATTTGCAAAATACTGAAATACACTATTTAAACATTTAATTAATGTTACAGAAATATGTGTTTACATGTATTTGCAATAACAGTTCTCTTTAAATAAATATTTCAGTAATAAAAGTTAAAAAAAAGTAAGTTGGCGTTTCCTTTGATCATGACAAATAAGAGTAAAACAGAACGAGCGTTTCAAATTTAAAAAGAAAACCATTACGCCCTAGGGCGTAATAGGTCATTTACGGCCCGCAAAACCTACGTGTAATGACACCATTTTCGAGCAAGTGTGATGAAAAATTATTTTCACCACGGGCGTTAACACTTGAATCCCTCACTACGCTCCGGATTCTACTTTAGAATCCCTCGCTACGCTCGGGATTCAATTGTAGAATCCGTCGCTTCGTTCAGGATTCAATGTACGCCCTCGCCGTAAATATATCATTTTGCTCCCTTGTGACACAATCTACTATTTCAGCGATAAGACCAAGCAGAGAAGAAGGTAGTTGGGGAAATATGTGACTGGTAATACATAGGATGGGGGAAAAAGTAAATGGGAAAAAAGCGATTGGAATCAAAAATAATGGGAAACAAAAAATTTGGGTAACCAAGCTATACAGCCGGCGCTGACCTTGAACGCCCATTTGTACGTTAAGAGGAAACAGTAAGGCCGAGAGAATTGAAAATTAGGTTTTTGTAAAATGTGTCGCTGTCCCGCACTGCCCGCCTCTCCCCCGCAGAGCGCGATAGAGACAACTGCAGCTTGGACCGAAAATACCTTTTAAAATTTCACGAAAACAACGTTTCGTAGTCCCCTGATTTCTTCCCAAAAACTTAACCTATTTAACTATTTTTTTCATTAAACATTAAAGAAAGGCTTTGGCCGTGTTCCTATGTTTTCCTTTTTTTTAATAATCTAGTCAAATTTGTTTTCTGGATGCGTGAACACAGCGGAAAATCTGGCATTTTTTTTAGGTTTTTGAAGGTTAATATCTCTTTTGAGAATCAATTTATCGTAAAAAGGAAAACATAGGAACATATCAATAGTAGCCATAGATTTTTGGACAAAAAATTATAGCTCTACTGGCAATAACCAGGGAGGAAACAGGGGACTACGTTTGTATGGAAAAACTGCCCTCCTGTTTCCTCTTAAGTATGGGTTTTTGAGACTTCTCATGTCATTTTGCGTAGATAAAATGTATGAAGTTATAAAACAAAGCTCGTTGTAAACATAATTGGTGTCGTGGAAGCAAATAATTACCCTCTTTATGTATGTAAAAACCGACCGACTTGTATCACCTTAATCAATAACGCTTCGTATAAAAACCCTGGGTTATAATTTAATATTTATTCTTTTCCTATGACCTTTTAAACCACTTAGCAATATTTTTATGCTTTTCCAATATCAAATAGCAGTAAAACGCACAATCGCACTGTTAGGGAAACGGCCAAATGACCGTAAACCGAGTTTTGAGCTTACTTTGTAGCAGATTGGAATCTGATCGAGCAGTTGAGAAATTATGGAATCAGTTCGATTTAAATTTTATTGTGAGCATATTTTTATACTTAGCTGGAATATAAACGTTGGCAAAAATGTTGGTCCATATCAATTTAAGTTAAAGTTCTAGTGTTTGACACTAATGCCCAAGTTGACACCCTGCTGCTAGTGATTAACATTCAAGATTGCAACTACAGGGACAGTGTCAAGCATCAGGACATCCCGGTACCGAGAATTCCCGTTGCTCGCCTACAACCAAACAAAAAATACGTGTACAATATTTTTTAATAATCTAACTGACGGACTAAACAATTTTTTTTTGTCGTCTAGCCCATTCCAACCTTAGTTAACAGAGAATATGTGTACAGAGAGTATTTTAGAAAAAGTTTGACATTATCACAAACGCCGTAACTGATAAATTTATATTAACACGCTGTGCTTACTTTGAGATAAAATCGATATAGGTATCATGCTTCTTTTCATCTTTGCTTTTTTCTTTTTTGTATGCTTCATGCTTTGTACTCACTTTACAAAACAGCAAAATAATTCCGACTACGATTAATATTTCACCCTGTTTACAGGGACAAATACAGGGTGTTTCTGTGAAAAGGGACCCTTGTCGAGACTCACAGCCCCGATAACGTCACAGCTGATAACAAGTTAAGACGCTGTTCAAACAACTGATAATATAATTTGTGTTAACGCTTTCCCGGTCTTTGGTGTGGAGTTTCAAGACGAATTTCGTCGCTATACTTACTCAACCACGTATCTACTCGAATAGTTTGATAGAAAACGCACCTGTGTTACGAGTAGAAAAGTGCGATTTTCCTATGAAACTATTCGAGTAGATACGTGGTTGAGTAAGTATAGCGGCGATTTGTATTCTTGTGACTAACTAGGTTTTAATAAACCCTGTATAATAACCATATAAGATAAAGCTAAAATTTCACAAATATTTTAGAAAAAACTGCGTTGTACGTAGTTATAAACTCCTAGGTATATTTGAATATGTAACTGAATATTAATCACACATGAGACGTTTAGCTCAGTTGGAGTACCACCGCCTACGAAGCTAGAGGTTTCGGGTTCAAATCCTGGTAAGGGCAAATATTTGTGTGATGAGCACGAGTATTTGTTCCTGAGTCATGGATGTTTTCTATCTATTTAAGTATGTATTTATCTATAAAAGTATGTATATCGTCGTCTAGTACCCATAAATAGCTAGCTCGATTTGTGTAAGATTGTCCCGCGATATTTATTATAGTAGATTGTTCAACTAGGGACTAAAACAAGCCATAATGACACGAGGTGTTTAGCCACCTCTACTTTTCACTTTGAATGCGAGGAAAAAAACGACGTTCTATTACACAAAATTACAATATTTATTGTTCCGTACTTTCAGTATAAAGTTGCACTATACACAGTAATTGTTGAAATATTGTACTCAATACGATTAATGAACATTCAAAAAGCAAAGAAGTTTTTTTCCGCGGTTCTTTAATTTTTTTTTTACTTAGTGTAGTCACTCAGGCTTTATATGCTGGCATTTTTAGCCAACAGGTTCAAACGTGAAAACTACCTATTTTAAAATTAATTGGATCATGCAAAATAAAATTAAGTTACCCCTAATCTAGTTAAATTGATTTATATTCGTAATAATTAATCATTATTGCTATATTAAATCGTTATTTTTTTAATATTTTTGCACAGTTGTCTTTTTAGGTTATTTTCACACCCAAAAATTGTCTATACACAATCACTAAAAATGGCGACAATATTCCAACCACAAACACCCGGATTGGCTGTTTAGGGGTTTTCAAAGTCAATTTAAAAAAAAAAATACTTTAATCCCTAGAGATTAATAAGGAACTTTAGTCCCGATATACAGAGACTAAATTAACATTTTAAGAGCATGAGAAGTGAAAGTGGATATTATAAAATGCTACCCGAATTCAGTGAAACAAAAGACGATTATGATCTTGAATTTTCCTATACTAGCTTATGGTTATAATCACAAGGTGGAACAATGTTAATAAGGGTGACAAAAATACGAAAATTACAAAAAATAGAATCTTCGAGGTAAGTATAACTACTGTGTCCGAAAAGTATAATATATGGTCGATGTCTGTGATTCGTTCAGTATATTTAATAAGATTTAGTGTGTGACAACCAAAAATTTATATAAAGGCAATCAAAATGTGCCATAAAGCGTATTTCGTTTGCCTCTTGGCGTATTTTGTCAGGTAATTTTATTTACAATAGACTTGTGATTGTGACTACAAAGCGATACAGCCGTTTTATAGGCTTTTGTTTGGACGATTTAAATGTCATTTAATTGTGTAATTTTCCGGGACTCGCTTTTGCGGACATAGTAAAATGTTCGTTTATTTTTATTACCAATGTCCATGAAATTTGATGTAAGTATAGGTAGATTGATGAGCTTTCAAAGTTGGGTGGGAAATTCCATATAAAAAAAGTATGAGAATCGTAAATATCTAACACCTTTGAATAGCCCATAAAATGTGTGGTAACTTTGTTATGACATTTTTGATTTCCCTATACAAAGTATAACCGTTTGACGTCACAACACTGCTATGGTTTAGTATGAAGCGTTCTTTGGGAAAGTATAGAAATATCATTTTAACATTCTTAATTTTTTTTTTTTCATTTTTTTAATCTTGGTGAGTTTTTTATGATATTCAAGTAGTATTTTCTTTTATTGAGAGGTTTTTCTATAACATACCACAGGTAAAGTTCTTCATATTATCGAAGTCTTAGGAGATTTGCATGACATTTTCGAGTATTTGGTTGACAACCTCGACGATTACCAGATATCTGAAACTATCATGCAATTCTTCCAGGACTTCGATATTAAAGATGCCACTGAAGTCAATGCCACTGAAATCACCGGAAAAATGCCGACGCATTAGGTACATTCGATTTTTAGGTTTATAAACATTTTTGTTTTTAAAGCTTATCTAGCAGCTTGGTCGCCGTTCGCGACCAGTTGCTGGGCTATTCTTCAGAAATATGTCTGCGACTCATTCATCTGTCTCCATACATTTAGTATAAAAAAGAGCCAGAGAAATGAGGGACCGCAGACATATTTCTGAAGAATAGCCCTGCTGCGGAACGGAATCTCTGCCCTCCCTCTATCGACTTAGGGCATAAGATTTATAAACAATATATTATTATGTGTACCTATACCAACCGATATAAACTCGTACCAGTAGAGAGGGAACACATAACCTAATTTCTTGTCCTTTTCAACACTATCTCCTCCCCACAATATAACACCAGAACTACAGAAGTTCCAATCTATTCAAACGCGAGCAAAATAAACCAGTAGGTACTATTAATGTACCTTTCATAAAGTTGTAAAGAGGTCCATTGGACAGGGAATCAGATTGTGAAGGGGAACGACAATGGGAACGAATTCGCAATAAAACTAGCGTCTACCGAACGCGATAAATCTTGTTTATACCATCCTTGAGGAGATAAATGTAATTCTGAAATATGTTTTCATATCCTGAAAATATCACGGAAGTTTTGTAGGTGGGTTCGTTGTTAATGTGATTTTGTTGAGTTTATTTTGAGTATATACCTTTAGATATTAAATCCGCGTATCGTACTTTCTATTACTGTGCTTAAACTTAAACAAATTAATGTACATAATAATAAAAAACATTCGAATTTAGGGACATTTGGGCAGCAAAAAAAACACTTTATTTATTTTACAAGTAGGCCTCCAAAGTTCTCTTATCACCTCCTTTAGCACTTCAGATGATATGAAATCCTGGTAGGCAAAATGTGATAAGAAACTCATCAGTTTGACAAGAAAAAATAAGAGATGTAATAATGTAGAGAAAATATTTTAATTTATTTAAAAATATCTAAAATTAAAGAAAACCCTAAATATAAAACAACTCACCCATGTCTCTCCCGGGCGGTAGGGTGCCCTGAAGGCTGGCGGCATTGCCACGCAGATTTTTTTTTAAAGCTTGGCGAACTCGCAACCCTACCCGTTCCCTGAGGTCGAACCAGGTCGCTAGCCGGACCACCCCGAGTGAATCGGACTGGGTGGGTGCCGGGGGTGCCTGGGGTCGATCCAGGTCGCCTTGTCCCCTCAATAGGGTCCGACTAGGTCGGGGCCTGCCACGCTGAAAGACAATGCCGATTCTTTGAGCTAAGAACGAGCCAGCCCTCTGGTCACCAGATACCCAATAAAGAGAAAAGTTTTATTATTATTATATAGACGGTTTTATCTGTGTTATGCAAAGAATTGAACAAATAAATATTGCAACAAGTCAGTATCCCACATGAAAAAAACTTAATTTATTCCAAATAAATATTTGGAATAAATTAAGTCATAAGTGATCTAAAATGTGAGAAAACGAGAAAGGAGTAAGAGCTTAGATAACGAATGATGGAGGAGAATGGAAGAAAAAAACATATGCCGACCCCACATAAAGTGGGGCAAGGGAAGGAAGATGATAAGTGATCTAAAATGTAAATTTAGCGAGTGTTCAAAAACGAGCGCTTAGTATTATGTCGCAACATTTACATGTTAGCTTTCAATTCTGCGCCAAATGTAAAAGTAACCCGAGTCAGGCACTTACGACGCTAACTTAGCACATAGGCTGAGGGGCGAATGTAGAACAATCGAGCTGGTCGATGCATTGTTAGAATAATAACCACATTTTTACTAAAAAAAAACCCGACCGCGGTGCACTTTGAAACTGCATAAAATCCGCCATTTTGTTTATTTTAACGAACTTCATACCCAGTGACACCCGCACCATCAAGACGAATCTAATGATGTATCATTTATCAAAATCGGATGTGCCGTTGAGTAGTTACGAGCGGACACAGGAACGGACATACACATACATACAGGTCAAACACATAACCCTCCTTTGGGCTTCGCCGCAGTCGGGTAAAAAGGGGCGGTTGTTTAGAAAAAAAAAATAACATACTTTAAATTTTTGTTCGAAACTCCAGGCAAAATAAGACACGTTTTAGCTGAACCACTGAAATACTATCAGTTGCAACGATTGTATAATGGCTGTATTTGGTTAGCGCTCAACTACAGGCGTGTTATTTAATTGAGCGTAGCAGTTAGGCACTGGTCCCTCCACCGCAGAGTAAGCGAGTAAATTTGGGCGAGTAGCATTACATTGCGGATCTGTACCTCTAGCACAACTGTGACGCGCGAGTCCTTTGTCGTGCGACAAATACTACCTATCTCTTTCCATTCAATATAGTGTGACAGTAACAGGTCATGCTCTATCGCTCGACAAGTGAACTCGCTACTAGTTGTGCTAGCTCTGCTGGAAGGGTCGACTGATCATACTGTGCCTGGTCAGCCCGCAATGAACTGTTACTCGCCCAACTTTACTCGCTTATTCGCCGGCGGTGGAGCCAGTGCCTCAGGTACCTACGAAATTTAACTAGTCATCATTGCCCTCAGCATGCTTCAACTCTCAATAACTTGTAGGGCTATAGTGGTAAACAAGGTAAAACTGACCGAGCCGATGCGTTTTATGACCTAAAATATATTTGTAATGTGGTTATAAAACATTAAGGCGTTTTAAAACTGAAAAAAAGCACAAAAATTGCGTTTGTTTGCTGCAACCTTATGCCACGTCCTATACAAGATTTAAAATTGACTAAAACGACTTAGATCAACGAACAGCCGGCTCATATACTATAATTCGGGCTGAAATTAGAGGCCGAGCGCTGAATGCAAACGAGCGAAGCGTACCAATTGCGTTCCGTTTGTTTGTGCGTAATGTTAGAGGAAAATCGATACCAGGGCGTTTTCCAAAAAAAAATACCGGGGTAGCTAATTTCTCAAAATATGGACTTTTGAGGTTTTTCTGGCTCAGAGTCGTTAGTACTTTCGAACCTTATACGTAAAAAAGTGTCCCAAATTTATTTTCCCATTACGTCACCTTTTTGCCTTATGCTTGTATGAACGTCACGTACTGGAAAGAAAAGATTCCATACAAATTTTGGGACGCTTTTACGTAGGTATAAGGTTCGAATATACTAACGATTCTGAGCCAGAAAAACCTCAAAGGTACATATTTTGAGAAAGTAGTTACCCCGGGATTTATTTTGGAAAACGCCCACCAACCAACACGATTATTTTTCGCTAAAGGAATCTTGAGAATAGAATAAATTCAATTCAATTCAATTTATTTTGCAAATATGCCCCTTTTACGGTCTGATTCTACCGGCGTTTCGGAAAATGTAACCTCTGACGCGGAGAAACGCCGTTTTTAGGGTTCCGTAGCCAAAATAGCAAAAACGGAACCCTTATAGTTTCGTCATGTTCGTGTGTCCGAAAAATAGAAAAAAAAATAGCAAAGATAACGCTTAATTAATACTTTCAACGAAAATTATTTTCAATAAGATCGGATTAACCGTTTTTGAGTTATTGCCGATAAACTGCGCTTCTCAACAAAAGGACGTAATTGCTATGAAGATACGCTCTTTTGCTGTTGTAATTTTTTACATCGTATTCTTTACCTTATAGTTACGGCTATGGAACCCTACACTGAGCATGGTCCGACATGCTCTTGGCCAGTTATTTTATAGTTAAGACCAGTGGGTCTCCAAAAGTTTTACTCAGACGGCCATACAGCACCATTGAAAATGTTGCGCGGGGCACATGACATGGTCGACTTGGAGTTACGTATGTCGGATTCGCGTTACTGTCAGGAAGGATTAACTGCAGAATCCTGCCGTTGAGGTATGATTGAAGAAGAAGATTCATGTCAAATCAAATCGTTTATTCGTCTGATTCTTTTGGCGACCTCGGTAATGACATTCTGGTGAGAAGAAGCGCCGGTGCTCTGTGTCTCATAATCATGCCGCGGGCTGGATTGAATGCCTCGCGGGCCGGATTAGAATGCCTCGCGGGCCGTACCCCTGGTTTAGACTAATAGCTTGATCATGTTATTGCGACCAGTTGGTATGATTCCGAAACGCTACCCTAGCTCTACTGAGCTATAGGGCATGGTGACAAGGAACGCCGTAAGAAATTCATTCGTTTCTCTTTTAAAAACATTAAGTATAAGCAAGAAATACTTAATGACATGAAAGTTCATAGTGATATAAATGCAACATAAAAATAACCGTGTACAGTTTTTAGCTTTATACCGAGAGATGCCTAAGTAAGTAAGCTGAAGAGCTTATATAGCCATTCTGTGGGTCTAGTGAAAAGGGGTACAAACAGCAACACACTTAACTGCCCATTAAAGACAGAGCAGAGAGAAAATGATAACGATTGAAAGAGATATATATATTTCTATTATGTCAACTTCAAATCAAATAACGTTTGCGTATGTGTAATGTGCCTTTGAGCTTTGTCATTGTAGTTGTTTGGGCAAAGTTTTTTTTTCCATACTGTAAATAAAGGTTTTATTTCAACAAGACAGGCGAATTTGTTAAAATTATGATTTAGCTTTCAGACGAACGTTGGGATGAAATAAACTAACTATATTGCTAATGCTTTTATTGGTGCTTCATATTTTTGATATGACGCACCAATATAATGTAATTTATATTTATTATTCATTCATTATTTTCCACGAATTCAATAATATGGCATTAATGTCAATAATGACGTTGGATCAGCCATAAAAGAAAAAATATTGTTTCAAAACTCTTTTGAATAATAGCCAATTTATACTCATAAACACACGCACACATGCATAACACGACGCCTTCAAGTGTGATTCTCTTTCTTGCAGTATTTCCCATTTTTGAAGTGTATAGTTAACTGTGTTGCTGTTTGTACAAGTCACATTTAACCTAGGAGCAAAAGATCTTAAGTCATACTATAGAGTTCCGACCTTTTGGTCCTGTTCACTAGATCCACAGCTTTATACCTACAGCTAAAGTAGAAAGACAGAGAAATAGTCAAACTACGGTTGTTAAGGAGCGCGCGATACGTCGTCGTGGCGACCAGACATTACGATCCGTACTGGGGTATTTTTACGCATTCGTAAAACTTTGCTTGTAGTGCGTTCGTTCACGGCGCGCACACATACAAGCCGCGCGATGTACCTTTTGTAAGAAGAAATAAAAACAGGTCAAGCGCGAGTCTGACTCGCGCACCGGGGGTTCCGTACAAACTTGTAAGTAGATACGTGAATAGTTCAAGAAAAACTGTAAAGCGATTAGTTTAATAGGAGCAAATAAATATGAGTTATGATTTTTGCAAGTTTCTAAAAAACTGTGCAAGTTAGGTAATCCGTTATTATATACACATAACATTTAGGATAATATTAATAATTGGTAATTACTTATTACGGATTTTTCTGTTCAGTAATTTCGAAGATAATAAGAGGCACAATGGTATTTTTTTGAATGTTTTTCGTCCTAAATCAAAAAGTTCACGATTAAGAAAAAAAATGGTTTTGGAATCTACAAATTAAGCCCTTTCATTTGATACCCCAATTTTTGACCTCCCATTTCGGCTCCTTTAAAAAAAGGAAAAAAGGTAAGGATTTTTTTCATGTCTAGTAGGCTCGGATTAGCGACTTTTTAAACTATTCAAATCGATAGCAGCAGTAGTTCCCGAGATATCTGGCTGTGACAGACGGACAGACAGAGGCAAACCATAAGGGTTCCTTATTTTACCATTTTGATACGGAACCCTAAAAATACTGCTATTACACTGTACTCCAGTTTAAGCGCTATAAAGGCTGTATAAACTTTTATAGAGCTTGTGTGTTACTTGGGTGCTCTCGGTCGGAGGAGACTAATATTAGTGTCCAGCAAGTTTCGTAATTAGGAAGTTTTGCCGCCACCGGTTTTTGTACGGCTTGCACTGACCAGCTGCTCTAAGTTTAAGGTGCTTCCAGTCGCTTGGCTCTCATTACAAGGGTGGATTTTCGCCATACAAATTGGTATGTCATACATTTAGTTTGGCATACAAATGTCCCGGACGAAAATCCGCCCACCAACGACAAGAGGGTCAAGAATCGACTTTAACGTCGTCGAATTTGTTTGAAATTGGATTCATTTTATAGCCTGAGATATTTTATCTGGACTGAACTATGCGAAAAGTACCAAAAACACACAAACAGCATTTGGAACTAAAACTTTAATTACTCAAAATATTTATTTTTTGACTAAGTGAGAGTTTTGTTTTACGCAGACAAAATTTATCAATTTATAAAACGAATCACTTCAACTAGCATGGAGACCCGGGCAATTAAAAATATCTTACGCCTTCTTAAGTAGTGGAGTTCGCCCCTAACCTTGCGGTTTCCTTCCCAACAGGGACGGGGTTTTTTATTATTCCTAAAATTTAGTAACTGAGGAGTTGAGGTCAACAGAAAGTCCCACAGTCATGCTAGCGGTACAGGCAAGAGAGCTGAATTTCTTTGTCACCAATTTTAGGCAGATCAAACAAACAGTATTCCAATTACGCCAACATGGGACGTTGATTCATACCCCTTTCTAACTTACTTAGTCTTGACTCACTTCATTCACTCGGTCAGCAAGTGTCACAGTGGAACACGGACATGACTACGCCTGACAGTACTGCTTGTAGACTGCAAGTAGCTCGGGATTAGGATAGGAAAAATTTGCACTGATCATGGGCATCGCTAAATCTATCAGCCGGTGAAAGTCCGTTCCACTACTGGACATAGGACTGCCCCATAGATGGCCACAGAGTGCAGATTGTACGGATGGCATCCTCTGACTCCCTGCTACTGTCACGAGGTCGTCTGTCCGCCGAGTCTGAGGTCGTTCCACGCTGCGTTTGTCTATTGTCACGTAGTGTTTCTTTTTGCATTTTCTTTAGTCGTTTAAATCGATTTATATAACAGATTGGATTTGAAATTGTGGGAGTGATGTTTTGAACATTAACTCAGACAGTTCTATTATTAGGGCCAGGGACACATGTAACACTATGCGTGGTCGCCACTCCAGGACTGTACTGTCCCAACGGTTACCCGTTCTCCGTATCGCGTAAACAACGGCATAACGAAGTTAGCGAGTCCGGCGACTCGACCATGTGTCAGCACGCGAGTTGCGGATGCACCAAGCTTGAACATACCGCTCGTGCAAATGGCTCGCGCCTTTTCATGCTGTGTGTAAAGTACTACCTATACAAAAAAACAAAAGTTATTTATGAGTGTTTATAAAAGTGTTTTTTCCGGCACCGCGGTGAGAATATGTGACCAGGCCCTTCAGCACATACTACCCTTAACTTCGCAAAAAATACAGAAGGTCCATAATTCAAGCCTCACCGAGATTCGACAGTAACGTACGATTAGAGGTTGGAAAAAAATACAAAAAAATGGCCAAAGCGTTTGTGAACTGTGGTGCACAGTTAAGAGTATGCGTTACTTTGTAATTTCTGTAATAGGTGGCTGTGGCACCCGATTGTAATAATGTTGGCCAACTGTAGGTTTTTCACTGTGACCCTGAAGTTAAACGGTATTATTGCTTTAACAGGCAGGTAGAATTGAAACTGCCCGAAGCTATGCAGTGTTTGCCTATCGTATTGATCGATGTGAGTGTAGAGACTTGCATATACAACAGTTATTTTGAGTGCGATGATCCGCAGTTCTCTCCATATGCCCATCCATATGGCCGTATGTAAATTTGTAAATATCTATGGACCTGTGATGGTCGCATGTCCCAAGTAGCAAACAAGCTCTTCAATATGAGATCGTATGCAGCTTCAGTCTTAATAAGACTGTCTTATTACTTTAAGAGGCTTTCAAAATTTCAAATATCTCCAACCAATACTACACTCATGAACAGTGAATTAGGATCGTTTTCTATGAACAATTATACCCATCAAAACATTACATGTAAAAATATGCAAGTCTCGCAACGCAGTTCTAACACAACGAAAAAGTTTTGAGATGTAATTTTAAAACAAGTCAGTACCTACCGTGGGGGTGTCCACAGAACTCATTTTCACCGACTTGCCTATTAGGTATTTTATAGTTCGCAAATAAAGTATCCTCCATCTCAAACTCAAACTACTCTATTCTCATTTCTTTTGTAAGTGGTCTTCCTTTATTTATTACATTCCAATCCATTCTATTTCCCATTTTGAACTACAAAAGTAACTTTGTAATCGCATGTATTTGTATAGGATTACAAACTTACTTATGCAGTTTGTATTGAAATTGCAATATTTTTAGGTTTTGCATGACTTGATAGACTAAAAACTAATTATATTTAAAATTTGGAGCTCATGGGTCTGCTAGAAGTACCTTAGAATTATGATGATCGGTGAGTGAGTCAGTGACAAAACTAAGGCATTTTGACGTGCAATAGTTCTTAAACTACAAGTTCAAATTGAATGTTATTCAGAATATATCTAAGTCATATTACGCCCTATACCTGAAAATTCAGGGTCCTAGCTTTAGCCAGCACAAAATTACAGGAGATTGAAAATGGCCTGAATGGCTTCGAGAAAGGGATGGTACGGCCGTACCTTTGTTTTGCTCGACTTGGCGGGGGCACTGCTGTGCCCTCAGAGAGAAAGTGACCCGAATTCATTGTCCGTGAGTATATGATAAAAGTATTGATAATATCAACTAACTGATTAAAGCTAAAAAGATAGATAAAAATAAAAACAGTACAGAGTAACTAAAACTAAATTTAAATTAAATATACATACACAATACACAAACAACAACACAATACAATACAACAACAACAATATTGAAATTAAATAAACTAAAACTAAAATAAATCTAAATGCTGCAGGTGCCATTTTTAGATTTATTTTAGTTTTAATCTAGTTTTAGTTTATAGTATATTTAATTTCATCCATCTTTTTACCAATAAACATCTATATCACTGATTAAAGTATAAATAGGAGTTGTCCTTAAGTACCTAAGTGTATTTCAACGTTCAATGCTCTGCACTACTTGAGTTGTAAAAGACAACGCAACTGTGCAAACAATCTAGCTTCATTTCGATTGTTTACTTTTACAAACTCTTATCAGAAGGAATGTTTTGATATCAAAAGCACCCTTATTTCCAGCGGCATAGGACATGTATTTCCAGCAAATGATTCAATAAGTTGCTGGCTTGTGTAATAAACAAATGATTCGTCTAGGCCTAAACAAATAACAGAGAATCGAATAAATCTGTAGAATCTAAACAAAAACAAAACACTTACTGCACGCTTCAGAAAATTAACAACCAAGGGCGATACAGACTGTTCTACAAAACAGTAGGAATGAAACTCATTCTTATGTTTTGGACAATGGTGTCCTCAGCTTTTTACTGACATGTGCAAGGGGTGTGTCTTTTGCTCCCAAGAGGAAGAAAGAAAACAGCCTGTCGAAACATGCTTTATTTTTTTTTATTTCCACCTATAAGTTGAAATAAGTAGTTGTAGCAGCGATGTGTGTGTGTTCTTCTGGTGTTGTATGTATCTATCCATAAAAGATAAGACTACTTTTCATCTGACGACATTCTGCTCATTTGCCATTTTTAACATAAAAATAATACTTTTTGACATAAATGCGGAAAGTATGTCATTTCGCATGAGCCCTGAGATGACAAGACTCGGGACGACTGAAAATGACACTTCTGCACGTGTATCAAACGACGTTTAATACATTTGCGAAAAAATGTCGATGAAACGAAAACATGGCATCGGTTGTCACCATTCAGTCAAATCGAAAGGAACTATTTTGGGAAGAGACATAGAGTCATATGACAATTTAATCATATTTAAAAATAAAAATGCAACTATATTTTTTTACACTATAATTGATTTATTTGCAAATAATTTTAGTCTGTAGCAGGGACTGCATAACCGAAAAATGAAGGTAGCGTTTTAAAGCGGTATGACGTCATACCGTTTGTTTCGGTATGATTTCGGTAGCGCAACCGAAATGAAACGGTATCGAAATTGAACGGTACCGTAATTTTTTTTCGGTAACCTTAACCGTTTTAAAAAGGTACCGTTTGAGGTTTATGTGTGTGCGCCGAGCGTCGTCGCGTCGTCAAGTTTCAATCGCATCGTCTTTAGCCTTGAGCATCATTATCATTTCAACGTTAAGACGTTCACTACTAAACATAGGTCTTCCCCGAAGACTTTAATTTGTTTTATTTTTGTATTCTTTACCTTATTTGTTTTTAGTTTGAGTTGATTAGATATTTCTTGTTTGTTTTTTTATCTTTGGTTTGTTTTACTTTGTATTTTTTACCTTTTTTGTTTTAAGTTTGCGTTGATTGCTATTTTTTTTCTTTTATTTGTTTTTTTTTACCTTATTTTTTGTTTTTAGTTTGTGTTGATTAGGTATTTTATGTTTTTTTTTATCTTTAATGTGTTTTACTTTGTATTTTATACCTTTTTTGTTTTTACTTTGTGTGGATTAGGTGTTTTTTTATCTTTAACTTGTTTTATTGTTTTTGGTTTTTTTACATTTTTTGTTTAAAATTTGCGTTGCTTGTAATTTTTTGTTTTTTTTCTTTTATTTGTTTTTTTACCTTATTTTTGTTTTAAGTTTGTGTGGATTAGGTGTTTTTGTCTTTTTTATCTTTAATTTGTGTTATTTTTGTATTTTATTGTTTTTTTTACCTATTTTTGTTGTAAGTTTGCGTTGATTGTTATTTTATGTTTTTTTTTCTTCTTTTAATTGTTTTTTTATCTTATTCTTGTTTTTAGTTAGTGTTGATTAGGTATTTTATGCTTTTTTATGTTAGATGTACTGGATTTACTTTGTATTTTCTACCTGTTTTTGTTTTTAGTTTGTGTTGATTAGGTACTTTTTATATTTATTATCTTAAATTTGTTTTTTTTTTGTACCTTGTTTGTTTTAATTTTGAGTTACTGTTTTCTTTCATTTGGTATTTTAATTTTTTTGTTATATTTCAAAATTTTCTACCTTTTGGTTTTTAGTTTGTGTTGATTGTTATTTTTTGTTTTTTTTACCTTTTATTTGTTTTCTTTTGTATTGTTTTGTTTTTTTATACCTTAGTTTTGTTTTTAGTTCCTGCTGATTAGGTATTTTTTGTTTTTTTGTTTATTTATTTTATTTTTATTAGTATTTGTATTAGTAGTTAAGTTTGCGTTGATTGCTATTTTTTCTTTTATTTGTTTTTTTACCTTATATTTGTTTTTAGTTTGTGATGATTAGGTATTTTCTGTCTTTTTACTTTAATTTGTTTTTAAAAAATACCTAAACAACATATACTAAAAAAATTAAAGATAAAAACAATAAATAACAATCAACACAAACTAAAAACAAATAAAGTAAATAATACAAAATAAAAACAAAAAAATTAAACAAATAAAAAATAACAATAAACACAAACTAAAAACAAAAAAGGTAAAAAACAGAAATAAAACAAATTATGGAAGTTATGAAGATGATGATTGATTATGTATCTCAAGCTGTTTTTCTTTGGAAATCAGTAATGGTTTTTTTAATGTGACTTCCAGGTCGTGAAAATTCAGCCTTTGATTAGAGGAAGTCGCTCATGAGGACGAAATTTAAAAAAAAATCGGCCTGTTCTTTAATATATTGTAATCTGAATCATTGTATATAATGTAGTTGAAGATATTTGAATTTACATTTTGGGATAGAAATACAATCACATAGTTAACGAAATATTTTTATTTTTATTAAAATGTCATTTTTATTATATTTTTCATCATCCCTATAATATTCACAATTTTCGTATAGTGAGTTCTAAATCATATCGATACCTTTGGGTTCAATTGGCGTAAAGGACATTTTGGCGAAAATGAGTTATATATACAGTTTTGTTCAGAATTTCAAGCCCTACCGTTCTGTGTAGTTAAAATTTCGATATCTTTAAAAAAAGTGCCTTTACGACCCAGTTTTTATTCATCGTATTCGCAAAACTAGCTCAGGTTAAGGGACGTAAGTGTCAAGTTATAAAATACGAATTAAAAGGTGTATCGTAAAGTACGCCGGCAAATATGAATACTGTCGTATATGACCTATTTTTTTCTTGTTGTCCTTTAAGCCCTTCGTTTCTCATGATTACTTTCCATAAGCGCATAGTCGAGGTGGGCGTTAAGGACATGTTTTACTTTTACTTGTCCTTTACGACCTGCTTTTAAATTATAATACCGTAATTTGATAAACCGAATAAGGTTGTAAAGGCCAGGTATTATTTTACACGTCCTTTACGACCTGCTTAAAAAATGATTACACCATTATTTGATAGAATTAAGGAGGTTGTAAAGGGCATGTATTCTTTTACACGTCCTTTACGACCTGCCTTCAAATTATTATACTTGTTTACACACCGTAATTTGATAAATTGAACAGGGCTGTAAAGGGCAAGTAGTCTTTTATTTGTCCTTTAAGACCTGCCTTAAATCTAATTATAGCACATTTTTTAAAGAAGAGCAGGGTTTTATAGGGATTAGCCTTTATTTTTGGCATTTATTGCCACAAATGTGTGTCTAAATTCTGAAATAAAAGCAATTTACGTAATCGTAAAGGTCTAAACTATCGATACCTTTAATTGGGTTCAATTGGCGTAAAGGACAAAACGCTGGTTTTGAGGAGAAGCAAAAAACAGTTTTATTTTACAAAAAATGGCTACAGTATTTTGGTTTCTCGACCTATACTTTCGACATGTATATGAAAAATATTTGAAATGCCCGTATCTTTAACCTGTGATGGTAGTTCTAGCTGTAAACAATGTATTATGGAAGTTAGATGTCCTTTACAACTGGTAAAAATGCTGTCAATGTCATTTACACCCGTGACTTTTTTAGACATTTGGAAATGATGGGGTTGTAAATGACGGTCTCAGATGACTTTGTTCCAATTTCGGGGCGTAAAGTTAAGAGCTATGTAATAAAAATTGACAGTGTTCAACTTAATTTACCTTAAAGAGACTTGAAAAATGTAGAAAAAGATGATGAATTCATTATTTTTCATACTATTATACTTATTGTTTACATTAACAGTGTTTTACTCACTAGGTACTCGTCCTTATGATTGACATCCTAATGTCGATAATCATTAGCCACTATGTCACTTCCATTATTATGATTTAGTGCTATTGGAAGAGAGTAAAACACTAGTAGGACATTATTAAGTTGTTAAGTTTATTTTGTAATGTGATATGTATGTTAGTTTGTAAGTTAATCTATGGGCCTTTGATGCCGGAAATAAATAAATTATTATTTTTATGTCTTTCCCATACACGAGACAATGGTGTCCCGGCCCTTTGGGAGGCGTGCGCGGAGCCGGAGCCAACGCGTAGAGGCCTTTTCGACAATTTAATGAAAGGCAAAGTATACACCCAGCGGATGCTGTCCCTGCCCGTGTCATGGGACGCACGCAGAGACAGCCCCCGCCAGATGCAAGGACTATTGTTGATTGATGGAATCTAACTCTACTGGGCTATGGCGGTGGAAATATGGACTAAATACTGGGTTATGGATTGAGACATGACGGCGCCTGTCAGGAAAAGTGTCTCGTGGCTTTCGTGGCACTGACAGACCGTGACTTGCCCTCCGCTGATGGGCCCCTGTTAAATAAATAGCGACATATGAGCAATGGCCTAGCTAGGGGCAACACCGGTGCCGAGGACTGCAGGGTGTCGAGAGGTGTGCTGCGCTTTCTCCGAGGGTACTCGCGGCGTTATGCCCTTTAACACTTCCACGCCTGGAGCATATAGCTCTCGCGACTCCACTCTGGACGGCCGGTTAAGGCAAGCCAGAGGCGGAGGTCCTTACACTCTTACCCATGAACCCTCCCTAAGGACCCCCAGGAGCACTCGGGTACGTGGGGTCGCTACTCCCCAACAGCTCGCCACAAGCTGCCCTGCGTTAAAATGTCAATTCACTACCCAAATGATCCCACCACCCTCGCCAACTGTACTCTGTAGTAGCGTCACTTACTGACCGCGCATACAATTTATGTGACGGGGATCATTTGGGTAGTGAATTGACACATTTAAAGAACGTTCTACAGAGAAATGGTTATAATGGGCGGATTATACCACCTAGACGCGCCGTTTTGCCTAAGCACCTGGACTATAAAGTTGAACGACAACCGGCGTACCTACCATAAATGTAAAGGGAGTGACAGATAAAGTTGCTAATATTTTAAAGAAGTTCTTGGTGAAGACTGTCTTCACTCCCCACAGAAAACTGGCACAATATCTACGTACGCCAAGGGACCGTTTTCCGCTTGAATGCCCAGGTATTTACAAAATTGACTGCAGCTGTGGTAGCTCTTACATAGGTCAGAATAAGCGCACTATCTCATGCCGTATAAAGGAGCACATCCGAATGTTTAAAAACAACGAACCTCGGAAATCGGCAATCGCTGAACATCTTCTGAACGCGGAAACGATTGGATTGAGTTGCACAACCCATAGATCCTCTCGCTCGACCGAAAAACACTATATACCCAGAATGGTTAAGGAAGCTATTGAAATCCTCAAGTATAAAAATTTCAACCGGGAAGACGGGTTTCAATTGTCGAGCATCTGGTATCCAGTGATCCGTAAGTTCTCCAAGGGAAAAAAGACATGTTCAGGAGTAAATACGCGAAGTGATACTGTAAGTGTTGTGTGTCGTGAACGTGATCGAGTTCCAAGTGAGAATGCGGACGGTAGTAGTATGAATAACGCGAAGCGAACCCGAAAGAGGGTAGATCGCTATGGTGTGTGGGTAGACTACAACTAAAAACTCGCTGCATGTCAGTTACTCCGTGATAATGGCGCTTGCAATAGTGCCGAAATATCGGGAACTCACAAAAACAAACATACATGGTAAATATCCCGTCGTTAATAGTAGTTATTATGCCTAGCTGAATTCATCATCTTTTTATACATTTTTCAAGTCTCTTTAAGGTAAACTAAGTTGAAAACTGTCAATTTTTATTACATAGCTGTTAACTTTACGCCCCAAAATTGGAACAAAGTCATCTGAGATTGTCATTTACAACCCCATCATTTCCAAATGCCCAAAAAAGTCACGGGTGTAAATGACATTGATAACATTTTTACCAGTTGTAAAGGACATCTAACTTCCATAATACATTGTTTACAGCTAGAACTACCATCACAGGTTAAAGATACGGGCATTTCAAATATTTTTCATTTACATGTCGAAAGTATAGGTCGAGAAACAAAAAAACTATAGCCATTTTTTGTAAAATAAAATGGTTTTTTGCTTCTCCTCAAAACCAGCGTTTTGTCCTTTACGCCAATTGAACCCAAAGGTATCGATATTTAATCAGTCTACACAAGTATCACAAAAGTGTCATTATTATTTTACAAGTCTTATTTTTTTATTTATAAACCATTGAAGTTACGTAAAAATCACAAATTTACTTCCATACATTTGAGAAAAGGGACCTTATGACCAGCCATGAGCAAAAATTATTGATAATTACAGTATGGCACGATATTTAAATTATTTATTTACTAATCTTGTATTAAAACAGAAAACTAAAGAAAAAAGGTTATTAGAAATTTACTTCAAATCTTGATCAATTAAGAGTAATTCTCAAATAACGTTGTTGAATTTAAGTGATTAGTCATAAGGTCCCTTTTCCCAAATGTATGGGATATTATGACCTTATGACCAATCGCAGGTAAAACTTATTGATAATTACAGTATGGCACGCACGATATTAACATTATTTATTTACTAAACTTGTATTAAAACAGAATACCGAAGAAAAAAGGTGTTTAGAAATTTACTTCAAATCTTGGTCAATTAAGAGTTATTCTCATAATTATAACACTATGTTGAATAATTCACACCATGGTGTTATGATGACCTATGCTTTGTGATGCTATCATATAAATACGCTAAAATAAATGTGTTTTGTATGGACGACTTTTCTATAAAACCAAAAATTACCGAGTTTTATAAAAAAAATCATAATGGCAGGATAGGATTCGCCAAAAAAAATTTTTTGTTTTGTTGATCTTTTGAAAAAAAATTAAAAGGATTATTTTTCTTAAGTGGTCAAAAATTATAGAAACAGCCAAAAGGTTAACCTTTTTCGTAAGTATTTCGAAAAAATTTAAAAAACTTTTTCTAAAACGGTCAAAAATTATAGGCATTCGCCAGAAAGTGTTTTTTTTTTAATTTTTGTAAAATTTGTGAACAAAAATCAAGGTTTTTCTAAAATGGTCAAAAAGTTTTACGATTCGCCAAAAACACGTTTTCATGTTTAAAAAAAATGTTAATAAATCTTTTTCTAAAAAGGTTTTTAAACATGACAAAGTGATCTAAAATTGTAGAAACATCCAAAAAAAAACTAAAAAAAAAATAAAAAACTTTTTCTAAAATTCATTTTTGAAAATGATAGGCATTCGCCAGTGTTTTTTTTGTGTAATTTTAAAAAAAAAACAAGGTTTTTCTTAAATGGTCAAAAAGTTATACGATTTGCCAAAAACACTTTTTAAAAAATGTTTAAAAACTTTTTCCTAAATAAGCTTTAAAAAAACGACATACAAATGTATTTATTTTTATTTTTAATTCCGAATCTGTGGCCCCCAAACCCTTTCCTTCCAAATTTTCAACTTTCTGGGATCATTTTGAAAATTTTGCTTACCATTATGCAGGCCGCGTGCTTGTTTGCCACCGTCGTGGTATAAAAAAGAAATACAAATAAGCAAAAGTTGCAAGTAAATTTTATTAAACAATTTTATCAATAGATTTATCATTTTTGTATGAAGTCTGCCATAAGGACCCTTTTCTCCTAAACTTTGAACCCAATTCTTATATAGAAAAAATTAACGTACAGCAGTGAAACGAAGCTACAAATACACGTCTATTCCTATATTTAACAATTTTGCATAAAAGAAAAAAATGATGATTTTGAAGGATTTCACAAAAACGTCCATATCTCCGTAACTAGAAACTGCCATAAGGTCCCTTTTCTTATGGAAAGCCACAATATGCGAGCGAAAAATTTCGGTACTGAAAAAATATAGGTTGGGTACCGTAATAATAAAGGTATAAGTACCGCTTTCAACATTAGCGGTACGTACCGGTATAAAGCGGTACTGTAACAAAATATTTCAACCGGTATAGTCTACCTTTATATCATTACGGTACCGATATTCTATAGCGGTACCGTACCGCTTATATCGTAACGAAAACGGTCCCTGGTCTGTAGTGTACGAAAGCTAGCTGAAAAGTAAAAAGCTCGAGTGCGAAAAACACAACTTTCCGCACGCTATACAGCTACAAACAGTACCGCTTTTTTAGTAAGTAAGTGTATTCAATAAATCAAAATCTTAATAAATAATTTTAGCACTTAGTTAATGCAGAAAATCGGAGATGGAATGTTGAAGGAAAAAATTCTAATATCTGTCTCTATCAAAAATGTTGAAAATTTCTCCTGATGTGATGAAGATGTGCCCACTGCTGGGCACAGACCTACTCTTATAGATGAGAGTGAATGTCCTGTAGTCCTAATGCTGGCCCAGTACGGGTTGGGGACTTCACATCTACATACCAGGGACCGTTTTCGTTACGATATAAGCGGTACGGTACCGCTATAGAATATCGGTACCGTAATGATATAAAGGTAGACTATACCGGTTGAAATATTTTGTTACAGTACCGCTTTATACCGGTACGTACCGCTAATGTTGAAAGCGGTACTTATACCTTTATTATTACGGTACCCAACCTATATTTTTTCAGTACCGAAATTTTTCGCTCGCATATTGTGGCTTTCCATAAGAAAAGGGACCTTATGGCAGTTTCTAGTTACGGAGATATGGACGTTTTTGTGAAATCCTTCAAAATCATCATTTTTTTCTTTTATGCAAAATTGTTAAATATAGGAATAGACGTGTATTTGTAGCTTCGTTTCACTGCTGTACGTTAATTTTTTCTATATAAGAATTGGGTTCAAAGTTTAGGAGAAAAGGGTCCTTATGGCAGACTTCATACAAAAATGATAAATCTATTGATAAAATTGTTTAATAAAATTTACTTGCAACTTTTGCTTATTTGTATTTCTTTTTTATACCACGACGGTGGCAAACAAGCACGCGGCCTGCATAATGGTAAGCAAAATTTTCAAAATGATCCCAGAAAGTTGAAAATTTGGAAGGAAAGGGTTTGGGGGCCACAGATTCGGAATTAAAAATAAAAATAAATACATTTGTATGTCGTTTTTTTAAAGCTTATTTAGGAAAAAGTTTTTAAACATTTTTTAAAAAGTGTTTTTGGCAAATCGTATAACTTTTTGACCATTTAAGAAAAACCTTGTTTTTTTTTTAAAATTACACAAAAAAAACACTGGCGAATGCCTATCATTTTCAAAAATGAATTTTAGAAAAAGTTTTTTATTTTTTTTTTAGTTTTTTTTTGGATGTTTCTACAATTTTAGATCACTTTGTCATGTTTAAAAACCTTTTTAGAAAAAGATTTATTAACATTTTTTTTAAACATGAAAACGTGTTTTTGGCGAATCGTAAAACTTTTTGACCATTTTAGAAAAACCTTGATTTTTGTTCACAAATTTTACAAAAATTAAAAAAAAAACACTTTCTGGCGAATGCCTATAATTTTTGACCGTTTTAGAAAAAGTTTTTTAAATTTTTTCGAAATACTTACGAAAAAGGTTAACCTTTTGGCTGTTTCTATAATTTTTGACCACTTAAGAAAAATAATCCTTTTAATTTTTTTTCAAAAGATCAACAAAACAAAAAATTTTTTTTGGCGAATCCTATCCTGCCATTATGATTTTTTTTATAAAACTCGGTAATTTTTGGTTTTATAGAAAAGTCGTCCATACAAAACACATTTATTTTAGCGTATTTATATGATAGCATCACAAAGCATAGGTCATCATAACACCATGGTGTGAATTATTCAACATAGTGTTATAATTATGAGAATAACTCTTAATTGACCAAGATTTGAAGTAAATTTCTAAACACCTTTTTTCTTCGGTATTCTGTTTTAATACAAGTTTAGTAAATAAATAATGTTAATATCGTGCGTGCCATACTGTAATTATCAATAAGTTTTACCTGCGATTGGTCATAAGGTCATAATATCCCATACATTTGGGAAAAGGGACCTTATGACTAATCACTTAAATTCAACAACGTTATTTGAGAATTACTCTTAATTGATCAAGATTTGAAGTAAATTTCTAATAACCTTTTTTCTTTAGTTTTCTGTTTTAATACAAGATTAGTAAATAAATAATTTAAATATCGTGCCATACTGTAATTATCAATAATTTTTGCTCATGGCTGGTCATAAGGTCCCTTTTCTCAAATGTATGGAAGTAAATTTGTGATTTTTACGTAACTTCAATGGTTTATAAATAAAAAAATAAGACTTGTAAAATAATAATGACACTTTTGTGATACTTGTGTAGACTGATTAAATATGATTTAGAACTCACTATACGAAAATTGTGAATATTATAGGGATGATGAAAAATATAATAAAAATGACATTTTAATAAAAATAAAAATATTTCGTTAACTATGTGATTGTATTTCTATCCCAAAATGTAAATTCAAATATCTTCAACTACATTATATACAATGATTCAGATTACAATATATTAAAGAACAGGCCGATTTTTTTTTAAATTTCGTCCTCATGAGCGACTTCCTCTAATCAAAGGCTGAATTTTCACGACCTGGAAGTCACATTAAAAAAACCATTACTGATTTCCAAAGAAAAACAGCTTGAGATACATAATCAATCATCATCTTCATAACTTCCATAATTTGTTTTATTTCTGTTTTTTACCTTTTTTGTTTTTAGTTTGTGTTTATTGTTATTTTTTATTTGTTTAATTTTTTTGTTTTTATTTTGTATTATTTACTTTATTTGTTTTTAGTTTGTGTTGATTGTTATTTATTGTTTTTATCTTTAATTTTTTTAGTATATGTTGTTTAGGTATTTTTTAAAAACAAATTAAAGTAAAAAGACAGAAAATACCTAATCATCACAAACTAAAAACAAATATAAGGTAAAAAAACAAATAAAAGAAAAAATAGCAATCAACGCAAACTTAACTACTAATACAAATACTAATAAAAATAAAATAAATAAACAAAAAAACAAAAAATACCTAATCAGCAGGAACTAAAAACAAAACTAAGGTATAAAAAAACAAAACAATACAAAAGAAAACAAATAAAAGGTAAAAAAAACAAAAAATAACAATCAACACAAACTAAAAACCAAAAGGTAGAAAATTTTGAAATATAACAAAAAAATTAAAATACCAAATGAAAGAAAACAGTAACTCAAAATTAAAACAAACAAGGTACAAAAAAAAAACAAATTTAAGATAATAAATATAAAAAGTACCTAATCAACACAAACTAAAAACAAAAACAGGTAGAAAATACAAAGTAAATCCAGTACATCTAACATAAAAAAGCATAAAATACCTAATCAACACTAACTGTAGAGGGTCGGGGTTCTCTTCACGTAGAAAAAAGCCAACTTCGCGACAAACTTATATTTTTGGTAACAGGTAGGTATTCAAACAATTTTGGGAGGCAGAGGAACGTGCGGCGAGTGCAAAAACGTACATCGACTAACTTAAATGTGCTGCCGGACGGTAAGATACCGTTGTGGCCCGACCGCCCCGCGACCCCGCTCTCCTCGCGCGTCCCTTGCCTTTAACAAATATGCATTAAGATTAAAACTATTCTAAAACTAATTGCGTCGCTCACATGCCCCACCCTAGTGCTGCGCTAGCAGCACTCATCGCCGATCGGTAAGCGAGCGACGCGTGCGGCGGATCGGGTAAGAAGACCAGTTTTCGTCCTGATCTTAATCATGCGGGTCCGTCCATCTTTGCCGGGCAACGTTTGTTCTATTATGCCTCGCGGCCAAACGTTTCTGGGCCCATCAGGATCCACGACAAAAACCAGGTCTCCCACTTGCAAGGGCCTTTGTTCCAAGTTCCACTTTTTTCGTGGTATCATATCGGGCAGGATTTCTCTCACCCATCGCTTCCAATATGAATCGGCGAGTCTCTGCGCGATCCTCCACTGTTTTCGAAGATAAAACTCAGAATCATCGAAAACGCCCATCTGAGGTAGATTGGACGACGAGAGTAAGAGAAAATGGTTAGGTGTCAACGTTTCTTTACTTCCGGCTTCAACTGAAACATGGCCTAGGGGTCGGCTGTTGACGATATTCTCAACTTCCGCAAGTAAGGTGTTGAATGTCTCTTCTCTAGGTGCTCTCTCTCTTAAAATAACTTTCAGCGAGCCCTTAATTGTACGGATTAACCGTTCCCAAGCGCCAGCCCAGTGTGGGCTCGCGGCAGGAATGAAGGTCCACCTAGTGCCTCCATTTATGGCGGTGCTCCGTAGCGTCTCCTGGTCGAGCTCCTGAATGGCTCTTTTCAGCTCAGTGTCAGCTCCCCGAAGGTTTGTGCCGTTGTCTGAAAAAATATGCTTGGGCCATCCCCTCCTCACTGCCATGCGACGTAGAGCCATGATGAGGGCGTCCGTAGTTAGAGAAGCAACGGTTTCTAAATGTACAGCCCTTACAGTCAAGCATGTAAATATGACTCCGTACCTCTTTTCCCTTCTTCTTCCTATAGTGACTTCATATGGACCAAACAGATCTATCCCGGTGAAGGTAAAGGGTCTCTGGTGGTGCGCCATCCTTGCTTCAGGTAAGTTTCCCATTCTTGGAATTTCAGGTTTACACCTTTTTATTTTGCACAGCATACATCTTGCTGCAACATGCTTTACAGTAGGCCTAAGTTTAATAATCCAATATTTTTGTTTTAGATTATTCACCACAGTTTCCTGGTTCTCGTGAGCGGCGCTGACATGGTAAGATTTGACAAGTAATCTAGTAATGTAGTCTCGGCCATCTAAAATTGCAGGTCTTTTAGTTTCAGGGGACACACCAGTGACGTCGTCTATCCGGCCCCCCGCCCGCAGGACTCCGTGCTCGTCGAGATATGGCGATAAGGTAAGTAGTTTGCTACTCTTTTGTATATATTTCCCTTTTTTTAGGTTATTAATTTCGTCAGCAAAGGCATTTGCCTGTGATTGTTTTAACAATAGGCGCTCGGCTTCCTCCATTGTGTTGTCATTTACATCATCGGTGATTCTTCGGCATTTATTAATAAATCTCAGTACAGCACGAGTACTTCGAAGCAAGCGCAGCCAGGATGAAAAACGTGTAGCATCTGGCACAGGTAAGTTACTCGTATCGTTAATAGATTGTACGACAGTAATGCACTCTAATTCATTTTCATTTATTTCAGGTTGCGGGAGATCCGTCGGCCAGGTGCGCTCGTCACTCGATAAGAAGTCCGGTCCGTGAAGCCATTGACTTTGTAAAATAGACGCGTCATATGCCTCTCGCGTGCCCACATCTGCGATATTCAACTGCGTGGGGACATATCGCCATTCATCACTGCAGGTAAGCTCATCAATTTCGCCTAAACGGTTAGCAATGTACGGTTTGTAAGTGCGAGATTTATTTCTTATCCAGTGTAATACTGTGCTTGAATCGCTCCAAAATATTTTTCTCTCCGCTTTTATTTTATGTTCCTTTATTATGGTTTCAGATAGTCTAGCCGCTAAAACTGCCGAATTTAATTCAAGCCGTGGAATAGACGTTGTTTTATTTGGTGCAACGCGGCATTTACTCGCCACAAACGCTTTGTTTACTTGCGCGTTATCCTCCCAGCGCCAGTATGCGACGGCGCACATTGCCTTAGCCGAGCTGTCACAAAATATATGTAATTGTAGGTTCGTATAGCGGGCGACGCTCGGCAGCTGCGGAGTAAGCGACTGTATCGGCGCGCGCGGCTTATCTTGCTCCGGCGACTCAGTGGCGGTAGCCGCGGCGGCGGCCGGGTTCGAGTCCAGCGCGTTCGCTCCTATTACTCCCGTAGTTGCTGCGTTGTAGTAATATCTAGGTAGCCGTATGTTGCGTAATGATTTTAAACAACTTATCCAGTTGCACCACTTGTCGTATATGTCGTTAGGTATTTGATCGTCCCAGTCTATGTTTTGTTGCCAGCATTCTTGTAATATAATTTTTCCATTAATCGTGAATGGGGACAAAAATCCGTAGACGTCAAATATGGACATAACTACTCGTAACATGTCCCGTTTTGTTGGCCGTTGTGTTCCCTCGATTATATTTGCAGGAATTTTCTTAAAAGACACGTCGAATCCCAGTGCATCTTCATATGGAAACCAGATTAACCCCAGAGTTCTTTCGCTTTCATATTGTTCTCCGAAATTGAACCTTACTAATATTATATTGTTTTTTATATTGTAATTATTGACGTGTAAAATTTTATTTTATTAATAAATGAACTGAACTGAACTGCCGCCTCGCCGAGAGTTTCTTTTGGCATGGATTGAAGAACTTGTTTACTATTAGAAGTCCAGTTACGTAAATGAAATCCGCCTTGTTGATGAATCATACTTATATCGCTTATCAATTGAATAGCGGTTTTTTCATCTGGAATACTGTCTATGTAATCGTCGACGTAGTGTTGGTGGTATATAGCCTCGCACGCAGGTAGCATCGTCGACTCGAACCGCTGAGCGTTTTTGTTTTTTATATACTGGGCAATGAAAGGTGAACAATTGGCGCCAAATAACAATGACGTCATGACATATGGTTTCACAGGGCCCTTAGGGTCACTTCGGTATAAAAATCTGAATGCATTCTGGTCTTCTTCTCTGATTTTAACCCTTAAGTACATATCTTTGATGTCACTGGTCAGTCCTATTTTATGCTCTCGGAACCGCAACATTATTCCGAACAGGGAATTTAGTTGATTGGGACCCGTAAGTAGGTAATCATTTAACGACAGTCCATTATTTTTTGCGGCACAATCAAATACCAGCCTCAAACGTTTTTTATTAGGATTATCAACCCCAAAATGGGGGAGGTACCATGTTCTGCTAGTGACGTCAGTGTTAGTTAACTCCTGTGCGTAATCGTTATCGAATAAATGCTGCATACGCTCGTTATATCTCTCTCTGTACGCGTCACTTTTCTCCATCTTTCGTTCAACCGATTTAAGTCGCGACAATGCGTGAGGAAATGAGTCGGGCATTATACAGTTTTCATCCTTCCAGGGTAGCCCGACGTACCATCTGCCATCAACAAGAGTAGAAGTTCGATCCAGGTGTTCTAGAGCTCGTACGTCGTTCTGGTTCTCGCGCGGTTTCCCAGCAACGCCCAAAGAGTCGAATGTGAATGACCGACGTACATCTTCCTGCAACTCGCGCAGTAGTCGATTGTTATCAGCGACGTCATTACGGACGTCATTATCCATTATGAAGAGAGTTGAGTGAAGCGCTTCATTGTGTGACGTCATACTCGCCGGAACTCTTCCGAAAACGGCCCACCCCAAAGGACATCTGCTAGCACAGGGCTCCTCAGGAGTGCCAACGACAACTTCCGAAGGTAACAATAGGTGGCAGTTGTCTTGCCCTATTAATATTTCCGGTTTTAATTGTTCACAGCAAAGTTCATTTTTAAGTTTTTGTAAATGCGTAAATTTATCACAGTTCACCAAGTTCATGTTTTGATTAGGTAAGTTTAGTTCGTTAACACTTCGCGCGCTAATCGTAAACCGCTGACCGTCTTTGTTAGATAAGGTTAAGTCCATCAGGTGAGTTTCGCACACTAGTTCAGTATTGTCCCATGCGCCACGCACACGCATGCACTCCCGACGCCCGCGCACCCCCGCGCGCCTCGCGAGATCTGCACTTATCACTGTTATTGTCGAAGCGTCATCGAGAAGTGCACTACAACTAATTACGCCACGGGGTCCATGAATGTTTATCGGCACTACTTTTAGTAAAACCTTAGACGAAGACATGTTCATGTGAGCCACAACTTGAGAATTAGAGTCAGACTCGATCTCTGTCACTTGCACGGTACTGTTATTGTTCTCGCTTTGGTTTTCACTAGGCACGAAATGTAACAAGCGGTGATGCGCCTGCCCGCAATTATCAACGTCACATACAGGTGCGGGGCACATTTTTC
Source organism: Eudemis profundana (assembly GCA_947034925.1). Lineage (NCBI taxonomy): Eukaryota > Metazoa > Arthropoda > Insecta > Lepidoptera > Tortricidae > Eudemis > Eudemis profundana. The sequence continues at coordinate 20,220,204 of OX344805.1, read as the reverse complement.
TGTCCTGATGACGTAATAGGCACTTGTAACAAAGTCCGAACCGTTTTACATAACTCCAGCGATCTTTTCTTAGCGATTTTTTAAACTTTTTACACTCACTTAAGTTGTGATTAGGTCCATGACAATAACGACACTTGGCATAACTCTGGCCACTTTGTACTAATATTGTTTGTGAATGATTATTTGCACTATTGTCCGTATATTTACGCCTATACATGTCCTTTGGCGCGTTTATTAACGTAACACTGCACTGTGATATTTTAACGGCTTCTTCATGTAAGAATTCCGACAGTTGATCGAGTCTAGTCGAAGTACTTGCGGTGTTGTGCGAGTATCTGAAGTCGGCCCATTTAGACAAAAGGATGGTAGGCAGCTTAGATAACACAACTGTGATTAGACTCGTATCTTCCAGGTGGTTTTTGCGGCCGAGTGCATTGACGGCGGCGACGTAATTTCTTATTTTATTTGAAAACACAACAATGTCTTTGTGATATTCTGAAGACACTGCGTTCATTTTTTTTATTTCTTGTTTAATACGGGACAAGATTCCATCTGGGTTCCCGAACTGCAGTTCCAGGGTAGACATTAGTATTTCAGGAGAGGTAGCCGTGATGAGCAACGATTGGACAGCATCTTTGGCTGCGCCTCGAAGACACCTTCGTAGACGCCACAGGTTCTCCGAATCACTGAATTTACACACACGGGACGATTCTTCATAGGCCATTTTGAACGGTAACCAATCCATTAAGTCCCCAGCAAAGACTGGAAGTTCCCTAGGTGTGCTGATGCGGCTGAGCAGATTTGTACTGTTGTTGTTGTTGCACATGGAAGTAGTCATCATATCCTTAAGTACACAGGCTAACTGGTGAATTGGACCATCAGTGCCGGCGTTGACATCAGCCGGCGGGCACGGCAAGCCCGAGGGTGGCACTTGATTAGTGGCTTGCTGTGTCTCCAACTCAACTCGACTGCGTTCTACCCACTTTGCAACTTCACTTTGATTATCTGTCTCCGACTGTTGTGGACTGTATTCTTCATTTAATTCCGCTAGGTCCGCTTCTAAGCGTTTATCGATGAGCTGCATTTCTATTCGTGCTTTTGCCTCTGCCGCTTCCAACTCCAGCTTCTTTCTCCGCGCCTCAATAGATGATGTTGAAGATTTCCTAGACAAGGTCAATTTACGGCGGGTTGGCGAGTTGACATTGTGATTAATGGGCATCGGTATTTCAGACTTTACGCTCCTGCCCTCTAACAACATCGTCTTGTCAGGATTCCCTTTCGCTTCAACATTTTGCATCCCACTAGTAGGCGGCTCGGGTTGAGTAGCTTCGGTTTCGGCCTCCGCTTTCTTCCTCTCCTGCTCTTTCCTTACAGTGTTTCGCGTATTGACCATTGTTTTCGACGGCGGTGGCGTGAAAAACATGAGATCCGGTCGAAGACCACTTTGTAGAGGGTCGGGGTTCTCTTTCACGTAGAAAAAAGCCAACTTCGCGACAAACTTATATTTTTTGTAAAATGGTAGGTATATAACAATTTTGGGAGGCAGAGGAACGTGCGGCGAGTGCAAAAACGTACATCGACTAACTTAAATGTGCTGCCGGACGGTAAGATACCGTTGTGGCCCGACCGCCCCGCGACCCCGCTCTCCTCGCGCGTCCCTTGCCTTTAACAAATATGCATTAAGATTAAAACTATTCTAAAACTAATTGCGTCGCTCACACTAACTAAAAACAAGAATAAGATAAAAAAACAATTAAAAGAAGAAAAAAAAACATAAAATAACAATCAACGCAAACTTACAACAAAAATAGGTAAAAAAAACAATAAAATACAAAAATAACACAAATTAAAGATAAAAAAGACAAAAACACCTAATCCACACAAACTTAAAACAAAAATAAGGTAAAAAAACAAATAAAAGAAAAAAAACAAAAAATTACAAGCAACGCAAATTTTAAACAAAAAATGTAAAAAAACCAAAAACAATAAAACAAGTTAAAGATAAAAAAACACCTAATCCACACAAAGTAAAAACAAAAAAGGTATAAAATACAAAGTAAAACACATTAAAGATAAAAAAAAACATAAAATACCTAATCAACACAAACTAAAAACAAAAAATAAGGTAAAAAAAAACAAATAAAAGAAAAAAAATAGCAATCAACGCAAACTTAAAACAAAAAAGGTAAAAAATACAAAGTAAAACAAACCAAAGATAAAAAAACAAACAAGAAATATCTAATCAACTCAAACTAAAAACAAATAAGGTAAAGAATACAAAAATAAAACAAATTAAAGTCTTCGGGGAAGACCTATGTTTAGTAGTGAACGTCTTAACGTTGAAATGATAATGATGCTCAAGGCTAAAGACGATGCGATTGAAACTTGACGACGCGACGACGCTCGGCGCACACACATAAACCTCAAACGGTACCTTTTTAAAACGGTTAAGGTTACCGAAAAAAAAATACGGTACCGTTCAATTTCGATACCGTTTCATTTCGGTTGCGCTACCGAAATCATACCGAAACAAACGGTATGACGTCATACCGCTTTAAAACGCTACCTTCATTTTTCGGTTATGCAGTCCCTGCTACATACCTACATTTGAACTTTTGCGGATAAATGCAAGTTTCCTCACGATCGAATCAAATTAAATCAAGACGTATTTCGTTCTTTGAACGCTCAAAACCCCCAAAAAAGATTCAGAGACTTTTATTTTTATAAAAATATATTCAAAGTACTTGCAGATATTTTTGCAACTTTATAATTACCACTAAACATACGTATGAACCAATTTTATCTTTATTATAATCAACTTCTTACATTTTCCGCGCTGAAAAAATTGTACCTATAACGTATCTAAATCAAAGGGAACAGAAATTCCAAGGAAACACTTGTGCTGAAGCACATTCGGGTTTATACGGAAATCAGCCATGTTCGAGAATGTTCGAGCATCGAGACGCAGCGCCATAATCACGCTGGAGCTTCATTCTGCATTGTACAAGTGAAGTTTGTCGATACTATCCACTCGCTTGCTTTCGGTAACTGTAGTTCCTTGTTAAAAGCACTTATTTCTGCAGCAACTGAGTTGAACGGAAAATAACAATCGAGGGTCTATATTATGATAAAAATAAATATTTTTTAATGTTCGTACATTACCACCATATAACTATTTTATATACAAAAAATCAAATTAGGTACATGGAAAAAATACGGCGTGTTCTTTTGTCGGAGGCCAAGACTCATTATGGGTCATTGCGCCAGCCATGCAATGCATGCATGCAATGCAAAAAATACTCATGGTCATATTTGACGATGTTAAGTACGAGTATTATTGTTTATTTAGTGTGATTCCATAAATTGATACATTTCTACTCATTGTATCAATTATGGTTAAAATGTGTTTTATAGCTGAAATCAGATTCAGATTCATTTATTTTTCAATAGTCTTCCACAGCTGTATAAACAACATATGCACACATACTGAAATCGTCAGTCTAAAAACAATTGAATAAACGTGCAATTGGGCTTTTAAGGTCTGCGCCATCTATTGAGGATTCTCTTTATGTTAGTATGGGAAACCGACTAACTCGAATCGCCTTATTTTTAGGGTTCCGTACCAAAATGGCAAAAAAGGTACCTTTATGGTGCGACTCTGTCTGTCTGTCTTATCTGTCACAGCAAGATATCTCAGGATCTACTGATGCTATAGACTTGAAATTTGGAATAATGATAAAAATCGCTAACTCGAGCCTATTGGATAGAAAAAAAATCTTATATCTTTTTTACTTTTTTTTAAGGGGTCCGAAATGGGATTTGGAAAAACAAAAGTAGAGCTATTATATCAAGTGGGATATCAAATAAAAGGGCTTAATTTGTAGATTCCAAAAACATTTTTATTTTTTTTGTTAATTTTGTACTTTTTGATTTATGACCAAAAACGTTCAAAAAAATACCATTCCCCCTATTATCTCCGAAGTTACTGAACAGAAAAATCTGTAATAATTACGAATTATTAACATCATCCTAAATATTACAGGAAAAATATAACGGTTTTCCTAAATTGTATCGTATTTAGAAATTTTCAAAAATCGTAACTCATACTTATTTGCTCCTACTAAGTTAACCGCCATACAGTTTTTCTTGAACTATTCACGTATCTACTTACGAGTTTGTACGGAACCCTCGGTGCGCGAGTCCGACTCGCACTTGACCGGTTTTTTTATTATCGTGCCAGTCTGTCGCCCAAACACTGAAGTTGGCATTGTAGCCATGCAAATTTCACGCATCCCTAAATTTCACCTTTGCAATGCCGGATAAGACCTCTGTTCTCATTGTGTTGAGGGTCGTTCTGACAGATATTAAAATAACTCAAAAGAAAACTCAATATAATATTTATTTTGTGAAAAGGATTTTTCATCGGGAATCTTGTCGTGTGAGTGGCCGCATTAGTGGTTTGACATTTTTCCTGTTATTTTGCGTTAATATGATTATTTATTTCACGATATTATACTCGAATCACCTTAAAATGATTTGAGTAGGTCGATTTTCCATACAAAGAGGGTCATAGTTCGCTTCCACGGCATCAATTATGTTTGAAATGTATTTATTTATAGCTCGATACATTTTATTTGCGCGAAATGACATGAAAACTCTCTTTTGTTAAAAATATATAACTTTAGCAATAAACGTTTAGTTTCAAATTGTGTTCATAGATGGCGCTGACCTTAAAGCCCCACGCTAACTCTGGGCTTTTTTTCAAATTCAAATTCAAAATTGTTTATTTGCTTCAGTACAGTATACATAGGTCTTACGTAGTCATCACAATTGTTGAGTGTACTCTGCCTGCATGCAGGCGTGCAAATATGAGAGCGCGCTAAGTTCAATTATGGTTCACAATATAAAGAGTAATTATACAAAAAAATAAAAGAAAATACAGTGTCAAAAAAGTTAAATATGGGAAAATACATCCAATTAGAGAAAACACAAAAAAAATTATAGTAATAAAATTTGAGACTTCTGTCATTTCGCGCAGACAAAACGTATCAAGCTTTAGAATTATACATATTTCCATCACGATTTATGTCGTGGAAACAAATAATGACCTTCTTTATGTTTGTATGCAAAACTGACTGACTCGAATCTCCTTAAGCCAGTGGTTACGAACCTGGGGGTAGTTACTCCTCCAGGGGTAAAACGAAGTTTTCTCAAGGGTAATACGCATGAATGTTAAGCCGTTTTACTTTGAGCATTTTCTTATAATACCTATTTTTTTGGAAGGGTAATAATACAAATCTCGATGAGAATGAGGGTGATATGATAATAAAGGTTAGGAACCAATGCCTTAAGCTTTCATTTTCGATAAGAAATCAAAAATAACCAAAATCGGATTCTTAGGAAAATTAACTGGTCTAGTCGTTCCTTCATTAAGACGCCAGAATTAGCAGGTAAGTCCCCGTAATACCCTTAATTGGGTAAACTTCTCGGTCAATGCTGTAGGGTATCGCTACGGTTATTAATTCATACCCGGCCCAATGGATGACGAGATTGCGTTGGGGGACAGTTATTTTGTCAGTCAATTTTGAGGTTATTAATGCGGATGCGGTTTGAGATGTTGATAGATAGTATCATTTTGGTTGAAATATATGTCAGTTATCTGTTCGTTTATTACCCGACTGCTGCGGAGCCCAAATGGAGGGTTATGTGTTTGACCAGTATGTACGTTTGTTCCGTTCCTAAGTCCGCTCGTTACTACTGAACGATACATCCGATTTTGATCAATGATACATCGTTAGATTCGTCTTGATGGCGCGAGTGTCACTGGGTACGTAAAATTTGTAAAAAGAACAAAATTGCGGATTTATCTACTTTAATAGGCGGTATTTTTTGCACCGCAATCGGATTATTTTTTAGGTAAAAATGTGGTTATTGCTTTCGTAGGTTAACAAAGGTCATATAAATATTTTTATAAGAAGAGAAAAAAATTAAAATTATATATCTCGGGCAGGATTCGAACCTGCATCTCCTCGGCTATCCGGGCCGAACACAGGAGCGTTACCAACTACGCTACCGAGACATAATTTTTAATTTTTTCTCTTCTTATTCTCTTGGAGAAATGAAGAGAACTCTTCAAGTGATGTAGGCATACCTATACCTATAGTCATGGGAGTGTTTTTATAATAACTTGAATTTTTTTATTGATTATTATTCCCTCTTCACGATACATTTTTAGCCCGCTAGCCATCCTACAGCACTATAAACTCTACACACACACACACCCACATACTTACGCTTATGCCCAACAGCAGACTTCAGAGGAGGGCTGCGCATTATGTTTTCATTATAATTTTTTTTTGTTGCCCTGGATATCATCGCATATTTTTTCGTTTTCAAGTGCCCAGATTACGAATATATTCATGAAAGTTCTTAATGTGCTTGTATCTTCATGATTTTTGCATTTCTTATATTTTGAACAATTATCGGCTTATTAAAATTAAAATACAGATTAAAAAAAAATCAGAGCAAATCTCACAAAATCATTGATAGTTTCATGAATTGTGTGCATAAATAGACCCAAAATCTCTTTCATATCTAGGGCAACAAAACCACTGTAGACCAGTGTTATATGTCAAAAAAATCCAGCAATTATAAAAACAATCAAATCACTTTATTGACATAGCCTGAATCAAATTATATTTAAAAACATGCAACTGAAACGTTGTCAAAATAAAGCTGCTTCTACATTGGAATATCTCGTTTGTCCGGGAGCGTATTATTATATTTTTAATAATATTGTGACCACTTAAAATTCGCGCAATGAAAATTCTTTCCTACACTCGATAGAAAGAATATTAAGCGGCGGATACACGCGCTTATTATTTTAATTTCATGTCATAATTTAAAAAATAAACTTCTTCCTCGTTTCCTCATGACTGAGGGTCGAGACCACATTGAAGCCCTTGCTCTATGCACCAAAGCTCTCCACTCCACACAGATTTTGCCTTCCGGATCGAAGCCTGTAGAGTACCCTGACATGCTTGTTTTACATATATAGATACAAGAAATCAAAGTACAAAGTTAGGTTAAAAATCCTATTAAATTATAGAATACAGAAGTCAAAGTAGATGGTAAAATTGATGCCGCTTACTGGGTGCTCCGGTGGACGAGTGGTTGAGTCGCTGGGCCGGAAATCCAGAGGTACCGGGTTCGATTTCCGGTCTGGACACAGGTGATTGCCATTTACTTTTTCTACTTTTAGTACTTTGTAAGTAAGTAACATAAATATGTGGTGTAATTTACCAATGAAGAGACAAAAATGTTTCTTTCTTATAATTCTTCCTGTACTTAAGGCATCCATCGTCCCCCTCTTCTGTTTTATGAGGATCAAATGTTTATTTAAACGGTTCATCTGCTATCCGTGTTGCTAGTCAGACGTTTCAAAGTAAAATTTTGTAAGCGCATTTACGCATAGTTTGTTATGGTGTATTTCGATGACAATGCAATGAAAAGCTTTTATTATTTCATTTAAGGAAAGCATAACTCATTTCATTCAAGGAATCTCTCATTCATACACCGACATAAATATAACAAAACATCCTCGATCTAAAAAGGAAAGGGATGTTTTCCTCACTTGTTGCTTTTCTTTCGTGACGCGTCATACTTTATTCAAAATCCTCGCACAATGTGAACCTCCCTTTACACGTTCTACCGAAACCATGTTTTTCTTTCATTAATTTTTCTTTCAACTGGCCGGCAGATGTACAAAAGATTAATATCTAAAAAACTTTTTAATTAACGCTGGTACGATGCGAAATTATGTGTTCAACGTTTTTATGCCACTGTTAAGACGTCCGTGATGAAATCTTTGGGTACCGAGGTATCTTTTAATATTGCATCTTAACTCAGATCAACTGAATGATGATGAAAGAGGAAAGTTAGAACGTTTACTGGTTTTCTTTTTTTGTACTACCTAGTAGCAATCGTAGAAGTTAATTAAAATATGTAAGGTAAACGTCCGTGCTCGACACTGTCCCAGTAGTCGCCAACGTCAACGTTAAGTCATTAGCAATAGAGGTGACAGCAGTGCCGACTATTGGGCATTAGCGTGTCGAGCACTAGGACGTTTACCTTAGGCTTGGAATTTCTTTACATGATACAATTAGAAATAAGGAAGGATTCGTAGAAAAACCAAAGTTGCACCAACATAAATACACTCGCGGTTAAAGAATTCGGTTCACCATAATTTAAATATTATAAATAGGTGTTTTTCAATATTTGACTCTTGTTTCATTTACATAATATACTATTCTTCAATATCTGGCTGTATTAGCAATATCCGCTAACCCATCATAAAGATATAATTATTCAAAAATGGTGATTATATTTCATGGGTTTTTACGAGTTTATTAGAATTTATTTATAAGGTGATGCATAATTAAGGTAAAGCTATGAAAGTGGTTTTGAATTATGTTTACAGCTAGATTTGTATCTAAGTAAGGTATTTTATGAGGAATAAAACATAAGAAACTGTTAACAATAGTTTTAATACTTTTTAGATATTATTGTCCAAGACACACATTAAAATACGTATATTTATTAATTAATATACACACAAATGTATAATTTAAATTAACTAGATAGTAATTCAACCATTAAACAGTCTAATTATAACAAATAATAATCATTAAAAATAAGGTACTTAACTTTCGGCTCAGCACCTCTCAGCTTGATTGACTCCACAAAAAGTGTCACATTATGCTTTGAACAAGCATTTTATAGCATAAAAACCCACCGTGATCCAACTTTGGAATCAACCAATCAGGTTTAAACACCAATAGGATTCACTGACCAATCAACGACGAGAGGACAAGCCAACCATTTGGTACCAAGTAATCAAATCAGTACTTATATTCAAATATTTCACAAATAAGGCGAACATTTGTAATTATCCTAATGTAATATTATTAACATCATTTATACAGTTAGTTGTATGTTTATTTTCTGATAATAACAATAAATTGTAATAACACAACTTAAACTGATCCACTCGCGGCAACCTTAGACAAGAAACGTCATTCTGGGCCGTTACGGATTAAATGAACAAAACATTGTCTTTAATATTGTAAAACACCTTAACAATTGATTATTTTCATAATAAATATATCAGTATTAATTTAGTATCTATCACGGCCAGACTGACGGTAATTCGTCCTCGAAGTACAACAAAAAAAAAATAGAACAATTAACTACTTATGATCACTATAATTATGTAAAGTAGTTTCATTTAAAATATTAATAAAATATATTTCTTTTTTAATTTCAGTATAATGCTTAGTAGTAATTTGTACTTTCCATGATAATCATCTAATATAGTTATTTAGTGGGTATTTGCCAAATACATAGACGTGCCAATCACATTCACCCGCTGCTAGTGAGGACAATTGGCATCAAGCATCTGGCCGACCAGCGAATACCAAGTAGATTTATAAAGGGTATTATTCGTCCAATTGCCAAATCATACATAGACATACCAATCACATTCACCCGCTGCCAGTGAGACCGATTAGTACCAAGTATGAGGCCGACCAGCGTCATATACATTACATGTTCTCATTTTATAATTTTTTTTTTTTATTACAGGTGATAAACAATTATACTGTACAGAATGTTATAAATAAATCAGAATCATCAATAGAATCAACAGTCGAATAAGATAATGACACTATTTACATATGGATTTTTATTGATTAATGGCATCTTCAACAGCAATATTTTCTTCCACCCACTCTCCGGGCCAAAATCTTAATTTTTCTTTAGCAATAACTATGTTTCTCAGATTTCCTATACCTCTCAGGGCAAAACGGTCATTGGGAAGAATTATGGATATTTCATACGGTCCCTTAAACTTTTGTTCTAACTTATTATTACGTCGATGGTCTTGATTTACGTAAACTAAATCTCCTACATTATAACTCCTGTTATTTCGTCTGCTTGAATCAAAACGTTGTTTAAACCTTTCTGAAATTTGTGTTAACCGTTGTTTGGCTAGTGCACGATCAGCTTGTACATCAATAAGCGGCTCATCATCTTCATTAAGGACATCATTTAGTCGAACTTGAACACACGGTATATTCCCTTCTACTCCTATTAATAATCGTAACGGAGTAAAGCCGGTGGATTTCTGAACCGTGGTATTTATGGTTTGCTGTACTTTCCACAGATCGTTCGGCCAATCAGACAATTCATTACACATTGTATTTAACATGTTAGTCATAGTCGCTACGTATCTCTCTACTTGCCCATTACTACGAGGTGTGCCGGTTGCTATCATGTGGTGTTCGATATTTAACTCTCTAAACAGGGACTGGATTTGTTGAGAAGTGAAATTTGTGCCTCTGTCAGTAATAACTAATGAAGGTGTACCAAATAATGTGATGGTTTCTCTTATAATTGGAATTAATTCCTGAGTATTTAAAGTTTTAAGTGGCTTCAGTAAACAAAATTTAGTGAACCCATCCACTATCAACAAAACATGTTTGTAACCTTCATTAGTTGCCCTGAATGGACCAGTGCAATCCAAATGTATGGTATGGAATGGGATTGCAGTTTTATCAATGGGATTTAAATAGCCTTGTTTCGGACCCGAGTGCCCTTTTCTCTGAGTACAAATTAAACAATGATAAATGTATTTTTTGATAAAAGCTGACATACCAGGAAACCAGAAATATTGTCTAATTTTGTGCAATACTTTGTCGAACCCCACATGACAGTTTTCATCGTGGAAAAGTCTTAAAAGGCTCAACCTATAACCTTTTGGTACAAACAACCTAGGGTCCGCGCCAGGCTCTGTATTATAGCATAATAAGTTATTTTTAATTATATAGCGATTTTGATCCAAGTCACCTGACGCTAACTGTGTCATTAAGGTTTGTGTTTCCAAATCATTATCCTGAGCACGTTTTAGCCAAGACCGTGAAACATTGTTATCAATTTCAATGAGATTTACTTCAGGTAATGAAAGACTCCTTTTCGGATGTGGGGTCTCAACGGGGTTGCGGCTAAGGAAATCTACATGGCTAATAAATTTACCCTTTTTGTAAACTATATCGAATTTAAAGTCCTGCAACAAAGTCCACCAGCGGGCTACCCTTGGTGACAAATCTCTTTTGGTCATGGTTGATTTTACAGCGTTACAATCTGTGACTATTTTAAAGTCGATACCAAGGAGATAGACACGAAAATGTTTCAAAGCGTTGTAAATAGCCAAAGTTTCTAGGTCATACGAACAGTACCTAGACTCTGCTGGGCTAGTTCTTTTGCTGTAATATGCAACGACTTTATTCACATTATCGACCTTCTGCAAGAGAATTGCACCATAACCTGTTGAACTGGCATCAGTATGTAGCTGTTGGTAGACTTGGGTCGAAAATTGTCAATAACGGTTGAGAGATGAGATGATCTATCACATACTTCCTAGCGGCAACCTGAGTTGGACCCCACTCCCATTTTTGATTGTTTTTCGTTAATTTTGAAATACAGGCAGTTCGTGAAGCAAAATCAGGGATAAACTTCCTAAAATAACTGGCGAGACCCATAAATTGTCGGACTTGTTTGACATTCTTAGGAACAGGGGAGTTGGCTAAAGCCTTAACTTTAGTCTCACTGGGTCTAACACCATCCTGAGATATATGTCTACCTAAATATTCAATGCTTTCGACAAAAAATTTGCATTTTTTGAGATTTATTGTAAAACCCGAGGAACTGAGTGCCGAAACTGTTTGCTCTAAATATTTTAATCCTTGATCGATGGTTTCAAAAGGGATCAAAATATCGTCCATGTATACTAGTAAGAATTTTAGATGCTGTACTGCTGAAGAAATTGCTCTTTGGAATACCGATGGTCCATTACAGATTCCAAAGGGCATTTTCAGGAATTCATAGTGTCCATCTGGTGTTATAAAAGCAGTGTATTTTGTGGAGTTCTGAGAAACAGGAATTTGGTAAAAGCCATTTTTCATATCAATCGATATGAAGTACTTAGCATGTCCGAGTTTATCGATTTGGTCCTCAATGAGAGGGAGAGGATATCGGTCTCTTTCTATCAGCTTATTCAATGCTCTATAGTCTATACACATTCTGTCAGTCCCATCACTTTTTTTTACTAAAATCATGGGACTTGCAAAAGGTGATTTACTTTCCTTAATTATTCCCTTATTTAATAAGTCTTGCACAAGTTCTTTTACCTTTTCTCTCTCTATTGGGGCCAATCGATATGGTCTATAATAAACAATGTCATTATTCTTAAGCTTGATATTTAGCTCTCCTGTTTTAACATTGCCTACAACATCGAACACAGATGGATGTTTTTGAAATATTGCCTTTATCTTATCTTGCAAGTCATTATCTAGATGTGCTAAAGAAACTGAAAGTTCCTGTAACTGTTGTAAGTTATCAACGTCATTAAAACAATTAACCTCTGGGTTCAGAGTTGTGGGCAGTGATTTTCGTACCAGGCGAGAACCTAACGCATCTGTAACAATTTCTATATCAGGAAACTGTACAGCGTTTCTTCCTATAAGGAGATCGTAACGGAAACCATTATCATTAACAACATAAATATCAAGTTCAATACATAAATCATCTAATCTTACAGGTACCGTTATCTTTGCAAAAACATCTAAACTACCCTCACCTATTCCACAGAGACTAAAATAGCATGGTAATAAGGGGCACCCAAGACGCTTTGCTATAGATTCCTTGATTATACTACAATTTGCTCCAGTATCAATAAGTGAATTAATTTTTACATCAAGAATAGTTACTTCAGTTAGTTTGAATTCGGATTGTCTAAAAAATTTACCTCCTTAACTGTCGAAGCATTATTTTCATTACTTGTTTTTGGTTTATATCTGCAAATTGAATCGGTATGGCCTGGTTTTTTACAAAAAGAGCAATATCTTTTGTGAAATTCGCTAGTTTTTTGTTCTTGTGACTCTTGGCCGGTTTTGGGAACTTCTTTTTTAAAACATTGCGTCTTGGTATGACCCTGTTTACCACAAGAGTAACACTTCACGACGTCATTTGATCGATTATCTAGTCTAGGGCGCTTAGAAGCGTTAAGACCGGAATCCTTGGAATCCTTCCCACTTTGCTCTAAAGGGCGTTTTTTCGCTTTTGTGTAGGACGAAAACAGGGCAATAAGTTCGGAGGTTGTCTTGACATTATTGTTAAAAGATGCCATACGAACATTTACATCTATTATACCACCACACACCAGCTCTATTAGCTGCGCCTCGGTGAAAGAAATCTTAGTACTTTTGAAAAGTCGAATTTTTTCCCTAGCGTATTCACAGTAGGAGTCAGCAGCTTCGGATGAATACAGCACAGCTTTCTGAAGTTTTTCAGAAAGATTTTTCTTTTCCGGATATAAATCGGTCAATTCCGTACGAAAATTTGTCCAAGAACGGCCCTCTGTAGGGTCCCATGATTCATACCATACTAAAGCAGACCCCTTAAGGGCCTTACCTGCCTTCGCAACGGCCGCGACGCCACTCCAGCCAAATTCCTTGGAGAGAGCTTCTATCTTGATGCACCAGGACTCGGCGCCGCAGTCACTTGTAGCCGGATCAAACGTTGGCAGAGCGATGTCATCGTCTTTTCGGCGAGCACCAGAGACAGCATCCTTGATTGCTTTAAGAAGCTCTTGCAAAGCAGCAATATCCATCTGAAACCATTTACAAAAATAATTAGAATTGTGTTGCTGGATAATATCCTCACTTCTGATATTAGAATTTATTTATAAGGTGATGCATAATTAAGGTAAAGCTATGAAAGTGGTTTTGAATTATGTTTACAGCTAGATTTGTATCTAAGTAAGGTATTTTATGAGGAATAAAACATAAGAAACTGTTAACAATAGTTTTAATACTTTTTAGATATTATTGTCCAAGACACACATTAAAATACGTATATTTATTAATTAATATACACACAAATGTATAATTTAAATTAACTAGATAGTAATTCAACCATTAAACAGTCTAATTATAACAAATAATAATCATTAAAAATAAGGTACTTAACTTTCGGCTCAGCACCTCTCAGCTTGATTGACTCCACAAAAAGTGTCACATTATGCTTTGAACAAGCATTTTATAGCATAAAAACCCACCGTGATCCAACTTTGGAATCAACCAATCAGGTTTAAACACCAATAGGATTCACTGACCAATCAACGACGAGAGGACAAGCCAACCATTTGGTACCAAGTAATCAAATCAGTACTTATATTCAAATATTTCACAAATAAGGCGAACATTTGTAATTATCCTAATGTAATATTATTAACATCATTTATACAGTTAGTTGTATGTTTATTTTCTGATAATAACAATAAATTGTAATAACACAACTTAAACTGATCCACTCGCGGCAACCTTAGACAAGAAACGTCATTCTGGGCCGTTACGGATTAAATGAACAAAACATTGTCTTTAATATTGTAAAACACCTTAACAATTGATTATTTTCATAATAAATATATCAGTATTAATTTAGTATCTATCAAGTTCGATCTAAACCTGAAATTGCTATTATTTTCAATGTTACTTTTGCAGACAATATCTAAAATGAATTAAAGATCAAAACGGCATTCAATAAAAAAAAATGTCCGTGAGTGTAGGTAGTTAAAACCAAATTAAACTGAATTAACTGTGAGAAAACTGATGTGGCAAAAGGCTATACCTATCACTCAAAAAACGTATGAAAGCTTGACTAAGGAGACTCTAACCAATAATGCAGCGTGGGTCAGAAGGCAGGCTGCCACTCGGTTAAAGTTCGCCAGATACAGAATGCGGGCGACCGTTCGTTGTCGAACCCTTTCGGAAGCATTATGTTTAGAAGTGGACCTCTCAGTTGACCATACAACTTACGTATAATCTTCTTAGTCGCATCCGTCGTGTCCCTCTGGTGATCGTGGTGGTCATCGTTCTAGCACAAATACATTGCCGCTATCGACTCCGGTCTTAAGAGATGCAGGGCCCCTAGGGACTTGGTATTGAGAAAGCAGGCCATGGTTCTGCGCTTATATTAAGGGTCCACCGCTGGGGCTTCTCTAGGCAGGCTGGTGTGCCCCTAAGCTTTGGCCTTGTAAGCCTGGGGGAAATCCGGTGCTGCCCGTCCGGAGCGTACAACACAATTAAGAGCTGGAGTATTTGTGAGGTCCAAACCTAGCTAGCTACACTAGGGCATGCAATACCGATATATTTTGAATGTCTAATACCGGGATCCCGGTGTTTGCCAATATAGTCATTCCAGTATTGCATGCCCTAGCTACAACAAAGCTTGAGAAGTCGCAGTTGCCTTCTCCCGCTCCTCATTCTTACACCCATTCTCAATTAAGCTGTATGTACAAACGTTCCTAGTAATACAATAATGACTATCCATCATTCTAATACGTTTAGAGGGTGCAAACTCTTTTGTTTGACAGCACGTCAATGGCCATTTAAGTTAAAAATATTTCGTCCACTCATAAATGTAATTTCTCTTAAACCCAAAAGCCTCTCGTCATTGTAACTCAACGGATATTGTCCTTCAAGCGGACTGAATTATTGAGGGCTTTAGTAGCCGTAGTTTCAGTGGCGTTTAGAAGAAAAACGTAAATGTGTGAACGAGTTTCATGGGTTCTTCCGACCTTATTCCGTCCACCATCAAGTGATTGATGGGCGAGAAAAGACTGCGTCATTCATAAACAATATCGCTCGGTACTCGGATTACCGAAAAAATCAGGGAACTAATGGTTCGCCATTTTAGTTTGCACCTAATACAGGGTGGTACATTAGTGACAATCAAATTAGACTTTTATAAAGTGTCAAAAATAAATTGTATTTTTAACTTTCAAAAGAAATACGGTTCTCAATTCGACCGATGTTATTTTGTATGTTTGTTACGCGATTACTCGATGACAGCCGAACCGATTTGGAAAAGTCTTTTTTTGCGGCTACAGGATCTTGGACAAGTAAAAAGAACTCTTCGAATATTAGGCGCACATACAGCAATTTGGGTATTTTTATAGTAACGCGTGCATTCGTTGTTGAATAGGTTTATTTAGAGTCGTTTATTCGCCTGCACCTCTTCGTTCCCGCATTGTCAAGGATCACTCTGCGTCCGCGCACCCGATCTCTGCTTGCTGCTCCTGAAGCACGTACTGTATCGCGGAAACATTCTCCTCTCGTTCGAGCTCTTCACTACATTAATGACCTTCTCGCATCAGCACCAGATTTGGATGTTTTTGCGAGTAGTTGGCGAATGGTATGTCGTGAATGTCTAAGGTACTGTGAGGCGATGGATAGAAGGCCTTCTTCTGTGATTTATTAATTTTTGTACTGTATAAACTGATTTTTAATGCACAGTGAATTAGTATTAACTGTAATGCTGTGTTGTTATGTTGAAAAAAAAAAATAAAAAAAAAAAATATTATTTTGTATTCATTATTTTTAGCGAAAAATGTATCCCGTACGGTTTTCCAACATACGCTTTATAAAATTAAATTAAATTCGTTAGTGAACGTGACTTCCGTGACATGACATGGATTAGTGGTCGAACACTGTTTCCAAAATGAATAAAATAACCCGCTTCGTGATGTTTTTTTTGCGGTTAGTGTGCGATGAAATAAAATCGATTTGGTGACGTTTAAATAGTGAAATCCTATAATACATATATCTACTCGTATTAACAGAACTTCACTACAATTGGAAAAAGTACTCAATAGAAATCCAGACTTTATTCATTTGAGTGAGTACTAGTTCTAAAATATGCTACTCTAACGTCCGTTGATGTAGAACAATCTTTTTCAAGTCACAAGTGCATTTTCAACGAACATAGAACCTGCTTTGCTCCTGAAAATATGGAAAAAGTGGCCATACTCATTTTACAATTGTAGGTAATTTGAAAATGGAATTGTCCATTTTAAACACACACGTCACTACATGCTTTATGGATGTTACAAACTACTACTGTGGAGCTTACTATTTTTATTATTTGGCCCATAATGTAATTAACATGGTATGACATTTAAAATTTTTGTTTATGATATAATCTTTTATGTATGTATGTAAACACTTTACTGCACAAAATAAGACAAATTACAGGGTTACAAGATTAAGGTACATGTACAAAGGCGAACTTATCCCTTTGAGTTCTTTTGGTGTTATTTAAATGAATGAGTATGTAAAAAGAGGCACCAACATTTTATGTAAGAATGATTTGTGATTCTGAATAAATCCTTTTTTATTTTATTTTATTTATAAACATCATCATAAACACATTAAAAAAACACCATAATTACTCAAGAACATTTATTTTAGTAAATTACACTACTGAGTCTCGAAATGGTATTATTAGTTTCATTTTCACTAATCGATGACCAGAAAACTCTGCGTCATTCGGAAACAATACTCCTTAACGCGGATTACCGGAAAAATCAGGCGGAATGAATTGCTGCTAGCTTATTCGGAATTTTGGATATACAAGGTGAAACAATGACTAAGGCATTTTGATAGTAAGAATCTTCGTATTGCTTGCTAGAATTTTGAGTTTATAAATTCATTTTTATGTCATCCAAGAGTGTAAGTAGCATATTTCGCCCGCTACGGAAGAGAATCCCTCTTGCTGGCCAGGGCAAGATACAATCGAAGAGCTCTTTGCAAAATCAACATAACTGACTAGACTGGTTGATACTTACAGAGAAACATTTTTAATTACAGTAGGTGGCAACCAGCTAAGTTAGTTATGTTGTTTTTGTAAACATTCCTTAAATTTTATACACACCACGGGCGGTAATAAAGGAGGCCTAAGATTGCATATTTATGCGACCCTAACAGCTGCAGATGCAATTTATTGTACTTACCTACATTAAATAAACGGATGAATAAATGAAATAAGTCTGTATTGCACGAAAGAAAAAGCCACACTTTATTTTATACTGTTGTTGTACTTTGACCCAGTCATTTCGAACATTCGAGGTCGCAAAAAATCGCACAACGCTGAATATGTTGGGATGTTGTTAGGATACATATAAGTAGTGTAAACTCAATTTTGCAGTTTCGAAAAAGTTGTGCTAAATGTATGGTGGTCGAAAAACACCGAAATTTTCGGTCATTTTTCAGAGTTTGGTTTATACCTTCTAAAAAATGGGTTGTAGGGAAAAGTTGTCTATGACACTATTGAAGTAGATAAAATTTCTCACAATATGAGTGTAATTTTAATTCTGTATGATTAGAAAATGTTGAGATATGGTACTTCAAAAAATAGCCATTTTTCCTAAAAAGTTCTAATTTGTACTTTTAGCTATATTTCAACCCAAATATTGGCTGAATTACTCATCCGTTGATAAAATTGTCTAAAAAAGAGTTATAAATCAGTTATTCAGCTTCATTTTAAGACTAAGTCGAACCCTGTCCAACCAATAGTTCTCCAGTTATCGAATAATAACGAATCATTAGAGAACTCTCATTTCTGAAGAATAGTGCTCATAACGTAAATTTTATTTTCCATGTAATGTTCGTTATAAATGGGACTGAGTTTACATTTATAAATCTTATTTATTTAAAATCATCTGGAGATGTATCGACATAATAATGTAAGTAACGATAACGTGTAACAAAACAGTTGTTGAAATTTACCCCATAACGCCCACTTTTTAACATCAAGACGAATGGTATAATGTATTAAGTGGAGTTGATAACTTACTTAATGTTTACTATGATTGAGTCTTAAGTAATCTATAACAAATATTTATATGACAGTTTGAGTAGATGACTTTTTTGGATAAGTTGAATATCGTCAACAATCTGTGATTGGTTACAAACATATTAAGTTGAGAAGTTCATTTGACGCTATTATTTCTCGTAAGGCTTACGTCGGCACTCTATATTAGCTCCACCCCCGTGGGCACCCTGCTCGTGGGGCCATTTTAGAGCCAGTTATTCTACCACATTTTTTCATTTCGATGGACTGGGACGTAACATGCATGCACCACTGCAACGCACATATTCCGAGCTCTTAGTTGACTTCTGCGGAGAAATACGCGACATAATGTAAATTAGTATTTCATTTAACCAATCACAGATTGTTGACGATATTCAACTTATCCAAAAAAGTCATCTACTCAAACTGTCATATAAATATTTGTTATAGATTACTTAAGACTCAATCATAGTAAATATTAAGTTAGTTATCAACTCCACTTAATACATTATACCATTAGTCTTGATGTTAAAAAGTGGGCGTTATGGGGTAAATTTCAACATCTGTTTTGTTACACGTTAGGTTTAGGTTTAAAGACATTTATTCTCATATAAGATATACATCACTTCCATGAGAACATGGTTATTACACAAATATATGTACAGTCAAGGAATTTAATTTCCAACCCACCTAAGGTCCAATATCGTATAGCATACTGTCATCATAAGAGCTAGCTAGACTACGACGTTACTTTGACATATCACACGCATTGTTTTGTGTCAGTAACTAGGTAACAGATTAACAACGTTGACATGGTGAACTGAAATTTGGAACGTCAAGGCACTATCAAAAAAGGTCGACAACCGCGGAATCGAAATTCGAAGAAAGTCCATCTTTCTCGCTCTTGCAATATTCGAATGAAAGGAACGCAGATAACGAAATTTAGATTATCGACGTTTGTGGTAGACTTTCCGGAGTCTGGATTCGGAATTATTTTAAAATGTTCTCGATTGACACTGACATCCACTGACACGTATTCGTAATTAGATGAGCAAATGACTTCGCAAAGAGGTTATCTTTAATATGCAGTGACAAATAATACGTATTGACATTTAAATACTGTTACTGAAATAGAAATTTCGACCTTAATGCATTGTGAATGCCTAACAACATTTCAATGAAAAGGGTAGGAAATTAAATTCCTTGACTGTATTTAACTTGTTTGTTGTCACCGCAAGAATGCAAAATCATATTAAAGTTGACAACACATACAGTAAAATAAAATTAAACAATGAAAAATAACAAGAAACGTTATCGTTACTTACATTATATGTCGATGTATCTCCAGATGATTTTAAATAAATGAGATTTATGAATGTAAACTCAGTCCTATTTATTACGAATATTACATGGAAAATAAAATTTACGTTATGAGCACTATTCTTCAGAAATGAGAGTTCTCTAATGATTCGTTATTATTCGATAACTGGAGAACTATTGGTTGTACAGGGTTCGACTTAGTCTTAAAATAAAGCTGAATAACTGATTTAACTCTTTTTTAGACAATTTTATCGAAGGATGAGTAATTCAGCCAATATTTGGATTGAAATATAGCTAAAAGTACAAATTAGAACTTTTTAGGAAAAATTGCTATTTTTTGAATTACCATATCTCAACATTTTCTAATCATACAGAATTAAAATTACACTCATATTGTGGGAAATTTTATCTACTTTAATAGTGTCATAGACAACTTTTCCCTACAACCCATTTTTTAGAAGGTATAAACCAAACTCTGAAAAATGACCGAAAATTTCGGTGTTTTTCGACCACCATACATTTAGCACAACTTTTTCGAAACTGCAAAATTGAGTTTACACTACTTATATGTATCCTAACAACATCCCAACATATTCAGCGTTGTGCGATTATTTGCGACCTCACCCCGATTTTTATGTTCGCCACGACGGGGGTACTTGTTAATCCAAACAAATTGAAATTAAACGTCCACCGCCTCCTTTATGTGACCACGTCGTCCGATAAATTGCGGAATGTCCCGATAATGCGCAAAAACGGGTCTGTCCCGCTTGCGCCGGACGTGTGGGGCCCATAACTCATGCTCGGACGCTCGTTGGCAAGATGGTTCTACTTGGCACCTGTTCGTTGTATTACCTGAAGAGCTAGAAATAAACCGGCCAAGTGCCGTTAACCAAGAAACGCCGAAAATTACACGTTTTTTTTCGCCGCCCTTAGGTTTTTAAGTTTATTTGTTGTTTTAAAAAATAATAATTTTATAACTAGGTACTATTTATTATCCAAGTGTACTTAAATCTAACTTAAATTAAAAGGACGCAAGGTAAGTTTTTATTCACAGACAGGGAACTTTGCCTATCCCTAATCGAAGCATAGCTCAGTCGATTGTCATATTTGTAATCCGTCGGAAAAGTAAATAAATATCGGGGAACAATTTTACACAAATCGAGCTAGTCCCAAACTAAGCAATGCTTGTCTTATGGGTGCTAAACGACGATATACATACTTATATAGATAAATACGTACTTTAAAGGGCGTGTAGGCAAGCTAAAATATAATTAACTTGCATTAATTATAATCTCATTATTAAATTGCCCGTTGGGGCCGAAAGGTTCTCGAATGGAGACCACAAATCGGCAAGCGCAGCGTCGGACGTCCACCAAGAAGATGGACAGATGATCTGGTTAAGGCTGCTGGCTCACGGTGGATGTAGGTTGTTTCCAACCGAACTAATTGGAAATCTATGAGGGAGGCCTATGTCCAGCAGTGGACGTCCTATGGCTGAAATGATGATGATGATGATTAAATAACTTCACCTTCTAACGTTAAGCACAGTATTTAAATACACTATCGACTCACCCCTTGGTAAAAACTCGATGACACAGACAGGCTAGTTTTCATCGGGAATCATCCTCTGAGGAGATGAAAAGAAAGATGGAAGTTTGTATGTGGAACCAGAACCAGTCTCAACTGTGTAAAACTCGAGTTTTACGAAGACGAATTGGCGGGTAAAAGCTAATTATTATGCAAAAAAAAACTTCCTCAACATATCCTTCAACAAAAAAACCAAAATTTGTTTTCTACCGACCACTTTCCTAATCGCGTGAAATGTCTACACGTCGACATTGGCAAAATACCCTCCGCTAAATCAGCAAGGAGTGAAAGCCATTAGTTGAAAAAAATTAAATTAAAATAGTAATAACAACAGTGCCATAAAGAACAAACCGTCTTGTAGCAAAACATTACATGCCGGAATATCACAGATGAACAACATCGCAAAGACCAGAGCATAAATAGCACCGACGTAAATTATACATTTTTTTCTACTCCGGTACTTTTATCTGTTTTTACTTGGTCTGGAACACTATAAGAATATACATAATATGAGTTCAGAGAAGTCTATACTCTATTCCCCATAAAAGCACTTGTATCTTTATAGTCTCAAAAAGATACTGCTAGCAGCCACAGACTTCTAAATCTAGGTTAAACTTAGGTCAAGGATTACGCGTTCAATACTAAATTTACAATAAAAATGCACAATTACCAACTTAACAGACAAATAAATTCCTGCGGTTTAAAATATTTTTAATATCGTCACTGCGTGTCACTAACGAGTATACGTCAAATTAAAAACAAAGTTTACCATAGACACATGCTTATCATATTGTCAGTCATATGTCATATTTGCCTTGTTTGCGAGCTATGTTTAATTTTGTATTTTATATTTTAAAACCTAGTCGTAGAAAAAGTATTGTACGCAACGTTGTATAATTAAGTCAAAAAACGCTCATTGCGTCTCTATTTGCGATACTCGCCGCCGCGGCGACTCGTATCGTAACCTAACCCACGCCATTCGCATATTTTGACCCTACTTATACAACTGTTGCATAAAATACTATTATTGTAGTGGTTTAAACAGTAGTACACTTAGGATAAACATCATGAGGAACTTGCACATTAATCGCCGTGATCATCATAACTTCAACCTAAAGATGCCCTTTGAATATACTACAGTCCTAAACCAAAAGGACGCACCTAGAAAAAATTTTTTGCATACTTGTATAGAAAATATCGCCTACTGACTGCAAAAACTCTCCAAAAAAAAGTCATTTTTTTTTCATTTTTTCCTTGGCAGGTACTAAGTACGTGACAAAAAAATGAACAAAATGGATTTTTAAGAGATGTGGCCGTATTGCAGTCAGTAGGCGATGTATCAATGCATCATATGACATTTCCAAAAATAACCACATTTTTACTAAAAAAAACCCGACCGCGGTGCACTTTGAAACTGCATAAAATCCGCCATTTTGTTTATTTTAACAAACTTCATACCGTAAGGTCGGGGTACTTTGGCCAAATATAGGGTAACTTTGCCCACCTTACAACTTTCATATCTCAAATCTATAACGTCTGATAATAAACATAAAAACATGAACGGTCAGCTAAAACCAACCACATGGCAATGTGCCGTAATTTAAATGCAATAATAAAACCTGAATTGAGTTAATCCGTATTGGTCAAAGTTACCCCCCAGGGCGAAAGTACCCCGACCTTACGGTACCCAGTGACACTCGCACCATCAAGACAAATCTAATGATGTATCATTTATCAAAATCGGATGTGCCGTTGAGTAGTTACGAGCGGACACAGGAACGGACATACATACATACTTACATACATACATACATACAGGTCAAACACATAACCCTCCTTTGGGCTTCGCCGCAGTCGGGTAAAAAAGGCCGAGATCGCAGGAGTTTGCGGCCCGAGCTGCAAGCGAGGGACGTAAATATGCGATCGAGGGCTTTCTTTATTACTTCCCGTGTTGTGTACATCATTTTATGTCTACAATTGACCAGAAAGCGGCTTTTTCCGTACGCGCAGCGTGCGGAAAAAGTCACTTTATGGCCAGGTGTGACATAAAATATATAGAAGTTATTTATAAATGTCCCGCAGTGACAACATGTTGTCCGGGAATTTCGGGACATATATTTATAATGTGCGAGCGGGATACCTGTAGCCTGATTTGTTTCGAAACCTTTAAGTTTAATAACGTTTGAGTGACAGCGGGTTTGGCGGTTCAGGATGAAACAGAATCATAATTAGGTATAATTTATTCTCGTAAAAAATACGTAATAAGTATTTGTTTCTCGTTCAGATGAGTTTAATTCTGAATTACCGAAACGAAATTACAGTTTAGTCCCCATTTTGCACATTTTTATTTTTTAAGCAAAACTTCGTTATATGTACAATCGAATACACTGTTAACTGTACATTTGTAAAGGAAAGTCAACTCTATTGCAACGTGTTAAAGTACATGGGTAGTCAGTTAACAGTATTTCGTTTGTACAGTTAGCGTCAAATAGTCTGCAGCATCCAAAGCGCCGTATACCTACAGGTTGTTATATTGAACGTAAATACAAATTAAGCAATTCCGGCTCAGTTAACTACAGAGAACAAAACGCACGAATTTAGTTATTAAAATAAATCGTATTTACCTGTTGCTAGTTTGCTAACAGAATAAAAAAATTAAAATCTCGTCGTGTGGTCACCCATCATGACGTCACGCTTACCTGACCTGTTTGTTTTTGTCAGTGGAGGCAGGAGGCGTGCGACCGATCGTTGTGGAAATCTTTGAGAGAGACCTATGTTCAGCAGTGGACGTATCAAGTTCCATGGTTCATCAAGATAATAGAAAATCACGAGAAAATCTTAGATTTTTTTATCAAAAATACACAGGTGCTCAACACTTTTGGCCAAGGATCAGTGGCGTGGCGTAAAAGATATCCTTGGGCAAGCCGATGCAAATTTGGCGTACATTTTCCTTAAAAGCTGTAGAATAAGGTGGTCAAATGCCTGATATTAGGCAACCCGGTAGGAATCGAGTTCTTTAGACGCCCCGCCAATGCCAAGGATACACTTTACCAGACTCAGCCAAAGCAAAAAAGAGACAGACATTTAACTTATTTCACCTCCACGGACGGATGAAGTGTGTCCACTAGTAGGATATAAAGTCATTGGCCTCTCCGCTATCCCTAACCAGGATTAGTTCGCCGCTACGTGGATTTATTACTCCTATCTTTTATGTTTACACTTTTGGACAATAATAGTAGATTGTTCAACTAGGGACTAAAACAAGCCATAATGACACGAGGTGTTTAGTCACCCGAGCGTAGCGAGGGTGACTATAGATCGAGTGTCATTATGGTTGTTTAGTCCCGCGTTAAACACTCTACTTTTCACTTTGAATGCGAGGAAAAAAACGACGTTCTATTACACAAAATTACAATATTTATTGTTCCGTACTTTCGGTATAAAGTTGCACTATACAGATTAATTGTTGAAATATTGTGCTCAATACGATTAATGAACATTCAAAAAGCAAAGATTTTTTTTTCCGCGGTTCTTTATTTTTTTTTTACTTAGTGAAGTCACTCAGGCTTTAAATGCTGGCATTTTTAGCCAACAGGTTCAAACGTGAAAACTACCTATTTTAAAACTAATTGGATCATGCAAAATAAAATTAAGTTACCCCTAATCTAGTTAAATTGATTTATATTCGTAATAATTAATCATTATTACTATACTAAATCGTTATTTTTTTAATATTTTTGCACAGTTGTCTTTTTAGGTTATTTTCACACCCAAAAATTGTCTATACACAATCACTAAAAATGGCGACAATATTCCAACCACAAACACCCCGATTGGCTGTTTAGGGGTTTTCAAAGTCAATTAAAAAAAAATACTTTAATCCCTAGAGATTAATAAGGAACTTTAGTCCCGATATACAGAGACTAAATTAACATTTTAAGAGC
The DNA here is from genome assembly GCA_947034925.1 of Eudemis profundana. Taxonomy (NCBI): domain Eukaryota; kingdom Metazoa; phylum Arthropoda; class Insecta; order Lepidoptera; family Tortricidae; genus Eudemis; species Eudemis profundana. The sequence goes on along the minus strand of OX344805.1, from coordinate 20,194,606 downwards.
ATGAGAAGTGAAATAATAATTTATGCAACACCTGACCATAAAGTGGCTTTTTCCGCACGCTGCGCGACATAAAATTATGTACCTGCCCTCGATCGCATATTCCCCAAGCCCCAAACCCATCACCGCAAACTTCTGCGATCTCGGCCTTTCTTTGTATTACCACCCTAGTTGTGTAATGTACTATAATCCCGGACAATATAATAGCTGGTTTCAGTACCCGGAACTAAAACAATTCAAGGCAAACGACCTAGTATTATATAATAAGTTTATCATAATGCCAAAGTAGTCCAATTAGCAATAGAGGTGACTGCAGGGTGTCACTGTCTAATGACTTGACATTGAAACAATAAATATTTTTCTTATCGGTCCAACCGTCTTTAAGTAATCGGGACACACATAAAAAAAATATTCCGACGAACTGAGAATCTCCTACTTTGAAGGCGGTTAAAAATGAATCGATAATAATTTATTAATAATAAACGTACTTACATTTTATACTGTTTTTAAGCAACGGCTACGTGAACGTTCAAAAATTCTAACGAAGAAAGTGAAAGTTAGGTACCATGTTTGTGTCTAGAAAAAACGACTATAATATAAATCAATAATAATATGCTTAAGTCATTAATAATGTGCTTAATTTTTCAAAAACGGGGGTATGAGTGTTTATTCTTAATACTTCTACAATCCTACTCGTATTTTAAAATAACTAGATTCACTAATCATCACAATTTCAACCTTGTAACGTCTACTGCTAAACATAGGTCTGCCCCAAAGACTTTGCCAAAGGCGTTGCACGCCTAGTGCCTCCATCGACTTCCGGCGACCTTAACCAGACCATCTTGCAATCGAGAACCTTTACGCCTCATCGGCATAAGCTAATAATTTTCCAGTTTTCGCTGCACTCAAGTGTATTTGAGCAAAGTTGGCAGCTAGCCTCGTTTCAAATTTAAAAAGTACACTTAGTTAATATAAGTTATAACTAGGAATCTATTTGTAGTAGTTATGGCTAGGAGTTTGTTTAGGAAAAGGTCTTTATATTAATAAATGGCTACAACTCTTTATTCAATTTATGCCACTTTGTTAAATGGGTAAGTCACTCTTGATTGTGACTTCATTTTATGTTGAATTTTAAGTTACTACCAAACGAGCCAATTTCGTCAGTCAATCTATAGAGGCAGCTGTTTACAATCTTATCAGATTGCTCCGTTCCAATTAGGTAGCCGACGAAATTGGCTCATTTAAAACAAGCTAGACTTTCCAAAACTGTATATAACAGTTGTTTTTTTAATTATCAAAGATAAGACCCATTAGCGCCACCTTAGTTGTAGAAAAATGTTTTTTACATGACCCAGCTACGGGGATAGAAAATTCCAATTCCTGTCCAGACGAAAAATTGTGTACACATCACATCACGGGTAATTATAAAGACCACAAATTCACTTAAGGTCTTAAGTCTACGAGCTACGGTTCTGGACACGAACACTTTCTATCTGGGATTGTTTTACTGTCCTTGGTCTGTTAGTAGGGCATGTAATACCGGTAAATTTTGTGCCTATGGCTAAAACCGGGACCAGTATAGGCCCATACAAGTAATACCGGTATTGCTTGCTTTAGTGTGCTCTATACAGGGTGATTTCTGGGTTGTGGAGCAAGAAAATAAGGCATAATACAATATTCAAAAATGAACCTAATGGTGTTAATTATTAATTTGTAATTTCAATATTCAACAACAAATAAACATCAATAATCAACAATATTTGTAATTATTTTTCAGATTATAAGTAGTTAAAAACATTTTTGCACAAAATTCGGTCACCCTACTCAATGTGACGTCTTGTCGCTTCCCATACCGCGTATGTCAAAAGTCATAGGGTGACCATGATTTACTTAGTTTAAGATTAATTTTACTTGAAAATAAGAAAATTGTAATTAATGCTGTTTTGATCAAATACTATCATAAGATAATAATAAATAATAAAATGTGTATTTATTTAGGTATAAACCCATTGGTACAAAATAATATTATCACAATTACAACAATTAATTAAACAAATATCAAAATTACAACAAATTAAATTAAATTAAATCAATTACAATAAAAATTAATTAAATCACATTACATTTACTTTTACAATTACAATTAATTACATTAATAAAATAATAAATAATTTAAATAATTAAAGCCAATAATTTGGAATGTCTACTAACACTAAGACTACCACTTCATGACAGACACCTCACTCTTGAAGTAACACGTGGAAGACGCCGTAATTATGTAGTTAGACGATTCGCTCACCCTTCTGACAAATGACCAATGTCTCTTGCGTATTATGGCGAAAAAGTCGTCAACTCTGTTCAAAGCGAACTCTGTGCCAGACGCACTACACCGCCACGGTAGCCTTAGCATCGCACGAAAAGCGCGATAAAATTGACCAGTTATAGAGAATAGAGTCAGAAAAACTGGTCCGGGATCATGACGTGGAAATCACCCTTATAGGTTAACGCGGGCTAATTATACGCAACTCGACGACAAATCAAAAAAAAAACATTTTTTTTCCAATTTTTTTTGTCAGGTGTCACTAGTACGTCACAAAAAAAATGAAATAAAATTGATTTTTTTTTTAGATGTGGCCGTATTGCAGTCAGTAGGCGAAATATGCGCCTATTTTGCATGGTGGGTCGATGGCACTACTCTGTGTTGTAGTGTGCTGTATAATACTATCCCTCGTAGGTCTGGTGGCAAAAATATGGTATCCCTCATTCTGCGTATTCCTATTTCAGTTCCCAAAATGTAAGCTGTCAGGAAAATGAGGAACCGCCCGGGTGGGACTTGTACGGCGTGATACGCGACTCTAGCTAGTAATACGAGTCACCATGTTATTAATGGCAGTTCTGAAGGTCTCATTTAACAGACAAACATAATTTTCCTCCATATATAGACACAAGAAATGAAAGTACATAGAAAAACTAAATGGCACTCACCTGTGTCCAGACCGGGAATCGAACCCGGTACCTCTGGATTTCCGGCTCAGCGACTCAACCACTCGTCCACCGGAGCACCCAGTAAGCGCCCTCAATTTTGCCATCTACTTTGACTTCCGTATCATTCTGTTTTAATAGGATTTAACCTAAAAATGTGGTGTAATTTACCCGCATTAAAAACCAATGAAGAGACAAAATGTTTCTTTCATATAAAGTATAATTTTCCTCCGTCAAAATTACAGTTGTGCAAACTATCCACTTTTAAAGAAGAAAAATTAAAGGTATCAGTATGGTTTGCGGAAGATTAGTATATTTACCCCATCTGGCATATGTGTAACCACTACGCCTAATTGGCGGCACCTTTATTTTAAATTATAGATTTTTTTAAGTGGGTAGTTTACACAACTCTAATATCGACAGCGAAAAAATTTAAAATATTTTTTCTCAGTCTACTTGCGATCACGAACGTTGACAAGGGATACGAAACGTCGTACATAAATTGAAGCAACACGATTTAATCCTTTCAAATTATTTTATAAATTAGAATGAGTGATAATCGCGGAAAGCGAAGACAGTGGCCTTTGTGTTATTTACGTACACCGCAGTTGGGTCCAACAACATTATGACGGCGGCATTATCTCATAATCGCACAATTACATTCAATGTGCGTAATGGCAACGGCCAGTTCCGGTAACTCACGCAAAAACCGATGCTCAAAAAAAAGGAAAGTTATACCAAGGCGTCCAGCGTAACGTCTAACTATAGACACAACTGGCATGATTACACTAACCACGAAAGACCCATCACCTGTTTTACTCGCAATGTTGTGTTTCTAACAAAATCAGATGCCCTACCTAGTCTTTGTACAAAATTATTTACGAACACCCACGCAGCCGGGTCAAACAACATTATGACGGCGGCATTATCTCATAATCGCGCAATTACATCCCAGTGCGTAATGGGCGGACTTAGCGTCGGTTTCGGCACCGCTATCCCACACAAAACAAAACCACTGGTATAGTATAAATAAGGACTATCTAAGGTGTCTGAATGTTTGTTCATTCTCTTTAGGATCATTCGGACACATTAGATAATTCTTACTATAAAGAAAATTGAAGAGGATTATATAGTTTGTACCGGATAACAATAGCTACTCTATAGGTACACAGAAGTAGGGATTCCTAATATTTTCTGTAGAGTTGTAATACTTGTAATTATATTTTTTTAATGTCAAATTGTAACACAGTTTTTTAAACCATCGAATAAACTTTCACTCCTTCGCGATGGTCGATTGACAACGCACGCTAGAGCAAAGGCCTCTTCTACTGCCCCACAGAATCACTCATATAGAATTGAACGTTACAAATTCACCAATTACTTAGGAATAACAGAAACACACACAAAGACAGAACACAAAACTACTAGGTACTAATAACACAGACACAGACACAGTATACAATTAAACCAACATACGAATTAGACATAACTATTTGATAGTACAATATAATAATGACAGCTTCGATCATCGAGCAGAGCTTTCTCATATCTTGAGTGTTGCTTATCTCTGGCTCTTTGGATATTTTATAAGGACGCTTTTTTTGTTTTCAGCCTACCAAAAAGTATGGACATCAGGAATATTTTATTTTTGAGCAACTACTTTAGAAATGTTGATCTTGAATATCAACCTAAAACCGGCACTATAAAGAACCTTTTTTTCTTCTGTCTATTCCTATGCGGAACAGACTGTATATGACAATAGTATCATGTTTAAATACACGCTGGCCAAGCGAGATGCCATCACCCATACTTACTATCGTAGTGATCTGAATGAGATGGATAGGCACTAGGTCGATCAACACACAATCACAATTTAATGCCACGGCAGACTGGTGCAATGCAACATGTAAATTACATGTTGCGCTGCACCAGTCTGAACGCGGCATAAGGTACGATTGCGGTTTCCTGGTCTGTACGCTCAATTTGAGCGGTCAGCGAAATTTTACTAGTCACTGCGATTGACAATCTTGCTTCTTCTTAGTCTCTTCATAGTACACTGTCGTCAGAGTGGTCGTGGCTGTTTGGACGTTGTATATGATTGATTTCACTTCCAGTTTCTTGTTGGTGGACTTTGAAACTTTCCTTCGCGATGTATCTACATTTCTGGTGGTTGAAAGCACTCAAACAGGGATGATTTGGTGAGTGTTTTTCAACAACACAACACGACAATTTTGCTTGCAGCCCAACTAAGGTTGTAAGTTCTACCCTCCTTCCCAGCGAGCAACTTTTATTTATGCAAATGTAAATTAACAACTAAAATAATTCTAAATATAATTGCCGAAAATGATGACTGTCCAATATTTCAATACTGGATGGGGCAGATAATAGGTATTGCACGCTCTGTAGGTTAGTTTTAATTGTTAAGTTTATAGTTATAGGTATTAACGTAGTCATAAATTGTAACTAACCAACTATGGAATTGAAGTGTTCCGAAAATTAATAATAATAATTATTAAAATAAAAGCTTCTTTGAAGAATATCCAAATTCTTATTAGAAAACAAAAAATCTCTAGCAAATGTTCGATTTTTGTATGAAAAATTCACGGTGCTCAACACTTTTGACAAAGTCTTTATATTTCCATGCTTCAAGCTACATCGGTTTACGTGTTTTTCCTGTTGGTTACCATTAAGAACTCCTTCAAGTCGGCGGATAGATTTACCAAAGTATAATCGACGAAAAACGTGTCAAACGAATAATTTGACGCCAAATTTTGGCGGCGCAAAATAATTAATGATTGCCTCCATCTTATTCTGTATTTCACAATTAACACAGCTTTGATCAAAATTCGGTATAATTATCTCTTGATTATTCATACTTTGGAGAACGATTCCCGCGCGCAGGACTTTATTTATTTGGAGGCCAAAAATATCGCGATATGATGTAAAGTTTAAGACGTATTTATTTGAAATGTTTAAATGCCAATTGATTGGAATTTTGTGCGAGTTGGTTTTGTGTGTGTTTCAAACGCTAGGAAGGGAACGGTAGGATATTTGGTTTTATCTTGTGTAGTGTAATACAACAGCAAAAAACGCGATTTCAGCTTGAATTTCGGCAATCTGGTAAAGTAGAAAAACATCAGGACATATTTGAATTTTTCAATTCTCAAGGATAGTTTTCAATTCTAATTCCATACTAATATTATAAACAAAGTAATTCTGTCTGTCTGTCTGGCTGTAACCTTTTCACATTTTAACCACTGAACTTTAAACTAAATTTATTATAGAGATAGCTCAAGACTCCGTGAAGGGCAAATTTAAGTAGGATAGTTTTTTATCTTGGATATTATGCCTTAAAGGAGGTAAAAAGGGAGGAAGTTTGTATAGGAAATCAATCACTGCTCAAGTAAGGCTCATAAAAAACCCTATTGCTACGCGGACGAAGTTACGGGCAAAAGCTAGTAATTCATAAAGATTTATATATTTCACCGGCAGTTGACATGCAAAAAATAGAAAAAGGCATTGAGTAAATTGTAAATCTAAAAATACCCAGTGATGTAAAGTATATTTTAGTGTTACAATATGTTGTTTTAAGCTTTTGCTCTTACATATTATATTAACCGACGCAAGGTCGATAGAGACACGAGCTCTTTGATGGCGACGACGCAGTTAAAGACAACATAAGCAGGCTCCCAAAAGGTGGTCTGAGGTCGCCGGAGTTGCTGGTTGCCGCCGACATGAGCCAGCATTCATAACCACACCTGGTGGCGTTCTTTGTTATGATATATTGTCCATATAGGTGTAATGTACTACGTATGCCTAAATTAAAGAAAAAAGAACTTTGGCTTTGAAGCGGTCTATACCCAGCAGTGGACGTGTTTCTATTGATGATGACAAATAGTCGCTAATTTGATGAAATACTTTGCCTTTCAACGGTTGTTTGTATGGCAGCCGGTTCACCAAAAACTCCGTTAAGTGTTGAAAAGAAAAGAAAAATTGGACCGTCCCTCACGCTAAGACAAAGGCCTTAGAAACGAAAAGAACGTTAACAAGGGGAATTAGTCGAGCACCATTGTTTTAAGGGGCCTCTGGAATGAGGTTAGGTCAAGGATACGGAGTTACTGTCTCTGAGTCCTATCTTAATAGTTAGTTCTTGTATTAGGAGTACCTAAATGTTTTTCTGTTGTTAGTCACGTCGTCCTTTCTTCGGATCTGTCGGTGTCTGGTTAAATGCGTAGTAGTGTCCCACCGAAACTAGTTTTTACGGGCGAAACCGAAACCGAATTTCGGTTTCGGTCTTAGTTTCGCTAGAAACAGAAACTTCTATGTAAGTTCATGTTTCACAGGAAGAAACAAAATTGTATCAGTCAGTCTTTATTGTTTAACTAGCAGAACTAGTGGTTGACCAACGGAAAATTGAAAATTGGAACCTCGTGGAAACATAGCGGTAATTTCTCAAAACTTCCTATAGGAAACACTCCCTATATTTCCTGGCTTTAGCTGTTTTACAAAAAAAAAATATTTTGAAGTTTGCATGTAATTTATTAGTAGTTATTTGTCTTTTGTTTTGTTATTATTAAATGTTTGGCTTACGCCTTTCTCAAGTCGGACCGGACCCCGTAAGGCTCTGACAGAAAAACAGCGTTACAGCTTGCATCACCTGCAAACTGTAACACAATGCTGAGTCAAGGCCTTTTCATTATCGCACACATTGCTGGACCCACTGTGTACTCCTGAACGCATATGTTATGTGATCTGTTTCTGTGTATCTGCCCCAAGTCCTGTTTTTGTGTGCGTTATTGAATAAATGTTTTTCTTTCTTTCTTTCTTTCTTTCTATAGGAGAGATTTTTATCTGTAGGCAAAACCGATGCTTTTGAAATGCATTAGTCCGAAAACATTTCACAGCATTTTTTGACATTCCTGTGAATAATAAAAACGAATATAAAACAGAGCTCATAACGATTATGTACTTTAAGTTAATAATAGTGAAAATTAACCAGATTTACCTATAGAATAGACTTTTAAGTGAAATGGAGTAGTTTGTTCTGTAAGCGCATATTGCCGAGACGTTGAAGTGGATGCAGCTGAGTAAAGATGAAGTTGCAGTAACCGTAAGCTTCTTAGACTTCACCCGTTGTCTACAAATAATGTGCTTATTTGATTCCCAAAGTTTCTTGTCTATGCATAACGCCTTTTTGCAAAGATAGTGCTAAAATTACCTTGCTCATCAAAAGTGGTCAAACATGACTAAATAGCCTTCTTCCGCCATTATGTAGCCCCCTGTAGCTCCGGACAAGAATAGGTCAAAAAGCGAAAACATTTGGTGGATCTCATCATATATATGTAGTTGACAATTTGAAAATATGAGTAGGAATAGGTACATGTTGCCGGGCGTTGTAAGGGCCTGCAATAGATTCGAAAGGCGTTACAAGGCCTCAGGGAAAATTGTAAAAAACATGACATCCTTAGGACGAGCTTAGCACGGGCATGAGCATGATGCGAGGAGGGCTCTGGAGTATGCATACTGAAATCCCGAACTCCTCCATACAAAGTCCAAATAGCAGTCATCGTGAAGTAAGTCTCGAAGAACCGATGCCCATGAGACGTAAAGGCTTTCGGATAGAAATCACGAAAGTGGTCGCACCGTGAGTCGGCCTACAAGATGGTTTGACGACTGGTTAAGGCCGTCGGAATTGGCTATTTGACAACATTTTTCTGTGATATATTATAGAAACACCTCTCAATAATAGAAATATTAGTGAAAAACCGCTTCAATATCAACAAATATTTACCTGAGACTTTCCGAAGTACGTGCCGAAACGCTTCCTACTTGAAGCCCATTATAACGTGACGTCTCTCGAGGGTGTTCTGCCTTTTCGCCGAACTTTGTTTGGCCGAATTTCATTTGCCAACCAACATTTCGCCGACGTTTCACTTTGACAACTAACGATTACCAAATTTTTATATGACAACGTTTCATTTGGCAGAATTATTTTAGAGCAGATTATTATAATGCCTCAAAACTTTTGGGACATTGATCATTTGTCAAAAGTTTCACTATGCCAAACAACTATTAGACAAATAACGTTTCAACAGTGCAACAGATCTCTTTTCATACATTAGCTAAGTTTTTACAAAAACGAAGTAAAAGATACATGCTTTTTTTTCAGTTGGCAATATTAAATTTATAAACATGTGTATATGCTAATAATGAGTTGTGACTCTAGTCACCACTGATAGTGGTACTTTTCCCCCTGAAAAACAGAACTGGGAATAATGATAAAAAATAAACTAATTTTTACAGGCATTTATTCAAGCATTTATAACCTTAAACTTTTAAATTGGCAGCAATGCAAATCTACATCAATATTTTTTACATGTGTAGCAACACAAATCTTATTTGTGACAGAGCCCAGTTAGGTGCGACGACGAGCGAAGCGAGGAGGAGCGTGTTAGGGTTAACCGTGAGCAAACCAGAATCGACGTTTTGTTTAATAAAAACATTTTACATTTGGTAAACAACAAGAAAAAAATTAATATCACGCTAACTAAAACATTCTGCTACATGAAAAGTGGCATTTTGAAAATTGACATTGTAAAACACAGACCAAATGAGCAGTTGGTAACGGTGAGGTTGGGAAATAAAACAAAATCATTTGTTAAGTTGGGAAATGATCATTCGGCGAAATAAAATTCTGCGAAACGTTAGTTGGGAAGTGATAATCGGCCAAACAATTTTCGGCGATAAATAAGAGAACCATAATATACCTGATTATTCCCACGATAAACGGCCGCCTTCCAGAAATAAAATAGTTTTAACCTTTTATTTAGTTTTACCTGTCCCGGTGACTTGATCCCGAAACTTATTCTTTAGTCTAAATGTAATGGTGTGAATAATATCAAAGAGAAAACTGTTAAAATTGTTCTAAAGTCGACCTTTAATCCCAATTACTTTTAAAGAGCCTTGCATGACTAACAACTTGCACCATTAGTCTTCAAAAAAATAATTCAAACTTTTTCTCAAATAAGTCACGTAGAGGACTCCTCAGGAAAGCTTACACAAAATAAAAGCTCTTAAAGCACCTAAAATATTCAGTGTGCACTAAACTTATTTGCTCTCTCATCGGGTATTTGCTCAAAGCAAACTGATTACAGAGCTGGTTCAGCAAAAACTCGAAGATGTGATGAAAGAACTCTTTGGTCCTTGGTAATGAGGCATATAATGGCTGTATTAGTGTTTAATTTTCATTTTATTTGGCTGTGGAACTATTAAAAAACAACAACAATATAACTTTGTAATGTACTACCAGTTACCTTATAAAATGCGTAATTAAGACGCGCGAGCCTATTTGGCACTAAGATAATAATATATTTATTAGAAGTCCATTTATTTTTAGGGTTCCGTACCTCAAAAGGAAAAAACGGAATACTTATAGGATCACTCGTGAGTCTGTCTGTCTGTCACAGCCAATTTGCTCCGAAAGTACTGTACCGATTGAGTTGAAATTTGGTTACATATCAATAACTTAAACACGGATGTGTAACGGTAATATATGAATTTTAAACATGGGGGCCACTTATGGGGGGTCAACTAGAAAATTTAAAAAAAGTTAGCAAACTATATAGTGTGACATATATCCAATAAAATAATCTCAAATATATATTTTTTTTATAATTTTTAAATAAACAATTTTGAAGTTATTTAAGAAAATAGGCATAAATTGACCATCCCCCCTTATCTCCGAAACTATTGGACATAAAATTTTGAAAAAAAAAAATACGGAAAAGAGTCCTACACCTATAGATTACAGGAAAATCTATAAGAAGTCTGTGCAGTAAAGTATAATTGTGTTGTATTGTTTTGAACGGACGGAACCCTCTCCATGCGAGTCTAACTCGCACTTGTTCAGTTTTTTCCATTTTAATGGTAGAAACACAGATCTTTGTCTATCAGCCTAGGTCTAATGTGAAGTTGGTTAGTGGCCTTTATATTAGGTTTCATTTTTCCAAATAGCCTCGTGGGTTTTAACTAGCCCCGTTTTACGGTGGTTATTTCTGTGTGATATTTTTATGGTAACGTAAAATTTAATTTAATTTTAAATTAGGTTTTATTCTAAGGGGAAATCTTACCTATTTCACAATTGCACATCGTTACATGTAAGGTTTACTCTCAAGTTTCACACTTTGAGTTTTAATTAATTTTTGATACCCCCGTTTCCCTGGGGCCGGACATTAGGAAAACATGAGTTAATTATACGGGTTTCTGATATACTCCTGCATAATTACAAATCCAAAGCCCTGTAGTTAATTGTACACTCCATGACTGGTTGGTCAAAAATACTTTCGGCCCAATCACCACATTATAATAACATTGACTGACACAGATAAATCACTGATTTTACATTACTGGTTGCAATAATGGTTGTCATTATTGATATGGGTGTTGATAAGAAAAGGTAAAAATGAAACAACACAGTAAAAGTCACGGTGATTGTATTTAATGACATTTAGACATTTTATTCTGTACAATAAATATTTTTACCCACAGCTTACTCTTAGCAGAATAATAAATAATGTTTACCATTTTTATAATTAAAAACCTTTCATGATGGAATTACTATTGCAAAATCATATTGTCTAAGACATGGCCAAAAACGGAACCGTAGTAACCGCCATTGTTTTCTTTGACGGTTACTACGTTTCCGTTTTTTGTCATCGAATCTTTCCGAAATGTAGAGACATAATAGTACATTGAGTCACAAGGGAGTAAAATGATATATTTACGGCGAGGGCGTACATTTAATCCAGAGCAAAATGAAAAATATTTCTATACTCCCTCCATACTCAGGACTTTAGTACGAAAGTAGAATCCTGAGAATAGTGAAAGATTATAGCTTTTCACACCAACTATGAGAAAAATATATTGATGATTGTAATTTTTCTTTGCGTACCGGGCAGAAAATTATCACTTACGGTCGTAAGAGATTTTTACGTCACCTCAGGTCTGATTTGACGTAGAAATTTCTTATGTTACAATCAATGCCATATTAATATTTTTTTACCTACAAGTCAGTGCAATTTCTAAAATGAAGCTCCATAAATAACCTCCAAATTTGAGATTAGCGTTGCAAAAACGTAACAATCTGCTCCCGTTTCTTTAATGTCCCAAAACATTTTTGAGCCGCAAACGACTTAGTAATTTTATTCTCGAACTTCAAAAGTTTTTTCAAGCCGCGAATAATTTGCGCGCGCCGCGGACGAGAAATTGTGTTTGATGGTAACGCGGCGAGGTCAAGAGAATGTTTTGCCAAATAATTTTCGGTTAGTAAAAAACAGTATAAAATAACTGCGCATTTAGCAGGATCAGTAGAAGAGCCGCAACACAAAACTATTAGAGAAGTTTTCATTTTGATACCAACTTTAAAAAAAAGGAAAACCTGAATTACTTGAATCCGAAGCTTTTTCGTGCTTTAAGAAAAATCTATGCGATTTTCTTTTACTCGTATACGAAAATGTGTATCATCATTCTGTAATTTTAAGTGATTGTTGTTGTTTTTTTGTAAACTAACATTGTTAACACGTACGATAATAGGTAGGTCTGGTGTTTATTCATCAGCACTTTTTGCCCGACAGCAGATTTAAAGGCTTCGTCAAACAGCCGGTGTGGCATCTGTTTGACTACTCCTTAAGATTTCTAGAGATATAGCGATTGGTGAAGATGGCAAAATCAAGGCAAACTCGGGTACGATAGCTTGACGGTGCCAAATTTTGTATACCGTTAAGTCATGGAATTTTAGGGTACTATTTTTATAAAAAAAAAAAACTATTTGGGTACTATTTTTTGAGATCTAAAGCATTTTCTAAAACAAAGCCATTCTAGAGATACAAGCGGCGGACGCCAGCTTGACGACCCGGTAGCGTAAGAACAGGCCTTATATTTTAAAAGTATTACTAGGTACTATTTTTAACAGGGTACTATTTTTATACAAAAATAATATAAATAATAAAATAAAGCCTTAGGCAACCAAGTTAGTTTTCATGATGGGAATAATAAATATTGGTGATTACATTGCATGTAATAAATTCTATCTCACACTTAAGTATTTAGTAATTTGTGAAAAGGGACATTTAAAAAAATCTCTTCACTCATTAATGGTACGCGTCGAATTAAGGGCCAGTCGCTCTGCTCAGGTAAAACCATTCTTCCCTAGCGAGAGATGTTTTTCATTCGTCATAATGTAAGTGGGTCAAGGCGCTCCGGCTTAACGCTTAAACGTCATATTTTATGCCAACTTTTAACAGTATATTACTGTTATGTAACATTTAATGTTATTGTAATATTACCCGCGAAAGTTTTGATGCGACATCGCACTGTTTCGAAAGTTGTATAACCACGAATTCACTGTATTAAGACTGTCTCTAAAACTTCTTTCATGAAATGTTTCTATCGTTACGCAGGTTTCTTTACCAACACACAATTTGAGTTTTACGATAATATTAACCTATATAAAAGCCTTCGAAATAAAAGTAATAGGTTCTTAGTCTTTAATTCACGCGATTGGTTTGAGCTCTAGCCCGGTGGTAAAACATTACAATAAATTTTTGCTGCCTTAAATTACGAGCTGTCATTTATATTGTTATTGTTGTTGGTGGATCAGAAAATGATAAGTCCTAATGGGACCTTAGGTTGACCAGAAATTCACTCAGTTTCACGAATATAAGCGTTAAAATATTTTACGTTAATTACTATTTGTGCAATAGGATGGGTTTAGAGATTAGGGCAAATCTATCCAGCATCTGACAAAATAATAAATCCAGTTATACGTAATATGCTCAAGATATCTCGCTGGAAAAGATACTTTTTTATTGAATTCATCTAACGAAACCCCCAGAACGTGGTCACGTCAAACATCAATGTTATTCCCAATACGACACGAAACACCCTGTTCGGAACAGCCAATACCTTACATCAAAAAGGGTTTATACAATATATAGTTAAGCTCTCCTGTCTTCTAAAGCTAGAAGGGCGTAACTGTCATTAGAGCTTGCGGCGTATACGTCTTTTACTAAAGAGAAGAAATAGTTGAAAGCAAGATGGCGGAACGGTGTTGTCCCTGGATTCTATTTAACTGGATAAATAGCCTTTATTTCCGTCATTCGCTTCGTGTTGCAGTTTATATAGATATCGTTACAGGAAATAAATAGTGATTTGAGAACAAGGATAATTATATTTACACAGTAATAGATTTAAGTCATATTAATGAAGAAAGCGTTGTGTTGATTTAAATAACTAGGTAAACAAAATTTACTAGAACATGGTAATGCGATATTTAATGCTTTAGGTTTCTTTGTCAAAATATGCTTATTTTAAACATGATGGATAGCTAAAAAATAATTTTAAGCATGCGTAAGTAAATAGATAAACAGAAATATTTCTCTTTCGTGCGTTTAGAATTTGCAACGTCACAAGTTCTTTACAGAAGTCTCCTGGCGCGCAACAATTTTGTAGGAATAAAATAAAACTACTACAAACAATTAGGGACTCATTTTGAAAACATTCCAGATAAGATAACTCTCTAACGAAGACAATTTTCTTGTTAGAAATTACAATCACTTTAAATTGTTAGCTATCTAAACAGTTTAATAACAATTAGGTACAATTCTGCTAAGAGAAAGCCATTGTAATAAAATTAACAATATAATCAACATCAATTCTCAAATATAAACAACTTGATTTATATAATACATAAATTGGCACATTTATTGATGTATTTACAAATGACAATTTCAATATGTACTTTAATTTACGTCATATAGGTATATTATATTTATTATATTTATGAAGCTCGGTGCTAGATAAAAAAAGATAGATTTTGCAATTTTCATACAAGGCATAACATGGTGGTTGTTGGGAATGAGAAGTGAATGTCAAGGAAACCAATGTATAACATCAAAACCTAATTCTTTTATATGTAAAACTGTATTTTGCATCATCTTAGAGTGCGACTACTATAACTTTGCAACGCGGAACATGGAAACATCTCCATTAAAAGTTACATTTTCATACTAATTTTACTTTTAAGCGGCGGTGTTGGCATGTTCCGCTCTGAAAGTTATCGTAGTCGCACTATAGTATTAATTTTGTATCTTCTCATATGCCGAGTCATTTGTCGTATCTTGGCATCCAACAACAATATTTTGGTATCGTGGTAAGACATAACATGCGATATCGATAGCAACAATCGGATTCCTGCTTATGATCATCAAATTATGTTACCGAGAAGGGGGGTAAACAGTAACGTGTTGTCATGTCACTGTCAAATAACTGATGCTCAGTGCGTCTTTACATGTTCAGTTATGCGTAAAAGGAAGGGACATCGCAATTAATATGACTGCGATATATCTTTGTGTCTGTGGAGCATCAGCGGCGATAATCTTCAAAGACTTTTGATCTCGATGATTGAGCAACCTGAGTCAATATAGCATATAAAAGAGTAAATTTTGATGAAATTTTTGAAAAAATTCAGAATGCTTAGAAAAAACTTACATGTTTTTGATTAAAACACGTTGGACTGTACACTAGTTTGTGTGTCTCGAAACAATACCGTCTCTACGTCATTTTAAATAAAATAGGTATTTCAGAATATTCTTAACATGATTTTAATCATATCCTTAAGAGGTCTTTACACATTTGACATGTTTCCAACCGAGATTAAGCCTAAAGTATCTATTGATGATATCAGCTAACTTAAAGACTACATAAGATTGTTTTTATGAGTAACAGTTGCTACGGGGACGATATTCGGTTTTCTTGTCCGTATTGGAATGTAAGTGGGAAAACGTGATTTCAGCTTGAGTTTTGGCAATTTGAATTGATGATTTAAAAATCAATTTCTATGAAAAAATCATACCGTACACGACTGCATGCTATTATTGCTCATTATTGCTCACATAAAATTATACAGAAACAATACAAAGATCAATGGTGAACTTATCCCTGTTAGGGATCTTTTCCAGCTAGCCTTTGAGCGAATAAGAAAGAATAACTAACATCAAAAAAGATAATCAAAGTAATTTAATTAATTTACTTACACGAATAAAATAAGATCATAATTGTTACGAATAAAGTGCAAAAGAATATGAAGGTCCGGCATGAATTATAAATAAAAATAGGCTAAATGAATCAGTCTGAACCTTAAACTCTAAGGAATTTTATATACCAGTGCAGTCTCGCACCAATTATAGCTAAAATTAAGTAATGATTTAAATAAATAATTCTTAATTATTATTGCAAATTTGTTACGAAAAACAACTGAGAAATGACTGTACAAGAGCTCATTACATTCGCATACCAAAGTTCACTTAATTAACCTTTTGTTGGAATAAATTAAGTATAATTTCGAAATGGTTATAAACGCTTCTGAAAATTCAATTGCGAAAATGCATATTATTAAAAACATGAATTACCTACCGCTGAATTCAACTAAATACCTTTAGTGATAAATGGTCATAATGAACGATGTAATTTATAAAGAGAATTTAATGCGATTTAGAGTTTAGATGCTGCAAATACTAAAATGAATAAATAAAAAAAAAACATTTCATTTTTTCATTTCATTTCATTTGAAATGCCAGTTAGAAAAATAATGACAAGATCATAATATTAGCATATAGATGCGACTCATTATGCAGACAGCGTGGCGCCGATTTCTGTAGTTTTAGATTAAATAAATTAACCACGTAGAGGTACGCAAACTTATACTCTGGAATAAATGAAATGTACGACGACCAGACAGTTTTTGTGGCAAAAACGTCAATTAACTAGGGACTACCTCCCGATATTAAATTTATCGATAACTATGTCAAATACTTATTTCGAAGTGACATTTCATAGTAGATACTAAATTCACCGGATAAGATAGCAATTAACTAAAATGCTGATCAGTATCCATCGATGATACGAGATGTGGCGTCCACATAATATGTGTATTTGCAGATTGATAATATATACGAGTAAAAAAAATAAATGTATACGGGTGGTTGGTGCATGAGCGACCGAGAGTTACTGTAAATCTACCCGCCACGCGGGACAGTCGTTATTACATCAACCGCTCCGTGTACTCGGATACAAAGTGTATTTTATTTATTCCCAAAATCCGCAGTGCTGAACACAACATGAGTAATGATAATTATGTAATTATAGTCATTCATATGCATAGTTTTTAATGATTTACAAAATTCAAATAAACATAAATTTTAACAACTAAAATTTTATTATGAACGTGTTTCTTACACAAAAAACTCTTTTAATGCTATTCAACCGATTTCCATACAAAGTAAACTAAAAACAAGAGCACCTTGCAACAAAGGCCAATTTAGGTAAATTTTATGGAATTGTATAGCATAAAAGTATACTGTAATATAAGATCTACTTAGTTTTCGGGAAATATATGGATAAGTCACAAAAATAAAAATAAGATAAATAATATCTAATCCCGCCTATATAACGAATAACTTGAATATTATTTATTATATGAATTACCACACCAGCACATATAAATAATAAAGCCTTAAACATAGCATGAGTTAATAAATGGAAAAAAGCTAAATCTGGTAAACCTATTCTTAAATTTTTTATTTATAAACCCAATTGACTCATCATCATGTCATTTATTTTTATGGGAATAACTTTAAATCTTGTACCCGACCTTACAATTAAATATTTTTTAATTACTTATTTTCATGTGTCGTTGTGTCGTAAGGAAGTAAAATCTAATATCGTTGTATATATAAATTATTATCGTTGGGAAGTCCCTAGGACAATTTTATTCGTGCCACAAAAACTTCTATGTCTGATGACGACGTTAAGGAAAACCCGCTAGTATATCAATTCAGATGGCTGGTTATTTGCAGTTGAACGTTTTTCCATCAGCATGTCCATGATAATAGCAATTGGGGCTAGTTGTAACAGTTGAGGTAATGCGATACTGAACAAGTGAACATGTCCGTTACACCAAAAGACTCAGCTAAACCACCCACACTTCCAATCCCGTACAGCTCAATTAACCTTTTTCTGACATGCAAAAGAATGACAAATCAACAACATAACGATAGTCCATTTAAATAAACGCGATAGTATCGCAACCAAAAACACTCCAGCATAGGAAAACTTTGATGTGTACATTCCTCTTCAATCAATTTTTAACCTTTTTTTAAAATTAGCCGTTTAATTTACTGTTTTTTTTTACTTTTTGTATTCACGTTTGGAACGAAAAATTATGCAGCAAAACAAAAAGAGTAATATACGCTATTATTGTGGTCATATTATAAATATGTCAACAAAGATGAATATAATCTTGAGAGATATCAATTATACAATTTTACATTAATTTGTGATAATTTACTTGAGTGCGTCACATTATTTACACGTAATATTTATATACTTGAAAACATATTCACAGCTTCGTTTGATCTCAAAAAAGTGGTTGTAATTATGTTACAAATGTTATTTAATTATTACAGAAAATATTTTAGTTACGTATTGATATTGTAGAAACAGGTTAGGTATATAATGTAATTAATCATTTCTTTCTTACATTTACTGCGACGAAAATATAAATATGAAAACGTTGTAATATGACTAATATGAAATAAGCTACAACACTTTTTTATGAAAAAAAATACGTCATGTTAGAGTATGTGCGGAAAGAGAATAGGATTTAGATTTGTGGGCGCTGTAATGCTTTTCTACCGTATTTGCAAAAAAAAAGCCATACTGGTTAGGTTAGTTCTTTTCGCCACGCCTATTCTCTTTCCGCACAGACTGACATTTTTAAATACCTACTGTACTCATCAACTACAACCACTTTTCTGCGTATATTTACACGCTTAACCAATTATTTTGGATGTAACTCTCGCCAAACAAACGCTTTGGGTATACAACCTGAAATACAAGTCCAATTTCAACCTCAAAACACATAAATTGTAGCTGAAATTGCAGAGAGCTGAGCTGAGTACGCAGTTATGTTTGTATATACTGTTTCTATGTCAAAATTTAGAGATTATTTAAAGTTCTTCAGCGACCAAATCACTAATAATGTCAATGTTGTGTTGCGATTGTAAATCACGCGCCTCTTTACCCGACTGCGGCGAAGCCCAAAGGAGGGTTGTGTTTGACCTGTATGTATGTATGTATGTATGGCCGTTTCTATGTCCGCTCGTTACTACTCAACGGCACACCCGATTTTGATAAATGATACATCATTAGACTCGTCTTGATGGTGCGAGTGTCACTGGGTATGAAGTTCGTTCAAATAAATAAAATGGCGGATTTTATGCAGTTTCAAATAACATCGCGGTTGGATTTTTTTGAAATAAAAATGTGGTTATTTGACCAGTATTAGTGAGAAATGGATTCAGTCTCATCTCTCAAGTAATTTATAAGAAACGGGTCGGGACAGAAAAAAAGTATGGCCATAGACAGCTATACCGAGCATACACGGTCATTTATTATCGATTAAAATCGATATAAATATTGGAGGGTGTCTGAAACCGCATGAAGGTGGTTAAGAGTTAGCTGTCACTAGGCGAGAGCTTACTAAGTGGGTGATAATAATTTCAAATATTTTTCTGCCCTCCGGCCGGAAAGCGTCACCTTGCCGGCCGCTGCGCTAAACGAAGATGCCGCTTTTTGGCTACGTCGAACAGAAAAATACGTTACAAATCTTGGCCAGTAAATAAGAAAGCCTCAGGTAATATGTTAACAATTACATGTGATCTGAGCCATTTCTTGCTTTACTGGCCTCGGTAAGTAATATACTATTTTCCAAAAAAATTACCTTTATGGTTTGATTTTAGGCAGCCGCTGTGTGTTTAGGGCGTTTTTTGACTCTGTTCTGGTTATATAAATGATTGTAGTTAGAGACGTTCCTTTGGCGAGAGTGCTTTAACGTAACGACCTAGTCTGCTAGCAAAGGCACTCGTCTCCTGGCGAGAAGTAGCAGGGTCCACACGATCATCTCCGAGCGCAGCCGGTGACGCGCACAGCCCGCGGCCGCTTCTAGAACAAAGTAGAAACGTTTTGAACAACTCTTATTAATACTATGTGAAAGAAACATAATGTTTCTTTATTAGAACAAAACGGGACTTAATCGCGTAAAAACATGCTATTACCTCGACGTTTCGGACGTGCCGTGACGTCCATCGCGAAGGGACTGGCGAGGCAGGTGTCAACATCTTCTAGCCGCGCGGGTTACGCGATTAAGTCCCGTTTTGTTATAATAATGAGAGAAAATCGTGAAAGTTTAAATCAATATAATGTTTCTTTATGAGTTTTTAATGCGGGTAAATTACACCACAATCCAATCAAAGTGGATGGCAAAATTGAGGGCACTTGCTGGGTGCTCCTGTGGTCGAGTGGTTGAGACGCTGGACCGGAAATCCAGAGGTACCGGGTTCGATTCCCGGTCTGGACCATAGGTGTGTGCCATTTAATTTTTCTATGTACTTTGATTTCTTGCATCTATGTCTGATATATATATAATGTAACTCTTATTAAGTTATTAATAACTTTAAAATCAACTGACATACATACCTAATAACTGTCCCCCAACGCAATCTCGTTATCCATTGGGCCGGGTATGAATTAATAACCATAGTGATACCCAGCAGCATTGATCGAGAAGTTTACCCAATTAAGGGTATTACGGGGACTTACCTGTTAATTCTGAGGTCTTAATGAAGAAATAGTACATTACTACAGAGGCCGGGAAGTTAGGGGTTGCCGGCAGAGTACATATAGATGGCCGAGCGAACGCGAGGCCAGGTAGTTACGAGGCTAGCAACCCCTTTTCACGCCGGGGTATGTATAGTGCTTTTCACAAAATATGCAATGAAATATAGTAATCAAACTTTATTTTCCAGAGACACTAAAAGTAAAGTAGACAAAAATAGAATTACAGAATGAAACATTTTCAATTTCCTTTCCATAAACTGTTTCAAATAAATAATATTTAGATGAAATATTTTAAATGTGTGTTCTTGTAGTTAAGTTTGTAATTTAAAATGATTGGAAATTGTTTATAATGTGCTATTTGTTATGTTCATGTCGATTTTATATAAATAAAACTGCAAAATATAGCAAACATTGTTTATTGGTTTTATGCCACGCCTGGCCATAACCTGGCTTTTACCGCACGCTACGGGTACGGAAAAAGCCGCTTTCTGGCCAAGTGTAGACATAAAATGATGTAAACAACACGCGAGGTAATAAAGAAAGCCCTCGATCACGTATTTACGTCCCTCGCTTGCAGCTCGGGCCGTAAACATCTGCGATCTCGGCCTTTCTTTATTTTACCACCCTAGTTGTGTAATGTACTATAATGACTCAAAGCCGTGATGCCGTGTCCCAAATAATGTGGAATGGAAATTTAAAAAAAATACATTTCCAGCCTAGGCCGGTAATGTCGTATGAAATTCCATTATATGCCAAGTGTCAAGGCGCACAGAAACGAAGTACTTTGCGGCCTATTATAAGGCACGTAATGTCAACATTTCATTGCATGTTTGAGAAAAGACTATTATGCCACACCTGACCAAAAAGAGGCTTTTCCCGCACGCTACGCATACGGAAAAATCAGCTTTCTGGCCAAGTGTAGACATAACATTATGTACACAACACAGTTGCATATTTACATCCCTCGCTTGCAGCTCGGGGCGTTAACATCTCCGATCTCGGCCTTTCTTTATTTTTCATCACACTTGCTCGTAAAGGGTGTTATAACACGCGGGCTTATAGACCAGCTCGAGCCGATTTACCTCCCGTGGGTTATAAAAATCTATAACTCCCACGGGAGGAAAAACTGTATGAAATCTATAACTCCCGTGGGAGTTATGAGTTTAGTTTTAAAATATAGAACCAACCCGTACGTGACTTCAGACTAAGGAGGTTTCAAATCAGCCAAGGTTTATTTCACATCTTCAAAACTTGGCTACAAAACCAATTTTAGAGTATATAAAACTTATATGGTATATTTTACTATTATTTCAGTAATTTTTGCAATTATTTAAATGCAATTAAATTAATTTAGTTTAAAATTTTATTTTGAAAATCGGTACAATCTGGCGGCATTGCCTGTCAAGTTTAAAAACTAAACGCAGTTCTTAGCATTATCTGTGGAAGACTATATTGAAAAATGTTGACAGAGCTGAAGTTGTCTCTTAGCGGGTGCGTTTAGTTTATTTGATTTTTATGTTTTATTTTTTTTTTCCTCGCAAATGTGATGAAAAACATTGTGTGTACCACGGGCAGTAAGGGGATTACTAACTCGAGTCATTAAAAGCCCTCCGCCTACGGCGTCGGGCTCTTAATAGACTCTCGTTAGTAATCCCCTTCTTACTACCCTCGGTGCACAATGTACTATTACCACTCTACTTGTGTAATATACTATTCCAGTTGATTTTCCTATGTAATAGATTTTGGTTACTTTTGATTTCAAATTGAAACTGAAAGCTTAAGGTAATTCGAGTCGTTCAAAATCAAGCTTGTTACTAAAACCAGCCTTAACATATTGATAAACTTTCAATGACATGTTTCATCACATAATATGTACCAGTAAAACACACATTAGGTATAGTCCGTACAAACTCTTAAGACCAAATGTTGTCAAACGAACGCGAGCCAAAAACTACCTTATAATCAGACCATAACGTAGTTTTTGGCTTGCGTTCGTTTGACAACATTTGGTCTTAAGAGATATATCTAATAAAGGTAATTTCATGTCTACTCAACAGACACCGCCACAATATTCGTTTGGATAAAATCATGGTAACATCCCTAAGTAGTCGGATTATCTTAATAATATTATCTCTAATATTATATCTTGTACCGCTATCGCATATTATGCTAGAAACCAGCGGAAATTACTTTTTCGCAGAAGTAATGTTAATTGAAATAGATGTTAATCTCATAGCTGGAGGCTCACTCATGTATACGAATACACGTATTTGTATAAAGGGAGGAAGATTAGCTCGCTTTATGAACAAATGAATGGTGTGTAAAACTCTTACCACAATGTTTTATAGTCATTAGAATAGTTGAGCTGGGTGATGATAAGGATGGATATTTGGGAACGGATATCTGAGGCAATCGGATTGTATGGATGCCATTGTTGAATAAATAAAATTATCCACTTAATTTTTGAAAATCATACTACTTTACAACCATGTTTTTCAGATTTAAATATCCCTTATTGAGGTTGCATTGGTATGAATGATCGATGAAATGATAACTATTATTTTACGAATCATGTAAGCATACGCACCGTAGCGCCAACATACCGCCGTCAATGTCGTAGGTACTTAAAAAGTTGATATAAAAGTATATTTGTTTCAAAGTCATCGCAGAACAAGCCTACAGATCTAAGTGGCTATACGGACGTACATGGTACTGAATAGTGAATATGTGGATACTTAATATTCTTACAAACATGTAAGTGGATATATGCGGGCGTGTGGCTACGTATAGCCGCACGGACATGGCGCGCACGCTCGGCGGCCGCGTAGTCACGGTAGCGCGACACCGCAGGGCCAAGTACGAGTACTCGCGGTGCGACGCGTAGTCATCAGGTACGGTACATGAATATTCGTAGGTATATGAGCGTACTTTGTACTAAATAGTGGGTATGTAATGTAGATACTTACTATTCTTACTAAACATGTAAGTGGATATATGCGGGCGCGTGGCTACGTATAGCCGCACGGACATGGTGCGCACGCTCGGCGGCCGCGTAGTCACGGTAGCGCGACACCGCAGGGCCAAGTACGAGTACTCGCGGTGCGTCGCGTAGTCATCAGGTACGGTACATGAATATTCGTAGTTATATGAGCGTACTTTGTACTAAATAGTGGGTATGTAATGTAGATACTTACTATTCTTACTAAACATGTAAGTGGATATATGCGGGCGCGTGGCTACGTATAGCCGCACGGACATGGCGCGCACGCTCGGCGGCCGCGTAGTCACGGTAGCGCGACACCGCAGGGCCAAGTACGAGTACTCGCGGTGCGTCGCGTAGTCATCAGGTACGGTACATGAATATTCGTAGGTATATGAGCGTACTTTGTACTAAATAGTGGGTATGTAATGTAGATACTTACTATTCTTACTAAACATGTAAGTGGATATATGCGGGCGCGTGGCTACGTATAGCCGCACGGACATGGCGCGCACGTTCGGCGGCCGCGTAGGCACGGTAGCGCGACACCGCAGGGCCAAGTACCCGCGGTGCGTCGCGTAGTCATCAGGGTAGACGCGGAGAGTACGCCAGGAGGCCATGAGGCCCTCACTATCCGGCCCGGATATGTGCGTTTCGTGGGTTATAAGCGGATCCTGCGGGAGAAATTCGTTGTTAAATATATTTTTGTATTTCCTCGCGGCTTCATTGCCGTTATCAAGTAGCACAGAAGCTGTATAAAAGTTATATAGTAGGGTGTCCCAGATTTTGCGAAAATCCAAACTGAGTAACGCATACCCTCTAATTATGTTTATTTTGTGCTAGAATGCCCCTAAGCCAAAAATCAGCTCATTCTGTGTGTGGGAACCCGTGCCGACGGCATCCTAAATGTTTCATATAATCCGGTTGAGCTAAGTCTGCACCTGGTTTCCTTAGCACTACATACCAATCAGGTGCAAACTTATCGCAACCCTATATAGCCATGAAACCACCAGCTTAACCATTAGGCTGCGGTTCCACCAGAGCTGTGTGAGGTAGCGGACGGTGTGCGAGGAAAAAATCCACCAATCAACGTGCCTAGCGTCAGTCAGCGCGGCCCGCATTGGTGGATTTTTTCCTCGCACACCGCTCCGCTACCTCACACAGCTCTGGTGGAAACAGTCTCATAGGGGTTTAATAAGTCTTATACAACTTGTGTGTTACTTGAAATAATAGGCTTGTTTTCTGGGTAAAAACAGCTATAATTAGTCCATAATTTACATCAGCGGTCGGCAACCTGCGGCCCGCGGGCCGCATTCGGCCCTTGAATCGCTCACTTGTGGCCGTATATTCCGGTCTGTATTGCCGTCGCTTTATTCCGCATAGTATTAAATCACAAATTATTAACAAAATGCGGCCCGCGTCAATTCCTTAGCTACTATATGGCCCTTGGCTGCTAAGCGGTTGCCGACCGCTGATTTACATTATCAAAAACCATTTCACATACACTAAAATGTATGAAAAACCTCCGGTTTTTTTAACGGTCGGGTTTTTTTTAAGTAAAAATGCGGTTATTTG
Organism: Eudemis profundana; assembly: GCA_947034925.1. Lineage (NCBI taxonomy): Eukaryota > Metazoa > Arthropoda > Insecta > Lepidoptera > Tortricidae > Eudemis > Eudemis profundana. The sequence continues at coordinate 20,169,339 of OX344805.1, read as the reverse complement.
AACTTTACTCATTTGTACATTCGTATTGGCACTTTTGGTACAGAGGTACATGCAATCGGTTGCCTTTAGTAAATTTTGTTTTAATTTGTTACTTGATACCAGAGAGAAGGTATAAAGTATCATCCGCATACTTTATTATAAAATTTCAGTTTATTTATGCCGTTAAAATTCCAATTAACAAATATTTTAAAATGTAAATATGAAACTGGAAATCAAACTAAAGACACATTCAAGTCTGTAATAAAATACCATATTGAAGTGTAAGGATAATAGTATAGTTTAACAGTTTCAACCAACGTCCATAAAGGCTGCTCGTCTACTGGAGTGCAGCGGAGCGAAGAGGAGCGAAGCTGGGCTAATATTAACCAATAGTAAATTAATAATCCGTGTCTACTGAAGCGGAGCTTCAATTCTATCGGCAGGTCCTACCTACACCCATCGGCGTATGTAAATGGACAACGAACGAAAGAGTTCTATCCGTATCCGTGAATAGCAAAACGTCAACCGTTTTATAAAGAAAGAATGAGTTGCAAATGTCATAAATAGAGACCGGATTTGAAGTAGCGATATGAATATGACTAGTATAATTTATTACTTTTTCTACACACAAAAATAATGTAACTTATCGGAACAAAAAAGTAAAAATCTTTTGGAATCTTTTGTAAATATATTGGGCAAAAATTATGGTTAATTTTTGAAATAGTTTATTTTTTTAAGTTCTTCTTTTTTAATATTTCTTCTGCATGACATGTATTTAACAAATTGCACTAGTCATATCCATATTAATATTGAGATCGCTACTTCAAATCCGGTCTCTAGTCATAAATATTTTAATCAAAAAGATCAGAAGATCAGAGATTTATTTTATGTGCTGACAAATCAAAATAAAAAAATATTCACAAGTACAATTTAAAAATCCTTTTCCGCAAAACGAAAAGTTTTAAATATGGGGATATTTTATTACCTGAAGAATCTCTTGACTATCATATTCGGTGCTATAAGAAAGTGACTGTTCTAAGTCAAAAATTTAGCACCGAACATGTTAACATTGTCGAAAATTATGAAGTAAGTAAAAAGTTTTAATTTATTTTACGTATGTATCTGATGCCTTCTCTGAAAAATTTTGAGCGTTGTTCCCACTAGCGACTGAAACGAGCGAAGCTTTTGCCACTTTATATTTTGCAGGTGCAAGAACTTAACCGGGGTTTTGATACCGAAAACCCATTTCTGAGATCACCAAATCCCGCAAAGAAATTAAACGAGGTATTTAAATTAGTCTATTTTAAAGTTTGTTACATTTCAACTATCTTGTAAACCTCTTTTATTTTATTTTAAGAATTCTGTATATCAAAGATTATTTTTGTATGATTTCATAAATTATTTTTTTAATATATTCCAGGTTCAATCATTGAAACTCATTTTTTATAAGTGAATAGCAGAGAGGCCTTATCAACAATTCTTCAAACAAGAGGATTACTTGATCAGTCTATAGCAAAAGTTTTAGATTCGACGTTCTTGATCCATCGAGCGCGACACATCAACCCAGTTAACTGTAGTTAAAGAGTTAAACAAGGTACTGATATAGTTTTGATGAATTATATTAATTTCTTACTTTATATTTTCATATTATTATTTAATGTATTGAGCAAATAATACATTAATGTTTGTTTCACACAACGGGAAAAAGTTATCATGCATCAACATCATGCAATCTTTTGGATTCAAACTAAATTCTAACTAAAAAAGCGAACGAAATTTTTCAAAAAAATCTAGCAGTTGGGATTGACTTTGCTGCGTATTAGGATGATTTTTTTTCCTATGGCAGGAATAACTTCCGAACAATAGAAGCTGGTCAAAATGACAAAAAACCCGGGAATCCTTGCCGGGATTTTGGTAGAAAACGCTATGCCATCGTGTAGGCAATGTAATTGCCTTCATTTTTATGTAAAAACGGTCAGGAAACCTCGGGGGAGGTCCCGGGAGTCTCTCCCTTACGTGGTCCCACTGCACCTTCTGTGCTTTATCGGCCGGCCATTTTGCACGGCCCACATCTACTCTTGCCAGCCCAACGCCTCCAAGCTGCCAGGCTGGTCACAAACGGGCAACTAGCCCACCTTAGATCCCTCACCACCACGGGAGCTACTGCTCCCACCACCACCGCCACCATTAGTGAGCAGCATGCCCTAGCTCTATAGAGCTAGGGCAGAGCCTTCTATGCGAAGCAACTGGTCGCAAAAGCTGACCAAGCTACTAGTTAAGTTTAAAAAAAAAAAAAAATAGGCCGTCTATTATCAAAATCAAATATTCTCTTGCATAGGATATCTGCAGTTTTGGGCAGGCATTTTACGAATTGCATAGCCTATTGCGGCCTTCCACGAATTATTGGCTGTATACGAAATGCATGACGGGGGTAGGTAAGGCGATTCCAAGACGGATAAATAGTACGGCATATAATCCTTAACTAAAACAAAACCCAGTTCTATACAGTATGAAAAAGACGAGTGATGATACTGTAGGCACTTGACGACAAATGGTGCCGCGGCGAGTAATAGCAAGTTAAGTCTGAACTTATTTTGGTCTCAATATCCAGTCTCCCTAACTCCTCAGTGCTCTAACAAGGAGATAAACAAACGTCAGCAGTTTAATAGTAGCCGTGTTACTCGTAGTTGTTAGTAAATTTGTTCGGGTTTCATTAGATGTTAAATACGAGAACGCGGTTACGGGAAACAGTGTTAATACGAGAACGCCGGCCTTTGCAGCTGTGATCCATTCCGGGTTACATTACGAGTAAGATGCATTTAAAATACGAGATGTAGTAAAAGCACTGTCATTTCTGACTGCTGCAGCTAGATTTTTACCCGACTGCGGCGAAGCCCAAAGGAGGGTTATGTGTTTGACCTGTATGTATGTATGTATGTCCGTTCCTGTGTCCGCTCGTAATTACTCAACGGCACAACCGATTTTGATAAATGATACATCATTAGATTCGTCTTGATGGCGCGAGTGTCACTGGGTATGATGTTCGTTAAAATAAACAAAATGGCGGATTTTATGAACTTCTAAAGTGCACCGCGGTCGGGTTTTTTTTAGTAAAAATATTTAGTTATTTATGATAGTAATTGATGCGTTTTAATGGGGATTTTGATGGTTCGGTTACTGGACTCAGAAAAGTAGGAATAGTGAAGAAAAGAGTACCACAAAACGACGCTTTATGTGCCAAATGTACTGTAGGTACCATGCTAAAAATGTTTGACCCCCAGAAATATATCGTAGTAGAAAGAATAACTAAATATTTTTACTAAAAAAAACCCGACCGCGGTGCACTTTAATACATTACACAACTAGGGTGGTAATAAAAAGAAAGGCCGAGATCGCAGATGTTTGCGGCCCGAGCTGCAAGCGAGGGACGTAAATATGCGATCGAGGGCTTTCTTTATTACCTCCCGTGTTGTGTACATGATTTTATGTCTACACTTGGCCAGAAAGCGGCTTTTTCCGTACGCGCAGCGTGCGGAAAAAGCCACTTTATGGCCAGGTGTGGCATAAAAGTGCATACAATCCGCCATTTTGTTTATTTTAACAAACTTCATACCCAGTGACACTCGCGCTATCAAGACGAATCCAATGATGTATCATTTATCAAAATCGGTTGTGCCGTTGAGTAGTTACGAGCGGACACAGGAACGGACATACATACATACAGGTCAAACACATTACCCTCCTTTGGGCTTCGCCGCAGTCTGGTAAAAAGTATGTACCTCGCGTGCTAAAAAGAAGTAACGGTGACTTACTTTGTACGCCGTCAGCTTCATTTTCCGTCAATATTATTATCAGATCAGTGTGGCTTCACCGTTGTAGCATGACTTTGAGTATGAATCATAGCCATGATATTTTTTTCATCATGACATGATACTAGATGTATAAGTAAATATTAAACACTTTCATTTTAACCTCCGACGCAAAAAGAGGGATGTTTGAAGTGTGACCTCCATGTGTGTGTGTATCCGTCTGCCTGTATGTCCGTGGCACCCTAGCTGTGAAACGGGTAAACCGATTTGGATGCATTTTTTTTTGGATGCAGGTTTTCTAACAAAGGTTCTAAGATATGTTTCATCAAAATCGATTAAGCCGTTCACGAGATATTCTTATTTGAAATGAAAAGGTCGGAGATTTTTTAGTCAGAAGTTTTTTAAATATTTAATTTAAGTTTTAAGTTTTCAATACTACGTCACTTTCATGATAATTAAAGATTATTGTAGATGTCTGGTCGGAATAACATAATTTATCTTGATTAGTGCAAATCCTTTTGTAGGTAATAACAATTCTTTTATTCACTTGACAAGGTCTAATGGATGAAACGTCACAAAAGACAAAAGTTGATAAAAAGATACACATTTTACAAGATAAAGGGGAGGCGGGCCACCGCTCTCCGCGAGGGGGAGGATTGTTCTGACACTGTGAAGATACAAAATTACAAAGTAACGGGCTTGAAAAAATAAACAAGTCAATTAGAGACGTCTGTCCAATGTCAGCACTGCTTAGATAAGGTAACAAACAATGTTCTATAAGGTGTTGCATGTACCAGGAGCGAATAATTAAAACGTAGATTGTACTCCCCAAACTGAACTAAATTAGCTTATGTTTCAATTTTAGTACACTTTAAAGTTTATTAGAAGCCGCAACGTATTGCAATGCTTTGTATTTTTGTAGCGTGACACGCGACGTCAATTAGACGGATGTTAACGTACATTGAAAATACTATTTAATTTGTATGAAAAAAGATAATATCTAAAGATTTTTTAAAAGGAGCTGAACAAAAGTTTTATTGTTTGATGAGTAGAATCTACATTTCGATTATTTACCCCTGTTACAGGCAACACCCGGTATACTTAAGGTGGTTATTCGGTCGGTTATACATACAAATAAAAAGAAGGCTGACGGCCTTCATTTCCACGGTACAAATTATATTTGAAATGTATTTTGTTTTTAGCTTGATATATTTAGTATGCGTAACATGAATGCTCTCAAAAACCTAAAAAATAGATATGTTTAGCAAAAAAACCGTCCAGTTTTAAAAGATTCCAATTGATGGCGCTGACCTTAAATCGCCGTTACTGGGTTTAGATTTCTCATCATCGCGCAGGCAAAATTGTTAATGTCGCGGGAGCGAATGATGACCCTCTTCTTGTTTGTATCGAGAACCGTCCGAACAGAACCATCTTAAATTGAGTCCTATTTATTTTACTTGTTTCTCGCCTAGCTACTTTCTTTATGATTTTGCAGATTTTGGCACTGCTGAGGGCAGTTACAAAACAAAAAAAATAGGAGTTAGAGGAATCAGACCCATTGTTAAAATTTCTTTTATTCATCTTTTTTCCAATATTTCAAACAGAATATTTTCAAAAATGAGTTTTTTTTTAACTGAAACTTTTTCTGGTATTGTCAGTCGACTTCAATGCAGCTCATATACAACTTCCTTAGAATTTCCTATTCATCCACGCTATGTGAAATGTACTGGTAAAATCAGAACCTTATTTAAATGTAAATTTGCGTCGCTCTGTACACTCGACAATTTTTAAATCCAGTGTCGCCATAAAGCAAACTGGGAATCAGCCGCTTGACAAATACTTCAAAGAAAGTCTAAAGCATTTGTAAATTCTGAAATTCCAGGCATTTTACAAATAATTTATTTCAATTAGATACTAAAAACGGTGTCAGCGGAGAAATGACGTTACAACTAAACATTGGAGCCAAATTAAGCCGTGGTATCGCAAAGGACGTTATATTTTTGTGACCACCATTCTGAGTTACACGGGCATTAACCACAAACGCAGTACACAGATTGAAATACTAATTGATTACAAAAATTACAAAAAAAAGGTGACACTTTTGATACTGTTCACCTATATAAATATATAATAATATCGTAGAAAGATAGTACATTAAAGATTTTTGGTAGGCCAGTAAAGTAAGAAATGTCAACGACAAACATGTGATCTGAGGGTTTCTTATTTACTGGCCAAGGTTTGTATACTATTTTTCAGTTCGACAGAACTGTCGGTGGACAGAAAAGGATATATTTTAAAAACACTGACAAAACCTCAGCAAAAAACAAATATTTTAACTTATTTTACAGCCGCTAACGCAGTTGCGAGCGGATCCACTTATTCATATTTTTCAAAAACCTATGGAGTACGGAGTTATGTTTCTTTGCAGTTAAAAATGTGAGAATATTACTTAATTACTTGGACTAGTAATTACAAAGCCAGTCAACAAATCCAGTTCAAGGGTCCCTAGAGACTAATATATCTACTATTAGCATTTACCCGCTGCTTTGCTTGCGTTATTCCCCTTATTATCCAAAAGGAACTTTTTACCGGGACATAAACTTAGTAGGATGTACCACAAAATAGGCAATAATTAATTGATCGAATCAGGCGTTACTTTGGGGCAATCCATGTTAATTAAAACAATAATATTATGAAAACGTGTTAGTCAATTAGAGTAATTATTCGAGCGTTTGTTCTGCGTCACTTTCGTGGACACCTTTTCGCCGAAATTACACGAATTTCATGGGATATCTGACTATTTTGTCAGAAGTCCGGGGTCTCTACCAAATAATTCAAAATGCCACAAAAATCTGCAGGGATTTCGTCAAAAACGTGTCCACGAAAGTAAGGCGGTTGAAACGCTCGAATAATGACCCATTAGTGCTAATCCGATATACTTACTTGTGTATTTTTCATGCATTCACATGGAATTGAATGGTACCACTCCCACCTTCCCGCCTCGAAAAGAAAAATACTTAAATACGCAAATAAATATAACAAACCGGCACCAAAGATACAAAAGTAGACACGTCTTTTGCCTCTCTACAAGACATTCTCATCAGGACCTTAAAATAAAAAGCCGGACGGAGCCCCGCCAACAGAGAACTGAAGCCATTTTTAATAAGCCGGCTGCTTGCACTTACGAGCCCAACGCACTAGCAGCACGCACACATGGGTAGCCGGCTTATTAGACATGCTTCAGTTCTTTGTTAGACTTCGTCCGGCTATTTATTTTAAGGTCCTTGCATTCTCAGGAGTCCGGCGTCCGTTGATGGAATGATAATTCATTCTAAGTATTCTATTTTTATATTTCCCAATTTTAGTTAGGAAATAATTTTATGCCACACCTGGTGTGGCATAAAATTGTAGACATAAAAAAGTGTAGACAAAGTGTAGACATAAAATTATGTACACAATACGGGAGGTAATAAAGAAAGCCCTCGATCGTATATTTATGTCCCTCGCTTGCAGCTCGGGCCGCAAACTTCTGCGATCTCGGCCTTTCTTTGTATTACCACCCTAGTTGTGTAATGTACTATATTATCACTGCAGTCTTACTGTTCTAAGTCTGTGTGTTGCCTCGTTTCCAGAATAATACCACCGCGACGGAGGGTTTCGAAATATTTCCCTTTCATGTCCGTTGATAAGTTCCGTGGCCGAATCCATTTGCTTTATATTAAGTCGCTTTTGAGGCCGCGGGTTTATTTAATGAATTTTTATGCCGTTTGATGGTATTAGACTTTATCAACCTATATATAGGTTCCAGCACCAGGAAAACTGTTCTTAGAGAGTCACACAGACGCACGACGCGCGTCTGTGTGAGTGAACTCCATACTGTGGCAGGCCCGCGCAGGTCCAAATGCTTGCCTATGGTGTGTCCGTACATGGCGCGCACACATGCGCGCTCCCGATGTACCTTTTGTCAGAAGAAAAACTTCCGTATACCGTGGTAATGGCGACGCATCCGCTTGGCACCAAATGACAACCACGACGTCAAGAGTGATAGGCCTGCTCTCATAAATGAGTGGATGGGTTATAGTCCACATACTGGCTCAGTGTGGGCTGGCGACTTCGCATCAACCTTTGCATTCCTTCGCGGGTGTATACAGGCCAAACACAATCAGTTTTTCTAGATTTTCGTCGCCTCTGCACATTGTGTGACCAAAAATGAAAGAATGCATTGTTGGCAATGATTTCAAAAGGATAGGCCCATCCGAACAGTTCGGAACTATTTTCCCAGTAACAAAAAATGCAGTTATACCTACCCTGATCTGACCTATAGTTTTCCAAATCAATTTAAGAAAATTGACTTTACTTAACGACCTTTGTAAATCAGTTTAAAAAAGTAAACACTCATTTTTGTCAGCAAAATGCCTCCAATAAATAAATCTAAGGCTATGGCTCTGTTTGACTTGAGCCTTTTTAGAGCGACACATTTGGTGATTGTACCAATACATTTGTAAGAAGGGCGTATGTGCCATACAAATATATGAGACTTAGGTCCTCGTTGATCACGTGATTACGGTCAGCCGATTGGGTTCCGGTCGATTTAAACCGGAAGTCCGCGTCATTGGCCAATTGGCCTTAGATTTATGGGCCGTTCACCGGGGCTGGGGAAAAATAGGTGGTGATTGGAAACTTATGGCGATTGGTCCTTTTTGCCAAGTTTTTATGACGTCACTTAGATTTATACAGGGTGACTTTATATATGTGGTCAGCGATTACTTTTTGGAACTTGATTAATAATTATTTTATAACATATCGAATAGATTATTCATTTTTAATCCCCAATGAAAAAGAAAAGCCTTGTAATAAAACAACTTAAACGGATTAAATCGCGAATACTACATTTTTAAGTCCCGAAGTTTCGTAATACTTTTCAGCGTTCGTGGTCACGGGTAGACTGAAAAAATCATAAATTTTCCCTGTCAAAATTACCGTTGTGCAAAACCTACTCACTTTAAAAAATACAAATTAAAATTTCCAAAGATGCTTCGCGAGGCTATTGAAATCAAGAAGTACCCTAATTCAATAGAGAAGATTGGTTTGTCTCTACCACCTGCCTGGGATCCCGTATTACGTCTCATCAAAGGACGGACAAGACACAGCACTGGAAGACCTTAACAATGAACGGTGTTTGTTTTTCTAAAAATAGCATACCTAGTCTTTTGTTTAAATTATGTTTTGTTTTTCATAAGGCGAGGCTGATAAGTTGTCTTAGCGTCTTATTTCTTATCCAGTATGACTTTTCGAAGCGCCGCTAGTTTCTAAGGTTAGGATAGTAAGCCTTTCTGGCATGTGTGTGAACGAAAAAAAAAATTCTAATTTATTTTTTCCAAAAATACTATACCTACAGTCTTTTGCTTAAAATTATGAGCTTGGTCGTCCCATTCTGCCGTCCTAGTCTAAAAGGCGACTTTTTGCTATGGAAGTTCATAGTAAAAAGTCGCCTTTTAGACTAGGACGGCAGCATTGTGACCAGTTGCTTTTTCCAAATAGATGTACAAGCTTTACTAATGTAAAGCTTAAAAAAAACGGAGTGAGCCACTCCCCACTTAACACACATTATAACCTAAAACATGACCATTCTTGGCATCTATCCAATTTAAAAACGATCCTTATCGCATAGAACAATTTTATTCGCACATTCAAAGACATTCATAAACCCAAATGGCTATTACAAACGAGAGTAATGGTCCAAAATGATCTCTAATATAAAGATAACAAGGTTTAATTTCCGTCAACGGCGGAGAACGTTCGAAAATTAGATTTTTTTGTCTTTACGCCACTTTGAAGATTGTAATGGATGAACTTATGGTCGAGATTTTATCTTACTGCTATGTTTTATTATAAAGGTGGACCAGAATGCGCGAAATATGCGAACATGAAGAATAGGCTACTTGATGACAGTTCAAATCAGCTTCTTTTTATGAAGTGTCAAAACGCTCCGAAATTATGCAGTTTAGTATGAAATACTATCTTGTGACGTCATGCTCAACCTGGTGCCTTATTTTTAGTTTTCGTCATTGTAAAATCATTGATGGCACGAAAATAAGTTTTAATGATTTTATCCGGGCTGTTTTGGAAGCGTAATTTGCTGGTTAGAGTTAATGAATTTATTTTGATTGTTGTCAAATACCCTATTGTTCGTTTTGGTTTGATTAAAAGCCACTTCACAGTAGTAACGAACTTTTTATTTAACGACTTTTTCTAAATCCCTTCCTAATTCAATTCATTCATTCATTCACCTGGAGTATATTTTGTCTCAGTAAAGATCAGAATTATCATATTGCCGCCAAAAGACCTCACCAACCGGGATAATTGCATCTTTTAAAGATTCCATTAAATCCGAACTCTAAAACTGCCCTTACCCTACCTACCCGTAAAGTGCAGCGTATACTACAGGCAAATACTTAGGATAGGGGTAGTTTTAAAGAGTTCGGATTGAATGAAATATTTAAAAGGGATGTAACGATACATAGTTTTGCCGATACATTACCGATATATTGTAGTAAATAATGGGCGATACCGATATCTTAGCTAAATAATGAAGTATGAACTTCAGATATTTGTATGTCCTTATTATACCTAAAACTCGGCTATATTTAACAGAGAGTCAACCTTGAAAGTGTAAAGGAAAAAGTAAATAAATTGTCAACTCAAAATTAACTTTTTTTATTAAGAACCAAAGATTTAATTACCATAGTAATTATCATTGCACAAATAAATAAATTAAGTCAGTAATTGAACATACAGCAAATTCTTTTCGCGCTCTTCAAATATTAGTCGTATATAATCGGCGACAACGATATATCGGTATCGGTATCGGTATCGTTAGGTACATCTCTAGTTTAAAAGATGCATTTGCCTCCATTAGACGCCATTCCCCCGGTTGACCTACTGATGATGATGAATTAAAATGACATAAATAAAACAAACGACGGAATACCTTTAAGAAACATTTTCATGCATATTAAGAGACAAATGATAAACTTCGGATTACGAGAGCGGATCAGAAATAATGAAGTCTCCGATTCTTCGGATAATTGGTTATTATAATACTGCGACATTAAAGAAACATCGAAAAGTGCCATATGTATTTATTCAGCCTCAGGGCAAATGTGGAAGGAAAACATAAATATAGGTGCACGAGTACTTAAAATTGGATGGAATTTCAACAGGTAAAACGGAACGGAGTTTCAAAAGTGTTCTATTTTATAGCTTGCTAAACTGGTGAGTTTCTTCCGGCGCTTCTTCTCACCAGAAGGTCATTAAGCGCCAAAAGAAGAGATAAGAATAGAAGCAGACACGTAAAAGAGCCCTTGAGGGCACACTTGGGGGGTTACTTGCAGAAATATATTTCTTTTCCTGATACATTTTGTTTGCGCGATATGACATGAAAAGTATCAAAATAGTACATTACACAACTAGGGTGGTAATACAAAGAAAGGCCGAGATCGCAGATGTTTGCGGCCCGAGCTGCAAGCGAAGGACGTAAATATGCGATCTAGGGCTTTCTTTATTACCTCCCGTGTTGTGTACATCATTTTATGTCTACACTTTTTGGCCAGGTGTGGCATAAAAGTCATAAAACCATAATTAACATGCTATTGGGCCTTTGAGGTCAGAGCCATCTATCTTTTCGGTAGGAACGTAAGTGTTATAATGTATCTTTATTAAAATATCATTGGTGCTGTCACGTCACTGCGTTTACGGTGCGTCGATGTCTTTTTATCAGCGGTGTGTACAGCATGAATTAAAAATGTGACGCACGAGACACGTCATTCATCGAAATATAATATGTATGGAAGCGTAAATGACGCTCGAAATCGACCCCACGAAATACTTACCTAAGGGGCGGAGCTAGTACTTAGCATTGAAGAAAAAACTATAGCATCTAAATGAATTTCTCTCGTCAGTAGGTTTGTAACGAATTTATTTTAATTCCAAATTAAGTTGGTTATCAACCCCACTGATGCATAAGACATATTGATTAAAAAAATGTGCGTTATGGGGCTTTCAATGTCATTTTTATTCGGCGTTATAGTTCTATACATTAATATTTCGATGACGTCACCGCATTTACGGCACGTCAACGTCGTTTGAGCGCGGTTTGGACGCAGCTTTACCCTAGGCTCGTAGGAATACAAGCAAATACAGTTAAGGGTAGTTAGAAGGTTAAAATTCCATTCACGAACTGTGCAGTTCTATTCTGACCGCGGTAGGTAAGGAACAACTTCGCGGTCGGCAGTCAGGTTTGCGGCCAAATCCCAGTTGCACACAGTTTGCAACTTTCTCATACTTAAAGTTGTGCATGCGAGTGTCTCATACAACTACGACGTCCATTATTAATTGGTGTACGGGCTAGAACTCGTGCCTGTGACTTTGTTTGTCGCGTGATAGGGCATGATCTGGCATGCCTATTTACAAAGTATACGGAAAGAAAAGTAGGAACACTCCAGACACGGTATACGGTAGGTTTTCTTCTGACAAAAGGTGCATCGGGAGCGCGGATGTGTGCGCGCCGTGTACGGACGCACCACATGCAAGCATTTCCGATTGCGCGCGCTTGCTTTAGTCAGGGCTGAGCCATCGCTGCGAGCGGTCGTTCGTACAAAATGTCTGCGCACAAAGTGAAGTATCGAAGTCGTATATACTGCAATGTGTTCGGATGTTTGAGGAATAGTGTGCAAAATCAAAAATTATCATATTTCAACATTCCTAAGGATCCCGAAAGGAGAGTATTTTATTAGTATCTATATATAAATGTTATATTTTAAGTCGTTTGTAGAATGTTTGATAATTTTGTGTTTGTGTACTTTCATCAAGGTACCTATAGTAAAATAAGGTTATTGAATTTTATACATTAAATATTACTATTTTCTATTGTATCGATTATGATATAAATTTAATTAGAAAAATTTAAATGTAAATGTATATTTACATTTCAAATAAAATTTCAATTTACAAATATTATTAACTAGTCTAAGTATTATATTTCTTAAGTTTCTATTGGTCTGTCCATTTGTGGACGTAGGCCTCCTCCCTCTTATTCCATTCGTCTCTGTCGGCGGCTACTCGGGTCTAGGTGATGCCCGCTACGGCGACGATGTCGTCGCGCCAGCGGCGGCGCGGGCGTCCGCGCGGCCTCGCGGCCTCGCGTGGGTACCAGTGGAGCAGTTTCTCGCTGCATCGTCCGTCTGTGGTGCGAGCCGTATGTCCTGCCCATCGCCATTTTAATCGGCACGCTACCTCCGCAGCGTCAATGATCTGTGTTCTTTTTTGGATACCTATCTATGTTTCTTACTCTATCTCTTAATTTAAGGTTCAGAATACTTCGTTCGGCTGCTCTTTGAAAGACTTTGATTTTGTGTATAATTTCTTTAGTCAGCGGCCAGCTTTGGCATCCATAAAGCCAGTGATAGCATTATTCAATTACCAATGGAATCAGAGAAATAATCTGTATTACATTTGTAATCTGATTACATGAACCTGGATTGTATCAATCCAGATCCTGATTTATGTAATCCAGATTAGTTGGTTAGTCTTTAATCCGGATCAATATCATTAAATCGGATTAACCTCATGTTCTATGACTAGTAAGATGACATGCAGATGAGATGCAAATTTATGGGATTAAAGATCGTTAAACGTTAATCGTTAATCCGGATTACGTTTGCGCCAACATTGGCTTCAGTGCATTTAAATAAGTTTCAATAGGGAACGTGCACGAACTATAGGTGGCAGCACTAAACGACAAAAGAGACACGGATGGACAATAACCACATTTTTACTAAAAAAAACCCGACCGCGGTGCACTTTGAAACTGCATAAAATCCGCCATTTTGTTTATTTTAACGAACTTCATACCCAGTGACACTCGCACCATCAAGACGAATCTAATGATGTATAATTTATCAAAATCGGATGTGCCGTTGAGTAGTTACGAGCGGACACAGGAACGGACATACATACATACAGGTCAAACACATAACCCTCCTTTGGGCTTCGCCGCAGTCGGGTAATAAAGGAAACTCAAATCAAGCTGTCAATGTCAAATATAGTATAGTCGCGATAAATTTACGGCGTTTCCGTCAATGTGGCGCCAGCATGAGAGGGTATAGGGTATAATATGACAGCTGCACTCGTCACAGCTCTTAGGGCCGATACAGACGGACTGCATCCCAACTGCAACTCCCTACGATTTGTATGGGAACTGCATCACAACTGCACGCCGACTGCGCAGTCGATCGAGTCGCAGCCGATCGGCGCTTACTTCTGTGGATACACCGGAACCCACAGAAATACGAGTATATCGAGGAAAATAGTTCTTCGATTTATATAAGAACCATGCGTGTAACGTTTTCCGGTTCGCGTTTGACGCCAAAAGAGTAATTTAGTGATGGAAAACATAAGTTTTCGACTTCATTTGGTGGTATCTGACCAATAATTATACAGCACAATATCAGCAGAACAAATCTGATAATACTATTGACGGCAACTGAAGTTAATGGTGTGAAAAGTAAGTTGCCGCCACTTCTTTTTACCCGACTGCGGCGAAGCCCAAAGGAGGGTTATGTGTTTGACCTGTATGTATGTATGTACTTATGTCCGTTCCTGTGTCCGCTCGTAACTACTCAACGGCACATCCGATTTTGATAAATGATACATCATTGGATTCGTCTTGATGGCGCGAGTGTCACTGGGTATGAAGTTCGTTAAAATGAACAAAATGGCGGATTTTATGCACTTTTAAAGTGCACCGCGGTCGGTTTTTTTTTAGTAAAAATATTTAGTTATTAGTACGTGAGTATATACACTTTTTCTTTCTACGTCGTTATACAAGGCGTCCCACGGCTATGCCACATGAAGAGAAAGTGCCTTGAATATTGGAGATATTTTGCTGAAAGGAGACTTTATTTTATTTTTAAAAGTAAGTAATACTGCATTCAAAGATTTTTTAAATTACTTGTTTTGTATGACAATTAATTTTCTTAACATTTAAATCAAATATTTTACGCTATTCCTTTCTTTTGAAATACTATGTTACTTAAGAGGAATTATTTGTTTTTGTCCTCTATTTCGATTTTCATCATAAAAATATGGGGTGTTATTTTTTCAGATTTGACTTGAGTCGATTCGATTCCCCGACGAAGCAGGTAATTTTTAGAAAATCTTTGAATGCAGTATGACTTACTTTTAAAAATAAAATAAAGTTCCCTTTCAGATAAACATTCCATCTATAATATTTGAGGTACTTTTCCTTCATGTGGCATAGCCGTGGGACGCCCTGTATTTCTATAAAAAAAAGTAGGTAGTGCAAAATTTCCCTACTTTTCCATACAAATTTTGAATTATAAAAAACAAATATAGGGGAAATTCGTAACGAATATGAGAAAAAATAAAATCTTAGTTTCGTTACGATTTCCCCTACCTATTTAGTTTGGGCGTTACGAAACTGAGAAATCCAAAATTTGTACTGAAAAGTTGAGACATTTTGCACTACTTTTTTATTTCATAAATGAAAAGTGCTCGTGGGTCTGAGTAAAATGGTATAAGACACACCATGATCAGACAAAAAAAGTAGAGGGTACATTTTTTCTGCAATTGACCCATAATCGTTACCAGACCGCGATATACATATAATGATGATGTTGATTTATGAGATTAAATACATTTGTATGGTTGCCGTAGACCACTGGTCTCAACTCGCGACTACACGTAAGCTCAAACTGAATTCGACTCAGTTCACTTTTAACAGTTGCATTGTTTCAAGTTGCACGTGAATCTAGTAAAGTTCTTTCAAGCCTTTATTTAAGTAAGGTTAACATTTGACGGGTACAGTGTTTTACTTTTATTTTGAACTAGTGTACTCTTTGGTTTAGTGAGGTAAAAAGTATATTTTGTTTAAATCTGGGTCATGATCTACCTGTACGCTATATTTCATTGGGCGCTGATACAAACAGACAGAAACATCATTTTAAATTGCTTACTAGCATTTACCCGCGGCTTCGCCCGCTTTATTCCCGTTAATGTCCCAAGGGAACTCTTTACCGGGATTTAAAGTATCCTATGGGTCAATCCAGGACCAGTGCCCACTAAATGCCCAATTTCATCTCAAACCATCCGGTTATTACACCGATATATATTTAGTAACAAACATCCAAACATCCTACTTATATTTATAATTAGTAGATTGTGTTACAAGGGAGCAAAATTATGTATTTACGGCGAGGGCGTATATTGAATCCTGAACAAAGCGAAGGATTATACAATAGGATTCTAAAGTATAATCCGGAGCGTAGTGAGGGATTCAAGTGTTAACGCCCGTGGTGAAAATAATTTTGCTACCGTGTGACACATACTGCTTTTCACAACGACTATGAGGAAAATTCAAATACAAACGCTACCTACCAAAATAACGAAATAGGTATATAGTTAATCAAAGAGCATCACACATTATTAAAAATTAAATGTTAAATTGTAAAATGTATAGTCTATTATTATTTTATAAAACGATTATTATTTTTTACGGACGGGACGAAAATACCACTTCCATTTATTATATTTATGGCCCTCGCCTGCGGCTCGGACCGCAAACATCTGTAATCTGGGCTATTCCTTATTATACCGCCCTCTGTGTGTAATATACTAATAAATCTGTCTATGGTATGGCATATTCTAAGTGGGTTCAAACTAAAAATACCCCGTTGTCCTTGAACAGAAAAGTGCTACTTTGATCCCTCTTATGAGGGAGCAAAATACTTTTTTCTGAATAGGAGGTGTGAAAAAGCTTTTACCTACGGTTTCGCCTGTGTTATAAAAAATATTGTCCCAAGGGAACTATTAACTGGGATAAAATGTATCTTATGTTTCAATCCAGGACTAGGTCTACTTATATGCCAAATTTAGTTATTTAGTACCTACCAAACCTCCAAACGTCTAAACATCCAAACATCACAAACTTTCACAATTATAATATTAGTAGGAAATTAGCGATACACGAACAACATGAACGAGGAGAACATCACTGAATAAAATTGCGAGCGCTTTTGTTAAAGCTGGCAATTAAATTTGCAAGCATGGAAAACTAGTGAAAACGCATCAAAGTCAAACGCTTGGTTAACCAACCGCTGAAAATATTTTTTAACGCTTTTACCACCAATTAGTTTGTCAAGCGATGTAATCCGACGCTGCATAGCACTCTAATTTCGACGTCACGCTGAAATTAAAAATGGCTACCGAATTACCGAGGTGCCAGCCCTGACGGATTTGGTCGTTAGGGTTGGCAGTTATGAGTGAGCTCATTAAAAATGTGTTGAAAAATGTGATACTGGAAAACAGTAAAACGACTAAAATAATGAAAACATGTCCGCGGGGTCGGTAACGTGATAGAAAATACACTAATTAACCATTAATTAAAAATGCAAGATTTATTACAAAATTACTAATTAACAAGGCTTACTTACTTAATATATCACTGTACTAAATCACTTCAGTATAACGCACTTATTCACTTTTCGCTTCGGTTCGCTTCGAGATTTGCACTGTTCGCGGTTTAATTCCAAACGAACGATCTGCGGACGATATGGCCCGCTTTTATGCCCGGAGACCTTTGCTCTAGAATGTTCCAGAGAAATCCTATCTCGAACCATAGGTCCAATTCTAGGAAACCCTACTTCTCGGTACTAGACAATCTAGATTGTTCGATGCTCAATCCGACTGGAACATTCCCGACTATTGCTGTCCCTTTCTAGTTCCGTCTCTTTCACTCCTTCAAGAAATTTCGCTATATACTGAAGTGTACTTCAAAGGCCTCGTAAGGGGTCCTGAAAACGCATGAAAACGGCGCTGAATTGCGCCATCTGATAGAGGGTGTCCTGAAACGGACTGAAAACATCTTTCAGGCGCCTGAAAACAACGGCAACCAGGCTGAATTTACGATCTTCTAGTATGTGAAAGAGTCACCTCTGAAACTGCCTGAAAATACTTTTCAACCTGCTGAAAACGCTTCTAAAGCACAGAAAATCACGTTTGAAGTTTATGCCTATACCACCGGCGCAACAATATGCCAAGTTTATGAAACGTGGCCACCCAAAACGGTATCTGATAAAGTCCTCAGTTTAGCAATACTTAGAATGTTAATAGCTTAACAAATATTTTACTACCAAATAGTTTTGAGGCGTTCTGATATTTGCACAAATGTCCAGATAGACATCAGTTCAGTAGATAGCGAAAGTTATTAACTACTTTTTAATAAATTTGGAGCCTTAGAATTTTTTTTCTCATATTAGGTACGTTATCCATTTATTGACATCGATTCTACACAAAAAGGAAATTGTTTATTTAGCACGTCAAAAACATGAAATTATGTCCACCGACACAAACCTTCATTGGCCACTTGTTAACATCGCAAGCTGACGTTCTGTATACTTAGTTCATTAATTTCAACGACACGCCTTAATTGACAACCTTTCATTTTTTAGAGCCTTACATTTTATTGGTTCTCTGTATTTGGTTCGAAAAGACGAATACGATGATAGTTTATTTGTTTCACCAGGATTTATAATTAATTTATGATTAATATATTAATATTTACTTATTCTAAAAGGGCGTAACTACAGTTCTACGGTAGAATAAACCATTACTTTAGTCTTATCGCGATCGAAAAAAGTAAGCCATCTGACAGTATGCATTGACAATGTCAAATTCAAAATTATGACAGCTTATTTTTTCTGTGGCAAAAGGCACTGGCATTTCTTCTATTGTGCCGTAGAACTGGTAAAATGAGAAAATATTTTTTATTCATTTGTATTTTTTATATTAAGCGATATAAAAAATATATAAAAATAGTGTAGTGTTCAGGAGACAAAATGCTTTCGAATCGTATATACATTTTAATGTGTTCTTAAAATGAAATGTTGTCAATTAAAAATGACTGTCAAATTACCGAGTTGGCAGCCCTAACGAATTTCAGTTGTTAGGGTTGGCTGCGGGTAAATTTTGTTTTTGTGTCACTCTTGCATTTTCCGCGGGTTGTTCTTTATTTTTGTGAATAGATATTTAAAACCATTATATTTTTATTAAGTAGTGATTACTGAGACAATTTTAAAGTATACATTGCAAATTTTTGATTTGCCAAGGCAAAGGGGGACCTACCATAGCAATGGTAGTTTTGATAAACTTCTGCGCGTTACTTCTAATATGCAATCTGTATTATTAACAGAATCAACACTATTAAGTATAAAACTTCAATGTATTCAAGATTCAAGTCATCACGATGAAATATCGGAATAAATTTCTGCCATTTTAGGTTTAAATTAATACTAGATAACCCGAGACGATATAAAAAACAGGGCTCTTAATATTTTCAGTTACAAAACCATGTTCTCGTCTAATTTTACTATACATAAGTAAATCTTGTATTTTGTAAGTATTTATTTATAGGATAGTTGCGCGACTAAGCTACCTACTGACAGACTACGTACAACCTAAACGACACCAGTAGACTTATGATGCTACGCTTTGTCACGCGATAAATAAATGATAAAGCATTCGCCACTCTCATAAAATGTGACGGATGCTTTATCATTTATTTATCGCGCGACACAGTGTAGCATCATACGCCTACAGATAATTTGACGTGAAACGCTTGTACAGTCGAGTTCATCATTATCTGAGCAAAGATTGGACCAAAAATATCTGAACAGGACCTTATTGACAGAAGCATAAGAACTAAATCAGATATTTTTGATCCGTTTTTTGCTCAGATAATGATGAACTCCACTGTACTTAAGGCAACGTAGACGTACATTAATAAAGAATTTCTTGCAATTCAACCACAAGTTTGTAATTGAGAAATTTGACGCAAACGTAGTCGCGGAACGTCTTCTATTATAAGATTATCTCCACAAAATCCGGCATTACTCGCTATTATTGAATGCTCGGATAATTAAATATACGAACTAACCAATTACAGTCATAATAGAATTCGCCGTGTTGTCATAACGCGTGGGCGAAGCTTTCAATTACTTATTCATCTGAAGCTACATGACAGCCCGCGGCTCAACTAAACCATTTTCCGAATGAGATAAAATAATAATCTACTACCTCGTACCTACTATTATAGAAGGGAAAGAAGCCTAGGCGTGGTTTCCCCTCGTGCTCAAAATACCATAAGGTTGGGGTTCTTTGGCCAAATGTAGAGTAACTTTGCCCACCTTGTAAATCACATATATCAAATCTATAAGGTCTCATAATAAACCTAGAAACATGAACGGTTAGCTAAAACCAACCACATGGCAATGTGCCGTAATTTAGATGCCTAAATAAAACCTAATTCGAGTTAATCCATAATACCAAATGCTACGGCTACGATACGGCTTAAAAGATAGAGAGGGGGGACTCAATTTTTGCAACTTTCGGAGCGATTATTTCCGAAAGTATTCACATAATCAAAAATATTACTTAAGAACCTTAAAGTGATTTTAAAAGACCTGTCGAACAATGTACCACATGTTGATGTTTGATGAAAAAAAAAACGTGTTCTGTTATATGTATGGAGTACCCCCCCTATAAATATTTATTTTTGATATTTAACTACAAAACTAAGTAGCGGCTTAGACAACACACCTACATTCCAAATTTCATCAATATACGTTATGTATTTTTTGAGTAAAATGCCTGTAACATGCGGACGGACGGACGGACGGACGGACGGACGGACGGACATGACGAAACTAAAAGGGTTCCGTTTTTGCTATTTTGGCTACGAAACTCTAAAAATTATATCGTGTCTTATTAACTGGCTTTTTTTATTGCCTTAGTCTGATAAACCGGCAGATGGCCCACCTGGTGGATCTTTCCATGGTCACAGCCAACTTTATGGTGCTGCCACACTGGCTGTTATAAATGATAACGTTATAAAACATTTGTTATCGAACATGTTATACCTAATTACTATGAGTTTAATGAAATGTTAGTGAATGTTATCGTGTGATATATTACGTTATATAACATTTATAACAGCCAATGTGGGACCATTAGACATTTGTAACACTAGATGCGTTACCAATGCGTTGGACTGGCGTGCATCAGGCAAGATTGGAAGCCACTCCACCAAGAGTGCAATTATTAAATAAAGTCGTCGAGTCTGCGTTCGAGACAGTTCGTGATGACCCTCGAGAACAATATGTAAGTGGCTCAGAAGCGATATAAGCCTAGCTTATCAATGAAAAGTGCGATATATAGGGTGTTCCTAAAACCAACGTCCATCCATACGAAAAGGACTGATAGACCAACTCATAAGACACCAGATTGAATAAATTTGACCTTTGTAAAAATCTCTTAGTTTTTGAGATATTGACGTTTTTGCAAAACTCGTGCTATGTGATACTGTAGTGTAAGTATTTTCAAATCTGTTTTTTGCTATGGATTGCCAATTAACTATACTGTTGAACGTGATTCCTAATTTTGTTAATTTCTTTATGCTGTGGCCACAGTAGAATAACAAATTTATTTTTTTAGATTTTTCCAAATTTCACCTCTGATTTCGAACGAGTATGGTGAAAAAAAAAGTACAAACATAACCTGGCACATGACGTAAAAAATAGCGCAGTTGTTGTAGTTTTTAAAATGCATAAGGCAAGTCATTGCATTGACGAAGCGTCAACGTCTTTTAAACAGCGGTTTTGTCGCATCTTACTCTACAGCTTGGCAACTTCGTTGGTGACACTCACATGTGTGCTTTTTAGGGTTCCGTAGCCAAAATGGCTAAAAAGGAACCCTTATAGTTTCGTCATGTCCGTCCGTCCGTCCGTCCGTCCGTCCGTCCGTCCGTCCGTATGTCACAGGCATTTTACTCAAAAACTACAAGACCTATACTGATGAAATTTGGAATATAGATGTCTTGTAGATGCCGCAACTAAGTTTGGTAGTTAAATAATAAAAATAAAAACATCTAGGGGGGGCAGTCCATACATGTAACAGAAGCTAAAAAAATTTTTTTTCACAAAATGTCAACGTGTTGTACATAATTCGATAGCTCTTTTGAAAACATTTTAAGGTTCTTAAGTAATGTTTTTGATTAAGTGAATACCTTTGGAAATAATCGCTCCGAAAGTGGTAAAAATGGTGTCCCCCCCCCTCTATCTTCTAAACCGTGTGTCCGAAAAATATAAAAAAAATTACAAAGATAACGCTTAATTAATACTTTCAACGAAAATTATTTTCAACAAGATCGGATTAACCGTTTTTGAGTTATTGCCGATAAACTGCGCTTCTCAACAAAAGGACGTAATTGCTATGAAGATACGCTCTTTTGTTGTTGTACTTTTTTTACATCGTATTTTTTACCTTATAGTTACGGCTATGGAACCCTACACTGAGCATGGTCCGACATGCTCTTGGCCAGTTATTGTTAACCTCCGACGGTCGCCGTTGTGTTGGCGGTAACTTGCGTAAGTAGTTACGGCTGCACATACCAAAAAGCACACATGTGAGTGTCACCAACGAAGTTGCCAAGCTATAGCACATTGTACAATGCGTTATGGTGCGCTCGGGTACGGCCCGTTTGGTGAAATATCTGCAACACGTACAATATAGGCATTGGATAATTAGACTAGTGATGTACACGAGATTCCACTAAAACCACATATGGAGACACAGCATTATGACGCACGAGCTCTTAATTATAAAACCGAGCCAAATGTCAGCCGCGGTTGAGAGTATAAGTTACGCAATAGACAACACGAAAGCAGAATGTCTTAACTACATAGACATTAAACGTACATACGGTTTTCTCTTTTGTAATGAGAATATGCTCGAGGGTGAAATTATTAGTCTAATTTTGCAGATAATTAATAACGGCGTTTAATTATTTCAAACGTTTGTCTTATTTCGTATAAATTGTACTTTATTAAACAACGTTGGCGTATGTAACGTACGATATGAACGTAGTAGTGGTTTCAATATAAGCCAGTTGTAGCGAAACAATCCCACTAATAGTATAAATGTGAAGACGTTTGGAAGTTTGGATTGAAACGTTGAAACATTGGGAACCGTAAACTCGGGTTTCTATAGGGAACGTGCGCAATATTTCAGCCACTGATGGCATTATTCAATTACCAATGGAATCAGATAAATAATCTGGATTACATTTGTAATCTGATTACATGAACCTGGATTTTATCAATCCTGATCCTGATTTATGTAATCTAGCCAGTTAATCCAGATCAATATCATTAAATCGGATTAACCTCATGTTCTATGAATTAACAATGCGCGCAGCGGGGGCCGTGTGACAAGAGCGTTCAGTCGGCCGCCGGTCGTCTTGGCGGTAACTTGCGTGTATAATCACGGCTGCACATAACAAAACGCACACGAGATAACTACGCAAAGATGAGTCTGCCGATCGGAAAAGTTATTAGATTGCTTTCTGGCTGCAAAAGTGCTGTTGGAAGGCAGTTCTTTTCCAGGTAAAATAACTGCATCAAAATTGTAAACGAACTACGTAGTCCGCTTGCAGTCAGCGTGTAGTTATTTTAACTGCGAAAAATCTGCCTTCAAACTGCATTTGCAGCTAGAAAGCATCGAAAGATTGCTTCGGCATTTAGGGATATCGGCAGACATATTCGTACGTAATTCGCATCGTGCGTAGCGCTGCTCATTACGTCATCGTCATCGTCCCCCGCCCTCCGCGCGGACCATGGGAGTGTCACCAATGAAGTTGCCAAGCTATAGATGATAAAATAATGTAGATCTCGCATGCTTTGTCACAGGGCGACATGCATATTTGAGTTAACACAGTTATAAATAGGGCTACAATTAAAGTTCGGTAAATATATCAGTATGGATTAAAATTACATTATGGAATGATGGATGATGGATGGACGTAAGACAGTTAAATGTGACACTTTATATTGCAATGACTATTGCTATGATGACTGAACATTGTTGATAAATTATTGACTACGTACGTGAATATCTAGGCAAAGGTCAAAATTACGAGCACAGCATCACTTGCGTTGCGATGCCTATAATCTATCAGCCATGGACGTCCACTGCTGGACATAGGCCTTCCCCATAAAGCGTCACATCCACCGACTCCCCGGTACTCTCACGAGGTCGTCTGTCCACCGAGTCTGTAACTGTGCCATGCTGCGCTTGCCTATGTGTAGTCGCTACTCCAATAAAATAGGCACATACAATAAAAACATACAATTTCCAAGGTTCCACATAGTAACGCTAGAAAAAGCCCAGTAATACCATAAATCTTTCAATATTTCCCACCTACGCCTATTAAGCCATTCGGTGCTTACGCAAAAAGCCGGGTTTTACTGGAAAATGCTCGTTACATCCGACCTTATGTTCTGTGTATACAATTTGCAGAAAACGTCGCATTTTAGTCAAAAATGTGAGTCACATACGACCTTCTGTTAACACTTCTGGTAACGCTGTGTTGAACCCTGAACCAATTTCATTGAAACAAAGCAATCATCGCTGGGCCATTTGCCGTTCAATTGAGGCGTCACGCGTTATCCCGGAGTCGACAACCCTAGCACAGTGTGTTTATTTATTTATTTATTTGTTTATTCAAGTACTTCCACATCGTATATATTACATCATTGACTTAGGATTACATGCTACGGTATTGACGTCTGATATACACGACAATTACGGTGTACATAACATTTACAATCTTAATTTAATGCAGTGAGATCAAAAAGGGTAAGATAAATAATAATAACAAAAATATTAACTTAGATACAAATTAACTAAAGAGGAACTATGACGACAGTAACAAGTAATAATAATTAAGGGCTCAATTAACAGACATAACAAATTATGTGTGTTAGTTAAGCTACATTACTTTTCAACAAAAATACGGCTTGTAAAATACATCACGTTCTTGGACGATAAGATGTGTGCATACAGGTTATGTTACCGGTAGGTGAATGTGTCGCGACTGCGATTTCTTCCCATAGATGGCGTTTAGGTAAACAACTTATTAAGTTGCTATAGTTTTTATTCGTTGGTATTTAAGCATTCTGAAAATAACATTTATTTTCTTTTGGACGATAATTAAATCGATATTTTGTAATACTTTGAGGTTTAAGTTAATCTTATAATCTTCTATATATTATATAAAAGGCAAAGTCCTGACTGACTCATCAACGCACAGCCGAAACTACTGAAGCGAAGAACTTGAAATTTTCACAGTAGAATGGTCATATGACGTAGGTGAGAGATAAGAACAGATTTTTCGAAATTCATCCCCTAAGGGGTTCAAATAGGGGTTCAAAATTTGTTTGGGGACTTTAATTTTTTTTTAGTAAGAGGTTTGAAACTCCATGTATAGACTTTTCATAAAAAAATAAAGAAAAGTAATTTCACCGTTTTTTGAAATTCATCCTCTGAAGGATGAAAATGGGGGTTGAAAGTTTGTATGGAGAGTCTGCGATTTTTAAAGTGAGAGGTTTGTATCACGTTTAGACTCTTCATTAGAATAAAAAAAAGTGTTTTCACCGTCTTTCGAAATTCATCCTCTGAGGGGTTAAATTGGGGGTTAAAAGTTGGTATCGGCACTCTACGATACCAACGATACGATAGTCGGAATTGAAATTTGTATACTTGGGACATGATTTTTAAAGTAGGAGATCTGCGACTTGATATGTAAACCCTTCATTATATGTCAAGAAAAGTAACTTTGCCGGTTTTCGAAATTCATACTTAATTAAATGGAGTTAAATGGGGGTGAAAAATTGAATTGAATTTGGACAGAGTAATTAACTACTAAACCTAGAAACTTGAAACATGCTGAGGACATTATTTATATACAACGTAAAAATAATAAAAAGGTGTTTTTTGGATATTCATATTTAAGGTATTAAAGTTTGTATAGAGAATGGTTCTTACAGTTAGAGGTATAATGTTACATAACAATCCTATTTACTAAAAACTAAGAAAATATATCCACACATTCTTTAAAAGTCGTTCTCCTGACTTATCACGTGTCTTCAATAAAAGAAACGTGAATTCACTGTTTTTCGAAACTCATCCCCAAGGGGACAAAAGGGGTTGCTTCTTAGGGGGTAGTTACTGCTTCGCGCATGGCCAGTTTTACGTGGTTTTGGTAATGTAGAAAGCGGTACTACTATTAGCCTGCGGTAAAATAGGTACTTATGTGCACCTTTAATCGCCCACACGGGTATTCGAATTTCACGCGGACGAAGTCGCGGGCAACAGCTAGTCAGTTATACTTAGAAAACCACAGTGAGATTCAAACATATTGAAATAAAAACGGATCACTAACGTTATACAAAAGACGAGACATCCACTCGACATGTTTCGGGAGCATTCGGCATTCCCTTAATCATGAGTAGTATTCGCGTAGTCTTCGGGCAGCGTTCGCGAATACTACTCATGATTGAGGGAATGCAGAATGTTCCTGAAACATGTCGAGTGGATGTCTCGTCTTTTGTATAACGTATGTGATCCGTTTTTAGGGTTCCGTAGCCAAAATGGCAAAAACGGAACCCTTATAGTTTCGTCATGTCCGTCCATCCGTCCGTATGTCACAGGCATTTTACTCAAAAACTACAAGACGTATACCGATGAAATTTGGAATAGATGTCTTGTAGATGCCGCTACTAAGTTTGGTAGTTAAATAATAAAAATAAATAAATCTAGGCACTCCATACATGTAACAGAAGCTAAAATTTTTTTTTAGCAAACATCAACGTGAGTTACATAATTCGATAGTTCTTTTAAAAACATTATAAGTCTTTTATGTACTTTTTTTTGATTAAGTGAATACTTTCGGAAATAATCGCTCCGAAAGTTGCATAAATTGTGTCCCCCCCCTTTAACTTTTAAACCGTAAATCCAAAAAATATGAAAAAAATCAGGAAGGTAACGCTTAATAAATACATTCAACGAAAATTATTTTGAATAGTAAGGAATAAACCGTTTTGAAGTTATTGCTGAAAAACTTCCCAACCAAAAGGTTTTAAGTGCCATTGATTTACAAGGCATTTAAGACCTTTTGCCAGTTGTTTATTTTTAGCTTTATTTTTATCTGTAGCACATATCCTTATACATACGGCTATGGAACCCTACACTGAGCATGGTCCGACATGCTCTTGACCAGTTATTATTTCAACAGTTTATCTGTGTTAATAATTTAACATTTTCCAATCTATAATCTAAGGTAGATTTCCGGGTGCTTGACATTGTCGCAGTAATCGCCATCTTGAATATCGTCACTACTTTAAAAAAACTCGTATCTGATACTGACTTCAGGTAAAAACGCAATAAGTGTATATGAAGTTCGTATGGAGCTTCGTCGTTTTTCAATAAGACGTTTTCAGATACGAGATTTTTTCAAAGTAGTGACTATATAAAATTATTAGCAATAGAGGTGATATGGCATTAACGTGTAACATAAAAATTGGACGTTTACCTTACATGTTGCTGTAATAGTAGGTACATTACACAACTGGGGTGGTAGAACAAAGAAAGGCCGAGATCGCAGACATTTGCGGCCCAAGCTGCAAGCGAGGGACGTAAATATGTAATCAAGGGCTTTTTTTATTACCTCCCGTATTGCGTATATAATTTTATGTCTACACTTGGCCAGAAACAGAAAGCGGCTTTTTCCGTACGCGTAGCGTGCGTTGAAAGCCACTTTATGGCCAAGTGTGGTATAAAG
Source organism: Eudemis profundana (assembly GCA_947034925.1). Taxonomy (NCBI): domain Eukaryota; kingdom Metazoa; phylum Arthropoda; class Insecta; order Lepidoptera; family Tortricidae; genus Eudemis; species Eudemis profundana. The sequence goes on along the minus strand of OX344805.1, from coordinate 20,141,799 downwards.
TAGTTTTATTGCAATAAGTGAACCAACTGTCTCCTAAATATGTATCAACCCCACACAGAGAAAAGGCCACAATGATCGCTAGATATGTATTTATATGTATTTATTCCCGCTCCGTAGCGTGATCCTCGCATCGTAATATGCGACCGGAGATTCGCGCAAATCTTTCCCGGGCGGCTCGGGGAAATCTTGAGGTGATAAGCATATTGTGTACGATCAATATAAGAATAAGTTGACGTGCATAATTTTATTTTATGAAAAACGTTTTTGATGGCCTTTTTAGGTGCCAAGGGTACATTTTTGAAAGGGCCTTTTTTGCTTCATATGTCTGTTTTTTTTTAAATATATGTAATGACAATCACTTTTAAAGACTACAACTTTGCAGCCAATAATTTAGTAGGAATGAAAAAATGGTGATGGGAAAAGATGACGCGAATAACTAAATATTTTTACAAAAAAAAACCCGACCGCGATGCACTTTGAGTGCATAAAATCCGCCATTTTAACGAACTTAATACTCAGTGACACTCGCGCCATCAAGACGAATCTCATGATGTATCATTTATCAAAATCGGTTGTGCCGTTGAGTATTTACGAGCGGACATAGGAACGGACATACATAAATACATACAGGTCAAACACATAACTTGGCCGCAGTCGGGTAAAAAAACGTCCCTTTTACATTTTAGCGCATAATTTCTTAGTTGTTAGTATAATTTTCAAAAACCATATTATTTTGTAATTCAGAATAGCATACGCTCATCCGGATGGTAACTTTTATCGAAATATGTCGGCTATGAATATAAAAAACCCTTTATTGGTAACGCTGTGGACACTAAATTGGAGGCGGTATAGAGACTGGTAACGCAGTGGTAATTTTAGAGAAATTAGACTGTTGTTATAAAATGCCCAGAATATCGAAAAATTCACAATAAACATATTACGAAACATCTGCAATTTTTTAAGAGTGTCTTTAAATTTTATCTCCATTTTAGGCACTAAAAAGCACTCATGTCCAAAATACTGCATTCCCAAAATACCAGATTTTTCAAAACACCGGATTTTCTATTTATCAGATTCCTGTCTTACCACGTTCCCGTTACACTACACTACATTATAAAATCGTAAGGCATTTAAGGATCTAAATGATTCTGTTGGATGTATTATTTTGGGAATATGGTATACGGAGAATCTGGTATTTTAGGAATGCGGTGTTTTGGGATTGAGTGCTAAAAATAATTTTGGGCCGGCCATCTCGAGGTATCTACTCGGTAAATGCCTGAGCCCATTGTTCTGGATACATTCGGTAGACCCTTTAGGAACAGAAAGTTGAATTCCTAAAATGTTGAGTTTGCAAGAAGTTGAAATCGCAGCATGTTAAAATGTTGAATATAATTTTAAAATGTTGAATTTGCGTAAAGTTTAATACTTAAAATGTGGTGTGCAAAAAGTGGTATGCGTTGGTGTAGATGCCAGGCAGGAGCCTTTCTCGGTCACTGCCTATCGCGGAGTCATGAAGTGAGCTTAGAGTGGAGGCTAAAGCTATATTATACGCGTGGAATATTAGTTATTGCCAACATTAGTGCCACCAAGTGAAACATTTTTTTTTTTCACCACACTACACGACTGATTTCTTTGCCCCACATGTGAATAGAATGCATGTTTCTCATTCGTTTTCGAAGCATTAAGAAGGCTAATACCAGTTTGATGTCGTAAAAAAATCTGACCTAAGAATTGGTGTCCCTCTCAACAGAATTGAAAGCATTTTTGATGACAGTCTCACTAACATCATGCATGAGCTAGTGCGTAATGCCTCGTCGCATGGATTGCCGCCTCGCAAGTCTCGCAGGGTTCCAAAACCTATCCATTTCCTAGGACATCACAAAGTCAACGTTATGGGAATTCAACTTTTAAATATTTCAACATTATAAGAATTCAACATTTTGCGAAATTAAAAAAATTCAACATCCTGGGAAAGTAAACATTTTGGGATTTCAACATTTTAGGAGTTCAACCTTCTGTTCCTAAATGCGGTAGACGAGCCCTGTCTGTCTAGTCCGTTCGAGTTTGACGGCCTTCACTCCTAAATCGATTGCGCTTGTGTTAATAAATAATTGACTTAGCGAGCGCGAAGTTTCAGCTTGGCCAAAAATGCTTTTGTATGTCTATCCGGATGTCTGGCTGATCTCTACAGGTCGCATTTCTCAACTGAATATAGTGAAATTTTGTAATCAGGTTTGATAATTATATCGTTTCTTTGCCATTTAAGTTTTAAGGATTTTTTCAAAATGGCGGAGCCATAGTAATAATAGTGTATTACACACCTACGGCGGTAAAATAAAGAATGCATGAAAAAGAAAGGGCAATTCCGTAAAAGTGCCATCTGAGTCGTTTTAGGGCTCCGTAGCCAAAATGGCAAAAACCCTTATAGTTTCGTCATGTCCGTCCGTCTGTCCGTATGTCACAGGCATTTTACTCAAAAACCGCACGATCGATATTGATGAAATTTGGAATATAGGTGTCTTGTATGAGCCGCTACTTAGTTTGGTAGTTAAATAATTAAAATGTTACAGAAGCTAAAAAAAACTTTTTTCAGAAAATATCAACGTGTGGTACATAGTTCGACAGCTCTTTCAAAAATATGTTAAGGTTCTTAAGAAATATTTTTTAATTAAGTGAATACCTTCGGAAATAATCGCTCCGAAAGTTGTAAAAATTGTCCCCCCTCTATCTTCTAAACCCTGTGTCCGAAAAATATTTAAAAAATTACAAAGGTAACGCTTAATTAATACTTTCAACAAAAAATATTTTCAACAAGATCGAATGTACCGTTTTTGAGTTATTGTCGATAAACTGCGCATCTCAACAAAAGGACGTAATTGCTAAGAAGATACGCTCTTTCGTTGTTGTACTTTTTTACACCGTATTTTTTACCTTATAGTTATGGCTATGGAACCCTACACTGAGCATGGTCCGACATGCTCTTGGCCAGTTATAATTAGCAGAATTTTGCAGATAACGATACCGCCAGCAGTGGCCGAAAACTACTGTCATACCACTCCAGTAGAGTTGAATCTCTTCACAATATTATTTAATATAAATATCACTTCATTTAATAATAATATTATCATTTGTCGCTATATATTTAACGGGCCCATCAGCGGAGGGCAAGTCACGGTCTGTCAGTGCCACGAAAGCCATAAGACACTTTTCCTGACAGGCACCGTCATGTCTCAATCCATAGCCCAGTATTTAGTCCATATTTCCACCGCCATAGCCCAGTAGAGTTAGATTCCATCAATCAACAATAGTCCTTGCATTTTGCGTGGGCTGTCTCTGCGTGTGTCCCATGACACGGGCAGGGACAACATCCGCTGGATGTACACTTTGCCTCTCATTAAAATGTCGAAAGGGCCTCTACGCGTTGGCTTCGGCTCCGCGCACGCCTCCCATAGGTCCGGGACACCATTGTCCCGTGAACGGGTAAGACATACGAATATTATCATTTAATATAAGCAAAATCGATTTCCTTAGCATGAATACTGTGTGAAAGAAACGGATAGGAAACATTATCGGCAATATTGTTTGTAAAGAACTGTCAGAGATCTCGGTATTTTAATATCGGTTTCTAAGCCCGCTCAATTTTAGGGAAACCAATTCCGGCCGCTATTTGATATTCGATATCTTGACACCTAGCCCTAATCAAATTCCAATAAATTCCGTCTACAACATTGGCAATAAGTATTGAGTTTACCTGTTTTTGAGAAATAACTTTATTTCAATTCAATATTAATTTATAATAATAAAGATATACAAACACGTAAAATTAAATCAAGGAAATTTTCCTCAATATCACCTCAAAGTATCTATTTGGATAAAAAAACTAAAGTCAAAAAACGTACTTTCCTTCCAAGTGAACTACGTACCTACTGCAAATGTAAATTAACAACAACTAAAGCAATAAGCTTCTTTAAAAAAATAAAATTTTTATCAGAAAAATAGAAAATCTCGCGCAAATGTTCGATTTTTGTATGAAAAATGCACGGGTGCTGCTTTTGATCAAGGCTGTACTTATTCTTTACTGTTTGTTGTGAAATAGGGTAATCCACAACTTTGTCGTCTTGTTTCTAATAACAATATTAAGAGAGAACATTAAGTTTTTTTTTATGCTACTAGAGCGGCAAACAGGTGTATGACCTTCCTAATGCTAAGTAGTCACTGTAGCCTGTGAAAGCTTGCATCACCAGGAGCATTAGGTACGGCAGGTGCGGGTTGCTGACCCTAAAGGATCGGTAGTCGATCGCCGTAGGCGAGGGACATAAATATGCTATCTGGGACTTTTCCATTACCGCCCGTTTCACACAATTGTACGTCTTCACTTAGCCAGGAAGAGGGATTTTCTTTCCACGCAGCGGATGGAAAATGCCACTTACGGCCTAAGGTGACGTTAAAACTTATTCACTTGGCCCTCATGAAGAATTTACTACCTCCTGGAAACACCGTGGTAGATATTTAGGTAAAAAATAGGTTTCTTAAGTTTAATTTATAATATATTTTTTTTGTTGTTTTTATCTTGTGCTTTCATGAATAAATGTATTTTCTTTCTTTCTTTCTAAATAGTACATTACACAACTAGGGTGGTAATACAAAGAAAGGCCGAGATCGCAGATGTTTGCGGTCCGAGCTGCAAGCGAGGGACGTAAATATGCGATCGAGGGCTTTCTTTATTACCTCCCGTGTTGTGTACATAATTTTATGTCTACACTCGGCTAGAAAGCTGCTGCTGTACGCGCAGCGTGCGGAAAAAGCCACTTTATGGCCAGGTGTGGCATAAAAGCATTTTCAACATCTTGTTTTCGTCCTGCTGCCAGAGATGTCTGCGATTATTACGTCATAATTATACGTCATTTATTACGAGTTTGATTAACTAGCAAAATTAATTTCCGGAGCTGAGACGGAAAAGGCTCAACAATTTTTCAATTTCCTGGTCCAGCTCTTATCTAATTGTATTATAATGCTTCACTTTCGTTTCTTGTTTTGGAAGATTGACATTTCCAACCGGTCTCAGGTCGCATTCTTTCTTTGTAGACTACAAATTAGTCAAGTGAATAGAGTTTGGCAAGCAAAGCCTGCAGAGGTTAAAAGAGGTTTCATTAAAAAAACACTATCGCTGCGAGAGGATCAATTAGTATTGATAATTGGCGTAGTCGCTTGCTTGGACTAGCGTCGGCAGACCCGGCAGACAATGAGTGAATTATTAAATATCCAGTCATATTCCCGTTGACTATGTTTGTTAGACCCGCGACTGAGTATACTCATGTCTCACCTCGTGTGGCTTGGAGTTCACGAACTAGACTATCCTGGCCGCCGGCAGCGAGTCGTCCATGCAGTTAATGAGAGCTCGGCCGCCTAAACTAACGTTGGCAGACCCGAAATTAGTGATCAATTTAATAACCAGTCATATTCCCGTTGACTATGTTTGTTAGACCCGTGACGCAATGTGCTCATGTCTTACCTCCTGCGGCTCAGAGTCCACGAACCAGTCTATCTTGGCCGCCGGCAACGAGTAGTCCGACGTGCAGTTGATGAGGGCCTGCTCACCCGCCTGGACTAGTGTCGGCAGACCCGTGATGAGTGGGTCGTACTCTGGCAGGACTGAAACAGAAGAGGTAGTTTCAGACTACTTTATATACCTATATGTGCCTATGATTGGTGTGACTGATTCGAATCACCTTAAGCGTATAATGAATAATCGTGTCTAGAGTACAGGTCGATTCACAAGAGCTGGCACGAATGGATTGAACGAAAAAGTAATGTCACTTGTCACTGTTGAGTGACGTTCTTATACGTACAAGTACGTAACACTTCTTCGTCATTCAAAAAAAAATACATAATTAGAGACCGGATCTGAAGTAGCGATCTCAATATTAATATGGATATGACTAGTGCAGTTTGTTAAATACATGTCATGTTGGTTATATAAAGGCTTAATTTTTACTGTGCATTGTGAAGAAGAAATATTAAAGAAGAAGTTACGATAAGTTACATTGTTTTTGTGTGTAGAAAAAATAATAAATTATACCAGTCATATCCATGTTAATATTGAGATCGCTACTTCAGATCCGGTCTCTATACATAGTAAACTGCACGCAACTGTAAAGATATGGCAGAAAGGGAAATTTGACGGTTGGCTACAAATATTTTACTAATGGAGTTTTTATTTAATTCATACCCTGTTTTCACACTGACGCCGCAATCTGCGAAATCATGGTGAAAATATGCGAAACTCATACGAAATTTAGATGTTTCGCTGCAATTTTTGCGGTTCACGGCGTCCGATGGCGTCAGTGTGCAAACAAGGTTGCAATTAAATAATCACAATGCAGACTGCATTACCAATTTATGAGACGAGATCTATAAACACGTTTGTCGCTTATTGAATCAACATGTATTTAATAATTTTGTGATGCACACACCATTCTCATTCACTCATTCAATCCATTCGTGCCAGCTGTTGTGAATTGATGCAAGTTGTAAAGAAATCATCAACTAAACCGTATCCGTTACTCAAATTAAGATATGCGGTGAAAAAACCGTATAATTGCGAATAAAAACCATTTTTCATTTTTCTTCTTTTTAAGCGACAAAGAACTCAAATGAAAAGATTCCCCTATTACGGCCCCCTAATTGTTAAAAAGTTAAACTGTAAACTCGGCTTTAATAACCAGCATTTTTCCCGTTCCCGGCAAACTTGTACAACTGGCCGGTATTGTTGAAACTCCCCAACTCCAGTTAGAGGTGAACTTGGGCCCAGAGTCCTAGCTCTCATAAATTTACGACAAACTTGGTGCCATGTTGCTCCTAATTAAATTCAACACGGGGAACACTTTTAAAAAGATGGTGGGAAACAAGTTTTCCTGGTGTTGCTGCACTGTATAACGTCAGGCGTCGGTCGGTTTTCCATACAAACCTAAAGAGGGTCATTGTTTGCTTCTACGGCATCAATTATGTCTGAAACGTGTTTTATTTTATAGACTGATGCAATTTTTTTTGCGCGAAATCACGTAAGAACTCTCAAAAGGCAAAATCGATATGTTTCTTAAATTGATTCCAGCTAAAATGCAGTGGGTCCATGGATAAATAGGAATTCCCCGTGCACTGGTGGGTTGACCTGGTGGGTGGATAGGTCGCGAGGGAAATTTACAACTTAACAGTACACCTACCATTTTATTAAAAAAATAACTGGCCAAGAGCATGTCGGACCATGCTCAGTGTAGGGTTCCATAGCCGTAACTATAAGGGTAATAACTATAAGGTAAAGAATACGATGTAAAAAATTACAACAACAAAAGAGCGTATCTTCATAGCAATTACGTCCTTTTGTTGAGAAGCGCAGTTTATCGGCAATAACTCAAAAACGGTTAATCCGATCTTATTGAAAATAATTTTCGTTGAAATTATTAATTAAGCGTTATCTTTGCTATTTTTTTTGTATTTTTCGGACACACGGTTTAGAAGATAGAGGGGGGGAACACAATTTTCACAACTTTCGGAGCGATTATTTCCAAAGATATTCAGTTAATCAAAAACATTACTTAAGAACCTTAAAATGTTTTTGAAAGAGCTGTCGAACTATGTAGCACACGTTGATATTTTCTGAAAAAAATTTTTTTTAGGTTCTGTAACATGTATGGAGTGCCCCCCCTAAAAATAATTATTTTAGTTATTTAACTACCAAACTAGGTAGCGGCTCATACAAGACACCTATATTCCAAATTTCATCAATATTCATCGTTTAGTATTTGAGTAAAATGCCTGTGACATACGGACGGACGGACGGACGGACGGACATGACGAAACTATAAGGGTTCCGTTTTTGCCATTTTGGCTACGGAACCCTAAAAAGATGCCTCGGGCAGGATTCGAACCTGCATCTCCAACGGCTGTCCGGGTTAATACAGGCGCACTACCAAATTGAGCCACCGAAGTACCTACTCTTACCGAATCTCGATGCAAAATCGGAACGCACCTAATGTCACTTCATTGGAAACGTCAAATTGTATAACCTAGCAAAATATGGTTTGACACATTCGGTTTTGGGACGCGGCGAGGGACCTTGTTCAGGCGATCTGATTCCCTTTTGTGTGCCGTAGTACGAGTAATTTGTGGTATTCGAGACGTCCAGACGGAAATAACTGGATCCCCGTGTAGTTCGCGGTGATTTCCCGGGGTTTGGTTCGTGCAGATTTGTTTCGCGTATTGCGACCACGGCCAACGGTGAAGTTCCACGGGCAGCTGGATACCTTATTTGACTAGACTCCTGACTGATTGACTGACCAGACGTTGACATAGGCTTGACTGAGAAGCAACATACATCAGCTGTCGACTAGGTAAGTCCAAATTGTCATAGCTACGTAATACTAGTAGAAGCATTTTTATACCCTGAATCGGGGTTAAATTCGATTTTGGACCCCCGGGTCCAGTCTAGAACACCGAAGTCATCAAATTTTTCAACCAGTTGATTTATCTTTTATACGCCTCAACGGAGATGGAGATGCAGGTTCGAATCCTACTGGAGGACTATAATTTACCAATCATTGCTTTATATATAACATTTTATTACAGTTCTACTTTCTGAAGCAAACATATAAGTTAAACAATGCTTGAAAAAGGCACAGAACCCTAAACCGGCAACGCTTTTCTTCACGAACAAAGTTTTCGTATCAAAGTTTTTAATTTTAACTTATTTCTTAAGTTGGCCGCAGACTGACGTTTTATTAACGTCAAGACGGAATAAACGTCACAATCATTGATACTGATGAGGCCGAGGGCCGTAGGGGGTTGCAAAGAGGCCTACAGGGGCTGGCTTTCGGGGAATGAAATATTTAGGCCTCAACTTTCTAAGCAACGCTAAGGAGTTTCATGATTAATAGTTCACATTAATTAAACGATTAAATCGACTTTGAAGTTTTAATGGCGCGAGTCACCGTGACCTGATGAAGGAGCTTGGTCTTGAAATCATTAACTTGCAAGCAACTGTGTATCTTGGGATAAACAACCGGACAAGTGCGAGTCGGACTCGCCCAACGAGGGTTCCGTACAAACACTCTAAATAACGACTATATTTTTTATGATTTAATTACTAATGTATAGTTTTCAGATTGTTCCCTATACATGTAGTATTTCCCTATACATGGTTTACTTGAGAGTGTCGATACATACGTTTTTTGCAGCATAAACGGCCATATTTTTTTTACGTTAACTTAGAAGTTTGATTTTTTTCACAGGTTCAAGGGACCGTAGACCTCAGTAGTTATATGGTTGAGAACTAAACCATATAACTACTGAGGAACTCGATACCTCCACGCGTTCCCGAGATGAAGGGTCTTAACAGACAGACGGACGGACGGACAACAAAGTGATCTTATTAGCGTTCCGTTTTCTCCTTTTGAGGTACGGAACCCTAAAAAGGCTGAAAAGATTTCTTAAATACATCGAGTTAAAGTTATGTATGTATCGGTTAGACTGCGTTTTCATTGTAATTGTGCGAATACTACCTTAGTGGAGGAAAACAATGACCCTCTTTATGTTTGTATGGAAATCCAACCGACGACGCTAGCCATATTGTTAAGCGATTCGCTTACACTTCTAACAAATGACTGTGTCTTGCGTATTATGATCAAAAAAATAATTAAGTACTCTGTACATTGTGTAAGATCTTATGTACAGTTTGTGTGCTACTTGGGCACAAGCTTTACGAAGCAGGATTCTAACCAGTAATAGAACATTACTTACCTAGAGCGGTAAAAGAAATAATGTTGCACTTGCCCTTGCGATAAATAAGTGACGTCTTTTCCAGGCCATGCAGTGGAATTTTCCGCGCGCGGTTGTTGCCACTTTACGGCCAGGTCTGACGTGAAGATTAGAAAAGCTACTCACCTGCTAACGTCATGTTAGCGGACTTCTTGTCCACCGCGAACCGAGGGCCCTCGCTGGAGACCTCGCACGTGTACCTCGCCGTGCCTCGCTCCAGCCGGACCATGATCCGGCACTCCTCCAGGTTGCAGGAACTGTTCGTCACTGATTCGTTGAACGTCTGAGAGCTCTCGTACTGTGGAAGAAGGATTCTTAGTTATATTTATCAGCGGAAATCTTAGAGAAAGGCATTTATCCAGCAAGAGGACAATGAAGCTAGTTAAAACAATACAAATAAATTGCACCTTGAAGTGGAGTAATAGGGAAACTACACGTCGAAGACTTCATTCACCAAAAAGACGGGTGAATAGTAAAAAAACCTTGATTTCAACAAGATAGTGGAATGGAACTGGCATTAATGGCAGACTTTGGAGGAGGGAGGGAGAGGATATCTATGTATATATATATAGACAAAATGTATTGAAAACCGAAGAATATAAAGGCAGTGATTATGATTATGATGATGGATGATTCATCAAAGCGTTTTGTCCTTTATCGGCTTAACTTAAATTATAGTTCGGAAGCTAACCCAACCCTCAGCGATAACTAGCCATATATAGCCATTAAACTCTACGGTGATCACCACTACTACCATGCACTAGCTTATTCAGAAGACTCCAGACCTCTTTTCTCGAACTTATTTTCTTACAAATACTTCAGCCCGAGAACCAAAGTTATATAACTGTGGTACAAGTAAGGGCATAACACCGACTAGGTATAGAAAGTGAAGGTCGAATTTCAACGTCAGCTTTAGTGACCCAATATTCGGTCCATCGAGATACGTAATACGGAATGCCAATGTTATTCCGAAATGTCTTATTCGGAATGAATTTAAATGGGACAAATTGGGACACAGGTTTACATAACGTTTGCAATAGGTTAGGTAGATGCGGTAGATGCATGAGCATGATAGAGTCACAGTTTAAAAACCTACAGTTCGCCGATCAGGTGGCACCACCATTTATGACCATACGTGAGCTAGGTTACGTATTGTCTGAAAGTATGTCCCAAATTGATTAGAGAGGATTAGATCTCTCTATCTTATTTATGACTTAATATAATATTATCTAGAATTTTATGTTTATTTTATACAAGTACGAGCTTATTTTGTCAGCAAATTGTGAAGTATGACAAGATTGGCTGTATCTACATTTCATTATTGAGGTACCTTATCAGTTGAGTGGTAAAATTGATAAGTTTTGAAATGATCGTTTATCAATCACAACTGTTGGACAGATTTTTTTTTTTTATAGTCAACTTTTCGGAACAGAAATGTCTTTAAGCCTTCATTCGGTCTCGTTCCACCCACATTTTACTCCACGGCCCCCGAACCTTTGCCCTGTCTAAAGGTGCGTTTTTATTGATGCGGGGATGAACGGAACGTGAGTTGACCAATCACACTATTTCTACTGACGCCAAGTGGAGATTTCAAGCACTGTTTGTCCTTCTAGAACTCGGCATCCAGTTGCGTCTATCTGATCTAGTACAGTCACGCATCCTTAATTTTTTCGGCCACATCTCAAGGCGGGAAAGTAATGTTAAAGACTCAAATGAGGAAAAATAAGCCAACACGATTCTCAAAATAATCGAGTCTTTAAGCCTCGGGAGTCTTTATGATTCAAGTCTATAAGCCTCGAAATTAGCGTTATTCACAATACTACGGGAAATGGACTCCATTGAACGCCTGGTAATCCAAGGCAAAGTAAGAGGCATTAGACCGCGTGGCGGATCATCCATGCGATGGACTGACTAAGTAAAATCTGCTCTGAGTAATAAATTGAATGAATACAACAGAAGTGCCTTGCATCGGACGAGATGGCGAGATACCGTAAGGCGGGCAACAACAGCCCCAACCCTCCCTCATAATCACCACGACTGTTCTGCCAGGAGTGAAAGGAAAAAGAAGAAAAGATACTTCAACTCACGGTCCGTTCAGCTCTGTCAGTGGCAACGCACTATAAACATCTCGTCGGCCGACCGTACGTACTTTAGGCTGTGCTAATTAGATGCATGACGGAACTTTGATATGACGTACCTGGGAAAAGTTTTGCTTTGACAGGCTTCGGGTTGGGTTCGTGATTGGCATTGACAAGCGAGTTGAGATAGGCGCCTTTAGGTATACACTTATATAGTTTGTTTTTGGACTATTTGTAAAAATAAACAAAACCACTTTTATAAAAAAAATCATCGGCTTCAATGTGAATTTACGATACTAGCGAACTTGCGAGATGCTATAAAATACTGAGAGTGAACATGTGTCTATAATATTGGAGAAGTTCCTTCAATTCCTTGTGGATTCCACCATCGAAATTGGATTTTAATGGGACCAATCTGGAAGAATAGCCTGTCAATAAAAAAAAATAGGTTCAAAAACGATAGAGATCTGATGTAATAAACGTTTATAAAAATAGAACCGATAAGAGAACCTGCTGCTTTTTACCCGACTGCGGCGAAGCCCAAAGGAGGGTTATGTGTTTGACCTGTATGTATGTATGTCCGTTCCTGTGTCCGCTCGTAACTACTCAACGGCACATCCGATTTTGATAAATGATACATCATTAGATTCGTCTTGATGGTGCGAGTGTCACTGGATATGAAGTTCGTTAAAATAAACAAAATGGTGGATTTTATGCAGTTTCAAAGTGCACCGCGGTCGGGTTTTTTTTAGTAAAAATGTGGTTATTTGAAGTTGTTTAAACACTACGGACTATGGGTCGTTTAGTCAATCAAAGTAACGTTATTGCCACAGATACCAGGAAAATAGTGTTTTGTATTACTTTAAATGACTAGTCCCTAGCGTAACCGTAATATGTTTTTCTTACCTTTTTTAATACCTATAATGAACACACTATAGAATTTGTATATTGTTTAGATAGTGTTATGTATATTGGATTAAATAGAAGGTTTATAAATTATGTTAACCAGCACTAGTATAATGATGAAGGAATTTAAGTTTTGTATAGAAAATGTAGTGTACGCACAGCTCGTTTTTAAACCGTTTAATTACTGTAAATATGAAACGTAAATCAAAGTTTAAAATTAGCGCATTCAACTATACCGCAAAGATTTCCATTTAAAATGTGTCGTTGATAAGGGCTCAATTATATTTAAGGTTCTCTTCCAAAATAGACTTTCCTAATACAGCAATAAAGACTAATTTCAAAGTGAATCGTCTCAAGATTTGTGTAGTTTTCTTCCTATTGTAACTGTTGCCAAATAAACAGTTGGTGTTTAAACCGCTAAATATTGCGAGTGCACGTTGCCAGATTTAAACTGCAGTTGGTTCTAGAACGTACCATACAAGTATAATATGTTTGTTTTATGTTGAGTTGTAGAAGGGAGACATTTAAATCGCGGCCCATTTTTTTTCTGTTTATACCAGTACAAGAAGCGCTAACCATCACGTTTATATCTATGTTGCATTGGCATTTTTTTTCTCTTATTTTGTCGTAACTCATGGTTTTATTTCATTTAAATTGAGAACCAACAGCTTACACTATATTAATAGTGACTTAACTGGTAATAAAGAGCCAAATATAGGATCCCACTTAGAGTATCGTAATAATATTTAATATTTCGTGAAATAATACGCACAAACGTTACTCACGGCACATGCAAATACATACACAAGTAAACAAGTACCTATGCGCCAATTTTCCTGTCTATTACTTTTTTAACTTTGACACTGATATTATGGCGCATCGAAGGAACTCCCTTCATCTCGCGACCATGGACGTCACGGCACGTCCGAAACGTCGAGGTAATAATGAGTGAAATTCGTGAAAGTTTACAGCAATGTTATGACGAATCAAATTAGACATTGCTAGAAGCTGATAATTTCGATTATCAAACAATGCCACCCTGTATTTATACAGTTTTTCTTTAGACTCGATTATAAAAAAACAAATTTTGCCTACCAATCGGTCCTAATATCCCAAACATGCATTATAAAACCAAAGTACTCTAAACAGCTGCACACCATTATCATAATTTTACAAACGCCGAATAGCTTTTCTAGTGTGAACCAGTTTAATCCGGTTTGAACCAGTCTACACAAAGGCGCCGCAACTACGCCTTCGTGGCCACATGGGAGCCGGTGCCAAGAGCTAGCATCCAAAAGCTTTAGGCAGCGATAGCGTAGAGATCGGAATCTAATCCTCCGTTGAGATACGAAATAAGCGCCACGACGTTTCAGTCTCATGCACTCAATGTTGTGCTCCTCTCATATATACAGGATAGGTGGTGGCATGAATGTCAAAACGTTGGAACTTTTACTAGATACTTCAATAACGATTAGGTAAAATTACTAGAACAAATATTTTTTGCTAAAAGAACTTCTATTAACTGCAAGAGACCACGTAGATTATACTATGACATTGACACTAAACAATGACAGAAATGATAAAGCTTCATCATTTTTATGATAGCTGTAATAACCGGTAACGATAAATCAGTGTAAAACCTAGAGTCAATCGTGCTGTTTGGAGCCAATGATATTTTATAAGTAGATAGGTTACAAGCACTCCAAAAGTGAAGCACTAAAACCACTATAAATGTAGTGGCACCCTTTTTGTAGTGGTTAGTCACTCGCGGCTCGGTCAACGAAATGCACGACGATGTCAAGGGTGAATATTTGCAAGATTCCCAAAAAAAATGCCGTCGTGTGTGGTCAGAAAGTGCACCAATCATAGCAAAAAGTGCAACAAAGCGCAAGGGATCTCATATCACCTTTAAGTATGCTGAAATAATTTGATTTTATCATTTTATTTTTCAAATACGACGCCATCTTACTATACCATAGACGTCATTTGAATGAAAGAGACAAACTTACGTCTTTGACAATGAGAGTGACAAGGATAACCATACTGCGGCAAAGATGAACATTTACAGATGCGTCATGTTGAATCGCATTGATTCCTAGTTACATGCCTTAGTATGCAAACTTGAACCATAATATCTATTCAGTGCTCGTACAGGTTTTTTCTCATAAATATATAATATCTTAAGGCATATCTCGTTTTTGTAAATACGTCGGAGAGTCGCGGAAAAATACCCGCGTAACCTAGAACCAATAAATAACCTTTACAGCGTATTTTTTTAACATCGACACTGGACAGTTTAAGAATAACTTGAATAAAGGGTGCGAATAAAAAATTATCTTAGATACTTTCTAGCTATTTTTAGAAAATGATAATTTTGGCATAGAAAATAATTGACCTAGCATGAGTTACTTATAAAAAGTAGGGGCAAGTGCTCAACCTGTGGACACTTTCCAGAATTTGACTTTTAATCAGTTGTTAGACAAAAACTACGCGTATTATAAATGAATTCTTTATTTTGTTTTAATCACAATTAAACAATCTTCAAAGTCCACATATGTTTTCTACGCTAGCTATCCGCAGATGGCGGATAGAAGCATTTTAAAAAAAACACTCATTTTGTCCATAGGTACATCTACTGTCTGTACCTATGGACTCCAAAAACGTACCTATGGACGGTAACGTACCTACGGACATTAATCAACAACATACTTTTAAACAGAATAAACTTCTAGAATAACGTAATTAACAACATACAATTAAACAACATGTAATTATATGTTGCTCTGCATATCACAGTTACTTTTTTTCTTCTTGAAATCTAATATTCTTAGCAAAATCTCAAGTATAATTATGGGATTTTAAAATGCCTCCATTGTCAGCAGAAGAATATGCTGTGTGTAGTAATGCTGCTTTTTTAAGTAATCATATATCTGTTGCTCCTCAGTATCGCTAAATATCCTCCTGACATCATTTTTTAGGAGTTCTAAGCCTTCTTCACCAATATTTTGACAGTGATTTAATTTTATGTTTTTAAAGATTGTCGATTTTGGGATTTTAAACTTCTCTGCGGCTTTCCTTACTGAACTTCCATTTTCTACTTCCCAAACAGCTGCAGTCAGAGTGTCTAGGCATATCTTGTCTCTATTTTTCCCAGCTTTACTACGAGGCACTAAAACAAACAAAAATATTGTATATTAATTTTACTGTCCACAGGAACATTCAGTATAACTGTACCTATGGACAGTCCACAGGTACATTCACGGAGGTATCCACAGGTACAATTTCGGCGGTTTTTATTTTGAATTCATACCGGTCACTATAAATGCTACCTACGATTAACGAAATCTTGTAGAAATAACGTTTACATCATATAAATTAATATGCCATTGCAAAGACACCCGCAACATTTAGAGATTTTACATAAAACATGCTTTAAAAGAAGGTAAAAAATTACTTTTTGTCACAAAAACTTTCGGCAGCCTCAAAACACACAGTTTCTGTAATCAGTAAAGATGGCGATTAGCTAGTGTTGCCATATGAAAAAAATACTTTTCAAATAAGTGATTGGTATTTGACTATGGTTATTCGTTTTCTCTGTATGAGTAGTGTCCACAGGTAAAACCGTCCACACGTACAGCACTTGCCCCTAATAAGTGTGATGATTTTATTTTTATATGGAGACCACAGAAATAAATCAAGGTACAAGGAAAAAAAGTGTATGTACCTCGCGTGCTAAAAAGAACTGGCGGCAACCTACTTTGCATGCCGTTAACTAGTAAGTAACCATTCTTTCTCAGAGATATACCTAAATAGTGTCTAAGTGTCAAAAATCATTAATACTATATAAACCATTTAATACACAATTTAATTGTTGAAACGTATTAAAACTATAAATATAATTAGAATACAAACTAAGTGTAACATTTTAATGTTAAAACTTTTAGTTGAATAAAAATCATTTACACTATTGAAATTCCATAAGTAGGACCTAGATAGGCAGAAACTACTCTGAAATGTAATTTATGTCACACCTGGCCATAAAGTGACTTTTTCCACACGCTGCGCGTACGGAAAAAGCCGCTTTCTGGCCAAGTGTAGACATAAAATGATGTACACAACACGGGAGGTAATAAAGAAAGCCCTCGATCGCATATTTACGTCCCTCGCTTGCAGCTCGGGCCGCAAACTCCTGCGATCTCGGCCTTTCTTTGTATTACCACCCTAGTTGTGTAATGTACTATTTCACCTTCTGCGTGCTTAATCTGTCTTAAATGAGCGCCGAGCAGACGCCGAGTCTAGCCGATTGGTTCACTCGGTGACGTTTAAAAATTAATCGCGCAAGTAACAAAAAGCTAGCTGTCTCTTTTTAGGGTTCCGTACCAAAATGGTAAAAAAGGAACCCTTATGGTGCGACTCTGTCTGTCTGTCTGTCTGTCTGTCTGTCCGTCTGTCACAGCAAGATATCTCAGGATCTACTGATGCTATCGACTTGAAATTTGGAATAGTGTTAAGAACCGCTAACCCGAGCTTATAGGATGTAAAAAAAATCTTGTAACTTATTTACTTTTTTTTTAAAGGGGTCCGTAATGAGACTTTGCAAATTGAAAGTAGGGCTATTATATTGAGTGAGGTATCAAATGAAAGGGCCTAATTTGTAGATTAAAACAGTATGTTTGTATTTTTTTTTAAATAAGTATTTTTTGATTTATGGCGAAAAACGTTTTTTTTCATTATTGTAACTATGCCATCTCTTTTACGCAATCTGTTAATATGTGTGAGTATGTACACCGTACAGTGAGGTACGAATGTGTGCTGCTGCTTTCTTGGAAGCATATTTCTTAGCTGGCGAGTATGCGTATAACGTATCTTCTTATAAAATATCATTGTTTGGAGCTTGACATCATTTTTAAAAGTACGCTCACTGTTCACGTCATAAACTCTCTGATCAATGAATTCAAAATTCGTTCATTTGACAAACATATGCCAGCAATAAACCTGGCTTGGCTCATTACGTGGGTGTACACATCGTTTGATTCGCACTCGGGTGTGCACTCAGCTGGCAACTAGATCTCGCGAATATATTACGATACGAGCTTGTGAACAGCTACTTGTGAAATATGAAGGGGTTGTTCACACTCTAGCGTACTGAGATACTGATATAAAATGATGCGGAGTGCGTAACGGAACACTCGAGTGAAGGGTTTCATACTGCAATATCAATAAGAGTCACTTTTGAGTTAGGTATTTACCATCATGGAGCTTAGGAAATGTCTAAGCGCATTCCAGCATTCGAAATGTGGTTCTACAGAAGAATGCTGCAAATCTCATGGAAGTAATACCGTCTTATACTACAAGAATAGGGAAAATCTAAAAACTATACATTTTTAATTAAATCATAAAAAAATTGGCTTTACTAAGGGAATCAAAATTTATAGGGTACGTACTTTAATATTATGTACCTACAAATTTGTACGGAACCCTCAGTGGGGGAGTCTGACTCGCACTTGTCCAGTTTTTTTTTTAAATGAAAGTCGCAATCTAGCCACCAGCGCGGTGGAATTGGAAACCAACCTCCGCAGTACTATCTACCGTAGATAGGTATATTCCGTGTAATATTTTGTGTTTTAGTATTGACTAAAACGCGACATTTCCCAAAATGTTTGTAGTTTAGGATTGTGGTTTCCATTCCACAAGCAAAACCTAACAGAATTTATTGGGAAGCCCTTTCCTTAAGATATATAGGTAGTTTGGGGAAAGTGTTGTAGGTACCTATGGCAGGTGCACTACACTCGATTTTGGCCTGAAGCGGTGGGCGTAGCCGATCCGGACGCCGGCGACCGAAATGTCACAGTGGCACAATCCTGACAGTATGCAAACGCCGTTGATGCCGGCCGATGCCGCTACCGCGAACTGTGCGAGAACGTACTGTACTGTGGTGGTGGGAGTCTATTGTTTCGATGCGAGCGTGGGATTTCTTATTGCTGAAAAACTTCTCAACCAAAAGGTTTTAAGTGCCATTGATTTACACGGCATTTAAGACCTTTTGCCAGTTTAGTTAGTTTATTGTTTTTTAAGTTATCAATGGTGGACACAAGTAAAACGATCCTTAAGTACAACACTTTCCCCTACAATGGAAAAGGTTTATCTTCATTGGAATCCATGATATAATATCTAAAAAGTTGACACATACCTAATATACCAGTAAAATTAATCACGAATTTAAAGGGATACGCGTTATTACTCATATCGAGGACGAAAGGCATTCCTGAAAATGTAATATATGTTTATACGGAGCCCCAGAAACGGAGATATGAAATTAATGACATATTTTTTCTGAAGTTGTGAAATATTTTACCTCGTAAATTAGTCTTTGTTTAATATCGATGTCATCACTGAGGACATCGCGTATAAGTAGTACAGTGGTCCCTAACCTTTATTGCCACATCACCCACAGGCCCCCTCTAGATTTGTATTGTTACCCCTCCAAAAATAGGTAATACAGACAATTATATGAAAGTACTCAAAGAAAAACTACTTAATGGGTCAATTGCAGAAAAAAATGACCTTTTACTTTTTTTTGTCTGATCATGGTGTGTCTTATACCATTTTACTCAGAATCACGAGCACTTTTCATTTATGAAATAAAAAAAGTAGGTAGTGCAAAATGTCCCAACTTTTCCGTACAAATTTTGAATTTCTCATTTTCGACTTTCGTTACGCCCAAACTAAATATAGAGAAAAATAGTAACGAAACTGAGATTTAATTTTTTCTCAGTTTTGTTACGCTCGTGATTCTGAGTAAAATGGTATAAGACACACCATGATCAGACAAAAAAGTAAAAGGTACATATTTTCTGCAATTAACCCTAATATATGACTATTACCCATGAGAAAACTTCATTTTACCCCTGAAGGGGTAATGAATGAATGAATGAAAGCATTTATTTCGGAAATTGATCCATATTGTGTTATTAAGACTTATTCTAACTTTATTAGTGGAAAGTATAATTATAATTAGACCTAACGTGCACAGACATCCAGTGAGCTAGGATAGGGCTGTCCATCCTCTCAGCTACCACCCTCAGAAGCGCGTTGGTGCTGCCCCGCACGCGCTCGCTCAGGGACGCCACCCGCTTGCGCATCACGACTTGGAAACCGTCGGTTCTCCGCGCTGCAAACATCCCCGACGCGCTGCAGCGCCAGGGCAGCTCCAACAACCCCCTGAAGGCGTTGTTATACTGGACGCCCAGAGCACTGTAGGCTCTTTTGGTGTAGTCGCTCCACAGGTTGCACGTGTATAGGGTTTGACAGTACGATTTAAACAGGGTTATTTTCACCTCATTAGAACAACGCGCAAACCTGCGGGACAACATGTTACATCTTACCGACAGTGCTCTGCGCTCCCTTTCCATATCAACATCATCTTTAAGAGTATCTGTGACCCAGTGACCCAAGTATTTAAATTTTGTAACTATGGGAAGAGGAGAACCACTGAGAATTATTGGCGGAATGGGATATGTTTTCGTGCCAGACTTGAACAGTAGTACCTCACTCTTCTTTACATTATATTTTAGTCCGTGGGTCACAGCATACCTTTCACAAATAGAAAGCAACTTCCTAAGGCCGTTAACTGAGGGGCTCAGCAGCACCATGTCGTCTGCGTAGCTTATGTTGTTAACAAAACAGTTAATTACCCCCTGATTCGGAACCACTGAAGTAGTAGGACAATTTGTCTGGTACCAGTGACTCACTCCGCGATTTCACCGCGTGGCCTTGAGGCCCCCTCCCCCTGTAGGGCTTTAGCCAGCGACCAGAAACAGTTATTAATACGCGTTGTGTGATAAAGAGACGGATGCAGTGCGTTCCATCCGGTGGTCTGACCCGAACTACAGTTTTGTTAGAAAGAGAGAGACTTCTGTAGGGACGTTATTACTTATACTTTTACGTCACACCTGGCCATAAAGTGGCAATTACCGCACGCCACGCGTGCGGAAAATCCCACTTCCAGGCCTGGGGGAGACGTAATAGTACATTGTGTATCTAGGGCGGTAAGTAAGGAATTACAAATGAGTGTTTGTTATAAGCCCGAGATGAAACCGAGGGCTTTAATAACACGAGTTTGTAATTCCTTTACCGCCCGTGGCACACACAATGTTTTTCATCACATTTGTGAGGAAATCTTATTATTCTTAATACCAATATGACAAGAAAATATTAAAACAGACAGTGACATTAGTGACATATGCCCATAGACAATGCGAATGTCAAGTCATGTTCGTAAACCATAGCGGTAAAGACCTAAAACGGCCGTTTTAGACGATTTTATATTTGCAAAATACTGAAATACACTATTTAAACATTTAATAAATGTTACCGAAATATGTGTTTATATGTATTTGCAATAACAGTTATAATCAAATAAATATTTCAGTGATAAAAGTTAAAAAAGTAAGGTGGCGTTTCCTTTGAACATGACAAATAAGAGTAAAGCAGAACCAGTGTTTCAAATTTAAAAAGAAAACCACTACGCCCTAGGGCGTAATAGATCATTTACGGCCCGCAGAACCTACGTGTAATAACACCATTTTCGAGCAATTGTGATAAAAAAAATTGTACTTACCACGGGCGCTAGTAAAGAAAGCCTCAGATCGCATATTTATCGCCCTTGCCTTTGGCTCGGGCGTGTAATACCTGCGATCTGAGACATTCTATGTTTCACCGCTCTAGGTAAGTAATGTATTATTAATGCTCTAGGACTAAAAGGATGCAATATGTATTACCACACACAGGGCGCACTATCAAAGCCTCAAAGGCTCCTACGGCAGATGTGGCATGCGGTCGCATATAGCTATTGTTTATGCCAGACATAATGATAGCTCATTTTACTCAAAGGATTTATTATAATAAATTCATTTATTTCAAGTAACTTAGACTCATAGAAATAACATTACAAATTTGTTAGTTTACAGTATAAATTCTTATCTCTAATGTTAGTATTCGTTATATATAATATAAGCTGCAGGAAACATGCATCCCACAGCAGTGCCTCAAGTATGGACAGTCAAACCTGTCCGCAATTGAGCGCAGGATGGGGTTGGGGCTGGCCCGCACCCGCCGCACCAGGGATGTGCATCGCTTGCGCATGGTTGCATAGAAGCAATCCATATGCGCCTCTGCGAACATCCCTGATGCGCTACAGAAGCGGAATTGAACAGCACATGATATTTTCCCAACCTGTAGGTACCTAGACAATTTCCGACCAACTCCCATCGGATTTCGGTTCCTCCGTATAATCTCCACCTGAATAAAGATGGTATCCCTACTGCCCTTTGTACTTTTAGACCCCTTATATTTCTGATAGTTTTACTTTTTGTTAGTAAGTCTATCTTCTTTGATGTTATTCTTTCTCGTTTGCTATTCTTGATTATTGTTTTGATCCAGAATAATGTCACTGTTAAATTCTAAATGTCGTCACTGCTTTGAAAAAAACTCGTATCTGATTTTTTCCATTCCACATTAAACTAATAAAAAAAATCTCGTATGCTGCACTAACTCCAACGTCGATAAATATACATTATAGTAAGTAATCGTTAGTTCAAAAATATCGAATCTAAACAAATTATCGCCATACTTTGAAAAAAAAACTCTTATCTGATTTATTTTTCATGTTTTCGTTTATTTACTTATTGAACTAATAAAATTATATCTCGTATGCTGCACACTAAGAAAGTACAGCAGAAGACAGCTCAGAATCATAACGGGGGTGTTTACAGGTCACTTCGGGGTCAAAGGACTCCTGACCAAGATGGGACTATCAGACAATGCTGAATGCAGAATGTGCGGCGAGGAAGCAGAGACAATGATTATATACTGTGCGAATGTCATGCCCTCGCCAGAACTAGAATGAAGGAATTTGGCACTGGCTACCCAGAGCCAGATGAATTCCAGGCACTACCAATGGGATCCATCATCCGATTTATGGAGATGGTGGAACAGGCCATGGCGTAGATGCGGTAAGGGGTAATTACACAAAAGATCCCATTGGGTCGAAGTGTATCCGCAAGGACCCCTATTACCAAGATAAGATAAGAAGATGCTGCACACACGTGTACAAATTCCAACGTCGATAAAACGATGGTATAGTAATTAATCGCTATTTCAAAGTTGTTACTTGAAAATTATATATATACAGGGTGGGAGGGACTGTCACAATTATTTTTTTCCATTACGTCACAATTTTGCATAGTGTTTGTATGAACGTGACGTAGTGGAAAGACAAAAATCCCATCCAAATTTTGGGACACTTTTTTTTACGTATAAGGTTCGAATGTACTAACGATTCTGAGCCAGAAAAACCTCAAAAGTCCATATTTTGAGAAAGTAGCTGCACCGGTATTTTTTTGGAAAACGCTCACTAACAAAAACTTATTTGATCAATCACAATAAATACAGGATGTTTATTGCTCCTCCTAGAAACTTGATGTTTTTCAGATACGAGTTTTTGCTCAAAGTAGTGACGATATCGTTTAATTTAACAGAAATACTTAAATTATTCTCCTTTTCATGCGGACGGTACAGCGACTACAAATGCAATTCCAAGCTCTCGATAATTATCTATACTGAAGTACTGCTTCAGTTCGCTGCTGCTGCACAGAGGAATCTATCGCGGTTTTCCTGGCCCTCTCAAAGTACCGCCAAACCCGATTATGGTAAGACCTTTTTTACTAATTTCCCTCACTCCTGCCACACCCTGTTTGTTTAAGCCGTTAATGGAGACGTTTCACAAGGTGTTACCAAGATACGATTTTACGGAACGCCTTCTTAATCAATAAAAGCTTATTATTAAACCCAAGTCAAAAGAGATTTGACAATGGGGATGTTGACTAATGTTGAATTTTACAACATAATATAGTCACATGGATTGGAAAATACTAAATTATCATAACACAGAAGAAATAAACAAAAAATATATAAAAAATATAAAGTTATGAGACCACAAAGTTTAAAAAAACCGATATTTTTTCATCGTCTTATAGAAAAATTAAACATATATAGATAGAGGAAATCAAAGTACACAGAAAAACTAAACTAAAAAATGTTTCTTTCATATATAAAGTATTAATACTGGCGCCATCTCTCGCTCGATCGTCGTACCTGTAAAAAGGTGCGCGTCGTAGCTGTTAAAGTTGCGCATTGGGGTGAGAAACCTGTATAGGTTTCTCATAGATGGCGTTTAGATTAATTCCTATTAAAAACAGAAAGATGCGGAAGTCAAGGTACATGGCAGAATTGAAGGCGTTTTCTGGGTTTACGGTGGACGAATGGTTGAGTCACTGGGCCGGAAATCCAGGGTCCCATCCGGGTTCGATTCTCGGTCTGTACACAGGCGAGTGTCATTTAGTTTTTCTGTGTACTTTGATTTCCTGTATCTATATATGTAACATAAAATGTGGTGTAAATTTCCCGCATTAAAAACCAATGAAGAGACAAAAAATGTTTCTTTTATATATAAAGTAGAAAAATTAAAGTCAATTTCGGAATGCTTAAATAACACTGAAACAATAAATGTATGACAACTCGTGCTTAAACGCACTTTTTCGTGCTCAAAATGGCAAAATGCTATTTTTTTCATACAGACTTAGTACAGCAAGGACAAGAGGTGACGTCACAGGGTGCTTCCGATTTGTATGGGCTGTTTTATACTCTCGGTGCGGTCGGCTACTTTTGATTGCAATCTGTGGCTGTTATAGTAATCCAAGTGTAGTAGTTATAGGTATATATTTGTTCCTCATAAATAGTAGAATCCATTTACATCAGTTACAAAATTTAGGTCACAATCCTATTAAGGTAATTCGAGACGGTCCATACAAAAAAGAGGGTTATCATTTCTGGCTTCCACGTCATCAATCATGGTTGTAATGTGTTGCATATAATAGCTTGATATATTTTGTCTGCACGAAATATGAGATGTCTCAAAAAGCCAGAACTAGCACGCAATTAACCATTTGAGGTCAGCGTCATCTATTAGCATCATTTGAAACGAAACTTTTTTGCTACAAATATATATATATCGTATCATGATGATTGTTGGCTTGGATAAGGTCGCAGAGAGGGCGCTAGTTATTACTTACCATCTAGTAGTAGATCCTTTTTGACGTTGGTTATGAAATGCAGGCAGTTGTAGATTAAAAACAGGAAATATGTAGTTGAAAGATGGAATGTCAGTCTTATTTGAAAAATGTAAGGAATTGGGCTGGTCTCTGCGAATTTATCAACGCTCGTAATTTATTATCAACGCTATATTTAGATTGTGTAAAGAAACACATCAAATTGGTGCGGATATTGAATTATACCATAACCACCAGGGTGATCAAAGGTTATCCGGAACCTGAAGTTTTTAAGCGTTCCTCGTCTTATGCTTTTTGGACGTTCTTCTTTTGGAGTTCTTCTTCAATATCTGAGTTTCGTACTCGTATGAAGTGTCCATGTGTGGCTTGGCAACTTAGTCAAAACTTGGACTTGACCGAAGGAGTCTAAGTAAACTTGGTTAATTTATCAACCTGACATGAGGGTCATACGTCGACTGAAAAACAAAATTTGGCCTTGTTTCCGAAAGTCACGAACTCTGAAACCCGGTTTTTAGGGTACCGTAGCTAAAGGGTGCTATCGTGGTACTATGTATCTGCAACAACAAGTCGGCCGATAAATTGCTAGGTAGGTAGCTTACACTTACCTAGCAACTTATAGGCCGACTTGTTGTTGCAATCGGTTGGAGTCGGGTTGAATGTATGGGGTAGTCAACCGCAACTTGTGTATACTACACAGCTTGCAGTCAGTCGGCTTCGGTTGTGATTGATCGCAAGCAATCCTAGAAAAATTGCAAGGTCTATCTAAAAGCAGGATTGGTCTAGGGATTATGGGGAAAATAGTCGAGTTTTAGCCGAATCCGACCTGCCTGCATCCTGCAGATACCATGGACAGCCTTTCGAACAAATATCTCTATTTTGAAACAACTAAAAATAGAGAAAACACAGCGTTTGTCCACTACCTGCTTGCAACGAATAGTGCGGTACTTTGGTCATGTTGCACGTAGAGATACGAATAACCTGGAACGCTTGATCATAACGGAAAAAGTTGAAGGCAAAGACCTAGAGGCAGAAGTCCCAAACGGTGGTCAGACCAGATATCGGAAGAACTGGAGATATCTGTCAGTGCCGCGCTCCACCAAGCAACGGAGCGTAACCGATGGAGGCAGTTGGTTGACGGAATCAAAAGGAGTCACGATCCTCAGCAGTGAGGGAACGTTTGAGAAGAGAGAGCCGAATCCGAGTTTTTTCGAAATAGAAAATAACCGATTTGCATTCCTTAAAATTAGCCCATAATTTCACCGCACGGTTACTCAATATAGTATCAAATTTTGCCCTTCCGGAAGGGCTTAGACGGCGACCAGTTTTGTTAGAGAAGAAGAAGAACCTTCTATACCTAGTACTATTATTTATTCTGTGCTAAAAGCTCCGCTGTCCGTCCATTCATTTCGTTTATCGGTTAGAGGGCTGTATCTTTTTGAACCGTAACACCTATTACAGGGACGTTACCACAATTTCTGTTCTATTAATTTGACTTATGCGGGTGTTGCCTGTAACAGGAGCAAATAATTAAAACGTCTTCTAATCAAACAATAAAACTTTCGTTCAACAACTTTTAAAAATTATGTAACCTTTACATTTTATCCTTTTCATACAAATTAAATAGTATTTTCAATGTACGTTAACATCAGTCTAATTGACGTCGCTTGTCGCGCTAGAAACATAAAAAACATCGAAATACATTGCAGTTTCAAATTAACTTTAAAGTGTACTGAAAATTAAAACAAGCTATTTTTAAATGTTGCTGAACAAATGTTGTTCAATTTGAGGAGTACAATCAACTTAAGTTTTAATTATTTGCTCCTAGTACAGGCAACACCTGGTTTACTGATAATTGCAACAAACCGAAGTTATCATCAGTCACTGTTCCTACAACAAAATAAATCTTCGCACCCATTCTTATCGTGACAATGATCAAAATTGCTTCACGTCTCCCAAAAACAAATGGAGAGACACTCCAAATCAACCTTTATATTATCACGTTCTAGAAAAATCTCTAGACCTTAAGGGACCGATTGGGGCATTAATCATAAAGCCATTTCGTAAGAAAACCTGGAACGGTAGGGAGTAGTCCTTTAAGTAAACTCCCCGAAGGTCGAATCGAAAATTGGGATTTTAAAAGGTAGTAAGCGCCTTAAGTTACGAATACACTTAAGTTTTTTTGAAAAATCAGAAATCGGGATTTTAAAAGGCAGTAAATGCCTTAGGATGACGAATACACTTAAGCTTTCTTGGGGACTCGCAAATGCGGTGCGTAAGCCTCCAATGTTATGATTATGAATATGCTAAGTGCTGACAACGACGATAACTTATGGGCTTGATAAAGCGGGGGAAACTTGAGTAGGCACTGGTTCCACTGGCGGCTAGAAAACGAGTAAAGTTGGGCGAGTAACAGTTCGTTGCGGGCTGACCAGGCACAGTGTGATCAATCGACATTTCCAGATCCGCAATGTAATGCTACTCTCCCAACTTTACTCGCTTACTCGCCGGCGATTGGATCAGTGCCTTTAGTTTAAATTAGTGTAATTGTAATGAACTAATTTTCGCCAGTACCAGTGCGTTTTACCTACAATGACCTATGGTGCCGAAACGTGGACACTGACTGGGCTGGTCCACAAGCTCAAAGCTACTCAGCGAGATGGAGAGGGCTATGCTTGGAGTCTCTCTGAGGGATAGAATCCGTAACGAAGTAATCCGTCAGAGAACCAAAGTTACCGACATAGTTACTCGAGCAAGCAAGCTGAAGTGGCAGGGCTGGCCACATCTGCCGCAGAACTGACAATCGCTGGAGCAAGAGAGTACTGCAGCGGAGACCGCGTACAGGTAAACGCAGTGTGGGACGCCCCCCGGCTAGATGGAGCGACGATCTGCGCAGGGCTGCTGGCAGCAACTAAATGAGTATAGCTGATGATCGAGCAGAGTGGCGCGTCTTGGGAGAGGCCTACGGCCAGTGGACTACCACATGCAGATGATGATGAATTTTCGATAGCTATTTTTTCGCATCAAATCATCAGTCTCTAAACGTTCCACTGCTGGGCACAGGCCTACTTCCATAGATGAGAGTGAATAAGCTGTAGTCCCCACGCTAGCCCACTGGGGATTAGGGACTTCACATCAGTAGCGTGGCGTCCAAAAAACTCGATTCCTACCGGCTTGCCTAATATCAGGCATTTGAGCACCTTATTCTACAGCTCTTAAGAAAAATGTACGCCAAATCTGCACTGGCTTACCCAAGGATATCTTTTACGCCACGCTATTCCTTCACATACACAATAGGTCTATGTTGAAGTAGGGATTGCAATCGGTTATTTTTAGTATGGAAAAAACTATTTTAACCGAAACCGAGCTTTTTGCCAGCCAAAAAAATAACTGAGTTGCATTCCATAATGTGAAGCCCCGCAATTTTATACACGGCCATTTTTACTTGGTATTGAGAAAATGCAGAACTAAATAAATTGCTGAAAGTAATCTATTTATGCCACACCTGGCCATAAAGTGACTGCCAAAAAGCCGTTTTCTGGCCAAGTGTAGACATAAAATGATGTACACAACACGGGAGGTAATAAAGAAAGCCCTCGATCGGATATTTGCGTCCATCGCTTGCAGCTCGGGCCGTAAACTTCTGCGATTTCGGCCTTTCTTTGTATTAACACCCTAGTTATGTAATGTACTATTATATTTCTGTGTTAAAGTCAAAAGATCAGTTTTATTCCATTTGGGCATAGCACATGTGGGTTATGCTTAAAATTTGTCTGCAAGATCGAATCCGAAATTAAAAGATCCGGAGAAGAACCAAAGAAGGTAACAGACCCAGTTCGAAGAATTTACAAAACCTGGAATTGCCAAATGTCCAGGCCACATTTTTCGTGGCACAGACATGTCCACAGATTTTTTGGGTGGTGACCACACACCGGAAGACGCAGCGTGGATAAGTCCTTGACAATATTGTATGGACTTTTTTATTTAAAATGCCCTCTTAACCTTTTCCACGCCAACGACGTATATATTGGCACCGCAGGTTGGACACCAACGACGCATACATTGGTCATAGATCGCAGAGCGATATAAACCTCCATGCACCAGCATAAAGTTCAATTTCAGTTTTGTCATGTTATGTCATGACGTCTGATTTGCGACTTTTATGTTTTACGTAGCGGCGAAAAGGTTAACTAGCAGTTGACAAGTCATCACAAAGCTGACGATTTATATCAAACTCAATATATTTCGTCACCAACTGACAGCTTAGACGGTATTTAAACATAGCTTAAGTTTAGCCTAACCGTACATTTTTAAATAAAAATGCCCCTTATGCCCAAATCTTTGTAACTTCGGACGTTGGTTCACTCATCTTAAAAATAATGAATAAATTATAAAATATTGATTTAATTAAAAAAAGAATCGAAATGCGTACTTCGAACACAAGTAATATTATAAATCGAAGTAGAATTAAATCTTTCACTTATTGTGTCTATTGCCACTTTATTGTTGATCGCTTGAACAATTTTATTTCCAATAAATTTAGAATTAATCTATTGAACAATTCAATTCGAAATGGTCCTCGAGACTAAATGGATACATTTGAAGTACAAAAATGAATAGAAAGAGATAAATTCGAGTATGGCGGCAGAAATAACGGGCATTATCCAAAACAGACTGACCTGGTTTGCCTGAATAATGAGCAATAATATGAGCTCCGGCACTGAAATCGTCGCTTATACTCGTCGATACGAGTAGCATCAAAATAAATGTATGTAAAACTCATTGTAATAATAGTATTTTATGCAACAGTTGTATAAGTAGGTTCAAAAAATGCGAATGGCGCTAGCTGCGATACGAGCCGCCGCGGCGGCGAGTGTCGCAAATATAGACGCCATGAGCGTTTTTCGACTTAATTATACAACGTTGCATACAATACTTTTTCTACAACTAGGTTTTAAAATATAAAATACAAAACAAAGCGCCCAAACAAGGCAAATATGACAGATTACTAACAGTATGTCTCTATGGTATTTTTTTTTAATTTGACGTCTTTTTAACTTTTTTTATGTTGGCATCAATTCGTGACCAAGTAAAAGACAGACAAAAGTACAGGAGTAGAAAAAACATCTTAAACTAATCTAATCCGTTTTATTACAATGAGATATAATCACTAGGTACAGCAACTTAGGTAGTGCAATAGAAGTTGGTCCGCATTCTCGATTCGTTCTCATTGCCAAACGGGAACCTCAAGATGGAGTCTCGGACTTACAAAAAAACCGGTCAAGTGCGAGTCGGACTCGCGCACCGAGGGTTCCGTACAAGTTCGTAAGTAGATACGTGAATAGTTCAAGAAAAACTGTATGGCGGTTAGCTTAGTAGGAGCAAATAAGTATATGTTACGATTTTTGAAAATTTCTAAAAAACGATGCAATTTAGGAAAACCGTTTTATTTTTCCTGTAATATTTAGGATGATATTAATAATTGGTAATTATTACAGATTTTTCTGTTCAGTAACTTCGAAGATAATATGGTATTTTTTTGAACGTTTTTGGTCATAAATCAAAAAGTACAAAATAATAAAAAATTAAAAAATTGGTTTTGGAATCTACAAATTAAGTTCTTTCATTTGATAACCCACTCGATATAATAGCTCTACTTTTGTTTTTCGACATCCCATTTCGGACGCCATTAAAAAAAAGTAAAAAAGGTATAAGATTTTTTTTCTATCCAATAGGCTTGAGTTAGCGACTTTTAACACCATTCCAAATTTCAAGTCGATAAGACCAGTAGATCCTGAGATATCTTGCTGTGACAGACGGACAGACAGACAAACAGACAGAGTCGCACCATAAGGGTCCTTTTTTACCATTTTGGTACGTAACCCTAAAAAAATCGAGACGGTTTATACGGAGCAGGGATTTGTAGCCGAACTGGGAATGCTGATGAATCAGAAATGCGAATGATATGGGAATGTGACCAAACTATATAGGAATGTGGACGAATCGGGAATGTATATAATTAATTAATATGAAATATTTTATTAAAAGAGAAAAATCACATGTCTTGGGTCGGATTTGTACCTGCGTCTCCTACAGCTCTCCGGGCCTAATGAAATATTTAGAATCCCCTTATTTGGTATAAAATCAAAGCCTAGGTATAAAATCACTTTGTCGAAATTCATAGATTACAGTGATGATTCATTTGGTATAAATTCAGATGACATAAAAATTAAAGTGGAATTTGGGGTATCCCAAAAAAATAAGGTCTAGTTTTTTTATACTTATTCGATAAAGAAGGTTAATTTAAGAAACTAATTTCGTTGTTTTTGCAATTAACCAAGTAAATTAATTTATTTTAATTTTTAAAGAAATTTTTATAATGACGTTACTAGATGATCGGTTTGTTTGAGGCATGCTTTAAAACTTTTGGATATGTCTGTAAAATGTCATTGATTGTGTTTTTTTGCCAGGCAACACTTCGTTTTTTCGTCAAATAAAATAACGTTGACTTTGACAATTTCAACCATAGCATAGACTAGCCTAAAATTGATGGGTCTAAAACGGACTTATAGCATAATCAATACATTTTTTTAAAGATCTTACATGTCATGTCATGTCAAAAAAGACAAAATTCGATGCACATTACTACATTCTGGACATGGATTATATGTAGTACTAAGGTAGATCACAGATTAGATACAACTTACCAATCACGACCGTGATGTATGTGATATTAGAGGTCAAATAAGGTCAAATGATAAATTACAAATAACCGTATAGTACTAATTTTTAAAAATTACCTGATAACAGGAAATAATTCTATAACCCTTTTTCTCGAGATGGTTTTTGAATCATCATACATTACAAAATAATGGGATAACCCAATTGTAATAAATGTGAAATGCAATAAATAAATACAATACAAATTTAATGAAATACTGTAGGCTTTTTATACGATATATCGTAATATATCGTATAAAAAGCGCGCGATTAAGGGATGTAGCGTAATTAAATAAATAAATATGATACGTATTAAGGCAAACATACTGCGTGGAATCCTTCAACGTCAAACATGAGAGTTAAACTATATATAAAAGTAATTAACTCATTCAAAACCAATACTTTCAACTCAACAAACTCGGGTGCGAGTAAAACTATCTATAAAATTAATTAACTCATTCAAAACCAATACTTTCAACTCAACAGACTCGGCCGTTCACGAAAAATGCTTACTCATTCGCCTGTCAATCAATCCGAACACAAAAAAACGCTTTTACGCGGCCCAAATTAGCAGATTCAATATTTAAAAAAGGCACGAACAAAATTAAAGCTCATTTCGGTTTAAGCAGACGAAGCGTTTTAATTTTTTGCGAATCAGCCAGTTATCCGGGCGAAGTAATTCTCAATAGTCTAAGATACGGCCTAACATAGACTGTCCCTCGTTCTTTTATCCTAATTAAACCAATTTGGTATTTAATATAAGGAAAAATAAACATAATCCGCTAGGGTTCAATTCAATTCAAATATTTATTAATAAACAAAATTTACTCGTCATAATATAAGTATTTCAATAACATTAAAATCATAATTATTAAGCATATAAATATGTACGAGTACATCAATTTAGGAATTCGTCCACAGACTAAAGTGGCATGCCAGCTAATAGCTGCTTTAGTTTTGCGACAAAAGAATGAGTGCTAGGTGCAGCTTTTATGTCCTGTGGAATCGCATTATATATTTTTGGACCCATGACTCTCAAGGTTTTGTTTGACTTGGCTAGTCTCCTGGCGGGAATATAGAGGTTCTTGGTGTTGAAGTTGTGATGGTTTGCGTTTGTAGGGTGAGTTGCCACCAGATAAAGGGCAAGGTTATATTCGTGGAAGAGAGGACAATAGAGAGATCTATCTCCAGGCGGGTGTTGTGCCTGTGGACCGAAGTCCGAAGGAAGTTGGTTTGAAGTGGTATATCTACTGTTAGCGTTATAAACACTTCTATAGTGCGATGCAGAACAGTATGGGAATTGTGCCGTTTAATGCGTGCGTTGATATAAGCGCCATTTTTAGTGGGATTGCTGCAACTGTCTTATTCTTCCAACGAATGGCGCTAGGTAGCAGTGTAGCCACGTATTTAATAAACGATTTTTTATCTCAAATGCTCATTTGACTGTTAAGGTGTGGCTGCCAACTTTTTTCCTGATCGCAATATGCGGCAACCCCAAATAACAGATTTGGCTTAGGGAACCCTATACTATCGTGGTGAGTGTCAACTTTACATTTCTACATTTTTGGGTTTGAAAAACTGTAAAAAAAATTAAACATTACATTTTATGTGGGGAAGTGTCAGTAGTTCACCAATGCTTGCCAGGATAAGAAGAGGCACCCTTACTGCATTTTGTGCATTTTTACCTCTTATTGCTTTCACATTTTGTTTCATCAAGAAAAATAATGAGGGAAGGTCGTTATAGGCGGTCTCCTCTACTACAAACAGTACGTATTTCGCAAACAGTGAAAGCCTAATTCTGTTTAGCCCGTAGCTAGCAAACGAATTTTCATTATGTTAAGTGAGGTAAATATGTATATGCTTTTGTACTTAGCCTTTTCATTGCTTGGTTGTAGGTGGGTCGAGGGGCTTAATTTTGTGAATTAACCAATAAAGCGTTGTATATTTTTATGCTTTCTAGTTACTATATTGAAGCTTTCATTTGTTTTGGTTAAATAATGAAATAACAGCGTCTTTCAATTAGCGTTAACGGTAGTAGAAAAGAAATTGATATAATATACACAGTAGGGGAGACCGGGTATGGTTGTCTCGCGGGATGGTTGTCACAGCGGCCATAAATTAATACTAAACGAAACATTAAGTACATCGATCGGTGCTAAAAGATCGCAAGAGCTCTACATCCTTCCGTACTTCACCAATCGATGCACTTATTCCTTCGTTTAGTATTATTTTATGGCCGCTGTGACAACCAACCCGCGAGACAACGATACCCGGTCTCCCCTATTTTTATAAATTATCGTTAACTTTGAGGGCACATTCTTTAGATCTAATTAAGTTCATGTCTCCAAAAAACTAATGTTGTAAATCGTACCGTTTTTAAAATTTCCACACGCTGCGCGTACGGAAACAGCCGCTTTCTGGCCAAGTGTCGACATAAAATTATGTACACAACACGGGAGGTAATAAAGAAAGCCTTTCTTTGTATTACCACCCTAGTTGTGTAATGTACTATTATTCACCAACCAGTATAAATGAGCTATCATATTCCAACACTGTCATAGTTCGGTAACATTAACTTTTGACTAACCCAAAAGTGTCTTTTAAAATGGTCATCAACTCAATATTAATTTATTTTTTATGAGAAGTAAAAAATATCGAATTTAACAAAAAGCGATACACCAGGTAGCTTCTGATGACTTACAAAACATTGACACGTTGCTTTTAATGAAAATAAAAATAAAACATGGTGTACACCAATTTTGTAGATGACATAACGCTAATTAACCGACTTCCAAAACAAGGATGGTAGTCGATTTGATTGTCTTTTTTATGCTACACCTGGCACAAGTGTAGACATAAAATGATGTTCACAACACGGGAGGTAATAAAGAAAGCCCTCGATCACATATTTACGTCCCTCGCTTGCAGCTCGGGCCACAAACATCAGCGATCTCTCGGCCTTTCTTTGTTGTATCACCCTAGTTGTTTAATATACTATTGTATATTTGTTACGCGATTACTCAAAGACAAATTCTTTTTTTATTTGAAACGGTGCAACTAAATTAGGATCTGATGATGAGATCTTGGAGAAATCAAGGAAACTCCTCAAATATTATGTACACATGTAGCATTTAGATATTTTTCACAGTAACTCGTCTATTTCTTATCGAATAGGTTCATTTGAAGACGTTTATTTAAGAATAAAAAGTGTTATAGAAATATGAGTTTATCTATTTCGAAAATATGCCATGCCAACCTAGGGGCAAAACTGTAGTTAAAACTTCAAGACGTTTCAAAGAACTACTAAGTCTCACGTTACAAAGCAAGTATATTGAGTTTAAAATTATGTGCTCAGAAGGCCCTTAACTCTTAGGGGACTCAACGGATAGCTCTTGGGAGAGAGTTTGAAGTCAACTTTTAAAACTTAAAATTTCTTATACTAATCTTCAGATATAGGGCGAGTTAGTGCCAAGTTCAGCCAAGTGCCTAGGGACAGACACAATTTATAGTTAACCGCTTTATTTAGCGAAGCTGTTGGTGATCAAGGCTGTTATTGACAAATCGGTATTGGTATTTACAAGAAGCGGCTTACTTTGTCAATTTAAGCAGCTTTATTGTACAAACTTAATTGATAAATTGTAATTCACTTATTTACTAGAAGATGCATATATTTCAAAATAATAACAATACAAAGTAACTAAAACTAAATTAAATAAACTAAAACTAAAATAAATCTGGACCCTGCGGCATGGTACCGAAGATGTAGGCAGCATTTCCTCGCTGGATTGTGAGGCTGATGCGTTGAGCGAGGAAGCACTATAACTTGGATCTCTTCAAGTCGAGGGTGGATAGGCACTATCTAGGTAAGCATGCTCCATCATCGACTTCATCTCCACATACCAACAGGCGAGATCAAAGTCAAATGGTTACCTATCGTGAATAAAAAGAAGCGCCAGGGCCCAACGGACCAAGGTTCTCGACGCCAAATGGAACTTAATTAATGCCCGAATGAATGAAATTTATTGCGTATTGATATTTGGGTTACATTACAGATGGATAATATAATAACACTTAGTTTCACCAACATCTACCTTTGCAGGCTTTTTACGTTGAATTGACTTAATCGTCCACCGCCTACCGCCCACGTATGGTTTAATTATGATTCTCTGTAACTTTTTGCTTGGGTAAGATTTTTATAAAAAGTGAAATAGGAAAAAAGCACAAACTCTCTTTAAAATCCCAATCTTGTGTGCCGCCAGTAGTAAGGCAGAGCCCAAGTAACTGGTGGTTAGGGTCGCAGAGTAAATAACCTCTTTAGAATGGGTTGATTTCAGGCGTTTTTCCAGCGTTTTTTAATGTTCCGTACCTCAAAAGGAAAACGGAACCCTTATACGATCACTTTGTTGTCCGTCCCGTCTGTCTGTCCGTCTGTCAAAACCTTTAATCTCGGGAACGCGTGGAGATATCGAGTTGAAAATTAAACCATCAACTTAAGTTAAAGGTAACTTTGACCTAGAACTATGAAATTTGGCAAGTAATACCGTCGTATACTATAAATATGTATAGGGAAAAATCTGAACACTATACATTTTTAATTAAATCATAAAATGACTTTTCATTACACTTGCTCGAAAATGGTGTCTTTACACGTAGGTTCTGCGGGCCGTAAATGGCCTATTACGCCCTAGGGCGTAATGGTTTTCTTTTTAAATTTGAAACGCTGGTTCTGTTTTACTCTTTTTTGTCATGTTCAAAGGAAACGCCAACTTACTTTTTTAACTTTTATCCCTGAAATATTTATTTAAACATAACTGTAATTGCAAATACATATAAACACATATTTCGGTAACATTAATTAAATGTTGAATAATGTATTTCTTTATTTTGCAAATATAAAATCAACTAAAATGGCCGTTACCGCTATGGTTTCCGAACGTGACTTGACGTTCGCATTGTCTATGGACATATGTGACAAATGTCACTGTCTGTTTTAATATTTTCTTGTCATACTGGGTCGAAAAGTAAGGTTATTTTATTAAGATTTCCTCACAAGTGTGATGAAAAACATTGTGTGTGCCACGGGCGGTTAAGGAATTACAAACTCGTGTTATTAAAGCCCTCGGTTTCACCTCGGGCTTATAACAAACACTCGTTTGTAATTCCTTACTTACCGCCCTAGATACATAATGTACTATTACCTACTAAGGGAATCAAAATGTATAGGGTACTTCAATATAACCTACAAACTTATACGGAACCCTCGGTGGGCGAGTCCGACTCGCACTTGTCGGTTTATTTTATTTCATTAGTGTCCCTCGACTTTTACGGCGAACGACTGAACGAGTGACGACACTTGTGATAAAATCATGTGAAGCTTCAATACCGTTTATCGTTTATGATAAAAGTTAATCGTGATCCACCGCTTACTGCTATATTTGCCGAAATACGAATAAATAAAAACCGCCGCGGTCGAAACGCTCTGAAACCGACCCCGATGTGCGCCGTGGTTAGAAGCCAGCCAATTAGAGAAGTTAGGTTTTGGCCGAAAATTTCCGCTATAAGACTGGTCACCAAAACAACTATTGGAAAGATGGTCGAATTACCACCCGAGATGCCGGTCAACCTCATAAGTTAAGTCAAAGTACTTGCTCTTTATTTTTATTTAAATTTTACCTCCATTTTAACCAAAGTAGAGCCCTGATGCATATAATTGTATAATACACATCAAAGGCGGTAAAATAAAGAATACATATTAGGATTGTAGGTGTTCATACTAATTATAAACACCTGTAATCTGGGACATTTTTTAGGCATTATTTATTTTGGGGTTTTATTAATGCCGCCCAAGATGTGTTTAGTTTTACGACTCCCTGGCCAGAAAGTAAGATTTTCTCTCCACGTAGATGACAGAAAAAACATTCATCTAGGCCAAAATGATGTCAAAATATTACCAGTGATAAAATAGCATTTACCTATAGTTTAGAGCTAAGTTTAGGACGAACAAAATTGGTGGCAAAATAGGATCTATATCGGGATCCCTAAATTTTTTTAACCTATTTTTGCATTCCCTAATACTGTTTGTCATAATGATCATTTGTCCTAACACTCACTTGACTTAAGGTCCTGAGTCCCCTAGGTGGGGCAGAGGGCGTCCACAGTGCGTCTCCATCGCGTCCTATCTCGGGCTGCGTGCTTCACCTCGGGCCACGATAGCCCGGCTGTCTTCATCTCGGATGCCACTGAGCGCCGCCAGGATTTCTTCGGTCGACCACGTTTCCTTTTGCCTTGCGGTGTCCATTCTAGGGCTTGCCTAGGTATGTGGCTGGGATCTCTTCTAAGGGTGTGGCCGATCCAGGTCCATTTGCGGCGTGTGATCTGGTGACCGATCGGGGTTTCGTGACAGATTTCTAAGAGGTGTTCGTTAGAAATTTTCTCAGGCCAGTAAATTCCGAGAATCTGTCGTAGGCATCTGTTGACGAAAACTTGGATCCGCTGCGTGATTTCCTTTGTCACCCTCCACGTCTCGCATCCATAAAGCAGCACGGTTTTCACGTTCGATCGGAAGATTTTGAGCTTTACTCCTCTCGTCAGTTTCCGAGACTGCCATATGCAGCGAAGCTGTGCGAAAGTAGCCCTTCCTTTGGCTATCCTCAAAGCGGTGTCCTCTTCAGTCCCTCCAGATTCTGACACTACGCTGCCCAGGTAGGTAAATGTCTGCACTCGTTCTATTAGTTCTGCGCCTAGTTGCAGCGGTAGCGAGTTCTTTCCTTCCGTACGCATTTCTTGGGTCTTCCGCGAGTTGATCTTCAGGCCATCAGTTGCAGCCTCTCGCTGTAAATCGTCCAGTTTGGCTTGCATGTCGGAATGTTTGTGGCTAAGCAGGCAGATGTCATCAGCGTAGTCTAGGTCATCCAGTTGATTGGTCAACCCCCACTCTATACCTCGACGCTTGCCATCGTTGATACGATGCATAATTCCATCCAGGACGATAAGAAACAGCAAGGGCGAAAGAAGACAGCCTTGTCTGACTCCTGCGAGAACTTTGATATCTTCGGAGATCAGGCCATCATGTGCGACTTTACAGTTGTAGTTTTTGTAGATGGCCTTCAGCAGGTCTCTAATCTTAGGTGGGACACCAATTTCGTCTAGACGAGACCAGATGCTGGACCAACGTACCGTATCGAAAGCTTTTTCGAAGTCAACGAAGGTGAGGTAGATTTCTCGTTGCCATTCTGATGCTTCCTCTAGAATGATCCGTAGTGTGTTGATCTGGTCTGTGCAAGAGCGATTTGGACGGAAACCAGCCTGTTCTCTCCGAAGTAGAGGATCGATCGCCTCCTTCATTCTGTCCAGTAATATTTTACACAGAACTTTGGATGGTACTGAAAGCAGAGTGATTCCTCTCCAATTTCCGCATTGAGTGAGGTCACCTTTTTTCGGGACAGTAATTAAGAGACCCTTATTCCAGTCTTCAGGAAGATCTTCAGCAGTCCATACTTTCTCTAAAAGCGGAGTCAGAGTGTCGACGGCGGTCTGCACATCCGCTTTAAGCATTTCCGCAGTAATGAGGTCGATTCCTGGAGCTTTGTGGTTCTTGAGAGAAAGTATGGCGCATTCAACTTCTCTTCTAGATGGCGGTGAAGTGTCTATGTCCAGAAGTTGAGGTGATGCGGTGATTTGAGGTATGTCAGGTGCGGCTGGGGCTGATATGCGGAAGACTTCCTCAAAATGTTCACGCCAACGTTTAAGCTGCCCTTCTGTTGTTACTAAGAGTCTTCCTTGGTTGTCACGGAGAGGCTTTTTCTTATATTGCCCTTTCCCAGCCAGGGTCTTTGTTGCACTGTACAGTTCTCTTAGATTTCCCGTATTTGCAGCGATTTGTGCACGTTGAGCTATGCTATCGGTATGGAGACGCCTATCTTTTCTTGTACTGCGATAGATTCTTTTCCGTGTCTGCCTATATTGGTCTCTAAGGTTGGCTAGGTCAGTGTCGCTCGATGTTGCAACTATTTTCAAGTGGATCTCCTTCCGTGCCTGAATGAGGTCCCAGGTCGACTGTGATATCCAGTCTTCGCGACGTTTAGAAGGGTGCCCTAGTACAGAAGAGCTGGTTTCCTGGTAAACCACTTTAATGCGATTCCACTCTTCGTCTATAGTATCAGCACTTAACGGTAGGTCGGCGAAGCGATTTCGAAGTTCAAGGGCAAACTTATTTTGAGTGTCAGGCCCCTTTAGTTTCCCCACGTCGTATCTACGTCCCACCTTGCTAGTACCTGCTGCTTGTCGCGCGGCCGCTACTTTAAGGCGCAGTCCGGCGACCATCATTAGATGATCGCTGTCGATGTCGGCACCTCGTCTGTTGCGCACGTCTAGTAGCGATGTTCGCCATCTACGGCTGATAGCAAGGTGGTCGATTTGGTTTCGGGTGACGCCATCGGGTGATGTCCAAGAATATTTGTGGATGTCTTTATGTAGGAAAAGAGTACCTCCAATGACTAGGTCGTTGTTTTGGCAGAACTCCGTAAACCGTTCTCCGTTGTCATTGCGCGTTCCAAGTCCGTGTTTGCCTAGGTGCTTTTCGCAATTGGTGTTACCGCTGCCCACTTTAGCATTCAGGTCTCCCATCAGGATGACAATATCTTGCCTACGTATCTTCTTCAAAGTAGTCTGAAGCGCACTGTAAAAGTCGTCCTTTTCTTCCTCCTTTGCAGCATTAGTGGGAGCGTAGCACTGCACAATGGTGATCTTGCGGACTCTTGAGTTAAAGCGAGCAGTGATAATTCGTTCCGAGATCGGTTTCCAATCCAAGAGGCTTTTCTTTGCGTCTGGAGAAAGAAGCAACCCTACGCCATGTTCCCGCGTTTCGTGTTCGTTCTCCTTGCCGGAGTAAAGAAAAGTTAATCCCTTGGATGTTCTCAGTTCCCCGAATCCATTCCTTCTTACTTCACTCAGGCCGAGTATCTGCAGTTTGTATTTGAGCATCTCTGCTTCCGCTTGGGCTAGTCTGCTGTCATCGTATAGCGTTCGTACATTCCAATAAGCTATCAGTGTCCGTATTTTCATGCCAAAGGTCGTTTGTGTGTGATCGGTCCGGTTTTGCACTGTTTCGGTTTCTTGAATCGGTTGGGGTTCAGGCTAGCAGGTGATTAGCCCACTGTGCCCTAGTCTACTGGCGGGGCTGCCACCTTAGAGTCCGCAGACTGACTCGGTTTGATTCGGGTATCCTCCCTAGTGATTTGGTTCTGTTATAGGGCGCAGAACGGTCGCCCTGTGTGCCCTGCATCCGTTAGCAACACAGCTCATAGGTGGCGATCACGCGGCAGCGTGGCTGTGCAGGTCCCAGGGTGGACGACGGGGACGTGGATGTCTCGGACTGGCTGAGGCTCTGTGTATACTCGTGTCTCGCCACTGACACTACAGATAACTTACTTGGTATTTTATAGAATAACCTGACTCACTAAATCAAGTCACCTTCCAAAATACAACCTCAGCTTCCCACCCCGAGCCCCCCTCGTGGAGGGCTTCGCCCC
This sequence comes from Eudemis profundana, assembly GCA_947034925.1. Classification (NCBI taxonomy): domain Eukaryota; kingdom Metazoa; phylum Arthropoda; class Insecta; order Lepidoptera; family Tortricidae; genus Eudemis; species Eudemis profundana. The sequence continues at coordinate 20,100,630 of OX344805.1, read as the reverse complement.
CCCGTCCCCCCTTCTTAAGCCTTTTCGTAGCTAAGAACTCGTGCATAACTCTAGTTGCTTAGGACAAACGATGTTAGGGATCGCGAGGAATATGCAAAATAACATTAGGAATATTAATAGTTATGGCAAAAAAGCTTCGGACAACAGAGTATTATGGCAAAAATAACATTATGGAAAAACCTTATTATGACAACTGATCGTTAGGCCAAATACCCATTAGGACAAAACAGTTAGGGCAAGTGATTTTAGGACAAACGATGTTAGGGATCTCGAGGGACACCCGGCAAAATATCGACTCCACAGCACACCCTGTCCAAAACTGTCCCGTAACCGTAACTCTAAAATTAGTATAAACTTACAATTTCCATTACAGATAAAAGAGTGTGAAGTAATCTCGTCACTCCCGAACTTTTCGCCGTTACCGCCAACTTCACGTATCTGCTAATTCTCCCATTCATTCTAACCTGCAGCCATCCCTCCAAGCTAACTTCACTTTTATCCCAAAAGAATAGAGTTCCTTTTAGATTGACGGGAATCATAGTGGACTAACCTACCACTAACACAGTCACAAAATAGCCTCCAGAACACCTTGGCTCCTATTTCGTAAAAAACAAAGTTGCTTTTAGCTTGACACAAGTTAGGGATATCACCGTGGACTTAACTGATATAAACACAGATACAAAACAGCATATCTGGATAAGACATTCCTGTCGGTTAAGCCGTGTTATCCACTGAGGGCGAGGTAAGTGTTTAATTAGATCCCCGAATAACCTAAGCGCCGAATTAGGTTATCTATGCAACTAAAGGTAATTGGCTGTACTAATTTACTTAATTGAGCTTCATTTAACTGGATTATATTCAAGTGGTAGTTTTAATTTACTTATTAAATAGGTATATTTAACAAATTTTATATAACTTTATGGACTAATACTATAGTAATGCGCTGTTCGAGAAAATTCTCCAGTTGTATTTCTTCAAGTTGCAATTACTCGTACATTGGCAATAAAATCGAACTAGACCCTCGAGCTAAGGTCCTTCAGTTTGCGAAACACCGTTTCTGGTCAAAATAGGCCGATATGAGATCGACATATCGTCACTAAAAAAAAATCTCGTATCTAAAAACGTCCTAGAGAAAAATGTCAATAGTTACATGCGAACGTCATTTACACTTATTGCGTTTTTACCTGGAGTTAGTGTCAGATAGGTGTTTTTTTAAGTAATGACGATATTGCATTTAAAAAACAGCGAATAATAATTATTCGAATTACAATTATAAAATAACTGTGCATTAAAAACCTTATATATAAATCCAGACTTCTGATCCCGTAGAAACAGAAAATAATAAACTGAATCCACTCCATCCCGGGTCGTATAAAAATACCATTACTGCGAAAAACGGGCAAAGTTCGTCTCTCTATTGTAATTTAATTCTCTCTCCAGATTAACTTCGTATATGGTATAAATATTTATTGCCGATGACTTGAGTTCCGTTGTCTTATCGTGATGAAATATGGCGGGAGGCGGGAATCCTGAATAATCCCGCAATAATTTCGCGTCGGCTTATTTGTAAACAATATTAGTGTGGGGGATGAATTTTAATACTCGTCCAGACCACTAAGAACCACGGAACTGGGACTAGGGCGTGCAAAATTGGAAAATTTTAGTATGACAGAACCGAAAATTCTCGGTGCTAGCATATTAAAATTTCCCAGGTCTGCACGGCCTAACTGACACGTTCCGCTCTCAAAGGATCAGCATAGCGATCCAGAGGGGGAACGTAGCCAGACTGTCGCAAGGGTCCAATCTAGGACAGACATCGTTTACTTTTAGTTAGTTTAATTTACCATGTAATTTTCAATGTCGCTACACTATTAAGACTTAGAACACACTTGTATTCACTTAAAGCTACGACACCGCTGCTCAAGAGACGTTAACGCACGGTAAACGCAGTGACGCGCCTCATGTGTCACGTATTTAACGCATGCCATCCAGATCACTGCTCAAAATACGTTGACGCACCGCAGTGACGTCTTTTGAGCAGTGGTGTGCATAACACATGTCAAAAACGTGACTCATGAGGCACGTCACTGCGTTGAGCATGCGTCAACGTCTTTTGAGTAGTGGTTTTTTTCGCAGCTTTAAGTGTGGGGTGTCGTTGGATAGGTTTTTCAAAAGTAATAGTAAAAACTCGAAAAACATTTTAGGGTTCCGTACCCAAAAGGTGCCACCGAAACCCTTTTCTTTTAATAAAATATTTGGATGCTACACTGTTCGCTAACTGTCCTCATTCTACGGCAGATTCACGAAAATACTCAGCTTAACATGTAAGGCAGGTTCTAAAAAGTAATGTTATTGTTGCCTGCAATTTATGTTAAAGCTTTTCGGCGTTACAATTGCCTGATTTCAGCCCTATAGTCGTAACTAGATTGTACCTTTTGTTTTCATAAGATTGTGTAACGTTTCCATGCACACTTAAAACCAATTTAGGGCTCAAACACTTTTTATTTCTTTACAAAATTCTAAACAGTCTATAACACGGACACCCCACAGGTGACCCTGGGCGATGGACTCTTGTAACAACTGTAAGGTTTAGGAAAGGTGTTAAAATTCATCCCAAAAGGGGGGTGAAAATGCCATCTTTCGTAATACAACGTAAGAATTGCAACTATTAACATGGATTACTAAGTCCCGTAATACTAATACACATAAGCTCTATTTAAAATAAATAAAATAAAATAATTTATTTCTGCAAGTAGGCCCTCAAGGGCTCTTTTACATGTCTCATCTCTAATTCTTACCTTTTGGCGCTTCGGGTAATTGACCTTCTGGTGAGAAGAAGCGCCGGAAGAAACTCACCAGTTTCTCTTTTCTACCAATGAGTATTACAACAATATGACGTTAATATAAGATTTCATTAATACATTACATTAAGGCGCGGTAGGACCTGGCTCGCATTTCACATACAAACTAGGGTCGGGCGGAATGCAGATTATTGCAGATTATCTTCGATTTCTAACATAAAAGTATACGTTATCAACCCAAACATGCCCTGCATGACTGTGAAATCATGATTGTCAGGTATTAATTATGTCAGAAAAGGTAACTGGTGATGAACAAAATGAAAAAACATGAAAAAAATACTTTATTTTATAGTGTTTTCGCGCTACTTTTCTATCGAGCGAAGTGTTCGCTATCGTGTTCTAAGTGAGAGGAAGCCCTAGATACAGTTCTGAATATTATTATATATGTTTTACAGTGACCTAAGAGTCAAATAAGTGCTCTAAAAATGATTTGGAAACTAGGCTTCCGTGCCCGATTCTGGTCTCACCTCGCCTTAAACTTAAAACTACATTTATAGGGATGTAAAGGGTCTTTCTATGCGTCCAAACAAGACAAATAAAATTATACAAAATAAATTGATAGTAAAAGTAATGGAGATGTAAAGAGTCTCCGTTGTCAAAATATTATGTTTTGGAGGTGTAAAGGATCTCCAAACGTCAAAATACAAACTGAGAATATTAATTAGAATCAAATAAACATATTATGCTACGCACCCAGCGCAGTAGAATAGGTAAAGAATGGTCCAGAACGAGGCTTGTGTATAAATATCGATAGGTACGCTAGTGCACACTGATACTAATTACACAGCTTTTGCCAATGAAATTGCAACTTTAACATTTGTGTACTAACGTGCAGATTACGTAAGCGACACAACCTTTTAATACTTTTGACATGGAAAATTCAGAAGCTAAATATTGGTATGTTAATATCAAAACTTGGCTTTAAGATTGGTAGTGTTTCTTAGCAGCTAATAAGTTTAAATAACTACCATCGCGTGAGGGCGCGTGTACACAAAGCGACAAAAAGTAGATGTTTTCATGGAATGTTCAAAGTTTTTCTATGGACAGTAATTGGAATTTTCTTCCCACGCAGGGGGTTGAAATGCCACTTACGGCCCTGGGGCCGTAAATGATATTAGATAGGCACAGAGTGGTCAAGAACTCCAAATTGCTTCAGGAGTGTACCGTCGCCATCAGATACACTGGAGCAAAAAATGGCCGCCTTTTGTGTTGTATTTACTTGTACCAAATATTAAATACTTACAGTATTTTCTATTAATATTCAGGTAAAAGATTTTTCTTTACGTAAGTAGGTATTTATTGTCCCTTATTTTTTGTTGCTACCAATTTAATAAAAAAGTGCGTTCATAAATCTAGGTAAATAAAGTATTTATACCAAGCAATATATTTTGTACACTAAATTCTCATCTTTAATATAATTTGACAGACGCTAACGTAGATTTATGTCCAAAACATGCTGTCTGAGCAAGTGAGATGACATAACTAACATATGTTTTGCAGGTTTATAGTCTTTTCACGTATCCAATTATTTTTTGCATATGTTTGCGAATAAAGATGGCAAGAAATTTGAACGGCGTCGAGCCTCGTAAAGCTCGGTGAATAATAAAATGCATAGCAACTTTGAACGAACTTTTTTGTAAAAAAAGTATAGTCCTAATATTTCATAACGTTGAATTAGGGAAAAAAATAACTACCTGAAACGATTAATGTGACATGTTTTGTTAAATAACTGTATCTAGTTGATTACCCTAAAATGCAATGCGCCAAAGGCATTGTATTTTTTAGAGTTCCGTACCTCAAAATGAAAAAACGGAACCCCTTATAGGATCACTTTGTTGTCCGTCTGTCCGTCCGTCCGTCTGTCAAGACCCGTTATCTCGCGAACGCGTGGAGAATCGAGTTGAAAATAAAATCATATACTCAGGTCTATGGTCCCTTGAAGCTGTGAAAAAATCATGGTTCTAAGTTTTTTTTATGAGCCTGCGGTGTCCCACTGCTGGGCAAAGGCTTCCCCCCTCTTCTTCCATTGCTCACGGTTTTGAGCTTCGTTTTGCCAGTCCTTCAAAAAAGAGTCGCCATCGCCGGTGAGGTCTGCCGCGACTTCGCTTTACGTTAGACTGCTACTAAGTGGTTATCTTGGCCCCACAGACTACCTCCACTAGACGGAGCATGTTGGGCGGCGCGCGCTCACATCAGATATGGTCAATCGTATAGCATTACGACATTACGCGACCAGCCGCTCTTTCAGTTGCGACCATGTTTCTGACTTGTGTGTGCACCAAACGTGAAATAAATATTTCTGTTCAATCCGACGACAATCTCAAAACATAAAATGATAAAAAAGATGTGAAACACGCGTTGTACTAGTAATATCTACCGATATTTAATCGCACATATGCGTGGTGAGCTCGTGTCGTATGGCATGCTCCGTCTAGTGGAGGTGGTCTGTGCTTGGCCCATAACGCGTTAGCTTCTAAGTTAACGTGGAAAAAAGATGCGGCCATTTTTGCCGCAAAAAACGTAAATTTCAACACTCTCAAGAAACCAAAATTCAAAGGTTACTTACTTTCCGTTGACCTAAAAATTTGGCAAGTAATATTACATGTATAGGGAAATATCTGAAAACTATATATTTTTAATTAAATCATAAAAAATTGACTTTACTAAGGAAATCAAAATTTATGGGGTATGTACTATAATATAATGGATTTGTTAGGTGGCCTTCCCGAACTCATTAGTTCTTCGAAGTAAATTTTCCGTTCGCATTTTTCCCCGATCGGTAAAATCCCTATGCACCATAATATACTTTTCGTTTTTTAGTCAGCAAGTACACTTTCCGTTCGCATTGTTCCCCGATCGGTAATCTATACTTCTTATTATAACGTAATATAAGATATGTATAGCTCTCAAAGACCTTATTAATTAAACCTACCTTAAAGCCGCTACAGACTGACTGCATTCTAACCGAAACATGTATGGGAACTCCGACTGCACGTTTTCTATACAAAATGCAGTTGGGTTGCAGTCCGTCTGTATCGGCCCTTAACCTATTGGTACCTAAACTATTCTTACAAATATAAAGTGACTGCCCCTGGATATCGGTAAGTATATAGTGAAAAAAGACGATAGTAAAATATGCTCATAGAAAAAAAGGAAAGCGGTGAAATAAAGGATCAGAGAACTATAAGACTGTAAAAAAATCTTTCGGGGAAAAATGCGAACGGAAAATTTACTTCGAAGAACTAATGAGTTCGGGAAGGCCACCTAACAAATCTTTTTTACATAATAAATATTCAGTCGTCCCATGTGATTTCCATTCAAATTTTATCCCTATTTATCCTCTCTGATTTTCTTATAATATATTTTTTCTTTCTGCTTACATACATAACGTTTACGTGCAATGCAATAACATACTCTAACAAATAAATACATCATAAGCTCTTCATTTTCTGTCAGTTGCGAAAAGTTTATCACGTAGAATAAAACGTAAGTCTCCCCAAAAATATTGATAAAAAACATCATTTTTTAAATAATACTCCGAGACGCGCATCGTTCCAACTCAGTGAAACCGTGAGAAAAATCCACTGTCTCATAAAAAGGAAAATAGAATAAATGCGAGTGATACATCTGACTTACTCGCACAGTCTCGACGTTCATAAAACGAAGCAAGGCATGAAAAAGAACTGTTATTTCTCTTCATATTGCAAATCCTCTAGTTGAATTAGGACGTATCTCACTGCGATTCGTTTACTAGGACGACTCCTTTATTACCGAACCCATGGCGTCATACTTTGGAGGTTGGTTGGAACAAAGACGTAAGCGATTGCAATAGTCTAGTCTGGTTAAATAAAAAAAAATCGAAAGGAGTTCTGCGTGGACTGGTGAAGGGTGGTGTAGTCCGATGTGACGGCATAGGACCAGTCATAGTCCCGTCGTTTTGGGGCGTCGTAGTGGACGTGTTTGGACTGATTATGATGACAATTTTTCTGTACTTGCCAATTGTTGTGACGCTTAGAGATTTATAATTATACAATATTTAGTACAGTATTTAGATTATATACGGTATTTAAGATTAATTTTTAGGGTTCCGTACCTCAAAAGGATAAAACGAAACCCTTATAAGATCACTTTGTTATTCGTCTGTCTATCTGTCTGTCGGTCTGTAAAACCCTTTATTACGGGAACGCGGTATCGAGTTGAAAATAAAACTTCTAAGTTAACGTAGAAATAACCACAATTTTATTAAAAAAAACCCGACCGGGGTGCACTTTGAAACTGCATAAAATGCGCAATTTTGTTTATTTTAACGAATTTCATACCCATACTCGCACCATCAAGACGAATCTAATGATGTATCATTTTATCGAAATCGGATGTGCCGTTGATTAGTTACGAGCGGACATAAGAACGGACATACATACATACAGGTTAAACACATAACCCTCCTTTGGGCTTCGTCGCAGTTGGGTAAAAAGATACAGCCGTTTATGCCGCAAAAAATGTAAATTTCGACACTCCAAAGGAAACCAAAATTGAAAGGGTACTTATTTTCCGTTGACCTAGAAATCTGAAAACTATATACATTTTTAATTGAATCATAAAAAAATAGACTACTAAGAGAATTAAAATTTATAGGTTAGGTACTCTAATATTTGTACGGAACTACTCAGTGGGCGAGTTCGACTCGCACTTGCCCGTTTTATTTTTCGTTTTTTAAGTTATATTAAATGTAAATCGCGGAATTTTTACATTTCTCAAAGTTACTTTATTGTAAATCATATAAATGTAGGTACTTATTGAAAAAAAAAAACTAAATAAAGAGTTTCTTTCAGTGTTTCTTCTTTTCAGCTGTCACTTTACGAAGGGCTTGTAGAATCAGTGGATTCAGATTCAGACTTGTAATAGGGCCCTTGTAGTCTATTTCAGAAGATTTTGGTTTGAAAATGATAAGACTTAAATTAGAAGAGACAGCCGAAATAGCAATGGACATAGATAATTAAGCATTGCAGACCTAAAAGCGATATGCCTTTTAAAAATTCCATTTATATACAGGAGGGCCCATTTCGATCAGTCAGTATGGGAAAGTCTGAAACTATAATCGTTTTGAAAAATAAAACTTACATTATTTATATTTGGATATCGATTGTGTAGGTCATAAGCACTAAATGTTACTAGGAAACACGATATCTGAAACTAATAACATCCATTGTATTTAATATCTTTAGTTCAATTAAGTTTTATTTTCCAAAACGACCGGGTTCGATTCCCGGTTAAAGTCATTTTATTTTCAAATTGTATGCAGTTTTTATTGTCCCTAAAATCGATGGCATGGTTCCTAAGAACAGATTTTCGTATGTCTTGTAGTTTCAGACTTTCACATACTGACCGATCGAAAAGGGCCAGCCTGTTAATGAAATAATGAACATTAATGAGGTGTTATAATAAATTAAGGTTCATTGCACATTAAAGACAAATAAATAAATCATGATTCTTTCATATAGAATGCAACTGAAAACTACACGAAACATTTTCGAAGGTTACTTTCATGTGACTGCACTATGATTCTTACACTCACAGAAGGCTATATTCAGCCAAAAATACGAGATTATACTTTTAGAACCATCATGAGTATCATGACATAAGGGTGTATCTGACTGTGATGTTTGTACTAATATAAGCCTTTATTTTACCGACTACGTACGGGCTTTAGTTAGAGGAACGACACGGCTTTCAACTTTCCTAACCGAGCATGAAATGCTATTTAGGTGTATTCTGTGGAGCTACAGAAACTTACATGGAAACTTTAGTATTAATTTAGATTTGTTTTAAGATGATTCGAGGTCGAACTGTTTTTCATACAAACGAAAAGAGAGGCATTTTTAGCTTCCACTACTTAGAAACTAGAAACCGCCATAAGATATACATAAATGATAACAATGCAACGATGACGCTACAATAACAGTGTTTTAGGGTTCCGTACCAAAATGGTAAAAAAGGAACTAATGCTGCTATCGATTTGAAATTTGGAATGTCTAGTTTTAAAAATCGCTAACCCGAGCCTACTGGACGTAAACAAAAATCATATACCTATTTTACTTTTTTTAAAGGGCGCCGAAATGGGAGCTTGTGGTTGTGGTGGAGGTTGAAAATTGAATGTTGCTGTTATTTAAAAATGTGAGATCTTAAAGTAGGTAGATTTGACTTGGCCAGTTTTCATTACATCAGTCATTTTATAAAGTCATCTATATTTTTAAATTCTGATAAAAACTGGCCAAGTCAAATCTAACCTACTTTAAGATCTCACATTTTTAAATAACAGCAATTGTTATAGGTATCCAATAAAGCAAAGAAATAGAGTTAATTACTTGTTCATAATTTTTTTTATTCCTATAAATACATATTGGATTTTGCATAGGACTTGGCACTCGTTTAGATCTCCATTCTTTTTGCGGCGAAGCCCACATCCAAGCATAATTTTTGTATTGAACTTGGCTCTCCTTTTTTACATTTATGTTGTCGGTGGGATATCATTACTTTTTGTAAAGAGAACTAGGCAGGTATTGACATTTAATGTTTTTTCTTGCGTTTCCGCTACATGGTTTTCTTTTTTATGCTATTGTCTACATTCTTTTGAATGTTAGAGATAGTGTAAAATTATGTGGTGCCGCGCGCCGCCGACGACACACTTGTTGTTTAGCGCGTATTATAAGTTTTTTGTATGGGGACTGGGGACACCACTTATTTTTTGACTAAACTTATTGTTATGTTTCTGTTATATAGCAAATATGATAATACATATTTTGGGATAGTTTCAAATAGATGCTTGTAACGGTTCCAACGATACAATAAAAAAAAATTGTATGGGGACACTCGCTATTTTTAATTTTTTTTTATTATTAGATTTTTTCCTATGCTTACACACAATTACCGAGCTGGATTCCAAATTTCATCCTTCTAGGTCATCTGGAAGTAGGTTAGGTTTAGGTACTATATGTCAGTCAGTCAGTCAGTGCTAAAGTTTACGACTTTTTGGCCTTCATATCTTTATAACCTTTTGAGCTACATCTTCATGAAATTTGGGCTTCTAGATGTCCTTATGGATATAATTAAACACACGTAGTTTTATGTGTTTACGTTAAAGAGGTTTTGAGTTATAGAAGGGTCAAAAGTGGCACCAAGTGGTTCGTGCAATATTACACTCGGCGTTGGCTAGCCAGTTTTGCTTGAACTTGGCTTGATTGGCTTGACACGCTGCCGCGTGTCTAGATTACACGACAAAATTAGACTGAACCCTAAATGGCTTAACAATTAAAGTCCGTGACCGTGCCATTTGATTTAGAAGGAAAAACGTTAAATTTAGATTTTTTTAAATCATAACGCAAATTAATTTGCTGTTACTACTAAACTAACCGTGACCTACGTCGATGTCCCACCATACAGTTTATCTTGAACTATGGTTGTACAAAACCCTCGGTGCGCGAGTCCGACTCGCACTTGACCGGTTTTTCTTACTAGTGCGCTTTATTGTTATGTCTAAAAAATTGATCCATGCTAAGTTTCAATACTAAGCAGCCGTGATACTTTAAAATAAAACGTGAAACGGTAATATAAAGTTTTTTTGAGTTATTTACTTGTTTTCGTAATACAAATTGTAAACTGCCATGGCCTTAAATTGAGAAACAAGTAGGTTGTTAAATTCCTTTTTTTATTGACTAAAGCCCTTCGCAACTCCCAGAGTCTTTTGAAGAGGATCCTAAGAGTTAAATCAATAAACAAACTCCTGTCTAATTCGAAAGTTCTTAGAAACTGTATTTAATTGCGATTTACGAGCAAAGTGTTTGTGAAGAAATCTCGAGGGCTTGAGGGATTGAGATGTAAAGCTTAAACGAAATTGTTATCGCTAATGGGATGTCTTTCATACAAATGTTGATTTTATGTTTATAGGTTTGTATTACTGTGCCTTTCCCTTTCGGAATAATGCGCTATTTCTGATTGCCCAAAGTAAACTTGTAATAATATTCAATTAATCTCACTGAGCTTTGTCGTATTTTAATTATACATAAAACAAAGCCTTGTTATAGCTTGGCAACTTCGTTGGTGACACTCACATGTGTGCTTTTTGTTATACGTAGGCGTAACTTACGTTGTCGATATACCAACGACTCGCACAAAGCGCTTTGCTTCCACTTTCCTTATTAGGACAGCTAAGGAGTGGAACTCTCTTCCAGCAGACCTCTTCCCGGAAAAATATAACTTGGATCTCTTCAAGTCGAGAGTGAATAGGCACTATCTAGGTAAGCATGCTCCATCATCGACTTTATCTTCACTTACCAACAGGTGAGATCAAAGTCAAATGCTTACCTATCGTGAATAAAAAAAAAAAAAAACTACTCACAAAAATTACCGCCAACACGAACGAAGACCGACGGAAGCAGCCCCAGGAGGCCCCCGTGGCCACCTCAATAAAAATACTTAATAAACGGGTTCAAAATCAAAGGTATATAAGTATTTAAAAATCGATGGTAAATGTTACCTCGCTAATCAAACTAACCCCCAGTCCACGGTACCAACACCTGAAATGACAACCACGACCACTTTGTCAATGGTGATACCGACGAAGAAGAAGACGGTACCTATTTATTGTAAAAACATCATGAAATATAGGTACAATGATATAACATAATATAGAGGAACTAAATAAGTAACAAATTGTTATTAAAAACTCCGTCCTTCTCCCAAGCCAGTCTCAAGTTTCATTACTTTATCCATTTACCTATTTTTAAGACTACCTAAATCGACTTTGATCAAGCAAGATTCTCAAACTAAGTAACCTGATCTAATAATTGCTTTTAGTGATGTCACTGGAATTTAGCACTTTCTGAGATTCATTTTAAAGTTTTGGGTTTCGATTTGACCGAAAATCAACTTTTGAAAATGAATACCATCAAAAACATTACATGTAAAAAGATGCAAGTCAGAATGGTACGGCCGTACTTTTGTTTTGGTCGATTTGGTAAGGTAACAAAATAAGGTAAACGTATTTCTGCCGTCCGATATCTAAAACTGGACTAACCCCTATACAACTCCATAGAGGTTAGTCCAGTTTTAGACATAGGACGTCAGATTTGTCAAGCAAATTTTTCCATTCCATAAACCGGTATTTTTTCCATTCTTTTCGTTCTTTGGTTTATTATTTCATTTTTCCATCTAATAATACGAAGTCGATACTTATATTAACGACATATTGTTGTAATACTCGTTGGTCGAAAAAAGAGAAACTGGTGAGTTTCTTCCGGCGCTTCTTCTCACCAGAAGGTCAATTACCCGAAGCGCCAAAAGAAAAGAATTAGAGATGAGACATGTAAAAGAGCCCTTGAGGGCCTACTTACAGAAATAAATTATTTTATTTTATTTTTATTTAAATACATTATTGAGCCCTACATAAAAAGCATAAAATAATTCAAAATATTGGGCTATTTTGGGGTTTTTGCGATAAACCGGTTCCGAGCTCTGCCAATGACTACACATTTAAGATGGCTACTACTGGGACACTGTCAAGCACTCGGAGTCAACCTTACTTTTGTTGATGAGGTCGGCGATACTGGGGTACGTTCACTTCGTTCGATTCACACACTCACATAAGGACCGGTTGATCCGCTTCAACTTTCCCGCTGGTCCGCTGCTCACTTTGAGCAATCAGCGTAACTTCAAGGTGGCCCTGGCCTAGCGTCCTGGTTCGATCCCAGGCGCTTTGGCACCCACCTAGTCCGGCCCTCTCAAAGTGGACCTAGACTAGCGACCTAGTTCGATCCCAGGCGCTCCTGGCCACAACCTGGTCCGATCTACTTAAGGTGGTCCGGCCAGCGACCTGGTTCGACCCCAGGGAACGCCACGGCCGCCAATAGGTCCGATTTTTGCTTTTCGTTGTTTAGTTAGATAATTGGGTTTGTTTGGTATGGTATGGAAACACCCCAGAATAAGGCAGCGTTTCCATCACAGCTGTCTGAGGTAGCGGAGCAGTGTGCGAGGAAAAAATCCACCAATCAACGTGCCTAGCCTCGCTCAGCGCAGCCCAGCATTGGTGGATGTTTTCCTCGCACACCGGTGGAAAATCATTTATGACACCAACGCGTAATGGTAATATGTACACTAAAATATAAGAAGACAAAGTAAATCATGCTATTAATCATGCTAAAATACTTTTTTACAAATAGAAGCCAGTTCTGTACAAAGTGACTATAAGGATTATTTTGCAAAATGCCCACTTTGATTTTCAAATGTCCCCTTGATCGGTCTCGGCCGTCAATAGATTTCGGCTTAAAGATACCAATTTTGTGGTTTCGCTCACAACATTACGGGGATCAGCTCTTATCTTCAGAATTTAATTTCGTTCTTAAATCAGAAATAGTTCGCGAACTCTGTCCGAGTCGTAAAAAATGCGGTTTCTGAAGAACCCTCCAAATGCGAAATTGTGAAAGTTTCCAACAATTTATCCAGACAGACAGATGAAATATTAATTAAACTCCGAAATTCTAGTTTACATTTTTAAAAGGCTCTGGGATAATGCTCAAATTTCGTTTTAAAACGCAGTGTTGAATAAACAATGAAGCAAATAGATCGTTCTTTTAAAGAAGCTTAAAATATTTTAAAAATGTATCTTGTTAAAGGATGTTTCAAATTATTAGCTAAGAGCTCGCTTGCTTCTGAAAGGATCTACGCCGATACCAACATACTCTGGATTTAGGTGTCTTTTAAAATGCCTTCTTTGATTGCCAATAAATTCACACTAAGTACCATAGACTTTTACGAGGAAACGATGATACTGTCAAATGGTATATACCATTTACCTACGTATTAACTCAAAATTCATGAAAATAAGTACATAACATTACGTTTGTGCTTAGGTATTCAAATCACGCTCCACATAATAAAATTTTTGTTCACTAAAGAGCGACCGGAGATTTTCATAAAATATTTTTCTACCTGTAGTGATACAATACATATTCTAACGACTAGTAATTATAATAATGTCAAAAATATGTATAACTTTGCATAATTATTACTTTAATTATTCCTAAAAATGGTTTAATACATTTCTTAAAGTAAAATATTGTAATACACTTTTGAAATAAGAGCATAGTATTTATTCAAGGTTTAATTAAGATGAGAGGGTCTATATTGTATTAAAATAACTCAGATTAAACATGAGAAAGAACGAAAAACAAATTTGCAGCGTCAAAGAACTTTATTTTTAAATATCTTTCATCTACTACGTTATCCAGGTAACGATAAATAATGCTGAATTTTTCCAACAAAATGTAGTTATATGACTTTATTATAACCATATCATGAATAAAATGAATACATTCAGGAAACAAAGTTGTAATTTAAAAAGCCTTTGGTCCAAAATCGATGATATATTGCATAAGATTTACATCAGATCGATATTATAATTCAAATTTTCTCTTTGTGTCTGTTCAAAAGAATAAACACTCACCACCCCATGGCCAATGAAATTCAATCATCGTTCTGTAACTGTACCTACTAATGTACAATTTCCACCGACCAAGCCATGCTGAATCGCATTTTAAAATGTACTGAAGGAAACTAGAGGAACACAGTAGGTTATATAGGTTAACGCGGGCGAAATTTTCAACTCGACGACAGATATGCGCCTATTTTGCGTGATGCGTCGAAGGCACTATACTCTTCCCAGTCTTGCCAACCCAACACTACAAGAAAGCCTAGCAGACCCTTGATGTTACCGACGACTTCTGCGAGTAACCCCGGTGTTCCGAGGTCGTGTGTAGAAGAATACAGTAGTAAAAAGACGTTGTTTGGCTCGGCTCCACACGGTTAGATCCGAACTAGGGGAGACCGGGTATGGTTGTCTCGCGGGTTGGTTGTCACAGCGGCCATAAATTAATACTAAACGAAACATTAAGTACATCGATCGTACTTCACCAATCGATGCACTTATTGCCTCGTTTAGTATTATTTCGGTCTCCCCTACGACTTTTTCGCTCTTATTGAAAGAAAGAAAATACATATATTAATGAGAGCATAAAATGAAATTACAGCAATAAAAAAATTAAGTAAAACTAGAACGCTGCTACAAAATGGTCCCACCTCAGCAAAATGCCGACCTAAGAGCCAGCGCTGGTCTTGCAGAGGAACCAGACAGGGACGACGTCATGACGAGATAATCACATGACAGGTCCAGGACAGACAGACAGGATGATATACTTTGGCTTGGTCGGCTCGGCCCACATAATAGTAAACGCGACCATCAATGACAGCGCCAACCGATCAAACCAAACCATCTGAATCTCATTATTGGATGTACATAAACATGGTCACGGTCACGATCAGCTCCTCACGGACGCGCACGGTTGCGTTCGGCCACAGAATAAGTAATCCCATCAAAAACATTACATGTAAAAAGATGCAAGTCTCGCAACGCAGTTCTTTTACAACAAAAAAGTTTTGAGTAATGTGTAATGTTAAACCAAGTCAGAAGGGGGGGGAGGGGCTGTGTCCACAGAACTCGATTCCCACCGACTTGCCTATTATTAGATCTATAAAATGTGTTCCTCCACGGTTAAATACTCAAGCAACTCGGTGGAAATCGAGTTCTGTGGACACCCCCCCCCCCCCCCCCCCCCGGCACTGACTTGGTTTAACATTACATCTCAAAACTTTTTTGTTGTAAAAGAACTGCGTTGCGAGACTTGCATCTTTTTACATGTAATGTTTTTGATGGGATCTCATTTCTTTTTGTAAGTGATCTTCCTTTATTCATTACATTACAATCCATTTTTTTCCAATTTTTGTAATCAGATGTATTTGTATAGGATTACAAACTTACGTGTGCAGTTGTGACTGAAATTGCAATATTTGGAGGTTATTTAGGACTTGATAGGCTAAAAACTATGTTTAAAATTTGGAGCCTGTGAGTCTGCTAGAAGTACCTTAGAATTATGATGATCATCATCAGTTAGTGAATCAGTCAGTCAGTGACAAAACTAAGGAACTTTGACATGCAATAGTTCTTAAACTACACGTTCAAATTGAATGATATTGAGAATATACAAGTTCAGGGTTCTAGCTTTAGCCAGTACAGATGTAGTGAATAATCCTTTCCTTTCGTATTTTCCCGGAAATGTTCGTTTTTGTCTTACTACTTCACTCGCACTCAGTACCCATCGAGACAACGTAGGGAACGGTCGCATTGCAAGAGGAAGTATCTATATAGAGTAGTTAATACCACAGAAATATTTTGTTGATATTTATGTTAGATTTTGTGATAAACTTCATGGACTCGTGTATTAATGCAGGCCACCTATATTTTGATAGACTTTTTACATGTCACTCTTGTCTGTCATTTTTGTAAATAATAAACATTGATTTTATTCGATCCACATTAACAATTTATAACAGACATGCCGAAAGCACTAAGAAAAGGGAAACGTTTAGATCGGCAAGCCTGCGAAGTTATTTTTAATATTTATTTATATTTCCTAACTGAAAATGATAAATTCGAACATACCAACTATACTGCTTACTTTTGTAAAGTCCAAAAACGAGTTTCGGAGGCCAGTGGAATTTCTCAACGAACAGTAAATAAAATATTGCAAAAAGAATACATAAATCAATCTACCTCCAATAGTCCGAAGTCTGCAAAGTTGGGTAGACCAAATAAATTATTTTGTCTAGGTCTTGACGATTTTGACTACAACGTTATACGCCGATTAGTGTATAATTTCCATTTGATACACAAACAAGTACCTACAATTAAAGCCCTGAAGTCCAAGTTATCCGAAGCCATACATTTTAAGGGATGTGACTACTTAACTCTGACGATGATACACCAGAAAATAGTTCTGATTCTGACTGTGATATGGAAGTTGGAAGTATTGTTTCGCATCACACAGTCCACCCCGCTCCTCCTCCTCTTATCCCGCTGTCATAATCGAAGTCGTTCATCCAATTAGAAAATCATATTTATTTATATTAATTTCTCTGCTGTTTTGTTTCGTTCTATGTTGAGGTGTCTTTTTTGTTATGTCATAGTATTTTTAATTAATTAAAAAAATTAATTGTTATAAAAAAGGTCTGCAAAATCCTATTGTAGTTTTGACTTATAGTTAGACTTTTGGGGTTCCAATCCTTATAGAATCATTAGATCATCCCAACCGGCATTTGGTTTTTATCAGTGCGTTTTATTGAAATAAAACATCCTCGGTAACTAGTCATATTTTTGTTTACCTAACGAATTCTTTATATGATAGAATCGTGGTGGTTTTAACATCTCAGTGTAATATACGTCAAACGGGCAGTTTGACATTTGACATTGATAAATAAAGTATGCGATTTATTTGATACCTACACGTAATTTAATAATACAGTAATTCATAGACACATCGGCAACATTCGGGTGTTATCGTTGTTCCGAGTTTTGCCGATAGGAAAGGATTATTCACTACATCTGTACAAAATTACGGGAGGCTGAAAATGGCCTGAATGGCTTCGATAAAAGGATGGTACGGCAGTGCCTTTGTTTTGCTCGACTTGGCGGGAGCACTGCCGTGCCCTAGATAGTACGACGCACAGAAGTCTCTCTCTATCAAAACTGTCATTCAGCCGACCACTGGACGGGACACACCGCGTCCGACCGTGTCTGTCTATCGCATAACGCCTACTAACGCTTGCTCTTTCTGGTCATTGGCTAAGGCCCCATACAGGGGGCCTCAAGGCCACGTGGCGAAATCGCGGAGTTGAAACATCCCCCCCGTTTTAAAAGTACTAAACCTACAACTACGAAGCCGCAAAGGTCCCTACGCCGTCGGGCTGTAATTTGCTTTAGTTTTGGCCAAATACGTGATCGTCTAGGTAGAACTACTACGCAGTGATGAGTCAGTAATCCATAGTCTTTTCGGTCTAGTGTGGTTTGAAGAGCCTTGGAAAACCCTGTGGTCTAATTAAGTCTATACTACAATTTAGCCGAAACTATAGTTAATTCTACGGCGAGCTACAAAAACTAGATGAAAAATTGTTCTAACTTTAAAACACAAATTGTTTTAAAGTAGAACGTCCCCGACCGTTTGCTGGGTACAATACGGGCCGGTTAGTGCTTATTTTATGACTAGACGTTTGTTTCTGTTTTTCTACAATCAAGGAGGCATTTATTCAGCCGATTCTCGTACCTAAGACCCTGATTATCTAACTTTTGCAATATCTAGCCCGTATTTATTTGGATGGGGAATAGCCTTTTAATGAAACATAAACCAAGTAATTCGAGCTATGATGGACCTACCATGGTCTCTTTTATCCGAGAAATAATTATGTCTGAATCGCCAAATATTCATTGACAAAAGGCCAAATAACTAGCTTGGCTTTAACAGCACTAAACTAAATAGCCTCACGAAACCACAGCGAATACACAATACACAATTCCTTGGCTTTTACAAAGTGTTAGATGAGATTGGATGAGCTACTGTTACAGTGTCTACCCTATCCATGAACTAAGAAAATAGAGAGACTTTTATCCTCTCTGCACCTAGGCACCCGAGATTATTGCTCATTTCGGCAACCATAACTTACTGCAAAAAAGGTTCTTGACCAATACAAAGGAGGGGCTCTCCTCTGCTTCAGACGTGTCAATAATTAGATGGCCTGTGAACCTCTTGAGTTCAGCTCGTTGCTCAGTGTGAAAAATCCCTGGGTTTGCTGACGTGTCAAAAGGGCTGATCATTTTGTACCAGGTTCCTACCCCGTCTTATTTTGCGGGTACACAAAGTCAGACTACCAACAATCCTTCTCTCCAAAATCAGAGCTTCAATTTTTGTTACTCTGTACTGAAATGGTCAACACTCCCTGATGTCCGTGTGGTACAAAAGAGAATTCCCTAAATTTTATTACAATTCAGTGGTGATCCTAACAATAGGTGCAATTACCTTGATTTTGTTTGATTCCAAAATCAATCTAAATATTTAATACTTCAGTCTCTGATAGTTACATTAGAATTCAATGAAACGTCAAATAACCTAGCACTTACGGTTCCGAGTATTATGAGACACTGACAGTGTTGCGAGATCTTGATCTCTAATATGCTAAAAGGGTAGACACCAGATTATTATTAATCTACTCTTAATGACAAACTAGTAACTACTGATAATAACTAAGTCCAAGTTTGACCTGTAGTTTAGAATCCAACCTCTCAATCGCCTGTTACCGTGTGCGACGTTCACCTGCCCTAGTAACCTGTTTCGCTAAACTAAGCTAATTCGATTAACCAGTTTTGTATGTACTAGATGCTCAGGCATCAAAAACCTCCCAGCCCATACAAAAGCAAGAAATTCCTTAAAATCACAGCACATACCTTAATCCACCGATTATTTCTTACAGGAAGAAAGATGATTATCACGCGAGTTATGCCTAGTCGTTGGACCAGGCGATCCAGGTCCCTCTGCTTCCTCTGAATAAGCCGCATTGGACGTGGCTTCCTGACGAATCCCCCTAGATAAAGTCAAGTAACTTACCAGTTAGTATCCTTTGATACTTTACTGTTTTGTTCTGGATCCGGTTTGGTATCCGCAACTGAGGCTCGGAGATCGCAGCCTCGTGGAGCTCGCCAACCGCAGCCGTAGCTCGTAGCCCGCGAAGCACGCTGACTGAGACCCGTAGCGTGTACGCTGATTGAAGCCCGTTGCTCGTAACTTCTTGATGCACGCTGATTGTAGTCCGTCGTTCGTAACTTCTTGATGTACGCTGATTGAAGCCCGTCGCTCGTATCTTCGCACAGCGTGACTGCCCGGACGCCAACTCTGTTGCTAGTTTAGGCCTCCTCTGAAGGCCCGCGGCCTTCCTGTTCCGTAGCCTGTGTCTTCGGAATGTTGCGCCCCGTCGGTTAGAGTTTAAGTCCGCGAACGATTGAACAGCGCTACGCCGTACCACTGACTAAATATTACGCCTACGAGGATTAGAAATTAATTCTTCTAACAATTTGCCCAGCGTTACCCCGTATACTGTTTTATAGAGATGTTGTCTCGTCGGCGATTCGAGATCAAGTCCCGTACCTTGCCGCGAGTCGGCTTTATATACCTTCCCCTTGAGGAACAAATGACGATCAATAAATTCTTTTGTTTAAGCCAAAGAAAAATGTGACCCACTTTTAACTCGCGAAATCTGTATAGAATTCACAATACCCGATTTCCTGCTATTTATGAAACTAACTGCTTCCAAGTCCATTTACAATAATCACTCTGCTGATAAAAATTCCACAAAGTCAACGGAAGCCTGACTTTCCTGCCAGATCAACGAATTACCTCAGTTTGGACCAAAGCCCCTCTAAAATTATCCCAAATTTGAAGGCTGTCACATTTAAGTAGCAACATTCTGACATTTCTTCCGATTTCTTCATGTAAATAAAAATATGTTAATAACTTCTCAAATACTAGAGTTTTTCACCTTGTTTTTGAGTTTCCTGAATCCTGGGACCCTAAGGAATGATTTCATGAGAAAATCTCACCTAGACACGCGTTTCCCAGCTGTTATGAGACCCATGTTTTTACGGTAAATCGCAAAACTTTGAATGCTTATAATTCCTAAAATACCTCATATCTTTACATTATTTTTGATTTTCTTACTTCGCTAGACCGTATTAACGTTACTTTAACAAGAATTATCCCTAGAAATCCGCCCGTCATTGATTTTTCAAGACAACTTTTACGGTAGTAAAATGTCAAAATGCAAAAGCCTAGTTCTTCTCAAATATCTTAGATTCTTTCTTTGTTTTTGATTTATCCAAGTTTTCAGAACTCAGGGTTAACAAAATAATGAAAATCCACCACTGAAACATAGTTTCCATTGGACCAAAGGAACACTTCAAATTATGGAAAATTAAGTAGTCAATTCTTTCTATTGACATGAATTCCAATGCTGAGCTAGCATTAAATGGGTCCAAATAATTATGTTTTACATATCCTCGGATGAATAGTCTCAAGATTTGCCTTTGAAATAACTTTTCTTTTGGAATAAAAATTTTAGCCTTTAACAAAAATTGTTACACTAAATACTACTATTTCCATATGAATTATTATTGAAATTCACAGCCCCGCCTTTCCTCCTGAATGAATCCTAAACCTTAGACCCAATTTTAACCCCTGTAACCATTTCTTTTATCTTCTATTTTCAACAGATGTCACAGCCGACCATCGATGAAATCAGTACTTTTGTTTGAACAAGTTCCTTTCTGCAAGCCCTGAAAAATAACTAACACACAGTATTAATATAAAAGCAGTAATGGACCTAGAAGCCAATATTGACCAACTGGCCTATGACAGGCCCTATAAATAAAGGATTTTGCTCTCCGCTAAACTCAAGTAAGCATTTTATTCATATCTAGTTTGGCAATCAAAACATACCTTGTATGGGATGGGATGTGTAATAAATGTTTCCTAAACCCTGGCTAATGTGAGTTTTCATAAAATAAACCTAGAAGTTACCTCCAATGGATTCAGCCAATGCAAGCCGGTGCGGCGTTCATATCTGCCCTATAAAATAAAGCTGTTAATTGAATATCTAATTCTAACAAGGATAGCTGAAGGCTTCGGTTTGTTACAGAGTGAGTCACTCCTGGTTCGGCTGCTGAAATTTCATTTAATGTAGCACGTTGTATGATGCGATCCGGCGCGGCACGTTCGGTGAAAATCGTACATAATATTTCTGTTCAACAGGACACTCACAGTGCCTACGCAACCCTATTTAATTCAAATTAGGTACCAATCATCCACGGAACCGTGTTAAAAATCGCTGACGGCGCGACACGCCGCTTATATTATTCCAAGATCCTGTGACGAATGTCTGCGTCATCGTTATGTGGCGTAAGTTTCAAGCGAATAGCTTGAAGAATTTAATTAAAATATCATAAAAATAGTGCCAGGTATTGAGAATGTCAAGGCAATTTCCGAATCGCTACATCATATCAATTTGATAATATAACCATTCAGGAGTAATACTAATAAGGAATGCAGAGTTATGGCATGAAAAAATTACTGTAGCTCAGCGACACAAATAAAATTACATAAGAAAACGCTATTGCACCTTTTTCTACGCTATCATTTCACATAACTAGATTAATAAAATTAAATTTTCATACGAACACAATAGTATAATTACAGTCAGTTCCTGTACTTTACTGGGGGTTGAAATAGACTGTGATATGAATTGGAAGGCGCATGTTGCAAAAGTATCAGGAATATTATCTCGGTTCATTTACGCTCTCCGTGAAATAAAAAAGTGTACCAACTTGAAAACAGCAACTAGTGCGTATTATGCCTATGCAAACGCCAAGCTGAGTTATGGCATTGCTTTGTGGGGTAACAGTCCACATGCTAGCGACCTATTTGTCCTCCAAAAAAAGTGCATAAGAATATTAGTTAACATAACATAGATCGAGAGTTGGAGATCACACTTTGCCAACTTAAACATCTTAACTCTAACAGGTATGTATATATTCGAAATTTGTAAGTTCGTAAGGAATAATAAAACCTTTTTCGAAAAACCACATGATAACTGCTGCGAGTCTCGTCATAACCTAAGAAATAGAAATAAGTTAACTAGTACCTTTACTAAATTGCAAATTGTTAAACCAGGCACGTATCATGCAATAAAAGTGTAAAACGAAGTTTCTATTAGTATTAAGAGTATAGAAAAAAACTCATTATTTTATCTAAAACTAAAAAAAGCTTCTAATTAATAAAACCTTTTACAGTTTAAAATAATTTTTCGACTTGAAATGTACCTCAGTAGCTATAAGTAGTATTTATTAAATTTTTATAATTGTAACTTTAGTATTAAGGAAAATTGCAACGCCCTCACAGGGTTTATATTAAGTAGATCATAATTAACTTATAAGGCTAAGAGATCTAATGTAACCTTAATATACTGCAAAAAAATGAAACGTAATGAAATGAAATAAGCAAGAAATAATTATTACAAAACAGACCACTTTGTCAAGAACGAATTTGGAGCAATTCACTTGGAACGGAACGAAGTCAAGAATGATGTTGGAAAAAAGGCTTGACGTGATCTTGTGGAGGCCACATCACGCCTGTAACGTAACGCCCGTCACGCAAATAGAACAACAACAATTACAGCTGAGTATTATTTATGGGGCTCTACTTAGCCGTAAGGTAAGGATGACTGGTAGAGAATACCATTTGGCTTTACGTACGTTATTTGCACTTAGGTTGATTTATAAAATTGATGTTGCTTTTTTTATTGCCTTAGATTATTTAGCAAACAGGCAGACGGCTCACCTGGTGAAAAGTAGTCACCGCTGGCTATAAGCATTTGCAACAGCAACACTATATCGGTTACCAGTGCATTGCCGGTCTCGAAAATTTATGACACATTTTGTGTAATAAAGTTAAAATAAATGATATTCTAAAAACGGCAACTCTTGTGGCTGGAGCCACAGCCATACCTGCGCTATTCAAGCAGTGTGGAATAATACAGGACATTTATATCAGACGACATTATATTACGTTGTGTACTCAAAGTTCTGTACAAATGCTTCCCTTTGAATGTTTTTATATAATGGGGGTAGTTTGGCTGTTTTCTATGAGACACGAGGGACATGAAAGAAATGTATTCATTTGAAGATCAAATAAGACAGAGTAATGATGTTACGAGTCAAAAAGTGCTTTGATTCGTTACATCTCATTTATTTCCATCCACGTACTGTAAAAAAATAAAAAGACAGATAGAAATTAGACTGAGTTTTTTGTTTATCGCCGCCTCTAGCTTTACTTAAGACCTGAGTTTAGATATTGCATATTAATAACACTACTTTTTTGAGCAATAGAGTAAAATCTACCTATATACATACAATAAAATCGTAGAAAGACTGTGTTTGTACATTAAAGTTTTTTAAAAAAAATCTAAGATAGATATTTGAGTGCTCGACGCTGCTGTCCCAATAGTTGTCATCTTGAATGTTAAGGAATTAATATATGGGCAGGTCAAGAGCACTTGGACGTTTGTCTTAATATTCACGAAAATTTATTTTCAATGTTCTTAAATATTATAGAATAGGTACTGATATACGTCCTGGAAAATATTATGAACCAGTGATATCGACCCCGCCCTTATAAACGAGTAGGTACATGGATTAATTTTTATAATAATTTGTATTTTAATTTTTGTATATGTTCTTGTTTTACTGTTTATTATCCCTATTATTACAAATTGTTATGATTATGACGATCCTTATTGGGAGACACGATTAAAAATAAAATAAAATAAAATAGTTTATTTTTGCAAGTAGGCCCTCAAGGGCTCTTTTACAAGATTAGATTATTATTTGCTAATTCTGTTTTTTTTTTATATTCTGAAGTTGTGACATTTTTACTTTTATTATTCTAATTTTGTATTTAGACGATCATGAACGTGGATGCTTGTAACTTGGACTGCAAATTTATTCTGCTATTATTTCATGAAATAAATGATCTATCTATATATATCGCATATTACATTCTATCTAATCTAAACCTAATCTTACGCAGGATGATCATTGCCTGTGAAATAATAAGATAACTTTTCTTAGAAACATCAAATAAAATGACAAGATAAGTATGTAATCTCGTTTTTTGCTAGACTAGATTAACATTACAGAAGTCTGTTTGAGAATAAATTTAATCAGCTTATATTTGACGAAGTTAATTATGTTAAGCGTAAATACTCATTTACTTCTTGGTGAAGCAATAGTTGAGCAACTTGACAATATTTAGGTATAATTTAGCCGTATAAATGTTTTTTAATTCCGTGTGTTACTTTGTCTTCATTATAATAAAACCGTAGAAAAACTGTCTGGAAATTCAAGATTTTTTCAAAAACGTTACTATGGAGAGTTAAAAAACTTGAAGGGAAAAATTGCTCCCAAAGCCTGGAGTTCCAAATTATAGCCAAACGATGCCTTATAAGGTAGTTATACCATGCACAACTTTAATACCCCTTCTCAGCCCCTGGGGGCGCACGGCACCCAATTAAGTCTAAAATTGTTTTATTTCATTTCTCCTAAACTACGCAAGAGACGAATTTCAAATTTTGTACAAATATCTCTGTTACTTCAAGGTATTGTTGGAAAAAATAAAAGATCCCTAACTCTTTTCATTTAAAAATATAAAGAGGAACAAAAATAAAATCCAGGTCTAAAAACCAATTTTTTATTCTGCTTGATCAATGGCGCGTCAATCACTTCTTGATGCCTGGCCCACGATAAAAAATCGTACACATACTGTTGAATAACTTTTTTCTGCCGGTTGATACATAAAAAAAAAATACATATTCAGAAAAGTGAGATTAAATTCTCTATTTTAAAATTAGTTTGGTCTCTGTACGCGAAAGTTCGGAAAGCGGGTCAAAAACGCCCAATGACCTTTTAATAAGCTTTTTCGCATTATAAAAAAATATCAGATATCCCCAATAATATAATACTTATACAGTCCTACAGTGGCGTGGCGTAAAAGATATCCTAGGGCAAGCCGGTGCAGATTTGGCGTACACTTTCCTTAAGAGCTTTAGAATAAGGTGGTCGAAAGTCTGATATTAGGCAAGCCGGTAGGAATCGAGTTATTTGGACGCCACGCCACTGCAGTCCTAACAAAACGAAACTGGCTCTTTACGGTGAAACTGAAATTTGGCTCATAGCCATGAGAGCAAATCTCTATTAAACTTTCAAGATATAAACCCACTTTTCACTTTATTGTAACTCAAACATGCAAGACAGTGCCAACTAGGTAGAGGTTATCGGGCAGCGTGATTTCCGGTTTTACTAGTAGAAAATTAGCTATGTAACAAAAATTGATTTACCTATATTATTAAACCTTTTAAATAAAGACATAAAAAACCATTATAGATCAACAAAGCAGAATGAGACTGTATACTTGCTTAGTGACCTAAAGTGGATCTCGGCCCCCGATACAAAAGATCCACTCCTCTATCCAATTCTGGGCTGTGTCACTCCAGTATGACATTTCGAGGGCTCTAAAGTCCCTCTGGATTTCATCACTTTAGCGAAAAGAAATGCCTGTCTGACTTCAAACAAAACTATAAGCCGCCCGCGACTTAGCCCGTATGAATTTCCTACTATTAGATGCGAACTTGATCCTTCGTTAAGAACTCATATCCTCAGACTCATATTTCCCGATTTAAAGATCGTTTTCCTGGCAATCGCTTGAAAATGAAATGCGGTTCCGTTTTTAGGGTTTCGTACCTCAAAAGGAAAAAACGGAACCCTTATAGGATTACTTTGTTGCCATCTGTATTTCTGTCCGTCTGTCAAGACCCTTTATCTCGGGCACGCGTGGAGGTATCGAGTTGAAAATAAAACCATATACTCAAGTCTATAGTCGCTTGAAGCTGTGAAAGAATCAAACTTCTAAGTTGACGTAAAAAAGATTATGGCCGTCTATGTCACAAAAAAAGGTACTTTTGACTCTCTCAAGGAAACCAAACTTTATAGAATACTTTCCGTTGACATAGAACTATGAAATTCAAGTTAAGTCTCATACTACAAGTATAGGGAAAAATCTATAAACTATAGTATTTATTTAAAGTATGTACGAAACCCTCGGTGGGCGAGTTCGACTCGCACTTGTGCGGTTTTTTTGACAATCGTTACTATTTACGAACACTCAATGGCGGCGACACCTCCAGTCAGCAATTCGCAGTTTTTAAGGGTCATTATTTGAGCGTTTCACCCGCCTCACTTTCGTGGACACATTATTCTCGAAGTTCCCTCAGATTTTAGTCTCATATCGAGCTATTTGGTACATATCCGGTACTACCAACAAATACCTTAAAATCATATTAAAATCTCCCAGAATCTCGACAATAATGTGTCCACGAAAGTGAGGCGGTTGAAACGCTCGAATAATGACCCAACAACATCAACAACCAAGCCAAACAAGTGCTGTTAAAAAGTACGCACAATAATAATTAAGCCCCGATTGCGCTTCCTTGACCTAAAAATGGAATTCTCTCGAATATTTAATTCGCACAAAAATTCATTAAACTTTGCAAACAACACTAAAGTTTCTTCCAACTCCCGGAAGTTTATTGCCCGTGCCCAGCTGCAGATATAATTGGTTACCCCACTTATAATTAGCGAGCGATCAAAGGTAGAATTAAAGAATATGAAATTTATTTTCTGGAAAAGTTTCACAACAATCCTTTTCATGTTGATTGCTCAGTCCATTGTTTTTTCCTTGCTAATTATAAGGTTGAACATAATTACTTAATTTTGTTTTTATCGGAAAAAGGGTGGAATGAAAGGAAATTACCAATTTAACCAGTTAAGCCGATACGAAATAAAGTGTTAGTTATTCCAAATATGATTTCGAAGTATTTGTTTTTCAGAAAAAAATACCTACAGACATTTTTGAAAATAATAATACTTCTTGATAATGTCCCAAGCAGGTTTTTACGTGAAATGTGGATATTAAGAAAGAATTTTGACATTATAGATATATTATGTTAACTCATATTGACAGTAGGTAAATGAACATAAAAAGTCAATCCGGAACTTAAATAACTTAAAAAGAATCTTTACGATATTAAAACAAATTCGGTACTTCATGTCAACGCTCTTTTTATGACTTCTATAGCTTCTAAAAAACGATTGGTGCAATTAACTCAAGAACACATCTACTTCAACGTTCACAATGACTTCTAACTTTTAATTTTATTCTGATGTATTCAAAATATTCCAAATTAAATCACCGTTTTTCACAACAAAATCTATCCCCCGCATAAATATTTATGCGAAAACCAATTAACAATGTATCATGTTTTGCCCGGAGCGGTCGACAGCAGCAGTATCCACTTGTCGCGGTTAAACTACCATTACATTTATATTATAATTTTATATAACTCGCTGAGCCAGCTGACCAGCTTTATTATTTAGCCTTTATTTAAGAGCTTAGTTATTTCAATTTACTTTTAAACATACGTATCTGACTCGAGCATTTCACGAGAAAAACGTCCGTATTTCCAATTCTACAACAGCCATGTTTCCATCAAATAACTGTACATGTGCAGTCGATTTGTTAATTTGAATTTGTACATCGGATTAACATGTTAATTTGGAGTTATCGCACTTCGCAATCGATTTTTGGTATTAAGCCTTTTTATTATGAGTATAGGAATTTTACAAAAGTTCCGGGATGAAACAATGACGGTTTCATCCTTGAACTGTTGTAAAATTGTATGATTTAAATTGCAGAGCGGAAAGAAACAAACCACGTAAAAAACAACATGATTCATCATTCATGTTACATGAATAACGATTCGCCTGTTGACTCGATTTTTTTTGTCGTAAATCGATTCTACTATTTGTGAGGAACAAATATCCATATGACACATTTGTATAAGTATAACAGCCACAAATTGTAATCAAAAGTAGCAGATCGCACTGAGCATTGAAAACGCTCTATACAAAACTTATGACGTCATCCGTTCCGTCTCTGTACTAAGTCTGTATGACAAAAATAGCATTTTGCCATTTTGAGCACGAACAAGTGCGCTTAAGCACACAGTTGTCATACATTTATTTTTCAGTGTTATTTAAGCATTCCGAAATTGACTTTAATTTTTCTTTAAGACGATAAAAAATATAGTTTTTTTTTTTAATTTGTGGTCTCATAACATTATATTTTTTATACATTTTTTGTCTATTTCTTTTGTGGTATGATAATTTAGTATTTTCCAATCCATGTGACTATATTATGTTGTAAAATTCAACATTAGTCAACATCCCTATTCGACAATGTCAAACTCACATCTTTTTTTTATTTGAAACGAGGTGTAGGTATAATGTTCTATTATGTCGGATATTTGGCGTATATGCCTTTTTAGAATGTCTACCTACATTTTATAAAAACTATAGTAAAATAACGATGGATCCCAGGAAACATAAAATCATTGTTGACCCCCTCTTACCAAGCAGAAAATAGAGGACATACACACATTACTTACCTAAAACAAAGAATGTCTCAGATCGCAGGTATTTGATGCCCGAAAAGTGACGGATGCCTTATCATTTATTAATCACTCGACAAAGCCTAGCATCATAAGCCTGCAGTACTCGTAATCGTGAAACTGGGAAATGTCTGTGGGGAGCGGAAATACGTGCCTACCTACAGCGGAAACAAAAAAAACCTAAATTTACAAAAGCATCTGTCATTTTAAGTCTGATTTGACAACTCTTACATATAATATAACAATAGTTCATACTTAACTTACCTAGGGCGCCCGTGTTAAGTACAAAATTTTACGTCTCCCCCAGGCCATGAAGTGGGATTTTCAGCACGCTTAGCGGGCGATTATTTCCACTTTATGGCCAGGTGTGACGTCAATAAAATTGTGACGTTAGAAATATGAAGTCTTGTCAATTATGTTAAGTACCTTTTGTAATGTGTGTTTTTTGGTGTGCAATAAAGTATATTTGTATTGTATTGAATAATTTGATATCTACTGGCTTGCCAATTTTAAAAAATGTCTTAGAAATTTGTGTCATTTAGCAGAAAATAATCCTTCAGAATAATTGCTCCCAATCCATTATGTTCTATTTTCATCGTACCGTTAGCAATCATGTTCCGTTACACGATATCATGATTAAAAACCCTTTTATAACGAACCAAAAACAAAAGCTGGCGTGCTGATATCATAAAATAAAATGTCGGAATGTCACTTGGAAAGCAAATTGAATTACAGTCTTTTTATAACGAGGTACTCTACTTTGTCCAAATTTTCGCAGATGACACTAGTGAATCCAATTATTCTGGTATCTATCAAAATCTTGTTTTGATTCTCAAAAAAGTTGTTGTGGTTACTGTACTAAAAAATATTGTCCCAGAAATGTTAATATAAAATTGTCTGTTTAAGCAAAAAAATACTATTATTAGTTGGAAAGTCATATTGCTGTAACCCGCAAGCACTATATAGTAAGTAACGATATTACTGAGTTCCAACGGCGAATCTTACTGAGGCCCGAGATTAACCAAGCATATTGTAGGAACAGGTTCACCCTGTTGTGGCATAATTTTGTAAGTAATAATTCTTTGTGGCATAATGTATATAGTCATATTAGGCTTTGTGCATAAACTGTTATCGCAGAATCTATATTAGCATAATTTTATTACGCAGAATTACGTTAGTCCGAATATTATTTGGTCATACTTTTCATGTTCCGAATCATATTTACACATAAATTAAATGATTATAAAATTATAACACCGAATACTATCGTGGCAGAAAGATGTTTTGTCATAATATAACTTTTAACTGTATTGTCGACGACGATATATGGTTTTGTAACCTAACCTACTTTTTCTTCCAGCAGTTCGTTTTTGTTTGGTGATGCAGTTCAAACCTAACCTAAACCTAACTTAACCTAACCTACTTTTTCTGCCAGCAGTTCGTTTTTGTTAGGGGATGCAGTTCAAACCTAACCTAAACCTAACTTAACCTAACCTACTTTTTCTGCCAGCAGTTCGTTTTTGTTAGGGGATGCAGTTCAAACCTAACCTAAACCTAACTTAACCTAACCTACTTTTTCTGCCAGCAGTTCGTTTTTGTTGGGGGACGCAGTTCAAACCTAACCTTACCTACTTTTTCTGTCTAATCTTTTTAGGGTTCCGTACCAAAATGGTAAAAAAGGAACCCTTATGGTGCGCCTAACCTACTAAGTTAGGTTAGAATTGCTAGATGTTAAATGTTATTAGTTCATCGTTATACTGATTGAACATGATGTCCAATGGAATTATATCACTCGATTATTATAATAGCCTACCTCTCCTAAACCTAACCTATCAATCTCGGACAATCGATAATATGCCGAATAAAATTCTGCACAATAGAATTATGCGTAAAAATAATCGGTCATAATAATAGTATGCGAACTTAATTTCAGACAAACACATATTCGGGATGTAACTAATTATGCTTAATAAGGTTTCTGCCACATTACCATTCGGCGAAAACCGATTATGCCACATCTGTTATGCTAAAACAGTTTCGGACAATAAATGTTATGCCACATAGAGGGAACCCGTAGGAACAATTTAAGACAAATCGTCCTAATCCCAAACTATGCATTACTCACATGACGGGTATATACACCCAAGGACAGTGAATTCGGAATTTTCTATGAACAATTATGTAGAAAGTGACCCGAATGCATTGTACATGAGTGTACAAATAAATAAATACTTCAATAAAAATAATACTCCCAAGACACAGGAATAACTACTCGTTTATAAATTATAATAATTGATTTTATAATAGATCTAATCTATTATATGCCTGATTAATCTTAACTAACAAGGCTTATTTTAGACACAATAAACTACCATAAACATAAATTATAAATAAAATAAGATAGTTGTCTAAATCATCTGGTATAAATTGTCGTAACCCACCAGTTTCGTAAACAATTTACAATACACATCGGTTATTCGATACCCCTAATACAACAAGACACCCTAACAGGCAGATATAGTCAAATACGTCATTGTTTCAGCAAGCGTACGATTTGTCACTGTCCCAGTAAACCTCTCCCATCGACCCTCAACCGCAAGCGTCTCACAAGAATCCCTCATTCCCTCGTTCCCTCATTGACAAGACATGGGCTCTTTCGGCCTCTCCTAATACCCTGTAGGCCCCTCGAGCGGCTCTTGTTTCGCCTCGGGGCACAGTGGCAGCGGCCTATACAAACGGCGTGACATGCGTTTTGGCGCTTAGTATTTTTGCTATAATTTCAAAACTACAAGCCCTATAGCTTTGATATTTTTAACGGATATTTAAAAAACCATTGTCCTTGTGATTTATTGCTTAAAATATAAATGGTAACACATTTTCTGCATACAAAAAAAAATAAAAAATTCGTTAAATCAATAACATCGAAATTACGCAATGTTTATGAGTTGTTGGACAAAATAAACTAATTATTGTTAAAAATATATGGATATATCGTGATTTTTATCTACACCAAATGTAACGCCTTGAGGCGTTACTTGGCGGCAATGTTACTTTTAAGTTGTACATTGATTGCTATTTTATTTGTGCTGGCGCACTCACACATCACGGCGACCATTAAACAAACAAATAAAATAAATGAACAATGCGTTGTCAATTTTCATATGCTGTAAAATTAATAAAAAATATTGCACTTGTCTTTTAATATTTGATCGGTATAAAAAACTTCAACATTTTCCATCTCATCAATCAATATTTTCGCATCAACGTTTAAAGATTTTTTTGTTTTTCTTACAATATTGGTTGATATTACGGGATCTGATAACAAAATCATCTTATTTGACGCAACTCGACTGCATTTACGGGTATGGTGTAGTCTAACGCTACGAAAAATTTTGTGGCTCGCTTCCTGTGCATCTTCTGACAGGTGACCAATTCGTAAAATAAAATTATGACTAATTATGCCCATTAAAATTTTGTGCACTGTAACGGGTATGTAGTACCACCTATATAATGTTACGTACAAGTAACCTGTTTCTTGGGTGTATTTTCTACGTATGTACGACGTACATTGTACGTACGATTTTAGTACCTATTAATAACTGTAAAAGAATTTTTTTTTAAATGGATGATACATACGTCCTTTCCTATTCATATTAGGTACATTATTTAAATAGGACACAAGATATTTGCTGAAATCTTCTATGGATTTCCGAGGTGGATAGATGTAAGTATTCGACAAAGTCTTTGCTCGATGCATTTTCACCAAAACAGTCATTACAATCCATTGACATTGTTTTTTTTTAACATGTCCAAAAAATATAGTTTAAGTTATATATCTGATACCATATTTACTTACAGTTTTTTCTCAGAATTGTGTCTACAAATTACTCGTGGTGCGATTTATTGCTTTTAAATTATTTCCAGGCGTATCGGTTTTGTGTCAAAAAAATCATTTTATTCGAAAGAGCTCGGTTAGGCTAAGCCAATATTTTGCAAAACAGTTTGCTTTATCCGCGAACTTAATAATTATTCCGGTGCCGACTTAAAGCCAGCTCTAGAACTTAATCAAAACTCAAAGTATAGTCATTTCAATGCATGCGTTTAAAAAGAGATGAGTATAAGACTTAGGAATTGATTAATTACATTCAAAACTATGAAAACTAATTCTGTAGTATACCTTCTTTAAGAAAAAATAAATATAATGGCTTGATACTGAGCCATTCATCTGAGATAATGACTATAACAGACACACAATTTTTACCCAGTTGTGAATCGAGCAAGTTTAAAGGTCTCTTACATCGCAGTGAGTCCAAATTTTGAAAAAATATCGCTTGATTCCAGTGAACCAATTATTGAACTTTCATATTATATAACTTTTAACCCCTAAATCATACTTTGATTATGACTCAAATGTCCGGACTCTTGTATAGGCCGCTGCCACAGTGGGGCTTTGGGCAAGTCTTGGCCGTTTTCAAAGAGATGTACAATATAATGATACTGATTATTCTGCTCAAGGTAGCGTGGCAGTACAGAATAGATATGTGTGATTTTCTTTATAAATAAAAATTGCTTTGAATAAAAATCAATTATATTATAATAAATCTAAACATACACACTTCTGTCTTCCATTTTAATTTTTGAATGTAAGATTCTCTAGCTTTTTTAAACACTCTATTGTGTTTATTATTCTTGAAAAATGTATAACAGTATGAAATGGAAATAATATTATATGCAAAATATTCACTAAACTAATTCTTCAAGAATCATTTTACACGTATATAATAAAATAACTCATTGTGTCTAAATAATTGTTGTCTTTGATTTCCACGATCATACTTTGATTATACACTGTATTTTATGTCAAATATGTCGAACTTATTTTGGTACACTCCTGATATCAAATTGACTTCAAATTGAATACGGACATAACCGTAAATCTAAAGACAATCAATGCAATAAATCACTGCCAACAAAAAACTTCAATGACGACAATATTTCACAAAAACTTGTTAAATCGCGACCCTGATTCCTTTACATTTACGTTAAAATAACATAGTTTCATTATTCATAAAATAATTATCAACCATCATTATTCGGACACTATCCAATTTACTGGAAAATTAAATTACAACGTGTCAATTTTACAAACTCGATATGTTGCAAAAGAATTTCAACCTTCCTCGTATCAGACATGGTTCATAGTGGAACGATCAGAATTTAATTCGAACATGAGAGTATTCATCGATTTAAACTTGGTCGCAGTTGCTAATAACACTTACAAAGCAGGCACTAATAGTAAATGGCGGACACAAAAGTATAAGCGGAGGTTACAACCATAGAAGGGCATTTCTCCAGAAATATGTCTGCGACTCATTCATCTGTCTCCATACATTTAGTATGAAAAAGGGCCAGATGAATGAGGTGACCGCAGACATATTTCTGGAGAAATGCACAGAAGTATATCGAGGTAGAAGAAAAAAGTGTATGGACCTCGCGTGCTAAAAAGAAGTGACAGTGACCTACTTTGCACGCCGTCAACTTCAGTTTCCGTCAGAAATTTGATAATGATGGTTCATTGTTCAAATACCACCAAATGAAATAGAAAATTTACGTTTTCCATCACTAAATTACACTTTTGGCGACAGACGCCAAGCGAAAAACGTTACACCCTTGGTTCTCATACAAATCGACGAACGATTTCCTTGTATCTCGATATATTTCTGTGGCCAGAACCCTATAGGTAGGTATTTCTACTCGCGTTTCAACCGCTCTCTCTTTCCTGGTCGCATTTTAGACTATTTTCCTGTAGGCTCGGTTTTTTCTCTTACTTTTTAGAGGTACCTACACTACATGAAAATAGTAAAAAAATTGACCAGGTTAATGAGTGTGGTTGAAAAGCTGGTACAACGACTAAAAAACTGTTTAATTCAAATTCAAATTCAAAATTTTAGTCCGTCAGTCAGATTATTAAAAAATATTGTACGCGTATTTTTTCTTTTTTTAACAAACAAAAAATTACGAGGATACAGTGCTTAGAAGTTTCGGGTGACGTCACTCTTTGGTACAATTATCACCTAGGAGTGACGTCACAAGCCACTCCGGAAGTTTGATGATCTATACCTTTGACGATTTTTAATAACTTGATAAACCAAAAAATGCGTGTTCCATATTTTTCCATAATCTAAATTCTTCTCTGTGTTCAACCAGGACCAGGGTAATGAAAGCGGTTGAAACGCTGGTAGAATTACCCATTTGGCTAACAGCAGCAGTATAAGTTGGTGACATGCAATTGGGTACTTGACTGTAACTGAAATTTGTAAAAATTATATAATATCCTGTTAAAATAAGCATAATAAGGAAATATGTTCAAGTTTTGAGTTTGATACCTAACGTGTAACTTTTTTATGAGCCTCCAAAGTTGGATGGGAAAGTTAATTTTATTAAAAAAATATTAATACCATTAAATAACCCATAACATTTATAGTAATTTTTGTTTTGAAACCGTTACGATAAACGCATGTTTTAATATAGTTGCAGAACAAAGTTATTGATTTCCCCAAACAACGTATGAGTAGTGACGTCACTGTATAACGGGCTTCAGTAGGGAGCGTTTCGGCGGTGATTTTAACATTGTAGTATCTCGGTGAGTTTTTATGATATCGAAGTGGTTTTTTCACTAATATTTCTATTATTGAGAGGTGTTTCTATGACAAATCACAGAAAAAAGTTGTCAAGTAGCCTATTCGAGCTTGTTTCACCCCATGGCCCCAAACTATTACTCTGTCCAAACATTTTCATGGGCCGACTGCGTGTTCTTTAAACTTTTTTGTATAAGTATTACACCGCCATTTCCCTTTCTAAAGTAAAAAAACCGGTCAAGTGCGAGTCGGACTCGCGCACCGAGGGTTCCGTAAAAACTCATATGTAGACCAACCATACGGCAAACAGCAACGCAACCCTGCCTTAAACCCACCTTAGTCCTATTAAACAGGAAAAATCTTAACAGCGCGATGCAGCGTATGCTACAGCGACATCTATTGATACTAAATAGCGCGTAAATTTTAGTTGTAATTTAAACGTTTTATTATTTTAATCAGCCAATAACAAACAATAATTGTTTGTCAACTAATTTAGTTCTCATGTATCATTTTTCATGAAGGAATCATGTTTTGAAGCACACTTTTGTGTATTAAATTAATATTGCTGCCACAAGCTACCTTATTTTAGATTTGTGTCCCTAGATGGCGCTAGTGGTAATTATTTTTATGGTATTTACTAGTGTCAGATTTCCTAACAAACTCCTATTATAGAGTTTTTAATAATTATTGTTACTTTATGTTTTTTCCCGATTCCTGATGAGTGATCATTGTATTTAATAGACATTTTTTATGTAATCTGAAAAAATAGGCCATCGCTTAGTTTTGCTACTCTCCGCTAGATGTTTAGTAATTTCTAAAAAAATTTTCAAGTTAGGAAGAGAAAATATAACGGTCTTCCTAATAATAATAATAATCCTAATAGATACATGAATAGTTCAAGAAAAACTGTATGGCGATTAGTTTAGTAGGAGCAAATAAGTATGTGTTATGATTTTTGCAAATTTCTCAAAAAGCGTGCAAGTGAGGAAAACCGTTATATTTTTCCTGTAATATTTAGGACAACATTATGAATTGGTAATTATTATAGATTTTTCTGTTCAGTAACTTCGAAGATAATAGGGGGGAATGGTATTTTTTTTAACATTTTACGCCATAAATCAAAAACTACTTATTTAAAAAAAAATACAAAAATACTGTTTTAATCTACAAATCAAGCCCTTTTATTTGATACCCAACTTGATATATTAGCCCTACTTTCAATTTTCAAAATCCCATTACGGAGCCCTTTAAAAAAAAAGTAAAAAAAGTATAAGATTTTTTTTATTTCCAATAAGCTCGGGTTAGCTACTTTTAACACTATTCAAAATTTCAAATCGATAGTAGCAGTAGTTCCTGAGATATCTGTCTGTGACAGACGGACAGACAGACAGACAGACAGACAGACAGAGTCGCACCATAAGGGTTCCTTTTTACCATTTTGGTACGGAACCCTAAAAACAAAATGGCCACTGGAATTCTTTAGTAATTGTAGCTAACTTTTCACGTTAGTTAACATACCGAATTGTATTATGCACGCAACAAATTCATTACAAAACAGGTTTCAACCGACCTGCTAGGGAAGAAAATAACGCAAGGGCAAATGGAAATTATGTCAAACATTGCACTTATGACTTATCAACGGGAAGCAGCTTGAAGTTATTAATAATATTATGTATCCTTCATACAAAACAGTACCATAACATAACTAAAGTAAAGGTTGATTCGTAAGGGCCTTATCACACTTTTTTTTCCAGGCTTCCATTGTAAGCATACTCTTATACGGAGCTGAAACCTGGACGACGTACGCAAAAGTATAGCGTCGACTTAACTCCTTTTACATGCGGTGCCTGCGAAAAATTTTAGGGATATCATGACAAGACAGGGTGACAAACGAAAGGGTTCTTGAAATTGCACAGCTGCCTAGCCTGACCGCGTTTCTTAAACAGAGGCGGCTGCGTTGGCTAGGGCATGTGCACAAAATGAACCCTTCTCGTCTACCACGACGTGTTCTCCTTGGTGCGGTTGCTAATGCAAAAAGAGACGTTGGGAGGCCATTGCTTCGCTTTAAAGACTGCGCCAAAAGAGACATGATCCCCTTTAAAATTGACAACCAGAACTGGGAGACGCTTGCGGAGAAACGAACAGAGTGGCGGAGGCGTGTGGCGAAGGGTCGCAAGTTAAGCGATGAGACCTGGTTCACTTCACTCACTAACAAGAGACAAAGACGACACCAAAGCAACTCAGCGCCATCTGTTGCAAACTTCTCTTGTCAGGCCTGCGGTTCGCCTGCAGCTCGCTCGCAAATCAGTGTGATAAGGCTCTAAGAGCTGGCGTGAATGTTGTATGCAACGAGTGCTTTCGACCTATAACGTTAGTGTAACAACGACTATACTTGACATCAGGGCTCGGAAACCGGTATTTGCTCCATACGAAAATACCGGTATTATTTCCGTTCTTATCGTTCTTTGGTTTATTATTTAGTTTTTTAACCAGACAATCTAATAATACGAAATCATAACTTAATACAAGAGCTCTACATAAAAAGCATAAAATAATTCAAAATATTGGGCTATTTCGGGGTTTTTGCGAAATACCGGTTTCGAGCCCTGCTTGACATTGCCATTTATAACCAGTTTTTTAGGTCTGATAAGTTTCCTTTACTGTCCACATCTCTTTTGTTGATTTAGTACTGCCACATAAAATATAGTTTTTGCAAGTTCCCTATACTGACAGACAACATACAACCTAAACTACTGCAATTAGTGGGATAAAATTTGAAACATGTATTTCCAATGGGACAAAAATTGTCCCTTTTTTCTATTGTGTTACCACTTTGCCATATTAGGTACATGCCATATAGTATAACGGTAACACAAAGGAAAATTTCATTAAATGCATGGAACATTTGGGACACTTTTTTTCTTCCATTGGGATGGAAACGGAGTGGCTTATGAAAGGATTTTTCAAAATTCAACCCCTGAATGGGTAGAATAGGGGACGAATATTTATATGAAAAATAGGTAGTTGCGAGGCGGCATCTGCTCATCTATACATATTTATATTTTAAAACACTGCCCCTGTTAGTTAAAAGGCACAAATATGAATATAGAAAATTATGCTTGAAAGGTCGAGGGGTCTGATTTTGTTTTATTTGGATGTTGATTTTTATTTTTTAGTACTAGTTTTATTGGTCTGTAACGTTTTTTAATTACTACGGAATAAGCTCATGGATAGCAATCATCATCACCTATGGATAGCTGCAACACTGGAGGCGTTGCCTAACATTGCCGACCTTTGAGTGCCCTGTTTAGTTGCTTCTTGAAGTACCCCATATCGTACGATAGTTTTAGATTTAAATAGGAAATCTGACTGACTTTATGTCCTTTTAAATGGGGCCAGTAAAGCCATCGAATATGCATGTCCAGGGCAATACATTTTCGCCACGAAAGCGATATGTGAAAAGCCGCCTTCTGTAATCGAGTTTGTAGCGCGTTTGCCGTGCGCAGTAAAAATACTATGTGTATGAAAAAAACTCTCTAAAGGCCTGTTGTTTATTCGTGGCATAGCACTATTGTTATTATAACAAAGAATAACGTTTCAAATCTGCCTCTGTCGGATTTAGTTGTAGTGCCCTTCTTTATTGGAGGCCGATATTAGCACAGGATGTCGTTTTGTAGCATATTTATATTTTTAGTCCCCTGTTTAATTGCCTGAGACACCAATGTCCTGTGAAAGAGAGATCTGTCTCCGGGCGGGTGTTATGCCTGGGAACCGAAGTTCGAAGAAAGTTGGTTTCAAATGGTATATGTAGTTAGCGTTATAAGCACTTCTATAGTGGGATACAGAACACTATGGGAATTGTGCCGTTTGTATGGGCGTTGATGTAAGCGCCATCTGTCGTGGAATTGCTGTAACTGTCTTCTTCTTCCAATGAGGGTCGCTAGATGGCAGTATCACCACAGTCCAATGTAATAGGTCAATGCGTTTGCGGTGCGTCAACGTCTTTGGAGCCCCGGTGTGCACAGCATGCGTTAAAAACGTGACGCCTGAGGCGTATACGTCAACGTCCTTTGAGTCACTGTTTGGTCGCAGCTTTAGCGGTGTATAAGTAAGCGCTTATACAGCTAGTGTGCTATTTAAGTAGTTAGGGTAGGTTCAGACCCGTCCGCAAGCACGGCGTACTTACACGCAATCCATTGTCTATGGCTAACATGGGTGAGTCATTGTTGCCAGCATTCACAACTCAGATCTACGATAATGTGGCACAATACCCCACGACGTGCTGAACCGTTGAGGTATAGTCAAATCGGTGATTTATGGTATTCGTATGTATGAATTCATTCCGCTCGTTCTAAATTTAATGCCTAAGCTATATCGGCCTTGTTTAGATATAACAAATGGATTCCATGGGCGAGCACCGGGAATTCCCGGTACTGCCATACCTACTACAATTTCCGTGCCCTAAACAGAACTGAGGTTGAAATTTGCCCCATAACGCCTATTTACGAGTATTAAAACCAAAGACGTCTTATGGTATCAAGTGATGGTGATAACCAACTTAACGTTTACTATGAGGCTAAAGTCATTAATGACAAATGTTCATTATAAATTATGAGTAGATAAGATTTTCGGATAGGTTGCATATTATTGTTTAAAAGACGAAAATCTCTGATTCGTTACATACTGACGTGGGAAATGCATTTGACGCTACAGTTTTTCTTAGGGCACTCTCAATATTAACTCCACCCTCGTCGGGCCGTAGAGCTAATTTTAAGTGTCAGTTACACTTTCATACATTATATTTCGACGATGTTACAACTTCGTCGTCACATTCCTAAATGCGTTGCCCATCACTACGACATCGCAGTGCTGCCAACATAACAGCAACAACTTCACACCGCTAACTACACGGCTAGACGGCTACATTAAACATTGTAAAATTAAATATTATTGAAATATAAGACACGTTGTTGTTGCCTTCAAAGGCGTCTACAATTATTTACTCCGGCCACAACTACGAGTAACAACAGACGGTTTAATCAAATCTCTTTATAAATCATGAAGCAGTAGAGGACCCAGTCGCACCTTCGTTCGCGGAGGTAATGGTACATTATGATACGAGTGGGCTATGTTGGTAATTACAGTCGAGGCTGTGTTACACAACCCGCGAGCCGTTAGGCGAAGACTGAAATAACCAATCCCCACGAGTGTCATACGACGTTTTTCAAAACAAGTGTGTTTATTTTTTAACACAAGTGTGAATAAAACATAATACTTATCATTTAGAACTTCTGTTTCTGTATTCATTTTGTGAGTTATCTACAGGCATCGGATATTCCTGCGCCTATTTACCTAAACTTCGGCGTCGGCGTAGGTATTTGAATGGTATGGAGGCGGATTCAATTTATTTTTTTACTTTTGTTAGTAAATTTACCGGGATTTCGGAAATTATATACAAATATCTCAAACTTGTTCTTAAAGTTAAATGTATTTAGTACCTACACCGAATAAATTACTGAATTCATTGATACTGCTACAGCTACTTCATGTGGCAAGCGCATACATCAACTTGAGTACGTACAAAACTAACCTAAAAAAGTAAAACCTAAACATTTTTGCGATATATTACATTCTCGTAACGTTTTATGCAATCCCGGAATCCCGGAACTTATATTATTTAAAAATATATTTTTAAGAAGCCGACTCCATACTTGCTTAGTTTTTTCCGGGAATTCGCCAACTTTAGGTAAATAGGCGCAGGAATATCCGATGCCTGGTGATCTAACCTCGTGTGGTGTCGATGTATTTAGTGGCGCGCGCCCATGTACAGGTATACGGTGTCGGCGCTGCGCGGGTACAATATCTTCGAGCGCCGAGCTCCAGCACTAGTACGGTGATGTAAAGTAAAAAGCACTTGTGTGTAATAAACGTTCCGCGCGCAAGAACATTGAAATAAGAGCCACTTTATGAGCAAGTGTGTTGAAAAATAAGTAAAATGTCTCTGTTTTGCTACGTGGTGCTACTGCTTAGTGGGGTACCTATCTCATCTCAATATCGTCGCTATACTTACTCAACCACGTATCTACTCGAATAGTTTGATAGAAAGCGCACCTGTGTTACGAGTAGAAAAGTGCGATTTTCCTATGAAACTATTGGAGTAGATACGTGGTTGAGTAAGTATAGCGGCGATATGTGTTCCACACAGGAAATAAGGTTTTTTTTTTATAAATCATCATGATTGCTAGGTGTGCCGGGTTCTGAATTGTAGTCAAAAGAAGACTATTTTCTAACACTATTTTCAACATAAAAATTATATATAGGAAACTATAGGTCTACTATTTTAGTAATTGTAGCTTTGTAAGCTAATATATTTTGTAATATCATTTAAGACTGTTTGTTTCTTAAATAAATTAAAAAAAAAAAAAACACTAGCACTGTTTTCGTGAACTAAGAGACTTAATCTATACATATATATACATACAGTAAGAATATGTTAGTGCGTGCATCACGCAAAAACTAACCAGACCGATTTCCAGCAAATTGGGTATACAAGGTGGATTATGACCCGAGTTAACACATAGGATACTTTTTACCTGACTACGGCATCCTCTAGTATTTACTTAATTAATGAAATGTCCGTTTATTAAGCGCACATTTTGTACAGTTACCTGAAAATACAGTAGAATGTTAAAAAGTTAAGTAAAAATTCATAGGTACTAGCTTGATTTTTATATTCAAGAAATGAGTTGTGTTTTTTCTCTATTGTTGACTTTTTAAAGTTTGATTTGCTATTCGTTTCTCGTAGTACCGCTTTCTTTATTTATAACATAAATATTAAATATAACCCAACATTCTTTGTATACAAAGCAAATAAGCCTGCAGATTCGTCTAAATTACGCGTGTGTATTTTAATTAAGTAATACAGCTATATAAGTTATATTTTAAAATATGAGGGTATTTCTCCGGTGATTTCAGTGGCAATGACTTCGGTGGCGTCATTAATGTCGAAGTCCTGGGAAATTTGCATCACATTTTCAGATATCTGGTAGACGTCGAGGTTGTCTACCAAATACTAGAAAATTTCATGCAAATCTCCTAAGTTTTCGACATTAATGATGTCACCGAAATCAGAGCCACTGAAATTACCGGAGAAATGCTCATAAGCAAAGTCAATTATTGTGAAGTGGTGCTAGCAACTGGGTACCGC
Source organism: Eudemis profundana (assembly GCA_947034925.1). Taxonomy (NCBI): domain Eukaryota; kingdom Metazoa; phylum Arthropoda; class Insecta; order Lepidoptera; family Tortricidae; genus Eudemis; species Eudemis profundana. The sequence continues at coordinate 20,057,881 of OX344805.1, read as the reverse complement.
ATTCTTATGGCCACTACAATTAGCGAGCATATTGAGTGGCTTAAAGGAATGTAATAAAATATAAGTCGGCTTAACTGCACACTTCAAAATACAGGACATGAAACAATAACAAGATCACGGTTGGTGGTTTATACATTTTACGAAGTGTAACCTCCAACCAATGGCCAATGAATAATTTTATATTATGTGCTGTTTCATATCAAAATGAAACACAGAAATATAACGAGGTAGAAGGAAAAACTGTATAAATAATAAATAAATAATAAATAAATATTAGGGGACAATCTTACACAAATCGAACTAGCCCCATAGTAAGCTCAATAAGGCTTGTGTTATGGATACTAGACGACGATATATTTAATACATACAAATACTTAAATACCTATATAGAAAACATCCATGACTCAGGAACAAATATTCGTGCTCATCACACAAATAAATGCCCTTACCGGGATTCGAACCCAGGACCTCTCGCTTCGTAGGCAGGGTCACTACCAACTAAGCTAAAGCGGTCGTAAAGCGGTATGTACCTCGCATGCTAAAATGAAGTAGAGGCGACCTACTTTTTACGCGGATAACTGCAGCATATGTTATTATCAGATTCGTAAATCTGATAATAATGGTATGATTAATTGTTCAAATGAAATGGAAATGTTTTCCATCACTAAATTACACTTTTGCCATCGAGTGCCAAGCGATCGGGGGGCACGGCAGTCCCCCCGCCAAGTCGAGCGCGAAGCAGACACTGCCGTACCATCCTTTACTGGAACCATTTCGCCGCATTTTCAGGCCCCTATTTGAGAACCTCTGGATAAGACCAGAACGCAGAAATTTTCATACACTTTACATGCACACGTTATACAAATCGAGGGACTACCTATTTCCTTATATTTCGATACGTTTCTATGAGCCTTACCTCCTGTGGCGTATATCGGAAGATCTCATGCGTTCCTCGGTACCACTTGACCGAGTGCAGGGCTGGGTCGTTGCGTTGCCGGGTGTACTGACAGCGTAGTTCCGCGTCCTTGTTAGGGTCTGGCCACCGCGGGACCTCTAGCGAGGTTATTGTGTGGGACAGAGACCGAGCTGCAACAAAAATACGGTTTCTGTCAGTTTCGTCATGCTGCAGCTTAATTTTATTATAAGGGGTGTTTTTTTAAGGTATACAACTTTTAAATGAGATAAAACATGTAAAAGTAAATTTAATTGTCACGGCTTTGGTTTGTTTTAAAATAATTATCATATGCCAAAAAAATTATTGTGCTTAAAAAATATTTCGGGCATATAGGCGCCACGGCTGGGTCCAATGAAGTGTTATCGTAGTAAGTAGTCCAACGTCCGTGGTTTATCTGCGTAAACGTGTGAGTTCGCATATTACCAAAAAAAAAACGAAATTATGCGCTCATCAAATGTTTCCAGCAATAAATTGATGGTGTCGCGCACTGCACTGTGTTGCATGTTGCACTATCTCGCTAAAACCACGGCTCTGCCACATCAATACTATTCAACTGAGGAACTTGTTCTGAAGTAAGTCCATTCATTGTGCAATAACAAATGATTACAAGTATACCGCCAATTGCCAATCACTAGAAACAGTGTTGCCAACTTAAAAACCAAACCTCTCAAAAATATCCTTTACTACTCCACCTAATCTATTTATTAGCCAACGACACAGACCACTAAACCTATGATGTCCACTGCTGGACTTAGACCTCCCCGATTGCCATTACGTTACAAATGCGCTTTGTAAGTACGTAGGTTCACATTCATTCACACATTCTTCTCACCAAAAGGTCATCTACCGAAGCGCCAAAAGAAAAGAATCAGACATGTAAGAGCCCTTGAGGCTTACTTGCAGAAATGAATGAGTTTGAGTTTTGAGTTTGATTATTCTATGTTGCAAATCTGGTTCAATACCCTTCAACCACACTCTAAGCATAGTGTAGGGAAACGTAGTATACATACATATAATTAGAGCATCATCTATCAGACGCCACACCTATGACCCCATTACTGTCTCCAAGGTTACTTATTATCAAGCAGACGCCATTATTTGCGGGCTTAGCGACGGCAAAATATACGGTTTAATTTAGCTCTAGTTCACAACAATGGAGACTTTTTCAAAGAACAATTATTATGATGATGATGCATTTTAATATCAAACTATACCTTCCCTATCCATCGTATAACGGCAAAATGTATCCTCTCAACTCTAGTTAAAAACCTTGATTACCTGGGTTTTCAAAGGAAAACCCTATTTATATAAATAAGTAACGGGGGACAATCTTACGCAAATAAAGCTAGTCCCAAACTAAGCAATGCTTGTACTATGGGTACTAGACGACGATATACATACTTATATAGATAAACACATACTTAAATAGACAAAAGACTCAGGAACAAATACTCGTGCTCGTCATATTTGCCCTTACCAGGATTTGAACCCGGGACCTCTAGCTTCGTAGGCAGCGTCACTCCCACTAGGCTAAACGTGTCGTCATATTAGAACCTGCTGGCGGGTTCGTAAGCCAGGATTCCTATAGAACTACGTAATCGTGGGACAGTGACAAAATGGTCGGCCACTTGTTAACACAACGTGCGTTCGCGTTAAATATTATACGATGTAATGCGTTATTTAATATTCTTTCTAATAGTGTATAATTCTTATCAATACGATTCCTACAAACAAAGTTATGCGAAATTGTTTGAACAAATCCGCGACTGGGACATGGCTCACAGACTTAGTGCACCATACTTTTGTGAAGTTTTGATATTTTTTTAAACGTTGTTTTTATATTCACGGTGTTTATTTTATTATGCCTCGGTGTATTTTAATGTGCAAAATGTGTAAAAAATATGTAAGTAGTATTTTTAAGCTCGGTTTTTTTTTTAATTTGCTTGGGACAGCTAAAAAAGTGCCTTTGAAAATACACCCTAGGAGCAAATAAGTACGTGTTACGATTTTTGCAAATTTCTAAAAAACGTTGCAAGTTAGGGAAACTGTTATATTTTTCCTGTAATATTTAGCATGATATTAATAATGGGAATGATATTTTTTTGAACTTTTTTGGTCCTTAATCAAAAAGTACATGATTAAGAAAAAAATAAAAATGGTGTTGGTATCAACAAATTAAGCCCTTTCATTTAATACCGCACTTGATACAACAGCACAACTTAAAATTTTCGATCTCCCATTCGGCCCCTTTTGAAAAAAAGTAAGAAAGGTATAAGAATTTTCGAAAGATAATCGATAGCAGCAAAAGTTCCTGAGATATCTAACTGTGACAGACGGACAGACAGACAGCAGAGTCGCACCATAAGGGTTCCTTTTTTACCATTTTGGTACGGAAACCTAAAAAGAAACCTATTAGTAGTACGATAATAAGTACCACGAGGAAACCATACACAAATACTAGTGAACCTAATAAAAACTTCTTTACTAAAACTCGGAGTTCACGAGACCGAAGTCTCCAGATCAAGACCAATATTATGAAGTAACTTACATGGAGCATTTACTCCATACATAATAAAGTGCTTCTTTAGCCTTGTTGGGAATTTATTAACTTTAATGGAATTTATATTGATCTCGAATTTGCAACGTGTAGAAATTTGGTTATTAGGTTTGAAGGGTTCTGTACCAAAATGGTAAACAAGGAACCCTTATGGTTCGACTCTGTCTGTCCGTTTGTGACAGTCAGATATCTCAGGAACTTGGCTTGAAGATGCGTTGCGAGTCTCTAAAAATTTAGAAGAAAAAGAGAAAGTATTTAAAAGAAAAATCCGATACCTATTGTTGTGCAGTTGGAAAATTATAGCATTATATAATGTCTTTATTTAATTGATTGAATTAAAAAATCGCAAGGACGCTACTTATGCAATTTGTGATAAGATTAACTATAAATATAAATAATAGTAACCACTAAATATTTTACATAAAACGAGAAGATACTAAAACGTACTTATATGTGAGCTTGATTATTGTGTCTCTGATTAGCCTTTTTAAATATTTACTGCAAAATTAGACAAGGTCTTTTGAAAATCAGGTGACTTTATTCTCTCTACTAGAAAAACGGGCGTATATATTCTGTCTCGGTTTTTATATTTAGAATGTTGGTTGTTTACTTTATTTCACCTTTTTTTTTTAAACTTAACTAGTAGCTTGGTCAGCTTTTGCGACCAGTTGCTGCGCGTAGAATTTATTTCACCAAATCTGTTATCATCACGGCATGCACAGCGATGGACACACTGGGAACACAGCCGTGACCACAATATGAGTAATAGAACAGAATAAGTACTACTTACGTCTCTCGTTAACAAAACTGAAGTTCGGGTCCGACCACCGGACGGAACGCACTGGATCCGACCGTCTCTACCGCATGCGCTATGCTAAAAGTCGGCAATCAAGGCTTTAAATCGCTCTCTCCATTGACGGTAACATTCTGGCCAGGGCTCAGGATCGGTATTTAGCAAAAACCCCGAAATTGCCCAATATTTTAAATTATTTTATGCTTTTTATGTAGAGCTCAATTATGTACCTACTTATTTGTAATGACTGCATATTATTAGATTGTTCGATTAAAAAATTAAAGAACAAAAATAATGCAAAAATGGTATTTTTGTATGGAGACAGTACCGGTATCCGAGCCCTGACGTGTACTCTTTCTTGTCACTGACTATGGCTCTCTGCGGGAGCAAAATTTGGTACCCCTGGGCGTCAAATTATTTGGTAGGTCACTTGGAGCAAAGGAGATTGCCGACGCGTCTATGGGGCCTCGTACCAAATCAAAAATCATTGTGTCAACACGAAACCGACTGTATCTTAGAGAACAAGAAACTGCCTTTCCGAATCACTAAATCCCATTAAAATTGTATTCGGAGATCAATAGGAAATTGAGATTGATTTCCTGATTTCGAAGTTAGTTTTTGCGTAGCAAACCGTCTAAATATTTGTCAACCGGCCAAATACAAAATCACCTAATAACTTTAATTCCTGACGTTGTCGAGACTTCACTTAACTTAGTCGTATGACATGTCATTTCAGATACCTGTGTTAGGTTTTTTATTGTGCCTATTCAGATTGTTAAAATGTTATTATAAAAAAAGTTCTTTGAAACTATTTTGATACATCGTGAGATAAAAAATATTGTAACATTACATTTACGCGCAATGTCTCGTATAGTGAAGTATCAGCGAGATATCACGAGTTATTTGTACCAAATAAAGAATTTAAAATGATTTACGTCCTTCGACAAAAAATTGTGAAAAGACGGTCTTATAAAGTGCCTAATATTTAAACTTAGAATAAGACAGAATGTCAAGCTGTCAACTTTCTTGCTAAGATCATGCAGTTCGTATTAGAAAGAACCGCGGAGTTTTATGGAATTAATATTTTTGTATACATTCGCGTAGACGGTGGTGCCACTGTCATAGGCCTTTTAGATTTTGACCGATTTTGTCTGTCAAATACAGTTCTAAGGAATTCATACATCTTTCATGGTGGCGGCGGAAATCGTACAGCAAAATTCTTTTTTAATTGATCTCAGATTTCCCATTTTAAATTCAGTAATAAAAAAATCCCTCTGGTTTAAAAAATAAAACTAAGTTTTTGGTATCGTTTTCGTTGTGACACAATTAATAACGATATTGGTACCAAAAGTCGGCAATCTCCTTTGGTGTACATTTTCTACAAGGGTACGTGGATGGGGCGAGGCTAAATTGTATACCTACTCGTACATCGCCGTGCTAAGCAATTTAGGGCATAACTTTCAGAACATGTGTAACAGCGCACTTACTGTCAGAGGCGGCTGAGTAAAAAAAAGAGATACTGATTTTGTGATGTTTCTCACGCTTACAACTTGTTATACGATATTTTTTCATATAAAAGCTATAAAAGCGTTTTGCAGATTTGCCAAGTTTTACAAAATTGTCCAAGTCATTTCACTGTTTAAGTATTTTGGGTATGTTTATTATTTTACGCCACACCTGGCCATAAAGTGGCAATAACCGCCCGCTACGCGTGCGGAAAATCCCACTTCATGGCCTGGGGGAGACGTAAAATTTTGTACTTACCACGGGCGCCCTAGGTAAGTTAAGTATGAACTATTGTTATATTATATGTAAGAGTTGTCAAATCAGACTTAAAATGACAGATGCTTTTGTAAATTTAGGTTTTTTTTGTTTCCGCTGTAGGTAGGCACGTATTTCCGCTCCCCACAGACATTTCCCAGTTTCACGATTACGAGTACTGCAGGCCCATGATGCTAGGCTTTTGTCGAGTGATATAAATGATAAGGCATCCGTCACTCTTCCTCTTACATACGTCAGAACGTAACGGGTGCGTTATCATTTTATTTATCGCGTGACAAACATCGAAATATCGATACCTTTAGACTCAAAGGGTGTAAACGCCATTAGAACTTACGGCGTTTACGCCCATTGAGTCTAAAGGTATCGATATAATGTATACAACGATAAGGCCGAGCAAAAATGACGTTTAAAATTGCGCCATAACTTTTGCACACTTTTTAAAGTTAATACGTCTTAGATATCAGTGCGGCTGATAACCAACTTAATGTTTACTATGTTTGATTCTAAAGTAACTTATGACCAATATTAAAATTAAGTTTGAGAAGACGCAATTTCAAAAAGGTTGCACATCGTTTAAAAGACAAAATAATGTGATATGTTACAAACCTACTGACTGTAGTTAAGATGCTATATCGTAGTTTTTTCTTCAGCACTAACAATAAGTACCTAATAGCTCCGCCCTTTTGGTACGTATTTCGACGGGCCGACTTTGAGCATCAGTTACGCTTCCATACTTATTCTATTTCATTAGTGACAAAGCCTACCATCATACGCCTGCAGTATTGTGTTTTTGACAACATATATCGGGTGAGAAAGACTAGTAGGTTTATGAGACTACGCATTGTCGCGCGATAAATAAATGATAAAGCATCCGTCACGTTCTGACAAATAGTGTGTGAGAATGACGGATGCTTTATCATTTATTTATCGCGCGACAAAGCGTAGCATCATAAGCCTACAGATGGTCTATGTCACAAAAATCAAATGTAATCTTAAAAGAAAATTTGCAAAGCACTATCTAGTGCTTTGCAAATTTTCTTTTAAGTCGTTTTTTTTTGCTATAACATTTGATAAAACGAAGATATCTTTTTATGTCTCACGTTTTCTGTATTTCTTGTCTTTATAATATCGACTTGAATAGACATCCAATCGTTCAAGTTTACCCCATCCCAATAATAACCTTTTCAGAAGTACTCTTTTTCATTTCCTTCAGAAATGGGAGTGATTTCTGAGTGATCGCAACAATCAGGGAGATATCCCGGAATGTAGGGCCATGGGCTTTGTATCATTACATTCGAAAAGGCCTTCATTATAGGAATTCCCGAAAAGAACGGGATCCCGGCGAATAGCGTCCGAGATAGGGATATTCTAAACGAGATAGAACATTTACTTAGTATCGATAAAAGCAGAAAGGCGGTACGTCAAAATAAATATTCATGAATTGAAAACGGATAGGATATAAGATCACGCTCTCTAAATACACTTCTTGATGAAGGATGGTCTTAAATTGTATGAGTCGGCAAAAGGAATCAGTATTCCACATTTATTTGTTCGGCGACAACTCAAGTACCGTTTATCGTATCTTTCATGTAAAATAGTTCTTTAGGAATGCTTTTATAATGAACTATTTGATGAAAAACCAGATCAGCTTCTTTTCATGAAGTGTCAAAACGGTTAGATAAAGCTATCTAAATAGCACACGCAGATTGGTATGAAATACTGGCTTGTGATGTCACTGTTTAACATAGAGATAGTGAGGAGCAAAATATAGTACATTGTGTATCAAGGGCGGTAAGTAAGGAATTACAAACGAGTGTTTGTTACAAGGCCGAGGCGAAGCCGAGGGCTTTAATAACACGAGTTTGTAATTCCTTTACCGCCCGTGGCACACACAATGTTTTTCATCACACTTGTGAGGAAATCTGATTAAAATAACCTTACTTAACCTAAATAAAATTGTAAAACTGACAGTGACATTAGTGACATTATCCATAGACAATGCGAAGACAGTCACGTTCGGAAACCTAGCGGTAAAGACATAAAATGGTTTATTTTATTTTTGCAAAATACTGAAATGCACTATTTAAACATTTAATTAATGTTACAGAAATATGTGTTTACATGTATTTGCAATAACAGTTCTCTTTAAATAAATATTTCAGTAATAAAAGTTAAAAAAGTACGTTGGGTTTTCCTTTGAACATGACAAATAAGAGTAAAACAGAACCAGTGTTTCAAATTTAAAAAGAAAACCATTACGCCCTAGGGCGTAATAGGTCATTTACGGCCCGGAAAACCTACGTGTAATGACACCATTTTCGAGCAAGTGTGATGAAAAGGATTTTTAATTTCAGTCATTTTGAAGACGTTGATGGCGCGAAAATGAGTGTAATTCATTTAATCTTAGCAGTTTTGGAAACATTTTTTTTTATGTTATAAGTGGCAAATGAGCAGACGAGCTGCCTGATGGAAAGCAGTCCATGAATATACGTTGCCGATCTTTGAGAGCCCTGTTTACTCGTTTCTTGAAGTACCCCATGTCATGTGGGTGGGGTGTCTCAGGTGGGAGTTCATTCCATATCCTGCCGGTTCTTGGCAAAAAAAGAGTAGAAGAATTTGATGACTAGCATCTGCTAATTTATTTTGATTAAATATTGTCAAATATCCTATTCACTTTGTGGGGGGTCAACCTACGTGTGTTACCCAAGGACCTTAAGGGCCTTATCACACTACCGGTTTGCGAGCGTATTTTTATACTAAACTTATGGATCGAAATCTGTATGTACGCTCGCAACTCGCTCGCAAATCGCCACTGTGACCCTAGGCCCTAAAATACCGGACGGAGGCTCGCCAATAGATAACTGAAGCATTTGGTCGCACGCACACATCAACAAGTTTTTTCCTACTACCCGCAGCACATTGACCTGACCAATCAGCGTTAAAGCAACCGGCGCACTAGAGGTGCTTCAGTTATTTGCTAGCAAGGCTACGTCCGGCTATTTATTTTAAGGTCCTTGGTTATATCGGTCACTTTGGTTTTTTTACAGGCGTATAGCTTAATTAAAAAGGGTATGAGTGAAGTGCGAAAATGTATTATAGTAAATAATGTAATCAAATTAAATTCAATTATGGCATGCCTAGTGTACAGGGTGACTTCGAATTGGTAATACAAAATGAATGTTTTACATACATATCCCCTAAACTTAGCCCCTCAATTAAGTCTCATACTTTTAAAATAATCAGAAGTATGTTTTATTTAATTATTAATTTATCCCATTTTTGTTGGCTTAACATGGTTATCCTACCATAATAATAAACAAAGAGGTTTAAAGATTTTCAAATGAACACTTTTCTGTTTGGTTATCCGTCACATGCCGCAATATTTATGAAGAAAACGTGTTTTGATTAGTAATTGTCAGTTGTCAAAGAAAATACAAGTGGCAGGTATGACACTTAGGTATTTAATGGAGTGTAACCACACTTTAGGGCTTTAATTATTTGTTTTGTTAGAAAATTAGCAATAATTAAATACAGCAAATTTTAACATAGGGGTTAATGTGTTACACTACATGGCATTAACTGAGCCATAATCAAGTGTTTTGTATTGCCAATTTGAAGGCGCATTTAACTGTACTTAAGTGACATTGTAACATATATCAATAAATCTTGTCCATTGCCTTGATACCCTGCATCTCACCATATCCCAGCAGCTGTAAGTGATCTGTCCTTCATTCCTCTATACAATAAATGGAGCAAGCAGTGATGGAGTCTAGAATGGAGTGAACGAATCCAGTGTTGCTTATGCAATAAAACTAGAGTTAAGGTGGTTTTCCACCGACAGGGCGAGACGGGACGAGACGAGGATTGAATTGAAATTTGTATCAAATTGCGCGATGCGCGAGGAGAGGATTGAAAACTTCATACAAATTTCAATTCAATCCTCGTCTCGTTTCGTCTCGCCCTGCCGGTGGAAAACCACCTTTAAACGTGTCCAGATCCATAATTCGCGCAGAGAGACTTCGAGCATAGCCGCGCATTTTTATTATTTAACTATAGAGATTTCTTTGCAGAAGTTTTGAGGAGTAATCACAAAAAGAACAAAGGGAAGACCTTAATTAATATTACATTAAGGAAGAAAGCGAACCTTTAATTAGTTTCGGTCTGTCGGTGTGTATACTCGTGAGCAAATATTGAACAATGAAACTAGAAGTCAGTGAAATTAAGAAGAGATAAAATGGCACTCAATTTCTTATGTATAAGAACTTGGCTGGAACATTCTTGAAAATGATCCTACCACTGTGCACACATATTGGCAAATATTCAGAATAGAATTTTTGGTTATTATGTAGTTGCAAAGCTCTACAGATCAACTAAAAATGCCATTCTAATGAGGCGGAATCTTCTGAATAGTTGTTGCCAGGGGAATGATGTCCTTCACGAATAACCAGGCTATGACCTGATCAGTATTTTGCGTAAATCAGCCAATTTATTAGGTAGATACTTGACTTAGTTACATACTGATTGTGTATGAATTAAAAATAGTTGTTGCCAGGGGAATGATTTCCTTCAAGAATAACCAGGCTATGACCTGATCAATATTTTGCGTAAATGATGCAATTTATTAGGTAGATACTTGACTTAGTTACATACTGATTGTGTATGAATTAAAATACAATATTTTATCAGTCCAGAGACATCCATTGGTGAATATAAGTCGCCCCAAAAGACACCCGTTTTGTATACATCGGTTTAAGCGACCATAATTATGATCACCAACTAGAGATGTGCCATTCCCGGGAATATTCCCTATACAAGTGGGGAATATTCCCGGGAACGGCACATCTCTATCATCAACCCATCTTGCCTCTGCCACAGTGTAATAGCAGTAATTTTTCTCCCTACAAAAGGTACAGCGCGCGCATGAATGTGTGCGCGCCGTGTACAAACGCACTACAAGCAAAGTTTTAAGAATGCGTAAGAATGCTCCAGTATGGACCGCACACACTCAGACGTGCTATCGCGCGTCTGTGAGAACACGTGTCGCGAGCTCCTAAACCGTCGGAGTGGACTACTTGTGCGTCTTTATACTTTTCCTCTACCATGCATCTCTCATTATACATATAGCAACGAAATATAAATCAAATAACCAGTGGTCAGGATCGCACTGAGAAGTATTTATAAGTACTCGTATCTAATATTATTTTATTTTTATTTTCTATTATTTTAATTGTCTTGTTTTGACGCCTAGAGACCTTTTACATCTCTGAAAATGTAGTTATAAGTTAATATAACGTATTAATGAAATCGAATGTAATAATGTCATACCTGTGCCCTGTTTATCAAAACTTACAAGTCTACAAGTTCACAAGTTACAATTTACAAGGAAATTGTTACAAGTTCCTGTAAATTGCGGTTATCAAAAATAATCTACAAGGCTTGTAAAATTTCACACTTGTAAATTCTACTTGTAAGTTCTATAATCAAAATATTATGCCGCCATTACGTTTTCCTGCCATATTCTGTTTTTTGATTTTTTTTTAATACGGTCTACTTAAACGCATGGCTGAAAGGTATATTGTCTGTGTGTTTTTTTCACACCTGACATCGTTAATACGAACGAGACGAAAAAATACGATCATAAATGACTGCTACTCATTAGTAGAATTCCCGCCTATTTTAAAATTTATATATATTTTAAAAAATGTCTAGAAATGATCACAAAATTACAGTTCTCCAACAAATAAGTACGTGACAAAAAATATATTTTGTTCGGGGCACTTAGCGACAAATTGTCGAAAGATAAAAACGGAAGAGTGGAAATAGTAGATTGTGTCACAAGGGAGCAAAATGAGCAAAATGATGTATTTACGGCGAGGGCGTATATTGAATCCTGAACGAAGCGAAGGATTGTACAATAGAATCCCGAGCGCAGCGAGAGATTCTAAAGTATAATCCGGAGCGTAGTGAGGGATTCAAGTGTTAACGCCCGTGGTGAAAATAATTTTGCTACCATGTGACACATACTGCTTTTCACACCGACTATGACGAAAATTTAAATACAAACGCTACCTACCAAAATAACGAAATATATACCTAGTTAAAGAGCATCACATATTATTATTAATAAATGAAATGTTAAATTGTTAAATTTATTGTCTATTATCATTTTATAAAACGATTATTATTTTCTACGGACAGGGCCTTCGCCTGCGGCTCGGACCCCAAACACCTGTGATCTGGGCCATTCCATATTATACTGCCCTCTGTGTGTAATATACCAATAAATAAGGCTGTCTATGGTATGGCATATCCTAATTAGGTTCAAACTAAAAATACCCTGTTGTCCTTGAACAGAAAAGTACCACTTTGATCCCTCTTATGAGGGAGAAAATACTTTTTTTCTGAATAGGAGGTGTGAAAAACATTTAAAAACGTGTCAATCGCTTGGTTTAGTACCTCTTGGAAAGGATTACACGTATGTGCGGGATACAAACTACTCAAATACTACTACTCAAATTAAAAGAGATCTACTTTGGTAAGTATATTTTACTTTAAGTTTGAATTTAGTTTCACAGTGTATTAGATGTATTCTGTAATGCTGTGTAAATATAAATAAATAAATTTCAACTATTAGTTGCCGTAGGTTGAAATCAGACTAAACTTGTAAAATCGTACGACGGCACAGAGAGTCGCAGGACACTCTCCGGATTATTAATGATTTTCTACAACTTGTAACTTACAAGCAACATTTTGATAAACAGAATCACGAATACAAGTGTAAAAATATACTTGTGAAACACAGAAAATCACTTGTAACCCGTAATTTACACGTGTAGTTTTGATAAACACAAACTTGTAATAATGAAAATTTTTACAAGTAAAATGCTTGTAATACAAGACTTGTAAGTTTTGATAAACAGGGCACTGTTGTTAAAAAAGAGAAACTAGTGAGTTTCTTCCGGCGCTTCTTCTCACCAGAAGGTCACTACCCGAAGCGCCAAAAGAAAAGAAATGAAATAATACATACATATTTAGACTCAGACTTGTAAAAGAGGGCCTACTTGCAAAAATAAACTATTTTATTTATTTTTATCTTATTTTATTACTTATTGTACCTATAGCTAACTCTATTCAGTCATTAGGATAGATAACTAACAAAAAAAATACTAATATGAATTTTAGTTACCGGGTGATTTCCCGAGCATTTTGATCGCGCGGCTAAAAAGTTTACCTCAACCATTACCTATTTCAACAATTTGCCGACATGATAATGACGAAAAAACCGCCGAATATGCACCCCATACTGGGATTCTCCGCACTGCGTCGTGGCGTATTGGTTTTCTGTGTTTTCTTATCTAGATCCGTTTCGTTTGTCTTTTATCCGCCGCATTAATTTTGCCGGCAGCGGCAACATGTCGACGTAATAAACTACGCAACAATGTTGTACAGAGTAATGAAGCCCGCTATTATTCAGGACACACTGCTGAAGTAATTTGTTAGTCTTTACGTCACCATAGGCTGTAAGTGGCCTTTTCCACTCGCTGCGAAGAAAATCCCACTTCCTTGCCAGGGCAGGTCAAGTTACAGTCAAGTACCCAATTCTTCGTTTCCCTCGGATATCAGAGGGTTGTTTAAAGTGACGCACGATTTTTCTAATCTAAAATGAAACGAGGTATAGGAGTCAGTTCAAGCTAAGTCAGCAGCAGTCAAAAAGAGGTTTTATTTAATATAAACTATGTAATATGGCAACGTCACAGCAATAGGAACCAATTAGTCTTGATACTTTACAATCAACCCTCCATTGGTATCCGGGACAGTCATATGTTATACGATAGTCATAAATACAAAGAATATATCCAAGACCATGTAACAAATTACATAACTTGGTTAATACAAGATCGATTTGTGCAAGACTGCCCAGTAGTGAGACACAAACACAAGATAGGCTATGAAAAAAAATAGACACGTTATAAAACTCGGAAGGATGATTGCCAAGTATCAAGACTAATTAATCCTCTTACTATGGTTTTACCATGTTGCCATTTGTTTTTTTTTTAAATAAAACCTTTTTGACCTTTGCAGACCTAGCTTAGACAGATTCTATATGGATGTAAAACAGATGAGGAGTGTCTTTTCAAAAGGGCTTATTTTTATTTCAGCACTGGTTTGAAAATGTGTCTTATGAGATAGAATTAAGGTCTATATCAGAAGTATAGTCGCGAAATAAATAAGCCCTTTTGAAAAGATACTCCTCAGATGGTGTTTCAAGCACAGAAATATATCGAGATAGACGGAAATTGTTCGTCGATTTGTATGGGAACCAAGCGTGTAACGTTTTTCGCTTGGCGTTCTACGCCAAAAGTATAATGCAGTAATGGAAAACATATTTTTTTATTTCATTTGGTTGTATTTGAACAATTAATTATACCATAATTATCAGATTTTCAAATCTGATAATAATATTGACGGAATCGGAAGTTGACGGCGTACAAAGTAGATCATCGCCACTTCTTTTTGGCACGCGAGGTACATTATAGTACATTACACAACAATGGTGGTGTATTACACAAAAACAAAGAAAAGCCGAGATCGCAGATGTTTGCGGCCCGAGCTGCAAGCGAGAGACGTAAATATTCGATCGATGGTTTTCTTTATTACCTCCCGTGTCGTATACATAATTACCCGACTGCGGCGAAGCCCAAAGGAGGGTTATGTGTTTGAACTGTATGTATGTATGTATGTCCGTTCCTGTGTCCGCTCGTAACTACTCAACGGCACATCCGATTTTGATAATTCGTCGAGATTCGTCTTGATGGTGCGAGTGTCACTGGGTATGACGTTCGTTAAAATAAACAAAATGGCGGATTTTATGCAGTTTCAAAGTGCACCGCGGTCGGATTTTTTTTAGTAAAAATTTGGTTATTTTACTATTTTTATTTTATTTTACTACAGCTCGGGCCGCAAACTTCTGCGATTTCAGGCTTTCTTTGTATTACCACCCTAGTTGTGTAATGTACTATTTCCTTCTACCTCGATATATTTCTGTGGTTTCAAGATTATATTAGATAGAATTTTCCCGCGGCTTCGCCCACGTTAATCCCGTTATTGTCCCAAAGGAACTCTTTACCGGGATATAATGTATCCTATGTTTCAATCCAGGACTTGGTCTACTTGCATGCCAAATTTCAGCTTGATCCATCCAGTTGTTACCCCATTATAAGGTAACAAACATCCAAATATCCAAACATCTTCACAAACTTTTGCATTTATAATATTAGTGGGATAGCAAATAATGTATGTAGTGCCGAAGCCTAAACATGTCCGTTTACGATCGTCCGTGCGAACCTCTGACCAATGTTTTCCTCCCTCTACAGTCTGGATTTAAATTTATTGCAAAGGGTTGTGTCCCTTCATAGCTTATCTTCATAATACCACTAAAAAGAGGCATAGTCCCTTTTCTTCTTGCCAGCTAACGATTCTGTAAATAAAACTTATTTGACTTAGGTGTAGGCGGGTAGAAAATAGTACATTACACAACTAGGGTGGTAAAACAAAGAAAGGCCGAGATCGCAGATGTTATGCGATCGAGGGTTTTCGTTATTGCCTCCCTTGTTGTGAACATCATTTTATATCTACACTTTATGGCCAGGTGTGACATAAATATAGTTTTGTAAGCAATTTCTAGGAAGAGAGCGAGGTAGCAGTTTTTATTCAAAGTGAACTTTTTACTCCCAGTGACACATTTAACTTATTGTACCTATCATTTTAAAGATAACTGGTATAGCTGTGTGTTAACAAAATTACAAAATGTACGTTTCTACGTAGGTACAACTAAATTTAATAAGGTCAGGTGGGGTAACACGAACAAAGTTTATTTTACCCGGGGTAAGATGAGCAATACGAAAATTCTATAACGAGTGTTCGTCTTTCCCGGAGTTCGTCTACCTGACATTATAAAAAAAAAACATAAAACACCATCAGGCATCTCAAAGCTATTAGCAAAGGGCGATATCTTAATAGTTAAACTACCACTGATTCACATGATGATTTTATTGTCTGGTTTGTAAAACCTTGTTGAAAGATTTTCTATTAACTGTGGAACATATATGCCAAATAAATCCAAACCCAAAAGCGGACCTTTTTAAAGTGAACTTTCTGTTCTTAGCAGTTTTCACTTACAATGGTCTTTCTGTCACCAGCAAATACGTTGTTGACAGCGAATGTTTTACTAGCAGGCTGATTACGGCGCCGGACGATCCGGGTCGAGGCAAATTTCCCGGATTGTTGACTGTGCCGACACCCGGGTCGCGTCTTTATCAGGCTTGCACCTTTGTGCTTATCGTGTTCCGCAACCAAATTTGCTTAAACCATAATAGACCCAGCATAGAATTAATGGATTTCAGAAATACATTTTGACTAGAATCAATTTTATTCAAATAAATCGAATATTTTTACTTTTTCACAAGTTTTTAATTTT
This sequence comes from Eudemis profundana, assembly GCA_947034925.1. NCBI lineage: Eukaryota > Metazoa > Arthropoda > Insecta > Lepidoptera > Tortricidae > Eudemis > Eudemis profundana. The sequence goes on along the minus strand of OX344805.1, from coordinate 20,041,317 downwards.
CTGTTGCATAGATATTACAATGTAGAAAAAAATCATTGATGAACAGAAATGGTACTAATATAACATGTCAACGCAGTTGGGGCTTTATTTTTTATATGCAAGCAAGTGGGTGGTTAAGGTTTTTCAAGAAATCCAACCCCAGCAGTGTAAATTCAAAGTGACCATTCCGTCCCTAGCAGTTTTCCATGAGATTGGTCTTTCTGTCATGGCAAGGGTGTATGCTGTTGTCAACGAATGTTTTACTATGCAATATTGTTACGGCGCCGGATGATCCGGGTCTTGGCAATATTTCCCGGATTGTTGACCGTGCCAACCACCCACCAGGTGCCACCAGGGTCGCGTCTTTATCAGGCTTGTATTTTGCGCTTATCGTGTTCGGCAACCAACTTTACTTAAATCATTGATGAATAGAAATGGTGATGTAGAAGTAAAGCTATAAATTTAAAAATTTAGCATGTCAAAGCAACTGGGCCATTATTTTGGTTGGTTAAGGTTTCTTAAGAATTCCAGACCTAGCAGTGATTAATTCAAATTGAATATTCTGTCCCTAGCTGTGAACAACGGCCGTTATCCATTATGCTGGCCGCCCTAGATTTTTTGAATTTTATATGTCAATGTCTGTCGCTTTTGAGTTGTCTAAAAATATTAATACAAAATTCTGCTCTAAATATCGTTTTCCTGCTAATTCGCTGTAAACGGTGTAAATATTGTTCTGAGGATATCGGCACTTTACACTAGCAGTCTTCCATTAGATTGGTTTTTCTGCCATGTTGAGGGTGTATACTGTTGACAACAAATATTTTACTATGCGGCTCGTTACGGCGCCGGATGATCCGGGTCTGGGCAATATTCCCGAGTTGTTGACCGTGCCGACACCCGGGTCGCGTCTTTATCAAGCTTGCACCTTTGTGCTTATCGTGTTAGGCAGCTAACATTGGTTAAATTTAGGGCATTCTCCCGGTACTGGATTTCCATACAAATACGGTAGCGGAACCGGGAATTCCCGGTGCTCGCCGTATAAACTCAGTACCGGGAGCATGCCCTAGTTAAATTACAAGCGATTCAGAACAGGATTCTTGCATGCAGGTTGTTTCCGATGTTTTTCCTTAACTGAAAAGATAATGGTAAACATCAAATTGTATTTCGTACGTAAGTTTCAAACAAGTTCAAAGTAGCAAAGTTCTTTAGAAGATCGGAATCGTGGGTTCAAATGCTCATGCTAAGATTCTAACCCACGATCTCCGCTTGAAAGGCACATGACCGCAACCACTAGGCCATCATTGCTTAGCTTAGATCCCAGTAGCAGTTATTCACAGTGAACTGTCTATTCCTAGCGATGTTTAGGGTCTATAGTCTATCTGTCACCAGAACACGTATATATAATGTATGTTTTTCGTGTTTTTTGTCACTAGTTCCGTGCCTTGCTCATTTAGTCCGTTCTTTCCGTCTTATTACCGATTTCCCAACATGGGGATACAGTCAAATAAATACAAAAAAACCGGTCAAGTGCGAGTCGGACTCGCGCACCGAGGGTTCCGTACAAACTTGTCAGTAGATACGTGAATAATTCAAGAAAAACTGTATGGTGGGACAAACTTAACTTTGCTCTTGTGAAACTGTTGTGCCCATACATCGACATATGCCGCGGTTAGTTTAGTAGGAGCAAATAAGGTTGTCTTACGATTTTTGCGAATTTCTAAAAAACGCTGCAAGTTAGCAAAACCATTTTATTTTTCCTGTAATATTTAGGATAATATTTATAATCGGTAATGATTGCAGATTTTTCTGTTCAGTATCTTCGGAGATAATAGGGGGGGAACGGTATTTTTTTTAACGGTTTTTGTCTTCAATCAAAAACTACATGTCTAAGAAAAAAAATAAAAACTGTTTTGGAATCTACATATTAAGCCCTTTCATTTGATATCCCACTCGATATATTAGCTCAACTTTCGATTTATGACATCCCATTTCGGTCCCCTTTAAAAAAAAAGTAAAAAAGGTATAAGATTCTTTTTCTGTCCCATAGGCTCGGATTAGCAGTTTTTAACACTATTCCAAATTTCAAGTCGATAGCATCAGTAGATCCTGAGATATCTTGCTGTGACAGACGGACAGACAGACAGACAGACAGACAGACAGACAGACAGACAGACAGACAGACAGAGTCGCACCATAAGGGTTCCTTTTTTACCATTTTGGTACGGAACCCTAAAAAAGAGCACAGGATTCAAATACGACGGATTTGAAGGTACGTGACAAAAAACTGACGCATAAATTACGTCACTGTGTTTACGGTATGTCAGCGTATTTTGAAAAGCGATGTGACTGCACTTTAATACTAACAATTAACAAACAAGGAAACCTTATTCCTAAGGCGTATTTATTATTTAGAGCTAAAACTCTACCCCTGTGTTAGGCTACAACACGTAAACAACAAACAGAAAACACTTCCATTTTCTTTTCTTCCCATTCCCTTTTCTCGTAACTAATCCCCGTGACTTCGGCAACACGGTAAGCTCTCATTACCGAGTCATCACACCGCACCGACACAGTCTAAGCAACATACAGTCGGCCAACATAGATGTTCAGATTGCAGTGTTTTTTAACGAGTGGGTCGCGAGCCAGTAGGAGGTCGGAGAGCCTCTAGAAGGGGGTCGTAGAATGGAAAAAAAGATACAATATGATGTATAAATTTGTAATGTAATAAAATTCAGGTTGGAAATAGTCCCTCCCTCCCCCTCCCCGACCCTCTGGTCGAAATATCACCATATACAAAGGAGGTTGCGTCATGAAAAAGGTTGAAAAACATTGAGACAGACGATAGTGTTGGGGTCGCGGGGTGAGCATTGCATATATTAACGTGTTTAGTAATTGAAGAATCTTGACGGTAAATGGTTAGCAACTCGCAGAATGGCGTAGAAATGAGGCAGCTGGTTGCAAAGATTCGAAGCGTAGTTAAGCCCAAGTGGTTTAACTACGAACGTCAACTTTAGAAATTCATCTCATGCCCTCTGTCTCGCTTTCTACCTACTTATTATTTCGCACACTGCTTACATTTAAGTCAGCAAGACGGCAGGATACGAACATCGAACACTAATAGGCCCAGTTCTCCTAACACTGCAGTGAGTTCGGATGCAAAAAAAACCGACGGACGGCAACCCTGCGTTTCAACCTTGGGGGCATTCCACCAGAATTTCGGGCACGTGACGCCATTTTTTTCATACTTCTTACAAAGTTAGGAAGTACATTTTTGGTATGTCAATATTTTATAACTTGGTTGCTGACTTGAAAATGTCATTTAGGACTTTTTGTTTGTTTTTAAGGTAGCCGCCATAGCCGTCATGTGCCCGACAAAGTAGACGTTTTCGTGGAATGCCCCCTTGTCGTTTTAGCACGCTCTTAAATGGCCGAAGTGTGCCTATATTTCTTCCCTCATACTTTACCATCGCTTTAGCCGACTGTAGATGTAGGTTTAAGACTAAGGCATTGTCCGATATCCTACACGTATAGAACACTATTCCTTCAAAACAAACATTGCGTATTTGTCTAACACATTCTGTGTTATTTGTAAAAAGGAGATAGGAAATTGTGCCGTGATAAATAATTACCGTGGCTGCTTTGTATGCGATTCCCGTTTGGGTCAGTACGAGGGCTGATTAGTGGAATCAACAAATCTCTTAAAGGTCAATGTTGATGATATTAAGCTAAGGAGATTTGGGCGGAATCCTAAGTGGTTTAGGCAATATTGTAAATGTCCCTTCCTGTTAATCTCTTTGGCGATAATCTATAAGTACAGTCGCCATCAGATATATCTGAGCTGTCAGTGTACTCATAAATATCTGAACACGGCGCTATTTTCATAGCATTAGAGCCGTGTTCATATATTTATGAGTACACTGACAGCTCAGATATATCTGATGGCGACTGTACATATAATAAAACAGTAACACGGTCGATTTCAGGCGTTTTTCTAGTATTTTTTTTATTTATTTCATTATTTTCACTCGTTTTTTACCGCGAAGGACTATCGAGTGACGACAACTTTTGATAAAATCATGTGTAGCCTCGATACCGTCTATCGCTTATGATAAAAGTTAACTGTGATCACTGCCTGCTACTATACCTGCTGGTTCACGAATGAGAAAACCGCCGCGGTCGGAACGCTCTGAAACCGACCCAACAAGACTATGTTCGCACATCACCAGAGCTCGGAATAGGTAGTGCCTATTTACCTAAACTTCGCGGGAGGACGTAACTAAGAGTGGTTGCAACCACCAAAAATAATTATTTATTTTTATTGAACGGGGTATTTCCTGGGATTAATAAGAATACATAATGTACATAAATTCATACTCGGGGTTAAATTATTAATGAAATACCTACAAGATTTGAGAACTCAAGAATCGACTTCAAGATATATTAAGAACTCTAAAATCGACTTCATACAAAATTTCTGCATTAGACAATTGTATATATTTCATTAATAATCTAACCCTGAGCGTGAATTTATATGGATAATGTATTATTATTAAACCAGGGAAATCCCGGGTTCAATAAAATGAATCAATTATTTTGATGGTTGTAACCACTCTTAGTTACGTCCTCCCGCGAAGTTTAGGTAAATAGGCACTACCTATTCCGAGCTATGCACATCACGCAAAAACAACCAGATCAATTTAGATTACGACCCCGGCTTACACACAACTAATTGTTTGATTTAGGCGTTACTTTGCAGAAATCCATGTTAGTTACAACAAAAATATTGCTTTGCTAATCCGCGATATGATAACGTGTCAGTCAATAGGGAATATGTATGAATTTTTTTTAAGAGATTTCTTAACAAAATTTGAAAATACCGTAAAAAAGATGACATACAGTCAAAATAAAATTGAAATTGACCGAGAAATACGAAAGATATAAACATTTTAAAGCACTAATCAGACGGCGATTAGAGAAAGAGATCCGATATGGACTATGACGTCATAGTTAATGTTAGTGAACCAACACGACAATCAAGAGAGTAACTTATCTCAAATCAGCCATAAACATGGCACGAAGTCTGTAGCTTCAGGTAAGTATGCTGTTCCCAGAGTAAGTAATTACTATGGGGACAGACTCATCGAAAAGCGCTTACCATACTTACTTAACGCCTTACCTGCGACTATTAGGACGGAGAAAAGTAAAAATAAATTTAAAAAAACATTGTTAAAATACTACCTCGATAGTATTTAATTATTTAAATTGATTTCTGTTGAAGTACTTACCTAGTTTCTACGTATATTTTGTCAGTTCAGTACCTAATTAAGTTTTCTAATATTGTATAATAGATAGACTCACGGATCCCACAGTCAAACTGTGAAAACAGTTTTGTGGGACGATGTACCTATTATTATGTATTTACCATTTGAATAAAGATATCTATAAAAAAAAAAAAAAAAAAAAATAGTACACGGCCACCGTACAATCTCCATACTATATTCTGTTTTGCGAGAAAGAGATAGAGATAAATCTTTGTTGCGTTATATATCTTGGTTATTTTTATAGTTATTCGAAAAATATTTTTTTCCTTCTGTTTTTTATATGAATGAGGTTTTATTAAAGTAAATAAAAAATATCATGCATATTCCCCATTAGTGCTAACTCGTTATATTTACTTGCAAATGTTTTTCCATGCATTCACATGCAAAAAAAAAAAAATGCAAATAAACATAACAAACCAGCAAAAATACAAAACTCGACACGGTTTTCGCCTCTACGAGGCATCTTCAGGAGAAGCTGGAGATGTTAACCATCCAGCGTCCGTTGAAGAAATGAACGGTAATTTGAGATGAGAGAAAATATTTAGCTTATTTTAGCTCATAAACACCTCCGTGATTTTCCTGTAGTTGCATTTAATAGGGAATATGCATGAATTTTTTTAACAGATTTCTTAACAAAATTTGAAAATACCGTAAAAAAGATGACATACAATCAAAATAAGATTGAAATCGACCGAGAAATACGGAAGATATAAACATTTTCATAGTACACGGCCGCCATACAATCTCCATACTATATTCTGATTTGCGAGAAAGAGATAGAGATAAATCTTTGTTGTGTTATATCTTGGTTATTTATTCGAAAAATATTTTTTTCCTACTGTTTTTTTATATGAATGATTTTTTAAAGTAAATAAAAAATATCATGCATATTCCTTTCCCTATTACGAGTATTCCCTATAAAATGTACGACAGCATAATATGAAGTTACCAAACATTTCTCTCCAATTCTTTACACTTTAAATTATACAGTATCCTAACGCTCATATAATTTAGGTACAAAAATCCTCTTATCTCCCGTATTTCGGTTTATTCTCTACATATTTTAGTAACACAGTGTTGCCAGGTTCTAATTGCAGAAATCGGAATAACTTGTCCCAAAACAGGAGATTTGAAGTAAAAGTGAAGTAAGCTTATGGAGTGCCAACTGTTTAATTTCATTGAAGCTTTGTTCGTTAATCCACAATTAAAAAGCAGGCGAGAACGAAGAGATCGCAACTGTCATATTACAGTTCGTTCGTTTCGTTTCATTCGTTCAGCTTTCACAGACTAGATGACATGGCATAAATGTTATTTAAGGCGGCCCACACTTTCCGACCACATTTGATGCCGCATTACACCCGTTTCATTAACAAAACATACTTGAAAAGCAACATGATAATAACTTCACAAGCTTTTTTGACAACAAATGCACGAGTTATTATAGAAAATACCCAAATCACTGTATACCTAACCTATGTGCATATAATAATTATCTTCGGCTCGTCAACTCGAGCGGACGTGTGATTATTAGTAATAAAATAAATTCGTGCGCGAAAATTCTGACCTCGATTAACTGTGTGCAGTGCATAAACTGTAAATCTGTGTCAGTAATCTTCAACGCGGAACTAAATTATGTTATATTGTGCTACGCGGTAACTGCTACAAAATGAGTCACAGTCCTTTTAGTAGAAGTGACAAAACTCAGCGGAGCCCTCCATCAACACCCCAACCGCAGGACTTGCAGGAAGATACCAATGAAGTAAGCGCTAAGGATACGCGATATGCCGTAGATGCCGCCTCAACATCAGACATTCAGCTTTGGATTAATTCCATCGAGAACTACCTTGGCGAGATTTGTAACATCTCGGCTGAAGGGAAACTTAACACGGACCAAAAGCTGAAAATCCAAAATCTGTGCCGCAAGGTTGCAAATGGAGCCTCTAACATGGGAATTCACTACCAAGCCCTGAAGCAGACGGCGCTTCTCGCGCAGGCAGCCAACCAAGCCCTTAAGGAGAAACAGGATCTGTCAGATCGCCTCAGAGCCCTAAAAGAATCTATCGACACCAGCTCCGACAAACCAGCATCAAATGCCCTTTCCTTTGCCGATATGGTAAAAGGTAGTCGAAACAACATGATCCGCCCTAGTAATCTGAGTTCCGTAGCTATTTATCCTACGGATAAATTAAAGACCAGCGAGGACACCAAGAATTTAGTCCAAAAAATTATAAACCCGGAGCAAATGAAGCTGCGCGTAAGAGCTCTGCGCAAGGTGAAGAATGGTGGCGTCATCATCAGCTCGGAATGCAAGGACGACATAGAGAAAATGAAACAAACGTTTCAAACTTCCTCCTCAGACCTTACCGTTGACGAGCCTCACAAACGGCGGCCCAGAATTGTCATAGTTGGAGTACCGTCAGCTATGCAAGAACAAGAGGTCTATAAATGCATTTACGAACAAAATCTAGCTGATAAGCTCCAGGACTTAACACGTGATCAATTTTTGACCTCGATAAAACTTAGCCACAAATCGGGAAAAAAAGATGCTGAGTCCTGCAACTACGTCCTGGAAGTACCAGCCAATATACGCAAAGCCCTCATACTTCAAAACCGAGTCTATGTTAATTGGTCTTCATGTCCGGTAAGAGACTTCACGATCGTTACCAGATGCTTCAAATGCCAGCAGTTTGGTCACGCCGCTAAGACGTGCAAGCAGCCAGAGCACACGTGTAGTCATTGCAGCGAGGTAGGACACTCGATCAAAGAGTGTGGAAAGAAAGCGGAGCCACCAAAGTGTGCGACGTGCAGACTTTACAAAAAGCCCCACAACCATCCAACAGGTGACGCAGAATGCCCCGCCAAAAAAATAGCCGAGCAGCGATACATCAATTCAATCGATTATGAAGGCGCCTAAGAGCGCCGCTCATAACTGATTGTTTTCGCTCTTCTGTAAGTTTTCTAGTTTATATTATATTAATTAATGGCTAGTAATTTAATCAGCGAATTAGATAATTTTTCTGTATCTGAATCAAAGATCTGTGACGTTGAGCAATGCAAGCAACATCTTTCTCGTTACTCGAACGGAATCACTATACTAACTCAAAATATTCGTAGTATATTTAAGAACATAGATAATTTTAGTGTTTTTCTACAAAGACTAAATTCTGACTGTGACGTAATTGTACTAACGGAATGTTGGTTAACTAACTATGCTCGCAACCTCCCTTCGCTTGCAGGCTACTGCTCGTATAGCAGTAAAATGATGTATAATCAAAATGACGGGGTGGTCATTTACGCCAAAACCGGCTTGGATGTAAAAGTCGAAGAACCAGTCCTACAGGACTGCAACCGTTTACTTATAAAAATCGGCCAAGATGTAGCAATACTAGGATTGTACAGACCGCCCAGTTTCAAGAAAATTGATGGTTTTCTTGACTCACTCAGTCCCTTACTTGAAAGCTTGTCCTCCTTCAAAAATGTTGTGCTAATTGGTGATTTAAATATAAACATTCTTCCCGAAGGTCAGGATTCAGTGGCCCAGGACTACCTCAATTTCTGTTCATTTCATGGTTTACTCTCTGCTCATTCCTTTCCCACCCACCAAAGTGGTTCCTGCTTGGATCATGTTATGCTAAAAACTAACCTACCAACACTTGCTTTGGTAACCAACTCATCAATTACTGACCACTGCGCCGCCCTAGTTACTCTTAGTCTAAAGGTTATGAGGACGCAACACAAGCAATTAGTCACTAAAATAAATTATAATAAACTCGAAGAGGATTTATGCCGTATTGACTTTGACCCAGTTTACAATTGCGCTGACGCTGACACTGCAATGTCGTATCTAATAAAGAATATTCAGAATGCATTGACACGCAATACTAAGTACGTAAACGTAAGTAAAAAAGACTACAATTTTAAACCCTGGATCACTCCAGGGCTGATTCGTTGCATGCGTAATAGAGATAGATTGCACATGAAGGCTAAGTCTAAACCGGAAAATCCCATATTGCAATGCACTTATAAAAGATATAGGAATTTTTGTAATGATATCCTAAGAAAAGTCAAGTCCAGTTACGAAAAGAGTCAGCTTGAAAAGGCTGGAAAAGACAGCAAAAAAATGTGGAAACAAATAAAAAACCTAACTTTCACCACAAAACAACATGACTCATCTACAGATCTATTAACATCGAATGAGTCACCTCTTGTAGCTATTAACCGCGCTAACGATTTCTTTGTCAATGTAGGCAAAAATCTAGCAAATAAAATACACAATCACCCGCCTATTCCGCATCTATACAGCACTTCTACTTTAAATAAGTCCTTTAAATCATTTGCCTTGTTAGAAACGGACGCTGCCGAAGTTAACAGGATTATTACAGGGCTAAGAGACGACTGTGCAGTTGGCTGGGATAATATTTCTAACAAAATCCTGAAGCAATTCAAACACATCCTAGTCCCACCCTTAACCAATGTATTGCAGAAATGTCTATCCGACGGTGTTTTTCCCAAGTGTCTGAAAAAAGCCCTCGTAGTTCCTATTCATAAGTCCGGTAGTAAAGTTCAAATAACGAATTATAGACCAATATCACTGCTTCCTGCGATATCCAAAGTGCTAGAAAAAATTATTAACAACAGGCTGATAAACTACTTAGAGAAAAACTCATTTCTGTCTGGCACGCAATTCGGATTTAGGCCTAGATTATCTACTGCAGATGCTGTTCATCATCTTACTGACTATGTCACACGAGAACTTGATAAAGGAAATCAGGTGATCGGAATCTTCCTTGACCTTGCCAAGGCTTTTGACACAGTTTCCATTTCAGTACTATTGCACAAACTAGAAACCCTGGGTATAAGAGGCACGCAGCGTAGACTCTTCGAAAGTTATTTATCAGATAGGTGTCAGTGTGTGAAATTGGGCCAATTTGTAGGTTCTGACCAAAATAATACTAATTTTGGGGTGCCACAAGGAAGTATTTTAGGCCCAACCTTATTTTTAATATATATTAATGACCTTTGCAACCTTCAACTCGAATGTGGTAAAATAATTGCCTATGCAGACGATACCGCTTTAATTTTCTCAGCCAGCACAGTCTGTGAAGTCTACAAACATGCTCAACGAGGTTTCAATATTGTAAATAATTGGTTACAGCACCACTTACTAACCCTTAATGCTGAGAAGACAAACTATATTAAGTTCTCTTCTTCTCTTCTCTACGCTCACCACTGCAGTTGTCCTGATGGTAACAACTGTCCCTGTCCTGCAGTCTTACCTATAAGTAATATAAAGTACCTTGGTGTCATAATAAACGATACTTTATCGTTTAGACCCCATATCGTAGCGTTAAGCAGCCGTATCCGTAAGCTAATATTTGTGTTTAAAACATTGCGCAATTTTGCAGACTCAGGGTTAATAATGACAGTTTACTTTGCACTTTGCCAGTCTTTACTAACGTATTGCATCTCATCGTGGGGTGGAGCGGCTAAAACTATCTTGTTGTCAATCGAGAGAGCACAGCGAGCAATCTTGAAGGTCTCAACTTTCCGCTCTTTCCGTTACCCCACTGACCTGTTATACAAGTCTTGCAAAGTACTAACAGTTAGACAGCTTTTTATTATGAACACTGTACTAAAACAGCACAAAATGCTTACTTATAGCACAGACCAAACTAACAAGAGACGGAAAGATCTCGTTTGCACCCAACCCACAACTAAACATGCTTTTACATCAAGATTTTTTGGGGTTTTGGGGCCACGACTGTATAATAAGCTAAACGCTGAATGTAGTATTTATAAACTTAGTCTTGCTGAATGTAAGAAAGTCGTACAAGAAGCCCTGAAAAACTTGACCTATGAAGATACAGAGAAATTACTGACTGTTCTAAAATAAGCATTGTATTATGTTCGTTCTTTTTTATTTAATGTAGATAAATTATACAGATACGTAGATAAAATTTACAAAGTCAAGCTTAAAGACATAGATGTATTGTTAACTATTTTTTTTTTAGTTATAATTTGACTTAAACCTTAAACACGAATTTATTTCATATTTAGATAATCTAGTTGTTTTTCGTTATGTACTCACTTTTTTATTGCCTGAGACACAGGTTTTTCCTAGTTCAGGCTCATGATGTAATAATTTAAGTACCTACTAATTTTAGACCCTCTTGGTTATGTAATGTTACTATGATTATGAATAAATGATTTTATTATTATTATTTATTAATAATCGAAGAGTTCCCTCAATTGCTTTAAGATCCCATCATCAGATTCTGACTTGATTGCAACAGGACCACTTCAGAGGTCCTATATATTGCAATAAAGTCCACCACCATCTTTTCAAATAAAAACAGAATTTTCAATCGGTCCAGCCGCCTTCAAGTAATCGCGTAACAAACGTACATACCTACAGAAAAAGCAGCCTAACCACGGTAGACGGTAGTTTTTGTTCCGATAAAAGGTACATCGGGAGCGCGCATGTGTGCGTGCCGTTTGCGCGCCGTGTTCGGACGCACCACAGGCGAGCATTGCCGCGTCGTGGGCGCGGGCTTAGTCAGGGCTGAGCCGAGCGGTCGAACGTACAAAATGTGGGTCTACCTTATTTCGTATAAAACTAAATGGTATAAAATCAAAACGTATAAATTCAAAACGTATAAAACCACTTCGTATAATCATTCATTTCGGTTAAAATTCATTTTGTATAACATTTAAAAGCTCTAAATACGAAATCTCTATTCTTCAATATGTCTAACATTCAAAATGTATAAAATCATTATGCATAACATTTAAGATGTATAAAATTATTACGCATAATATTCATTTTGTATAATAATTACTTGATCGCATATTTAAAACGTAGAACATTCAAAATATCTAATCATCACAATGTATACAAAACAGTCGGTCGGGCTCCGCAACTGCTCCGCCGCTGCGGGAAGAGCAGCCCCTTCGCCCTTGCGTATCAAAGCATATACAGGCTGCTCCATATACAGGGCATATACAGGGTGTCACTGTTTTATATACAGGGTGTAACTGTGATAGATACAGGGTGTCACTGTGATATATACTCGGTGTCACTGTGATATATACAGGGTGTCACTGTGATAGATACAGGATGTCACTGTGATAGGTACAGGGTGTCACTGTGATAGGTACAGGGTGTCACTGTGTTATATACAGGGTGTCACTATGTTATATACAGAGTGTCACTGTAATGTATACAGGATGTCACTGTGATAGATACAGGATGTCGTCGATAACCTAGCTATTTTTGGGAGCCGTTTCGTTTTTAGGGTCATCAAAAAAAAATAACCCTAACCTACCTATTTTTGGGAGCCGTTTCGTTTTTAGGGTCATCAAAAAAAATAACCCTAACCTACCTATTCTTGGGAGCCGTTTCGTTTTTAGGGTCATCGAAAAAAATAACCCTATCCTACCTATTTTTGGGAGCCGTTTCGTTTTTAAGGCCATTAAAAAAAATAACCCTAACCTACCTATTTTTGGGAGCCGTTTCGTTTTTAGGGTCATAAAAAAAAATAACCTTAACCTACCTATTTTGGGAGCCGTTTTGTTTTTAGGGTCATCAAAAAAAATAACCCTAACCTACCTATTTTTGGGAGCCGTTTCGTTTTTAGGGTCATCAAAAAAAATAACCCTAACCTACCTATTTTTGGGAGCCGTTTCGTTTTTAGGGTCATCAAAAAGAATAACCCTAACCTACCTATTTTTGGGAGCCGTTTCGTTTTTAGGGTCATCAAAAAAAAATTACCCTAACCTACCTATTTTTGGGAGCCGTTTCGTTTTTAGGGTCATCAAAAAAAATAACCCTAACCTACCTATTTTTGGGAGCCGTTTCGTTTTTAGGGTCATCGAAAAAAATAACCCTAACCTACCTATTTTGGGAGCCGTTTTGTTTTTAGGGTCATCAAAAAAAAATAACCCAAACCTACCTATTTTTGGGAGCCGTTTCGTTTTTAGGGTTATCAAAAAAAATAACCCTAACCTACCTATTTTGGGAGTCGTTTCGTTTTTAGGGTCATCAAAAAAAATAACCCTAACCTACCTATTTTTGGGAGCCGTTTCGTTTTTAGGATCATCAAAAAAAAATAACCCTAACCTACCTATTTTGGGAGCCGTTTCGTTTTTAGGGTCATCAAAAAAAATAACCCTAACCTACCTATTTTTGGGAGCCGTTTCGTTTTTAGGGTCATCAAAAAAAATAACCCTAACCTACCTATTTTTGGGAGCTGTTTCGTTTTTTGGGTCATTCATAAACAAAAGCTTATTGCTTAAAAATGTGAACTTGGAAAAATATATATGACTAGATTATGACTAAGCTGCGATATATTTTGAAATATACATTACACCAAATATTATTTAAAATACATTACAGTGACACCCTGTATATAACACAGTGACACTCTGTATATACCACAGTGACATCCTGTATCTATCACAGTGACACCCTGTATCTATCACAGTGACACCCTGTATATAACACAATTGCACCCTGTTTATATAACAATTACATTCTATATATATCACAGTGACATCCTGTATCTATCACAGTGACACCCTGTATATCTCAATTAAACTGCTTACAGACATGTTTTCTCTGCTGACAGTGACATCCTGTATCTATCACAGTGACACCCTGTATATAACACAATGGCACCCTGTATATATAACAATGACATTTTGTATATATCACAGTGACATCCTGTATACATTACAGTGAAACCTGGGCCTCATATTTCAATAATATTAAGGGTTTACAAAAATTAGAGCTTTTAACAGTTATACCCCGTGAATGTTATACCTTATAATACTTATAACAAATAACGTTTCGAGCAAATGAATGTTATACCTTATAATGCTTATAACAAATAACGTTTCGATCAAATGAATGTTATATCATACGAAATTATACAAGATGACTTTAGAGCATTTAAATTTTATACGAAATGTAATTATACACTTTAATTTTTATGCCATCTGAATTTATACGAAATGAATCATTATCCGAAATGAATTTCGACGAAGTGATTTTATACGGATTGATTTTATACCAAATAAGGGGATACCACAAAATGTCTGCGCAGGAAGCAAAGTATAGAAGACGTATATACTGCAGTGTGTTCGGATGTTTGAAGAATAGTGTGCAAAATCCAGAATTATCATATTTCAACATTCCTAAGGATAATAGTTACTATTAACGACGGGATATTTACCATGTATGTTTGTTTTTGTGAGTTCCGGATATTTCGGCACTGTTGCAAGCGCCATCATCACGGAGTTATTATGTGAATGACCATGTTAGCTTAAAATCGTATTCCTAAGGATCCCGAAAGGTGTGTATTTTATTAGTACCTATATAAATGTTATATTTTAAGTCGTTTATAGAATGTTTGATAGTTTTTTGATCAAACTATACCAATTAAATAGGGTAGATAATTATTTTGTTTGACAGTGAAGAGTAAAATTAACAAATTTTTTAAACGTGTACTAATTAAATAGTAGTTGATTCTATTGATACATAAAATGCCTTAAACACGAGAGTGGTTTTATGAAACGAGCCAAAATATCGTTACGTTACTTACATGTACACGTACCAATACTAATTTATTTAAACTATTACTATTATACTTAATAAGATTAACATCAGATGTGTGCGATCAGATAATTTCACATTGAAATAAGTAACTTTTACTAGGTTGACCTCGAACGATAGTTCGTTTGATCGAGGTCAACCTAATAAAAGTTACATTCGTAGTAAGTAGGTATTTTACAGAATCGACGAGCGGCAGCCCTGTGTCTTAGGCCGACTCCGGTGTCGCGCGCTCCTAAACGGCGAAGTCGAACTACTTGGTTGTCTTTATACTTTGGCCTAACTGATGACCGTCCTTCTTTTGGGAGTCCGTTAAAAGATAGTTGTTTTTTTTTTAAATACGTAGACGTACCAAAAAAATAGGAGATCTGTAAAACACGAGGTCTGGCAACACTGGGCACGAAATAATAGGGCTGTCGCGCTAATCCCGGGCTAGACCAGCTGCCCGGGACAGGCGACCACTAATGAGCTTTTAATACAATACCGATTAGTAAACGAATTAGGGAAACATGGTTCATACGTGGTTTATGGCCACCACGTATTATTATAAGTTAACTAGTGAATAACTTTAAGAACTGATAAGGTGATTCAAGTTGGTTCATACAAACGAAAAGGGCAAAACGATTCCACTTACCTGAACTTCAAAAGTATCTGTCATTCTGTCTCTGCTGTCTATCAATCGTATAAAAATGCTGTCGAACCCGATGTTTTAAAGACAGTGACGCACCGTAAACGCAGTCCCTCAGGCGCCACGTTTTTACCCGACTGCGGTGAAGCCCAAAAGGAGGTTATGTGTTTGACTTGTATGTATGTAAGTCCGTTCCTTTGTCCGCTCATAACTACTCAACGATACACCCGATTTTGATAAATCATTAGATTCGTCTTGATGGCGCCAGTGTCACTGGGTATTTAAAATTTAAAAAAAATTGCGTTTTTATGCTCTTTAATGCGCGGTATTTATTGCACACCGCTGCTCCAACCAAACACGTTGACGCACCGTAAACGCAGTGACGTCACGTTTTTGACGCGTACCTTTCAAACCGGTGGCTAAAATATGTAGCGTTCATGTACTATCCATGCATAATTGCATAATTGTTTTATTTTGTGAAGTCAGTTTAAAATGAGTATTATGCTGTTTCGCCTCCGCGGACGAACTAGTTTTTACAAAGCCTTATACGAGCCATATAAAATGCTATGCAAGTTTAATTACATAAATAGACGTGGAACGTTCTCGACGGGGAACTCATAACAAGCCATTATTAAAACTTTAATAAAGCCAAGAGTAATTAATCACGACTTGGCAGCTTTTCCATATTTACAAACGATATTAAGCGTTCTTGAGCGACATATCACCGGCTCTTTATTACAGGGTTTTCTGTTACATTTTTAGGGTTCCGTACCCAAAGGATTGCATTGCAAAGGAACCCTATTACTGAAACTCCACTGTCCGTCTATCTGTCTATTCGTCTGTCCGTCTGTCACAGGGCTGTATCCCATGGTAGAAACTTATTATTTGGCGTTTTTTGCTCGACAGTAGTACAGAACCCTTCGTGATCGAATACGACACGCTATTGGCCGATTTTGGCCGGTCACCGCGGGAGAGTTCGACCAACACCCTCCAAAGAAAGATAAAGAAAAGAGATGCATACTAAACATATGTACTTTTAATGTCAGATCGCTGGCATCGGACACAAAACTAATAGAGCTTAAGACTGCATTGCAAAACATTAACCACGACATAATAGGGTTGAGTGAAGTCCGCCGTTTAGGAGAAAATATAATTGAAGATCATAACTACATCCTGTATTACCTAGGCGAAACCAAGGGCCTTTACGGCGTCGGCTTTCTAGTAAAGAAGAAATACAAAACAAATATCAAAACTTTCATCGGAATATCTGAGAGAGTCTGCTTATTAGAACTTGACTTAGAAAATCAGCCTTTTGCAATAATACAAGCATACGCTCCCACCGAAAGCTCTCCTGAAGATGATTTAAATAATTTCTATCGAGACTTGACGAAAGCGCACGAGTCTATTTCGACGAAAAACATAATCACCATGGGCGATTTTAACGCTCAGATTGGGGCTCCAAAGGAATACGAACGCGCTACCGGCAAATTCGGCTATGGAAAAAGGAACCAGCGTGGCGAGAGACTTATCCAGTTCGCACACGAACACGACCTAAAAATTTTAAATACCATGTTTAAGATAAAGCCTAAGGACAGGTGGACATGGATTTCTCCTGACAAAAACACGAAAAATGAAATAGATTTCATAATGTCCACAACACCACATCTATTTGACAAATATGAAATAGTGTCATCACTCGCCTTTGGGTCAGATCACAGATTGCTACGAGCAGCATTGCATATCACAGCGACGAAAAAAAGCAGGCGCAATTTTTCCACCGCACCAAAATCACTGAAAACGCTGAAAGAACAAGAAATATATCTCGGAAACTTAAAAAGTTATATACCAGAGCTTTTAAATATAGAAGAAAGTTACAATACCGAAGAATACTATCAAACAATACTGCACGCTATGTCGGAAAGCTTAAAAACTTCTAAAAGAACTAAAAGCCATAAGATCCTATCAGAAAAAGCACTAAACCTTATGAAAGAAAGAACTCAACTACAAAATCAATCTACACTTACTATCGCCGATAAAGAAAAGCTGAAAGTACTCTACAAAATAACAAACAGAGAAATCAGGAAATGTTACGATACCCATAGAATTAACACCATACAAAGACATTTAGATAAATCTAGATCCACAAAAAAAGCTTATAATAGTATTTTATGCAACAGTTGTATAAGAAGGTTCAAAAAATGCGAATTGCGTGAGTTGCGATACGAGCCGCGAATGCGGCGAGTATCGCAAATAGAGACGCAATGAGCGTTTTTTGACTTAATTATACAACGTTGCATACAATACTTTTTCTACGACAGGTTTTAAAATTATAAAATACAAACAAGGCATAACCTGCAAAGAAGGCAAATATGACGTATGACTGTCAGTATGTGTCTATGGTAAACTTTTTATTTTTTAAATGAAGTTGACACGCAGTGAATATATTAAAAATACTTTTGTTTTTATGTTGGCATCAATGAATTTAGTTCAGAAAGTTTTGTTTTTCTTAAAAGCCGTAGGATTTTAATTGTTTGCTAAGTTGGTAGTTGTGCATTTTTACCGTAAAGTTAAAATTGAGCGCTTAATCCTTGACCTCAGTTTAACCTAGATTTAGAAGTCTGTGGTTGCTAGCAATAACGTAAAGTGGCTATAACGACACTAGTGCTGTTATGGGGAATAGAGTATAGACTTCTCTGAACTCATATTATATATGTTCTTATATTAGTGTTCGTGACCAAGTAAAAGACAGATAACAGTACAGGAGTAGAAAAAGAATTTAATTCTAAGTTAATAGATCAAAAAAATGGATTCCATCACTCCAGCTCGGTTCGACCAAAACAAGTTCTCGAGAAAATATCATTAACATCGCTACGGACTTCTACACGAAACTATACAGTCAACCGGATCCATCGTCGCCTCCTGAAGATGTTGTAAACCAATGCAGGGATCCGCACGAAATCCAGATGTTCACTGAACCTGAAATTCTGAAACAAATAAAAAAATTGAAGTCAGAAAAAAGCCCTGGCCCTGACGGGATCACAAATGAATGTATCAAGATTGCGAAAACCCTACTACTGTCACCTATCACGATTCTATGGAACAAAATACTGATTGATGAAACGGTGCCACACCGATGGACAGAATCTGAAATCATCCTGCTGTATAAAAAAGGAGACCCAGCAGACATAGGCAACTATCGTCCGATAAGCCTAATGCCGTGCCTCTACAAATTATTCGCATCTTGTCTGCTAGAAAGAATATGCCCGAACATCGACGCGCACCAACCCATCGAACAAGCCGGCTTCAGAAGCGGTTTCAACACAGTAGATCATATCCAAGTAGTTGAAATGGTGATAGAGAAATACTTGGAGTTCCGTAGACCATTATACTTGGCTTTCATAGACTACAAAAAAGCGTTCGACTCTATAGCTCACAACAGTATCTGGGAAGCTTTGAAGACACAAAATGTAAACGAAAAGTACATAAATATCATAAGAAACATCTACGCATCCAGCACAAGTAGGGTTAAACTGGACAGAACAGGTACATCATTTAACATAAAAAGAGGGGTCAGACAGGGCGACCCAATCTCGCCAAAATTATTCATTGCTGTCCTACAACATATAATGAAAAACTTACAATGGTCTAACCTAGGCATCAACGTCAACGGCAACTATCTAACTCATCTCAGGTTCGCCGACGACATAATTTTGTTCTCGGAAAGCCCACAACAGTTACACCTCATGATTAACGATTTACACAAGGTTAGCATAAAAATAGGGTTAGAAATGAACCTAGACAAAACAAAAATCTTGACAAATCACGAAAAAATGCCTATTTTGGTAAACAACGTCCCTATAGAATACGTCGAAATGTATGTATATCTAGGCAAACAAATCTCCTTTAAAAAAGAAAGAAACATAGAAGAAGTAGACAGAAGAACAGCCTTAACGTGGAGGAAATTTTGGGCCCATAAAGAAATACTAAAATCGAATACTATCCCGTTATCGTCGAAAAAAATAGTTATGGATACGGAAATACTACCATGCCTTACTTACGGGTGCCAAACTTGGACTTACGATCTCAAGACCCAAAACAAAATCAAAATAACACAGAGAAAAATGGAAAGGAGTTGCCTAAACATAAAATTAAAGGACAGAGTAAGAAACACAGTTATTCGTAAGAAAACTAAAGTAACCGACGCTTTAACATTCGCTCTACAAAGAAAATGGAAGTGGGCAGGCCACGTAGCTAGATATAGCGACGATAGATGGACCATAAAGTCAGTAGGGTGGACTGGACCAAGTGGCACCAGAGCGAGAGGCCGCCCACGCGCCAGGTGGGCAGATGAAATAGAGTCGGTAGCGGGACAAACATGGTTAGACATCGCAAAAGATAGGGAAACCTGGCTTTCATTGGAGGAGGCTTTTACCCGAAGGGGGTCCATACAGGACAACCAGTCCTAAAACACAAATATATTGCATGCCTTAATATATATATTTTTTTTCTATGTATACAATTGAGGTGATGTTTACAAGAACGGCGTGACTGACTGGTTGACACCTAGTGTCATTAAAAATGATCCTCTATAGGTGTCAACCAGTCTGGTCAGTTGTGTTGTGTTGTGTTGTTTTGTAAACATCCCTTCAATTAGGTAATAGTAAATTTTTTTTTGCAATTAGTAAGTCGCTCAAATTGTGAAAAAGATTTTTTCTGTATGGAATTAAATAAAGCTCTTATTATTATTATTATTTTGGTATATCTTTATTTTCTTAGATTAGGCTTTTTACAATATATATATAAAAAGTAAATTTATTATTATTATTATTATTATTGGCCGATTTTAGGGTAGTTTAAATGAGACTATGAGTCACTTTGAAAATTTTCAAATTTCAATGCGTTAAAAGTGAAGCTTCAGACGCCAATCTTTGTTGTGTAGACGTTAACCTTTTCGATCAGTTAAGTATTTAGATAGACTCAGTATATCGGTGTGCGAGAAATAGTACATTACACAACTAGGGTGGTAATACCAAGAAAGGCCGAGATCGCAGAAGTTTGCGGCCCGAGCTGCAAGCAAGGGACGTAAATATGCGATCGAGGTTTTTCTTTATTACCTCCCGTGTTGTGTTCATCATTTTATGTCTGTCTACACTTGGCCAGAAAGCGGCTTTTTCCGTGCGCGCAGCGTGCGGAAAAATCCACTTTATGGCCAGGTGTGGCATAAACATTCTACCGATGCCGGGCCGCGCTGAGCGAGGCTAGGCTTTTTGATCGGTGGATTTTTTCCTCGCACGCCGCTTCGCTACCCCGCGCAGCTCTCGTGGAAACGCAGCCTTATACGTAATAATGTAGAGTATGTGCGGAAACAGAATAGGCGTGGCGAAAAACGGAACTAACCTAACCAGTATGGCCACAGAACAAAAAATACGGCACGTACGGTAGAAAAGGGGGATCCCTTTGTTTCCCATAAACTTATTGTTCCGAATTTTGAAAGTCAGAAATTGATTTCCATATAATTTATGTCCCTAAATATCATTAGTCATAATTTTGTTTACGTATAATGATTAATAATCCGAACTTTCACAATCTATAATGTTATACATCATACATTACAAAAGTAATAAAATTGATATCCATAACCTAGCAAGGCATAACGGTAATTATTCAGAAATATTTTAAGGCATACATTTATAAGTAATAATTGTTGTTCGTCATATCGTTTCATTGGGATCCCTAGTTACCCATAAAGTAATAAGTCATACTGTATTGTGAGTCATAAGTGGGTGTATTTTCGATGGCGTAATTTCTCTGGCCACCAATATTTAAAAGATTCCTCCTCACTGGACTGGCATTCGTTGTTTACTTGTTAGAACTTGACTGATTCTACATTGATTCTACATTGTAACCAAAAGGCCAATTCTAATAAGGCAGAATCTTCTCAGTATTCGCCATTATGTCATGAGAGCGAAATTACGTTTTTGAAAATACACCCAACTATGGAAAACCGAATCAGAGCACCCCACTCCCACGTGTTCTTGTCTGCCCTACCCCTAGAGTGTTTTTGCAAACCCGGAGGCGCGGAGGCTGCACTGCCCGCAGCGCCGGAGCCGTTGCATGGCCAAATTACGGTTTCAAAATCAAATGTTTGGCAATGTGTCTTAATTTAAATTGATTGTTATTGAGATTTTCAACATTTCAATAGATTTCCAATATTTAGAATTTAAAGGTACCTAAGTAGTAATTTTACTACTTACCCACTTGTATATTATGTCAGTCTCAGGTACCCACATTATTTAGCGCCACACGTATATAAAGAACGCGTCGTATTGAATCATAATATTAGTGTGATATTATTATCTGTAATTTGTATTTATCAGTTCGTTCTATAATTTTTTGAAAAACGTGCTTGCAATTTTTTTTAAATAGTATATTATTATTTTGAATAGTATTAAGTTTTATACCAGTATGACCGTGAATAGTATGACTAACTAATTGTATGACTAACAATAATTATGACCTGAGAAAAAAAGCCTTCCAATAATTATTCCAAGTGACCCGTACCATTAAAAATCGGAAGTGTTATACTATGGCAATAATGAATGTTATGACTAAAAATTTTCGGAGTAATAATAATTATGACTTCCGAAAATAGTAATACCAAGTTATAATTCAAAATTGTATGGCTTCCGATAACATGACTAATAAAAATTAGGACGAAAAACGTTATGGGCAACAAAAATCGGAACAATAATTTAATGGAAGTCAATATAGACCCTAGAAAAGCATTACAGCGCCCCCTAAAATTAATCCTATTCTCTTTCCGCACAGACTCTAGCAATATTGATTATTGCTGTGACATCATGACATCAGTTTAGTGATTTTCTGTAATTATTATATTTGACACCAACATATCAACCAGCACAGCTGCCAGAGTTAGTAAGTTAAAGTGGCAATATGCTTAGAATACCTCGAAGAACCGATGGTTTTTTTTTAAAGCCTGACTAACTTGCGGTCCTTACTGGATGTAGCAATATTCGGGCCCGGTGGTGGCCTAAGCGTTCCCTGGGGTCGAACCAGGTCGCTGGCCGGACCACCTTGAGTGGATCGGACTAGGTGCGAACCGATGGGGCGTAAAGATTGTCGAATGGAGACCACGAACCTGAACACTAGGGTGTAACGGATCCGTGAATCTATATCTCGGTTGCTTTAATTTTGCACCTGGTTGGTATGTGATAGTTAGAGGGTCCGTTACTCAGTTCGGCTTTTCGCAAAATAAGGGACCCTACGCAGCCGCCTAGGTCGGCTCCCACAAGATGGTCTGACGACCAGGTCGCGAGAAGTCGATGGAGGGCGTGCGACCGTTCATTGTGGAACTCTTTGGAGGAGACCTATGTTCAGCAATTACTGTATCAAGACTTGAAATGATGATGATGATTTTTTCGATGTGATATCATATGTATTTATTTCTAATTTCTTCTTACACACAAAATACATTACGCTTCCCTCACTCTACCCTAATCTCTAATTGCTTCACCTAAAGCAACAACGTCTCATCAAGTATTTATAACACCTGTCCGTATCACAGCCGGCAGATTTTGGGGCTTACGGCGGGTTGGACATTATCGGGCGCCCGCAGCGCAGGTAGGGTTAGACGTCTAAGGCTAAGCCTGTGTTTAATAGTTGAGGAGTGATTTTGCACTTTAGCGTCTCTGAATAAATCTATTTTTGACCAACTATGGGGTTATTCTTGGAAGACATCAAAGCCACAAATACTGAGAAGATACCTCCTCGCTATAATGGCATTGGTTACTTTGTGGAACTTGGCAGAGGTTCTATACAATAAACAAAAAAAATTGGACAAGTGCGAGTCGGACCGGCCAACCGAGGGTTCCGTACAAATTTGTAGGTACATATGATAAAGTACCCTTTAAATTTTGATACCTTTAGTAAAGTCAATTTTTTTATCATTTCATTAAACATGTATAGTTTTCAGATTTTTCCCTATAGTTGTAGTATAAGACGGTATTACTTGCCAACTTTCATTTTTCTAGGTCAACGGAAAGCACCTTTTGAATTTTAGTTTCTTGGGAGTGTCGAAATTTACGTTTTTTGGGGCATAAACGGCCGTATTTTTTTTCACGTTAACTTAGAAGCTTGATTTTTATACAGCTTCAAGGGACCCTAGACCTGAGTATACATTTTATGGTTTTAATTTCAACTCGATACCTCCAAGTTTTCCTGAGATAAAGGGTCTTGACAGACGGACAGACGGACAACAAAGTAATCTTATAAGGGTTCCTTTTAAGGTACGGAACCCTAAAAAATGGTGTTCTCATGAGGCGGTATCTCTGAGAATTCGATACCTATAAGTAGACAAGGGAGAATACTTTTGACGAAAAACCCAATACTGATCCGCTCTGTAGGTAGTACGAGTAGATATTTTAGATCGGCTGAGACAGATTTACTTACGTATATATAATATTCGTTTGGATGGATAATATATACAAGTTTGTTTCTCTAAATTACAAATAGCATTTCAGGACCAAAAGTTTACCGTTTCCACGATAAACTTACCTTTAAAAACCGAGCTTCACTCACTCAGCTCCTATCCATAATTCAATTACCATTATAACTTTAATTACTTAATTAATTAACTTCGTCACTTTTCTCGAGTTGGCTTAAGGCTCCTGCACACTATGCCGCCAAAAAGCCGGGCGGTATCAGTATACCGCCCGGCTTGTTGACGGCAGTCCGTCACACGGAGAAAGGGCGCATCTGACTTTTTCCACAATTGAGTTACTTATTATACAGGGTGACTGGAAATTCGCCGTATTCCTTGATAGGGGTTTTTCTACAGCTCATTTGCAATGATTTAGGCCCAGTCAACTAGGGGTCAAAACTCCTTGGTTTTCGAGATGGAAAAAAATAATTGAAATGTAAATTCAGATGTTTTTGGTCCAATCTTTGCTCAGATAATGATGAACTCGACTGTACAAACGAGCCAACGACATGTCACCAAAATTCAGTTGGCCTAATAATGCCGGCGACTTACCCGCGCGGCAGAGCCGCCAACCAAGCCGCTGGCGCAGTGTGTAGGAGTCTTTACATTAATTTAATTGCTATGAGGTAATTCCGGGATATGAATTTACGATGCTGATTAGGAATTCCGCTGTCTGACGGCTGTGCTTGTTTGCTTGTGATGTAATATTTAATCGTATAATTTTCTTAGTAACTTCTTGTGAATTTTTAAACATAAGTACTTATACAGTATTTATACGTAATACACTTTAGGAGACATTTTTTAAGTACATTGTTAGCAAACTCGCAGCGTCACACTTTGTGACATTTCTCTTTATTATTTTGTGAAAATTCAATAAAACTTAAGATATACAACACAACAAATACTACGGTTTGATATATAGGTGTTTTTATTGCATAGGTTGATCGTTGTTCTGAACTGTACAATAATGATTAGGAAGTACTTTTAATAGCAACTGTTGCGCTATTTCTAAAAGTTCTCAAAAATCAGATTGCGCAATAAATTGTAAAACCATTGATAATAATGACAAAAATGCTCTATATGCTTAAAAAATGTGAACGAATCTGTGTTAAAAAGTATCAAACTCGCTTCCTATACGCAAAACCCTTATCTACCTTATCCTTAACACACAGTACAGATGTAGTGGTGAATAATTAATGATAACGGGAATCTCAGAAACCACGGAATTCCCGAACACGTTGACGTAACATAGCGTGTATTAGTAAATTAAATGCCTAACTTGATAGCACTCCAAAGTGTTGGCTTAATATTTGACTAGTTAATCGACTAGTGACTGATACAATAACTTAGAGATGTTCAATTTGTTCATTAGTTCACATCATTACCAATTTCATATATATATACATTGCAGTTTGCAGGTACAAATCCACCACTGGGAGAACAACGCCAAATTGGCTTCTAAAAAGCTCGGAGTGCTCAACAAGGCGAAGCAGTAGTTCACTCCCGGTCATCGGCTTTTACTAATTATATAAAACCCAGGTTCAACTACATCATGGATTATTGCTCTCATATCTGGGCCGGAGCACCCCAATACTAGCTTCTTCCTTTGGACTCAATCCAACGCCGAGCAGTTCGTATTGTCGACGATCCCGTACTAACATGGGTAGATTTCACAGCGTTTCAACCGCCGTCATCACCAATCCCGAAATTTCGGCTATTCACTTTAAGAATGGTATTCCATTATTTCGATAAAATCCGAAAATATTACCTACTTTATTCATGTTTCGATAAAAAATTATGTAATTTTTAAAAATATGTCATCATAATATCGTGATTGGTGATGACGGCGGTTGAAACGCTGTAAAATCCACCCACATACGATTTGGAACCAGCCTCGGCTCAGGAATAAAGTCCATCCTTTTTAGACGCTTGGCATCAAGCGTCTAAAAAGTGAGTGTCCCAAAAATAAGTGAGCACCACGCTCATTTTTCCCAGGAACTGGTAGGGTGTGAATGAACTCCCTCTTGAGGTGTTTACGGAGAGTCTAGTTAAGTTTTCAGAATTGATACAAAGCAAACCTTAACCTAACCTATTGTTTTCTATATGCTAACGTTTTAAAATATCCTAAAAACATTGCCGTGTTAGAGAAAGATTTTTTTTATTGCTATAGACTGGCAAACAGGCAGAAGGCCAACCTGATGGAAAGCGGTCACCGCCGCCTATAGACATTTGCAACACTAGATGCGTTGCCAATGCGTTGCCGGTCTCGAAGAGATTTGATGACACCCTTTTTAAAAAATCCCATATTGTAGCGCAGTGGGAAAATCTTAGCAGGAAGTTCATTCCAGATCTTTATTGTACGCGCTAGAAAGGTTCTAGAGAACCGGCGCGTTACTTAATACTTTATGACTTTCAATAATTATGACTAACAATACAGTATGTATGACTTATAACTAGCGCTATGACATGGGGTACTTCAAGAAGCGATAAATAGGGCTCTCAAAGATCGGTAACGTATAGATAACGCTTCCGGTGTTATTAAATATTCATGGGCAACGATGACTTATTTCCATCAGGCAGATGGGTTATTCTTCAGAAATATGTCTGCGACTTATTCTTCTGTCTCCATACATTTAGTATGAAAAAGGGCCAGAGGAATAACCCAGATCATCTGCTCGTTTGCCACTTATTACATAAAAAAACATGAATGTTCGTATATCTATCGTACGTCACAATAACAATTTAGGCATGAATACTAATGTGTTTGGGGACGACCTATGTTCAGCTGTGAACGACTCAATTTGTTGTTGATGATGATGGGACCTCTCCTTATTGTATGTGTGTATGATTGGCCTAATGGGAAATAAAGCTAGGAAGAGTACCGATGATTGATGATGTCTTGATTGATTATTTGAGTTTTATTCCTCTGTTCCCAAATATACTGTCGATTTCCCTGTAGATTCTGCCTCAGTAGTGTATACTTTTTGAGCAATTGTGTAACACTTGCCAAGTTCTATACAACAACCGAAAAAGGCCGTGCAGTTCAGGCGGAACCTACTGGGAATTCGTCAATATTTATGGACAAAGAAATACGTTTTTTATATACAACTAGGGTGGCAAACAAGCGTACGGCCTGCCTGATGGTAAGCAGTCACCGCAGCCTATGGACGCTTGGACACCAGGGGCATTACGTGCGTGTTGCCATCCCTTTAAAAACCTACTTACTCCCCTCTTGAAGAACTCCATACTGTAGCCTTCTAGGAAAACCGCGGCAAGGTTCATTCCACATTCGGATTGTGCGCGGTAGGAAATTTCTTTGGAATCGCACGGTGCGCGACCATTTTGGTTCCAACGTGTGAGAATGAATAGCCGATGGCGAGCTGTGGGTGGTAGAATAGGATCCTCGAAGAATTACCAAAACTGTCCCTACTATACCTTATATTTAGCTACTACGCAATCAAAGTGAGCTGTAATACGAAAGTACACAAAAGGATACGCTACATTTGCGCTTTACCTGTATTTGATCATGCATTGTGTTAGCATTTGTTTACGTTCTGCGTCCTGATTTGATTGTCATATTTCCCGGTTAATTTCAAATCGAATTTACCGTGAAAATCATATTTCGTTTAAGCTCATTATGTAGGTATTATTACACTGCAATTAAGGTTTATTTAATTTTAAATTAAAATAAAGCGTTAGTTAAATTAGTTTCAAATTTCACGTTTGATATTATTTATCAATTTGAATAGATTTTCCTCTACTAAAAACACAATTAGGGGGAAAATGAGTTTATCACTAACTAATAAAATGCTAGTTAATTATTATTCTAGATCTATATATATCTTAGTCTAATATAGGATATTATATCTTGGTTTTTAGTTGTCGTCTTTGTATAATACGTTGTTTAATGAATATATTCTACTCGACTTGGCGAGGGCACTGCCGTGCCCCCAGATTATATTCTTATTATAAAAGAACTTGGCGTTACCTATCCGCAAATAATCATAGACTCGAGAGATGGCGTTATTAAATTGATTAATGGAGTGATCACCTGCAGCCCGCAGTTAGAAAGAAGAGTTAACAAACGTATGATAATAAAAAAGTCAAGAGAAATGCCTTTTAAACAAAAATATTCAGGGTAGTAAAGACTTATTTAATAGTATCCGACAAAATAACGGCCTAAAAGTTTTTATGTAGAAAGCAAAGTCTACATAATTGAAAGAGATAATGTTAAACAGCTAAAACACACGACAGTGAAACAGGCAGTGAAAAATGCCGTACACCTCATTCCACCCACATACAAGGGACCGGGTTGTATTTAATTGCATATTTCGGCCGCCCTAACCGTATTCATAATTTAACCCTTGCCTCTACACCTAATACGAACAATACTAGCTTGTTAATTATAAAAGATGCAAGCACTATTCAAACCCTATTAACAAAAGCTCTTTTGTTATTAACACTTGAAATAGGCTAGCCTCTCATTACCGTACCCTATGTTCCTGTACAACCTGCCCCACAGCTACCACGATTACGTTCACAATACGTTCCATTCCACTCCTTTACTTGTGTGGTCAAGTGTACCTTTGATTTTGGCCGGTCGTTAATACAGCTTTATACTACACAGGGTTGCCATCAAGTCGATGAGGTCTCCATTCGGGTTACGCGCCGAACATCTGTGTCAACCCTAATTCGATTGGTCCGCGATAATCGGTCCTAGCCTGCTAGGAGTTTCGCGTAATGACAAAATCGATTGGCCGGTCGTGTGAGTATTTCTATTAACAATTCCGGTAGAATTGGGTACTTGGCAGTTACTTGTCTTGATTTGGTATTCGAAATAGCAAGAGGTAGGCCATATTATGATGTCTGATGAGATGCATGTTTCTTTTATAATGACATCTGGCAAGTAGAATTTCGAATTACTACAAGTTCAAAAACGTGCTATAATATTTTGAAGACTTAACATAGTACTTGAAATATGTAGCTACAATCTATTCGATACAGGATCGGTTTTGGGGAAGGCATGTCCAGCAGTGGAAGTATTTCAAGGTATAATATTAATTTGTTTCAGTAGAGGGCGTGTCCGAAACGAATTTAATAAATTGACTAAGAGTTAAGAGTCGTTAAGGCGCGGTAGGACCTGGCTCGCATTTCACATACAAACTAGGGTCGGGCGGAATGCAGATTATTGCAGATTATCTTCGATTTCTAACATAAAAGTATACGTTATCAACCCAAACATGAGAGGATGCCCTGCATGACTGTGAAATCATGATTGTCAGGTATTAATGTTGTCAGAAAAGGTAACTGGTGATGAACAAAATGAAAAAAAATGAAAAAAATACTTTATTTTATAGTGTTTTCGCGCTACTTTTCTATCGAGCGAAGTGTTCGCTATCGTGTTCTAAGTGAGAGGAAGCCCTAGATACAGTTCTGAATATTATTATATACAACGTGTCCCAAAACTCAACGATAAGCCGGCACCAGAGGATGGAGCTACTTATGATTAGTCGAGAAAAAATAAGGAAAAAAATATATCTCAATTATTGAGATATATTTTTTTCGTTATTTTTTATGATTAGTCGAGAAAAAATAAGGAAAAAAAAATATCTCAATAATTGAGATATATTTTTTTCCTTATTTTTTCTCGACTAATCATAAGTAGCTCCATCCTCTGGTGCCGGCTTATCGTTGAGTTTTGGGACAGTATGTATGTTTTACAGTGACCTAAGAGTCAAATAAGTGCTCTAAAAATGATTTGGAAACTAGGCTTCCGTGCCCGATTCTGGTCTCACCTCGCCTTAAAGCACTACCTAAACAAGCTAACCATCAAATGTCAGTTATTTCCCAATTCGTTTAGCACATCTGCAGCGATCCGCCTCAGGCCATTGCCAAATAACCGGCGTTGTTAGCTTCGCCGCTCCCTCGGCGAATGTTGTGCTATTTTGACAGAAAGAAGACTCTGACTGGTACAGCTGTCACCGTCATATTTCACAGAACATCGCACTCAATGA
Organism: Eudemis profundana; assembly: GCA_947034925.1. Taxonomy (NCBI): domain Eukaryota; kingdom Metazoa; phylum Arthropoda; class Insecta; order Lepidoptera; family Tortricidae; genus Eudemis; species Eudemis profundana. The sequence goes on along the minus strand of OX344805.1, from coordinate 20,011,265 downwards.
CTACTATGTTCTATGAGATTTAAAAATGTAATTATGACAGGAGCTGCATTAGTTCATATAGTATAAAATTATAACAATAAGCGCCTCTAACGTGCCACACTCGTTTAAATTTACTTATTACATTACAAAAGTGAAATTTAATTTGACGCATCAATCTCATTGTGGATATGCATCATTGGATCACATAAGGCAGAGCTTAGTGCTTAGGGCATTTTTGTAGTGCGTCAGGAATGTTTGCACAGGCGAAAACAGACGATTTTTACGCCGTCATGCACAAAAAAAAACAATGTCCTTGCTCAGCAGATTGCGTGCCAGTCCCAACAGCATGCTGACAACCATTGAAGACAGGTCCGACACACAAATACTACGCCACTCCATGCAAGTACTCGTATATTATAGGTCACACGCTAGCAATAGGTGCAGATAATGTCCAAACGTGTGATTGACATTAATTATTTAAATGTAATCTAAGTATGCTGTCTACTATTCATAATTATCTTTTATAAGGATAATTGTTACTAACAAATCTATGGACCAACGCTTGTATGTAGTATGTTGTTGTGTCCAAAATAAATGATTTTTATTTTATTTATTTATTCAGAGCTTACATTACAAACTTACCATCAAACGCGTCGTACCCATCTCATTGTCAATTACCGACGTTGTTAGCTTCACCACTCCCTCGGCGAATGTTGTGATATTTTGACAGACGCCTGGAGGAATTCCGTGCAGAGCTATTGAGAACAACAAACCACTGAGCTCTTGTTTACTTGTATAAAAACGTGAGTTATGGTTTATCTACCTCACAAATCTCTTCGTTGTACAATATACAGAATTATATCATTAAATGGAGGATAAAAGCACAACTCATCTGATATTTCTGGTCATTGATGACTGAATCTGATCATTGTTGGCATCACGAAAGGCAAACGAGCCCGGGGTCAGTCCCCAATCAGATGGAGTGATCAAGTGAAAGGCCCATCCTCAATTAAGTTTTGCGTGGTTGCCAGAGACGCGATGAACAACCACCGGTGGAGGCTCATAAAAACTAGGTGTACACCATACACATCCACCGATGATCCTCAGTCATGTGGGAGTAACCACGGAGAGAAAGCACAACTCAAACATCGTGGCCATTACAAGCAATCCAGTTAGCACATCTGCCCGATCCTATTGTCAATTACTGGCGTTGTTAGCTTCGCCGCTCCCTAGGCGAATTTCGTGCTATTTTGACAGATGCCTGCCGAATTCCACTACTGGGTAACTGGATAATTGGGAGTATGCACCGCTGATTTCTATTGTAACCTATAGTATTGTAATTGTAGGCTAGCTGACTTGGTAATCTGTAAGATATACCGATTCACGGTAAAGCATGCGTTTGTATAAGGAGCACTAATAGTCTGGAGCCAAGACCGAGGATTACAGAATTAAGTTTTTTTCTACGTTTCAAATAACATAAGTTCTAATATTTGTGTACTATTATTACACATTTCAGGCTTAATTTGAGATTAAGTCAAATTGTGTCAGAACTATCTGATACAAATTGACTTACTCTCAAATTAAGCCTGAAAAGCCTCTGAAACATTAAATAATTTGAAAATTCTGAGCGTATCCGTTGGAAAAGTTTACAACGCTATCAAGCGCAGGAATTCATGAAATTCGGGGGTTACCGATACCACGTCAAAAATCCGGATATATTTTTCGCTCGAATAAAAATAAATATTCAGATTTGTTTATATTGCTACAATATTTTTAGGTAAACTTAAGAGGAAACAGTAAGGCCGAGAGAATTGAAAATTAGGTATTTGTAAAATGTTTCGCTGTCCCGCACTGCCCGCCTCTCCCCAGCAGAGCAAGATAGAGACAACTGCAGCTTGGACCGAAAATACCTTTTAAAATTTCATGAAAACAACGTTTCGTAGTCCCCTGATTTCTTCCCCAAAACTTAACCTATTTAACTAATTTTTTCATTAAACATTAAAGAAAGGCTTTGGCCGTGTTCCTATGTTTTCCTTTTTTTTAATAATCTAGTCAAATTTGTTTTCTGGATGTGTGAACACAGCGCAAAATCTGGCATTTTTTTTAGGTTTTTGAAGGTTAATATCTCTTTTGAAAATCAATTTATCGTAAAAAGGAAAACATAGGAACATATCAATAGTAGCCATAGATTTTTGGACAAAAAATTATTGCTCTACTGGCATTAACCAGGGAGGAAACAGGGGACTACGTTTGTATGGAAAAACTGCCCTCCTGTTTCCTCTTAAAACCTAAACGTAAAGGGAAGTTAAGCAAAATAAACACATTCGCGTTTAAAACTACAATAAGTACATTACATAACTAGGGTGGTAATACAAAGAAAGCTCGAGACCGCAGAAGTTTGTGGCCCGAGCTGCAAGCGAGGGACGTAAATATGCGATCGAGGGGTTTCTTTATTACTTCCCGTGTTGTGTACATCATTTTATATCTACACTTGGCCAGAAAGCGGCTTTTTCCGTACTCGCAGCGTGCGGAAAAAGTCACTTTATGGCCAGGTGTGGCATAATAGCTATTAAAATACTCATTACCATCCCTTTCGCTCAGTTATCATCAGAATTAATTCCAACGAAATTATTATTTTCATTTCGTAGTGTTATAATTCGGGCTATTTCGAGCCCAGGTATCGCGTTATGTATTCCTTCTGTTGCTCCGCTATCATTAATAATGCGGGTGTTTCGGAAATGTAGCGTAGGTTTGTACCTATTTCATAAGTTTATTTTATTTACGCGAGAATGTTTGGAAGCACTCAGCATCTTAAAATATGTATGAAATGTAACAACTTTCATTTAACTTCGTAATTGTGTAGGATAGTTCTCTGCGACTAAACAGTCGCACCAATCGCATCATTACCATCGCCACATTATGGATGAGCTCCCTATAGACTATGGAGTCGTTTTCGGTTATCTTATAGTCGCGTGCTTCTGCTATTTTTAACATAATAATCCTGATTGCTTCTATAAAACGGCAAATAATAGTGGCGATGGTAATGAAGCAAGCAAAACGGTAAAAAATCGCAGAGAACTACAAGGGTAGTTCTCTGCGATTTTTTACCGTTATTTTTTACCGCCGGAGATATCAAAAGTCAACTTTTTCAACTTTGAAGTCGAATATCTCGGTTATTTTTGATTTCAGAGAAAAGTTTTTTTCATAAAACATGCTTATTTTGGCGAATTCTATACGATCAAACAATAATAAATAGGTGTTATAATGACACCAACTTCCATCGAAATTTTTACGTCTTAACAATTTGTCAACTTTGAAGTCGAATATCTCGGACATTTTTTATTTTAGAAATAGAAGTTTTTCTACTAAAATATGCTTATTTCATTGTAAACTCGAAAATTTTATTTAGATGTGCCCTTTTGCGTTATTGCGGCAGAATAGTAAAGTTGCGCCCATTTTGTGCATGCCAATTACGTTTTATTGCACCTTTCATTTTGATGAACAAAATGAAATATTTTGCTTACCTACTGATTGCTTACCAAAATTTGATTAACCGTAGATCGCTTGATGCAGCTCAAATATTTAATTTGCTGACCAAAATAATTTAGAGCAGTTCAGTATATCATTAATTGCAGCCTGATTTATAAATGTTTGCTAACCATAAGTTGCTTCCCAACTAGCTATTTTGGCTGCCCAAATACATATTTCTGCTGACCAAAATATGAATATTTTGCTGATCGATTAAATGATACCCAATAATATTTATTATTGTTGAATAAAATTTGGATTTTCTTGATCTTGACAGTAACGTCGATATATTTTTTGTCGATAAAATAATTTACATCATCATTTCAGTATTCGTGCCCCGACTTAGCACACGTATGTCAATATGAAACAGACAAGCGAATGCGGCCAATTGTGGAACAAATTAAACAGCACGGCTTCTCATTAATAATTACTGTTGATGGATAACGGATAGTAAGCTGAAACTACACTAACCATATATCTACGCACTAGACTACATCATTATTATAATAACTGGCCAAGAGCATGTCGGACCATGCTCAGTGTAGGGTTCCATAGCCGTAACTATAAGGTAAAAAGTACGATGTAAAAAAGTACAACAACAAAAGAGCGTATCTTCATAGCAATTACGTCCTTTTGTTGAGAAGCGCAGTTTATCGGCAATAACTCAAAAACGGTTAATTCGATTTTGTTGAAAATAATTTTCGTTGAAAGTAATAATTAAGCGTTACCTTCGTGATTCTTTTCATATTTTTCGGACTTACGGTTTAGAAGATAGAGGGGGGGGGGGGGGACACAATTTACACAACTTTCGGAGCGATTATTTTCAAATATATTCTCTTAATCAAAAACATTACTTAGGAACCTTATAGTGGTTTTTAAAGAGCTGTCGAACTATGTACCACACGTTGATATTTGCTGAAAAAAATTTTTTTTCGTTTCTGTAACATGTATGGAGTGCCCCCCTAAAAATATTTATTATAGTTGTTTAACTACCAAACTATGTAGCGGCTTATACAAGACGCCTATATTCCAAATTTCATCAATATCCATCATGTAGTTTTTGAGTAAAATGCCTGTGACATACGGACGGACAGACGGACAGACGGACGGACGGACATGACGAAACTATAAGGTTTCCGTTTTTGCCATTTTGGCTACGGAACCCTAAAAAACGGGACTTAATCGCGTAAAAGGGCATTTCTTCAGAAATATGTCTGCGGTCACCTCATTCATCTGGCCCTTTTTCATACTAAATGCATGGAGACAGATGAAGTCGCAGACATATTTCTGGAGAATAGCCCAAAAACATGCTATTACCCCGGCACACAAACGTGATTATTAGTTCCGTCTTGTTATAATAATGATTGAAAATCCTGAAAGTTTAAATCAAGACTACATCACTCATGCTGCATTACAATATAGGCAACTGATCCGTTAATAAAGGAGATTGCCGACTTTTGGTACCAATATCGTCAATAAATTGTGTCACAACCAAAACGATACCAAAAACTTAGTTTTATTTTTTTAACCAGAGGGATTTTTTTATTACTGAATTTAAAATGGAAAATCTGAGATCAATTAAAAAAGAATTGTGTTGTACGATTTCCGCCGCCACCATGAAAAATGTATGATTTCCTTAAAACTACACTTAGATGGTTGGCAGTCCACAACTGTGCATTTTGCTAGAAACTTCCTGCCTCGCACGACTGAACTGTGGAATAAATTGTCGCCTGCAGTGTTTCCGGACCGATTCGACCTTCAAACCTTCAAGAAAAGAGCGTACTCCCACCTGAAAGGCCGGCAACGCACCTGTGACTCTTTTGGTGTTGCAGGTGTCTATGGGCGACGGTGATTGCTTACCATCAGGCGACCCGTCTGCTCGTTTGCCCCCTATTTCATAAAAAAAAAAAAAAACTGTATTTGACAGAACAAAATCGGTCAAAATCTAAAAGGCCTATGACAGTGGCACCACCGTCTACGCGAATGTATACAAAAATATTAATACCATAAAACTCCGCGGTTCTTTCTTATACGAACTGCATTGTAGGTAGCTCAGATAAATTCAATCCAGCTGTCATGTACCCAAAGTAACATGTTTGTCTTGTTCTTTCTAATACAATCCATTATCTGTGTAATTTTCTTGATCTTAACAAGAAAGTTGACAACTTGACATTCTGTCTTATTCTAAGTTTAAATATAAGGTACTTTATAAGACACTTATAAGAACGTAAATCATTTTAAATTCTGTATTTGGTACAATTAACTCGTGATATTTCGCTGATACTTCACTATATACGAGACATTGAGCGTAAATGTAATGTTACAATATTTTTTTATCTCACGATGTATCAAAATAGTTTCAAAGAACTTTTTTTATAATAACATTTTAACAATCTGAATAGGCACAATAAAAAACCTCACACAGGTATCCGAAATTACATGTCATACGACTAAGTTAAGTGAAGTCTCGACAACGTCAGGAATTAAAGTTATTAGGTGATTTTTTAGGTTGTACGTTGTTTTGCCTAACAACTTTTTGCCTATTTTCGTTTTGCCTAATTTCATTTTGACTAATATTGTTATGCATAATTATTCATTTTGCCTAATTTTTATTTGAGTGAAACTCGTTTTGTATAATCCTTATTTTACCTCAATTTATTTCGTCTAATATTGTTTTGTCTAATTTTTTAGTTAGTATAATCTACATTTGTATAATGTTTGTTAAACATAATTATTTTTTGTCTAACATACATTTTGCATAATTTTGTTTGTTCTATACTTATTTCGTATAATGTTTCATTTAACCTAACCTAACCTACTTTTCTGACAGCAGTTCGTTTTTGTTGGGGGACGCAGTTCAAACCTAACCTAACCTACTTTTCTGACAGCAGTTCAGTTTTGTTGGGGGACGCAGTTCGAACCCTAACCTAACCTAACCTAATTGAACTTATGGTTTGAGTTTTTTTAATGCGGCACCGCCCCCCCGTCCCCCCTTTTCGTTTTACGCTCTAATAATTTACCCAAGCAGAGAGGCTTTATGGGCTGCTGTAAAAATATTATTTATGGTTTTGTATAATATTATTAGTATTAGACGCAGTTCAAACCTAACCTAACCTACTTTTCTGACAGCAGTTCGTTTTTGTTGGGGGACGCAGTCCAAACCTAACCTAACCTACTTTTCTGACAGCAGTTCGTTTTTGTTGGGGGACGCAGTTCAAACCTAACCTAACCTACTTTTCTGACAGCAGTTCGGTTTTGTTGGGGGAAGCCCCCCGACCCCCTTTTTCGTTCAGCCTATGTAAGTTTTTTGTTAAAGTCATTTCCCCCAACGGCCCCTTTGTTATAAACCAACCAAAGTTCTAGCACTTGTAAAATTTTCGACGAATGACTTTAAATCGGAGCGCATAACACATCCGCACACCACAGTTTTCTGGTAGCAGCTCGTTTTTAATGTCAATAGTGACTTTCCGTATCTCCGGCGCTGCGGGAACAGCAGCCCTTCCGCCCTTGCATGACGGCGCACGGTCACTTCGCTCGGCTCCGCAGCTTCGGCTTGTTGCCAGCCTCAGCCGCTCGCCTCACTCGTTCCCGCGCTTCGTCATGGCGGGCGAGGGCTGCTCTTCCTCCACGCCTCCGGCTTTATAAAAACACTCTAGGGCGCACTGTGTCGGCACGCGTCCTAACCAGCGAGAGCCCTAGATTCGGATTTTCGCAGGCTAATATAATATTCCATCATTGAAAATTTTACATTTTACAATCCGTCATTTATCTTGGTAATTATCAAATTTTGAGAAAAATTACCCATACAAAACACGCTTATTTTAGACAAAAAAAATTTAGTTAAAATGATATTCGGCTATATAATGATTAGTTAAAATAAGAATCGACAAAGTGAGTTTTAGATAAAATAATATTCGACAAAACAAGAGTTATGCAAATGATAATTTAGGTAAAACTAGTTTCGACAAAACAATAATTATGAAAAATGAATTTATACATATTGACTTTAGACAAAAAATTCATTATAGTAAAAGTTGTTAGACAAACTGAAATTAGACAAAAAAAATTTAGACAAGTCAAGGGAATACCGATTTTTTATTTGGCCGGTTGACAAATATTTAGACGGTTTGCTACGCAAAAACTAACTTCGAAATCTGGAAATCAATCTCAATTTCCTATGGATCCCCGAATACAATTTTAATGGGATTTAGTGATTAGGAAAGGTAGTTTCTTGTTCTTTAAGATACAGACGGTTTCGTGTTGACACAATGACTTTTGATTTAGTACGAGGCCCCATAGACGCGTCGGCAATGTCCTTTACCGCTGGCCAGAAAATTCCAATTTTCTGGCCGGGAAAAGACAAATTATATATCTAAAAAGTTAAACTGGTAAAGTTGGACAAGTTTTCTTTTATGAACGTTTGCAAGTGAAATTTACGATTATACCAATCGACAACAATATAAATACCAGAAACATATATACAGTAAGGTCACGTTTAATTTTTCTATATATTCGGTCTTTGCATCAATAATCGTAACACAGCGCTCATAGTCAGGACTTCAGGAGGTTCCTCTCTCTGCAGCCTTAACCACCGGTAGCTTGAGCCCTGCCCCGCTGTCAGCGGCACCCTTAGTTAGGTTTTTTTGGGTTCCGTACCTCAAAAGGAACAAACGGAACCCTTATAGGATCACTTGTGTGTCTGTCACAGCCAATTTGCTCCGAAAGTACTGGACCGATTGAGTTGAAATTTGCTACATATATTAAAGCTAATATCTACCCTTCACCGACCCAAACACGGACGTGTAACGGAAATATATACACTTTAAACATGAGGGCCACTTTTGGGTGGTCAACTAGAAAATTAAAAAAAAGCAAACTATATCATGTGATATATCAAATAAAAGAGCTCACAGTAAGAATCTCAAATAAATATTTTTTATAATTTTCATATAAATAGTTTTGAAGTTATTTAAGAAAATAGACAAAAATTTACCATCCCTCCTTATCTCCGAAACTATTGAACCTAAAATTTAAAAAAAAAATACGAAAAATAATCCCATACCTATAGATTACAGAAAAACTTATAAAGCTGCACATAAAACTATTATATATCAAGTATTGAATAGGTACTTGATATTGAATAGTTTTATGTTTTATGTGCAGCTTGTCTCAGAGGAAGTGTATGAAATCAAGTATCTAGGCAAAGATACAGCATTTGACGGAATGTATTTATATTTTGTATTTGCATGTTGTATTTTACTTTTTATAAATATATTACAAAAAAGCTAACTTAAAAGAATAAAGATATAACATCGTAATAAAGACAATGTAATTTAATCACATTAAATACCTACCAATTACTTTTTTTTATCAATCCGTACAATAAGAACCTAGAATATAATTCAATTGTGGTTGATCCTGTCTGGGCGGCGGATCGGGCTAAATTGAATTTTCTTTGCGCTTGATTTTTGTATTACAATTACAAGAAGAAATGAAAAGTTGCTATTGAAATTGAAACCAAAGCCATGGTTGCGTAATTTCAATGAATATTTGGTACCTAACATTTGCCCGGAGCTTCGCCCGCGTTATACCTACCCGTTATAGGGAACGCGCACGAACTAAACGGCAAAAGAGACACGGGCGGACAATAATGGAAACTATCGCCCCTGTCAAATCAAGCTGTCAATGTCAATGATAATATGTAAGTGTCAATGTCAAATATAGTAGTCGTAGCTACACTGACATTAATCGTCCTTCAACGCGATAAATTAACGTTATTAACGGCGTTTTCGTCATTGTGGCCCCAGCATGAGAGGGTATATGATTTAGATTGGCGGTACCAGTTGGCAGCACCTTCGTTGTGCACGTTCCCCATTGTCCCAAGAGAACTCTTTACCAGAATATAAAGGATCCTATCTTTCAATCTAGGACTTGGTCTACTTGCGTGCCAAATTTCAGCTCAATCTAAGTTGCTATCCCGTTATTTAGTAACAAACATCTAAACATCCAAACCTCCAATCATCTTCTCAAACTTTCACATTTATAATATTAGTGCGATGTGATGTGATAGTGTGATAATATTAGTGGGATACCAGTGGCTCTGTGAACTGTAGACCTCGTGAGTCTATCAATCTCCATGGCACACTAAAAATTCCATGTAATTGTTTTGGCTCTTTGACAACTTTCTTCTGAGATATGTTATAGAAACACCTATCAATAATAGAAATATTAGTGAAAAAACCACTTCAATATCATAAAAACTCACCGAGATACTACAATGTTAAAATCACATTTTTAGACTTCCCAAGTACATGCCAAACGCCTCCAACTGTGCGCCTACCATGAGTTGAGTGTACGATCGGCGCTAGCGAGTTTCTCGTATCGAGAGTCAGTGCACCTCTCTCGCACGCGCCAATAGTACGAAAGAGATAGAATGTCATCGAGCGCTCGATACTCGCTAGCGCCGATCGAAAAGTCAACTCATGGTAGGCACACTGAAGCCCATTATAACGTGACGTCACGAAGACATACGTTGTTTGGTTGCTTCCGCAAGAACTTTTGTTTTGCAACAATTATAAAACTTGCGTTTATCCTAACGGTTTTATAACAAAAGTTACCACACATTTTATGCATTATTTTGATGGTACTAATAGTTGTTAATAATTTTACAGTTTTAAATGGACTTATCCACCCAACTTTGCAGGCTCATAAAAAAAGTTAGACGTTAGTTATCAAACTCAAAACTTTAACATATTTCCTTATTTTAACAGGATCGTATATATTTTTTTAAATTTCAGTTACAGTCAAGTACCCAATTATCGAACGGGCTCACAAAATTTCATGAGAAACGATTAACAAATGCGACCTTTACCATAAGCTCGGGGTTTTTTACCCAAATGTAGGTTAACTTTGCCCACCTTGTAAATCACATAAATCTCAACGGCCATTCTCACGAAGTATGACTGCGTCTAATTACCGCGTCTCCATACATTTAGTATGAAAACAGCGTCGCGGTAATTTATTGTCCGTGAGTATATCAAACGGTGTATTATTCAGAACACGAATAGGACAGAATTATGACATATTGTCGGGGTGCATTAACAGCCCCTACTCTCATGAGTGGTTGTCATCTAAAGATGAAGATTACTCAGACACGTAGACACACCCATACAAAGATAATATAATATTAAGTACCGTCGTAATAAACGATATTTTTCCATAAGAGATTCAAGGTAGATGCTTCTTAAGGCACTTGTCTTACTAAAAGCGAGGAAACGGTGACAAATTTATAAATGATATACATATATATATATTTATTTACTTATTATGAGGTCAATCAATCAATTATTGAATTTAAAAAATCAGCCACTGGTTCCCAATTTTGTCAATATCTAATTTGCTTACATACTATAGTACTTAAAATATTCTGCAAGAAAATTAAATTAAAATGGGTGCTCATTTGATGGATGCGTGCTTATTTGATTCTTATTCAATTCGAACCGTTGGTAGAAATAAGTATAACCTATATACCTATAAGGCAATTGAGCACCTTATTCTACAGCTTTTAAGGAAAATGTACGCCAAATCTGGACCGGCTTGCCCAAGGATATCTTTTACGCCACGCTACTGCTATATACCAACTTTTTATAAATACGTCTTATAATAAATTAATCTAATATACCAAAAAAAATTGAAATTTATGCGTTAAAAGTTTTGCTATGTACGTTAAGAAAATATTTTTCCCCGTATGGTTCAAAATAAAAATAAAAGTCACATAAATTCTTTGACAGGTGTCTGCGTACCAAAATATTGTTTCAAAAGTTTTACAAAGCGAGTAAGCGAGCGCTTGCATTATAATGTATTTGCTGAATAACAGAATAAACAATGAGGCTATTTAGTAAGAATTGGTGTATTTTTAATTGTCTTGCTGAATTAAAACCAGTAGGTTCTTCATTTATTTTGTTATCATCACTGTAAGTGTAGACTGTAGGGATTGTCAAAAAGAAAAGGCCGGAGTACACAAAGACGATTTATTATCAAAAAACGTATTACAATTAGGGAATGTCACCGAGAGGTCGCGCGCATAGCTGCGCGAGTAACAGCGGACTGCCCGCTTTTGCATGGTAACAGGTTTAGATACATATGTGACCATTCTAATAGTCTAAGATCCCAGTATACAACGACCTTCACCGAGCTGGTTAATGGATGAAAAGTATTTTATATTGAATTAAATATGTTAATAAATATATTGCAAGTGGGTTGCCTAAAAAAATTCAGTCCAGAATATGATTATTTAAAAATTAAAAAAAATATTTTTTTTTAACTTTTCACCGTTTTGTTTAATAGACAAATGACATACCAATCAAAAGTATGAAGCCTGTAGAATATGCAAACGTTAGGTTGCCTATATTTTTCCCGTCATAACTTTTGGGTTGCCAGGCATAAACAGGTACATCATATTAGTAATTTGCACTGGTCTGGTTAATGAATAAACTTTATGCCAAAATAAAGATAATTTTATTACGAACACGGTGATTTAGGGTTGCCTGCGCAAAATCAGTCCTGAAGTGCGGTTGTCGAGTTTTAAAAAGTCAAAGCCCTTCAATCCCGGTTGCGTTAAGTTTGCACCTGGTTGGTATGTGATGCCAAGGAAACCAGGTGCAAACTTACCTCAACCGGTTAATATGAAAAAATTAGAATGAAGTCGGCATGGGTACATCGATATTAGTGATATGCATTGGTCTGGTTAATGAATACACTTTATGCCAAAATATAGACTATTTTATTACGAACACGGTGGTATAGAGTTGCCTGCAAAAAATCAGTCCTGAATTGCGGTTGTCGAGTTTTAAAAAGTCAAAGCCCTTCGGTTGCGTTACGTTTGCAGTATGTGATGCCAAGGAAACCAGGTGCAAACTTAATGCAACCGGGATTGAAGAGCTTTGACTTTTTGGCATTTTATTTTGGCATAAAGTTTATTTATTAACCAAACCAGTGCAAATCACTAATATCGATGTATCCGTGCCGACTTCATTCTAAATTTTTCGTATTAACTGGTTGAGCTAAGTTTGCACCTGGTTTCCTTGGCATCACATACCAACCAGGTACAAACATAACGCAACCGGGATTGAAGCGCTTTGACTTTTTAAAACTCGACAACCGCACTTCAGGACTGATTTTTCGCAGGCAACTCTATACCACCGTGTTCGTAATAAAATAGTCTTTATTTTGGCATAAAGTTTATTTATTAACCAGACCAGTGCAAATCACTAATATCGATGTATCCGTGCCGACTTCATTCAAAATTTTTCGTATTAACCGGTTGAGCTAAGTTTGCACCTGGTTTCCTTGGCATCACATACCAACCAGGTGCAAACTTAACGCAACCGGGATGGAAGGGCTTTGACTTTTTAAAACTGGATAACCGCAATTCAGGACTGATTTTTCGCAGGCAACTCTATACCACCGTGTTCGTAATAAAATAGTCTTTATTTTGGCATAAAGTTTATTTATTAACCAGACCAGTGCAAATCACTAATATCGATGTATCCAGGCCGACTTCATTCTAAATTTTTCGTATTAACCGGTTGAGCTAAGTTTGCACCTGGTTTCCTTGGCATCACATACCAACCAGGTGCAAACTTAACGCAACCGGGATGGAAGGGCTTTGACTTTTTAAAACTCGACAACCGCAATTCAGGACTGATTTTTCGCAGGCAACTCTATACCACCGTGTTTGTAATAAAATTATCTTTATTTTGGCATAAAGTTTATTCATTAACCAGACCAGTGCAAATTACTAATATGATGTACCTGTTTATGCCTGGCAACCCAAAAGTTATGACGGGAAAAATATAGGCAACCTATCGTTTGCATATTCTACAGGCTTCATACTTTTGATTGGTATGTCATTTGTCTATTACACAAAACGGTGAAAAGTTAAAAAAAAATATTTTTTTTAATTTTTAAATAATCATATTCTGGACTGAATTTTTTTAGGCAACCCACTTGCAATATATTTATTAACATATTTAATTCAATATAAAATACTTTTCATCCATTAACCAGCTCGGTGAAGGTCGTTCTATACTGGGATCCTCTACTATAATTATCGACCTTAAAACTATGGCATTAAAACTAAAAACAGATTGACAATGGTTTCCGAGATACTAGAAAAGAGCGCATCGCTAACAGTAAGATAGTAAAATATTTGAAAAAAAATCCACAACTAACCGCAAGCCTCATTCCTCGGCCAAAGTCAGAGTCAAAGTAATTTATTCTTAAATTTAGGCATATGAAAATGCACCTATGAATGTCAAGATTTACCACCGGTTCCAGTGTGAAACCTCTGCCCCGAGAAGAACCGGCTAAGAAACTCGGCGAGGTATATTTTTTTCAAAACAGTCTTACAATTAGGGATGTAACGATACCGATACCGATATATCGGCCGATATATCGGTATCGCCGATTATATACAATACAACCGATATTTGAAGAGCGTCGAGCGCGAAAAGAATTTGCTGTATGAAAAAATATCTGCAAAAAGTAATTTCAATTACTGACATAATTTATGTATTGGTCTGTGCAATGATAATTACTATGTTCATTAAATCTATGGTTCTTAATAGAAAAAAAAAATTTGGAGTTGACAATTTATTTAATTTTATTTTACACTTTCAAGGTTGACTCTCTGTTAAATATAGCCAAGTTTTAGGTATAATAAGGACAGACAAATATCTGAAGTTCATACTTCATTATTTAGCTAAGATATCGGTAGGTATCGGTATCGTATCGGCAAAACCCGAGCAATTAGTTTTTCTTTTACGACAAATCTAAATTTAGAGTCTGTGAGTTCTGTAATTGTTTTTGGAATTTTGTCATATAATTTAACACAATTTCCCAGCAATGAGTTTCTTGTTTTTGCCAGTCTGTAAAATGATTCTTTAAGTTTTCCAGTGTTTCTGGTAACGTTTGGCTTATCAAAATTCGTTTTAAAACTGTGTAGATTATTTCTAATAAACATTATTGTTTCAAATACATCCAGCCAAATGATATCCAACGCAAAGCAAATGTAGACCCCCATGTGGATTCCCATCTAAGTTCAAGTTTAGTCGGTGTAGTTTATTATGTCTTCATAATATTATTTATTTATTGTTATTAATTAACAATCACACATTTTCCATAATACGTAAAATTGTCATAACGCCTATATAAAATTTTAACTTTCAAATAGAGAGATATTTGAGAGCTGAAACTTTGTATAGGCGTTGTGAAAATTTTACTCGTGTATTTTTGAAGCTCGTAACTACCGCAAAGCTTAGCCCATTTTAAGAAGATTTTATTCGACTCACGCCTCTACTGTAACTAGTTAGTCTAGCTTCACTAATCCCTTGCTCACGGTGAGTCTGAGCCCTAAACCTCTTGCATAAAACAAGAGCACAACCCAACCTGGTGGCGGCCGGTAATGAGAAGATTCCAGATTTATGAGTCCGTGTAGGGTCAAGGGTGACTCGTCTAGACTAGGAGCCTTGGTTTAGATTATCTCTGAAGTTACTGAACAGAAAAATCTGTAATATTCCGATTATTAATGTCATGATAGCATGATAAAACAAAAATAAAACGGTTTTCCTAACTTGCAGCGTTTTTTAGAAATTTGCAAAAATCGTAAGACAAACTTATTTGCTCCTATACTAACCGCGACATATATGTCGATGTATGGGGACAACAGTTTTTCAAGAGCAAAGTTAAGTTTGTTCCACCATACAGTTTATGGTCTAATTGACACGCTACAAACATAAAAAAACATCGCAGTAGGTAGGTACATTGCGGCTTCAAATAAACTTTAAAGTTTACTAAAAATTAAAACATAAGTTATTTTTAAATGTCGCTGAACAAATGTTGTTCAGTTTGAGGAGTACAGTCTACGTTTTAATTATTTGTTCCTAGTACAAGCAACACATGCAGCAACACAGCATATACAGGGTGTCCCTAAAACCAACTTTGATACGAAAAGGGCTGATAGACCAGCTCATTAGACAACAGATTTAGTAAATTTGACCTCAGTAAAAATTTCTTAGTTTTCGAGATATTGACGTTTTTGCAAAACTCGTGCTAAGTGATACCCTGACTCGGTTATTTGAGTGTCATGACTAAAATATCAAGTATTTTATTTTTTTAAGTAAAGTTATTTTATTAAGGAGAGTATTTTTGTAAAAAAATATCATTATCTCAAAAACTATTACAATATTTAGTAAATGTTATACGATTTTAGAAACTACAAAAAATGCGCCATTTTTTTACGTCATGTGCCAGGTTGTGTTCGTACTTTTTTTTTTACCACCTTCGTTCGAAATCAGACGTGAAATTTGGAAAAATCTGAAAATTATTTTTGATATTCTACTGTGGCGACACCATGAAGAAATTAACAGAAATAGGAATAACGTTCAATAGCATAGTTATCTGGCTACCCATATCAAAAACCAGATTTGAAAAATACTTGATATTTTAGTCATGACACTCAAATAACCGAGTCAGGGTATCACTTAGCACGAGTTTTGCAAAAACGTCAATATCTCGAAAACCAAGAATTTTTTACTGAGGTCAAATTTACTTAATCTGGTGTCTGATGTGCTGGTATATCAGCCCTTTTCGTATCAAAGTTGGTTTTAGGGACACCCTGTATATATACGCAATGATAATTTGCCTAAATAATTACGTACATTATTTAGGCGATAATATCTGTATATTGTCAATTTTAATAGAAAGTCGGTAATTATGCTTTTTACATAATAAATATTATTATTTCGGAAATTAAATCTCTACCACCAAATACATAATACATAATGATACAATCAGCGTAATTGAAACAATAAAGCATAATTTAGATTGTATTTTAGTTACTCGTACCTACATACATAATAGTAAGTTTATTACGTTGTATGATGACAAAACTGATAAGAAAAATAATAGTTGGGAGCTGCTTTTATTTCGCGCTGCATAAGCAATTACTCGTTTACTGATCTTAGTCGTAGCCAGATTGTGACTATATATATAAAGCTAAGCTTTTAACACAATAAAGGTACTGTATTAGGCGCTAGTCCCACCGCCGGCGAGTAAACGAGTAGTTGGGCGAGTAACAGTTCATTACGGGCTGACCAGGCACAGTGTGATCAATCGACCTTTCCAGATCCGCAATGTAGCATTAATATCTGGGAGATGCAGATCAGAGCGAGGAAATTCTTCAAATATTATGGTCATACCTATACCAAAGTATAAAGACGAACACCCCTACTTCGGCCGCTTAGGAGCGCGCGACACGTATTCACATCAACGTGCTATCGCGCGTCTGTGTGAGTGCGATCCATACTGGAGCATTCTTACGCATTCTTAAAACTTTGCTTGTAGTGCGTTCGTACTTCGTACACGGCGCGCACACAAGCGCGCGATGTATCTTTTGTACGAAGAAAAATTACTGCTAGAGTCTGTGCGGAAAGAGAATAGGCGTGGCGGAAAACGGAACTAACCTAACCAGTATGGCCACAGAACAGAAAATACGGCACATACGGTAGAAAAGCATTACAGCGCCCCCCAAAATTAATCCTATCCTCTTTCCGCACAGACTCTATTATACTGTGCCTATAGTATATTTGGGTATGTTTACTGTAGTTCCTGCACTTGCTGGTTGTTCTTATTAATTGAAGAAGTCATTCATAGTTCTCTCAGATCTGACTCACTCCGCAATTTCGCCGCGTGGCCTCGAGGCCCCCTAAGGGGGCCTTAGCCAGTGACCAGAAAGACTACGCGTTATGTGATAGAGAGAGACAGTCGGATGCCGTGCGTTCCGTCCGGTAGTCGGACCTGAACGACAGCCTTATCAGGGAGAGAGACTTCTGTACCTCGTACTATTACTTATTCTGTGTATTCTGTGATTCATTATATCTAATACTATATATTTCTAAAAGCAAATTGGAAATATTATTGAACGATTCTTTTTGGCCGAATGGCATTAGCTACAGACGATTTGCGAAACGAGTACAGAAAGACGTACACGACCCGGTTCGCATGGATAGATCAACTAAAGATATGAATTAATGGATCATACTGTTAACCGAGATAATATTAAGTTCATTAGCTTCAACTGCAAGTCTGTAAAGACTTCATCTGAAAATATTCGTCATCTATGTAAGAATGCGGACATAATTGCATTGCAAGAAATTTGGTTACTTCCATTCGATATTCCATATCTGGGGACCATAGATAAAGATTTTGAATATACTGGCAAATCAGCTGTGGACATTTCAAATGGAGTTTTAAAAGGCAGACCCTACGGCGGTGTAGCGATCTTGTGGCGTAAGGGAATTTTTCAGTCAGTTTCAGTTGTGGACATTGGTAGTTCTCGTGTTACGGCTATTAAGGCATCATTAGGAGAGCGCTCAATTTTAGTTTTTAGCGTGTATATGCCAACAAACTCGATTGAAAACTTGCCGGTTTTCACGGAGTGCCTGAGTGAAATTAGTGCGGTCGTGGAAAGTATTGATGTGGAAGCAGTGTACATTTTGGGGGATTTCAATGCCCACCCAGGTGAGCTATTTTGCAATGAATTACGTAACTTTTGTGCCGAACAATCGTGGTTATGTGCGGACTTAGAACTCTTAAGCGGAATATCTGACTGTCATACTTTCGTTAGTGACGCTCACGGTAGTAAAAGGTGGCTAGACCACTGCGTGGTTTCCCAGTGCGCCTGGCGAACTATTTTAAATGTGTATATTGATTACAACGTGTATAGCTCTGATCATTTGCCACTGGTTATAGAATGTAATTTTAGTGTAATACGAACAAAGCGACCGCAGAGTGTGCAAATATGTAACAAAATAATATGGGGTGACCGAAATAGTGAGCAGACAGATATGTATCGTAGCATATGCAATAATAGACTACGACAAATAGATTTCCCTAGTGAATTAACTGATTGCTGTCATAGTATTTGCCATTGTGGAGAGCACAAAAATATCCTAAATAAAATGTATAGTGAAATTCTGCAGGCTCTTTCCGATGCTGCCATACAAAGTCATATTGATAATGTAACCTGCTCCAGACGGGAAAAACGTATATGTGGCTGGAATAAACATGTCCGCAGCGCTTACGAGGAGGCTAGGCTCAAATATGAAATGTGGCTTTGGTGTCATAAACCTACTAATGGGAAAATTTATGATGAAATGCGCGAAACTCGTAGAATATTTAAAAGCAAGCTGAACTGGTGTCTAAAGCATAAAGAACAAATTAAAATGGATATTATTGCTACACACCGGAAGGCAAAAAATTTCAGCAAATTCTGGAAAGCTACAAAAAAGCTTAATTTGAGGCCTGGCCTACCCGTGAGCGTGGCGGGCGTGAGTGAACCCCGGGATATTGCTACGGTATTCAGGAAGCACTTTACAGTAAAGTCCCCTTTGGGTCCGTCGCGTTCGGTGATCGATGCTGAGGCTAGTCAGGACAGGACAACAATTAATTTTACAGCTAAGCAGGTAGCAGCAGTTGTTAAAAATATGACCAGAGGAAAATCTCCCGGTAGTGATTGCCTTAGTATCGAACACCTCAAATATGCTGGGGTGCACTTGCCGAGAGTTTTGTCTATGTTCTACACACTTTGTCTAAGCCATGCGTACCTGCCTAATGATCTGATGAATACCATTGTAGTGCCTATAATAAAAAACAAGACTGGAGATATCGCTGACAAAGCGAACTATAGACCAATCTCTCTGGCAAATGTTCTTGCAAAAGTATTGGATAGCTTGCTTAACGCTCAACTTGACGACTACTTACATTTTCAGGACGGACAATTTGGCTTCAGGCCTGGTCTCTCGACTGAAAGTGCCATTTTGAGCCTAAAGCACGCTGTCCGGTACTACACTGATCGTAGCACTAATGTTTACGCATGTTTCCTGGACCTCTCTAGGGCCTTTGACCTAGTTTCTTACGAGGTCCTATGGAAAAAGATGAGGGATAGGAACTTACCAGTCGAGCTAGTGAGCATCTTTCAATACTGGTATGCCAACCAAAAAAATGAGGTACGGTGGGCCACTGCCTTATCCGACCCGTACGGGCTAGAATGCGGGGTGCGGCAAGGGGGGTTGTCATCGCCCAAGCTCTTCAATTTGTATATAGACGGACTCATCGACCAGCTCAGTAACACACATGTCGGATGCTACGTTGATGGTGTTTGTGTAAACAACATCAGCTATGCTGATGATATGGTGTTGCTGTGCCCATCGATGAGTGCTCTAAAAAGGCTACTTAGAATTTGTGAATGTTATGCAGCTAGTCACGGATTGTGCTATAATGTAAAAAAAAGCGAGTACTTGATCTTTAAGGCCGCCGGTAAACGACCTGAAAAGGTACCCGATAATACGCCTGCAATTACTCTTAATGGTGTTCCCTTACAAAGAGTATTTAATTTTAAATATCTAGGGCATTATCTAACCGACGACCTCAAAGATCAATTAGATATTGAAAGAGAACGCAGGGCACTGGCGGTTAGAAGTAACATGTTGGCCCGCAGGTTTGCTCGTTGCTCGGAAGAAGTGAAGATCACACTATTTAAAGCGTATTGTCAGAGCTTCTATACGAGCAGCCTGTGGTTTAATTGTACAAAAAAATCGCTCAGTGCCCTAAAAGTCCAGTATAATAATGGTAACCGGGCGTTGTTGGGGCTGCCCCGCTTCTGCAGTGCTTCACAAATGTTTGCAGAGGCACGCACTGACGGTTTCCACGCTATAGTGCGCAAGAGAGCTGCCTCGTTAATGCATAGAATGCGGACCAGCGCCAACAACATCCTAATGATGTTCGCGGCGAAGCCTGATTCCCCAATATATGGTCATCTGAACTGTTTGATGATAAGGGGATAATTGTAATATGTAGGTGCCTTTGTAGTTAAATTACTAACAATAGATATTAAGGTATTGTAGCACTAACAACATGGATCATAGTTATCTGAATAAAGAATTTAAATTATTATTATAAAATTATAAATTATAATACCCAACGCTTATCAAATATTCAATAGGTACATAACATTTGGCAACAAAATTCTAACATATATAGATACAAGAAATCAAAGTACATAGAAAAATTAAATGGTACTCACCTGTGGTCCAGACCGGGAATCGAACCCGGTACCTCTGGATTTCTGGGCCAGCGCCTTATTAATTAAATACTAACACATATGGACTCAAGGTCTGAAATAAATATATTCATTCATTAATTAATTCATTAATGTAGTGTAATTTACCCGCATTAAAAAAAAAACAAATAAAGAAACATGTGTCTTTCATATGTAGAACAAAATTCTAAGTTTAGAAAATTACCTGTACGTCAATGGAACGACCTCAAAATAAAGGTCACTCGTTCCTTTTCTTTCTTATTCCTAGAACTTATCCTACGGCTTGTTATAGGCCCTGAACTGTAAATAAATTATTCAACAGAAGCGATGGCTGCCGGTTTCGAGTTCTAAGCGCGTTCGTGAACAGGTTTCCACGTTAGATTATGTAATATAAATACTTTTCACGATGTAATAATGTACTGTGGTATATATTTCTTAGGGATTGGACTCAACCAAGCCACTTTAATCTTCTACTCGTATAGGAATTAACCCTTTTTTTCATCATCATCTCCAAAACAGCAAGTAATGATAAGGAACTACGTTTTGCATCATCTAAATTTGGAAAACAATCAGGATAACTTTTTGTGTCACTTAATCCGCTAAATAAAGTGCCAAATGGGATATTGATTGAAAAGAGCAATATTAATTTTGAAAAAGCTGCTTAATTTAGGGTCTATAGACAAATAATAGTGCATTACACAACTAGGGTGGTAATACAAAGAAAGGCCGAGATCGCAGAAGTTTGCGGTCCGAGCTGCAAGCGGGGGACGTAAATATGCGATCGAGGGTTTTCTTTATTACCTCCCGTGTTGTGTACATCATTTTATGACTGCACTTGGCCAGAAAGCGGCATAAATAAAATAAAAAGAACCTAAAATAAAATAGTAAATTATAGTCCCAATGACAGTGCCCCAGGGGGACCCACTTCGAAAGGGAATACTTATGTATAAGACATTGCAATCATTTTCACTAGATAATTAATTAATTCCATGTTTGTTTTATTAAGTGACATTATAGTTAAAGTTGAATAGAAGCAGTTCTGAATAAGTTGTCGATAATCAGTTCTATTATTTTATCAATTTACGCTCAAAGACCCAGCGAGATTGAACACTAAATAATCCTCTCGTAGAAGATAAACTGCGCCTCTGTTGAATTATTTAATTTGTTAAATGCAAAAATTAATAGATAGTCAATTGATCTAAATTGACGGTACTTATATAATAACTGCCCCGCCATTTTTTCCCTCCTTCTGTTCAGACTGTGCTAGGTGTCGGACGTATTAGCTTCCAAGTGACATAAAATTAAAATATAATATTTAAATAGTATCTAAAATTACTGCTTATTTTATTTGGATCCTAACCAAAATCCTATTGGTTATGGGCCCAGATCTTTGCTAAAGTAATGATAATTCTAATTAAATCAAATCAATCATTTAAAATTTACCGTTAATAAAAATGGATAATTTAAAATTAAAACGAAATATAAAACCGTTCGACGGAGAAAAATACAGCGTATGGAAGTTCCGAATTCGTGCGTTATTATGCGAACTGGACGTGATTACAGTCGTAGATCAAGATCCTGTACTACGAACAAGTGACTGGCAGAAGAAAAATCGGATAGCAAAAAGCATTATCGTTGAATATTTATCCGATTCCTATCTCGTTTTTGCAAAAGAAGACAGTACAGCCAAAGATATTTTGGAAAACTTGGATGCCTTGTACGAGCGGAAGAGTGTCGCAACACAGTTGGCATTGCGAAAAAAACTATTGGCACTCAAAGTACAAGGTGATGTACCCCTGATTAAACATTTCGCAAATTTTGAAGATTTGATTACGGAATTACTCGCAGCGGGAGCCAAATTAGAGGAAACTGACAAAGTGGCTCACTTGTTTTTGACACTACCCTCAAGTTATGACGGTGTCGTAACCGCGATCGAAACTTTAACGGAAGATAATTTGACACTAGCTTTTGTTAAAACGAGACTCCTAGACCATGAAGTAAAACTCAAAAATGAATCAGCTGATACAAGTGCGAAAGTTTTGCAAGTTCAAAGTACCCCTACTACTTCACGAAAAAGGAAATTTGAACAACCTTCTCAAATGTATAATAAATTCAAAAGGGACAATCGAGGAAAGAAGACAAGTTTCATGAAGTGTCATCATTGCGGCCGAAAAGGACACTTAAAAAAGGACTGTTACTACTACAAAAGAACAATTAATCAACAGAAAAATACTGAGCGAGCAAGAACCGTGCAAGCAGTTGAAATAAGTCAACAAAAGGCAGCAGACTACTCAGGATTTGCTTTTATGACCGGAGAATACCAAGTTGAAGAACCAGGAGACAAAATTACCTTCCTGCTGGACTCTGGAGCTTCAGATCACATCGTAAACAGGGAAGATCTTTTCTCAAAGGTTACAAGCTTAAACGTTCCTTTGAAAATTTCAGTTGCTAAAAATAACGAATTTATTTCAGCCAACAAAAAGGGAACACTGCATGTCACTAGCAACATGGGCGTTCAAGGAGTTTTGGAAGATGTGCTCTTCTGCCCGGAAGCCCCGTACAATTTACTGTCAGTCTCCAAAATGCAACGCGCCGGCCTGACAGTTGTTTTTGATCAACAAGGTGCCCACATATGCAAGGACGGTAAAGTCATCATGCGAGGTAGGTCAACTAAAAATCTGATTGCTTTGGATTTTGATGCTACTGTGAACATGTGTAACCCTGTTTCCCAAGTATGCGAAAATAATAAAAGTGATTATACATTGTGGCATCAACGATTGGGCCACATAAGTAAAAATAAATTCCTAGAATTAAAAAGCAATGATATGTTTACCGACATCAGTCAAATTGATAACATAATGCCTAAAGATGATTTGTGTGAGGCCTGCATAAATGGGAAACAGAGTAGATTGCCATTTAATATAGCAAAAGATAAAAATCATGTTAAACGGCCATTGTTTATAGTACATTCCGATGTCTGTGGGCCTATCACTCCTCCAACCGTTGACAACAAGAGCTATTTCGTGTTGTTTGTTGATCAGTTTACTCATTACTGTGTCACGTATTTATTAACATACAAGTCAGATGTTTTTGCGGCTTTTAAAGACTTTGTTGCCAAGAGTGAAGCACACTTCAATACAAAATTAGTAAATTTATATTGCGATAACGGTGGTGAGTACTTATCCACTGAAATGAAAGCCTATTGTGTAGAAAAGGGGATCACTTATCATCTAACAGTTCCCCGCACTCCGCAATTGAATGGTGTTTCTGAGAGGATGGTTAGGACAATTACTGAGAAAGCTCGTTCTATGTTAAATGGCGCCAAACTAGAAAAATATTTCTGGGGTGAAGCAGTATTAACTGCCGTTTACTTGATAAATATAACACCAACAAAAGCTCTCCTACTTTCAAAAACACCATTCGAAATGTGGCATGAGAAAAAACCCCAATTGAAGTATTTAAAAGTGTTTGGTTCGACAGTTTACGTTCATAACAAAACAGTCAAAGCTAAATTCGATGATAAATCATGGAAGGGTATACTTGTGGGTTTTGTACCAAACGGCTATAAAGTTTGGAACCCAATAAGCGAAAAGTTTGTTGTAGTCAGAGACGTAATCGTGGACGAGACTGATTTTGTACAGTCCAGGCCTTTGGCGCCTGAAGAGAATATTGAAAGTTCTCACAATGAAACTAATAAGCCTAAATTAGTACCTATAAAGTCCCGAATATCTGACAACAATAAATCAGATACGAGTAAATCTGATGACCATCAATGTCCAAATAAAATTCGCAAAACAAACCACGATTCATCTAGTTTTGACTCAACAAATGATAAGTCATCGCGGGTAAATGACACAGAAAACACAGAAGTAGATACAGAATTTAGACGGAGTGATAGGCTCAAAGGTCGTCCGCCCATATCTTACAAAGATCATGATGATGATTACTTATTAGGTGCTCAGTCTCTTTTGTGTGAAGTACCAACTTCTTTTAAGGAAATTAAAACCCGACCCGACAGAACACAGTGGGAAATTGCAATTAGAGACGAATTAAATTCTCTTTCCACAAATGAAACGTGGACACTAGTACCAAGGCCTAAAGATCAAAATATTGTAGATTGTAAATGGATTTTCACTATCAAAAATGATGAAAATGGCAGACCATTAAAATACAAAGCTCGTCTTGTCGCTAGAGGCTTTAGTCAACAATATCTGACAGATTACGACGAAACGTTTGCGCCAGTAGCCAGAATAGCTAGCTTCCGATTCATGATTGCCTTTGCCAACCAAAATGATTTATTAATCCATCATATGGACGTAAAAACCGCTTTTTTAAATGGCGAGCTTAAAGAAGATATATTTATGACCGTTCCTGAGGGTGTGGTTGGAAAAGACAATCATGTTTGTAAATTAAATAAATCATTATACGGACTTAAACAAGCAGCTAGGTGCTGGTTTGAGGTTTTTGAACGGTCGTTAAAAGAAAAAGGTTTCGTAAATTCAGCAGTTGACAGGTGCATATACGTCTTAGACAAAGGTGACGTTCGTAAAAATATTTATGTTGTGCTGTATGTCGATGATTTAGTAGTGATATGTGCTGAAATAGAGACAATGAATATGTTTAAAATGTACCTAATGAGTAAATTTGAAATGTCGGATCTAAAAGACATTAAGTTTTTCCTTGGCATAAAAGTTACTAGATCCAATGGTGAAATAACTTTGGACCAAAGTGCGTACATAAACACCGTGTTAAATAAATTTAATATGCACGAATGTAACCCAGTAAGTACCCCCTTAGAAAATAAATTAAACTATGAAGCGTTGAACTCCGACGAACAATATAACGCCCCATGTAGGAATGTTATAGGTTGTTTGATGTACATTATGTTATGTACTCGGCCAGACTTAAGTACAAGTATTAATATACTGAGCAGGTATACAAACAAAAATAACAAAGAGCTGTGGCAGTGCCTTAAAAGAGTACTAAGGTATTTAAAAGGTACCATTTCATTGAAATTACATTACAAACGGTGTGATTTTAATGATATTCTGTCTGGTTATGTAGACTCTGATTGGGGTGGAAATGATATACATGATAGAAAAAGTACAACCGGGTATTTATTTAAATTGTTTGATCAGTGTACCATAACCTGGAATACAAAGAAACAGTTGTCTGTGGCAGCCTCTTCGACCGAGGCAGAGTACATGGCTCTCTTTGAGGCTGTGAGGGAAGCACTATGGCTTAAGTCATTGGCAATTAGCATTAATTTAAGAATAGATAAACCTATTATCATTTATGAAGATAATAAGGGGTGTATAAGTATTGCCAACAACCCAGTAAACCATAAACGGTCGAAACATATAGATATCAAATATCATTTTTCCAGGGAACAAATTGAAAACAAAGTAATTAAATTAAATTACATTCCCACAGGTCAGCAGCTGGCGGACGCTTTGACTAAGCCGTTACCACGGGTCACCTTTCAAGATATGAGAGGAAAAATGGGTTTGAAATAAAACAAAACATTTCTATAGTGTATATTAAAAATGAATAATAAGTGATTGATTATATACATGTTGAATTATCATAAGAGTGAAATTGAATTGGTTTGATTAGGTTTTTCCTGGGTTTTCCCTGATCCATGCAACAAATGTTGAACCAATATAAATGATTGTACTTTCCCAGGTAACTTGGAAGTTATATATGATCTGTTTAGGATTGATTTTTGATATGTGAAACAGTGATTAATTTTTGAGGGGGCATGTTGAATTATTTAATTTGTTAAATGCAAAAATTAATAGATAGTCAATTGATCTAAATTGACGGTACTTATATAATAACTGCCCCGCCATTTTTTCCCTCCTTCTGTTCAGACTGTGCTAGGTGTCGGACGTATTAGCTTCCAAGTGACATAAAATTAAAATATAATATTTAAATAGTATCTAAAATTACTGCTTATTTTATTTGGATCCTAACCAAAATCCTATTGCCTCCATATCTGATTTTCTTGCATTTTTCGGGCTTAAATCTTTATTAGGATTACTGTTTTTCTCAGCCTATTTTAGTGATAAACTTTCGTCTTACTTAAAAAAAAAGAAAATTGAAGTATTTTTGACTTGATGCGCTAACATGGAATTATTTACAAAAGGACTATCAATACAAAAAGGAAGCTCTGAAGAAAGCTGAAGATAGGGATACCTAGAAAAAATAACTTATCTTACGTATTAACCAAATCAAGAAAGAAATAAACCCAGTGTCTATATTATGACAGTTGAGGTGATCAAAGGGATAGTAGAAAGAGAGATGAATAGAATTTTCTCAATCGATAAAGGACCTTATCCTATTAAATTTATAGTGAAGATACACTTCAAAACAGTTTTGGTATTTATTTAAGTCAGTAAAGAACGAACAAAAATACATACATTTTAAATAAACCGTTATTTTATATATTTTATACAACGAGTCCACCGCGATAAGTAATAATTTACTATTGATTTCCGAAATTTCGATACAGTTGTGTACGACGTTGAGTGTGTAAGTGCTATTATGTTCAAAGTGCGAGAGTATAAAGTGTTAAATATTTAAGACATTTTTATAAAGATTATACGATAAAACAAATAAGTACAGCAAATACCTGAACCCTCGATTCACGCCCACTACTCGGGCAAGGTCGGCATCAAATTGCCCTTTCCTCCGGCGGTACCGCCGTTACGTCGGCGCTCCATTATTTGAATAAAAGTTAGGGCCCCCGCGGGGCACCGGGCGCTGTTTTATTTTAACGCAAGACGTGTCTTGGGGCCGGTTCGAGGCCGCTATATCCCACACATGGGTAGAGGCCTCTATGTCGGCGCTCCATTTTTGAATAAAAATAAAGACGCACCCGGGCCTTGTGCGCTGTCTTGGACCGATCCGAGGCTGCTTTATCCCACACATGAGTATGAGGCCTCTATGTCGGCGTTCCGTTGTTTGAATAAAAATTACGACGCTTCCGAGGCGTTGTGCGCTGGTTTATTTTAACACAAGACGTGTCTTGGACCGATCCGAGGCTGCTTTATCCCACACATGAGTATGACGCCTCAATGTCGGCGTTCCAGTTTTGAATAAAAATTAAGACACTCCCGAAGCGTTGTGCGCTGTTTTATTTTAATACAAGGCATATTTTGAGGGCGGTCTGAGGGCGCTATATCCCACACACGAGTTTGAGGACTCCCGTAGCTAAATAACGTCGTGTGATTGATTACATCATAAACATATTACTTAAAGCTCATTTACAATGGTAACATTATATTCATATTCATATTAATTTATTTAGTTTGTTTGTTCTTATCATGACGTAGGCAAATTAAATCTTATGAAAACAGTTTGTAGGTATTTATGTAACAAGTAGGTTGCATTGCAACCGATATTTTGTTTATGATTTTAACCGGCTTGAAAACCTGTCATTCAGTTATTATTATTACAATCGAAGACGTCCTTCAGGCTGCGTTTCCACCAGGGATCTGCGAGGATGCGTAACGAGGGATGTGTTTGTCATGAACCAATATAGGTAATTTCACGAAAGTTGAGGCCACGCACACAACAACACAGTCATGTAATGACAGCGGGATTTTGAAATTACTGTTCTTTTTTCGTACCCATAGCAGGTTCAACAGTGAATTGCAAGATGGACCAAAAAGTTTGTTTAAACTATAGCCTTGTATTTATTACTCACTCATTCATTTCATTCATTCACTTTTTTGCAATGAGTACTTCATGTAGCTGTGTGTGTAATCATTGACCTCAACTCTCGTGAAATGACCTATATAGGTAAGTATAAAGATTTCCAAAGCTACGACAATGACCCTCAGTACTCAGGAAACCGATACAACAAGGGGGGTTATTTGGAGATCGGTTTTTTTGAATTTAGAATGTGTGCAAAGAGCTTGTACGGCTACCGGTGTCACGCGATAGTTTCCAGGATCTTTTACTGGCTTGTAAACAATTCAACCTTCTTTAATAAACAACGAGTCCCGACTATGAGACACTGACATGACTATGGAAGACGCTGAATGTCAGTTTTATATTAAGTCAGTTATACACATAACAATGACTATTTTCGTTTTTTTTTTTACTGTGTGGTATAATACAAACTTGTTTTTCAAACTAACGGTTTACTTTTATTTAAATGCAGTACTTACTGATAAGTATGTTTCACGTAAAAACGTCATAATTATATTGATTGATTTACGAAATCACGGAAAAAAAGATAATCTATAATTAAACAAAATATTTAACACGTAAAACACAAAAAAAAATTGTGAGCGTGTAGAAGGAATAGATTTCAACTAAATTCTGCCCGAAAAGCTGGCAAAGGCAGACATAAAGCACTCCATGTAATAAGTCACAATGTAACTCTCTCGAGATTTTCTAAACCACTTTTCATTTTGGTCCATCCAATATTGATAAAAGCCTCGAACGTACAATACCCTAATTTTAGGGTTCCGTTTCAAAAAAGGTGGCAGTGGAACCAATTTGTAGTACCTATCGTTGTTACTACCTGTACTGGACTTTTAGGTATTTAAAAAAAGTTAAACAAAAAAACCACGTGACTCGGGTCGTTCAGCCAATGGTATTGTGCCACAGATACACAACCTTGCTTTGATTGGCTGAACGACCCGAGTCACGTGGTTTTTTTGGTTACCTTTTTTTTAAACGACGACCGCTTTAGCTTAGTTGGTAGTGACCCTGCCTGCGAAGCAGGAGGTCCTAGGTTCGAATCCCGGTAAGGGCATTTATTTGTGTGATGAGCACGAATATTTGTTCCTGAGTCATGGATGTTTTCTATGTATTTAAGTTTTTGTATCTCTTAAATATATCGTCGTCTAGTATCTATAACACAAGCCTTATTGAGCTTACTATGGGGCTAGTTCGATTTGTGTAACATTGTCCACTAATAAAAAAAAAAAAAAAATATATATATATATATATATATATATATATATATATCTAAAAGTACAGACTATATATTTGCCACGTCGTCGCATACGTCGAAAGTATTAAGACAGACAAGTAGTCAAACTTCAGCAGTATACGGCGCGCGATACGTATTCAAGGTCGAGGCGTAGACGGCGCAATTCGTACTGGAGCATTCTTACGCATTTGTAACTTGTAGTGCGTTCGTTCACGGCGCACACACACTCACCGCGCGATGTAACTTTTGTACGAAGTAGAAATGGGGATATTGACTAATGTTGAATTTTACAACATAATATAGTCACATGGATTGGAAAATACTAAATTATCATGACACAGAAGAAATAAACAAAACATACTTATATAAAAAATATAAAGTTATGAAACCGCAAAGTTTCAAAAAAAATCGTAAAGTCAATTTCGGAATGCTTAAGTAACACGGAAAAAATAAATGTATGACAACTATGTGCTTAAACGCAGTTCTTCGTGCTCAAAATGGCAAAATGCTATTTTTTTCATACAGACTTAGTACAGCGAGGACAAGAGATGACGTCACAGGGTGCGTCCGTTTTCTATGGGCCGTTTTCAACGCTCGGTGCGGTCGGCTACTTTTGATTGCAATTTGTGATTGTTATAGTAGGTAATCCAAGTGTAGTAGTTATAGGTATATATTTGTTGCTCATAAATAGTAGAATCCATTTACATCAGAAACAAAATTTAGGACACAAGCCTATTACTGCTATTATACTTTGCCCAGGCCTGCTTTTATAGATGAGAGTGAATGGCCTGTAGTCCCCACGCTGGCCCAGTGCGGGTTTGGGAACTTCGGTATGCGAACCAAAAGGTGTATGACCTTTGAAGTGTCCAGAGACATCGTAAATTAGTTGCGTCAGTTAGCAAAGTCCATGTTGATAAGCGAACCACCTTCGCTTGTCGTACGATGAACCAGGGATGTCCAAGCTACGGTCGAGCCGTTCCAATCCGGCCCGCGGGAAGAAATCGGGAGGGCCTATGATCCGGCTCGCGAGACATTCTAATTCGGCCCGCGGCACAAAATAAGAATCACAGAAGTCGCACGCAAAGTACCTACAGATGATGTGAGACACAGAGCAAAAAAATCGGTTTAGTCCGTCAGTTAGATTATTAAAAAATATTGGACACGTATTTTTTCTTTTGT
The DNA here is from genome assembly GCA_947034925.1 of Eudemis profundana. Classification (NCBI taxonomy): domain Eukaryota; kingdom Metazoa; phylum Arthropoda; class Insecta; order Lepidoptera; family Tortricidae; genus Eudemis; species Eudemis profundana. Next base: position 19,980,471 of record OX344805.1, on the reverse strand, counting down.
TTGACAAACAAAAAATGACGAAGATAAAGTACTTAAAAGTTTCGAGTGACGTCACTCCTAGGTACAATTTTCACCTAGGAGTGACGTCACAAGCCCCCACTCCAGAAGTTTGATGATCTCTTTGTCTATTTTTAATATTTTGATAAACCAAAAAATACGTGTCCCATATTTTTCCATAATCTAACTGACGGACTAAATAGAATTATATATTTTTAACCCAGTCGTCATCCCCATTATATAGTTTTTTAGTTGATTCAGATTTTGGATTTTTTTTAATGAGCATAGTGGAGCCATGGGGTTTCACAGGCGAGCCACTAGTAGTAATTATTTGTTCTTAAACCCTATCCATTCAAAGTACTATGCATATTACTTTGCATAGACTCCACTAACCAAAGGTTGTCTGGAAGAAATCGCTCCTTAGCGAAAAGACCGCCTATTGTTTACTACTGTTTTTATGTTTGCAACGTCATTTTCTTTTGGTGTGCAATAAAGTATGATTGTATTGTATAGTGCGAAAGTGGCAGGTCAAGTTCTGTCACGCGACATTCGAAGTCGCGGCCAGTTATGCAGTTATGCTACAACTAGCCTAGCTTGTGAGTCAGAACCCTCCGCGGGCGAGTCACTCTCACTTGCCGGCTTTATTTACTTATCTCCGTGATTCCATTTCAACGAATTTGACACTTGAGCAGGGCAGGGCCTTTGATACGACGACAATAGGCTTTCCTCTTCACTGTTTCGGTTGGCGTGACATAGCGATCAAGAGACCAAAGGGTATGGCCTTGTAATAATAATGTCCTCAAAAGTGTCAAAGTTTGTCAGAGCAGCAAGTTTTCGACATTCAAAGAGTTTTCAGAGTTGATAATAGCGCCAACCGACAGCACTATGGAGAAAGGTATTTTTTGCGGATAAAAAGCATATTAAAAAAATATTACAGAGACATTTGGAGTCAAATGTAAATAGGAATCTCTTTGCTTATTGAGGACAATCAGTGATGAACTGAGATTTAAGTAAAAAAAAATTGGGTACGGTAATCAGGTCACGGTAATAACTAATAAGTAATCCAAACTGATTCCGTCGCATTTAATTGCTACCAAGTTTTTAGTTTTTAAAAATAGTGTACAAAGATTAGAACTTTAAATTAACTACTATATTATTTCTTGTTACCGTTGTGTGTTCAAATTAAAAAAATAGTATGGTAGGTAAGTTTATTACATCAAGGTATCACCACAAACGAATTATTGTAACAATTTTAAATTGCTAAAGATTTTTATTTTTTTTCTATTTAAAACTAAATTTTAGCCCCCGTCAACCCCACGCTATTTTCTCTTCATAAAAACGGATTATATTAGGTTTATGCCATGGTTGTTTCTTCCTATTTGCGATCCTACACAAAATAAATTCCACACAACTGAATTTAATCACATGCTTAATGCTTTGCAGTCGTTATTTCTATGCAATCTTGTTTCTTCCTAGTAGCGATTCTGCACAATATGAATTCCACACAACTGAATTTAAATAACCTTTCTTTTTAAAAAAGCTGCTAGATTTGGTCGAGCCGTTCTTAGGTTATGCGGCTAGCAAAGCGATTTTTTTATTTTATTTATGTAGTTTATTAGGATATGGTAATTGTGAGGTCATTTTTATCTTCTTCTTTCGGTGCTATCTCCTACCGGAGGTTGGTGCTCATCATTGCAATTTGTATTTTATCGACGGCTGCTCTGATCCTTATTCATATACAGACATGGGCAAAATGTAATCGACTAACGATTAACGATTGAAACTAACAGAATTAGTTGCGACGGACGATTGAAAACGACGACTAATCAATCTTAGTTGCGTAGAGTGCAACTAATTTAGTTGCAACTAAATTAGTTGCCGATTGATTTCGGACAACTAAAATTTTTAATCGACTAATTAGTTAGACTAATTTTCCGCAACTAATGTTCGAAGCAAATTGAACTGAAAAACTCGGTATGGCTATGTTGACAGACTGAATAGGACATCTTAACGGATGTATAAAAATAAAATATTCTTGTATTACTTACGATATTTTGACCATTTCTATGGAGTGAGATCTCTGTGCTAACTATTATTTATTCTCTTTGATAATACCAACCGAATGATCTTAAATTGTGTATTACACGTTTAGTTTGGATGGCAATAATAATATAATGGTCGAAGAATAGAATATGAGAAAAACACAGTTATGATAAATCAAACTTTGTATATGAAACATTCAAACAACAATAATAATTTAAAGCAAAAAGTATCAAAAAAATCGACGTTGTTTATACAGAAACATGTATGTATATACATCATAACATTATGATATAATCATTAAGATTTGCAAATCATGTTTTTCATTTGTGATATTTACTTATTATTTAATCAGTGAGTAATATAAGAAATGTTTCAAATTAATAAAACAGAAACAATTCCAATATTGTGATAGGTTTAAAAACAAGGACAAAATGATTGGTAAATTTTTTAACTACTTTCTTTACTCATTATTTATAAAGTATAACATTCAATAGCTATAATCAAAAAAATAATTAACTAAATAATCAAAATTCGCTCACAAATATAACAGTATCAATCAACGTACTTACAAGTTAAAATACAACAAATATAACACAAGTTTAATAATTTTATGCCACACCTGGCCATAAAGTGGCTTTTTAAGCACGCTACGCGCTTGCAGGCTACAAGCGAGGGCCGTAAATATGCGATCGAGGGCTTTCTTCATTACCTCCCGTGTTGTGTTCATCATTTTATGTCTACACTTGGCCAGAAAGCGGCTTTTTCCATACGCGCAGCGTGCGGAAAAAGCCATTTTATGGCCAGGTGTGGCATAAATATTTTAAATGACACGTTGAAAACAAAATAGACCGTATAGGTAATAAACAACATGCAGATGTTTCATTCAATAGAACGTGTTATTTTTGGAAGATTCGTCGGCACCTGCACCAAATGCAACAAACAACTTCCAGGTACCTAAGTAGGATTATCCCATTGTTTTGTCGCCGCGTGACACTAAAAAGAGTTTCACTAATGACCGACAGCAAAATATTGATAATATCTATGTAGTCTAACTAGTATTAAAGTATCAAAATATTAATAGAGCACCAACCTACCTACTATATTGTTTGCGACTTGTAAACATTGCAGTTTCTCGTTATTTATCATTACGGGCCATACCCATAATATTGCATTGTCATTCAAGCGTTTCAAATTAAACGTGTATACATAATTTTAGCTCAATCGGTTGAAGATATCTGCTTCAAAATTAGTTGCAAGATTCCACCCAAACCAACATAGTTACAATGTTGTAACTATGTTGGTGGAGTACCTACAAACAATGTACATACCTACTCGTAGTTACGTATTGCAAATTATCTATATTACAAGTTAAATAAAAAATGCAAAAACGAGCGACTACGTAGTTTTAATATAGATTTAATCGTGAAATTTAGTCGATTGAAACTACAACTAATTTAATTGTTAGTTGCACATTCTCACAACTAATTCAATCGCAACTAAATTAGTCGCGATTAAAAAATGACGATTGATATTTTCAATCGATTGATTAGTTAACTAAAAAATTAATCGATTAATGCCCATCTCTGTTCATATATCCGTCGTGTACTCATTCCGAACCATTCTCGAAGGTTTCTGAGTTAAGATGTCTTACGTCTACCTGGTCTTCTGCGTCCTTGTATTTTGTAGTCATTATACGTAGTAGGTACCTAAAATTAATTATCGTAGCACTTTTTATTTGCTTTCGAGTTCATAAACTTTAAAAAAGTGGCCACCGTCAATTTTCACTTTACGGTAATTAGGCCTTTACTCTAATTACCGTCGCACATCTGTAAATCGCAAGGTGTTTCAGAATTTCAAAAATAGTTCTCACCTTACGTTTACTCAAATTTTGTTAGTCTCCCAAATTATCGTATTGGTTAACATTTTATAATCATATACGTTTATAATCCTCAACGTTTATAATGAACGTAAGAACGTGAGAATTAGAGAAGCTATGGTATGAAGCGGTGATGACGGGACCGTTCTCGTCACAAACTTATTGCCGTAACAGCAATGATCTTAATTGCAGAATTACATATTTATGAAAATAGTCGAGTAAGTACCACTATCATGGCCGTTTAAAAAAAAGACGCTTATTCATTGTTGGCTTCGTTTATGAACAAAAACAACAATAAACAAGCATAATTTTACCTTACTGACAAGGAAACTGCCAATATTGTTTCAATAAGATAAAATTCAATTTGCTGGCCCGGAAAGCCTTATTATAATTTAATATTGCAACAGCGTCTTACATCGAGCAATATAAATAAATTTTATATGTTTTTCTTTCTGTATTTGCTGTAACGAGGAGATGCAAAGCATGTTGAATAACGGGCGGATAAAATGTGTCATGGGCTGAAAAAAAAAATGCTATAACGTAGGTAGATATAAATGCAAACAAAGAAGAAGAGCGTTACCTAATGTTAGCGTATCATAAAATCATAAATCTAATTTAGTGATATAATGCATTAATTGTAACAGCTATATTTTGATAAACACTGATGAGACGTTTATCAAAATATATTTGGCAAATAGGAAACGGAAGTTGATCGGTATAGCGCGCGCTGTTTCCCAATTGGTCGAGCGAGTTGATGGCGGCCAAGTTGGCGGGGACGATTGACAAAAAGGCGGTTGGGAAACGGCGCGAGGGCAGTTGCGTTTTGGTTGTGAAGCAGTGAAGTTCAAGATATTGGATTGCAGTGTAATTGTAATTTGTTTAATAAAATCGTGCATCGGATTACGTGGTGTTTTACTGAGCTACGCTCAAACTAACATACCTAGCAGTGGCGTGGCGTCCATATAACCCGATTCCCACCGGCTTGCCTATTTTAAAGTATATACAGACCTACTACTCCTGAAGAAAAAAGTCATCCAAATCGGCTCCGGCATTACTAAGAATATTATTTAACGCCACGCAAATGATACCTAGTATCTAAACTACGCCTAGTTGGACCATCATTCATCAGGGTATCCCATTAGCACTTCGCATTGGTACCTTTGTTGCTAGAGTCTGTGCGGAAAGAGAATAGGATTAATTTTGGGGGGCGCTGTAATGTTTTTCTATCGTATGTGCCGTATTTTATGTTCTGTGGCCATACTGGTTAGGTTAGTTCCGTTTTTCGCCACGTCTATTCTCTTTCCGCACAGACTCTACTTTACTTTATTTCATCTTATTTAATTATACATAAGTGACATGTGCTCTGTTGTCGTAGCAGTCTTTAACTGTTATCTCGTATTTTCATATGTATCGTAGGTATTATGCTGATTAAAGACTTGTTTATGTATCAATCGATTTTTTTAATGTCTGTTTACTGTACTTAAATTTTGTAAAACATTACAAGTAAGAAAAAAAACCGCAACAGACTTTGTCAATTTTAATTAAATTAATTTTATTGGTACAAGTATAGCAACTGATGAAAAGCAATGCTGCTTAAATAAAATAAAGTTAATTAATTTCATAACTGTAATTTACATGACTTGACGCCAAACATCGTAAAATGCGACATCTAAAAATTATGTATAGGTACATAATTCTGTTTTTCACATTTTCCCGTACTAACCTTTTTTTACACTGTTGCTTATTTTTTAATTACTCACTTTACTTACTACATTACAATTCAAACATTAAAGTAGTTTTTTATTAAACCACTAAAATATTACACTATATTACTTTTAATGTGAGCTTATAGGTATATCGGAAATCATAGTGACCAGGATAGTTCTTAGTCCGATTAATGAAGCATTTCACCTCGGAATAATTCCTCTGTCGCTGAAACTTTGCAGTGTGATAAAGTAGGGTATAAAGCATACGTTTGACAAATTATCTAGGATTTTTGATATTTCGAAGTTAGGTATTTCTGCCAAAACATGAAAATCGCTTATAACTGCTTGTGGAAAATTCCTCCGTCCGAAATTCCATCGGTATATGATATTATATATTAATAAGAGTATATATTATCATTATCTAGGAAAATTTCGATTTCGAATAGGTAGAAATTTTAAAATACCTATTTTGCATCATAACTTCTTCAGGAAAATTGCTCCGTCAATATTTATTTTTTTATATGCCCTAAATCCTTTAAATATATCCATTTTCACAATTATCTAGGAAATTTTCCTCATCGATCACACCTTTACAGATTTTCGGCAATAACTCATGGGGAAAAATTGCTCCGTCAATTTTTATTTTTTTATATGCCCTAAATACTTTAAATATATCGCTTTTCACAATTATCTAGGAAATTCTCCTTATCGATCACACCTTACAGATTTTCTGCAATAACTCACTGGGAAAAAATGCTCCGTCAATTTTTAATTTTTTATATGCCCTAAATTATTTAAAGATATCGCTTTTCACAATTATCTAGGAAATTCTCCTTATCGATCACACCTTACAGATTTTCGGCAATAACTCACTGGGAAAAATTCCTCCGTCCATTTTTATTAACTTATTAGACACAGAACATCAAAATAATTGTGTATTATCAGTACAGATATAATAAACTATTTTTAAAAAGCGCGCTTTCGAACAGCACCGAGCGCGGGGTGCGGGAGGACTGCGGGGAGTGGAGAAGAACTACAAGCCTACAAGGCCACCGCCGCCGCACCGCCGACGCCGCGTCGCCCCGCCCGCATACCCGCTCGCAGCTCATCATCGTTCTTCGTACCGACGACGACGACACGACCCTCCCGCCCCCCTTGATTTTTTTTTATTTAAATGACCTAAATAGAAGAAAATAAACTTTAAATTAAATCAAATCACATGATTTATATGATATAGAAGCTTTATGCATGAATACAATATGTACCTATCGATATGATCATGAGCTCGATATGAGTAATTCTAAGGAATTTCGCGACAAGCTTTTTATATAATGTAAATCTTGTGATTTGATTTAATTTAAAGTTTATTCTCTTTTTCTTAGTTCATTTAGAAAAAAATATACCTGTACATATAATACAACTAAACTTTTATGAAATTATGATTAACAAAGTCATTTGAATTGTAATTTGTAGGCAATTTGATAAATAAAAGCTTTTTTTAAACTTTTTTCTATATTATTCAGTACATCTGGAGATATCTGCGTGTAACCGACGGACGGACGGATAGATGATTTACACGGCGCTTATGACGTTTTTGTCGCGATGTTGATCCCTGTATAGATTAAAATAGAAGCCGTAGAATAGAAGGGATATGGGTGTAGATATAATATAACAAAATAAATATTAATCCATGCCTCTCTTTTTTTCATGGTCCGGCCGAGGAAACCTTGAATAAATGTTGTGTTAGTAAAAATAACCTTTTTTCCGTAGTCGGGCAAAAATAAATATTTCATTTAATAACGGCTTTCTAGCCCAGTCGGTAGTGACCCAGCCTACGAAGCAGGAGGTCCCGGGTTCAAATCCTGGTCAGGCCATTTATTTGTGTGCTTATCACAGATATTTGTACCTGAGTTATGGATGTTTTCTATGTATTTAAGCATTTATATATATATCTATTTATTATACTGGGTGTCCAAGATTATGGCACATCAAGGAAAAGTATCTCAAATATTGTAGATAGGATGTTTTGCTGAAAGGGAACATTATTTTATTTTTCAAAGTAAGACATACTGCATTCAAAGATTTTCTAAAAATTACTTGCTTCGTCGGAGAATCGAACCGACTCAAATGTGTAAAAACAACACCCCATATTTTTAAGATGACAATCAAAAGAGTGGTTAAAAACAAATAATTCCTCTTAAGTAACATAGTATCCCAAAAGAGAGGAATAGCGTAAAATATTTGATTTAAATGTTAACCCTTAAATGGATTTTGTCCGTTTTAAAGGACATACCAATAAAACGCACACAATTCAAATTTGAACGAACTTCCGCGCGGTTCAAGTGTCACGTGACGTTCGTTAGGCTATCCCCTTTCCTCCTTGCGTATCGAGAAGCCGTGCGCACGCGACGCGTGACAAGGAGCAAGCATTCCTAAAAGTATAACGACCGAAACGGTGTAGGCTCATCGTCAAAACATTTTTTTCGTAAGTATTACTAGGATTTATGTTATTTTATTGTGTAAATAAGTTGTAATAACAGTATAAAGTAGTTATTTTGCTAAAATGATCTGTAATTTCTTCATGATGCTTGAAATAATCAGAGTGTCACTTAAAACGGACATTGCCCGTAATACCTTAAAGTTGTGATTTTAATGTTTGTCCTTTATAACGGACATTGCCCACGTTCCCTAAAAGTAGTGATTTGAACATATGTCATTTATAACGGACTTTGCCTGTGATCCCTTAAAAGTTATTTGTCACTTATAACGGACAAAGTCCACTGCTTACTTACTATTCTGTCGAGACATGGGCAGTACTATAGTCGCTCCAGCAATACCGAATTAACTGAGAGATGTGCACAACAACGCCATTATGTCGGTCCAAGTACTATACCAGTGTATGGAGGCGATTCTGTTGCAGAGGGGTGTGAGACAAGGAGATATGATATCTCCAAAGCTCTTCACCAAAGCAATGGAAGACGCTTTCAAGCTCTTGGAATTGCAAGGACTTGGCACCAGAATTAATGGCGATTACATCACGCACCTTCAGTTTATCGACGATATCGTGGCAGAGACACAATACAATGCTCGAAGATCTCAACAGAGTATTCTAACAGGTGGGCCTTAAAATGAACATGGACAAGATGAAGATCGTGTCGAATGTCCATGTAGCGCCCACCACAGTATTGCATTGTATCTCGGTCCTCGAAGTTGTCGACGAATACGTCTATCTAGGACAAACAATCAAGCTAGGTAGGTCCAACTGCGAGAAAGAGATCACATACCGACGGATCGACGGATCGAACTCGGATGGGCAGCGTTTGGGAAACGGCAAAGTATCTTCTCGTCCGAGATACCTCAGTGCTTGAAGATGAAAGTCTTCAACCTGTGCGTATTACCGGTGATGACCTACAGAGCCGAGACGTGGTCTATAACTATGGGCCACTTAAGGAAGCTCAGAGTTACTCAGCGAGCGATGGAAAGGGCTGTGCTCGGGATCTCTGCGTGATCCAATCAGAAATGAGGAGATTTGTAGACGAACTAAGGTCACCGATATAGCAAACCGGGTAAGCATACTGAAATGGATATGGACAGGGCACATAGATCGAAGAACCGATGGCCGTTGGGGCAGAAAGGTTCTCGAGTGAAGACCACGTACTGGTAAGCGCAGCGTGGGACGGCCACCTGCCAGGTGCTCGGATGACCTGGTTAGGATTGCAGGGACTCGCTGGATGCCCATCATATATGCCCATATAATATCCGGTCCATCTGGAAATCTATTGAGGAAGCCTGTGTCCAGCAGTGGACGTCCTATGCCTGAAATAATGATGATAGAGATGCTCATGGGTATTGTAAGGAAGCTGGCTATTGAACATTACTAGAGCAACGACCTCACATTTGAGCCGATCGCATCTGCCATGCCACTGGCGCAATCTATGTATGTAAGCATGTAAGTATGTATGTATGTATGTAACTATGTTTGTTCAGATCGAATCTTGCAACTCAATTTTGTAGCAGATATCTTCAACCGATGGAACTGAAATTTTGCATGAATATGGTGGAACCAGACGGTATGATGATCTAAATTCACATAAGATAAATTCACCGTGTTTGGGTTCATTTCATTAGTTCTGACGTACACATACAGTTTGCGATTGTACAAAAAAGTACAGGCGGTAATATAAGCTTATTTTATATTTATTTGTTTTCTTATATTCCGAAAGGGAAAAGACTAGTTTATGTTTAGATTTTTTTTGAGAAGCATGATAATGATTTCATTGTTTTGCAAGTTTAATAATAAGAACGTATGTATATGTGGAAGGTAAATGTTTCCTATATAATAAACATGAGTCGTGATCTCAAAAGCTGTGATTACATATAATTTTTATTAATTTCATTGTTTGTGTCCTAAGAATATTTCATTAGGTTAAATGGGCAATGTCCGTCCTGTGTGACAGATCTCGAGTACGCATAGTTAACACATAAACGGGCAATGTCCTTTTTAAGTGACATGCTGAAAATCATAAAAAAATTATAAATTATAGACAATTACGAAAAAAAAATTCTTTTCCTCCCCAAATACAAAACTATAATCAGGATTTCAAAAAAAAAACAGCAGGGGAAACACATGTGTCCATTTAAGGGTTAAGAAAATTATTTCCCATACAAAACAAGTAATTTTTAAAAAAATCTTTGAATGCAGTATTACTTACTTTTAAAAATAAAATAAAGTGTCTTTTCAGTAAAATATCCTATCTCCAATATTTGAGGTACTTTCCCTTCATAGTTTAGGGACAGCCTGTATATGTCGTCGCCTAGGACCAACAACAGAAGCCTTATTGAGCTTACTGTGAGACTAGGTCGATTTGTGTAAGATTGTCCCATAATATAATATAAAAAAAATCGAATAATATAAAATTTAATATCCGATAGGGAACTTCAAAATAATTTCATTATCTATATTAACATAACACCTCGATATTGTCACGTCTGTGTAAACCTTTTTTTTTACTCTTTGATTTCAACAAAACATGACCGCCACCACATGGCGCGACTGCCGAGTTTAAATTGATTCAAAAATTATTAAATTAAGCGTGATTAAACGAAAATGCAGTAAACTTACGTGTGAAAAGTCACTCCTTGACTTTTATTTGATTTTCCTGAGCAGTTTGTACAGTACCTCACTACACATGACGGCATATTTAGACGTAATTATTTTTCACTCCAATGCGTCCAGTAGCGGTAGCGCAGCCGTCCGGCACAGACTAAGCGTGTTTGTGCCGATCGGCTCAAACAGGTTTTACAAGAAATCAAGTTGAGGTGCCCACTCTAGTATACATAATAATTCAATGGGCACGGAAAACTTGACGGTGCGGGCGGGGTTACCCCACTCCCGCACTACGCGCTCGGTGTTGTTTGAAAGCGCGCTTTTTAAATATTGTTCATTATATTGCGATATTCGAAAGTTAATGTTTAAGGGCGAAAATTTACTGGATAATACACAATTATATTATATTTTTATGTTCTGTGTCTAATAAGTTAATTTCATACAAATGGACGGAGGAGTTTTTCCCAGTGAGTTATTGCGGAAAATCTGTAAGGTGTGATCGATAAGGAGAATTTCCTAGATAATTGTGAAAAGCGATATATTTAAAGGATTTAGGGCATATAAAAAAATAAAAATTGACGGAGCAATTTTTCCCCATGAGTTATTGCCGAAAATCTGTAAAGGTGTGATCGATGAGGAAAATTTCCTAGATAATTGTGAAAATGGATATATTTAAAGAATTTAGGGCATATAAAAAAATAAATATTGACGGAGCAATTTTCCTGAAGAAGTTATGATGCAAAATAGGTATTTTAAAATTTTTACCTATTCGAAATCGAAATTTTCCTAGATAATGATAATATATACTCTTATTAATATATAATATCATATAACGATGGAATTTCGGACGGAGGAATTTTCCACAAGCAGTTATAAGCGATTTTCATGTTTTGGCAGAAATACCTAACTTCGAAATATCAAAAATCCTAGATAATTTGTCAAACGTATGCTTTATACCCTACTTTATCACACTGCAAAGTTTCAGCGACAGAGGAATTATTCCGAGGTCTCCATACAAAGAATCTCCTCGTTTCCTGGACTATCTCTGCAATTTTAAACCGTTTTGCTTGCTTCATTACCATCGCCACTATTATTGGCCGTTTTATAATAGCAATGAGGATCATTATGATAAAAATAGCAGAGGCACGCGACTTCTACAAGATAACCGAATTACGACTCTGTAGTTTATAGGGAGCTCATTCATAATGCGGCGATGGTAATGATACGATTGGTGCGACTGTTTAGTCGCAGAGAACTACCCACCAAGAACATCCTCACAGTCCCACATAAAACTATTACAGTCAAAACGATCAATAACAAATTCACAACGGTTGAAAACCGCTGCATCAACAAGGCTATTCAAAATGGCCAACCTTTATCTACCTAGCCTGGCCTGGCCTACCGAGTTAAACAATGCGCCGACGCAAGTACCGGCGACCACTGCGCATCTCTCCCCGCCGCCCTCCAATACCCCGCAGTCACCTGTCATTACAACGGTTGCACTGCAGAGTAAACAAGCCCCGTGCGCAATGGCGGCCGGCTCCTCTCCAATAAAAATTAGTCAGCCTGCCAACGGACCAGCCCAAGGAGCCAACGACATGACTAACGACGCGATCGAGAGGAAAAAGTTGAGTTTTGCAGACGTAATGAAAGACGGAGTATGGAAGACAGTCGAACCGCGTTCTAAACCAGCCTCGAGAAACCGTCTACTAGGCAAGATGGGCAAGGCTGAAACCAAGTGTAACTTCAAAGCGGCCGATCCGAGGATACCTATCTTGATCACAAACGTGCATAAGGATACTTCAAAGCAAGATATCATCGAATATATACGTCAGAAAACTAGTGACAATGTTTCCTTAGAACAAATAGTGATGAAGGACAAAAACCACAATCATAACGCGTACAAGTTCTATGTGTGCAAGGAGAAAGTGGACATGTTTTTGGATGCTTCTTTATGGCCGAGCGGTATAATATTTCGCCGCTTCGTAACATCAAGAAATAGGTATATAAACACCGATAACGCGTCGCATTCTACCACCGCTACGAGTGCTACGACGGAAGCTACGAGCGCTACGAGTGCTACGTCGATACCTATTAATATAACAAATGGCGGTAAATGAAGTTACTCTCTGTTCTTTCAACTGCCGAAGTATCAAACGATCAATTGACGATATTCGACGATTATGTGTCTCGGCTGATATAATAGCACTGGAGGAAACGTGGCTTTTAGAAAACGACTTAACTTTTTTAAACACCATCAGTGAGGAATTTGCCTGCACCGGGACTTCGGCCGTGGATACCTCGGCGGGAATGCTGCGAGGGAGACCGTACGGCGGGACCGCGCTTCTCTGGCGTAAGAAACTGTTTCCTTCTACGACAGTGATACAGTGCGATAATGTTAGGATTAGTGCCATCAAGATAACGTCGAGCGCTAAACACATTTTAGTATTTTGTGTGTACATGCCGACTAACGGGTCGGATAACTTGCCGGAATTTGTGGAATGTGTAAGTACAATTAACGCTATAGTAAAGGAAAATTGTGTCGAGACTATTTACATATTAGGAGACTTCAATGCGCATCCGGGTGAACTATTCTGTGATGAATTGCTTAATTTTTGTGTAGAACAAGACTGGATTTGTGCCGATATTGTTAAGTTAGGCATCGAATCGAGTGCGCATACATATCTAAGTGACGTGCACGGATCGGAGCGTTGGTTAGATCATTGTGTAACCACATCGGCTGGATGGGACACTGTTCTTGATGTTTTTATTGACTATGATGTTTACTGTTCGGATCATTACCCTCTTTTAATTAAGTGTAATCTTAATTTAGTGAAACCTAAGGTATATAATAGTAATAAAAACAATAATATCATTTCGAATGGGAAGTATGTCGCTTGGGGGGAAAGAACACCCCAAGAAATTGTAAGTTATACGAATAAATGTAATGAATTATTGAATCTAATTGATTTTCCACCCGAATTTAGGAACTGCTGTGATGAATGCTGTCTGAATAACCCTGAGCATTGTAGAATACTTGACGATTTATACCTTAAAATAATAACATCGCTACAGGAAGCTTCTTTATACAGTAAGTCTGTCACAGTCGGTTCCGGAAATAGTAAAAAGAGGGTCATTGGCTGGAATAAACATGTAAGTGTCGCACACAGAGAGGCCAGGGCTAGTTTCCAGGATTGGGTTATGTATGGCAGACCTAAGGCTGGGCCCATTTTCAAAGCTATGTGTCACAATCGAAAAATATTTAAATCGAGACTAAGATGGGTTCAGCAACACCAAGAACAAATAAAAATGGACTTACTTGCTACGCATCACAAAAACAGTGACTTTCGCAACTTCTGGAAAATGACAAAGAAGATGGAGGCTAGGCCTGGGCTATCTGTTAGTGTGAATGGGGTATCTGACCCTAAAAGCATTGCTGACCTGTTTAAAGACCAGTTCAATGTAAAGTCATCTGCTGGCACTACCGGGCGGGAGCGGCAGCAGGTGCTCGATGTTACGGAACCAGATGACCGTCTTCAAATACGTTTTAACGTCAGAGATGTTAATAAAATACTAAAAGATATGAAAAGGGGAAAATCTCCTGGTTATGACCACCTAAGCATAGAGCACCTGCTGCATGCTGGACCTCATCTACCCCGATTACTTGCAATGTTTTACAATCTGTGCATATGCCACTCTTACTTACCGTCGTTAATGACGAGAACCATTGTAATTCCTATTGTCAAAAACAAGACTGGTGACATATCGAATAAAACAAATTACCGCCCTATTTCTTTGGCAACAATTGTAGCCAGGGTGCTCGACGGCCTGCTTAACATACAATTAGATAAGTGTTTAAAATTGCATGACGCACAATTCGGCTTTCGAGCCGGCCTATCCACCGAAAGTGCTATTGTTTGTTTGAAGCAGGCCGTTGAGTACTATACCCGCAGAAAAACACCTATATATGCGTGTTTCCTAGATCTTTCCAAAGCTTTCGATCTAGTAAATTACGACATACTTTGGAATAAGCTAGACGATGTGCAATTTCCTACGGAACTCACACGCATATTTAGGTGTTGGTACGCGGGCCAGAGAAATTGTGTCCGCTGGGGTGATGTTCTGTCGGACGAGTATAGTTTAGAATGCGGGGTGAGGCAGGGTGGCCTTACCTCCCCTAAACTTTTTAACTTATATATGGATGCCCTGATCGGGGAGCTCAGCAGAACACGTGTCGGCTGTCACATAGATAGGGTTTGTTTTAACAACATAAGTTATGCCGATGACATGGTTCTGCTCAGCCCCTCGGTCGGTGGTATTCGCATATTAATCGAAAAATGTGAGGCCTATGCTCTTAAACACAACTTAAAATATAATGTGCTCAAAAGCGAGTTTATGGTGTTCAAGTCGGGAAACAAGTGTCCATCTCATGTCCCACCCATTCGTCTGAATGGTGAACAGCTGCAAAGGGTTTACACATTCAAATATCTTGGACACTTGCTCACTGACGACTTTCGAGATGATGCCGATCTCGAAAGGGAACGAAGGGCTTTGGCCGTTAGGGCCAATATGATAGCTCGCAGATTTAGCCGATGTACAGCACAAGTTAAGATAACGTTGTTTCGAGCGTACTGTACATCGCTATACACTTGCAGCTTGTGGACGAGGTACACGCAGCGGGCCATGAATGCCATGCGTGTACAATACAACGACGCATTCAGGGTTCTGTTGCGGCTGCCGCGGTTCTGTAGCGCGTCGGGAATGTTCGCGGACGCGCACGTGGACGGTTTCCACGCGACGCTGCGCAAGCGCTGCGCCGCGACGCTCCGCAGAGTGCGCGACAGCCGCCACGGACTTCTGAGGGTTGTGGCGGAGAGATGGGACAGTGCCCTAACCAGGTACTGGTCATCTCTTCATCTTAGTGTAGGTACTAACATAGTTATTTAAGTTTCTTTAATTGTTACTAACCATATATGGATGCAATGGTCCGAAATAAATGATTTTTATTTTTATTTTTATTTTTATTTTTATTTTATTTTTTTTATTTATCTGACAAATAGATATAATAAAAGAACATAAACCCCCCGGAAACGCCTCCACAATAAAACCCCTACCCACGCCACTATTATTTATGGTTCTGAATCCTACAGGTATTTTTATATGCCTTTGTGGCCACGCAAGCACGTAACGCACTTAAGCACTTTAGCTTGGAGGACAACTTTCCTTTTTATAAGCAAACCATATTTAAGGTAAAATATGAAATGATCATCGATTTAATCCGCTTAACTTTTTTTAATTTCCTTTTAAAATTATGGACTAATAATTTTAAAAGGAAATGAAAAAAAAGACTTCTTCGGTGCAACTCGGGCAACGATATTATATAAATAATAAATAAATATAGGAGAAAATCTTACACAAATCGAGCTAGTCCCAAACTAAGCAATGCTTTTACTATGGGTACTAGACGACGATATACATACTTATATAGATAAATACATACTTAATTAGATAGAAAACATCCATGACTCAGGAATATGTACAGGTAAGGGAAGTTATTTTTTTTAAGCGATAGATTATAAACGCAGTGCAGCTTCCTTATGATCGAAAAGGCTTACTTTTGTAGTGTTCAGTAGATTGAAATTTTCCGGTGATTAGATTTTTATTTGTTTGAGAATTACTGCAAATGAAATAGTACTGTTTACATTATTCTTGTTTGGCACGCTGCTTTGTAAACAGGCAAAATTGTTAACTAAATAAATCTAAATACTCGTAGTTTTCCTTCTTCAAAGACGACCAACTCAAACCGGTTTTCTGAATTGCCCTTAAAACCTTTTTTATCCTTTTTAGCACGAATGGAAGCCCCGAAACCTGTTTGAGTACCAAAATAATTAAACTTGTAATAAAATTTGTCAAACCAACATACAAGACAAACACGGAATATGATTAGAGACCTTAAAAGTTTAAGTGGCTGGGTTATTTGTCTGAAAATAAATTAGGCCACGGGTTCACAAACAGAGTTAAGTTTAAATTGCATGTTTACCTGTATCAAAGAATCACCTGTATCATTGTTATCATTATCATCCGGCATCAACATAATGGGCTTATAATAATAATAATGAATTTGAGATGTTGTGTTAAAGAAAAATGTTTCAATAAATTTTATTTCTTTAAACACTTGATTTGTTGATTCCTTGGACAGCATTTGGAACCAACAAATCCATTTTGCAAGAAAGTCTGTGCGGAAAGAGAATAGGATTTAGATTGGGGGGCGCTGTAATGCTTTTCTACCGTATGTGCCGTATTTTCTGTTCTGTGGCCATACTGGTTAGGTTAGTTCCGTTTTTCGCCACGCCTATTCTCTTTCCGCACAGACTCTAAATCGGATACTCCAATTCTTCGGTCATATGGCCAGGACACAACTTTGAGCAACTTATGGTCACTGGCAAGGTGGATGGCAGACGTCCGAGAGGTCGTAGTCCGCTGAAATGGTCCGACCAGATCCGCTCAGCACTTGACACCAAGTTGCATCACGCCCTCCACGATGCTAAAGATAAGACTAAGTGGCGCACTATTGCTAGACACGTAATTATACTGCAGTAATGAGCAAATCTACGCGAGGAGGAGGAATAATAATAATAAATCCGGCTGTTCACCTCTACAAGTCTCAATTTCCCTCCGGTCGACTCTGACCACTTCCTAATTCGTCCACTTCTAAAGTTATCCCGTTCCTAATTAGTCCTCTTCCTAACTTGTCCACTTCCAAAGTTGCCCACTTCCTAATTTGTCCACTTTTATTTATCTACCTCCCAAGTTGTCTTGGGTTTCGGAACTGGTATTCTTCCCATACAAAAATCCTATATATTCCTCAACCGATTCTCGTGAAATTTTGTGAGATGATTCGATAATTAGGTATATTATAGATTTCTTCATAGATTTAGTTTTTAGATTTTTTTAATAACTGAGCCATGGAGTTTGGCAGACTTGCGAGGTCTACTGCTCACAGAGTCCAATCTCGCGAAAGACATCTCGCCATCAGGTCTACCGCGACGCCGATCTATTTTTGATACTTTATTTTAAATACTTTTTTTCAGAATATATAAAAACTGACCAATTATGACCAGAATTTTTCGGAGTGTGGCCTGACGCGTGTGCCCCATGCTCGGATTTAGTAGTTTATTTTAAACACTCTTTCAGATTATACTTAGATACAACTGACCAGAACTTTATAAAGTGTGCTCAACTCGTGTGCCCCAGGCTCAGAGCTCATCGTTAGACCCACGCAAATAAGTAAATCAAATGGGGCGGAATTCATTAGCCTGGCTAGTTGGTACGAGTAAGTTAAAGTTGTAATTAAATGAGGCGGGGTATGATGGATCGTAGCCGCTTGTTAGCGAACATTGACATAGTGTGCTAAACATTTTAAATCTTGTGGTTTTCCGGTTTTTTTGTGTTTGTTACAGGTTGTGACGGGTGTTGTATCAAAGCATTTGCCGAGCAAGAGCTAAAGATGAGGATCTTAGGAATTTCTTACTTTTTTTAAGTTACCTGGTTAATTGTTACATTATGTAACTATAAATAAGAATAATATCGTTTAAACCACACACAATTCACAAAATTATACCTTAACATAATTACAGACTTTTGAGAGTCATTTCGATAAAAAGTTACTGAAAGGAAGGAAATAAAACAGTCGCCAACAAATTATTTTGAGCTAATCTTACGAATTTAAAACATAACATAATATTTCAGAAAAAATACCCAGGAATCTAAATTGTACTTTTTTGGTTGTTAACGTAACAAACTGCACGCCAACCGTTTGCAATTCCAATTGAAAATTGAATTTATTTGACGCATAAATTTTACTAAATCACTACGCGCACTTCTGGTGACGTATGTTCCGAAATCCAATTCCAGACAGGATAAAAGCGTTTGTAAGTTGCTTGTTACTTATTGGTTGCTTTATAATATGCTCTCCTGTATGTTTTGAAAAAAAAAAATCGTGGTAATACATGTACTGCGAACATTTGTGTAAATTTTGAAAATCGATTTAGGTCTTTCAAACTCAGTTGAGATTTTTTCCGTAAAAAATAATTTTGGTGATCTCATAGCCACTTTCAGTCTTCATCGTTGGATCATCTCAATGCTCGCTATAATAGAATTATGCATTGTTTTCGATGCTGATCCTAAATGTACAATTCAATTATTCAGGAAAAGTGTAAATTATTGTAATTCAGCTTTCAATATTTGTAACTAGCATACATACAAACATTTCAAGTTAAATAAACATTTATTAGGGCTTTTTACACACTTGGGAGTTTTCATTTAAAAAATAATGAATATCTCTGAAAGTAAGTGCTTTTCGACTATACATCACATAGCTTTTTTTACTTCTAATAGTTGTTAGAATCTATAGTTAAAGTTTGTCGGTATAGTCCCTCCCACCCTGTATATATGTACATATTCTCGAATCGTTATCTCGCTCGTTTCTGCTCTTCAGCAATAGAAACATACCTTCATAACAAACGAGCCCTTTGGGGCCGGGCCGTAAACAACCGCCCAGTTGATTCCGTATCCCGGTAATCGTGTTCAGTTACTTCATACGTTATTCTAACTGCCCGTAATGTCGTTTTTATTTACTTGGAGAGACGTTCCGGCGATTGATGGGTACACAAATGTGTTTCGGGAATGAGATAAGGGCAGTGGTGGAAAATTGTTAAGGGTGTATTATGAATAGTTCAGTCTTTATTTTTTTTATTCGCGACATAGTAATTATTTTATTATTGTAAAAATACTATAGTGAATATTGTCATTATGCTACGGTAATTATTATCATAAAATGCTATGGTAATTGGTACTGTAAAATGCGACGGTAATTAGGTTCAATTTTAAGAGGAAATAGTAAGGCCGAGAGAATTGAAAATTAGGTATTTGTAAAATGTGTTGCTGTCGCGCAATGCCCAACAAGCGAGCTATCATAGTGTGAGTGCGACTGTCTACGTATGCGTGGCGCGCCGCCCCCACCGCCGCGACCGCCGCGCTCGCAGGCCAGGCCTCGCACCTTCAGACGGCAAGTTGTTATACCTACCGACATTGCAGAGTGATTGTTTCGTGTTATTGTATGTATTACCTACCCGCTGTTTGTTTGACGCTGGTTATTGTTTACTGGACTTGTTTCTTTCTTGGCTTCACTGTTTTGACTCGGCTTATTCTGTATTGGATTTTGAGTTTTTCTCGTCCCAATTGTTTTGACACTTGGAGACCATTTACATCTCTAAGGAAAATGTTTTTAATTTAAATTTAGTTTCTAAGTTATATCGTGAGTCACAGATTTTTTTGTATTTCTGTAAGATATTTTGTTAATATTCTCAGTTTGTATTATGACGTTTTGAAATCCTTTACACCTCCAAAACATAATATTTTGACAACGGAGACTCTTTACATCTCCATTAATTTTACTATCAATTTATTTTCTATAATTTTATTTGTCTTGTTTGGACGCATAGAGAGACCCTTTACATCTCTATAAATGTAGTTTTAAGTTTAATGTACCTAATGTATTAATGAAATCTTGAAGGCAAGTTTTATATTGTGTAATAAAATACCGTTTTTAATTTAAATTTGGTTTCATTTTCTTTATTTCAAGAATATTTACTTAAAAACTTTAATATCAGAATCACTCGATTAATTTAGTACCACTACCTGATAAAAAATATATCAATGACAGATTTGTAGGTAAATGAGGGCAACCCTGTCTCGTACATTTTATCTTTATCAAGTAGGTTTTTATTGAAAAATTAACATATAGTGCCTGTTTATAGTTTGTGACAGACGGGCAGTCAGACAGAGTCGCACCATAAGCGTTCCTTTTTTACCATTTTGGTACGGAACCCTAAAAATCAACATATAGTGCAGGTTTGTAGTTCCGTACCTGAGGGGCATGACACTGTAAGTCCACTTTTTATAATTTTCGTTTCATTACGGTATCTCATATAATTGTTTGAGCTCTATCGAACTATGAACTATAACAATAACTGTTGAATTCATCTCGGATCGCACTTTTTTTTAATAGTACATTACATAACTAGTACTAAAAACCCTAGATGTCCATTTTTTTACTAAAAATGGCTCTCCTGTAAAATTTAGAAAATAGCACTTAGTGTCATGTCATGGCACTAGTGTGTGTCCGTCAAGATAGCGTACACCGTAAAGATATTCAGAATCTGATGCAGCCAATAAATAGTACCCAAATAGTACCGACGAAATACCTAGGTGAAAAAAATAGTACCCTTAAACTTTTCAAAATATAAGGCCTGTTCACGGTGTACGCTACCGGCGTCAAGCTGGCGTACACCGTTTGTATCTCAGGAACGGCTTTGTTTTTGGAAACGATTTATATCTCAAAAAATAGTACCCAAATAGTACCCTAGGGCCCTAAAATTTTATTTCTCTAGCTATCGTAGAAGCCGAGATATAGTGAGCTCTTTCTATAAGAAATTCCCGGGTACGCCAGCTTGACGGTGTGAAATTTTGTACACCGTTAAGTTATGGAATATCTCGGCTTCTACGATAGCGAGAGAAATAAAATGTTAGGGCCCTAGGGTACTATTTGGGTACTATTTTTTGAGATATAAATCGTTTCCAAAAACAAAGCCGTTCCAGAGATACAAACGGTGTACGCCAGCTTGACGCCCGGTAGCGTACACCGTGAACAGGCCTTATATTTCGAAAAGTTTAAGGGTACTATTTTTTTCACCTAGGTATTTCGTCGGTACTATTTGGGTACTATTTATTGGCTGCATCAGATTCTGAATATCTTTACGGTGTACGCTATCTTGACGGACACCACTAGTGTCATGCCTCTCAGGTACGGAGTTTACTTCCTGGCCCTACCTGGTTGTAAGCCCTACTTCCAACAATCGAACAGCAAAAAAGACTGCTAAATGCACTTCGCGCTAAATTTTTACTACAAATATCGATATCGATGAACAACACTAGGATATCGATAAAATTATCGACTACGTGTCACATCACAGAGAGTGTATACGTATTAGTCCGCGCCTCCCCAACCCAGCTTCTCCCCCGCAGAGTGCGATAGAGACAACTGCAGCTTGGATCGAAAATACCTTTTAAAAGTTCATGAAATCAACGTTTCGTAGTCCCCTGATTTCTTCCCCAAAACTTAACCTATTTAACTATTTTTTTCATTAAACATTAAAGAAAGGCTTTGGCCGTGTTCCTATGTTTTCCTTTTTTTTAATAATCTAGTCAAATTTGTTTTCTGGATGTGTGAACACAGCGGAAAAATCTGGCATTTTTTTTAGGTTTTTGAAGGTCAATATCTCTTTTAAGAATCAATTTATGGTAAAAAGCAAAACATAGGAACATATCAATAGTAGCCATAGATTTTTGGACAAAAAATTATGGCTCTATTGGCATTATCCAGGGAGGAAACAGGGGACTACGTTTGTATGGAAAAAATGCCCTTCTCTTTCCTCTTAAAGCTGAGTTTTCATTTATTTATGCGCATAAAATTGCTACGGTAATTATTTCATCAACAAGATCCTAATTAAACACCTTTTTTAACTGACCAATGCAATGTTGCTCTTAAGCTCCTCTACTACAAAAAATAGCTCGATTTCATCACTTTTTTCTAACAAGAAATAAAAAGCTATGATAAAATGTTCATAATAAACTATCGACAAAAATGCAACTGCGTGGGTATACTCTATTTTTATTTGAAAGCACATGAGGGTTAAATACTAAGTACTGAAATATTTCCTATTGCACACCTTTGAAATAAAGTAGCGCATGTAGTTATATCTAAAACACGTATTGGCTTTTGAAGCCATTCACGATCTATATATATCGCAAAAGCATATTGAGTATATGTATTCATAGACTTGAATATTATTGCACTGTATTCAAAGCTCGAAGACCGAGCGTTAAAGCGCAGAATAAGAAAGCTTTCTAAAGCTTCAGTGTGTTTGTGGAATGCACCGCAATTTTTACGATGAGAAGGTGACTTGTATTAACAATGTTGTTATTTCTGCTTGCAATAAATAAAACAATTGGAATTTATTCGCGTTTCCCTGGTTAATTGTGCTTATGTGATGGCAGTTTTTTGAACCATTGCGCATTGAGTAGGTAACAAAGACGTTTAATTACAAACAACAAAATGTACATTCAAGTTAAAGACGTGGAATCAATAGCCATGTTTTTGATAATTTAATTTTTTTTTCTAAGAAACCTTGGTAACCTTAAGTTATAGGCCCCTGAGAAACCACATTTTTATAAAAAAAAACCCGACCGCGGTGCACTTTGAAACTGTATAAAATCCGCCATTTTGTTTATTTTATCCTCATATCCAGTGACACTCGCACCATCAAGACGAATAAAATGATGTATCATTTATCAAAATCGGATGTGCCGTTGAGTAGTTACGAGCGGACATAGGAACGGACATACATACATACATACATACATACATACATACATACATACAGGTCAAACACATAATCCTCCTTTGGGCTTCGCCGCAGTCGGTTAAAAAGGGAACTTCATAAACCTATACACCGTGCCCCCGAGTAACCCGAAAAACTGTAATTATAGATTCTAACAATTATTAGGAGAAAAAAAAGTTATATGATGTATAGCCGAAAAACGGTTACTTTCCGAGATATTCATTATTTTTTAAATGAATACTCCCAAGTGTGTAACAAGCCCTAATAAATGTGACTAAGATACTTTTACATTTTTTGTTAAATCTTTTAACGAAACAGCAATTAACCTTCGCAGTATTTGATGGTAAGTGACTACGAGTCCAAAAAATTAACCTTTTGTTTCCATTTTAGTTTTTTTTTCCTTTTTGGTACCTTTTCCTCAAGCACCTAAGGACATGTTTATAAGGAGGGGCTCAATTTACTGATTTATTTTGTTCCATAAGACTAATTAAGTTCCGAATGTAAAATGACAAAATTCGCCCTATGTTGATATGACGTTATTTATTTGTAATACCACCAGGAATAGGTACGTGGTTAAAAAAAATCGGGTTATTCGGGGGCACGGTGTATATCGTACCTGATCCACTTTCTTTTCTTTTTAAGTTACGGAACGTTAAAAAAAGGAACCGCGTGTAAAGTTGTAGTCAGGTTCAGGCTATAGTTGCCTCCAAAAAGAGTAATTAAAACAAAATATGACCTATAAAATTTAAATTAAGGCTCGTCACGTAATAGTTGCTTTTATAACTTTAACAGGCGACATAAACACGCAAATGATACTACTCGTATTTACTGACCAGGCCCAGTGAGGGTTTTATCGCCGATATGCTATCATCATAATCATCAATTAAAATACTTTATTGTCGACTTCTGAACCGTAAATAAAATTCTGACGACGTTCTGACTAACATTCTCTGGTTCTTACTGGACTCCAGCCTTCTTTATACTACAAGCATTTACCCGCGGATTCGCCCGCGTTGTTCCCGTTACTGTCCCAAGGGAAAATATTTCTGGGATTTATATTCCAGAGTATCCTATGTTTTAATCCAGAATTTGGTCCATTTGCATGCCAAATTTCAGCTCAATCCATCCAGGTTGTTACTCCGTTATTTAGTAACAAACATCCAAATATTCAAACATCTAAAGATCCAAATATCCAAACATCTAAACATCCAAACACCTTCACAAACTTTCGCATTTATAATATTAGTGGTATAGTGGTATGGTATGGGATATGTCTCTTTCATAACTTCTCACATTATAAGTAACCTGTATTATTAGAGTAATCGCCGTAAAGGATGGACAAATTTTGAACAACCCATAGTCACTGGCAGGACAACGGATAAGATCGTAACCTACTAAGTAAGATGATCGAACCAGATCTCTTCGTTACTACAACACCAAGCTACATTATGCTCTTCGTGACGCCAAATTCAAATCTAAGAGACAGACAGTCGTCTGTTACTACACAGCACACTCAACGATACGCTGCAGCGCAGCGGCTGTCGTTGAGCCAATCAGCCTGTCGTTTGTAAATGCCGCTCGGGTGTAAGACCTTTATGTGGCGCACTACATTCAGACACATTAATGAGGAAATTGACGCGAGCAGGAGCAAGAGGCGCCTACAGCCAATTTAAGTTTACCAATAACGTAACTAACACCTAAGTATTTAACACATTCATTGCCAAGAACCCGACTATCGGGTTCATTTTGCATGAAAATTGGAGCTTGAGGCTGAATGTGTTAAACCTAAATTTGCTATCTTAAAGAAAAAAAAATGTTTTCATAATTGGAGAAGAGCCAGCAATAGAAATGTTTACTCTATGCCATAGAGTCTATGGTACGCGATTTTATATTCTTAACACTCAAACTGGGTCGAGTTTCAATCCTATCATCCAAAATGGCGTAACTGACATGTACTTAAAATTAAGAGCGACTTTTGTGTAAACAGGACAGTTTTATCTTCGTCGTTCCAGAAATTTCCCAAACTCCGACGTCGAACTTCACAATCGAGATGCGAAATGGGTTGTTGGAGTAATTAAGTGGCAGGCGAGTGGGGAAGCTTTGTGCAACTGCCGATAGTGATCACAAACCAAAGTTCTCTTCAAATATTGCGGATAATGCACAAACCGACTTGTGTTCACGAAGTGCATACTAAACTTTTAGTGTACTGAGAGGCAATCAGATGTTATGATGTAGGTTATTACAACAGAGCTCGCTTTATATACGATTTTTTGCTAAATAAGCGGTCCCTACAATTTATTTACTTACATAGTTATTTGTCCCGCATAATACTCTTTAAAACATCTAATCTAGTCGCTTACATAACGCGTATGGTAGCTACCGAAATAAAACGTTCCTGTTAGCAATTCAGAAACACTTTCAATTTTAAAGCCAAGTTACGATACTTGTATATCCATACCAATCAATTTCTAACTTTACTTCTCAAAATTATTGAAAAGTTTATGTCGCTAACATTACGTTTCCGTTGAATACTCCTGAAGCAAGTTTTTCAGGATATGAGGACATGCTAATAGGTAAGGTACCTATTAGCATGTCCTCAAATCCTGAACAACTTACTTTACTTTAATAAAGAGGAAAATTCTCAATCGTAGTAGTAAATACCTGTTTTTGCATTTATATAATTAGCATTTAACCAACCTTATTTGCCAAATATTACTTCTCTCACAGCCCTGTCTGTAGTCGGCTTTCAAGACGGCTGACAAGAGTTTCTAAATGGGAGAGTTGACCTCATATATATTGAGAAAAGCGTGGAATAGTAAAAACGATGATTTAAAACTTTGCAAATACATTATTTACTTTACTATATATTACATATTATACATCACAGGGCATGGATAAATTATCTCATGTACACAAGTTTGTCTGAAAGAGTTATTTTTAAAAGCGACCGCTCCTTTCATAAGATTTTATAGGTGTAAAAATAGTTTCCTTTTCTGAATAAACAAAACATGGCCGCGCCCCGAGCCATTCAACTACGTGAAACTTCGCCACCGCAGACTAGATGTAAAAACAAAAACAAAGATTACGGTAATTAGATACCACAACGGTAATTATATTTGAAGTAAGAACGTGTTAGACTAAGTTAATTATTTAATGCCACACCCGGCCATAAAGTGGCTTTTTCCGCACGCTGCGCGGAAAAATCGCTTTCTGGCCAAGTGTAGACATAAAATGATGTACACAACACGGGAGGTAATAAAGAAAGCCCTCGATCGCATATTTACGTCCCTCGCTTGCAGCTCGGGCCGCAAACATCCGCGATCTCGGCCTTTCTTTGTATTACCACCCTAGTTGTGTAATATACTATTAACGGCATAATCTCTTATATGTAATAATGATTGCATTGTATTGCATAAACATATCAGAGCCGGCCGTATCGGAACCAAGCCCCACTGCGCCAATCATCGGCGCGGAACGTACTGACAACGATTTATGCGTGACATGCAATACAAGAAGCAATTGGGAACACCGCACGCACACCAACCAGCGTTGAAGAAACCGGCGGACTAGAGGTGCTTCAGTTATTTGTTAGCGAGACTACGTCCGGCGATTTATTTTAAGGTCCTTGGTTAAAGTATAATAAAAATAGACTGTACCTAATGGATGGTTATCTTATTTGGTAACTTAGAAAGGGTTATAATCAGTACGGTCCTAAACTATTAACGATTCAATTTTAGGTACCCACTAACCATATGTTCGCGGTCGTGAAAGTTAAGCAAAGTTGACTCAGGCCGGTTTTTGGATGGGTGACCGCTGTAATCGCGGTTTTACCGAGTTCTTTAGATTGGGGATGATTTAATTAACATACGGCAATTAAATTAATGTCTACATGTTAAGTCAATTCGACCAATGGAATTTTGTGATCATACATACCTCGGAGTTAGGCTGACAAGGACTAGATTGCTTATAGACTAAGTAAACAAAACCTCCTAATTGCATTACGTCTAGAGATGTGCCGTTCCCGGGAATATTCCCCACTTGTATGGGGAATATTTCCGCGGTGGGAATATTCCCCATACAAACGGGGAATATTCCCGGGAATGGCACATCTCTAATCACGTCTCAATAAACAAAATGACTGTTTTGAACAATGACCTGGTGAGTTGGTAGTTGCACGAATGTCATTATAACAAAATGCCGTAGTTGCACAATGACTAATTGATTTAAACCCAGATTTTATTATGACTTGGTAGTAAAATGAAACATTTTGTCTAAATAACTACTAGACTCTGTGCGGAAAGAGAATAGGATTTAGATTGGGGGGCGCTGTAATGCTTTTCTACCGTATGTGCCGTATTTTCTGTTCTGTGGCCATACTGGTTAGGTCACTTCCGTTTTTTGCCAGGCCTATTCTTTTGCCGCACAGACTCTACGTCCTGAATGTAAAACGTCTAGGCAGCAATACGTCGAGGTTGCATAATGATAAGGGAATTTATTAATTAGTTAGAACAACTGTTAATAAATTCCCATTTGTCTTACTTACTTGCATGGTCGTTCTGAAAGCCTAATCCATACCTCACTTAATTTTATATTCAAATTTTAACGATAATTTTTTGCCTTCATTTTTTTCCCCAGGAATCCCAGGATATCACATATTTCAATGCCATATTGCATTTTATAGTAGTTTATGCTACTGATACATAATGAGAGGCCAGAGGATGGCAAGAAATCAAAGTACATAGAAAAAAAAAAGAAAAATTACATTTTCATTTTAATACAAGTCAAGTAATTCAGTATCGCTATTTAAATATCGACACTGAGTAAAAGCATGTTTCTTAAAATTACTATGTTTATATTTTTTCCTGATAACTATCAATGGACAATTTAGACAATTTTACTGATACATATATAGATACAAGAAATCAAAGTACATTGAAAAATTAAATGGTAGGTACTCACCTGTGGTCCAGACCGGGAATCGAACCCGATACCTCTGGATTTCCGGCCCAGCGCACAGGGATGTACTTTGATTTCTTGTATCTATATATGTAACTTAAAATGTGGTGTAATTTACCCGCATTAAAAACAGATAAAGAAACATCATGTTTCTTTCATATGTAATTTTATTGTTGTTTAGTTTTTCAGTTTACACCTATGCTAAATTCGTGTGTGACGTAGGTGTTTATTGTTTTTCGAGTTCAACTTAATATGTATCAGGGTTATTCTTCAGAAATATGTCTGCGGTCACCTTATTCCTCTGGCCTTTCTTCATACTAAATGTATGGAGACAGAGGAATAAGTCACAGACATATTTCTGAAGAATAACCCATTACCTTTTACAAAGAACCACCAACCCATGTGGAAAATCTTGAAAGTTCTCTGCCTTTGCCAATCTTTTAACCTCGTTCGAATGAAGTGTAAGAAAGAAGGCCGAGACCTCATTACTGTAAGTAAGCCGAATACGGATCATAACTATCTAGGAGCTCTATTTAAGACGGGCTGGGAAAGTAGAAACTGAGATCGTACTTGAGAGGTTGTTTCTAGGTCTAGCACTTTTTTATTGCAAGTAGTACGTTAAGGAGCTTAATATTATAATGTTAAGTTTAAGGTTATATTTGGATGTTTGTTACCAAATGGGTCAATCAACTTTTTCACCTACACGACACTGTTCGCAACTTTTTATTTTCATTGTAAAATAACGAATTTACTCGTAAATAATGGTTTGTCGATGTTTAAATTTATGGTGTATATTAGAACGTTGAATGCCCCGTCTCATAAAGCTAATAAATAAAAAAATATCCTATTAGAAGTTCGATTTCTTGGTAAATCCAAAGACATTTTCGGTAACGCCAGAGACGTCAAAAGTGTGGGTCTAAAAGTTGATTCACCCAAATAACACGGTAACAATTGAATGGATTAAGATAAAATTTGGTAATTATCTAGATCATGTCTTGGATTAAAACATGGGCGACTTGCCCTTGGGATTGTATCGGGAATAACGCGGAAGAAGCGTAAATGCTAGTGTAATTTATAATGTTTAGCAACAAACTAAACAAATGGTCACAGGGGCCCATCTTAGAAATAGGTTTAGATACATTTTAGTTTCAGGTAGGTATATTTTAATTTTTACTTTAGGCTTTTATTTTAGGTGTATATTGTTTCTACTTTAGGGTTTTAGTTTAATATTTAGTTTTTAATTTAATTTATAAGTTATGACTATATCAATTGTATGTTAAATATTACTTATGTTACATATTAATTTATTTTGCCAAGTAGGTACTTTTTTCACAAACATACCGACATATGGTAAATAAACATAACTACTCCACGCTTCTCGTTTCTCTATCTATTTTTGCTCTAAGTAGCAAATGGTTATAATAACTAAATATTTTTACTAAAAAAAACCCGATCGCGGTGCACTTTAAAAGTGGATAAAAACCGCCATTTTGTTTATTTTAACAACCTTCATATCCAGTGACACGCGCGCCATCAAGACGAATCTAATGATGTATCATTTATCAAGATCGGTTGTGCCGTCGAGTAGTTACGAGCGGACATAGGAACGGGCATACATACCTACTTCTTTGGGCTACGCCGCAGTCGGGTAAAAACAATATGAGTAGGAATTTGGAGTGATTTCTTCATAACAACTAAAATACATGTCGATTACATGTTACTCGACAACAACAGTATGTAGTTTTCTATGTATTTAAGTATTTGTATCTATTAAATATATCGTCGTCTAGTATCCATAACACAAGCCTTGATGAGCTTACTATGGGGCTAGTTCGATTTGTGTAAGATTGTCCCCTATATTTATTTATTTAACAGTCCTGAGCTCAACGGTAAAGTAGAAAAAACCGGACAAGCGCGAGTCGGACCGGACTCATCCACCGAGGATTCCGTACAAATTACTATTTTAAAGTACCCTATACATTTTGATTCTCTTAGTAAAGTGTATTATTTACGATTTAATTAAAAATTTATAGTTTACAGATTTTTCCCTCTAATTGTAGTATAAGATGGTATTAGATGCCAAATTTCATAGTTCTAGGTCAACGGAAAGTGCCCTTTTTTTGGTTTCCTTGTGAGTGTCGAAATTTACTTTTGCAGCATAAACGGCCGTATCTTTTTTTCACGTTAACTTAAAATTTTTATTTTGTCACAGCTTCAAGGAACTATAAACTTGAGTATAAGGTTTTATTTTCAAGTCGATACCTCCACGCGTTCCCAAGATAAAGGGTCTTGACAGACGGACAGACAGACGGACGGACGGACTGACGGAAAACATAGTGATCCTATAAGGGTTCAGTTTTTTCCTTTTGAAGTACGGAACCCTACAAAACATCAAGACTCACCTGTAATCACAGAGAAAATAGCCTAAATCTTCTTAACTTTTTCGCCGCTATGTAAAACGTAAAAGTCGCAAATCAGACGCCATGACATACGAGTAACAGTGTCAAAACCGAAATAGAACTTTATGCTGGTGCATGAAGGTTTACATCGCTCTGCAATCTGTGACCAATATATTCGTCGTTAATGTTTTTATGTACCTAATATTGTAATCGTTGACGTGTAAAATTTTATTTTATTAATAAATGAACTGAACTGAACTGTAGGCGTCCAACCTGCGGTGCCAATATATACGTCGTTGGCGTGGAAAAGGTTAAACTTCTAAGGCCTCTGAAGGCGCTTGTCCTACCGCCGGCGAGTAAGCGAGTAAAACTGCCCCAGTAGCATTACATTGCGGATCTGGAAAGATCGATCGATCACAATGCCCCGTCAGCCCGCAATGAACGTTACTCGCCCAATTTAACTCGCTTTACTCCCCGGCGGTGGGCCAAGGTGGTATGGTGGTATATGGTGATTAATGAAACTACGCGGACGAATTCGCCGGCAAAAGCTATTATAGTCACAATGTAGGTAGATACCTATCAAGCGGTTTAATATAACGTAATTGCGGTGCCCAACCGGAATATTGTACCGCAGGATCTAATATCTAATCAAACCACGATTGCGGTACGAACGCTGCATATACATTAAGCAAACCATGAAGTCGAACCAACTAATATGCCGTCATAAGCCAAAATCTTTACTTATCTATGAGACTAGTATTGAGACAGGCCTTTTTGAAAAATGGAGATTCCGTCCTCGTTCGTCTGTCTCTGTATTTATGAAGCTTTCCAAATATATAAAAATATATTCCATTCTTGAAAAAATTATTAACATTCCACGCCATTTTTGGCTTCGTATGCGTTAAAGGGCTAAACATGAAAGTAGCAGCGTAAATACCAACTGTTGTTTATAACTCGAGTCCAGTTCCAACAGTACAATAATTTAGTTAGTTACAGTTAGTCGTCCGCCCGGGGGACTCGGACGCGATCCTGTAAGTTTCCGAGTTGTATTAAAATTTGTGTGCAATGCCGGCTCCGGTTATTGCGTTTGTGTTTAGATTGTGTAAGTTAGTTAGTTGCGGGTTAATGAAATGGGACATAACTTACCAAGTATTGTAGCACTACTGTGGACTCAGTCTTGTAAAAGTGCCAAATTAAGGTGAAGCGTAAAATACAACGCGACTAAGTCGTGCAATTGTCAATTAGGACATCTATTCGAGTTCAATATAATTGATCGCGCGTTCGGGCGAGTAAAATACGCGCGAGCTTGTGAGAATCGCGTAGTCGCGTTGTATTAGGACGATTCCTTAAAGTTTTGTGGTGACAACATGTATCGGGCTGTAAACACCTTGAAGCTCATTTATTATTAATTATTAAAACAATAAGACGTGTTGTAACGTCCATGATCGCCCAGGA
Organism: Eudemis profundana; assembly: GCA_947034925.1. Lineage (NCBI taxonomy): Eukaryota > Metazoa > Arthropoda > Insecta > Lepidoptera > Tortricidae > Eudemis > Eudemis profundana. Next base: position 19,948,471 of record OX344805.1, on the reverse strand, counting down.
ACTTTTTCTCATGGACGTTACGACATGTTCGAAACGTCGATGTGAATACTTATATAATGTATTATGATATTTATGATTTACGCAATTAAGTCAAGTTTTATTACAATAATTAGTTAAATCCGAAAAAACTTAAATAATTTATTATTGCAATTCGGACATGTGCCTCTCAAATGGAGGTGGTGGATCCGAATCATGTCTCATATCAATCAGTTTTTTGTAACTCAAGTACGAAATGCTATTTGATATTTACCATTAGCTATTCGCTGAATGAAAAACATTGTTAGGAAACCTGTATGCCCCTCTATCGTCAGCTCCATGTTATAATAATATTCCATTGTCATCCGATTCAAATTTTCAGCTCAATCAAAAACCGAAAAGTGATTCAATCTCATCTTGCAAGATTTAATTACAGAGAGTCAGATACCGTGGCATGTTAAACTAAATAAAAAACTTCCAAAAACTGGGTAAAATGACTGGTTAGAGTATATTTGTCATCATCATTATCAGCCCGTATTACTTCACTGCTTGACATAGGCGTCTCCCATGTCACGCCATCGAGCACGATCCGCGGCCACTCGCAACCAACCTCTGCCAGCCACCTTGCGAAGAAAGCATATTTGTACTGTATTGTATTGTAAATTAGTTTCACCATAGAAAGCTACCTCCCTGCATAAATACACTTTTCTGTCTGTAAACTCTGAAAATCACCCCACGAAACTGGAGTGCAATGTCTCTTTAGGTAACAACAGCTAATATTCTTTTCCCCGTAAGTTGTCTAACACTGCAAGTTTCATCGCAATATGGCCACGTTATCACAGCTGTTACAGAGGCGCACTCTCTCGGAACAAGTTATTCCCATGGAAATTCCTTCCCACACTCACTAGAATAGGGAACTCCGAGATATTTTCTTTTTATTACCAGTATACTGGCCCAGAGAAAATATTCGGTATTTTTTCTACGCAACGACACGTTGAGACTAGTGGAATTGATATCCTACGAAAGTAAGGTCCCCGGTTCCAATCCTGGTAAGGGAAATTATTTGTGTGATGAATATTGGTTTCCTGATCAAGGAACAATGGCGTCTCAGACTTTTGGGAGACGCGCGCGGAGCTGAAGCCAACTTGTAGAGGCATCTTTGACAATTTAAAATAAAGAAAGGGGTATAGTGAGCGGATACTGTCTCTATCCCCCCGCGTCATTGGGACACCCACAGAGACAGAGACAGAGACTATTATGGATTGATTGTATATCTAAATGACCTAGGCTGTGGTGAAGAAATGATGAACTAACTGCATGTATTTATTACTAGTATTAATTATATAAGGACGTCTACTACCCACATGGTAAGCATTGTTTCTAGGAATAATAATAAATGTATTTATGTAAGGATCGCAAACTGGAATGTAATAACTTAAATTCCTTTTCATTCAAAAACGCCATCAAATTATCCAACAATTGCTATTATGCATGAAAAGCAGACTAGCTCCCGAAGGCGATTGGAAACTCTCGGAGCGGATAATTCCCTCATAGTTACTGCAAAATAATTCCCCCCTAGTTACTAGCTTGCGCAGACTTTCCGATAGCCTATATTGGTCCGAGTTTACGGAAAATTGAGGCAACTAGGCAACAATAACAAAGTCTGGCCCGCGAGAGTAACTTTTATGCGCCCGCCGAACCGGGGTTTCGACCTAATTTATAGACTTACAGCTTAGAGACCCGCTACACTAGCGTCAAATTCAAATTCAAATTCAAATTGTTTATTGCGTTAATCACATTACATAGTTATAAGATGGAAGGATTTGATACTTCTTTCTCTTCTTTTTTCTTTTTTTTATTTGGATTAGGATTTGTTATTTTTCTTTACTTTTTTGTTACTTTTTTTTTATTTGCGTCTTTCGAGCATCGTCGTGTCTGTGCATATGCAGCGTTGACGCAACGTTCGGGCAGCGTTACCGCAAGGGATGGAGCATAATGTAATTGCCTGGCACCGATCGCGCTACCCCCAAGCGTGACCGCGCTGCGCGAACGTCGCGTCTACGCTGTGCGGACGCTGATAAGGCAACACTTGAAAGACGCCGTTGTCATCGCGGTGACATTGCGTTGACGCTTTGCGGATCCAGACAAGATGGTGATGTTGAAAATATGCTATAGTGAGGATTTCTTAATTGAGAGCCGAGGAATGAGATGCGGGAAAAATTTGACCTCAGACAGTCGCCCCCCGCCAAGTCGAGCAAAACAGCCGTACCATCCTTTTCTCGAAGCCATCCAGGCCATTTTCAGCCTCCCGTAATTTTGTGCTGGCTAAAGCTAGAACCCTGAAGTTTCAGGGAAATACATACAGGGTGGCCCGAACCTTGAAGTCATAAATTTTTTTTTAGATTCCTCACGTCGTGGGCTATCAGAATATACCCCATGTATGTTAGCCGATTTTTTGTAGTTTTCGAGTTATACATTTTTTAAAGTTTTTTTTTCAATAATTCTTCGGGTGTGCACTTCAAGTCATGTAACTTTTTTTGGTAGGTTATTTTTGCGTGTTTTTTTGTGATATTATCCTTATTAATTGTACTTTCTCCCATAAAATATTCAGCTTCCTAACTTTTAGTTAAGTTACACAAAACAACATCAAAAGTGAAAGGTTTGTGTTCAAGTAAGTCGCAGTCAAATTTTCGCACTAGATTTAAAATTTAAAAAACGGGCTTAGAGTCTCGTGAAGTTTTTAAAATTACATAAATTCATTGAAACCCGTTTTTTAAATTTTAAATATAGTGCGAAAATTTTATGACTTCAAGGTTTGGGCCACCCTGTATAGAGACACAATAAGCCTTAAATATATTCTCAATAACATTCAATTTGAACGTGTAGTTTAAGAACTGTACGTCAAAGTTCCTTAATTTTCTCACTGACTGACTGACTGAATGAATATGAATGGCCTGAATAGCTTTGAGGAAAGGATGGTACGGCCATGTCTTTGTTTTGCTCGACTAAGCGAGGGCACTGCTGTGCCCCCAGATGATGTAAATGAAGTTAAGTAAGGTACATTTTTGAAAAAACTATAAGGCTTGTCAAAGAGCTGGCTTTGCTAGCATCTATAGGCTACGGCGACATCGTACCATCAAGTAAGCCGTACACCTGTTTGCCACCCTAGTACATTTATGAAATAAAAGCTTATATGCTGTATAATAAAACAACAAACAATATCACTCAATAAATAATAACACAATATATAATAAAAACAGTACCGCAATAAATATTCGAACGATCACGAATGTCACCGAATCGTCAGCTTACTTACACAACATCGTAACTTATCTGGCGATTTCAGGGGACTATAGCCTTTATTCTGTTAATAATACAGGCTTATCTCCCATCAAAGAAAACTTTGGATACAAGAATGATGTAACAAACTGTCAAAATGTCCCGATACGAGAGCCCATCGATATCTCACCCTATCCCGCTTCGTAAAGAAAGGTTCTATCACATGAACATCAGTGTACGAATCTCAATCGTATTTTGTTAGATATAGGTTTCAAAATAAATTCATAGCATTTTGAAATAGGTGACCGTGCGAATATGGACTAGCTTTCACAACGTCCGATCTCTCCGCATTTTTACCGAATTTATGCTTTATTTCAGGACGGATAAGGTGGCTATTGCAAGAACGAGCGCATAAGATAGAAGATTGCTATAATAAGTGAAGAGGTGTATAAAACTATACTGACACTGGCAGAAGGTCGTAACTGACACTTGTATAATACTGAAGTATGTCTTTTTGGGTAAATTCGCGACATATATGTAACATATTGACGGGTGACAGAGATTTATGATCTCATAGTGTCTCAGTGTTGTGATTTGCGAAAACGAGCGTGGACATGAAAATGATATAAACTATACTGTTATCGTGTATCGGTTCAAGGGTAAGATACAGCTCATCTTGCTCAGCTACTGGTTCTAACTACCCCAACTATCCTGAAATAATAAACGGTATTCGAATTATCGTCGAACAAATACTTGAAAATACAAACATAATTCACCAACGCGCGCCCCTTTTTTGAATCAAGATTTTACACAATCAGTCACACTGACATTTAAAAACCGGACAAGTGCGAGTCGGACTCGCCCACCGAGGGTTCCGTACAAATTTGTAGGTACATATAACAAGATAACAAAGTACCCTATAAATTTTGATTCCCTTAGTAAAGATTATTTTTAAAGATTTAATTAAGAATGTATAGTTTCCAGATTTTTCGCTATACTTGTACTATAAGACGGTATTAATTGCTAAATTTCATAGTTCCAGGTCAACGGAAAGTACTCTTTGAATTTGGTTGCCTTGAGAGTGTCAAAATTTACGTTTTTTGCGGCATAAACGGCCGTATCTATTTTTTACGGTAACTTAAAAGCTTGATTTATTTACAACTTCAACCGACCGTAGACTTGAGTATACGGTTTTAATTTCAACTCGATACCTTTATGCGTTCCGGAGATAAAGGGTCTTGACAGACGGACAGACAGACAGACTGAAGGACAACAATGTGATCTTATAAGGATTCCGTTTTTTCCGTTTGAGGTACGGAACCCTAAAAATAAAGTCAATATCTCTATTAGGCCCCATTAAGACGGGGCGAGAACTTGTATATGAGTTCGATTACATTGCGGGCTACCTAGGTACGATGAGTACAGTTGATCGATTAATCGCCGCAATGGAATGAAAATCGCATACGAGTTCTCGCCCCGTCTGAATAGGGCCTTATTTACCTTCATTTCAGCAACAGCCGCAAAAGGTTGTTTTATAATTCAGGACGCTGCCTGACAATTTAATTCAATTATACATTTTACCCAAACCGTTATCAAAATCAAAGCGTGTGATTCATTCAAGTTGAAATATTCAAAATCGCAACCCAAACAACAAATACCATTGAAGTTAAAGTTTAAAAGGAAAAACTTTTTAAATTAAAATTTTCAATTCCCCGTGTTCCGGCTACCGGGCGAATGTAAAATTAAATCCGAAATTAAAGATAGCAGTTAATTAATAAATACAATAAGGGTGTACCTTGACCCACTTTTGTTAATTCATTGTTTCATATTAAAGCACATCGTCATGAAATCGAGGCAAGAATAAATCGAAGAATTGTAAAATTTAAGTGGCAAGAGCTCGTTTGGCTTAATTTTATTTGCTATTATTGTTTCGTTTGCCATAATGTTTATTTGCCCTATTTTATGCATTATCTACAAGGGTGGGCGACTATCGACCATACGAGCTAATTACAATTGATTAATTTCTAATGGTCAAATGACGATCGACGGATTGATCTAAAAACCATTTAAAGTGTGATTTTATGCAAACAAAAACACGATATTTCCAAATGATTTGATTTTTAAGCCGATACAGCCTTGCCATGATTGGGATCGACAAAAATGCCGCTTAATGTCATGTTTCTTTACTTGCTGTTATAAAGCTTGAATGAAAATTATTATAACCTATCTATATCAAATCAGAAATAATATGCAATACATCGATCACTAAACATATTCAATCTCTAACGTTCTAATTGGAATTGTTTCACGTGATTTCTTCCAATTCAAATAATATCAATATATACATATATATATATATATTATGTGTATTGTATTGGTTTTGGTTCAAATTTTTCTCTATCCCTATAGTAATTACGTGACAGATTTTTATGCGTGCCCCGTTTTGTCATAGTGTACAACACTTTAAAAAGTTACTAGTATAAATTCCAACCCGTCCTCCACAGTATTATATTGTTTATTTCGTTATGACTTTTAAAGTGGCACTTAAGTCCTCTATTAGCATAATTCTCCCAGTTGGCAAGAGCTGAATCTTCCAGCGCTTTCAAAGCGAAAGGACAGAATATGCATGAGCTTCATATGGACTTAAGACCATTTCAGAGATGCAATCTTAGCGCGTTGAGCAGTAAAACGCAGTCTAGCCGAAATGCAGTTTTAGGTGCATAGAGAATAATTTATGAGACAGAGCTTGAGAGAGAGGACGAGAGAAAGATAGTGTGCAAATTTCATGTAGCTTCAATTACCGTGGAGTTCAAGAATATTTATACTCATTTATTCTTAAAATATTATAAGATAGATCCGAGCCGTCATCACGCTTACGGATAGATGGACGGCAGCGCGCTTGCCGCGAGACGGGATCCGGGCTCAGCGACCTGGTTCGATCCCAGGCGCCCCGGCCCCCATCTAGTCCGACCCTCTCAACGTGGTCTTGCCAAGCGACCTGATTCAATCCCAAGGAACGTTACGGCCCCCATCTGGTCCGATTTTTACAACAGTTAGTTAGACTTAAGTTTGTTAGGCAGTTGGTTAGTTGGTTAGGGGGGTGGGTTAGGTGTTCGTTGGCAGTCGTTAATGCTTTAATAAAAAATCAAGTTTGTTAGGGTTAAAAAAAAACCGCGAGGCGGCAGCTCGCCTCGGTACTAAACCAGTGCCACAAGACCACAAGCGGCGCGTGGGCGACTCGTGGACCCGGGTTATTTTTCAGAAATATGTCTGCGGTCACCTAATTCCTCTGGCCCTTTTTCATACTAAATGTATGGAGACAGAAGAAAAAGTCGCAGACATATTTCTGAAGAATAACCCAGCCGCACCAGCGGCGAACCGCACGCGCGACGGTGGCGCGATGTTATGACGTATGCTTTTAACCTTAGGGCTCTTATCGCAACGTGCTACGAAACGTTACGTCGTGACGTGAAAATCTACGATGAGCAACGTAAAAATTCACGACACGAAAACGCAACGTGCCACGACACGACAACGTTTCACGATGTGACGTCCTGACGTGGAAAACTACTAAAAATATACAGACTACCTCCACTAGACGGAGCATGTTGGGCGGCGCGCGCTCACATCAGATATGGTCGATTGTATAGCATTACGACATTACCTACGCGACCGGCCGCTCGTTCAGTTGCTGACTGCTGATGCTTCTGACTTTTGTGTGCACCAAACGTGAAATAAATATTTCCGTTCAATCCAACGACAATCTCGAAACATAAAATGATAAAAAAGATATGAAACACGCGTTGTACTAGTAGTATCTACCCATATTTAATCGCCCATATGCGTGGTGAGCTCGTGTCGTATGGCATGCTCCGTCCAGTGGAGGTGGTCTGTGGTCCCCAGGCACAACACAGGAGAGAGATTTCTCTATTGTCCTCTCTTCCCACAGATATATTTTTCCGAATATATCGTTCGTCGAATATTTAATTCGCATAATTTTCCTATATCAGCTGTCACGGGAAAAACATACCATATTTTATTGTACCTTGCGTATTCTCCTTTTGTTTTAACCGAATAGTTCCGACAAGTTCGGCGGGCACCATGAATCCCAACGAGCCAGGTGTCGGGCCCACGTTACGTCAGTTATCCCGGATAAATAAAGGTTCCCGGGGGAAAGTAATGTCATGGGTCAGCCTACGAAATATATATTTCATATCGTTTATTATAACTAGGGTTGGTATCGGACTAGTACATATTTGTTTTTTATTGAGTTTCTGGAAATATTAGTAAAAAAATAGGTAATTGGCCATTTAGGGTGATTTGAGTCGGTTGGTCTTCCATTAAAACATATAGAAGAGGGTATTAATTATATTTGAAATGTATTTTATTTTATAACTTAATACACATTATTTGCGCTAAATGACATGAGAAGCCTCAAAACATCAAAATTGACATGCAGTGAATTGGGCCTGTAAGGTTAGCGCCATCTATCAACTTCATTTGAAAATAAATGTTTTTTGCAAAAAATATTTTTTTTTTCTTTTTGTGAGTTCTCATGTCATTTTGCGCAAATAAAATGTACCTATCAAGCTATGAAATAAAACACTTTCATACATAATTGATGTCGTAGAAGCAAACAATGACCCTCTTTTGGTTTGTATGGACCCACTCGTTTCACCTTAAGAAAACGTCAGTCAGTTACTGTTCATCAAATTTAGTTGCTGGTACTGAACTAGGAGCTAGGAGTATTTTTTCGCACACAAATTAATTTAACATCCTAATACATCGATAGATTCATGTCACTTATGCAATGACATGACGATATGTTAAAATATCCAAAGGCAATAGCTATTTTCTGCCTAATTAAAGTGAAACTATAGAGAAAGTTTGCAGGTCGCGGCGGAGATGCCGAGAAGACTAGAACAGACACGTCAGAAATATGTTTACACTTTTCGACCTTATTTCCTTTCGTATTGTTTTAATAATTAATAATAAATGAGCTTCAAGGTGATTACAGCCCGATACATGTTGTCACCGCAAGACTTTAAGGAATCGTCCTAATACAACGCGACTACGCGATTCTCTCAAGTTCGCGCGGATTTTACTCGCGCGAACAATTATATTGAACTCGAATAGATGTCCTAATTAACAATTGCACGACTTAGTCGCGTTGTATTTTACGGTTCACCTTAATCTGGCACTTTTACAAGACTGAGTCCATAGTAGTGCTACAATACTTGGTAAATTATGTCCCATTTCATTAACCCGCAACTAACTAACTTACACAATCTAAACAGAAACGCAATAACCGGAGCCGGCATTGCACACAAATTTTAATACAACTCGGAAACTTACAGGATCGCGTCCGAGTCCCCCGGGCGGACGACTAACTGTAACTAACTGAATTATTGTACTGTTGGAACTGGACTCGAGTTATAAACAACAGTTGGTATTTACGCTGCTACTTTCATGTTTAGCCCTTTAACGCATACGAAGCCAAAAATGGCGTCTAATGTTCATGATTTTTTTTAAGAATCGAATATATTATTTTTATATATTTGGAAAGCTACAAAAATACAATGTTCAAAGTCGTGACGGTTGCAATAAGGTCGAAAGTGTATAAATATCACTGACGTCAACTGAACGTGTTCCTTAACGACTAACTAGAGTTTGTTCGAAACCGGGACGGTAGGAAATCAAGGGATCATTTGCCCAGCAGTGAGACACTGTGATAGGTTAGTAAAAAACCGGCCAAGTGCAAGTCGGATTCACACACGAAGAGTTTTGTACCTCCGACGAACAAACACTATCTAGCTATAACTTGGCAATTTCGTTCGTGACACTCCCACAGTTCGCGGAGGACGGGGGTGGGGAGACAGCGGGGGTGCTATGAGGTGTGCGCGCGCCGGGGGCCGCCTGACAAGAGCTCTGCTCAGTCGGCGACCGGTGCTGGTCACGGTAACTCGTGTGCATAACCACGGCTGCACATAACAAAAAGCACAAGAGATAACTTCGCAAAGATGAGTCTGCGGATCGGAAAAATTATTGGATGCGGAGACAGACAATTTGTACATGCATATAAAAACTGCAAAAGTTCAGATGGAAGGCAGTTTTTTTCTAGGTGAAATAAAATTGTAAACCAACTTCGCAGTCCGCTTGCAGTAGCACGCAATTATTTTTACTGCAAAAAATCTGCCTTCAAACTGCATTTGCTGCTAGAAAGCATCGAAAGACTACTCCGGCCTTTAGGGATATCGGCAGATATATCCGTACGTAATTCGCATCGCGTGCAGCGGTGTTCAATACGTCATCGTCCCCCGCCCCCCGCGCGGACCATGGGAGTGTCACCAACGAAAACTTCACGAACTATACCTTCACGAACCAGGTTGCTGACAAATTCTTTTAAAATACGTTGCGAAACTTGGACCCTTTGAACAGCTTAAAAGCTTAAAACTTAGCTTAAACAGTATTATAACGAAACTTTGCGTATCCAATACATTTGAATTGTTAAACAGAAAGCCCTATGGACTAGCATTTAGTGAATCCAGCCAGTCTGAATTCCAGCCAGGCTGAAATTTAGCCCGGCTGAAATCAGCCAGCCAAAAATTCGACGAGGTAAGATGACCTGATTAAAAATGAAAGGATACAAAACTAGAGATTAAAAAACCACCGACGACATGCCAACTTAAAAAGACCAAAAACATCAATTTGTTCCTTATTTTTAGAGTTCTATGACTTTGTTGTCAATTTTTCGTACAAGCTAAGTTTTTCAGCGCAAGTGGTAGAAAAATTCATAATTTTTTATGTTTTGAAACATAAAGATGACATTATTAGTACAACACGTTTGAAAATATTTATGAATTACTCATATATTTTTACACTTAAAGAAATCAAAAGGGTACCCGGGTTATTCTTCAGAAATATGTCTGCGGTCACCTTATTTCTCTGGCCCTTTTTCATACTAAATGTATGAAGACAGAGGAATAAGTCGCAGACATATTTCTGAAGAATAACCCACCCGCTTGGTTTTGAGTCCAGTAGGTACCTTTAGTAAAATCATGCTTCCCCCATTTACCGCCTTCATATTCATTAGTGATTATAATAATACTGAATCACGAAACGTAATATTTTCCCCACAGCAAAGCAAAACATCATGTAACACATAAACTAAACCCCTTTTCGTAAAATTAAAAAGTTCCAACTCATTTTTCACCGTCGGGTCGTTAACCCGCTAACTTTTATAACGGAACCCTTTTAGTACAAAGCAATTAACCTATTTACCCCCTAGGTCGGTAAACATGTGTTTGTATGGAGCTGCATATGGTTAACTTGTAAACAATTTAACTTTTGTTTCCTCTGGGTATCGTTACGGGATGGAAAGTTTGAATGTGTTATAGAGCAATTTCTAAACTGCAATAATCTATATTACTCGTATACCTACATATAATGATGTGTCATTTATCAAAATCGTTTTTATCACACTTGCTCGAAAATAGTGTCAATACACGTAGGTTCAGCGGGCCGTAACCCTAGGGCGTAATGGTTTTCTTTTTAAATTTGAAACGCTGGTTCTGTTCTACTCTTATTTGTCATGTTAAAAGGAAACGCCAACTTACTTTTTTAACTTTTATCACTGAAATATTTATTTAAAGCTAACTGTAATTGCAAATACATATAAACACATATTTCGGTAACATTAATTAAATGTTTAAATAATGTATTTCTTTATTTTGCAAATATAAAATCAACTAAAATGACCGTTACCGCTATGGTTTCCGAACGTGACTTGACGTTCGCATTGTCTATGGACATATGTGACAAATGTCACTGTCTGTTTTAATATTTTCTTGTCATACTGGGTCGAAAAGTAAGGTTATTTTATTAAGATTTCCTCACAAGTGTGATGAAAAACATTGTGTGTGCCACGGGCGGTAAAGGAATTACAAACTCGTGTTATTAAAGCCCTCGGTTTCACCTCGGGCTTATAACAAACACTTGTTTGTAATTCCTTACTTACCGCCCTAGATACACAATGTACTATTGTGCCCTTGAGTAGTTACGAGCGGACATAGGAACGGATATACATACATACATACAGGTCAAACACATAACCCTCCTTTGGGCTTCGCCGCAGTCGGGTAAAAACCAAAATAAAGTCGTGCTATCGTTTACCGACTCATTGAATTCCATGTTCGAAATTAAATAAAAAATAACACGCTTAAACGCCCGTTAATTGAATTTCAATAGACCACTCTCACTTAATTTCACAGCCGGGTTTGAAAACGTAACTCATTTTCATTTGCCTCGTTATATCATTTTCATTTCAATTAACACGTTCGCTGCGGGATCAAAACTGGCATTTTTTTATACGGTGCGTTAACTGGCCGATCGGCCTGGTACTTAAACTTTCCGCCGCGGCGATATGGGGCTTATTGGCCCGGTAAAGTATCGACAGATATAAATGACTATAACTATGCGAAAACGTAAAAAATTGGATACCTACCTATCAATATCGATAGAAGACGAGTTGGTGGTCATAGTATTTGCTTCGCCTTGGGTTCCTATTATTTACTTGAGAGATATATGCAAAAATATATGTAAGGTCTTGTGACCCGAAACCGCACTGAATAATAGGTTTAATTGAGGAAGTATTAGTGATGGGAAATAAGTTATCGACATATTATTTTGAATTTAGTTTATTAAAGAAACAAAGAGACAATTTTTATAATAGAAACATGACAGACAGTAAGTATTATTTCTCACATTCTACACAGAAAATATTATTTTACTGCAATTTCTTATGAATTACATGTGATTTTTATAGAAACATGATAGGCAGTATCCATTCTACGCAGAAAGATTTAATTTTCTTTACTTTTTTATTTGCTTCTCGGCTGTTGAGTGTATCACGTAGCTTTTGGTAGCACCCAGCACAAATTCTCCTTTTGTCGCCTTTTTTTCGAAGGTGTGTTTTTTCTTCAGGACAACATTATTTTGACAATCTAAAAGAATATTGTAATTTTAATCTGTTTATTATTGTAATATTTATGATTAAATATTACTGGAAGACAGTCGCCACAATCTAAAAACGTAAACAAACACTAGACCAATGCACTATCGTATCTACGTCGGTTCCCGCTAATTACGTCACAACACTAGTCGGAAGTAAACCAATGCAATCATCTATTCAGTGCGGGTAGGGTGGAATGACCTTGTAATCTATGACGGGCCTTTCCGCCCATTACCCGCAAGGAATCGAAAAAAAAATCAGTCAGTGCGTTATCGGGCCGGAAAACCTTAGCACAATTTTAATGCTTTATCTAATAGCCCTTAAGGTCCTAAACTCAAACCTATACTTGTCTCTTTTGTACATACAGAAATACTCATTATACAGCCACCGCACCAGGGTAAGTTCACCGTTTCTCGCCTCCGCACAGAGCGGGAGTACATGCATCGGGTATTTAGGCCTTATATCGCAGCGAACGTGTTAAGTGCTAGTGCTACGTCGTAGCGCTACGTGCGTAGCGTATGTCGATGTCGTGGCGTAGCCCGTAGCGCCGAACCGTAGCAAACCGATGATGATGAATGCAAAGGAAATTGAACCTTATTTCTTGTACGAATAGAATATAAACAAAGTAAGAAATAAAATATAGTGAGATGACATGAAATTGGCTGATTTCTTTTGAAGTATCGTATCTGTCTATCATAGTTTTATAGAACTAAACTACTCCGGCTAGAAAATAAAGTTGATTTTGCAGTGATACAATAAAGTGAGTTGTAAAAAAGGAAGGGAAATATTATTTTGCCGCCCGCAGTGAATCTGTTTACACTTGGAAAACTTTCTATTTTTCTAGAGATAAAATATAATATTATTTGTATCGGTTATGTTATTTTTGCGGACATAGCCAATGCCTCAATCTGACACAATTTGAAGTCCTATACATATAATGCATATAGGAACCAAATTGTCAATTTGTGGTTTACGCTCGGTTACACCTTGCTTGCTGTTGCCATATGCATTGTTTATGCCTTTAGGGTGTGGGGAGTTAAGATTCTCATTTACCTATATTTCAAGTTATTTTTAACTATTTGAAACTAAACTGGGTTTAATTTCAAAATTTACTTTTTTATTGTGAATTTTAAGCACAATCGTTTAACAGGTGTCTATGCTAGGTAGGCTACATCCACTACGAGTAACACATTCAGTGTGCCTCGCTACGTGTGCTACGCCGTAGTCCGTAGCACGTTCATTCCCTCATGTAGCGAAAATCCCTCGTATACTTTGAACCCGACTATCGAGCCGATGGCACTCAAAGCACAGAATAAGTAATAGTACTTCGAACAGAAGTCGCACTGTCTAACAAAACCCACGTTCGAGTCACAAAAATGCGCCGAATCCTACTTTCTCGCTCTAACTCATAATGCGCGCTGTTTCTGGTCGCCACGCCCACCGCTAGGGTTGTCGACAAAAATAAAATTATTATTATAGCTTGAATTTCCTAGTGAATTAGAGGTAGTTAAAAATTATATTTGCGTGACGTTATATAACTGTTTTGATACACTTCGTCACACATACTTACATACATACTGGTCAAACACAAAACCCTCCTTTGGGCTTCGCCGCAGTCGGGTAACATACATACTTACGTACATACAATAATACATACATACACACATACATAGATACATACATACCCGTCAAACAGGTAACCCTCCTTTAGGCTTCATAGGTTTCGCACACAGGCGCTGCCGGGTGTCGGCGCAGCCCTGGGCTTGCCTAATGCATTAGGCAAGGAATAATAATAATTACCGCGAAACAAAATCGCGGAGTGAGACACGCCTGCTCAAAGTGCTAAAGAACGTGTGTGTGTGTTTGAAATATAATCTCGTTGTGTATAGTGGTTTAGATTGTAAGCTGTATGTCAGTACCTTAGTCACCGAACTGCTTTGTACAGGGTGGAAAGGAACCAGGATTTTTCCTGCAAATGTGGCATTATTTAACCTTAGTACATTATTTTCTCTCAATAAACTATATTAATATCTGTCACCGTTTCCAATTTACAGCTTGTTAAACATTCATGCAAAAAACCGCGGCCTTCAGCCCTGTTTAAAGACAACAAGAAACGGTTAAGTAATACTGTTTTATTTGCATAATAACTTTTTACAAACCTCTTATAGTGCATTACACAACTAGGATGGTAATACAAAGAAAGGCTGAGATCGCAGAAGTTTGCGGCCCCAGCTGCAAGCGAGGGACGTAAATATGCGATCGAGGGCTTTCTTTATTACCTCCAGTGTTGTATACATCATTTTATATTTCACTTGGCCAGAAAGCGGCTTTTTCCGTACGCGCAGCGTGCAGAAAAAGCCACTTTATGGCCAGGTGTGGCATAAAGTAATTATTGTGGTTTAAGAACAGATTAGACAAGCATAATTCCACTCAAGCACGTCAATAAGTTATTAACTCACTGGATACACGCATTACCAGTTGTACCAACTGCCTGCCTGATTAAATAATATAATAATAATAAATATATTAAGTTACTTTTTATATATATATATTGTAAAAACCCTAACCTAAGCGAATAAAGATATACAGAATATATTACACTGTATTTTCAGGAAAGTCCCTTGTTTCATTCTTCCCGATATGTATTATGTAGATTATTGCCTGTACAGATAACTACTTCATACAAATTCTACGCACTCGCATGTCTATAACTTGCTAAATTCATTATAAAAGTTGGATGCCATCCAAAATGGTACATATATTCTAAGTTTGAGATGGTATCGAACCTACTTGCCATTAGTTTCGCGAACAACCAAGTTTAACAACTTAATCAATTGATGTCGAGATAACGGCGCAAAGCACCTAATTACCACTTTAAGGTGATTTGAATCGCTTGGTCCTCCATACAAAGGAATTGGGGTTGAATAATTCTCTTTAATGAAATCTAACTTGGTTAAAATTTGATCCAATATATACGTTTTTAGGGTTATGTACCTACCTCAAAAGGAAAAAACGGTAAACGGAGCACTGGGTTACCGAAAATCTCCAAGATGATGCTGACCCAGAGAGGGAACGCAGGGCATTAGCAGTCAGGTGCAACATGTTGTCTCGCAGGTTTGCACGCTGTAACAGTAATGTCAAAAGGACTCTTTTTAAGGCATTTTGCCAAACATTTTACACGCGCAGCCTGTGGACAAACTATACGAAGAAGACGCTAAATGCCCTGCGGGTCCAATATAACAATGGGTTCAGGATGCTGATGGGACTGCCGCGCTTCTGCAGCGCTTCAGGAATGTTTACGGAGGCGCGCACCGATAGCTTCGGTGAAATACTTCGCAAACGGACCGCGTCCCTGATGCGCCGTGTGCGTGACAGTCCCAACAGCCTTCTTCGGCTGATCTGGGAGAACCCTGCTTGCTCGTTTTGGAAGCACTGGAACTCACTACATATGGGCTCCAGGGTTTATAACCTAATGTAACATACGTACCTAGTCGAAATTTATTTATTATTGAATTAATATTATTTAGAGTGACATGTTTCTGAAGTTTTATACAATCATTATTAACATACATCTTTATTTTCTAAACTATTATGATTCGATTGAATTACTTTTAGAGTTAAGAATATTTTTTTGTTTGTCAGTTATACTAACATAGGATTAGTTGGAAAATTGTAACTAACACTATGGACGTTCGTCTGAAATAAAGAGATTGAATTGAATAAAAGATTGACATCGTCTTTTTGGACAATATTTAGTGAGACAACCATGACAACAATAAAACACTCTAAAAACGCTGAATATCAATAACCCAAACGTTGGGATAGGAACCCGAGACTTCACGATCGGCGCGAGTCCACATACAGGGCGACTTCAAATTGGTAATACAAAACACTTGATTATGGCTCAGTTAATGCCATGTAGTATAACGCATTAACCCCTATGTTAAAATTTGCTGTATTTAATTATTGCTAATTTTCTAACAAAACAAATAATTAAAGTCCTAAAGTGTGGTTATACTTCATTAAATACCTAAGTGTCATACCTTAGCACCTTATTTTCTTTGACAACTGACAATTACTAATCAAAACACGTTTTCTTCATAAATATTGCGGCATGTGACGGATAACCAAAGAGGAAAGTGTTCATTTGAAAATCTTTAAACCTCTTTGTTTATTATTATGGTAGGATAACCATGTTAAGCCAACAAAAATGGGATAAATTAATAATAAAAAAAACATACTTCTGATTATTTTAAAAGTATGAGACTTAATTGAGGGGCTAAGTTTAGGGGATATGTATGTAGAACATTCATTTTGTATTACCAATTCGAAGTCACCCTGTATAATAGTTTTAACATAAGTGTAATTTTTTCTAGGATTTTTTAAGTTATGACAAAATACCACTTATTGCCAAAAAAAGCATTTTATGGTAGAGAGCTATTTACCAAATAAGACACGTAAAGTTCGATTAGCTGTCGCCATATTCATATTCTGCTAATTCAATTTAATTAATAGGTACTTTTTCATTGATGTCCAGAAAAACTCTTAAAAAGCTTATTTATTTACAATTTTGACACAAAACTATACGATTGTTATTATTGTCTTAAGTAGACTAGTACGAGTAGATAGTGCATCTTTCTTAATTATTTACCAAGTAGAAAACCACTGCCTGTTCATAAATTGTATCCTAAATAAAGACAAATTGACGCATATTTCCAGTCGAAGCAATAATTTTATTTTTATCTCCACTCTTTGATAAGTTATTAAGTTTTCAATTATTCGTTCTCAATTACGAGTACATATTAATTTAATACAACATAAAAACTCACCGACGAACATGCCCAGTAACAGAACCACTACCATTTTCATGTCATTCACTTCACCCACATCACTAAACTTTGCACCAACACAAAAATATGCAAAAGTGTACACTCGCTCACATTGTACGTGTTTGTACACTCGCGGCGGGACGACGTGCGGCCTCCTCGCAACCCCGGGTAGCACTGGCGAGGTGGAACACAGTGATAAGATACGACGGTGGTGTAGCCAGGTTTTGAAATAAGATCTCCCTAATTTAAGACGAACAATTGGACTTGATTCTGCAAACAAACCTGTCGCCAAAGAGCAGTGTTCGCACTGTTGTGTTCCGGTGTGGGGGTAAGACAGCCTGTGAAATTACTAGCATAGAGGCATATCTTAGGCCTCAGGGTTGGTAACGCATTCGTAGTAAAAAACAGGAACCAAACCACACAACGGTGATTGGCGAGATAGGATGCTATACGCTACAGCTAAAAGAAATTTTAACTACATTGTCATGTCAGTTGGTTCTCCTTTGTGTGCACGTCCATTTAACGAAGTAAATTACCAGACTATTTATTTGCATAGTCATATTTTGAACCTATATAAATCAAGTACTTTATTTGGCGGTTACTTTTATTCATCCGATTATTAACCTGATGAAATAAGTGTACCTATATCCAAATAATCCAAAAGATGTGAATGAAATAAAAAACAAAATAAGTTGTTTATTAACAAAGTTGTCGGAACTATAACAAAATGTTTTTAAATACATTCTGACCGGCCACAAATAGGTTTTTCTTCACCCCTTTCCGTTTATTTTTATTCACTTTATTACTTTTTTCTAATATCGAAACTTTTAGCCAACAAAAATCCTTCAACTAACATTAGATAAAGGCCGAGCAAACTTTAAATTAATTTATTTCAAAAGTTTAGCTACCCTAAAACGGGGTAATTTCTCCCGACTGGTAAACTTGGCAACTTCGGCGGCCGGCGCGCGTGCGTTCTGCACCTATGACATTTTTAATAAAAACATTGTTTTTTTAGTCTCGCATTACTTGGATAATTGAAAGCTGTGTCATGGCTTTTGAATCTGTTCAGCTGGGAGCGCTCCGGTAATATACAACCAAATTGTTTGGTGGTAACATTTTATTTTATTACATGTATTAAGGCTGCGTTTCCACCGGGTATGTGCGAAGATGCGTAGCGAGGGATCTGTTTGTGATGAACAAATAGAAACACTTCATTTACCTATCGTCGCTCCGCTTAGCTGTTTTTATTGGTTCATGACAAACACATCCCTCGCTACGTATCCTCGCACATCCCTGGTGAAATCGCAGCCTACGAGTAAAATGCTTCAGCAAGTTTTGACGGGAAAACTTCGTGAGGAGGCCTGCACTTTGAGGTTACCTAAAGAAGATACCGACGATTATTAGAGTTACGTCACCGGTATTTTTTTACACAAGGTGGACGGACGCGGGGCAGTATAAGCTTATGTGACAAGACTTTCAACTATAATTCATCATTTTAGTTATTTAAATGTTCGTACTTGTGTACTACACACACGACTGCCAAAAAATGAGTGTTATTGTAATAGTTCTATTATCTACCGTAATAATATGATCTTTTTCTTTGTAAATGGCATAATCCAGTGGGTAGAACTGGTTTCCCATATAGTGTGAGTGCCTACTCCGATTTTTCATAGCTACCTAGCTATGAAAAATCGGTGAATTGGTATGTGTGTTGTATTTTCACGGAAGCCTTCTACCGTATAAAAGTCCGTTAGAAGCTTACGAGGCACTCGCAAATCCAATCTACTACACATTGAATAACAACAAGGGGTTTCAGGGTTACTTAGGTTTCTACATCTGCTCAATCCTAAAAGGCCAAACCCCAAACACTAAGTTTCTTTTTAACACGTTCCCTGTCCCGTGACCCCATAATATAATATATCGGCCACGGCAAGACTAATAGGCTAGATGACTAAAAAAAACTGTTTAGTCCGTCTGCTACATTATGAAAAAATATTGTACACGTATTTTTTGTTTTGTTTGACAAACAAAAACTGACGAGGATAGAGTGCTTAGAAGTTTCGAGTGACGTCACTCTTGAGTACAAATTGTACTCAAGAGTGACGTCACAAGCCCCCACTCCAGAAGTTTGATGATCTATAACTTTGTCGATTTTTAATATTTTGATAAACCAATAAATACGTGTCCCATATTTTTCCATAATCTAACTGACGGACTAAATAGAATTACATATTTTTAACCCAGTCATCTTCCCTATTACAAAGCCTTACGACTATCACAATTTAACTTTAAATTTGGACTGTGAACGTGTTAACTTTTCTACTAAAAGAGGATAGCTACCCTAGTAGTACTGTTTTTAAAACGGCCACAGAGTACTCGATGTGTAATGTACTAATGAGATACTATTAGGGCGTGTTTCAAGAAAGTTTTCTTACGTAAGTACTCAGAATCGAATCTGATACACAAAAAAATATGTCCCACAATTTCCATTCCTGATCGTCACGTTTTTGTATGGAAACATAAGTTATTACATGATTCCAAATTTGGCAGATAAATTTTCGTGTATAAGCTGCGTATACGTTTTTTCTTATTCAGAATCGTTTTTACCAATGGTTGACTGGTATAGAATGCCTTAAGAACGATTCTGAATAAGAAAACCTCAAGTCAATTTACTAAGAAAAAAAACAAGGCACCTTTATTTAAATCATTAGTCTAATCACAGGTTATCAAAATAAAATTAGTACGATGAATGATTTTGAAAGTAATCAACATCGTACGATACGGGCTACGGGTCGGTAGGGGTTTGACGTAAAAATGACGTCAAGCTACATACAGCATGATTCACTTAGGTTTTAGATGGATTTGTCGTCATCGGAATTTACCAAAAAGTACGGTTCCTGGTAATCAGTAATAGCCATCTTTTATTCTGCCACCCTATACACAGAATAAGTAATACTAATCATTTAGCTTTAGTTTTAGGGTTAGTATAATTATTTAATTTAGGATAACGTATTGTTTTGTTATTTATTGTTTTCTTAGTGATTATTGAAATAAATAAATTCCGTGTATACTAGTAGTACTTATTCGGATGTTGACTAATGTTGAATTTTACAACAAAATATAGTCACATGGATTGGAAAATACTACATTATGTTAACACAAAAGAAATAAGCCAAAAATGTATAAAAAATATAAAGTTATGAGACCACAAAGTTTAAAAAAAGACGATATTTTTTTTATCGTCTTAAAAAAAATTAAAGTCAATTTCGGAATGCTTAAATAACACTGAAAAAATAAATGTTTGACAACTATGTGCTTAAACGCACTTTTTCGTGCTCAAAATGGCAAAATGCTATTTTTTTCATACAACTTAGTACAGCAATGGAACCGATGACGTCATAGGTTCCTCCCGTTTTGTATAGAGATAAAATAACCTTACTTTACCTAAATAAAATTGTAAAACTGACAGTGACATTAGTGACATATCCATAGACAATGCGAATCTCAAGTCACGTTCGGAAACCATAGCGGTAAAGACTTAAAATGGTTGATTTTATATTTTAAAAATACTGAAATACACTATTTAAACATTAAATTAATGTTACAGAAATATGGGTTTACATGTATTTGCAATAACAGTTCTCTTTAAATAAATATTTCAGTGATAAAAGTTAAAAAAGTAAGTTGGCGTTTCCTGTGAACATGACAAATAAGAGTAAAACAGAACCAGCGTTTCAAATTTAAAAAGAAATCCATTACGCCCTAGGGCGTAATAGCTCATTTACCGCCCGCGAAACCTACGTGTAATGACACAATTTTCGAGCAAGTGTGATGAAAAAAGTTTTACATCGTTGCCATAATTACGAAACCATATTTAATTTAATGGTCACTATAACTTTAAATGCAGGGCATTTCTGAAACATTTGGGCAGTTGCTTCGAGATGCTCTCATAATATAAATCCAGTGTAATGTCGAGATAGCGCAGAGATATGCCGTACTGGCTGCATATCTAGTGTGTACAGGGTGGCCTGAAAATAATCAGAAAGTTTTTATCCCTCCGGTATGTGACAATTATTTTGGTGTCCGTTAAAGCATTTTGGCGTTCGACAGCAATTCCTTTTATTTTGTCTTTCAATAAACCGTTTTAATTTTAATGTTTAAAGGTAAATTGGCATTGTGAGAATTTTAATATAACTACGTATTCAATGAGAATTAAGTGATATTTATTTCCACACTTTGGATGGATTACGGACGCACGGACAAGCATTCGATATAGATTAACAATATTCAACTTAGCAGATACATTCCGCCGACAAAGGAATTTAGACAGAGGATTGAGCGGGGCCCGCGGGGTGAGACGCGGGTCAGGAGAGCCGTTGACTTTGAATTTCAGGGCTTCAATGACAGCGCACCTACTGTCAGGTTTCAGGCGTGCAATAAAGTGTATTATTTAGTATTGTGATAGTATATTACACACCAATTAAGAATATTGTATTTGTGGCCCGAACCGAAGATATGGCTGTCCAGCCATAAATATGCGATGTCACAGCGTTCATATTAACGCCTAGGGCGTGCAAAATAGGGAAATTTTAATATGCCAGTACCGGGCATTCGGATACTTAAGCAGTGGAAGCATGCTGGGCCCATAACCTAATAAAATAAAAGAAATGGCTTTTAACTATATAATATAGTGTATATAAGCAATTATAGAAATGCAAAATTTACAGACGGCCGAGTAGAGAGAGAAAATAATAACAACAACATCTTCTTGATACATTGCCTTCATATTTTTGTCAGGCGCATTGGGGGTTCTGTGTTTACTTTTTAACACAGCAGTACCGGGAATTCCCGGTTCTCTTATACTAAAATTTCCCGGCTTTGCACGCCCTATTCGTGATGTGTGTGTATATAATTAAGAAGTAATATTTTTTCTCCGCGTATCAGACAGAAACCGCTCACAGGCAAGGGTTGTAAATAAACATACCCACTGTATATAGTTGCATATCTAGCGTATCTGTAATGAGACTGCAGGCACGGGCCGTCGCATAATGCACATCTGCATATAAAGTGCATGCAGTGGCCTAATAGGTTTGGATTTTTACCTTTCAAGGCTGTTGTTTTGTGTCTAATTTTAGTTCTGTGCAGGACGCGGAAGGAATTTTATTCAAAGTTTTACAGTAGAAAAGATTGAGATATGAATTATTTATCAATTCAATGTCATACCAAGATTTATTTCAAACGAAGTTCCACGGTGTTAGTAAGATTAAGAGAACGAGAAGATACATTTCATCATCATCATAATAAATTTAAGAGACTTGCTCTTGTCGGTGGAGTAATCGCCATTCCGTTCTTTTTTCTGATACCATCTTGAGCTCCTGATACAACGTCACATTGATTTTCTCTTTAGCTTGATCCACAAACGCACGCCTCGGTGTTCCTCTGCCTCTTTTTCCTTATATTTTGCCTACAAGCCTTTGCCTTTTTTTTAAGATACATTTAGCAAGAGATAAATAATACTTACACCGCCTACGAAGCTAGAGGTGCAAGTTCAATGATGCTGAAATTCTGCGATTAGGGCGTGCAGAACCAGGAAATTTTAGTTTAAGAGAACCGGGAATTCCCGGTACTGCCATGTTAAAAAGTAAACACAGAACCCCCGATGCACCTGACAAAAATATGAAGGCAATGCGTCAAGAAGATATTGTTGTTATTATTTTCTCTCTCTAGTCGGCTGTCTGTTATTGTGACTTGCAACTTTTGTAAATTTCGCATTTCTATAATTGCTTAAATACACTATATTAGTTAAAATACATTTCTTTTATTGTATTAGGTTATGGGCCCAGCATGTTTTCACCGTTTAAATACACTATATTAGTTAAAAGCCATTTCTTTTATTGTATTAGGTCATGGGCCCAGCATGCTTTTACTGCTTAGATACACTATAATATTAGTTAAAAGCCATTTCTTTTATTGTATTATTCCATATTAAAATTTCCCAGTTCTGCACGCCCTATCTGCGATGTAGTGGAGGAACGCAATAGACTGGAATCGATGGCAGGACTGCATTCCTGCTAGAACGATGACCACCAACCAAGATCATCAATCATGATGGATACGACTAAGAAGAAGTATGGTTAAATTCAAGGCTCGGATACCGGTATTTTCTCAAAAGTCAAAAAAAGTCAAAAGTTTTTATTTGCTACAATTATGGTACAATGCACCTAGCTAGGTGATAAATATTTCTGTACAACCAGCATAATTCACCATTACTATGGCATGCCAATAATAATTAACAAACTTAATGAATTTAAAATAAATCTTATAATACTATAATAGATATCATAATTATTATATAACATGGCCCAAACTTAATTATTTTCATTTATAATTTACATTTTTAGAATCATTGGTCATTCAACACAGGTATTAATTTAAAGAATTAAATTAGAGAAATAATAGGAAATAATTAATTATATAAATAAAAATTCAGTGAAATTATATATCATTGTCAAAAAACTCATTCAGATTGTAGAAACACATCTCCTTAAGCCATAAACGGAGCTTGTTTAAAAATAATTTACGTGGTAGAGCTCTTAATTCTAACGGAATCCTATTATAAATTTTCCCTGACATTATATAACAGTTTTTGCTGTATAATGCTGACTTTGTGGCAGGTATTTTAACTTTTAGTAAATATCTCTTACGTAAATTTGGATTTTGTACCGGTTTGGCGAACATATATACCTCCATACGAAAATAACGGTATTTTTTTCCGTTCTTTTCGTTCTTTAGTTTATTAATTTCATTGTATAATCGAACAATCTAAAATGCATTATTGAGCACTACTTAAAAAGGATAAAATCATTCAAAATATTGGGCTAAATATTTTGGGGTTTTTACAAAATACCGATCCCAAGCCCTGGTTAAGTTCTTAGTCCATAGTGTTTGCGACGAACCACTCCAATCCTTAAAATCCTTGATCCTTCACGAAGATCGGCAAATTTCAATTTAAAGAAATTGATTCTTGCATAGCCATTTTCTTGCTCAGTTTCTAAATGTATTCGGGGAGACCTCTCCGGCCATCAAACTCCTTCAATCCCCGCTCAAAAGCAGCGATTTGGTTTTAAAGAAAAATGTAAGCTAATGAGCGTTTTCCAAAAAAAATACCAGGGTAGCTACTTTCTCAAAATATGGACTTGTGAGGTTTTTTTGGCTCAGAATCGTTAGTACTTTCGAACCTTAAACGTAAAAAAGTGTCCCAATTTTTTTTTCCATTACGTCACCATTTTGCATTGTGTTTGTATGAACGTAACGTAGTGGAAAGAAAAAAATCCCGTAAAAATTTTGGGACACTTTTTTTTACGTATAAGGTGCGAATGTACTAACGATTCTGAGCCAGAAAAACCTCAAAAGTCCATATTTTGAGAAAGTAGCTACCCCGGTATTTTTTTTTGGAAAACGCTCTAATACAGTTAATAAATTAAAGCAAAATTATTATTTTTAAATAACTGATTACACGTAATATATTCATATTTATTTTTTTAATAATATTCATACATACTCAGAAATAATATGCGACATAGGTTAATATAGTTACACAGCGGAATATAATTAACGAACTTATTTAATAACAAATGCCCAAGTTACTATGAAAAATACAAAAACGCTGTAGATAATATTTAAACAGTTCTACAAGATTTTATCATCATATTCTAATCTGATACCACTGAGATCTCCTGGGAGGTTATAACCTTTCAAACGATAAAATAATTTTCCTATTCGGTCCAGCCGTATTGGAGTAATCGGGAAACAAACATAATATAAATGATTCCGACGAACGGAAAATCTCCTTCATTTTTGAAGTCGAGTAAAACAGATTCTTCAGCAGTGATTTTATGACTGTTTCTTGATATATTCGGAAGGAAGCCATCTTCAGCCATCAAACTTGATCCCCGCTCGAATAAGCCGATTTTGTTTTAGCAATAATTAAAGTAAGTACAGTCGCCGGCAAAAATATATGATGAAGCGGAGGTCGCATAAATATCTGGCCGAGAAAATAAAGCGGTGTCACATATTTTTGCGTTCCCCGCTTCATCATACAGGCTCTAACGATTGGGGTTTAAATTTAAAGTTCGATTCTTTTCGCTAAACTAAGATAATTTTGTTTTGCTATATCTTCGAATAACTTGAATGAAGATAGTTAATTCATCTTCAAAGTTCAACTCTGAAAGCAGTGAAAACTCAATATTCGTATGTTTGTATGAAAAAAAAAATTGAATTTGGCGTGTTTTTAAAAAGTTGCAAAACGAAAGTAGCACAGATTAAGGGGTAGACACGACACTTTCATTTGAAGGCCCATTGTTAGGGCCATCCTGTATGTTCGATTATTTGGTGACTGTACAGATTAAAATTTGAATCAAAAGACGACCAACATAAACTTGAACGCCATCTGTTTCTCGATTAAAACAATCTAAGAATGTATTTATCTAATCTAAACATAACGAAATCGTAAAACGATTGTTTGTACTTTAAATAAATAGTAGTTTATGTGACTGTTACATAATGAAAGGCATTAATATATAAGTGTGGGTTTCGTAAAGATATCACACGAGTGTTTTAATGACTAATTATGAAGTTGCATACGCATATGATACGCATATGCACACAATCATATTATAAGCTCTTTATGATATGTTCAAATACCGCAAATTAAAAATGTCAAATGGCGGTAAGTGAAAACTTTTTTCAAACTAGAGTCGGCCTCAACTATCATACCCTTCGATATCAAGTAACATGCGAGATTTGTCAAAATTATTTGCAGTTGAAATTTTTATTTGAAATAAAACATAATTTCGACTGGCATTATTACTGAGGTCAAATCAAATTGCTATCTTTTTCAGTGATTTTCGAAATTTAAATGTCATAAACGTCGAATTTGAGGTTATTGCGAAGCAATAATAATAGGGGCAAGTGCTGTACGTGTGGACGGTTTTACCTGTGGACACTACTCATACAGAGAAAACGAATAACCATAGTCAAATACCAATCACTTATTTGAAAAGTATTTTTTTCATATGGCAACACTAGCTAATCGCCATCTTTACTGATTACAGAAACTGTGTGTTTTGAGGCTGCCGAAAGTTTTTGTGACAAAAAGTAATTTTTTACCTTCTTTTAAAGCATGTTTTATGTAAAATCTCTAAATGTTGCGGGTGTCTTTGCAATGGCATATTAATTTATATGATGTAAACGTTATTTCTACAAGATTTCGTTAATCGTAGGTAGCATTTATAGTGACCGGTATGAATTCAAAATAAAAACCGCCGAAATTGTACCTGTGGATACCTCCGTGAATGTACCTGTGGACTGTCCATAGGTACAGTTATACTGAATGTTCCTGTGGACAGTAAAATTAATATACAATATTTTTGTTTGTTTTAGTGCCTCGTAGTAAAGCTGGGAAAAATAGAGACAAGATATGCCTAGACACTCTGACTGCAGCTGTTTGGGAAGTAGAAAATGGAAGTTCAGTAAGGAAAGCCGCAGAGAAGTTTAAAATCCCAAAATCGACAATCTTTAAAAACATAAAATTAAATCACTGTCAAAATATTGGTGAAGAAGGCTTAGAACTCCTAAAAAATGATGTCAGGAGGATATTTAGCGATACTGAGGAGCAACAGATATATGATTACTTAAAAAAGCAGCATTACTACACACAGCATATTCTTCTGCTGACAATGGAGGCATTTTAAAATCCCATAATTATACTTGAGATTTTGCTAAGAATATTAGATTTCAAGAAGAAAAAAAGTAACTGTGATATGCAGAGCAACATATAATTACATGTTGTTTAATTGTATGTTGTTAATTACGTTATTCTAGAAGTTTATTCTGTTTAAAAGTATGTTGTTGATTAATGTCCGTAGGTACGTTACCGTCCATAGGTACGTTTTTGGAGTCCATAGGTACAGACAGTAGATGTACCTATGGACAAAATGAGTGTTTTTTTTAAAATGCTTCTATCCGCCATCTGCGGATAGCTAGCGTAGAAAACATATGTGGACTTTGAAGATTGTTTAATTGTGATTAAAACAAAATAAAGAATTCATTTATAATACGCGTAGTTTTTGTCTAACAACTGATTAAAAGTCAAATTCTGGAAAGTGTCCACAGGTTGAGCACTTGCCCCTAACATTTTCAAAGATATGACATTTGTTCTAACACAAAATTTGTCTTTATGTTGGTCGCAATTTGCGTTTTTTGAACGCATAATGCGAGGGTTTGTCTAAAATCGTCGACAGACTACGTTTGGATATTAATGGTTTTTACAAAAAAATAAGTGGGAGTGATAATAATAAGTAATTACACAAAAACACAAAGTTTTTGAACTTGTTGTCTATTTGTTTGTGAGCCCAATGCAGAAACTACTGGACGGATTTCCATGAAGTTCGGCATACTGGTAGAGATTATAACCTCGGTTAAGAATACTTTTTATCCGACTTAGCCGAAGTACACATGAGACATTGAACTTATTTGACCTCCGCGGACGAGGTTGGGAGCAGTTCCGTGTGTAATAAAAGCAAAATTCAGGAAGAATAATTTAAAATAGTGTTTTTATTCGGGGCGGGTATCGGGCGCGGCTGGTGCGTCATTGCCAACGCTTTGGGGTGCGGTGCAAGTGAAGAGAAAGAGCGATTTCGGTAAAAATGTATACTAGTGGCTCTGTGTGACCTCGCGAGTCTATCAATGCCCATAGCTCCGCCATTTTGAAAACGTCCAAAAACGGATTCAATAAAACGTGTATATAATTATTGAACCTGCTCACACAATTTCACAAGAATAGGTTGAGTAATACGACCTGTAGAGGAGAATAGCCGAAAATCCGGACAGATATACGCAAGTATTTTAGCCCAAGCTGAAACGGAGACATTTCGCGCTAACTCAGCATGAACATGAATGAAACAAAAGCTCGCATTAACATTCATGGTAGATCCCCTGTTTACTTATGACTAAAAAACAGCTGTTTAATTGAAAGCGAAACTTTAAATATTAAATGCATCGGGCAGGACTGGAACTTGCATTCCAACGGCTCTCCGGGCCAACAGCACTCTACTAAGTATGTGGTAGACTTGCGAAGCGCTTACCTAAGTCATAAGTCATCCAATTGTTCAACAAATCGCCTCATCCGTAATACGCCTTCCAGGCTTGTAGCGACATCGACCATTAAGCAGTCTAACTTTATATATATATATATACATCACAACATTAAGAAGGGGTCGGCCACCGCGGTAACCCAACACTAATAGGGTATTTGACAACAATCAAAATAAATTCATTAACTCTAACCAGCAAATTACGCTTCCAAAACAGCCCGGATAAAATCATTCAAACTTATTTTCGTGCCATCAACGATTTTACAATGACGAAAACTAAAAATAAGGCACCATGTTGAGCATGACGTCACAAGCACGTCACAAGATAGTATTTCATACTAAACTGCATACTTTCGGAGCGTTTTGACACTTCATAAAAAGAAGCTGATTTGAACTGTCATCAAGTAGCCTATTGCTTCTCCACGACTATTCAAATGCAATCCAGTTAGAACAACTACGTTCAAGATACTGTAACAATACTTAGACTAGGTACGCTCCCCACTGTGTTTTACACCAGTGTTGCTGAGGTTTTTGCTACGGCATACTTACCGCCACGAAGTCCGACTTTTGTGACAGCTCTCAGAACTAACACCTGCACAGTCGTCATCATAAATATATATACGGTAAGATGACCATTACTCTCATGGTTGTTAGAAAATTTTGTATAAGAGTAAGAGTGTACACCGTACAGATGTTTTTCTCGCCTTGGTAACGTATACATATATTTTATGATGTTGACTGTACAATCACAAAAAAAAGACATTTATTATTCGTTGGCAGACATTGATTAAAAACTCATAAATAACAGCTAAGTATTTTAATTTTTATTCGTGTTTGAACTTGGACCACCCGACAGACCGACTCGAGCGTCCTCAGATGAAGTTGATAAATGACGCGCTCTAAACGGGCCGTAATCTCGTCGATGCGTCCCCTAATTTTTCACCTTTTTCTATCTTTTAATCCGCGCCTCGCGAGCAGTGGCGTGACCTTAGCTCCCTAATGAATGACTTATTATTAAATATCGTTAGAGGAAAATAAACAGTAATTTGGTAAATGCTTCTAGTAATTTTCAGCTTTGAATTTGGATTTAGTTAGTAAGATGCTTGTTTAATCTTTGTAATTACCCTCAGTAATTATCATCGTTAATTAATTAGTTTATTAATATAAGATACATTTACCTACAGAGGAAAATAACACCAAGTAATAGTAATTTTGTTACAGATCCTACTTAAAATATTATTATATCTTATAATTATCATAATATCACAAATGCGTTGCCAATCCTGAGGACTAAGGTAGAATGCTCTATCTAGTAATTTCACCGGCTGTCTTACCCCCACACCGGAACACAACAGTGTGAACACTGCTCTTTGGCGGCAGGTTAGTAGAAAAGATGGTGGTAGCGATCCGCGCGGACCCTGCACAAGGTCCTACCACCTGGTACCTAAGTTCCTCGGTTTGAGTTTTTGGCTGCCATTCTGTGGTTATTTAGGTCGTATACAAGTCGTTCGGTATACAACAGACGATATCAGCCAAGTCCCCCTTCAACATGTCGTCGCTGGAAAGCAATAATGCTGTAACCCTCAAAAAGTAAACTTTTCACTAGAGCCAAAAACGTTTGCATTTTTTTAGAAAAAATCATAACTCTCAAACAAAAAGAGATTATTAAACCCCCTTTGGTAGACTCGTTGTAAAAAAAATCTAAGTTTATAATTTTGGTGGTAAAATAACTATAAACTTGTTTTTAATATGACTTTTGTCGTTTACAGCATTTCGATTCGATATTTCTAATCATGGCACGCAATAATGCTGTAACCTACAAAATTTTTGTATGGAAACAATATTTTTACCAATTCTCACAGTCGTTTTAAAATGCTGTAAGTCTAAAAAGTGGTTCGTAATACAATTTTTGGGAGATGAAAACTTAAATTGACAATATTTTTGTACTGCAATGTTGCTGTAACTGAATGAATGAAAGGAAACAGGTATGAATGAAGCAGTGTAAGTCCGAATGGTAGTTTATGTCAATCCATTTTAAAATGTCAGTGGTAAATAATTTTTGATCTGTAGTAATAATATTTTCTGAACTACTTAATTAATATGCCACACATACATATCTTTAAGCTTAAAATGTTGTTTTGGCTATTAAAAAGTTATCATTAAGTATTGTTATGTTTATGTTGTTGGACTGTATGTATGTAGATGCAGCAGCACTATGTAATCGCGTAAACTAATTTTTATCTTTTGGTTTGAACGATGATTGAGAACGGAAGTATGGTATTTATCAGGCTATAAGTACACAGTACATTGACGTATAATAAAATAGACGCACAGTTTCAAAGAAAAATGTCTATAAATCTGGCGCAAAATGACATTTGTAGTTACATTCAAATATACGCTAAAAACGTTAATTTATAAGCTGTATCTATAATTATGAAACTGTCATTCGAAAGATAACTTAGTTCCATGACACCTATGTGTCGAATTTAAAAAACGAACATTTGAAAACTTAAGTTTATTGGCACCTATCAAAAAGTGACTACGTTGTTTACGTCAAAAGTGAGCAGCAAATAAATGGACGCTTTTTGTTAAAAGATAATTAAAAAACTATGAAATCACGATGAGTTCACTTGTAATTCTGCTCAATATTAATTGGCCCTTAATTAAAGACGTATATTCCATCTTTCTTTCTTGTTTTTTGCTACTATTAATGCATTTTTTACGCAAAATTTCGCCATTGTTGACAACTGTCGCCGTCTATGGTTGAAACCAGACTAAGTCAAAATGAGCTAGCCAAGCCGATCGGCTAGCACTTTTGTGGGCCCATTTTTTCCGGCTGATTGTGTATCTAGGTATATCATACATCTATGACACAGTATTAAATAAAACTTATTTTTTTTACAAAACAAAGAAATCGAAAGACGTATCAGAAACGCCTGGAGGAGCTTGAGGTTGATGAGAACACTAATAGTGGGAAACCCCTTATATCCCTGAAATGTAAGCTCATGGAGATTTGGTGCATTCTACCCATTCTGACTTATGGCGCCCAGGTAAGGTCTAGGAGGACTTCAGAGGTAGAGGAAAGTATTAGAAGAGAGGCTCATGCACAGCAGTGAGACACTAAATCTAGTTAAAAGAATCGTTGTTTTAAGGTTCACGTGTCATTTTATTAAAAAAAAATGCTATTATTTATCTTATCGATAAATATATTCAATTCAATTCAAAAAATAATATAGATTGTTTTACAGAACAGTTATGATACACGTATAGTTTACATGCATTAAAGTTTAAACGGAAAAATAATTAACGTGTTTTTCTTTTAAAGTAGGTTATGTATTACCTCTATAATCTAAAGGGAGCTTTGCAAACATTTATATTTAATTTAAATCATGATTAAATCTTTTAAAAAACGAAAACTAGCAAACTACAAATAAAATCGACCCTCAATACTATATACATACAAACTTACTATATATTTTAAAAAGTATTTACTGTCATTATTCATTTATTACTGTATCTTTAAAATGCTGTACACCATAGTTTATTCACAACATCTCCCGACAAAATGCTGTAAATGACAAAAAATTGTGAAAAGTTGAAATTTACGGAAAGCAAAAATGCGGTACGTGATGACGGAGAACTAATTGCGGAAACCATTTTGCTGTAAACCACAACGCAGTTGAAAACACGGGATTGTATGCGGGTTACAGCGTTTTTTCATTCCGTGATTACAAATTTAGGTGAAAAAAAATATGCTGTTTACATTTTATTTATCATCACAGACAAATAATAACTATACCAGCCGACGCAGAAAAAAAACTGAATAAGATTATGCAAAAAAAGCATTTTCGATGGTGGTGCGGGTTACAGCATTATTGCTTTCCAGCGACGATGTATAACTTAGTTAGTAATCGGCCATTCTCACGAAGTATGTCTGCGGTCACCTAATTACCGCGACGCTGTTTTCGTAGTAAATGTATGGAGACGCGGTAATTAGACGCAGTCATACTTCGTGAGAATGGCCGTAATCATCATGCGTTAAAGCAAGAGAACTGTACCGATATTTACAACGTTGACTTTACTACGAGCAAGTTTCGTTTTTCCCAAACTCGATGCAAAGACTCGACTCGGAACACTAATTCACTTCAAAGGAGAACTCCTAAATCAGGGCAAGTTTGGCGCAACTCAAACGGAATGGGAAACTTATCGAACAAGCGGTGCTGGATTTAGAAATCGAAGTATATAAACATGATTTGATTATACAATTGTGTAATTTACCTTTGCGTAGTCTTCTATTATTTCTCTTCTTAGTCTCACTCTTGTCAGAGTGGTCGTGGCTGTTCGGACGTTATACATGATTGATCTTTACTTCCGATTTCTTTTGGTGGACTTTCAAACATTCCTTCTCGATGTCTCTCCATTTCTGGCGGTTGAAAGTGTTGCGAGAGCACTGAACCGCGGATGATTCGGTGAGAGTTTTTATCAAGTCTGTCCATTGTATTGCATTGCATGTACTAATAACCGCTCTATCGATCGCTTATTTCTGGAAATATGGCCAAAGAACTTGAAAACTCCTTCCATTATTAAATAGACCTGATCTACTATCTAAGGCAGAGTCTCTTAATTTTTTTTTGGTCACGTACCCCCTACCTTATTTCAAAAACCTTACAGACCCTTTCCGAATATAATCAGAGAAAATTAAAATCAAGGGTACATGAAAGTTTGTGGTGTATGCATAAGCCACGGACGAACTAAGGGGTCCATGGAGCACAGTTTAAGAAACCCTGATCTACGGTACTCTCCATTCGAGAACCTTTACGCCCTATTGGCCATCGGTTCTTTGAGCTATATGCCCAGCCCATTACCAGAAACAACATGAGAAGTCCCAGAAAGTCAGAAAACCTGCGTCGGGATCTCATCATCCGAATCAGAAAATATGTACACTAACTCACAACACTTATTAACCATTAGCGAGCATTTCTCCAAAGGTAGGAATAATTAATCAAGAATTTAATATTCTATCAAGTCCACTATGTCTAAAATACACTGTTTTATACTATTCGTTGTTTTAATTTTCAGTGAACCCATATTTTCCCCGGGCGCGAATAAAAAACACTCCAATCAAGTTGCGAGAGCATTAAAATGAATCCGCAGCTCTCGATGCCTGTATTAAATAGACGAGTGTTGCTTTAAGCAAACATCGGTCGTTGTAATGAAGTGGAGCGGGATTCGTTACGCGGCCCTCGATAGCGTCAATAGCGTACTTTATTATTATAACTGTTTTTAAAAATTTGTTTGTAATAAGTTCAGCATTCATGGTGTGTATAACTCGGCGGATTTTATTATATTTTGGGAGATTACGGAGTTCTTGATGCCTGTATTAAATAGACGAGTGTTGCTTAAAGCAAACATCGGTTTTTGTAAAAATGGAGCAGAATTCGTTTCTCGATCCTCGATGGCAAGTATCGATGGCGTATTTAAACTAATCATAATATATGTAATCTGGTTGGTATCACGTCACGTGACGCTTATGTATTTAACAACATTAAAGAAATATGGCTAGCTAGCGAGGCAGGAGAAGACTAATGAAAAAATTTGACTATTTAGAAAGTTACATTTCCAAACGGATTACCTAACATAACGCATTTGTTATATTTGAAGTATTTATTTGGAAATCGTGAATAACTAATCATCATCTCGACATTAGGTACTCTAGGTATAGTCAAAGAGAGAAAAACAAAGGGCTAATAAAAAGTAAAAGTTAGAAAAACAAATGAAGCACGTAACGGATCGAACGGTTACAACTGCTAACTGCGGCGATTGGCCCTTAAGGGCCGCATATATCCCGAAACTTTAAGCGAGGAACTGTTACATACAGTACAGCGATTCTGTCAACCCCCATGACTCTGCCATTACAAAAGAAATCCAAAAACGGAATCGATTAAAAAATCTATACTATAATTATCAAACCTACTCGCAAAATTTCATAATAATCGTTTGGGAAATGCGGCCTGTAGCGAATAGCCAGCGAACCTGGGTTGAGTGAAATGTGGATTACTAGTGGTATTATTTATTGTGTCTCTCTTATAACTTAGCATAAGTGTTGTTTAGACGGGTTCCACTGATCCCGATCCCTATCTTAGAAATCTGAAGGCTCCGTACGCTTCGCAGATCCTCACATCACCTTACGAGTATTAGGCGAATCTCACACTGCAGCGCGAATCGCGGCGACACGCGACTCAGCGATTTTCAACTTTGTATGTAGAATCATCGATTTGTATAGAAAACTCGCGGGGTGGCGCACACTGAAGTCGCGACTCGCGCGTAGGCGCGTAAATCGCGGCGACTCGCAGCGACTCGCGGGCGTGTCGCCGCGAATCGCAGCTACTATGCGCAGCTACACGGAAAAAATCGCGGCGTCACGCCAGCGACTCGCGGTGTCACGCCGGCGACTCGCGGCGTCACGCCGCGACTCGCCCGTCGCGGCGACTGGCGATTTCAGTGTGTTCTTCGCCTTACGTTCTTTCGCTACTTTGAGAATTCTTGAAAGACCCATCATGAGCCGACCACGTTTCAGTAGAAGTTAACTGGCAACGCAGACTTTTGTTTCGAGAAACTGCATCTATTGAACGAATATATACGAGTAGCTAGAAAAATGCAAAGCTCATGTGACATCGGACAGAGCATGAAGAAAGTCATGATAAGCCGAAGGCAGAAGTGGGGGACTTCACGAGTGGCAGCCGTACACTGAAAGACGCAACGTGGGTAGCACAACTTTGTTTGTTACGTGATCTCCCGTGTTTCAATCATATCAAGTTAACATGTTCCCTGTGCATGCATCATATATAAGGCATTTTATGGTATTAATGATACGTGCATGCATCACGAATGATTCACGACCCCTTGTGAACTTCAAGCATTGCCAAAATGTCCACGTATGAGCTAGATGTTTTTTATTAGCGTGCACGTACGGGCTCCGATAATTTTAACAGTAAGCATGTGCGTCCGGATGACTTTTTTAGTAATGTTGCCTGATTATGGCTGTCACAATTAAACAAAAAAATAAATATTTTTTATATGAAAACAACAACAAAACGGGATAGATCACTTTGTTGTCTGTCCGTCTGTCCGTCCGTCTGTTTGTCTGTCAAGACACATTATCTCAGCTGGGAAAAATTGCATTGGTCCCTTTAATTGTTCAAAACCAGTAAAGACTTATTTTTCCAAAGGTATTATGTAAGAATTCCAAGCGGAAGGCAACCGGTTATTTAATTCTGCTATAGGTGGTGTTATTTCAATATCCTGGTCCCTTGACAGCAGGGCGTTTCTCCAGAAATATGTCTGCGGTCACGTCATTCATCTGGCCCTTTTTCATACTACATGTATGGGGACAGATGAATGAGTCGCAGACATATTTCTGGAGAAATGCCCAGTAATGCACGTTCTTGCAGCTGAGATAATAAAACTCTTTGAACTGGCAACACTGCTGACTGTTGTGTCTGTGATGGTCTTGATATAAAATTTGGCACTGGCAGCACAGGTTCCCCATTTTCGAACAGAGGCGGCAAACCTGGTTCAGGCGATGACATTCTAGGTTCTTAAGGCGCGGTAGGACCTGGCTCGCATTTCACATACAAACTAGGGTCGGGCGGAATGCAGATTATTGCAGATTATCTTCGATTTCTAACATAAAAGTATACGTTATCAACCCAAACATGAGAGGATGCCCTGCATGACTGTGAAATCATGATTGTCAGGTATTAATGTTGTCAGAAAAGGTAACTGGTGATGAACAAAATGAAAAAAAATGAAAAAAATACTTTATTTTATAGTGTTTTCGCGCTACTTTTCTATCGAGCGAAGTGTTCGCTATCGTGTTCTTAGTGAGAGGAAGCCCTAGATACAGTTCTGAATATTATTATATATGTTTTACAGTGACCTAAGAGTCAAATAAGTGCTCTAAAAATGATTTGGAAACTAGGCTTCCGTGCCCGATTCTGGTCTCACCTCGCCTTAAAAAACAACTGAGTCTTCAGTTATAGGTATAGAACAACGTAAACCACAGATATAAGACCAAGCGAAATGTCAAAATCCCTTGAAACGTTCAAGAATGCTATGTGATGCACTGAGCAAAGAGCTAGTACGTGCATGCATCACATCGTGGGCACCAGTTTGAAAGCTCATACGTGAGTGCATCACATGTGAGGCACTCGGGAAAATAGGGAAAAAAGAAAAACGGTCCCCAGGAATAATGTTTTTATGCATAAAAATATATATGCACACCATGTAAAATGTATTTACAAAAAAAGAAAATGCACGTAAGGAGTCGGTTTTTGGTTTCCAGTTACACAGGTTAAGGTTAAGCTCGTCCTCGTCCTCGAAGCTGTTAGGGGAGACCGGGTATGGTTGTCTCACGGGTTGGTTGTCACAGCAGCCATTTAATAACACGAAACGAAGGAATAAGTGCATCGATTGGTGAAATAGGGAGGTGAAGCTCTTGCGATCTTTTAACACCGAGCGATGCAATTATTCCTTCGTTTCGTATTATTTAATGGCTGCTGTGACAACCAACCCGTGAGACAACCATACCCGGTCTCCCCTAATGACATTTTTGACCCCCTGTAATGTCATTGCTGCTAGTATTGGTCGCGCCTAGCGTAGTTACACTAGCCTTCTATAGCTTGGCAATTTCGTTCGTGATACTCCCATGGTCCGCGAGCGACGGGGGTGGGGGGATAGATTCTGTGCGGAAATAGGATAGGAGTGGCGAAAAACGGAACTAACCTAACCAGTATGACGATTTTTTTTTGCAAATACGGTAGAAAAGCATTGCAGCGCTCTTTCCGCACAGACTCTAGCGGGGATGCTATGGGGTGTGCGCGCGGCGGGGCCCGCATCAAAAGACTGCTTCGGCCTTTAGGGATATCGGCAGACATATCCTTATATAATTCGCATCGTGTGTAGCGGTGCTCAATACGTCATCGTCCCCCGCCCCCCGCGTGGACCACGGGAGTGTCACCAACGAAATTGCGAAGCTATAGTCGAAGATCGTTGACCAATGCCATCCAACCCCATAATTGGAACTACTGTAACTAAACACTCTGTAGCCATATCGCTTCAGGAGGCGATTAAGAAAGAATATTA
Organism: Eudemis profundana; assembly: GCA_947034925.1. Lineage (NCBI taxonomy): Eukaryota > Metazoa > Arthropoda > Insecta > Lepidoptera > Tortricidae > Eudemis > Eudemis profundana. The sequence goes on along the minus strand of OX344805.1, from coordinate 19,911,080 downwards.
CTAATAAAATAAAGAGTTCCACAGTTATCGGACAACTTCGTAATCCGGTTTAACTTGTCGGGAAGGATAAGACGTGCTGCGAAGTTGAGAAAAATGCGTCGCCATTTTGAAAGGTTTTTATGGGAAAAGTAGCTTTTATATCTGTTGGGTTGTGATGCTCACCATAGTATGTCCAATCCTCATTGCCAAGTGGGTTGCTTTTAATAAAAGATTAACTTTAACTATGTAAAATCATGTAATACAGAAACTAAACTTAATCCTACGTTGATGAGTACAATAAATAAATCAACAGGGAAAAACCTAAACTTGTAAATATAAACTAGTAAAAACTTAACTAAGGAATTTGCGTGCATAAAATAACGAAAAACAAACTAAAATAACAATTTAAAATAATAAAACAAAAAGCAAAAATATACGACAGCCAAGATTTGAACCCGGACACTCATGCTCCAGAGGCTAACGCCTCCCGTATGCGCCGTGCACCACTCTGCGGTATGGGTCGAATCTCCGCTCCGCTTACGATTTCTAGGTAGATTAAAATGTGGCCCAAATCAGCACTGGTACTACGAGACTCTTGTCGTATAAATAATAGGGTCTAAGTTGAAGGGCGTCACCATAGGCTGTGGACAAAATCACCCGTCTAAAATATATGACTTTAAATTTCACAAGCCTATATTTTGTGCATACTCTTATCAAAGCTAACACTTACCCCGTGTCTCCCGCGTATGCGCACAAAATTTGTAACTGACTTAATAGCCACACTCCCGATATATTTCACTCCGCGATCCGGAGTTAATTCATTTTAATTACGACGATCGTCATGACCGTACCATATCCATTGTCATGTTTCACGACCAACCGTCATTCTTTCCTATTTGTGAGGTACCCACTTTATTTTTATGAGTGCCGTTCCAAAACCAGTGGCATTATATTATCCCCCCTCCACAAAAAGAATCCAAACCGGATTCGTTAATGCAGCATATCACTCGTTTTAAATCACATGCATGCCATTTCCCTAAATCTTTTCCTCTCAAACTTTTTAACATGTACACGTTGTCTGACAATTTATCTGATATAACTGCTTTTTCGTATTTCGGAGATAGCTTTGCCATAAAATTCTTACTCGCATTAGACAGTGGCTTGGTTTTTTTCCAAACCAGGTCGCCCAGATCAAACGTACATTTACGCCTTCGTTTGTTGTAGTATTCACTATTGACCTCATATGCCTTCTTTAATCTTTGGTTGATGTCTTTGTAAATTTCGTCTCTTATTTCTAGCTTGCGTTCGTGAACGGATCTGTTAAAACTCAATGGGAGGTTTTGGTCGAGGTTGGCGCCTTTTTTCCCATGATATGTAATTTCTCGGCCAAAAAATAAATACGAAGGCGTCCGACCTGTGACTTCATGGACTGCAGTTCTAATGGCATGTCCGATATGTGGAATATGCCTGTCCCACTCTCTATGGTTATCATGTATGTATGATGCCATGGCCGTCCCAATGACCCGGTTAATCCTTTCCGTCGGATTCGCCTGCGCATGGTAATAAGGCGTGTACCATATCTTTGAATTATAACTTTCCACCATTTCCTTAAACTGTGCTGCAACAAATTGTTTCCCATTGTCGCATATGACAACTTGTGGCGCTCCAAATACCAAAAACACCTGTTCTTCCACGATTTTAGTTATATTTGCTGCCTTGCCATTGCGCAGGGGAAAGAGTAGTGCAAATTTGCTAAACCAGCACGCTATTACCAGTAGCATCGTGTTCCCTGCTTTTGACCGTGGAAAAGGACCCATGAGATCCATGGATATAATTTGGAATGGCTCGGTGACCTCTCTATGTCTACCCATATGCCCCTGAGGAGGCAACTGAGGCACCTTGTGTTTAGCACACGTTTCACATTTCCGTACATGCTCTTTTACATCTTTTATTAATGACGGCCAGTAATATTTCTGCCTCACCCTATTGATAGTCTTTTTAACTCCGAAGTGACCCGCCACTGGGTCGTCATGACATTCTTTTAACACTTTGTCTCTAATTTTCTCTGGAATAACCATTTTCCAAGAATCATTTTCATCAGGAAATTGCTTAAGTTTTAAGTATTTCCAAAGTGTTCCCTGACTTACAGCCCAATCTGTTCCCTCCTTTCCTTCTTTGACAGTCATCTCTTTACCTATATACCACTCGTCCTTGTCGTCCAAAGCAATCTCAATAATGTCCACTTCATGATCGTCTATCGCTCTCGACAGTGCATCGGGAACGGTATTATCTTTACCTTTCCTGTAAATAATCTCGTAATCGAACTGTTGCAGTTTCATTGCCCAGCGAGCAAGCCTCCCATGAGGGTCTTTAGCTTTGTATAGCCATTGCAATGCACTGTGATCCGTGATCACTTTGAAATGAGTTCCTTCAATGTATGACCGGAAATGTTCAATAGCATGGACAACACTCAACAGTTCCCTTTCCGATGTTGAGTACTTGGACTCCCTCTCTGATAATTTAGTGCTCGTAAATGCTACCGGTTTCTCTATACCGTCTAATATCTGTATCAGGACGGCCCCTGTTCCTTTATTCGAAGCGTCGCATTGAATGATAAATTCCTCTGAATAATTCGGACAGCTCAACACAGGTGTTGATGTGAGAGCAGTTTTCAAGTCATTAAAAGATTTATCAGCCTCTGGGCTCCATTGAATTTCTCGACCTTTTTTCCCTCCTTTTGTCAACTCGTGTAGAGGAGCTGCTACCATGGCAAAATTTTCCACAAACCTTCTGTACCAGCTTGCCAAACCTAGAAAGCGTTTCAGCTCAGTAAATGTTCTTGGTTTCGGGTAATTTATGATGGCACTCACTTTCCCAGGATCGGTTCGGAGACCGTTTTTGTCAACGATATAACCCAGATATTTCAGGGACGCACGTGCTAATTGACATTTCTCAACATTAACCGTGAGACCCGCTATAGCTAATTGTCTAATAACCCACTTCAGGGTGATAATATGGTCTTCAAATGTCTGCGTGCATATGACGATATCATCTAGGTACGAGAAAATCTTCCCTTCGTATTCTGGTGGGAACAACCTATCCATGAGTCTTTGCTGCGTCTGACTAGCATTTACTAAGCCGAAAGGCATAACTTTAAACTGGTATAACCCCTTTCCTGGCACACCAAATGCTGTTTTCTCTCTACTTTCTTTATCTAAGGGTATTTGCCAAAACGCTGACTTTAAGTCCAGAGTGGACAGGAACTGGGCGTTTTTTAGATTGTCTAAAATTGCTGTGACCCGCGGCAAAGGGTAAGTGTCCCTTTTAGTACGCTTATTAAGCTGCCTACTGTCTAAACATAATCGATTTTTGCCAGAAGCTTTCTTAACTAATAATACTGGAGAACGCCACGAACTATAAGAAGGTTCGATTACATCTAATCTGAGCATCTCCTCAATTTCTTCACCTAACTCCCGCATTATCTGAGGAGAGAAGGGATATTGCCTTTGATTCACCGGTTCGTTGTCTCCTGTATCTATTTTATGCTCTAGCCAACTAGTACGTCCTAACCCGTACCCGATCGTCTCTCGCATGTGAGCCATCAGCTCATCTAAAGCCCTTATTTGACACGTAGTCAACTCATGTCGGGGTATTACTGACACAGAAGTGCTCAACTCTAACATCTCTGTAACCTTATCCAATTGCTGTATGTTTCCTTCCTTACTTAATGCCCTCCCCGCAGCGCTTTCAATTACCACGTTGAATGCTTCGAAGAAGTTCATGCCGAGCAGAATTTTGTGTTTTAACCCATTCATGACATAAAACTGGATGACTTTATAGCTCTGAGCGAATTCAATCGGCAAATACAATATGGAGTCAATATCATGAGCTGTTCCATCAGCTGTAGACAACTTAATCTGAGGTACTTCTTGCGATGAGAATCCCATTGCATGCAGTTCAAGGCTTAAATCCTTAGAAATTACTGACGTGGTAGCTCCTGTGTCCATCAGTCCTAGAAACTCTTTTCCTAAAATTTTTATTCTTCCATAGAACCGGTTGTCGTCGTGTACCTTTGCTAAGCTGCCTATTTCTCCAGTAGTAAAATACTTAGAAATAATTTTCAGCCAGTTCTGCCATTCATCTCTTCCTGCTTCGAGACTTATTGTCTGGGAAGACATTCGGCAGAATTTACGTCTTCCACTCTTCCGTTTCCCGATTTATTGCAATATTGGCATTGTTTTGTAGTTTGTCCAAACTTACCACATTTATAGCAGAAAAGTCTTTGCGGAGGTAATTTACAGGCTCTAAATCCATGCCCTATGGCCCTACAGTTCCAGCATTTCAATGCACTGTTCTGGTTATTAAATATTCTTCCGCCATAATGTGTTGAAGTCGAATTTTGGTCAACTACATTAAGTTCCTGACTCGATTGTCCTTTGTATGCTAAATCTGGCTCTAAGGCATTGATCGACGTTCTCGGCTCTTTAAATAGATCACAATTTGTTTTTGTACGCTCTATGACTCGCAATACCGCAATTAGCTCCGCTACTGTGCCAAACCGGTCCCTACATACAGCCTGCTGATAATAAGGCTGTATGTTTTTTAACAGTATTGAGATTTTCTGATTTTCATCCAGAGTCTCTGGTAATCTCTTAAACATGTTTTGCATTATTGATACATAAACTGTCACATTTTCTTCTTTGCCCTGAGTCCTTCCCTTTATCTCGTGTAACAATTCATCTTGGTAATAGGGTCTTTGGAATGTTAGCAACAGGAGTTTCTTTAGTTCCTCCCAATTTCGTACATTGTCTCTGTTGGCTCTGAACCAAATAAGAGCATCGCCTTCGAAAAAATCGATAGCATACCTCCATAAATCTTCGTTCGTGGCGTTACGTGCAGCTTTCAATTCTTCGATGCGCTCCAAGAAGGCATTTATGCTTATGCTTCCTTTTCCTGAAAATTTAACCCCCCAATCTTTGATCGGAACTAACTTCCTGTTCATGTTTTCCTTATCGACCGTCGAAGAGCGCTCAAACTTGCCTCCAAAGAAAGGATGTAACTGTTGTGGTGACTGCGATCCTGGTTTACTGTTACCACCTAATTCTACCATCAACCTCCTTCTTTCTAGTATCTCATTGAGTTCCGTAATTTTCTCATTCATCAGACGCTCGCAACGCTCAAGATCTGTTTCTAAGTCCTGCTCAACATTTTTATTTTCCACTTCTTTGCGGTCCCGCTGCTGTAAACCTAGCCCCGAACTGCCAGCTTGCTCTTGAGTAGGGGCTACGCGTGTTTCTTCTTCTTCTAATTTCGAGATTAAGTGCATGGCTTCCTGCCCTAACGATTGATGTAAGATTTCCTTATCTTTATCCGATAGCCTCTCATCCTCTTCTCGGCAGCTGGTCTCTAGGGTCTCAATAATCTCTAATAAGCTGTCAATGTCATTGCCGAGTTTTGAATGACGAATACGCCCCTCCTCACCTGTCGGTACGATCCACGTGACACGATTTTTTAAATGTAAAAGACGCGATGTTATTCTTTTAACCATAATAATATCAGGAGCGTCCAGCATTTCATCCACCGCCCGTGACAGCGCCACAACTTTCCCCTGACAAATACCTAACTCTGACTCAGGCTTGTCAACACAACTCGCTGGCGCGGAAAGTTGAACTGAAGATTTCCCTTGCTTCTCTAAGCTAATAATTTCCCTTAGTACCTTTCTCATGGGCATAACCGTCAAAATGTCTCTAACTCCCCTGCAAGCTAACTCGAATTCGAGCTCATCTTTTAATAAATCCCCGACATCCATTTTAAGAGACACCATTTTGTAATTTAAGATGAACAATTGTATTCACCAGAATGCGATTGATTTACCCTACAATTTTAAACCTAACAATAATTTTTAAAGTGAAGAAAAACAATCCTAAATTTATTGACCTTATGATCACTCTACTTACAGCTGACGTATTACCTAAACACTAGTCACTGAATATGTAAATCTTTTATTAAATTCCCGTTGGGCGCCAATGTGATGCTCACCATAGTATGTCCAATCCTCATTGCCAAGTGGGTTGCTTTTAATAAAAGATTAACTTTAACTATGTAAAATCATGTAATACAGAAACTAAACTTAATCCTACGTTGATGAGTACAATAAATAAATCAACAGGGAAAAACCTAAACTTGTAAATATAAACTAGTAAAAACTTAACTAAGGAATTTGCGTGCATAAAATAACGAAAAACAAACTAAAATAACAATTTAAAATAATAAAACAAAAAGCAAAAATATACGACAGCCAAGATTTGAACCCGGACACTCATGCTCCAGAGGCTAACGCCTCCCGTATGCGCCGTGCACCACTCTGCGGTATGGGTCGAATCTCCGCTCCGCTTACGATTTCTAGGTAGATTAAAATGTGGCCCAAATCAGCACTGGTACTACGAGACTCTTGTCGTATAAATAATAGGGTCTAAGTTGAAGGGCGTCACCATAGGCTGTGGACAAAATCACCCGTCTAAAATATATGACTTTAAATTTCACAAGCCTATATTTTGTGCATACTCTTATCAAAGCTAACACTTACCCCGTGTCTCCCGCGTATGCGCACAAAATTTGTAACTGACTTAATAGCCACACTCCCGATATATTTCACTCCGCGATCCGGAGTTAATTCATTTTAATTACGACGATCGTCATGACCGTACCATATCCATTGTCATGTTTCACGACCAACCGTCATTCTTTCCTATTTGTGAGGTACCCACTTTATTTTTATGAGTGCCGTTCCAAAACCAGTGGCATTATAGGGTGTTGAATGGTTTTTAAGTGGTCTTCTTAATACAGTTAACTACTGTTTTTTTCACAGAGTTGCATTGCAACACTTGTGTAGGCATAGAACATATTTTCTTTAATGCTTTACCTGCATCATTAACTAGAAGTTACTCGAATCTTTATTTAAGCGAGTGAAAAAGTCTTATAGCCAAAGTGGATTTGGAAAAGTGGATTTGAAAATATTCTTAAATAAAAACACATTTCAATATTCGTATCTTGTCTAAAAAAGACCGCCACGATTACGCTGTTAAAAATATCTATACTTTTTTACAAAATCATACATCAGACTAAATAGTAAGATTTAAAAGGTTTATTACCTTTTAATGGCCGACAAACGTCTCGTCGAATGTTTCATTAAAGTAATCAAAAGAAAGATGTATATCAATTGAAAACATCATTGAAAAATCTATGTTTTTGATATACAGCTTTGGCTAAATGTGTTCTATACCCGTGTATTTTTCATAACAAAGTCGAACGTATGCTCAAGATTTTCCGTTTTTAGGGTTCCGTACCAATATGGTAAAAAAGGAACCCTTATGGTGCGACTCTGTCTGTCTGTCCGTCTGTCCGTCTGTCACAGCAAGATATCTTAGGATCTACTGATGCTATCGACTTCAAATTTGGAATAGTGTTAAGAACCGCTAACCTGAACTTATGGGATGTAAAAAAAAATCTTGTAACTTTTTTACTTTTTTTCTAAAAGGGTCTGTAATGAGACTTCGAAAATTGAAAGTAGGGCTATTATATTGAGTGGGGTATTAAATGAAAGGGCTTGATTTGTAGATTAAAACACTATTTTTGTATTTTTTTTAAATAAGTAGTTTTTGATTTATGGTTAAAAACGTTAAAAAAATACCATTCCCCCCTATTATCTTCGAAGTTACTGAACAGAAAAATCTGTAATAATTACCAATTATTAATGTCGTCTTATATATTACAGGAAAAATATAACGATTTTCCTAACTTGCATCGTTTTTTAGAAATTTGCAAAAATTTTAACACATACTTATTTGCTCCTACTAAACTAATCGGCATACACTTTTTCTTTAACTATGAATATATCTACTTATGAGTTTGTACGGAACCCTCGGTGCGCGAGTCCGACTCGCACTTGACTGGTTTTCTAATAAGAATTCGAAAATTCTTCAAAGAAATTACATTTGCATAAATAAAATTTGCAGTAGCTCAATCGGAATTAAGGTAGGTAAAAAACCAAAGTGTGGAAAAATCCACACTTTAGTTTTTTTTTTATCAAGATAGATACTTTGAGGAAAATTTCCTTGTTTCATAAGAACTTCATAAAATTTTGCGTATTTGTACATTTTTATTATTACTAAATAATATTTGATTTAAAAGTTATTCCTCAAAAACAGACATGCTCAATACTTTTGGCCAAGGCTGCGAATGAAACCTAACCTTACCTAATGAAGACGTTTAGACAGTGCTGGTACTGGAGTTAGGGTCTACCCACATCTATCGACGCGGAATCGGCTTAACCCGATGAGAAAAAGCTTTATGTCCACACAATAAGAGCAAATACGATTACCGAGCTGAGCCGAGCCAAACAACGTATTTTACGCTTTTAATTTTCAGTATTCCACGTCGATAGATGTGGGAAGACCCTTAGCCTACTGCGCCAGAATAAAGTGCTTTCGTAAAAAATCTTCGCAAAAAGGTCCCCCGATAAATCATACTCGGTCGGGCCTTTCCGCAGGGCTGTTGTTCTGTATGTTTGTCTGTCCACGTGATTTATGCTCTATCTACGTTTCAATAGGCTTAAGTTATTTATATATGAGCTTTTCCGCAGCGCGAGTTTGTTTGTGGTCGTTTTTATACTATTTTAGGCATAAATATCTGTAATACAGTTTTTGTTTAAAAAAAAATAAAGGTAATATATTTTTTAACAACACACACGGATTGAAAAAAGGATACTTCATTTTTACACAAGATATTTTTTTTTATTACTGATATAAAAAATACAATTACAATACATAATATAAACTTAAATAACTTAAGTCTAGTCAAAAAGGCCCCCCGCGTTACACCTGGTACATAGATGCCCATCACACTTGCCGCACTGGATGGCAATAGACAACCTATGCATCAGGTACGAACCCACGATAGCATCGGACCTCTCGTCTCGCCACAATTCGTCACCCAAATTCTCTGATAAAGGCTTTAGCCTCCGACTTTTAGCCAGCATACTGTTGTGTCAAAGGCAAGAGGCACAAAATAATATTAATAATTTTTATCCCGATAAGGCAGGCGTTCCCTTGAGATAATAGCGGGGTTGACGCAGGCGATGCGGGTGGATGCTTGTTCATAACATTCTGCAAACAACTTGGTAATACCAATTAACATCATGCTCAATAAACTAACGGAAACTCAATACCTTTGAGCTCTTCCTTAATATCACTTTAAATCAATATGAAGACGCTCTCAAAGTACAGTCATGCACGAAACAAAAGTTTATTTAATATGGAGGACGAGTCAAAGCGAGCGAATTCCCAGTCTCTTTGAAGCGCCCGCGGTGGACACTTGTAAAGAAAAGTGCATAGTATTACACAGAGTGTTCGTAGATTACTATAATTCCCGTTTCAATGCTTGTCGTTTTTATATTTAATATTGTTGTTACATATAAAAATTTTAACAAGAGAAACTGGTGAGTTTCTTCCGGCGCTTCTTCTCACCAGTCACTACCCGAAGCGCCAAAACAAAAGAAAAGAATAGAATCAGACTTGTAAAAGAGCTTTTGAGGGGCCGACTTGCAGAATTTTTTTTTTTATATATGCCTGTCCTTACCACAAGTAAAGATCGACGAATGTTAGATTTGCAACTTCATTTAAATAGTTTTCTAAAATTGATGACATTTTGCGTAAAACTTTCAACATTTATTTAATAAAAAAAATGAATTGGGCATAACCGATGATATTATGATGTAATCATAAATATCTGCTAGTTTTGAGTTATCCAACCCCAACTGCTAAGCCCTTATCAATCATGTTATACTTGAGGAAGCTAAATCTCAAAATTTCAGGCTACATTATTTGAGCGTAAATACTTCTTTCCTTTCTAGTGTAATAAAACGTAACAAGGTACTTAAATAAGTGAAATTAGTGCAATATTAATAATAATCTGATAACCTAGGAAAGCTTAGAAACGTGACCCTTAAAACTCTTATCTAAAATGAAACTAGGTTGCAGTAAAGGACTCTGCGTACCTATTTATTGTTGTAGAGTATTATACACCGTGGGTACGAGTAACCCGACAAACTTTATCTATAGATTCTAACAACTATTAGGAGTAAAAAATGTTATATGATGTATAGTCAAAAAACGCTTACTTTCCGAGATATTCATATTTTTTTAAATACAAGCCCTAATAAATGTGACTAAGATAGTTGTACTATTTTTTTAAAATTCTTTAACAAAACAGCAATTATCCTTCGCAGGATTTGATGGTAAGTGACTACGAGGCCAAAAAATTGACCTTTCGTTTCAATTTTAGCTTTTTTTTTCTTTTTGATAACTTTTCCTCCAGTAAGGACATGTTTATAACGAGGGGCTAATTTTACTGATTAATTTTGTTCGATAAGATTATTAATGTAAAATGACAATATTCGACCCATGTTGATATAACATTATTTACTCGTCACACCACCAGGAATTCATGGCTAAAGTATGTCGGTATAGTCCCTCCCACCCTTTATATCAATGCTTCAATAAAAGCACCAATTATTAAATCTACTAGGTAAAATAGCGGAGCACTTGTGAACGCGAGCGTACTACAGCTGAACATTCGACCGCCGCGGGACCTGAACAAAATTGTTATGTAAAAGATGACAGCGCTTCTGTGAGGGACTGTACTTTGCCGTTCTGCAGTGAGCATATTTTCGTTACTCGGGGTATGGTGCAGTGCAACATGTGCATGCTATGTGTGTGGAGCTATTGAGAAATGTGCTGGGAGCTCGGTTTTGACGTGCCATTGGTACAGTCGCTACCAAAAACATTTATTTATTTTTGCTTTATTGCAACGGAATGGGTGGAAAATTGTAAAGATATTTTTTTCAAATCAATAGTATTCTGAATGCTGTTTTCTGTTAAAGGATAATTTTGTGATAGACGCTATACTTAATAGACAAAGTAAGTATATTTAGATCGAATCTAAATCTCTTAGAGCAATTATTGGTTTTGGCAGTAATGAAATTCGAAGAGATCATTATTCTGGAAATTTTGCTTATGTATATGTATTTCTATCTATTTATTTTTATAAATTAAATATAGAAGTTGTACTGTGTTGTATTTAGCAAACATTAAAAAGTTTATTATTGTATTCATTCATTACTGAAGTCTGAAAAATGAAAGTCGGTTTTGACTTCAAAGCACCTCCCGCGTTGTGTACATCATTTTATGTCTACACTTGGCCAGAAAGCGGCTTTTTCACTTTATGACCAAGTGTGGCATACAGACTTTAAATTGTGGTAGTTTAAATCTATATATACTATATATTATTTTATCTGTTCAGCACTTGAAGAGCGCTTCAGTGTGATCACTGCTCCTGGCACAAAAATGGGTCACGAGGAAATGGTTGAACAGATTGAGGTCGGGAATCGACTCTTTAGAAACCTTCTTTAGATGGAGAATAGACCGAAACTGTAGGCGGAGCATTCCACGGAAACGTTACGTTAATGACACAACTTTTTTAATACTTTTGACATGTAAAATTAGGAAGCTGAATATGTATGGTTATATCATAACTTGACTTTAAGATTGGTTGTGATTCTGAGCAGCCAATAAGTTTTCGGCCATACTCACGAAGTATGTCTGCGGTCCCCTAATTACCGCGACGCTGTTTTCATACTAAATGTATGGAGACGCGGTAATTAGACGCAGTCATACTTCGTGAGAATGGCCGTTTTATTAGGGTAGCTACCGTAGCGTTACGTAAGCGACAAAAAGTAAATGTTTTCATGGAATGCTCCAGGCGTACAATTGGCTATTTGAGCAACATTTTTCTGAAATTTGAGAAATATGTCTCAATATTAGAAATATTAATGAAATAAATTTCTGTCAAAAGATGTTTTTTGTAAGACCAGCTTTTATTACCGACTGTACTTTTTTATAATCCCAAACTGAACTTCAAAACTAATCAAATGAGCCCAAACAAGGTCAATTATGTAATTTAGATGATCTCATGGCCACAATCCGTCTCCATCATCAAATCAGCTTCATATGAGAATAATATTGCATTGTTACGTGATTTACATATCATTGCAAAATTTCAGCTCCATGGGAAACCGGGAAGTTGGTCAATTTAACTTGCAAGATAGATTATTTACAGACAGACACAGATACCGGGACAGGTGAAACTAAATAAAAAAAACTTTAAAATAATTCTTCCTTAATACGCTTAGATAAGCCTTGGTTGACTGAACTATGATCCCATAAGTCTGGTTTCCCTATCACTGGAGCTATGAAGTCAGATGGCAGTACCTCCCAATCCGGCTAAATTTGAGAACATGGTCAAGACCGCACTCCAAAAGAAACAGGGCAAACCGCAAGGGGGGCAGAGGGTGACGCATAGTCGCTTAAGCATAGTAGGTACTAATTTAAATTCCGTAACTAAGGTACTGACAACGCCACAGCGTATAGCGGAGCGAGATTTGATACACGTGTTGTTTAGAGGATGTAGAGTAAAAGAAAAGGTTTTTCATAGTTCAACTCTTAAGAGCGCCCGCACATTGAGCCGCTAGTAGCGCTAGTGGCAACAGTTCGGCCACTGGTGGCCGCCACAAAGTGCAGGCGAGCTTTTTCGTACATTTTGTATGGTACATTTGTGGCACAGCGGGCGTTCGAGTAGCCGTTCGGCCACAAGCCGTTAGTGGCTCTCCTCGCACGCACACTCGTGTCCGTCAAGATAGAGTACACCGTAAATATATTCAGAATCTGATGCAGCCAATAAATAGTACCCAAATAGTACCGACGAAATACCTAGGTGAAAAAAATAGTAGCCGAGATATAGTGAGCTCTTTCTATGAGAAATTCCCGGGTACGCCAGCTTGACGGTGTGAAGTATCTTCACGGACACGCACACTCGGCCAAAGCCGCCGGCCACCGCGTCTCGCGTAGCGGCTGGATAGGGCCCCAGGGCGGCTATCGGTGGCGGCGTGCAGTGCTAACTAAGCTCACGTGTTCACGTTTAATGGCCGCAACTAGTGGTCGTGATGTGCGCGCGCCCTTAAGGGGTTGAAACGGAGAATGTAAGTTTGAATGAAAATGTCGGAAATGTACACGGCTAAAGTCGTGAGCATTTAGTGTACAGATAAACTATCTCCCGTTATACCCTTATCAAATTCAAACCCTAAAAATCCCAACTATCAGGTAAAGATACTGAATCCCGAATACTTCAAACTTGTTGGAATCGAACCCGAGACTTCAAAATTCCAAACTCCTAACTCGGTGGTCGGAAGTTTCGAGCACGCGGTATGCGCATAGTTCAGAGATTTGGCAGGGTGGGACGTCATAAGGGTGGGTTGCATATCGGCACCAAAATAATAAAGGAAACCATATATTATTGCCGCGAGGAACGATGAAATATGCGAGTATGTCAACAATATCATCAGCAGAAATAGATCGCTATAATGACCATCACATTGTATGCCTAAGGGTCTCTCCACAGCTTGTTTTGAGCAGCGGTGTGGTCACTCCTTAATACCACGTGTTATATGAAAACTCACCTTGTCTGCAAGTAGACAATGCTCAAGTAAATCACATGGAAAGTAATAGTAAAAAAGTAATAATACAATTTAGAGTCTCTACCTATTACGGTTCCAAAGATAAAGCCCTGTGACAGACAGACGGACTAACGGACAGCGGAGGCTTAGCAATAGGCTTCCGTTAGCACCCTTTGGGTGCGGAACCCTTAAAACATCAGTTGTCCAATGAGGATTAAAAAATTTAAGCTCGTCAAACGTCGCTTTTGTTGAAGGAGGATCTTTACTTACACTCTCTATAAAATTCACCTTGCAAATGACCTGTCAAAGAGTCTTGTATTTAAATACTACCTTACCTATCTGTAATAACAGTCTCGAGTCCAAGTTGTCCAGCTCAAAAAGGGTCTAATTGTCTCGCATATTTCCTAAGTCATAATAATTGACATAAATATCTAGAGTCAAAATGCTTTGTTTTCTTTGAAAATATTAATATCTCAGCATTGTTATAAAACCATTTTAACCTAACCTTTACTTCGTGTTCATGACTTTCGTAATTATTATTAAACATATATTATAATTAATAACTTGGGAATGGGATTCAAAGGGATGCCTAAAAATCAGTACAGCTTTTGAAACAATATAGAAAAGCAGTATTATTTCCACTGAAGTGGGTTCTTAAGATCAATATAATAGCTTAATCACGAACAAATCATTCCACTCCGGCAACGCAAATAAAATAACCGAATAAAGGATTATAAACAATGCTTAGCTTAAACCAACGCAAATTCATTTTATGAATAAATCCAATCATTTATTCACTGAGTATGCCAAGCCAACTCTTTCACTAGACGAAAGAGATAAACTTACGCGATTCACATAGCTCCATCCTTTTCAAATGGTGTCGAGGCGGTTTTAGGAGGGTAGATTAGGAAACGGTGGCATTGGCTTGGAAATTATATCGTTTAAGTCGAAAAGAATCACTGTTCAGTGATTTTTGCGGATTGTGGATTTCCAGAGGTTTTGGAACGGACCCGATTGTCTATTGGTTATGTACGTATACGAAAGGGCGTATCTGAGTAGGAAAATCTCCCCAGTTAAGCATTTTTCCGGTAAAAAATAAAATATCGTGGAAAGGAATCCGCGAGAACGAAATGGCTCGTTGCATTTTAAAAATATGTTGTTTTAATAACTTTTGAATAATAACCAGCATAGGCTAGGAAGTATAATAGGATTATATTTTGGCGCGAGAACTGATCACTAAAAAAAAATAAAAAAATGATTTATTCATTAACATGAAAACTTAACAACATTCACCTAACCTAACTACGCAAAGACGAGTCTGCCGATCGGAAAAGTTATTGGATATGAAGCCAAACAAATTGTACTTAATGTATATTCATACCTATTATAAAAAATATTTTCCAGGAGAAATAACTGTATCAAAATTGTAAACCAACTGCGCAGTCCGCTTGCAGTCATCGTGCAATTATTTTAATTGCAGAAAACTGCCTTCAAACTTCACTTGCAGCCAGAAAGCTTCGAAGGGCTGCTTCGGCCTTTAGGGATATCGGCAGACATATCCGTACGTAATTCGCATTGTGTGTTGCGGGTTGCTCAATACGTCATCGTCCCCCGCCCCCCGCGCGGACCATGGGCGTGTCACCAACGAATTTACCAGGCTATAGTCCAAAACTAGTAGAAGACAAATATATGCTGAGCAGAAAAACAAATAATACGGTCAATCCACCTAGCTTCTGTGAATTCGCCATAAAACTGAAATACCTTCGCTTAGATCTACGAACAAGAAGGATTTTATATCAGTCAAATCGTAAAGTGGAAAATCTTTGGAAATAAATTTTAAACCCCGGTGACAGGATTCAGATAAAACTGGGATAAGTTTGTTCTTTCCCGCTGATAAGGGGCTACGGATACCAGAAACTCGGAAAGTTTTGAATTGCTTTGTGGTATTTGATATTCTTGCATTTTGGGGTGTTGACAAAAGAAAGGGAACAATAGGGTTAGTCTTGTTAGAAATTTGAGTTATTTAGTGTCAAAATAATGTATATTTGAAAAAAATATATATACATGTACCGTGTTTTTATTGATTCCCGTTAACAGCGAAGGCACATTCTTCAGATCTAATTAAGTTAATTTCTCCAAGAAACTAATGTTGTAACTCATGCCGTTTTTAAAATATTCATAATCTTAATTCAATCACCGACCAATGAGCTGTCATAATTCCATCATTATCATGGTTGACATTAACTTTTGACTATCTCAAAAGTGTATTTTAAAATAGTTATCAACTCAGTATTAATTGAAAATTTAGTATGAAAAGTTAAAAAAAAAAATCGAATTTAACACAAAGCGATATACCAGGTAGCTTCTGTTGACGTACGAAGCTACGTGTCAAATTTAACGGAAATAAAAAAAAACACGGTGTATATACAATAACCTTATTTTTAAAATCACCCGTTTAAAATGTCTAGCCATTATTTTACCAAAACAAAATTGAAAGTTAAAGTGAATTTATATTTCAATTGAACACGTACATTTTTTTATTGCATATAAGTGTGAATTTAACTGAAATACTCCACCATGAATTGAATTGTATTTGCTACAAAGAAAAAACACACATGTAAAGCTAACAACCATAGGAATAATTCAATCCAATATCAATATGAAATCATTTCCATTTTGCGCATTTGTATTGCAATTCGAAGTACCAGTCAATTCAAAACAGGCACTCAAAACTTTATTCTTGCACTTCAACAATAATTCAAGATTATGCGACATACAAGAACTTTCGAGAGCTGTAAGTGGCGGAAACAATGATATACTGAAATGTCCGCATACCCAAGAACTTCGTACACTCATGCAATAAATTCCAGAAGAATAAGGAATTATAATACTAGAGACCAGGACATTCGTACGACTTTCTTCGTTTAGGTAACGTTCAGTTCTGACAGATTATGCTGCTCGCTAGGGAGCACGTTTTCACTCTGAATAAACAGAGGCAATAAGTGAATATGTTGCAGGAGAGCGTTTGCAACTCCAGAACGCATCTGCCTTCGCTTCTATTTTCTTAAGCTTAGAGACTAATTTCGTTTAATCGCCTGTCATGCAAAGATTGTGCAATTCCTCATGGCTACTTAGCAAAATGTTTAGAATTTTGCTACAAAGAAATTAATACAACAATAAAAGCTTTTACTTCGTTAATTACGATTAATTATAGTGTTTGTTGTATTCCTTAGGGTTCCCTAACAAAAGGGTGAGAACCATATATAATGCGAACCATAATTATATTCCAGTTTTTGAAAAAAAGCTTTTTAAAATATAAACACATAGGTAGGTACTTACTTTCATAAAACCCATGCCTGCATTGCATTCCCAAGAGGTGTAGGCAGAGCGCTGGGCAATTTATTTTTACAGCGTCATTTCATACAAAATAAGCAGTTGAAATTTGCTACAGCTTGTAAGTGGATACTTTTGATGCTACACCACTGATGACTTTGTAATGAAACACCAATAATGAAATAACATAGTTCCACTCCAATAATCATAATAATTTCACTCTTTTTAAGCACAAACTTAACGCGAATCGACGATAATTATGAAACCTAGGAACAACAACCTAGCGGGAAAAAAAAAATATAAGTTGAGCCGTCATTGTCTATAGCCTACTTTGCTTTTAAATTCGCGTTTACTTGCCAGTGATAATAATTATGTTTATGCTTCGCGAACGGAAAAAGCCGCTTTCTGGCCAAGTGTACACATAAAATGACGTACACAACACGGGAGGTAATAAAGAAAGATCTCGATCGCATATTTACGCCCCTCGCTTACAGCTCGGGCCGGAAACGTCTGCGATCTCGGCCTTTCTTTGTTGTACCACCCTAGTTGTGAAATGTACTATTGCGCAATAAATATTGAAACCCAGTCTTTTTTACAAGAATAATGAACATTAAAGTAGTAATTTATAGAAAAAATCTTTATTACTAATTACTTATTTTCCGACTGTTTAATTTTTGAATGAAAGCGTACTTAAAAAAAAATCCTGGCACTGGAATTGTAATTCGTAATTAATATTGGCCTGGACCGCACCAAACATGACCTCCAGATATAATAAGGTTTTCAGTCTGTAGCACAAAACGATGCGGTTATAGCGACATAACGATACGGTTTAGCGTGCGTTTATGAGAAATAGACTATAGACACGGCTATAGACTTTTTTCAGGTTTTTAATGTATGTTTTTATATCAGTGTTCGTGCCTATATAATTTCCAGAAAAAAGTACAGGAGTAGAAAAAATAGTAAAATATCGTGTTAAGAAGAAACGCACTACACCAAAAACATCAGTTTACGTTTTTAAATATCAACTCAATCTATAATAAAACTAGACAATGAACATGAATCACTCTTTCACAACAGGAACTTCGTTTAAAGAGGTAAGAAACAATAACAACTTTACGAGTTAGAGTTTATATGACACGCAATTACTTAAAGCTTACTAAAATTTATTTCCCGTATTACTATAAACTACACATGGTTACGGTTCTTTGGCACATGTACAAGAGTATAAAATCCAGAAGTTTTTAACAATGCTAAAGCGAGAAAATCAACAAACAACTAGAAAAGTTCTCGTTTGTCACAATTCAGACTATAAAGTCGCTTCAAAACACACACATAATACTTACAACTTTACTGCTTTGAGTTTGCATTTGAGCACGCCTACCTACCGAAAATATGCCAATATTCAATACTCAATCGTTTACTGCAATTTCACAAAAGCAGGTACAGATGTTAACTATCTCACAAATACTACACAACAGTGAAATTCCCAATAACAGAATTGTACTTCCTTCCCTTTCCCATCCCTTTCAAAATGCTGGTAATTTCAATAACGCTCCAAATGAAATGATCGAAAATGTACAATTATAGTTTAATCTTTTTATTTAAATTTATCTGTGTAGTACAGATAAATTAAAAAGTCACAAAATTTAAAACAAGGATAAAATAATTCACTAGCCATGACTTCTATGCGTGTAAATAGATTAATATAGGTAGTTTTTCAAGCAGATATCATGAATAAGTCAAGCCCTAGGTTTCAACCGAAGCCAATGTCCGCCCTTAATCCTGAGGTTGAAGTTGTCCCTGGCAAGCTCACAGGGAATGGTGGTCCTCTCGCAAGGCGACAGCTCCATATGCTGCAACAGCTGGTACACCATCACTTTTACCTCGCACAGCGCGAACCTGGATCCTAGCAAGGAGAGAGAGCATAGGTAAGGTTTTTCTAAAGAAAGCCAATACGCCACTATAATCAACTAAAATAAAAAAAAATGGAGTTACGTCCGACAAACGCCTCTTTGCCGTCTTAGCATTTTAAGTCCTATCATTGGAACAACTAGTCGGTTTGTTACGAGTATGACTACATCCATTCCCTAATGTTACAATCGACATCATAAAGATCCATATGGATGAAATGACATTTCCAAAGATGATGATGAGTCAGGGGAGTAAGAGTGTACAAATATTTCTGCCACCTTGGTAACGTACCTATGTATGATGTTGACTGTACTCCTTTTCCTTCTTTCTTCAAATTCTTATACAATTCCACATAGAATATAGCAATTCATATGAATACTTTTTTTGACAATACATCAATACAATGTATTGTTTTCTTGCAGTTTGTTTACACAAGGCATTCATTTCATGTTTATTTTCTGGGTGATATGATAACTTTCATTTGCATTATAGATTAGTGTGTAATAAGCTACAGTTTCCACATTCTATTAGGTGAGCGACATGTCTTTGCTTTGATCCATGGTGATTTAAAAATATATTGAACTTTTAGGTCTTGTTGGACTAATTATTACTATTTTCGGAGGTTTAGCGACGAATATTCCTGTTACATGCTCACCCTTATCTTACCTTAAAGACCTTCTTGGACCATTTAAAATCTAAATAGCCATCCAAATTTTAGGTGGTGTGTCATACACATCACTGAAAACACTTACCGATGCAGTTCCTTGGACCAAGACCAAAAGGCATGTAGGTGAAGGGCTGGATGTTGTGCTTGTTCTCCTGAGAGAATCGCTCAGGATTAAATTTCAAGGGATCCGGGAAGTATTGAGGGTCTCGGTGTATCGCCATTACTGGAAAGTTTACGCCTTCTCCTTTTTTCAACTGGAAATCAACATGGAAGCTTTTATAAAAGAATATAGTGTCAAGTAGTGTAACACTACACCGTTAACTTCATTTTAGTTGGTAATTATTTTTTTGTACAATGCTCGTTGTTAAAAATCCAAACACTTACAAATTTTTTCATTTATAATTACCAATATTATAGATGCGGATAGGATTTTTAAATCTACGTTGAAGGATTGTAATCGGGTTGACTTACTATGTAGTCTTGAGTAGCCGTATCGTTGGGTTTACCCAAATTATACTCCTTAGTGCAAACGCGGTCGCTTACGATTACTGGTGGCCAAAGACGCAATAGTTCTGGAACAAATCGTTGGTCAATCAATAAAGAATAATGTCATCGTAAATCGTTTGTAGGAACGAGTAGCAATGAAAACTATAAGATATCTTTTCTTTTCTGGGCACTTAATTTTATTTAAATTTAACGGTAAATATGTGAACTTATATTAGACTGACATGTCTCTGTCTTTACACCTGTTTAAAAGACTATATTTGTAAATAATTTACTTACTACAAAAAAAGTTCGCTAGCTTCATGAGCATGAACTAATTAGCTAACTTCTTTATTCTTACTAACGCAGTAACGGAAACCGCTCGCTTTGTTTATTTCAGTTACTTCCATAGTATTATGTCTTATGGCATACTTATCTGGGGTAAAGCAGCAGACATAGTGTAATCTTCTCATCTATCTATATCTACCATTGGCGTGGCGTAGAAATCCTTGGGCAAGCCGGTGCAGATTTGGCGTACATTTTCTTTGAAACTTGTTGAATAGGGTGGTCAAATGCTTGATATTAGGCAAGCCGGTAGGAATCGAGTTCTTTGGACGCCACACCACTGATATCTACTTCCCTACACTACTATATATACCTAACCTATCTATGTGTATATAGCTACCTAACAATTACTACTGTTACTATAATCCTAATTAAAATAATATTGGCCTCAATTTATTTATTTATTTATTTATTTAGACTTTATTGCACAATACAGGAAAGTACAAACGGCGAACTTAATGCCATAAGGCATTCTCTACCAGTTAACCGCTGGGCCAAACAGAAATATTAAATTGGTGCATGAACATATAGTCAAATCCGTAAAATTGTGAACACAAATCATATACATAATACTGATATACCTACATAAATATGCTGTAAAATATACCTACATACATACTATTGCATGTACCCAGTATAAAATATCATGAAGACAATTAATCGTGAATATTGTTAGAAAAATGCTTGCGCAACATGCGCTTAAAGCTGAATTTGCTCTGCGCTTTCCTTATAGTAAGGGGAAGATCGTTCCAAAAGCGAATGGCCTGAAGAGTAAAGGAGTTGGACATAAATCCGGACCGATGTGGGGGAGCAGTGAGCTTAAGAGTACGGGAAGTACGGAGATCGCAACCTGGACGTGCAACATCAAATTTAAATTTGGATTTAAGATAATCAGGGGTAGCTGGATCAAATAATAAAGAATAGAGAGTGGATAAGATTCTTAAAGACCTACGTTGACGAATCGGGAGCCAGTGAAGTTTTCGGCGAAAAGCGGATACGTGGTCATATTTACGGAGGCCAAACACAAACCGGATGCAGTTGTTAAGCAGCCGGTCCAGTTTATTTAAGGAAGCTTGGGTAATATTGGAGTAACACACATCAGCATAATCGATAACTGGTAATATGAGAGCTTGAACCAGGAGAGTTTTTGTGCTGATCGGCAGAAAGTGTTTGGACCTGTAAAGCACCCTCAGCGTATTAGTCACTCTGCGACAGACGTCAGACACCTGAGGATCCCATGTAAGGCCACTGTCAATAATCAGACCCAGGTTTCTCACTTGCGAAGCTAGGATAATTGGCACATCCTCAAAAACAATTGGCGCCATACGGGTAAGGTCGGTCGTGGACAGCAATCGGGTGCTCCCAAGCACGATGGCCTGGCATTTCGACGGGTTCACGGTGATACCAAAACAGCGTGACCAGGCGGAGATGCGGTTAAGGTCATCGTTCACAGCAGCAACTGCTCTATCGATATTGCTCGGGCTCGCTTGGGTGTATAGCTGCAGATCGTCAGCATAGAGATGGTGGGAGCATTTGATGTGAGAGGTGATCAGGTTAATGAAAACTGAGAAAAGGAGAGGAGAAAGAATACCACCCTGTGGAACCCCAGAAGTGAGTTGACACCAGTCGGAAAAAGATCGATCAGCACGAACTGCCTGACGACGATCTTGAAGATAAGAGGCGAACCACTCAGCCGCTGACGGTGATATATTCAAGTGATTAAGGGTTGCCAGTAGGAGGTCATGGTTGACAGCATTAAAGGCATTTGAAAAGTCTATCAAAACCAACACTGTCAGCTGGCATTCCTCCATACCCTGCCTTACATCTTCCACGACTTTAAGCAGAGCGGTAGACGTGCTGTGACCAGGACGAAAACCGGACTGGAAAGGAGAGAGTAGTTGATTGGAATATATGTAGGCAGACAGCTGCTTATGGACGATGGCTTCTAAAACTTTTGACAGAAAAGGGAGAATCGAAATGGGACGGAAATCTTTAAGAGAACTAGGGCTGGAGACTTTTGGTAATGGGAGGACGTACGCATTACGCCACAATGAAGGAAAAATCCCGGTGGACATGGAAAAGTTGACAACATGGGTTATGACAGGAAGAATACATTCCAGGATGCACATTACCATCAATCTGCTCAATTCATCGTGGCCAACAGCGTTGGATTTAACAGACCTTATCACCTTGCAGATATCATCGTCAGTGACCGGGGTGAATGAAAATGTTTGATGAGAGAGACGGGGTAGGGCAGCTATGTTTGAAATACTTTGAGATTTAGTAACAGGGTCTAAGTACGAAGATTTGGCAAAATGAGAATTTAGATCGTTTAAGGAGAATGAACTAGAACATGAACAAATGTTACGGGATTTAATGACGCCAATTGTTTTCAAGAACTTCCAGGTATCAGCCGGGGATGAGGTAACAATATTCTCGTGGATATATTTACGTTTTGCGGCTCTCACCATCTGATTGCAGCGGTTTCTAGCCGTTTTAAAATCACGCCAGTTTTCGTCTGTCCTATCACGCTTGAACTTACGGAACGCCCGATCCCGCCGTGTCATGGCCATACGGACACCTCTGGTAATCCAAGGCGCAGGAGGACGTTTCAGTTTGACAGTTCGAACTGGAGCGTTAGTGTCAAAAAGTTTTATCACGGTAGTGCTTAATGCCTGTACGGCTTCATCAACTGAAGGCGCCGATAGCGTAGATGACCAGTCCTGAGCGTGCGCGTCTTGTTTTAGCGCTTCGGTATCCAACCTAGCGAAGCTACGCAATTGGACTGTAATGCGCTGAGGTTTAAGAGGCCTAATGCGATAACATAAAAAAATGAGATCATGGTGTGAGAAACCTGGTGCCGGAAACTGACCTACGGAATCCACAAGATCAGTAGTGGAGACAAGAATAAGGTCTAACCAGGAGTCTGACGTGTCAACGTTGTGATGAGTAGGTTTAAGCGGAAGTAAGGTGAGGTCGGCAGATTCTACGATCGAATTCAGTTTACGTGTCCTGAGGTTGTCCTTAACAAGATCAGTATTAAAATCTCCCATGATTATTTGATGTGTGTACTCGACACTGACAGAAGACAGAATTGCCTCAAAGTCCACGAAGTAGTCAATGGTTGGTGGACAATAAACAACTCCAAGAGCCGCCTTAGTCCCTCCAACGCACATTTCAATGAATAGATATTCCATGGAACCAGAAAATTGAGACGAGGATTGGGAAATAATTTTAGTGGGGATGTCACTGCGGATGTAGATGGCAACACCACCGCCGCCCTTACCAATACGATCATTCCGCAGTAACACGTAACCAGGTAGGCCGAAAGAAGTTGAATCGAGACTGGATTTGAACCATGTTTCAGAAATCAAAATGGCGTGAACATTACCAGAAGCAAAAGTGTCAAGTAAGTCAGTGTAGTGGCTCGGAATACTTTGTGCGTTTATATGACACAAATTGAAGTCTTTAGGAAAGTTTTGAAAAGTGTGAAATATACGATTACCAAGGGTGTCGGGCTCGGACGCAGAGCTACAAAGTGAATTAAAAGAAGAGGTCAAATCGCAAGCAGAGTAAAACGATTCATCATCATCTGACATAATATTTTACGAGGTAGGGTACATAAATATAATATAATAAATAATTATAAATATAATAAAATATGATAAATTAAGTACGTATGTGCACGAATGCACGCTACTTAATAATTGTAACCAACAAGGTTTCAATTTGCCCCACCAATCAACCATTTACACACAAGTATATATGTATAACACTAACAAAGGTAAGAAACTATTTCAGATAAAAATAATGTTAACATAAGAAATATGAACAAATTTTAACATAGCAGAAGAGAAAAGGAATAATTTAAAAACATGAACCTCATAATAAAAAATAAAAATAAAAAATTGCAGCAAAATAGCCAAAAGAAAACCAACACAATGCGAGCATAACCTTAAAATGATGCAGTCACAAAACGCAACGCGTTGACAGCTGTCACTGTGACGGGTTAGATGTTAGGTTTTGTGGCTAAGAAATTGACAATAAAAATTAATAACAACACGGTCGCGGTAGATCAATAATTTAGATTAAAAGCGAGAGATGCATACCGTGCCAAAAAGTGTGCTGTATTTCTGAACGGAGTGATTACGTAATACCTTCTACTATGCTTACAAGGACAGACAAAACGCAAAAACTTTACGAAACAGCCAGTTAATTTGCACGCTTCGCTCGCCGGTCCTCGGTCCTCCTAGACATGCTGGGCTCCTCTGCTTTTCCCAGTGCGGCTGAGGACGGCGCAGGCGCCTTGTTAGGCGCAGGCGCCTTGGTTGGCGCAGACGCAGCCGCAGGCACCTTGGTTGGCGCGGGCGCAGGAAGAACCGTGGGCGAGGGTGTTGCAGCGGGTGCAGACTCGGGCACTGTGGCAGCAACGGGCGTGGACGCAGACTCCGTGGCTCTTAACGGGACTGGCACAGAGGAGGAGACGGGGGCATACTTCAGAGTCAGACTTTGAAGCTGCTCCACTGTTGCCAGTTTCTCCTTCTTTCCATTAGGCAATTTGATATTAATATTGCCGTCCCTAGTCCAGACGTTGCGCATGCTCAAATGCCAGATATTAGGCAAGCCGGTAGGAATCGAGTTCTTTGGACGCGACGCTACTGGAGCCATACAACTTACTTAACGCTAATATTATTCTAGGTTACAACTAAATAATCTTGACCTTCCGCCGCGATGCTCGCCCTCGGAAATCAACGTAGACGCCTGAAAACCCCGACACTAGCCAAAAGAAAACAATCGGACATGTAAAAGTGCCCTTGAGGCCTACTTGCAGAAAGAAATGAGTTTGAGTTTACCTGACACCACCATATCCATATAAGTCATGTTCTGGATGGAGTTATAGTCAAATTTGCCGCCATTTTTCTCATCATTCTCTCTTATCTCCTGAACCAGCTTTTCTTGAACGTCAGGGTTGAGAGCCAGCTCGTATAGCAGGAACGTAATGGCTGTAGAAACGGTGTCAAAGCCAGCGATGACAAAGAGGACCGCTTGAGCGATGAGGTCTACGTCTGACCAGGCTGGTGAAACAGATTTAAAAAAGTTGTTTTAAATGCACTAAAACCTAAAGCGAAAAAAACCTGTGAATAAAACCTTTAAATTTGGAAAAAATCTAGTCGACATTTTTTTCTTAGTGCTTGATTTGTGTATTAGTATTATGTGGTTAGAATTTAATTGCCGCAATTTTTTTTTAAAGTTCCCTACGAATGCGTTTGAGTATTTTATGATAAGTAAGTACTTCTGTTAATGGTCTTCTTGCCGACAGTAGATTCTTCTACCGTAGCGAAGCCGGCACTGGCATCTTTTACAGCGTTATCATCATGGGAAAGGCGACCTGTAAACAAAATAAAATGATCACTGACAGGACTAGTACCTTCTTCAATCAATTTCATCCTCATCAGAATAAGCGACTGTCGTCTAATAAGAGTTGTTTATACAAAACACGTCAAACAATGAGTGATAACTAAAAACATTTTTCCGATAAGCATTTTGCGGTAAGATAACATTGTTATTATTATAATGTAGACAAAACATTACGGTATCAGACAGACTTAAATTATCACGTCCCTACTCTTACAAATTGGCATGTCAGGGAACTAAATCCTTTATTAATTGGTCATATTTCTATGACTCTTTATGTCGAATTCAGTGACAATCAAACAAGTATCTTTACCTGATTATTTAATCACATTATGTTAAAGAGCGCAGCAAATATCTAAATTTAGTTCTCGGGGTAATTACCATGTGAGAGGATGATGATTCGTCAATCACCATCGCTAAAGATAACTACAGTAGCAGATCCATGGGAGGAAAGGCTACCCTTTGCCTCAAGCCAAGCATAACACATTAATAAAATCCACCCTCAACAACATATACAAGCCCTTTACTCAAACCGAAATCCCGAAACCACCACTCACTGGATCTTTCTCTGGACTGGCTTTCAGTTAAAACAATAGATTACCTTTTTTAGCTTCCATCAGCAGGTGGATCATGTCTGGTCGCAGAATTTTTTTCTCTTCGCGATCCTTCATCGTACTCAGAACCAAATGTTGGAAAAATTCCTTTACATCTTGCGTGAAAAAAGGCAACTTCAGTAACTGAAAGTAAATTTATTTAATAAAGTTTCATATTGACACTTCAATTTGTAATTTTGCAAGGCATTAATTTAGATTTTTTCCTAACATCTACAAAAAACAATTCGAACAATTTCAAACTTTTCAGAGTGTTGTAAAAGATGTCTGAAATGCAGAAATCGTTTTGAACATGTGCGACAATTTATAATGGTGACAAAATAAATTCCCAAACCTTCATAAAACGAGGAAATAACGTATAGCCAAAGAATCTCAAAGTGGCCAATATGCCGAAATTTGTTGATTCATAACTCATTTTGTAAAACTCGTTGTCAGGATTGGACTGAGAGTCAACTTTCAGACCAAAGGCACAGGATGCTATGACGTCATTAGCATAGTGGGTAGACAGCTCTCTTGCTTCTATGTCTATGGAGTCACCTGCAAAAATCTCTTTTATACCTTCACACAACGATGCATGATTGCGCGGTCAATATTCTAAAAACGCACGTTCGATTCCCAAAAAAACATTAAATATGGTACTTTCCTGGCAGATCATATGTATTTGTTTTTTATCAATAATCAAAACGCTCAGATACCAAGTATGAAGTTTTACAAAAATAGTGATAGGTACTTCGTCATTTTACTTAGCTGTCAAATCATACCGTTAGCAACACTATTAGATGAAGTTTAGTTAAATTTACAAATTTTCTAAACCAAATTTAAAGGCTAGCGTAAAATTATTTGTATTGACTACAGGCACGTACACTATTGTAAATTGCAGGACAATTTAAAACAAATGACCAAGACCTTTAGATTTAAAACAACATTATATGTACATAAGCAAAGGATCATGTACTCACTATTAGACTCCTTCAATTGTTTTTTCAAGTTGAAAATCATCTGGTCTCCCACCTCTACGATGAAAGGGAGCATGTGCTTCATTTTAGAGCTTGTGAATGCTGGACTTAACGTAGATCGCATGTCCTTCCATTCCTGGCCTTAAAGCAATTTTTTTAAAGTTAGGTAATAAAGAAAATTTTGCGGTTTAATTTTAAATTTTTGTACCAATCATTTCTTAATGCAAACTAATATGGGACGTTCCAACGTCTATATACAATACAATACAATACAATACAAGTATACTTTATTGCACACCAGAAAAACACATTACAAGAGGTACTTACATAATTAGAACAATTTAAATAGGTAGACAACAGGCGGTCTTATCGCTTAAGAGCGATCTCTTCCAGACAACCTTTGGGTAGCGGAATTGACACAAAAATAAACCAAAAAAACAGTAGGTGGTGCGAAGGGTAACAAGAGCGAGGGCTAATTTGGTACCAAAAATAAATAACCGCAGGGGCATAAACATACATAAATAAATAGATATATAAACCTACATATACATACATAAATACAAATAAATAAATAGGGGAAAAAATTAACCGCAAAATAGTCAGCAGGCTTTACAAAGAAACAGTTTCCAAAAAGTACACAATTTAAAAATATTAAATATTTATATATAGGTGGTATTCTCAAGGTAAGTTAAAAAAGTCCAAGCCGTTAATTTTTTCTGTTATGGCCGTAGGAATTAGCTACCAATTCTTAAACATTTTGCCTTACAGACATAAACTGTGGAGAGCGTGAGGAAGATAAGACATACTTGGGCCGTGTATTCAATAGTTAGCAGAGCAGTGCGAGAGAAATAAATCTACCAATGCCTAATGAGTAATGCGCTAAAGGAGGCTAGGAATATTAATTGTTTTTTTTTTACCATTTGCGTATGAAACGTTTAATTGTTATATACTACGCGTAGTACGTAGTTTTCTTAAAATTAAGTACATATAATAGGTACAATAAACATGACAAAGTCTATTACTATGTACCTAAGAGCCGACCTAACATACGTGTAGAATGGATTGAATTTATATAAAGTAAATACATTAAATTGCAATAGACGTACAATCGAACACACTGTTAACTGGTAGATTTGGAATATTAATTGGAAGATTTTTCTCGCACATCGTTCTGCTGCCACAGTTGCTAGAAATTAAGCTTAAAAGGCTCAAGTATATCATTTTTATACCTTTGAGAGAGAATAGGTTTCTTCCAAAGAATGGATCTACTTCGTCGTCGACGAACGTCCGATGATCGAGGAAGTACTCGAAGTCCTTAACAGTGATCTTCTTGATTAGTTCGATATCTCTGATTGATAGGACCGGCCTTATAAGCTCGAAGCTGCCAACGAACCTAAAAATTAACACACTCACTCACACATTCTCTTCAAATATAACTTTCTTGTGTATTAAGTTAATCAACTATGAGAATAATCGGAAGAACTCCAATCTGTTGACAAGCTACAATGAAATCAAAAGTTATTGAAGTGTTGGTTAGCTTTATTCTAATTGGAATGATGACTCATGCTAAGCTTTAATACAACAAATTGTTTTATGGAAAGGGAAACAGTGCAAAAATTAAACATTTATAAATTAATATAATTGTAAACATAGAGAGAAAGCTGATAACCGATACCAAGTCTCAGTGAGTGACAACACAATCATCAAGTATTTTTAAATCATTATCTGATAAAATAACAGATAAATAATGAATAAATCGAATATGAGTACTAAGCGCGATAAAGCATATCAGAATCAGAACATGATGTCAGTAGACAACAATTGAACACCAAGTGGTAGTTTCTTTAAGATAACTTTAAGTGTTTACATAAGTACACCGTTAACTAGTACTTCGATATAAGGGTCTTTCTTACCTACCTTACGAAGATTGTGATTATAATTCTGGTTTCTGGTATACAAATAAGGACATAGGAGCATGAATAGTCCAAACCTGATCAGACATAATAGTTTTTATGGTTTTTAGCCCAGCGCATAATCAATCAATGAACAACCGAATCACACACTTTTGATAGATTGATGAAACTCGAGTCCATTTTGACGATTTGTGCTTTGTAAATCGATCTCGGTCATCTCGCGGCATGAAGTCAGGAGTACATGAGAATACAGCTTTGAGTAGGTCTCACGGGTTCAAATGTGAATCCATGTCAAACAAATAACTATATTTGAGGTTCCTTGGGATCTAGCAGGATCAAGCCGGTGATGCTGATGATAATAGTATATAACAGCTTCGTGAGTTTAAATAACTTATAGATTAAATACATTAAATGCACAACAGATAGCGGAATAAACTTGTTTTTTTAGAAAATGGAGACATTAAACACTAAGATATTTATAAAAAATGAGCTCCTAATGGAGTGGAATTAAAATTGTATGAAAATGATGGATTATCCTAGTCGTGATGTGGGATCTAGTCAAAAATAATTACGAGGAACCAAACCGGGTATGAGCCTGGACCGAAATTGAGAGTGGGAACGCAGTTGTGACAGAACGATGAACATCAACTATTTACCAGCACAGCTACAACTGTCAGTCATAATTCACACGGTGAAGAAAAATCCAAAATCATGTTTAAATTATTATTTTTTTACCTTTCTTTAGGAAACATGTGGTACAATTCATCAATGACATCAGCGAAGTGTTTTCTGCCTAACAAGATTGGACCCATGCTCCCCAACAATGGGAAAGGCTTCATGTTCTTGACTCCGTACTTGCTGAACCGTGCGTACACCTGCCGGCAGTACAGGTACACCGCGGCCACCAGGGCTGCCACCCAGATGTACAGTAACATGATCTGTAATAGTAAAATTAGGTTGACTGATACAAAGTCGAGCTATGGTAGCTGAGCGTGGGTTCGAATCCTGGCTCGTAACAACGAGTTTTTCGGAACTTATGTACGAATTATGGTTTGATATTTACCATTAGCACCTTGGTAAACCTGCATACATCCGCGAAGAAATTCAATGGTGTATGTGAAATCCACAACCAGCCGCGACATCACTTGTCGCGCAACAGAGCATGAACTGTCTCTGTCGCTCTATATTAAATGGAAGATGATAAGAGGTACCGGACTGAGCCAGCGTGGGGACTACAGCTCAGTCACACTCATCATGAGAGTAGGTCTGTGCCCAGTAAATCTGATGGTGTGATCTAAGGTGTCCAAATATTTGTTCATTCTCCTTACGAACATTCGGAAACCTAAGACAAAGTATAAAGACAACCAAGTAGTTCGTCTTCGCCGTTTAGGAGCGCGCGACACCAGAGCGTGCCTAAGGCACAGGGCTGCCGCTCGTCGGTTCTGTAAAATACCTACTTACTACGAACGTAACTTTTATTAGGTTGACCTCGATCAATCGTTCGAGGTCAACCTAGTAAAAGTTACTTATTTCAATATGAAAGTATTTGATCGCACACATCTGATGTTAATGTTATTAAGTATAATAGTTTCAATAAATTAGTATTGGTATGTGTATATGTAAGTAACGCAACGATATTTCGGCTCGTTTCATAAAACCACTCTCGTGTTTAAGGCATTTTATGTATCAATAGAATCAACTACTATTTAATTAGTACACGTTTAAAAAATATGTTAATTTTACTCATCACTGTCAAACAAAATAATTATCTACTCTATTTAATTGGTATAGTTTGATCACAAAACTATCAAACATTCTATAAACGACTTAAATATAACATTTATATAGGTACTAATAAAATACACACCTTTCGGGATCCTTAGGAATGCAGAAATATGACAATTCTGGGTTTTGCGCATTATTCTTCAAACATCCGGACACACTGCAGTATATACGTCTTCTATACTTTGCTTCGTCCGCAGACATTTTGAACGTTCGACCGCTCGCGACGATTGCTCAGCCCTGACTAAGCACGCGGCGATGCTTGCCTGTGGTGCGTCCGTACACGGCGCGCACACGGCGCGCACACATGCGCGCTCCCGATGTACCTTTTATCGGAACGAAAACTACCGTATACCGTGCCTAAGATAATTTTTACTATAGGTAGTGATTCCTCGACCTTAGACTTAGACCTAAACCTTATTTATTTTTGTGTCAATTCCGATACATTTGGCTTATCTGAAGGATATCCCTTTTTAGTGATAAGACCGCCTGCTGTCTACCGTTTTATCGTTGAATTTATTATGTTTTTGTTTATCTCTTGCATTGTAATGCTTTTTTACCAGATTACGTAATACATACATACTAATACATACATACATACACACACACACACACAATACATACTTACACACTACAATATATATATGTATGTATGTATTATTGGTAATACATACTTGTATTGTAAAGGTATGCATCAGGATGACTCGACTGACTAATATTATATTGTGAATATTTATACAACTATCAAACACATGAATAAAATGTGCGTTTTGAAATTGCGACATTTACTACTTTTGTTGTTTTCGGCGGTGTACGTCAGTAGGCTTATGATGCTACGCTTTGTCACGTGATAAATAAATGATAAAGCATCCGTCACGTTCTGACAAATAGTGTGTGAGAGTGTGATGAGATCCTTGTGACAGACGGACAGCGGAGGATTATAAAAGGGTCCCGTTGGCACCCTTTGTGTACGGAATCCTAAAAATTAAAAGGTGCTCAACAATGTTACAACAAAGCTATAAGGCACTTGTTGTTTGCTCGACGGCCGTTGGCCGATTTTTATAATATTTCCAACTAGAGTGTGTGCGGAAAGAGAATAGGATTAATTTTGGGGGGCGCTGTAATGCTTTTCTATCGTATGTGCCGTATTTTCTGTTCTGTGGCCATACTGGTTAGGTTAGTTCCGTTTTTCGCCACGCCTATTCTCTTTCCGCACAGACTCTACAAGGTATTAAACAACTACTCACATGCGAAGTCCGACACAGCGAATAAAAATAATCAATAAAAATATATCAAAAACGATATCACATGCGTCCGGAGCGACTGCCGGCATGCGACTAGTCATCAACTGTCGTTATTGTCATCTATAATATTGTAATTATCTTAACTAAAAAAGCCGGTCAAGTGCGAGTCGGACTCGCCCACCGAGGGTTCTGTAACAAATAAACTTGTAGTATGTATTTAGCACGCATTTCATATATTTATAATTATTCATTTACATTTTCTTACCTGGCCTTACAAGATTATACAAGAGATAACGTTGCCGCAAACCCACCTTAGCCCCATTAAACCAGACAAAATCTTAACAGCGCGATGCAGTGAATGGTACAGTGACATCTATTGGTACTAAAAAGGGCGTACATTTTACTTGTAATTTGATCGTTACTGTTTGTGATTGGCTGGTTAAAATTATTTGTCTTCAGCAAGGTTAGCTCACATATCCCTTCGAGTGGCAACAGGAGTAGAAAAAATAGTAAAATATCGTGTTAAGAAGAAACGCACTGCACCAAAAATATCAGTCTACGTTTTTAAATATCAACTCAATCTATAATAAAACTAGACAATGAACATGAATCACTCACAACTGGAACTTCGTTTAAAGAGGTAAGAAACAATAACAACTTTACGAGTTAGAGTTTATATGACACGCAATTACTTAAAGCTTACTAAAATTTATTTCCCGTATTATAAACTACACACGGTTACGGTTCTTTGGCACACGTACAAGAGTATAAAATCCAGAAGTTTTTAACAATGCTAAAGCGAGAAAATCAACAAACAACTAAAAAAGTTCTAGTTTGTCTCAATTCAGACTATAAAATCGCTTCAAAACACACACATAATACTTACAACTTTACTGCTTTGAGTTTGCATTTGGGCACGCCTACCTACCGAAAATATGCCAATATTCAATACTCAATCGTTTACTGCAATTTCACAAAAGCAGGTACAGATGTTAACTATCTCACAAATACTACACAACAGTGAAATTCCCAATAACAGAATTGTACTTCCTTCCCTTTCCCATCCCTTACAAAATGCTGGTAATTTCAATAACGCTCCATATGAAATGCTCGAAAATGTACAATTATAGTTTAATCTTTTTATTTAAATGACTACACAGATAATATTAATAAAGTCACAAAAGTTAAAAAAAGAATAAAATTATTCACTAAAGTAAAATCCACAGACCTACGGACTGAATTGACAAATGACTGACAGGTAAAATGATACCAGGAACAGCAAAATAAAAATAGCGAAGGGTATATGTCGATAACAATATATCGACAAGTTGTAAAGACAAATAACAGACTAATTTAAATCAAAAATAAGTATATAAGTTTCAAATAAGAGGTGTTTTCATGACACACTCGTTTTTATTGACATGAATGTCCTCTGGGATATCTTGTTCGTCCTGCAATCTGTCTACCATCTCATTATAAATATAAACGTAAACTCGATGAATCATCTCTTTTTCAGTTTCATTAATAGATTTTTTTCTCCTTTTTGTTGGAGGCGAACATTTTGATGAACATGGCTCTGGTCCCGAATCTTGCGAATCCATAATAACACGTAACAATTTCAATAAACACTTGTAATAGCAATGACAACGTATATCGTTAGATACATAAAAGTAGTTTGTAAATAGTGGTCAACTATTTCTGAAGATGCCCGCTTTTTTTGTTAAAAAGATGGACCACATTGTTGGGAATTTGAAAATAAAGAAAAATAATTTTATTAATTCATTTAATTGAATGTATGTATTCAATAAACTATCATAAATATATAATTTTCATGTACATTATTGCTGGTTTGAAATTAAATTTTTATCTCTAATTAGGGGTCTACAGACCTTTTGATCCGTCGGAATCACTGGAAAAAGTTGGTATATAGATTAGCCGATCAAATTGCCAATTTGATTGTCCCGTCTGGGTGGACTTTAAACCTACGATGTAACAATAATTTTAATATCGATGAGAACGACACTGGCCAAACTGTGGCAACATTTGTTCATATTTACTTGTCAATGTAGTCCGTAGGTCTGTGGATTTTACTTTAGCTATAACTTCTATGGGTGTAAGTTAGGGTTGCCAGATGGTCGGGAATTGGCGAGATTCTCCCGATTTTTTGTATGTCCTCCCGACTCCCGACAAGGAAGAAAATCTCCCGACAAACGACTTCATTTTAAAACTTAGTCCGATCCACTTAAGGTGGTCCAGTCAGCGAAAATGTCTGCTCTTTCAGGCTAAAAAAAGAAAAACTTCGCGTCGAGCGCGCGGGGCATCTCCTGACCAAAGTCTCAAAATCCCGACATATTGTTTCCTGCTCCCGAATATAGGGTAATTCAATCTGGCAACCCTGGTGTAAGTAGATTAACATAGTGTTACAAGCAGATATCAAGAATTGGTCAAGCCCTAGGTTTCAACCGAAGCCAGTGTCCGCCCTTAATTCTGAGGTTGAAGTTGTCCTTCGCAAGCTCACAGGGAATGGTGGTCCTCTCGCAAGGCGACAGCTCCATATGCTGCAACAGCTGGTACACCATCACTTTCACCTCGCACAGTGCGAACCTGGATCCTGGCAAGGAGAGAGAGCATATGTAAGGTTCTTCTAAACAAAGCCAATACGCCACTAAAATGAAAGAAATTGAGTTAAGTCCGAGAAACGCCTCTTTGCCGCCTTAGGATTTTAAGTCCTATTATTGGAACGACTATAGCTTGGCAACTTCGTTGGTGACACTCACATGACAACAACTGGCTGCACATAACAAAAAGCACATAACAAAAAGCACACATGTGAGTGTCACCAACGAAGTTGCCAAGCTATAGTCGGTTTGTTATAACTTAATCCATTCCCTAATGGTACAGTGGACATGATAAAGATCTATAGAGATAAATTGACATTTTCAATGATGATAATTACTTATGTCAGGGGAGTAAGAAAGTACAAATATTTTTGCCACCTTTTCCTTCTATTTTCAAGTTCTTATACAATTCCACATAGAATATAGCAATTCATATGAATACTTCTTTTGACAAACAGCAATGCAATGTATTGTTTTCTTTCAGTTTGTTTACACAAGGCATTAATTTCATCTTTATTTTCTGTGTGATATGATAACTTTCATTTGCATTATAGATTAGTGTGTAATTAGCTACAGTTTCCACATTCTATTAGGTGAGCGGCATGTTTTTGCTTTGATCCATGGTGATTTAAAAAGATATTGAAGTTTTAGGTCTCGTTGGACTAATTATTACTATCCACCCTTATCTCAACCTTAAAGACCTTCTTGGACCATTTAAAATCTAAATAGCCATCTAAATTTTAGGTGGTGTGTCATACACATCACTGAAAACACTTACCAATGCAGTTCCTTGGACCAAGACCGAAAGGCATGTAGGTGAAGGGCTGGATGTTGTGCTTGTTCTCCTCAGAGAAGCGCTCAGGATTAAATTTCAAGGGATCCGGGAAGTATTGAGGCTCTCGGTGTATCGCCATTACTGGAAAGTTTACGCCTTCTCCTTTTTTCAACTGGAAATCAACATGGAAGCTTTAATAAAAGAATATAGTAAAAAGTAGTGTAACACTACACCGTTAACTTCATTTTTGTTGGTAATTATTTTTTTGGTACAATGCGCGTTGTTAAAAATCCAAACACTTACAAATTTTCGCATTTATAATTACCAATATTATAGATGCGGATAGGATTTTTAAATCTATGTTGAGG
This sequence comes from Eudemis profundana, assembly GCA_947034925.1. Taxonomy (NCBI): domain Eukaryota; kingdom Metazoa; phylum Arthropoda; class Insecta; order Lepidoptera; family Tortricidae; genus Eudemis; species Eudemis profundana. The sequence goes on along the minus strand of OX344805.1, from coordinate 19,875,113 downwards.
GATTGTAATCGGGTTGACTTACTATGTAGTCTTGAGTAGCCTTATCGTTGGGTTTACCCAAATTATACTCCTTAGTGCAAATGCGGTCGCTTACGATTACTGGTGGCCAAAGACGCAATAGTTCTGGAATAAATCTTAATGTAATTCTATGGAGCTTGGCTCTGGAATAAATTATTTTCATTTCATTTCATTTCATTTCATAAATCGTTGTTCAATCAATAAAGAATATGTCATTGTAAATTGTTTATACGAGTGGCAATGGAAACTATAAGATTTTTTTTAATATTCTGGGCACTTCTTCATTTTAATTAAATTTAACAATAAATGTGTGAACTTTTATTAGACTGACATGTCCGTCTATTCCTTACACCTGTGTAAAAGACTATATAGTGTAAATAATTTACTCACTACACAAAAAAGTGCCCTCGTGGATTTTAACCTAAGTCCGCTAGCGTCATGAGCACGAACTACGCTAACTTATTTATTCTTACCTGTCACCACCATATCCATATAAGTCATGTTCTGGATAGAGTTATAGTCAAACTTGCCGCTATTTTTCTCATTATTCTCTCTAATCTCCTGAACCAGTTTTTCTTGAACGTCAGGGTTGAGAGCCAGCTCGTATAGGAGGAACGTCATGGCTGTAGAAACGGTGTCAAAGCCAGCGATGAAAAAGAGGACCGCTTGAGCGATGAGGTCTACGTTTGACCAGGCTGGTGAAACAGATTTAAAAAAGTTGTTTTACATGCACTAAAACCCATAGCGAAAACATGATGCTATCAACAAAACCTTGGGAAAAAATCTAGTCCATATTTTTTTTCTTAGCGCTTGATTTGTGTATCAATAAGTCAATATCAGTATGTGGTTAGAATTTAATTTCCGCTCTTTTAGAAAAGTTTACTAAGAATGCGTTTGAGTATTTTATGATAAGTAAGTACTTCTGTTAATGGTCTTCTTGCCGACAGTAGATTCTTCTACCGTAGCGAAGCCGGCACTGGCATCTTTTACAGCGTTATCATCATGGGAAAGGCGACCTGTAAACAAAATAAAATGATTACTGACAGGACTAGTACCTTCTTCAATCAATTTAATCCTCATCACAATAAGCGACTGTCGTCTAATAACTGTTGTTTATACAAAACATGTCAAACAATGAGAGATAAATAAAAACATTTTTCCGATAAGCATTTTGCGGTAAGATAACATTCTTATTATTATAATGTAGACAAAACATCATCACGTTCCTACTCTTACAAATTGGCATGTTAGGGAACTAATTCCTTTATTAATTGGTCATATTTCTATGACCCTTTATGTCCAATTCATTGACAATCAAACAAGTATCTTCACCTGATTATTTAATCACATTATGTTAAAGAGCGCAGCAAATATCTAAATTTGGTTCTCGAGGTAATCACCATGTGAGACGATGATGATTCGTCAATCACCATCACTAAAGATAACTACAGTAGCAGATCCAGGGGAGGAAAGGCTACCCTTAGCCTCAAGCCAAGCATAACATTTTGTGATTAGTGTGTATCTTGATAAAATCCACCCTCAACAACATTTACAAGCCCTTTACTCTATCCGAAATCCCAAAACTACCACCCACTGAATCTTTCTCGGGAATGGCTTTCAGTTAAAACAATAGATTACCTTTTTTGGCTTCCATCAACAGGTGGATCATGTCTGGTCGCAGAACTTTTCTCTCTTCGCGATCCTTCATCGTACTCAGAACCAAATGTTGGAAAAAATCTTTTACATCTTTCGTGAAAACAGACATCTTCAGTAACTGAAAATAATTTTTTTAATGAAGTTGCATATTGGGACTTCAATTTGTAATTTTGCAAGGCATTAATTTAGATTTTTTCCTAACATCTTCGAACAATGTCAAACTTTTCAGACTGTTGTAAAAGATGCCTAAAATGGAGAAATCGTTTTGAACATGTTCGATAATATTATTATGGTAACAAAAATAAATAAACTCCCAAACCTTCATCAAACGAGGAAATGACGTATAGCCAAAGAATTTCAAAATGGCCAATATGCCGAAATTTGTTGATTTATAACCCATTTTGTAGAACTCGTTGTCAGGATTGGACTGAGAGTCAACTTTCAGACCAAAGGCACAGGATGCTATGACGTCATTAGCATAGTGGGTAGACAGCTCTCTTGCTTCTATGTCTATGTAGCCACCTGCAAAAATCTCTTTTATACCTTCACACAACGATGCATGATTGCGCGGTCAATATTCTAAAAACGCACGTTCGATTCCCAAAAAAAAAATAAGGTACTTTCCTGGCAGATCAAATGTATTTGCTTTTTATCATTGTCAAAACGCTCAGATACCAAGTATGAAGTTCTACAAAAGTAGTGATAGGTATGACGTCTTTTTACTTAGTTGTCAAATCATGTCGTTAACGACACTAATAGATAAAGTTTAGTTAATTTTGCAAATTTTGGAACCAAATTTAAAGGCTAGCGTAAAATTGTTTTTGTATTGACTACAGGCACGTACCCCATTGTAAAATGCAGGACAATTTAAAACAAACGACCAAGACCTATAAATTTAAAATGACATTATATGTACACTAGCTGAAAACCCGGCTTCGCCCGGGTAAAATGTAAAAAATTACAAACCCCATTTAACCCTTTCACCTCCTTAGAAATAGCATTACCAAGAATCTTTTCAATTAGGTACATTTTGTTATTTATCTTTCGAAGCCTTTTATTTTTAACCGACATCTAAGAAAGTGGGTTCTCTATGTAGTTATGTTTTGTTGAAATTGAGGGAACATCACGAATATTTAATGTATTAGGTACCTATGTAATTTATATACCAAGTTTTACTTTCAAATATCTGAAATAACAGATTCCTATTCATAATTTTACCCCTTCTAGAGCCAAATCCTATTTTTTAAGTCTAATTATTAACGTCCCACTGAAGCTGAAGGGCAAATCTATCCCGCTTGCAATGGTTCTGGTCCAAAGGACCACCCTGACCAGCCGTTAAAAATACGTCTAGGTTGTCCTGCTATTTTCACCGTGGCATGCTACGTCCTCGCCACCCAGCCTGTACCTCAGGCTCACCCCACCCCAACATGGTCTAAATATTTAAGCCCTCGTCCAAAATATGACAGTGAATTACAAAATATGACAGCCGTCCCGGTCCCGAGCTAACTTTGGACAGCCGTTAAGAAATACATTCAGGTCGTCCCACTATCTTCGCCGCGGCCTGTTCTAGCGTCGTCGGACTGGCCATATAGTTAAGGTGGTGTTTTCCAGTTTTCCTAGCCGCCGCGGGGCCCGCACGGGCCGGGCCCCCGGCTTGTGGTTGTTGTTATTGGGCCCCGGACTCGTGGGGAGTCGGAGCCCAGTCCGGTCCTGTCCATTCAACATGTCACACCCAGTTCGAAGCCAGTTTAGCCCGCCTATGTGGATACTTACTACAGACGTGGCCGGCGTAGTCTTACTTCAACCTAAGGGGTAAGCATTCACATCAGGGGTTTCCAAACTTTTTTCCCAGAGGGCCGTACAGCACCTTTGAAAATGTCGCGCGGGCTACATTACATGACATGGTCGACTTGAAGTTACGTATAATCTTTTTCGTCCTGGGGGTGCTGTGTGTCTCACATCTGTAGGTACTTTACTGTGCAGGCAGGGGAGGCTTCTATACGCGGGCCGGATTAGAATGCCTCGTGTGCCGGATTATATAGGCCCTCCCGCTCTGTCAGTTTTTTACGCTTACTACGTTCCTGATTGGGTTTGATTGCTGCGTGCGTGATTTGACAAACCTTAAATTTTGTCTTATTAATTTTACCATGTTCTTCAAAAACTACGGAATCATCTTATGGAGGTAAAATTAACCGGCATTGTTGCTCCCCGTAGGTAGAAAAAAAATTTTTGAAATCATATTTCCACGTTCTTTTTCCTACCTCAAACATGAAAAACTCGTAAATAGATGCGTGAATATTTTAAGAAAAACTGTATGGCGCTTAGTTTAGTAGGAGCAAATAAGTAAGTGTTACGATTTTTCCAAATTTCTAAAAAACTGTGTAAGTTAGGAAAACCGTTATTTTTTAAAATAATATTTAGGTTGATATTAATTATTGACAATTATTACAGATTCTTCTGTTCAGTAACTTCGAAGATATATATTAATAATGGAAGGAGGGGAATGGTATTTTTTTGAACTTTTTTCGTCCTAAATCTAAAAGTAAATGCTTAAGAAAAAAACTTAAAATGGTATTGGAATCTACAAATAAACTCCATCCTTTTGATACCCCACTTAAAACAATAGCACAACTTGAAATTTTCGACCTCCCATTTCGGCCCCCTAAAAAAAGTAAAAAAAGGTATAAGAGATTTTTTTTATGTCCAGTAGGTAGCTCAGGTTAGCGACTTTTAAAACTATTCCAAATTTCAAATCGATCGCAGCAATCGTTTGAGATATCTGACTGACCTATGAGAGACGGACAGACAAACAGAGTCACACCATAACGGTTCCTTTTTTACAATTTTGATACGGAACCGTAAAAACATTCAGACCTGCATTATTTTTATTATGGTCGAATATTTCAAACGCCTGGTAATTTTTTTGTTTTCACCTAAATGATAAACATTGATTTTCAAATTTCTATCTTTGTACCAAAAACGGGTATAATTTAATTTGTTTTTGATGTCAGAATAAATTTAAGAAAACTTAAAAAGCCCCTACAGAGTTTCGCCCTAACTTACCACTTCACCATCAGAGGGATTAAAAACAAATGTGCCTATTCCTTTTTTTTCGTTTAGAAATTTATCTGACACCTTTGCCAACGTTTGTTACTTTTTTTGGGTTATGTGTCAATAATATTGTACAATATTATTATATTATTTTTCAGTTATGTCAGTAACTTATTAATATTTTCCCGTTTAAAGATTGTTTTCTTTGAAATAAAATTATGGAAACGTATGATTATTCTAATTAAAATTAAAAACGGTTTTCTTACCCATGCCAAGTATAGCCAGTTATAGTCGCATGCTACGTACCCCTGCACTAAACTGTGACAATTTCCGAACGAACTCGAATTGACGCAAGCAAACATGGCCGACTGTTTTTGGTATTATTCTAATTATTTTACATCTTTATACGCTTATATCTGCGTTATACGAATTTTGCGAATATAAGTTGTCGATTCGAAAGTGTTATTTTATTACGCTTTAATTTTTGAGACGCTTTTCGTTCAGGTCTACCGTAGGGCCCGGCTAAATTATTAATATAGATAAGCAAAGGATGAACTCACTATTAGACTCCTTCAATTGTTTTTTCAAGTTGAAAATCATCTGGTCTCCCACCTCCACGATGAATGGGAGCATGTGCTTCATTTTAGAGCTCGTGAATGCTGGACTTAATGTAGATCGCATGTCCTTCCATTCTTGGCCTTAAAGCAAAGTTTTTAAAGTTAATAAAGAAAAGTTGACGGTGGAATTTTAAATTTTTGTACGAAACATTTCTTAATGCAAACTACTATGGGACGTTCCAACGTCTATATAGGTGGTATTTTCAAAGTGGGAAACGTAATTTTTTGACACTGCAGACTCGACTTATTTTGGGGTTCCACGAAACAAATTAATATTTCAACCAAAAGTCCAAGCCGTTAATTTTTTTTCTATTATGGCCGTCGGAATTAGCTACCAATTCTTAAACGTTTCGCCTTACAGACAAAAATTGTGGATAACATGAGGAAGATTGGGAAGTACAGTATTTCGCTGCGCTTTTTACTGTACAGACTTGGGCCGAGTATTCAAGAGTTAGCAGAGCAGTGCGTGAGAAAAAACCTACCAATGCCTAATGCGCTAAAAGAGGCTAGGAATATTAAATAGGTAGATTTTTCTCGCACATCATTCTGCTGCCTCGCACAGTTGGTAGAAATTAAGCTTAAAAGGCTCAAGTATATCATTTTTATACCTTTAAGAGAGAATAGGTTTCTTCCAAAGAATGGATCTACTTCCTCGTCGACGAACGACCGATGATCGAGGAAGTACTCGAAGTCCTTGACAGTGATCTTCTTGATTAGTTCGATATCTCTGATTGATAGGACCGGCCTTATAAGCTCGAAGCTGCCAACGAACCTAAAAATTAACACACTCAGTCACACATTCTCTTCAAATATACATTTCTTGTGTATTAAGTTAATTAACTATGAGAATAATCGGAAGAACTCCAATCTGTTGACAAGCTACGATGAGAACAAATGTTATTGAAGTGTTGGTTAGCTTTATTCTAATTGGAATGATGACTCATGCTAAGCTTTATGTATTAAAATACAACAAATTGTTTTAAGAAAAGAGAAACAGTGCAAAAATAAAACATTTATAAATTATAATAATTGTAAAGATAGAGAGGAAGCTGATAACCGATACCAAGGCTCAGTGAGTGACAACACATCAAGTATTTTTCAATCATTATCTGATAAAATAACAGATTAAATCGAATATGAGTACTAAGCGAGATAAAGCATATCAGAACATGATGTCAGTAGACAACAATTAAACACCTAGCAGGATCGAGCAGGTGATGCTGATGATAATACGTAGTATATAACAGCTTCGTGAATTTAAATAACTTATAGATTAAATACATTAAATGCACAACAGATAGCGGAATACTTTCACTTGTTTTTTTAGCAAATGGAGACGTTAAACACTAAGCTATTTACTGAAAATGAGGTCCTAATGGAGTGGGATTAAATTGTACGAAAATAATGGAAAATCCTGTAAGTCGTGATGTGGGATCTAGTCAAAAATAAATTACGAGGAACCGAACCGGATATGAGCCTGGACCAAAATTGAAAGTGGGAACGCAGTTGTGACAGAACGATGAACATCAACTATTTACCAGCACAGCTACAACTGTCAGTCATAATTCACACGGTGAAGACAAATCCAAGATCATGTTTAAATTATTATTTTTTTTACCTTTCTTCAGGAAACATATGGTACAATTCATCAATGACATCAACGAAGTGTTTTCTGCGTAACAAGATGGGACCCATGGTCCCCAACAGTGGAAAAGGCTTCATGTTCTTGACTCCGTACTTGCTGAACCGCGCGTACACCTGCCGGCAGTACAGGTACACCGCGGCCACCAGGGCTGCCACCCAGATGTATAGTAACATGATCTGTAATAGTAAAATTAGGTTAACTGATACAAAGTCGAGCTATGGTAGCTGAGCGTGGGTTCAAATCCCGGCTCGTAACAACGAGTTTTTCGGAACTTATGTAAGAATTATGGTTTGATATTTACCATTAGCATTTTGGTAAAGGGGAAATATCGTGAGAAAACCTGCATACATCCGCGAAGAAATCCAAAGGTGTATGTGAAATCCACAACCAGCCGCGACATCACTTGTCGCGCTACAAAGCATGAACTGTCTCTGTCGCTCTATATTGAATGGAAGATGATAAGTAGTCTTTGTCACGTGAGAAAGTGTTACAGTTGTGCTAGAGGTAGGTATCGGACTGAGCCAGCGTGGGGACTACAGCTCATTCACACTCGTCTATGAGAGTAGGTCTGTGCCCAGTAATGTGACGTATACGGGCTGATGATAGTGATGCAGCCAAGTATGTTAACAAAATATTATATCAACATATACCGGGTGGAATGTAACGAGCGACTTTCCTGAAAATATAGTGTCATATACATATTTGATGTAGAATCGAATTGCAATAGTTAAATACTTGTAATACCGTAAACCGAGGTTACTTTGATCAATTTTGAAGTTTGTCTGACACCATTTTTTTAAGATCCTAATACACGTAATAATATTAAATTAAAATATAATAATCAGTTTTTTCTCAAGATATAGCCTGCCAAATGCCAAAAATTATGGACCTATAGTTTCTTCACAATAAATTAAAAACAAGGCTATCAAAGTTATATTGAAAATGGGGTTACTTTGAAACCCCCTACTTTTTTTATTGATAATTTAAAGTAAACCCGCTAAAAAACCCGTAAAAAATAAAAAAAATAAAATTGGTCAAGTACTTTTTAAGTTATATTTGTTATATTAATCCTATACTAAATGATAAAATTTAATAAATTTAACTGTCTCATTTTCTTCTTCTTCTTTTCTGGTTCTTTACTAGAAACAACAACAAAGGAACTTTACTTATACAGGTATTAAGTACCTTTACCTTTTAACACCTTTTAATTACGGACATAATCAGCTTTTTAAAAAAATCAACTTATAATAAAATAACGTAAGAAAATTTCGCTTCTTTAGTGTAAGTAATACTTTCGATTAAACTGAAGTAGAATATTAGAGACACAAATAGAGACACAAAGAAAAGAAAGACAAAAGTCAAAAATTGAAGATCGTATTTCGATCAATGTCTTCACGTTTAGGTGATCAAAGACACCCCGACCCATGAATTCCCCGGTAACGTGCGCAATTGTAGGTTGTCAAATTGGGGTAATTTTTTTTTCAAACTCATGAATAAACACTGATTAACGTAAGAACCATAAACATTACATGGCGTTATTGTCGTTACACAGGTACGGTCAAAGTTTTTCAGCTATAAAAATCACGAAGAAAAGCGTACTTATCATTAATTATTTTTTTCTAGACGAAATAATATTATTACACGCGCATCCCATCACTATGTGGTGAAGCAACTACCAGTATTGCCAATACTGAAAAAATTATTATGAAGTCCTTTTCCAACTCGTTAAAAGAAACACTTTTGTAGCGGATGGAAGTTGTTATTAAAGTCGACCCGCAAATCAATGTAACCCCAGTTTACGGTAATAAAGAAAAACAAAAGTATCAAAATAGTACTTTTTAAAGTTTGCACAACCCTACTACTTCGCCCCCGCTACCGCTAAACACTGCCGCCCGTGTCCGCGTATGGTCACTGAATAGGGTTGAAACGCGCAGTTTTTTGCATGAAAGTTTAGCAAGCTGTAACTTGAAAACGGTGATAGATATACTAACTTAGTTTATTTGGAGGGAATAATGTATTAAGGCTTAACAATACCATATTTGCAATAGTTTTAAATAAAAGTACTAGAAGGAAAATACTTCAAGGTACTACGCTATCAGTAGCATGGCGTCCAAAGAACTCGATTCCTAGATTCCTACGCTTGCCTAGTATCAGGCATTTGAGCACCTTATTCGACAGCTCTTAAGGAAAATGTACGCCAAATCTGCACCGGTTTGCCCAAGGATATCATTTACGCCACGCCACTGTACGCTGTAGATGTTTAGTATATATACGCTATAGTAGTTAGTAAATCGCAACATGGTGTAATGATGTAAATACTCGTATGTCATGCAATATACCGACCATAATGTGTTTACTTGTAGTACCACATCGTATCACGTATACCTAAAGACCTATTCATTCATTAATATGCACTTACGTGGTTTGTTTAATATTGCAACATATTTATAAGTTGTTGTTGGCGACTGCATTTTCCTTGAAAGGGCAATGTACCTGTCCATAGTTTGTTTATTTAAAATTGTTGGGGCAAAGGAAAGTGAGGTGCTAACAAAATTAGGTATTCGAATTATCTAAGGTGTCCGAATATTTGTTCATTCTCCTTACGAACATTCGGAAACCCTATAGGTAGTGATACCTCGACTTTAGACTTAGACCTAAACTTTATTTAATTTTGTGTCGATTCCGCTACACTTGGCTTATCTGAAGGATATCCCTTTTTAGTGATAAGACCGCCTGCTGTCTACCGTTTTATCGTTGAATTTATTATGTTTTTGTTTACCTCTTGTATTGTAATTTTTTTTACCAGACTACGTTTACTGGTAATACATACTTGTAGGTATTGTAAAAATTACTGCATCAGGATGACTCGACTGACTAATATTACATGGTGAATATTGATTGATACAACTATCAAACACATGAATAAAATGTGCGTTTTGAAATTGTGACTACTATTGTTATTCTCATTTTGTACTTTGACGATCATGATGTGAATACTTGTAACTTTGTACTTACTGCAGATTTATACCGTTTTTTTTTTTAAATAAATGATCTATCTATTTAAATAAACGTGACCTACCGCAGAAATGGGCAAAATTTATTCGAATGACGAATAAGAATAACCAAATTATTCGCGAATGACGAATAAAATTGGCGGATGATTATTCTTATTCCAATAAATTATTCGTGGAATTATTTACTCGCGGATGATTTATTCGCGATTGAATTGCCACGAATAATTATTTATTGGAATTTGGAATACCATTTGACTTTTCTCGAAAAAATAATAACTAAATAGAACTGAAAGACTGTTTTTGTACTAACGGAACGAACTAAGATTTATGCCTTACTTATATAAAACATACTTTTATTATTTAAACTGCCTTTAGGAAGCCTGAGTCTTTAGGAACACATTATGTGTTAGATAGAACCAATATAAGTACAGTAAAAACAAGTCATTATTCGTGTTTACCTTAAATATTTTTCTTGGATTTATTCGAATAAAATAACGAATAAATCATCCGTCATTTGAAAAGTCGTAGAATGATTTATTCGCGGATGATTTATCCGCGAATAAATTATTCGCTGATGATTTATTCGCGAATAAATCATCCGCGAATAAAAATATTTTTTATTCGAATGATCATTCAAATAAAACATTATTCGAATAATGCCCATCTCTGACCTACCGTAGCTCGTAGTCAAGTTGTAAATATTATAGCGTCACCGTGGCCACGTAAAATTTTTCAGTGTAGATATTTGATGCATGGCCGAAACTAGAGGAACGTTTTTAAGGCACGACACCTTATAGGTATAACGTTCCTTTAATTTTCACCCTGAGTGTATACCCTCGTGTAGACAGTTGGACACTATTTTTATCCGACTGCAGCGAAGCCCAAAAGGTGGATTATGTGTTTGACCTGTATGTATGTAAGCATGTCCGTTCCTATGTCCGATCGTAACTGATCAACGACACGCCCGATGCATCGTTAGATTCGTCTTGATTGCGCGAGTGTTACTTTACTGGATACCAGTGGCGTGGCAATCAAAGAATTAGATTCCTACCGGCTTGCCTAATATCAGGCATTTGACCACCTTATTCTACAGATATTAAGGAAAATGTACGCCAAATCTGCACCGGCCTGCCCAAGGATATCTTTTACGCCACGCCACTACGTACCCAACGTAAAACTCCTAAAAAAAACACAAATGGCGGATGTATGTTTACCACTGCAGTCGTGATTCTTTTTAGTAAAAATGTGGTTATTAACGATAGTTACAATTATAATTCACTATGTTCATGATTCACTCGCCTAAATCCAAAGTTTGGACTATAGCCTCCTGACGACTGCCGTGCTTCTCATAGGACATAAGATTTTAAAAAATCCGCCACTTTTTCGTTTAATGCCAACACTACGATTCTATGTTGCTGCCCTCTATAAACTCCTAAGGAACTAGTTTCGTCTCCTTGAACCCCACTGACATCTGCCATTTTGTTAAAAATGGCATTAGAAGGAGGTCGGTCAGCCATGCGCTCGCGCCGAGGTAAGTATATCCATGTTCATCTTATCTACTTTTGATAGAAACCATTATAGTGATGTTTAAATTTACTAAAACAATAATAATTAATAGTTTGTAACTCATATTTTTGTGAAATTCTCAAAATGATGACAAGTGTAACCTTTAAATGTTTTATGTCCTCTGCATAGGACTACCGTCGTTAATAAAAGTTTGATACTATTGACTTCCTATGTCTTTTCCACAGAACGTTGCATTACTCATGGATTTTTTTTTTGTTTCTTACAGTGATGAACGATGTAAACATCGTAGAATGACTAAACGACACTACGTTCGAATTTTCGGCGAGGATTCAGATAATAATCCGGCTTATCTTCCTCCACAACTCAATCCTGAAAAAGTTCCTGAGAACGATTCTCATACAGACAGCACAGACTCCGATGACGCCGTAGCAGATACCGTGAACATGAATTATACAATTCCTTTGCCAGCATTATCTGATGATTCTGCGATCCCTCGTACACGCGGTCAAGGATGCGGTAGAGGATCAAGACGTGGTCAGGGAAGTCGTTGAGCCAGAGGACGGTCATTGACAACTTTACGCAGTCGCGTGCTCACTGATAAGGAGGAATAATGAAAATGACCAGGATAAATGGTCCGCAGAGGTTTTTTTTAAATACTTTATAAAAAATATTTCTTCTATCACTAAAAGTGTGTTATATTCGTATGTTTTAAGCATTTCCATCTTAATTTCATCTTTACGTCCTGTATGAAGTACATGTGTGTTGGCTTCTGTAGTACTCTACGTAGAACATAAAATGTTCTACGTAGCCTATGTCCTATGTAAAGTACATATGAATAGCCTTCACATGTGCTGAATACAGTACATAAGGAAAATCAAGATTTTCCATCTCAGGATTTTTTTAGGTATTTTTCCACGCAAATTCATTGCATATGCAACAAACCCTGCAAATTTTGGGAAAATATTCCGAAATTTTAGGTTCTGGTCGTCAGGAGGTTAAATGAGTGCATTGAACCATATAAACCTGAGTTTATGCTACCCAATGGGACCCTATTACTAAAGCAGCCACATCTTTAGAACCCTCATAGCAAGGACTATTAAAACAAGAGGTCTGTCATTCTCCATACTTTGGATCGTGCCCCGACCGCAAGGGGATATCCAGGCAAAAACTACATGGCACTAAAAAACTAAACATTTAACGATGTTATCATTGAACAAAGAACCATAGTACAGTAACAATTAGTTCGTAAACAGCTAATAATCAATAAATTCTAACATTTACTTAAATACTGTGTCACGCTTGCAAAGTTGAATAATTGTAAATAATATAATTCTTATACCAAGCTTATACATAGATGGCGTTGTAAATATCGAGGAACAGCTTTTTGTATGGAGAATGACAGTCCTCATGTTTTAATGGTCCTTGCTAATAGGAATAACCACATTTTTACTAAAAAAAACCCGACCGCGGTGCACTTTGAAACTGCATAAAATCCGCCATTTTGTTTATTTTAACGAACTTCATACCCAGTGACACTTGCACCATCAAGACGAATCTAATGATGTATCATTTATCAAAATCGGATGTGCCGTTGAGTAGTTACGAGCGGACACAGGAACGGACATACATACATACATACAGGTCAAACACATAACCCTCCTTTGGGCTTCGCCGCAGTCGGGTAAAAAAATCACGTAATGTGTATTTGTAGTGCAGCTAAAAAACAAATAATAAAATCAAAATATGAATTGAAAACCGACCAAGTGCGAGTCGGATTCGCACATGAAGGGTTCCGTACCACTGTCGAGCAAAAAACGCCAAAAACACTTTTCTTACATACAAGAAACGTGTTTTTTGGCGTTTTTTAACAAAATAAAATTGCAAATAAAAGGCACCTCATAAGGTTCCTTTTATTTGTAATTTTATTTTGTTTGTTGTTATAGCGACACTAAAAATATACATTCCGTGAAAAATTCGATTCTCTACCTGTTACGGTTCAAAAGATACAGCCCTGTGTACGGAATCCTAAAAATTAAAAGGGGCTTAACAATGTTACAACAAAGCTATAAGGAACCTCTTGTTTGCTCGACGTTGCTTGGCCGATTTTTATAATTTTTCCAACTACAAGGTATTAAACAACTACTTACTTGCGAAATCCGACAGCGAAGTCAATAAAAATATAACAGAAACAATATCACATGCGTCCGGAGCGACTGTCGGCATGCGACTAGTCATCAACTCTCGTTATCGTTATTGTCATGTATCATATTGTAATTATCTTAACTAAATAATAACTGGTCAAGAGCATGTCGGACCATGCTCAGTGTAGGGTTCCATAGCCGTAACTATAAGGTAAAAAATACGATGTAAAAAAAGTACAACTACAAAAGAGCGTATCTTCATAGCAATTACGTCCTTTTGTTGAGAAGCGCAGTTTATCGGCAATAACTCAATAACCACATTTTTAGTAAAAAAAACCCGACCGCGGTGCACTTTGAAACTGCATAAAATCCGCCATTTTGTTTATTTTAACGAACTTCATACCCAGTGACACTCGCACCATCAAGACGAATCTAATGATGTATCATTTATCAAAATCGGATGTGCCGTTGAGTAGTTACGAGCGGACACAGGAACGGACATACATACATACAGGTCAAACACATAACCCTCCTTTGGGCTTCGCGGCAGTCGGGTAAAAACGGTACATTCGATCTTGTTGAAAATAATTTTCGTTGAAAGTATTAATTAAGCGTTACCTTCGTGACCTAAAAATATTTATTTTAATTATTTATATACCAAACTAAGTAGCGGCTCATAAAATACACCTATATTCCAAATTTCATCAATATCCATCATGTAGTTTTTGAGTAAAATACCTGTGAGACACGGACAGACAGACGGACGGACATGACGAAACTATAAGGGTTCCGTTTTTGCCATTTTGGCTACGGAACCCTAAAAATGAACTCAGTCTTTTTGTATCACGTTAGCTTTGAAGCTTTATTTATCTGTACTGTATTTTATTTACGCAAACAATTGAATGTGAATTGTGTGTGTATTATCGTGAGATTTTTATTTGTGAGATTAATATTATCGTCCGAAAGAGTTTCCGTTATATTTCTATCGCATTTAGGGTGCGTTTCCACCAGAGCATTGCGAGGTGGCGGAGCGGTGTGCGAGGAAAATAACCACCAATGCCGGGCCGCGCCGAGCGAGGTTAGGCACGTTGATTGGTGGATTTTCTCCTCGCACACCGCTTAGCTACCTCGCACAGCTCTGGTGGACAGCCTTATTAGGCAGAAATGACTTAGGCCAGAATTACATTTCGTATATTTTCCTTTCATATGCATAATAACCTGACCTGCCATAAGTATGTCAGTTTGTTTTGAGGTTATAAAAAGGTTTCCAACATTAACATCTTACAAAAAAAACATAAAAATATATTTTTGCATCAAATAACGGTTGGTTTCAAATGATGCTAATAGATGGTGCTGACGTTAAATGCCCTTTGACATCTAATGTAATTTCGCCCTGCCAAAATGTATCAAGTTATAAAATACAACATTTCAAACAGAATTGATGTTCGCGGAAGCGAACGATGACCCTCTTTTTGTTTTTACGGAAAACCAACCGACTCGAATCACCTTAAATTGACTTTCCTGTGTCATTGTCAGAGCGAGCGTACCTGGGCTTTTTATTAAACGGTTTTATTTAACTTACCGTGTTTGTGTCAGGTTTGTTTGGGTCAAATCTTGCGGCAGCTTTTTCAACTACTTCTACTAAACCGATTTTTATGAAACTTTGCACACAGATTCTGTTTCCGTGACAATACAACATTATGATAAATTCAAGGTGGTCTGATGATGGAGTCAGGAGCTGGAGAGTGGAACTCTTCAACCGTTACTACTAACTCCATCGAGCGTGGGCTCATTTGCTTGGTATTGACGAGCCCGATTCGTTAAGCCTGGTGACGAGGGTCTGATGATGGAGTCAGGAGGTAGAGAGTGGAACTCTTCAACAGTTACTACTAACTCCATCGAGCGTGGGCTCATTCGCTTGGTATTGACGAGCCCGATTCGTTAAGCCTGGTGACGAGGATCTGATGATGGAGTCAGGAGGTAGAGAGTGGAACTCTTCAACAGTTACTACTAACTCCATCGAGCGTGGGCTCATTTGCTTGGTATTGACGAGCCCGATTCGTTAAGCCTGGTGACGAGGATCTGATGATGGAGTCAGGAGGTAGAGAGTGGAACTCTTCAACAGTTACTACTAACTCCATCGAGCGTGGGCTCATTCACTTGGTATTGACGAGCCCGATTCGTTAAACCTGGTGACGAGAGTCTGATGATGGAGTCAGGAGGTACAGAGTGGAACTCTTCAACCGTTACTACTAACTCCATCGAGCGTGGGCTCATTTACTTGGTATTGACGAGCCCGATTCGTTAAGCCTGGTGACGAGGGTCTGATGATGGAGTCAGGAGGTAGAGAGTGGAACTCTTCAACAGTTACTACTATTTCCATCGAGCGTGGGCTTATTCACTTGGTATTGACGAGCCCGATTCGTTAAACCTGGTGACGAGAGTCTGATGATGGAGTCAGGAGGTACAGAGTGGAACTCTTCAACCGTTACTACTAACTCCATCGAGCGTGGGCTCATTTGCTTGGTATTGACGAGCCCGATTCGTTAAGCCTGGTGACGAGGGTCTGATGATGGAGTCAGGAGGTAGAGAGTGGAACTCTTCAGCCGTTACTACTAACTCCATCGAGCGTGGGCTCATTCGCTTGGTATTGACGAGCCCGATTCGTTAAGCCTGGTGACGAGGGTCTGATGATGGAGTCAGGAGGTAGAGAGTGGAACTCTTCAACCGTTACTACTAACTCCATCGAGCGTGGGCTCATTCGGTTGGTATTGACGAGCCCGATTCGTTAAACCTGGTGACGAGGGTCTGATGATGGAGTCAGGAGGTAGAGAGTGGAACTCTTCAGCCGTTGCTAACAAGCCCTTAAAGTTTGGTCTCATTTAATTAGTATTCACGAGCCCTATACGTTAAAGTTGGTGTCGAGGGTCTGAAGATGGAGTCAGGATATGAAGAGCAGATAATGTTCAACCGCTTATAGTACCTAACCTCTTCAACCAAACGGTTGGTCGTTTGGTATTGACGGGCCCAATACGTTATACATGGTGACGAGGGTCTGATGATAGAGTCAGGAGCTAGAGAGTTTAACTCGTCAACCGTTTTTAGTAACCCCTTCGAATTCAGGCTCATTTGGCTGGTATTGATGAATCCAAATTACGCTTGCTAACGAAGGCAATGATGATGAGTCACGAGGTGGACATTCGAAATCCTCAACCGTTACTATTAACCCTTTCGAGTTTAGGTTTTTTGGTTGATAATGACGGTCGGCTGATGGAATCAGGAGGTAAAATATGGAAATCTTCAACTGTATGTTGAAAATAGAAGTATTTTGACGGTACTTAATCCCAACGAGTTTTGTGTAATTCGGTTTGTATTGACAATTAGTCTGGTACGTTATACTTAGTGCCAAGGGCCTGATGACGATGTGAGAAAACGGAAAGTAAAAATATTAAACTGTTACTAGTAACCCCAAACCGTAGGCGAATATCGTCACAGTGTGGCAAGGCGAGCCCATTCACGTATTTACAAACACCCAAATGCCTTTAACTCGGTCCTTATGCTTGCGTAGGTGCGAGGTACATTGGGATAATATAGAGTTGTGCCGTTCTCGAGAATTCTCGGAAACGTTCTCAGTTTTGTATGGGAAATGTTCTCGAGAACGTTCTCTCTCCATACTAAACGGAGAACGTTTCCGAGAATGGCACATCTCTATAATATGCGTAGTTGGTGATACGCAGAAAGTTACTCTGCAGCTCCGCAGTATTGAACGTGCAATCATCGGTTTTGCACCCTGAAACTCGTCATTGGTACTCGCAAAAATGAGATGAGACTTTAGCTTTAAAATTAATTAGTAGCTTTCGCTTTCTAATTCAATCATCAGTTCCTCGACCCCAAGTCTAAAGTATTGGAGTCATCAATGCCAACCAAATTAGTCCAACCAAACTAGAGAGGGTTGCTAGTACCTAATGTTAGAAAAATTCTCCTGTTCAGCTCCTGACTTTCTTCGGGCTCACAAATATGAAATGAGGATAGTTCAAAATAAGGAATAGTTTGCGCAATGGTTTTTAGTCAAAAGTTGAATATTAAACTAAAAACTAGAAAATAAAAATAGGTAAAAAAACTTTTTAAGTTAAACGGTTTTATCTTATGTTAAAAAATGTACCAAAAAGTAGAAAATAAATTTAGGACACAAAACTGGATCTTTTCGAGATTTTGACATCTGTTAGGTGGAAAATCGTCCAATAAGCGGAATAATTAATAATCTGGGACTTAACATACTAAATAAAAACGTGGGGCGCATTGTATTTGCATCTATCTATATCTCTACATATTATGAAACAATATATCCGCCCGCATCTGTTTGTCTGTCCGTATAAACATGAAAACTGCTGGACTACGTTGATGCGGTTTGCACTAGAACAGTTACTTTGCTTAATGTGTCTATTACCTGTGTGTAATAATCCAGGCAAGGCTGCGGGTGTTATTAATTATGTAAATAGGAAAACTCATATTTGAAAGCCCGTCCAAAGGAATATTATTTAAAAATTGCGCCCCACGCTTTTATTTAGTATGTTAAGTCCCAGATTATTAATTATTCCGCTTATTGGACGATTTTCCACCTAACAGATGTCAAAATCTCGAAAAGATCCAGTTTTGTGTCCTAAATTTATTTTCTACTTTTTGGTACATTTTTTAACATAAGATAAAACCGTTTAACTTAACACGTTCGCTGCGGGATCAAAACTGGCATTTTTTTATACGGTGCGTTAACTGGCCGATCGGCCTGGTGCTTAAACTTTCCGCCGCGGCGATATGGGGCTTATTGGCCCGGTAAAGTATCGACAGATATAAATGACTATAACTATGCGAAAACGTAAAAAATTGGATACCTACCTATCAATATCGATAGTAGACGAGTTGGTGGTCATAGTATTTGCTTCGCCTTGGGTTCCTATTATTTACTTGAGAGATATATGCAAAAATATATGTAAGGTCTTGTGACCCGAAACCGCACTGAATAATAGGTTTAATTGAGGAAGTATTAGTGATGGGAAATAAGTTATCGACATATTATTTTGAATTTAGTTTATTAAAGAAACAAAGAGACAATTTTTATAATAGAAACATGACAGACAGTAAGTATTATTTCTCACATTCTACACGGAAAATATTATTTTACTGCAATTTCTTATGAATTACATGTGATTTTTATAGAAACACGATAGGCAGTATCCATTCTACGCAGAAAGATTTAATTTTCTTTACTTTTTTATTTGCTTCTCGGCTGTTGAGTGTACCACGTAGCTTTTGGTAGCACCCAGCACAAATTCTCCTTTTGTCGCCTTATTATCGAAGGTGTGTTTTTTCTTCAGGACAACATTATTTTGACAATCTAAAAGAATATTGTAATTTTAATCTGTTTATTATTGTAATATTTATGATTAAATATTACTGGAAGACAGTCGCCACAATCTAAAAACGTAAACAAACACTAGACCAATGCACTATCGTATCTAAGTCGGTTCCCGCTAATTACGTCACAACACTAGTCGGAAGTAAACCAATGCAATCATCTATTCAGTGCGGGTAGGGTGGAATGACCTTGTAATCTATGACGGGCCTTTCCGCCCATTACCCGCAAGGAATCGAAAAAAAAATCAGTCAGTGCGTTATCGGGCCGGAAAACCTTAGCACAATTTTAATGCTTTATCTAATAGCCCTTAAGGTCCTAAACTCAAACCTATACTTGTCTCTTTTGTACATACAGAAATACTCATTATACAGCCACCGCACCAGGGTAAGTTCACCGTTTCTCGCCTCCGCACAGAGCGGGAGTACATGCATCGGGTATTTAGGCCTTATATCGCAGCGAACGTGTTAAAAAGTTTTTTTACCTATTTTTATTTAGTTAAAACGTCCGCTTAGCTGTCATGTCAGTTAACAGGTCGTCACAAAACTGACGATTAGTGTCAAACTACATATACCGGGTGTTGCCTGGACCAAATAATTAAAACGTAGATTCTACTCATCAAATAATTAAACTCTCATTGGACAAGTTTTAACAATTATGTAATCTTTTTCATACAAATTAAATAGTATTTTCAATGTACGTTAACATCAGTCTAATTGCCGTCGCTTGTCATGCTACTAACATACCTAATTAACATCGCAATACATTGCGGCTTTAAATAAACTTTAAAGTGTACTAAAAACCAAAACATAAGTTATTTTTAAATGTCGCTGAACAATGTTGTTCAGTCTGAAGAGTACAACCTTAGTTTTAATTATTTGTCCCTAGTACAGGCAACACTTTGTATTTCGTCACCAACTGATAGGTTAGACCAGCGGTCGGCAACCTTTTAGCAGCCAAGGGCCACATAGTAGCTAACGAAATTGACGCGGGCCGCACTTTGTTAATAATTTGTGACTTTATACGATTCTGAATATAACGACATTTATATACAGAATAGCCAGGGAGGCTCGCGGGCCGCAAGTGAGCTGTTCGCGGGCCGCATGCGGCCCGCGGGCCGCGGGTTGCCGACCGCTGGGTTAGACGGTATTTGAGCACAGCTTAAGTTTCGCCTAACCGTACATTTTATAATACAGCCGTACAACCGTACATTTTATACAACAGTATACTAAGATTATTAGCAAACCGGTCTGATAGGGACCGTGCACGGCGAAGGTGCTGCCAACTGGTGACGCCAATCTAAAGGTTCTGCTCTATATTTAACATCGACAGTGCTGCCACCTATAGTTCGTGAAGCGACCGTGCACGACGAAGGTGCTGCCAACTGGTGACGCCAATCTAAAGGTTCTGCCCTATATTTGACATCGACAGTGCTGCCACCTATAGTTCGTGAAGCGACCGTGCATGACGAAGGTGCTGCCAACTGGTGACGCCAATCTAAAGGTTCTGCCCTATATTTGACATTGACAGTGCTGCCACCTATAGTTCGTGCACGGTCCCTAAAGACATTGGATGATGAAACTAATAAACCCTCATTCGCAGAGGGCTTACTGTATAGCCCTAAGTATGTACTAACATTGTGGACATTTGATGTCTTAATAAATACATTTTATTATTATAATAAAATTACGGCCCCGGGGGGGGGGGGGGGGGGATGCGCGGCTACTAGTACCAAATTTTGCGCCTCCGGAGGGGCTTAGCCAGCGACTAGAAACAGCACGCGATACGCGTTAGAGAGAGACGATCGGATGCGGTGCGCTCCAGCCGGTGGTCGGACCCGAACGTCAGTTTTGTTAGAAAGAAAGAGAAACTTCTGTACGTAGGTTCGACTTCCAGCGGTCAGCATGCAGGTATCAATGATTTTAGAAGAAAATGTATGTATGTCATCATCATCATCATCATTTCAGCCAAAAGACGTCCACTACTGGACATAGGCCTTCCGAAGGATCTCCACGATTGTCGGCTTTGTGCTGCTATTATCCAGCGGCTTCCCGTGGTTTTCACCAGATCATCGGTCCACCTTGTGGGAGGACTGCCAACACTTCGTCTTCCGGTACGTGGTCGCCACTCGAGAACCTTACCACCCCAACGGCCATCAGTTCTGCGAGCAATGTGCCCTGCCCATTGCCACTTAAGATTTGCAATTCGTATTGCGTATTCGTATTCGTATGTATGTATTAGTATAAAAACACTTTATTGCACACTAGTGGACCCGCTCGCGACGTTCGCGGAGGTTAAATGCCTCTTTTTTGCTTCAGCTTAAGCGAGTAAAAAGTATGCATTAACCGGGTCATAATCTACCCGTATACCAAATTTCATGCAAATCGGTCCGAACGCACAAATAAACAGACAATCAGATGAAAATTTCGACAATTTTTAACAGTCCCCAGTTATATTTTTTTATGCCACACCTGGCCATAAAGTCACTTTTTCCGCACGCTGCGCGTACGGAAAAAGCCGCTTTCTGGCCAAGTGTAGACATAAAATGATGTACACAACACGGGAGGTAATAAAGAAAGCCCTCGATCGCATATTTACGTCCCTCGCTTCCAGCTCGGGCCGCAAACATCTGCGATCTCGGCCCTTTGTATTACCACCCTAGTTATGTAATGTACTATAGAAAAATCTTCAATGCACAAACACAGTCAATCAACGATTTTATTATATAGATTGATAAAATCAATCAACACATCCTTGTAATGGAGCTAACCTTAACACATTCGGTGCCAAGAATCCGAATATCGGGTTCATTTTGTATGAAAACTTGGCAGCTTGGCACTGAATGTTTTAAAATATGTTAGTTGTTGCCTGAATAATCGTATCTGAATTTCATTATTTCATGTACCAAACACTAATTCACAAGACAATAAATTACATATTCACGGCACAGGGGCGGGTACAATCTACCTCAATTAAAGGTTTAGGGGCGGTACAGGCGGCCGCGAAACAAAGACAAACTCGGAATCAGCCTGAGTGTACTCTGCTAATCACTTGGGTGTTGGGATGCGTCCGACAGAACGGCGGTACAAACACTGCGTTTATTTTTGAGCGTTTTCTTTTGGAATCAGTCATCCTTATAATACTTACTTGTAATCTTCGGTTTCCGCAATAAATAATAATAAATAAATAAATAAATAATAAATATTAGGCGACAATCTTACACAAATCGAATTAGCCCCATAGTAAGCTCAATAAGGCTTGTGTTATGGATACTAGACGACGATATATTTAATAGATATAAATACTTAAATACATAGAAAACATCCATGACTCAGAAACAAATATTCGTGCAATAGACATTTATTCTAATAACGATCCCATCAAAAACATTACATGCAGTTCTCCTGCAACAAAAAAGTTTTGAGATGTACATAATGTTAAACCAAGTCAGTACCTTTGTCAATAAATAATAATAAATAAATATTAGGGGACAATCTTACACAAATCGAACTAGTCCCATAGTAAGCCCCCAGATTACGTGCCAAATTTCACAGTTCCAGATCAACGGAAAGTAATCTACAATTTGATTCCTTTGAGTGCCGAAATATACGTTTTTTGCGGCATAAACGGCCGTATCTTTTATTTACGTTAACTTTGAAGTTAGATTTTTTCAAAACTTCAAGGAACTGTAGTATGGTTTTATTTTCAACTCGATATCTCTACGCGTTACTGAGATAAAGAGTCTTGATAGACAGACGGCCGGACAGACAGATGGACAACACAGTGATCCTATAAGGGTTCCGTATTTTCCTTTTGAGGTAACCCTAAAAACGCGCAGTTTTCCCATTAGTGCGTCGCAATACTTGTCATTTGCATGTTGAATTAGATAAAGTTCCAACTCGGAACTTAATTGAAAGATTGACTTCACCCACTCCATTATCGTGTTAAATCTTAAGAATCCATATTTAAACGACTTGTAAAAACTTTTGTGACCGTTATGAGCCCTGGAGTCCTATAATGGCACTGTAATAGCCTTATAATGAAGTTAGAAGTTTGTTGAAACAAAAGTTGTTCCGTGATAAGGGTAGCCACTTTTGTCACTGTTGTTTTATTTACTTGGTTCAGTCCCTAAACTCTGTGTCCTTCATATACCTATATCTTATCTCATTTATCCGCAGATTCGATTGTGTCATTCCCGTTACTATCCCAGGCGAACTCTTTACCCGGATATAAAGTGATGCCAAATGGGTATCATTTAATCGATCATCAAAATATTCATATTTTGGTGAGCAGAAATATGTATTTGGTCAGCCAAAATAGCTAGTTGGTAAGCAACTTATGGTTAGCAAACATTTATAAATCTGTCTGCAATTTATGATATACTGAACTGCTTTAAATTATTTTGGTCAGCAAATTAAGTATTTGAGCTAATCAGTAGGTAAGCAAAATATTTCATTTTGTCCATAAAAAAAAGGGGGCAATAAAACCTAAATGGTCATTCACACAATGGGCGCAACTATTCTGCCGCCATAACGCAAAAGGGCACAACTAACTTTTTTTTTTGATACTGAGTTGCATACATATTTGGAATGGGTAAGGGTCGGGTTGCATAAAGTTTAAGGTCATAACTATAAATAATCATACATTTATGCGTATAACGAACATGAAATGTTTAAGAACATACTGTGTAATGGGCATAAATTAGATACCCATAAAAAATTCAAGCATACTTTATAATGGACATAAATTGGTTGCTCATAAAACAATTTAACCATACTATATAAGGGCGATTCTCCGAGC
The DNA here is from genome assembly GCA_947034925.1 of Eudemis profundana. Lineage (NCBI taxonomy): Eukaryota > Metazoa > Arthropoda > Insecta > Lepidoptera > Tortricidae > Eudemis > Eudemis profundana. Next base: position 19,851,234 of record OX344805.1, on the reverse strand, counting down.
GTTTTAACCGCGCGGTTTGACAATCATTATTGTCCGACGATTATTTACTATAAGGAAAGGACAAATCGTGACAATTTTGATAAAACTAGACTTAAGCTCGGGACTGTTTTTTGGTTTCATAAAAAGTTAACTCTAGGCATCGTTTTATTGGACAATATTTACTGAGACAATAATGACGAAAATAAAACGCCGTAAAAACGCTAAATATTCGCCCATAAACGCATAAACAGCAAAACGCATAAGCCTGTTTTTCTTAGTAGTTACTTACCTTTATTCACAACATTGCTATTACAACCCACCTTACAACATTGCGCTATCCCTCTCAAAAGAGGTTTATGACACCAGCCAGGAGTGGGCACAATTATGGACGACAGCAATGTCTGGCAATTTCGGTTCGGAATTGGTGCCAGGTGCCAGAATAGAGGGGTTTGATCTACCGAGGCGAACCTGGTGCACCCTGAACAGGCTGCGCACTGGACACGGTCGCTGCGCCCTATACAGATACCGCTGCGGCTGGAACGAGTCACCTGCGTGTCACTGTGGTGCTGAGGAGCAAAGCATCTATCATATTTTTCAAGAGTGCCCATCAACCCGATACACCGGAGGGCCCCCGGAAGACCTGATTACACTGACCGACGAAGCTGTGAAGTGGATTAATTCTCTGGAGTGCATTTTATGATTATTATTACCTTTTCTGTATCTGTTTTTCTCTTGTTTTTTCTTGCCATACGATTAAATAAATAAAATTGCTATTACAGTTTTTTTTATCTTGGACAGTAAGTGGGGTATGTTGTGATCGCGAGATACCTAACACTCCTCCTCGCTTCGCTCGTCGTCGTACCTAACTGAGCTCGGTCACAGTTTTTTATCTTGGACAGTAAGTGGGGTATGTTGTGATCGCAAGATACCTAACACTCCTCCCCCCTCCGCTCGTCGTCGTACCTAACTGTGGCTCTGTCACAGTTTTTTTTATCTTGGACAGTGGGGGTATGTTGTGATCGCTCTTCAGTAATAATCGTAACTAAAAGTAATTAAAATCATCAATATTATGGCTTGATTAATGTATGCCATTTGCAATTATTACTGCAGTCCGTGTCCGATTTATATTCGGGAATAAGTCGTATCCTTTCTTCGACGCTTTTTTCATTACACGTATCACTCATTTTACACTTCTACTGTCCTCAAAAATACCAAAACGGTAAAAATCATTGATAAAATACGTAAATGACACCCTGTATATATCAAGTGACACCATGTATATATCACAGTGACACCCTGTATATATCAGAGTGACACCCTGTATATAACACAATGGCACCCTGTATATATCACAATGACATATAAGAATAATAATGAGAATGATTTATTGCGAACTGTGTACATGGGTAGTGGTAATAAAAATGACAATTGTTTCAACAGTTGCCTATTCCAGGCATGCAATACTTAAATAATACAACTTAAATTCTACTACTGTTTCCTACACTTAGGATTCAAAAAAAACTTTTAACCTATAAAAAGCTTTTTTAGTAAGCCACTTCTTCAATTTAACTTTAAAAGTGTTACCCTCCAGAGCTTTCATGTCAGTCGGTATATGATTAAAAACTCGGATTGCCGCTACAAATGTGCTATTTTTGTATATGGAGGTACTAACTATCGGTAATTGGATGTTATGCTTATACTGTGATCTAAGGTTACATTTGGCGGATAACAGTGTTGAAAAATAATTCGGTTGATTTTTTACAAGCAAACTAACTTCCAATATGTATATTCCTGTCAATGTAAGAAAGCACTTTTCTCGGAAGACTTGTCGTAGAGAATCTCTAATGTTCATACGATAAATTGTTTTCATACATCGATTCTGAAGTATGAATGTTTTATTTATATCTACAGAATTGCCCCAAAAAATTATTCCGTAAGTCAATAAAGGATACACATTTCCGTAGTAGGCACTAATGACTATGTTCTCAGAGCAGGTTTCGGACAGTATGGACAATGCGTAACAATTACTAGAAATTTTCTTATTTCATAGAAATTTTCTCATTTTTATATAACACCGTGACACTCTGTATATATCTCAGTGACACCCAGTATATATCACAGTGACACCCTGTATATAACACAGTGACAACCTGTATATATCGCAGTGACACCCAGTATACAGTGACACCCAGTATATAAATCTTGCTGCCCAAGTAATTATTTTGCAGCTCGACTGTTTATTAGGCAGCCAAATGATAAAAAAAAGCAGATTAATATTGGTTAAAATGTTAACCGTTTTTAAATTGTTTGCTGAACAAGAGTTGTCGCCCGATTTTTATTTATTGCCAGCCAATTCTTTCTATGCTGCCCAAATGATTTAATTGCTTATTTTTTTGCGGATCAATTTTAATAACGGCTGACCAAATAATTACTTTCCATGCCAAATTTCAGCTCAATTCATTCAGTTGTTACTGCGTAATTGCTCGCGCATCACGCAAAAACTACCCGACCGATTTCTGTGAACTTTAATATAAAGAAGACCCTATGTAATCGCAAATTAAAAATGTCAAATAGCGGTAAATGAAAAACGTGCGAGATTTCATCACATCACAAATCACATCACATCACATCACACTAATAATATTATAAATGTGAAAGTTTGTGAAGATGTTTGGATGTTTAGATGTTTGGATGTTTATTACTTAATCATTTCAATTACGTCATCGCCAATCCTGAAATTTCGACGATTCTCTTTATGAATGTGTCCCATTATTTTAATAACATCCGAAAATGGTACATACTTTTTTCATACTTTTTAAAAAGATGTCATCATAATATCGGGGTTGGTGATGACGGCGGTTGAAACGCTGTGAAATCAACCCGGTAACAAACAAGCTGATATTTAGAATACAAAGAGATCAAGTCCTGGATTGAAACATAGAATACTTTATATCCCGGTAAAGAGTTCCCTTGGGACAGTAACGGGAACAACGCGGGCGAAGCTGCGGGAAAATGCTAGCAATAAATAAATGTGAAAGTTTGTGAAGATGTTTGTTACTAAATACTAAACAACTGGATGGATTTGAGATGAAACGGTGCGTCAACGTCTTTTGAGCAATGGTGTGCACAGCATGCGTTAAAAACGTGATGTGCTTTAAAAAATCTGATTTCAACGACGTTTGTGTGACGTTTGAATTTTTTATTATAACTCAATTTTGCGCTAAATGTAGCTTCAGGGATTTCTCCTTTTCACCGTCGATATGGCCATAAGTCATTGACGTATACAAAGGACAGGGCTAAGCGAGCGCTCAGATCAGACATTTCCAACGCTTTGGCGGTAAAAATACCGCCAAATCAGTACCAGTCGGCAGTGCGACACGCACGACAAGTACTTTCTGCTTTCTATTAGGAGAGCTTCATCAGACTTGGCGGAATTATTTTGTATCTTTATATTTAGATACGGTCTCTTTTGTTATGTAAATTGTTTTGTGTTATTTAATTGAATAAAGAGTATATATTTTTATTTAATTTCTACCGTACCTAGCAAATTTAAGCTATTACTATTTAAGCCCCTAAATACGCTACAAGTATCGCAAATTGAACAGTCTACCCGATGCCAAAAGACAATTTAATTTGGCAGCCAACAACTTCATCAAATGACGTCAGATCATGATCGCCTTAGACGTTAATTTCCGTTTGAACAACAAATTCGATTAAATATACAGAGTGTTTCATTGAACTTAATACAAATTAAGCAACTCCGGCTCAGTAAACGACCAAGAACAAAATGGACAAATGGATTTATTAAAATACGTCATGCCTAATTAACTTCTCCTAGTTTGCTAACAGAATTAAGAAATTACAATCTCGTAGTGTGGGCACCCCTCATGACGTTACGCTTACGTGACATGTTTGTTTGTTATGACCAATAACTTCAATAATGTGTCAGAATGCATGCATTTTATTCATAAATTATCGACCTAGATAAGCAAACAGGTTAGTTTTCACTACAAAATTAGATTGTAACTTTTTTCTCTTAACTCACAAAATAATAATTAATACAGTGGTATTAATTAATTAAGATGACTGTAACAACACGGGACCTAGGTCAGTGTTTTAGCACCCGGGAGAGGAGTTTAAAAAACATGAGTTGTATTACGTTCAATGAAACACCTTGTATACCGGATCTAAGCGTCGGCTACAAGAGAAACCTTACAAATGGAGACAGGGCTATTGGTGTCAAGTGGAGTGGATCAAAGTGACAGCTAAGTTTAATAGGATCAAAAGAGACCATTGTGAGTACAAAATTGTAAAATCGTTCGGGATTTTGGACCAGAATATTAGAAACCGAGTTTAATGCGCTGTGATAAAAGATGATATTGTTTTATTTTCTTCAAACAGACAAAATATGTAATAATTAGGGAATGCATCGGGTACCCGCCCGGGTCACCAACTTTATTTAGGGTAAAACCCGGGTATTTTGACGGAGAACTCGGGTTAAAAAAACCTAGTAATTTGTCTTCGGTTTCCGCGATTATCACTCATAGTAATAAAACAACTTAAACGGGTTGAATCGCGTATATACTACATTTTAAGTCCTGACGTCTCGTAACCCTTTTCAGCGTTCGTGGTCGCGGGTAGACTGAGAAAAATCATAAATTTCCTTTGTCAACCACCACCACCACCAACGCTGACCACGAACGCTGGAAAGGGTTACGAAAAGTCGGGACTTAAAATGTAGTAATATACGAGATTTAATCCGTTTAAGTTGTTTTTTTACTAAAAACCTAGTAAATTATAAAAATCTAACGTCGGCCGCCTCAAAGCAAACGCGAAAAAACATCACATGCTTGCTTATCTTACTTAACACGGCCGGCAATGCTGGCAAGTTCATTGTAGGTAATGCAACACGGGTACCCGAAAACCCAAAAATCCGGGTAAATGACCTTATTTAGAGTCGGGTAATACCCGGGTATCATATTTGACCGGGTATTGCAGTCCCTAAATATGATTAATTTACTCGTAATTATACCGTGAAATTTGATGATTCTATAGAAAGCTTGCGCCAAGGACGACGAGAGCATAACTTAACTATCAAGGAAGGGTACCTAACTGTCCGACTCCGATTTGATTCATTTTGATATATGTTATAAAGTAGTCTAAAATAGCAGACACGTATTTTTTTTAGCTGCCCAAGTTCAACTTTTTCGGAGATATTGTCCTTCAAAGTACTGAAAAGTGACTGAACCCTCCAACTCGTACAGAAAAAAAATTCAAGCAAGTTTCTAGTTAATTGCTGATTTCATTATATGTTGGAGAACATGAAAAAAGAATAGACACGTGTTTTGTCATTTCACCTCAAACTCATATTTTCCTAAAAAAAACACCCTCAAAGGGCTCAAACGTTGAAGGGTGTTTTTAAAAATACGTGTCTCCTATTTTAGACTACTCTATAACATATATCAAAATTAATGAAGTCGGAGTCGGACAGTTGGGTACCTTTCCTTGTAAGTTGATGTTTCCAGACGAAGATATTTTAAATTTACCACATTTTACCTACCACTGTCAAATGCGGTCCGCCAGACTACCGATGAAATTGAAAATCCTATAACACCGCGTAATAAATACGGTGAAGAAATGTCCTAATTCGAATATCCCAATTCAAATCTTACACGTGATTTTTTGAACTAAGAAAGAAAAATGTGTAACACTTGTTAGATCGATATCTACGTAATGCGGGAATAATGGTACGCCAACTTTGTTCATAAAATGTCGAATTATGGTACAAAAAAGTGTCGGTTGCGACCTTTTGTTAAGAAGGCATATGGACCCCAATTCGTGATGTTTCCTTACGGAAATCCCCCGGGAACTCGGGATATCAAACGAGTTTTTAATTCTTTTAGTGAGGACAGATTTTTTGGCTATAAGAAGTCATTTCGAAGATTTTATTTTACCGTGCCATTAGCTCGGTAATGAAATGATCCTGCCGACCCGAAATTAAGTCTCAGATTCAATATATGTGTAGTACCTATCCATAACACAAGCCTTATTGAGCTTACTATGGGGCTAGTTCGATTTGTGTAAGATTGTCCCCTAATATTTATTTATTTATATTTATTTATTTAAGATAACCTAGTATAGTTTAGTTTAGATCTTTTACGTAAAAGCAGTGACTTACATTACTTTCGTACAAATAAAACGTATGCCAAGTGGAAAACCCTTGTAATGCATTATTCTACTGACTTTTTTTATTCAGTTATTAACCAGCGATTGACCTCAGTCATCATAACATGGTAATTGACATTTTACATGTCATTTGTTTATTCATGTGAAAAGAAAACTGTCTAATATAACTAGCTCAACATTTATTTCCTTTAAAAGCATAATAAATGAAGACTCATTTTACACAGATCATTTATTTCCACAAAATGGCAACATATAAAGTAGGGATGAAACGATACCGATACCGATATATCGGTATCGCCGATTATTATACAACCGATATTTAAAGAGCGCGAAAATAATTTGTTGTACGAAAAAGTAAAAGTAACTGCAAAAAGTAATTTCAATTTCTGACTTAATTTATGTATTGGTCTTTTACCTTGTGCAATGATAGTTACTATGTTAATTAAATCTTTGGTTCTTAATAATAATAAAAAATAAATTTTGAGTTGACAGTTTATTTATTTTTACTTTACACTTTCAAGGTTGACTCTCTGTTAAATATAGCCAAGTTTTAATTATAATAAGGACGTACCTACAAATATCTGAAGTTCATACTTCATTATTTAGCTAAGATATCGGTATCGGTATCGCCGATTATTAACTACAATATATCGCTATCGTATCGGCAAAACTATGTATCGTTACATCCCTAATACAAAGCTTCTGACGTCAGCACAACGGAGGTCAAAAGAAGTAAACAATCTCAGTCTCGAGAAGAACATTCCTGATTTTCTTGTACCATGACTTTCCACTTGTTTTATTTTTCACCTCCGCGAGCGAAGTTGCGGGTGTCTTCGACTCGTAGTGAACTAATAACCACAAATATTTTTTCTACATACCAGGCCCTGAAAGCCCGGTGATTAGGCCGGCGGCACCCGGGCTGTCGGCAAGGAATGCCGATTAGGCGACGTGTCACAGACGCACACTGGTCCCGAATCGACAAAACTGGGACACAACGACTATTTCTTTCATCTGTCGAACTTTTAAATGATTACAAGGAGCGTGTGAAAACGTCTCATTTTTGTCGCTTACGTAACGCTCTGGTAGTTTATTTTTTTTTATTTTATTTATTTGGACCTTCAACAATAAGCATACCGTTACATTTTATATTGTTACATGAACAGATTAGGTCTAAGTATCTTATTACTTATAGAAGGACACCGCATGCACTATAATAACAGTTAATATTAAACAAACAATGTGTTATCTGCTCTTATCCTAATAGTTTGATCTATATATGTACTTTAATTAAAATTATTTTAATATTTACTATGATATAAATTTTACATAATCATACACTCTTGCGCCCCAACTTATTCACAAGTGAGGCTTTAATGTAGTGTAGGCTCGAAGAGTTAAGATCGATGTAGTCTTGATGTTCCTTGTATATAGCAAACATACGAGAAAGAGGACAATGTCGTTTCAGATTAGTCCGACAGTCAATAGCGCTGAAAAGTTTTAAATTACATGACCTTGGAGTTTTGGATGGTACATGGAAGTTTATCTTTCGCAACAAATCGGGACAATTTAGACAGCCGGTGACGATTTTTTTTAGAAAAATTAAGTCAAGCATGTGCCTTCTACCTTCCAAGGATTCCATCTTAAAATATTTAAGCCGCGTACGATAGCTTTTTAGTGTCTTAGTCTTTTTGCAACAGTATGTTAGACTTGCTACAAATTTCTTCTGGACTCTTTCAATTCTATTTATATGGACATTGTAGCAAGGTGACCAAACTACGCTGCAATACTCCAAATTGCTCCTAACTAAGGCATTGTACATGATAAGTTTCGTAGCAGTATTTTTGAAATTTTTACACTCTCTTAGTACAAATCCTAGCATTTTAGAAGATTTCAAGGTAATCTTATCAATAATGGTTTGTAAATTTTAGCTTACGATCAAAATGTACACCAAGATCCCTTATATTTTCTATCTCCTCAAGTGGTTCATCGTTCAAGCTATACACAGTGGGGATAATATTTTTATTTTTAGTGAACTTTATGTGTTTACATTTTTTTACATTTAAAGTCATTTTATTTGTTACACACCATTCTGAAAGTCTATTAAGGTCGTTTTGGAATATTAATGATTCTGAAAATTTACTTATTGGTGATATTACCTTTAGATCATCTGCAAATAGATATACTTTTGAGTTTGGAAAGCACCGATTAATGTCATTAATAAATATTATAAAAAGGTAAGGGCCAAGGTGCGATCCTTGTGGAATACCCGATGTAGCAGCGTATGCTCTAGAACTACTACCGTCGACGACCACTCGAAGATTACGTCCACACAGGTACGATCGAAACCAATTTAGCAAGGGATTCGAAACACCATACATCTGTAATTTGTTTAGGAGGATTTTATGATCTACCGTGTCGAATGCCTTGCTAAAATCGGTATAAACAGCATCAACTTGTGTGCGCTTGTCAACTAAGTCAGTAAGATCTTCAACATAGGTGACAAGGTTTGTTCCGCAGGATCTGTTTTTTATGAAACCGTGCTGACTATTTAGTAGTAGTTGGGATACGTGCCAAGTAAGCATTGGACAAATTAGAGACTCAAATACTTTAGCTAAAGCTGGTAATATAGCAATAGGTCTATAGTTACTTACTAATGAGCGATCTCCACTTTTGAAAACAGGAACTATTCTAGTCTCTTTCCAAACAGATGGAAATGTACCAAGATGGACAGATTTATTAAAGATAAATGCTACGGGAAATGACAAACTATCAGCGGTTCTCACTAGAAATATGGAGGGGATGCCGTCAGCTCCAGCGCCTTTTGTGATGTCCAAGCGTTTCAACGCATACTTGACTTCGTTTTCCAAAAAGATAATATTACTAAGGTTATTATTGTTCTCGCTGTTTATGGAATTGGAGTTACGTTCAGCGGTATTGTTGTCGTGATTCTTATAAACGCTTGAAAAGTTGGCCGCAAATAGATCGCAGATCACGTCTCGATTATCGGAGGTTACGGATCCGTTAGACATCACATCAGGGTACTTGCTGACACCACCCCTTTTCATCTTTAAGTAGCTCCAGAAATACTTTGAATTCATCGAAATTTTGGATTCTATTGAAGCAATGTATGAATTATAGCATGTTAACGCCATTTTGTCACACCGTTTCTTAAGTAATTTGAAAGCCAGATCATCCATAGGATTGCCATATTTATTTAGTCTCTGCCTGATTTTATTTTTTTCATTGAGCATTTTAATTAGTTGTTTTGAAAACCAGTGAGGGTGCTTATGTTTTTTAATTTTAAATTTTGGAACATGGTAATCTATTGTTTTACGAATCACTGAATAAAACGAATCAACCATATCATCTACAGAAGTAAAAGGTTCTAGTTTTTCTTGCCAATCAATATCATCCAGTTCTTTACTAATAGATGTGTAATCTGCTTTAAAATAATTGTATTTTTCTATAGAACATGCCTTTGGTGCAAGTACTTTTTGCTTTGTCAATTTTATATTGAGAGCTGGGTGATGCTGATCTACTTTTGAAACTATATCACTTGGTGTACTAACAGATACGTCAGCTAGGTTAGATAAAACTAGATCAAGGATTCTGTTATTATAATTTGGAAGACAGTTTGATTGAGTAAGATCGTTAAAAGCTATGAATTCCCAGAAAGTTCTCTCAATGGTATTATTAATATGAGGGGGAGAGCAGATTAAAGTTCCATCCTGGTTTAACCATTCAATAGTGTTGATATTAAAGTCTCCCAAGATAATACATTTATCATATTGGTTTACTCTACAACTAGCATTATCAGTGAAGTGGCTAAGTATAATGTCGTTAATAGGTGAAGGTAAATATACAGCACAGAGACAAATCTCTTTGACTATATCACTCACTCTAACAGAAATTTTAACCCAGAGATCCTCGCAAGAGCTTTCGCAACCGAATAACCTATGTGATTTGTAAGATTTAGAAACTGCAATCAATACACCTCCTCCCTCCTTTTTGGTATTCAATAAAGTAACAGCGCGATCACGTCTATACACATCATATCTTTCATCGAAGATCTCGGAGTCATGTACAGTACTATTAAGCCACGTTTCGGTAAAAACAAATACATCATAATTATAAGAGGCAGTATTACAGTATACATCTTTTAGTTTAGTTTTTAGACCTCTCACGTTCTGATAGTAAATGTTTAACGTATCGAAAATAACTAATAATGTTTAATGCATTGTAATTAATACTAAAATATGTTATTCCAATTTAGCTAATGTATCATAGTCCTTAATATATTTGTATTCAGAGCCGTCCGATTTCCTCATGAATATTCTTCCATTACGAACCCACACGTATTTATATTGAATATCCTTAGCCTTCGTCCTAGCGGCAGCATGTAAAGCCTTGTGATAAGCTGAAAGATGCTCCACGATGTATACGCTTTGCTTCGCACCGCCAATGCCGAGAACTGCAGTGTTGAGTTTGTCTTCAGGATGGTTTTTGTTGTACTTTATAGACGCTGCTAAGAATTCATCACGAATCCTTGGACTGCTGAATTGCACAACTATAGATTTGGGCCGGGTATTTGTTGGTCTCTGCTTCGCGATTCGTGTAACGTTGTGTATATTGCTTTCAGATACGTCGCAAGATATGACTTTGCCCATATTCACAACCGTAGAAACCAAGTTTTCATTATTAAATTCAGGCAGACACTGTATTTCTATATTACAGATTCGTGCTTGCTGTTCCATCACATTGACACGTGCGTTCAAATCCCTCACCGTGCACTTCAGCTGCTCATTTTCTTTTTCTAGTTTATCAACTGCATTGAACTTGGTTTTTATCTCCGATCTTATTTCTTCGTATTGATCGTTCATGAATCCCATAGATTCTTTTACACTTATTATTTCGTCTTTGATTGATTTCAATTCCCTGTTCACGAAATTGGCCATCGTATCATTGAGATGCTTTAATAGATCTTTTATTTCGGCTTTCACGATGTCACGGACTGTATCACTTGTCAACACGACAGTGCTTTCCTTGTTAGGCGTGCCCACGGGTGTAGGCCCTCCTTTTTTACGGTGTGTGATATTATCATTTTCGTTATATTTACGATCCCCGCCACTTCCCCGTAATGGGGTGCTGTCGGCGGTCACGGTTTTAGGTTTACAGGCTGGACATTGCCATGAAGATCCGTAGGAAGCCAGGTTAGGCTTGCTCTGGCCTGCGACGATGCAGGAAACATGGTAATAGGCCTTGCATGATGAACAACACAAGGCATCGGAAGCATCTACTATTGGTTGCATACAGCCGCCACACATTTTCGTCGCACTGTCAGACATTTTAATTTCGACTTATATTTGACAATTAACTTAAATGTTTGTGTAGCACTGAACTAAATGCTCACGCAACTGGCAAAGGTAATTGTTCTCGTTAATAAAGTCTCCCTTAGAATAGTGCCGTTCGCGTTGCAGCACACCGCTCGGCGAAAAGGTCGTAAGCGCCGTGCAGATCGTGGCGCTTACGGGTTTGCGTCAAAAACCGTGAATACGCGAAATTTGTCGGTAGATGATTAAGATTATGTTTGTTATTGGAATGTTTTTACGATTTGTTGCACTTTTAATAATATATTATGCACTATATAGTTCACCACTTTATACAAAAGTATATTAATTGTGTTTTGCCAAAAGTTCACCACATAAAGATCACTCAATACAATTTTAAATCCGTAAAAACAGCGGAGCAGACTAACATGACTGTTTACTGTTGCGCTGAGGTGGGTTGGGTTACCCTTGTAAAACTTATTAGCTGCTAAGAATCACTACCAATTCTGGCCAAGTTATGATATTATCATACCGATATTCAGTTTCCTAATGTTACATAAAGGTCTTTATGTAACATTAGGAAACTGATTATCCGCTTACGTAACGTTGCTATGGAATGATCCATAGATATAAATTTTTACATTTTTCTCGTAAAGTCGGCAATAACAAGCTAGTCAATTTTTTTTATGGAAAACTTATTTATTTCATTTGGAATTTTTAACGACGTATTAACATTTTGGTAGGCGGGACTGTCCATAGTGTCAATCTATATCTTACAATAACTTCATTTCATTTTAAATTTTATCTTTCAAAATAATGCCTTTCTTATAATGTCTTTCTTATTTAAGTTTTTTGCAGAATTGTCTTTTTTTAACACTCCATAGCCTTAGAATGGTAGCCGTTATTGCAAAGAACATTTTACTGTAAGTTTTTTGGTGTGAAATAGACAATGTCCCGGTTTTCTCACTTCGGAACCATAGTGTGACGGGCGAATAAAAATTCCTGCGGAATTCTCGGCGATCCGGGCGTGGGTTTGCGTTGTCCTAGTGTTTTGATAGTACATTGGTGACTTATCGAATTCCGAAACTACATTATAGTTCTGTGAGTTGTAGACCTCGCAAGTCTGTCAAACCCCATGGCTCCACCATTTTGAAAGATTTCCAAAAACTGAAAATTATATAAGAATTATCGAACCTTCTCGCAAAATTTCACGAGAATCGGTTGAGGAATGCGACCTGTAGAGGAGAACAGACATCCGGGCATACATACCAAAGCATTTTTGCCTGAGCCACAGACTACCTCCACTAGACGGCTCATGTTGGGCGGCGCGCGCTCACATCAGATATGGCAATTGTATTACGACATTACGCGACCGGCTGCTCGTTCAGTTGCGACCATGTTTCTGACTTGTGTGTGCACCAAACGTGAAATAAATATTTCTGTTCAATCCGACGTCAATCTCGAAACATAAAATGATAAAAAAGATGTGAAACACGCGTTGTTCTAGTAATATATACCGGTATTTAATCGCCCATATGCGTGGTGAGCTCGTATCGTATGGCATGCTCCGTCTAGTGGAGGTGCTCTGTGGCCGGAGCTGAAGCAGAGACCTGCGTTCACTCAGTCAGCTAGTGGACCCGGCTGCAACTTTATTCACGGAGGTGAAATAAGTTAAATGTCTCTTCGGCTTAGTCGAGTAAAAAGTATCGTGGTAGGTACTAAAAGGTCATTATCTGAGCGTTTTCCAAAAAAAATACCAGGGTAATGGACTTGTGAGGTTTTTTTGGCTCAGAATCGTTAGTATACTTTCGAACCTTATACGTAAAAAAAAGTGTCCCAATTTTTTTTCCATTACGTCACTATTTTGCCTAAAAGCGACACAAATCGCTGATATGCTGAATCCGTGCCTTTTGTCGCGCGGATTTACTTTTAGATATAAGTTGTTGGTGTAAAATTGACTCTATATGTTTCTTACTGCTATTCGGTATTTTGTAAGAGAGTATATTTGAGAAAAGCACTATACATACCTCGGCGTGAAAAGAGGTTGCCCGTAACTATTTGGCCTCGCTGTCGCTCGGCCATCATATATACTCGGCCGGCAACCTTTTACTTCCCGGCCTTTGCAGTAATGTACTATTTGTAACTGTTCTGTGTGCAGTGTTTCTTTTTCTGCTTAAATCGTGCAGCAGAAGCCTGTACGTAAAAGCACCATTACAAGTATCAAACCATCTACTCTGTATGAAAGCATTAATTGTACCCGGCAAGTTGGCGGTTCGCATCAAACACGAAGTTTTCGAGAATCTTCGCTAACTCGACCGCGTTATTTAACTTTAAATTTGCGGCGACTGAACGTGTAGCACGGGAAATTAAGTGATGGAACACGTGAAACACGCCCGTTTGAGGGTTAAAACGCCGTAACGGAGGTATAATTAGATTTCGACTTAGTTTTAGGAGTTTACTTTTGTAGCTCTTTGATCCAAGAGACATGTCTTGATATTAAGGTTCCGTACCAAAATGGTAAATCAGGAACCCTTATGGTGCGACTCTGACTGTCTGTCTGTCTGTCTGTCACAGCAAGATATCTCAGGATCTAGTACTAATGCTATCGACTTGAAATTTGGAATAGCGTTAAAAATCGCTAACTCGGGCCTATTAGACAGAAATAGTACATTATGATACAAGTGTGCGAAGTTGGTCATTACAGTCGAGGCGGTATTGCACAGCCCGAGCCGCAAGGCCATAGAGCCAAGACTGTAATGAACAAAGCACACGCGTATCATACGACGTTTTTCAACACACTTGCGAGGAAAAAAACAATTAGGTAGGTATAAAATACATTTTTAATTACTAAAGCAATTATTGAAAGTACAATTACTAAAATGATACGCAACATTTTTTGTTGGATGTTGCACAGTATGTGTTACCTATAGTTTTATTAAAAATTTCACTGTGGTGTTCTTGAGTAACTGTAAATGTTGGAGATAGTGATACATTCCCATAGGAGGTGGATGGGCGTTCTAATTCTCCTTTAGTCAGAGTAGGCGGCACACAAAAATCACTGGCATAATGAGGTAGAAGGTTGCGGTTCGGGACAAAACTTCTTAGAAGGTGGCTCCAAATTGATTGCTTGTTGTTGGGTGCAAATCTAACTGTACTTCGTCATTTGTACTCGACATTTTCAGTCACAAATCAGCAAATTATAAACGAACAAATGTTGGCACAAAATGGCGCGGAGGTTTATTTTTTCGCGCGCCGTATCTTTGGTTGAATAACTATGCGCGCGCAGCTTAAGTCCAGAGGCACCGAACACCGCCATTCAGCCACAATATATTAAACTAAATAATTATGTATTTCTAATAAGAATTTACGGTAGTTAATATTGTATTTTTTAAATGCTTAAATAGATAATTAGATGAAGTATAATCTTATCTTATCGGATTTTGACTACAACAAGTTTATTTATTTACAAAATAATAAATCTTTTGGTAGGTAATAATCTCTTTACGGATATTAAAAAAAAAGTGGAATAAGAAAAACACTAGTGCGGCACTGAAAAGTAAAACGCACTAGTGTGTAATAAACTGCATTCCGGGCGTAAGACCAAAGAAAAAATAGCAACTTTACGAGCAAGTGTGTTGAAAAAAAACTTATACCATTTTTACTTTTTTGTAAATACTGAACAACTATTGCGGATACATATTACATACAGAGGGAATTATAGGAACTCAAACATAAGGCTTTTATTGACGTTAGTCATATATCTTTTTTTTTTCAGATTCAAATTGTAACCGATATATTCGCCCACGGTTTTTCATTACCGTAGAATTTGCGCGGTAATGTTCTACTAAATTTACTTAATTCAGGATCGGAATATGTTTTAAAGATAGCATGTTGATTTTTTTAATCGTATGATGGATAATGCGCCATTCTTTAAAAGTATTTTCATCTATAGGTATTTTAACTTGTTTACTACAATGATATTTTATAAGAAGATACGTTATACGCATACTCGCCAGCTGAGAAATATGCTTCCAATAAAGCAGCAGCACACATTGGTACCTCACTGTACGGTGTACATACTCACACATATTAACAGATTGCATAAAAGAGATGGCATAGTTACAATAATGCAAAAAAAAGAGACAGCTAGCTTTTTGTTACTTGCGCGATTAATTTTTAAACGTAACCGAGTGAACCCATCGGCTAGTTTCGGATTGACTCGGAGCCTGCTCGGCGCTCGCAGATTAAGCACGCAGAAGGTTGGTTATCCTTGTCACTCTCATTGTCAAAGACGTAAGTTTGTCTCTTTCATTCAAATGACCTCTATGGTAGTAAGATGGCGTCGTATTTGAAAAATAAAATAATAAAAATGATAAAATTAAATTATTTCAGCGTACTTACAGGTGATATGTGATCCCTTGCGCTTTGTTGCACTTTTTGCTATGATTGGTGCACTTTCTGATCACACACGACGGCATTTTTTTTGTGAATCTTGTAAATATTCACCCTTGACATCGTCGTGCGTTTCGTTTACCGACCCGCGAGTGACTACCCACTACAAAAAGGGCACCAATACATTTATCGTGGTTTCAGTGCTTCACTTTTGGAGTGCTTGTAACCTATCTACTTATAAAATATCATTGGTTTACTATTCCATAGTGATATATTACGCCAGCGGTCGGCAACTGCTTAGAAGCCAAAGCCCACATAAGGTTAAGGAAATTGACGCGGGCCGCATTTTGTCAATAATTTGTGATTTTATACTATTCGGAATATAGCGACACCAATACAGACCGGAATATAGGGCCGCAAGTGAGCGGTTCACGCACCGCATGCGGCCCGCGGGCCGCAGATTGCCGACCGCTGTATTACGCCAACAATTAAGATGAAATTGATGTTTACCAATCATTCTATTATCTACACGTAGGTAATAAAACCAAATTTGTGGGTCTAGTGAAAAGGTACAAGGTTACAAGTCAAATTTATACCAGGACCAAAAGGTCACAACTCTATAGTATAACACAAGCTCTTTTGCTGCTAGGTTAAATGTGACTTGTGCCCCTTTTCACTAGACCCACAGAAATGATAATTCAATAAACTGACAATACTGCTGTCCTATTTGCTTTGGGCTTAAAATCACTAAATTTAATTTTACCTCATTATCAATATTCCCAGATCTCAAAACTTCATGGCCTCAAAATACCTAAATTGCAGAATGCCTAAATTTTTTTCACAATCAGCTGAAACCTTAATATCGCCGATGTTCAAAATACATTAGGCTCATAATACCTAAACTTCAAAACAGCATTATGGCAAAACAACATATGCTTAAAACAACCAAACCTCAAAATACCTAAATTTATACTATCAAATAAACACACGTAAAAAAAATTTGGTATTTTAGGAAAGGTAGGTAGGAAAAATGCCTAAATTTAGGTATTTTGAGGTTGAGTTGTTTTGATATTTTGTCATTTCTGTCATTCGGTAATTGAAGGATTGTGCATTTCAATCTTCAGGCATTTAGAGAATATGCCGTTTTAAGTCAAAGTCATAATGAATTTCGTTCATTTTAAGAATGTTACAATTTGACATTTAGGTTTTATGAGCTCATGGTAATTTGAAAATAGGGTGTATTGGCAAATAAGGTATTATGAGATTTAGTGATTTTAAGCCCAAAGCTCCTATTTCTAAAACCCGGCTAACCTCTACCTACACTACTCCATTGAGGATTTTAGACATAACACAGCAGAATACCGTAGTGGGCACATAACTACGACACGACACAAGAACACAGCACCAGTAAGAACGGCATAATCCATAAATTAACAAAACATAACGCCTACAAAAGGTCACAAATTGGTTAATAGTATATTACACAACTAGGGTGGTAATACAAAGAAAGCCCGAGATCGCAGATGTTTGCGGCCCGAGCTGCAAGCGAGCCTCCGTGTTGTGTATATTATTTTATGTCTACACTTGGCCAGAAAGCGGCTTTTTCCGTACGCGCAGCGTGCGGCCAGGTGTGGCATAAACACCTAAATAAACAGAAATCCTTTACGAAGTTCGACTGACACATGTTTAATTTAGAGCGAAATGATTTTAAAACTCGCCCGTGGTGAAATGTATTCGTCCCTGAAAGCCCCCAGGGTGATGTATTAGTTTCCGGGAAAATGTTAATTGTACCACTTGACAGAGCCCGTGGTGGCAGTGCGAGCGTTAAAAATATTACAATACAATGGGAAATATTTTCTCGGACGATGGATTTCACTAGGACGTAAATAATTGTTCATAGAAAATGACCCGAATTCATTGTCCGTGAGTGTAAATATGTTTCTGCCAAAAGAAAATGTTTGGTCACGTGTTACATTGAGTAGGGTGGCGCGGCATGTCAAAAAACTACTTCTGCTTTTAGTGAACCGCTTAATTAGGGACCAGTAAGTGCGAGAAGTGCAAGTAAAGAAAATGGTGACTACTTAGTCCAACTTTGTCGAAATTCACACCAATTCCTTAGGAATATCATCAAAGGAAAGACTCCAGCGACCCTCACGAGTTAATCAGTCCGCTTTATGAGGCCTTACCTTTCCTTTTGGTGTATGATCACTACTCAAGAACTGGTCGGTCCCAGTTTTCGGCCGTTCTTCATTTTGACGAGCTAGGTGGTTCACATTTACCCTGGGACTGTTAAGTTGTACGCGTATTTTTGTATGTAATAAGGATCAAACGAGCAGATAAGCCTCTTGATGGAAAGCAGTCATCGTTCGCCCACGGATCCTACTATCCAACTAGTCCTACTAGTCCTACTAGTCCTACTAGTCCCACTAGTCCTACTAGTCCTACTAGTATTATAAATGTGAAAGTTTGTGAAGATGTTTAGATGTTTGGAGGTTTGGATGTTTAGATGTTTAAATGTTTGATACTAAATAACACGGTACAAACTGAATGGATTGAGCTGAAATTTAGCCTACAAGTATATCAAGTACTGGAATAAAACATAGGATATTTTTTATCCCAGTAAAGAGTTTCCTTGGATTAATAAATTAAATAACGCAGGCAAAGCTGCGGGTAAATGCGAATAGCCTATGTTTGGGTAATTATTTGATCGTTTCACGCGTGTCACTTTCGTGGATAAATTTATGTCGAGATTCCTGCAGATTTTAATGGAATTCCATAATATTTTCTAGCAGTCCCGGATATGTACCAAATAGCTCGATATGAGACTCAAATCTCAGGAACCTTCGACAAATAATAACCCATTTACATTCCCGCTGACAGTGGCACCCCACTCCCGCGCAGCCAAGCGGCGAGTACACATTCAAATCGCGGATTAATGAGCTATGGGACCGGTTCGGTCCGGATCAGATGTTTGACTGATCGAGATTAAAACCGACGCCAATTGTTGACGGATGAAAGGAATTGTGAGGCTAAAACATTTGGCTCATAAAATAAATATTTTTTTAATATTACGTTCTTCCTTCTTATTTATTGGAAATTGATTTGTGTCATTTCGTTCAGGCCCGTCTATTCTGCGTGGGTTGGAATTACTTGGAATCAAGGACCTTAAAATAAATAGTCTGACGTACAGGGGCGTAGTGAGGTGGGGGGGGGGGGGGGGGGGGTAACTGCCCCCCCTAGAAGATGCTGTCCCGTTGCTCATGAAGCATTTACCTTAGATATATTCTTGGTTTGTCCTAGCTACGCCCTTGCTTACGCAGCCTCGCTAACAGATAACTGAAGCACCTCTAGTGGGCCGGTCGCTTTGAACTTACGAGTCGCACTCACACATCAACAAGCATAGTAGCCTACTACGAGCAGCACGCACACATTGATAGTACGTGAATTATTTGTGATTATTACAATAAATATTCCCACTTCAAAAACCACAGGCTTGTGCAGTGATGGAATTAAGTATCTATAATAGTTTAATTGGGGATTAAGTTAATTACCAAATGAACACAAGAAGATTGTACCTATAGACCCTGAAGAGAACATAGTATGGTTTTATCCCGGCATCATACCTTAAAGGAATGAGTCATTTCTAAAATAGTACATAAAAACTAATTCTACGCAAATGTAGTTTCGGGCAAAAGCTAGAAATGTGTAAATTTGAACTCAATATTCAAAGTATCCATTGAGTCTAATTGATTGAATCAGGCGTTACTTTGCGGAAATCCATGTTAATTAAAACAAAAATATTGCTTTGCTAATCCGCGATATGATATCGTGTTAGTCAATTAGTGCTAACCCGTTATATTTCCTTGCATATTTTTCCATGCATTCACATGCAAAATAAAAAAAACATGCAAATAAGTTTAATAAACCACCACCAACATACAAAACTCGACTCGTGTTTCGCCTCTCTACGAGGCGTCCGTCTCCTAAGGAGAAGCTGGAGATGTTGACCGTCCGGCGTCCGTTGAAGAAAAAAAAACTTGTTTCACGTTATCATATCGCGGGTTAGCAAAGCAATATTTTAGTTTTAACTAAGTATCCATCGAATCTGGCAAGTCTAGATAATTTTGGAATTAACCAATATTTGGCTTGGCCAATATTGGGTTAATCACGTCTTAGTTACCAGATTAGCGGTAACAATGGGGCGCGGTAATAATGCGATGCGGTCACTCGTAATCGTAACTCAGCATGTCTGGACCGCGAACGCCACAGTGCATTATAACCTACAGTTCACCGGCGTTAGGAGCAAAGTATAAAGACAACCAAGTAGTTCGTCTTCGCCGTTTATGAGCGCGCGACACCTGAGCGTGCCTAAGGCACAGGGCTGCCGCTCGTCGGTTCTGTAAAATACCTACTTACTACGAACGTAACTTTTATTAGGTTGACCTCGATCGAACGAACAATCGTTCGAGGTCAACCTAGTAAAATTTACTTATTTCAATATGAAAGTATCTGATCGTACACATCTGATGTGAATGTTATTAAGTATAATAGTTTAAATAAATTAGTATTGGTATGTGTACATGTAAGTAACGCAACGATATTTCGGCTCGTTTCATAAAACCACTCTCGTGTTTAAGGCATTTTATGTATCCATAGAATCAACTACTATTTAATTAGTACACGTTTAAAAAATCTGTTAATTTTACTCATCACTGTCAAACAAAATAATTATCTACTCTATTTAATTGGTATAGTTTGATCACAAAACTATCAAACATTCTATAAACGACTTAAATATAACATTTATATAGGTACTAATAAAATACACACCTTTCGGGATCCTTAGGAATGTTGAAATATGATAATTCTGGATTTTGCGCACTATTCCTCAAACATCCGAACACACTGCAGTATATACGTCTTCTATACTTTGCTTCGTGCGCAGACATTTTGTACGTTCGACCGCTTGCATCGACAGCTCAACCCTGACTAAGCACGCGGCGATGCTTGCCTGTGGTGCGTCCGTACACGGCGCGCACACGACGCGCACACATGCGCGCTCCCGATGTATCTTTTATCGAAACAAAAACTACCGTATACCGTGATAAAGACGAACAAGTAGTCCAACTTCGGCCGTTTAGGAGCGCGCGACACGTATTCACGATATAGCAGCAGAACCACTTTGCAATTATACGGCGAAACTATTGACATAGATTTTTTCATCACACTTGCTCGAAAATGGTGTCATTACACGTAGGTTTTGCGGGCCGTAAATGACCTATTACGCCTTAGGGCGTAATGGTTTTCTTTTTAAATTTGAAACGCTGGTTCTGTTTTACTCTTATTTGTCATGTTCAAAGGAAACGCCAACGTATTTTTTTAACTTTTATTACTGAAATATTTATTTAAAGAGAACTGTTATTGCCAATAATGTAAACACATATTTCTGTAACATTAATTAAATGTTTATAATAGTGCATTTCGGTATTGTGCAAAAATAAAATCAACCATTTTAAGTCTTTACCGCTATGGTTTCCGAAAGTGACTTGAGATTCACATTGTCTATGGATAATGTCACTAATGTCACTGTCAGTTTTACCATTTTATTTAGGTTAAGTAAGGTTATTTTAATCAGATTTGCTCACAAGTGTGATGAAAAACATTGTGTGTGCCACGGGCGGTAAAGGAATTATTAAAGCCCTCGGCTTCGCCTCGGCCTTGTAACAAACACTCGTTTGTAATTCCTTACTTACCGCCCTTGATACACAATGTACTATTTTATTGTTACTAGAATTATATAGAAATTTTTCTATATGTTTAAATTCATCAAAGCCAAGGTGGTTCTGCTGGGGAGCATGACGTGCTCTGCTACCTCGCACAACTCTGATGGAAACACAGCCTTAAAGCAAAGTATAAAGACAACCAAGTAGTACGACTTCGGCCGTTTATACAGACGCACGACGCGCGTCTGTGTGAGTGAACGCCATACTGTGGCGGTCGCGCGCAGTCCCAAATGCTTGCCTGTGGTGCGTCCGTACACGGCGCGCACACATGCGCGCTCCCGATGTACCTTTTGTTCGGAGAAAAACTACCTTATACCGTGCTTTAAGTCTCCGCCGGCCAACTGTATGTTCATTAGACTGTGGCGGTGCGGTGTGGCGCGGCATTAGGATAACAGGCTCGATACTGATCTCAGGTGATTTGTAATTGGGTTTAACTAGAGATAGGGGTTGAAAATTACCGGGACAACTTGTTTTGATTGAAATATCTCAAAGGAAAAAGGTATATTATCATTATCGTCATCATTTTTATCTTGATACGTCCACTGCTGAACATAGGTCTCCCCCAGACTTTCACTACGAATGGTCGAAGATATATGTAACATAAACCTATGTTACATATATGTCTCTTTTTCCTTTTCATCGCAAAACAAGATAATTACTTAGTACAATACAATACAAATGTTCTTTATTGCACACCAAAAAACACATTACATAATCAAAATAATTTAAAAAGTACACAACAAGGGTCTTATCACTAAAAAGCAATCTCTTCCAGGCAACCTTCGGGTAGCGGAATTGATTAAACCAGAAAGTAGGTGGTGCGAAGGGTAACAAAGCGAGAACTAATTGAGTACCAAAAGTAAATACCCGCGAGGGTAAGCATAAACATACATAAATAAAATAGATACATAATCATATATAAGTACAAATAAATAAATAAATAGGGGGAATATATAATAATTAGGGATGTAACGATACCGATACCGATAAATCGGTATCGCCGATAATATACATACAACCGATATTTGAAGAACGCGAAAAGAATATGCTGTATGAAAAAAAACTGCAAAAAGTAAAATCAATTACTAACTTATTTTATGTATTGGTCTATTACCTTGTGCAATGACAATTACTATGTTAATTAAATCTTTGGTTCTTTTTAAAAAATAAATTTGAATTTTGAGTTGACAATCTATTTATTTTTACTTTACACTTTCAAGGATGACTCTGTTAAATATAGCCAAGTTTTAGTTATAATAAGGACATACAAATATCTAAAGTTCATACTTCATTATTTAGCTAAGATATCGGTATCGGTATCGGTATCGCCGATATTTACTACAATATATCGGTATCGGTATCGTATCGGCAAAACTATGTATCGTTACATCCCTAATAATAATATATATATATATATATATAGTAGAAATATCTCTTACTAGCATTTTCCCGCGGTTTCACCCGCGTTATTCCCGATAATGTCTCAAGGGAACTCTTTACTGGGATATAAAGTGGCCAACTCGTATGCTAAATTTCATCTCAATTCATCCAACTGTCAACCCATTATTTAGTAACAAACATAAGCAGCTAGACTATGTAAATCGTCTACCCACTATTATAATAGGTTTAGGAATTCATACAAAATCATAGAAGACGAGGTGTTGCAGTATATCTCAGCCTCTATTATTCCATGCTCAATACTGCCGTAATATATTTGACGCCAACTTATAATACTTTGACAAACTTAACAGTTCAAAAACCAAGGCAACTCTAAGCTTCAAAGCAAACTTTGAATGGCATCCAAGCACTTAAATTAGGTTCTAGTTTCGGAACACTTCGTCAAAGGAACAATCGATTGGATCGTTGTGAAACTTAGGAGTATGAACACCGAAGTCAGTAAGTAATACTTGGCAACTTTGTTGTTCGAATTATATATCATATTAGATCCTGTTAAAATAAGCAAAATAAGGAAATATGTTAAAGTTTTGAGTTTGATTCCTAACCTGTAACTTTTTTTATGAGCCTGCAAAGTTGAGTGAGAAAGACCAATTAAAAGTATAAAATTATTAAAAACTATTATAGTATTTTATGCAACAGTTGTATAAGAAGGTTCAAAAAATGCGAATTGCGTGAGTTGCGATACGAGCCGCGAATGCGGCGAGTATCGCAAATAGAGACGCAATGAGCGTTTTTTGACTTAATTATACAACGTTGCATACAATACTTTTTCTACGACTAGGTTTTTTAAAATATAAAATACAAACAAGGCATAATAACCTGCAAACAAGGCAAATATGACGTATGACTGACAGTATGTGTCTATGCTAAACTTTTTTTTTTAATTTTAAATTGACACGCAGTGAATATATTAAAAATACTTTTTTTTATGTTGGCATTAATGAATTTAGTTCGGAAAATTTTGTTTTTCTTAAAAGCCGTAGGAATTTAATTGTTTGTTAAGTTGGTAGTTGTGCATTTTTATCGTAAAGTTAGAATTGAGCGCTTAATCCTTGACCTAAGTTTAACCTAGATTTAGAAGTCTGTGGCTGCTAGCAATAACGTAGTGCTGTTATGGGGAATAGAGTATAGACTTCTCTGAACTAATATTATGTATGTTCTTATATTAGTGTTCGTGACCAAGTAAAACACAGATAAAAGTACAGGAGTAGAAAAATACAATTAAATATCCCATAAAACTTATGGTAACTTTTGTTATGAAACCGTTACGATAAACGCAAGTTTTTGACATAGTTCCAGAACAAAGTTCTTCCCAAACAACGTATGTCTCGTGACGTCATGTTATAATAGGCTTCAGTAGGAAGCGTTTCGGCGCGTATTTGGGAAAGTCAAAAAAATGTGATTTTAACATTGTAGTATCTCGGTGAGTTTTTATGACATTGAAGTTGTTTTTTCACTAATATTTCTATTATAGGGAGGTGTTTCTATAACATATCATAACATATCAAAAACGTTGTCCAATAGCCAATTCTCACATCAAAACAGTTGTAGATTAATTATGTTATTTTATGGATTTGAATAAAATTGAAAATGAGTGCTATTGAGGGCGCTACAGCAAGGTGTTTAAAAATTTGAAGTGATTGGTTGAAAAATTAAATGATCTGAGCTCCGGTTTCTGGAAAAGCGCTTGCGTTGGCCAGCCATTGCAGATCCGGGTTCGAATCCCTTGTATATAAGTAACTAAAAAAACTGGACAAGTGCCAGCCGGACTAGCCCAACGAAGGTTCCATACAATTTTGTAGTTGCATTGCATATATTAAAGTACCCTATAAATGTTGATTCCCTTAGTAAAGTCTATTTTCTTATGATTTAATTAAAAATGTAGTTTTCAGATTTTTTTATAGATGTAGTATATGGCGGTATTACTTGCCAAATTTCATAGTTCTATGTCAACGGAAAGTATCTTTTGAATTTTGGTTTCTTAAGAGTATCGAAATTTACGTTCTTTGCGGCATATCTTTTTTCCACGTTAATTTAGAAGCTTGGTTTTATCACAGCTTCAAGGGACCGTAGAGTTAAGTATATGGTTTTATTTTCAACTCGATACCTCCACGCGTTCCCGAAATAAAGGGTCTTGACTGACGGACAGACAGACAGACAGACAGACAGTAATGGAAGTCCATCCGGTAATTCATGCGCGATACATGAACAAACATGATTTTTTGACGACTTTATTATTATATGTGTAGATTGATGGTTTGTTTTCTCTCAATTGTCAGTGGCTTTAAACCTTAAAAAAATGTTTCTTTTATGTCTTAATAAATGAAGAGTACGCCGGAAAAAATAAAGTGAATGAAGTACTAATAACCACCATACATGGAAGATTTTTTACTCATTATTAACCGTAATTCTAAATTCAATTAAAAATACGGTCGTTTCATTTTCTCTAAATAACCTAAATCCCAGTATTTTACAGAGGGCTGGAAGGACCGCGTCGTTCTTGGCCCGGTAAATATTTCAAGGCCCGAGATACGAAGTAATCGGTTTGACAAAATTACTGGATGATTCGACCGAAAATATTTTTTCTGCCGTCCGATGAGCCTTCAAGTCTCAAAGCGAGCACACTCTCTTCACTGAACTACGGTGAGAATAGGTTATTTAGTACTAGTAGTAAATTTCTAAGACAATAATTTATTTAATTTTGTCCCTTAGTGTATCCAAATTGGTCTACTCAGTTGTTGGGGAAAGGTCGCAATAGACAGAACCAAATAGAGACAAGTCATTCGCTCCAACTATGTATCATCAGAATAGGATCAAAAAACTCACTTGAAGAAGTGTAATTTTCAATCTTCAGATTTAACTAATTTTAATATATTTATATCCAGTGACTGAAATGATATTTAGGATAAATAAATCAAAATAGTGCTTCCTTTTACTTGTATTCTTTTAAGAGTGCTGAGCTAGCCTCTCTGCCATTTGTCCCTATTTGAGCGCCTGCGAAATGAGTCTAAATTTCCCGAATTTCATTTCCAGGCTGTCTGTTTATTGACCGAACGAGCACAAAGCGCGAGCGAAGCGTCTCTGTTCCACCTTGGACAAAATGCTTTCGTATTATATCCGGATGTCCGGATGTTCAATTTAAAGGCCGTAACGGCCGGTGGCAGGTTTTTTTCAAAATGGTGGAATGGAAGTTGACGGAGTTGGGAAGTCTACAGCTTACAGAACTATTAGTTATTATTACGTACCTACAACAGGTAAAATGGAGATAACATTATATTTGGTAACTTTAAGATACGATAAAAATGTTGACACCATCATATAGCGAACGAGCTGTACTCCAGAAATGAGATTACCCAGAATTCAGGCCATTTTCACGGATTGCCCGCACTAAGCCCAGTCGCCGATACCAAAGGTTCGGTCGGTAATCTTTGCTAGTACAGTCTACTTCCACTGGATTTCTGATTTAATGGATTTGCCGTAAAATAACACTAATATTCAAAGCGAAGCTGTAGATTCTTAATCAATTTTAATGTACTAATACAGTTGTTAAGATTTCCGCTGAGATTCATCATCATCGTCAGCCTGCGGCAGTCCACTGCTGGACGTAGGCCTCTTCCAAGACGCGCCACTTTGCTCGATCATCAGCTCTCACCCAGTTGCTGCTGGCCGCCCTGCGCAGATCGTCGCTCCATCTAGCCAGGGGGCGTCCAACACTTCGTTTACGTTTCGTTCGTTCGCGGTCTCCCCTGCAGAACTCTCTTGCTCCAGCGATTGACAGTTCTGCGACAGATTTGACCAGTCCACTGCCACTTCAGTTTGCTTACTCTAGCAACTATATCGGCAACTTTGTTTCTATGAATGATTACCCTCAGAGAATCCAAGCATAGCAGCTCCATAAGTAGCTGAGCAACTTTTAGCTTGTGGAACAGCCCGACCGTCAGTGACCACGTCTCGGCACCATAGGTCATTGTAGGTGAGACGCATTGGTTAAAGACTTCACCATTTTCACCGCACTAAGCCCAGTCGCTGACACCAAGGTTCGGTTGGTAATCTTTGCCGACTAAAAATGCTTCAGTCCTCTGTTGGCGACGCTCCGTCCGGCTATTTATTTTAAGGTCCTTGGTCTGGTAGTAACAAACCAAGCCGATGAAACATTACATAAGGCCGATCCGTCGCATATTGATGTTCAATTCTAAGGGATGCTAAGCCTGCCCTTTATATCTTATCTCAGGATAACCCTATTCTGGAATTTCAATGATCTTCACCGGCCATTGTTGCCTTTAGGTTTTCTTATCGTGTCTGTACCTAAAATATTATTTGGACTATCCGAAACCAAAATGTATTAACATAATAAAATGATACCGTTTTCAATAGGTCGATTTCAGATCGCTTTATCGACAAAGGCGCTTTTTTTTCATTCGTATTCCAGCAAATATAGCCGCAGCAAGCAGTTTGATCGCAGTTAACTATTATTAGTTTTATAATAAACTAGCGACCCGCCCCGGCTTCGCACGGTGTTTCTCTATTATATTATGCATGTATTATACATATAAACCTTCCTTTTCAATCACTCTATCTATTAAAAAAAACGCATCAAAATCCGTTGCGTAGTTTTAAAGATTTAAGCTTACATAGAGACATAGGGACAGAGAAAGCGACTTTGTTTTATACTAGTGACGATAGACGATATCGGGGCTACACATGATTTAATCAAAAGCTATCGTCACTCGATAGTCTTTCGCGGTAAAAATCAAGAGACACTAATGATTTAAAATAATCGCTGGAAATACACCTGAAATCGACCTATTGAAATTTCGATGTCTCTTTAAATATTTCTAATTGCAATTCTTAGTATTACATACAAAACATAGCCTTACCTAAGCATGAACATTACGTAGCAGTTAGATAGATAGTTAGATAAAACATTTATTTGTTCAACTAACTATAACACACACAAAATACAATAATTACAACAAAAACCAAGGTAAAACATAAAACTAAATAAAAACAACTATAATAATAAACACGGAAAAAAGAAACAAGGCACCAGTGGCGTGACATAAAAGATATCCTTGGACAAGCCGGTGCAGATTTGGCGTACATTTTCTTTAAGAGCTGTAGAATAAATTACTCAAATATAGGCAAGCCAATATGAATCGAGTTCTATGGACGCGACGCTACTGCAAGGCACATGAGTAAATTGTAATTTGAGTGCGCTGTAGCAGTACCAATCGGTTCCAGCTCGGTGATTAATATTGCTCATGGAAAGTGAGCACAACACTGGTACTCTGCTGGACCCAAGGTTCACCAATAGTACATTGTGTATCAAGGGCGGTAAGTAAAGAATTACAAACGAGTGTTTGTTATAGGCCCGAGGTTAAACCGAGGGCTTTAATAACACGAGTTTGTAATTCCTTTACCGCCCGTGGCACACACAATGTTTTTCATCACACTTGTGAGGAAATCTTAATAATATAACCTTACTCATCGTCTTAGTATGAAAAGAAAATATTAAAACATCAAAGTGACATTAGTGGCATATGTCATAGACAATGCGAAAGTCAAGTCACGGTCGGAAACCATAGCGGTAAAGACCTAAAATGGTTGATTTTATATTTGCATAATACTATTTAAACATTTAATTAATGTTACCGAAATATGTGTTTACATGTATTTGCAATAACAGTTATCTTTAAATAAATATTTCAGTGATAAAAGTTAAAAAAGTAAGTTGGCGTTTCCTTTGACCATGACAAATAAGAGTAAAACAGAACAAGCGTTTCAAATTTAAAAAGAAAACCATTACGCCCTAGGGCGTAATAGGTCATTTACGGCCCGCAAAACCTACGTGTAATGCACCATTTTCGAGCAAGTGTGATGAAAAAAATATTATATTGTCTCACAAATGTTAGTGAACTTCATCATCATTAAAATCAGATAAAACAAATGAAAATTAGTATAAAATAATTAGGGCCTACGAGTAAATATTGGCCTGAGTAGGTATCAGTAGCGTGGCGTCCAAAGAACTCGATTCCTACCGGCTTGCCTAATATCAGGCATTTGAGCACCTTATTCTACGGATCTTAAGGAAAATGTACGCCAAATCTGCACCGGTTTGCCCATGGATATCTTTTACGCCCTAGGTACACTAATGAAATCGAACAACAAGTAACATCAAGGAAGCAGTATATTATTTATTTAATGCCAGCAAAACTGCAAGACCATGTAAGTCCGCTATGTGCCCCAGATTTAGGGCCTGCAAAAACCGGCCAGTTCTGATATAATTTAATAATCCGGCCGCTCTAATGTCGCCTAATTTCGTTATTGGGAGGCCATCGACGAATCTCACTGCGGGAAAACGCAGCGTTTTTCTAAACGCCGGTCAAAACTACACTACACAAAGAAATAAAAATGCGTAAGAATGCTCCAGTATGGATCGCACTCACACAGTCCTGCTATTGCGCGTCTGTGTGAATACGTGTCGCGCGCTCCTAAACGGCCGAAGTTGGACTACTTGTTCGTCTTTATTTTTTGCTATATCGTGGCTAAACTATGGATATACCGTGGACTGAGGTTACTCTGATTCACGGGGTAACATTGATCATCGATTTTTAAACCCAAATACCTTTGATTTTATTTATTTATTTTACAACACGTTTATTATAGTATTTTATGCAACAGTTGTATAAGAAGGTTCAAAAAATGCGAATTGCGTGAGTTGCGATACGAGCCGCGAATGCGGCGAGTATCGCAAATAGAGACGCAATGAGCGTTTTTTGACTTAATTATACAACGTTGCATACAATACATTTTCTACGACAGGTTTTAAAATATAAAATACAAACAAGGCATAACCTGCAAAGAAGGCAAATATGACGTATGACTGTCAGTATGTGTCTATGGTAAACTTTTTATTTTTTAAATGAAGTTGACACGCAGTGAATATATTAAAAATACTTTTGTTTTTATGTTGGCATCAATGAATTTAGTTCAGAAAGTTTCGTTTTTCTTAAAAGCCGTAGGATTTTAATTGTTTGTTAAGTTGGTAGTTGTGCATTTTTACCGTAGAGTTAAAATTGAGCGCTTAATCCTTGACCTAAGTTTAACCTAGATTTAGAAGTCTGTGGTTGCTAGCAATAACGTAAAGTGGCTATAACGACACTAGTGCTGTTATGGGGAATAGAGTATAGACTTCTCTGAACTCATATTATGTATGTTCTTATATTAGTGTTCGTGACCAAGTAAAAGACAGATAACAGTACAGGAGTAGAAAAAGTATTTTTATTGAGTTCTGAATGCATTCAAGAACCAACTTCTTATAGTTGAAAAATCGATGATAACCCGTGAATCAGAGTAACCCCAGTCTACCGTACGTCCTACTGCTAGGCTTGTGCCTGCTCTCATAGATGAGAGTGAATGGCTGTAGTCCCCACGCTGACCCAGTGCAGGTTGGGGACCTCACGTCCACGTTTAAATTTCTTCAGGGATGTATGCTTAGGAAACCTAAGCCGGTTTCTTCACCATGTTTGTTAAAGGCACCAAGCTATAGATATTTTGTAAAATAAGGTTTGTTTGTCTACTTTACCGTACATTAGACCTGATCTACAACGAATTCTTCTAATTTTAGTACGTAGTTCTCAACTTATATTATTAATCCACTTATTAAGAAGTAAGGACTTCAAAATTAGCATGGGAGACTAATAATAATAAGTTCGTGATTTCAATTTTTTTTTCTAATGGCTTTGAAATGGCAAGCAAACTACTGGAACAAAACAGGCAGTTGATGAAAAATCAAGTCGTCAAATTAATTGCTTAAATAGAACGCCGAGAAGTCTGGCCTATTGTTAAGGACAAATTCGTCGGTAAATTATTTTTAGAATCCTTCCTAAGCGGAAGCATAGTTTCGGCAATTTTGTCAATAATCGTATTGACGTCAAATAAATAATCGACCGAGTAAACACTAGTGTATCTCTATAATACAGAGTGTAATTGTTAAGTGGTTACATTCGATTATTCCGTACATATAACAGATATCAAAAACCTTTAAACTGACATCGATCGAAAGTACGTCGTTCAATGAGTAAAATTGTATCAATCTATATATGACTGACTGGCTCATCAACGCACAGCCGAAACTACTGAAGCTAGGAACTTGAGGTCACCTATCATCGACCCCGTCCCAAACTAGACTCACCATTGTACTCGTAGACAATAGCGTTAACCCACGGTTTCGCCTGCGTTATTCGCGATTTCGTCCGAAGGGAACTCTTTACCGGGATATAAAATATTCTATATTTCGATGCAGGAATTGGTCTACTTCCATGCCAAATTTCAGCTCAATTAATTTAGTTGTTGCTGCGTTACGTAACAAATATCCAAACGTCTAAACATTTAACATCCGGACATCTTCACAAAACTACCAAATTTATAATACAGGGTGGTTTTCGATAATCTGTACATATTAAATAGAGGGTGAAATTCCAACAAATTTTATCGGTAAAATTGACTTTAATTTTTGTTTATGGGCAAAAAATTTAAATGAAATTTTGGGCAGTACATCTGTTTGACGCAGTATAACTTTTGATCTTATTGCTCAAAGCTGTAAGAAAAAAATGTTTTTAAGATCAAAATTAAGTGTTAAACAAAACAAAACAAAATAAATGGTCACTATATTCGCAAACTTTCGAAAAAAACGGTGTTTTCCGTAAAAAAACTGATGCTTGCAGCCGTTTTTCATAATTATAATTTTTTTTGGACGACTTTTTCTTCAAGTCGGTGGTTTACTCTTATTGCTACTAAATAACGTATCTATTGCCATGCAATTTTTTCTTACTATTTGAAGCCATTAGATCGAAAGTTATACCGCGGCAAACAGATGTACTGCCGAAAACTTCAGTGAAAGTTAAAAAATCTGTAAAAAAAACGAATGACCAAACAAAAATTAAAATCAGTTGTACCGATAAAATTGGCTGAAATTTCACCCCTTTTCATATGTACACATTATCGAAAACCACCCTGTATAGTAGGATTACCTAGAACTTGGTGCATTCTACGCATCTCTAGCATTTGTTTTGTTTGATAAAGACGCGTGTCAAAAACGCAGTGTTTTTTCATCGCCCTAGTGCACTCTCGTCTTAACTTGATAAAGTCGACGGTTAGCCCATGATATGGGAGGGGTAACCTTTTGAGATCCAATAACCGAGGCGCCGAAAGAGAGGATTGAACTACGGACCCATCGATTTTGTTTACCCGACTTAATAAGATACCCGAACGGTTTTATTGTAAAAGTTTGCTTTGATCTGTAATTGGGGTTATATTTCATTATCCTGAATTGAGTAGGAAAGTACGAAAAATGAAGCAAATGAAAACATAACAGCTTATCAACTCAGTGCTTGTAGTAGAGGAACTAGTCACATAAAAACTAAAAGGAAATCTGCATAAGTTTGACCAACATAATTTGAAGGGTACACGGAATAAACATCACTAGTCACCTAAGTAACTTTTTGAGTTATAGCGGTTTGAAAGTTAGTCATCGAGAACAATTAAAATTACTAATTAGTATTAATTTAAGACATCCACCTGCAATATGTGGTAAGTTATAGTTTATTTCGAGCTCTACATTTTGAGATTAAAATGTCATTTTCCAAAAAGGTAACTTGAAACAATTTTGCCCATGCACCCTGTATAATTTAGCCCTTTTGTGCCTAAGTGACTAATCCCCTTTTTTACTGGAGGCACTGAATTATACCTAATATATCTAACAATACAAATAAGTTTAACTAAATAACACAATAGGCTATATTGTAACAGTTCAAATCAGCTTCTTTTTAAGAGGTGTCAAAACGCTCAGAAGTCAGTTTGGTATGAAATACTGATTTGTGATGTCATGGCACTATAGTGCCATATTTTTATAGCTTGGCAACTTCGTTGCTGACATTCCTATGTGTGCTTTTTGTTATGTGCAGCCGTAACTACTTACAAAAGTTACCGCCAACACGAATGGCTGCCTGCGGAGGCTGCCTCCGTCGGTCACAGTTCGTGTTGGCGGTAACTTGTGTAAGTAGTTACAGTTGCACATAACAAAAAGCACACATAGGAATGTCACCAACGAAGTAAAATAAATAAAATAAATAAAATAATTTATTTCTGCAAGTAGGCCCTCAAGGGCTCTTTTACATGTCTTACATTTTTTGTCTTCTTTTCTTTTCTTCTGGCGCTTCGGGTAATGACCTTCTGGTGAGAAGAAGCGCCGGAAGAAACTCACCAGTTTCTCTTTTTATCCTTTGATGAATATACATGAGATTTCATTAATACCTTACATTAACTAAAAAACTACATTTATAGAGATGTAAAGGGTCTCTCTATACGTCCAAACAAGACAAATAAAGAATAGAAAATAAATTAATACTAAAATTAAGTTGCCAAGCTATAGTTTTTGTTATTATAAAATTTGATGGTTAGAGTTAATGAATTTATTTTGATATTTTCAAATACGATTAACATAATAATTAACGAATAGACTGGTTGACACTTTTAGAGAAACTTTTTTTTACCCTAAGTACCCATCAACCGGTATATTTGTAAACGTCTCTTGAATGATTCATAACAGAAAGAGTTACTTACGTCTTACAGAAGATGCAGTTTCTAAGCCGCTTTTTTTTTTTTTTTAGAAACTGACAAACTCGCAACCCATCCTGGGCGTAGCGATTGTCGGACCGGGTGGTTGGCCGTGGCGTTCCCTGGGGTCGAACCAGGTCGCTAGCCAGACCACCCTGAGTTGGTCGGACTGGGTGGGAGTGCCTGGGGTCTAAGCCGCAACATTACCACAGTATATTTATTAGCACTAAATTTTCATCCTACAAAAAGTACATCGCGCGCTTGTATGTATGCGCGCCGAGAACGAACGTACTAAGTACAAGCAAAGTTTTACGAATGCGTAAGAATGCACCAGTACGGATCGCACAGTCTGCGGCTCGACCTTGAATACGTATCACGCGCTCTTAAGCGGCCGAAGTTTGACTGCTTGTCTTTTTTACCTTGAAATTTTAAAATTTTCTAAGGCTTCTTTCTCTGAGGATATACAAGTAATCCTACAAGTGAAGTAATAACATTGACACGGGTCCAGATTGATGGATGTCACCTGTAACGCCATCTATACACAAAAGGGCCTAAGTGACACTAGACTGTAAGTCTTATAAGGCCTTTTGTCTAAACTGCTTATGTATCTGTAATCATGCGGGATCATGGAGGGGAAAATTGGAGTTCGAAAATGTTCACGACATTTTTCCCTAGGGACTGGAAATAGTGAATACGATTTATTTAGTACCAGCCATCAGGTGGTGTTCTCCTACTTGAAACGGTGACTGTGGCAGGAGCGCTGAATTTTCCTACCAGTCCCATCGACTTGTCGACTCAACTTTGTGCAATACGGACCTGCTGCCATGAGTACAAACAGCAACACAGTTAACTATACACTTCAAAAATGGGAAATACTGCAAGAAAGAGAATCACACTTGAAGGCGTCGTGTTATGCATGTGTGCTTGTGTTTATGAGTATAAATTGGCTATTATTCAAAAGAGTTTTGAAACAATAATTTTTCTTTTATGGCTGATCCAACGTCATTATTGACATTAATGCCATATTATTGAATTCGTGGAAAATAATGAATGAATAATAAATATAAATAACATTATATTGGTGCATCATATCAAAAATATGAAGCACCAATAAAAACATTATCAATATAATTAGTTTATTCCATTCCAACGTTCGTCTGAAAGCTAAATCATAATTTTGACAAATTCACCTGTCTTGTTGAAATAAAACCTTTATTTACAGTATGGAAAAAAAAAACTTTGCCCA
The DNA here is from genome assembly GCA_947034925.1 of Eudemis profundana. Lineage (NCBI taxonomy): Eukaryota > Metazoa > Arthropoda > Insecta > Lepidoptera > Tortricidae > Eudemis > Eudemis profundana. Next base: position 19,816,246 of record OX344805.1, on the reverse strand, counting down.
AACAACTAATGACAAAGCTCAAAGGCACATTACACATACGCAAACGTTATTTGATTTGAAGTTGACATAATACAAACATATATATCTCTTTCAATCGTTATCATTTTCTCCCTGCTCTGTCTTTAATGGGCAGTTAAGTGTGTTGCTGTTTGTACCATGTTCGAACAATTACAATGGATGTGGAAAAATCTTCAAACCTTCCAGAAAAAAGCGTACTCCCACCTGAAATGCCGGCAACGCACTTGTGACTCTTTTGGTGTTGCAGGTGTCTATGGGCGACGGTGATTGCTTACCATCAGGCGACCCGTCTGCTTGTTTGCCCCCTATTTCATAAAAAAAAACCTGCCAAGTGCGAGTCTGAGTCGTGCACTGAGGGACCCGCACCATAACAACACAGTAGAAACATTTGTGCTATGTATTTTACGAAATTTGCAAGTAATATTGACACACTTGTTGAAATATTATAATACTCCGTTATATTATATTTAATACTATGAAAAATATTTTATATTTATATTGAAATGGAAAAATATTTTTTTTATTTTGCACTTACAGGTCCTTTCCTCTCCATCATCACATCAGCTCGATGGTGCCGTTTACTGCATTGTCATCAAAACTGAATCAACAATATTAACCTGTAAAAATCCAACTACCTAGGAAAGGGGCCTAATTCAGCTTGCAAGATTTGTCCCGAACCAATATACATTAGTACATACAAACATTGTAAATTATAAAAAAGATTGTAAAAATGGTGATACGTTTTTATTCGCTCTTGGTATAACCACGAACAAATAAAAGAATACCGCCACTGAAGGCGTCGAGATCGGTTCATCCGTGGCGATGCCAGTGACAGGCTGATGGATAGACGCCGATCCCAGCTCTATCTTGCCAAAGCACAACAGTTTTTTACATACTTACTTACCCTTGACATAAATACAAAGGGTGCAAAAATAAAATAATTGTCTAAACGCACACGCACACACTTGGGTGAATAACCCACACTAGTTATATGTTACATGTTTTTTCAACAATTTAATTCAGTACAAATTATCTTTTAGTATAAAATTTTTTTCACTTTGTGGGGTCTTTTATACAATATTATTTATACGAAGTCTCAAATCTCCAACTTCGAAAATCGTTTGGTCCCTATGCAAAGTTTCAACCCCTATTTAGCCCCTTTTGGGGATGAATTTAGAAGACATCATTCTTATCCCTTACTTACGTCGTACGTGTGAAAATTTCAAGTTCCTACCTTCAGCTACTTCGAAAATCGTTTGGTTCTTATACAAACTTTCAACCCCCATTTAACCTTTTTTAGGGAAGAATTTCAAAAAACGGTAAGTTTATTTTTCTCAAAGACGGTAAAGTTTTACGAATGCGTAAGAATTCTCCAGTGTGGATCGCACTGTCTACGCCTCGACCTTGAATACGAATCATGCGTTCCTAAACGGACGAAGCTTAACTTGTTGGGATTTAAAACGCAACCTTATTTCATAAATACTAATCTCCATGTTGGTAATATTGTTTCGAGTGTCTTTTATTCGCTTCAGTCAAACCGAAGAAACGTATTTTTTTGCATTTTACAATTTACTATTTCTTTTCAACCCGAAATATTAGGATGGTAGCAGAGCGTGGTTGTTGTCTGTCTTTATACTTTGCCGAAAGCGTAATAATTGTCCTCCCTCTCTTCGCCCGCTCGTTCATAATAAAATAATCGCTCCGTGTCAAATTCAAAATGACTCATTTTGCCCACGATCCTTAAAGTCTTAATTAAATCATCAAGCAAAGTCAAGGACAGAAGACATTGTACGCAAATTCATAAAGCAATAGGCTCCGTAATTTAAACACACGCCGTAAAGAAACAATTAACTAAACAGCCGAAATTGCCAATATCCCGATACTTTGAATGATTACAAAACGAACTTTCGATGTTCGACAAACTCCGAGTAGGCACGAGTACATAAGGCACAAAACAAACATTTTTCCATGAACAGTATTACAACTTGAAATAAAGGCGACGAAAAAGTGCCCTGTTTTAATTTTACCACGAGAGCTTTTACGTACCTGCGACATGTCACCGACGAAAAAACCAACTGCAACTGTGTCAGTGCCTGTAGACGGTAGTCGTTAACGCGTCGGCGACAGACAACGCCTGTTGTCTCTCTCATTTGTAACATATCGCCTGTGTGTAAGAGTCCTTATTGAAGCACTTTATTGTTGGTTTTCAACATTCCTTAGTCTTACATTTACACAACATACATTTAATCTGCGCAAAACGAAATAAGAATTCTCTAAACCCAAAAAAAAATATTTCAAAAATCGTTTGATTTCAAATTATGGTAATAGATGGCGGTCGAGAAGTAACAAACGCTAATCAATGACAAAATATCTTTATTTTTCTAAACAATTCACTAACTAAAAAAAACTATTAATAGAAGGAATACTTTTAGATCTCCAGATCAATCTTCAGGTCATTGCTTGTAAAAATCGCCGAATATTTTTGGTCAGTATAAGCAGTTAAAATACAAACTAATTAACTACATAGGCTCAGCGACCCAAAAAGGATACCTCTGACACAAGTCAAGAGAACGCCATTCTACCCTATTTTGCGTAAATTCACGTCAGTTTCGTGTTTTGAGGGTAGATACGTCTTTTGTTTTTTTTTAAGTTAAAATACTACGTTGAATATTTGAATCCTGCAAAACACCAAGTGGGCGGAACTCTTCAATTCAGTTATATAAGTAGCAACTTTTGTTTGGAAAATTTCAATGTTGGCATTATTAATGTTCCGAGGAAAGTTGGAAGCGTGTTTGATGAATTGTGGTTAGTCTACAATTTAATACTACAAATGTTCTTTTAAATAAACAGTTTAAAGTAAGTTAAGATTTGAAAAAAGCCCTGTGGGCTGAAAACAAATTTTTGGTGGTTTCGGTTTATAAACGCGCGGAAAACGCACGTCGAATGCAAAGTATGAGAATTGCTTTCTTAGACTTACCCGGTACAAAAGCTCCCATTTGCCGGATTCATACCCTATACCTTTCCAATATACCTACTGCAAGAAAGTTTATTTTCTAATAACAAACCCCACATTTTTCCATACAATGTTTACCACAACTTTTATTGGGATTAGGAAAAATGCAATGCTGATACCCTTCCATTTTTGTAAAAAGGAAATTTTAAGTAGCATACTTTAGGTACATAATATATGAAAAGCTCGTACCGTTTTTGTGCAAAACGTTCTCGAAGTGCATAAAACCATGACTGCCATTATAACACTTTTGATACACTACGATGAAGTAACCTGTGCTCCGCCTTTAACACGCAGACACAAACCGACTCTATTTATGCTGATTTCGCAAAGACTTTTGATAAAGTTGGTCATTATATTCTTTATACCAAAGCTCAACATATTGGAATACATGGTTCACTACTTCGATGGCTAAAATGTTACCTTAATAACCGATCTCAATTAGTAAATGTCCGTGGTTTTGATTCTGCTCCGTTTTTGGCTAGTTCTGGTGTTCTTCAAGGATCAAACTTAGGCCCTCTCCTTTTTCTCATATTCATTAACGACTTGTTAGACTCCATACATTGTAATTCTTTAGCATATGCAGATGACATAAAAATATTTAACAAAATCAACAAAATAGATTGTTTAGTACTACAGAATGATTTGTTCTTATTAAATGAGTGGTGGACTAAATGTTAAAAAATGTAGTGTAATATCGCTAACCGAGAACAAATCTTCTATAACATTTAATTACAGTATAAATGGAATATTTTTGCAGCGGGTATCAGTTATGAGAGATCTCGGGGTATGGGTTGATGCAAAACTCTCATTTACACCACACTGTAACCATATTGTTGGAAAAGCTTACAAATTATTGGGCTTCATATATAGAACAATGAAACCATTCAAAAATACAAAAAGTATGTTAACAATTTACTGTGCTTTTTTTAGGAGCTGTCTTGAATTGTTTCGCAGTCTGGTCGCCTTACTATAACACACATAGACCACATTGAAGCTGTTTAGATAAAGTTTTTAAGGCACCTAGCATTCAAATTAAGACTTAAAACATAATAAATAATAATAATAAATATTAGGGGACAATCTTACACAAATCGAACTAGCCCCATAGTAAGCTCAATAAGCTTGTGTTATGGATACTAGACGACGATATATTTAATATTTAATAGATACAAATACTTAAATACATAGAAAACATACATGACTCAGGAACAAATATTCGTGCTCATCACACAAATAAATGCCCTTACCGGAATTCGAACCCAGGACCTCTTGCTTTGTAGGCAGGGTCACTACCAACTAAGCTAAAGTGGTCGTCACAAACATATTTGCAAACATATTTGTAAACATATTTGTAATTATTAGTTTACACTTTATTACCTGACCTAATAAAATAAAATAAGTAAATAAAACCGATGAAAAACAAAGCTAACACGAAAATTATATCAATATTCAATGCAAGTAACATTTTATTGAATATACACCGCTTTAATCTGAAAAATCCACTCAATCAACATCCCGAATGCATGCCTGAGCACGGCATAATCAAAATTCCCTTAAAAAAACAACCATTAAAATCGTACCACAGACTAAAATATACTCTACGTAAATCTTTGCTATCTGCGTGTCTAGTAGTGCTGGAATATGGCGTGGAGTCTGCTGTGGGTGTACGTGAGTAAATTTAATATGGAGTGGTGACAGTGTATTAATCAGGATGTCTGGTGTGTCGGTTCCAGGCTGATGCGCTATCGGATACTCGGCTAATAGAGCTGTGGTACCAGGCACAAGCGGTAGCGCAATTTATTTACTTAATAATAATAAACAATATCGTACGAAATTGACTTTAATTTTTCTTTAAGACGATAAAAAAATATCGATTTTTTTTTAAACTTTCTCATAATCATAACTTTATATTTTTCGTTTATTTCTTCTGTGTTATGATAATTTTGTATTTTCCGATCCATGTGACTATATTATGTTGTAAAATTCAACATTAGACAACATCCCCATTAACGGTCGCGCGCTTATTGCCTCCATTGACTCCTGGCGACCTTAACTGGATTGTCAGACCACCTTGTGGAGGACTGACGTACCCTGTGGATGAATTTTCGTTCGGTATCAGGGATCAGAATTATGTCGGTTCGTTTGCCGTTATAAACAATTATTAGGCGAGTCAACGGAGCGTTTCAACTGCCCTTTGCCGTGTGCTGCCAAATTTTCATATCAATTACACCCACGATAGCAAATACTTTAAATTGAAATGAGAAACAGACGGTTCACTAATATTTTATCATATTCCTCAAAATGCTATACATAAAAATCAAATAATAATACATAATAATAATGCATTTCGATATTACACACAAGAACAGGCAGTTGAAACACTTGAAACGGTCCGTGGCCTTACCCTATCACTTAGTAGTAGAGTCTGTGCGGGAAGAGAATAGGCGTGGCGAAAAATGGAACTAACCTAACCAGTATGGCCACAGAACAGAAAATACGGCACATACGGTACAAAAGCATTACAGTGCCCCCCAAAATTAATCCTATTCTCTTTCCGCACAGACTCTACATGTTAAATCTTATTATTGACAAGATTAAGGGCGCTATTCCACCAGAGATGTCCTATGCTATGTTGCAAGTATGTGCGTTGATATGATAAAAGGTCAGTTCCTGTCGCTTGTACCATCCCCGGCATCACATGGACCGACAAATGACGTATTCGTACATCGAACGCACGAATTTCTGGCACCACCGCTGGGTACTCCACTCGTAGTTTTCCTCACGTTTATGCAACCGTATAATATATGTTTGCGCACTACGATCTGCGTACCGGTTTTATGATTAAGCGTGTTTTCTTTTGATGACTTCATATAATTATTGTATGTAAACACTTGTAAAGCTATGGTAGTCGAGTAGTTCGGACATGCACATTTCATGCAGAGGCCGTAGATCCGAATCGTGGTGCATGCCAATGAGTTTTTGGGAACTTATGTACTAAATATTATTAGATATTTACCATTAGATTTTCGTCAAAGGAAAAACATCCTTTGGAAACCTGCATAAAATAAGAAGTTTAAAGGTGTATGTGAAGTCACCAATCCGCAGTGGGGTAGCGTGGGGACTACAGCCTATTCAGAGATTCTATGAGAGTAGGCCTGTGCCCAGCAGTGGGACGTATATAGGCTGATGTAAACACATTATTCCGCATAATTCAGACAATGGATTTGTACAAAAGCGAACTTATTCGTGTAATGGATCTCTAGTTGGGTCATTATTTGAGCGTTTCAACCGCCTCACTTTCGTGGACACATTATTGTTGAAATTCCGGCAGATTTTAATGTAATTTTAAGGCATTTGTTTGTAGTCCCGGATATGTACCAAATAGCTCGATATGAGACTAAAATCTGAGTGAGGCGGGTGAAACGCTCAAATAATTACCCAGTTAGGTACCAGCTTTTTATCTTCCATTTTCGACCTCTTAAGGCAGCGGTCGGCAGCTTAGCAGCCAAGGGCCACATAGTAGCTAAGGAAATTGACGCGAGCCGCACTTTGTTAATAATTTGTGACTTTATACAATTCGGAATGTAGCGACCGAAATACAGACCGGAATATAGGGCCGCAAGTGAGCGGTTCACGGGCCGCAGGTTGCCGACCGCTGCCTTAAGGGATTGAATTTGATGAAGGTGGTAGAAAATAGAAGAGGAAAAATATTAGGCCATCTCTTACGCCATGAAAACTGGATCAAAGTAATATTGCAAGGAAAAATTAAAGGGAAATGGAAAAGGAGAAGGCCTATAAGAACATATCGATACCTTTAGACACAAAGAGCGTAAGCTTCATTAAAATCTACGGCGCTTACGTCCTTTGAGTCTAAAGGTATCGATTTGGAGCAAATAAAAGAAAAAAATAATGTTTCATCGTATAGAGAAGTGAAAGAAACGGCAAAATATAGATTAAGCTGGAAATTACTCGACAGACAAGAGCCAAGCTCTTAAATTTTATGCTATGATGAAGGGTCATATTAACTAATAAAAATTGTCCGATGCCCTTTCTAAGGTCTTTAAATTTCTCCATACCAAATTTCATCCAAATCGGTTTAGCGGTTTAAGTATGAAAAGCTAACAGACAGAAACAGTTAGTTTGGGTTTGGATTGGATGATGTCTATGTAAAAAAATAGGTACAAATGTATTAGATTCTCTTTATTTTGATTTATAACTATGTTTTAGGCGAATTGACTTATATTCGATCTCTCTTGATCTAAAGAATAATATTTGCTTACTAAGCCGGTAAAAGTATTGCCAACTTAAAAAAAATAAAGTATCCGTTTCAACTCATATTAGGTGAAATAGCAACCTGTAGGCGACGTAATGCGTTTAGGTATTTTGTTATTAGATTTTAAATCATTAGTATAAGTTTATTTCTAGAAATAGTTGTTATTTCCTTCACCTTTAAAATAACACTCCGTTGCCACCGGCTGCCTTATTGTAATCATATTTGAATACCTAAAAATTAATTTACCATAACTAACTCAAGCTGATTAGTGTATACTAACACCCTCTGTTGTAATCAGCGCAAAACAATAAATTTAATTCTTAGAGGGCGCTGGCGTGACGCACATAACCTAAAAATTAGAGTTGAGAGAACGGTTGCATGCGCTCACCTATCGCGACACGCGAGCGCTTTTGAATTTGTATTCTCGGATTCAGTGTTTTTAATCATTTTCCACCTGCGTACCCAACAATAAGCTGGTCTTCGAACCGAATCACTGTACCGTGGATATGTGTAAATGTTTAATACGCCGCCGAAAATGGTTCTTACACGAAGGCAACAAGAGCTGGTCCGCCAAGCGTCATCAGCCACGCAATCGCAACCTGATATACCGTCAGCGCCGTTGAATGAAGAATCTGGGTGCTCCAAAGCTGAAGTCAAGCCTAAACTAGCTCCACCATCACTACCTCCACCAGCACGTTCTGTCGCCAGCACCAGCAAGAGGTCAACAGCATCGTCAGTGGCAAGGCGTAAACAACTGGAGTTGCAAGCGGCTGAGGCTAAGGCCCGAATCCAGATGGAGCTGATTGATAAGCGTCTAGAAGCCGACCTAGCCGCTGCCGACGCCGAGGATCAAGAGCAATCTGACGTTGCAAACTTGAGTGACGTACCTGATCGAGTGTCAAACTGGTTGAACCAAGAACAACATGTTGATGAGTACCACCCTCTCGCTCCACCCCAGCCGGTCGCACCCGTTACCGACCGTGCAGCACGAGCGCAGCACGTGGACACCGCCAGCAGCATACTGGACTTGGCAAACACCTTAAAAAATATGATGGACCAATCATCATCGCAACGAGAAGAGCGTTTACTAAGCCGTCTCGCCACTCCACGAGATTTGCCAACCTTCAGTGGAGACAGCATCGAGTGGTTACATTTTAAAAACGCATACGACGAGTCAGCTGCTACGTGCACTTTCACCGAGTACGAAAATCTGGCTAGACTTCGACGCGCGCTGCGAGGTGAAGCTAAAGAAGCAGTCACTGACCTACTGATTGGCAACACTTCGTCTACCGATGTCATGCAAGCTCTCGAACTTAAATATGGACGAGCCGAAACCATTATTTGTAACTTGACATCACAATTACGTAAGTTACCACCATTACCTACAAATTACCAGCAAGATTTAGTCAACTTCGCTACAAAAGTAAACAACTGCGTTGCTACTATCCGTGCGCTAAAACAGAATGACCATTTACGCAACCCGGAGCTCGCGGCAGCTGTAACAAGTAAATTACCGAGCACACTCTTGGGGAAGTGGTCTGAATTTGCGTATGAGAAGATACTAGCTGGTGATTCGAAGCTAGAATTACTAGCACAATTTTTACGAAAAGAAGCTGAGATGACCCTTGTTACTGGTGCTGTGCAGCCACGTGAGTTCAAGAAGCCAGCGCCAACCGAGCCTTCATTTAAGCGACCTGATGATAAAAATCGTTATTCGCGCCCCATACTTACGACTATGCGCACTGAAAATAATTTGTGTTCATTTTGCAAGAAAGGCGCACATGCATTGCCAGAATGCCGTGTATTTAAACGAGCTATGCGTCGAGATAAGTGGAAGTTTGTTAAAACACAAAGGCTGTGTTTCAAATGTTTAACCGCACGCCACGATATAAACACTTGCGATGGTCCTGTATGCGACATAGAAGACTGCGGCTTAAACCACCACCGCCTACTTCACTGGAAGAATGCGGCATCTACGGTGTCGTCAAACGTGGCATGTAACGAAGAACCGAGCGCGCCGCCCGCGCCGCCCGCGCCGTTCGCGCCGTTCGCGCCGCCGCGCGCCGCCGCCGCCGCCGCCCCCGCGGGCGCCGATGCTACCGTAGCTCACGTCGCGACATCCGGTACTAGTGTGACGTCCGAACCGGAAGGAGACGTACTATTAAAAGTAGTGCCCGTGAAGTTGTGTGGACCCAGTGGTGAAGTACAGACTTACGCCTTACTCGATGACGCAGCGTCTGTGTCAATTATTGACTCTGATCTAGCCGACGAACTAGGTTTAAAGTGCGTAAGTTCAAGTGCGATACGTTTCATAGACGCGTTCGGCCTAGAAGTGTTTCAATCCGATGCACCTAAAGTGCGTAGCAAGATAACTGGACTGGACAATGATTCGTTTTACGATATAAGTTTACGTAAGGTTTCTAAGTTAAATTTGCCTCCGCAAAACTTGTCAGCTGTAAATCAAATCACTTGCGATAATTTGTCAGAAATTAAGAATGCCGTTTGTAAAGAACGCGTAGTGCCCCGTTTGCTGATCGGTGAGGATAATTATTATGTAATTGCACCTCTCGAAATAATTCATGGCGGAAAAAATGCTCCATATGCAACTCGCTGTCGCCTGGGATGGTCCGTTCACGGCTACTGTGGTCGCGCTCACTCCTTCGTGTCACAGGTAAGTCACAATGTTTGCCATCTCGCTCACTCTAATGATGGGATCGACAGTACTACGCCAGATATCAATGCACTGAACGAATTGATTAAACGATCATATTCTCTTGACTCTTTAGGAATTTCGACCTTATGTCGTGAGAATAAGGCACATCTGCGTGCCATACAGATTTTAGACGAAACTGCCCGACTCATTGATAACCGGTGGGAAGTAGGTTTGCCATTTAAACAGGACAACTTTACCATGCCCGATACCTATAACTATGCGTTATCTCGGATGCAAACCTTATTACGTAAGTTCGAGAAAGATCGCTTCTACGGCGATAGGTACGAAAAGGAAATAAACAAGTTATTGTCCGAAGGGTACGCGCGTGAGGTGCAGGAAAATGAACCGTCAGTCAAACACATATGGTACGTTCCACACTTTGGGGTACAAAACCCAAATAAACCGCTTAAATTAAGATTGGTTTTTGATTCCGCGGCAAAAGCTACGCACAATAATATGTGTTTGAATGATTATCTCATTACTGGACCTGACCTTTACAATTCACTCTTATCGATGATGTTAAAATTCCGCGAGAATGAGTTTATTATTATAGGGGACATTAAAGACATGTTTTTACGTGTTAAAATACGTCCAGAGGATCAACATGTCTTCCGATTTCTGTGGCAAGCGTCCGCTACTGCGCCGATTAAAACTTATGTAATGCAAAGTTTGATCTTCGGCGCCACATGTTCGCCATTTATTGCGCAATATATAAAAAATAAAAACGCGCTTAAATATGAGGACCAGTATCCCGAAGCCGTCCAAGTCATATTAAATTCTCATTATATGGATGATTGTTATTATTCTACGAATAGTGAGAAAAATGCCATAAAATTAGTGAATGATATTACGTACATACATCAACAAGGCGGCTTCGAGATTCGTGGTTGGTCGAGTAATAGTAAAATTGTTTTGAACGCGATCCCGACCGAGGCGCTTGCGCAGTCTGCCGTGCAATTTAAGGATGGAGCTACGAATATGAGTGAGCGCACTCTCGGGTTGATGTGGCATCCCGCGGACGACACATTTAGTATTAAAGTATCGACTGACCAAATTCCTCCTGAAATAGCTAACGGCAGCGTTCCACCGACCAAAGCTAAAATGCTTAGCATAATTATGTCTATTTATGACATACACGGATTTCTTTCTCCGTTTATAATAAAGAGTAAAATTTTATTTCAAGATGTACATCGAAGCGGAGTAGATTGGAAATGCCTCATCCAATCGGAAGAACATACTCGTTGGACACAGTGGCTCGACGAGTTAAAACAGCTGGAGTCGCTGCGTATTCCGCGATGGTACTTACGCGCTGGCTCCTGGACTCCATGCTATGACTTCCCGTCTACTTCTTCAGAGTGTCAGAAGATTATAGACACCCAGCTTCACATTTTTTGTGATGCTTCAATTAAAGCGTACGCTACGGTAATATATTGGCGTTTTACGCGCGCCGACGGTTGCGTACTTGTTTGTTTCGCAGCTAGCAAGAGCCGCGTCACTCCTCTGCGCCCCGTATCCGTTCCTAGATTAGAGTTGCAAGGAGCACTGATAGGAGCGCGCCTCGCCAAGACTATAACTACAGGACATAAAGATGTACTACCAGGTAAGCGACATTTTTGGACAGATTCGAGCACTGTTCTTCAATGGATCCGAAGCGACCCCAGGAGCTACAAGCCATACGTCGCGCACAGACTTGGCGAAATTGATGAGCTCACTAACGTAAACGAGTGGCGTTACGTGCCATCTAACTTGAATATAGCCGATGTAGCTACCAAACCCGACAGTCCGCCGCTTAAATACGATGACGTGTGGTTTCAGGGCCCAGCGTTCTTGCGGCGATCCGAGGAGCACTGGCCGAAGGACTTGAAGCACACGAAGGTGGTCGAGGAGGCTACCTGTGAAAAAAGAAATATAAATGTAATAAGTACACAACAAGTTTACTTACCTGTACCCGACGAGGAACGTTTCTCCAGCTGGATCCGACTGGTGCGTACTGCTGCAAGAGTAATATATTTTATTAAAATATGTCAACAAAAATGCAAGGAAAGGAAAATTAACCAAAAAAGAAGGAGAAAGGGAGAGAAAAAGGATACAGTACAGTTGGATTGCGAAATGATGAGGATTGCTGAAAAAAATATAATTAAAAAGTGTCAGAAAGATACTTTCGCCACTGAGATTGCCTGTTTAGAGCGAGGAGAATCTTTGCCTTCTAACAGCCGCCTACTCAAGCTTACTCCATATTTGGATGAAGATGGAGTGCTGCGCGTTGGTGGACGCATAGATCAGATCGTAGGAATTGATGTAGCAACTACACGACCTCCTATTCTGGATGGTAAACACAGAACCACGCGTCTCTTAGTGGAACACTATCACCGACGCGCCATGCACACAGTGCATGAACATGTCGTGAACGAGTTGCGCCAGTCTTACTGGATTGTAAATCTACGCCCGACTGTACGCGGCGTCGCAGCGCGCTGCCTGTTTTGTCGTTATCGGCGCGCTCGGCCGCAGCCGCAGCGTATGGGCGATCTCCCTGCTGCGCGCTTACAGCATAATAGAAGACCCTTTACGTTTACAGGAATTGATTTTTTTGGACCCATGGAGACAACAATAGGTCGCGGGAGACAGAAAAGATATGGTATGTTATTCACGTGTCTCACAGTTCGTGCCATACACATTGAGATAACCGAGTCGCTAAGTACGGATTCGGCTATAATGGCACTTAGACGGATGTCAGCCCGCCGCGCAACCCCGCTTGTTATTTATTCAGACAACGGCACGAACCTGCGGGGGGCCGCCAACGAGCTGAAGAGAAGCCTGGAAGAGTTAAACTTCGATAGACTGCGAGAAGACGGAGCCGTGCGAGGCATCGAGTGGCGATTCGTTCCACCCGGAGCTCCCGAAATGGCCGGAGCTTGGGAACGGATGATCCGTACGGTGAAGGGAGCCCTGAAGGTTATCCTGAAGGAGCGCGCACCTCATCCGGAAACCCTGTCCACCTTTATGGCCGAAGTAGAAGCCCTCGTGAACAGCCGTCCTATCACGCACGTATCGACGGATCCCGGCTACCCTGAGGCCTTAACGCCCAACCATTTTTTGATAGGTAGTTCATCTACCGGGCCCGCCTTTGGTAAGTATGATGACGCAGACCTTAGCCTCCGAAAGAGGTGGCGTGTAGCTCAGTGTCTTACCGATATGTTTTGGGTTAGGTGGACTAAGGAATATTTGCCCACGCTCCTACCCCGTCAGAAATGGACAAAAGAGGCTAGATCGTTACAAGTAGGTGACTACGTAGTGCTGGTCGATCCCAATTTAGAGCGCGGTTCCTGGCGGCATGGAGTGGTGAGCGCGGCGCACGCAGGCCGTGACGGCCGGGTCCGCGTTGTCGACGTGCGTACGCGCCTGGGCGTGCTGCGCAGGCCGGCCACACGCGTCGCATTGCTGTCCCCAGTAGATTGTTAGTGCTTGACAGCACTAAGGGGCGGGATTGTAGGCGACGTAATGCGTTTAGGTATTTTGTTATTAGATTTTAAATCATTAGTATAAGTTTATTTCTAGAAATAGTTGTTATTTCCTTCACCTTTAAAATAACACTCCGTTGCCACCGGCTGCCTTATTGTAATCATATTTGAATACCTAAAAATTAATTTACCATAACTAACTCAAGCTGATTAGTGTATACTAACACCCTCTGTTGTAATCAGCGCAAAACAATAAATTTAATTCTTAGAGGGCGCTGGCGTGACGCACATAACCTAAAAATTAGAGTTGAGAGAACGGTTGCATGCGCTCACCTATCGCGACACGCGAGCGCTTTTGAATTTGTATTCTCGGATTCAGTGTTTTTAATCATTTTCCACCTGCGTACCCAACACAACCCTTATCCGTTACTCGTATTGATAAACATAATAAAGTTCCCTCTAAAGATAACATTGCCCTCATTTCGCCCTTCAAATTGTCAGACTTTATTTGTGTTGTCAGCAGAATACAGAACAAGTATAAACACTCCGAGCAAATACTTGGAACAAGTAAAAATACTCGAGCGGGAAAACATAGCGTTTCTGAAAACAATCGAAACTTGGCAAGTTCGTCAACGCTGAGATAACAACCAATTGGTATGGATTTTAGATTCAGTTAAGTTCAGATGCGTCATTTAAAAAAAACCGGCCAAGTGCAAGTCGGATTCGCACACGAAGGGCTCCGTACCACCTTCGAGCAAAAACGCCCAATATACACGTTTCTTGTATGGAGACCCCCTTTTATTTTGTTTTTATTATTATTTCGGTATATCTTTATTTTCTTAGATTAGGCTTTTTACAATATATATATAAAAAGTAAAATACAAACTGAAATTACAAAATATAAACACATTATAAAAAACCTAACCTAGGGTGCCGCCGGCAGCGGGGCGGGGCCCAGGCTACCGGTGGTTAGGGCCGCAGAGAGAGGAACCTCCTGACGATGCGCGCCGTGTCCAGAAGAACCGCTTTCTGTATCTGACCCTTGATCCAGCCATCTAGCGAGAGTCTCTTGAGATGGTGATCGAGACTCTTCGCTATAAGTCCGTTCGCCGAAACGACTATCGGAACAATGATCGTCGAATCAACATCCCACATGGCGGTAATCTCGTGAGCCAAGTCAAGGTACTTGCTGAGCTTGTCCTTCTCGGCCTTCACGAGGTTCTCGTCATGGGGGATGGTGATGTCGACGAGCACTGCACGGCGCTTGGATCGGTCTATCAGCACGATATCAGGCTTATTGGCTACAATAGTCCTGTCCGTGATGATAGATCGATCCCAATAGAGCGTGGCGCGACCATTTTCGAGAACCGGCGTTGGTGCGTACTTATAGTACGGCACCTCAGACCCCACAAGACCATATCGAACAGCAAGTTGCTGGTGAATGATCCTGGCTACTTGATTATGTCTGTGCAAGTACTCGCCGTTAGCTAGATGGGAACAACCGGAGATAATATGCCTGATAGACTCTCCGGGACGGCGGCATGCCCGACAGATGTCGACCGTACCGTCCTTCAGGATATATCTCCGGTAGTTGTTCGTCATCATAACTTCGTCCGCAATTGCACAGACAAAACCTTCCGTTTCCCCGAAGAGATCACCGAAGCGTAGCCAGTTCACCGACGCGAGCAGGTCTACATCGGGCCCCGTGAGGGCCTTGTAGAACCGCCCGTGTAGCTCCTTACTCTTCCATATGTCCTTGCGGTCGTCGGTGCTAAGCACCTTAGGTCTACGCCAGTTCTCGTTTGCCAAGGAAAGAGGAGTAAGGCTTCTGTCTACTGCTACTACATCGCGATGTATCCCACATTCGTTGTTTAGGAAGTACTCCCTGAGGCTGCACACCTCGCGGTTATGGAGGTCCTTGGCGTTTAAAAAGCCACGGCCGCCACACTTACGCGGGATGTACAGTCTCATAACTGACGAGCGTGGGTGTAGCATGCGGTGTGTAGTGAGCAGCACACGGACCCGCCTATCCAGGGCGTCCAGCTCAGTCTGAGTCCACCTTAGTATGCCAAAGGAGTAAGTGAGCAGGGGCATCACCCAAGCGTTGAAGGCCCGCACCTTGTTGCCGCCAGACAAAAGACTGTTAAGTACTTTTGTCAAGCGACAGAAGAAGCGCTCCTTCACCGCCTGTATAGTGTCCCTGTCCGCAATACTCAAGGCCTGTGACATACCAAGGTACTTGTAGGTTTCAGCCTCGGAGATAGACCTGAGAGTCATTGTCTCGGAAAGTTGCAAATTCGGGGAATTTACGACTTTCCCTCGTTGTACATGCATGACCGCACACTTATCTACACCAAACTCCATTTTGATGGCGCTACTGAAGGTTTCTGTGACCTTCAGTAGCTCCAGCAAGTCTGGGCGTTTGGGTGCAAATAGCTTGAGGTCGTCCATGTACAGCAGATGAGAAATGACCTCACCCCCTCTCCGAAGCCGACAGCCCAGTCCTGACTCCTTCAGCAGAGTGCTGAGTGGGTTCAGGGCCAGGCAGAACCACAGGGGACTCAGACTGTCACCCTGGAAAATACCTCTCTCAATCCTTATAAAGTCATGCGGACCAGGGGGGCCATCTCTACCGCCTGGTTGACGAAGGACTGTGGTCCACTGCCTCATACATGCGCCTAAGAAGGATTTTAAAGCTGTATTGATTTTATACAGCTCCAAGATCCTCTCCAGCCATGAATGAGGCACCGAATCATAGGCCTTCTTGTAGTCAATCCAAGCAGCCGAGAGAGACCCCCTGTCCCGCCGGACTTGTTGGCAAATGGCCGTGTCGATGAGGAGGAGCTCTTTAGTACCACGTGACCCAACCCTACATCCATTTTGAGAGAAGGCCATAACGTTGTTCGCAACAATGTGCGAGTTGATTTTTGATCTCAGAATGGATGTAAGGAGCTTGTACAGCGTGGGCAAGCACGTGATGGGTCGATAATTCTTCGCTTCCGTGGTACTACCGGACTTGTAGAGCAGGAAGGTAACACCTGTTGTTAGGAAAGATGGTAGGGAGCCGAGCTCAAGGGCTTGTTGGAATTGTGTTGCCAAGCGTTCATGTGCGCATCGAAACCACTTAATCCAGAAATTGTGTAACCCATCCGGCCCAGGACTTTTCCAGTTCTGGGTCGCACGAGCCGCACAACTCACGTCATCGGGGCTGATGGTAACAGCCCCCATGGTTTCGATGGGCTCACATTCTCGCTCAACAACAGTCATCCACTCGCCCTCGGTGTGCACGACTGGCGCCGACCAGATACTACGCCAGAAATTAATCATGGCGGTAGGATCCGGTAGTTGCCCGTCGGCCACACGTTGATCGGCTCCCTCCCACTTTCGGTATACCTTCCTTTGGTCACTCTGAAAGAGACGATTCTGCTGGTATCGATCCACACGCTCTCTATAGCGGCGAATACGGCTTGCCCATGCATAGACTTTCTGCTTCAGGAAATCTATGCGCTCCGTGACACATGCCATGTAGTCGCGGGGTCTGATATCAGTCCCCGCGAAGGCTTGCGTCACGAAACGCATAACACGGGGGCGGTTGTTACCCCCCCTGAAGCAGATCAGCTTTGCAATGAGAGTCCTAAACGTGCTGATACGCCGCTCGATCCGTACTTGCCAGGCGGGGACACCCCCGGCGGTCCGCGGCGCTCGGTCAGCGTCCGGGAACTTGACGCGAGCGACGCGGCACGCCGCGATGGCCCCACAATACATGATCGAGTGGGTATCAGCGAGATCTTCGCTAGCCCGCATATACGGGTCTAGCAAAGCGTTTAGGGCTGCCACTAGCGCTAGATTACGTCTATTCGTGGGCAGGCGAGGTAACCGCGGCCTAGAGTCTGCCGTGGATCGGTACTGCTCAATCGCCTCTTCCAGAGCCCTCCTCAATTGCTCATTGGCCTGGGTACTTACACTACTCACGCCGTCGTCCTCGTCGGCAGGAGGATCCCCCCGCGGCGCCCCCGGCGCCAGGTCGGGTGCTGGCACCAGGACCGGCGATGTAGCGGGCGGATTCCGAGTCGAAGTGGAGGCCGCGCGAGTAGCAAGCACTTCCAGGCGCAATCGATCAAGTGTCGCGTCATCGAGCCGCTTCAGCCGCTGGATGGCGCGCACCTGATCCGATAACCGTTGCGCAGACACGTCGATGGCCGGTTCAAGAGTCTGAAACAGAAGCAGCACCCGGTCACGGTACGCTGTCAGGCTAGTACCTCCCTCTGTGGCCCCATAGTAGGCGCGCATGCAGTTCTCATTCATGGCTTGAGACCATCGCATGCGACGCACTATACCACCGGTAGCGGGAGCCGTAAGCGGAGCAGAGTGCCCCGCAGGCCCCAAGCGTGCCGGCAGCGGTGGCCGTCCACGTTGCGCAGGTGGTCGCGGCGGCGGGGGCGGCGGCCCGCGCGCGTCCTCGCTCGACTCGCTGCTGGTGTCGGGGGCAGTCGCGAACTCTTCCCCCGACGACGATACTGAGGAGCCGGACGGCACGGGCGATGGTGGTGGGCGTGCGTTTGTGGCCGCTTGTGCTCGCCGTCTCGTAATCATACTGATTCTTATTTATGTATTCGCCATTCTTGCACGTTGCAGTTGTGTTTTTAAATAAAAAATTCACAAATTCCGTGGCAAAAAGCGTTTAAAATACATTTTTATCAAAATATAAACAGAGACGACGTTTTTATTATTTATTGTTATAGTGGCAATAAAATACACATTTTGTTAAAATTTCATGTTTCTATCTATTACGGTTCAAAGATAGAGAGAGCCATTGACAGACAGTGGAGGCTTACAATTAGTAATGGGGTTCCGATGGCAC
Source organism: Eudemis profundana (assembly GCA_947034925.1). Lineage (NCBI taxonomy): Eukaryota > Metazoa > Arthropoda > Insecta > Lepidoptera > Tortricidae > Eudemis > Eudemis profundana. The sequence continues at coordinate 19,797,910 of OX344805.1, read as the reverse complement.
CCTTCGGGTACGGAACCCTAAAAACTACTATTGTAGCATATTGATCTATAAATACTAATTGCTTAAAAGTAATATAGGTAAATATCAACTGTTACCATTTATCTATCCCGTGACCGATGTTCGGCCTCCCATATCCCCACAACCCACATTGTGGGGGGCCTACTCACTTTGCCTTTTCCAGTGCGTAAAGATAAAAAGATAAAAGATCATTTATTCACGTAGGATTTTTCAATCAATTTTGCAGTGTCAGTGACGGCGTGGCACTGGCAATAGACCGACAATATAAGGTTTTATCTACCTACTAATGCGACAGCGCTATAGCGGCATCGGTGACGCCAGTGTCACTATGCTCGGAATTGTACATTAGACGTTCAACACTCATCGATTCAAGCTATTTTCTCTACAATTCAATACAAGTGTTTTTTTTTTGGGTGTTCAGCACGCTTGTGGTGTGGGTGCACGGTGTGTTTTATTAAACCAGCATCCTGGGAGCCGTTTCACAAAGCTACAAGTTACAATTTTACAAGTGTAAACTAGCAACATTGGTCAAAAAAGTCGCTACAAGCGTTTCACGATGATACTTTTCCACAATTTGTAAAATTTAAGTTACAAGTGTAAATTCTGGACCATAGACCTTTTTTATATTTTATTGAAATTGCTTCAATCGAACTAGCGTTTCTCGAAGATTTTTTTAGATTGTTAACTTGTAGTTGTAAAATAGTAAAATAATCTACCCAGCTTCCGAGTTAGGTAGACTTGTAAATTATAAGAGTTGATGTAAAGAAATCTATGCTGAACGGTGGAAATCTACTAATATAATCTATAATAATAATAAAACCGTAGAAATACTATGTTTGTACATAAAAGATTTCCCAAAAAATTATCTTGGGAGAATTAAAAATCTATCTATACGTATTGTGATAAACTCGTGGAAATTTGATTCGTAAAACCTTTCGAATATGGCACAAGTCCTAAAGCCTGTGCCTTGGAGTGTACGGCTTTTCACGCATGGGCCTTTATACTTTTTGTGACGGTGGCTAAAATTCCCCAAAAATTGCCTTTTTCATATGCAATGCACACTTCTTTTAGAAGAGTAACCTTTTTATTTCCGTGTATTTCGTACTCTAAATTCAATTATCACAGTAATAAAGTGTTACAGTCAATTCCATTGAAATAAAAGAAAATTTCAACCGACTTATGAGACATATAGATTATAAATATATCTGGATTTCACATAAAGAAACCTCAAAACATCAACAAACTTTTTTTAAACCGTAATGTGATAGAGATTTGTTAAATCAAGATGTCATTTACTTGTAGTCGAGATTACCTTACAATTTTACTATTCTAACATGGACGGCTGCTTTCGATCCGAGAAACACTGGTACTTGTAAATTGTAACTTTTTGCGCTTGTCACTTGTGAACTTGTAACTTGTAGCTTCGTGAAACGGGGCCCTGGTGACATGTATTTTATTATTTTTTCATTAAAACCGTCAAGTAGATATACCTGACTGTAACTGAAATTTGTAAAAAATATGTAAGATACTGTTAAAATAATAAACAAAATAAGGAAATATGTTAAAGTTTTGAGTTTGACACCTAACTTGTATATTTGTTTATGAGCCTGCAAAGTTGGGTGGGTGGGAAAGTCCATTTTAAAAATATAAAAATATTAAAAATGAATAAAATCATTAAATAACCCATCAAATATGTGGTAACTCTTGTTGTTCAACCGTTACGATAAACGAAAGTTTTAACTTAGTTGCAGAACAAATTTCTTCATTTCCCCGTATGACTTCGTGACGTCACGTTATAATGGGCTTCAGTGGGAAGCGTTTCAGCACGTATTTGGTTAAGTCTAAAAATGTTATTTTTACAGTGTAGTATCTCGGAGAGTCTTTATGATATTGAAGTGTTTTTTTTTTCACTAAGTAATATTTCTATTATTAAGATATGTTTCTAAAACATAACACAGAAAGAAGTTGTCAAATAGTTAATTCAAGCTGAAATCGCGTGTTTGGCTCTTGTATAAAAAAATGAATTTTTCAAAGGTTTTAACGCATCTACTATTGCGTTCATCGTCCAGGCTATCGCGATTAGTGCGTGCCGTGGAGTTGCCAACTCCAATAAACGTCTTTTTCCCCTAATGAGGGGATATCGGGGAAAAAGTTTCATTACCACGGGGGATCAAAGTGCGATTGCCATCTGTTTTCAACTTGTGGCAAGGGTTGGGGCCTTCCTTGATGAACTTGCGACTATTTGTGGAAGCCAATTCTTGTGAGGACGGATTTTATTGCTCAGCGTTGGTAAAGTGGTAAGGGAGTATATATAATGTAAAGGACTACACAAGGACCTTAAAATAAATAGCCGGACGGAGCCTCGCCAATAGAGCACTGAAGGCATTTTTAGTCCGCCGGCTGCTTGTACTTATGAGCCGCACGCACACATCAACTAGTTTTTTTTTCTTTTTGCGAGCAGCGCGTACATATGTAGCCGGTGGACTCGGTCGTTCCCAAAATACTGCATTTTTAAAATACCAGATTTTTAAAATACCAGATTGTGGATATATCAGATTCTCCTTATACAAGATTCCCAAAATAATACATTGAACAAAATCATTTAGATCCTTGAGTAACTTACAATTTTATAATCTAGTGTAACGGGAATGTGATAAAGACAGGAATCTGATAAATCGAGAATCTGCTATTTTTTAAAATCTGATATTTTGGGAATGAGATGAGCGGGCGGACTAAACATGCTTCAGTTCTTTGTTAGCGAGGCTCCGTCCGGCAATTTATTTTAAGGTCCTTGGTTCTACGATATTTGTCGGCAAGAGAGTTGAGGTGAATGATTACACACACAACTACACGGAGTACATATTGCAAAAAAGGTAGTGAGTGAATTAACGAATGAGTGAATGCATGATTGCATTTATATTTCCGACAAATAGGTAAAACAAACAGCAGGAAAATATACATATTATGAAGTTTTACTAGTATTGGTTTAATCTCTTTGGTTTTTACGATTCATATACTCATCTACCTACATCTATACTTTATTCCTTTACAACCGAACCTTGATAATGCGAGCTTGGATAATTAATTAATTTACTGTCAATAAAGTTAACATTTAATTATAATTGACACGATCATATCAGCCCGCGCGTAAATGGTTATCCAGAGGTTCTTGAACTTTTTTTGGTCACGAACCACCTACATAATGTCAAAAACCTTACGGACCCTTTCCGAATAGGTACAATCAGAGAAAAATAAAATCAAGGGTACATGAAAGTTTGTGTTGTATGCATAGCCACGGACCCCCATGGACCACAGTTTAAGAAACCCTGGGTTATGTTCGGTGCACATGCACCAAACATGTGACACGGGCCGCGGCGACCTACTTACGCCATATCGGCGATTCAATGCATATTTCGGAGCCGCCGCGACCGGGTGCATTCAACTAACATTTTTAACATTTTTGTAACATTATTACTTTAACCTGTGCTTTATAAATAAACATATTGAAAACTTAATTCCGGACTTCTTAACAAATCACTCTCACACACTCGCACCCCCAACATTTTGGTCCTTCGAACAAAGTACCTCGCGCGTCGGTGCTGGCCTAAGTGTTGACGGGGGAGGTGCATGAACTAGCAGAACATTTGGGTAGTGCAGTGTGCAGTAGTAGTGGACTTAACAGTGGTAGCAGAGGTGGAACAGCAGAGGTGAACTTTCATCAGTTCGGGGTCAGGTGATTTCAACGACAGGAGACATTCAAGTAAGATCTTTCCATATTTTATAACACTAACATCGAGATGTCTGATTCCGTACAAGAAAATCAGTACTTGATAGAGGAGGAAATTAAGTCAAGTTTAACAAACTTTAAAAAAGATGGAGCGGAGAGAAAGGCTAATGAAGAGTATCTACGCAGGAAATTAAACAAGTTAGAAGAGTTATGGAAAGAATTTCAATTCAATCATGAAAGGCTGAGTATGGAGGCAAGCCAAACAGATACCTATTTTACAGAGAAACATTACGAAGTGACGAAGGAAATGTATGGTGTTCTGAAGCAATTAATTCATGAAGAGTATCGCAAAATCAAAGGAAGCGCACCGACTTTGATGAGACCTGAACGAAAAGGAGATAAATCACAGGCGGGCTCGAACATGGACGGACAAGGGTCGTCAAAACCACAAGAGGAGGGAGTGGGTCCACGCAACCACGCACAGGGGCCACTTGATTCATTCAGACAAACAATAATCGAACAAGCGGAGCAAGGGACGTACAAAAGTCAAGGAGTCCATAGTCGCATAGATGAGGCACTTCGCAAGCAAGAGGCGAACTTTAGAGCATTTCAGAGAACAGTGAGTAACATTAACATAGAGACGCTCTCTGCTAAATGGGAGTATGAAGACGCATTGAAAGCATTGAACACCAGATGGGCAGCGATCGATGCGCTCCACTTAGAGATCGATAGCGAGTTGAATGGCGAAAATTTAACATATGAGGACAGTTTTGCGAGGTATGAGGCTCAATACAACATTTTGAAGAAAAATATCAACAAACAGATGTGGTCAGTGTCGCATAGGGAAAAAACTACCCCTACTCTAGAGATTCCGATCTTCAACGGAAATTACAATTTATGGGTCTCATTCAAGGACTTATTCTCCGAGGCTATTCACACTAACCCTACATTATCGAATGCGCAAAAGATGCAGTTTTTAAAATCCAAACTCAGAGGCGAAGCCGAGAGGCTTATTCAACATTTGCCCATTACATCCGAAAACTACTTAACTTGCTGGGAAATTCTCAATCATCGCTATGATAACAAAAGGATGATATTTACGTCACACATGAACATCTTATTTAGCCTGTAACGTTCGAGGCCTTATTATATTTAATAATAGTCCACGACTCAAAGCCACCCCATATAATTATAAAATGATAAGATTTTATTATACAAGTATATTTTATTGCACTTCAAATCCACATAGTAAGAATTTACAAAATCAGACAACAACAGAGTACAGGTAGTCTTAATTGCTTAAGAGCTATTACAATAATAGTTTGCTTTGAATACAACTTATGGCCAATCTGTGATCTATAGAGTCAGGACAACCCGTTCTACGCTGTGAAATAATTACTAGCAACCCAAGAACTTTTCGATTAAGTGAGAACTCGGTAAAAGATACCCTCTTTTAATATAAAGATGAATAAATGATTGTAAAATAAGTGTTGAGAACATTTTACTTGAAAGTTCTAATTTCTAGGTTGAAAGTACAAGTCCATAAAGAAAACTAGACAGATATAGAATCACAAATTAGTGTAATGATGCGAAATAAGGTAAAGGAAAAGTAAGTATAGAATACTCATAAAGGAATGAAGCCAGGTATTCGTCTGTAGTCAGTATAAGCTTAGTGGTCATGTCAGTCAGGGTATGTCTGAATTTACCTAAGTGTAGTTAATGAACTCTAGAGTTTAAAGGGCCATTGGACGCCGTCACCTCCTCCGGCGACGTCAGCGGAACTGCGGCCTGTTGCTTGGTCGTTCCCTACTGCCCAGCCTAGAAGAGGCTATTAGAGTCCATTAATGACTAGCTCAAAAACTAGTCTTTCCTTGAGAGGAGATTTCGCAAAAGGGGTAACAACTTTGTAGCACCGTTCCGACAACACACTCCTGTACTTCAGGAAGACAGGGTATCCATCAAACCAGGCTATATTATGAGACAGCTAAAACAAAATATACTCTAGATGCGAGGTGCTAATATATAGCCCCTTTTCCTCACATAATATAATTTACCACTGCATTCAAACCATGGGCAATATAGACAGAAAAATGCAGCTAAATATCTGTCCGCCGGTAGGCATTACTTTCGTATTGTCATGTCAAAACGTCTGTGTCTGAAAGTTGGATGAAATCCTCCTTTCTGAATACCTTGGAAAAAGATCATAAATCATCCCCTAAGCATGTTAACTCTCACGAGATGTTTTCACCGAGAAAGGCTCTTTCAAAATCTAATCAATTAGAAAACTAGTGAGATCCCGACAAGATCTGAATTCTTGATTCAATCTTACGTAAACCAGACTCTTGAGCCAGAGATACGTATCGGAAATCTTACTAAAAGTGAGTCCTTGGACCCGTGTATCTTCTGGCTAATTGGTCCAAATGCAGGGAACTAGCCTTGGCTATTGTACCCTCTGACGTATCAGGCAAGATCAAATCACCACAAGACACACGAACTTTTCAATTTTAGAGAAATAGAATTAAGCCATCTCAGATTAAACACCCATAAGAAATAATTAAATTATAACTATCCACAGTCTTTTATCGACTGTCAATGTCAATCTCTGTTCTATACATGAGTCCAAATTCATTTAACTAAAGTTAAGTTTCAAAACTTATTATGCAATTTTGTCTCTTAAGACAACTACGTAAGAATCAAATTAGATGTACTTTGTCAAACAATTTGAAGTTTATCAATAAAAGTTACAACTCTGAAAAGAATATTAGAATGTCGAACAGAATGTTGCCAAGATAATGTTACTAATACATTTAATGCATGTTTTAATTCCCAACCCCAGAAATTACAGAAATATTTATTTAATCCAAATTCAATACAAAAGTGTCAATAAACGACTAAGTTCCGTTCTATATAAATTTTACAGAGCAATCTATCAATACACTCATTATTTGCCATCGTAAAGAAAATACTCACACATAAAAACAGAAATGAAATAAAACTCTGATCTTACCAACTCCATAAGTAAAACCTAGGATAAATAGAATTAGTATACACATTAACCAAGGAATCAGTCCTCCGTACGCGAATACAGAATGCTTCATTATATTCGCGTAATGATGAACTCTAATCTAAAGCAATAAATCAATTTGAATTTATTTATATAAATATATACTGTTTTTAGACCAGTCGCTCAACCTATAAGCATTCGGGAAAAGATTTATAGACACCGAAGCGTCTACTTGCCCCAAAAGCTAAAGATTGGCTAAAGCCTAACTACAAATATTTAACTAAGCTACTTGGCCTGTAGGCTACGGCGAGCCCTCGAAACAGTTTATGTTGACACCGTAAGGTTTCCACTGTTTCGGTACCTAGGCTAAAAGAATAAAAGTTCTTACAAAAATCCACGATCTTCAGCAGACTTCCAACCAGCGAGCACTTCAGAACTTCTTCTAGCGATGCACTCCACTACGCCGTCCGTAGGATTTCTTCAACAGTCTTCCAAGCGTTGAGAATTTTTCTTCAGGGTCCTGTTGAAACTTCTGACTTCTTGATGTGTTCTTCGCGGCGGCTCCAGGGATAATCAATCCGACCTCGTTTTGTACTGCTTATATACCCCGAAACAAATGCGAATCGAAATTAATCGAACACATTTCAAATTATAACGGTTTTATTTTTCCGTTAAAAATACCTGCCAGTTTGATTCTTAATGTCAAGTCAACAAAAAGGTTTTATCTTAAAATTAATTTTATGGCTACTGAATTTACACATTGCTTAAGAATTAATTAAAATAACATGATTTTATAATTTGCGTCCTCTAAATTAAAATTTGAAATAAAATTATTCAATCCTTTTGTAGGCCAAAAGGAATGAATATTTCTTCGTCTTGGTTCTGTCAACACTCGTTCGTAACAGATCTAATCTTATTCAAGACATATTTTTAAACGACTAAATGCCTATATTCTAAACTGTCAATTTTTCTATTTAACATAACCTTTAAGTTTCATATTCGCGAATTTCCACCTCGGAATTAACCTTTGTTAAATCCTCCAATTTATCTACGCCAAACCTTTGGATATTTAGTAAATGTATGATAGCCGGATAACGGATAGAGCAAGAACGCAAATTTCACATATTAAAATCATGACACCCTTCATTATTATTACCAATGCAGATCTCAGGTAAGCTTGTCATTTTTACGTCTTTAAACAACAATTTCTCTTAAAATAAACATATCTTAACTAAATTCCGATTTCAAAACACCATTCCTGTATTCCAATATCATCCCGTGGTTGATAATTTAAGCCTTCCAAAATCTCAATTCAATACATAATAAAATTCTATTCTAGTTAATAAAATTAACAGTTTCAGTGGAAATCACATAGTTAGATCCAAAGACCCATTTTATCTATAACTTTGACGAGACTGTGTCTAATATTCCTTCCAGAAAATCAACAATTACTGCGGTGCGTTACTTCAAGAAAGTCGCTGCATATGTTCCTGCTAACAGAGAGTATTATTAATAAACAACATAAATTAATCATTAAAACCACATTTGGCTTTCAATAAAATACCAGCGACAAACAATGAGTGAATGAATATATGCATATATTATTTTTGGTAAGCATTAATGTCTTAAATCATTTCCCCCTAGTCAGTAAGTACCTGCAATTACCCTATTTAACCGATAAGGAAATATCATGTTTCTTTCATGCTATAATTGTTCTTCTCCGCTTACCTCACTAAAATCAAACCAATTTGAACTAGTTCTGATTATTCTTTATTTATATAAAGAATTACAAACATCTTAATAGTAAGATAACTATTTCATCTATACTGAAGAGACGATCATTTGAAAATAACACGGGGCACCTGCCCTTGGCGTCACAATCCAACTTTGTTTGTAAAGAAATCAACATTTAATGGCCAGAAGTTTACGTACAAAGTTATGCTTTCTAGAATTTTCAAATACCGTATACGCCAGTTTACTTTTTAACGGAGTTTATTGGATAAGTACGAAAAAATGTCAGAACTTACTTGTGGAATCTTTTGTTTTCCCAGCAAAATTTAACGAAATAGGTCCTTCCGAAAAATATTTTGAGTATCCTTATGATATTAGTTAACTATTTAACTTTGCTCCCATGAAGAAATGTTGTAGTGAGCTCGTGAAATCTGTAAAGAATATTTGAGAAAAGGTTATTCACCCTTGCGAGGATTTACATTGACAATCATAGCTTATAGTAACTTTTGATGTATATTGTAGTTAGCTTACCTGTTTTAAGACATATTTATTGTGAATTATTCACATTTCGTTTTGATTTCAACACATTTTAATTCTCCAAAACAGACTTGCTTATGGAACGCGGCAAAATTATCGTTGATGAAAAGTCGCTGTCATTTTTTGACAAGACAACTCAAATTTCAAATTTGACGTTTAAGTTTGACGCGTTCGAGTAATCATTGTGAGACGTTTTTCGTACACGGTTAAGTCAGATGGTGTAGTTGGATGATTTGTCTATAAATCAATTATTCTAAAAATATTGATAATTATAACAATTATTTTTTTTGTATATTAGGTAGTTTAATTTAGTTTTGAGATTTATTTGTCTTAGGAAGTTTGAATTTATCTTGTTTTTGTTTGGTTGATATACCTATTTTTCAATAAAGGAGTATTTACACAAAATTTTAAAATTATAATTATATGATATATTTCGAGTTGTGTGATTGTCGAAACTACAGAATCCTAGCTGTTGAGATATGTTGACTGAAGAAGAACATTTATGTTAAATCAAATTGTTTATTTCTTCTGATTCCTTCGGCGACCTCGGTACCAACCTAATCATAATGTTGCCGCCCTCGTGCAGATAACACTCAAGTTCTTTGCATGACGTTGCCTAACCTGTCAGTTAGTTTATAAGGATAGCAAACATTAAAAGCGCAGCAATGCGTTAACTAAGTTGTCACAATAGTTCACGAGTCTTCCACTGGTGGCGCTAGTGGCGTGACACGACGATATGCGAATGTAATTTTGTGCGGTTTAAATTGTAATGTTTGTTATCGGTTTTAGTGTATAGTACGTCATACGTCGCGAGTTGTCGATTAATTTCGTAGCAAGTGTGTACAGCTTTTAAAAAAATAAGTTGTGGTATTCTAAACGCGAGTGTATAACCAGATTTAGGGTGAACGTTCGGTGTGGCGGCAATTTTAAAAATATGTTTGTGTTACGGGTTTTAAAAACACAATAAAGTGGTGTTTTAACCATTTGCGTAAGCGTTTATTTGTTATAACGAGTGAAGTGTTTTTTTTTTAAAGTGTAGTGCAGTGAATTATAGTGTGGAATTCAGTTCAATTTAATTAGTTAATTGAGAATAGTAACGGAAAGTGTTCAAGTGTTTAGTGAGTGTTGTGATAATTGTTTGTGGTGACTTCTGAAGTTTCACCGACTACCAGCTGTGGAGAATCAAAGGAGAGGAGAGGAGGAAGACTCGTCTACACCGATCGGAAAGTAGTCAGCGGCCGTGATCGTCTAGTGGTTAGGACCCTACATTGTACATCGAGAGTCGACATCTTTTGGAACTGAAAAGAAGCTGAGAGACTGCGTCTTCGGAAGGAAAACTTAATTAGTAGTTAGAATTGTTAATAATAATAAAGCCTTTTATTTTCCCATAACAAATTTTACATAATAATAAATTTCTATATCCAAGTTTTATATTATAGGAACCCCATTTTGTAGGGTATAGACCTCCTCCATTTTTTTTTCCAGTTCTGCCTTTCTTGTGCGACTTCAAGCCAATTGTTCCCTGCCAGTTTTTTTTATATATCATCGACCCACCGTTTTTGTGGTCACCCTACGTTTCTTTTCCCTTGTGGGCCAGTCCATTTAGTAGTTGCGAGGGTCCAGCGCTGGTCGGTGCATCTTGCCACATGTCCGGCTCAGTTTCATTTTAGTTTTAACGCTTGGCCGAGTGCATCTGTAAGTTTCGTCTTACTTCTTAAGTTCTTATGTCTTGACTTCTCACTTTGTGTTTTTTTTTTTCAGACTTAAGATGCTCCTCTCCATTGCTCGCTGACAAGTTGTTATTTTATTTTTAACTTTATTTGTATACGTCCAAGTTTGGGAGCCGTAAGCTAAGCAAGGCAGAATGCAAGTATCCATCACAGTTTTTTTTTTATGTCCAGATCGTAATTACCTTTGAGTATATCTTTGTGAGCCCAATATTTGTTCTAGCTGGATGTTATACGTCTGTTGATTTCGTCTTCGTTGATTTTTTTTTAGAGAATGAGACTTATATTCATACTCCAGCTCTACATCGTCTAAAAAGATTTTTTTTTTCCTGTTTGCAATTTGTCATCACTTTTGTTTTGCTTAGGTTCATGTACAGGCCGACCTTTTTGCTTCTATGTTGAGTTGTTGTATCATATTCTGTAATTTGTGATGGTTATCGGTAGTTGGCGATGTCTAGTGGGTCTCCTTTTTGTATAGCAGTACAATATCAGACTTGTGCCACTGTTCTGGTATTTTTCCTGTTATAAGAGCCAAGAATGTCTAGGTTGATATTTTGGATAGCGTGCATTAGTTCTAGGTACTTTTCAGTGGTAGAGGGTGATCTGACGTTGTATGTTGCTATTTTTAATGATTCTTTTTTATCTACTTTCGTGATCTTTGATATGTTTGATGGAGGGTTGTGGTCGTATTCTTCCACGGTGACCAGCCGGGTTGGAAGATGGTTAGAGAGAGGCCGTGATTTTAATTGCTATTTGTTTTCCGATTCTAACGCTTGACTGTCGAGATTTGAATTGGATCCTTGGGATGGTGCGAACTTGAGGGGCCAGTAGGAAGTAAGAGTGCTATTCGGACCGGTTTTATTTTTCTTGCTTGCTCTATTGGTAGCGTCATTATTAGCTAGTGTGTATGTTGGTGTCTCCGGAGACGTAGACAGGTTGCGTTTTTGATTGTTTTGGTTTTTGTTGTATGTGTTTGCGCCCGGTTTGTTTTTCAGGATGACGATTTGGTTGTACTTCAAAACCGCATTTTTCCCTTCGTCTCTTAATTTCTTCACTTCCTCTGACAATTGTTTGCGTTTTTCTAAAATTTCGGGGGGGGGGGGGGGGGGGAATCCTCTTTTATGTAGTAGGGAGAGGTGTCTAAGGCTTTTCCTTTTTCAGTATTTTAATCTTTTTACCTAGCGTCGTGAGGGTTAAAACGATTGGCCTAACTTTATTTTCTTCTTTTTTGCCTCTTCTGGTAACTGCTTCTATTTCTTGTCTCGTTAATGGTACTTTCATAGTTTTATTTATTATTTGAAGTACATTATTTTCTAGCTTTTCGTAACTTGAAGTCGTTTCGGCAACTCCGAAAAATACGATGTTTTTCTTCCTTATTTCTCTTTCAACTTGTTTTAAACGTTTTTCTTCCAATATTTCGAATTTGCTGTCTAGATTTTTTATTAAAGTGGATGTAATTCTGGTTTCCATATCCCTGTTTTCTGCTTTTAGCTGTTTCATTTCTTCTTGTATGCTTAGCAGCAATTGTGTGATTCCCTCCATTATATTTGTGTTTTGCTCCCTAGAATTATTGTTATTGTATAACTTATTTTCATTTTAACTTGTTCATCATTATCATTTTTTATTGTTAGTTATATCATCATCATCAATTTCATTATCATTATCATCAATTTCATTATCATTATCTTCAATTACACTATCATCATCATCAACTTCTTTAACAAATCATCGCTTTCATCGCCATCGATAACTTCTTTATCATCTTCATCAATTAGATTATGGGGGGGGGGGGGGGGCAAATCTTAGTTCATAATGGTTTCTTTTGTTTTATTATAGGATTTAGTTCTTAAATTTAGTTTATTAATTTTAATTTTAAATGTATGTATATTTGTCTTTTTATTTTAACCTCTTTAAGCTGAAGAGACTGACATGGGTATGTTTCGTTTTAATTTGATCGTGTATCGAAAGGGTTTGATTCGACTGAACGGGGTCAGATGAGAGAGTATGGTATGGAAGCAATTGTGAGGGCTGGAAGAAATAAAAAAGGATGCAAGGTAGAGTGTTTTTGTTTATTAAGGGATGCATGAAAGGGAAAAGCGCTTTGAAAGGATGTTTGGATGATGATGGTTTGCTAGAGTGTGCAGGATTCCCTCGGTTGAATCGGACTCGGTATGCGATCACCAGTCTAATTGTATTTAGCCTTGCGAACTAATACAATATGGTGCCATTTACAGACTGTTGGTGTGAGGCTAGGTGATTTAATTTTTGCTGTTGACTGGCGCGTCAGTAAATGGTGCTACACTCCACAAGAAGCTAGGAACCCGAACTAAGTACATACCCGCCTGTTCAGCATGTGATTCATTCAAAAGAGCTGTGCTATATTCTGCGGGGCAGGTATAAGAGCTCGTCCCTGGGGGGGGAGGGGTCGCTAATTTTACTTATAAAGAAACCACAAGATAGAATCTTGGTTGATTTGATTGAATCATTTGTTTGGATGTTAGGAGGACAAGCACAAAGAAATTCAAGGGGCAGTTTTGGTGGTTTAATCTTTGAGGCTAGCTTTGACGATTGGGAATTTAACGTTTGCGGTTATTTCAAAGCAGTTATTCTGTCTTGATAGGAGGGGCAGGTGCTAAATCTGTAAGGTTACGACTGAGAATCTAGATGAACAGAAGGGTCTAGTATTCAAAAGGTATGGCACAGGCTGGACCCATAGGGGTCTGAGGTGTAAAAACCTTACGACTGTTGGGGCAGAATGCTGTGGCCGTGGACAGTCTATTCTCATTTTGATGAGTGGTGAGACACTTTGGTTAATAAGGCGAGGCTGTTTCCTGTTGAGTAATTGTTGAAATACACACCACACTTACATTGCAAGGTGAAAATATAAGACGGACTGGGTTAGGTTTAACCTTTTGACCGCCATAGTCGGTAGAGTTCTTTTGGATGGTTATTGACTATAAATTTGAATCAGCGTTTGCTGATCTATGTTATTTGATCTTTGAGAGGGTATAATAATGTTTATAGCTTTATTTATAAAGTAAGAATATTGAAATACTTCAGTTTTGACTTTCATATTAGGAATTTGTTTTGAGTTGGCGCCCAGAAGGTTAAAGAAGGTTATGTTTGTTCTACGTTTTGGAAGCTTTGAACAAACAGGGGGGGGATTGTGACGCCAAGGGCAGGTGCCCCGTGTTATTTTCAAATGATCGTCTCTTCAGTATAGATGAAATAGTTATCTTACTATTAAGATGTTTGTAATTCTTTATATAAATAAAGAATAATCAGAACTAGTTCAAATTGGTTTGATTTTAGTGAGGTAAGCGGAGAAGAACAATTATAGCATGAAAGAAACATGATATTTCCTTATCGGTTAAATAGGGTAATTGCAGGTACTTACTGACTAGGGGGAAATGATTTAAGACATTAATGCTTACCAAAAATAATATATGCATATATTCATTCACTCATTGTTTGTCGCTGGTATTTTATTGAAAGCCAAATGTGGTTTTAATGATTAATTTATGTTGTTTATTAATAATACTCTCTGTTAGCAGGAACATATGCAGCGACTTTCTTGAAGTAACGCACCGCAGTAATTGTTGATTTTCTGGAAGGAATATTAGACACAGTCTCGTCAAAGTTATAGATAAAATGGGTCTTTGGATCTAACTATGTGATTTCCACTGAAACTGTTAATTTTATTAACTAGAATAGAATTTTATTATGTATTGAATTGAGATTTTGGAAGGCTTAAATTATCAACCACGGGATGATATTGGAATACAGGAATGGTGTTTTGAAATCGGAATTTAGTTAAGATATGTTTATTTTAAGAGAAATTGTTGTTTAAAGACGTAAAAATGACAAGCTTACCTGAGATCTGCATTGGTAATAATAATGAAGGGTGTCATGATTTTAATATGTGAAATTTGCGTTCTTGCTCTATCCGTTATCCGGCTATCATACATTTACTAAATATCCAAAGGTTTGGCGTAGATAAATTGGAGGATTTAACAAAGGTTAATTCCGAGGTGGAAATTCGCGAATATGAAACTTAAAGGTTATGTTAAATAGAAAAATTGACAGTTTAGAATATAGGCATTTAGTCGTTTAAAAATATGTCTTGAATAAGATTAGATCTGTTACGAACGAGTGTTGACAGAACCAAGACGAAGAAATATTCATTCCTTTTGGCCTACAAAAGGATTGAATAATTTTATTTCAAATTTTAATTTAGAGGACGCAAATTATAAAATCATGTTATTTTAATTAATTCTTAAGCAATGTGTAAATTCAGTAGCCATAAAATTAATTTTAAGATAAAACCTTTTTGTTGACTTGACATTAAGAATCAAACTGGCAGGTATTTTTAACGGAAAAATAAAACCGTTATAATTTGAAATGTGTTCGATTAATTTCGATTCGCATTTGTTTCGGGGTATATAAGCAGTACAAAACGAGGTCGGATTGATTATCCCTGGAGCCGCCGCGAAGAACACATCAAGAAGTCAGAAGTTTCAACAGGACCCTGAAGAAAAATTCTCAACGCTTGGAAGACTGTTGAAGAAATCCTACGGACGGCGTAGTGGAGTGCATCGCTAGAAGAAGTTCTGAAGTGCTCGCTGGTTGGAAGTCTGCTGAAGATCGTGGATTTTTGTAAGAACTTTTATTCTTTTAGCCTAGGTACCGAAACAGTGGAAACCTTACGGTGTCAACATAAACTGTTTCGAGGGCTCGCCGTAGCCTACAGGCCAAGTAGCTTAGTTAAATATTTGTAGTTAGGCTTTAGCCAATCTTTAGCTTTTGGGGCAAGTAGACGCTTCGGTGTCTATAAATCTTTTCCCGAATGCTTATAGGTTGAGCGACTGGTCTAAAAACAGTATATATTTATATAAATAAATTCAAATTGATTTATTGCTTTAGATTAGAGTTCATCATTACGCGAATATAATGAAGCATTCTGTATTCGCGTACGGAGGACTGATTCCTTGGTTAATGTGTATACTAATTCTATTTATCCTAGGTTTTACTTATGGAGTTGGTAAGATCAGAGTTTTATTTCATTTCTGTTTTTATGTGTGAGTATTTTCTTTACGATGGCAAATAATGAGTGTATTGATAGATTGCTCTGTAAAATTTATATAGAACGGAACTTAGTCGTTTATTGACACTTTTGTATTGAATTTGGATTAAATAAATATTTCTGTAATTTCTGGGGTTGGGAATTAAAACATGCATTAAATGTATTAGTAACATTATCTTGGCAACATTCTGTTCGACATTCTAATATTCTTTTCAGAGTTGTAACTTTTATTGATAAACTTCAAATTGTTTGACAAAGTACATCTAATTTGATTCTTACGTAGTTGTCTTAAGAGACAAAATTGCATAATAAGTTTTGAAACTTAACTTTAGTTAAATGAATTTGGACTCATGTATAGAACAGAGATTGACATTGACAGTCGATAAAAGACTGTGGATAGTTATAATTTAATTATTTCTTATGGGTGTTTAATCTGAGATGGCTTAATTCTATTTCTCTAAAATTGAAAAGTTCGTGTGTCTTGTGGTGATTTGATCTTGCCTGATACGTCAGAGGGTACAATAGCCAAGGCTAGTTCCCTGCATTTGGACCAATTAGCCAGAAGATACACGGGTCCAAGGACTCACTTTTAGTAAGATTTCCGATACGTATCTCTGGCTCAAGAGTCTGGTTTACGTAAGATTGAATCAAGAATTCAGATCTTGTCGGGATCTCACTAGTTTTCTAATTGATTAGATTTTGAAAGAGCCTTTCTCGGTGAAAACATCTCGTGAGAGTTAACATGCTTAGGGGATGATTTATGATCTTTTTCCAAGGTATTCAGAAAGGAGGATTTCATCCAACTTTCAGACACAGACGTTTTGACATGACAATACGAAAGTAATGCCTACCGGCGGACAGATATTTAGCTGCATTTTTCTGTCTATATTGCCCATGGTTTGAATGCAGTGGTAAATTATATTATGTGAGGAAAAGGGGCTATATATTAGCACCTCGCATCTAGAGTATATTTTGTTTTAGCTGTCTCATAATATAGCCTGGTTTGATGGATACCCTGTCTTCCTGAAGTACAGGAGTGTGTTGTCGGAACGGTGCTACAAAGTTGTTACCCCTTTTGCGAAATCTCCTCTCAAGGAAAGACTAGTTTTTGAGCTAGTCATTAATGGACTCTAATAGCCTCTTCTAGGCTGGGCAGTAGGGAACGACCAAGCAACAGGCCGCAGTTCCGCTGACGTCGCCGGAGGAGGTGACGGCGTCCAATGGCCCTTTAAACTCTAGAGTTCATTAACTACACTTAGGTAAATTCAGACATACCCTGACTGACATGACCACTAAGCTTATACTGACTACAGACGAATACCTGGCTTCATTCCTTTATGAGTATTCTATACTTACTTTTCCTTTACCTTATTTCGCATCATTACACTAATTTGTGATTCTATATCTGTCTAGTTTTCTTTATGGACTTGTACTTTCAACCTAGAAATTAGAACTTTCAAGTAAAATGTTCTCAACACTTATTTTACAATCATTTATTCATCTTTATATTAAAAGAGGGTATCTTTTACCGAGTTCTCACTTAATCGAAAAGTTCTTGGGTTGCTAGTAATTATTTCACAGCGTAGAACGGGTTGTCCTGACTCTATAGATCACAGATTGGCCATAAGTTGTATTCAAAGCAAACTATTATTGTAATAGCTCTTAAGCAATTAAGACTACCTGTACTCTGTTGTTGTCTGATTTTGTAAATTCTTACTATGTGGATTTGAAGTGCAATAAAATATACTTGTATAATAAAATCTTATCATTTTATAATTATATGGGGTGGCTTTGAGTCGTGGACTATTATTAAATATAATAAGGCCTCGAACGTTACAGAATTGGTGCCGTGACCAGGATATTTTGCACTTTGAACCACTTTTCCCCATTTAGATTGCGGCTAGTGATATGCAAAATTTAGGTTTTCAATACTTGTGGTAGTTTGCTTTGAATTAGGTCTGTATTTGCAGGCCAGAATTGTTGTTGTGAAAACGATAGATTAATTGTGAGAGCTTGGTATAGGAAACATTCTCAATGTCTTGTGCGGGCTTCTTGTTGAACTTGGCGGTTACTTGTGAAGCCAGTAGAAGATTCATTTTATCTTCTTGCTGTGGGAAATAGGCAGCTTGCCTGTTTGTCACAGCTGAAAAGAAAAAAAGTATTTTTAGTTCATTCACAGTTAATATGTTTTAGGTACCCTGCTTAAGAATTTACAGGATATGTAGTAATGTATTATTTTAATAATAATAGGTAAATTTAGGATAGACAGGATAACATAGGATAAGGGTTTATCTCATTTAATACTAACCTCTGTTGCATTTTCATAGATTCTCCGTTCCTTTTGGAATCATGTTTTTGAAGTAAGGTTTCTTCTCGGAAGACAAGATGTTATAATCTTGATTAATTATCTTGTGTTTAAATTACTCAGGAGCATACTAGTAGAGTTTTGTTGTAAACCTTTAAAACCAGTTTTTCACAGAACTTGATTTAATTCAGTTCACTAGATTGCTTTAGCAAGTAATCACTTTATGTAGTTTATTGTCTTGCAGTTCAGTTAATGAGATCATTTTAGGGTGGATGCAGCGCTGGTCGGTATTATAGTAAATTTCTTAAACAGTTTCAAGTTATTCAAGTAGCATTTGTTATGAAGTAGGATTCTTCATAAGAATATAGATTATAATGTAGGACTATTTCACTTTTCTCATAGATTTCTGGATAGATTCACTATACACTCTTTGAACTCTGGTAGATAGGCACTTCTTGAATCTGGAGTAATCAAAACTGTTTTGTTTACAGTATAGGTTAGGTTAATTTCTTTAGTTTATTGCCGAGCATTCGGTGTTCTTGACAATATCTTCTTCTTGTCTTTAATCTCACACACAAAGCAGAGGAAGCGTAAATTCTTTAATTTTATGAATAACCTGTTGATAATACGAATACTATTTCGACAGGAACAGACGGTTACACTTAGCACACGAAATCCGTTCATTTCAGTTCAGAACCGCTAACCTATATGCAGCACACAGTTGTAGTCATTTACCACTTTAAAACACGGGTTTTACTTAATTTATATCATTGTTCTGATTAATTTTCATAATAAAAAAATTTCGAGTTGATTACATAAGGCGCCATTTTGAGAAGCATCGGTTTTGTCATTTATTTATCTGTGATTTAACCCTGTGTATGTCAAGAATGTTTAAGACAGAATTTGTTCAATATAATGCACAATTATTTTGAGATAGGTTTCGCAGAGTGAACAGACAACTTCAGCAACATATTGGGAATTTGTAAAGTCATCAATTACTCAATTTATACGGTTATCATTTGCACAATCTTTACGTTTCTTAATTGCACAAATTTGTGATTACTTTGACAAGCTGAATGCAAATAAAACTATCTATATCTTTTAATTTAGTAGTCAAGTAGGTTGGATTTCTATTCTAATAAAATAAAAAAAAAAACATGGATAGTAAGCCAGGAAGTTGCGTTAGTGTACATTTACGACCAGGAAAAAAAAACTAGATGCACAGACTCTAGCGTAGTTAGGCGGGTTTGGAAAATTCAAGATAGCGGCATGGACAAAAAGCAGGGGGGGGGGAGGTTCGTTGGGACGGGTTTTAATAGATTCTTGAGTATTTATGATTTTAACAGAGATGTATTGCACTTGCGCTAAAATAGTTACAATTTTAATTTGTTCATTATAGTGTACATATCATTGAAGGGTTAAGGAGATTTAAATTTTAATCAGATTTAAAAATTTTAAAAAATAATGTCCAATGTAATGGGTCTACTGATGGTAGATGGAACTAATTTCATTATTCATTTTAATACTCTGATAGAATTCTAACGACTCTGAAAACAATACTGTTGCATCTTACCTTTAGAGATTTTTACGGATAAGTCGGGAATTGGGATTAGGTAAATAAAAGTCGTTTCAGCATAGGTTGGTAGTGGCCCTTACTGCCAGGATAGTTGTAACTTGACTGTGAGCAGCTTTCTTTTAAATCTATTAGAGATAAGAAATAGTAGTATATGCTTGGAACAAAGTAAAAGACAACCAAGTAATATGCGAAAATTATTTATGCCTTCATGCAGTTAATAGCAATGAGGTACCCCTTGCTGCAAGAAAAATTACTATTAAACACTAGAATGGTTTAGAACTGATAAAATACATTTTGTTGTGATTCGAAGACATTTTACAAACAAGGGTTGTGTTCTACCAGTATTATAGAAGCAATGGTTTTGAAATTAAGATAGAAATAGTATTTTGAGGGCGGTCAATGTTTAATATATGTGAAATAAACATCAGTTAGAGTTCACTTATTGTCTGGTAGAATTGAATGGAGAGCTGTTTCATAGTTATATTACGTAGATACAGACCTATACACAGTAATGCAAAAAGAAAACACCTAGATAATTACAGAACACTACTTTCTTGAGATAGCCTAGCATATTTTAAATGTATAATTGCAAACAGACATTACATAATATCTGTTTTAGGTAACCTAGCAGTAAAATGTCTTATTTAAAGCCTTATTTTAATTATAAACTTAATTGGTACTGGAAGTTGATTGACAAAGGAATTGACAGAGTACTGTTTCATTTTGGATTTGAATAAAAGTTGGTAAACAACTGGAAGTCATAATTAATAATGGATGAAGCATTATAGAACAAGTATAAACTTATAGAAGACTGTCAATTCATTCTGTCTAAAAAACTTCTAGTTTCTTCGCGTGGGATGAGAAATGTTTCATTGCTGATTTCTCATGAACATAAAGTTAGCTTTTTCTTGTTACACGGAGCTCGGAGCTAGAGATAAATCTTCTTGGAACTAGATGAAGTAACTTGATGAGGAGGTTGAGACAGGAGTTTTAGTTGCTTGAAACCAACAGCTCCTTCCCCACTAGAAAAAAGAAAAGAATATTATTAACAATAAAATATGAAAGTTGAAGCCAGGACAAGTTCCATTTTCTCAGTGACAGATACAAGTATATTTTTGTAGATTTCCTTATTTAAGTGAACTAATCCTTATATATTTAGGAATATTTAATTATAATAGCGGTAGAAAACAAAAATTTAAGATTTCTAATAAAGTTACAATTTAAAAATTTGCAACTTTCACATTTCCAGTGTGCCACAATACATTTCTTGAAGTTATCTATCTTGAAGTATCTTCTGAGTTATAAAATAGCATTGAACTTTGATAGGTAGCCTAGTATTTAACTGCAGTTTAACTTGCATGGTTTTTTTCTTGCGTTAAACAAAGTCTATACATTTAAAACGATGAAAAAAATATGTTAGCGTTTGTACTAAACACAAAAAAGTATCCATAGTATGACCAAAAAGATTTATGCATACTTACAAATAGAAAATCCTTTCTTTGATAGTATCAAAATATAAGAAAAACAGTTTCAGGCATTGTTTTGTAAAGTAAGAGACATGTTCTAGCCGGATAGTTGGTAGGTGTTCTGTTCCTTGCTCTGCTCTCAGTAAATTCAGCAATCTTCTTACTCTGAAAAAGGTATAAGTAGTTTAAATTAAAAAAAATATATATATATAAGGACTAAAGAAAAAATTGTAGTCTAGCTATTGTCAATTCGCACACTTCAAACACAAAATAATAAAAGTGAGTGGAAGACAAAAATAGTTCATTAATCAACTAGGGTAGAAATGCGGGGAGGGTTCAACATCACAGAAGTTTGCGGCCCGAGCTGCAAGCGAGGGACATAAATATGCGATCGAGGGCTTTCTTTGTTGCATCTCGTGTTGTGTATATCATTTTATTTTTACAGTTGGTCGGGAGTTGGCTTTTTCCGTACGCGCAGTATGCGCAGGGGACCACTTTGTGGCCGGGTAGGGCATATTTAAAATAGTTAATAGTAATGAAGTCCTACACATAGATATTACTGAGCACTATAGACAAATTTTGTAGACAAAAGTAAACAGTCTAGCTCTTAGTGTTAGCTTAACTTGCAACTCCAAAGCCTAGACTCACAGCCTATGCTATAAATAAAAAAAAAAAAAAACATTTTAACATCACTATAGGAATGTATTTACTATTTAGTAAATAATTTGTTAATAGTTCGTTATATACAGATTACAGCATTTATTGTCAGTGCCAAATTATTTTATGTGCTTAGTGACACATATGTAGGTATGCTTGCTTTTTATAAAAATAATTATTCATACTTACAAATTAGGAGATTCATTCTAAAACAGTAGCCTTTTCATTCTGGAATATTATAGTGTAATATTGTTCTCGACTTCCGCAATTATCACTCATAGAGTAGATAATGCTATAATTTAACGCAGCTTAGAATCTTAGGTATTTTGATTTCCCTGTTACCAAATAATTCTTTAATGATGTTATCATAGTCCCCAATATAAAAATTGAGAAATTTGCTCTTGTTAGAGAAATGGCTACCATCCCGTTCTCTTATCGGCCACCATTTTGAGTTCCTGGTGTAATTTCGCCATAAATCATTGATTAGTTTGATCCATAAATGCTCGTGTCCGACTTCCGCTGTATTTTCTTTCACTGTAGATATTCCTATTTAAGATGCCATGTTGAAACAGTAACCTCAGCATATTCCATTTTCAGCATTCTCCGATAGTCATTCTCACTGAAAAGTTTAAGTAAAGTAAAATTAAAATAAGGAAAGGGTTAAATAGAGCCAGAGACATTCTAAATTGTTAGTATTTTAAGATATGAAATAGTACCGGGGATCTCAAACTTTATAAGATAAGTACTTTGTCATAAAGGGCTATCCTATTAACACTTAAAATAAAAATTGGTTTTAACATTAAAATAATTGTTTAAAATAGAACTTGGTGAAGAGGTACTTCACACTTATACACTTAGAACAGATTCAAGTTCATTTTGCGGACGTCACAAGCCTACCAAACATACAACAAAATTCCATGTCTCAAATTAAAAAGATGCATGATGTCTCGATGGAAACTTTGAATGCTATAAAAAATCTGGGGTTAGATATTTCAACCTGGGATCCGCTTTTAGTACACATATTGTGTCAAAAGTTAGATACAGATACCTATACCGATTATTTGGAATCACTGAAAAACACCAGAGAGATGCCGAAACTACAAGAGCTTCTAGACTTCTTGGAAACCAAATTTACAACCCTAGAAACATCAGCTCGTCGCCGTCAAGAGGGACAGCAAAAATCTAACACGCAACAATCAACAAATATTCAGCAACATAACTCAAATTATCGTAAATCGGTTAATGCATTCAACAATTATAAAAACAACGGAAATTTCGCAATAGCTAAAACATATCATGTATCGGGTTTCAAGTGCCCACTATGCAAAGGCGACCACGGGATCTACAATTGCAAGTTTTTTCTACAGATGCCGAATGACAAAAAATTAAACACAGTAAATAGATTATCGCTATGCGCAAATTGCTTATTTTCGCATAATGGAAAAGCATGCAACTCCACAAAAAAGTGTCGCAATTGCCAAGCGCCGCACAATACTATTTTACATGAAGCATTAAGTAAGTCAACGACCGCACCTATGACGTCACACAGTAAGGAACATGTAGGTAACACGACGCACGTGGCGCAGCCTCAAGACAAACATTGCGAGATTTTACTAGCTACCGCCCAGGTAAAAGTACTGGGAGCGGACGGAACATACTATAACATGCGAGTCCTAGTAGACCAGGGGTCTCAGATTTCACTGATATCGGAACAAGCCGCCCAAACATTAAGGATCAAGAGAGAAAGATGCCGAGGAATGATTTTTGGAATAGGTCAACAAGAAAACAACTGCAAGGGAAAAATGAACATAACATGCAAGTCTATTTACAACGATTACAAATTCAATGCAGAAGTAGTAATCATGAACAACTTAATTAAAAATCTTCCAAATAAAACATTTAACAAGCCATCATGGTCCAACATTCAAAACATTGACTTGGCCGATCCAGAGTTCTACATAAGCAGGCCGGTCGACTTGCTATTAGGAGCTGACGTCTTTCAAAACATTATTATGAACGGAATTATACAAAGTGAGGATATTTCTCAACCCTTAGCGCAACAAACAAGATTGGGTTGGGTGCTTTCTGGAAACGCAAAAACATTTCATTGTAACGTAGTAATAGATAACCTTGAAAGCTTACAACAATTTTGGGAAGTTGAAGATATAACAGAAAAAGAAAACTTATCATCGGAAGAGATACAATGTGTCAAATATTATCACGAAACAACTATGCGTAATCAAGACGGGAGGTATACAGTGCGACTACCAATGAAACCGAATTTTGAGGAAAAACTAGGAGCATCAAAACAAAAAGCTTTAGCCCAATTTCGCAACTTGGAACAAAAATTTGAAAAACAGCCTAAGTTAGCATCCGACTACAAAACATTTATGAATGAATATGCCGACCTAAAACATATGACGCTAGCAAAGGGTAACAAAACACTCGAATGTTATTTACCGCATCACGGTGTAGAAAGAGCAGAATCGTTGACGTCACGTTACCGTGTCGTTTTCAACGCGTCAGCGAAAAATTCGGAAGGCCACTCCTTAAATGACCTTATGTACAAGGGTCCAAATTTGCAACAAGATTTACAATTTTTACTACTAAAATGGAGACAGTACCAATACGCCTACACATCAGATATTGAGAAAATGTACCGACAGATCAGGATACATGACGAAGACGCAACATTGCAAAGGATAATCTGGCGTGAATCTCCAGAACAACCGATTCAAACATTTGAGCTAAGAACAGTTACGTACGGAACAAAGGCAGCGCCATTCCTGGCAATGATGACGCTCAAGCAATTGGCTGAAGATGAACAGGAAAAGTTTCCGGAAGCATCAAAGGTGCTGCGAGATTCCTTTTATATGGACGATTTGGTCCATGGCGCGTACTCCATAGAACAAGGAAGAAAAATGATAAGAGACCTCGATCTTTTATTGAAGGCAGGAGGGTTCCGTCTTCGAAAATGGTCAGCCAACAATTTAGAATTATTACAAGATATAACAGAAGAAAAGGACAACAGTAGCGTCATTTTTAACCTCAAGTCGGAAGGGGTACCTAAAACTCTTGGAATTCGTTGGAATCAAAATGAAGACATATTTACTTTCAAGTACGAAGTAACAAAACACACAAAATTAACAAAAAGGACGCTTTTATCTGAAATTTCGAAACTGTTTGACCCTCTAGGATGGGTAGCGCCAGTAGTAGCAAAATTGAAGTTATTATTTCAATCCGTGTGGAAATCGGACATTCCGTGGGATCACGAAGTTCCCGAAAACATTTACAAAGAGTGGACAAAGGCACAAGCAGACCTAAGCAGGATAAACGAATACGAAATTCCGAGGTGGTTTAATTGCAGTGAACATGACGTCATCGAGCTTCATGGTTTCTGTGACTCATCTCTGGCTGCTTTCGGGTGTGTTATATACGCACGCATTAAAAACCAGAACAAAGTGGTGCTAGTTGCAGCCAAAACAAAACTCGTGCCTTTAAAAACAAAAATAACATTGCCGAAGTTGGAATTAAACGGAGCCCATTTACTAGCGAAACTTATGAACAAAGTGAAACAAGCATTAAATCAACACGAACTCCACACATACGGCTGGACCGACTCTAAAGTGGTCTTGGGATGGCTACAGGGCGAGCCCGACCGTTGGAGACCCTTTGTAGCAAACAGAGTAAAACAAGTCACTGAAATCATGCCCGCAGATCAGTGGCGTTATGTAAAAACAAACGAGAATCCAGCAGACGCCGCGAGTCGAGGCTTGTATATGTCACAATTGCTAACTGAACAATCGTTATGGAAAACGGGGCCGGCTTGGTTATCTACATTCCAGTCGGAAAACATTCAGCCCGAAACATTTACAACAGAACAAGAAAAGAAAACATTCCAATCCAATATTGTGCAACATTCCAACACTGACGAAAACATTATCGAACAATTATTACAAAAATATAGCTCATTCGATAAAATAATACGCATACTAGCATGGATACAAAGAGCATTGACACCTAAACAAAAACAACGCCCGAGCTATCTCACATTACATGAGCTACGTAAAGCTAAATTAACAATAATTAAATATGTACAACAACGTGATTTTAGCGAGGAATTAGATCACTTGCGCAAGCACGAAGGTGTGAAGTCGCAAAGTAAATTAAAAGACTTACGACCATTCGTCGATCAACAACAAGTCTTATGAGTGCACGGGCGACTTAACCAAGCTTTTTTAAACGAAGAGATGAAACATCCGAAGATTATTCCAAAACATTCCCGCCTGGCCACCCTACTGATTGACCGAGCACATAGATTAACATTACATGGAGGTGCCACGCTAACATTGGCAGCCCTGAGACAAGAATATTGGATAACTGGTGGATACGATACGGTGAAAAAAGAACTCAGAAAATGTGTAACTTGCCGCAAACAGGAGGGCAGGAAACAACATCAACTTATGGGGGATTTACCCGCCGCTCGATGCAATCTGGCCAAGCCTTTTTACCATACGGGGCTTGACTATACCGGATTTGTAGATATCAAAGCTAACAAAGGAAGAGGAGCAAGAACAATTAAAGGATATGTAGCAATCTTTGTCTGCATGGTGACTAAGGCGGTGCACCTGGAATTAGTCACTGACATGACGAGTTCAGCCTTTTTGGCGGCACTAAGGAGGATGGCATCGAGAAGAGGAGCCCCATGCCATATTTACTCAGATAATGGGTCAAATTTCGTGAAAGCAAACAGGGTACTGCAAGAGGAACATCAACATCTGCACCGCATCATAGACAGCAACTTTCTGACAGAAGTAACTGAAATGAACATTGAATGGCACTTCAATGCCCCCGCTAACCCCAGCGCAGGAGGGCTTTGGGAAAGGGCTTGTAGATCCCTTAAGCACCATCTTAAACGTGTGGTTGGAGAGCAGAAGCTAACGTACGAAGAGTACTACACCATCTTGGCACAAATCGAAGCGTGCCTTAACTCCCGTCCGTTGTGCCCGTTAAGCAACGACGTAGAGAATCTTGATTTCTTAACTCCAGCCCACTTTTTATCTGCAGGAAGACCAGGAGTAACAATCATAGAAACCGAAGAAGATGCACGAACCCGTTGGCATCTAAGTCAGAAGTTGTTCCAGGACATTTGGAAAAGGTGGAAAACGGAATACCTAACAAATTTAACAGCGAGAAAGAAGTGGCAAGTTCCTCAACAAAATATTGAGATCGGAAACATGGTGATAATCCACGAAGACAACCTTCCTCCCGGGAAATGGGCGATGGGTCGAGTGATAGACGTCCATCCTGGTAAAGACGATTACGTAAGAGTAGTAACTTTAAAAACAAAAAACGGCATTCTAAAAAGACCCGTGGTGAAGTTATCCCTTCTTCCCATCGAACAACAACATAAACCAAAACAAGAAGAAAAGAAACAATCGCATAACAACCACCAAAGACCCGGTTTCCTATCACTAGCAATGATGTTTATCTATTTCATGACCATACTTACTCAAGGAAACTGTTTAAAATCAACCCAGTTAAATGAAAACCAAGCGCTTTATTTCGATAAAATGGCCAACATGCAAATTATCCGAGATGAATGGAAAATAATAGCCTATTACAATTTGAACCCATACTGGGACGGAACGGTAGCATTCATGAAATATTATCAACACTTAGACAACATATGTACGCAAATTAAACAAGTGTCTCATTGCGAAATCATTATGTTACAATTACGTCATGGCTACGATGAGCTAGAACATCATAACAAACTTTTATTAAAACAACAATTCAAACAAGCACGTGGCCGAGGGAGGCGCGGCCTTATCGACGGTGTCGGGAATATCGCAAATAGCCTATTCGGAGTACTCGATAGCCGTTTCGCCGAACAGTATCAACGAGACATTAGTCTAGTCAAAGAGAACGAAAAACATTTAGAGCAGTTATGGAAAAATCAAACATCTATTGTTGAAGCAGAGTATAACTTATTACAAAGAACAGAGGACACGATGCAAAAACAACACAAGATTATTAATCAACATTTAACACATTTAGAAACGAATACATATACCCTACTAAAACGAGTCGAAGAAATTGATTTCACAGCGGAATTCACACTAACGGCAATGGCCGCGAATAACATACTGACCCATCTAAAAAGTATTCAAATTTCGCTCCTGGATACAATTACCGACATCTACAATGGGCACATAAACATAAACTTAATAAGTCCTCGACAACTCCAAAACGAACTAAGTATCATTGCTGGGCAATTAGATAAAGAACTTACCCTCCCTATCGATAACATTCAACTTGATTTACCGAATATTTATCGCTTGCTACGGATCAAGTGCACTATGACAAAATTATACCTCCTTTTGGAAATAAGAGTACCTTTGATCAGTCGAGACAGTTATGATCTATACAACATTCAACCAATACCGCATCAAGTTGGCAGAAACATGCTCATGGTGATACCAATTGAGACCCATATTGCAATGAACCTTCACAAAGACGTTTACTTGCCGGTGACTGCGAGTGAGTTAGACCACTGCATGTCACGTGACTCTTCAACATATTTATGCCAATTAAACACTCCTATCTACAAATTGAAAACAGACCATGACTTATGCGTGAGAGAAATCAACACCGTCGAGAGTTGCAAAACAAACATTGTTGCATGTCAAAATAAATGGATACGTCTGTCTAATATAAATCAATACCTTTCGTTTTGCTGTGGCACCTGCAACTTACGAGCTTTGTGCAAAGATCAGGTTACAGCACATCAGCTGGAGGGCGCGAACATTGTTAACATTCCTGAAAACTGCCTCATAAAAATGGACAACTTGACTGTGTACACCCACAAAAGAATAGAAAGTACTGTCAGCATAACACCAGAAATTGAAGTCCCTAACATAGCCCCAATAAATAATGTAATAAACATAACAATCCAAAAGGTCGAAGTGGAAAGTTCTACGCAGGACAACAAAAACATGTTGGATAGTATCGAACAAAAAATTAAGATTATGAAACAAGAGGAACCTCTAACAGCTCTAACTGATGGAGTTTCTGCACATGATATACACCATTATACACTGATATACGGCATGATGCTGGTGGGGATGATAGCAGCATCAATATTTGTTTGGAGACGTCTCCGGCGTCCGCAACAAACAGCATCACCGAGCGGCGAAGGGCAAGCTACGGAGAACGCTGGCGGGGAGGCAGTTCCTCAGCCCACCCCCCGCAACAACAACAACAACAATGGACAAAATAGTGCGCGAGTGCAAACAACCGAGTGCAATATCAGTGAGCGTTATACAGAACGGGGTACGACCCCAGTGCTAAGAAAAATTGCGTTTAGTGGTGACTCTGTATAAACGTTACTAGTTTATTATTAGATTAAGTTTTTAACCATTTATATTTGTTTTGTATACTTTCTTATCTTTTGCCCCCGGCAAGATGTTCGGTGCACATGCACCAAACATGTGACACGGGCCGCGGCGACCTACTTACGCCATATCGGCGATTCAATGCATATTTCGGAGCCGCCGCGACCGGGTGCATTCAACTAACATTTTTAACATTTTTGTAACATTATTACTTTAACCTGTGCTTTATAAATAAACATATTGAAAACTTAATTCCGGACTTCTTAACAAATCACTCTCACACACTCGCACCCCCAACAGGTTATACATTCAGATACCTTCCTATTCATTTGAATACAACAAGTTTATACGGATAATGAAGCGTACCTCTTATATTATTATTATCGCGTATGTAGGGGAGACCGGGTATGGTTGTCTCACGGGTTGGTTGTCACAGCAGCCATTTAATAACACGAAACGAAGGAATAAGTGCATCGATTGGTGAAGTAGGGAAGGAGGTGAAGCTCTTGCGATCTTTTAACACCGAGCGATGCAATTATTCCTTCGTTTCGTATTATTCAATGGCTGCTGTGACAACCAACCCGCGAGACAACCATAAACGGTCTCCCCTAAAATTATATTCTGATCTGTTTGAATGGTTTTGTTTTCAAAACAAACTGATAAACTTTGCATGTTATTGCATTCGATTTATCAGCGGAAGTAGCTCAATAACAACTGCACATGGAATCTAAAGCACATTGTACATCGTGATTATTAGCAATATTCGCTTATGATCAGATCACCAATCTATCGATTTGATCGAGTTGTGTCTCCAAATATTATAAATCCTGAACAACTGAACAATCTACACAACGTACACTTACTTATACACCATCATCATCACAATTTCAACTTTGAGATGTCCACTGCTGAACATAAGTCTCCCCCAAAGTCTTCCACAACGTACGGCCGTACACCTGCCTCCATCGACTTCAGCGACCTTACCAGCTCTAACCATCTTGTGGGGCGCCGAACCACGCTGCGTCTTTCGGTTCGTGGTCTTCACTGGAGACCCTTTAAGCCCTATCGGCCATTTTTTCTTTGAGCTACTTGCTCAGCCCATTGCCATTTTAATTTGCTAACTCTGGCAGCTATTTTGGTTACCCTAGTTCTTCTACGGATTTCCTAATTTCTGATTTGATTACGTAAAGATACTCCGAGCATAGCTCTCTCCATAGCACATTGAGCGTCTCTAAAGCTGCAACCAAACCGCTGCTCGAAAGACGGATTTGTTAGGTGGATTTCCCGATATTTTTATTTTCTTGTATAAAAAATTCCGATCGTCATTTTTCCTGTCACTTAATTTTCCATACGAATTATGTTCTATGCTTACATTTTACTTTTCGCAAAAATTCTCAGTCGCAAAAGTTCCTTCGTTGTGATTTTTCACTGTAGATTTTTTTTAAGCATCTGGGGGCACGGCAGTGCTCCCGCCAAGTCGAGCAAAACAAAGGCACGCCCGTACCATCCTTTTCTCCAAGCCATTCAGGCCATTTTCAGCCTCCCGTAATTTTGTACTTGCTGAAGCTAGAACCCTGAAATTTTAGAGATTTATAGGGCACAATAAGACTTATATATATATTCTCAATATCATTCAATTTGATCGAGTAGTTTAAGAACTATTGCATGTCAAAGTTCCTTAGTTTTGTCACTGACTGACTGACCGACTGATTCACTGATTCACTGACTGATGATCATCATAATTCTAAGGTACTTCTAGCAGACCTACACGCTCCAAATTTTAAATATAGTTAGTTAGTAAAAAGGCGAATGAAAAATTTTGCGAGAAGTAAAATGTACGCATAGGAAATAGTTCATATGGAAATCAAGTGACTGGACAAAAAGACGATCGGAAATTTTTATACAAGGAAATAAAAATATCGATAAGTCCACCTAACAAATCGCTCAAAAGACGTTGACGCACCGTAAGCACAGTGAGCAGGGTTCGGAACTGGTATTTTGCAAAAAAAAACCCATATAACATTAAACCCCCATATTGAATTATTTTAGGCTTTTTATGTAGTGCTCAATAATAATTAGATTGCATGTATGACTTCATATTATTAGATTGCCCGATTAAAAAATGAAATAATAAACCAAAGAACGAACAAAAACGGTATTTTTGTAAGGAGAAAATACCGGTATCCGAGTCCTGGTGACGTGACTCATACATCACGTTTTCGACGCGTGCCTTCAGAACCGGTGCGGAGCAGCGCTGCACACAGCATGCATTAAGAACGTGACGGATGATACATCTCACTACGTTTTCGGTACATCAACGTCTTTTGAGCTGCGGTTTGGTCGCACCTTAAACCGACTGGCTCTTAACACACTAACAATTTTACGACCACAAAGATACATACTTGACTGACTAGCCATCGTATTTGAGATTCCTTGGTAGACGACAACATCTAGCTAAAGCTCCCATCAATATCCTCGCTGTTGGAAGGTTTTAAATTAATAATTAAAGGACTTTAAAAATACCCTGATCAAACAAATAACAAAATGCGAACATACTTCCGACATCCGCCATTTTTCTCCAAATTCCTCCCTTAAGAAATCCAAACCATTTCATAAATAAATACCTTGGATGCGACGAAACTCAGAGCATCGCTTACCAGCTAATGCTTGTAGTCAAGTAACTTTACAGTACCACATTTCTATCAAAATGTTCTATTTTTATACAAAGCATTAGGCGAGTAAGCCTTTTTTGTATAAAATGTGGATACCGACAAAAATACCCAAGGCGCGCAAACACGGAATAATAAAGATGGAACTTCGAGTTTACGAGACGGGGAGTTGGGCGAGCTTGCTCGACGAACAAGTGCGATCAATACAGAAACCATCCGATATGTCATCTCCCAGCCAACTGCCAATTACAAAGCAGGGTACCTACTGGGCACAGAAATTATATCGAGGTAAAAGGAAAAGGTGTATTCTGCCGTCCGAAAACAGGACTAACCCCTATACAACTCCGTAGAGGTTAGTCTAGTTTTAGTGATAGGACGGCAAAAAGAAGCTAAAAAGAAGTGGCGGCGATCTACTTTGCAGATTTGAAAATCTGATAATGATGGTATAATAAATTTGTGTTTTCCATCACTAAATTACACTTTTGGCGGCAAACGCCAAGCAAAAAACGTTTGATTGCCATACAAATGGGTGATTCTTCGGAAATATGTCTGCGACTTATTCCTCTGTCTCCATACATTTAGTATGAAAAAGGGCCAGAGGAATAAGGTGACCGCAGACATATTTCTGAAGAATAACCCAAATCGACGATTCATTTCCATCTTTCTCGATATATTTCTGTGGACCCAGGTCATACAGACTTTGTAATACGAGTTAAGGTGATTCGAGTCGGTCGGT
This sequence comes from Eudemis profundana, assembly GCA_947034925.1. Classification (NCBI taxonomy): domain Eukaryota; kingdom Metazoa; phylum Arthropoda; class Insecta; order Lepidoptera; family Tortricidae; genus Eudemis; species Eudemis profundana. The sequence continues at coordinate 19,765,277 of OX344805.1, read as the reverse complement.
TCACGGCATCAATTATGTTTGAAAAGTGATTTATTTTATAGCTTAATACACTTCATTTGCGCGAAATGACATGAGAACTCTCAAAAAATCTTAATGAGTAATAATTACCTGAAATCAGCCATTCGCACGAAGTATGATTGCGTCTAATTACCGCGTCTCCATACATTTAGTATGAAAACAGCATCGCGGTAATTAGGTGACCGCAGACATACTTCGTGAGAATGGCCGAAATAAGTGATCCCTATGTTATAGGAAGACAAAGAAACGTAGGCAAAAATCACCGTTAAAATTCAAATCTACAATGAAACGCTCTGACTATACTTATAACCAGTGCGAGTCAATACTCAAACTCAAATTCATTTATTTCTGTAAGTAGGCCTCAAGGGCTCTTTTACATGTCTGATTCTTTTCTTTTGGCGCTTCGGTAGATGACCTTCTGGTGAGAAGAAGCGCCTGAAGAAACTCACCAGTTTCTCTTTTAAAAACAACATTACAATAATTGTGATATTATTACATAAAATGACATTTATAAAATGCAACAAGCAACAAGTTTTTTTTTACCTTTTACCGAGAGACGTCTCTCTCCGGATCCATTACATTACAAAACTTAAAACTACATTTTACAGATGTAAAGGGTCTCTAAGCGTCAAAACACGATAAAAAATATAGAAAATAGGCAAACATAGACTAAAATTAATGGAAATGTAAGGAATCGCCGTTGTCAAAACATTATGTTTTGGAGGTGTAAGGACCTCCAAACGTCGAAATACAAACTGGGAAACGGATGTTTCACGTCGAGAAATAGACTATTAAGCTAACAGTCATTACAACTAGCTACAGTATACATAGAGTGCATCTGAGAGAGCTGTGCCCAGCAGTGGGACGTATAGGCTGTTAATATTCAACCCGATTCGATGACGAAGTCCTTATAAAAATGCTCTACAGAATACTTGGCCGTGTGTTGCGCCTGCAAGACTCAGCCGGGTTGATGGGAAATAATGTTCCGAAGCTTTTAGCGTCTGCACACCTTGGAAGAATATACGTAATTACTTGCGAACTAAAGGATTGGACCACTCAGCTGTTGCAGCTGCCGAATTTAAACTGGCAAGTTTATGTCTGAGTTGTAAATATGGGCATTTAATGCTCCACCACGAGAAAAGAGATAACTGTATCTGCCTAATACTAATTTGTGCGCACTTTATGATACAAAATAATGGATGCAGTAAGTACAAGATTGCGAAATAGTGGTATACACCGTGGGCCCTACTAACCCGACTAATTTGACCACGTATTCCTGATGGTATTACAAGTAAATAACGTTATATCAACATAGGTCGAATTTTGTCATTTTACATTCATAGTCTTATGGAACAAAATAAATCAGTAAATTCAGCCCCTCGTTATAAACATGTCCTTACTGGAGGAAAAGTTATCAAAAAGGAAAAAAATGCTAAAATGGAAACGAAAGGTTATTTTTTTGGCCTCGTAATCGCTTACCATCAAATACCGCGATGTTTAATTGCTGTTTAGTTAAAGGAATTTAAAAAATCAATAAAAGTATCATAGTCACATTTATTACACACTTGGGAGTTTTCATTTAAAAAAGAATGAATATCTCGGAAAGTAAGCGTTAATCGACTATACGTCACATAACTTTTTTTACTTCTAATAGTTGTTAGAATCTATAGTTAAAGTTGGTCGGGTTATTCGGGCCCACGGTGTGTATAAGGTCCTAATTTATTAGTTGTAGATATTTTTACAGCTGATAGTACTCGGTCTCTGGAGTATATTAAAGCATGAAACATTATAGCTTTTACGATGTTTTTTTGGAGAAAAAGGAAAAACAAATTTGCTGCGTAACAACACCCTGTTAATGTGATCACTAAATGAAAACTCATTGAACAGATTCTAGTAGCTCTTTTACGTAAGTACCACTTAACTGTAACTGGCCACTTCACGTCGATGAATCTCATCCTAATGACATTTGCAGTTTTCCACGACATTTACGACAAACAATTGTTGACATGACAGATAGTGTTATTGTGACATGTGATAATGCACACGGTGATTTTTTTTAGACGAAATTATAATCAATTTTTTTGTTAGGTAAATGAAATCAAAAAAGTTATATGAAAAGATTTCTTAATTTCTATTTAAATTTAATTATTTTAATGTAAAGTATAATGTGTTTAAATATCTGCAACTAATAAATTAGGACCTTATATGTATATGCACAGCCGCGAAATTATCCGTCTAAGGTATTAGTATATTATACTCGTATTTTATAGAGCAACGAAAAAAACATGAAACAAACACTTATTTTTATCTCTCAATCAAAACTGTCATTTACTTGAGATTTTTGTCAGATAGCTGTCAAAGGACATGTAGTTGTTATTATTTTCAAATTTCGTTGCTCAAAAAATGCAGTTCACTAGACACTAATCGTATCAGCCATGGATCCTAAATGCTCAACTGACATATAGCTATTAAAAAAAGGTTATTTAATTAAATGAAATTGCATCGAAAATAGTACATTACACAACTAGGGTGGTAGTACAAAGAAAGGCCGAGATCGCAGAAGTTTGCGGCCCGAGCTGCAAGCGAGGGGCGTAAATATGCGATCGAGGGCTTTCTTTATTACCTCCCATGTTGTGTACATCATTTTATGTCTACACTTGGCCAGAAAGCGGCTGGCCAGGTGTGGCATAAAAGTATGTAAATTACATTTCTTTGAAATTAGTTCAACCCTATTGACCTGTAATGTGGTGATCGTTTTTTTTTTCACCCTGTTTATTAGTTGCCTATACATTAAGCAAAGCTCCATCTATCGCCAATTAACAGCGTTGCTACGCCACACGCCGACATCACAATCACAATGTAGGTACCTACACGTCCAGGCTAAAACTGGTAGATGGCGTTTACTTGTAAAATGCCCTTTTAAAAAAAATACCCTGTGGTGTCCCACTGCTGAGCAAAGACCTCTCTCTGTGATTTCCATTTTTTATCTGATGACTCCTCCGACTAGTTGTTAAGGAATGTATTCAAGTCGTCTGGCCATCACCGACCCCATCTGCGGCGCAAGTGGCAACTTCGTTCGCGGAGCTGAAATAAGCTAAATCTCTCTTTTGCTTCGGCTCAGTCATATAAAAAGTATCCTGCCCTTAACTTCGCAAAAAATACAGAAGGTCCACAATTCAAGCCTCGCCGGGATTCGACAGTAACGTGCGATAGGAGTTGGAAAAAAATACAAAAAGATGGTCAAAGAGTTTGTGAACTGTGGTGCACAATGTCAAGTTAAGTGTTAACCGGGTTAATTTCATGGAAATAGGTCCGGTAGGTTTGCATGCGAACAAACAATTAGAAAAACAAAATAATTTAAAAACTATTTATTTACGTTTTATGTATTACTTATTTTGAACAAGCCCTAGTTAATTTTTTGGAAAATATCTATACGTTGTACTAAACTAACACACTTTTACTACGATTTTATTACATAGGAACTGATTCTGATTCACTTGACTTCCACAATCGGCCTGGAACCTTCGATCATCCAAGCGGTACCACTATCAGCCCTCTCGAATATATCCACCGCTGCCTTGCCAACATCATCCACTTTTTGCCACGCCTGTTCTTTGAGGAACTTTGCAAAGTCGCTCGCAAGCTGCTTATCCGTCTCGAATGTCTTAGGAGTAGCCGTAAGAGCAGTCTCAGTAAACCCAGGGTTGATGGCAACAACTCTCACCCCAGACCTGTTGAAATTGTACGGAAATCCCAAGGATCTTGTGAACCCCATAACAGCGAATTTTGATGCTTGATAGACAGGCAAGAACGGGTCTACTCTAAAGCCGTAAATTGATGCCAAGTTCATGATTGTCCCTCCATTGCCGCCCTGATCCTTCCTCATGTGGTTCCAGAACTTTAACGACCATTGTATAAGAGCTGTCACGTTAATGTCGATGGTTTTCTTTGGAGCTAGGTCGTCCAAAATTCCAGCGTTGTTCACCAATACATCAACATGCTTGTATGTATCTATAATTTTCTTGGAAACGGCTTCTAAATCTGATGTTACATCGCACTTCATGAAGACACTTTTATTGTTACCATGTTTAGAATTTAGGGTCTTGATAGCTGCTGCACCCTGTTTCTCATTGATATCAAGAATTACGATAACTTTAGCACCCTTTTGCAGAAATCTGTCAGCGATTTCAAGTCCGATGCCGACAGCTCCTCCTGTTATGACGACAGTTTTGTTTTTAAGGTCCTTAGCCATCGTGTGTACTTTTGGCCTTCACTTGCGTATGTGCTGCATAAGACTGAATTGTGTTGATACCGGTACTTGTATATAAGAGGCGGACTTACAATAATACTATCACGAGGTTGTGACCTTTTTTATCGTATGTAAACAGCCAGTAAACGCATTAACATTGATGTAATGCAAAGGGCATAGAGATAAAATGTGGTTGCAGAAGCATTTTGAGCTGCATTCCTAAATATCAATATATTTCAGGAAGTTTAAAAAATCGCATAATTACAGCGCCGGAGTTGAACTTTTTATAAAGTAAGCAGCGCCACTCTCAATTTTTTCAAATACTATCACCATAGTCATCCCCACTACTTTAACAGGTACTTTATTGCTAAATTCTAGAAAATCCTCAAAAACATCGGGCGGTGTTTTAAAGTTTTTAGTTAATTCAGTTTCAGTCAGTTCTGCGTTAGGCTAGAATAGTCTGTCGCGTCTTAAGTCTTTTAAGACTTATACGGGTGCTCTATATAGATCTGGCAAACTCCTCTGTTACCATAATTGTCTCTCCTCATACTATGATTCCAGATCTGCTAGGTTACCTATGGTGATAAAGAGGGTAATTGTTTGCTTCCACTGCATTTATTATGTTTTAATTGTGTTTTATTTTATGCCTTGATGCATTTTGTCTACGCGAAATGACATGAAAATTGGCAAAAAGTAAAAAAAATGCATTTTTAGCAAAAAGCGACCCTCTTTTTGTGTTTGCATGGAGAACCGACCGAAACGAATCAGCTTAATAAATGAACTTTCTTAGGACATGGCTAGTTGGGTCATACACGTTCAGGAAAACGGGCGGGCGTCTTTTCTGTGGATAATACAAAAGTTAACGACTTGGGTACATTTTACTTATCCTTTTATTATACAGGTTTTAAGAAAAATACGGTTTGTATAAGTCTATGAGGATCCAGTAAGAAAATTAGGCTTTAAAGCCTAACAATTTTATAATGTCCACAGGAAAGACGTATAACCTTAGGTAACTCATACTAAAAATATTTTTGACCCAGTTACCTAAATAGAGTAAATTCACAAGTTCGCTGTCATACTTATCTCCAATATAAGTTTTCTTTACAAGGGATGGGTGGTCAGAATCTTCAGGTGAGGCGACCTTATTTTGCGAGATGTCGTGTGAGAGCACTTCGGTTTTACAAGCTAAAGCAGATTTTAAATTGTTTCGACCACACATACCAACAAGTTTGTAAAGAACCCTCGGTGCGCGAGTCTGAATCACACTTAGCTGTTTTTAGGGTTCCGTACCAAAATGGTAAAAAAGGAACCCTTATGGTGCGACTCTGTCTGTCTGTCCGTCTGTCACAGCAAGATATCTCAGGATCTACTGATCCTATCGACTTGAAATTTGGAATATGTTAAAAGTCGCTAACTTGAGCCTATTGAATAGAAAAAAAATCTTATACCTTTTTTACTTTTTTTTTAAAGGGGACCGAAATGTGATGTGGAAAAACAAAAGTAGAGCTATTTTATTTTGTGGAATATCAAATGAAAGGGCTTAACTTGTAGATTCCAAGGCCATTTTTATTTTTTTGTTAATTTTGTACTTTTTGATTTATGACCAAAAACGTTCAAAAAATACCATACCCCCCTATTATCTTGGAAGTTACTGAACAGAAAAACCTGTAATAATTACCAATTATTAATATCATCCTAAATATTACAGGAATTATAAAACGGTTTTCCTAAATTGCATCATTTTTTTGAAATTTTCAAAAATCGTAACACATACTTATTTGCTCCTACTAAGCTAACCGCCATACAGTTTTTCATGAACTATTCACGTATCTACTTACGAGTGCGCAAGTCCAACTCGCACTTGACTGTTTTTTTTTTAGTTTAACTACTGAATATTAAAAGAAACGTCACATGTTTTTAATGGTTGGCACTACTTCACACATATTTATCACCGACTAGGAGGATTCAACATGGAAATACAAGTGCATAATTTTAGTCAATAAAGCTCTATAATAGCAAATTATGAACTTGGACTTTAAGCCCTAAAGACCCACAGAGTTTCTTTTTCACTACATCAACACCAGAAACATAACGCCTAAGTTTATAATTATATTCATTAAATTTATCTATCGAGACATGTTTTTGCTATTGTATTAGATTTGGCGTCAAATTACGACTAATTTTGTCTCATCTCGTAAATTTTGCACCATGAAATTTGTCGAGGCAGCATTTTGGGCATTACTTTACAAGTTGTTTTTGTATAAAGGTCGTTTTGCTTTATTTTAGGGAAAATTGATGTTTTTCCCAACCACGGAACTAAAAATTAATTTTCAAAATCAGACGAGTATTAATTTCTTGAAAAGTTAATTTGGATGAGCTTACTTCTGGCAAACTTTTATATTATCTGTAATTATGCAACACAATATAGTATTGATTGCACTAAAGAACATTACAATGCAAACTTGTATAAAAATAATGTTAAACATAGGCGATCTTAACGCTAAAGAACAATTTCTTCCAGACAAAAATTAATGAAAATAAATGAGTAAGCGGTGAGGAATAAACGATGTAAATAGACAACGCAAATAATTTATTACAATAAAAGTAATGCTAATGTACAGTCGCCATCAGATATATCTGAGCTGTCAGTGTACTCATAAATATCGGAACACGGCTCTAATGCTATGAAAATAGAGCCGTGTTCAGATATTTATGAGTACACTGACAGCTCAGATATATCTGATGGCGACTGTACAGATAAATACTTAAACTTACATATACTGCTACTTAAACCTACAGATAAAAACGAAACAGGTATAATTACAGGACGGCTAGTAGTAAAATGCCAACAAATGATGCTATTGACGGATTAGACTATTGATATGATAAGTAATGATGTTTTAGTCTGTTTTTAAGTAATGGACGAGATTTAACACGTCTTATATCAACAGACAGAGAGTTCCACAACATTACAGCTTAGAATGTACAAGAATGCGTTTAAAATTTTGCACTTTGAGCAAGGAACATTAAGTAAGTAGGACAATTTGGCCACGCCTTGCAGACGATAAATAGCTAAAATGGTCTTTAAGATAGACAACATATGCTATAATACTTACGTAAGTCAAATATGAATTTAACGCAGATATATTTTGAATATGCGCAAGTTAGTTTAGTTGCTCCTCAGAGAGACCAAGATAAATAATGTCGGCATAATCTAAGATGGGCAGTAATAATGACTGAGCGGACGCGATTTTAGTGGCGATGGGAAGATAGTTAAGAAGTCTTCACAGTGAACGTACTGCCGCAAAAATCTTCCTGCTAACCTCATTTAATTGAGGAACCAAAGTGTTTAACCAAGGGCGAGAAGGGAATCAAAACGCTGTCAAAATAACTAGGTAGGTTATAAAGGTCGATTCTAGACATCATTGGGCCTTTGTTGGATTGACTCTCAGACCGTAACTACTGCTCACAGTAGTCACATTTTCATAGAAATTTTACTTTTAAACGGAGGTGTTGCCATATTCCGCTCTGCAAAGTTATCGTAGCCGCACTCTATTATCGTTGACAAATAGAAACTTGGGCTTATTCCTGACTGGAGCAGTAGTTATGGTCTGAGAGTCAATCCAACAAAGGCCCAATGATTTCTAGAATCGACCTTAATAACCTACCTAGTTATGGGAGATCGTTCAGAACACCCTCAGAACAGATTACCGATATTCTTCAACTTCAACTTTACTACTAAGCATGTGTTTATACCAGAAGAAGAAGTGTTGGCAGGCCTCCCACAAGGTGGACCGACGATCTGGTGAAAACCGCGGGAAGCCGCTGGATAATAGTAGCACAAAGCCGACAATCGTGGAGATCCTTGGGGAAGGCCTATGTCCAGCAGTGGACGTCTTTTGGCTGAAATGATGATGATAATAATGATGATGTGTTTATCATGTATTTGTTTTTGCATTAGCATGTATGCACGAGTACCTCTCTATAATTACATAATTTATATCTTACATAATAATAAAATGATTGCAAGACTTGTAAAATATTCTTTTGTATGTAAATGTGAGCTGTGTAGGTAATATTTGATTATTATATGTATTCCAAAAAAAATACTCGGGAATGTCAAAAATAAGTAATAAAACGCAAATAGTTTTTTTACACTTTTGTAAGCGCATGATGCTAAAATTACTGCACCGATTTCCATGAAATTTGATGGACAGGTAGATCTTGTTATGATCCAATTAAAACATTGGATACCAATTTAAGTCTTGAAACTACTATGTTTTTAGTTATTTTATATTTTTACGTACTTTACTCAATTTCGGTATGATCACCATATAAAACCGACTCCATTTATTAAAAATAACGGTCACATTTCCCAAACGCATGTAAATGTTTTGCTAAGATGTATAAATGAATGAAATATTGCGAAACAAATAAATATTTTCTGTTGACCTGTCGGGGACTCCGACGTTTACCTTACTGTTTCTGTATGATTTTATATGCAATAAAATGTTTAAAATACATACATACATATAATAATATAAATAATCCACAAAAAAAAAACATTTCCAAGAGCAGTTTCACCATGCTAATCGTGACGCCAGCGAACACATTTAGAATCTCCTCACAAAGAACAACAATATTGCAAACATAGTCGGCAAGTTTCGCGTGGTCAGTGATTATAATTAAGGTAGCGTCACTCAAATATAAAAATATAATCAACTTAATAAGCAATACAAATTAAATTAACATAACAATAGTAAAGTACAATACTAACTAAGAATGCCTAAGCCTAAATATGACTAAAAATTTATTAAACTATAAATACAAAAAGAAAGAAGATTACATAAAGAATACCCCTTCTAGCAATTCAGTCTGCGGCATGTTCCCCATTACGCTGTGTGACGGAACGTAGCCTCGTCAACATATTAAAAAATAATTTACAGTTCATTCAGAATTTGAAACTTCAGTTGCAATCTTCAGTTACGGGTTTCAGAGCTGGAAAAATTGTAAGGTTTACCAGTTCAACCAACCGAACTGAAGCTCCTAAGAAATGCAGAGTAATGGATAAAATCCTAACATTGCTCAAACAATTACGTTAGGCGTTTGGATAAACATTATATTAGGAAAAGATATGGAAGATTTGCAATCTTACCTAGTATAATTATCCATGGACGTTGGTGACGAAAGCACTCAAGGTAGGGTATATTTACAACCATGGCACTTATAAATATAACATAGGACAGTTGCAGATTATTCCAATACTTAATTAATTTTCTTCGCCACGTGAACGTAAACAAGGAATGATATCGAAACTGACCGAATGTATTTGAAGTGATGTCACAAATACAATCGCGTAAGTTATGGTTTAGGGAAAATTATCGGAATTAAGATAATGTTTTAATTTAGATTAATTATATTATATAGATTAGAAAATTAAGAGAAAATTATTGATGAGTTTATGAAAGTGATTTGTGATAGCTAAATTAATAATATTATTTGCGGGTTCGAATGGGAAAACTTAGTTAATACAGAACTGATTGTCTATGGCAAAGATAAGTAATCGAAAGTACCCGTAGATAAGATTCCTAAGGAATAGACCTTTTGCTCTTAGACATAAGGTTGATTTTGGGCAAACCGTAAAATATTGGCGCCTTTTTATGGACCAATCACAAAGCGTCCCAATGATATGCATATGTGTGCAGTACTTTTGGACTGTTGGATTATCGAAAAATGTTGCCAATTACTGGAGGAGCAAATTGGATTGGAGAATAATTGTATGATTAGATAATAAAATAGGTAGACTATAATTAAGCTTTCTAGTAATTAGAAAAGGACATTAAAAGGATAATTTGTTTATGTGTTATTATACGCCAGGGCAACAGGTATTTTAGCATAAATGGGAGATAATCGGGAATTTATGTTTGAATAATTGGGAACACCACTTACGGAACAGGCGGATATATGGACTACCCTCGAAATAAAATTCCTCAAATCAAACAAAGAAATAGGCAGTATGTCTTTAGCCATAAGGGCGATATTCAGCCAAATGAGAAAGTGGCGTGATCTTGCTTCTTCCAATCAGAGGATGTCCCGGAACTATGAATGTGTGAAATTTACCCTGATGAAGAATCGTGCATAATGAGACTGAGATATCGAAGGATGGACATAAGGTTGAAAATCATGTACATACGAAAAACCGGGAGAAACGTCTATAAAACCCGATGTAACCAGTATTTCAGCGTTCAGTCTCGCCTCGGCGACACTGAAACCAACCTCAGCTCTCGCGAGCTGCCATCAATAGTCTTCGTCTTCAAACCAGCCCTGGAGGCTGCCATCAATAGTCGCCGATACTAGATCTCTGCGAAAGCTGTACAGGCCGGTACAGGCTATGTCTAGTGTTAGGAAATAACTGAACCTTTGCGAAAATCTTTCGAGATTATGTTCAGTTATTAGTCAGATTAGGGATCTCTTCAATTATTCTCATCTGCGGCTTGCCGACGGGGGGGTTATCGCCATTTTTAGCCAGAATTGGGGACTTCTTCAATTATTCTCTTCTGCGGCTTGCCGACGGGGGGGTTATCGCCATTTTTAGCTAGAATTTGGGACTTCTTCAATTATTCTCTTCTGCGGCTTGCCGACGGGGGGTTATCGCCATTTTTAGCCAGAGTTAGGGACTTCTTCAATTATTCTCATTTGCGGCTTGCCGACGCGAAAGCTATTAAAATAAACACACAGTTAACATACAATAGAACTCTTTATTTATCCAGCAACACCCCTATCACACACTATAAGTAGTTATGGACTGCACTAATGACTAAGGATCAACTGCTATTACTACATGATTTATTTACAAACAAGTATGCACTAAATATAAAGCTGTCCAAGTGATTATTAACATTTATATGAACTTTAGCTAGCTAGGGACAATCTACATAGTTAACATTCAACTTGCAAGAAGTAAGAACTTGTAAGGTAACTATTTAGCTAATAAGATGAATATATATATATATATGAATACTTGGACCGATACAATATGTACTATAATTGGCGAGATCCTAAGTCCTCGATGACTGCTTGGCGAAAGAGGGCTCCGTAGAAGAAACCCGGGGTTTTATTAGCTTCGGTGTGACGTCACCGGAAGACTGCCTTGGCGCGAACTCTGTCGCCAGCGCCACAAGTGACAGTGCTGCCACTTGAATAAACTCGGCGACAACATCCGGCCGTCCTGCTAACGGGGTCGTCCTCGGCCACCGTTCTGGGCTGATGATGAAGCTGAGAACATAACAACGCTAACATTAGCTAAATACTCGCTCGTATTGTCACCTGTGCCTGCGACTGTCACAAGTCGCCAAACATCATGCCTGCGACTGTCAAGTCGCCAAACATCAAAACAGAATTGCATATAAAGGGATCCGGGCGTGTATTGGCATTTAAACTCTGTGATGTTCAGGATCACGTCGTTGTGTATCATGCCGTGTATACCCCATGTAACAGTGTTCACCTTGGATATCTGCTACATGTTTTTCTTCCCTTCACATGCAATAAATGTTCGAAGCGTAAACATTAGGCCATTAAGGAAACGTGCAATGATTGATAATGTTTTTAAAAGAAGACTGTGTATGAATAAAAACGGGTAAACTTGAGATCATGAAATAATAATCAAGAATATGCATAATTTACCTTAATTGCTCTTGACAACATCCGGAGCATTACCATGTTATTCTGCTAGGCGATACCAGGACTTCCTAATTTCTGCGCAGGCAGTGCCAACGTAGCGTTTTGAGCTTCTCTCGGCGCCTCTTAGGTCTGCAACTCTGTATCGGTCATGCCCCAATACTTTTGTTACTCGGAACGGACCCTTGAATAGCGGCACTTCATACTGTTGATGTCATTACTATAACTTTTTTTTTTATATGTTGGCATCTACCATACTTCTCAAGGAGGTAGCGTCAACCGGGTGCTCAGTATTAGTGCTATCATCGTCAGTGATTATATAGTCAGTCAAAGTTTAATTCAGAAATCAGTTAAATCTCACTTTTCGTGTAAATGCAAACATATGTTTTACAATATAATTGGGAAATGTATAAAATATAGCAAGTAAATATAGTTGTTCATTCGAATTCTATACCCAAAAAGACTTCACTCGGTACTGTTGCTGTTGTTTTATTTATTGTACTATTAATACCTTGCTGAATACTAGTTACGTGTTGGTCCCATTTGTTGTTTTCAGTGTCTGCCCCCATACTACGTAAAGCTTCTAGAATAGTTAAATTGTAACGCTCAACCTGCCTTAACGGGCACCGGAACCTGGGCACTGTTGTCGCGATTATATGACGCCTAATATTTCGATCATTGCAAAACTGTGTAAAAAGATTCGAAGTGAACGCACTCCCAGCATCACATATTAAAGGTTTGCGTTCCCAAATTGCTTAAATAATTTCTGTAACTCATTTATTACGACCTGACTTTTAGTATTTTTTCACGGCTGAAAAACTTTGTGAACGAATCAACACTAACCAACAGATAGCTATTTTGTTTCGTGGTTTTTATGAATGACCGTAGGTGGTCCTGGTCCATATGGAGGGAATAGAACGGTCTTGCGTATTTTGGAATGGGATACAGTCTTCCTGTTTTTTTTTATACCGTGAATATTTTTATAGTATAAATAATTTAAACAGTTTTTCATGTAGGTATTTTGAAACCGTTTTCTTTAGGCGTGGAAACCAATATTCCGAGCAAATTCTTTCGACAGTTTTATCGACAGGAAAATGACCCACGTCATCATGATTTGTATCACATTCCAAATACAGAGCTTAGGTACTAACTAACCAACGTCTACCAAACTCCGTCCGTCGATATACCTAGTTACCCAATAACTCATAATCATGAAATATCCGTTTGTTTGCATCGGCCTCGCCTGACATTAAGATTCCCCGAATGCTACAAATACTAGGGTCTTGTAATTGAACCTATAGCAACCAATCACCCTCAGTTATGTACATAACAGAGTCAATTTTTACATTGTTGTCGGAAATAGGATTCCTTATCAGGGCGTCTACGTGCTGCATTTGAATGCCTGCTCTGTGAGCTACCTCATATCTGAACTCTTGTGTATATAACACCCATCTGCTAATACGGTGTACTATCTCTTGCTTACTCAAAGCATGTCTAACGGCGTTACAATTGGTAATAATTTTGAATGGAATCTCGAGACTAATAATGCCTAAATATTTGTAAGCCTGTAACTATAGCCAAAAACTCTATCTCGAATGAGTGATATTTTTTTTCTTAGTTTGACGGCTGTAAAGATTGTATGGGTTTCTGACCACTATCGGTTAACTGCATCAAAATACACCCAATGACATTTTCACTAGCGTCCGGAAGCTTTATCACAAGAAGGGCGAGGCTAGCGTATGCAGACGAGCTATGACGAATAATCTCATTATTTAATAGTTCGTCAGTCATGTGACGTGTTATTGTTTCTCACATTCCGACATTCTATATGAAATGAAATTAAATAATTTATTTATGCAAGTAGGCCTCAAAGGCTCTTTCACATGTCTGATTCTTTTTGGCTTATAAGGTCGTAGTCGTAAGCAAACCGGTTTACTTGATGTCAATTCTATTTCTAACTCGACGCAAGATGTTTGGCCGAGGGTAGCTAACTTTTCAGAAAAACATTGAGGGTACCTAGCTAAAATGTTGTTTAATAACATTTGGTGTTTATGAGGTACCTCATTCAGCTTGAGCGAAACAATTTTGTTTACATTTATAGCTTGGACGTGTTTGAACGTTAAAAATGAAATATGCTACTCGCGTATACATTATACTTCTGTCCTTAGTAAAATTTCGACCTATGAGGATATCGCATCCAGACAATTTATTACGACATAATGTTATAAACAATGTAACAGTATCAACTTTTCGGGTGGTTGCTATCGCCTCACTTACTTGAACAGAGAAGTCGCTTGTAAACCCTACCAAATTAATAGGATTATGTAATTTGAACGTTGGCAGTTGTTGCTGTTTAACAAGTTGGCTCGTTATTCGCTTCCAATATCAAAAAAAAAACCCTTGCCCATGAAGTTTATGCTTAGCTTTTGATTTACTAGCTGGTTCAAAGTGTCCAATTTTGCTACAAGAACCGCAACGGACGTTATCTTTCGCAGTACAAGCGTTTCTTTTGTGACCTACCTCCCCGCAACGGAAACGAGAAGCGTTTGAAGTTTGTGCAACAGTAGTATTTGCAGAAAACTCGAGTCTATCTACGATTGTATTAACCTTACTGTGCAAGAACACGCTAGCTCGTCACAATACCTAAAGTTCCCTGCATCTGCCGCGGTAATGCGCGCTAATGTTGGGGTCACCGATGGTACCAACAATAATCGATATAATATCTCGGTCCTTAAAAGCAAACTGGAGTTTATCGATTCTACCTTTTTCTTCGAAAAGACCTCGTCTAAGGAATGATTCGGTAACGGTTTTGCTTCGATTAACCGTTTTATTAATACGTACATATTCCGTTTAATTTCTAACGTATCAGACCTAGTATCACGCCACTGCTTCCACGTCCACGTGGTCCATCTAGTCTCATTTTTCTGCAAAGAATCTAATCACGTTTTGGCGGTTTTTCGTAATTTTTGCAAGTCCTGATACTTTGTCATGTTATCGGACCAACCAAAAGACCTAGCATTTGCTTCGACCACGTTAAGCCGCATATCGATTTTGTCAACAAGGAAATCAAATTCAGGAATCACTGACGATAATACTGCACTCACGGTTTCTGACGTTCTCTGGCTATGATTTTGATGCTTTTTCCGTTTCCGGCTGTAGCTTAGACTGCAGCTACGGCTAGTTCTACTGCGGCCGATGAGCTCGTTGAACTTAACTGGAGCTGGTTGACTTCGCTTCGATCTCTTGCGCCTGCGTCCACGTGGCATATTGTGAGCGTGTCTTCGAGCACTTCTGATAAAATAAACACACAGTTAACATACAATAGAACTCTTTATTTATCCAGCAACACCCCTATCACACACTATAAGTAGTTATGGACTGCACTAATGACTAAGGATCAACTGCTATTACTACATGATTTATTTACAAACAAGTATGCACTAAATATAAAGCTGTCCAAGTGATTATTAACATTTATATGAACTTTAGCGAGCTAGGGACAATCTACATAGTTAACATTCAACTTGCAAGAAGTAAGAACTTGTAAGGTAACTATTTAGCTAATAAGATGAATATTTATATATATATGAATACTTGGACCGATACAATATGTACTATAATTGGCGAGATCCTAAGTCCTCGATGACTGCTTGGCGAAAGAGGGCTCCGTAGAAGAAACCCGGGGTTTTATTAGCTTCGGTGTGACGTCACCGGAAGACTGCCTTGGCGCGAACTCTGTCGCCAGCGCCACAAGTGACAGTGCTGCCACTTGAATAAACTCGGCGACAACACTATGCCCAAATTTAGTCAGATTTTAGGCACATTTTAGTCACATCTTAGTCGAGGGTTTATGACCAAATTGGGGAAGGCCTACGTCCATTATTTAGTCCAGGCTGGGCCTACGCGAAAGCCATGCCCATTTATTTAGTCAGATTTTAGGCAGATTTTAGTCTTAGTTTAGTCACATTTCAGTCAACAGGTCCTATGTTCATTAAGTTAGTCCAGGCCTACCTACAAAAGGGTCATGTTTTAAATAGGAAAGATTTATGTCCATTTTCAGAAGTTCTGCCTTGCGTACGAGGAGTTCTAGTCAAAATTTAGGGGAGACCTACGTTTAATTTAGGCCGACAGTCGGTAAGAATCCTGCGATCATAGTTTGAACCATAATATGAAACTTAAATCCACGTTACAGCGGAGGGAATCGTCAATTGTCAACGGCGGGACAGCGGGCACGGGGAGGAAGCCGTCCGCTGCGTGCTCGACGGCGTGCACCTGGTCCTAGATTGAAGATAACAAAGACAAACGAGCAACGGCGCCACGGAGGGCTGGCTGGCGGTGAACGTGCAGACCACGGCGGCGGCGTGTTCCTGTCCTTGCAGCGGAGGGAATCGTGACTATCGGCGGCGGCCGTGCGGGTCGGCGGCGGGCGCGTCGTCCTGTGGCAAGACCCGGTTCCTGTTCGTAGAGGTTTGAAGACATCGAGGGGTAAGTGTTTTATTTTATCACTGGTAGGGCTATCCGTGTGGGGGTTGCTTGTTTTGGGAGTCAGAAAGTCATAGGCCTGTTTGGTCCTAGAATTGTCTAAAGTCTACTAAAGTTATTATCATATTAAATGCATTTTGAGTCAAAGATAGCAACAATTTCGGTTGAGACGTCAAGCGAAATTATTAGCATATTTTTTGACCGAGCATAGGCAGGCGAATTTGAAGTGCTTTTTATAATAATGTACATTTTTGCAAGGGTTTTATTTTGGTTGATTTTTCTTTCTTGTATGTTATTTGGATATTTTGTTTTGTGCGGAATATTTCGACATTTGCGTTAAACTATAATTTTGGTTTATGAATAATGTGTGATACTTAAATATTTGTGCGAACACACGGATGTGTGTTAATTCGTCATTAAGTGTATGCGATTGGGTGTTTACCCTCAAATTCGTACGGAATATCTTGACCATTGCGTTGAGCTATAATTTTGTTTTATGAATTATGAGTTTCGTACACGTATGAATAGAATTAAGTCGGGTTTTACGTTTTACCTCACGGTTTTACATAGTTGTAAGCTTGCGTTTAATTGTTGCGTAAACTACCATTTGTTTATGAATAATGAGTTTATGAGTTTCGTACAGGTACGGTTAGATTTAAGTCAGGTGGTACGTTATCGTATCGTGATGTGAGTGTGCGGTTTCTCATGAATTTTATAAGTGTTCATTTATCTGAACATACATATTTTCTGCTGCGTATTTGCGTGTGCAATCATACCCTCAATCTTTACTATACTGAGTTATGTATGCAACTTACTTCCTAGGAAGTTTTATTTACGAATCTTTAAGAGTACGAATTGGAACATATTCAAAACACCGAGACCTTTTGTTGGTTTCACCGGGATTTATTTATTTTAATTATTATGCATTTATGTGTTGTGAATGTGATGAGACGAATCTATTATCGGATACTTGCATGTAATATATTGGGTTGGTTTTGTTACTTATTGCATTTCTATGAGTGGATGCTTTTATATTTTATGATGATAAACCCGTGTTCAGGCAATTATTACCCGATGTTTATTCATGTTTACATAAACTTTACACACTCAGTCACACATACTTGCACATTAATTTAGTATAGGGTAAGTTAGCAGCTGATAGTCATAAATTTATTTATTACTTATAGACAACTTCAAGCATTCTTTTGGGAACCGAGTAGGTAGTAAATTGATCTTAAAAGGGGGGAAAATGAGGTCAATTTAATAGGTGGATAGGGGGTGTATAGTTAGCAATAGATATATCATTACTATATGATATTAGGTAAGTGCCGTGGTAATCGGGGGGAGACGGTTTGTCTGCCATATTGCCGTAATGTGACAGGGGGGCGGTCTCTGCCTCCGGGCTGACTGTACTTACGAGATAGGCTAGTAGTTCTGGGGATAGGTTTCAGAATTGTACTCATGCAGGCAGGAGTCCTGTCGGCAAGGTTGCAGTTCCTTAGGGGTTACTGATAGTGGAGGTAATTGTCAATAGTGTTGGTCCGTAGTTTATATAGCTCATCCTGGTATAGTCCCGCCGTTTGTGGACCCATGGGTAACTCAGGCTGACGTGAGTGTCTACTGTATCTCCCCCTAATGGCAGTGGGACTGTAAGGAACCCAGTATCGTAGCTGAGCCCTCATCGGCGGCGCGGTACTCATTTGACTAGCGGCGGATCGCCTGGCCTCTTTTCAGAGTTGAGCCTCGCTTCGGCGAGAAGATCCAAAACGTAGTTGACCCTATTTATATTTGAGCTTAGTTCGCGATTTGTTTGGCCCTTTGCTATTAGTGATCCATGGGTATCTTATAGGGGGAGCTTAGTCCTAAGGATCATACCGACCAGAGTTGAGTTGTAATATTACCATTTCTTATATCGTCACGCCACATTATTATGCAATCCCGGGGAGGTCAAGGTCCATATCCCCGCAAATGTTAGTGGGAGTCATGCAGGTTACGACCGGTGTCTGTTGAGTATGTGATTTTGAACTCTTTAGCGTGAGTGCTTTGGGAGCTGTATTATAATTGGCTTAGGGAGAGTTTATTCTCAATTACATAACAAGTTTGAACACTTGATACACCACTCTTATTCGTCAATAAGAACCAGCTCTGGGAGGACCCTTGGTAGCTATTCGAGTAGGGATTTAGGTACACTGGTTTAATCCTAGGTTCCCACATACCGACTTTTAAGACATTAAAGTCACACTTAATACATATCACATTATGATTTAGGCTTTATTGACTGCTTACTTTTGATTTGTTCTTTATCATATTATGAAATAGGGTTGACTGACTGACGTATTAGTATAGCTAGGCCAAGATACTTGACCGTTATAGGGTTACTGACATCCTGCCTTTGACAAGACTACTAGACTGAATACTATGACTAGACCCTCTACATACAGTGACTGTAATGGTAGGTTAACTGACCGGTGGATGGTTATTTTGCGACGTTTTTTACCATTCGCAAAGCCCTACCTTACAAAACGTTGGTAGTTTCATGAATTGTGAAGATTGAGCAAATTCCATAAAATAATCCATCTTTCACAATTCTTCTTGCCAGGTATTAGAGCAGAATCAGTCTATAAATAAGCCTGTATCTTAGCTTATGTTGTCCTGCATGTGGGGAGCTGGGACTGACATATGCTATAGATACAGCACCTTAGTTATAACACTACGTTATAACCTCCCTATTTTCTGTCCTCTCAGTAATATTGGCATCTGAGCCGATACAAGAGTTTCCCATAAATGTTATATGCCTCCAGGCATTTTTGTGGAGGGGGCTCATCGTCTTTGGCCGGAGCTACTGGTGATAGCGGGGATAGGAGCGTCACCCTTGCCACAACCCTAATACCTTTTTTATACTATAATATCAACGACTATAATCATACAAAAGACTACTTCGATTGACAGACAATTTTGTATAGAATGACTCATGACTGTTACTTTCCCGCCTCTCTAGAACCTTCTGTATAGTCTAGAATATAGAACTCTAACATGATATCATCTCTTATTAACATTACGCCTTTCTTACATAAGATAATAAAAAAGTAGCTAATGTATTTTATATCCACCATACTTACTTTTCCTTCAATCAAGTCAAATATTCCTGCGGAGTCCCTGTCTTATCGAAAAGAGTTCTGGGTTATATACACCACGACGAAGGGTCCTACCAATACTAGAACGATCACGCCATGGCCAAAGACAAGCTTTGATTAATATTTTAGGTATAGCATATCAACCATTCAGCAATAAGTATTATAGGAATAGTTCAGTATTAACAGCCTTCAGTACTTACACTAGATTCAGAGGAAATTACCAGTAGTTTCAGATTCTTTAGATTTTCATTCAGTACTAAATTTCAGTGGTATAGTTTCAGCTACAAAGTCCATCGTCATATAATTTCAGTAGGGCAGATTTTCTAAGGCGGACTTCTTGGGCGGGAAAGAAGATGTAGAGTAGCGAGAGTAGTATTTAGGTAGGATACCGAGTTATTACAGCTGGCGGCATTACCTCTCTGGACTGTGAGTGCAATTCTCTGAGAGAGGTACGAGGCATGGACCAGCCGCGGCGACAGGGCCCTATTTTTAGTATATTTATAAATATTATAACTTTTTGAATTTCCAATAAACAAAGTTTTCTTCTTTGACATTATTATATTATTTGAGTCAAGACGTACACCAGACATTCAATCAAATTAAATGATCTTATCAACACTATCATTATAATCTTAATTAGTTTGCATATATTATTCACATTTGATATCATTATCTACAGGTTTAAAATAAACAATTAATCTAATATGCGTACTCATAAACAAACTACAGACCAATTGGTAACAGCTTTACTCTATTGTAGTACATAAAAACTTACTCCCTTCTTCTTTTAGACTGTGATATGAGTATATGATATATATATGAGTATATTATGACAATGATATGGAGTGGACCGGTAGAGTAAATTACTCGACAGTTGTTAGGCAGTCGTTGGTCGCTTCAAACGCAAGTGATATTGTTTGTTTGTTTTTTATTCGCTTTTGGACCGTTCACGTAAGTTTTTTTACATAAATAAAGTCTTGTTATGAAACTTAATAAACTCTTAAAAAAATAACAAACATCAAACATCGGATCTTCGACACCAGTAAAATACTTTTGTTATTTAATTCAATGAGTTGATTGAATTACTGTACTCGTAATTCCCTCAGAATTCTTCATAGATACCAGGATTTTGAAGAAATGGGACAAATCTAGAAGTACCTACTCTTAATACTTTCAACTAAACAAATATTTGTTCAAATTGATTAATTAACGACCAAGTTCTAAGGTAGGTAACAAATATTAAAAAAATACAACCGACTAGAAAACCTCCTCCTTTGTGAAGAAAGTTAAAAATGGGTAGACCTTTTCCAAAAATTACATAAAAGTTTAGTAGGTAGTCAATGCACGCAAGTACATAAATAAAAAAGTTATGTCACAAGTCACAACATGATTGCGCAACAGCTGCTTTTTTTGGTTTGTATTTAAGAAATAAGTAAACTCCTTATTTCTTTTATGCGCCTTCATAATTTTTAACTAGTTTCGCAAAAAGGTGAAGATTATCAAAGTCAAAGTACTTTATTCTTCTCTTTGTTCTTCAATTTAGGCATAGTCGATTATAAAGTCAGTTATCTTTTAACATTTATTAAACGATTCAAATTTATTTTATTGAAAGTATTTAAGATTTAAGCTATTTTTTTTACTTCCAACTCTGATGATGGCTTCCATGAAGAACTCTTCAAGCATTCAATATTTTAAGTCAGTTATTTTATTTCCAAGTTGTTGAGCTATCGGTAAAATTACATAGTATCTTGGTAAGGTAAATGTCCGAGTGGTCGTCGCTGTACTAATATTCGTCACCCATATTTACGTCGTCACATACATTTGTAGCCGACGTTTTAGCGATGAGATATATCCGTGGCTTTGATGTTTAACTCGTAAATTTTACAATAAAGAAGATCTTTGACAGGGCTGACATCTATTGGGACTATCAGTGAATTTCATAGTCCCAATGCTTGTCATCCTCTTTTTAGGATCCCATAATCAAAATTACTAAAGCGGACCGCTTATAATTTTGTCATACCTGTCTGTATGTTCGTCCGTCTGTCTGTCCTTAAGTCACAGCCGTTTTATTCGGAAAATGTAAAATACTGAGATGACATTTATTGGAACTGCCAGCAAAGAGCACTCGTACAATCAGATTGACCAACATTTTTATTATTTATGAGTAATTTCGGTATGATCACCATATAAAACCGACTCCATTTATCAAAAATAAAGGTCACATTTCCCAAACGCATGTAATTGTTTTGCTAAGATGTATAAATGAATGAAATATTGCGAAACAAATAAATATTTTCTGTTGACCTCTCGGGTACTCCGACGTTTACCTTACTGTTTCTGTATGATTTTATATGCAATAAAGTGTTCAAATACATACATATAATAAGAGAAATAATCCACAAAAAAAAACATATTCATGAGCAGTTTCACCATGCTAATCGTGCTATTCCCTGGGCACATGTAGAATCTCCTCACAAAGAACAACAATATTGCAAACATAGTCGGCAAGTTTCGCGTGGTCAGTGATTATAATTAAGGTAGCGTCACGAACCGGCCAATTTGATGAATGAAATCACCTCTGTTTACCAGCCGGGTGACCCATTGACCTTCCTTATTATTGCCAGTTCGTTTACCTTTGTGCTAATAATACCTAATATACCCTAAACAAGAAAGTGACGCAGGATACTTTTTAACTTGAAAACTGAACGAAACAGTAAAGTACATAGTAAAAAGGTAGTTAGTACGCCTAAAACTACAAGTCCCAAACTTTTCTACTTGTATGTGTTAATTAAAGGGTTAATTCATACAGGACTTAAGTAATTGACATATACCGCTAAGAGTCGAGAATGAAAATTAGGCTTTGAAGCCCTTAACGTAACGATGTGCCAGGAAAGACATATACATATAAGAGCGTTTTTCAAAAAAAGTGTACATATTTTGACCAGTTAAGGACCAAGACGAAACTGAAAGTCAGTGTGAAATCCAAGGACCTTAAAATAAATAGCCGCACGTAGCCTCGCCAACAGAAAACTGAAGCCATTTCTAGTAAGCCGGCTGCTTGTGCTTACGAGCCGCACGCACACATCAACTTGTTTTTTGCTACTACGAGAAGCACGCACGCATAGGTAGCCGGCGAACTAGACATGCTTCAGTTCTTTGCTAGCGAGGCTCCGTCCTACTATTTATTTTAAGGTCCTTGGTGAAATCAATACATGTTCGTAGTGCAACGGAAAGTTGGGTATTTATCTGGGATCTCCCGAGGTATGTACCAGTAGCGGCGACAGGACCTTCAATGAAGCTTTTCATATCGGCTGAGCAAGGTCCCAAAGTCTCCACCGCAAGCGCCGCAAACTCGTAGTCCTTCAGTAAGGCGAAGTATTAGCGGCGCCTTAGGGTTTGGACCTGGCTGTCTAGCATAACTAGCCGTGACTTCGTTTCTCGCGCGACAGAGCATCACCTGTCACTGTGACACTATATTGAGAGGAAAGAGATAGGTAGCATTTGTCGCGCGACAAAGAGTCGCGTGTCACAGTTGTGCTTGAGGTACTGGTCAGCCGCTGCGCCGCGCCGGCCTGCGAGCGAGTTGCCTGAATGTGGGATGCGGCCAACGTGTCAACGCAGGTTGCATCCCACACCAGGGCTCTACCAAGTTTCCTGGTACCTGCTTAACTTAAATAATATTTAGAATTTGACACTGACAATATTTTAGTGTTTACTTCTTCAATATATAACAAACCTCTTTTTATGCTGATACTACGGGAAAATAGAAAATTCAAATATAGAATGCCTGTAAACAATACCACAACATATGCAATTCTGTGCTCTCGGTAATATATCTATTTGGTACCTACTGTTGAATTGTACACTTTTTTGAAAAACGCTAATTCATGCAAAAAACAATCTGTATGGCCAGTTTGAATGTAAATTTTATAAGATTATGCACACTGATGTGGCTGTTAAGTAATTTAATATTGCTATGCGATACGCCGACGCAATCTGCGTTGTAAATCCTGTTTTATACTATGTGTCATACATTTGTATTACTTCCAAGTGTGTATAGACAGAAACATAAAGTAACTGACAAATCAACAGTAGGATACAAGTACAGCAGCTTTGTGTGAGAACTGCATATATATATATAATGTTAACTCTCACTCCGCCAAACATAGAGATACATGGCGCCGCATCACAAGAGAAGCGATGGCGCAAGAGTCGACCAAGACATGACCACGACCACTCTGCCAAGAGTGCACGACTAAGAAGAGATATATATATATATATATATGTACACACCAGTAGAGTGCTGGCCATAAGACCCGATTTCATTTGGCTAGTCTATTGCAAGGTCACAGAAGAGTCGAAGTCACAGAAAAGTCACAGAAGAGTCGATTGCAAGGTCACAGTCACAGAACAGTAATTTATTACTTTGATTATTTTGTGCTGCACCGCTGGACAAAGACCTGTCACCTTTTCCACTCATATCTATGTATAGTAAGGTCTCGCCAGTACCTTGTGAATGTATGTATCCAAGTCGTGCCGCCAACTTCTCTATTTACTTCTGCCATGATGACCATTTTAGATATTTTTTAACTAATTTATTGTTGACCTACTGTGTGCGTACTTAAGTTACCAACAGTTAGATACCCATAACTATACTTATTGTTTACCCATATTTTTTAAGGTTATAGTTGCACCGCCAACTGGTAGATAATACCGCATGGACTTATGTCAGGTGCACTCCACTCGATTTTGGCCTCCCGCGCGGTGCGCGTAGCCGATCTGGTTGCCGGCGACCGAAACGTCACAATACAGACAGACAGACAGACAGTACGCAATCACCGTTGATGCCGGCCGAACGCCGCCACCGAAAACTATGCGAGAACGTATTGTAGCTGTTCCGTGCTGTGGCTGTGGCGTGGGAATTCTCATGCTCGCGTCCAAACAATAGGTTTCGACGCGAGCGTGGGAATTCTTGTTTTTGTATGGAAACGCGCGACAATGAAATATCTGTTTATATGTTCTAATCTGTGCTTATGTATGATAAGTTTTCTTTTGTGCAATAAAGTTTAAGTAAATAAATACAGTTCATAATCATAACTATAATTTAGGCTCGCATCGTATTGAAAATTAATGGAACTTATCACGTTTTTGACGACCACACGGTGTACCTGAGATGGGTAAATAATTACAAGATAAATATAGCTAACACAAGGAAAAACACGGTAACTCTTAATTACTTATGCATACCTACGAGTACCTATTATGCGCTTATAGTAAAACAACGACGTATACACACTCCCCACTGGCAGCGATTTAGAACAAATTTATCTGGGGACACGGCAGTGCCCCCGCCAAATCGAGCAAAACAAAGGCACGGGCCGTACTAGGTACGGCCCGTGCCTTTCTTTTGAAAAACCGGTTTTTCGGTATTGGACCATACAAGTAAAACCGGTATTGCATGCCCTAGCCGTACCATCCTTTTCTCGAAGCCAGTAATTTTGTGCTGGCTAAAGCTAGAACCCTGAATTTTCAGGGATATATAGGGCCTAATAAGTCTTAGATATAGTCTTAATATCATTCAATTTGAACTTGTAGTTTAAGAACGATTGCACGTCAAAGTTCCTTAGTTTTGTCACTGACTGACTCACTGATTGACTGATGATCATCATAATTCTAAGGTACTTCTAGCAGACCCAAATTTTAAACCTAATTAGCTGTTAGCCTATCATATCACGCAAAACCTAAAAATATTGCAATTTCAATACAAGCTGCATGAGTCAGTTTGTAATCCTATACAAATACATGCGATTACAAAGTTAGTTTTGAAGTTCAAAACAGAATGTATTGGTATATAATAAATAAAGGAAGACCACTTATAATAACCCTCCTTTGGGCTTCGCCGCAGTGGGGTAAAAAGAAATAAGATCCCATCAAAAACATTAAAGATGCAGTCTCGCAACGCAGTTCTCCTAAAACAAAAAAGTTTTGAAATATAATGTTCAACCAAGTCAGTAACGGGGCCCGGTGTCAACAGAACTCGATTTCCACCGACTTGCCTATTATTTAACCGTGGAGGAACACATTTTATATAATGTTTTTGATGGCATTATTGTTAGTTTTAGTTTTTAGTCTTTGTTCTTATTATTAGTTTTAATTCATTTTTATTGTAAACAAAATAAAGATAGCAACATAAAAGCATTTAGTCTTAATTTTATTTCACAGATCATGTTACTCTACATATGGGTGGCAGCCCTGGTGGCCGCAGTGTACCTGTACTGCCGGCAGGTGTACGCGCGGTTCAGCAAGTTCGGAGTCAAGAACCTGAAGCCTGTCCCGCTGCTGGGTAACATGAGCTCCATCCTGCTCCGCAGGAAGCACTTCATTGATGTCGTTGGTGAACTGTACAACAAATTTCCTGAAGAAAGGTTGGTATGTAAGAGAAGTTGGAGGAGACAATCGAGTTGCAGAACTCGGTTTCGCAGTCTATGACGTTGTCAATGGAAGTGGAAGCGGGGTCAGATATATATTTTTGGAAACCCACCGGATGAATCTTCCAAACGAGTTTTTCTAAAAGTTAAGAGACTTTTCAAAATTATGTAATATTTTGACTTTGCAACCTTTCCTGGAATACTTGAAGACGTTGTTAACTGAATTAACGGCATAAGGCGGTTTCAGATACTGACTCAATCTTACTTACACTCAAAATTATGATGACAGTAAAATAGAATACTACCGTGAAACTGAAACATATTAATTAGTAAAATAGGCCAACGTTTTTTAGCCACTCCACAATCTACACTGAATTTTAGCCAACCTGAAGCTTATGATGTTGCTTAAGGTAAATGGCATAATAAAAGGCTGAAGATAATAGTTACAGCTTTTATTAACATGACTAGGTAGATTTTAAACAAATATTGATACTACTTTAATGTACTCTAATTGCAAACTCTGTGTTAATCTATGAATTTATTGTGCAAGTGATTATCGACAAGTAAAATTGCAATTGTACAACGAATGGAATCATACGAAGTACACTCCAATAAATTGGCGATTATAAGCGATATCAACAAGGATCATTAGTGAAAAGTTGTAAAATTTCAACCGCACATGCTAAATCCAGAAGTGGCTAGAGTGACAATAGTGTACTCGAAGCTCTCATAGATATCACATGCACTCAAACATTCAAACGTCACTTACATCCTTAAACATTATCTATTGATAACATTGTTCCAGTTGTATCTTTAAGTTCAACTGATATTGGTAGCACCCGGTCATCGACTTGAAGATTCTTGCTACATATTTACACCTTTCCCATCTGATATTGATAAGATAGTATTACTAGAGTCAGTCCAAGTAGGGCTTGCAATACCGGTATACTTGTATGAGCCAAACCTTAATTTTGCTTTGTGCTCAAAGTTAATAGTTATACTCAGTGCTTTTGGTGTGTAGAAGAAGGATAGAAATTTAAATTCAAGGTCAAATTTGTTATCTGATTCAGACCCCGAACGAACATGCCGACGCACGCTAAATAAATTGACTTTGATGAATTTAACGAGTCAATCTTGTTCATATGAATGACCTATCATTTTATAACCAAACTTCAAAACACCAAATCATTGAACTTTTTATACGATCACAATAGTTTGTGTTATCATATTTTAAATATCTATCTTGTAAACCCGAAAGAAAGCCAGACTAGCAGAATGATGATTACACACTCAACTATAATATACAGATTTGTACACAGTGTTTTCCTTCTCTATGAGAGCGTTTAGCACTTGAGTAAGTAAAGTACATCAGTTGTTACAAAAGCTATATGATAATGGCTAAGATTCTAATCCAAAACCTTGCAATCTCAAGTCAAATCCAAGACACTATGTTGGAAAAGACATTTTTTTTTTTCATTCGTAGGATTTCCTCGTTTCAGGATTTAATAACTATAATAATAATTTATTTTTAACCGGCTTTCAGAGGAAGGACGGTTCTCTATTCGTCTGTATGTTTTTTTTTCTGTGTTTGTTTCCCGATTACTCGAAGACGGCTGAACCGATTTTGAAAATTCTGTTTTTGTTTGTAAGGGTGTATTTCAGAGGTGGTCCTATTACAACCAAATCAGGATCTGATGATGGGATCTTGGAGAAATCGAGGGAACTCTTCAAATATTATAGACACATATATACCGATTTTGGTATTTTTCATAATTTCTCGAGCATTTCTTAATAGAAATGCATTTCTAGCGTTAACCGACTTCAAAACATGGAGAAAATTTAATGTACAGGTTTGTTCTCCGATTAGGTACTTCAAGACGGCTAGACCAATTTGGGAAAATATTTTTTTACTTAAAAGGGTATACCTTCAAGGTAGTCCTTTTGCAACCAAATCAGGCCTGATTGTAGAATTTTGGTGAAATCGAGGGAACTCTTCAAATATTATAGGCACACATATATGGTGATTTGGGTATTTTTTATAGGGTCTCATGCATTACTTATCTAATAGCTTCATTTGACGTAACATCCAGTGTAAACCGACTTCCGCAAAGAAAAACGGTATTCAATTTAATTACGTTTGTTATGCGATTACTCGAAGATGGCTGTAAATTATTTTTTGTTTGGAAGGGCACACCTCTGAGGTTGTCCCATTGCAACCAAATCACGATCTGATGATGGGATCTTAGAGTTATTGAGGGAACTTTTCAAATATTATAACGGCGATTTGGTTATTTTAGATAGTCTCGACATTTCTTATCGAAGTTAGTTTATTGAAAGCCAGTTGTTTTAGAATTTTTAATTATGTCTGTATTTACATTCTTACGCAATTCTATTTTTTAGATTTGTCGGCAACTTCGAGTTTATTAGGCCAGTTCTATTGATCCGAGATATCGAACTCATCAAAATGGTCACTGTCAAGGACTTCGAGTACTTCCTGGATCATCGCACGTTCGTCAGCGAGGAAGTTGATCCGTTCTTTGGAAGGAACCTATTCTCACTCAAAGGTGTTTATTTATTTACATTGTCCTTTATTTCATCCTCAATATCCATTATTCCATGCCTGGCGATTCATTATTCTCCTTGAAAATTATTTTTCATTGAACTTCTTATGCCTCCATCCAAGGTGTGCATTTAATCATTTTCATAACATTTAGTTTTGTTCGTAACAAGTCAACCGGTTTTTCATACAAACAAAGGAAGCTTCATCATTTTCCTCGGCATGTTTCTCCTCTTTCTTGGACAAATGTGTTTTACTTTGTAGCTAGAGACACTTTGTCTGCGCGAAATGACATGAGAACACTCACCGCTTGTTTTCAAATGGTGATACTAGATGACGCGGAACTTAAATTTCCACTTGCACTTCAATTCTTCTTTTTTTAGACTGTTCATGTCATTTACGCGGACAAATTGTCTCAAGCTATAAAATTAAACACAAGTTAAACATAATTGATGCCGTGAAAGCAAACTAAAGAGGGTTCTTTATGGTTGTATGGAAAACTGACCGACACGAATCACCGTAATACTTTTCTCCTGTTACCTGTACCAAAGTCATTGTTTTTCTCAGGTCAAGCATGGAAGGACATGCGTTCGACGTTAAGTCCAGCATTTACGAGCTCTAAGATGAAGCTTATGCTTCCATTCATAGTGGAGGTGGGAGACCAGATGATCATCTCCTTGAAAAAGCAACTAAAAGAGTCTAATAGTAAGGATTTACTGCAATTTCTCAGAGATAATGTTAAAACTTGTTTTTTGTACCAAATTTACGGTATTAACGACTATGTCACCGAATATCGACTTTTCTGTGCAGGTGGCTACATTGATATAGAAACTAAAGAGCTGACAACCCACTACGCCAATGACGTCATAGCTTCCTGTGCATTTGGTCTGAAAGTGGACTCCCACACCGAGCCTAACAACGAATTCTACAAAATGGGGTACAAGGCTTCAAACTTCGGTTTTGCGGCACTTTTGAAATTCTTCGGATATGCATCCTTCCCTTACCTGATGAAGGTTCGAAAGAATTTTCGATTATTTTACGTGATCAAGTGGGATTATAAATTAAATGAGATTTTGGCTGCAGTTTACAATAAAGTACCTCTATTTATTAATGACTAAAAACCGTGTCAAAAATTTCTATTCCACCACAGCAAATTAAATATTTCAAATCAAGATTTGAAGTAATTAAAAATGTTTGGGGTTTAATTTATTTAAGCGACATGTAACCATAAATTACTAATAAAAATCATGATTGTGATACAAAATTATATGTTCCAAACTTTTCAACAGTGAATAACTTATTTTATTATTGTCATATTTCTAGCTAATGAAAATGAATCTCTTCCCGGAAGATGTGAAGGACTTCTTCCAGCATCTGGTACTGAGCACGATGAAAGACCGCGAGGCGCACAACATCCTACGCCCTGACATGATACATCTGCTGATGGAGGCTAAGAAAGGTAATCATTGCATTCATTTCAATGAAGCGTAGAGTTGCTGTCATAGACTCCAATAACCGGCATTGAGTTTCTGGATTTGACTGTATATGTGCTAGATTTTGTTTAAAAGAAACGTTTTGAAGTACCCTTTGTTTTCTGTTAGATAACGTACATACAGCGCGGAAATCCAATACAATATTGAAACGCTGGTCGGCATAGGACATAAGATTTAGGTAGCTTTTACTTAAAACTACAATGAAAATATTTACCATACAAAATAATTTGGCCCGCAATGTAACGCAACACATTAAAGTTGACAAACACGCTAGTTGACAGTTACTTTTAAAAACTGGTCAAGAGCATGTCGTACCATGCTCAGTGTAGGGTTCCATATCCGTATCTATAAGGAAATATGCTACAGACAAAATTGAAGCTAAAAGTAAACAACTGGCAAAAGGTCTTAAATGCCGTGTAAATCAATGGCACTTAAAACCTTTTGGTTAAGAAGTTTTTCGGCAATAACTTCAAAACGGTTTATTGGTTACTATTCAAAATAATTTTCGTTGAATGTATTTATTAAGCTAAGCGTTACCTTCCTGATTTTTTTCATATTTTTTGGATTTACGGTTTAAAAGTTAAAGGGGGGGGGGACACAATTTATGCAACTTTCGGAGAGATTATTTCCGAAAGTAGTCACTTAATCAAAAAAAAGTACATTAAAGCCTCATAATGTTTTTAAAAGAACTATCGAATTATGTACCTCACGTTGATGTTTGCTGTAAATATTTATTTTTAGCTTCTGTTACATGTATGGTATGGAGTGCCCGCTCTAGATTTTTCTTTTTATTACTTAACTACCAAACTTAGTAGCGGCATCTACAAGACATCTATATTCCAAATTTCATCAGTATACGTCTTGTAGTTTTTGTGTAAAATGCCTTTGACATACGGACGGACGGACGGACATGACGAAGCTATAAGGGTTCCTTTTTAGCCATTTTGGCTATGGAACCCTAAAAAGCTCGTATCACGTAATGTCATAACAAGCATGTATGCGGTACATTGCTGCTCGGTAAATTTTCAAAAATTAATTACGTGAACTCACTATTAAGTGTAATTTAAAATATCATATTAATTAATGATAACACTACTAAATGCTATATCTGGTTTAATGGTTTGCTCGTATTGGACTTCCACGCTGTATACTCGTAAGCATTTTTTAATCTACGAGTAGGTAGTAATTTAATCTTAGCTAATCTGTAACCACATTAGATTCGTCTTTATCAACTTAAACTTAATAATATCTGCCGTATTGAAGATAGATATTTGTATTATTTATCGCTCATCGTTATACCTACCTTATAAAAATAGCATTTGATGTGACTTATTCCGCTTACAATCAGTAATGAGTATGTCGTTTTCGTGATACTTATCAGACTTATCATTTTTGCTTTGTTTACAGGTCGACTTACCCACGATGACAATTCCGTCAAAGATGCTGATGCCGGGTTTGCTACAGTAGAAGAATCTAATGTTGGCAAGAAGACCAGCAATAGAGGTAATTTGGATTAATTAAAAAATGTAATTCAAACCCATTCAAATATTAACAATCTAAATATTAAATACCTTTTATTATCATTTAATTATCATCAAATCAAGCCTTACTTTTTCTCATTTTTGTCGACGACTTTGTCTAAACTAGGACTTGGTCTGCCAGTGTACCAGATTTTCTCTGAATCAGGCAAATTCTTGATTACGAAAAAATTTCAAACATCTTCGTAATCTTTCAATTTAATTGTACAGTACATTTTTTGAATTACTTGAAGATACCTCCGTTTAAACTACGAGATTTTTTTACAACTTCCTTTCAGTATGGTCAGATGTAGACCTGATCGCCCAAGCGGTTCTCTTCTTCATTGCCGGCTTCGAGACCATCTCCACAGCCATGACGTTCCTCCTGTACGAGCTGGCTGTCAACCCTGAGGTTCAAGAGAAGCTGGCTCAGGAGATCAGAGAGCACGAAAAGAAGAGTGGCGGCAAGTTTGACTATAACTCCATCCAGACCATGACTTACATGGATATGGTAGTCTCAGGTAAGAATAGACACATTTGAACCTAAAATATTTTAAATTAAGGCTTGACAACATAAAAGCCGTTTGAAGTAGAGACGTTGGGGACCTGAGGATCCTGTGCGTTCGCACTATATTAAACGAATTGGCTCTGTCAGTTTGTCATCATCACATGAGCCAAGCCTCGCTCATTTTTAGCACAACGAATGAGCATTTCCATTCAGCCTAGCAATGCGGCCAGCCCTGGGAACCCTACCGCCCGGGAGGGACATGGGGGAAGGGGAACTGTTTTATCTTAAGGGTTTATTGCAATTTTTATTTTAGATGCTATTTAATACATCGAATTTTTCTCATTAATTTTATAATTTTTATTCATCTGATATCCTATGTACATACTACTAGTAATGAAAACAAAGCTCGTGGTTGTTTTTTTATTTTCCGTGGTTGGTATTTAGTTACTCTACTTTCTACTGCCTGCTCGTATAATTTTTAAATATTATATTCCAGAACTTTTGCGACTGTGGCCACCAGCTATCGCAACAGATAGGCTCTGCATTAAGGACTACAACTTGGGTAGACCCAACGATAAAGCTACTCAAGACTTTATTGTAAGTCACATTGGTATCTCAACACTGAAAACTAAAGGAACGTTGGTTATCTGTTAATATTATGAACTAAATGCCTAACATTTTATGCAGAGTACAGTCAGCGTCGAATAGTCTGTAGCATCCAAAGCGCCATTTATATCATAACACGTATTTGTGCCTATAGTAATAAAGATGTGTTTCGATACATATAGCGCTTTAGATGCTACAGACTATTTGACGCTGACTGTACCTTCTCGTTTTGCCTCCGAGTAGATGTCTGTCATTTTAAGAAGAATTTAATCTCTGAAATATTCCGCCATCGCCTACGTATGCCATGTTATGGGTTTCATCTTTATGATGCAATCGGGCGTTACTTTTGCTTTGCTAATCCGCGATATGATAACGTGTTAGTGTGCGTATTTTTTCATGCATGCAAAATACCACCAAAAATACAAAACTCGACACGTGTTTTGCCTCTCTACGAGGCATCCTCAGAAGAAGCTACGATGATCACAGTCCGGCGTCCTTTGACGGAATGAGGTCGCCGCCTTTTTTTTTGACACTGACAAACTCGCAACCCATACCCGGGCGTAGCGATTGTCGGACCGGGTGGTCGGCCGTGGCGTTCCCTGGGGTCGAACCAGATCGCTAGCCGGACCGAGGCAGTTCATAAAAGTACGCAAGTAATTAAAACGAGCTAGCACTAATTGACTAACACATTATCATATCGCGGATTAGCAAATCAATATTTTTGTTTTAATTTATGATGATCTACAATTCATTATAAATTCAAAACAATGTCAAACAAAAAAAAAACAAAATCAATTTTTATTTATTGATTTCCAGTTGAAAAAGGGCGAAGGAGTGAACGTACCAGTGGCAGCGATCCAGCGTGACCCCCAGTACTTCCCGAATCCCATGAAGTTCGATCCTGAGCGCTTCTCCGACGAGAACAAGCACAAGATACAGCCTTTCACCTATCTGCCTTTCGGTCTTGGCCCAAGGAACTGCATTGGTAAGGAATTCAACATAAATATTTTGCAATATAACGAGAAGTAGTATAGTCCATACAAACTCTTAAGACCAAATGTTGTCGAACGAACGCAAGCCAAAAACTACCTTATTATCAGAGCATAACGTAGTTTTTGGCTTGCGTTCGTTTGACAGCGTTTAGTCTTAAGAGTTTGTACGGACTATAACTAATATTGATAATCCTCCATCTAATGATACCTGATGATGTTAGCAAAATTGCAATATCAAAGAGAGCTTACTACTTACTTAGTTGTTAGACATCAAACATTATAACTTCTCAAAGATCAAGTCTGAACTGATCAGTGCACTTAGTTGGGGATACACACATACACGATCTACTACATAACGCGATCTTTTTTCTTTAACATAGGCATACAATAACCTTATGATTAGTAACTATGCATAAGATTCTTGTATACCATACCAGATTAATCTTAATTGGGGTTGGGACTTTGATAAGCCGCTTCGAGCAGTGATGATCAATTGCGTCAACCCTTTTATATTAGACTTATGATTTGTGTTAGAGTTATGTTGACTGACTATACAGGCCAATTGAATCTTTATTTTGCAAATTCTTTTACCAATGCTATCTCTCGCCACCAGGGTCGAGGTTCGCGTTGTGCGAGGTGAAGGTGATGGTGTACCAGCTGTTGCAGCATATGGAGCTGTCGCCTTGCGAGAGGACCACCATTCCCTGCGAGCTGGCCAAGGACAACTTCAACCTCAGGATCAAAGGGGGCCACTGGCTGCGGATGAAACCGAGGGCTTAAATGTCGACTATTAAGTGGTTGGAAGTACAATGAAGTTATATCGGTGTTAGGCAAGGAACTAGACTCATGGGGGCCATGTCTAAATAAGAGCCTAACATTAAACTGTCAAATTTGAACCCATTTTGGATTATAATTTATTAACTTCCAGGATTGAAAGACTGGGTCCTGGATATAGTCTCCCAGGTAGCACACACGCTGTATAGCAGCTTATACAACCGTTATAGCACAAATTTAAGCATTCAGTTCATCTAGTAAGAAAGGGAATAAGTCACATATAAACCAAAAGCAAAAACCTTCTATGATACTTGCGGCCTTTTGTACCTAGTTTAAATTAAATCGGCGTTATTCCCTTTCTTACTACAGGCACTGCATTTTAAAGGCAGTTTAAGGCCTTTTACGCTCGTATACAGCTTGTGTGCTACTTGGGGTTAGGGCATGCATTACCGGTATTACTTGTATGAGCCAATACCGAAAAACCGGTATTATCTATACAAATAAAACCGGTATTGCATGCCTACTTGGGGTGCAATAGCCAAATCCAGGATCATGTTCAAAGAGGCATGATATTTAGCGCAGCTCGCAGCGCACCGAAAATTTGGCAGCTTTAACGGCAGGCTTTCAGGCTGCATCCACTATCGGGCTATGTGTGAAGAAAAGGCAACCTTTTACGGTACTTCTCCTTATATATAAATAGGGGTTGCACGGTATTTTTTCTTGTAAAGTGCAGAAGTTAAGTCCCCAACCCGCAGTGGGCCAGCGTGGGGACTACAGCCCATTTATTCTCATCTATGAGAGTAAGCATGCCCAGCAGTGGGACGTATATAAGGTCCTAATTTATTAGTTGCAGATATTTTTACAGCTGATAGTACTCGGTCTCTGGAGTATATTAAAGCATGAAACATTATAGCTTTTACGATGTTTTTTGGAGGAAAAGGAAAAACAAATTTGCTACGTAATAACACTCTGTTAATGTGATTACTAAATGAAAACTCATTGAACAGATTCTAGGAGCTCTTTTACGTACCACTTAACTGTACCCGGCCACTTCACGTCGATAAATCCCATCCTAATGACATTTGCAGTTTTCCCGCCGAACCGTTACGACATTTACGACAAACAATTGTTGACATGACAGATAGTGTTATTGTGACATGTGATAATGCACATGGTGATTTTTTTTAGACGAAATTATAATTATTTTTTTTGTTAGGTAAATTAAATCAAAAAAGTTATATGAAAAGATTTCTTAATTTCTATTTAAAGTTAATTATTTTAATGTAAAGTATAATGTGTTAAAATATCTGCAACTAATAAATTAGGACCTTATATAGGCTGATTATGTTGATAGTGATAATGAAGGCAGAAATTAGTGATCCTGTCGACTTTTTTTGTTTTGTGTCTCTTTAGATGATAGATATATTATAGAGAATTAACTTGCGATTGTCCACAATCTGCGAACAACGCCTACTGAGTTACTTTTGCCATATAATGATAAGGGGAGACAAAAGTTTGGAAAAATTAATCGCTGTTGGAAATACAGAAGGCAAAAAATCACGTGGCCGATCGCCAGCACGATGGACCGACCAGCTTAAAAGCGAGCAACCATCTCAAAAATTCTACGATGTTGTGAGGAACGCGATGGACCGGAGTCGATGGCGGGAATGTATTCATGCCAGAAAGACGACCACCAACCACGATCATCAGTCATGATGGATACGACTAAGAAGAAGATACTATAGAGAAGGTTACCCTTTTCAAGGCCATCAGTTTACATTCCTGTATTACTTTAATCCAGAGGTTCCCAAAGTGTGCCCCGCGGCGCCCTGGTGCGCCGTAGAAAGTAAAGAGAGGCGCCGTGAGTAGATCCTCTAATAAACCACAAATATTCGCTGGTACCTATAAAGCAACAATACCTATTTTGAGCGAACTAAGGTAGGGCGCCGTGACGAAGTACTAAACTTGAAAGTGCGCCACGGGCTGAAAAAGATTGGGAACCCCTGCTTTAATCAGTATAAGTTTAAGAATGTTATCTTTTAAATACATTATCTTTGAATAACATATGAGTCATATTCGAAAGTCAATATCATTAATGCAGTATGTATTTGTATAGCAGCTTAGCAGTCCAGTGACTCAAGATTAGTCAACTATTATAACCAACATGTTAATGACAAGTATACACTGTGATTACCTATTGCATTTTATGAGCGTAGTATATATCTAATAAATAAATAACTTTAAACTTTATGTTTAGTAATGGGTACCAGTCTGAGCATAGTCAGCGTGTGTTAGGCATGAAGCCCAGCGCTGATGTTCAGACTATCATACACATATCGTTATTCTGCGAAGGCCTGAAGTCGATGGAAGAGATAATCCAGCGACCATTTATTGGGGTCTCTACGGAAGACCCATTAGTCTCCCGTAGAGACAGCGGAGGAAGTATCCGGGTTGAAATGATGATGATCAGGGAGCGTTCTTTTGCTGCCGATGACAGTATACAGGCTGATTTAGTTTATGGTTTACATTGATTTACCGTTAGTGTAAATTACCGGTATCGTTTAAGTTATTAATTAATTATATCACTACTTTCATTAACCTATTGTATGCCGGAACGTGCATCCGCATACGAGGAAACTATTAAAAAAATTTACGCAGCATACGAGAGTTTAATTGGTGCCAATAGTAAAAGACATTTTATGAGTAAACATGTATTCGTCTGTGGTTTTTTAATTATTTATGGATATCTGATTAGATATATGCTTATCCGAATTTATATAGCTATTTCATACTGAACTCCTATATAAAACTGCATTTCCGATATTTATTTTCCGAATTCCCGTTTAAATAAACAAAATAACACAGGCGGACACATCTTGATTTATAAAATGTGTTTTGTCATTGACACCAACAAATGAAAGTAGTGATATAATTAAATCAAAGCTTTTACGATACCTACCGATAATTTCCGGTAACGATAAATCAATGTAAAAGTTTTACGATACCGATAATTTCCGGTTAAGATAAATCAATGTAAAACTTAAAATTATTTCATTTTCACAGCGAATTATATTAACGACTTATCTATAAGCTTTCTTTAAAACCAGTATTAGATTATAAGATATTCATATTACTTACTGTTATTTGATTTCTTTATGTTAATATACTTTGGATTTTAATTATATTATTTTTAGTATTATGTTCATTTATTTCTCAAAACTGAAACCTTTTCAAAAATGACTTTGACTCCAAGTTTTAATCGACGGTCTTAAGTTAAATGATTTAGCTGGCTGATCAGCCAAACTACCCAGTAGCTTAAAAGAAAGGCAAATTGTATGGGAACCCGTCTTATTTTGAACTTCATTTTATTTTTAATATTTTTGTTGTTATAGTGATAATAGAAATAACATTACTAAAATCAAGCAAAAAAAAACGCTAAATAAAACACGTTTTTTGTTTAGGGTCACCGTGTATTATTAACTTATTAGGGTTCCGTAGCCAAAATGGCAAAAACGGAACCCTTATAGTTTCGTCATGTCCGTCCGTCTGTCTGTCCGTATGTCACAGGCATTTTATTCAAAAACTACATGATGGATATTGATGAAATTTGGAATATAGGTGTCTTTTATGAGCCGCTACTTAGTTTGGTATATAAATAATTAAAATAAATATTTTTAGGGGGGGCACTCCATACATGTTAAAGACAGTAAAATTTTTTTTTTTCAACAAATATCAACGTGTGGTACATAGTTCGACAGCTCTTTAAAAAACACTATAAGGTTCCTAAGTAATGTTTTTGATTAAGTGTATGTATTTGGAAATAATCGCTCCGAAAGTTGTGTAAATTGTGTCCCCCCCCCTCTATTTTCTAAACCGTGCGTCCGAAAAATATGAAAAAAATCACGAAAGTAACGCTTAATTAATACTTTCAACGAAAATTATTTTCAACAAGATCGAATGTACCGTTTTTGAGTTATTGCCGATAAACTGCGCTTCTCAGCAAAAGGTCGTAATTGCTATGAAGATACGCTCTTTTGTTGTTGTACTTTTTTAGATCGTATTTTTTACCTTATAGTTACGGCTATGGAACCCTACACTGAGCATGGTCCGACATGCTCTTGGCCAGTTATTTTAATTTTATTATTTGTTGTTATTGCAGGTGCAATATAAATACACATTTTGTACATATATCAAGCATCTACCTATTACCATCACTAAAATCAAGCAAAAAACGCCAAACAAATAACATTTCTTGTATTCCCATACAAGAAATGTTATTTGTTTGGCGTTTTTTACCCGCTCTTAATTTTTCATTTTATTTTTCTATAATTATGTGATCTTATAGTAGCAGTAGAAATACATACTTTGTGAAAATGTCAGGTATCTATATATTGCGGTTCAAAAGATAGAGCCCTATGTGACAGACCGACAAAAACATGTTTCTTATATGGGGATCCCCTTTTCTTTTTCATTTTATTTGTTTTTTATTTTATAACTTATTGTTATAGCGGCAGTACAAATACTCATTCTATGCAAATTTCAACTCTCTACCTATTACGGTTCAAAAGATGACATTTACAGATGGACAGACAGATAGATAGTGGATAGATAGTAATAGGGTACCGTCGGCACCCTTTGGGTACGTTAACCTTAAAATTTAAGTACCTATCAGTGTGCCTACCATGAGTTGAGTGTACGATCGGCGCTAGCGAGTTTAACGTATCGAGAGTCAGTGCACCTCTCTCGCACGCGCTAATAGTACGAAAGAGATAGACTGTCATCTTTTGCATGTCAGAAAATTGGTGAATAGTATTGGAGAAGGAATCAGAGTCAGTGATGGTAGATCTGAGTGTTTTGGGCGAAGGAACACGTCCCGCAACCAACCTCACTGCATTTCTTCGTTTATGATGATTGGTTAGTGATACTATCGAGTTCTAACCGATGGAAGCGTACACGCGACTGCGGATTAAGGCAATTTGATGGACATTCTGACGACTCCTACCCCTGACGCCGACATATTTATAACGTCATATTATTATTATAATGTCAACATTAGATTTTCAAATCTGATAATAATTATTTAAATAATTGTTCATATATCACGAAATGAAATGGAAAATTTATGTTTTCCATCACTAAATTACACTCTTGACGTCAAACGCAAAATCTTACACACTTGGTTCCCATACAAAGTGATGAACTATTTATTTCCTACTATTTCGATATTTATTTATTTATTTATTTATTAATTAATATATGTTAACATGACATTACAGTAAAAAAAAACCAATGCGTCATGAAACGTAGAAATAAATGGCCCCGTTGCATCGTCGTCTCCGGTGTAGGGTTCGGCAGGTATATATTTCTGTGTTGAAAATAATGCTACAAATCATGACAAAGAAACTCCAATAGATACACTCATTTAAATCACTGTACAAGTGTGTTCACTTGGCTTTTACCTGCAAGTCATTATCCTTTTAACTTAACAAGATGATGATTTGACATGATGACCAACTTCCTAACAATAACGGCGCGGTGGCCAACCATACCTAAATGATCACATGACAAACAATAAATAGCTCTTTAAATAATTCGGCACGTGCGATGGTCGGCCGAAGGTCACCCACTAACCAAGGATATAAATATGATATAGCTTAAAAAAATGTCTATAAACAAACAAAGCTTACTAAAAACTTAATAAAAAATGCAAAATAAGCGCCTTCAAACTAATGTATCCAATAAACAAAATAACAAAACACGAGTTACCTACTTACTATAAAATAACCGGCCAACTGCGAGTCGGATTCGCAGCAAAAACGCCGAAAAAAACGTTTCTTGTATTGTAATAAAACAACTTAAACGGATTCATTCGAGTATAATTACTTTACTTTTATATGAGTGATATGATAGGGGAAAATCGTAACGAAACTGAGAAAAAAATAAATCTCAGTTTCGTTACGATTTTCCCCTATATTTAGTTTGGGCGTAATGAAACTGAGAAATTCAAAATTTGTACGGAAAAGTTGGGACATTTTGCACTAATTTTTTTTATTTCATAAATGAAAAGTGCTCGTGATTCTGAGTAAAATGGTATAAGACACACCATGATCAGACAAAAAAAGTAAAAGGTACATTTTTTCTGCAATTGACCCTTATGATAATGATGATGATGAAGAGTAGTAATTAATGAGCCTTTGTACTTATTTATTTCAAAACCAACTTAAAAAAATTAGATTATCAACCCTATATGTAATTTGTGGCTCTTAACCGAATCGTTGCGGATGGCACGACAGGCGTGTCATGAAGGTTGGTGTGTGGCGTCATTCCGCACTGAAAGGGTTAAGCGATAAGATTACCCTTCTCAAGGCCATCAGTTTAAATCCCTGCTTAATTTAATCGGTATTAATCGAAGGTATTAGTTTACAAATGTTATCGTTTAAATATATCTTTGAATATAGTCATATATCAATCACATCACACATCTTTTATGGGAACTTTGCGTAATATAGTTTTGTTGGGAAAATAGTGCAGTAGTTTCTCCTTGCTTTCTGCACCAGTCATTTTGGCGACGATTTCTGCCTTCAGGCCGCTGTAGCCTCTTCCAGCTGAGACCAAAGAGTGAACTAGCCAGGTGTATGATTAAACTGCCATTAGCTCGGTCCCCAGAATCTCGTTTTTAGGGTTCCGTACCTCAAAAGGAAAAAACGGAACCCTTATAGGATCACTCGGGTGTCTGTCACAGCCAATTTTCTCCGAAAGTACTGGTCCGATTGAGTTGAAATTTCGTACATACAGGACAGACGAAAATATATGAATTTTAATCATGTCGGCCACTTTTGGGAGGTCAACTAGAACTATATCGTGTGACATATTAAATGGAAGGGCTCACTGTGAGAATTTCAAATATATATTTTTTTATACAATTTTTATATAAACAGTTTTGAAGTTATTTAAGTAAATAGCCAAAAATTGACCACCCCCCCCCCCCTTATCTCCGAAACTATTGGACGTAGAATTTTGAAAAAAATATTTTCATATTTAGTCCTACACCTATAGATTACAGGAAAACCTATAAGAAGTCTGTGCAATAAAGTATATTTATTTTATATTGTTTTGAACGTACGGAGCCCTCTCCACGCGAGTCTAACTCGCACTTGTCCGGTTTTTTGGCCCGGCTGAAATACGGCCCTGACTGTACCTCTAGCTAGCACTAACTGTGACGACAAATTCTACCTATCTCTTTGTATTCAATATAGTGCGAAAGTGACCGGTCATGCTCTGTCGCACGACAAGCGAAGTCGCGGCCAGTTGTGCTAACCCGACTGAAGTTGATCGAGGTAAAAATCATGTAACCATTCGGCAATCTCTCCAGGGGAAACTTATGTTGAGCGGTTGACGACTCCGGGTTGAAATGATGATGATATTCTACCAGGGGAGCGAAATATATTAACCACTTATCTATAAGATTTGACACTTGTCTATAAGACCTGTGTTAGATTATAAGTTATTATAACAAAACGGGACTTAATCGCGTGAAAACATGCTATTGCCTCGACGTTTCGGGCGTGTTGTTATAATAATGAGTAAAAAAACGTGAAAGTTTAAAATTTAAGATTATAAGTTATTCATTTTACTTTTATTCTTACTCTTATTTGATTTTGATTATATTATTTTAAATATTGTTTGTTTATTACTTAAAACTGAAACCTTTTCAAAAATGAGTTTGACTCACAGTTTCACCCGGCCTTAAGTTGAAGATTTAGCTGGCTGATCAGCTAAACTACTGGATTTAGTAGCTTGAAAAAATGTAAGAAGCTGATGCTACAAAAAAATGTAGATATTTGAGAAAAGAGGCGTTAAAAAGTCACTGTATAAGACATTGTCACGTTGTGTTTTTTGCATTTAATTGTAGGTTTAAATATGACAAATTTAATTTTATGTTCAAGAGAAAGGTTTTACAATTGTCTCGAACAGCTTCGTTAGAATTATTTTCGTCTAGCAACATTGCTACAACTGTCTAGTGTCATATTTGAGAGATTCTTGACATACAACATACTGATGTTGCTATATGTCATATAAATAGATCTATAGGGTAAATTTGTAATGCAAATTGGGAAATAACATTTATTATAATAAGATATTAAAAGTATAAAAATATAAACTAATTTGAATATAATGGACAAGTAAATATAGTTAAATATTCTGATCAGTAAATGTTATT
The DNA here is from genome assembly GCA_947034925.1 of Eudemis profundana. Taxonomy (NCBI): domain Eukaryota; kingdom Metazoa; phylum Arthropoda; class Insecta; order Lepidoptera; family Tortricidae; genus Eudemis; species Eudemis profundana. The sequence continues at coordinate 19,722,621 of OX344805.1, read as the reverse complement.
TCTTAATTAATAGGATTGAAATTCTTTAGATTTCCAAATCAATTAGGGAGAAATTGAGGTCCTTAGTGGAAACACAATTTGGTTGGAAATGATCTTTGAAAGAGAGGAGGTCTAGCTATACTGGCTGGAGCTCTTCAAAAGCTTTTTGCATCTGGGCCGTGAAGGGAGCAACCCCTGATGCTTGTGTTCTCCTTGGTGGCTACAAATATGGCGCGGCTGAGGCAGTCCTAATTTTCATCATGAAGTAATTGTGAGTAGCATTTCTTTAAGGTTAACTCATCTGGCTATGAGGCACCCCATTCACTGAAAGGTCTTGTTACAGTTAGCCCTCCGGGGGCATCTTCATGAAGGGTGGCGGGCTTCGCAGAGCTATGAGGATATAACTCTTCTGTCTGGTGAGAATAACCATAATTTCAGTCTTCTTCTAAGCTGTGGAAAAAAAACATACTTTAGCATACTAATGTAAGCAATTTGTTCTATTCCAGCTGAAGATGGGTTTTCTTTTTCTTAATTGTTTCTAATTTTTTCTAATTTCTAATTTTCTAAATTCAAATTCAATTTCTAATTTCGGGATATTTCAAAAGGAACATGGTTTTGTATTAATTCACACCTCACCTATAAATCCCATGGGCTGTAGCGCTCTCGTCGGAATAGTCTTCATGCACACTACGGGTCACTAACATCCGGAGCCTGCTGTTGCTGTTGCCGGCATCAGAACTGCTGTAAGAAGGTGTGTCGATGAGAGTCTGCAGTCTCGAGGTTGGTGACTTCAAAATTTATTAAGTCATTGTTAGGAGATTAGTTTAAATTTAACTGATGGCAGTGTAACTTTAGGCACTAACATTTATACTAGCCTGTGACCTCACTACTAGAAGAACCTAGGCTTTAAGACCCCGCTCTACCAACTGAGCACAATAGGTAGTGCTAAGGAAACGCTGAATTTGTACTGTGAGGCCGCAAGCGAGTGAAAAATAAAAATAAATTTGTCATACACTAACTGACTTTCCTTATTCTCCTTTTTGTTAGCCTGAACTACTGAAGGGTCCTGTACGTAGCACTACTTAATATTGTTTGTTTTTTTTATTGAAAGGTGAGTTCATAGTTTTTTTTTCATCTTTCCACAATTATGTTCACACTGTATCCTCAAATATAACCGGGCGGGATACAGGGTGACATTGGCGCCCAACTTTTAGAGAAAATTCAGTATATTTCAGTACCTTTCATTAGTTTTGAGCATATATTACACTGCCAATCGATTGTTGTAAAAATATTTCATACTTACATGGTAAAATCCACTTTTCAAGCCTTGTTCCTCGTGTTTCGATAGTGCAACACATTTCTTTTAGACATATTTTGTGTTTTGGGATTCATTTGATCCATATATTGTGTATTTCTTGATATTTGGAGCTAATTTTGGTGAACACGTTATTTAGAGGTTATAACCAAGTGACGTTTTCAAAGGGAAGTGTAATTTTTTCAATCGACTACTTTTGAGTACTTTATTTTGAGTTTTGGATCTTGATATATCACAATTTAGACCTTTTGAAACTAAAATTTAATTTAGTTGTGATTTTAGAGACATTTATTTCAATTGTCCAGTTAAGCATTTCAGACAAATAGTATTTAAGTCTCAGACTTGATTTAAGTTCATTTAAAAGCTAATTTTATTACCAACGTTTTTAGTATTACCACATGAAATTCTAGATTTGATTTTTAAGCTTTGGTTTTGGTACATTGTAAAACTTAACAATTCCAATTTAAAATACACAACAAATTTACATCATACCTAATTACATTGTTTTTCAACAATTCTAAATATCCATTCATTCATTAAGATTTAAAAATTGGAATTGATATACAATACTGTTATTAGGCAAAAGCATTCCCACATATTGTTATTTTCAGACACTTACACCAATACATATTGTTTTTTCTGATACTTACCTTTTGTGCATTTTATAGTGATAATTAAGTAACAGACATATTTTGTTAAGGAAATTAAGTAAAAACAAGTTCATTTAAAAATATTGTATTAACTAGGTCACAGGTGATTCACAATATCTGAGTGGTATTTTATTGTGATTACACATCCATCAGTACTAAGTACATTTATTTTAGATAATTCAAAATGGAGCGTAGCTTACAATTTCATTCTTTGTTGAAGGATGAGCTAAATTATGAAGTCACAATTAGATCTGAGACACCTGCAGGCACTGTGGATGGTATGAGGAAACAGTTGAGGCAATTGCTTCTGGAATGTCCACCCGAAGCAATTATCGAGACAGATTTTGAAACCGACAGTGAGCTCGGAATTATTTCAGACAAATTAAAAGACCTATCCACATGTGTTGACAGGTACACTCGTACGCAAGACAGGCACTCTTCAAGTCGTAGTAAAGCCTTAGGGAATCACTTGTATCATAGACTTTTGAGAGTCCAGACTGAGGATGATCCGGAGGCATTGTCGTTGAAGGCCGGCCTTACATCTCAGTTGGAATCTTTGTTTTCAAAGTTAGGTGGTTGTAAACAGTCTATGGGTTCTGTAGAAAATATTCAGGCCAGTGTTTCAAATTCCCAACCGACTTCAAACAAGGATATTCAGCTTGTTTGCTCTGGTAACATGAATGTTGCTAAATGGAATTTGAAATTCGAGGGCTCCGGCGACTTGAGATCATTCTTGGATCGTGTTGATGAACTTAAATCAGCTTTTGGTGTTTCTGATGCGATATTATTTCGTTCTGCAGCACTTTTGTTTTCGGGAAATGCATTGTTGTGGTATAGAGGTATTAAGGATCAAGTTTCTTCATGGATTGAATTGAAACAAAATTTATTATCGGAATTTGACGCTGTTGATTACGATTACCGTTTAATGGGAGAAATAAGGTCGAGAACTCAGGGTGTTGACGAGCCAGTCCACATCTATTTTGCAATAATGTCATGTTTGTTCTCTCGGCTTAAAACTCCACTGTCAGAGGATGCTAGGTTGGAAATATTACTGCACAACATAAGACCAAACTTATCACAACAGCTTGCTTTGATTAATATAACTTCTATTACGGATTTAAAAGATCATTGTCGTAAATTGGAAGCAGCACGCCAGCGGGCGGACTTGTTTGTTGAGCCGTCTAAGAGTTCTTGTAATACGCTCAGCAGTGATTTCGCGTACAAATCAAAGCAAAAACAAGTAAATGCAGTAAATGTCCTTGCACAACAGCGGCTCTCAAACAATTCTGGTCGTCAGGTGCCGACTTTTAGTCAACAATCAACAGGTAATAACAGCAACGTTCGTCAGTATTCTAACAACAGGTCCACACATGTACCGAATTCTCGGAATGTCCCGGTTTGTTATAAATGTGGTGGTACTAATCATAACTTTAGTTTCTGTAGGGGAAAGCCACAGAAGAATAACATTTGTACTGGATGCGGAAAATATGGAGTTGTCATAGCAAATTGTGACACTTGTAAGAAACGTTCGGATACCTCACACAAAGTTTCACCAACGTCAAAAAACTAGTTAGCCAGAATCGTAGCGATCAATTTAACGGCAATTTTGATGAATCAATGAAGACGTTTTTTAATTATGATTCAATTGCTTCGGTTCTGTTTTCACCAAATAAAGATGACATACGGCCGTATTTGAAATTAAAAGTATGTGATTTTGAGATTTTTGGACTTTTAGACTCAGCATCTTCCTTATCATTGCTTGGGAAAAATGCCCACGAGGATTTTGTTAAATTCGGTTTCGAGTTGCATAAAACCGAAACAATTTCGTGCAGTGTTGCAAATGGCGTTCAAGTAGACTCAATTGGTTATATGTTTATTCCGGTAACATTTAAGGATGTTACACACGTGCTTAAGTTTTTTGTTATACCCAATATTGTTACGGAAGTTATTTTAGGGGTAAATTTTTGGCACGCTTTTCGCTTGGCGCCAGAAATATTTGACAACATAGCATATATTAAAGCTCCGGAGAAATATTTTGAGAGATGTAACAGTGTTGGTTCTAAACAGGTACACACCATACAGTCGTATGAGCATTTAACTTCAACGCAGCAAGAGCTTGCTAGTGCCGTAGTAGGGAAGTTTAGGGATATCTCGTTCGAAGAGAAAGGGTTAGGTAGGACGTCCTTAATTGAGCATGTCATTGACACTGGCGACGCCTTACCTATTAAGACCAAACAGTATCCACTATCTCCTGAAAAGAGGGCGATTTTGAGCTCCGAACTCGATCGTATGTTGCAGTTAGGTGTAGTTACTCCTTGCGAAAGTCCTTGGAACAATCCAGCGCTGCTAGTGCAGAAAGCAAACGGGGATTGGCGATTTTGCCTGGATTGTAGGAAATTAAATGCGGTGACGAAGGGTGATTCGTATTCCATTCCTTATATTCCGCAGATTTTAGATAGTTTAAAGGAAGCGAAGTACCTTTCGTCTATCGATCTTAGCTCTTCCTTCTGGCAGATTCCTCTGCAACAGAGCTCGCAGGAGAAAACCAGTTTTACGGTACCTGGTCGTGGTTTATTTAAATTTTGCGTCATGCCGTTTGGAATTTCGGGTGCGCCGGCTAGACAACAACGTCTTATGGATAGGCTAATTGACCACAATCTAACCAGCGACATAGAAAACGGCATGGTATACTGTTACATAGACGATATCGTCATATGTTCTTCGGATTTTCAGACGCACTTAGTGCTTTTAAATCGTGTGTTGGAAAGATTGAAGATGGCAAATTTAACTATCAATTTTGCGAAGTCTAACTTCTTTAGACAGTCCATTAAGTACCTGGGGTACGTCGTCGACGAGTTTGGGTTGAGGACAGATCCCCAGAAGATTTCTGCCATCTTGAACTTTCCAATTCCCACGACGTCTCGGGAGGTGAAAATATTTTTGGGAACGTGCTCGTGGTACCGTCGTTTTATCCGGGATTTTTCGACCATAGCCGCTCCCTTAAATAGATTGACCTCGAAGGGAAAGAATGCACCGACCTTCTGTTGGTCTGTAGAGGCCGATAACGCCTTTAATACATTGAAGAATGCGTTAGTGTCAGCACCAATTTTAGCTGTTCCGGATTTTGATAAACCGTTTGCTGTACACTGCGACGCTTCTTCATATGGTATTGGCGGAATGCTCTCACAGACGATAGACGGTCAAGAGCATCCTATTGCGTACGTCAGCCGCTCTCTAAACAAGAGTGAGCGCAATTATAGTGCTACGGAACGGGAGGCTCTTGCGGTGATTTTCTCTGTCGAGAAGTTTCAAGCGTATTTGGGTTCACGTCGCTTTAAGGTGATTACGGACCACGTCTCATTGCGTTGGTTCATGAAGCTGGAAAATCCATCAGGCAGGTTAGCGCGTTGGGGTTGCCGACTGTCTCAATTTAATTTTGATATTGAGCACAGGAAGGGCTCCGACAACGTCGTGCCTGATGCATTGTCCAGACTCATGAAAGTCGACGCGGTGAACGTGACTGTGAGAGACGACGTGAACGATGAATGGTTTGACAGAACGCTGAACGGTTGTAAAGCTTACCCTGCTAACTTTCCGAATTTTTGTGTTAGGGAAGGGAAGCTATTTCGATTTTGCAAGAGCAAGTATAACTTGTTGCGAGAGTTTGATTGGAAGAAGGTGGTACGTAAAGGGGATCGAAAGAGAATTTTGCAAGAGAACCATTGCGAACCGACGGCTGCGCATTTAGGGGTTTATAAAACTCATCGGCGGTTGGCGTTGACATACTTTTGGCCTGGTATGTATAAGGACGTAGTTGAGTTTGTGAAGGCATGCGATACCTGTGCAGCCTATAAGCACTCACAAAAATTGACGCCTGGTTTGATGGGTCAGCCAAAGGTATGTCATCGTCCAATGCAAGTAGTTAGCATCGATCTGGTTGGTCCACTCCCACGCTCTCGACAAGGATTTACATTTTTGTTCGTGGTTACATGTTGCTTTTCTAAGTACACGCTGCTGTTTCCACTACGCCGCGCAACCAGTGCGTTGGTGGCGAAGCATTTTGAGAACCATGTTATCTTAGAACATGGCGTTCCTGAGACCGTAATTACCGACAATGGGGTTCAATTCACGGGATCAGAGTTTAAGCAGTTGATGAAGCGTTACAATGTACCTAAAGTATTTTATGGCCCACGATATACGCCGCAGGTAAATTTAGTCGAACGTTACAATAAAACGGTGATGACAGCCGTAGCGTCGTACGTAGAGGACAATCACCGGACATGGGATGAAAAACTGCACCAAATTAGGTTTGCAATAAACAGTGCAGTAAATGAATCCACGGGGTTTTCTCCTTTCTTTTTGGTACACGCTAGAGAGCCGGTCATTAACGGTTCGTTCTATAAAGACTCAGATCAAGATTACTCTGCAGCTATTCCTAGAGAGGAATACGCTGGCGAATTTGGTTGCTTAAAAGAAATTTTCCACCAAGTTAGGTTACGCTTATTGAAGGCACATGAAACCAGCTCTAGGCAATATAATTTAAGAAGACGTTCAGCGCAATTTTCGGTAGGAGATATTGTATGGAAACGTTCATACGTACAAAGCGATGCGTTGAAGTACAAAATGGCAAAACTCGCACCCAAATACGAGAAGTGTAGGGTAAAAGCGGTTTTATCTCCTTTAGTTTATGAACTGGAGAGGATGGACGGACATCCTATAGGTTCATGGCACATAAAAGACCTAAAAGCATAGAGTACGGCTGCTGATTTTGTGATCAGTGGACGTGCGGCCCGCATACTGTGGTTGCTCGCCGCACCGCCACTGTTGACTTAACAACGGTCTTGTAACATTTACAAGTTTATAGGTTGTCGGTAATTAGTGTTAAATACTGCAGAGTCATATTTAATCACAAGTTATAAGGTTCGTGGTGAACAGCGCAGACTGTTTCACTACTTAGTATGTGTGAGGAAGAATGGTAGGTATTTGCATGGTATGAATATTTGAGACGACAAATCTTAATCATAATATCATCCAAAAGTTAGTCTTTATGTGCGTATATATTTTTTAAGTCGTGCGTAAACACGTTAAATATATTTTCGTTTCCGTTATACTGTAGATGCATACCACACATTTTTTTTCCGCGGTTTTCTGTACATGTGTGGAGGCATATTTTGTTGCGCAGTATTATTTCCGATTTTGGGTTTCCTCGGACAATTTTGGTAGTGAACATATCAGGTCCGAGATATTTAGTTTATCAAACTACATACTGTGTTTGAGTTTGGTTTTGATATTGGTACCAATAAAGAGTTTGATCATTTTCGATGTTGTATTCGATTTGGATTGTGAAGGTTAGTATATAGTCTAGTTTCTACTGACTATACTAGATATTTTGATCGATTAGATCACTTGGATTGACTTTTGCCCGGTCTAGCGGAGATATATTTTAAAGAATGCTGATCATCTGTCCTGGCAGTTGGCATTAACCTTCTCGACACAACGCTTTGTTGTGCCGAAAAGGTTAAGGAATGGTTACTGGTTGTGTTGGATTTTGATGGTGGGAAGGAGTATTTTGGTTCGGTTGGGTTCCTTCCGATCTTATTTTGATAAGTTTTGGTGTTGGGTTCGTCAGCAAGGCTGACAGTTTATTATTTTTTTTAAGTAGTATAGGTAGGTTGGCGTGGGTTCGAGATTTCGAGATATAGTTTGAAAGGGGAAAGTCTAGGATATTCGGGAAGTAGGGAGTTTTTTTTTCGTTGAATACGTACATAAATAGATAGAATCGTAGATTGGCATTATTTCTGGGGGATAGGTTAGAAGCTTTTGATAAAACTTGGGGGTTAAATTAACGGTTTGGTTGTAGTATTTTCTCTCGGATCCGTAACAACAATTTCGTATTATAATATTTGTGGGTTAAATATATTACATATTTTTTTTTTAGTATAACAGTAGTCTATTGATAGATATATTTTTGTACGGGTTTTGGGATTTTCGGTTTTTTTGATATTTCCATTTTAGTGACATCGCTGAGGGCAGCGAGCGGTTTCCCTGCGGTAAACCTTTTCATCGGGGAGAGGGGTATTGTCACGTTGTGTTTTTTGCATTTAATTGTAGGTTTAAATATGACAAATTTAATTTTATGTTCAAGAGAAAGGTTTTACAATTGTCTCGAACAGCTTCGTTAGAATTATTTTCGTCTAGCAACATTGCTACAACTGTCTAGTGTCATATTTGAGAGATTCTTGACATACAACATACTGATGTTGCTATATGTCATATAAATAGATCTATAGGGTAAATTTGTAATGCAAATTGGGAAATAACATTTATTATAATAAGATATTAAAAGTATAAAAATATAAACTAATTTGAATATAATGGACAAGTAAATATAGTTAAATATTCTGATCAGTAAATGTTATTTCTTAATTAATAGGATTGAAATTCTTTAGATTTCCAAATCAATTAGGGAGAAATTGAGGTCCTTAGTGGAAACACAATTTGGTTGGAAATGATCTTTGAAAGAGAGGAGGTCTAGCTATACTGGCTGGAGCTCTTCAAAAGCTTTTTGCATCTGGGCCGTGAAGGGAGCAACCCCTGATGCTTGTGTTCTCCTTGGTGGCTACAAATATGGCGCGGCTGAGGCAGTCCTAATTTTCATCATGAAGTAATTGTGAGTAGCATTTCTTTAAGGTTAACTCATCTGGCTATGAGGCACCCCATTCACTGAAAGGTCTTGTTACAGTTAGCCCTCCGGGGGCATCTTCATGAAGGGTGGCGGGCTTCGCAGAGCTATGAGGATATAACTCTTCTGTCTGGTGAGAATAACCATAATTTCAGTCTTCTTCTAAGCTGTGGAAAAAAAACATACTTTAGCATACTAATGTAAGCAATTTGTTCTATTCCAGCTGAAGATGGGTTTTCTTTTTCTTAATTGTTTCTAATTTTTTCTAATTTCTAATTTTCTAAATTCAAATTCAATTTCTAATTTCGGGATATTTCAAAAGGAACATGGTTTTGTATTAATTCACACCTCACCTATAAATCCCATGGGCTGTAGCGCTCTCGTCGGAATAGTCTTCATGCACACTACGGGTCACTAACATCCGGAGCCTGCTGTTGCTGTTGCCGGCATCAGAACTGCTGTAAGAAGGTGTGTCGATGAGAGTCTGCAGTCTCGAGGTTGGTGACTTCAAAATTTATTAAGTCATTGTTAGGAGATTAGTTTAAATTTAACTGATGGCAGTGTAACTTTAGGCACTAACATTTATACTAGCCTGTGACCTCACTACTAGAAGAACCTAGGCTTTAAGACCCCGCTCTACCAACTGAGCACAATAGGTAGTGCTAAGGAAACGCTGAATTTGTACTGTGAGGCCGCAAGCGAGTGAAAAATAAAAATAAATTTGTCATACACTAACTGACTTTCCTTATTCTCCTTTTTGTTAGCCTGAACTACTGAAGGGTCCTGTACGTAGCACTACTTAATATTGTTTGTTTTTTTTATTGAAAGGTGAGTTCATAGTTTTTTTTTCATCTTTCCACAATTATGTTCACACTGTATCCTCAAATATAACCGGGCGGGATACAGGGTGACAACATGATTTATATCTTAACAGGATAATAATATATAGCATGATGAACGACGTCCTAACAATAACGGCGCCAAGGCCAACCATACCTAAATGATCACATAATCACATAGCAAACAACTCATTAAATAATTCGGCGCGTGCGACGATCGGCCGAAGGTCAACCACTATGCATATTTTGTGCTGCTTCTAGTCTCCAGAGCGAATTCAAAACCAAGCAAACCAAAAAGACTCAAAACATAGCCTAGGTGGACGCCCTCTGTAACTGCTATCGGTTTTAATTCACCCACCACCATCGGTACCATTGACCTTGCCCCTTTATGTTTGGGGCCCCTTGGGATTTTCTTTTGGCAAAGCCTCCACCAGATTGTATCCCTTGGAACTCGATCAACCGCCTTTCCCTTTTGTTTAAGAAAACGACAAACAATAGACGGTATTTTTCGCAATGCTCATCAGCAATTGTTCTCAGCGTAAACATGGGATAAGATAAGCCAGGTACGAAGCCATAGTGGTTTTCAGATAATGAGGACTCTGATCTGTCGGCTATCAACTACTCTCTTTTAAAACTTCATAGTTTGGCTCAAAAGTTTGATACTGCGATAGTTATTACATTCATACTTGCCCTTATAAATAGGAACGATGGAACTTAAATCGCCTCTATCATTTTGGAAGAGAACATCACGCTATTGAAGAGATTGGTGAGGAATACGATTTCTCGCTTCCGTAAACATTTCCAAACTTCTTCCGGGTTTACGTTGCGTGCGTTCTGGTTGGAAATCTTTATAGTATTTTATGCAACAGTTGTATAAGTAGAGTAGGGTCAAAAAATGCGAATGACATGGGTTGCGATACTCGCAGCCGCGGCGGCGAGTATCGCAAATAGAGACGCCATGAGCGTGTTTTGACTTAATTATACAACGTTGCATACAATACTTTTTCTACGACTAGGTTTTAAAATATAAAATACAATATTAAACATAGCGCGCAAACGAGGCAAGTATGACATATACGTATGTGTCTATGGTAATCTTTGTTTTTAATTTGACGTATACCACTAGTGACACGCAGTGACGATATTAAAAATGCTTTTTTTTATGTTGGCATCAAAGAATTTAGTTGGGAAAGTTTTGTTTTTCTTAAAAACCGCAGGAATTTATTTGTCTGTTAAATTGGTAGTTGTGCATTTTTATTGTAAACTTAATATGTATTGAACGCGTAATCCTTGACCTAAGTTTAACCTAGATTTAGAAGTCTGTGGCTGCTAGCAGTATCATTTTGCGACTATAAAGACACAAGTGCTTTTATGGGGGATACAGTCTCTGAACTCATATTATGTATGTTCTTATATTTTTGTTCGTGACCAAGTAAAAGACAGATAAAAGTACAGGAGTAGAAAATATGTATTTTTATTATATTATCCTTAAAACGCATGTGATACATTTTTTTTTATACAACTAGAGTGGCAAACAAGCGTACGGCCTGCCTGATGGTAAGCAGTCACCGCAGCCTATGGACGCCCGGACATGCCCGATTGATCATTTCATTCACAAGTCGCTCGGACGACAATCATCACTTCTAACAAAAAAGGCATAACAGGGATATACATTTCAAAAAGGAAACACTAAACTAGCATAACATTTTTACTGGCCCATTTATTAACATGGGTAAAGATTAAAACTGACAAGGGTAAACACAGTCTCAATTCAACTTCAACCCTATGAGAAGATCAGAAAAAAAATGTGTATCTCAATTAATATATCCGTTGAAAGTTATGAAGCTGATTTTCGTTTTCTACCGGCTGATGACCATATTCTCCATCACCAAATCGAGTCCAGCAACTGCTTATTCCCTAGCCTTGACCCTTACCCAATGCCCTCCCTCGAGGACTGGAGTGAAGAACGCTTTGTCCAGCTTGGCTGGTACAACGGTCTTTTCACAGGGGGATACTTCCATGTGCTGGAGAAGTTGGTATATCAGGACCTTCACCTCGCAGAGGGCAAATCTGGATGCTGTGAAAACATTTAACTCTTAATGAGGTTTTGCTCTACCTATATAACTATTTTGGTTTCAGAATGGCTAAAGTTTCTTGAAAGTTCTGAAAAAACGTTGTGGCTTTTTCAGAACGAGTTAAAAAATCAAAATATTAATATAGTTGACTTCAAACTACAATTCAATAACAAAATTCGACCGATTCGAGGAGACCAACGTATTCGTCGATATTCCTAGCTATATACCGGGCAGATCGTAAAGTATTAGCATTTTAGGCCACTGGTGGGTCATGATATGCCGGCATTTCATGATATGGCGAATTATACGGTCACAGCCAACTGGTTTAATTAGCCATTTGGTTAACTGCCTAGCATTTTCACTGAACTATGACCCGCCAGCAGATAGATGAAGCCCAGAAGCGGCTCTATTTCTGCTCTAAGGGACACAAGCTGACTAACAAACCTAACCTAAAATAAGGAGTGTGTTTAATGAAAAGGCTAGGCTGCTAATTAAGCTAGTTGACGGCGACACATATAAGTCGAGGAAGTCCTGGGTTGAAACATATTGGATACTTTTTATGTCGGTAAAGCATTCTCTTAGAATAGTACTGGAAATAACGCAGGCAAAGCCACGGGTGTATGCAAAATGTAAATTCAAGAAGCAATAGTCTTATTAATCGATTTGCCTAAACGTTGCTAGGCAAATCGTCAAACGATGAGATTTGAACGATATGGCGGATGTTCGTTAGACATATCATGAAATGCCGATTTAGTTTATTTCACGTACGAGAACTAAGTTGCGGATATCCTTCAGTTATATAATAAAAAATAATTCGGTAATACGCTGACATGACCGTTTACGTTTTTTTAAGAGCCTTTCATTCTAGGTACTGGCGTCATATCGCTGTACATGCTCAATGATATTACATGACGTAGTGCCATGCATTCGTTTACTACAGACACTGACTGAGCACGAAGTACAGCTACAAAAGAAACCAGGTACTAAGGTTTTAAGGAACATACTGAAAGATCAAAGCTTACCAACACAGTTCCTCGGACCGCATCCGAAAGGGAAGTAGGTGTAAGGATGAATCTTATGACGATTCTCCGGTGCAAAACGCTCTGGGTCAAACTTCTGGGGCTCAGGGTAGTACTGCGGGTCGTGGTGGATGGCATGCCCTGGTATCTTCACACCTTCACCTTTGTGGATCTAGCAATTTAAAAACTAGCATTAAAGAACACTCTGGATTGATTAACCTAGCTTGTTGATAACCGAACGGAAAATAGGTGGCGACAGAGGAACTAAAACTAAAAGAATTGATAGAAACTAAAGGAATTGATAGAATCTTGTCGTACAAAGGTAAAGCTAAATTACTCGAAAACAAAAAGAAAATAGAAAGAGAAGAAACCATGTAGAGTAATATCAGTAGCGCAAAAAGGAAAAGTGATATTCATACGTCTATAAGGCTCTCGTTAGGACACTATTTTTTAAGCAGGAATAGTGGTATCTTACTATGTAGTCTTGAGTAGCTGAGTCGTTAGGTCTTCCCAAGTTATAGTCTTTAGTGCATATCCTTTCTATAACACCTCCTGGCGTCCACATTCTTAAAAGTTCTGAAAGATATAATTTGGAATTTTGGCCTTTTCAACGTACCTACTCATTGTTTTGTTTTATAAAGTATTTATAAGTGTAAAAATATAAACCAAATCTATTTTTGAAGTATTTGGTAAATAGCGATATTCTCGTATTTCGATTTACTATCACGGAAAGAAATAGTTATCACCTGTGACGACCATATCCAAATAGGTCATCTCTTGTATAGAGGTGTAATTGAACTTGCCGCCATTTCTCTTCTCATTTTGTTTTATCTCCTCCGACAACTTATCTTGGGCTTCAGGATTGAGAGCTATCTCGGATACGAGGAAGGCCATGGCTTGAGCAACACTCTCGAAGCCGGCCACGAAGAAGATGACTGCTTGTGTGATTAGGTCATCATCTGTCCAAACTAAAGAAAAAACACTTACAATTATACTTCATTCATTGAATCTATTCCATATTTATCTATTTCAAACAATCTTAATTTCGAACTATAGAGTTAGTTATATTGTGGCAAAGTGTCAGTTGAGTTCTTTTTCAATTAAAACGCACCTAACCTTCTTACCAGTTTTGATAGTTGACTGTCCTACTTTAGATTCTTCCACAGTTGCATACCCAGCAGTTGTTTTCTCATCTTCGTCGTTTGTGAGTGTTCTTTTAATAAAAAGTAAATTTTTTAGACATGTAACTTATTCCTAAATACAGGTCTTTGTTGGTCATTTTCTTGCAATTGATCCACATTATAATACCTTAGAAAGGTCTACTCTTGGTAAGCATTTGGTACATGTTTGTCGTTTCGACTTATACGTTTATATCATTAACAATCTCCTGTTACCTTTCTTTGCTTCCATTAGTAGATGCAGCATATCAGGCCTTATAATCTTTTGCGTCTCCCGTTCTCGCATTGTCTGTGTCACTATTTGCCTAAAGAAGTTCTGTGTCGACATGGAGAAGATTCCCATTTTCAAGAACTGAAAGATAAATTCAAGGACCTGTACCTATGGATGACATTAACCAACGACATCTCCAACTTTAGGCGTTGTCACATGGTGTGACAGCTGTCGGGAACACCCGACGATGCGCTTCGCTGGCGGGGGGGGGGAGAGTCCTAGTAATCAGCTGCATCCGCTTGAGGGCGGGCCATACTTTGCTATGCAAGCTAATGCTACTTTAGGAAATAAATCGCTTCCCAAACTTCGACTAAGTGTGGCTCCGTCTTGAAATGAAAGTGCAATATTTTTCTAAGACACCGAAGGCAAATAAGCTCAAATCCAATCTTCTGCCAAATGGCCAGAGCAAGTAGAAGGGCTTATTTCTTAGAAAGTTAAGTTAAAGTATGAAAATAAACTCTACATCAATCACTGGTAACCATGACTTTCAAGTATATGGGACGGAAAGACAAGAAGAAAAAATCGTATCTTACTTTCATAATGCTAGGCATGGATTGACATCCCATGAACTTCAACAATTGGACAAAATCGAATTGTGAAGCAACCTTGCCCATCTTGTAAAACTCTGTTTCTGTATTTTGAGAGTCCACCTTCAAACCAAAGGCGCAGGAGGCAATGACATCATTGGCGTAGCGGTTGCACACATTTTTGAACTCGACGTCAGTATAATTTGCTGTGATTATGAAATATATAAGTACAAATAAATTGGAGTCAAACAATAATTTCATTTTAATTTAAGAATACGCAAAAAACGAATTCGTTATTATTTATTTTACTTCTTAATCAATAAGCTAGCTGCATTAGCTTACGAGATATTACATAAGATGTTACCTACCTAATGTTAGTAATAATATTTGCTGTCGAGCATGTACGCCATTTACGAGTCTTTATATTTTTAGTATTAAATATTTTATTATATTTGGACTTTCAGTAAGTATAGATTTCGTCTATGATATAATTATGTTGTATACTCACTTCCTGATGCCTGTATGTCCTTTGTCAGCTTACTGATCATGTGTGTTCCAGCCTCCTCCATGAAGGGCACCATCAGTTTAATCTTAGAGCTGGTGAAGGCAGGACTCAAGGTGGAACGCATGTCTTTCCATTCCTGACCTAAGAAAGTTACAGCGTATTATAAATCTCCTATTGGATTACCTTTTTGATACAGAAGTATTCTTACTCGTTTTCGTAGTTAGTTCCTAACGGCTGAGGAATCTAAGGATCATGGCTAAGATAAATTGCCCTCTATACAGTGCGATTCTTAGTGTTATAAACTGCCTGATAGAAATCGCAATTAGCATCCCGCTTAGAAGAAAACACATTGTAAGTTTCCTATGACTTAATAAATAGTTAGATAAAACATCTCTCACATATCACGCTTCCACGTAAGAGGGTATATGCTATCTTCATAATTATAACAATCTTTCTGCTATGCTAATAGGTTGAGGTGGACATTATTGAAGATAAAAATTGCGGGACGTCACCGATGCGAATCCGGAGGCACGTGCCATCCTCGCCGATACATCTATGTACGCCACTGAGCAAGGCCTTTACCTTTTAGCGAGAAGAGATTTCTCCCAAAAAAGGGATCAACGCTTTTGTCAACAATAATAGCATGGTCGAGAAAGTGCTCGAAGTCCTTGACAGTGATACGTTTTATCAGCTCAATGTCCCGAACGAACACCATGGGTCTGATGAACTCGACGTGGCCCACGAATCTGTGAATATCAAAAACAATTACTTGCAAACTCCCACACGGCTTAGCGCCAGTTGCATGTACACAGGGTCGGTGTGTCGGGTAAGACACGTATATGGGATGCCACGCGTGTCGATACGCTAGCACTAAAAACTTCAAGCAGTAGACTGCTCCAAGACGGAATAAAATGAATATGCCAGACTCAGCAAAATTTACGCAATTTGATTGTGACCCCCACGGCGCAGGAGTTGGGCCGTGGGGGCCCAACGCCAGAGAGTGAAGATATTTCAAAACGTCTCATCGAGACGACAAGCGACCAGAAGGCTGAAAGATATGTATTATGGACAACAGCTAAGCCGAGCCATACAAAGAAACAGCAACGCTGCTAGGCTTTATGGCACCGCTTCTTCCGAAGATGACCTGATTTATCATCATCATTTCGACCTGGACATCATTTGAACAGTGGACGACGTCTACTGCTATACATGGGTCTCCTCCAAAGAATTACATAACGAACGATCGCACGCGTTTTGTCTCCATCGACTTCTAGAAGAAAAGAAAGAAAGAAAATGCATTTATTTATGACAGCAGCACAATATATACAGTGGTAAAAATAAATAAAATAAAATAAAACCTAAAGGTGAATGCTGCCACAAAATGGTCCCACCTCAGCAAAATGCCGACCTAAGAGCCAGCGCTGGTCTTCCGGGGGAACCAGACAGGGGCGACGTCATTACAAGATATTCACATGACGGGTCCAGGACAAATAGATAGGATGATGCTATATGACATGTCTTGGCTCGGTCGGCTCGGCACACTTATTGTGAACGCGACCATTACTGACAATGACAGCGCCAATTGTGCCAACCGATTAGGTACCGATCAAACCAAACCATCTCAATCGCATTATCTCTGGTAGCGACCGTGCGTCAAAAAACTTAACATAAAACATAAACATTGGATAAACACTAATAACTACGAACTACAAATTAAACATAAAACCAACAGTGTTTTGATGTGATTTTATAACATCTTGCTATGTATGAGTGATTTATTAGCCTCAAGGACGAACAGGACTATAACAAAACAGTGATATTTAGCGGAAAGTTTGTGGTTCTGCAAGCTACAAAACCGAGTAATAAAATTATGTTTTTTTTAAATTATTCAAAATGTAAATGACATGAGTTCTAAATCTAATCACACAGCTTCACATGGTAAATGCTTTTGGGACATAAAACACAGGTATGTACTATTGTCTGGCGATAAGTCAAAAACAGCTTGTGTCGTGTCTCAATGTTTCCTCGTTACTTTGATGTGCTAGAATGTGTTTCTTAATTGCCAATTTAAAACTTTTTATATTTTGCAGGTTCCTGATTGGGGGTGGGATATTGTTCCAACATTTAGTTGCAACATAACGGAAACTGCCACGAAAAGCAGCAGATGCATGCTGAGGAGTACTAAGCTGAATACTACATTGACGTGTTCCACGTTTACGGCTGGACAACCATGACAACTTTTCGAACAGATATGATGGAGCTTTGTGGTGTATTACTCCAAATAACAAACCTGCCAGATGGAGCTTGCGGCGGTGTCTCATCTTGAGAATGTTATGCTTGTTTAGAAATGGAGTAACATGCGCCCTCCGTGGTATATTAAAGCAGAAGCGAGCACAAGCATTTTGGACGCGCTGGATGAGCCTTTTGGTTTTAGCTAGAAGTCTGGGACTAACCACTACATCCATATAGTTTAATTTTGACAAAACTAGTGACTCAACTAACTGTATGCGTATAGATTCACTTATGTAAGGCCTGATCTTGTATAGTATTTTCAATTTGTAAAAACAACTTCTAACAGAACTTGCAATATGTTTCTCATATCGAAGGTCACTATCCATTAATAGTCCTAAATTCCGTGCCTCATAGACTCGTTCTATCTGCTGATCTATCAATTTGATATTTATGGTTGCTTTGAGTTGGTTCAGTTGATGCTTACTACCAAAAATCAAATATTTAGTTTTTGTAGGATTTAATATTAGGCTATTGCTGGATGCCCAAGAAGCACTTCTAGCGACCAAAACCAGGTCGTCAAACCATCTTATGAGGGACCGACCCACACTGCGTTTTCCGGTTTGTGCACCTTTACACCCCTTACTCCTGGTTCTACAAAGTATGCCCAGTCCATTGCCACTACAACTTGCTAACTCTGGCGGCTAAGTTGGTTTAGATGGCATGGTTAACATGTTTTATTTATAAGCTAGTTTAATTCCATTCCAATATAATGTTTAGTTTACTGCACTCTTATTTCTTTATCTCTATTAATGTCTAGGTACTTTATTCCAATGACCCTTGATTATTTAACTTGCACACCAACAACAACGAGTAAGTAAACATCAACTGTAATAAGTCACTAAGCGTATTTGGAATCTGATTCTCATACAGTATTGGCACATTCCCACTTAACTTTTACAATCCGTGAAATATTCGCCCTTAAACTGAAGCGTTACGTACTTAATACCGTGGAGTTTTAATAAAACCTTGTAAACAGATTTGAAAATAATCTACAACATGATAACTAGTAGCTAGCTACAAGAACTATAGTGGACCCTAAAAGGTCAAACATTAACTAATAACTAAAAATAATAGTACTACAAGGAGAAAAAAAACTGGTCAAGAGCATGTCGGACCATGCTCAGTGTAGGGTTCCATAGCCGTATCTATAAGGAAATGTGCTACAGATAAAAATAAAGCTAAAAATAAACAACTGGCAAAAGGTCTTAAATGCCGTGTAAATCAATGGCACTTAAAACCTTTTGGTTGGGAAGTTTTTCAGCAATAACTTCAAAACGGTTTATTCCTTACTATTCAAAATAATTTTCTTTGAATGTATTTATTAAGCGTTACCTTCCTGATTTTTTTCATATTTTTTGGACTTACGGTTTAAAAGTTAAAGGGCGGGGGACACAATTTATGCAACTTTCGGAGCGATTATTTCCGAAAGTATTCAATTAATAAAAAAAGTACATAAAAGCCTTATAATGTTTTTAAAAGAACTATCGAATTATGTACCTCACGTTGATAATTGCTGAAAAAAATTTTTTTTAGCTTCTATTACATGTATGGAGTGCCCCCTCTAGATTTCTTTATTTTTATTATTTAACTACCAAACTTAGTAGCGGCATCTACAAGACATCTATATTCCAAATTTCATCAGTATACGTCTTGTAGTTTTTGAGTAAAATTCAAATTCAAATTCAAAATTATTTATTCCAGATAACTAAAGATCCATTAGTGTTAGATTACATTTAAAACTTATAGCTAATGTTAGTACATAATGAACACAATTAAAATAAAATTATTAACCTAAAACATAATCTCTAAATTAGATTTTACAAGCTTGATTAGCCCGGCTGTTATTGGACAATCAAACCTGTTTGCTATCATGTTGAGAATGCTGTTGTTGCTGCCTCGCAGTCTGCCCAGGAGTGATGCTACCTTCTTTCGACGGATGGCATGAAAGTCATCCGTGCGGGCATCAGCAAACATCGCTGACGCGCTGCAAAAGCGAGGCAGCCTCAACAGCGCCCTAAACCCGTTATTAAATTGCACGCGCAGAGCATTGAGAGATTTTTGCGTATATTTGACCCATAGACTGCTCGCATACATAGAAGTGCAGTACGCTTTGAACAATGTGACCTTCACTGCGTCTGAACACTTCGCAAATCTACGGGCCAACATATTAGCTCTAATCGACAATGCTCTGCGCTCTCTGTCAATGTCCACATCATCTCTAAGATCCTCGGTAACATAGTGTCCCAGATACTTGAACTGCTTAACCCTTGTTAGCGCGGTTCCATTCAAGGTCACCGGAGGAACATCTTTAGGACACTTGCTACCGGCCTTAAAGATCATGAGTTCACTTTTGTTGCCATTGTACAGTAAACCATGAGTGTTCGCGTATGACTCACAAATACCGAGAAGTTGTCTGAGCGCTCCCACAGAGGGAGCCAGCCAGTGCCATACATAAAATGCCTGTGACATACGGACGGACGGACGGACGGACATGACGAAACTATAAGGGTTCCTTTTTAGCAATTTTGGCTACGGAACCCTAAAAACCCCGGCCTCATTTTATTTTCACAACAACAATAATCAAAAAGCGTCAAAACATTTGTCTCTCTCGATAACAATAGGGACGTAATTGTCCACTGATAACGGTCGGATAATGACACTGATAACATTAAAATGAAAACATTGTCATGTCCCTTATCCTATTAAGTGGATAATACAAGGTGTCCCGTGAGGAATCCATAAGATTTTAACCACGCATTCCTGAGGTCATTAGTAGTAAAAAATGTTATACATATGTATAACATAATTACTGCGGAGGGCAATTTTACACAAATTGTCCTCGTTCCATAATAAATAGTACATTACTTACCTGGGGAGGTAAAACAAAGAATGTCTCAGAACGCAGGTATTTGACGCCCGAGCCCAAGGCAAGGGCAACAAATATGCGATCTGAGGCTTTTTTTATTCCCTCCCGTGGTAATAACAAAATTTTACGTCTCCCCCAGGCCAGGAAATGGGATCTACCGCACGCGTAACGTGCGGAAATTGCCACTTTATGGCCAGGTGTGACGTCAAAATAAAAAAGTAGGGGTTTGAACAATTCAGGAAAATCGTGCTTTTTCAAAATAAACGTCACGAGTCAGCGCTACCTATCGGAAAAACTTACAACTACTTAAATATACAAGCCAAGATATGATGATGCAGCGCGTGCTACTTACCTCTCTCCAGGGAAGCTGTTATAAATCCTATCCACAACGTCGAAGAAGTGTTCTCTCCGGAAGAACAACCATGCCATGTCTCCCAGCAGGGGAACCGGAGGGAGATGCTTCACGCCATATTTACTGAACCGGGCGTAGGTCTGTCGGCAGTAGAGGACCACAGCCGCTACGATAGCTATGAGCCAGATCAGGAATATCATCTGGAAGAATGCGGGGATGCAGCACGGTAGGTACTCGGCGAAGAGTTGTACGTTATACAGGGTGGGAGGGACTATACCGACATACTTTAGCCATGAATTCCTGGTGGTGTGACGAGTAAAAAATGTTATATCAACATGGGTCGAATATTGTCATTTTACAATAATAGTCTTATGGAACAAAATAAATCAGTAAATTAAGCCCCTCGTTATAAACATGTCCTTACTGGCTGAAAAGTTATCAAAAAGAAAAAAAAAAGCTAAAATGGAAACGAAAGGTCAATTTTTTGGCCTCGTAGTCGCTTACCATCAAATACTGCGAAGGTTAATTCCTATTTAGTTAAAGGATTTTAAAAAAATAGTAAAGGTATCTTAGTCACATTTATTAGGGCTTGTTACACACTTGGGATTTTTCATTTACAAAATAATGAATATCTCGGAAAGTAAGCGTTTTTCGACTATACATCACATAACATTTTTTACTCCTAATAGTTGTTAGAATCTATAGTTAAAGTGTGTCGGTATAGTCCCTCCCACGTAGATAGGCCTATACGCTAATCAACTCGTATCATCATAATCGCAACCAAAAAGACCTAAATGATGTAATGACTGTATTCTTGACGCAATTTCTTCTAGTAAAGTGTAAATCAACAAATGAGAATCTTGAGAAACATTGATTTAAAAAGTTTTCTACACTTATCGTATTCATTTTGACTTGCGGACATTGGCTAACTTGAAAATTTTTAGGAACTTGCGTTGTGGACTTGATTTTTACTGGCAAAGTATTTTTACATGACAATAAAAATTATCGAAATCATGTCGAAAAAAAAAATCTTATATCACAGATGTTACAAATTACTGAGAATTTCTGACGTTACTTCCTGAAGTCAGGCAATATTTAAAAACAAACCTTTTCATGCTAGTAAGTTTTGGTATTTTTTCTTCCAGTTATGTAAATTTAGCATATGTTAGGTATTAATAAATACTTACTATTAGATATTCGAATATGTTATATCCGTTCAATTTTAAATTTTTATGTCAACCAAAGACCTAACAACGGTTCAGGAAGCCAAAAACACAACTATAGTAATATCACTATTACATATTTATCTTAAACTGTATCAAAAATTGCCCAAATATACACCTGATACAATCATTAAATCATACAACATAGAACACAATAACAACCGTTCGCTGTTATCTTCAACGCTGGACTGGAGGGAGTTTGTTTATTTCGGAATCATTTATTTGTAATTATCCGTGTGCCGATGAATGGCCGCGAACTAGAAGAAAGAGCGACGTTATCTCGACAGCAAGAGAATTATTTCGCACATTTTTATTTACCCGCAGGTTCGTCCGTGTTATTCACTTTGTAATTATCCCCAGGTTACTTACTCCTGTCCGGGATATAAAGTATCCTATGTTTCCTGTTTGCTTCCTCCATCTCAATCAATTCAATTATTCCAAGGTTATGTTATATTTTATTTGATGTTACCTACTACAGAATATAGAATCCTATCAAAAACATTACATGTAAAAAGATGCAAGTCTCGCAACGCAGTTCTCCTACAACAAAAAAGTTTGGAGATGTAATGTTAAAAATAAGTCAGTTCCGGGGGGTGTCATCGAAGTCGATTTCCACCGACTTGCCTATAATTTATGCGTGGAGGATTCTTTATTTGAGAAGTATAAAATGTGTTCCTTAAAAATCCTCCCCTGCCGCTATGACGAGAACTGCTACTGCCATACAAAATTGTATTTAAGCGTAAAAAAATTTTGATGCACTAGTGTACCGTAGAAAAATTACAAAATAATTAAAAATAGTGCAAAAAAGGTAAGTACAAAAACTTGGCATAGCTCAAACTCCAAAAATCTTTCATGTTAGTTATTCTTACAGTCATTTATAATAGCGCTCTGTAGTGTCAAATCATAACATTAGCTGAAGCACGAGCAAGGACAGGCAATATTGATAACAGTGCTACCTAGCGTCTAGCGGCTACACTATTTAGAGAGTTGCTTACTGTGCGTGCTGGCAGTAGCGAGTGTTGACGTAGGTAATACGAACTTATAGCTGCCTCACTGATAGGACTTTGTAGTCTGAGTAGAGTTGGGTCGCAGGGTAGTCTCTCCTTTTGAAAAGCATTACTTTCAAAATAGCTCTCTGCGCTCGCTCTACTACATGTGTTAACTTCATTGTTTTTTTTTACTATTTGTACGTTTTACGTCTCCTGTGACGTCACCGTCATTAGTACCATCATCGCATATAAGTTCTTTTTTTAATAGAGGCAATACCCTTAGTTTATTCAAACACACTAAAACACTGATTTTATCGTTTAGTAGTTCATCCAAAATTGCTTTAATTTTTTTATTCTTCATACATTGGTTGGGCCTCCTCTTTTTCATTTCTATGTTATGAATCCGAAAAAATCATCCACAGATGGAAGAATTTTCACAGTCATAAACACAATAATTTCGCTATCACACCCATCATTTACTATTGAAAAATCTAAATTTCAATTTACTCACATTGTATTCTTTACTTCTGCATTCGTAAAGTCCACTTTTTAGCGACTCGAAAGCAGGCACTACTTTTACAAAATTCATACCTTGATCCATCAAATCTTTAAAACTTTCATCATATATTTTCTGAATAGGAGTACATTCTGTTCTCGCACTTTTTGTGCATTTGTCGATGGCTTCTTGCACCTTGTTATCCGTTGCACTCACTAAGCAAGTATGTTTGCCCTCTCGTAGAATACTTACTCGTTTTTCATCTAATGTTAGTGATCCACTGCACACACTACGGTGAACACACCTCCAAATTGTTGTCCTAGTTTTATTTTTGCATCCAAAATAAAATCAATAACCATTTCTTAGTTAATGAGGTAACGAATATCGGTTTTTGAACGAATGCGAATACGAATATTGGTAATATTTTTTTAATACAAGAAATAAACAAAATTAATAACTATGAAAATTCAATACTTCGTTTTCAATTACGATTAACATAAATTTAATTCAGTTTTGCAATAAAATAAGTAATGAAGTTTAAGTTGGAATAATTCGTTAGCTAAAGATAATGATTATGCATGTGGTAGAAAAATTGGAACCGGTGGTTAAAAATATCTTATTTTCATTTTATTTCGGTACTTATCTAACAGAGTTTTTAATTACTCATTGATAGTTTCGAATACCGACTCGGACTTGGCCGTATTTTTTTCTTTTCCATGAATTTTAGGATCTAAAATGCACCAAAAATATTCGCAATATATTCGCATCGATTTTTGCGAATACGAATGCGAATGCGAATATTCGCGAATACAAATGCGAATACGAATATTCGTTACATCACTACTTAGTAATACTGACTTTCCTTTTTCACTGTTAATGAAAATAAGTTCAGATATAATAATTGTCTTCCTTTGCAGTACTTTCTTTAATAGAGTCCATGATAAACAAAACATATACTTCTTATTAATATACTCAGTATTATGTCTTTCAAGTGGCCACTTAAATAATTAAGATAAGATGATATCGATGGCAAAAAGCGGAAATGTAGTAACCGCCAAATTAAACCCTTGGCGGTTACTACGTTTCCGATTTTTGCCATCGATATGCAATAACTTTGTTGAAAACATTACCGATGACACAATACCAATGAAGAGGTCAGCATTAGAATCATGTAAGTACTTAAAAAACTTAGTATAAGTTGTCATATCAAAGTAGAAAGTAGATATAGGAAAACTGCACAATTTATGACCACGGTTTAGCTGCCTGGGTAAACATTTCAAATTGTACGAATGTGGAATTGTACGAATGTGGAATTGTACGAATGTGGAATTGTACGAATATGGAATTGTACTAATATGGAAATTGTTGTTATAACCAGGATATTTTGATACTAAGATTTAGTACCTATTTTATTATAGGGTTCCGTAGCCAACTAAAATTAATATTTTAAGGGGGGAAGCTCCATACATATGTGTAGTAATCTGCATGTTGTTTCAAGATTATTTGTTACACAAAAATTTGACGTACTATGAGGCAGGGCTCGAAACCGGTATTTTGCAAAAACCCCAAAATAGCCCAATATTTTGAATTATTTTATGCTTTTTATGTAGAGCTCAGTAATGTATTTAAGTCATGATTTCGTATTATTAGATTGTTGATTGTGTATGGTTAAAAAACGAAATAATAAACCAAAGAACGGTAAGAACGGAAAGAATACCGGTATTTTTGTATGGAGCTAATACCGGTTTCCGAGCCATGCTATAAGGACCTTGCAATATTTGTAGAGTTCTTCAGTAGGGTAACAATATGGTTTGCAGAAACTGACTTTTATCAAGGCTCTTTGGGCGCGCTCAACTTTTAGGAGATGGGTTTTAGCAGCACCGCCCCATGTGAGGATGCAGTATCCTACCAGCGATTGGCAAAGATCAAAGTAAACCATTTTGATTATATTTGGGCTGGCAACGTGTCGTAAGTGTTTGAAGATGTAGATTAATTTGAGTACTCTGCTTGATAGTATGTCTATGTGCGGCTGGAAACTAAGCCTTTGATCAAGTGTATAGATAGATAGTTTCAGGAGAGTTGAGGTGAAGGATTACACACACAGCTACATGAAGTACTCATTGCAAAAAAGTGAATGAATGAAATGAATGAGTTATAAACCCAAGGCTACAGTTTAAAGAAACTTTTTGGTGTATCTTGCAATCCACTGTTGAACTTGCTATCGGTACAAAATAAAGTAAATTTTTAAAACAAAAAATAAAAACCGACTTCCAAAAACTTAAACTAAAAACCAAAAAATAATTTTCATCACACTTGCTCGAAAATGGTGTCATTACACGTAGGTTTTGCGGGCCGTAAATGACCTATTACGCCCTAGGGCGTAATGGTTTTCTTTTTAAATTTGAAACGCTGGTTCTGTTTTACTCTTATTTGTCATGATCAAAGGAAACGCCAACTTACTTTTTTAACTTTTATTACTGAAATATTTATTTAAAGAGAACTGTTATTGCAAATACATGTAAACACATATTTCTGTAACATTAATTAAATGTTTAAATAGTGTATTTCAGTATTTTGCAAATATAAAATCAACCATTTTAAGTCTTTACCGCTATGGTTTCCGAACGTGACTTGTCGTCTTGATATATGTCACTAATGTCACTGTCAGTTGTACAATTTTATTTAGGTTAAGTAAGGATATTTTAATCAGATTTCCTCACAAGTGTGATGAAAAACATTGTGTGTGCCACGGGCGGTAAAGGAACTACAAACTCGTGTTGTTAAAGCCCTCGGCTTCGCCTCGGCCTTGTAACAAACACTCGTTTGTAATTCCTTACTTACCGCCCTTGATACACAATGTACTAATGTTAATTACCCCAAAGAAATGGATAATCAACGATTCATATATACATATACAGATATTTATACTTTTTAACCTGTTATTTTTGAAGTTGGTGCCTGCCACGTAAAGCTGGCTGTGTTGAGCTCCTTAGCTGGCACCGACTTCAAAAATAACAGGTTAAAAAGTATAAATATCTGTATATGTATATATGAATCGTTGATTATCCATTTCTTTGGGGTAATTAACATATTATTTTTTGGTTTTTAGTTTAAGTTTTTGGAAGTCGGTTTTTATTTTTTGTTTTAAAAATTTACTTTATTTTTAAATTTTTAGTGGCGCTGGAAAAATATTATTTTAACCAAATAGACTTAAGTCTATTTAGTTAAAAGAAAAAAAATCCAAATCGGTCTAGACGTTTTCAAGTAACCGAGGAACAAGCCTACATAAAAATTGCTCTTTGTTTTGAAGTCCGTTAAGACTGGGAACTATTTCTAATAAGAAATGCACGAGAAAGTAAGAAAAATACCAAAATCGCATATGTGTGCTTATGATATTTGAAGAGTTCCCTCGATTTCTCCAAGATCCCATCATCAGATCCTGATTTGGTTGCAATGGGTCCACCTCGGAGGTATACCCTTTTAAACAAAAGAAGAATTTTCCAAATAGGTTCAGCCGTCTTCAAGTAATCGGGGAAGAAACCTAGATACAAATTAACTCTTTGTTTTGAAGTCGGTTAACACTAAAAACTTGTTGCTAATAAGAGATGGACGAGAAATTACGAAAAATACCGAAATCGCTATATATGTGCCTATAATATTTGAAGAGTTCCCTCGATTTCTCCAAGATTCCATCATCAGATCCTGACTTGGTTGCAATGGGACCACCTCGAAAGTCTACCCTTTCAAACAAAAAAGGAATTTTCCAAATCGGTCCAGCCGTCTTCAAGTAATCGGTGAACAAACACACAAAAAAAAAAAAAAATTAAAAAAAAAACATACAGACGAATTGAGAACCGTCCTTCTTTTGCAAGTCGGTTAAAAAGAACAGTAATTTCAAAATCCCGCTGTCATTACATGACATCTTGTTATGTGCGTGACCTCAACTTTGCTGGACTGGAACTGTCTATAACACCTAGATATTTTTATGGTTTCAACTCACAGAACAGAAAAAACAGTAGAAGTGTAAAGTGGGCGTGTTACGCGTGCCATAGTTAAGTACAGGTGTACGCAACCAAGCCCAGATCACCGCGATCGCTCGTGCGAGATAGTTCTGCCGACAATACGCAAATAAGTCAAGAAGTAGGCCTTATTGTTCCATTTTGGAGTGTAAAAATGATAGCTGCACCAAAAACATCTCCCATGGTGGCGTTTTATATCATCGATAAGCCTTAATTCTATTTTATTTAAATAAATTTCTCATTTTACGTCCTTCAAGACATTTTTATGGATTTTGCTATACAAAAATAAACTTAATGTCAATGGAATAAAGTCTATTTTTACTCACAATAGAATTAGACAACAATCTAGAATGTTCTACGCTGCTCGCAAAAAGCCCGCTACTCGATAGTACATTGACCTTACTGTAGTAGAGAGAGGGTGTTGTCGATATAATTATCGATAAATCTAATAGTTCTTGGTCACTTGCCATAAGGACACGTAACAATAATGTGTTTGGCTCGTTTCATAATAAGATGATGAGGATGATGAATTATATACAGTTGCATACATAAGTTTATGCCACACCTGGTCATAAAGTGGCTTTTTCCGCACGCTGCGCGTACGGAAAAAGCCGCTTTCTGGCCAAGTGTAGACATAAAATGATGTACACAACACGGGAGGTAATAAAGAAAGCCCTCGATCGCATATTTACGTCCCTCGCTTGCAGCTCGGGCTGCATACATCTGCGATCTCGGCCTTTCTTTGTATTACCACCCAAGTTGTGTAATATACTATTTATACACACATATTATAAATCCTCAATGATGTGTTTGGGAACTACAGGAATGGCCGCTATGGCACCGCCGTGGCGATAATCACATAGGCATATCGCAGGTAAACGTGTGCCATGACCAACGAGGCTTCCATTAATTAAAGGATCGGTTACCAGTGTCATAATGGATTTTCATACATTATTATAACACTGTCATATATAAGACACCGATGTTACTGCTGTCATAATGGTGGTCATTAAAGCTCGAACGACGAACGCATAATAGAAGATCTATGATATGGGTGTAGATAATAGTACATTACTTACCTAGGGCGGTAAACCTAAGAAAGTTTTAGATCGCAGGTACTTCACGCCCGATCCGAAGGCAAGGGCGATAAATATGAGATCTGAGGCGTTCTTTATTACCGCACGTGGTAAGTACTAGTACATTGTGTATGTACATGTACATGGCGGTAAGTAAGGAATTACAAACGAGTGTTTTGCACTTTAATAACACGAGTTTGTAATTCCTTTACCGTACGTGGCACACACAATGTTTTTCATCACACTTGTGAGGAAATTTTAATAATATAACCTTACTAATTGACCCAGTATGACAAGAAAATATTAAAACAGAAAGTGACATTAGTGACATATGTCCATAGATAACGCGACGTCAAATCACGTTCGGAAACCATAGCGGTAAAGACCTAAAACGGCCATTTTAGTTGATTTTATATTTGCAAAATACTGAAATACACTATTTAAACATTTAATTAATGTTACCAAAATATGTGTTTACATGTAATTGCAATAACAGTTATCATTAAATAAATATTTCAGTGATAAATATTAAAAAAGTAAGTTGGCGTTTCCTTTGAACATGAGAAATAAGAGTAACACAGAACCAGCGTTTCAAATTTAAAAAGAAATCCATTACGCCCTACGGCGTAATAGGCCATTTACGGCCCGCAGAACCTACGTGTAATAACACCATTTTCCAGCAGTGTGTTGAAAAAAAATTTTACGTCTCCCCCAGGCTAGGCAGTGAGATTTTCCGCTCACGCAGCGTGTGGTAATTGCCACTTTATGGCCAGGTATGACGTAAGTTAGTACATCACACAACTAGGGTGTATCAGCATCTATAAAAGCCCCTAAAAGTATTAGAAAAAAGTGGTACAATCGACGGCACAAATATGTTTACACCTTTTGACCTTGTTTCATTAGAATAAGGTCGAAAAGTGTAGTCGGCCGAGAACGCCTTATGGCATTAAGTTCGCCGTTTTTACCTTCATGAATTATCCAACTAAGTTTGAATAAATAAGTAGAATTAGTAAATTGGGTACTTACCGCTGCTGTTTGCCTATCTATACGTTGATAAAAACATATTTGAGTTTTTGTTTACCTACAATATGGTCAGGCTACGCGCTATACTTTAATGGCGATGAGATTTCCTCTTAAAGTTCTCGTACACAACAGGTAGGTAGCTACCTTATGATAAATGATCCTTGATTCTGATCCTTTATTATTTACTCGCTTTATGTTTAATTTCCGTCTTTTATGCAAACAAAATTTATAAAACATAAATATAAAAGATACTAGCTATATATTTTACTACCATAATTTTATCGATATTATGATTACAAAGCGTTGCGTACAACACTACAAAATACCATTAACAAAGTGTCGCTCTCTGGCATCGAGTGGCCAAACTACTTCGATTAATTCATACAGTGTTGTTTAGCTATTCAACACTAGATGGCAGCAAATAGTATGACAAATAGATATTTGGTATCAATACGTCGTAAGTCGTAAAATGTGTAGTGTAATTTCGACAATGCGGCATTGTTATAAAGTTTCAATTATGCTAACGTATCAAGATGCATAGTCTCGTATAAAATAAAATACTAAGACCAATCAAATTCAAGATTTCACTGTATGTGTTTTTGTCAATGTATGAGATTGGCGACAACTGTTCTCGCAGTTATTGAAGCGTATGCCACTTCCACTGTTTTTTTTATTCCGTGTATGTGGCCCTTGGCTGCTAAAAGGTTACCGACCGCTGCCTTAGAGAATGAATTTCGAAAAACGGTAAAATAACTTTTCTTGTAATCTAATAAAGAGTCTAAGCATGAAGTTTCAAACCTCTTACTTTTAAAATCGTAGACTCTCCATACAAATTTTGAACCCCTTAGGGGGTGAATTTTGAAAGATCCTTTCTTAGTGCACCAGTGGTTTAGGTTGTGCGTTGATATGTCAGTCAGTCAGTCAGTTTCTTCTTTTATAAATTTAAGATATTTCATTTCATGAACAAATTAAATAAACCAAAATTCTGCACAAACATAATTATCTTGTGAAATTATTTATTTTTTCCTTTCATGCGTTCACATATTATTTACCTTTAATAAGAAAACGAAGGCAAATGGCCATTCTACCACCACCCATGGTACAAGAAAACCAGGTATGTTTTTCCCGACCTGACATTGGAGAACTCTTTTGATCTCAGACATGCTAACGCCACAAGCTTGATTTGTTGCTATTTTGTGAAAATTCATTAGGTATCCAAGGTTCGTTTCTTCACTCATTTGCTTCTAAACAAAAGGAATGTTGACATAAGATAGTTTTCTTTTCACCTGAATAAACAAATGACACTCCTCTAGGTCTGCCGTGCTAGTGATATACAGTGTGTTACCGGTATGCGGGCTTTTATTAAAACTGATAATAATATGCTTCATTAGCAATGGTTTGCAAGTATTAGCAAATCATAATTATGCGAATTAACTGCACAATTCAATTTCCTAAATCCGCACTTTAAATGTAGTAGGTGTACTACGTAATTATCGTTATTCATATCGCTGATGCACTTGGTACAAGGCATGTCGTGGTACGGAGGTGAAAAGTTGAGAAAAACAATCCCACAATTAATGCCGTCCTTATCATTACGTTTATGTATGGAGATTTTTACACAGCTTAAAGAGTTTTTTCTAAAATTTGACATGACAATTACAAAAGTATTGACATTGGCTTGTCAAATTACAAAACAAACATTTATTTGCAAAACTGTTATTTTTTTTCGTTAAAATGGCTAAAGACACATGTGAATTATCTGACATGATTTGTGCGACACGTGGAAATGTTCCTCAAGCCTTGAGACTTTATCGAGAGTGGTTTCGAAATCAGCGGCATCCACATAATCTTCGTTTGATAACAATGGCTGTCCAGCGAGGTCCAGAGAATGCATGGTCCTATCTGGTTAGTCTGAAAGGGCTATTAAACGGAATTGTGCACGTACAACTTGAAGAAAGGATTCTCGATCACTTCAAACAGGTCCAAATGTCTAGTACTCGCATTGCTTTTTAAGTTTTATTTTATTAGTGTTGTTTTTCCGTAGTTTTCTTAAGTGTAGCAATCCTGGTACTTCTAATTGTTGAAATAGGTAGATGCAGGCATTTATCTTGATGTCTTCGTTATAAACAAAGAATGAAGGGCTGGCATTTACATCTAATTGTCAATTTAGTACTTTGCTGTACATTGCTTGCAATTAAAATTTTGTTAGAAAATTTATGAAATCGGAATTTTAGTCGATGAATTAAATGAAGGTCATGGTTAGGTTAAGAAACAACGTTACTTTACCCTACTTTAAAAAAAGCCTGCTTGCTGGTAACGCACTGTATGCAGTAATTATAGTCTAGAGGTATAGGAAATGTGAACCGTAGTCGATTGGAGAAAGGATGACATTTCATATACTTCTAGACTGTAATTACTGCATATCGTCGCTGTGCCTGCAGAAGTCGCTATGTGATTTTTTTTAGATTTTTGGTTTTTTATGCCATTTTGAACCTTATATCAGTACGCGTAGGCTCCAAAAACAGTATCACGCTATCTTTAATATTACTAGTTGTTGCAAATATAACCATGTGAATTTCATACATTGAATGTTCGTTTTAAAATAACTAAGTGTCACTAATCACACGAGGGTACCTTTACATTTCTACAACTAAACAAAAATTTCACCCGATATGTGTTTGGGTGCACATTGCGATATTTTCGTACTGGTTGCAACGCGTCGTTTGTGCCCGCGATGTGTTCTTTGGTACATAGCGTTATTTTCATAGAAGTTGCAACCAGCTCAACATTTTAGTGCTCGAATGAAGAGGCACATAGTTGTTTATTCAATAAAGTTTACCATTAGTGTTTCGGCTGTTCTATCGCAAACGACGTTTTCTATTTAGTTCAATCACAAATACTTTATTATAACAAAGTGTATTGTGCCAAAGCGTGAAAAGGTACGTAAATTAAAAATACATAGTGCTACTCACATTGAACATTATCGTTTTTTTACGTGAATATTGGTTCTGTATCGAGGTTCTTATTCGAAAATGCTTTTACGGTGGTACCGCAATGTTTTGTTTCGCACCTGCATGACAAAGTATATTAAATCATGCTTAGGCTATGTATTAAAATTATGATTATGAATTTTGATATTGTTAGGCGCTAATTTTACTACAAAAACATACCAACTAATGCTTTATATTTCATCACACTTTCAGAATTAAGGATAAGCATGTCGAGATTTCGGAGAGGCAAACAACTTGTGTCATTATGCACGCCTGATCAACAACTGTCAATAGACCAGATAGCTATTGAGTTAGAAGAAGAATTTTCTATGCTATTTCGGCCACTTACAAATTTACAACAAAAAGACAAGTGTCAAGAATTAGATGACACGGTTAGTGCAATTACCGATTTATCCGGTAATTTCTCGATACTGGGAGATGTCTTTTCTGGAATTAGCGCAAGTTTAACTCAAACGTTGCCTACAACTTCTGCTGATATATCCATTTGTACCTTAGATACTCCCAGAAGCCATTCAGTAACACAGGACAACCCTGACTCACCCCCCAACAGTGACACTCTCATCTCAGGTCCCAGTGAGGAGTTGCAACGGTTAAACGAAGAAACCGGTTGCTTTGAACCCATCGTGGGAAACGATCGTTTCCCCGATCTCTCTGAGAATGAAGTATTAACAAGCGAAAACCAGAAGAGGAAACAAAATCAAAAGATGAGGCTATTGCGAAAAACTTATACAGGGCATAGGGTTGTAAAACTTGACGAAGGTACTAAAACAGTGGAAGTATCTAAGGAAAAAAGGAAATTGGGAGACAAGCCCTGTGATCACGGAGCAGCTCAATTTGTCAGAAAGAAGTTTTTCATGTGCTGCCATAAATATACTACACGAGAAGATCTATTTCAATACTTTTGGCAATTGCCAACATGGGACGCAAAAAAATCGTATGTCAATGGATTAATTCAGGTTCGAAATGTTTTACGAAGGCGGAAAACTTTTGCTGGTGTACATCCAAAGTCTTTTGGATTTGATTGTTATTTACCTGGCTTAAATGGTACAAAAGTACGTGTTTGTAAAGAAATGTTTCTTGCTACATTTGATTTGAAAAAAGATACGTTACAGTTATGAATTAGGTCTACTAATGACCTTATTCAAGAAGGAGATGGAAACAGCTCTAAAATTCGAAGAATTGATCCAATCTCTAAGCAACCTGCCGTCACAATCACAACACTCAAATCTGACTCTGTGAATAAGTGGCTAGAATGTGTGCCAAAAGTACCGAGCCATTACTGCCGTGCAAACAGTGATAGGGTATATGTATATATTATATCGCTAGCACGGCAGAGGTATGAGAGTAGCCCTGTGCTTAGCAGTGGTACGTGTATAGGCTTATGATTAGAGACCGGATTTGAAGTAGCGAACTCAATATTAATATGGATATGACTGGTATAATTTATAATTTTTTCTACACACAAAAATAATTTAACTTATCGGTTCTGCTTCTTTAATATTTCTTCTACACAATGCACAGTAAAAATTAAGACCTTATATAACCAACATGACATGTATTTAACGAATTGCACTAGTCATATCCATATTAATATTGAGATCGCTACTTCAGATCTGGTCTCTACTTATGATAATAAAACAAATAACATGTAATAACAGATAATTTCGCGAGCCGATCATTTATTTCATAATTGATTATGGGTGGTACATTTTCTTTAATTATGGAAGTTCTTACAGGTCACACATTACGTACCTACGTAACAAATTACAGCTTAATCTGTTAGAGCAAATTGGATGTAGAGTCTGTGCGGAAAGAGAATAGGCGTGGCGAAATCGGAACTAACCTAACCAGTATGGCAAATACGGCAAATACGGTAGAAAAGCATTACAGCGCCCCCAAATCTAAATCCTATTCTCTTTCCGCACAGACTTTAACAGTCGGACAGACAAGCATACACACGAGCGATCCTATAAGGCCTTTTTTTAATTTGAAGGTACGGATCCTTAAAAAGGCCCATACAAAAAACGATGCAATTATCAGTTTCAATTTGATGGACAACTAAGGCCTCGCCATTGTAACACTACAATTCTTTGCGTGGTCTAAATCTCAGCCAGTTTCCTCCCGTTACCAACATTCGGAAGCCATTTTTGAGGGACAGACGGGGCGGTATGTTGGTCTTCTCGCACGGCGACAGCTCCATATGCAGCAGCAGCTGGTACACCATCACCTTAACCTCGCACAACGCAAATCTTGATGCTAGATAACAATTCAAAGTATACAGGGTGAATTTTAAATCGTTATATTTTTTTTGAAGTCTATACATAGTTAACAATAACTTACAATGCTTTTAAACCTTTTTTTTTATTTTTTATTTTTTTTTTTAAAAAGAACCTTAATTGTCACCCTACTACTATTGTTGTTTCGTACTTGTCATGAAAATTTCAACATTAGATATCCATCCTCCCAATATTGAAGTTGGCTGGATAGAATTTTGGCACGTATTGTCAATAAATGTCAACATCGTCGACATTGTCAACATAAGTAGGTATTTAAAAATCGTATTTACTCATAAAATAATTCAGTTTTATTACGATTAATGGTAATAAACGCCTCCACCGTTTTGTTAATAATTAATTAAGCGGGTCTTAGATTGTAATTAACACTAGTGCTCTGTATTAGTCTTAAGTAGCTTTACCGGTAAACGTGGTTACGATTCACGATTTAAAATTCACCCTGAATAATCGGCATCACTACCCATCTGAAGTGTAACCCAAATATCAATACGCATTGAAAATTAATACACTCACCAATACAATTTCTCGGCCCCGATCCAAAAGGCATGTAAGCTAGTGGGTCGATGTTGTGTTTGTTTTCATTAGAGAAGCGCTCTGGGTCAAACTTCTCCGGGTCAGGGAAGTGTTTGGGGTCACGATGGTACGCCCAGATCGGTATCTGCACAGCTTCTCCTTTGCGAATCTATAGAAGAAAGAAAAAAATAACACTTGATACTCTCGCGCTTCGAACACATAATAAATTTGTTTACGGCCTTAGTGCGATAAATATGAATTTACCTTTAATAAGCTAGACCATTAAAAAAAAGCTATTTAGTCCGTCAGTTAGATTATATAAAGACATTGTACACGATTTTTTTCTTTTGTTTGCTTAGAAATATCTAGTGACGTCGCTCATTGGTACAATTTTCACCTAGGAGTGACGTCTCAAAGCCCCACTCCGGAAGTTTGATGATAACCTTTCTCAATTTTTAATAATTTGATGAACCAAAAAATACCTGTCCCATATTTTTCCATAATCTATCTGACGGACTAAATAGAATGATATTTTTTTAACCCAGTCGTCACCCCTATTGACATGTAGGTACAGTTGTCGCGGATGACAGATGAAATGATGAACCAGCAAGATTTTAAAGGAGACGTTGTTCCGTACCAAAATGGTAAAAAAGGAACCCTTATGGTGCGACTCTGTCTGTCTGTCTGTCCGTCTGTCACAGCAAGATACCTCAGGATCTACTGATGCTATCGATTTGAAATTTGGAATAGAGTTAAAAATCGCTTACTCAAGCCTATTGGATAGAAAAAAATCTTATACCTTTTCTACTTTTTTTTAAAGGGGTCCGAAATAGGATGTGGAAAAACAAAAGTAGAGCTATTATATCGAGTGGGATATCAAATGAAAGGACTTAATTTGTAGATTCCAAAGCCATTTTAATTTTTTTTTCTTAATTTTGTACTTTTTGATTTATGACTTTATTATCTTCGAAGTTACTGAACAGAAAAATCTGTAGTAATTACCAATTATTAATATCACCCTAAATATTACAGAAAAAATAAAACGGTTTACCTAAATTGAATCGTTTTTTAGAAATTTTCATCGTACACATACTTATTTGCTCCTACTAAGGTAACCGCCATACAGTTTTTCTTGAACTATTCACGTATCTACTTACTAGTTTGTACGGAACCCTCGGTGCGCGAGTCCGACTTGCACTTGACCGGTTTTTTTTAGTTGAATTGTGTGGTTAAAGAAATTTATTATCTCAAAAGAAATATTACTTTTCACTTCATGAGACTTAAATGTAAGCATGCCTTAAGTATAATTGTGTTGCGCTCGTGAGCGTCTTTTATATCTATTAAGGTGAATTTAGACCAAACGAATTCTAACACATTCTAACCCCACTCTACCAAATTCTTTGTGTGTACACAAAGAATTTGGTAGGGTGGGGTTAGAATGTGTTATGTTACAATTATTACAAATCGAACAAATCTATATAAGGTCCTAATTTATTAGTTGCAGATATTTTAACACGTTATACTTTACATTAAAATAATTAACTTTAAATGGAAATTCGGAAATCTTTTATATAACTTTTTTGATTTCATTTACCTAACAAAAAAATTATTTATACTTTCGTCCAAAAAAAATCACCATGTGCATTATCACATGTCACAATAACACTATCTGTCATGTCAACAATTGTTTTTGTCGTAAATGTCGTAACGGTTCGGCGGTTGACATTGACAATTTTAATTTATCGACGTGAAGTGGCCAGTTACAGTTAAGTGGTACGTAAAAGAGCTACTAGAATCTGTTCAATGAGTTTTCATTTAGTAATCACATTAACAGGGTGTTATTACGTAGCAAATTTGTTTTTCCTTTTTCTCCAAAAAAACATCGTAAAAGCTATAATGTTTCATGATTTAATATACTCTAGGGACCGAGTACTATCAGCAGTAAAAATATCTGCAACTAATAAATTAGGACCTTATATATTTGCTAATAAAATAAGTCATGTGAGCAAATTTTTAACTACAATTAGGAGGTAGAACTAAACTATTACAACAAAGCGTTATCGCCAATACGCTGCACAAATAGTCGACGGTAACTTGCCAGGGTCGGATTCAGTTTGATATTATTGGGATATTATTCACGATATAATTTTTAAGCATATTTTTAAATACGTTGTTTGAGTCTGCCACTTTAATGGTTTTTGGTATACTGTTATAAAATATCCGCGCTCCTGCAGAATTGTACTTACGATAAAGTCTTTTGTGGCCTTTTCATTTGGTTTGCCGAGATTGTAGTCTCGAACACAGAGACGGCTTACCACGGGCGCTGCCGGCCACTTGCGAAGCACCTCTGAAAAAGGCAGTGGTTATAGTTCACTTGCTGTGGTTATCCAAGCACCGGAAATTGAGAGTACATATATTTAAATGAAATATCGGGTTGCATTTTTTAAGGCATATGATGTCCCGACCACACCCCGACTTTCATTTAAGTACGCCTATGTACATACAACCCGATGCCACTGTACTTCTGGCATATTTAATGTCTGATATGCAACAACGAAAAATGCGTCAACAGCCTGGTAGTCGAGAGCGAGGGACTTACTCTTGCAATTAAGTAAGCAAGACTAAGCTCATTGTGGTGGATCACGCCAACCGCCTGTCGGTAGCTCATATAAATCAGGGCAAAGACATTGTGTATATGTACATGTTGGAGCACCTTATACGACATTACAACTATACAGGGTGGAAAAAATCTATGGACCCTGGAGGGGAACTACCTTAAATCCTTTAGTTAGCTCATTTTACTAAAAGGAAACATACCTTTATTTTTTTAAAGAAAAAAAAAAATTTTTTTAGTTCTCCTGGCTTTTGAAATGGAATTGATGGTAAAATAAAATTAATGATAGATTTCACGATATTTTTTACTTGTCAGACCAAATGTTTACTAGAGGGATTTTATACTGAATAATAGTCCTATCGATTACTAGATTAAAATAGTGAGTGCTTATTTTTTTTTTAATTTTTAGCCGGTGCGATTCCCG
This sequence comes from Eudemis profundana, assembly GCA_947034925.1. Taxonomy (NCBI): domain Eukaryota; kingdom Metazoa; phylum Arthropoda; class Insecta; order Lepidoptera; family Tortricidae; genus Eudemis; species Eudemis profundana. The sequence goes on along the minus strand of OX344805.1, from coordinate 19,684,389 downwards.
GGTGAGACAAGCGAATTTTATAAAATCTTTTAATGCAGTATTATTTCTTTTTAAAAATAAAAGATTGTTTCCTTTCAGTAGAATTAGGGTCATTCCATAATAAACGTTACTAAGGGCTCAAAAACTAATATTGGTTTAACAAGACAATTCTAATCTATTTCTATAGAAAACATACCCAACCTCAATGATCAGAAAGAAAATTAGAAAAAAAATATTTATTTATGTATTTCCGTGTACTTGAACGCAGCGTTTGAAACATCGTCGTCAAAGTGCTTTATAAACCAATATATGGCAAAACTAATTAAAAAGAAAGTAGCTGTGAACTGTCACAACTTTCCCGCGGTAATTTGAGGTAAGTTAATGTATTTATATTATTCGTCTTAAAATTTATTTAAAAGCATGAATTAATCCGTTTTCAGAAGAGTATTCTAAACTGTTGTCTCGATGTAACACCTAGGGCGGGGGCGGGTCCTATGCAAGCCAGAATTTGCGACCGGTTCGCTATCTTGCATTGGGTCTGTCCCTATGTTAACTGCCTGCCCGGTAGTTAGCATGGTAAAGGGCCTCGGGGGGAGCTCACAGTTGCCTCGATCCTCGAGGCAAAGCTGGTTGTTCTCCTTCCCGTGGTTACTGCCTGTTAACTACCTGGTGCAACCGCTGTAACAGGTAGAACGAAAACAACCAGCTGAGCCTCCAGAAATCCCAACCCTCCCTATCCCGCCTTTTCCCACATAGTCAGCTGCAAGCGATGATGTGGCATGTCGCTGCGGGCTTGCCATCCACCAAGAAGGATGGCTAGCGGTAGAATGCCACCCGCGTGTTTGTGCCGTGCGCGGGGACCCGTACGGATGGAGAACGAGGACCTGGTAGGCTGAGTCCGACAGGGGTCGGAGTCGTTATCCCTGGAAGACAACACGCCACTTTGGCTCAGGATTCATCTCACACGGGCGGTCATGTCCTAGTCAGGCATGATCAATCGGCTGTCGCGTCCAGTCAGATGGCCGCGGGCGAGCGTTCGGGCGTGATGGGGTCTGTAGTCGGCGGAGCACGGCACCCGAGTCGCCTGTGGAGGTGACGAGGGTGTTGGCACCGTGCGGACTCACAGACAGCGCACGTCGGGACGCTATATCGGACTGGTAGCCCTGATGCGTCAAAGCATCCCCAGTAGGAGGGCTCCAAGGAGGGTGGGGCGCCAGTACGATGAAGCCTTATTTGTGGATTAAATGGATCATTTAAAACCAAAAACAACGACGAGGAAGGGAGACGAAGCCAGATCCAAAGCAGAGGTGGCTTATGCGCAAAGCGCAAAACTGGGTGCCACAGCGGGCCGCAACACTGCCTCTGGCAGAAATGCGGGAGCTGGTCCCAGTAAAGTAGGTAAAATTGTTAGTCGGGGTGGCAGCGGAGGACATACCGGAGCTGTCCACTTCAAAAGTACCGCCCCAACTTTACCCCAAGGGGTGAAGAAGGGACACGCGCAGAAAGGACCCGCAAGGAGACCTGCTGCGCCACGTACTGGAGAAGTGGACGGCAGAGGTGTACCAGAGCCGATCCCCAAGAGCGAGCCACTTCCCATTCAGGTCTGTGACGAGCCCGCGGAACGCCAAAGCATGCCGGTACCCCAGGGTGAGGCTGCACAGGCGGGAAGCGGGTACGTCATGACCCAGAGGCAGAAGCGGCGGTTTAATGCTCGTGCGAGAGCCCGACTCCATGCAGAGTCGGGCGCAAATGTGGCACCGGTCACATTTGCAAACGCGGCCCATGTAGGGCAAAACAAAAGGTCACTGGGATCGAGTGGTGATTCTACCCTGTTAGCTAGCGCCCCCAAAAGGACGAGGGTAGGGTCGTATGCGGAGGCGGTGGCTGCGGAGAGAATGGCCATTATCCCAGTGAGCTACCCTGGCGACAAGATTCTGCCTGGGCACCTGTATGCCATTCAGAGTGCAGTTCTTGCACTGATGAAGGGCATACCGGATCCCTCGTACAGGATCATGCTCGGCAACATAGTGGGGGGCGCCCTCCACATCAATTGCCAAGGGAGGGGGGCCTCCGCATGGTTCAGCTCGGCAATCGGGGGGGTGGAGATTGGCGGGCTGCACCTTAAAATAGTGGATGCCAAGGATCTTCCAAAGCCAGTGAAGATGGCCTGGAAGACGAGGATCATTGGCCCACAAGACATCAAGCTCATGCTCAGCGTGCTCCAAATTTTCTACCCTGCGCTGCGCACTGAGCAGTGGAAGGTGGTGGACACCGTGGTCTCAGAAACCAACAGCCGGCGAATCATCCTGATGGACCGGCAGTCGGCGGAGGTGATCAAGGAGGCCAACTACCAGCTGTACTCCGGGGTAGACATGAGCTCCTTCAAGCTCCTGGAGGACGTGGAGGAGAGGATGCAGGAGAGGCCGGATGTCAATCCCATAGCATCTACGAGCACGGCAGGAGATGAGGCGATCCCCGAAAGGGCAGAGGTGCCGGACTCAGCCGACGATGCAGATGGCGGCGAAGCCAATGACGCACTGTCCGAGGACGATGCGGAGGTGGAGCCGGCCACGATAGCAGTGGAAGAGACGGAGGAGGACGCGACAGTGGTGGAGCTTGGGCCCAAGGTGGAGCAGGAAGGGGAGCGCATGGGCCGCGAGTCATCGCCGATCTCGACGGTGGACTCAGTGGACCTGCGGAACCTAGCCGAGCTCTACCTAGAAGGTGCCCACTCACCAATGTCCTGCGGGGAAGCGCAGGACGAGGCGGCTGATCTCAGCCTGCCCAAACAGCTGCCCTAGACTTGCGATGGAGGGTATAAGGTGTGTACAAATTAATTTACAACACAATAAAGCAGCTACAGCCTTTCTGGCGAAGCAGCTAATTAGCGGAAATTTCGACATAGTTCTGATACAGGAACCCTACATTTACAAGGGGGAGATCAGGGGATTAGGCGGTACTAAGGGTACTATAATATACCACTGTTCCGATGATAATATGAGGACTTGCATATACGTCAGAAATGGCCTCGATGCTATGCCCTTACATGCTTTCTGTTCCAGGGATCTTACAACAGCTAAGATCCAGAGTAGGGGAGAGGGTAAGGCTCTTATCATCGCGTCAGCCTACCTCCCCTACGAGGCGACGGACCCGATCACACAGCAACTGCGGGACCTCGTCGCAGAAGGCAGCAAGGCGAACACCGACCTCATCATCGGCTGCGACGCAAACGCTCACCACGTCATCTGGGGCAGCTCGGATGTCAACCGGAGAGGGGAGAAGGTACTGGAGTTTCTGGTAAGCTCTTCTTTACAACTATTAAATAAAGGCAAAGAACCAACCTTTGTCAACGCTAGACGAGGTGAGGTAATTGACATTACACTAGCTTCCAATAACACTAGTAAAAGCATTAGCTCATGGCATGTATCTGGTGACATCTCCCTATCGGATCACAGATACATATGTTTCAAGTACAAAACTAAAATAAAAATAGAGACCGTACGTAAACGAAACCCTAGGAACACAGACTGGGCAGCTTATAGAGCTGACTTGAAAGTAGAACTAGGGGATCCAAAAGGTAAGCTAAATTCCATAATTGACATAGAATTTGAAGCGGACAAAATAGTGCAAGCAGTGTATACAGCTTGGACCAACAACTGCCCGGAAAAGAAAACCCTGGCTAAAAAGATACCGTGGTGGAATCCGGAGATCACAAGACTCAGGAAAGACACCAGGGCAATCTTCAATGATGCTAAAGCCTCAAATAATTTTGAGGAATATGCACATAAACTCACAGAGCTCAACAAAGCTGTGAGAAAAGCAAAAAGGAGATCGTGGAGGAATCACTGCGATCAAATTGGGTCCATACCGGAAGGGATGAGACTCACAAAGGCACTAGCAACGACAAAATCCGTCCCACTAACGACCGTCAAGGACAAAGACGGGAGGATGACGGAGTCAGGGCTAGAAACCCTTAGAGTAATGTGTGCTACACACTTCCCAGACTCAGTAATACACCAGAGTCCAGAGGATGATCCAGCAATAAGTACCATGGAGCAATCCATAAGGACAACCAGGTACAACTGGGACACATCCAAAAAAGTAGTAGATGATACCAAGATAAGGTGGGCACTGTCCACCTTCCAGCCGTTCAAGGCACCAGGGCCAGATGGTATCTATCCCATACTACTACAAGAAGGCGCCAATGTACTCGTCCCACACCTGTGCAGACTGTACAGAGCGTGCATAGCCTTCGGACACGTCCCGCGGACCTGGAGGATGGTAAAAGTAATCTACCTACCCAAGCCAGGCAAGGCAGACTACAGAGAGGCCAAATCATACAGGCCCATAAGTCTTTCATCATTTCTCCTCAAAACACTGGAGAAATTGGTAGACAGACACATAAGAGATGGCCCATTAAAAAGGCATCCACTGCACAAACTACAGTGCGCATATCAACCAGGCAAGTCAACCGAAACGGCACTGCACCTGGTAACCACTAGAGCTGAACAGGCGATAGAGAATAAAGAGCTATGCCTGGCAGCTTTTCTCGACGTGGAGGGGGCGTTTGATCGAACCACGTACCAAGCCATTAGCGAGGCAGCAGCAAGACATGGTATAGAACCTACCATTTGCAGATGGATAGGCTACATGTTAGAAGGCAGGCTAATAAAATCCACCCTGATGGGAGATGAAATAATAGCAACGGCCACAAAGGGATGTCCTCAAGGTGGAGTACTATCACCCACTCTTTGGAGTTTGGTGGTGAACTCACTACTGGAGGAACTGAACATAGGGCCCACCTACACGGTAGGGTATGCAGATGATTTGGTGATACTTGTAAATGGGAAGTTTCCCAATACGGTATCAGGAATCATGAATGAAGCGCTGAAGAAGGTGGAGACATGGTGCGATAGTCATCACCTCTCCATCAACCCGGGCAAAACAGTGGTAATACCATTTACCAGGAAAAGAGTACTCAAGAATATGCAGCAAATCAAGCTATATGGAAGAGTGCTCGAACTTTCCAATGACGTCAAATATCTAGGAATAACGCTAGATAAAGAACTTAATTGGAAAAAGCATGTTGACAATACCACGACCAAAGCTCTACGAGTGTTTGGGATGTGCAGATCAGCATACGGGAAGACATGGGGTCTAAACCCTGAAGTACTCAGATGGATCTACACCATGATGGTTAGACCCATCATTTTGTACGGCAGCCTAGTCTGGTGGCCGAGGACGCTGAAGGCCACATGCAAAAATGCTCTGACGAAAGTACAGAGAATGGCATGCATGGCTCTAACAGGGGCGTTCAGAACCACGCCAACGGCGGCACTGGAGGTAATGTTAAACCTACCCCCGCTACACATAGTGATTCAGTCAGAGGCGCGCAAATCCCTTCACAGACTAAAAACAATGGGTCTATGGAGCTATTGCGCGCCTAAAACGAAACACACAAACATGGAAACAAACGACTTCCTAGATCGAATAACGGCCATGGGTGGCGATAAGATGCTGCCAAGGCACATATTCCGAAGGAACTTCAAGGTTCAAATACCGACAAGGGCAGAATGGGCTGAAGGTCGCACACCACCAACTGATGATAGCAGCGACAATATATGGTACACAGACGGATCCAAAATGGACTCCGGTACGGGAGCAGGCGTACATGCAATAGACTACAATGTCAGTATTAAGATGGGAGGTTATGCTACTGTCTTCCAAGCGGAGACATATGCAATAATCGCCTGTGCCCAGGAGAATATAGATAGGCATACCAAGGGGAAAAACATCTATATACTCAGCGACAGTCAAGCGGCACTTAAAGCACTTACGGCGCCGAAAGTGGACTCTAGACTGGTATACAATGGCATCCAAGCCCTGAACAAACTTGGAAGGCATAACAAAGTGAAACTAACGTGGATCCCAGGGCACGAAGGCTTCATCGGCAACGAAAAAGCAGATGAACTAGCCAGGAAGGGCTCGGAGGGCACACTCATTGGGCCGGAACCATATGTGGGTCTCTCACAGGGGACCATAACAACAGCCATAAAGGACCACGCCAAACACCAACACCAACTAGAGTGGAAGAACATGGCGGGCCTGAGGCACTCGAAGCTCTTTATGGAAAGAGTCAACACACGCTGGACAAACAAACTAAGAAAGTACAGCAGAAGACAGCTCAGAATCATAACGGGGGTGTTTACAGGTCACTTCGGGGTCAAAGGACTCCTGACCAAGATGGGACTATCAGACAATGCTGAATGCAGAATGTGCGGCGAGGAAGCAGAGACAATGAAACACATACTGTGCGAATGTCATGCCCTCGCCAGAACTAGAATGAAGGAATTTGGCACTGGCTACCCAGAGCCAGATGAATTCCAGGCACTACCAATGGGGTCCATCATCCGATTTATGGAGATGGTGGAACAGGCCATGGCGTAGATGCGGTAAGGGGTAATTACACAAAAGATCCCATTGGGTCGAAGTGTATCCGCAAGGACCCCTATTACCAAGATAAGATACCAAGATAAGATAACACCCGAAACGAAAAAGAGCTAATAGTTTGTGTAAGTTATCGCTTAATAAACTGTAGCCTAGCATGTTTTGTCAAAGTAAGGTTGTTATGTGGGCCTACTCAAATGTGTCATAATTATTGTTATAGCGTATGCTTTAGTTATATGTTTTAAAGTTTGAAGTTGTGTAACACCCGAAACGTTTCGGGCGTTACATTGATGTAAGCTTACCTAAAACTGATTTCACATACTAACTTGGGTTTATACCGTCCTTTTCATAATGCAATGGTGTGTGTTATTATGATAATTGTATTTTTAGGGCATATCATCATGGCATCGTCAACAAAAGATCGGTTATCAAAGCTAAGGGAAAACAGAAAGAATGATTCTGTCAAATATGCTGAGTATGCAAAGAGAGGGAAAGGGATGCTATTAGGCGGAAATGGAAGAAAGAAGAACTATGGATCTTAAAATGAAACATCGTTTAAAAGTGCGTGAAAGAGTACGAGCACATAGGGAAAAGAAAAAAAATGATGCAGTTCTAAATTGTGAGTCTTCAATAGGGTCTTACAACTGAACGTTTTCAAAAGCTGTCAAAAAGGTAAAGAAATCTTACCACGTTTCACCAACAAAGAAGGCTGCTGTTATCCAGAAAGTGATAACTGACGTGTTAGGAGGATCTTATGAAATAAAATCAGAGTCTTTCAAAAATAAGGGCCCTAAACTTTCTATGGAGACCCAGAGTGCAGTAAAAGATTATTTTTTACAGGAATGATGTTAGTCGTCAAGCTCCCGGGAGGAAAGACTGTAAAACGGTAAGAGACCCAGAAACTGGTCTAAAAGTGAAAAAAAGGAAGTTGTTGGTGATAACGCATCTAGGTACGTTCAGACCTGACAATAAGGACGTGAGTTATGTACGTTGAGGACATAATTTCCGTATTACCTCGTCCTACTTCATACGTAGAAAATGATAGTGCTACTACGAATTCTCAACGAAAATTGATGTCTTCGAGAAAATGTTATTTTATTGTTAATTATTCATGTATTTTTTAGTAATTCAGCATTTGCTGCTATTTTTCTTAATATGTAGTATTATAAATACGATAATTTTAATAAAACGTTTCAAAATTTTGAACTAATCGGTTTTAATTTTGTACTCGTAACACCCGAAACGAACCATTAGTAACACCCGAAACAGGTACTTAAATTCATTAAAAATAATTTTAAAGCGATATTGAGGGTTATTTTAGCATTTTAGTAGACTAAAAAAACTATACTATGACTTGTTATGAATAAAACTACAGGTTACTTAAGAAAATTCGCTGAATTATGCATTTTGGGACTAATGGTCAGAAGGTATAGGCCAATTCGTGTAACACCCGAAACAGCTACTTTTCAGTGATTTTCTCGTTACTGTTCTTACACTTTAATTATTGTTATTGAGGAAAAGAAAATATTATCAATATAGTATGTGATTCAAAGTTATAACCTCTAGGTCCTTATAATACAACATTGAATAAAACCTTATTTTATGAGTTCAAGTGTAACACCCGAAACGATGGAATGACCCATTACCTAATTAAAGGATTTAAGGCAGTTCCCTCCAGGGCCCATAGATTTTTTTCACCCTGTATAAGAACTATAAATACTATAATTGAAGGCAAAATAGAAAGAAGAAGAGGCAGAGGTCTTCCTCTGTACAAGGCGTGCGTTTATGGATCTAGCTAAAGAGAAAATCAATGTGACGTCATATCAGGAGCTCAAGATGGTAGCAGAAAAGAGAACGGAATGGCGATTACCCCAACGACAAGAGCAAGTCTCTTAAATGTATGATCATAATGATGGCTTCATATATAACAAGTATGTAGGGTCTGAGTCTAAAATATGCAGACGGTAGTTGTGTTCCCGAGATCAAGAGACGCATAAGAATGACTAAGAGTGCTATGATACAACTCAACAAATTAAAATAAAATCGTGTAGGTAGTGGAGTCGATAAGCGACTAAGAAGACATACATACACTATTTTAAGTGTGTCTGTTGTCTTACATAATAAGCAATTTTAAGATTGTATAGGAACCAACTATTTGCCTCATGAATGGTATGGGATGGGTAATTTACACGCTCCAAGTTTCTCACCTGATACCACCATATCCAAATATGGCATGCGCTGCACCGAGCTGTAATCGAACTTTCCGTTGTTTCTCTTCTCGTTCTCTCTAATCTTCTGTACCAATTTTTCCTGGCAGTCAGAGTTGACAGCGAGCTCGTAGAGTAGGAACGACATGGTGTTGGATATGCTGTCGTAACCGGCAAAGAGGAAACTTAGCGCTTGGGCTACCAGGTCCAAGTCCGACCAGTCTAAAAACATAGCATATATAAAATAGTGCGATCTTGATAAAAACATTTTGTCTCCTGTTTACTTCTTTGAAGATGTTAAAGAAAATAAAGAATGTAGTGCTATACAAATATTATATTGAATCGATAAGATTTTGCATTGCACTTTTTGCAAAGTAGTTGTGACCATCTGCTTATACAGGGTGGCCACCATTTCGATCGGTCAGTATGGGAAAGTTTGAACCGGCGTGAAGTTAGCAGCCTAAATCCAGCAGCCTAAAGTAACCCGACCAAATTAAAAAGTCCGCCAAATAAAAAGGCTGCTGGCGTGTGAAGTTAGCAGCCTATTATTTTTTACTTAAAAATAAAAGGCTGCCCAGCAGCCTATTATTTTTTTTTTTTATTTTTTAAGCTAATAAACTGCCTTTTATTTTGGGATGCTGAATAACCTGTGTCTGAGCCTGTGTGAGAAGATGTTTTTATATATAAATACATTATTCTGACGGCAATAACATAGTTTTTGGATAAAATGTTTTTTTGTTATAATATAAAAAATAAAATTTAAATAAATAATTTTTTTTAGGAAGAAATAAAAGGCTGCTGAGCAGCCTTTTATTTTGGACTGCTGAATTACATGTATATGCGCCTGTGTGAGAATATGTTCTTTTTTTATATAAATACATTAATCTAACGGGAATAAAACACATTTTTGATTAAATCACTTTTTGTTAAATATTTTTTTTTATTCCGAATAAGCCATTACCGAAGTGGCGCAGGTACTTTTGGCCATATATGTGAGAAAGACCATGGCATTGACAATCACAAACAACTTCACCATCAGTGATACCATGGGGCCCATAGACTGGGTATGGTATAGAACTTTATAATGTACTTTTTCACGTGTTCGGGAATCAGAGTCAAATTAAGCCATTACCGAAGTGGCGCAGGTACTTTTGGCCATATATGTGAGTAAGACCATGGCATTGACAATCACAAACAACTTCACCATCAGTGATACCATGGGGCCCATAGACTTTGTATGGTATAGAACTTCATAATGTACTTTTTCACATGTTCGGGAATCACAGTCAAATTAAGCCATTACCGAAGTGGCGCAGGTACTTTTGGCTATATAGGTGAGTTAAACCATGGCATTGACAATCACAAACAACTTCACCATCAGTGATACCATGGGGCCCATAGCCTGTGTATGGTATAAAACCTCATAATGTACTTTTTCACATGTTCGGGAATCAGAGTCAAATTAAGCCATTACCGAAGTGGCGCAGGTACTTTTGGCCATATATGTGAGAAAGACCATGGCATTGGCAATCACAAACAACTTCACCATCAGTGATACCATGGGGCCTATAGCCTGTGTATGGTATAAAACCTCATAATCTACTTTTTCACATGTTCGGGAATCAGAGTCAAATTAAGCCATTACCGAAGTGGCGCAGGTACTTTTGGCCATATAGGTGAGAAAGACCATGGCATTGACAATTACAAACAACTTCACCATCAGTGATACCATGGGGCCCATAGACTGTGTATGGTATAGAACTTTATAATGTACTTTTTCACGTGTTCGGGAATCAGAGTCAAATTAAGCCATTACCGAAGTGGCGCAGGTACTTTTGGCCATATAGGTGAGAAAGACCATGGCATTGACAATCACAAACAACTTCACCATCAGTGATACCATGGGGCCCATAGACTTTGTATGGTATAGAACTTCATAATGTACTTTTTCTCAAGTTCGAGAATCAGGGTCAAATTAAGCTATTACAGAAGTGGCGCAGGTACTTTTGGACATTATAGATGAAAAAGTCCATGGCATTATTAGTTTTCATGAATCATTCTTAAGCACATTTTGCATCTTATGCCATCCACAGGTTTCACTTTTTTAACACAAAACAAGCAGCGGTCCTGCATTTTATCGCTGTATTTACCCGACTGCGGCGAAGCCCAAAGGAGGGTTATGTGTTTGACCTGTATGTATGTATGTCCGTTCCTGTGTCCGCTCGTAACTTTTTGATAAACGATAAACTAACGATTTTGATAAATGATACATCATTAGATTCGTCTTGATGGTGCGAGTGTCACTGTGTATGAAGTTCGTTAAAATAAACAAAATGGTTGATTTTATGCAGTGTCAAAGTGCGGGTTTTTTTTTAGTAAAAATGTGGTTATTTATAATAGTTGTCTTTAAAAAAAACCCTGTATTTATCAAAGTTTTTCTTCTTGGGCTGTTTATTGTTATTTTTAATATTATAAAAGATAATTATCAATCATTATAGAACCGCAGTTGTGACCATCTTTTTGAACATAATGTTCTCTTGTAGTTATATTATTAATGAAGACTTAAGATTGCTTAAGACATTAAGACATAAGACATTTATTCATCCATATTACAATTTAGCAAGTATACATACAATTGCACTGGTCCCTGCACTAGGCATCGACTGTCTCTCTCTCTCTCTTTCTCTCTCTCTCTCTCAATTACAACGGTTATTGATTTTTCTGCCCTCCGGCCGGCAAGCGTCACCTTGCCGATTTCAAGATGCCGCTTTCTGGCTCCGTCGAACAGAAAATTAGTATACAAACCTTGGCCAGTAAATAAGAAAGCCGCAGATCACATGTTTGTCGTCCTCGGCTTCGCCTCGGCCGACAATTCCATGAGATCTCAGGCATTTCTTACTCTACTGGCCTCGGTATGTAATGTACTATTAATTGATGCAATATAGGTATTTATATTTGTTTTGCATAGATTTTCATACATTTCTTCATTATTTTGGGGGTCTATAATTTCTAGTTTCATTTTTTACTGATAGAAAGAAAGAAAATACATTTATTCATGATAGCACAAGATAAAAACAACAAAGAAATAAAATATTATAAAGTAAAGATTGCCAGAAAACGCTGCCACAAAATGGTCCCACCTCAGCATAATGCCGACCTAAAAGACCAGCGCTGGTCTTCCGGTGGAACCAAGCGGGGGCGCCGTTACCGAGAAAGTCGCATGACCGGTCCAGGACAGACAGATTAATACATTTTTTTTTTTTTTATTATATTTTTAGTGAACGCGACCATTAATAACAGGGCCAACCAATGGTGCCAACCGATCAAGTCAAACTTCACTGTCTCTGGTCACGGTCTTACGTCAAAAATTTCTAGAACAATATGTAGTGTTCTATGTTATCTGTAAATAGTTAAATTTGATATTTGTAGCACAATGTATAGAGTCTGTGCGAAAAGAGAATAGGCGTCGCGAAAAACGGAACTAACCTAACCAGTATGGCCACAGAATAGAAAATACGGCACATACGGTAGAAAAGTATTACTGTGCCCCCCAAAATTAATCGTATTCTCTTTCCGCACAGACTCTAATATTTACTCTCTTAAGTTACTTGTTTGTGTTGTTTTCTGGTTTGAGCTGATGGCCTTGTTGCCAACGCTCCTAAAAATTAAAAAAAAAACCTTACGTCAAAAACGTCAAAACAAAATGTACGATAGAGTTTATTAACAAACACATGCCAACTACAAATTAAAATTAAATTTAAAACATGAAACAAACAGTGTACTTGAAGTACAGGACAGAACAAAACAGATAATGACATTAGCGGAAAAGTGTTCGTCTCCGCTCTGCAACCAATAAATTGACTAATTCGATTTAAAATGTTAATCAAATGGTACATGGTTACCTAATCTACTCACACAGCTTCACTCAGGCAATGCTTTTGGGACATAAAACACAGGTATGTACTAATCTGGCGATAAGTCAAGCAAAGACAGCTTGTGTCGTGTCGCAATGTTTCCCGCTTGTTTTGATGTGCAAGAATATGTTTTTTAAGTGGCAATTATATTAATCCGAATAATTTGTTTTATATATGCGTAACCATAGTTTGTAAATACTCAAGCGATTACGAACATTATTTACTTTTTTAAATTTTTTGCAAAGGACTTGATAATAATCACCTCTATCTAGGTCGTCTGTATGAGATTGGCTTTTTGGGGAACTGCCTTTCTTCTAAAATCTTTTCGAGTTTTGATAATTCACTTTTTTCGGGCTGATATTTCGCATATTTATTTGATTGTACGATTTTTTTTATCAGGCTTTTACAGGCATAGTCTTTAATTTTCTTGGCATTTTTTATCGAAACCAGGATTTTTTTGAAATTACAATCATTTAACTCCCCATATTTGGCAATCTCATCGTACAATTGTTTTCTTCGATTTCCCATTTTTTAAAACAACACCATAAGTAATCAGAAATACGACAATGAAGAAAGATATCGACTGCAATTGCATATAGGTAAATACCTACAAAGGCAGACCCAAAACCATAATTCTTGACATTTACATATAATTCAAATCATTTTTAATTATTCAAACAAAATAACACACGACAACGAAGATATTGACAGCGACTACGACGAATTACGATTACGAAGATATTAGTGATGATTTATTGACAAGATAGACACAATTATAATAGTGCTCCAAATTTATTTAAGTATTCATTCGAAATAATCAACAATGTACCTAACACGACCACAATTTGATTCCACAACTAACTCTAGCATACAACGTAACGTTAACGTACCCATTTCTCGAACATTATATTTTTTTTTGTATTTATATTATTTATTACAACACACATTGTTTTTAATAAAAGCAAAAGGTATGTTGTTTTTTTAAGGCATTGCTTAGCCACATATTTTATTTTTTTTTACGTTTTTGCATTTTACAATGGCAAATTATGTCTCGTTTTAGTTATTGTTTTTTTTACAAATTATTAACCTAATTCAAATAATTAATCAACCAACCCCTTATTTCTTCTAGTTTAATTAATTTGATTTTATTGTGATGCTGTGATGAAATCTTCAAATAATGATTTTTTTTTATTATTTTTGCTATCTGCAATAGGATAAATATATATATATATATTTCTAGAATCGTACCCAATTTCTCGAACCGTACCTTGTTATTTTGAACGACAAATCGAAAAATGACCGAGACAACCGAGAAGTCAAATATTTCCAAAAGGACTTAAATATTAAGAAAATCTGAAGTAGCTCGAATTTCTGACAGAAACATGATTTCTGAACACTTTTAAATAGCCGGCGCAGGTAAAAAACATTGTATTTCATTTTGCTAACTGCTGGCTTACGTTAGTCTGTCTTCGTAATAATTAATTATCGTTTAACTTGTAGTGCTTTTAAGTATTGTGTCTACGTTGTAATCAGTCGTACCTACTCTATATCTTTGTTGTTGTCGTGATTTTTGGGTTTAATTTTGATTGAATACTTTGAAAAATTGTACATTTGGGGAACTACTTCGTTGTGCCTATTTAATCGTCGTTGTCTATATTTTCATTGTGGTCGTGTTAGGTACATTGTTGATTATTTCGAATGAATACTTAAATAAATTTGGAGCACTATTATAATTGTGTCTATCTTGTCAATAAATCATCACTAATATCTTCGTAATTGTAATTCGTCGTAGTCGCTGTCAATATCTTCGTTGTCGTGTGTTATTTGGTTTGAATAATTAAAAATGATTTGAATTATATGTAAATGTCAAGAATTATGGTTTTGGGTCTGCCTTTGTAGGTATTTACCTATATGCAATTGCAGTCGATATCTTTCTTCATTGTCGTATTTCTGATTACTTATGGTGTTGTTTTAAAAAATGGGAAATCGAAGAAAACAATTGTACGATGAGATTGCCAAATATGGGGAGTTAAATGATTGTAATTTAAAAAAAATCCTGGTTTCGATAAAAAATGCCAAGAAAATTAAAGACTATGCCTGTAAAAGCCTGATAAAAAAAATCGTACAATCAAATAAATATGCGAAATATCAGCCCGAAAAAAGTGAATTATCAAAACTCGAAAAGATTTTAGAAGAAAGGCAGTTCCCCAAAAAGCCAATCTCATACAGACGACCTAGATAGAGGTGATTATTATCAAGTCCTTTGCAAAAAATTTAAAAAAGTAAATAATGTTCGTAATCGCTTGAGTATTTACAAACTATGGTTACGCATATATAAAACAAATTATTCGGATTAATATAATTGCCACTTAAAAAACATATTCTTCAAAACAAGCGGGAAACATTGCGACACGACACAAGCTGTCTTGACTTATCGCCAGATTAGTACATACCTGTGTTTTATGTCCCAAAAGCATTGCCTGAGTGAAGCTGTGTGAGTAGATTAGGTAACCATGTACCATTTGATTAACATTTTAAATCGAATTAGTCAATTTATTGGTTGCAGAGCGGAGACGAACACTTTTCCGCTAATGTCATTATCTGTTTTGTTCTGTCCTGTACTTCAAGTACACTGTTTGTTTCATGTTTTAAATTTAATTTTAATTTGTAGTTGGCATGTGTTTGTTAATAAACTCTATCGTACATTTTGTTTTGACGTTTTTGACGTAAGGTTTTTTTTTTAATTTTTAGGAGCGTTAGCAACAAGGCCATCAGCTCAAACCAGAAAACAACACAAACAAGTAACTTAAGAGAGTAAATATTAGAGTCTGTGCGGAAAGAGAATACGATTAATTTTGGGGGGCACAGTAATACTTTTCTACCGTATGTGCCGTATTTTCTATTCTGTGGCCATACTGGTTAGGTTAGTTCCGTTTTTCGCGACGCCTATTCTCTTTTCGCACAGACTCTATACATTGTGCTACAAATATCAAATTTAACTATTTACAGATAACATAGAACACTACATATTGTTCTAGAAATTTTTGACGTAAGACCGTGACCAGAGACAGTGAAGTTTGACTTGATCGGTTGGCACCATTGGTTGGCCCTGTTATTAATGGTCGCGTTCACTAAAAATATAATAAAAAAAAAATAAAATGTATTATTCTGTCTGTCTGTCCTGGACCGGTCATGCGACTTTCTCGGTAACGGCGCCCCCGCTTGGTTCCACCGGAAGACCAGCGCTGGTCTTTTAGGTCGGCATTATGCTGAGGTGGGACCATTTTGTGGCAGCGTTTTCTGGCAATCTTTACTTTATAATATTTTATTTCTTTGTTGTTTTTATCTTGTGCTATCATGAATAAATGTATTTTCTTTCTTTCTATCAGTAAAAAATGAAACTAGAAATTATAGACCCCCAAAATAATGAAGAAATGTATGAAAATCTATGCAAAACAAATATAAATACCTATATTGCATCAATTAATAGTACATTACATACCGAGGCCAGTAGAGTAAGAAAAAAGAAACTTGCCAATTGTTTTGACACTTAGAGACCATTTACATCTCTAAGAAAAAATGTTTTTTTTTTTTTTAGTTATATCATGTGAGTCACAGATTTTTTTACATTTCTGTAAGATATTTAGTAAATAAGTATTCTCAATTTGTATTTTGACGTTTGGGGATCCATTACACCTCCAAAACATAATATTTTGACAACGGAGACTCTTTACATCTCCATTAATTTTAGTATTAATTTATTTTCTATTTTTTATTTGTCTTGTTTGGACGTATAGAGAGACCCTTTATTTACATCTCTATAAATGTAGTTTTTTAGTTAATGTAAGGTATTAATGAAATCTCATGTATATTCATCAAAGGATAAAAAGAGAAACTGGTGAGTTTCTTCCGGCGCTTCTTCTCACCAGAAGGTCATTACCCGAAGCGCCAAAAGAAAAGAAGACAAAATAATGTAAGACATGTAAAAGAGCCCTTGAGGGCCTACTTGCAGAAATAAATTATTTTATTTTATAAATGCCTCAGATCTCATGGAATTGTCGGCCATGGCGAAGCCGAGGACGACAAACATGTGATTTGAAGCTTTCTTATTTACTGGCCAAGGTTTGTATACTAATTTTCTGTTCGACGGAGCCAGAAAGCGGCATCTTGAAATCGGCAAGGTGACGCTTGCCGGCCGGAGGGCAAAAAAATCAATAACCGTTGTAATTGAGAGAGAGAGAGAGAAAGAGAGAGAGAGAGAGAGTCGATGCCTAGTGCAGGGACCAGTGCAATTGTATGTATACTTGCTAAATTGTAATATGGATGAATAAATGTCTTATGTCTTAATGTCTTAAGCAATCTTAAGTCTTCATTAATAATATAACTACAAGAGAACATTATGTTCAAAAAGATGGTCACAACTGCGGTTCTATAATGATTGATAATTATCTTTTATAATATTAAAAATAACAATAAACAGCCCAAGAAGAAAAACTTTGATAAATACAGGGTTTTTTTTAAAGACAACTATTATAAATAACCAGATTTTTACTAAAAAAAAACCCGCACTTTGACACTGCATAAAATCAACCATTTTGTTTATTTTAACGAACTTCATACACAGTGACACTCGCACCATCAAGACGAATCTAATGATGTATCATTTATCAAAATCGTTAGTTTATCGTTTATCAAAAAGTTACGAGCGGACACAGGAACGGACATACATACATACAGGTCAAACACATAACCCTCCTTTGGGCTTCGCCGCAGTCGGGTAAATACAGCGATAAAATGCAGGACCGCTGCTTGTTTTGTGTTAAAAAAGTGAAACCTGTGGATGGCATAAGATGCAAAATGTGCTTAAGAATGATTCATGAAAACTAATAATGCCATGGACTTTTTCATCTATAATGTCCAAAAGTACCTGCGCCACTTCTGTAATAGCTTAATTTGACCCTGATTCTCGAACTTGAGAAAAAGTACATTATGAAGTTCTATACCATACAAAGTCTATGGGCCCCATGGTATCACTGATGGTGAAGTTGTTTGTGATTGTCAATGCCATGGTCTTTCTCACCTATATGGCCAAAAGTACCTGCGCCACTTCGGTAATGGCTTAATTTGACTCTGATTCCCGAACACGTGAAAAAGTACATTATAAAGTTCTATACCATACACAGTCTATGGGCCCCATGGTATCACTGATGGTGAAGTTGTTTGTAATTGTCAATGCCATGGTCTTTCTCACCTATATGGCCAAAAGTACCTGCGCCACTTCGGTAATGGCTTAATTTGACTCTGATTCCCGAACATGTGAAAAAGTAGATTATGAGGTTTTATACCATACACAGGCTATAGGCCCCATGGTATCACTGATGGTGAAGTTGTTTGTGATTGCCAATGCCATGGTCTTTCTCACATATATGGCCAAAAGTACCTGCGCCACTTCGGTAATGGCTTAATTTAACTCTGATTCCCGAACATGTGAAAAAGTACATTATGAAGTTCTATACCATACACAGTCTATGGGCCCCATGGTATCACTGATGGTGAAGTTGTTTGTGATTGTCAATGCCATGGTCTTTCTTACATATATGGCCAAAAGTACCTGCGCCACTTCGGTAATGGCTTAATTTGACTCTGATTCCCGAACATGTGAAAAAGTACATTATGAGGTTTTATACCATACACAAAAACTCAAACTCAAACTCATTTATTTCTGTAAGTAGGCCTCAAGGGCTCTTTTACATGTCTGATTCTTTTCTTTTGGCGCTTCGGTAGATGACCTTCTGGTGAGAAGAAGCGCCTGAAGAAACTCACCAGTTTCTCTTTTAAAAACAACATTACAACAATTGTGACATTATTACATAAGATGACAATATTTATAAAATGCAACAAGCAAATAACTGGGCACAGTTTTTTTTACATTTTACCGAGAGACGTATATAATCTCCGGATCCATTACATTACAAAACTTAAAACTACATTTTTAGAGATGTAAAGGGTCTCTAGGCGTCAAAACACGATAAAAAATATAGAAAATAGGCAAACATAGACTAAAATTTATGGAGATGTAAGGAGTCTCCGTTGTCAAAACATTATGTTTTGGAGGTGTAAAGGAACTCCAAACGTCGAAATACAAAATGGGAAACGTATGTTTCACGTCGAGAAATAGACTATTAAGCTAACAGTCATTACAACTAGCTACAGTATACATAACAGGTATGTATTCAGTATGTCAAAATGCAAATAATGAAATAAAATTACAATAAAAATAAATGTAACAATGGAACGATACAGCCCGTAGCAGCGACGCCATCTGTAGGCATCATGTACCTAAACCTCTCCGGGACACTGCCCTATTTCGACGACTGCTGCGACTGATGCTTTGGCCATGGTTCTTTGTCATCCAAGTAATCTTGGACTTTATAATAAGCTCTCTTCAAAAGCGCAGATTTAATGTAATTTTTAAACGAACTATAAGGCAATTCCCATGCATCTAGGGGTACCTTATTGTAGAATCTAACACAGTTGCCCACGAAAGATTTTCTTACTTTCTGTAGACGGATTTTTGGGACAAACAGCTTATGTTTGTTCCGCGTATTTAAATTGTGGACATCAGACTGCTTTTTGAAGGAGCTGATATTCTTGTGCGTATACATTATCACGTCTAATATGTACTGTGAAGCCACTGTGAGGATTTCTATTTCCTTAAAACGTTCTTTCAGCGAATCTCTAGATCCTAAGTTATATATGGATCGAATCGCTCTTTTTTGTAGAACAAAGATGGTATCTATGTCTGCTGCTTTACCCCAGATCAGTATGCCATAAGACATAATACTATGGAAGTAACTGAAATAAACAAGGCGAGCGGTTTCCACGTTAGTGAATTGCCTTATTCGTCTTATAGCAAAAGCGGCAGAGCTCAGCCGGTTAGCCAAAGTAGATATATGAGGCGCCCATTGCAAGTTGTGATCCAGGGTAAGCCCAAGAAAGAGTGTATTGTTAACAAGATCAAGTTTCTCACCGTTTAAAGATATAGATGTGTCAACCTCTCTTACATTTGGCAAAGAGAATTTCACGCACTTTGTCTTCTTTGCATTCAGAACCAGGTTATTTGCTGTGAACCACTGTAGCACTAATTTTAAGGTCTCATTGATGTGACTATAGTCATCTAGTTGTCTATCAACTTTGAAAATCAATGAGGTGTCATCAGCAAATAAAACTATTTTACAATTTTGTTCTATGTGGTAAGGAAGGTCATTTATATACACAAGAAAGAGAAACGGACCTAAAATCGAGCCCTGCGGTACTCCGAGCTTTACAGTCGAACCACTAGACTCAATTCGGTTAACAACCACTTTCTGAATTCTTTGGCTAAGGTAAGACATGACAAGGTTTAAGGCCTCGGTCGACAGGCCGTAATGCTTTAGTTTGTGAACCAGTGTCTCATGTTCCACACAGTCGAACGCCTTGGAAAGATCGCAAAAGATCCCTATCGCATCTTGTGACACTTCCCACGCATCATAGATGTGTTTAATAAGCACCGTTGCGGCGTCCGTCGTCGAGCGGCCTTTTGTAAAACCAAATTGCTGGTCGTGCAGTAGTTCATACTTGTTAAAATGACGAAGCAATTGGTTTAGTATGACTTTTTCAAAGACTTTACTAAGAACTGGTAATATAGAAATCGGTCTAAAATTCCCAAGATCATCCCTGCTGCCCGATTTGAACAAAGGAATGACTTTACTATATTTCATCAGATCGGGGAAAATACACTTATCTACACAAGCATTAAACACAATGGCTAGAGATGGCGCCACAATATCGATGACAGATTGCATGACTCTGACAGAAATACCCCAAAGGTCCTCGGTGTTTTTCAGCTTCAGGGATTTAAACGTTTTTATTATTTCATAGGGATCTGTATGTTGGAAGTGAAATTCCCTATCATATCTGGTACTAATAGGATCTAGAAAAGAGCTAGCCTTCGCTACAGAAGAATTCAGGTTTACCGTAGTATTCACAGCAATGTTTGTGAAGAAGTTTTGAAAGGCGCCAGCTACGTCCAAGTCTGCGGTCAGGATTTGTTCCTCGACTTTAAGTCGGTAATGGCCTTCACGGGGTTTTGTTTTGCCAGTCTCTGTGTTTATTATGTTCCAGACTGCCTTTACTTTATTTTCCGCTGACTTAACTTTATTTCCTAAGTATAAAGACTTGGCGGTGGCACAAACTTTCTTAAACATCTTCGAATAATTTCTAACATATTCTGTGAAATTATCATCTTGTATGTAGCTCTTCATTTCGTACAATTCATACAATCTGTTCCTACTCTTATGTATACCTGATGTGGCCCAGTCACTAAACCTTGTTTTTGTGCCTCGCTTGAAAGTTTTACATTTGAATATGTCTTTGTGCACGTCATGAATCACCTCTGATAACTCTTTAAAGAGTACGTTAGGATCACTACTGTTAGTCGGGAGCGCAGGAACTCGACAAAGTATGTTATCTTTAAATCGTTCCATGCGACTCTCCGTGATGGGCCTATATGTAATAATTTGCTGTTCGGTATGAACATTTACTTTGAAAAAGGCTTTCTGTCCGCGGTGATCAGAGTTAAAGCAATTAAGAATCGTTTTATTAGTAGCTTCACAATTACAAAATATGTTATCTAGACATGTCGCCGTGCTGGCCGTAACCCTAGTGGGTTCATTGTATAAAGGATACAAGCCAAACGATTTAAATAGGCTTAATATCCTAACCGTATGGGGGTGTGCAAGGTCTAGCATGTTGACATTAAAATCCCCACATACTATTATTAATTTACTACTAACAAAGACCTGCTTCAAAGCATCTTCCATTACGGCCTCAAACTGGCTAAAGTCAGATGACGGTGGCCTGTATAAGCAAATTATAATGTGACTTTCAATTTCTACACAAGATATTTCAATAGTTCGCTCAATAGAAAGTTTCACTATGTCTTTCATTTCCTTACATTTATGTTTGTTTTTTACTATAATCAGTGAGCCCCCGCGAATGGCCTTCTTTCTACTGAACGAACTAACTACATTAAAGTTAAAAAAATTAAGTAAGGCCAGTTCATGTTCCTTGAGCCAGTGCTCCGTTGCACAGAAAATATCAATACCCTGAGAGTCCAAGAAAAGACCCACCTCTAATTCTTTGCTGGAAAAGCCCTGCAAGTTTTGGTGGACAAAACTCACTTCTCGGTGCTTCTCCGTTGTCGCCCGCGTCAGTTTAAATGTTCCGGGCGGCCCGCGGGAGAGGGCGCGCGCGCGCCGCCGGCGGCGGCGGCGGCGGCGGCCGGGGCGGCGCTGCTACTGCCTGTCGAGTCAATGTGCCCAGGTTCAACATTGCATGCGAGAAGCGCTGCTGTTGCTCGTTTACATTTTTTAGATAAATACATTCTATACTTATACAGTCTGAAAGTTTTACAAAACTTGTTAGTATCAAAGAAATGATACTTATTATTGTAACATGTCACATTGTACAGCATGGAATTCAAACGTGACACTTTGACGTTATGTTCATCGGACACAGTCTTCGAGTAGGGAAGTGCACAGAGAATAATTTTATGAATTCCACGCTCTTCAATGTCTGTCGGGACACGGAGCAGCGATGTCAATTTAGAATTCTTAAGTCCTAGACTATTACCTAATATTACAATTAGAGTGGTACCTCCATCAAACCTGTCCTTCGACAACCGATCCACGAAGCGATCAATGGAAGCACCACGCAAACAATTATTTCGGACCTTCTGCCGCAGACATTGGCTCAGTAAGGACCCGAGGCCCACGCCTACGTCATCAGAATAAATGACTGTCGACGGAGCGCGGGGCAACACCACGGGCGCGGGGGGCTCGGCGAGTGCGCCGGTGCGCGGCCGCGGCGTCGTGTCCACGCGGCGCGGAGCCGCCTCGGGAGCAGCGCCGGCCGGAGCCACCACGAGTGCGGGGCGGGCGAGCGCGGGGCCGCCGGGGGGGGCCGCAGCCGCGGGCCGGGCGGGCGCAGGACCGGCGGTGGCGGCTGCAGCCGCGGTGCGGGCGGGCGCAGGGCCGTCGAGGGCGGCCGCAGCCGCGGGCCGGGCGGGCGCAGGACCAGCGTTGGCGGGCGCAGGACCGGCGGTGGCGGCTGCAGCCGCGGTGCGGGCGGGCGCAGGGCCGTCGAGGGCAGCCGCAGGGCCGGCGTTTGCGGCCGCAGCCGGGGAGCGAGCGGGCGCAGCGCGTGCGGGTGCCGCAGGCGCAGGGCATGCGGGTGCCGCCGGCGCGGGCGCAGAGCTCACGGGAGCCTCGCAGGTCCTGGGCTGGGAACTCCTGCCAGACTTAGGCCGGGGCACCACACAAGACTCGAGCCGGGGATCCTCGCAGAGTTCGCGCTGAGGCACCGGGGCAGCGAGGAGACTGCCAGTGGCACAAGTACACATATGTTTGTTCACTAGTGAGTCGAAGCGTTCCTCATTTTCCCGGCACATGTCCAGGAGCTGCGACGCAGCCTTCACATGCTCACTGATCTCCAGTTGGCTGTGTTCATATTTAGCACTTATAGTCCGGAGAGACTCTTCTAGTTTGTTAATGTCAGTATGCAGCCTATTGGTGTCATTGTCATATGATTTAACACTACACTCTAGTTTAAGTCTACAAGCATTCAATTTATTCACTAAGACACTGCGTTCTTTTATCAGCTTTACATTCTGCTGCACACTGTGTTTTGACTTATTTAGTCTTTGGCAGCGCTTTATAAATTTCCTCAATTTAACATACTTTTTCAGTTTCTTTGCACTGCTAAAATGATGGAAAGTGAGAGAATCATCCTTTGTTAGGTCTATTACTGAAGACTCTGGGTTAGGCCTAGCTGCCACTGCGCTGTTGCTGCTGCTCATTAGCTCCTCATAAAGGCTTTGTGTTTGGGCAGCCTGATGAGACTCACACTCACTGCGGAGCTTGGAGACCAAATTATTTGTCTCAACAAGCTCACACTCTAGTTCAGTAATGCGTCTCAATTTTTCTTCATAGTGTGAGGCGCAGTCCCGGAAAGATTCCACAACACTTTGTAATTGTTCACACTGATCGACACTGTCCATGTAGTCTGAGTGAAGTTGGGCCAACTGGTTCTTTAAGTCTGTGTTTTTTGCCACAACTTTATCAACTTCCACTTCACTCTCTTCCCGCTCGCGGATGAGTTGATCGCATTCCTTTTTGGTGCGCTGAAGCTCTTCCAGGGTAGCTCTCAGCTGCAGCTCCTGTTGGCGCGCCGTGGCCTTGCGGGTCATCACGCTCGATGACATCTCGACAGGCCTTGCGCCGATGCGCTGAAATGCGACACAGATATGTTATTATTGTTATAACTAGATATCTGCCGACAAGGTAATTAAGAGCAAGGAAGACTAGACTAGCTGTGTGCAGTGTATCAGTGTAGGGCAATGTCTGTGGCGAATGTGCCTTGTCTCGCACTTTGTTTCCACTATTCGTCAAACAAAGAGAAACTGCACGGTGCCAGTGTATTTTGTAAGACGTTGCTCACAGTAACCGTGAGCTATGTGGAGTAGGTGTAAGAATGTTAAAAAAAAAAAAAAAAATAACGGGGATTATGGTGTGTTTATAAGTATATAATTGAACAAAATGTACTCCCCCTGTTTTAAGTCCAGATTCAAACGATCGTCCGTTGACAGCTATGGACACAGGCTATGGACCCCATGGTATCACTGATGGTGAAAATGTTTGTGGTTGCCAATGCCATGGTTTTACTCACCTATATAGCCAAAAGTACCTGCGCCACTTCGGTAATGGCTTAATTTGACTCTGATTCCCGAACATGTGAAAAAGTACATTATGAGGTTTTATACCATACACAGGCTATGGGCCCCATGGTATCACTGATGGTGAAGTTGTTTGTGATTGTCAATGCCATGGTCTTTCTCACCTATATGGCCAAAAGTACCTGCGCCACTTCGGTAATGGCTTAATTTCACTCTGATTCCCGAACATATGAAAAAGTACATTATGAAGTTCTATACCATACAAAGTCTATGGGCCCCATGGTATCACTGATGGTGAAGTTGTTTGTGATTGTCCATGCCATGGTCTTTCTCACATATATGGCCAAAAGTACCTGCGCTACTTCGGTAATGGGTTAATTTGACTCTGATTCCCGAACTTGTGAAAAAGTACATTATGAGGTTTTATACCATACACAGGCTATGGGCCCCATGGTATCACTTTTTTTTTTTTTTTTTTTTTTTTTTTATTTATCGTATAAAATAATAACTTATTAAATACGTATACAATTACAATCTAGCCTAAATACAGACTAATGAGTAATATAAATTTGACCTAGTTTTATAAAGTTATGATATATAAGATTGTGTCCATCGGCACTTTTCTTATTGTCTCTATTTAAGGGGAAGTCACTTTGTTCATGTGTCTATAGTTAATACTTTCACAGCCCTTTTTATTTATCACTTTACACTAACTCAAAAGGTTTCGTTCTCTTGAGCCGTCGCACGATGTCCGTGTGATCGAGGAGCTGGATTGCCTCGACGTTCACATGATGAAGCAGCCTTTTTTCGTGGGCTTCAGCGTATTTTTTTACAACTTTATCGACGAACTGTATGTTGAGGTCCCGGTGTAGGTCGTCATTTCTTATATACCAGGGTGCATTCACAATGACCCTAAGTACTTTATTTTGAAATCTTTGTATAATGTGCATGTTGGTTTGTTTGGTACAGCCCCACAGCTGTATTCCATAAGTCCATACTGGCATAAGGACTTGTTTATAGAGAAGTAGTTTGTTATGTACTGACAGTGAGGAGTGTCGTCCCAGTAGCCAGTACATCTTCTTGAACCGTATTTCAAGTTCGTCTCTTTTCTTTTTAACGTGAGCTTTCCAGCGAAGCTTCGCGTCAAGCGTCATACCTAAGTACTTGGCTGTATTTTCGTATGGTATGCGTTGTTGATTTATATAAACTGGGCAGTACTGATCTTGTTTATTTGTAAAGTTGACATGAATGGATTTAGACTCATTTAACTTAATTCGCCATTTCTTTGTCCAGTTATGGACTTTGTTGACAGCTACTTGAACCTTTTCCGCTGCTTCTGCATGGGTACTTCCAACCGCCATTATAGCGGTATCGTCGGCAAAGGTCGCAATAGTGTTGTTGTCTAGTTCTGGAATATCACTTGTGTACAGTAGGTACAGGACCGGGCCTAGTACGCTGCCCTGTGGTACTCCAGCTTTTATTTCTTTGATTTCTGAGTAGGCATTTTCTTGCCTTATTCGGAAGACTCTACCTGTTATGTAGGAATGCAGTATATCTGTAATCGACTTGGGTAACAATCTTTTTAATTTAATTATGAGGCCTTCATGCCAGACTTTATCAAAAGCCTGCGCCACATCTAAGAAAACCGTAGAGCAGACTTTCTTGTTTTCAAGGGTATTTTCAACTATATTTGTGATTCTGTGTACTTGGTCTATTGTCGAATGACTTTCTCTAAAGCCAAACTGATGTTCAGGGATAAGTTTTTTATCTTCTATAATAGGTTTTAGTCTTTTGAGTAAGAGTTTTTCAAACAGTTTTGACATGACAGGCAGCAGGGAAATTGGCCTATACGACGTGGTGTCGGAAGGTGGCTTTCCAGGTTTAGGTATCATTATTACCTCAGCGACTTTCCATGAATCTGGTACATACTTTAGCCTTAACGCAGCATTAATAAGGGTTGTCAGCTTAACTATAGCTTTCCTTGGAAGATTGTGTAGTATTTCTCCTGATATAAGATCAAAACCTGGACATTTCCTAGGATTGATATGTTGTTTTATTTCTCGTTGAACTTCTCTAGGTGATACCAGTTTTAGTTCGAATTGATCTTCACATACGAGTAAGTAGTCGTCAATTGGTTCGACATTTGGTTGGGAATCGTTTGGTCTAAATATACCCTCTAGGTATTCAGCAAATTGTTTTGCTTTTTGTTCATTAGTAACTGCCCAGCTTCCGGTTCCAAGTCGAATTGGCGGAATATGATTCATGGGACGTTTTAAGTTTTTAGTTGCTTTCCAAAGTGCGTAATCTGTGCTACGCTCACTAGTTAGCTTTTGGAGATATGTACTTGTACAAGAATCGGTGTGGCTTTGGATTCGCCTCCGTAGTTGTTTTGTGAGATTATTTAACACGTTTTTGTCTTGTGGAGACCTAGACTGGTGCCATATTTTTCTCTGTTTTCTTTTTTCTGCTATTAATTGCCGAATTTCCTTGGGGTATGCGTTCTTGGTATCTCTTTTTATAATTTCTGGCGTATTTTTCCATGCGGTTTGTTGTATTAGCGTTACAAAGTTCTCTAAGTCTAAATTTAGCTCCTCTTGGGTCTTTAATGATACTTTGAGGTTTATACTTTTATCTAATTCTAGTTTAAAGCTCTCCCAGTCCGTTTGTTTGTTAACAAGGCTAGGGCTAGTTTCCTTATTTAGTACTTTTTTATGTATTTTTAAGTATATAGCTGAGTGATCTGAGTTCATATCATAACTTTGCTCAGTTTCTAGATAGTTACGAGATATATTTTTGTATACAAAGAAGTCTATCAGGTCTGGGATTTTTAATGGGTCAGTTGGCCAATATGTAGGAGATCTTGTTGATGCAACGTCACATTTAATTTCTGTAATGGCATTCATGAGTTCTCTTCCTTTTGTATTCGTGAGTCTGGAGCCCCAGTGCGTATTTTTTGCATTGAAGTCGCCTCCTAATACAAATCTTTCACCGAGTCGCTGCAGAAGGCTTATATACGTGTATTTTTCTATAGTATATCGAGGTGGACAATATATAGCTGCCACCGTGAGTGGGTATTTTTCGGTTTGGATTTGGATTGCTATGCATTGGGCCTCAGGTAGTTCGTGTTTGATTTGTTCCTCATGTTGAATTTTTGATTTAACAATCACAGCACTGCCGCCTCTGCCTTTGTTTGCTGGGTGTAGTGCGTGATAAATGTTATAGCCTTTAAATGTAATGTATGATTGTCTTGTAAAGTGTGTCTCTGATACAAGGCACACATCAATATTCTCTATGTCTAGGATTACTTGAAGTTCATTCTGGTGTTTCAGTAGTCCATTACAATTCCATGCCATAATTTTTAGGGACTTATGCATGGTTATTTCTTCTGTATATTATGTATAGCTGTTTTAGTGCTATTTTCAATTCTTTTCAGGCGTTCGTCAAATGACGCCATGAACTTTAAAATTTCATTGAGTTTGTTTTCCTCAGTATTAGTTTGCACTTGACGCTGTATGCTTGAAGCATTTTTGGCTGCAGTCTGAGCATAAGTGACGTTTTTATTTACAGCTGACACGACTTTTGAGCTGGGTTTTTGCTGAATGGCAGTTGGCGTATTTTTCTTGACCTCTGGTTGTTTCTTGGCGGTCTTGTTTCTCAATTTCTGCATTTCCTTGGCTATCATACAGCCTCTGTAGTTTGCCGGATGCGCTTCTCCGCAATGCACACATTTTGGCTTATCTTCTACTCGTTTCTTGCAGTCTATAGTAAGGTGTTTTCCCGTACATTTAACACACCGCGGTTCTTTAGCGCAGTATTTATGCGTATGTCCATAAGCTTGACAGCGTTTACATTGTGGGATTAGTTTTGATGACTTCAGCGGTTGAATGTCTACCACACATCCTAATATACATTTCAGCTGATAGATATTATTGATGCTTTCCTTATTATTGAAGGTAAGCATAAACATGTTAAGTGGTTCCTTGGTTTTCCAGCTTAATTTGTTTACAGCATCTTCAATGAGTAAACCCTTAGATTTTATGTCTTCTATTATTCTTTCAGGTTTACAGGAAGAAGGTAATTTCTTCACCATTACTCGTATGGGTCTTTCCTGTTTGTTTTCGTAAGAATGCCAGTGACAGTTATTATCTTTTAGCAACTTTGTGATCGCTTTATACGACTCCTCGTTACTTGCGTTTATTTTGACACCATCGCCGTTCAACATCTTTATTGAAAAGGTGCCAATTATTTGATTTTCTGACAAAAAGTCATAGAATTTTTGATAATCTTTCACGCCATCCACTACGACGGGCGGTGGCGGCGGTACTTTCTTTTCCTTTACCTTCCTAGGATTTTCTTTTTCTTGTGGTGAGAGTGTGGGTGACTTGTTCAATTTCCTTTTTTTCCTTGATTGTGATCTGATCCACTCTGTTTCTTTGGCGAGTTCTTCCTCGTCGGTGCCATATTCCGCATCCGGCGACGTTGTCTCCATAGTCAATGTTGATGCAGCTATAGTTTTTGTTTCCATAGCACATTTTAGCTGATTTTGAAGAATTTCAACTTGATTCTTCAAATCTTCAATAAGGCTTTGCTGTTTTAATCGCTCTTCCCTTTCTTCACGATACCGGTCGTATAACATCCGTTCCGTTTCGGTTACTAGCTTGATACTAGTTTTAGTTGGCGTATCCATTGTTAAGGCAGGCGATAACTTCGCCTTAACAATATTATTTGTCGTCAATATTTACATACCTAGCGCGATGACTAACTAGGTCATCTCGTCTCGGCCGTATGCGACGGCGTTTTGATGACGCGTATTCACTATGCACTGTTGGTAATCGCGTTCGCGACCGACACAACTGTTCTAAGCGAAAATCGAACGTGCAATGGGCCCCATGGTATCACTGATGGTGAAGTTGTTTGTGGTTGTCAATGCCATGGTTTTACTCACCTATATGGCCAAAAGTACCTGCGCCACTTCGGTAATGGCTTAATTTGACTCTGATTCCCGAACATGTGAAAAAGTACATTATGAAGTTCTATACCATACACAGTCTATGGGCCCCATGGTATCACTGATGGTGAAGTTGTTTGTGATTGTCAATGCCATGGTCT
Organism: Eudemis profundana; assembly: GCA_947034925.1. Taxonomy (NCBI): domain Eukaryota; kingdom Metazoa; phylum Arthropoda; class Insecta; order Lepidoptera; family Tortricidae; genus Eudemis; species Eudemis profundana. The sequence continues at coordinate 19,654,960 of OX344805.1, read as the reverse complement.
TTCTCACATATATGGCCAAAAGTACCTGCGCCACTTCGGTAATGGCTTAATTTGACTCTGATTCCCGAACATGTGAAAAAGTACATTATGAAATTCTATACCATACACAGTCTATGGGCCCCATGGTATCACTGATGGTGAAGTTGTTTGTGGTTGTCAATGCCATGGTTTTACTCACCTATATAGCCAAAAGTACCTGCGCCACTTCGGTAATGGCTTAATTTGACTGTGATTCCCGAACATGTGAAAAAGTACATTATGAAGTTCTATACCATACAAAGTCTATGGGCCCCATGGTATCACTGATGGTGAAATTGTTTGTGTTTGTCCATGCCATGGTCTTTCTCACCTATATGGCCAAAAGTACCTGCGCCACTTCGGTAATGGCTTAATTTGACTCTGATTCCCGAACATGTGAAAAAGTACATTATGAGGTTTTATACCATACACAGGCTATGGGCCCCATGGTATCACTGATGGTGAAGTTGTTTGTGATTTTCAATGCCATGGTCTTTCTCACCTATATGGCCAAAAGTACCTGCGCCACTTCGGTAATGGCTTAATTTGACTCTGATTCCCGAACACGTGAAAAAGTACATTATAAAGTTCTATACCATACACAGTCTATGGGCCCCATGGTATCACTGATGGTGAAGTTGTTTGTGATTTTCAATGCCATGGTCTTTCTCACCTATATGGCCAAAAGTACCTGCGCCACTTCGGTAATGGCTTAATTTGACTCTGATTCCCGAACATGTGAAAAAGTAGATTATGAGGTTTTATACCATACACAGGCTATAGGCCCCATGGTATCACTGATGGTGAAGTTGTTTGTGATTGCCAATGCCATGGTCTTTCTCACATATATGGCCAAAAGTACCTGCGCCACTTCGGTAATGGCTTAATTTAACTCTGATTCCCGAACATGTGAAAAAGTACATTATGAAGTTCTATACCATACACAGTCTATGGGCCCCATGGTATCACTGATGGTGAAGTTGTTTGTGATTGTCCATGCCATGGTCTTTCTCACATATATGGCCAAAAGTACCTGCGCCACTTCGGTAATGGCTTAATTTGACTCTGATTCGCGAACATGTGAAAAAGTACATTATGAGGTTTTATACCATACACAGGCTATGGGCCCCATGGTATCACTGATGGTGAAGTTGTTTGTGATTGTCAATGCCATGGTCTTTTTCACCTATATGGCCAAAAGTACCTGCGCCACTTCGGTAATGGCTTAATTTGACTCTGATTCCCGAACACGTGAAAAAGTACATTATAAAGTTCTATACCATACCCAGTCTATGGGCCCCATGGTATCACTGATGGTGAAGTTGTTTGTGATTGTCAATGCCATGGTCTTTCTCACCTATATGGCCAAAAGTACCTGCGCCACTTCGGTAATGGCTTAATTTGACTCTGATTCCCGAACACGTGAAAAAGTACATTATAAAGTTCTATACCATACACAGTCTATGGGCCCCATGGTATCACTGATGGTCAAGTTGTTTGTGATTGCCAATGCCATGGTCTTTCTCACCTATATGGCCAAAAGTACCTACGCCACTTCGGTAATGGCTTAATTTCACTCTGATTCCCGAACATGTGAAAAAGTACATTATGAGGTTTTATACCATACACAGGCTATGGGCCCCATGGTATCACTGATGGTGAAGTTGTTTGTGGTTGTCAATGCCATGGTTTTACTCATCTATATAGCCAAAAGTACCTGCGCCACTTCGGTAATGGCTTAATTTGACTGTGATTCCCGAACATGTGAAAAAGTACATTATGAAGTTCTATACCATACAAAGTCTATGGGCCCCATGGTATCACTGATGGTGAAGTTGTTTGTGATTGTCCATGCCATGGTCTTTCTCACATATATGGCCAAAAGTACCTGCGCCACTTCGGTAATGGCTTAATTTGACTCTGATTCGCGAACATGTGAAAAAGTACATTATGAAGTTCTATACCATACAAAGTCTATGGGCCCCATGGTATCACTGATGGTGAAATTGTTTGTGTTTGTCCATGCCATGGTCTTTCTCACCTATATGGCCAAAAGTACCTGCGCCACTTCGGTAATGGCTTAATTTGACTCTGATTCCCGAACATGTGAAAAAGTACATTATGAGGTTTTATACCATACACTGGCTATGGGCCCCATGGTATCACTGATGGTGAAGTTGTTTGTGATTTTCAATGCCATGGTCTTTCTCACCTATATGGCCAAAAGTACCTGCGCCACTTCGGTAATGGCTTAATTTGACTCTGATTCCCGAACACGTGAAAAAGTACATTATAAAGTTCTATACCATACACAGTCTATGGGCCCCATGGTATCACTGATGGTCAAGTTGTTTGTGATTGCCAATGCCATGGTCTTTCTCACCTATATGGCCAAAAGTACCTACGCCACTTCGGTAATGGCTTAATTTCACTCTGATTCCCGAACATGTGAAAAAGTACATTATGAGGTTTTATACCATACACAGGCTATGGGCCCCATGGTATCACTGATGGTGAAGTTGTTTGTGGTTGTCAATGCCATGGTTTTACTCATCTATATAGCCAAAAGTACCTGCGCCACTTCGGTAATGGCTTAATTTGACTGTGATTCCCGAACATGTGAAAAAGTACATTATGAAGTTCTATACCATACAAAGTCTATGGGCCCCATGGTATCACTGATGGTGAAGTTGTTTGTGATTGTCCATGCCATGGTCTTTCTCACATATATGGCCAAAAGTACCTGCGCCACTTCGGTAATGGCTTAATTTGACTCTGATTCGCGAACATGTGAAAAAGTACATTATGAGGTTTTATACCATACACAGGCTATGGGCCCCATGGTATCACTGATGGTGAAGTTGTTTGTGATTGTCAATGCCATGGTCTTTTTCACCTATATGGCCAAAAGTACCTGCGCCACTTCGGTAATGGCTTAATTTGACTCTGATTCCCGAACACGTGAAAAAGTACATTATAAAGTTCTATACCATACCCAGTCTATGGGCCCCATGGTATCACTGATGGTGAAGTTGTTTGTGATTGTCAATGCCATGGTCTTTCTCACCTATATGGCCAAAAGTACCTGCGCCACTTCGGTAATGGCTTAATTTGACTCTGATTCCCGAACACGTGAAAAAGTACATTATAAAGTTCTATACCATACACAGTCTATGGGCCCCATGGTATCACTGATGGTGAAATTGTTTGTGATTGCCAATGCCATGGTCTTTCTCACCTATATGGCCAAAAGTACCTGCGCCACTTCGGTAATGGCTTAATTTCACTCTGATTCCCGAACATGTGAAAAAGTACATTATGAGGTTTTATACCATACACAGGCTATGGGCCCCATGGTATCACTGATGGTGAAGTTGTTTGTGGTTGTCAATGCCATGGTTTTACTCACCTATATAGCCAAAAGTACCTGCGCCACTTCGGTAATGGCTTAATTTGACTGTGATTCCCGAACATGTGAAAAAGTACATTATGAAGTTCTATACCATACAAAGTCTATGGGCCCCATGGTATCACTGATGGTGAAGTTGTTTGTGATTGTCCATGCCATGGTCTTTCTCACATATATGGCCAAAAGTACCTGCGCCACTTCAGTAATGGCTTAATTTGACTCTGATTCCCGAACATGTGAAAAAGTACATTATGAGGTTTTATACCATACACAGGCTATGGGCCCCATGGTATCACTGATGGTGAAGTTGTTTGTGGTTGTCAATGCCATGTTTTTACTCACCTATATAGCCAAAAGTACCTGCGCCACTTCGGTAATGGCTTAATTTGACTGTGATTCCCGAACATGTGAAAAAGTACATTATGAAGTTCTATACCATACAAAGTCTATGGGCCCCATGGTATCACTGATGGTGAAGTTGTTTGTGATTGTCAATGCCATGGTTTTTCTCACATATATGGCCAAAAGTACCTTCGCCACTTCGGTAATGACTTAATTTGACTCTGATTCCCGAACATGTGAAAAAGTATATTATGAAGTTCTATACCATACACAGTCTATGGGCCCCATGGTATCACTGATGGTGAAGTTGTTTGTAATTGTCAATGCCATGGTTTTTCTCACATATATGGCCAAAAGTACCTGCGCCACTTCGGTAATGGCTTATTCGGAATAAAAAAAAATATATAACAAAAAGTGATTTAATCAAAAATTTGTTTTATTCCCGTTAGATTAATGTATTTATATAAAAAAAGAACATATTCTCACACAGGCGCATATACATGTAATTCAGCAGTCCAAAATAAAAGGCTGCTCAGCAGCCTTTTATTTCTTCCTAAAAAAATTAAAGGCTGCCCAGCAGCCTTTTATTTTTTATATTATAACAAAAAAACATTTTATCCAAAAAATATGTTATTGCCGTCAGAATAATGTATTTATATATAAAAACATCTTCTCACACAGGCTCAGACACAGGTTATTCAGCATCCCAAAATAAAAGGCAGTTTATTAGCTTAAAAAATAAAAATAAAAAATAATAGGCTGCTGGGCAGCCTTTTATTTTTAAGTAAAAAATAATAGGCTGCTAACTTCACACGCCAGCAGCCTTTTATTCCGTCGGACTTGTTAATTTGGTCGGGTTACTTTAGGCTGCTGGATTTAGGCTGCTAACTTCACGCCGGTAAAGTTTGAAACTATAAGACATACGAAGATCTTTTCTTAGGAACCATGTCATCGATTTTAGGGACAATAAAAAATGCATACTTAGATTTGAAAAAAAAAACTTGGAATCGAACCCGGTTGTTTTGGAAAATATCGATTTGTAGACATTCTGGTGCACTTATGCACGGGTTTTCCGGAGTGTTCGACGGTGGTTCGATTTAGTCGGCCCATCGGTATGAATCAACGTGTGTTCCATGATGGATCATTCACAGAACCTAGTTCCTTTTACTGTTCTCTGAATAAAAAAAAAACTAGCTTGTAGCATCCACATGAAAAGACTCCATAAGTTCTTTCACATGAATGCTACACATACTTGTCTTGTTCTTGGTTCTGCCAACTTCAGACTCTTCGACCGTAGCAAAACCGGCATCCTCGTGTTTGACGTTCCTGGTGTCATATAATAATTTCCCTGGATTGAAGATAATTTTACATAAATATTAAATCTCAAGTCTCGAGTTGCGATACATGAAATCAAAAAGTCAAGAAAATAAATAATAAGTAAAATGACAATTAAAACAATCGGTTAGTAGAGACCATTTTTCAGGAATTCTACTGGCAGAGAAGGCTCTTCAAAAACTTATCAATGTTTTAACTGGAATCACTTTTAATTTACCTATTCAATGAATTGAATCTATTGTTTACCTTTCTTGGCTTTCATGAGAAGGTGGATCATGTCAGGTCGGTAGATGTTCATCTCCTCGCGTTGTCGCATGGCCCCCAGCACCACATTTGAGAAGAACTCAGTTAATCTCATTGGAAATATGCTCATTCTCAGCCACTACAAATAAAATTATTTAGGAAAGTAGCGCTTATACATTGAGATTAGCACTATATTATTGGAAATTTTAACTGTGTCTTCTTTAAGAGTATTGACTTAACTTGAAAAATAATAGAACGTTTTAACTCTTTCATACATTATAACGAATTTGCCGTCATAAACTAAAAAGACATCTGCCATCTTGACAGCTCCTGACTGCCCGTATCCAGAATATTCTCACTTAAATTTGCCTATAATTCTTGGTCGCCAATCAAGAACTGATCAGTGATCAGTCCATCAGTTTAGCAAGTATTAGGTAAGGTATGCCTTGCTCATTCCCAGTTAAGTTATGGAAATATTTAAAAAATGTCTGTTTATTTATTAACTGCAGTAGTAAGTAGTATATTCTCAACAGAGGCAATATATAAGGTGACCCAGGTGCTGACACCACGACAGCCCTGTATTTGGCAGCTAATTATATATATATCTTAGTAGACACATGGAAGACATGACGCTCAATCAAGTACGAGAAAAGCTTAGAAATATAAGGAGCAAATATGTGACACCTGTTAGGCATAGTGCTGGAGGTCGGAAGCACTTCACTTACCTAAGACCTAGGCTCTACGATAAGTTGCCTAGTGAACTACAAGATATTTTGGAGTCTCTAAGCAGCTCAAGTAACTTATGAATACAACAATCAATTTTAAATAATTTAAATAAAGTCACTAAAAAAAATCTCGTGAAATACTCCTACAATGAATTTAGCATTTTTTATCAAAAATTATATGCCTAATAACGTTCCCCCCTCTCCCTTCTATCCATTTATGTATATTGTTATCATATTTAAATTATATATATCTTTAATGTATATTTAGGCCAGATAGATACTAACACAATTAAAATATATTTATTTTATAGTAATTAGAGTAAGTTGCATAAAACACATTCTTTTAAGTAATAGACCATAGAATAGAAGTAAATTAAGTAACCGATCGCTCTCTAGAAATTGTGTCACGTAACATGTAACTAGCCCTAGCACAGGCCTTGGTCTTTTTGGGCTGTTACTGCACACTATGTTTCTAAACGCTTGTCTGGACAAGTATTATCATAGTGATAGTGAAATATATGCTTTAAAACGTGTTGTAAATAAATAAATATAAATAGTGTTTTAGATTCATGTAACTCACAGCCATAATTCCAGGTATGATCTTGAATCCAAATAACCTCAACTTCAAGTATAAGGTTACTGTGGTGAGTTCCTTGCTCATGTTGTAGAATTGACTTCCCTCGCGCTGTGAATTGACGTCGAGACCAAAGATACAGGTAGCTATGATGTCGTTGGCGTAGCGGGACATTAAGTCCTTTGCCTCGAGGTCTATGTAGTCAACTACACATAAAGTTCATAAATTTAAACAACACATGCAAATAGAAAATATTGTTTATGCCATAAAGTGGTTTTTACCGCACGCTACGCGTAAGGAAAAAGCCGCTTTCTGGCCAAGTGTAGACATAAAATGATGTACACAACACGGGAGGTAATAAAGAAAGCCCTCGATCGCATATTTACGTCCCTTGCTTGCAGGTCGGGCCGCAAACATCTGCGATCTCGGCCTTTCTTTGTTTTGCCACCTAGTTGTGTAATGTACTATAACTTATTTAGTATTTGATGCGTGAAGACGGAACGCTTCTTAATAGAATAGGATTATTGATATTATAGTTAAAATCTTTGACCATGTCCACAAAAACATATATTTGGTTTCGCTTATCGAGTGTTGCACCTAATGGCACGAAATGTAGGTTCTTTATTTGCCACAATTTGAGTTTGAAGATGGAAATGTTGTACCTTACCTACCTACCTATGTAGTTAAAACACCTGTGTTAACATACACCTAATTGACGTAACATACTGCGTTTGATTTCTCACCTCTGGAATCATCTATCTTGGTCTTGATAGCATGCATCATCCAGTCCCCGACTTGCACCATTAATGGTACCATCAGACGAATCTTGGAGGTGGTGAATGCAGGGCTAAGGGCTGAACGCATGTTCTTCCATTCTCCACCTACAATGTACAAGGTAACTCGAGTATACATATATTTCACTAGATAGGGTGGCTCGCGATTTTTACATGACTACCCAAAGAAAGAAGTGTAATGTCTACGTGAATTTCTGACATAAAAACTTTCTTCTGAAACATGACCAGCAACTCCTAAACGCTTTCTCATTAGTTCAAAATAGTTTTATTCAACGATCTAATCTAGTACGTGAGCCACCCGCTTCTTCCCATACCCAGCTATGTCAACATCTCGCCGCCGAGTCCCGGGCACAGTTGAATCAAATATACCTTTTAAATTTGTAAGGTTTCTGTCAACCAAGGGGTCGCTCTCGGCCTTTGTATTGATACGGTCTAAAAAGTGCTCGAAGTCCTCGACAGTGATCCTCTTCAGCAGCTCAAGGTCTTTTAGCACGACAAAGGGCGTAAGGAAATCGTAGCCGCCAACCAACCTAGAAAAGAAAAGAGGCCAGAAATGATGTGGAATGATCTGATGGGAAAGATCTCTCCCAGCCACCAGGCCTATTGGAAGCTGGTGAGAAGTGTCAAAACAGATACGGTAGTCGACATGCCCCCACTTAATCGCCCCGGTCAACCGACCCCAGCCTCAGAAAAGGCCGAATGCTTAGCCGATAGCTTAGAGTCTTAATGTTCTCCTAGTTTAGAATCCATAGACCCTGCCCACCTGCCCACGCAGAAGTTTAGCGGAGATCCACTCACCCGCCGGATGGCCCTCCATTACCTCCCGTTACACTTGAGGAGGTTAAGTCTCTTGTTCGCAAACTTAAGATCAAAAAGGCTCCAAGCCATGATAGAATCTCAAACAGGCTTGTCAGGTCGTTTCCGAAGAACCTCCTGACCATCCTGGTTGCAATTATCCCGCCTTAGGAATTTAATTGATGAGAGGGACCTGTTGAGTGACGAGCAATTCGACTTTAGGGCCGGTCACTCGTGCACTCAGCAGGTTCATCGCATCACTAAACACGTTCTCTTCTGGATGACGGGCTGGGGAAAGAGAATCCCCACTGGGGCAGTCTTCTTGGACGTAGCGAAAGCGTTCGATAAAGTCTGGCACAACGGCTTGTTGTAAATACAAGCTGTATAATCTCGGTATGCCAGACCGACTCGTCCGCATCATCCGCGAGTATCTCTCAGATCGAACTTTTCGCTATCGTATCGAAGGGCTCTTTCGCTACCCATCATCCAGTAAAAGCAGGGCTCGGTGCTTGCACCGACACTTTTCTCCCTGTTCATTAATGGTATTCGTAAGATACCGGGCGGGAGTGCATTACGCGCTTTTTGCCGATGACACCGCCATTTATACTAGCGCGCCGTGACCGTACCTGATTACCCGTCGTCTCCAATTCGCTATCACAGCCCTCGGGCAGTGGTGTTGAAACTGCAGGATCGAGGTTAATCCGGAGAAGAGCGCCACCCTACTGTTCTCGCGCAGTCTGCGCTATGCTCACTTGCTTAGGAGTGCCGGTCACATTTCCCTTTTTAATAAGAGGATTCCCTGGCGCGATGACACCAAGTACCTTTGAGTTACTTTGGACAAGAGACTTAACTTCTTCAAGCACATCAAGACCGTTAGAGACCGAGTGGCATTTTTCCTTGGCCGTCCCCAATCTCCTCAAAAGCAAAAGTAAGATGACTCTACGTAACAAGCTCGCCATCTACAAGACGTGCATATGGCCGGTTTTTTCCTATTCTAGCTTTACCTTTGCTCATGCAAGACCCTTCAGGTCCTCCAAAATAAGTTCCTTAGAAGAGCAGTAGGAGCCCCGTGGTACATTCGTAATGCGGGTCTCCATACGGATCTCAACATCCCCTCAGTGGCCGATCACTTCCGTAACCTTGCCAAGAGTCAAAACTCTAAGAATAGATTCAACCGCGAGACCATACATATACAAATATTTTTTCATCACACTTGCTCGAAAATGGTGTCATTACACGTAGGTTCTGCGGACCGTAAATGGCCTATTACGCCCTAGGGCGTAATGGTTTTCTTTTTAAATTCGAAACGCTGGTTCTGTTTCACTCTTATTTGTCATGTTCAAAGGAAACGCCAACTTACTTTATTAACTTTTATCATTGAAATATTTATTTGAAGATAATTGTTATTGCAAATACATGTAAACACATATTTCGGTAACATTAATTAAATGTTAAAATAATGTATTTCTTTATTTTGCAAATATAAAATGCCGCTTACCGCTATGGTTTCCGAACGTTACTTGACTTCGCATTGTCTATGGACTTAAATGTCACTAATGTCACTGTCTGTTTTAATATTTTCTTGTCATACTGGGGCGATTAGTAAGGTTATATTATTAAAATTTCCTCACAAGTGTGATGAAAAACATTGTGTGTGCCACGGGCGGTAAAGGAATTACAAACTCATGTTATTAAAGCCCTCGGTTTCACCTCGGGCTTATAACAAACACTCGTTTGCAATTCCTTACTTACCGCCCTAGATACACAATGTACTAATTGATAACACCAAAGTTACAGGTCAATTAGGTAATCAGTACATTATTTGACAGCTATTATCTGCAAAATGTATATAATATTAATATAATAACCCTCACACTAATAACACTAACACTATTACATGTCTCATGTGCATGGTAATTCAAAATAATCTCCTACACTGTACAGAGTCAGGTCTAAAAGCCACTTGCGTAACCTGATTCTGAATGCTGCGGTGGAAGCTGCATCTCTGATATTCGCGGGTAGTCTATTGTACACCGACGGGCCCATTATGTAAACAGACCTTACGGACTTCGATAGTTTGTGATTAGGTGTAACTAGGCGGTAGTGGTACTTATCTTTGCTAAGAGGCCGGCTCACATTCTTGCCCTGACGGTTAAATAAATGAATGTTCAGGTGAGTGAATAATGCCACCTGATATATAAGCTCGCTAGGTAGGGTTAGGATTCCGAGGTCTTTGAAAAAGCTCCTACAAGAGGTATCGCCGGATATCCCCACGATAGCCCTTATCGCTCGCTTTTGCATGCGGAACGCGCGTTGAGAGTCGGCGGCGCGGGCCCACAATTCGACGCCGTACGTAAGTAGACTATGGACGGACGCGAAATAACACGATCTTACCACACCGCGCGACGCCGTGTTCGCTAGCCTGCCTAGCGCGAAGCACGCCCGTCCCAGCTTAGAGCTTACTTCCTCTATGTGGTCGTCCCAGGTCAGAGCACAGTCCATTATAAAACCCAGCAGCTTGGTGGATCGGACCTGTTCCTGATCGTACCATCGCCGGCGCTGCCCTTGAGTGGCTTTTACGTTTTACCATTTAGATTAAAGGTCATAAAGCACGTTTTGTCTCTGTTAAGAGCTCGAGCTGTATGTCCGAGGGAGCCGTGATTACTGCGGCTACGTCGTCCGCGTACATATATATCCCACCAAAAACATAAATGTAAAAAAAGAGAGCCAAGTTTAATACAAAAATTATGCTTGCCTGTGGGCTTCGCCGCAAAAAAAATGGAGATCTAAATGAGTGCCAAGTCCTTTGCAAAATCCAAATATGTATTTATAGGAACAAAATAACAGTATGAACAAGTATTAAACTCTATTTCTTTGCTTTATTGGATACCTATAACAATTGCTGTTATTTAAAAATGTGAGATCTTAAAGTAGGTCAGATTTGACTCGATATCGAAAGAAAAGGTCTTTGGCGAATTCGCTTAACTCGGTATTAGACGGAAACGTGGTTTTCAAGTGCAAGGTGTCGTACAGAAGATGTTTTAAGTTGGTTATTTCTTCACCCAATTATTAGTGTAAGCAGAGCATGGCAGTTTTCTTAACGGGAAGCAAATGTTAATTTTGCTCACAATAATATACAAGAGGGCTTCTGCTAGTGAGTTACAGTCGTGTTTGAATTTATCTACGACTGCAGACCAGTCTACGGATTCGATAGCGGCTTGAAAATTCATTTTGCTAGCCGTGTTAAAACTGGGTCGGTAGGAGAACGCAGCTGGGCGCTCGGGCCCGCGCCAGATGGTCAGGCGCTGGGCGGCATGATCGCTCAGGTGCGTTGTCACTCCGGCCACTTTCGCGATGCGGTCAGTGGGGATGTTCCTATACACATGGTCGATAAGCGTGCTGCTCATGCCATCAACACGGGTGGGTAAATCTACTAACTGTTTGAAACCATAAAGTGCTAGAAGATCCATAAGCATACACTATGATGCCGAAGTCCCCCCCTCGCAAGGGGATCAGACGTCCTAAACACGTCCTTACTGACCCCGACGACCCCATCACCACCAGGCGCAAAGTCAAGGCACAACTGAACATTCAGCTTCTGGCTCGACTTCGAACCGAAAGGCCATCAGTAAGTTACCATCCTCTATCTCAAAGGGCCCCTCACTATGAAAGGGTCCGACAAAACGACAGACAGAAGCTGAGACTGACCGCTATAACATAGTCTAGACGTCAGGTGAGCGCCCCCACAACCCCGGCCGCGAGCTCCTGTGGAGTTCCAGCCATTTCCGATGTACAACAAGAGGCCGCGGATGCTGGCCCCGCTGCAGAGGCTGGTGGACATCACTGGTGTGGTTTTAGTGGGTATGCTTCCTCCTTCTGAGGGGGTGAGCCCCACATAACCTCCCTGAAGGGTCCTATTAAGGGCCTGGTCATGCCTGGGGGGCACGCGTAATGCATTTCCATATTGATCGTTAAAAATTCATCATTACTTTTTGAAGAAATTTTGAAGAAATCAGTTTTTTTACCTGTCATCAGGGAAACTTTCGTACGTCCGCATGAGCGCATCAGTGATATGCTCCTTCTCCATCATCACGCCAGCCAACTCGCCTAAGAGTGGGACAGTGGGCCCGTGATTAAGCCCCCGGCGGGAGAGGGTGGTGTAGTTCCAGTACAGCCAGCCGGCCAGCGCGCACGCGGCGCCGGCGAACAGGACGAGGAAGATCATTTCTAAAAACAAATTTAATGATAAAGAAAAACATTTGTAGATGACCCGCGAATAAATACTTACAAATCGAGTTCGTCTAGATCACTTGCTTATTTGTTCTTAACCTTGTGTAATAAACGAAATATATAATATTAAAATGTATTTTTTTTATATCATAGTGGGGCAAACGAGCATACGGATCGCCTGATGGACGCAAGATGACTAAAAAACTCACCTGATTTACCAAGCAGGTGAGTTTTTACTTTAGAGCTCTCTTTTTTACTTTAGAGCCCCTCGTTTCTTTTTCTCCAAGTAGGCATTTTACTTTACCTATCTGAGGGCACTGCAGTGCCCCCGCCAAACCGATCAAAACAAAGGCATTCTCTTTTCTGGTGCGATTTCGTTTCACGGGGTCACAATTCAAGCTCTAACCGAAACTACGTGTAAAAATGGTAGAAACCGTTGCTTTTGTAGGTCCTAGTGTCTTAGCCCTCGCTAAGCAGCTACGAACTGCTTTCGGAGGTATACGTCAGTTTCCGTTTTCGTCAGGTGATTTGCAGGTCAGATTCCAATTTAATCACTGTATAAGCAGTAGTTTTTGTTCCGACAAAAGGTACATCGGACGCACCACAGGCAAGCATTTGCCCATGCGCGCCCATGCTTTAGTTAGGACTGCGCTCGCCGCGAGCGAGCGGTCGCTCTGCGCGCTTGCGCTCCGCACAAAATGTCTGCGTACAAAATAAATAAATAAATAAATATTAGGGGACAATCTTACACAAATCGAACTAGCCCCATAGTAAGCCCAATAAGGCTTGTGTTATGGATACTAGACGATGATATAAATTTAATATTTAATAGATACAAATACTTAAATACATAGAAAACATCCATTACTCAGGAACAAATATTCGTGCTCATCACACAAATAAATGCCCTTACCGGGATTCGAACCCAGGACCTCTTGCTTCGTAGGCAGGGTCACTACCAAACTAAGCTAAAGCGGTCGTCCAAAATGTATCGAAAACGTGTATATTGCAGTATGTGCCTATATTTAAAAACCGGCCAAGTGCGCGTCGGACTCACATACGAAGGGTTCCGTACCACCGTACAAAAAACGTCGTAATAAACAACTGGCAAAAGGTCTTAAATGCCTTGTAAATCAATGGCACTTAAAACCTTTTATTTGAGAAGATTTTCGGCAATAACTTCAAAACGGTTTATTTGTTACTATTCAAAATAATTTTCGTTGAATATGTTTATTAAGCGTTACCTTCCTGATTTTTTTCATATTTTTTGGATTTACGGTTTAAAAGTTAAAGGGGGGGGGGGGCACTATTCATGCAACTCTCGGAGCGATTATTTCCGAAAGTATTCACTTAATCAAAAAAAAGTACATAAAAGCCTTATCTGAGGGCACGGCAGTATCCCCGCCCCGCCAAGTCGAGCAAAACAAAGGCACGGCACATTTTTTTTTATTGAAATCGAGTCCGCTCATCATTTTTAGAGTAAAAAATGATTATGGGTATATATGGCTAAAAAAAACACCCACGATACGTTTTAAGTTGAATATGACGCCTAAAGCACTTTTTTTTTCTTTGATTTTAAAAAAAAAGTGCACCTCTCCGGGAAATTTCGGGTACGCCAAAAAATCACAAATAATTGGTACTATTTTCGTGCGGGAGGATATTACGGGAAACGTTGCACTTTTTGAAATATTCTGTTTTTTCCTATACGCTCCATACAAAATTTAAGAAAAAAATTCATTTCTAGTCGGTTTTTTAGCCAAATATCTATCAGCCACGGATGTCCACAGTTGGACATAGGCCTACGCCATAGCCACAAAGTGCGGTTCTGAGCAGATCGCGGCTCCCCGCTATAGGGTATGCAGTACCGGTACCATTCCGGAGAACCGGGATTTTCGGTACTGGACGATAATGGAGCCGGGATTTCCCGGGATTTTCGGTACTTTCGGGACAGGTCTTCTATAACTTTGTCGGTCGATACTCGATGCTTTAGTCAGATGAGATTTCGTTGGAATTACTACGTTTTTTAATAAAACGACTACACTTCGCAGCTAAACTACTTTTATATAATTATAATTCAATTTCTAAATCAAAAGTATCCTTTTTTTCAATCCAGGACTTGTTCTACTTACATGCCAAATTTCAGCTTGATCCATCCGGTTGTTACTCCGTTATTTAGTAACAAACATCTAAACATCTTCACAAACTTTCTCATTTAAGTATAATTTTAGTGTGAAGATTTTCGAACGTTAAAAGTTAAAATATACAATTTAATATAACACGTGGTTTTAATACATAGAGTACGCTCTCCAGGACAGTAGTTGACATAGTGCATTTTAAAATAGTCCAGTTGCACGCAAATCAAAAATCCGATAGCAGTAAGCCACAATACATAGTCCTATAATATAACTAGCTTTTGCTCGCGACTTCGTCCGTGTTAAATTTGAATATCGTGTGCCGAATTTGAAGTTACCTGGAACGGCGGTAAAACTTATGATTTTGACTAATGTGAGTGGTTAGTGGTTACAGATGCACATATTTTACCGCAGGCTAAT
This sequence comes from Eudemis profundana, assembly GCA_947034925.1. Classification (NCBI taxonomy): domain Eukaryota; kingdom Metazoa; phylum Arthropoda; class Insecta; order Lepidoptera; family Tortricidae; genus Eudemis; species Eudemis profundana. The sequence continues at coordinate 19,639,943 of OX344805.1, read as the reverse complement.
AGTAGTACGCCTATACATTGTTACCTAAGGCACGTTAAAGTGGCCGTGCGCGAGGGAGTCCCCCCTAAGCAATCACGTCTCTTAACCTCGCCTAGGGATGAAATAAAAAGAGTGACGGTATTGTAATTAAGAGTCTAAACATGATATTTCAAACATCTTACTTAAAAAGATCGTAGGGTCCCGATACAAACTTTCAACCCCCATTTAAACCCCTTAGAGGATTAATTTTGAAAAACGCTTAAATTGCTTTTCTTGTATACTAATGAAGAGTCTAACCATGATATTTCAAACCACTTACTTAAAAAGATCGTAGAGTCCCAATACAAACTTTCAACCCCCGTTTAAACTAATTTAAACACCTTTTTTTTTAATTTATCCAAATAAATTACTATTTAGTCTTTTGTAAGTGCTATTGTTGACACGCATCCTATTGCTGTTTTATAGCGGGTAGTACATATTTACTTATTTCACTTGTTTATTGAATGTTTAACGTTAAAAGTTTGGTTCTTGTAAAAATGTTGTCTCCTGCATGTGTGCGCTGCAGGTTGTAAGATGTGCGTATTGCTTAAGTCTATGTTTCTTACTTTAAATCTACATGTGAGTTCCTGTAATTGGCTCTGTATTTCTACTGAAGTTTCTATTTGTATTGTAATAGCTGTTGGTTCTCCTGAATAAAATAAATAAATAAATAAATAAATAAATAAAAAAAAAGGTGAAATTACTTTTCATTTATTTTAATGAAGAGTCATGAAGTTTCAAACCTCTTACTTCAAAAATCGTAGACTCCATACAACTGTTTAACCCCTTAGGAGGTGAATTTTGAAAAATCCTCTCTTAGTGCACCTCTAGACCTTATTAGGATCCTACGTGCCAGATTTGAAATTTCTAGAACCAGCGGTTTGGCCTGTGCGTTGATATATAAACTTTCAACCCCCATTAAAACCCTTTAGAGAATGAATTTCGAAAAACGGTGAAATCACTTTTCTTGTAATCTAATAAAGAGTCTAAACATGAGGTTTCAAACCTCTTACTTCCAAAATCGTAGACTCTCCATACAAACTTTGAACCCCTTAGAGGGTGAATTTTGAAAAATACTTTCTTAGTGCATCCCTAGACCTTATAAGGAACCTACATGCTAAATTTGGAATTCCTAGGACCAGCGGTTTGGGCTGTGCGTTGATATGTCACTCAGTCAGTCAGTTTCTTCTTTTATATATTTAGATAAGCGTTAATGACTATCATGGTCTTCGACGATCGAAAAGCGATACCTGAATGACTACCTGGTCTACCTGCGCGGCACGGGGTTGCGGACCCGCGGGGCTGGCGGGGGTGAGTGAGCCGCCGCCGATCGCCGTGACCACGGCTGCTACCCGTGTTTGGTTAAAAATGAGCAACGCTCTTGTTCGTTTCAAATTATACGTCTTTTGTTCGCGAAAATTAATTAAAAATGCTCCTCTAATGTAGTTCCCGAAAGTCCCGAAAGTACCGGGATTTCTATTTTGACGTCCCGGTTCTTTGCTCGACTGAAAACCTACACTGCGCTTACCTATGCGTGGTCGCCACTCCAGGAGTTTACTGCCCCAACAGTTATCCGCTCTCCGGGCTATAAATGCTCACTGCCACTTCAACCGTGAAATCCTAATAAATTTTATGTAAAACTCGTGGTGTAATCTATCTTAACTATATACATAAAACAAAGTCGTGTTAGTTACACCATTTATAACTAGAGAACGTGTGGACCAATTTTTATGATTTTTAGGGTTCCGTAGCCAAAATGGCTAAAAAGGAACCCTTATAGTTTCATCATGTCCGTCATTTATGTCACAGGCATTTTACTCAAAAACTACAAGACGTATACTGATGAAATTTGGAATATAGATGTCTTGGAGATGCCGCTACTAAGTTTGGTAAGTAGTTAAATAATAAAAATAAAAAAATTTAGGGAGGGCACTTCATACATGTAACAATTTTTTTTCAACAAACATCAACGTGAGGTACATAATTCGAAAGTGTTTGTGCATGCATGCATGTTCAAAAACATGCGGCATGCATGCGCGTTTGCATGTTTGCATGTTGTTTGCATGTTTTAAAAACATTATAAGGCTTTTGTGTACTTTTTTTTGATTAAGTGAATACTTTCGGAAATAATCCCTCCGAAAGTTGGTAAATTGTGTCCCCCCTCCCCCCTTTAACTTTTAAACCGTAAATCCAAAAAATATGAAAAAAATCATGAAGGTAACGCTTAATAAAAACATTCAACGAAAATTATTTTCAATACTCAATCATTTATTGCATCCCACAATGTTAGTTTACAAGATATTAATTAGGCAAACTTAAGTTTAAGTTTGTTACATAACATAACAGAAATTAATTGTGGACCCTGTTGGGCACAGCAAAAGTAGTGGAGAATGAATACAGGTGCTTGACTGTTTAACAAACAATAATACCTACATACGTTCTCGAATGGCTCTCGTATCGACCTTAATATAATTCTAAAGAAAAAACATCAATGGTTCGCGAATTAGTACAGTCAAGGGCGCCAATATGTATACACCACAAAGTTTCAAAAATAAGTATACAGCTCTTATTATTATGGCAGTAAGGTATATGTATACATATTTTGGAACTTTGTTTGGATATTTATCTTTGCCCTTGACTGTACCATAGAATAAAAAGGAATGGGAAATTTGCCTTGATCTTGAGGTTCCCGTGCCCGAAAACACGCTCTCGCAACTCGCTCTCAAATCGCCAGTGTAGTGTGATAAGGTCCTTAAGAATATAGCCAGCCGTGAATCATTTTTTTTTTATTATCTGGGGGCACGGCAGTACCCCCGCCCCGCCAAGTCGAGCAAAACAAAGGCACGGCCGTACCATCCTTTTCTCGAAGCCATTCAGGCCATTTTCAGTCTCCCGTAATACTGTGCTGGCTAAAGCTAGAACCCTGAATTTTCAGGGGTATATGGGCATTTTTATTTTAAAATCTATGGTTAGGCGAGACTTAAGCTATGTTCAAATACCGTCTAACCTGTCAGTCCGTGATGAAATGTATGGAGTTTGACACTAATCGTCAGTTCTGTGACGACCTGCTAACCGTCAGTTAAGAACGCACTTTAAATAAAAAAGTCCATATAGGGCATAATAAGACAAATATATTCGCAATAACATTCAATTTGAATGCTTAGTGTAATTCTGTGGACACACACGCTACGCGTACGGAAAAAGTCGCTTTCTGGCCAAGTGTACCTAGCTGTAGACATAAAATGATGTACACAACACGGGAGGTAATAAAGAAACCCTCGATCGCATATTTACGTCCCTCGCTTGCAGCTCGGGCCACAAACGATTGCGGTCTCGGCCTTTCTTTGTTTTACCACCCTAGTTGTGTAATGTACTGTTATGTCTCCGGTATAGTCTGTGCGGAAAGAGAATAGGATTTAGATGGGGGCGGGGGGCGCTGTAATCCTTTTCTACCGTATTTGCAAAAAAAATATGCCATACTAGTTAGGTTAGTTCCGTTTTTCACCACGCCTATTCTCTTTCCGCTACGCCTATTCTCTTTGCGCACAGACTATGAAATTGTCGTCTTATTAAAATTTTTGCCCTTTTAAATTCGTTAAAAGCAATAATAAGTGAATCTGGATTGATTTGGCATACGTCAAGCTGAATTTTATAATTATTGTTAAATAATTTATTTTTACTACAGTAAACTACTCTACTCAACGCTAGGGAGTGCTCAAGTCTTATATTTTTTTCTACGCTCAGTGGTCCAAACTTTGGAGTATCCTCATGTGGAGGTGTACATGCCGCGCCAAGTTTGGTTTTAGTCGTGTGAATCATGAGCAATAATTTAATATTACTGCATCATGTAACAATAGTTAAAAAAATTGTGTGCTACTGTTTACACGAGAGCGCACCATATTTTTGGCCATAGTTTTGTGCAAAGGACCATAAAAACCTGAGTTTACGGTACTTACCCTAAAGAACGCGTGTCTCTCGTTTCACTTCTGCTGAGCTAGCACAACTAGCCGCGACTTCGCTTGTCGCGCGATAGAGCATCGCCTGTCACTGTCATGTGCGACGCTTCTGTCATCTGTCAATTCGGACATGTTCTACATCGCGCTATCGAAGTTTTCTAAGTCGGTTGCATAAATACAACTTTCGACCAACTGTCATTGGACTTCGGTCCCCAGGCACAAAACCTGCCTGGAGAGAGATCTCTCTATTGTCCTCTCTTACCACAGTGGTGACCTCTGATAATGGACATAAACGCAACTCTGACGACTATGATACGGCTTCACAGCAAGCCAGACCCTCTTCGAGTGTACCAACTAGCATGTCATCTATTCATGCCCTGGTATCCTCAGCTACAAGCGACTCGACTGCACGCTTCTGCTACTACTCACAGTCGTCGCCCCCTCGCTCGCCTCTTCGGCTCTGAGCGCTCTCGCTCGCTACACTGATTTATTTGTCAATAATTAATATCGCTCTTAGCAATATCAAATAGAGGTAACAAAGAGCTTCAAATCTAAGAAAGCAGCATAGCCCCTGGGTATTAAAGAAATCTAATTAAATATATTTTCTTACATTTATGTATTTATTTATTTTTAACGTAACTTATGAGTATTAGGATTCACTTTTAGCACCAAATTATTGTTTTGATTATACTCTTGCGTAGAAAAAAGCCACTGATATATATATTATATATATCAGTGCCAACGCCACGCCACTGATATACTATATATTATATATAGGAAAGTAAATTTTCGGTCAGCCGTTATTAAAATTGATCCGCAAAAAAAAATAAGCAGTTAAATCATTTGGCCAGCATACAAAGATTTGGCTGGCAATAAATAAAATTGGGCGGCAACTCTTGTTCAGCAAACAGTTTAAAAACGGTTAGCATTTTAACCAATATTAATCTGCTTTTTTTATCATTTGGCTGCCTAATAAACAGTCGAGCTGCAAAATAATTACTTGGGTAGCAAGATTTTACAATTGGTCAGCAGAGAGTTTAATTGAGATATACAGGGTGTCACTGTGATATATACTGGGTGTCACTGTGATATATACAGGGTGTCACTGTGTTATATACAGGGTGTCGCTGTGATAGATACAGGATGTCACTGGGATATATACAGGGTGTCACTGTGTTATATACAGGGTGTCACTGTAATGTATACAGACAGGGTGTCACTGTGATAGATACAGGATGTCACTGTGATATATACAGGGTGTCACTGTGTTATATGTATACAGGGTGTCACTGTAATGTATACAGGATGTTGCTGTGATATATACAGAATGTCATTGTGATATATGCAGGGTGCCATTGTGTTATATACAGGGTGTCACTGTGATAGATACAGGATGTCACTGTCAGCAGAGAAAACATGTCTGTAAGCAGTGTAATTGAAATATACAGGGTGTCACTGTGATATATACTGGGTGTCACTGTGTTATATACAGGGTGTCACTGTAATGTATACAGGGTGTCACTCTAAAACGAAACAGCTCCCAAAAATAGGTAGGTTAGGGTTATTTTTTTTTTGATGACCCTAAAACGAAACGGCTCCCAAAAATAGGTAGGTTAGGGTTATTTTTTTGATGACCCTAAAAACGAAACGGCTCCCAAAAATAGGTAGGTTAGGGTTATTTTCTTTTTGATGACCCTAAAAACGAAACGGCTCTCAAAAATAGGTAGGTTAGGGTTATTTTTTTTGCTGACCCTGAAAACGAAACGATACACGTTGTGAATAAATAATATAACTTCTACACATTATGAGATGTATAAAAAATCGAAATACCAATTTTATATGAGCCCATCACAGTGACACCCTGTATACATTACAGTGACACCCTGTATATAACACGGTGACACTATGTATATATCACAGTGACACCCTGTATATATCACAGTGACATCCTGTCCTGTATCTATCACAGTGACATCCTGTATATATCACAGTATCACTCTGTATCTATCACAGTGACACCCTGTATATATCACAGTATCACTCTGTATCTATCACAGTGACACCCTGTATATATCACAGTATCACTCTGTATCTATCACAGTGACACCCTGTATATATCACAGTTACATTCTGTATCTATCACAGTTACACCCTGTATATAACACAGTGACACCCTGTATATATCACAGTATCACTCTGTATCTATCACAGTGACACCCTGTATATATCACAGTTACATCCTGTATCTATCACAGTTACACCCTTTATATAACACAGTGACACCCTGTATATATCACAGTGACACCTGCTACTTGACAGCTGACAATTACCGAATGACAAAATGCGCACACGATTGGCGGCAGAATAGTTGCGCCCAGTTAGGTTTTATTGCCCCCTTTTTTTTGATGAACAAAATGAAATATTTTGCTTACCTACTGATTGCTTACCAAAATTTGATTTACCGTAGATCGCTTAATGCAGCTCAAATATTTAATTTGCTGACCAAAATAATTTAGAGCAGATCAGTATATCATTAATTGCAGCCTGATTTATAAATGTTTGCTTACCATAAGTTGCTTACCAACTAGCTATTTTGGCTGACCAAATACATATTTCTGCTGACCAAAATATGAATATTTTGCTGATCGATTAAATGATACCCTTATATATATCAGTGGCGTGGCGTTGAAGAAATCCTTGGGCGAGCCGGAGCAGCTTTAGCTTCAATTTTCTTTAAGAAAACTAGAATTAAGTGCTAATCTGCCTAATATTAGGCTAGCCGATGGGAATCGAGTTCTATAGACATGACGTCACTGATAAATGTATATATACATATACATTGGTACATACGCTGCAAAATAACCTGATTTGTTAATTAATATTTAGTACTTCATAGCAAGTGACAACCCTAACTTATAATTTTGAAAGTAAAAAATCTTGAAGGTTCCTTGGAAAATGCGTTCCATTTTTTTGGGAGAGGTTAACATTAACATAATATAATATAAAATCGTGAAATGGAATCCTAATAAATAACTATGTGCCCATAGAAAAATAAAAACCAAAATAGACAAAATCAACCAGAACTCGGCTGTTATTTACAACAAAATTCTGGTTTTTTTTCTAAAATATCCTAGATAATAGATAGTTTTATTTGAAGCCATGTCAATTATTATACGAAACTGATTTATTTTCGAGTTAAAATAATTTGGGTATCATTTAATCGATCAGCAAAATATTCATATTTTGGTCAGCAGAAATTTGTATTTGGTTAGCCAAAATAGCTAGTTGGTAAGCAACTTATGGTTAGCAAACATTTATAAATCAGGCTGCAATTAATGATATACTGGACTGCTCTAAATTATTTTGGTCAGCAAATTAAATATTGGAGCTGCATTAAGCGATCTACGGTTAATCAAATTTTGGTAAGCAATCAGTAGGTAAGCAAAATATTTCATTTTGTTCATCAAAAAAAAGGGGGCAATAAAACCTATTCTGTCGCCAATCGTGTGCGTATTTTGTAGTGTCCGACCGAAGATTCGGTTTCGGTTTCGGTTTCGGCCAGTTTCGGCCAAAAATCATGTTTCGGCCAGAGTTTCGGTTTCGGCCAAAAAGCAGCCGAACCTTTCGGCCGGGCCGAAACTTACAACATCGTACTTTCGGGTCACATTCGGGTAACGTAGGGTGCGCTCGGCACGGCTGACAATATGGCGTCGCTCGCCTAACTCCGCCGGCCACTGAATCAGTGCTCTTTGCTCGTGTAGTGATAGTGACGCTTGTGTTTGTTCCCCGAATAATCATCCTCCTGCCCTTATCCCATTTAATTGGGGTCGCCGCAGCATGTTTTTTTCCTTCCATACCTCTCTATCACCCGTCATCTCGTCACTCACTTCCTTTCTATTCATATCGTCTCTCACGCAGTCCATCCACATTCATACTTTATACCCTTCTAGTCACATGGTTATCATGCCTCCGCATAACATGTCCATACCACCGTAGTCGATTTGCCATTATAGCATTTCTTTTAATTTAATATAGACATGTATGATATTATAATTATCATATTTTAATAATAAACTTTTTTTTTATTATATACCATTTACTATTACCAATTCGCTGTCTCAGTATTACAGTTAAAGTAACATTTAAAAATTTTCACTTTTTAGGGAAGTTAAATTTTAAGTGTCACTATAGCAATGTTGAAATTTCATTCGAATAAATTTGAACGTAATATTAGGCCGGCGAGATGTTTCATTAATCTAGTATTTGGAAAGAACGGCCCACTGACATTTTTATTCAACGTTTTAATCACGTTTATAAAAGGTTCGGTTTCGGTTTCGGCCGAAACTAAAATCAAACCGAACCTTCGGTTTCGGTTTCGGCAAAAAAACATGTTTCGGTCGGACACTAGTATTTTGTCATACGGTAATTGTCAGCTGTCTAGTAGCAGGTGTCACTGTAATATATACAGGGTGTCACTGTGATATATACTGGATGTCACTGTGATATATACAGGGTGTCACTGTGATAGATACAGGGTGTCACTGTGTTATATACAGGGTGTCACTGTGTTATATACAGGGTGTCACTGTGATAGATACAGGATGTCACTGTGATATATACAGGGTGTCACTGTGATATATACAGGGTGTCACTGTGATAGATACAGGGTGTCACTGTGTTATATACAGGATGTCACTGTGATTATATACAGGGTGTCACTGTGATATATAATCAAAAAATATAACCCTAACCTACCTATTTTTGGGAGCCGTTTCGTTTTTAGGGTCATCAAAAAAAAATAACCCTAACCTACCTATTTTTGGGTGCCGTTTCGTTTTTAGGGTCATCAAAAAAAAACCTTAACCTACCTATTTTTAGGAGCCGTTTCGTTTTTAAGGCCATTAAAAAAATTACCCTAACCTACCTATTTTTGGGAGCCGTTTCGTTTTAGGGTCATCAAAAAAAATATATACAGGATGTCCCATAACTGACACGTGACAGTGACACTGGAGGTAGACCAGGTCAAGAGGTACCAAACCAACTTAACATGACCCCAGTAAAAGAGGCACGGTTTTTGAGTTATTGTCGAATTAAAGTTGTTCATGAATTTTGACCGTTTTTAACATTATTAGTGCCAGTGTGCACTCGGAAAGGTGTCAAGGTTAGTTTTTTTATGTGTACGGTAACATGAATTATTAATTAAGGTTACAGAAATGGTATTTTATACAAAAACTAAGTAAAACTGAAAAAAATACTAGTTTGATCTTGAATTAATTCACAGCGAAATTTAATTTCGACTTTGACCACCAGTAGTAAAAAAAAAATTACGGTCGGCGGGTCATGTTAAGTTGGTTTGGTACCTCTTGACCTGGTCTACCTCCAGTGTCACTGTGACGTGTCAGTTATGGGACACCCTGTATAACACAGTGACTTCTTCTTCTTCTTCGTGTGAAGGGATCAAAAATATTAATCTAAATTTTTCTTTGCCAGTATTTCGCCACCTCTATTCCTACAGAGTGACACTCTGTATATATCACAGTGACATCCTGTATCTATCATAGTGACACCCTGTATATAACACAATGGCACCCTGTTTATATCACAATTACATTCTGTATATATCACAGTGACACCCTGTATACATTACAGTGACACCCTGTAGTTAACACAGTGACACTCTGTATATATCACAGTGACACCCTGTATATAACACAGTGACACTCTGTATATATCACAGTGATATCCTGTATCTATCACAGCGACACTCTGTATCGGGAGTTCTCGTATTGTGTTTATATTGAATAATTCCACCAAATGAAGACATAAAATAAGGATGACCGCTTTTGAGGTCAAATTTCATACTGTGCACCACTACAAGAAAACCAGGTAAGTTCTTCCCGAGACTGATATTGGAGAACTCTTTTGACCTCAGACATGCTAACGCCACAAGCTTGATTTGTTGCTATTTTGTGAAAATTCATTAGGTATCCAAGGTTCGTTTCTTCACTTATTTGCTTCTAAAAGGAATGTTGACATAAGATAGTTTTCTTTTCACCTGAATAAACAAATGACACTCCTCTAGGTATGAGAGTAGGCCTGTGCTTAGCAGTGGTACGTGTATAGGCTTATGATTAGAGACCGAATTTGAAGTAGTGAACTCAATATTAGTATGGATATGACTATAATTTATAATTTTTTCTACACACAAAAATAATGTAACTTATCGGAAGAAAAAAGTTAAAACCTTTTTGGAAGCTTTTGTAAGTATTGGGCAAATATTATGATGATAATAAATAAAAACATTGTTTGTTAATTTTTGAATTAGTTTATTTTTAAGAGTACGTACGAACGTAGTCCCCTGTTTCCTCCCTGGATAATGCCAGTAGAGCAATCATTTTTTGTCCAAAAATCTATGACTACTATTGATATGTTCCTATGTTTTCCTTTTTACGATAAATTGATTCTCAAAAGAGATATTAACCTTCAAAAACCTAAAAAAAACGCCAGATTTTCCGCTGTGTTCACACATCCAGAAAACAAATTTGACTAAAATTATTAAAAAAAAGGAAAACATAGGAACACGGCCAAAGCCTTGCTTTAATGTTTAATGAAAAAATTAGTTAAATAGGTTAAGTTTTGGGGAAGAAATCAGGGGACTACGAAACGTTGTTTTCATGAAATTTAAAAGGTATTTTCGGTCCAAGCTGCAGTTGTCTCTATCGCGCTCTGCGGGTGAGAGGCGGGCAGTGCGGGATAGCGACACATTTTACAAATAACTAATTTTCAATTCTCTCGACCTTACTGTTTCCTCTTAAGTTCTTCTTCTTTAACATTTCTTCTGCACAATGCACAGTTAAAATTAAGACCTTATATAACCAACATGACATGTATTTAACAAATTGCACTAGTCATAACCATATTAATATTGAGATCGCTACTTCAAATCCGGTCTCTACTTATGATAATAAAACAAATAACAGATAATTTCGCGAGCCGATCATTTATTTCATAATTGATTATGGGTGGTACATTTTCTTGAATTATGGAAGTTCTTACAGGTCACACATTACGTACGTAACAAATTACAGCTTAATCTGTTAGAGCAAATTGGCTGTAGAGTCTGTGCGGAAAGAGAATAGGCGTGGCGAAAAACGGAACTAACCTAACCAGTATGGCAAATACGGTAGAAAAGCATTACAGCGCCCACAAATCTAAATCCTATTCTCTTTCCGCACAGACTCTAACAGTCGGACAGACAAGCATACACACGAGCGATCCTATAAGGCTTTTTTTTATTTGAAGGTACGGATCCTTAAAAAGGCCCATACAAAAAACTATGCAATTATCAGTTTTAATAACTAAGACCTCGGCATTGTAACACTACAATTCTTTGCGTGGTCTAAATCTCAGCCAGTTTCCTCCCGTTACCGACATTCGGAAGCCATTTTTGACGGACAGACGGGGCGGTATGTTGGTCTTCTCGCACGGCGACAGCTCCATATGCAGCAGCACCTGGTACGCCATCACCTTAACCTCGCACAACGCAAATCTTGATGCTAGATAACAATTCAAAGTATATAATCGGCGTCACTACCCATCTGTAGTGTAACCCAAATATCAATACGCATTGAAAATTAATACACTCACCAATACAATTTCTCGGCCCCGATCCAAAAGGCATGTAAGCTAGTGGGTCGATGTTGTGTTTGTTTTCATCAGAGAAGCGCTCTGGGTCAAACTTCTCCGGGTCAGGGAAGTGTTTGGGGTCACGATGGTACGCCCAGATCGGTATCTGCACAGCTTCTCCTTTGCGAATCTATAGAAGAAAGAAAAAAATAACACTTGATACTCTCGCGCTTCGAACACATAATAAATTTGTTTACGGCCTTAGTGCGATAAATATGAATTTACCTTTAATAAGCTAGACCATTAAAAAAAAGCTATTTAGTCCGTCAGTTAGATTATATAAAGACATTGTACACGATTTTTTTCTTTTGTTTGCTTAGAAATATCTAGTGACGTCACTCATTGGTACAATTTTCACCTATAGGAGTGACGTCACAAGGCCCCACTCCGGAAGTTTGATGATGACCTTTCTCGATTTTTAATAATTTGATGAGCCAAAGAATACCTGTCCCATATTTTTCCATAATCTATCTGACGGACTAAATAGAATGATATTTTTTTAACCCAGTCGTCACCCCTATTGACATCTGGCCCCTATTTCACCACGCCGACAGGTGCGACAATTGTCACAAAAAAGTGACAATTGTCAAGAATTCGTGATTATTGTTGTTTCACAAGTTTCGACATTTTACAAGCGATATTTCACCACCCCGACAGGTGCGACAATAGTCACAAAAAAATGACATTTGTCACAAAAACAGTGACATTTGTCAAAAAGTCGTGATTATTTTTGTTTCACAAGATTTTACAATTAAACCGTATGTCGAAAACTGCCAGGCACAGACCATTATAACATTACAAGACATAAGGAAGGTCATTCTAGTCGGTCGGTTCTCCACACAAACGAAAAAGTGTCATCATTTTGCTTTCACGACAATAATCATGGTTGAAATGTATTTCATTTTATACCTGTGATATATGTGGGTACTTTATAAGACCATATACATGTAAGAGGGTAGTTTTATATTCCTTTGTCTCGGATTAAATATTGGAGCGAACGGACGTGTGTTATTCCTGCAACCCTTAACCTACGGAGGCACCCTGTCTCATATTTCTCAGTGGCGACGATTTAATTGAACTTTTACGCGTGATTAGTATCCAGTGTTTGTGCGCGTTAGCGATAACAAGGACAATGTCAATAGGCAAAATAGGCGAGTTCAACATCGAGTCGGACAATTGGCAGTTATACGTGGAGCGACTTGAACAGTATTTCGTGTGTAATAGTATTAAAGCGGAGTTACAAGTGCCTACGTTAGTGACTGTGATTGGGGCCGAGTGTTATGAGCTGTTAGTAAACCTGTGTACGCCAGATAAACCTACCGCAAAGACATTCGCGCAATTAACGGACATTTTAAAAAAACACTTACAACCGAAACCGAGTATTCTGGCCGAGCGGTACAAGTTTAGGCATAGGAAACAGGGAGACGACGAGTCAATCTCTAATTATGTGGCGGTTTTAAAAAAAATGTCCAAGACTTGTGATTTTGGGGCAGGGCTCGGAGAGAGCCTAAGGGACCAGTTTGTGTGTGGAATACGCAGCGAGACAGTTCGACAAAGACTTTTTGCGGAGGATGAATTGGATTTTGTGAAGGCATTCAATCTCGCGGTCAGTATGGAGGCGGCGGAGAAGGACGCGGCGATAGTCGAGGGGCGGCGGAAGCCGGTCAGTGATGAACCGGTGTCCTGTCAGGCTATAGCGGCAGGGGCAGCGCGGCGGCCGAGCGCGGCGGGCCGATTTCGGGAGCAGGGCGCCGAGCGCGGCGAGAGCGCCGGGGGCGGCGGGCGCAGCGCTCGCGCCGATGTCCGGCGGCCGGCGGCGGCGGCACCGTGGGCAGGTCGGCGGAGCTCGGACTGCAGCGCGTGTGGCGGCGCGCACGACGCGGCCGCCTGCCGGTTCGCGCGCTATGTTTGCAGGATTTGCAATAAGCGGGGGCACTTGAAGCGAGTGTGCCCATGCTTGACGGATAACCATAATGCGGAGATTTGGAACCAGTGTGATCAGCAGCGGTCGTGTAGTGATGATAGTAACCTGAGTGACGAGGTAATTATAACAGTTAACCAGTTATCAGTAACGGCGTACAAGCCGATTGTAATTAAAATTAATGTGCAGGGCAATGACCTAAACATGGAGTGTGACACGGGTAGCGCCATATCGTGTATTAGTGAGGAGGTGTACGATAAATTGTTTTCGCATATGAAGATGGATAATTGTAATCTGAGATTGCGTTATTATACAGGGGAACTGGTAAAACCTTTAGGTTTAGTAAAACCATTAGTAAGATATAAGGATCGACAGAAATATTTAGAGTTGTATGTAATCAAAAATGGTAAAACCATGTTGATAGGCCGACAGTGGTTGGTCGAGTTAGGGATTCAAGTACCTATACCCCACGGAACTCATTGTAGTGTCAATAGCGCGAGTGTAACCCAAGAGGAGTTTAATTTGTCGGAATTCAGTTCCAGATTTTGTAACGTGTTTGCGGACGGTTTGGGGCGGTTCACCGGCGGTCGCGTGAGCATACACTTGCGGCCCGAGGCGCGGCCGGTGTTCCTGCGCGCGCGCCCGCTGGCGTATGCGCTGCGCGCGCCGGTGGAGCGCGCGCTGGACCAGCTGGTGCGCGACGGCGTGCTCACCCCCGTCGACCGCTCCGACTGGGCGACACCAATTGTTCCGGTGATGAAAAAGGACGGTACCGTAAGAATTTGTGCTGATTATAAGCTAACTTTAAATAAAATGCTGGAGGTCGATCGATATCCGTTACCTAGGGTGGAGGACTTATTGGCACGGCTGTATGGGGGGCAGCGATTTAGTAAAATCGATTTGTCGCAGGCGTACGCGCAATTTGAGCTCGATGACTCTAGGAAATACACCGTAATTAACACTCATAAAGGGTTGTTCCGATATAATCGTCTCGTTTACGGGCTCGCGTCGAGCCCGGGGTTATTTCAGAGACGATTAGAGCAAATGTTTGCGGATTTGCCCCACGTAGGTGTATTTCTTGACGACGTCATAATTACGGGCAGCGACACCAAATCACATGCGGATAATTTAATTAAAGTGTTTGAGCGCTTACAGGCATACGGTTTACGGGTAAAGAAAGAAAAGTGTGCGTTCTTTGCGAAATCAATTAATTATTTAGGTCATGTGATTAGTGAGGACGGTGTGCACACGTGTCCTGAAAAAGTAAAAGCCATAGAGAGCGCGCCAGCGCCGCGAAATGTGTCCGAATTGAGAGCCTTTATAGGAATGGTGATGTATTATGCAAAGTTTGTAAGTAATGTGAGTAGCATTTTGGCACCATTATATAATCTATTAAAAACCGGGGTAAAGTTCGTTTGGTGCGGAAAGTGCCAATTCGCGTTCGAGGCGATTAAAAAGGCTCTCGGTTCGAGTGAGGTACTAACACACTACTCGGAAGACCTGCCGCTGGTGTTGACAGTGGACGCGTCCGCGGTGGGCGTGGGGGCGGTGATCTCTCACGTGACGGGGCGCGGGGAGAGGCCCGTGGCGTATGCGTCGCGTACGCTGACGGCAGCTGAACGCGCGTATGCTCAAATAGACAGGGAGGCGCTGGCGATTGTGTATGGAGTACGAAAATTCCACCAGTATTTATATGGTCGCAAGTTTACACTACGGACGGATCATAAGCCCTTGACGCATATTTTGGGGGATAAAGTAGGAATCCCAGTAATGGCGGCGTCGCGAATTCAGCGTTGGGCGGTTCTATTGTCGGGGTACGAGTACCAAATAGAATATGTAGCATCGAAAAACAATTGTGCGGATGCATTATCGAGGCTACCGCAGGGTAGGAGCGCGGCAGGCTGTCAAAACGAATTAACGTATCTGAATTTTGTAGAAAGCTTCCTACCGGTAACAAATCACGAGGTACAGGTTGCGACTACTAAAGACAAGGTTTTAAGTAGGGTGATAACTTACGTACAGTCAGGGTGGCCAGCTTCCTGTCCAGATGACGAAATCAGTCCGTATTTCACGAGGAGACACGAGTTATATGTGGATCGCGGGTGTTTGATGTGGGGATATCGGATGGCAATACCCAGCTCCTTGCGCGAGACCATACTTAAGCAGTTGCATGTTGGTCACATGGGTATAGTCAAGACGAAGTCCTTGGCACGCAGTTACGTGTGGTGGCCCAATGTGGACGCAGATGTGGAGGCGTTGTGTAGGGAATGCGAGACCTGCGCGGCGGAGGCGCCCGCTCCTCCACGGGCTACACCTAGTCCTTGGCCCTATTCTACTCAGTCCTGGACTAGGGTTCATGTAGATTTTTTGCAGTACCGAGGTAAAACGTATTTGATTATCGTAGACTCGAGTTCGAAGTGGATCGAAGCGTGTGAAATGGCGCGGACGACTGCGGCTGCGGTTATAAAGGAGTTGAGGGCGACCTTCGCCCGTTTTGGGCTGCCTGTCGTCTTGGTGTCGGATCAAGGGCCACCTTTTACGAGTAAGGAGTTTAAGCAATTTTTAACACATAACGGTATAGAACAATCATTTTCCCCGGCGTACCATCCGGCGTCTAACGGAGCCGCAGAACAAGCGGTCAAGTTATGTAAACGAGCGATTAAAAAGGCGGCTAGGGACGGGGTAGATTTCGAAACGGCGTTGCAAGCGTATCTTTTAGCATATAGGAATTCCGTACATAGTACCACGGGTGAGACTCCGGCAATGCTTCTGCAAAAACGGAATTTACGTTCGAGGTTAGATTTATTACGCAGCGACCGAGCGTTGGAGGGCAGGGTGCGCGATGCCCAGCGCCGTCAGGTGGAGGCCGCGCATGGCCCCACGCGCCACCTGGCCGCGGGGGATACAGTGTGGTCGCGAGTATACACGGGTGCGGATAAATGGGTAAAGGGCACCATTGTAGGCAAGGAGGGTTCACGGCGCTACACGCTAGATAACGGAGACGGTCGACTTCTAGTGAGGCATTTAGATCAAATAAGGCGCAGATCAGTTCTGTCAAGCGTACCATGTCCTAGGAGCCGGGGGGTCGACGGGGGTGAGCAGGCGGAACAATCGCGGGAATCAGTGGTACAACCGGGTGGTGCGGTGGATATGGGTAAGGATGTACCGGAAGCGGTCATAGAAGAGGAAGTACCGGGGGTACTACCGAGCGTAGGTCCGGGTGAAGACGCGATAGCCGTTCCTTCTCCATGTCCCCAGCCACCCGCGCGATCGCCGGTGGTGTTGAGACCGTTACCTAGTCGTAGTCGTAAACCTATGTTGGAGATAGATTAAGTAATAATATTTTAGGCTTATATAAACCTTTAGTTAAGATGAACATTTTAGTACTATGTGATTTAGTGGGGAGGTGTGATATATGTGGGTACTTTATAAGACCATATACATGTAAGAGGGTAGTTTTATATTCCTTTGTCTCGGATTAAATATTGGAGCGAACGGACGTGTGTTATTCCTGCAACCCTTAACCTACGGAGGCACCCTGTCTCATATTTCTCAATACCTTGTTACTTGATACAGTTTGTCTACGCGATACATCATGTGACAGTCAGTGCCACCTATTAACATCATTTGTGCCTAAACTCATAAATATTTCATTTCGTTTCGCGGAGACAAACTGTATTCTATCTATGAAATAAAACAAACATAATTAATGCTGTGGAAACGCATGATGCCCCATTTTTAAGGTTCCGTACCCAAAGGGTTCCAATGGAATCCTATTATTAAGACTGCGCTGTCCGTCTGTCACAGGGTTATTTTTTGAACTGTAGTAGGTAGACATAATAGTTCAGTCATTATAGATTTTGACCCGAGAATAATTAGTGCTTGGATTTTTTTTTCTTAGGTCCCTCGGGGGGGGGTCACAGGGAGTGTAAATTCAAAAAGTAGACTGAATCAGGCTCCTGCGTATATGTGACGTCCTACGTGAAAAGGTACCTTATGAGGGTTTCTAGTTACGGAGATATGAACGGTTTTGTGAAATCCTTCAAAATCATCATTTTTTTCTTTTATGCAAAATTGTAAAATATAGGAATAGACGTGTATTTGTAGCTTGGTTTCACTGCTGTACGTTAATTTTTTCTATATAAAAATTGGGTTCAAAGTTTAGTAGAAAAGGTACCTTATGGCGGATCACAAACAAAAATGATAAAGCTGTTGATAAAATTTACTAGCAACTTTTGCTTATTTCTTTTTTATACCACGACGGTGGCAAACAAGCATGCGGCCTGCATAATGGTAAGCAAAAATTTTCGAAATGATCCTAGAAAGCTGAAAATTTGGAAGGAAAGGGCCACTGGGTGCCACAGATTCGGAATTGAAAAAAAAATAAAAACAAATACATTTGTATATCGTTTTTTTAAATTTTTAATTATTAAACATTTTTTTAAAACAGGTAAAAAAGTGTTTTTGACGAATCGTATAACTTTTTGACCATTTTTAGAAAGACCTTGTTTTTTTAAAAAAATTGACAAAAATAAAAAAAAAACACTGGCGAATGCCCATCATTTTTGACCATTTTAGAAAAAGTTTTTTAATTTTTTTTTCAAAAAAACTTACAAAAATAGACTTTTTTTGCGGTTTCTATAATTTTTTACCACTTTGTCATGTTTCCCTTTCAACCTTTTTAGAAAAAGTCTTAAAAACATTTCTTTTTTAAACATAAAAACGTGTTTTTGGCGAATCGTGAAACTTTTTGACCATTTTAGAAAAGCCTTGTTTTTTTTCAAAAAAATTACAAAAATAAAAAAACACTTTTTGGCGAATGCCTATCATTTTGACCATTTTAGAAAAAGGTTTCTATTCATTTTTTCGAAAAAATTACGAAAAAAGACATTTTTTGGCGGTTTCTATAATTTTTGACCACTTAAGAAAATGAATCTTTTTAATTTAAAACATGCTAAAATCCACGACGAACACTTCTCACAACTATTCGAACGAAAAGGTAAGCAAATACTGCTCATGCCGGCCGGCTGAGACTCCGAGCGGCCAGCAAGACCGAGAGAGAACGATACGTAAAGTGTTGGTGAGAGTAGGACAGATGCGTGGCCGTACTGGCGGTGTAGCCAAAATAATACCCCGGCACGGCGGTATGACGGACAAAAACTGAGCAAGTTACGACAAGTATTTCTAACATTTTTAAATTACACCGCCATAAAGTACCTTTTGTACTAAACTGTAGAAGCATATTATTCAGCCTTTAATTCGCCTATAACAAAAATAAAGATAGGCAAAGACGTGTCGTAACATATAATTTACTAAATGGAATTACATTATAAAAAAAACACAATTTTTACACAACATTGAATATCTCCGTAACTAGAAACCCTCATAAGGTACCTTTTCACGTAAGACGTCACATTTGAGAATTACTCTTAATTGGTCAAGATTTTAAGTAAATTTCTAATAACCTTTTTTCTTCAGTTTTCTGTCTTAATACAAGATTTGTCGATAAATAATGTAAATATCGTGCCATACTGTAATTATCAATAATTTTTGCTTATGGCCCGCCATAAGGTACCTTTTCTCAAATGTATGGGAATAATTTGTGATTTTTACGTAACTTCAATCGCTTATAAATAAAAAAATACGACTTGTAGAATAATAATGACACTTTTGAGATACTTGTGTAGACTGATTAAATATAATTTAGAACTCATTATACGAAAATTGTGAATATTATAGGAATGATGAAACATATAATAAAAATGACATTTTAATTAAAATAAAAATATTTCGTTAACAATGTGATTTTATTTCTATCCCAAAATGTGCAGTCTAATATCTCTAACTATATACAATGGTTCAGATTACAATATGTTAAAGAACAGGCCGAATTTTTTTTTTTTTAATTTCGTTCTCATAAGCGACTTGCTCTAATCAAAGGCTGATTTTTCACGACCTGGAAGTCACATTAAAAAAACCATTACTGATTTCCAAAGAAAAATACCTTGAGATACATAATCAATCATCATCTCCATAACTTCCAACGGGAACATACTTAAAATTAGTTTTAAACTTCTTTTGTCGATTTCTCAAAAGTGCAATTTTAGCATGTGCAGGTTTGATGTTTTTTTAAAAAAAAAGTATGGGACTTAGGGTCGTGATTCTTTTTGTATTAGATAGCTTATTTAACACAGATTTAGGATCTGTGCTTAACTCAATACCAACCATAAGGTACCTTTTCCCGTGGAACGTCACATATTCGAAAAACGGTTTTTCTTGAATAACTGGGCCATTTTTAGGGTTCCGTAGCCAAAATGGCAAAAACGGAACCCTTATAGTTTCGTCATGTCCGTCCGTCTGTCTGTCCGTATGTCACAGGCATTTTACTCAAAAACTGCACGGTGGATATTGATGAAATTTGGAATATAGGTGTCTTGTATGAGCCGCTACTTAGTTTGGTAGTTAAATAATTACAATAAATATTTTTAGGGGGGGGGCACTCCATACATGTTACAGAAGCTACAATTTTTTTTTTCAGAAAATATCAACGTGTGGTACATAGTTCGACAGCTCTTTTAAAAACACATTAAGGTTTTTAAGTAATGTTTTTGATTAAGTGAATAGCTTTGGAAATAATCGCTCCGAAAGTTGTGAAAATTGTGCCCCCCCCCCCTCTATCTTCTAAACCGTGTGTACGAAAAATATAAAAAAAATTACAAAGATAACGCTTAATTAATACTTTCAACGAAAATTATTTTCAACAAGATCGGATTAACCGTTTTTGAGTTATTGCCGATAAACTGCGCGTCTCAACAAAAGGACGTAATTGCTATGAAGATTCGCTCTTTTGTTGTTGTACTTTTTACATCGTATTTTTTAGCTTATAGTTACGGCTATGGAACCCTACACTGAGCATGGTCCGACATGCTCTTGGCCAGTTATTGATTTTTACAGTAAAACCGTAAGGACAAAAATTGTAGGAAATTTGATTCTCTACACGTTTGGTCCACACAATTTTTCTTCTAGGATCGATATTTTGGCAATTAAATTTGAAAAAAGCGACAAATTCAAAATATTTTCATCATCTCCTTTATTTTCAACTTTACGACATAAATGAACGTGGGCTATAAAATTTTCACAGAATGTGTATTTCTTTTGCCACTATAACAACAAATTAAATAAAAAAGGGTCTACATACAAGAAACATGTTTTTTGTTTTTGCTCGAAGGCGGTACAAAAATCTTCGTGTGCGAATCCGACCAAGTGCGGACTTGGCCGGTTTTTATTTATATGAAAAACCGACCGTTACTAATGACCTACATACAGTCAAGGAATTTAATTTCCTACCCATTTCATTCAAATGTTGTTGAGCATTCACGGTGCAATAAGATTGAAATTTATATTTTAGTAATAGTAATTAAATGTCAATACGTATTATTTGTCACTGCATATTACAGATAATCTCTTTGCGAAGTCATTTGCTCATCTAATTACGAATACTTGTCAGTTGGTGTCAGTGTCAATCGAGAAAATTTTAAAATAATTCCGAATCCAGATTCCGGAAAGTCTACTGCAAACGTCGATAATCTAAATTTCGTTATCTGTGTTCCTTTCATTCGAATATTGCAAGAGCGAGAAAGATGGACTTTCTTCGAATTTCGATTCCGCGGTTGTCGTCCTTTTTTGGTAGTGCCTTGACGTTCCACCATGTCAACATGTCAACGTTGTTAATCTGTTACCTAGTTACTGACACAAAACAATGCGTGTGATATGTCAAAGTAACGTCGTACTCTAGCTAGCTCTTATGATGACAGTATGTTATACGATATTGGACCTTAGGTGGGTTGGAAATTAAATTCCTTGACTGTACAAACAAGAAGAAGGTATACACTTTATGACATCTAATGTTGTTGAAATAAGTAGTTTGATACATTTTGTCTGCGCAAAACAACATGAGAAATCCCAAGAAGCCACAAAAGCATGCCATCGGCTGTTGATGCACCTATGAAACTAGAATTAATTAAAAGTATTTTCTTTTTGCTTTTTGAGACTTCTCATGTTGTATCGCGCCAAATATATCAAATCATGAAATTAATCACAGTTCAGTCAAAATGTATGATTATGATGTTAACTTTCATTGTTAACCTTCTTATTATTTGAATAGCGAACCGAACGATTCGAATTATTTTATGCTTTTTCTACCGTCCTAGTCTAAAAGGCGACTTTTTGCTATGGAAGTTCATAGTAAAAAGTCGCCTTTTAGACTAACTAGGACGGCAGTTTTATAGTATTCATTATTACAGTAGAGTGGGGTAGCCCAATAAAAAATACAAAACTTCCGCTGGAAAGGCACGTGTTGGAACTACTCTACTACTACACTTAGCTTTTCGGCGAAGGAAAAACATCGAGAGGAAACCTGCAAATGTATATAAAGAAATTCAAAGGTGTATGTGAAGTACCCGCACTGGGCCAACTTGGGGACTACAGCCCATTCACTCTCATCAATGGGAGCAGGCCTATGCCCAGCAGCGGAACATAATTATATAGGCGAATGATGATAAATTATTAGAAATGGAGTTTGTGGGAAAGGGTTAGTTTTTACATTTAGGTAACGGTATTCGTATACACTGAAAAAAATGATTTCTAACTGTGTGCTTTTTTTGCACAGTTAAAATTTACACAGTTAAACTAACTATTTACACAGTTAAACTAACTTATATTTCAGTAAGAATTAATGATTTTACGAGGTTAAAATAACTGAAAAAAAACAGTTAGGGACAAACTGTTATAACAACTGATTAAACAATTAAAGTAAGTCATTGGTCAGTAATAACAACGTATCATAAACAGTAATTTTAACTTTTCACACAGTAACTAAGTATTTTACTGCGAAAACAGTTACTTTTAAGACCAAAAACAGTTATGTTTACTGTTTAAAACGTTGCATATAAATAAATGATAAGTAAACATTACGTTTCGTTACAGTTACTATAATTTTTCATACAATTATATTGTGTTTAACTGTTTACAAAGTTACTTTCACTGTTCAAAACATTTACTTTTACTGTAGAAACATTTCCTTCCAAATGATTGATAAGTAAAAATAACCTTTCGCTGCAGTTGTTTTAACGTTGGCACAACGTTACAGATACAACAAGCAAATGTAATGTTTAAACATTTAATTTTACTGATTGAAAAAGTTAGGATCAAGTATAGGACCAGTAATAATAATGCATCGTTACAGTTACTTTAAGGTTTCAAACAGTTACAGTCATAACCAGTATATTTAAGTGTTTAAACATTTACTTTAACTGTTTGAAAGATTTAATTCCAAATTATTGATAAGTAAAAATAACCTTTCGCTGCAGTTGTTTTAACGTTGGCACAAAGTTACAGATACAACAAGCAAATGTAATGTTTAAAACATTTAATTTTACTGATTGAAAAAGTTAGGATCAAGTATAGGACCAGTAATAATAATGCATCGTTACAGTTACCTTAAGATTTCAAACAGTTACAATAATAACCAGTATATGCAAATGTTTTAACATTTACTTTAACTGTTTGAACAATTTACTTCCAAATGATGGTGATAAGTAAAAATAACCTTTCGCTGCAGTTGTTTTAAGTTGGCACAAAGTTACAGATACAACGAGCAAATGTAATGTTTAAACATTTAATTTTACTGATTGAAAAAGTTAGATGTAAATAAAGGAGCAGTAAAAATAATGCATCGTTACAGTTACCTTAAGGTTTCAAACAGTAACAATTATAACCAGTATAAGCAACTGTTTAAACATTTACTTTTACTTTTTGAACAATTTACTTCCAAATGATGGTGGTAAGTAAAAATAACCTTTCGCTGCAGTTGTTTTAAGTTTGCACAAAGTTACAGATACAACGAGCAAATGTAATGTTTAAACATTTAATTTTCCTGATTGTAAAAGTTAGATGTAAATAAAGGAGCAGTAAAAATAATGAATCATTACAGTAACCTTAAGGTTTCAAACAGTAACAATTATAACCAGTATAAGGAACTGTTTAAACATTTACTTTTACTTTTTGAACAATTTACTTCCAAATGATGGTGGTAAGTAAAAATAACCTTTCGCTGCAGTTGTTTTAAGTTGGCACAAAGTTACAGATACAACGAGCAAATGTAATGTTTAAACATTTAATTTTACTGATTGTAAAAGTTAGATGTAAATAAAGGAGCAGTAAAAATAATGAATCGTTACAGTAACCTTAAGGTTTCAAACAGTAACAATTATAACCAGTATAAGGAACTGTTTAAACATTTACTTTTACTTTTTGAACAATTTACTTCCAAATGATGGTGGTAAGTAAAAATAACCTTTGCCTGCAATTATTTTTACGTCACCCCAGGCCGTAAGTTGAATTTACCGCCCACTACGGGGGCAGAAAATCCTACTTCCTGGGCAGGGAGAGACGTAAAACTTTGTACTCACCACGGGCGGTAATAAAGAAATCCTCAGATCGCATATTTATCGCCCTTGCCTTCGGCTCGGGCGTCAAATAACTGCGATCTGAGACGTTCTTTGTTTCACCGCCCTAGGTAAGTAATGTACTATAACGTTGGCACAAAGTTACAAATACAACTGTTACGTCGTAATATTAACTTAGGCGACATCTAGCGTTAATGCTGGATATTTTCGAGACATTTTCCAATACTCGCTCTGTCTGTGTAAGTTTAGTCCTTGTATGTTCGAACAGATGGCGTCGTGGTTACGCCATTTCGTTTAGTGATTTGATTATTTCGTATTATTTTAATGCCTAAAATATAAATAAATAGCTCATGTATTATCGTTGCTTCGCTGCTCACTCTCTTAAAATATAGGTTTTGAGAATCGTCTCAGCGTTATTGTGTAACATGTAAGGGTGTGTCACCGTAGTCTCTTGGGATTCATACTGCATTTACGCGTAAAGCACAACAATGGGTTAGACGACTAAAAAAATCTGTTTAATCCGTCAGTTAGATTATTAATAGTAGTAATAGTACATTGTGCACCGAGGGTAGTAAGAAGGGATTTACTAACGAGAGTCTATTAGAAGCCCGACGCCGTAGGCGGAGGGCTTTTAATGACTCGAGTTTGTAATCCCCTTAAGGTGGGTTTAGACTAAACGAACAAAGAGCTAGAACCAGAGTAGAGCATTCATTCTTGATCTTTTAGTGTTAACAAAAGTTCGTTCTCAGCGTTTACACCGCACGAATATCAGCGAGCAAGAATGCAACCCAAGAACTAGGATTCGAGAGCATATGCTCTAGAGATGTTTAGATCAGGCGAACGAGTGCTCGTTGCTCATTCGTCGGGTGTCTGTGGACTATGTACACTAAACTAGTATTGTCATTGCAAGTTCTTCATTTATCATCCTGACTCAATTGTGTTTTTATAATTTACAAAAGTCGAATCCCACAGACACCTGGTATTTTGGTAAGCTTCTACATATAAGCAGTAACAATTTTTCTTGAGACCATTCCATAATTACAACGATAGCGTGGCGAGGTCAAGTCCCTCGAGCACTAGAACGCTTTGAAGAGACCGCTCCCCGAAGCGAGCAGGTCCGAACACGAGCGAACGCGCTCGGCGACTGTTCGTACGCTCGTCCGTGGTTTACATCAAGCGAGCGAGCATTCCACGAGCATTCTTAGAATCTTCGCAAAATAAGGAAGAACAACGAAAGAATGCTCTGTCTCTGTTTACACACAACGAATTTGGTAGAGTGGGGGTAGAATGAGCATTCGCTTGTTTGGTCTAAACCCACCTTTACTGCCCGTGGCACACACAATGTTTTTCATCACATTTGCGAGGAAAATAAAATAAGACAAAAATAAAATTATTTACTGTCAACTTATTCATATAGTCTTCCACAGATAATGCTAAGAACTGCGTTTAGTTTTCAAACTTGACAGGCAGTACCGACAGATTGTACCGATTTTAAAAATAAAATTTTAAACTAAATTATTTTAATTGCATAACACAATATATAATTTTTGTATACACTAAAATGGGTTTTGTAGCCAAGTTTTGAAAATGTGAAATAAGCCTTGGCTGATTTGAAACCTCCTTAGTCTGAAATGACGTACGGGTAGCTTCTATATTTTAAAACTAAACTCATAACTCCCTCGGGAGTTATAGATTTTCATACAGTTTTTCTTCCCGTGGGAGTTATAGATTTTTATAAACCACGGGAGGTAAAACGGCTCGAGCTGGTCTATAAGCCCGCGTGTTATAACACCCTTTACGAGCAAGTGTGATGAAAAAAATATAATACACGTATTTTTTCTTTTATTTTACAAACAAAAAATGACGAGGATAGAACGCTTAGAAGTTTCGAGTGACGTCACTCTTAGGTACAATTTTCACCTAGGAGTGACGTCACAAGCCCCCACTCCAGAAGTTTGATGATCTATATTTTTTTATATTTTGATAAACCAAAAAATACGTGTCCCATATTTTTCCATAATCTAACTGACGGACTAAATAGAAATAACTAAGTATTTTACTGCGAAAACAGTTACTTTTAGGTCCAAAAACAGTTATGTTTACTGTTTAAAACGTTGCATATAAATAAATGATAAGTAAACATTACGTTTCGTTACAGTTACTATAATTTTTCATACAATTATAGTGTGTTTAACTGTTTACAAAGTTACTTTCACTGTTCAAAACATTTACTTTTACTGTAGAAACATTTCCTTCCAAATGATTGATAAGTAAAAATAACCTTTCGCTGCAGTTGTTTTAACGTTAGCACAAAGTTACAGATACAGCGAGTAAATTGAATGTTTAACCATTTAATTTAACTGACTGAAACAGTTATAATCAAATAAAGGAACTAGTAAATAATGCAGCGTTATAGTTATTTTAAGGTTTCAAACAGTCGCAATAAAAAACCCGTATGATTAACCGTTTAAATATTTACTTCATCTCTTATATCTTTACGTCATATCTGGCCATAAAGTAGGAATTACCGCACGGAGTGACGTAAAATATTGTACTTTCCACACTGGCGGTAATAAAGAAAGCCTCAGATCGCATATTTATCACCCTTGCCTGCGTCAAATACATACCTGCGATCTGAGACATTCTTTGTTTTACTGCCTTAGGTAAGTAATATACTATTATTTATAATTATGTGGTAATTATAGATAATAGTACATAAGTAGTAAAAACATACATACTAGTGGTTTAATATCCCTTGAAGAAATGTATACCCTCATCTGTTATAAGTAATATAATAATGACTAATATTACATAATCCTGACCGAAGCAGTTAAATAAGATAAATACTGTGTAAATACTAAGTAACTTTTTTGGGTCCATTACCCTCATGTGTTATTCATAATAGTCGAGTATTCGCTGGGAGAATATGACTCAAGCAGCAAAAAAAACCGGGGTTTTCTACTCTCAGCCTGGACTGCTATGAGGTTGCCTGGTTTGAAGAGGTATATATAAGTATGTACCTATTAGGTAGGTATAACAGTGCATCAGACACTACGCCTTTGTCCCTAGACTGACCGCCCTTTTGCTTTGAACAGTTTGAACGTTAATTAAACAAAAATATCAATAACGCGGTAATAATATAGGTAAGTAACGCCTGACTCAATCAATCTGTTTGATTGAACGTTATTTGTATTATTTAATTTTGCATCCAGTTTGTTCTGTCAGGTAGACAGAATGCTTGATTGTCACTCGGTAGTATAGAAATACCTGCAAATAATTAATCTAGTTAAAAAGTTACTAATGTTACTATGTATCATCTTTAAAAACTTAATATCACAAAACAAACAATATTATAAAGTGCGCGCGCGCTTCAACACCCAAAATTTAAACTTTCCCGACAAAAATTGAAAATAAATACATCGCGATATGCGACGCGCTACAAAACACGGAATTTGACCTTGCTTGCAAATGCCGGCGCACATCGTCACCACCCCTGCGAGCCCCTGGGCGAGCTCGGCTCGGCGACAATACCGCTTTTTATTCTCATCAGGAACGTTATCATTTCGTTCTTCATCACTTAGCGATCACCGAAATATTCCGTTCCGTTCCATCAAAATACCGGTTGTAGGTAGCACGAACGGAGTAAAATAACGGTATTTCAACGAAATAAAACCGTAATTCGATACCGGTTCCGAGCCCTGAGAAAAACTAAGAAATTAAAGAAATTGCGAAAAAAACCCCAAACTTGTTAAAAACCAAATCATAACGAACGCGAACCAACTTTTATGCATTAAATATACCTACTTTGCTTTAAATACAACTTGCTCGAGCGCCGCGCCGGCGGCGTGGCATACCGCCCCGCCCGCCCCCGGCCCCGCTCGAGAGTCGAGCGAGTTGTTTTTTGAGTTAGTCTCCTAACGACTTCTAAAGGAACAAGTCACGCGTCACGCGCAGCGCGCACGTACATACGTGTAAGTACCTAGTCTATAGAAATCATTGTTTGGCGTCAGTGAAGTGCTTGGTTATTATGGAAGAAAATTTGCCTAACGTATCAACTTTGCTGGAGAGTTGGGGCTTTGATAAATATATTGAATTGTTTCGTGGTAAGTAGCTATAATGTCTTATTATAATTTGTAACCAGTATTGCCTACTTTCAACCCTCTACACACACTTGCTCATAACTACGATACGAATTACGATATAGCTTTCCGGACAGTTATTATAACTGTGCAAAACAGTTAGGACATCTGGTAAGGTTTCATTAGAATATACTTAGATGCGGATGCACCTTGAAACGTATTTGCTATAAATAGTCCAACTGCCATACTTTCAGACAAGTTTTAAAAATCTTCAGTTGTCAGTTAATAATTATTTAGCCTAACTGTTTGCAAACAAGTGTACAGGTGGGTTTATATAGTTTGAATCCTAATAGTGAGTGTTATTAGTGTTACCTAGGGGGCCGCCCTCGCCGCCGCGAGCACCTCTGTATGAGGGTCGTGTTGTCGAGTAACGTATCGTCGTCAAAATCGGGCGGCGTGACCGCGGCATCCCATCTTTTGATGGTAGCCGTGATCACGTCGTCGGGGTCCGTCAAAGCATGTCTGGGTCGTCGGATATACCGGGGATTTCTTTCGGTATCGTTTTTCCCGCGGCGGCGGGGGCGGTTGTGAGTCAGTAGGGTCATTCTCAGTTTGTGAGTCAGTAGGGTCATTCTCAGTTATGGTGTACAAACTGTTTTGTGATTGGTCCGCGTCATCCTTGGGGTCATCCAGTAACTCCGGGACATCTGTGGGGTAGCTGATTTTCCTTACCAAGGGGTTCGGGTGGTGTGGAATATTGTCAAAGAACTTCCTAGTGCAGGAGACGAAATATGCCTTAATTGTAGGCATTTTTGCAGTAGCGTAGCGTGGTTCTCGGCCGCCCGGGGCGGATGAAAATTTTGCCGCCCCATTGCTTACGTACTTCAATATAAAGAGAAATTTTAAAAAAATTTTTCCGCAAGTAGTCATGTGTATTGTGCTTATTTTGGGATAAAAATAAAACTTGATACATTTTTAACCGACTTCCAAAAGAAGGATGGTTCTCAATTCGTCTGTATTTTTTTTATTTTTTATTATTATTTTTTTTGTGTGTTTGTTCACCGATTACTTGAAATCGGCTGGACCGATTTGGAAAATTCCTTTTTTGTTTGAAAGGGTATACTTCCGAGGTGGTCCCATTGTAACCAAATCAGGATCTGATGATGGAATCTTGGAGAAATCGAGGGAACTCTTCAAACTTCAAATATCATAGGCACACATATAGCGATTTTGGTATTTTCCTTACTTTCTCGTGCATTTCTATTTTTAACCGCCGACGCAAAAAGAGGGGTATTATAAGTTTGACGTGTCTGTGTGTCTATGTATCTGTGTGTCTGTTTATGGCATCGATCATAACTCCTAAACGAATTGGCCGATTTTAATGTTTTATTGTCCGAACGCTGAAGTTGATAGAGATGGTTCTTAGCTAGGTTTCATTAAATCGGTTTAGCCGTTTTTGAGATATTGAACTTTCAAATGAAAATATCGGGGGGTTTTCAACTTGTTGTATATAAGTTGTAAGTAGGTAGTAGTAGTTAATCAGTTTTGTCTAAATTCTTTTAAGTTTAGTGACATTCTTACTTTTGTTTAATAGTTTCAATATTTGGTGTGAAGTAATTAATTATACGTTTTAGGATACTAAAAATTTATAAAATCAACGCATAAACTATTAAGCTATGTGGAATGTGCGCGCGAAATTATATATACAGCGTGTATTTTTAATATTACCTCAAATTGTAACCAGAGGTAGGTGTTAGGGCTATGAACCGATATTGCAAGAATTTTTTTCTTAACTACCTACTTACTTTTATTTCCTTATAAAATAATTCAGCACGCAATGTAACACTACATTGTCTTACTGATGTGACGTCACAACTGTCACAAGTAACCCGCTTCTTCCATGTGTCAAATGATTGTAAGCATTACATTGCTGCTTGATAAATTTTCAAAAATTCATTACGCTTTGGTAGTTACTTAACTTACAATTTTCTTACAATATCGGTTCATATTACTAAAAGCTACGTATGGTTAAAATTTGAGGTAATATTAAACATACAGGCTGTATAGGAGCATACCATGAAAACATCAACTTTTTGTCCCTTACGAAACGCTATGGCAGCTACCCTAATAAAACGTATTAGCTGCTAAGAAACACTACCAATCTTAAAGCCGAGTTATGATATTGCAATGCTGATAATTAGCTTCCTGAATTTATTTCTCGGAAGTATTGAAACAATAGTATCCCTTACGAAATATTTTCATGGAATGCTCCTATAACGAAAAATCGGTTGTCTGTAAAGTCGGTTTACTGACGATAGTCGAACGTGATAACGTTGACTTTGACATTGACATTGGACATTGACATTTCGGTTCAGAGTACTCGTCAAGACAAAACAAATGAGCCCAAACATAATGGGGTTCCGACGTTTTATTACGGAGTTCCCATGCCCACCTTCCGGCTCCATCATCAGACCCTGGATATCATTTCGGTTCAGAGTACTCGTCAAGACAAAACAAATGAGCCCAAACACGATGGGGTTATTTTTGAGTATATTGCCTGATGATACCTATATTTGATGACTGTACATTTACTTTTTCCAATAACAGTTTATTATGTTTTTAGAGAATGAGGTTGACACAGAGGCATTGCTGCTACTTGATGACGAACAAATAAAAACTCTTATACCTGCAATTGGCCCTCAAGCAAAGTTTAAAAAAAAAATATGCATTTGGAAGGCAGAACAACAGATACAAGCACCAGAGATAACAAAAGACGTAAGTATGATGATTATAGTATAATTTACACATTAATTACGATACAAAAGGGTAAAGCGGGACCCTATTACTAATACTCGGTTGTCCGCCTGTCTGTCTTTCTGTCTGTCAGTCCGGCCGTCCGTCTGTCACCAGGCTGTATCTCATGAACCGGGATAGTTAGGCAGTTGAAATTTTCACAGATGATGTATTTCTGTTGCCGCTATGACAACAAATACTAAAAAACAAAATAAAATAAATATTTAAGGGGGCTCCCATACTACAAACATGTTTTTTTTTTGTTGGTATGGAACCCTTCGTGCGCGAGTCCGCACGATTTTTAGCAGTATTATAGATTTAATCTAATCATTTTGATATTTTACAGATTGACACTGGAGAAATAGACACTGACTACATAGTCGCTTTATGTACAGAAAGTGTACCAGCTTCACCATCAACATCTATCTCCGGGGCCTCATTCGTATCTGATGTGTCTGTGACAGAATCGAGTGACGGAAATCTTATTAAATTACTCGAAAAGACACAGGACGGTCAATTACTCCTTAGACAACGCTCCCAGTCCCTTGGAGATCAATTGCGAAAATTGCTGACAAGAGAAATATCCAAAGAAATAATAAAAGCAGATCCGAAGGCACCCGTGACTGCCGGCATATACTCGCATTGGAGCAGCGAGATTGGTAAGTGAAAAGGTTATTTTTTATAATTTTTAATTTCGTTGTATAGCCAAACGTTGCATGCGATATGATTCATTTTACTGAAGTGTAATTTCATAAAAGGTATATGTGCTGATAGTCAAAAGCATTCACGTGTAATGAACACTCTAGCATTTAAAAAAAATAAGCTGAAAGAATTTCGAGACTTGGCCTATTTTTTCCCGACTGACGGAGGGTAATGTTTATGAATCGGAAATTCGGATGCATATTTAACATACTGAGAACTAGACCTAGGTATATAACAGTTCAATACTAACCGCTATGCATAAAGCGGACAACGGAAAGCTACATATCTTTTTACATGAAATGGTTTTATGGGATCTTGTTCCTTTCTGTATTATTCGGCGTTCTAGGACTTCAGGGAGTATCTCTAGATTTTTTCACTAGGGGGTGTCACCCTCTTTCTGTTTGAACCCATAACCACCAGTGATGAAAATGATGCAAACCTATTGGTAGATTTTTTCCTCGCTCACTGCCTCTCAACTCAACCTCGCACAAGTCGCACAGCTCTAGTGTTAACTGACGTTTATGAATCACATTTTTTCGAAACTGCTATAGCCTCGCTATATCACTGTTTACACATATTATATAGCACAAATAATTAAAAATAAATAGTACTTTTATATTTGCAAGGCAAGGTAGACATAATTTCTTCAGTGGTGTATTTATTGTATTTCATTGAAGAAAGTATCGCTTACTAAACCCTACACTGAGCATGGCCCGACACGGTCTTAGCTGGTTTTTAGGGTTCCGTACCACAGTATGTCTTCATTTGGTGGAATTATTCAATATAAGCACAATACGAGAACTCCCGAGTGGCAATTTTGAACAATACTGAAGTTATATTTTCTTTTTCATAATTTCTATGGATTTCCAGAAATTATTTTAACTTTAAAATAAATCAGTTTCGTATAATAATTGACATGGCTTCAAATAAAACTATTATCCAGGATATTTTAGAAAAAAAAAACAGAATTTTGTCGTAAATAACAGCCGAGTTCTGGTTAATTTTGTCTATTTTGGTTTTTATTTTTCTATGGTCACATAGTTATGTATTAGGACTCCATTTCACGATTTTATATTTAATTATGTTACTGTTAACCTCTCCCAAAAAAATGAAACGAATATTCCAAAGGACCTTGAAGATATTTAACTTTCAAAATTATAAGTTAGGGCTGTCACTTGCTATGAAGTACTAAATATTAATTAACAAATCAGGTTATTTTGCAGCGTATGTACCAATGTATATGTATATATATATATTCATATATGTGTGTATGTGTATTGGTGTATGTATGTACGTTCGCCTGTTCCGTCGCAACACCAAAACTAGTAAATCGACCTAATCATAAATCTAGTTACTGTATAGGGAGCGGTTGAGACTTCAGCCACAGAATAAGTAATAGTACTTTGTACAGAAGTCGCACTGTCTAACAAACCCCACGTTCGAGTCACGAAAATGCGCCTAACTCATACGTTCTCGTTCTAACTCATAACGCGCGCTCTTTCTGGTCGCCACGCTCACCGCTAGGGTTGTCGACAAAAATATAGTACATTACACAACTAGGGTTACCACCCTAGGGTAAAACGAAATAATATTAAAACACAATCAGTGTTCCTTCGGGATGCCAGCTAATAAGTCAGTTTGGAATAGTACATTACACAACTAGGGTGGTAATACAAAGAAAGGCCGAGATCGCAGGTGTTTGCGGCCCGAGCTGCAAGCGAGGGACGTAAATATGCGATTGAGGGCTTTTTTTATTACCTCCCGTGTTGTGTATATCATTGTATGCCTACACATGGCCAGAAAGCGGCTTTTTCCGTACGCGCAGCGTGCGGAAAAAGCCACTTTATGGCCAGGTGTGGCATAAAAATTATTATTATAGCTTGAATTTCTTAGTGAATTAGAGGTAGTTAAAAAAATATTTGCGTGACGTTATATAACTGTTTTGATACATGTCGTCATACATACATACAGGTCAAACACATAACCCTCCTTTGGGCTTCGCCGCAGTCGGGTAACATACATACTTACCAGTGATCGGAATAGGTACAGTATATTTACCTAAACTTCGAAGAACATTAGTCGAAAAGTGAAGACTCCCTTACAACTAAATTTTTTTTCGGGACTTAAGTCCCAGAATCTTACTAAAAAATTATATTATTGGTATTCTTTCGCACATTTCTCGGTCATTCTCAGTATAGCTGTCTCTTTCACTCCTTCGAGATATTTCACTTTATACTGAAGTGTAGTTCAAAGGCCTATAAGGGGTCCTGAAAACGCCTGAAAACGGGTTTTCAGGTTATTGCGCCATCTGATAGAGGGTGTCCTGAAACGGACTGAAAACATGTTTCAGGCGCCTGAAAACAACGGCAACTTGGGTGAATTTTCAGTCTTCTACTATGTGAAAGAGCCACCTCTGAAACGGCCTGAAATCACCTTTCAGCCTGCTGAAAACGCTTCTAAAGCACGGAAAATCACGTCTGAAGTTTTAACTTATACCACCCGCGCAACACACATATACACATTACTGTTGCGCCACACTTCAGTATAGTTATGGCGAAATTTCTCGGAGTGAAAGAGACAGCACTATTAGAAAGAGACAGCTATACTGAGAATTTTCGAGAAATGTGCGACTTGACTTAAGGACTTGTCCCGGAAAAAAGTTGTTGCTAGTGGCAACCCTAAAATCAGAATAATCTGAAAAAACTTAGAACGCCATTTTCTCGAAGGTCTTCAGAGCTTTTACCTTGATTTTTTTTTTCTACGCAAGAGTATAATCAAAACAATAATTTGGTGATAAAAGTGAGTCCTAATACTCATAGGTTACAGTAAAAATAAATAAATACATAAATGTAAGAAATTATATTTAATTAGATTTCTATAATACCCAGCAGGGCTATGTTGCTTTCTTAGACTTGAAGTTCTTTGTTACCTCTATTTGATTTTGCTAAGAGCGATATTAATTATTGACAAATAAATGAGAAAAACGTTTTTATTTATTTTCATATTTTTTACGATTTTAATTTTTATTTTGAATTGTATGCATAATTGCCTTTCGGGAGTTCTCGTATTGTATATATTGGATAATTCCACCAAATGAAGACATAAAATAAGGATGACCGCTTTTGAGGTCTTATTTCATACTGTGGCGTACCCACAGATTACTAAGGCTCCGCTGTCCGTCCGTCTGTCACCAGGCTGTACCTATCTCATGAATTGTGATAGTTAGACAGTTGAAACTTTCACAGATGATGTATTTCTGTTGCCGCTATAACAACAAATACTAAAAAACCCGCCAAGTGCGAGTCGGAGTGGGGGTCTCATACAACAGACATGTTATTTTGCCGTTTTCATAGATAAATGGTACGGAACCCTTCGTGCGCGAGTCCGACATGCACTTGGCCGATTTTTTTAATTTGTGTGGTCACTAAAAGAAACCACTTTCTTCATTTTCAGCGAAAGTATTTCCAGCAGAAAATAGTTCTGTCTATTACACAGCTACCAGGGGAGCAGTACGACCTCATGGACGTTTGTTTGATGCCGTTACAAATTTAAAGGCAAAATATCGGAGGAATCATATTTATGAACCAAGGGCACGTCGTTGCCTAAACAAAACGTTAACTCCAGAGTCCGCAAATTGTCACCAGAGGGTAACCTTGAACAAAGAAGACATAATTGTCACAGAAGTTGACCAGGAATTGAATCTACAGGAAATAGAAGAATGTTTGGAGTGGCTTAAAACATCTGTGGACAATTATACTCTGTGTGCTGAAAAATGGCAAATTACACATGAACTGCGGCTGCAGCGAGTATTGACGGAGAATAAAGTACAGACCTATTTGTCAGACTTCCCGTGCCTAAAACGATCTTGGGGGCTAAAATTGGTGAGTCATTTATTTTTTTATTACAGTCGCCAGGGGCACTTTTAATTACAAGCGATGAGCTACTGGCTATTTATGCGACAAAAGATCGTCGCTCCCGTGTAAATATAAGAGAGAGATGTATTATAGCCGAGCGATGAACTATAAAATATATAATAGCCGATAGCTCATAGCTTACTCGCTCGCGGTGGGACCAGTGCCTAAAGGTACAAGTTGGAACCCGACCGCAGACAACGTGTCCCAGCGACACTATTGGTTTCTATGTATTTCTATGAAATACCTTTCGTAGCCTAGTGACACGTCGTCAGGCGTCGCCGTGATATAAATACATAGAAACCGGTAGTGTCGCTGTCGCTGCGACACGTCGTCTGCTGTTGCTGTCTGCGGTCGGGTTTCAACTTGTGCCTTTATAAACAAACAATGTTTATTTTTCCAGCTCATAGGAGATTTCGATAAGTGGTATCCCGGGAACGAACTGATATTTCAAAACAAGTTCCCACTTCTCAAGACTAAGATACTAACATTCAGTGAAAAAAAAACGGGAAAAAGTTCTTTCATCACTAAGTTAAAACTGCTGGCTAAAGGTGAATATTTTATCTGTTTAATGTTTTAAAGATCTGAAAGACTTACAGTACTTCTACTGTAATAAATAAACCTAATATGTAGGCCCTACGGCTATGCCATTGCCACATAAAGGGAAAGTACCTTGAATATTGAAGATGGAACATTTTACTGAAAGAAGACATTATTTTAATTAAAAAAACAATTTAAACTGCATTCATAGATTTTCAAATAACTACATGGTTGCACCGGGAATCAAACCCGCTACATGAGAAAAAAATTACCCTGTAGCTTTATCATACCGATCAAAAGGTTTCATCATAAGGATTATTTCTTTCCAAATAACATATCGTCAGAAAAAAAATAAGGCCCTGATTTTAAATTTTTTTATTTCACAATTAGTCAATCTAATTTATCAAATGCTCAAAATGAGTCCCATTCTGTTGAATACAAAGTCGCACTCTTTTGATTATTTCACACTATCTACCTTTTCTCGAAGCGGTTCGTCGTTTTTTTGAACCCTCATAGCTTGGGTTTGGATTACACCAGATTAATAAAAATTATCTTCGCTTAGTTTGGGTCTAGGTCGATTTGAGTAACATTGTCCCCATATATTTATTTATTTATAAGATATTAATGCTCGAAATGTGTTTATGTTCACAGATGCTGATCCACAGACGAGCACGCTTGCTGCTCTTATGCTTCTTCCACATATATTGGGACCTGTACACATAAAGAGTACGAAAAAATCTGCATCAGAAATTAGAGAATGTTTTATTCTTCACGTAGAAGACGAGACAAAGCTGAATGAAGCACGTAAAGAGCGACAAGAAAAATATAAAAAACCTGGGGATCACTATCCAGCCCTATATCGACGTATCTCATGGCTTTGTAGTTTGGGGTGTACATACTAGACTTAGATTATAAAGTTAATAAACAATAATTATTGTGAATTGTCATCCGTTTTTTTTCTAGTGCAGTGCCCTTAAACGTGCAGCAGTATGTACCACTGTGGAGGTAGTATAGGGACAACTGTATCCCCAGTACCTGCAAGTTTGGAGAATTAGTAATTGTTACTCTTTCACCACAGGAGCAGGTACTGGGGATACAGTACCGTCCGGACTGCTTCTCCGCAGTAGTACATACTACTGTTCCACAACAATAACAACAACTGAGGGCACATTTCTTATAACTGTTTTTTTACAGTAGCTGCTACTGTAGCAACAGTAGCGGCTACTGCGATCAAACAGTTTCTGGAACTGAACCCTCAGTTGTTATTACTGTTTCTCTGCAGTTATATATACTGCGGGCACAGTTGAAGAAACTGTTTCTACACAGTTAACGGTAATGTTGTAACAGTACCGTTAACAGTGTAGAAACAGTATCTGCAACTGTGCCCGCAGTATCTATAACTGTAGAAAAACAGTAATGACAACTGAAGGTTCAGTTCCAGAAACTGTTTGATTGCAGTAGCCGCTACTGTGGCATCAGTACCGTTAACTGTGTAGAAACAGTATCTGCAACTGTGCCCGCAGTATCTATAACTGTAGAAAAACAGTAATAACAACTGAAGGTTCAGTTCCAGAAACTGTTTGATTGCAGTAGCCGCTACTGTGGCATCAGTACCGTTAACTGTGTAGAAACAGTATCTGCAACTGTGCCCGCAGTATCTATAACTGTAGAAAAACAGTAATGACAACTGAAGGTTCAGTTCCAGAAACTGTTTGATTGCAGTAGCCGCTACTGTGGCATCAGTACCGTTAACTGTGTAGAAACAGTATCTGCAACTGTGCCCGCAGTATCTATAACTGTAGAAAAACAGTAATGACAACTGAAGGTTCAGTTCCAGAAACTGTTTGATTGCAGTAGCCGCTACTGTTGCATCAGTACCGTTAACTGTGTAGAAACAGTATCTGCAACTGTGCCCGCAGTATCTATAACTGTATAGGAACAATAATAACAACTGAAGGTTCAGTTCCAGAAACGGTTTGATTGCATTAGCCGCTACTGTAGCAACAATACCGTTAACTGTGTAGAAACATTTTCTGCAACTGTGCCCGCAGTATCTATAACTGTAGAAAAACAGTAATAACAACTGAAGGTTCAGTTCCAGAAACTGTTTGATTGCAGTAGCCGCTACTGTGGCATTAGTACCGTTAACTGTGTAGAAACAGTTTCTGCAATTGTGGCCACAATATTTATTACTGTAGAAACAACTGAGATCACAGTACCTGACACTTTTTCTTCACAGTTATTTATACTATTCTTACAGTACAGGTTACTGTAAAGAAATAATAAAAATAACTGAGGCACAATTGCAAGAACTGTTTCTTTCACAGTTATTGATACTGTTAAACACTATAGTTGGAGAGTTATTTCAACTGTCTTAAAACAGTTACTTTATATTTAAACAGTTACACATTATATAACTGTTTAAACATTTATTTTATTTATATATGTGTTACAACAGTTAAAATTTCTGTTTCTAATATAACTGTTTTAAGCAGTTAAGTATAAAACAGTAAGTTTTACTGTGTGAACTGTAACTGTTTTAAAACAGTAATACTAACTGTTTTTAACAGAAGGCTCCATTTTAACCTCGCAAAGCAGTTAATTTTACTGGTTTTCGGGTTAGTTTCACTGTTTTTTTTTTTCAGTGTATGCATGAATTTGTTGACAAGATGTCAAAGCTCTATTTTGTGTAGTTAGGTGATCTAGAAGTTCACCGATTATATTTACCAAATAATTATACTTCGCTAATTTTAACGACATGAAATTTTTCCTTTAATGTAAAATCGTGATATTAAAAGAAAAAATATTTGGAATCTGTATTTTCCTATGTAAGCATTTTCACCAATATCATTATCACCATCGCCGCTGCTACTTTCATAGAGGAAAGCCATTTTCTGCGTAAGTTAACCACGAAACACTATAATTGTCACAAAAGCCTGACACAGCTCTAACCTCATGTCAAGAATTACAGACAATTGTAGAAATATGACGACTTGTAAAAAATTATGTTGTTTCACAACATAAATGTCATAAAATAAGGCAGTGACAATGGTAAGAAATTGCCTGTCACTCTTAAACTACAATTGAAGACAATTACGAATTTCGCCATACAATAAAATGTTTGTGAAACGGATAATTGTCAACGCTGACATTTTCTATACAAATAAATTTGCGAATATGTCGACTTGTCACCTGTCACTGACAATTGTCAGTCGACAATTGTCAAATTGTAAACCGACATATGTCACTGACAATTGTCAGCGTGGTGAAATAGGGGCCTGTACAGTTGTCGCGGATGACTGATGAAGTGATGAACCAGCAAGATTTTAAAGGAGACGTTGTTCCGTACCAAAATGGTAAAAAAGGAACCCTTATGGTGCGACTCTGTCTGTCTGTCTGTCCGTCTGTCACAGCAAGATACCTCAGGATCTACTGATGCTATCGATTTGAAATTTGGAATAGTGTTAAAAATCGCTTACTCAAGCCTATTGGATAGAAAAAAAATCTTATACCTTTTTTACTTTTTTTTAAAGGGATCCGAAATGGGATGTGGAAAAACAAAAGTAGAGCCATTATATCGAGTGGGATATCAAATGAAAGGACTTAATTTGTAGATTCCAAAGCCATTTTAACTTTTTTTCTTAATTTTGTACTTTTTGATTTATGACTTTATTATCTTCGAAGTTACTGAACAGAAAAATCTGTAATAATTACCAATTATTAATATCATCCTAAATATTACAGGAAAAATAAAACGGTTTTCCTAAACTGAATCGTTTTTTAGAAATTTTCAAAAATCGTACACATACTTATTTGCTCCTACTAAGCTAACCGCCATACAGTTTTTCTTGAACTATTCACGTATCTACTTACTAGTTTGTACGGAACCCTCGGTGCGCGAGTCCGACTTGCATTTGACCGGTTTTTTTTTAGTTGAATTGTGTGGTTAAAGAAATTTATTATCTCAAAAGAAATATTACATTTCACTTCATGAGACTTAAATGTAAGCATGCCTTAAGTATAATTGTGTTGCGCTCGTGAGCGTCTTTTATATCTATTATGTTTCAATTATTACAAATCGAACAAATCTATATAAGGTCCTAATTTATTAGTTGCAGATATTTTAACACGTTATACTTTACATTAAAATAATTAACTTTAAATAGAAATTAAGAAATTTTTTCATATAACTTTTTTGATTTCATTTACCTAACAAAAAAATTAATTATAATTTCGTCTAACAAAATCACCATGTGCATTATCACATGTCACAATAACACTATTATGTCATGTCAACAATTGTTTTTGTCGTAAATGTCGTAACGGTTCGGCGGTTGACATTGACAATTTTAATTTATCGACGTGAAGTGGCCAGTTATAGTTAAGTGGTACGTAAAAAAGCTACTAGAATCTGTTCAATGAGTTTTCATTTAGTAATCACATTAACAGGGTGTTATTACGTAGCAAATTTGTTTTTCCTTTTTCTCCAAAAAAACATCGTAAAAGCTATAATGTTTCATGATTTAATATACTCTAGGGACCGAGTACTATCAGCAGTAAAAATATCTGCAACTAATAAATTAGGACCTTATTTATTTGCTAATAAAATAAGTCGTGTGAGCAAATTTTTAACTACAATGGGGATGTTGACGAGACCACGAAAGTTTAAAAAAAATCGATATTTTTATATGGTCTTAAAGAAAAAATAAAGTCAATTTCGGAATGCTTAAATAACACTGAAAAAATTAATGTATGACAACTATGTGCTTAAACGCACTTTTTCGTAGTCAAAATGGTAAAATGCTATTTTTTTCATACAGACTTAGTACAGCGAGGACAAGAGATGACGTCACAGGGTGCGCCCGTTTTGTATGGGCCGTTTTCAACGCTCGGTGCGGTCGGCTACTTTTGATTGCAATTTTTGGCTCTTATAACAATCCAAGTGTAGTAGTTATAGGTATATATTTGTTCCTCATAAATAGTAGAATCCATTTACATCCGAAACAAAATTTAGGTCACAAGCGTATTAGGAGGTAGAACTAAACTATTACAACAAAGCGTTATCGCCAATACGCTGCACAAATAGTCGACGGTAACTTGCCAGGGTCGGATTCAGGTTGATATTATTGGGATATTATTCACGATATAATTTTTAAGCATCTTTTTAAATACGTTGTTTGAGTCTGCCACTTTAATGGTTTTTGGTATACTGTTATATATCCGCGCTCCTGCAGAATTGTACTTACGATAAAGTCTTTTGTGGCCTTTTCATTTGGTTTGCCGAGATTGTAGTCTCGAACGCAGAGACGGCTTACCACGGGCTCTGCCGGCCACTTGCGAAGCACCTCTGAAAAAGGCAGTGGTTATAGTTCACTTGCTGTGGTTATCCAAGCACCGGAAATTAAGAGTACATATATTTAAATGAAATATCGGGTTGCATTTTTAGGTTTTTAAAGGCATATGATGTCCCGACCACACCCCGACTTTCATTTAAGTACGCCTATGTACATACAACCCGATGCCACTGTACTTCTGGCATCTTTAATGTCGGATATGCAACAACGAAAAATGCGTTAACAGGCTGGTAGTCGAGAGCGAGGGACTTACACTTGCAATTAAGTAAGCAAGACTAAGCTCATTGTAGTGGATCACGCCAACCGCCTGTCGGTAGCTCATATAAATCAGGGCAAAGACATTGTGTATATGTACATGTGTGAGCACCTTATACGACATTACAACTATACAGGGTGGAAAAAATCTATGGACCCTGGAGGGGAACTACCTTAAATCCTTTAGTTAGCTCATTTTACTAAAAGGAAACATTTCTTTATTTTTTTAAAGAAACAAAAAAAGTTTTTTTTAATTCTCCTGGCTTTTGAAATGGAATTGATGGTAAAATAAAATTAATGAATGATTTCACAATCTTTTTTACTTGTAAGACCAAATGTTTACTAGAGGGATTTTATCCTGAGTCCTATCGATTAGGTACTAGAATAAAATAGTGAGTGCTTATTTTTTTTTTATTTTTTAGCCGGTGCGATTCCCGGGTGAGACAAGCGAATTTTATAAAATCTTTTAATGCAGTATTATTTCTTTTTAAAAATAAAAGATTGTTTCCTTTCAGTAGAATTACCTAATTAAAGGATTTAAGGCAGTTCCCTCCAGGGCCCATAGATTTTTTTCACTCTGTATAGGAACTATAAATACTATAATTGAAGGCAAAATAGATAGAAGAAGAGGCAGAGGTCTTCCTCTGTACAAGGCGTGCGTTTATGGATCTAGCTAAAGAGAAAATCACTGTGACGTCATATCAGGAGCTCAAGATGGTAGCAGAAAAGAGAACGGAATGGCGATTACCCCAACGACAAGAGCAAGTCTCTTAAATGTATGATGATAATGATGAGATATTATGGATGGCTTCATATATAACAAGTGTGTAGGTTCTGAGTCTAAAATATGCAGACGGTAGTTGTGTTCCCGAGATCAAGAGACGCATAAGAATGACTAAGAGTGCTATGATACAACTTAAGAAATTAAAATAAAATCGTGTAGGTAGTGGAGTCGATAAGCGACTAAGAAGACATACATACACTATTTTAAGCCTGTCTGTTGTCTTAAATAATAAGCAATTTTAAGATTGTATAGGAACCAACTATTTGCCTCATGAATGGTATGGGATGGGTAATTTACATGCTCCAAGTTTCTCACCTGATACCACCATATCCAAATATGGCATGCGCTGTACCGAGCTGTAATCGAACTTTCCGTTGTTTCTCTTCTCATTCTCTCTAATCTCCTGTACCAATTTTTCCTGGCAGTCACAGTTGACAGCGAGCTCGTAGAAGAGGAACGACATGGTGTTGGATATGCTGTCGTAACCGGCAAAGAGGAAGCTTACCGCTTGGGCTACCAGGTCCAAGTCCGACCAGTCTAAAAACATAGTATATATAAATTAGTGCGATCTTGATAAAAACATTTTGTTTTCTGTTTACTTCTTTGAAGATGTTAAAGAAAAGAAAGAATGTAGTGCTATACAAACATTAGATTCAATCGATAAGATTTTGCATTGCACTTTTTGCAAAGTAGTTGTGACCATCTGCTTATACAGGGTGGTTTGAAACTATAAGACATACGAAGATCTTTTCTTTGGAACCATGTCATCGATTTTAGGGACAAGAAGAACTGCATACTTAGATTTGAAAAAAAAACTTGGAATCGAACCCGGTTGTTTTGGAAAATATCGATTTGTAGACATTCTGGTGCACTTATGCACGGGTTTGCCGGAGTGTTCGACGGTGGTTCGATTTAGTCGGCCCATCGGTATCAATCAACGTGTGTTCCATGATGGATCATTCACAGAACCTAGTTCCTTTTACTGTTCTCTGAATAAAAATAAGCTAGCTTGTAGCATCCACAAGAAAAGACTCCATAAGTTCTTTCACATGAATGCTACACATACTTGTCTTGTTCTTGGTTCTGCCAACTTCAGACTCTTCGACCGTAGCAAAACCGGCATCCTCGTGTTTGACGTTCCTGGATAATAATTTCCCTGGATTGAAGATAATTTTACATAAATACTAAATCTCAAGTCTCAGTCAAAAAAATCAAGAACATAAATAATAAGTAAAGTGACAATTAAAACAACCGGTTAGAGTTAGGGTTTGCAGTACCGGGAAATTTTTGTATGAGAGAACCGGGAATTCCCGGTGCTGCCATACTAAAATTTCCTGGTACTGCAAACCCTAGTTAGAGACCATTTTTCAGGAATTCTACTGGCAGAGAAAGGTTCTTCAAAAACTTATCAATGTTTTAACTGGAATCACTTTTAATTTACCTATTCAATTAATTGAATCTATTGTTTACCTTTCTTGGCTTCCATGAGAAGGTGGATCATGTCAG
This sequence comes from Eudemis profundana, assembly GCA_947034925.1. Lineage (NCBI taxonomy): Eukaryota > Metazoa > Arthropoda > Insecta > Lepidoptera > Tortricidae > Eudemis > Eudemis profundana. The sequence continues at coordinate 19,595,972 of OX344805.1, read as the reverse complement.
GTCGGTGGATGTTCATCTCCTCGCGTTGTCGCATGGCCCCCAGCACCACATTTGAGAAGAACTCAGTTAATCTCATTGGAAATATGCTCATTTTCAGCCACTACAAATAAAATTATTTAGGAAAGTAGCGCTTATACATTAAGATTAGCACTATATTATTGGAAATTTTAACTGTATCTTCTTTAAGAGTTGTTGACGATAGCCTCACCGAACCCCACACGACTCCGAGGACGAAGAGGAACGCCACCTAAAACGTCTATCAAAAGAACCTGTTTTGTAAGTAGCTCGTAAGCACTAGGTTTAGTAGAACCTAGACCCATGTTTCGTAAGTAATACGTAAAAATGGAATATTTAAGTATTTACGAGTTTTTGGCCCATAAAAGAGGCCATGTGTAGTGTCTAACAACTCATTAGACCCTTTGTAAACCCTAATTTCTGATCCCCTTAGTAAAAGTTAGGAAAAACTCGTAACGAATGTGTAAATCGAGTGTACTTAGACTTCACTGGCAACTAGTGCTAGGAGCGGCCAGTGAACGACTTGGGTAGGAGTTATCGACACACCCACTCGAGACTCCTACCGGTCAGAGCCAGCTTACCATGAGGATTGTGAGGCGATGTATATAGCATGCCAATCATTACCATGGAGATTGTGTAGTCGAGTATATAGTACGCTAGTCGTTACCATAACGAAAAATGGCAAAGAGCGAAAGTTTTCGAACAACTTTGTGTATCGATGCCTTATAATTTCCCGGTCTGACCACGAAAATTCAGCGTGCGCTGGTATCATTCCTCATGGAATTTTCCATCACGCAATCTTACGCAATTGTTGTGCAATACTCTACTACGTAAATACCCGAGGAGCTCATTCGGAGCTCAGTTGGTGTCGTGAGTTAGAGTCGAAACTCATCGTGGAAAGTCAGAACCGAACCGAACCTAAAGTGATCCGAACCTAAGTGAACGTAAGTACTAAGACCTAGCCTATGACCTAAGTGAAGTCTAGGTAGGACTACAAGCAGGTGAATCAAGTATCGTTTTACCTCGCGTTGTGAGTCGATCTCACCCAGCGATCAAGAAGTATTTCTTTAATAGTGTTAAGTGTGTAAATAGTATAGGAAAGTATAAGTGTTTATTTACTGTATATAACTTGATTCTCTGACTGATTATTGTTGTGATTGTTTGTGTATTTCCCGTGTAATAGATTAAGTGAACCGTGTAAATAATCGGAGCGTTAGAGAGTTTGTATGGCCGTCTCTTCTCTCTAATGGCCGTAGGAGACGCGACCACTAGAATCAGTGATTTAATATAGGTACAAGTGTTAAATCAGAACCATTTATTTTCTTTGAGTTAGCCAGTAGCTGATCCCCCTTTTAAGTATTAATTATCCAGGAGTCTTACAAGCTCCTGTTGTTGAACCATAATAAACTGAGCTGTCGAAGCTGTGAACCCTTTCTATCGCTGTCAACTGCGGGACCCTGCGAGAGCCGTAGGTGCGTAGTTAACAAGAGTATTGACTTAACTTGAAAAATAATTGAACGTTTTAACTCTTTCATACATTGTAACGAATTTGCCGTCATAAACCAAAAAGACATCTGCCATCTTGACAGCTCCTGACCGCCCGTATCCAGAATATTCTCACTTAAATTTGCTTATAATTCTTGGTCGCCAATCAAGAACTGATCAGTGATCAGTCCCATCGGCCATCGGTTTAGCAAGCATTAGGTAAGGTATGCCTTGCTCATTCCCAGTTAAGTTATGGAAATATTTAAAAAATGTCTGTTTATTTATTAACTGCAGTAGTAAGTAGTATATTCTCAACGGAGGCAATATATAAGGTGACCCAGGTGCTGACACCACGACAACTCTATATTTGGCAGCTAATTATATATATATATATCTTGGTAGACACATGGAAGACATGACGCTCAATCAAATACGAGAAAACCTTAGAAATATAAGGAGCAAATATGTTACAACTGTTAGGCATAGTGCTGGCTGGAGGTCGGAAGCACTTCACTTACCTAAGACCTAGGCTCTACGATAAGTTGCCTAGTGAACTACAAGATATTTTGGAGTCTCTAAGCAGCTCAAGTAACTTATCAATACAACAATCAATTTTAAATAATTTAAATAAAGTCACTAAAAAAAATCTCCTGAAATACTCCTACAATGAATTTAGCATTTTTTATCAAAAATTATTTGCCTAATAACGTTCTCCCTTCTCCCTTCTATCCATTTATGTATATTGTTATCATATTTAAATTATATATATGTTATATATTATATATTTTATGTATATTTAGGCCAGATAGATACTAACACAATTAAAATATATTTATTTTATAGTAATTAGAGTAAGTTGCATAAAACACATTCTTTTAAGTAATATCTTTATTGCACACTATGTCTCTAAACGCTTATCTGGACGATTATATCATAGTGATAGTGAAATATATGCTTTAAAACGTGTTGTAAATAAATAAATATAAATAGTGATTTAGATTCATTTAACTCACAGCCATAATTCCAGGTATGATCTTGAATCCAAATAACCTCAACTTCATGTATAAGGTTAATGTGGTGAGTTCCTTGCTCATGTTGTAGAATTGACCTCCCTCGCGCTGTGAATTGACGTCGAGACCAAAGATACAGGTAGCTATGATGTCGTTGGCGTAGCGGGACATTAAGTCCTTTGCCTCGAGGTCTATGTAGTCAACTACACATAAAGTTCATAAATTTAAATCAAACAACACATGCAAATAGAAAATATTGTTTATGCCATAAAGTGGTTTTTACCGCACGTTACGCGTAAGGAAAAAGCCGCTTTCTGGCCAAGTGTAGACATAAAATGATGTACACAACACGGGAGGTAATAAAGAAAGCCCTCGATCGCATATTTACGTCCGTCGCTTGCAAGTCGGGCCGCAAACATCTGCGATCTCGGCCTTTCTTTGTTTTGCCACCTAGTTGTGTAATGTACTATAACTTATTTAGTATTTGATGCGTGAAGACGGAACGCTTCTTAATAGAATAGGATTATTGATATTATAGTTAAAATCTTTGACCATGTCCACAAATTTAACATATATTTGGTTTCGCTTATCGAGTGTTGCACCTAATGGCACGAAATTTAGGTTCTTTATTTGCCACAATTTGAGTTTGAAGATGGAAATGTTGTACCTTACCTACCTACCTATGTAGTTAGAACACCTGTGTTAACATACACCTAATTGACGTAACATACTGCGTTTGATTTTTAAAATTTGTTTACATTAAGTATCTCACCTCTGGAATCATCTATCTTGGTCTTGATAGCATGCATCATCCAGTCCCCTACTTGCACCATTAATGGTACCATCAGACGAATCTTGGAGGTGGTGAATGCAGGGCTAAGGGCTGAACGCATGTTCTTCCATTCTCCACCTACAATGTACAAGGTAACTCGAGTATACATATATTTCACTAGATAGGGTGGCTCGCGATTTTTACATGACTACCCAAAGAAAGAAGTGTAATGTCTACGTGAATTTCAGACATAAAAACTTTCTTCTGAAACATGACCAGCAACTCCTAAACGCTTTCTCATTAGTTCAAAATAGTTTTATTCAACGATCTAATCTAGTACGTGACGTGAGCCACCCGCTTCTTCCCATACCCAGCTATGTCAACATCTCGCCGCCGAGTCCCGGGCACAGTTGAATCAAATATACCTTTTAAATTTGTAAGGTTTCTGTCAACCAAGGGGTCGCTCTCGGCCTTTGTATTGATACGGTCTAAAAAGTGCTCGAAGTCCTCGACAGTGATTCTCTTCAGCAGCTCAAGGTCTTTTAGCACAACAAAGGGCGTAAGGAAATCGTAGCCGCCAACCAACCTAGAAAAGAAAAGAGGCCAGAAATGATGTGGAATGATCTGATGGGAAAGATCTCTCCCAGCCACCAGGCCTATTGGAAGCTGGTGAGAACTGTCAAAACAGATACGGTAGTCGACATGCACTTAATCGCCCCGGTCAACCGACCCCAGCCTCAGAAAAGGCCGAATGCTTAGCCGATAGCTTAGAGTCTTAATGTTCTCCTAGTTTAGAATCCATAGACCCTGCCCACCTGCCCACGCAGAAGTTTAGCGGAGATCCACTCACCCGCCGGATGGCCCTCCATTACCTCCCGTTACACTTGAGGAGGTTAAGTCTCTTGTTCGCAAACTTAAGATCAAAAAGGCTCCAGGCCATGATAGAATCTCAAACAGGCTTGTCAGGTCGTTTCCGAAGAACCTCCTGACCATCCTGGTTGCAATTATCCCGCCTTAGGAATTTAATTGATGAGAGGGACCTGTTGATTGACGAGCAATTCGACTTTAGGGCCGGTCACTCGTGCACTCAGCAGGTTCATCGCATCACTAAACACGTTCTCTTCTGGATGACGGGCTGGGGAAAGAGAATCCCCACTGGGGCAGTCTTCTTGGACGTAGCGAAAGCGTTCGATAAAGTCTGGCACAACGGCTTGTTGTAAATACAAGCTGTATAATCTCGGCATGCCAGACCGACTCGTCCGCATCATCCGCGAGTATCTCTCAGATCGAACTTTTCGCTATCGTATCGAAGGGCTCTTTCTCTACCCATCATCCAGTAAGAGCAGGGCTCGGTGCTTACACCGACACTTTTCTCCCTGTTCATTAATGGTATTCGTAAGATACTGGGCGGGAGTGCATTACGCGCTTTTGCCGATGACACCGCCATTTACACTAGCGCGCCGTGACCGTACCTGATTACCCGTCGTCTCCAATTCGCTATCACAGCCCTCGGGCAGTGGTGTTGAAACTGCAGGATCGAGGTTAATCCGGAGAAGAGCGCCACCCTACTGTTCTCGCGCAGTCTGCGCTATGCTCACTTGCTTAGGAGTGCCGGTCACATTTCCCTCTTTAATAAGAGGATTCCCTGGCGCGATGACACCAAGTACCTTTGAGTTACTTTGGACAAGAGACTTAACTTCTTCAAGCACATCAAGACCGTTAGAGACCGAGTGGCATTTTTCCTTGGCCGTCTCCAATCTCCTCAAAAGCAAAAGTAAGATGACTCTACGCAACAAGCTCGCCATCTACAAGACGTGCATATGGCCGGTTTTTTCCTATTCTAGCTTTACCTTTGCTCATGCAAGACCCTTCAGGTCCTCCAAAATAAGTTCCTTAGAAGAGCAGTAGGAGCCCCGTGGTACATTCGTAATGCGGGTCTCCATACGGATCTCAACATCCCCTCAGTGGCCGATCACTTCCGTAACCTTGCCAAGAGTCAAAACTCTAAGAATAGATTCAACCGCGAGACCATACATATACAAATATTTATTGATAACACCAAAGTTACAGGTCAATTAGGTAATCAGTACATTATTTGACTGCTATTATCTGCAAAATGTATAATAATATTAATATAATAACACTTACACTAATAACACTAACACTATTACATGTCTCATGTGCATGGTAATTCAAAATAATCTCCCACACTGTACAGAGTCAGGTCTAAAAGCCACTTGCGTAACCTGATTCTGAATGCTGCGGCGGTGGAAGCTGCATCTCTGATATTCGCGGGTAGTCTATTGTACACCGACGGGCCCATTATGTAAACAGACCTTACGGACTTCGATAGTTTGTGATTAGATGTAACTAGGCGGTAGTGGTACTTATCTTTGCGACGAGGCCGGCTCACATTCTTGCCCTGACGGTTAAATAAATGAATGTTCAGGTGAGTGAATAATGCCACCTGATATTTATATATCTCTCGCTAGGTAGTGTTAGGATTCCGAGGTCTTTGAAAAAGCTCCTACAAGAGGTATCGCCGGATATCCCCACGATAGCCCTTATCGCTCGCTTTTGCATGCGGAGCGCGCGTTGAGAGTCGGCGGCGCGGGCCCACAATTCGACGCCGCACGTAAGTAGACTATGGACGGTCGCGAAATAACACGATCTTACCGCACCGCGCGACGCCGTGTTCGCTAGCCTGCCTAGCGCGAAGCACGCCCGTCCCAGCTTAGAGCTTACTTCCTCTATGTGGTCGTCCCAGGTCAGAGCACAGTCCATTATAAAACCCAGCAGCTTGGTGGATCGTACCTGTTCCTGATCGTACCATCGCCGGCGCTGCCCTTGAGTGGCTTTTACGTTTTACCATTTAGATTCAAGGTCATAAAGCACGTTTTGTCTCTCTCTTAAGAGCTCGAGCTGTATGTCCGAGGGAGCCGTGATTACTGCGGCTACGTCGTCCGCGTACATATATATCCCACCAAAAACATAAATGTAAAAAAAGAGAGCCAAGTTTAATACAAAAATTATGCTTGCCTGTGGGCTTCGCCGCAAAAAAAATGGAGATCTAAATGAGTGCCAAGTCCTTTGCAAAATCCAAATATGTATTTATAGGAACAAAATAACAGTATGAACAAGTATTAAACTCTATTTCTTTGCTTTATTGGATACCTATAACAATTGCTGTTATTTAAAAATGTGAGATCTTAAAGTAGGTCAGATTTGACTCGATATCGAAAGAAAAGGTCTTTGGCGAATTCGCTTAACTCGGTATTAGACGGAAACGTGGTTTTCAAGTGCAAGGTGTCGTACAGAAGATGTTTTAAGTTGGTTATTTCTTCACCCAATTATTAGTGTAAGCAGAGCATGGCAGTTTTCTTAACGGGAAGCAAATGTTAATTTTGCTCACAATAATATACAAGAGGGCTTCTGCTAGTGAGTTACAGTCGTGTTTGAATTTATCTACGACTGCAGACCAGTCTACGGATTCGATAGCGGCTTGAAAATTCATTTTGCTAGCCGTGTTAAAACTGGGTCGGTAGGAGAACGCAGCTGGGCGCTCGGGCCCGCGCCAGATGGTCAGGCGCTGGGCGGCATGATCGCTCAGGTGCGTTGTCACTCCGGCCACTTTCGCGATGCGCTCAGTGGGGATGTTCCTATACACATGGTCGATAAGCGTGCTGCTCATGCCATCAACACGGGTGGGTAAATCTACTAACTGTTTGAAACCATAAAGTGCTAGAAGATCCATAAGCATACACTATGATGCCGAAGTCCCCCCCTCGCAAGGGGATCAGACGTCCTAAACACGTCCTTACTGACCCCGACGACCCCATCACCACCAGGCGCAAAGTCAAGGCACAACTGAACATTCAGCTTCTGGCTCGACTTCGAACCGAAAGGCCATCAGTAAGTTACCGTCCTCTATCTCAAAGGGCCCCTCACTATGAAAGGGTCCGACAAAACGACAGACAGAAGCTGAGACTGACCGCTATAACATAGTCTAGACGTCAGGTCAGCGCCCCCACAACCCCGGCCGCGAGCTCCTGAGGAGTTCCAGCCATTTCCGATGTCCAACAAGAGGCCGCGGATGCTGGCCCCGCTGCAGAGGCTGGTGGACATCACTGGTGTGGTTTTAGTGGGTATGCTTCCTCCTTCTGAGGGGGTGAGCCCCACATAACCTCCCTGGAGGGTCCTATTAAGGGCCTGGTCATGCCTGGGGGGCACGCGTAATGCATTTCCATATTGATCGTTAAAAATTCATCATTACTTTTTGAAGAAATTTTGAAGAAATCAGTTTTTTTACCTGTCATCAGGAAAACTTTCGTACGTCCGCATGAGCGCATCAGTGATATGCTCCTTCTCCATCATCACGCCAGCCAACTCGCCTAAGAGTGGGACTGTGGGCCCGTGATTAAGCCCCCGGCGGGAGAGGGTGGTGTAGTTCCAGTACAGCCAGCCGGCCAGCGCGCACGCGGCGCCGGCGAACAGGACGAGGAAGATCATTTCTAAAAACACATTTAATGATAAAGAAAAAAACATTTGTAGATGACCCGCGAATAAATACTTACAAATCGAGTTCGTCTAGATCACTTGCTTATTTGTTCTTCACCTTGTGTAATAAACGAAATATATATTATTAAAATGTATTTTTTTTTATATCATAGTGGGGCAAACGAGCATACGGATCGCCTGATGGACGCAAGATGACAAAAAAACTCACCTGATTTACCAAGCAGGGGCCCCGGCCTCTCTTTTTTACTTTAGAGCCCCTCGTTTCTTTTTCTCCAAGTAGGCATTTTACTTTACCTATCTGAGGGCACTGCAGTGCCCCCGCCAAACCGATCAAAACAAAGGCATTCTCTTTTCTGGTGCGATTTCGTTTCACGGGGTCACAATTCAAGCTCTAACCGAAACTATGTGTAAAAATGGTAGAAACCGTTGCTTTTGTAGGTCCTAGTGTCTTAGCCCTCGCTAAGCAGCTACGAACTGCTTTCGGAGGTATACGTCAGTTTCCGTGTTCGTCAGGTGATTTGCAGGTCAGATTCCAATTTAATCACTGTATAAGCAGTAGTTTTTGTTCCGACAAAAGGTCAAGACATCGGACGCACCACAGGCAAACATTTGCCCATGCGCGCCCATGATTTAGTTAGGACTGCGCTCGCCGCGAGCGAGCGGTCGCTCTGCGCGCTTGCGCTCCGCACAAAATGTCTGCGTACAAAATAAATAAATAAATAAATATTAGGGGACAATCTTACACAAATCGAACTAGCCCCATAGTAAGCCCAATAAGGCTTGTGTTATGGATACTAGACGGTGATATAAATTTAATATTTAATAGATACAAATACTTAAATACATAGAAAACATAAAAACGGGTGCGTCCCACGAGATATAACTACATAATATATAATTTCATATTAATAACGTTCACAAGATATAATGAACGTTTGCTATAGCATCAAAATCAATATTTTTATTAGGAATAACAGTTAATTAAACTAATACTCATTTTGTATAAAGTTTTTTTATATAACATTCAAATACTCTAAATTCAGTTTATATAACATGCATAACGTATATCGATCATAGTATATACATTATAAAATATAATAGCGTATGATATACAAAATGAGTTATAACTGCTACTCCTGTAGAAAACAAGAGGTTGGCAGAACAGTAGGTAGGCTTATATTAGGTCAGAACATTTAAGCAACTAGAGTTATGCACGAGTTCTTAACTACGAAAAGGCTTACAAAGGCGGGACGGGGGGGCTAAGCCCCCCACGAGGGGGGCTCGGGGGGCGAAGCCCCCCGCATGGAAAAAAGCAGACAGAAAAAGTAGGTTAGGTTAGGTTAGGTTAGGTTTGAAACTGCGTCCCCCAACGAAAACTAACTGCTGGCAGTAAAACTAGGTTAGGTTAGGTTAGGTTTAGGTTAGGTTTGAAACTGCGTCCCCCAGCAAAAACGAACTGCTGGCTGAAAACTAGGTTAGGTTAAGTTAGGTTTGAACTGCATCCCCTAACAAAAATAAACTGCTAAAAGAAAAAGAAGGTTAAGTTCAGTTAGGTTTAGGTTAGGTTTGGAATTGCATTATGCATTATGGTGTTAGATGTATTGTAGAATATACATTATAAAGCTGAGATATTATGAACGTTATGCATAATGATGGTTATATACAATGATATTATACTTAACAAACGTTATGCTTAATAAAAATAGATAATTTGATATTATACAAAACGTTCGTTATACACCTTGAACCGTATACAAAACAAGCTTATACAATATGAGCGTATATAATATGAATATTATAGTATTAGTTCTTATATCTTTTATTACTTACCCGTATCCCCGCCCCGCCAAGTCGAGCATAACAAAGGCACGGCCCACTATGGAAACGTTGCACTTTTTGAAATATTCTGTTTTTTCCTATACGCTCTATACAAAATTCAAGAAAAAAAATCATTTCTAGTCGGTTTTTTAGCCAAATTTACCCGTAATAATTTTTTACCCTAAAACTAATGAGTGGATTCGATTTCAATCAAAAAAAGATACACTTACAAAAATAAGTCCCTATTTCTATGGAGAGTCGATTTTCGATCCACAGTGCGGCCGTACCATCCTTTTCTCGAAGCAATTCAGGCCATTTTCAGCCTCCCGTAATTTTGTACTGGCTAAAGCTAGAACCCTGAAATTTCAGGGATATATAGGGCTTAATAAGACATATATATTCTCAATATTATTCAATTTGAACATGTACTTTAAGAACGTTTTGCATGTCAAAGTTCCTTAGTTTTGTCACTGACTCACTCACTGACTCACTGACTGATGATCATCATAATTCTAAGGTACTTCTAGCAGACCTACAAGCTCCAAATTTTAAACATAGTTAGTTTTTAGCCTATAAAGTCCTTAAAAATCTTAATATGTTGTAAATTCAGTTACAACTGCACACATAAGTCTGTAATCCTATACAAATACATATTATTACAAATATAGTTTTGCAGTTCAAATTGAAAAGAATGTATTGGAATGTAATAATTATAGGAAGACCACTTACAAAAAGGCATCAACAGAACTCGATTTCCACCGACTTGCCTATTATTTAACCGTGGAAGAACACATTTTATAGATCTAATGTTTGGTTTAACTTTACATCTCAAAACTTTTTCGTCGTAGGAGAACTGCGTTGCGAGACTTGCATCTTTTTACATGTAATGTTTTTTATGGGATAATGTTTTTAAAAGAACTATCGAATTATGTACCTCACGTTGATGTTTGCTGAAAAAAAAAATTTTAGCTTCTGTTACATTTATGGAGTGCCCCCCTAGATTTTTTGGGTTCCGTAGCCAAAATGGCAAAAACGAAACCCTTATAGTCTCGTCATGCCCGTCCGTCCGTCTGTCCGTCTGTCTGTCCGTATGTCACAGGCATTTTACTCAAAAACTGCACGATGGATATTGATGAAATTTGGAATATAGGTGACTTGTATGAGCCGCTACTTAGTCTATTTTATTTTTATTTTTTGACTACCAAACTTAGTAGCGGCATCTACAAGACATCTAAATTCCAAATTTCATCAGTATACGTCTCTTGTCTTGTAGTTTTTGAGTAAAATGACTGTGACATACGGACGGACCGACATGATGAAACTATAAGGGTTCCTTTTTAGCCATTTTGGCTACGGAACCCTAAAAACAGTGCGCAAAATCCAGAACTATCTTATTTCGCCCTTCCTAAGGATCCCGAAAGGTGAGTAATTTTTTTGAATAGTACATAAATGTTTATTTTTTAAGTCGTTTATAGAATGTTTGATAGTTTTGTGTTTGTGTACTTCCATCAAGGTATGTACCTAACCTTCGATATTAAATTGGGATAATGAGGCAACAGTCAGGATTTCAACGAAACCTTTGGTTTAAAATACCCGTGTAATATTGTATTTCGATAATATTCAACGTCCTTTTTCTGAAAAATTGATAATACACAGTTCTTATAATATTGCGATATATATTTTCATTGATCACCAATAGGTAGTTCAAATTTACTGAACCTACTTACACAAATAACAATAATAGGGAATATGCATGATATTTTTATTAACTTTAATAAAAGTTCATTCATATAAGAAACCGCAGGAAAAAAATATTTTTCGAATAACTCTAAAGATAACCAAGATATAAGACAACAAAGATTTATCTCTATCTCTTTCTAACAAAACAGAATATAGTATAGAGATTGTATGGCGGCTGTGTACTATGACGTCATAGTCCATATCGGATCTCTCTGTCTAATCGCTGTCTGATTAGTGCTTTAAAATGTTTATAATTATCTTCCGTATTTCTCGGTCGATTTTAATTTTATTTTGACTTTATGTCTTTAAGGGTTTTATTTTGTATTAGGTTATCGATGCTTGTATTAATAAAGAACTTTATGTCATCTTTTTTACGGTATTTTCAAATTTTGTTAAGATATGTGTTAAAAAAAATTTATACATATTCCCTATTATATTTGGAATTTGTTTATTTTGTTGTTTACATACACCGTTCAGCGCGCGCCGTTCATTTGCGCAACTACCTAGTTAGAAAGTAGATATTTTACAGAACCGACGGGCGGCAGCCCTGTGCCGCGGCCTTGAATACGTGTCGCGCGCTCCTAAACGCCGAAGACGAACTACTTGGCTGTCTTTATACTCTGACTTAGTCAGTTTCGTAGTAAGTCCAGCGGGGCTTCTATTTCAGCTCTGAGGGTCGCAAATTAACTGACGCACCTACCTCTATTTATTGAATTCAAAACGGCGGATGATATTATACCAGGTGCTCGCGAGGAAACCGCATAATTTCGCCAGCGTATTCCTGATCATGTTTAGAAAAGAAAATGTCGTATAAAGAAAGGTGAACACAGATTAGTTTTCGAGTTTTTAATTATTTTAGATTTGTAACATCTCCAGTGTTAATCAACTTTACAGAAATTGTTGTTTAATGTGTAATGTCAAGTGTCCAATTTTTCACTTTGACATTTGACGCTAATCAATAAAGTTCCACATTAATGGATATGAAAATATCACTCATTTAATACAATCATGCCAGCTCATCCTAAGGCATTGTGTTACGTGTGAACCAATAATAATTTATTTAATTTGTATGAAAAGTAACAAAAAGTTAATAATCATATTTCGACTTGTGTTCATATAATGTTATTTAATCATTACGACCTCAGCTATATGCTGGTAAATTTATGCGGGTTCCTCGCGAACACCCTGTATATCTTACGACCTTTATATATAGGTAAACTAATATTATATATCTATCAGCCACGGATGTCCACAGTTGGACATAGGCCTACGCCATAGCCACAAAGTGCGGTTCTGAGCAGATCGCGGCTCCCCGCTACCAAGGGTATGCAGTACCGGTACCATTCCGGAGAACCGGGATTTTCGGTACTGGACGATAATGGAGCCGGGATTTCCCGGGATTTTCGGTACTTTCGGGACAGGTCTTCTTTAACTTTGTCGGTCGATACTCGATGCTTTAGTCAGATGAGATTTCGTTGGAATTAGTACGTTTTTTAATAAAACGACTACACTTCGCAGCTAAACTACTTTTATTGATATATTTGATATATAATTCAATTTCTAAATCAAAAGTATCCTTTGTTTCAATCCAGGACTTGTTCTACTTACATGCCAAATTTCAGCTTGATCCATCCGGTTGTTACTCCGTTATTTAGTAACAAACATCTAAACATCTTCACAAACTTTCTCATTTAAGTATAATTTTAGTGTGAAGATTTTCGAACGTTAAAAGTTAAAATATAAAATTTAATATAACACGTGGTTTTAATACATAGAGTACGCTCTCCAGGACAGTAGTTGACATAGTGCATTTTAAAATAGTCCAGTTGCACGCAAATCAAAAATCCGATAGCCACAATACATAGTCCTATAATATAACTAGCTTTTGCTCGCGACTTCGTCCGTGTTAAATTTGAATATCGTGTGCCGAATTTGAAGTTACCTGGAACGGCGGTAAAACTTATGATTTTGACTAATGTGAGTGGTTAGTGGTTACAGATGCACATATTTTACCGCAGGCTAATAATAATAATAATAAATAATAAAATGTGTATTTATTTAGGTATAAACCCATTGATACAAATTATATCACAATTACAATTACAACAATTAACAATTAATTAAACAATTATTAAAATTACAACAAATTAAATTATCAATTACAATAAAAATTAATTAAATTACATTACATTTACAATTACAATTAATTTCATTAATAAATTAATAAATAATTAAGGCCAATAATTTGGAATGTCTACTAACACTAAGACTACCACTTCATGACCGACACCTCACTCTTGAAGTAACACGTGGAACACGCCGTAATTATGTAGTTAGTCGATTCGCTCACCCTTCTGACAAATGACCAATGTCTCTTGCGTATTATTGCTAATAGTAGTACGCCTATACATTGTTACCTAAGGCACGTTAAAGTGGCCGTGCGCGAGGGAGTCCCCCCTAAGCAATCACGTCTCTTAACCCCGCCTAGGGATGAAATAAAAACAGTGACGGTATTGTAATTAAGAGTCTAAACATGATATTTCAAACATCTTACTTAAAAAGATCGTAGGGTCCCGATACAAACTTTCAACCCCCATTGAAACCCCTTAGAGGATTAATTTTGAAAAACGCTTAAATTGCTTTTCTTGTATACTAATGAAGAGTCTAACCATGATATTTCAAACCACTTACTTAAAAAGATCGTAGAGTCCCAATACAAACTTTCAACCCCCGTTTAAACTACCTTAAACACCTTTTTTTTTAATTTATCCAAATAAAAAAAAAGGTGAAATTACTTTTCATTTATTTTAATGAAGAGTCACATGAAGTTTCAAACCCCTTACTTCAAAAATCGTAGACTCCATACAACTGTTTAACCACTTAGGAGGTAAATTTTGAAAAATCCTCTCTTAGTGCACCTCTAGACCTTATTAGGATCCTACGTGCCAGATTTGAAATTTCTAGAACCAGCGGTTTGGCCTGTGCGTTGATATATAAACTTTCAACCCCCATTAAAACCCTTTAGAGAATGAATTTCGAAAAACGGTGAAATCACTTTTCTTGTAATCTAATAAAGAGTCTAAACATGAGGTTTCAAACCTCTTACTTCCAAAATCGTAGACTCTCCATACAAACTTTGAACCCCTTAGAGGGTGAATTTTGAAAAATACTTTCTTAGTGCACCCCTAGACCTTATAAGGAACCTACATGCTAAATTTGGAATTCCTAGGACCAGCGGTTTGGGCTGTGCGTTGATATGTCAGTCAGTCAGTCAGTTTCTTCTTTTATATATTTAGATAAGCGTTAATGACTATCAAGGTCTTCGACGATCGAAAAGCGATAACTGAATGACTACCTGGTCTAGCTGCGCGGCACGGGGTTGCGGACCCGCGGGGCTGGCGGGGGTGAGTGAGCCGCCGCCGATCGCCGTGAGCACGGCTGCTACCCGTGTTTGGTTAAAAATGAGCAACGCTCTTGTTCGTTTCAAATTATACGTCTTTTGTTCGCGAAAATTAATTAAAAATGCTCCTCTAATGTGTTTCCCGAAAGTCCCGAAAGTACCGGGATTTTTATTTTGACGTCCCGGTTCTTTGCTCGACTGAAAATCCCGGGAAATCCCGGTACTTTCGGTTCCGGTATTTCCCGGGAGCAAACCCTTCGTGGAGACATCCTACACTGCGCTTACCTATGCGTGGTCGCCACTCCAGGAGTTTACTGCCCCAACAGTTATCCGCTCTCCGGGCTATAAATGCTCACTGCCACTTCAACCGTGAAATCCTAATAAATTTTATGTAAAACTCGTGGTGTAATCTATCTTAACTATATACATAAAACAAAGTCGTGTTAGTTACACCATTTATAACTAGAGAACGTGTGGATCATTTTTTATGATTTTTAGGGTTCCGTAGCCAAAATGGCTAAAAAGGAACCCTTATAGTTTCATCATGTCCGTCCGTCCTTATGTCACAGGCATTTTACTCAAAAACTACAAGACGTATACTGATGAAATTTGGAATATAGATGTCTTGTAGATGCCGCTACTAAGTTTGGTAAGTAGTTAAATAATAAAAATAAAAAAAATTAGGGAGGGCACTCCATACATGTAACAATTTTTTTTCAACAAACATCAACGTGAGGTACATAATTCGAAAGTGTTTGTGCATGCATGCATGTTTAAAAACATGCATGCATGCGCGTTTGCATGTTTGCATGTTGTTTGCATGTTTTAAAAACATTATAAGGCTTTTATGTACTTTTTTTTTTATTAAGTGAATACTTTCGGAAATAATCCCTCCGAAAGTTGGTAAATTGTGTCCCCCCTCTCCCCTTTAACTTTTAAACCGTAAATCCAAAAAATATGAAAAAAATCAGGAAGGTAACGCTTAATAAAAACATTCAACGAATATTATTTTCAATACCCAATCATTTATTGCATCCCACAATGTTAGTTTACAAGATATTAATTAGGCAAACTTAAGTTTTAGTTTGTTACATAACATAACAGAAATTAATTGTGGACCCTGTTGGGCACAGCAAAAGTAGTGGAGAATGAATACAAGTGCTTGACTGTTTAACAAACAATAATACCTACATACGTTCTCAAATGGCTCTCGTATCGACCTTAATATAATTCTAGAGAAAAAACATCAATGGTTCGCGAATTAGTACCATAGAATAAAAAGGAATGGGAAATTTGCCTTGATCTTGAGGTTCCCGTGCCCGAAAACACGCTCTCGCAACTCGCTCGCAAATCGCCAGTGTAGTGTGATAAGGTCCTTAAGAATATAGCCAGCTGTGAATCATTTTTTTTTATTATCTGGGGGCACGGCAGTACCCCTGCCCCGCCAAGTCGAGCAAAACAAAGGCACGGCCGTACCATCCTTTTCTCGAAGCCATTCAGGCCATTTTCAGTCTCCCGTAATACTGTGCTGGCTAAAGCTAGAACCCTGAATTTTCAGGGGTATATCGGCATTTTTATTTTAAAATCTATGGTTAGGCGAGACTTAAGCTATGTTCAAATACCGTCTAACCTGTCAGTCCGTGATGAAATGTATGGAGTTTGACACTAATCGTCAGTTCTGTGACGACCTGCTAACCGTCAGTTAAGAAGGCACTTTAAATAAAAAAGTCCATATAGGGCATAATAAGACAAATATATTCGCAATAACATTCAATTTGAATGCTTAGTGTAATTCTATGGACACACACGCTACGCGTACGGAAAAAGTCGCTTTCTGGCCAAGTGTACCTAGCTGTAGACATAAAGTGATGTACACAACACGGGAGGTAATAAAGAAACCCTCGATCGCATATTTACGTCCCTCGCTTGCAGCTCGGGCCACAAACGTCTGCGGTCTCGGCCTTTCTTTGTTTTACCACCCTAGTTGTGTAATGTACTGTTATGTCTCCGGTATAGTCTGTGCGGAAAGAGAATAGGATTTAGATGGGGGGGGGGGGGCGCTGTAATCCTTTTCTACCGTATTTGCAAAAAAAATATGCCATACTAGTTAGGTTAGTTCCGTTTTTCGCCACGCCTATTCTCTTTCCGCTACGCCTATTCTCTTTGCGCACAGACTATGAAATTGTCGTCTTATTAAAATTTTTGCCCTTTTAAATTCGTTAAAAGCAATAATAAGTGAATCTGGATTGATTTGGCATACGTCAAGCTGAATTTTATAATTATTGTTAAATAATTTATTTTTACTACAGTAAACTACTCTACTCAACGCTAGGGAGTGCTCAAGTCTTATATTTTTTTCTACGCTCAGTGGTCCAAACTTTGGAGTATCCTCATGTGAAGGTGTACATGCCGCGCCAAGTTTGGTTTTAGTCGTGTGAATCATGAGCAATAATTTAATATTACTGCATCATGTAACAATAGTTAAAAAAATAGTGTGCTACTGTTTACACGAGAGCGCACCATATTTTTGACCATAGTTTTGTGCAATGGACCATAAAAACCTGAGTTTACGGTACTTACCCTAAAGAACGCGTGTCTCTCGTTTCACTTCTGCCGAGCTAGCACAACTAGCCGCGACTTCGCTTGTCGCGCGATAGAGCATCGCCTGTCACTGTCATGTGCGACGCTTCTGTCATCTGTCAATTCGGACATGTTCTACATCGCGCTATCGAAGTTTTCTAAGTCGGTTGCATAAATACAACTTTCGACCAACTGTCATTGGACTTCGGTCCCCAGGCACAAAACCTGCCTGGAGAGAGATCTCTCTATTGTCCTCTCTTACCACAGTGGTGACCTCTGATAATGGACATAAACGCAACTCTGACGACTATGATACGGCTTCACAGCAAGCCAGACCCTCTTCGAGTGTACCAACTAGCATGTCATCTATTCATGCCCTGGTATCCTCAGCTACAAGCGACTCGACTGCACGCTTCTGCTACTACTCACAGTTGTTGCCCCCTCGCTCGCCTCTTCGGCTCTGAGCGCTCTCGCTCGCTACACTGATTTATTTGTCAATAATTAATATCGCTCTTAGCAATATCAAATAGAGGTAAAAAAGAGCTTCAAATCTAAGAAAGCAGCATAGCCCCTGGGTATTAAAGAAATCTAATTAAATATATTTTCTTACATTTATGTATTTATTTATTTTTTACGTAACTTATGAGTATTCGGATTTACTTTTAGCACCAAATTATTGTTTTGATTATACTCTTGCGTAGAAAAAAAAAATCAAGGTAAAAGCTCTGAAGACCTTCGAGAAAATGGCGTTCTAAGTTTTTTCAGATTATTCTGATTTTAGGGTTGCCACTATCAAGAATATTCATTTTCAATTGTTAACATAATATTTTTATAGGAGGATTATCTGTTTGACCCGTATATATGTTTTTATGTATGCACGTAAGTACAGTAAACGGCGATAAAGAATGCACATCGATCTTTGGAAAGAGGCAATCGGCTAATTTCGACTTCGTATAGCGATATCTGTGTCGCACACACCATGACGTTTGTTTTGTCAGTCGTGGTTCAAATGTGAGAGAGTGCAGTCGCATATCCAAGGCAATATATATATAGAGTTACTAAAACGTTGACAAAATTAAATTTGTACTATGGCATCTATAGGAAAAGAAGGTAAGCCGTTACTTTGCCAGTCAGGCGAAATTATCTACAATGTTTATAAATATTTTCTAACTGAAGCCGACCAATTTAAAAAACATGAGGATGTCAATGTAAGTAATTATTTTAAGAAAGTTCAACAGAGAGTTGCAGATGCCACTGGAATTTCAAGAAGAACTTTGAACAATTTATTAAACGAAGTCGGTACTGGCACTGATACACATTCTAGTGGAACAAAGTTCAGCTCTCCGAAAAATGGGAGACGAAAAAAACAATTTCGTTTAGATATGGACGATTTTGATTATTATGTTGTTCGAAGAATGGTGTACGATTTTCATCTGCGTTACACAGAACTGCCGACAGTAAAATCTATATATATATATATCAGTGGCGTGGCGTTGAAGAAATCCTTGGGCGAGCCGGAGCAGCTTTAGCTTCAATTTTCTTTAAGAAAACTAGAATTAAGTGCTAATCTGCCTAATATTAGGCTAGCCGATGGGAATCGAGTTCTATAGACATGACGTCACTGATAAATGTATATATACATATACATTGGTACATACGCTGCAAAATAACCTGATTTGTTAATTAATATTTAGTACTTCATAGCAAGTGACAACCCTAACTTATAATTTTGAAAGTAAAAAATCTTGAAGGTCCCTTGGAAAATGCGTTCCATTTTTTTGGGAGAGGTTAACATTAACATAATTAAATATAAAATCGTGAAATGGAATCCTAATACATAACTATGTGACCATAGAAAAATAAAAACCAAAATAGACAAAATCAACCAGAACTCGGCTGTACAACCAAATTCTGGTTTTTTTTCTAAAATATCCTGGATAATAGATAGTTTTATTTGAAGCCATGTCAATTATTATACGAAACTGATTTATTTTCGAGTTAAAATAATTTCTATGATATTTCTGGAAAAACATAGAAATTATGAAAAAGAAAATATAACTCCAGTATTGTTCAAAATTGCCACTCGGGAGTTCTCGTATTGTGTTTATATTGAATAATTCCACCAAATGAAGACATAAAATAAGGATGACCGCTTTTGAGGTCAAATTTCATACTGTGCACCACTACAAGAAAACCAGGTAAGTTCTTCCCGAGACTGATATTGGAGAACTCTTTTGACCTCAGACATGCTAACGCCACAAGCTTGATTTGTTGCTATTTTGTGAAAATTCATTAGGTATCCAAGGTTCGTTTCTTCACTTATTTGCTTCTAAAAGGAATGTTGACATAAGATAGTTTTCTTTTCACCTGAATAAACAAATGACACTCCTCTAGGTATGACAGTAGGCCTGTGCTTAGCAGTGGTACGTGTATAGGCTTATGATTAGAGACCGAATTTGAAGTAGCGAACTCAATATTAGTATGGATATGACTATAATTTATAATTTTTTCTACACACAAAAATAATGTAACTTATCGGAAGAAAAAAGTTTAAACCTTTTTGAAAGCTTTTGTAAGTATTGGGCAAATATTATGATGATAATAAATAAAAACATTGTTTGTTAATTTTTGAATTAGTTTATTTTTAAGAGTACGTACGAACGTAGTCCCCTGTTTCCTCCCTGGATAATGCCAGTAGAGCAATCATTTTTTGTCCAAAAATCTATGGCTACTATTGATATGTTCCTATGTTTTCCTTTTTACGATAAATTGATTCTCAAAAGAGATATTTACCTTCAAAAACCTAAAAAAAAACGCCAGATTTTCCGCTGTGTTCACACATCCAGAAAACAAATTTGACTAGATTATTGATTTGATTGATTGATTTAAAACATAGAAACACGGCCAAAGCCTTGCTTTAATGTTTAATGAAAAAATTAGTTAAATAGGTTAAGTTTTGGGGAAGAAATCAGGGGACTACGAAACGTTGTTTTCATGAAATTTAAAAGGTATTTTCGGTCCAAGCTGCAGTTGTCTGTATCGCGCTCTGCGGGTGAGAGGCAGGCAGTGCGGGATAGCGACACATTTTACAAATAACTAATTTTCAATTCTCTCGACCTTACTGTTTCCTCTTAAGTTCTTCTTCTTTAACATTTCTTCTGCACAATGCACAGTTAAAATTAAGACCTTATATAACCAACATGACATGTATTTAACAAATTGCACTAGTCATAACCATATTAATATTGAGATCGCTACTTCAAATCCGGTCTCTACTTATGATAATAAAACCAATAACAGATAATTTCGCGAGCCGATCATTTATTTCATAATTGATTATGGGTGGTACATTTTCTTGAATTATGGAAGTTCTTACAGGTCACACATTACGTACGTAACAAATTACAGCTTACTGTTAGAGCAAATTGGATGTAGAGTCTGTGCGGAAAGAGAATAGGCGTGGCGAAAAACGGAACTAACCTAACCAGTATGGCAAATACGGTAGAAAAGCATTACAGCGCCCCCAAATCTAAATCCTATTCTCTTTCCGCACAAACTCTAACAGTCGGACAGACAAGCATACACACGAGCGATCCTATAAGGCTTTTTTTTTATTTGAAGGTACGGATCCTTAAAAAGGCCCATACAAAAAACTATGCAATTATCAGTTTTAATAACTAAGACCTCGGCATTGTAACACTACAATTCTTTGCGTGGTCTAAATCTCAGCCAGTTTCCTCCCGTTACCGACATTCGGAAGCCATTTTTGACGGACAGACGGGGCGGTATGTTGGTCTTCTCGCACGGCGACAGCTCCATATGCAGCAGCACCTGGTACACCATCACCTTAACCTCGCACAACGCAAATCTTGATGCTAGATAACAATTCAAAGTATATAATTGGCATCACTACCCATCTGTAGTGTAACCCAAATATCAATACGCATTGAAAATTAATACACTCACCAATACAATTTCTCGGCCCCGATCCAAAAGGCATGTAAGCTAGTGGGTCGATGTTGTGTTTGTTTTCATTAGAGAAGCGCTCTGGGTCAAACTTCTCCGGGTCAGGGAAGTGTTTGGGGTCACGATGATACGCCCAGATCGGTATCTGCACAGCTTCTCCTTTGCGAATCTATAGAAGAAAGAAAAAAATAACACTTGATACTCTCGCGCTTCGAACACATAATTTTGTTTACGGCCTTAGTGCGATAAATATGAATTTACCTTTAATAAGCTAGACCATTAAAAAATAGTACATTGTGTATCAAGGGCGGTAAGTAAAGAATTACAAACGAGTGTTTGTTACAAGGCCGAGGCGAAGCCGAGGGCTTTAATAACACGAGTTTGTAATTCCTTTACCGCCCGTGGCACACACAATGTTTTTCATCACACTTGTGAGGAAATCTGATTAAAATAACCTTACTTAACCTAAATAAAATTGATAAACTGACAGTGACATTAGTGACATATTCCATAGACAATGCGAACGTCAAGTCACGTTCGGAAACCATAGCGGTAAAGACTAAAAATGGTTTATTTTATATTTGCAAAATACTGAAATACTATATTTAAACATTTAATTAATGTTACAGAAATATGTGTATACATGTATTTGCAATAACAGTTCTCTTTAAATAAATATTTCAGTAATAAAAGTTAAAAAAATAAGTTGGCGTTTCCTTTGAAAATGACAAATAAGAGTAAAACAGAACCAGCGTTTCAAATTTAAAAAGAAAACCATTACGCCCTAGGGCGTAATAGGTCATTTATGGCCCGCAAAACCTACGTGTAATGACACTATTTTCGAGCAAATGTGATGAAAAAGCTATTTAGTCCGTCAGTTAGATTATATAAAGACATTGTACACGAATTTTTTCTTTTGTTTGCTTAGAAATATCTAGTGACGTCACTCATTGGTACAATTTTCACCTATAGGAGTGACGTTACAAGGCCCCACTCCGGAAGTTTGATGATGACCTTTCTCGATTTTTAATAATTTGATGAACCAAAGAATACCTGTCCCATATTTTTCCATATTCTATCTGACGGACTAAATAGAATGATATTTTTTTAACCCAGTCGTCACCCCTATTGACATATAGGTACAGTTGTCGCGGATGACTGATCTCCTCGCGACAACACCACACAAGGGCCGCGTCCCGATTTGCCCTAGGACCCGAATGTCCTGGCTTAACTTCACTCCGACCTTGCTCGGGCCCAGCTAAGTTTCTTGCCGGAGTCTTCTTAGCTGGGCTAGGTATAGCGAACCGGCAACTAAAACTCCCATTAGTTCGATACACAAGTTCACATAAGGACAGGTTGATCCGCTTCATCCTTCCCGCTGGTCCGCTGCTCACTCTGAGCAATCAGCGAAAAGTCAAAGGTGGCCCTGGCCATCGTCCTGGTTCGACCCCAGGCGAGCAGGCCCCCACCTAGCCCGACACCTATCGTGGTAGGCCGGGACTGGTGACCTGGTTCGACTCCAGGCACCCCCCGGCACTTACCCAGCCCGATGAGCGTGTCGACTGTGTGTGCGGCACACGGTCGGACGCCCTTGGGTGGTCTGGCCAGCGACCTGGTTCGAGCCCAGTGACCGCAACGGCCAACCACCCGGCCAGACAATCACAATGCTCGGATGTGGGTTTTGAGTTTGTTAGGTTTAAAAAAAAAAAGGATGACTGATGAAGTGATGAACCAGCAAGATTTTAAAGGAGACATTGTTCCGTACCAAAATGGTAAAAAAGGAACCCTTATGGTGCGACTCTGTCTGTCTGTCTGTCCGTCTGTCACAGCAAGATACCTCAGGATCTACTGATGCTATCGATTAGAAATTTGGAATAGTGTTAAAAATCGCTTACTCAAGCCTATTGGATAGAAAAAAAATCTTATACCTTTTTTACTTTTTTTTAAAGGGATCCGAAATGGGATGTAGAAAAACAAAAGTAGAGCCATTATATCGAGTGGGATATCAAATGAAAAGACTTAATTTGTAGATTCCAAAGCCATTTTAACTTTTTTTCTTAATTTTGTACTTTTTGATTTATGACTTTATTATCTTCGAAGTTACTGAACAGAAAAATCTGTAATAATTACCAATTATTAATATCATCCTAAATATTACAGGAAAAATAAAACGGTTTTCCTAAACTGAATCGTTTCTTAGAAATTTTCAAAAATCGTACACATACTTATTTGCTCCTACTAAGCTAACCGCCATACAGTTTTTCTTGAACTATTCACGTATCTACTTACTAGTTTGTACGGAACCCTCGGTGCGCGAGTCCGACTTGCATTTGACCGGTTTTTTGACGTGATAACGTCTTATAAATCGATGAAGCCGGCTGCACGCACGAAAAAGTGTCCCGTTACCTTGCAGGGTCGTTACCTGTCAAATAGGTACTTTATATTATTCCAGCACTAAAGTCGTTAAGACGATAGTTTCTTACAAATTGTTAATAAAATAGCCCTTATTCCCTAAGATACGGCTGTCAAAAATCTCTATTGAATGACAAGAGACCAGTGGCGGATTTGCCCTAAGGCCCAGTAGGCCCGGGCCTAGGGCGGCCAGATATTAGGGGCGGCCAATCGTGACAAAAAATCACTGCTGCTGCTGAGAAAAGGGCGGCTGGTACTCAAGTCAAAGTCAAAGTCAAAGTCAAAGTCAAAGTCAAAGTCAAAGTCAAAGTCAAAGTCAAAGTCAAAGTCAAAGTCAAAGTCAAAGTCAAAGTCAAAGTCAAAGTCAAAGTCAAAGTCAAAGTCAAAGTCAAAGTCAAAGTCAAAGTCAAAGTCAAAGTCAAAGTCAAAGTCAAAGTCAAAGTCAAAGTCAAAGTCAAAGTCAAAGTCAAAGTCAAAGTCAAAGTCAAAGTCAAAGTCAAAGTCAAAGTCAAAGTCAAAGTCAAAGTCAAAGTCAAAGTCAAAGTCAAAGTCAAAGTCAAAGTCAAAGTCAAAGTCAAGGTCAAGGTCAAGGTCAAAGTCAAAGTCAAAGTCAAGGTCAAGGTCAAGGTCAAGGTCAAGGTCAAGGTCAAGGTCAAGGTCAAGGTCAAGGTCAAAGTCAAAGTCAAGGTCAAGGTCAAGGTCAAGGTCAAGGTCAAGGTCAAGGTCAAGGTCAAGGTCAAGGTCAAGGTCAAAGTCAAAGTCAAAGTCAAAGTCAAAGTCAAAGTCAAAGTCAAAGTCAAAGTCAAAGTCAAAGTCAAAGTCAAAGTCAAAGTCAAAGTCAAAGTCAAAGTCAGGGTCAAGGTCAACGTTATCACGTTCGACTATCGTCAGTAAACCGACTTTACAGACAACCGATTTTTTTTTTTTAGTTGAATTGTGTGGTTAAAGAAATTTATTATCTCAAAAGAAATATTACATTTCACTTCATGAGACTTAAATGTAAGCATGCCTTAAGTATAATTGTGTTGCGCTCGTGAGCGTCTTTTATATCTATTATGTTACAATTATTACAAATCGAACAAATCTATATAAGGTCCTAATTTATTAGTCGCAGATATTTTAACACGTTATACTTTACATTAAAATAATTAACTTTAAATAGAAATTAAGAAATCTTTTCATATAACTTTTTTGATTTCATTTACCTAACAAAAAAATTAATTATAATTTCGTCTAACAAAATCACCATGTGCATTATCACATGTCACAATAACACTATTATGTCATGTCAACAATTGTTTTTGTCGTAAATGTCGTAACGGTTCGGCGGTTGACATTGACAATTTTAATTTATCAACGTGAAGTGGCCAGTTATAGTTAAGTGGTACGTAAAAGAGCTACTAGAATCTGTTCAATGAGTTTTCATTTAGTAATCACATTAACAGGGTGTTATTACGTAGCAAATTTGTTTTTCCTTTTTCTCCAAAAAAACATCGTAAAAGCTATAATGTTTCATGATTTAATATACTCTAGGGACCGAGTACTATCAGCAGTAAAAATATTTGTAACTAATAAATTAGGACCTTATATATTTGCTAATAAAATAAGTCGTGTGAGCAAATTTTTAACTACAATGGGGATGTTGACGAGACCACGAAGGTTTAAAAAAAATCGATATTTTTATATCGTCTTAAAGAAAAAATAAAGTCAATTTCGGAATGCTTAAATAACACTGAAAAAATTAATGTATGACAACTATGAGCTTAAACGCACTTTTTCGTAGTCAAAATGGTAAAATGCTATTTTTTTCATACAGACTTAGTACAGCGAGGACAAGAGATGACGTCACAGGGTGCGCCCGTTTTGTATGGGCCGTTTTCAACGCTCGGTGCGGTCGGCTACTTTTGATTGCAATTTTTGGCTCTTATAACAATCCAAGTGTAGTAGTTATAGGTATATATTTGTTCCTCATAAATAGTAGAATCCATTTACATCCGAAACAAAATTTAGGACACGAGCCTATTAGGAGGTAGAACTAAACTATTACAACAAAGCGTTATCGCCAATACGCTGCACAAATAGTCGACGGTAACTTGCCAGGGTCGGATTCAGGTTGATATTATTGGGATATTATTCACGATATAATTTTTAAGCATCTTTTTAAATACGTTGTTTGAGTCTGCCACTTTAATGGTTTTTGGTATACTGTTATATGTCCGCGCACTGCAGAATTGTACTTACGATAAAGTCTTTTGTGGCCTTTTCATTTGGTTTGCCGAGATTGTAGTCTCGAACGCAGAGACGGCTTACCACGGGCTCTGCCGGCCACTTGCGAAGCACCTCTGAAAAAGGCAGTGGTTATAGTTCACTTGCTGTGGTTATCCAAGCACCGGAAATTGAGAGTACATATATTTAAATGAAATATCGGGTTGCATTTTTAGGTTTTTAAAGGCATATGATGTCCCGACCACAACCCAACCCAATGCCACTGTATTTCTGGCATCTTTAATGTCGGATATGCAACAACGAAAAATGCGTCAACAGGCTGGTAGTCGAGAGCGAGGGACTTACACTTGCAATTAAGTAAGCAAGACTAAGCTCATTGTAGTGGATCACGCCAACCGCCTGTCGGTAGCTCATATAAATCAGGGCAAAGACATTGTGTATATGTACATGTTGGAGCACCTTATACGACATTACAACTATAAAGGGTGGAAAAAATCTATGGACCCTGGAGGGGAACTACCTTAAATCCTTTAGTTAGCTCATTTTACTAAAAGGAAACATTTCTTTATTTTTTTAAAGAAACAAAAAAAGTTTTTTTTAGTTCTCCTGGCTTTTGAAATGGAATTGATGGTAAAATAAAATTAATGATAGATTTCACAATATTTTTTACTTGTAAGACCAAATGTTTACTAGAGGGATTTTATCCTGAGTCCTATCGATTACTAGAATAAAATAGTGAGTGCTTATTTTTTTTTTTTATTTTAGCCGGTGCGATTCCCGGATGAGACAAGCGAATTTTATAAAATCTTTTAAGGCCCGGTAGGACCTGGCTCGCATTTCACATACAACTAGGGTCGGGCGGAATGCAGATTATTGCAGATTATCTTCGATTTCTAACATAAAAGTATACGTTATCAACCCAAACATGAGAGGATGCCCTGCATGACTGTGAAATCATGATTGTCAGGTATTAATTTTGTCAGAAAAGGTAACTGGTAATGAACAAAATGAAAAAAATACTATATTTTATAGGTAGTGTTTTCGCGCTACTTTTCTATCGAGCGAAGTGTTCGCTATCGTGTTCTAAGTGAGAGGAAGCCCTAGATACAGTTCTGAATATTATTATATATGTTTTACAGTGACCTACGAGTCAAATAAGTGCTCTAAAAATGATTTGGAAACTAGGCTTCCGCGCCCGATTCTCGTCTTACCTCGCCTTAATGCAGTATTATTTCTTTTTAAAAATAAAAGATTGTTTCCTTTCAGTAGAATTACCTAATTAAAGGATTTAAGGCAGTTCCCTCCAGGGCCCATAGATTTTTTTCACTCTGTATAGGAACTATAAATACTATAATTGAAGGCAAAATAGAAAGAAGAAGAGGCAGAGGTCTTCCTCTGTACAAGGCGTGCGTTTATGGATCTAGCTAAAGAGAAAATCAATGTGACGTCATATCAGGAGCTCAAGATGGTAGCAGAAAAGAGAACGGAATGGCGATTACCCCAACGACAAGAGCAAGTCTCTTAAATGTATGATGATAATGATGAGATATTATGGATGGCTTCATATATAACAAGTGTGTAGGGTCTGAGTCTAAAATATGCAGACGGTAGTTGTGTTTCCGAGATCAAGAGACGCATAAGAATGACTAAGAGTGCTATGATACAACTCAAGAAATTAAAATAAAATCGTGTAGGTAGTGGAGTCGATAAGCGACTAAAAAGACATACATACACTATTTTAAGTCTGTCTGTTGTCTTAAATAATAAGCAATTTTAAGATTGTATAGGAACCAACTATTTGCCTCATGAATGGTATGGGATGGGTAATTTACATGCTCCAAGTTTCTCACCTGATACCACCATATCCAAATATGGCATGCGCTGTACCGAGCTGTAATCGAACTTTCCGTTGTTTCTCTTCTCGTTCTCTCTAATCTCCTGTACCAATTTTTCCTGGCAGTCAGAGTTGACAGCGAGCTCGTAGAAGAGGAACGACATGGTGTTGGATATGCTGTCGTAACCGGCAAAGAGGAAGCTTACCGCTTGGGCTACCAGGTCCAAGTCGGACCAGTCTAAAAACATAGTATATATAAATTAGTGCGATCTTGATAAAAACATTTTGTTTCCTGTTTACTTCTTTGAAGATGTTAAAGAAAAGAAAGAATGTAGTGCTATACAAACATTAGATTCAATCGATAAGATTTTGCATGGCACTTTTTGCAAAGTAGTTGTGACCATCTGCTTATTTCGATCGGTCAGTATGGGAAAGTTTGAAACTATAAGACATACGAAGATCTTTTCTTTGGAACCATGTCATCGATTTTAGGGACAAGAAAAACTGCATACTTAGATTTGAAAAAAAAAACTTGGAATCGAACCCGGTTGTTTTGGAAAATATCGATTTGTAGACATTCTGGTGCACTTATGCACGGGTTTGCCGGAGTGTTCGACGGTGGTTCGATTTAGTCGGCCCATCGGTATCAATCAACGTGTGTTCCATGATGGATCATTCACAGAACCTAGTTCCTTTTACTGTTCTCTGAATAAAAATAAGCTAGCTTGTAGCATCCACATGAAAAACTCCATAAGTTCTTTCACATGAATGCTACACATACTTGTCTTGTTCTTGGTTCTGCCAACTTCATACTCTTCGACCGTAGCAAAACCGGCATCCTCGTCTTTGACGTTCCTGGTGTCATATAATAATTTCCCTGGATTGAAGATAATTTTACATAAATACTAAATCTCAAGTCTCAGTCAAAAAAATCAAGAAAATAAATAATAAGTAAAGTGACAACTAAAACAACCGATTAGAGATAGGGTTTGCAGTACAGGGAAATTTTTGTATGAGAGAACCGGGAATTCCCGGTGCTGCCATACTAAAATTTCCCGGTACTGCAAACCCTAGTTAGAGACCATTTTTCAGGAATTCTACTGGCAGAGAAAGGTTCTTCAAAAACTTATCAATGTTTTAACTGGAATCACTTTTAATTTACCTATTCAATTAATTGAATCTATTGTTTACCTTTCTTGGCTTCCATGAGAAGGTGGATCATGTCAGGTCGGTGGATGTTCATCTCCTCGCGTTGTCGCATGGCCCCCAGCACCACATTTGAGAAGAACTCAGTTAATCTCATTGGAAATATCCTCATTTTCAGCCACTACAAATAAAATTATTTAGGAAAGTAGCGCTTATACATTAAGATTAGCACTATATTATTGGAAATTTTAACTGTATCTTCTTTAAGAGTATTGACTTAACTTGAAAAATAATTGAACGTTTTAACTCTTTCATACATTATAACGAATTTGCCGTCATAAACCAAAAAGACATCTGCCATCTTGACAGCTCCTGACCGCCCGTATCCAGAATATTCTCACTTAAATTTGCTTATAATTCTTGGTCGCCAATCAAGAACTGATCAGTGATCAGGCCCATCGGCCATCGGTTTAGCAAGCATTAGGTAAGGTATGCCTTGCTCATTCCCAGTTAAGTTATGGAAATATTTAAAAAATGTCTGTTTATTTATTAACTGCAGTAGTAAGTAGTATATTCTCAACAAAGGCAATATATAACGTGACCCAGGTGCTGACACCACGACAGCTCTATATTTGGCAGCTAATTATATATATATCTTGGTAGACACATGGAAGACATGACGCTCAATCAGATACGAGAAAACCTTAGAAATATAAGGAGCAAATATGTGACACCTGTTTGGCATAGTGCTGGAGGTCGGAAGCACTTCACTTACCTAAGACCTAGGCTAGACTACGATAAGTTGCCTAGTGAACTACAAGATATTTTGGAGTCTCTAAGCAGCTCAAGTAACTTATCAATACAACAATCAATTTTAAATAATTTAAATAAAGTCACTAAAAAAAATCTCCTGAAATACTCCTACAATGAATTTAGCATTTTTTATCAAAAATTATTTGCCTAGTAACGTTCCCCCCTCTTCCTTCTATACAAAGATAAGCAAGATACCGGCTGGTGGGATGAAAACTTACAAGAGGTTATAAAAATCAAAAGGACTCGCTTCAAAGTCTGGAAAAGTTCGAGGTCGGAATCAGACAAACAACTCTACTCGGAAGCAAAACAGGTGGCAAAAAGAGCCGTTGCAATAGCCAGATCCGCAGAAAACCAGCGGCTGTATGATAACCTTGAAAAAGCTAACCACGATTATGAAATTTATAGAATAGCAAAACGCCGACTTGCCTCCTCTCAAGATTTTAAAAACAATAAATACATAAAGGATGATCAAAACAACCTCTTAACTTCTAACACCGAAATCAACAACAGATGGCAATCCTACTTCGGAACACTACTGAATGAGGAGTTCCCCAGCCAAGACTTTGAACTTATCCCAGCAACCGCAGGACCGGTTGGTATTCTTACTCCTCCAGAAATAAAACAGGCTATTGGGAAAATTAAAAACAACAAGTCCCCTGGACCAGACGGAGTACTGGCTGATCTGTGGAAGAAGCTTGGTGATGTGGGAGTGTCCTGGCTGACAAATCTGTTTAACGATATAACTTCTGGTAAAATACCCGATTCATGGAGACACAGTTTTCTTATACCAATATATAAAAATAAAGGGGATGTTCAATCTTGCTCAAACTACAGAGGAATAACTCTTACCTCACACACTTTAAAAATATGGGGGCAGGTTCTTAAGACCAAACTTACAGAAATTATAACGCTCACACCGAACCAATTCGGTTTCACTAAGGGAAAAGGTACCACGGACGCCATTCAAACCTTGAAGATTTTGACTGAAAAATACAGAGCTCTCAAGAAAAACCTATTTATGACATTTCTGGACCTAGAAAAGGCTTTTGACCGAGTCCCTCGCCGTTTGGCATGGCAAGCCTTGAGAAGTCAAAACGTGCCTGAAATGTACGTACACCTGCTACAGGACATGTATTCCGACGTTAAAACCTCAATTCGCAGTGCAGCCGGCACCAGCGAACTCGTTCCCGTCAGGGTTGGAGTCCAACAAGGCTCAGCACTTAGCCCCCTAATATTTATCACCGTCATTGACTACCTAACTAGAAGCATCCAGGATGAGGTGCCTTGGTGTCTTCTGTACGCCGACGACGTTGTGCTGATAAGTGAGTCACTCGAAGAGTTGCAACAAACCACAAACTGCTGGCAGCATGCCTTAGAAAGCAATGGCTTAAGAATAAGTCGAACAAAGTCGGAATACATGAGATTCCTGTTTGGGGGGCCATGTGACTCATCACTTTTTATAGAAAACAGCCCTGTACCCCTAGTTGAAAAATTTAAATACCTAGGCTCTTTTATGCACCACGAAAACGCCACATGCGACGCGGATATAACGCACAGAGTGAATGCTGGCTGGATGAAATGGCGATCACTGTCCGGCGTGCTCTGCGACCGTAGAATGCCAATTCGAACCAAGGGAAAAGTCTACAAGACTTGTGTCAGACCCGTTATGCTCTACGGAGCAGAATGCTGGACATCCAAAAAAGACCATGAAGCGAAACTTCACGTAGCAGAAATGAAGATGCTTAGGTGGGCCGGCGGTGTGACTAAACTCAATAAAATAAGGAATGAGCTAATAAGGGGCACCTTCAAAGTGGCACCCATCCCAGAAAAAGTCCACGAAAGCCAATTGCGTTGGTATGGACACGTATTGCGCCGCGACGATGACCACCCTGTTAAAATCGCTCTAAATATTGACATAGGAAAACAACCCCGAGGTCGCCCAAAAGCTACTTGGTGGAGAAACCTTCAAAAACTATCCAAGGACATTCCAGCTGACCCTTTTGACAGAGCCGACTGGCGAAAAAATATTCGGAGGGCCGACCCCATATGAAATGGGAAGAGGCACGGAGAAAGAAGAAGAGAATAGAAGTAAATTAAGTAAGCGATCGCTCTCTAGAAATTGTGTCACGTAACATGTAACTAGCCCTAGCACAGGCCTTGGTCTTTTTGGGCTGTTACTGCACACTATGTCCCTAAACGCTTGTCTGGACAATTATATCATAGTGATAGTGAAATATATGCTTTGAAATGTGTTGTAAATAAATAAATATAAATAGTGTTTTAGATTCATTTAACTCACAGCCATAATTCCAGGTATGATCTTGAATCCAAATAACCTCAAATTCATGTATAAGGTTACTGTGGTGAGTTCCTTGCTCATGTTGTAGAATTGACTTCCCTCGCGCTGTGAATTGACGTCGAGACCAAAGATACAGGTAGCTATGATGTCGTTGGCGTAGCGGGACATTAAGTCCTTTGCCTCGAGGTCTATGTAGTCAACTACACATAAAGTTCATAAATTTAAACAACACATGCAAATAGAAAATATTATTTATGCCATAAAGCGGTTTTTACCGCACGCTACGCGTAAGGAAAAAGCCGCTTTCTGGCCAAGTGTAGACATAAAATGATGTACACAACACGGGAGGTAATAAAGAAAGCCCTCCATCGCATATTTACGTTCCTCGCTTGCAAGTCGGGCCGCAAACATCGGCGATCTCAGCCTTTCTTTGTTTTGCCACCTAGTTGTGTAATGTACTATAACTTATTTAGTATTTGATGCGTGAAGACGGAACGCTTCTTAATAGAATCGGATGATTGATATAGTTAAAATCTTTGACCATGTCCACAAATTTAACATATATTTGGTTTCGCTTATCGAGTGTTGCACCTAATGGCACGAAATTTAGTTTGAAGATGGAAATATTGTACCTTACCTACCTACCTATGTAGTTAAAACACCTCTGTTAACACATACATACACCTAATTGACGTTCTTGACTACAGAATATTTAATATCCAAGAAAAAACATACTGCGTTTGATTTTTAAAATTTGTTTACATTTAGTATCTCACCTCTGGAATCATCTATCTTGGTCTTGAGAGCATGCATCATCCAGTCCCCGACTTGCACCATTAATGGTACCATCAGACGAATCTTGGAGGTGGTGAATGCAGGGCTAAGGGCTGAACGCATGTTCTTCCATTCTCCACCTACAATGTACAAGATAACTCGAGTATACATATATTTCACTAGATAGGGTGGCTAGCGATTTTTACATGACTACCCAAAGAAAGAAGTGTAATGTCTACGTGAATTTCAGACATAAAAACTTTCTTCTGAAACATGACCAGCAACTCCCAAACGCTTTCCCATTAGTTCAAAATAGTTTTATTCAACGATCTAATCTAGTACGTGAGCCACCCGCTTCTTCCCATACCCAGCTATGTCAACATCTCGCTGCCGAGTCCCGGGCACAGTTGAATCAACTATACCTTTTAAATGTATAAGGATTCTGTCAACCAAGGGGTCGCTCTCGGCCTTTGTATTGATACGGTCTAAAAAGTGCTCGAAGTCCTTGACAGTGATCCTCTTCAGCAGCTCAAGGTCTTTTAGCACGACAAAGGGCGTAAGGAAATCGTAGCCGCCAACCAACCTGGAAAAGAAAAGAGGCCAGAAATGATGTTGAATGATCTGTTGGGAAAGATCTCACCAAGCCACCAGGCCTATTGGAAGCTGGTGAGAACTGTCAAAACAGATACGGTAGTCGACATGCCCCCACTTAATCGCCCCGGTCAACCGACCCCAGCCTCAGAAAAGGCCGAATGCTTGGCCGATAGCTTAGAGTCTTAATGTTCTCCTAGTTTAGAATCTATAGACCCTGCCCACCTGCCCACGCAGAAGTTTAGCGGAGATCCACTCACCCGCCGGATGGCCCTCCATTACCTCCCGTTACGCTTGAGGAGGTTAAGTCTCTAAGATCAAAAAGGCTCCAGGCCACGATAGAATCTCAAACAGGCTTGTCAGGTCGTTTCCGAAGAACTTTCTGACCATCCTGGTTGCAATTATTCCGCCTTAGGAATTTAATTGATGAGAGGGACCTGTTGATTGACGAGCAATTCGACTTTGGGGCCGGTCACTCGTGCACTCAGCAGGTTCATCGCATCACTAAACACATTCTCTTCTGGATGACGGGCTGGGGAAAGAGAATCCCCACTGGGGCAGTCTTCTTGGACGTAGCGAAAGCGTTCGATAAAGTCTGGCACAACGGCTTGTTGTAAATACAAGCTGTATAATCTTGGTATGCCAGACCGACTCGTCCGCATCATCCGCGAGTATCTCTCAGATCGAACTTTTCGCTATCGTATCGAAGGGCTCTTTCGCTACCCATCATCCAGTAAAAGCAGGGCTCGGTGCTTGCACCGACACTTTTCTCCCTGTTCATTAATGGTATTCGTAAGATACCGGGCGGGAGTGCATTACGCGCTTTTTGCCGATGACACAGCCATTTACACTAGCGCGCCGTGACCGTACCTGATTACCCGTCGTCTCCAATTCGCTATCACAGCCCTCGGGCAGTGGTGTCGAAACTGGAGGATCGAGGTTAATCCGGAGAAGAGCGCCACCCTACTGTTCTCGCGCAGTCTGCGCTATGCTCACTTGCTTAGGAGTGCCGGTCACATTTCCCTCTTTAATAAGAGGATTCCCTGGTGCGATGACACCAAGTACCTTTGAGTTACTTTGGACAAGAGATTTAACTTCTTCAAGCACATCAAGACCGTTAGAGACCGAGCGGCATTTTTCCTTGGCCGTCTCCAATCTCCTCAAAAGCAAAAGTAAGATGACTCTACGTAACAAGCTCACCATCTACAAGACGTGCATATGGCCGGTTTTTTCCTATTCTAGCTTTGCCTTTGCTCATGCAAGACCCTTCAGGTCCTCCAAAATAAGTTCCTTAGAAGAGCAGTAGGAGCCCCGTGGTACATTCGTAATGCGGGTCTCCATACGGACCTCAACATCCCCTCAGTGGCCGATCACTTCCGTACCCTTGCCAAGAGTCAAAACTCTAAGAATAGATTCAACCGCGAGACCAAACAAATACAAATACAAATATTTATTGATAACACCAAAGTTACAGGTCAATTAGGTAATCAGTACATTATTTGACAGTCATTATCTGCAAAATGTATATAATATTAATATAATAACACTCACACTAATAACACTAACACTATTACATGTCTCATGTGCATGGTAATTCAAAATAATCTCCAACACTGTACAGAGTCAGGTCTAAAAGCCACTTGCGTAACCTGATTCTGAATGCTGCGGTGGAAGCTGCATCTCTGATATTCGCGGGTAGTCTATTGTACACCGACGGGCCCATTATGTAAACAGACCTTACGGACTTCGATAGTTTGTGATTAGATGTAACTAGGCGGTAGTGGTACTTATCTTTGCGACGAGGCCGGCTCACATTCTTGCCCTGACGGTTAAATAAATGAATGTTCAGGTGAGTGAATAATGCCACCTGATATATAAGCTCGCTAGGTAGTGTTAGGATTCCGAGGTCTTTGAAAAAGCTCCTACAAGAGGTGTCGCCGGATATCCTCACGATAGCCCTTATCGCTCGCTTTTGCATGCGGAGCGCGCGTTGAGAGTCGGCGGCGCGGGCCCACAATTCGACGCCGCACGTAAGTAGTCTATGGACGATCGCGAAATAACACGATCTTACCGCACCGCGCGACGCCGTGTTCGCTAGCCTGCCTAGCGCGAAGCACGCCCGTCCCAGCTTACAGCTTACTTCCTCTATGTGGTCGTCCCAGGTCAGAGCACAGTCCATTATAAAACCCAGCAGCTTGGTCGATCGTACCTGTTGCAATACGGTATCGCCGGCGCTGACCTTGAGTGGTTTTTGCGTTTTACCATTTAGATTAAAGGTCATAAAGCACGTTTTGTCTCTGTTAAGAGCTAGAACATTGGACGTGAACCACCACTCGAGTTGCTGGACCACAGAGTTCAGATTGTGCTCGAGCTGTATGTCCGAGGGAGCCGTGATTACTGCGGCTACGTCGTCCGCGTACATATATATGTCGTCTTGCCGCGTCACTAGCGCCACCAGTGGAAGACTCGCGAACTATTTTGATACCTAGTGAACGCATTGCTGCGCTTTTAACGTTTACTGTCCTTATAAACTAACTGA
Organism: Eudemis profundana; assembly: GCA_947034925.1. NCBI lineage: Eukaryota > Metazoa > Arthropoda > Insecta > Lepidoptera > Tortricidae > Eudemis > Eudemis profundana. Next base: position 19,560,034 of record OX344805.1, on the reverse strand, counting down.
CAGGTTGGAGTAGATGGAAACGTCAAGTAGTTAACTTGGGTGTAGTCGGCACGAGGCTGGCAACATTATGGTTAGGTTGGTAGACTGGTAAAGACAGGTTAGCCAACCGTTGATTTGCTTGGCGCGAGCTGCGCCCCGGCGCAACGGCAGATTGCTTTTGACCGCCAGAGAGATTTCATTTGACCGCGATAGAGTACAGACGTTAGCCTCGTGCTGAATACGCCACGTTTTCCTGAAGCGTTATCCTGAAGGCTTAACCCGAAGGCTTATTTTCTTAGGATTGTTATCTATTCGCTCACTCAAGTACTTTCGCCATAATATTGTAACAACTATTGTAATGCCTGAAGATTTAAAAGAGAACCTGGTGAGTTTCTTCCAGCCCTTCTTCTCACCAGAATGTCATTTACCGAAGCGGCCAAAAGAATCAGACGAATAAACGATTTGATCTGACATGAATACTCATTTTGAATCACCATACCTCAACGGCGAAGGATTCTGCAGTTAACCCTTCCTGACCTATAGTCACGTTATTCGACATCAGAAGGTGGGATTTACTCGTATCGCCTACATGATGCCTACGTACCAACTACCTACTGAGTGCATACTTAATGGAACAGATACTGAAACATTTTTACTTCTCGTGGAAAGGCAAAGTAATCAACATCCTGTGAAATACTGCTGTCAGAGATCGATCCCAGCAAGAAAATCGACACGCGTACTTGGATTTCGACGACTGAATCATGAATCGGCTATCATTATCAAGGATTCGGTTGCGAGGTATCGAGAATCCTGTTATAAGAAAAGAAGTCAATTTCTTACCTACAAAGCAAGTCCAGCAACTGCAACACAGTCAACGTTAATGTATTCAGAATATCGAACACTGCCGGTTTTGTTTAAATGCAGTCTCTGAAGAAAATTTGATCGCAGCACTATTAATTGTGATCTCCGAAAATAATGAGGCACTTGCACTGCACAACAATCAACACCGTGAAATACAGTCGAAGCGAAGACAATGAGTACGGTTTGAAGCCACAACAAATATCATCGTTTGATTTCGCGAGCAAAAGAAGATTCGTCGTTTTGGACTTCATCAATACACACCACCAGCTACGGATGCGCCACTACAAGGTGACATGGGCGGCAACGCCGCTTCAGGCGCGTTAGTCAACAACAGGCACCAACACCTGCAAGATTCGCGAGTGTGTGGAAATGCAATGCGATCTGGTGAGTCGTATTCATTTTATAACGATTCTTGACCCGAGTATTTTCTCACATAGCGAAGCCTTACTTTTAAATCGACTGTAACACTTTAAAGTTTACCATTTGAGATTAATAATGAAAAAGCTAGCTGTTAACAAACAAGTTCACGAAGTGGCTATTTATGACAGTCACTTATTTTTACGTTCTACCCGACAGTTGTTCGAATTATGATATTGTAATTTGTAATCGTTCGAGCTGTTTAGGATATAGTTTTCTCCGTTATAAAACCGAATCAAACTACGTTTCTCGAAAAGAAAATAAATATTGTCAGTCGTTGTTTTCAACTACCTTTAAATTTAATGATTTTAAAAATACGTAGTTACGTGTTCCTGTTTGGAAGTAATGTAAAGTTTACTGATGTGAGAAAAAGCGCGGTTCTATAAAGTTCTAGTGATTGAAAATATTGCGATGTGCTAAATATGGTCTCGAGACAAATACCCGTTAATTTTAGTAACTCGTAAGTTCCCGTATAGTACAGTTTGTTTGATTTTTAAATTTGGTAATCAAGACAAGTGTCCTTGGGAGTCATAATGATCTCAGTGGTGTTGTCGCCCTGGGATGGCAGCACTGGCTGACGTCACATCCGAGTGGCGGCGGTGGCGATGGCGGGCTTCTCTTGGCGCGAAGGCGTGGGGGGAAGGGCGCGAGCGGCAGCGGGGCCGACACTCTTGTGCTGGACTCCGAGCAAGAACGTTGTGATTAGATCAGATTACCCAATTACTTGTAAAGTGCTTACTTACTACTTGATTATTATATCTGTATATTGCTTCCTATCGTTCGTTTCATTTATATCAGAAGTGCTCGAACCGCGCCATGGTACCGAAAAGAAAACGCGAGAAGTATCTAAACGTAAAAGCAGAAGTAAAACTAGACGAAAGCATTCTCATAAAAGTAGACGTGAATATAGTTCAACCTCGGAGTCAAGTGCGTATTTCAGAAGTAGTTCGTCATCAACCAGCAGTACCAGCAGTGACAGCAGCAGCGGGCACAGGAGGCACCGAAGGAGAAAGAGTGTTTGTAACCGCTCCAAGACAGTGAGTCAAAATGCAATATTATCTTCTGTTATTCCGGAGTTCGACCCGTTAGTTGACGACGTATATATGTGGCTTAATGTTGTTGATGCTAATGCCAAAGCGTTCGGATGTTCAGATAAAGTAACAAAATACTAGGCGTTGCAAAAGTTACGAAATACCGCGAAAACATGGTATGATTCATTGCAAAAAAAAAAAACGAAACTTCATGGACCACGTAAGATTAGAAAGACTGGCGCAATAGAATGTTACACTTTTAAGTCAATCGAAACATGCATACTTCACTATCTGAGTTAATGAGTGTTAAACCTAGTGAAGGACAGTCTTTGTACGAATTTTTCTTCCAACAAAAAAAGTAGAATTGATCGGTTATGGTTAGCATTCAAAGAAAAGATGTGATATCGATTATTGTAGGTTCTATAGGCGATAAAAACATATGTACAGCAGCTGATGCTGGTAGGTTTCGGTATTGTGATGAGTTAGCTTCATTTTTACTTACATGGCAAAACATATTCGACGGTGGAATCAAAAATGTTAAATAGAAGCAATTTTCTACCAAAACAGCAACCTTCTTGGTCGAACGGTGGGCCAGTTTACAGAAAAACTGAACAGGTTCATAATCGAGATAATACAAGTAACGAGTCTAGTCAAGCAAAGATTACCTACATATTTTTCTTGTGGTGAAATAGGCCATAAAAAGTAAATTATAGGCAAAAGGATACCCTTAAATGCAATTTTTGCCCAAAATCTGGTCATGCCGAAGCGGCGTGTAGATCTAAAACGAAACCCAAGACTGAGAAGTCGGCTGAGGTAAAGTTTATTAGTACGACAAATTCCAAGGAATTTTTTTTATAAGGAGGTTTCTTTTATAAGTTGTTAAGTTAAATTTTATATGTTTGGTCTGGTTCCGATGCGGTTAGACACTCCAGTCAGACTTACAGGCTTGCAAGTGGAACAGGTAACTGAAGTCGTGTCGTTGATGCTTAAATTAGATAAGGTACAGTTAGATGTAGACTTTTATGTGGTTGGGGAACTGTCGGGGTGTAACATTTTGATTAGCAGAAATTTTACCGAAAGTAAAAATATTATGTACACGCGGGTAGGAAGCTCGTTGATTTTTCAACCGATAACTGAAGAGCAAATATGCTTGATTGAAACATCAATGTTCAATGCTGATAGTTCGGAACATGTGGAAATTTTAAGCGAATTGTTTTCGAAGTACCCGAAGTGTATAGCAAATGATTTATCTAATTTGGGCAAAACATCGTGCGTGGAGCTTGATATCGAAGTTACTACTGCAAAGCCTGTATGTCAATGGCCATATCGTATGTCAGAATCGGAAAAGATGGCTACCAGGGAAATTGTTGATGAATTGTTGAAAAGCAATATAATCCGCGAAAGTAATTTGCCTTACGCGAGTCCCGTGCTATTAGTGGACAAACCTAATGGACAAAAGCGATTGTGTGTCGACTATAGACAGCTTAATAAAGTAACTGTAAAAGAGAAATACCCGATGCCCATTGTAGAAGATTTGATAGATAGACTAAACGGATGTAAATATTTCACATCATTAGATTTAAAATGTGGGTGTTATCAAATTAAAGTAAAGGAAGATTCGATTGCTAAGACTGCGTTTATCACCCCTGAAGGACGTCTTTTGGAATTTCTAACGGTATTTCAAAGATTAATAGATACGGTCCTGGGTAATCTTCGATTTGGACGCGTTATATGTTTCATGGATGACTTATTACTAGCAACAGACACGATTGAGGAGAATACAATATGTTTAGAGTCTGTTTTAAAGGTTTTACAAGACAACGGTTTGACAATCAATTTAGAAAAATGTATTTTTTTTTTCCAAAATTAACGGTAATATTATATACAGACGCATCTAGAGAAGGGATCGGGTGCATAATTGTTCAGGTGACCAATAATGGTGAAAAGACAATTTATTTCTATAGTCGACAGACAACAACAGAGGAAAAACAATATCACTCTTTTGAGCTCGAGTTTTTAGCCATTGTTGTCGGGTTAATGAAATTTAGACATAAGTTGTTAGGAAATCAGTTTAAGATCGTAACGGATTGCAGTGCTGTTAGATACACTATCATGAAATAAGAAATAAACTCGCGTATAGGTAGATGGGTGCTACGAACCCAAGAGTTTAATTTTGAGATAGTGCTTAGGCCGGGAACTCAGATGCAGCATGTGGACGCCTTAAGCAGGAATCCTGTCGGATATTCCGCAGCCGGTACTAAGGAAAGCGTGATGTCAATTTCTGTTATCTGTTTGGCTCTTATCCGTTCAATTGCAAGACCCGGGTATATGTTCAATTAAAGAAATTTTAGCGTCAGGTGAGGCCGAGTCCCACAAACAGATATTCACAATAACTATGAATGATTAGGAAATAAAGTGTAGGTACCGCAAAACCGAATATGGCAGGAGGTGGTTAGTTCTGAAACAATGTCTCTGGCAGGTGATGTGACGATCCTTAGTATCGCCCACGGATTAAAATAATTGAGTTTATTCAGAATTTGAAACTTCAGTTGCAAACTTCAGTTACGGGTTTCAGAGCTGGAAAAATTGTAAGGCTTACCAGTTCAACCGACCGAACTGAAGCTCCTAAGAAATGCAGAGTAATGGATAAAATCCTAACATTGCTCAAACAATTACGTTAGGCGTTTGGATAAACATTATATTAGGAAAAGATATGAAAGATTTGCAATCTTACCTAGTATAATTATCCATGGACGTTGGTGACGAAAGCACCCAAGGAAGGGTATATTTACAACCCTGGCACTTATAAACATAACATAGGACAGTTGCAGATTATTCCAATACTTAATTAATTTTCTTCGCCACGTGAACGTAAACAAGGAATGATATCGAAACTGACCGAATGTATTTGAAGTGATGTCACAAATACAATCGCGTAAGTTATGGTTTAGGGAAAATTATCGGAATTAAGATAATGTTTTAATTTAGATTAATTATATTATATAGATTAGAAAATTAAGAGAAAATTATTGGTGAGTTTATGAAAGTGATTTGTGATAGCTAAATTAATAATATTATTTGCGGGTTCGAATGGGAAAACTTAGTTAATACAGAACTGATTGTCTATGGCAAAGATAAATAATCGAAAGTACCCGTAGATAAGATTCCTAAGGAATAGACCTTTTGCTCTTAGACATAAGGTTGATTTTGGGCAAACCGTAAAATATTGGCGCCTTTTTATGGACCAATCACAAAACGTCCCAATGATATGCATATGTGTGCAGTATTTTTGGACTGTTGGATTATCGAAAAATGTTGCCAATTACTGGAGGAGCAAATTGGATTGGAGAATAATTGTATGATTAGATAATAAAATAGGTAGACTATAATTAAGCTTTCTAGTAATTAGAAAAGGACATTAAAAGGATAATTTATTTATGTGTTATTATACGTTAGGACAACAGTATTTTAGCATAAATGGGAAACATTCGGGAATTTATGTTTCAATAATTGGGATCACCGCTTACGAAACGGACGGTTATACGGACTACCCTCGGAATAAAATTCCTCAAATCAAACAAAGAAATAGGCTGTATGTCTTTAGTCATAAGGGCGATATTCAGCCAAATGAGAAAGTGGCGTGATCTTGCTTCTTCCAATCAGAGGATGTCCCGGAACTATGAATGTGTGAAATTTACCCTGATGAAGAATCGTGCATAATGAGACTGAGATATCGAAGGATCGACATAAGGTTGAAAATCATGTACATACGAAAAACCGGGAGAAACGTCTATAAAACCCGATGTAACCAGTATTTCAGCGTTCAGTCTCGCCTCGGCGACATTGATACCAACCTCAGCTCTCGCGAGCTGCCATCAATAGTCTTCGTCTTCAAACCAGCCCTGGAGGCTGCCAACATTTAGTCGCCGATACTAGATCTCTGCGAAAGCTGTACAGGCCGGTACAGGCTATGTCTAGTGTTAGGAAATAACTGAACCTTTGCGAAAATCTTTCGAGATTATGTTCAGTTATTAGTCAGATTAGGGATCTCTTCAATTATTCTCATCTGCGGCTTGCCGACGGCGGAGCCCTGCCCATTTTCAGCCAGAATTTGGGACTTCTTCAATTATTCTCTTCTGCGGCTTGCCGACGGGGGGGTTATCGCCATTTTTAGCTAGAATTTAGGACTTCTTCAATTATTCTCTTCTGCGGCTTGCCGACGGGGGGGTTATCGCCATTTTCAGCCAGAGTTAGGGACTTCTTCAATTATTCTCATTTGCGGCTTGCCGACGGGGGGGTTATCGCCATTTTAGGCACATTTTAGTCACATCTTAGTCGAGGGTTTATGACCAAATTGGGGAAGGCCTACGTCCATTATTTAGTCCAGGCTGGGCCTACGCGAAAGCCATGCCCATTTTTTTAGTCAGATTTTAGGCAGATTTTAGTCTTAGTTTAGTCACATTTCAGTCAACAGGTCCTATGTTCATTAAGTTAGTCCAGGCCTACCTACAAAAGGGTCATGTTTTAAATAGGAAAGATTTATGTCCATTTTCAGAAGTTCTGTCTTGCATACAAGGGGTTCTAGTCTAAATTTAGGGGAGACCTACGTTTAATTTAGGCTGACAGTCGGTAAGAATCCTGTGATCATAGTTTGAACCATAATATGAAACTTAAATCCACGTTACAGCGGAGGGAATCGTCAATTATCAACGGCGGGGCAGCGGGCACGGGGAGGAAGCCGTCCGCTGCGTGCTCGACGGCGTGCACCTGGTCCTAGATTGAAGATAACAAAGACATACTAGCAACGGCGCCACGGAGGGCTGGCTGGCGGTGAACGTGCAGACCACGGCGGCGGCGTGTTCCTGTCCTTACAGCGGAGGGAATCGTGACTATCGGCGGCGGGCGCGTCATCCTGGGGCAAGACCCGGTTCCTGTTCGTAGAGGTTTGAAGACATCGAGGGGTAAGTGTTTTATTTTATCACTGGTAGGGCTATTCGTGTGGGGGTTGCTTTGTTTTGGGAGGTTGTATATGAATCTGAAAGTCATAGGCCTGTCTAGTCCTAGAATTGTCTAAAGTCTACTAAAGTTATTATCATATTAAATGCATTTTGAGTCAATGATAGCAACAATTTCGGTTGAGACGTCAAGCGAAATTGTTAGCATATTTTTTTGAACGAGCATAGGCAGGCAAATTTGAAGTGCTTTTATAATAATGTACATTTTTGCAAGGGTTTTATTTTAGTTGATTTTTCTTACTTGTGTGTTATTTGGATATTTTGTTTGTGCGGAATATTTCGACATTTGCGTTAAACTATAAATTTGGTTTATGAATAATGTGTGATACTTAAATATTTGTGCGAACACACGGATGTGTGTTAATTCGTCATTAAGTGTATGCGATTGGGCGCCTACCCTCAAATTCGTACGGAATACCTCGACCATTGCGTTGAACTATAATTTTGTTTTATGAATTATGAGTTTATGAGTTTCGTACACGTATGATTAGAATTAAGTCGGGTTTTACGTTTTACCTCACGGTTTTACATAGTTGTAAGCTTGCGTTTAATTGATGCATAAACTACCATTTGTTTATGAATAATGAGTTTATGAGTTTCGTACAGGTACGGTTAGATTTAAGCCAGGTGGTACGTTATCGTATCGAGGTGTGAATGTGCGGTTTCTCATGAATTTTATAAGTGTTCATTTATCTGAACATACATATTTTCTGCTGCGTATTTGCGTGTGCAATCATACCCTCAATCTTTACTATACTGAGTTATGTATGCAACTTACTTCCTAGGAAGTTTTATTTACGAATCTTTAAGAGTACGAATTGGAACATATTCAAAACACCGAGACCTTTTGTTGGTTTCACCGAGATTTATTTATTTTTATTATTATGCATTTATGTGTTGTGAATGTGATGAGACGAATCTATTGTCGGATACTTGCATGTAATTTATTGGGTTGGTTTTGTTACTTATTGCATTTCTATGAGTGGATGCTTTTATATTTTATGATGATAAACCCGTGTTCAGGCAAATATTACCCGATGTTTATTCATGTTTACATAAACTTTACACATTCAGTCACACATACTTGCACATTAATTTAGTATAGGGTAAGTTAGCAGCTGATAGTCATAAATTTATTTATTACTTATAGACAACTTCAAGCATTCTTTTGGGAACCGAGTAGGTAGTAAATTGATCTTAAAGGGGGGGGAAATGAGGTCAATTTAATAGGTGGATAGGGGGTGTATAGTTAGCAATAGATATATCATTACTATATGATATTAGGTAGGTGCCGTGGTAATCGGGGGGAGACGGTTTGTCTGCCATATTGCCGTAATGTGACAGGGGGGCGGTCTCTGCCTCCGGGCTGACTGTACTTACGAGATAGGCTAGTAGTTCTGGGGATAGGTTTCAGAATTGTACTCATGCTGACATGAGTCATGCCGGCAAGGTTGCAGTTCCTTAGGGGTTACTGATAGTAGAGGTTATTGTCATTAATATTGATCCGTAGTTTATATAGCTCATCCAAGCATAGTCACGCCGTTTGTGGACCCATGGGTAACTCAGGCTGACGTGAGTGTCTACTGTACTTCCCCCTAATGACCGTGTGACTGTGGGAAACCCTAGTGTGGTTATGTGTTCTTCACCGACGCATGCCATACAAACAAGCTTGCTTGTCCGGCTTTGCCGAGCATTTGGCTGATGGAGGATTGTTGGCCTCTCCTCGGAGAGTTGAGCCCTGCCTAGCGGGAAATCCGAAATGCAGTCATACCCCTGTTGTATACTCGAGCTTAGTTCGCGATTTGTTTGACCCTTTGCTATTAGTGACCCATGGGTATCTTGTAGGGGGAGCTTAGTTCAAGGAATACCGACCAGAGTTGAATTGTAGTATTACCATTTCTTATATCGTCACGCCACATTATTATGCAATCCCGGGGGGGTCAGGGTCCATATCCCCGCAAATGTTAGTGGGAGTCATGCAGGTTACGACCGGTGTCTGTTGAGTATGTGATTTTGAACTCTTTAGCGTGAGTGCTTTGGGAGCTGTATTATAATTGGCTTAGGGAGAGTTTACTCTCAATTACATAACAAGTTTGAACACTTGATACACCACTCTTATTCGTCAATAAGAACCAGCTCTGGGAGGACCCTTGGTAGCTATTCGAGTAGGGATTTAGGTACACTGGTTTAATCCTAGGTTCCCACATACCGACTTTTAAGACATTAAAGTCACACTTAATACATATCACATTATGATTTAGGCTTTATTGACTACTTACTTTTGATTTGTTCTTTATCATATTATGAAATAGGTTTGACTGACTGACATCTTAGTATAGCTAGGCCAAGATACTTGACCGTTATAGGGTTACTGACATCCTGCCTTTGACAAGACTACTAGACTGAATACTATGACTAGACCCTCTACATACAGCGACTGTACTGGTAGGTTAACTGACCGGTGGATGGTTATTTTGCGACGTTTTTTACCATTCGCAAAGCCCTACCTTACAAAACGTTGGTAGTTTCATGAATTGTGAAGATTGAGCAAATTCCATAAAATAATCCATCTTTCACAATTCTTCTTGCCAGGTATTAGAGCAGAATCAGTCTATAGATAAGCCTGTATCTTAGCTTATGTTGTCCTGCATGTGGGGAGCTGGGACTGACATATGCTATAGATACAGCACCTTAGTTATAACACTACGTTATAACCTCCCTATTTGCTGTCCTCTCAGTAATATTGGCATCTGAGCCGATACAAGAATTTCCCATAAATGTTATATGCCTCCTGGCTTTTTTGTGGAGGGGGCTTATCGTCTATGGCCGGAGCTACTGGTGGTTGCGGAGGTAGGAGCGCCACCCTTGCCACATCTCTAATACCTTTTTTATACTATAATATCAACGACTATAATCATACAAAAAGACTACTTCAATTGACAGACAATTTTGTATAGAATGACTCATGACTGCCTTCCCGCCTCTCTAGAACCTTCTATATAGTCTAGAATATAGAACTCTAACATGATATCATCTCTTATTAACATTACGCCTTTCTTACATAAGATAATAAAAAGTTAACTCATATATTTTATATCTACCATACTTACATTTCCTTCAATCAAGTCAAATATTCCTGCGGAGTCCCTGTCTTATCGAAAAGAGTTCTGGGTTATCTACATCACAACGAAGGGTCCTACCAATACTAGAACGATCACGCCATGGCCAAAGACAAGTTTAGATTATTAATGTAGGTATAGCACATCAACCATCCAGTAATAAGTATTATAGGAATAGTTCAGTATTAACAGCCTTCAGTACCTACACTAGAGTCAGAGAAAATTACCAGTAGTTTCAGATTCTTTAGATTTTCATTCAGTACTAAATTTCAGTAGTATAGTTTCAGCTACAAAATTCATCGTCATGTAATTTCAGTAGGGCAGATTTTCTAGGGCGAATTTCTAGGGCGGGAAAGAAGATGTAGCTAGAGTAGCGAGAGTAGTATTGAGGTGCTAGGATAGCGAGTTGCTACAATATGTGATGCCGTGATACCAGGATTAGTTAAAAGCTAGTTTAATCAGAAAAGTTACATTTATTATCATAAGCTTGTCTGTAGTAACCCAACAATGGGTTACAATTTGTTGTCGTTAATGGATAGAAAGACGGGGGGCCGCAGGGATTTATTGATTAAATTATGTGTATTTCAAAGTCTTCATTAATAATTAAACCAAATTTAGTCATGAGCACAGGGCAGGTATCACTTCTATTAAAATAACTGCATAACTGTTTATTACCAAGCAGGAACAACATTATTATCTTTTTGCCAACACTTCATTATCATGTATTATCTTTTCACTCCACTATTAATCTGAAACAATAGAATAATTTATTTTTTATTAATTTCATTTTCAATTAAAACCACAGAATTATTTTTAGAAATTTACAGAGTTTTATCTTACTAAACAGGTGGTTACCTTAAACCATGATCATAGTTTATAGTTAGGAAATAATCAGAAAATCATTTCTTAAAAATACCATCAATAATTATTTGTTTTATGACTCGAGTAAGAAATTGAGAAATTAATATGAATATAAATAATAAAGCAGAAACGTGCAATTAAATTATCAATTAAGGATCATACCAACCTTGTTTTATCAGTATTCATCACTGTAGAAAGAAAAATCCATGTTTGAAAATTTTCTCCGGAGACTCTCCAAAGACAATTTATGATTTCTAATCGAATTGTATTCTGAGATGTAGTTATGTTGTAGTAGACTCATCATTAAGCTGGGCTAGTTATGATTAGTAGATAATAAAATCCACAAATAGGTTCCCAAGCACTTTGCAACTCTTATCTTTGCTTCATGAAGGAGGTGGAGGAGGGGTCAAGGCCGACGGTCACCGACATCACTTAATCATTAGAAAAGTTTGGGTTTGCTTGGTGATTCCAACCGGGCACTGCAACTCTTCGTGTACAATGATAGTTGAAAGCCAGATTTCAAACTATTTTTCAAATTAAAGGACATGTTTTCATAATTAAAGAAACCACTTTCATAGGTTATGTTTCCAAAAAAAAATATTATCATGGTTTGCAGTAATGTAAAGCTTGCTGTTTGTACACTAACATAATTAACTCACAAAACAGTTCATTGGTGTACATTTTCACACTCCAATATGCTTAAAATTTTAACATTTTTTTTTTTTTATACACTCACTAGGTTATATTTGCTTTGTATTATATGATTCATTGTTTAGCATTTACAAATTGATACCGGTAACCTGTTAGGATACATGCCCAGTCTTTATTTATCACACTTGAGAAAAACCTAGGTAGCGTTATGTATTTTTACTACACAATAGTCAGGCAATTACAAGGAAAATAGGTTATGGCACTTGTGACGAATTTAACACTCCCGACGCGTTGTCATAAATTAGGAGGGTTTGTCGTTCTAAGAAAACATCGCTGTAGCAATGAATGACTTTGATAGCGATAGTGATGAGAAACGTCATGTCAGTGTCATCACAATAGGGTACTTTCCTGACAGATCAAAGCAGTAACTTTTATGAATTGTCAAAACGCTCGGATAGTATGAAGTTTCTATGAGAAAAAGCATAATGACGTCATTGTGCTCAAACATCAAATAATCTCCTCATTTATAGCTTTTGGTCTTTTAAAAATCGTATAAAACGTTAAATAGGTGAAATTTTAGTTGATTTTTGCAAATTTTCGAAAGCAGATTTCAAGGCTAGCGTGAAGTAATAAATTACTTGTTGATTACAGTACATTATTGACTACAGGCAAGTACCCTATTAGAATGTCATGCGGCCGCGTGATGGCATTATACGTCGTTCAGTAGCGAGAAATATAAGCTTAGCTTGAGTAACAAGTTATATCTCGTGCGGTACAAAAACAGACTGTATTTATTCCATTCGTGACACATAATTATAAAGATATATTTGGCACTATTAGGGCATTTATGTTGAGAAAGTTCGTGATGATGAAATATTAGGTTAGCTGTAATTATGTCCATCCTACAGGAACATATTGGTAGTCGATTAATTATATTACGGGAATTTCTTAACGTAATAGTATTTCTTGTGCAGCCTTACTTTATGACATAACTATAGCTACTTTCATAAAACATAAGTAAATCATTGATAGCTTTAATTGTCCAGTAGTAATTTTATAATACAATACTTACCTTTATGAAAAAAAAAATTTTAAATTACAAACAGCATACAGAACACAAAATTTTATTTAAATCAGTGTTTAGTAAAATCGTGATATTACATTTTTGAATATGAAGTGACATTACTAAAATTGCAGTCAGTACATCCCTAGGTAAGGTGACAGATTATAGATAGGAAACTAAAAGTCAAAAGTAAAAATTATGTATTAGGCAGATGAAGGGTTGAAAATTGTTTGAGTTATGTCATCGTACTTCAAGCGATTTTGTGGGCGTTCATGTGCCATTTTCGTCACAAATTAATTCTCCTATATTAGATAGGTTATCCCCAAGACCTGTTTAGTTAAAATTGTCAAATCAAATTATTTAACAGCCGAACAGTAGGGAGCGTGCACGGCGAATACACCGCCAATCCAAATCTTGTGCATTGTTATATTAAGGTCACATTGATATAAAGTGTCAATAATGTGACTTGTATTGGTATGACCACGACTTACTGTATTTGGAATTGACAATTGTAGATGGTATATGATTATTCAGGCCTGCTAAGTTACCTTTTCCATTCGTATAGACCATTGATATTGCTTCTAGGTCCCTATAGTAAAGAAAAGTTATGTAGTCAAAAGTAAAATTGCTTTTTTTTTGATACGGATATTTCTAGAAAATAAAAGGGAAACCAACAACATGATACTTTATTATTAATAGAATATTTGCCTAGATAATTGCGGTTAAAACATTGAGATTTATTGTTTGAATTCTAGATCTAGACAATTAGGACAAAGTTATGAGACAATCAAAAATTAAATAGCCATTATTTCAAGACATTACTTCAAGAATATAAACATTTTATTAGCTAGTGGCTTCTATGGAACAAATTACATCTTTAGCGCAGACCTGCTTTACAACTAAACTTTATTTTAAGGAACCAACCAGTGGATTTAGGATAGTTTAACCAAACCTCAATAAAATTGAATCAACAATTACACCAAAGTATTTTAGCAGCTGCAAGTTACACAAATGACGGGTAGACTATTGAGAAGGAACTTATTTATAAACGTATTTGTCCAGATCAAATTGCTTAAAAAAATAAACATTCTAGTAGGGTCTTACGACTATGATTCTTTTAAGTGTAGCTTACTTACTAAACACTAAGTTGTGACGCATGTAGTATAGTACCGGATATGACTCATAAAAATCAAGAGAAAAAAAAAATAAAACATTTGTTTCTGTAAGTGGGTCCTCGGGGGCTCTTTTACATGCCTTATCTCTAATTCTTTTCTTTGGCGCCTCGGGTAATTGACCTTCTGGTGAGAATAAGCGCCGGAAGAAACTCACCAGTTTCTCTTTTCGACCAAGAAATATAAAATTAAAAACATAATTAGTATTGGATATTAGTTGCAATACTGAAAGGTTCTAATTGATGGTACTATGATTTGTCCGCAAGGTTTCATTTGGTAGTTGACAGCAGTAGGAAATTTCAATGAGTCCGGGAAGTGGTTCTCGAGTTCAACAGTTAGAGGGTCCGGGGGCCGCCTGAAAAGTTTAAAATTAAATTTGGTAAAAATAGTTAAACAACAAAAAAAAAATAGGGAACGTTACATAGGTAGACTGTGGCACGGGTTAAAACTAGGAAACAGAAAAGAGAAAGTTCTGACACCTTATAGTATGTTATTATGGTTCCTTACTTATAATACTAACAATGATCGCTGTCTCCGAACCAAAAATGATAGTTTATAGCAATAAGCTCTTGCATAACAAGATATTACCCATCACCACTATCTCCCATTATAACAACCATTCTACACATATAGGCAGTATGGACGACCGTTAGCGCATTTGCCCATTGCTCGACTCTCCGTAGATAAATTATAACCAAGTTAAGACCAGATAGGGTGTGTGTTAGGCAGTGGTCATTTTATCCAGTCAATTGGTGGAATAATGCATAGGCATTATTATACTTATAGACTGAATTAGGATTAGCAGACAGGAGAAATAATACTTACAATCATGCTATTCAATAAACCGGGTCCGACATCTGGCATAGCTTTTTAACCATTTATTTTGTTTAGATTCCATTTACTCATGTTCCGATTATTAAATCGACATAATATATAATAAGCAACGTTATGAGTATTACTTTTTAAAGAGTCACAAAGAAGTCTGGTAACGTTGAAAACCTGTAAAGATACAAAATTACACGTTAAGCTCAGTAGGAAATATTTTATATTATATCACTGGTAGCAACATTTAAATGTGGCCTAACAAAGGTAGTATTATAAAACTTACTTAGAATTTCGGTGCCATAGAATCCTTTGGCGTTTCCATTATATTATGTGTCTAACATTAACTTACTTGTATCACATATACTATTTGCATACTAAGTAGTTAACTAAATTATCCCTTCATTGTAAGTTCTCTTAAGATATGTCCTTTGCTTCCTGTGAAAGATTTTAACGATGGTTACAAAGTCAGTCTGCTGGTGTAGTTTCATGAACAAATATAGAAGATAGGCATTACACACATACTTACTCTTTTATACGTCATAGTCAATTCATCCACTAATTACTATAATATACCACGAATCCATTGGTAAAAAGTTAGTTATATTCTTCTTGTGGAATATTATGAACATTTTCAAAAGAGCTAATAGACAGCCGACTACTAGAGATGTCAAATGGAACTATGGAACCGCGGCTGAGTAAAGCGACAGAATTAGATATCACACGCAGGTAGCGAACTTTAACACTGGTATTATCCTATCAAATTTGGTCGGATTAATCCATTACCATAGAGAATAAACGTAAAGGTGTTTACACACTTGAACGCATGGAATTTTGCATACTTTATGGCTTTTTATCCAACTTGAGAAAATGAAAATAATTACGATCACGTATTATCGTAAAGGTCTTTTGAATGCAAATCATTTTAGATTTATTACTTTTAGGTAGATTAGAACTATCGAGGTTTAGTTTAGTCTTATACGTAGTTCAATTGTATCAGTTTAGGATAAATTTTAAGTCACTTTACGTTTTCTATGATCTTGTTATTCTTTGAATTGCCAATTAAATATATATATTTCACGTTTTAGATTTTAACATTTATGACAGGTTAAAAACGAATTACAATTACAAAATTATGGCACTAAAAATCCATATTCAGCGTTTTTTTTTCGTCGTTTTATTTTTATCATTACTACTCAGAAAAAATGTTCAAAATCAATGACTGGAATTGACTTTTTTTTATGAAACCGAAAAACAGTCCCGAGATAAGTATTATCAAAGTTGTCACGATTTGTTGTTTCGTTATAACAAATAATCGTCGGACAATAGAGATTGTCAAGTCGCGTGGTTGAAACGTTTAAATATTTTAAGGATTTTCCGAATTAATCAAAGCAATAGGAATATTTCACATTATATCCAATATCAGATTAGGAAGACGGATACAACTCGTACATTCTATCTAGTCAGTATCGTATCGGAGGTTGGAACCGATATCAGATCGGGGCATGTGGGATCCCTCTAGCCATTGACAAAATATATTTTGATTGTCTGTGAATATTAATAGTTACCATATTTGAAAAAATTGGGACCCTAAGTGTTGCCATATATTACGGTAAAAATTTATAAGCTGAGATTAAGGGAAAATTAATAACCGACCAAATCGGGTGTCAGTCGTGGCCAATAAGTTTAGCATCATGATTGAATTTGACATTCTGCCAGGTTGACCAACTTTGAATTAATAAGAAACTATAAATTGTACTCACAGAGTCCACCATTTGACACCTTATGATTGTATAGAAGAAGTGTTTCTGAACGTACCTAGAGTTTAGCCGGAGTTGCCAATGTAATTTAGTTTGAGCTGAATAGGATATTTTGGTAGTAACATTTTCACATGTCAAAATGACAGAACAATTTTATGAGTTACCAGTTATACTTATGATGAGATTAACGAATTAATCGGAATTTGACATATTTTGAGACGGTTTGTTGGCAGAATTTACTTGCGAAACCATTGAGATAGTAATTAATTAATATGGACTAGATACTATTAGAATAATTTTATAGAACGGTGTTAAGTATTCAAAGTAGTGCAACACAGTCTGTTTGGCTAAATTTAAATGACGCAAGCAACACTGAAAGATAATTGTCATTGTCATTGTCAGATGTAACCGCAAAAAAAAAAAAAAATATTATGTTGGTTGAATCATGTTTGCAAAGAAACATAAAAGTTTTATCAGTAAAATTAATGGTGATTATAGTTTGTGTTAGGAGGGTGTTCAAGTTGAAAAGTGAGAACCAGAGTGATGAGTTCATTTTCGTGAATATGAAGTTAGTAATAACAATCCGATCCGACTCGAAAATATAACACCCTAAAGGTTAGTATAATTTTGTCATAATCATACATTCTGATAAATAGACTGTTGAAAATTAGGTAGAAACATCGCGTCCATAGGATACATTCAATAAAAGATGCGGCCTTATCAAGAATGAATGTTATAATGATTGAAAAGAGATTTGACAATAGTTGACAATTAATATCAGATCTAGTTGATATAAACATTTTACCATCTAGATAAACGGTTTACAATTAAAATAGTAAATTTACACACTAATTTTGTCGAGGAATCCTTCATGTGTTTAAGTTTCCTCTGCGAAACATTCCGGAATATCAATAAATACAGTACCTATAAATGTTTGTGTCATTATAACATTTTTATTCTACATATGATGACATCGCATAGAGGTAACTAAGATAAACATCTTTTATACGGACCACTTTTCCCTAAAATCAAAATTTACCGAGCTATTAAAATTCAGACCGAGCGAGCCTGAGCAAATCTTAAACTTAGAAAATTTTTGGTTTTTTTTTATAGTATAACCCTCTACTATTGTCACTAAATCTTATAAAACATGATAAAATAAGCATGTTTTATTATATAAACTTTTTCCCTTAGATTAGTATTTACTGATATATTGGGGTCAAAAGGTTATTAAATTTATATGAATTTGAGACTTAGAAAATTTTTGAGGGTAAATTTTGATGTCTTTATAACCCTACATTTTTGTTGAAGAATTTTATAGGACATGATAAAATAAGCATGTTTTGTTATATAAACTTTCTTTCTCCGGTCAATAATTATGAGAGTAGAGGTGGTTCAAAATTACAAACATCCGAGGACATTTAAATTCTACTTTCTCTTCCTATAATTTAGGCTAGTCTTTTGCTTAGTCACAAATATAGAAGCATACAGGGTATGAGTACAAAGTAGGCTGTTAGAAGTGAATATTGCCTTCAAGTATGACGGGTGGATTTTAAATAATGTCATCTCGCTCATAGGTCAAACCCACATTTACGCCTGTAGGAGCTCTTTTAATGAAGATCAATGAATTAAATAAGGTAGATATATACCATCATGGGATATCTTGATGAAGTTCTTAATTTATTATCGCAGGTAGCAACTAGCAGCGATCGAGTATTTATCTCAAACACCCACAACAATGTACGCAATCACATAGATATCTATAGTAGGCTAGACGAATTATTGTTAAAAACTAATACAACTCGCTCCGTCCAGTAACGGGTACTAGGGCTATCTTAGGTAACCCGTTAAATTGTAGATGGCGCTGGCGTTGAAATAGATCGCGCGTTTTCAAGTACAACCCAGAAATACCAATTTGAAAATTCAAGTATTATGTTGTTTAATCTCATAAACCATTAAATGGCGGCAACATCAAGATAGATCTCATTTTCGTTTGTTTAACTTGGAATTCGTAAATAAGGTTTAAGTAATTTTGTTCTATATCAAATCTCAACTGGCGACTTCATATGAGTGCAAATTAATTTCAGTAGCTCAGGTTAGTACGGAGCCGTATTTAAGAAGCCTTAGGAGAAAAACTAGTTAGCCAATCGAAGTTAGTACCTAGTAGAGGTATCAACTGGTCTTGTTGGCCTAGGGTAGCTTAGGGCTAGGGCCTTGTTTGTTATTAAAATTATTAATGTAGTTTTAGGGTTCAGTCGTAATGAAGTCCTTTGGTCACTCGTTCTCTACACCAGGGTTCCTGCCGTTGCGGTATACATTTTGATGTTACCTGTTAGAATGTTATAGTAGGGAAGTTTTCACCCATCATCATCACCATTAACCTTTAAAGGCGCTTCATTTTTCTTTTTCCGTATAAGGGTAGTTAAACTGTTACAAAATGAAAACAAAAATAGGACATTAATCGTTAGCAGAGGAAAAAAAAAGTGATTAGGGTATTTATGATATTATTAACTCAATAACTACCAATGATTATTTTCCATATTTTAGACTGCTAGTCATTTATAAGCTATTCAAATCAAGGTCATGCCTATACTTTTATGATTAGTTCATAGTATAACTTTTGGAAGTTTATTATCTTTTGAATTTCGCTGCATTTTATGAGCTACATATTTGCTTAATTAATTTGATGCTATGCCATGAAATGGAACAAAGTAAACGGATATGTACTATGTTAAGATAAGTTAAAGAAGAAGTAATCCATGTTAAACCTTGAGCGATTAATAGGGGTTTTAAAAGGGTATTCATTAATTTCCATTTTACAATGTAGACATTATATATTATATATTTATTGATATACAGGATGACTCTGAATATTGCAAATATAGGGGTTAAAAATCATAACTATGGAATTAAAATTAAAGGTTCCAATTTGGAAAAATGTTTTACTTTTATCATAAGCGGTGGTGGCATTATAACTCTATCATTATAGTTTTAAGTCTTGAGGAACCGGTATTATGTATCTTTTAAGGTATATCACAACATACAAAGGTATGATAGATATATTTTTTTATTTTGGGCTAAGGACAGTCTGTGCTGAAAAAATTTTTATGAATATTTTTTAATTTTTTAGTTTTACTGGTAATACCTTGTTTGGATGTATGAAACGGAATGAACTTGCGCGCACAATGAGAGATAGATAGTGTGAATTGTATTAATTTAAGAAGATGCAATTGAGGAAGAATGTATAAATGTCTGTAAGCGAATAAGAGGGGGGAGGGGACACCCGGGTTTTGATATGAGATGAATGTCTATGTGATGTATGTTAAGTGGTGTATAATAGTGATGAGACAGTGAAGATTGCATTTGGTTAAATGGGTTTCTTCAACCGGACAAGGCCTTGCTGTTTAACTATTATTATAAGATAAGATTTTTATTTATTTAAGAGGAACTATTATTCTACGTTAGAGCCGAAGGCGACTGCGCATAATAGTTGGGGCCGGCTGTGACGATCCTTAGTATCGCCCACGGATTAAAATAATTGAGTTTATTCAGAATTTGAAACTTCAGTTGCAAACTTCAGTTACGGGTTTCAGAGCTGGAAAAATTGTAAGGCTTACCAGTTCAACCGACCGAACTGAAGCTCCTAAGAAATGCAGAGTAATGGATAAAATCCTAACATTGCTCAAACAATTACGTTAGGCGTTTGGATAAACATTATATTAGGAAAAGATATGAAAGATTTGCAATCTTACCTAGTATAATTATCCATGGACGTTGGTGACGAAAGCACCCAAGGAAGGGTATATTTACAACCCTGGCACTTATAAACATAACATAGGACAGTTGCAGATTATTCCAATACTTAATTAATTTTCTTCGCCACGTGAACGTAAACAAGGAATGATATCGAAACTGACCGAATGTATTTGAAGTGATGTCACAAATACAATCGCGTAAGTTATGGTTTAGGGAAAATTATCGGAATTAAGATAATGTTTTAATTTAGATTAATTATATTATATAGATTAGAAAATTAAGAGAAAATTATTGGTGAGTTTATGAAAGTGATTTGTGATAGCTAAATTAATAATATTATTTGCGGGTTCGAATGGGAAAACTTAGTTAATACAGAACTGATTGTCTATGGCAAAGATAAATAATCGAAAGTACCCGTAGATAAGATTCCTAAGGAATAGACCTTTTGCTCTTAGACATAAGGTTGATTTTGGGCAAACCGTAAAATATTGGCGCCTTTTTATGGACCAATCACAAAACGTCCCAATGATATGCATATGTGTGCAGTATTTTTGGACTGTTGGATTATCGAAAAATGTTGCCAATTACTGGAGGAGCAAATTGGATTGGAGAATAATTGTATGATTAGATAATAAAATAGGTAGACTATAATTAAGCTTTCTAGTAATTAGAAAAGGACATTAAAAGGATAATTTATTTATGTGTTATTATACGTTAGGACAACAGTATTTTAGCATAAATGGGAAACATTCGGGAATTTATGTTTCAATAATTGGGATCACCGCTTACGAAACGGACGGTTATACGGACTACCCTCGGAATAAAATTCCTCAAATCAAACAAAGAAATAGGCTGTATGTCTTTAGTCATAAGGGCGATATTCAGCCAAATGAGAAAGTGGCGTGATCTTGCTTCTTCCAATCAGAGGATGTCCCGGAACTATGAATGTGTGAAATTTACCCTGATGAAGAATCGTGCATAATGAGACTGAGATATCGAAGGATCGACATAAGGTTGAAAATCATGTACATACGAAAAACCGGGAGAAACGTCTATAAAACCCGATGTAACCAGTATTTCAGCGTTCAGTCTCGCCTCGGCGACATTGATACCAACCTCAGCTCTCGCGAGCTGCCATCAATAGTCTTCGTCTTCAAACCAGCCCTGGAGGCTGCCAACATTTAGTCGCCGATACTAGATCTCTGCGAAAGCTGTACAGGCCGGTACAGGCTATGTCTAGTGTTAGGAAATAACTGAACCTTTGCGAAAATCTTTCGAGATTATGTTCAGTTATTAGTCAGATTAGGGATCTCTTCAATTATTCTCATCTGCGGCTTGCCGACGGCGGAGCCCTGCCCATTTTCAGCCAGAATTTGGGACTTCTTCAATTATTCTCTTCTGCGGCTTGCCGACGGGGGGGTTATCGCCATTTTTAGCTAGAATTTAGGACTTCTTCAATTATTCTCTTCTGCGGCTTGCCGACGGGGGGGTTATCGCCATTTTCAGCCAGAGTTAGGGACTTCTTCAATTATTCTCATTTGCGGCTTGCCGACGGGGGGGTTATCGCCATTTTAGGCACATTTTAGTCACATCTTAGTCGAGGGTTTATGACCAAATTGGGGAAGGCCTACGTCCATTATTTAGTCCAGGCTGGGCCTACGCGAAAGCCATGCCCATTTTTTTAGTCAGATTTTAGGCAGATTTTAGTCTTAGTTTAGTCACATTTCAGTCAACAGGTCCTATGTTCATTAAGTTAGTCCAGGCCTACCTACAAAAGGGTCATGTTTTAAATAGGAAAGATTTATGTCCATTTTCAGAAGTTCTGTCTTGCATACAAGGGGTTCTAGTCTAAATTTAGGGGAGACCTACGTTTAATTTAGGCTGACAGTCGGTAAGAATCCTGTGATCATAGTTTGAACCATAATATGAAACTTAAATCCACGTTACAGCGGAGGGAATCGTCAATTATCAACGGCGGGGCAGCGGGCACGGGGAGGAAGCCGTCCGCTGCGTGCTCGACGGCGTGCACCTGGTCCTAGATTGAAGATAACAAAGACATACTAGCAACGGCGCCACGGAGGGCTGGCTGGCGGTGAACGTGCAGACCACGGCGGCGGCGTGTTCCTGTCCTTACAGCGGAGGGAATCGTGACTATCGGCGGCGGGCGCGTCATCCTGGGGCAAGACCCGGTTCCTGTTCGTAGAGGTTTGAAGACATCGAGGGGTAAGTGTTTTATTTTATCACTGGTAGGGCTATTCGTGTGGGGGTTGCTTTGTTTTGGGAGGTTGTATATGAATCTGAAAGTCATAGGCCTGTCTAGTCCTAGAATTGTCTAAAGTCTACTAAAGTTATTATCATATTAAATGCATTTTGAGTCAATGATAGCAACAATTTCGGTTGAGACGTCAAGCGAAATTGTTAGCATATTTTTTTGAACGAGCATAGGCAGGCAAATTTGAAGTGCTTTTATAATAATGTACATTTTTGCAAGGGTTTTATTTTAGTTGATTTTTCTTACTTGTGTGTTATTTGGATATTTTGTTTGTGCGGAATATTTCGACATTTGCGTTAAACTATAAATTTGGTTTATGAATAATGTGTGATACTTAAATATTTGTGCGAACACACGGATGTGTGTTAATTCGTCATTAAGTGTATGCGATTGGGCGCCTACCCTCAAATTCGTACGGAATACCTCGACCATTGCGTTGAACTATAATTTTGTTTTATGAATTATGAGTTTATGAGTTTCGTACACGTATGATTAGAATTAAGTCGGGTTTTACGTTTTACCTCACGGTTTTACATAGTTGTAAGCTTGCGTTTAATTGATGCATAAACTACCATTTGTTTATGAATAATGAGTTTATGAGTTTCGTACAGGTACGGTTAGATTTAAGCCAGGTGGTACGTTATCGTATCGAGGTGTGAATGTGCGGTTTCTCATGAATTTTATAAGTGTTCATTTATCTGAACATACATATTTTCTGCTGCGTATTTGCGTGTGCAATCATACCCTCAATCTTTACTATACTGAGTTATGTATGCAACTTACTTCCTAGGAAGTTTTATTTACGAATCTTTAAGAGTACGAATTGGAACATATTCAAAACACCGAGACCTTTTGTTGGTTTCACCGAGATTTATTTATTTTTATTATTATGCATTTATGTGTTGTGAATGTGATGAGACGAATCTATTGTCGGATACTTGCATGTAATTTATTGGGTTGGTTTTGTTACTTATTGCATTTCTATGAGTGGATGCTTTTATATTTTATGATGATAAACCCGTGTTCAGGCAAATATTACCCGATGTTTATTCATGTTTACATAAACTTTACACATTCAGTCACACATACTTGCACATTAATTTAGTATAGGGTAAGTTAGCAGCTGATAGTCATAAATTTATTTATTACTTATAGACAACTTCAAGCATTCTTTTGGGAACCGAGTAGGTAGTAAATTGATCTTAAAGGGGGGGGAAATGAGGTCAATTTAATAGGTGGATAGGGGGTGTATAGTTAGCAATAGATATATCATTACTATATGATATTAGGTAGGTGCCGTGGTAATCGGGGGGAGACGGTTTGTCTGCCATATTGCCGTAATGTGACAGGGGGGCGGTCTCTGCCTCCGGGCTGACTGTACTTACGAGATAGGCTAGTAGTTCTGGGGATAGGTTTCAGAATTGTACTCATGCTGACATGAGTCATGCCGGCAAGGTTGCAGTTCCTTAGGGGTTACTGATAGTAGAGGTTATTGTCATTAATATTGATCCGTAGTTTATATAGCTC
Organism: Eudemis profundana; assembly: GCA_947034925.1. NCBI lineage: Eukaryota > Metazoa > Arthropoda > Insecta > Lepidoptera > Tortricidae > Eudemis > Eudemis profundana. Next base: position 19,535,728 of record OX344805.1, on the reverse strand, counting down.
ATCCAAGCATAGTCACGCCGTTTGTGGACCCATGGGTAACTCAGGCTGACGTGAGTGTCTACTGTACTTCCCCCTAATGACCGTGTGACTGTGGGAAACCCTAGTGTGGTTATGTGTTCTTCACCGACGCATGCCATACAAACAAGCTTGCTTGTCCGGCTTTGCCGAGCATTTGGCTGATGGAGGATTGTTGGCCTCTCCTCGGAGAGTTGAGCCCTGCCTAGCGGGAAATCCGAAATGCAGTCATACCCCTGTTGTATACTCGAGCTTAGTTCGCGATTTGTTTGACCCTTTGCTATTAGTGACCCATGGGTATCTTGTAGGGGGAGCTTAGTTCAAGGAATACCGACCAGAGTTGAATTGTAGTATTACCATTTCTTATATCGTCACGCCACATTATTATGCAATCCCGGGGGGGTCAGGGTCCATATCCCCGCAAATGTTAGTGGGAGTCATGCAGGTTACGACCGGTGTCTGTTGAGTATGTGATTTTGAACTCTTTAGCGTGAGTGCTTTGGGAGCTGTATTATAATTGGCTTAGGGAGAGTTTACTCTCAATTACATAACAAGTTTGAACACTTGATACACCACTCTTATTCGTCAATAAGAACCAGCTCTGGGAGGACCCTTGGTAGCTATTCGAGTAGGGATTTAGGTACACTGGTTTAATCCTAGGTTCCCACATACCGACTTTTAAGACATTAAAGTCACACTTAATACATATCACATTATGATTTAGGCTTTATTGACTACTTACTTTTGATTTGTTCTTTATCATATTATGAAATAGGTTTGACTGACTGACATCTTAGTATAGCTAGGCCAAGATACTTGACCGTTATAGGGTTACTGACATCCTGCCTTTGACAAGACTACTAGACTGAATACTATGACTAGACCCTCTACATACAGCGACTGTACTGGTAGGTTAACTGACCGGTGGATGGTTATTTTGCGACGTTTTTTACCATTCGCAAAGCCCTACCTTACAAAACGTTGGTAGTTTCATGAATTGTGAAGATTGAGCAAATTCCATAAAATAATCCATCTTTCACAATTCTTCTTGCCAGGTATTAGAGCAGAATCAGTCTATAGATAAGCCTGTATCTTAGCTTATGTTGTCCTGCATGTGGGGAGCTGGGACTGACATATGCTATAGATACAGCACCTTAGTTATAACACTACGTTATAACCTCCCTATTTGCTGTCCTCTCAGTAATATTGGCATCTGAGCCGATACAAGAATTTCCCATAAATGTTATATGCCTCCTGGCTTTTTTGTGGAGGGGGCTTATCGTCTATGGCCGGAGCTACTGGTGGTTGCGGAGGTAGGAGCGCCACCCTTGCCACATCTCTAATACCTTTTTTATACTATAATATCAACGACTATAATCATACAAAAAGACTACTTCAATTGACAGACAATTTTGTATAGAATGACTCATGACTGCCTTCCCGCCTCTCTAGAACCTTCTATATAGTCTAGAATATAGAACTCTAACATGATATCATCTCTTATTAACATTACGCCTTTCTTACATAAGATAATAAAAAGTTAACTCATATATTTTATATCTACCATACTTACATTTCCTTCAATCAAGTCAAATATTCCTGCGGAGTCCCTGTCTTATCGAAAAGAGTTCTGGGTTATCTACATCACAACGAAGGGTCCTACCAATACTAGAACGATCACGCCATGGCCAAAGACAAGTTTAGATTATTAATGTAGGTATAGCACATCAACCATCCAGTAATAAGTATTATAGGAATAGTTCAGTATTAACAGCCTTCAGTACCTACACTAGAGTCAGAGAAAATTACCAGTAGTTTCAGATTCTTTAGATTTTCATTCAGTACTAAATTTCAGTAGTATAGTTTCAGCTACAAAATTCATCGTCATGTAATTTCAGTAGGGCAGATTTTCTAGGGCGAATTTCTAGGGCGGGAAAGAAGATGTAGCTAGAGTAGCGAGAGTAGTATTGAGGTGCTAGGATAGCGAGTTGCTACAGTGATAAGAGCCAATCACGATGATATTGGGCATTTTGCAGTAGATAAAACGCTAAAAAGATTAAAAAGTAAATATTGGTTTGCACATATAAAAAAAATGTCACAAAGTACAGTAAATAACTGTCTAAATTGTATTTACTTTAAAAATGTTAATAGGAAAAAGGAAGGTAAATTATATCTGATCCCTAAGTACGCTAGGCCTTTCCATACGTTACAGATAGATCATTTAGGTCTCTTCGTTAAGACGACACAGAAAAATACGTACTTGTTGGTTATTGTCGACACATTTACCAAGTTCGCGTTCATTGCTCCGGTACAAAATACTTAAGCTAAATGCGTAATAAATGAGCTAAGTAAACTTTTTAAAGTATTTCGAAATCTTAAAGAATTATAAGTATGTGACGCTGGAAGTGCTTTTACATCTAAGCTGTTTCGCGATTTTTGTATTGAGGATAAAATTAGGCAACATGTCATAGCCACAGCGATGCCCCGCTCTAATGGGCAAGTAGAGCGGTACAATCTGACCATTTTGGAAGCACTACGTAGTAAGGGAGCAGATACAGATACCTAACAATCAATGGGACACTCATGTTACTGACATCCAACAAGGCGTTAATTCAACCATCAACAAATCGACTGCAGCTGTCCCAAGCGAAGTATTTTTGGGTACAGGATACAAGTAGTCTCCGATAACCTCATCAATGATGATGAGCAAGTAGTGGACGTAACTGCCTTAAGAAAAAAGGTGGATGAGAATATTAGGAAAACTGCAGAGAAACAAAAACATTTATTTGATGCGAAAAGAAAAGACTCTATACAATATGAAGTAGGCGATTTGGTTGTTATTAAAATACCCAGTCATAACAACGATGGTCATAGTACAAAATTGTTACCACTTTTTAAAGGACCTTTCCAAGTTGCAGCAGTATTGGGACATGACCGCTACAAAGTGGCAGATATGAGAGGCGCTAAAAGAACAGCAAGGCGCTACGAGGGCGTCACATGTGCGGAGAACACGAAGCCCTGGATTCTCATCGCAGACGTGCAGGGCCATGACGGCGCATCGGCTGGGTAAACCGGATGTTGTCGGGTATTTATAATACTGGTGGTATCGTTCAATTTCTTGTGTTTATTCAATGTCAAATGGAAACATTAAGAATAAAGTAGTTGTATCTATGGACAGTATGGACACCAATAACGAACAATAAAGAAAATAATTAATTTAAAAGAATATGAGATTCCCCTTTCAATTCGATCAATATATAGTAAGAAGTAGGCGTCAAATGCATAATGCTACGAACGTGTGTCGGTGTATGTGGTGTGCTGGCAATGTGAAACTGACCGTCGATGGAACAGTAAGGCCAATGACTGCTAATACACGACATGTCGTTCTTGGTGCATACCTACAAAACTTGCTAATATTTACACGTGAGTGGGCTAACCGCCGATGGAATAGAACACTCTCGTGTAATATGGACCCATCTCAGTCACCTCTACTAGGATAAGTGTGTATGTCAATCAGTTAAGGCTGGCCGACGATGGAATAGCTATAACAAAGAGTGACATATACCTTATTGTCAGTAGTGGTGTTTAGAAAGTGCGGGACCCATTAGATAATTATGCTTAAAATGATATGTTGGTTCGCAGCATATGCATCAGACGTAAACGCATTCGAGGACGGATGCGTGAGCAGGACGGCCGGATGTTGTCGCCCTGGGATGGCAGCACTGGCTGACGTCACATCCGAGTGGCGGCGGTGGCGATGGCGGGCTTCTCTTGGCGCGAAGGCGTGGGGGGAAGGGCGCGAGCGGCAGCGGGGCCGACACTCTTGTGCTGGACTCCGAGCAAGAACGTTGTGATTAGATCAGATTACCCAATTACTTGTAAAGTGCTTACTTACTACTTGATTATTATATCTGTATATTGCTTCCTATCGTTCGTTTCATTTATAGTGGTGATCGGATGTGTCGCATAGGATCACGGGATTGGTTTTATGTCGAGTACTACGGAGATGGTTGTAACGCTATGAATATAGCCGGACAAAAGAGGTACTTTCCTTGATATTTTAGTTTTTCGAAAAATGTTTGGTTGTAATGGGTACTTGAACTCTAGCTTTGAATTTTATTTTGATTTAGATTTAGTAAACAAGAAAGGAACTTAATAAAGTTCGCCCTAAATTCAAAGGTCCATTTGATGTCACAAAGTGGTGTTTTGTTTTGAAATTACTAAACTCTAGACACACGTACAAATACGCTCATGACCGATTAAGAGAATGTTAGTGAAATTATCGAACAATGAATTCTACGTGTATTAAAATTTTATTTTTCATTTTCTGCTCTTTTATGAAGGTTGTACTATTTCCGCTGGAATTAGAGAGTATCCGCCGGTTAGAGGCGATGACTGGATGTATCCGCCGGTTAGAGGCGATGATCTTCTGTGATTTTATAATGTAAACACTGTTCGATGGTAGTCACTTACCCTGGTTATTTTAAACTGATTGTTAGCTGCAATTTCCATTAATACAAAGTGTTGTTATTAAGTTGTTTGCTAGCATTTTTGGTCAGGAATGACCGAGCGATGACAAAGACTACTGGTGGTATGTTTTCTTTTTCAGACGCACACGAGGACGAACGACGGTCACGGGCCACCACGCGTCTTCGTGTCAAGCCAAGGAAAAGAGGACCCTCTTTTCTGACAAGCTTGTCTGCACCTACTAGGATTTTACGTCACTCCGGTGAGCACCTTTCATTATGGTTCTAAAGCAGAGTGCTAACTTGCTAAAACAGACTCTCTGTTTTGTCCAAATTTAGTGGTAAACGCATTAAAAAAAATGTGATTTTGACCGGTATTGGACAGACTTCAATAATTTCAACCTTGCACATTTTGATAACTTTACTGTTGAGATTGATGATATTACTGTTGAGATTTTATTTCACGCATTGCTTGACTACTGTTTAAATGATAGTATTATGATTGGGCGTGAACATAACTGATGTGACCGATGACGTTACTGATGTGACTGATTCGTGTTGAAGTCCCAAAGTTTGTTGATTGTAGATGTAATAATTAAAATGCGTGATCGTTCAGTTCATGATGCTCGCTTACACTTACGCTCAGTTAAAAAGTAAAATTCGGGCCTGATTTCCCGTTGCAGTGCGGCCACCACCGTGAGTGGCGTGCGTTTGGCTTGTGTGATCACCGGGTGGAGGTGTAGTATGGTAGTAGATAACTATCAGTAACAATAGTTTACTGTAACATAAACGCATATTGCTTGTGTCAGCGTTAACCCCAATTGTACTAGCTATAAATATAATAAGATACATGATTAAACCTCTTACTTCTAACCTACACTCATCTTATTACTTGCCTACGGACCCGTATCCCCTGCGCGTCATAGTTACATTATTGCATGGCGACCTTTCCGTGAAACGGACCAGGAATCACCGATCACCAGACGACGAACCAGCCAGCAGCAACTCCAATCATCAGAAGGAAATATCACCAAACTTAACAGCGTCATGGAAGCCAGAATCAATATCACCGTGGAGGGAGTAGCGGTCGAGATAGTCGGCCCCATCGGGATAATGGAGAGCCTGCGGATAACCGTGGGACCAACGGGGGGAAGGACGGTCCATAGGACCGCGAATGTGTGTCTGACGGCCGCGACACCCTTACGCCTAGCCGACCACCAAACGGAACAGCAGACAGAAGACCATCACACGGAACACCTCGACTCACCACCAGCACAGCAGCAAGTGTCACCAGTGAGGCCCACAGCGAGGGTCGCACCCCAGCCCCACCGACCGACCCAGAGTAGGATAGCGCCACCAACGGAGACGCCGCTGGTCAGGGCGTACAGGATGGCCAGGATGGCCAGAAGGGCGGCCCCTGAGACGGGTGAAGAACCAAGTGCACGGGACCAAGCATACGTGCCACTTCGACGGCCTTGGAGTGGAACGGGACGGGGATGGCACCAGAGGCACCGAGAGCCAACCACGAAGTTATAGGTTGTTTTATTTAATTTTAATTTTGTTTTTTTTTTTACTTAATCGCTATCAGAATAATTTTAATTTTAACGGGTTAACGCTAATGCTTTAAAACATAAATTCATTTTTATTTCGTTTCGAAAAGTTATAAAATCATAATTGTTACCAGTGTCACTTAACCCAATTTTAGTATTCACAAATAAGTTGCGAAACGCTCGCGCACGAGCGGAGGCCTACCGCGAGCGTAAGCGAAATCTTAAGTGGGTCGTGCGTATTCGCCGCCTTCTAGTAAATTTTAATTATTGGTGAATGTAATTTGATATTCACACTTAGAATTTTTAACGTGACTTTAATAAACTTCAGTTAGTTAATTAGGCTGATCACCTAATAATCTACTGAAAGTTAACTAATTGATTAAAAATTAAATTAATATTTAATAACTTTGCATATACATAGAGTTGATTTTTAAAATAATATTTTTTTTATATATTCTCTCAACACTTAGGTATGGAACGGTACATCTAATATACCCATATTAGGGATTTAGGGCACTAGTCCTTTAATTTGAACATGGTGTTTGGACTACCGTGCCCTCCGTGTGAATTATTGGAGACTTATATGTCTTAATGAATTTGTGTCCCTAACTACAGGCACACCAAGAGTTGGGTGACCTGATATGCCGCGTTGTTGTAGGGTGACCATGCCCTTGATTTAAGGAGTTTTTTTTAAGGGGGCGCACAGAGGCGCAGCCCAGATATTTTGTAGGGTGACCATGCCCTGGGTGATAATTCCCATTTATGATATTTTTAGGAGCACGGCTCCAATTAAAGGCATTAGATTAGTAATTAAATATACCGTTCCCGTAATACCGTGATAATATTGATAATTTTTTAAAAAAGAATGAATTAAAAAGGGAATAAATATAATTATGTTTGAGAGAGAGAATATTTCATTAAATGCAATTGAAAACATATGGGTCGTCTAACAGTTATTTTCTGAAATAAAATTTAGTATAACTTCATTTACGGGCAGTGACACTAGGAAATATTTCAAGGGGAATATACTTCTTATAGGTTGATTTTTTTTTTAAATGTGTAAACTTATCATAAGTAAAGTAGATTAAATAGTTATTCCCCTCAATTAATCAGGAATTCAGCACATTGTAAACAAGTAACATGCGTTTGATTTTTTTTTTTTCTCTTTTTCCGCCTCTAGTACCCCGGGGGTGAAGGGATCTTACGGGGGAGGTGTAGTATGGTAGTAGATAACTATCAGTAACAATAGTTTACTGTAACATAAACGCATATTGCTTGTGTCAGCGTTAACCCCAATTGTACTAGCTATAAATATAATAAGATACATGATTAAACCTCTTACTTCTAACCTACACTCATCTTATTACTTGCCTACGGACCCGTATCCCCTGCGCGTCATAGTTACATTATTGCAGAGGTGAGTCGTTGCCGGAGGGAGGCAATTGTTCAGTTGCTTCTTGTAGCATCTCGAGCATTACGGCCAGTAGCACTATGGTCTAACGTGGGCAATTATGGACTTAGCGATTGTAATTTTGTGACTGTACATCTGTACACTTGTTGATTTCATGACGCTCAGATCTTAGTTGATAGCCAATTTGCCCAAGCCACTCGTAGTCGTAGGCGTAAAAATACCGGACGTGGATTTTTTTTTCCGTTGCTGTGCGGCCACACTTGTGTGGCGTGCGTCTGGCTTGCGTGCACTAACATCGGATGGAGATGTTGATTGTTACCGGATAGAGGTGACAATGAATTGGCTGTTGACGAAAAGAGGCGACAATAGGTTCGGCTACCGGATGGAGGCAGTACGAATTATTTGAGTGTACGTCATGACCGGATGGAGGTCATAGACGAGCGTTGTGATCTGAACAAGACTTATTTTAAGTACTTCATTCAGATTGTTTCTCTAAGTTCATCAGATTGTTGCTTTGTATTTGATCAGTTATGTAAGCGTATGAATACCTACCCACAAAAAAAAACTGCTAATTTGGCAATCTTTCAATTACCTGAACACAAATGTTGGCTCAGGGTAGCCGAGCAAAAATAACGTTTACTGTTCACGTGTCTTTCCACTTCCAGGTACCTACTCCACACGAGGACGTGTGAAACGTCGGATGGCCGTGTCGTCGTGCCGCGTCACTAGCGCCACCAGTGGAAGACTCGCGAACTATTTTGATACCTAGTGAACGCATTGCTGCGCTTTTAACGTTTACTGTCCTTATAAACTAACTGACAGGTTTGAGTAGATGGAAACGTCAAGTAGTTAACTTGGGTGTAGTCGGCACGAGGCTGGCAACATTATGGTTAGGTTGGTAGACTGGTAAAAGTAGACTGGTTTAAGTAGTACATGGTCGCTAAGCTGACCAAATTCGAACCAAACAGCCAAAAAAAAAGAAAAGAGCAGCAGCATTTGCTCACTCGACGCGCCGGTAAACGGACCGTCTAGCGGACAAGTGCAGGCCTCACCTTTCCGGGCGCAGTGTGTTTACCACGCATTTGCGAACAGACTGTGGGAGGTTCTCCAACTCTTTTCTCAAAGGCGCCGGGGTGTTTACCACGCCTAGGCTGCCGCGAGAGGAGAGTCCTTTATTCCCGTCACCCTCGCGTGTTCCTCCGGAAATAGCATTAACGTCCCCTCGGGACCCTAACCGATACCATACCGCCTCGCGAACGTAAATAACGTCCCACGAGACTCTGAAACCGCTACCGCTCCGCTCACGTAAACGCCGACTCGGGGAATCCGTCAACCGAATAACGTTTCAGCCATAAACCTTCAGGCATAACTTTTCAGTCCGCTCACGGCCTCCCGACCGTGCCGTCTAATTTCAGTAAAACGATATCTGGCCATCAGCCGACCGTCTCGAGTGTTAGCAACCTTTTTACAACCGAAAGCCTTCAGCCGGCAAACTGTACTCCGTATAACTTTTCAGTAATAAGCCTTCAGCTCGCTAAAACTTAAACGCCCCTACGGCATCTTTTATTTTCTGGCCCTTCAGGCCCGTCGCCTAGCTATAAGAGGTTTTTTAAATTAAATAAAAGCCAGTTTTGTTATATTTATAATCGTTGTGTTTGTATTTCATCTCCTTACCTTTGGTTACCCGATTGAGCTACCCAGGAAAATCCTCCAAGTCTTAGGCTAGACTGGGGAATATGCGACAGTGGCTAAACGCCACATCACAAGCATACACTATGATGCCGAAGTCCCCCCCTCGCAAAGGGATCAGACGTCCTAAACACGTCCTTACTGACCCCGACGACCCCATCACCATCAGGCGCAAAGTCAAGGCACAACTGAACATTCAGCTTCTGGCTCGACTTCGAACCAAAAGGCCATCAGTAAGTTAACTAACCCAACCTTAGGCGATGCACTCCTCTATCACAAAGGGCCCCTCACTATGAAAGGGTCCGACAAAATGACAGACAGAAGCTGAGACTGACCGCTATAACATAGTCAGTAGATTCAACCCTCTCATTCGTCTAACTGAGACTCAACGGGCTGAAATAAGAGTAGCCAGGCTATAGTAAGTCTAGACTACTCTCCCACACTCATCCTCTGTTAGCTTTACCTAGAGACCACATACATCTCTAAGAAAAAATGTTTTAATTTTAGTTTCTAAGTTATATTATGCGAGTCACAGTTTTTTTTTAAATTTTTGTAAGTTTGATTTTTTGTAAAGCATGTAAATTTAATGATAGTTTAGTAGTTTATTTCGCGTTTCCCATTTTGTATTTTGACGTTTGGAGGTCCTTTACACCTCCTAAACATGTTTTGATAACGGAGACCCCTTACATCTCCATTAATTTTAGTGTATGTCTCTCTATTTTCCATATTTCTTTTTAATTTATCTTGTTTTGACGCCTAGAGACCCTTTACATCTCTAAAAAAGTTTTATGTTGATTGAAATGTATACCTATTAGTTAAGCAGTTGTTTGATGAATTGTATTACTTATTGAAATTGCATATCACAATTATTGTAATGCTCAATGTTTATTTTAAAAGAGAAACTGGTGAGTTTCTTCCGGCGCTTCTTCTCACCAGAATGTCATTTGCCGAAGCGCCAAAAGAAAGAATCAGACATGTGAAAGAGCCCTTGAGGCCTACTTACAGAAATAAATTATTTCATTTCATTTCATTTCACAGGTCTAGCAGGAGAGCAGCAGGTGCAATCCGGCTTTGGCGTCCTAGACGTCAGGTCAGCGCCCCCACAACCCCAGTCGCGAGCTCCTGAGGAGTTCCAGCCATTTCCGATGTGCAACAAGGGGCCGCGGATGCTGGCCCCGCTGCAGAGACTACATCACTGGTGTGGTTTTAGTGGGTATGCTTCCTCCTTCTGAGGGGGTGAGCCCCACATAACCTCCCTGAAGGGTCCTATTAAGGGCCTGGTCATGCCTGGGGGGCACGCGTAATGCATTTCCATATTGATCGTTAAAAATTCATCATTACTTTTTGAAGAAATTTTGAAGAAATCAGTTTTTTTTACCTGTCATCAGGGAAACTTTCGTACGTCCGCATGAACGCATCAGTAATATGCTCCTTCTGCATCATCACGCCAGCCAACTCGCCGAAGAGTGGGATAGTGGGCCCGTGATTAAGCCCCCGGCGGGAGAGGGTGGTGTAGTTCCAGTACAGCCAGCCGGCCAGCGCGCACGCGGCGCCGGCGAACAGGACGAGGAAGATCATTTCTAAAAACACATTTAATGATAAAGAAAAAACATATGTAGCTGGCCCGCGAATAAATACTTACAAATCGAGTTCGTCTAGATCACTTGCTTACTTGTTCTCTTAAGGCGAGGTGAGACCAGAATCGGGCACGGAAGCCTAGTTTCCAAATCATTTTAGAGCACTTATTTGACTCTTAGGTCACTGTAAAACATATATAATAATATTCAGAACTGTATCTAGGGCTTCCTCTCACTTAGAACACGATAGCGAACACTTCGCTCGATAGAAAAGTAGCGCGAAAACACTATAAAATAAAGTATTTTTTTCATTTTTTTTCATTTTGTTCATCACCAGTTACCTTTTCTGACAAAATAAATACCTGACAATCATGATTTCACAGTCATGCAGGGCATCCTCTCATGTTTGGGTTGATAACGTATACTTTTATGTTAGAAATCGAAGATAATCTGCAATAATCTGCATTCCGCCCGACCCTAGTTTGTATGTGAAATGCGAGCCAGGTCCTACCGCGCCTTAACCTTGTGTAATAAACGAAATATGTAATATTAAAATGTATTTTTTTTTATATCATAGTGGGGCAAACGAGCATACGGATCGCCTGATAGACGCAAGATGACTAAAAAACTCACCTGATTTACCAAGCAGGGGCCCTGGCCTCTCTTTTTAGGGTTCCGTAGCCAAAATGGCAAAAACGGAACCCTTATAGTTTCATCGTGTCCATCCGTCAGTCTGTCTGTCTGTCCGTATGTCACAGGCATTTTACTCAAAAACTACATGATGGATATTGATGAAATTTGGAATATAGGTGTCTTGTGTGATCCGCTACTTAGTTTGGTAGTTAAACAACTAAAATAAATATTTTTAGGGGGGGCACTCCATACATGTTACAGAAGCTAAAAAAAATTTTTTCAGCAAATATCAACGTGTGGTATATAGTTCGACAGCTCTTTAAAAAACACTATAAGGTTTGAAAGTAATGTTTTTGATTAAGTGAATATATTTGGAAATAATCGCTCCGAAAGTTGTGTAAATTGTGTCCCCCCCCCTTCCCCTCTATTTTCTAAGCCGTGTGTCCGAAAAATATGAAAAAAATCACGAAGGTAACGCTTAATTAATACTTTCCACGAAAATTATTTTCAACAAGATGTAATTAACCGTTTTTGAGTTATTGCCGATAAACTGCGCTTCTCAACAAAAGGACGTAATTGCTATGAAGATACGCTCTTTTGTTGTTATACTTTTTTAACATCGTATTTTTAGGGTTCCGTATTCAAAATGGCCAAAACGGAACCCTTATAGTTTCGTCATGTCCGTCCGTCTGTCTGTCTGTCTGTCTGTATGTCACAGGCATTTTACTCAAAAACTACATGATGATATTTATGAAATTTGGAATATAGGTGTCTTTTATGAGCCGCTACTTAATTTGGTATATAAATAATTAAAATAAATATTTTTAGGGGGGGCACTCCATACATGTTAAAGACAGTAATTTTTTTTTTTTCAGCAAATATCAACGTGTGGTACATAGTTCGACAGCTCTTTAAAAAAACTATAAGGTTCCTAAGTAATGTTTTTGATTAAGTGAATGTATTTGGACATAATCGCTCCGAAAGTTGTGTAAATTGTGTCCCCCCCCCCCTTCTATTTTCTAAACCGTGCGTCCGAAAAATATGAAAAAAATCACGAAGGTAACGCTTAATTAATACTTTCAACGAAAATTATTTTCAACAAGATCGAATGTACCGTTTCTGAGTTATTGTCGATAAACTGCGCTTCTCAACAAAAGGACGTAATTGCTATGAAGATACGCTCTTTTGTTGTTGTACTTTTTTTACATCGTATTTTTTACCTTATAGTTACGGCTATGGAACCCTACACTGAGCATGGTCTGACATGCTCTTGGCCGGTTTTTACCTTATAGTTACGGCTATGGAACCCTACACTGAGCATGGTCCGACATGCTCTTGGCCAGTTTTTTTTACTTTACAGCCCCTCGTTTCTTTTTCTCCAAGTAGGCATTTTACTTTACCTATCTGAGGGCACTGCAGTGCCCCCGCCAAACCGATCAAAACAAAGGCATTCTCTTTTCTGGTGCGATTTCGTTTCACGGGGTCACAATTCAAGCTCTTACCGAAACTACGTGTAAAAATGGTAGAAACCGTTGCTTTTGTAGGTCCTAGTGTCTTAGCCCTCGCTAAGCAGCTACGAACTGCTTTCGGAGGTTTACGTCAGTTTCCGTTTTCGTCAGGTGATTTGCAGGTCAGATTCCAATTTAATCACTGTATAAGCAGTAGTTTTTGTTCCGACAAAAGGTACATCGGACGCACCACAGGCAAGCATTTGCCCATGCGCGCCCATGCTTTAGTTAGGACTGCGCTCGCCGCGAGCGAGCGGTCGCTCTGCGCGCTTGCGCTCCGCACAAAATGTCTGCGTACAAAATAAATAAATAAATATTAGGGGACAATCTTACACAAATCGAACTAGCCCCATAGTAAGCCCAATAAGGCTTGTGTTATGGATACTAGACGACGATATAAATTTAATATTTAATAGATACAAATACTTAAATACATAGAAAACATCCATGACTCAGGAACAAATATTCGTGGTCATCACACAAATAAATGCCCTTACCGGGATTCGAACCCAGGACCTCTTGCTTCGTAGGCAGGGTCACTACCAACTAAGCTAAAGCGGTCGTCCAAAACGTATCGAAAACGTGTATATTGCAGTATGTTCCTATATTTAAAAACCGGCCAAGTGCGCGTCGGACTCACATACGAAGGGTTCCGTACCACCGTACAAAAAACGTCGTAATAAACAAAAGCAAATGGAAAAACGGCAAAAGGTCTTAAATGCCTTGTAAATCAATGGCACTTAAAACCTTTTAGTTGAGAAGATTTTCGGCAATAACTTCAAAACTGTTTATTCGTTACTATTCAAAATAATTTTCGTTGAATATATTTATTAAGCGTTACCTTCCTGATTTTTTTCATATTTTTTGGATTTACGGTTTAAAAGTTAAAGGGCTGGGGGCACTATTTATGCAACTTTCGGAGCGATTATTTCCGAAAGTATTCACTTAATCAAAAAAAAGTACATAAAAGCCTTATCTGAGGGCACGGCAGTATCCCCGCCCCGCCAAGTCGAGCAAAACAAAGGCACGGCGGCCGTACCATCCTTTTCTCGAAGCCATTCAGGCCATTTTCAGCCTCCCGTAATTTTGTACTGGCTAAAGCTAGAACCCTGAAATTTCAGGGATATATAGGGCTCAATAAGACATATATATTCTCAATATCATTCAATTTGAACATGTACTTTAAGAACTATTGCATGTCAAAGTTCCTTAGTTTTGTCACTGACTCACTCACTGACTCACTGACTGATGATCATCATAATTCTAAGGTACTTCTAGCAGACCTACAAGCTGGTTTAACTTTACATCTCAAAACTTTTTCGTTGTAGGAGAACTGCGTTGCGAGACTTGCATCTTTTTACATGTAATGTTTTTAATGGGATAATGTTTTTAAAAGAACTATCGAATTATGTACCTCACGTTGATGTTTGCTGAAAAAAAAAATTTTTAGCTTCTGTTACATTAATGGAGTGCCCCCCTAGATTTTTTGGGTTCCGTAGCCAAAATGGCAAAAACGAAACCCTTATAGTCTCGTCATGCCCGTCCGTCCGTCTGTCCGTCTGTCACAGGCATTTTACTCAAAAACTGCACGATGGATATTGATGAAATTTGGAATATAGGTGACTTGTATGAGCCGCTACTTAGTCTACTATTTTATTTTTATTTTTTGACTACCAAACTTAGTAGCGGCATCTACAAGACATCTAAATTCCAAATTTCATCAGTATACCTCTCTTGTCTTGTAGTTTTTGAGTAAAATGCCTGTGACATATGGACGGACGGACATGATGAAACTATAAGGGTTCCTTTTTAGCCATTTTGGCTACGGAACCCTGAAAACATTGCGCAAAATCCAGAACTATCTTATTTCGCCCTTCCTAAGGATCCCGAAAGGTAATGTTTGTGAATAGTACATAAATGTTATTTTTTAAGTCGTTTATAGAATGTTTGATAGTTTTATGTTTGTGTACTTCCGTCAAGGTACCTAACCTTCGATATTAAATTGGGATAATGAGGCAACAGTCAGGATTTCAACAAAACCTTTTGTTTAAAATACCCATGTAATATTGTATTTCGATAATATTCAACGTCCTATTTCTGAAAAATTGATATCGCGATACGTATTTTCATTGATCACCAATAAATAGGTAGTTAAAATTTACTGAACCTACTTACACAAATAACAATGAAGAAAACTATAACCTAATTATATTTGGAATTTGTTAATTTTGTTGTTTACATACACCGTTCAGCGCGCGCCGTTCATTTATTCGCAACTACCTAGTTAGAAAGTAGATATTTTACAGAACCGACGGGCGGCAGCCCTGTGCCGCGACCTTGAATACGTGTCGCGCGCTCCTAAACGCCGAAGACGAACTACTTGGTTGTCTTTATACTTTGACTTAGTCAGTTTCGTAGTAAGTCCAGTGGGGCTTCTATTTCAGCTCTGAGGGTTTAATTAACTGACGCACCTCTATTTATTGAATTCAAAACGGCGGATGATATTATACAAGGTGCTCGCGAGGAAACCGCATAATTTTGCCAGCGTATTCCTGATCATGTTTAGAAAAGAAAATGTCGTATAAAGTAAGGTGAACACAGATTAGTTTTTGAGTTTTTAATTATTTTATATTTGTAACATCTCCAGTGTTAATCAACTTTATAATTGCGATGATGCGAGACCGACACAATACAGAAATTGTTGTTTAATGTGTAATGTCAAGTGTCCAATTTTTCACTTTGACATTTGACGCTAATCAATAAAGTTCCACATTAATGGATATGAAAATATCACTCATTTAATACAATCATGCCAACTCATCCTAAGGCATTGTGTTACGTGTGAACCAATAATAATTTATTTAATTTGTATGAAAAGTAACAAAAAGTTAATAATCATATTTCGACTTGTGTTCATATAATGTTATTTAATCATTACGACCTCAGCTATATGCTGGTAAATTTATGCAGGTTCCTCGCGAACAGCCTGTATATCTTACGACCTTTATATATAAACTAATATTATATATCTATCAGCCACGGATGTCCACAGTTGGACATAGGCCTACGCCATAGCCACAAAGTGCGGTTCTGAGCAGATCGCGGCTCCCCGCTACCACCGTGGAGACATCCTACACTGCGCTTACCTATGCGTGGTCGCCACTCCAGGAGTTTACTGCCCCAACAGTTATCCGCTCTCCGGGCTATAAATGCTCACTGCCACTTCAACCGTGAAATCGTAATAAATTTTATGTAAAACTCGTGGTGTAATCTATCTTAACTATATACATAAAACAAAGTCGTGTTAGTTACACCATTTATAACTAGAGAACGTGTGGATCATTTTTTATGATTTTTAGGGTTCCGTAGCCAAAATGGCTAAAAAGGAACCCTTATAGTTTCATCATGTCCGTCCGTCCTTATGTCACAGGCATTTTACTCAAAAACTACAAGACGTATACTGATGAAATTTGGAATATAGATGTCTTGTAGATGCCGCTACTAACTTTGGTAAGTAGTTAAATAATAAAAATAAAAAAAATTAGGGAGGGCACTCCATACATGTAACAATTTTTTTTCAGCAAACATAAACGTGAGGTACATAATTCGATAGTGTTTGTGCATGCATGCATGTTTAAAAACATGCATGCATGCGCGTTTGCATGTTGTTTGCATGTTTTGAAAACATTATAAGGCTTTTATGTACTTTTTTTTTCATTAAGAGAATACTTTCGGAAATAATCCCTCCGAAAGTTGGTAAATTGTGCCCCCCCCCCCCCCCCTTAACTTTTAAACCGTAAATCCAAAAAATATGAAAAAAATCAGGAAGGTAACGCTTAATAAAAACATTCGACGAAAATTATTTTCAACACTCAATCATTTATTGCATCCCACAATGTTAGTTTACAATATATTAATTAGGCAAACTTAAGTTTTAGTCTGTTACATAACATAACAGAAATTAATTGTGGACCCTGTTGGGCACAGCAAAAGTAGTGGAGAATGAATACAGGTGCTTGACTGTTTAACAAACAATAATACCTACATACGTTCTCGAATGGCTCTCGAATCGACCTTAATATAATTCTAGAGAAAAAACATAAATGGTTCGCGAATTAGTACCATAAAATAAAAAGGAACGGGAAATTTGCCTTGATCTTGAGGTTCCCGTACCCGTCATAGGACTGTGAAATAATACGAGGCGATAAATTCAGTACTTTTATTGAACCTTACGTTCCTAGGTCTACAACAGAAGTGATCATTTGTCCTTCCGCCAGAGCGAGACAGACTCAATTCGATTAAATTTGAATATTTAATAGTTCCAAAGGCTGCCAGTCTGTCATACACGGCGGTAAGGTTTGCATAGCATGGTACAAACCTTACACATCTCGCCGCCCCGGGGAGAAAATGGACGTTAAACTAAACAATACTACTCCCTGCCTAGCAGACATTGGTCCCTACCTATGCTAGGCAACCCCTTACAAATTACACCCCAGGTGGCCTCATGCTATGAGGTAACGGGGATCGGGACAGGCATGTTCACTAGCCTATGGCCCTTACGGAAACTTACCGCCTGTGTTCCGATCCTGGCTTCGCCGAATCAAAACCTAGCAAAAAGAAACAGCGCCACCTAACCTACCCCCAGGTGGGCTGTAACTATACTACTAGGCCCCTAGAGCACAATTTTGATTAAGTGCGCTCTAAAAACCCGTACCATAACCATTACCTTACCATGACTCGACCTACTCGCCGAGTATGTACAGCCGATACAAGGACCATAGACAATGTGACCCGAGTCATTCATTCTATAAGAGCTTTGTCTATGACCCCGTATGACATGTCTTACTTCAAAATGTCATGTCATTTATTTTACTATGTCGTTTCGACAATTTCAATGACATTTTGAGGTATTAATTAATTAATTAGGACAACCGACGATATATATTTATTATCCTACCTATCCTAGAAAAATGTAATTAATTTATTTAATCTCCTATCTAAAATACCAAAAATAAATTGAACAACATAAATAATCACAACATTAAAATAAAAATTAAATTTCTTCAAGTCGTCGAGCTCTGGACGACCGTTGGCGACATCTCCATGGTGGTCCATGGACATCCCGCCTTGTCTTCTTTCGAAGACATCATGGTGCTCGGGCGATGGAGTGCTCGCCCCTCGGGCGGAGTGGATGCTGGTGGCGCCAGCATTCGCTCAGCCAGGCTAACGCAAGCTGCATCAGCGTGATGAAGTGCAGCAGCGTGTCTTCGAAGTGGGCCGTACATGGAAATAAAAACATTATTATACACATGGCCCTTTGTGAGCGAGCGTTTACTCCGGGACTATAAGTAGCCCAGTAGTGATCTGCGAATGTTCCCGAGCTATAAGGACAAGAAAAGTGTTATTCGCACCATTATTATTAACACAATAAATACGCTATAAGTGTGGTGTTATTTATTTTCTATGCCATCTATTCTGGGGAAGGTAAATTATCATTAGCATATTAACACTAACTCTTATAAGGACATGTTGTCCATCAGGCTGTCCTATTGTCGACAGTACAGAACCGGTCCACCTTACGGTACGTAACTTAGACCATCTGACTCCTAGCCTCCCATGCCCGCTATGCGGTAGGTCATAGTAGGACTAAGATCCTCTGCTATAATAAAAAAAACAATGGCATAATATTAATTTTCAACAGACATCCATACCATTTACGCCATTTCCATTTTGCCTGCTATTACATTAACAGTAAACTACCATGGTAGTTTTATTGTTAATGTAATGTTTGTGTCCTTCCGCCAGAGCGAGACAGACTCAATTCGATTAAATCTGAATATTTAATAGTTCCAAAGGCTGCCAGTCTGTCATACACGGCGGTAAGGTTTGCATAGCATGGTACAAACCTTACAGGACCTTCTCACATTGGCCATCGAAATCTATATGAAAACACGCTCTCGCAACTCGCTCGCAAATCGCCAGTGTAGGTGTGATAAGGTCCTTAAGAATATAGCCAGCCGTGAATCATTTTTTTTATTATCTGGGGGCACGGCAGTACCCCCGCCCCGCCAAGTCGAGCAAAACAAAGGCACGGCCGTACCATCCTTTTCTCGAAGCCATTCAGGCCATTTTCAGTCTCCCGTAATATTGTGCTGGCTAAAGCTAGAACCCTGAATTTTCAGGGGTATATGGGCATTTTTATTTTAAAATCTATGGTTAGGCGAGACTTAAGCTGTGTTCAAATACCGTCTAACCTGTCAGTCCGTGGTGAAATGTATGGAGTTTGACACTAATCGTCAGTTCTGTGACGACCTGCTAACAGTCAGTTAAGAACGCACTTTAAATAAAAAAGTCCATATAGGCCATAATAAGACAAATATATTCGCAATAACATTCAATTTGAATGCTTAGTGTAATTCTGTGGACACACACGCTACGCGTACGGAAAAAGTCGCTTTCTGGCCAAGTGTAGGTACCTAGCTGTAGACATACAATGATGTACAGCTCCATGGAAAAAAAAAAAAAAAAAAGTACTGGTTAGGTTAGTTCCGTTTTTCGCCACGCCTATTCTCTTTCCATTCTACACGGTTGCAAGAGACGCGCTGGACAGAAACCGGTGGAGGCAGATCATCCGCGCCAGGTGCAACCCTGATGCTGACCACGATCCTCAGACATGAGGGACCGACCCCAGAGAGAGATTCTCTTTCCACCACGCCTATTCTCTTTCCGCACAGACTCTGAAATTGTCGTCTTATTAAAATGTTTGACCTTTTAAATTCATTAAAAGCAATAATCAGTGAACCTGGATTGATTTGGCATACGTCAAGCTGAATTTTATAATTATTGTTGAATAATTTATTTTTATTACAGTAAACTACTCTACTCAACGCTAGGGAGTGCTCAAGTCTTGTATTTTTTTCTCGCGATGCAACTACCTGACGCTAGAGGGTGCTGTTATCAAGAGCGCGCTTGCGTTTTAAATAGTACAAAAAATCAGCGATATGTGGCACTTTTAATAATGTGTACAAAACTCACCTAAATTGTAAATAGTGCAACTAGGTAACGCTAGGTGGCGATATTTTCAATAAACATCTCTAAGCGCAATCGCGGTGTAGATACTGTAGTAATTTGACGGCAGGTGACGCTTTTGTCAAAGTAATTCTGAGCACGCTGGCTCTGTTATTAGTACAGCTGCTTGACGCTAGCACTGTTATCAATATTTACCTGTGCTCGCTCGTGCTTCTGGTAGTGTTGTTATTTGACACTAGACAGCGCTATTATTATTGTCAAAATCGTGAGATACCGCCCAGTTTTTTATCATATAAATAAAAATAAAGGAAAATACATATTTCTTCTTGTACTCATTTATTTTTCTATAAGTATAATATTACAAACTATCATGACATCTCCGGTGTTAGCTTTTTTTATGCGGGTGCTTGCACCGCATATATTTTGAATAATTAAATACCTATTTAATTTCGAACGATGCTAATAAATGGAACTGGCGCATCAATGGCTGATTGGATTTATATTTGTATTTTAATAATAGTAATTTCTCGAGTCATTTGAGTTAGACCAATACTGAAAAAATCTATCTATTTACGATGATTACATTAATTTTTTGCAGTCTTTGCCAACTATATAAAATTATAAGCTTTAATATTTTAAAGCGATCGTCATATGGACTGACTGGTTTGTTTCCAAATCTACAGATTTCCATTACAGATTCCTATCTCTACAGATACCCAATTCTACAGATTATCAATTCTACAGATTTCCAATTCTACAGATTGCCCATTCTACAGATTAGGTACCAGTTCTATGTACCTACACTTCAAATAATAATTCTCTAAAAATATATAACGGCACGTTTAGTACAGTCATATCTGAAAATAGGTATATGATGTTCAACTTTAGTATTAAATATTACTATTACTAACTATTTAAAAAATACTCGGGTCGTTCAGCTAGTGATATTTTGCCATAGATACAAAACGTTACTTTCATTGGCTGTACGACCCGAGTCACGTGGTTTATTTGTATACCTTTTTTTGAATAGGTACCTAAAAGAACAGACTATAGATATGGCGCTCTTTGCTGCGAGAGAGTAGCGAGCAAAATTTGGCTATTAGAGGATGGTAATTAGGAATTTATACAGCTGGGAATCTGTAGAATTGGGAATCTGTAGACATGAGATTCTGTAGAATTGGGAATCTGTAGACATGATAATCTGTAGAATTGGGAATCTGTACACATAAGAATCTGTAGAATTGGGAATCTGTAGAAATGAGAATCTGTAGAATTGGGAATCTGTAAACATGAGAATCTGTATAATTGCAAATCTGTAGACGTGGGCCTAAAGGCCCAGCGCGTTCGTCCTAGATGGTTACCCCTGATTTGGCACAATTTTATTTGTCCGAATACTGTTTTCGCATATTGTTATTTTACAAATACCATTGTCATTTCAGCATAATTATAAAAAAAATCTAACCTAACGTATTCTAAGCGACTAACTAAAAAATATAATTATTTTTCGTTAAAGCTAGACAAAAATTATGCGAAATAAAAATGAAAAACAATACTTTCGGGAAAATAAAACGTATGTCAATTAGAGGGAATCCTCGTTATATCAATTGTCCTAATTAGTTTAAGTGGAATTATTGACGAGGTCGAAACCTCAGCCAGTTCCCTCCTGAGGCCGTCATTCGGAAGCCATCTTCGGCGGACAGACGGAGAGGTATGTTGGTCTTCTCGTACGGCGACAGCTCCATATGTAGCAGCAGTTGGTACGTCATCACCTTAACCTCGCATAACGCAAATCTGGACCCTGAATAACAATTCAAACTATCAAATCAACATCTCAAAATGAAAAAAATATGCTATCTATCTATTGGCTGACCAGCCAGTCACCCAGGCCAACTCCGCAACATCTGATTCTGTGACCAGCATTAGTTGCTTAGAAACATCAAAACGTTCTTTTAAATTACATTTATGCCACACCTGGCCATAAATGGCTTTTTCCGCACGCTGCGCGTACGGAAAAAGCCGCTTTCTAGCCAAGTGTAGACATAAAATGATGTACACAACACGGGAGGTAATAAAGGAAGTCCTAGATCGCATATTTACGTCCCTCGCTTGCAGCTCGGACCGCAAACATCTGCGATCTAGGCCTTTCTTTGTATTACCCTAATGTGTAATGTACTATTACGTGATACCATAGTTGTGTAATGTACTATTACGTGACACCTGGCCATAAAGTGCGGCATTTACCGCACGCTACGCGTGCGGAAAATTCCAGCTTAAAATTTTGTACTTACCACGGGCGGTACTAATAAAGAAAGCCTCAGATCGCATATTTATCGCCCTTGCCTTCGGCTCGGGCGTCAAATAATTAAGATCTGAGACATTACCCCCTAGGTAAGGTAGGTAGGTATTACCTCCTAGGTAAGTAATGTACTATTAAAGCGCGATCCATGCGGGACGAACTAATGTAAAAATACGAGCAGCAGTGGTCTGATAGTTGCTATATTCAAATCAGTTACAAAACCATTTGACATGTGTGTAATAGAATTACAATACAAATCGCCAGTGCGCTGTCATACATATACGACCTCCAATACGCCCCCTTAATCTATTACATACATTCGTACTTACTTCTGTACTTGTCTGTACTCAGTACTTAACATAAATTATTACTTGACACTTTCGTGTCTAACTGTACATGTACAACCTTGTACTCAAAAGTACTGCACAAAAACAGAAGAAACCTAGCAACATACAACATGCATAAGAAAGAAACATTTAGAAAATTAATCTATTACAAAACACATTTAAAAACAATAACACATCAAAACATCACTAACTACCAATTCGCCCCCTTAATAGAATAATTTGACAGAGATAAATCCTTCAAAAACTCTTTAAGCTTCGGGCTATGAACGCTCTTAGTTAAGATGTCCGCTACCATTTTATCAGTTGACATGTACCTTATCTCAACTTCATTAGTCAGTACACATTCACGAATAAAATGATACTTTATATCTATGTGCTTTGTCCTATTATGCATCATTTTGTTAGTTGCAATTTTATGTGCCGACTGATTGTCATTATAAATTACTACGGCCTTACTATCGACAGTTATCAGACTGCTCAGTAAACTACGTAAATAAAGCGCTTCCTTGGAAGCCTGACTCAGTCCTACATACTCTGCCTCTGTGGAGGATAAGGATACGGTTGCTTGTTTCCTGCTCTCCCACGACACGATATTTTTGCCCAATTTAAAAATTAATCCCGTGAAAGATTTCCTATCGAGTGCTCCACCCCAATCTGCATCGACATAGCCGCGTAAATCTAAATCTCCCGACTTTCGAAAAGTGAGACAAAGATTAGATGTACCTTTCAAATACCTCAGGACCCGCTTCGCGCACTTAAAGTGTATTTCATCGTAGCACGAATTAAATTGCGAAAGTACACTAACCGCGTGTGCTATGTCCGGTCGCGTATTACAGGCTAAATAATTCAGACAACCAATCAAACTTTGGTATGGCAGATTACAATGGGAACTTGTAGATTTTTCTAGTTTCATTCCCACTTCCATTGGGGTAGTCACTGGCTTAGCGTCTGTCATGTTAAAGTCATTCAATATGTCCGAAATGAACTGTTGCTGATCTAGATAAAGTACTCCGTTATCTCTCCTCAGTCTCATGCCTAAAACATGTCTAGCGGCGCCTAAGTCTTTCACTTTAAACTTATCAAGCAAGCTGGTTTTTAATTTTTGCTTTTCCTGATCACAATTGCCAAATATAAAGAGATCATCGACATAAATGACGACTATTAACTTTTTGTTATCTTTAAGCTGTTTTTGATACAAACACGGTTCTATTTTTGATTGTACAAAGCCTAAATTCAACATCTCTTTATCCAATTCCTTGAACCAAGCATTCGAGGCTTGTTTCAATCCATACAAAGATCGCTGGAGTTTACATACTTTGGTTTCTTGACCTCGGGCGACTGCTCCTTTCGGTTGAAGCATGTAAATGTCCTCTTTTATCCTGCCGTATAAGAACGCAGTCGTGACGTCCCATTGGTCAATAAACCAACCGTATTCAACAGCTAGCGAGAACAACAATCGCAGAGTAGAACTTCTAACCACAGGAGAATAAGTCTCTGTATAATCTACACCACATACCTGTGTGAACCCCTTTGCTACAAGTCTAGCCTTGTACTTCGTTACCTTGCCATCGCTATCTTTCTTCACCTTGAACACCCATTTACACTGGATTGGCTTCTTATCGGCTGGCAGATCCACTAGCGTCCAAGTCTGGTTCTCCTTTAGTGACATGAGCTCGTCGTCTATCGCTTTTCGCCATAAGTCACTATCAGGTCTCGCCAAAGCTTCTTCAATAGTTAATGGATCACCATCAAGATTGCTTTCCATGGCATACATAACATTGCATCCGTACCGATCGACTTCTCTGCGTTCTCTTACAGGATACCTTCTCTCTGGTTGCTCAGGTATTGCCACTTCCTGTTGAGGAACAACTTCATCAGGTACTTGCTCATGTACTTCAGGTTCAGGTAATATCTCCTCAGGTACTTCTACGTTCTCGTCTACGGCATCACGGAACACATCATCGTGAGCCTCCAAGGGTTCTGATTCTCGTCCATTTATAGATCCGCTGGGTAAACTGGAATGACCTGAATCTGTATTCAGTTTTATGATGACCTCCGATTCTTCAATGTTTTCTTTTCCAAAAAAAACATTTTCCAAAAATTTGACATCTCTGGCAGTTATCACTTCGCCTGTCTTAGGGTTCATTAAACGATATCCTTTCTGGTTGTCTGGATATCCAATGAAGATCATCGGTTCCGTCTTCATGTCCAATTTACGTCTCTTTTGTTTTGGTATCAATCTATGAGCCAAACAACCAAAGATTTTTAGATGACTGACATCTACATCTCTTCCAGTCCAAAGCTTTTCTGGTACTGTATTATTTAAAGCTTTCGTGGGGCTTCTGTTCTTCAGATACACCACAGTATTCACAGCTTCAGCCCAATATTTCTTTGGCAGGTTCGATTCTGAGAGTAATGTTCTTGCCTTTTCGATAATCGTGCGGTTAGATCGTTCTGCAACGGAATTTTGTTCTGGCGTGTAAGGTACAGTCGTCTGGTGTTTTATTCCTGCGGACTTCAAAAAAGATTTAAATTTGCCATTACAATACTCTGTACCGTTGTCAGATCTAAGGCATTTTATGGATTTACTCGTCTGGTTCTCGACTTCCGCCTTATATTCGCGAAACTTATCAAATGTTTCACTTTTATTCTTCAAAAAGTAAACATGAGTCTTCCGAGTAAAATCGTCAATAAATAAAAGAACATACCTCAAACCACCGATCGACGGTTCCTCAACCGGTCCGCAAATATCGGAATGAACAATTTCCAATATCTCATTCGCTCTCGTACCTTTGTTTTTAAAGGGACTCTTACATGTCTTCCCTTCGATGCATGGGATACATGGTTCGCACAAATCGGTACTCTTAAAATCCATACCGGTTACGAGCACATTCATTTTAGACATATAATTTCGACTTAAATGAGCTAATCTTTTATGCCAAATATTCGAAATATTTTCGCTTTGTTTTGACAATGTCACATTTACGACGTTGTTATTTTTTTTTTCCGTCAACTCGTAAATTCCGTCAACTTCATGACATCTTGCAATAGGTTGATTTTTATTTTGAATCGTGCAACCTTCTTTGTCAAAATTAATCCGGTAATTCTTTTTAGCTAAATCACTTACCGAAATAAGGTTCATAGATAAATCGGGAACGTGTAAAACATTTTCCAAAACCAATTTTTCGTTTTCGCTGACTCGGGGCTCAGCGTTCCCTCGACCTTTAACTTGTAACTTCTCACCATTCGCAACTGAGATTTTCAGGTTGCCTGTTTCTGGTTTATATGACAACAACTTGCTTTTATCATGAGCCATATGGTTGGAACATCCACTGTCTAAATACCATTTGTCCTTGTCAATCGCCTCCTTGGTGTTCAGGCAGACATTCGCGGTTTTCATCCGCTCCTTGCATTCAGACGCTTTATGTCCTTGCTTATGGCACTTGAAGCACTTGTATACGAACTTCTGCTTACGATCATTAGTTTTAACGTTCGATCTGGCATCGTTCTGTCCTCTACGTGTAACTAACGCTTGTTCATAATCTACGTTCAACTTGCTCTGTCTACTTCCTTCTTGCAACAATTTCGTTTTGACTTGCTCTAACGTGATTACTTGCCCACTGTTGTCGACAGCCATGATGAGCGGGCTGTACTCTGAGGTCAATCCACCGAGCAGTATCGATATGATCCAATCTTCAGGAATTGGTGCATCAATATCAGCCAATTGTTGTGTAAGGAATGTAATTTTGGATATATAACTTTCCATGCTATTAAATTGATCCAATTTACAGTTGAAAAGCTCGCGCTGAATGTGGATACGTCTACCCCAACCTTTGTCTTCGTAGGCTTTCTGTAAGCTATCCCAAGCCTCTTTTGCTGTCTTGGCGTTGTAGACATGGGTAAAGCACTCCGATTCCAACAACAAACATATAGTTGTTCGTGCTTTTCTGTCTACATCAGCATCGACCGTGTCCTGACTTTCTTTAGAGATTACCTTCCACCAGTTTTTATTTTCTAGGTAATTCCGCACCAGGAACTTCCAATTTGGGTAGTCCGACGATCCCTTCAGCTTCCTTATCCCACTTACACCAACGTCTTCTGACATTTTTCGAATTTCGCAAGTTTTATAATAACGTAATTTTACACACAAACTATCGCGTTATATCATTACACAAGCACTATCAGGCGGCTTTTAAGACCATAACCTAATGTAAAAATACGAGCAGCAGTGGTCTGATAGTTGCTATATTCAAATCAGTTACAAAACCATTTGACATGTGTGTAATAGAATTACAATACAAATCGCCAGTGCGCTGTCATACATTATCCCACTTACACCAACGTCTTCTGACATTTTTCGAATTTCGCAAGTTTTATAATAACGTAATTTTACACACAAACTATCGCGTTATATCATTACACAAGCACTATCAGGCGGCTTTTAAGACCATAACCTAATGTAAAAATACGAGCAGCAGTGGTCTGATAGTTGCTATATTCAAATCAGTTACAAAACCATTTGACATGTGTGTAATAGAATTACAATACAAATCGCCAGTGCGCTGTCATACATATACGACCTCCAATACGAACAATGTGCATAATTTGACGTTATTAAGGGGAAAGAATTCACTCCAAAGATTTCTTTCGCGACCAAAAATTTTGTAGTCGTAGCCGATAAATCGCGTTGTAGCGAAATTAGCTACGAGTCTAGCGTCCGCGGAGCGGGTTCCCGTTGTCCAAAGTGCTTAACTATGCCCAATTACTCTTCAGATCTGTATGAGAGGTAGAGGGGTTCCTTTTCTCTGCATCGGACTGTTCAACACGTGGATGATAACTTGCAGTATCTTGAAGTCAGATGGTGAAAAGGAGAGCGAGGGTGTGATCAGTGCATGAAGTTCTCGTACACTCTGTCCGTGGTAGCCTATAGATCAACGAAAAGCTCGCTTCTTTACGCAAATATTAGAGGCTTTGGAGCCTGAGTTCTTGCTTTGATCAACAGAGTCAAATTATATTTTCGCACTCACCAATACAATTTCTCGGCCCCAATCCGAAAGGCATGTAAACAAATGGGTCGATGTTGTGTTTGTTTTCTTCAGAGAAGCGCTCTGGATCGAACTTCTCCGGGTCAGGGAAGTGTTTGGGGTCACGGTGGTACGCCCAGATCGGTATCTGCACAGCTTCTCCTTTGCGAAGCTACAGAAGAAAGATAAAAGCACTAGCATAAAATTGTCTAAGGTAAGATACAAAGCGTGGTTTAGACTATATTCAAACTAAAAGTAGGTACTTAATATCTGACACTATGAACAATGTTTGTGGCCAAGAATGCAGAGAGCAGCCCAATATGGCCCTTGACCGCATTATGTGGAGGGACATTACAAATCACGATCCTCAGTAATGAGGGAAGGACCAAGGAGAAAAATACTTAGTGTCACATTTCACTTGGTGTTGAACTATTCGTGCTCAATCGCAACGTTGCTACAATATTGGCAGAATCATCCAGCAGAAACCATAAGCCAGGTTTTACTGTAACTGGCAAGAAACCTTCTCAATTAATTTCACTAACTACAACGTCTTTTGTTGCTTTGACGTTGGGTTTTCCAAGATTATAGTCTCGAACACAGAGCCGGTCGACTGCAGGCGCCCCTGGCCACTTGCGAAGCACCTCTGAAAAAAGAAAATAGGGGGCTATTAACAACTAGACGCGAAGAGTGCTTTGCATGAGGGCGATACCTACCAAACATACTTAGATGAAATATATCTGTTTGAATTCCTACTTAGTGAGTTGTAGGCGTCCAATATCATTGATAGCCTTGGATATGCGTAATGTTCGGCGAGAAAGCAACTGTGACTTGACTAGTCACCCTTCAACCGGTCTGTCAACCTTCAACCAGTCTGTCAACCTTCAACCAATCTCACCCTAGCCACAGTTTAAAAAGCAGTTAGCCAACTCCGTGCTATCGAGAGACACTACTGCAGTTGCCTATGACAGCAAGTGCGCTGTTACGCACTACAAGTTATGTCCGGACTTGCTAAGTCCGGCGATGTATACAAATTGAGCTCGCCCTATTGCTACTGCTATGTCTAAACGTCGCGTCGATTGTCCAGCTCTCAATAATTAAACTGTACGGCTGATACACGTGACCAAATATCTAGTGGGGCTTCCGTTTTTGGAAAATTGTTCAGGCCTTATCATTAAAATTGGAATCATCTGCTGACACATTCATTCATGGCCATTCTAGATGCTCGTTTTATAGGTCCCTCACCTGACACAACCATATCCAAATACGTCATGTGCTGTACCGAGTTGTAATCGAACTTCCCGTTGTTTCTCTTTTCGTTTTCTCTAATCTCCTGTACCAGCTTCTCCTGACAGTCAGGGTTGACAGCCAGCTCGTAGAGGAGGAACGACATGGTGGTGGAAACGGTATCGTAACCGGCGAAGAGGAAGATTACCGCCTGGGCTACGAGATCCATGTCTGACCAGGCTAGAAAAATATCAAATTGAGGTAAATTTGAGCGATCATAAGTAGGTTATTAGAAGTTTTTTCGGTCCAAACTTTGTTCTAGACGTTAGTAAGAACAATAGTACATTGTACAAAGGAAGGACGGAAAGTATGTAAACAATAGATGGACGAGTGAGTTCGTGTCTTCCACGCTTTTGGCCGAGAGCATTAACATAAGCACTATGTTCTCTCCTACTGAGAGGAAATAAAGTACCGTAAAATGGGGTGAGTAGGTTTCGCGGGGGGAGTTGAATTGCGAATCCAGAATTTCATTTTTGAGTAGCTACTTTAATTTTTGGGCTTAGGTTGCTCTCAAAGTAATTTGATTATATTTTTAGATATATTTTTTCTTCTTTTCGCAACACTAAGCTGCCAAATCATACAATTTTGAAACACAAATTCACTGTCAAAGTTGATGCTCGAAATCGGCGGATTTTTAGTTGAATTTAACTTTGTTTTTCAGTGATGTTTACCGAAGTAAGTGTTCATCCACCTTTCGGATATCGTTTATATACTTACATGGCTTATTGGAAACAGAAAAACTTAAGTTATATTTTCTTTATTTATAAAGATTTTAACATAGAAAACGATCCAACCGCATCTGAGGATTTTTATGGGGAGAGCAGGGTTGTACTGAGGGGTTAGTTGGCTCGACAACGGGGACAGTTGGGTCATGAATGGGGAGAGTTGGTATTACGAACGGGGTGTACCGGTTTGATAGAGGGGGGAGTTCGTGTTCGTAGTTCAGGGTTGTCGATTTACATAAGTAGTCAAAAGTGTCTTACATTATGATAAAATGGTAAATATTATTAAAAAAAAATATTGAAGTAGCGGAGGAATGAAATAAATTGCAAATTAAATAAATACGTCGACGTGTCATAGTGTGCATGATTTCATTAATTTCATATAAATATTTTTGATGGGATTCATCTTACTAATTCCATATAGATTAAAATGTATTTTTATAAATTGATCTAAAAAACTATTTATACGTCATAAAAATAAGGGTCACTACTTACAGAAAACATTAAACCGGTTTAAGTAGGAGCATAAATAAAACATAATTTTGCTACATTAATAAACAATTCTCTTGACAAGTCGAGCTATTGTCTTGATCCGAAAGTGTCAACCTTAGCAGTTTTTCCATCTCACCCCATTGCTAGGCCTTATAACCCCAACTACGGGGTGAGCTGGCTTTGCCTACTATTATGAATTTTTCGTTGAAACTATGCAATGAAGCAACAAACTATCATTGACAAACTAAAATTCATACCCCCGGAACACTTTTTTGTATATAAATCAATATGCCACATATAAAAATAAACTTTTATCCAGGTTTGAACTTCGATTTCGAGCCAACTCACCCCGTTTTACGGTAGTAGAGAAAAAAATATAGCTTAACTAACAACACCTCTCGACTCAAGTCGTTTAAAAATATTTTTACGTAACCCCAGGCCGTAAGTGACATTTTCCACCCGCCGCGCGAGAAGAAAATCCCTTTTCCCACGTGGCCCGACTTCATCTATTTTGCCCTGTACGACATGCGCTCTATGGATCTTTACATATTAGGGTTACACATACTTGTTTTATCTTTACTCCTGCCAACATCAGATTCTTCAACTGTGGCAAATCCAGCGTGGTCATCTTTGACGGTCTTGGAGTCATGTGATAATTTGCCTGGATTAAAAAAAAGTTGACGTGAATCAAAAGTTTTGATAATACGGATTAAAAAATCAAGTAAAACGTGAAGTTTTGAATAAACTGAACTTCATTTTGATTCAGTTTAATTTTATAGTAGGTATAGGTGAATTTCAAGAACATGTTCTTTAGGAATCCCTTTTATGATTAATAGGTTTACGTTTGATCTTGGTCTCACCTGAAGGAAAGTGGAGACAGGTCTATGTAGGAACACGCTATGGGTAAGTGGTAACCCATATGATACCTATTCAGTTTGCCTTTAAAACCATCGAGGTCGTAAGTTACCAGAAACACAGACACTGGAAAGAAATTCCAATCAGTAGCGTTGCAAATCAGAAAAGATCTCTTAAATGGTACTGTAAGGCATGTAGCAATTCAACCACTGTAAATGGAAGCTCTCATGGCGTCTATTAGTCCCATTATAAAAGGAGGAAGGTGATTAGGTAAAACACTTCCTCGGCGTACTCTGCGAAATATATCCTATAATTACGAATAAGCGACCTTACTATTCTTACTGTATTCACCTCATCAACTTACTTAGGCACCTATTAGGTACTTATTCGCTTTTCTTTTATGACTCTACTTAGGTACCTATTACTTATTCACTTTGATGACTATGATTTACCTTTCTTGGCTTCCATGAGAAGGTGGATCATGTCAGGTCGGTGGATGTTCATCTCCTCGCGTTGTCGCATGGCCCCCAGCACCACATTTGAGAAGAACTCAGTTACTCTTATGGGGAATATGGACAGTTGCAGCCACTGCAAGTATTGGAACACGATAAAATTTTTGAAACTGTAGTACTACTGAGACCTATGCACCTATATTTTGTGTGTGTATTATTGGTGAATCTAATTATATCTTCTTGGAGAGCGATGACTCAAGCTCTAAAATTAATTTGTATCAATATTTTTTTTGGCTTAAGCGTTTTATTGCCAACTGTACCTTTGGCATAGTCACAAGCTGCAAGTCAAACCCCAATCAAATGAGTACTATATTAACGGATAGGCACCATGCGCGATCATGCCAAATTTGAGGTCAATCTAACGTCAAAAAGCGGTTCTAATGTAATTTCATGAGTAATGTGCAACCTCATTTACAAAGTACCAGTCACAAGCTTGATTATACTTACTGACATTAGCCAAGGTACAATCCTGAATCCAATAAACCTCATCTTAGTTGAGAAGGTCAGCGTGGTGAGTTCCTTGCTCATGCTGTAGAACTCATTTTCCTCGACCTGTGAGTTGATGTCGAGTCCGAAGGCGCAGGTAGCTATGACGTCGTTGGCGTAGCGGGTCGTTATATCTTTGGCCTCCAGGTCTATATAGCCGACTGCAGAGAAAGCTCTCAGTTAACAAATTGAATTCAAAGCGAATGAAAACGTGCAAAACGTAAATTTTAATGGTTCAGTGCAGCGGTCGGCAACCTTTTAGCATATATAGATACAGGAAATCAAAGTACACAGAAAAACTAAATGGCACTCGCCTGTGTACAGACCGAGAATCGAACCCGGTACCTCTGGATTTCCGGCCCAGTGACTCAACCATTCGTCCACCGTACACTCAGAAAACGCCCTCAATTCTGCTATCTATACCTTGATTTCCGTATCTTTTCTGTTTTAATAGGAATTAACCTAAAACAATACTTATTTTCCTGTATCTATATATGTAACATAAAAAGTGTGGTGTAAATTGCCCACATTAAAACCAATGAAGAGACTAAAATGTTTCCTTCATAATCGGGCATCGGATATTCCTGCGCCTAACCTAACCTAACCTAAGGTTGGCGAATTCCCGGAAAAAACTAAGCAAGTATGGAGTCGGCTTCTTAAAAATATATTCTGAAATAATATACGTGATTACCTGTTCATTGTTATCGTCTCTTTGTTAAAATTATATTTAAGATAAAACTTAACGCAACTTGTTCTATTAATAGTAGCTATAACGTTAATTCGTTACCGAAATGAATTGCAGGTAAATTAAATAGTATTATGTCGTTCTGTACATGGGAAATAACTATACTACTACAAATAGTACATTGCAATACTATAATAGGTATGTTTTATGTTAGCCTAATTTCCGAAATCCCGGTTTTACTAAAAGTAAAAAAATAAATTGAGTCCGCCTCCATACCATTCAACTACCTACGCCGACGCCGAAGTTTAGGTAAATAGGCGCAGGAATATCCGATGCCTGTTCATAATATATAAAACCTTTTAGCAGCCAAGCGCCACATAGTAGCTAATGAATTTGACGCGGGCCGCACTTTGTTAATAATTTGTGATTTTATACAATTCTGAATATAGCGGCCTTTACATACAAAATAGCCAGGGAGGCTCGTAGGCCGCAAGTGAGCGGTTCATGGGCCGCAGGTTGCCGACCGCTGGTTTAGTAATTTATAAATTGTATGAAAGTGGGCGAACGACTCGTCCTGTGGGACGACCCCCCGCCAGGTAGACTGACGACTTGAAGAGAGTGGCGGGAAGCGGTTGGATGCGGAGAGCTGAGGACCGGGTATAGCGGCGCGAACCGGGGAAGGCCTATGATGACGAAAGCGCAATTTTTGTTGATTTAGATTAACCGCAACCTTGAAATATTGGTTGCGTCAATTGGAAATCCCTGAAAGTGGCAATTATTTTAACTGGGAAACAGCCTTTTGTCGGTAAAAGATTAAAAGTTCACTATTACTATTTTACAGATGCAGTGAATAATGTTTTGCTATCGGGAAAACTCGGACCCCAATCGGAATACCTACGACTGAACCTCAAGTGTCAAGCAATTACCATATTAAATTATTGTCATTTTTATATCCATCAATATGGAAATTCATTTTAGTCAGTGTTAAATGTCTTGTCAGTGTTTACCTAAATACGAACTTTTCCGAGAAAATTTACGACGACTTTATTCACTAACGTGAAATTCGACATGTACTTTTTCACTGTTTTTGTTTACACAACACAATAACGTATTATAAATATAAGCTTATATATCGTTTCTGATTTTTTTAATGTTCAAATTATCTTAGGTACCTTTGGACTCATCTATTTTGGTCTTAAGGGCTCGAATCATCTGGTCCCCGACTTGCACCATAAATGGCACCATAAGACGGATCTTGGAGCTGGTGAACGCGGGGCTGAGCGCTGAACGCATGGCCTTCCATTCTTCACCTGCAATCAACATCAAAGGACACTGTAATATACGACATTTGTCGTCGTTAAAGAAACGGTCGTCAGGACATCCACCATATAGCCGGTAATTCGCAGCCGAGTGATAATATAATATAATAATAATAATACTTTATTTCGGACATCAGAGATCCATATTATGTTAGTTACAGGAAAATACTTATTATTATGTTAGTAATACCTTAATTATTATTAACTTAACCTAACACCTACTTAACACATTGGTACACCGGCGCATGAAGTGCCATCCAGTGTTTGTAAAAGGGATTATAAAACCTGTCCCCAATTTCTTTTAAATAACTGTTGGTGCTGTGTCGCACGCGATGCATCTGGGAAGCAG
The DNA here is from genome assembly GCA_947034925.1 of Eudemis profundana. NCBI lineage: Eukaryota > Metazoa > Arthropoda > Insecta > Lepidoptera > Tortricidae > Eudemis > Eudemis profundana. Next base: position 19,501,479 of record OX344805.1, on the reverse strand, counting down.
CACGTTTTCGCATTATCGCCTAAAAATCGTCCATACGAGCTTCCGCAAACATCCCAGATGCACTGCAATAACGAGGCAACCCCATCAGCATTCTAAAACCGTTATTGAATTGGACCTGCAGAGCGCTGTAAGCCCGCTTCGTATGGTTGATCCACAGGCTGAAGGTGTAAAGTGATTGGCAGTACGACCTGAAAAGAGTATGTTTTACCTCGGTCGTACTACGCGCAAACCTGCGAATCAACATATTTGTTCGGACTGCTAGCGCCCTGCGCTCCCGTTCAATATCGGCGTCGTCTGTAAGGTCCTCAGTTATCATGTGACCGAGATACCTAAATTGAGTGACTCTATTTAGAGCCATCCCACCAAGAGTAACCGGCGGCACCAACAAAGGGCTCTTGCGGCTTGCCCTAAATATCCTCGTCCTGCCCAATGTTCTCAATTAAGAACAAATTAGATTTGATAGTTCCTGCCCAAGCTTTTTTATTTATACTTCCGAATTCTGCCCAGTGTTCTCAAGTAATCACATATTCAAATTTGCCGCACAGCGGGCAAATGTTTCGCACTTTGCGATTTTTATTTACTTGTTTCTGATTGGTTGGAGTATTAGCCAATACTTAATCAAGCCCTTGTGGTGAACTTCCGCGGACTCGCCGATCAGTGTCACGCCACGTGTCAAGGATGGTGCAATTTCGCTGGAGAGGTAACTTCCATCCCTCCTTACCTTGATAATCAACCGTGCGTTTTTAATGAGTACCATATAGATGTAAAGCCATATAGCTCTAATATGTCACAATAGCTTTATTTTTGGAAAAGTTTTTATTTTAGATTTTTCAAGGTAACTCATCGAAAAGTGTGATTTATTGAGAACATTGGGCAGAACTGACTACCAATACCGCTTAACTCAAGTTCTATCTACGAAACAGTTAGACATGTCAGAGATGGATGTGGTCGCAGATTTTACGGTCAACATGGTAGTAGACGAGGTGGTGGCAGAGAGGTAGTTAAAGTAGAGACTTACAAGCTGGATCAACCAGAGGCTCTTTGCAATTGCAGTCGTCACCAGTTCCAATTCCTGCGTGGCGTGATGACTCATTTGCACCTTACTTGCCAGAACAGGTATCAGTCCCTAATTTGTTGCCCGACCACACTGAACGTCGGTCAATTCTGAACTACTTTACTGAACATTTAAACGATGATATTTTGACTGTATGTGTTGAAAAAACTAACCAGACTGCGGTGCAAAAAACAGGAAATAGCATAGATCTGAATTATGTGTAATTGAAAAGGTGTAATGGGATAACATTAATCATGGCCACTGTGGACTACCAAGTTCTGTATATGTATTATTTTCCACGATAAAAATCAATTAAAATCCAGGCTCTTTAATTTATTTTCCTTTAATTGTTCAATAAATACTATATTTTAGTTATGAAGTTCATGCCCAATGTTCTTAATAAATGCCAAATCAAAGATAATAAATTTACTAAAATCTGCCCAATGTTCTTAATAAAGAACATAAGATATCGACGAAATATCTAGCTCAGTCTATTTAATATCTAACCCCTATAACCTAAAAAATAATACAAAAAATCCTACGTACTTTTTACACACAAAGGCCGTAGCAGGATAAGGGAAGAAAAAATGCCCTTGAATGATTAAGAGCTGTTTATTTTTTCTATAGTTGCTTTCATTTAGTTGTATAATTGTGCAAAGTTTGGTTGAAAAATTCCCAGTGGTTCAGCCGGGAAAAAATAAAAACAAAATTTATGAAATTTCACGTATCTCTAAAACTATAAATCTTTATCATAATATCTTTAATTCATTTTGGTAAATTGATAGGTATGTATGCCTTAAAAGAAAATTGAGTCTCTATCTTTGCAATTTCTGTAAAAAACACGTAAGTCAAAATTTCAAAAAAAAGTTTTTTTGATACCTGAAGGAGTGACCACTCTAAGTGACATTTCTAAAAAAGCCTTATTTAACGATCTGTCAGTCATATAAGTTTGACGGTTAAAATCGAAAAGCAACAGTATCGAAATTAAAAAACTATGTTGGTCGGATTCTGTTACATTTTATTCTTATACTATTCTAATCTAATACAGCCAAAGAACTTAAAAATAAATCTTCTTTGTAAAAAAATAAAAATAAATCAATTATTGACATTCCCATTATATTGGCTTGAAAATATACAGGGTGGTTTTCGATAATCTGTACATATGAAAAGGGGTGAAATTTCGGCCAATTTTATCGGTAAAACCGATTTTAATTTTTGTTTGTGGTCATTCGTTTTTTTTTACAGATTTTTAAACTTTCAGTGAAATTTTCGGCAGTACATCTGTTTGCCATGGTATAACTTTTGAACTAATTGCTTAAAATTGTAAGAAAAAATTGCAGGGTCATGGCAATAGACACGTTATTTAGTAGCAATAACAATAAACCACCGACTTGAAGAAAAACTCAATACAATACACCCAAAAAGTTTTTTTTCCCAGAAACAAAAATTAGTCATTTTTACCGATAAAATTAAATGGAATTTCACCCCTTTTAATATGTACAGATTATCGAAAACCAGCCTGTATTTGTATTAATTGTCGCTTTTTAACTTATAAAACCTTTTTTTTTCAAATAGGTAATCATCATTATTTCTAATTAAGCCTTACTTATCGTTTCACCAGATATATTCATTCGTAGGTAGGGTGTTGATCACACATTGCCGCAATTGTGTACTACCTATCGCACGCAAGATATTTATCAAAAATTATTCAGCCTGCCGAAATTCTTAGTGGACCTTTTTTGAGAAACGATATTAGTGTTACCGTTAATGAAGATAGCGATAGTGATTAAAATAAGAAGTAAAAGACATTTTTAAGTTGATACATATACGAGTAAATGCCATAAATTCATTTTATTTTTAGTTCTTAACAAAGAATATTTATGTTTAAGTTCTTTGGCTGTATTAGAATTGTATAAGAATAAAATGTAACAGAATCCGACCAACATAGTTTTTTAATTTTGACACTGTTGCTTTTCGATTTTAACCGTCAAACTTATATGACTGACAGATCGTTAAATAAGGCTTTTTTAGAAATGTCACTTAAAGTGGTCACTCCTTCAGGTATCAAAAAAACTTTTTTTTGAAATTTTGACTTACGTGTTTTTTACAGAAATTGCAAAGATAGAGACTCAATTTTCTTTTAAGGCATACATACTATTTAATTAACCAAAATGAATTAAAGATATTATGATAAAGATTTATAGTTTTAGAGATACGTGAAATTTCATAAATTTTGTTTTTATTTTTTCCCGGCTGAACCACTGGGAATTTTTCAACCAAACTTTGCACAATTATACAACTAAATGAAAGCAACTATAGAAAAAATAAACAGCTCTTAATCATTAAAGGGCATTTTTTCCTCCCTTATCCTGCTACGGCCTTTCAGCAAATAATGTCTTGGGCAGAACCCATCAAAATTAACTTGTGCTTAATTAAGAACATTGGGCAGAAACTGAAAGTCTATTTAAATATGTTTGGGCAGGACGAGGATATTAGCAGCTCGCTCTTTTTAACATTGTAGCAGAGCCCGTGAGACTCTGCATATTTATCACATATTTTCAACAGGCTAGAGATAACACCGACCGTGGGGCCCAGCAGCACCATATCATCGGCGTAGCTGATGTTATTAGTCATTTTACCGCCTATGGAACAGCCGACGCCGCTGCCGCTGAGCTCAACGATCAGTTGGTTAATATAAATATTAAATAACAGCGGAGAGGTTAGGCCTCCCTGCCGTACTCCACATTCAGCCCTGTAGCCGTCAGAATATGCTTCAGCCCATCTCACGTGGTTGACCTGATTGCTATACCAAAAGCGAAACAATTCAATCAACTCCGGAGGTAGACCCGCTGTACTTAGTTTATCCCAAAGCTTTTCATATGCAACCAGGTCAAAAGCTTTGGACAGATCGAGAAAAGCAGCATAAACCGGAGTCCGGCGTTCCGTGTAGTACCGGACTGTATGCTTGAGAACCATGATCGCACTCTCAGTAGATAGCCCCGGCCTCAAGCCAAATTGGCCATCGTGTAGACTCGCGTACTGACTGAGGTGACGCTCAAGCACACCGTCCAACACTTTCGCCACGATAGTAGCCAACGATATAGGCCTGTAGTTATTCACTTCCGATACATCTCCTGTCTTGTTTTTAACAATGGGCACAATGATTGTTTTTATAAGATTCTCCGGAAGGTACGAGTGTCTCAGACCGAGAGTGAATAACATGGCCAAAAGCCTATAAATGTGAGGTCCGGCGTGTTGTAAATGCTCGATACTGAGTGCATCATGACCTGGTGACTTACCCCTAGTCATACCTTTTATTACAGAACCGATTAACAAACGATGCAATGCAGTGAGGTCGGATGCGATACGATACTAGATATGTCCCTTCGCCCAAAAGGCTCAGCTCAACCACTAGCTCTAATTCCTTGTCCGGCTCAAATCCCAATTTTTCTGACACGCAAAAGAATTAAAAAATCACAACAGTGCCTCAACTCTTTGTCGCGCGACAAATACTACTTATTCCTTTCCATTCAATATAATGTAACAGAGACAGGTCACGTTTTGTCGCGCGACAAACGAAACGGCCAATTTTATTGAGCTAGGTCGGCAGAACCAAGTCCATTTGAATAAACGTCATTGTATCCAGGGCCGTATTTACAGGTCCAGGGCCCCTAAGCACTGGGTATTGAGAAGGCAAGCCATTGTTTTGGGCTTATATGAAGGCTCCACCTGTTATGAAGGGGCCGGGCCCCTAGGCCTAGGCAGAAATCCGGCGCTGATTGTATCACAACCAAAGACCCTCAAGCATAGATAAACTTGACATTCCTTCTTGGGCAGAAGGGCAGAACTCCGACACTGTGACATATTTTTTAACTAGACGACGCCAGCAACTACGTTCGCGGAGCTGAATAAAAGAGAGAGGGAGAGAGAGAGATCATTTATTTGTCAAACATAGGTACACTTATAGGTCTTAGAAATAATAAATGGCATTGCTGATGACTATGGCGAGGGTTCAACAAATGTAAATCCCACATAACCACATTTTTACTAAAAAAAACCCGACCGCGGTGCACTTTGAAACTGCATAAAATCCGCAATTTTGTTTATTTTAACGAACTTCATACCCAGTGACACTCGCACCATCAGGACGAATCTAATGATGTATCATTTATCAAAATCGGATGTGCCGTTGAGTAGTTACGAGCGGACACAGGAACGGACATACATACATACAGGTCAAACACATAACCCTCCTTTGGGCTTCGCCGCAGTCGGGTAATAATATACATTAATGTTTGAATTTATTTTGGATTGGATCGTTTTTGTAGATAAGCAGCTATATATAGAGAGTAGTAGGTAGCATAAAGAAGTAGGTAGGTAAATGAAAAAAACTTAAGTACATCTATGTACCTACAGTTAGACTAAGGCTTAAATGGGCTAAGACTGAATTATGCCCCAGATCGGGCCCTTCCGGGAGAGACATTGACAAGACAGATTATATATATATATATATATATATATATACAGGGTGATTGGAAATTCGACCTATTCCTTGAAAGGGGTTATTCTAGAGCTTATTTGCAATGATTTAAGTCCAATCAACCGGGGGTCAAAACTCAATGGTTATCAAGTTATTTGACTTTTAACTTATTTTGTTTAAAACCCGCCTTTCGATCTAAAACTGCTAATTGTGAAAAAACTACTTAAATTAGGACCGAAAAAGAGTCATCATCTAATAGCCAATAAATGGTTGATTACGAAAAATCCAAAAAACATGCCAAAACCTTTGAAAATGTTACCAATAAAAGAATTTAATGTCAAAAGTTTTTGGATTTTGTTCAAAATTTTGTAATTCTTTGAGGCATTACTTAAAAAAAAATTACGACACTTCGCGTAAAAATTACTAAAATTAGTTCCTCAGTTCATAAGCTTTCTAAAAAAGTAGAATTGTTGACATTTTTTGCATAACTTTTAGAAATAACATTAATAATAAGAGAGGGGGTAGGGAATATCACCTAGCGTACCGGACCCTTAATCAGTTTGTTTGTGTCACTTTAGTTCATCCGTGGGTTTTGTTTGTCTTCGGTTTTTTATTTTATTTCATCTTCTTAGGATTGGAATCACTAAAAGTTGCCTTCGGTGATATTTCAATAAGTAATTTATCAATCAGTTCCCGGTTGCGTTAAGTTTGCACCTAATTTGTAAGTTACACCAAAGAAACCAGGTGCAAACTTAAGGCAACCGGGAACTTACAGATAAATTACTAACCGAAATATCACGGAAGGTTACTTTTAGTGACTTCTAACCTAAGAAGATGAGATAAAATAAGAAACCGAAGACAAACAAAGCCCACGGAGAAACTAAAGTGACACAAACAAACTGATTAAGGGTCCGGTACGCTAGGCGAAATTCTCTACCACCTCTCTTATTATTAATGTTATTTTAAAAAGTTATGCAAAAAATGCCAATAATTCTACCTTTTTAGAAACCTTATGAACTGAGGAACTAATTTTAGTAATTTTTACGCGAAGTGTCGTAATTTTTTTTTAAGTAATGCCTCAAAGAATTACAAAATTTTGAACAAAATCCAAAAACTTTTGACATTAAATTCTTTTATTGGTAACATTTTCAAAGGTTTTGGCATGTTTTTTGGATTTTTCGTAATCAACCATTTATTGGCTATTAGATGATGGCTCTTTTTCGGTCCTAATTTAAGTAGTTTTTTCACAATTAGCAGTTTTAGATCGAAAGGCGGGTTTTAAAAAAAATAAGTTAAAAGTCAAATAACTTGATAACCATTGAGTTTTGACCCCCGGTTGATTGGACTTAAATCATTGCAAATAAGCTCTAGAATAACCCCTTTCAAGGGATAGGTCGAATTTCCAATCACCCTGTATATAAATAATGATAAGATAACATTGAATATGTATATAGATACCAAATTTTCTAATTATAGAAGAGTCACGATGAGGTTGATGAAAACAACAAAGCAAGACAGATGACAATTATAAATTTTGCCACCTCATGATGAGTTTGGGTCTACTGATAAAAAGCCATCGAATTGATAATGTTGGCAAACACTCTTAAAAGCTATAAATTTAAATATATACGAGTATACTACGAGTATCGCCTTACTTTCTGCTTAGTTTCATTACGATGTAAGTACAGTGAAATTATCCTTAGCTATCTTAAATAGTTAACTTTTTACCGCCAAGATGAACTCTTATTGCTACAAAGTGACTGATGTTTTCACTTGAGTAACGAAACTTAACCAATTCAGTCATTTCACTTGGCCTGTTTCTGGGCTACATCTAATATTTGAGTTGTCTATAAACGGATAAGATGGACATCTTCCAAACTGACCTCAGTGTATTCCATCCTGAACAATTAAATATTCATATTTTTGTACAGATATAAGCACGTACCGTACCTAGTCCTCGTAGTTCTAAACTGTTCATTGATAACCCTATTATCATTGCTATTATTAAAGTATTGGTAGTAGGGATTGCAATCGGTTTTTTTTTTAATATGTATAAATCCCGAGTTTTAACCGAACCCGAGTTATTTCCATACAAAAATAACCGATTTGCATTCTCTAATTGATAGGTACCTTTCAAGGACACGAGGTTTCTGCCAAACATGGGCTCGACTTTAGGATCTATCAAGATCCTGCGGTCCACAAAGTGTTCAAAGTCCTTAACAGTGATCCTCTTCAGCAGCTCAGGGTCTTTCACCACGATAAAGTGCGTTAGGAACTCGTAGCGGCCCACCAACCTGCGAAAGGAGAAGTGGTCAATATGGTAAAGTAAAGTTGTGAAGCGTGAAACGTGATTCCTGAATTTACCTCTCACCAGGGAAGCTCTCGTACGACCGCATCAGCACATCAGTGATGTGCTCTTTCTGCATCATCACGCCACCCATCTCGCCCAAGAGTGGGACAGTGGGCCCGTGCTTGAGCCCCCGGCGGGAGAGGATGGTGTAGTTCCAGTACAGCCAGCCGGCCAGCGCGCACGCGGCGCCGGCGAACAGGACGAGGAAGATCATTTCTGAAAACACATATATTGAATACATAAAAAGTGTTAATAAAATTCATGCTTTTATCCTTATCCACAACAAAAATCCAGGGGAAAAAGAATTCTGAGTTGATTCGAGGAAAGCATGGTGCAGTTATGTCCATTATTTGCTCGTCTTGACCGAAGCGCTATCTTGCGGATCGTGCCCTTAGATAGAATAAGAAGAACAATTCGAATGGAGACGACCAACCGAATGTCGCAGCTTCCCGCGAAGATAGTCCGATCATCTGTAGGCGTATGATGGTAGGCTTAGTCACGCGATAAATAAACGATAAAGCACCCGTCACATTCTGACAAGTATATGTATGAGAGTGACGGATGCTTTATCACTTATTTATCGCTCGACAAAGCTTGGTACCATAAGCCTACTGGTTAAAGCTTGCCGGAAATCAGTGGAGGCAAAAAACGTGCGACCATACATTTTGAAAATCTTTGGAGGGACTTTTGTTCAGCAGTGTACGTCTTCGGGTTGACTGATGACCAGTAAGAAGAACGAGGGCAGGTACAAAACAAGATTGAAAATAGTGTTAAAGGACATGCCTGGTTCTCAGGTATCTAAAGACGATGTCAAGAACAGAGCGAAGTATACGGAACGTTAATGGAAAGCGTTAAAAACTCATACACAAATACCATATACGCGCATAAATGCGAACACGAAGCGTTTGTAACGTTCAGGCTTACCATTTACTGTACGCCATTTTCAAATGGCGTCCATCACTTGTTTTGCTCGGGGTCAAACTAAATTGACCGTCCTCGAATCATCATCGGTCGTGCCCGCCAATGTGCCCGCCAATTAAATACGTGGTTTCAAACGTTGACATTGTATTTGTCCGTCCTTTAATACACCGCAAAAAACGAAGTAGGTGCAATTAGGCTAAATCCAGATGTGAGGTACCTACCTAATTTTGGAAATATTTAGTAGCAATCAGGTATTCATTTTTAATTAGAGGTTGGGAGGATGTTTGATAGATATGGGAGCGGGCAAGCACACAAGTAACACGCAGGGTAGCTGTTAACGAACTGCTTTAATGATGAATCACACGGTGGTCGCAGCCACCGTACGTACTTATGTCTACCTAAGCATGCATACATAACAATCCCTCCCCCATAGTTTCTTATTCTAATTAATCAAACAAAAGTCTAGAAATACTTCTTATAATTAACGGGGGGACGAGCCCGTTTTAACTTGGGGCTGGCGGCGACAGTCGGCACTTCGTCCGACGCGGCGTCCGTTGGTAATTCAAGCGTCGCGGCGTCAGCGCGCGGCGCGCTCTCGGCCGGCAGCACTGGCGACGGCGCGGGCGCCATACTCAGCGCCGCAGATGCAGCTGTAGGCGCCGCTGCCTCCGTGGCCCTCACGTCTCTCTCCACCCCCTCCAGTTCTTCTCCATTATCTTGACCCCGTTGTTCGTGGGACGGGTCCTGATGTATATGTACTTCCGGCCCTATTAATTCAGTTGGTACCGGAGGAGTTCCTATGTTTGATGGAGTAGGGCCCATCTCAAAGTTGAATACTGGAGGTAAATTCGAAGACGTTCTATAGAAGTCTGCCGGTCTATCTCCCGAGCCCGGATGGCGCGTAGTGATAAGGCTGCGTTGTCCCTTATATTTAACTATTTGATTCATGTGTCTTTTCACTATTTTGTCTGTTTTATGATCATTAATTAGATATATCACTTTTCCTAAACTTTTAACTATAGTGCCAAGAGTCCATGAGTAATGATTCTTATTAATAAAGTTCTTATATAAAACTAACTGGCCCGGTATGAACCGGGTTCTTTGCACCCCGCCGTAGTGTTTAACCTGTGAGAACTGTTTGTCTTTAACAACAGAGTCAAGTGCGGTAGCCGAGGGCGATGATGTATCCGAATCGAATCGTAACAAATCTAATCGCGATCTCAATTGTCTGCCAAACACTAACTGCGCCGGTGATTTGCCGGTAGTAGTGTGCGTAGAATTCCGATAGTCAAATAGATATTTAAGTAAACAGTTATTTATATTTCGACTATTTTTGTTGCTTAAAAGTGCCGATTTGAGACCTTTTTTAATGATTTTTACATACGACTCGGCCATGCCATTACTAGCTGGATGGTAAACGGGTGACGTCAAGTGTTGAATGCCATTTAGAATGCAAAATTGCTCCACATATTGACTAACCAAGGAAGTCCCATTATCACTCACCATAGTACATGGAATTCCGTACCTAGACATGAAGTCGTACAATTTGTCAACAACATTAATTGAAGATAAATTTGTTTTCATATCATAGCATTCTACCCATTTACTATAGGCGTCAACTATAACTAAGTACCAGTGATCATTTACCGGACCTAGAAAATCTAGATGGATTCTCTGGAAAACGTGCGCTGGCCGTTTCCAAGGCGACAGGGGAACGCGCGGAGGAGTAGGGCGTAAGCGCATGCAGACCTCGCAGGTTCCGATAAGGTCCTCAATAGCGGCGTCTATGCCCGGGAACCAAAATCGCGAACGCGCTTCTGCCTTACTCTTCACAATGCCAAAATGAGAACCGTGCAGTTCTGCCAACACTTGGTTTTGTAAGGCTGTCGGAATAACCACCTTATGGCCTCGCATCAAACACCCATTTTCAAGTGATAGTTGAACTCGACATTGATGATAAGGCTTAATATCCTTATCATTTGTTTTGCGGGGCCACCCATTTAACACATACTGTGTCACTTTGCTTAGAATCGCATCATTATGCGTTTCTTGCTGCAACCGCTCATGCGTAATAGGTAAACTGCCTTCCAATACAAAGTTTACGTATGATGCAGTATCCGCTGCGCCCGCGCCCCGCGCGTCCCCCGCGGCCGGCTCGTCCGGCAGTGACGCGCGAGACAAGAAGTCGGCACTGTTATTCGCACTGCGCACATATTCGATGGTGTAATTATATGCGGATAAGAAAATTGCATATCTTTGCAGTCTGTTTGCTGTTATTTCCGGTATCCCGCGATGCGGACCAAAAATTGACAGCAGAGGACGATGGTCGGTGCGTAAGGTGAATGGTTCCGAACGCGCGTATAAGTACTGGTGATATTTTTTTACCCCGAACACTAGAGCCGTCGCTTCTTTCTGAATCTGAGAATATTTTTGTTCCGCAGTATTTAACGTTCGAGAAGCAAAAGAGATAGGCCGTTCGGAGCCATCGACCTCAATCTGCGATAAACCGATCCGCCCATAGATCCCATCCTCGTCGCCACTGATAGATATGGGAGCGGGCAAGCACACAAGTAACACGCAGGGTAGCTGTTAACGAACTGCTTTAATGATGAATCACACGGTGGTCGCAGCCACCGTACGTACTTATGTCTACCTAAGCATGCATACATAACAATGTTTTAATTTCCTCCGATGATGCACTTCAATTACCCTAACAGAGCCTGTTTTTGATATGTTTTTTTTTTTTTTTTTTTTATGTTATAAGTGGCAAACGAGCAAACGAGCTGCCTGATGGAAAGCAGTCAACGTCGCCCATAGATATCTGCAACACCAGAGGTGTTACCTATACGTTGCCGATCTTTGAGAGCCCTGTTTACTCGTTTCTTGAAGTACCCCATGTCATAGCGCGCTGGGAATACCTCAGGTGGGAGTTCATTCCACATCCTGCCAGTTCTTGGCAGAAAAGAGCGTGATGCCCGCTTGTTCTTGGGATGCCACGTGAAGATCAGAAAGATATAAAATGAAACATGAAGCGTCTTTTAGTTTGTAATACTAGCGACCCGCCCCGGCTTCGCACGGGTGCAATGCTGATACTAAATGCATGTATTATACATATAAACCTTCCTCTTAAATCACTCTATCTATTAAAAAAAACCGCATCAAAATCCGTTGCGTAGTTTTAAAGATTTAAGCATACATAGGGATATAGGATGGATATAGGGAATAGGGACAGAGAAAGCGACTTTGTTTTATACTATGTAGTGATAGTGATGGAGAACCGACCGACTCAAATCAACTTTACCCGATTTTCCAAGTAGGCACAGAATAAGTATTTGTACAGAACTTGCACTGTCAAACAAAACCCACGTTCGAGTCACAAAAATGCGCCGAATCTTGCTTTCTCGCTCTACCTCGTAACGCGCGCTCTTTCTGGTCGCCACGCCCACCGCTAGGGTTGTCGACAAAAATAAACTACTTATTACAGATTGTGTTTCATGTTAAATAACAAGTATTTATAGCGTTATTAATGGCATTTTGATTTAATACATAGTCGAAATAATATAGTATTTCAAGTTTCGAGTAGGTTAGGTATTGTTTTCCGTGGTGCACAGCAAAGATTTTCAGTGCTTTCTACATTGTATAAATAAAATAGGACTTAAAAGGAAAAAAGATAGCGTTTTTTTTTCAAAATTGAATGATTGTAAAATTAACAAAATCACTAGAATCTAATAATAATCATAAATTAACGTTAATGAACCAGATCTACCAATTATTCGCATACTTCGCACACAGGCACTGCTGGGGGTCGTCGCAGCCCTGGGCTTGCCTAATGCATTAGGCAAGGAATAATAATAATTACCGCGAAACAAAATCGCGGAGTGACGTACGCCTGATATCATACATTTTTCAACCGAATCTCAATTGACCTAAGATTGAATTTGTAACGTAGAGCCATTTGATAGTTTAAATTACCAAACATCCCTATTCTGTAGTCTATTTAACAAATACATAATACCATAATAGTGCAAATTCTTACTTTATTATCCTTTGTGTAAAAATAAACAATGTTGTACAAAACTGTGTCGAGCACGTTATCCAGTGCGCGCGGTGGCTCACAAACTGGCTGGGATAACCCGTTTGTTGGTTATATCACACTGAGAGGTTCACGCACTGCAGCGCGGCAGTCAAGTTCCAATCACACATTCAAGTTATAAACAATTACTTCGATTACCTAACTACTTGATTTTTTTTTCATTCCTCCTTTATCAGCAATTGGCTTTAAAACAGAGTTTCTTAATCTTTTTTTGACAAATATAATCAGAGAAAAGATTTCTTTCACCCCCTCCCCCTACTTCCCTGGTCAAAGTGGTCAAACCAAATCCCAAATCCAAGTCGGCGCAGTTCGGGTTTCACAGGGCGGTTCCAAACTGGTATTATTTTACTATACATATACGATACTCAAACAGGTACAAAACCCGAAACAAACACAGCTTAAAATCAAATGTATAATTTCCTTTCCAAGCAAGCTAGCAAGCTCCTGAAACTATGTATTACTGCGAACGTCATTAATTAGGTATATTGTTATTGTTGCAATTACCTATAACTATACAGGTAACCAGCCAAGTTACAGGACTTGACACTTGTTCTACAAAGCGACATTCGCAGTATTTGTTTCACAAGCTTGACGCATGCTACATCAGCAAGAATTTCTGAAGTCAACGAACTGTAACACTTATGCAATAGCAAAGGACTGAATGTTGCTGTCACGGTCAACGGAACACTAGGTCTGTCAACCATCATCATCCCTAGTAGGTCCTGTGAAGCCTGCCTTGGAAGGCACTACCATCTTACTTATTTATGACACTAAACGGTATCTAAAGCATTGCTTTGGTTCCAGTTTCTACAGCAGTGGTTGGTAATGTAGAAACGGCCCGCGGCTGGCCCCCACGAAAATGAGGCGTTGGGCCTTTTAGGAGCTGACAAACTCGCAACCCTTATAGGCATAGCGATTGTCGGACCGGGTATACAAATGTTACATAAAATGCATACAATTAGTGTACCAGTAAATGACGGGCTTAAAACCTACAGCTCCGTCTACCAGTTAGCATTTGAAGAAAACAAAAGAGAAATTTAACAAATATGGGAATTATAAATAAAACCATGAGCGCGTCGCTAACAATAGTATTGGTTTACATTACACTGAGTCGCGTGTCACAGCACAGTTGTGCTAAATAAACAGCTAGCAGATAAGTCTAGTCTAAAAACATAGGCCTCCTCAACGACTCAGAAGAAAGTGCTATGCTGATACAATATTTCGTCATAATAATGAAATATAATAAGCAATAGGTATCGAATAATCGCGAATATGTGGTGTAATATTTGAGTAGATACATACGTCAAGATACTAAAATGACTAAGATATCCATTTTGACAGAGAGAATCCGGTCCCGGGACGCTGGATCCCGCATGATTTTTATGGGACCGCTAATGCGGGATGCCACATGTCATGATCCCGCAGGACTTGCGAGACTAAAAGGGGGTCGGTTGATTAAAAAATTGTGCGTGCCTGCAGGAATCGATGCATTTAGATCCCCTTCTTTTCCGAAGAGATTTCGGGGATCCGAGTAACTCTTACTGTATAAGGGAATGTTCGGCTAGTCAATATACAAATTTATGCCCTACATTTCTAAAGAGCTAAAGCATAGTTTTGATATTTTTTTTCACATATGAGTGACACAAAACATTTCCTGATTCTAGGTACCAGTGGCGTGGCGTCCAAACAACTCGATTCTTACCAGCTTGCCTAGTATCAGGCTTTTGACCACCTTATTCTAGAGCTCTTAAGGAAAATGTACGCCAAATCTGCACCGGCTTGCCCTAGGATATCTTTTACGCCACGCAACTGCTAGTACCAAACATTATCTCATGGCAGCATAGACGCTGAAAATTTATATTTAATTGCATAAAAACTTCAGAAATTTACTGATATAAAACATTTATTATTATTTAATTATTTTGCAAAAATTATTGCTATTATTTGTGGTATCGACGGCCTCAATCCCGCAGACTTGCGGGATCACGGTTATAATCAGAGATCGGACAAATTTGCGGCATCGCTCCTAAAAAATGTGGACATGACTCAAAAATATAATCAAATAATGAATCATTTAATTAATTTCTTACCTGAGATTTAATTTTGATACTCAAAAAATACACAGGTTACAATGTACATTTATTAAAGAAAATAATCAGTATTTACGAGCGATGACGCAAATTTGTCCGATCTCTGGTTATAATGAAAGATCTAATTCCATATAAGTACGTCTCACAAACTAAGTAGGTAGGTAGGTACCTATATGACATTTTGATTCTGATAACAGATATTTTAAATTTATTTAAATTAATTTAAAATTGGTTGAATATACAATAGAAAATATATTACTTATGTCATATTTTGAATATGTATTATTTAAGAAAAACTTGCGACATACCCCTTAATTTATACAATTAATTACAACACAATACATTGTCTGTAAGTATTAAAAAGAGGGACCACTCTAGTTACTTTGTTTTTTTTTCTGATTATGTTACCACAGATTACATGTAATAAAATTACAGTAGAGTTTATTAACGTGACAAAGGTATAAATAAGGTATTTAAAACTATGCCATCTAGTGGTGAAGTCTATAACTAAAAGCCACAGCTTCAGCGCACTTTTACAGCGCCATCTAGCAATGAGTAGCAAAACTAATGTAGTACATAAGGATTCCGATAGATGTCGATTAAAGTAAAATTATGATTATAACCAAGATAAATTATACAAAATTGTTTAGCAAGTGCTAGTTAGTTGCATCGTTCTTAGACAAAAGGCACTACTTTACCTACATAGTTGTCAATAAGGTCCTAGAAATGGCATACTATAATGAAGACGCAATTAAAATGCATTCTTAGTGAGTACCTAGCTAGATTTTGCCTGAGAACCAATACCACATAATTTATGTGTATTGGATATGTGAAATAAAGATGAAATCGTTCTCTTAGATGTCTTTTATAATTCAAATTCCTTTAAGCACTCGGGAATGTCTCTGTGCATACCTAAAAATTTACCACCCATCAAACAGCATGAATCGGCTATTTGACAACTTTTTTCTGCGATATATTATAAACACCCTCTATAATATAAACATTAGTGAAAAATCCACTTCAATATCATGAAAACTCACCGAGACTGTTAAAATTACATTTTTAAAATTTCCCAAACACCTATTATAGCGTGACGTCACGAGACATACGTTGTTTGGGGAAATTTGTTTGAACTTTGTTTTGCAACTATGTTAAAACTTGCGTTTATCGTATTGGTTTTATGGGTTATTTAATGGTAGGTATTAACGTTTTTAATAATTTTATACTTTTAAAATGGACTTTCCCACCCAACTTTGCAGGCTCATAAAACAGTTACAGGTATCAAACTCAAAACTTACTTATGTTTTTTGCTTGTTTTACGTTTTGTAATTTGTTTGTGTAATTTTTACAAATTTCGGTTACAATACAGTCGTAAAGTATTGTTGTAGCCAGTTGTATTGTTATACTGTAACTCTGGTTGTTACTGGGTCTGAGTCGGCGTATAACTATGCCCAAGAATAGGGCGCAGACCATGCAAAGGCGCTGAAATCACTAGACCGAGATTATGTAAGTATGTCGGTGTTAAAGGAAAGGGGATGTCCATCAGATCGCTGATAATTTGCAGTCGAGACTAGGTTTCCATCGGTTTGTGTCTTGTGTACGATAAATGGGCATTTCTCCAGAAATATGTCTGCGACTCATTCATCTGTCTCCATACATTTAGTATGAAAAAGGGCCAGATGAATGAGGTGACCCCAGACATATTTCTGGAGGAATGCCCAAAATAGCAATTACGATTAGTTGCAACAAACGAGGGAATGCAGTGGCGTTGGATGCGATACTGGATGTGTCCCTTCGCCTCAAAAGACTCAGCTTAACTATCACTGGCTCCAATTCCTTGTGTAGCACAATTCACCAGATTAACAAATCAATAACCTCCGACACTGCGACATGTACCTAAGTTAGTCCTCAGTTATAGATGTACTTACCAGTAATGTTTAGGGATTGTTTTATGTTACCTGGCAACATCCAATTATTTTGTAACATTTCTAATCTTTAAGTATAAAAGAAAAAAAACTTCTCTTCCGTTTTGATATGAGAAATACGTATCTGGTGTTGTGATGGTGTGGTGGTAGCGAGAATTACGACTGTGGACCCTCTGACCTGATTAATGACGTAACCCGGACCGACCTGGCTGAAAACTACAATTGCCTAGCCGGCGAACAAGCAAGCAAACCCAGGACACCAGGTATTTATCTATCTCTAGTTTATTTTCTGTCGTTCAAAGTTCTGTTCCTAACAAGTAATATTCATGCACGTTATGGCTACATTTTAGGGAGTACGAAAAGTGTGAAAAGATATCCATCTGTCCCTATAGTTAATTTGTACCCTATAGTAGTAGTTGGTAAACCTCTAAATATAAAAAATAAAAATTATGAAATTTAGACGAAGGAAATCGAACACCGATCGTTAAAAAGATAGTCGGCCAAAATTAAAACCCGCAGCAATTACAGGTTATCTTAACCGTCGAATTTCTTTAATCGCATGTTATAGACCTGAAGTTTCTTCGTAGGCGGCATGGTTGTTTGTCACCCGCGGTGCATAAAGCCTAGACATGTCACGGAGCACCTTGAGGGTCCAAATCTCAGGGCGAGTCGCCGCGTGCGCGACATCGCAATGCGCGCGCAAGGCCGAGACATTGGCGTGCGCTTCTGCCGTTTCAGGAAGGTTGAGACAATTAAAAGACACCTACATTTCCTTTGAGCTAGATATCTTGGAGCTCTGGCCTTTCAAATATAGGTCGTGGGTTCGAATCCTGGTTCGTATGAGTTTTCGGAAATTCATGAAATATGATTTTGATGATTTGATATTATTTACTTTAAATTTTTCGGTATCTTAATTTTTTTTTAACTTGTGCTCTCTCATGTCTTTGTCGTCCGAGTGCATGTTCCTGAGACTATGGACATACATCATTAAAATTATTTTCGCAAGTAGGCCTTCAAGGGCTCTTTTACATGTCTGATTCTATTCTTTTCTTTTGGCGCTTCGGGTAATGACCTTCTGGTGAAAAGAAGCGCCGGAAGAAACTCACCAGTTTCTCTTTTGAAATATATGAAGTATTACATCTCTCTCTGCGGTCGGTCCCTCACGACTGAGGATCGTGATCATCGGTGGATGGGGATGATGTTGGAATATAACACTGGCAGCAACAGATCATACCTTTTGAATAGCTGTCAAGTAAAAAACTGTCTGGTGAAAATTTTCGCAATGTCATAGGAAAATGCTTACGATAGTAATTTAAATATATTTATACACATATTATTCCACTGCAATTTACTTAATTCCAAAAGGTTATGTGCCGCATCATGTAAATATTGTGTAAATATATTTTTACGTCGAAATATGGGTGAATATTCAAGTTCGGCAATTACGATGGAAAAGCTAAAAGGCACCATTAATTACCGGGATTGGGCATTCCAAATGCAGAATATTCTCGTTTTCGAAAATTTGTGGCATTGCATTACCGGGAGTCCTGTAACCGCAGAAGGTGAGAACGCTGAACTTATAGCTCGTAAAGAGGAGAAGGCTCGGGCGAGACTATGTTTAAGTGTTGACAAGTCATGTTATCCTCACATTGTGAACGCCGGGACGGCTAAAGATGTATGGGGTGCTTTGAAAAAAGCGTACGACGACACCGGTTTGCACAGAAGGTTGTCATGTCTTCGGGCTTTATGCTCGATAAAGCTGGAACAGTTTAATAGTATGGAGATTTATGTAAATGAGATCTTGTCACTTGCTGATCAACTGAGTAAAATGAAGAAGCCTCTGGATGATGAATTTCTCGCAGCTATAATGCTTCAAGGGTTGCCGCAGGACTATGCGCCCATGATTATGGCTTTGGAGCACTCTGGCGTGGACATTACGACGGACATGGTAAAAACTAAACTCCTTCAGGACAAGCGATGGAAAGGGAGCACTGGTAGTCTAGATGACTGCTTGTTTACACGGAATCGTGGGAATAACAAGACTAGTTCCCGAGACGACAAGAAGCACGCCTCAAGTACATCGAAACATGCTAGCTCATCGTCAGATTCGAATAAGAAACTGTGGTGTTGGAAGTGTCGATCTAAAGTTCACGTCAAGAAGCACTGTCCTCAACAGAATGACGTATCGACTTCTATGGTGTTGACGGCACTTAACACGGCTGAGAATGACAGTTCTTGGATTATTGATTCTGGGGCGACGGACAATATGTCAGGATGTCGAGAATGGTTCAAATTCCTTAATCAGTCATCGACGAAGGAGGTATGTGTTGCCGACGGTAAGAAGCTGGTAGTACAGGGAAAAGGAGACGTATATTTTACAGTGACTTTTAATGGTAATACGATAGATATAACTTTAAAAGATGTAATGTTTGTACCTGGTCTCACTGTCAATTTGATATCAGTGTCTACTCTTACCGCAAAAGGTTTTACATTTAGTTTCAATAATACGGAATGTAGTTTATTGAAAGCTGGAAAGGTAGTTTTAAGAGCTAGGAAGTATGGGAGAATTTACAGACTTGTCACTGTTGGTAGAGCTAACATAACAACATCAGCTACTTCAAAAGACATGATGTTATGGCATCAAAGATTAGGGCACCTTAATTTTGATAGCTTGGCATCGCTTAGGAAGGTTGCTAATGATGTTGATTTTCAGGTTACTACTCAGAAGCAAGTTTGTGATGTGTGTCTTAAGGGTAAGCAATCCCGCGCACCCTTTGTGACTAACCCTGACAAACAGGTAGCTGACGCACGGCTGGCGCTTCTTCACAGCGATGTTTTAGGCCCCCTGCCGACTCCTTCTCTCGGAGGGAAGCGTTACATCCTCACGTTTCTAGACGACTACTCCAGGAAAGTGTTCGTGTACCCCATTGCGAAGAAAAGTGACGTATGTAAGTACACTATGGATTTTATAAACCTTGTTGAGAATCAGTGTGATACTAAAGTTAAAGTATTACGTTCAGATAATGGCACTGAGTACGTAAACACTGAGTTCACAAACTTTCTCAAAAAGAAGGGTATTGTCCATCAGCTGACTGTACCATACAGCCCTCAGCAAAATGGTTCTGCAGAACGTTTTAATCGTAGTTTGCTTGAAAAAGTCAGATGTCTTCTGTATAATTCCAATCTAGACAGCAAGATGTGGGCAGAAGCTGCGAATACTGCGGCGTATCTCATCAATCGATCACCAAGCTCACGACTTTCTGGTAAATTACCAGAAGAGGTGTGGAGTGGTAAGCGAGTGAGTCTTAAAAATCTGCGTGTCTTTGGTTGTGAGGCATTCGTACACATTGATGACTGCAAACGGAAAAAGTTAGACCCCAAAAGTAAAAGACTGATATTTTTAGGCTACTGTGAAAACGTCAAAGGATATCGTTTGTTCAACCCTGATAACAATAAGATCGTTGTGTCACGTGATGTGGTTTTCAACGAAACTGTGTTTCCAGGTAGGCACTCAAAAGTTGGTCCAAAACATGTGTTTGAACCCATTTTTCTTACAGGAGGTGGTGATGAGGAGAATCTGAAGACTGTGCCGGTTGAGACGGAGCAGGAACCTGACTTCGTCGAGGCATCAGATTATCCTGTTGAGGCGGAGCGGCAGCCAGATCGCATCGAGTTACCTAACAACCCTGTTGAGATAGAGTGTGAGCACGTGCCTAGTGAAGACTCTGCAAAAGCGCCTGAATCGGCATCTGAGTCTACTAGCCAACGATATAACCTACGTCCACGTGTACCTAAACCAACCTGTAATATAACCAACGTTTGTAATGTAACAGAACCTATAGGGCCGCGAACTGTCAAAGAAGCTTTAAGTTGTGAAGATAAAGAGTTGTGGCAGAAAGCCATGCAGGAAGAAATCGATTCTTTTGTCTTACACGGAGCTTGGGAGCTTACTGACAAACCAGTTGACAAAAATATTGTTAAAAACAAGTGGATTTTTACACTGAAGCGGGACTCGGATGGAAATATAACACGTTACAAAGCGAGGTTGGTAGCGAAGGGTTTTACCCAAAAATATGGTGAAGATTTCCATGAAACATTCTCACCGGTCGTTCGACACTGCTCTATTAGATTGTTATTATCTCTGGCTGTAGAAATGAACCTAAAGATTGATCACCTGGATGTCCAGACAGCATTCCTCAATGGTGATTTGCATGAGGAAATTTTTATGCAACAACCGGAAGGTTTCATATGCCCTGGGAGTGAAAACAAAGTCTATAGACTGCGAAAGGCTGTTTAGGGGCTGAAACAAGCTTCGCGATCCTGGTATCAAAAGGTAAAAGATGTCTTACTTTCTATGGGATACAAGCAATGCAAAAAAGAGGAGTGTATCTTCACTAGGAGATCTGGTGAGTCGATTGTCTTTATTGCTTTGTATGTTGATGATTTCTTCGTGTTTTACAATGACGAACGTCTAGCACAGACGTTGAAAAGTTCTTTGTTAAAGTATTTTAAGATAAAAGACTTGGGTCCGGTAAGGAATATGCTGGGTATAAAAGTAGAACGTGATGCTACTTCTATCAAACTTAGTCAGGAAAATAGAATTGACAAGTTGTTAGATCGCTTCGGCATGACAGACTGCAAGTCTGTAAAGTCTCCCATGATAACTAATATTAGTTCTGTAAGTGAGAGTACTGATAATGCTACGATTAACAATGTAAGCAAGTTTCCATACCAAGAACTAATTGGTAGCCTAATGTATCTGTGCGTTACTACGCGACCCGACATTTCGTTTGCTGTGTCATATTTAAGTAAATATAACAGTTGTTTTACGGAATTCCACTGGAACCAAGCGAAGCGTATATTACGGTATCTTAAAGGTACGAAACAAAAAGCTCTGATATTTGAGAAATCAAATGAAAAACCCCTCTTGGAGGGATATTCGGATGCAGACTGGGCTTCAGATTCCGATCGAAAGTCGTACTCGGGCTATGTATTTAAATACGGCGGTAATTCGATATCATGGGGCAGTTACAAACAGTCGTGTATTTCGTTGTCGTCCACCGAGGCGGAGTATATTAGCTTGAGCGAAGCTAGTAGAGAGGCGGTGTTTCTACAAGCATCGGTTAAGGCAGGGTTTCCCAAACTGTGCGTCGCGACGCCCTAGGGAGTCGCGACACTGTCCCAGGGGCGTCGCGACACGGGAGTTTCATGTCGCCGTAAGTTAAACCTATAACGACCCGCACGTGTCTTAGTTTACAAGGGCGTCGCAAAAAGTTTACAACCTGCCAAAGGAGTCGAAGTGTAAATAAGTTTGGGAACCCCTGGGTTAAGGAACTGCTGATGATATCTAATTGCGATATTGTGATGTATTGTGACAACCAGTCCGCTATGCAACTTGCTGTTAATAGGGTGCATCATAAGAGAAGCAAGCATATTGAAATTCGATACCATTATGTTAGGGATATAGTCGATAGGTTCAATGTTAAGATATTGTACGTTCCTACAGATGCAATGATTGCAGACGTATTCACCAAGCCGCTGGGCTGTATTAAGCATCAGAGCTTCAGCAGGCAGCTTGGTATAGTATAGCCTAACTGTTGATGCCCGAGTTATGGGGGGGTGTTGGAATATAACACTGGCAGCAACAGATCATACCTTTTGAATAGCTGTCAAGTAAAAAACTGTCTGGTGAAAAATGTTCGCAATGTCATAGGAAAATGCTTACGATAGTAATTTAAATATATTTATACACATATTATTCCACTGCAATTTACTTAATTCCAAAAGATGATCTACACACGGTTTTTATTATATGCCTCCATGGGTGCATGCATGTTCATCGCCATTGCCTTCATAATCCTAAAGTGCCCAATGCCCTGTAACGCAGGCTGAAATACATAGGAAAATGACATCTGGGATCATAGTCACTAGCGCTTGTTCCCTCTTCTTTCAATATCCGAGGTTTAGGACAAGTATAAATTAATTGAAAAAGAAACTCACACCCACATTTAGCTAAAATGTCGGTTTCTGAGAAATGAGTAGAACTGAGGAACGTGACTTGAAGTTACTTTTTATGAAAACTTTAAAAAAAGAAACCAGTAAAAGTCCCAAGGAGCAGGTCACGAGGATAAGTATTTTTGGGCGCGAAGCAGGTGACCGCTGTTCATTTGTTACTTTCTTTATTACGAATATTTGTATGTATTCATCTTGAGTAAGCCTTGAGAATTTTCAACGTATAATCCTTTATTACATAAGTCGGTAGCAGTGGCGTGGCGTGGCGTCCAAAGAACTCGATTCCTACCGGCTTGCCTAATTTGAGCACCTTATTCTTCAGCTCTCAAGGAAAATGTAGGCCAAATCTGCACCGGCTTGCCCAAGGGTATCTTTTACGCCACGCCATTGGTAGGTTAGGTTAGGTTAGTTGTTGTAGTTAGTTGATTGACGTCAAAAATTTGATCAACAACTACATATTTCTGGTTCAAAAATACTAAAACTGGCTATTTATTATTGTTCAACAACAATACTTTAACCATAAGCACAGGATAATAGCATTAATATTTCTTCCAACCACAGGTTCATCGCGCCGCTTGCACGTGTAGGTACTTACCTACGCGCTGTGTACGAACGCACTACAAGTAAACTTTTAGGAATGCGTAGCAATGCTCCAGTCGAGATTGCACCGTCACCGTGTTCGCTCGCTCCCGCGAAAGGTATCTTAAACGTGTATACTGCAGTGTGTTCGGATGCGAAAAAACCGACGGATGGCAGCCCTGCACTGCTTAAATAGGTATTGCGGGCTCTTAAAGGGCCGGAGTGTGATTACTTTTCTTTTCTTATACTTTGCTGTAACCATTCGTGATCGCGTGGTGGAAGCCTCAGTAGCGTGGCGTCCAAAGAACTCGATTCCTACCGGTTTGCCAATATCAGGCATTTGAGCACCTTATTCTACTGTTCTTAAGGAAAATGTACGCTAAAGCTGCATCGGGTTGCCCAAGGATATCTTTTACGCCACGCCACTGAAGCCTACCCGTTACCATGAGCATTGTAAAGGGTTACAAAACGTCGGGATGTAAAATTAAATACCTAATATACGCGATCTAACTCATTTAAATTATTTTATTACAATGTGTGATTAATGATTATCCTGGTAACAGAAAGCAATGTTATACAACCACAATACTGCTAGTTTTTTACGATAACCACCACATTCAATACTGAACTGCTTCATAAAAAAGCCAATAAGTAGTGCAATGAATCAACTGTGTGATTAATGCTGCCTATACGTCTAACCACAAATAATACTTACTAGTACATCTTATCACCAAGTCGTACTGTCACGTCAAAGTGCCAGAACTAAGTGTGCCCTTTTTTTTTTAAACTGACAAACTCGCAACCCATACATGGGCGTAGCGATTGTCGGACCGGATGGTCGGCCGTGGCGTTCCCTGGGATCCAACCAGATCGCTAGCCGGACCACCCTGAGTTTGGTCGGACTGGGTGGGTGCCGGGGGTGCCTGGGGTCGAACCAGGTCACTTTGTCCCGGTCCACCTCGATAGAATCGGGCTAGGTGGGGGCCTGAACGCCTGGAGTCGAACCAGCCGGGCTAGCATAACTAGCCGCGACTTCGTTTCTCGCGCGACAGAGCTTCACCTGTCACTGTCACACTAGATTCAGTGGAAAGAGATAGGTAGCATTTGTTGCGCGACAAAGAGTCGCGTGTCACAGTTGTGCTAGAGGTACAGGTCGTTTAAAGTGTACGGCCCACTAAGGCTCGCATATTAATACGCAATATTCTTCACCGATGGGCACGACTAAGAATAATATTCTTAGCCGTGCGGCCCGTGCCCATCGGTGATCGCGTTGTTGGTACACGCACGAATTAGAGACCGACCGAAATTTCGGTTTTGGTTTCGCTTTTGGCCTAGTTTCAGCAAAATAACGGGTTTCGATTTCGACATAGTTTAGTTTTGGCTGCCACCCGGCCGAAGGTACGGCTGAAACCGAAACTAAATTTGACGGTTCCGTACTGCTATCGGACAGTCTTTATTTCAAAAAGCACAGATCATTTATTTGAAATAAGTAGTTATAATAGGTCATATTAATGATCAATTAGATAAATGCCACGTAACATGTAGAAATATAAACTCTACACGTTCATCTCTCATCTAGCCTCCCTGAAATGATTCGTTGCCGCAGCTCACACTCCTGCGCAGACAGCGCGGCGCGCCATTTCGGATTAAATTAAGCCCTGTCACTGGTGACAGACTAATGACTAACTTGTGTTTGTACCTACCTAAGCGTGCATTGTCAATTTGTCATGCCTTGTTAAGGTGAGTTAGTATGTTTCTCTTATTCATTAATATCATTATACTTAAACTGTGTCCCGTACAAGTAATCAGTAAAGCTCTAGCTAGGTTTCTGCTATACGCTACTTTATCCTGATCTTTGTGGCGGTCGAAGGAACATACTAACCCTTGACAGCGATTGTAAACGTCAGAGTTATCGTACGGAGCATGTAAGACGACGATCATAGACGGCTGTGATGCCCTATATTTATATATTACGCTGGCCATGTGACCTGTGAACCTGTGGTCTAGGTCAGGCACAATATAATCGTGACGATTACCTACGTCTTCCCGAGGAAGTTGTGTTTTCCTGGCCGTCTTCCTTCCTTAATTCTTAATTTTGACGTAAGGTTTGTGACATAACTGTTCAGTTATCCGGGTAGTGATTAACTTGCCTTTATCCTATGCCCAAGGACATTGGCAATTAAATATATGACGGCATTTGTTCAATAGGAGAGATCTTGACACTGTTTTTTAATATTGTCTTCGGTTTTCCATGTTTTATAATAATTATAATTTACGCCCAGCCTGGATCTGAGCTTTTAATCTCTTCCTTGATGTAAAAAACAGTGCACAATGAAGTCTAAAAGACATTTATTTGCCGCCAGCACGCGCTATACAACAAAAGAGAGTCATCGTCATCATCATTTCAACCCGAAGACGTCCACTGCTGAACATAGGTCTCCCGCAACGACTTCCACATCGAACGGTCACATGATTATTGCCTCCGTAGACTTCCGGCAACTTTAATTAAGTTGTTAGACTATATTGGGCCGCTGCGTCTTTAAGTTCGTGGTCTCCATTTCCATACAATACTACGATTTAAGCTCCGATAACCGTTACTATGGAATTCAAAAATATTTTTCGAAACAACAGTTTGTAAACCATAACCAACTTATCGCGTTGTTCTGCCAGTGCCAGGCTTCAGCTTAATAGCTTTTAAAAACTTTCTTTTTCATGACTACACTTTTGGGTGATCATGGTACCCATGCACGTGTTTCCATATTTTTTATCCTCAATCACGTGGTGACAGACGTGGTTTAGATCTTATCCTGTTTGAAGACTAAATTATCGCGCCTGGGTCGAGAAGTTCACCCGACTACGTAGGGTAGGGGCAATACGACTTTCCATCTCCCGTCATCATCAGGGGCAGGGCAGACCATTGCGGATATACAGCGTGGGAGGGACTATACCGACAAACTTTAACTATAGATTCTAACAACTATTAGGAGTAAAAAATGTTATGTGATGTATAGTCGAACAACGCTTACTTTCCGAGATATTCATTATTTTGTAAATGAAAAATCCCAAGTGTGTAACAAGCTCTAATAAATGTGACTAAGATACCTTTACTATTTTTTTAAAATCCTTTAACTAAACAGGAATTAACCTTCGCAGTATTTGATGGTAAGCGACTACGAGGCCAAAAAATTGACCTTTCGTTTTCATTTTAGCTTTTTTTTTTCTTTTTGATAACTTTTCAGCCAGTAAGGACATGTTTATAACGAGGGGCTTAATTTACTGATTTATTTTGTTCCATAAGACTATTAATGTAAAATGACAATATTCGACCCATGTTGATATAACATTTTTTACTCGTCACACCACCAGGAATTCATGGCTAAAGTATGTCGGTATAGTCCCTCCCACCCTGTATTATGTATAACTCTGGTGGACATTACTGAGTGTTAGGTATTCGAAGACGAAGTCGAAGGAAGAATGAAGTGGAAGAAACGAACACTGAAAGCCATCTTAAGGTGAACCGAGTCGGTCGAATTCTCCATACAAACCTAAAGAGGGTCATGTTTTTTTTCCAGGGTATTGCTGGCATTTGAGATGTGTTTTATTATAAAGCTTGACATATTTTGTCTGCGCAAAATGACACAAGAAGTCTCGAAAATACTCGAAATCCTAAAAAAATATGTTTTTTTAAATTAATTATTGCTCATTGTTATAGACGCCACCTGTTGAAGGTCCTTGTAACTAATCTAGCTGTCACACTTAGTATATATTTGCTCATAAGATGGCGCTCCTTCTCGAATTCATTTAAGAGTGGATTATTTGTTATTGTTTTACTTTGAAAATACGTAGAAAAATATCTATTATCCTTTCATTATGTAAATAAATTAATATTAGGGTATTAAATAATTTTGATAGTCTCACCTTTGTCGGGAATCGATCCCAGGACCTCTAGCTTTAAAGGCAATCATATTTCCTTTGGGCTGTCATAACAGCTAGGTTTTTAAATGCATCGAAATGCGTGAACTTCATGTGAACTTTAAAAGACTCGAAGACGCAATATATTATAAACTAAGTATGAAGCTAAATTAAAAACGTTAAATTCTGGTTTTAGACAAATACCTAATTGCCAACGACGGATGGATTCTTTCATGATTGTGTCCTAGAAAAAATACGATATAAGTATTTACACCTGAATTAAATTTGCGGTGTTTGTTATAAATAATAGTTTTCTTTTTTGGAAGGATATAAACTCCAGTTTTTTAGTATATTTTCATTCGCATGAATTTAATTTTCAATCTTTATCTTATTAGCAGCGTTTCGGAACGTTACCGTGAGACCGCTGGCTCGCTGTCAGAAAATGAAAAACTTCAAATCAATGTCACTAACGCAAACGCTTCGGTTTTGTTTTTGTCGTATATTTGTTTTAAAAATACCGAAACTAATTTTGTGGTGTGATCAGTGAATTTAAACTGCAAAATAACTCCATTTGTGGGTTTTTGAAAGTATAAAGGTAATACGGAATCAGTTGCAGAACGACATCTATTTTCATTGCCAGTTATGTGGTTTGTGAGTCGTAAAATAATATCAGTACGTACATTATTACATACATTAGTACGTACATTAGTACGCAATCATAACTAAAAGCGGTAAGTACAAATATTCTTAACAAATAGCTTCATTTGAAGTCGTTATTAACCAACTTCAACGAAAGAAGGACTGTTTTAATTTATATGTGCATTATGTGATTACTCAAAGATGTCTAATGATTTTACTGTTTGACATCCACTGCTTGAAATGAAATGAAATTATTTATTGATAACATAGTTACAGGTCCAACAAATCATCTTACATTATATTGTATAAATGTCATGTATACATATATGACATAGGCCTCTGTCATAATAATTCATGATATTGATTTTCTGCATGTAATTGTGATATTTGCTATGATATTGTGATTTTGTGTCAATTGATTACCAGAATATAACAAACTGTTATTACAGGACAAGGTTTAATATTAGGATCACAATAAAATTATATATAATAGAATATATAAGAAGACTAAGTAATCCCACTATCCTATCCCACTATCCCACTTAATATTATAAATGCGAAAGTTTGTGAAGATGTTTGGATATTTGGATGTTTGTTACTAAATAATGGGGTAGCGACTGAATGGATTGAGCTGAAATTTGGCATGCAAGTAGACCAAGTTCTGGATTGAAACATAGAATACTTTATATCCCGATAAATAGTTCCCTTGGGACAGTAACGGGAATAACACGCGCGAAGCCGCATGTAAATGCTAGTAGCTTATAATACCTTTTTTATTTGCTTATGTGTGATCAAACTATAAATGCAATTTTTCCATTAACATGTTTTACAGAGAGACAAGTGTCTAAGTCAGTTGCTCAGGTAGATTACAATATAAACAGTTATATGTACCAACTATAACAATTGGTGCTGGAGTAACCTGCCTATGCCTCAGTAGGCTATGGCTAATTTTGTCAAACTGTCAACAGTATCAAATTCAAGAGTATAATATTACTAAAACCTGTTCTTTTAAAACTTAACCGTATTCTGTGTTTCAGAGTTGTATGTGAAAAAGATGTCAGTGAACTGAATTTGAGAACAGAGATACACCGTTTGCTGGGCTCAACTGTGAGTTTGTTCCATATCAGTCTTACTCTGTCTACTTGCTTGTCTGTCAGTTAGTGAGTCGGTGTGTCTCACTGTCTGTCTGTATTAAAAGCATTAAATGTTTGAAATTTAGATTTTTGGGAACGGTGATTAGTTTTTAACCAACGCTCAAAAGTTCTCAATCTGTCTGTATTTTTTGTGTGTTTGTTACATTACTCCAGGATGTGTGAACTGATTTGGAAAATTCTTTTTTTTTGGTTTGAAAGGGTTACATATCTGGGGTGGTCCCATTGCTGAGAAATGGGAGAACTCTTCGAATATTATATGTAAGCACACATATCGTCGACCGTAGGCTGAATTACGGTAAGGGACATTGTTTTGCCTGTCCCTTACCGTAATTCAGCCTACGGTCGACGATATGGTGATTTGGGTAATTTTTATAGTTTCTTGTGCATTTCTTGTTGAATATCTTTATATATGATGTTCATTATGTTTGCGATTACTTGAAGATAAATTCTTCACATATTATAGGCACACATATAGCGATTTCAATATTTTGCATAGTGACACATTTCTTATCAAATAGCTTTGTTCGGTGTCCTTTATAACTTCAACAAAAGGAGGACTGTTCTTAATTTATATATGTGATACACCTCTACTAAAGTGGTCTTATTGCAACCAAACCAAGATCTAATGATGGGATCTTGGAGCCATTGAGGGAAGTCTTCAAATATTATATGCACACATATAGAGTGGGAGCGTACTCCCACCTGAAAGGCCGGCAACGTACCTGTGACTCTTTTGGTGTTGCAGGTGTCTATGGGCGACGGTGATTGCTTACCATCAGGCGACCCGTCTGCTCGTTTGCCCCCTATTTCATAAAAAAAAAAAAAAAAAAAAAAATAGAGCAATTTTCATGAAATTTGGTGTAGGTACATATAGATTACGATCACATAGGATACTTTTTACCGTACTAAGCCGACGCAAAAAGCATTTATCCAACTAATGAGGATACAGACTATTCACTGCTGACTACCTTAAAAGGATAACGTAACTCCTATTGATCTGAACCGGTAGTAACAGGCAATTTCTCAACACCCGGAACTATACGGTTTTTTTTCTTATTATAATACATCCATTATTATGTTGATGTGAGGATGCTGGGTTTATTATGATTTTTTTATGTTATTGGTGTGATTATTTTAGGTATTTTTATTGACCGCCCGAGTCCGAAGCGCAAGCTAAGCATCTCCGTATAAGCTTGGGCAAGAATACTTCCGTATATCTGTCGGGCTGTTCTTCTTTACAGGTCGCATTTCTCATCCGATTCTCGTGTATTTTGTAAGCAAGTTCGATAGTTACTATATTACTTACAGCTAACAGACCCACTACTTTTTAGGGATCCATACCTCAAAAGGAAAAAACGGAACCCTTTTAGGCTTATGTACTTTACTTATATATGGCACTTTGTTGTCCGTCTGCCCGTCCGTCCGCCCGTCCGTCCGTCCGTCCGTCCGTCCGTCCGTCCGTCCGTCCGTCCGTCCGTCAGTCCGTCCGTCCGTCCGTCCGTCAGTCCGTCCGTCCGTCCGTCCGTCAGTCCGTCCGTCCGTCAGTCCGTCCGTCCGTCAGTCCGTCCGTCCGTCCGTCCATCCGTCCATCCATCTGTCTTTCCGTCTGTCTGTCACGCGCCTTTATCTCGGAAATGCGTGGAGGTATCGAATTGAAAATACCTACCTAAAACCATATACGCAGGTGTACAGTCCCTTGAAGCTGTGAAAAAAAAACTTCTAAGTAAACGTAAAAAAAGAAGGATTGGCCGTTTATGCCGCACAAAACGTTTATTTCGACACTTGAGTGTCGAAATAAAAGGGTCAAAATGTATAGGGTACTTTCCGTTGACCTAGCCTAGAACAATGAAATTTGGCAAGTAATACCGTCTTATACTAGATGTATGTCACTCCGCGATTTTGTTTCACGGTAATTATTATTACTCATTTCCTAATGCATTAGGCAAGCCCAGGGCTGCGCCGACCCCCGATAGCAGCGCCTGTGTGCGAAACCTATGAAGCACCTCTTTATTACCCGACTGCGGCGAAGCCCAAAGGAGGGTTATGTGTTTGACCTGTATGAATGTATGTAGGTATGTAAGTATGTATGTTACCCGACTGCGGCGAAGCCCAAAGGAGGGTTAGGTATGTGTTCGACCTGTATGCGTGTATGAATGTATGTATGTATGTTACCCGATTGCGACGAAGCCCAAGGGGGTTATGTGTTTGACCTGTATGTATGTATGTAAGTATGTATGACGACGTGTATCAAAACAGTTATATTATCGTCACGCAAATATTTTTTTAACTCCCTCTAATTCCCTAGGAAATTCAAGCTATAATAATAATTTTATCTTTGTCGACAACCCTAGCGGTGGGCGTGATGTCCAGAAAGTGCGCGCGTTATGAGTTAGAGCGAGAGGGTAGGATTCGGCGCATTTTTGTGACTCGAACGTGGGTTTAGTTTGACAGTGCGACTTTTGTACGAAGTACTATTACTTATTCTGTGCTTATATGTACTACAAGTATAGGGGAAAAGCTGGAAACTGTACATTTGTAATTCATAAAAATAAAGTCTTTTTTTTAAGTATCTGTACGGAACCCTCGGTGGGCGAGTCTGAATCGCACTAGATCAGTTTTTTGTTCTTATTTACTTGCAATGTTTGTATGTTAGTATGATACATCTAGTCCGACCCTCTTCCTAAAGGGGATCGGGACTGGCGACCTAGTTCGACCCCAGGCGCCCCCCCGGCCCCCACCTGGTACGACTTTTGCCACGCCCAATGGGGGTTGCAAATTTGTCAGACTTCAAAAAAAAAGTAGTATGTTAGTATGAGTATGATTAGATCAAATCTTGCAAGCTGAATTAGGACCGATTCCTGACGTTCGATTGAACTCAAATTTGGTATACTTAGACGTACCTAATCGGTGACTATGCAATAATATGGTACCATGGAGTTTATCCTTTCGCGATACATTCGCGAAGAAATTCAAAGGTGATGTGAATCAATCCGCAGTGGGCTAGCGTGGGACTGCAGCCCATTCACTCTCGTCTATGAGAGTAGGCCTGTGCCCAGCAGTGGGACGTATATAGGATAGGCTGATGATGATGATGTTGATGATGGTGGAGCTGATCTGATGATGAAGCCAGAAAGTGGCTATGCGGGCATTTAAATTACATAAGATAAACCCATTTTTAGGGCTCATTCAATTAGTTTTGACATGCAGTTTGCGACTATACAAGAAAGGTACAGTCAGCAAAATAAAAAACTTATCATAAATTTTATTTGACAGAAACTTATATTAGCCATCACTTTTGTTTACTTGTTTTATTCATATTGTTTTTTTAATAATATTTACACTTTCATGGCAAAACCGCTGAAAAGATTTTTATGCAACTCCGCATTAAGATACCTGGAAATTTGGGCATGGACAAAGGCTACTTTGCTATTTGGAACACACCAACTTGGAAATGAAGTATTGTTTTAGGTTCCGTTCCAGCTTTCACAGCTAGGTACTAACTAGGTATATAAGTGAAACTATTTAGATGAAACTTGTCACCAAGGAGAGGAGGTATAACCAAACCCTGAGAACGAACTTATTATATGCTGCTTTATTTTTTGGAAATAGGGGTTAACAAATCGTAACGTAATTTCATCAAATCGGTCCAACCGTTTAGGAGAGGTTACTTCGGTGGCAAACACGTACAGGAGAATTATATATTTTATGCCACACCTGGCCACAAAGTGACTTTCCGCACGCTACGCGTTCGGAAAACTGGCCGCTTTCTGGCCAAGTGTAGACATAAAATGATGTACACAACACGGGAGGTAATAAAGAAAGCCCTCGATCGCATATTTACGTCCCTCGCCTGCGACTCGGGTCGTAAACATCTGCGATCTCTATATAGTTTTTTGCCGATTACTTGTTTGGAAACTCGTTTTTAGATTTTTTTTATGTAAGTTCTCACAGAGTGTGTCTCATATGCGGTGTGTATGTCACCGCCAACTTACTTAATTAGCTATTTGATTAGCTGCCTAGCCTTTTCATTAAACGGCGCCATTTAGTTAAGTGTCTGGATGAACATCGGGCCGTCTAGCTTACTATTTTCCATTTTTAGGATTCCGTAGCCAAAATGGCTAAAAAGGAACCCTTATAGTTTCGTCATATCCGTCCGTCCGTCCGTATGTCACAGGCATTTTACTCAAAGACTACAAGACGTATACTGATGTAATTTGGAATATAGATCTCTTGTAGATGACGCTACTAAATTTGGTAGTTAAATAATAAAAATAAAAAAGTCTAGGGGGGGCACTCCATACATGTAACAAAAGCTAAAAAAAATTTTTTCAGCACACATAAACGTGAGGTACATAATTCGATACCTAGTTCTTTTAAAAACATTATAAGGCTTTTGTTCGCGCCTTGTCTTCGATCGCGAATCTTCGGGAGCCGTCGCGAGCGCAGCGCATAGCGCGGGGCACGCGGCAGGGGGGCCGCTCGGGTCCAGTCAGCCACGGCGACTCACTCGCTCGACAACCGTCTAACGGGCACGTCATGCCCATACATACATACTTACTAAAGCACTGTCTGTGATCTACCACCTCTGTATCACCTAATTTTACATTATAAGTGCATGTCTTGGACTTGGAGTGTAATTTCTCACCGCATCACGACCCCAAGAAACTTACAAAACAAGTACGCACCTATACGCGCGTACAGCTTTTATATACTTTTTAGGGTTCCGTAGCCAAAATGGCAAAAACGGAACCCTTATAGTTTCGTCATGTCCGTCCGTCCGTCTGTCCGTCAGTCCGTCTGTCCGTATGTCACAGGCATTTTACTCAAAAACTACATGATGGGTATTGATGAATTTTGGAATATAGGTGTCTTGTATGAGCCGCTACTTAGTTTGGTAGTTAAACAACTAAAATAAATATTTTTAGATGGGGCACTCCATACATGTTACAGAAGCTAAAAAAATTTTTGTTCACCAAATATCAACGTGTGGTACATAGTTCGACAGCTCTTTAAAACCACTATAAAGTTTCAAAGTAATGTTTTTGATTAAGTGAATATATTTGGAAATAATCGCTCCGAAAGTTACAAGGGGGGCTCGGAGAGCGAAGCCCCCTGCAAGGAAAAAGTGATCAAAATAAACTCCTTTTTCAGGTTAGGTTTAGCAGAATAAGAAGCCCCGGCATCGTCGATCTACTGGCGGGTCATAGTTGCCCTACTAAACGGAGGCCTAATCATTGGCCAGCCGTATGATTAATTGATACATTGTACATTGACGCATGCTAAATTTCATCCAGGCATTTAATTACTGGCGCCGTTTAGTAAAAAGGCTAGGTACTTAACTAAATGGCTAATTAAACCAGTTGGCTGCGACATGTATACTTTTTGTATCTCTGTATGTAATAAGAATAAGTGCGAAAGCAAGCCGTGATTTTGACTTCAGTCACACTTTAATTGCATTTTTGTAAGCATTTGGAATATGTATGTCCGTAGCCATATCACGGAATGGCTGGATAGATTTGACTATTTTTAGTAGAGACAGAGATAGCTGGATACCCGAGGCTAGTTAAATGATATGTTTTACCTAAATAGGCGAAATTGGGATATTTTTTTTTGTCTTGGTTGACAAAGTAGCGGGCATACACTAATATGGAAAATAAACTATTTTTTTGAATCCGTAATTTACAACCAGTTAACATAATTTTATATAATTTAAACACATAATCCTCTGGTGCCGGCTACTTATGATTAGTCGAGAAAAAATAATTTGAGATATATTTTTTTCCTTATTTTTTCTCGACTAATCATAAGTAGCTCCATCCTCTGGTGCCGGCTTATCGTTGAGTTTTGGGACACGTTGTATAAGTTTGAATTGTAATGTTCTTTCGGTGTGCAATAAAACCCTCCTTCCACTTGGCTCCCATACCTATAATCCCACAGGATTGCATTGTAATATTTTGGTCTCTTCGCTCCCATGGTATCAAAGAATATATTTTTATGTCTTTTGAATCCTATAAAATCCACGAGCAATTAACCATTTTTCCTCTTGGCTCCCAGGCAGCCGGTGTTTGGGATCCAGAAATAATATTTTTCCTCCTGGCTCCCAGGCCGCCGGTGTTTGGGATCCAGAAATAATATTTTTCCTCTTGGCTCCCAGGCCGCCGGTGTTTGGGATCCAGAAATGATATTTTTCCTCTTGGCTCCCAGGCCGCCGGTGTACGGGATCCAGAAATAATATTTTTCCTCTTGGCTCCCAGGCCGCCGGTGTTTGGGATTCAGAAATAATATTTTTCCTCTTGGCTCCCAGGCCGCCGGTGTTTGGGATCCAGAAATAATATTTTTCCTCCTGGCTCCCAGGCCGCCGGTGTTTGGGATCCAGAAATAATATTTTTCCTCTTGGCTCCCAGGCCGCCGGTGTTTGGGATCCAGAAATAATATTTTTCCTCCTGGCTCCCAGGCCGCCGGTGTTTGGGATCCAGAAATAATATGTTTCCTCTTGGCTCCCAGGCCGCCGGTGTTTGGGATCCAGAAATAATATTTTTCCTCTTGGCTGACACATGACGTAAAAAAATGGTGCATTTTTTGTAGTTTCTAAAATGGTATAACATTTACTAAATACTGTAATAGTTTTTGAGATAATGATATTTTGTTACAAAAATAACTTGTACTGTAGTTACACTTAATCTTAAATTTCTCATAAGATCCGGTTGAACTAAGTTTGCACCTGGCGTCCTAGACAATACTTACAAATTAGGTGCAAACTTAACGTAATCATCGGTCAAAGTAGGTCCGTTAGCACCAAAAATTGCCATTAATCAATAAACTGTATTGAATTAGGTTTTTAACGAGAAGACGATCAAAGGGCTTTTTATTTGGAATGAAATAGTCAAACATTTAGGTAAATTTTTGGTCGACTGGTTGAGCGCCAAGTCAATGGAATAGTAACTTCAGTACAGGTTATTTTTGTAAACAAATATCATTATCTCAAAAACTATTACAATATTTAGTAAATGCTATACGATTTTAGAAACTACAAAAAATGCGCCATTTTTTTACGTCATGTGCCAGGTTGTGTTCGTAAATTTTTTTTTCACCACCTTCGTTCTGAATCAGACGTGAACTTTGGAAAAATCTGAAAATTACTTTTTGATATTCTACTGTGGCCACACCATGGAGAAATTAACAGAAATAGGAATTAAGTTCAATAGCATAGTTATCTGGCTACCCATATCAAAAACCAGATGCGAAAAATACTTGATATTTTAGTCATGACACTCAAATAACCGAGTCAGTGTATCACTTAGCACGAGTTTTGCAAAAACGTCAATATCTCGAAAACTAAGAAATTTTTACTGAGGTCAAATTTACTTAATCTGGTGTCTGATGAGCTGGTCTATCAGCCCTTTTCGTATCAAAGTTGGTTTTAGGGACACCCTGTATACTCGTAGGCCTCTGAACTGCAGTCTGAAGTATCTAAATAAATGTCATTTAAATATCTCCAATCAATCATAGGATTTACAAGCAGCCAGTAACTAAGCCAATCTTTAGTACTTGAAGTACTTATAGATATGAATCTAGACTAAGAACAATAATAGCAATGTGTCAGCCAAGTTCGCAGTTAAAATGGGACGGCAGACAACACCAGCCATGGGTTTAGGAGCAAACAGGAATAATATTATTTCTGGATCCCAAGCACCGGCGGCCTGGGAGCCAAGAGGAAAAATATTAATTCTGGATCCCAAACACCGGCGGCCTGGGAGCCAAGAAGAATAATATTATTTCTGGATCCCGAGCACCGGCGGCCTGGGAGCCAAGAGGAAAAATATTATTTCTGGATCCCAAACACCGGTGGCCTGGGAGCCAAGAGGAAAAATATTATTTCTGGATCCCAAACACCGGCGGCCTGGGAGCCAAAAGGAAAAATATTATTTCTGAATCCCAAACACCGGCGGCCTGGGAGCCAAGAGGAAAAATATTATTTCTGGATCCCATACACCGGTGGCCTGGGAGCCAAGAGGAAAAATATTATTTCTGGATCCCAAACACCGGCGGCCTGGGAGCCAAGAGGAAAAATATTATTTCTGGATCCCAAACACCGGCGGCCTGGGAGCCAGGAGGAAAAATATTATTTCTGGATCCCAAACACCGGCTGCCTGGGAGCCAAGAGGAAAAATGGTTAATTGCTCGTGGATTTTATAGGATTCAAAAGACATAAAAATATATTCTTTGATACCATGGGAGCGAAGAGACCAAAATATTACAATGCAATCCTGTGGGATTATAGGTATGGGAGCCAAGTGGAAGAAGGGAGGATCTTCTGTTTGGAAAACTTATTATAGAATCCCTTAAGATCCTCATAGGATTAAAGTTGCTATATGTATGTTTGAAATGCCTTAGTATACTTCAATCCCAGAAACATGGGAACCAAAAGGATATAAAATTATATCGTAGTCCCATGGGATTTAAGGCATGGGAGCTAAGTGGAAGGAGGGCAATAAAATTAAATTGTATAGATTATATTGTATCGTAATATTTTGTAGACCCTCTTAAAAAAAACCAGTCAAGTGTGAGTCGGACTCGCGCACCGAAGGTTTCGTACAAACTCGTCAGTAAATATGTGGATAATTCAAGATAAACTTTATGGTGGGACAAACTTAACTTTGCTCTTGAAAAACTGTTGTCCCCATACCTACATCGACATATGTCGCGGTTAGTTTAGTAGGAACAATTATTTCCTGTAATATTTAGGATGATATTAATAATCGGTAATTATTACAGATTTTTCTGTTCACAAACTTCGGAGATAATAGGCGGAATGGTATTTTTTTAACTTTTTTTGTCTTAAATCTAATATGCGTGTTCAATATGATAATGCATTTAGGATGCTGTTGGGACTACCTAGGTGGTGTAGTGCATCGCTGATGTCTGCGGAGGCCCGCACGGACGGTTTTCAAGCGCTCATGCGTAAGAAGATCGTTTCGTTGCTAAGTAGACACAGAAGGAGTCCTACAGCATCCTATGTATCTAACAGATACGACTGCCCCATTCTAGCGTACTGGGTCAGTCAAATAAAGGCTGGAGCGCAATTTAGATTTAAGTAGTCAATTAGGTAAATATACTAACGTAGAATAATTGTTACTAATATTATATGGATGGTTTAACGTCCGAAATAAAGATTTATTACTATCTGTATGTCTTTCCCGTACACGGGACAATGGTGTCCCGGCTCTTTGGGAGGCGTGCGCGGAGCCGAAGCCAATGCGTAGAGGCCCTTTCGACAATTTAATGAAAGGCAACGTGTACACCCAGCGGATGCTGTCCCTGCCCGTGTCATGGGACGCACGCAGAGACAGACCCCGCCAGATGCAAGGACTATTGTTGATTGATGGAATCTAACTCTACTGGGTTATGGTGGTGGAATTATGGGCTAGATACTGGACTATGGATTGAGACATGACGGCGCCTGTCAGGAAAAGTGTCTCATGGCTTTCGCGGCACTGACAGACCGTGACTTGCCCTCCGCTGATGGGCCCCTGTTAAATAGCGACATTATGAGCAATGGCCCAGGAGCAACACCGCTGCCGAGGGCTGCAGGGTGTCGAGAGGTGTGCTGCGCTTTCTCCGAGGGTACTCGCGGCGTTATGCCCTTTATCACTTCCACGCCTGGAGCATATAGCTCTCGCGACTCCACTCTGGACGGCCGGTTAAGGCAAGCCAGAGGCGGAGGTCCTTTTTATTATTATTCGGTATATCTTTATTTTCTTAGATTAGGCTTTTTACAATATATATATAAAAAGTAAAATACAAAATGAAATTACAAAATATTATTATTATTATTAAAACCACATGTCTAAGGAAAAAAATAATACCTGTTTTGGAATCTACGTATTAAGCCCTTTCATTTGATATTATTATGTAGTTTTTAAGTTAATGTAATGTATTAATGAAATCTCATGTATGAAAAGAGAAACTGGTGAGTTTCTTCCGGCGCTTCTTCTCACCAGAAGGTCATTACCCGAAGCGCCAAAAGAAAAGGAAAAAAGAAGATAAAAGAATGTAAGAAAGACATGTAAAAGAGCCCTTGAGGGCCTACTTACAGAAATAAATTATTTTATTTTATTTTATTTTATCCCACTCGATATAATAGCTTTAGCTTTTTCGACATCCCATTTCGGTCCCCTTTAAAAAATAAATAAAACAGGTATAAGATTTTTTTTCTGTCTAATAGGCTCGCGGCTCGGGTTAGCGGTTTTTCACACTAATCCAAATTTCAAGTGGATAGCACGAATAAATCCTGAGATATCTTGCTGTGACAGACGGTCAGACAGACAGAGGTACAGACAGACAGAGTCGTACCATAAGGGTTCCTTTTTTACCATTTTGGTACGGAACCCTAAAAAGAATAAAAGTTTCCTTATTAGAAATATAATCGACCAACGAATTCCGTCAATTCACCTCTATTTATGGATTCCACAGTCTGAATTGGATTTTGAATTAATCTGGAAGTAGAGTCTGTGCGGAAAGAGAATAGGGGTGGCGAAAAACGGAACTAACCTAACCAGTATGGTAAATACGGCAAATACGGTAGAAAAGCATTACAGCGCCCTCAAATCTAAATCCCATTCTCTTTCAGTTAAAAAAATAATATTGCAACTCGTTTCATAAGGCTCTAACTGTCCAGGAAAAACACAGTTTCCCATAGATACTAAAATATGAATATCTCAGTTTTACAATGGAATTGAACTTGGTGCCTACAGAATGAAATGAAGTACATGGAAATACCTATTTAATGACACAACTCTCAGCTCTGCTGGTTTTTGATGCCTTTCCCATACAAAGTTGTCCTTTAATTAAAAAATATATTTTTGAAATCGGTACCTAATTTATAAAGACAATGCTTTTAAATAGCATAGATAAATTAAGCCTCCTTTTAAGCTTCTTTTAAACATGATAAAAATTTATGACTGACTGACTCCGTTGGCTCAGCGACCCAAAGTGAGTCTTGGCCTCCGACACGAGAGCACGCCATTCTTCTCGGTTCCGCGCTATCTCTTGCCAATTAAAAGCATGAAGCTCACGCAGATCCGCCTCCACCATGTCCTTCCAGCGATACCTAGGCCGACCTATTTACAGGACGTCGACCGGTTGGGCGGCCCAAGTATGCTCACTTGACACTATGGTACTGGTAAAAATATATAAAATTTGTACGCACCGTATGTACAGTCGAGTTCATCATTATCTGAGCAAAGATTGGACCAAAAACATCTGAACAAGACCCTATTGTCAGAAGCATAAGAACTAGATCAGATATTTTTGATCCATTCTTTGCTCAGGTACTCGTAATGATGAACTCGACTGTACCTAGGATGTAGGTGGGTACCGTGGGTAGGTACATCGGTAAAATGTTAAGGCGAAATTCGGATTATGTCATTTGTTGTTGCAAATATCATGAAATAAACCCATATAGCTAATTAACCGACTGGAGTGTTGATAATGCCTATACCTACTTATGTAGGTATGTATATTACAAGGTATTATTACTTCTAAAATTGTTAATTTATGAAGTATCAACACCGTATGAGTTTGCCTTGTTATGAGGTTATATTAAATGGTAATAAATACCTAAATATGTAATGAAAAATTACAACCTCAATAGGATTTATTTAAAAAAATATATGCATAACAATAACCTACTTTAAAAAGAAGGACAGTTTTCAATTCATCTGTATGTTTTTAGTATCTAAGTGCCACTGTATTCAACAAAAAAGAATTCTCAACGTATCACGTATAAAAAAATAAAAATAATTTATTTTCAGATTACTCAGATTCATACACTGTTAGTTACAAAACACTTATAGCTTGGCAACTTCGTTGGTGACACTCACATGTGTGCTTTTTGTGCTGTGCAGCCGTAACTACTTACACAAGTTACCGCGAACACGAACGGGGGCCTCCAGATGCTGCCTGCGTCAGCCGCCGTTCGTGTTGGCGGTAACTTGTGTAAGTAGTTACGGCTGCACATAACAAAAAGCAAGCCAAGCTATAAAAAACTACATTAGTGAACTAATAATCAGTTACATGTGTATGAAACATACACTAAACTACTTATTTTTTTTTAGTTGGCACGGCATGAAGGTCGGTGTATCGGCAGAGAATATAGAGCCCCCTCTCATCTGCAGCACCACAGATGCCGTTTTTTCTTACTAAGGCATAAAAGTCCTCAACGCTGGCATCGGCAAACATCCCTGAAGCGCTATACATCCGCTTAATTACAATTTCGTTCTTTTAAAAGTAGTTAGAAATAACTTCTAGGTAAGGTACCTAAGTATTGTCATGCTTCGTTATAATTATGAAAACTAGCAAACCCACCTAAAAATAACAATGAATAATACACGTTTGATACCATTTTAGGCATATTAATATAATGGTAAACGATTAACATTACTCATAATAATTACCTTTTAATACAGCGATAAATTATTAAAAATTAAAACCATACTCGTAGTCCAATAGTGAGTCAAAAATGATAGCCACAAAAGAGCTTTTACACTTTATGAGTAAAATCAACTTATATTTAAAGGCCTCATCACACTGGCGACTTGCGAACGAGTTGCGAGCGTGTTTTCATACAAAACTTGTAGCGGCGAAATCTGTATGAAAACACGTTCGCAACTCGCTCGCAAATCGCCAGTGTGATAAAGCCCTAAAACTGCACAATGATACTATGAAATTGATATTTAAGGGACATTTGAACACTTGAAACATTTTTATCAAAAATATTATTGATGATATCAGCCGAGTGATTGAAGTATAAGAAAGTTTTGTGTGAATTTTAAACGGTGTCGGGGCTCATATTATTTTTTTGCGTGTATTGGAATACAAGAGCATAAACACGATTTTAAGAGGAAACAGGAGGGCAGTTTTTCCATACAAACGTAGTCCCCTGTAATATCATAGCAATAATTTTTTGTCCAAAAATCTATGGCTACTATTGATATGTTCCTATGTTTTCCTTTTTACGATAAATTGATTCTCAAAAGAGATATTAACCTTCAAAAACCTAAAAAAATGCCAGATTTTCCGCTGTGTTCACACATCTAGAAAACAAATTTGACTAGATTATTAAAAAAAAAGAAAACATAGGAACACGGCCAAAGCCTTTCTTTAATGATTAATGAAAAAATTAGTTAAATAGGTTAAGTTTTGGGGAAGAAATCAGGGGACTACGAAACGTTGTTTTCATGAAATTTTAAAAGGTATTTTCGGTCCAAGCTGCAGTTGTCTCTATCGCGCTCTGCGGGGGAGAGGCGGGCAGTGCGGGACAGCGACACATTTTACAAATACCTAATTTTCAATTCTCTCGGCCTTACTGTTTCCTCTTAAGTACCTAGCTTGAATTTACCCAACAGTTCCTTTACCCAACTGTCAACTAAGTGGGGTCTTTATTCGATAACAGAATATAATTTTTTTAACGTGCAATCAATATAAAATATATGTAAATATATTTAACTAGATCAAAGATAACAAAACAATATAGTTTTTGCGCGGTCTTCGGGTTTTTACTTAACCATAAAACTTTGTTAAAACTGTTATCGCGCGATAAGACTTAACCAATCAGTCACTCGGTACACAAAATGTTACACTATTTGTATTGGATAGTAAAATGGTGCACTATAACGTAACACAACACGTTTTATTATCTTCTCTACAAAAGATAATATGATAGCTATAGCTTGGCAACTTCGTTGGTGACACTCACATGTGTGCTTTTTGTTATGGGCAGCCGTACCTATTCACACAAGTTACCGCCAACACGAACGGCGG
The DNA here is from genome assembly GCA_947034925.1 of Eudemis profundana. NCBI lineage: Eukaryota > Metazoa > Arthropoda > Insecta > Lepidoptera > Tortricidae > Eudemis > Eudemis profundana. The sequence goes on along the minus strand of OX344805.1, from coordinate 19,458,449 downwards.
CCTCCGGAGGCTGCCTCCGTCGGTTGTTGTTCATGTTGGCGGTAACTTGTGTGAGTAGTTACGACTGCACATAACAAAAAGCACACATGTGAGTGTCACCAACGAAGTTGCCAAGTTATAGTAGTTTTTTTTTTTCATTTGTGTCCCATTTGGCCAAAAATAGTCCTGTTTTTTTTTTTACTGTGGGCAGTAATGTTAAATGTCACTTTGTACAATGTATTGTACAGCGGTTGGCCCGCGGCTATAGAAATATTTACATCTTTATCAAGGGACTCTTTTTCATATTTAAATTTAAAGCTTGACTGTAACAGTGTTTATTTGGCCCATAAACTTATAACAAACGTTAGTCGGACAGAAATAACAATGGCGATAATCCGACCACATTTGAGTTAATTAGACTTTATCGTGGCTGCGGCTAATGACGTCAAACGATAACAAAATGTATGTAGGTATGGCGTTCAGTCGGCCGATGAAAAAGTTGAGTATTGTAACACTCGTCGTAATAAACTTCTAATAAAGCACAGGGAAGCTCAATAACTTTTGTAAAAAAATTACCGACTTCAAACATTGAACGTACGACAGTAACAGGTCCATCATTCATTTCATGAAAATACTAAAATGGCTATATATAAATACATAAATATTTTAGATTCCTCAATTCATAATAAAATCCATAATAAAACTAAATTTGAAAAAAATTACCTACCAACCTGAAAGTTTTAGAACCCTTTCAACAAGTATTATTCAAATCGGTTCATAAACGACGGAGCTCTGAGTTAACCAATATAATAAAAATCGGCCAAGTGGGAGTCGGGTTCGCACACGAAGGGTTTCGTACCACTCTCGAGCAAAAAAGCGCCAAATAACGTTTCTTGTATGGGCACCCCGTTTTATTCTTGATTTTATTTTGTTTTCATCCTATTTGATCTTATGGTGGAATACATACCCTGTGAAATGTTCAAGTCTCTATTTGTTACGGTTCAAAAGATAGAGCCCTGTGACAGACCGACAGAAACACGTATCTTTTTTCATTTTTTTTCATTTAATTACATTTTTATTATTTGTTGTTATAAATAATGGCAATACAAATACACATTCTAGGAAAATTTCAAGTCTCTATGGTCTCTACCTATTACGGTTCAGAAGATACCCTGTGACGTACGGACAGACAGCGGAGGGTTCCGTTAGCACCATTTGTATACGGAACCCTAAAAATACAATCAACGACAAAATCTCCTTTTTGTAAAGTAACAAAAACTAAATATAAAAAAAAATAATAAACTTATTTAAGAAATTTACAAAAAAAAACAAATAAAATTATATCAAGGATTTAAGGTAGGTAAATAGTTCCATTCAGGATTGACCCATTATACAAGAATACATACAGCCCAGTATGACCTCCAAATACTGTTGTTGCTACGCACTACCTACTCAGCCACCGCCATAAAACAATCGCATGGTCACTGGAATATTTGTTCACAGTTTCCCATTAGATAAATTAATACTAAATAACATGGGTATTTAATTTACGATGCAGAATTATTTTATTATTTTAACTAATAAATGTAACAATTTATTGGATATGTGACGAATATGAGGAAAATCGTGTATGGTCTAACAAGGGTTTAACCCCTGGTGCAAACAGAAGGGGGGTGCTTCTTTATTTATTGTATAAAATAGGTACTCAATTATTTAGTAAACAAAACAAATCTATTGACGTAAAAATCGTCAAAATGGGCCCACGCGTTTGGTCTCTAGAGTTCCTCAAAGGACACATACGTACATAATATAGATTGAGAAACACATTACCCTTGTTTGCGTCGCGCAGTTGGGTAAAAAGATATTACCACGTTGTATAAGTATCACACATGACACATATTGTACATTATTAATGATAATAGTCCAAATCTGATATTTAACTACATAACACGTAACTGCCGAATGTAGTTCACATAAGCAAGGTACTTATTTTCCCTTGCCTTGCCATGTCCCCCTCAACAAAAAAAAACACTTCGCGGCGAATTCGCCGCGATCGAAATCTGTATGAAAACACGCTCGCAACTCGCTCGCAAATCGCCAGAGTGATAAGGCCCTTACAAATAATATGATAACACGTCAAAAGTTACAAGAGAACCGAAAACTTTCCGTCCCGGTTTGAAATTTTGAAGCGTTTTTCTTATAGTACCTATTGTGAGGGTGGAGTTTTAAATAACAAATTAATTAAACTTTTATAATGTACTTTATTTCATGTGCTCGGTACTAGAGCTATATTAAGACTCCACAGATCTTCTTAAACTAGAGCGAGACAGACTGAATTCGAATATATTTGAAATACTAGATAGTTCCAATAGCTGCCAGTCTGTCACGCAGACGCTGAGGTTTGTATGCCAGGGTACAAACCTCACAATATGTTCTTTATACAGTACAGTACATTCATATCGGCTATATGAACTAACGTAATTAATTAAACACTTACAAATTTAAAACAGAAAAGCATTGATCAATAATGGAATGTCAGTAAGTTCAGCTCAATCTATGAGCAAAAATACAGTGTTTTTATAGCGCATCTCAAAATAGAGAAAATAAATACAATTGCAAGGAGATTATGAACAGACAGAAGTAAACAACAGGCGGTCTTATCGCTAAAGAGCAATCCCTTCCAGAATAAAAAGATTTCGTTCTTGTATTACTATAGCTTGGCAACTTCGATGGTGACACTCACATGTGTGGGGTTTTTGTTATGTGCAGCCGTAACTACACAAGTTACCGCCAACACGAACGGCTGCCTGCGGAGGCTGCCTTCGTCGGTCGCCGTTCGTGTTGACGGTAACTTGTGTAAGTAGTTACGGCTGCACATAACAAAAAGCACACATGTGAGTGTCACCAACGAAGTTGCCAAGCTATACAAGATCGTATACAGATAAAATCAGAGGCACTGTAATTAACTATGACAGCTTGCCGTTTTGCCAATTTTAATTTCATTGATGATAACGTCTTTCACTGTACCTAACCGTACATGTCAGTAAGCCGATGCAACTATACATAAATGTAAGTGCAATTACGAGGCTTATTCTAAAATGTAATAGTAACAGACACACAACCAGTCTTACTAACGAAGGCAGACGCCTTTAGCGCCAGTATCTAATTTTCCTCAAATTCCAAGTTTTCCGTCACGTCACGCGGAAGGAAGGATCGTTTCTCTCTTAGAATTAGCCTTGGACGAAAACATGGAGTCGTATTCGAATTGCGTGGGTCAAGGATGGGTTCCGAGTTCTTTAACCATCATAGGGCCTTATCACACGGGCGAGCTGCGGGCGAGTTAGAAACGAAGTTCCATACGAGTCTATTGTGTCTTATCATTTTTGTACTATAGTATGTAGACCACGCTTGACACTATAGTCAGCTGTTTAAATCCTTGTCGCACAGAAACACCCACCAAGTTGCACACTAGCTTTATAAGAACTTATAATTGTCAGGCGAGGATGAATGGAGAAAAGGCCTGGGTCATACAGATTTCGAAAAAAACTTGTTTTGCTGTGGACAAAACAATGATAGTTAACGGCCCTAATGTTTTTATCATATAGGCCTAGAAGTAGTAGAGTAGGATTATTTGCCTATAGGGGTCCAGCTTGAAAATTAGGCTTTTAAATCCCCTAGGATTCTGATGTCCACAGAAAAGACGCGAACGCTTAACTCATACTACAAAATCTGTATGACTCGCCTATATCCAGAGACGAACACAAGGATGACATATAGATGGATTTTTCAAAAAAGCCATAAGGGACTTACATTTTCCTTGAAAGTTTTTGACGGCTCGTTTAGTATAGTGGAGCCTGCGGTGGAGCCCTCCCGCTATACTAAGCGAGCCGTCAAAACTGCGTACGAAGCCTGAGGTCCCAGGTTCACATCCTGGTAAGGGCAAATATTTCTGGCTGAGTACAAGTTTCTGTTCCTGAGTATTTAAGTATGATGTATAACATAGTTGTCTTGTTGTGTAATACAAGCACTGTTTAGTCTGGGAATAGGTTGATTTGAGTAAGATTGTGCCCCCAGTTTTTTATTTATTTTAGGTCAGGTGCTCGAATGTGTTATTTCAGGCGAGCCAGTGTGAAACAAGTTTTATGAACACGCCACGTCACTGCTGTACAGAAAAACCACCGCAAGAAACTCCCCAAGTTAGTTATCACAGTGGAGATGTCACTGGAGGAAGGCAAGCCTATCTTAAACGCCAATCTTCAGTTTCCTCAAAAATGTTAGTTCTCCGGTACGTCACGAGGAAGGAAGGAAGGAAGTTATGTAACAACAAAACACGTAAGGTTATCCTCGGGTAGACTTGATAAGTTCAGGCAGCGGATGTGAGCCTTTGGTGTCACAGATTTTAATTTAATTTGCATATAAAAAAACTTGTTGGCGCCCCGCAACTGGTGCTTGCGTATTTCTGATTTTTCATATAAGATAAACGTCCTAGTGCTCGACACGCTAATGCCCAATAGTTGACACCCTGCTGTCACCTCTACGAGTATTGCTAATGACTTAACACGTTCACTGTCCCCATACAAAACTATCGGACAATGTCACAAGTCCCAACTGTGCAATCAGTATGGGGAAGTGACACCATAGTGGAAGCACGGACTCCTGACAGAAACCTTCATGACCCCACATTAGGGGCACGGCGACAGGGAACGTGTTAACATTCAAAATGGTGACTACTGGGACAGTTTCGAGCACTCGGACCCGGACCTTATACTGGGTTATGATCATTTCGTCTAAATCGCAACTGGTACTAGCGGCAACAGGTCTAAAACGCTGCTAGTCTAAAACGCATCTCGTCTAAACTGCAACTGGTCTAAGTAGCTTACCAGTCTACGTCGCTATTGGTCTAAGCAGTAAGTGGTCTAAAACACAGCTGGTCTAAGTAGTAAGAGGTCTAAGTCACAACTGACCTAAGTAGTGTCTCGTCTAAAATGCAGTTGGTCTAAGTAGTCATTTGACTAAACATTTGCTGTTTTCTAAAGCAGGAAGTAGTCATGAACTCGACTAACCCAAGTAGTAACTTATATTCGTCTAGTGACTGCAATACGTGGCCGTGGCCTAGAGAGAAAAAAAATGTTTTTTGAGATTATTGTTAAAAAAATGAAATAAAAATGTTTTTTTTGAGATGTGGCCGTATTGCAGTCACTAGGCGATATGTCACGTTATCATAGCCCCCACATAGTTCGACTTCTGCTACGTCCAATAAGGATTGCAAGTTAGTCAGGCTTAAAAAAAAACCCGGCATCTGCAGTAATGTACATACTACTATTAACGGTCAGATACCTCACGTTAAGCGCCGTTGGATACAGACTTAGAACTCATGTTCTGAGTTTGTGTCCGTTGGCATTCAATGTGTTAAAAAACCCGGTCTAAACCATTGGGTCTGTGGCACTCATTGGTAAAAGTGGTCATTTCGGGAAATGGTATTGTGTAGAGCAGTCATTTATAGATGTGGTTATTTGTAGCTGTGGTCATTTCTGATTGTGGTCCTAAACCGACGAAAGGGTTTAGATTAAGAGCGTTTTAGACCAAATCAGCTTTAAACGAGGTGCGTCTTAGGCTAGATGTCTCATTAGACCAGTTGCATTTTAGATTAGGTGCGTATTAGACCAGTTGTGTTTTAGGCGAAATGCGTTATAGACCAGTTGCGAATTGTCTGCTAGGCTAGATGCTACTTAGACCAGTAGCGACGTAGACTGGTAGCTACTTAGACCAGTTGCAGTTTAGACGAGATGCGTTTTAGACTAGCTGCGTTTTAGACCTGTTACCGCTAGTACCAGTTGCGATTTAGACGAAATGATCATATCCCCTTTCATTACCCGTCTCAACCCTTTGGGGGATAAAGTTCGAAAAATCCTTATTTCTTCTCTACGTCGCCTAAAAAAAGTCTTACCAATTTTATCCCGCTATCTACAGTAATTTTGACTGTGCTTTGTCTTTCAGTAACTCAGTACATTAGTCAAGGAATTGTTCTATATGTTTAGTTAGAAAAGAGAGCACTTTTATAACAGCTAAAACGCTGACGAAATACCACTGCAGTTACAGTTAAAAAAAACCGGACATGTTCGAGTCGCCTCGCTCACCGAGGCTTCCGTACAAATTTCTAGGTACGTTAACTTAGAAGTTTGATTTTTTCACAGTTTCAAGGACCATAGACCTAAGTATTATGGTTTTAATTTCAATTCGATACCTCTACGCGTTCCCGAGATAAAGGGACTTGACATACGGACAGACAGATGGACAGAGTGATCCTATAAGAGATCCGTATTTGTTTTTGAGGTACGGAACCGTAAAAATGACATCATAAATTTTAAATGATATCATATGAACCAAAATTTCCTTTCGTCATTTCCTTAAATAACAAGCTTCGATTACATACTGATGGAATGCCAAAAAAGCTCATAAGTCGTGCGAGTAGTTGCTGGGATCGCCCCAGGCATGACCTTGGGGTCCGACGAGGAAAATTCTGTTCTTGGAAGCTAAGAGAGCGGAAGGATTTCCCACTTGGTCATCTAAATGCTGCCTTGTACAGTGAACCGCCAAGATTTGCATAGTTTTCACAACATATTGAAATATGATCAATTATTTTTTCTAAAATAACTGACTTCAAACAAATTCATTTAATTAAATAGTGCAAGAATTACTATAAGAATACCCAAATCGCTATTCGCCGCTAGGCTATCGCCTATAATATTAGGTATTTATCCTCAATTTATCTCTGAAAAACGACGAATTCTGAAGAATGTGAGAACCTCCTCCTTTTTTGAAGTCGTCGTCAAAATGGATCATTCACGTTGTAGAGAGCGTTTTGACAAGATTTCATATTACTAAGGCCACTATTTTATTAGTTCTTTATATTCTGCTTCGTAAGATGAGTCAACAATGTTTTTATATTTTTTCTAGGATCAATAGTTATTTTAGTATAATTTAATTCTAAAAATGCATATACATATATTCAGTATATTTTGGAGGTGTTTTGGTGTTTATACTTCATTTATCCATACGGGCGTGGGTATGTCCATTTCATTGAATTAACTACTGCAAATGGGTAAAAATAAATATTATAATATCGAGTTGGTCGTACATAAACAGTAACATTGGTTATTTAACTAACAATGTCAAATTCAATCAGGGTTGCCAGTCGAAATTATCGTACGACGCGAAAAATTATCGTACTTACACTGGTGAAAGCAGCAAGACCTCAAAAATAACCTGTAAAATCAGCTTCAGTGTTAAAAATTTTACTTGGAAAATCTTCCTTTTCCACTTTCCTCTCCTACCAGACTAATAGGTATGACATAACACAAACAAATTTTCCTTCAATTATTTCCTGTCCTCGTTTCATGACTTCATACAGTCATCATGAAAGCAATGACAACAACAAACTTACCTTCGTCACCTCTTTATATTCAAATCAGGCTTCAATTCTGGCGGCCATGTCAAAAGGCCATAAGCGGCTTAGTGATTTAAGTGGCCTTGGACACTTGAAATACTCGTCGATTTAGGGATCGTTTTCAAAAAAGTTAGGCTATTTTCTGTATGACTTAAGACCAGTCTTGATGATTTTTGGAAGTTAATTTTTAGTTCAGGACTATTGTGGTCTAATAGCATGCAGACGACATGTATTTTGTTTGTTTATCATATAGAAATATTGTGTCAAACCTCATGCCAAATTTCAACTTTTAAATGTTTTGCTCGTGTATTCCTCTGCACAGAATAAAACGAAATGTCAGCCCCGTTACCATCTTTAACTCATACAAAATCGTCGTGTATGTATATCAATCAGTTGGCTGAAATTTTCAATGCTTATGTCATTGGGTTGAACATATACATTTTCTAAGGCCTCGTAATACATTTAGTCATTAAGTTCCAGATTCCAGTTCATTTAGTGGCGACGGAAAACAAAACGATTAAGTCGGTCGAAATTCGAAAAGGCCTTTGATAGTAGGTACGTGACGGGTGCGTAAAGCCTTGGTGCCCAAACAACGGCAAACCTGTTTACAGATGCTACCTGTCTTGAGATCAATATCTTTTTTGGACACTCAAAGGAATAATATTAGTTTCATACGTTTAGATTTATTAAATATAATTAAAGTCTTTTTAAATCACCGACTTGAAATGAACCTATTCGAAAAGAAACCATAATCCCTACATCTGTGCCTATAATATTTGAAGAGCTCCCTCTATTTCTTCAAGATCCCATCATCAGATCCGGATTTGGTTACAGTGGGACCACCTCAAAGATATACCCTTTTAACCAAAAAGTAATCGCAATCGGTCCAGCCGTCTTCGAGTAATCGCGTAACAAACATACAAAAAAACATACCGTCCTTCTTTTGGAAGCCGGTTAAAAATAACTAATTTATTAAAAACAACTGATAATTCAAGGAGACATGCATACATACACCCAAGACCGAGCAGACGTAAGACATATCGGCTGAGAAATCTTCGAGAGTGGTTCAGGATTAGGATGTGTAGTACCGGGAAATTTTAGTAGGCGAGCACCGGGAATTCCCGGTACTGCTATACTAAAATTTCCCGGTACTGCGCACCCTATTCAGGATGCACGCACGATCGCTATTCAGAGCGACTATGGACAATACATAAATTGCCTGGATGAGTTTTCGCTTTACGCAGTTGAATGCTTATAGCGATCCTCTGGTGTCCCATTAAAGGCGGACATGGCAATCGTTGGATAAGCGGTGCTTCCAACGACATCTGCGAAAGCCCGTCATACCCGTCCCGGTCCCCCGGTTGGGTGGGACGCGTAAATACATTTTATGCCATACCTGTACTTCTAGCACAACTGTGACACGCGACTCTTTGGCGCGCGACAAATGCTACCTATCTCTTTCCACTCAATATCGTGTGACAGTGACAGGTGATGCTGTATCGCGCGAGAAACGAAGTCGCAGCCAGTTATGCCAGACGTACTGGCCATAAAGTGGCTTTTTCCGCACGCTGCACGTGCAAGTGTAGACATAAAATGATGTACACAACACGGGAGGTAATAAAGAAAGCCCTCGATCGCATATTTACGTCCCTCGCTTGCAGCTCGGGCCGCAAACTTCTGCAATCTCGGCCTTTCTTTGTATTACCACCCTAGTTGTGTAATATACTATTCCGAACATTAAAATAAGGATGTGTGTTCGATGCGGAAATTAAAAAAATCTTTTTACTTGCTTTAGATTTTAGATCAGTAGGAGTCGGCTACAGTTTCAGCTTTCTAACAGGTGGGCTCTGGCTGCTTGTTTTTCACTTAGTGGCATAAAAAATCGCGCTGGTCACGTTTTTAGCTTCAAGGCGCTATGGTACAGCACATGTTTGTTAAGTGACTATATGTATGATATACACGTATGGATCTCGACATCATATCTCTGCGGTCGGGGTCGACTTTTTGTTTTTTTATTCGAGGTCATGGTCGCTGATCTTTGCAAGTAGACCATTTTGTGCTTTATTTGTTCAAAAAATATTTAAAAATTGTGTTATTGTTGTTGTAGAGGACTAATATTATAAACGTAAAGGTTTGTGAAGATGTTTAGATGTTTGTTGCTAAATAACGCGGTAACAATGGAATGGATTGACATTTTGTTATACAAGAAGACCAAGTTCTGGAAACTTAATAATTCTTTGTATCCCGGTAGGTTAGGTTAGTTATTACCATAACAGTAATAACGCATATAACGCCACACCAACAAGTAAAAAACCTTTCCGATGATATATTGCTAATTGTTAATCAGTTTCTAAGCAAGATCTACACAAAATGCCCATCCACCTTTTAACTGAAAATTACTTTCTTGGTTCATTGATTGATTGTTTAATACTTGACTACTACACCCAAATTCAGAATCCCATTCCGGAGGGGAAATTTGTTGTATGAATACTTCCAACTATTGTGACAGCTCATAGCACCTGTTAAAGCATGAAATAAACCTTTATGCCACACCTGGCCATAAAGTGGCTTTTTCCGCACGCTGTGCGTACAGAAAGTAGCAAATGTAGACATAAAATGCAGTACACAACACGGGAGGTAATAAAGAAAGCCCTCGATCGCATATTTACGTCCCTCGCCTGCGGCTCGGGCCGCAAACATCTGCGATCTCGGCCTTACTATTAACTATTCGAGCATGGCGCTATAGTGTCTGCGCGATAGATCGATATCGTCCCGATCAGGAAAAAAGGACTTGCGCGTATACACAGAATGTTCCAAAGTTTATTGCACGTTTGTATAGGAACTGGCTGGAAAGGGGTTGCCCCAAATCATTGACTTATATGCTTATAACTATCCTGCTACAGGAGCATTCCATGAAAACATCAACTTTTTGTCCCTTACGAAACGCTATGGCAGCTACCCTAATAAAACGTATTAACTGCTAAGAAACACTACCAATCTTAAAGCCGAGTTATGATATTACAATGCTGATAATTAGCTTCCTGAATTTATTTCCCGGAAGTATTAAAACGGTGGTGTCCCTTACGAAATATTTTCATGGAATGCTCCTACATTCACACTGTCACAAAAAACGAGACAGCGACGATTCTCGCTCATTACGTTTGATATGAATGTAATTCAGAGGAGGTAGTGCGTGTACCGTGCAAGCTCTCCATGACACATGCCTGGTAATTCCATGACTAACCCTCCAGTGAAATTACTAAATAGCCTACAGTTATGTAAGTACTCATCATTCACTGGCAGAAAATAAGAAAACTCAATTTAATCAAAGACATTGTCAAAACCAAACTTGACCATGAGCATATTTTGGCATATGTTTTATAAACAATTTTTTGCTGCAAGTATCATGATGAACGAAAAATACACCAGTTTAAGAAATAATATCACGATTAAATCAATTAATACACGCACACATAACACGCGTGTGGAGTGAGCCCCGTTCACAGTTTGTCATTCTATTTCACTTGTTGGTTTTTATTTCTTCTGTAACATTTTCAATGCTCTGTCGTATTAAGAGTAAAAATTAATATAGATATTTTATGTGATTTTGGTTCCACTAACAGTTCCTCAGTGGACATCAATATAATTGGCTTTGTGTTTTGATAATTTTCTCTGTATATCTCTGTATTATAATGCTGTTGATGTCCCAAATAAAAAAATAAACTATCTAATAAATTTGTATGCGTTTAATTTTGGATGGTTATTTATACAAAAAATTCTGATAATGTTAAAGCAATATGTGTTACATTATAAAATTTAACTTTACCACAACCTTTCTTGACAGCAACCGCCTATTTGAAGATACGTTACAGAATATAGGTAGGTATAACGGGACGTTAAGAAAAACCTATATTAAGTCATATGAGCGGTTCTCCTTGAAATTTGAGATTTACCCGAGCAATGTACCCTTTCCTTTTAGAGGTCGAGCCACCAACTAACTATTCAGAGAAATCACGAGGAACAATATATCTATTGTCACAAGGACTTAAACAAAAACCTACATTAAACAACAAACACTCCAACACAATATGATAGAAAATTTTCAAAGTTACGTGATAGATAAATATTATATTGACATTTCACCAATGTTTGAACAGTCCACGAATGGTTGACAATTTCCACGACCACAGTACGGCTAATAAACACAATTCGCTGGAAAGCAATAATGCTGTAACCCACACCACCATCGAAAATGCTTTTTTTGCATATTCTTATTCGGTTTTTTTTTCTGCGTCGACTGGTATAGTTATTATTTGTCTGTGATGATAAATAATATGTGTATACATATTATTTATATATAGCATATTTTTTTTCACATAATTTTGTAATCACGGAATGAAGAAACGCTGTAACCCGCTTAAAATCCCGTGCGTTGTGGTTTGCAGCAAAATGGTTTCCGCGATTAGTTTTCCGTCATCACGTACAGCATTTTTGCTTTCCGTAAATTTCAACTTTTGACCAGTTTTTGTCATTTACAGCATTTTATCGGGACATGTTGTGAATAAACTATGGTGTACAGTATTTTAAAGATACAGAAGTTAATGAAAAACGTCAGTAAATACATTTTAAAATATATAGTAAGTTTGTATGTATATAGTATTGAGGGTCGTTTTTATTTGTAGTTTGATAGTTTTCGTTTACTAAAAGATTTAATCATGATTTAAATTAAATATAAATGTTTACAAAACTTCCTTTAGATTATAGCGGTAATATAGACATAACCTACTTTAAAAGAAAAACAGGTTAATTATTTTTCGGTTCAAACTTTAATGCATGTAAACTATACGTGTATCATTAACTGTTCTGTAAAACAATCTAAGTATATTAATTGTTGAATTGAATTGAATATTGAATAATAACTTTTTTAATTAAATTACACGTCAACCTTAAAACAACGATTTTTTTAACTAGTATATTTGGTGTCTCACTGCTGTGCATGAGCCTCTCTCCTAATACTTTCCTCTACCTCTGAAGTCCTCCTAGACCTTAACTGGGCCCATAAGTCAGAATGGATAGAAATGGTAGAATACACCAAATCTCCATGAGCTTACATTTCAGGTGTTTCCCACCATTTGTGTTTTCACCAACCACAAGCTCCTCCGGGCATTTCTAATACATCTTTAGAATCCTTTATTTTGTATTTTTTTTTAATACTGTGTATAGTCTGATAAATACCATACTACTGTTCTCAAAAATTGTCCAAACCAAATGATTAAAATTAGTTTAGGCGATTATATAGTGCTGCTGCATCACATACATACAGTCTAACAACATAAATATAATCAATACCTAATGATAACTTTTTAATAGCCAAAACATAACATTTTCAGCTTAATTTAAGTATGTGTGGCATATTAATTAAGTAGTTCAGAAAATATTATTACTACAGATCAACAATTAGGATTAACATAAACTACCATTCGCACTTACACTGCTTCATTCATACCTGGTTCCTTTCATTCATTCAGTTACAGCAACATTGCAGTACAAAAAACTTGTCAGTTTAAGTTTTCATGGCCCAAAAATGTATTACGAACCATTTTTTAGACTTACAGCATTTTAAAACGACTGTGAGATTTGGTAAAAATATTGTTTCCATACAAAAAATTTGTAAGTTATTGCGTGTCATGATTAGAAATATCGAAATGCTGTAAACGACAAAAGTCATATTAAAAACAAGTTTATATTCATTTTACCACCCAAATTATAAACTTCGATTTTTTTACAACGAGTCTACCAAAGGGGGTTTAATAATCTCTTTTTGTTTGAGAGTTATGAATTTTTCTAAAAAAGTGCAAACGTCTTTTGGCTTTAGTGAAAAGTTTACTTTTTGAGGGTTACAGCATTATTGTTTTCCAGCGACGACATTTCCTGTCGGGTAAAACGGGGTTAGAAATGGCTGTTTTGACGCCTCCGATGAAGTTACTTGCAAATTCTAGTATCTACGACTACATGTATTCGCTAGCCGTGCTCGAAATTCTATTTGCGTGTATTTTATGTGACCTTAACGTTTATTTTTCAAAAAAATTATATCCTAGTAGGTGCAAAGGGTATCCGTATCCGCGAGGACGGATATCGGAACCGGAACAGAGGTTGGCCAAAAAAAGATGGCTGGACAACCTGATAATTTCGAAAAGCAAAACCCGGTTGAAGATAGGAAGAAGTGGAAGGACAGAGCGGAGGTCTTTACCCAGCAATCGAAGACCAAATAGGCTTACAATAACAAATAGAATATAAACTATATATTTATCGCACTTACTTGTAGATATGGTGATGAAGCAGACTTCGGATTTTACCTGCACGTGACCAAGGTCGCTCAGAACCGAAAAAGAAACAAAACAGCATCGGTAATCCCGTGCATCGCACACCGGAATTCCCTTAACCGATGATGAACCTTAAGCTATTGTTATAGAGGTCATAATATTAAGCATGTAGTTTTAAGAATATGACAAGCGTAACCCAAAAGTCCACTTCGATGTTGAGTCTTAATACAACACATATAAAGAACATAATAGGAGGATTATTATCACAAATTCTTGTTGTAGACCTGTATCTCCTATAAGGTATGATAATTAATTGTATCAGTTCTGCGTATTTTGTATTTATGCTGCGAATGATCATTCGTTTATGATAAAAATTAGTGCCGTTTGTCAGTTCCCGGAAAGAACGGGGCTTTCATAGTGCTAAAATATTCATTGGTGACCATACTCCTCAGCCAGATTCCGCTGCGCGAGCTTATCCGCGTGAATTCCCGATGTCATAAAAACTGAACACCCAAAGGGTTAAAACGGGTGATGAAACCCCGGTTAATTTTTTAGGGGTTTAATTTTGAAAAAAAAACATCTTAATACACTCCCACGTCCTATAATAGTACATTACATAACTAGGGTGGTATTACAAAGAAAGGCCGAGATCGCAGAAGTTTGCGGCCCGAGCTGAAAGCGAGGGACGTAAATATGCGATCGAGGGCTTTCTTTATTATCTTCCGTGTTGTGTACATCATTTTATGTCTACACTTGGCCAGAAAGCGACTTTATGGCCAGGTGTGGCATAAATAATTTTAATTTTCATCCTGCTGACTGCATTGTTTCAGGCTGTACGTTGTCTATCAGTCAGTACCTAAGTTACGGAACTTTAATATGGTGTAGATAGATAATAGCAACAAAACGTCAGGAGATAATCTTACACTAATGAGCCTACAGTAGCCATATGTAATGCACTAGATTTATAAAATGACATAAGCGACAATTACACTGCAAGAGTTTAACTTTTCATTCTTGTGCAATAAACTCTAATTAAACTTCACTGGACACATAAAACAGTCCTACTTAAGGGCAGTCAGCTGCAAAGACCTCTCTGAGGTATACACATTGAAATACCCTCCCCCCCCATAAATATTTATCTGCAGCAGTTGACTCTACATAGAAAACATTCTAAGACTCAGCTGATGGTGGTAAAAAAATTACGCATCGCATCAACTCAGGTCACACGCACCAACACAGAAACTCCAACGACCAATAACAATGCGGAAAGGCAAAACTGCCTTACGCAACTTTTTCTTGCATAAAAAGGGCCCATAATCTAAGGAAATATATGTTGCTTAAGTCTGTCTATGCTCAAGAAACTCCAGCCTGGATCCTTGCCTTTGGATTTCCTGCATACGTCGCCATTCACAAATGCATGGACGTAGTAGATCGTAGTGCAATTGTTCGTTGGGGAAAATGGGTGCGGTTTTATGAATGAATTTTCTACGTTTCTTGTTCTTGATATTACTCAATGATGGTTGGAATATTACATTTATTTATTTTACACCAATTATAGCCAGTTTTATAGCTACACAGAAAGTTTGTAGGAAATACAACACGTTTTATGATGTTGTAAGATTTGTAAGCGTCCATAGGCTACGGTACCTGTTTAACATCAGGCAGGTATAAAAAATATAGCTGTACAAAATTGTATATTCTGCCTAATAATAATTTTTAGATGTGCTTGCAGGGCAATGCACAGTCTTAAGCAGCTGCTCGGGTCTAGATATGTGCTTTTTGTTATGTGCCACCACGAACGGCGACCGACGGAGGCAGCCTCCGGGGGCCCCCGTTCGTGTTGGCCTTAACTTGTGTAAGTAGTTACGGCTGCACAGAACAAAAAGCACACAGGTGAGTGTCACCAACGAAGTTGCCAAGCTATACACGTAGTACATTTGGACTGCGTTATGGAATAAGCGATCAAGCGACGTTCGGTTGAAACCGAGAAAATGAGCTCGAAAGATTTCAAATTTGAATTGGTCGCTGTAGCTGCATTTTTTTAAGTAAAAACTTCAATTTTAACAGTAAACCTGTAAAAGTGTTTCTAGTTGTATACAAGAGAAAAAAAATCACTGTATTTGTTAAAATGTTGAAGTTATTGGCGTTTTTCCGCTTAATTCGTTATTGCACTAAATCTACGATGAAGGGAATTTATTACGCAGTAACGTACTATGCGACATATTTGTCGCTTGATTCTTTAATGCAATTTGTTTCTGGTAAAATCAATAATGGAATAAGATTAAGTTCAGACATTTTAATATATATATTTGAATGTAAATGAGTCAAATATTGTAGATAATAATTGTATTTATTGCAAAAAAGGGTCAATTACAATGTTACGTACAACAAAAAAAAATGTACTAACTCGAACAGTATTAACTGTTTTAAACAGTACCTATACCAAATATTTTAGATACCACTACATAGTATAAAACAAAGTCACTTTCTCTGTCCCTATGTCCCTATGTATGCTTAAATCTTTTAAACTAAGCAACGGATTTTGATGCGGTTTTTTTAATAGATAGAGTGATTGAAGAGGAAGATTTATATGTATAATAATACATGCATAATATAATAGAGAAACACCGTGCGAAGCCGGGGCGGGTCGCTAGTTATTTATGAACAGTAAAAAAATCCTTTAAAAATAAAGTCGTTATTATGGCTTAAAGATATAAAATACTAAGCTGTTTATTCTTCTTCAATGTCAAAATCTAAGGATCCATTAAAACCATCAACATCTTCTTCTAAATAACGAGACCCAATTAAATTTTGGTAAAAGCATCTGGCATCAGAAGGAATGAGGTGCAGGAGCGATTGTATATCATTCAGTTTCGGTTGTGCAATAGGTTTCCCTTGTGGCCAAAGTTGTTCATATAGACTGGATAACTTTAATGTGGCACAATTTTGACCTCTTTTGGGTCTTTTAGTAAGATCAACTTCTTGAAGGTGACCCCCGTGATTGGTTGAAAGAAATATCCGACCAGGTTTATCCTTAAAAATGCATATTTCTTTAGTTTTAAGCCAGCTCACAGAATTTCCGTCAACGTCTTTTTTTCTGTTTACTATTTTCGTCATCATTTTAGAAACACCCACAAAGTCATTTTTGTTCATATTCGTAGCTGTCAACTTATTTCTTTTGCGACAACTGGTCATCACATCCATGTAATCTTGTGGAGTATAAAGTCGTGTATGAGTCTTCAAAGATGATTCGATATCACTGAACTCGCTATCGTTTTCTAAGAAACTGTGACTGAAGCTATGGTTCAATTAAATACATATGTAATTAACTTTCACTGATGCTATTTTCATTTTATGATTTGTATGAATAAAGTAGAAAATGTTTTCATGCGGTTGCTATGATGTGAGAAATAGTAGGTACATACCTGCAAGGAAGTTGACGTTGAGACATTGTTAGATAATGTAGAAGTCAAACGGTAACCCCGCGAATTTCTGTTAAATTTGTCCATTTCCAACACTTTTTAATGATTATCACTCAAAAATGTGACAATATGTAGGTAAACATATCCTTTCGTCGTCACGTCAGACTCGCTAATGAGTAATGGAGACAAATAATAAATAATGCAATATCGAATCAAACGCCAGAAATTGGCGCTTAGTTCTCAATCAAGCGAAAGATCGGTGATTTGAGATATGTAAAAACGAATTAAACGCCACATATGGCGGTTAAATCGTTATTGCGTTTTTAAATAAATAAAACTTAACGAATTAACGACACATTTAGGCGTTTAATTCGTTTTTGCAATTTAAAATACATGTTTATACATTTTGTAAAAGTAACTTTGGCGCTTAGTTCTCTTTTACTTAACGAGTTTGTGCACAGGCCCATACATATTTTGATGTGTCGCTTGATTCTACCCCTTATAATTAGGCTTAGATATGATTTTTGAACACAGAAATTGTTGAGTACGTAGATTATCAAACCTAGAATCGACCTGCATTCATAACTATTTTTTTTCGATTTTGTCGCTTAGTTCGTTATTCCATAACGCAGTCCATTTGTCATTTTACATATTAAACAACGACTCTTGGAAAATAGGGAAAGTGAAGACGTCCTCTATCGTAGGACGCTTACCCAAAAGACTCTTACATTAGGTACAACTAAGTTTGATACAGTAAAGTCCTTATCCCTTAGCGTGCGGTATAAGGATACCGCAGAAGGGAGAACGTCAAGGGTGACGTTCTTAAGACAGCTGACATGAAAAGGCATTGAATAAATGCCTCTTTACTGCCAGAATTCATACTAATACGTTAAGAATTTTGCGGTTTACAAATTGCGGTCATAAATTAAGTCTCAATAGGTCTTATATCATCGGTAAGTCTATATCAACTTTAAGTTCCGACTTATAAGATCCAATATCAAATAACCATAATAGAAAAGCAAGTAATCCTTAGAAGAAAACTGCGTATACGCAGGTCAAGGTTCTTTTAAAACGTTACCTCACTTGTAAACATTGCAACTGTCACCTAGGTCATTGACTTGCACCCACATCGCCTAAACTAGGTCTCAGGAAATATTGTGTGTCGGTATAACGAGTACCTTGCTGGGATTTCCCCCGCGCCGATTGCGCGGGAGCCTTAAGTTCGCGCTGCAGCCTACTTGAGAGCCTTTTTTTTCAACCTATGATTTCTATGTCAACCTTACGGCATAAGTCCGCCATTTGTACTTTCCTATAAATTTCTTCAAGGGCTCTTTTACAAGTCTGCTTAATTCGAGTCACCTGGTTTTCCATACGAACTAGAAATTTATTTATTTTAATACATTCGTTTTGGTTAAAACATTTGGATTTTATAGCTTGCTATATGAATGTGAATCAAATCAAGTTAGGGCAATTAGGTCTAATTGGAATTTCGGGACGTCTTATGTTGTTTCGCGCAGACAAAATATACCAAGTTATTCGGTTGAAACAAATCCCACCAAAAACATAAATGTAAAAAAGGAGAGCCAAGTTCAATACAAAAATTATGCTAGGCTGTGCATAACATCAGTCATTTTATAAAGTTATTCAACATAGATATTATATATATATTTTTTTTAATTCTGATAAAAACTGGCGAAGTCAAATCTAACCTACTTTAAGATCTCACATTTTTAAATAAGAGCAATTGTTATAGGTATCCAATAAAACAAATAAATAGAGTTTAATACTTGTTCATAATGTTATTTTGTTCCTAAAAATACATATTTGGATTTTGCATAGGACTTGGCACTCATTTAGATCTCCATTCTTTTTGCGGCGAAGCCCACAGCCTAGCATAATTTTTGTATTGAACTTAGCTCGCCTTTTTTACATTTATGTTTTTGGTGGGATATCATTACTTTTTGTAAAGAAAACTAGGCAGGTATTGAGATTTAATGTTTGTAACGGTTCCAACAATACAATAATTTTTTTTTTTTATGGGACCCCCCTATTTTTTAACTTTTTTTTATTTTTAGATTTTTTCCT
Organism: Eudemis profundana; assembly: GCA_947034925.1. Taxonomy (NCBI): domain Eukaryota; kingdom Metazoa; phylum Arthropoda; class Insecta; order Lepidoptera; family Tortricidae; genus Eudemis; species Eudemis profundana. The sequence goes on along the minus strand of OX344805.1, from coordinate 19,439,193 downwards.
ACGCTTACACACAATTACCGAGCTGGATTCCAAATTTCATCCTTCTAGGTCACCTGGAAGTAGGTTAGGTTTAGGTGCTCAACGATACAATTAAAAAAACAAAATTTTGTATGGGGACCCCCCCCTACTTTTTAACTTTTTTTAATTTTAGATTTTTTAGTACGCTTACACACAATTACCGAGCTGGATTCCAAATTTCATCCTTCTAGGTCATCTGGAAGTAGGTTAGGTTTAGCTACTATATACAGATCAGTCAGTCAGTGCTAAAATTTACGACTTTTTGACCTTCATATCTTTATAACCGTTTGAGCTAGCTTCATGAAATTTGGGCTTCTTGATGTCCTTATGGATATAATTAAACACACGTAATGTTATGTGTTTACGTTAAAGAGAAGAAAAAGGTGAAAAGTGGCACCAAGTGGTTCGTGTAATATTACACTTGGCGCTGGCTGGCCAGTTTTGCTTGAACTTGGCTTGACACGCTGCCGCGTGTCTAGATTTGACGTTGATTTGATTTAGTGAATTGTTAACCCACTGTTACCTTTTTATAATTCATTTACAAATACTCATCAAGTTGTGGGTTTAACTTCATTATTTGTGTATCTTATACACGTTTGCAATTACCAACGCTTTATATTTTCCCGGTTTTATAATCTATACCATACACAGCTCAATGTTTACAAATGAGCGTTATAGCGACTATTATTATAACAAAAAGGCATCGTTCCCCTTTATACTAAACTTGTCGGATAGTGATGGGTGCTTTATTATAAGTAACGCACGATAAAAATAGCCAACATGTCTGCAGTTAGAGCATGCAATACCGTTAAATTGTATGGCTAATACCGGGATCCCAGTATTGGCCCATACAAGTAATACCGGTATTGCATGCCCTATCTGCACCTCTGCAGTCATAGTAACATATTAACCGTCGTAGGTATGTTGGCATTAAAATATTACGCCAACAGCCACAGTAAGTATTATTACAATTTCTGCTTCTCTGGATTCCCGAAGGACGTTATCAAAACCACATAACAGTTTATACGATTGCATTTGTTTTATCCATATTTATTTCGAGCAATAGATGAATAACGTTACTATTTCAATAGCCTTTAGGGTAAAATGCATTCCTAGACAACAATTGAATTGAAAATGCTGTCTCATCTCATGTCTTTACAATATAATGAAATAGTAATAAATTTGTTTTTTTTTTAACTATCAGCATGAATATCTGCCCTAACTACTCCCATTATCTCCTAGATAACGTCATTATCTAATACAGCGGTCGGCAACCTGCGGCCCTGCCTCCCTGGCTATTTATTTTGTATGTAAAGATTGTAAAGGTCGCTATATTCAGAATTATATAAAATCACAAATTATTAACAAAGTGCGGCCCGCGTCAATTTCGTTAGCTATTATGTGGCCCTTGGCTGCTAAAAGGTTGCCGACCGCTCATCTCATACTTCAAAATGAGTGTTGCTACTTTATACTTATAGCATTAAATTATTCGAATATGTTTCAGTTTATTTTTCCTTATTTACTTGAACATTAGGTACCTAGCAATATTCTCCAGTAGCGAGACAAGTAATCTAACGAAGCGACATATTAGCGGCCCACCTGCGCACCGCACGCGACTAAACACGTTTCGTTTCTGATACACCTTCACAGAATTACCCGCTATTACGCTCTGCCCAGCCAAAAGGGCGTAACTGACACGCAGCTTATACTAAAACAGGTCCTTTCGAGCTCGGAGGGAGTAAAATCATAGCTATTATGATTATGACTTTATGGTCGTATGGGTTTCCGAATGATACGATTAGATATTTACGCAACATTTTTTTTATTTTATTATTGTGGTATTTCCCATACACTAATACACCTGAATGACTATACACTACGATCATATAAGGACGCAGCTAACTTGGTTTTATTTATTTTTCACACCTCCTATTCAGAAAAAAGAAGTCATTTTGTCTGTTCTGTTGTGCTTAATAAATGTCGACTTCATGAAAAGTAAATTCTGGGAAATCTTGAATGTTGTTTATTTTGATTCTATAATAAAGTTTCCACGAAACCTTTATTGTCGATTTTTTTTTTCTTAAAAAGTTATTGTCCAAATCATGTTGTGCACTTCCACACAGCACAGCATGTACAGCACTTCTGCACACTTGGGCTCAAAGCAAAATTGTCGGTATATAGCTGTGCCGTGTTGTTTTCCTTGGTAATGGCCCTTCTTACACCTTTCGAGCTCGTGACAAAAATAATTTGAATTAGAAAATGAAAAAAAATTTACTCATCATATAATTGGTATTTCCTGTATTTTAAAATTGTTAGGGTAAAATATTTTTATTCTTAATAAAAATATTAGAGCACCAGTATAAAACAGCTAAGTGCAGCAGCACTTTTTATCTCAAACACCTTTTTCCAAAAATTTGTAGAGCCTAACAAAACGATCTTACTAGACGAGATCTTTTGCAAAAATACTTTATAACCGTTTGAGCTAGCTTCATGAAATTTGGGCTTCTAGATGTCCTTATGGATATAATTAAACACACGTAATTTTATGTGTTTACGTTAAAGAGGTTTTGAGTTATAGAAGGGTGAAAAGTGGCAGCAAGTGGTTCGTGTAATATTACATTTGGCGCTGGCTAGCCAGTTTTGCTTGAACTTGGCTTGACACGCTGCCGCGTACCTTTATACGGTAAATGGTAGGCTGACTGGGTTGCAAGCTAAATTTAGAATAGTCGCTGTCTCTTTTATATACCGTGAAATTTTAGTGGTTGTTTTCCGTTAAAGGGCATGTTCAGTATCGTGTTCTGATTAGGAAACAGAAGAAAAAAAAATTATGACGTAAAAAAACGACGTCTTTTGAATGGGGGGTCGGCTAATTTGAACGACCTGCTCCATAGAAAATATTTTTTTTTTTCGCGTTAAAAAAAAATTCTTCCACTTTTTCCTAATCAAAACACGATACTGAACATGCCCTTTAACGGAAAACAACCACTAAAATTTCACGGTGTGTGTATAGGTACTGAAAGGATTGCAAAACGCCAGCATAAACTACACAATTTTAAACCTATCTCTCAATATTAATATAACGAATAATCTAATTACCTATATCTCTATACCCCCGTCACAGTACCGTACCATAATGCTCATTTATTCTTGGTCCACAATGTAGACTGAAACGTATTAAAATAATCAAAAATACACGCCAAATATACCTCTTACAATCGCTAATTAAGCTCCCTATCGATTAAATTTCAGAGGGCTAAGATCTAAATAATCAGTACATAATTAGCGTTTAAGAGCTCCTCAATATTTCCTCTCAAAATATATCTTACGGTACTTGTAATATGGCTTCATTTTCATTGACGATTAAAACCTTTAATAAAAAAAGCTTCTAACGGTAACTTTAGGGCCAAAGGTCGTAAACGACAAGGGTTTGTTAGCAAGTTGAGACCTTTTGTGTAGTCAGTGCGGAGACTCTTGCGCACGTGGCAGGGGAATCGAGCCGTGCATGTTTGAAACGATTAACTATAATTATTTTACCGACTTCCTTGTATATTAGCATACGAGTATTGCTCGATTTGTGTTATAATAAATTGAATACGAGGCAGGCGATATAAAAACGTCTATCAGTTTTCCTTCTTTCACAGGTAGTTAACGATTTAACATAAACAAATAAATCCATATTCTATACATACATATATACATAAAACAAAGTCGGGTTAGTTACACCATTTATAACTCAAGAGCGGGCGGACCGATTTGTATGATTTTAGATTTTTGGGGTTTATCTCTGCCCCGAATAACAGAATAACTCTTAAAATATCTAAAAATTAAAAAAAAATTAGGCTGAACGAAGTTAGCTGAGACAGATATATTACAAGTCCGACATCACATCCGCAGCTTAATTGCTACCAAAACGTCCAGTGTTAGCAAGTTGAAGTGGCAATGGGCTGGGCATAAAACTTGAAGAACCGACGGCCCATGAGGCGTAAAGGTTCTCGAGTGGAGACCACGAACCGAAAGACGCAGCGCAGGCCGGCCCCCCACAAGATGGTCTTGCTTGGGTGAATCAACTTTTCTTTGTCAACAAAATTTCACCTTCTCGGACTAAAATTGAAAGGAAATCTTTATTCGGATATTTTTTTAATAAAATCTATACTCATTTAAAAGACAGATAATAAAGCTACGTAATGCAAATATTTTTTATTATAATTTGTTTATAACTTGTTTATATGTTGTGAATAGTTCATTCACCCTCTTATGACCTGGTTAGGGTCGCCGGGAGGCGATGGAGGTTCGACTGTTCGTGTTGTAAGTCTTTGGGGGAAACGTATGTTCAGCAGTGGACGCACCAAAGTTGTAATGATGATGATGATGACCAAAACGTCAAATACTCAACCAACCGTTAAATTCCATTTCCTATTAATATTAACTAATGCCTTTTATTCCGCTTGCCTAAACCCTATATAGGTGTTTAAATAACATACACACACATGTGCCATGTTTTAATTTTAGAATAAAATATAATTTATACATATGATTTACCTTGTTTTTTAGTTGTTATGGGAAAACCGTACCTATCAGACATAAATAACTTGCTTATTGTGTCATTTGCGTGCTATATGAAATTTAACTTTGCCTTATAATTTTTATTGTAATTAACATACTGTCATTTTAATTAAACAACTTAAACGGATTAAATCGCGTATATTACTACATTTTTATGTCCCGACGTTTCGAAACCCTTTTCAGCGTTCGTGGTCGCGGGTAAACTGAAACGTCGGGGCTTAAAAATGTAGTAATACGCGATTTAATCCGTTTAAGATGTTTTATTACTACGAGTGATAATCGCGGAAACCAAAGACAATATTATACTGTCATTTGTTTTGAACGCAGTGAATTAAGCTGAAACCGTATCGTATCGTAAATAATTTTAATTTTTCTACTCCTGTACTGTTATCTGTCTTTTACTTGTTCACGAACACTAATATAAGAACATACATAATATGAGTTCAGAGAAGTCTATACTCTATTCCCCATAACAGCACTAGTGTCGTTATAGTCACTTTACGTTATTGCTAGCAGCCACAGACTTCTAAATCTAGGTTAAACTTAGGTCAAGGATTAAGCGCTCAATTTTAACTTTACGGTAAAAATGCACAACTACCAACTTAACAAACACGGTTTTTAAGAAAAACAAAACTTTCCGAACTAAATTAATTGATGCCAACATAAAAAAAATATTTTTAATTTAAGTATATTTTAAATAAAAAAAAAAAGTTTACCATAGACACATACTGTCAGTCAAACGTCATATTTGCCTTGTTTCCAGGTTATGATTAATATTGTATTTTATAATTTAAAACCTCGTCGTAGAAAAAGTATTGTATGCAACGTTGTATAATTAAGTCAAAAAACGCTCATTGCGTCTCTATTTGCGATACTCGCCGCATTCGCGGCTCGTATCGCAACTCACGCAATTCGCATTTTTTGAACCCACTTATACAACTGTTGCATAAAATACTGTTATGTCTTATTTGAAAGTCATGACAATATTGCAAATATAACAAATAATTAAAAATAAGTTTGTGTCAAAAAATGTTCTCTGACATAAGCTTTTATTTCCGACTGTACTTTATATAATCGCAAACTGCACGTCAAAAGTAATCAAATGCGCCCAACACGGTGAATTTATGTTGTGTAATTTAAATGATCCTATGTCTACCATCCGGCTCAATCCTCAGATCAAATTGAGTCTGCACTACCCACTACAAATGTTGCGTTGTATTTTATATTTTGTTTGCTGTCGGGGGACCTATTTCATACAATACCAAATCAGAAGGTCCTCCGATTAAACACAAAACGTAACTTACACAGTAAGTTTTTTGTTTTGTTTGTCTGGCCAACAGGCAGACGGACCACCTCATTGAGAGTGGTCACCGCCGCCTATAGACATTACAACACTAGATGCATTACCAATGCGTTGCCGGTACCCGAAGAAAATTAATTAAGCCCTTTTTAAATAATTACTGTCGTCCATTGCTCAAGGGTCGAATTGATATGACCCTGCGCGAAAACACGTCATGCGATGCGATGAGCTGCGGTCAACTTGGGCCCATTGGCAGCTCGATGTGGTGTCAGTTTTGTTTTTCGAGACGTCTTCTCACAGTCCATTGTAAATTTAATAGAGAGCAATGTCACAGGTAGGAATGCAATTTACAATTGACGGACAATTACTGAAAATTTATAATTTTATACCTTTCCAAACGGCATAAACCACACGTGCATTAATTGGCTTATTAGTAATGAGGCAACATTATCACCCATAATTTCGTAATGACGCCATCCCTAATTATGAAATTAGCTTTAATTAAAAGCTGAATAAGTTACCTTTCAAACGACATCCTAATTTGTCTATTTTCATGGGCAGATTTTGAATAAAACGAATACACATGAAAGTTGCACAGGTGGCTTGATTTCTTTGCACCCGAATGTAGATGGGGCTGACCCTAAATGGCCGATAACACTTCGATTTGGATTATTTGAGGCTTCTCATGCTGTTTGGCGCAGATAAAATTTAACAAGCTATAAAATGAAACACATTTCAACCATGGTTGATGTCGTGGAAGCGAATGATGACCCTTTTTTTTGTATGGCGAAGCGACCTACTCGAATCACCTAAAATAAATAAATGCAAAATAAATTAATTTGTAGCCGTCATACAGTCTAGACGTCAAAGGGAATCCTACTTATTCACCCTTTGTTCAGTGCACGTCTCTGTGCCAATAGTAATTCATCGATTTGGTACCTTGTCGCATCAACTGCTTTGACCCATTCCAACTGCCACATTATAGTAACGGTACTTCGACATAGTACAGAAACGATCGGTTTCTTTTACTTAGTCTTTAAAACTGTTTCAATGGTTGATTGTGAAGCAATATTGAACTCTAACCCGATGTCTTAAAGACTAGATCTTAGTCCTCTTTGTACTTAAGTGACGATACAAGTGCATTGTTGACTAACTTGTGGTGCGCTTGTGGTATAATGGTATAACGACAATTTCAAGGAAAATTGCGTCTGAAATTATGTCAAGCATGATAGTATGTACAATGAAAAAAAATATATACATAAATCTCTTCGACTACAGTCCGATTCTGCTTAACTTTCCTAAGTAGTAATAGTATTTTATGCAACAGTTGTATAAGTAGGCTCAAAAAATGCGAGTGGCGCGAGTTGCGATACGAGCCGCCGCGAGCGTTTTTTGACTTAATTATACAACTTTGCATACAATACTTTTTCTACGACTAGGTTTTAAAATATAAAATACAACATTAAACATAGCGCGCAAACAAGGCAAATATGACATATGACTGACAGTATGTGTCTATGTTAAACTTTTTTTTTAATTTGACGTATACTCGCTAGTGACGATATTAAAAATACTTTTTTTATGTTGGCATCAATGAATTTAGTTCGGAAAATTTTGTTTCTCTTAAAAACCGTAGGACTTTAATTGTTTGTTAAGTTGGTAGTATTTTGTATTAGGCCGTTTTCATTCTAACGGTGCGATATGTAAATTTATTTTGGTGTGACCGAATAAACAATTTTATGCCACACCTGGCCATAAAGTGGCTTTTACCGCACGTAAAGCCGCTTTCTGGCCAAGTGTAGACATAAAATGATGTACACAACACGGGAGTTAATAAAGAAAGCCCTCGATCGCATATTTACGTTCCTCGCTTGCAGCTCGGGCCGCAAATGTCTGCGACCTCGGCCTTTCTTTGTTTTACCACCCTAGTTGTGTAATGTACTATAAATGCTTTGAAGTCAAAACCGACTTTCATTTTTCAGACTTCAGTAATGAACATTTTAATGTTTGCTAAATACAACACAGTACAACTTCTATATTTAATTGATAAAAAAAAATAGATAGAAATACATATACATAAGCAAAATTTCCAGAATAATGATCTCTTCGAATTTCATTACTACCAAAACCAATAATTGCTCTAAGAGATTTAGATTCGATCTACTTTGTCCATTAAGTATAGCGTCTATCACAAAATTATCCTTTAACAGAAAACAGCATTAAGAATACTATTATTAAAAAAAATATCTTTTCACACCTCCTATTCAGAAAAAAGTATTTTGCTCCCTCATAAGAGGGATCAAAGTGATACTTTTCTGTTCAAGGACAAAAGGCTATTTTTTAGTTTGAACCTACTTAGAATATGCCATACCATAGACAGCTTTATTGGTAGCTATATTACACACAGAGGGCGGTATAACAAGGAATGGCCCAGATCACAGGTGTTGGCGGTCCGAGCCGCAGGCGAGGGCCATAAATATAATATGGAAGTGGTAAATTCGTCTTGTCCGTAAAAAATAATAAACGTTTTATAAAATAATAAGAGACTATAAATTTAACAATTTAACATTTCATTTTATTAAAAATGTGTGATGCTCTTTGATTAACTATATATATTTCGTTATTTTGGTAGGTAGCGTTTGTATTTGAATTTTCGTCAAAGTCGGTGTGAAAAGCAGTATGTGTCACAAGGTAGCAAAATTATTTTCACCACGGGCGTTAACACTTGAATCCCTCACTACGCTCCGGATTCTACTTTAGAATCCCTCGCTACGCTCGGGATTCAATTGTAGAATCCTTCGCTTCGTTCAGGATTCAATGTACGCCCTCGCCGTAAATATATAATTTTGCTCCCTTGTGACACAATCTACTATTACAATTTTTCACCCATTCCGTTGCAATAAAGCAAAAAGAAATAAATGTTTTTGGTAGAGACTGTAAAAGTAGTCAATAACCAAAACAGTAAGTACTGTTTTGGTTATTGACTACTCCTCCAAAGCTATTTAATTTAGTGTCAAAAACAGTTCCATTTATAGTATATAAAAAAAATATTGTACCTAAATTTATTAGACATAAAACAATATTGTAAAATGTATATTTTCAGAAGAAGCAACGGTAACTAAATAGCTTTGTCGTAACTCATGCCGCCATCGCCTCTCGTACCACCCACACAGCCTACATCCGTGGGCGAGAGAGTGCGGAGGCTTTCTTCTACGCAGCTACGGCGTAGCACGCGTAGCGCGTCTACGCGTAGCATTTCTACATAGATTACAATTTTAACGATTTTTTTCCCTCAATTTTCTTCGTTTTCTTATGATATCACATTGCACTAATTTAGTTACTAGCATTTACCCTGCTTCACCTGCATTAGGATCCCAAAGGAACTCTTTACTGTGATATAAAGGTATCCTATATTTCAATCAAGGACTTTGCACCACCTTCATGCCAAATTTTAGCTCAATCTATTCAGTTTCTACTGTGTTATTTAGTAAGAAACATCCAAACCTCCAAACATCTAAACATCTTCACAAACTTTATATTCATAATAGTTATAGGATAGGATTACGTTTAAAGACAGCTCGTTGCTCGCTTGAAATCGTATGACAAAACCTAAATGAAGTTAATTTTGAGTATTTATGAATTTTAAATTTTTTTTTCTGTCTTTATCGAGGATTGGACCAGTCATACAGCAAAAAAAATGAATAAAGTCAATGAATGCAGTAAGGTGAATTTGGGGTTATTTCAAACGTGGCCCACGATACGTGGGGAAGATATGAATTTTTAGGAAATTCTACTCAAGTTTATTTAAAATTAGTAATTAGTCGAAGCATTATTAGCGTGTCTAATATAGTGTTAGCATGTCACAGTAAATATACGTTGCGGGAAGTACCTCAAGTTCTAATTTACCCCAATACACCTTATTTACTACATAAGGGATCGTCCTAATACAACGCGACCACGCAATTATCGCAAGTTTGCGCGAATTTTACTCGCGCGAACGCGCGATCTAAATTCGATAATTGCGTAGTCGAAAACCACAATTATACTTATCTTGAAGCTGTGAAAAAAAAAACAAACTTCTAAGTTAACGTAAAAAAGATATGGCCGTTTATGCCGCAAAAGACTTATACCGACACTCTCAAGGAAACCAGGGTACCTACTTTCCGTTAACCTAGAACTTTAAAATTTGGCAAGTACGAGTAATACCGTCTTATACTACAAGTGTAGGGAAAAATCTGAAAACTATACATAGTAATTAAATCATAAAAAATAATAGTCTTTACTTTAAGTATTTGTATGGAACCCTCGGTAGGCGAGTCCGACTCGCACTTGCGGTTTGTATTGCCTTAAACTGGCAAACAGGCAGACGGGCCACCTGATGGAAAGTGGTCACGGCCGCCTAATAATTAACATAATAATCCGCCGCATAATTTGCAACACATTGCCGGTCTGGAAGAAATTTGATGACACCCTTTTTAAAAAATCCCATATTGCAGCCTACTGAACTTGGTGTGCCATGCCAGCGCGACGCCTCCCTTTCTTCCCTTCATTTTCTACTTTTCTCCACTTCATCTCCTCTCCTTCTCTGTTCCGCTAAGGCACTGCGAAAACTGCCCATTGTTGGTGCACAGTGGTGTGGTGAGCCTGTTTGGCGGTTTTTTTTATCGCGCGACAAAGCGTAGCATCATATGCCTACTAACTCAACGGTAACTTCTTAAAAAAAGTCTTGACAAACGTCGCCTTTGACCTCTTAATAACAACTACGTTTTATACTGAATAAAGAATACAATTTCGATATAATTAATCTAAAACTAAAGATAAAACCCTTATAAGTAAAAAACAATCAAAACAACATAATACTAAACAGTTATCTAGTGCCAAGTGCCTATCATACTTGCGATTTGCGGGCGAGCTGCGCTCTGCATTTTTTAGGCTTATTTGGTGTCAGTTGTATTTTTTTTAACTTAATGTTGTTATGTCTGTCGTTTAGAGTACGGGTGGAACGGTATTATGTAATACATTGCAGCTTAAATGGGCCAAGGCCAACCCTGGATGGTTTCAAGGAGGTTTTTTATCTAAAGTAATAATGCTTCCTTGAGTTCAGGCTTGCTTACACTGAAGGTCATAAACGTGTATGATTTTAGTCGCCTTCTTTGTATCTTAACGAACTTCAAAAAAGAGAACATTTTCTATTTTAGATGTTTTTCGTAGCGAATTACAGCTCGAATCAATTAAGTAGAAAACTTCAAATTAACTTCATAAAAATTTTAAAATAAATCCACTCTTGAGGGTGTGGAAGTGGGATGAAAATTCATGCACCGGTATCAATATTTTTTTTATTTAGAATTTGTTGGAAAAAAAATTGCAATTTTAATTAAGACATAATTTTTATTAAACCATTGAGATATTTTTCAGATTGAAAGTAAAACCTAATAGCTATAAAACATTTCGCAACCGGCAAAAATATTGCGTCATATACACATAAAACCATAATTATAAAGTCAAATTGAGTTTCTATATTTTTTTTATTTACCATTGTCAACGCATTAAAATCAGTCAAAAGCAATTCATTCAAGACAAAAAAAATGGGCAGCCTTTAAATAATGTAAATTTACCTAGATTAGATAACAAAAACGTAACAGCTGTCCAAGTACGCATTTTATGCAACTAACGTTATCAGACGTGTCAAAGCGTATCCCAGAATCGACAGATATCGCTATCACAAAAACAAAACAGAGCCGCTTGTAAACAAGCAAGCGTGCCAAGGAGTATTAGTAGGAGGAGTTGCGCAGCGGCGGGCACTCCGCGACCGACCGCCGACCGTGCCGCTCGCGCCCGCGCCATGCTCGACTACGCGCGCCCGTGCGATCCCGCCATGTGCGACCTCTATCTCGCGCCCGCCGCGCCCCCCGCGCCCGCGCGCCTCGACGACTTCAAACAAGTCTTCAACAAGGGCCCCGCCTCCTACATCTACGGGAACTACTACTCCAACCCGCCCTACGACGTCTACCCCGAGGAGGACACCTCGACCAACGTCTACCACAACCTCGTCAGCACCCGCGAGTACCCGCGCGACGAGTGGAAGTACAAGTTCGTCGTTGACTGGAACGAGGACGACACCATATCCTGGATCGTCGACACCGCCATCGCGATGGGTTTCAGTGAATACGACATACCGTGGTACAACTTCAAAATTCTCGGACACGAATTGCGGATAATAAAGAAGGATGAAATACTGGCCAGACTCGCTCATCCCAACATCGACCCTAATATATCTACGAGAATGGCTAGTGGATTATTTGAAAAGCTCCAGAATCGTATTAATGAGGAATTGGTCAGACAGTCGTCCGTGCTGAGGTACGCGGAGAGCGATCCGTACCAACAGCAGGAGGCAGCGCACACGATGTTGGATTTGGACTTGGATCACAAGAACAGACTATACGCATCGGATTACAAACCAAACGACAGCAGCCTGCTCGCGGCCTGCGACTCCAGCGACGACGCTGAAGACGTGTACCGCAACTCAGAAACCGCCTCGCCGGAGTGCTCGTACGGCAGTGATGTCAGTAAATCTGGAGACGAAGATGATAAGAGAAAACAGTTCAAGCGGCCGCCCGGCCGGCCGAAGGGCAGCGGCCGCAAAATCTGCAAGCGCCCCAGAAGCGTCTCAGTCCCAGAGTTCCTCAGAAACCTCCTGTTCGACCCGAAGTTCTGCCCGTCAATAATTAAGTGGGAGGATCATGCAGCCGGCAAGTTCAGGTGAGTCGATCATTATTATTATTACGGAATGCAGCAAAAACTGTGTCGTGACTGAGACGTTTGCGCGCAGCCTCCGAGTATACATACATTATTTATCACGTTGGAGACACGTGGGTCACCACACATGTTTTACAGCCATAATAACATTGATTGTTGCCTTTATTGACCAAGTCATTACAGGGTACAGAACCATGCAAGTTTATATAAGCAGGGTTGTGTTACCAGTCAGAAAATCAAGACTGGTAATTATTATATAATTGGTCTGTTCTCCTTGGACGGCAGTCATCGATTGTGATGATCAATTACAGCTTCAGAGCGATTAGTCGTAAAGCCGGCGCCTGTGATGGCCTTTTTATTCGCTCCATTTATCATCAGTATAGGTATAAAAATGATTTATACGTTAAATCTTATCAATGATTTGAATAAATTTACGGATTTGACTCTGTTACCAAGCCAACATTTTGAAATTACGTATATAATCTGCTTAACGAGATACTTTTCGAAAATTAAGTTCTATTTTGAAGTATAATTCGATGATTCTCAATAAGCTCGTTATTATATTGTGCGAAGTGAAGATCCTGTCGAAATCTTAGGTAAAAGTAAGACAAGATTCGCGCTTAAGATCGATTCTGCTGCACGTGCAGATTATGTAAATGAACTGGTCTGGCACATAACTGTATGTACCAATTATGTATAAGTTTTGAGACGCAGAAAAACGAATGCGAAGCAAGAAATAATTGTGTCCGTCGATTGGATTAAACCGGATGGGTGTTTTTGTGTGTTTTTCTGTAGCTCGTGAGGTTTTGTTTATTTGGCAGATTTGGTATGAAGTCGAAACAATTTTAATTTTTTAAGTATGTACAAATAAATATAATTCTCATTTATAGGTTAGGTAAAAGTCCCGATTTTTCATTAAAAAATGTAGATGTACGAAATTAAACGTTCTACCTTCATAATTTAAACAAATATTGAAATGATCCACACGTATTCCTGTAGCTTAAATACGCATTCCAATTGTAAAATTTATGTTCTCTTACTTTTCAATGTCGCAGTGAAAGTTTGAGGTTGCACATTGGTTCTACATCCACAAATGAATAATCATAAAAAAAATTCAAGACGCATTTAAAATTTTGTGTACTATTCATTCATTTTCTATTGTTTTCAAAGCCAATGAAGTAAATACTAATGATTTAGTTTTACTATTACTCAAGTGCTCATCGCCTTAACCTTGCGCACCGGCCTCGTCCGCTGCTTCGCATGTTGACATTGCCGCCTTGCTACCTTCATCTGTCATGACTCTTATTTCTACTTAATAAGGCAGATTTTGCATTATCTCAAGACTCAGTTGAAGTTTGTATGTTGACATTGCAAACTTTGCTAATTCATTTGTCTTGATTCTTAACTCTTTGCCTTAAGGGTGATTTCCCTTTGGATCGGGTAGTGTTTATGTTTGTAAGATTGACGTAACGCCGTGAACAATTGCAATAATTGTAACCCGTAGCTTCTTTGCGCGTTGCTACTTGGGACTGAAGTTGAAGGTTTCCGTTTTTTGTTCGGACTTAATATTGTTTTTATGGAACAAGAACAACATCTCGAGTTATCTCTGATATTTATCAACTTTTTTACATTATTTTTATTCACTATTAGTATAACTCAAAAAAAAACTAGTTCGCATCATTGCATACATTCAAATCATCAATTTGAATTAATCGCATTGTAACTATGTATTTTGCTTAAGCAGAGAATATATTCCTGACATCATAAAAACCAAGTCTGTAGAATTCTAGAACCTCAGTAAAAACTTTGAAGTATAGTTTTTGTGACTTTTCAAAACTAAATACCACCCGTGGTGTGTGTCAGGTTTAGCAGCAATGTCTGTCCAAAATGCTAATACCTGGAGGTGACGCCATTTTTATCTTTACTCCAATATAAATATGACTCTGGGTGCCTTAAGCGCCCGCCATAGGTTTTTTTTTATCGACCGAGACATATTGTATATGATAACATACTAAAGGCACACTACATTTAATGGCATATAATACAGAATGTTGCAAGCTTATAGCCTAGAAGAAATTTGAAACGAGAAAGTGTGTTAGTGCGATAATGATGGTAGAATTGGATTCTTGGCTGACAAAGAGCCTTTGACAATGTTTTATTCAGAAAAATCGGTCGCCAGCCTGTATATGAAACATATGCTCCGGGTATACACGGCTTGAGAACCCGTTTTGCGGGTATAAAAAGGTATTTACTTGGTGCCTGGTTTGGCGCGGCGGCGACTGCAACATTGCGACGCGAGGTCGATAGCAAGTAGGGTTGTCACATAAAAAAAATTAAAAAAGGTATAAGAATTTTCTTATGTCCAATAGGCTCGGATTAGCGATATTTAACACTATTCCAAATTTCAAACCGATACCAGTAGTAATTCCCAAGATGGCAACCTGTGACAGATGGACAGACAGAAAGACTCGCACCATAAGGGTTTCTTTTTTACCATATTGGTACGGAACCCTACAAAACTAGGCACCATGGCATTCCATGAAAACGATGTCGCTTACGCTA
The DNA here is from genome assembly GCA_947034925.1 of Eudemis profundana. NCBI lineage: Eukaryota > Metazoa > Arthropoda > Insecta > Lepidoptera > Tortricidae > Eudemis > Eudemis profundana. Next base: position 19,423,994 of record OX344805.1, on the reverse strand, counting down.
TGGTAGCTACACCCAAATAAAACTTATTAGCTGCTAAAAACACTATCAATCTTAAAGATATTATTATTATCAAACCGATATTCAGCTTCCTAATTTTACTTGTCAAAAGTATTAAAATGGCAGTGTCGCTTACGTAATATTTACATGGCATATATGCTTCACAGTACACATTGACATTTTTGTGTAATGTCATTTTTTGCTGGACCAAGATTTTTGATGATATTAGTTTTATTTTTTCTCGCATCTAAAACTATGATGCTTATTAATTTAAATTTAAATACACGTATTACATATATCAGCTACATTCGCAATGAGTTCAAAATAACAGTTTCCACTACGCAGTTGTTAATGAAAGTGTAATAAAGTAAAAAATAATATATGTGTAAAAGAAACGCACAGCTAAAAACTAAAAACAATATAGTTTACATTGAAGCATAGGTAGTCAACCCTAATTGCAAACGTTATCTTCATAAATAAAAACGCATCAACACCATATAAATTCCAAACACACTTACAGCATTTTACAACTAAGGTGAGTGCAGTTAATTTTATGCATCCAGTCGTCAAGTGTGATGTTATATGTTACTATGTGTTATTTATCATAATAATATTGATAGTGACCTTGTAGCTAGATGCTTAAAGGATCCAATCATATGGATTGATTCATATTATAATTTATAATTCAGGCTTTAAGTTAGATAGGTAACACGAATTTATCGCGAAACAATTAAGTATAAATGCCTGCTGAAGTTTAAACCGTGTGTGTACGAAAACAGTTAAAGACACTCCTTACCCCAGTAATTGATTATCACCGATGTAAGTAGACAATTATTTCAAAAATGTTGACACCATCTTTTATTCCAATAGGTTTTCAGGCTTTGGAACTACTTAAAAAATATATGTCACTTAGCTTACCTCAAATTACAAGCAATATCATCTCTAAATATTTACAATATTCCCGTTGTCCAATTCTATATTCCTTAGAAAGAGCATGTACAGCGTATACGAACCAATATCGGATCCAATTAGATCCACTGTCAGCATAAATCGTGTAGTGCATAGCGGATCTTACAACTAATGAATGATTGGCAGCCAATGAAATTAGCATTTAACGATTTTTTTAATCCAGCATCGCACGAGCGAAACCGGTCGTAACTTACGTTGGGATTACTCGGAACTGTGTATTTACTAACATTGTATACATAGTTACTACAAATATATACGGCACCGCATAGTTATTACAAATACATACAGTACCACCTACTTCAACAACGATCTGCGATAAGATCTCAGTCTTGTATTGTATGCCGCTTCATGGATTGAAGGATTTGAAGGGTATTCGTTTAGATAATGTACTGATAGGTATTACTTTATACAGTCCGAGTCCCCTGTAGCTGTGTTAAGTAGGGAACAAGTTTCTACCCTCAAGATCGACGTCGGTTGTAGAAAACGGGAACCCGTCGTTTGGTGAAAAACTTCTTGAGCTGAATCTGAAAACATGTACAAAACTGTAGTGCAAAGTGATATAATTATTTGATATTGTGGGAAAAAGATAAAAATAAAAAGAAATTAATAAATATTACTTTCTTTAGCTGTGTAATAAAATTACCCTGATGCTGTTGGAAAATGTACACATGTTTATGGAAGTATAGAGTTTATATAGCGGTTATAGTATATCTTTAACGATGGTAATAATGCGACATTGAATACTTTTAAATTTCGGTTTCGTTGTGACGTTTAAATGAGTTTAATTATTTCAATCATTAGTCATTGATGACCAATTAATAATGAGTTACGGGGACGAGGTGTAATTATGATTGATTAAAATTTTAATCGGCCTGTTGCGGTTAGATAATTTTTAACATTTCAACTTGTCAGCTCATTAGGAGAGAGAGAAGTAAGTACTGTCTTTTGTTTCGTACTGTATCTTTTTAAACGATTTTATTTAGCTTCCGTATATTAATTTGTTTATCTGTTTCCAATTTTGCGACAGCATTTTCAACTACTTCTTCTAAACCGAATGTTATGAAACTTTGCACACACATTGTGTTTAAGTGACATGTAACAAGTTATTGCTCGGGCATAGGCACTATTAAGTAAGCGACGATTAGACGACGGATAGAGTGCGGTGCGACTACGATAACTTAGAGCGGAACATGGCAACACCTCCATTTGAAAGTCAAATTTCTATTAAAATGTGCGTGCGCACACACATATGTGCGTATGTGTGCAAAGTTATCAAAATCGCACTCTAGGGACGTTTGTAAATGATAACGTCCTGCGTGAGTTATCATTAATTTTCATCAGTAATTTCTAAGTGTAAAAATTTTAAGTACTTACCTACTTAGTTATTAAATTATATAAGAGTGTAAAATATTGCAAATTCATGAATATTGTATAAATGTTTCAAATTAATAATAGCTTGCCGTATTTCTTACGCCGGTTCTTCTCGGGGCAGAGATTTCACCTTGGAACAGGTGGTAAATTTTGACATTCATTATGTGTATTTTACTATGCCTAAATTGAAGAATAGAGAACTTTGAATACTGAATCATGATAATTTTAACTTGGTAACGGGGATCTGATGACGCAGTTAGGCGATGCCATGTGAAACACCTGATGATTTAAAATAAAACCGTTTAACTTTAAGTTTTTTTTGTTGTTATAACTTGTTCGTTACTATGTCTTGTACTTTCTTAATGATTCACTCTTTTCCTTGAATCATACTTATCTAGCTGCTAGTAATAACAGAGACACCTAACTAGATAAGTAGGAATGTAAATGTCATGTAGGTGAACACTTGAAGTTTGCGGAGTTTAGTAGTGTGAAGCCAATAAAATAAAATAAAGAGAAAAGTTTGCACGCGCAAGATTCTTGAGGTAGGTAAATGTCAACATGTTTCAGAAATATTTCTAGTTTTTATACAGGTTGTACGAGGTTAAAAGTCAACTAGGTCTCTCAAATTTAGTTATACTATATCTATTTGAATATTTTAATTTCCTTGATATTAAATCCTTTTAACACTTTCAACACCGGGAACCGCTCCGTGCGTGTCGTAGCAAATTATCACTACATACGTATTCGGGTTATTCTTCAGAAATATGTCTGCGGTCACCTTATTCCTCTGGCCCTTTTTCATACTAAATGTATGGAGACAGAGGAATAAGTCGCAGACATATTTCTGAAGAATAACCCATTCACACACCGTCATAAATTTTATAAAATTTAAGAGCGAAAGTGTTAAATAGCTTACCAGTGGCAATATAATTACGTGTTTTAGTGCATATAGTGTATTAATTACGTACTTGACTCTTAAACAACTCGAATATAATAATCAATCCATCGCAAAAATAAAGTTGACTAAAGTCGAGACTGGTCAGTCGGACACTCGAAAAGTTTATTTATTTCCCTAAATGAAAAACGCACTATGACTTAAATATAAACTAGAATCCATTATCAAATTAAAATTACAAATTTAGTAATTAGCTTAGCGTAAAGATGAAGCGGCACTCGGAAGTAAAGCAACAAAACAATCAAAACAAACCAAATGATACCTTCGTTTTTTGTACAATAACAACATTATTTTAGTAGACATAGTACAAACGAAGCCACAGTTAAGTGACCACCCATAGACTTTAACACATTGCAACAAAGTTGATATTCGTTTACAAGTATACAGTTAACAGTTTGTTCGATTGTATAAGGCAGCCAAACCAGTCATTCACAATTATCTCATCTATTATTGCGCAGTTTTTTTTCAATTGTTTTGTTTTTGCGGCCAGTCTACACCTTACGTTTACCATATACCTAATATATGTTTGAGTGTCTGAGTGCTGCCCATACAGGAATGTCAAGTTTGTCTATGCTTGACGTCTTTGGTTGCGATACAATAAAGGTTCTGTTATTGACTTGTCATTATATTGTATGTCTTAAAAACGATGAATTGATATGGATGGGGAATCGACGATGATGACGACGATGGGTGCTGGGGGACCAACGTTTGACTGCGAACTAGTGTCCGGCTGAAACTAGTTTTTACGGCCGAAGCCGAAACCGAATTTCGGCTTTGATCTCAGTTTCGGGTGAAACCAGAATCGAAACCGAAACTTTCATATAAGGTCATGTTTTCGTGGAAAGATGAAAAAATAACAATCACAATCAGTCAGTCTTCATCTTTAAAGAACATATTATTAATCATTTAGTTTCTGATATTTAGAGTAATCATTAGGTAATATAACTCATTATAACTTTTACATGAAAGAAACATTTTTGTCTCTTTATTGGTTTAATGCGGGTAATTTACACCACATTTCTATGTTACATATATAGATACAAGAAATCAAAGTACATAGAAAAATTAAATGGCACTCGCCTGTGTACAGACCGGGAATCGAACCTGAACCTGTGTAATGCAGTTCTCATAGATGGCGTTTAGGTTAATTCCTATTAAAACAGAATGGTGCGGGAAGTCAAAGTAGATGGCAAATTTGAAGGCGTTTTCTGAGTGTACGGTGGACGAATGGTTGAGTCACTGGGCCGGAAATCCAGAGGTACCAGGTTCGATTCCCGGTCTGTACACAGGCGAGTGCCATTTAATTTTTCTATGTACTTTGATTTCTTGTATCTATATATGTCATTATAACTTCTCATTTCAAATAGTTTATCTGTACTTTTTGAAAACAAGACTGTCCGATCGCAGTTCGAAACCAATCAAATTCAGTTTCGGTTTCGGCCGTAGTTTCGGCCGGGTGGCAGCCCAAACCGAAACCCGTTTTTTCCCGATACTAGGCCGAAACCGAATCCGAAATTGTCGGACTCTACTGCGAACTACTAGCTATGATACTTACTGCTAGTTGTGATATCCTGGCGGCTCGCTCTTTTACGTACGCTTCATAATAGTACATTACACAACTAGGGTGGTAATATAAAGAAAGGCTGAGATCGCAGAAGTTTGCGGCCCGAGCTGCAAGCGAGGGACGTAAATAGGCGATCGAGGGCTTTCTTTATTACCTCCCGTGTTGTGTACATCATTTTATGTCTACACTTGGCCAGAAAGCGGCTTTTTCCGTAAGCGCTGCGTGTAAACTCAGTATAAACTAGGCATACGTTGACAAAATAGTAATGTAGTGGGTTACCGATAAATTAAAAATTAACTCTATACTCAAGATGCATTGTTTCTTCATTAATACAATATAACATCCTTTTATTTATCGTTTTTAGATGCTTTAGTTCACCGGTCGGCAACCGCTTAGCAGCCAAGGGCCATATAGTAGCTAAGGAACGTGACGCGGGCCGCACTTTGTTAGTAATTTGTGATTTTAGACTATTGAACATGAACATGAACATAGGTACCACACCCAGCCAGGACGTTGCCTGACCCGGACTAGCCGGATACACCAGGGGGCACAGATTTGTAGGGAGTGACACGCTCTGGGATGGGAGGGGAAGGCCGACTAGCCGCAGCCGGTCGACCACAATCAACCGATTATGCAACCTTTAGCCAATATTGGAAAATGGGAGAGACAGGATAGAGCATCGGGGATGAGCGTTGATGAGTTGCAGCGCGTGCTCTCGTTGGCATCTTTGCGTAGCGGGTTCATGGTTGGTCTGTTGAAGATATTGTCGCTTGGGGTGCATTGGGGGCCATTTGTTGAACTTCTTCCTCTGATTCGCTGTCCGTTTCAGGTAGTTGGTAGATTTCTCGGGCTGCTGAGATATGATCTTCCTTGTTTGCTGCAAACTCCATCCAGTCTGAGCGGCTCCTGTTGTAGTATATATAGCATATCCTGCTCTAGGGTGTCTTTCCAGGTAAAGCATGGCCGACCCACTTTAAGTGTTTTCGCCTGGTGTCTGCGCGCCGCGTGCGGCAAGTGTGGGCATGGGCGTCTCAGGATGTGTCCGTGGTCCGTGGTAGCACAGTCGAAGGCATTTTATTCTTCGGAATATATTAAATTAACCGCAATACAAACCGGAATATAGGTCCGCAAGTGAGCGGTTCACGCGCCGCATGCGGCCCGCGGGCCGCAGGTTGCCGATCGCTGCTTTAGTTCATTATTGAGAATTTGAGAATAGTGGATCATGAAGGTAAAATCATATTTCCTAATTTTGTAGCATTTCATTTCATGTCAAAACATTAATTAATTACCTTCAGTACTACCTCAAACGAAAATAAACACAATAGTACTCAAGTCCAGACAAATACCTACCTAAAGATACATGAATCAAATGAAGATAATGTGTATTGACTTAAACGTGTCTCGGCATTATTAAAGCAAATAAGCATTTCTTTTACATAACCATGGACGTTATAACCTAGAAACATATATTTTAGGTAAACCCGAATATAATTAACTATGTTTTGTAATAAAATAACGTCTTTTCACCTATTTGAAGTAGGTTTATTCCGTTTTCCTAAAAGAACACTTTCAAATAACGTTTACTTACATAAAATAATTATCATCAATGTACGGTGAATGTTTTTGCTTAAAAACGACAAAAGTTTCATTCTCAAGCAAAAGTACGTACGTAAAGTCGTACATTACTGTCAATGTCAAATAGGGCCTAGCACTGGCCATAAGCTACTGCGACAAGGATGCAACTAAAATTTTTGTAGTTCAAAAGGAACATTTTGCCCGTAAATAATTTTTCTTAAGATTTATTACTAAAAAAAAATAAAAAAAGTTGAAAGTGTCCAGTCACTGTAAAACTATTATTTTTAATGAGTCAATTAGGGTGGGGCGCGCGGGGTGCAGCGGCCCCGTATAGATTTTTCTTTTTTCTTTCACTTCCTCCCGTTGCTACGCAGCCAAGGCCGCACTTCCGGCCCACCCTGTTTTTCCAGATTCCACGAAAACGCAGAAAAAAGTGACATTAATTAATTTGGATCTTAATTAAGGGCCCTTAAATAAAACGTAATTCGTTCGAGCCCCGGCAGATAACTTTTTTCAATTTGATGAGTATTTTCTACGTGATATTTTATTATTCTCAATTCCTTGCCAACTGTACTCGTATTAAAGGTACCTACTTTAACATAGTTGATAAGAGACGTTGCATCTTCTAGTCAGTTACATACGTCCATCATGCCTGATGATCGTGGTTGGTGGTCATTAATCACATACGAGAATAGATTACCGCCAATGTCTTCAGTCCATCGTGTCTCAGTATCAGTACATTGTAACTTAAATTTTTAAGTTGGTTCTTCTTTAAGTTTATCAGCATGCCGCCACGTGACTTTTCCATTCGGCATTTCCAACAACGATGAACATTTTCAAACTTTTTCGTGTAATGTGAAATAAAGTTTACGGGCTAGTGTTGGCTTCGCTTCAGTGTAAAATGTTTAATACCTAAGCAAATAAATAAATTAGATATTATTTTAATTTGGACACCGAGTCTATAAAGAGTAACTTATGGTTATTCCAGTTCATCCTCGTGATATAATAAAACTACCCGCATATTAATTGTCATTAGTGATATCACTCAATTGCAGGCGCAATAAAACACTATTACATAAAAGGGTGTATGTTAGTATTAAATCCTCTATAGTTACGATTTCCTGGACGTAAGGGACGAATGGTTGAGCTCAAAATACAGGGTGGTCCAAACCTTGACGTCAATTTTTTTTTTAAATTCCTCACATCGTGGGCTATCAGAATATATACCTTACCTACCCCATGTATGTTAGCCGATTTTTCGTAGTTTTCGAGTCATGAATTTTTAAACTTTTCTTTGCTAAGAAATTCTGATAGTAAAAAAATCTTGTTTTTACGATTTTTTTTATGAATTACTAATGTGGAAACTTTCCAGGATTATGTTACAAAACGAAGCATTCGAAAAAGTTCAACAGTTTTTTTTAATAAGTAAATTGCTTCACCGCAGTATTTCTTAGCACGGAAAAGCTTAAAAAATTATAACTCGAAAACTACGAAAAATCGGTTAACATACATGGGGTATATATTCTGATAGCCCACGATGTGAGGAATGAAAAAAAAAATTGACTTCAAGGTTTGGACCACCCTGTATAAGCTACTTTATATTACGGGTCAGCGATTACGCACGATTTTATAAGGTCGCCATGCATAACTTAAACTAGAGTCTGTGCGGAAAGAGAATAGGATTTAGATTTGGGGGCGCTCTAATGCTTTTGTACCGTATTTGCCATACTGGTTAGGTTAGTTCGGTTTTTCGCCACGCCTATTCTCTTTCCGCACAGACTCTACAGTAAGTTAAGGTGATTCGAGGCGGTCAGTTTTCCATACATACATAAAGAGGGTCATTGTTTGCTTCTACGGCATCAATTATGTTTGAATGAGTTTTATTTTACAGCTTGATACACTTTATTTGCGCGAAATGACACGAGACCTCTCAAAAAGCTAAATAAGTATATAATTTTAACAAAAAACGTCTAGTTTCAAATGATGGATAAATGGCGCTGATCTTTAAGGTCCAATTGCACGTTAATTCTGGTTTTTAGGGTTCCGTAGCCAAAATGGCAAACAGGGAACCCTCATAGTTTCGTCATGTCCGTCCGTCCGTCTGTCTGATTCTGATCTGTTGAGACTTCTTATGTCATTTTCGCAGACAAAATGTATGCAGCTATAAAATAAAACATACTTTAAACATAATTGGTGCCCATAATTGCTACTCCTTATGTTTTCATGGGCTTTTCTTTGGGCTTCGCCGCAGTCGGGTAACATACATACTTACGTACATATATACATATATACATACATACATACTACATACATACACACATACATACATTACATACATACATACCGGTCAAACACGTAACCCTCCTTTAGGCTTCATAGGTTTCGCACACAGTCGCTGCCGGGTGTCGGTGCAGCCCTGAGCTTGCCTAATGCATTAGGCAAGGAATAATAATAATTACCGCGAAACAAAATCGCGGAGTGAGACATGCCTGACTTTATGAATTGTTTGTCTGAGCGTACTGAAATCTGTTGTTTTGAGTTCTGTCGTCTCGTCGAGGGCCTTTGTCGTACACTAGAAGGTTACTTCTTCTAATTATGAATAAAGGCTAAAGGTTACTTTTCTGTTTCTATACTTACAATAGCGAAGTCGCCGTGCCCACGCGACTATTCTAATAAATAACTGCCTTTTTACCCGACTGCGGCGGAGCCCAAAGGAGGGTTATGTGTTAGACCTGTATGTATGTATGTCCGTTCCTATGTCCGCTCGTAACTCCTCAACGGCACAACCGATTTTGATAAATGATACACCATTAGATTCGTCTTGATGGCGCGAGTGTCACTGGGTATGAATTTCCTAAAAATAAACAAAATAGTGGATTTTATGCACTTTTAAAGTGCACCGCAGGTCGGGTTTTTAAGTAGGTGGTAGGTGGTCAAATGCCTGATATTAGGCAAGCCGGTAGGAATCGAGTTCTTTGGACGCCACGCTACTGGTAGCTATGGGATCATCTAAATTACACAAGATAAATTCACCGTGTTTGGGCTCATTTGATTCGTTTTTTACGAGCAGTTTGGGATTATACAAAAAAGTACAGATGGCAATAAAAGCTTGTATCAAAAATCACATTGACAGAAACTTATTTTGCGTATATGTCGCAGCCAACTGGTTTAATTAGCCATTTGGTTAACTGTCTATCCTTTTCACTAAACGGCGCCATTTAGAAACCTGCCTACCTGGCTGCCTGGATGAAATTTAGCCAATGCGTCAATATATCAATTAACGATATGTGAAAATCACATTTATTAAGAGATAAATAATATTTGGGTTTTTGCTTAGTGTTTAAATGTCTTAGAAATATACAATATATTTTTCTTATTATCCAACTTAATTATAATACAATCCTAGTTTCTTAACAGCGTTTGAACCACTGTCAGTTTTCTAGCCAAATTAACCATTTCCCTGATACGGATTATCATTTTCAGTTCATTTCTAGTGATTCAGCCATTCTACAAAAGAACCGACAGTGGTTATCAGAACCCACAGGAAAATGAAAGATGGCCACGCTTTAAGAGCTACTCTAGTACGAATGGTTAATTAAATCATTATTTTAATAAGATGATCAAGTGTTAGAACTCACGCACGTGAAAACAATCATAAAAGTCCGCTACGTCCCACTAAGCATACAACGTAATACATCCCAAACACTGCAACACAAGAAAAATACGTACGCCTACGACCCCGCCGTCGCCATGGTAACCCCGGGAAGCCTCAGTCACGTGTCACGGGCATTTCCGCTCTTTTTCTCGCGTTTTTTCCCCCCGGGCGGGGGCGGGATAAGGGGGGAGGGGGCTCGTGTACGCGACTTAATTGCGTCTGTGAGTGTGGTCCGGAGAAATTAGAGCGTGGGTAGAGAGAGGACAGAGGGAGCCTTGTTTGAAAAAAAAAGTAGAATGAATTGCCCATTTTGGACTAAATGACCGCTTCAACATCGGCATTTTTTGACCGATCATGATTTTTATTTAATTTTCATTAAGTAATTTAAACATCTTTAGAAATATATTGTTTATTCAGCACAGAACTAAATGTTTTATGTACATTTAAAATATAATTATTCTGATGAAAATAAATAACCCATATAGAGGTAATTTAGCATATTAGTTTATAATAATCCTTAGTAAATGTTTTACTTATCAATATCAAAACCTTTTAAAAGTACAATACATATATGTAATCTATACAATTGTTAGATTACGACATAGATGCGTAATTTAAATGAGATTACGTTACTATACCTAAAGGTTTTTCCGTTTGCCCTGAATTAAGTCAATATAATTCAGCAATTATCCAAGATAATTTAAATTCTGATTGGCTGAGGATTACACTAACAAGGTTTTTCCAAAAAGTAATATTTACTTCTAAAAACACACATTTTATATACAATATTAGGTGGGCATTTTTATTTTAAAATCTACGGTCAGGCGAAACTTAAACTATGTTCAAATACTGTCTAACCTGTCAGTTCGTGTCGAAATGTATGGAGTTTGGCACTAATCGTCAGTTCTGTGACGACCTGCTAACTGTCAGTTAAGAACGCACTTTAAATAAAAAAGCCCAGGTGCATTAATTAAATAGCAGAATATACATGTTTCTGTGTTTTTTTGAGATTTCTCATGTTCTTTTGCGCAGACAAAATATGTCAAGCAATATAATAAAAAAAAACTTGAATCTGATGTCGGTAAAATCGATCGTTAACCTTCTTTTGGTTTTTATCGTGAACCGATCTAAGCGAACCACTTCTTTTAATAATATAGCACAATAAATGAAGGGTTAAAATAAGCTTTTATTCGATTGATATTATTTATGTCGCTCAAAACAATTAAATATGTCAAGTATTACCAACAAAGGTCACATGTATATAATTACTTGTATAACAAGTACATAAAGCAGCTAATTACGCTACACAACAGATAAGAACCCTATATAGGTACTTGCAAATTATACATTACGCTACTTTGTTTACTCCGGGATGCCAATTAGTGGTCGCGAACTAATTTAATTGTATTGTATTACGTCTACGCTTACCTATTTGTTATTTCGGCTTAGTCAATAAGTTTCCTCAAACTTAATTCAATACCATATAGTATAATACAAATTCAAAATTTCGATAACTATTTTATTTATTAGCTTATATTTTGTGGGATATTAAATTGTATATAATATTTTCTTGGAAAATGTCAAGTGGTATTTCTTAAATATATTATAACTAATGATAAAATAAATAACTCATCATTTTTTACCAACAAAATGTCACTTTTGTCTTGTTGGACTATCATGACATCTTATAGTCAGTTAAGTATCTGACAATACTAATATAATACTAAAAATACTTCTTTGACATCCATAAGCCAAAATATACCTAAGTAGTACCTTTTGCATATGCACGCAATTGCACTAAAAAAAATATTTTTAGATAGTAATAATTAAAAGTTCCCTAAAAACAAAAGTGAAAACATCCAAACCTCCCTGTATCGCTAAGTACTCTGCGCCGCTTGCACCAGAGTCCCTGTAACATTTCTTTTTCGTGAAAATCTATTTATAACTAGGGCAGCTCGTGCTTAAGGTTACACGATGCAACCCCGACTGTCGGCCCCACGAGATAAGGTCCAAAATCGCTCGGCGGGCGAAACTGCGTAGATACTTATACATTTTTTCCCATAGTGGCTCTATTATATTGATTAGTAAGCCCCCCTTCCGGGGGGAAGTGTCTTTTGTGCGATTTTTCTCGGCTTTCCTTTGTTTTTCATCTTGTACTCAGCTCGGGAGCTGAAAATGTGAATGAACGGGAACATAACAAAGTTGTACGCCTGGAAAGAACCTAGGCGCCGGCGGTATGATTAGGGCCTTTGTTTTGGATCTATGTTGAACACGTACTACTAAGTTAATTCCAAATAACTTCAACTACGGTTTAAAGCATTGTAATTAGCTTGTCACGGGAATTGCCTTTGAAGTAAGTACACTGATTCTATTTTACTTGGTAGACATACTTATAATAGAATATAAAATCGCGTATAGCTGCCATATAGTTAACTAACATTTCGTAACACAAGAATTGTATACTTAGTAAGAAACATAAACAATATTCTAGCTTTTAGTACTTTGCCAATGGATACAGTCATACAGCAAAAAACTCTTAGTGTTTTCGAGACTGATCGCTGCCATGACACTACGACATCTAGCCAGATGTCGTAGTTTCATGGCAGCGATTTCATGGCTTACCTCTATTAAACTGGAGCTTAAGCCATCTAGCTAACTGCTTTCGCGAAGTGGCCTGCCAAGCGTGGCGATAACGGCCCGGCCCCCCAAAGATAATCTTCTTTGGGGGAGGCCTATGTCCAGCAATGAATGTATTTCGACTGATAAAATACCTCTAAGCGAACTGTGCCTTCGTTTGTAATCTTATTAGTATCAAATAAGCAAATCCAAATAGACATCGCGTATCACAGGTGGCTTATTGGATACATATCAGCCACTCTAGAAATCGTGACCAACAGCATTCTCTATCTAAAGTCATCAATGACTCGAAACAAATTTGCACCACGGGAATCCCCAGCAGAAGTCTCACACGCGCGTAGACACGCACACATGAATAGGTGTTGTAATCACGTAACGCATGCTGCTGGTAAAACTTGAAATCAGACTAATTGCACTATCTGTAGATTATACGATTCGCTTCGACTTTATGTTAAAGGAATTCGAACAGTAATTTGTATGTCATAAGGTTTAAATTGGTGATAGCTAAAAACGTTACTTTAATCGTTTTGTTCTCAAGCAGTTAATCAGTTCATATCAACTCTTGATTATCTATATCACAGATATTCAATCTAGCCGCGACATAGTACGTATTTTGATAGTTCTATATTTTAATCATAATCATTTATTGCATTGTTAAATACATAAAGTGATACTTTAAAGAAATGAAAGTTTGTAATTTACGTCATTATAAAGAAACACTTTAGTCGATGCTGACATTTATATTTTTCATGCGTGTCAAATGATATGTATCTCGTCTAATTTAGAATCAGTGCCCTAATTTTTGTATTGAAAACAGTGAAATTGTTATTTTTATCGTAGAAAACAAAACGTTCTAAACCTCTATGCCCTGATTATACTTAATATTTGAAAGTAAAAATAGGCATAATATTGTAGCATATTATATAAAACAGTTACTTACCTATTTCTATATTGACAGAAAGAATACTAGGCGTATATAAATATATTTGCTTAGTCACAGAATATTCACTGCGTCTGATCCCAATCTAATAAGAATCTTATCTGCAAGCCTATGATGATACGTTTATACGTAGCGTAATTATGATAAAATATGTTCCGTTTCTCTAGCACCACTAGCCAGAAAACATAAACCTGCTCAGTTGTTTGACTACTTCGATGACAAATTGTTCGTCTGTCAGGGTTTCTTAAAGTGGGCCCATGACATGATTGCCAGGGGTCCACAAGCTATTCAGTTTACTCTTAACTTTGTTTTATTTTACTACAAATTTCTTCAACAGGGGTCCGTAGTAGTTTGAATTCTGAGAGCCCCATTACTGTCAAAACTGTAAGAACCACTGGAGTCTATATTAATTCGATGTTAGCGTTTATCTATATTTAAACTAAATATCTCGTGATTGGTGAAAAGACGTGTCATTTCTGTACAGTCAAGTTGGAAATTAGGGAAATCTCTTTAATAAACGTCGTGAAATTCTTGACAGTTCCGAAGTGTCTGCAACATGATGATGACGTCAGGTGCGCGGGCGCCGGCGGCGCGCCAAGTCTGGGTCCTAAAACCAAAATGAAGTAACTTGTAAGAAACTTAAACTTGCTTAGTACCTTTTTCCGTTGGGATAGGTTACAAGGTGATGTGCACATTGAACAGATATATAAAAACATTTAGCAGTTGTATGTCTCAATTTGTTCGTTTTGTTTTTGTATGTTAATTACTGATGCTTTTAAGATATTCGTGTTATGTGACTTACGAGTATGTTTATTCGATAATTATGTTGTTGAATAATGGAACATAATAACAATGACATAACTATTATCTTATCTCATAAAAAATACGCTGGTTTCCCACTAGAACCTGTATTCTTATTATTATCAAGTACTTAATTAAATTCAAACAGAAATTTCTGATGAGAAATGCTAACTTTAGGAATACATAATATGTTAATAAGTGTGACCCAGTAGAAAAACAATAATTCACCACTATGTCGCAGCCTAAGCCACGCCTATCTTACAGCGAATAAAAACGCAGCGACAGCTTTATAAACACACACATAGCGGCGTGAGAGCAAGCGAGACGGCATGAGGAAAACGTGAAAATAATTGTAAGATAAAGATGATACACATTATCAGTGCACTAGTATCAATTAATTCACACTTACTGTATCAAAATGTGTATAAGTAGATAAGTACACCTTTATTTATACATGTTTCTGGATTTAGAGATAACACGTCATATTTATTCAATGGTTCTTCGACGATTTGGCGTAATGAATATCTGCGCTTACTATAGTTGATAACACTAGATTATCATACAGCGACATTTGACATATAAATACATATACAGGATGGCAAAAAAAAATATATGGGCCCTGGAAGGGAACTACCTTAAATTCTTTAGTCAGCTCATTTGGAAACATTTCTTTATTTTTAAAAAGATGCAAAACTGCATTAAAAAATGTTCTAAAATTCGCTTGTCTCACCCGGGAATCAAACCAGCTAAAAATTTAAAAAATAAGCACTTACTATTTTATTCTACTAATCGATAGGACTATTGTTCAGGATAAAATCTTTCTAATAAACATTTGGTCTTAGAAGTGAAAAAAATCATGAAATTTATCATTAATTTTATTTTACCATCAATTACAATAGAGGCCAAGAGAATTAAAAAAAACTTTTATTAATTCTCTTGTTTCCTTTAATTAAAATGAGTTAACTAAAGGATTTAAGGTAGTTCCCTTCCAGGGCCCATAATTTTTTTCCATCCTGTATATGTTACATAGACATATATATGTTGACATCTCGTTCTGAGAAGTAAAGAACTGGTTGCAGGGACTTTTATAGCTGTGATGCAAGGCCAGCGTATAAACATACTATGTGTATGTGTGCGAACCTCATTTTATTAGCGAGCATTGTGTATGTTGTTGTGCAGCCGTTAAATTAAAAAACTAGTTCGAATTTGGAATGTCTACCTATATGGTCTTAAGCGTTAAATCTTTGTATTCTCTAATATTTCTGCCAAAGATCTGTACCTACTTAGTTGTAGACTCCATCGAGTCCTTTAAGAATTTCAATTCCACTAAACTGGCAAAATGTTGTTACTTATTTTGTAAATATTGTATAGTGCTTCTTATTTGCGCGAAGATAGCTAAAATTAAGACATTCCGAAGAGCCGAAAAGCGAACTACTGTCTTCAGAATGCAACGTTTAATCTTCACAATCTTCACAAAAACAAGCTTCTTATGTTTGTTTGTCGAATATTTTCTCCGAATACCGCGAACTCGCACGCAGCGTGAATTTTAAAAATAACTCTTCGTTGACCGAATTTAAGTTCTAATTCGTTTGAAACAGAGTTGGTTTTTAATCGAACTGGAGAAGATATTATGAGTAGCCATTGGCAATACTGTGCCAATTTGAGACTACAGAAATATCGACTGTCTCTCTCGATGGCGATGGGACTTTGAGTGAAAATCAACGTTTTTTATTTATTTTATGAAATTTATGCAGTATACTATATATACGCACTATTACACACCTAGGGCAATAAAATAATCAATGAATAAGCCAGACCACAGGCGTTTGTGGCCCGAGATGTAAGGTGAGAGCCATAAACGACCATGCGATCTATGAAATTTTGAATTACCACTTGGGGTGTGTACATCAATTTACTTCATTCCAATCTGTAAGTTCTATTTACCGTTCACAACTTAGAGAAGAAAATCACACTCCCTGGCCAGGGAAAGAGGTAAAATTATGTAGACAACACGAATGGTAATGAACGAATGAATGAAATGAATTTGGTCATTACCAAATTCCTTACTTTGTCTCTAGGGTCGCTAAAGATTTCATGTGTGGTAGGTCACATTGCAATAGATAACTATAATCATTGAGTTAAATCGAATATACATACAAATATTGTTGAAGTTACCATTGCAAGGTACACGCAGTTCCAGCTACTGATAACAATAATCAATAGTTATGTAAACAGGGCTGTCAGATGATTAAAAATTGTTCTTAGTAATGTTTTAATAAGCCTTTTTCTTTGTTTTATATGCTAGTTATCTGTAACGGTGTAATGTTATCCATATTGCAGTGATATATCTGCAATAATACACACAAACATAGTTTTACTTTTGCAAATCCTCCGATAGAAGACATTTTCTTCTATTAGATGACTGGTCAACGATTATGAATGTCATTTTTAGTGGTTAGAGCGGTAGTTTCAAGTCATTTGGATTTTAAAACCAATGCCAAGAATGTTATGACATTTTAATACCAAAAAAACAAATCCAAGCCCTTTTCGACACGTCACTATTACACCGAAATATTGCGATAGGAGTGGGCGACAGCAGTTGGATATGCGCATCAGCTAATCCTTCGTGGGCGACGAGTACACGTGGGAGTACGTACGCATTTTCTTTACCGACTTGTAAAACCTAGAAGAAACGGCAATAGCGGCCTCGGACTATATTCTATCCTTTTAGGTATTCAAAAAAAGGTAAACGCTTGACTCGGCTCGTTCAGCCAATCAAAGTAACGTTTTGTATCTGTGGCGCAAAACTACTGGCTGAATGACTGGAGTCACGTGGTTTTTTTGTTTACCTTTCTTTAAATACCTAAAAGGACAGACTATAGGTACGTGAAGTCACGATCTACAGAGGGTTGGCAAAAAAAACTAGATAAGAATTGCCGCAAATCGTACTAAATAGGAAAAGCTTCTCTCCAGCCGCGGACTAAAATAGGCCGTGAGTTACACAAAGCAAACGGCAGACAATATGGACTTGGACTTATTGCTAAATAGGGATCCCTTCAGATATTTTTAGTGGTAGTATCATTGTCCTTTAACTTCTAGGGCCAGCCCTAGTAACTGTGTACCGTTAAGTAGAGGGCAACCTCTGATAAGGTATCAGTTATCAAAGGCGCCAGCTAGGGCCTATTAACATGCCCATTAAAAGGGACATTACCTACTTACAGCCGTAATTACCGTTATTCCTATTAAAATGCATTTTGTGTCATTTAGGCATAATTCTAAGAAAAATCCCTATAGCGCTATGTAGGAACTCCCTACAAAGTAACAAACGCCATCTTTTGATAATTCATGTCACATCAGTACCTCTAGCACAACTGTAACACGCGACTCTTTGTCGCGCGACAAATGTTACCTATCTCTTTCCACTCAATATCGTGTGACAGTGACAGGTGATGCTCTGTCGCGCGAGAAACGAAGTCGCGGCCAGTTATGCTAGACGTACAGGTCGAAGCGTCAGGCTGGAAAAAAATATCTGCTTTTTTCTACACTTTTAGGTACGTAAGTACAAAATGTGTTGTGTTGGTACGAGATCTTCGGTTTGCGATAGGTACCTACAACTCGCACTTTATGTATATTATATTTATTTATAGTTATACGTTGTTATATGTTGTGTATTATAGTTACACCGAAAGTACCTACTCATGTACTTAATGACAAACACTGTATTGAGATGCATACAATTTTGCCATCACACCAGATTTTCAAAAGTATATGCATAAAACATTTGCCATATGAAACCCGATGACGCATGAGCATGACATACATACATGCAAAATACGAGTTTCACGTGTGTAAACAACTTTAAACCTGTTGCAAGTTCACTCCCCCCCGCTAAGATCCTCCCCTCCCCCCTTTAAGTCGCAAAACGTGATGTAGACCCTCGAAAACAAGTTTTTTGGTAGCTTTTTGTTATGACAACAAGCATATATGTACATATGTGGAGTTGCATATTGATTTGATATGAATGACCTTTGCAAACTCTAAGTCGTCAGACTGTCCAGGATCTAAATTTCAGTACTGGTAATCTCTGTATGCTACCCGATCTGTAGGCTTATGATGCTACGCTTTGTCGCGTGATAAATAAATGATAAAGCATCCGTCACTCTCACACACTATTTGTCAGAACGTGCCGGATGCTTTATCATTTATTTATCGCGTGACAAAACGTAGCATCATAGCTACCTATATTTACGTTTTAGTACTATGGGACGTTTTATTAAAATGTGTAGTAACAAAAAATAAGCTACACGTCCCAGTGCTTGACACGTTAATGCCTAATAGTCGACATCCTGCCGTCACCTCTGACTGGCTTAACGGTCAATATGGCGACTACTGGGATACTGTCGAGCACTCAGACGTATACAAGCAAGAAACGCAATTTCAGAATGAATTTTGGCTATTTAGAAATCATGTTGAATACAACATTTCTTAATGAAAAGTAAATAAAACACATGTCAACTAAATGCTAATAAAACACAACAGTCCTCAACGGTAACGTCGGAAAAACATCACGAATTCACGACTCGTCTTGAATCATAGAGAAAATAGCCTAAATCGAGGAGAGTTTCAACTACCTATCTGACTAAAAGTCATAATGCTGCGTTTACGAAAAAGATCATTGAACCGTGCATGGTGCATTCCGTATCTATACATATGAAATGTTCACTAAAATAACGATGAATGACCAACATTATTGACATTTCCAGTAATTATGCCATTCGGACACACAACGTATACATGTGCGAATGACGTATTTACTTAAAAAGTTAAAATTAAGATATATTTGTGCGTTCATCATTATTGCAGTGGTCCCTTCATACCATAAAATTGTAGCAAGATGTTTGTGCGCATATCACACAAATACTATCGGAACGATTTCCATAAAATTCGGTAAACAGATAGATAATGATGCTGGTTAAAACATATGATACTTTTTACCCGACTAAACTCAAACAAAAAATACATATTTAACTTGTTTCACCACGAATGGAGTTGCGGATGGATTCTCTAGTTATTAATATACGCTCTGGTAACAATATACTGTAGTTAGTTGATAACGTTAGGTTTAAATTGTTTTGTGGTTAATTATGGGATGGCCAGCCACTTCCCGTAAGGGAAAACCAGATCACATTTAACGTTTTCCTCCCGGTTTTGTTGAGGGATAAATACTATGCTGTACCAACGGCACAATAATGAGCTATTTTTAATTAATTACCTATCAGTAACAATTAAACGGTCCTATTCAGAACGCGGAAAGTCGTTGGACATGAATACGGCTATACTGAGCTCTAGACTCAACACGTCATAAAAATATGTGATCCTAAGGTATCAATAAATCAAAGAAATGCAGCTTGCATTGTATCGTGACATATGCATACGTCCTTATCGCATTATGGCAAAAGAGCTTACATAATTGAGACGGATTTTCATGTCGATCAGTTCTTTAAAAGTTTAATTTGAACTCGTATCATCATCTCGAGTCCCACTTCCCCTAACTTCAGAGCGAATAAAATGTCACCAATTTCACCAGCATTGCGCACGAGTCGTTAACCTTAAGCATGCGCACTGATTCACAAATTTGGATGCGCGCGGCGTCCGGGCGAGGCCGCGCGCCGGCCTTGCGCGCCAGGCCAAGGAGCCGACGTGACACGCATCCAGCCTCCTAACCTGACCAGAACCTTCGTCAAAGAAGGCAACTGAATCCCTTTAAACTAATCCGGACTGTATTCTCGTGACTTTCTTCTTTCCTTTTTGAAAGACAAAGAGCAGTTGAAGCTGACTGATTTTTAGAAACCGAACATGAACAGAATCGGGGCCGAGGTTACGGAGGAAGGTTCCTCCGTAACCCGTAAACTGGTCCAGCTCATATTGGAAGTTAAAATTCTATAGGCCCCAACTACCCTCTTCCCAATTTGCAGGAAGATTGGACAAACGGTGACCGATAGTGAACATACAAATTTACCAAATTAGAACTATACATCGCCGACTCATAGACTTATTCACTTCGTTCGCTTAGTTAGTCTATAAGTTCAGTTTCAGACTTGAGGTTTTTGTTGAAGTTATTGTTGTGGGTTGAATCATTTTCTTTCAACTATTTCTTCGATTTGTTTTAAGGATCACTCAAAAGTCTAAAGGACTAATAATATCCTCTCATTAAAGACGCCATCTCCAATCAGCCTCTAATGTTTACCTTTATTGTAGTTGATCGGCTTTGCAGATACCGCCAGTGCTCATATTGGCATAAATTACCGGTATTGAAAGCCTTCACCACCACGACCACCATCAATCGATTGTTAGCGTGTTTTAAAGTATTGTTTGTTATATTCCCATCTTCAGATTCAGACCTTCATGATCAATCGTGACTTTCTTGCTAATCGGTCTCGTTTCTCGATAATCGTCTTATAACGAGCATTCAGCGTTACTATTGCGTTAAGCACTTTGTAATCAATACTGTCAAGTGTTTAACCGTTAGCCAACTGTATCGCAATCAGGATGTGCACTGACATCTCGTTTAGAGGGGCAATCACGGCGGCACGCCACTGTTTGCCATAATACAAACGAAACAGTGAAAAAGAAAATTCACGCGTCCACTGCAGAACATAAGTCTTGAACAATGACTGGTTACGTGCTTTTTGCCTCTACCGACGTTAAAAATTGCTCTCAGGGTTCAGACTTGAGACAGAATTCCGGTAAGACGCTGAGATACTGAGCTGGAGATCCAGTGTTACCAGGTGCGATTTACTGTACAAGATTGCCCTCTGCAATATTCCTTTCGCGGCGGTACAAAACTCATACTTTTTGTACGACTACTCATCATAGTAATATGTACTTGTACTTGGTAGGGTTTCAGTACCAATGCTATTCAATACAAGTTTTATTTACGATTACGGTCTATCATAAAACGAACCACAAGGCTAAGGCTGCGCTTAAGCGGTGTCTCCATCCAGCATAGTAGATGAACAACGAATCATTTTCAATGTATGATAGTCTTGATGGATGTTATCATGGATACATACACTTATGAGTATTTTTAGGGTTCCGTAGCCAAAATTGCTAAAAAGGAACCCTTATAGTTTCGTCATGTCCGTCCGTCCGTCCGTCCGTCCGTCCGTCCGTATGTCACAGGCATATTACTCAAAAACTACAAGACGTATACTAATGAAATTTGGAATATAGATGTCTTGTAGATGCCGCTACTAAGTTTGCTAGTTAAATAATAAAAATAAAAAAATCTAGGGGGGGCACTCCATACATGTAACAGAAGCTAAAAAAATTTTTTTTCAGCAAACGTCAACGTGAGGTACATAATTCGATAGTTCTTTTAAAAACATTATAAGGCTTGTATATACTTTTTTTCGATTTAGTGAATACTTTCGGAAATAATCGCTCCGAAAGTTGCATAAATTGTGTCCCCCCCCCTTTAACTTTTGAACCGTAAATCCAAAAAGTATGAAAAAAATCAGGAAGGTAACGCTTAATAAATACATTCAACGAAAATTATTTTGAATAGTAACGAATAAACCGTTTTGAAGTTATTGCCGAAAAACTTTTCAACCAAAAGGTTTTAAGTGCCATTGATTTACACGGCATTTAAGACCTTTTGCCAGTTGTTTATTTTTAGCTTTATTTTTATCTGTAGCACATTTCCTTGTAGTTATGGCTATGGAACCCTACATTGAGCATGGTCCGACATGCTCTTGGCCAGTTTTTTTAAATGTTTTTGTAGAAGAAAGAGGACTGTTGATTTAGAACCATTCCATACTCACACGGCCGATAAAATTTGTAGTTTGCTTACTAATATTGATATAAACATTCACGATTTTCACTCATTATCCCCCTTCGCGACCGTCCATGGTCCCTTCGCGACCGTCCATGGTCCCTTCGCGACCGTCCATGGTCCCTTCGCGACCATGGACGTCACGGCACGTCCGAAACATCGAGGTAATAGCATGTTTTTACGCGATTAAGTCCCGTTTTGTTATAGTAGTTTGCTTATTGTTCTGATATTTACACTCATTATAATCGTTATTTCTATGAATGTATTAAATACTTGCCTACTAAATTTTGTGCTGCGATAACGTATGATACAGATAAATAAAAATACATGATGATGATAAGATAACCTTTAGAAACCTAATGTTAGTCATGCTTCTAAATATTTGATAAGAAACGAGATTACTCATTTTATATACTAACTAAAATCTTAACAGTGACTGACAAATGAAGCTGAAATCGTGGAAAATAATATAACAGCTAACTTGAGACGGGTAAAAAATATACTAAGGACTGAGCCGGCAAACTAGGTGTTTGCTTTTCCATTGGTGCTCAGTTAGCACCTGATCGTTGCATACACACCTCTAGCACAACTAACAGTGACTGTGTCAGATCATGCTCTGTTGTGCGACAAGCTATGTCGCTGTCAGTTGTGCTAGACAGTAGACAGCCAGGAGGCGTATGATCCTACGCTTTGTCGCGCTATAAATAAATGATAAAGCATCTGTCACGTTCTGACAAATAGTGTGCGAGACGGATGCTTTATCATTTATTTATCGCGTGATAAAAAAGCATAGCATCATAAGCCTACAGGTGTAAACTTTACATAACCGACTTATAAAATAGTAGGTTGGTTCTTATTTTAAAATGGCGCGATAGATTACACCTTTGCATATCTATCTAGCATAAATTTATTTTACATTTGGCTTTGGCCATCCTTATAATATTATTATATAGTATTATACGTCACCCCAGGCCGTAAATGACCTTTTTCTGCCCCCTAAGTGCAGAGAAACGCCCATTTCGTGACCAGGGGAACTCGTAAAATTATGTACAGTCGAGTTCATTTACATCTACACACTATTGTCAAGAGCATAAAAGCGTGTTTAGATATTTTTGTTCTGTTATATGTGTAGATGTAAATGAACTCGACTGTACCGGTAATAAGAAAGCCCTAGATCACATAGCGCCCTCATTTACTTGGCTTTTCCGGCCACACGTGCAATCTGGGTCGTTATTATTTTACCGCCCGTTGCGTATAATATAATATTATGAACGTCCGATAAGTTTGTCAGGTCCCAGCGTCCGAGTGACGGCGCGACTAGTATTCCTTGACGCAGCGGCCATTATCTGGACACTTTGCATCAGAACTTGACACGGTTATGCTACATCTGCGCTTTAATGGCCAGTAAATTACATGAGGAGGCTAGTTATTACCGTCTTGTTGAACTTGACTCGGTTGCGATTGTTTATGTTATTGAGATGCTGTGGGGTGGGTTATAGACATACCTAAGTAATAAAATGTTTTCTCAAACACTCCCTCAATTCCCTCATTCGTGAACATAGAAAATATTTGGCAAAGGCCAAATATGACATAAAAGCACCCTATGATACGTACTTGTATGGCATATGGTGCTTTTTTCTGAAACTGAGAATAGTACTTGCTTTGCGTGTGACGTGTGTACTTTAAATAGAGTTTGGTTACTGTAATTTGTCTTTTTTTTCGGCTTCTCCCTTCTAATCTACCTCTAAGTTTTGTAGGCACTCTTCAGCATATCTGTAGGTCATGATTGCTTGAAATAAAATGGTCACTTTCGTCCGTGTTCAGACTAAGGCAGTCCTTAGTGAAGTTGTCCCGGATGCTTCCGCTGTATGTCTTTCTGTATGTCTTGAGTAAAGCCAAATGTATCGATTGGTGTCTAGAAAGTTCGGCTTCATTCCTAAATATTCCTAATGCATCTGTAGTGCTTACTTCAATAGTGTCGGTCACGCGCCTGCCTTCGAGATGTCGTTTATGACATTGTGTACATTGTCCAAGGACCCATTTAATTTATTATTATCTATCTACTGTGTCGGTCGAGGTTGGCTGTCGTCACTTACGATGACATAAGGTTACAATACAATGCATACACTTTTTACTGCACCCTAGAAATTACATAAGATCCTTAATTTAAATACGGTTATAGAACAAAATGGATCTTATTGCTCAATAGCGATCTCTTCTAGACAATCTTTACGAACAACATTTCGAGAATACATATTCATATTCGTTTAATGCCTTATGTTGTAGAGATACAGGTCTTAAAAATATTTACCTACATGCTTCCAACATAAACCCTGCAAGGGCATTGCAATATTTGCAATATACTTATTCGTAGATAAATATAATCTTCTTAGTAACAAATTTTCGTGATATGACTCCTTTTATGTCTATAATCATCGGTATTTATTTAATTAGAAGGATACAATTTCATATAATATGTTATTAATTTAAAACTAAAACCTTAAAGTAAAAATCAATTATAAATATTAAGTAGGTACTATAACAATTATAACTATTACTAAAAATCTAGTCCCAAAGTCCCGGTGGCATTGTGCCGAGAATGTTGGCATCGCGATTCAGCGAGGAAATCCTCGCTGAATCGCGATGCTCTTTTAAATATTTTGAGTTTGGCCTTTATTCTATTCGACACATAAAAATCATATAGGCACATGTATGACCTTTTAACCTTTAGCTCTTTTTGTCTGCCGACAGTTTTTGTTTGTAATAGAGCTCATATTTTTTATAATCGTGGTTTTAGCTCATTATTTTTTATCTCACTTGCAAGGAAGTTTTATCGTGTGGTCGGATTTCCTTCGATAACTTTTTTACTTCAATTATTCATATCGTTTTGTTATCGCGTTCTCATTAACTATAACTTTACATAAAAGATGCCATGATTAAACACAAAGAAAAAATAATTTCCAAATGGCTGCTGCGATACTAATATTTTATGAAAAAAAACATTAAATAAGAGGCTAAATCACAATTACACGGCTCGAAGTTCGTATCGTGGCAAAATGCAAAGTCGTACTACGATGCGGTTTTGTCGATTGTGCGATTCAAACTTAAAAAAAAATCAATAAGATGAGCACACCGACATCACATCGTACAACGACGCGACATCGTGTCATATAATGGTGTTATGGGCCTAAAATGATTGATCGCGATTCAGACTGAGAATCGAATCCAATATGTCTCACTGGTTTACTGCTAGACCACTAAACCATCAAGCAATTTCTAAGATGGCCTTGCAACGACTTTTATACTCATTAAAACAATTCTGGTGTGTCATATAAAGTCGCCATCAGATATATCTGAGCTGTCAGTGTACTCATAAATATCTGAACACGGCTCTAATGCTATGAAAATAGAGCCGTGTTCAGATATTTATGAGTACACTGACAGCTCAGATATATCTGATGGCGACTGTACAATATTATTGATTCCCAAAGAAGAAGACAAGTACATTCAAAAGGCACAACCCTAATCTATTCCTCTCTCTTTCCAGGTTCGTCAAACCCGATGAAGTGGCGAAGTTGTGGGGCAAGATGAAGCAAAACGACAACATGACTTTCGAGAAGTTCAGCCGCGCCATGCGGTACCATTACCGGCAGTCTGTCCTCGTCTCTGTGCCCACCGCGCGACTTGTCTACCAGTTTGGCCCCAAGGGCCCAGACTTCAAGACAGACAACCCTAACTTCAAAGTGAAATCAGAATTGGACAATTACGAAATGTACTCTTAGTTTAAGATTAGTTAGGGCTGTAGCCTGATTCGAGATGCGCTAGATTAGTACGTTGTGATAGGTTACGAGGTTTGAGGGCTGCTCGGCCAAGGCCTTCCACGATAGACTAAGTAACTCAGGGACATCTTCTACAGACAGTTGATGATAATTAAAGATACAGTAGAACCTAGTTAAGTCGAAACTCGAGGGAAACGTCAAAATTTTGCGAGTATACTAATTTTCTACTTACAATGTTTCGACTTACAGAGGTTTAAATATAGCTCCCTATTCAAATTGTACTATTCGCTATTAGGAGTGAGTTTCTTTACTTAGTGCTGTGGCCCTATTTTACAATGTAACCAGCAAACAGGTATTATAAAGGCGTAAAATTGCTAGTGATGTAATGTGATGGTGCCAACACATTTTCTATTGTTATTTATTTTTGCATCTGTTGAAGAGTTAACAGCGTTGTGAAAGATAGGTATGCAAGCCACACATCTAAAATGACGTAAAAGTAATTAAATTAAAACATTTTGTATAATCGTCTATCGTGGGAGTTAGTGACTGGCTAAGAGTGAACCCGCTAGATAGGTGTTTTCAGAATGTTTTGGGTGTGTTAGAACAGAGTCCCGTGTCCGGCTCGTGCCCGGTTGTGTCCAGCTGTGCCTGACACAAGTCCGGTTATGTCCGGCTGTGTCCGGCACGTGTCTAGTTGTGCCCGGCTGTATCCGGCACGTGTCCGGTTATGTTCGGCTGAGTCCGGCACGTGTCCGGTTATGTCCAGCTGTTTCGGTTGTCCAGGCCTGGAGTGCGGTTTGACCCGTCAATTATTAGAACGCCCGACTTGTTGAATGTCCATATTAATTTTTAATCGTAATTAAGTATTTTTACGAACGGTTTTTATTAAGAGCTTCGGTCGGACTCGAAGGTTGTTCAGACGAATTTTTGATAAAGTATTTTTGATGTTTTGATTGTTGTTAGCATTTTATGATAGTCTTAAGCTCAGTTGAACAAGTACGAACATTCCAATTTATTTATACTTGTATACGTAAGCTATTTGATAAGATCCAGTTTCCGATTAAGTTCGAGTTGCCATAATTAGTTGTTAAGCAATGAATGTACTTAATTTTATGTTTGACCTTTAGTTATTTTGTGTGAGCGATCATTGGCATAATTAATCGTTAATTATTTCAATCGTTGGTAAGCCTCGTCTTCTCAGTGTTAGGTAAGATATTGAAATTATTTTTTATTGAGAATCGCCGTCGTGCAATAAGGAAATTATGACATGAAAAAGATCTGCTAGCCAAAGATTAGTTTTGACAAATTATTACTTAATGTTTTTAAGGTTAACAATAAAGTATATTTTTTTGACAAGTTTAACATTTTTTAGAGTTAGTTTTGCGACTCTCAGGCGATTGCTGTGATGTAAGATAAAACTGAATCATTTCCTGTAAATAGTTCTTTTCATTAAATGTGTCATCTTGATTCCATTATTCTTAACTACCTAATTCAGGTCTTCATTTTTCTAACAAAATAAATTATTTCATTAGATTAAGTTATGTCCTTCTTGGATTGTTTGATGTGAAGTGTAAAGCGTTGCAACTGACAGTACAAAACTGTGTCTTTACAAAAGTTGTATGATGATGTATGAACAATTTATGTATGATACTGTGCAATGGCGCACAACACGCCTAATTAAAATATATTTACACTATAAAAACCTAGTTTAAAATTACTATCAAATATGATAGAATACATTTTTCGTTCCATTTTCTCTGATGTTAAAAATTGTATGTAGTCAAATTGAGTTGACATTTGAATAATTATAATTAAATATTGAAATTAGTTAAAGATTATTTTTACAAATTTACAAGTATTGTAAACAATTTATACAACGATGTAAAAACAACATTCTTAAAAAAATTAAAGGTATAATTATTGTGAAACGAGGGTAATATAAATCAATTATATATAGATATTTTCAATTAATTGTCAAATTAAAGTATTGAAGGCAATTGACGTCAGTTACCATTCATTGCTCAAGTTATATACGTCATTCGGTAAATTGTATGAAACATTACTAATAAAATACGTAATATTTGAATCATAGGACTCGGAGTTAGTCAGTTTTCTAGTTTTCAACAATATGTGTATATTCATGTTACCATTCATTTTGGATGCAGTTAGGATAGTATACGTGGGCCAAAACCTAAATATTGACAAATTTACTAGTAGTTATGTCAAGTTTGTATATGTTTTAAACCTTGTTATTTTTTGTTATATTCCTATTTTAGAAATGTGCCAAATGAAATAGAATTTACTAAAAATACTATAAAAATATTATGTTGTTTTAAATAACACGTAAAATGTGGTCATTATGACATACGAGTCGTTTGTAACGTTATAAGAGGTATTCATCATAGTCAGGTGGTTAATTCCATGACACTGTAGTAAATTGATGTATAAGGTTTTTAATGGAATTATATTCCATTAAAATCTATCGGAGCGTATACCTATATACACATTTATGTAGGTAGAACAATTATATAGAAAATGACCCGAATTCATTGTCTGTGAATGTAATACAGATACATAGGTTAATCATGGCATACATAATTAATATTTTTGACCTTTTGGTTAACTGTTTATGAATAATGTTGCAAATTGTTACGCCTAAATTAATTAATTCTTCGTAGCCAATACAGGACCCGTTTTGGCCTTAAAACTCATCCGAAATGAATACCTACTAAAGAGTCACAAAAGGTGCACCGCAGCGATTGACGTGCGCAACCGTTTTGTGGTTTTACTGTTTAGAACAATGGCGACTTAACTCAAAAGTGAACTACATTTTGAACTGAAGTATATCTACTTAATGAATTGTTGGCTGTCATAGCACACAGTAGGCTTATGATGCTACGCTTTGTCGCGCGATAAATAAATGATAAAATTGATGATTGATTGCGAATGCAATTATTTATTTATCGCGCGACAAAGCGTAGCATCATACGTCTACTGGCCGCGACTTCATTTGTCGCGCGACAGAGCATGACCGGTCACTGTCACACTATAAAGAGACAGGTAGTATTTGTCGCGTGACAAAAAGTCGCGTGTCACAATTGTGCTAGAGCAGGCCAAAGGTACCACTTTACCGTTTTCAATAAGGACCTCATAACAGGTTACAAGTATGAAAATGCAAACATATACGTTTATTGACAAGCGACGATTCGACGGTCCCTTTTGCTTGGGAACGTCACATATACCTACACTAATAACCAAAACTGTATGAAAGGCGACAACTCATGTATGGTATTCCGCTTTTAAACAGATCTTGTCTACTTAGTACAAAGATTCTGTACTTGAACAATACCTTTGTCATAGTAGCAATAATAGCGGGCAATACAGGCACGTACAGAGTCTTTGGATTAGGTCTACTAGGGGCCTTTAGGTCTATAATTTAAAGTTACGTTAGGCCTAAAAAATATCTGAAGTGTAGTATAAGCCATTTATTCCTCTTTTGGACTGCAGTGACTTCATTTTGAGTTAGTTCGTTATAGTTCTAAACGTGTTTTTTTCTCAAATTCGTTGTACGATATGGTTGTAACTGTTTTTGTTAAGTTAGCTGTAAGTGTGCGTGCAATCTGAGAAGAGGTGTATTATTTGAAATTAAAAGAGAAATATATGATCTATATGAATGTGAATTAAACTTTTGTTTTTTTTGTACCTATTTTAGAAGAAAAAATCGGAAGGGCTGACCCACGGCCGTTGGTTAGCGTGAAACGTCTGTGTCAAGGAGTCGGCACTGTTTGCTAAGCGCGCCTTAACATCTTTGAAATGCTCCCGAAACCGCCTCGTTCGTTCGGCACCGGACATTAGAATTTAGAATACCAACGTATGGCCTTATAGCCTTCTCTTTCCGATAATACCCGTCACTTATATTTCTTACTGGCTTTATGCATAAGTTGAGGCTGGTAAAACTGAATTTCCTATTACCTATATCTTACACTTTCTGCTGGTCTTTAACAGCAGACATTTTTAGGTATTTTTATAGCAATTAATTAAAATGAACTCTGTACACCGCGGTATCATGTATGAGTCCCGAGCTATACCGAATAGAAAGTAATGAAAGGTTTTGTTCATTCTATTCAGACAACTCAAAACTCATGTTCATGTAATAAAAATACAGCACATTACGTAAAGATACCCACCCCACCTCTCTGCCCACTACAACGTATCATACCATGACCGCACTATGAACGTATCTGACACGGTATGACAAATGCCGGTCGGTGACGGAACGTGCTTGTGGGCATAGTCTCATACTTTTCAATACAATTAATATTTTTGCCTCAGACGTTCATAGTACGGTCATGGTATCATGGTATGATATGGTGTAGTAGGCAGAGGCAGAGACCTTAAGAAATGAGGTAAACGTCCAAGTGTTTGACAGGCTAATGCCCAAAAGCCAGCTGTCACCTCTATTGCTGACGACTCAAAATCATTCAAGATTGCAACTACTGGGGCAGTATCAACCACTCGACCGACTTCCGACTACCTTACATTGTTAAAGAACTATGACCTATTGAACTTACTGCTCGATTGATAAACGCATATCAAATCGTTTTGGTAGGTAATGCTATCCCAAAAAATGCAAAAATGAGTCTTTTTTTTCAAATATAATAGGATAGTTATAATATTACCTGACCACGCAAAAAAATAATTTATGGTTTTTTTTCACCTTCACAGACGAAGCTTTTAGTATTCACTGGAAGATACTAGCAGATGCAAGAAACTTGGATGAGTTGTTAAGAGATATCAAAATACAATCTGTCTTTCACATTTACGTTATTCGTAAGGCATATAAATATAATGTCGAATCGGAGAAACCAGTCGCGTATATGTATAACCAGTTTGTATAATATGGAAACAAAGTAAGCTATCATTTGGGGTTTCACAGACCGCAATAATGACCCACTCACTGGTCGCCCATTGGCTGCCGAGTCGCTGTAGGTTTAATGCCCGTAAATGGGCTTAGTTTAAACGCTAATATTACTAACCGACTGTAGAAAAATCGTTGCTTTGTATAGTTACATTACTTATATACCTATGCAGAATAGTATATCAGAGACCGACGAATAGGAGAAAGTGGCAGCATGCAATCGATAAGCACGAGTCGAAAAAGGGGAAGAATAATAAGCCGCCTTATACACTAACCGCTAAAGGTAAAACGCAGAATAGGCAAGCTCATAAACATGCTTATTTAAATAGTGAGGTGCATTCGGGTAAATCCGAACACGAGGTAATTCCGAAAATTTAGAATTTCTCACAATCCCTTCAAAATATATTTACTGTAACACGAAACACTATTAGCGTGTCTAGTGTAGTATGAGCACTACACTATAGACATGCTAATAGTCCTTCGATTAATTGTAAACCTCAAAAAACTTGCATAGTTTAGTGGAAATTCCTAATTTTCAATATTACGTCCGAATTTACCCTAGTGCACCTTGCCTTTTGATTGAAGAGGCTAATAACATTTTTGCGGGAAAAGACTTCCTGGATGAGAGTTCCACTCTTTAGCTACGTTTATTTGAAATAACTATTGACCGAAATTGACCAGGCTCTCGAAAATATACCATTGGTGCACGACCCTTATCTTTCAAATCAATGGACTCCTTGTCTGAAAAGCGAATGTAGAGATGGCGTACAGTCGTATTTTAATTTAACTTTGTTGCAATTTAAGGGGCATATTTAACTTGAATTTAACGCACACGCAGGACTTTCAACGAAAGACAAGTATTTATAAATGGGGAGCCCAAAGTATTTATATGGCATGGCAGCCTTACGTTATACTGTACTTAACAAAACTAAACGTAAGTATTCGTAGTTTAATGGATCCAGTAACTATATATTTTCAAGCCACAATGTAGTGTTGTTATTTATCCTTGTTTTAGTAACTTAATGACATAACGTAGAATTAAATTGAGTTTTTCCTTAGGTAGTACAATGTTTTGGTACACGTGTACAAGGAACAAATAAATAGTAGGTAGGTACATATTAGTTCACCCCAATCCGAGAACACGTAACTTTCTCTTTCCTCCTTTTAGAAATTTGGTGGAAGGGCAGTTAAAGCTAACAGAAATCGAAGATTAACAGAATCGATTGAATCGGTTCACGGGATAGGCCGGAAAGGAATAAATAGTTCTGGAGTTATCATCGAACAAACTAACATACAAGTATAGATGACAGGACTTCGGTTGATGCGTCCACCTTGTCAACTCATAAACCGTACTCACTTCGTTCAATCTGCTCTAATTGAATCCTTTATTTTTGTTTCTTCGTAACGGGACGAAAGACAATACAGCTACACTAGCTATACGCTTCGTTCAATTGAATTAAGTAAGTACCTAGTTAGGCAATTGTAGAGTCCTTTGTAACTTGTTCGTTGTTTTATTTAATGGGTTTCATAGTTAATAATACATAATAACATTATATGAACAACAATTTTCAGTGAATATGAATGATCATGAATTACAATTTATTACCTTTGAAGTCCTTAAAATGTTATGAATTTAAATACAAAATCATTAACATATGAGCCTCATTGTAAAGAACTATAACTTTTAACTCGCCATTACTATTTAATTTTATGGCGTTATTATACCGCAGCATGTAAGTTGATGCAAATTCGTTCCATACTTTTCTAAGGTCATTTTGTACAAATCAAAAACCCTAGTTGGAGAGCTATGGTTACCTACCCTCTATTCTATGACAACCACCACCATGGAATGGACTAGGCTTTGTTTAGCGCCATCTAGTGATATAAATTAGTAACCTTTATTGTCAACCACATTTTGCTACTCAACGATAGATGGCACATAAAACCAAATAGTAAAATATATCCTTAACAACTAACATCAAATCACCTGAAGTTATATTTAATATTTAGACCAAGTTATGTTTAGTAGTTTTTGTTTTAGGAAGTTAGTAAGGTTGTACTAACTGTGCTTTAGAAGCTCCATCTAGTGTAGAGTAGTTCAACTGAAATGGCAGTATTGTAAAACAGATGGCACTAGTAGTGTATATTTAAAATACTAAATTAAATTAATTTACAAGATAGATAAAAGCATATAACCCTCCTTTTTGCTTCGCCGTAGTCGGGTAAAAAGTAACTAAGTGCGCAACAAAACTGAGATTACGATAGTAAGTGAATATACAGCGTGTTACCGGCACACGGGCGTTTATTAAAACAGATAATAATATTGCACCTAGAGTCTGTGCGGAAAGAGAATAGGATTAATTTTGGGAGGCGCTGTAATGCTTTCGTACCGTATGTGCCGTATTTTCTGTTCTGTGGCCATACTGGTTAGGTTAGTTCCGTTTTTGCCACGCCTATTCTCTTTCCGCTCAGACTCTATTAGCAATCATAATTATGCGAATTAACTGCACAATTCAATTTCCTAAATGCGCACTTTAAATGTAGTAGGTGTACTACGTAATTGTCGTTATTACATCGTACAAAGAGTGCCGTGGTACGGGGGTAAAAAGTTGAGAGTCTGTCGGCAACGGCATGTCTATCTGTAATCAAATCTTGCAAGTTAAATTTGATTCACTTCCCGGTTTCTGATTGAGCTGAAATTTTGAAAGCTGCATATTGGATGATTCTTTTCTTTATATTTTATTTTTATTCGTCTAGTGAGTGACTAAATACGTGAACTTGCACACGTATTTAAGACACCATTTATACCTCCTAGCTCCTCGACTCGCCGCTGGGGACGTTAAGCATCACCTATGCTTTCTTCTTATTAATACTTTTCTAACAACTTGGTCCTGGACTTGGACCTAGAGGCAGAAGTCCCAATCGGTGGCCAAACCAGATATCAGAGGAACTGGAAATATCTGTCAGTGCCGCATTCCACCAAGTAACGGAGCGTAACCGATGCAGACAGCTGGTTGACGGAATCAGAAGGAGTCACAATCCTCAGCAGTGAGGAAACGATTGAGAAGAGAGAACAACTTGGTCCACTTATCATGCGACCAATGGCTGTGATTTTGAAACCCTGGCCCTACTGGTTCTGGGCGTGGTATTATCTATGCTGACTACGAAGAGGCGAGTCCCGAAAAAGGAAGTTTTTGTTAAGTGAGTCGCGGTGTACCGCGACTGTAGTCGACTTTGGGAACCACAGACTTACAGGAACAGTACTGAAGTTATTGATGGTTGATCGTCACCCATCTTGCTGACGTCACGCCATCCGGCGGCAGGAAGCGACGGCGGCCTCGCGGCTTCCGCGGGCTCGTGCAAAAACTCACCATCGTTCTTAAAAGGGCGTAAGAGGCTTTAAGCGTAAACACTCATTGGCTTTGACTATTTTGTATATTATTCAAAATGGGTATCACACTTTTGCCTTTATCACCTTGTATTTTTTTTCCTAAAGAAATATTTTGTGGAACATCAATGCATCACTCCAATTGGCCCAATTCAAACAAAAATAGTGTATATCGATACCTTTAGACTCAAAGGGCGTAAACACCGTAGGCTCTAATGGCGTTTACGCCCTTTGAGTCTAAAGGTTTCGATATATTCAATACTCAATACTCAATACTCAATACTTTATTGCATTCCTTATGTATTACAGATGTGAAACTTACAAACTATAAATACACTAAGGACCCTGTTGGGCACAACAATATTTGCGAATTA
This sequence comes from Eudemis profundana, assembly GCA_947034925.1. Lineage (NCBI taxonomy): Eukaryota > Metazoa > Arthropoda > Insecta > Lepidoptera > Tortricidae > Eudemis > Eudemis profundana. The sequence goes on along the minus strand of OX344805.1, from coordinate 19,389,237 downwards.
AAAATAGTTTTAACACATATATTTTACAAAATCTAATCTAGGGTATTTATCTTACTAACTACAGCTTTTCACTAAAATATTCTGTTACGGTATAATAACTCCTATCAATTAACAACTCTCGGAGTTTTCTTAGAAATACTTTATCATTCGGCTCATCTTGTAGTATTTGCGGCAGTTTATTATAAATTTTTATACACATTACATATGTGCTTTTCGAGTGTATTCTTAATTTTGACGATGGTAACATCAGCTTGTTTTTGAACCGTAATAAGTGGGATGTTGGTAGGTCTTTTCGTCTATTGTAGAATTTAGGATACTTCCGTACAAATTTGCACACTTCCAGAATATATATAGAAGCTAATGTGAGAATTTTTTGGTCTTTAAAGTGCGGTTTACAACTGTCTGTGGTAGTTATGTTTACTAAAATGCGTTTTCTAAAATTCAACTACACACAGCGATGGACCCTTCATATAAGCCCAAAAGCATGGCTTGCCTTCTCAATACCAAGTGCCTAGGGGCATTGGATCTCTAAATACGGGCCTAATAAAAATGTACAAGTAACTATAAATGTAACACAGTTCAGTGACATAGAACTAACAGCAAGGGGATGAAATTTTTAAACACTCGATATTGGAGACGTAGAGACTAGAGGTGAACCAAGAAAGGTTTTTCGAAATTTAACCCCCTAGTGGAGTTAAAATGGTAAGTCCTCAAAAAGTCGAGAATTCACGCCAACATAGAAGCTGGGTGGCATCAAATTTACCTATAAATGCTATGAACTGTGAAATAATCCTCAGTGGTGCTTACGACGTTCTCACTCAGCGTAACAATATTGTTACAGCTACAATGGCGATTCGCTAATTTCACGCGTGTTTCGATCTTTCAGGAACAGAAGGACGTATCTTAAAATAATTTTACACTAAATCATGCTTTTGTGAGAACTGGCACTGTGGCGTGTATCTTAGAATACCTGGAAAAATTAATAAATATAAAGACTGTCTGAACTTATAGAGAATTAGAATTAGTCTTACTTTACCGTTGAAAAAAATGTGATAAGAAAATACTGTGTGTAAAGTAAAATGGCGCCTACTGATATTGAAATGCAGAACCCACGCTTAACAACATTCACGATGAAATAAAATAGTGTGTGTGTGAACCACAGAAATATATCGAGGTAGAAAGAGAAAAGTGTATGTAGGTACCTCGCATGCTAAAAAGAAGTGGCGGCGACCTACTTTGCTTTTATTTCTCCGGTCTCTTCGTCTCGTCGGTCCGGGGTCTTTTTTTTGACCGTATTATTTCATCAGTAAATGTCAGTGTTAGTAATTAAAAAACAAACAAAAGGCATTCAGGTCGGAACCCGGTCAATGTCGGCCGGATTTGGTCAAACCCGGCGACAATGACAAACTTACCTCATTTATCAACTTATTCTATACGTAATTGATATTACTTTCACCAGTGACCTTGTATGCGACTTTCAGAATAAACTTTCACCAGTTTTACCCCTTATCGTCCTCAGAAATATACTCAAACACGGCGCAGAACGCAGTAAATGGATGAGCTTAAGATCGCATAGTTCCGGGTTCGAATCCCGGCTCACGTTGCCTAGTAGGTACTGCTATTAGTAAGCAACACAGACCACTAAGGTCTGTGGTAAGCAATGAATGTAAGGTAAGGGAAAACATACGTTCTAAGTTATATGTGTATGTAATGCCTTGATCACACGTACCGAGCAAACGGGCGAGACAGTGCCCTCGGCCGAGTACTCGGTTTGTGAGAACGGTGTGCTCGGCCCAGGGAAGAAACGTACTGGGCCGAGCACTGTCTCGCCCGTTTGCTCGGTACGTGTGATCAAGGCATAAGCTAAAACATCGCGAGGGAACCTGCATACCGCCAAGAAAGTCAATTGGCGAATGTGGACTCCCCAAGAAATGGAAAGAATTTGAGATTTATCTCAATTCCTCATGGAACTGGATTTTGAATAAAAGGGGACGAGACTGGAAGATACCCTCTGAATCAATTTATAGTCGGCCTCGCTAATAGATAACTAAAGCACCTCTAGTGGGCCAGTCGCTTTGTACTTACGAGCCGCAAGCACACATCAACAAGTTTTTTCCTACTACAAGCAGCACGCACGCACTCATTGACCTGACCAAACAACAACAAGCGACCGGCTCACTCGAGGGGCTTCAGTTATGTATTTGTTTGAATTAAAAAGATATTAAATAAAAATTGTAAGTCGGTAAAAATACGGTTCTTCGGTCGGTTTTCTGGAAGATATCGCTCTTTAGCGATACGACCACCTACTGTTTACTACTGTTTGTATATAGGTAAGTTTGCGTTGTACCAATTTTTTTTGGTGTCCTAAAGTATTCCAGGTCCATTTTCACCACCATAATACCTAAGAGGTTGTTCACTTGATTACAATTAATTGGATTAATATAGTTATGTTTGGTTGATTTGAAACGACTACAGAAAGGAGGATTTCAGTTCATCGGAATCTTGTTAATTTAATGTAATATGTACCTATATGTAATAAACTGTTACTCCTCCAATTTTCAGTGTTAATTTATTACCGGTACGTACTAAAATGTCCAGTATTGTATCAGTTCCTAACAATGATGGCAACCCTATCTATAGTGCCTCACGTACATGTAGAAAATGACAACATTCAATTGTTTTGATCCAGAATAGTCTAGATTGTACGATACCGATGTTCTCGTATCACATCATTGCCTGTTGCGTGTTCGTGACTGATTCGAAGCCGATTGTTTTATTTTAGTTATTTACACAATAAACTATCTCATCATAAACCTGTCTCAGTCGAACAATAGCTTTGAATAACAGAAACATTCGTGACATACATGGTTTACCTAAATAGAATTCAGAGCACACAAAGCGCACTTAGAATGTTGTACAATGTGCAGCCAGTATTTTAAGATTTTGGTATTTTGTGCCTTCTTCATCGTTCCAGCACAATGTCTTTATATCCTTCTAGACCCACATAGCACGGCGCCCCCATGACCCAATCTTACTACCTACCATCTGATAGCAATCTTCTCTTCTCTAAAAGTGTATGGTAATGAATTAGGATTCATTACCATACACTTTAAGTCAGAAGGCACAAGGCGCCTCTTGCGCCCCTCAAGTTTGATACAAACAGACAGCAGAAAGTCACGAAGTCGGCATAGTAGATACATTAAAGTTAATTTGTCTAGGTAAGTGGTAACTGTTGCATTACTGATGATCGTGACCAACTGACTCTTCCACACATGACGTGTTCCCGTTCGTATTGACGGCGTCCAAAGAACCGGCTTGCCTAATATCAGGCATTTCAGCACCTTATTCTACAGCTCTTAAAGAAAATGTACGCCAAATCTGCACCGGCTTGCCCAAGGATATCTTTTACGCCACGCCACTGCTTTGTAGGTATTCGTCTCCAGTACCTTTAGCACAACCGTACCGCGCGACTTTTAGTCGCGCCCTACACTGCCTATAGGCACATACAGGAACTATAGGTGGGGTAGTAAAGGAATCTTATCAGACCTAAAAAAACTGATTATGTCATGATCAGTTGAATGAAGGACGATTAACGTCAGTACGTTAATCGTCCTTCATTCCGTTAGTACAAGATTTGGATTGGCACCTTCATTGTGCACGTTCCCTCAGTTGGCGGTCTGTTGGCGCTAGGGCCTCTTTGGTACGCTTGCCTTCGACTTAAAGAACCTTCTCGTGAATTTTCCGTTTAAATACTGCCTAAAATAAAGCCTAAGTGTCTCCTTAACTAGGGCTGCCATCCGTCCGGGTTTCCCCGGATTTGTCCTAGTTTAGAGGGCGTCCGGACAGGGTTTCATTTGTAGTCCGGGTTTGCTACTGCCCGCGAGAGCTAATTCATCCCCTCACCCCTCCCCGGTGGCGAAAAAAAAAACTGCGTTGCTATTGACGTGTCCGGGTTTTGAGCTCCAAAATCCGGGGATTTACGCTTTTGGTCCTAGGTGTCAAATTTTGGAGATGGCAGCCCTATCCTTAACTATCTGTGATATTTTTATATTGTTGGCTTCCTTGTTCTTCACTATGTTTCATAAAGATCAGATCCACCAATCCGAAGTCTTTTAGATTATCAATTTAATTGTTATTGAAAGTAAAACCCACAGTTTATAAACATGCAGATAGCCATGCCATTACAATCATTACATGACACAGGTGTCTAAGCATCCGCTATCAATCAAGCCTTAAAAGCACGGCGATGTTGGTAACTCCCTCTCGTCGCCCGTCTCTCACTTCGCGCTCCCATTGCCCTGTCTAAACATTTTCGAGCGACTGAATTGTATTAGACTGTGGCCATACCCTACCTACGTCTGATCGCGTTACCTCGACTTTTCTCGCAAATTCTCCACTTAGGTATTCCTCGTTACCGTGAAGCGCTCGGAAGCCGACAATCATCCGATGACAATGACTATCGAACCGCCTATTAGCACGTTTCCAGGTATATCATAATTACGCAGAATGACATGATTGCGTAGTTTACACGTGTCTGTTACGACCCTCTGTCAATGGAGGACGAGTCACGTTTCTGCATGGAACCCGATAGTTACGGTGCACTTTACTCGTAACGTGCGTCCGTAGGATACAAAGGTGTTAGTACAGTCGGTGCCCTGACTTAAATATCCAAGTATATTCGTGGTTTTGATCCTTTTTAATTGCGTCCCAATTTTCACGGGTCTGTGGACACGTCCTGTTAATAAGGACGTGTCCACAGACCTGTGAAAATTGAGCGTGACAGCCCAATATATAAGTAGTCAAGATAGGCCTTGACCGGGACGCCGAATCTCCCGATTTTCAGACAGCCCTTATACATCTGTTGTCTAAGGCTAAGCAGCAAAAGACCAGGGGAATTAATGTCCCAGACGCCCTCAGTAATATCTATGTTTCTTTATAATTGTAGTGCTACTGCTAGTCATAAACACGATGCGTGCTTCAAATGTTCCGTTGATGTAGGTACCTATTCCGATTTGAACACCAAAGTCCAGATTTTCATTGCACGAAGTTCCGATTTTTGATAAACTAAACATGGTAACACTAAATAATTTAAATATTTTTTTTTATTAGAAGAGAAAAATTGAAAAATTATATGTCTCGGGCAGGATTCGAACCTGCATCTTCTAATAAAATATTTAGAATTCGGTGGCAGTCGTTAATGCTACAATAACAATCATGGTGACACTATTTTAAGCGCACACTGGAATTTGACAACTATATAGGGACCGTGCACGGCGAAGGTGCTGCCAACTGGTGACGCCAATCTAAAGGTTCTGCTCTATATTTGACATTGACAGTGCTGCCACCTATAGTTCGTGCACGGTCCCTATTGAACGAACTAAATGGTATAAGCAGAAGCCAGTAAATAGGCATGTTGACTAATGTTGAATTTTACTACCAAATATAGTTATTTAGTTTGAAAACTACCAATTTGTCATAATTCAACACTATTCTTATTCTTATTCTAATAAATAAATATATTTGAAATTAATAAACCTATGAGAACTCTCGAGGTTAAAAAAAAAATTATCGTCCAAGAGAAAATCTAGTTATTTTAACAATGCTTGAGCATCAATGAAAAAAGATTGTACAGTAACTATGGGCTGAAACGCACATTTTCATGCTCAAAATGGCAAAGTACTAATTTTCTCATATAAAATTAGTAGGTACAGCGACGGAACGGATGACGTCATAAGTTCCTACCGTTTTGTATAGAGCGTTTTCAATGCTCGGTGCGATCGGCTACTTTTGATTAAAATTTGTAGCTGTTATACTTATACAAATGTATTAGGTGTCATACAGATATTTGTCCCTCACAAATAGTAGAATCGATTTACGACAGAAAAAAAAATAGAGTCAACAAGCGAATTATAAAGTTTGCAAATGTGAACGGTTTCTGTATATTAAAATTCCCAAACTAAGAGAACATGGATGTCGCGTATCGTATTGCGCTGGAGATCCCAGTGGACGCTACTTTCCCCACTGTACAAAAGGGAGCTAATTATACTAGTGACGCTACCACGAAACTGCGCAGTACACCGACCTTGGGAATCCCCGCTCCCGTTGTGATCATTCAACGCACCCCAGCATCCCTTACCAGTAGGGTTGCCAAACTGTTTGAATAGCACAGTGGTTCTTAACCTTTTAGTGATTCGACAAAATCTGTGTCTTGCCACGGACCACCAATAATTTGGAGTCAATAGAAAGTAAATAGTAGAGATGGGCCGACTAGTCGGGAACGCCGACTATTCGGCATCATTTGTAGTCGGCCGATTAGTCGGCGACTAGTCGGCAAAAAATGCCGAATATTCGGCACTATTGCCCACCGGAAAATATAGGACACAGAAGAAATTAAACCATATTTTGTTGACGTCCAGACTCACTGGCCGTTGGTATTGACGAAAGCGGCGGTGTCCGTTCTACTTGCTCCTCTTGCGACAGCGAGGAAGACCGCGACGGTGACTCGACTGATGTGCTTTTAACTGCAGCCCCCAACTGAGACATTAAGTTACTGTGCCTATATTTTATATGGTTAGTCATACTCGTTGTATTTGCCGCTCGGTAACACTTCACTTTAGTTGAATGAAGTTGAAACACCTTCAACATCATCAAAAAATTTCCAGACACGCGATTTTCTTTTGAGACATAATTGTTTTATCTTTTTTTCTTATTTATTGAACACGCCGGCTAAACAATAACGTAAACAAACCTCACTAAACTGGTCAAAACACGAACGCGTGACAACAAATAGCGGGGAGACGAAGCGAACCGAGCGTTTTTGATTGCACCCGAACATAGCTAATAACTATGATCGGCAATGCCGACTAGTCGGCCGATTAATCGGCAAATTGAGAACCGATTAGTCGGCCGACTAGCTAGTCGGCAAAATCCGTAGTCGGCCCATCTCTAGTTAATAGGTTTAGAGGTAATATCATTTTTTTTCGGATGGCTACACTTCGGGTGCTTCCAGGGACCACCAATCCTCGGAGAACCGGTAAGGAACCACTGGGCTAGCACAATTGTGGCCCTTTTCACGAAGCAACAAATCAAGTTACAGGGTGAATACTCGAGCGTTTTATTGCCATTACCTATGTATTTCAACAATATTTACCGAGATGATAATGACGAAAAAAAACGCTGTTAAACGCCGAACCCGACAACACCTTTTGTTGGTTTTTTTGACCTTTTTTTTTGGAATCTGACAATACTTACTGGTCTTACTGACTGTTGTAAAAATCGGACTAGGTGGGGGCCGGCTTGAAGTTATGCTGTCGGAAAGGCTGAAGCGGATCAACCTGTCCTTATGTAGAGTGTGTATATCGAACTAAGAGTTTTAGTTGCCGGTTCGCTAAACCTAGCCCAGCTAAGAAGACTCCGGCAAAAATCTTAGCTGAGCCCGAGCAAGGTCGGAGTGATAACTTGCAGCTTCGTAAAACGGGCCTTCGTTTGTCGTGCAACAGTGCATGACCTGTCCCATCTAGGTATCCCGCTCCTGGATCTCTAGCACAGATTAAGTAATCGTTTTATTTTTTGTTTTTTAGGGGACAATCTTACACAAATCGAATTAGCCCCATAGTAAGCTCAATAAGACTTGTGTTATGGATACTAGACGACGATATATTTAATAGATACAAATACTTAAATACATAAAAAACATCCATGAGTCAGAAACAAATATTCGTGCTCATCGTCATCACACAAACAAATGCCCTTACCGGGATTCGAACCCAGGACCTCCTGCTTCGTAGGCAGGGTCACTACCAACCAACTAAGCTAAACCGGTCGGCAATAGTACTACGTACAGAAGTCTCTCTCTGTAACAAAACTGACGTTCGGGTCCGACCTCCGGATGGGACGCACCGGATCTGACCGTCTCTCTCTATCGCATAACGCGTGCTCTTTCTGGTCGCTGGCTAGGCACCTCCGCGAGGGTAAAATTTGGTACTAAATAGTAGCCGCGCGCCGAAACCGCGGAGAGAGCCACCTCTGTCTCTAAATGCTAGAGAGAGTGCGCGGCACAGTTATTTACAACGTAAACCGAAGGACTATACAGGGTGTTTGGCAGATGGATGAACAAACTTACACAGGGTATAGGTAGGACCATTTGCTACGTGGCCCACCCTAAAACTTTCACCTGGGCCCTATGATTTTTTTTTTATTTTTTTTTATATTTAAAAATTTTCCGTTTTTAAAACTTAAAACCTCCATAACTTTTTCAAAAATTATGAAACGGTCTTTATCTTTATTTTATTTTTATCTAAACTGATAAGTCTTACAAATTTAATAATTTGGTGCACACGAAGTAAATTAAAGAAAATTAAAAAAAAATCATAGTGCCTAAAAAAAATTTTTTTTGGGTGGACCACATAGCAAATGGTCCCACCTATCCCCTGTGTAAGTTTGTATATCCATCTGCCAAACACCCTGTATAATGTAAAACTTTATTTATCAACAAACAATCATTACCTCGCCCAAGCAACCCCTCTCGTGACCTTGAGATCAAGGCCGCAAACTGCATATCGATGTTTTTAGTCTCAAAGGGCGTAAACTCCATTAGCACCGATGGCGTTTACATCCTAATTGAATATACTTATGAGAATTTTTTGTGCGTAATTTTGGGGAGATTTTATTATTTGTTTGATAGTTCAAAATTGTACGTTGGGTTCCCCCGAGCGTAAAAAGAGTTAAATACCTATTGAGCACTACATTCCTCAATTCATATTTAAGGATTTATGGAGTACCATTTCAATATTTTCAATAAAAATATGAAGGCGGATCACCGCCGACGTCAGGTTTGGCCATAGCTTCGTGAAGAGTTGGCAGCCGAGAAACAGGAACAGAGGCAATTCGTCGCTTGGATTCGTGGTGCGTTTCCGTTGACGTACGAAAAAGTCATCCGTAAAACAGCAAACCAACGATACGACGCTTTGCCAGAATGACAGCTTGTCAATCTCGTTCCAAAATAGCATCAAAGAGGCGCAATGCGCCGTCACGGCCAGACTGACATGCGACCGTCCTCGGGCGCTTTAGATTGCAGACCTGTAACAATCACACAATCAATCGAAACGAATCAGCAATCCTACTTGCTGAAAATCTCGCTCGTCCACCCTGACAAAGTGTTAGCTGTTGCTGACGTGATAGCGTCGTTATCATTGTAACCTAACCGTAACACCAACCGCAGTTGCATCATCAATATCTCAAGGAAGCACTCGTATGTCTCCTCAATCAACCCCGCAGGGTCTGGCCCGGACGATACGGCCTCATCAGCTTGGACCGGGCAGGTGTGTCCTTTCGACCAGTGGACACTCCAAACGAATGTTGACATTCTCGTTTTGACAACCTTTGCATAACCTGATGACTCCTTCTAAATTACAGTTAACGTATCACAATTAGTTCGTGTATTAAGGTGTTTTTTACCTTCTTTTTCCTACGCCGTCACGGTTTTCTACTCACTACATTAAACTTTTTAGAGATTTCCACCAGCCCTTCATAACCCTGAACCCTGGCTCTCTCGTGCGTGTATCAAGATATGGCACGAACCGGTCATGTTTGTCGACTCGTAACAGTTATTATCTGACTAAACAATGCTGCACTAGGTTGAAAATTTAAAACGATGAAAAAGCTTACTTTGCGATCAAGTAATAACAGAAAGTTACAATTAATGTGATTCAATTTAACATTGATCGTTCTTGTGGGTGAATTTACTCAAAAAAAAACATTTTATACGATTAATAAAATAACAACAAAATCAACCCAAAATCGCAATATTTGTCATGCCACAACACGGCTGGTTTTGATTTTAAGGGATTATTCGCTAAACAAAGAAGTGTTTAAAATAATTCTATAAAACGTGGGTTTCACAGACCAGGAATAAGTTTTTAGTACTTACATACACACTAATTGATTCAAATCATGAAGCAAACAATTGTCCCAAATAATCATTCATCTGAACTTCGGTTTTTTCGTATTTCTTTAAATGAAAATATTATTAGCGGTAGGAGAAATGTTATTCCCGACTATCCGTTCGCCGTTCTTTATGCGCTCGTGAATGCTCAACTAAGAAGAACGTTTTTGTCTCAAAAATTTATCAACATTTGTGTGTCACCCCTCACACGTATCACGATTCTCTTAATTCTTATTTTTCATCATTACTCCATGAACATTAATTTAAATTATGACCAAAGTGTTTCATGTTATAATAAATTAGTAACAATTTACTGACATTCTAGTTCGGAGTTTATTTAAGCGCAATCATGCACATTACATGTTTTTTTTTTTCTGACCATCATTCTCCTTAGCAACACTGCCCAGCGTAATGACTTTTATTCAGAATAGGGCACACTATTCCATCACAATAATTATGTAAATAATACTGTCAATCAATAACAGCATTTTTGGTAACCGACCTGTGGAAGCGGAAAGGCTGACCTGAGGCAGTCATTTATTTATTTTGATTAAATTTAGTGATAAATAATCAGATTAACTTGAATGTACCTCGGGATTCAACAATCTTCGCGCAAAAACCTTTGACTGCGACAAAAAAACAAGTCATTTCTAACCGGTGAATTGTTCTCCTTGAAAAACATCAAAACGAGTGGAGGTTTGCATGCAGGCGTGAAGAGAGCGGCTTCGATAACCCAAGAAAAAAAAATTAACTTCCACAATAGTGAATTCTTGATTTGATGAACGGCTCTCCTAAACGGTGATAGTTCGCCACAGGGTGCTCGACCAAATGTCTTTATCCATGTTATATAAGACCTTTATAGTATACCAAAATCACCAATAAAGTAGTATTTTTTTTAAGCTAAGGCAAAATTGTAACTAAAATGACGGACAAATGATTTTACTATTATCTATTTCTTGCGTTAATGACATAAATTGTCAAGGCTCGTTATTCTCACCAAAACGTTATCGAAATCTCAGCAATCGTCGTTCTCCTCACGCTTTATCATCATTCTTAACATGTTTTTACAACTATATTTTTAGACAAAACATGTTTTATGACACGTGCCTTTATTGCAAATCGTTATATTAACCTCTAATCTAGAGAGCACGAGAACTTGAGTTGCAATAGCATGACGTTATCACGAACGTTTCTAACAAAATAAATAATTGTCAAATATTCACCCAGTATCATAAAATTACCTACTCTTGAACTCATCCCTGTTTAGCTTTAATTACATTCGATAATATTAATAAACAGACCACCCAGACATTTAAACACTTGTGTTTGCTTGTTCGGCAAAGCTTGACTAGCATCTGTTCCATATTCTTGAAATTTTAACAGAGAATTAGACCGAAGAATAAAACACTTCTCGAGTTCAAACATGGAGAGAATCGCTGGAAAGGTTACAGTTGCGAAGTTACTGTTCGGCACAAATTAGTAGTAAGGGACATTTTGAAAAAATAGCGTACGAGTTAAAATAATATCAACGAATTGTTTTCTTGTTGAAAAGAGCTAGCATTTATGAGTAAAGTCTTATTTAAATTCCCAATTTTACACAAAATATCATGAGCTACTTTAAAAGCGGGTAAACGGGGCACTTAAAGATTGGCAACGTATAGTGAGATTCGATAGAACGGAACAAAAACAATAACAAATATGTTGACTGACAATTTGGATCTATTGTCTATGGATTTACTGTGAAATAGTGATGGGAAAGGTATAACATTAATTAATCAATCCATTTGACATTCATGAAATTATTATTAACTACAAGTAAGTGAGAGGAACTTAAAGTATATCGTACTATTATTAATCAGATACTTTTATCATTATTAAATATTTTGTAACAATGAAAAGCTAGGGCGGGGAACTATGTTTTACCACCCTGGTTGCGTAATGTACTATTCTTTTTATTTTTACCACACCGAATTTAGGGTTTGGAACTAAGACGCGACGCAATTTTCCATCGCTGATTATTTGGAAATATGGTAGAAGTATCGCAGGGGTCTTCCGAAACCAGCAAAATTTTGAAAGTGGTCTACGAGAAACGAAAGCTTGGGAACCTCTGTTTCAGATAAACCATATGGGACACCCTAGTTCTGTTCACACTCGTATTAATTACGAGAAAAAGGTCTCGTTTTAGTAAAACGAGGGTATTTAGAAATCAAAAATCCACCAGCTGGCAGCAGGGTGGCGAAAGGTCTATTTGGCAGTAGATGTCAAAATCAGGCCATAGATAGCTATGGCCTTATACCAGACGACGACGAAGCAGAAAGGAGGATAATAGCGCCGTATGTAAAATCAAGGCCAAGTGCGGGTAGTTCGGAAAACACGCGCGGCTAGAAGATATTGACACCCGCCTCGCCAGTCTTTTCACAACCATGGACGTCACGGCTTGTCCGAAGTGTCAAGATGATGGTCAAGAGTTGATGTGGTGGATGAGTATGATTTCACCAGGCCATTGCTGCCCTTGGCTGCCCGCCTTTGTGCGAAACCTATGCAGCAGTTCCTCTTTATTGTCGTCGTGTTTCGACTTCCGGCGCCCCTATCACCTTGGCGCCTGTGTGCGCTGCACACTTCGCACACAGGGGCGGCGCAGCCCTGTACTAGGCTCACATAATTTGTCACTTCTTTTGGCGGTTGTAATCAGACGAGTAAAAACGCAAGGATCTTGTTTTAGCCTTTTTCGTAGTTGGGTTTTCCTATATACATTTATTGGATATGGCATTCATTGCCAAAATCTATAATTAAAAAATAATCTTTCCGAAATACTAATCGATATCAAAATGTCATTGTTAATAAAAAGTAATACATTTTTAAAGCACGGACATTCCCATCACTACAAATCCAAAGACATTATAGATTTTTACATTTTAGATGAGTAAAAAAATTTGAGTAACATTTGACATATAGAAAAATGGTATTGACTAAGTTTGTTTTTACTGAAATATGAATAATTAATGGATATTTTAATTAAAAATGAATGAAAATACAAGGTTTATGTATATAAAATGTTGATAAGGCTATGTTCGTTCTTAAAAAGTGCGTGATTACGAAGTAATGAAGGTAAATCCGTTTGTTTACTTGTTTGTCCTTTTCTATTGAATCTCACTATATAGGCTACTCTTCTGGTGTTGCAGATATTTGTGGGCGACGATGGCTGCTCGTTTGCCACGTATTACATAAAACAGTGATCTTTCTGATCGTAGTGTGTAGCTACGACTAATATTGTAAGGCGATAGAAAGCGTGCATCCTTCCGACCACGCATGGACTGGACAGCATCTTTCTCCAACAGTCTGACAACCAAAGCACTCACAACTCGACCAGTATGTCCCCAACGATACTGTCTCGTGTCGAGTTAACCTGCACGGTGTGTCCCTTCGACCAGCCCTTCAGGCATGGACCGGACGACACCCTCTCTCGAACAACTCTAACCTGCACGGTGTGTCCCTTCGACCAGCCCTTCAGGCATGGACCGGACGACACCGTCTCTCGAACAACCCTTACCCGACGACTCCATCTAAATTCTGTTTATCTCACAGCCCTGCACTCGCTCGGTCAGTTAAGCTGTGCTAGCATGACATAATTTCGGTACAACATGAAACTAAGCAATATAAACGGAAGTTTTGCGCACAGTACTTGGGCATTTACTAAAAAAAGCGTCCTTTAATAATCATATGTCCCACCTATCGTGTAGAAAAGTAACTGACTCACCGGGTGACATTCTCCAGGTATACCTCTACAATTGTTGTTCGAAAAGTTTCACCTCTTTCTTTCCTGGATAACCGCAAATCTAGCAAATAATAGTCAAAGTCCTCTCTGCAGTATGTGTGGGAACTGTTTACGCATCGCCGAAGAAATCATGCGCCGCTTTCTTCATTCAGCTAGCCGATGTCCGGGAATTCCATACCAATGACATTTACCCGCAATTCTAGCATTTGCCGTTTGAGATCGCTTAAAACCGGCTTGATTTTCTGAAACATTCAGTTATTTTAATTTTTATCAAAAACAAAGATGCAGAGGGTGCGAAAGTAGCCTGAAGCTGAGAAAATATATTTCTGTCATAAAATGTTTAATTTTTTGAAACAAGCTTTTACTGCCAACTGTACCCCCCTGTATACTCCCAAACTGCACGTCCAAACCGATCCAATGAACCCAAACACGCTGAATGTATCTTGTGTAATTTAGATTAATCCCTCATCACATCAGCTTCACGTTATAATAATATTGTTATTGTCATCTAATTTAAATATCCTAGCAAATTTTCAGCTCAATCGGAAACCGCAAAGTAGGTCAAATTTAACTTGCGAGACTTGATGACAGACACGCAGATACACAGACACCGGGACAGGTGAAACTAAGTAAATAAAAGCTTGTAAATAAATAATGATACGGCTGTGCATTGCTCGACTTGGCAGGGGCACTGCCGTGCCTTCAGATTCCGATTAAACACTTCGCGTCTAATCTGAAAAAAAAACGAAACATGAAGTTGTAAGCAGCTAAGCTTCTGCAGTATTGGCATGCACGTTTGAACTCGGTGCCTCAACCCGTAATTTTATCGTAATCTGATACAAACGAACTTCTATACAACTTCCTGTGGCATTTTTAGTCTGAAATGCAATCATATTCCACAAGCGTAGACCATCCTGAAGTGGTTTATTTCGTTCCGAGTTTTGACACATTCTTAGGCAATAAAATCCTCTATATCTATCTGCAACGTCGGGGTAATTGTAATAGCCGTGCTGCATACGACTGGTCGCTAGTTCTTCCCGCTGGTGGTATTGCCGTTACCAGCGCACGGGCGTTGCGTTTCCATGATAATCAACAACGATATTGACACTATTTTCATGGGGCGTAGATTTGTTCACCACTTCTGATGAAGGCGGATCACCGCCGACGTCAGGTTTGGCCATAGCTTCGTGAAGAGTTGGCAGCCGAGAAACAGGAACAGAGGCAATTCGTCGCTTGGATTCGTGGTGCGTTTCCGTTGACGTACGAAAAAGTCATCCGTAAAACAGCAAACCAACGATACGACGCTTTGCCAGAATGACAGCTTGTCAATCTCGTTCCAAAATAGCATCAAAGAGGCGCAATGCGCCGTCAAATACTTTCTAATGAATATTAGAATATGTACTAAGTAGTTTTAAAATGTCTTTTTCACTCAAGGTGGCCAGCGACCTAGGTGCCAGATTGAATGACTCTATGCTTTTTTTTTTAGCCTGATTAACTTGCAAACCTTATTGGATGTAGCAGAAATTTTCGCTGGCCGGACCACCTTAAGTGGATCGGACTAAATTCGGAAATTAAAATTATTGTTTTTTAAAATGAAGTCGTTTTTCGGGAGATTTTCTTCCTTATCGGGTCGGGAGTCGGGAGGACATACGAAAATTCGGGAGAATCCCGCCAAATCCGACCATCTGGCAACCCTACAGCGACCTGGTTCGACTCCAGGGAACGCCACGGCCCCCACCCCACCTGTACGTCTAGCATTACTAGCCGCGACTTCGTTTCTCGCGCGACAGAGCATCATCTGTCACTGTCACACGATATTGAGTGGAAAGAAATAAGTAGCATTCGTCGCGCGACAAAGAGTCTTGTCACACTGGTCCGATTTTACCATTTGGCCATTAAGGCTTGCAAAATACTCAGGCTTCAAAAAAAAAATATTATAAATCACGACTCTATTGCTATGAGCGTAAGAGCGTGTGCAGATATTTATGATCTCATCGTTTATCGGTTGTGCCAACTGTACCAAAATGATAGAATATGCTACATATTTCTTAAGTTAGTGCCGCATGTTACCTATATTCCACGTCCATACAACGTGCGTATGAGTCACATTCAATTTATTTGAATACAGCATTTATTTAATTCAAGTGTTTTACATAAATCATACGTTTAAACAATTAGCACACGTGTTATTTTAGGAGTCCACGACTATCAAATTGGCAAGTTCACGTCTTAAAAGCAGCTATACCGCTATTTCAGACGGTCTCTCATGGCCCGGATAGCTCAGTCGGTAGAGCATTGGACTTTTAATCCAAGGGTCCAGGGTTCAAGTCCCTGTTCGGGCGGCCTTATTTTTGTGTTTTTATTTTTTTCCAAGATTTTAAAATTTTACTTACTTTATTTTCCAACCAAATTTTATATTATTTTATATTATATTATATTGTTTTCCAACCAAAAATATTTTACATAATTTATTACAAATCAGCAGCTTGGGCCGCAAACATCTGCGATCTCGGCCTTTCTTTGTTTTACCACCCTAGTTGTGTAATGTACCTACTTATAATGACTTAATTAAATAACAATTCTTAATATGACATTATGTGTCAGTAAAAAAAACGCAATGAATGAAGCGATGTTTTTTGTTAGTAAAATAATTGTTGACCTTTTTTTGCAGCACTGCACCCTTATTATTAGTTCAGGTAAGAATAATAATAGTTTCATACAGTTCAGTCAATTTTTAACGCTAGCACAGCACCAAGCACCCTTCAGCATCGTCAGCTCTGCTTCACTACGCGTTCGACGCGCGCCGCGAGCGAACGCACCCAACCCGCGACCCACGAACCGCGCGATGTACCAGTAAACAAACCGGTACAAGTGCCAATCAAAACCGGTACAAGTGTCATTTAAAAACATTTCCCCAAGGAAATGTCCCGAGCGTCTGTTTTCAAAACGTACTTTTAATTCAGTGTAAAATGACTAAATACAAACTAAACAACACTGTCAGGTCCGCTTCAGAGGTGACTCTCACATCGTACATGACCGGGAGCACAGATTCTAAAAAAGACGATAAATACCAGATGGGTCTGGATACGAATCAGAATGATAATTTGAATTCGGATAATAGGAATTTGGGGAAGAATTGTCAGCTGTGTCCCCACTCGTGTTACTTGCAGGATAGGTTAGGGGTGAAAAGCGACAAGTTTGGGTTGAATGAGTTGAAGGTGGAGGGGATGGACAAGGAGGTTTGTTTGTGCGAGGTGTACAACGGGGGCTGCAAGCTGTGCCCGCGGCCCAGCCTGGCGCCCACGCTGTCGCTGTCTCTCGACGGCAACAACTGCAACGCCTGCAACGGCGGCTGCAACACACCTTATTCAAGTAAGTATCTTTCATGCTTATCACGCTTATCATTCAATTGTTCAACATTAGTTCAGTTTTCCCATAATAAAATTTTCATTTTCATTATATAATCATACCATAAAATCATAATTGTAATTTTTACATTAGGTTAGATAATTACACCCAAACCACAGTATAAGTAGTTTTTCTTCTGACAAAAGGTACATCGGGAGCGCGCATGTGTGCGCGCCGTGTACGGACGCACCACAAGCAAACATTTACCCATGCGCACCCATGCTCCAGTATGGAGTGCACTCACACAGACGCGCGATCGTGCGTCTGTCTAATACGTGTCGCGCGCTCCTAAACGGCCGAAGTTGGCCTAGTTGTACGTCTTTATGGGCATTTCTCCAGAAATATGTCTGCGGTCACCTCATTCATCTGGCCCTTTTTCATACTAAATGTATGGAGACAGATGAATGAGTCGCAGACATATTTCTGGAGAAATGCCCATACTTTGCCAAAATTGTGACTGGCAGAGCGGGATATCCTGCCTGATACAGATACATTATACTTACTAGAAGATCCCAAACTTGTATTTTGTAAACCTATGCTGTTTAACCTAATAAAATTTTTCATTTTCATTTAAGCAACTAATCAAAATAATTAACTAAAGGATTTAAAACCAAAGGACCTAATTAATTGATAGCATTCACTTTTGAAGTGATTGAATAGACCCAATCCCAATGGTCGAAAAATATTATTCAAATAAAGAACGTCTTGTGAGAACTTTGATAAAATGCTGTACTATCGTAGAACATGCCATCTCGTTAAAACTGACGATATAGTATCCATATAGTTACAAAAAATACAAACTACTTCTTATAACTCCTGACCAAATACACATAACAACCCTTGACCATAAGAGTTACATACGTAGAGACAATGAATAAAAAGTCGTCAGTGAACGCCAACACAGCCAGAACAAAAACCGCGTACGTAAATCTACACAAAAACACATTCAAATAAAAACAGAAACTGTTTCCTGATATGAAGTTAGTTAAGAATTTTGTGAACAACTAATTTGCCTGTCACATTTGGGTGCCTGATGGGTATTATGGAAATTTTACGGCGTATCAAACGGACATAATCGCAGGATTGTACAATTTCACGGCATTGTACGTATGGCCTTGTCACAACAGCTGAGGTTCGGCGACTGAAATATAAAAAAATAGATTAGCTATAAACATACATATTTATGGCACTAGTACATTGTAGCAAATGCAACAAATATTGCCAAAAAGTTACATCAGGTCTTACGCAAATCGGTTTTGCAAGTTGCGTATTAATTTTTTAGTAGAAAAAATGCTGTGCTCGATCATTAGGAATCTCTTTGTTTTGGTTTTAGTGAGGTCTCTTTATTCAAATGTCACAAGTTCATAACATAATTCCAAGTATAAGATTATAGCACATTACATAACTAGGGTGGTAATACAAAGAAAGGCCGATATCGCAGAAGTTTGCGGCCCGAGCTGCAAGCGAGGGACGTAAATATGCGATCTAGGGCTTTCTTTATTACCTCCCGTGTTGTGTACATCATTTTATGTCTACACTTGGCCAGAAATCGGCTTTTTCCGGCGGCGTAGCGGCGCAGCGGCGCAGCGTGCGGAAAAAGTCACTTTATGGCCAGGTGTGGCATAAAATTTTTTTCATCACACTTGCTCGAAAATCGTGTCATCAACTAAAAGGGCCGTTTATAAATACCTACATTCCGGCGTGCTTCTGTCCGGTGTTATTTGTACCAAGTATACCCAGTGTTAGAATATCTTGAACTTGACTGTTATTAATAAAGATAAGATAAGAAAATAAAGTATCTAGGTTTTTTAACACAGTTTGACATGACTGCTATAAAATACAAATACACACATACAAATATATATATTTCACAGCTGTCAAAGTAATGTGTAAAAGTTTAATCTACAGTCAACGCTAGAATAAGGCGAACTAGTTTTTAACAGACAAAAATGTTGCCAAGAATACGAAAACTTTAATAGTACTTAATTGATAAGTATTGATGAAATTTTATCGACTATACTTTGCGCGATACTTTGAATTTGAACAACATACATATTTTGAAAACCGAACTTCTTCTATAATATCGATAATAACCTAATCTAAATTAAAAATTTAAAAAACCCCCGACCAAACATCACAAACGACCTGATGACCTGAACCGATTTCCACCAAACATAGCTAAGAACACTCTCGACTGATACACCTTTCAAACAAAAAATACCGCATTAAAATCGGATCATCCGTTTGGGAGCTACGATGCCACAAGGACATTTACACATTTACACACACAGACACGTCAAACTTATAACACCCCGTCGTTTTTGCGTCGGGGGTTAAAAATAGAACTGGTTGAATTTGGTATTTTATGCAGGTATGTTGAACTGTCAATCTAATCGCCTTGTTCTGACGTCTATTTTAATACATAAACATACCTAACTATGCCGTTTATAATCAAGAATTCCATTTCAAGGCTCATTAGAGTTAATTCGATAGGTTCTTCAGTTATACATGAGCGATAAGGTTGTAGAGCGTAAGTTGATCAAGTCTTACCGAAGTATGACCAACAAGCGCCACCTAACTGTAGTAAAAGTAACTATACAATCTTAGCTTTTCCGATTTCGTAACAATAAATCTCCAAATTTCGTCGATGCGGCCAACTGAGCTATGACACTTCATCATCTGTACAGGTCGCGTCACGTAAAAAGAACGCTGGTGGTGGGGCTGCGCAGTAGGCAATTTATCGGTCTATTTGGTGGTAAGGTCAATGTGGCTAATTCCGTCTGGTGGGGCAATTCCGTACAGCGGCTTTTGCGGCCAAACAAACGATAGTATGCACTTGATGACTCGACTGGCACAGGAGCGAAACTTTTCACACTAACTGACGAAATTAGAAGTTTGTTAGAAAGATAGTTAAGCCGTAAAAACCGCTGTACGGAATTGCCCCACCAGACGGAATTAGCCACATTGACCTTATGAGGTGCGGCGCGGGGAGGGCGGGTGCCGCGCCGCATCATTGCCGGGGCGCTATTGGTTCGTCAGTCGACCTTTGCTTTCCGCACTGTGTTCACGTCACGTTCGTTCTCAAAATACTGCCGCGCACAAAAGTGTCTTGTTTATTACAAAATGGTTTTACATAGAAAAATGATTTATCATGTATATTGTTTGTTTTTTTCCATTCTACACAGAAACATGTTTTTAATTCCATTTAATAATATATCAACTAATAATACTCAAGGATCCCACAGTCAAACTGTGTAAACAGTTATGGGGGACGATGTTTTACTATTAAGCGCCATACCAAAAAAAAATAGGTTCATGAGACTGGACTTTCAACGTTTTAACATACAATATAAATTTAAATATAGACAAACCATTTTTTAAGGGCGTTATATTTCAACGAAGATTAGAAGTTGCGGACAGCTTTGTGTGGGTTAAAAAGTTGATTCACCCTATTAATAAATAAATAATAGATAATAATACATATACTTTTTAATCGAACCGCGCCGCGAGCGAAAGGCTAGTTCAAAAATAAAACAATAAACATAGTACTTTCGTGCGCGAGTGTACCAATGCGCAAACATACCCCCTCCACTTTCTTCCAGCGTTCTTTTTACGTGACGCGACCTGTACCTATGCAAAAACTCACATCTGGGCTATTCTTCAGAAATATGTCTGCGACTTATTCCTCTGTCTCCATACATTTAGTATGAAAAACGGCCAGAAGAATAAGGTGACCGCAGACATATTTCTGAAGAATAATCCTGTACGTAGTAGAAACAGGGACCGGCAGTACAGTAGAAACAGGGACCGGCACAAGAGAATTGAGGTGACTTCTGTGTTCATCTCCGTTGTTTATTTCACTTGTTACCTAAACTTTATAAATGTTGGTTATTTCGTAAAGGTATTTAAAATCTTTATTAAAGTCGAAGTTATAAACAACCTACTCACAAATCATTCATACATAATTATAATTATTCCTCTAAATATTTTTTGCAACCTGAATATTGTTGAAATTTTCAACATTTTAATAATATTCTTAATTTTATCGATCAGAATGTTCCATAATTTATTTTTTATTATTAGCCACTAAAAACTTAATTATATTTTATGACATGTATTTTTTTAGTTACATTATCTAATGAGAATATTTACCAGTGTGATCGACGCTTTACGACAACTTATGTAACGTTTTATGATAGATAACGTCACGTATATTTTTTTATGCATTTCACTTACCTGAAAAGCAATACCCTATCGTATGAAAAAACACCCGTTTGAAAAATAATCACTACTTACCGTTCAAATCACACATGCAATTTTAACGTTATGTTATGTTCCCAAGTTATGACTGAGTCAACATTGACTGCCATTTGTGAAGAAACTGACGAGATTTATTTTTCTCTTCGGTATAACTCTACTAGAATATGAGTTTATATTTATAACAAAAAATTGCGTTAAAACTAACTCTATAACGCCTCACCAAAGTATTCGTGTTATAAGCATAGAATTTAGGTCAACGAAAAGAAAGGAAGATAAAACAAGAAAATTATTTGATAATCATGTTTTCGCAATCGGTAGAACCATCGTTATATGTATCATACAATTTTATTTCAAATAAAAACATGATCATGACAAGTTAAATATCATGAAAATAACAGTGTTTTAAGTACTGTGGTCGAAAAAAATTGGCAACTTTCATTACGTTTTGGACGGTTTTTAACTTTTAATA
The DNA here is from genome assembly GCA_947034925.1 of Eudemis profundana. Lineage (NCBI taxonomy): Eukaryota > Metazoa > Arthropoda > Insecta > Lepidoptera > Tortricidae > Eudemis > Eudemis profundana. Next base: position 19,367,382 of record OX344805.1, on the reverse strand, counting down.
ATTTATTTAAAGGGTTTAATTAATTATTTTATTTGCGACCTTGGAAAATGTTAATGCATAATATAATACCTAAAATTGTTTTTTAACCTCTAGGTCTAGGTGTTACCAGTTTTTTTTAATCAGTATAGGAAATTTGAAACGTCAAAATTGATCAAAATCCGCAGCCTTGCCCATATACGTCCAGGTCATCCCGCCATCCTTCTGGGGCGACCACTTTGTGGCTGTCTACCTAATTATTCATCGTATATTGCACAACTAGGGCGGTAAAACAAAAAAATATTACCTCCCGTGTGGTGTACATCATTTTATGTCTACACTTTGCGGTTTCTTGATAAAACTTTTTCTCACGCAGTATCTCATAACACAATCAATGGAAGTTATGGATCAACAAAAACATCACAGTATACGGTAAGTTTTCAGAGGCGTCCTGTATCAGAAACGGTACATATACTTTAGTGGAAGTCTCTTTTAGGGTTTCGTACCAAAATGGTAAAAAAAGGAACCCTTATGGTGCGACTCTGTCTGTCTGTCTATCTGTACGTCTGTCCGTCTGCCACAGCCAGATATCTCAGGATCTACTGGCGCTAGCGATTTGAAATTTGAAATCCCTAACTCGAGCCTATTGGACATGAAAAAAAATCTTGTAGCTTTTTACTTTTTTTTTAAAGGGGGCCAAAATGGGAAGTCGAAAATTTAAAGTAGGTATTATATTGAGTGGGCTGTCAAATGAAAGAGCTTAATTTGTAGATTCTAAAACGATTTTTATTTTTATTCTTAATCATGTACCTAGTTTTTTATTTAGGACAAAATACGTTACAAAAATACAATTCGCCCCCTATTATCTCCGAAGTTACAGAACAGAAAAGTATTTAAAAATAACCGATTATTGATATCATCCTGAATATTACAGGAAAAATAAAACTGTTTTCCTAACTTACATATTTTTTTGAAATTCACAAAAAACGTAATAGGCAAACTTATTTTAACCGTTATTAAACTAATCTCCGTAATTTTATCTACTTAGGTGACAACTTGGAATCTATCGCACGTATCTTAGGCCGCCCCGGAGTTTATATTTCATTGTTACCTACCAAATTAGACAAAACATTTGGTTAACTGTTTTCGGGTGTGTCAAAACTGTAACCAATATACCGACAGCACTAGCATTAGTCATAGATGTCGTTATGCAAGAAGTAATATTCGTCATGTTGTGTTATAAAATATAACGCGGTCACTGACGCGCGATGTTTTTATTTGTCGTTTGTTACCAGCTGATACCAGTTGCTAGGACAAAACACTTGTCTAACTGTTATCGAGTGTCCTAATACACTTTAGCTAATATATTTGTGGCATTCCATCAGAAAAGGGTCCTAATGGCGTTGACGTAAGGTCCCTTTTCTGATGGACAGCCACATTTATTTAAACTTTATTGCACAAAAGGAAACTTATCGTACAAAAGGCGAACTTAATGCCATAGGGCATTATCTACTAGTTAACTTTAGGGCAAAGCAGATAGCTTGTGGGCGATCCAACTAAATTTAAAACTCAGCTACATTACCACACAACACACACATTACATTATATACAGCATTAGTGATAGTTATCCCTTCGAGTGGCGGTCAACCGGCTACCGGCAGATTGTCATTTACCGTCAAGTGGCGCGGCCATTTTCCGCGAATTTCCCTCAAGTGGCAGGGGCCTCCATGGGTGGTCACCGCGAATTCGATTAATGTTAGAAAAATTACCATTATTCAAAAAAACATTATGAAAGGCTATATTATTATCTTGTATCGCTGGATTAAGCATAAAATTGGCTATCTAATTATATAATAATGAAAGCCGTACCTTATATGTGAAATTTGCTAGTTGTGATCAAATCTCGGAAAGTTACATTTTTTCCTTTTTTTTCTATATAAATAATTGTAAGTATGAATTAAACAATTAAATGTAGAAAATACCATTTATTTACAAAGAAATACATTAACTATCCCTCTACATAGAATATTTTTATATTTTTAGACTACGAGGTTTTCAAAACCGAGTCTAAAATCGGACACGCGTACGGTCGAAAAAAATGGGGTTCGCAAATTTGAATTTTTTAAAGAAATTGATTAGGTAGTGTTGTCGCGCCTGTTATTTTATGATATCCTTATCTATTCACGAATGAATCTTGCAAGAAAGAGCAAGACAGGTGTAGATTTAGCAGCTCATTTTATAGGTAAATAGTAAACAATACCCATCGCCGGCTAGCCGGCGCCCGCCACTTAACGGTTTCTGACAACCGCCGGCATGCCGGCGCCCGCCACTCAACGAAAATAAACAATATGACAGCTGCCACTCGAAGTGATATACAACAATTAATATTTCTCAATGTGATCATCGTCACCAAATTTAAGAGCTACTTTCTTTCCGGTGAAGACATCGCTATCACCACTCTTTTTACCCGACTGCGGTGAAGCCCAAAGGAGGGTTATGTGTTTGACCTGTATGTATGTATGTATGTCCGTTCCTGTGTCCGCTCGTAACTACTCAACGGCACATCTGATTTTGATAAATGATACATCATTAGATTCGTCTTGATGGTGCGAGTGTCACTGGGTATGAAGTTCGTTAAAATAAACAAAATGGCGGATTTTATGCAGTTTCAAAGTGCACCGCGGTCGGGTTTTTTTTAGTAAAAATGTGGTTATCTGTTCTCCGCTAGCCTTTTGGTGTGCTACACTCACAATTAATTTTCTATGAGCAATTATATAGGGGAGGAGAGGCAGAGGAAGACTAAAATTAACCTATTTCTCATGTGTGATACCGAAGAAGATATACTCCGGTCACTGACGCACATTTTATGTAACAGTTACAGTTCATTAACTATTTCATTCCGTTCTAAATAGGTTCTTGAGAAATAAACTGATCGAATTACGATTTTAATTTGATTGAACCGAGAAGTAAACTTTTTGCCGCTTCGGAATATCTGTACGCGCTATTTTTTGTGGCCCTTTAGGTGAAAAGTTGTCATGCTAAGCTATCAGCTGTTAGATTTGTAGATTTCAAGGTCTAGAGTAAATTGAAATTGCTCAACAGCTCAATCACTTATCTTATTCTCAGAAGTTAACGTTCTCAATCCGGTGGAGCACTGCAATATAAAGGCGTGAAATACACACAAGCGGCGTAAGGCATAAGGCGTAAGGCATAAGGTATAAGGCGTGGAACGGATACGGCGCGGACGCGATTTAAATTATACAGAAGAGGTGAAGAGACGGCACCATGCGTCATTATACAGGCTGATTTCGTTGCGATAGCATACAACATACTTTACAACTCGATGTCCAATTCCTTATCAGAACAGACATAATGTATGAATAAAACTCAACTTGCTTACCTGTTGCGCCGACTTTTAATCCTATTTCACTCCATAGTTTATCTTGTACATTTCTATTACTATACTCCGGCATGCTAAAGTCGTAAAGAGCCGGATATTGTTCGACAATTTCGCAGAACTGTATATTAAATTTTATATCATCACGCATCTTTGTTGCTGATAAATAATACTCATCCTATATAGCGACGTCGCTTCAGTTGTGCCTGCTAGCGGCGCGTCGCTAGCGTGCCTGCGCCGCGCCGCTTGAGTGTAATTCAAAATACGTCTCCTTAGTACATTTTGTATACAAACGTTTTGAAGCGGCATCGTGCCTGCGCTGCGCCTGTGCCTTACGCCGCTTGTGTGTATTTCACGCCTTAGGGAGAGGAGAACTTATTGATCAATTATAATTTATCGTTTGGGTATTAACTGTGGTTTATAGGTAAAAAACTTTACTAAAGGACTAAACTAGGTAACCTGTGCGTATAGACAGTTTTATGTTCCATTTTCGCATAAGGGCATGAGCTTCATATAAATTCCGTACACTACTATATGCAACAAATCTTTTAGTTAAGTTTTTTACCTGTATATAACACTTTAAACTAGGGATGTAACGATACATAGTTTTCCCGATACGATACCGATACCGATATATTGCAGTAAATATCGGCGATACCGATTCCGATACCGATATCTTGGCTAAACAATGAAGTATGAACTTCAGATATTTGTGTGTCCTTATTATACCTAAAACTTGGCTATATTTAACAGACAGTCAACCTTGAAAGTGTAAAGTAAAGTTCAAATTTATTTTTTAAAAAGAACCAAAGATTTAATTAACATAGTAATTGTCATTGCATAAGGTAATAGACCAATACATAAAATAAGTCAGTAATTGAAATTACTTTTTGCCGATTTCAGATTTCATTTATTTCACCATAAAGTAACCTGGTCATTTCATTAGATGGTATGTCAAGCAGTGGCGTAACTACAGGGTGGCAGGGCTGGCAAAATGCCACGGGCCCCCGACCCATGAGGGCCCCGGCGTAAGTATAACGTTAAAATAATAAAGCTAATGATAGGGCCCCCATTAAAGGAATTTGCCACGGGCCCCAGATGATATAGTTACGCCTCTGATGTCAAGAGTACAATGTGGTTAAGTTAGGAATTGTCATTAAAATTATTAGGTAATTTTTTTTCATACAGCAAATTCTTTTCGCGTTCTTCAAATATTGTTGTACATAATCGACGATACCGATATATCGGCGATACCGATATATCGGCCGATATATCGGTATCGGTATCGTTACATCCCTACTTTAAGCATACAGTAGTTCATTTAATTTACTAATGCATTTCGCAACCTAAAAGAAAAGAAACGGTCAATAGGTAAAGTAAACCTGCCAGTTGCACGCTTTCACAGCTCCGGTCTACACTTCTACAGGCTGTCAGTTTCAGCTGCAGGCTTGTCGCACGTGTCTCGGTTAGAAGGGCACGTGTTGCGCCCCGGTAGCATCACATATCGATACCTTTAGACTCAAAGGACGTAAATGCCGTAGGTTCTAATGGAGCTTACGCCCTTTGAGTCTAAAGGTATCGATATATTGTACAAGTATGACGTCGGCAAACCCGCGGCACGCCGGTTCCGAGTGGTTTGCAGGCCGTCATTCATTTTTATTAGGATTTGTCCGGAGACGTCGCTAGCCGGATGGTAACAATCGGTGGAGGAACTTGACTGCTCTTCCGTACATTTGACAAGTTCGCTGAATTTCTTTGACTTTGTGCGTGACGCGCTGATGTTTAAGTTAATGTTTGATTTAGTTATGTCTTAAGGTACCTATTATGTTGTTAAATAACGCAATTTTAGTCATACTACAGTAAAGTTGCTATAGCATCAGGTACTAAATGTTTCTTTAAATCTCACTCGAATGAGGTTATTTTATTAAGCACTCAGTAGGCTTATGATGCTACGCTTTGTCCGTCCGTAAGCATCCGTCACTCTCTCACACATATTGTCAGAACGTGACGAAAGCTTTATCATTTATTTATCGCGTGACAAGGCGTAGCATCATACGCCTAAAGTCGCCGTCAATAGATTTTGCAAACTATGTAAACAAAAGGCGTAACTTTGTTTTGTCACTGTTTCTCCTTGAATTTGCACACCATCTCATCAAACACCACTGAAACCATACACTATTTAAACGGTCGTTGCCGTAAAATACAAAACCATACAATAAATAATTGAATCTTGGATATTTCATTAATATTTTAAAATGGTTTTATACTTAGGTCATTATGTCATAATGGAATGACGTTTTTGTTTCTTTTAAATTCTAAAATTGTCTATGATGATAGCGTTGTGACTAAAGTTGGTGATATTGTAAAGCTGCTACACACTACCTAACTTACGCTCTGTACCTAAGAAAATAAAATGAAATATTTAGACGGCATCATCGATAGAGCTACGGATGAAATAACGGCACCTTTTGTGATAAATACTGGTGGATACATCATTTTCAAGTAACGATTCGTCTTCTGATTAAGCAAATTATAAATACCTGTTTCTTGTGTTCGCTACTTTAATAGTCCATATGTTTTGACATAAAAGAGTAAAGTAAGAGTCTTCCCCATCACTAGTAAATTCATCATTCAGAGACAATTTCAATATGGCGGTTTATTTACAAAGTTAACAAATTCTATTGACGGCGACTTTACAGGGCGGTAATAGTACATTGTGTATCAAGGGCGGTAAGTAAGTAATTACAAACGAGTGATTGTTACAAGCCTGAGGCGAAGCCAAGGGCTTTAATAACACTAGTTTGTAATTCCTTTACCGCCCGTGGCACACACAATGTTTTTCATCACACTTGTGAAGAAATCTGATTAAAATAACCTTACTTAACCTAAATAAAATTGTAAAACTGACATTGACAGTAGTGACATAATTATATCCATAGACAATGCGAATGTCAAGTCACGTTCGGAAACCATAGCGGTAAAGAAAAGACTTAAAATGGTTTATTTTATATTTGCAAAACAGTTAAATACACTATTAAAACATTTAATTAATGTTACAGAAATATGTGTTTACATGTCATGTATTTGCAATAACAGTTCTCTTTAAATAAATGTTTCAGTAATAAAAGTTAAAAAAGTAAGTTGGCGTTTCCTTTGAACATGACAAATAAGAGTAAAACAGAACCAGCGTTTCAAATTAAAAAAAAAACCATAACACCCTAGGGCGTAATAGGTCACTTACGGCCCGCAAAACCTGCGTGTAATAACACCATTATCGAGCAAGTGTGATGAAAAAACATTTACAGACCTACCGCACTATATTAAAGAGACACAAGAAGGTAGCTAATATATTAAAGCAATTCAATTCAATACCTAAGAAACAGTTGATCGCACAACGTGATCATATTAATAATTCATCTGTTAAAGATAATATTAACCCAGTTACTGCATCAATTAAGTAATTACTAAGTATTCTGCATACTTTGCGTGATTTATAGTGGGTTGGCAGTTTTTTACATACTTACCTAGTTAAGAAACCCCCACCACCTAAGGTACTATGAAAACTATGGCAGGAGTGACTCACTCCGCGAGTGCGCGACGTCGCCTTGAGGCCACTTGTATGTGGCTTTTGGTTAGTTACAGAGCTCGGAATAGGTAGTGCCTATTTACCTAAACTTCGCGGGAGGAAGTAAGAAAGAGTGGTTACAACCACCAAAAATAATTATATATTTTTATTGACACCCGGAATTCCCCGGTTTTAACATACAAAATCTATATAAATTCACGCTCAAGGTTAGATTATTAATTAAATACAACTGTTTAATGCAAAAAAATTAAATAGATACGTTGAGAACTCAAAAATTGACTTCATACAAATGGCCCTTCGTACAATTAAACAATTGTATTTCATTAATAATTTGACCCCGAGTGTGAATTTATGTGGATTATGTATTCTTATTAATCCCGGGTTTGTTTTTGGTGGTTGTAACTACTCTTAGTTACGTCCTTCCGCGAAGTTTAGGTAAATAGGCACTACCTATTCCGAGCTCTGATTATGACTTTAGCCAGCGACCAAAAAAAGCACGCTTTAGTACGCGTTATGCGATAGAGAGAGACGGTCGGATGCGGTGCGTTTCTTCCTGTGGTCGGACCCGAACGATAGTTTTGTTAGAGAGAAAAGCTTCTGTAGGTAGTAGTAGTAAGCACTAATACTTATTCTGTGACTATGGCAAAATTGTGACTTCTCTAGGCAGCATTTGGGTGAATCAACTTTTCTTTGTCAACAAAATTTCACCTTTTCCGACTAAAATTGAAAGGAAATCTTTATTCGGATATTTTTTGAATAAAGTGTATGCTCATTTAAAAGACAGATAATAAAGCTACGTAATGCAAATATTTTTTTATTATAATTTGTTTTTTCATGTTGCTGTGGTCCATCAAAGTCGAAGCAACAACTGGCCGATATAATTTGACCTTCGATTACGAAGTAGGTACGAGTATAATTTTTTACGTCGCATTTTTTTTTAATTAGAGCTTTTGCGTTATCCACGCGTGATGCGATTTCAAGAAAAACAATCTTGGAATAGGAGAATGTGTGTCGTTATATCTTTAAAACGTAATAAGTCACTGATACAAGTGAAATTAGTACAATACCCTCTCTCTTCTCTTCTATCCTAGGGAAAAAAAAACGTAGGTATAAATGACCGTTAAAATTCTAATGTCAAAAAGTAAGTACCTACGGGTGAAATTACATTAGGAACGAGATTAATAAAAAAAAGATTTGGTTGCGGGTCATTCTTGAAAATGATCACTCCCATGTGCACACAAACATATTGGCGAATATGTATATAAAAGATTTCGCCTCTTTAGAATGGCATTTTTGGTTATTATGTTCTTCCGGCCACGCTCTACAAATTAACTAAAAATGCGATTGTAATAAGGCAGAATCTCCTGAATGGGTAGGGGTCGGGTTGCATAAAGTTTAAGGTCATATTTTTGATACGCATACGAGGATTCGTCATACTCATCATTACGCATAACTGTAAATAGTCATACATTTATGCGCATAACGATTTTAATCATAATGTTTATGGACATACTGTGTAATGGGCATATAGTTGATATGCATACATTTATTCAAGCATACTTTATAATGGGCATACATGGATTGCTCATACAACACTATAAACATACTAAGTAAATGCATAAAATGCTAAACGCATAAATAGGTTGCTCATACAACACTTTAACCATACTAAGTAAAAGCATAAATTGCTAAACGCATAAACCTAATCTTAAAAGTTTTTTTAAAAGTTCTCTTTTATGTTGCGCCACAGTTCTAACCTAATATACTTTTCTGGCAGCGATGCGGTTATGTGTGAGATAACAGTTCTAACCTAACCTACTTTTCTGGCAGTGATTTGGTTCTGTGTGAGGTCACAGTTCTAACCTAACCTAACCTACTTTTCTGGCAGCGATTTGGTTCTGTGTGAGGTCACAGTTCTAACCTAACCTAACCTACTTTTCTGGCAGCGATTTGGTTTTGTGTGAGGTCACAGTTCTAACCTAACCTAACCTACTTTTCTGGCAGCGATTCGGTTATGTGTGAGATAACAGTTCTAACCTAACCTATTCTACTTTTCTGGCAGCGATTGGGTTATGTGTGAGATAACAGTTCTAACCTAACCTACTTTACTGGTAGCGATTCGGTTATGTATGAGATAACAATTCTAACCTAACCTAACCTAACCTACTTTTCTGGCAGCGATTTGGTTCTGTGTGAGGTCACTAATATTGTGTAATGAGTAGAAATTAAAAATACTTCAATAATATAAATCGTTTCTTTTTTGAAGCACCATCGCAAGTCCATTATCAAAATTTATGCAATACGATTGTTAAAATCATCAATATTATGGCTTGATAAATGTATTTAATTTACAATTATTACTAAAACCACTTATAATCATCAATGTTATGGCTTAATAAATGTATGAAATTTACAATTATTGCAAAAACGACTTATAATCATCAATATTATGACTAAATAAATGTATGACAATTTACATTATGGTTAAACCAATGATGACTCCGTATAATTATGACACGGAACAATTATGCCATAGGACAATTTATGCCAAAAAATGACAATTAATAATATTACAATAGTTGTTATGCAACCAGACGGCCCCCCCTCCTGAATATTTGAAGCCAGCAGATGATGTCCCTCAAGAATCACCCTTGCTTCGTCAAAAATTGGTGAACCTAGGAGTGTGAAGGGGTCATTCTTGAAAATGGTCATGCGTGTGTGTGAAGGAGGAATTTGAATGAACTGTAATTATCACTAATGTGATTTTTTGCAAATAGTGACGAGGTTGGCGGCGATGGTGTGAATTAGCCTCGAGCCTACGGGCGATTAGCAGCTCAAGTTGCGAAGCGCTTGCGTTACTGTTGTTGCAAAAGTGTGCAAAACAAACAATACCGACTATATCCGATATGTCGCGTTTAAAAAACATTCTAACGGTATTTTATACTGTTTATCTACACACATAAACCCTCTATAATGCGTTCAAAACCCGCCAATTATAACCAGCATAAACATAAACAGTTTTGTTACAACAAATAGGTACCTAATTATCTTATGAGATTATCTGTGAAAATGTAATTATTGCCACCCCATCCAACTATCAGATTGGGCCCTGCCCCTCTGCGGACGGCACCCTAGGTTAGGTTTTTGTAATAGTTTTATATTTTAGTAATAAAAAAACTTAAACGGATTAAATCGCGCATATTACTACATTTTAAGTCCCGACGTTTCGTAACCCTTTTCAGCGTTCGTGGTTGCGGGTAGACTGAGAAAATCATAAATTTCCTCTGTCAAAATTACTGTTGTGCAAACCTACCCACTTTAAAAAATACAAATTCAATATTAGTGTTGCCAGACGGGCCTAATGTGTAAAGACGTTCACACACATGCCAGAAGGGCTTACTATCCTAACCTTAGAAACTAGCGGCGCTTCCTAAAGGCATACTGGATAAGAAAGAAGACGCCAAGAAAACTTATCAGCCTCGCCTTATGCAAAAAAGAACATATTTTAAACAAATAGACTCTAGGTATGCTATTTTTAGAAGAAACAAACACCGTTCAGTGTTAAGGTTTTACAGTGCTGTGCTGTGTCTCGCCCGTCCCTTGATGAGATGTAATACAGGATCCCAGGCAGGTGGTAGAGACAAACCATCTTCTCTATTGAAATTAGCACCGTCGCTGTAACAGGTCTGCAGTCTGCGAGCATGTCATGGGTGTATTTTTTAAAGTGGGTAGGTTTGCACAACAGTAATTTTGAGAGAGGAAATTTATGATTTTCTCAGTCTACCCACGAACGCTGAAAAGGGTTACGAAACGTCGGGACTTAAAATGTAGTAATATACGCGATTTAATCCGTTTAAGTTGTTTTATTACTATGAGTGATAATCGCGGAAACCGAAGACAATATTAGTTTTATATTTTGTTATATATTTTACTTTTTATATAAATATTGTAAAACCCTAACCTAAGAGAAGAACGAAAAGATAAAAAACTGTAATAATACTGAACCTAATAATCTAAGGGATTATTAATGCTACAATAAAGTTTTCAGGCCAAATATGTACCTATTGTGTCATGATGCTGAGGTTTTTGCTTCGGCAGCATATCGCTCCGTAGACCGACAGTTGTGTTGTGACAGACCTAAGAGCTAGCACCTGCGCAAGCACATAGATTGGGCTAAAAAATAGATCGGGCCATTACGATCAAATTATCTACTACAATACAAAATTGCGCGAAAATGATCCAATTCTGCTAATCTAAGTAGGAAGTCCGAAAATTGCGGTAAGCTGTCGTATAAAGGCCGAGCCACACCGGCTGCGTACACGTCTGCGTGCGCGTGGCGTACGCGTTGTATAGTATGAATGTTTTTCAAAATGGCGGCTAGTCACGCTCAAAGTCAAGGAGCTGCAGCGTACAGTGCGTGCACACGCAGCCGGTGTGGCTCGGCCTTAACAGCACTTGCTAGCGTAACTAAGTACGACAAAGTGAACAACAATTATTTCCATACTCGTAAATGGGGCTTTAAAATAATTTTCTTTTAGGGATTGGATTTCGTTTTTTAAACTCAATATTTTTTTAATACATATGGAAAAACATTATTTACATCATGAATACGTTAGATTTCATCATTTGTTCAAGGACGTGATGATGAAGGCCCGTTTTCTAGGAGTTTCAGAAAAAAGAGATAGTCCTAATCGTCTCAGTAATTTGCTATAATTTTTGCTTTGTACAGAAAAATAATCTGCAGCAGCTGCAAACTCATAAAGTATCAAAGTATCAGTAAATAACTAAGAAACTGATGACAAAACGTAAAAATAGTGCGTAATCTTGCTGAAAAAAATATCCGTTCATGATCACCATAGAGTTGCACTTGTATCTTAAATTAGCACAAGTCAATTAAAAATAGGTATGCCAGTGTATCAGAGAGTGTATCAACACGTATTTAATTGATTATTAAGACATTTATGAAAAGTATTACTTGGAAAAAGAATTCTACACAATAATCTTATACCATAACGCGATAATCACATCGGATATGCACCCAACGGTTGTTTAACACCAGCTAATTAAATTCCGACTTTAGTGGTGTCTTTGTTTTAGCGACACAAGTGACGTCTGCAAATAGCGTCCCGTTTTTTACATCATTCCAATTTCCTTAGAGTTGGAAAGGCTGTGAACTAATTAGGTTTTTTCACCTAATTGTCCGCTCAAGGCAGGCAACCGACTGCGGCTTCCTTAACTAACCATTGTTTTTCCAACGGTTTTTGCGCCCATTGCAATGTGTCAACCACTCATAATGCTTGTAGATAGGGGTCAAAGAGAATAGGTGTACAACTTACTTGTTACTCGCTCAGTCGCTCTACGCACATTTCGCATTCTGTAAACTCAGATTTTTAAGGTCCAAACTTTGTGTAACATGCTGCATCAATTTTGGCTTCTGTCATGTGAATCATAAGCAATAGGTAATTGAAAATATACTGCCTCATTTAACTATGGCTGAAAATAGTCTACACGAGAGTGCATAATGGTTTGGACCATAAAATTCTGAGTTTAGGGTACATCGCTTCTCAATTAACTTCTAAAGGGGTGCCTATCGCATCGCATAATGTTGATTGTCCTAAAAAATGTTAGCCGAGAATGTTTGGCATACCTAATGTTGAATGGCAAAATACTCGTATAGTCTATTCATTTTTGCGCATACACATTTAAAAGTCCTAAAGCATGTTTGTCCTAATATTATTATTCCTAATACTAATTGTATTGTTGTCTATTGTTAAAATGGCTATAATTACAGCACCTAAACTATTTTATTCTGCTTTTAAATTAATATATTTAAACAACATAAAACATAAAAAAACACATTATTAACAGCTTACCGACTAAATAAACCTAATCTATTGGGACCAGACCAGGGACTAAACTTAGCCTATTGGGACCTAAAATTATATTTACAGAGATGTCCCCTATGTCGCCTCCTGCGGGCAGGGTGCCCATAAGGCTGGCTGAGTTGCCTCGCTGGATGGCAATGCCTATCCGCTGCGGGAGGAACGAGCCAGCCCTATGGTCACTGGAGGACCGGATTAGCATTATTTTATTCCTAATATCTAATTTTGTAATTTAAAGTATATATTCTTATTTTGTGTAAGTTATTAGGCCATATAAGGACGGGGAGCGGAGCGCTCGGGCATTAAAACAACTGAATATTCGAAAATTAATACACAATAAACATTACGACGAATCGTATTTAGGACAAACGATATTAGGAACAACAATTTCGGCAAATAAAAAAATATGCTCAACAAACTTTATGCCATTAGTAATTCGGTGTAAAGTTGCTATGCGACAAAACATTAGGACTAACAATTTTATGCCACCCGATATAAATCCCTTCTAAAGTTCTACTCGTATCTTACTAATGAGATACCCATCGATTATTTACGGGACGTATGTGGGAGTGGGCACTTGTTTCGGCGAACGACCAATTACGCGCCCACCAATTTATTACCGTCATAATATTTTGACGGTCATGATCAACTTCCCCTCAAAACGACTATTTTCGTACAGCTCTAAGAAATACATAATATTAATATATAGGAACAATTAATACATAGGAACTAAACATAGTGAAAGAGATTTCTATGACTTCCTTTTATAAATAGAGAAGTCGATAAAATTCCGATTACATTTTAGATATACAATATTAGTTTATTACTTTAGGTACGGCGATTCTTGAGCCACGTCTTGCCTTGTTAGTAATAAAAGAGTTACAACAAATGTTATCTTTAAACTATAATGTATCTAGAGAGACATAAATCTTTCACATACCGATATCCTTGACGTAACACAAATATGTTTTGAATTTTCCCGTACAAATGACTCATTGTTCATAATAAACGGCTTTTAAAGTGTCACAATCAAACATTACCACGCGTTTCTAAAGAAACAATGGTAGCACAAAGATCTGGCTGAGACTTTGTAAGCCAAGGAAAATTCCAATTGATTGAATAGGATTACACTCTATTGTGACAAATGGGTGGTGGAATAAATATGCAGTTTCGTACGTCATTTGATCTTGATGAAAATGATGGTACAATGCACGCGAAGTTCCAAAGTCGTGGCTGAAAATGCTGCAAGTGATATTGCAATGGCCTGTAGGCTTATGATGCTACGCTTTGTCACGCGATAAATGAATGATAAAGCATCCGTTACGTTCTGACAAATAGGGTGTGAGAGTGACGGATGCTTTATGATATATTTATCGCGTGACAAAGCATAGCATCATAAGCCTACTGGTGTGAATCTTATCAGTGAGCAAGCTTGACCGAAATGTTCTTGCATTTTCTTCGAGAGCAGGAGTATAATGTGCTCATATACCTTGAACTAGATAAGCCGATGGAAATCGGGTTCTAAGAACGCCTCTTCATTGCAATGTTGTATACCAATTACCAACATTTGATTTCTTAAATAGCGCCACACCACGAAGGTTTCACGTCGTCCTGGGTCAAATGAGGTAAGGATTAAGGGCTGTCCCATATCTCGATTAAACCTACGGTTGAAGACGTTATCTTACGACCACAACTTCTAATATTTGACGTCCCAGAGCGGTTTTTGTGTTTTTGAAATTAGAACTTTCATTCAATAAAATATCAAGACTCATTTGAAATTTGTATTACTCGTATATGATTTATATGAAGTACGAGAGAATATTGAACATTATTTATCCAGGTCCTTCTTCCTGTCACGAAATTTTTCGAAATCGAATCGAAAATCGAAATAATCGTGTTTACCGCCATTAGTAAATCGTTAGTCTCGTTAACTGGTACAAAACAAATGAAAAGCAAGGAAGGTGTATTTTCTCTGGCGTAATTTCTCTGGCCACCAATATTTAAAAGATTCCTCCTCATTAGACAGGCATTCGTTGGTTACTTGTTAGAACTTGACTGATTCTACAATGTAACCAAAAGTCCAATTCTAATAAGGCAGAATCTTCTCAGTATTCGCCAATATGTCATGACAGCGAAATTACGTTTTTGAAAATACACCCAGGAACAAATGCATGTTCGAAAATTTGAAAAAATAATAGTCAATGAAAACGAATTCATACCGGCCAGTGTTTTTTTTTAAACTATAGCCAAGGTAGATTACTTTTCAGCCACCCCTCGTAAATGACCGCGATGGATGCCACAGTTAGGTTGGCAAAATCTCAGAATGGTTCGACTTAAATTGTCGATGATATCAGGTTCGAATATTCAAGCCCGCCGCTCTTAATTTGGGTAAGGTAAATGAACAGAGGTTGAATAACTCGATACCAGTGCTGACCGGCGCACTGCCGCGCACCCTACGGAAACCAATCAATTTGACGTCTCCAGACGTTTATATGATATCATTTATGATTTCAGAGGGAAATCCTGGCCGTTTGGTTGAATTGTTATCGAGATGTTTATAGCAGGTAATGTTACTTCAATCTGACGTCCTCCATAAGACATGTGATTTAGTAATTTTAACAGAACTTGGTGGCTGTTGTGTTAAGATATATTAACTAGTGACTTTGAAGATTGACCAATATTACTGGGAAAATCTAGCAGAATGGCCTGCGTTTCGTGTCATGATCTAAGAAAAAAGACAGAAAAGGGACTCGTCACCAGTCAACACCGTCATAATTATCCCGTCTCTTTTGCAGAAGAAATGCTTCTATAGCTATTTGCCAACTCTATCTAACCTGGCAGACATATCGCCACGTAATGTCACAGTGTCACATGTCACATACTCTTATGGATTGATTCCTTTTTCGTCGTATTCCTGATTGGACATATTCTTGTTTCGGCACATTTTTGTTTAGACGTCGGAATACGTCTAAACAAGAATATGTCCAATCAGGAATACGACGAAAAAGGAATTAATCCTCTTATGGCGTCTCTTGTGCCCAGAGGTCATATTTTTCGATTTTTATTAAGAATCATATCTGTAAAAGAGCACCTGAGGCCTACTTGCAAATAAATGAATTGAATTGTGTAGTATCAGCTCAGTATTACACTACCCCTTATCATCCCGCGGGTGTCTTAACACGTTTACTGTCCCCATACAAAACTATCGGACAATATCACAAGTCCCAACTGTGCAATCAGTATGGGGAATTGACCCCAAAGTGAAACCACGGAGTCCTGAAAATATCCTTCATGACCCCAGATTGGGGGCACCGGGACAGGGAACATGTTAAGAGGCGACAAAGAGTTAAACCGGGACAGTAGCACTGTAGCAGGGCCCTTTATTTGGCATACGTTTTATTTGTCCGAATATACATTCGGGCTAGCAATACTGCTAGCCCGAATTTTATTTCGCATAATTTTTCTCTACATTTAACGGGAAATATTTTGTAAAATCCTTTACATCAGCCACTTAGAACATATTAGATTAGGTTAGGTTTCTTTTATAATTATTCAGAAAAGTCAATATTATCTGTAAAATAACAATTATGCGTAAATAGTATTCGGACAAATAGAACATTCGGGCAAATAAAATTATGCCAAAACAAGGTGAACCCTGTAGCAGGCGCTGTGTACTTTACCATCCTTCGTTCGATATACACGATCACATAAGGACAGGTTGATTCGCTTCATCCTTCCCGCTGGTCCGCCGCTCACTTTGAGCAATCAACGAAAAGTCAAGCTGGCCCTGGCCAAACGTCCTGGTTCGACCCCAGGCGTTCAGGTCCCCACCTAGTCCGACCAAATCGAGATGGACCGGGGACAAGCGACCTGGTTCGACCCCAGGCGCCCCCGGCCCCCACCCAGTCCGATCCACTCAGGGTGGGCCGGCTAGCGACTTGGTTCGACCCCAGGAAACTCCACGGCCGGTCATACGATCACTATGCCCAATAAGGGTTGCGAGTTAGTCTTCAAAAAAAAATTTTTATCATCCTACTGTGATCGGCATTCCGTGTGGCGTGGTGATCCCAAAGATCCATCTTGGAGCTGATGATGATGTGATATGTACAACCGTCACCATTATAGTTGCACGAAGCGCGTCATTATTTAAGTTAAAACTTAAAAACTGGCTAGTCCAGCAGGTGTTCTACGATTATCGAGAATTATTCTCGAAAATGTAAATATGTTCATATTTGATTATTTTTTTATTTTGAATTAAATAATTTTCCATATTTATATGTATATAGATATGCCTGACGTGTAATTAATTTGTGTTACCAATAAACAATATGAATATGTGCCTATGTATAACTTCTGGACAAATCGACCAAGCTTAAGTAGCGACATTATGTACGTCTAAAGACATCACAATTATATGCCACAAATGCAATGGTTTGGAACAATTGCGAGTACATCGCGGAAGTAGAGTCATGACTTATGACAATCATAACACGTGTGAAATTGACACCAAGCACGCCCAGTGGAGCGCGCCGTCTCGCCCGGCGGCGCCCGCGCACGCGGGACAATCATCATTGCTGCCCTTGGAATTCCCATTCTTGGTCATAGACGTCGGTGTTGGATCAAGTCAGCGCGGAGCCCGTAGCAAACTCTTTCGTGATGTCTATGATTCGGTGTAAGATATCCTCATTTTTGTGTTTTTCCGCAGGACCCCAGCTTTTATATGAAATGAAATGACGTCACGGACCCCCTACATTATTTCGAAAGCCTTACGGAACCTATCCGAATATAATCAGAGAAAAGAAAATCAAGGGCACATTGAAAGTTTGTGTTGAAGGCATGGCCACGGACCCCCGGCTCTTGTATCACGGACCCCTAAGGGGTCCATGGACCAAACCCTGGACTAACTTATCGGGAAGGCTAATAATTAACTTTTTTTTAATGAACCATCTTCCTGTTTCTCAGTTTTATTAATAGAGTCATATGGAAGTCTATTCAAGGCTCGAGGCAGAAAATGTATCCACACTCTCCAACGAATGGCCTTCTAGATCAGGTGTTTGCGCGAGAGGCACGTTTGGCCTGACAACAGACCTAACCTACTTTAGTTTCATAAACTTGCTTCAAGCATTTTTGCAATCAAGGTCCCATATAGGTCCAATTTTGAGGGTCGTTCACCGAAGTACATTTTCTATCAAACCAGGGTCATTGTTAATTTCCCGTTGACTTTCTCTATGCTAATGTGAACTAGTCTGCCACTCTACGTAGTAAAAGCGGATGCAAATGTTAGGGTACAGTTTCAAAAGGCACACCACAGCTACAGCAGCCACATGACTTGGTGGAACTAGAGTCTAAATCAGCGGTCGGCAACCTGCGGCCCGCGGGCCACATGCGGCTCGTGAACCGCTCACTTGCAGCCCTATATTCCGGTCTGTATTGCGGTCGCTATATTCCGAATTGTATAAAATCACAAATTATTAACAAAGTACGGCGGCGTCAATTTCCTTAGCCACTGTGTGGGCCTTGGCTGCTAAGCGGCCGGCAACGCTGGTCTAAATAACTGGCCAAGAGCATGTCGGACCATGCTCAGTGTAGGGTTCCATAGCCGTAACTATAAGGTAAAAAATACGATGTAAAAAAAGTACCACAACAAAAGAGCGTATCTTCATAGCAATTACGTCCTTTTGTTGAGATGTTTATCGGCAATAACTCAAAAACGGTTAATTCGATCTTGTTGAAAATAATTTTCGTTGAAAGTATTAATTAAGCGTTACCTTCGTGATTTTTTTCATATTTTTCGGACGCACGGTTTAGAAAATAGAGGGGGGGGACACAATTTACACAACTTTCGGAGCGATTATTTCCAAATACATTCACTTAATCAAAAACATTACTTAGGAACCTTATAGTGTTTTTTAAAGAGTTGTCGAACTATGTACCACACGTTGATATTTGCTGAAAAAAATTTTTTTTACTGTCTTTAACATGTATGGAGTGCCCCCCCTAAAAATATTTATTTTAATTATTTATATACCAAACTAAGTAGCGGCTCATAAAAGACACCTATATTCCAAATTTCGCCAATATCCATCCTGTAGTTTTTGAGTAAAATGCCTGTGACATACGGACAGACAGACAGACGGACAGACGGACATGACGAAACTATAAGGGTTCCGTTTTTGCCATTTTGGCTACGGAACCCTAAAAACGGATTTCGGTTTAGTTTCGGCTTCGGCTGCCATCCGACCGAAACTAAAGCTGAATTTGAGGGGTTTCGTGCTGTCTTTATTTCAAGAAGCACAGATAATTTATTTGTAATAAGAAGTTAAATATGTTTAATGATTTCTCTAAATGTCAGAGACTAAATGAAATTAAAACTGACTGATTAACATTGTACTTTTTTCTTCCAGCGAAAACATGACCTTATATGGAAGTTTCGGTGTCGTTGAGCGACCCCTCACCTCAAGTCCCGATACCACTCACATCCCGTGCGACTAAATTATCATCATCATCCTACAGTCATAGATGGGAGTGAATGGGCTTTAGGCCCCACGCTAGCTCACTGGCTTGGAAACTTCTCATACACCTTTGCATTTCTTCACGTACCATTGAGTTTTTCGAAACTTGTGCCATCATTTTTAATTTAAGAGTGTCGTGTCGGTTAAGCAATTTCCATGTGTCTCTTTCTTGAGCCCTCTCCTTGACAGCTTGGTACGACACGACGTTCATCTTTTCCTTGATTTGGTCCATGTAAGCTCTTCTTGATCTTTCTCTCTTTCTGCTCCCTTTAACTGTCTTATATTAAGGTCCTAATTTATTAGTTGCAGATATTTTTACAGCTGATAGTACTCGGTCTCTGGAGTATATTAAAGCATGAAACATTATAGCTTTTACGGTGTTTTTTTGGAGAAAAAGGAAAAACAAATTTGCTACGTAATAACACCCTATTAATGTGATTACTAAATGAAACCTTATTGAACTGATTCTAGTAGCTGTTTTACGTACCACTTAACTGTAACTGGCCACTTCACGTCGATAAATCCCATCCTAATGACATTTGCAGTTTTCCCGCCGAACCGTTACGACATTTACGACAAACAATTGTTGACATGACAGATAGTGTTATTGTGACATGCGATAATGTGCACATGGTGATTTTTTTCTTTTTTGCATAAGGCGTGGCTGATAAGTTTCCTTAGCCTTCTTTCTTATCAAGTATGCCTTTTGGAAGCGCCGCTAGTTTTTCTAAGGTTAGGTTTTTAAGCCCTTCTGGCATGTGTGTGAACATCTTTACACATTAGACCCATCTGGCAACACTAATATTGAATTTGTATTTTTTAAAGTGGGTAGGTTTGCACAACAGTAATTTTGACATAGGAAATTTATGATTTTCTCAGTCTACCTGCAACCACGAACGCTGAAAAGGGTTACGAAACATCGGGACTCCGCGTAAAAATATATCATGAAGAAACGATAACAAATGGTATGAAGCTAGGTTAGGTGGCATTCTCAGTACTTATTACATGAACACAGCGCCCGCAGACGAGTGACATTCGATTAGTGTTACGCCAGTAGGGGGTCATCCATATAGTACGTCACACCCATTGTCTAGCCAAATGTGACAGCCTATACTAACAAGGTCAAGGTCAAGGTCAGGTATGTTAGGAAAAAGTGTGACAGTGGGGGAGGGTCTAAAAGTCTGAAAAATAGTGTGACGTACTTTGTGGATGTCCCCTAGAGTAGAGGAATAAATTGAAATGACATATGCTATTTATAACAAGAACCCACGCGAATAAACTTCAAGCCACATAGCCGTTATAGGTATTTGAAAACGTTGGCGTTTGTAAAAATTGAATTATGAATTTATGAAGCATTAATGAAGACCGTTGACTCATTTTAAAATGAGTGCTAGGTGCTAGCCCAGTTTTATTTCTATATTTTCAGAAGTTTTCAGTTCATAAATAATTAGTATTAAGGTTAGACGTCCGAGTGCTTGGCACTATCCCAGTGGTTGCCATCTTAAATGATACATCATTAGGAATAGGGGTGACAGTAGGTTGTCAACTATTAGTCAATAGCATGTCTAAGTAATTTGTCTTAATAACAGACAATGAATGGTAGTCATGATCATAGCCTTGGCAATGAAAAAGCATTAAACCATAGGCCATGGCGGTGTCAAAAGCATTTATATCACTTTTCGCACGAAACAATTTAAATTTGAAATTATTCTATTATGTAGTAAGTCTACCATCTTGTACCTTACGTTGACGGTGTTACGGTACTTAATACAGTTTCTTTTGAGACGACTTTACTACAGCCAATTTTGCTTTAATATTAACAGTGATTTCAGGACTTAAAGACAATCCGATGTACAAACAAAGAGAGGAAGTACACGACGCTAAGGTTAAAATTATTATCAGATTAAATCTCAACATTTATAGATAATGATTTTTCTGACTGATAGATAACCAATCTACATAGGTCCCATTGAACACAGGGAAGTAGTTTTGTTTTCTCAACTTATACTTACTTATTTCGAAGCTCGAGCACAGGACTACCTGCACAATGTACATTAAGGAGCATACCATGAAAACATCAACTTTTTGTCCCTTGCAAAATTACAAAACGCTATGGCAGCTACCCTAATAAAACTTATTACCTGCTAAGAAACACTACCAATCTTAAAACCGAGTTATGATACTTATTACAATGCTGATAATTAGCTTCCTGAATTTATTTCTCGGAAGTATTAAAACGGTGGTGTCCCTTACGAAACATTTTCATGGAATGCTCCATTATCAGTTTTTCATTATTGTATGATCTTGTTTCGGCTGGTCTATGGTTAGCTGAAAAAAACCCCGTACAGAGATACTTAAGTTCGTCTGTGTACGAAGTCTTCGTTTAAATGCCCATGCATAAATAAATACATACATGCATAAATGTTTTATAAATAAACAAGAATAAGGTTCACACAAAAACAGGAAACTAAGCTTCAGTTCTTCTTTTCCTGTTTCACACAACATGTATCTTTAAAAATTACGTCGTCCTGTGATGTTTAGTAATAGACGATCAACTTAAACAATTTAATCGGTAATTAACTAACTTTTCTCTATATTTTTTCAACAAGTTGTGTTGTAGATAAAGCTTAAATTAGATTTTTATTTCCTTTTATTTCTTTAAAGTATTGTTAGTCTATATTTCCAATAAAATAACCAATGTAAAGTAACAACAAATATAATAAAATAAGACATAATAACATGCCTAAGTTAATGTTATTAATACTACATTACACAACTAGGGTGGTAATACAAAGAAAGCCCAAAATCGCAGATGTTTGCGCCCCGAGCTGCAAGCGAGGGACGTAAATATGCGATCGAGGGCTTTCTTTATTACCTCCCGTGTTGTGTACATCATTTTATGTCTACATTTGGCCAGAAAGCGGCTTTTTCCGTATATGGCCAGGTGTGGCATAAAAGTATTTTTTTTTAATCGGCGACATTTCAGTCGTGCATTTGGGATCCATGGCTAAAAGAATTAGTGAATAACACTCTTTGAAGACCAAAAAACATTTAACTACTGTCAACTATCCGCCATCTACATATACCTACATCGCTGTTGTCAAAAATGACAAATTAACTACGGGTTTTGATAAACGACAATGATTTCAATGATATTTTAGTGCAAAATACCATTTAATGATTTTCAATAAATAAACCATAGGAAATAAAAAGGGTAGAACATAGTTTTTGGACCTATTTTGACAATTATCGTATTTCGTGGATTTTTAAAACAATTATTTTCAAAAAATCATATAAATTGTAACTTATAAAAAAATTCGTACACAGTAGTTTCCTAACAGTCACCTATGTTATGTTATGTTGTGTGTGTTATGTTTCCTAACATTTGCTCTGTTAGGAAACATAACACAATCTGTGTACGAACAATGTCAACTTTTTTTTTATGACGCTACGTTCAGATAGTATGCAGTTTCATAGAAAATATGAACAAATGACGTCACACGGTTCTTATAGTCACATTGTATTTATATTGTCATTATATTTATATTTTTTGGCAGTTTAAAATCGTTAAAGCATAGAAAATAAGTTAATCTGGATCTATTTGGGATACGTATGAAAACTGAAATTGATAATTGGCGTCAATTGGCGTTGAATAATTTATTTTTACTACAAGAAACTAGGTACCCTATTGACATTGTAATTGCTGACTGGTGCTAATAACTCTAAATCACTCAAAACTGAGCAATTATTTGCTGTAATGGAGGTCGGAATCGGACGATTAAGTTGATTATACACGCAAATCTTAGATTTGTCCGACTACAAAAAAGCGGAGCTTGTCAACTCGGTCGGAATCAGATTTTTTGTTTATTTAGTAACAATTTTTACCACGTAGCTATTCTACATTATTATTATATTTTTTGGTGGTAATGAAGTAATAAATCATTAATTCAAGACAACATAGGTCCACATTTCAAATTCAATTACAAATTTACACAAGTATAAAACTACATTATTCACATAGCTACTAAGTAGTGGCGTTGCGATGGTGACAAATTCTCCCAGTTATTAGTGTACTTACTATACTTTAAGAGCATTAGACGCCACGCCGTAAATATGCATACATATATACATCAGGGGTCACGGGAAGCCAATACAATATTTGGACAAGAATCAAGTCAAGTCTAAGACAGCTGACAAAAACGCTACCTACGTAACTATTGTTTGGATTTCCGCGATGGGTGCCGGTATTTCGTAACGTCATTTCAATATCATTAGCATAATGCTTCTTCCAAAACCACAGCTCACATCACGGCCAGCTGTGTTGACAAACACCAGCTGACAATCGCCATTTTGAACCTTAATGCAAAGACACAGAGTCTATTGAATCAGTAGGTACTATGTACGTACGTCAAGTAACACCTAATTTTACATGTTCACGTGTGTGGGTGTCTCGTATAGGGAACGTGCACGACGAAGGTGCTGCCAACTGGTGCCGCCAATCTAAATCATATACCCTCTCATGCTGGGGCCACATTGACGAAAACGCCGTTAATAACGTTAATTTATCACGTTGAAGGACGATAATTAACGTCAGTGTAGCTACGATTTACTATATTTGACATTGACACTTACATATTATCATTGACATTGACAGCTTGATTTGACAGGGGTGAGTTTCCTTTATTGTCCGCCCGTGTCTCTTTTGTCGTTTAGTGCTGCCACCTATATAGTTCATGCACGTTCCCTATTCGATTTTTTTATTTTATTACTTGATGTAAATGTAACTAGAAATGTCTAAAAAACGGGAACCCTCTCCTTATAGTGATTTCGTTTTAAAATCGGTATACCTATATTGGTATAACAGGCTCGATTAAATTTTCCTTATATTTTATAATCGCAGTTATCCCTTTATAAGTTTGTCGGTGCCCAATACATAATGAAAGCATTACCTAATTCTCATTTTATTTTAACTCACGTTTTAGGTACTCTACTAGCAATATTACTGTATATTTTGTATACTATGTTATGTAGGTATTATTTTACCCAAAATTATACCCTACTTGCTATTTATTTCGCACTTTATGCCTCTTAGTATTTACCTGTGACATGTGTCATAACCACCATAATGTGTGTTTTTGTTACCCAGTTTGAATATCCACAACAGTTGCGTGACGCGACAAAACGGTGAATTGAGCATTATCGATACCAACATGATTTACGATCGCAGAACAATAACCCGCGGAATTCTTGACTTTTTTTCATTACTTATTTCCATATAAATGCTTCTTTGATATTGAAACTTGTGTATGAAACTTACGGTTGATTTTGGAAAAAAATTACAAAGTAGACTCTTTTGATAGCTACACGTTGTGTGAGTTAAAACAATACCTGCGCGTGACCCATATATCGCACAAAATAATTACATTAGTAAAGCATTCGTTATGTTTATGGGAATAAAATTAATTACCTAAGCAGTTTAGAAAACTAAAATAGATTACCTACTGTTATTAACCAACTTTAGTGTGAAGAGGAAGTTTAAGTGAACTTTTTGTATATCTGTAACGTGTAAAATTCGCCATATTTCGATAGATTTTATTGAGATTTCGGAAATAGAAGTATTTACTTATTTGCAAATTACGTTACAATTAGGTCTTAAGATCGGGAAAAAGTATTCAGTCGATAAAAAGTCTTCATTTATAATTATTGTATACAATTTCATTATTAATTCCGTAAAAGAAAACCTATTAAAATACATAATTATGTCGGTATTATTAAACTAAATAAAGTAACTTAAAATTAGGTATGTCATAAGGGCGTGAAAATAATAAAAAATATTTACTTAGCAACAATATTTAAAGGATTTTTATTTAATTGTACCTATCATAAGTTGTAGTTTTATCTCCGAGTCTATCCAATAGAACTTGTCTTATTACATAAACACATCTTACCTCCATAAAAATCAATCCAAGTTAGCAGAGCAGATTAATTTCTTGAGGAGGCTTTGTATACATACACCTACTACTACTATATTGGTAATTGAAAATGGCAGTATTTTTTTACCGAACAAAGTGAATGATTACGTTATGATTCAACTAAGAGCCTACACACCCTACCCCCCTAGCTATTACACTTGCGATTTGCGAGCGAGCTGTGGGCGAGTTTCCATACAAAACCAGTCGCGGCGAACTCCTAAGGAGTTGAATAACTCAAGTACTGCATATCCTATTTCCCTAAAATCATCTAAAATGCTCGAATTTCAAAATCCGCAACTGCTCTTCCTACTTTCGGAAGGAGGAAATAAGAATTAAGAAAATCGGGAAATCACTGATCCAGGGTGAAGTGCTCGTTTTAAGGCTTAAACTTTTCATGTTAGTATGTGTTGTTTAATTTGTTCCTTTATTTCCAGAATCAGGATACCCTGCGAGTGTATTCCCCGCGGCATCGGGCGGGTGGCGGCGGAGCGCGGCGCGGCGCGCGCGCGCGCTCTGCTCCGCCAAGACGCTCCGCCGGCGCGTGCCCATCCTCGAGTGGCTGCCGCAGTACTCGCTGCGGAAAGGGGTGTCCGACCTCATCGCCGGTCAGTATTATTTATACACACCTATACATAAAATGACACACAAAATCTGCCTATGCCATAAAACATTCCGACTCAGACAGTGAACTTCGCGTGCCAGCGAGACTTCTTCTTTTCTCCTATTCTTTTTTGCCTTTTCTCATCTTCCTCTCCGGTCTTTTTCTGCCTCTGAGACACTGCGCCGTCTTCGCTGACTAGACCTATGACAAAGTGTAAAGACGAACAAGGTAGTCAAACTTCGGCAGCTCTTTCATAGCATTCCAAACCAAGTGGGGGCCTAACAGTCCGGCAAGCAGGTTTGCTAGCCGCAGCCACTAGTGACTTCGCTGACCGCTCGAAGTGAACGTACAAATAAGCGAGATTGGTTGAAGCGATTCAACTTTTCTTTATTGTGTGTGTATCGACCTAGTGGCAGTTTTAGCTGTCGGTTTGCTAACCCCAACCCAGCTAAGAAGACAAGAAACTTGAACCAAGCTGTTGTCGGAGTGAGAGTTGCTCGTCTGGCCACTGCAGCTCGGTGTTCAGGGCTCATACGCAGTTATATACAGTGGCGAACTTGATCGGCAGCGCAGCGTGGTATAATAAATACGACGTCGTCAAAAGAGGATTCAAGTTCCTGCTGGTGATGTCTATGAATCTAAAATGAGAAAACAGGGGGAGAGTTAGACGAGTAGAGAATCAAGAAAGACAGCCTTAGCGCGTCACGAGGACCAATCTAACAATGGTCTACGAGTGTTTATATGAATATAAAAACCAAGATGATTTAGTAAGTGTCGTTATCTGGTTTGTAGTGAAAACTGTCCAAAATAACAATGACTGGCTGGCTGACTTTATGCAAAGTTAACACTATTATCGAGCTTACGAGGAATGTCTCTACGCATTGTCATGTAGTTCGCAAAAATTAACCAAGGCATCAAACAATTTTCAAAACATAATCATCAGCTCTAGTAACCGATCGTTTGTTCTTCTCAGACTTAGACATGTCACGCACTTGTAAGAATAAGACGGATGGATAACGATATACGCTACTTTTAACTCCATAGCAACAGCAAGAAGTGAAACGTCAAATATTAGCAATAAATTTTTTCCATTAAATCAGAAATACAAAATTCATACCTAATTACCCTACAGTCTACATAGTCGTTAATCATCATATTCAATAGATAAATAGTTATAAACAAACTTGGCAGGCATTATCCAGTCGTAGAAGAATTAAACTACAGACCATTAACTATATACGTCAACGGCCGTAGACAAGTGCCATCCGATTAGCGTTAACGCCAGTGTAGAATGGATAGTAAATGTATAGGACTGACATATGCTAACGAGGATAAGATGCCTATTTGTACCTTTGGTTATAGGTGAAGTTTTAGTAATAACTCGTGAACTAAATCGACTGTTTAATGGGCTATTCTTAAAAAATCACTTGTCCTCACAAAGCAATGGCGACTCAGAAGTTTCCGCCCGCGTCAGGGGTGGCTCACTCCGCGATTTCACCTCGCAGCTACTAGTACCACATTTGCCCCTTAGGTTAGCCCCCGGAGGGGCAAATGTGGTACTGTGCCAGCGACCAGAAAGAGCACGCGTTATACGATCGAGAGACGGTCGAATCCGGTGGTCGGACCCGAACGTCAGTTTTGTTAGAAAGAAAGAAAATACATTTATATGACAGCACAAGATAAAAACAACAAAGGAAAAAATATTATAAAGTAAAGATTGCCAGAAAACGCTGCCACAAAACGGTCCCACCACAGCATAATGCCGACCTAGTTAGAGAGAAAGACTTCTGTTCGTAGTGCTATTACTTATTCTATACCCAAGTTTTGTGGCTTTGGTTAATGCGTAGAACCAGAAAAGTGCCAAGTTTTACGAAATCTAGTGAGATTCTAACCGAGAGTAGGAATCTTCTGAGTATTAGTGGCCAGAGGAATCATGTCTTCCAAGTACTTATATCCCAAATATATCGCCGGCCGAAATAATAAGAATCTGATCGCTAATTTTGTGTTCAACCAAGCTACCACAACCAGCTCCGACTTCGCTTGTCTCGCGACAATACTTGTCACTTTCGCAATTTTTCACAATTTTAATGGAAAGAGATAAAATAGTCACGTGGCATAGTTGTACCTACTAGAAGTGCAGAGTTTCCCACTATCCTATCGAATATGAGTTGATATTATCCAAGAAATTGAGCCTAAATTAAATGTCTTGGGTTCCTTCTATATATTGTTAGCCCGAATTATATTTCGCATATTTTTTCTCTAGCTTTAACGGAAAAATAGTTAGGAACATCTTTTACGTACAAGTCACTTAGAGTAGATTAGGTTAGGTTTCTTTTAAAATTATACTCAATGGTATCTGTAAAATAACAAGTATGCATAATGATTAATGAGTATTCTAAAAGCTAAAACAAGGGGATCCGTATTCAATTGCTAATCTGATTAGACTGTGCGTACAATTGTCTCGAACACGCATGATGTCACGGCGGCAAAAAGTGCACTGCGCAGTGGGTGCAGCGCGCGGTGGAGCGCGAAACGACTGTTCCGTCGATTGTGTCCCCGTCAGCCAACACTGCACCACTGTCCAGGCAAAAGGTCGTAACAGCCCAGATTTGTGTCCTACGATACGCTTATCTGGTATGCAGGGTGGTACTGAGTGCAAAAACTATGTCGCTCAGATTTCCTAGTTTATTTTACATAGCTTCACAGTTACGTAAGATAATACTTGTGAGTTCCGATTTTGAAATCTCCAGCGGTTGACGTTACAGCAATCAATTTATCCACCAATACATCAGGGGAAGTATAAGGCAGAGAAAACATGACAGCCAAGGAATATGTTGAATCGCTGTTAGATTCCGACTCGCAAAAGTACCTCTGTTGCCTATTTGTAGAGTATGTTTAATTGTGTTTGTGAGCTTTTATATAGTCATATTTTGTAAATGTTTAAATGTGACCGTCAAGATAGCGTACAACGTAAAGATATACAAAATATATGATAAGTATGACGAAAATATGACGGTCACGTTTGAATTATATGTAAAACAAAATGTTCTAGGTTGATTCTAATTTTGCGTGTATTTCGTTATCGAAGCTACTCAATTCCAATGATTTGAATATTCATATCAGTATAAAAAGCTGACAACCGTAGACTTCCTAGGTCACTCGTCTTTGTTCTCATCAGGTTTATAGGCTATTGCAACGGCAAATTAAGACGTAATCCGAGTGTCCTCTCACGAAGAGGTGCTAAAAAAGCTATATACAGATAGCCCTCCTTCCTGGATACTTAATTAAGTCAATGTTGAAACCGGATCAGCGATTACCATTTATTAGTTGTTTCACAAGTTGTGTCACGGAATCTGTATGAAACTGACTTAGAAACAGAGGGAGACATTATCCGAATCCGCTAGGCCTTGTGAAACGACATACAAATGTATGAGCTTGCTTGGCCATAATAGCAGCAGAAAGGGCAGTTAGGACTGTTAAATTGCTTTTTTGAGTCAACACATTTTTTCATCACACTTGTTCGAAAATGGTGTTGTTACACGTAGGTTTTGCGGGCCGTAAATGACCTATTACGCCCTAGGCCGTAATAGTACATTGTGTATCAAGGGCGGTAGGTAAGGAATTACAAACGAGTGTTTGTTACAAGGCCGAGGCGAAGCCGAGGGCTTTAATAACACGAGTTTGTAATTCCTTTACCGCCCGTGGCACACACAATGTTTTTCATCACACTTGTGAGGAAATCTAATTAAAATTAACCTTACTTAACCTAAATAAAATTGTAAAACTGACAGTGACATTAGTGACATATCCATAGACAATGCGAAACGTTCGGAAACCATAGCGGTACAGACCTAAAACGGTTGATTTTATAATTGCAAAATACTGAAATACACTATTGAAACATTTAATTAATGTTACAGAAATATGTGTTTACATGTATTTGCAATAACAGTTCTCTTTAATTAAATATTTCAGTGATAAAAGTTAAAAAAGTAAGTTGGTAGTTTCCTTTGAACATGACAAATAAGAGTAAAACAGAACCAGCGTTTCAAATTTAAAAAGAAAACCATTACGCCCTAGGGCGTAATAGGTCATTTACGGCCCGCAAAACCTACGTGTAATGACACCATTTTCGAGCAAGTGTGATGAAAAGGTTTTTTTTTTAATACGTTGGTTCTGTTTTACTCTTATTTGTCATCTTCAAAGGAAACGCCAAGTTACTTTCCTATAGTACATTACACAAATTTATAGTACATTACACAACTAGGGTGGTAATACAAAGAAAGCCTGAGATCGCAGGTGTTTGCGGCCCGAGCTGCAAGCGAGTTATCTGGGTTAAGTTATAAAAGCTGAATTGGATAATGAGTGCTGAATAATTTATTTTTACTACAGAAAACTACCCTATTACGCTGTATACCATGAACTAATGAAACTGACACCTTGCAAAACTTGCAAAAGACGTCATGATGAATAGAATCAAGCTAGATTTCAATTTCAATCGCTGACCATTCTCAGCCAAAACAATTAGCTAAATTGATTTATTATACTAATTACTATAATCGCTCTTATAATCATGAGAAATTCTGCAATTATAACATTATTATACTAACAAGAAATACATACCTCGAACTTAGTAAATATTGAATGGTCCATCGTCATGCTCGTATCGGATCTGCGTGACATTAATGATAATAATTGGAAACAATGCGCGACGATCTTAGATAACGATAGATGCAGTAACGTTGAGACATCTTGTGATAGCAACAATAGGTAAAAACAACGTCCTTTAAGGAATACAAAAAGTAACCTGACCTCACCTACTTTAAGAATGCTTTACCAGTCCGTAACACTGCAAATTTAATTAGTTTTTTCATCACACTTGCTCGAAAATGGTGTCATTACACGTAGGTTTTGCGGGCCGTAAATGACCTATTACGCACTAGGGCGTAATGGTTTTCTTTTTAAATTTGAAACGCTGGTTCTGTTTTACTTTTATTTGTCATGATCAAAGGAAACGCCAACTTACTTTTTTAACTTTTATTACTGAAATATTTATTTAAAGAGAACTGTTATTGCAAATACATGTAAACACATATTTGTGTAACATTAATTAAATGTTTAAATAGTGTATTTCAGTATTTTGAAAATATAAAATCAACCATTTTAAGTCTTTACCGCTATGGTTACCGAACGTGACTTGTCGTCTTGATATATGTCACTAATGTCACTGTCAGTTTTACAATTTTATTTAGGTTAAGTAAGGTTATTTTAATCAGATTTCCTCACAAGTGTGATGAAAAACATTGTGTGTGCCACGGGCGGTAAAGGAATTACAAACTCGTGTTATTAAAGCCCTCGGCTTCGCCTCGGCCTTGTAACAAACACTCGTTTGTAATTCCTTACTTACCGCCCTTGATACACAATGTACTATTTGAATTGTGACGTTTGCAAACCGTAACTACCACTTTGCAGCTTAACAATACGGGCGATTTCCAATGGCATCTCCATAGCAGTATAAATAAAGCCCATTGCTGGGCCAGGACTTTATTAATCCTACTAATATGTATTATAAATGTGAAAGTTTAACATCTTCAGATGTTTGGATGTTTAGAGGTTTGGATATTTGGATGTTTGTTACCTACTAAATTATGAAATTTGGCACACAAATGATGATAATAATGAATTAATTGAAATGAAATTTGGCACACAAATAGACCAAGTCCTGGATTGAAACATAGGATATTTTTTATCCCGGTTAAAAGTTCCCTTGGGACAATTGCGGGTATAACGCAGGCGAAGCAAAAAAATATTCTTGCTACAAAGATATACACCGTGGGTACGAGTAACCCGACAAACTTTAACTATAGATTCTAACAACTATTAGGAGTAAAAAAAGTTATGTGATGTATAGTCGAAAAACGCCTACCTACTTTCAGAGATATTTTTTTAATGAAAACTCCCAAGTGTGTAACAAGCCCTAATAAATGTGACTAAAATCGTTTTACTAATTTTTTTAAATCCTTTAACTAAGCAGCAAATATCTTTTTGATAACTTTTCCTCCAGTAAGGACATGTTTATAACGAGGGGCTGAATTTACTGATTTATTTTGTTCCATAAGACTATTAATGTAAAATGACAATATTCGACCCATGTTGACACAACATTATTTACTCGTCACACCACCAGAATTCATGGCTAAAATATGTCGGTATACCACCCATACACCATACGTATTTTTTTTTGCCGAATTTCACATTAGATTATATAACATTTTTTTACTCTTAATGACCTCAGGATCAGGAATGCGTGGTTAAAATCTTTCGGGTTCCTCACGAGACACCTTAAAAACGGCATAATTACCTACTTCTCCGTTAAGGTTAACTGAGGTAACTGCGTCTATGGGGCAAATGCGCCTTTTAAAGATTCTGAACTCTTTAAAATTATTCCTACTGTACTGTGCCTTAATTAATTATTGTACTGCGCCTTAGGGAAAATCATCCAGTGATAGCTTAAGCTGCGTATTGTAGGGCCTAGGGCGGCCAGTCTAGACATATGCTCTATTTGTGCTTAGAAAGAGTCGATTGGTATGTACATACTTAAATAAATAAATAAATAAATATTAGGGGACAATCATACACAAATCGAACTAGCCCCATAGTAAGCTCAATAAGGCTTGTGTTATGGATACTAGACGACGATATATTTAATAGATACAAATACTTAAATACATAGAAAACATCCATGACTCAGGAACAAATATTCGTGCTCATCACACAAATAAATGCCCTAACCGGGATTCGAACCCAGGACCTCTTGCTTCGTAGGCAGGGTCACTACCAACTAAGCTAAAGCGGTCGTCAAACTACTTAATACCTGGCTTGCGGCCGGAGCGGCCAAAACTACAAATCCGCCACTGTTCACGCGCGTCATAGCTGTGCTGGAGATACAGGGAGCTAGGCTAGAACATAGCGAATAATGTCACAATGGCATAGTTTGACGCGTGTCGAATATCTAGGCGTAGATAATGGGCAATGGCGAATCGGATCCCGCAGATATCGGAAGCGGTCGGCTCGGCGCCCATTGTGACGGTTCCGGCGCGTGCGACACAATGCTGACATCTATCCGCAAAAAGGCATAAGCGGAGCTGTTTTATAAAAGCGTTCACAGCCTAGTGGCTTATTAGAGTTCTAAGTTATGGAATCGTATAAGGACCCGGGTTCAAATAGGTACGAGCAGAACCCACCACCAACCCATGGCTCTTCCTGCCTCACGGCGTACGAGCCGAAACGTGGGAGCGTCGCTATGTATCAACGAGTTTTTTATGTACATCGACTGAATACTGCTGTTGCAAACCAACACACCGAGATAACTTAAATATGTAGCCATCTTTCCCTAGGTCTCATTTTCTTGTTTGGGTTAAGGACGTCATATGTCGGAAATCCATCCTACCAATTTTGGAATGGTGTTAAAAAGCGTACCCCAAAAGAAACGGAATACGTGTAGCGCGCTCCTAAACTAAACGGCCGAAGTTATAGTACTTACTAGCATTTTCCCGCGGCTTCGCCCGCGTTGTTCCCGTTATTGTCCCAAAGGAACTCTTTACCGGGATATAATGTATCCTATGTTTCAATCCAGGACTTGGTCTACTTGCATGCCAAATTTCAGCTTGATCCATCCAGTTATTACCCCGTTATAAGCATATAAACAACCAAACATCTTCACAAACTTTCGCATTTATAATATTAGTGGGATTCGTCATTATACTTTGATGATGATAGGTTCTTTGTGCTCGCCTGCAGAAAGGGCCCTCGAATCACTGATAAATGTGTAATTTCGTCGAAATACAGTTTACTTGCTCTGAAGTGCACCCAGTGACTCAAACTGCAGTTATCTGGTTACGTAAAGCACGTAACACTTGCACTGGTGACGTCAGACCAGTTTCGGTGTGACGATTAACAGCCGCGCATTCGCAATTTATTGCATTTGTAATACGAAAAAGTACTTCAGGGTATCAGAATGTTTATGTATTCGGCAATACCTCGAATACCATAAACTGGTATAGAATACTTTGATCTAATTTAGGGTATCATCCTACTTCCTACTAATATTATAAATGCGAAAGTTTGTGAAGATGTTTGGATGTTTGGATATTTGGATGTCTGTTACCTAATAACGGGGTAACAACTAGATGGGTCATGCTGAAATTTGGCATGCAAGTAGACCAAGTCCTGGATTGAAACATAGGGTACTTTATATCCCGGTAAAGAGTTCCTTTGGGACAATAACGGGAACAACGCGGGCGAAGCCGCGGGAAAATGCTAGTTGAAAATATATTTTTTAATTATCTCTCAGCTCTTTTGCACGCGTTTATAATGTATTTTTTGGTCTTCCTGAAATATGTTACAGTGATATCCAAGTCACGTTTCAAGATTACTTTTTCTTCCACAGGTATAACCGTAGGCCTCACAGTGATCCCGCAAGCCATCGCGTACGCGGGCGTGGCCGGCCTCCCACCACAGTACGGTCTATACTCCTCCTTCATGGCCTGCTTCGTGTACACGGTGTTCGGCTCCGTGAAGGACTCGGCCATCGGCCCCACCGCCATCGCCGCCATCCTCACGAGGGAGAACCTGCACGGGCTGGGGCCGGAGTTCGCCGTGCTGCTGGCCTTCCTATCGGGCTGCGTAGAGCTGCTGATGGGAATACTGCAGTTAGGTAAGTCTGTGGACAATTCGTGATAAAGACGCCAGCTTACTTGGTAAATTGGTGTAATGTCAGCTGCACAAAAAAAGTAACCCCATACCATACTACGAATGTATGACATGTGGGTTACTTTTCTCTGCAGCTGACAGTACAGAGAGGCCGAGACATGGCTAATTGACCAAGCAGATGCGAGATAACTTGGATTATATTAAAATCTGCGATGGTTATGAATGAGCACACGATTTCTGTCTGTAAATTACATAGAGACAAGCTAATTAAACGAAACAGATCTGGTGGTACCGTAAAACGGGGTGAGTAGGGACAAAACTGACATTCAAACCTTGATAAATTTTTATTTTTACATATGCAAATTGAATGTATATATAATAAATGTTCCGGCCGTTTGTATTTTAGTTTTTAAATGATTTTGTGTTCCAATTCATAACTTTGACAATAAACTCAAAATCCCTCCTCACCTCGCAGTCCCTCGTAGTTGGGGTGAGAAGGGATTTCATACTAAGGTGAGTTGGGCAAATTGTTGGATCGACACTTTTGGATTATGAATATTACTACAGCTCCATTTGCAATAAGAATATATTATTTAGATAGCAGTAGCCTTTAAAAACCAACTCACCCCTCTCCCCATCCGTAACCCAACTGTTCTCACAATCCCTTCACACCCCATTTTACGGTACCTTGAAAAGTATTTGTAAAATTGACTATTAAAATTAAAATATGGAATAAGTCGATATTGCAATGTCTTGTATCTAAAACTAGGTATATACCTAAGTCTGTCAAACACTAAAAAAAATCGAAAAAACGTTTCCTATGGAACGGTAATTTTTCCTTAAACAGGTGTAACTTAATAGAAAAAATAATTCGGTGACGCTAGGTATGATGTCATTATGCTGATAATACAAAAATAATTTCAATGGAACACGGGTTTTCGGATAATGAAATTCGGTAGAGTGATGCTTTTGGAACTTTGTCTCTTCGAAATTATGTATTGTAACCAGATTATGTAGTGTAGCGTAGCCCATGTAACCAGAACATAAGGAGCTTATAGTCCTACCCTTGAATGTGGAAAATGATCACTTTATGAGATCCCTCGTTTTATTTGCGTGCTAAAAACAAAACAAAACATCTTCGGCTCAAAAGGATTAGGTACCTACTTAGTATAACAAAGGCTACAAACAATCGTCCACTGTTGCTTATTGTGCTGCCGCTTCGCGACAAGGGTTGCCATAAGTCAGGTATTTTGTCCTAACCTGTCAAAAATTTAGTTTTTATTAAGATTGGAGGCCAGACTCTTACCACGCCACGCCTAATTATATTTTTTGGCGGGATCATGACACTGTTATTTATTAAGTAGGCAGTGGCGGATTTACAGATTTGCCGCCAGAAGGCTATTCAAATTTTGCCGCCCCTACCGACTGACCAATCATGAAGTTATGTTTTGATTTATTATATCAGCATTACCGACCTAATTACACCACCAATATAATAAAAAACACTGCGGCAAAATACTTGTTATACTCATACTCATACTAATGGCCGAGCCAAGACTATGTACTAATAATGAACAATGCCCACGAGTGTCATACGACGTTTTTCAACAAGTTTTCAACACAATTGCGAATAAAAAAACTTCTGTTTTTGTACTTATCTTGTGGGTTATTTAACAACACGTCATATGTACGCGATCCCGGCGCTGCCCCGTGCTGGCAGCGCCTAGATCGCGTACATCGGCGCGCATATAATATCCGCCGGCCGAGCCCTACGGCGTGCTAATTGGTTACTTTGCGGCATCGAAATATAATAAGTATGGAAGCGTAACTGAAGCTCAAAATCGGCCCCACGGAATAAAAAAAAAACTGTAGCGGTTATGAAATTCTCTGAAGCTTTGTAACCAATCACAGATTTTTGTTTTTAAACGATATGCAACCAATCCAAAAATGAAGACTTCTCAAACTTAATACTAATATTTGTCATAAAATTCTATGCCACATCTGGCCATAAAGTAGTTTTTACCGCACGCTACGTGTACGGAAAAAGCCGCTTTCTGGCCACGTGTAGTTTAGGGTTTCTGATTTCTCGACCCTATTTTTTTCTCGAGTTTCAAGAATTCTCGAAGCCAATTTTTCGAGTTTTCTCGGGTCTTTTTATTAATAGGGCTAGGGCTTTGGTTAAATAATACAATAAAGCATTATTTTTCGTTACCGGTTCGTTACGACGTAACTGCATAAATGTCTTAGGCGAATCTCACACTGCAGCGAAAATCGCGGCGACACGCGACTCAGCGATTTTCAACTTTGTATGTAGAATCATCGATTTGTATAGAAAAATCGCGGGGTGGCGCACACTGGCGCGTAAATCGCGGCGATTTTTTCCGTGTAGCTGCGCATAGTACGAAAAAATCGCGGTGACGGGCGATTTCAGTGTGTTCTTCGCCTTACTCATTAATTTGTTTAAATCCGTATTGAATTTGTACTATAATTCCTAAATTTTTCTCATTCTAAACCATTGAACCTTCCCTGTGACGTAATTTTATAATGACTTAATCCAAAACACCTGGTTCCCAAAATTCCCATGTATACCCATAAGGCTGAAATTTAGAATATTCTGATAATTTTGATTATAAGATATTTTGTGGGAAATAAATAATTTTACATTCAATCTCATTGCTAATATGTTATTTTATTATAAGAAAAAAAACAGTAATGTCGTAATTTAGGCATTTTGATACAAAGCAGTTTACAGATATTTTAACGTAAGTATCGGTCATAGGATATCATGATATTTGCTTGTAGCGAACTGGTAACAATTTTTCGTGTTGCGTTATTTTTATTGCACTATCATCGTTATAATGTTGTACCTTTCATTTAATTAAGGAAAGAAACTGAAATTCTTTACTCATAAACTCATAACTTAGCAAAAGCATCAATCAATAACTCCTCAAAAGCAATGAACACCGTGCTGTTTATGATAAGTAACAGTAACAGCCACCAACTACAATAACTAATACTAAAATAAACCAAAAACAAACATTTATCAAAGAAAAGTACGCGGAATAGTAATAAAATATTCTACTGACTTGCTTGAGACTCGACAATTCTCGTGTTCCGATAATTTTTTTCTCGTCTCGAAGGTCGACAAATTTCTTGAGTTTTCTCGAGTTCGAGAAAGCTCGAGCAGAAATAAAGTTATGTACACAACACGGGAGGTAATAAAGAAAGTCCTCGATCGCACGAACTACGTCCCACGCTTGCAGCTCGGTCCGCAAACATCTGCGATCTCGGCCTTTCTTTGTTTTACCACCCTAGTTGTGTAATATACTATTAGACTCACACATAATACCACATGATACATAAGACATGTTGATTTTAAAAAGTGAGCATTGTGGGGCAAGTTTCAACGTCAATTTTGTTAGACGTTATCGTTCCATACATTATATTTTGATGATTTACGGTAATTACAACACTAGTGCGATAATGTAAAGTAAAAAGCACGGGTGTGTAAGCTGCATTCCGCGCGTAAGAACAATGAAATAAGAGCCACTTTATAAGCAAGTGTGTTGAAAAATTGTTTATGCGGACTTATTAAATGTAATTTACTATAGAAAAGTACTGAATTTTATAGTAGAAAAACTCTTAGGTGAAGAACACACGGAGCGGCGCGGCGCCGCCTACGGCGGCGGCACGCGGTCGAGCGGATTGAAATTTTGTATCACGATGTGTAGGTAATCCGTCGAAACCGGGCACACGGTGCCGCTCCTCCGCGCGGAGCCGCGGCGCACGCGACGTTGCACTCATGAGCGGCACTGCACACACGCCGCTGACGCGGCTTCGCTCGCAGTTGTGAGCGGAGCACCAATGCTACCAATGAGATAGCTTGTGATGTGATTCTGCGCTGTGTAAAGCGGCACCGCGTGGTTTCGCGGCAAAACCGCCTCTCCGCGCGGTTGAGCGGTCCGCGTGCCGCCGCGGCAGGCGGCGCCGCACCGCTCCGTGTGTTCTTCACCTTAGTCCATGGGCTTTGAGCAAAAAGTATCAAAATTTTGCAGTTCTTCGCGTGGGTTACAGCGAACACAAGTTTTTCGAAGTTACAAATTTGAATTCACACTACGCTAACTGGTCTATACAACATAATAATAAATCAAAACTATATCATGCTTTGCGTTTGCATTTTAGCATTTTTACTGTCGATTTTTATCTACTAGGCTAGTACTAGACTAGCCTAGTAGATATATTTATATAAATCTATTTCATTTTTGTAAGAAAAAAAATATCGCCTCAAATTTGCCGCCCCTAAAAATCTGCCGCCCTAGGCTCCAGCCTACTCAGCCTGCTGGTAAATCCGCCACTGTAAGTAGGTGATGGTCTTAGGTAAGTAGATTAAAACACGCACTATCGAAAGCAATCATAGGGGTAGTAGAGAACTTTGGTTCCACCGCGCTTCTTTTGAATCCAAACTTACATAATAACGACAGTGGCGTGGCGTCCATAGAACCCGATACCCACCGGCTTGCCTATTTTTAAAGCATATTACCGGAGTATCTACTACTCCTGAAGATAAAGTAATCCAAATCTGTTCCGGCTTTACTAAGAATATATTTGACGCCACGCCACTGCACCCATAGAACTCGATTCCTATTGATTTGCCTAAATCAGCCATTTGAACACTTTATTCTCTCTTCCTTGTCGTTATCACTCTTGACAGAGTGGTCGTGGTCATCACTTCAGGCGTTGGTGCCACTCTTCTCTGATGGCCGCCTTCCTCGTGCATTCATGTAGTGATGATGAGCCATTTACTGCCGCTTTTATCTGGTCAGTCCACCTCATAGGCGATCTTCCGCGTGGCCTGGTACCCTCGACCTTTCCCTGGACCACAAGTCGCTCAATAGCCACCTCCCCTCGGCGGCATATGTGACCAAAAAAGGTGAGGATACGAGACTGTACCAAAGATGATAGACGCTGCTTGATGCCGAGTTGCGTTGATGCTGGTACTTTTAGTAAACACCCTGATTCTACCTTTGATCGACTATGGTGATGTGTGTTATCCTGACTTAAGTGAGGGGCTACTTGATAAGCTGGATCATCTTCTAAATAATTGCATTCGCTTCATTTTCTGTCTCCGTAAATACGATCACGTGTCTTCATACCGTTCTCAGCTTGGTTGGTTCCGCATTCGTGAACGACGTACCTAATATTCGTATGCTCTGTACTCTTTTCTCC
The DNA here is from genome assembly GCA_947034925.1 of Eudemis profundana. Classification (NCBI taxonomy): domain Eukaryota; kingdom Metazoa; phylum Arthropoda; class Insecta; order Lepidoptera; family Tortricidae; genus Eudemis; species Eudemis profundana. The sequence continues at coordinate 19,327,518 of OX344805.1, read as the reverse complement.
ATCCTCAACGATCCAGTCTCCGGAGTATCTCAAAACTTTATTTCACTATACCAGTGAGACTCACACCCGGTATTTTCGCTCTTCTGATAAGCTCATCCTTTCTACCTTCTTCATCGTACCAGATTTATGACTTACTCATTCGCCGTTCAAGCGGCGCGCCTCTGGAACGGTCTTCCTCTTAATATCAAACAAGCTCCAAATAAGTTCACGTTCAAAAAATCTGTGCGTAATTTCTATGCTACTAGAACTGAAGTCTCTTAGTGTATCTGATTAGATGTGTCATTTATGTGTATGTATGTATATATATATATATATTTATATTTATATATAGCTATCCGTATCTATATATGTACTTGTTTAAAATTAGTATTTTATATTGGTAATGTAGTTGAGTTTTAATTAAAGTTAAATGACGTTAGTTGCACCGCCCACAAGCTATCTGCTTTGCCCTAAGGTTAACTGGTAGAGAATGTCCTATGGCATTAAGTTCGCCTTTTGTACGATAAGTTTTCTTTTGTGCAATAAAGTTTAAATAAAGAAAATAAATAAATGCTGACTTTATTCTACTGCTCTAATTAAGGCTCTCGACCCGGCATGACCAGGCTGCCGGCGACAGGGAGGCCTAAGCTGATGATAGCTCTATTCTTATAAAAGGACTTGAGACTTGTTAGAGATAGAGCGAAGTAAACGCGAAAAATAGGACAGCGGACCTCGATGATGTTGATGATTCTACTGGTCTAAGTAAAATCTAAACCAATTTTGACCCAAGTTGCCCAATAATATCTATGACCACGCCATTGCATTATCTAGCCGTCACATGATTGCGACAAATACGAGAAGTTTTCGAAAGAAGTCAAGATTTTTTAGGACTTTTCCTTTTACATTACGGCAACCCTACTCGCGACCGTGTCTCATCGTAACCCTGTCTCCTTGCGTTTGCGACTATGCGCCACACTAGCATTGTCATGTAAACGAAGATTTCCTGGTGGTCTAACAAAACTTGCCAATGCTAACACTAACTGGACAGGTGTTTAATCAACTGTGTCATTGTTACTGTTGAGTGTTCCAATGTTACGGGAAACCGTTAAACAAACTTGACCAAACGTTGTCAGACAACTCACCTTCCACCTAGTTCGATATAACACTATTTATGGGCAATCGTGTGATAAAGAAAATGAATAGACTCTTAAAATCTGATTTAGAATTCAAGACCGAAAATCTACCACGTATATGTTACTGTCAAAGGGTGGATTTCACAGCGTTTCAAACGCCGTCATCACCAATCCCGAAATTTCGACGATTCACTTTAAGAATTATTTTGATAAAATCCAAAAATAGTACCTGCTATTTTCATGATTTGATCAGAAATTATGTAATTTTTAAAAAGATGTCATCATAATATCGGGATTGGTGATGACGGCGATTGAAACGCTCTGATATCCACCCCAAAGTGACTTACGTCATAGGACGGCAGCACACAATGGCTGTCAATTAAGGTTAGATTAGATGACTATTTCACACTTCACACTAATATTATAAATGTGAAAGGTTGGGAAGATGTTTGGGTATTTGGATGTTTGTGTGAATAACGGGGTAACAACTGAATAGATTATCTATATATCTGAATAGATTAAGCTGAAATTTTGCATGCAAGTAGATCAAGTCCTGGATTGAAACACAGGATACTTTATATCCCGGTAAAGAATTCCCTTGCGACAGCAACGGGAACAACGCGTACGAAGCCGCCGGTAAATGCTAGTTTTATAATAAACTATAGCATTTTTCCGCGGCTCGGTACCCCGTTATTAAGTAACAAACATCCAAACATCTAAACATCCAAACATCTTCACAAACTTTCGCATAATATTAGTGGGATAGTGGGATGTATGTCCCGACAATCGAACCGTGTCTCCTTACACGAGCTAACATGGATTCATAATAATTACGCCCAAGAATTGTATGGACTCCAACTACTCCAAATAGATTTACATCTATTTTATTAACTCCAACAATAACCAATCATGTGGATCAAATGAAACAAAATAACAATAACCTCAAGTCTATTTTGCCATGACGTCACTGCGTATCGAAGGCGTTCTGTTTCGGCGTGACGCCATGCGCGGCGCGGGCGCCGCCCGGCCTTCGCCGTGACCGCCGCAATGCGACGCCATAACTTTCATTGCACTTTTTACCTCATTACGGCAACTTACCGGCGAGACTAACCTTGTTAAACGTGATTCGAGTCGCTCGCTCCTTACAAACGAAAAGAGGTTAATAAACTAGTGGCTCTGGCGGGTGTGAAACCTCGCGAGTCTCCGCCATTAAAAAAAAAACGGTCAAGTGCGAGTCGGACTCGCGCACCGAGGGTTCCGTACAAACTCGTCAGTAGATACGTGAATAATTCAAGAAAAACTGTATGGTGGGACAAACTTAACTTTGCTCTTGTGAAACTGTTGTCCCCATACATCGACATATGCCGCGGTTAGTTTAGTAGGAGCAAATAAGGTTGTCTTACTATTTTTGCGAATTTCTAAAAAACGCTGCAAGTTAGGAAAACCGTTTTATTTTTCCTGTAATATTTAGGATAATATTAATAATCGGTAATTATTGCAGATTTTTCTGTTCAGTATCTTCGGAGATAATAGGGGGGGAACGGTATTTTTTCTAACGGTTTTTGTCTTCAATCAAAAACTACATGTTTAAGAAAAACAATAAAAATTGTTTTGGAATCTACATAATAAGCCCTTTCATTTGATATCTCACTCGATATATTAGCTCAACTTTTGATTTATGACATCCCATTTCGGTCCCCTTTAAAAAAAAAGTAAAATAGGTATAAGATTTTTTTTCTGTCCCATAGGCTCGGGTTGGCGGTTTTTAACACTATTCCAAATTTCAAGTCGATAGCATCAGTAGATCCTGAGATAACTTGCTGTGACAGACGGACAGACAGACAGACAGACAGACAGACAGACAGACAGACAGAGTCGCACCATAAGGGTTCCTTTTTTACCATTTTGGTACGGAACCCTAAAAACTAAAACTAAATCGACAAAATAAATGTATATAATTATCAAACCTGCTCACAAAATTTCACGAGAATCGGTTGAGAAATGCCGCCGGATCAAGCACTGGGGGGTGACACAGCGGACCGCATTTCATATGTCTGGGGGTGCCTGCCGAATACACTCCGGGTGAAAAATCAAAAAGTAGAGTTTTCCGCCCCGGATACCCCACTAGCTTACGCCCGCCACTGATTGTGGCCCTTGATGAGCGGAGACGCTTCGCTCGCTCGGTCAATAAAATTTGGATCCTGGATTGATTGAAACATACTCCATATCCCATTAACGAGTTCCTTTGGGAAAATAACAAGAATAACACGGGCGAAGCCGCGGGTAAATTCTAGTTATAACGGTTTAAGCATAATTTTCTCATAATGACCGACTCGTGCAAGATGATGATGACGATGATGAAGAATCAGATGGCGCGATAGGCACTGGAATTACCATAACTTCAGAAAACAAACTGTTTATGTAGGATTGAAGACAATTGGAGGCTTCCTGGCATTGTCTAGATTTGTAAAGAACAAATCCCTCTATACAGTTGCTTGTGAGATTCATCAGCTGTTAAGAGTGTTAAGCTAAAATGACTCACGTTTATACAAAATATAGATTTAATATACCTGAAAGTGTGAGAAGATATAGGTAATATTACTGTGTTTCATAGCTATATCAGTCGTTTTGTGAGACAGCTAAAATGAATCCAATAACACATGAATATTTATCAATGGATAACTATAAGTAAGTAGACATGGAGCGATGTTTTTCATAGGTATTTTAGAAAGCACATGTCTAGTCTATTCTCCCAGGAACTTAAAAAAGCCGGTATGACACATAATCAAACTCTTCCACCAGAAACTGTTCTAAAACTGTACCTATGTTATCCATGGTTGCAAACAAAGACTTTTACTAATCCTAATCTTAAAGTTCGTAGCAACAAGACAGATTATTATCTCAAGCTCTGTGAATCATTACTATTCAATCACCTTGACATCTAGTTTAAATTTTTTTGGAAACCATTCTTAGTTCGCGTTCGTTAGCAATTGATTAGGCTATTAATTTTTTAACAGTTAGTCTTTGATCACGAATTTAAGTAGTTATTGTCTCCAGGACCTTCCATTTAAGGGAAAAAACTCTAATTATGATAATTAGGTAGGTACCTTAGTCTCTACGTAATAATCATTACTGCAGTTTCTTGTACTTAATGATCACGATTTCATGCTAAATGTAACAGTCTTGCGTTTATATCAAATCATTTAACCGCGACACTTTTCCTCCATTAGTGCTCATAATGGACACACAAAAACTCGTCTAAATTACTAATGATTCTAGGTGTGATGGATGAGAAAAGTTTTTCTCTAAGTTCTTACTGAGTGAAAACTGTCTTTACCTTATTACGCCCTTCTCGTCAAAGTTCTCAGGTTTTTTAAAGATTTTGTCTGCAATTTGTAGTAGGTACTATTTATTTACCTTTAATAATTAAATAAAAGGGGATGTTGCGCTTGCGCAGGGTTCCTGATCGACTTCATCAGCGGGCCGGTGTCGGTGGGCTTCACGTCAGCGGCCGCAATCATCATCGCCACCACGCAGGTCAAGGATATCCTCGGCCTCAGCTTCCCCGGCGGAAAGTTCCTGCAGGTATCATCATGACTTCTCTCTCGTGGCTCCCCCAAGCATGTAGACCATAATCATCATCACCACCACGCAGGTAAAGGACCTCAGCTTCTCTGGCGGGACGTTCTTCCAGGTATCGTCATCAGTCTCTCTCTCGTCGCTCCCTCAATTTTGAAGATCGTGGTTATCACTGCTGCCATGCAGGTCACGAACTTCCTCGACCTCAGCTTGACAGCTGTAAATTCTTTAAATCTAAATATTTGGAATCGTCATCATTCTCTCTCTCTCTCTCTCGCTTTCTAATGCCTGAAGACCGTAGTTATCAGCACTACCAAGTGACTAAGGACTATGCCCAGCAGTGGACTGCAGTCGATGTTGCACCCACTACATCCAAGAGACTCTCACATATAAGCATTACATCCACCGGCACAGGGGCCCTCGGATGTCTCCCTCTCTACACCTGTGAGAATGGTGGCCATTTTCATGTAAGGGGGACAGGAAACTGAATTACCAACACTGCAAATTATTATCCATGCCATGACCTCAACAAGGTTCAAAAGCTGATTGATTTAACGGTTTCACCAACGTTAAATCAATCAACATATCTCTTTTCAAGTCGTGATTTAGCTATGCTGTGATAGATGTTTTTGTCAGCTGTCGAGGCAGCTTTCTATTAACCTTGAGGTTTTTTTGTGACAAATACCGAGTCTGTTAGAGTTATGCAAAACAAATCCTTGAAATCCTTGTCATTTAATTCGACGACTTAGTTCCAGTTTTAATTTGATGATTGAAATTCAGTAATTTGTCTCGTAATCGGGCCTCACGCTCTATGGCTCGTCAAAGTCGATGCGAGGAGAGGACCGAGAGACATATTGTAAATCAAATCAAATTATTTATTTTTGCAAGAAGGCCTTAAGGGCTCTTCTTTTACAAATCTTTGCAAAATGACCTTCTGGTGAGAAGGAACGCCGTAAGAAACTCACCAGTGTGAACTTTCGATTACGAACTGTTAATATTTTATGACTAGTTCATGGGTCATTATAATATTGCGGTATGAGATTAATGTGATGATGCAGTTAGCAAAATATGTATCGAAACGCAATCGAAGGATAGCACAAAAGTGCTGTTGATATCGAACAATTTTATTTTACCGCAATTGTCGGTAATTAGAAGGCAAAATCAGAATCAAATTGCAATCAGCAAAGAAGTAAGAACCAAGAAAATTACCACCTCGGAGGTATCATTCAAACAAAAAGAATTTTAAAAATCGGTCCAATCGTGTTCGTGTAATCGCGTAATAAAGGTGTGTACACAAAGAATTTGGTAGAGTGGGGTTAGAATGTGTTAGAATTCGTTTGGTCTAAACCCACCTTAACAAACATACAAGACGGATTGAGAACCGACTTTCTTTTGGAAGACAGTTAAAAAAGGTATTCGGGGTCATTCCACGTAAAAGTAGCGTGATTCACGATTTCATTGAGTGTTTTTTTTTTCATTAAAGATACAAATTCAAGTATCAAAATATCTAGGGATGATATGTAACTTCTTTAGAGATAAATTAACACTTGAATTCGCATTCTGATGATTCAACACGCAATAAAATCGTGAGTCGCTTTACCCCGGCCATTCTCACGAAGTATGACTGCGTCTAATTACCGGTGTACCCTTGTTTTGCCGACAAACTTTTCATCGAATATTATTTCATCGACAACGATTCATCGAAACTTTAGTACTAGTAATATTGTTTGGCGTTTTTTTGTTTCATTTACTATTCATTTCAATTTTTCTTACTGCGTAGAAATACTATTCAACGAATATTACTTGATCGCTGATTTGTTTCAAATTGTTTTAATTGGCACAATTACTAAACATTGCAATTCATTTATTCGACGTATTACTTTAATACATTTTTATATGTCGTACTATACATTGTCACATTTTTCTGTTGTAAGAATTTTCAATAGTACATTACATAACTAGGGTGGTAATACAAAGAAAGGCCGAGATCACAGAAGTTTGCGGCCCGAGCTGAAAGCGAGGGACGTAAATATGCGATCGAGGGCTTTCTTATTACCTTCCGTGTTGTATACATCATTTTATGTGCTTTCTGGCCAAGTGTGGCATAAATCCGGTCTATAATGATTTATGTATACAATATTAGCCTGCGAAAGTCCGAATCTTGGGCTCTCGCTGGTTAGGACGCGTGCCGACACTGCGCGCCCTAGAGTGTTTTTATAGAGCCGGAGGCGCGGAGGGAGGGCAGCCCTCGCCCGCCATGACGAAGCGCGGGAACGAGTGAGGCGAGCGGCTGAGGCTGGTCGCCGAAGGCGACCAACAAGCCGAAGCTGCGGAGCCGAGCGAAGTGACCGTGCGTCGTCATGCAAGGGCGGAAGGGCTGCTGTTCCCGCAGCGCCGGAGATACGGAAAGTCACTATTATTTTTTTTAGCGAATTCTATACGATAAAACAATAATAAATAGGTGTTATAATGACACCAGCATCCATCGAAATTTTTACAAGTCTTAAAAAATTGTCAACTTTGAAGTCGAATATCTCGGACATTTTTTATTTCAGAAAAAAGTTTTTCTAATAAAATATGCTTATTTTATTGTTAGGCCAGACTTACACCTGTAAGTTTTACTTACGTAAGTAAGGACGCAGCTATAGGTTAGACTGGGATAGTGAGTCTGCTATCTCAGTCTAACCTATCTGCGTCCTTACTTACGTAAGTAAACTTACAGGTGTAAGTCTGGCCTAAACTCGAAAATATAAAACTACCCACTACCCACACATTATAACCGTGCAGAGTGAACCGATTGACGTGACTGCGTTTAGTTTCGATAACGAAACATTGGTGTCCCCTTGTTTCGCCGACAAACGTTTCATCGAATTTTCATTTTGTCGACAACTTTGTTCTCCGAAACCGTTAACTTTTCAGGATTTTTTAAAGATTCATCATGTAGATTAGGTTAGGTTTGTTTTATATTAATTTATAGAAAAATATGGTTTCAGAGAAAATTAACTTTAGATGAAATGATATTTCGATGAAATGATATGTCGATGAAATGTTTGTCGACAATTCAAGGGTAAACCCGAAATGATTACAAATTTAAATAATTTCATGCGGAATAAATTTTATTACATTCAAAGCAACATGAAATAAAAATACCCGTAAAGAAAAAACATGATATAAAATGTATACGAAATAACACAAGTACCAATTAAAAAACACTGATTTAAATGAACTAGTAATGATTCATCGACGCAATGACTTGTCGATGAAATGAAAATCCTTGGAACGTTGCCTTTGAAATAATATTCGATTAAATGTCTGTCGGCAATTCAAGGGTAAACCCTAATTACCGCGTCTCCATACATTTAGTATGAAAACAGTGTCGCGGTAATTAGGTGACCGCAGACATACTTCGTGAGAATGGCCGACCCCTTACCGTGGAATGAATGACCCGTTCTGACCATTCTGTACATGTTTTCAGGTGTGGACGGGACTGTACGAGCACATCGGCGAGACGCGGCTGTGGGACTCCGTGCTGGGGGTATCCTGCATCGTGGTGCTGCTGTTGCTCAGGGTATGTTGCAGATTAGGTATAATATTAAGGTGGCTCGAGTCAGTCGGTTTTCCATACAAACATAAAGGGGGTCATTGTTTGTTTCCACGGCATCAATTACGTTTGAATTGTGTTGTATTTTATAGCTTGATACATTTTGTCTGCGCGAAATGAGTACCGACCGACTCGAATCACCTTAATCCTATAACTTAAAAAAACGCCTTCAGTTATTCAATCTTCATTTAAGGAGTCCTCTGATCTTCATGCATCAGGTGGATATTACAACTAGGACCAAATTGAAAATGGGACCAATCTGGTAGTATTTCAATTAAAAATAGATCTTTTCAAATACGTTCATAAACAACGGTCTGTTACCTCAGAACTCTGAGGTAACAGACTTTGTAAACTGACTAGAGAACCCTGACGACGCTGGTTAAGAAATGGGCCTCAAGCGTTAGAACCCTTGAGGCCTATTTCTTAATCAGATTTGTAATAGATTACATATTTATTTTTAACGCGGGCGTGAGGTCAAAGTTCTCTGAGGATAAGCCGGGACAAAGTTGGCTTAGGTAGGTACTTTTTGAAAGGTGCAGCACATATGGCTCAAAGTAACCAAAAGGGTTAAGGCCAACGGGACCGTATTGTATTGAAGCGAAGCTATGCTAACTAAGAACTAGGTACTAGCACTCCGGAAAATATGATATCTGATGAGAACGTTTAAAATAAGTCTGAACATACATCCGGAGACGAACACTCTTTAGTCTTCATACTTCTGCAATAATTGCAGCATTCATTCAAACATTGTTGTAAGAGCTGTGGTAGACCTTGCTAAAAATCATTGCACGTTGTTATAGATAACTTGAATCGCCGGGAATTTCCGACAACATCATTCTTTAGATTGCATTGGATATTCCGGCGTTAGCTTTCACAATGCGTGTGACACTAACATTTACCTTTGATTGTGGCAACTTTTATTTCGTCAGTTGGTGTTGTTTCTGCTTTATTGCCATTATTTCGTTAATGCTGATAGAATACAATCCCCGTCCTCCGTAAACCGTAACCAGAAAACACAGCTGATATGTAATGCAGAATATACCTTTTTTTTTAATTTAGATATTATTAGGGATGTAACGATACACAGTTTTGCCGATACGATACCGATATATAGTAGTTAATATCGGCGATACCGATACCGATATCTTAGCTAAATAATGAAGTATGAATTTCAGATATTTTTATGTCCTTATTATAACTAATGGCAATGACTACTGGTTATATTTACCAGAGAGTCAACCTTGAAAGTGTAAAGTAAAAATAATAAATTGTCAACTCAAAATTCTTTTTTTTATTAAGAACCAAAGATTTAATTAACATAGTAATTATCATTGCACAAGGTAATAGAATAGACCAATACATAAATTAAGTCAGAAATTAAAATTACTTTTTGCAGATTTTTTTTCATACAGCAAATTCTTCAAATATCGGTTGTATAATATCGGCGATACCGATATATCGGCGATACCGATATATCGGCCGATATATCGTAGGGTTCACGGGACAGCGAACGTGTAAATAGTAACACTTTCTGTAAACAGAACATTCCTGTTATTGAATAAATATATTTTTATTTTTATTAATTTTTTACTAGCATCCAGTTATCATTTATTTTATTTTATTTTAAATTTGAAATCACTGTATATTCGCAACAGGCAATAAAACCAAGTATTACTTACTAACTAACCGTCTAAAACTCTACTCCAACAACACAACTACTTTAGGTACCAGTTCAATCAGTTGGTTGATACCTATCAACAAAACTTTTGACATTAATCTTAACTGAAAACCATTCGATTTTTTAGGGACTCATAACAAAGCTAAGCATTCTGCTTTGTTCTTGGCTCATTAGTCTTAAAAGATAAATTCCTGATATGATCTTCCCAATATGTCTGATACGTGATTTCTGTCTTCCTACTTACTGCCTATAAGGCGTCCATATCTCATCACGTGTAGCAACCAACACCCTTAATATCAAAACACAAGTCACGAGATCGTGATTCCAACACCAACATCTATGAGAATGACAGACAATATGAACATGCGTTTACATACACATACTTCCTGCACGCTTAATTGTTCAATTTTAAACCTTATTCCAATGGAATAAGATCCACAAATGGTTGTTTATCTCACTGGCAAGCTGACTCTTCTGATATGCTGCTATCTTTAAGTACCTTAAGGTAAGTAATTACGCTAGCCACAGGTTACTGACAAATGTAGTGTCCGTCAAGATAGCGTACACCGTAAAGATATTCAGAATCTGATGCAGCCAATAAATAGTACCCAAATAGTACCGACGAAATACCTAGGTGAAAAAAATAGTACCCTTAAACTTTTCGAAATATAAGGCCTGTTCACGGTGTACGCTACCGGGCGTCAAGCTGGCGTACACCGTTTGTATCTCTGGAACGGCTTTGTTTTTGGAAACGATTTATATCTCAAAAAATAGTACCCAAATAGTACCCTAGGGCCCTAAAATGTTATTTCTCTAGCTATCGTAGAAGCCGAGATATTCCATAACTTAACGGTGTACAAAATTTCACACCGTCAAGCTGGCTTACCCGGGAATTCCTTATAGAAAGAGCTCACTATATCTCGGCTTCTACGATAGCTAGAGAAATAAAATTTTAGGGCCCTAGGGTACTATTTGGGTACTATGTTTTGAGATATAAAGCGTTTCCAAAAACAAAGCCGTTCCAGAGATACAAACGGTGTACGCCAGCTTGACGCCGGTAGCGTACACCGTGAACAGGCCTTATATTTCGAAAAGTTTAAGGGTACTATTTTTTTCACCGAGGTATTTCGTCGGTACTATTTGGGTACTATTTATTGGCTGCATCAGATTCTGGATATCTTTACGGTGTACGCTATCTTGACGGACACACAAATGTATGCTTTTAGCGAAGTCAGGATGTCCGGGCAGTCATTTTCTTTCGGTCTGTGATTAATTAATTGCCTTTGTTTTTTTTAAATTGAATCGTATAGCTTTAAATGCAGCTTAGGTATGTATATTGTATAGTTGACACCGCGCGACTTAACGTTAAGCAATGTGCTGGTGTTGTGGGGTTAATCGATGAAGCGCTAATTACATGGCAGTTTGTAATTGTTTATATCCCACTTAATATTATAAATGCGAAAGTTTGTGAAGATGTTTGGATGTTTGGATGTTTGTTACCTAATAACGGGATAGCAACTGGATGGATCAAGCTGAAATTTGGCATGCAAGTAGACCATGTCCTGGATTGAAACATAGGATACTTTATATCCCGGTAAAGAGTTCCTTTGGGACAATAACGGGAACAACGCAGGCGAAGCCGCGGGATAATGTTAGTTTCTCATAAAAGTGCAGCATTTTCGATAATCATAGTCAGGAGCATTATAGTTCGTGAATAATTTTGAAGCGACCTCAGCTCTTGGGCCTACTTTCAGACTTAAGATTGATCAAAATTTCTAAGCAGGCCAGTAAAGCCTAATCTGGCAGATTTGCACGTGGTTACCGTGACTACTAGTCTTATCGATGGAATGCCATAAACTTTCGCTAGTTACTGCAAAACGTGTTATATCATGATAGGCGGTCTATGAAGATGACAAATACCTAGTAGCTATACTCGGAATCTTTGTTTAAAGTAGACCAACTTGACCAAATCACCTCAAGTTCTTTTTAATGTCATTAAACAAAACACTACACCGAATATCAGATTTAGGCAGACTAGTTTAAGTTTAACAGATATTTTTTTACAAAGAATAAGTACGAAAATTCGATAAAATTTTGTCGACGTACGGTCGGCTGCAAAAGTGCATGGACATGTTCTATGGCAATGCGTTCGACATCTGTCCATGCACTATTGCAGCCGACCATACCTTTGCTCCATACTATTAATTCTTTCGAGAACTAAACTTCTATAAACGGACTTTTTTTAATAGAAATGTCCCTAAAAGACTTCTACAACAAGCGATCGCACGATTTTTGCCTCCATCTGCTTCCAGCCACCTTAACCAGGTCGACAGATTATCTTGTGAGCGCTTTTACTTGAAAATTTTGAAACGTAGGATACAGGCAAAGTCGGTAGCAAATTCTAGTTACTTATAAATGGTCTGTTCACACAGAAAGTGAAGGACATCAAAGTGCGCGGCGCGGAGGAGGAGGGCGGGTGCGCGCGCGCCGCCGCGCAGGCGCTCTGGTTCCTCTCCACCACGCGCAACATCCTGGTGGTGCTGGTGTGCGCCGCGCTCGCCTACTACTTCGACACGCAACAGCAGACGCCATTCGTACTAACCGGTGAGTGCAGCCGCTCTGTTCCTATCCACCACGCGCAATATCCCCGAGTATCAAAGTGGTTTTATCTTTACTAAAAAAGTATCAATAGTGACTATGCCTTTATAAGTGATGGCAAAAAATTCAGTTAAGGCGAAGAACACACTGAAATCGCCCGTCGCCGCGATTTTTTCTTACTATGCGCAGCTACACGGAAAAAATCGCCGCGATTTACGCGCCAGTGTGCGCCACCCCGCGATTTTTCTATACAAATCGATGATTCTACATACAAAGTTGAAAATCGCTGAGTCGTGCGTCGCCGCGATTTTCGCTGCAGTGTGTTCTTCGCCTAACCCTCATTACTGCCGCCATAACGTAAAAGGGCACATCTAAATTTTTTTTCGACACTGAGTTCTATACATATTCGGAATCAGTAAATTTCACTGATTCCGAATATGTATACAACTCAGTGTCGAAAAAAATTGTTAGATGTGCCCGTTTGCGTTATGGCGGCAGATTACCATAATCATCATCAGCATACTTTCGTCCACTGTTGGACATAGTTCTCCATGGTACGCCACTGAACTCCCGCTTGAGTTTTTGTCTCATTATCATTACCATAGCCTAGTTAAGTTAATCCAGTCGTCGGTTGCAGGCGAGGTGAAGCCAGGGCTGCCGTCGCTGGCGCCGCCGCCGCTCTCCGCCACGGTGGGCAACCACACCTACACCTTCATGGAGATGGCCTCCACGCTCGGCTCCGCCATCTTCGTCGTGCCGCTGCTCTCGATACTTGAGAACATCGCGCTTGCGAAGGTCTTCTGTGAGTATTTGCTGATTTTCATCACTCCTAAGCTTGCTAAGATGCGGTCTGAAGGGGCACACTTGTTAATCCTTTTTTACGAGCTAACTTTCAGGGGTGCAAAATATAATTTTTGGACAGCTCTTTACCTTGAATAACAGCAATCCAACCATACAACTCAACTCAACGAGATTTAAGATAGGTTAGGTACAGCTACTAAGCTTGTATGAAGGAGGTCCATATAAACTACATATGTTGGACGTTAGGGTCCAATAAACTAGAATTCTTTTGACACTCAGGTATCCTTCATGTTCCCTTTGCAGGTAGTACCTGCATTAAGTGTTGAATCAAAGAGTTTTTTCACTTATCGCGATTGCTCAGTTCTAAAGTTTGGTGTTTCAGCGGAGGGCAAGTACGTGGACGCGACACAGGAGATGTTGGCGCTGGGCGTGTGCAACATCGTGTCGTCGCTGGTGGAGTCCATGCCGGTGTCGGGCGCGCTGTCCCGCGGCGCCGTCAACCACGCCAGCGGCGTCGCCACCACCGCCGGCGGCCTGTACACCGGCGCGCTGGTGCTGCTCTCCCTGCAGGTACGATGCCAGAAAAGTAGATGGGAGAAGAGCACGCGGTAAATTAGCAGCGTCCGAGGGCCTTAAGCCCGCACTATCTCTTGAACTAACAAGATTAGCCCTACTTGTCGGATTTCTCCCTATGTAATCAGTTGCAAGGGATTCCAGTATTTTTTGGCTGTGACAATTTTAACCTCCATGATACCCATACGTAACGTGTTTTACTTGGTTCCAGTACTTCACTCCATACTTCTTCTACATCCCGAAGGCGTCGTTGGCGGCAGTGATCATCGCCGCTGTGGTCTTCATGATGGAGCTGCACGTCTTCAAACCGATCTGGCGGACTAAGAGTGAGTCAAGGGTTACAAATCCATGTTCACTTTATCCATGACCAGGTATACCTATCTCTCATAACCTATGTAATGAAACCGTGCCTGTACTCGAAGGTCTTCATTTGAAATTTGTACTCTTATAATAACAGGAAAGCATCATGTCATGGCACGATACGAACTTAGGATTCGAAGCACTTTGTAGAATAGCCCCACAACCCAACTAGCCGAAGATTTAGTTACTAAAAAGTCGTAAGTTCTTCTACAACTTATTGATACTCTCTGGTAGATTGTGATCCAGCTCGATACCTGCGAGTGTTACTCGTAGTTCAGTACTCTTGTACCAGGTCGCTAACCGCTTGTTCCCTCAGAGCTGGACATCATCCCGGCGGTGGTGACCTTCGCCGCGTGCCTGCTGACGCGGCTGGAGCTCGGCATAGTCATCGGCATCGCCGTCAACCTCATGTTCCTGCTCTACGCGTCGGCCCGGCCTTCGGTCCGCGTGACCAGAGCTGTGGTGAGTCTACCGACGCCTTCGGAAAAGTAGGAAGGCTTAGGATATGCCTAACCATGAAATATTTAGTATAATTTAAGATAATTAGTTCTCTCTAGCACCTGTAGCTAGCTAGCTTCCTGTCTTGCCTGCTGTACGCTAGCTCTTTGATATCTTGGTAAGACAATACAGCCAGTTCTTTCTTTCACTTGATCTAGGTATGGTCGGCTGCAAAAGTGCATGGACATGTTTCAACCATAATACTATGGCAATACGTTCGACATCTGTCCATGCACTTTTGCAGCCGACCGTACATAGCTGCTCCTTCTATCTTCTCTTACCTTTAGCGTGAACGTGTAATTTCAGTCAAGCGACGGCATAGAGCACCTAGTGGCGGTGGTGGACCGGTCGCTGGCGTTCCCGTCGGCGGAGTTCGTGCGGCGCGCGCTGCGCAAGGCGGCCGACAGCGCGCGCGCCGCGCCGCTCGTGCTCGACGCCACGCACGTGCAGGCCGCCGACTTCACCGCCGCCAAGGTACCGACACCGTATAATACCACTCATTTTTCTTCCTATAAAAGGTACATCGCACAGGTATACGCTCCGTAAACGAACGCACTACAAGCAGTTTTAAAAAAGCGCAAGAATGCTGCAGTACGAATCGCACCGTATGCGCCTCGACCTTGAATAGGTATCGCGCGCTCTTAAACGGCCGTAGAGAAACTACTTGTCAGTCTTCATACTTTGGCACCGATACCGAAACGCACGTTTCCGGCAACCTACAATCTGGATGTTTTTTAGACAAGAGTAAATAGGCATCTTCTGGTAAGCGTGTTCCATAGACTTTGTCTCGACTTTCCATCAGGTGAGACCAAAATTAAACGCAAACTCATAAATAATTATTATAAGTTGCTAAAGATCGATGTGTGCGCGACGAGAAACCAGGGCATGCGGCAGCCACCGCACGCTTGTAGCACATCGGTGTCAAACTTAAACTGTTCCCTATCAGTGAAAATACTGCCAAAACACTAGAAACACTAGATAATGGATCAATTCTTTCCATCTTGGCTTGAATCACCCAAGCGAAGGGTTTCCCGTTCCTCTTGGCGAACGCACCTAACCATGATTCCAGTTTTAGCAGGTCAAATTTGGAACATCTTCCATCTGACTTCCGTTAAAAGTGGACTGTCTCACGTACCGAGTTTTTAAAATTTACAAAATTCGATTATAACGTCAACCCTATACGTGTTACAGGGTATAAAAAGCCTGATTGAGGAGTTCGAGGTGCGCGGGCAGGCGATCATCTTCTACAACGTGAAGCCGTCGATCGCGGGCGTGTTCCGCGGCGTGCGGCCGCGCAGCTTCCTGCACGCCGCGTGCCGCGCCGAGCTCGACCGCCTGCTGCGCCGCGTGGCCCCGCCCCCCGTCACCGCCGCGCGCATCACGTGTGAGTGACCAATCAGACGCTAGTGTAGGGGAGACCGGGTATGGTTGTCTCGCGGGTTGGTTGTCACAGCGGCCATAAAATGATACTAAACGAAACATTAAGTACATCGATCGGTGCTAAAATATCGCAAGAGCTGTACATCCTTCTGTACTTCACCAATCGATGCACTTATTCCTTCGTTTAGTATTATTTTATGGCCGCTGTGACAACCAACCCGCGAGACAACCATACCCGGTCTCCCCTAAAACGTGACGCCGTGGATCGCGCAGCCGTGCAGCTTCCTGCACGCCGCGTGGCCCCGCCCCCCGTCGCCGCCGCGCACATCACATGTGAGTGACCAGGACACTAGTGTACAGTCAGCTGCAGAGAAAAGAAAAAAAATCCTTTTCTCTGCAAATGACTGTACACAATTTAACGCGACGCCATCACTCGCGGCGTGTTCGGCGGCGTGCGGCCGCGCAGCTTCCTGCACGACGAGCAGGCCTGTATTTAGAGATCCGAGGCCCGTAGAGACTGGCCGGGCCCCTAGGCCCGGGCCTTGTAGGCCTAGGCGGAAATCCGGCGCTGACACCGTGACAACCAATTCACTCAAACAGAGAGGATGTAGAGTACTCGTAGAAGACAATGTCACGAGAGAGATATCTCTTTGAGCAAAATTGTGTTGGAACCGAAGTTCACCGGGTGATTTGTAGTTTTTCTACTTCACACTAGATGTCGTTAACAGTGTCGCCCCCGGAAAAACGGTTAACTTTTTAAATAGGTTTACTATGTGACCAACAAGATGCAACCCATTTGATGGAAAGTAAAAGCATGCTAATACCTTGCTACTGCTACCCCGAAAACTGATATTGGTTGACCTCATGTGCATCTTTATCGTCACTTTCAATAATGTAATTCTATGGATTTCTAAGTGCCTAATAAACTGCGTTTTTTTTTTCAGAATGCAAGCCGGGCCTGATCTCTGGTCGCGAGACTCCGACAGTATTTATTAGCGAGTAGTCGCGTTAGTTAGTTAGTTAGCGTAAGTGGTGTTGTGGGTAAGAGTGCCTGTTGTTGCGAGAAATAAAGACATGTTGATTATATCTGCTTGTGTTATTTCAAACTTCTCTGCAAACTACATAGGTATTACGGATTCACAAAACAAACTCTACCTTTACATTTCTACAACGTTGACACTTTTAATTTTAACCTAGATAGTGGCGGAGCGGGTGTCACGTAGTTTTTCGGTAGGTACATTTCTTTTAAATCCGCTCAAAGTGCAATTCTGACGCCATTTCTAGTAAGACAATATTTTAGTCATCGGTGGTGAATGACGGCTATAGATGCAAGCTCGCTGCAACCGCTTGCTACCAAAGGTTCCAGCATCGTTACTTGACTGACCATTCTAGAATGCTACAGGGCTAGTGACAAAACACTCGCGAGCGATAATTTTCGCTTTCGTCAGTTAGTGTTTGTTGATGTTGAATGCCAAGGATGGTTCTAACTTCATTTTGAGGCAAAATTTGGGTTATTCCCACCTTTTACCACCAAGTTGTTACCAGTGGTAACAGATGGGAAAAAAATTCCCACTAGTTACCACTAAGCGGTTTAGTGGTAACAAGTGGGAATTTTTTTCCCATCTGTTACCACTAAAACAATTGGTGGTAACTAGTGGGAAAAAAATCTTTAGTGGTAACAATAATATATTTTACTGGCTTATGCTCACGACTTCGTCCGCGCAGAAGGATAAAAAGTATATGTAGATTTCAGAAGGAGACCATTTCTGGTTTGTAGTGAGTAGTCTATAATAATATATATTATGCAAATTTAAAAAGTATGCTATATCCTAACTCCAATTACACCCTCTAAGAGGATTAATTATGAAAAATGGTGAAATCACCTTTTTCATTTTTTAATAGGTGTAATGCATTTGCAAAGTCCTTCGCTTTTTAAAACCGGCCAAGAGCATGTCGGGCCATGCTCAGTGTAGGGTTCCGTAGCTATTCATTCAAAAAAGTGCTCTACGTTTAATTAAATAGCAAAGAGCGTGAGCACTTACGTCTTTTTCACGGGCACTTACGTCGTTCTTGACGAGAAGTTTTTCAGCTATATCTCAAAAACGGCTGAACCAAATTTGTTCAATATAGTTTTCATTGAAAGTGTTTTTTAAGCCTCGCTATTGTGATTTTTTTCATAATTTTTTGATCAGCGGTTCAAAAGTTAAAGGGGGGGGGACGCTCATTTTTTAACTTTCGGAGTAATTATTTACGAAAATGTTACTTCTATCACAAAATGATGTTTGAAGACCCCTATTGTTTTTTAAAGACCTATCCGACACCCCACACAACAGGATTGAAGCGAAAAAAAAATTCACCCCCACTTCATGTGTATGGGTTCTCTCGGCATGACAAATACACATACTTGTACCAAATTGCAGCTTTCTACTCTTAACAATCACTGAGATAAACCGCGGACGGACGGACAGACGAAACTATAAGGGTTCCTAATGACTACGGAACCCTAAAAATATGCTCCCAATACTAACTTGCTAGGTACCCCAATTTTACCCCTTTTGGGGATGAATGTTGAAATCAGTAATTCAACTAAGTAACAAGATTAATATCTTCTAAGCGGCAGTTCTCAGTAAATAACAATAGGATTGCAGTCATAAAATGGCACTGCACTTCACCTGCATAGAAGCGAAACGTAACAAGCAGCTTTGAACAGTTACGGTGATTAGTACGGTCGTGCACAGAATAGAGTCGCAATTTCTTTGACAAAAGGATGTAGTTACTGCGATCATACGCTTAACCCTGGAGATCTTGTTTGCCATTCGTTATCTATTTGAAGTTGGCGAATGCAACCCAGTGATTTTCCAAATTTGCCTGAGCGCCCATCTCGGTGTGCGAGTAACTCCGTTTGATGTTATTTTGTTAAAATATTTTAATTATGTTTTGTCGTGGTCGGTTGTGGGTCGGTTGTCGGTTACAATATATCCCATTTTTGCCATCGATATGTACATATAATACATAAACGGTAATCGGTAGGGTAGAAATCATTGTTACCTGCGTTCAGTTAGTTCATCCGGTGAGTTCATCACCCATCACCAAATTTCGAGAAATCTCTATCGCACTGACATATTTGAAAGAAATAGTAGGAGATAAAAAAAATCGAAATGCGCGATCTTCGCGCTAGCCGGCCTGTGGTTTATCAAAGTTTTAAAGTAACGACGTTCCTAAAAACCTTATTAATGCATTTTTATATGTTACTGATATAAACAGAATAGAAGATTAATAACTAATCCTCAAAAAACGAGATATAGTGACAACCCTGAAAAATCGGCCGTTTCGTAAGAACTCGCTAGAGGAGTCGGATGACATTGCCTTTGGCCATCTATAATTGTATAGTACGAACTCCCCTCGGGAGTCGGGTGACATGTGAGCAAAGTTACTGAGAACTCGCTAGGGGCGTTCTTGACAGTGAAAGTGTTAAAGAATTAGGAATGACTGAATTGATATTTCGCAAGAAATGATCAGGTGGAAATGACGGATATTTCCTCAGTATCATAAGAAGTACCTAGAGTGGATGATATTTTTTTCTCGGCTGCTGATTTCACCATTCTAAAGCTGCGCAGAAGGCAACTCCAAATAAACTTCCATACAAGCCACCTGCTGCGCAGGTTAACTTATATTATAGGTACTATCACTTTTTTTTCGTGGCACCAGCGACAGCTAAAGGATGTTATTTCCAACATTCGTTAAGAATTGTATGTAGGCTACGGCCGCTGCCAATGCCAATATTTGTGACAGAATCACGTTTCATTTAGATGAGTTTTGTTAGCTCAAATATCTGGCTTTGAAGCCTCATACCTATCTCAAAAACGATTAATTTTACAGAGCTATTAGTGAGCTCAAATGATTTCGAATGAAATATTCTTTTAAAGTTATAAAGTAAAAAATGTGAATAAACCCATAGTTATGAATTAAACATTTTTTAAAGGCAAAAACGACGAGTTGTGTAGGAATCGTAGTCTGTCGTCTCTGCCTGCCCAAATGGGATACAGGTGTAAGTATGTATGTACATACATACATTGGCAGCGGCCGTAGCCTACATACAATTCTTAACGAATGTTGGAAATAACATCCTTTAGCTGTCGCTGGTGCCACGAAAAAAAAGTGATAGTACCTATAATATAAGTTAACCTGCGCAGCAGGTGGCTTGTATGGAAGTTTATTTGGAGTTGCCTTCTGCGCAGCTTTAGAATGGTGAAATCAGCAGCCGAGAAAAAAATATCATCCACTCTAGGTACTTCTTATGATACTGAGGAAATATCCGTCATTTCCACCTGATCATTTCTTGCGAAATATCAATTCAGTCATTCCTAATTCTTTAACACTTTCACTGTCAAGAACGCCCCTAGCGAGTTCTCAGTAACTTTGCTCACATGTCACCCGACTCCCGAGGGGAGTTCGTACTATACAATTATAGATGGCCAAAGGCAATGTCATCCGACTCCTCTAGCGAGTTCTTACGAAACGGCCGTGTATGTACATACATACTTACACCTGTATCCCATTTGGGGGCAGCTTGGTCGTGTCGTGTCAGTCAGTTGTGTCAGTGCGCCGGTGGTTCCTAAAATTAATAACCGCGGAAATATGGCGAAATCCACCATAGACGCAATAGAAAAAGTGATAAAGAAGTTCCTACTACCAATAGAAACAAAAATTGGAAGTGTTCTCACCGATTTAAAAAGGCTAGAAGTAAATATCAAGAAGTTAGAGAACACTCATCAATATTGCAAAAAATGTGCCCCTCGAACTTCAAGCGAACCTGGCCCGAACGGATCGACGGTCCCTCAGCCGCGCGCAAAAAATCCCGTGGCAGCGTCCGAAAGCAAAATGAAGCCGACCGCCAGCTCTCTACCCGCACGAGCTCCCGCTGGTGATACGCGGCGCAGCTCGCTACCCGCCAGCGTCCATAAAGTCGCCCACAATACCACGAATGCGACAGCAATATCCACACACACCCCAACGACACCGGAACTTGCCCCAACGACACCGGAACTTGCCCCAATGACACCGGAACTTGTCCCAACGACACCGCGACTTGCCCCAGCGACACCGGCACCGATACCATCACTTGTAGGTACTAGTGTAAACAATATCGACAATTATGACACGGAGCCGACCGATACCAATGACAACCCTTGGAACGACGTATCCTACAGTAAACGCCGCAAGCGCCAATCGCACTCACCACGAGTCGCAGTTGTCGGCACCGGGCCAGTGGACAACGAATTGAAGCCTGCAAAGCGTACGAAAAAAATACACGCATGTTTTTTAGAATTCAACACCACGATAGAAGCCATCAAGTCTCACATCACGAAGAAGATCGGCAACGTAGACTGCACTGTCGAAAAGCTGCAGCTTAAACACAAACACTACGCATCTTTCGCAATAACGATCCCTCAGCGCAACTTCAACTGTCTCATGTCCCCTAACAACTGGCCTACAGGAACAGAGGTGAGCGAGTGGTTTCGTACAGGCGTCGAGCGCGCCGGGCGCGCTCCTCCCCGCCGCCGCTCCTACGCCGCGGCCGCCGCGGCGACGACCCGATCCGGATGCTTCGGAAACTCTTATCGTGTGCCATCAAAACATCAGGGGTTTAAACGGCAAAACTAGACCACTAGAAGTACTACTTAGTGATGACCTTACATGTGATGTATTAATTGTTACCGAGCATTTCCTGCGTAAACATGAGATTCAATCTATAACGTTAACTAATTTTGACCTTATGTCATACTACTGTAGACCGACTATTGAACGTGGTGGTAGCTGCATTTATACGAGGTCACACGTTAGAGCCATCGAAAGACCCGAGTATTGTGAGTTAGCCCGCGAACAGATATTCGACATCTGTGCTGTGTACCTAGTAGATTATGACCTTCTCGTAATTGGCATTTACCATTCGAACCTAACAAGCCATTCCGAATACCTGAAATTATTTGATTCACTACTGGCAAAAGTTAATCACGACAAACTAACCGCTATAATAATGGGAGACATCAACATTAACCTCCATGAAAATACCTTCATAAAAAGGCAACTTCTGGATATCTTGGTCCCACACGGGTTCGCCCAGTACATTGAGGACGCCACTAGACGGGACGGTGACAGTGCCACCTTGCTTGATCACGCGTACACAAATATCACGTGTACGAAACGGGTAACCGCGGTTTGTGTCAATACCAACCTCAGTGACCATTTCGCGCAGCGGCTAACTGTGCCGCGCCCCCCGCGCCGTGATGGCCCGCC
This sequence comes from Eudemis profundana, assembly GCA_947034925.1. NCBI lineage: Eukaryota > Metazoa > Arthropoda > Insecta > Lepidoptera > Tortricidae > Eudemis > Eudemis profundana. The sequence continues at coordinate 19,305,041 of OX344805.1, read as the reverse complement.
CGCAGTGATAACAAAACGAGTTTTTAGCCTCAAAAACAAAACGTCGTTTGTTACTGCGCTCGAGTCAATAGATTGGCAGGAGATAGCGATAAGGTACGCTAGTGAATGCAACCAATTTGCACGCACAGTCATTAACAACCTGATCTATTTACTCGATATCCACATACCCTTAAAGAAAATAACAGTGCACCCTAATATCAATCCATGGATAGATTCCGAAATTACTGATTTAAAACTACTCTCTTTCGATTTCATTAACTTAGCAAATAAATATCCCGGTAACAACACATTTAACGAAATTTCAAACAAACTTATAAAGTCATACAACCTTAAACTTAAAACAAAACGTACCGATTACTTTAATTCTGTAATAAACAAAGCCCCTAATAAGAGTAAAGCGATGTGGAAAGCGATCAACATCGAGTTGGCGCGAGCGCCCCGCGAGCGCGTCGACTTCACCGACCTACTCGTGGACAGCGACGGCAACCCGTTCGCCTCCAAACAGCAGCTAGTGGACGCGCTCAACAATGAGTTTGTGACGGCCGCCGCCGCGTGCGGAGCGCCCGCCGCTGACCGCAAAATCTGCCTCGCTTCCATGTCAGATCTGCACATCGCAAATAATAGCTCCATCAGACTTACCCCTTTTACACCGGACGAAATTATAAAAATTTTGAAAACCTCTATTGCCCCAAAAGACAGCACAGACGCATACGGCTTATCCGCCAACCTACTCAGGCAATCTAGCTCAGTTATTTGTTTTATCCTGTCTAGTCTCTTTAATAATTGCATGCGGTTAGGTGAATATCCAGACAGCCTAAAAAAAGTAAAAATTTGTCCCCTTTATAAAGGTAAAGGCAAAAAATCTGCGATAACGTCGTACCGCCCAATATCATTAGTCCCGGCCCCCAGTAAGTGTTTCGAAGTGGGACTAAACAAAAGGTTGCTAGCGTTTTGGTCCCCAAGGAACGTATTATCGGAGTGCCAATACGCCTACCGTCAGGGCCGATCTACCACCGATCTGGTGCGGGAAGTGGTGTATCGAGTGCTGAGGGCGCGGGAGGCGGGGCGGCACGTAGCAGTCGTGTGCTGCGACCTGTCGCGCGCCTTCGACACAGCCGATCACGCACTCGTCGCCGCCAAACTTGCCCACTACGGCATACGAGGCCCGGCTAACCGACTGATCATGTCATTTATGACAAACAGAGCCCAAGTTGTTGTCGGTGACGGAGGAAACGCGGTATCTTCGGAAATGCGAAACCTAATGGGTGTCCCACAAGGATCCTGCCTTTCCAATACCCTGTTCAGCATACTGCTGAATGACCTGCCAAAGGCGATAAAAGACGCAGAATTGTTTATGTACGCCGACGACGTAACGGCGGTCGTCAGCACGCCTGTTGGAGGGGAGTTGGAAGGAGCGCTAAACAACGTGGTGAGGCAACTGCACGAGTGGTTCTGCTCAAACGGCCTAGCGCTAAACAAAAATAAAACTAGTTTTTTGACATTCAGGCTCAACGGCCACCCGAGCCCCGCTCTCAGAGTGTGTGCAGGTGATGCCCCTATACAGCATGTGACCTGCACACGTCTCCTCGGGTTCCACCTCGACAGCGCACTGACGTGGGAGTCGCACATAAACGAGGTGTGCGGTAAACTCGGCCGTGCGTGTTTTGCGCTGCAGCGCCTGGCGCGCACAGCTGGGAAAACTGCAGTACGGCAGTGCTACTTTGCGACAGTGCACTCGTTGCTGACTTACGGCACGGAGTTGTGGGCTCGCGCCTCGGACTGGCGACGTGTGTTCTCGATGCAGAAGCGAGCCGTTCGCGCGATGGCCGGAAAACCGGCGGATGCCCCGGCGCGGGACCTCTTCAAGGAGTTTGGCATTCTACCCTTACCATGCATATTTATCCAGCATGTGGCAGTGTTCACGCATGAACACATCGACGTATTCAAGCGCCAGGGAATTAACACCAGGTACCCGCTCCGGAGTAACGCACATGGTAAGAGGCTTGTTGCGGAAGCGCACAGACTCACGAAGTCAGAGCGCTCCGTCTACTGCTCGGGACCATCTGTCTACAACCGTCTGCCTGACAACATTAGAAATGCAGCTTCCACCACGCAATTTAAATGTGCACTAAAGAAATGGCTCGCGACAGAACTTTTCTACAGTTATGAAGAGTTTTTTGACTCGCCACTCACGCTGTAGACTTGTTTGTGTTGTGTTAGTTACATACAAAAATATTATTGAAGTTAAAATTATTAATTATTATATTATTGATTGTTATACCATTAGTAATAATCTATGACTTGTAACCGAGGTTATGAATAAACAATTTCATTTCATTTCATTTCATTTCATTTCATATATCTCCAGACTTCATCAATAGCATTAAATAAGCTAAAAAAATTGGTGGTAACTACTGGGAATAAAATTTCCATTTGTTACCACCATTTATTTTAGTGGTAACAGATGGGAATTTAAATTCCCATCTGTTACCAGTGGTGAAAGATGGGAAAAAAAATCCCATCTGTTACCACTGGTAACAAATTGGTGGTAACAGGTGGGAATAACCCCAAAATTTGTGTCATTCTCAGGCAAAAGGCACCAATTGCCGTTTGTCAATAGAGGCAAGATTTGCTCGCATCTTTATACCGGTAACCCGGCAAATTGGTACGCTTGACCGTGAGGGACGTAATAAAACAACTGATGTGGCGACGGACAGTTTCCAAAATTGCCAAACTTCCCACATGAAAAGGCTTCGATAATTTCTCAAAATTTCGTATAGGAAACTTTGCAAAGAAGATATTAATCTTGTGAAAACTTCTAGAAATTTGCGAGAACGATCCCATTTATTTGGAAACTTTCCGCAACTTGCACATCAGTAGGCGTATGATGCTACGCTTTGTCGCGTGATAAATAAATGATAAAGCATCCGTCACATTCTGACAAATAGTGTGTGAGAGTGACGGATGCTTTATCATTTATTTATCGCGTTAAGCCTACAAGAAATAAAACACAGACTGGGAGATAATGAAGTGTATTTAGTATTACAACCTGCGCGCGCAGGCGCGAGCGCTACACTACGTCGCTACTCCTGCTGCGGGCGCCGCATTGGGCTACGTTTGCTACTGAACATCACTGCCCGTTCCAAAGGAGCTATTTTTGAGGGTTACACTAATTCAACTTTACGGCGTTAACAATTAGGCTTTCGCGCTTCAATGAAAATGACGCAGTTATAGAAAATTATACTATTCTCAGTTTTTGGGACTTCTGTTATAGAAAAGTTGCAAATTTGAAAATTGATTATGTAGTAGATTGATGTTTACGGTTATAAAATCCTTTGTTTACCTCATTACGGATGCTAGTAGAAAATTAACTTTATATCATAAAATACAAGTTGCATGTTCCTTTGGCATGGTTCCCAAATAAGACAAATGATTTAATTAGAAAATATCTTCTTCAGAAATAGCCTGAGTAGAAGACTAGCATAGTAAAGAAAATAAAATGGAGATCACAAAAGGCTTATACTGGAAAAGCGTCAAAGTCATGAGTTACTTGCGTGTCTTTCTTAATAGATTTTATTATAATCGTATAGATACTAACGCAGGTATCAGTATTTGAAACGTGGCTCAGTGTCAGCACCCGTACGCACTTGCTCCAGCTTAGTTCCATAACTCAAACGCTAGGAGAAAAAGAGATCTTTGAGTTACACGACTAAACCCAGGTTATACCACACCGTTTATAAACCTAGCAAGAATTCGTCGCAAAAATCACAAAGGAATATCAACCGTGTTAGAAGAGAGGGCCGAAAATCCCTGTGATTTATTCCGTGTTTTTAGAGAGCTTTAATCGCGTAGGAGAAACTCTCGTCAATTATATGTAGGTATTTGGAACAATAATATAATTGGATAACATTTCCTATGCTAAGTTTAGTATAGTGTGGTATAGTCCGCTTATTCTTTCAAAAGTCGCGGAGTCGCACTATTGATGTTTATATCTTACAAATATCGATATAAAGATCTTTAGTGCCACGCCGCATCCCAAACTCGTCATTCGATATATTTATAGACAAAATTGACGATTACAATAAGTTTAACTGTTACTTATCATACATACAAAACGTACCGAGCGCGGGCCCGTGATACACTAGCTTAATGGCTACTTGTGACAATACATACAAACAACACGTTGTAAAGAAACGGCACAGAGTTTAAGCTGTTAAAGAGCGTGAAATAACACGTGCGTGGTTCGGATCCTTAGAGAATCCTCCAGCTGAGCACACATCAGTGTCAACGTCTATGCGATGAGCGGCCGGAAGGCGCACACAGCCGTCGCACGCTTGTAGTAGTATAACATCACAGCACTGTTGTATGAGTCTTAAACTCTGTTCCATATCTTTACTCATATGCAAATACAATACGGAACCAAAAAGGCCCCCTGATCAACCTAACCTTGATGCAATCATAGCACCGACTTTCAATTTATAATTATAAAAACGCAGAATTGAGCAGTGAACTGGTAAAAACGAAAATTTTAAATTCATCAGAAACCCTTTTTAACCGACTTCAAAACTGATTCTCAGTTCAACAATTTTTCGATGCGATCATTTGCTTTGTTACGTCTCAATTTTGTGAATAGATTCCACCACCAAAAGGAAAAATAAGGGATGGAAAGTTTTTACCATTTGCGAACGTTTTTGTTTCGTTTGAAGTCGGTTGTTATATATTTTTTAAATTTAGTAGTCATCTAGAGAAAAGTGAGCAGGGATAGAGGGAAGACGCGGAGGCCGCGGCGCCCCGACTTATTTGGCATTACCTAACACACGAGCCTATACAGCTAACGAATACAATATGACACATTTCGTACATCTAAATAAAAATTTGCACTCTCTCGCACCGAGTCAACAATTAAAAAAATCACTTACAATAGTGGATAATCACCAAATAATTAACTAAATAGGACCTAGCTCCGCCGGCGCCGACAGAGCGCGCTTCTACTCTACGCGAAGATTCTATTCTCTTCTCGTAAAATACAAACTCACTAGATTTCTAGCGTAGGGTTTGCCCGCTTGTGACGATTATGGATCAAAATTCGTGACATGACTAATTCTTGTGTAAATTATTAGGTATAAATGGAATTCTTAGAGGTGTACAAAACTACTTGAAGACTCACTTTTTAAAGAAGATTGTATTCTAAGATTTAGACCACTAATTATTACAAAATTTAATTATAGAAGTGAAAATATTCCTTTAAAATTACGATTATACTGTTTTAATCAGGTCGAAATATTAACCTTCTTACTTTGACAATAAAATCACGATTTTAAATAAAAGGAGGGTTTGCTGGTTCCGCAAATCCTAAACAGTGAAGTTAAACCAAAAAATACCATTCATAAGACGATCCTACGAGTAGTTTTCGACGCCTCGAAAATTCCAACCAGAATCGTCAATAGGTCACAGGCAACACTAGCAGCTTAAGATTTAAGAATAAATGAGTGACGGCCTTATTCCGAGCCGGATACGCTAAGCTTAATAATAAATGCATCGAATCTCTTCCCGTTCCGGTCCAACACCGTTGCACCACTCGCGTATTGTAGAAACTGTTTAAAACAGCACTTGTCTAAAATAAAACTAAAATAATCACTTATTGCGTAAGCGGTGCCGCGGTGCGCACTCAATTCTAATCATGTGTTGGGTGATACTGTCTTTTTTAACAAATCATTTAATACAATTAAATTAGATTACTTATAATTAATTCATATTCGAGAATAACTCAAAATTCGAAATGATTTGTGCGGCAAAATGTACGCCATCAACAAAACGACGAAATGTGCACAAGTTTGATTGCATTTTTACTATTTATATGCAAGAAGTTTATTTTATTTTTTTAGTACCTTTATTTCATGGGACGGATGGGACAAATATTGTAGTTAGTGTAAATATTGCATATTAATCTGCCGCCCTAAAAAAGAAACTAAAATCGTGAAATAAAATCTACAATAAAAATTTTTACTAAAGGTATACCAGCTGATACCCGATGTTTCCCTTGCAAACCGGCTGTTAAACAAAAAATAAACCGTTATTTCATCAAATAATTATTGTGATATTATTAGGACGACAGTTACTTTTAATTTGTTTGCTCTCCATTGTGCACATTTCGAGTAAGAAATTAAAGCATTCCCTTGACCTAAACTGTAAAAATTACTAAAACGGACAGTCGAATTATGGCAGTTACTGTGACTGAGACTCCGGCTAGCTGACGGATACCCAACGATTATATCATTAACGCTAATATATATTAAAGTTCTGACCATCACATATTAGTTGGCAGACTATACTTTTGTCCATACAAGACAAGAACTTGGCCTTCGTTTTCGCCGTTGTCTGTACGGGCAAGAGCACTTAAGGTACGTACTAGATTACGATTTTATTAATTACCCTATAGACAAGAAGATCTTCCGTTACTAACTACGGGGAGTCCCCGATCCGACGGGAGACCTAAATGGAATGCCTTCCTATTTCGACTTCAGTACCTTTTTCGAGCTGAACAATAAGTAATTTTATCTTCATTCAAAGCAACCGAAAACCGGTTAATTTTATGAATAGGAAGAACTTTACACATACTTCTTTTAAATAAGCTTTATTTATTTATTCATGCCTCGAAACAGGTAATCATATCGAAGTAATCTCGTTAAGGCTTCTCTAAATTGGAAAAATACTCTGTACGCAAAGCGTCAGTTCTTAACTTGAGAATAAAACGGTTGTAGCGTTTTACACGAACGATATAATGAGCCTTATGTAAGCTCAATAGAGTCGATATTGATTCGAAACCTTCGCAGTTATAACCTTTTTATCCTCATAAGGTTGCCGCGCGGGGCGGAGGTCTCAGTACTTCAGCAGGTCGTCGTCTAGTTCCGTGAGGGCCAGTTTACTGTCTATCGCTGGAAAATACAAAATAACCCGTATGTTAAAGCAATAAGGTTGAGTTTAGGTCGGAGATTATTAGGTAAATAAGCTGTTTTAACCGCCACCCATTGGAAGGAAGAAGCAACAGTTCCCAACCCGAGTTGCGTGCGAGGAATGGGGAATCCAATACATTTGAGCTTTATAACAAATATTGGGGAGCGATCGTACATAAATCCACCTAGTCTCAAAGTAATAAATGCTTGTACTCGGATACTATATGACATACATACTTATAGAAATAAAAAAATCCTAAAATAGATAGAAAATATCCAAGACACATAAACCATTACTCGTGTTCATCACATAACTATTTGCCATTACCAGGATTTGAACCCGGGTTCTAGAGCTTCATGGTGTCATTACCGATCAAGCGAAACATATCGCTTTAGTTGTAGAACACATTATTTCTGCATAGATATTATATTATTTACTTATAAATCGATTAGACTAGAATTCCATAAAAAAGATATCAGATTACGAGCAAAAGGCCGAATATTCAAACGTTTTAGCCGCTCTATGAAATGTCGTTGTAAGTAACCTACCGTTACTGTATGCAAGAACTATTGATAAAAGCAGTGGTTCTGTTGAAAGCTCAACTCTCACAATTTCTTACAAAAATATTTGCTTGAACGATAATAACAAAAACAGCGCGGTAGAAACGCCGAATATCGGCCCTATGGGTTAATTCACTCACTTTGGTCCGGGATAGTAGTAGGGTGGGGGCCGCTCGTACTCAGTGGGTCCGTGGTAGCGGGGGGGACCTTCTTCCCAGTGCCTGCAACACGCAACGCAACATACAGCGTGTTGCTGCAACGCTACAACGTGTAACAGAAGCGCGGACTGAGGCATAGTACATTATGATTAGCAAGGGACGCTAAGTCTAAGTGGACATAGTCCAGAGCAGCTGGCCCAAGCCATGAGCGCCGCGGGTAGCGGGCCTGACGCTTACTTTATTGTTTGAGATGTATAAGTTTACTGTTGTTCTGAACAACAAGATATCACAAAATCGAGATAAGTACACGCGATTAACTCCCGTTTTCTTACAATTATATGCGAAACTTTCTCGAAAGTCGTGAAAAATTACCGTTAACTAAAAGGCTTTTTTATAAATATTTGAGTTTATAATGGGGAACATGCTTCAGTCCGCGCCATGCTTAATAGTGAACACAACATGCATTTTGGTGCTTTATTGTCATAGCCAATAAATTATGCACTAGTGTAGTGTAAACTTCGTGTAGGGCATTTTCATTTTGTATACGTATCCTTACATGCAAACATACTCGCAGTATTTTCAGTCTTTCAACTGTAGTATATATTTGAGAAAACGAAATAGGTGCTTCTTAATGACGATAAACGCTGTGGTGTAACCACAGTGTATTGAGTATAGCGAAGTGAGATTATAGGTAACTCCTAATTATCTGACTTCACTGTGAAAAACTGTGCATGTGGGACTAAGTACTCTTAAAAATAAATAATCAGTAAAAATCTATCAAATTGTATATTAAACACAATAGATGAATATAATCTAACCATTGCATGTAGGTATGCATATCTCTTGCACAGAAGGAATATAGGTTTATGTGCAAAATTAGGATCATATACGTGCATCGATGAGACATTTCGGGCCCGAGGTCTCTAAATAAACCATGCCTTTGTGATTTTGTGACCCGACAGCCGTTAAAATACATATATCCCAACATCAAATGAATCCTCAGTCTGACAACTGCAACCATCCCTTTATATCAGTCCGGTTATAGCTCTGTCGTGCGACAGGCGAAGTCGTAACCGGTTGTGCTAGCTCGACTGTGCCCATTAGACGTGTGCATGCAGTGTTTACACATGCGTGTGTAGTACTCACTTTGGCGCCATATCATTATATCTGCGCGCGTGGTGTGCGTCGAGGGGCGGCGCCACCGCGGCGCCGCGCGCCTCCTCCCGCGCGCCGCTCCCGCCCCCGCCGCCGCCCCCGCGCCGCGCATCTCGCCCCGCGCGCTTCTCTGCCTTGTAGGCGCTACAACACGGGATAAGTCAATACAACGATGTTAAGGTTAGTTTTGGAGGGTTATTCCCACCTGTTACCACCAAATTGATTTAGTGGTAACCGCTGGGATTTTTTGCCAATGTGTTACCAATAAAACCATACATTTAGTGGTAAAAAGTGGGGAAAAAAATCCCAACTGTTACCACTAAATCAATTTGGTGGTAACAGGTGGGAATAACCCGTTTTGGAGGTATCAGAAATGTTCTATAGAAAAAAAATCCAAAATGCAAATTACTAGGAGTTTTACGTCGGCTACCTAATATGTTTAGGACATTAACTTTCTATTTAGTATCAATTTCAAAAATGTAGACCAACGAACATTTGAGACACGACCTAGGTTAAAGTGTTCAATTCAAGCGACACAGTAGCGACGCGACATTCCAACTGCAATAAGTTTTGAAAAAAAACTTATTTTATTATTACATTCTTTGATACTTATCATTGATTGTGTCAGATAAATCTATCAAATTTCCAGTCAATTCAAACATGACAGGGAAATTAAATCGAAAAAATACATTAAGCTACTTTGCACTGCCTGCTTCAAAGGAACATTAATAGTATACTGTAGCCTTACAGTGTACTATTAATGTTCGTTCGTTAGATGACGATAGCAAATGGTAATGTTACAATTTAACAAATAACAATTAGCTCGTAAACACTGACAGTAGTCAAAAACTCTGTCGCGATAAACATCCGTTCGTTCAGTAATAATGGCTGAAAATAACCGAATTCAATTATTAAAAATAGATGGCGCTGAAATATCGACGAATACCTTTATGTTCGGCAATGGTTAAATAATAGCTTTAAAAAAACGATAGCTGCCTTGTGGATCAAATGACACGAATCATCAGTAATATGTCGTTTGCATGTCTTGTCGCCGCTGTGTTGCGTCGAATGAATGACCTTATAGTAATTATATCGATTTACTGCACACGCGACAAGCTACCGTGCGTAGTCTGGACGGGAAGCGTGACACCGACTGCACATTGGACGGCAAACAACACTGTACACTAGCTTTACGGTCTTCACGAATGGTGATGAAAGAAACACTAAACTGTCAAAACAGTTGAAAATATGTGTTAAACAGTTGAAAACTGTCAAAACAGTTGTAAATGCGAAAATAGTCAATACATTTGAAGGGTCCACGAAAAGAGCATGTCTAGTCTTCTTCTTAAGTAACTTTTTGAGTTATAGTGGTTTGAAAGATAGTCAACGGGAACAATTACTATGGTAACCATTTCTTTAGAAGTGAAAAATAATATTTTAAGATATCCACCTGTAATCAAGTGGTAAGTTATAGATCATTGCGAGCTCTACATTCTGAGATTAAAATCTCATTTTCAAAAAAAAGTGACTAGACATGTTCTTTCCGTGGACCCTTCATTTACATCACCCCGGCCCATAAGTGGCATTTAGGCGCGCAGAGAGAAATAGTACTTTTTGATACAAGTGCGGAAAGTATGTCATTTTTCACGAGTCCCGAGGTGTCTTGGCCCGAGCCGTAAGGCGAGGGACAAGACTCGGGACGAGTGGAAATGACACTTCCGCACGTGTATCAAACGACGTTTTTTAATACATTTGCGAAAAATTACAACGAAAATGAAATAATTGAATGATTAAGAGACAAATTTGTTTATTTTTTGGCCTCATAAAAATGGAGCACTCAATTGGAACACTTATTAAGAGTCACGTTGAGTATCCTGACCACATTGTAGATGCCTGATATTTCTTAGATAATTCAAGAAAGTAGGCCATAAGTACATTTTCTGAGAATGACGCCGTTCGATTTTCTCGTTTCCAGTCAATGAATTGCTCATAGACGGCCAGATATTCCTCCTTCGACTTCTCTGGTAAAATAATGAATAGTAGTTGCCGTTGACACCTTTGCTAGTATATCTCGTGGTGTTGAATTTATTTCAAAATCGTCTGAATCGCTCATTTTTCACAAAAGTGTTATCAAACTAATGCGTGATAATTAATAATTACAAAATTACAATCATGAATGAAAATGGCGGGAATAAAACAAAATGTGTTACTTTTAATTGCGAACTTTTTCCAACGTGGCAGCGTTTGTCACCATTCAGCCAAATAAAAATAAACTATTTTGGGAACAGACAAACGTTCTAAGATAATTTAACTGCATTTAAAAATGGAAAAAAGCAATAAATATTTAAATACTTAATAGCTCATTAATTTCCAAGTAAAATGTAATCTTTAGTACCGGAAAGCTAGTTGTCATTTATAAAACTCGAACAGCCTGCACCATATTATCTTATCTGTGACAATTTTTATTTTTTGGGTCTCGCATAATACTAGTATTATGCGAGACCGCTGACTAAACTACTCATTGGTAATACTCAAGAAGCATACTTTTTAAACTATTTTAATATTAGATAACAGTTTAATTGTTTATAATAAAAACAATCAAACGTTATATATGTGGATTTAATATTTTAAACGTATCAAATGTATACTTTCATTCAATGTCCACTGACGTAATAAAAACAAAGAACGTATTTGACCATTAGTTGGATGTATGTATTTGAACAACAGTAAATTTAAAAAAATGGGAAATAAAAAGCACTAGTTCGCAAAATCGAACTTTGCGCACGATATACAGCTACAAAAAGTACCACTTTTTGAGCAAGTGTATTAAAAAAGCTATTTTCTGCTCTCCGGCCGGAAAGCGTCACCTTGCCGGCCGCTGCGCTAAACGAAGATGCCGCTTTCTGACTCCGTCAAACAGAAAAAATGTATACAAACCTTGGCCAGTAAATAAGAAAGCCTCACATGGTTGTCGTCTTCGGCTTCGCCTCGGCCGATAATCACATGCGATCCGAGATATTTCTTACTTTACAGACCTCGGTATGTAATGTACTATTCCTGGCCAGGGGAAAGACCTACACTTAAGTGCATGCCCCAAACAACAATTTATGACCCCCACCTACCGGCACGAATCCCAAAACTCCTGGGATCCGGGCCGTCTTTTACTTTACCACCTTACTGTTTAATGTTTTATAATATGCATTTTTCAGGTAAACTCTACATATTCTTTTCAGCATTTCTTTCACCGCCATATTACATTCTATTAAAATAAATAATGTGCGTAGTTTACAATGTGTAGTCAGTATAAAATAAATTTTATAATAGTTATAGAGTAGGAAATTTAGAAAAGTTTTAATAACCCTGTATCAGAAACTGACATCATGCTTATTATAATTTTAGTAAATGAGATCTGATCAAATGATACGACAGAAATATGATCCCATTAGTGATTTTAATCTAATTCGAAGGTTACGGAAGTCACTAACATGCCTAATTTAGACTGCGTTTCAACCACAGCAGTGTGTGTGTGAAAATCCATGTGCATGCAACGCTCAGCGCGGCCCGGTATTGGTGGAGTTTTTCCTCGCACACCGCTCCAATACCTCTCACGGCTCTGGTGGAAACACAGCCTTAGTGATCAAAGAATGGAAACATCTAGAAAAGTTAGCACACAACACAAGCCAACACAGAACAGATGCGGGGATGGCAGCCGCGGCACACGACTGTAGGTGACGAGAATCGACTTCCTAAAAAGGGTTAAGTAAATTAGACAGTTCTGAAGTTCGATTTCAAACATGCCGTACGCGGGACGTGTTTCGTATCGTGCCGTTTTTCTTGTTCTCCAATTAAACGATATCTGACTATGCAGATACGGACTTCGAATTTCGAACATAGGAATATAAGGCATGATCGAATCTATCATTTTTTAAAGAGAAAACTCAGCTCCTTAGAAAAGAATAAGAACGATTGCCTACAGTTTAAAAATTTGGTGACCTAATTAACGTATCAAATTATTTCGGGATTTATTCGGTACTTTTAAGTACTAATATTAAAGAAATGTGCTATAATCTTGCATCAGCCTAATTGGAGGTAAAGTCACCGTGAAATTAATATTTTTTTTAATTAATTGGAGAATAATAATTACAATAGGCTGATAATATGGGGCACAATTCTAGGCATATCATTTTGGCTTACAAAACGCCACTAGCCCGATTAACGTTACCGATTTAATTTATTGACCGATTATTTATTATAAAACATCTCGAGTGCCAAAAGCAGCGTGTGCCGCAGACTGCGCAAGCGGAAGCGAGGCGCAAACAAAGATATAGTTTACCGGCTATCGCGCCGCCGCTGAACGCCCTAACGCCTCGACGCCAACTTAAACTAACTTATCACTCTTAACTCTAACTTACATACTGTATCTCTTCTGCTAACAACGGGATGTCACCGAGATATACATTATCTTAAGTTAAATTATAAATGCTGCCAAAATGCACTTTCAAAACACATCGTCAGATTTACTACTTTGAAAATAAATCGTATCTCATAATGACAAAAATAAGGACGCCAATGAAGACGCAGAAATGCAAAGACATTTTTATATTTATGTGCTGACGTGACGATGACGTATTCATTTTGTATTATCGGTCAGTGATGCAGTCAGCTTGACAGTGTGTAGTTTATAATCTAACTACCTTATATATACATAAGAAAATATAATCTTGGAATCACGACAATTATGTCACCCTATATACACAGCCCCTAAAACGTGTTTACTTTGGACACGACTCAAGGGGTATTATCAAAGTAGTAACTCTCGACAAGAAAAAAATAAGTGACAAATCGTGTGTAGCAGAAAAGCATTATTTACCCTAAGTTTGTTACCTTACAATGTAGGTATAAATGTAAAACATCAAAAAGACCTAGCGTACAACACACAGACAGACACGGGATACACTGCAAAATGGTATACTGGGAACTACATCAATTCACTGCATTGCGCTTATAAATTACATAAATATGTTGCTGATATTCCATTCCGTACACACGGGACGATGATACTGAAGTTTAGCTATAAGGTCCTCATATGCACCTTATAAGGTACACTGGACGTAACAATAAAATTGTAATGCCATAAGTTACACACTTGCAACGTATAAGAATACTTACTGTAACTATATATTTATGATATGCTATAAGGTACACAGGTGCACCATATAAGGTACACTACTAGTAACAGTCAACGTGGCTGTCTCGTGTAGAGCTGTCTCTTATGTCGACCTATTTAGCTATAAGGTACACAGATGTACCGTATAAGGTACACTGTTTGTAACAGTATAGTCGTCCCGTGTAGAACTGACTCCTACTCACTTCGATATGACATCCGCAGACTTTCCTTCAAATTTCAGTCACCACAAACTTACTCACTAATAAGTCCATACAAACATTATTTCAACAAGCTACCATATGTGAGTATCAAAACTATTTGCAAAACGGTTCAAAACGTTATCGTACGATATGTCACGCTACAGTATGGATATACATTTATTTTGATAAAACACTACTGTCAAAAATTGTACCAGCGTTGCGTTTAGTTATATGATTAGTTATAGAATATTTGCTCAAACATTTGGAGTTATAACTCCAGTAGTGTTCAGCAAATGTTTGATCAAATGCCCAGTAACACGGAGCGAGGCATAAGCGGTTAACAAGGTAACGAATGGACGTATCGTGTTTGCAAGCGAAAGCATTGAGTGATGAATTAACCTACAAGATGAAACTACCCTAGCCGCCTGTCGGCGTGAAACGTCACACGTTTCCAAACACAACAATTTAGAACATAGTTCAAAATGTCAATAATTTTGATCAGTAGTTAAAACACGAAAATTGGACGCGTCGTTGTCAAATTACAACAATGGTACCTAACATACTTTGTCGCAATCGTTATAATACAAAATAAACTAAAGCCCGGCGCACACTTGAGATTCCATTGAAACATGATCTGCAAAGCTCAGATTCTCAATTCCCTCCCGTGTGCGCCGGGCCTTGGTCGTGGAAGACAACAACCGTCGACTTCGATTCATACTGAAGTACTCGGTCTACAGTAAATTGGTCACTTCATAAATTACACATCAAAAATTACCTAAATTGAAGGATAGAGATTTAAAAAGGAGATTTCGAAGAAAATATTTTTGAATAGTTCAAAATCGTTACAATACTAAAACAAAATGTTTAAAAATACATGAGTAAAAATGTAAGAGCCCTAAAATAATAGAATACATTAATGTTTTTTACATGCGCCATAATAATAAAAAATTCTTTTACACTTATTTGAATTCTAAATACATCTGACTATTTCAGTATAAAGCTGATTTTAATGCGACTGGCATAATAACATTTTCCGAACTGATCAGCTTTAAAATGACGCACACAGTCAACATTTAAAAACGTGCGCCGACACCGTCCGAAAAAAAAAATAGAAACAGTTAAAGATAATCTTTAACAATCTACTCGGACTCATGAATGCCGGATTCATTGTCTTCGTCCTTAGCGTCGAGACGTGTCTTGAGATCATCGATGAGCGCGGCGGGTGGCGGCACCAGGGCGCACACGACGTCGCTCCCCTCCAATAGCAGGGCAGTTCTGGAATGGGGGGGCGAGGCCCGCGCCGTGGGGGGCGTGTCCGAGCCGTCGGGAGGGGCGGACGGCGGCGCCCGGCCGCGCCACTCTGCGATCTTGCCTTCGATGTCCAGCGTACTGCGCTTTGAACCGCTGCACCCCACTTTACTTAATACGGGCTCAGAGCGGTTGTTTCGGGAATACACTCGGGAAATTGATTCAGCCCTTTTAAATCAACTTCTTGATCTTTTTCGTTTTTGAACTGATAGAGTGATAGTGTGAGAAGATGGGCGCAGACAAAGCATCGAATCTAATTTCTCGAGGTACCTATGTGCCGAGGTTAACCCGAAACAACGTCAAACAGAGCCGAATACCCGATCTTTACATTACGGTTAATATGGTACCTGGCGTCGAACATAACAGTAAAGTAACAAAACGGAAAGAACTGAAGAGAAGGGTCCGTCTCGTCATGCGGCCGTGCGTTAGTGGAGGATAGTCGACATGCTACTCATGCGCCGATAATTTTATCAATAACTTTCTCGACTACACGCTTACATTAGAAGATCCTAAACCGTGTCATTATTTACACTTATCTTATAAAGTAAACCTAAACCAAAAAAAGCGTTTTTTCATGCGAACGAGTGTAGCCGTAGCTTTACAACGCGGTAGCTCGAGCAAGGGCGCCGCGGCGCTGCGATTGGTCGAGCGCGTTGTAAGACCGCGGGACACGGGCGGCTGGACACAAGGTAAGCTAGCGGAGTGGCTAGGGTCACTAGGTGTCCGAAGGGCACTTACTTGGCAAGGGGTACGTTATCGCGGTCCGCGAACGCGTCATACAAATACTCGCTGCAACAGACAACACACGGGCATCAGCCTGAGGCAGCGACCGCAGCATGCCGCGACCAACGCCGAGACCCATAACTCAAAACGCGCAAATCGCACGCTATCAAATAATGACACCATTTGGCGGAAGAGACATTTCTAGACAAAATATTCACCTCTGAAAAAAGGAGTGCATATTTTTAAAGTTGTCATCATGTTTCTGATAGCGTGCTACTTAGCCAATTTCAACAAGATTAATCTCGCCTAGACTTTTGAGGTGTGGGACATTCTCAGCGAGTTCGCTAGGGTCCGTTCACAACACAAGGATAACACGATAGGTACAAGTCCGGAATTCTGGATAGGTAAATAAAATATTAAATTGTGAACGCATCCTATCACGCCGTCATATTGTTCGAGTAGCAGATATCAAAGGGGGTCCGACGCAAAAAAATGACATGAGCGCTTCTAAGCGTCTAAAAACAAATGAAAACTCATCGGTCCTACATGTGCCTAGTAGGTAATGGTATACTCTTACAATAAATCTTAATACTTATCATATATACATTGATCTATACCTATATGATGGTATCGATGGAGAACAAAAAAAGTAAAAGAAGGAAAATCAATTAAAAACATACTATAATAAATATTTTAGCGCTAATATATTTTACAGATTGCAAGTAGTCTACGAGAAAGTTCGGAATACATTGCGGGTTACAATCGAGCAATACAGTGAAGTGGCCCTGCATGATACTGATCGCAAGCAATGTACGACAACATGGAAGGAACACCGAGCAATGGTTGCCCACTGGATACTGCACCTTATGCTGTCGCTGCGAGGGCTCGTAATCCAGCGGACAAAATATCGTGCAAGCCGCTATGGGGTCGAAGAGCACACGTCACGGCTGATGTAGCGTCGCGACGCGCCAATACCACCATGTCTAACCATGAAATCCACTACAAGGAGATCTTTGGCCATGGTTCGTGTACACCTATCTGAATGGTTATGTGTGTGTTCATAAAATTACAAAATGCATGCAAGTACGGGTGTTGGCGCGTCGTGTATACGGGATAGTCGGATACTTGTGTGTGTTACCAGAGGACGCGTAGGGTCATCGCCACCAGCCGCGCGTCTGGCACATCGGCTCATACTCGCTGTTAACAACACCCCCACACGTTAACATCCCTACACAACTTTACTATACCCCTATTTTTATTTTTTCATTCCGAGCGATTTTGATCTTTCATACCTAGGAAAGCGATTACAACAAATTGATTTAGGAAGGGAATCGAACCCGACCTGGCCTGTCGAGATTGATGGCGATGAGTGAACAACTGAAAAAACATGAACAACTCAACAAAAATACATTTCAGAAAAAGCGCAAGTCATTGTACGTTCCGGGTGGCAGTCGCAAAGTTTAAACTGTGTAGTAAGCAGTACGACACGAAATAGATACGAAAACAGTTGTTTATGTGTTTCCATTGTTACTCGCGCTCAAAACAAAACAGGAACGTGCTACAGTGTATATCCGAGAAGCTCTTCGATCTCATAGGGCTGAACATAATCGTCAAGGCAAAATGAACTCAACCGACATAGTCACAGAGTCGGCTATCGCTCGCAGGGCTCGCGCCCCGTCAACGGGCAGTCCACTACATACGGGGATGAGGGTGCACAACAAACCCAGACGGACAAACAAGGCGACAAACTCAGACAGAACTAATACAAATAAATGGAAATCATACGAAAGTGAACGAAAACAACATAATATAAATTAAGGGAATGATTTGCTAGCGCAAATGATTCCAAAATGATGAGATGAATGATGACTTAGAGCTAAGTCGACGGCGTGGAGCGTCGAAGCTGAGATGATATCAAACAAGTCGAAGGACGTGGATGCGTGCCTCGTTCTGTGATCACGTCAGATTCGATCACTTTCCAGCGCTCTGCATTGCAGGTCAAACAATATTCTTTTAATTTTGTATACAGTCTTTTTTTAATGCAAGTAGTATAAAGGCGGATACTCAACTTGAATTACTTAGCTTAACACATCACTAAATGTGTGGAACTTAGTCAATCTGTTTGACTCGCAGTGCAGTTATTTGAAAGAAACGAGATCAGTCTAAAACAAGGCTAATCGAGAACTAAGTCGCATATTGTATGATTTGCTTTGAAACTTAGTTTTTGCGTTAGTAATTTTATTGAAGTTCGTCATATAAGTAATATTATGTAGGTTTAAACTATAATACAAATGCCAAACAGGAATAATTAGAAATGTACTTCCTCTAAACAGTTCGACAAGTGTTTTTCCGTCTTTCTGATACTATTGCATTCATTTTAAATGTTTTTGGGAAACTGTATAATGTTTATGACTGATTACTGGATTAAAGATTGGTAACTAAAAATACGCCGAACGTACAGAACATATATGGGGGTGTTTCAGGGCACCTTCCGTTGATATACTTTGAGACATACTATATTGTTACTAAAATTTCCCTTTTTTATGCAAAGAGAAATTAGTTAACGATATTATCGATATCTGTAATTCATGATCTTATGGTCATTCAAATGTGGAACATGGAAACTATAATGTGGACCCTAGAACTCGCACATCCGAGATTCGTCAAAGGGCGTACATTTTCAATCTCGCTTAAAGCTGATGCGTATATGCGAAATCCGCTGTCAGGTTTCGGAACAAAATAGCTCTGATAAAGGAAGCCTTGACCATCAAAGCTGTGATATCTGAAGGGAGCAATAGGGATTACGCCTGGGTTAGAAAAATATCATTCTATCTAGTCAGTCAGTTAGATTATCATAAGATATTGGACACGTATATTCTGCTTTATCAAATTAATAAAAATTGACGAAGATAAAGACCATCACAGTTCCAGAGTGAGGGCTTGTGACGTCACATTTATAGTCTGTCCTTTTAGGTATTTAAAAAAAAAGGTAAACAAAATGCCACGTGACTCGGGTCGTTCAGCCAGTAGTATTGCGCCACAGATACAAAACGTTACTTAGATTGGCTGAACGAGCCGAGTCACGTGTTTTTTTTTTGTTTACCTTTTTTTAAATACCTAAAAGGACAGACTATAGGTAAAAATTGTACCATGGCGTGACGTCACGTGATACTTCAAAGCTCTGCATCGTCGTTATTTCTTGTTTGCAAAACAGAAGAAAAAATACTTGTACAATATTTTTAGTCATCACTTTTTAACCTTTTTATACTGTAACGATTCGTACCTAGATGTGGAATTAGCGAGTACGCGTCAGCTCTAACCGTTTGGCAGTTGCTCCTACTCACTATGCCGCCGGCACGCCAGCATGGCCCCTGGCCTGATGATGCCAGGCCGCCAGCGTAATGTGTAGGAGGGTGGATTTCAGAGCGTTTCAACCGCCGTCATCACTAATCCCGATATTATGAATCCATCTTTTTAAAAATTACAATGAATGTGATACTTAAGGTGAAACGTCGAAATTTCGGGATTGGTGATGACGGCGGTTGAAACGCTCTGAAATCCACCCAGGAGCGTTTAGACTAGCATAACATGGGTGATGTAAGGTACGTACGCTTCGACGTGCGGGCCTGGGTACGGGTCGACGTGGCGGTAGAGACGCGCGAGGCGCTGCGCGACAACCATCAGTGGCACGAACAGAAGCAGGCACCACGCCAGCGATATCCAGTAGCCGTTCTGTAAACAAACCGCAGTTTGATATTTGGCAGCTCGCTTCATCTTACTATGTATTGCTTGGCAACTTCGTTGGTGACACTCGCATGTGTGCTTTTTGTTATAGGCAGCCGTAACTACTTACACAAGTTACCGCCAACACGAACGGCGGCCGACGGAGGCAGCCTCGGACGGTAGCTGTTCGTATTGGCGGTAACTTGTGTAAGTAGTTACGGCTGCACATAGCAAAAAGCACACATGCGAGTATCACCAACGAAATTGCCAAGCTATAGTCTAGATAACGAGTCAGTCGTGCTCACTAGCTGGATAGATGAATGAATATACTCACACCAGTATGAGTATCTTGCATGAGTATCATTAAGTATCATCAAATAGCCTCTAGCTGAATGCATACGGTACAATACTCCTTATTGCACACCAATAAATTAGAGATCTTTAAATAAAACATGATAGTTGGTGGGGTGGACTTACCTCCGGTATGCGTATCTTGTTGCACCATCATTAAATGGTCATTAGGTGGATGGATGGACTCACAACCGGTATAAGTATCTTCTTGCACCATCCGTAGGTGCATACGTGGATGGATAGGTTGGCCACGAGCTGGCGACGATGACTCACCACCGGCATGAGTATCTTCTTGCACTATCGTTAGATGGATACGTGGATGGACAGATAGGATGGCCACGAGCTGGCGACAATGACTCACCATGGGCATGAGTATCTTCTTGCGCTATCGTTAGATGGATACGTGGATGGACCGATAGGATGGCCACGAGCTGGCGACAATGACTCACCACCGGCATGAGTATCTTGCACTATCGTTAGATGGATACGTGGATGGCCACGAGCTGGCGACAACGACTCACCACCATCCACCAGTATCTTCTTGCACTATCCTTAGGTGGATACGTGGATGGACAGATAGGATGGCCACAAGCTGGCGACAATGACTCACCACGGGCATGAGTATCTTCTTGCAGGCGGCGTCGCGCGTGGCGTTGTAGGCGTTGGACATGGGTGCGCAGGCGCCCACGTCGTGCTCGGCCGCCGATATCACCATGTCCAGGTACTCGTTCAGTCGCTGCGATACCACCTTTGCGAAATCTTGGATGAGCTGAAAAAATCACAATGTGTGGGTAAGAATCACTATATAGTACTACTATATGTTCATGCACCGATTTAATATTTCCGTTCGGCCCAGCGGTTAACTGGCAGAGAATGCCATATGGCATTAAGTTCGCCGTTTGTACTTTCCTGTATTCTGCAATAAAGTCTAAATAAATAGTATAAAACAAAGTCACTTCCCGCTGTGTCTCATCCGATCTTTAAAACTATGCAACGGATTTAGATGCGGCTTTTTTAATAGATATAGTGAGTCAATTGGAAGGTTTATATGTATAAAACATGCATTTAGTATCAGCATTGCACCCGTGCGAAGCCGAGGCGGGTCGTCTACGTATAAAATAGATATTTTGGTAACTCTCCGAGCGTTTCAAACGCCGTGACTTCGGTGGTCTCATGCTTCGGCTTTTTACACACTATGCGCTATCTATATAATTGCGCGGGTATGCCACCGGTGGCCATACTAGGAGCTTGTTTGTGCGGCAAGATCGGCTGCTCCCCGACGAGTATACCACCGGGTGGTGGTGTTATAAGTGTGTAGGAATCTAAATAACATAAACTCACGGTCTGAATGACGTCAAGCCCCTGTCGGTTGAGGAAGGTCTCGGCCTGGGAGGTCTCGTGGATGAGGTAGCCGATGGCCTCCTTCAGCGAGGTGTGGTTGAAGCGCAGTCCGTCGCGCAGCCGCGTGGCCGTGATCTGTAGAACAAGCCCAACTTAGGTTAAATACACATACCATCTCACCTCTAGTTAGTAGTTAGTTAGCAATTCATTATTTTAAACAACAACACAACAAAACAGTAATGGACCATCAAAAATACCAGTACTGTGGCGCTAAACTTTCAGTAATGCGGCGCCATAAAGTCTGTAGTATGGAACTGAAATGCCAGTAAATAATGTGTTGCCGAAATACCAGGAATGTGATGCCAAAATACGCAAAATCCCAATAATATTGTACCAAAACGTCAGTAACGGGGCGCCAAAATACCAATAATGTGGCGATGAAACGCCCGTAACGTAAAGCCAAAACGCTAATAGAGCACCAAAATGTCAGTAATGTCATGCTGAAATGCTAATATTTAGCGAAGGGCTAAAATAAAGACCCCCACGAGCTCGCCGTGGCTGGCAGCTGCGAGCCGGCGTGGGCAGTAGAGGTCGTTCATGTTGGATGGACTCATGTTGAGCTGCCTCGTGTGGTCCAGCATGGGGGTCACGATGTTGGTGTGGTAGGCGACGAGCATGACGGATGAACACGCGCACGAAGCCCGACCGGTCCACGAGGGGGCTCGCCGGTGGCTTGCAGCTGCGAGCCAGCGTGGCCGGTTGAGGTCGGTCATGTTGGATGGACTCACGTTAAGCTGCCTCGTGTGGTCCAGCATGGGGGTCACGAAGTTGGTGTGGTAGGCGACGAGCATGACGGATGAACACGCGCTCGAAGCCCGGCCGGTCCACGAGGGGGCTCGCCGGTGGCTTGCAGCTGCGAGCCAGCGTGGCCGGTTGAGGTCGGTCATGTTGGATGGACTCACGTTGAGCTGCCTCGTGTGGTCCAGCATGGGGGTCACGATGTTGGTGTGGTAGGCGGTGAGCATGACGGCCGCGTCGCGCAGCTCGATGGACACGCGCACGAAGCCCGACCGGTCCACGAGGGAGCTCGCCGTGGCCTGCAGCTGCGATGCCAGCGTGTCCAGAGACAGGTTGGTCATGTTCGTCTCCAACTGGATACAAAAACTCATATCATTTTGAGTCCCACAGAATTTTGAAATGCGAACATGAAGAGAATCGGTTTAGATCCGTAAGACATCGGTTCCACGCTAATTCTGGCGTCAGTTCAGCCTTGATACCAGTTTTTTGTCATTCACAACGGGCTGAGAATATTATTTTAAAAATTAAATAATTTTCAGCCACACTGTCAGCACACGGGTTACACGATAATTCTCTCGTCATTCTGACTAGAATGATGGACTGAATTGAATGATAAAATGAAGTGTAATCGACGTCTAACACTGTATAATACTCACAGCGTGCAAGATGCGATCAAAGTCGAAGTCGGAGAGGCCGGAGTCTGCGAGGCGGGTGAGCTTGAGGCGAGCGCTGTCCTTGAGGATGGTGACGGGGCGGCCGTGCCCCGGGAACGTGGGCCGCAGCGCCGCCGCGCGCCGCTCCACTCCCGCCGTGGCTTGCGCCTTAAGGGAGTCCAGGTCGATCAGCCGATTTAGTTGCAAGGTCTGAAATATTAACGATAATATTTTAGTGACATTATTATGTCTTCTGATCCGTCGTTCCCTCGTTACTGAGGATCGTGATTGACTGTAATGTCACGGTATAAGCGGTAGTTTTTTTTCCAACAAAAGGTACATCGGGAGCGCGCATATGTGTGCGCCGTGTACGGACGCACCACAGGCAAGCATTTGCCCCTGCGCGCCCCGGCCACAGTATGGAGTGCACCATGAGTGCACTCACACAGACGTGCGATCGTGCGAGTAGCAGCTGGTATCTCTGGATTTCCGCGTACCAACCATAAGGCCAGCGGAGTAGATAGCAAATGTCTTCATTTTTTTGTTCGAGTCCTTGTGTGGACCGTGGGTGAGCATATAACATATAAATATAGTATAACATACCCAATTTAAAAAAAAATATATTACCTTTTTAATTCGGGTATGTTATACTCTACAACGAATGGTAGGCGGCCTTATTGCCGAAGAAGCAATCATCCAGACAACCTACGCACCAACTTGTCTAACTTGTTCACCGACAAGTTTGTCAAACCGCAGGAAGTAAGACGTAGCCTATGAATGTGTTTTCATCAATCCCTGAAGCCGACCTGTAAAAGGCTGTGGTTCTTGTGGCAGGAGGCGAGCACTCGAGACAGGTTGAAGTCGGGGTCGCGGCGCTCGTTGAACATGGCGTGTTCCAAGTCCACGAAGCGATCCAGGTCTTCGAACAGACGGTTGCCTTGAGGGTACCTGCAACAGACATTGTATCAGTAAGTACATGAGGAGGAATTTTGGCTATTTTAGAAACAGGACGTTAGTGCATTATTTGACTGCGAACACTAGGGCCTACCTACACCTACAAGCATGGCTATAACGGCAAATCTTCCTTCCTGAAGGTAATATTTTTTGCGCTAGGTATATATAGATATCCAGCACGACCTCCATCATTCCATGGAATATTCCCCATATAACTTGGCAATGTCCCCGAATCATATATCACTAGCCCTACAGGTGATAGTAATCCCCACGCTGGCGCAAGCGCGCAAACGTTACCTACTTATGGCTCCTCTGCCTATAATAGGTAGAGCAGCCTAAATAGGTAACCTATTTATATCTGTTCGGTTCGGCAAAATAGGCGCATGTTTGTCGTCGAGTTGCGGAAAACAAGCCCGCGTAAACCTATAACCTATCTGTTCGGTTATTCGGTACTGATATCAATAGTCATTAGGGCCGGCATTAGAAGCGCACCGTTTCCATAAAACTGTATGTTAACACTTTATTAGACATAAAATCAAACAGAAACTATACAAGGGATTTGAATTTGAACTGTCGTATCAGTGTCGCATTTATTACCGCGACACCTGGTGGCGGTGAACCGAACTAGCCCAATATGTAGGCACTTCACATATGGATCTCACTGCCAAATGGTTCGGTCCGCTGCGGCCAGGTGTCTTGTGTGCCTGCTTTAGCGACGGGGTGAGCTCGGTTGGTAAAGCATGCAACAAAGCCTCTTTGATTTTGGAACGAAGACTGTAAGGATCGGAAGAGAAATATATGTCCAAAAAAGATAGAAATTCTTTTATTTAATGAAGTCCTACCTATGTATCCCATTTTACACAATCAAGTTATACATCAACCAGCATTTATCCGCAACTTCGCCTGCATTATTTCCGTTACAGTATCCTTCCTCCTTATATATTTGTAGTATGATTTGAAATAGCACTTACGTGAGCGGGTCACAGAGGAAGCGCTGCGAGCCGACGCCGACCACGAAGAAGATGGCCATTACGAGCGCCACCACCCCGCCGACAATAAACATTACACCCATGGCGCTGAAAACAAACACATCAGACTACATTACACAACTAGGGTGGTAATACAAAGAAAGGCCGATAATATACAATATTAATATTTTTCAGTTTTTGCAACCCCCCCGCCCCCTCCCCTATCGTGATCATTCGTGATATTTTTCTGATCCCCCCCCCCCCCCCCCCTCATAGACGATCATATGATTTCTGGACGAGCCCAGGGGAGTGGCGCGAGCTCACTGCTTGCGGCCGCGTTTATTGGCCCAGTGTGCGTAGGGTCTAATACTTACCAGAGCAGGCAACGCGAGCCAGCGCCCTTGTTGCAGCAGTCGCTGGCGCCGTACACGTCGGGCCGCTTGCCGCACACGCCGCACACCAAGCCCCAGGCCAGCAGACACGTGATCTGCACACAAGTTTAAGGTGATTTGAGTCCATACAAGTTAACAGAGCACCTTCATTGAACCACACATCCACAGCATCAATTACGTTTGATTTTTTTTATAGCTTGATATATTTTGTATGCGCGAAACATCATGGGCACTATAAAATAAAAATTAAATTTTGAATTCAATTTCAAATTATTTTTTTTTTTTCAAAATTTTACTGTAGAATATGATTCCGAAATTGAGTACAACATTTGAATTTATTTTTGAATGAGTATTCAGAACATGAATAATAGAATTGAATGATTTGAAATGTGTACCTATGATTTTAATGGTTAATGTTATTTTGTAACGTAATTTTTAATATTGATTGATATGTTTAATATCTTTAGTCTGATAGTAACTGACTTGTTTATTAGTAATATATATTATATTTAATTTTAGTTTAATACCATTTGACATGTTTGTACCATTTGATTAATAATATACCTATGAATTTAATATTTCTACGCCAATATTGGCTGAATATGTTGCACTGACACTTTATACCAACCAAATGTACCATATTCTTAGAAATAAACGATTTGATTTTTTTTTAAAGCCCGACTAACTTGCGTCCCATATTGGGCGTTGCAATGTTCGGACCAGGTGGTCGGCCGTGGCGTTCCCTGGGGTCGAACCAGGTCGCTGGCCGGACCACCTTGACTGGATCGGACTGGGTGGGGACCGGGGGCGCCTGGGGTCGAACCAGGGCGCTTGTCCTAGTCCACCTCGATAGGGTCGGACTAGGTGGGGGCCTGAACGCCTGGGGTCGAAACAGGACCTTTGGCCAGGGCCACCTTGACTTTTTGCTGATTGCTCAAAGTGAGCAGCGGACCAGCGGGAAGGAAGAAACGGATCAATTATGTGAGTGTGTATCGAACGAATGGGAGTTTTAGGTGCCGGTTCGCTAAACTTAGCCCAGCTAAGAAGACTCCGGCAAGAAACTTAGCTGAGCCCCAGCAAGGTCGGAGTGAAATGATTTGATTTGAACCGTACCAGCAGCAGCGCGGCGGCGGTGGCGCGGCCGGCATGGCGGCGGTAGGGCCCGTAGCTCTCGTAGTACTCCTGGACGGTGTCGGCCACGCCCGCGCTGTGCTCCTGCAGCTTGGCTGGTTGTAATAATAGAATAGAATGAACCGTACCAGCAGCAGCGCGGCGGCGGTGGCGCGGCCGGCATGGCGGCGGTAGGGCCCGTAGCTCTCGTAGTACTCCTGGACGGTGTCGGCCACGCCCGCGCTGTGCTCCTGCAGCTTGGCTGGTTGTAATAATAGAATAGAATGAACCGTACCAGCAGCAGCGCGGCGGCGGTGGCGCGGCCGGCATGGCGGCGGTAGGGCCCGTAGCTCTCGTAGTACTCCTGGACGGTGTCGGCCACGCCCGCGCTGTGCTCCTGCAGCTTGGCTGGTTGTAATAATAGAATAGAATGAACCGTACCAGCAGCAGCGCGGCGGCGGTGGCGCGGCCGGCATGGCGGCGGTAGGGCCCGTAGCTCTCGTAGTACTCCTGGACGGTGTCGGCCACGCCCGCGCTGTGCTCCTGCAGCTTGGCTGGTTGTAATAATAGAATAGAATGAACCGTACCAGCAGCAGCGCGGCGGCGGTGGCGCGGCCGGCATGGCGGCGGTAGGGCCCGTAGCTCTCGTAGTACTCCTGGACGGTGTCGGCCACGCCCGCGCTGTGCTCCTGCAGCTTGGCTGGTTGTAATAATAGAATAGAATGAACCGTACCAGCAGCAGCGCGGCGGCGGTGGCGCGGCCGGCATGGCGGCGGTAGGGCCCGTAGCTCTCGTAGTACTCCTGGACGGTGTCGGCCACGCCCGCGCTGTGCTCCTGCAGCTTGGCTGGTTGTAATAATAGAATAGAATGAACCGTACCAGCAGCAGCGCGGCGGCGGTGGCGCGGCCGGCATGGCGGCGGTAGGGCCCGTAGCTCTCGTAGTACTCCTGGACGGTGTCGGCCACGCCCGCGCTGTGCTCCTGCAGCTTGGCTGACGCGTTGTTCGCCATCGCTGTCACTTTGTCCGCCATGCCCTTCAGCTTGCGCCCTGTGCAAACAAAGATATTGCTCAGCATTCAAGCATGTCAACTATTAAGATTTAAGTCCTTGTCTGCTTTACTTGTAGGTTGACGGTGACTTTGACTTTTAAGAGATGCAAGTTTTTGAATTACAACTTGATTACAAGTTGTATACAACTTGTATTTAACTATTCATATTTTTTTGGTCTCATCGTGGTTACTCTATTTAGCGTTAAGAGAAAAAAGTTTGAATCTAATCTTGTAGTAAAAACTTACCTGTTTGCTTATCTAGGTCAATAATTTATGAATAAAATGCATGCATTCTGACGCATTATGGGAGTTATTGGTTATAACAAACAAACAGGTCACGTAAACGTGACGTCATGGGGGGTGCCCACACAACGAGATTGTAATTTCTTAATTCTGTTAGCAAACTAGGAAAAGTTAATTATGACGTATTTTAATCAATCAATTTGTGTAGTTTGTTCTCGATCGTTAACTGAGCCGGAGTTGGTTATTTGTATTACGTTCAATGAAACACCCTGTATACGCGTTTGACATGTACCCGTTTCGGCGAGCGCCTCTTTGACATTGGGGATGTGGTCGCTGACGGATCGCTGGATGCCGTCCTGTATGTTGGCGAACACCTGCTGACCCTCCTCCACGTCCGCCTTGATGTTGCTGTCCAGTAGCTCCGTCACGTTGTTCAACAGTTCGGACACGTCCGGCATCTAGAACACAATTTTGATGATGATGTATGAAGCCAGGCCGGAATCAGGCGGGCTGTCGATGGCCATGCCATCGTTCAACCCAGTTCTCCGTAAAAAACGCAATGTTAGTAGAAAGACGAAGAAAACCGGTCAAGTGCGAGTTAAACTCGCGTGGAGAGGGTTTCGTACGTTCAAAACAATATAAAACAATTATACTTTATTGCAAAGACTTCTTATAAGTTTTCCTGTAATCTATAGGTGTAGGACTATTTTCCATATTTTTTTCAAAATTCTAGGTCCAATAGTTTCGGAGATAAGGGGGGAATGGTAATTTTTTGCCTATTTTCTTAAATAACTTCAAAACTATTAATATAAAAATTATAAAAAAAATATATTTGAGATTTTCACAGTGAGCCCTTTCATTTATGTAACACGATGTAGTTTGCTAACTTTTTTTTTTTTAATTTTCTAATTGACCCCACAATTGACAGACAGACACACGCGTGATCCTATAAGGGTTCCGCTTTTTCTTTTTGAGGTACGGAACCCTAAAAATTAACCCATGAATACATTTTTTAAAGTAAGGCGGTGCATACCCATTTACCCATCTCCTCTCTTTACTTAACTTGGTTCTAGTCTGGACATTTTCGCACCTTGTCTAAGCCAAGGTCTGTGCCCTGTGTCAGATACAGGTGTGCCGTAAACACAGTGGTACCAGAGCTTAGCACCGTCCCAGTTACGGTACTACTTAACACCACAAAAATATGTCGAGATAGAAGGAAATAGTTCACAGATTTGTATGGCAATCAAGCGTGTAACGTTCTTCGCTTGGCTTTTGACGCCAAAAGTGGAAATTGGTGTTGGAAAACATAAATTTTCCACTTAATTTGGTGGTATTTGAACAATAAATTAAACCATTATTATCAGATTTGAAAATCAAATGAAATATTGATAGCAACTGAAGTGAATGGCGTGCAAAGTAGCTCGCTGCCACTTCTTTTTAGCACGCGAGGTACAGACACTTTTCCTTTTACCTCGATATATGTCTGTGCTTAACACTGAACGATTTAGGTTATCACCATTATCACATTAGCTGAATGTGGTCCAGTGACTCAGCCAAATAACGCCACAATGGCACGCCCTATGTTACTGGTCTCGAACGGTGTCCAGCGATTTTCACCACATAATCGGTCTACCCAGAACAGCCTACCCCGGTTTTATATTTTAACCTTAATAACATAATAGTACATTACACAACTAGGGTGGTAATACAAAGAAAGGCCGACATCGCAGAAGTTTGCGGCCCGAGCTGCAAGCGAGGGACGCAAATATGCGATCGAGGGCTTTCTTTATTACCTCCCGTGTTTTGAACATAATTTTATGTCTATACTTGGCCAGAAAGCGGCTTTTTCCTTACGCTCAGCGTGCGGAAAAAGTCACTTTATGGCCAGGTGTGGCATAAAATTTACATTTTTAAGTTCACAATATTATAAATAGTACCGGCTTACCGTTGGGAAGTATTTATCAAGCATCTGATCCCAAAAGTTGCGTGAAACGAACAAGAAAGTTAAGAGTAGTCATTATTACATACAAAAAGATGAAAATACAATACAGTGAATTATAAGAAATATTGAGAAGGGATAGAGTTACATTAATAATTTCATCAAGCAGGAACATATATAGAAAAGGTGAAAAAAACAGCACAAACCTTTTCTCACAACCCCTCAATACTAAAGAAGTTAATTGACATAGGTAGATATAGAATTATAGAAGACAGTGTAGAGGTCCCTCTAATATACTTTTGGAGCGATAGCCGATAGGAGTCGTATAGACTTACAAGTTAACCTTTCGTATGCCGAAGGTGCTCGCATATACCCATCGAATGCCTTGTCTTATATCTGTAGCTGTGGTATGCTGAAAAGCCTCGCAGGCTTGTATCACGTTACAGGTGTACAGATCTGGCACACGGCTTACGAAGATTTAGCCGAGTGCCGAGGTATACGTGAGGGACGAGAGGGGCAATAATGACTTTTCTATACACCGTGTTATTATTGATTTCCGTTAACTTCGAGGGCACATTCTCCAGATCTAATTAAGTTAATTTCTATAGAAACTAATGTTGTATTGTAACTCATACCGTTTTTAAAATATTCATAATCTTGATTTAATCACCAACCAGTATAAATGAGCTGTCTTTATATTCTACTCTCTACTAGATGTCGCCACTAGTAAATCCATACCTGAGAAGCATAACACTGTAAGTCCTATTGTTTTCCATACTTACTTACAGTGTTATGTTTTTCAGATACGGAAACATTATAGTACCGACCTGGCTGTAATGTATCTCCGTATCGAGCTGTCCGATCTTGTATTTCTCCTGCAGACGTATGCACTGCGGCTGCTCGCACTTGGCCAGGGTCTGGAGTAGCTGGGCTTTCACTTTGCGTAGACCTAAAAGTACCGATTAGGATATAAAAATTTAGCTCAGAATCATAGATGTATGATATACCTAGATACACAATCAGCCGGAAAAAATGGCCCCACAAAAGTGCTAGCCGATCGGCTTGGCTAGCTCATTTTGACTTAGTCTGGTTTCAACCATAGACGGCGACAGTTGTCAAAAATGGCTAAATGCAGCGTAAAAAATGCGTTAATAGCAGCACAAAAACAAGAAAGAAAGATGGGATATTCTTCTTAGTTAAGAGCGAATTAATATTAAGCAGAATCACAAGTGAACTCATCGTGATTTCATAGTTTTTTAATTATCGTCGCGAATCTTTTACCAAAAAGCGACTCCATTTATTTGCTGCTCACTTTTGACGTTTCACTTTTTTGATAGGTGCCACTAAAGTTTTCAAATGTTCGTTTGCAAATTTGACACATAGGTGTCATGGAACTAAGTTATCTTTTGAATGACAGTTTCATATAGTTACAGCCTATAAATTAACGTTATTAGCGTATATTTGAGTGTAACTACAAATGTCATTTTGCGCCAGATTCATAGACATTTTTCTTTGAAACTGTGCGTCTATGTTATTATACGTCAATGCTCAGAATGATAACTGCGGACCAAGAGCTTTTATTTTTTCGTTGGTGTGATGTTCATTTGTAAAGAATGGCAAAAATCTATGAATATCTTTGAAAGTCCTTTGAAAGATTTTTTTTCCAATGTAAAAAAATATGGCAAGAAACTTCGAAAGTACTTTGTCCAATTTTACATTTTGAATTTTTTCTATTACCCTTTGGTATTTCATTTGTTCCACTGAGATGTTGGGTTCAGTCGGGGCTAATTTCTGACACCGTAGTCTAAAACGCCACTTTTTCCTAAGGAAACTGTAAAAAGTTGTGCTTTTAGAGTAATAGCAGTTAGAGGTTTTTCAAATAATTTCCGTTGTTGACAAAGAATCTACATTATGCCAATACCAGAGTTGAGTTGCTTAGTGTTGTTGTGCAGCATTGAGGTGATGTTGTGGACGCTGCGTAGGTCGGCCTGCACGGCGTCTATCTCTGTACCATGTTGTTTTGTGTTGTCACTGACTCAGCGAGAATATTGAACAATGTGTAGTACCTGAGTTGAGCAGCTCAGCGTTGATGCGCAGCATTGAGGTGATGTTGTGGACGCTGCGTAGGTCGGCCTGCACGGCGTCTATCTCTGTACCATGTTGTTTTGTGTTGTCACTGACTCAGCGAGAATATTGAACAATGTGTAGTACCTGAGTTGAGCAGCTCAGCGTTGATGCGCAGCATTGAGGTGATGTTGTGGACGCTGCGTAGGTCGGCCTGCACGGCGTCTATCTCTGTACCATGTTGTTTTGTGTTGTCACTGACTCAGCGAGAATATTGAACAATGTGTAGTACCTGAGTTGAGCAGCTCAGCGTTGATGCGCAGCATTGAGGTGATGTTGTGGACGCTGCGTAGGTCGGCCTGCACGGCGTCTAATCTCTGCACCATGTTGTTGAGCGTCGTCACTGACACGGCGTGCGAGAATTCGCCCAGCTTTCTCGATACCGTTGTGCCGCTATCTGGAATTGAAAATTTTAAAAATGTTAGGATGACAAAAAATTTATGTCTGCTTTGGCTCTATAACTTTAGCACATCCGTGCCGAGCGACTCTTTGCACCAAATACTACCTATTCTCTCCATTTAATAATTGTTACGTCGTGACAAACGAAATACCAGAGGAATTTATGTGACAGATGTATCAATCACGCCTGTTTTGGGCGTTGATGTTGCGAGTGGTCATATACATGATGCGTTCGTAATTTTAAGGATCAAATCTTCAATTTCAGTATACAGCCTCGATTTGAATATCAAAGTTCTGGTTTTTTGCACCGAGTCCTGATTTTTAGTAATCTAGAGCTGGCAACACTAAAGTAGGCAGACACTCACTGACAATGATTTCAAAAGTAAGGATAGGCCCATCCGAACAGTTCGGAAATATTTTCCCCGTAACAAAAAATGGAGCTATAAAGACCAGCTGCGCAGTGCACGCGCCGGGTGTCGCCCTGCCGACTGGCACTGATTTGGCGGTATTTTTACCGCCAAAGCGTTGGAACCGTCTGCGCGCTCGCTTAGCAATGCTCACTGGTTTCAAAATAAAGACTTGGCTTAAAGGTCCAGTGACCAGGCCATAAGATTCCCTAAAAAAAAACACTCACTGGTGAGCAGCATGTCGAGCGTGCGCTCGAGCTCGGCGTAGTTGGTGACGAGCAGCCAGCGCACGTGCGCCTGCGTGGCGTTGAGGTACGCGCGCGTGTCCTGCACGCCGGCGCGCACGGCGCCCGACGCCTCGCCCGCGCTGCGGTCCAGCTGCTCGTCCGTCGCGAACGCGCACACCACTCCGAATCTGCAGAACATGTTCTCAATTAACATAATCAATTTACTAACTACTGGTAGTGTCGTCGCAGGCGTACGGCCTGGCCGCAGCTGCCAGTCCGTGCCTCGAACAGGCGCGGATAGAAAATAGTCACGCCTTAACTACTACTACTACTGGTGACGCTGTCTGTCCCTAATGGACGCGTTCACTTTAAGTGGGGCGAACCGATCGAACCTGACAGTATCAATTGTAATATTTGTAATCTATATATATAATTTAATTAAATATAAATATCTCACACTGGAACGGTCGAATCGCCCCTGTCTGGTTCCACCGGAAGACCAGCGCCAGCTCTGCAGTTGGTATTATGCTGAGGTGGGACCTTTTTGTGGCAGCGAGATGTTTATTTATTTTTTGTGTTTTCTTGTTTATTTTTTCTATTTTATGTAACTTTTTGCTGTCATAAATAAATGTATTTTCTTTCTTTCTTTCTTTTCTTTCCTTAACGCATCGTAGCCGATTGTCTGGCCTGCCTGGTCTGGGGTTCACTGAGGCGCGAGATTTTTATTATATGTATAAAAAATATATATGTGGCCCCATTTATCAGAACTTAAAACTTGTCGAGATACTTATAATCTTAAAGTACAACGGTTTCTCCAGACGGTCGCCTTGTCTCGAAATGATTAATGCAATTTTTATACGTCTACGTCTGACTAGGTGGGAAAAATTGCACAGTAATAAATGCAAGAATGCAAGTCATGGCTGAGAAACAATGTAGGAAGACAGACTTCTGAGTCTGTAGAAATTGCCTGCAAGTACAGGTCGATTCACGAAAGCTGGCGCGAGATTTGTACTGAGTGACAGCTATTTTCATAGAAATTCTGTCAAATCCCACGCCAGCTTTCGTGAATCGACCTGTACATACCTTACCCACTGAGAGATTTATCGGTTTGCTTCCAGATATTTTTTTTTTAAGTAAGCGTACTCACAGGAAGAGCGTGAGCAGCGCGATAAGCACGATGGCGAGCAGGCCCTTGAGGCACGCGTCGTACTTGCGATCGAAGGTGCGCCGCCGCCGGCTCGACCGGCACCAGTAGCAGCAACACCAGAACAGCCTGCCAACAACCAAATCTTAAGTCACCAATCACAATAACAGTACGGTTTAGACACAATTTAAAACATACAACTTATCTACACTCATAATCGGGTGCAACAACCGCCTATGACAGTAAGTGCGCTGTCATTCAAGACCTGAAAGTTACTTCCCGAGTTACCTAACAAGGGAATACTCAGGGAGCTGCATAGAGTAAGGGTCTCCAAGTAACGTCGCGAGCTTATAGTGCCCGAGCAGCACCCGCACATTCTCCCTTCGGACTCGCGATCACCACCCCGTCCGACTCCAACACGATGCAACAACTGCAACTATCTGAGACTCACCCAGCAAGCGGCAGCGCGGCCGCTAGTAGC
The DNA here is from genome assembly GCA_947034925.1 of Eudemis profundana. Classification (NCBI taxonomy): domain Eukaryota; kingdom Metazoa; phylum Arthropoda; class Insecta; order Lepidoptera; family Tortricidae; genus Eudemis; species Eudemis profundana. The sequence goes on along the minus strand of OX344805.1, from coordinate 19,270,512 downwards.
ACGGCGATGACGACGAACGCCGCGGGGCCCGAGTAGTGCCCCAGCAGCACCCGCCAGTTCTCCTTCAGACTCGCGATCTCCACGTGCCCGTCCGACACCGACACGATGCCTGCAACAACACACAGTTCTCGGTAAAGTTGTATCACACAGACACACACATAGGTGTACGTATGGGTTGAACCAGCTTCGCTTGAACCGCTTCAACAAAGTCGCTGTTCTGAGCGCAGTCATCGCTAAGACCAAAATAATAAAAATTAAGGCTATTTGATTGACTTTGAGTAGGGTGGCAGAAGCATACATTAAGCCGAGACGAGTGGCTGAAAAAAGGGGAGGCCTTTGCCCAGCAGCGGGACACACAAACAGGCTAAAATAAAAAAAAATATGACAATTCAAATCAGTTTCTTTTTATGAAGTGTCCACGCTCAGAATGTATGCAGTTTAGTATGAAATACTTAGTGTCTTGTGACGTCATGCTCAACATGGTGCCCTATTTTTAGTTCTGGTCAATTTAAAATGGCACGAAAATTAGTGTAATTGATTTTATCCGAACAGTTTTGGAAACGTTATTTGATGGTAAGTGTTAATTAATTTATTTTATATATTTATATTGTAATTTGTTGTTAAATACCCTATTTCACATCCTTTCGCTATTCAGAGCTGGCTTTTATATCTCCTCAAGACGGCCCTTACATAAGACTTTAAAATGCTATCATAATACAAAAAGACGTATTCCAAAAGGATTTGCGGTCCGTTATGCCCTTCTGATGCTAAGACAAACTAATAGTTTACTACTTAATACTGCCCAGTTATCTCATGTCTCCAATTGCATCTCATCAAGCTTTCATGCACTCTGGACTGTACCTTACGTCGTTTAGATAAGGGCTATAATAGCTTGTGATTGTAGTTTATTGGGCAGTGTCCCGGTTACAGCAATTATTTATGTAGTATCGGACAACGCGAGAGCTGTTGCTTACTCACGACTTCGATTCAATTTCATCCGCTTATTGCCTCAGGTTTATTTATAGCCACATAGGGTATACCTAACATAGAATAAGCGAAGTACGCTTTTTAACCGGCTGCACGAAGAAGGAAATAAAAATTTAATGTAGATTTACTATTATCTACTTATTACTATTTCTATAAAAACATGAATATTATTACTGTGATAATGATAAAAAAATATTATAATAATGGCATTAATATAATAATTACAATACCTAGGAACATTATTATGAAATTTGAATGGAATTGCTTAAGATGTAGAATTTAAATTTAATAAGTATCTCCTTTAGCTTGCATGCTAGTAAGTAATGAATAGCTTTTAAACTGCTGCGCCCAACAGGCTACATAATGTGATACTAGATTTTATATTGTCACATGTAAAACCATTATGTGCAAAAATTAATTGAGAAAGTTCTCCGTTTAACACAGCTAATGTAGCTTTAATCCATTGAAAGTATTTCCTGATCATAATAACAATGAGTATAAAATGATATAACTAGGGATGTAACGATACATAATTTTGCCGATACGATACCGATATTTGTAGGCAGTAAATTATCGGCGATACCGATACCGATATTTTAGGTAACTAATGAAGTAGGTATTAACTTCAGATTTATTATTTGTATGTCCTTATTATACCTAAAACTTGGATATATTTAACAGAGAGTCAACCTTGAAGGTGTAAAGTAAGAATAAATAAATTGTCAACACATTTTTTTTTATTATGAACCATACATATATAATTAAATAGTAATTATTATTGAATGAATGAATGAATGAATGAACGTTTATTTAGCGCAAAAATTATGTTACACACAGAAAATATTACAATAAAAGAAATAAATAAAAACGGCGCTAAAAGGGATCACCACTCAGCATTGTGCCATAGCAAGCCATGGCGCTGATTTTCAGTGGTGCCCTGAAACTAAAAACTAACTTAAACTAATTATCCTAATTGGACGAACGCAGAGTTAAACAATAGAGGAAAACAACAGACGTAGAAACTTTAACAAGTGTTACACATTAATAACAAAAAATAACAGAAAAAAACATTAACAATACATCAACAATACTCATACATGCCATTTAGCCATGGAACTGAGCCGCAGTATCGCCTAATACCCATCATGCTGATTAAAAAAATAAGTAATTAGTGCCGAATTATTTTCCGTTGTATTGTGCGTCTAGGAAATATGCACGACATTTCAACTTAAATATGCTGGCCGAACGCAATGCACGTTGCACATGGTAATAGACCAATATATAAATTAAGTCAGTAATTGGAATGACTTTTTGCAGATTTTTTTTTCATACAAGAAATTATTTTCGCGCTATTCAAATATCGGTTGTATGTAGGTATATAATCGGCGATACCGATATATCGGTATCGTTACATCCCTAGATATAACGTCATTTTTAGGGATGTAACGATACCGATACCGATACCGATATATCGGTATCGCCGATATTATACAACCGATATTTGAAGAACGCGAAAAGAATTTGCTGTATGAAAAAATATCTGCAAATGGTAATTTCAATTTCTGACTTAATTTATGTATTGGTCTATTACCTTGTGCAATAGATAATTACTATGCTAATTAAATCTTTGATTCTAAATAAAAAAAAATGAATTTTGAGTTGACAATTTATTTATTTTTATTTTACACTTTCAAGGTTGACTCTCTGGTAAATATAGCCAGTAGTCATTGCCATTAGTTATAATAAGGACATACAAATATCTGAAGTTCATTACTTCATTATTTAGCTAAGATATCGGTATCGGTATCGTATCGGCAAAACTGTGTATCGTTACATCCCTAGTCATTCAACCAAAGTCGCTCTTATTAAAAGAACGGCTGAGACGTGAATAGTTAAAAAATAACGGTTACCAAATTAACTACGCAAGTATGGTATACTAATTTCAATCTTACGTCATAGCAACGCTCCGCGGGACTGAATACGATATTTCGTCAACACTCTCAACCGGCTCGTTGGTCTAGGGGTATGATTTTCGCTTAGGGTGCGAGAGGTCCCGGGTTCAAATCCCGGACGAGCCCAAATATCTTTTTGTTTTTTTTTTTACTTTTTTCTTTTGTATGGAATGATTTTTATAAAATTCTCCTCGCCAATAAAGCAAAGTAACTTTTTAAAGATGTCAACCGCATCTCAGAACTGCGACTGAGCCGAGAAGCACCCACTGAGACGGGGTCAATGCCCTGTCAGCTGTCACGTCTTAAGGAAACGGTTCAATAAACTTGCACGTCATCTTCAACTAATAAACGTCATTTCACACCCAAATATGATACCGGTAAAGATAAATATAAATTTACTTTTATTGGAGCATTTATGGAGTGCAGACATTTAGGAAGGTTTATTTCATGACATGGGTAAAATTGCTCGCTTCCACTTAGGCGCCATCGAATATGTTAGAGGAGGACGCACAACATCTACGTCGATATGTCTTTAATATCGAATATACCAGGCTAAATCTAGTTAACAATAATTAAATAAGTGGTCTGCTGTGTTCGCATTGACCTAGTGTCCAAGTTAATTGCTTGATATTGCAGGTAACAGTAATTAATATCTGCTAATTGAGCTGCCCTCTTTACGAAAAAGGTCGTAACTCACACGATTGCCTTATAAATTATGCTCTCTTGGTCATAGGTAGACCGTCCGGTCAAGGTGAAGAAAATGAGCCCACGTTCAAGTGATTGATAAACAATACTGCGATAAGATTAGATTAGAATTATATAAGATCACCTGTTGCCCCTCTGATGTTATCTTCTTGTCATGTTTTCTGTTAATTTTTTTTCCATTTTGAGGTGAACAACTATTGTAAAGATTTCGTTTAAATTATTTTGCCAAGGACCTTAAAATAAATAGCTGGACGGAGCCTCGCCAAGGTGAAGTATTAGTAGTGAGCCGGTTGCTTTGTACGCAGCACGTACACATTGACCAGACCAACCAGCGTTAAAGAAACCGGCGGACTAGAGGTGCTTCAGTTTCTGCTGTCTTTTATTTTTATTACTGGGGTTATTTTATAATTTTTCGTTTACCGGCCCGTTACAGGCAAAGGCTTCGGATGTTTGTCAATTAAAGACGAATTGTAAAGGCATCTTGATAGCAATAGTCAATACCTACTAGTTATTATATCAGTGTATACTAAGTATTTTTTGCTTAAGCGTGATGTATTTGTTATTTATTTCAAAATCGACATATTAATAACTCTTTGTATCACAGATTTTTTATTTTCAGAGGAAAACAAATATTTTTTGGTGTTTTTGATTACGGTAATTATGAGCAACTTTAACCCACTTCCAGTGCGCGAGTTGACTTGCAAATTCGATATTCAGATTTAAATGCAAAAGAACCGTTAACTAAGTAAAACTGTCCGTATAGTAAAAACTTAAAGAAATTGAACACGCGAAAATTAAGTTGTACTTACAACACGATGTCCGCAACTTCGTTCGCGGAGCTGAAATAACCTAAACCTCTTTTTTGCTTCGCCGTCGTTGGGTAAAAAGTATCCTACCTACACCAAAAAATATCATGGATATAATTTCGATGTTTTTTGCGCGATGTGCGCACAAACATTATTTTGCTATGGTTTTATTATATAGATACGTCTATCTATATAATAAAATCGTAGCAAAATAATGTTTGTAACCTCCTTGTTTGTCAACAAGGAGGTCCGGTTTTCTGATAACAACCTTGCACTGTCAAGAAATAAGCGAACAAGATCATTACAGCAGTGTAGCATACGAATATCCTGATTACAATGCCGAATCAGATACAAATTGTACGAAACAACAGCACAAAAGAATACCTCTAAAGATGTGACCCAGAATGTTCGCGTGCAATTGTGTTGCACGGATTTAAGCAACACAATGAACCAAACGCAAGAATTGTTCCAAATCAAGATCATGCGTAAACAATAAACATTAGGTAATTAAACGCAAACAAACAGCTGTTACAATGACCGATCATAAAGGAATGCAGAATTGTTCACGAATGTTATACAAAAATAGAAAACAGGCGTGATATCATAATCGTAACCGCCGATACAATTACAATACTGGTCTTGAAATAGACAAAACCGCGAGTCATTCAAAGGACTCCGCTCTAAAAACTCATTGACAACAAGCTATTATGAATAAGTGTCAATCTAACTAGATGTTTTAGGATTCCCGTCCGATCCTCTCATAAAAATCAAAATTATTTATACGACCGAACACTCTTCTTGCGTGTCTGATTCCAAACTTTGACATTGGCAAATTCGTGCGCGAAGACAGCGCCAACTAGCGGTTACAAATGGGTTACAAATACGGCGGACATTTTTTTTTTGTGTTTTGTGGCTTTTGCTGCAAGGCACTTTGCCAACTAAAAACGTAAATTTCGCTAGTAAAAAGTGACAGCTGGTCTGCCGAAAGTTCCTTTTTTGGCCATGACGCGCGCTGCGATCGTTTCGTGGTTCCCCCACCTTATACTTCGCACCCAGCGAATACACCCTACCATCCAGGGCGTGTGCGCCAAAGAAAAAAAAGAAAAAATGCGGAAATCAGTCTATCTATTTGTTTGTTACCTTTTCAGCTTAAAACGCTGGACCGATTGTAACGAAATTTGGCATACAGACAGTTTGAGCTTCGAGAATGGACATTGAACACTTTTTAACGCGGAAGAGTGTGAATCTGTCTACTTGTTACATTTTCACGCTCAAACCGCTAAACCGGTTTAGATGAAAACCGGTGAGAAACCGTTCGTTGTGGAAGTCTTTGGGGGAGACCAATGTTCACCAGTGGAATCGATATTGAAAAGATGATGATAAACCCCCACCGCTGAAACTTGAGGATACACACAAAGCTAACCTTGTCTCTTGGATGGCACGCCGGCCGCTAATTATGCCCAGAACAATGGGGAGCAACCGAAGCGCGTAAACCGGTGCAGTTTTGAGGGCCTTGGCCGTGCCGCGTCACGTCGTCATGCATCACGCTCTGAGGCCTGATGGCTGATTACATGGGTACAGTACCACGCACGGGTTCCGGGAGGTACTAGAACCATTCGTTTTGGGTTTATAATTTGGCTGGCTTTCGCACCATAAAACTCTCCAGCCAAATCATATTTCGGAAGCTGGCCGGACAACTGATTTGATGATTTTCTTTCGTATGGCGGGTAATGAGGATGTTAATGAGGGGACCTGTAGTGCACGAAACAATCCACACAAGCTTCCCTATTTTATGGTTTTCAAGTAAGGTATCTTTACTGCTGTTGAAAAAAAGTACTAAGGCAACTCGGCTTGACCTCAGTAAATTTTAACGCCACTACCACTCACTACGCCACTCGAGAAAGAATCATGTAGTAGCTAATCTTAAATTCTCCGAGTACAGTGAACACCTGACATCACTTCTAGCCGCTTTGGGCTTATAACTACTAAATTGCATTTTACCCCTTTATCAATATTCCCAGATCTCAAAACTTCTTGGTCTCAAAATACCTAAATTGCAGAATGCCTATTTTTTTCTCTTAAAACACCGGAATGTTATATGGTCGATTTTCAAAAATATTTTGTCATTTCTGTCATTCGGTATTTGAAGGAATTGTGCATTTCAATCTTTAGGTATTTAGAGAATATGACGTTTCAGTACCTCTAGCACAACTGTGACACGCGACTCTTTGTCGCGCGACAAATACTACGTATTTCTTTCCACTCAGTATCGTGTGACAGTGATAGGCGATGCTCTGTCGCGCGAGATACGAAGTCGCGGCCAGTTATGCTAGACGTACAGGTCAAAGTCATCATGAAAATCGTTCATTTTACATCAAGAATGATGTTACAACATGATGTCATAAGACAATTTTACATCTAGTTATTATGAGCCCATGGTAATTTGAAAATTAGGGGTATTAATGAATAAGGTATTTTAACATTTAGTAATTTTAAGCCCAAAGCTTCTAGCCTAACCAATGCTTATTTGCCTGAACTAATTTGACTCATGATGTCATTTTTGTATAGTTTATTAAGAAATGGCTTTCCTTTCCACCAGTTTGCCTAATCTGATATTATCAATGAAAGAAACAGTTATTGAATTACTTCTTTGGTCGACTAGTAGAGGACTAACGACAACACCGCGTCACCGATGATGGCACACTATCTCTTCTATCCTGCTAAAACCACAAAAAGGTTCTAAAATAGGTAGGAAATTTGGGACTCAAACCTACCTAAAGATTGCCCCAGACAAGCGGCGGATTAAGCGATATCGATAGCGAATTAATCCCTAATCCAATCGCTTCGGAATCCTTAAGATCGTCGCTAAGCCATTGGATGGATTCAGCTACCACGGAATAAGGTTTATAAGCGAATTCATAACAAAATACCGTGTGATTATACTGATTATGCTGTTTAATGCAATATTCAGTTGACCAATTAAATCAGCTTCTCAATCAATGTATTCTTGAATATTACACATAAGTGTATGATCACAGAGCGCTAATGTCAATCTCCTGCCAGTTCTGTTTAAAATTGATAAAAAACGCTGTTCGCAGTTCCTGGTGGCGTGCCGTCATTTCCTATTCACGTGCATTCCGGTTATGACCAGTTGAACTCGTGCAGACGAAGGCCACCATTACAAAGTGGGCGCGGACGGGTCTTCGTGCGTAACGTACGTCTACCAAAATGCCCTTACAGGTTGGTGGCAGGTTTATATAGATCTGCCATCGGCATGTTAATGCCAGCCGGATAATCTTATTTTTTTTATATTAAGATCTAATCGTGTTTATCTTTTCTTATTTTGGAGTCCATATTTATAGATCCTGATATATGAAATACATATATAATTAAAAATACGATAAAATTGTCCCATTGTTTGGTTAAGTAATCACGAAACAGCATGGATAAAGATTACAGAGCTTAACGGTGAGGTAATTCACAAATTCCCTTAATTATCATAATCACGTTCTTTATCACCCATGAAGTAGTAATAACAGTTCCTAATGTGATAAGTTGTGAATTAGCCTATTGGCTGATAGCGCCCTCATTTCAGAGACGTCCCGCTACATCCTTGAGTCAAGGATGACGAGAAATGTGCCTGTCCCGGGAATATTCCCCGTTTGTATGGGGAATATTCCTACACAAGGAATATTCCCCATACAAGTGGGGAATATTCCCGGGAACGGCACATTTCTCGTAGGGCGCGTATATCTATGGATTGATATCTGTATTTTAAAGGGTATCATTTAATCGATCAGCAAAATATTCATATTTTGGTCAGCAGAAATATGTATTTGGTCAGCCAAAATAGCTAGTTGGTAAGCAACTTATGGTAAGCAAACATTTATAAATCAGGCTGCAATTAATGATATACTGATCTGCTCTAAATTATTTTGGTCAGCAAATTAAATATTTGAGCTGCATTAAGCGATCTACGGTAAATCAAATTTTGGTAAGCAATCAGTAGGTAAGCAAAATATTTCATTTTGTTCATCAAAAAAAAGGGGGCAATAAAACCTAACTGGGCGCAACTATTCTGCCGCCAATCGTGTGCGCATTTTGTCATTCGGTAATTGTCAGCTGTCAAGTAGCAGGTGTCACTGTGATATATACAGGGTGTCACTGTGATATATACAGGTGTCACTGTGTTATATACAGGGTGTAACTGTGATAGATACAGGATGTAACTGTGATATATACAGGGTGTCACTGTGATAGATACAGAGTGATACTGTGATATATACAGGGTGTCACTGTGATAGATACAGGACAAGATGTCACTGTGATATATACAGGGTGTCACTGTGGTATATACATAGTGTCACTGTGTTATATACAGGGTGTCACTGTAATGTATACAGGGTGTCACTGTGATGGGCTCATATAAAATTGGTATTTCATTTTTTATACATCTCATAATGTTTAGAAGTTATATTATTTATTCACAACGTGTATCGTTTCGTTTTTAGGGTCAGCAAAAAAAATAACCCTAACCTACCTATTTTTGAGAGCCGTTTCGTTTTTAGGGTCATCAAAAAGAAAATAACCCTAACCTACCTATTTTGGGAGCCGTTTCGTTTTAAGGGTCATCAAAAAAAATAACCCTAACCTACCTATTTTTGGGAGCCGTTTCGTTTTAGGGTCATCAAAAAAAAATAACCCTAACCTACCTATTTTTGAGAGCTGTTTCGTTTTTAGAGTGACACCCTGTATACATTACAGTGACACCCTGTATATAACACAGTGACACCCTGTATATATCACAGTGACATCCTGTATCTATCACAGTGACACCCTGTATATAACATAGTGACACCCTGTATATTTCAATTAAACTGCTTACAGACATGTTTTCTCTGCTGACAGTGACATCCTGTATCTATCACAGTGACACCCTGTATATAACACAATGGCACCCTGTATATATCACAATGACATTCTGTATATATCACAGTAACATCCTGTATACATGACAGTGACACCCTGTATACATATAACACAGTGACACCCTGTATATATCACAGTGACATCCTGTATCTATCACAGTGACACCCTGTATACATTACAGTAACACCCTGTATATAACACAGTGACACCCTGTATATATCACAGTGACATCCTGTATCTATCACAGTGACACCCTGTATATAACACAGTGACACCCTGTATATATCACAGTGACACCCAGTATATATCACAGTGACACCCTGTATATCTCAATTAAACTCTCTGCTGACCAATTGTAAAATCTTGCTACCCAAGTAATTATTTTGCAGCTCGACTGTTTATTAGGCAGCCAAATGATAAAAAAAGCAGATTAATATTGGTTAAAATGTTAACCGTTTTTAAACTGTTTGCTGAACAAGAGTTGCCGCCCGATTTGATTTATTGCCAGCCAAATCTTTGTATGCTGCCCAAATGATTAAACTGCTTATTTTTTTTGCGGATCAATTTTAATAACGGCTGACCAAAAATTTACTTTCCTATTTTAAAGAAGTTGGCCAGATTTCACTGGTTTTAACCAGAATGAATAAAGGTCAGTGAAAAAACCAGCGCATACGCGTTGGCGTAATGGCATGGTCCGGACAAGATGGTGAAATGAAAGTGAAGAGGGACGCAACAGTAGCATGCGGGTTGAATTGATCGAAGGTCATCAACTCTTCCGCTTGTACAATAGCGGTTCAATTTGCAAATCCATATCAGCTCAGTCGTTTATACCTACTACGAAAGCAGAACTAATATATTTGTGTTGACGGTCAATTGGATTCGATTAGTCGTCAGGACTATAATAGAGGTTAGGAGTCCAATGGACATAAAATCGCTGGACGAAGTGTTTCCGCTCTAAATTGCCCGTAATTTGGCAATGGTGGCATTGAACTACTTTTAGTAAGTTTTATGGGGCTATAAATTATGTGAATAACCTGATGGAACAGTGATTAAGATTTACGTTATAGTCATATTTTTGTTATCTTTCCGGGATTACAACTAACGTTAACCAATATTTTGATGATTCATAAAATAACCGGGAGGCGAGATCTTATGAATTTGCTGTTACTAGGAATATTACACAGATACTTATTAGATAAAGCGACATCATCATAATTTAAACCGAAATTATATCTACTGCCGGACATAAACTTCCCCAAAAACATCCATGACGAAAAATAACAGAATTTCTATAATCTATCAGCTTCCGGCGACCGTTAGCGACCATAAAATCGAAAATACCTAAACTTAATTCACACAATTATAATTGATCAACTAAAATTTCGATTAGTCTCCGTTCCACCGCGCATAACCCGATTCTGAATTAATTTGTAGGTATCCCTAGGAATATTCATAATATAGCCGCTTATTATTCCCGAATAAAAATGATATCTGCAGTCATAATCACAGGCATTCCTACGCAATTTACAAATTTAGACGCGAATCACAAAAACATCGCAGAACCTACACGCTGCGAGACAAATAACGCAAGTTTACAGACGGTAATGTACAACAGCTGTTTCCGTTGTAGCACAATACTGCAGACTCATGTAGCAAGCTGTCACTGCAAACATTGCATTAAATTCCACTACATTTCTCGAGTAGCGAAATACAGTTACTAACAGTAATATACGAGTAGTAGGCTCTCCCGTACGAGTATAACCACTCTCTTCTCTGGGTCTATAGAAAACCAGAGCGCTGGTTTCTATAGAGCGCAAGAAGTGAGTTCGCCTTTGGTAGGGCTATTACCTAGCCCTGCAACTGCGTTGCTGTGAATGCAGACCATTTCGGTTGCACATCTGCCTTCGAATTTAATTTTTTTCGTGTGTGTATTTTATTTTTGTGTATTTGTGCATGTAACTGTTATGTTATAATGTGCTAACCGAAGAAATAATTTAATTAATCTAATATGAAGAAACGGGGCGGGGCAAGCAAAAATATCTCATCATCATCATCATATTCATATTCAGAAGGACGTCCACTGCTGGACAAAAGCTTTTCCCAATGAACGCTGTCGCCCGCCTCCGACTCCATCCCACGTAGTCAATACGTACGTTTCCTCGCCTATTTCAATACAAATTTCTCCGCATGAAAATTCAGGTCAAGGTAAAGGACCCTTCTTGATTTTGGCTGAATAAAGAAACTTATTGCGAAGGAAAACAAGAATAAACTTGAAGTATCCTTCAGACGAAGGCCCTCATTACCGGTCGCGTCCTTGCGTGCTCGAGAGACCCTACGGACGGTCAAAGATGTTGACTCCTTTTAAGTCATGGCTTCATTTCAAATAATACTAAATCTATCTATAAAAATAAATATCAATTACCGCACGTATGAAAGACCTGCTGAGAACGACTCGACCAATTTGGCTTTTTTTGTGTTCACAATTTTTAGGGTAAGGATTGTAATAAAGATAGCTTTTGGAAAATATACCGCAAAAACTGGAAATTTGGAGGGTGTTGATGTATAAAAATCTTGATTTTTTGCACCCGTCTTTTTTTTTACAAAAATCGACCAACAACAATCAGTAGCATTGATTCGTACGCTACAATGTTTCGTCTATATTTACAAAAAAATGCCACAGAATAAACTAATACTACCAATAATAATCCCATTTCAAAGAACCACGGCAATATACAATTTGACAATCAATTTACTCGAACCGTGCCGTAATAGCCGTGTTGTAAACAAAATAAATATTGTTATCTTTGTAAATACGTTATCTAAAACTGTACTTGAAATTCGCTTCAATCGTCATCTCCCGTATGGTCTAGTGGCTAGGATACCTGGCTTTCACCCAGGAGGCTCGGGTTCGATTCCCGGTACGGGAATAATTTTTTGTTTTTATGTTTTGACTTCATAAAACCTTGTCCTCAATACTAATTTCATTATATTTTAAGCGAAACGTGAACAGATTTTCTTTGATTGAGTAGGCTTATTTAATATTGTTTTTTTTAGTATACTACTTACAAATAACTAAGACCGGATTCCTATTAATAAAAACTCATGCAAAACTTCGGGTTGGAAAGTTGGGTATCTTAAACGTCCTGAAATTAGAGGTCAAGGCCAAATCGTGACTATTTTGCGTTCGTCGCGTCGCTACGCCAATGTATTAATTTAATGAAGTAAAAAAGAAATTGAAAATCGAACTTTGACAATCTAGCATCTCTTCCACAGGCCACAGCTAACATTTACGAATCCAGGGTGTCAAATAATCAGGCTCAGTTTCGCTTGTGTTATGACGATTTGCTGAATACGGGGGCAGTCCACACCGCCGGGAGACAGGGATGCTGCTCGCGCCGACGGTATCGATCGCAGCGGCGGGGCCGGGGCGCCCCCACTGCCACCGTCGATTCCACAGTGCCTAAACAATTCCCATTTTCCAAAAGCTTATTGTGGTATACAATTTGATGGCTATGTTAACATAACACTATTGTAACGATGTGTCCATATAAACTAAAATAAAAATATTTTGAAAAATTTGGTTACTTTTATTTTTAGGGTTCCGTAGCCAAAATGGCAAAAACGGAACCCTTATAGTTTCGTCATGTCCGTCCGTCCGTCTGTCCGTCTGTCCGTATGTCACAGGCATTTTACTCAGAAACTACATGATGGATATTGATGAAATTTGGAATATAGGTGTCTTGTATGGGCCGCTACTTAGTTTGGTAGTTAAAGAACTAAAAAAAATATTTTTAGGGGGGGCACTCCATACATGTTAAAGAAGCTAAAAAAAATTTTTTTCAGCAAATATCAACGTGTGGTACATAGTTCGACAGCTCTTTAAAAACCACTATAAGGTTTCAAAATAATATTTTTGATTAGGTGAATATATTTGGAAATAATCGCTCCGAAAGTTGTGTAAATTGTGTCCCCCCCCCTCTATCTTCTAAACCGTGTGTCCAAAAAATATGAAAAAAATCACGAAGGTAACGCTTAAATAATACTTTCAACGAAAATTATTTTCAACAAGATCGGATTAACCGTTTTTGAGTTATTGCCGGTGAACTGCGCTTCTCAACAAAAGGACGTTATTGCTATAAAGATACGCTCTTTTGTTGTTGTACTTTTTTTACTTATAGTTACGGCTATGGAACCCTACACTGAGCATGGTCCGACATGCTCTTGGCCAGTTATTTTAAAGTAATTCTTATCGGCTATGTTTTCCTTATATCAGGTGTACATTTAGATATTGAGCGCCTTAGTCCAGTAATTATTATTTATGGCAATTACATGTCTTTAGTGCGTGCCGAAGTGCCGAATAACGAACCTCAATTTATTTGCGGAGAATAAAATACATGCTTCAATCTTACTACCATACAGGTGGTCTCTAAAACTGACCGTAAAATGAGGAGGGCTGATTGCCCAATAGATTTGTATACAAAATACCAGATTAAACAGTTATAAAATAGCAGAATTTCAGTAAAAACTTCAATAACCACGACATGACCTCAAGGGTAAGTTGAAGGTAGCGGCCCCAAAAAATGCAACGAACACTGTGTTACCCTAAGATGATTTCATCATGATATTCATGGTGCGAGGGCTCTAGAACGTTCCTTTTGTAGTCCTGGTATTCCCAGTGCAAGGGGAAGATGGTGGTCATTATGGAGTTATTAATGCCTAACAATAGAACCACCTGGTGATCCCCATAGCGCAGGTTTTCTCCACGTAAAAAGCAAGATGAAGCACATCTCGTTACATATAAGCCCAAGAACAATGTGCCATTGAAAAGTCATTGTTTTTCACCTGACGCATGCCGGAGCGTCGGTTACCCAATTTAACTCTAACAAAGGCAACAACATCCTGCGGCTTTATACGGACACACGTTAAATGGTATTGACTTTTAAAACGAACCATTTAAACGTCATTACTAATTAAACAGAAGCCGCAGCTGTTTATATTGCAGACACGGCCGTAAATTCATATTTTTTTAATAAAACAGGCATAATTTTAGGTTATGTGAGTGTACCTAGTACGTAGTGCATACACAACTGTGTATGCACTACGTACTAGGTACACTCATACATCTAGAATTGAATGCATGCATAACTTCAATTTCATTGCCAAGTCCTACATGAAATCACCAGAAGTGCAATGACTAACATAATCACAATGACTTAGTCAGTCATCAACTGATCCAGAAACATTAGGCATCACATTAACATTCATCCTGTATACATGCCTCGTAGACATTTACAACTACATGTTACAGGGGCATCATCGCGATAGCCGTCCGTCTGTAACTGAGGAGCTTCCGTTCAGTAAGGCTTAACTCTTATATCCCTACTTCCAATATCGACCTTAATATCTATTACAGAAGGTTCACTTTCACAGAACCACTAAAATGGAAATAAGGTTTGAAACGTAACTGCTCAGTTGATAGCCAGTTTTCGAAGAGCCCTCGTCCCGAATGTCTTTTAGTGGTCTGAGTACAGTATCAAGGATCTCGTTCGAGTGGTTCGATAAGCTGACTCTTCCCGCTTCTGAGAACAGCTATCAAGTCTGTATCAGGTGTCCGGCCGCAGCGACCAACTACTGAGTAAGGATAATGTTTTGTGATTCTAGCAACATCGATGTTTGTGAATGATTAATTGGAATAATCCGGTGTCGGATCTGGCCACGGGCGCCAAGTGTACGTCGTATCCACAGACCACGTCGTATCAAAATGCCAGTAGTGAAGATTTCAGATTTAGGTTTAGCCTCTTTTGTCAAAAATGAGCGAATGACCCTTATTAGATCAGCGTTAGTTTAAAGCAGTTGTAGGAGTAAAAATACTCATAAAGTTGTGCCGTAATCAGTAGATACATTATCGAGTGCGACCACTGAAGTGAAACATAGGGTACTTTATAACCCAGTATGGAGTTCCATCAGCATAATGTGAATAACGCGGGCGTAATCGCAGATAAATGCTAGTTTACGATAATATACCATTAACCTTTGTTTCACACATAATGGTTAACAACTCCATCGAATTGATTTGATCCGCGTGGGCGATTGGTGAAACTTATGCGAAGGGCTAACTTTTACCTTACGCCGTGCAGTGAGATGTAGTTTATTACCTGTGAACAAAAAGAGAAAGCATTAACACACATGGTAAAAGGTAAAGGTTTATTGTTAAACCATGGTCGGCAATAGACTATGGCACTTATAGCATAGGACTAACCACCTGACATAGAAAACAAAAGTGCGATATTTATACTGAATAAGTGAAGTGTATACCTATATCATTTCTAAAGAATTACCGATACATTGCCGATGGTGAATATGGACCTAAAACATTTGCAATTAGAGATAGTCTTTATTGGTTTCACAGTTTAGCAACATCACAGTCTCAAGCACATGCAGTCGATGGCGTTTAGACAAACTATCGTGCAAGGAGGCAGACCCACACGGAACGAACCCAACTTGCATATATCGCAGTGCTTTAGTAAGGATGGCGCAGTGCTTCAATATACGCCCTCGCCGTAAATACATCATTTTGCTCCCTTGTGACACAATCTACTATTACTTTTAAGATGTACAAATGCGAACATTGAATGAACAATTAGACACATTTAAACAAAACAACAAACATGATGTATCAAATCAACCTGTAGATGTTGTATCAAAACAAAGATACCATACCAATACAAGTAAATAGCGTCTACAGTAATGTTTACAAGCATAAAACATAATATTTGCGTCAATAGAAAACCCAATTGAATCATTTGACGTGACGACATTTAATATTGCTCCTTAATTGCACCTTTTCCTTGAACTCAATAAAGGATTATTAAGAAAAAGTGACTACCGCGTGGATATTAACATATCCTCAGATTCAATTATTGCATATGAATAAGCACTAGGAACATGACACAGCGTCAGTTAAATATCTACAATGTACAAGAGCGCTTAGTTGTGGCCAGTGGCCCAGATACATCTCTGTTGTGTATGAATGTGCAATGTCCCTCGCAATCTCAAAAATAATTCGTGTCGATTGGGCCTCGGATCCCAATCCAAGAATCGGTGAAGTGAATCATTTCAATAAAGCCTCGGCGACAGGAAGTGTTAGATTAGGATAGTTGGGATCGAACGCGATTCGAAACGTGTAATTCACGGGTATCACAGGAAATAATTTGGCATAGTGGAATTCATCTTTGATTAATCACATTTACTTATTTGTTTAAACTTTACTGCACAAGAGAAGACTTGTCAATTCTTAATGCCATGAGGATTCTCTAACTCAAAAGCGGATAACTTGCGCACATTGCCTGTAATGGTTCAAAACGTTTCAAACGTAACTCTAAAAAACAACGTTGGTATGGCAACGTAATAGAAAACGGTCGGCCTCAAAAGTTGCTGAACACATTTGTATCGTGGCGTAGTACTAAAGTGTCCAGCTACTTTTGAGGCCGACTGTACATTACACAACTAGGGTGGTAAAATAAAGAAAGGCCGAGATCGCAGATGTTTGCGGCCAGAGCTGCAAGCGAGGCACGTAAATATGCAATCGAGGGCTTTCTTTAGGTATTACCTTCCGTATTGTGTAAATCATCTTATGTCGACACTTGGCTAGAAAGCGGCTTTTTTCGTACGCGTATCGTGCGGTAAAAGCCAATTTATGGCCAGGTGTGGCATAAAAGTAACTAGCCTCAGTTGCGTTGACTTGGGCCTTAGTACTAGTATAGCTTGCCAAACATCTCGCGTGATCGCTCTTACTGTAACTAGAACGGTGTGTTCGTAAGCAACCTCCCCAAGACAGTCCCAGCGACATTTACCCGGAGACAAATATGTGCCGGGCATGTTTCTATTTGTCAGCAAACAGCAGATGTCGCGCGAGCCGCGTTATTTGCTCGTACATCCACACCCTCGACAGACACACTTGTAACAGTTGTAACGTTCCTTGTTCTTACGAGAACCAGGCTTGAATAACCGTTGTTATACCTTCAGAGTTCAGAATTAATTGGACTAGACTAGGCTACTTCAGGTCAACAAGATTTGAAATCTGCTAGTGAAAAATCTGGATATTGTCTTAAAGATTGTTTTGGTAAAAGTATTTCAGTTACAAAATTAAGGGGACCATAATTCTCAGTCTCATCAGCGCTAACACAAGTAGAAATTCTGTACAGGGGTTCCTCACATAATGTAAGGAGCAATAAGCAATTTTTTTATTTGGTTAAATAAGTTCTTATAAAAATCCTATTAGATAAACAGCTTGTAGTTTTAATATCCTAACAAGCGCCTGTATAAAAAACACCAACACTCCGATTAGCAAGTGTTGATTTGATACAGTGGACTTCTTTGGACTATAAAAAGTTGGTTTCTGAAAGCGTTTACAGCAATTTACTATTAAGGTTAGTAACTTAAATAAAAATACTCTTTAAACGCGATCAGTATCAAAGGTATTTGTGTATAAAAATCGATGATAAATGTCACCCCGTGAATCAAAGTAACCCCAGTCCACGGTACTACGAGAAATCGTCGTGTAGAGTGCATGTAGCAGGTTAAATTTTAAATAAACATATTTTTAAACGGTCGTCCTTGGACAAGTTGCACACCTATCGCTCGAGTAAGGGGATGACCCTCCTTGCGCCTCAGCGCTCCGAGGGACTGTTACCCTTCGGGGCTATTTTAACCCGCGTCCCGGTCGTTACACCGGTAAATATTTAACACCTCTGCGATCGATTGTATCGAAGACTACTTAAGGCATCGGTATTGCGAGCCAACTTTACACGACAAAGTGTGAAGTTACATGTGGCTGCGGATGCCAATTCTGCCTGAGTTAGAACCCCTAAAAAAGAACGCCGTAACTTTTTGTTCAAGTCAGGGTAAAAAAAGACTAAAGTATTAATTACTTACCGCCACTGATGACGTTGATTCTATATTTTGTATACCTACCAAATTACAAGTTGTAAAACTTAGAAATAGGTCAAAAGTTACTTGCATGATTTAACCTGGGAAAACGAAAAGAAATTGGGAAAAAAAACGGCCAAGTGCGAGTTGGATTCGCACACGAAGGGTTCCGTACGACGGTCGAGCAAAAAGACGCCAAAAACCACGGTTATCGTATGGGGACCCCTTTTATTTAATTTTCTTTTTACCATTTAATCTTTTAGCGACAATAAAAATACACATTCTGTGAAAATATCATGTCTCTAGCTATTAAGGTTCAAAAGCTAGAGCCCTGTGACGGCGGACATGGGAGGCTTGCTTAGTAATAGGACTCCGTTGGCACCCTTTGCGTAGTACGGAACCCTAATAAAACGAAACAAATTAAATAAATGCCAGTAAAATAAAAATGGGAAAAAAATCTGTATCGTAATACTAAAAACAAAAGACGCTGAAAGTTAATTTTCATTTCATTAATAATAGCATGCACGAATAACATGCCTTGATATTTCCTAAAACCTGTTTGATTGGACCCAGGTAATTAAACAACTAATAATGGTATTGGATGACATCAGCCTGGCTAATAGTAGAATTGATTTGCATTGATAGTTGTTGATTTGTCCTCTAGTTATTATAGGCTTTATGTAAATTAAAACAAACAGAAAGTAACCAAACGAGGTCAGATTTTATCAAGTACGGGAAAACCCAAAGTAATCACGTCATGTCATTATATAAATTTATTATTACTTATTATCCTTATTTTATTTGTGCCACGCCTGGCGTGGCCTAACGTGGCTTTTTCCGAACGCTACGCGTATGGAAAATGTCGCTTTCTGGCCAAGTGTAGACATAAAATTATGTACACAACACGGGAGGTAATAAAGAAAGCCCTCGATTGCATATTTACGTCCCTCGCTTGCAGCTCGGGCCGCAAACATCTGCCATCTCGGCCTTTCTTTGTTTTACCACCCTAGTTGTGTAATGTACTATTATTAACTTAAGGTGACCAAAACGATCGACTCGTTTGATGGAGGCGCGACATAAGCGTACTAATAGATGCACGTTTATGTCTAGTTGTCTACACGTCGCCGACGGCTATAGGCGAGGAGAATCTAATCACTGGCGCGGACCACTTTCCTCGAACTTTCCACTAATACGCTGGCAACTTTTCCCCACGAGCTTCGATGAAAGTACCGGCCAATTAATGCAATTATAACTGCATATCAAATTGTGCAGTGTCACGGCTGATCTACATAAATCTTTATCTTTGGAGCAGTGATTGCGTTATTATTTGTTAGCTATCAAAACTACCTCTAAGTGGACTCCGCAATAGTACAGACTCAGGAAAAGATCCAGAAAGCGGTGGAAGCACATGTACAAAGGAAAACATCTAGGGAGGCCAGGTATAGAAAAATAGAAAAGTAGTCAAACTTTTGGCCGTTTAGGAGCGCGCGACACGTATTCACACAGACGCGCGATAGCACGTCTATGTGAGTGCGATCCATACTGGACCATTCTTACGCATCCTTAAAACTTTGCTTGTAGTGCGTTCGTACACGGCGCGCACACATTCAAGCGCGCGATGTACCTTTTGTAAGAAAAAAAATTACTGCTATTATATGTACAAACAGCAACACAGTTAACTATACACTTCAAAAATGGGAAATACTGCAAGAAAGCGAATCACACTTGAAGGCGTCGTGTTATGCATGTGTGCGTGTGTTTATGAGTAAGTATAAATTGGCTATTATTCAAAAGAGTTTTGAAACAATAATTTTTCTTTTATGGCTGATCCAACGTCATTATTGACATTAATGCCATATTATTGAATTCGTGGAAAATAATGAATGAATAATAAATATAAATTACATTATATTGGTGCATCATATCAAAAATATGAAGCACCAATAAAAGCATTAGCAATATAATTAGTTTATTTCATACCAACGTTCGTCTAAAAGCTAAATCATAATTTTGACAAATTCACCTGTCTTGTTGAAATAAAACCTTTATTTACAGTATGGAAAAAAAAAACTTTGCCCAAACAACTACAATGACAAAGCTTAAAGGCACATTACACATACGCAAACGTTATTTGATTTGAAGTTGACATAATACAAATATATATATCTCTTTCAATCGTTATCATTTTCTCTCTGCTCTGTCTTTAATGGGCAGTTAAGTTGGTTAAGTGTGTTGCTGTTTGTTCTGTGCCCAGACCGCAGGAACGAAAAAAGGCAAGGTTATTCCGTTCTGATACGGAGGATAAAACGCAGATACAAGCGCATGTACAGCTTTCCACAAATCCAACGGCTGGCTACTCTATTCCCAGCTTCGATGAAAGTATTCGGCCAATTAAAGCAATTAAGCCGACACTATAAAATTTGTCCTGTCACGCACGAAACTGATCCGAATCTAACACAATTTGGGTAATATTGGGCTATTAATAACCCAAACGATCCAAAAGTACAGTGAACCCAAGCAAGATAATAATCTCATCCAGAATTCAATTATGAAGGATTGGAATCCAATTTAAATTTATGACGTGGATTACGCCGGGCCGTTCGTGTCCAGTTATAAAGGCTTCAATTCAGCTTAAAGATAATGGGCTAGTGAATTGGATTACTAAAAATAATGACCAATGACGTGACGTGACGCAAAGACGCCTCATAAAGTCAGGATATGTATTGATAAAATATGCTTCAGTGGTATATTATTCATAAAATTTATTAATATTCACATCAGCGTAACCCTAGGACATAAACCTGTTCTGGAAAAAGGGTAGAATAATATTTCTTCATATATATCGATGATGCCACGCCATTTGGTTTGATAGACATTTATATTCTGTCGATGACATAAACTTGTATATTTCAGATATTTGATAGGGCCAGAAAGATATATTCACCGTCCCCAATAGAGTAAGCAAAAAACTTGAGGGAATAAAGTCTAACTGCGCATAGTGTCGCACACTGACGCTCTCTGTGCCTCCATTAACCCAAACAGGAAAAACTGTCTCTATACGATTATGTATGCACATTGCACGGGAATGTTCTTCTTGAGTCAATCCCAATGTTGAGTCATTCCCAAACTGTGCGCAATACTACAACCCAGCTGTAAAATATTCAGCTGAAATGGCAACATGGGGATAGCAAGATAACAGCCAATTACTTACGATAGAACAAAGACTATCTAGGACCCAGCATTTGTATTCGGCTCACAAATTCCCCGGCCATACAAGTTTTAGTTTTACGAGCCACCTGTGAGTCATGGTTGTTCTCGGCCGTTAGACTCCCGTTCAACCCTACTTAGTGCTTATACAAAAAGCGGTATCTCGGCGACTAACACTGGAAGTTACGACTCTTTGTATATCGAGGAGTGAGTTGTAAGTGAATTCGAAGGGGAGCAGACGAAGGTCGAACGCGTAATGGCTACAAACGGTTAAGACGACTTCAAATTGGGTCGAGCAAAGTTCTATAATAGTCATACGAAACGAAATGCCGCCTAGGAAACGGTATACAACAGCCGTGTCAGTTATATTGTCCTTTTCATAAACACTAACTGTAAATGCTTCTTTTCACTGCAACTGAATCTAGAATTATGGGACCGATTTGATCATAGGATTTTTATCGAGTTCTGTTACTCCCTCGTATCTTTTCATAATGTTGTTCTCTTTGAAGGAGGAACGTTGCAACAGCGATAGCGTTTTCTGAGGTTTCGATTTAGATGGGACAACGACAGGAAGTCATTGACCTATGTCATTGAGATATATATTTTCATACTTAATTATAACTTAACGGTTAATAACATTTTTAATGCTCTTACATCACGTCAAGAGGTTATCGTCGCGGTGTCGTGTGCTGCATGACAATAGTAGTTAGTTACTCGGTTCAAAAATGACGTAACCGTTAAGATATTATTAGTAAAATTCGCCTTTTTATGTAGGGGAACTTAGAACTTTATGCGTGAGCCACGGTCGTCGCCTCATTCCCAGCCTATCGTAAAAATATTAATTTTATATTGGCTGTCATGCTAATAAGGTATTTGCATAAGACTTGATGAATTCATGTTTTGTCGTAAAGTATTGAAATTCTAATTTACATTTAGCTCCGTTATGTCAACTACAACTCCGCCACGCGATTCGGAAAACTTAAAACAAAAAAAACATACAGACGAATTGAGAACCGTCCTTCTTTTGAAAGTCTGTTAAAAATAGGGGGTAATGACGAGTTCGTATTGGTTTCGTTTATATGTTTATTAGAAGCACGGAATAAGAAATAGTAGGTACTTCAGAAGTCTCTCTCCAGTAGCCGCGCGGCGAAATCGCGTAGTGGGTTATTTATTCTTCAGAAATATGTCTGCGGTCACCTTATTCCTGTGCCCTTTTTCCATACTAAATGTATGGAGGCAGAGGAATAAGTCGCTGACATACTTCTGAAGAATAACCCTAGTGAGCCACTCCTGTCATCAGGTATGCAAATTATGAAATATTAACAATAGGATTATGTTCACGACTTCGTACGTGGAAGAGAAATAAGTTAAATGTCTCTTTTTTGCTTCGCCGTAGTCGGGTAAAAATTACCGCAAGTGTTAACGGGGACCTGTACAGTCAGTATCATTATAGTTAGTAGCAGTCAAACTGGCAAAATATACCGTAATACATCCTAACTGCTATGCAAATAAAGATCAGTTTCAAAATAATTGGCAACTTTGGTTGCTACTATTTGATACTGATTTGAAACAGTGTCGAGTTGGTGTACAGTCACACCAAATTTCATGGAAAACAGCCCTATAGTTGCGCACAGACTGAAATTAAAAAAAAAAAATGTGTTTTATTTTATTTTTGACATCCCAGTATTTTTTTTTTAATAATAATATACAAACACATACTTGCTACTATTTAATTGTATGTATACACCTAATTTAATTAAGATCAGAAGCATCGAACGGTCATAAACTCTTTTCAAAAAAGTCACAATTACTTTTCGGAGACACCTTCAAAAGGCGACGAACAAAAGATGCTTAGGGGTAACAATATAGGGCACAGCGAAGTGTGTCAGTCGGGAAATGCCAGCGCCGTGTCAGAGCACCATCGTCCCGGGTCCCAGGGGAGGGTCACAGTCACATGGGTCCGAGTCCGCGGAGCTTGCCCGATTTAGCGCAATGCCAAAACTAACGATGTACAATTGTACATTGTCGAGTTGTCACAATTGTGGATTTAGTAGTTATGTGAAGAACATATCTGTGGGTCTAGTGAAAAGGGGTCCAAGTCGCATATAACCTAGGAGCAAAAGAGCTTAAGTCATACAATAGAGTTATGACCTTTTGTTCCTGGTATAAATGTGACTTGTAACCCTTTTCACTAGACCCACTGATATATTGGAACTGCAGACCTACGAGTCTCTCTCTCTCTTCCTGGCTATTATAGGTACCACATGGTGGATGGGTTGGGACCAATTTCCCTATAAAAAAATCTCATGACAGCCTTCAACCTTGTCAGACGGTGTTGAATTTCAATATAATCACCCGAACAATACAAATTATCCTTGTATTTTTCGTCTATAGACACTTTAAATGATCACTATCACTAACCTTGAGATAATAATATAAAGTTTCAATTAATACTATAATACGCATATATAAACATTTGAACAGCTTGTAACTAAACGAAGTAAATTATATATATAGTAATTGACGTAACAATCACAAGCTCTACATACATAATTTCGCCCAATATCTCAACTCCCGTATGGTCTAGTGGCTAGGATACCTGGCTTTCACCCAGGAGGCTCGGGTTCGATTCCCGGTACGGGAAAATGCTTTTTGTATTTTTATTTTTTTTGTCCTTAATCTAGTAAAAAAGAAGGTCTTCCTTCATTAAGAGCATTAGCATTTAATGAGCATTTGGCGTCGAACACACACACTAGCTAGATACAGAGAGTACAGAGGGTAGAGTTTGATACAGTAATATAACCACATAATATGAAGGAATGACGAAAAAACTACTAGGTACTTTATGCTTTTAATGATAGTTTTTTAAACGACTTGCCAGAAATAGGCCTACAACTAGATGAGGGGAAGCCAAGCGCATTCATAATTATTCTAATATCAAGAGATTGATGTCTTTTAAGAACAAATTTTGCTACTATCGACCATAACTCATAAGTCGTGTTCAGATAATTATATTGATCCCACTTTGACTGCAAAGTACCATATGAACCTTAAGAATAAACAAATTGCCTGCTTCAGTTCAATTAGGGCCAATTAGTTCGCTGTAAATAGTGTTATGGCGAATTCTCAGACGCAAAATCATGTTAGTGCGTCATTCATTACTTAATCATACAGTCCACATATTTCCTCAAAGGAAAAAATAATATTTAACACACTAAATTTAAGATATAATAATGATGTTAACTCTAATTAATAAAAAACCGGTCAAGTGCGAGTCGGACTCACGCACCGAGGGAATAAATAGTTCAAGAAAAACTGTATGATTTGTTTAGTAGGAGCAAATAAGTATATGTTATGATTATTGCAAATTTCTAAAAAACAGTGCAAGTTAGGAAAACCGTTATATTTTTCCTGTAATATTCAGGTTGATATTAATAATTGGTAATTATTATAGATTTTTCTGTTCAGTAACTTCGAAGATAATAGGGGGGAATGGTATTTTTTTGAACGTTTTTGGTCATAAATCAAAAAGTACATAGGTAGGTAATTAACAAAAAAATTAAAATGGTTTTGGAATCTACAAATCAAGCCCTTTCATTTGATACCGCATTTGATACAATAGCACAACATTCAATTTTCAAACTCCAGTTACGGCCCCCTTTAACACGTTCGCTGCGGGATCAAAACTGGCCTTTTCATATACGGTGCGTTAACTGGCCGATCGGCCTGGTACTTAAACTTTCCGCCGCGGCGATATTGGGCTTATTGGCCCGGTAAGGTATCGACAGATATAAATGACTATAACTAAGCAAAAACGTAAGAAATTGGATACCTACCTATCAATATCCATAGTAGACGAGTTGGTGGTCATAGTATTTCCTTCGCCTCGGGTTCCTATTATTCACTTGAGAGATATATGCAAAAATATATGTAAGGTCTTGTGACCCGAAACCGCATTGAATAATAGGTTTAATTGAGGAAGTATTAGTGATGGGAAATAAGTTATCGACATATTATTTTGAATATAATTTATCAAAGAAAAAAAGAGACAAATTTTATAATAGAAACATGACAGACAGTAACTATTATTTCTCAATTCTACACAGAAAATATTATTATGCCACACCTGGCTAAAAAGTCGCTTTTTCCGCACGCTGCGCGTATAGAAAAAGCCGCTTTCTGGCCAAGTGTAGACATAAAATGATGTACACAACACGGGAGGTAATAAAGAAGGCCCTCGATTGCATATTTACGTCCCTCGCCTGCAGCTCGGGCCGCAAACATCTGCGACCTCACCCTTTCTTTGTTTTACCACCCTAGTTGTGTAATGTACTATTTTACTGCAATTTCTTAATTTACAATCTCTAAAATATTTAAAAACCAATTACTTTACAACTAGCGGTAGAACAATTGCGCTAAGAAACAATAAAGTCGGCTTCTTTTAAAGGGTTCTAAAAGGTTCCTAGTACTAAACAAAGACTAAACATTTGGTCAAGTAAAAGGCGACCTTTTACTACGGCAGATTTAAACTTATTTCCAAAGAAATTAAACTTTACAACTTACAATCCTTTTGTGTGACTGTCTTACAGTTAGAACTCTAAATTTCTCTTACGTAATGTGTTTATAATTGTAATATTTATGATCAAATATTATTGGAAGAGAGTCGCCACAAACTAAAAACGTAAACAAACACTAGAGCTAGACTAATGCACTATCTATCGTATCTACGTCGGTTCCCGCTAAGTACGTCACAACACTAGTCGGAAGTAAACCAATGCAATCACCTATTCAGTGCGGGAAGGGGTGGAGTGACCTTGTAATCGATGATGGGCCTTTCGGCCCATTACCCGCAAGGAATCGAAAAAAAAATCAGTCAGTGCGTTATCGGGCCGGAAAACCTTAGCACAGTTTTAATGCTTTATCGAGTAGCCCTTAAGATCCTAAACTCAAACCTATACTTGTCTCTTTTGTACATACAGAAATACTCATTATACAGCCGCCGCACCAGGGTAAGTTCACCGTTTCTCGCCTCCGCACAGAGCGGGAGTACATGCATCGGGTATTTAGGCCTTATATCGCAGCGAACGTGTTAAAAAAAAAGTAAAAAAGATACAAGATTTTTTTCTGTGTCAAATAGGGTCGGGTTAGCGACTTTTAAAACTATTCCAAATTTCATATCGTTAGCAGCAGTAGTTCCTGAGATATCTGGCTGTGACAGACGGACAGACAGACAGACAGAGTCGCACCATAAGGGTTCCTTTTTTACCATTTTGGTATGGAAATTAATACACACACACGCTGGCTGACATCACCTTAAAAATATTTGCAAAACTTGCGAAACGAAAAGAGTTTCGACTACAAAGCGTTCTGCCTGCATCCTGAAAGTTGCTGGCTAGACAAAGTGCAACACATTCCCAAGGCCCTCCATTATGCGCCAAAATGGCTTCACGGCCTGGCTACCTGCAGTTTCACGGAATACCTCTCACAATGAAAAACACACCCTATACTCAGCCGCGTCAAATTGACTATTCATCGAACTTCAGATCTTCAAACGTTGATGACTCACAGCTGACATTAAGGCTCTTCCATCTCGTGCGCTAAATGCAGTCGAAAATGAGCTTAAATCAACGGTATAAGAGGATATGGAGAACGCATTGTGGATTCAACAGCTCAGAATGGCCGTTGCCGCGACAGAACTGTTAGAAGCAACTGCAGGCCGCCGATCTAGTTTGGTAGGACGGCGCGTGCTCCAATGACCGGCTTGTTTGACTCAAGTCTAATGCTGAAACTTGGTTCAATTTAGATCTGACGACCCGTTTACCGTGACGGATTGCTTCACTAACGAGACTACAATCAACTTAGCTGTCCGTCCATAACGGGGTACTACAGTCTACTGACTAAAGTGTTTATTTATTTAACAGAAACGGGGCTTTGAAGGGAGGCTAGGAGACTGTAGCTGCAAATAGCCTGCGCCAGTTGTGCAAGTGCATGGCCCAGTTTAACGGATTGAGCCGAAAGGTCATATAACCGTTGGAGAAGAACATCTATAAGCCCTTTTAATTGAACAGTAGAGCTCACATTGCCGATTTATTGGCGCCCGCCATATATCACGAGAGACAATGAGTGTTATGCAAGAAATTCTTCCATGTGTCGACGCCGATCGCTGCTTTAGTTTTAGTAAAAGTAAAAACTAAGGTGCTGTAATTTCCTCAGATACGAATCAAAGTTTTAGTGTTTGTGACCCACGCCGAAAATAAAAAAGGCCGTTTAAGAAAGATCTGATAAAATTGGTTTACGTATATAATATTAAACAAAGAGTTCTTTGGAAGTACAATAACTAGGTCATTAATAGCATGACCCAAAATCCATGCCATAATAATCATAACAAAATCCCGCACGCTACCCGTTCTCCATCGATCTGACCCAGATTTCCCAAAGCTCACAAACCGGGAGATTCTGGAGCGTGTGGAAACCAGCGGAGCGCGTCAGGGCCTAAACTCAGAAATTCTTCGTTCAAAGTTCGTATCCTGCCGTCCCGTTCACTCAATTATTCAATATCAAAAGAGCGAGAAAGACTGCACAACACGAACTTCGAACGATGACATTCGGAGTGCAATCCCTGAGCACAGCTGTCGAGGCGAAATGCGAAACGATTTGTCAGCCGGGCGTGCCCCGGTCTGCGCCCGCGCCGTATTTGCACCACAATGGGAACAGATAAATTGATACGGTCAGCCTCAGAAGCTTATCGTTTGCGTAAGTAGCTGGTAACTGACTTCGTAGCAGTAAGTTGTCAATATTGTTTTAGATGTGTAAATCAAGGGATAAGATGTAGATATAATGAGAATTTTCGAGGTTGAGCTAATCCAAAAGAAGTTGACGCCATAAGATATACAAGGTCAGAGCACTCAGAACGACTGCTCTGACCACTCTGCATCATTACGCAGAATGGTCATGGTTATGGGTTGATCTGTTCGGTCTTTGACAAGTCGCTGCCTTCGTGACAGATTTCATAAAATCTAGCCATCTTGTTAGTTGATAGATCTTTCGGATCAATCGAAAACTATTCCAGATTCTCATAATAAATGTCATAAATTTGCATTCATAGTAAGTACCACGTCCTATATAAATAGAATCTGTTCTGTACCGGTTGCAATTGATTTGACCTCCACGCTCCCCTCGCTGATGGATGAATAGTTTAGCAACTGCGGAACAAGCATTGTTAGCTAAATTTACGTCTCTTTAAAGCCGTTATATTTTAGACCATTGCCGTTACGTTCCTGGGGAAGTTTTCCATCAGATTGAATCGTCAATAAATTTCTAACCCATTCCGCCAATCTGAATTCTACAAAACATGAAACTGAAGTCCCGACGGATTGAATGTCATTTTAACTTATTTTATCTTACATATATTAGATACAGGAAATCAAAGTACACAGAAAAATTAAATCGCACTCGCCTGTGTACTGACCGAGAATCGAACCCGGCACCTCTGGATTTCCGGCCCAGTGACTCAACCATTCGTCCACCGTACACTCAGAAAACGCCCTCAATTCTGCTATCTACCTTGAATTACGTATCTTTTCTGTTTTAATAGGAATTATTTTATCTTATTCGTACACACCTGCAGGGCTACCATTTCTCTCCAACTTCCAATGAAACAAAACCCTGCTCATATGTTGTTCAGAATGTAATTGATCCGTGGATATACTCCCGAAAAATGCACGCATTGCAACGATATGAAGCGGGTCGAGTGGGAGCGGCGCGTCGCAATGCAGGTGCGACCCAGATTGCAGCCTGGCCCTTTACCAGCAGGGTTCGCGGGTCATGCCGCATAGAACAATGAATCGGCATCGTAGGCTTAAGGCGCGTTATGTTACGGGAGGCGTACAACTTGAGCCGACCTATGAAGTACGAGACGCGACTGATAACCTTCTCCGCACATCACCATCACGGCTCTCAATTACGTTGTAGGCCTATAAACTCTATCAAGGCATCATAAACGCAGTTGTGACCTACATTTCGCCCTTCCACGGCTAACACAGGTTTCGCGAATTACACAACGCATTTTTTTTATCAATCTGCCTACCACTGCCAGGCGCAAGTGTGATATAAATTTCTGCTGACCACTTTGGTCGACTAGCACAGGGCTGGAGCGGACTGTATGGGATAGAAAAATATTCTACAAACACTAAAAAAGACTATGGCTTTGCACTCAGCATCTGATCATGATGCTGCTAAGTTTTATGCCCAAACTAATTAGGTTTGTTTAAATTATCTTTAGTGTAGTTATCTATACTTTGAGCTGCGTCGCCTTTGACATTAGTTCTGTTATTTGATAACAGTTGTCATACATTTTTATGTTTTAGGAAACATCTAAAATCGAACACATTAAAAACAATGTAATCACATACCTAATTATGTTCTCCACTTAGTTCTTCGCAATTTGGAATTATACTATATTTTTTTCAAAAGCTTGTTTTGCATACTGTTAAATACCATAGTTAAAACTATTTTTAAGTTGATGGAAGGGAGGCTAATACTGTAACAATTGTTTTATTTTGTAGCTGGCCCACAATTGACTTCAGTAGCTGATGGTAAGTGACTACGTAGTCAAATATGTGGTAGTTGTTTTAATAACGTAGTATGAATTCCCCATGGGCGTCAATTCGAACGGTTGCGTAAACAACGAAGAGCCGGCAGAATTTACATGAGCGAACGCAGTGCACC
The DNA here is from genome assembly GCA_947034925.1 of Eudemis profundana. Taxonomy (NCBI): domain Eukaryota; kingdom Metazoa; phylum Arthropoda; class Insecta; order Lepidoptera; family Tortricidae; genus Eudemis; species Eudemis profundana. Next base: position 19,240,271 of record OX344805.1, on the reverse strand, counting down.
CAGCGACCCACTCTAACTAAATGTAATTAGGTCAGCTCTCAGTCCTCGGAAAATAAAACTCGCCTTAATAGTGTTTTTTGCTCGAATGCAGCAGAACCATAAACCATGTGGTTCATTAAACTCAGCGTGGGGCAATATGTGTCAACGCTAATGAACTCCCGTGCTCACGATAACGGTCGCAGACACGTCAATCCGCGAGATCGACGTGAAAACCCAGATAGTGAAAACGAGAGGTTAAATGACGTAATGTTTACGCTGGAAAATGAGGAAATGCTCAAAATAATGAAAACGTGGACTCATAACTATAAAATCCATTAGAAAAAGCCTCACAACATAAATATTATCTGTAAATAGGTCAAACATTTAACAGTTACAGCTCTCGATGACGTTTCAACTTGGTCTTTACACTAACTATGACGACGCACTGAAAAACGCTTTCCTTTACGCGGCTCCTGAAAAAGTACTAGGCGAGCATGAGTGGCGAGCAGTTATTGTTATCAGCGATGGCGCCGGAGGGCGGAGTCGCGGGGCGGGGGCGGACGGCCTTATCGTGACGTCGCGCGCATCTGTGCTAACTACAGCGTCGATATCTTATCGGCCACGACACTCGAGCGCAGCGATCCTTGTCACAACGCTACTGCTGCTCGCCTATGGGATCCTGGTACACTTCATGAAATTTCCTCAAATTTCAGCGGAATTCTGTAATTTTACGTAAATTAGGTGAAATTTAAATAAACGCGTAGATTTAAAACGTTTTTTTTTTCATTCCCTAGCAACTCTACTGACATTTACTAGCGTTATGTATTTACATAACAATATTATGAGATGTGTTGACAATAACAATGTAATGTAAACCACATTTATCATTTAAAGAAGCACCTGTTATATAAATAACGTGACTGGAAACAAGCAGATATAATCGAAATGAGAAGACAATGAAGGGGCTATTAACAATCAGCACGCCAATTAACATCCATTGAAGAGTTCACGCTCACCGCACACCATGCCCTTCGGCAGGCTACTGACACTAAGCATAGCTTTTGGGAAATATTATCACAGGTGTTCAACACCACGCGGACTAGAAAAAAAGGAGCTATAAATAGACATCGCTGGGACGCAACGATGCAACATTACACTTCCGTAGAGTGTGGGCGGAGATAAGCGGTTTCGGAGATAACGGAGTTCAGTTCAGGGGCAACAAGTGGCAACAAGACAAGGTTGTGAAAAATACATTACATATTCAAATTCATATTTAAAACAACCCATATGTTCGCCGCATTGGCTTTCCTGTTCGTGTTCACACACCTTAAACGGAATAAATCGCAACTTTTTATTTCAACCAGTGATAATAGCGGAAACCGAAGACAATATCGAGTACGTATTTTTTTCCTAAACTGAGAGTTTGTCGGTGGATGATAAAACAACGGACGGGACTGGCGGTAATTACCGTCAACGTGAAGGTGAACACACAGCGATAAAGCGGCGGTGGGCTGCAAACATCCGGCGCTTACCGACACGGTATTTGTCTCTGGCAATCACGGCATATAAAATCCAAAGAACCAACTATAACATCCAGAAATCTTCGAGCTATATAAGGAGTGTGGTGCCGAGGCTATAACTTGGCAACTTCGTTGGTGACACTCACATGTGTGCTTTTTGTTATGTGCAGCCTTAACTACTTACACAGGTTACCGCCAACACGAACGACTGGCTGCGGAGGCTGCCTCCGTCGGTCGCCGTTCGGTCACCAAAGAAGTTGCCAAGCTATAGTGAATTGGCGACATCCTGTAGACCTGGCCCGTTTAATGGCTCAATTGAGACGAAGTTCTGAGATGGGTTCTGAATACGGCAGATGCTGAGGCGGAAGACGATAAGATGGCCGACGACCCGTTCCCTAACCTATGATGTTCGCATCAGTACACAACGTTAAAGCTGGCCACTGGTTTAATTACAGAAACTATTTATATGATAACATTGTTTGTACATCGCAATTTACAATCCGTCGTTGGAGATTACAACAGCTTCTGTCTTAATTCATTACTTCTTTTTTTTTCTTATTCCACATTACTACGTCAGCAGAGCATTATAAAATGTAAAGAATGTTTAATACGAAATGTTTGGTAATATAATAATCTCTTAAGTGGTTTTAATAGTCACGTAAACAGCGACGGTTTCTTTTACTGCGATAGCGGCAAATCTTTATAGGCGGCATTAAATGGGGAACATTATGTCAAGCATCAATCGCTTAGTGAGTCGGCTGCGGAATTTAAAATACTTCGACTGATAATAGACTGTATCCAAAGGAATGATGATTCATTACAAACTTAATGAGCAACGCGCACTAATTCAAAATAAAAACGACTGAACAACGGAACCTGCTTTGTATCCACAGATTTCCATGTTTCTGGTAGATTTATATAGCGGGGCGATAGAGTTACGATGTGGCGAGGATACGGGCTGGCGCACGATAATAGACCGCTTGGGCAGTCAATTAACGCCTCATAACCGAAGCCAGGTGTCCAAACATGGCGCACGCCCGACACGTGAAGCAGTAAGTTCAAGGGAGCTAAATACAACAAACATAGACAAACATCTAGAGACCTACAGTATATCGTTGGTAATAGTATTTCGGTCACTTGTGTTAATAGACTTCCGCTGTAAATGCCATTACTCTGATTTAGAATACGAGGCGGATGCAATTTGCTCTGTCTCTGCACTGGCGTGACAGAAGACGCTTCCAAGCGCATCCTTTCGCAGCAATGACACCCTAACAGAAGGCAATACGGACTAACTTCCCTCAACCGAAAATAGCTTTACAAGGACAATCAGGAACAGTGCGGTTATCTCGTTCGTATTATAGGTCGACCGCCCACATGTTGAGGACGTCGTGTGGAATAAGAAAGCTTCATTATGATGATATCATTGAAATGCTAATACGATTTTAAACGTGACATTAAATATTATTATCAGTTTCATGACGTAAAGTAAAATACTAGATGATATTAAATAATCTTCGTCGATAGTCAGTTGTTGTAAGAACCTGTTTTACCTAATTGTGGTAAAAGGTTTTCACAAGATTAGATCCGGCTTAGTGGTCAGACAGTACAGAGGTGAGAACAATCCACCAATGTCGGTGGGAAACCACCGAAGTGCGCACAGTAACTTTCATCCCAATTCAATGTCACCTCGTTTTTACAAAAGCGGAAAAAACTTGATCATAAGATAAATTTGGAGTTGTAAACCAGACGTGTCACCTTTCACTTGGCCTTTCTAACGTCGGAAATATAAAGATTAGTCGATGTCGTTAATTATATCGATCGATAACTACCCAGAGGTTGTTCAACTAGTGACCCACATGAATAAGTATGCAAGTGAGTTCAATATCACTCGTTCTGTACCTAACAGCAATATACGTGACACAATCAATGTCATGATGTGATCCTGTCTCGTCTATTTGGCCAGTCTCATTTGACTGAAAAGATTGATATAAGTACTACCAAAATTGTCCAAGGAGAACGAGGGAGTTCTTGATCATCCACGGACGATGTGTTTTCTGGTTCACATTTCATAGCAACAATACATAAAGCCATTTTCTACAGCCTTGGCACGAAGCTTGAACACCTACTGGCCTAAATTGGAAAGCCAGTCGAGCGCAGCGTTGGCAACGTCACCACCGACCACTAATGACATGTCGATGATGTGCTGACGTACCACCACAACGATGACTCAGGCGGGTAATGCTCAGAAGATCACGCAATATAGTCTCACGTTTAATAATATGTTGTAAAGGTTACCCATTAATATTGCCTGTTTGAAATTTCAATATAATTCCATCAGTGTCGTGTTAAGTTCTTCAGTAAATACCGTGAGACTTTGTTTCTAGCAAGTGAAAACGAAAAGCGTTTAAATATCGGGTTGATCTTTTCGTACGTGCAGGGGTCGAGTCGAAGCGAAAGCGAGAACGAACCAAGAGATTGAGCACATATTTCGACGGAAAAGCGGAATAAATAACAGGACGTGTCACAAACTAACTAAAGCCTCGGCCGACAACGAGCAAAATGATATAGAACCTTGTGAAATCAAGTTTAATACTTACTATTGAATGGCCTGAAAGGACAAAGCGAGTGAAAGTGCAGAGGGCTCAGACCTGATAGCTGATGAAACAGCGCGCATGACGCAAGCTTTTATATGCAATACGGTATCCTTTACTAAAATTTAATTGCCCAACTAATTACGAGGAAACCTTGGTTTTTGAGAGGCTTCGTCTGCGTAATTAACGCGCTTTACCATTAGTCCGAGCCAAACTTTTCCAACCTTAACTAACCGGCATTGATGGATGTGAATTTGAATTTTCCAACAAGGCTAGGAAAGTAGAAAGCGGCTAATTAGTTAATTAACTACACCATAAAGCAGAGGAAGTGACGTTCGTGTGACATGTCTAGAATATAAAACTAAGCGACTTGATTTGGAGACCTTACCAAATCTCAATGGTCACGTTACGCTGTCGAAATCGCTTGTGTCAGTTATGATTATGTCCAGAGAAGTATGCAGCGCAATCAAACGTACAAAGGGGTCTATCTCGCGCCGGTTGCAGCAACCGTTGGACCGTTTGTTTTGGCGTGACGCGTTGCAACATTGCGCTAGATTGGAATCTCAATTACCTCGCTGCAACGGTAATAAATTATCACTACTCAACGTTTAGTACTAGAAAATAACATCTGATGCTGGAACGGAGCAAAGTGAAAGAGGTTTCTATTGGGCGTGCGCCCTGGCATACTTAACCGAGCCGTAGGAGGCTTGTCCTTTTAAAATTCAGTGACTCATCAAGTGAGCATAAGTTTGCGGTTCTTATGATGCAAATCTCAGAGAGCGAATTTATGAACATCCCAGAATGAGGAGATTAGTAAGCGTAGAGACTAGAGTTCGTCGCTGCATCACTTTGCATAATAAGGAACATTGACGTCAGCATTAAAACTTGTTTCCAACATGGCCGCTTTCTGCGGAACTTTACGAATTTATGAAACCTTCCACAGAACTCGAGGAACCAGCGGTTACTTTTAACAGCTTTCATAAACTTGACAACGCGTTAAAAATTAACGGTAAAAAAAAACAAACTGTATCTTTTACACACATTTTGTTTACAAGGTTGGTTAACCGAGAATATAATGACTGTACACATGAGAACATAATCAAGGTATAATTAAAAGAAAATTATGGAAATGATACGATGTTTTCCTCGGCGAACCGGGTGGGAGTGTAGAGGCTCAATTACAATAACCGTGGTGATATGACTCCCATGTGAATGAGAACCTTGCGATGGGCTACAGCAAAACACAGTAAGTACATGTGAATTCTATACACACTTAATGCGTTTTAATATAGAACGATATGACTGAGTGGCACCTGTGCGTGGGAAGCTCTCGCAACGTTTTGGACGTAAAATGGAACTGAATTGCTTTATTTACTCATATTGTGATAATTTATGAATAAGTTATTACTTTATTACTTACTACGTTTTTTAGGGTTCCGTACCAAAATGGTAAAAAAGGAACCCTTATGGTGCGACTCTGTCTGTCTGTCTGTCTGTCCGTCTGTCACAGCAAGATATCTCAGGATCTACTGATGCTATCGACTTGAAATTTGGAATAGTGTTAAGAACCGCTAACCCGAGCTTATAAAATGTAAAAAAATCTTGTAACCTTTTTACTTTTTTTTTTAAAGGGGTCCGTAATGAGACTTTGCAAATTGAAAGTAGGGCTATTATATCGAGTGAGGTATCAAATGAAAGGGCTTAATTTGTAGATTAAAACAGTATTTTTGTATTTTTTTTAAATAAGTAGTTTTTGATTTATGGCGAAAAACGTTAAAAAAAATACCGTTCCCCCCCTATTATCTTCGAAGTTACTGAACAGAAAAATCTGTAATAATTACCAATTATTAATGTCATCCTATATATTACAGGAAAAATATAACGGTTTTCCTAACTTGCACTGTTTTTGAGAAATTTGCAAAAATCTTAACACATACTTATTTGCTCCTACTAAACTAATCGCCATATAGTTTTTCTTGAACTATTCATGTATCTACTTATGAGTTTGTACGGAACCCTCGGTGCGCGAGTCCGACTCGCACTTGGCCGGTTTTATTTACTAAGCTTCAACCAAACTGACTCAACTTCTGATGCCGGCTTACGTTCATCAACTTTCTGGGTACATTGAATTGAGGGCCACAATTAATTGGGCAAAGCGTGCAAAAGAGCTATATCTATATCGACAATAATGAAACCATATTTATATGTGTGACATGTTTTAGGCTTTGCATTTCATTAGATTTAAACAGGCAGGCCTAATCTAAACTACAAACTTTTGAGTTTAGCAGACTTTCTGGAAACCCACACAGAATCATATTTGGAAAAACAAAAATACGCATCGAGAAATTAAAAATCCTTTCGTGTGCGATCTGCAATAATAATGGATGGAATGGAAAATACGGTTAAATCCTTAAAAGCCAATAAACGGCAATTGTAATAAAACTAAACTCCGGGGCGTTGCAGCTTTGAAGTAAGTTTAATGGCCATTGCCGTTTCCGCAATTATCCAACTGCGCTCATAAATATCAGTTCCTTGTTTGATGTTACAGTCCAGGGGGCCTACCTCTCCTGTTCAGCTGTTTACTACAAACGCGAACTTTTTACAATGTCCTGTCCCAAGTAACAAGCAAAAACACGACTGTATCGGATTTAGAGATTTGCTGTTCTCGGGAACATTGCCCAAAATTTCTCATACAACTTCGGAATATTCTTCAACGTCAACAACGTATTCGATTAATATAATTTCATGTAGTGTATTCATACGATGACAAATTTACTGATACCATATACTTCTCAGAGAAGATTCATCCCTCAGCAACTACTGGTACCTACAGACAGCAAATAACGGACTATGAAAATTCTCCTTAGATTTCCATATGTTATGGCAGCAGTGGGACGCTCTCAGAGGTTGTATGAATAAAAAAACCATAAAAATTATGTGCCAGCCAAGGGAAAAAATCTTGCAATTAACGTGGCAATCCTCTACCGCCCTCGACTGCACTTAACTCAACTAACAGGGTTTTGACATAGAATATTTATACTCTTTGCTGTATGGCTTTGCCTTGACACGGCAGAATGGCTCGCAGCGGTTTTACGATCCGTTTATTACCGGGACGCATGAACTTTCCTAACAAGCTATAAAACTTGCTACTAAGCGTGCCATAAACGATATAGCCAGCGGACTATCAAACTTGATTTGCAAAATGACAAGCCTGTTTACCTTCTACATTTTTGTTTACCAGAAGACACACTCATGAATCAATCACGATTTTTCCAAGCGTTTGATTGCTTACGAATGTTGCCAACGATTAGTTGAAGTATACAATGCTAGGAAAATCGAGATAAGTCAAGCCTTTATTCGACACACGCCAATTTTATAATATCGCCTAAACTTGTCCCTAATAGAAACAAATATGATGTCTCAGATGTAGAAGGTCTCAGTCACACGTGCAGGATATGTGTGACGGAGCGTAGACAATGGAGGCGATAACGTTAGTCATGCGTTCTTGTACAGTGAAAGGCAGACCAGCCGCTAATAAAAGAACCACCTATATACCTTTGAAATATGTATGAAACCAAGCCATTTTAGCTTAGGAGGGCAACAGAGGTCGTTTGGTGTCCTTTAAAGGGGACAGAGCTGGTTCACTGGAGATGCAAGAACAGGTTGGAGCCGACCGTTACACAGCTGACGCGCAGTTAGACGCTTAGATTAGGATCCTAGCGAAAAAGGTATTACGTCTCATCATGTTACTACAGCAGTTAAGCCCTGACGTCCCTAGAATATTTTCAAAGATCAAGATCGCAGCTTTACGATTTTTAACCAATCCATGTCTGAGGTTAAATATAAAAACGGAGAAACTCTTTCCTCAGTCTAGAAATATCGAACGGAAACATTTTTCGGAGATGGTATTTTAGTAATTAAGGCATGCCGGGAACGATCCTGAGTCACCATTTATTCCTAAGCAATAATGATAGCTGTATGAGTAGGTACAGTCAGCTTCAGAGATAAGTAACCCCCCCCCCCCCCCTCGTACATTCGTAGTATGGCGGGGGGTATACTTATCTTGTACGTAAAATGTGTCTTATCATATCATCATCATACTGGCCCACTGGATCCACTCTTGAATGTAGGCCTCTTCTCTCTTCTTCCATTCCTGGCGATCTTGTGGCCGATTCATCCAGTCCCGTCCTCCGTGTCGTCGAATAAGTCGTAGTTGTGGTCTTTTCAATATAGATTAGTGCAAATAACGTAAATCTTAGTATCAAGCAGTTTACAGACTTAAATTGCGAAACCTGCTCGATTCGTTTCAGCATTTCGTCATCTATCGTTACCGTTAAATGCGCATAAAACTTTATCACCGAAAAATTATTTTACGAAGATAATTAGATCCTTTTATTGCCTTTTTATATTGGGTTGTAAAATAATAATGCCGATGGAGTTTCAGACCGCAGTTGTCTGCTAAGGGATATGAATTGAGCCGCCTTATAAGGGCCATGTCTGCCAACAATAAAAAATAGAGCGCGTCGCGCCGTGCGCGCACGCATCCAATAAGGAAAAAGAGCTGCTGCTATTGTGTGCACCAGGGTTCACACAACGGGGCACGTGATTTTAGAGTTATTCATATATGTGTATGCCTCGTGAGACACTTTCTTTGTGTTAAATGTATCTACGGGCGGGACACTAGAATGTACCGGAGACCTCTGACGTGTTTAGTCAGCAAGAGACGATTAAACACAATGAAAAGGTTCTTTCCTAATTGCGCAGTTGTGTGTACATCTGTAATCAGAACACATTTGAAACTATTTCGGCATTGACTTCAACCAAATTGGTTCAACCAAAATGTTTGATATAATTAACTGCATGAAAACCTTTATAAGCTTTTACGAATCTTGACTCCAGTCACTATTTAAAGAGAAAATCTTTGTAAGATACTGGGAAATCCCGACTCGATGCGTTGAATCATGATAATTAATCAACAAACATTACATGCTCTATCTGACAATAAATTACTCAGTCGTAACACAACAGTGCGCGCATCGCATAATCCCATTCCATTACAACTGGATGTTATCAGTCTTGATATAACGCGATTTCAGATAGCTCGAGTTAACGCTTTTGTCGGTGTCCGTTTATTGTTTTATCATTTTATGAATATTATCGAAATTAGACGCGGAATTTTTATAGGGGATTTCACAAGCATGTTATTTTTTTAACCATTAAAATGCATATTCGACGCCATCGTGATGATATGTGAGCTTACAAACTTAACGTATCTAATTTTTGTTAGATCTCTAACAGAAGTCTCGTTGGAGCCGAAGATTGGCCTACCGCAGTAGTGACTCACTCCGCGATTGCGCCGCGTGGCCTTGAGGCCACCAGTAGGTGGCTTTAGCCAGTGACCAGAAAGAGCACGCGTTAGTACGCATTATGCGATAGAAAGAGACGATCCGAACGACAGTTTTTGTTAGAGTGACAAGGTTCTGGCCGTAGTAGGTACTAATACTTATTCTGTGCGTAGGCAGGAATGATATTAGGATGGAGAGACATTTACCTAGAAGAATCGAGTATCATAGTATTCGTAGTATCACATCTCGAGGCAGCCCTAGGTCGAGCGATAGCAGACGGGTCGTCGGCCGCGACATGCGCAGTGCCCCGCGCCCTCAGCGGAGCTCCCGTGCTGCGTACGCGACAATAATGCTTTATGGCTGATTGATGTCTGCCACCATCATTTTTCACTACATCTACATGAGGAATACTTGATTTATTTGGCACAAGCGCGGCAGTACTGAGAAAGGGACTGTTTACAGACATTTCTTAGACAAAAGACATAAAATAGAAGTTCTGACGGATAATCTTCAAAGTGAGGTAAAATTCAAAATGAAATTTAGTCACAAAGAAGTCAATCAACAAGATAGACAGTCCCATTTACATTCAGGTGCAAGAAAGATTGTAATGTTAAACCTGTCATAGGTACATTCACAGTCTGGCAAGGCGGTTACTTTTCTCTGCAGCTGACCTACCTGTACCTACTCTTAAGTATGCTAGTGAAGAATATATCCGACTGTGGATAGCAAAATCAAGTGGCACATTGCCTAATAACCACTGGAATGGGCTAGACGACTAAAAAAAACTGTTTAGTACGTCAGTTAGATTATTAAAAAATATTGTACCTACACGTATTTTTTCTTTTGTTTGACAAACAAAAAATGACGAGGATAGAGTGCTTAGATGTTTCGAGTGACGTCACTCCTTGGTACAATTTTCACCTAGGAGTGTCGTCACAAGCCCCCACTCCAGAAGTTTGATGATCTATAGCTTTGTCGATTTTTAATATTCTCATAAACCAAAAAATACGTGTCCCATATTTTTCTATAATCTAACTGACGGACTAAATAGAATTATATAGTTTTAACCCAGTCGTCATCCCTATTAGACCAATATGACAGGTACAGACAGGCAGTGTAGTACTAATAAAATAGTTCCAAAGCTTGGAATCATTGAGAAATTTCTGCCTTTCTTTTGTTACTAGAAAACGATACAATAGACTAAATCTCATAGTCATTACGAAGTAATTTGTATGCTCGACTAGGCGGCAGATGTAAACAATTAAAGATAGTACTCCACAGGAAATGAGAGATAATGTAATCAGCTATTATTGGTAATGAAAACAGAATGAATCACTCTATTTACACGAATGTTAATTTGATGTTGCGATTATTACATTATAAATTTCTTAAGAGTAAAATTCAAATTGAAAGTTAGACTGTCAGAAAGATTTTAATCAGTCTCAAGAACATACACACATTACATTCATTAGGACATTAGGTCCTTACCGGCTCACCACTTTTGATAATTTCGTATGGTAGTTCAATGATGTTAAAGTGGGAAGGCATATGGAAGTGAACCTATTTCTACGAATTTGTTTTGTTGTTGTTGATGAGTTTTTGTTTGTGCTAAAGACAAGACATTATTTTTTAATTCAAAGAGGTTACGATATTTCGCTTTGATAAGACTAGCGATCGAACAGATGCAAATGTTTATCATTGACGGGACTCTTAATAGCCGTACGAAATGGGGGCATGTAGGATGGAACCATTAACATGCTCAAATCTACTTCAACAAATGTTTTAATATTGATACAAATATGTCCGACTTGCCTTTATAGCACTAATATACACATTATAAAGGCTGTATTAGCTTTTATGCTGTATGTGTCCTGCCTGGAATCAGCTGATTCTTAATGAAATATAATTTTCTCTATGGTGAAACTCTTTGCAGTGGGTAGGTAATTGCAGTAAGTATTTGTGCTGAGTAATAACTCAACATTAGCTGAATGCAAGTGACGGGTCCGCGGGAAACAGGGGTGTCGCAGATGATCGCTATTTGCGTACATCCGCCGCCGCCCCACGGGTTAATGTCTGCATACGTACCTATTCTCTCAACTTTATATACCAATGTCCAATTCAGTATGTCTTTATTGTGCACAAAAACAAAAGATCATAAAAACTTATAAAATCTCAAACACCATAATAAATAGTAAACAACAGTCGGTTTTATTGCTAATAAGCAATCTCCAAAGGCGTAAAATAAAAGTAGAAGTCAATAGGTAGTGAACAAGTGTGTCATTTAATTCAGCAAATCCGCTGCTTTGCTTTTATATGTCTGATGTACTTTTGTCCCCAACACAGGTCTCAAAAGGAAATTAGATGTAGTAAGTACCAACAAGATATATCAATAACAGCCAAAAATATGCATGTTATTCCCCATTTAGGTGTGTTGTTTTATTTCCTATGTTATCGGGCTAGTTAGGAGACGAGTGTCGAGTGAGTGTGATATACATATACGTCATTTGCCTAATGCTTTAGAGTACTATATTAGGTAGATACCTATCAAAAGAAATATGGTCGGTCAATAAATGCACATGTCTATTTTATCCATAAATTATTAGTCATTTTGTATTAGGTTTGGTGTGATTAAATACTGGTTCCTGCTGCATGGTAAGCTAGGACTTTTATAAGATATCATGAACAATTAGAAAACTATGTAAGAGGCATAATATGTCCAATAGTAAGCAATCATATGCTGCCTAGGTGTAAACTAATTTATTAAGGAAACACAAAATTCCTGGTCCCTATGGACAGCTGCAGTGGATTCATGCATATACAAACAATAATGATTAGACAGATATCAAGTCTTAAGTTCTTCTTCATAGACATAGTGTTTGGCTGGTTGATATTTCCCGCGCATAGTTCTGAATATTTATAGCCACTTTGCCATTGTGGCCCATTATGTGGAAATGTACCCCGTTCTACTAGCAAAAGTAATAATATTCAGTGCTTGTTTTGACTTTAATCAACACAAGACCTTTGATGTAAGGATTCTTTTAAGTAATACTTATGTGAAAGTTGAATTTCTATTCAAAAATGGAATTTAAAAGTGACCAAATTCACTGGAACAGTGTATATAACAACATTTGAACCCCATTTTTTATGTATTTAACATTTACCTATACAATACAATATTCTTTATTGTTATTGCACACCAAATCAAAAGAGCATAGAAATTTAAATCTAAAACTGCATTATTATTAAATGGTAAACAACATGTGGTCTTATCGCTAATAAAATAAGGGATCTCTTCCAGACAATGTTAAGGTAGTAGAGTTGGCTCAAAATAAAAGCAGACATGAGTATATCTACTAAAACAATCAAAATAGAATCCGAAAAGATTAAAGCATGTCTCATTCATGAATTTTATAAATTATAAACTAATAGGTATATTAAAAAATGTATACTATGCATGTTTTTACAATTAATTGTGTATTTTCCTGTTTATATGAAGACTCGGCCAATTAATAATATTATTCCAAGAAAGAGAAACAATAAACATACTACATTCAAAGGAATTATGTTAGTAATAGTAAGGCACATAACGCAACCTCAGTGAAAGTTTACCCTAAATGCAATCATCCAAGAAGTGCAGTCTAAGTGCAACTCCGTGCAATCGCTTATGCAAATAATCCCCTAATGCTTGCATTAGCCAGTTAACTAGCAAGGAATTTCATTCAGGCAAGCAAATTCCACAAACTTGTATCTGTCCGACAAGAAGACTATTTGCTTTTAATAAGTTTGTTACCCTGTGGGATAAATTACTTAGGGTGAACAATTTCGCTTCATCATTCACATTGTTATTGGAACAATTTAGGAAAATCCATAACAAACCTTTTTAGATTGTGGTATTATGTACATTGTTGTTTTATCTAATCAATTTGTATCTTGTTTACATATTTTAGTGTTTCGTAACATTGGACTGTTATGAGTCAGGGGTTTAGACAATATCTAAAAGTGTATTGTTTGAAGTCATGAGGTCTTGTGAGGAAATATCGATCATTCAGAGACTTAAGTGTCTTTGTCATTGAAGGACTGTGGAATTAAGTTGCAAATGCAGATAGTCTCCAAGCAGTTCTGACTGTCTTACCTTCAGGGTAGGCTTGCTTATTCGCGATGACGTCGATGATGAGCGCCGTGTGGTTGTAGAGCGGGCCCATGGCGCGCATGTCGAACTCCACACTGGCCACGTACGTCGTGTTGATCTGCGGCTTGGAGTACACCACATCCGCCATCTTTAGCACGTTCGCCATCTCCGAGCGCAGCGTGCGGCTGATGTTGCTGAGGAACGACTCGCCTCCGGGGCTCTCCGCCGCCACCGCCGCCAGCCCCAGCAGCATAACCGCTCCCCACATCCTCACTGACATCGCTGACAACCACACTACATAACCGAACACCGCCGACCACGACACTCCGCGCTCTGATCTGATGATACTTTATCTCACTGTTTGCAAAACAAACACCGAAAGAGTACCCACTTTACTAAACATAAACACCACCGCACTAGGTCGATAGCGCCCGCCCCGTCGCGATGGCAGACGATTTACACCGACACTCTCGTCGTAGATTACGAAATGGGAGACTAGACTTTATTATTTGAGCTGTTTATGTCACGATTTACATGATTTTGTAAGGGATCCTTTGTTTCAAAACGGGACTCAGCCGCGACTCGATCCGTACGGTCGATGAGCGTGCGGCGAGTGTGACTGACAGAACGGAGTGAAGTTGACACCGCGCCGCAGTTCAGTCAGTCAGTCAGCGAGCGAGCGGCAGGGTTGCCATCCCCAGAACTTTTTTCTCGTAAAAGAACAGCTATAAACAAAAGCTTCGTCAGTGGCTTCGTACTTTGGTTTTCGAACCTCGTTCATGCAAAACGAAGAGATGGAAGTGTTTTTGGTAGGTTAGCATCAAGTGGTCAGAAACGCAGGTGGTCTCAGCGTGAACTCACCCAAAAATTACTTGGGCAAATCTGCAGATCGTCGAATATGCAATCGGTATTTGAAGCAACTCGTTACAAAATCATTTCGTATACTGTCATATTATCAACTCGTCTTAAATGCATGTGGTCTAAATAGCTGGTCGCCCACGAAGCAACTCGTCTTAAATCCCAGATAACAAACCTCTATTAAGTGTTAAACGCTTTATACATTTTTAGACGAGTTGCTTTATTGGCCAATTACTTTTTTGCCGTAATGCGAATTCGTCTAGATGATTTAAAGACAAATGGCTAAAGAGACTTGTTACATCTCGGAAAAACCACTTATTTGTCCAGTTGATTTTGTGACGAGTTGCTTCATATACCGATTACGTATTTGACGGTCTGTAGATTTTCCCAATTGATTTTTGGGTCAGTTCACGCTGTGGATCACTTGCGTTTTTGACTACTTGATACTAACCCCTTTTGGTGCACACCTCATAAAGGTTACAAAACTTCCTATGTCAAAACTTCGTATATAATTGTACGAGCCAGGTGATGTCCCCGTATCTCGTACAGCAAACCACAAATCTCGTATGTTAGTGGGGACCTCGTACAGCTGGCAACCCTACCGAGCGGCGAGATTGATTTGAATGTATGAGTGAATGGAGGTAGACGACCGGTTTCGCCCCACTAACATTTTGGTTTATTGTTCAGTGATGCCGCTAGAAAAAACCATACTCCCCTTTAGATAAAAATATATGTATTTAAAAGATTTTGATGAATGTAACTATAATCTAAAAATATATATTTTTGATACGTACGCTTCAGCTTTTTAAACATTTTTTGGGTTAAAGAAAGGAATAGCACTAGAATAACTTATTTTTTATTCGTTCATTTGTTTTGTGCTGCCAAACCAAGAAGGCCCCTAAAATTTATAATTACGTAAAATTATTCAAAAAATAACTAAGATGTGTAACAGGGATCGATATTTAGCTTTATTTTCTTGATGCATAAAAATATTAATTTAAATTACATAATTTTTATTGCAGTACGCTAGACCTACAACAGCAATTTGGGCCTAAGTACCTACACTCTTCGACTTACTCAAATTTTCCTCCTTTGAAATATACGCCCAGAACAGTTTATATTTCTTGAAACACTTTTAATAAAAAATTAAACACTTTTAAGCCACGCACAACATTTTCAGATTAAATGATATTACACAATATTAATTCAAATGAAGTTTATTTAACAATAGCCAACGTTATCCTTAAACTTAAACAACACTCATTTACACACGTACAAAATTTCATTGTCAAGACCATTTATTTATAATACTCTTTTTCTAAAATTAATCCTAATTTTATTATTTATTTAATCATTATTGCACAATACAAAAATAGTACAAATGGCGGACTTAATGCCTTATTCCCTACTCTATGATTTTGATTTTCTTTACATTTGACGGGAAAAGGATATGAAACAACTAGAAGTTATTTTAAATGGTAATTGGGTCGTTTTCAAAAAAGATGTCCGTAGTTAGGGCTTTATTAAACCAAGTGTTAACTTTTTCTTTTGTATAACGAATGTTAACCATATAAATTGTATGGTAACATTCGTTATACAAAGGAACAAGATCAACATTTTGCTTAATTAAGGCCTATACTCTGTCCTGTTAAGTATTTAAATAAAGGTAAACAAAAAAAACACGTGACTCGGCTCCTACAGCTAGTAGTATTGCGCCACAGATACAAAACGTTACTTTGATTGTCTGAACGAGCGGAGTCACGTGGTTTTTTGTTTACCTTTATTTAAATACCTAACGGGACAGAGTATAAGGTAAGGACATATTTTTCTGAAAACGACCCAATTAGTTCTTCCATCGCATTAATCAGGAATAAAGCTCAAGCAATATTCAATAGTACACTTTACTTCGAGCACAATATACAGGGTGGAAAAAATCTATAGGCCCAGGAGGGGAACTACCTTAAAATCCCTTAGTTAACTCATTTTACTTAAAGGAAACATTATTTTATTTTTAAAAAGAAACAAAATTCTATTCATACATTTTTTTAGTTCCCCTCCAAGGCCCATGGATTTTTTCCACCCTGTATATATACAGAGACATATTAAAGTAACTATAACAGAGCTATTACAACCCTGACTACCTATTCCATAAATCACATTCTCAGCCTTACAATAACAGAACAAGCAGCTGTAATAGAGTGTTAGTGTAGAAAACAAAATAGTATTGTAGTGTGACTACGATAACTTTGCAGAGTGGAACATGGCAACACCTCCATTTAATATTCACATTTTCATAGGAGGGCCAATATTCAGCGTTTTTACGGCGTTTTATTTTCATCATTATTGTCTCAGTAAATATTGTTCAAAAAAACGATGCCTAGAGTTAACTTTTTATGAAACGGAAAAACAGTCCCGAGTTTAAGTCTAGTTTTATCAAAATTGTCACGATTTGTCCTTTCGTTATAGTAAATAATCGGCGGACAACAATGATTGTCAAACCGCGCGGTCAAAACGCTAGGAGAATCGCCCAGGAATCTGACTTTCAAACGGAGGTGTTGTCATATTGCGCTCTGCAAAGTTATCGTAGTCGCACTCTACGTCTTAGATGGGAAACAACGTTGAATGTATGGAGAAGGCCCGCCGAATAGGATGCCATTTAGGTTATTGTTTTGTTCAATATATCTAACATATTTTTTTTTAGAGAGTAACACTGATATTACAATTCCCTGTTCTCTGATAAATACTGAGATTTCAATTTGCCTTCATCATTAACAGTTCAACACTATAAAAACTACTCGTATTTTATATTTCAACTGTGAAAACAATGGGTCCATATTGGGTGCATAAAAATTTAAGACAGAATGTTGCCTATCATAAAGTATCACTCGGCACTATTAGTTTTTTTATCGGAAATCGTCAATTTATCGGCATTGCTATAAAACAAACCAAGTAATGGTTTCCGCCGGATGACTTCTCCAAAATCGTGAAAAGTCCACGGATTCAGAAGAAAACAATCAAACAGTAGAGTCTGTGTGGAAAGAGAATAGGATTAATTTTGGGGGGCGCTGTAATGCTTTTCTACCGTATGTGCCGTATTTTCTGTTCTGTGGCCATACTGGTTAGGTTAATTCCGTTTTTCGCCACGCCTATTCTCTTTCCGCACAGACTCTACCTTATTACTTTAAATATTATGCAAGCAGACAAAATACCCCAAAAAAATCATTAGTGGTATTGTAAAGTTACCATAAAATGATAACATGCTATAACCACATTGAACGTAGTTCGCTTAACGATACACGTTTAGTGATATGCTTTGAGCTGTTAAGAAGCAGTTCACGCGCATACTTAGTATGAGGCCAGCACAACAGATTCTGCAGCTTAGGTTAGTGAATGACACTAAGATAAGCTGTCACAACACTAGAGTAGTTTGAGTTTGACATTCACTCAATGTCCATTTGATCGGTTACTTCCAGCCGACCAGCGCAGCGGTCTCGCTGATGTGTTCACCCTTATCAGTGACGGCCAAGAGCGCATCTCGCACAGTAGCGACATCTAACGCACGTTGATCCAACCCATCCACTTGTTGCAGGTTATTTAACACCTCCGGGGACGCGTTGAATGCAATCAGTTTCTGGTCCACGCTTTTGAATTTTTTCACTAAACGCTCCAACGCCTGTGAAATAAGATAGGTTCATCAGATTAACTTTGCTATTTCTTTATACAGGCGTGAGTATTCAAATCATAGACATCTAGAGTCTGTGCGGAAAGAGAATAGGCGTGGCGAAAAACGGAACTAACCTAGCCAGTATGGCCACAGAACAGAAAATACGGCACATACGGTACAAAAGCATTACAGCGCCCCCCAAAATTAATCCTATTCTCTTTCCGCACAGACTCTAGTGGTAAGGATAGCAAATAAGCCAATCTTTAACCAGTGACTTTTTACTTATTTACTCATGATATACAGTAAACGGCCATAAAGAATGCACATCGATCTTTGGAAAGAGGCAATCGGCTAATTTCGACTTCGTATAGCGATATCTTTGTCGCACGCACCATGACGTTTGTTTTGTCAGTCGTGGTTCAAATGCGAGAGAGTGCAGTCGCATATCCAAGTCAATATATATATAGAGTTGCTAAAACTTTTACAAAAATAAATTTGTACTATGGCATCTATAGGAAAAAAACGTAAGCCGTTACTTTGCCAGTCACGCGAAATTATCTACAATGTTTATATACCGTCACCGCAATATTACACTTTTTGTCGATCTTTAAACCTACTTTTAAATATGCTAGTAGTATAACATCAGTTGCTAATACTCAGTCAACCCCTTTTAGGAATATCGGCGTGAATATATTATGTATGTATATTATTTTTCCCCAACAAGCAATAATTAAATATAATTACATCATGTTTTACAGCTCTATATATTCCACGTGAAATCAAAACAAAACAACAATAAAGTACTTAGTTCTAAATTCAAATTCTGATGATCAATTAATCTAATAATTGATGTACATGGAAATTACCATTCGTTTGTATTCGGAAATGCGATGATTGCCGATGTGCATTCTTTACGGCCGTTTACTGTACGCCTTTTTCTATTAACCATACAACATGGTAGCGGACATCGATAAAGGCAATAAAGTAAAACGAAAAAAATTGTAGCCAGTGGCCAATTTCAAAAGTAAACTATGGTGTATCTACTCGGACGTCATGACGGGTAAATTTTAGTTTATTAATAAATTTGATTTTTATTCAACATCAGGACTTAACTTGGACATTGACCCCAGTTGAATGTCGATGTTCAATCTCGATGATTACGCAAATGGTAGCAGTTGATGCATGTTTGTGTGTTTACCTGTCGCGAAGCATCGTCGATAAGTGACAGCGCGCTGCAGTCTAACAGTAGAGGTGCATAAGGGCGTGCGACTGCCGCCGCCGTTAGTCGAGCCACCACGTGCTCCACGTTCAGGAAGATCAGCGCCAGCGTAGGCCGTACTCGCGTCACCTCCATGCTTCCCACCTATAGTCATGTGGTATATCATGTTATTTGTCATATTATGTCAGGCGAGAGTCACCTTTAGCTGGAAAAACTTCGCTGAGGATCATATAAATATATCAATATAATTTTTGCCCTCGTAACGAAATTTTGTTGGCGTGCCTAAAATATCTACAGGCAGAATACACAATTTACATTACTACTGAGGTAAATTGTGATTTACTTACAACTAATCCTGAAATGCTTCCTGAAAAATTGTTGTTGCTTTGTATCATTTAGCTTACGTTCCTTATTTATTCAAAGATCGAAATTTAAACTTCATATTCCTGTTCGCCGTTCAATTAAATCCACCGTCAAACATTATTTTAATCAGAGGGATGGGACGATGTTAACTGCCAATTTTGTGCACTTGCACATTGTTGGTGCAACGTAGGCCGTATGACGCCATGAGCACGCGCCGAACGTCAGCACCAGCACCGCTAGCTTCGAGTAGCACGTACGCTACAGCACTTGACGGACCTGCACTGTGTGTTGGTGCAACGCGGGCCGCATGACGCCGCGCAGCAGCACGGCGGTAGCGGCCAGCACGCCGACCAGCACGGCGCGCTCCACACTGTCCGCCAGGCACACAACGAACGTCAGCACCAGCACCGCTAGCTTCGAGTAGCACGTACGCTACAGCACTTGACGGACCTGCACTGTGTGTTGGTGCAACGCGGGCCGCATGACGCCGCGCAGCAGCACGGCGGTAGCGGCCAGCACGCCGACCAGCACGGCGCGCTCCACACTGTCCGCCAGGCACACAACGAACGTCAGCACCAGCACCGCTAGCTTCGAGTAGCACGTACGCTACAGCACTTGACGGACCTGCACTGTGTGTTGGTGCAACGCGGGCCGCATGACGCAGCGCAGCAGCACGGCGGTAGCGGCCAGCACGCCGACCAGCACGGCGCGCTCCACACTGTCCGCCAGGCACACAACGAACGTCAGCACCAGCACCGCTAGCTTCGAGTAGCACGTACGCTACAGCACTTGACGGACCTGCACTGTGTGTTGGTGCAACGCGGGCCGCATGACGCCGCGCAGCAGCACGGCGGTAGCGGCCAGCACGCCGACCAGCACGGCGCGCTCCACACTGTCCGCCAGGCACACAACGAACGTCAGCACCAGCACCGCTAGCTTCGAGTAGCACGTACGCTACAGCACTTGACGGACCTGCACTGTGTGTTGGTGCAACGCGGGCCGCATGACGCCGCGCAGCAGCACGGCGGTAGCGGCCAGCACGCCGACCAGCACGGCGCGCTCCACACTGTCCGCCAGGCACACAACGAACGTCAGCACCAGCACCGCTAGCTTCGAGTAGCACGTACGCTACAGCACTTGACGGACCTGCACTGTGTGTTGGTGCAACGCGGGCCGCATGACGCCGCGCAGCAGCACGGCGGTAGCGGCCAGCACGCCGACCAGCACGGCGCGCTCCACACTGTCCGCCAGGCACACAACGAACGTCAGCACCAGCACCGCTAGCTTCGAGTAGCACGTACGCTACAGCACTTGACGGACCTGCACTGTGTGTTGGTGCAACGCGGGCCGCATGACGCAGAGCAGCAGCACGGCGGTAGCGGCCAGCACGCCGACCAGCACGGCGCGCTCCACACTGTCCGCCAGGCACACAACGAACGTCAGCACCAGCACCGCTAGCTTCGAGTAGCACGTACGCTACAGCACTTGACTGACCTGCACTGTGTGTTGGTGCAACGCGGGCCGCATGACGCCGCGCAGCAGCACGGCGGTAGCGGCCAGCACGCCGACCAGCACGGCGCGCTCCACACTGTCCGCCAGGCACACAACGAACGTCAGCACCAGCACCGCTAGCTTCGAGTAGCACGTACGCTACAGCACTTGACGGACCTGCACTGTGTGTTGGTGCAACGCGGGCCGCATGACGCCGCGCAGCAGCACGGCGGTAGCGGCCAGCACGCCGACCAGCACGGCGCGCTCCACACTGTCCGCCAGGCACACAACGAACGTCAGCACCAGCACCGCTAGCTTCGAGTAGCACGTACGCTACAGCACTTGACGGACCTGCACTGTGTGTTGGTGCAACGCGGGCCGCATGACGCCGCGCAGCAGCACGGCGGTAGCGGCCAGCACGCCGACCAGCACGGCGCGCTCCACACTGTCCGCCAGGCACACAACGAACGTCAGCACCAGCACCGCTAGCTTCGAGTAGCACGTACGCTACAGCACTTGACTGACCTGCACTGTGTGTTGGTGCAACGCGGGCCGCATGACGCCGCGCAGCAGCACGGCGGTAGCGGCCAGCACGCCGACCAGCACGGCGCGCTCCACACTGTCCGCCAGGCACACAACGAACGTCAGCACCAGCACCGCTAGCTTCGAGTAGCACGTACGCTACAGCACTTGACTGACCTGCACTGTGTGTTGGTGCAACGCGGGCCGCATGACGCCGCGCAGCAGCACGGCGGTAGCGGCCAGCACGCCGACCAGCACGGCGCGCTCCACACTGTCCGCCAGGCACACAACGAACGTCAGCACCAGCACCGCTAGCTTCGAGTAGCACGTACGCTACAGCACTTGACTGACCTGCACTGTGTGTTGGTGCAACGCGGGCCGCATGACGCCGCGCAGCAGCACGGCGGTAGCGGCCAGCACGCCGACCAGCACGGCGCGCTCCACACTGTCCGCCAGGCACACAACGAACGTCAGCACCAGCACCGCTAGCTTCGAGTAGCACGTACGCTACAGCACTTGACTGACCTGCACTGTGTGTTGGTGCAACGCGGGCCGCATGACGCCGCGCAGCAGCACGGCGGTAGCGGCCAGCACGCCGACCAGCACGGCGCGCTCCACACTGTCCGCCAGGCACACAACGAACGTCAGCACCAGCACCGCTAGCTTCGAGTAGCACGTACGCTACAGCACTTGACTGAC
The DNA here is from genome assembly GCA_947034925.1 of Eudemis profundana. Lineage (NCBI taxonomy): Eukaryota > Metazoa > Arthropoda > Insecta > Lepidoptera > Tortricidae > Eudemis > Eudemis profundana. Next base: position 19,217,891 of record OX344805.1, on the reverse strand, counting down.
CTGCACTGTGTGTTGGTGCAACGCGGGCCGCATGACGCCGCGCAGCAGCACGGCGGTAGCGGCCAGCACGCCGACCAGCACGGCGCGCTCCACACTGTCCGCCAGGCACACAACGAACGTCAGCACCAGCACCGCTAGCTTCGAGTAGCACGTACGCTACAGCACTTGACTGACCTGCACTGTGTGTTGGTGCAACGCGGGCCGCATGACGCCGCGCAGCAGCACGGCGGTAGCGGCCAGCACGCCGACCAGCACGGCGCGCTCCACACTGTCCGCCAGGCACACAACGAACGTCAGCACCAGCACCGCTAGCTTCGAGTAGCACGTACGCTACAGCACTTGACTGACCTGCACTGTGTGTTGGTGCAACGCGGGCCGCATGACGCCGCGCAGCAGCACGGCGGTAGCGGCCAGCACGCCGACCAGCACGGCGCGCTCCACACTGTCCGCCAGGCACACAACGAACGTCAGCACCAGCACCGCTAGCTTCGAGTAGCACGTACGCTACAGCACTTGACTGACCTGCACTGTGTGTTGGTGCAACGCGGGCCGCATGACGCCGCGCAGCAGCACGGCGGTAGCGGCCAGCACGCCGACCAGCACGGCGCGCTCCACACTGTCCGCCAGGCACACAACGAACGTCAGCACCAGCACCGCTAGCTTCGAGTAGCACGTACGCTACAGCACTTGACTGACCTGCACTGTGTGTTGGTGCAACGCGGGCCGCATGACGCCGCGCAGCAGCACGGCGGTAGCGGCCAGCACGCCGACCAGCACGGCGCGCTCCACACTGTCCGCCAGGCACACAACGAACGTCAGCACCAGCACCGCTAGCTTCGAGTAGCACGTACGCTGCAGCACTTGACTGACCTGCACTGTGTGTTGGTGCAACGCGGGCCGCATGACGCCGCGCAGCAGCACGGCGGTAGCGGCCAGCACGCCGACCAGCACGGCGCGCTCCACACTGTCCGCCAGGCACACAACGAACGTCAGCACCAGCACCGCTAGCTTCGAGTAGCACGTACGCTGCAGCACTTGACTGACCTGCACTGTGTGTTGGTGCAACGCGGGCCGCATGACGCCGCGCAGCAGCACGGCGGTAGCGGCCAGCACGCCGACCAGCACGGCGCGCTCCACACTGTCCGCCAGGCACACAACGAACGTCAGCACCAGCACCGCCAGCTCCGAGCGGCAAGTGCGCCACAGCCGCTTCACTGTGCCGAAGTCAACCTAAGTGGATATTAATACAAGGTTAGATGCGTTACATTTTCTTTTATTTACTCGTTAAGACTATGGAGTTGTTTGCGTATTCAATGAGCGATCAATATCGTTCCAAGCTTTTTTGGTAGCAAACAATATTAATGTAATCTAGTAGTATAAATCTACGGGGACGGGGGTAGGCCTATATTTTTTTACAACTAAGTATCCTTATTATCCTGGTTTTCACAATGCATTTTCTAAATTTATTTATTTATTTTAAAAATGTATTTTCTTTCAATGTGAGGCAATCAATAGGTTTTTTTAAGATTCGGCACAGATAAGTATTTATACTATACAATAGACCTTTACCATAAATATCACAGCGCAGATGAGTACTGATGAGAGGCAGGCCTTTGGGATAAACTTGAAGTAGTATGTCATGAACCTCAGTGCCAAAAGCACGATGAGACCTGAAATATGCAAAATTATTTTTTGTTAAATACCTTAAGGGAACACAACAGATTATGTTAGAGTCTGTGCGGAAAGAGAATAGGATTTAAATGGGGGGGCGCTGTAATACTTTTCTACCATATTCGCAAAAAAAAAATGCCATACTGGTTAGGTTAGTTCCATTTCCGAAAAATCCGAAAATCCGCGCGGACTCTTAAACATCAAAGTCACTTTTTCGTTCATTCATTTTAGTGTATTCATTCTAGATTTTAATGTATGGGCAAAACGGCAAAATTTATAACTTTAATTTATTGCTGCTATGTGATACCTATATACGAGTATATTAAAATACACGACTCTCCCGCCCCCCCCCGCAATCTGCTGCACCCCTCCCCCTTGAAAAGTGTCCCATTTTACAGATTTTCTCAATTTTCAGGAAAACTATACAAGCTAGGACAAAATGGTCAAAGACGGAATTATTTGTCAATAAATTTCCTACAAGTATGTACTTACATTCATTTCGATACCATTTATAGTTTCCAAGCTATGGTGCATCAAAGATTACTAAAAATGTGCGCTTAGCGGAAATAAAACATTTAATACACAAAAAACAACAATATTTATTATTTTTTACAAGAAATGCGTTTAACTAAACAAAATAAACAATTGTTATTTATTTTTTATATAGTAAGTAGGTACTTAACATTTAACAAAAATCAGTATCGTCATCATTATCTTCTAAACACTTGTTGAAGCAACTAAGGCCCTGGCAATTTTTGCACATGGTGGAACAACGCAATCCAGCTTTGACACATCCACATCTTTTTCGGCAGCCTTTTTTGCAGCTGCACGATACTATTTTGAGTATCGACTGTGGAGCTGGTGATTCTGTGGTATATATGGGTGATACAAAGTTATTATTATTTTTCTAGCTTCAGTTTTCTGGGTTCAATGCGTTTCCTCGCCATAATTGTACTTGATGAAAAGTACGCATTGAATGCTGAAAAGCTGCTCCTGATGAAGGTGGTAACTTTGATAATATCACCGTACTGTTCGTCAGACCAACATATTTGTTGAAATGGACGTATCGCAACTCGTTTAAACTTTTCTCGGTTTGCTTAGCCCCATACAAGGCGAGAATATATCTTTCTCCCGCTTCTTTTACCTGCTCGTGTGAGGCATCCGGGTTATTGAAAACGTTTATCGTATCTTGCAAGTCAATCTTTTTACCGAGCAGAATAGACTGAACTTTTCCTTTGCCGTAGAATGCTGAAGTAGTATCGCAACCACTTATGGCATGCAGAAAGAGGATCGATTCCCTGCAATTTTCGACCACATTTCCTTCTATTAAGCTTCGGGTGCTAAAAAGTCTCTTGTTTACACTCCCTTGGCCCTCTTTCAGCAAGAATATATTCTTGTGTAGTGGAGTAAGACCCAGTAAAAGAACCAACAGATCTATGTCTTGCCCAACCACTACGACATTCTCGTTTCTTTCGGCTTCTTCTATTGCCGTATGAACAATGAGCATATCTGCGTCATCATTCGCTGTTAACGGAGAGAAGGTTGTCGTCGTATTCGACGGCTATGGCGAAAACTGTAAAAGCACAAAAAGTTCTGAAAGGTTGAGACGAATGCTAAACCGAAAGTGTCGAGAAATAGAGTTTAATGAGCAGAGTCGTATAACTGAATCAAAAGCAAGTTTCTTGAGCAATCTGTTGAACAAGGAAAGATTTATTTTGCAGCTTAGCAAGCGACTGAACAACGAGGGGATAAGCTCGTTAACAGCGAATGATGACGCAGATATGCTCATTGTTCATACGGCAATAGAAGAAGCCGAAAGAAACGAGAATGTCGTAGTGGTTGGGCAAGACATAGATCTGTTGGTTCTTTTACTGGGTCTTACTCCACTACACAAGAATATATTCTTGCTGAAAGAGGGCCAAGGGAGTGTAAACAAGAGACTTTTTAGCAACCGAAGCTTAATAGAAGGAAATGTGGTCGAAAATTGCAGGGAATCGATCCTCTTTCTGCATGCCATAAGTGGTTGCGATACTACTTCAGCATTCTACGGCAAAGGAAAAGTTCAGTCTATTCTGCTCGGTAAAAAGATCGACTTGCAAGATACGATAAACGTTTTCAATAACCCGGATGCCTCACACGAGCAGGTAAAAGAAGCGGGAGAAAGATATATTCTCGCCTTGTATGGGGCTAAGCAAACCGAGAAAAGTTTAAACGAGTTGCGATACGTCCATTTCAACAAATATGTTGGTCTGACGAACAGTACGGTGATATTATCAAAGTTACCACCTTCATCAGGAGCAGCTTTTCAGCATTCAATGCGTACTTTTCATCAAGTACAATTATGGCGAGGAAACGCATTGAACCCAGAAAACTGGGGCTGGAAAAATAATAATAACTTTGTATCACCCATATATACCACAGAATCACCAGCTCCACAGTCGATACTCAAAATAGTATCGTGCAGCTGCAAAAAAGGCTGCCGAAAAAGATGTGGATGTGTCAAAGCTGGATTGCGTTGTTCCACCATGTGCAAAAATTGCCAGGGCCTTAGTTGCTTCAACAAGTGTTTAGAAGATAATGATGACGATACTGATTTTTGTTAAATGTTAAGTACCTACTTACTATATAAAAAATAAATAACAATTGTTTATTTTGTTTAGTTAAACGCATTTCTTGTAAAAAATAATAAATATTGTTGTTTTTTGTGTATTAAATGTTTTATTTCCGCTAAGCGCACATTTTTAGTAATCTTTGATGCACCATAGCTTGGAAACTATAAATGGTATCGAAATGAATGTAAGTACATACTTGTAGGAAATTTATTGACAAATAATTCCGTCTTTGACCATTTTGTCCTAGCTTGTATAGTTTTCCTGAAAATTGAGAAAATCTGTAAAATGGGACACTTTTCAAGGGGGGGAGGGGTGCAGCAGATTGCGGGGGGGGCGGGAGAGTCGTGTATTTTAATATATTCGTATATAGGTATCACATAGCAGCAATAAATTAAAGTTATAAATTTTGCCGCTAAAAAATCTAGAATGAATACACTATTTAAAAATATCCGTCGAAATCATTGAAAATGACGGAAATGGAGAGACGACCTCCGTCTGGGGTTGACGTGCTTCTTAAAAACTAGCTTGAAGGGATCCCTATAGCAAATTGTGCAAAACTAATCTAAGGCTAAGGCCTTTCTTAAGTAGCGGAACACACATTATAGCCTGACAAAAAAATGTAAGTACCTATCCTCAATAATTGGAAGGCGGGTCCCGCCTCAACGGTCCGTGCGTGGATCGAAATTGCCACGGTGAGCTATCTAGTAATTCGTTTGACTTGACTACTTGACCTACGTCTGTTTTAGCATGATATGGATGGAACCAACATGGACTGTTTATGGGAGGTAAGTTCTATTTTTGAAATTACGTAAGTCATCGGACTCATGGGCCATAACTGTTTTGGCAATAGTCATTTTATTTACCATTGGTAGGTAGCGTTACGCGTTACCATGTTGCACGCAACAGTCAGCATTTCCTCTGTATCCGATGATGCTATTGGTTTGGTTTTGAAGCGTTATCCAGCCAGATGCCCCCAACTTCCCTTATCACGTGACGCACTTTACTGACTGGAAAGAGAGAGATTTTATCGCGCGACAAAAGGGGGCGCAGCGCAGTTGTGTACTGTAATATATCGACGTGAGTATAGCCCGTGCACGATCGCGCCGGCCATGTTGCACACACAGCGTCAGCGTCACCCGCGTTCGTCGCTATTGCCCCTGTCAAAGCATAAAGACGGACAAGTAGTCCAACTTCGGCCGTTTAGGAACGCGCGATACGTATTCACTGTGAGTGCGCTCCGTACTGAAGCAGTCTTACGCAGTGCACGGCGCTCACACATACAAGCGCGCGATGTACCTTTTATATGAAGAAAAAGTACTGGTATTATAGTGTGCCTCTGTCATGTATTACCTGAGTAAAGCCCGGCGGCGGGCGTCTGCACGCCGCTGGAGTGCGAGACGGCGGAGCGCGTGAAGGCGCCGCACGTGGGCATGGCGTGCACGAGCGCGCCCGCCATGTTGACCACGCCCAGCGTTAGCATCTCCTGCGTCGCGTCCACTCTTCCACCGGACGCTGCAATCATAAACAACAGGATTGTATATATGAAGAAACAAGTTTTAAGGATATTTTGAACCGCTTTAGCTAAAGTTCTGATATGACTATTATAACTTTGGCGGAGCTAAATTAGCAACCGCCGCTCATGAGATAGAGTCACGTACTAGCCTTGGCGATGGCGACGTGGCGAACACCAGCACGACGAGCATCATTATGACGGTGGATCCCAGGTCCTGCACCATGTCCATAGAGCGGTGATGATGCTTACACAATTAACTACAATAGCGTTATGGAGTCACGTACTGAAAGCCTTGGCGATGGCGATGTTGGCGAGCACCATCACGACGGGCATCATGATGACGGCTGAGCCCAGTTCCTGCACCATTTCCATGAAGCCGGTGGTGGTGTTGCCTTGCGTCACGCTGAACGGTGGCAGCGACAGCGGCGGCAGGCCTGGCTCCACGCGTCCTGAGGACGTGGAGGGTTTCATTATTTTTTTTAACGTCAATCAAAATTATTTAATTGTTTGGAAAAAAGGTCATATATACATTTTTAGGGTTCCGTACCAAAATGGTAAAAAAGGAACCCTTATGGTGCGACTCTGTCTGTCTGTCTGTCTGTCTGTCCGTCTGTCACAGCCAGATATCTCAGGAACTACTGCTGCTATCGGTTTGAAATTTGGAATAGTGTTAAAAGTAGCTAACCCGAGCTTATTGGACATTAAAAAAATCTTGTACCTTTTTTACTTTTTTTTTAAAGGGCTCCGTAATGGGATTTTGAAAATTGAAAGTAGGGCTAATATATCGAGTGGGGTATCAAATGAAAGAGCTTAATTTGTAGATTAAAATACCGTTTTTATTTTTTTTCTTAAATAAACAGTTTTTGATTTATCGCGAAAAAAGTTTAAAAAAATACCATTCCCCCCTATTATCTCCGAAGTTACTGATCAGAAAAATGTGTCATAATTACCAATTATTAATGTCGTCCTAAATATTACAGGAAAAATATAACGGTTTTCCTCACTTGCACCGTTTTTGAGAAATTTGCAAAAATCATAACACATACTTATTTGCTCCTACTAAACTAATCGCCATACAGTTTTTCTTGAACTATTCATGTATCTACTTATTAGGATTATTATTAATATTAGGAAGACCGATATATTTTCTCTTCCTAACTTGAATACTTTTTTAAAAATTTACAAAAATCTTAACATATTTCTTCTACCCGTAGGTAGTAGGGATACGAGAGCCATCTAGCGGAGAGTAGCAAAACTAAGCGATGGTTTATAATGTTTATATCAGATTACATAAAAAATGTCTATTAAATACAATGATCACTCATCAGGAATCGGGAAAAAAACATAAAGTAACAATAATTATTAAAAACTCTAGGAGTATGTTAGGAAATTTGACACTAGTAAATACCATAAAAATGAAATACCACTAGCGCCATCTAGGGACACAAATCTAAAATAAAGTGTACTTCAAAACATGATTCCTTAATGAAAAATGATACATGAGAACTAACTTAGTTGACAAACAATTATTTCAATCAGCCAATAACAAAAAGTAACGTTTAAAGTTAAATTACAAGTAAAATTTACGCGCTATTTAGTATCAACAGATGTCGCTGCAGCATACGCTGCATCGCGCTGTTAAGATTTTTCCTGGTTTAATAGGGCTAAAGTGCGTTTAAAGCAAGGTTGCTGTTAGTCGTAAGGTTGGTCTACTTACGAGTTTATACGGAACCCTCGGTGCGCGAGTCCGACTCGCACTTGACCGGTTTTTATTTAAGTTAGCTAGATCTATGAGCTTGGTGAGCTTTTTAATAGTAATAGCATTCCTAAATAAGTGGTGACAATCCTGCAAGCAGGTTCGCCAGTAGTGACGTTTCGCTGACCGCTCAAAGTGAGCCAGCGGAAAGGTGTTGAAATCCTATTACCTGGATTACCTGCGAGAAGCGGCGAAGTAAAAGGTTCCTGGGCGCTTGGCTATAAACCTAGCTTCGGAGAGCTTGACGAAGGGTTTGCCGAGACCGCAGGCGTTGAAGGCGGTGATTCTCACGACCATCAGTGCGATACAGCCATAGGCATAGGACACCAATCTCTGCTGCAATTCAGATTCATATGGATTTGTTAAATCAGGTCACATACCAGACAGTTTGATGAAGGGCTTCTCGTGGTCGCAGGCGTGGTAGGCGTAGAAGGCTGTGCACGTGACGACCAGAGCATTTCGACTAATGGAGACTATCCAGAGCGCGCGACGCAGCGTCGCGCGCTTCGGGCCTACGTCGAAATCTTTCAGTTTCTGCAAAACAATAACGAAATCAAGAAAAGGAATTAATAGTAGCAAGTAAATATTTAAAACCAAACTAAGCTGCAAACTGACGTTGACGTGTCTGCAGTGTTATCCAAACCGAAATTATGAGGGTGCGTAAATATGTATGTACCTATGTACAGTCGCCATCAGATACATCAGAGCAAACAAGGCGCTCACAAACATTTGAACACGACTTTATTGTCAAGCCGTTAGAGTGCATGTTCAAATATTTGACGACCGGTTTAGCCTAGTGGTTAGTGACTCTGCCTACGAAGCTGACGGTCCTGGGTTCGAATCCTGGGAAGAGCAAATATTATTTGTGGGATGATATTTGTTTCTGAGTCTTGGATGTTTTCTATGTATTTAAGTATTTGTATTTATTAAATATATCGTCGTCTAGTATCCATAACACAAGCCTTATTGAGCTTACTATGGGACTAGTTCGATTTGTGTAAGATTGTCCCCTAATATTTATTTATTTACTCGTATTTATTTATTTATTTATTGATGATCAGCCCGTAGTGTATAGATGTATCTGATGGCGACTGTACATATACGTTGCTAAAAACGATAGAAATGAAAGGATATCATTGCGCCGTTAAATGCCTCAGATTCTGATGTAACATGTATACTGAAAAGACACATAAAATCTTATGATATAAACATATAATTATGATAGTTAGGGCAATACTGAGTCACTGACGAATGCTACAAGTGAAACAAACACAAGAACTTACTCTAAGCAACAGCAGCACTGTACAGCATACGAGACTCAGCAGCACATCAGAAACCTGCACCTTGTCCCACATCTTGATGATCATGGCGAAGTTCTCCGGAATGGACTCGGCAGTGAAGCTGAGCCCCAGCAATCCTTTCAATTGCGTGACGACGATGATCACTGCTGTGCCTGACGTGAAACCGCTCGTCACTGATGGAGATATCAAATCCACAAGAAACCCTGAAACAACATATAGTCATATTAAAGAAGGTTGTGGATTAGGAATAAATCCATATGTTAAAGACGGATAGACAATTTAAGCTTTATCTATGGGCCTCTGTTGCCTGAAAATAAATGGTGTTAGAATTTATTTGCCTACATATGAAGGCAGGAGAACAAAATAATATACAGTAAGACGACGTTAAAATAGAGCAATCGCCCGAAAAGGTGTTTAAGGCAGTTTTGAAGGGCTCAACTAATAACAGTGCCCAAAAACTAAGTATTGTTTATCAATTATCAGTGTTTCAAGGCATGAATGTCAGTGCTCTTACTGTGTCATAGACGGTGGTGGTGGCAACCGTGTTTAAACTGAACCAGGAGCTTGGTATATATTGACGAAAGCATTATAATTTGTGTGGCAATAGAACAAACCGTCTGGGTCATGTTTGGCCTAGTCTGCATCTTTAAACAGACCCGCAAAAATATTCAGATAAGTTGTTATCGGACGTTGTTCCCTACAGAAGTTGGTCACCCGGCTACTGCGATTTTTAACTGCACTTCAAAAACACAAACAATGTTATCGCGTGGCGTGGAGCTTGGAGTATTTTTGGCTTTGTGGTATTGGAATCATATTGTTGTAACTAAAACAGATAGGTGCATGCTATTAATAATAAATAACAAAGCAACTAAATACAATAATGCTTTAGTCAGCTGGAAGAGATTCCATACAGGGATAAGTTCGCCTTTGTACATCAACATTGATCTTTGTACTGTTACTGAATGATTGTATGTGGAATAAAATGTTTACATACATACATACTTGATGATTATTCTAGTTTTGCCTGATTGCAAATGCTTACGAGAGATCACAACGATAACGTCGATAACCGTCACTGAGTTATAGAGGATCACCAATCAAACACCTACAGAACGAGAGATTTTGGCATGGAAATGACATTGGATTGGATATATTCTCACAAAGCCCGACACCCCATTCAAAAGGGTACTGACCTGGAATCTGTCCAGTAGGAAAGAGGCAGTAGGGCCTAGAACAAATTGGCGACGCTTAATTGAGCAAGAGATGCCAGGGGATGACATGGGGAGATGTATCCCAAACTGCCCACGACCGAAACAAAAGGAGGAAATTGATTCGCGCTCTACCTACACCACAGCAGAGAGTAATAGGAAAGAAAATGAATATGCTTTTATTAGATTACCTTGTAACTTTCCAAGTATCCAAAATGCTATTTTTTTGTCCTAATTAATATAACTTTTAAACGTACCTAAGTTCAAATTGACAGGATTTGACCTAAAGCCCTCCGGAATATGCTATGCCTACATCATAGCTTGTAAAAAACCATTATACTGAGGTCAGACGAACAAAGAAGCGTTGGACTTACCCATTACATAAAAAAAATGTCAAACCCCCGGGTACCCAATTTTATTTCTTAATTAGGCCTTAATTCATATTAATTCACCTTAAATGACGTGATAATGAGAAATTAAGAACTTCCCAAAGAAACTAGGTTTCTGATCCCGAACGGCCCGGCGGGACATTTGCGCTCCTTATCTCGGGCCATTCAATGAATTTAATTAATACAAGTGCAGAGCGGGGAGCCATTCATCACGTTATCTCCTCGGAAAGTTATTTGAGAGCTGTAATTAGACGTAAATATAATGCAAGTGCTACTCGCAAATGTTTAAAGTAGTCAAATAAGTAGGATAATAAAGCACACAGTTATCAAAAGGCTTTTAGACCAGAGATATCGATTAATACTGTGATTTTATAAATACAGGCAATTTTGTATACTGGAAAATCAGTATTCTGAAGACGAAAATGCAGGCAAAGCCGTGGGCAAACTCTAACAAGAATAAAAAGTGACAAATTAAAAAGTTCGTTGACTTGAGCGAGGGCTCGGTGGCGCTAGTTGGAAAACCGCCTGTGTTGGCCCGGAGAGCCGTGGAGATCCGGGTTAACCCCCCCCCCCCCCCGAGCCATTTAATTTTTCAATTTTCGTTTTAATAAACACATTTGTTTTAAAAGGAGTTAAAGAAATAGGATAATGCACATAGGGGAAGGTTGCTATCATTGGACCGGTGTTTTGAATGGACCATCTACATATTTTAAAACCTAGGCATGCTAGACAGAGCTAAACAAAGTACAAAGTGTCCTTGAGCGACCCAAGCGGCCCCACCGTTCCTTCAGTCGCGCCGGCGACGAGTGATGTGAGCAAGTGTGTTTCAAGGGGTTGGCGATGTAATAATTACGCGAAAGTGAAACGCAAGTTTAAGTGTCATTATATTTGCATTTGTTTGAGTGTATTAACGTATGATGATTAGAAATCTATTAATCATTAAATTTATAATAATGGTTTCTGGCCAGTTATTTTCCTTATTTTTATTTTTTGTTATTTGATACCTTGTTGCTATCAATGGACCACATGTATGTCCTATCATCGGACCGGTCCAATCATGGCAACTTTTTTTTTTCTGTTTTAAAAATGTCATCTAAAGAAGGCTGCCATACGTCATGTACTTATCTTCCATTTATATATTTATTTACTTATAATTGTTTCCACGCAATACTATTAATAAAAAATAAAATATATATTAAAAAAAAGTATTAAAAATGTCAATTTCTATAAATCTCCTTGATTGGACCATCAGCAAAAAAATCCCAAGTCCATTGATGGTGACTCTGTAGTCCAATCAAGGTGACCCTGGTCCAAACAAGGCAACAGTGCGAAAAATCTATTTCCCGTTTTTTCTCCTAGATTATTATACTGTATTCATTTGTCTGTAAGGTAACGAATAAATATATACTTCAATGGTTCAAACTTATCAAACTTGTTTTAATTTCTTACATGAATTGTGTAAATTATAAGGCAGCGAAATTAAGTGGTCCAATGATAGCAACCTTCCCCTAATTATCAAAACACACATTTTATAGACCAGAGATATTAATTGATAGTCATTTTTATACCGGAAAATGCAATACCTACAAACCCTTATTATCTAAGTGGAATGTAGAAGTTTGTAAAAATCGCCTCCATATGACCGGCAGACGCGAGTAGCGTCGAATTTCCCGCATGGGCACTGGGAAAATAGTATGATAAGGTGCTCCAATGCCTTGAAATGGGCAAAACGATGGAAATAGATTGGCACTTACGCAATGCTATCAGCAATTTCGAAATCTTAAGGCAAACGTAAATTGTTGAATCAGAGCAGAATTTTTCTTTGATAGACACTTTGTTTGCTCTCATCATCCCATTCATAATTACTCTGCTATAAAGAGCAGCGTTATCTTAATGTAATTATTTACGCTTAAACATTTAAAAAAGAAATGCTACTCAAGATTGTGCGTAATTCCAAACAGCGGTCCAATACACACATTCGCTTACTTTATTATCAATCTCAAACAAAAATGTTTACTGACGTCGCTTTTAGTATGTGTGTAATTAAGAATTTTGTATGCATTGATTTACCACCTTATCAGGCCATATAGCTCGTCAGTACATAGCGATATCTTTTGTCGTAAAATTTCCTGCAAGTACGTGCGATCGGAAGATAAACAGGCAAAATTAAGCATTCGAACCTATGTTTATTAAATTCGGTACACACTACAATCCATGGATATAAATTCTTTCGTAGTTCGTAGGTAGTTACAATATGATATTTTATGGTCACCATATTATACTGTAGGCATAAAGGTAATATTTAATTAAATCGAGGAAATGCGTATACTAATACTATAGCTATAGACTATAGTACTAATAGTATATGTTGCCCGTTTCTCCTTTAGCCTTTATTGTGGTCCACCTGCGCGCCCCTGTAGCCTGTGGGCGAGGGCACTTTTAAATGACCGACCCATAGTCGTCACCAATAGTTACCGACGCACATTGGATGAACATAGATTGATTAGGAGTATTTTACCAACCACGGAAATTGTTCAAAGGATGCTGGTTTATACAGAGGCCATCAGGATGGCGTATTATATGCAGCTGGTTGGCTGAACTCTATTGTATTTCATGGATTCTTTTAGTCATGGAACAAATTATGGCATATGGGTGGTGGCAGGTCTTCAGCACCAGCAGCACTATCAGGCTGTTTGACCCAATGCTCAATCGACACACATACAGACACAGACGCATATACACAGAGAGCTGAACTCACCGAGACGCAGCAGCCCCATAAGCAGCACCACGGCGCCAGAAAGGAATGCCAGAAGGATGACATACTGCACGGGCAGACCGTGGCAGGTCTGCAGCACCAGCAGCGCCATCAGGCTCGTCGGCCCGATGCTCACCTCTTTCACCGTTCCGAAGAACATGTATAGTATCGTTCCTGTTAACAATACAAACTTTAAAGCTCTCTGCCAGTAAGAACTAATAATAATATATTACATACCTAGGCCAGTAAAGTAAGAAATGGCTTCGGCTGACAATTACATGTGATCTGAGTCTTTCTTATTTACTGGCCAAGGTTTGTATAGGTACTATTTTTCTGTTCAACGGAGCCGGAAAGCGGCAATTTCGTTTAGCGCAGCGGCCCGGAAGTTGACTCTTTCCGGCCGGAGGACAGAAATATAAATTTCTAGAAGGAAGTTCACCAGCACAACAAATGACGCAAAGGAACTGTTGTTGGCTCGCGTCATCAATTCGTATCTATCAGTTTGTTGGAAACTGTTAAAAAGACAACTAAAGAGGTGTTCTATTGAATCACATATTATCTACAGAACAATGGACATTGGTATCTGCACTGCGAAAATAACTGCTGTGGAAATTTCACGTCATATTTAGCGGAGGGCTCGGCACAATATTGACACGGTCTTATTTCTAGTTATCACTTAAGGTCATACATTTGCGATACAAATTGATTTAAACTGTGTCGTAAGTAATGACTACAGACATAAATGCGAAAAAGGCTTCGCAATACCTACACAATATTTCGAGTTAACAGTCGCATAGTTTTTACCAACCCTAAATTTGGTCTCACGGGATCCAACTTGGCACGTAACCATACCGTGCTTGGACCAGGAATGTTTTGGACCTCAATGTCTTATAAATATTGGCAATAATAACCCATGAATGAAGAGTAGAGCCCGTAGTGCACTGGCAGACCAGCGAGCGCGGCGTAGGCGATGCTCTGTGGCACCAGCGTGAGGCCCAGCGTGATGCCGGCCACCAGGTCAGCCACTGCAGTCAGGCGGGAGTACCGCGGTGCCCACGAGACGATGGGTACGCGGCGCTCCAGCGCACGCCTCCAGCCGCCTCTGCCAGCTTTGTGCGTTGGGAACGGCGTGCCTTCTTCTGTATCCATACTTAAAAATTAACTACTGCCCTCGAGAAAGGCTTCCGATAAGAAGGCGGATTGCCCTAAAGAGTTGCGAAGAACTGGCGTTAATTACAAGATAAGCGTTCACAGCCACGACAGGCAAATAAGTTATATTTAAATCAATTATCCACTTTTATATTAATTAAAACAATTAAGATAAAGGTTTCATTGAAGGCGTCATGTGTTTGTGTCGACGGGACGCGACTGTTGGACGGGCGTCCGCGCAGCGCCCGTTTATCGCAGCATCCCTACGTAACTCGGTACACACACATTATCAGGTGAATAATGAAGGCTCTATCGCTGGTGTACACAAGGGTTTTAATTGAAGAAAGGAATATTTGGAAGGAGCTGTTTGGTTCTGCAGGTTTGTCTCCTGCACAGAGTGCACAGCTACTAGACGACAGCCGCTACTTATCTCGCGGGCGACACAGCCAATCAGAATGCGCGTGCACTGCTCTCCGTTACAGATGAGCGTCCCATTGGCTGTTACATGATCTGTCGCGCGCGAGATATGTCGCGGCTATCTTGTGCTGTCCGTTGTGGTAGCTTCTCTCATCGTTACCATTTTCTATTTTAAATAATTTTATTTGGAGGCTACTATTAACTAAAAACTCGTACAATATACCTACTAGTCGAGCAAAGCTGGATTAGGTTTTCTTCACTAGTCAAGTCAGTAATCCGATAAAGGGCTCAAACCAGTGGGAATCTGGCAGTGTTTTATGGGCTCTATAGGTGCCTAAATGATAGCCTAGCTAGCTAGAGCTACCTAGCCAACTAACCAAGTACAGTTAAAATTGTTATTAGTTATTTGATGCTAAGTTACCAAACCAATTGGATTTAATATTTCTCCGCGGATTCCTAAACAAAGACTAATGTAAACAAAGTAGCTTAGGTAATGATTGAAGGAACGTGCTTCTTGGCTTCAGCAGTCGCGAGCATTATTTGGCGGTGTATAGCATTTCACCAAATATCTACTTGATAAATATTTTGATCTAAGATTCGGTATTTTCGGTTTTCATGGCAGAAATGAGCCCCGGATACAGGCCCCACTGCAAAAGCTCAAGACAAGAAAGTAACTAAGCTCTTAAGGAAAACGTACACTAAATCTGCATCGGCTTGCCCAAGGATACCTTTAACGCCACGCCACGGCACATGGCCACATTTCTTACAGGGTCGACAATTCTATCATATCAACTTTGGTAACTTACAACCTGCCCATCACTTTGTCAATATACTTATATAATCACCATGTAACATGAGTACCTAGTCATGAAAATGTACGTGTAGTAGTAGAGTAGATCATTTAATTACGTGATAACATGAAATAACAATTTGTCCACATTCAGTGTTTACCTAACTTAGGAAAATCATTGAATAAATAAAATCTCACGAAAGTATTATTTACAATCGAACAAACTGTTAACTGTACATTTGTAAACGAATATCAACTTTATTGCAACGTGTTTAAAGTCTATGGGTAGTCAGTTAACAGTGGCTTAGTTTGTACATAAATTTAGCATAAATATAGCACCAGGCTGTCTAGCATAACTGGCCGCGACAGAGTATAACCTGTCCCTGTTACACTATATTGGGTGAAATGAGATAGGTAGTATTTGTCGGGCGACAGAGTCGCGTGTAACAGTTGTGCTCACAGAACAGGTTGTGCTAGAGGTGTGTACAAATTTAAACGCCAGCCTAACATTATAACATAATTATAATTAACTTTTATCAGCAATCTTATAACAAGCTGCTGGAATTATTTACGTCAAAGTTTCTTGGAAAATACTAAGTACATAGGTATACTAATTATGAGGGATTTGAGGGGTAAAGATATTCTCATACTTAAGTGTGCTTTAGTTTTAGGTATGCTCAACGTTTTTCCTCGTTGACGACATAATGAACGGCACTTTCTGGGTAGTTAAGCGATTCTTCCTGACTCCTTACCAAACTGTAAATCCAAGCTATATCGGTTGTTTTCTGGTAGGTACATATGCAGCCAGGTCATGACATCTATGAAGATCTCTGAGCAGGAATCGCCTGTTCATTTGACATCTTTCTACCTCTGGGACCCTATACCTTATCCATCATGAGTGACAGGATGTTACTCAAACAGCGATCTAGAGACATCATCGGCGCGATAGTCGCATACCATCACGCTGATACTGATGCCAATCGATCGCTGGTCAATTTTATTCACATTATGGACTTCAAGAGTTATGTTTAATTTGTAATAAGGTATATGCTTTTCGAAACAAATTTTAAAGCGAATAATAATTTTAGTAAAACTGAAAATTTAATGCTTGTGTACAAAAGCTTAATATTTTTGAGTCTTTGTTTTTAGAACCATAACTTCGAAAAGAATACAGCTTTAGTTCAGCTTATAGCAGCAGAGATACATAATTAATATATGCAGCAATTTGTCACGTTCGGATGAAACCCGGATCGATTCATGCAAATCTACGTGCTATGTATTCAGAATTTAAGAATTTCTGTAAACTTTTCCCGATAGATGTCGTAATATTTGGACACAGCACGTCTATAGCAAGAAATTAAATGTTTAATCCAGGGCTAAGTTATTTTGCCCGTCTTCTAGAACAATTAACACAAAGTGCTCAAAAGTAAGGCCAGGGAAATCAACGTCTGTGGAGGCCACGCCATTGGCATATATGTAATAAGAATATAATATTGTCGTGCAGAACCTTAAGTAAGTTAATATGTATGTATCTCTTGGAACTTACTGTACTTTAGGCACTGAATATTGTACCTTGCACATTGGAGACCGGTATCTCGAGATCGTCGTAGGCGTCGGAGGCGCGGCTGCCGCGCGCCGACACGCGGCGACTCGCGCGGCGCGCTCGCTGCAAGTCTCGCTGCCAGGCGCCGTGCAGATCAATTAGCTGCTCCTTCATCCTCGCTTACCGCTCCAGGATCAAATGAGAAGGTGAACGCCTCACAATCTTCAATACAAATGATCTCACACTAGCCCAGGAGTTCCCAAAGTGTGCGCCGCGGCGCCCTGGTAAGTAAAGAGGGGCGTCGTGAGTCGATCCTCTTATCTCAAACCACAAATATTCGCGGGTACCTATAAAGCAACACCTATTTTGAGCGAACTGGGGTAGGGCGCCTTGACGAACTACTAAACTTGTAAGTGCGCCACGGGCTGGAAAGGATTGGGAACCCCTGCACTAGCCTTTAAATCTGTTGTAGTTCAACTTTAAAACATCAAAAACTATAATATAAATAAGGAGATGACGCGGATAATGCCACAATACTGTTTTTCATAGAAACTTTGCCTTGGTGGCTTTATAAAAAATAACTGAGTTGATCTGTCAGGAAAGTACCCCATTCGCGATCCTCATGTTACTTACGTTTAGCACCAACAACAGAATTTCTATCTTTGTAACTAGTAAACTATGCATACGATTAACTTGCTAACTCTTCGATTATTAAGTAGTTGAGACCTATTATGGACACCGGATCCAAATTTATAAAATTTCCATGTTTAAAGAGTGCGCTATGCAGCCACCGCACCGAAAGACGTACTGTGGCTGAACGGCCCTGTCAACAACTACTGCGTAGTCGCTTAAAAGAAAAGCGTACTAACTCAAATTGATTCGGTTAATTCCTAAACAACTAAACTCTATACCGGTTTTATAGTGACTTTTGGTTGTTTTCGAATTAAACGATTCAAATGGGTTCCATACGCACATACTACGTTCTTTATCAACACACTGTATTCACACATTTGAATTATAAAGGAATCCAGTACAATAGTTTTCGATACAATATTTATCTGCGTGACAATTCAGATTTAATATGCAGGTGCTAACAGAATAGGTTGGTATAATTGTTTTTTTGGAACGTTCTAGCCACGCATGCTTCGAAGCCATCATCAATTTAGCTACGCACATCATCATCATCAGCCTATTTGGCCTCTCCCATGGCACGCCATTGAACTCAGTCTTGAGCTTTTTGTTTCCAACCGCTGCAAGGCACTTTACGTATATACAGGGTGGCCCATTTCGATCGGTCAGTATGGGAAAGTCTGAAACTATAAGGCATACGAAGATCTGTTCTTAGGAACCATGTCATCGATTGTAGGGACAAGAAAAACTGCATACATAGATTTGAAAAAAAAAAACTTTAACCTGGAATCGAACCTGGTCGTTTTGGAAAACAAAACTTAATTTTTTGCCATCTGTTAGTACCATTAAAAACATTCACTTAGTGGTAACAAGTGGGAAAAAAATTCTCAGCCGTTACCACTAAATCAATTTGGTGGTAACAGGTGGGAATACCCCACTTATGTCATCGTCATTGTCGCTCTTGTCCTTGCATTTCACCTTGTGCCGTACCTTGAACTTGATGGACGTTACTTGGATCATCTTTTATTTATAGATGCAAGAGGCCAATGATGTGTAACTGATAGGTCATGCTTTGTTGCCAGACAAGCGGAGTCCTATTACAAGATTGACTCCATTAGGACTGAATATCGGAAGTGCAAATGGCGAGACACGTTGCTGCATATTCATAATAAATATCATAGTATGCACTTAACAGACTAAAATCATTAATGTAGATCAACTGCCACAATTACATTTCTTTTACAATAGACCTATGAATAACAAACGTGGCTTGATTTAATTACGAGTATTATCCCATTACTAACTACCTACACAAATATCAAATTAGTACAAGGGAATTTACTTGTTTAAAAGCTTTATTTACAATAAGTGCTATAGCTTGGCAACTTCGTTGGTGACACTCAAATTTGTGCTTTTTGTTATGTGCAGCCGTAAATACTTACACAAGTTACCGCCAACACGAACGGCGACCGTCGGAGGCTGCCTCACCAACGAAGTTGCCAAGCTATAATTGTATGATTAAAAATGAAACCATCACGCTCTATCACTTTCACTGTTTGAATTAGAGACATTGATTATAAAACCGTCACTAAACACATTTAACTTCTTCAGTTTCAAGTTCGTCGTACAACTTCGCGAGATTGATTATCAAGCTTTTTACCTTGTTTAATATATAGTAGAGATGGGCCGACTACGGATTTTGCCGACTAGCTAGTTGGCCGACTAATCGGTTCTCAATTTGCCGATTAATCGGCCGACTAGTCGGCATTAGTCATGTGTAAGTAATGCGCGTAATATCACAAATGAGATATCACTCGAACGCGTGATGTTGCATTACGCATCACTCCGAGAAATCAAGCATCACTCCTAACATCACTCTAAATAATATTGCCCGAGCGCGAGTGAGAGCGAGGACCGAGTGAAGCGCGCGTAATAGTTTCAAAAGACGCCCTAGACTCCAGTGAACACGCGCTGCGTGATGTAGGTGATAGCTGTGATGTTGGTATCTCGCGCGCGCCCGCGCTGCTGCGTATCGTCATCGACTATGTTCGGGTGATGTTTGGAGTGATGTGATATCTCAGTGTGATATTACGTTTTCGGAAAAGTGATGTGATATAGCGTTACTTTTTGAGGCACTGTTTCGCGCATGTCTAGTCGGCATTGCCGATCATAGTTATTAGCTAGGTATGTTCGGATGCAATCGGAAACGCTCGGTGCGCTTCGTCTCCCCGCCATTTGTTGTCACGAGTTCGTGTTTTGATCAGTTTTTAATTACGTTGATTTTTATTAAGATTGAGTGAAGTACGTAAAAATATAAAATAATTATTAAGAAAAATATGGTTTAATTTCTTCTGTGTCCTATATTCTCCGCTAGGCAATAGTGCCGAATATTCGGCATTTTTTGCCGATTAGTCACCGACTAATCGGCCGACTACAAATGATGCCGAATAGTCGGCGACTAGTCGGCCCATCTCTAATATATAGTCGAATTTGTCGTTGTCGCGGCCATGACCACATTTAGTTTTTGCGTAAGAACATGTAAATTACAGTTTTCATTCTAAGCTAATTCCTTTGATTTTGAAGGCTAACCCGTCACATATGTCGTATTTATTATCCACTAGCATTTTCCCGCGGCTTCGCCCGCGTTGTTCCCGTTATTGTCCCAAAGGAACTCTTTACCGGGATATAATGTATCCTATGTTTCAATCCAGGACTTGACCTTGTTGCATGCCAAATTTCAGCTTGGTCCATCCAGTTGTTACCCCGTTATAAGGTAACAAACATCCAAATATCCAAACATCTTCACAAACTTTCGCATTTATAATATTAGTGGGATTAAGGTCACCGGGGTAATTACGTCTATGGGGGCAAATGCGTCTTTTAAAGATTCCATTAAATCCAAACTCTTTAAAATTATTTCTACCGTACCTGCCTTTAGTATACGCTGTACTTTACAGGCAGGTAGGGTAGCAATAATTTTAAAGAGTTATCGTTATTTAGTTGCAGTTGAGTTATCTCGTTCGCTTGTGTGTACCGACTTAATTATTTGTTTCTAGCCGATCGGGAATACTATAAATAATACGCAATGCTACAGTTCATAAATATATTGTCAGTCAGCGAGACCGCCGATAACCGTTATATCATTAGTACAACAATACAATACATCTCATAAGCTCAGGTACTTACACTAGATTTGACTTACCGATAGCTAAGTTTATTTACAAGGTCCGTGAATCTAACAATCCGCGGCGCCGGTCCAATAAAAAATGCATTATAATAATCAAATAATACCGAAATTATTCATATTATACAATAAATAATAAACCCATAATAGTATACAATAATAAATTGATGCATAAAATTATGCAATGAACCAGACACCGCGCTACGAAAACAATTTCCAAGCACCAATGGGCTAAATACAATTATAACGTATGGAACAGCGAAAATGCGTGGGTGAATACGCTAGTCTAGGTGCAGCTACTTCACTTTCTGCATGATGAGGTCTATTTTCTCGTCGCAGCGCGGGCTCGTGCCTCTGTAGGCACAAAAATATAATTATAAATAAATAACTATATACCTAGAAGAAAATGGAAAAAGTATGTCCATAAACAGTGAACTGTGATTTTTTTGAGTTGAGCCTACACTTGATATAGGCTTGTAGATAAAAAACATAGGCCTTGAGCCTATGTTTGCCGTCCTACTGAGGGACGCATCGCGCTATAAATCGACCGCGAAGGCCTTGGTCCCGCTCCGAGATATCCTTCTCCCATCGCACCAATCGTCATCGGCAGGCTGTTCATTCACATGTTATTTATTTAGGATTACCAACAGAACATGTTTCTGGCGCATACAATAAGGATTTGGAAGGAACTTCCTGTTAAGATTTTTTGAAAAGGGTGTCATGAAATTTCTTCAAAACTGGTAACAGACAAATTTCAAACCGATAGCAGCAGTAGTTCCTGAGATATCTGGGTTAACCATAAGGAACCCATCACCATAAGGGTTCCTTTTTACCATTTCGGTACGGAACTCTAAAAACGTCGTCACCTGCACCAGGTCACTACAGGTATACCTGAAGGTGGTGGGCGGCGGCCCCACGAGCGCCACCAGCTGCGCGACGTCGGCGGAGTGGTGCGCGAGGCGCGCGAGCGCGGCCACGGCGCGGAACAGCAGCTCCTCGCCCGGCGCGCCCTGCAGCAGCTGCAGCAGCGCCATGCCCAGCTCCACGCTCACGTCGTCACCTGCACCAGGTCACTACAGGTATACCTGAAGGTGGTGGGCGGCGGCCCCACGAGCGCCACCAGCTGCGCGACGTCGGCGGAGTGGTGCGCGAGGCGCGCGAGCGCGGCCACGGCGCGGAACAGCAGCTCCTCGCCCGGCGCGCCCTGCAGCAGCTGCAGCAGCGCCATGCCCAGCTCCACGCTCACGTCGTCACCTGCACCAGGTCACTACAGGTATACCTGAAGGTGGTGGGCGGCGGCCCCACGAGCGCCACCAGCTGCGCGACGTCGGCGGAGTGGTGCGCGAGGCGCGCGAGCGCGGCCACGGCGCGGAACAGCAGCTCCTCGCCCGGCGCGCCCTGCAGCAGCTGCAGCAGCGCCATGCCCAGCTCCACGCTCACGTCGTCACCTGCACCAGGTCACTACAGGTATACCTGAAGGTGGTGGGCGGCGGCCCCACGAGCGCCACCAGCTGCGCGACGTCGGCGGAGTGGTGCGCGAGGCGCGCGAGCGCGGCCACGGCGCGGAACAGCAGCTCCTCGCCCGGCGCGCCCTGCAGCAGCTGCAGCAGCGCCATGCCCAGCTCCACGCTCACGTCGTCACCTGCACCAGGTCACTACAGGTATACCTGAAGGTGGTGGGCGGCGGCCCCACGAGCGCCACCAGCTGCGCGACGTCGGCGGAGTGGTGCGCGAGGCGCGCGAGCGCGGCCACGGCGCGGAACAGCAGCTCCTCGCCCGGCGCGCCCTGCAGCAGCTGCAGCAGCGCCATGCCCAGCTCCACGCTCACGTCGTCACCTGCACCAGGTCACTACAGGTATACCTGAAGGTGGTGGGCGGCGGCCCCACGAGCGCCACCAGCTGCGCGACGTCGGCGGAGTGGTGCGCGAGGCGCGCGAGCGCGGCCACGGCGCGGAACAGCAGCTCCTCGCCCGGCGCGCCCTGCAGCAGCTGCAGCAGCGCCATGCCCAGCTCCACGCTCACGTCGTCACCTGCACCAGGTCACTACAGGTATACCTGAAGGTGGTGGGCGGCGGCCCCACGAGCGCCACCAGCTGCGCGACGTCGGCGGAGTGGTGCGCGAGGCGCGCGAGCGCGGCCACGGCGCGGAACAGCAGCTCCTCGCCCGGCGCGCCCTGCAGCAGCTGCAGCAGCGCCATGCCCAGCTCCACGCTCACGTCGTCACCTGCACCAGGTCACTACAGGTATACCTGAAGGTGGTGGGCGGCGGCCCCACGAGCGCCACCAGCTGCGCGACGTCGGCGGAGTGGTGCGCGAGGCGCGCGAGCGCGGCCACGGCGCGGAACAGCAGCTCCTCGCCCGGCGCGCCCTGCAGCAGCTGCAGCAGCGCCATGCCCAGCTCCACGCTCACGTCGTCACCTGCACCAGGTCACTACAGGTATACCTGAAGGTGGTGGGCGGCGGCCCCACGAGCGCCACCAGCTGCGCGACGTCGGCGGAGTGGTGCGCGAGGCGCGCGAGCGCGGCCACGGCGCGGAACAGCAGCTCCTCGCCCGGCGCGCCCTGCAGCAGCTGCAGCAGCGCCATGCCCAGCTCCACGCTCACGTCGTCACCTGCACCAGGTCACTACAGGTATACCTGAAGGTGGTGGGCGGCGGCCCCACGAGCGCCACCAGCTGCGCGACGTCGGCGGAGTGGTGCGCGAGGCGCGCGAGCGCGGCCACGGCGCGGAACAGCAGCTCCTCGCCCGGCGCGCCCTGCAGCAGCTGCAGCAGCGCCATGCCCAGCTCCACGCTCACGTCGTCACCTGCACCAGGTCACTACAGGTATACCTGAAGGTGGTGGGCGGCGGCCCCACGAGCGCCACCAGCTGCGCGACGTCGGCGGAGTGGTGCGCGAGGCGCGCGAGCGCGGCCACGGCGCGGAACAGCAGCTCCTCGCCCGGCGCGCCCTGCAGCAGCTGCAGCAGCGCCATGCCCAGCTCCACGCTCACGTCGTCACCTGCACCAGGTCACTACAGGTATACCTGAAGGTGGTGGGCGGCGGCCCCACGAGCGCCACCAGCTGCGCGACGTCGGCGGAGTGGTGCGCGAGGCGCGCGAGCGCGGCCACGGCGCGGAACAGCAGCTCCTCGCCCGGCGCGCCCTGCAGCAGCTGCAGCAGCGCCATGCCCAGCTCCACGCTCACGTCGTCACCTGCACCAGGTCACTACAGGTATACCTGAAGGTGGTGGGCGGCGGCCCCACGAGCGCCACCAGCTGCGCGACGTCGGCGGAGTGGTGCGCGAGGCGCGCGAGCGCGGCCACGGCGCGGAACAGCAGCTCCTCGCCCGGCGCGCCCTGCAGCAGCTGCAGCAGCGCCATGCCCAGCTCCACGCTCACGTCGTCACCTGCACCAGGTCACTACAGGTATACCTGAAGGTGGTGGGCGGCGGCCCCACGAGCGCCACCAGCTGCGCGACGTCGGCGGAGTGGTGCGCGAGGCGCGCGAGCGCGGCCACGGCGCGGAACAGCAGCTCCTCGCCCGGCGCGCCCTGCAGCAGCTGCAGCAGCGCCATGCCCAGCTCCACGCTCACGTCGTCACCTGCACCAGGTCACTACAGGTATACCTGAAGGTGGTGGGCGGCGGCCCCACGAGCGCCACCAGCTGCGCGACGTCGGCGGAGTGGTGCGCGAGGCGCGCGAGCGCGGCCACGGCGCGGAACAGCAGCTCCTCGCCCGGCGCGCCCTGCAGCAGCTGCAGCAGCGCCATGCCCAGCTCCACGCTCACGTCGTCACCTGCACCAGGTCACTACAGGTATACCTGAAGGTGGTGGGCGGCGGCCCCACGAGCGCCACCAGCTGCGCGACGTCGGCGGAGTGGTGCGCGAGGCGCGCGAGCGCGGCCACGGCGCGGAACAGCAGCTCCTCGCCCGGCGCGCCCTGCAGCAGCTGCAGCAGCGCCATGCCCAGCTCCACGCTCACGTCGTCACCTGCACCAGGTCACTACAGGTATACCTGAAGGTGGTGGGCGGCGGCCCCACGAGCGCCACCAGCTGCGCGACGTCGGCGGAGTGGTGCGCGAGGCGCGCGAGCGCGGCCACGGCGCGGAACAGCAGCTCCTCGCCCGGCGCGCCCTGCAGCAGCTGCAGCAGCGCCATGCCCAGCTCCACGCTCACGTCGTCACCTGCACCAGGTCACTACAGGTATACCTGAAGGTGGTGGGCGGCGGCCCCACGAGCGCCACCAGCTGCGCGACGTCGGCGGAGTGGTGCGCGAGGCGCGCGAGCGCGGCCACGGCGCGGAACAGCAGCTCCTCGCCCGGCGCGCCCTGCAGCAGCTGCAGCAGCGCCATGCCCAGCTCCACGCTCACGTCGTCACCTGCACCAGGTCACTACAGGTATACCTGAAGGTGGTGGGCGGCGGCCCCACGAGCGCCACCAGCTGCGCGACGTCGGCGGAGTGGTGCGCGAGGCGCGCGAGCGCGGCCACGGCGCGGAACAGCAGCTCCTCGCCCGGCGCGCCCTGCAGCAGCTGCAGCAGCGCCATGCCCAGCTCCACGCTCACGTCGTCGAACACCTGCGCACCAGGTCACGACAGAACGGCGGGGAAACGGCACATTCACCAACGCGACTGCGTTTAGTTTCGACCGAGCGTAAACGACTTTTACGAGGGACGTTCAATAAATTCTCGGTATTAATATTGTGTAAGATTGTCCCCTAATATTTATTTATTTATTTATTTATATCTTACAATCTCTTTCAGTATTTTATTTGTGTGTTTCAGCAGTGGAGGAGCATTTTGACACCAAAGATAAAAAATATTTTTATGAGGGATTAAAAAAAATATAGATTGATCTTTTAAGTGTATCGACATGGGGGGGGGGAAGGGGGGGTATATTGAAAAATAACAAGTATCAAACTTATCGTATTTGTTTGTTTTCATCCATATACCGAAAATTTATTGAACGCCCCTCGTAACCACTAGGGTGCATACAGTATCATAAATTATACAACTGAAACACAAGTAGAAATCAACTTAACTCAATTTCAGACTCTTCACGAAATCTCAAATTCACTTAAATTTGATTTTCACTTGAGACATTTCAGAAATAAAACGATATATAAAAGGATCTCGATCTGAACTTAGAATTTATGCACGTGATATAAGATTAAAGTACTAGGTAAAAGTCGCTAACGCTCTGACGCACTAGCATGTTGCACATCTGATATGAAATTCGAAAGAAAATATGATGCTTTCGGAACAACGACTTTTCAACTTTGATTACGACGTTCCAGATATATACTTAAAAAATAAACTTCTTTCTTTCAATTAAAGTTCAAAATTGCTAGCTTATTCCGCAGACTGACGCGACCAGATAATTTGAACCTTACCTATACAAATTAAGATTCAATTTGCTTGGCCGTTACCAAGTTGCGTTACAATAATATCAAGTGTGAACTTGACATAACATGGTGTACAATGCCTGCTGCAATTGACAACACTCCTAAGCTATTATCTAACCACGCTAATTTCAAGGATAAATTCAGAGGTCACATCTTCCAATGTCACAGATTACGTAACTCGCGGCAAATATGCTTCTGCACACAAACAGTGCACTGTAAAGTTTACAAGCGGGGTTTAGGAAGCGTATGGCGGGTCGTAAACTGATCCATCTCTCGAGATAAAACGGTTCGCGGTACTCAACAATGCTAGTGGGGAAATCCTTTAACCTTTGCGACCACACCGCTGAGCGATATAGATCTACGACCTACGTGCCCGGGCATAAAGGTCAATTTCGGTCATAACAGTATGACAAGGCGTTTGATTTGCGACTTTCATATTCGACGTAGCGTCGAAAAGGTTAACCACTGTCCAGTATAATCTATTTGGATACCATTTATGTATAAGACCTGAGGCCTATATCCAAGCGGATACATTTTGCATCTACTCATCATTTCATCACTCACTCATATTTAAGCATCTGGAAGAGTTTGCTTAAAACTACCTGTCTTTAACGACATTATTTAAATTAAAATTCCGTTACGTTCCGGTGACTCATCCAGCCAGCAGTTCTGCTGCAAGGACGCGGAGGCGTTGAGCACACGAGAGAGGAAGGGACGACAAGGCTCATCGCAATTGCTCAGGCGGGTACCCCGGCATGATACCAATAGACGTTCAGAGATGTATAGGAACACTTAACAGGCTCTGGCCGGATCTATGGGTTCCATGTATTAACGTCATATTGTTGTAATATGTTTGAAAAGAGAAACTAGTGAGTTTCTTCCAGCGTTTCTTCTCACCAGAAGGTCATTGCCCGAAGAGCCAAAAGAAGAGAAAAGAATAGAATCAGACATGTAAAAGAGCCCTTGAGGGCTACTTGCAGAGATAAATTATTTTATTTTTATTTATTTTATCCTTGCAGAGGTATGGTCGAGTGTGGTGGGGAAGGAGGGGAAATCGTCGACGTTCTGATATTCCATATTCATCATGGTATCAGCGTAATTCGTCCCATTCGTTTTTCGTTCAATTCGTATTTCGTCTCATTCTATATTCGTCACACATTCTCTATGTATAAAGAAGAATAGTCTTAATAAAGACTGTGTGACGAATATAGAATGAGACGAAAAACTAATTGAACGAAAAACGAATGAGACGAATTACGCTGATACCTTCATCATTACGCGTACTTTATGCCACTGACACAGACTTATTTTTATAATTATTTACTTGGTGGCCTCGCAAAAATGATTCTTTACTTGTTGTTTTGAATCTTTCCCATCAAATCTCAAAAGTGTTATATGAACGTAAATGAACCTTCAGAATCAGTACTTATATTAATAATGAAACATGTCCACAAACACCAAATAAAACATTACGATACATTTATGCGATATGATAATGTCAGTGTTTTGAGTGATGTTTGACAC
Organism: Eudemis profundana; assembly: GCA_947034925.1. Classification (NCBI taxonomy): domain Eukaryota; kingdom Metazoa; phylum Arthropoda; class Insecta; order Lepidoptera; family Tortricidae; genus Eudemis; species Eudemis profundana. The sequence goes on along the minus strand of OX344805.1, from coordinate 19,190,066 downwards.
AATACATGTTAGTAAACACGCATGTAGTACATATTTATACACATAAAACAGGTTAGTTACACCATTTATAATTCGAGACTGAGTGGACCGATTTTTATGACCTTTGATTTTTTTGGGTTTTTCTCTGCCCTGAATAACAGAATAACTATTAAAACATCTAAAAAATTAAAAATTCTGATGCGTAACGAAGTTCGCCGGGACAGCTAGTTATAATAGTACATTACACAACTAGGGTGGTAAAACAAAGAAAGGCCGAGATCGCAGATATTTGCGGCCCGGGCTGCAAGCGAGGGACGTAAATATGCGATCGAGGGCTTTCTTTATTACCTCCCGTGTTGTGTACATCATTTTATGTCTACACTTGGCCAGAAAGCTGCTTTTTCCGTACGCATAGCGTGCGGTAAAAGTCACTTCATGGCCAGGTGTGGCATAAATATTGTTAACACACCAGTACTGTAAATATGTATGTTAAAAAAAACACCCTGAATGGACGAGGGTTCATAAAGATATTTATCTTTGGCGATAAATTGTTTCGCAATTAAATAATGACTGCTGTTGCCGCTTCTGTCTATCTCTGTCATCTATGACAACATTTAAACTATAATATGAGTAAGTATGCATACGCGAAGACGGCCCCAAACTCGGTGGACAGACGACCTCTTGAGAGTAGCGGGAAGTCGAGGATTGCGATTTGCACAAGACCGCACTCTGTAGCGATCTATATCCAGCAGTGGACGTCCGTGGTTGATAAATAGATGAGTAAGTAAAGATATCTTTTGAATGATGATATTAGTGGTTTACAACGAAAAATATTTTATTTTATCATTCCATATTAATGTGCATGAATCAGATCCCACGTAGTATGATTTATGGGTTCGTGATAAAAATATAAATACGAGCCTCGGTATGAATTGAGTATGAGTTTGCTAGAGTCCGATGGATGCAAGCGGCACAAAACCGGTCAGGGTGGTCTTTGGGGGAGGCCCTCGCCCAGCAGTGGATGTCTTTCGGCTGATGGTGATGATGAGTATGAGCACGAGGGACACACGGGACGATAATCTCAAAAAGCCCTACACAATTTCTAAATTTCCAGCTTGCTTAAAAATATTAATCAAATAAATTATCTTGATAATTATAGCTTGGCAACTTCGTTGGTCACACTCACCTGTGTGCTTTTTGTTATGTGCAGCCGTAACTATTTACACAAGTTACCGCCAACACGAACGGCGACCGACGGAGGCAGCCTCCGGAGGCCCCCGTACGTATTGGCGGTAACTTGTGTATGTAGTTACGGCTGCACGGAACAAAAAGCACACAGGTGAGTGTCACCAACGAAGTTGCCAAGCTATAGTAGAGTGTAGATATTTTTGTACATCGCCCGAGTCCGAGTCTGGCCAAACGCATTTGGCAGCTGCAATATACAGCAAAATTAATTCTGGTAACCCTCAACCGCCATGTTTATAGGAGTGCCAATTTCAAATCTGACTTAAGTTTTCTTATCTCTTTCTTTAGGGATATTGTCGCAGTGTTAGAAAGCGATGGCTATATATGCTCTGTTCGGTAATTAAAGAGATATGGCAACCCAGTTCAAGTGAATTTTTCACACTACTCACAAGAGTGAGTAGTGTGAAAAGGGAGGGTTTCCAGCTGATGATATTGTGAATTTGCCGCGGTTTTCCACTGCCAAGTACGATTTCCCAGACTCTAGGTGAATGTTTTTTAAAAAAAGTACATTTTTTTAGCAGTTAATGTCAAAACTATACATTTTCGTTACGGAGCGGAAAGTTAGACGGTATTTAAACAATATTTAAGTACCGTGGCTTGTACACTTTTTTGAAAAACGCTCAGATACGACTAGCTGTGTGTAGAGGCCCACGGTAAGGCCTCGGGCTTGCTGGTACCTTGGACTTGGCGTGACGCGGCAGGAGGTCCCGCAACGCGCGCCCTGCGCTGAGCCGCTGCAACACACACACAGCTGCAGCGCCACGCGTCCACACACGTATTGCGACGCAAGTGTACGGGTACCGGTGTCCCCAAATGACTTCCGAAGGTTTAGGTAACTAAATTATTTTTTCGAGTCTACTTCAGCCTTGATCGATCCGAAGGGGCAAAGTACAGAACCCAATATATTATCTAAGCCAACAATTATACAATGTAGGCACACTTGTCACTTCATATTCGTATTCTCAAATTGTGCCTTGCTGAGCCCTGGGTCAAGGCCTATGCAGGGGATTAAAGTTTGATTATAATTCGGTAAAATATTTCATGTTTAAAAGGATTTAGCCACAAAAAAAAACGAGAACCACTGATTTTGCGATAAAATTTACCACCATAAGCCCGCAAAATATCGTCATTAGGTGATTTAGTAGTTATGGTTTTACAAACAAGAGTGTTTGATCTCTACTTGTAAAGTTATATCGCTTCTCAATATCTTTCGCGTTTTCACATTTTCATAAAAACTTTCATCTCTCGTTTCAACCCCATAGGGGTTGAGTTTTGAAATATCCTTTATTAGTGCTCCTAGAGGTCTCCTAAAAACACTTGTTTTAAATTTTATCCCGTTACCTGCAGTGATTTCGGCTGTACTTTGTCTGTCAGTATCTTGGATATGGACCCTTTTTATATGCCTAGATAATAAGATTAATAAAGATGTTTGTATGGTATTAAGTATCTTTTATTACGTACGTTATTTTTGCACGCATTGAAATTAAGTGCGTATTACATTTTCCTTCTTAGTTTTGTAAATAGAGCATGTTGTATGTTTAATGATATGCCAAAATAACAGACGTCAAAACATGAGAGAGACCGGTACCCGACATAATATAATAAAAAACTACGGAATATATAAACAAAATATTTACATAACATATACATGCACACATACATAAATATGGTTAACTGTTTTGCTGTTATTATATACGTTAGGGTCTCTACACATCCGCGCTATTCACGCGTTTCGCAAATCGAGCCTAAAACGCGTTGAGTCGCGTGCGGCATTGTGGGCTGTAGACCTCGCGAGTCTGTCAAACTCCATGCCTCCGCCAAGTTTGAAAAAAATCCAAAAAATGAGACGACAACAAATACTATATAATTACCAAACCTGCTCGTAAAGTTTCGCGAGAATCGGTTGAGAAATGCGACTTGTAGAAGAGGACAGACAGACAGACATACGCCGGTCATACGGAATGAATTTTTGCCCAAGTTGAAACGGAAACTTTCATTTCGGTCAAACATCACTCGGTCAATAAGACCTGTCATGTCTGCGCTCACCGACGTTAATTACCCCGTAGCCCTCCTCCCAAACCTCAGTTGTCAGTTTGGTTTGCGGATAGTATAGCCATCGATCGTTGTCCTAAATAATTGGTATACCTCTATAGGTGTACCAATCCATTCTATAATGGCATTCACATTTAATGGGGTTCGGATCTCAGGCAGTAAGACGGCCATTCTCACGAAGTATGACTGCGTCTAATTACCGCGTCTCCATACATTTAGTATGAAAACAGCGTCGCGGTAATTAGGTGACCGCAGACATACTTCATGAGACTGGCCGAAGAAAGTTGTCATGCAGTGTTACAAGCAACAGCCGAGCGGTGGGATATAGTACATTTCATTACATAACTAAGGTGGTAATACAAAGAACGGCCGAGATCGCAGAAGTTTGCAGCCCGAGCTGCAAGCGAGGGACGTAAATATGCGATCGAGGGCTTTCTTTATTACCTCCCGTGTTGAGTACATAATTTTATGTCTACACTTAACAGATAACAGGAAAACCAAACGCAAACTGCCGCAGGGAAAATATTGTCATAATGGTCGTATTTTACTGATAGGTTGCGTACACACTACGCAAGATTTTGAAGTGACATTTCCTGATATTTGCGTCAAACCTTTCATCTCTTATCTTTTGCTACCATTGGCTGGCTATGTACTCGGCTGAAGCGCCATCTAGCGTTCATGACTAGAAGGGACTGTCACCCGTAAAGAAATGTTAAAGTTATTTAGACAATGACAACCACTTCAGTCTTCTTAAGTTTTTTTTTAACACGGCGTGCACCACCATCATTTAATATACCTCCAGCGTGTACTTCCCACGTAAACGTGCTTTTCATCACACTTGCTCATAAAGGGTGTTATAACACGCGGGCTTTTAGACCAGCTCGAGCCGATTTAACTCCCGTGGGATATAAAAATCTATAACTCCCACGGGAGAAAAAACTGTATGAAAATCTATAACTAACAGAGGGAGTTATGAGTTTAGTTTTAAAATATAGGACCTACCCGTACGTCATTTCAGACTAAGGAGGTTTTAAATCACCCAAGGCTTATTTCACATCTTCAAAACCAGGCTACAAAACCAATTTTAGTGTATATAAAATTTATATTGTATATTTTACTATTATTTCAGTAATTTTTGTAATTATTTTAATGCAATTAAGTTCATTCAGTGTAAAATTTTATTTTCAAAATTTGGTACAATCTGGGGGTATTGCCTGTCAAGTTTGAAAACTAAACGCAGTCTTAGCATTATCTGTGGAAGACTATATTGAAAAAGTTGGCAATAAATAATTTGATTTTTACTAAATGTTTTTCCTCGCAATTGTGATAAAAAACATTGTGTATCATGTGCAGTAAGGGGATTACAAACTCAAGTCATTAAAAGCCCTCCGCCTACGGCGTCGGGCTCCCAATAGACTCTCGTTGTCTCGTTAGTAATGCCGTTCTTACTACCCTCGGTGTAGAATGTACTATTTCGCGATTACTTTGACGATTTCAAAATTTGCCAAATAAACTGTCTCACGGAAGGGTATTATTTTGACTAATTTATGTAATAGAATTAGAAATTTATGAAATTACCTTATATACCTACGACCGAACTCTTATGTAAAATCAGTTAGAAAAGCTGGATAATTGCAGACCTTGTTTGGGTAGGATTTCGCGTATATTGTATTTACGTTAATAATATTAGCAGAGACAACGCTCACGTTTCCACCGTATACTGCACGTGTAAGATTTGCGCATTGAAGATTACTCGTACATACTTATTGCATAATGATGTATTAGTATTGCAATATGCATCACTTTCGTATGTACAGACCATAATCGAGATAAACACCTGAAATACGTTAAAATTTAAGAAGACTATATAAGGATCTTATGCTGTGATGTTTATATGTTCTAAATATAGCGCGGAAAACAATCTTTGATTGTTTACATTAGAATTTATAACTATGGAGTTATAGTAGCCTGTTTTACTATTGTTGACGACAATAAGCCGAAGGCTTTAGACGTGTTTCAGTCGACGGTTTTCCACATTTCATTTCAGTTGTATAGATCAACTTATTTTATGATGGAATTGTATTTTGACATGCGTTCGAGCTTGCAGATAAAAGAATGTGGTCAGCGTTTATATTTGATATTCACATATAACGTACAATATCAACTCCAAATAAGATTTCGTGCGTCATGTGCGATTTGAAGACATTAGAAGATTACGCGTCGAAAATATTGTGACTTGTAATCTTCGAAAGTTAATACAAATCGTAAAACCAGCCAATTATAGTTTAAACCTACACAATTATAATAAAAAATAGTTTTGCGAGTGTATGTATTAAAGATTATAATTGGCTGGATTACAGCATTTAGTGACTGGAGGTTTACTTTACAATTAGCTTATAAAAAATAAGCTACTTTATGTTAATTGGAACTTTGAGTTCAATCTTTAGATGTATTGAATCTTTTGTTTGTATTATATAAGCTCAAGAAAATAATTAAAGGTAATCCAAACTAACAGAAAATCTGTTTAACGATGCGAGTAGGAAATAGAAAACGGTTGAAACGTCATAAGCCTTACCAAAATATTCATTTTCGTTTAATTAAACAAGCCCGCTCAAAAATCACATCACACTAATATTATAAATGTGAAAGTTTGTGAAGATGTTTGGATGTTTGTTACTAAATAAAGCAGTAACAACTGAATGAATTGAGCTGAAATTTGGTATGCAAGTAGACCAAGTCCTGGATGGAAATGTTAGATATTTTATATCCCTGTAAAGAGTTCCCTTGGGATAGTAACGGGAATAACGCAGGCGAAGCTGCGGGTAGATTCTAAATATATACTCTCCAGTGACCAAATGCTAAGTGAGCGTTTTTCAAAAATAGTGTACAACTCAACGATACTTACGAAAATGTTTTAATTTGACACTAACCGTCAGTTTCGTCACAGCCCCGAACTGATCAAAATGTGTATCTGGACACTTTTTTTACGTATAAGGTTCGAATGTACTAACGATTCTGAGCCAGAGAAACCTCAAAAGTCCATATCTTGAGAAAGTAGCTATCCCGGGATTTATTTTGGAAAACGCCCAAAAATGTGGTTATTGCCTTTTTGGAGTGTACACTCTAGAGCAGCGGTCGGCAACCGCTTAGCAGCCAAGGGCCATATAGTAGCTAAGGAATTGAAGCGGGCCGCATTTTGTTAACCATTTGTGATTTTATACTATTCGGAATAAAGCGACGGCAATACAGACCGGAATATAGGGCCGCAAGTGAGCGGTTCAAGGGCCGAATGCGGCCCGCGGGCCGCAGGTTGCCGACCGCTGCTCTAGAGCAACAGTGTAGATGAGAACGGTAAGCGAGGATACAGACCACGGTCTTTACCTCCTTGGTGGCCATGTTGTACATGAGCGCCGTGCCGATGTCCCGCAGCCGGTCGTCCTCGCTCAGCGTCGCGTGCACCGCCACCTGACACAATCACTATATTAGGCTGGTTTTAGTGTCGCGCTGACGGTTGCGGATTGCTCCGCACCGACCAATACATATGTATTAACTTCAGGGAGCGCTTTAGGCTTGATTTCCTTCTACGCTGACGTCGGTCGCTGATGTCGGTCGAGCGTACCATCGGCCGCGTATGATGAAGAAAAATCCCGCAGTGCGAAACCGATCTCTAATGGCCAGTTCACATTATTCCAGTCCAGTGATCCAGCGGGCTAATCCAGTCCAGTTGTGGACTGGAGCATATCGTTTACATTATTCCAGTCTTTTAAGAGTGTTAAAGACTGTTACCAAAAACAACCACGCGTATTCACTATATCACGTTCAATCCAGCACTGGATTGACGGTTTACACTATTCCAGTGGCGCTGGATTGGGTGAGCTGGAATGAAAAGTTGACGGTCTCTCCAGTCACTGGACTGGAATGCTCACTGGAATGGGTACATTCCAGTGCATTCCAGTGTCGGTTCACATTATTCCAGTAGCATTCCAGCACTGAATTGGATTGCTGGACTGGAATGCTACTGGAATAATGTGAACTGGCCATTAGTCCCCTTGCTAATCCAGTAACTTTATACATCGGTAGTATGCGTCAAATCCGGTAGTTCTGATTTTTTGCAGACTTGTTTATGATGTTGGCCTAATGAATAATCCAAGTTAGTGACCTCGAGCACCGAACGCAACTTTGTCAAAAATCGAAAAAACCGCGAAAGATTTTTTTTTTTTCAATTTTGGCGATTATAACTCTAAAGGACTAGTTTTTGAAAAAACTTTCTTAGGACGTTTTTAAAGAAGACTAAATTTGCTACAATATAATACAGTAAACGGCCATAAAGAATGCACATCGGCAATCATCGCATTTCCGAATACAAACGAATGCTAATTTTCCATGTACATCAATTATTAGATTAATCGTTCATCAGAATTTGAATTTAGAACTAAGTACTTTATTGTTGTTTTGTTTTGATTTCACGTGGAATATATAGAGCTGTAAAACAGATAATTTAGCTTTTAATGATTTTACTGTCGGCAGTTCTTTGTAACGCAGATGAAAATCGTACACCATTCTTCGAACAACATCATAATCAAAATCGTCCATATCTAACCGAAATTGTTTTTTGGTCTCCCATTTTTCGGAGAACTGAACTTTGTTCCACTAGAATGTGTATCAGTGCCAGTGCCGACTTCGTTTAATACATTGTTCAAAGTACTTCTTGAAATTCCAGTGGCATCTGCAACTCTCTGTTGAACCTTCTTCAAATAATTACTTACATTAACATCCTCATGTTTTTTAAATTGGTCGGCTTCAGTTACAAAATATTTATAAACATTGTAGATAATTTCGCGTGACTGGCAAAGTAACGGCTTACCTTCTTTTCCTATAGATGCCATAGTACAAATTTAATTTTGTCAACGTTTTAGTAACTCTATATATATATTGACTTGGATATGCGACTGCACTCTCTCGCATTTGAACCACGACTGACAAAACAAACGTCATGGTGTGTGCGACACAGATATCGCTATACGAAGTCGAAATTAGCCGATTGCCTCTTTCCAAAGATCGATGTGCATTCTTTATCGCCGTTTACTGTACTAGAATTGTCTCTGTGGACCCAATAGTTTCCGAGATGTGACGGGCCAGTTTTCTTTAGTCGTCTAGCCTATTAGGAATGGGCCAGACCACAGGCGTTTGTGGCCCGAGTCGTAGGCGGGGGTCATAAATGTACCTATAGCACAACTGTGATGCGCGAGTATTTGCCGCGCGACAAATACCTATCTGTTTTAATTTTGAAATTTTCCTTTTCAAAAATATGAGTTGTGTTTATTAAAACATTGTTATTTTTGTAAAAGTATCATATTATAATTAATTCAAATTAGATTTATTTATTTATTTATTTTATTTATTATTTCTGCTAATAGATATCAAATAATTGAGCGATTGAACATAAAAGCCACTATTTCTGTCGCTGACTATACCTTGGTGGTGACGCGGATGTTGGAGACCGCCTGGCCGTCCACTTCCCACTCGCTGATGTACATCAGCCACTCCGATGACGAGATGTTCTCGCACAGGTTGCACAGCTGTGGACCAGGATAGTCACAATTAAATAAAACATAAAAAAAAACAGTTTCCATTCAGACGAAGGCCGCCAATTTGTATATGTCGCCACCAACTGGTTTAGTTAGCAATTTGGTTAGTTGCCTAGCCTTTTCATTAAACACGCTTCTTATTTTAGGTTAGGTGTGTTAGTCAACTTGTGTCCCTCAGATCAGAAATAGAAGCCCCGCGCAGCGGGGCTTCGTCGACCTGCTGGCGGGTCATAGTTTAGTGAAAATGCTAGGCAGTTAACCAAATGGCTAACTAAACCAGTAGGCTGCGACATATACACCACAAAGTTTCAATAATATGTATACAAGTCTTACTACTATGGCAGTAAGGTTTATGTATACACATTTTGAAACTTTGTGTGAATATATATCATTGCCCTTGACCAAATACAGATATACCCTACTTCCTGCTAATATTATAAATGTGAAGGTTTGTGAAGATGTGTTCGTCCATAGATTAAGTCACATTTATAGAAGAGGAGGGGTACCACAATATCCAAATGTAGGTCATTAATTATAATCCACATAACATCACCACGGTCGCGTCACCACACGTCGCGCAGCGCCATGGCGGCCAGGCGCAGCGTGGCAACCCTGACCTCCTCCGTGCTGACACTCACCGCGAGCGCGAGCGCGCCCTGCTCGGCGAGCGGCAGCTGGTCGATGCGGCGCGCGTAGTTCATGACGGCGTGCGAGCGCCGGTCCTGGTGCAGCAGCAGCGACACGTCGTCGCGCAGCGCCATCGCGGCCAGGCAGCGCAGCATGGCAACCCTGACCTCCTCCGTGCTGACACTCACCGCGAGCGCGAGCGCGCCCTGCTCGGCGAGCGGCAGCTGGTCGATGCGGCGCGCGTAGTTCATGACGGCGTGCGAGCGCCGGTCCTGGTGCAGCAGCAGCGACACGTCGTCGCGCAGCGCCATGGCGGCCAGGCAGCGCAGCGTGGCAACCCTGACCTCCTCCGTGCTGACACTCACCGCGAGCGCGAGCGCGCCCTGCTCGGCGAGCGGCAGCTGGTCGATGCGGCGCGCGTAGTTCATGACGGCGTGCGAGCGCCGGTCCTGGTGCAGCAGCAGCGACACGTCGTCGCGCAGCGCCATGGCGGCCAGGCAGCGCAGCGTGGCAACCCTGACCTCCTCCGTGCTGACACTCACCGCGAGCGCGAGCGCGCCCTGCTCGGCGAGCGGCAGCTGGTCGATGCGGCGCGCGTAGTTCATGACGGCGTGCGAGCGCCGGTCCTGGTGCAGCAGCAGCGACACGTCGTCGCGCAGCGCCATGGCGGCCAGGCAGCGCAGCGTGGCAACCCTGACCTCCTCCGTGCTGACACTCACCGCGAGCGCGAGCGCGCCCTGCTCGGCGAGCGGCAGCTGGTCGATGCGGCGCGCGTAGTTCATGACGGCGTGCGAGCGCCGGTCCTGGTGCAGCAGCAGCGACACGTCGTCGCGCAGCGCCATCGCGGCCAGGCGCAGCGTGGCAACCCTGACCTCCTCCGTGCTGACACTCACCGCGAGCGCGAGCGCGCCCTGCTCGGCGAGCGGCAGCTGGTCGATGCGGCGCGCGTAGTTCATGACGGCGTGCGAGCGCCGGTCCTGGTGCAGCAGCAGCGACACGTCGTCGCGCAGCGCCATCGCGGCCAGGCAGCGCAGCGTGGCAACCCTGACCTCCTCCGTGCTGACACTCACCGCGAGCGCGAGCGCGCCCTGCTCGGCGAGCGGCAGCTGGTCGATGCGGCGCGCGTAGTTCATGACGGCGTGCGAGCGCCGGTCCTGGTGCAGCAGCAGCGACACGTCGTCGCGCAGCGCCATGGCGGCCAGGCAGCGCAGCGTGGCAACCCTGACCTCCTCCGTGCTGACACTCACCGCGAGCGCGAGCGCGCCCTGCTCGGCGAGCGGCAGCTGGTCGATGCGGCGCGCGTAGTTCATGACGGCGTGCGAGCGCCGGTCCTGGTGCAGCAGCAGCGACACGTCGTCGCGCAGCGCCATCGCGGCCAGGCAGCGCAGCATGGCAACCCTGACCTCCTCCGTGCTGACACTCACCGCGAGCGCGAGCGCGCCCTGCTCGGCGAGCGGCAGCTGGTCGATGCGGCGCGCGTAGTTCATGACGGCGTGCGAGCGCCGGTCCTGGTGCAGCAGCAGCGACACGTCGTCGCGCAGCGCCATGGCGGCCAGGCAGCGCAGCGTGGCAACCCTGACCTCCTCCGTGCTGACACTCACCGCGAGCGCGAGCGCGCCCTGCTCGGCGAGCGGCAGCTGGTCGATGCGGCGCGCGTAGTTCATGACGGCGTGCGAGCGCCGGTCCTGGTGCAGCAGCAGCGACACGTCGTCGCGCAGCGCCATCGCGGCCAGGCAGCGCAGCATGGCAACCCTGACCTCCTCCGTGCTGACACTCACCGCGAGCGCGAGCGCGCCCTGCTCGGCGAGCGGCAGCTGGTCGATGCGGCGCGCGTAGTTCATGACGGCGTGCGAGCGCCGGTCCTGGTGCAGCAGCAGCGACACGTCGTCGCGCAGCGCCATCGCGGCCAGGCAGCGCAGCATGGCAACCCTGACCTCCTCCGTGCTGACACTCACCGCGAGCGCGAGCGCGCCCTGCTCGGCGAGCGGCAGCTGGTCGATGCGGCGCGCGTAGTTCATGACGGCGTGCGAGCGCCGGTCCTGGTGCAGCAGCAGCGACACGTCGTCGCGCAGCGCCATCGCGGCCAGGCAGCGCAGCGTGGCAACCCTGACTTCCTCCGTGCTCTCCTCGTGCAGCAACCGACCTGGAAAAGGTGGGTGAACTTGGAAAAAGTATTCTAACTAATATTGGGTTGCAAATAAATCGACAGTACTTTAAAAAATCTCGCATCTGAAGGTAAGTTAAGTACTGTATAAGAGTAGCATAGACACCGCGTTATTTCCTGGAGTATTCGATACATAGTTTTTTCAAAGTAGAGAAGAAATACTTCGATTCAAGTCTTATTGATGCTCTAAACGCAGTTAAAGCGTAAGGCATCTTCAGGTTAAGTTAAAATATGATAGTCGCAGTGTAGGTGGTGGCAGCTAGAAGAGAGTTGCTGATACCGAGCTTAGCGGCGCACTATTAATTAGGATTTATGTCTAACTAGATTGCTACAAGTTGATGAGGATGCTTAAGCCAATTTAGATTACCAGCTGGGCACCGCTGAGGAAAATGTGTGGCGCACAGTTCATGGCCTGATGTACTGACCGATGCCGCTGTGCACCAGGTACTGTTCCAGCTCAGCCAGGGACTGATGTTCCCCGGGGGACAGTGTGAGGCCACTCACGCTGTCAGGCTCTCACATCACACACACCGCCAAACAACGTGTACTGACCGATGAAGGCGAGGAACTCATCGCCGAGCGCCCAGCTGCCCTCGCCGTGCACCAGGTACTGTTCCAGCTCAGCCAGGGACTGATGTTCCTCAGGGGACAGTGTGAGGCTACCCACGACGGCTGACAGCTTCGCAAACTCCGCGGGTCCCTGGATGATGGAATGGTATCGGTCATTCACAATAAATTCGTATAGTGTTACACGTAGAATACTCTGCGGTTTGGTGGACGGTGGTAAGGAGGGAGTAACATTTACCAAAACCAAATCAATACCTACTTCCCGTCAAATTCTATTTACATACTTACCGCCTACAGTCATGTATATATGTAGTATAGGTACATATATAGCAAGTAATCTTAATCTTTTCAGAAAATAATGAAATTTGAATTCCTATCTGTTACAATGGAATAGGTACCTCTTATTTTTGAAGATCCACCATTACCATTAGATCACCTTATCTAACATAGTGTTTAAGTTTCTACTGACAAAATATGGAATCTGATTACTGATATAAATGTTTATTTTTATGTATATCGACGCCGGAAAGCAAACACGTAGTAGCTGACTACGTGTTATGTGCGTAGTTACTATTTGCTTTCCGGCGTCGATATGATGTGTTATTTCATAAACGTATCATCTAACAGTACACTTGTTGGGATTGATATCGATACATACAATAAAACTAACCTAATAGGTTCCTCACCTATTATTTGAACCTGATAATTAAAAAAATACAAACTTTGCCTGGGCAAACAATGTCTACGAAATAAAAAAACGATGAAATTATATTTCCATGAAACTCTTATCCCCGAAATACAAGGACGCTGTATTCCCTAACAGAATATGGCTCGGCCCGGCGACCCACTAGCTAAGTAGTCTGTGCCCATTACAGATTAGTAGCGAGTACGTTCAGTAGCGCTGGTCGGAAGCTCATTACGGCTTCAGCTGTCGGAAACGTCGCCCACGCGTGACGTCACGCTGTTCACGTTCTGAATCACGCGTAGTCGCCACCTGCTAATGTTATTGTAGCAATGCGAAACATTACTAATAATATTGAATTTTATGCTGTGAAGCTGCTTTATGATATGGTGAGCCAAGTTGTTAGTGATGTTAGCTACAATGCTGGCGGTCCTTGGTTCGATTCCCGACACCAGCAAAATTATCGTGATTTGCGAAATCTGGGTTCTTGGATATAATCCGAAAAAATTGTGAAAAGCGGTGATGATATTACCGAGCATTGGAAACAAATTGTTTGTGAAACTATGACAGTTATGCTACGGCTGCACACATTGCGGTAACGCTCGTGTAATGTTCGTGTTGATGTCTCGTTCTTTTTGTATGTCAGAGAAAGAGACGTCAACACGAATCTTCGCGTTATCGCGATGTGTGGAGCCGTAGCATTAGAAATCTGATTATTGCAGAGGAAAATTTCAATACCATTTGATTGTTGATGAGTTTGTTTAATGTATTAATAAAATAATAATAAAATGCATTTATTCAATAACCAGAAATGTTTCAATTACAGAAAGTGTTGGTGCCTCTTTTTAAGTATTTTTATACCTTTTTCCATAACAAAAACAAAAAATAAAACTCAAGAGCTAGTAAACATATTTGTGTGTGTGTGTGTGTGTGTGTGTGTGTGTGTGTGTGTGTGTGTGTGTTATTTTATATGTATTTATATTTTCCATTAACCCGATTTTCCATCGGCGGTCATTTGGATACATAACAGTGTGGCTGCAAAGCAAGTATCGAACCTACAGTCTCTAGCTTCGTATTAAAAGAGAGTAATGGTTGGGGCACCATTGCAAAATTTCATGAAAAATCTTGCTGTAAATTATGGAGCACGTTATATTAAATAAATCAGTGTCTCGAGTAGCCAAGAGAAAAGCTGAGAATAAACGAAATTGATTTCATAAACAAAACGGAATTTATGAGAGTGTGTCATCGACCTCCCACGGTTCTCGCGAACTCTCTGGAACTTCTAAAACAGTCGCGCAGTGGGCGAAGTCGTGGCGAAGTAACCACTTTATTGTCGTATTTTGGCTCCCGACAGTATTCGATTATTGTACTGGAGACAAATAGGAATGTGACAAACTCAATTCCGAAGTGCGCCAAGTCACGAGTACCTGAACGAGGCAGGTGACTTTGGTTTAGTCATATCAAAATACCTATGATGGAACTCATTAATTATCAAACAATCCTCAAGGGAAAATCAACCGTGTTCAAAGAGTAATAAGGTTAAATATGTATGTGATTGTTTTAGTGTCTTTAGTGTGTTTAGTTAGGAGGTGCTCACTCCGCGATTTTGCCCCCGCGGAGGGGCTTACCCAGCGACCAGAAAAAGCACGCGCTATGCGATAGAGACGGTCGCATCCGGTGCGTTCCGTCCGGTAGTCGGACTGGAACAATAGTTGTAATAAAAGCTTTAAGTCGACTAGAGAGGGTTCAGCGTTTTATGTTTGTATGTCTTTGGCCGCTAAGTTTCTGAGTGATGACCACGCACCGGAAGACGAAACGCAAAAAGTGGTGAACGTTGCAGGAGTATGATTAGAGATGTGCCGTTCCCGGGAATATTCCCCACTTGTATGGGGAATATTCCCGCGGTGGGAATATTCCCCATACAAACGGGGAATATTCCCGGGAATAGCACATCTCTAAGTATGATGGATGCTAGTGGAACAGGAAAGATCGTGGTGGCATTTCTTAGGGCAAGCCTATGTCCAGCAACGGACATTTTTCGACTGATGACGATGACGAGTTTAAAATGTAAGAATGTTTACTTCCGGTAAAGAAAAGTATAGAGTGGGGGCTATCGAATGAGTGATCACAGTTTACCCACTTCTTAAAATAGATATATGTCTACTTTTGTTGCAAGAAAAACTTGAAAACAAGTTTAGATCGAATCAAAACATTTAAAAAACCTTTCTGGGTCTAATTATGGACAGTCAACGTCAGAAATATGTTGAAATAAGTGTACGTAAACACATTCCTGACATCGACTGGATATAAATTGGACATTATAATACACTCAGTTTGCAAAACCAATAGTGAATCCGTCCAAACAATTAGGTATGTTCATCAAGGAAAACCATTGGTACGACAGGAACTATTTCTTCAGCAGTATTGAAAATGATTCTCAAGGTCACATATAATTTACAATTTTCATAGCAATTGTAAACTATATTGTTACATTTGTTAGTACGACTTGCTGATTCGGCGAATTCCTAGAAGGATTAAGTTAGAAGAGACGTTTGTAAACAAAATGATTCAAGGTCTGGAATATTTATAGTTATAAATATTCCAGACCTAGTTCACGGTAGGGCTGCCGCCAAGTCGTACAGGCTCGACGGTGCAGCTAATTCGTTTACATCACAGCAAAAATCTGATTGTCGGAAACAGCTATGTAAATATATTTCACACGTCAATCAGTTAGGATAAGTCAATCACGTAGGATAGAAATCATATTGGAATTCAATTAGAATATCTTATTATTGTTTACTATTCAATCATTCTTACTGTTTAATCATTTTATATAACGTGTGTTTTACTCTAATTTTAAGATTTATCAATGTCCATCGTTTATAAGAATTTAATTAATTATTGCTATAATCTTTATTTCTGTGTAATGAGAAATTATATGTGTTTTAATAAAGTAAACAAACCCCCACTCACGCACAAAAAGAATAGCTGATTCTCAGAACTAGCTCGGCTCATTTCTCAGAACAAGACTCGAGCTTAGCGGGAGTATTCTTAGAATAATCTCCCACCTTCAAAAATAATCTTATAAAATGGCGGTTCCCGGCCATTTCAACTCACTCTATTTTACTCTCTTCAGTCTTTTACATTTATCATCAAGTGATAATCAGCTCTTCAACAGTGCCTAAGTGAGGTAGGCGCTCACTATGGAAATTTAAGTCTTTCATTTATAATACAGTCCACTAAACATCGAAGACCCTTAGACCTCACAATGGTCCTTCAGAAGCCGCATCAAAGAAGAATGGACACACCACAGCAGCAATAAGAAGATAAAAAAGCACGAAGACACAATTCTTCAAAAATCGTCGTCAGCAAAATTATCGCCGAATTGTCCCGTGAGATCTTAAATCCGGGACACGCCGTACTCATCGAAAGAAGATCGCCGAGAAAAGGCCCGTGACTGCATTTCCGGGCCCTCCGTGTTCATCGAATGAGAAATTTTGTCGGTCCGTGACTGCTTTTCCGGACCCGCCGTGACGTCGAAAAAAGTGAAGAAAGTGATCCGTGACCGCTATTCCGGATCCGCCGTGTGAAGACAGAAAACCGAAGAAGGGCCGGTCCGTGACCACTTTTCCGGACCCCCCTGCAGCACAATTAAGAAGAACAGCAAGGTGGCGCAGTGAAAAAAGAAGACAGCAAGGTGGCGCAGTGAAAAAACAAGGTGACGCAGTGAAAAAAGAAGACTGCAAGAGTCGCTGAGAAAAAAGAAATACCACCGTGCAAGAGGGTCTTCGCGCTCCAAACTGTTCGTGCCTTCGTGATTAGTGTCTTCGTGTCTTCGTCTTCGTCTTCAGTTGTCTGTGTGTGCCTCAAAAAGGAACTCTAACCAGGGAACAGTGCAAACCCAGTACCTAGCCTGAGTTCCGGGAACCTAGAAGTTTCGACTTCGGTTCTTTTTTGGTCTGACATGGTTCAGTTCCGCCAGCTTTAGCTGATGAGCGGCCAATCTTGCACCTTGCGGTGTTAAATGCAAGAGCGGTTTAGCGAAACTTCAAGAAAGAAGAAAGAAGAAACCGTAGGGACGTTAGGTACCCGAACGTTACAGCGACGTCAATTCCGTAACGTTCGCGTTAGGGCCCGATAGTGTTAGGGACCCCCCACCCCCTCGGTGTACTATGAATGAGGAACAACGCGTTACAAGATCGCGTTCCCGTTCCCAAACAACTCCGTCGTCCGGTCAAACGACAACGACGAGTACCAGTACGTGGAGTAAAGGCACCAGTAGCGCAAACGAAAGTAGCAGTATGCCGAAAGATAACGCTCCCCGTAAGGCTTCGGAAGCCGAGGCGCCCCCCGCGCACTCTGACCCGTCTATCCCCACTCCCGGCGCCGCGCCGCCGGGCCACGCCCCTTTGACCCGCGCGCCGCTCATGGATGATGAACAATCGGTTCACTCTATGGAGAACGAGCAACGTAGTAATCCGCGGACTTTGGTAGGCGTACAAGATGATAGGGCTAGTCAGTTATCAGTTTTAATGGCTGAATTAGAGGTTAGGAACGCCGAATTGCAGCAGGCACAGCTCGCGTCCGCCGCGGCTAGGAGTAGGCTCGAGATAGCTAGGATAGAAGCGTCTCAGGTATCCAGCATGGCGGCGCCGGGTCACGATGCCAGAGATGCTCGCGTATTAGGCTGGGTTGCTCAACAGCAACGCCAGGTAGCCGCGATAGGTGTACACACGCAAGAACCTCCGTACACGCCGCCGCGTAACGAACCCGAACGACCTAGCGAATTTATGAATAGGGACTTAGAATTACTCTCGCATAGGGTCGTAGACGCGGTAACTAGGAACAGGAATGCACCCATGGCCTCGAGGCAAAGTTACGACCTTCCTCATTTCGAAGGATCGCCTCAGGAATGGATCGCATTTAGGGCCGAGTACGAGGATAGTGCACCTATGCATTCGGACGTGTCCAACATCAGCCGTTTACGTCGCGCGCTTCGCGGCGAAGCGAAAATCGCAGTTAAGTCCATAATGTACACTGCGATATCTCCGGCTGAAATTATAGGCGCGTTAGAACGACATTTCGGAGACCCAGAGGAAATAATATTGAACGAAATTCATAACGTAAAGCGTATGCCCAGATTAGCTGAAGATAATAGCAATATAATTTCCTTTGCCGGTCAAGTTGCCAACGTCGTGGCAACCATTAAGTCGTTAAAACAAAACGAGTTTCTACACGCGCCCGAACTCGTCAATAAAATCGTGGATAAAATGAATCTGATTGTTCGATACGAGTGGAATAAATATCGCGTAATTAATAAAGGGACACCGGGTCTAGTGGCTATGGCACAGTTTTTAAACGAGATTAGTAGCGCAACGCGAAAATCTCAAATTCGCAAGACGCGAGCCAACGTGCACACCGCGCAGGCGCACTATGACCCCGCGCCCCTCCCCCAGCCGCGCATGCGCAAAGGTCGCCGCGCGCCGCAGTATGACGAATATTACAGTGACTCAGAACAATCAGATTCAGATTATGACGAACCTAGGCCGTTGATGGTAGCTCAAGTAAATCGGAATAGGTATACAGAAAAACGCGAACCGATAGATAAAAGAAACTCCGCGCCACCCGCGAAAATAACGCTCCCAAGGGCGTCGCAGCCGACCCAAGCAACTTCCACCTATACAGATAAATGTGTTATATGCAGAGGTGAACACAAATTAAGTGAGTGTTCGGACTTCAATAAGATGCCTATAGCAAATAGGTGGGAGGTTGTTAGAAACGGCAAGTTGTGTTTTAGATGTTTATATCCGAATCATAGGCAAGGTAGTAAATGTAGGTACGTAGCCTGCGGCATTTCTGGCTGTGAGGCAGGGCATCACATTTTATTGCACGGTATAAGCACACAAGCGACGCCGGAGCCGGCTCCGGAGCCTCAAAAGAGGCCTTTTTTCGTAAGTCACATTAGACTAGCGAAGCCCGAGCCTAATAGGGACGCGCAAGAGAGTGGGTCTTTTTTCGTCGGCCGCGTTCAATCGACACCCGCGGGAACGGGAATAGCCGCATTATTAAAAGAAAATTACGAAATTGAATGCGCAAGTGTCGAAAATATACCTAAAATTGATCCGAATCTGCGCGCGATAAATAATTCAGATACGTCACGTGAAAATAAAAATGAGGCCGGCCTCTTACGACCATGTAACAAGAAAGAGTTACACGACAGCAAAGTCGTATCCGGCCCCGTATCTATTGAAACCGAGTGCGATGAAAATAGCCTGCGTTTTTATCATGGGGGAGGAGATCAGGTAAAGCGACCGGCTGAGTACACAGGGGAACAATTAAGTTCCGAGTCGGCTCGCTCTCCCGCCACGATATGGTATAAAGAAAATAAAAACACAGACTATCATCGCGATCGGTGTCCAACGGCGAAAAAGACGGACACAGGCGCAGAACGTCCGCTCCATCAATCAGCCTTAAGCTCGCCTACGGACACAGGCGCAGAACGTCCGCTCCGCCAATTGGCCTTAAGCCCGCCTACGGATACAGGCGCAGACCGTACGCTCCATCAATTGGCCTTAAGCCCGCCTACGGACACAGGCGCAGACCGTACGCCCCATCAATTGGCCTTAAGCCCGCCTACGGATACAGGCGCAGCATGCCCGAAAAAATTAGAGTCAGTCGCAAATAAATCGGACCCACTCCCGTACCTACTCGATATAGGTACGTTTTCTAAACGCCCACGTTTAGCTAGGGCCTCTGCTACCGTAGTTTGCGCCAACAAGGTACCCAAAGCCACAATACTCGAAAGAAATACAGACACAGGCATGTATTTCGGAAAAAAAATCGAGTTACAGGAAACTGGACGTACGACTTCAAAAAAGCCTAGAATACGCAAAGTCACCGTCAAGTTAAAGGCAGCTTAAAGTACCACGAAGTAGTACTCCATTCACTACTTCTATTCTAGACATAGTCGTTTCCTTAACTATACTGGTGTAGTCACACCGAGGGGGACACTGTCGGAAACAGCTATGTAAATATATTTCACACGTCAATCAGTTAGGATAAGTCAATCACGTAGGATAGAAATCATATTGGAATTCAATTAGAATATCTTATTATTGTTTACTATTCAATCATTCTTACTGTTTAATCATTTTATATAACGTGTGTTTTACTCTAATTTTAAGATTTATCAATGTCCATCGTTTATAAGAATTTAATTAATTATTGCTATAATCTTTATTTCTGTGTAATGAGAAATTATATGTGTTTTAATAAAGTAAACAAACCCCCACTCACGCACAAAAAGAATAGCTGATTCTCAGAACTAGCTCGGCTCATTTCTCAGAACAAGACTCGAGCTTAGCGGGAGTATTCTTAGAATAATCTCCCACCTTCAAAAATAATCTTATAAAATGGCGGTTCCCGGCCATTTCAACTCACTCTATTTTACTCTCTTCAGTCTTTTACATTTATCATCAAGTGATAATCAGCTCTTCAACAGTGCCTAAGTGAGGTAGGCGCTCACTATGGAAATTTAAGTCTTTCATTTATAATACAGTCCACTAAACATCGAAGACCCTTAGACCTCACACTGATCTAAAAATATCTGAACACGACTCTATTGTCAAAGGCCGTTGATCTCTCAAAGTATAACTAAATGCAGATTCTGTCAAGGAGCATTCCACGAAAACGTTTTGTAAGGGACACTACCTTTTTAATACTTTTGATATGTAAAATTAGACAGCTGAATGTCGGTATAGTATAGTACATTACACAACTAGGGTGGTAATACAAAGAAAGCCCGAGATCGCAGATGTTTGCGGCCCGAGCTGCAAGCGAGGGACGTAAATATGCGATCGAGGGCTTTCTTTATTACCTCCCGTGTTGTGTACATCATTTTATGTCTACACTTGTCCAGAAAGCGCAGTGTGCGGAAAAAGCCACTTTATGGGCAGGTGTGGTATAAATATTATAACTTGGCTTTAAGGGCGTATCGCACGGTGACCCGGGGCAGAATTGCTCAGAGATGGCGCTGTCTTGGTCACGTGACCAAATGTTCAAGTCTATAATTATGATATCTGCTTATTTTACCAGCATGAGAATCAATTGGCCCAATATTTTGAGTCTCTTTCGATGATTTCTAATTCATAATAATTTATGTACGTGCTTACCAAGCGCAGGAATGTGTATGAAACTCGAGTAGTACTTTGACAGGTAAATATACACGCACACTAAAGCAAAATCATTGATAAAAGTGACATCTATTGACAGAGATTCTAACTTGTAAGTTCGCCTATTGTGCTCCGGCGCTCCGGCTATTGTGTAAACCCGTATAAGCAGAAACTCGGGTAATAGTCATGAAAATTCGAAGGTAAAATAAAGAAAAGTGTAGGTAGGTACTCGAGCAACAATATTCTCGAGTTACCATCGAACAAACGAACGCCGATTTTCCCCCTTGTCTACCCCACATTTTTTTTGATAGGTCAAAAAATAACTTTGTAATTACCACCTAGTTTCATACCCACATGGGTATTACTCAATTTTTATTACCCACTGGGTAATATAATAAATTTGTGAAACAAACGCAACCGTTTATTTCACGATAAATGTACAGCTCTTTTTTGTATGGGAATATATTGAATGGAATAAGACGTATAACTGAGTAAAATAGTTTTATTCATAATATATTTATTCTCAAATTTGGCGAAGCCGATCTCCATATTTTACAGATTCTTAGGGCCGTAAGTTTACGGACCAATAACATATTATAAGTTGTATAAACATTGAACAGGCAGACTCAGACTCACTCAATGTGTTATTGAGAGAACTCTTGATTTTCTAGATTTAGTCGTCGTCTTCATTGCTGAAGGTCGTGTCTAGTTTGAAATTTGCTGCACCAAGCTTTTCCAAGCGTCTCTGTCCTCGGCGGTCTTCATGGCTTTAGGTATTGGCAGGCCAGTGAGCTTCTTGATTAGGTCTGACCAACGGGTAGGTGATCGACCGCGTGGTCTTTTTAAGTCTACCTGCCCAACTACCATCAGCTTCTCCAAGTTGTCTGGGTTCCTGCGAGCAACATGTCCGAAGTAGTTTAGTATCCGCTGGGAGCAGATGGTGGACAGCCTTGTTGTTATTCCGAGCTCCTTGAGAATGGACACGTTGGTGCGGCGTGCGGTCCAAGGAATTCGCAACATACGCCGCCAAACAAATCAATTCTGGCATCCTCTCTACGATAAATGCAT
Source organism: Eudemis profundana (assembly GCA_947034925.1). Taxonomy (NCBI): domain Eukaryota; kingdom Metazoa; phylum Arthropoda; class Insecta; order Lepidoptera; family Tortricidae; genus Eudemis; species Eudemis profundana. The sequence goes on along the minus strand of OX344805.1, from coordinate 19,167,923 downwards.
CTTCCCTTCACCAATTGGAAAATTTAGAAACAAAACGAATGACAGCATTATTGGTGACAGCGTAATGTTCTGAAACCTTCTTCATTTTGTGGAATCCTAAATATGGAATGTCAAATATTAATTTTGTACTCGTATAGTAGATTTGTGTTTTCACATCACTTGTATTTATTAGGAAACAATAATATGGGTAAAGTTATAAGGTGATGGTACAATATAAATTTTCTCGAAAAGTATTTGAACGTCCCTGACTACTAGACTCTCGTATTTTAGTTTGCGCGAATCAAAAAATTGCCCAGAGTTGCAACGTTGCGTTGCCACCGTGACATGCGACGTTGCCATCTGTCACCGTTTGTCAGACATCTATGAATGCCTAACGATCGACGACACTTTTGGCTTAGCGGGAGTGACACCGCCTACTAAGCTAGAGGTCCCGGGTTCAAATCCTGGTAATTTTTTACCCTAATAAGGATTGCTTAGATTGTTTTTGTAAAATTTACCTCCGTATTATTATTATTTCTCTTTATTTAAGTATCCTGATTTAAAAAGTAAAACAAAACAATATTTAGTAGGTACATATATATTTCAGAATATAAATTTAGTCAAAATATTTAGTAATTTGGCATAAACAGGCTAAATTACAAAATTAATTACAGCGTGTAGTATTCGATAAAAACGAAAAAAAAAGAAAAAATAAAATTATTCCGGGATTAGAACCCACAACCAAACGTATCCATAAGTGAAGGCTTTAGACCACTCGGCTACGGATGCACACTGAAAAGGTGCGTAAATTAAGATCCGTTTTGAAATATCAATAGATAAGTCACACACACGCCCATACACCATTTGCCTGTGTTTGCGTGAGTTGTGTTACCCACCTGTAGGTGATTCGCACACAGTGATAGAATATCCAAGTTTTTCATCGGTGAAATATGGTATTTAGCGTGAAAATATACCATTTTTTATGCATTTGCCCAAAATAAAACGTAAATTAATTGATATTTGTCAAATTAGTTTCTTAATATACCCTGCCGTTAGCCCGTGAAGGTGCACCAACTTTTGTATGGGAACGCAACCACCTTAAGATGGGTAGTGTTTCTTAGCAGCTAATAAGTTTTATTAGGGTAGCTGCCATAGCGTTTCGTAAGGGACAAAAAGTAGATGTTTCCATGGAATGCTCGTGAAGAAAAATGGCCGAACTAAAATTGCTATACACATTCCGCGTCAGGACTTGTTGTATTGGAAGGGCTGTAAAGCTTGGCAAAGTCAGACTGTAGCGACTTTTTAGAACTGATCTAAGTAGTATACACCGTGTTTTTTTAAATCCATTAACTTTCATGTAATATTCTTGAGGTCTAATTAAGTTAATTGCTTCAAGAAACTTATCGTCCTAACTCAAGCTGTTTTTAAAATATTCAAAATTGCAGTCCTTTTTATTATGGTCTAAGTAGAACTCGATATTATGTATTTTATTAATTTAAAACTTTCACTATTAACGCGATTATGTCCCGTTTTGTTATAATTGATTACGTACTTTGTATGAAAAGTCATTTTTTTCGAATTTTACAAAAAAATATATACCAGGTAGTTCCTATTTAATATACCAAGCGAGGTGTTGAATTTAACGGAAGTAAAAAAAAACACGGTGTAATCGTAATATCAGTTATCGACAAAAACGGTGCATATTGAGTAGGTATTGTTGTAGGTTTGTATATGTCTGTGTTGGATCATGTAAAATCTTGTTTTCGGGAAAGTACGAGATGTTTCTAGGAGAAATATAGATTCGAAAATAATTAGGGACCTACATAGGTAAGTACGGTTCATAATCAATAGGTGAATTTAAACAACGGATTTAAACAAAGGCGAATTTAAACAAACACGGTTAATACGGTTCACGAATGCAAAAATGATTACCCAAATTAATAGATGGCGAGAATACCATTGCAGGCTGGGAGAATGTAGGGAAACTTGAAACTGCCTAGTATAGGGTAGAAAAAAAGAGAGGGTTATTCCGTTCTACACCGAAATAGACTACCGAAATTTTTATAACGAGACGATGATGATCGAGCGAAGCTTACTGCTGTTATAAAACATTAGCGGATTGGCACTGATCCAACTGCAGCAGGAAGGGTTATGAATGTTATGATTATGAGCCTGTTTACCAACAGTCAGCGAGGCTGTCTGAACGAGAAGCATCGGTCTGTGGCATTTGGATTGACTGTAACCGAAATTTGTAAAAAATATATAAGATCCTGTTGAAATAAGCAAAACTAACAATAGACCCCCACCACAGCCACAGCACGGTAAACTTAGCACAGTACAGTACGTTTTCGCACAGTTCTCGATGGCGAGCGTTCGGCCGGCATCAACGGCGTTCGCGTACTGTCAGGATAATTATATTGTGCCACTGTGACGTTTCGGTTGCCGGCGACCGGATCGGCTACGCCCACCGCGCGGGAGGCTAAAATCGAGTGAAGTGCACCAGACTGTACCTCGTCAGCCCGCAATAAACTGTTTCTCGCCCTATTTTACTCATAAGTACTCACATCGATGTCCTTGAAGGTGATAGGCGGGTCCTTGGCGCGGCGGCGGAGCTCCTCGCGGCCGCGCTCGTCCTCCTCCGGCTCGCTGCTGGGGCCGGCGCGCGCGCTCTGCTCGGGCGGCATCGTCTCTACTGCTTCTGCCATTTCTGCGCAACAGTTACGTTTTACAGCCAACGGCTAACACAAGACGCAAGCGACATCGACACAGCATAAAAAAAATAAGTAAACACCGCAAAATATCTTAAATATACCTCATTACTTTGACAGTAGAGTAGATTGTGTACATATTTTGAAACTGTGGGGCTTTATATTTTTGCCCTTGACTGTAACATGCCTTTGTTCAGTCGCCATCAGATATATCTGAGCTGTCAGTGTACTCATAAATATCTGAACACGGCTCTAATGCTATGAAAATAGAGCCGTGTTCAGAAATTTATGAGTACACTGACAGCTCAGATATATCTGATGGCGACTGTTCTACCTAGAAAATCGAACTTGATAACAAGTTATTTAGGGGGAACATATCTTCCACGGATAATCAATTATGTGGATGGAATTGTGAAGTTAACCGGGGGGAATCTGGTGCTAAGGGAAAAGTGTGTTGAACTCACACAATAGGTATGCTATGCCTGAACTTGAAAGACATATTAATAGGCGTGTTTGACAGTGATAAACATAGGATAATGCGTCTCTTTTACCAGTTACACTGGTATCTAGCACAAGACGAGAGGTATTAATTTGAAATGCAGATTTTATTCACACAGTAGCCTTAATAAACATAATGGCCTATAATAAACGCGCTTTTTTGATACGCTTCGAAAAAGTAACGCCAGCCGGTATACTGCAGCTGTTGGTAAACACTAAACAGCTATAAACACGCCAAATGGAGCCATGACTCACTTGTTGACTCCAGCGGGGACCGAACATTCGTCTACGGAATGCGAATACGTTCCAGAACCACAATACAGGGTGGAAAGTTTTGATGGGCCCTGCAGGGGAACTACCCTAAATCCTTTAGTTAGCTCATTTTACTGAAAGGAAACATTCCTTTATTTTAAACAAAACTGCATTCATAGATTTGTCAGTCCGGTTTTTTTATTAGGAGCACTGAAATTTGTAACACATGTTCTTTATGGAATGTAGAGATGGACTAAGAAAGGATTTTTCGATATACGAGCGAAACTTCTAAAGGTTTGAAATTAAAGTTAAAACTTGGTATGAAGTCAGGCGCAGATGGAAAGTCGCGGGCGGGATTTAGTATACGATAAACAAACATTATTTGTTTGTTCACATTTCACGATAAGTTCAAACTTGAAAATCCATTCTTCTATTATCTAAATTAGATTCTTCAAGTTGGAAAAATGTAGTGCCAAAAGGATTGGGCTGACTTTCAAATACAGCGAAGTGGAGGAGACGAGTTCAAAAAGCAAAGCTGAACCCACCGCTATGTGAGATAATATCTAGAAAGAACTACAAATACGTAAACTGTTCTACAGGCTTTCATTTGGTTTCGCCTGGCACAAACATTCTTAACAATCATTCAAGCTTCTCACCCAAATCAATAGGATTGATTTGAAGATCGGCATGTAAACAATAAATCGTCTGACTTTTAATTTTTTTAACCTTATTTCACGAATACAATCTTACGAAAGAGATGATGGCATGCATGGCTGCGCATAAAAGAGAGCTTACTGTTTAGAATCATACGCGGTGCTTGCTACGGAAAATCACACTATGTATACTAATGTTTCACAACATTAAACATATTTCAATAATATCGATTATCGACATTTTCTGACTGGCCTATTTGTTCATTCTATCATGCGTTCGACAGCACCTGAATAAAACCATCATATTTTGAACAAGGTCAAGATGGTGATATGTATTTAGGTCAAGATGTTAGTTTGTTAATCCTATCCTACTCCTAATTTGCATTATAAATATGAAGGTTGTGAAGATGTTTGGATGTTAAGGCACTATTGTAATGTTACTAGAATGGATTGAGAAGAAATAGTGCACACAAAATATAGACCCAGTCCTGGATCCAAACATACAACACTAGGATACTTTATATCTCGGTGAAGTTCTTTTGAGATAATAATCTGCATAACGCGGACGGTGCTGCGGGTAAATGCCAGTTTTAACATAAACAAACCTACATATTTTTACTTTGAACCCGGGTTTCAAACTTCTTAAAATGATTCCAGGGGTTAAAATTACGCCGGATTTTCAAACACACCATTGAAAGCAAATAAAGCGAATAGAATCATAATAGTCATAAGTCCATAGTCACAAGTAAAAATACTCTGTAATTGTGGACATTGGCTCTTAAGCTCTTTGCGCGCTGAGAGGATTTCTCATTTAAAACCTGCTGTCACGCGACATATAATAAATAATGAAAACCATGGCCTCACTATAGTGCACAATGACTCTAACAAATAAATCAAAGACATATATTTTTTTCACCTTATTCTGTTGCAATAAGACCAAAATTACGACATGGAAGATTCCGACATAGCATTTCCAAAGTTCGTTTTACACATACTCTGGACATCGTCACTAATTTAGAAAAGCCATATGAGGAATTCTTAGTATAGTTTTAAAATAGTGTAACAAAAGTGTCTTGCGTTACCGTACAACGTCGATCTAAAAGTATCACCCGCGCATCTCTACCGCCGACGACTGTACGCTGGTCGAGCACATGTTGCCCGTTAATCCAGGCCGCGCGAAAGTTCACACGGCTATTGATAGCCCGTCACGATTCCGCTTGAAAAACGCCCGAGTTTCGCAACCACCACAACCGACACCATGCCGAAGCATGGGGCGGGATATAACACACACTACACGAACACTGGGTACCTGTGGGTGCTGGAGTTGTTGCGCGGACCGGCGTCGCGGCGGGAATGGCGCGCGGCTGGACGCACGCCAACCGCGGTATTTATACCCCGCTACAGGATCACCGGATTACCACAATACGATTAACCGGAAAATTTCGACTATTGTACCCTTTAAAAGTTTTAGAGCCTGTCAAGTGTCCTGTTTTCGGAGCGTTCAACTTACAGCAATAGCCCGGTCGGTCACCGCGCTCGATTTACAAATGAATTTAAAGTGCGCTTTAAAATCACCGGGCGTTTGTTTGTAAGTTCAGGGCGGAAACGTGGTATTGGGTAATCTAAATCGAATAAAGAAAAGTATTCACTCTTGACATGAATCGGCTTGCAAATGCATTCTGAGTTCCAACGACTTAATAATACACAAAATATAAAGTCTCCGGTTTTTTTTCGGTAACGTATCCGATTCTTAAAGTTTAACACAAACAACCTAATGAAAAATAAATGTTGCGTGCTACTAAGATCGAAAAAGCTTTGCTAACGAAGGAATGACACTACACGACACGACCGGTAATAACAGAATTTTGAAAAACTATGATAATTTGATATAAATCGGGAAGATGGTTTTAAGCTTTCTTCGTCGTGGAATCCAGTCATCAGCATGTGTAAATATCATCAAGTGTCTTCCGGCAAATCGCCTGATGTTGTTAGTGTTGTGTGCCGGTCGAGTGACAACCCTAATATGCAAAGTATTAATCAAGACCAAGTGCGGGTAGTTCGGAGAACCCGCGCGGCTAGAAGATGTTGACACCCGCCTCGCCAGTCCCTTCGCGACCATGGACGTCACGGCACGTCCGAAACGTCGAGGTAATAGCATATTTTTACGCGATTAAGTCCCGTTTTGTTATAATAATGAGTGAAAATCGTGAAAGTTTAAATCAATATTATGACAATTTGATGATATTAGGGAATATAACAATACAAAAAGCAATATTTATTTACATTTGAATAAACGTATTTACTCATATTAAATCTATTTCTATGGAGCTAAAAGAAATAACCTACTCAGTGCACAGTGCGATAGATAATGATACTCGTAAATACTAAATGTTCAGCTTCCTCGTAAATTGGGACAGTGTGACTAGCACAAGAGCACAACTAACCACGACTAAGTTTGTCACGCGGCATATTCTCGCCTGGCTTTCTTGCATTGTACTGTACTCTACGCACGGCTTACCTAATATCAGGCATTTGAACACCTTATTCCACAACTCTTTAGGAAAATGTACACTAAATCTGCATCGGCTTGCTCAAGGATATCTTTTTAGGGATTGCAGCCAGACTCGAAAACCGAAAAACGAGTACTTTTCGATTAAACTCGAAAACCGAGTTCGGTTTCGATTTTTACTCGAAACTGTCTGAAGTAGTTTTAATTTTTTTTTGTGTAATGATAATGATTAAATTAGTTTGTAAACTCGGGATTAAGGAGGGTAGTAGGGTAGTTTTTAGGGTTCCGTACCAAAATGGTAAAAAAGGAACCCTTATGGTGCGACTCCATCTGTCTGTCACAGCAAGATATCTCAGGATCTACTAATGCTATCGACTTGAAATTTGGAATAGTGTTAAAAATCGCTAACCCGAGGCTATTGGACAGTAAAAAAATCTTATACCTTTTTCCTTTTTTTTTAAAGGGGACCGAAATGGGACTTTGAAAATTGAAAGTAGGGCTATTATATTGAACGGGGTATCAAATGAAAGGGCTTGATTTCTAGATTAAAACACCGTGTTTATTTTTTTTTCTTAAATAAGTAGTATTTGATTTAATAATGCCAAACGTTAAAAAAATATCATTCCCCCCTATTATCTTCGAAGTTACTGAACAGAAAAATCTGTAATAATTACCAATTGTTAATGTCGTCCTAAATATTACAGGAAAAATCATTACGGTTTTCCTAAGTTGCACCGTTTATTAGAAATTCGCAAAAATCGTAATACATACTTATTTGCTCCTACTAAACTAATCGCCATACAGTTTTTCTTGAACTATTCATGTATCTACTACTACTAGCTACTTGAGTTTGTACGGAACCCTCGGTGCGCGAGTCCGACTCGCACTTGACCGGTTTTTAATCTATCCATCAGAAACCGTCAAATTGTGAACGACCTTGCACTTACCGACAAAGAGTTTACAATCTGTCGGATTTCCTAGAGGATATGGCACCATAGACCACATACACAGTGAGGCAGATAATACAGAAGACTGAGGAGTAAAATCAGCCCCTGTGCTTAGCATTTGTGGACTATGAGAAAGCTTTTGATTCTGTCTGGTTTTGGAATCCTTGCAACGTTGCCAAATAGACTGGCGATACATCCAAGTGCTGAGATGTCTCTACGCCGTCCAAGTACAGAACCAGCAGACTAAGCCCATTCTCCTGCAGCGGAGTGTGAGACAAGGGGATGTCATTTCCCCCAAATTGTTCACGAATGCACTGAAGGATGTGTTTATGACGCTAGCTTGGGAGGGTCGTGGCATTAATATAAACGACGAGTACATTTCACACTTGCGATTTGCAGACGATCCCGTCATTTTGGCTTGAACTTTGCAGGATTTAGAATACATGCTGAACGGTCTAGCTGCTTTTTCTCAACACGCCGGTCTTAGGATGAACTTGGACGAAACCAAGGTTATGTTCAACGATATTGTTTTACCGAAACTGACTGCAGTGCAGGACGCCCTTCTCGAAGTTGTTCAGGAGTACGTTTACCTCGGGCAAGTTCTGCAGTTAGGTAAAAATAACTTTGTAAAAGAGGTTAATAGAAGAATACAGCTGGGTTGGGCTGCGTATGGGAAATTACGTCGAGTCTTCTCGTGGTCCATTCCACAATGTCTGAAGACAAGGGTTTTCGATCAGTGCATCCTACCTACCAGTCTTGACATACGGAGCCGAAACGTTGTCGCTCACGGGAAGGCTGAGTACCTTCGTAAATTTAAGGTCACTCAGCAAGCTATGGAAAGGGCCATGTTGGGAGTATTTCAGAAGGATCGTATCCGTAATGATGTGATCCGACAGAGAACTAAAATCGTCGACATAGCCCAAAGGATTAGCAAGCTGAAGTGGCAGTGGGCTGGCCATATCTGCCGCAGAACCAACAAGCGCTGAAGCAAGCGTGTTCTCGAGTGGAGACTACGGATCGGCAAACGTAGTGTGGGGCGCCCTCAGACAAGATGGAGTGATGATCTTCGCAAGATGGCTGGCAGAGGTTGGATGCCAGTGGCCGCGGATCGTGCTCGATGGCATGACATGGGAGAGGCCTATGTCGAGCAGTCGACTAATACGGGTTGATGATGATGATGGTGGTGCGTATACACAACGTATTTCTGTCATTTTGCTTTTCTGTCGTTTCGCGTGTGTGTCATTTTGCGAAGTCAGAATATGTCTTTATCGAATTAAAGGCATTTTTTTATGCAGTAGTCAGTTATTACGTCGATTACTTACGTGTTACGAAACTTAAAAACCTATTTTTAAGGTTTACTTAAGTAAAAATATAAAAATCCGTAATATTATAAGGACGCAAAAAAACTCGAAAAACCGCGGTTATTAACCGAGTTCTATTTCGATTAAAACTCGATCGAGTTACTCGGTTAACCGAGTTTCGAGTAACTCGTTTGCAATCCCTATATCTTTTACGCCACGCCACTGGTCCTCTACTACTTTAGTAAAATCCTAGCAAAACTACTTAACTTATGTTTGTGCGCGCATAATGCACAAACTACAGGCCGATTTCCATGATATTTGGTATACTGGTAGATCCTGACCCCGATTAACACATAGAATAGGGAGTTTTTACCCAGCTTAGCAAAAAGATAATATTTGCCTTATTTCACCTCCGCAAACAAAGTTGGGTACCTTCTAGCAATATAATAAAATTGGAAATACGAGTAGTACATTACACAACCAGGGTGGTAGTGGTAATACAAAAAAAGGCTTTCTTTATTACCTCCCGTGTTGTGTACATCATTTTATGTCTTCACTTGGCCAGAAAGCGGCTTTTTCCGTACGCGCAGCGTGCGGAAAAAGCCACTTTATGGCCAGATGTAGCATAAAAGTAATTTCCGTACCGGTTTTATGATTGAAGGAAAAATCTTAACAGCACGATGTACTAATGGCGTTAGACAGTTGTTGTTGACTGTTGCCACCCTGACACCATCTCTTAGATCAGCGGTCGGCAACCTTTTAGCAGCGAAAGGTCATCAAGTCTCATCTCACTTTGGGGATTCAATGAATTCTTTTTCCGCAAGAAACAATGTGAAATTGCGAGAAAATTCAATTGTTATAAACTAAGTTAACTAGTCTCCACTAAATGAATTACACTAGAAGGACACCTTTTTTAAAAATATCTCGTGAGATTGGGGAGTTGAGAGAGAATAGAACCAAATCTCACGATACCAGGGGGAAGGGTGGGTCGGAAAACCGCCTAAAACGTCTGACGTAAATAATAGATGCCTAGAACATAAAAGTTGAAGAAGCTCAAACATTAGCTATAAGTATGATATAAAGGAATAAGTTATAACATTACCTTCCACCATCTGATCACCGCCGTGCTTGCGTCGTTTCTTCTCACGGCGACGTTCCTTACGCGCCAGTTTGTCAGCCAGCGTGCTGCGGCGCTGCTCCAGGACGGCAGACTGCGCTCTACACACAACATACATATATTTGTATTATAGGGCAAGAAGATAAGATGCCTTTAGACTGCGTTTCCACCAGAGCTATACGAGGCAGCGGAGCGGTGTGTGGGGAAAAAATCCACTAGCTTCGCTCAGCTCGGCCTGGCATTGTTGGATTTTTTTCTCGCAGTAAGGCTGCGTCTTACTCACTTTACTCAGCAGTGACACGCAAAATAGGCGTATCTGTCATCGAGTTGCAAAAAAAACACGTAAATCTATAGCCTACTCGCTCAGTAAGTGAATGTGGGATGTAGGTAATGGTGATGATTTGCATTAGAGCTTATGCACACGGCCTATGCGTTTTCGCCTTTACACCCCAAAAATAAATATAGAAAGCGCTACGGAACGCGCGTCGACGGCGCGTTTAAAACACGCCGTGTGCATAGGCCCTTACACAGACGGTGTACCAAGAAAGCAAATTAAACCATCGACAAGAACTGGATACTGAATTGCAAGGGTAACTAAAGACTCTACAATAACTACTAATATTACTACAATAATAATATATTTTAAGAACGTTAATTTGACATAGTTCTACAACTGTTTGGTCCCTATGGACCAACCCACAAAATGTGAAAAGAGAAATGTCCACTTTTTCCTTCAGCTAATAGCCTAATTTCGATGATGGTTTGTGCGGATTGGTTCCTATTTGCAGAACTATATCCAATTTATAGGAAGATCGTCAGTGACAGCGACGGCTTAAAACAAGGGCTCTGTGAGCTGTAGACCTCGCGAGTCTGTTAACCACTATGGCTCCGCCATTTTGAAAAATAAACAAAAACTGAGTAAAAAATACGGTATCATCATCGAACCTGCTCTCATTTTTTTTTACGAGAATCGCTTGAGTAATGCGACCTGTACAATAGAACAGACAAACCGTCGGAAATTCGTTGGATATACGAAAGCATTTTTGCCAAAGTTGAAACGGAGAAACTTCCTTCACTTCGCTTACTTGGGCAATTAGACCCCACACGTTTGAAATAGGCTCCCGGATTCCTAAATACTTATGTTTTATTAAGTACTACCAAGGACCATTAAAACTAGGGGACTGTCATTCTTCATACAAAAAGCTGTTCCCCGAATTTACATCGCCATCTATGTATAAGCTTGGTAAAAGAATTATATTATTTACAATGATTCAACTTTGCAAACGTGACACAGTATTTAAATGTTAGAATTTATTTATTATTAGCTGTTTACGAACTAATTGTTACTATACTATGTTTCTTTGTTAAATTATAACATCGTTAAATGTTTAGTTTTTTAGCGCCACCTAGTTTTTGCCCGGAAATCCCCTAGCGGTCGGGTTACGATCCAAAGTATGGAGAATGACAGTCCTCTTGTTGTAATGGTCCTTGGTACTACTTATTATCCAGTACTATATAACCTATCATAGTACAACCGCTTCGAAAACGGCAAATCCTGTCAATACTGCGCAATGATCTCACGGCCGACCTTCCCGCTCTACGTGTTTCTGAATAAACTTATGATTTGCAACATTACAATGATCTACTTGATAAGTATTCAAAATTACTATTGCTCGCATGAGACTCGTAATGCGCAGCAACGAAGGGGAGCTAGTATGAATTGGAACGAATTGTGCTTACGATTATTAGCAGCCCAGTGGATTTCATTTGTTCATTGTATTCATCTGGTTTCACAATATCAAAATGCTGAGAAATTTAGACTAATTTGTTAATTTTATTCAACCGAAGAAATAGAAACATTGACACGAGGCTCTTATCAATTTTCAAGCTCTTCAAGGCATCTGTAATAATTACAAGTTCACGCACTCAGAAATATTTAACTGGCTTTAAAGGCTCTAGAAGAGGCCTTTTCCAGGCGTACAACGTTGTTATGCTCCTCTGCGGTGTTTGTCATAAGCCCCAGATACGATTGAAAGTGACAAACTTCAATAGGTAGGTCAAAACTTCAAAAACAGGAGGAATCTCGCTTCAAAGTCTTCAGCATGCATGCTATAGCATCCCTGCGTATTTCGAAGCAAATTTTTCTTGTCGACTACCAGAAGAGTCAATTGCCGCGCAACATGACCAACTTTCGATCCACCATTATGCTCTGCGGCTGCACAGCCGGTACCATAATCACTCGAGCAAACTGTCTTGCTGTCAACCTTGAGAGTTAACGATCCACGGTTTTTGCATCGCTCGCAACAACGCCAACACATGCAATATGACGCTCACCATCACTAGAAGAGCTCTACCGCGAAACACAACCAACTGCCATTCCGACATGTTGCTCATTGACTGCTGAGGCGGTCCGATAATCTCCCAACCAAACTGTCTTGTCAATCTTGTTATCGGCCTTGAGGATTAACTGTCCTCGGTCTTCGCATCGCTCGCAACAACGCTAACACGTGCAACATGACGCTCAACATCACCAGAGCTCTGCCGAGGCGCAGCGCGACCATCTGTCGTTCCGACATGCTGCTCACTGGCTGCCGAGGTAGTCCGATAATCTCCCAAGCGACATCCCATTTCTTGCGAAGCGACACGAACAAAGCTGGAAGGGCGAGTATGGCTCTGAATAGTCGCCGGTTTGAATTCGGCTCCGTTTCAGTTCCGGTTGAATATGTCCGTGTTCCGTGAGCCCGATGCGAACCTGGCCTATGTCAAGAAAAGGATACATACTTACGGAGTAATCATGGTGTTGATAAAGGGAAGGTGGACTACAGCATACAGTAGAATAATTTATTTATCGTCCATCTACTGGAAACAGATATCACTTGACAAGATTTGCGTTTTAACGCCTACACTAAAACATTAGCAATACCTACTAAGAACAAGACAATGCTATAAAATTCTATCAGGCATTATTCGCATTTCGAAACAAAGCACATAGCTATAAAATAATAACTATGTGCATTAAACGTGCATATCAAGAGCACAATGTATAGAAAATAAATACCACCGCTCATTTTGTTTAAATTCCTATGACTTTCTAGTCAAAGATTGATGATTGGGAGCGCTCAACTGCGGCGAGAGACGGAAAAGGTGAGAGGGCTTGAGCAGTAGAGCTAGAATCACATGAGATAAGAAGGAATTGAGTGAATAATGTTTTTTTACCTTGCTTCCTCGATCTGAGTGTTAAGTGTGAGGTAATCCGGGCTGTCCTGTCGATCGTAGCGCACCCCGCCGCCCGCTATGGACTGCCAACATAAATCACATTATGACATTTTATTATAGCATTAACGACTGCCATGAGCCCCCAAAGGCCCAAGGGCCGAAGGGAGAGCCGTTCGAATCCTGCCCGAGACATATAATTCTTAAATTTCTCTTTTCTAATAAAAAAAATATTTATAAATCACATTGTTACCTACCTTTAGTCTTGCATAACAAAAAATTGACATTATTAATAGTCTAAAATTCAAAACATTTATTCTACAAATAAGTCACTGGGTCACTTGAAAGTGGACGTAAGGAAGAAAAATCCAATCCACAAAAAGTCATCAGCGAAATATCAACCTTCTATTTTATAAAATAAGTTCTATAGTTTAAAATTATGCCTGGATTGGATCCACCTGTCTGAATCTGCTAGCGTTAAGGGAAATGACATATAATTCTTAAATTTCTCTTTTCTAATAAAAAAATATATTTATGAATCACATTGTTACCTACCTTTAGTCTTGCATAACACAAAATTGATATTAACATTCAAAACATTCATTCTATGTACAAATAAGTCACTGGGTCACTTGCAAGTGGACGTAGTTAAGGAAAAGAAATCCAATACACAAAAAGTTATCAGCGAAATATCAACCTTCTATTTTTAAAATAAGTTCTATAGTTTAAAATTGTGCCTGGATTGGATCTTCCTGTCTGAATCTGCTAGCGTTAAGGGAAATGACGTTTGCGGGCTTAAGATGTTAGGCTTTGTCGATCGATAAATGATGAACTAAAAGTATTAAAGCAGCAATTGGGCATTTCTCCAGAAATATGTCTGCGACTCATTCATCTGTCTCCATACATTTAGTATGAAAAAGGGCCAGATGAATGAGGCGACCGCAGACATATTTCTAGAGAAATGCCCAATTTATTATTAAATATTCGGTAAACGGGCTACAAAAATATCTAGCACGGCGCGGTTGACATAAGAGACCACAGACAATATAAAACTCATGTAAGAACATAGAGGCTGGAGTTTTTATACCTCTAACAATAAATACATGATAAAGCATTCGTCACTGCCACATTTACATATTTGTCAGAACATGACCGACAAAGCCTAGCATCATAAGCCTGCTGAAGAGAAGAAACGTCGCAAGAAACTCTACAGTTTTTTTTATAGTACTTAAGTGCATTTACAAAATAAAAACCGGTCAAGTGCGAGTCGAACTCGCGCACCGAGGGTTCCGTACAAACTCATAAGTACCTAGATACATGAATAGTTCAAACTCTATGGTGATTAGTTTAGGAGGAGCAAATAAGCATGTATTACGATTTTTGCAAATTTCTCATAAACGGTGCAAGTTATGAAAACCGTTATATTTTTCCTGTAATATTTAGGATGACATTAATAATTGATAAATTTTTACAGATTTTTTGCTCAGTAACTTCGAAGATAATAGGGGGAATGGTATTTTTTTGACGTTTTTGGTCATAAATCAAATACTACTTATTTAAGAAAAAAAAACGGCATTTTAATCTACAAATCAAGCCCTTTCATTTGATACCCGTTACATCTCTGGGCGAAATCACTCCGGCTGTATATTTAGGGTGGTAATACAAAGAAAGGCCGAGATCGCAGAAGTTTGCGGCCCGAGCTGCAAGCGAGGGACGTAAATATGCGATCGAGGGATTTCTTTATTACCTCCCGTGTTGTGTACATAATTTTATGCCTACACTTGTATTTCATCTACGATTGATGTCGTGGAAACAAATTATGTCCCTCTTTAAAGTTTTTTATGCCACACCTGGTGTGGCATAAAAAAACTTATCATACAATGGCGAACTTAAATGTCATAGGGCATTTAATGGCGTATATGCACCTCCCCAAAGACTTGTATAGGGTATTCCTTTGACAGATCAAATCAGACACTTTTAATGAAGTGTCAAAACGCTCTAATAGCACGTGTGAATGTGTGTATCGTGTATCTAAAAAAAAATAAAAGTGAAGTAAAAGTGAAGTATCGTTTATTTTACTAAATGTCCATAAATAGCATTTAATTAATTTATATGTAGAGTGAAATAATTATATTGACTACATTCGAGTACCCGATTGTTGGTAACTTACGAGCAGAGCCGCTTGCGTGAGCTACGGTTGCTTCCGACGCGGTGAGCGCGGCGCCAACCCAGAGCTCTGCGGACCACGCCCAATTTTGTTACGGCAATAACACTAAAGTAAGCTAAGTTAGACTAAGACTCTTCACTGCAAAATAAGTCCAGCCCGCGAGCTCTTCTCATGCCACTTGTGGAGGCTGTCTGCCTGGTCGAACCAAAGTCGTATATTGAACAACATTTTAACACCTTAACTCAGCGGAATAGCAAATTGATAGATATTTTTGAGTATTGTACCTAGTTTGCAGTAAGTGGCACCTAGCGCCAAGTGACTGTGTTATGTAGCGCGTAGCCTAGAGTTCGAACGTTGAAAATAGACCGACGTACACGATCACGTACGAGCTTGTAAACATTTGCTCACTGATATTAGCGCCACCTTTTGGCAAACGGTTGTACTAGATGTGCGTAATACCGGACCATCAAATTACCTATCTGTTAACAAGAATGCGCTGCGCTTGACCGTAAGTCTTTGCGAGACTAATGAAGGTGCAAATAAAGTTTATTGATAATTTATAGACAACTATAAACAACTGTAACCGTTGATTCGGTTCATTCATTTTCTGTTAACGCCTCGATATGATTATGATTCAGACGTAATAAGCCATTAAAACACTCGTGGTCCACGCACGAGCTTCAAACGAATGCCCTTAGGTTAAATGCCACTTCTATGTTCGGGGTAAAAATCATGAACATTCCAGAACAAGTCATTTTAGATTTTTTTTAACTCACCTGCGCGCCCTCTGGCGCGGCGGCGCGCAGTAGCTCGGTGAGAGCGGCGCGGAAGGGAGGCGGCAGGTCTGTCTCTGGTTGCTGCACGATGTGCTTTGGCACGCGCACGCCGCAGAGGAACTGCGCCGCTTCGTCCGTGAAGTGGTTGCAGTTGTGCTCGAGGAGAGAGTACGCTGAACCTCTGCACGAGAAGACCAATTCGTTTTTAGAGTGGTACAACCATTGACGTATACAAAGGACAGGGCTAAGCGAGCCAACAGACGGTTCTAACGCTTTGGCCGTAAAAATACCGCCAAATCAGAGCCAGTCGGCAGTGCGACACGCGGCGCATGCACTGCGCAGCTGGTCCTTATACTTAGCTGCAGTTTTTGTTACGAGGAAAATAGTTCCGAACTGTTCGGATGTGCTAATCCTTACTTTTGAAATCATTGGGTACAACATATCAAATGAAAGCACAAGAGATCGAAAAGCCTTAATACAGCTCCTAGACGGGGCAGAGTCAAGAATATTATGTAATTAAGTCATTAAGCGTGGATTTATAACACAGGCAAGTTATGGCATTTATATTGGTATTTTTTCACTTGAATTAAAAGGCCAGGCGGGCACATTTATTAATTGTCGTCACTCATTAGGGGTTAAGGCTGTCTGTCGACTGGAGCGAAGCGGATCTGGGACAATATTAACCAATAAAATTAAAGCTTCGCTCTACTCGACTGGGATATGGGTGATTACAATTTTGTTGATTAATATGGGCTTAGCTCCGCTCCTCTTCGCTTTAGTAGAGGGGCAGTCTTAGAACCCTGCAAGTAGGGAAGCCATACGTAGCCACTTACAACTTTTATCTGAGCATATACAACAGTCTGAGTACCGACAAAGGTGCTCAGGTAACACCTGTATAGTATTCAAAGGACAAGTTTCCTTGTGTATAAAGATAGATACACAAGAGTAGGTACTTTATGCTGGCTGACACGTAAATTACGCTGAAATGCTGCACGGTCTATGCTTCCCCGCTATAATGCCTTAAACACACACAAGTCTTTATGGGTACTCACGCGAATGTGGTGGCGGCGAGCCCCTGCAGGTATTCGCGGAACACGGTAGATGGCACGTATGTCACGCCGAGCCGTTGTACCTCTCGGGGCTGTCCCGCCATCGTGCCGCCCTGCAAAAATACAGGACTTTGTCTACTGCTTTCGATACTTCTCCTAAGCTGACCCTAGTGGTCCTCTTGTACAAGTTCGGAGCCGACTGCTGACAGCAGCAGCAGACGACGTGTCACTGTCACACTACTGGTTTCTATGTATTTCTGTGAAATATTATACATAGCCAGCGACGCAACGTCTGCAAAAAAATACATACTCGTAGAGATCAGTCGCAGCTACGTTAGGACATGTCGAAACATGTCATCAGCTGCAGACGCTGTCTACAGTAGGTTTCGAATCTGTACGTTAAGACATAGGGCTTAGCCTAGCTGTTAAGTCGACAGTCCTAGGTTGATAGACATTGTAAATATGTATGCCTAAAAAGTTGTGTATAGCCTCGCTTGTAAGCGACTGACCTGTGATAACTATCACCCATAAAGGAGTTTCCCCTTATTTTATTAGGGAATAATAATTAATAATCTAACTAATGAACTTTAGAAGGTATAATTAGCGCTTGTTTTGTACGTGATAGAAGTGCCATCGTCTGTGTCTATACACATTGCCAATGTCAATGGCAAAGCATCATTGAACCCCATCCTCATCGTTTAGCTTAATAGACCAACTTATCTACGGAGTTGGTAAGTTAGTCTATTAATACCTACGGAGTTGGTAAATTGGTCTATTAATAGTTGGTGACAAACCTTCGTCTCATACGAGTCGCTAATATTAGAGGCCAGTAGGTACCGGGTACCGACAATAGAGATGTTTACGTTTATTATGAAAATATGTGATACTTGGCCAGTGTTAACACGAACTAATTTGAATTGTAACAATAAAAGACAGGAAACTGGCATGTCATGAACAAATGTCGTCGTATGAAATCTGACTCAAAATATATCTGACGAAGTATGTCGCATTTCAGCTTTGAAATATGACAATCCATTTAAAAACGCTACACGATCGGAAACAAGTGCAGCGGTTATTTGCGGCTTGCACCGAAACCACACACCGCCTCAAAACATCTTTCCCCAAACGACACGCATTTTCAACTCTCAGTAAAAACATAATAAATTACATCTCACGTGGGGCGCCATGCTTAAATGTCGCGCGTTTCCGTCGCCATTAAAAATAAATAAAGTCACCTTTACGTTAGAAACGGATTCCTTAGGAAAACGTTCGCGAGCTCGCTCACTCTCGCTTGTACCTCGTAAGATTGAGCGAGGCGGGCGCGAGAAATGCCGGGGTATTTCGGGAGTGGGCCGAGTGAGCAGGAACCGCTGCACCGTTATCTAACTCCGCTCCAGATACAATTGCAGGAATTGTGGAATCTAGACCGGCTAAAACAAGCCGATGCACATGAGAGTGAACACTTGGAAACAGTTCGTATTTTCCGCCAAAACTTCGTTGGGCAACTTGTCATTTGTCTTAGGATTGCTATGAAAGAAATATATACGAATTCTATATGTTAGCCCTTGGCAACTGTTAACAACTTGCGGAAAAATAAAATAGTTGAAAAACGTTTCATTGTCAAACAAGCTTTGTGCTAGTGTCCCGTGAGTGTTACATAATCAGAAGAATCCACTCCACAAGGGAGTCAAAGTAATCATATAACAGCAATAACAGCATTAAGTGTACATCAAATACTGCTCTGACATATTCTTTGTCCAAAGAGAGTCATCAATATTGCACACATTGCCAAGCATAGGTCCAGCTGGACATATATACTATCTGCCTTTTCTTTGAAATTTACCACATATACTGCCGTGAGTCTTGATGACAGAAAGTGCATGTGTATGGCTTTCGGCTAAGTCGTGTTGGAAAGAGAAAGATATCCAAACTAATCAAGTAAATAAAAGCTTGTATAAAAAGGAATTTTTCACAGCTGCATCTACTGCATAAAATGATTGTTATACCGCATCGCACTTCGACTCGATGGGGTCGAGTATTTCAGACGTAAACGTGGTAGTCCATGAAGGAGGAGGGAAGGAGAGAGGGAGACGGGAGAGGAGGGATAATGAGGAACTCACGAGGTGCAACGCACGCTGCATTTTACTGCCTTGGCAGTGTGCAGTCGCACCTGCTCTCCGCTCAATTTATAATCATATCTGTCGGTACAGTTTAACATATGGAGAGCAGACTGCCATTGTCTGGATAGCAGAGGCGTCGTAATATCTTAGACAAACGCCACATACGAAGAGCTTAGAAAACGGAGTGCTTAACGAATAGAAGCCATTTATTGTTACTGTAATGTGGAATAAACGAGACAGGGTGAACACCAGAAAACCGTTCAGCGTACACTATTGATGACTACGAACCGTACATGAACATAGAGTTCTCGAAAATTTCGGTGGAAAATGAAAAATTAAGTGGTTATCATTTTATTTGTTTTTGGGACGTGTTTTTGTTACCGATAAACAATCGAAAACGATTTTCAGCCTCCAAAATGTGTATCTACAGACATAACTGCATTATGATGATGCAGCTGTGACGTTGAATTGCCCTCGTGCGAATGCAGAGCTTAAAAGCTTTTAAACTAGTTATTTTCATAGTTCCTTAATTTATTATAAACAAAAACACGCCTCTTCAATTTTCTAATAAAGTCGCCAAGCCGTCACGCGTGAAAGCGCGTTTAAAAATAGACTCTAAAGTTATAAAAATAGAGTACGTTTTGCGTATCAGTTGTGGGTTATATTTTGGCCAAAATGACGGGATAAAGATAGATATGTTATAAATAGGAGTGATTGTAATAAGTACGAAATAGTGCGATTACGTGCGAACTGTGTGTGACGTTGATCACTGGGGTCTATCCGTTGGGACCATTTTTTTTTTAATTTTTTTTATTGTTTTATTTATTGAATGTTGTAAATTCTAATGGAACAGTTGCAAAAATAACGGCATTGTCTATGAAGTATACAAAATGGTCGAAAAAGCCCTGGAATGAACTGCCTGGAATTGTGTCTTTTCAAAAAGATAATCAACTTCAAATTGAGATATCAAATTCGAGGACTACGGCGATTTTAACATTTGTCGTTTTGTGTCAAGTATTTCAGTTTTGACTGCAATGTTCTTTTTTCTTCAAGCTGAAGTCTAAAAGTTGTTGTCGCCTCGAATAAGCGCGCCCAATTCCACTCAGTGTAAGAATTAAACTTTGCGCTTTTTTTTTACCTCCTACCGATATCGTATTGCCCAATTTTCAGGAAGATTAAATTTCAATGTTCATTTAAGACACGTATGTAACAAACTAGTTATTTTACTGTCCGCGTGCTCTATTTGCTAGATTTAACGGAATCACGGTTCCGAGGCCTATAAACTGGATCTCAAACGACACCGTTTGAAACCTACACGGAAGACGAATTCCCTACTATCCTTAGCTATAAACTAAACATTAAGAGAACTATCAAATAAACGTTCAGGAACGCAGTGCCGGACAGATCATATAATAGTCGACGTGGCTTTTGCCAGCCAAGACCCAGCCTCAGGGCTCGTATAGCGGTATTTTCTCCATACAAAAATACCAGTATTTTTATTTCGTTCTTTGGTTTATTATTTCATTTTCTAATCGGACAATCTAATAATACGAAGTCATTACTTAAATAAATACATTATAGAGCCCTACATAAAAAGCATAAACTAATTCAAAATATTGCGCTCTTTCAGGGTTTTTGAAAAATACCGGTTCCGAGCCCTGGTCCAACCAGACAAATCGAGAGTCAAAATGTTTTTAAAGTGCCATAAAACGTATAAGTGGCTCAATCCTCGAAACGGTGTCGATCTGATAATGCGCCGAGTCAGTGCGCAGAATACCTGCGCAGAATAGAGTCGCGTGGGCGCATGGAATAAATAACCCACGTAGCCTCGGCTGCGCGCTGGACAACAGAACGACTCTTTTATTTTGTACGTGTGAAAGAGAGTTAAATGTTTATGTGAAGATGTGAGGGAGACACGAGTATACCCATACTGGTGTATAGGTACACTCGTGTCTCAAGTGCAAATATATCCAGCTAGTTATGAGGCTGACGGTACTACTATCCCAATCGAATTAGCATGCGTCCCTTTCGACATGTCCAACTCGTGATGGCGTTTACAAGGTACCTGTGCGGGCTTCCACCTAGCCTAACCCATAGTATCCCATCTACTCCTATCCTGCGTTTGTGGGGCACCTTTAATATTGCCGTCCAGGCCCTTTGGGCCCAGCACAATCCAGTGCCAAGAAAATTCAGACAGCATGCGTAATTCGGAGGGCAACTTGATCATGATGAATATGAAGGACATTAAAGCTCCTATTCTACCGAACTTAGACATTATTAAAAAAACTTAAATTAAAAATTGATCAAATCTATATCATTTCAAATTAGAATATTTCATGAACGGCTGAACCGATTTTAATAATAATGCCTTAGATTAGAACTATCGCTAGAAAACCGGCTTTCAAATAAAAAAACCGCATTCATATCTGTTCACCCATTAAAGAGCTACGGTGTCACAGGCAGACACACACACGTAGCGGTCAAACTTCTAACACCTCTCTTTTTGCGTCGGGGATTAAAAAAAGAAATCCTGTATGTTAAAGATTAAAGAACAAAATTATAAGATTCTAGCTTTTTAGGTCTAGTGAAAAGGTGTAGGTAAGTCACATACAACCTAAGTACAAAGGGCTTGGTTTGTACGTGACTTGTACCCGTTTTTTAGTGGATTCACTCAGATTGACTCACTTTCGTTTGGATTCAGGTTTATACTTAAAGTTGATAGCAATCTACTATATTATATAGTTTGGTTTGGACCGTGCTCTACGTTCATCCTTCAATCGTGGGCCACATTCAAAAGTTGTATACCTATGTATCTACAGCTATGTATTAAAATAGCGCCGAAATAAACAAGTTTTTTTGGAAATGCACTCCTCCAAGGAGATTTGGCGCGTCCAGGCTCAGACAGCACGTGGAAACGTTGCCAACATTGCCCAGTGTTTCAATATTCCTCGACCCACAAATTCGATGTAGAAGTATGAAATAAGGTTTATATGTCTAATTGCGTGGTTGTCTCGTCCCGTTTGGGAAAACATATGTTCAGCCGCGGTGAACACGTGTGACGTTGGAAAAGTTGCCAACAGCGGGCAAGCTTGCGGAAATGTTTTCTTAATTCCTACTATATCCTACTAATATCCTATACTATCCTACCTCGTATGTTCAAAGTTTTGAGACGAACAAAATCATGTCTTTCTCGAACACGCTTTAACGTATTTAAACGAAATTTATACAGAAGAAAAATCATAATATTACGGTAAAAAAATATATAAATTATTCAAAATGGTCGCCATTGTGCTGAACAAAGGTCGTGTGGGCCATTGGTCAATAGAGGCATGAATCGCTTTAGTTGATTAAACTTTTCTTCGACGGTGAAGATTTTTCGTTGGTAAACAAAATCTTTTTGGGATCGTGTCTCCATAGCAACTGTTGACATTATGCGAGCCTTAAATTTCTTAAACGATCGTTTAAGTAGTAAATTTTTCTTCGACTGTAGGCCCTTTAGATCATACCTAAATATATTACTCTTAGATCATATTTCAATACCCGGTTCACCGAAAAATAACACCCGAATCAAATTGACGTTTAAATTTAAAATTTAAAAAGTTTTTATCAAGCCGCCAGTTCAAAATGATTTTTTTTGGGCCTTTCAAAAAATCGTCTCAAAACTTATAATGAACACACGAGGTATTAATAGGTATTATAAATATCGATGGTCTAGTTCACACTCGTACTAATTACGACAAAAAAAGTTTCGTAATTAGCACGTTAGAACACAATTCATAAAGTTGCAATTACATTGGCGATAAAAATGTAATTAGTACGAGTGTGAACTAGACCATCTACCACCATCACTACCATCACCCCACTGTAATGACCAACATAGCCCAATCGTATCATAATTTACTATTTTTATGTAATACGTGGTAAATGAGCAGCTCGCCTTGCCTGATCGAAAGAAGTCATGGTCACCCATGCATATCTGCAACACCAGAGGTGTTACCTATACGTTGCCAATCTTCGAGAGCCCTGTTTACTCGTTTCTTGAAGTACCCGATGTCATAGTGCTCCGGGAACACCTGAGGAGGGAGTTAATTCCACATCCTGCCAGTTCGTGGCAAAAATGAGCGTGATGCCCGCTTGTTTTTGGGGTGCCTCTAACCATCTAAAAAGTGAGGATGGAGTTTATTCCGCGATAATGCCGCCACCGGCTTAGTGTGTAGGAGCTTTAAGTAGGCACTTACGATGGGCGCAGTGGCGATGCCGCCGGCTCCGTAGTAGTACTCGCGGCCGAACACCACCAGCGATGTGTGCCACACGCCCTCCACTTGCCGCCCTGCGGATAACACATACCATTACATTATAGAAAGCTAGGAGTAATATGCAGGAGCATTCATATCATACACATCAATAATACACAAACATGTCGACGGAAATACAGCTCGCAACACGAAAGTCTAGCGGCGAACAAAATATGAAGCGGATCTGCCCACCGTTTATGTAAACGGTAGGCAGATCCGCTTCATATTTTGTAATACACTGTAGTAGACATCGTAGGGATGTCCCTACGATGTCTACTACGGTGTATTTTGTTTGCGCGTTAGTAGTAATGCTGAAACAATACAATCGCGTTACGTGGCCCTATGTCGCGATACAGACAGCGTTAACGACAGACTACCAAAAGTCATATCACTATAAAAAATGTAATTATTCTCATCCAGGGGTTTCCCCTGGATGAGAATAATAACTCTATATTAGACTGGTGCACTAAATTGCAAAAAAAACCTGAATTGGCGTTTCTACACCTAACGGCCCAGGGACCGATATACTGTCAACGACATCCCCTGTCCGTCAGAGCAAATGTCAGCAACGGCATATCGGTTCTGGTATTGGCAGGTCAGGAAACGCTGTCTGCATGATACGTGTACATACAAAGTCATCTCTCTGCTAAATTAAAACCAGTTAACATAACAATTAGCGCCTCAAGAGGCGATGATAACAAACACTGGGAGTATTCTCGGCTCAACGTAAACAACGCCGCAGGAATGCGCGAAACCATTCATTACGGCACATCGTGGTCTAATGGCGCGTTTTCGGCGCATTTTACGATCTATGTAGGTGTTTCGTGGAAACACATTATCACATTTGTATCAGTTATATCAGTGGTGGACAAAGTACGGCCTGCGGGAGGGTAGTGGCGGCGTAAGGGGGGAGGGCACCCTGGATGCCAAGCATTGGGGGTGACACAGCGGACCGCATTTCATATCTGGGGCTGCCGAATGCCGAGTTACATAATTATATAGATTACATTGGCGTGGCACCAAACAGAATCCCAAGCAGATTTTGGTTCCTTCATTTTCAAGAACAGTAAATAAGGTTCTCGAGTGCTTTAAAACCTGCAACCTGCCCTAGGGACAAAATTAGTTAAGTACTTACGCCCAAAGCTGTAAAAATATGTTTATCGAGAATGAGAAGTGAAATTGTTAACATTCTCAATGTGTATAGCCTTCTATTTAATTTAAAACGTTCTAATAACCGAAAAGTTCACGACATTTGTCGGATGCATTGAATTTCGTGAGACGGTACGCAGCTTCCTAAATAAATTGAAAACCTTCACTTTACGTCATTTTGTGGCATTATCGTCTGATTACTGGATGTTAATCACTGCTTTCATTTGAATACGTTTATAGGGTAAAAATGCAGTAAAACGAACAACAAGAGTTATACGCATGAAAACTTTCTCTGGCCGTTGTCTCATTGGATGCTCACCTCGCGATCTAAGTATAGGTGAGTAAGTAGTTCAACAAAACAGTCCTTGAAACAGATCGGGAAGTGGGCCGCGGTGTCGTGTGCGTGTCATTGCAGGATGCAGGTAGATTGCTTATAAAAAGAGTGTAATGCATGTATAGGGAACGTGCACGACGAAGGTGCTGCCAACTGGTGACGCCAATCTAAATGATGTACCCTTTCATGCTGGGGCCACATTGACGAAAACGCCGTTAATAACGTTTATGCCACACCTGGCCATAAAGTGGCTTTTTCCGCTTTCTGGCCAAGTGTAGACATAAAGTGATGTACACAACACGGGAGGTAATAAAGAAAGCCCTCGATCGCATATTTACGTCCCTCGCTTGCAGCTCGGGGCGCAAACATCTGCGATCTCGGCCTTTCTTTGTATTACAACCCTAGTTGTGTAATGTACTATAATTTATCGTGATGAAGGACGATTAACGTCAGTGTAGCTACGATTTACTATATTTGTCATTGACACTTGTATATTGACATTGACAGCTTGATTTGACAGGGGCGATAGTTTCCTTTATTGTCCGCCCGTGTCTCTTTTGTCGTTTAGTGCTGCCACCTATAGTTCGTGCACGTTCCCTATAGTCCTATTGAGAATTAACTGTTGCCAGCAACACAGTTTCAAAACTATATACTTGCTTAATCCTTCACTCACGGTTACTTCTTTGAAAACATTTACAAACAAACACAGTCTTGCTATGTTTTATTGTATGTATGTATAGTATAGATAGATAGATGTAGTTTTACTATCATGAACGTCAGAATATTCAGAACTAATAAAGAACTTTGAAAAATTTTTACTGGTAATGCAGATAATTATCGATATTTAAGCCCCTGATGCAAAGCAGGGTATTTTGCAAAAACCCTGAAATTGGTAGGGCTCAATCACGTATTTAAGTAATGATTTCGGGTTATTAGATTGTCTGATTAAATAATGAAATAATAAACCGAAGAACGAAAAGAACGAAAAAATACCGGTATTTTTGTATGGAGAAAATACCGGTATCCGAACCCTGATGCCAAGACAGGCAGGTGTGACATGTTTGATCTGGCTATCATATCTCTAAAGCAGGGGTCCTATGGTGGGGGGGGGGCTCAGGTACTTTACTGTCTGGGCAGCAGGCCTGTACGTACTACTAAAGCATGGCTGATTTAAAGTGTTCTGTTTTATCAGATTCTTGGTTTTCTTGCAGTGCTCCTTAGCTATGCTTGATGAAGATCAAGTCAGTTAATCTGAAGGTGTTGGTGGTTTAGTTATTAACCTTTATCTCTACTTTATATTATGTTGTAAAAAAAGCAGGAGAATTCAGTGCAAAAGATGGAAAGCTTCAGGACTGGGAGAAGCTTGTTTTTATAGCAACAGTTGATATACAAGTGTATATCCTGCCTAATGGAGAGCAGATATTGCAGCCATGAAGTAAAACGTGTAATAAGTTTGTAAGAGACAGAAATCGGTAAATGTTTATGGGGAAGATGGTTGGAGCACTTAAGACACATTTTGTAACTACAAACAAAACCACTGAAAATTACAACATGTTGCAACATGGTTCTGAATGGAATGCAAATTGAATGGATTTAGAAACCCTGCAAGCTATGCAATTAAACAAAAAATATTTTTAAGTGTTTACCTAATAATTTTGTTTTACTCAAAAAACATTCTTCATTATAATTGTTACAAAATATGGATGTGTGGAAACAATTTTCTCCACAAAATTATATAAATTGATTCTTTCAATTTCTTATTGGATTTGAACTTATTTCTATATATTCATCAAATCAGCCGACTTAAATAATTAAAATAGAACATTACCAAACATATAGAAATTCGTTTAAACTATATTTTTAAGTAGCCACTGCCTTTAACAAAACTTTCAATAAAATAATGATAAATTAAAAAAATCATCACAAGCAGTAAATAATAATTTGTAAATACATATTGTTAACATTTGAGTCATTTTCAAAAAAATTGTACATAGTTAATGGCCTAATAAAAACAAAATCACGATCGCTTCCTCTGTGTTACGAAAGTTAGGCATACAAACTATATGGGTAACTTTCGTAACACAGAGGAATAAATTAAGTTTTGTTTTAATTAAATCCCTTAATTGTGTACATTTTTTTTTAAAATGACTCATATTAGAAAAGGAATCATACCCATGATAGCTGGTGATAGAAGTGCAGCAAGCCCCTGTGTCAGGTCATAGATGTACAGGTCTACCGGCTCCCCAGCCTCTCCATTCTCTGTAGCCATGGCTCTGCAAATAACACCTGACACTGCTCAAGGCACAAAGTTACTTCTACTACTAGTCCTAAAGTGCTACTCCTAGACTCTATTATTTTAAGTTTTCAAAGTTATTTCTCGTAAATCGGACGATATGCGCGAGCAGCGAGCGTAGGGCGGGCGGCAGCGGGCGCCGCGATCGGCTGCAGACTACGCATACTACGAACTTCTGGCCCCAAAATATAATAGTATTTATACGCCATCGGTGCGCGGAGCACGTTAGCTTCCAACGGACGAGAAAGCGGTCAAAAACCACTGGATATCAAATAATAAGGGATGATGTAATGATATAAAAAGTTAGAACAATTTGGCTAAAAAATAAAGAAAGTAAAACACATTTTACTTACCTGTTTCTTATTTACTGAATTATGAATACACTTCAAACGATGCTTTGAATTTAATATGTTAATTTTCTAATTATATTCTTAACTTAAAACGTACAATTTTATTATTAAACCGTATTTATGTTTCTATTTCTTCGGTCAGCCAATAATGTTGGCAAGTTTTTTCCTAATATGACATGACAATATTGACAATCATGACAATGACATTAACAAATTTGAAGTTATTAGGGTATATACGTTCGTAAACCATAAGTTACTACACCGTGTATCGTTAAACATTATATATTGACTATCAAATTCTGTGCTGATTTTCACACTTTATTTAACATTTTTCTTTCTTAAGCTTAAATTGAGAATGTTTTTTAAGTTGCGTTATTAATATGGCCACAGCCGAGTTATTAAAGTGATTGTTTACGAACGTACATGAACAATATCAATACAATATGACATAAAGATGCATTTACATTATGTCAAAAATGTCTGCTTCACATATTTGTGAACGCGCTTTTGTACAGTGTACAAGCCTTTTTCTGTTGTTCGAAAACCAATCCACATAGAATATCAGTGATCAGTTACAGAAAATTTCATGCAAGTTTTGCTTACATGTTTCTTTTCCACATTTCTTGAAATATACCTAACATTTCCATTTTTATTCATCAAAAATTAGTTGCATTTGCACTAGATCTAATAAAAACATACAGCGTAAAAAACACATTTATTTTGCGTGGAAAATATTATGAACGTACTGAAAAAAAAAAGAAAATGACAGAAGTATGTGATTAATGAGTGTGTATGTGTAGAACAAAATGTCAGGTTCAAATAAAATGGTAATATTTCTATCTTATGAGTTAATTTCTGGTAGCTTCGACCTTGTAAAGTAGCCGTTGTTGACCTGTTCTATAATTCATCCCTTATCAAACAATTCGAATAAGACGCCGATCAGCCTAATTCCGGCCAAACTTTCCCGTCAACAATTTTTGAATTTCCCAACGATTCCATCATTATTCTTCACTCTATTTTCAAATTTCCCTTCCATTTGCTCTCCCTCCACTGTTCCCCGCAGGCCGAAATGTTCTGGGGGGATAGGAGCAGCAGGATGACGGTGCAGTTTCGATGGTCTCGGTTTGTTGATTGCAGACGCTGCGGGTGCAGTCGGCGGAGGGCACGACGCGCGTGGAGATGTCGGGCGCGGATGTGACGGCCTTGCTGTACGAGCGCGTGCACGACGCGCTGCGGCTGCGGTCCTTCGCGTTCGCGTTGCACCGCGACCGCGCGAAGCGTGAAGAACTTGTCTCCAGCAAGTCGCAGCGCCTGAGCGACGTGGGCCTACGACACGGCGATATGCTCTATCTCAGCCCCGTCAATGGTGCTGTTCTTTTCGAGCCATCAACAGATGCTATACAGGTATAAACAACAACAAAGGAATTATTCAGCATCACCTCTGCATCTAATGCAGATCTAGTTTAGTGATAATAGTGCCTCCTACCCGCTACCCAAACTAAGAGCACCAAACGTTCCCACATATTTTATAGAAAAGATAGATATTTTTTATAGAAACAATAATAGGATCTCGGTATTACCCCTTCAAGAAACACGGGTATTAGAAGCCTTACATAGAATATTAAGTTGTGGAAAACGAGCATAAATCCATCCATGATAATGCACTATAGTTACAAAAAACTTGAATTCTATAACTGTTTATTTACCTCAATAATGGTTAAAGAACCAGTTCAACATAAACCTTTTATTATACAAATTTTTATTCAACCTTACAAAATATTACAATAATTTACTAGTGAAATTATATAATTCCTCTATTCATTTTACATGCCCAAAAATGATTGTGACCGTAGTGTTGCTATCCTTATCTCATGCATATACGTCACAATCAGCAGAGTGGGGAAGTCTATGCTCGACCGTCGCAGAGAGTGGTGGTGTGCTGTCGAGCTAAGTCTACATATAGTAACACACACATATAGACTGTCGTGGGGATACTACAGTGACCATCTGTGGTATTCCTGTAATATTAACTACATAATGCGTTACTACTTCTTACTTAATCCTGCTAGTTGAATCTGATTTGATTACATACTTTTGCAGACAACAAACAATGCGGGACACATGGAAGCAGGGCCATCTACAGCTATGGACGTAGCCCCTGCCCCTGCTGCTGCTGGCAAGCCTGCTGAAGACGAACTAGATTTGCAGCTTTATCAGATGCCTGGTCACATTCAGCGCCAGAGGGATCCAAAATTGTAAGTGGTTTTTGTCCCTCTTCTATCAAATTTGGACAAAATAAGGGTGATTTTCAATTTTTTTACTCTTACGGAAGAATCAATGTGTGCTAAAACTGAACCAGTCACAGAGATTTGTTAGCCAAGAATGTCTTCTATAGCCAACACTACTTATAATGCCGCTACATGCAGTCAGTCTCTGTCAGTATGTAAGCTACAAGGGATTATATAATTTGAGCACAAAATTGGCTGTTTTTGCGCCGAACAAACCAAACCGACCGAACGAAAAAACTGGTTTTTCGGTATTGGCCCATACAAGTAAAACCGGTATTGCATGCCCTCAATCATGACTGAGCAGACCACACCCAATAAATTATCAAAATTGCATTCTATTTTTGATAGCTGTTGATGAAATGTTATGGTCGGTACAAATCAAGTAATTTACCATACAACCCTATGATATTGTCTATCTATACATATTCATATTTATTTATTCCTTGCAAGTAGTTTTCCTTAATTCTACTTAGGAATACAAAATAATAAAATCATAGCATGATTTTATGTTTGTGCAAAAACTACTGAACCAATATCCATGAAATTTGGTAAATTATGACCCCGGTTCACAAATAGGATACTTTATACCTAAGTATGCTGAAGCAAACAGAGACATTGCAGTTATTTCACCTCTACGGTCGAAGTCGCGAGCGAATTCATCAGTAATGAATATAATAAATATTTACTTATGATAAGTCTGACACCTGACACTATGAAATTCATGCAAAATGTTGTCAGTCATTATCATTATTTTAAATGAAAACAAGGGAAATTAAAGTTACAGAATGATTAACCGTACCTTAACCTCAATAAGTTCGTACACCTCTTATTCAGCCAGCATGCTTTGATGTCAATGGTTTATCTTGAGAATGACTTCTGAGTTGACCTCTAAATGCCTTATTCAATATTAATATTAACACTTTCAGTGCTAACTCCCCTATTTTCCATAGATAATGAACCTGATAGTCGGAATCTCGGCAATGAATGTGTAATGTTTGCTTTCAGCAAAAATTTCACAATTACTCGATAAAATAAAAAGGGAAATCTGATCTTCTATAAATAAAATCCTCTTTTTCAGTTATTGATCTTTTTGATAATTGACAACATTTCATTTTTTCAAGTGGGCTATTTTATGTTATGTATTGAAAAAAAATCAAATTCTAAGGTATACGTGTTTTTTTATTTTCCCAGAAAAGCAATTTTTCATTCAAAAATATTAAGTCAAAAAATAGCGAATGTTTGAAAGGTCGTAAACGACATATGACGTCACGAGTACGGATTTTCCTTTGCCCCTTGCTTTAAAAAAAAATGGGTCGTGACGGTTGATTGATTTGAGGTTTACGTCATTGTCATATAATTGTCAACACAAATTTTCTTCAATAAAATTACAAGTAAAAACGAAAACATGGCATCAAAAGAAACTAAAAACTGTTTTATAAGAACGTGTAGTAATAACACAAGACTGACACCACAAAAAAAGTTTTTTTGTGTCCCTGCTGGGCAAAATGAGGCATGGTGTCGAGCGGCGGGGCTAGATCGTGTTCCTAAAAGGAAGTTATTCATCTGTGAAGATCATCTCGATGTAAGTACAACCGAATAATATACTTAACCTAGCCCACCTTTGTATTAGATTGGTAGTGGACTATTTACTGATAAAGTTTACTGTACGTACTCATGTGTTGTGATATTTAACTTAACTAGCTAATATAACCTTGTTTATATAGGACTTTCTTAAATAGTTATTGGCACTTGCACTTACAAATTCTTGCAGTGTGCAGTGAAATCACCCTCACGGTGTTCAGGCTTATGCTTATTATACCTATTTGTCATTTCACAGTTGGAGAAAGACATGGAAAACTATAGATATTGGAAAGTCATGAATGTCAATGCAAAACTGAAACCTCGTCTTCCAGCATCACTCACAAGAAGACCGTTAAAAGAAGAAAACCAGGCAGCACCGTCAACCTCTCATGATGAACCTACACCATCTTCTGCATCCTGAGGTGTACTCGTAATGTGCTGCCCTATTATGACAACCCAAAACATACTAGTTAAGGTAGCGACAAAAGACAAAACAACACATTGTAATTTGGAACCACAAACTTATATATTTGGAAAATAAATATACTCGCACTAAGCCTTACAGTTTTATTTCTTAGGATAATGTTATTAGTTTTATATACAGATACAGGTATATGTAAAGCAATATGGGGTAGAAACTATCTATACGGTACGAAGCGGCACTATACGAAGTTCGAGACGATAAGGCAGCTTTTGCACCTCGTATCCCAGCCAAATTATATTTATCGTCCGTTTGTATGAACTCTAACATCATGGCAGTATCAACCCATGGCAAGTTGGTACTAAATGCTTGCACAAATCCATCTGAGGTCTTCATTTTTATGAGGTTCAATAAGTCCAAATACAAGTGCCAAATTTTCGTTTAAAGAAGCAGCGATATCCTTTTTTATTGCGATGTAAGCGTGAAAAGAAGCAGCAGTGTCCGTTATAAAAGCCAAGTCGTCAAGTATTTCAAGTGGAGCGAGAGTAATATCGTAAAATAAGAATAGTCGTTAACACCGAAATGTAAGAACTGACAATGTCATTTGAAAACTTTTGACAGAGTGTGACAACCGGATACATGAAAAAAATGATAGATTTAGTTTTGTCTTTGGTCTATTGTCTATGTACGTACTATCTACGTCACATTTCCGGTTTACAGTTTTTCGCGATTATCTTGGAAATTAACGGGTAAAAAAATAAAATAACTGCCTCGTTACATACGGGAAGCATATTTGCCGAAATGGTTTTCGATTTAGCCCACTTCATATAATTTGAAATGTTGTCAATTGATGGTTTTTATGTGAAGTATTGATTTCCTAATAAATACACTTCGATCTATATTATAAGTTACAACTATACTTTAGAAACAATTTGGCAAAAATTATATACATATTTATAATTAAAAAATATCTCTTGTCGATAACACGTGACAAGCTACAAGCCTAGCGCCCGCGGCGCGGGTTCCCGGTGTTCAAAGTGTTAATGTACAGGGAAATGTGTGTACAGATGCCGACACAACTCAGCGGGGTGCTGCGTGCACTGCTCGCCGCTGGAACCCTGGGACGAAGGATATCTACGAGAGCATAACATCAAGCACATGTCTTTCCACTCATACCTTCGTAAGATTACCTCGGGCAAGTTCGTCTCGCTGGCTGAACCCAACCTTACTATCAAACCGGGTTAGTAACTTAGTACACTTTTCAACTTTTTGATGCAGAGATCATGTTGTATTTTTACGTCACCCGGACTTTGAATTTGATGCTTTCGCAACCAAACATTTCGTAGCGCTACGCTCGTACTCGATAACATGGCAAAACCCGTATACAGCTCGTAGCTGCTACGACAACGACAACTTCCAACAACGGGAACCCGCTCCGCGGGTGCTAGACCCGCGGAGCGGGTTCCCGTTGTTGGAAGTGTTGATGACCGCTCCGCTAAAAGCACTGAAAAAATTACGCTTCCTGGTAGGTATATCAGATGGAAAACAGAAAAAACAGTCATATTCTTGTTGCAAAGGTTTGCCACTCCGAGAACTAAGTACTGAAAGTACCTTACCGTCTGCTGATTTTGATCTATATGTAATAAAAACATAGCAAGACTGCGTTTTTTAAAATGTTTGTCTGTTTCTTTGTATATTTATTCGCGCGGATTGATTTCCACGAAATTTGGTGTATAGGTTGATTATGACCCTCGGTATAATATGTATATCTTAATTTAGAGGGCCATAGAAGTCCCTAATTAGTGGTGACGTGTTGCCAGGCTGCACGGAGCACCCGCCGTGGCCGCGCGGCATCTGTGCCAAGTGCCAGCCCGGCGCCCTGACGCTGGCGCGCCAGCCGTGGCGGCTGGTCGACAACGTGCTGGTCGAGGCGGCCGGCGTCGTCGAGCGCTTCCTGGGCTACTGGCGCGCCTCCGGCCACCAGCGCGTCGGCTACCTCATCGGCGCGTACGAGCACCATCCCGACGTGCCGCTCGGTATGTACCACCACCTCGTGGCCGACCTGCTGCAGGCCGGGGTCGAGCGCTTCCTGGGCTACTGGCGCGCCTCCGGCCACCAGCGCGTCGGCTACCTCATCGGCGCGTACGAGCACCATCCCGACGTGCCGCTCGGTATGTACCACCACCTCGTGGCCGACCTGCTGCAGGCCGGGGTCGAGCGCTTCCTGGGCTACTGGCGCGCCTCCGGCCACCAGCGCGTCGGCTACCTCATCGGCGCGTACGAGCACCATCCCGACGTGCCGCTCGGTATGTACCACCACCTCGTGGCCGACCTGCTGCAGGCCGGGGTCGAGCGCTTCCTGGGCTACTGGCGCGCCTCCGGCCACCAGCGCGTCGGCTACCTCATCGGCGCGTACGAGCACCATCCCGACGTGCCGCTCGGTATGTACCACCACCTCGTGGCCGACCTGCTGCAGGCCGGGGTCGAGCGCTTCCTGGGCTACTGGGCCGCCTCCGGCCACCAGCGCGTCGGCTACCTCATCGGCGCGTACGAGCACCATCCCGACGTGCCGCTCGGTATGTACCACCACCTCGTGGCCGACCTGCTGCAGGCCGGGGTCGAGCGCTTCCTGGGCTACTGGCGCGCCTCCGGCCACCAGCGCGTCGGCTACCTCATCGGCGCGTACGAGCACCATCCCGACGTGCCGCTCGGTATGTACCACCACCTCGTGGCCGACCTGCTGCAGGCCGGGGTCGAGCGCTTCCTGGGCTACTGGCGCGCCTCCGGCCACCAGCGCGTCGGCTACCTCATCGGCGCGTACGAGCACCATCCCGACGTGCCGCTCGGTATGTACCACCACCTCGTGGCCGACCTGCTGCAGGCCGGGGTCGAGCGCTTCCTGGGCTACTGGCGCGCCTCCGGCCACCAGCGCGTCGGCTACCTCATCGGCGCGTACGAGCACCATCCCGACGTGCCGCTCGGTATGTACCACCACCTCGTGGCCGACCTGCTGCAGGCCGGGGTCGAGCGCTTCCTGGGCTACTGGCGCGCCTCCGGCCACCAGCGCGTCGGCTACCTCATCGGCGCGTACGAGCACCATCCCGACGTGCCGCTCGGTATGTACCACCACCTCGTGGCCGACCTGCTGCAGGCCGGGGTCGAGCGCTTCCTGGGCTACTGGCGCGCCTCCGGCCGGTTCACCCTGTTGTGGCATAATTTTGTAAGTAATAATTCTTTGTGGCATAATGTATATAGCCATATTAGGCTTTGTGCATAAACTGTTATCGCAGAATCTATATTCGCATAATTTTATTACGCAGAATTACGTTAGTCCGAATATTATTTGGTCATACTTTTCATGTTCCGAATCATATTTACACATAAATTAAATGATTATAAAATTATAACACCGAATACTATCGTGGCAGAAAGATGTTTTGTCATAATATATTTAACTGTATTGTCGACGACGATATATGGTTTTTTAACCTATCCTACTTTTTCTTCCAGCAGTTCGTTTTTGTTTGGTGATGCAGTTCAAACCTAACCTAACCTACTTTTTCTGTCAGCAGTTCGTTTTTGTTGGGGGATACAGTTCAAACCTAATCTAAACCTAACTTAACCTAACCTACTTTTTCTTCCAGCAGTTCGTTTTTGTCGGGGGACGCAGTTCAAACCTAACCTAACCTACTTTTTCTGTCTAATCTTTTTTTTCTTGCGGGGGGCTGCGCCCCCCGAGCTCCCCTTTTTTGGCCTTTCCATAGCTAAGAACTCGTGCAAAACTCTAGTTGCTTAAATGTTTTAACCTAATCTAAGCCCCTTTTCTATCAATTGTTTATTTTGTAAGGACACAGTTCTAAATCTAACCTAACGTTTTTAGCAACAGATCTTTATTATGAGATTTGTGAGGGATCAAAGTTCTAGCCTAACCTACTAAGTTAGGTTAGAATTGCTAGATATTAAATGTTATTAGATCATCGTTATACTGAATGAACATGATGTCCAATGGAATTATATCACTTGATTATTATAATAACCTACCTCTCCTAAACCTAACCTATCAATCTCGGACAATCGATAATATGCCGAATAAAATTCTGCACAATAGAATTATGCGTAAAAATAATCGGTCTTAATAATAGTATGCGAACTTGATTTCAGACAAACATATATTCGGGATGTAACCAATTATGCTTAATAAGGTTTCTGCCACATTACCATTCGGCGAAAACCGATTATGCCACATCTGTTATGCTAAAACAGTTTCGGACAATAAATGTTATGCCACATAGAGGGAACCCCCTCCGGCCACCAGCGCGTCGGCTACCTCATCGGCGCGTACGAGCACCATCCCGACGTGCCGCTCGGTATGTACCACCACCTCGTGGCCGACCTGCTGCAGGCCGGGGTCGAGCGCTTCCTGGGCTACTGGCGCGCCTCCGGCCACCAGCGCGTCGGCTACCTCATCGGCGCGTACGAGCACCATCCCGACGTGCCGCTCGGTATGTACCACCACCTCGTGGCCGACCTGCTGCAGGCCGGGGTCGAGCGCTTCCTGGGCTACTGGCGCGCCTCCGGCCACCAGCGCGTCGGCTACCTCATCGGCGCGTACGAGCACCATCCCGACGTGCCGCTCGGTATGTACCGCCACCTCGTGGCCGACCTGCTGCAGGCCGGCGTCGAGCGCTTCCTGGGCTACTGGCGCGCCTCCGGCCACCAGCGCGTCGGCTACCTCATCGGCGCGTACGAGCACCATCCCGACGTGCCGCTCGGTATGTACCACCACCTCGTGGCCGACCTGCTGCAGGCCGGGGTCGAGCGCTTCCTGGGCTACTGGCGCGCCTCCGGCCACCAGCGCGTCGGCTACCTCATCGGCGCGTACGAGCACCATCCCGACGTGCCGCTCGGTATGTACCACCACCTCGTGGCCGACCTGCTGCAGGCCGGGGTCGAGCGCTTCCTGGGCTACTGGCGCGCCTCCGGCCACCAGCGCGTCGGCTACCTCATCGGCGCGTACGAGCACCATCCCGACGTGCCGCTCGGTATGTACCGCCACCTCGTGGCCGACCTGCTGCAGGCCGGCGTCAAGCGTTTCTTGTGCTGAAAGCTTATGTTGTGGAGAAAGGGAAATCGGTCGTTTAGTAATCGCTTTTGTTAGTTTGTATTAGCTTATGTAGTACACCTGCGTTTCTTAGACTGCCTGAGACAAAGGAATTTCCTAGTTGAGGCGCATATGATAAATCCCCATGTTAATCAAATGTCACCGTGATTATTAATATAGTTTCTATATTCGCGTTTTCTGTGCAGGTATCCGAGCACGGGTCGAAGCCATCTACGAGCCACCGCAGATGTCGTCCCGCGATCACGTGACTCTGGCGCCGGACCCGCGAGCCGGGCTCGTCGACCACATCTGCGGGAAGCTCGGACTGCGCCGCGTCGGCTGGCTGTTTACAGACCTGTTGCCGCTGCAGGACGGCGCCGGCCAGGTGCAGTGTACCCGGTGAGTGCACCCGCGACGCGGGTTCCGCGCTCGACCCGTGTGGCGAGTGCTACCCGTTGAATTTGGTTCTCACTGTCTTAACTGTCACAGTATCATCATTATAATTTCAACCTCTAGACGTGCTGCTGAACATTGGTCTCCCCCAAAAACTTCACAACGAACGGTCGCACGCCTTCTGTTTCCATCGACTTCCGGAGACTTAACCAGGTCGACAGACCATCTTGTCGGGGGCCGACTCATGCTGGTTCGTGGTGTCCATTCAAGAACCATT
This sequence comes from Eudemis profundana, assembly GCA_947034925.1. Lineage (NCBI taxonomy): Eukaryota > Metazoa > Arthropoda > Insecta > Lepidoptera > Tortricidae > Eudemis > Eudemis profundana. The sequence continues at coordinate 19,130,152 of OX344805.1, read as the reverse complement.
CATCATCATCATCATTTCAGCCAAAAGACGTCCACTGCTGGACATAGGCCTTCCCTAAGGATCTCCACGATTGTCGGCTTTGTGCTGCTATTATCCAATGGGCCTCATAAGAAGGCTCAAGGTCGCTCAAATGGCAATGGAAAGAGCTATGCTCGGGGTTTCTCTTCGAGATCGAATCAGGAACGAGGAGATCCGTAGTAGAACTAAGGTTACCGATATAGCTCAACGAATTGCAAACCTTAAGTGGCAGGCAATGGGCAGGGCACATCGGTCGCAGAACTGATGGCCGTTGGGGTGGTAAGGTTCTCGAGTGGCGACCACGTACCGAAAGACGAAGTGTTGGCAGGCCTCCCACAAGGTGGACCGACGATCTGGTGAAAACCGCGGGAAGAAACATTACACCCCACCAAAAAACTACTTGTTTGTCTTTATAATTTTGCTTGACCGTAGAAATTAAATCCGTCACTAAATAAAAAAAATATTTTGTTTTGTCGACAGAGGAGTGGACACGCACTTCCTGTCGGCACAGGAAGTGATAATGGCGGCGCATTTCCAGAACGAGCACCCGCACGCGTGCCGCCACGCCGACAGCGGGTATTACGGCTCCAAGTTCGTCACGGTCTGCGTCACGGGTCAGTCGAAACATCGTCATTCATCAATTTTTATTGTGGCATTAACGACTGCCAATGAATTCGCCTCTTGAATCGTTTTTTTTCTGTCGTAAATCGATTCTAATATTTGTGAGGAACAAATATCTATATAACACCTAATACATTTGTATAAGTATAACAGCCACAAATTGTAATCAAAAGTAGCAGATCGCACTGAGCATTGAAAACACTCTATACAAAACGGAAGGAACTTATGACGTCATCCGCTCCATAGCTGTACTAAGTCTGTATGAAAAAAATAGCATTTTTCCATTTTGAGCACGAAAAAGTGCGTTTAAGCACATAGTTGTAATACATTTATTTTTTCAGTGTTATTTAAGCATTCCGAATTCTAAATATTTTATTAGAAGAGAAAAATTAAATGTCTCGGGCAGGATTCGAACCTGCATCTCATCGGCTATCCGGGCCAAACACAGGCGCGTTACCAACTACGCTACCGAAATTCTGTCCAAGTCATCCGATCTTTCAAGCAGTCTCTTCATTTGTGACGTCATCCTGGGTGACGTGTGTAGCATCATCAACCATTGAGTCCTTGCAGTCTTTTTTTTCTCTTCTAATAAAATATCGTCATTTATATTTAAGAGCCGCTCGCGACTTCGTTCGCGGAGGTGGAATATGTCAAATGTCTCTTTTTCCTTCGGCTTAGGAGAATTACAAGTATCCTATGTAACTAGGGTCATATGGGGTGTATGGAGACATGTATACCAAATTTCATGAAAATCGGCTCCGTACTTTTTGTGATACGCAAACAAACAAACGAACGAATAAACAGACAAACAATTCAAAACTATTTATTTACGTTTTATTACTTATTTTAAAAGATCTTTGAGGTACACAGTCTTTCTACGATTTTATTATATGTATGGATGAGAATAGTACATTACATGACAAGGGTGGTAATACAAAGAAAAGCCGAGATCGCAGAAGTTTGCGGCCCGAGCTGAAAGCGAGGGACGTAAATGTGCGATCGAGGGCTTTCTTTATTACCTCCCGTGTTGTGTACATCATTTTATGTCTACACTTGGCCAGAAAACGGCTTTTTCCGTACGCGCAGCGTGCGGAAAAAGTCACTTTATGGCCAGGTGTGGCATAAACATTTTACTGTCACAATCAAATTAAACACTTAAAGGCGCGGTCAAACCGCTGCTCAAAAGACGTTAACGCACCGTAAACGGCGTAAACGTTCCAAACCGGTGCTTAAAATACGCATGGATACACGAACACTGCGTCCAGAAGCCAACCCCCCGTAACCCGAGAAGGTTGTATTGGAGACTTGAGTGTTTTTTTACATTGAGAAAGGGTTGATGAAATTGCCACGGGCTTTAAGTGTAGTTGCACCACTGATGAGGATCATTTTCTATAGGAAACGTGCTGGGACTATAGGTGCCAGCACTAAACGACAAAAGAGACACGTGTGGACAATAAAGGAAACTATCACCCCTGTCAAATCAAGCTGTCGATGTCAATATCTAAGTGTCAATGTCAAATATACTAAGTCGTAGCTACACTGACGTTAATCGTTCTTTATCGCGATAAATTAACGGCGTTTTCGTCAATGTGGCCCCAGCAATTGGCAGGGCCGGATTTGGAGTGGGCAAGCGGGGCTACTGCCCCGGGCCTCCACAAACTTCCCTAATAAGTCGTGGCCTCCACTAGTCCGTTAGGGGCTTCCGCACCTACGTTGCCCCAGGGCCTTCACACCTCCAAATCCGGCCCTGCCAAATTGGCAGCACCTTCGCCGTGCACGTTCCCTATATCGTTCAAAAGTTATAATATTACTGGTGTTGGCAGGCGACAGCACGAACCAGATCCACCTGGAGGGCTACCAGGTGTCAGCGCAGGCGCAGGCGCTGGAGCGCTGCGGGCTGTTGCTGCCCACGCGGGACGCGCCCGACCTGGGCTACGTGCGCGACCCCACGCCGGACCGGCCTGTGCCGGACGTCTACTATAAGGTACGTGCGCTATTCCAGGCTTAGGTCGATACACAGACTCGCATAAGGACACAGACCCGTCTTTCCCAGTGGGCACTTTGGGCAAGTGCCCAGGGCCGCGATCGATAGGAGTAGGGATCTAACAATATAGTGTTCTGTCAAAGTCATAGGGGCCCCATTAGCTTAATATGCCCAGGGCCTCCAATAGGTTATAGACAGCCTTGTAAAGACAAGTTGATCCGCTTCAACCATCCCGCTGGTCCGTTGCTCATTTTGAGCAACCAGCGTAATTTCAAGGTGGCTCTGGCCTAGCGACCTGGTTCGACCCCAGGCGTTATGGCCGCCACCTAGTCCGACCCTCTCTAAAGGGGACCGGGACTGGCGACTTGGTTCGACCCCAAGCGCCCTCCGGCCCCCCAAGGTGGCCTGGCCAGCGACCTGGTTCGATCCTAGGGAACGCCACGGCCTCCACCTCGTACGACTTTTGCCACGCACAATAAGGGTTGCAAGTTTGTCAGGTTTCAAAAAAAAACCTATTCCAGGTGTAATTCATTAGATTTTGACCTGAGTAGCCTGCGTAGCCGATCTGCACGCCGGCAGACGAAACGCCGCAATGGCAATAATTATCCTGACAGTACGCAAACGCCGTTGATGCCGGCCGATCGGCCAATATCAAAGGACGTACGAGTAGTAGGGAAACGTACACTGCGTGAAGTTTACCGTGCTCTGGCTGTGGGTCCCCACCCACACGCTTGCCGCGTCCATCGAATGACTCTTGTTAAGTAGCGAGCGTGTGAATTCTTGTTTTTTTGTATGTAAACGCGCCAGAGTGAAATATCTGGTTATATTCTCTAATCTGTGACTAGTCTATATCGTCTTCTAGTATCCATAACACAAGCCTTATTGAGCTTACTATGGGGCTAGTTCGATTTGTGTAAGATTGTCCCCTAATATTTATTTATTTATTTATTCTCTATTACCCTTGACTACTAAAAGGATGCCGAATACTGGATTGAAGGGTAGTGAAACAATGTTTGCCGCGCATAGATTTATTGAGATCAAGAATCCACACAGTATCACAAGAGTGGTGCACTAGGGGCACCTTAACAACGATGCTTTCGACAGCTAACAATACGACGATATCACAGGTAATAAACCGAACAGAGTTAAAGGTGCTAAAGAGCGTGCAATACAATGGGCATCACGCGGACACAAAATCCTTGGGTTGACCGTAACCGAACATAAAGGCTCTTAAACCAGAGAATCTTAAACTCTGTTCCGTTTCTTTACTCACGTGACGCTATTCTAAACGTAACGGTGTGACAACCCAACACCGCACGACGATATACACTCCGATACAACGAAACTTAACAATATACCTTATCTACGCGTATTCGATTCCGGTAAGCCCGCACGTCTCTACGCTACATCACAGTCGATGGCCCGGGATCCGGCGCCGCGTGTAAATATATACTCTGTTACCCTCTATAACATCTATACGACATATAGAATCGAAAATATCTATCGTATATCGCTTAGAACTAAGGCCGGGGCGCCATCCGCCCCGACCGCACACCGATCACAAAAATATATCGCCCTCAAAGAGCGCTCGGGGGAGGCCGCAACGGAATCACAACAAGCTTAAATCGAGGCCGTATTCATAAACCCCTAGCTAGAGGTACAAAAGTAGCACAGGGCGAATCGGCAGACAAAGGCCGGTCCGACGGGAACGAGATAAGGTACAAGAGGTAGACGGTCTAGCCCAGACGGCCGCAGTCAGAGATGAGGATGGTGCGGTAGGGCTTGCCGGACGCGTCGCCGGCGCGGCTCAGCCGGTCCACCAGCTCCAGCCCCTCCACCACCGCGCCGAATATCGCCGAGAACCCGCGCATCTCCCGCAACACGATCCGGAACTGCGAGCCCACCAGCCCCGGCCGCTCGCGCCGCCGCCGCTCCCGCCGCATGCCCACCGCGCCGCGCACCGCCGCCAGCCGCGACTCGTCCGGCGCGAAGTGACCCTCCGCGAACACGCTGCGCCCGCCGCGACCGTCGTTCAGCTCGAAGTCGCCCGTGATCACGCTCTCGCCCTCCCAGCACCGGAACACGCAGCAGCCGCGGTACCCCACGCCGAGCTCGCCCGTCGCCAGCGCGGCGAAGTTGCGCGCCATGCGCGGCGCCGCGTCCTCCCGCACCGCCACCACCACCCGCCCCGCCGCCCGCCCGTCCACCTCCAGCAGGAAGTAGAACAGCGGCCGCGTCGGCGCCGCGCTCAGCGACCGCGCGAACAGCCGCGTCGTGCAGAAGTTGGCCAGGAACAGCAGCGCGTCCGGCTCGCCCGCCGCGCCGGCCGGCGCCGCCTCCGCCGCGCCCAGCGCGCGCCACAGCAGCTCGAAGTCGAGCGGCGCCGACGCGTGGCGCGCGAGCTCGTCCAGCCGGCACTCGAAGATCGCGGCCGCGTGCAGCGCGCGGAGGCGCTCCCGGTCGACCGCGAGCGCCGGCAGCGCCGCCGGCGGCTCGGGCTCGCCCGGCGGCGCCGCCAGCTCGGCCTCCAGGTGCGTCGCGAGCGCGGCGGCGGCGTCCCGCGCGCGCAGCAGAGTGGCGCGCTGCAGCGCCGTCAGCCGCGCCAGGTCGGCGTGCAGCGCGCGCAAGTCGCGCCCCAGCAGCGCGCGCGCCTCGGCGGCCGGCCGCAGCGCGTGCGCCGCGTGCTCCACGCACGCGTAGCACGCGAGCACGCCGCACGTGCCGCACCACGCCGCGGGCAGCGCGTGCGCCGCGCACGAGTCCGCCGGGTCGGGCTCGGCCTCGAGCGTGCGCAGGCGACGCGCGAGGGCGAGCGCGGGCGTGTGGGTCGGGAGCCGTTCGGCGAGCCCGCCGGGCGGCGCGGTCACCTTCCAGCAGTGCACGCAGTAGATCTCGCGGCCGGCGCCGAGCGCGGAGCGCGTGCACGCGAGGCAGAAGTGGTGCTTGCACTCGAGTAGCTTCGGCGCGAGGTCGTCAGCGTCGAAGGTGCGCCGGCAGCACGAGCAGCGCGCCAGCTCCTCGAGCGAGCCCGCCGGGGGCGAGGACGCCATCTGCGAACACGGGCCGCGGTCAGCGAGCGAAACGAACTCGTAAACATTCAGGCGTTTGCGACTCTTCAGCTATCATTTGATCGACAGCCTGTCCATAATGTCTGTATCGCTTGGTCGACATCACTGGCCGTTGCCCGGAGTGAATTGACCACGAGCGGCTTAACTCGATAAATAAGCCGACTGACTGCACCCGGTACTCACCTCGCCGGCCATCGCCTAGGCGGGCTGGCGACCGCGGCACCGATGTTTTTCCGAGCGGTCGACTAGTTCACATTTCCGAAACGATATTTCGCGCAACTAATATTACAACTAAGCAAATTAAAACGTCATCGATGTGAAGTGCCACATCACTGTTGTGTATACACGGTGTGCCGCTCGCGGCGGGCTTCACGCCGCTCGATCAACAGATTAGTTCCCGACGCTGTGACCTCGCCCGGTCGTGCCTTTTTGTCGCAATTTATGTCGTAAATTTATCCTAAATAAAAATCACCGACTTTCTTCGTAAGCCCTCAACCGATTATACTCGTGTTCTATTGTTGGTCTCCATTACTCTTGTATAAAATTCACGAAAATCAAATATGCTGTAGTTAGGTATCGTCGAACAAATAAACATACAAAATCTAATTTTTCTCCGCGTCTTTGGCTCTTCAAATTATATGACTATTTAGCTCTCAATTCTTTTGGATTCTCTCTCTGGGGTCGGTCCCTCATGTCTGAGGATCGTGGTCGGCATCAGGGTTGCACCTGGCGCGGATGATCTGCCTCCACCGGTTTCTGTCCAGTGCGTCTCTTACAACCGTGTAGAATTTGGAGGACGACGAGTCTTTCACTACACGACGAGTCTTTCTTTTGAATTATTTGCTACAAAAAAGCACTTTATTCATAGATTTTACCAAAAATGGGTTATTAGTGGACACATGAACAGTGTTCACTCCGGTCTTTCTATGCCATTAAAATATGCGGCGGTTTTATGAACCTCAAGTTCATAATAACAGTCATATATACAGGGTGTGTGTGTAATGATCAATCGAATAACACATGATATAACGTTCACAATATAGAACAACAGATAACATAATTTCAATGTGTAGATTTGATCACTGAATAGAATAAACTTTTGGTAGAATGATAGAATAACAATTAATATATTTTAATTTATAATAACCACGATTTATATAACGATTATTTATTATATGCATCTGTTAACATAATGCCATAACAATAATTTGTTCGAAAGTTGACGCAGTCGTTTTAGTAGTTCCATTATAACAAATTGCGTTACATTCATCTTGTATAATATTCAAAATACAAACAAACCTAACCTAACAAACTATTCAAACACAAATCCCTTTCCAGTTTATTGTAAAAAAAAAAACTTTTTTTTACATACTCGTAGTAATATAATATTTCGAGTTTCGAGTCCCTAGGTATTGTTTTTCGTGGTGAACAATAAAAAAAATATTACTATTTACCTATAGGTTCTCGGTGCTTTCAAAATAAATCGCTTTTCTTTTCATAAGAAATACATAAAACAATCATAGATGTTTATTGTTAGATTAACAAAATCACTAGAATCTAATTAATGATAATATTCAAACATTATCGTAAATTAACCAGATTTACCAACTATTTGTATCCTCCAGTAATGAAAAAAAAATTGACGGAAGTAGGCGCTGCCGGGGGTCGGCGCAGCCCTGGGCTTGCCTAATGCATTAATTAGGCAAGGATTAATAATAATTACCGCGAAACAAAATCGCGGAGTGACGTACGCCTGGCAGTATATAATTTGATTGTTATATGGGTTCAAAATATATTAAATGTTGTTTTACAGTCTGAGAAGCACCCATATATACAACGTATCGTTTCGACACTCGTCATAAACAAAGAAACACGACGTCACGACAAAGCCACCTCGCTGGCCCGCGACAACTTTACTCCGTTATGACGCAGATGACAGTGTAACTCATCCTCCCACAGAAGGGCGTAACTCGGGAACTTTTGCACCACAGCACGTCATTCCTCTTCCGCTATGTTTATAAGAAGCGACGTATGTGCCTTTGATAATAGTATAGACTTATGACCTTTTAGCTTGTCGTCAGCGGCGCGGAACGATATCACTCCTGTCTGTTATCACTGCTTGGGATGGGAGGGAGTTGGGTGAGGGAGGGAGGTGTTTTATCGATCAGTGTGCGTTCCCGTGCGTTGGAGCCTAGCGAATGTAGGTCACCTAAAGATTCGCGGTAGGCTTCCTAGGTCACCCATATCGGGTCGGGCCGTATCGATTTCATTCGGGGATATTATACGTCAAAATCATGTAGAACTATATACGTAATATGATATTATGTATATTGTTTGACATGATTTTGACATAAATCTGACGATGGATGCAATTTACGTCAAAATAATATTGAACAATATACCTAATATCATATTACGTATATCGTTCAACATGATTTTGACGTAAATTGCATCCATTGTCCGCCCATTAGTTATGGGATAGGGTTTATTCGAGGTCCCTATTGTAGGTTACCAACAAGATTATCTGTTGAATGTGTAGACTGTGTTAAGCTAATGTCTCTAAAAAACAAAATAAAATCGTGATCCCGAAATTAGTCTCTGTTCATGGGCCCGGAATAAATGGGCATTTCTCTAGAAATATGTCTGCGGTCACCTCATTCATCTGGCCACTTTTTCATACTAAATGTATGGAGACAGATGAATGAGTCGCAGACATATTTCTGGAGAAATGCCCAAATATACGCTAGTACAGCGAACAGGAATGTTGCGTTCGTCGAAACTTTTATGCAGTTGCCATAAAGTCAGTTATCGCCTGATTCATGCGCAGGTTTATGTCACCTGTTGATTTGTTTTGAGCCGGTGAATTAAGCGGCCTTAGAAAATGTTAATAGTACATTACAGAGGCCGGGAAGTAAGGGGTTGCCGGCCGAGTACATATAGATGGCCGAGCGAAAGCGAGGTCAGATAGTTACGAGGCTGGCAACCTCATTTCACGCCGAGGTACATACCTCGGCGTGAAATGGGGTTGCCAGCCTAGTGCTTTTCTCAAATACATAATGAAATAAATTAAAAACACTCCAAAAAATCAAACTTTATTTTCTAGAGACACTAAAAGTGAAGTAGACAAAAATAGAATTACAGAATGAAAACTGTTCAATTTCCTTTCTAGAATCTGTTTCAGAATACATTTTTACCGCGAATATTCAGATGAAATATTTTAAATGTGTATTCTTGTAGTTCACAATTTAAAATTATTGGAAATTGTTTATAATGTGTTATTAGTTAAGTTCATGTCGATTTTATATAAATAAAACTGTAAAATATAGCGAACTTCGTCGAGTTGATCTGATGATTATCTAAATCAGCGGTTGGCAACCTTTTAGCAGCCAAGGGCCAAATAGTAGCTAACGAAATTGACGCGGGCCGCACTATGTTAATAACTGGTGATTTTATACAATTCTGAATATATCGACCTTCATAGAAAATAGCCAGAGGCAAACGGGCCGCAGGTTGCCGACCGCTGATCTAAATCAAAAACATATTTCAAAAGCTATTACGCCACACCTGGCCATAAAGTGGCAATTACCGCGGAAAATCCAGCTTCCTGACCAGAGGGAGACGTAAAACTTCGTACTTACCACGGGCGGGAATAAAGACTCAGATCGCATAATTATCGCCCTTGCCTTCGGCTCGTCAAATACGTGTGAACTGAGACATTCTTTGTTTTACCCTAGATAAGTAATGTACTTTTATGTCACACCTGGCCATAAAGTGGCTTTTTCCGCACGCTGCGCGTTCGGAAAAAGCCGCTTTCTGGCCAAGTGTAGACATAAAATGATGTACACAACACGGGAGGTAATAAAGAAAGCCCTCGATCGCATATTTACGTCCCTCGCTTGCAGCTCGGGCCGCAAACTTGTGCGATCTCGGCCTTTCCTTGTATAACCACCCTAGTTGTGTAATGTACTAATTGTTCGCAGGAAAAGGACGCGTACGGCAACGAGGTGTCCGTGTCCCTGCGGCGCGTGCCCGTGGCGTACCTGCTGGTGGACGTGCCGTGCGGCGTCCGCGCCGACGCCGCGCCGCTGCTGTGCCCGCGCGCCGGCTTCCCGCCCGCGCACCGCCCGCTGCCCCAGTATCTGCAGACGCTCAAGGCGCTGCACAAACATCTGGAAGATTCCGAGAGCTTCCTAGACGTATGTGTCATCCGTTCCTATAGCACCCGATTTGTAATGTTGCAAATATAGGTTCTTGGGCTACTCAGTGTCGAGAACGCAGTATCTGCAGGCGCTGAAGGCTGCACAAACATCTGGAGGATTCGGAGAGCTTCCTAGACGTATGTGTCATCCGTTCCTGTACCAACCGATTTGTAATGTAGCAAATATAGGTTCTTCGGCTACTGAGTGCCGAGAACGCAGTATCAGGCGCTGAAGGCTTCACAAACATCTGGAGGTCTCCAAGAGCTTCCTAGAAGTAAGTGTGACCCGTTCCTATAGGACTCATTTCATACTATAGCAAATACATGAAGCAGCTACTAAGAGCCGAGAAAACAGTATCTTTGGACGCTGAAGGCACTGCACAAAATCTGGAAGATTTTAAGAGTTTCCTAGAGGTCTGTGTTTAACATATCAACCCGATTCGAATTACTTTAGCACTATCAGTATAACTTATTGTTAGTCCCTTCAGACGCCGAAGGCTTCATCTGGAACATTAAGATCTTCTTAATGCTGTGTGTTTTGTTGCATCGACTACCTTCCAACCAAATTCCGGAAGACGGAAAGGTGGCACTTGAGCACGATCTTGGTTGTTGGTTTCCTAATGTTTTCCTTCCTATTTCTTCTGGAATACCTCTAATGCTTATCGCAAATAAGTTTTATGCCACACCTGGCGATAATGTGGCTTTTTCCGCACGCTACGAGTACGGAAAAGCCGCTTTCTGGCCAAGTGTAGACATAAAATGCTGTACCCAACACGGGAGGTAATAAAGAAAGCCCTCGATCGCATATTTACGGCCCTCGCCTGCGGCTCGGTAAACATCTGCGATCTCGGCCTTTCTTTGTTTTACCACCCTAGTTGTGTAATGTAGTATAATGTATGTGTATTTATCAGGCGATGTCGGACCTGCACACGCTACTGTACGTGGCGAGTAACGAGACGCTGCCCATCGAGCTGGACGCGCTGGACGGGCTGCTGGCCGCGGTGCGAGCCCGCGACGCGCTGGCCGCGGAGCGCTGGCGCGCCGACACGCCCGCCTGGGCCACGCTCGAGCATCTGTGCTCCGCGCAGGTCAGTGTGCAGAGTGGACCGTGCTCCCCGGGCAGTCAGCCACAGACACCGCCCATCGAGCTAGACTGGCTGCTGTGCTGGACGCTGTTCTAGTACAGTCAGCATCTAATAGTCTGTAACATCCAAATAGCACAAAGGTGTGTGGAGTAGGGCTTATTCCACCTATTTTCCATTTTACCCTTTTACCAATACTCCTAGATCCTAAAATAACTTAGTGTCAAAATACCTAAATCACAGAATACCTAACTTTTTTTCTCATAACACCATATTCTTAATATGGCTGAATTTTAAAATGCCTTAGTTTCATAATGGACAAACTTCACAACACCTTCATCGCAGAACACCATAAGTACAAAACAACCAGGTGCCAGAATACCTAAATTTCAAAAAGTCTAGTTAACAAAAGTATGGTAGTTAGGTATGTACAAGTATAATATACTTATCTTCTTTAGTGCTGGCCACTTATATTGAAGTGTCAATTTAATAAAGATCATGTATAAATTGATATGTCAGGCAAACATTATCGTCGTTGTCAATATTTTTAATCAATTTCGAAGTTTTATAGATTGCAAAAAATTTATGCATTATGAAACTGTGACATTTTGGCGTTCTGGAGTTTTCAGTTTCAGTTATTTTGAAATTTTGTCGTATCTGTGATTTGGTATTTCAACCAAATGTACATTTCAATATTTAAGCATTTTGAAAAGGTGATGTTTTAGTTCAAAATCATTATGACATTTGTTCATTTTAGGACTGAGACAATTTGATATTTATGTATTATGAGCCCATGGCAATATGAAATTTAGTGAAATTAGTGATTTTGGCATTATGAAAATTAGGTGAAATAAGCCCGCCCTACTCGGGTGTGTGACGATATATAAGGTCCTAATTTATGAGTTACAGATATTTTTACAGCTGATAGTAATCGGTCTCTGGAGTATATTAAAGCATGAAACATTATAGCTTTTACGATGTTTTTTTGGAGAAAAAGGAAAAACAAATTTGCTACGTAATAACACCCTGTTAATGTGATTACTAAATGAAAACTCATTTAACAGATCTAGTAGCTCTTTTACGTACCACTTAACTGTAACTGGCCACTTGGCCGACAGGCCCAATCCCATCCTAATGACATCTGCAGTTTTCCCGCCGAACCGTTACGACATTTACGACAAACAATTGTTGACATGACAGATAGTGTTATTGTGACATGTGATAATGTACATGGTGATTTTTTTTAGACGAAATTATAATTAATTTTTTTGTTAGGTAAATGAAATCAAAAAAGTTATATGAAAAGATTTCTTAATTTCTATTTAAAGTTAGTTATTTTAATGTAAAGTATAATGTGTTAAAATATCTGCAACTAATAAATTAGGACCTTATATATGGTGCTTTGGATGGTACCGACTGTACAAGGACAAGAAAAGCACTTCAAAACGAGGCAAAAAGTTTTCAGGTTTTTGTTTTTACTTATGACATATATTCCTTATGTATTTTTTTTGCAGGGAGGGGGGAGAAATATTTAGGTAGTAGGTACCTAGTAAAGTACTTTAGGCAGTGCTATGACGTTAAAATGTCGGTTCTGAACTACTCTCATTAATTTGTACTTGTAAGAGTACGCGGGGACTTGTGATGTGAGGTTTGTTTCACCTCCCCTAACGAAGTAGCGGGCGACCTCTAGTTCACGTTGTTTAAGGTGTGATGTTGGGAGAGCGGGATAAGTGAAACACTTGATTGTCGGGTTAACTCTCTTTATAACTTGGAAGTTCGAATACGTGCAGTGCTGTATAATATATAGTGACCCTGCCTACGAAGCAGGAGGTCCTGGGTTCGAATCCCGGTAAGGGCATTTATTTGTGTGATGAGCACGAATATTTATTCCTGAGTCATGGATGTTTTCTATTTATTTAAGTATTTGTACCTATTAAATATTAAATATATCGTCGTCTAGTATCCATAACACAAGCTTTATTGAGCTTACTATGGGGCTAGTTCGATTTGTGTAAGATTGTCCCCTAATATTTATTTATTTATTTATATAGGCTTTACATATTAGTCATAATAATGGGTGGTCCTCATGGGGATGGTTTCGGATGACAGTCTCATATATACAAACAGCAACACAGTTAACTATACACTTCAAAAATGGGAAATACTGCAAGAAAGAGAATCACACTTGAAGGCGTCGTGTTATGCATGTGTGCGTGTTTATGAGTATAAATTGGCTATTATTCAAAAGAGTTTTGAAACAATAATTTCTCTTTTATGGCTGATCCAACGTCATTATTGACATTAATGCCATATTATTGAATTCGTGGAAAAGAAAGAATGAATGAATAATAAATATAAATTACATTATATTGGTGCATCATATCAAAAATATGAAGCACCAATAAAAGCATTAGCAATATAATTAGTTTATTTCATCCCAACGTTCGTCTGAAAGCTAAATCATAGTTTTGACAAATTCACCTGTCTTGTTGAAATAAAACCTTTATTTACAGTATGGAAAATAAAACTTTGCCCAAACAACTACAATGACAAAGCTCAAAGGCACATTACACATACGCAAACGTTATTTGATTTGAAGTTGACATAATACAAATATATATATCTCTTTCAATCGTTATCATTTTCTCTCTGCTCTGTCTTTAATGGGCAGTTAAGTGTGTTGCTGTTTGTACACAAGTTCACATAAGGACAGAGTTCACAGGAGGACAGAGGAAGTGACCTGGTTCGACCCCAGGCACTCCCGGCTCCCACCCAGTCCGACCAACTCAGGGTGGTCTGGCTAGCGACCTGGTTCGACCCCAGGGAACGCCACGGCCAACCACCCGGTCCGACAATCGCTACGCCCAGGAGGGGTTGCGAGTTTGTCAGTTGCTAAAAAAAAAAAGTCATATTCCGTATATGGTACGGTGTCGTATTATTAATCTGATATTTAATATGATACTTTAATTCCAATGGTTTATATACCTATCTTACTCTATACACTACAAAGGGGAGGAGCACTATTTACCCTGAAGCACAGTTTCAACCTATTTAGGAAACAGAGTTTCTAGTATTTAAGGACACATTTGTACAAGAACGTAGTTATGCAATCCATAAAACAAAGTATCAACCTTCTGTCTTTAAAAACAAAGTCCATAATACAAAAAAAAAAGCATGTGGAATGGAACGTTATTGCATAACATTGCGTTCAATGACATTTGAAGAAATAAATGATTATCTTATGTTATGTTATGTTAACGTTGCAGGAGCAGTCGTCGCCGGCGGCGGCGGGCTCGGAGGGCGGCGTGTGGACGTGCCAGCTCTGCACGTTCCACAACTCGCTGCGCCGCGACGCCTGCGAGATGTGCGCCATGCCACGGTGAGACATGACGTGCATAATATAATAATGAAAACTAACTATATTATAATGTACTAAGAAACTTACCTTCTTTGTACATTACTAGATTTAATGACAGTTATGTACGAGGAATTATAAATTCTTCCTGTATGACCCGGTTTTGTACGAAGAAATAGCGTTCCTACAACAAAACCAAGGAGGTTCTTGTGTGCCAGTGTAGGTATCATCTTGTGGACATCAAGCAGTACCTAATTAATTTGCTAGAACGCTACTACTTAGTACATTATAACAGTTTATGGGTCGTACCCAAAATTCGCATTTTGACTCGATTTTTTTGTGTCGTAAAACTTTTCCAAAGTAAAATATAGAAAATTTGTAAAGTATTGAAGTCTAATAGCTTCAGAAACCGCAAATTACGACCAGCATAAAAGATCGTTGTTGTTAGAAGACATTTCTTATCTGTGAAAATGTTACTTTTGCTTTATTACTACATTCTAATAGACTACTTGATGACAGTTCAAATCAGCTTCTTTTTATGAAGTGTCAAAACGCTCCGAAATTATGCAGTTTAGTAAATATGAAATACTATCTTGTGACGTCATGATCAACATGGTGCCTTATTTTTAGTTTTCGTCATTGTAAAATCGTTGATGACACGAAAATAAGTTTGAATGATTTTATCCGGGCTGTTTTGGAAGTGTAATTTGCTGGTTAGAGTTAATGAATTTATTTTGGTAACAGATTAACAACGTTGATATGGTGAACTGAAATTTGGAACGTCAAGGCACTACCAAAAAAGGACGACAGCCGCGGAATCGAAATTCGAAAAAAGTCCATATTTCTCGCTCTTGCAATATTAGAATGAAAGGAACGCATATAACGAAATTTAGATTATCGACGTTTGCGGTAGACTTTCCGGAGTCTGGATGCGGAATTATTTTAAAATTTTCTCGATTGACACTGACACCAACAGACACGTATTCGTAATTAGATGAGCAAAGACTTCGCAAAGAGGTTATCTGTAATGTGCAGTGACAAATAATACGTATTGACATTTAAATACTATTACTGAAATAGAAATTTCGACCTTAATGCATCGTGAATGCTTAACAACATTTCAATGAAACGGGTAGGAAATTAAATTCCTTGACTGTACTTATTTGCTCCTACTAAACTAATCGCCATACAGTTTTTCTTGAACTATGCATATATCTACCTATGCGTTAGTACGGAACCCTCGGTGCGCGAGTCCGACTCGCACTTAACCGGTTTTTTTTAGACTTCTCGTGTAATTTCGCGCAAACAAAATATATTAAGCTATAAGATGAAACATTTCAACTGCGATTGATATCGTGGAAGCAAATGATGTCCCTCTTTGTGTTTGTATGGACAATCGACCGACTCGAGACACCTTAATTCCAAAATAACTTATGTATTTATGCCACACTTGGCCATAAAGTGGCTTTTACCGCACGCTACGCGTACGAAAAAAGCCGCTTTCTGGCCAAGTGTAGACATAAAATTATGTAATCAACACGTGAGGTAAAAAAGAAAGCCCTCGATCGCATATTTACGTCCCTCGCTTGCACCTCGGGCCGCAAGCATCTGCGATCTCGGCCTTTCTTTGTTTTACCACATAGATGTGTAATGTCCTATTGTCTTGTATTCCAGGGGGACAGTACAGGGGAACGCTATGTAATTGTAAATACACACGAAGCAAGCTGGGTTAGCGAGTAGGCGCCGCGCCGGGCCGCGGGAGCGCCGCGATTCCGGCGGCCACTTTTATATACGAGAGAGAAAAGCTGAAATAATAAGTGCATTGTACAACGGCTTGTTTTATTCCCAATCCTTATTGTCATTTCGTGAAAGCAAGGTAAGCTCATTAATTGGACGTAGTTTAGGGAAAGGGATCCAGCCCCCACGCACCAATTTTAGAATTGTAGAATTTAAATGCTTAAACAAAAGGTTGACATTTCATTGATGACTTTTTGTGGGTTGGATCCTTTTCCCTAAACGTCCAATTCCACCGAAAGGTCGCCTTCTGCCTGCATTGACCTCTGGGCGACCTGAAGGTAAGCTAAGGGCCGATACAGACGGACTGCAACCCAACTGCAACTCCTTACGATTTGTATGGGAACTGCATCACAACTGCACAGTCTAAAGTAATCGTTTTTTTTATTGAAGTGAAATTGAGCAATTTAGGCTCAAGTGTTCAGGCGGGTCTCGATCTCATGCATTTCACGGCTCTCCGAGGCAACACGGGCGTAATGCCATTCTCAAAATATTCGAGCAATAAGTCTCCTTTTTTGGGCAGTCGTGTAAAAAGAGAAATTTGTTTGAATATTACAACGAAATTTTACTAATGGATACCGCTCTAGACCAGGGGCCTCCAAAGATTTTTAGTAAAGGGCCACACTGCACATTTGAAAATGTCGTCGCGGGAAACACGCGATGGTGGACCACGGAGTTAAGTAATCTTTTTTCTCAGCCGCTGCGACGTTTCATTTGAGCGCAAGCTCTCGCGGGCCTGACCATGGGCTCTTCCATGGGCCATTGGGCCGGATTTGGCCCTCGGGCCGGAGTTACGGAACCCCTGCTCTAAACTATTATTTTCCTCGGAGCATAACCGGTCTACGAGGGCGACACTGAAAGTTTTTAGAATTGGCCACTTTTAAAATATATAATGAAAAAAATAAGTTTTAAATTTGAAAATGGAACTCTTTGTTAATATTATTGTGTATGTATTCCATTCATCTGTCATTTGTTTCGCGATTTGGCGGCAAATTGAAAATTGTCTGTGTTACGTCAGGATGAATTTAACGCGAGAAAATTTCCGTGCAATGATTTTTTACGACTTTCGATGTCATTTAAGTCAACAAGAAAGTTATGATAGACTTCGATTGGCCTTTCACGATGAAGCCCCATCTCGTGCCACTGTTTACAACTGGTTTAATGAATTTAAACGTGGTTCCACTAATCTCACCGATGATCTGCGTGAGCCTTCTACGGCGACGACTGAAGATAACATCAGTGTTGTGCGGCGTATGATAGAGACTGACAAAAGAGTGACCTATTAGCGGTCCGACAATCGCTACGCCCGTGAATGGGTTGCGAGTTTGTCAGTTTCTAAAAAAAAAAATGACCTATTAGCAGATTCGCACAAGCTTAGGCATCGGTATGAGTCAAGTCCACAAAATCCTTCATGAACATTTAGCGCTTAGGAAGATTTTTACTCGGTGGATACCTCATAATTTGACCGAAGCTCAAAAAGTCCATAGAAACGACCCCTAAGGACGAGTGGGCATAGGCAAAGCGCTTTTCTCAGTGGTTTCATCGGATGCAGCGATATATTGATGTGCACGGAGACTATTTTGAAAAGATGTAATATAACTAATAACTTGATAGTTTGTTCAGTTTTTAATTTTCTAAGAACTTTCAGTTTGACCCTCGTATGCAGCTGAAAAGGGTGATGGAAAAGAGACGAAATCAAACAACAAATCGATTTTGTAAAAATATTTTATTCAATATGTACAATTTTGTAACTAGGCGTTGCGCAGCGCGACGGCTGCTGACACGCGACCAACCCACTGTTGATGGTACAGACAGCATCAATTAGTTTGTAACATTCAAAGCGCTAGATGTAACGTCCCACATGTTTGTGCCTATAGTAATACGGAGAAAGGGCGCAACTGATTCTTTTTCAAAATTGAGTTACATATGATTCGGTAAAAAAATATCAGATGCGTCCTTTTTCGGTATGACGACAGTAAAGATGTCTTGCGATATATATGGCGCTTTGGATGTTATAGACTTTGATGCTGATAGTACCCATAGTGGATTGGCCGTATAGAGCGCCTAACATACTAACATTCGCGTGCTAAACGCTCTATGCGCCAGCGTCGCCGCGCCGCGCCCCGCGCCCGGCCGGACGCATGCGCGTTAAATAATATGGTCCTTAGACCACGTGAAGTTTCATACCAACTCGGTTAAGGGTCGTTTTAAATGAGACTTGAGATGCTGACGCGAGGCACCCGGCCGGGAGCTGCCGCGGCAGTGCTTATGCCCCGCTCGCTTAAACAATAGGATTCAACAAAATAGCACATTTATCTGTCTCTCTGTTGTTAGAAACCGTAATTCCACTTGGCACCACTGGTAAGAAGTCTGCGACAGCAGGTGTTAAAGTTGTTGTGATTAGTGATCTGGCTGTCAAAGATACCTCTCGCCGGAACGTTACCAGCTGGATGTTGATTATGAACACTCATTCTAACAAAATGAAGAGCCAGCCTAGAAACTCGTAATGGAATAATTGGTTTCGCCTCATACAAAATCGTCAAATTATATGTATAAGTAAAGAAACAGAACAGAACTAAATTTAAACTGCCGATCATTAGACAACCCTCCGGCTGAGCGTAAACCGGCATTAATATGCTAATAGGCTAATGTATACGTGGAGTAGAAGGAAGCGTACACGACGGCACACGTTTATAGTGTGAATCTTACTGTGTTTCATTTCTTTACTCGAGTGATGGAGACGCAACTAGACTTACTCAAGCCCGGAGCGCAATGGACCGTGAGTTGGACCAATGAGAGTGCTCGAAGCGACGTGGATTTCGATCATTGTGATTGGTCAATTCACGGTCCGCTCTGTGGTCAGTGGAAATGCACCCTAAGTGTTACTTCTACGTCGTTTCTGGGCGAGTATCTTGTCCCATTATTCAAGCGGGCGGGTAGTGGTCGTGAGTGCCGCCGCCATCTTATCCTAAAGTCCAGATCACGAGAGCTCCAACAGTTTTGGTTTGTCATGTTCGGCGGCGGCGCGGGCGTCCTCGCTCTCTAAATGTACAAATCGCAAACAAGACATCGCAGATCCCAAAAATGTAATAACAAATGCCATAAGACACCAGAGTCCTTAGATGTAAAAAATGAATTAGAAATAAATATACCTATTCGAAATGTACGGTAGTAGTTAGCAATATACGTATTGCTATCAGATAAATAATTACATGTGAAATCTCCCATAACAATAACAATCGGAATCAAATCTTTAATCACCTTTTTTTTTCAAATTAAAGGCTGGACTATAAAATTACTTTTGGAATCTGGAAATGGTTATTTCTGGAATATGACATTAATCAAAAATCACCTTCCATCGCCAGAAATATTGACAAGGCATTTAGGCAATTCGCATGGCGACAAAAGGGTTTTTTAGAGAACAAATAAGCCCCTCACGTGAGCTGCTCGCTCGATACACTAAGCTTATAGTTTACGTACAATTTATTCGAAACATATACTATATACAATGAACACGAGTCAAGTGCAATTTTGAATTTGATACAATTTAAACATCAATATAGTAGACTCTAAGCTCGGGTCCGATGTACAGTCAGGGTAAGAATACATTCTACATCTCAATGTATGATAAACCATATTAAAACGATGTTGTCTAACACATTCAGTGCCAACCCGACTGTCGGGTTCATTTTGCATGAAAATTTGGGAGCTTGGCACTGAATGTGCTATAATATCTCAGATGTGCCAGGGGAATCCACTTACAGTTAATTGCCTTGGCACATTTTGTCTCATCAGACACTCAAAACGAGCGGCGAAAGTCATAAGCTATCCTGACTAAATATGTACTTGTGCCAGGAGAATTCACTTTTAGTTCATTCTCTTGGCACATCTTGTCACAGTCATATTTTAAAGTTATCACAGCGCGCGCATAAATAAGATTCAGAGGCGCGACTCTTCTTTCTAAATCCTATTTATATGCACCAGAGGAATCAAATCCAACTTAATTGAATCCCATCAAAGATTGAGATGTTGATTGTAATTATCGTTCATAGCAAAATTATCTTTATACTTTATAGAAATTAGCTCTTAGATGCATACCGTATCGTTAATCATTCTGAAATGTCTCGAGTGAAAATCAAATCCATGCCAATTTAAAATTTCGTGCTGAGTTTGACAAAGTCTGAAATTGACGCTAAGTTGATTTTTCAGTAGTAAGTACCGTTTTTGATATTTTATGCACCTAAGCCTTATCCACTATGCTTCAAGAGCGTGTAGCCCTCATAGTGGAACAATCATAGCGAAACAATTCAATCTGTCTGCTGTATTTTGCTTTGAACGGCCGCATATTCCTTGCCTGTGCTTCGTTCGCCTTTAAATTATTTTACAAGCGACATACTGCTAATTATGAGACCCGTCTTCCATCTAATTTAATGAGAAAATAATTAAATCTGTGAATTGTACGGGACAAAAACATAGCGAAAGCGAAAGTCCCACTTCCTGGCTAAGGGCAGCCGTAAGATTATGTTTACACCATGGACGGTAATAAAAGAACCCCAGATAGCATAATTTTAGCCCGCGCCTACGACTCGGGCCACAAACTTCGGAGATCTGGGTCATCCATTATTTTACGTCTCATCTGGCCATAAAGTGGCAATAACCGCCCGCTACGCGTGCGGAAAATCCCACTTCATGCCCTGGGGGAGACGTGACATTTTGTACTTACCAAGGGCGGTTATAAAGAAAGCCTCAGATCGCATATTTATCGCCCTTGAATACCTGCGATCTAAAACATTCCTAGTTTTACCGCCCTAGGTAATTAATGTACTATTACCGTCCTAGGTGCACTGCACTGTTAGAAAATGAATTAGGAAATTGTGTGCATATTTCAGATTTACCGTTCTTAGGTGAAAGACAGGTCTGGCTTTGTGTAAATTAATCCAGAAGCAGGTACATAATTCACATTGGTTAAATAACTATTGCCCCGTTGCACAAGCGTACATTATATTTAACACCATCTTGCTCTGTGTGCTGTTACTTTTCTGTTACGGAATCAGAATATATCGATGTTCTAAATTCCTAATGTAGCATTAGAGATAATTCACGTTTGTGCAACTAGTTGTATGGCTAGTAAATAACTTAACACGCAAGGAATCATGCGCGTACGTCAACTAACCACTATAAATACCACCATGGCCCAGTAGACTGCCCTGTGGAACCCCTGATTGAGAATAGAAAGACATTTTAAAGTGAGTCAAGCGCTCTGTCATTGAGTCGATTGCCCATTCAAGAAATTGATTGTAGTTGAAATCTTTCTATTCTCAGTCTAAGTACACAAATACCTATAATAAAGTTGCATTTAACAGTTAGCGTTATGGTAGAAATAGTGATAGTAAGAGTGTACTTTTCTTATTTGATTTTGAACTCTACCGTAAAGTAACAGAGTCGCGTTTCGCATGTGTTTATTTAACAGTATTACATCTATGGGTATTTGTCTATCGCAGGCCAGGCTGTGGGGTCATGAATACAGCTGTCGCGCGAACGCTACTCGTAATTTGATAAAACTAATTAGCTAAATACATACAATGTCTTAAAGCATCTTTTTTTCACGTTTTTGAAACCTTTGTCTTAACTAATACTATTTTTTTTAATTTTCACTTTTTTCGGCGCATGCGTCAAAAGAGCGTATGATCGTTGGAGCGGATCATAGACTTTTTTGTGTCCAAGTACAGACAAAAATATGTATACATTATTGTACCTTATACAGAAAAAGGTGACAAGTTATATAGATATTGTTGTAGCTGACTGTACTAGAAACCGCGCGCCTGTATCTTAGTTGCCGCTTTAAGAAGGAGACCGCATAAGCTGTGTATGTCTATGCGCTTTTGTATGCAACAGTAAGGTAGTCTCACATTAGTATGTAAGACTATCTTGTAAGAGATAGGTGGTGGTAGAGGCAGGTGCGTATTTTGAAATTTGGCGCCCCAGGCCAATAACTTTCGCCGCCCCATAAAAAGTAAAAGTTGGTTGAATGGCGCCAAAACCAAATCAAAATACAACCGGCCAGGGGCGGCTTGGCCGCTGTAGGCTAATTGGAGTATATCTACATATCTACACACTTTATGCATCGTTAGGGTTGCCAACTTTTTCTTGGACAAATATAGTATTTTCCAGTCCAAGGCTTAAAAAATATAGTACACTGAAGAGAAAATATAGGATACTTTGAAGAAAAAGGCCTTTGAAGAGTGTAAATTAATTGATTACTAACATTCCATCTACATTTCCAATTGGGTGGGGCAACTATATGAGCTGAGAAAGCCCGTTTCTAACCAAACGTCCATAGATGTTGACATTTAATGAAAAAAAAAACTTCGTATATGGAATAATACCGGCCCCATTTGTAAGGACTGGTCGAAATATAGTATTTTTGCGTACTATATATTTCTTCAACAGTATATAACAATACTATATTTTATAGTACGGTTGGCAACCTCGCAAATCGTATAGGAATACACGCGACAAAACGCGGTCAGGTCAGCTTCCTTGGTGCAAGGGCCGCAGTCCTTCCGTTTCGTTACTAAGTTCATAAACTGACGTTATGAGTAAATAACAAGTCCTCATTTATCTAGGGGCACGTTGCCCTAACGAACCATTACTAACACTGTAACTTTGTACGATGTATGCCATACAGCACAGCTGCCACAAAGCGACATTAACGACCAATGGGAACGCGCACATATAACACAGCGCAACGTACGCGCTTTCTCATTGGCTGTTACATATCGCGTCGCACGAGATATGTCGCGGCTGTCTTGGGCTAGCCGTGCAGAACCTAAACCACAGTACTACTAAATCACAGCACTGACTGATTCGTACTAACTTATTGCACTGTAGTTTACGTTCTGCGCGTCACTATTGTAATAGTTATTAACAGATCTGTTTTAGAAAATTTAAATTTTTTGCAACTTTGTAGTATAAAATGCTTGAATTGGAGGGAGGGGCTATCATGGAGGTAGATCGAGAATTTGTTTATTATAATGGTACAAGCATTAAGATGGATACTTCACAAAATTCTATATTAAATAATGGAGATCGAACATTTTAAATGGTACAAAAGATTTTCTGCCGCGACATTGTCACGAAACTCGTATTGAATTTAAGATATCTAAAACATTTCTGTTAAAACCAGTTGATATCGAGCAATTATTCCAAAATATTTATTTTACAAACAAGATCTTCGACGACTCCGTCGCACATCAGTACAGTACGCCAAACATTTAATCACAATTTTTGTCGTCAAAAGTCGAGTGTAGTATCAGAACCGGCCAATACAATTGTGCAACTTTAATCTAGGACACAACTTCTCTAATAGTCACATCTTTCCTCATCTAGCACCAGTGTTTTTTCCTAAAAATAATAGTTTAAGAAATCGGATTAATGTGTTCTAACTAAATGTTATATTTACCCAAATGTACATATGCTATTTGATAAAAAAAAATGGTAAGAAAACCACCCTAAAATGCTCTAGTCCCGACGATAAAGGTATGAATTCCCGACTATGTGCTATTCCTGAGAATATTCCCCTTTTGTATAGGAAATATTCTTCTCGACAATCAAATATTCCCCACTGTATAGTCTTTTGTTCTTTAACAGGACTGTTTTATTTAGTTAACCTTTCTAATTTCCGGCACTGGTAAAAATAAGCAATCCCAGACAAAGAGCGAGGTATGAACGCCATGGGGATGACATATGGTGATTGGATACGAGCGAGCTGGAGAGAACTGGATTCGAGCCTCGCCCCCAACAGAGGGTAATAGAAAAGAAGTAAAAGTCAAAGTACTGTCAAAATTATGTCTAAAATTTGGCCTTAGATTGCTTTATTTACAGCGAAATGGCAGTTTTAGGCACAGCGTATTTTGAGGGGAAAAATGTGACTAAATGAGATAGTTCCGTATAAGATCATTCTAGTCGCTTAATTCTCTATACCAACGATTTGGGTGTTAACAATCCACTTAAACTAAGTCAAAATCGTTTTTATTGAGAGACAAACGACGCACACTTTCACGACCAGACAAGAAATTCAACAATACCGCAGAAACCGACAGAGCCCGCTAGGTGGGCTGTGAGGCCAATAATGTGCACCGCAAAATCGGCCGGCATCTGAGCAAAAGCTACGAGCGCCTAACGGAACATGGCAACATCTCCGTTTAAAAATCAAATTTCTATGAAAATGTGAGTTTTAAATGGAGGTGTTGCCATGTTCTGCTCTGCAAAGTTATAGGGAACGTGCACGAACTATAGGTGGCAGCACTAAACGACAAAAAAGACACGGGTGGACAATACAGGAAACTATCACCCCTGTCAATGTCAATATCTAAGTATCAATGTCAAATATAGTAAGTCGTAGCTACTCTGACGTTAATCGTCCTTCATTGCAATACATTTCCGTCAATGTGGCCCCAGCATGAGATGGTACTTGATTTAGATTGATGGCATCAGTTGGCAGCACCTTCGTCGTGCACGTTCCCTATAGTCGTCGCAGTCTAGGCGGGTTGGCCGTGAAAGTTAATCAGAGAGTGGCTTGTGATATACAGTCACACACTGTATTGGCCGGTGGTGTCACGGTCCGGTTACTCGGCGGGCGCGGGCTGCGCGCGCATGGGCGGGAAGTGGCGCGGGTCGCGCAGGTCGAAGGGCCCGCGCGGCGGGGAGCCCTCCAGCGCCGCGCCCAGCTCCGTGTCGCGCTCCGAGTCTAAGCACAAACGCGCGTTAGCCCCTCACAAAACCTAGTGACGCACTTCGCCTTAAGCGCCTCACATACCGAGCTATAATATACACTTGAGAGGAGATATTCCCGGTCACTATTTGTTAGAGTGCATTTTTTTTCTAAGTGAAAATGTGCACTTACACTGCAAGATTTCCAAGGTCTTAAGACGCCTTATTATAATGCACTCACGGACAGTGAATTCGCGTCATTTTCTATGAACAATTATATAGAAAATTTGCCGAGTTCATTGTCCGTGAGTGTATTATATTTGCGTCTGTGGCCTACTATACTACTAGAGTATGGAAAATATATCGTAAGGCACCGTGCTATATTATAGCTCCATGTGTGACGCCCTGTATTTACCAAATATTGGTTCTGTGCCTGTAATTTACCCATCATTTGGACCCGGAAATACTGCTAAATATGGACTAAAGAATGCCATAAAGAACGGTCGCACACTCAACCCTCCAAGATATCGGACGACCTAAGGTCGTCAAAATGGCCACTCGAATTATGTTATTAATGAAACTCGAATATTTGGGAAATAAGACGAAGTAAAGTAACAACCCAATACGAGAGACAGTCTCATAGATTACTGTCGGCTGCACCCAAAGACTTCCCTTGTGTAAGTGGTCTTGGTGGCTAGTGACCACCATCCGCCACCCGACATGGTATTAACTCGTCCACTTTCCAATGGCAGTAGCATTGTCTGATTCTCGGGTTGTTGGAGATGCATCTTTATCATGGTATTGTATAGATTAGTAAAGTCACTTTTACTCAAATATTATTAATTTCAGACTTTAAATCCGAAAATTTAAATTAAAAAGGATTGTTAAGGTATTTATGCCACATCTGGCCATAAAGTGGGTTTTCCCGCAAGCTACGCGTACGAAAAAAGCCGCTTTCTGGCCAAATGTAGATATAAAATTATTTTATGAAACCTCGAAATGAAATTGGCACAGGGAGACACAATGTTTCTTTGTCGACGACAATGGGCCTTACCACACTGGTGATTTGCGAGCGAGTTGCGAGCGTGTTTTCATACAACGGCCATTCTCACCAAGTATGTCTGAGGTCACCTAATTACCGCGACGCAGTTTTCATACTAAATGTATGGAGACGCGGTAATTAGACGCAGTCATACTTCGTGAGAATGGCCGACAAAATTCGAACTCGCCGCGACAAATTTTGTGCGAAAACAAATAGCCAGTGTGATAAGATAATAAAAGTACCAGATTTTACAGTATCACAATAAATCAGTATCACGAAGAAACCGAGCAAATTATTGAAGACGAGGCACTCGAGTTTTCAATAAATTGCAGACATAGAATTTCGATACCGGGAACTGCTGAGACCCGGTCCTTTTGGACAGAAGCGTTAGTCAGAAGCGTTTCGGCCGCTTTGTCGCGTTAGAGGCTCCCCATATCTATCGACGCGGAATTGGCTTAATACGCTCAGAAAAGCTTAATGTCCACGCAATAAGAGCGAAAAAGGCGTGATTTGGCTCGGCGGTCGACACTGAGAACCACTTCTGTTTCGCCCTTCCACTTCGATAGATGTGGGGTCTCGCACCCTTAAGCGTCTTGACAAATAGTTCATTTTGACCAAATCACAAACCAACAGAAATAACTTTATGTCAATAAGCTTTCCATTCGGCAAATGTTCTTCACCAAAGCATTGGTCAGTGGACGAGCGAATACAATTATTGTAGTTTATGTCTAGCACAACTAAAAGGCAGTCCCTTGTCGCGCACTCCCTCTCACCATACTTGATAGAAAGAGACTGCGTGACAAGCGAATCTCAATGTCATTGAAACCAATCTCTACGGCGATTTATAAACGCTGTCGAGATATTTCGATGACACCGCGCCTCAGTTGTGCTGTTCTGTCACCTGCAGAATATATGAAAGGGCCACGAAAAAATATCTGACAATTCCTATAGCAGTTAGATTGTTTCACATATTTTTGCGTGCCTCGCTTCATAATTTATTATTGCAGGTGATTCTATGGCTGTGATCTCAATCGAAAGTATATGACATGGTTGTTCGAAAGTATTGCACACCAGAGCGTTCGATTTGACAAAAGGTTCTTTTTTAAAAAGCACCTTATTACTGAGGAATTAAGGTTGAATTTGCAAAGTAAAGCTACAGGAATACGAAGGGTACACGGAAAGAACGTGTAGTCATCTTTTTTGAAAAATGAGATTTTAATGTCATATTGTAGAGCTCGCAAAGTACTATAACTTACCATTGGATTACATGTGGATATCTGAAAATAGTACATTACATACCGAGGCCGTAAGGAGGCCGAGGAGTAAGAAATGCCTCAGATCTCATAGAATTGTCGGCCGAGGCGAAGCCGAGGACGACAAACATGTGATCTGAGGCTTTCTTATTTACTGGCCAAGGTTTGTATACTATTTTTCTGTTCGACGGAGCCAGAAAGCGGCATCTGAAATCGGCAAGGTGACGCTTGCCGGCCGGAGGGCAGATTTTTTTTTTTTTTTTTTCACCTTTCTTGATGACTTACTTTCAAACCGCTAGAACTCAAAAAGTTGCTTCTGTGACTAGACATGTTTTTCCGTGTACCCTTCATATGCCGTAAGACTCGAATTGGTGCCACGGTATCTACAATAAAACTAGGTGTGTTCTTCGCGAGATCGGATCAGTAATGTTGTCATTGTATACAAGCCTCAATGCACAGACGGCGGTCATGTTTAAACGTCTTTAGCTGTCACGGTAAGACCACTCCTTGTTTTATTGCACAATATCGTGCAACAATCGTCGAGTCATGTCAATACTCGTAATTTAGCCGTATTTTATTACCAAGTGACTATCACGACAATGGCAACGCTAAGGCTGCATTTTCACCTGGGCTATGTAGCGGAGCGGTGTGGAAACGCAACCTAACACACAGTATCCTGTGTGTTAGGTTGCGTTTCCAAGGTAAACAATGGGTTATACGGCTAAATTAAAAATAATGAAAACCGGCTCAAAATTCGCTTTATCTGACCGTACCATGATTGGTGTCATATCGAACGCCCTGGTCACATAGAAAGAGACAGATGCCGGAACGAGGCCGTCGAATGAACGTTGATGCTTGCGTTAGAACCAAAGCGAGTGAGGTGAGGTGGTGAGGTGTCCGGCGAGCCCGCGAGCTCCGGGGGTCCAAGGTAAACTTACCCACAGCACTGTTGATATTGTACAACGAAAACCGACTTAGTATCTGTGGCTGATTAAAAAAGTTAAATTCTCAAAACTTCTGTGATGCCCTAACATGTGGTAGTTTTAAGAGTTTCAACCGCTCTCACTTTCTTTGTTGCGTTATTGACTTTTTCTCAATAGGTTAGGATTACCATTTCAGGTCCAGGCATTCTACAAAACAACTGAAAATAATGGAACAACCGAAATGGTTCATAAGGGTATACCCACATCTATCAAGGCAAAATCTGCTTAAGCCGGTCAGAAAAAGCTTTATGTCCGCGCAATAAGAGCGAAAAAAACGTAGTCGGCGCCCGTCGCCGAGCCGAACTACTTTCGCGCTATTTGCGAGGACAAAGATTTTTCTGACCGGCTTAAGCATCGACAGATGTGGAAAGACCCCAATTTGCCCAGGAATGTGCGTGTGGTTGAAACGCGGTTAGAATTAGAACTACCACCAGTCTTTGAGTGATTAATACAAATTATAACTCATTGTGTTCAATACTGACACTTTTCGTTTCCTCCTGAGACCCCATAATTCTAACACCTGTGCTTAGTGCATCCTATACCTATCTAAAATTAGCGACAGTGCGTTTCAATTGGTAGTTTTCTAGTATACCGAAGAATACACTTAAATGCATACGTATGTTCATAACTGGATAAGATAAGAGGCTCTACACACTTTTCCTGTGTTTGGGTCCTATACAAATACTTTAATAAATGAATTTGTAGTAGAAGTACCTATGCGATGTTTACACCTTCAGCTTCAGCCTTCTAATTAAAATTTGATTTTTAATTTTGACGTGACAACGTGCGCACCAAGCTAAGTGCGACAATAATACAGAATCTATTTTCGGAAACATTTTAGTCTAAAGCTTGTCTGAACTGAAATGACTGACCATTGCAATCTAGAATGTTCGGATACTCAGAGACTTTTTAGCACTAGTACAGATTACTTGTAACGTATGCAAAATCTTAAAAACGACATATTTAAACTTAGACAGACTCTAAAACGCGATTTTTTACAAAACCAGTTAACAATTTTGAATTTAATATACAATAAAAGGTAAACAAAAGCATTGTTTCAAACATTGTCATTGTTAAGAGTTGAAGTCATTGTGAAAGAAATCATCACCTCGTACAAGTAGAAAATTTTGCAAGGAGATACCTTATTTTAGTCGCATAGCGGAATGTTATTGCACCAATTATTTTGTTTGTAAGTACCTTAGCTATTTACAATATTAGATAACTTACAAGAAGCATACTGAAAGCAACATTTAGTCTGATTCCCGTTTTAATTGTTATGTTACTTTATTGGTTAGATGGCAAACTAGCTAGATGTGTGCAAGTTTCGTTAGCTTTTGCAGCACTTCACTTTCTTTTTAATTTATATTATATATCGCGTTAAGAACTCAAAAGTAAAAAAAAAAACAATGGTAACAACAAGGACAAACTCACAACCTCGCATTCATGTCAAATAAAAACATTGTGCAGAATAATGACACGCAATGACTTTGTTTAACACAACACAATGCTTTTATTTAGTTTTAAACTAGATTTATTCAGCGAAAATATGTCTACTATTCTCTAAACATATTATTAAATTAAAACACATACGTGACTTTTTTCATTCTCTGATCGACAGGTCTTGAAGTGGAAACCTTACGAAATATTCAATTTAGAACTTTTTACTTTTAGACTACTCCGATTGGCTTTTACCTACAACTCGGTGCTATCCGATACAATAAAATCCCTCCCTTTCTATCTCATTAAATGGAAAAAGAAAAATGGTTTTTTTAGTGCGACAAAATACAAAAATAGTCTTTAGTGCCTATGAACTAGCCTCTCCGGCTGAAATGTCTGTGACATCAAAATTTCAGTCAATATAAACATGGGTGTATGTAAGATCTCAATAATACTTAATCGACTCGTAATAAGAGTTATATTAGTGATGTTATCGTGTACCTATGTTTATATGCGACTGTAGCTGCAATTGTAGAATTTACCGGGATATAAGTCAGTTACGTCCTTTTGAGCTCGGAGGCCAGGGCCGGTTTGCGCGGGACGTCCCGCCCGACTCGAAGGGCGGAAACGAATGAAAACATCACACGAAGCGTAATATAGGAATATATTTGGTATAAAATGTGTATATACAGTGTGATCCTCAGTCCCCGTCGTGGCCTCGGGCTGCGCGCCGCCGCCGTCCTATTCGTCCCGCGCGCCCTCCCCCGAGCCTGCGGAACACTCGCCCGTCACTCTCTACCAGTGGCGTGGCGTCCATACAACGCGGTTCCCACCGGCTTGCCCATTTTAAAGCGTATGGCCGGAGTATCTACTACTGAAGAAAAATCAATCCAAATCTGCTCCGGCTTTACTAAGAATATATTTAACGCCACGCCACTGCTCTCTACCCTCCTTTTTTTTAAAAAAAAAGGAGAGCGGCTACTTAAATATTAGGCCTCGCTCGGATACCGTATGGTTAAGACTTAAAGCTAACACAAGGGGCACCCGCTCCCGGCGGCATGGGCCGCCGCGAGCGGGCGGTTCGCCGTGATAGATAAGCGTACTCACCGGGGGGAGGAAAGGGGGGATCGGGCCGGAGCCCAGCGTGTGTGTAAAGCGGGGATAGAGAGGGGGACTGTACCTGTCATCCGCGCGGGGTCGCGGCCGCGCAGCGCGCCCGCATAACTGTTGCCCGCCGCCGCTGCACCGACAAGAGCGTTAGCCCACCGACACGCACACGCACGCATTCACGCTTCACGCACACACGGGCTTAGGGTTGCCAGATGGTCGGGATTCTCCCGATTTTTGTATGTCCTCCCGACTCCCGACAAAGAAGAAAATCTCCCGACAAACGACCTCATTTTAAAACTTAGTCCGATCCACTCAAGGTGGTCCGGCCAGCGAAAATTTCGCTCTTTCAGGCTAAAAAAAAGCTCGCGTCGAAGCGCAAGGCGCATCTCCCGACCAAAATCTCAAAATCCCGACATATTGTTTTTTTCTCTCGATAATAGGGTCTTTCAATCTGGCAACCCTACACGGGCTAGCGTGTGGGACGGGACCGAAGTTACCCGCGGTGACATAAATGGGATCACATTGGAACTGGTGCCGATTATTTTAGATTAATTCGATATATAAAATCCAAGCTCCGTGCTAACGCCCTCGGACTCGAACCGCGATGCGCCGCGCGGCACGCATACGTCACGCACACACCGCACTCGGAATATATAATACACAATTATAATATAGAAATATTTTAGTAGAATTTAGCAAAATATGGGGGATATTATTGTGGTTTGCATGAGTTATTTGTCTTCATGTATAAAGATAGAAATAGATACAAATAAGTAGAGTAGACTGGGGACAATTAACTATATATAGATTTACAAATCACCGCTAAGGTTATTCTGGACAGCGGTAGTACTATCTACCCTAGAAGTACTTTGATTCGCTTTTTCATTCTATTTATATAAATTGACTATTTCTACTCACGCCATTTAAAGTTTTATCTTAAATCCAAATAAAGTAATTATCTTTAACTGGTAATTTGCGATTAACCAATGACAATGACATACAATGACTTTGTTTGAAACAATGCTTTTGTTTTATCTTTCAATAAAGTAAAATATCTGTAAGTGTATGAAGTTACAGATATAAATTCACCTTTCAAAAATAAGTATTTACTGTAGGATATCTTCTATTTCTAGTGCGAACTAAAATTCTAATGTCGCCATATTTAACAAGCCAGTCGCCAGTTTAAGCAAAATGCAATTCCAGCGAGAAGCTTTGTTTATACTAATGAGGTGCTAAACGAGCCCACAGTCTTAACTAGTGGTATTAAGTAGACTGAGGCTCATGGACAATGCAATCCTAAGAACATGAAACGAGTATTCACTTACAAAATTAATGAAAACAAAACCCAGTCTACGCTACAAAATAAAGAATATGATCGTGAAAGAGATAGATAGATACAAGATTATAGTCTGTCGGGTGCAGAGGCTTAGTCGGCCGCCGGCGGCCGCTTCACTTGCACAGGGAGGAAGCGAGACACCACAGTGCCACGGAGTGACACTATAGTGCCACTGGGACACTAAATAGCCACGGGGTATGACAACATAGTGCCATCAAGCGTGACACTATAGTGCCACTGGGACACTAAATAGCCACGTGCCACTGGGACACTAAATAGCCACGGGGTATGACAACATAGTGCCATGGAGTGTGACACTATAGTGCCACTGGGTGTGACACTATAGTGCCAGGGGGCGTGACACTGTGTCCTTGACAGTGACACTATAGTGCTTCAGGAGCGGTAATCATGGGAAGCACTACGTGCGGGACCGGTCAAGGTAGCGTTATAGTACCTAGATAGCAGCATTGTAGTGCCTTAGGAGCGGGACAATAGTGCTTTGGTAGGGATTATAGTGCTTTAGGAGGAGCGAAGCTCAAGGGTGCAGAATGTCCGGCGTGGGTTGCCGCGCGGGCCACAGGGCCCGGCGGCGCGCCCGGCCGAGTAATGTGGCGAACAGTTTAGTAAATAGGTTATTCGGTATGCTGAACAATTTTTACCGAATGTGTTATAAATTCTTTCGAATGTCTTATAATACAAATATAAGTGTTTTAATTGGATAGCTAAATTAATTAGTTTGGTTCTAAAGCATAACAATTTTATTTAAATTATCATAAAACAAAAGATAGTCCAAAATGGAATAGCAGCTGTAAGCCGTGAAGCTGTAAGTCAGTCGCTTGCTTGTAAAATCTTTTGCCAAATATTTTTGGAATCAAAATTTACTCTACAATACAGCAAAAAATCTGTCAAATCAAAGTCACGATCATTTCACAGGGACGACTAATTTGAAACAATTCGCATCGATAAATCAGCGTAACCTGTACAGAAATTTTAATTTTTCGTTATCGGTCAAATGTAGGAAAGCCTCTCGAAGATTATATGTTAATTAAAAAAAAAAACAATACTGAACGCATCGATAACAATTGTTCAGCAATCGTAGAACTTATCGTAAGCAATGTTCTCGTATGGTACCTTCGTGCGCGTCCGCGGGCGGCGGCGCGGCGG
This sequence comes from Eudemis profundana, assembly GCA_947034925.1. Taxonomy (NCBI): domain Eukaryota; kingdom Metazoa; phylum Arthropoda; class Insecta; order Lepidoptera; family Tortricidae; genus Eudemis; species Eudemis profundana. The sequence continues at coordinate 19,096,995 of OX344805.1, read as the reverse complement.
GCTCGAGCAGGCGGTGCGTCCGCAGCAGCGTGCAGTCGCCGCCCTCCGCCGTCGCCAGCGCGTACACGAACAACTCCCCGCCGGCCGTCGCTACTAGGAGCCGCGGCGCGCGACCCACACTGGAAAACGTTGACGATTTGGTTACGTTACCGGTAACTTCTTGGATAATATGGAAACAATGGCAATTTGATTATAAAGTATTTCGAGAATTTTTTTACTGACAAATGCAGATATGAAACAAAAGCATTGTATAACACTGACAACGACTCCATGATACAATGCTTTTGTTTAACACAAAGTTTTATTTGCTATTCAAGTGGGCCGTCGTAGTATGCCGCTGTGCCGTGTCACAAATTTTGTTGTAAAACAGACGCAAACACGGCCTATTTTTTGAAGCGGTTTAGCTGCTGTGCCTATACGCTTGCTTGAGCTTAAGCCCCTTGTGGCGGGGCCCCGGCGGGGTACTCACTTGGTGATGGCGACCATGGCGCGGCTGGGCTGGATGGGCAGGCGCGCGGCGGCGAAGGCGCGGCCCTGCGCCAGCACGTCGGCCACCTGCGCGGGCAGCAGCCCCGCGCCCGCCGCCACGGCCGACGACAGCCAGCCCAGCCAGCCGCCGCTCTCCGCCTCGCCCGCGCCGCTCGCCGACGTCGCCGTGCCCGCTGAAATACAAGTTATATTCATTATTAACCACTTCTATGCACTTAAAAACAGACGGTCAATCGGTTGCTGCTGGCTGTTTTTACTCACCGTATGTTAAATGTCGAAATGTCTTCGCTTTTAACGTTGAACTAAAATGATTTAAGAAAATATTGAACGAAATCTTGTAAAAAGTATGGTAACTAAAAGAGAAACACATCTCTGATAGAACGCGAGGCACGACGGCACACACCTCCGTGCCTCGTCTGGACACTAACATTCGACGCCACAAACTTGGCGGCTGGTCGGCTCCGGGCTGCGGCTGGGGCGACTCGGCAACGCAGAACACGTGCACGGTCTTTAAGGAGGTGGCGAGCAGCGTGCCGCACGCGGGTAACACTTTCAAGGGGAACCCGCTCTGTGGGCGCTAGGCTCGTAGCACGTTCTGGCTACATAACCATTTGCCCATGTTATCGGCTACGAGCGTAGCGCTACGAAATGTTGGTTGCAAAAGTGTTAACGCGAGGCATGCAGCTCCGTGCCTCGTCGGAGTACTAACACTCGACATGTGTCGGTACTGTGCAGTACCTGGCGGTTGGTCGGCGCCGGGCTGCGGCTGCGGCGGCTGCGGCGGCTCGGCGAGGCGGAACACGTGCACGGTCTCGGTGTTGGAGGAGGCGGCTAGAAGAGTGCCGCACGCGCTGAACGCGAGGCACGATATTGACACGCAGCGTTTCACGCCGCGTCGGAACTCGAATAGCCGCACTCGCTCGGGTACCTGCGGCGTTCGAAAGGGACTCATATCGAAACGGGCAGATGAGAGCTGCGTGGATTACCTGGGGGTGGCCAAGTACCGGGCACAACGCTACCGCACCGTGACCCGTTTTCAAGAAGCTTAAAATTACTATCTTACAAATCTCAACTAGCAACATTGGTCAAATACAAGACCATTGCTTAATTTGACTTCTAGTTAAAACTTTTAAAATTATAACGTGTTCAAAGGGAAGTGAACTCCCCAACCCATATCGGGCCAGCGTGGGGACTACAGCCCATTCAGTGGGGCGTATATCGGCTGACGATCACATAAAATTAAGCTAAATAGAGGGAACTAGAAATTATCATTGCGGTTGAAACTCTTCATGTCACGTAAGATCTTATAAAGTTCTTATCAGAATGAAAACTTTTTGGTAATACTAAAATGAACTGTCTAATGTCCATGGACTGGACACTGCTCTTAAGTGTTGAAGTCATTACAATTTATCCACCTTTTGTGATGTGTTTTTTCGGTGTACAATAAAGTATTATTGTATTAGTGTGTGTATTGAAGAAATACTTACCGCAAACACCCTAATGACGGTACCGCGTTCGGAGGCGGTGGCCAACCGACGGCCGCACGCGGACCACGCGAGCGCCGCCAATCCTGAATCATGAGCGCTCAGCACGCACTTAGCGTTCAGATGCACTGCATCAAAGATCTGCACTTCCCCGACGGCACTAGAGACGAAAATTTTATAGTTTATTCCACGAATTCCAACGAACGACAAAGGATTTTGACGAACCGGGAACATGTCTCCTTTTTTAAAGTCGGTTAAAATGTTCCTACACTAACAGTCCCATTCTCAGTAGTGATGGTAAAAAAGTCTGGTAGTCTTCATTAAATCGTAATCGTGGAATGTTGTGGATGTAGAGGCACTCTTCAAGACAAGTAGCCACTGCAAAGCATACCGCGGGCCGATGCGAGGCACATCGCCAGCCATTGCGAGGCACACAACTAGCCTCTGCGAGGCAACGACGTCATCAGTGACCTACCTGGAGCCGGGGTACGCGAGGTAGCAGCGGTCGGCGGCGGGCGCCAGCGCGCAGAGCCCGCGCGGGTTGGGCGGCGTGTCGCGGATCGTGTGCAGGATCTTCATGTCGCGGATGTTGTGGATGTGGAGCGACTCCTCGAGGCACACCACTAGCCGCTGCGAGGCAAATGCCAGGGATTAGCCAAGGCCAGCGATACGTCATCGATCAATCATCTGTACCTCTAGCACAGCTGTGCCGTGCTTACAATAGGGTATTTGCCTGTAGTCAATATAAATTACTACACGCTAGCCATTAAATCAGCTTTCGAAAATTTGCAAAAATTAACTAAACATCACCTATTTAGCGTTTTAAACGATTTTTAAAAGATCAAAACCTATAAATAAGAAGATGATATGATGTTTGAGTAAAATGACGTCATTTCACTTTTTTTCATACAAACTTCATACTATCTGAGCGTTTTGACACTTCATATAACCACATTTTTATAAAAAAAAACCCGACCGCGGTGCACTTTGAAACTGCATTAAATCCGCCATTTTGTTTTTTTAACGAACTTCATGCCTAGTGACACTCGCACCATCAAGACGAATCTAATGATGTATCATTTATCAAAATCGGATGTGTCGTCGAGTAGTTACGAGCGGACACAGGAACGGACATACATACATACTTACATACATACAGGCCGAACACATAACCCTCCTTTGGGCTTCGCCGCAGTCGGGTAAAAAAGTAACTGATTTGATCGGTCAGGAAAGTAGCCTATAACGGCAGTAACTCCTTTCTAGGAGTCTTGGAAATGTTATCCTTTTTGCAATGAAATAAGGTTGATATTTCCTACACTCCTGGAAAGGAGATCTCGCGTTCACTGCCGGCCACGCCCCTTCAGAACAAACGTGTGTGCACATAAACGCATATGTGCGTTGCCGGCAGTGAATGGGATATGTTAAATCTATTTTATTGTTAAAATTAGGTCAACGACTTATAGCTCATAATTACGGTCATTGAAATGATAAAAATCATTATCAGCATAAAACAGCGCTCTAATATAAACTTATCCAAGATGGATTTCCGTACTTGAAGAATCTGATGTTTTAGTTAGGTTAGGCGATAAACGCTATCATACTATTCCAAGAGATTCTTAACGTACAAAAACAATAGGAACCTAAATAAATACATACACATTAGGTTCCATTTTCTTTGTAACTTAATGTCTGTCATACTTCTGCACTTGTCGTGCCAATAAATGTGTGAAAAAACATAGGCATTGATACTTCCTTTTATTGCTCAGGAATGACATAAGAACACAGTAATTAATAGTAACATAAATATCAGTCTTGCAGTAACATTGAAGAGCTGCGTTGTATTATATCATCATTCATCATTGACGTAATAAAAAGCTTCCGCCAAGTAATTTCATACGATTTGCATATTTTTATAGCGCTGCAACTCACGAGACGAGTAATACTCGTTAACGATTGAGGGCAATATCAGTCAACGGAGATCAACAACTTAATATATTACATTGTATAATAATATTGGGGGACAATCTTACAAAAATGTATCTACCACTGAACTAACCAAGTATTACAGTACAGGTAGGTTGACGGCACCAGTAATGGGCAAGAACCAATTATGGTCATTTTTTTCCCGTAAAATAACTGATGGTCAAAACTGGTAAAGTTCAACTAAGTAAACCTACTTGATGGCGATACATACTCAGGTATGGACCACATAAATATACCGAGATAGAATTGCTCTTTCCAGGTTTTGACCCCTAATGACCCACATGGCTAAAAAATCGAATCTTATCTATCTTTACCTAACATATCAATCAATTTTTCACAATAAGAATAGCCTTATTTGATGACAGATCAAAACGCTCAAATAGTATACTGTTTAGTATGAAATGGCTACTGACGTCACTGTCATTTTGTCATTTTAAAATCGTTGACGACATGAAATTAAATGTAATTTATTTTGATTAACGACAAATATTCTATTATTTATCTTAATTTATTCGAAATGTTTGAAAATGAGCTAAGGCCTACTGGCTCGCGAGGGTAAACCTGTGAAGAACACTTACCGAGCGGTTGAGTTTGACTGCGAGGATTGTGTTGCTGTAGCTGTAGTTGCATATCTCCGTGCCCTTCTTGTAGTGGCATACTATCAGCTTCCTGTAACCAAACCAGAGCGGAGCGTTAAAGCCTTGCCCCATACTTATATGTACTTCGTTTTGTAATGCTAAATGGCCCTGTCTCATCATAATTTACCTGTATACCAAATGTCATGGAAATTCTGCTAGTTTTTGCGCGATGCGTGCACAAAGATGCTACGATTTTATTATACACTGATCAACATTAATTCGATAATAACCAGAAATTCAGAGTATGTATAGATGAATGACTTTCATTAATTACATGCTGTTTAGCTAAATTGTGTTAGCAATTGAGATAGTCTAACTGCTTTAGCTATTTGAATAAACGTGTTAACCACGTGATGGGGAGTTAAGGTAGGCTTTTAACAATGACACACAATGCTTTTGTTTAAGACAATGATTCTGTTTCGCCGAACAGGCGATATGGTGGCCAGATTTCCATACAAATGATAAAATGTTAGCAATTCATTTTAACGACATCACATTTGGTTGAAATTTGTTTGATTATATAGCTTGATACATTTTGTTTGCGCAACCAAGATAAGTCCCAAAGCCATTGAAGCGTCAGCGCCATCTATTTAATTTACATCATTCGAAACTAGTTTTAATCACTTGAAATACATATTTTTTGAGACTTCTCATGTAACATATTAGTTATTCCCGGATATGATCGGATGAACGCAATTTCCTTCGTTATCTTATATAAAAGAAAACAATGGAAATGATAATATTGATAATTATTTCGACAAACGTGATTCATTCTAATTCAATGCACTTTTTATAAGTGTCCTTTGTTACAGAAAATTCCAATGACAAATAATTATTTCTCTTCTTTACACAATCAATATTTATTACGCACTAGACTTCCCAATCAGGGGGGCACGCCCCCCTTGGGGAGCGTAGAGAAATGTCAGGGGGCCGTAATAGGTACGATTACATTTCCGAAAAAACAAATCTATTTAACGCGTAGGTAAATTAACTGTTCCGAATTGCCTTTCAATCGCTGCTATACAAGTTTCAATAAGTCATAGTGTCATAATGTGTATTTCTTATTTTTGTTGAAACTTATTATTTTTGGTTCGGGCATGAAAATATTATTATTTTTGGTTCGGGGAGGCTCGGCGAAATAAAGGTTGGGAAACACCAAATTTTATCGCAATCGCTCTGGTAGTTTATGCGTGATGATGATTTTGCGTGAACAAAGAATTAAACCGACAATTTTCCTTAAAACCATTTACTTACCTTTTATTATGCATTTTAACACTCCCCAATTAATTAATATATATATTTGTATTAATTAATTTTTCAATGTATTTGCTCAATGTACCTATAATTATAATAAAATTGTGGTGTTTCCACATTAATCTATAGGAATTCAAAATATTTCCAGTAAATATGTTGATTCCTAAAAAAGTTCATTAACTCCCCAATTACTTTTTTGGAAATATCTTCACAGTCTTGCTACAATTTTATTAAATTTATAGAATAGATAGATAAATAAGACGTAAATAGAAAATAACAAGAAATGCAACTAGGAGATTAGGCCGAGAATGTTTATAGATCTACTAATGTCTTCTGTAGTACCGAACTGCGTTCCAAAATAGGCAACGCAGATGCTGTCAAGACCATCTAGCCGCTAGACACCCCTGGCGGCATACGCCCTTGGGCAGGAGCATGAATTAAACTGGGACGAGTGGCGGAAAAAAGGGGACGTTCCTGCCCAGCAGTGGGACACGCAAATAGGTTATGATGACTTTCTGAATCTTCTACATAACAGCACTTGCAGTGTCTAACCAAATCAAATAAGTTGCACAAATAGTGAAGACCAATATGAAAATCACATACCTACTCCCACGCGCGTCGTGACGTCATAGCTGCATCACACCGCTCGGCAACGCCTCGTATCCGGTAACACGGATATGCAGACAGCTATGCAGTTGCATATACATGACCGCACAATACTCCCTTATCTCCCCATTCGCCGTTTGACATTCGACTCTGTGCGAAGCGTGCAGAGTCGTTTTTAAGTTGACGGATTTAGTTGTTTGATAGTCGGATGTGTACGCGTATTTATAATCGCTGATAACGCTATAGACGCGCCTGAGCCTTTGCCTTGTTTGCAAACAAACTATGCCCCCCTCGCCCCCCTACGCGGCACGTGTACTAGTTAATGCCACGGTATTTGTTATGCATTTTATGCAAGCATCGCGCTGGATTTACTTGAAGCTATGGTTATATCGCATCTATTGGAGTCCTATATAATATAACATCGTAGTACAATCACCGGCAATAATATATGACGATACGTGAAACGCGTCATTATTTGACACGACCTTATTGCTATAGGAATAATGTCAGATATTTTTGCATGTCCCAATCCCACTAATATTATAAATGTGAAAGTTTGTGAAGATGTTCGGATGTTTGTTACATAATAACGGGATAGCAACTAGATGGATCAGGCTGAAATTTGGCATGTAAGTAGACCATTTCCTGGATTAAAACATAGGATACTTTATATCCCAGCCAAAGAATTCCTTTGGGACAATAACGGGAACAACGCGGGCGAAGCCGCGGGAAAATGCTAGTTCATCATATATTATTGCTGGTTATTCCTTTACGTTTGATAATTTTGTGCAGTCAGGGCCGTATTTGAGGGAGGGCAGGCGGGGCTGCTGCCCCGGGCCTCCACAACATTTCCCTAATAAGTAGGGGCCTCCACTAGTCCGCTAGGGGCCTCTGCTCCTTCGTTGCCCCAGGGCCTTTACAGCTCCAATGTGTGCAGTGGTTCCAGTGTTTAGATATGACGGCGCATTGCGCCTCTTTGATGCTATTTTGGAACGAGATTGACAAGCTGTCATTCTGGCAAAGCGTCGTATCGTTGGTTTGCTGTTTACGGATGACTTTTTCGTACGTCAACGGAAACGCACCACGAATCCAAGCGACGAATTGCCTCTGTTCCTGTTTCTCGGCTGCCAAATCCTCACGAAGCTATGGCTAACCCTGACATCGGCGGTGATCCGCCTTCAGATATATATGGGACGATGGGTTGGCATGGTAGCGCCTTTAAGCAAAAGTATTTAGGTACCAAGTTAGTAATCATCATCAGCCTATATAAGTCCCTCAGCTGGGCACTGGTCTACTCTCAATAGGTGTGCGTAAATGGGGGTGTAATCTCCACTTTTTTTTCTTTGTTGTCCACGCTGGGGTGTAATCTCCAGTGCGAGTTGAGATTTCACAAACACCTTTGAATTCCTTCGCGGATTTATACAGGTGTCTTCACGATGTTTTCCTTCGCCGAAAATCTAAGGACAAATATCTTATAATATTTCGTACATTACTTAAGATTTGAAATAGCTAATTGGCACAGTCACCGGTAATAGTTTATGATAAAAAGGAACATCCAATAACTAAATATTTTTACTAAAAAAAAACCCGACCGCGGTGCACTTTAAAAGTGCATAAAATCCGCCATTTTGTTTATTTTAACAAACTTAATACCCAGTGACACTCGCGCCATCAAGACGAATCTAATGATGTATCATTTATCAAAATCGGTTGTGCCGTTGAGTAGTTACGAGCGGACATAGGAACAGACATACATACATACAGGTCAAACACATAACCCTCCTTTGGGCTTCGCCGCAGTCGGGTAAAAATACCTCACACCACTCTCTATGCCCTTAGCAATTAGTGTGTCAGATATTTATTTTTTTCTATTTATTATGTGTTTCTGTTGAATAAATATTATTGGGAATGGCTCGTATATAGATAAATTAAGTATATATTACTATACATATGAATATATTGAAAATATCCAAGACTCTGGAACAATACTCGTGCTCATCACACAAATATCTGAACTTACCAGGATTTGATCCCGGGACCTCTAGCTTCGGAGTTGGTAGTACCAAAGTAATCTAGTTTTTTTTGTTAGAAAGGGTATACTCGCAGGTGGTCCCATTGTTATTAGGTCAGGATCTGATGTTAGGCTGTGTTTCAACCAGGGATGTGCGAGGATGCGTAGCGACGGATGTTTGTCATGAACCAATAGAAACACTTCATTTACCTATCCTCACACCGGACTAAGTGACCTGGTTCGACCCCAGGCACTCCCGGCTCCCACCCAGTCCGACCAACTCAGGGTGGTCTGGCTAGCGACCTGGTTCGACCCCAGGGGACGCCACGGCCAACCAGCCGGTCCGACAATCGCTACGCCCAGGAGGGGCTGCGAGTTTGTCAGTTTATATAAAATATATAAATACCTATCCTCGCTCCGCTGAGTTGTTTCTATTGGTTCATCACAAACACATCCCTCACTATGCATCCTCGCACATCCCTGATGAAAACGCAGCCTTAGGCTCTTGGAGAAATCGAGGGGATATAGACAAGACGTTGTAATAGGCGATTAAGTCCCGTTTTGATAAAATGAATGAAAATAATTAGTGAAATCGTGAGTTTGGATCAAGATTGGGTTATATTTTTTTGTATTTGCGTATAATTGTGACGCAGCGCGTACGCAGCTTAGCTGACGCGTCACAAGGTGACTCAGTCACTCGGCGGCGTGTCGCGATAACGAACAATAATAACACTGCGTGCGGTATTGATATAAATTGATGCATAAATCAATGTATTGACGACATGTTTAGCTCAGTGGGAGTGCCACCGTCTACGAAGCTAGAGGTCCCGGGTTCAAATCCTGGTAAGGGCAAATATTTGTGTGATGAGCACGAGTATTTGTTCCTGAGTCATGGATGTTTTCTATCTATTTAAGTATGTATTTATCTATATAAGTATGTATATCGTCGTCTAGTACCCATAGTACAAGCATTGCTTAGTTTGGGACTTGCTCGATTTGTGTAAGATTGTCCCCCGATATTTCTTTATTTATAAAAAAGTACTACTTCAAACTGTCGTGGTTTTACAGATCTAACACGATTATAATGGTGCGTGTCTACTGATGTATCTGGTCGGAGCAAAGAGAAGCGGAGCGTTAGTTATTGGGAAAATATTATTACTTAGGTCCTTTTTGATTGGAACGTAGAACAGCTGGGACTATCCAAGGTAAACATTGTCGAGTACGCATCAGCGGCTGAGCAAACGATAAAAATGCTAACTACAGACGAGGGTCAAAATTTATCCTTATTCCAAAGTTATAAGGTGCAAATTTCTTTGACCCCTCGCTTGTACTTGCTACCGTTTTGAGACAAAAGGGCGAATAATTAAATATTCCCGCAATTAGGACTAGCATTGTACTACATTATGTTATTGTTTGTTAAGGTACATAAACAAAAAATGCGCGTTAATGAAACGTAAATCGACAGTGCATTTGCTGTTATGCGGGTTGTTTATGTAGGTACGAGTCTGAATCGAATACGTAATATTATTACACTTTCAACAATAATGAAAATTATAAGAGACCGTTAAGGTATATAAATAAAATATTATTAAAAAAACGATAACGATTCACGACCGATGAAGATATTGCGACGTACAAAGTCCGATTGAGAACCTCCTTTTATAAGTTTATGTTGTCTCACTTTTTTCTTTTTTTACGGCTATTTGACAACTTTATTCTGTGGTGTATTATAGAATGACCTCTCGATAATAGAAATATTAGTGAAAAAACCACTTCAATATCATAACTAACTCACCGAGATAGAACGATGTGAAAATCACATTTTTAGACTCCGAAAAAACGCTCCATACTAAACCATAGTAGCGGTGTGACATCACTTGCTTATACTTTGTATGGGGAAATCAAAAAATTGCCTTGCGTTTATCCTAACGGTTTCATAACAAAGTTATCATAAATTTTATGGGTTAGTCAGTGGTGTAAACAGTTTTTAATATTTTCATAGTTTTAAAATGAACTTTCCCACGCAACTGTGAAGGCTCAAAAAACAATTTACACCTAAGGTATTGAAAAGAAAACTTAAACGTATTTGCTTATTTTAACAGGATCTTAAATAATTTTGACAAGTTTCGGGTAAGTACAGTAAAATAGACTATTGTTATACATACAAACTGAACCTAACATATTGGTTTCCGCACTGCTGTTTTAAAAAATCCAGAAAAAAATACGGATTTAGAAAACTAAATGCTCATAACTTTTGATAACTATAACAAATAATACATTATGACTTCTAACTTTATTGTTAACAAGGGAATCCTTTATACGCTTACTTACTTTATACACTTATACTTTGCAAATGTGACATGACGATTAATTTGTCATTGTACAGTCGCGGAATGAAACAGTTCGTCACTTTTCGACTCAGTGTCAATGGCTTAAGGTTTAAAAGTGAAGTGACGAACCTTTTCATTCCGCGACTATATATATAGATAATTAATTAGTTGAGGTCACACACTCAACAACATGTCATGAAATGACAGCGGGATTTTGAAATCACTTATTTTTCGTAGCGATAGCAAGTACAACATTGCAAGATAGATCAAAAAGTTTCTTTAAATTATTGCCTTGTGTGTGTTTATTTACTAACTCATTCATTTAATTCATTCACTTTTTTTGCAATGAGTACTTCGTGTATTCATGTAGCTGTGTGTGCAATCATTTACTTCAACTCTCCTGTAACTAGCTATACCTGCATTGTACAGATTTACTGTTTTTTCACAATCGTGTTATTCATTAATTGCATTCAGTAAACTGCCCTGAAAGCTCTTTGTTTTATTTGATGTCCTGTCATCCATTAGGCCCCGAGTTTTTCTCAATTTTACAATTTTATCAATTTGAAATTTCGTGACGAGTCGATTTCTACTTGTATCATTTCAGTAGCATCGTTATTGATAGTTATAGTGTACTATATCGATACCTTTAGACTCAAAGGGCGTAAACGCCATTAGAACCTACGGCGTTTACGCCCTTTGAGTCTAAAGGTATCGATATGGGGTTTACACGAATTAAAATTCAAAAGATACAGCCCTGCGACAGACAGCGGAGTCTCAGTAATCAGGTTCTGTTAAAGCAGGGTTTCTTAAACTGTGGTCCATGGACCCCTTAGGGGTCCGTGATTCGAGAGCCGGGGTTCCGCGGCTATGCCTTGAACACAAACTTTCATGTGCCCTTGATTTTCTGTTTCTCTGATTATATTCGGAAGGGGTCCGTAAGGTATTCGAAATAATGTCGATGATAATAAAGGTATCCATTACCAAAAAAAGTTTAAGAAACTCTGTGTTAAAGTCAGGATCTGATGACGAGATTTCGTAGAAATCGTGGAGTGTACAAATATTAAAGACATACTTATAGCCATTTGGGTATTGTTATAGTAACTCATGCATTTTATAATCGAATAGATTAGTTTGAAGTCGGTCATTCTAAAGTTTTTAAATAAAATGTCACCAACTGCCATGTTAGACGATATTGAAATATAGCTCAAGTTTCCCATACATTTTAATAAAAATTCCCTTATAATTATAAAATTGCTCGTACTCGTAATGATCCTGTAACAACCAGTCGCAATATCACATAATTCCGATCGACATAGAAACTAAAAATACTCGCCGTGACTTCATTAAAGAATCACACTGCGTTCCGATCTATGTCACGCTGACACGAATCCAACTAAAATAACAAAATATGCACTTCGAATTCACGCCTACGCTAATTCTGCGTGTAATTGAAAAAAGGTATAAGAGGAATTAGAAAATTTTAAATGTCGAAAACATTTAAAATTTATAAAGATTGTGACAAAAGTATAAATAATTTCAGACTACTGACTGAATAAACATTTTTGTAAGAGTTATAGTACATTACACAACTAGGGTGGTAAAACAAAGGCCGAGATCACAGATGTTTGCGGTCCGAGCTGCAGCGAGGAACGTAAATATGCGATCGAGGGCTTTCTTTATTACCTCCCGTGTTGTGTACATCATTTTATGTCTACAGTTACCGTACCGTACGGTAAAAGCCACTTTATGGCCAGATGTGGCATAAAAGACGGTAACGAGGTTATTTGGTTTTATTGCGTTTAGTGGCATACAATACAAGAGCAGAAAACGCGATTTCAGCTTGACTTTTAACATTTCGAGTCATTTTTGATGCAATATTTTTGAAAAATAAATAAATATCTATCAAATGCATGCTATTTAACCCCAATAGTTAGACCTGAAGTAAAGAATATAGTTACCGTTGAATTTGATGCGCATTACCATTTTATTTATTTAAGCTTTACTTAATGCTTTACGGCGTTCTCTACCAGTCACTTCAGTTGGTGCAGGATGGTCTAAGTTTAAACCGAAACGACAATCATGAATCATGAACCTTAGAGTGCGACTACGATAACTTTGCAGAGCGGAACATGGCAACACTTCCGTTTAAAAGTCAAATTTCTATGAAAATGTGACTTTTAAACGGAGTGTTCCCATATTCCGGTCTGCAAAAGTTGTCGTAGTCGCACTCTAGGAAGGTTTACGGGGACTAGTCTTCTGCAACTTGAAATCAGATACACCGTGGGCCCGTATAACCCGACCAACTTTAACCATAGATTCTAACAACTATTAGAAGTAAAAAAAGTTATGTGACGTATAGTCGATTAACGCTTACTTTCCGAGATATTCATGATTTTTAAAACAAAAACTCCTAAGTGTGTAACAAGCCCTAATAAATGTGACTAAGATACTTTTACTGTTTTTTTAAAATCCTTTAACTAAACAGCAAAATAACCTTCGCAGTATTAGATGGTGAGCGATTACAAAGCCAAAATATTGACCTTTCGTTTCCAATTTAGATTTTTTTTCCTTTTTAATAACTTTTCCTCCAGTAAGGACATGTTTATAACGAGGGACTGAATTTATTGATTTGTTTTGTTATGACAAAATTCGACCTATGTTGATATAACGTTATTTACTTGTAATACCATCAGGAATACGTGGTTAAAGTTGGTCGGGTTGTACGGGCCCACGGTGTATATCTATGAAGCTTATAGTGAGTTACTGCCTTATGGTTCTGTGGTGTTGGCTAGCTGGAGGTCGAGCCGAATGTCGGATAGGTTCAGAACGACTAGTTTGTTGTGCCGTCGGATTTATTGCGGTCGTTATCGGGTCGTTGTGTAAGAGCCACGGCCAAGTTCACGCCCGAAATAACACGCACGGCCGGTGCACCTCGCAACAGGTACAGTCGACGTGCATGACACAATCACATCTTTGTAGTCGACTGTACAGACAAGTGACTCACTCCGCGATTTCGCTGCGTGGCCTTGACGCCCCCTGTATGGGGCTGTGGCCAGCGACCAGAAAGAGCACGCGTTATGCGATAGTGAGAGACGGTCGCATGCGGTTCGCTCCGTCCGTTGGTTGGACCCGAACGACAGTTTTGTTAGAGAGAGAGAGAGAGTTTTGTACTCGTACTAGTCGTACTATTACTTTTTTTGTGGTACAAGCTCATCTGAGAAAATACCTGTGTCTAGCAGTGGGGCTTATTTAGGCTGATGATGATTGTTTACAGACCAGAGGCACGGCCGATTAAAGTTAGGCAACAATGAACTTGATTAAGAATAAAAGCTGGAATGTTTTTCACATGGATTCTTTAACGATCCTAAAAAAAAATTAATTAAATAACTATGGGTGCTCGGAGATTAGAGCACCCACGACACTTAACGAGTCTTTAAGGCGATTATAGTCATCAATGACCTTGACGGAGTTTTCGGAACTGAATCTAGGAATGCGTGGGCGTTAACACTTTCAATGCCAAGCTTTCCGAATCCCACGCAAAATGACAATGAAAGTGTTAAGAGTAGAGATGGCACGACTAGCCAACTTACGCTCATATATGGCCGAAGACTATAAATGAGGGTTCAACCCTAGTAAAAAGTAATCCCTAATGAATTGCCGACTATAACTGAGGCTAGTCGGCTTTACTGACTGGTCGATACATCACACTTATATTATATTATAATATAAATGTGAAAGTTTGTGAAGATGTTTGGGTGTTTGTTACTAAATAACGGGGTAACAACCGGATGCGCGGATGGATTGAGCTCAAATTTGGCATGAAAGTAGATCAAGTCCTGGATTGAAACATAGGATACTTTATATCCCGGTAAAGAGTTCCCTTGGGACAGTGACGGGAACAACGCGGGCGAAGCTGCGGGTAAATGCTAGTTTCTAGTAAAGAGGCTACATACACTGACATCGAAGATAAGCTCAACATTATGTACATTTTATAAACATGAGATAAGATCTCCAAATGACAGTGAAGTTGACGTTCATAGACTCTAAACCCCATTTTAAAGCATTTGAGCACTCTATTTACTGGTATATTGATGAAAGGACTAGCCAAATTAGGCTCTGGCTGACTGGGTTGACTAAAAGGTTTAACCGGGGATTAAAAGTTTGAATTTCCCAAGGACGATGTCGCGGTCTAGTGGTCATATAAATGTCTAATGTCTCTACAATTATTCGAATCACAGACCTCCGAAACACTTAATTCGACGTTTGTATTTTGCCGTCACGCTCTCTCAAACGTTCTATAAGGAGAGAGAGAGAGAGACGGCACGAGACGAACTTCGACCAAGCACAATCGTACACAAGGTTTGGCGAGGATCGTTATTCGAGTTCTAAACGCACTAAAATGTCCCGTTTTCTCATTCTATCAATATTTGCAATGTATCAGGCCAAGGACTCGCCGTAAGCGTTATGTCGCGCGATAAGAGCAATCGTAACCGTCTATACACAGACGAAATATCTGTTGACGCAGTTATATGTTTATATTCAACTAGCTTATGCCCACGACTTCGTCTGCGGTGTAAATTATAACTAGGCAATTAGTCTTCATAAATAGTTTCTGATATTAGTTAATAATTAAACATTGTTGGTTGTAATTAAACAAAATCCTCAAATATTGGGCCTAAAACTGAGCATTTACCGCGAAAATCAATTCTTTTGTGATCAGATTATTTCCAAAAAATGTAATTCACTTCATAAACCACCTGTTACTTAACACAATCTAATAATTGAATAGTATAAAGTAATGGAATAATTGTCATTACTCTTCTAATATATACTACCTACGTCCCTTACCAAACTTTCAACCCCTACTCAACTCGTTTTGGACATAAACTTTAATAAATGTTCAAATCATTTCAGTTCTATTCAGTTTTAGATTTTCTACTTCAAAAATCGTATGGTCCCTATATACGAAATTTCAACCCCCGTTAAATTCAAATTCAAATTCAAATATTTATTGCATATCACAGTTGGAACAAAGGTGGAACAGTAAGTATAAGTACGTGTGACGCCCTGCAAGGGCACAGCAAATCGAGAGGGCTACTATTAAGCTATTACAATGACATACTATTATATTATCATATTATACAATTATTTCGTAGTTTAATATTATTTGTTATACCCCTTTTAGAAATGAATTTCGAGAAACGATGAAATTAGCTTTCTTTACTCTTATTGAAAGGTCTCAGTACGAAGTCTCAGATCTCTTACTTCAAAAATCGTTTGATCCCTATATAAAGTTTCAACCCCCATTTAACCCCTTTCGGGGATGAATTTCTAAAAATCGTAAAATTACTTTTCTCAACTTATATTGAAGAGTCTATGTGCGAAGTCTCAGATCTCCTACTTTTAAAATCGTGTGGTCGTCATATAAACTAGGGATGTAACGATACCGATACCGATACCGATATATCGGCCGATATATCGGTATCGCCGATATATCGGTATCGCCGATATTATACAACCGATATTTGAAGAATTTGCTGTATGAAAAAAAAATCTGCAAAAAGTAATTTCAATTTCTGACTTAATTTATGTATTGGTCTATTACCTTGTGCAATGATAATTACTATGTTAATTAAATCTTTGGTTCTTAATAAAAAAAAAAAATTGAATTTTGAGTTGACAATTTATTTATTTTTACTTTACACTTTCAAGGTTGACTCTCTGGTAAATATAGCCAGTAGTCATTGCTATTAGTGATAATAAGGACATACAAATATCTGAAGTTCATACTTCATTATTTAGCTAAGATATCGGTATCGGTATCGGTATCGCCGATATTAACTAAAATATATCGGTATCGGTATCGTATCGGCAAAACTGTGTATCGTTACATCCCTAATATAAACGTTCAACCCCCGATGAATTTCGAAAAATCCCTTCTTATCCCTTACTTACGTTATACAACCACCCTACTGTGAAATTATCTTTCAAGTTCCTAGCTTCAGTAGTTTCGGCTGTGCGTTCATGAGCCAGTCCGTCAGGACATCTTCTTTTAGATGAAGCCCGCCACCACACCAGCCGTATAACCCACATATTATAGCCCGGAGAACGGATAACCGCCGGGGCAGTAAAAACTGGAGTGGCGATTGCGTATAGTAAGCGTAGCATAGGGCCACAGTATTAATAGAAGTATTTTTTTTTCTATAAAAGGTACTACTTGAATGTGTGCGCGCGGTGTACGAACGTACTACAAGCAAAGAAATAAGAATGCGTAAGAACGCTCCAGTATGGATCGCACTCACACAGACGTGCTATCGCGCGTCTGTGTGAATACGTGTCGCCGGGTCCTAAATGGCCGAAGTTGGACTACTTGTTCGTCTTTATTCTTTAGTACGGTGGACAGACGACCTCGTGAGACTAGCGAAGAGTCGATGGATGTGATCCGCACTCTGTGGCGATCTATGGGGGAAGCCTATGTCCAGCAGTGGACGTCTTCAAACGTCCGGGAAGCAATTCAAAGGTGTATATGAAGTCTCCGATCCGCACTGAGCGAGTGCGGGGCCTACAAGGCATTCACTCTAATCTAAGGGGGTAGGCCTGTGCCCAGCACGACGTATATAGAATAGACTGTTAATGATGGTACTAGTTCAGTCTGTTTTTTTGTTGCGAAGCTCTCCCCAACCAGCAAAATAGTCCATTAAGAAATCATTTTATCACTAAAGAGTCCTATTAAAGCGTTATAAAGGTTTTCGTTATGACCATGTGTTTTATAAAAGCAACTTATATCACTTTTCAGCTGTATAATATTATACAGCACTTTAGTACTGTTTAATAGTGATGTAAACGTTTACATTACAGTCCTAAATCATGCCTTTAACGCTGCACTATAAATGATTCTGTTATACCACTAAAGAGCTTCCTTGTCCTATTAAAGGAACATATATTACCGTTTTAAGGCAAATATGTGTTATTGTCGCTTCCAAATGAGTATTATAGTGCAAGTACTATAATTGTTAAAAGAATACTATTATAGGATAATAATGTACTATTATTGATTTCTTTAACACTGGTATGTATCGGATTTGTGAAATAAAGATTTCCAAATAGCTGCTATAGGACAAATACTATAGTTGCCCCGAGGACACTGTTAAAACACTAAAAAGTCTTGAAATCATTGTTTTGGTAACTGTTACGTCTCATAGTTGTATTAAAGAGTTTGAAATACTTTTAATGGGCCTTTCTGATATATAAAAGTAGCATTTGACCACTTATAATCAGCCAAAATGTCCAATAGTAGAAATTTAAAATGTTCTTTTAGAACAAGACAGACATATTGGTGTATGGTACTATCCTCTTACCACGTTGTTCTAAGCAAGGCCGGGTTCCGTACAAAATAATAATACGAATGAAACCACCCCAGCAAGTAATGTTTAATAATGTTCCAAATCAGATTGGCGCATAAAATCATCTTTTCGTAAAAAGCAGTCGTAATCCATCTTACTGTACGTACTGGAAAAGAAAAAAATATATATTGATCTTGGATCTGGGTATAAGTAGGTACCCAATAATTTGTTAATAATACAATTACTTGTGAAAAGTGATCCTGTAACATAGGGGAGACCGGGTATGGTTGTCTCATGGGTTGGTTGTCACAGCGGCCATAAAATAATACTAAACGACGGTATAAGTGCAACGATTGGTGTTAAAAGACTGCAAAACCTTCCGCACTTCAATCACTCCGCTCTCTTCCGCACTTATTTCTTCGTTTAGTATTATTTTATGGCCGCTGTGACAACCAACCCATGAGACAACCATACCCGGTCTCCCCTACATTGCAAATTATATAAATATATGGAAGGAACATGTACCACCAAATAATATCATAATGACATCAAAGGTTTCTTATACGGTTTAACAGGTGTCAAGGAACCCTATTTTTGTCATGGCGGCAAATGACTGACCTGATAGACGTTATATAGTAAGCCTATAGTAAGCACGAAGACACTTTTATACCAGCGATCGAGAAATTTATATATTTTCGTGATTTTAATTTCATAAATATTAATAATTAAGGGGGCGCATAAAAATTTTGTTTATAATACTAGTATACTTTGTACGTAAATCTTCAATCGCAAGTAAAAATGGGAGTCTAAGACAATAACACTAATTTCACAAACAGTGAGCAGCCATTTTGCTTTAAATGTGTAGTTCAATCAATTTACTTACCAAGGAGATTTTTAGTTCCGAGCAGTACGCACCGTCTCACAACTCACATCAACTTTACGGATGAACTATAATAGCTCCCTTATCTCTAATATAGGACTTAAAAGTCCATTAACAGAACTCTGATTACTTTTTTGTAACTTTTTTGTGATGTAGATGGCTCAACAATCACTGTTAAAAGCTTAAAAAGTGTTACACGTCGCGGTTTTAGTATAACTATAGCACTAAAATGTGATGTATGGAGCCACAATAACACGGTTATGTCACGAAATTGCGATATAACTGTGCCAAAACCTGCCTGAGTAAACGTTTACATCAACGTTATAGGACATGTATGAAACACTAATTAGTGTTCTGGAAACGTTCTATGGACTTTTATAGTACTTACTTTTGCTAGTTGGGTCGTATGGCATGTGATAGGGCGTGCAGAACCGGGAAATTTTAGTATGAGAGAACTGGGAATTCCCGGTACTGCCGTGGTACTGCCATACAAAAATTTCCCGATTTTGCACGCCTTAGTATGTGAGCAGTACAAAAACCAAAGCCGGTACTTAGTGGGTATTAGATCTCAGTATAAATTTGTAGCACGAAGTGTACGCGACCTGTTTTAACAGTTAGTACTCTATATGACTAAACTTCATTTTAAATTATAAAATCATACTGTATCCGTCATGCGATTTCAAGGAAGACCATCGAGAAACCGAAAAATATGTACCTCTGATATCTAGGAAAACGAAAAAAATACCGTTAATTTTAAAACTCTTAGACCGTTATCACATTTGCGGGCGAGTTAGAAGCGAATTTCTATACAAATGTGGCTCCTCTAGTTCGCCGCGACTGATTTTGTATGGGAATTCGCTTCTAACTCGGCCGCGCGCAAATCGCCAGTGTGATATCGCCCTTATCTAAAATGAGTCGACGTATAAGTACTTTCAGAAGAACCAATAATCATCGAAATACGCCACAATATTACTTTTTAATGCCTATAGTATAAGATTCAAAATCGCATATTTTTACACAATGTTTACTTCAGAACGTTGATTAGTGGAAAGGAATAGAGCAAGTAATTAGTGATGCGAGCGCAGCAACATTGTAGATATTGTAGATTGCGTATTAATAGCGTGCGTAGTGACGCAAGCCTGCGTACACGCATCGCGTGGATCGCGTCATTGAATAGTGGACTATACTACTACTGTTTATCCTAAAGCACAGTTTCAACCTATTTAGGAAACTTCTAGTATTTAAGGACCCATTTGTACAAGATATTTGAAGAAATAAATTATTATTATTATTAATTATTATTCTGTTTCCGTCGGTCCGTAACCGATTCTCGTGGACGAGAAAAACGGTTTTGTTTTCACACGCTTCTATTAGTTTCACCAGCCCCGGTATCTGTGTGTCTGTAATCAAATCTTGCAAGTTAAATTTGACCCACTTCCCGGTTTCCGATTGAGCTGAAGTTTTGCAAGGATATGTAAATCAGATCACAATGCAATATTATTATAATATGAAGCCGATCTGATGATGGCGCCGGATGGTAGCCATTATCTAAATTACATAAGACGAATTCACCGTGCGCGGGCTCAGTTGATTAGTTTTGACGTGCAGTTTGTGATTACATAAAGAAAAGTACAGTCCGCAACAAAAACTTTTTTTTTTACAGAAACTTTTACTTTGATACGTCAAGCGTATGTCAAATTGAGGTACATATTGTGATCAGTGCTCCAATTCACATTTTCGCCGTCAATGACGTCTCAAATATAATTTGACTCGTGAACTAGTAATAACAGGCCACCTGTAGTCTGCCTATTTGTATTCTTATCTTTTGTGAAGCGTATAAAGACTTTGTAACTGTTCGTACAATCTCGTCTTTTGTGAAAGACAGCAATAGAAACATTGTTACATCAGAACCTATGAACAACTCTGGATATGCTAGAAGCGCAGTGCCAAATGCCACCGTCACAAACTGTTGAGGAATAACTATTATAATATAGGTTATAAGTGGAAATGACGGCATTGCTGACTTGCCAAGTTCCCGACAGAACAGTTTCTACGGCCAGAATCAAACAAACAACGTTATTATGTAAACATTCATAACTTGTTAGTTTAAGACTACTTTAGTCTTGATAAATTTCTTGGTTGTGTTAACAATAATATTACGTGTTATGTTAGATCAAGTGATAAGGAACGTCCATGCAACGACACGGTTATACGTTGATATGTTTATTTTCATTGTATATGTAAATAGGTTAGGGATATTTATTTACGTTATATAATAGGCATGGCGGTTTTCCTGTTGACAATGTTAATTTTTATTATGCTTGCCTTAAAAGTCCTAAACCGTAACTTTCTTAAAGGCGGTATTGTAAGAAAATACCGCCTTGGAATATCCACTAATACATGGAAAAAACATACTACTACAGCATATTTCAAGCTCATGTCAAGTGAGCCAAACTCACTGTCGGCAAAGTACTATAATACATTACACAACTAGGGTGGTAATACAAAGAAAGGCCGAGATCGCAGATGTTTGCGGCCCGAGCTGCAAGCGAGGGACGTAAATATGCGATCGAGGGCTTTCTTTATTACCTCCCGTGTTGTGTACAAAGAAAGAAAAGTAGTCACACTCCGGCCCTTTAGGAGCGCGCGATACCTATTCAAGGTCGAGACGCAGGGCTGCCATCTGTCAGTTTTTTTTGCATCCGAACACACTGCAGTACGTTTAGTTTAAGACACAATTTGTGGGAGCGACCGACCGCGGCGACGACGGTACGATCCCGCCTAGAGCATTACTACGTATTCCTAAAAATTTGCTTGTATTGCGTTTGTACACGCCTTTTGTCGGAAGAAATATTACTGTACCTCTAGCACAGCGGTCGGCAACCTTTTGGTAGCCAAGGGCCGCTTGTTAATAATTTGTGATTTTATACAATTTTGAATATAGCGATTTTTATATACAAAATAGCCAGGAAGGCTCGCTGCCCGCAAGTGAGTGGTTTACGGGTCGCAGGTTGCCGATCGCTGCTCTAGCACAACACATGTGACAAACGACTCTGTCTCGCGACAAATACTACCTGTCCCTTTCCACTGAATATAGTATGACAGTGACAGGTCATGCGTGCTAGAGGTACTGTACTGCTATTAAACTGTGCTGTTGGTCAGTGTTATCACAGGTGCGAGACGCCGATGATGACAGTACCTGGGGGCAGCGACGGTGACCACGGCCACCAGGCTGGAGCTGAAGAGGCGGTCCACGAGGCAGGTGTCCTGCCCCGAGCGCGACGCGTAGATCTCCTCCACGCCATCATCGGGGGTCAGCGCGAACAAGTGGTAGCCGCTGCTGCTGCCCGCTACCAGTGATCTGCGAAACAAATACTTTGTTACAACAAAGATATGTTATAGTTGTGTTTTTATTGAGACCGGTTGTCCAGGTGACTACAGGTCACTAAAATAACGTATACACAACCATAATTAAAATTAAATTAAAATAATTTATTTTTGCAAGTAGGCCCTCAAGGGCTCTTTTATGTCTGATTCTATTCTTTTCGCCGCTTTAAATTATTTTAATTAAGTTATGCACTTTTTGTAACGTGTTTTTTATGGTATGCCATAAAGTATATTGGTATTGCATTGGAAAACCGAAACCAATGCTAGCGAATGTTTTTATTGAAGCGAAAATTTAAAAAATCCCACATATCAAATTATCATTTGAGGATTTACAGTTCATATGGAGTTTACCCCGATTGAATCACTTTGTTCATCTCCATTTATTGAGAGATTCATATAGATGCTTGAAAGGTTAACTTGATCTAAGCACTAATAAGTCCCTTAGGTGTTTAGACCAAATAGCCTTTCAATTGTCAATATGATTTGTATCTCTTAAGAGTACTGATTGCAGAAAAAAATTTAATAGTAATTCCAGTCTATTCTTGGCAGATATGGAAAAAATAAATGCTTACTAAACCCTACTCCATTGAGTAAAAACAATACATCAAAAAACAAGAGCTCTAGATAAAAAGAGATAGCGTGAAGAAATCATAGAAAACAACAAGACAGTAGGCGGCCTTATCAATAAAAAAGCAATTTCCATGACACAACCTATGTAGTGGCACAAGAGTCTGATCTATAAAATTAAAATTCACATTGCAGGCATATTGGGCTCAACTTAGGGTGGCCACATCCAGGCATTTCATTTCCGGGACAATCTGAGGGTTACGAATATGGTAGGTAGGTAGCCTCTCGTTTTAACAAAACTGACGTTCGGGTCCATCCACCCATCTCACTCTATAGGAACATGTGCTCTTTCTGGTCACTGACTAAGCACAAGCAGGGCTTAGATTCTTATTAGTAGCCATGCAGCGAAATTGTCTACTTTTACAAACTCTTCATTAACTTACAATGTATATTTGCATTGTACTCAAATTTTGCAAGCTGTATTAGCCTTTAAGTACAATACAAAATATGAACAAGTAAAAAACTAGTTGGTATTCATAATCTGGGACTATAAAGTGTAATTCTTGGACATAGGACAAGAACGGTAATTCCAGGACAATCCCAGATTTCCCACCCTAGCTCAACTGCAGTTCACTATGTCCATTCATATGAATGCCTCATTTGAAAGTCGAATACTGTCTGATTCCAGATGTTGTATTGCCATTCTGCTTGATTAGATGTAGATCCCATGATGTAATACATACTTCACAAAATTGTTTGCACTTTAATGCTTTTGGTTTCTGTTTTCATGGTGTTTTACCTTTCAGCTACTAATTTTATACATAATATATAATAGTGGTTTGTTTTAACAGCGGCAGCTATTTTACAGACAAAAACAATCAAATTATTCTTAATCATTAAGAGTAAGGCTTTGTCATGCAGTGAACAATGACATATTGCTACATGTTATCACAAGTTTCATAACAACCTGCAATCACAAGGGCATGCAGAGGCACACAGGACACAGATATCACTTCCAACAATGTATAGGGCATTCACATCTCTATCAATAATTCATTTTGGCATTGAACATGAATTGTACTGATAAGACAGTTTCCAAAACAAGAGTCAGCTGTTTCGAATAATAATAATACCTGTTTATTCAAGTTTGTATACATGGTAAGTTATGAGGTTTAGAAGAATAGTACAAAAGTAGATATACACAACAAAATGGTTCAGCTAGAACAATACGAGCCAGCATAGGTGGTTAAAAGCATCCAGCGGCGGAAGCCTTGCCGCGGGCGTAGCGGAGGCCCCAGAGGTTCCTTGACCCAGTCGCGATCACAAATTCGCGGGCCGCCAGACGCCATATTTGTTTACGACGTTTGTTATGGGAGAGGACGCGGCGCGCTGTTGCGACACGGTTGGCAATGACATATTGCATCACTGCAACAGTCCGCGCGCCCTCGCTCAGCTCGGGCCTGCCCCTACAGCGCCCGCGCCCCAGGCGAAGCCCTACCTCCACTGCTTCCTTCTTCCGCCTCCAAAGGCTAACTTAGATTAACGTATGGTACAAACTTACGTGCAATCCTGGTTAAATTGAACGAATATTCCTCCTGCGTTTGATCCATCTGTGTTCTGTCCTCCTCCCAAACTCATTGGAACGTTGGAAGTGTACGGGTCTGTTTAATAACTTTCGACTACGGACGACATACGCGCACGACGACCTTTGCGATGGAACACAAACACTCACTGTATTATTATAAACTGAGTATTCGTCACAACAGAAGTAAGAATTTTTTGACACAAAGAACGACCTTGCTGCTAAAAACAAGCCCCCTCCCTCCGCTTGCGACGGATGGCAGTCGCCTTCAATTCATTCGCCCCTCCAAGCGCAGCAGCAGCACGATCATCTGATCGCTTCCGATTGGTGGATGCGCCAATCGCTGACATTTCTGAGAACGTTTTCATTCTTGTCAAGGAAATCGATTAATTAATAAATTTTGCTTACATGCAAATATTTTGAAATACAAATACAAAGTTTGGAAATAAATGTATCACATTGAGTGCACTGAATGTTTAGTATCTTTTATGACTATTTTATATAATCATAATTTTCTTTTTATTAATAAAATTTGACCGTACATTGCGCTTTACAAATGTCATTTCAACTGAACGCAACTTTAGGACGTTCAATTCAATACTACCAGTTAATAAATTTATTACATGTTTTTTTTTTCTGGTAATAAAACTTTTACGAACGTCAGTCAACGTCAAACACTTCACATGCCATGCCATATGACATGTAAACACTGTTAAAAGGTTATGTTTTTAAAAAAGAAAACTACATAAAATGGGCCGTAAAATTCCAGCAAAGAAGCATAGAGGTGTGAAGGATCCCTTAAAACAGCAAGCGCAGAGAATCCGAAGGTGCGTCTTATTCAATAGTGGTCAAACTTTACGAAGACGAAAATTTTTGAATTTTGGAGGCACTTAAGGTCCTTGGAGGCAGTGTGCAAAGTTAATTCTTTGTGTCTGTTGTAGTATCAAAGACAAAATCAATGCACCGCCGACGGACCCGGACGAACAGCCCGTGCCGCGATCGCTGCAACGCCTGTTCGCCTTCCAAGAGCCTCGAGCGACCGCCACCATAATCAAGAAGAAAAAGGCGCGCACGCTAACAGGTCAGTCAGGATGCGGTGCTTAACCTTTAATTACGAACTTACAGATGTTTCTTGGAGATAATAAAAAAAATATAAAACATTGTAAAAGTAGTGATGCAACTATCAATTTTACTGTAGGTGGGAAGCATGATAACAATCCGGTGGCGGCGCTGCAGCGGATGCCTGGTGAAGCAGGCCGGGCCTTTTCCCTGCGCATAAACAGTGCGGTGCGAGCGCTGCAGAACACTGACCAGGAAGACTA
The DNA here is from genome assembly GCA_947034925.1 of Eudemis profundana. Classification (NCBI taxonomy): domain Eukaryota; kingdom Metazoa; phylum Arthropoda; class Insecta; order Lepidoptera; family Tortricidae; genus Eudemis; species Eudemis profundana. The sequence goes on along the minus strand of OX344805.1, from coordinate 19,071,119 downwards.
CCCTGTGAGTAGCTTGTACAAGTACACAATCGTATTTTTTTTTATTATGTTATAGTACGCATGTATACAACTGTTCTCATGTTAAATTGGCAGAGAGTTATGTATATTTCCAATTCAACCTATTAAATATTAGGGCATGCAAACAAACCGTAATTTATAACATTTATAAATTAAGCAAATGTCTCAAACAGTCAGTATCAAATAGTATGTAAAATTCAAAATGCCAGATATATCGTCACAACTTTGTGCCTATACTAAATAAAGATGTGATATATATGGCGCTTTGGATGTTACTACTTGAGAATGACTTTACATACCATCAGGAGATCCATCTGCTTTTTTGCCCCCTATGACATCTTATTAAATATCATACATGGGTAGGTTTGGACAAGGCAGGTTAACCATGAAAATACAAATTAAAAAGACAAATTTTCAAATTATGAATCTAATTAAGAAAACGGTTTGTAAATAGTAATAATATTTTTTGGAATTTATCATATTGTCCATGTCTACATATTATAAAATCGTAGAAATACTTGTGTGAGAGTGTAAACAACAAGTAATATAAGGTAAATAAAAGTTTTTAAAAATTTTGTCTGCTACCAAAAACTACCAGACTGATTTAAACGTAATTTGGTGCACAGGTGGATTATGAGATTTATTCATATTCAATACTTAACTACAATTACTACTAGTTTTTCAAGTGTATGCATGAAAATTTTGCAAAAGTTTTTTTTTTAGATAGATAGACTATTATTATAATATTATAGTATAGATATAGACCATCGAGGTCACCTTGAATGTGCTTTAACTTGCATCATATTTGTTTTCAGCTGGACCTCGAAGATACAGACACCAGAGGGGAATACATAGCGTCGCAGCGCCTACGGAGGCAGCGCAAGCACCGCCAGGCTCTAGCTAAAGGGGGGGCGGGCGCGGAGGGTGGAAAGGGGGGTAAGAGTGGGGAGGGAGAGCGTCTGAGTAAGACGCAGCGGCGCGCGCTCAAGAGGAAAGAGCAACAGAAGGCTAAGCAAGCCGAGGTAACATTTATTTTGATTTATTGAAGTTCTTTTATCTCTTGAAGCAATTGACAACATTAACGTTTAAAAAGTATCTTGATTCTTGTGTCTTTGTACTCTCATTTGCCATGGACAAGGAATGAGCTTAGATTCTTTTTTCCAAGTGACATTCCCATCCCCGAGATCGGCGACTGCTTGTTAATCTATTTTAGATCACCCTAGTCCATAAGTGGTTTTTTCCCCTGCTGCGTGGAAAATACAACTTTCTGGCCTAAGTAAGGTTTAAAATTGTGTATACACCAATTTATATCGTTTTATATATCGGCCGTTTATATTTGGGTTTGTTGTCCGAACCGCAAACGAGGGCCATACATGGCCAATAAGTGGTATTTTCTCGCACAGCGGGTGGTAAATGCCACTCACGGACAGTACTGTGGGCCGTGCCAGCGTGCCTAGGCACAGGGCGCAGAATAATAAAATAAAGTTTCATTTTAATGGACATAAATATCTCAATCATTTAATATTAATAAGGTAATTGTTTGACACTTCGGGTCCAGTCCGGGTAAAACATTATTCACTACATATGTACGGCATTGGGTGATGTTAAAGTTGATTGTTTGTAAAATATTATATTAGAAGAGAAAAATTGAAAAATTATATGTCTAGGGGGGCAGGACTCGAACCTGCATCTCCTACGGCTATCCGGGCCGACACAGGCGTGATACCAACTACGCCACCGAAACGTTGCCCAAGTCATCCAATTTTTGAACCAGTTTGTTTTCCTTTGTGACGTCATCCTGGGTGACGTATGTAGTACATCTACCATTGTTTGTGTTGGTAGAGCTCTGCATCGCGCGAGTTGGAAGCCCGGGAGTTGCGCTACGAGCGGGTGGCGTTTGGAGACGTGGCGCACGCGCCGCCCGCGCTGCTGCCGCCGCGCCGCGCGCAGAAAGATAAGGGCGCGCCCAGGGTGAGTATCAGCGTTGCCAGTTTTTTTTTGCCAAGTTGGGATTTTGAGACTTTTTGAGTAAAAAAGTGGGATTCTTTCGTCGAAAGCAGGACATAGTAAAAAAAACGTATATAATCAGAAATTTTAAAATATTTGAGTTTTAAATTACTTGTCTGTGCCACCCGCCCGCACTTCCTCAGCACGCTGTAGATTTTCTTTTATATATGTAACATAAAATGTGGTGTAATTTACCCGCATTAAAAAAAACTAGGGATGTAACGATACCGATATATCGGCCGATATATTCGTACAGCCGATATATCGGTATCGTCGATAATATACAACCGATATTTGAAGAACGCGAAATAAACTTCCGGTATGAAAAAAAATCTGCAAAAAGTAATTTCAATTACTGATTTATTTTATGTATTGGTCTATTACCTTGTGCAATGACAATTACTATGTTAATTAAATCTTTGGTACTTTTTAAAAAATAAAATTGAATTTTGAGTTGACAATCTATATTTTTCTAATATTTTTACTTTACACTTTCAAGGTTGACTCTCTGTTAAATATAGCCAAGTTTTAGGTATAATAAGGACATACAAATATCTGAAGTTTCATACTTCATTATTTAGCTAAGATATCGGTATCGGTATCGCCGATATTTACTACAATATATCGGTATCGTATCGGCAAAACTATGTATCGTTACATCCCTAAAAAAACCAATGAAGAGACAAAATGTTTCTTTCATATAAAGTATGACTTTTTTTACTGTATATTGGTTCTAAAACATAATGTGTTTCTAAAGGCTCGAGTCCTTTAGCCCGAAATGTTTAGCTCCGGAGCCATTTTCTAGAGCTGGGCTGATAGAAAAGGATCGTATTACCATCTTCTTCATCATCATCATCACGATCATCATCATCATTATCACCAACTAATAATTTTAACCGACATCTAAAAAAAGTGTGTTCTCTATGTAGTTATGTTTTGTTGAAATTAAGGGAACTTCACGAACATTTAATGTATGTATTAGGTATGTAATTTACATACCAAGTTTTACTTTCAAAAATCCTATTCATATTTATACCCCTTTTGGAGCCAAATCCCATTTTTTTAGTCTAATTATTAATGTCCCACTGAAGGGCAAATCTATCCCGCTTGCAATGGTTTTGGTCCTAAGCACACCCTGACCAGCCGTTAAAAAATACGTCTAGGTTGTCCTGCCATTTTCACCGTGGCATGCTACGTCCTCGCCACCCAGCCTGTACCTCGAGCTCACCCCACCCCAACATGGTCAAAATTTTTAATTTAAGCCCTCGTCCTTGAATAACAAGATATAACAGCCGTCCCGGTGCCGAGCGAACTTTGGACAGCCGTTTACAGGTCGTCTCACCATCTTCGCCGCGGCCTGTTCTAGCGTCGTCGGACGGGCCATATAGTTAAGGTGGTGTTTTCCACTTTTCCTAGCTGCCGCGGGCCCCCCAGCTTGTGGTTGTTGTTATTGGGCCCCGGACTCGTGAGGAGTCAGGGAGCCCAGTCCGGTCCTGTCCATTCAACATGTTGCACCCACTTCGAAGCCATTTTAGCCCGCCTATGTGGATACATATTACAGACGTGGCCGGCCTAGTCTTACTTCAACCTAAGGGGTTAGCAACTACATCATCAATGCAGATTGTGGTGCGCAGCGTGGCGTTCCGAATTCTGTCAGTTTTTTTTTCACTCCCAGCTTACTATGTTCCTGATTGGGTTTGATTGCTGCGTGCGTGATTTGACAAACCTTAAATTTTGTCTTATTAATTTTACCATGTTCTTCAAAAACTACGGAATTATCTTATGGAGGTAAAATTAACCGGCATCCTTTATGTTGCTCCCGGTAGGTAGAAAATAAATTTTCGGAAACTATATTTGAACGTTCCTATTCCTACCCCAAACATGAAAAAAAATGAAGATATGTGTACACGGGTGTACTGAGGTCTGAATAAGTAAAGTCGGATTCTGAATCGTCAACTATATACTTTATTCAACAACAAGGAACATCTACACAAAAATAAGAAATGCTTTATAGATTCCGCGAAGACAAGTCGTTCGCGCGATCTACGAATTGACCGTTGCCGGTACAGCGACATCTAGCGTCATACTCTAAAACTAAACTTACTTAGACATACCGCCCACCAAGGACAGACTGTCCTTCATTAGCGCCGCCCACCGTGCAAACTCGAACTCGTTCTACAAAAATCTCGGTTAATCAGTGGGTTGAGCTATACGACGTCGGTCCCTACTGGCCGTTCACTAAATATACAACTCTAATTACTTAATCTACACATAATCTACACTTAACACACAATGAAAATAATACTTTACTAAATACATAAACAAATTACCTTATTCACTTACAGGCAGAAGGCATAGTTTTGATGTTGGTCGTTTTATTAGAGAGCCTTTACACTTTAATGAGACTACTCTCGTTAGTCCATCTTGCCCGGGATACTTGTGTACGATTCTGCCAAAAAGCCACTTTGTAGGAGGCAAATCGTCCTCCTTTACTAGTACCAAATCTCCAACCTTAGGTTCCGGGGTTTGAAAGGCCCATTTGTAACGGTGCAAGCAATGTGTCAGGTACTCGGCTGACCACCGACGCCAAAAACCTTGAAGCATTCGCTGGGTTAGTTGCCACCGCTTCAACGTGCTGAGAGTAGATGTCTCGTAACACACTTCAGGAACTGTCACCAAGGGTTCACCTATCAGGAAATGTCCTGGTGTTAAAGGATTAGGCTCTTCAGGATCACTGTTGATCACTGATATTGGGCGTGAGTTAAGGCATGCCTCTATTTGACTTAGGAGAGTGGACATCTCTTCAAAGGTGAGAGTAGCATCGCCAATTACTCGTTTAATGTGATATTTTGTTGATTTTATACCTGCTTCCCACAGACCGCCGAAGTTAGGAGCGCGCGCGGGTATAAAGTTCCAGGTAGTTCCAATAGTTGCTAAACTCTCTCGTATCTCTTGTAGCATGGTTGACTTTTCTTCTTGAAACATTTCTCGCAGTTCCTTGGACGCTCCAACAAAGTTGGTCCCGTTATCACTATAGAGCTCGACACAATGACCTCGTCGAGCTACAAACCGTTTAAAGGCTTCCAAGAAACCTCTAGAAGATAAGTCACTTGCAACTTCGATGTGTACAGCCCTAGTCACCATGCATACAAATAAACATATGTATCCTTTATATGCTTTATGTCCTCTTCCTTTCGTGGTGCGCAGGCCAATAGGCCCCGCATAGTCCACACCACTTCGACTAAACGCTCTAGCTGGTGTGACCCTGACTGAAGGTAAAGATCCCATCAGCTGCGTTCTCAATTTGGCCTTGTGTCTGATGCATTTTACACATCGGCTGACATGATGTTTAACCAGGTCCTTTAATCTTGTGATATAATATGCTGATTTAACATAATTTATCATTAGCTGGACATCACCATGGAGCGTTTTTTCATGAGCGTCAGCCACTATCAGCTTAGAAAAATGTGATTTGTTGGACAGTAGAATCGGATGTTGCACATTTTCACTCTCTTGCCAATTGGGATATCCTGCCGCCTACTCTGAGTACTCCTTTCTGGTCAATAAACGGCGTAAGTTTCAATATTGTTGAAGACTTTGTTTGTATAAATCCCTTTTTCTTAATTTCTGCAATCTCCTTCCCAAATTCCTCTTCTTGAGTTAACTTGATACAAACTGTCAATGCTTCATCCAATTCCCATGTCCTTAAATATGATGATCTTTGATTAGAGTAGCGTGAGTCCCTTTTTGTTATAAACCGTCTGCATACCGCCACTACTCTGATCAACCTTTTAAGGCTTGAATATTTATTTAAAAATGCCATGTCCTCGCCAACATTTATATGTAAATTGGTCACCTGCTCATCAGTAGTGTCGTTGTTCTTTAACTTACTGTACTTGACTTGTCCGACACCTAAAAAGCTCGGTCCATTTTTCCACATGCTGTGGTTAGTTAATTCTGCTGGCCGTAAACCCCGTGATGCACAGTCTGCTGGATTTTCCTTCGTAGATACGTGAAACCAATGTGATGAGTCCAACGTTGTCAGGATCTCAGACACTCGATTAGCTACGAAGGTTTTCCAGTTACTAGGGTGCTTGTTTAGCCACGCCAGGACGACTGTCGAGTCAGTCCACGCCTTGATGTTGCTCTTCGGAATGTCTAGAACATCAGCGATCTCCAGAAGCAATTTAGCCAGTAGAACTGCACCGCATAGTTCCAATCGCGGTATACTAACTTGTTTTATTGGAGCTACTCTTGTTTTAGCCCCAACAAGACCCACATGGACTGTTCCCGATGCACTTATTACCCGAAGGTAGACGACTCCCGCATATGCGACCTTGGATGCGTCTGAAAAGCCGTGTAACTCTACCTTTTCATTGTCGGATTTTAAATTCAGCCACCTGGGAATGCAGAAAGTATTCAACTGAGCTAGCTCTTCTCGGTAGTTATACCAGTCTTCTAAGAGCTTAGCAGGAGGCTCTTCATCCCATCCGACTCCAGAAGTCCACAAAGATTGGATGAAAACCTTGGCCTTGATGACACACGGTGCTATCCACCCCAACGGGTCGAATAGCCTAGAGATGTCGGAAATTATTTTCCGTTTTGTCACCGGAGAAGTTAACTCGGGCAACTTCACTGAATACCGGAACTCGTCTTCTTTTCGGTTCCATGTTAGCCCTAGAATTTTTATTGTACTGTTGTCCTTCGTTTCTAAATCCTTTGTTTCTTTTACATTCTCATCGTTTTCTTCTTTGTAAATTCGGTTTAATAATTCTTCATCGTTGCTCGACCATTTTTGCAGTATAAATCCTCCTTTGCCTAAAAGCCGTTTCATCTCTATGTATAGTTGCCACGCTTCTTCGGTGGTTTGTCCTCCAGTCATTAGGTCGTCCATATAAAATTCCTTATCCACTCTACTTGCTGCTAATGGAAACTGGTCTTTATGATCAGCAGCTACTTGGTTTAACGCCCTAACGGCTAAATACGGTGCCGAGGCCGTTCCAAAAGTGACTGTTAATAGCTTGTAGTCACTTATCTCTTGTTCTGACTCTTCTCTCCAAACGATACGTTGGAAATCAGCGTCTTCCTCGGCCACCCTTACCATTCTATACATCTTGACAATGTCGCTGATTAAACATACGGGATATATTCTCCAGTTCATGATCAAATGTCGCAGCTCTGGTTGCAACGTGGGTCCAACCATTAGAGTGTCATTCAGGGACACGTCTTCCTTATTCTTACATGACGCGTCGAAGACTACTCTGACCTTCGAGGTGGATTTATCCTCTCTGATGACGGCATGGTGGGGTAAGTATACCGCCTGAGCTCTTTTTACATCTGGCTTCGGTACCTCTACCATGTGACCTAACTGTATGTACTCGTTTATGACCTCTTTATATCTATCTTTCAGTACAGTGTTTCTTGCAAACTTTCGCTCTAAGTTCTCTAGTCGTTTTACAGCAATACTCCGCGAGTCCCCGTCTTTGCAGGCTGGTTCTTCATCACGAAACGGTAGCTTTACCACGTATCTACCGTCTTCAGCCCTGCGTGTGGTAGCCGCAAAGATATCCTCGCACCTTTGTTTTTTCACTTAAAATTCTAAGTCCCTAATACTACTGTTAGAACAATTATTCAAAGTTATGTTAAGTAAATACACAAGTTAAAGAAATAATCTAAGTTCAGGATTGCCTTGACATAAGGTTCAAAGTTCTTGATGAGTTTACCAAATACAATTGTCTTTATAATAAGGTTGAAATTCGTAACACCAATATCTGCTAAATTGTTCTATTTTAATCTTCGCCTTTAAAGTTCTGATTCCCGTAAATAAACTATAAAAGTACTCACGGTTTGCACTTCACCACTTCACTCACTCAAACCTCCTGTGTACGTTGAGACGTAGATACTCTCCTGCACTCCGCTGTACTCCTGGCAGCCACAATCCACCTTTGAATCATGCGCCGCCTGCGATGTCACCACTTGTTGCCAACAGATGGCGCTGTTATAGTCACTGCTATTCGCCAACAGATGGCGCTGCTAATTGTTAGCTTCAACTGTTGCTCCAAGAATATCGCTGTCCTGCCGCTGCTACTCGCCACCAGATGGCGCTAGTGGTAGCTGCTATTTTACCAAAAAACCTTCGCTGCCCTCCGAACAGCAATCCACTGTTACTATGGGCGCGATGCGGAGCGTAGTTCTACGCCGAACTAAAGTTGCCGTCAATAGAATTTGCTAACTTTGTAAATAAACCGCCATATTGAAATTGTCTCTGAATGATGAATTTACTAGTGATGGGGAAGACTCTTACTTTACTCTTTTATGTCAAAACATATGGACTATTAAAGTAGCGAACACAAGATACAGGTATTTTTAATTTGCTTAATCAGAAGACGAATCGTTACTTGAAAATGATGTATCCACCAGTATTTATCACAAAGGGTGCCGTTATTTCATCCGTAGCTCTATCGATGATGCCGGCTAAATATTTCATTTTATTTTCTTAGGTACAGAGCGTAAGTTAGGTAGTGTGCAGCAGCTTTACAATATCACCAACTTTAGTCACAACGCTATCATCATAGACAATTTTAGAATTTAAAAGAAACAAAAACGTCACTCCATTATGACATAATAACCTATGTATAAAACCATTTTAAAATTTTAATGAAATATCCAAGATTCAATTATTTATTGTATGGTTTTGTATTTTACGGCAACGACCGTTTAAATAGTGTATGGTTTCAGTGGTGTTTGATGAGGTGTTGTGCAAATTCAGGGAGAAACAGTGACAAAACAAAGTTACGCCTTTTGTTTACATAGTTAGCAAAATCTATTGACGGCGACTTTACTAAACACTGCCTCAAAAACGTCCGAGTCGATGGACCATGTACACGGGTGTACTGAGGTCTGAATAAGTAAAGTCGGATTCTGAATCGTCAACTATATACTTTATTCAACAACAAGGAACATCTACACAAAAATAAGAAATGCTTTATAGATTCCGCGAAGACAAGTCGTTCGCGCGATCTACGAATTGACCGTTGCCGGTACAGCGACATCTAGCGTCATACTCTAAAACTAAACTTACTTAGACAATATGTATTAATAATGGAAGGAGGGGAATGGTATCGTAAATCAAAAAGTATATGCTTAAGAACAAAACTTAAAATGGTATTGGAATCTACAAATAAACTCCATTCGTTTGATACCTCACTTAATACAATAGCACAACTTGACATTTTCGACCTCCCATTTCGGCCCTCTAAAAAAAGGAATAAGAGATTTTTTACGTCCAGTAGTAGCTCAGGTTAGCGACTTTTAAAACTATTCGAAATTTCAAATCGATTGCAGCAATAGTTTGAGATATCTGACTGTGAGAGACGGACAGACAGACAGAGTCGCGCCATAAGGGTTCCTTTGTTACCATTTTGATACGGAACCCTAAAAACATTCAGACCTGCATCCTCAAGTTTATCTTTATTATGGTCGAATATTTCAAACGCCTGGTTAATTTTTTGTTTTCAACTAAATGATACCTAAACATTTATTTTCACATTTCTATCTTTGTACCAAAAACGGGTATAATTTAATTTTCTGCCCTCCGGCCGGCAAGCGTCACCTTGCCGATTTCAAGATGCCGCTTTCTGGCTCCGTCGAACAGAAAATTAGTATACAAACCTTGGCCAGTAAATAAGAAAGCCTCAGATCACATGTTTGTCGTCCTCGGCTTCGCCTCGGCCGACAATTCCATGAGATCTGAGGCATTTCTTACTCATTAGTTAGTTACTCAATAGTACATTACATACCGAGGGGTATGTAATGTACTATTGTTTTATGCCACACCTGGCCATAAAGTGGCTTTTCCGCACGCTGCGCGTACGGAAAAAGCCGCTTTCTGGCCAAATGTAGATATAAAATGATGTAAACAACACGGGAGGTAATAAAAAAAGCCCTCGATCGCATATTTACGTCCCTCGCTTGCAGCTCGGGCCGCAAACATCTGCGATCTCGGGCTTTCTTTGTATTACCACCCTAGTTGTGTAATGTACTATTTTGAGTCAGAATAAATTTAAGAAAACTTAAAAAGCTACCTACAGAGTTTCGCCCTAACTTACCACTTCACCTTCAGAGGGATTAAAAACAAATGTGCCTATTCTTTTTTTCGTGTAGAAATATATTTGACACCTTCGCCCACGTTTGTTACTTTTTCTTGGGTTATGTGTCAATAATATTGTACAATATTATTATATTATTTTTCAGTTATGTCAGTAACTTATTAATATTTTCCCGTTTAAAGATTGTTTACTTTGAAATAGCGCCCGGAGTTATAGTCGCATGCTACGTACCCCTGCAATAAACTGTGACAATTTCCGAACGAACTCGAATTGACGCAAGCAAACATGGCCGACTGTTTTTGGTATTATTCGAATTATTTTACATCTTTATACGCTTATTTCTCCATTATACAAATTTTGCGGATATAAGTTGTCGATTCGAAAGTGTTATTTTTTTACGCTTTAATTTTTGAGACGCTTTTCGTTCACGGTTACCGTAGGGCCCGGCTAAATTATTAATATAGATAACTCATTAGTCAATCTGCCACACAAAATGCAACCCCACCAATGATTAACTGTCTCCACTACTCAGCTATGGACGTCGCATTAACAACCCTACTAAATTAGTGTGTATTTCAGCCCGGCCGCCGCGACCTGCTCCTAGCCAGCATGTTAAACCCCACCGCGCACGCGCAACAACCGGAACACAAGAGCAAGCCGGCGCCAGTCACCGCGGCCGAACAGATGCACCGCGAGCGCGCGCGCATAGCGGCCGTCGACGCGTACCGGGCGCTCAAGAAACAACGCGCGGCTGAGAAAGGAAAGAGTCGGTGACCTAATCCCTATTAATAGTACGAACTTAACTCTTAGATGCATACTGTATAGTGCACAGTGCCGTAACTACCCACGGGCGGTGCCTCGGGGCCCCCAAGCTCGTGGGGCCCCCAAAACCCGATTAACAAACCTTTTATTGAACTAGCAAAAGGTTGTCCTACTTCAGAATCAAATTTATTTTTGTCCCAGGGCCCTTGGTTACCTAGCTCCGCCACAGTGCATTTAATTTCTGAAATGTCTCAAGTGACAATCAAATCCATGCCTATTTGAGAATTCGTAACGAGTTTGACAAAGTCTGATATTTACGTTAAATTGATTACTACTTGCGTCTTTTCAGTAGTATCGTTCTTGATACTGTATGCATCTAAGGGTTAAAATTACCTACACTAGGCTGTAAGTGGCATTTTCCACTCGCTGCGCGGGAAGAAAAACCCATTTCCTGGCCAGGGAGGACATAAATCTGTGTACACACCACGGGAACTACTAAATAAAGTCCCAGGTCGCATGTTTATGGCGTTATTTTACCGCTCGGTATACAAACTCCTGCGGTCTGAGCCGTTCTTTATTATACCGCCCTCGGTGCGTAATATAATATTATGTATTCACTTGAGTAACGTCCGCTACGCGAGGCTTCTATCCAAACATGGCCATACGAATGCACCAACAGAGGCCGCCTACGCATGCCTAGCGTAAAACTGGAACTTGATGTATATTATAAGATAAATACTTTATAAATTAAATAACTAATATTACACCATCACCATGTCAGTTTTAATGTCTCAACCAAAATGTGTTATCCAAACTGTAATAACTATAAGAATACACATAGGTACCCATTTTCTTTGCTCCCGTGTGTTTGGTAATTTTTGAAATTTTTAGACTCCTCCCCCTCTCCCATGCCATGTCACACTTTTTCCTAACATATTCCTTTTTTTATCCTAGGCTGTCACACTTGGCTAGATCGCTTATATTCGCCTTATTTTCGGTTGTGGGTTTGTCACCTGGTAAAGTCGAAAATTCTTTTTTCACATACACGTCTCATCGTCCATGAGAACCCATGTTCCGTCCAAACCGCATAGAATCTCGTACAATTTTCGCGACCTTGTAACGGAACTATTATATTGTTTTACTGATTGTTTTGGGGCTTTAACTTTTTTTATAGGTCTTCAAATATTGACGGACTTTTGCTCTCTGGACCATAGATGAACTAGTTTTTTTTTTGCCACACCCCGCACCGATAGACTACAATTATTCTTGTAAACAGACACTATTTTCTTCTCATTTTTTTTATTTGAAGGACCGGCCGGGCGTCCACGTTTAAGTAACGATTAACAATATTTCGCACCATCACACGACTTACATTTACCATCTTTCCAACCGCCGCAAAAAATAAATTAGGATTTTCAAGGTTACCTGGGCATTTCTCCAGAAATATGTCTGCGACTCATTCATCTGTCTACATACATTTAGTATGAAAAAGGGCCAGATGAATGAGGTGACCGCAGACATATTTCTGGAGAAATGCCCACCTACCGTTCGCAAAACAGTTTCTCTCCGAATTATTTTATCGCCCTGCATTTTAAACAAATACAGTATCTAACCTGAATTAATTTTGTCAATCGACATATCAAGATATCAGAAACTGAGGTATATTATTAAAAAAAAATCGTTTACCACTCAGTATTTTACTGGTATGCAGTCTCTGTAAAAAAAACTTTTCGGTACGGGCTTTAGATAGAAAACATCCATGACTCGGAAAGAAATACTCGTGCTCATCACACAAATATTTACTTTTACCAAGATTTGAACCCGGGATCTCTAGCTTCGTAGGTGGTGTCACTACCACTAAGCTAAACGTGTCGTCTTTCTAAATGTATGTCCCACGTGGCAGGTGTGTCCCATAAATCCCCGCGACCATTCACCGTCGGCAATCAGTTGTCAGAGGTAGGGGAGAGAACAGCGGCTGCAGCGACTGAATTGAATCGACGCATGCGCGCGCTACCCCTCGCGCGGCGGGACTCGACTTGACTCGAGCTACAAGCGGGGAGCGAGGGCAAAGTATAAAGATAGCTATAATAAAATACCCTATACCAGTACCTCCAGCACAACTGTGACACGCGACTCTTTGTCGCGCGACAAATGCTACCTATTTCTTTCCACTCAATATCGTGTGACAGGTGATGCACTGTCGCGCGAGAAACGAAGTCGCGGCCAGTTATGCTAGACGTACAGGGGTGCCCAAACTTATTTATACTTCGACTTTTTTGTTGTAACAATGATTTCAAAAGTAAGGCCCATCCGAACAGTTCGGAACTATTTTCCCCGTAACAAAAAATGCAGCTATAAAGACTATAAAGACCAGCTGCGCCATGCACGCGCCGCGTGTCACACTGATTTGGCGGTATTTTTACCGCCAAAGCGTTGGAACGGTCTGCGCGCTCGCTTAGCCGTGTCCTTTGTATACTTCAATGGGTTGTAAATTTTTGCGACGCCCTTGTAAACTAAGATACGTGCGGGTCGTTCTAGGTTTAACTTATATGGCGACTTGAATATCCCGTGCGACGCACAGTTTGGGAAACCCTGACCTATACATAATTCAGAAAGGGACTCGGGAATATTTAGTAGTTGCTAGGCCAGTACCTATACTTAACAAGAATATGTGCTTATACATGGTTAAAGGTTAAAATCTCTCGCAATGCTCACGCGGGCACTGGGTATAAAACACATCAACGATGAGGTGACGGTCATTAAAAAAATAATCTACCGGAAAATCATATCTTAAATATAAAACTCGTGATAAGCTTCTTAAAATCGAGCCGACGAAAGTACGTCATTTCATTTTATCATTCTTTTCAGCCTTTATCATGTTATCGCCTATGACTCGTACCCGCGGCGAACCTATGCAACCCGGCTTGGAGTCTCCCCGTAGCTACGGGACCAGTAGGCGCCTAGCGGCGGCCCGTGCGTGTCGCGTTGTGCTCTTCTAACAAACCTCAACAATAACCGACGCAACATCTACGATTTCTCATCCCCATTCGTGATTTCTAACAGTGTCACCACCAAATACAGTTTGAGTGATCATTTTAAACTACCTGTGATTTTCTTTCGAAATTCGCTCAATATGTACTGCAGAGCTCAATGATGAAAAACTGGAGGAACAAATATTGGAAATATAAGTTCAAAGAGGCCAACATCTAAGGTTATCGATATCTGTGTATAAGCATTTACTAGATAGGTTAATAATAGATAGAAAAAATGATTTATAGCACTAAGTTATTGAATAGAATAAGGAGAAGGCCGATAATAGCGATCGCGCTGGCGATTCTTTGTGGAGTGACCATTTTACAGAGCGATCTTTCGCCAGATCTGTACTTCATACACTGGGGCCCTTTGGAGAATACGTCGTGCCATTACATAGAGACTGAGGATACGTTGCCTCGCGCGGATAGCGATGCTTTTCTCCCGCCATCACGCTCGATATTCTTCCACGAAACTTCCTGCAAGGGAGACCTGAACGCGAGACAAGCCTGTGCCGTCGAATCCGCCGCGCGTGCACACCCCGAGTGGCAGATAAATGTGCTGTTCACAGCGCCCGTGCCTCGGCTGAACACCAACAGCTTATCAACATTAAAAAACTACTCGAACGTGAAAATAGCCAGGGTACACGTAGCCAAATACGCGAAAGGCACGCCTTTGGAGTCCCTGGTTTCTGGAGGCGCGTTGAACCGAACCCGCTGGCGTATCTCCCACACTTCAGACGTGCTGCGGTATCTCTCTCTGTACAAGTTCGGGGGTGTGTATCTGGACTTGGACGTGGTGGTGGCGAAGGCGCTAGACCCGCTGGTGAGGAATTGGGCGGCACGGGAGACCGACTGGGCGGTGGCGGCCGGGGCGCTGGCGTTCTCGAGGGATGAGGTTGGCCGAAATATGGCTGAAGCGGCTATACGGTGAGTTGCGGATGATCATACAGGTTTCAGAAAATGACTGCCTTTCCTGTGGACAGTAGGTACAATAGTTAACGGCGTGGGTCATTCATTAAGTTTTTATCTTAAAAGGCCTAGTCGAGCTACACGGTATGTACACGCTTACAAGGGTCCAGCAGGAAAATTAGACGTTTAAAGCCCTTGATTTTGGTGATGTACTATCTACTAACTCGTACTTAAAATTTTAACTTTGACCGTGCGTTAAGTGCGTGGAGCGGAGGCGCCTAGCTACTCACGTTTGAATCAAGCGGTCCTGGATATTTAAGAATGATTATTTCAAGGCTAATTACAAGACAGAGGACTACTTTAGGTACTAGTGAAAAGGAGAACAAAGTAGAAACGCCTGTTAATCATGGGACACTGGGCATTTGTTCAGAGTGCCCAAAGTGAAAGGGCCCTGCAGGGGATAAAGTAGGAATGGCATTTACACTGCCTGGTATTTTTAGTATGAGAAGTTGAGTAGGTAATACTGGGGTAAATACCACTAAGTATTGAAAGCTCCTACTAATACACAGTATCTAATTACCTATGTACCTTACTGGCTATTGGTTTTTCGACCAATAATAAGTAAACAATATGGCTGGCCGGCCGCATAATAGTACATTACTTACCTTGGGCGGTAAAACAAAGAATGTCCCAGATCGCAGGTATTTGACGTCCGAGCCGAAGGCAAGGGCGATATATGTGCGATCTGAGGCTTTCTTTATTACCGCCTGTGGTATCTTATGTGCAAAATTTTACGTCTTCCCCAGGCCAGGAAGTGGAATTTTTAAGCACGCGTAGCGGGTGGTAATTGTTAAACTATACTGGAAATTTTTCTGTTTTAATGTCAGCTGAGCGTTTTCCAAAAAGAATACCGGGGTAGCTACTTTCTCAAAATATGAACTTTTGAGGTTTTTCTGGCTCAGAATCGTTAGTACATTCGAACCTTATACGTAAAAAAAAGTGTCCCAAAATTTGTATGGGATTTTTGTCTTTCCACTAGGCGTCACGTTCATACAAACACTATGCAAAATAGTGACGTAATGGGAAAAAAAAATTGGGACACTTTTTTTACGTACCTATAAGGTTCGAAAGTACTAACGATTCTGAGCCAAAAAAACCTCACAAGTCCATATTTTGAGAAAGTAGCTACCCCGGTATTTTTTTGGAAAACGCTCAGCTGTCAAAAATGAGAAAATAAAATGCATAGAAAATTTTATAAAGGAAGTGCTGTTTTTGTTTTTAACTGGACATTATAATTTATAATAACAACAGTAATTGCCACTTTATGACCATGCAGGAGTGACGTAAGTAAACCTTTTTGTGCACACATAACGTTTTTACCAATTGACGAACTCCTGGATAAAAGTGTGTTGAACTATAGCTTGGCAACTTCGTTGGTGACACTCACCTGTGTGCTTTTTGTTCTGTGCAGCCGTAACTACTTACACAAGTTACCGCCAACACGAACTGCGACCGACGGAGGCAGCCTCCGGAGGCCCCCGTTCATGTTGGCGGTAACTTGTGTAAATAGTTACGGCTGCACATAACAAAAAGCAGACAGGTGAGTGTCACCAACGAAGTTGCCAAGCTATAGGGTGAACTTATCTATCTTATCTGCTTTGGGCGATATGAGGTATTGCCGTCCTTCTCTTACTTCATGGATTAATCTACTGACCTGCAATCACTTTTGTAATGACTTTTATACCAACTCCACAAATATTTGCGTTGCCCGATTACCTAAGTACTTGAGTTGAGGCAAACTATAAAGACGAACAAGTAGTCCAACTGGGCATTTCTCCAGAAATATGCCTGCGACTCATTCATCTGTCTCCATACACTTAGTATGAAAAAGGGCCAGATGAATGAGGTGACCGCAGACATATTTCTGGAGAAATGCCCAACTGCGGCCGTTTAGGAGCGGAGCGCGCGACACGTACCTATTTAATTTACACAGATAGCACGTCTGTGTGAGTGCGAGCCATACTGGAGCATTCTTACGCATTCTTATTTCTTAGCTTGAAGAAAACTTACTCTATTATACTGATATGATAATACAGTAATATTTCTTCCTGCAAAAGGTACATGCGCACTTGAATGTGTGCGCATCGTGTACGAACGCACTACAAACAAAGAAATAAGAATGCGTAAGCACAATTACAGCCGCTAACAGAGAGAGATGGAGAAACATTGTGAAAGCAGCGACTACAACCGTGTTGGGACCGTATATGAGTCTTATTATGGATACTATATTAAACCATAGAGACCCATTGATGGGGATTGTTTAACAACCGGCCCGCAACAAATTAATTGCCTAGGTTCAATTCTAGTTAAAGTTAATAAGTTGATTATATAAATATGTTTATCTGCTTCGCTTTTATTATTTAGTTACTCCCCTTTGCGACACACAACTCAACCCTTAGAAAGCATATCAAGTAGATTAATTGTTCATGAATCATACCTTGAACGAAGTGTCAGCGGCCACAGCAAGAATCGACTCGGTGAATAATTTGGCAGGCTCAGTCGATACGCGCCATTGTGCTATTTCTATTGCTGACACCAGCCATCTGTTAAAAGAAATTTGACAATTGATTCCAATTGGAATCACTAAATTACCGCATCTTTTATGTGTGTATCGATGCTTCCCTTGTACACAATGAAACATAGTAATTTGTAAACACTAAAATTTACTTGCCATGTGAATAGAATAGAAATATGGTTCAGCCAGTATTGGTGGACTAATACAAGTCCTCCAATTGCACACAAGGGTGTGAGTGGCGTGAGGCTTCGTCAAGCACTCGTGATCATTGGAGAGGTTGGCCATATCCACAGACAAGGAAGCACGGGCTCTGAAGAACCACCACATGCATACATATCCTGTCATACAAATAACCACAGTCAGGGAAGCACGGGTTCTGAAGAACCACCACATGCATAACCTGACATACAAGCACGGGTTCTGAAGAACCACCACATGCATGTATTAGGACGCAGAGCCCGTCAATTTGCCGTTACGTACTCACAGGGAGCCGGCACCATTTGATTGTCTTCACAAGAGAGACAATCGCGCGCATAGAATTACCTCTCCTAATCAAGCCTTTAGGTAAATAGAATGGATCCGTTCTACCCCTTGAACCAGTGACTACTTGAAAAATTGCTAGTTCATCAGCTCAGCGAGTTTCGCGACCAACAACACCTCAACGTAGTTTACAACAAGGATATTAATATAACTACAAAGAAACATCGATAAATGGCGGCTTGCCCATCTACTTAGCTTTTGTTTGGTGCGTAGAGTCGATCCCCTCGATGCGGCGCCGACACTTCCTCATAATCACTTAACACTTAACTTTGAGATTAGCACAGTACTATTACAACCGTGTATGATATACTATGACGTTGTTGCATATGCGATTTGCAAGTTTTGCGACTTACTATGACACATTAAAACTTATTCAAAGTCACATGGCGCCACTTACCATTGACAGAATAGAGTTACTCGGTAAGTGTTGCTATATACAAAATCATCGGTACATGTTGCCATGTACAAATCGCGAAGCTGCCTTCGCGACACACCCGCCTCGCGAGCTGCTTAATTTATAGTTGTCATCAAATCACGAGTCCATTTGCGGATTTTTTCCAGAGCCTGGACTGCAGCGGCTCTACGTTGTTTCTCATCTCTTGGATTTTCATCTGATTCATTATTACTTTGAGTTTCGTCATCAGAATCATACAAATTTTGCTCTTGTGTCAATCTCATGTCTTCATCTAAGTTAATGTCTATTAGCTTCTCTCCCGTGTCTAAATTGGTGCTGTGCCTTTCATCGTGGTCTTCATTATCAATTTGAACTTCGTTCCTTTTTTCTTCAGAACTGCTCTCTAGGCTTTCTCTATTTTCAGGTAGTACTTGAGGTAGTTCATTGATGTCTATATCTGCACTTTCAATTCTGGCTGTTGTTTGCCTCTTGTCATTTAGATAACCTTGCGTTTCCTGTTCTTCAACCTCCAACGGATAGAGATGTGCTATAGATCTCGTGAATATGTTGTTCCCAACCTTTACACGAGCTACTCTACACAAGTTATCCTTGCCCATTATGACTTCAACAATCTTTCCTACCTTCCAACCTTCACGATTCTTGGTTTCACCTTTAATCTGCACTACATCTCCTATTTGAGGAATTTCGTTGATTTTTACTCTTGCTTGCTTAGGTGAATTTCCATATCGTTCTCTGAGACTCAACAGATAGCGATTGATGAACATTTCCTTGTACTCGTCCATGATCTTATTTCCTCGTTTCCATCCTTCTATCAGTCGTTGTTTGATCGCTGAATTTGAGAATGGTAGGTGATGCATGAGTACTTGTACGTTCAAACATCTTCCTGGCGTCAAGAAGTCAGCGGGTTTCAAGACATGGTCTATATCTGATCCTACATATGTCAGAGGTCTCGTATTGACCACTGCTTCAACTTCTTTAATGATTGTCAGGAGTTGATTGTCTTCTAGCATATGTTTTGCCAGCGTTCGTTTCAAACAGTGTTTTACTACTGCTACCAACCGCTCATATGTACCTCCATGCCATGGTGCTAACTGGGGAATGAATCTCCACTTGATCTTTTCATTCAACGCTCCCTCTTCTGTCATTACTTCGGCTAGTAGTCTAAATTGAGGTGCATTGTCTGTCAAGATCAAGCTCGGATTTCCTCTTGTGGCGATGAAACGTCTGAACGCCATCAGACATTCGTCCGTAGTTAAGTCTTTGACTATCTCTAAATGTATTGCTCTTATCACGAGGCATGTAAATAGACAAATCCACCGTTTCTTTAGACCATTTTCTGTTCTTATTAGCATCGGGCCAAAATAATCTGCACCGACGTAAGTATATGCTGTAGTATAATTTACTCTCTCTATTGGTAGCGCAGGTGTTTTTGGTAGAGCATATGGTCCTCCACTATGTTTAATACATTTCGCACATTTGCTTAGTGTTTTTTGGACTTGTGCTCTCCCTTTAGGAATCCAATACTTTTGCCGTATAAGGCTTAAAGTATGTGGTACACCAACATGATGATTTTTCTCATGAGTTTCCATAATTACTCTTTCCGTGAACTCGCAGTTCCTAGGAAGTAATATGGGATGTTTCGCATCATAAGATAGATCAGAATGCGTGAGTCTGGTTTCGCATCTTAAAATCCCGTCTGAATCTATAAACAGTCCAAGATTATGAGACAAATGTGTTTTCTTTCCTTTAGACTCTTCTGTGAACATTGTTTGTTGTAATTCCTTTATTTCCTGTAATTGCGAATTCAAACTTTCATCCGGTATTGATCCTCCTGTTTCTGATGACTCTTGTTTATCATCATTAGTAACTTCTGTGTCCAACAGACCCTCCCCCGACAGAAGAAGAGTAGTGTTTGGTTGGCGTTGAGGCCAATCCCTTTGATCTTGTGATAAGAATTCTGGTCCTGATAACCATTTGCTTCTCTCTTCTTCTGACGTTGAAGGTCTGGTCGCTACATCAGCAGGGTTAAGACCGGATGGAACGTGTCTTATGATGAGATCTTTATTTTGTTTTATTTCTTCCAATCGTTTGGTTACAAATGGTTCAAGCAATTTGTCTGAGTAATACCAATCTATGACTATTTGGCTGTCCGTCCATAATGTTACTTGCGTTATGTTCAGTTGTAAGAATTTAAGTACATATCTTATGAGTCGACTTCCAATTAGCACTCCTAGTAATTCTAAGCGTGGGATCTTCAAGTTGTCTTGATCTTTAATAGGAACCAAGCGTGATTTTCCTATTACAAAGTTGACTTTGTTTTTCTGAACTAGGTAAATCACGGCTGCGTAAGCTAGTGTGGACGCATCTGTGAAGCAGTGAATTGCTGCTTCTTTGTCCTTAGGTGCAGTGATAGTTCTTGGTAAGCATATCTTTTCAATTAGTTCCATCTCTTTCAATATAGTGTCCCATTTCGGAAGTAGATCTTTTGGTATTGGAGCATCCCATTTGATACGTCTTTTCCATAGTTCTTGTAGGAGTAATTTTGCTGACAACATGATTGGTACACTGAATCCACAAGGATCATAAATGGCTGCCATAGTTTTTAGGATACCTCTTTTTGTATGTTTATTGTTCTTGTTGACTTTGGCTTTTAATTGCAATACATCATTATCCAAGTTCCAGTGTAAACCTAATGTCTTTACTATTGTATCCCTTCCGGTGTCAGATATTTGTTCGATGAAATCTTTAGAATTAGAACTCCATTCGCGTAGATTCATTGATATTTGTGCAAATAGTTCTTTACTTTCTTTATAGAGTTGCATGGCTTCTGTTACTGTTTCCGATCCTGTGAGTAAGTTATCCACATATAAATCCGCTGCTAGTTGTTTAGCATGATTATTGTCTGACCTGCGTAGGTGATGCTTCACAGTCGCGTTTAGCAAGAACGGGCTCGATATTATCCCAAATGGGACTCTTGTAAACCTTAGATGTATAAGGTTGTTTTCCGAAATCGGCCTATTTATGTCCTTTAACCACAGGAATCGGGTAACATCTCTGTCATTTTCATGTAACCCTATTTGAAGAAATGCTTTTTCTACATCTGCAGTTATACCTATAGTATGACATCTAAATTTGATGAGTAATCCTGTCAGGTCTTCTAGTAGCATTGGTCCACAATACAAGCATTCGTTAAGGCTCTTATTACCTTTTGTCTTCGCCGAGGCATCATAAACAATTCTAATAGATTTCCCCGGAGCTGATACAGCGTGATGAGGAAGGTAATGTATCGGATGGTTCTTAGTTATGATGTCAGGCACTTGTTCGATTATTCCTTTAGCCAATTGATCTTGTAAGGTCTGATCATATGCTTGCAGTGTTTCCGCTTCTATGCGTTTCAGTAGACCTACTAGGCGTCCATACGCTAGTCCTAAGTTAGTCTCGAGGCTTGGTTGGAATTCCTTCCATGGCCAACTGACATAATATCTCCCATCTTCAAAAGTGGTATTATCATTAAAATGTTTTATGGCTTCATCTTCACGATTAGCGTTCGGAGAGTCCGTTATTCCAATAGATTCTAAATCCCATAATGCTTTCACATTACCATTGTCCAGTGGTATGTCTGGTTCAGTTAATCTAGTCTCATATGATGCTTGAAAGTATGTAAGTACTGACAAATCATCTCTTTGTTTATTCTTGGTTTTTCCTGAAAGTATCCATCCTAGATCTGAATTTACCAAGTAAAGGTTTTCTTGTATTTGTATCTTCTCTGAGGATATAAGTGAATGATAATAATCATTTCCTATAAGGATATCTATCCGGTCGTGAAGAGATCCATCATCAGCGAGTGGATATTCGTCTCGATGTTTCCATTCAGCTAGTTCACGACTATAAGAACAGATACCTTGTGTAATGGAAGATACAACGTTCGCGAATATGACCTTCTGTTTATTTGTTATCGACTGGATGTTCAGTTTGACCAACGGACTATCTATTTCTTGAGGTGTTTCTGAGCCGAAGGTGAATATCATAAGATGATTATCTTCCTCTGTTTTCAGGTCAAGTTTTACGGCAGTATCTTGAGTAACATAGCTTCTTTGGCTCCCGGAGTCCATCAGTACTCTGCATTTCAACGTGGTATTGTCTGGTCCTTGAACATTGACAATAGCAGTTTGTAATATGGTAGATCCTCTTTCGTTGACTTGCAGTGTACTGGTAGACTCGTTCCTCTGCCGTGTTCTTTTATAACACAGTGCTGTATTATGATGTCCTCTTTTGTTACAATGTTGACAAACTCTATACTTCTGATTACAGTTCAAAATCGTATGACCAATACGAAAACAATTATAGCATCTGTTGACTAATTTTGGTTTCCTTTGACCTACAGTTTTGTAGGTGGTACAATCGTCATTTAAGTGGTCTCCATTACAGAAGATACAAAATAGCTTCCTTTTCTTGTTTCTGAAACCTTGATTAACCCTTTCATCCTTGGAATTAAACATCCTTTTTCTAGTATCTTGTGTTCTATTGAAGGCTGCCACGTTAGGTTTAAATCGTTTATTGTGATTCCTCATATCATTAGGTTTCTGCATCCTGGTTTTATTTCTTATTCTCTCTTCCTTTACATGGAGTGTCTCTGCAGTAAAATTAGTATCCTCTCTAGTACCCTTTTCATAAGTCTTCTTTGCATCTTCTCTTGCCTCCAGTATGACATGTAATTGTTTCCTTATTTCATCGACAGTGTTGTTGCTTAGCTTTAACTTTAACTCATATATGACATTTTCAGGGAACTTCTCCATTATGAGGGATCTAAAATTATTATGTTCAATGTTCTCACCGAGTGTATTCAACACCCGTAAGTGTCTTTCAATCTCATCGAGAGTCTTGGTACACTCCTCTTGCCTTTCTGCTCTTTTAATTTTATATAGTGTTGAGTAATGAGCGTCTACTATCTTCGCTTTATCACCATACCTATCCTTCAAAGTCGTTACAGCAATTTTATAATTATCGTTGGTGGTCTCTAATCCTTCTAAAATGGTTTTGGCTTCACCTTTTACTGAAGCTTTCAAGTATAATAATTTATCTACATCTTTCAGTTCTCGTTGGTCGATATTCGAGCTGAATTGGTCCCAAAATTGACTCCATTGAAGTACGTCTCCCGAAAATGTTGCTAACTGAAGTTCAGGTAATTTTCCTCTTTGAGCACCTTGGCTTGAGTTAGATGAAACAGCTTTATCCCTTTTAAGTTGTATTCGCGTATTCAATTCTGCTAATGCTTCATCTCCTTCCAACTGGTCCGTTGTCATGTCAGATATTTCATCCGCATTATGTGAGGTAGATGAATTGAAGTATTGATATAATTCAGTATTAAATCTGTTGAGTATCGCCTGTAGTTTAGATGATATAATTCTGGCTTGTTCCAGATCACCATCAGTCCACGGGCACAAATTGCATAGATCACCATTAGTCCACGGACACGAAGTACAGAGAAGCTAGCTCCCGTGATCTATTATTTTTGACACAAATTTTCTCAACCTGTTCAGGTATATTTCGTCCATTATTATGAATTAATTGATTCAGTCAATTAATCGTCTGAAATTGTTTTGATTATTCAATAATATTAACACAAGACAAGATAAGACAAGACTAAGATTAAGACCATACCAGTCTTGTGCATGTGCATATACAAATGCATGTACAAATAAGAAATGTATTTCCTGTTTGTACATCCAATAATCATTATTAATGAAGACAACATGTGTTGTGATAAGATAAAATACCATTTGCCATAATTGTTTATGTTAAACGAACAACACACAATTATAACAAATGTCTCCGACACACTTGGACAGAATTATTGCCTTAAAACAAAAATATAATATCGGTTCATATTCTTTAACTGACTATAACCAACAGACAAATCACTAGTAACATCAAATTGCATCTCAATGTTATTTGCTCTGCATAGGACATTAATTACTTATGGTCATACAATTCTACCGAAGCAGTTAAGACTTCATTTTAGGGTAGTACACAAAATAAACACCGGGCTCCATGTTTATTTACCAACAGACCATAAGATTGTCATAATAAATTAGATAACAATGCTATAAGTTCCATTTCCGATAAACCTTTAGCATATCTCCCAAATACACATCATGTGTGAAGCAAACAACATGACTTATTTAATGATGCATAAGTAAACGATATGTCTACTATAATTATGTGATTTACCAAATAGTTTAACCATAATTTGTCTGTTCTCACATTCATGTTACCATTGAAGTTTCAATTCAACCAAGTATCATATCTCATGACATTTAAACATGACCTGGGTGTCATTTTTCATCAAATGTACATAAATTCACATACCTTATTTGGTATCATATGCGTCTGTTTGGGTAGATCGAACTGCGTCGATTCTCAGCGGGCTTCCTTGTTAATCCTAGTAAACAAACACAATTATGATATAACAATGGAATTAATGGTTCCATACATGACCTAATAATACTAGATTCATAGTGGTTTGAACAAAACCAAATCGAACCAAACATCAGATTCTGATGTTTTATTTTGTCGTCCATAATTTTCTTTATTAACGATTACATACATCGTTAATAGTAATCTCTTTGGTCACGTAATTTTTCGGTTATGCCGGTGACTTGTTTATCTCTCATGAGATTTGAAAATATGCTTGTTCCATATACTTTTCAATCGTAAAAATATTAGCATATTCTCATGTATAACATAATATCATTCTCACCTGATACTTATTGACGTAATTCAGTATCTTATTCGTAGTTTTTCACACGTTTCACCAGCGAAAGTATTCACTTTTACTTTTGAAATAATTACGCAGTTGTTCCGTAGCGCGATACCCTTTGAGAATGACCGACAAACACCACAACGCTGTCAACAAACAAATACGTATAAAATTGGAAGCATCTTCCAATTTCCGCACTTATAATTAATTTACGGATGTTAATTGTCTTAATCGTATAATAATTATCAGTAAATTAATTAATTTGTCGCGTTTAATCGCATATGCAACGTAATTTATTTCGTGAACGAGTTTATGTATGACGCAATCTTCTACGCAGTTTACAAAACAAAACTCGTTTGCTGCGTTTCATTCATATTCGCCCTCTGCTGTCCGATAGCGAAACTATTTTCCGTAAGTCGATATGTCCAACTGATACTTAGTCGATTTTCAGGAACATTCCTTATTCATATTTAAGGTTTTCTCATGAAAACGCCCCCTGTGGGTGAGTAGCGAAACTATCGTCATGTACTTTTCCATGACGTATCGGTATCCTTTCTTTGTACACTAGACGACGCCATCTGTAATCGAGTTGCGTAACTACTTAGCTACGTCTGCTGCGTTCCACAGAGTTGGTGGCTCTGTTTCGCTTCTTCCTTCATTCTTCTACTTAGTTCGGCTATTCGTCACGCGATGTCGCTTATAGTCATTGTCGTACGTTTCATTTTATTTTTATAATATAATATAAGTACATCATAATTTACAAACATTTCTCAATTTACATGATATAATATTCATAGGTTGATTCCTGAACAATTCTGACATTTTTGCTTTCCCTGGTCGAGATGTATTACGCTTTTAATTCCAGCTATTTAACTTCACCAAGTTTGTTGGGACCGTATATGAGTCTTATTATGGATACTATATTAAACCATAGAGACCCATTGATGGGGATTGTTTAACAACCGGCCCGCAACAAATTAATTGCCTAGGTTCAATTCTAGTTAAAGTTAATAAGTTGATTATATAAATATGTTTATCTGCTTCGCTTTTATTATTTAGTTACTCCCCTTTGCGACACACAACTCAACCCTTAGAAAGCATATCAAGTAGATTAATTGTTCATGAATCATACCTTGAACGAAGTGTCAGCGGCCACAGCAAGAATCGACTCGGTGAATAATTTGGCAGGCTCAGTCGATACGCGCCATTGTGCTATTTCTATTGCTGACACCAGCCATCTGTTAAAAGAAATTTGACAATTGATTCCAATTGGAATCACTAAATTACCGCATCTTTTATGTGTGTATCGATGCTTCCCTTGTACACAATGAAACATAGTAATTTGTAAACACTAAAATTTACTTGCCATGTGAATAGAATAGAAATATGGTTCAGCCAGTATTGGTGGACTAATACAAGTCCTCCAATTGCACACAAGGGTGTGAGTGGCGTGAGGCTTCGTCAAGCACTCGTGATCATTGGAGAGGTTGGCCATATCCACAGACAAGGAAGCACGGGCTCTGAAGAACCACCACATGCATACATATCCTGTCATACAAATAACCACAGTCAGGGAAGCACGGGTTCTGAAGAACCACCACATGCATAACCTGACATACAAGCACGGGTTCTGAAGAACCACCACATGCATGTATTAGGACGCAGAGCCCGTCAATTTGCCGTTACGTACTCACAGGGAGCCGGCACCATTTGATTGTCTTCACAAGAGAGACAATCGCGCGCATAGAATTACCTCTCCTAATCAAGCCTTTAGGTAAATAGAATGGATCCGTTCTACCCCTTGAACCAGTGACTACTTGAAAAATTGCTAGTTCATCAGCTCAGCGAGTTTCGCGACCAACAACACCTCAACGTAGTTTACAACAAGGATATTAATATAACTACAAAGAAACATCGATAAATGGCGGCTTGCCCATCTACTTAGCTTTTGTTTGGTGCGTAGAGTCGATCCCCTCGATGCGGCGCCGACACTTCCTCATAATCACTTAACACTTAACTTTGAGATTAGCACAGTACTATTACAACCGTGTATGATATACTATGACGTTGTTGCATATGCGATTTGCAAGTTTTGCGACTTACTATGACACATTAAAACTTATTCAAAGTCACATGGCGCCACTTACCATTGACAGAATAGAGTTACTCGGTAAGTGTTGCTATATACAAAATCATCGGTACATGTTGCCATGTACAAATCGCGAAGCTGCCTTCGCGACAAACCGGACCAAACAATCCATAACCGCGACCACTCTGTAAAAGAGTGCCGACTGAGAAGAAGCACAGTTGCTTGAGGTGATTCGAGTCGGTCGGTTCTCCATATAAACAAAAACAGGGTCAGAATCCGCTTCCACGATACCAACCATAATAGTTGGAATGTGTTTCATTTTATAGGTTGACACATTTTGTCTGCGCGAATTAACATGAGAAGTCTCAAAAAAATCAACGCCATTTATGAGAGTTTGCATACTGGTTCTGGTAGATAAGCATTCTTTTAAGAGGCCTTAGATGTTTGAGACCCTGATCGATTTAGGCATTTTTTTTCGAAAAACCCATTTTCAAGCTGGATAACGAAAAGGATCGTCACAAAGCTGATGTCGCGGACTTCCGAGTTTCATCAAGCGCCGTCATACTTCCCAATTACTATTTGGACAGTAGTGCTACGACCGCCCCGGGTGCCACAGCGAACCGCATGTCATATGCCGGTGGGGGCGGCTGCCGAATGCACTCCCAACCGGGTAGGCTGACCAGTACCTCTAGCACAACTGTGACACGCGACTCTTTGTCGCGCGATAAATGCTACCTATCTCTTTCCACTCAATATAGTGTGACAGTGACAGGTGACGCTCTGTCGCACGAGAAACGAACTCGCGGCCAGTTATGCTAGACGTTACCCCCGGGCGAAAAATCCAAAAGTAGACCTTTTTTACTAACGCCGCCCCGGGTTGCGGGGCCGCCCTGGCACCAACTCAACTAGTCTTTTTTACTTTGTTTATTGTCCAATAAAGTTTAATTAAATAAATAAATGTCTCATAGTGGTCATACCGGCAATAACGCAAGGTCGATGAGTACCTACTATGAACGTGATTAGTCATCGAGGTGCATCATGCTGCCCTAGTACCTACTTGACTAGTTAACTATGCGGTTCAATGTCGTTCTAATATACTAATCCAAAGTAATGTTATACATGCGAAATCTATTTGTTATCTATTTACGGTTAAGGGCCTATCACATTTGCGATTTGCGGGCGAGTTTCCATACAAAACTAGCGACATTTGTATGGAACTTCGCTTCTAACTCGCCCGCAGCTCGCTCGCAAGTGTGATAGGGCTCTAAGGCACTTATCCCACCGCCGGCGAGTAAGCGAGCAAAATTGGGCGAGTAACAGTTCATTGCGAACAGTTCATTCTAAATCAGATAAAATTTGGTATGGAGATGGTTTGAGCGCCATCTTTAGCATCATTGGAAACTAAAGCCACAGTACATCAGCAGTCATTTTTCTTTATACAAAAGATACATCGCGCTCTGTGTGCGCGCCGTGTACGAACGCACTAGAAGCAAAGTTTTAAGAATGCTCCAGTATGGATCGCACTCACACAGACGTGCTATGGCGCGTCTGTGCGAATATGTGTCGCGCGCTCCTAAACGGCCGAAGTTGGACCAGTACGTCTAGCATAACTGGCCGCGACTTCGTTTCTCGCGCGACAGAGCATCACCTGTCACTGTCACACTATATTGATTGGAAAGAGATGGGTAGCATATCTCGCGCGAGAAAGAGTCGCGTGTCACAGTTGTGCTAGAGGTACAGTTCGTCTTTATACTTCACTAAAGCTTTAATTAGGTACTAAATTACTAGATATACCTATCTTTGTGGCGTTTAGGAACTTCTCATGTTATTTATTTCAACCAAAGTTGATGTCGTTATTTGTAGATTCTTAAGGCTCTTTAATTTTGTTTGGAGAATAGTACTATTCGATTCATCTTAATTTAGTGTTTGAAGATATTAAGCGTCTCATGCAAATAAATTTCATTTCATTTCATTTCATTTCATTTCATTTCATTTCATTTCATTTCATTTAAGTAAATGAGGAATTCTGGGGAATATTTCTGAGGTGGAAATGCTTTCATCACAAAAACGATTCAGCCTCTGGAATGTCGAATCATCCCACGTCATATACTCTTTATTCTTTACTAGCATTTACCCGTGGCCGCGTTGTTCCCGTTATTATCCCAATCCCAAGGGAACTCTTTACCGGGATATAAAGTATCCTTTGTTTCATCAAGTCACGACTTGCTCTACTTGTATGCCAAATTTTAGCTCAATCCATTCAGTCGTTACAGCGTTATTCAAACAACCAATCATCTTCACTAACATCACATCTATAATATTACCTAGTAGGATTCGTCACCATCGGTATTTAAGATGGTACATATCAAATGGACCCTGTGAAGGCATGGCAATGTCTTAACTACTATATAATATATGTATATATATATATATATATACATCAGTGGCGTGGCGTAAAAGATAGCCTTGGGCAAGCCGGTGCAGATTTGGCTTACATTTTCCTTAAGAGCAGTAGAATAAGGTAGTCAAATGCCTGATTAGGCAAGCCGGTAGGAATCGAGTTCTTTGGACGCCACGCCACTGATATATATACCCTTCTTAACTCAATACGTTGTAAAAGTATCGATCCTTCATCCTTCCATTACCTTCTATGAGTGGAAAGATTACTAAATTGCTTTAATTACGAGACAGAGCCTTGAGAATAATCGATACGAATAAAAGCTATCGATCATATCTAGGTACCTACGCGGCGACAGAACGATTTAGAACTTACATACAAGGACGTACATAAAAGAGAAGGGGGGGTGTGAATAGTAAAATTATGTTTCGTGCTCGTTACGCTCGCGTTTTCATCTGCTTGGGGTACTTTTTGTCGAGATCCATAAAGGACAGGGCCAGGGCTAACGAGCGCGCAGACGATTCCAACGCGTTGGTCCTAAAATCAGTTTTAGGCAGGGCTCGAAACCTGTATTTTGCAAAAACCCCGAAATAGCCCAATGTTTTGAATTATTTTATGCTTTTTATGTTGAGCTCAGTAATGTAATGTATTTAAGTTATGATTTCGAATTATGAGATTGTCTGGGTTAAAAAACGAAATAATAAACCAAAGAACGATAAGAACGGAAAGAGTACCGGTATTTTTGTATGAAGCAAATACCGGTTTCCCGAGCCCTGGTTTTAGGAACAATGTGGCAGTGGGACGCCCAGCGCACAGCGCAGCCGGACGTTATAAAAATGTCTAATTGCGTGGTAAAAGACTCCATTTACTGTTACATATACCTATAGACCCGGGTGGATTTTCGTCCGCGACATCGAAAATCGACCCACCCGAACTGTACGGAAAGCCCTATCCTTACTTTTGAAATCATTGTCGAGATCCCTGCAAATTTGTGTGGCGTTTTAATCTATTAGGTAAGCAAAATCAGCAGGGATTCCGACAAAAATGTAACCACAGAAGGTTTAATTAAACGCTCGATTTATGACCCATCTAAATACCTACCTACGTGTCATACATAAATATTAATTATAGGTATAATAATAAAACATGCAAACTAATCTATAAATGTCTCTGGGTGTAGGTACGCTTTGTCTATCTCTGTACGTTAGGTATATTTTATTTTCTTACATTATATACATACGAAATTATAAGGTCCCCAACTGAAAACAAAATAAAATAAGTATACAAAGAAAAATTGTGTCGAGATACATTCAACCCTCCGCTCCCCCCACCCCTTCTACATCTACGTGCATGAATTACCTACCGAGCTATGTCACTTTGCAGCTGTAGTGCTTCCTACGAGGCAGGGAAGCGAGGAAGGGGTTACATTGATCTGAAACAATAAAATGAAAGGCTTCTGGGGCGTAGCAATTAGTTTTATTACTTAATCTCTTATTCTCATTAATTGTTCTCAGTATTCTATTTTCTATATGCACTGGGCCTTGGCCTGGTCGAGTATCTTCCTCCACTCCAGTCTATTCTTGGCGAACAGCAATCGCTTTAAGATCTTTCCCAACGCCATCCAACCATCGAAGTTTCGGCCTGCCGCGGTTACGTTACGACGGCCGTCCAGTTTGCCGTCAAGTAAGTAACTTTAATTGGACTCTAGTTACATCCATTCGCGCTAAGTGTCCAGCCCAACGAAAGCGATCACATTCGGCTCCCCGAAGAGGTCGTAAAGCTCGTGGTTGTATGATGAATTTGTATGTGTGCTGAATTTTGCTGCCCCTGGGAATTTGGTCTTGGTCTCTACTCTCTAGTGACCCTAGTGTAAATCCAGCGCTAAATGCACTGTAAGAATTTCCAGTACCTAACTATGATGAGAACCGTCTTTCAACGTCTTATAACTCGTTATACCTCGGAACTATAAATAACGCGGTTTGAAAGATGTAGGTAGCCTTGCGACAGACGTGGACAGACTGTTCTCTCCTGATGAGCGGACCGTCACCCCACCGCCGGCTAGGAAGCGAATAGCTATAGACTGTTTTCTCGCTCAAGAAACGTATAAATAGGTACATCCCATACAAATAAAGAAGATGCATGTGGGTCATTCTCATTTTTGTGCAGTTAGTCACTACCGTGGCTTTAATTGCTCTTACTAAACGTTCGACCTAACCGTCATAATATCATAATAACGTCCACCGTAGTGACATCCACGGTAGTGACTATGTGCACAAAAATGAGAATGACCACTCGTTGCACTTGCACAAAAGCTGTTATCGCTCAGCGATGCTTGCTTGTCATAGCACTCGCCGAGTTCTCTTCGTCGTCGTACATACGGAATAATCGCCCGTTGCAGTCGCACACTCGCTTACAGCCCAGTGACAAAGCTATCGCTCGCTTTTCGCTGCTCGCCAACACATTTCTGGCTTACTCTACTCGTTCCTCGCTGATCGTCGGCAGTGCCGACAGTGCCGTAATAGTTATAGGTAGTTGACAGCAGAGGATGCGGAAGCGGAACCATAATTAATATTTTATAGTTTTTGCGTGATGCGCGTACAAGGGCCAAAATTCTTTTTAGTGCTTAAAATAAAGATGAAACTTTATAGACACTTTTACCAGATTGTAGATGTCTCTTAATATTTTTAGTGCAGTTTTACGTTAGTTCTCAACCAGGCCTCAATGTTTATTATGAATTATTTTATTTCTCTCTTAAAGTCTCATTTATTACTCGAATTAACACTGCGTTACCTACAGGGGCCCGTTTCACGAAGCTACAAGTTACAAATTACAAGCGGAAGTCTCTTTTCAATACCTTTTGATAGAAAGAGACTTCCGCTTGTAATTTGTAACTTGTAGCTTCGTGAAACGGGCCCCAGGTAGTCCCCGTGCCGCCTCCAATTTAGTGGTCACTCCGTTACCAAAAAAATGATTTCTATATTCATAGCCCACATCTTTCTGCAAAAGTTATCATTCAGGGTGAGCGTATGCTATTCTGGATTACAAAATAATATGTTTTTTGGATATTACACTAACGGGTAAGAAATTATTAGTTAAAATGTAAAAGCGACGTTTTTATTAGGCATCAAAAAGAATTTTGTCCCACAAACATGATATCTCTACGAGTTTGTTACAATTTATAGATCATACTCACCAGCTGTTACCTTTTTGATTGCCTACGGTTTCTGAACGCATTTTAGATAAAATAAATTAAATTGTATGGAAGAGTGAAATTTTAAATAATGCATTGAGTATTGCATTGTCTTTGTGTGATAACGACAGGAAAAGTTGACGGATGGGGTCGATAACGCAGCACGCGACCGCGACGTTTCGTCACACACAGTCACCCGTGCAGTCATCTATACTATAAAGCTCCGTTTCCACCAGAACTGTGCGATGTAGCGGAGCGCTGTGCGAGGAAAAATCCACCAATGCCGGGCCTCGCACGTTCATTGGTAGATTTTTTAACGCAGCTCAAGACCAGCATTTACTTATCAATTGCATAAACTATACTATGATCAATTACCTATTAGCCATCACACTAATATTATAAATGTGAAAGTTTGTGAAGATGTTTGTTACTAAATAACGAGGTAACAACTGGATGGACACAGCTGAAATTTGGCATGCAAGTAGATCAAGTCCTGGATCAAAACATGGGATCAGTTATATCCCGGTAAATAGTTCCCTTGAAATAGTAACGGGAACAATGCGGGGCGAAGCCGTGGGTAAATGCTAGTTAAGAATATTTGCATTATTTATGTGTCTCGCCGCACGCATGACAAGAACTGACTAAGTACACAATATTTCTCATTTCTTCACGTAAATTATCTCTTTTCTAATAATGACCGCGACTTGGTCTGAGCATAATAAGTATTTTATATTTTTAAATCCTTTACTTCAGACATTATTGATTCCACATACAATTCATCTTCCTTTTCACCTTTTTAAGGAACGATATCCGAGGAGATATACACAGTTACTTTTGCGTTTATAATTAGTTTAGATGTTTCCCAACATCCGCATCCGGATCTCGTGTATTTAAATATACTCTTGGCACCCACGGATGCAAAAAAACGCATCCATTACATCCCTAATACAAAAAGCCAAACTGCCAAGCAAGCATTGGTTCTACGACGGACGCCATACACCTGCTGCTCTTATATGTATACTGTGGCTGTGTAACTTCTATAACCGATTACAGGTGGCGTTAGCAATTGAAGCGATATAAAATAAGTGAGGGGGAGAGAGAACCCCCTAATTAGAGCTAGCTACAGCTAGCTAGTCATCGCCCCATAAAAATGAGTTCCCTGTGTTTTTCCTCTTTGTCTAAGTAAGTGTTGGTTAATAATAAAACCGGACAAGTGCGAGTGGGACTCGCCCACTGAGGGTTCCGTACAAATATTAAAGTAGGTACCCTATAAATTTTGATTCTGTTAGTAAAGAGAATACTACCCGCCGCGGTACTTAACCGTCTTCTGTTTTAGTCATGATGGGATGCGACGCAAACGTAATCTTCTCATCCATTACAGTATGCTATTAGAAAATGAGATAAATAGCCCGGTCGTGTTCGAGTCTATCAGTTTCTTTTCTATATGGCTCAGAACTGTACGCGAATAGGTGTTCGGCGCCGCTTGCGGCTGCTGTTCGCGCTCCCGGCGGGCGCGCGCGCAATGTTCCGACACCTAGAGCCCTCGCTTTTTTTTACTGACTGTCGTAAAAATCGGACTAAGTAGGTGGAAACCGTGACGTTCCCTGGGATCGAACCAGGTCGCTTGGTCCGGACCACCTTGAGGTTTTCCCGATTGCTTATGTAGAGTGTGTCAATTAGGGATGTAACGAATATCGGTTTTTGAACATTCGCGAATGCGAATGCGAATACGAATAATCAACGTTGATATTCGCGAATGCGAATGCGAATACGAATATTGGTTATAAAATTTTATAATACTAGAAATAAACAAAATTAATAACTGAAAATTCAATACTTCATTTTCAATTGCGATTAACTTAAATTTAATTCAGTTTTGCAATAAAATAAGTAATTGAAGTTTAAGTTGGAATAATTCGTCAGCTAAAGATAATGATTTTGCATTTTCATTTTATTTTGGTACTGATCTAACAGAGTTTTTAATTTCTCATTGATAGTTTCGAAATCCGACTCGGACTTGGCCGTATTTTTTTCTTTTCCATGAATTTTTGGATGTAAAATGCACCAAAAATATTCGCAATATATTAGCATCCAGTTTTGCGAATACGAATGCGAATGCGAATATTGAAAATCTTGCGAATATTCGCGAATACGAATGCGAATACGAATATTCGTTACATCTCTAGTGTCAATTGCACTAACGCGAATTTTAGTTGCCGATTCGCTAAACCTAACCCAGCTAAGAAGACTCCGGCAAGAAATTTAGCTGAGCCCGAGCAAGGTCGGAGTGAAGTTCATCCAGGATGAATCCAAGGTCAGAGTGAAGATCATTGTGTGCTGTTGTCGCGAGGAGGTCGTCCCCGCCGGCGGGGATGACCTCGCAGCGATGATTCTTTCGAATTCTGCTGAGATGTCGTCGGCCGGGGAGAGCCCTCGCCTTGCTCAATGCTCTCCTGAAAGAGGTCCAGGATACGTGCTTATTGACAAATGGCCGATGCTCATTAGACATATTGATATAAACTATAAACGGCCGTATCTTTTCACAGCTTCAAGGTACCGTAAACCTGAGTATATAGGTTTTATTTTCAACTCAATACCTCCACGCGGTCCCGCGCGGGTCTTGACTGGCAAACAGACAGACAGACGGACCACAAAGTGGTCCTATAAGGGTACCATTTTTTCTTTTGAGGTACGGAACCCTAAAAATCTCGTTGAGCTCAACTGGCAATCCACGCTCACCTGCTGATTAGAAAATGTCAGTTAGTTAATCCCCCAGACGAGTGTTACTTCGAATCGCAGTTGACCTGGTTTATCCCCGTTTCAGAGACATCCAGACCAAGTACCGCGGCGACATGTGGGGCAACAACGGCCCCGGCGTGATCACGCGCATCCTGCAGCGGCGGTGCTCCACCAACAAGCCCAGCCAGATGTCCGCCGCCACTTGCAACGGTGAGTCCTCACAGACACCTGACGGCATCGCACCGCGCCAACGGCCCAGGCGTGATTACGCGTATCCTGCAGCGGCGGTGCTCCACCGACAAGCCCAGCCAGATGTCCGCCGCCACTTGCAACAGTGAGTCCTCACAGACACCTGACGGCACCGCCACTAGTGCCGCGACAACGGGCCCGGCGTGATCACGCGCATCCTGCAGCGGCGGTGCTCCACTGACAAGCCCAGCCAGATGTCCGCCGCCACTTGCAACGGTGAGTCCTCACAGACACCTGACGGCACCGCCACTAGTGCCGCGACAACGGCCCCGGCGTGATCACGCGCATCCTGCAGCGGCGGTGCTCCACCGACAAGCCCAGCCAAATGTCCGCCGCCACTTGCACTGGTGAGTCCTCAACTCCTCACACATGGCTGACGGCACCATCACTAGTGCTGCGACATATGGGTCAACACAGTGACGATGCGTCAGAAATGTCATTAGGTAAACCGCAGCAAATTTGGCTTTCTATAATTTACTAGAAATACTTAAAGGTGGTAAAATATGTTTAGGCGACCACTACCATCCACTGTCTACTCCACCGGTGTCCGGTGCGTCGATATATTATCCGTCAATCGTCTTCCATACTCAAAGTTATCCGCCCCCTCCCAATTCATAAAAAACTACCATATAAGAAGGTACTTCAATCACTTAGCTTGGCTGATCGTTCCGGACCGTTCTGTCCGTTTCCCAAAACACCCGTTCCAAAATAACAGTTTCCTAAATCGGCCGTATGCCAAAAGACCCGTTTTTCATATTAGCGTCCGTATACCAAAAGACCCATTTCTCGTTGCCTCCGTATGCCAAAAGAGCCGTTTCTCATTATACCCGTATACCCAAAAGACCCGTTTGTCATAAAGTCCGTATACTTACCATAAGACCCGTTTCTCGTTGCATCCGTATTCCAAAAGAACCGTTTCTCATTATTCAAGGTCATTTTAACAATAAGTATAGTCGGCATCAGCATATTAAGCCAATCGTCTCTATAATTTGGGTAAAATATATCGGGAAACGGACTATTTAAGAAAAGGTAGTGACGGGAACGATCATTTCGGGATTAGGTTTGCGTTTGATCTTGGTCTGACATGATGGAAAGTGAAGATAAGGTCTAAGATGGAGCACGCTTACCCAGAAGACGCCTATTCACTCTTGCCTTAAAGACATCCAGGTCGTAAGTCACAGGAAACACAGACGCCGGAAGCGAATTCCAATCACAAGCGGTGCGAACCAGAAGAGATCTCTTAAATCGCGCAGTGCGGCACGTGGCGAACTTAACCACATGTGGATGGAATCTTGTAGTCTGATCCTTACGTGTCCATACTTCTTCTGTCATGGTTTCAATCGGAAAAGAATTTTCTAAGGCATCATAAAGCTGAAACGAGCGAAATTAAATGCATTTAATAGTAAACATCTACACATGTGTAGATGTTTACTAACACAAACTGATGTTTCATATTACAATAAGCCCACTATTGTAAGGGACAGAACACTTAGCAATACTTAAGGAAAAACGTAGCAATTATGTATGAGCTAGATTAATAGGTGCATGGATGTATCTAAGTCTGGTGTTTCCTTAAAATCTATAGTTATAATTCTTTACATGAAAGAAACATTTTGTCTCTTCATTGGTTTTTTTTAATGCGGGTAAATTACACCACATTCTATGTTACATATTAGATACAAGAAATCAAAGTACATAGAATAACTAAATATTTTTACTAAAAAAACCCGACCGCGGTGCTATTTAAAAGTGCATAAAATCCGCCATTTTGTTTATTTTAACGAACTTCATACCCAGTGGCACTCGCGCCATCAAGACGAATCCAATGATGTATCAAATCAAAATCGGTTGTGCCGTTGAGTAGTTACGAGCGGACACAGGAACGGACATACATATACATACAGGTCAAACACATTACCCTCCTTTGGGCTTCGCCGCAGTCGGGTAAAAATTAAATGTCACTCACCTGCGTCCAGACCGGGAATCGAACCCGGTACCTCTGGATTTCCGGCCCAGCGACTCACTGGGCCGCTGTGAGTCGCCACGGGCCATTTGACAACCGGGTTAGCCACGAATAAATATTTTTCATCACACTTGCTCGAAAATGGTGTCATTACACGTAGGTTCTGCGTGCCGTAAATGACCTATTACGCCCTAGGGCGTAATAGTTTTCTTTTTTAATTTGAAACGCTGGTTCTTTTTTACTCTTATTTGTCATGTTCAAAGGAAACGCCAACTTACTTTTTTAACTTTTATCACTGAAATATTTATTTAAAGAGAACTGTTATTGCAAATACATGTAAACACATATTTCTGTAACATTAATTAAATGTTTAAATAGTGTATTTCAGTATTTTGCTAATATAAAATCAACCATTTTAAGTCTTTACCGCTATGGTTTCTGAACGTGACTTGACATTCGCATTGTCTGTGGATATATGTCACTAATGTCACTGTCTGTTTTACAATTTTATTTAGGTTAAGTGAGGTTATTTTAATCAGATTTCCTCACAAGTGTGATGAAAAAAATTGTGTGTGCCACGGGCGGTAAAGGAATTACCGCCCTTGATACACAATGTACTATTTCCTAGTGGAATACCACCTGTCAAACTTGGTCATATGGGGAACAAGTATATTTTTGTTTGCTTAGTTTATGTTATTGCGTCTTACTTATTCATTAAAACAAATAAACATCGTGAGAAAACCTGCAAACATCTTCGAAGGAATTCACAGGTGTATGTGTCACATAGGTACACCTGTGAATTTTGATTACTTCACATAATGTGAAGTAATGTACCCGAACTCTGAGCCAACTGTTGGGACTATGCCCTTCTCTCTCGTCTATCAAAATAAGCCTGTGCCCAGCCACTGCTGGGCGTCCCACTGGACGTATACAGGCTGATCATAATTGACTTATTCATGGAAGCTATGTCTGTAAATGGAGGCGCAAATTGCGGAAGGAAGGCCTATGCCCAACAGCGGACGACTGCGGATTTGACTTGTTGACTTATTAACGAATCTTTGTTTGGGAGTAAAATGTCTATGGTGATCGTAAATATAGATAAAACAAACGTTTGCAACTATTTATTTGTCACTATATAGTAAAGTTGTGGTCTGCCGGCAATTCGTGACCATTACAATAAGTGACCCGCAATTAGGTACTCCATTAAAGCCGTGTAGATAGAACATTCAAATGTAAATTACAATGTTACCGCAATGTAATAAAACAATCTAAATGGATTAAATTGCTTATTACTATTTTACGTTCCTACGTTTCGTAACCCTTTAAAGTTTAATATAGCTTTGGTCGGCGGTAGGTCGAGAAAGACATAATTTTTCTCGGTCAAAATTACGATTGTGCAATCTACCCACTTCACTGTAAAAATATAATATTAACTCGACGTTTCGGACGAGCCGTGACTAAAGGGCATCACACACGGCGAAGATACTATAATACCTATTTTATCTTAAGATAAAATATCGCTCACTATACAATTTATGAGCTATCACACACGGCTAATATATATTTTCATATTACAGTATCTTAAGATACCGAGCGATATGGTTATGTTATATCTTAACATGATATCTTAAGATACAAAATAAATATTACAATACCTTTATACAGAGTGTGCAGTGAATATCGGAATCAAAATGGAATTAATGATATTTTTCTACTCATGTACTTTTATCTGTGTTTTACTTGGAACACTAATATAAGAACATACATATATGAGTTCAGAGAAGTCTATACTCTATTCCCCATAACAGCACTAGTGTCGTTATAGTCACTTTACGTTATTGCTAGCAGCCACAGACTTCTAAATCTAGGTTAAACTTAGGTCAAGGATTAAGCGGTCAATAGGCTACTTGATGACAGTTCAAATCAGCTTCTTTTTATGAAGTGTCAAAACGCTCCGAAAGTATGCAGTTTAGTATGAAATACTATCTTGTGACGTGCTTGTGACGTCATGCTCAACATGGTGCCTTATTTTTAGTTTTCGTCGTTGGAAAATCGTTGATGGCACGAAAATAAGTTTGAATGATTTTATCCGGGCTGTTTTGGAAGCGTAATTTGCTGGTTAGAGTTAATGAATTTATTTTGATTGTTGTCAAATACCCTATTCTAACTTTTCGATAAAAATGCACCACCCTTAACACACACACACACCAACTTAACAAACAAGTAAATTCCTACGGCTTTTAAGAAAAACAAAACTTTCCGAACTAAAATCATTGATGCCAACATAAAAAAAAGTATTTTTAATATATTCACCGCGTGTCAATTTAAAAAAAAAAAAGTTTACCATAGATAGACACATACTGTCAGTCATACGTCATATTTGCCTTGTTTGCAGGTTATGCCTTGTTTGTATTTTATATTTTAAAAAACCTAGTCGTAGAAAAAGTAGTGTATGCAACGTTGTATAATTAAGTCAAAAAACGCTCATTGCGTCTCTATTTGCGATACTCGCCGCGTTCGCGGCTCGTATCGCAAATCGCAACTCACGCAATTCGCATTTTTAACCGACTTCCAAAAGAAGGACGGTTCTCAATTCGTCTGTATGTTTTATTTTTTAACCGACTTCCAAAAGAAGGACGGTTCTCAATTCGTCTGTATGTTTTTTTTTTTATTTTTTTTTTTGTGTGTTTGTTCACCGATTACTTGAAGACGGCTGGACCGATTTGGAAAATTCCTTTTTTGTTTGAAAGGTTAGACTTTCGAGGTGGTCCCATTGCAACAAAGTCAGGATCTGATGATGGAATCTTGGAGAAATCGAGGGAACTCTTCAAATATTATAGGCACACATATAGCGATTTCGGTATTTTTCGTAACTTCTCGTCCATCTCTTATTAGCAACAAGTTTTTAGTGTTAACCGACTTCAAAACAAAGAGTTAATTTGTATCTAGGTTTCTTTCCCGATTACTTAAAGACGGCTGAACCTATTTGGAAAATTCTTTTTTTGTTTAAAAGGGTATACCTCCGAGGTGGACCCATTGCAACCAAATCAGGATCTGATGATGGGATCTTGGAGAAATCGAGGGAACTCTTCAAATATTATAGGCACACATATAGCGATTTCAGTATTTTTCGTAATTTCTCGTCCATCTCTTATTAGCAACGAGTTTCTAGTGTTAACCGACTTCAAAACAAAGGGTAAATTTGTATCTAGGTTTCTTCCCCGATTACTTGAAGATGGCTGAACCTATTTGGAAAATTCTTTTTTTGTTTTAAAGGGTATACCTCCGAGGTGGTCCCATTGCAACGAAATCAGGATCTGATGATGGAATCTTGGAGAAATCGAGGGAACTCTTCAAATATCATAGGCACACATATAGCGATTTTGGTATTTTTCTTATTTGAACCTTATACAACTGTTGCATAAAATACTTTTCTCACGAGTTTTCGTGATTACTCGTTGTATTTTTTGTTAAAAGGATAAGGTATTGAAAAGGTTTTGGGTTTTTTATCCGACTGCGGCGAAGCCCAAAGGAGGGTTATGTGTTTGACCTGTGTGTAGTAGTTACGAGCGGACATAGGAACGGACATACATACCCGTTCCTATGTCCGCTCGTAACTACTCAACGGCACAACCGATGTTGATAAATGATACATAATTAGATTCGTCTTGATGGCGCGAGTGGCACTGGGTATGAAGTTCGTTAAAATAAACAAAGTGGTGGATTTTATCCACTTTTAAAGTGCACCGTGGTCGGGTTTTTTTTAGTAAAAATATTTTTTTCATCTAACATTTTTTGCTCTTTTTAGGCTTAAATTAGACTGAATCGTGTAGATTACGCTAAAATAAGCATATTTTGTTTCAGTGTGTGTTTACAGTGGATATTTTGTTTCAGTGTTTCAAAGAATACCGTTATTTTTGTATGGAGCAAATACCGGTTTCCGAGCCCTGCCTATACAACGTACATAATAATATATTCTTCCTCATAGAAAACCAAATAAATTGCAGAAATAAATTATTTTATTTTTTTATTTTATTTTACAAAAATACGGGATTTTTTTCCGTTCTTTTCGTTCTTTGATTTATTATTTCATTTCTTAATCGGACAATCTAATAATACGAAGTCATTAGCCTTAAATAAATACATTATTGAGCCCTACATAAAAAGCATTCGGGGTTTTTGCAAAATACCGGTTCCGAGCCCTGCAGCCCCGTGTCTTTTGGGCGACAAAATTAACTTT
Organism: Eudemis profundana; assembly: GCA_947034925.1. Taxonomy (NCBI): domain Eukaryota; kingdom Metazoa; phylum Arthropoda; class Insecta; order Lepidoptera; family Tortricidae; genus Eudemis; species Eudemis profundana. The sequence goes on along the minus strand of OX344805.1, from coordinate 19,029,125 downwards.
TTTTTTTAATTTCAGGATTCGAAGTCTATGGCCCCCAATTTTTCTACCCGGTGGCCTACATGGAAGCCGATGAATATTTCGAGCCAGGGGAAATAAAAGAGGAAGACACCGCCTACATTTTCCATGTCTGGAACAAATTTACGAGCGAATTGAAAGTGCATAAGGACTCGCCGTATGCCAAATTGGCTAGAAAATACTGCCCCAATATTTACAAATTATACGATATTGAATTTGGTCTATAGTATAAACTTCTGGCGCAAAATGTGAAAGACGCCTTATAGAATTAAGGCTGTTTTACACTTTGCGCTTTAAAAGTCTGTTCGAAACATTTTTACGCCGGTCGTAGTTTGGACAGTTGAACATTCTTCAAGACATACTCACTCATGTCGGCCTTTTGCTACATTCTAGTTGGAAAAGGATGGTAAGATAGCAGGTTTTGGCTCGCGGGTAATTAAGTGTGCAAGCGGGGCTATTTCGAAGTTCAAAATTCGAAGATCTTATCGTGAATCATGACGACTCTTTCGCTCCTGTAAAACAATATTTGAGGAAACAGAATCGCATCAATCGAAATTCGAACTTCGGAATCGGTACTAGAACTAGAACTACATATCTACATACCCCCTCCTGGACTCCGAAACGTTTCGTTCGAAATTTGTATCGTTGGATCTCGCTCTGGTACTGGAGAAAGCGAGAAGGACTGCACCAAACAAAAACTTCCAACGAAGACGTTCATATAGTTGAGCCTCAGGGGCTATATCGTCCCTTTACTTTCTGAACCTCGTATCTACTTGAATAGTTTCATAGAAAAAGCACCTGTGTTACGAGTAGAAAAGTGCGATTTTCCTATGAACCTATTCGAGTAGATACGAGGTTGAGAAAGTAAAGGAACGATATTCCGAAGGGTTTCGTTCAAAGCTCGTATCGAGTCGTCTGTCTCGCTCCCCTGTTGTACATTTCATTCGAGTGAGCAGACCGGCGACAGACGATGACAGAAGATGTTAGTTATAGGTCGAAGTGTCGTGCATCGATACTTTAGTTAGATATTACCGGGTGTTTTTTTTTCAAAAAAGTGTAATGTTTTTTTTTCTCAGAAAGTACAAACAAATCTAAGCAAGAAAACCCCAAAACAAAAAGTAAATATTCTACGAAAAAACCACATGTGCACTTTGAAAATGCTCTAATTGTATTGAAATTATAAGTACATAAGTATATATTATGTAACTTTCTTATTCTGTGTCGATGTATTGTAAAATATAGGACACTTCTGGACTGTATTTAGATTATGTCTGATAGGAAGCATCAAAGAACTTTACTATGATCGTAATATTAATATTATTAATAAACAGATGTGTAAATTTAACTTAATATCAGCTTTTCTCGTCACACAATGAACCTTAACGATACTCATAAAATTGCCTGAGTCTAATGCCAATTTGAAGATTTTTCCTTTTATCTACACCCGTATCATAAGTGCTCTATTATGCGCTCGGAACCCGTATATCTACCACCATTATTGCAACCAGTAATGTAACATCAGTGTCCTACTGGGCCAGTGTTATAATAATGTATGAAAAATTATAATAACGTCGCTATCGGCACTATAATGAAAATCTAGTTAGTACGTCATGATTTAAAATCTAGTCGGCCATGGCGGTGCAATGGCGCTCATTCCTATGGTTCCTGAACACATAATAGGGTATTTGACAACAATCAAAATAAATTCATTAACTCTAACCAGCAAATTACGCTTCCAAAACAGCCCGGATAAAATCATTGAAACTTATTTTCGTGCCATCAACGATTTATTAGGCTACTTGATGACAGTTCAAATCAGCTTCTTTTTATGAAGTGTCAAAACGCTCCGAAAGTATGCAGTTTAGTATGAAATACTATCTTGTGACGTGCTTGTGACGTCATGCTCAACATGGTGCCTTATTTTTAGTTTTCGTCATTGTAAAATCGTTGATGGCACGAAAATAAGTTTGAATGATTTTATCCGGGCTGTTTTGGAAGCGTAATTTGCTGGTTAGAGTTAATGAATTTATTTTGATTGTTGTCAAATACCCTATTATTATATGTGAGTAGATAACAGTGGCGTGGCGTAAAAGATATCCTTGGGCAAGCCGGTGCAGATGCAAGCGTACATTTTCCTTAAGAGCAGTAGAATAAGGTGGTCAAATGCCTGATATTAGGCAAGCCGTTAGGAATCGAGTTCTTTAGACGCTACGCCACTGGTAGATAATAGTACATTACACAACTAGGGTGGTAATACAAAAAAGGCCGAGATCGCAGAAATTTGCGGCCCGAGCTGCATGCGAGGGCCGTAAATATGTGTTCGAGGGCTTTCTTTATTACCTCCCGTGTTGTGTACATCATTTTATGTCTACACTTGGCCAGAAAGCGGCTTTTTCCGTACGCGCAGCGTGCGGAAAAAGTCACTTTATGGCCAGGTGTGGCATAAAGTAATTTATGCAACTGTACCGTATCAAAAGCCTGTCAATAATTGCATAAACTACAATTTCAAAAAGGCACAAATTTCATTCAGGTATATTTTGCTTGCAGTTAGGCGACTTTAATATGTATGGACAATCGACACATTTATTATAGGGAACGTGCACGAACTATAGGTGGCAGCACTAAACGACAAAGGAGACACGGGTGGACAATGAAGGAAACTATCGCCCCTGTCAAATCAAGCTGTCAATGTCAATATCTAAGTGCCAATGTCAAATATAGTAAGTCGTAGCTAGACTGACGTTAATCGTCCATCATTGCTATAAATTAACGGCGTTTCCGTCAATGTGGCCCCAGCATGAGAGGGTACTTGATTTAGATTGGCGACACCAGTTGGCAGCACCTTTGTCGTGCACGTTCCCTATAGCCATTATAGGTACTGTTGAATTGTAGGATATAAAAATAATTAATTATGTAGGTAGATACACAAGCTTTCAGATATCCACAATATGGTAATCCTGGCATTTGTATCATAATTATCTCATTGTTTTGACACTGAAGATAAGATACATGCGGTGCGGTACTGATTTACACTTTTTTTTATCATATCTATCTTTATGTACGACCGCCAGACATAATTTGTACTTTATCGTAATGTGCTTGACTGCATCTGTACACAGAGGGGTTGATTAATATATCTTTTGTCACTAATGAATAATTCGGCAACACGCACGGAAATTGCCTTATCAGTATTGATTGACAATAAGCGAGGAAATCGCTATACATTACGTCATATCTTTAAAATAAATGATTTTCAACAATTCGAAAACACGCACTGTACTTTTTAAATGAAACTGGATCAAAAATTTATTAAAACTACAAAAAAAAAACACTATTACGGTGTACAATGTTCAGACACAAAACAAAATTGAGATGTACTGTTTTAGTACCGTTTTACAGCAGAGCAATGGCGAACACGCGAACTTTGGGGTATCAACCAATATTGTAATAATGATGTGATTGATTGTGACTAAGAAACTAAAGATATAAAATGATAATTGCGATGCCTTCATATAAATCAATCAAGAAACAAAATAATTCTGTAAAAACGAAAAAGCCGCTTTCTGGCCTTACCTATAGACATAAAATGATGTACACAACACGGGAGGTAATAAAGAAAGCCCTCGATCGCATATTTACTTCGCTCGCTTGCAGCTCGGGCCGCAAACAACTGCGATCGCGGCCTTTGTTTTACCACCCTAGTTATGTAATGTACTAATTTCTCTCTCTAACTATGCCAGTGGCAGGAGGCATAAAAATAAAGTACCTAACTAAGCATATCAAAACATTGGAAAAAATAGAAACTCCTTTTAGGGATTTAAATCTAGGTTAGGTATGCGCGTATTAGGTACTTTCTTACTTTTAATTTGTATGTATGTATATATTATCACAAATGCTTAAATGTGCCAAACAAGCAATAATAATTAAAATATCTGCATTTAATTTTATTTATTCAGGTTTCCTAATAGAAGGAGGCCGCAACATATCTTGCTAGGACCGCGGCTAAATTTTTGTTCATGTGATAGCGCATTTCTTCAGAAATATGTCTGCGGTCACGTCATTCATCTGGCCCTTTTTCATACTAAATGTATGGAGATAGATGAATGAGTCGCAGACATATTTCTGAAGAATAGCCCGATAAATGCTGAAGCAACAAATCAAGAATACATTCAGAGCTAGGGAATGTAATCTCGAACCGAGATAGGCGATTCGAGATCTCGTCCAAAAAATTTGATTCGAGATTGGGTGTTTCGAGATCTCGACCGTCAGACTTTCGAGATCGACGTTAATCTCGACGATATCGAGATTTGACAAAGTAATTAAAAATAAGTTATTTTGATCAAAATTACCTAAGAATTTAGTATATACTGTAACTATTTTTGACAAGGACTCAAAAGATTTACAAAAAATGTACCTAGGCTTGGCGAACAAAAATCATATGAATAATTTTGGGTACGCTACGTCTGCCTGATTCTTTCCCACAGAGCGCGCCACTGCGCTCATATCGTCGGTAAAAACCGGCCGCACACAATAGCACCATGTAGTACTGCCCGAATAACACGAATCTAGCCTCAAAAACATTAAACAACACGAATTAATTTTATTCATACCATCGATCTTTCAATCTCGTTGGAGATCTCGTAAATAATAACCGAGATCTCGATCGAGATTGCAAGAATCGAGATTTCCTGTTGTCGTGTTTGAATCTCGAAAATTTGCTCATTTCGAGATCTCGCGAGATGACCTTATCACTCTTATCAGTAGGTATGCCTTATGATTCCCAAAAGGAAAACAAGGATCGGAATAACGGACTGAAAACGAAAGCGCACTCAATAAATGTCATTTCTTTTTGTGCATTGCACATTAGTACCTATGACGAGTATTACTCTCTTGTGTGTAAGTTATATTTGTAATTGCAATGCCCTAACAGGGCCGTACTCTTAGCCTTAAGTCATATTGTACCTACCTGCATTTAACCCATTCATTGCCGACTACTTTCCCCGCAGTGCCGGCGCCTTGCAAGCGACGAGGCGAATTTGGGCGAATTCACGTCCGTGGCATACAGATAAAGTTTTTAACGACGCGAATTCGCGTCCGCGGCACAGCTAAAGTTGTAACGACGCGAATTTGCGTCCGCGGCATACAATATACAGCTTTTAACGACGCGTTTTTGCGTCCCCGGCATACTTACAGCTCTTAATGACGCGAATTCGCGTCTTCGGCAATGATTGGGAATGAATTAATGAATGAGTATTATCGAATGGCACTGGCACCAAAGTAGGTACTTAAGCCTTTTCCGCGATCGTTGCAAGATATGTCACGATCTAAGTTGTGATTGTGACAAAGACTAAATTACCTATGTAATACTTAATTATTGTAAATTACGATATACTCAATTTTAATCTAGTATTTTCTGATCTTGTGTCAAAGTAGTTGCAACTACTTATATGTATATTTAATTAAAGTTTTGTCCAAAGATAGATTAAGAAATCTTAGTAGTTGGTGTAATATCTCCAAAATTATATACCTACAACGTTCTACTACATTTAAATACCTAACCAGTTTTTAAGAAAAATGTAAGTGCCATTTTCACAATACATATGTATCTAATAAGTAGGTATTTTAGTTACCATCAAACATCATCATTAACACGTGTGAAACCGAAGCTATTTTATACCAGTACGTTTACAGTATATAAAAAAACTGTGGTATATTAAATTAAGAATGTATTTTACTTACATAATTGGAAAAAAAATCCTGATCGTTTAAAAACTATCAGCCGGGGTTTGATTTATGTATATGTATAATTATATCGTGGTTTACTGCTTAAACTTGTGTATTAATTTCATATCCAAAGTTCAAAATCTAGGTAAGTATCCTGCAGCTTCTTGTTCTCTATAAAACAAAACCATTAAATGGGGGAACTTAGGACACGCGGGTTAGCTAGCTATAGACAACTGTTTGTACAAAGAACTAAATGTAGGTGGTTGAAGGAATGACCATGGGACTAATAGTCCAAAATGCAACGATTATAAACGGTAGTGTTGACAACAACATCTCTGAAATTGGGCACTATTTTCCTTGGCCCCGAGAATTGCATTGCCTACGGGTCCCAACATGCTTAAATCCGACCCGGCATTTGACGGTAGGACATTATGTGGGACGATACGACTATTACTGCTTAAGCTTATGTTGAATCTTCCCGCGACATTGTAAATAATGTGCGGAAAATGCCGTTATTAATGTGTTAACTTATTGACGGCGCAAAGTGTAGCGAAGCAGAGGCGGCTCTATCTAACCCATATAGCATAGCGCCCTTGTGCAACCAATACCTTGACGCCCTCTATACTAGTAGGCGAGTCACTCATGGCGCCCTGCTTTGCTACTGCCTTTGCACCCGGCCATATTACGGGCACAGGTTCTTTGATAGCGGCAGGATGGATGCTCCTTGAAAGTGACGTGAGCGGTACTTGGTGCCACTGAAGGTGAGTTTTGTCTGCGCAAAATGACTGATATCATTTTGCACATTTAGCGCTATCTATTGGTATCATTTGAAACTAAACGTTTCTTGCAATAATAATATATTTTTTTTACTTTTGAGAGTTCTCATGTTATTTTATATCACGCAAATAAAATGAATCAAGCTATAGAATTTCAAACATAATTGATGTCGTGGAAACAACAATGCTGCCGTGCTAGTCTAAAAGGCGACTTTTTACTATGAACTTCCATAGTAAAAGGTCGCCTTTTACACTAGGACGGCAGAATGACCCTCTTTTTGTTTGTATGGAAAACCGACCGAGTAGAATCGCCTAAATACTCTGAATTCAGAGTCTGAATTCCGGAGCCTGGCCTCTATAATCTGAAATAATCAGGATGTGTGTGGATAGTAGTTAAATTGTATGCAATTCCGTGCGTTCTGAATAGGAGGAACGTTAGAGAAAGTTACCAATTTTAGCCGCTCAGATGGCGTTGTACGTCGTTTGCGTAGTGTTTTTATTATTTTTAGCTAAACCCAACCAAATATTTACTATTTCTATGTCTTGGCGGAACCAGTAAAAAATGATGAGCTTAAATCGCAACCAATTTCAGCTCTACAGTCTTCTTGTGGACAATAAAACAGATTTTTTTAAAATAATCGCAATTTTCCACATTTTCGCACACACGCGTACTCGTTGACAGTCATTAGTGTCAGTGACTGTCAATAATAATTATTATTATGACAGTATGACAGGTCATGTTTGTTTACATATTATTATGGCGCCATTTTAATCTATTTGATAAAGATTTTGACGTTCAGGTGATGTTCAAATAGGAAGTTTTAGTTTCATACTACATATATTGTTAGGTATCCAATATATTGTTATATTTCTGATTTTTTGATTATCTGCACATGGTTGTTACTTCTGTCTTTGTAAATTGACCTCTCACATATGAATAGTTAGTTGTGCATGTAACTTACATGTAACTAGTATACTTACTGACCTAAGTTAGTATACTTTTATAGTATTCCAGCTCCAGCTGGAATGGAAGCCAAGAAAAAACATATTTTATATCGTATTTTATTTATTTATTTTCATTGAGAATTGTCCCGTCAAACTTACTTACTCCAAAATGCTAAAATTCCACTACAAGCAACTTTTGTGAATATCTTGCTACTCTGTCATACATTTAGGATCTGTTATTATTGCGCTGTAAAAAAAGTTTGATTCACGGGTTCGATAGAATATTATTCATAGACTTCGGTAGAATACAAAGCCAAGCCTTTCAGCTGCCTCACTCATATCGCTTCTTAATTCTTGAACGCGCTAGGTAGGCGATCTCCAGTCTGGCTGATTCCAGCCGAACATCTCCATGCAGAGCTATAGCTTTTCATAGCAGGGGTGACGGCAACGAACTTCTGATGATGACGCAAATTAGGATTTACTTGGGTAATCCATCTGGTCTCTAGTGTGCGTACGTTTGTTTTCATTATTTTTAGTAAAATGGCAGTACGCTCCGGTGACTACTCCACATCAGGCAGGCTTACTACCCAAGTAGTATGCAAAATGTTGATCAAGGAAATATTTAACTAACTGTTTTCTATTCAAATAATAAAATTAATAACAAGGAATATCTTTGCTATTGTATGAAAAATTTTGACAACTTCAAATATAAATGTGACTGTTGTAGGCAACAATTTTTTTTAATCGAGCATGGGGGTGCATTAACGAAAAAGGTTTTTTTCAAACGATACATTTATGGTCAATGATAGCAAACTCTTTTAGCTTTTAAAACTAATGGACTGCATCGAAAAATCCAATATTTTTTACTAAGAATAAGAGCTCGTATTTATATCCATAGAAAAAAATAACTCAAGTATTTGTACAATTTATATCTTTACGATAAAAAAGGTTACAATGCAATACCACCTCCTTCTTGAAATCAGTTTAGGAAATGAAATTTGTTGATGGAGATAAACTTCGACACCGACTGACAGCACTTTATTTTTTAATTTTTATTAGCTTAGCGGCCAGAAGTTTTAGGAGTAGGTTTTATACAATCTAGGCATTCTTTTGACACCTAGAATCAGCTGTTGTTGATAAATGCCGCCCTTTTGTTTACACCGACACGATACTCTACACTCACACAAACAACGGTTTGATCAAAATTTTATTAGTTTTCAAATGGATTTATTTAGAATATTTCTCATATTTTCGGTATTTTTTTCTTATTGGCGGAATCAGAAGGAAAAGTACTATCGAACTAATAATGTTTCAAATACAGAAAATGATCATGCCTGGAGAAAAACGGGACTGAAATTTGTATGAAAATTCTCTGAAACGTTCAACAACATTTCAAATTATATGAAGTGGGCTAAATCAAAAACCATTTCGGCAAATATGCTTCCCGTATGTAACGAGGCAGTTATTTTATTTTTTTACCCGTTAATTTCCAAGATAATCGCGAAAAACTGTAAACCGGAAATGTGACGTAGATAGTACGTACATAGACAATAGACCAAAGACAAAACTAAATCTATCATTTTTTTTATGTATCCGGTTGTCACACTCTGTCAAAAGTTTTCAAATGACATTGTCAGTTCTTACATTTCGGTGTTGACGACTATTCTTATTTTACGATATTACTCTCGCTTCACTTGAAATACTTGACGACTTGGCTTTTATAACGGACACTGCTGCTTCTTTTCACGCTTACATCGCAATAAAAACGGATATCGCTGCTTCTTTAAACGAAAATTTGGCACTTGTATTTGGACTTATTGAACCTCATAAAAATGAAGACCTCAGATGGATTTGTGCAAGCATTTAGTACCAACTTGCCATGGGTTGATACTGCCATGATGTTAGAGTTCATACAAACGGACGATAAATATAATTTGGCTGGGATACGAGGTGCAAAAGCTGCCTTATCGTCTCGAACTTCGTATAGTGCCACTTCGTACCGTATAGATAGTTTCTACACCATATTGTGTGCCCTACATTGAACCCTGTTTTTGCTTTACATATACCTGTACCTGTATATGAAACTAATAACATTATCCTAAGAAATAAAACTGTAAGGCTTAGTGCGAGTATATTTATTTTCCAAATATATAAGTTTGTGGTTCCAAATTACAATGTGTTGTTTTGTCTTTTGTCGCTACCTTAACTAGTATGTTTTGGGTTGTCATAATAGGGCAGCACATTACGAGTACACCTCAGGATGCAGAAGATGGTGTAGGTTCATCATGAGAGGTTGACGGTGCTGCCTGGTTTGATTCTTTTAACGGTCTTCTTGTGAGTGATGCTGGAAGACGAGGTTTCAGTTTTGCATTGACATTCATGACTTTCCAATATCTATAGTTTTCCATGTCTTTCTCCAACTGTGAAATGACAAATAGGTATAATAAGCATAAGCCTGAACACCATGAGGGTGATTTAAATGCACACTGCAAGAATTTGTAAGTGCAAGTGCCAATAACTATTTAAGAAAGTCCTATATATAAACAAGGTTATATTAGCTAGTTAAGTTAAATATCACAACACATGAGTACGTACAGTAAACTTTATCAGTAAATATAGTCCACTACCAATCTAATACAAAGGTGAGCTAGGTTAAGTATATTATTCGGTTGTACTTACACTGAGATGATTTTCACAGATGAATAACTTCCTTTTTACCCGACTACGGCGAAGCAAAAAGGAGGGTTATGATTTTAGCACCGTATGTATATATGTATGTATGTTTGTATGTTTGTATGTTTGTATGTTTGTATGTTCGTTTGTTCCCTCATAACTCAAAAACTACTAAACCGATTCAAACATGCGGGATATCGTTAGATTCGTCTTGATTCTGCGCGGGTTATAGGCTAGTTAGTTGAAACTGAAATTTAATATAAAGGCCGTGATTCTCAAAAAACTCAAGGATTAAAAAATAAAAGTCATCGAGTAGCATCGAGTTACATATCAAATTAAAGAGCTTTAAAAACCTATTGCAAAAATGTATCACACATGCTGATACAAGTATATTATGCAACAATATTTTCATTTTAATAACAACAAGAACGAAATTCAACAGCTTGATTTCCGACGATTCGTTACAGAAGGGCTAGCATAATGTGCAGTTATGGCAGTCGTGGCACGAAACGTCATCACCCGTTACTTTCATAATATATTTGAAAGAAAAAGAAAAAACATATATTGATATTTTGACACCTGCTAAATATCCTAATGGCCTGCTATGCTAGACCTTTACATGTGTCATTCGTATTGAGAGATATCGGGTAACTTCGTATTTGCGAACATTGCCGAATACATGTCATTTTCATGCCGCCAACTGACGCGTGTGTTGTGTCACATCAAAAATGTTGAAATAAAATCGTTGTAATGCCGTAAATATGCTGCCTCACTGCGAGCAGATTTAAAAATATGTCTGAGGAGGCATATATTATCACCGGTACGTATTTTTTTTTTTTTTTTTTTTTTTTTTTTTTCTTCCCTACTAATGGCTTTCACTCCTTGCTGGTTTAGCAAAGGGTATTTTGCCAATGTCGACGTGTAGACATTTCACACGAGAGGAGAGTGATCCGTCATAAATAAATTTTGGTTTTTGTGAAGGATGTGTTGAGGGATCCTAGAACAAATAATAACACCTGTTATGGACGGCACAAACAAAAAGGACAATTGTACAGTTATAGAGAGAGTTAAGGAAGTGGGAGAAAGAAAGTTATGCGTGCAAACAGAGGAAGGAGGAAGTATGAGAGAATATAAAATATATATAAGACAACAGAGAGTATTGAGCATTACAGTTTTATATTATTAGTTTGGATGTACTTAATAAGAAGCGCAATGAACGGAGCATCCATAGAGGTAAGCAGTGAGAGAAAATTGGTAGGTCGCGGAATAGTTTTAGGAAGAAGATCATACATTGAACAGTTGTTTTTACTGCAATTGAAAAATATGTGTTCCAGAGTACCTTCGTCCAGACCGCATTCACACAATGAGTTATCCCGCACCCTTATTTTGGCTAAAAACACCGGAGTGCACACGTGTCCTAGTCGAAGTCTGCAAATAGTGGAAGTAACCCATTTATGAGTTGACCTAAAACGGAAGAACCAAGGTTTTCGTGGGATGACAGGTTGAATGTTACCAAAGTGTCGACCTTTTAGGAGCCTGGAAGAGTTCCACAGTTCCTGCCAGGTGTTTGTTACATTGGAACGAGCAAGCATCATTAAGTCAGACGCATAGATGTTGTTTGTCTGAGAGCCAGTTTCAATAGCTGCTTTAGCCCAAGTGTCTGCTTGCTCATTCCCTTCAATGCCGCAGTGACCTGGGATCCAGACGAGTGTAATTTGAAGGCCTTTTTTATCGCATTTATTTAACAAATCTTTAATTTGTAGTATAACCGGGAATTTTGTTTTCATTTTGAATTGGTTGCCCACAATTGATTGCAGGCAACTTTTGGCATCTGAGAATAAAATCACTTTGGGGATGTTGTGGGATTCTACGTAAGATATTGCTTCCAGTATAGCCACAGATTCACCGGTAAAGACAGATGAGTGAGGAGGGCACTTGTGAGATAACAGCACGTGAAATTTGGGAATCCATACCGCCGCTCCAACACATCCATCAGCTTCCAACTTTGATGCATCGGTGAAAATGGGGAGGTAATCACGCCATTTCTCTAGTTTTTTATGAAATTTTGAGTTGGCCGCTGGGTCATCTTTAAAAATGCCAAAATCTAAGATTACGTTAGGGGAGTAAGTGAGAGAATCGAAAGCTATGTCAAATATGGGGTTTTTGTTAGAAGCAAAGATGGGGGCAGGAAGGTTTCTTAAATTTATGAAACTTTTTATGTTCCTTGGTGACTCTTTATGAGCCCAGTATGGGCTTACGGCAATTTCTTGGGATAGAACCTCCAGGCGAGGGATTAGCGGGTGGTTAGAGATAGAACAGGCCTTAAATATATATCTGTCCGCTAAATATTGCCTACGTAGGGCGAGAGGGGGATCCACGCACTCTACCTGCATAGCATTCTTGGGTGAGGACTTCATGGCACCCAAAATGATCCTATGGCACTTAGCTTGTATGAGGTCTAATTTTTTAAGAGCCACTTTGTTGCAGGGTTCCCACACTATGGACCCATAGTCCATCTGGCTACGGATAACTGCGTTATATACTAGTTTTTGGCAGTATGGGTGGGCACCCCACCAAACCCCAGAAAGGGCACGGAGAACGTTGACTCCCCTCTCGCATTTCCCAACAATGTAGTCCAAGTGAGGGATTCCAGTCATTTTGGCGTCAAGGATGACACCAAGGAACTTCACAGACTCCTTGCTTGGGATGGGTTCACCTTCGCACTCAATCATTGGAGGAGGAATGGCTCTACTGCGTGTGAATGTGACACAGCAGCTTTTGGATGGAGCAAGAGAGAGACCATGTTCATCCAGCCAGTCGTTGAGGTAGCTAAGGCCCTCATTAAGTTTTACCTCTGCTTCATCTATAGATTTGGACGAAACATATAACACCAAGTCATCCGCATATTGAAGGATATTACAGAAGGGAGAAACAGTTTGCTCAATATCATAAGTATATATATTATATAAGAGAGGACTGAGGACAGAACCCTGAGGGAGGCCTTGCCAAAGTGTAAGAGGAGGGAGGAGCAAGCCACCGGCACGGATTTTGATAGTTCTACCCATAAACAGCCTGCAGACAATTTGTACCATCCTTGCGGGTATGCTCAGCTGAAGCATTTTTGCTCTGAGCAGAGGAAGTTGGACATTGTCATATGCAGCAGAAATATCTAAGAAGCAACCAACCAGATGCTGCTTTTTTGACAGAGCTATTCTAATGTCAGAGGTGAGTATGCTTAGGCTGTCCATGGTACTCTTTCCTTTTCTAAATCCAAACTGAGTGTCAGCGAGGATGCTTCTGCTCTCCACAAACCATTCGAGCCTATTTTTGACTAAATGCTCAAGTATTTTGCTCATTGTTGCAGAGAGGGCGATTGGGCGATATGAAGCTGCGTCATGGGGGTCCTTTCCAGGTTTGAGGATAGGAATAATAATTTGGGACCTCCATTCGTCAGGAACCTCTCCGGACATATAGCAAGAATTAAGCAAGTTCAAAATGTAGTTTTTAGAGGATGGACACAGTTTGCTAATAAAGCAGTATGGGATTCCATCTTCCCCCGGAGAGCTATTACGCAATCCATCTAGAACAAGTTGTAATTCTGCATAGGAAAAGGGAACGTCAAAGGGCCCAAGGGGGACGTTGGGAAGGGATGGGTTTATGCAGGATTCTAGAGGGGCGAGTGGGGGGGCCATTTTGTTGATAAATTCTGGCAACCAATTGGAGCAGTCAGAGAGAGAAGTGCAGTCTGGGTTAAATGATCCTCTAAATCTTTTAATACTTTTCCACACCAGCGATGGCGGGGTCCTGGGATTCAAGTTTTCACAGAATCCCTTCCATCCCTTCTTTTTAGTTCTATTGAGAAGGCGTTTGGTGCGGGCCGAAATTTTGTTAAAAGCAATAAAATCTTCAGTAAGACCGGACTCATTAAAGGAGCGCTCTGCATCATTTCTTTCTTTGACTGCTGCCGTGCATTCGGCGGTCCACCAAGGAGGGGAACGGATTTTGGAGTTATAGGGCTTTTTGCTGGGAATGTTTTTGTCTGCTGCTTCCAGCAAAATTGACTTAAGCTGGGAAAAAGATTGGAATGGGTTTATTAGATTAGGATCAAGATCCTTCAGTGTTTTTTCTACGTACAGAGAGAAACTGGGCCAATCTGCTTTTTCGAGTCTATACTTCAGGAGGGGCTCAAGGGCGGGTGAAGGGAGGATGGAAGATGGGTTAGAAATGATGATAGGAAAATGATCACTGCCAAATGATTGCCTCAGGATACGGTGGGAAAGTAAGCATGAAAGATTAGGAGAGCTTACAACAAGGTCCAGAATGGATCTGGGGTCCTGTCCGGGGTATACTCTACGAGTAGGGGTGCCATCGTTCATGACAACGGTATTGATGTCGTCAAATAGGTCGATGAGGAAGCCTGAGAATATGTCGCTGTGCGATGAACCCCAGGAGATGTTATGGCAATTAAAGTCGCCTAAAATAAGAAGAGGAGGAGGGACAGAGAAAAGTATGGTGGAAAGATCAGGGATCAAATTTAAGTTTGGATGTGGAATATAGACACAGATAAAATTTATTCCCATGACCTTAGCCGCAACTGCGTTAATGTCCTGGGAATGAGGGGGGAGAGGAATTTGGGAAAAAGAGTATCTTCTACTAATCAATAAGGCACAACCTGCGTGACCGTCAGCACGGTCGTCCCGGAGACAAGAAAAGCCCGGGATCCTAAAACGGGATCTAGGACTCAGCCACGTCTCCGAGACGGCCACTACGGAGACAGAGTAGTTATTGATTAGATTTATGAGCTCGGGTTTCTTTGGAATAATGCTTCGACTATTCCAAAGTAAAAAGTTGGCCGGGGGAGCCATTGGAGAAAGACAGTTTTTCAGCTAGGGTCACCATAAGGGGAGCAACGTCGGGCGGTAGGCAATCGCTCCATTTGGCGATTATGTTCGTGAGTAGTTTGATGAGGAGTTCCATCATATCGTCGTTAGGGGTCTGGACTGTAGGTTGCTGGGAAGAGAGAGCGTAACCATTTGGGACCTGGGAAGAGGGAGAAGCAACGATGGTTTGGTGCGCGAGGCGATCGTAACTGGGTGACAGGGGGACCCTGTCGCGCGGTTTGCGAGTCATGGCTTGGCGGTAGGTTGTTGTAGTTTGAGATTGGGAGGGAGAGGGAGGGGAACGTGGAAGGGGAGATTGCCATGGGACTTCTGAAACGGGGGCGAACATGACCTTGGCCACGTCTGCATATGGTCTCCGGACAGCTGGATGCCTGAGCATAGCCTCTTGATACGAGATGCTGTGTTCAGACATTGTTTTTTTTATAGCTTTCTGACGGCAGAATTCAGGGCAGCGTTGGTCTGTTGCAAAATGACGGCCTGAGCAATATAGACAGTTGACATGTTCATGTGCAATATTGCAGGATTCGCCGGGGTGATTTTTTGTGCATTTGTAGCAGCGGGCATCAGAACGGCACTGGGTCTGGATATGGCCAAACCGCAGGCACTTGCGGCACTGGATTGTAGGGAGCAGGTACACTTCGACAGTTAATGAGGTATAATATGCATATACCCTTGAAGGCAAAGTTTGTCCTTCGAATGTGGCTACTACAGCTTGAGTTGGGACCCATGATGCCGGACCCCCTTCTTTAACAATTTTTCTCTGAAGGCGACGGGCTTTCAGGATTCTCCCAACGCCTTCCTTTCTTTCTGTAGCTGTCACAAATTCTTCCATAGACCAGTCCACAGGGACGCCGCGAACCAAGCCCATGCGAGAGACTTGATATGAGGGGATTGTAGCCGATAGTTTATTTCTTGCTAGACAAGGGTTTTCTATAAAGCTGTTGGCTGCGGAAGCAGATTTAAATTCAATCGAGACGCGGTTTCTACCAAGGGATTTAATTCCGTCCTTTTTAATGTTGTTGACAGACTCTTTCGCCAAAATGAGGCCCACTTTAATAGGTTGGAGTGAAACCCCAGAATTAGTAGAATCCCCGTCACGGGAGACATGTACAATGAATGGGCCACAGTCTTCGGAACTGTATTTGCGTACTTCGTCTAGGCACGGGTGTTTGTACAGTAAATTGTTAGGCGCAGAGGTGGAGTCGGTATCTGTCATCGTTCTTTTCTCCTTTGGTTCTGTCGCAATGGAATCTGACGGCGACAATTCCAGGGACTCGCGGAGCCGTTTTCTACTAATAGACTCTTGTGTGCCTGAAGTGTCCATTGAGTTCTCTTGATTGTCGCCGCCTCCGGGGTCCGGGGGCTTTTCTTTCTCTCCACCCTCCATTATTTTACTTAGCTCGCGGGCCAAGTGAAATAATGTGTTCAACTACTTTGTAAAAAACTTACCGACAATTAGTTAATAAACCACCACCAGTAAATAGTTACACACAATGGGAGTTATACTTTGGAGGAATATAACCTAAAAATCGACCACACTCACTCAACGCGCTTGTGTCAATCCACCGGTACGTATTATTGTATTAATATTGAAATAATTGTACATGTCGATTTTCCCTATCCGCAATGACAGTTTGCTAAGCTACTCAACTAGAGGTGTGGCTAAGATGAAGTCGATATTTTGTATCGACATTGGTTACGTATGAATTGAATAACTCAGTGCACCTAAAATACAAAATTAACCCTTTCAGGTTTCCGAAAGATCCGCTTCTAGAAAAAGAGTGAATGAATACTACCGGCCGGGATAGTTTGGTTTCCGCAGCCCTGTAGCAGTAGCACAGTATGCGGTGGCCAAGATATTTTTCATAATTTCATACAAACACGGCTTCTACGATAGCTACAGAAATGAAATTTTAGGGCCCTAGGGTACTATTTGGGTACTATTTTTTGAGATATAAAGCGTTTCCAAAAACAAAGCCGTTCCAGAGATACAAACGGTGTACGCCTGCTTGACCCCCAGTAGCGTACACCGTGAACAGGCCTTATATTTCGAAAAGTTTAAGGGTACTATTTTTTTCACCAAGGTATTTCGTCGGTACTATTTGGGTACTATTTATTGGCTGCATCAGATTCTGAATATCTTTACGGTGTACGCTATCTTGACGGACACGTATGAAAACTCGCCCGCAAATCGCCAGTGTGATAAGGCCCTAAATCGATATCTATAAATCACTCTAGTCACACTTAGTGGCACCCCTATAATAATTATTTCTTTCTACTCAATAACAGATGACACTGTGTTGTAAACTGCTTTAATCCATCTGTTGGCGAGGAGTGGAATCATATATGACAAGATTTAGTTACGTTGAATCACGATATTCAAATAGGTGTTAGTGAAAGATATTTTTTTTCTTTGTACCTATTTTGCAGTATAAGTAAAACACGTTAGAATTGATTTTGATAATTCTAAAGTTGTTCCAATTAAAAGCATTTTATAAAAGTGTGGCATGTACATATGTTTGATACGGTTGTATGTCACCGGTTTTCATACTTTTTGACTAATTAACATATCAATTCATGTTGTTTCTCCTCCGCAAGCAGTACCGCACAGAGCCAAAGGCATGAAGCGCACCTGGTTTCTTCGCGCAAACTGTATATAAATGTCTAAATTTTGCGAGCCCGAAGGGCGAGCTTCAGGCTTTGTGGCCAAAGGCCGAACTACCCAGCAAACACCTAGTAACCCAGCATTCCGCAATAATTTTAAGCGGGACAAAGACCGAATACCGCGTTGGACCAAAGGCACCGAGCGCCCCTGGTTTTTATGTATACCTATTAGTCTAATTTTTGCAAGTCCGAAGGCCGAGTTTCGGGCTGCGAGGCCGAAAACCGAGCTCTTCCGCAAACACCCCGTCTCGTAGTAATTTTAAGCGGGACAAAAGCAAAGCATAAAGTGTCTTATATCGTTGTAAGCAAACCATGTATCTAAGTGTTACTGTTGTAATCCTTGTCATTAATATAGTACATTACACAACTAGGGTGGTAATACAAAGAAAGGCCGAGATCGCAGAAGTTTGCGGCCCGAGCTGCAAGCGACGGACGTAAATATGCGATCGAGGGCTTTCTTTATTACCTCCTGTGTTGTGTACATCATTTTATGTCTACACTTGGCCAGAAAGCGGCTTTTTCCGTATGCGCAGCGTGCGGAAAAAGCCACTTTATGGCCAGGTGTGGCATAAATACTATTAAATGGAGGGTGCTCATGAAAGAGCTCGGTCGTTGGCCTCACACCCTGATATGGTTCTTAGGAAGGAAAAGGCGCTTAAAACCGTAACTGAATAATAACTAAAAATACGTAAATAAAATAAAGTTAAAAACTAAAACCCGACTACGAAAAAGTCTAAAACAAGAATCTTAGGTTTTAGTTCGCCAGGTACAGATAAATTGCATTTTTTTTAATTTAGAGAACGTTTCGAGTATGCCGTCAATCGTTCGTAGTCGGAGGCCCCTTTTTTGTTTGTCTTCTTGCCGGGGCCTCCGACTACGAACGATTGACGGCATACTCGAAACGTTCTCTAAATTAAAAAAAATGCAATTTATCTGTACCTGGCGAACTAAAACCTAAGATTCTTGTTTTAGACTTTTTCGTAGTCGGGTTTTAGTTTTTAACTTTATTTTATAGGAACACGATCTAGCCCCGCCGCTCGACACCATGCCTCTCTTTGCCCAGCAGGGACACAAAAAAACTTTTTTTGTGGTGTCAGTCTTGTGTTATTAATACACGTTCTTATAAAACAGTTTTTAGTTTCTTTTGATGCCATGTTTTCGTTTTTACTTGTAATTTTATTGAAGAAAATTTGTGTTGACAATTATATGACAATGACGTAAACCTCAAATCAATCAACCGTCACGACCCATTTTTTTTTGAAAGCAAGAGGCAAAGGAAAATCCGTACTCGTGACGTCATATGTCGTTTACGACCTTTCAAACATTCGCTATTTTTTCACTTAATATTTTTGAATGAAAAATTGCTTTTCTGGGAAAATAAAAAAACACGTATACCTTAGAATTTGATTTTTTTTCAATACATAACATAAAATAGCCCACTTGAAAAAATGAAATGTTGTCAATTCAGACTGTGTAAGGCCTGCCTTAAGACCCTGCGCTGCACACCCTATACCTACACTTACACTATAGGCAAAGACTACTATTGTATACTATAGGTGAAGCCGGCACAGTAGCCACGACATGCGCATCGTAGTATCTCACTCGTGAGTGTATATACAGCCGAAGTTAGAAACATAATTATTATTCGAACGACATACAGCAGCAGGCATTCGGCAGATATTTCTGATGCTCAAACAGTACTTATTGAAAAATAAATAGCTGTCTGTTGCTGTCACTGTCACTACTGACTGACTTGATTTGTTATTGTTTGGTTATTGATTTGATATAATGATATTTAATTTAAATGAATAATAAAAATGAAAATTGCGACTTACGAAGGATAATTCAGCTTTCTTGCCCAGGAAAGTTAAATAGCTAATAATTTATTTTGCTCTTTCTCCGAAAAGCTATTTCAAAAGAATAATATGTTATTTTTTTATAGGATTTTTGGTTTTACCGAACTTAAGTTATGAGTTATGACTAGCATAATTTTAATGCAAAAATTGTTGACCATGAAACTAGATAAAGTAGAATTTGATAGAATAAGGTGTCAGCAAGCTACTATAAACCAGAAAAAGCACAAAGCTAAGTAGTAAGTAGCAGTCAAAATATTATTCAAGAACATTACAATTTAGTGCAGTGTAACTTAAGGCCTACAAATTCTGTAGCAAAATGATGACTATTTAAAAGAACTGAGTTAGTAGCGGACTTTGGATTTTTTATTTGAAGGAGTCTTGACTCGCTGATGGTATATCAAGTTTAATTTATAATTTGCCGCAGGAAGGGAGGATTCTGATGCTTTTGGGGGAGGCTTAAGAGGCCTTAGGAGGTTGAAACGCTCATTGATTTAGTCTATTTTTTCTACAATGCAAGACGAGTTGTGATGCCTTTTCTACTTAACCATTGATTTCAGGATTGTTGTGGTTTAATCGCATGCGACTGTCATGTGTTTTATTTATTTTCATGGAAAATTGAACTCTGTGTCATTCATCACTCTATAATGTCAAAATTTAAGCTGCAAGTGCATTTTTTAGCTCTTGTATTCCACATGCAATGAAACCTAGTGTCAACTCCCCCGCCATTTAAAACTCACACAAAACAATGTATATAGTAATGTACTACAATCAGTTGGCACAAATTATCAATACTTTTGTCATAGTCTTTATTGAAGTCATTTCAAAATTTTCAAGACCTCTTAAGCTCCATAGCCCTCATGGCCCTTATTTAGAGAGCCTAGGCCCCTAGGCACTAGGTATTGAAAAGGCTGTGGCCAGTCTAGGCAGGCGGGGCCCTTAGGACGGGGCCCAATAGGCCTAGGCAGAAATCCGGCACTTTTCTTCACTTACAGAAATTTGGTTATTGATGACGATGATTAAAGATAGATTTTACCTTAAGGCGGATCTCACACTGCAGCGAAAATCGCGGCGACACGCGACTCAGCGATTTTCAACTTTGTATGTAGAATCATCGATTTGTATAGAAAAATCGCGGGGTGGCGCACACTGGCGCGTAAATCGCGGCGATTTTTTCCGTGTAGCTGCGCATACACGGAAAAAATCGCGGCGACAGGCGATTTCAGTGTGTTCTTCGCCTAATAGTAATGTTCCATATTTATAAAGTGCATGTATCTTTATTTTTCAGTCCCTTAAAAGACATCCTCGAGCAACAGACACCAAATAAAACTTGCAGACTGTGTTTGAGGACAGGGGGATCAAAAATATTTGGCAGTGACCAAGATTTTGATGTTGCTCTCAATATCAGATATATTTTAGGAATAGAGGTTTGTATAAAAGACTTTCTTTTCTGGTTAATGAAGGTTTATATAACACTTGAATGTTCAATAGTTGTGTTTCATTTGCGAAAACTATTTATTTAATGGTAGTTTATCTCTACCAGCTTTAGCTTATCTTATAAAAAAAAAGTATTTATATGCAATGATCAAAGTCATTTTCAAAAAAATTGTACCTAGTTAAGGGCCTAATAAAAACAAAATCACGATCGCTTCCTCTATGTTACGAAAGTTAGGCATACAAACTATATGGGTAACTTTCGTAACACAGAGGAATAAATTAAGTTTTGTTTTAATTAAATCCCTTAATTGTGTACAACAATTTTTTTGAAAATTACTCCAAAATCAAATATTGCTCTCATGTTGTCAACACAGGTGTTAAGCACTATTATTAGCCTTCAAACTCAAACATGGACCGTGCTAGGATATAATCATCCAAACCAACAATAATATAAATTCGAAAGTAACTGTCTGTCTAGTAGCTTTTCACATTTAAACTACAGGACTGATCGTGAAGAAATTTGGTATGGAAATAGTTTGGGATCCGGGTATACACATATACATAATACTTTTTATCCCAAAAGAGTGAAATAAGGGTGGAAGGTTCCATGGGAGTGTGATAATGAATACTATGCCTCAGGGAATCTAATAAGAAACATGTGGATTAAGGTGAATAACGAATGTACGCGGACGAAGTTGACGGTAAAGGCTGGTAATAATAATTGCAGATAACGGAAAATGACGGCAAACCGCAGTACATATGCGGGGAGTGCGAGCGCACGTTGCGGCGCGCGGCGCGGCTCCGGGAGACCGCAGAGGCCTCGCAGTGGCGGCTGCAACAAGAGCTGGACTTGGGTGTGTACCAGTCGTGTGCAGTGAAATATATCCTTGGGCAAGCCTCACATATACGGTGAGTGCGAGCGCACGGTGCGGCGCGCGGCGCGGTTCCGGCAGACCGCAGAGGCATCGAAGTGGTGGCTGCAGCAAGAGCTGGACTTCGGTGTTCTTTACTACCACCCGAGTTGTGTACATCATTTTATGTCTACACTTGGCCATAAAGCGGCTTTTCCCGTACGCGTAGCGTGCGGTAAAAGCCACTTTATGGCCAGGTGTGGCATAAAGTAAATTGTATTTTAGTGGCTGATACCGCGTCCGACTGGAGCGAAGAGGCGGAGCGCCATGGGGGCTACTTCAAGGCACAGGACGCTGACGTTGCGCGGGAGTGGGTCTGCAGCAAGTGCCACGCCGCCTTCCAATCTCAGGTTACGATTATAAACACTTACAATACCGAGAAGGGAGCTAGACTCGTAGCAACTACGGGCTACATACGGGTTTTGTCTTGTTATCGGCTACGAGCGTAGTTAATTTAAATACCAAACAAAGAAAAATTAGATGTGACTTTCCCATTTTTGAGAGTTCTCATGTCGTTTTGCGCTGTCGAAATGTACTTAGAAAACCGTGAGACTCAAACATATTGAAATAAAAACGAATCACTCATCAAGCTGCGAGGCGTAGTATTCACCGATTAGCGTTCGCGAATACTAATGATTAAGGGAATGCCGAATGCTCCCGAAACATGGCGAGTGGATATCTCGTCATTTGTACAATGTGAGTGATTCGTTTTTATTTCAATTTTGCCTTATTTTGTTTGTATGGGAAATCGACCGAATCGAATCACCTTAAGAAACCCTCCCTGGTCTAGAGACCTAGTGGATTGAATCCAAAACGGTGCTGGTTACAGGAAGAGTTCGCCGAACACGAGACGCAGCCGTGCAGGCAGGCCCGCTCGTATGTGTGCGAGACTTGCGGCTTGGAACTGAAGACCATGTCACGGCTCAAAAGACACAGGTAACATTATTTATGCTACACCTGGCCATAAAGTCGCTTTTACCGCACGCTACGCGTACGGAAAAAACCGCTTTCTGGCCAAGTGTAGAAATAAAATGATGTACACAACACGGGAGGTAATAAAGGAAGCCCTCGATCGCGTATTTACGTCCCTCGCTTGCAACTCGAGCTGCGATCTCGGCCTTTCTTTGTTTTACCACCTTAGTTGTGTAATGTACTATGCTATCGTTAATGTCTTCTAAACTAAAGGGGAGAAAAAGTCGTCAAGAGATTCGCTTTGAGTGTGTAGATTTTCCAAATGCTATGCTTACTTTGTAATTCTATGCGTATTTTAAAAATCTGAAACATCGCGGGACGTAATATGTGGATGACCCTAACGATTTTCATAATACATTAATTATGCGTGTAATCATGCTAGATATCTTTTGGAGCAATAAAGCCTCTTAAACTATTGCGGTTTGAACACATATTTAAATAGTTTTGGAGGTTGTAAAATAAAGGGTAAACAGTAATAATCGCGTTAGATCAGTAAAACTATTTTAATAAGTTTTCTGTCCTCCGGCCAAAAAGCGTCAACAGAAGCTCCGTCGAACAGAAAAATTGTTTACACAAACCTTGGCCAGTAAATAAGTAAAGCCACGGAGCGTTTTAACCGCCCTGAATATTTGGTAACTTCCGTGAAAGGGCGGTTGTAAGTGTAACATTCCGTGGCCATACGCAAAGGCCAAATCAAAAGGCTGCCCATCCAATAGAATTAAAATAATCCATGTCCACTGAAGCGCAGCGGAGAGCTAAACTTCTAAATGGTACTTATATTGGCTCCCTCGGCTCCAGTGGATGGGCAGCCTAAGGAATTCTTATGCGAGTTTCATTACATTGCGGGCTAGCTAGGTACGATGAGTTCAATCGATCGATCAAACGCTGCAACGAAGACCCTCGCATACGAGTTCTCGCTCTGTCTAAATGGGGCTTAAACATGTCTAAGTAATGCGCGTAATATCACAAATGAGATATCTCTCGAACGCGTGATGTTGCATTACGCATCACTTCGAGAAATAAAGCATCACTCCAAACATCACTCGAAATAACATTGCCCGAGCGCGAGTGAAGCAAGCGTAATTGTTTCAAAAGACGCCCTAGAGTCCAGGGAACACGCGCTGCGTAATGTAGGTAATCGACTATGTACGATGATGTTTGGCGTGATGTGATTGATGTCTCAGTGTGATATTACATTCTAAATAAAAAAAGATTGCTCCTAACAAGATCGTGATAGTTATAATCAAGCATCTTGATTCCATACGAGCCTAACAAGATGTTAGATGCACCAACTAAGAAAATATTGATTGTTTGTTTATCATAGTTCAATCAACGAGTTCTGATTTGATTCAACAAACATAGATGTATAAGGTAACTAATTAAACATGATCGAATCATACAAAGAAGAAAATAATGATAGAAACAAGGAATATATTTGTTAAAATTATCAAGATTCTAGATTATTGTTTTAATCACTAATGAACTTGCTGTTTTAATTAATCAGCTTTCGTTGACATGTTTAATATCTTGTTTGTTTAATTTAATGCCAACTAAGAGAAAATCTCTCTTAGTTGGCTCAGATTTTTTATAGTGTACGTTTTTGGAAAAGTGATTACTAAACCAGTTACTTTTTGAACCACTGTTTCGCGCATGTCTACTATAGCTTGGCAACTTCGTTGGTGACACTCACATGTATGCTTTTTGTTATGTGCAGCCGTAACTACTTACACAAGTTACCGCCAACACGAACGGCTGGCTCACTGCGGAGGCTGCCTCCGTCGGTCGCCGTTCGTGTTGGCGGTAACTTGTGTTAGTAGTTACGGCTACACATAACAAAAAGCACACATGCGAGTTTCACCAACGAAATTGCCAAGCTATAGAGGTTAAAGCGGCGTTGTATTTAAGGCTGACGCACACTGGCGCGCTCCCATACTCGTGCTCCGAATGCCCTTACCGCGCGCGCACCCGCTACGCCCTGCTCGTGCACTCGCGCGCACACAGCGGCGCGCGCCCGGCGCGCTGCCCGCACTGCCCCGCTGCCTTTGCCAACGCCTCCAACCTGGCGTCGCATCGCCGAAGGCACATGCCGCCGAGATTCCACTGCGAGCTGTGCCAGAAGGGGTTCAAGTTTAAAGCGGTGAGTAATCTGATAACACCCCTAGCGCCATCTAGTATGAAGTTGCAGAACGACTTGATTGGCTTCTGGACTATAGGTAGATGTCGTTATCAATGTATTACACCTGCGTGCTCCCTTCACTGCCCCGCTGCGTCCAACCTCGCCTCGCACCGCCGGAAGCATATACCACCATCCATTGCGAGCCGTGCCAGAAGGGATTCAAGTTTACGGCGGTGAGTTATGTGATAACACCCCTAGCGCCATCTAGTATGAAGTGGTAGGACGACGCGACTCGCGTTGGGACTATAGATGGCGTTATTGATGTATAGTGGCGCGCTGCCCGCACTACCCCGCTGCGTTTGTCAACGCCTCCAACCTGGCGTCGCATCGCCGGAGGCACATGCCGCTGAGGTTCCACTGCGAGATGTGCCAAAAGGGATTCAGGTTTAAAGCGGTGAGTGATGTGATAACACCCCTAGCGCCATCTAGTATGAAGTGGTAGGATGACTCGCCCCGCTTTGGGACTATAGATGGCGCTATTGATGTAGCATAGTGGCGCGCTGCCCACACTACCCCGCCGCCTTCAGGTTCCACTGCAAACTGTTACAGAAGGGATTCAAGTTTAAATTGGTGAGAGCTTACTGTATATCAGCTGCACGTGAGTATACCATGTCTATCGTTCTAACTCTACAATTTTCGTAGCAATAATGGGCTAGAAGACTAAAAAAAACTGTTTAGTCCGTCAGTTAGATTATTAAAAAATATTGTACAAACAAAAAATGACGAGGATAGAGTGCTTAGAAGTTTCGAGTGTCGTCACTCCTTGGTACAATTTTCACCTAGGAGTGAAGTCACAAGCCCCCACTCTAGTAGTTTGATGATCTATAACTTTGTCGATTTCTAATATTTTGATAAACCAAAAAATACGTGTCCCATATTTTCCCATAATCTAACTGACGGACTAAATAGAATTATATAGTTTTAACCCAGTCTTCATCCCTATTCTGTGTGAAATTTCATGGTTTTGTCATGCTTAAACATTGCAGGCCCTCCACAACCACATAGCGTCGCAGCACAGTAACGCCAAGCCGTATAATTGCAACGTATGCTCTAAAGCCTTCTCCACGAGGTAATCTAAACTTAACACATACAAGTAAATACAGACACTCGTAATAATATCCAAAGAAATTTTCGAAACATTGTAGACACCAATTTTAATGTCGTTAAAGTGAACTGTTAACCTCACACGCTACCTCGCGCGCTAAAAATAAGTGGCAACGACCTACTTTGTACGCCGTTAACTTGAGTTGCGGTCAATATTATTATCAGATTTGAAAATCTGATAATAATATTATAGGTAATTAATTGTTCAAATACCACCGAATTAAATGGAAAATGTATGTTTTCTATCACCAAATTACACTTTTGGCGTTTGATTCCCATACAAATCGACATTCTTGTGACGTTTGATTCCCATACAAATCGACATTCTTGTGACGTTTGATTCCCATACAAATCGACATTCTTGTGACGTTTGATTCCCATACAAATCGACGAACTATATCCTTCTATATCGATATATGTCAGTGGTTAACCTCCTATTCATTGTATGGAGGACCAAGTAACTCCAATCTTCCCTACTTCCTTTAGTCATCATATTAATAAGAAAACGTACGATATTTTTGATCAATAGGTGCACCGCCCACAAGCTATCTACTTTACCCTAAGGTTAACTGGTAGAAAATGCCCTATGGCATGTTCACATTTTGTACGATAATTCTCTTTTGTGCAAAAAAGTTTAAATAAATAAATCAGTGTAATTACTTAAGACATAGTTGAAGATTATTCAGATTTTATAAAAGGGTCATGCAGATTTTACAAAATGTGCGTTTATCCTGTGGTCAATAATTGGCGAGGGTAGATCATGTTTTTTATCTTAAAGGCAGGGCCGGATTAACCTTTAATGCCTTTAGGCATATTAGGTAACTGCCTAGGGGCTCTGCATCAGCTAGGGGCCCCGCGCGCGCACAAAAAAATGAAAATGTTTCATAGAGAGGTGATGATCTTCAAACGGCTGAAAAGGGGCCCCGAGGCTTACATTGCCTAGGGGCCCCGACATGATTAATCCGGCCCTGCTTAAAGGTCTAGTAGGTCATGGTGTGTGTACGTGTCTTAGCCCTTAATTTCGGTGATATCCACAGGAAAAACGCGAACACCAACAAATACTAAAAGCTGCGTGTGACCGTAAAAGTTCGATATGCTTCTTGCAGAAAGATGATCCTCCGGCACGAGTTGAAGGCCCACAACCGGCCCAAGATGCGCTCCGGGGTCCTGCCCAGCTACATGCGCCAGGAAGATAACCCATGATGCTCCAGTAGTCCATAAAAGGCGCAGCTAGAACTAGAAAGACAACCATGTACTCTTTCCGAGAAGCTTAACCTTTTCGACGCTACGTCGAACTTAAGTTGCAAATCAGTCGCCATATCATAACAGTATCAATGTCGCCGCCGACTGGTTTAGTAAGCCATCTGGTTAGCTGCCTAGCCTTTTCATTAAACACACTCCTTATTTTAGGTTAGGTTTATTAGTCAGCTTGTGTCCCTCAGAGCAGAAATAGAAGCCCCGCCCCGCGCAGCTGCTTGTAGTTTAGTGAAAATGCTAGGCAGTTAACCAAATGGCTAACTAAACCAGTTGGCTGCGACATCAATACCAAAATTGAAAACTATGCTGGTCTATATCGCTCTGCACTCTGACGGGTTAATCCGTCGTTGGCGTCGAAAAGGTTAAAAATTCATGTCACACTCGGAGAAGAGGGAGGTTTAGCCAGACGTGACAACCTAAAAAAATGTAACAAACAAGACTATAAAGTGTGAAAGTTTTTGTGTGACAGTTGACACTGTCTCATTTTATTTGTAGGGTGTAAAGCGACAGAGCGCTACGAAGTGCGTCGAAGGCGCGTTTAAGACGCCGTGTGCAAGGCCTTTAGAGGTCAAACCACAGAAATATATCGGTAGAGGGAAAAAAATTATGTACCTCGCGTGCTGAAAGGGGCGACGACCTACTTTGCACGCCGTCAACTTCAGTTCACGTCAATATTATTATCAGATTTGAAAATCTGGTAATAATGGTATAATTAATTGTTCAAATACCACCAAGTGAAATCGAGAACTTATGTTTTCCATCACTAAATTACGCTTTTGGCGTCAAACGCCTAGCGAATACGTGACATGCTTGGTTCCCATACAAATCGACGAACTATTCTATCTCGATATATTTCTGTGGGTCAAACTCTATCAGCTATCACACACCAAGCAAAGTCACGGCCAGTTGTGCTAGACAAGTAGAGTAACAAAGTAATTTCTTTGTATCAGAAAATCTAGTTTACAAAGAAAATATGTTTGCTATGATTGAATAAACTGTATATTTAACTATAACACTTGTTTTTGTATTTCCATATCTTTTTCATATACTTGTAGTATGCTGACAGATAAAAGCTTCCTAGGCTCTCAGGCATACTACGGGTATTGGGACAAGGCATACAAAGGGTTAATCAAAGTAAACTAAAAAAAAAAGAGCACATAAAATGATTGTAAGGATGGGCTTTGAGCCGATTAGGGCTCTCTCTTGGTTCCGCAAATACGAGCAAACATAGTGCCATATCATCTACCGATATACATCTCACTGCTGGACGCAGGCGGACTCTCATGATGAGAGAGTGAACAGGGGCTGTAGTCCTCACGCTGGCCCAGTTCCGGTTTGGGAACATCACATTCACTATCAAATTTCTTAGTGGATGTATGCAGGTTTTCCCATGATATTAACAAGTTCCCTGTCCCAGCGCCCCAATGTGGGGTCACTATCCCAGACTGATTGCACGGTTGGGACTTGTGTGTGTTAAATCATGCATAATACATATGTTCTGAAAAACTTATTCTAATTCACAACCTCTATGTGAAGGGCGCATGCCTGAGCCCCTCGCCTGCTATAATCTCAGCCAAATAATTCTATTTGTCTGCAATATTCAATAAATTTATCCTGGAATATTTCATCTGCCCAGGATAGGGCCGTATTTAGAGATCCAGGGCCCCTAGGTACTTGGTATTGAGAAGGTAAGCCATGCTTTTGGGTAATATGAAGAGCCCACCGCTGGGGCCCCTCTAGGCTGGCCGGGCCTTGTAGGCCTAGGCTGAAATCCGGCGCTGGCCCAGGAGAAGTTACTCGCAGTCAGTGCAGCTTGGTATTGAAGATTTTACTCAGTACATGATGAAATGAAAATAAGTCTTGCATTATCACAACCAGAGCAAATTATGGTAAAGTACGTTGCATTATTTGAACGACCTTTAGTGTGTTTAAAAACTGACTTGTCTTTCATATTCCAGTATGACGTGTCCGTCAAGATAGCGTACACCGTAAAGATATTCAGAATCTGATGCAGCCAATAAATAGTACCCAAATAGTACCGACGAAATACCTAGGTGAAAAAAATAGTACCCTTAAACTTTTTAAATATAAGGCCTGTTCACGGTGTACGCTACCGGGCGTCAAGCTGGCGTACACCGTTTGTATCTCTGGAACGGCTTTGTTTTTGGAAACGCTTTATATCTCAAAAAATAGTACCCAAATAGTACCCTAGGGCCCTAAAATTTCATTTCTCTAGCTACCATAGAAGCCGAGATATTCCATGACTTAACGGTGTACAAAATTTCACACCGTCAACCTGGCGTACCCGGGAATTTCTTATAGAAAGAGCTCACTATATCTCGGCTTCTAAGATAGCTAGAGAAATGAAATATTAGGGCCCTAGGGTACTATTTTTTGGGATATAAAGCGTTTCCAAAAACAAAGCCGTTCTAGAGATACAAACGGTGTACGCCAGCTTGACGCCCGGTAGCATACACCGTGAACAGGCCTTATATTTCAGAAAGTTTAAGGGTACTATTTTTTTCACCTAGGTATTTCGTCGGTACTATTTGGGTACTGTTTATTGGCTGCTGCAGATTCTGAATATCTTTACGGTGTACGCTATCTTGACGGACACAGTATGACTTTGAAAACACATATAACGCATAGGTTGTCATAAAGGTGCTTACAAATATGAAATATTTTCCTATGTGGCCAGCTAGTCTTGCTATCTTTCTCTTACTGCATAGTTACTAGATGTATCTTGCTTTAGCATAGAAAGAGAAAAATAGCATGACTTGCTGGCCATAAATTGCAACAAAGTGTTGCATATTTAGAAGCATGAGAAAAATTAATAAATCTCCTTTACAAAAGTTTATTTATGTTGCTGTTTTGCCTTTAGACTCTAATTGATGATAGCCTCTGTGGCCTTCGGCTTCACATTATTAACACTTTCATGACCACACAAAAAAATTGTAATCGGCTTCACATGCCTACCTAGCGGGCTCTGTCAGTTTATAGGGTGGTTTTTAATTTTTCGTCCGGTCGTGAAAGTGTTAATATTCTGCAGAAGAGTATGTATTACAAATTTCAAGGATTAGCTGGGCTGCAGCTGAAATTTGTAATTTATAAAAAGTAGCGGAAGTTATCGGATCATACAAAATAAACTAAGTAATGTAACATGAATTCAAAGTAAGTTTCTGAGTGACATCAACAAAATTATCACTGTTCTGATTAGAGAGTAAGCTCTTTATTATATTTTTAGTTAATGCAATAGTTAAAACCGAGTTCACAGACATTAAGACAGGATAAGTATTAACTATAAACTTGCAAAAAAGGTACTGAGTGTCTCTAAAGTAAAATTATCACTGATAGAGAAATTAGCTAACATTTTAAGGTTACTTTTTACATTGACAGGACAACAAGAAAACACAACACTATTTTTTTGCGATTTTTATTTACTTACAGCCTAACCGTCACATCACTTCTTAGCGGCCGCACCGACCTTGGATTTCTTGGTACCACGCACCTTCTTCATCCTGTTCTTGCGTTCCTTGCGCTGCTTGCGTGTTGGCCTCTTCTTCTCGTACAGGCCGTGGCGCGCTAGTCTGTGCTTAGGCTCGAACTTCTTGGCTAAGTCCAATGTGTCGTAGATGAGTGCGAAGCCAGTGGATTTGCCACCGCCAAAGTTCGTTTTGAAACCAAACACGAACACGACATCGGGCGTCACCTTGTACATTTTGGCGAGCTTCTCGCGGATTTCGGTCTTGCTGACCGTAGGCTTGCCTGGGTGCAGCACATCGCAGACCATCTGCTTCCGCGCCAACAATCTGCAAAATCACAACGTTGTCAGACATAACCTGTCATGGCGAGGCAACGAGTTTTCACCCCTAGTTGCACATTGTTTCCGGCCGATTTCGATGTTTTGCACTGTTACCTGTTGGTCATGAACTTGCGGGTGCGAATTGTCGCGGTTCCTTCACTCATTTTCGCTTATTTTAGAGTTTTCGGCGTTAAAGACGCACGTGTCTCCAACAACTTTGAGGAGAAAAAGAACTGGACGGTGTTGCCAAGTATAAAGGTCAAAATTTTGCTAAAGAGTTGAGAAATAAAAAAATTGTAAACTTGTGAAGATGAAAATGTAAAAATACCGGCTGTAATATATTACACTCAAGAGAATAGGTGCATAATGACAACAATAAAAGCTAGTTCATTGAAATATAGGTCCGTACGTGGCAATAATTCAATATAAAAAAAAAAATTAATTTATGATTCTACCTAAAACATAAACCAATAATTTCTTAAAATGTAACTTTTGTATCATATATATATGAATACATGTTTTATTTTTTTATTTCCGTATTTATGAAATCTCTATTTCTAACTTTTTTTCGTCTAATTTGAGATTTTACAGATGGAAAACGTTGGCAACACTTCAACTGATTCAGATGCGTTCGGGAAATTACATTTACAAACGTAGTTGTTGACGCTACTCATGATTGATTAAGTATTTTTGGAAAAAGGAGAAAATGAATAAATAGGTTATTTTTCTGGCTTAATGGTTTTTTGATTGAGGAATTATTTTCAAGTTTCAGAAGTTATTGTTAATGTTCAGATCAAGGACAACTCAGTCTGAATTAAACAAGTGGCAACACCGCGATATCTACCAACCAAATGAAATGAGTATTTCCGGTCCGGTGTACATACGGTAACTAACTTTTAACATGCTTTTAACGCGGTGTATTTTTGTATTAGGTTTAATAATTGTTTTAAATTTGAAACTTATGGAAAACTAACAAATTGAATAATAATTATAAGCAATTCTATTGCCATGCCAATTTAATATTCACCATAATAATTTTGTCAGCATTGTATATATAAATTTTTACAAAGAAAATTATGATTCCTTTTAATTTAACGTTAGACCGCCATAGTTAGGAAGAAGAGATTAATTTAATATGTGTCATACATAACATACAATAAAGTTTTATCGTGTGATGGCATATATCTACATAGACTACAATGTAGTCACTACATAATATCTTGTTTTGTTTGATATACGCCTTCACTTTTACTTATAGCAATATGATCTTTGCATGTAACATCCATCGAAATATAATAAGTATAGGGAACGTGCACGAACTATATATAGGTGGTAGCACTAAACGACAAAAGAGACACGGGCGGACAATAAAGGAAACTATCGCCCCTGTCAAATCAAGCTGTCAATGATAATATGTAAGTGTCAATGTCAAATATAGTAAGTCGTAGCTACACTGACGTTAATCGTCCTTCAACGCGATAAATTAACGCTATTAACGGCGTTTTCGTCAATGTGGCCCCAGCATGAGAGGGTATATGATTTAGATTGGCGGCACCAGTTGGCAGCACCTTCGTCGTGCACGTTTCCTATGGAAGGGTAACTGACGCTCAAAAACGGCCCCACAGAATACATGCTAACGGGGGCGGAGTAACAGTATTTAGTGCCGAAGATAAAACCACAGTTTATATAATAGTTCTTCTTTAAGAGGCACATTTCAACATCAGTTTTGTTAGGCGTTATTGGTTATAATAATTAGATGGATCCATAAAACTCGTTAGTACAGTCCGATTCTTATCAGCTGCTTTAAGTATATCGGAGCGAAGTCAAGGATTGGCAAAATAATGTTTAAAGTGTTGTTCTGACTTGCATCTTGCATCATTTATGAAGAAATGTGTATCGTGCATGGAAAGGAAAGGAGGAAAGGTGTATCTTGAGGCCGTAAAATTGTTTATTAATTGAGAAAGCTAAGAGTAATAGGATTATAGGCTCTATAGGTATAGGTAAAAATGTGTTGTCGTATGTATGGTCAGCTGACAGTACAGTTGCAGAGAAAAGTAACCCCCTTGCTATATATGGCTACGATTGTATAGTCGGACTATGCTAAGTTTGCAGAGGTCGAAAAAAGGTTTTATTAAAAAATATATATATGACAATATGAAGAAACTACAGCAAAAGCCTCAGCCAAACCAAAACCTCTGCAAACTTAGCGTAGTCACACTCTATGACACCTTTCCTTTGCAGCTAACCGCATGGAAACCCTGGTATGTTCTGTATAATTGAAAGGGCACTACTTTTGGACTGATCTCATTTGTTTCAAAATCCAGTTCTGATGATGAGGTCCATGAGGATTTAAAGGAATTCTGAAATCGGTTTTTTTCAAATATTTTTTTACCCGATGTATCAAATTGCTGGCATTAGCATTTAAAGTAATCGCGCCCCTGGGACGGACGCCATGAAAGAAAAAATAAAGCTTTGCGCCAAGGTCGGGCCTATGACATTAAAAAGTCATAGGCTAATAGGCTTATAGCATCGAATACTGCGGTATTAGTATCATGGAGTATTTGATGGTTCTAACATAACCTTTATAGTACATTAAACAACTAGGGGTAAAACAAAGAAAGGCCGAGATCGCAGACAGTTGCAATACGAGCCTTAAGCGAGGGACGTAAATATGCGATCGAGGGCTTTCTCTATTACCTCCCGTGTTGTGTACATCATTTTATGTCTATACTTGGTCAGAAAGCGGTCAGCTTGGCCGGAAAGGTGTGGCATACAATATATTTATTGCGCTTGGCATTTTAACATTTTCATAGTAAGTCTGCATAAAAATATTATTTCCAGCTGTATATAAAAATATTATACCTGCCTACCGGTAGCATATAATTGCTCTACAAAACGAAGTAATAAAACTATTATATCTAAATCGGGTCAGCAGAGCAGTATAAGCGTGAGAAGTGCGAGTCAGACTCGCCCACCGAGGGTTCCGTACAATTAAATTTGTAGGTAATTCAATCAATCAATCAATCAATTTAATATTAATTGATTGATTGATTAAAACTTTATTCATGCCCAAAACATACATGGTGACAAAATGATTACAAAAGCTTAGAAACTAGTACAAATTAACTTATCAGGTAACCATGTGTCGTGGCAGAGAATAGGCGCTGGCTCAGCAAGTTATTACTCAGCAAGTAATTAAAGTACCCTATTAATTTTGATTCCCTTAGCAAAGTATTTTTTTAATGATTTAATTAGAAATGTATAGTTTCAGATTTTTCCTATACTTGTAGTATAAGACGGTAGGTATTACTTGCTAAATTTCATAGTACTACGTCAATGGACTTGAGTGTCGAAATTTACGTTTTTTGCGGCATAAACGGCTGTACCTTTTTTTCACGTTAACTTAGAAGTTTGAATTTTTCACAGCTTTAAGGGACCGTAGACCTAAATACGGTTTATTTTCAACTCGATACCTCCACGCGTTCCCGAGATAAAGTTGCGGTCTTGACAAACAGACAGACAGACAGACAGACGGACAACAAAGTGATCCTATAAGGCAGGGGTCTCCAAACTACGGCCCGCGGGATCTGGCTCGGGAGCCGGTCCGATCCGGCCTGAGGAAGAGCCCATGATCCGACCCGCGAGAGCTAGCTTTCCAGTAAATACAGTCCCTCTGACCCCCAGGACGACAGCAAAAAAAAAACTTAAGTTCGTGGTCGAGCATGTCGTGTGGCCCGCCTCAGTTTTTTTTTTTAATGTAGTTAATGGGAAAGGCAAACGAGCACCCAGGTCACCTGATGGTAAGTGACTTCCGAGGCCCATGGACATTTGTAATCTTAATATTAGATACAAAGAAATATATAAGATCTTCTAAGGTGCAGTGTGGCCGTTTGCTAAAAAAGTTTGTTGTTATAAGGGTTCCGGTTTTTTCGTTTTGTGGTACGGAATACGGAACCCTAAAAAGGTAACAGACCGGTAACCGATAACGACCGATAACCGGCCTGCAATTAGTTTTATATCCCTTACTTGGTAAATTATATCGCGGAGGTAAGAAGTGACCCAGCGCAGTAGATCTCAGTAACAACTAAGTAGGTAGATTCTTTAGAAGTAAATTTTTATGCGAAATTTTTCGCATACTTTAGAGTAGGGATTGAACGATACATAATTTTGCCGATACGATACCGATACCGATATTTGTAGTAAATTATCGGCGTTACCGATACCGATACCGATATCTTAGCTAACTCATGAAGTATGAAGTTCGGATTTATTATCTGTATGTCCTTATAAAAATATTATTTCCTTATTATACCTAAAACTTGGCTATATTTAACAGAGAGTCAACCTTGAAGGTGTAAAGTAAAAATAAATAAATTGTCAACACAAAATTATTATTTTTTATCATGAACCAAATATATTATTAACATAGTAATTATTGTTGCACAAGGTATTAGGCCAATATATAAATTAAGTCAGTAATTGAAATTACTTTTTGCAGATTTTTTCATACAACAAATTCTTTTCGCGTTCTTCAAATATCGGTTGTATATTATCAGCGATACCGATATATCGCCGATACCGATATATCGGTATCGTTACATCCCTACTTTAGAGTTAACCATGTAGTTATACCACATCTACCCATCGAAATATCGTACCCTTGGTCAAATAACGTCGTATCTGCAAAATGACAAATTTTCAAGATCTGCGTGTATCATGTAGTTCGTATGATTTGTATGACTTTAGAGCAATAAAAAAACTTCAGTTACGCTTCCATACTTATTGTATTTCGATGCTACCTGATGACCTGATATAGCAGAGGTTCTTGAACTTTTTTTGGTCACGGACCCCTTACATTATTTCGAAAACCTTACGGACCCATTCCGAATACAATCAGAGAAAAAGAAAATCAAGGGCACATGAAAGTTTGTGTTGTATACATATCCACGGACCCCCGGCTCTCGTATCACGGACCCCTAAGGGGTCCATGGACCACAGTTTAAGAAACCCTGTGATATAGGATCACCCTAGTCTAGTTAGTACCAGCAGGGGTGGGTCACTCTGTAATGTCGCCGCGCGCGACGGCAGTACCAAATTTTGCGACTCCGGAGGAGCTTAGCCAGCTACCAAATTAGAGCACGCGTTAAGCGATAGAGAGAGACGGTCGGTCGGGTGCGTTCCGTCCGATGGTCGGACCCCAACGTCGGGTTTGTTAGAAAGAGAAACTTCTGTACGTAGTACAGGACACCACCGTAGGATTTGAGTAGTTACAGGATCATAAAAATCAACAAATACATCCGCAAAAACTGTGTTCATTGTGTTCCGAATCATAATAAGTGGATAAGTGGAACCCGCGCATCCAATTCCGCGGTTAACAGGCTCAACTCGATAAGTAGGCGCTTACTTAGACGGTTTCATAAAAGTTCTTACTTACGACTGACTTTCTTAGAAACTCCGACCAAGTTTGCGAACTGCTCCCGAGAGACTAGGCTTGTTATATCCCAGGATTTGTCCTGATATATGGAGTTTTTAAGGCTTTTATTTATTTTAACTTTATCGCACAAAAGAAAACTTAGGTACTGTTTTTAATGCAGCAATGCTTTAGCTGTATCAGTTAAACTTAGGGGAAAGTAGGTAAGTTGTGGCTTTCGCCAGGAATAAATAGATGAATATTAGGGGATATCTTACAAAAATCGCGGAACAGTCAACGTCAAATAGTCTACGCTATTTGCCTTGTTTGCGTGCTATGTTTAATTTTATATTTTAAAACCTAGTCGTAGAAAAAGTATTGTATGCAACGTTGTATAATTAAGTCAAAAAACGCTCATGGCGATACTCGCCGCCGCGGCGGCTCGTATCGCAACTCACGCCATTCGCATTTTTTGACCCTACTTATACAACTGTTGCATAAAATAAATATTTTGTTCGGAAAATGAACACAAAAATTTCATATAAAAAGTTTTCTTAATTTCTATTTCAAGTTAATTACTTTGATGTAAGTTAACGTCTCTTAAAGTATTAGCATCTAATTTGAAAACATCTTATATAATATGGAGCTTTGGATGCTACAGACTATTTGACACTGACCACTGTACAGTAGAAGTCAGACACACGTTTACACTTTTCGACTTTATTCCAAGGAAATAAGGTCGAAAAGTTGCTACTGCTAAATGTCACAGACAATATTATAACTTTCCGACTGATGTTAGGACTTCTCTAAGGACATTTTCTTTTTCAGGTATTACTACCCTACGAGGGTTAGCGCTGCAAGATGTTTTCGTTGGAATGCTAATGAAATGGTAGAAGTTTTTATGCAAATGTTTACAGGAATTTTACTAATCCATTGCTTAAAACCTAAACTAATTATTTACTTGTTTACTGTGGTGACGGCAGAGTAGGTCATGAACATGGTCGTGTGGTATAGATGCGTTTCTAGACGACTGTCCGGAGCATGCCGCTGCAGGAAATTGTGGAAGTCAATGGAGATGCCTTTGTCCAGCAGTGACATGCTTCTAGGCCAATAAAAAATGTGCTGGTTTCCCTGCTTAGCGTATTCTGATAAGTCCTCGAGCCCCGTGTACATTTCTAATATATATATATTTCTAAGTAGCTGACGTCACTCTCCGATCGTTTTTCGAGGATTCCCAAGTTATCTGTATTCCGGGGTAAACCCGGAAAGTATATACTCGTACAGAGTGACGTTGAAGCGGTTTTTACTGCACCTACGGCCAAGTTTGACTCAAGCTCATTTAGTAACTATATTTTGTTTATTAATTTAATAATTGAAAGTACTAACAACAGAGATGTTTATCAAACCACACACACCGTCGCATGAGCGGTCAAGAAATAAAATGTTCTTCAAAACAATCTGACAACCTATGTGACGTTTCCTTACGTCAGCCACCCCGCCAGTATATCCAGAGCTCCAGCCTCCTTTACAACTCCGCTGTATTTACTTCGATTTCTGGCGTGAAAGGGGGGTGGGAGCTCTAGTGTGGCTGGTGTTTTTCGCCACCCCTTATCGATTTTTGCAGTGCTGCCTGTACATTCCGAATCCTCGTACCGGGTGGTCGCGTTGTGAGTTCTTGGTATTACTCCAAAGGCCTTGGTAAGTTATTTCAGTGTTTTCGTAGACGTCTTTTATTTCCTTTCTTTAAAATATTCCTTAATGATTAAGTATTACGGTTGGTAGTATTATGAGTAACCTTGACCCTTAAGGAAAGAAATGTTAAATGCCTATTAACCGTAGGAAACGACGAAGGAAATTGGTTAGGAACTGAAATAGCACGTGTTTTTAAGGTTCCGTATGTAAAAGGCTGCGCTTGTATTTCGATTGTTACTTGAAATAGGTCTGCATTGTACAGGAATTCCGTGTATTTTGAGTATCAGTTTAGAATAGAGATACAGTGTAAACTCTTTATAACATCACTCGATTTAACGACAAGCTCCTTAAAATGTCGGAATTGTTTGAGTTTGTTTGGTTTACCTTATTTTCTATACAATAATACACTCTATATAGCGTCACTCAAACTCTATTTAACGACAACAATACGGCATTATAAATCATTAAGAACTACTTTCTAAGTTGCCGAAATTGTTAAAAACTGCAGCTGTGTTTTGCAGCTACGTTTTTTTGTTTGCTGTTTTATTATCTAGCACGTGTTTACTTCGACTGGCGTCCCGGAGATTCTAAGAAAAAAATGTCTTTTGTTTTTGTATGATGAACTTGCACATGTTTGCCTCGGTCACTAGACTTTTGTCAAGTTACACGTTAAAAAAATCACAGTTGCTTACAAACTTTCGAACTGTTATCATGGCGAGTACTAATAAACGTACCTAAATCTTTGTGTATTGACGAAAAAGTTTTATTAATACGCTCAATAGAGGCGGGAGAAAAGATAAGTGATGTTGGAAGACGCTTTGGGTTTAGCCGCTCTACCGTGTCTACAATATGGAAAAATAAAGAAAAAATTCTGCAAGCAGAGGGGGATGGAAAAACTGCTAAGAAATTAAAGAAACCACAATATGAAGATCTGGATCAAGCGATGCTTTCATGGTTTTATAGACAACGCCAGAATAATATGCCTGTCTCGGGGCCGATCATGAAAGCTAAGGCGGAAAATTTTGCCGAAGAACTAGGATTAACTGCTTTCAAAGCATCAGAAGGATGGCTCGGGAAATTCAAGCAATGTCATCATATCAACTATGGTAAAATTAATGGAGAAGCACATAGTGTTGACACAAATGTGACTCAAATGTGTACTATATTAGGAAATAAAATAATACATATTATTATAGAATAGTAAAATAATGTTTTTTTTATTTCTCTTCATTTAACGACCACTCTCTATAACGCCGAAAAATGCTCAGTCCCTTCAGTGT
Source organism: Eudemis profundana (assembly GCA_947034925.1). Lineage (NCBI taxonomy): Eukaryota > Metazoa > Arthropoda > Insecta > Lepidoptera > Tortricidae > Eudemis > Eudemis profundana. The sequence goes on along the minus strand of OX344805.1, from coordinate 18,989,533 downwards.
CGTTATATAGAGTTTACACTGTATAATAAAATTAATGTTAATAACAATAACACACTGAAATATGTTTTGTTTTTGCGTTTTCCGTTCTTATTAATTTCTTACAAGAATTATTCATGAATATAATAATTTGCAATATAATAAACATTACGAAATAATTTTATGATATGATAACATAATACTAATCGTAATAGCTTAATACTAGCCCTCTCGATTTGCTGTGCCCTTGCAGGGCGTCACACTGTTCCACCTAAATTGTAAACTGTGATATGCAATAAATATTTGAATTTGAAGTCCCCCATCCACAGTGGGCTAGCGTGGGGACTACAGCCCATTCACTCTCGTCTATTAGATTAGACCTGTACCCAGCAGTGGGACGTATACAGGATGTCCCAAGGAAAGTACCTTAAATATTATACATAGGATATTTTGCTGAAAGACGACTTTATTTTGATTTTAAAATATACTATCCACAATATTTGAGGTACTTTCCCTTCATGTCGCATAGTCTTGGGATATCCTGTATAGGCTGATGATGATGATTATCCGCCGAATATATTTAAATTCCTATAAGTATTGCGATTTGTTGATTTTGTGTACATTAATGGTATTAGGGTACTCTTTTCTCGAAAATTAGTTGTTATTCCCCGCTCTTACTTCACCCCGGTGTTAAACATAATTACAAATTACGAAATTATTATTTTGCTCTGCTGATGAGTGAAAGAAGGATAAACGTACAAAGGTAACGTTCTCAAAAGTCTCAATATCTTAGTTTGTAGTATTAAAACCGATCAAGATGAATTTTATTGTCAGGTTAGAAGGCTCCTTCACACAAGTTAACTGATTAATCAAGTGAATATTTATTGGACTTTACAAAGTCTAAGACTTAAAGGATTTGACAATATTTCTAACGACGATGGTAATAGTACGTAATTTTATTTATTACCTACGCGTACTCCCCGTGCACAAATTCGTTACCAAGTAGCAAGTACAAAATATACCATCCATTCTAGATCAAAAACCGTCGCATCGCGGTTCCTCGCGCCTCTTCGCTAACTCCCGTCGTGGCGCAAGAGTTGCGCCACCCGACCACGCCGCCCGCGCATGGGTGACGTCAGCCAGCCCCCCTCCTTCATGGTCAGCCTAAACAAGCCCAACACCCTCAAACTCAACTGTGTAGCGCGCCAGACCAGCCGCTACTCCGCCCGAGACCCGCGCTTAAGAACCTAGACAATCCAACACAACAACATCAGTATTAAACTCCACGGTATTAATTTTTAAACAATGAAGACTGAAGAACCGATGTTAGTCAAATCCAGAACCCCTAGAAACAAGAACCATAACGATGCTAACGTCCGGGAATCACTCCTGTCCGATTCCACTTCAGGGATAGATAAAGGCGACACGAGCGACACGACCAGTGGAGATTCCACCTTTTCCAGCCCCGATATTAGTAACAAGGATGAGTTCAAAGGAAGAGGCATCAGTAAAGATCAGAAAAATGCCTACAATGATACCATTGGTTTGAAAAATGGCAAGAAACTTTGTAATATCACTGAGAACCCGCAAGACAAGCTGAAGCTTTTGAAAGATGTCGAAAGTGGCACGCCGAAGAAAGTAGCTATCCCGGACGGTGGCTGGGGGTGGGTGGTAGTTGCATCCTCTTTTATAATATCCATGATAGCAGACGGCATAAGTTTTTCGTTTGGTTTGCTTTACATAGAGTTTCTTGAAGAGTTCCAAGCGAGTAAGTCGACCACAGCCTGGATCGGTAGCCTATTCATCGCCGTCCCTTTACTCTCAGGGCCTGTTATGAGCGCTCTGGTAGACAGATATGGATGCCGAAGCATGACTATTTTGGGAGGAATTATTTCGACACTTGGCTTCGTTCTGGCGTCAATCTCTACCACTATTGAAATGATGATGGTAACTTTCGGAGTGATTGCTGGTTTAGGCCTCGGATTAGTTTATGTCACCGCCGTTGTTTCTATCGCTTATTGGTTTGAAAAGAAGAGGAATTTAGCTGTTGGTCTGGGCGCATGCGGCACTGGTGTTGGGACCTTCCTCTACGCACCTATGACTCAATACTTCATTGAAGAATTCGGTTGGAGAGGCACAATTTTATTACTCTCCGGTACTCTGCTTAATCTTTGCGTGTGCGGCTGTGTTATGAGAGACCCTGAATGGTGGACTTTAGCGCAAAAGAAGGAAAGAGAAACCAAGCCCGAGAAAGATGTTGAGAAGATCAATCCGCTGTCTGACCCTGCTCCAACAATAGCAGCTAAAAGACCTTATAAAAAATCTGCTTCACTCTGTGTTTCTGATGTTATGCCGTTGTCTACTTGCAAAGAGATAAATGGAAGGATTAACAAGTTCACACTACCGGTGAAAGAACGTGAGATTCTAAATGTGCTTCATAGATACCAAAAAGCTGAAAATTGTAGGAGCAACATGTTGAGATTAGGATGGCCCGGGCAAAAACTGCCGCGAACTGAGTCCTTATACACTATTCCGTCATATTTGGAATGCACTGACCGAGTAAGTATTTTGTAATTTGAAAATAAAATCCAGATTTTTCACGACTGCTACTAATTTATTTTTATTTTGGTAGATTATATCGATATTAATTGTTGTTTTTGTATTTTAGGCGACGCAGAGAGTACTAAAAGAATTCACTCAATCGACAATTATCTTTAAGAGAGAGCCCGAAATAGTCGCGTCACTTCTAGATGAAGACAATGATCCGCCATGCGTCACGTTTCCGAAGCAACCAATGCGTCGATCCTACTCCGCTGACTTCTACTTCAGGAAAGAAGTCAGGAAGTCGATTGACTATCAGCTGAAGAATCCAAACGCTGGTAGAGTGTTGAAAAAGTCGAAATCAGAAACAAAAGAGGATCGCGGTGTGTTAGTAAAGCAGGATAGCAAAGGCGATCGAAGGGATTGGCTGAAGAAGCAGCTGTCAGTGAACCATCACTACTTGAAGGACTTGAAGATGCCTCTGAATTCTATCGGGCATAGGAACGCAATGCTGAACATTAACCGATACAGATTGAGGGCATCTTCGTGCCCTGATATATTCAAGAACTCCATGGTTACTATCAATGATGATGAAGAGGTAATTTCTTTTATGTTTTGGTCACACATTTGCTCCATTACAATTGATTTCTTTCAACTATAGTATCTGCTTTTATTTTGCCCTCGTAATACTTTCTCGTTGTTACTTTTTGACTGTGTTACTGTTTGAAGTAAATTAATTTTCTCCTCCTGGCTCTGTCCATCGCTTATACTTGTACACGTACAACTCTAACCTCACCTCCTTTTCTAATAACTTCAATATCTTCTAGAAATGCTACGAAGACTGCCTGGTCTGCGTCTCAGACATGTTCAACGTGTCCCTCTTCAAGAAGATCACGTTCAACCTGCTCTGTGCCGGCACAATCATCCTGTTCATCTGGTTCATCGTTCCCTACTTCTACCTGGCTGAGCACATGATTCACAAGGGCTTCAGTGAAGACGATGGCGCCTTCATGCTGAGCTTGATCGGAATAACCAATACCATCGGAATGGTGAGTCTTTCTTTGTCAGTCTATTTTTTTTTTACAAGACAGGAATTGGTAATCACTAGTAGTGGTAGGTTATAGACACACGCTACTTTACAGAGTTACGTTGATCTTTGAGCACCTTGAGATGCTTCTTGAAGAACCGAGTGTCATCTTCATGTCTAATGCGAGAGTTGTAGATTTCAAATCATTATTTGTTTGTCTTGTCCTTCAATATAATGCATTCTAACTCGCAGAGATTTTTTTGCTTCAAAACCTTGTGTCTTCTCGGAGGATATTGATTTAAAATCGGGTTACCTGTACCTGAACTATGTTTCATACATATATACAGCCACAAAATTATTCTATTCTAAGTGGGTGTATTTTCAAAAACGTAATTTCGCTGTCATGACATATTGGCGAATACTGAGAAGATTCTGACTTATTAGAATTGGCACTTTTGGTTACAATGTAGAATCAGTCAAGTTCTAACAAGTAACCAACGAATGCCAGTCTAGTGAGGAGGAATCTTTTAAATATTGGTGGCCAGAGAAATTACGCCAGAAAAAATACACCCAAGTACATTATGATATGAATTGCAAATTCTTACAAGAAATATTTTAGTATTTTGTTGTATTTTTCTAATAGTTACCTAAACCAGTATTTACTCGCGGCTTTGCCCGTGATATTCTTATTATTTTCCCAATGGAACTTCTTACTGGGCTATAAAATACATATCTTTTTGTATTAAAAAAATCATCTCAATTACGGTATTCTTTATCTCATTGGTAACTACTGTGTTATTTAGTATCCAACATCGGAACATCTTTACAAACTTTCACATTTATAATATATATATATACTTATGTGTAGAAGGATGAACATATTTATTTGTCTGTAAGTTACTATAACCTTGGCTTAGCCGTTAATGTCGGTCTGGCCTGTGAACATTTAACGAGCGCTTAGAGACTATTCCTACACTACAGCTTTATTAGGACATAACACGTTTAACGAGACAAATAAACTACTTAGTAGATACAGGTGGTTCTACGATTTTAAGCTAACATCAACCGCGGAGGAACATTTAATACTTTTCAAGTAAAGAATCTTCCCTACACGGGTAAATAATAGGCAAGTCGGTGGAAATCGAGTTCTGTGGACATCCCCCCGGCCCCCGGTACTCACTTGGTTTAACATTACATCTCAAAACTTTTGTTGTTGTAAAAGAACTGCGTTGCGAGACTTGCATCTTTTTACATGTAATGTTTTTGATGGGATACCATTCTTCTTCTTCGAAATGCTCTCTTTCTCTTGAGTATTCGTCGATATGGGACAGAAAAAACAAAATTTAAACAACTTTTTCAAAATTCACAATTTACTTTAAAAAATATCCAAATCGCTATAGGTGTGCCTATAATATTAGACGAGTTCACTAAATTTTTCCTAGATCCCATTGCCTACCAATGGAACCACCTGGGAGGTATAGGTACCCCTTCAAACAAAGAATATTCCGAATCGATCAAGCTGTTTTCAATGCTTACAAACAAAACAAAGTTTCGGAGGAACTGAGAACGTTTCTTTTTTTGAAGTCGGTTTAGCATAAAACAATTAAAAAAATCAAAATCATTTATTTCTGCAATTATAAGCCCTCAAGGGCTCTTTTACATGTCTGATTCTATTATTTTCGTTTCTTAAAAAATCTTTGTTCCTCGACAGGAGTCTAGAAGATTCCGAAATCACGGCTCGTTATAAATATAGTCTTCCTCGAATCATAAATCAATATCCAGGTGCCAGTCTGGATGGCCTAGATGTCCTGCGCGGTGCACTTGTTGCAGGACCACTGTAATTACTCGGTAGAGATCTACCGTTCATACGATTAGTACGCACCGCAGGCCCCTGGTTGACGCAAAACCAATATAATTATATCGCAAGGATCGAGTGCTCATACTTTTAGAACGGAGCGTCGGTCTCTGGTAATCCGGTTGTTGAAAAACCAATTTCATCGTGCGACGGAGATCTAGCATTTGTCTTCTAGTACATGCAGGTTACGGTTAGTGGATATTGTGGTTTAATGTCATCTAGTTGTGACGACGCCCAAAGGAGGGTTAAGTGTTTGACCTGTATGTATGTATATGTATGTATATAATCACTCGCTTGCGTGCTAGTTTTCGTTGAACTCTGTTGCAATAGACTTTGACAGGAAACAATTGTAAACGAAAGCAAGCGGGTATGACGCTCGCTATTTTCATTAGCAAATGTTGTGTCAAACATTATTTCGAAATTCCCGATGAAATCGTGTTTTTAGGGTTCCGTACCAAAATGGTAAAAAAGGAACCCTTACGGTGCGACTCTGTCTGTCTGTCCGTCTGTCCGTCTGTCACAGCAAGATATCTCAGGATCTACTGATGCTATCGACTTGAAATTTGGAATAGTGTGATTAACATAGTGTTTGTTCGGGTGGAATCTTGCAACTCAATTTTGAAGCAGACATCTTCAACCGATTGAGCTGAAATTTTGCAAGAATATGTAAATCGGATGACAATGCAATATTATTATGACATGGAGCTGATCTGATGATGGAGTAGGATGGTAACCATAGGATCATCTAAATTACGTAAGATAAATTCACCGTGTTTGGGATCATTTGATTAGCTGTGACGTGCAGTTTGCGATTATACAAAAAAAGTACAGTCAGCAATAAAAGCTTGTCTTAGAAAAACATTTTTTGACAGAAACTTATTTCTCGTAAATTAAGCAATCAAATTTCAAATCTATCCAGTAGTTTTCCAGGAAAATAATAACAGGCGTACATACATACACAAACAATCTCTAACCCCAAACGCATATACCGCCTCTGTTCCGTTCCGTCGGTCGAGGGCAAAAAGCTTTTCACATCAGGTAGCGAAAATGGTTCCGTTCAATATTTCGATACAAAACAAAAGATACCATTTTCTTGGCCTCCCATACACCCCCTGGCCTTGACTCCAAGCCAACTGGCAAGCGATAACCAACTTTATATTCATGTAAACTAAGGTTGAGGTCGATTAAAAGTCGGCCTTAGTTGGTATCCGCATTAAAGTAATTTATTTGGCTTTTAATGCCTTCCTAATGTTACAGGCTAAGCATATACTCGTATACCCATACCGTCAACGGACCAGAACGTTTACGAAAATCCACACCAGAATCTACATACTTACATCTAGCTAGATAATAAGTTCGTAGAAAGAATGTGCTTGTACGTTTAAAGATTTTTGAGATGTTAAAAATAAATAATAAAACGTAAATATGTAAATAGTTTTTTCTCAAACATGCAATGAAATACTGACATCCATAGAATTTGGTGTATACTTATAGATAGAGGTAGATTATGATTATGACCGCGGTTAACACATAGGATACTTTTTACCATACAAAGCCGAAGCAAAAAAGAGACATTTTATTTCACTTCCTAGTAATGCATGTATGTATAAGTAACACATACTCTACCGTTTGTGCTAATACACTCCGGTTGTACCAAGCCGTATCTATATTGTCGAGAAAGTTATGGATGATGTTTACATTATCGACTTTCCGTCTAGTTTATTGACAGCTATTAGGATCTCATAGATATAGCTACCTAGTGATATAAGTGATATTAGTGATAATATCTATTTTAATGTATTATATTATACGCAATACTAGGTAAGCACAGGCGTCATGTATCGTTTGCCATAGATGTATCATTTGCCATTGTTTGAAAGGCTCAGAGCCATGTACAGCATTTTTGGGCTAAATCGAGCTGCCAGAGTTTCAGAAGCATTAAAATAGAGTCTGTGCGGAAAGAGAATAGGATTTAGATTTGGGGGCGCTGTAATGCTTTTCTACCGTATTTGCCATACTGGTTAGGTTAGTTCCGTTTTTTGCCATGCCTATTCTCTTTCCGCACAGACTCTAACAAATGACTAAGATTACTTTCATGTCTAATAATAAGGGAGTTGTTAACCTTTCTTTTGCCTGAAATATTATTCCCCAGATTAAAAATATACCTATGAAGACACGTAGTTAGGTGTATATATTTGCTCTGGGGGATGATATTTCATGCAACCAAAGCCTACGCAAACATTTTATCCCGACAGAGATATCGTGGAAAAAATATATCCTCGTAAATAAAATGACGGAAATAAAAAGAATCACGATGGATTACTCACACAAACTGTCACTACGGCTTACGTTTCATTGGCTGTTACATTTCATTGGCGAGACATGACAGGGCCGTTTTGTATTCGCTGTACTAATCACTAATATTACACAGCGCTGCTTGTCTTTGTAATTATGCAGCCTGTAAATTTAATACGAGCCAAAAATTAAACCAGATATAGGTTTTAGTAGTGTAATCATTAATTAAAAGGAGAAAAGTTATACTTACATGTGGCCCCGTAATTAATTCTTGAAAATTTACCAAGCAGCAATGTACCGCATGCATGCGTTTTATGAGTCATAATAAATTTACTATTAATATTCGTAAAGTCATAATTTATGACTTTACGAATACGAGCTTTTAAAGTAACTGTCAACATCCGTGTGTGTCAATTTGAATGTTACCTTACATTACGGGCTGAATTATGTTGTATGGTAAAATTTTCTTTGTAATTTTAAGCAAAAGTTGTCTAAGTATACTTCTTACCCACCTAAGAAGTATACTTAGACAACTTTTGCTTAATTTGTCAGATTCAGGTTCGCGTCTTTCCGGTGGACATACGAGTATGCGAAATTAAGGATTTCAGGGCCTAATTTTCTCATCAAATTCGTATGAGAATAAAAAATCCTCTTCTATAATTCGATGTAATAGCAACATAACATTAACTTTTGACCACCGGAGGGACGACTTTTGTTTTTAGGGTTCCGTACCAAAATGGTAAAAAAGGAACCCTTATGGTGCGACTCTGTCTGTCTGTCTGTCTGTCCGTCTGTCACACCCAGATATCTCAGGAACTACTGCTGCTATCGGTTTGAAATTTGGAATAGTGTTATTTGAACTGACAAGGTTCTATGCTAACGACTTACGCGCTGTATATTTCAGTAATATTACAGTGAATGCTAACGGTATGACATTAATTATCTATCCGAGATATTCCGACTAATATTGCGTCAAAAATATCCGCAGAAATATTTGGCACAGCCACGAAAACCCGGGACATTGGAAACTGGAGGCATAATCTATTTCTGTGTCTGTCGAGTTACATGCTATGTCGTGTTGGTGCACCTTCGTGCTGCTCGGTTTTCCATATATAAAGAGGGTTAAGAATCCATGAAAATTACATTTTGGTTGGCATGTGTTTTATTGATCGATTGACGAAGTGTCATTTCAGCTTGAGCAAAAATACTTTGTATGTGTCTTCTACAGGTCGTATTTGGGTTATTCTTCAGAAATATGTCGGCGGTCATCTTATTCCTCTGGCCCTTTTTCATACTAAATGTATGGAGACAGAGGAATAAGTCGCAGGCATATTTCTGAAGAATAACCCATTTCTCAACCGATTCTCGTGAAATTTTGTAAGCAGGTTCGATACTTATTAAAGATTATTTGTCGATTCAGTTTTTGGAAAATTTAGGTGGATACATTTTTGTTCGAGATCGATCATACTGTTCCTCCTCAGCCCGCAATGAACTGTTACTCGCCCAGTTTTACTCGCTTTCTCACCGACGGAGGGACAAGTGACTTATATGTATAGAAAACTTGGGGAATGTTAAAGTCACTGCAAAAGCAAGAAAGTCAAAATCATTTATTTTGCAAGTAGGCCTTAAGGACTCTTTTACATTTCTGATTCTATTCTTTTTTTGGCCCTTCGGGAAACGACCATCTAGGGGGAAGAAACGCCGAAAGAAGCTCACCAGTTTCCCTCAAAAAAATTAAACATTACAATAATTGGGAATATGCATGATATTTTTTATTCACCTTAATGAAAGCTCATTCATATAAGAAACAGTAGGAAAAAAGTATTTTTGGAATATTTATTTAAATAACCACGATATAAGACAACAAAGATTTATCTCTTTCTAGCAAAACAGAATATAGTATGGAGATTGTATGGCGGCCGTGTACTATGACGTCATAGTCCATATCGGATCTCTCTGTCTAATCGCTGTCTGATTACTGCTTTAAAATGTTTATATCTTCCGTATGTCTCGGTCGATTTTAATTTTATTTTGACTTTATGTCATCTTTTTTACGGTATTTCCATATTTTGTTAAGAAATGTGTTAAAAAAAAATCATGCATATTCCCTATTGTGACAATAGGGAATTGGGACTATTACATGAAATTTCGTAATAAAATTGAACAAACATTAATAACTCACATACCTACATTAGTTACACTAAAGTTAAGACTACATTTTTAGAGATGTAAAGGGTCTCTAGGCGTCAAAACAAGATAAATGAAAAGAAATAGAAAATGAAAAGACATATAGGTACAACTGCAAAAATGTGAGAAGAGTCGTTAAATAGGTAGTATTCCCACCGCGAGTTGTGCATGTAAAAAAATGCCAGTTTTCCGCTGTGTTCACACATCCAGAAAACAAATTTGACTAGATTATTAAAAAAAAGGAAAACATAGGAACACGGCCAAAGCCTTTCTTTAATGTTTAATGAAAAAAATTGTTAAATAGGTTAAGTTTTGGGGAAGAAATCAGGGGACTACGAAACGTTGTTTTCATGAAATTTTAAAAGGTATTTTCGGTCCAAGCTGCAGTTGTCTCTATCGCGCTCTGCGGGTGAGTGGCGGGCAGTGCGGGATAGCGACACATTTTACAAATACCTAATTTTCATTTCTCTCGACCTTACTGTTTCCTCTTAATAATTTAATAAACCAAAAAATACGTGTCCCATATTTTTCCATGATCTAACTGACGGACTAAATAGAATGATATATTTTTAAGTCTATAGTCTAGTCGTCATCCCTATTCGACTATTGTTTTCAATGTCATTTGATTTTGATAGCTAAATGAGCTATTAATTTCGAGATATGATTTTTATTTTTATCGGTTTACGTGGTGAGCAGGTTCGATACTTATTAAAGATTATTTGTCGATTCAGTTTTTGGAAAATTTAGGTGGATACATTTTTGTTCGAGATCGATCATACTGTTCCTCCTCAGCCCGCAATGAACTGTTACTCGCCCAGTTTTACTCGCTTTCTCACCGACGGAGGGACAAGTGACTTATATGTATAGAAAACTTGGGGAATGTTAAAGTCACTGCAAAAGCAAGAAAGTCAAAATCATTTATTTTGCAAGTAGGCCTTAAGGACTATTTTACATTTCTGATTCTATTCTTTTTTTGGCCCTTCGGGAAACGACCATCTAGGGGGAAGAAACGCCGAAAGAAGCTCACCAGTTTCCCTCAAAAAAATTAAACATTACAATAATTGGGAATATGCATGATATTTTTTATTCACCTTAATGAAAGCTCATTCATATAAGAAACAGTAGGAAAAAAGTATTTTTGGAATATTTATTTAAATAACCACGATATAAGACAACAAAGATTTATCTCTATCTCTTTCTAGCAAAACAGAATATAGTATGGAGATTGTATGGCGGCCGTGTACTATGACGTCATAGTCCATATCGGATCTCTCTGTCTAATCGCTGTCTGATTACTGCTTTAAAATGTTTATATCTTCCGTATGTCTCGGTCGATTTTAATTTTATTTTGACTTTATGTCATCTTTTTTACGGTATTTCCATATTTTGTTAAGAAATGTGTTAAAAAAAAATCATGCATATTCCCTATTGTGACAATAGGGAATTGGGACTATTACATGAAATTTCGTAATAAAATTGAACAAACATTAATAACTCACATACCTACATTAGTTACACTAAAGTTAAGACTACATTTTTAGAGATGTAAAGGGTCTCTAGGCGTCAAAACAAGATAAATGAAAAGAAATAGAAAATGAAAAGACATATAGGTACAACTGCAAAAATGTGAGAAGAGTCGTTAAGTAGGTAGTATTCCCACCGCGAGTTGTGCATGTATAATGGTATTGTTAATTAACACGCGACTATAAAATCACGCATGCTCCATCATCGACTTTATCTTCACTTACCAACAGGTGAGATCAAAGTCAAATGCTTACCTATCGTGAAAAAAAAAAAAAAGTTCCGAAACATAAGTACGCGAATGTGGTTGAAAAACAGCAAGACTAAAAAAACTTAACGTCATAAAGATTTCAGAAAATAACCGTCTTTTCTCTGAACAGTTAACGGCGTGGGTGGGTACCTCATATCATTATGTATTTGTCTTAAAGGTCTAGTAGTACAGTCACCACACGGGAATATTACGCCATCTGTCACTGTTCTTAAGTTAGCCGTGTAATCATAATAGGGTACCTATTTGCCTGTAGTCAATATAAATTACTACACGCTAGCCGTTTAGCGTGGTCTATACCTTTGTCGATTTTTAAGAGGAAACAGGAGGGCAGTTTTTCCCTACAAACGTAGTCCCCTGTTTCCTCCCTGGATAATGCCAGTAGAGCAATAATTTTTTGTCCAAAAACCTATGGCTACTATTGATATGTTCCTACGTTTTCCTTTTTACGATAAATTGATTCTCAAAAGAGATATTAACCTTCAAAAACCTAAAAAAAATGCCAGTTTTTCCGCTGTGTTCACACATCCAGAAAACAAATTTGACTAGATTATTAAAAAAAAGGAAAACATAGGAACACGGCCAAAGCCTTTCTTTAATGTTTAATGAAAAAAATTGTTAAATAGGTTAAGTTTTGGGGAAGAAATCAGGGGACTACGAAACGTTGTTTTCATGAAATTTTAAAAGGTATTTTCGGTCCAAGCTGCAGTTGTCTCTATCGCGCTCTGCGGGTGAGTGTCGGGCAGTGCGGGTTAGCGACACATTTTACAAATACCTAACTTTCATTTCTCTCGACCTTACTGTTTCCTCTTAATAATTTAATAAATCAAAAAATACGTGTCCCATATTTTTCCATAATCTATCTGACGGACTAAATAGAATGATATATTTTTAACCCAGTCGTCATCCCTATTCGACTATTGTTTTCAATGTTATTTGATTCTGATAGCTAAATGAGCTATTAATTTCGAGATATGATTTTTATTTTTAACCGACTTCCAAAAGAAGGCCGGTTCTCGTTCTTCAATAGACTTTAGTCTATTTGGTTAAAATAGTATTTTTACAGCGCCACTAAAAATTTAAAAATAAAGTAAATTTTTAAAACAAAAAATAAAAACCGACTTCCAAAAACTTAAACTAAAAAGCAGAAAATAATATGTTAATTACCCGAAAGAAATGGATAATCAACGATTCATATATACATATACAGATATTTATAGTTTTTAACCTGCTTTTTTGAAGTCGGTGCCAGCTAAGGATAAAAGGAGCTCAGCATAGCCAGCTTTGCGTGGCAGGCACCGACTTCAAAAAAACAGGTTAAAAACTATAAATATCTGTATATGTATATATGAATCGTTGATTATCCATTTCTTTCGGGTAATTAACATATTATTTTCTGCTTTTTAGTTTAAGTTTTTGGAAGTCGGTTTTTATTTTTTGTTTTAAAAATTTACTTTATTATCGGTTTACTATTACCTACAACAGATTCCAAACGACGGTATTCGCTCAGCTCTACATAAAAAAAGTCGTAGAACGTTAACAATGCGTACGAGCTTTCAACTGTCCCAGTAGTCGTCATCTTGAGTTAAGTCATTAGAAATAGAGGTGAGAGCAGGGTGTCAACTTTTCTGCCGTCCTAGTGTAAAAGGAGACCTTTTACTATGGAATTTCATAGTAAAAAGTCGCCTTTTAGACTAGAACGGCAGTTTTGGAAATTAGCGTGTCAAACGCTGGAACGTTTACCTTACCCTACTCCTTTTACGGCACTTACTACACTCACAGCTGTACTAACAGTGCTCAATATCACGCAATACTTCCGAACGTGCCGACCCGATGACCTTGTCCTTTCAAGGGCATGTACCTGCTTAGATAAGAGGTCGTTGCCCTCATAACCTCACAAACTAAAAGTTAAACACGCCGAATTTGTCACTCAAATATCATAAAACGTGCATTAGGATGAGATAAGAGTTTTAGCACTGTCATAAACATTGTCTATGTATAGTTAAGTATGCTTACGGGACCTGCGAGTTATGTGCCGTTAGGATATTTCCCAAGTTGTGTAACTGACTGAAATTTTCATTTGAACCGTGTCTCCCGGTTTTTCAGGTGCTAATAGATGGCGCTGACGCATCAATAGTTGATTGCATGTTTTTGTGTGTTTTTGATACTTCTTATTTTGTTTCGCACGACATCAATTATCAAGTTCATGTAACAAATCGATCTATTCAGCTATGTAACGTAATATTTATTCAGATAATTTATTAGTAAATAGGTATTCAATATCAACTTAGTCTAATCTAAGGTCAGTGGACAAAAATTCATAAATAGTTTAACTAGTTAATCATTATTCATCACATCAAATGTTTTAGGCGTAATTACGCACACATGATATCAATGATGCGTGAAGCGACATCCAGTGCCAGTGGCATCCAGAGCCTAAACAATGGGCTACCTAGCCCAATCAGCCACGAACATCAGTTATACCTATTTTTCCGAGAACATCAGTCTTATCTTATGAAAATTTTCTTGCTTGGCTATGTTATAAGCGCACTGCGCAGTTCTTACAGGCATTTTTACAGTACATCATTGACCATTTTCCTGGTGGTTCGGACTGTCAATTGTTAGGTTAATTTGACGTCCGAATGTTCCCAGAAATCCGGTCATTCTACGAAACAATTGAAAATGGTAGTGCAGTGGTTCATATTGTAACCAGGAAAGTGGAAGCATTTGAAATGCTGTTAGAACCAACCAGCAATTTGCGTCAGTGTAGTAGCAGAGTTTTTTTACTATGTCACAAGCCTTATTTTTTTGTATTCTATACCGTTATAGAATACAGAAAAACCTGCGCTTGATGTCAGAAGCGTCTGATGGTAAGCGACTACGAGACCAAGCTCGCGTACTCGGTACAGCTAATCTAGTCACTCTTCGTTTTGAAGAGCCCTAAGTTATATTTGTCAAGAGAACAGACGCTGGCGGCGACTTTCATTGCTTGGTGGTGAACACTAAGAACGATGAAGTAAATCGCTTCGTGCTAATAATTGCCTTAATTATTAATTACCACTTTCCATTTCAGGTGGGCCTCGGCTATATCGGTGACTTCCCAAGCGTCTCCATCGGGAACCTGTACGCGGCCTGCCTCATCCTGTGTGGGGCGACGGTTGCCGCCATCCCTCCTGCGGCAACCAGCTTCTGGGTGCTCGCTGCGGTTGCCGCCGCCTTCGGGCTGCTGTTCGCGGCGTCGTTCACGTTCACCCCGAGCCTGTTGGTCACGTTGGTGTCGCTCGACGACTTTACGTCCGCGTACGGGCTGGTGTTGCTGGCGCAGGGCATCGGGCATCTGATCGGACCGCCGTTGTCAGGTGAGATTAAATGACAAAGGTTTTCTCCGAGGCGTCATGCTATGCAGCGCGACGGTCGGTCCCGCGGCGAGCAGCTTCTGACGACGGCGGATAGATAATTCTAAGGGTCACGTTCCTCCCTGAGCTGGGTGTAGACCTCGACTACGTGACCCCCCCTGACTTGTAAGTTCGATCCACTCTTAACTTGCTTACAATGTTGCCCTGAGCTGTGGTGTGTATTATCACAATATTACTATTTTAATCGTGCGGAGAGCTGTGTCTGCCTCTACCACTGATATACATGCCTCAGCGTGACCACGACCGCTCTGTCAAGAGCGAAACGACAGAGAAGAGACTATTTTTAAGAGAACTTGTCTCGTTCCAGGTCTCATCTACGACCTCACGTTCTCCTGGGAGCTGTCGTTCTACCTGGGTGGGGGCTGGATCGTGGTAGCTGGAGTCCTCATTTCCTTCATCCAGCCAGTCCGCACGTACCAGCAGCGCCGGCAGGCCAGCCAGGAAAATGAGGCTATATAAAGCCGAAGCCAGGTTAAACCTTCTTAACGTCATCAGTCTATTTCAGTTTACTGCAGGATCATCTACCAAAGGACATCCACAGGTGAACTTTGGTTCTCAAAGAACGCCACCTGGTCCTATGCTGTTGCGTCCAGTGAACTTGGGCGACCTTCACCATGTCGGTTCAGAGGGTCCTACTCTCATTGCTTTTGCGGGGCGTGCTTGCCACTCAAGTGACATGGCGACAATAGTTAGGTTTTACTTCGGCCGCTTTGAAATAAAATTGGTACCTGGCTCAGACGTAGCCTATAGTACGGTAGCCGTGCGGGTCGGGAACAGTGTCATGACTCGTTAAGACAGTTTTCCGGTCTGTCGCATCCTTTATATAGGTACCTTGGGTGACGTTGAGATAAGTAATAGAGTTAAAATTTTATTCCCATACCGCTCTATAACGCGAATAATCCCACTTCTGATTTTTGAATGCCGAAAATTATGTGCAAAATTTATAGAATTTTATTGTATGTTAAATAGTATTTATTGGTGTATTTAATTTTCATCGATTTATTCAAACCGTGGCCTTCTCACCACTAAGTATTTGGAATATATTTTTGGTAGATAATCTCTTAGAATTGTATACAGATATTTCGTTTAAGTTTGTCTAAAATGTTGATAAAAGTATATTTTAGATGTAATTTCAAATTATAACTATATATTTTATAAATGTATATTGACATGAATAGCTTGCAAATGAAAGTAATTATATTAAGTCAATGAGGTCTTTAATTAAACATAGTATGTAAGTAATTAACGAATACGACAATTGTTAAAAGGGATTAACTTAAACGTTGTAATAATGTAAGTAGTATCTTTAATAGTATGTATAATATAACGTATCTTTTTGGTTTAAAAGTGGGTGTGGTCGTTTTTAATGTCGGTCCTTTATAAGTTCAACATGGAGACGTTCACTGCAGAACATAGGTCTCCCCTCGAAGAGAGAGCTCTAATTATACTACCTTCTGAACGAAGATCTTGTACACTGTACAGTCAAGTGTGATAACAAATGCTCAATAATATGTCCAAACACATTTTCTGCAGTTGCAATGAGAACTTAGTACCAACCATATTTGTACTTTTTGTACGTAGTTTAGGAAAAAGGATTCATTCAACCCCACGAACCAATTTTAGAATTATAGAATTTAAATTCTTAAACAAAAGGTTGACATTTCACTGATGACTTTTTGTGGGTTTGATCCTTTTCCCTAAACTACGTCCAGTTATAAAACGATGTATTCGATACATCGTACCCTTGGTAAAATAACGACGCATCTGCAAAATGACCACTTTTCAGAATCTGTGTGTATCATGTAGGTCGTATGATTTGTAGGTATGAATTTTGAGAAATAAAAAAACTTTTGACGTAAAGTCACATGCGTCGTTATTTGACCAAGGGTACGACATGTTTTTGCACTTGACTATACAGTATTTCGTGGAACCTATGGCTGATTGAGTACAAATTACAAAACGTTTTTTTTTTATAAACTGACATTACTTATAAACCTTATTGGCTCGTGGGTAAGTTTCGAACAAGGTGGGGGCTTATGGCGTTTTCTGGGATCGAACCAGGTCGTTTAGCTCCAGACCACCTAGAAGTCATATAGTCGACTCATAAGAGCTGGCGCGGATTTAATATGAAATAAGCACTCTTGTGAATCGACCTGTACAAAACGGTATGTTGTGCATTATTATGGGAGACCTGGGTTCAGCAGTGGGCGGGCGGTCATAATGTAAGCTCCAGATCACATATATGATAATTATGAGTGATAATCATCGGCTCATAGTTTCAAATTCAGCCTTGAGGCATTTAAATTTTCGTTCGAATAAAAACATTTAAGTTGCGTGATTCAAAAAGATCTTATGTTAGACGAATAAACTAGTAAAATCTTATTTTCCTTTAATTTATGGTAGTTTTCACATAAATTATAAATAAATAGGTGAGCTAAGTAAAACAATGTGTATATAAAGTGAGCAAAGTCTATTAAAGAAGAAATCGATTGCGACAAGAGGTCTCATAAATTGTAAGAAAATGTGAATTCCCACATATAAATATAGCGTGAGGAAGCGAAGTTAATTATATATAAGTAATTTAATCAGTGGGTTGGGTACCGTAGCGACCTATTCTATTCTATTACAAAATTAAATAAATGTTTAAATAGGTGAGCCCACAATATCGTACCCTTGGTAAAGCCGTATGTGACTTTACGTTTTAAGTGCTTTTATTACGCGAATGTTACACAAATCGTACCCTTGGTAAAATAAAGCCGCATCTGCAAAATAACTTTTTAGGGGAAGCGTTTAAATATTTTTGTTTCGTATAATTTACAGCATTTGTGTAACATTTGCGTAATAAAAGCACTTAAAACGTAAAGTCACATACGGCTTTATTTTACCAAGGGTACGATATTTGAAGATCCAGCCATTTTGGAGAAATCGGGGAAAGTAAAAGGTACAAAAATATCCGACAAACTTAAATAATTTGAAGGCGGTTAAAAATGGTTGTTCTGTCGTTCATTATGATTGACAATGCGGGACAGATGCACTAGAACGTTCGAGATTAATAATCTTCATATGAACGCATTAATTGGACAATTACACCCAATTGCTTTTATCATGTGCATTTTGATAGTCGGTGGTCCGTTACAATACAAGTTACAATTTTTTATGTCTAATACATTAACAACATACGTGGTTGTTTTCAGTACCTATGTAAATTAAATCATTATTATGATCAAGTCGGAAATAGATCTCTAACTTGTTAAGACTGATTGAATTATATTGCAATATGACTATTTAAATAAATAAATAAATGATGCTATAATCGAATTAGTCATGTTGAAATTAATGATATTGTGATTTCATTTTTATTTTCAAAACCGATAGCACCCCGTGTATAGCATCAACGCCCCCCAATTTCTTCCTGTATCTAAGTATTACACACTATCATAAATTAAATTGGGAAAGTTAAAGATCCTACTTACGATGATTTTAAATAGAATATTCTAAGGTAAATGCATGTAAATCGCCTGCTATTGTAAATATATACAAACATTCATGTTTGTATTTGTGGGTATACCTCTCTCCTATGTAGATTGTACATAAAAAAACATAATATGGTTATCTAAGATAAAATTTAGGTTGTCATTCCCTAGTTAGCATTAGCAGTAGGGGTCGTTCGTAAATAACGTAACATTATAATTGAGGAGAAAACAATGGTTGCCGAATGGTTGGACATGTGCCTTTTAAGCGGATGTCGTGGGTTCACATCCTGGCTCGGTCCACTGAGTTTTTCGCAACTTATATACGAAATATGATTTGATATTTACTACTGACCAAACTATTTAGACATATAGTGTTCTATACATTTTTTTTAACAGTAACGTCAAGAAATTCTGCCATTTTTTACTAGGCTAAAATATTTCAAGTCACTTAATTATTTAGCTGAATGTGAGAGCTCAGGTTAAAAAGATGAATGAGAAAGTGAAAAAACGTTACAAAGGTTGAGGAAGTCTTATAAATCTGAAAAACGTATGACGTGATTTAGGGATGACCCCTTCAGAGTTAACCTTGATTTTGTTTACTATATATATTTTTTTTATACTTAAATAAACAATAATATAATTCGACTTTTTGTGTAAAGAATATAGGCAATGTAAGGTGTCTATTATATAACCAATATTATAGGACAGGACTATACCTCGTTATATTGTAGATTAGAACAATCATCCATTATTCGTCATGCGGATAAAAGGAAAACCATTAAGAAACAGGAAAATATGAGTCGTGCTATCTTAAAAACTTTATGCCACACCTGGCCATAAAGTGGCTTTTTCCGCACGCTGCGCAAGCCGCTTTCTGGTCAAGTGTAGACATAAAATGATGTACACAACACGGGAGGTAATAAATAAAGCCCTCGATCGCATATTTACGTCCCTCGCTTGTAGCTCGGGCCGCAAACTTCTGCGATCTCGGCCTTTCTTTGTATTACCACCCTAGTTATGTAATGTACTATATAAGGCACAGAAATAAGCGAATTTGGTGGTTTTACCACCCGGGAATGATAGGTAGGCCATTTGGCACATACACGTCTTCTAACGAATTATGATTATACCGCTAAATTAAGAATAGTGGCAAGTGGTGTAACATTCCTGTGTGGTGACTGTACAATATTACCCTCTGATATCCGGGCGAATCGAAGGAACGTGAGCAAAATGACCGTTAAAATTCTGATCTAAGATGAAATGAGGTATAGATAGGTATGTTATAAATTATGAACAACATTATAATTTAAAAATAGTTAATACTATAGTAAAATGCATAAAATTGGGAGAATATAATTACAATTTTTTTTTTAATCTAGGTATATTTTATTAGAATTATCGATTTATATTAGAAATTCACTATTTGCCATCTCGAAGTACGTAAATATTTAATAGAAATAACCTTTGAGCCAATAGTCTAAAAAATATTAAAGAATTTAATGATACCATAATTTTAATCAGGTATCTCGTTTAGTTAATCATTATTATCTGTGTAGGTACATTAATACATTTTGTCATAATAATGACAAAATTTGTCTTTTTAATGAATTAATATATTTAAAAGTATTATGAATGATTCCTTACTATGAGTATAATAATAGCAAAAATATCCAATGTAACTTAGATTGTTTTTCTTTTAAATAAGATATCATGTATCGGCTGTGATTTTTTTGCTATTCATCGTAGTAATATTTTGTGTGAATAATCAATATAAGCAAAAATGTTAACTTATTGTTGTAGAATTAGCTTGCAATATTAATTCATTTAGTTAATTATCAGATTGTCACTACATATTTTGTCTTCAATGTATAATATATGATCAATTTATTAAAAAAATATTGTATTATAATTGATGCGGGACGGGTTACAAATGCCTCCATAGTTACCAATAACTTTAGATTAACAGTAAGTAAGTATACTGAGCACAAGTTAATTAAAATGAATGTGTTAATAATTAACACTATATTGCACAATTAGGTATTATTAGGCACATTAAAATATGTATTTATGTAATAAGTATCCTTTATAAATTACGATATATAATATATAAGGTTGTCTGGAAGAGATCGCTTTTTTAGCGATAAGACCGCCTGTTGTCTACCTTTTAAGTTGTTTTAATTATGTAATGTACCTTTGTAATATGTTTTTCTGGTGTGCAATAAAGAATATTTGTATTGTATTGTATATTTAACATAAGGGGTCATCCACAAAGTACGTCACACGAGTTTTCAGACTTTTAGCCCCCCCATGTCACATTTTTTCCTAACATACTTGTTAGTATAAGCTGTGGGTGTGGCGTACTATATGGAAGACCCCTAATACTTCATAGGAATATTATTTGAATGTTTAGGTGACATTTGTAATCAATTAAAGAACAATAAATAAATGTTAATTATTGGATGCATGTATTTTCATTTACCTACATAAAATAATGTTTAGTTAATTCCTAATAAGTAACTCTTGTGGGCAGGACCATGGGCTCTTCCCCGGGCCGGATTCAACCGGCTTGCGGGCCGTAGTTTGGAGACGTAACATAGGGATGTTAGACTAATAGTCGATTAGAGCATGTCAGGGAATTCTGTACCTCTAGCACAACTGTGACACGCGACTCTTTGTTGCGCGACAAATGCTACCTATCTCTATCCACTCAATATAGTGTGACAGTGACAGGTGATGCTCTGTCGCGCGAAAAACTAAGTCGCGGCCAGTTATGCTAGACGTACTGCAGGCGACAATCTGGAAGGCAGAAAGCCGTGTGGAGTGGAGTGCTTCGGTGAAGTTTGGAGCATAGAGCAAAGGCCATGTGGTCACGACCCTCAGTCATGAGGAAACAAGAAGAAGAAAAGTTAAAAAATATTATTTTCTGATAACTCAACTTAAAGACAGTGAATTTAAATTGGTCTTGTGCAATAAGTAGTAAGACTTCACACAGACACGTTTGTTTTTTTTTACGTTTTTAGGCACTAATTTTGTCAGCCTGGCGTCCCTTTTTTTCAAGTGTCAAATCGAAAAATTATAGGGATCAGAATTTTCTAGATCATTACGTCGGGAACTATTGAAAAAATATATAAACCAAACATCTTTGAAAAACTTGACCTAATTTGCGTGCTGTTTGCTACTGCGCAATCGATCGCCGATTATTATTCACCACGCGGCCGCTTTCTTCATGCGCTAGAGTTCCATTGACTGACAATTTAATATTGATGACTAGAGGATGCCTGCAGCTAGAGATGTGCCGTTCCCGGGAATATTCCCCATACAAACGGGGAATATTCCCGGGAATGGCACATCTCTACCTGCAGCATGTCATGTAGTTAAATAAGTTAAGTATCTCTTTTTGCTTTGCCGTATTTGGTTAAAAGTACCTATCCCATGTGTTAGCTGTGGTCATAATCTACATGGATACCAAATTTTATGGAAATCGATCAGGTAGTTTTTACGTGATGCGCGAATAAACATAGCCTTGCTACGATTGTATTATATGTATCTGGGGGCACGGCAGTGCCCCCGCCAAGTCAAGCAAAACAAAGGCACAGCTGTACCATCCTTTTGTCGAAGCCATTCAGGCCATTTTCATCCTCCTGTAATTTTGAGCTGGCTAAAGCTAGAACCCTGAAATTTCAGGTATATACAGGGCGTCCCACGGCTTTGCCACATGAAGGAAAAGTACCTCAAATATTGTAGATAGGATGTTTAGCTGAAAGGGAACTTTATTTTATTTTTAAAAGTAAGTCATACTGCATTCAAAGATTTTCTAAACGGCTTCGTCGGGGAATGGAATCGAATCAAGTGTGAAAAAATAACACCCCGTATTTTTATGATGACATTCGAAAGAGAGGACAAAAAAAAATCTCTTAAGTAACATAGTATCTCAATTCTCAAAAGAAAGGAATAGCGTAAAATATTTGATTTAAATGTTAAGAAAATTAATTCTCATACAAAACAAGTAAATTAAAAAAAAATCTTTGAATGCAGTATTACTTACTATTAAAAATAAGATAAAGTCTCCTTTCAGCAAAATATTCTATCACCAATATTTAAGGTACTTTCCATTCATGTGACATAGCCGTGGGACGCCCTGTATAGGGCATAATATGATTTAGATATATTCTCAATAACATTCAATTTGAACTTGTATTTTAAGAACGTCAAACGCACGTCAAAGCTCCTTAGTTGTGTCACTGACTCAATCTCTCACTGATTATCATAATTCTAAGGTATTATTAAGCTACAGACTAAATTACGTGGAGTAAGCCAGTCGCAGTCTAGGTCGGGGCTCACTGCAAAATAACTGAAAATGCTGTCCTGATCTGGCAGAACATCGACAATTTAAATCCCACCGAAGTCACGACGGTTGATACGCTCGGAGAAATGCCCTGGATCTGTACCTCTGCCTCTATCACAACTGTGACACGCGACTCTTTGTCGCGCGGCAAATGCTACCTATCTTTCTCCACTCAATATAGTGTGACAGTGACAGTTGATGCTCTGTGTCAGAGCCTTATTACTCTTGCGATTTGCGAGCGAGCTTCGGGCGAGTTAGAAGCGAAGTTCCTTACAAATGTCGCTCGCGGCGGACTCTCCGCGAGTTTGCCGCGACTGGTATTGCATGAAAACTCGCCTGCAGCTCGCCTGCAAATCGTAAGTCTTATGTTATGGATTGTCATTGTTATGGATTGACTTCAAATGAAAGACGCCAGGAATAATTGAACAAGTTTAATTCTAAACTAACAAAGCTGTGCCTTAAAATACTTATGGAATAAAACTTATAATTGATAAATTTGTTAGGCGCCAGGAGCGTATTTAAATTCGCATGGACCTCTGCTAATCCAAACCATATGCCACCGACTAGCTTCCGTAACGAACTCCAAACGAAATTTCATAAAATCCATCAGCTTAGTACGACCATGATCTGAAGGGCATTGCCATAGGCCCTTCGCCTTAGTTAATTGTCACTCACAAAAATTACAAAATAAAAAAAAAAATTAAAAATCACTTTTCAGCCTGCTGAAGACGCTTCTAAAGCACGGATAATAACGTTTGAAGTTTTTTTACCTATACCACCGGCGCAACAATATTCATTATTATTTCCAAACTAGCACTTTGGTAATTCGCTTTCTAAATATTCACTATATTAAACACTTATTTGTCACAGTCACAGCCATTCGAAAAGAATAGATATTGACAGGACTTACGGATGAGCTGGAACGGATGGCTACTTTGCTTCAGGCTGTCTAGCATAATTAGCCCATAACATACTTATCTATGGCCTGAAGTAGCTATAAGTAGATCTTCACCAGTATGGGCTGTATGTTCTGTCATTGGCATTCACGGCATTGTTTAATACATATTTATGTATTGTATAGATAGAAATCAAGTGGTTTGTCACAGTGACCCAATTCTCTTTAATATCGTAAAACAATACTTAATACTATTTATGTACCTAGTCTGGGCACGCAAACTGACCCAATTTAGCTACATCAACGAGGAAAATTTATTAACCGATTTTACAAAAGGAGGAGCTTCTCTAGAGTCGGTTGTATTGTAATCAGACCTCCGTAATTTAAGAGTCGATTTAAAAAATATTTTTTTAATTGTAAGGGCAAATATTATTTTCTGATTTTTTACCTCCAAAGGTAATCTTTTTTAAACTTTGTATGTTTTAGGAAATGATCAGCATCTGTATATATGTATCTAACAGAAACTCTACTTATATTTGTCGGATCTCTCGTGTCTTGACTGTCTGGTTAGGATGGGTTTAACTGCAGAGTCCCTGGCCGTTGAGGTATGTTGGTTAAAGAAGTGGATTCATGTCAGATCAAATCTTTTATTCGACTGATTCTTTTGGCGACTTCGGTAAATGACATTCTGGTGAGAAGAAGCGCCGAAGAAACTCACCAGTTTCTCTTTTAAATCATCAGGCATTACAATAGTTGTTACAATATTATGGCGTAGGTACTTGAGTGAGCAAATCTAGACAATTACGTTACACAGTATGATTCATTTCACTATTAATCGACAGAATTACAATTATCAAGTAGCAACTTTAACTACTGGCAGACGAACCGACAGAATCGTAAGACAAGTGTTGTCGCCACGACAGTCAGAAAGAGAATCGACACTCTTGCCCAACGAGCCCATCCACGTGCACCGCAACCGGTCGTTACGTCACACGGCGTTCGCGCCACTTTAAATCTACTTAGTACTACAGTAGTCAATTGACGATCTTGGATTTCTTGAATTATCGTTGCTGTCCACGACATATTTATTTAATTGGTCCACAATTTGCGTCGCTAACGCAAAAAATACAATGGATGCAAGCAAACCACGTTCTATTAAAGTCGGTTAGAAATATACTAGGTTTACGCAATACAATACTTCAGCCTGAAGTGGAATAATCCGAGTAGATACTAGGTATGGCCAGTAATGAATGAGTAATACCCTATAAGTAGTTGCTATATATAGATCGTACTGACTATAAAATAGTAGAAGAGACTGCTTAACGAATACCTTCCCTCATCCTTTTTCTTCAATAAATAAATTTTGTATGCAACATATGTAAGATAATCCTACCCTGGGTTGCCTTATCCTGGTAAGGATGGGTGAACTGGCGCTACCCTATACTTAAAGTAATATGGCAATTTTTTATAGATTCTTCTAACCCACATATAAGATAGACAATTTGATAGCAAACATGATGGCATAGGGTTCCCTTTGCCAAAGATACGGCCATCACCCATTTAGAGTTGACGCGATTAAGTGATTAAATTTTTAAAGCTGATTTATGACGAAAGTGAGCCACCTGAACTGAAGCCATTTTTAATAAGCCAGCTGCTTGTACTTTCGAGCCGCACGCACACATCAACTAGTGTTTTCCTATTGCGAGCAGCACGCATAGGTTGCCGGCTTATTAGACATGCTTCAGTTTTTTGTTAGTGAGGCTATTTATTTTAAGGTCCTTGCCAATATTGGTTTCTTTAGGAAGAAAAGGGTGAGGGAAGGTGGATGTCAAGCTGTACCTTAGACTAGTATGCTGAGGTATGTTTGTTGAGTCATGCGAATGATTTAAAACAAGTGCATGAACAACGACACATTGTTGCTTAATTACTTAATGTTCCGAGAATGCAGTGCCCTCAGTCTGATGTTGAGGTTAAGTTGCTTAGTTTATATTTTTGCTGTGTCTTGTAATGAAAATAGGTAGGTTACTTATTTCCGTGACTTTTATTTATCGTATTTATTGATGGGCTGGACATATAGCTCGAAGAACCGATGGCCGATGGGGCGTAAAGGTTCTCGAATGGAGACCACGAACCGGAAGCCGTAGCGTGGGTAGACTCTCCACAATTTGGTCTGATGCGTACGAAGCGAAGACCGCGCGGTCGATCGCCTACCAGTTGGTCAGACCTAATCAAGAAGCTCACTGGCCTGCCAATACCTAAAGCCATGAAGACCGCCGAGGACAGAGACGCTTGGAAAAGCTTGGTGCATCAAATTTCAAGCTAGACACGACCTCCAGCAATGAAGACGCCGACTAAGAAGAAGTACGAAGTCATTGGGGGAGACCTATATTTAGCAAGCGATCCGATGTCTATGGTGTCTATTGTAGGGAATGGAAATGTGTATACCTATCAATAGGATACTTTCCTGTAGCCAATATACATTATTTCACGCCAGCCCATATATTTTACTTAGGTAACTTAACCTATTTAGCGTGTTCAACGATTTTTAAATAATCACAAACTACCTATAAATAAGGATATGATTTGACCACTGAGTAAAATGACGTCATATTTTTTTATATTGATTTAAACTTTCATGATTTTCACTCATTATTATAACAAAACGGGTCTAAATCGCGTAAAAATAAAAACATGCTATTGCCGTGACATCGAAGGACGAGAGTCCCCTTCGCGACCATGGACGGACGTCACGACACATCCGAAACGACGAGGTAATAGCATGTTTTTACGCGATGAAGTCCCGTATTGTTATAATAATGATTTTTTTTCATACAATCTAACCGTTTTGACATTTCATAAAAAGAAGCTGATTTGACCTGTTAGGAAACTAATGCCGCCAGACACAAAAAATCGCAAATCGTCAACAGACACAAGAATTTGGGTAACTTCCAAACGCATCTGGTAAACCGAACACTCGTTTTTGGCTGCAAAACTGAAAATTATTCTCATTTTAGTTCAGCGGATGCTGCGCGCGTGCCGATGACGTCACAGACGATTTATCGGCGCTGACGCCGCCATCGGTGACTGTGCTGCAAAAATAAATAAGGTTTAAGATAACGGCTGTTTGAACAAGAAATATTTATTCCATGATATTTGCATTAAGGCGGTTTCGCTTCATATAAACGTTAGTGCACATTTACGGATCGATAACAGGGTTTTCTAAAAACCTAATTCGACGAATATTTATTAATGAATATTCTATGTCCGGAAAATTCATTAACTACAACTACACTATATTTTTGATACAAAAATAAACGCAAAAGTGTAATTTGTATGGAAATATATATTCATATGAAGTAGTGAAAAAGTAAGAGTTAAAATATAGCGTTTTTCATGAATTTCCCGAATATGAAATATTGATTTACAAATATTTGTCGACTTAGTTTCTTAAAGTAACTTCACTTTAGGCAGTGAATTTGCACCAACTTTTGTACGAAAATGCAACCGAACGCAGTCTAACCTAACCTAACCTAACCTTACCATATCGTGCATTTTGTGTTCTCTAAGTAAGCCATATGACTGGTGTCGATGGCGCTAACTTGCTGATCAAGTTCAAATAACACAAATGTGAGCAGGTTTGATGATTATGATAGAATTTTCTAGTCGTTCAGTTTATGGATTATTTTTTAAATTGCAGAGCCATGCGGGTTGACCGACTCGCGAGGTCTACTACAGCTCACAGAGTCTACCCGGTAGATGAAGTAGACTAGTATATTAGTGAAAAGAAGGTCAAAATCCCTTAGCTTGCAAGAGCAGTATTGTTTTATGATGAGGAAATAAACATGTTTTTTTCCTTTAATGGTCCCTTTCTAAATTGCCTGCATGTTGAAGTAACTTAAGTGTAACGTGTAACTATGATCCTGTCATATCGGTCTGGTTCTCCGGGAACAGATTTAAAAAACCTGAGCTGTGAAATCTGGGATTCAATGTGTAAGTATCCCGAATGAAATGGGAACTAAGTAGGACGATGTTAAACACCACCATCACCTGTTTAATACGTTACTTAACTTATTTATTTAAGTCGGCAACGTCTAATAGTACATTACATAACTAGGGTGGTAATACAAAGAAAGGCCGAGATCGCAGAAGTTTGCGGCCCGAGCTGCAAGCGAGGGACGTAAATATGCGATCGAGGGCTTTCTTTATTACCTCCCGTGTTGTGTACATCATTTTATGTCTACACTTGGCCAGAAAGCGGCTTTTTCCGTACGCGCAGCGTGCGGAAAAAGTCACTTTATGGCCAGGTGTGGCATAAACGTTATTAAATACTTATATCCTAGGTTGTTGTAAATAAGTTGTGGATCCTCCGATGTTGCATATATCCACGGCCAAGACGATGACCGCTTTCCATCAACTGTTTTGCTACATAACATGAAAAACTTCCCACATTTTTTGTGGTTTGATCGCTGAAGACTCAATTCAAATGCAATTTGTAAATGTTATCATTACCGAATAAATTAATGGGATGGGTCTAATGATACATTCAGCTGTCTAGCCCTAATTAAGACTAGTAATTAAACTCTTTCAACATATTTGCATAATAATGATTACTTATACTATAGCTTAAGCTTTTCCATATGGTTCGCCCGCATGCTTTGTTAAACCCACGGGAAAAACGCACTTTCTCGGGATAAAAAGTTTATATTATGTGTATGTCTACCATAAACAATCATGCTACCGAACGTAAGGGCCTTATCACACTTGCCCTATCACATTTGCAGGCGAGTTGGGGGCGGGTTTCCATACAAAACCAGTTCGCCGCGAGCGAAATTTGTATGGAACTTCGCTTCTAACTCGCCCGCAGCTCGCTCGCAAATTGCAAGCGTGATAACTGTGATAAGGCTCTAATATATGCATACCTACTTTTGCTTTTATAATTTACAAGAGATTTATGTAGGAGCTGTTGTTTCTGTGAAAATTATTATTCGAACATTTCGACTACGAATCCTTCTTAAATAATTTAAATTTATCACCGAATGGCCTCTAGGTTCACGGTGTCAGCTATACAACCTCGGTTACGATAATAATCACCCTGGCGGACTGTCAAAGTCACAAATAAACCAGCAAAGCAACGGAGAAGTTCTCTTAGTTCTCCCAAAAATCTCGCGCCGGTCCCACGAACTCGTTTATTTTTAAGATGTGTAAAATTCCACTGAGCGCATAAAGTTTTACAACTACAATTAGGTATTCAAGTGATATGAAGTAAACAGCTTTATCTGCGAGTGATAACAGCATTCGTGGGCTTCTCTCCCCAGGGAGTGAACGTGTTTTTATGAGTAAATTGGTATTCTAGTGGGATACCTATAGTGAAAATTGTGCAGAAATGCGGTTTAGCGGTGAGAGGCGCGACCGGCGCCTCGCTCGCGGCTCCTAACCAGATGTGTTTCGGTTGCCACTTGCTTCGCACGTGCCGTGTGTAGTGCCCAGCTGACTGTGAACTATAGAAACCCAGTGAGAACGAGACGGCGATACCCCGCTAGAGGTACGTAACTTTCAGGTTAACTTGTTTAACGCTTGCAATGTGCGTTTTTATAAATAGTCTGTTTATGAATGGACGCCGGTGTATATATTCCATTGTTGTTAGCGACTGAAGTGAAGTTAGCCCGTTCAGTTCGCGTATTATGTTATGTTTATGTTCTGACGCTATCTATTATTGATAGATAACTGTATCTGTAGTGTTCAAATGGAAGTAGAATATAGGCAGGAAATTAATAGGAATATACAATTCAATCATGTACCTACACACTAAATCCGTATTATTAGCTAGCTACAAGTAATACATGATACAATGACTTTAAATTACAACATGAGAAAGCACCTGATAACATACAAGAGTAGGCATATATATCTATAGTTGTCCATGGAGCTGATACCTATAGCTATCAGAAAACTTGTGGTTGAAAAGCGTTAGCTTCCAGACAACAATCATTCATCATCTATATATAACCTATAGTAAAAGATCCTATTTATAAATAATGGAAACCAATAAATAATGTTAAACTCAGTGCAGTGCAAGAGAAATAAGAGAATCAAAGCCACGTCGAGCGTTTCCACTGTATGGGTTGACATACATATATGTACATACCTAGTAAATTATGCAGTTTGCCTTATCTTGGTGTTACAAGGAAAATTGTGCACTGACTTGGTAAAGGTATATTTACTTCTGTTTTATTAGGTATCTAATTCGAAGTAGGTATTCGGGAAGTATTTAATTCTGTTGACAATTTTCATTGATACTAAAACTTTTAGTTTCATAATATAGGTATAATGATAATGATAATGATAAAATGATTTATTGCCACAAGAAACAAAAAAAAAAACTCAAACAAATTACATTGTATTCAATATTATAGCTAGCTTAAACTTAATTAATTACATTGTTTATTTATAAGTAGGTACAGTGGCAACAGGCTCAGGCTCAGCGTATGCTGTGAGCGTGTTGGGCTGCACAGCGCTGTTTTTCAGCCTGCACCTTACTCGGGCTAATTGCTTTGCTATTCAGGGAGGGAACATTCGTCCTTTACAATATGAATAAAAAAAATATATAATTTCAAATCTAATCTGATTGCATATAATATAATAGTACATGCGCGTGCGGGAAAGAAAACACTTTATGGCCAGGTGTGGCATAAAAGATTTAACATACAAGTTAATATAAAATTGATTGGTATTGACATGCAGTTGTGATTATACAAAAAAAAAAACAATTAAGGTAGATAGATGTAGATACAGTCCAATCAGTTTTTTAGAATTTTTACAAGCACTTATTTTAATAGTTACGTTACCTATTCAACCTGAACAACCGAGTATCCTGTGGGATAAGAGTTTATAATTCCGATACGTGTTCAAAATTAAAATTAGGATTCATATAACTGTCTCTTGAGTAATACTTTTCGCAGATTACCTTTGAAAGTTGGCAGCGCCATGTTGGTGCGGAGTGGGGGCGGTAGGTCATTCCATACCTTCGAAGCACGGTAACGGAAGCTTCCACGGAACCCCATACTCCTGTGTCTGGGTACGATGAGTTTATTTGCGTGCATACTCCTTACGCCTCGGTCTCGCTCTGTTCTACTTTCAGGCCACTTCAATTTTTCAAAAAGGTACTCTGGTCTTCGCGTCTGCATTATTTTGTAAACTTGAGTCGTTAGATGGAGCTCTCTGTACTTAGTGTCCCGTTAGAGCAAGTTGGCGTTAAGTAAATATGCTTCGTTTAATAAAATATGGAATTAAGGGTTCTTTTCGTTTATTATTATTTCGTAATCAAACGGATAAAATTGTATGAAAAATTCTTCCACATTCTTTTAAAAATAAGGATAGACTAAGAATTGGAAATTCGGACAATATAATACCTACAACCATGTGCAGGGTTACCATATCTTGAATTTGTCGTGAGATTTCAGGGTTTTTTGGGCTCACGCTCACGACAGACAGGATTGCGGCTGGACTTTGAAATCTTCGGGTTTTCTATTTTTCTGAAGAAAAATAGAAAATCCGAAGAAAAATAGAAAACCCTTCTTTCTGTGAGAAATTTAGCTTTTAGAACGTCTGTAAAGGTACAAACAAAATGGTAAGTACAGGTGACTCTTGCTTGACGAAATCTTAGAACTTTTTTATGGTAACCCTACGTATGTGTAAATAGTGTTATAAGTTATAATTATAACTTCGACTTTAATGTGTCAAACGATTGATAAAGTCAACAGGTACCGAAACTTGGGCAAACACGGGCCACGTGCCAGGGCCACGAAATTATCAACGTTTGCCTGGTTATGCGCGGATAAGAGTTTTGGCTGTGTCAAGGATCGGAACCGGTATTTTCCAAAAACCCCGAAATATTTTAATATTTTGAATTATTTTATGCTTTTTTAATAAACCAAAGAGCGGAAAAAAATACCGTTATTTTTGTATAGAGAAAAAACCGGTATCCGAGCCCTGACCGACGTTTTTCCGGTATAGCTTGTCAAGTCACCGAGGTCTGGCCAAAATGTGGAGTGATGATGCCTGATGAGAAAGCCTACAATTTCCAATGTTGCGATAGTTTTTAGGGTTCCTTGACCAGAGTTGTCAAAAATTAGTCTGATTACGATTAAAAATAAATTCGAGAAACTTTATGTCAATCAAGCCATTTGATTAAGGATTTAATCATGAGCTCGTCAATCTGATTAAAATTCATATGATTAAATCATGCAATTTTCAAAAAACGATTAATTCAATCAGACTACAAATCAAAGTAACGTTTTAGTTGATTGCATTTAGATTAAGATTAATTTCATTTCATTGATATAGTACTCGTATCGTGATTTGAACAGCTTAACCTATATGTATTTAGGTTAGTATAGATATCAGATAAGTGTTCCAAAGGACTCGCGCCTTTTAGCTCGATGATGAAGATAATGATTGTGATGACAAGCAGACAGTCAGAATTGCTTTCGCCTTTATCAAGCCTCTCTTCATTAGAAAAAAAACAGTTAATCATAAAAGATTAATTACCTACTAAAAAAGCATGATTAACTTTAATTGATTGGCGATTAAGTTAATTTCAATCAATATTTTGAGGTACTATTTAGACAATGAATACTGTACTGATAACTGTGGTATGAATTATTCTGGACGGAATTAATCGGAAAATGGAAATGATTTATTTTTGCAGTTATTTCATCATATTGATGATTTTAATCATGTGTTCCCGTATATCGGTATCTGTATAATGTACAGGATCGATAACCTTCGCGGCAAACAATTGGGTTCTTGACTGTTACCGAAATTTGTAAAAATTATATAAGATCCAGTTAAAATAAGCAAAGTAAGGAAATACATTACACAAAGTAATACTTACATAATTAAGTTAACGTGCTTAGTTACGGAACATTTTATCTACAAAACATTTTATTTTCATGTTAATTGCTGGATTGCCGCAGACATCTTAAATATACCTACCTGCCTGCATCAATAATTCATTACCTACCAAGAAAATGAGCAGTTTAGCAAAAAACACATCTTTTATCCTTGAACTTAATTAATGGAAACTTTAACATCTACCTGAGACATTTATAGGTTTTTTAACGCTTTTTTATTAGCTTCTCAACTAACAATGTAATCAAATCTTGGAAGTACCTAATTTTAACCTAGACTTCTAAAAGTCGTATCGAAACGAAACTTTGTATGTATGTGTAGTTCAGATGACAATGCAATATTATTATGACATGGAGCTGATTTGATGATGGAGCTTAAAGGTGCCCAGCAGTGGCGTAGCGAGGGTGGTAGGCAGAGACACGCCCTGGGCGCCAACAAGGAGGGAAGCAAAAACTAAATTTTCTAACTTTACAAAAAAATACCATCCATCAAAATTCGCAAACATGACGAAATATCATAAAGTCTTGAATGCAAGCCGCAATTTTACATGGATTATCCGTCCGGGTGTCACTACTCACTAAGAAACAAAGGGACGCAGTTTGGATGCGTGCCCTGGGGGCCATTTTACGTCGCTACGCCTCTGGTGCCCAACAGTGTATACCTATGGGTGTATAAAGGTTGATGATGATGAAATATTTTAACCAAGCAGACGCAGACGCTGAATTTTTTAATTATAATTGTAAGACAAACTTATTTGCTCCTACTAAACTAACCTTGACATATGTCGATGTATGGAGCCAACAGTTTTTCAAGAGCAAAGTTAAGTTTGTCCCACCATACAGTTTATCTTGAATTATCCACGTATCTACTGACGAGTTTGTTTGGAACCCTCGTGCGCGAATCCGACTCGCACTTGACCGGCTTTTTAATTTACTGTATAATTGCAGGCTGCATATCTAAGCTAGACATGCAGTTTGCAATTATTAGACTCTAGACTAATCAAATGATCCCGAACGCGGCGGATTTATCCAATGTACTTACTGACATAAAAAACTTGTAAATAGGTACACTAAGCATAAACGTAACGTAAATTTCACATTTTTATGCAGCCAGCATTAAAACTCGCTTTCCTTATCACACAGACACCTGGTGATAGAGACAACTAAACTGGTATTATGTTATAAAACTGTTTACATCAAGATATACAAATGCACTTATGTTATCCTAAACCGAAAGATAATAGTCGTATGAAACATGTGGTATCTTAATGCCTTTTAAGATTGAAGTGACTTGTTGGAGAAAACGTGAGGATCATGGTTTACAGCTGATAAGGAATATGTGTAAATTATATTGTATGTCATATGTAATTAGTAACTAACTCGGTATAATTGGAGCAATACAGGGTGGCCATTTCGATTGGTCAATATGGGAAAGTCTGAAACTATAAAACATACGAAGATATGTTTTTAGGAACCATGTCATCGATTTTAGGGACAAGAAAAACTGCATACAAAAATTTGAAACCTGTATATTTGACTGTTGGGCTAATTCGGGAAAATCCGTGACTAATGATATTTAAAAATAATTACTCATTCCTCGAAACGATAGGAAAGGATTTTATACCACCTGTTATTTCCCTTACAATCTTGGTTATAATACATTACTCACATAGGGCGGTAAAACAAATAATGTCTCAGATCGCAGGTATTTGACGCCCGAACCGAAGGCAAGGGAGATGATATGCGATCTGAGGGTTTCTTTATTACCGCCCAAAGTAAGTACAACATTTTACGTCTCCCCCAAGCCAGGAAGTGGGATTATCCACACGCATAGCGGGCGGTTATTACCACTTTATGGCTAGGTGTGACATAAAGTATCCTATGTTTCAATCCAGGACTTGGTCTACTTGCACGCCAATTTTCAGCTCTATTCATCCAGTCGTTACCTCGTTATTTAGTATCAAACATCAAACTATTAGAGATGGGCCGACTACGGATTTTGCCGACTAGCTAGTTTTCAATTTGCCGATTAATCGGCCGACTAGTCGGCATTACCGATCATAGTTATTAGCGATGTTCGGGTACAATCGGAAATTGTAACTCTATTTACCAAGTGTGATGTGCCACAAAAGTTTAATAATTAAAATAAAAATATTACATGCTACTTAATTGTTACACCTTTAAAAAGCTTAATTAGGTTGATTTTTTTTCTATTTGAGTAAAGTAGGTACGTAAAAATATAAAATAATTAAGAAAAATATGATTTAATTTCTTCTGTTTCCTATATTCTCCGAGTGCCGAATATTCGGCATTTTTTGCTGACTAGTCGCCGACTAATCGGCCGACTACAAATGATGCCGAATAGTCGGCGTTCCCGACTAGTCGGCGACTAGTCAGCCCATCTCTACAAAATATCTAAACATCCAAACATCTTCACAAACTTTCGCATTTATAATATTAGTGGGGTTAAGTAGTGGGATGGGAATATTAGCAGAATACCATCTCTCTTGTCTCATCACTCAACTGCTCAAAGGTTAACTGGAAGTTATCCTTTAAAGGGATAAGTTCGCCTTTGTACATATACCTTTATTTTTTAACCCTGTACTGTCTTATTTTGTGCAATAAAGTGTTTACATACATATATAGCAGCGCCTTGCTCCGATGCACCCAAATGCGATGCGGTTCTTACTAAACAAACGGAATAATAACCGCAAAAATAAACAGTTCGACAGATCAGCTGTCAAACCCCAAACAGCTGTTGAAAGTACCTGCCGCGTACCTGTACTGTACCGCACCGCACACAATAAAACCATGAATGACTTCAACTCATAAAAAATACAAACCCATTTAAAGCTTGAAACAAGCAACATTACACTTTATTCCAAAGCAATAAAGACTTTGATTCTTCTTGTGTAAAGTGGTCCTCAATGGTAATAAGGAAAAAGGACGCATGAGTAATAAATTGCTTATGTACTTATTACCTTTTTCTTTTAAGTGGTTGGTCTCAGTGTGGTACTTTTCCATTGAGCTGAGAGGCGAAAGTGAATAAGTTACCGGTTTATAAAACCGGGATTATGGGACAAGTTTGCTTACAATAAAAACACGTGAACGGTGACATTTTAGACTTGTGCCACTTTTTAGGGTTGCCTACAGGGTGAGCTAATGAGACAGGGTAATAGGCAAACATTAAGCGTCTCAAACAGCACAAAATTAAATTTTGGAAACTATACATTGGTAAGGAACTATTCGTGTACGCGTCCGACTCGCCCTAAATAGCCTTTTCTGCGCCCTGTGCGAGCTTCTATAACTGCGCCCTTTTTATACCCGGGTCGACCCTGCCTGGTCTGGCCATTCTTGCACCCCCCAGAGTCTACACCCTGTGCCTGGGCACCGGTGGCACCGCCCTATTTACGGCACTGCATACATAGGCGTCAGTATCAAATAGTCTGAAACATCCAAAGTGCCATCTGTATTATCGTCACACATCTTTGTCCCTGTAGTAAGAAAGATGAGTTACGATATAATTATATGGTTTGGATGTGGTATATTACAGGCTCTTGAATGCTGACAGCATATACATTACTGAATACGTGATTTTATTAAGTCAAATCTGATATAATATGTGTATGATCTTCCGACAAAGGCGTATACAGGGTGGGAGGGACTATACCGACATACTTTAGCCATGAATTTCTGGTCGTGTGACGAGTAAAAAAAGTTATGTGATGTATAGTCGAAAAACGCTTACTTTCAGAGATATATTATTTTTTAAATGAAAAGTCCCAAGTGTGTAACAAGCCCTAATAAATGTGACTAAGATAGTTTTACTAATTTTTAAATCCTTTAACTAAACAGCAATTAACCTTCGCAGTATTTGATGGTAAGCGACTACGAGGCCAAAAAATTGACCTTTCGTTTCCATTTTAGTTTTTTTTTTCTTTTTGATAACTTTTCCTCCAGTAAGGACATGTTTATAACGAGGAGCTGAATTTACTGATTTATTGTGTTCCATAAGACTATTAATGTAAAATGACAATATTCGACCCATGTTGATATAACATTATTTACTCGCCACACCACCAGGAATTCATGGCTAAAGTATGTCGGTATAGTCACTCCCACCCTATATATTACTTATTAACATAAACATAGGCATTACTAAAAATCAGAAAAACAGATATGTATAAGAAATAAATACCAGATGCCAGCAGTCATGGCTTAAAATAGCCCAGAATTACCATAAGTAATTCCCCTTTTAACAATAAGAGGAAACAAGTTAAATAGTTATTTATTAATAAAAATACATATACATACTAGCATTTACCCGCGGCTTTGTCTGCGTTATTTCTATTTATTTGTTAATACGTTATTTAGTCACAATCACAAACATCCAAACCGCTAAACATCCAAACATCTGCAAAACAAACTTTTCATAAAACTCATCCTCTTGTCTGTTTCCCTTAGGGGTTTAATTTAAAAAAAATCCTTTCTTGGTTCGCCTATACGTTTCTTAAAACCCCGTGTTTCAAAATTCATCCTGCTAGGGTAAGTGCTCCAGTGAACAACACTTAAGGAAATTTTCAACTTTAAAAAAATATTTTTGGCAGATAGCAGTAATTCAATTCAAATATTACTATTCCTATAGAGTAAACAAGTATTCTAGTTTTCTAAAATCACTTTTATTTTGCAGTAGTACTGTGTAGCTGCACAGTTTTAAATTATAGCAAGCTGTAGGGGATAAAATGGAAAATCACCAGTGAATGAACACAAAATTCTAGTAAATGAACAAATGAAACCAATGAATGAACTACCTTAAAAATATTGCTTTATTTTGGTGTAAAAATCGTAAAAGATTCTTGATCATATTGGAATCTTTTGTGTGATGATTGTGAAGTTTCCATGTTCTAAAACATGAAAAATACAATAAATGTTGTAGTTCATCCACTGGTTTTTGGAAACTAATTAACAGGGACTGCATAACCGAAAAATGAAGGTAGCGTTTTAAAGCGGTATGACGTCATACCGTTTGTTTCGGTATGATTTCGGTAGCGCAACCGAAATGAAACGGTATCGAAATTGAACGGTACCGTAATTTTTTTTCGGTAACCTTAACCGTTTTAAAAAGGTACCGTTTGAGGTTTATGTGTGTGCGCCGAGCGTCGTCGCGTCGTCAAGTTTCAATCGCGTCGTCTTTAGCCTTGAGCATCATTATCATTTCAACGTTAAGACGTTCACTACTAAACATAGGTCTTCCCCGAAGACTTTAATTTGTTTTATTTTTGTATTTTTTACCTTATTTGTTTTTAGTTTGAGTTGATTAGGTATTTCTTGTTTGTTTTTTATCTTTGGTTTGTTTTACTTTGTATTTTTTACCTTTTTTGTTTTAAGTTTGCGTTGATTGCTATTTTTTTTCTTTTATTTGTTTTTTTTACCTTATTTTTTGTTTTTAGTTTGTGTTGATTAGGTATTTTAGGTTTTTTTTATCTTTAATGTGTTTTACTTTGTATTTTATACCTTTTTTGTTTTTACTTTGTGTGGATTAGGTGTTTTTTTATCTTTAACTTGTTTTATTTTTCTTGGTTTTTTTTACATTTTTTGTTTAAAGTTTGCGTTGATTGTAATTTTTTGTTTTTTTTTCTTTTATTTGTTTTTTTACCTTATTTTTGTTTTAAGTTTGTGTGGATTAGGTGTTTTTGTCTTTTTTATCTTTAATTTGTGTTATTTTTGTATTTTATTGTTTTTTTTACCTATTTTTGTTGTAAGTTTGCGTTGATTGTTATTTTTTGTTTTTTTCTTCTTTTATTTGTTTTTTTTTATCTTATTCTTGTTTTTAGTTAGTGTTGATTAGGTATTTTAGGTTTTTTTTATCTTTAATGTGTTTTACTTTGTATTTTATACCTTTTTTGTTTTTACTTTGTGTGGATTAGGTGTTTTTTTATCTTTAACTTGTTTTATTTTTTTTGGTTTTTTTACATTTTTTGTTTAAAGTTTGCGTTGATTGTAATTTTTTGTTTTTTTTTCTTTTATTTGTTTTTTTACCTTATTTTTGTTTTAAGTTTGTGTGGATTAGGTGTTTTTGTCTTTTTTATCTTAAATTTGTGTTATTTTTGTATTTTATTGTTTTTTTTACCTATTTTTGTTGTAAGTTTGCGTTGATTGTTATTTTTTGTTTTTTTCTTCTTTTATTTGTTTTTTTTTATCTTATTCTTGTTTTTAGTTAGTGTTGATTAGGTATTTTAGGCATTTTTATGTTAGATGTACTGGATTTACTTTGTATTTTCTACCTGTTTTTGTTTTTAGATGTGTTGATTAAATTTGTTTTTTTGTACCTTGTTTGTTTTAATTTTGAGTTACTGTTTTCTTTCATTTGGTGTTTTTAATTTTTTTGTTATACTAGCTATTTCCCGCGGCTTCGCCCGCGTTGTTCCCGTTATTGTCCCAAACTCTTTACCGGGATATAAAGTATCCTTTGTTTCAATCCAGGACTTGGTCTACTTACATGCCAAATTTCTGCTTGATCCATCCAGTTGTTACCCCGTTATTTAGTAACAAACATCTTCACAAACTTTTACATTTAAGTATAATATTAGTGTGAAGATTTTCGAATGTTAAAAGTTTAAATATACAATTTAATATAACCAGAGATCGGAATAGGTAGAGTATATTTACCTAAACTTCGAAGAACATAGTCGAAAAGTGGAGAGTCTCTTACAACAAAATTTTT
Organism: Eudemis profundana; assembly: GCA_947034925.1. Lineage (NCBI taxonomy): Eukaryota > Metazoa > Arthropoda > Insecta > Lepidoptera > Tortricidae > Eudemis > Eudemis profundana. The sequence continues at coordinate 18,950,101 of OX344805.1, read as the reverse complement.
ATCCAGGACTTAAGTCTCGGAATCTTACTAAAAATATACATTATTGGTATTCTTTAGCACATTTCTCGAACATTCTCAGTAGGTATAGCTGTCTCTTTCTAATAGTGCTGTCTCTTTCACTCCTTCTAGAAATTTCGCCATATACTGAAGTGTAGTTCAAAGGCCCATAAAGGGTCCTCAAAACGGATTTTCAGGTTATTGCGCCATCTGATAGAGGGTGTCCTGGAACAGACTGAAAATATGTTTCAGGCGCCTGAAAACAACGGCAACTTGGGTGAATTTTCAATCTTCTACTATGTGAAAGAGCCACCTCTGAAACGGCCTGAAATCACTTTTCAGCCTGCTGAAAACGCTTCTAAAGCACGGAAAATCACGTTTGAAGTTTTAACCTATACCATCGGCGCAACACACATACACACATTACTTTTGCGGCGGTGGCTCTTTCACATAGTAGAAGATCGAAAATTCACCTAAGTTGCCGTTGTTTTCAGGCGCCTGAAACATGTTTTCAGTCCGTTTCAGAACACCCTCTATAAGATGGCGTAATAACCTGAAAACCCGTTTTCAGGCGTTTTCAGGACCCCTTATGGGCCTTTGAACTACACTTCAGTATAGTTATGGCGAAACTTTCGAAGGAGTGAAAGAGACAGCACTATTAGAAACAGACAGCTATACTGAGAATGCTCGAGAAATGTGCGAAAGAATACCAATAATATATTTTTTTAGTAAAATTCCGGGGCTTAAGTCCCGGAAAAAAAATTAGTTGTAAAGGAGTCTCCACTTTTCGACTTTGTTCTTCGAAGTTTAAGTAAATATACTCTACCTATTCCGATCTCTCTATATAAACTTTCAACCCCTATTTAAACCCCTTAGAGGATGAATTTCGAAAAACGGTGATATCACTTTTGTTGTAATCTAATAAAAAGTCTAAACATGACGTTTCAAACCTCTTACTTCTAAAATCTTGGACTCTCCATACAAATTAGGAACCCGTATTTGAACCCCTTAGGGGATGAATTTTGAAACATCCTTTCTTACACATTTAGACCTTATAAGGATCCTACGTGCTAAATTTGGAATTCCTAGGACAGCGGTTTGGGCTGTGCGTTGATATACAAACTTTCAACCACCATTTAAACCCCTTAGGGGATGAATTTTGAAAAATCCTTTCTTAGTGCACCCTTAGACCTTATAAGGAACTTACGTGCTGAATTTGGAATTCCTAGGACCAGCGGTTTGGGCGGTGCGCTGATATACCAACTTTCAACCCCCATTTAAACCCCTCAGAGGATGAATTTCGAAAAACGGTGAAATTAATTTTCTTGTAATCTAATAAAAATGTTAACATGAGATTTCAAACCTCGTATTTCTAAAATCGTACTCTCCATACAAATTTTGTACCCCCTATTTGAACCCCTTAGGGGGTAAATTTTGAAAAATCCTTTCTTAGTGCACCCCTAGACCTTATAAGGAATCTACGTGCTAAATTTGGAATTCCTAGGACCAGCGGTTTGGGCGGTACGTTGATATACAAACTTTCAACCCCCATTTGAAACCCTTTAGGGGATGAATTTTGAAAAATCCTTTCTTAGTGCACCCCTAGACCTTATAAGAAACCTACGTGCTAAATTTGGAATTCCTAGGACCAGCGGTTTGGGCGGTGCGTTGATATACAAACTTTCAACCCCCATTTAAACCCCTCAGAGGATGAATTTCGAAAAACGGTGAAATCATTTTTCTTGTAATCTAATAAACAGTCTAAACATAAAGTTTCAAACCTCTTACTTCTAAAATCGTAGACTTTCCATACAAACTTTCAACCCCCATTTGAAACCCTTTAGGGGATGAATTTTGAAAAATCCTTTCGTAGTGAACCCGTAGACCTTATAAGGAACCTACATGCTAAATTTGGAATTCTTAGGACCAGTGGTTTGGGCTGTGCGTTGATATAAACTTTCAACCCCCATTTAAACCCTTAAGGGGATGAATTTGGAAAAATGCTTTCTTAGTGCACCCCTAGACCTTATAAGGAACCTACGTGCTAAATTTGGAATTCCTAGGACCAGCGGTTTGGGCGGTACGTTGATATACAAACTTTCAACCCCCATTTAAACCCCTTAGGGGACGAATTTTGAAAAATCCTTTCTTAATGCACCCCTAGACCTTATAAGGAACCTACGTGCTAAATTTGGAATTCCTAGGGCCAGCGGTTTGGGCGGTACGTTGATATACAAACTTTCAACCCCCATTTAAACCCCTTAGGGGACTAATTTTGAAAAATCCTTTCTTAGTGCACCCCTAGACCTTATAAGAAACCTACGTGCTAAATTTGGAATTCCTAGGACCAGCGGTTTGGGCTGTGCGTTGATAAACAAACTTTCAACCCCCATTTAAACCCCTTAGGGGATGAATTTCGAAAAACGGTGAAATTACTTTTCTTGTAATCTAATAAAGAGTCTAAACATGAAGTTTCAAATCTCTTACTTCTAAAATCGTAGACTCTCCATACAAACTTTGAACCCATATTTGAACCCCTTAGGGGGTAAATTTTGAAAAATCAAAAAAATCAAAAATCAAAATCAAAAATCAAAAATATATTTATTTTCAACAGTCATATCAAGTGTGTCGAATTCTCCTTTTAAGTCTAAACTTGTGTTAGGAGAATTCGCTCCTTCATCCAAGTTTTATACAAGGTCAAAAATAAATAACTAACTAAATAACTAAATAACTGAGCTATACAATAGTACATTACACAACTAGGGTGGCAATACAAAGAAAGGCCGAGATCGCAGAAGTTTGCGGCCCGAGCTGCAAGCGAGGGACGCAAACATGCGATCGAGGGCTCTCTTCATTACCTCCCGTGTTGTGTACATCATTTTACGTCTACACTTGGCCAGAAAGCGGGGGCCGCTTCCGTACGTGCATCCAAAATCCTTTCTTAGTGCACCTCTAGACCTTATAAGGAACCTACATGCTAAATTTGGAATTCCTAGGACCAGCGGTTTGGGCTGTGCGTTGATATGTCAGTCAGTCAGTCAGTCAGTCAGTCAGTCAATCAGTCAGTTTCTTCTTTTATATATTTAGATCTTAAAATTTTCTACCTTTTGGTTTTTAGTTTGTGTTGATTGTTATTTTTTGTTTTTTTTTACCTTTTATTTGTTTTCTTTTGTATTGTTTTGTTTTTTTTTATACCTTAGTTTTGTTTTTAGTTTCTGCTGATTAGGTATTTTTTGTTTGTTTGTTTATTTATTTTATTTTTATTAGTATTTGTATTAGTAGTAAAGTTTGCGTTGATTGCTATTTTTTCTTTTATTTGTTTTTTTACCTTATATTTGATTTTAGTTTGTGATGATTAGGTATTTTCTGTTTTTTTACTTTAATTTGTTTTTAAAAAATACCTAAACAACATATACTAAAAAAATTAAAGATAAAAACAATAAATAACAATCAACACAAACTAAAAACAAATAAAGTAAATAATACAAAATAAAAACCAAAAAATTAAAGAATTAAAAAATAAATGAAAAATAGCAATAAACACAAACTAAAATCAAAAAAGGTAAAAAACAGAAATAAAACAAATTATGGAAGTTATGAAGATGATGATTGATTATGTATCTCAAGCTGTTTTTCTTTGGAAATCAGTAATGGTTTTTTTAATGTGACTTCCAGGTCGTGAAAAATCAGCCTTTGATTAGAGGAAGTCGCTCATGAGAACGAAATTTAAAAAAAAAATCGGCCTGTTCTTTAATATATTGTAATCTGAATCATTGTATCTAATGTAGTTGAAGATATTTGAATTTACATTTTGGGATAGAAATACAATCACATAGTTAACGAAATATTTTTATTTTATTAAAATGTCATTTTTATTATATTTTTCATCATCCCTATAATATTCACAATTTTCGTATAGTGAGTTCTAAATCATATTTAATCAGTCTACACAAGTATCACAAAAGTGTCATTATTATTCTACAAGTCTTATTTTTTTATTTATAAACCATTGAAGTTACGTAAAAATCACAAATTTACTCCCATACATTTGAGAAAAGGGACCTTATGACCAGCCATGAGCAAAAATTATTGATAATTACAGTATGGCACGATATTTAAATTATTTATTTACTAATCTTCTTTACTAATCTTGTATTAAAACAGAAAACTAAAGAAAAAAGGTTATTAGAAATTTACTTCAAATCTTGATCAATTAAGAGTAATTCTCAAATAACGTTGTTGAATTTAAGTGTTTAGTCATAAGGTCTTTTTTCCCAAATGTATGGGATATTATGACCTTATGACCAATCACAGGTAAAACTTATTGATAATTACAGTATGGCACGCACGATATTAACATTATTTATTTACTAAACTTGTATTAAAACAGAATACCGAAGAAAAAAGGTTTTTAGAAATTTACTTCAAATCTTGGTCAATTAAGAGTTATTCTCATAATTATAACACTATGTTGAATAATTCACACCATGGTGTTATGATGACCTATGCTTTGTGATGCTATCATATAAAATACGCTAAAATAAATGTGTTTTGTATGGACGACTTTTCTATAAAACCAAAAATTACCGAGTTTTATAAAAGAAATCATAATGGTAGGATAGGATTCGCCAAAAAAAATGTTTTGTTTTTGTTGATCTTTTGAATAAAAATTAAAAGGATTATTTTTCTTAAGTGGTCAAAAATTATAGAAACAGCCAAAAAACTAACCTTTTTCGTAAGTATTTCGAAAAAAAAATTAAAAAACTTTTTCTAAAACGGTCAAAAATTATAGGCATTCGCCAGAAAGTGTTTTTTTTTTTAATTTTTGTAAAATTTGTGAACAAAAATCAAGGTTTTTCTAAAATGTTCAAAAAGTTTTACGATTCGCCAAAAACACGTTTTCATGTTTAAAAAAAATGTTTATAAACCTTTTTCTGAAAAGGTTTTTAAACATGACAAAGTGATCTAAAATTGTAGAAACATCCAAAAAAAAACTAAAAAAAAAAATAAAAAACTTTTTCTAAAATATTCAAAAATGATAGGCATTCGCCAGTGTTTTTTTTTGTGTAATTTTTGAAAAAAAAAACAAGGTTTTTCTAAAATGGTCAAAAAGTTATACGATTTGCCATAAACACTTTTTAAAAAATGTTTAAAAACTTTTCCTAAATAAGCTTTAAAAAAACGACATACAAATGTATTTATTTTTATTTTCAATTTTTTTTAATTCCGAATCTGTGGCCCCCAAACCCTTTCCTTCCAAATTTTCAACTTTCTGGGATCATTTTGAAAATTTTGCTTACCATTATGCAGGCCGCGTGCTTGGTTGCCACCGTCGTGGTATAAAAAAGAAATACAAATAAGCAAAAGTTGCAAGTAAATTTTATTAAACAATTTTATCAATAGATTTATCATTTTTGTATGAAGTCTGCCATAAGGACCCTTTTCTCCTAAACTTTGAACCCAATTCTTATATAGAAAAAATTAACGTACAGCAGTGAAACGAAGCTACAAATACACGTCTATTCCTATATTTTACAATTTTGCATAAAAGAAAAAAATGATGATTTTGAAGGATTTCACAAAAACGTCCATATCTCCTTCACAAAAACGTCCATATCCGTAACTAGAAACTGCCATAAGGTCCCTTTTCTTATGGAAAGCCACAATATGCGAGCGAAAAATTTCGGTACTGAAAAAATATAGGTTGGGTACCGTAATAATAAAGGTATAAGTACCGCTTTCAACATTAGCGGTACGTACCGGTATAAAGCGGTACAGTAACAAAATATTTCAACCGGTATAGTCTACCTTTATATCATTACGGTACCGATATTCTATAGCGGTACCGTACCGCTTATATCATAACGAAAACGGTCCCTGCTAATTAATGAACTATCTGTCATTGCTGTACTTCATTCACTGAAAAACTCAGACCAGTGAATAAACTGTTAAAAATTGAATAAACTGTTAAAAATTTAATATTTAAAGTTTTGTTCGAACACTGGCCTTTTGTCAAACAGCATATTTCTATCGAAGTCATAGAAAACCAAATCTTAAAACTACTACTAAAACGTCAGATATTGAACAAACAATAAATCACGTGATTCCAGTGAATGAACCCCCCCGTTCGTTCATTGGATTTAAGCCATTTTAGATCTAGTTATAGAACACTGGATTAAAAGCCACTATTTGAAAATAAATCACATTAAACTATACATTAATAGCACGAACATGGCCTTACGGCTTAAAAAAACACGCACTGTACAAGGCACACGCACCGAACACACGCAGTAACACATTAAACACAACGTAGTTTACCTTAACCCTTATTACACCTCCATATAAAAAACGAACAGCAACCACATGCCCACTTTACACCGCTGCTATTTTGACACTGATGCGTTTGAGTTGAAGTAAGTGCTACCAGAACTTGTCAAATAATGTTGCTAACCGAAAAAAAAATATCACGCGTCGTAGAAAGGTACAGAAATCTTATTTTACGACAAAAACATGCATTTTGTTCGTTCACTGGATTTGTTCATTCACTGGAGCACTTACCCTATTTGCCGTAGATTAGGCTGTGTGCGGAATGTCTTTAGAAACGGAATTTGTTTATATTTACATGTATAGAATATGCTAAACTATATGTATGCTGCACTTTGTAATGATTTATCTATAATATTTCCTTATTCAGGGGAATTTACCTATTCAACAGGAAACACTTATGTACATTTTTCTACTAAATAGTTAGAGTTAGTACAGGCACTGGACAATTTAAATTATACTTGTACTTGGTTAAGTCCAAAGTCAAGTTGCATCTACAAAATTACACCAATTTTGCCGTATCATTGTGCTAACTTATCGATATTAGGCAGGTGTCCCAATGCCGACGATGAAACGACAGGCAACAAACAGTAGATCTCGTGTATATATCGCAGCCAACTGGTTTAATTAGCCATTTGGTTAACTACCTAGCATTCACTAAACTATGTTTGTAACGTTGTATAATTAAGTCAAAAAACGCTCATGGCGTCTTTATTTGCGATACTCGCCGCCGCGGCGGCTCATATCACAACTCGCGCCATTCGCATTTTTTGAGCCTACTTATACAACTGTTGCATAATAGTAGATTGTTCAACTAGGGACTAAAACAAGCCATAATGACACGAGGTGTTTAGCCACCCGAGCGTAGCGAGGGTGACTATAGATCGAGTGTCATTATGGTTGTTTAGTCCCGCGTTAAACACTCTACTTTTCACTTTGAATGCGAGGAAAAAAACGACGTTCTATTACACAAAATTACAATGCTTATTGTTCCGTACTTTCGGTATAAAGTTGCACTATACACATTAATTGTTGAAATATTGTGCTCAATAGGATTAATGAACATTCAAAAAGCAAAATATTTTTTTTCCGCGGTTCTTTATTTATTTTTCACTTCTCATGCTCTTAAAATGTTAATTTAGTCTCTGTATATCGGGACTAAAGTTCCTTATTAATGTCGAGGGAGGGATTAAAGTAATTTTTTTTAATTGACTTTGAAAACCCCTAAACAGCCAATCGGGGTGTTTGTGGTTGGAATATTGTCGCCATTTTATAGTGATTGTGTATAGACAATTTTTGGGTGTGAAAATAACCTAAAAAGACAACTGTGCAAAAATATTAAAAAAATAACGATTTAATATAGTAATAATAATAATAATAACGCCACGCTCTATTGGGATCGATCTATCATCACGGACAGGACTATTGTAGCCAATAAGCCTGATACCCCCGTCGTGGCGAACATAAAAATCTGGGTGAGGTCGCAAATAATCGCACAACGCTGAATATGTTGGGATGTTGTTAGGATACATATAAGTAGTGTAAACTCGATTTTGCAGTTTCAAAAAAGTTGTGCTAAAAAATTGGTGCTCGAAAAACACCGAAATTTTCGGTCATTTTTCAGTTTTTGGTCTGTACCTTCTAAAAACCGGGTTTTTGGATAAAATTGTGTATGACACTATTAAAGAAGATAAAATTCCCTACAATATGAGGGTAACATCAACTCTGCATGTTTAGAAAATGTTGAGATATAGCACTTCAAAAAATTGGAAATTTTCATAAAAAATTCGAAATTGCACTTTCAGCTACCTCTCAAGCTGAATAGCAGGTGAAATGCTGATGTTACTATGACAATTAGATTTATGAAGTCATAGAACAATTATTGAGCTTTATTTTAAGGATAATTTGAACCCTGTACTAGCGGTAATTCTCTTGTTATCGAAAAAAAACCAAATCATTAGAGAACTCAGATTTCTCAGGAAAGAGTGCTCCTAAAGCAAATTGTTAGTATATTGCGCAGTTATTCATAGGAAGTTTTAAAAATGACTTTATATTTCTAAACATCATTCGTTTAAAAAGTCCTGGGGGACCATGATGATCGCGTACATCGCACATTATGTAAATGACAAAAGCATCGTCACATTTACATACGTGCGTAAATTCGAGAGTGTTGAATACTTTATTATTTATTTATACTGTGATATGTGCAACCATCATATGCCCGCTAAATTAGTCTTAATTAGTATTAAAAAGGTAGTGTCCCTGACGTAACGTTTCCGTGGAATGCTCCTACTGTGTTTGAGATAACACCTCTGCCCTTTTTGAGCCGAGGAAAACTTTGACTCGGCTTCCCGTTTCTTAACTATTACCCCACTCATAAGGATCTCATGTAGGGCTCCTTGACAAGGAGTCCTTGTCCACCCAAATTTGTATTTTTCCCTATCTCTTACGACTTATTATGCACCCAGTGGTAGGTTATGTAGGAATATCGGGCAGCAAGCAACGTCTTCCATTGGGGTTAACCAGAGTGATGGACTTTGGCACTGTTAGAAGATCGTACACGTATTTCGTAACATTAGGTTGGTCATCTTGCCTACATTTCGCATATTGTTAGCTTATCTAGCATATAATTTACATATTTCACACAACTGTTGGCTACATCCTACCCATCACGATTCAGTCTCTCTATCGCAACTGCTTGTAGAGGTCATCTTTACTATTGAAATTAAAACATCAGGGTGGATTGTAGCATAGTATTTGTTACAATTACTGAAAGGCTGTGGAGAAGAAAAAGCTCATGCCGGACAGCTAGGATTAACCTTGTTCTCTGCAGAGTTTGTTAGGGAAAGACCTGAGGCTAATTACGAGTACATAGTAGAAGACAAGCTAATATATTATTAGTAAAAATCCATACAAACTTACTTATAATATTATCTCGTACTTTGTTATGCAATAAGCCCCTGCTTGACTACTTAGCCATGAACATGATTTTGACGACACTTTCCTAGGTGTAATTCATACGAATACGACCATTTAGCCAATTGCGTAAAGGCAAGCGTAATATCATAAGTACTTACACAAAATAGGAGCATTATTTGATGCGGAAAACTAGTAGGTGTAAACGTGTAACCACCTACCGGTTGCGTGACGTTTCGTTGACAAACGTTGAATCTAATGTTTTATGTCATCGAAGATAACTTTTTGCTGGAATCCGCAATTCAAAGGTAACTACATAGCCACTCTTTAGTGTAAGTTATTGCGATAAATACTAATTTACATTGCGTCCTGCAATTCTATCACTGGAGTCAGCCGAGGACTCGCCATCACTTTACGTTGGTTTTCACATTTTATGACCAAGATCATACAATGTGTATTTAAGACTAATTTAGCGGGCATATGATGGTTGCACATATCATAGTATAAATAAATAATAAAGTATTCAACACTCTCGAATTTACGCACGTATGTAAATGTGACGATGCTTTTGTCATTTACATGATGTGCGATGTACGTGATCATCATGGTCCCTCAGGACTTTTTAAACGAATGATGTTTAGAAATATAAAGTAATTTTTAAAACTTCCTATGAATAACTGCGCAATATACTAACAATTTGCTTTAGGAGCACTCTTTCCTGAGAAATCTGAGTTCTCTAATGATTTGGTTTTTTTCCGATAACAAGAGAATTATCGCTAGTACAGGGTTCAAATTATCCTTAAAATAAAGCTCAATAATTGTTCTATGACTTCATAAATCTAATTGTCATTGTAAGATCAGTATTTCACCTGCTATTCAGCATGAGAAGTAGCTGAAAGTGCAATTTCGAACTTTTTATGAAAATTTCCAATTTTTTGAAGTGCTATATCTCCACATTTTCTAAACATGAAGAGTTGATGTTACACTCATATTGTAGGGAATTTTATCTTCTTTAATAGTGTCATAGACAATTTTATCCAAAAACCCGGTTTTTAGAAGGTACAGACCAAAATCTGAAAAATGACCGAAAATTTCGGTGTTTTTCGAGCACCAATTTTTTAGCACAACTTTTTTGAAACTGCAAAATCGACTTTACACTACTTATATGTATCCTAACAACATCCCAACATATTCAGCGTTGTGCGATTTTTTGCGACCTCGAATGTTCGAAATGACTGGGTCATGATATCGTGCTGATAGATCGATCCAAGCGCCGTGCAGTGCTCGTCGACATCACCATCCCCCATGACGAAAACCTCGTGAAGGCCGAGAAGGACAAGCTCAGCAAGTACCTTGACTTGGCTCACGAGGTTACCGCCATGTGGGATGTTGATTCGACGATCATTGTTCCGATAGTCGTTTCGGCGAACGGGCTTATAGCGAAGAGTCTCGATCACCATCTCAAGAGACTCTCGCTAGATGGTTGGATCAAGGGTCAGATACAGAAAGCGGTACTTCTGGACACGGCGCGCATCGTCAGGAGGTTCCTCTCTCTGCGGCCCTAACCACCGGTAGCTTGGGCCCCGCCCCGCTGCCGGCGGCACTCTAGGTTAGGTTTTTTATAATGTGTTTATGTTTTGTAATTTCATTTTGTATTTTACTTTTTATATATATTGTAAAAAACCTAACTTAAGAAAATAAATGTATACTGAGATAATAATAAATAATAATAATAAATAAATATTAGGGGACAATCTTACACAAAGATAATGATTAATTATTACGAATATAAATCAATTTAACTAGATTAGGGGTAACTTAATTTTATTTTGCATGATCCAATTAGTTTTAAAATAGGTAGTTTTCACGTATGAACCTGTTGGCTAAAAATGCCAGCATTTAAAGCCTGAGTGACTTCACTAAGTAAAAAAAACCGGCCAAGTGCGAGTCGGACTCGCGCACCGAGGGTTCCGTACAAACTCATAAGTAGATACATGAAGTTCAAGAAAAACTATATGGCGATTAGTTTCGTAGGAGCAAATAAGTATGTGTTAAGATTTTTGCAAATTTCTCAAAAACAGTGCAAGTTAGGAAAACCGTTATATTTTTCCTGTAATATATAGGATGACATTAATAATTGGTAATTATTACAGATTTTTCTGTTCAGTAACTTCGAAGATAATAGGGGGGGAACGGTATTTTTTTTAACGTTTTTCGCCATAAATCAAAAAATACTTATTTAAAAAAAAATACAAAAATACTGTTTTAATCTACACATTAAGCCCTTTCATTTGATACCTCACTCGATATAATAGCCCTACTTTCAATTTGCAAAGTCTCATTACGGACCCCTTTAAAAAAAAAGTAAAAAAGTTACAAGATTTTTTTTACATCCTATAAGCTCGGGTTAGCGGTTCTTAACACTATTCCAAATTTCAAGTCGATAGCATCAGTAGATCCTGAGATATCTTGCTGTGACAGACGGACAGACAGACAGACAGACAGACAGAGTCGCACCATAAGGGTTCCTTTTTTACTATTTTGGTACGGAACCCTAAAAATACTATTATATATTTCGTATTTTTCGGTCGATTTTAATTTTATTTTGACTTTATGGGCATTTTTATTTTAAAATCTACGGTTAGGCGAAACTTAAGCTATGTTCAAATACCGTCTAACCTGTCAGTTCGTGACGAAATGTATGGAGTTTGACACTAATCGTCAGTTCTGTGACGGCCTGCTAACTGTCAGTTAAGAACGCACTTTAAATAAAAAAGCCCTTATGTCATCTTTTACGGTATTTATTTTCATATTTTGTTAAGAAATATGTTAAAACGAAATTATGCATATTCCATATTAATATCGGAGGGTGAAGCGACAATGTGGAGCTAGCTTTAGAGTCTGGTTACACTTACACGGTGCGGCGCCGCGTAAATTCCTGGCGCGGCGCCGTGTACATGTGGCCAGGCCCTTACTGTCGTTTCTTGTTGGAGCTCGTTAGGCGGGTTCTTAGCTAAGGTCATCGAACGTTCAAAGACGCTCACACATACACATAGAGCGAGATCATACTGCGAGATACGTTAAGTGATCTGCAATAACACTTGGTTAAAATGCAAAGACGTAAATAACTTAAATTGTGTATTCGCAAAGAAACATTTTGATTTCGAAGTAATGTTTATAAGCAGTGTTTCTTAACCGATACCGCACATTCATTAAAAAGCATTGTTTATAAATATGTACTGTTTCAGAAAGAACATGTCTTTCTGGCAATACCTAGTTTTATTACTCATCCGTGCTTATATTTATTGGACATAAGCTTTTGCCCGCGACTTCGTCTGCCTAAATTACAATTTTATATCCCTTACTTGAGAAATTATTGGTTCCCCATACAAACTTCCACTCCCCTTTTCATTCCTTTCATCTTTTAGGCGTGAAAAGGAAACAGACAGACACAGACGAGTTACTTTCGCAATTATAATATTATTAATCCGTCACAGAGCGCAGAGCGATATAGATCTACATCTAGATCTACAAGACCAGCATAAAGTCTAATTTCGTTTTTGATACTATTGTGACATGGTGTCAGATTATCAACTTTTATGTTTAACGTAGCATCGAAAAGGTTACAATACATGTTTTTTTCCATACTGAATAACGTGAGCGCTCTCGCAGTCGACTCTCGCACTATCCAACTAATGCATACGATGCAAGACGTGCTGTGTAATGCAGGGTTCGGCGGCAGGTAATGAATGTTTGTTTTGCAGTCGTTTTAGGGCGAGTTAGTAAACATTGTGCCGGCTGGTGTATTTGCAAATTGTGCAATGTCTAAAACCGTTCGGGATCGATGCATTCTATTCCCTCTTAGAACGAAAGGGCTTAAGTGAGCCGTTTTACTAGCGTTGCAACTACAACCGCTCTGGCTTTCCTGGTCGCATTTTTGACTTTTTCGCAGTAGGCCCGGATTATCATTTTGTGCTATTTTCTAGAGGTACTGGCACAGTATAATAGCAGTACTTTTTCTTCCTACAAAATGTACATCGCGCGTGCGCCACGCCTACTAACTAGAGTCAAAGTATAAAGATGAGCAAGTAGTCCAACTTCGGCCGTTTACTGTAGCTTGGCAACTTCGTTGATGACACTCACCTGTGTGCTTTTTGTTATGTGTAGCCGTAACTACTTACACAAGTTACCGCCAACATTAATGGCGACCGACGGAGGCAGCCTCCGGAGACCTCCGTTCATGTTGGCGGTATAACTTGTGTTAGTAGTTACGGCTGCACATAACAAAAAGAACACAGGTGAGTGTCATCAACGAAGTTGCCAAGCTATAGCGCGCGACGCGTATTCACACACAGACGCGCGATAGCGTGTCTGTGTGAGTGCGATCCATACTGGAGCATTCTTACGCGTTCTTATTTCTTTGCTTGTGGTGCGTTCGTACACGCTGCGCACACATTCAAACGCGCGATGTACCTTTTGTAGGAAGAAAAATTACTGCTATTATACTGTGCTAGAGTTAGTAGGTACAGTACAGGTACTGGTCTGGTTTAGGTCTCCCTGGTATACCTTACCCAGTTTGAAGCGAGCTCTTCTACTTGAGACTACAATACCATTGAGTGGTTAACCACAAATTATGATAGTGAGCTTGTAGTAAAAGAAGATAATAAACGCCTTGGAAGGTTAATATAATTTTTCTACTTTATTTTTTTGGACAATAAACTACAAAATACACTAACAGAATAATGGCGATCATAACATTTGTTGCATTTCATTTCCATTTCAAACCTACTTGACAAGAAATAAGGTTGAAAATTCGATATACATACAGTGTACTTCTAACCTTTTTTTTTGTAAGTATTTGGTTGGCGGTTCGAGAACAAAAGTAGATAATAGCATTGTATAGATACAATGCTATTGTAAGTACAGGTAAGTGGATGAGCTCTCTTCAAACTGGGTAAGGTATACAGAGAGTCATAGGAAATGCCAAAGATCTGTCCAGCCGATTCTTTACAGCCTTGCAAATGTTACGATACCGCTGTATGTTTTCAAGTTTGTCGATAGCACATTTTATAAAAAGTCTATAATATGATCTGTCAGGAAAGTACCTCATTACAAATTAGTTTTTATTGACATGCTGTAAATCGTACCTTTTGCCGGAAACGTCACATACATACCTACGTGTAGCGCAGACTGCGTTGCGTCTGTCTGTTTGACGGTCTTGACACTTGGCTATCGTGCAATGACCCACTTTAACTTATGTAAATACCTCGCTTAGAACAAAAGAGGTAACGTTAAGGCAGAGCGTACAGTTAGATATACTCGTAGTCGTAAGAATGTTGAGTACAGTCGAGATCAAATCAAACATACGTTTAGTGCAGAGGTTCCTAATCTTTATTGTCACATCACCCACAGCCCCCTCGAGATTTGTATCATTACCCCTCCAAAAAATAGGTAATACAGACAAGTATATGAAAGTACCTACTCAAAGAAAAACGACTTAATAAGAGTATTACCCCTGAGAAAACTTAATTTTACCCCTAAAGGGGTAATTACCCCCAGGTTCGGAACCACTGCCCTAGTAAGAAAGAATGCCCCAAGCTAGCTCTGTCTGGGCTTGACCTTGAATACGTATCACGCGGTCCTAAACGGCCGAAGTTTGACTACTTGTCTGTCCTGATACTTTGGCTCTGTGCCGGACTAAACCATAATGTTATTATAGCAAGTTATTTTAGAAGGTAACGAGCGGTAGGGTAGGGCCGGCACTCCCGTCCAATCCGTGCAACGGTCGCTAATGGGGGTTTTACTGGCCGCGGTTGTTCCTTGACATGTAAGTTAGACACGGATAACCCATTCTAACACGCACTCAACAAACACGGTGCTTTTTAAGTAACAAAAAAATTTTATTTACAATAATAAAACTAATTAAAACGTGTAGGTATTTCCGATTTTGTTTATTTAATTGATTGAGATCTTGTGCTTAAAAAAGCTTTTTACAACTTCTATTACACAGATTCTTGTAAAAATTTACAGGCATTAGCATTTAGTGCGTGACATTACAATATAATGATAATTTCATTCAACTTAGTCGAGAATCGGAATATGGATACAGACAGGTTTGTTCTTTATTCCGATCTGTGTACCTAAATACTGTGTATTTATGTACCTACACAATTTTCGCATTCATCGAACGCTAAGAATAGGTTCCGTACACAAATGGTTCGAATTAAGAAATAACTGGCCAAGAGCATGTCGGACCATGCTCAGTGTAGGGTTCCATAGCCGTAACTATAAGGTAAAAAAAACGATGTAAAAAAAGTACAACAACAAAAGAGCGTATCTTCATAGCAATTACGTCCTTTTGTTGAAAAGCGCAGTTTATCGGCAATAACTCAAAAATGGTTAATCCGATCTTGTTGAAAATAATTTTCGTTGAAAGAATTAATTAAGCGTTACCTTCGTGATTTTTTCATATTTTTCGGACACACGGTTTAGAAGATTAAGGGGGGGGGGGGACATAATTTACACAAGAGCGATTATTTCCAAATATATTCACTTAATCAAAAACATTATTTTGAAAACTTATAGTGGTTTTAAAAGAGCTGTCGAACTATGTACCACACGTTGATATTTGCTGGAAAACATTTTTTTTAGTTTTTTAACTACCAAACTAAGTAGCGGCCCATACAAGACACCTATATTCCAAATTTCATCTATATCTATCATGTAGTTTTTGAGTAAAATGCCTGTGACATACGGACAGACGGACGGACGGACATGACGAAACCCTAAAACGCGGTATTTAAAATCAACGATTGTGCTATCTCATTTTCTGGCGGTCCTTTAAATAGACTTATATAACATATTTTGTGTCACTTTTCGTTTTATAAAATTATGAATACATCTACCTACGTAAGTTCATAATTATTATAAACATTTTTCCTTTAAGAAAATAACATTTCAGCTCGGTGAAGAGTTCAATAACACAGTTACGAACATAGCAATGATTTCAAACAATCTGACGTTACCTATTGTAAAAACATAATTGTTTTAATGTGTTTCAATAACTTTTCCTCTTTGTCTTACGCACTTCATTCTTACCTTAATGTCAGGTCTCGCTTCATTTATACTTTGATTTCTAAGTCAATGCTAATTATGGTTTGCCTGTAAAAATTATACATTTAGATAGTAAATTTACATTGCACACACACACACACCAAATAAGGAAATCTAATAAGGTAATAAAATTTAATCACATTATTCCATTCCAATATCAATAGTATTGACATAATCTGGATTAAAAACACTTAATTAGGGTTCCGTACCAATATGGTAAAAAAGGAACCCTTATGGTGCGACTCTGTCTGTCTGTCTGTCTGTCTGTCTGTCCGTCTGTCACAGCAAGATATCTCAGGATCTACTGATGCTATCGACTTGAAACTTGGAATAGTGTTAAAAGTCGCTGACTCGAGCCTATTGGATAGAAAAAAAATCTTATACCTTTTTTACTTTTTTTTTAAAGGGGTCCGAAATGGGATGTGGAAAAACAAAAGTAGAGCTGTTATATCGAGTGGGATATCAAATGAAAAGTGTTAATTTGTAGATTCCAAAACCATTTTTGTTTTTTTTCTTAATTTTATACTTTTTGATTTATGACCAAAAACGTTCAAAAAAATACCATTCCCCCCCCTATTATCTTCGAAGTTACTGAACAGAAAAATCTGTAATAATTACCAATTATTAATATCATCCTAAATATTACAGGAAAAATAAAACGGTTTTCCTAAATTGCATCGTTTTTTAGAAATTTTCAAAAATCGTACACATACTTATTTGCTCCTACTAAGCTAACGGCCATACAGTTTTTGTTGAACTATTCACGTATCTACTTACGAGTTTGTACGGAACCCTCGGTGAGCGAGTCCGACTCGCACTTGACCGGTTTTTTTTCTAATGCCTTTTAAAGGCAAGATATTTCGAAAATCGCCCTTTATAGAGACGAATCAGGAGTCATTTTTTTATAAATAAGTTGGAAAATGTATGCCAACAAAATCGCGTCACGGAAATTATACTACAAAAAAAAAATTGCAGCTTATTTGTCAATTAGTATGTATAATGAGACGAAAAAGTCAGGCCATGTCTCGCAGACACTCCGGATAATATCGTCGTAGCGAATTATTTGACAGACCATTAATCTAGCAAGAACACCGTGTATAACGAGGAGATTATACTTGTAACAGGAGTTGATTTGTGTACAGTCGTCATCAGATATATGCACTTCAGGATGCTCAAAAATATCTAAACATGCGGTCTAACGGCTTGACAATAGAGTCGTGTTCAGATGTTTATGAGCGCCTTGATTGCTCTGATGTACAGGTCGATTCACAAGAGCTGGCACGAATGAATTGAACGAAAGTAATGTCACTTGTCACTGTTGAGTGACATTCTTATACGAGAGGCTCCAAATATTTTGTAAACAAATACATAACACTTCGTTATAATTCAAGAAAAAATTAAAACGCTTATTGAATCAACTGGTATTTTATCATTTTGTGATTTTGTGACATTATCATAATTATCATTCACTCGTTCAATCCATTCGTGCCAGCTCTTGTGAATCGACCTGTACGTTTAGCATAACTGGCTGCGACTTCGTTTCTCGCGCGACACAGCGTCACCTGTCACTGTCACACTATACTGAGTGGAAAGAGATAGGTAGTATTTGTCGCGCGACAAAGAGTCGCGTGTCACAGTTGTGCTAGATGTGCTGTATCTGCTGGCGACTGCACAGTAAGTGCCACTTTATATTTCAGTACAGTTAAAGACAATTCAATCCAATTAATTTACTTTGCAAATAGGCTTTAGAGACCTTTTTCAGGTCTGATCCTAAGCACCTTATTTACTGATTAATTTATTGATGAAACAATAGAAATAACTAAACGAACATAATCACTGAGATGTTTTAACCTATTTAGGCATGTTATTACTTCCTAAACCGAACAGACCGAGGCAGTTATAACCCTAAAGGCCTTATCACACTTGCGATTTGTGGGAGAGCTGCGGGCGAGTTAAGGTGGTTTTCCACCAGCAGGGGGCGAGACGAGACAAGACGAGGATTGAATTGAAATGTGTATCAAGTTGCGCGATGCGCGAGTGGCTTAGGCGAGCGGCGATGCGCGAGGAGAGGATTGAAAACTTCATACAAATTTCAATTCATTCACCATACAAAACCAGTCGCGGCGAGCAACATTTGTATGGAACTTCGTCTCTAACTCACCCGCAAATCGCAAGTGTGGTAAGGCACTTAATAATCATATTATTAAGGTGAATTGAGATGGTCGGTTCTCCATATAAACATAAACCCGGTCATTGTTTGTTTCCACGGCATTAATTGTTTGAATTGTTTTATTTTACAGTTTGATAAATTTTATCTGCGCGACAAGACATGTCCTGGTAGACCAAAGAAGATCAAGTCCTGTGGAATACTTTATATCCCGGGAAAGAGTTCCCTTGGGATAGTAACGAAGCCGCGGGTAGATGCTAGTAACCTATACAATAGACAGGCTAGCCTAACAATCTAGATCTCTATTAACCGTCCAATTGACTATCCGAAGCGCGGCCGCACATATATTGTTCCAATTACTCGCAATTGGACCAGAATAAACTAATGGATATAGCGCCGCGAAAATAGATCCAATTCCATGGGCGACATACTGTCCATACTGATTAATTGCGGGTTTCAAGGGGTAACGGTTATGCTTATTAATTATCCTTCTTGTGTCGGAGGCAGCGCTGCCAGATTATTTTTTTGCCAAGTCGGGACATAGTAAAAAAACGGAATCAAAGGGGTTATTCCCACTTGTTGCCACCAAATTGATTTGGTGGTAACAGCTGGGAATTTTTTCCCATCTGTTACCACTAAAACCATACATTTAGTGGTAACAAGTGGGAAAAAAATTCTCAGATGGTAACCACTAAATCAATTTGATGGTAACAGGTGGGAATAACCCAATCAAAGAATAATCAGAAGTTTTTAAATATAAATCTTTTTATTTGAGTTTTTAATTACGTTTGCGTGACAATAGATAACAAAAATAGCTATAATAAATGTATTTTAATTAAAATATGACACCCACCTGCACTTCCTCAGCACGCTGCATCCGAATTTTTTCGGATCCCATTTTTGCAACAGCCAGTAAGGCTTGCAAGTTTGTCATGATTAAAAAAAAACAGACAGACACATAAACGGCTTCAAACTATATCATCTCTCTTGCTTCGGGGGCGTTAAGAAGGAAATATTCCGAAAACAGTTTCGCATTAAATCGAGGAAACATTTACTTACGATGACTACACTTGGTTATTTATAGAATGAACCCATAAACTGATTAATATTGGGCAATATCACGCAATGTTGCCTATAGCAGTCTTATATTAGAGCTATCCGAAACATTATCTACGAATTATCCGAGAGATGGCGTTGTTCATTAGCCCGAGGAATTGTACCTACTTTGCGGTGTTAAGAGTCCTCCTTTGAGTTCTAAAAAGTAGATTTAAATATAGCTATTAAATATTAAATATAGAGACTAACATTTACCCGTGGCATCGCCTGCGATTTATTCCCCTTAATTACCGCTACCAGGATATAAATGATCCTATGTCACCTATGTCTTTTAAGTATGCCTAATTTCATCTTCACAAACTTTCACATTTATAATATTAGTATGTCCACTCTTTATTGAGGTAGGTAGGTAGGTACTGCGATATAGCAAGAAACTCTTCCACGTTTATGACATTTGATGAAAATGGATAAACCTACGGTCGGCCTCCGATGTAGCTGGACACTTTAGTATTCGGCCCGGTACTATGTTGTCTAGCTACTTTTGTAGCCGACTGTACACTTCTACGTGGTTTACCGCTTACAAGATTACCTACATCGATCTCAAACGACCTTTGTCAGTTACCTGATGTCAATGTCGAGTCGTATACTTAACATGGACGAAACTTCGGGGTATAACAACAGCGTATTTGTATCGATTAATTTCCATTTGTAATATCAGCTGCTCGGTGTAAAATTATCACCAGGGGAAGAGAACGTTTCTAAGCCAACTGCGATACTGGAAGCCAATTCTTGGGCTTCATTAAGGTCGTGCCTTAAAAAAGACATACCTACTAGTGATACAATATCATAACATAACATCCAGTGTGGTGTGCTCGATGGAATCAAGAATATATATGCTGGATTGCCAGCAGCGCCGTGCCACGCGCTGGGCGAGGAAAGAAACCCATCAATCAACGTGTAGCTCAGTGCTACCTGGCTAGGGCATGCAATACTCGTACCGGGATTCCGGAATCTCAAAATATCCCGGCTTGGTTTTTACGATATTACAATAACGTTATTAAAATGACAAATATCGAAATATCAGAATCCGGGGATTGAGGCTCAATACCGGAATTGAGAATAGTCCGGTATTCATGCCCTATGCCTGGCAATGGTGCACCTGTTCCTCGCATATCGCTTCGCTTGTGGCTTCAGCCCTAGCCAGCTGTTTTTCTTACCTGAGACATACGTTACTCAATATGACAACGTTAATGGTAATCAAAACATTATTTTACGAATTCCTGTTTGATATACCTTGGACATTCATGAATTAGTCATCCAGTTTCGGCCATGCGAACTCTCCAGGTGACCCAGAGACATAAATAATTATAAATGTCTGCCATTACCCGCTGTCATCGGCGCCGTGGCCTCGTGAGGCGATAATTCAGTGTTGGAGACGGGGCCAAGTCTGGAGACGGGGCCAATCTGGAGGCGGGGCTGGACAAATTTGGCCGGTGAGCGGTGACAAAGTTCCACCTGTTTGCGAGCTGCCGCTATTAGGTAGTTCCAGTTTTATTCATAGAACTGGAAATCTTCAGTTATAGGATATAGGCGCAAAAAATTGTTCATAAAAAAGTAATTCCTTTGAATTTTCTTTTCAGAAAATACGTTCGAGATCTCGAAAATAATAACCGAGAACTCGATCGAGATTGCAAGAATTCAGATTTCCTGCTGTCGAGATTGAATCTCGAAAATTTGCTCGAGATCTTGCGATTTCGAGATCTCGCGAGATCGAGATGCATTCCCTAATGGAAAGTAGTCATCGTGGCCCACGAATATCTGCAACAACAGTGTTGTGTTGTCGTTGCCAATTTTTGAGAACCCTGTTGACTCGCTTCTAGTCTATTAAGTTCTACTTAAATACTTACTCGTACATTAAATCAGCGGTCCATCTTTGGCCAATCCTTGTGGCCAGCTATTATCAAAATTATGAACCAGTGCGGCACGCGTTTACCTTATTTTGCTACCATGTGGCCCTTGGCTGCGAAGAGGTTGCCGACCGCTGCATTAAATCTTAAAATGCAGGCATGGAAGGAGTACCTACGCTGTAGGAAACTCCCTCGCTTAGCGACTAGACATAGACAATATCCCCAAAATCTGACTGCGGCTGTCGTTGTTTTTCCTCAAAAAAGCGGCTGTCGCATGACTGGAACTACACTCTCCCAATATCTTCGTTAAAAGTTCGTATGTTGCCGCCCCGCTCACTCAAATATTCTGTAGCTAGAGAGCGAGAGGGCGACAAGATACGAACTTCGCAGGAAGACATTTGGAGTATAAGCACTGAATGTCTGACGTCAGTTGGCAACCGTCAGGATTCCTTGATTACGAGTATCATCGGCAAATACGTTTACGACTGATTTGTTGCGAGTCGTCTGCAGAGTCGATAAAGGTTTAAAGAATCCGGCTCGGGATATTCTTAGTGCGTTTTACGATAGTTTTATCTGTTTTTTACCCTTGCATGACGTGGAATAAAAGCTAAAGCTACTGCGCTTTAGGTATTCCAAGTCAGTTGTGGTAATATACATATTTAGGTACCGAATAATTGTCCCGGTAAGTGAGACGCCGGTTCAAAATCCGCCTTGGCTGCAGTGGGTGGGTTACGTTTGATTTTTTTATGTATTTAATCTTTGTATCTGTAATCGTAATAAAAAGATGGTGGTGTTTCCACTAAACATTCTAAATATACCGATTAATTGTCTCTTCTAGCTAGAGGAATAGGATATTTTAAATATCTATATTCAAATCGTGTTCTATGAATCCCACGTCACTATAGCTATAAATATGTAAACGTCTCTTTTTACCCGACTGCGGCGAAGCCCAAAGGAGGGTTATGTGTTTGAACTGTATGTATGTATGTATGTCCGTTCCTGTGTCCGCTCGTAACTACTCAACGGCACATCCGATTTTGATAAATGATACATCATTAGATTCGTCTTGATAGTGCGAGTGTCACTGGATATGAAGTTCGTTAAAATAAACAAAATGGCGGATTTTATGCAGTTTCAAAGTGCACCGCGGTCGGGTTTTTTTAGTAAAAATGTGGTTATTCTCGTTATTGCAAGTAGAAAATTAGTAATATGCACTTTGAATTTATTATTTCGTAGCTGAAGGAACTTTCAAAGAGAGAAATAGCGTTAATTTTTTTCAGTTGAAAATTTAAATGGCTGGGAAGTCCGCTTAAAAAATACAGTATTCTTTGCAGTACTGCCGTCCTATGATATGACTAAAACTGGACTAACCTCTGTGGAGTTGTATAGAGGGCAGTCTAGTTTTAGATATCGTACCGCAAAGTATGTATCCTATGTACCGTTGTAGGAAGTTATTTCTTGTTATATATGGATAAGGTATAGTAAGTTCTCGGGAACTCGATATCTATATTTTATATCAGAACTGTTGAAGTGGCTTCATTTATTTTTTTCTAAGAAGAGTTATAAATCCTCGTGGAAAAAATGTGACAAATATTTCACAAAAACAGGCGTACTCAATATTTTTGGCTAAGGCTGTAATGCCAAGAAACTACACAAAAAATGTTTGCTTATGTCACAGAATAAGTAATAGTACTACGTACAGTAGGCTTATGATGCTACGATTTGTCGCGTGATAAATAAATTATAAAGCATCCGTCACTCTCACACACTATTTTTCAGAACGTGACGGATGCTTTATCATTTATTTATCGCGCGACAAAACGTAGCATCATAAGCCTACAGAAGTCTCTCTCCCTAACACATTACACAACTGTCGTTCGGGTCCAACTACCGGACGTAACGCACCGGATGCCTCTGTCTCTCTCTATCGCATAACACGTGCTCTTTCTGGTCGCTGGCTAAGGCCCCTCTCGGGGGCCTCAAGGCCGCGCGGCGGAATCGCGGAGTGAGCCACTTCTGGTAATGCGAAGGAACTAACCAACTTCTTTGCCTATGTAAAGATTTCTTACATCTATGAGTACTGCGACGTGCCTTACCCCCGTGAAACCTTGTTTATTCTAAGAATAACTACCAAGGGTTTAGCGTTAAAATGAGCATAAAAAAGCTGTCTACTCACGAATCAATGAGCAACGTGTATGTATTATGGAAACAGTTTTTTTATCTGTCTAGACTTGGCCGGTACTGTCGTGCGCAACTCTGTTTATGGCACACTCTAACTAACTACATTGGCTGAGTAATCCATGGCATACTCTAAATAAAGCTAATTATTTAAAGTTTTATTTAGTGTATGCCAGTTGAAGACTTGGAAAAATGACCTATAGACAGTGTGTTTATCATCAGGGCACCCTCTCTCACTACAACTGCGAATTATGCTCTCGAGGAGCTTAAATAAAAGATGTAGTCACTTTATAACTACATTTAATTAATTACGACAGCTAAGTTACAGTCATGTCGTCGGTACGAGTATCAATCTTAGTACTAAAATATTAATCAATGCTCTCACGTTCGGCGAAGTGCAGCGGATGTCACTGCGGTGGGCCGCTTATCGTAAGAATTCGCAAGGTAGCGTCTGGGCTGCCGCCTGCCCGGCGCGTTCGCTAGAGCAGTGATGTTATTAAAATATTAACATTACTTATATCTTAATGTATGGTTATGTACTTATAACTAGAACTTAACTACAAGGGTACATAACAGTTCATAACATGCGCTAGCTTCAGCATAGTACAATAAGACAAGGTGTTTTTCCCAAGGATCTGAAAATAAATAGCCGGACGGAGCCTCACCAATAGAGAACTGAAGCCATTTCTAATAAACCGGCTGCTTGTACTTACGAGCCGCATGCACACATCAACTAGTAGGTATTTTCCTATTGCGAGCAGCACGCACACAGAGGCTCTGTCCGGCTATTTATTTTAAGGTGCTTGATTCTTCCCCAAAGAGTGAACGTGCGTAGGCATCAACGTCACAATAACGTTGTCATTGTATACGAGCTTGAATATGTTTATGACGTAGTCAAGTTCATATGACGTCATCATGAGTCAGAATGACGTACTTATTATATAAATCTTGGACACTTATTATTATTGCAGTGGATTTTTCTAATAGAAGCACCGTTGTCGGCGACTGTACGCGTGCGCACCGGTTGCGCCGGAGTGGCCGTAAACACAACACGAGCAAAAAATGGTCAAGCGACAGGGTTCCGTTCTAATGGCTGAGTTAGATTACATCAATTCAGATAAAAACATGGCTACGCGAGTGTAGCAAATATTTTTACGTCGCCCTAGCTAGGCCGTAACTGGAATTTTACACTCGATGCGCAGAAATAAAATACCACTTCCTGGTCGAGGGAAGAAGTAAAATTCTAGACACACCACGAGCGGTTATAAAGAAAGACCCAGATGGGGCGGCGCCCAAGCTACCGGTGGCTAGGGCTGCAGAGAGAGGAACCTCCTGACTATGCGCGCCGTGTCTAGACGTACCACCTTCTGTATCTGCCCCTGATCCAGCCATCTAGCGAGTATTACTATAACCCCGTTCACCGAAACGGAAATAATATTATAATTATTGCTTTAAAATTTGCGAACACAACAACAAAGTAAAACTGAGAAAAAACCTGGTTTTTGAATCAGGTTAAAACTGTTTTTTTTTTTTTTTTTTATGAAATAGGGGGCAAACGAGCAGACGGGTCGCCTGATGGTAAGCAATCACCGTCGCCCATAGACACCTGCAACACCAAAAGAGTCACAGGTACGTTGCCGGCCTTTCAGGTGGGAGTACGCTCTTTTCTTGAAGGTTTGAAAGTCGAATCGGTCCGGAAACACTGCAGGCGACAATTTATTCCACAGTTCAGTCGTGCGAGGCAGGAAGTTTCTAGCAAAACGCACAGTTGTGGACTGCCAACCATCTAAGTGGTGAGGATGGTAATATTGTCGCGTAGAACGATGGCGGAAAGATCAGCAGGGATTAATCCGAACAATTCCTCGGAGCATTCCCCGTTATATAGACGATAGAAGATGCAGAGCGAGGCTACATCTCTACGCAGTGCCAAGGAGTCGAGCCGATCTGAAATAACTTGGCAGCCGACGATACGAGTCGCTCTCCGTTGAATGCGGTCTAGAGGGAGAAGCTGGTACTGGGGGGCCCCAGCCCACAGATGAGAACAGTATTCCATATGTGGACGGACCTGCGCCTTATACAGCTGAAGGCGGTGGGCCGGAGTGAAATACTGTCTCGATCTATTGAGCACACCAAGCTTCTTAGAGGCTAATTTAGCCTTACCCTCTAAATGGCCGCGGAACTGGACTTCACTCGATATGTCGACGCCAAGAATTCCGATAGTGGCTGTGGCAGTAAGGGGGATGCTCTCAAAACGAGGTGATGCGACAAACGCGAGCTTTTTGGCGGTGAAGGCGCAAACCTGTGTCTTCGTAGGGTTGAAACGGACTAGATTAAGTCGACCCCATTCTGAAACTTCTTTTAGGGAAGTTTCAATTTCAGACACAAGTCTGTTACGGCTCTCGATGACGCTATCCCGAGAAATATTGGCGCGGCCGGTGTAGGAGGCATCACCCGTGCTATCATCTGCATAACAGTGAATGCCACAGATTTGCAGCATGTCGTTGATATGCAGAAGGAACAACGTAGGCGATAGCACACAGCCTTGCGGGACACCAGCATTCACAGTCATGGATTCAGAGCACTCACCGTCAACTACGACCTTTATGCATCTGCCTGCTAGAAAGCTACTGACCCATTCGCATAACTTCTCGGGAAGCCCATAAGATGGAAGCTTCGAAAGAAGTGCTTTGTGCCAAACCCGATCAAAGGCCTTCGCCATGTCCAAACTAACGGCCAATGCTTCACCCTTAGTCTCGATCGCCTGTGCCCAACGATGTGTTAGGTAGACCAGAAGATCACCAGCTGAGCGGCCTTTACGGAAACCGTATTGGTGGTCACTAAGCAGCTGGTGATCCTCTAGGTACCGAAGGAGCTGGCAGTTGATAATGGACTCCATTATCTTCGAGAACAGAGAGGTTATAGCTATCGGCCTGTAGTTGGTTGGGTTTGAGCGGTCGCCTTTTTTAGGGATCGGGTGCACCAAAGCTGACTTCCATGAGATCGGGACTACGCCAGATGAGTAAGAGAGCCGAAAAAGACGCGTTAAAACCGGTGCCAACTCTGGAGCGCACATCTTCAACACAATAGGAGAGATTCCATCGGGCCCACACGACTTGTGAATGTCGAGGGAAAGAAGTGCTTTACGCACTGAACTTTGGTGGAACCGGACATCCGGCATATAGTTTCCGCACCGCGGTATGGTTGGCGGCACGTGTCCCCCGTCATCCAGAGTCGAGTTGGACGCAAAGAGTTTGCCCAAAAGATCGGCTTTTTCCTTAGCGTCATGGGCCAACGAATCATTTCCCATTTGTAGAGGTGGAAAAGACGGCTTGCAGAAATTTCCCTGGATAGCTTTGGCAAGAGACCAGAACGCACGAGTTCCCGAAGGAAGGCGCTCTAGTTTCTCGCCAATTCTACCAATGTGCAAAGATTTCGCCCTGGCAATATCCCTTTTGAAGGACTTGGAGGCAAAATTAAACTCCTTTTTCAACGCGCTGGTCTTTTCATCCCGTACTGTTGCTGCATTTATCCAGGCTTGGTAACATTCCTGCTTTCGGCGGGACGCCCTTTTGCAGTTACGACCAAACCAAGGTTGGAATTTGCCACCAACGGGGACTGCAGAGGACGGAATGAAAAGTTCCATTCCCTGGAGTACCACGTCAGCAATAGAGTCAGCAGCAACGTTGGGATCATCCAGCGTGAAGCAAACCTGCCTCCAAGGATAGGATGCAAAGAAAGATCGCATCCCATCCCAATCTGCTGACTTGTAGTGCCACACACGGCGGCTACCAGCAGCTCGCCGACGCAGCGGGCACGTGAGTGGCACCGTACTCCGGACCAGGCAGTGATCCGAGGAACCGAGTGGGGCAATAACGGAAGTTTTGTAGCCAGCCGGTTGAGAAGTCAGCAGAAGGTCCAACAGAGAAGACTCCTGGCTCTCCACATCGGGGATTCGCGTGGGCTCAGTAACCAATTGGGATAAGCCATATGCCAGAGCAAAACCGTACACAGATCTCCCCGCATGATCGGTCTTACTAGAGCCGAGCCATTCAACATGATGGGCATTAAAATCGCCTAGTATCACGATCTCCACGGATGGGATCTGCTGTTGCACGGAGTCTGCAGCTATCTGAATTTGCTCGATGAGTCGGTCGGTTTCAGCATCACCGCTATGGGACCTATACAGGCACGCATAGACGCGAGGATGGTCGTCGCTGTCCACACGTAGCCATAAGGTGGAGAGGTCCCTACCTTCAAGATTGCTGAGGCGGCAAGAGCTGATGTCATCTCTTACGTACACGCACACCCCGGCCTTAGGCACAAAGGAGTGTTCCAGTGCATACCCAGGACGACAGAGGTAGGAAGTGTCCGCCGGAGACGACATCTGCGTCTCGGTCAAAAAGAGCAAGGCCGGCTTTGCTGTCTCGAGGTGATAGTGAACAGCATTAAGATTAGAGTGTAAACCCCTGATGTTGCAGAAGTCCACGGCCAGCGAGGCTACTTTGCTCTTGCCCCGAGCAGATGTTGGCTGGTAGAGCGCGGTTTTGCCCCCCCCAGAGTACGAGGGGCAGCCTGGACCTCCACGCTCAGGAGTGATTCTACCTGAGCGTGGAAGCCCAGTGAGGGATTCTCCAGCGCTAACGCAGCTGTTAAATCCTTATACCTACTTTTTAAGAAAAAATCAATATGTTCCTAAGATGAACTTAATTGACTTTTTATACTCTTCATGATCATAAATTTTCCGATTAATGTGCGTCATTTCAGCGGAGCTTCTCGTCATAAAAACGGAGTCATGAAATATCCAATTTACCCCACGCGCCAAAACAAAATGTTTTCACGTGAGACCACACACGTGCAGTCTAGACTGGGTTCTTGGCACAGGGTGAAGGCCAGATGAAGGTTACGCAAATTTATAACAAACTAGTAGCATCTACCACCAAACACCTTACTTTCATCTCCTATTTAACCTTAACGGCAAAATTTTCAAAAAAATCTTGCTCACTGTTATTTCTATTCATAAAAATAATCCTGTGATGGTCGATCGCACGAAAAATAAATGATAAAGCAGTATTCACGTTCAATTTCAATTTATTATCCAAAGTGTTTATATCACGATATACACGGCTATAATATTCCAGCAATGTCAAATTTTATATTTCAAGACTTATCCAAACTTATCGTTATTTATAAAAATGGGATCTACTGTTGTCGTACACTAGACAGGGACATTATTACATTTAAGGGATTACATTTAATTTTTTAATGTATTTTGGTCTTTGTATCCATAATCGAAATAAAGATTGTGGTGTTTCCACATTGAATTCTCAAAGAATCAAAATATTTCTAAGTAATATATTGGCTCGAACACATTGATTTTAAGACTCAATTATTAGATAAGTAAATATTGTTTATCAATCAGAGTTAAAAACTATATCAATAATTTTACACATTTTACCTGGTGTCGGTGTCGATGTCATCTAGCAACCTAGATATAAAACCACTTGGTTGGTTTTTACCACAAGAATCTCAAATTATCGTTGACTTTTCCTCGGTTAGAGGTGGGTGCAAAATCCATATAAAACTAGCTTTCGCTCGCGACTTTGCTTATGTGGCAAGTGTATTTTACTTTGGTGTGTAGTCACGATCTCTGTGATCCATTTCTCAGAAATGTTCTTTGAACACTGCCGTGCTAGTGATATATGCAGTAATTACAGTCTAGAGGTATAGGAAATGTGAACCGTATTCGATTGGAGTAAGGATGACATTTCATATACTTCTAGACTGTAATTACTGCATATATCGCTAGCACGGCAGAACATTCATCATGCAATAAGGTCGGTCGTAGCAACCTGTAAAGAATTCACAATTTACACTTAAGGTAAGGTTGACATTTTGCTGTATGAGATTCGATCTTAGGAGAGTCGCATATTATTTCACGGCATAAAAAGCGCACGGCATTTTTCATTTTACGGCATAAAAAGTAGATCATGTATGTCACATATGTATATTGAAATGGCAATAGTTTTTATCTGCACATTATTTCCCATTTAGGAGTGTCTTCACTGAGAGCATTCGACAACGAGCGTCGAATATTCGAGTGGTATGGACGTTGAGCCGAGCGTTGGTTGGTTGGTGCGATTGCTCGTTTACAAATGCTCGCGAAAAAGTGCTCTCAGTGGAGACACTCTTATTAGTTCGAATTACACACTCTACATAAGGTCAGGTTGATCCGCTTCAACCTCTCCCGCTGGTCCGATGCTTACTTTGACCATTCAGCGAAACTTCCGAGGTTGTCTGCGGCTAAGCGACCTGGTTCGATCCCAGGGAACGCCCCAAGCCGCCACCCTGCTCGATTTTTGCAACAGTCAGTGAGGCTTGTAATCATTGTCAGCTGAAAAAAATGGACACTCCTATTACTGCACACAGCACACAAGAGCCGCGTCCCGATTTGCCGCAGGACCCGAATTTCCTGGATTAACTTCACTCGGACCGGAGGACCTAGGGCCGGAGTCTTCTTAGCTGGGCTAGGTTTTAGCGAACCGGCAACTAAAACTTCCATTAGTTCGATTTACACACTCTATCGTAGGTAAGGATAGGTTGACCCGCTTCAACCTTCCCGCTGGTCCGTTGCTCGCTTAGAGCAATCAGCGAAACTTCAAGGTGGTCCGGGTCCAGCGACCTAGTTCGATCCCAGGCGCTTCGGCCCCCACCTAGTCCAACCCCTTTCAAAGTGGTCGGGGCCAAGCGACCTGGAACGATCGATCGATCCCAGGGAACGCCATGGCCCCCACCTGGTCCGATTTTTGTAACAGTCACTAAGACATGTAAGTAATATGTCAGCTTATAAAAAAATATATATATTACTGCACAGTAGGTAGATAGTATACACACAATCTATAGCCTAGAGCGTACAAGTACATATTAACTGATACCTAATAAATTAGTCTATTGGTACGTTCTTATTAACAACTAGGTATGTATGTATGGGTTTTTATTCGAAAATGACGCAAACATAATTTTGTTAGTTCCGAGTACCAATCCGTAATATCATATATTGCAACAAAACACGATTGTGCACATGACTTTCAAATGATATCTGCGTCCGGTCGCATTCAGCATTTGTTTTTATTTTAATCTTTTGACATTTGTTTAACGAATTGTTATAAAATAAAAGAATTACTGTAATACTGGTCTAATCAGAGGTGCGGCTGAAAAAATGCGCATGGTTAATTTTGAATTGGTATTGGTTTTGATGACTTCTTTTTTGTGATGGATTAATAAATTGTATAGCTCCATATAAAAAAAAAAATTGCGTCCCTAAATATCTTTATGTTGTCAAATTTGACAATTACCAAATTGTGTACTGATGCACAATTTCTTTATTAGTTTTTCTTTATTATTCGTACTGATAATAGTGTTTTTTTTTTCAAAGGTTAGAATCAATCATAAATTGCAAAAAAAAAGAATCAATCCCAAAAAACTGTATGTAGTTCTATTATTGTCATCTCAAAATTAACTGTTGATCACTGTTATTATTCGATACTTTAAATTACAATTGCATTAATTATTTAGTTTGACCCATACATTTGATCGTGTATTTTTTTTATTATTTCATCTTGGTAACGAGGCCAGGGGAACAACCGATAATTTAATATAAATTCGCTTAAGTCTTTTTTCACATACTTAATTTATATCAATTATGACTTAATAACTATGATCATACGTGCGGAAGTTCTGCGGATGCGGATGAGGATGCCAATATCTCTGCAATATTGCTCATTTTGTATTTATTTAAAAAAGGTCTACTGTGCTCTATGGTATCTATATTTTATTTATTTATATAAAATTAATTGCGCAAAAGAGCTCATCGTACAGTCAGCTGCAGAGAAAATGATCCCCCCTGTCATACATTCATATTAGTACATAGCAAGGGGGTTTTTCTTTGCAGCTGACTGTATAAAAGGCGAACTTAATGTCACAAGGCATTCTTTACCAGTTAAGCTTAAAGCAAAACAGATAACTTGTGGGCGGTGCTACCGGGAAAAAAAAATACTTTTCTACTTTAAAGGGTTATACTACAGTTTATGAAACTGACTGTACGATGGTATAAATATACAGTTGTGGACGTCACTGGGCTGGGCCAGCCAATGTTTCTCGTTGTGTAAACAAACATTGATTCCATGAAACTGATGTCTGACAGCGTCATTCACTACTTATATGTCGTTGTTGGGTGATCTCATCTTAAAGCTACCTTATCTAGTAACAACAGCAGTTTTTGCAATAACGTCTTTTTTTAACGGAATTAAAATTCACCAGATTTTAAATACCTAAAAACAATAGAAAATCAGGTTTCATAAACTCATACATATGCACATAGGTATACATACAAAGCAGTATGCAACATATATGAATATGACAAACAATTGTTTAATAATGATTAATCTGCATTAATATTACGCTCACAATTTTCAACCATGTGCAATTTAAATAAAGCTTACATTCGACTAAACATCAGTTCGCTACAAATATGACAACACCAGTGTTGGCATTAATTCAATACAAATGTAATTGGATTATCAATCCCATTACATTTGTAATGAATACATTTGTATTCCATTAACTCGTTAATTCCAATTACTTTAATTGGGATTAACGAGTTAATTGTTAATTGCAATTACTGTAATTGTTAATCCCAATTAACCATAGCTTCAATTACTTTGGTATGACGGTTATATCGAGGGTGCCTTTCAATGTTTTCATAAAAGGTCTCCAGGGTCTGATGACGGAGCCGGAAGGTGGCCATGGGAACTTCGTAATATAACGTCGGAACCCCATCGTGTTTGGGCTCATTCGTTTCGTATTGACGAGTACTCTGAACCGAAATGGTATCCAGGGTCAGATGATGGAGCCGGAAGGTGGCCATGGGAACTCTGTAATAAAACGTCAGAACCCCATCGTGTTTGGGCTCATTTCTTTCGCCTTGACGAGTACTCGGAACCAAGATGATATCCAGGGTCCGATGATGGAGCCGGAATGTGGCCATGGGAACTTGATAATAAAACGTCGCAACCCCATCGTGTTTGGGCTCATTTGTTTTGTCTTGACGAGTACTCTGAACCGAAATGATATCCAGGGTCTGATGATGGAGCCGGAAGGTGGCCATGGGAACTCCGTAATAAAACGTCGGAACGCCATCGTGTTTGGGCTCATTTGTTTTGTCTTGACGAGTACTCTGAACCGAAATGATATCCAGGGTCTGATGATGGAGCCGGAAGGTGGCCATGGGAACTCCGTAATAAAACGTTGGAACCCCATCGTGTTTGGGCTCATTTGTTTTGTCTTAACGAGTACTCTGAACCGAAATGATATCCAGGGTCTGATGATGGAGCCGGAAGGTGGCCATGGGAACTCCGTAATAAAACGTCGGAACGCCATCGTGTTTGGGCTCATTTGTTTTGTCTTGACGAGTACTCCGAACCGAAATGATATCCAGGGTCTGATGATGGAGCCGGAAGGTGGCCATGGGAACTCCGTAATAAAACGTCGGAACCCCATCGTGTTTAGGCTCATTTGTTTTGTCTTGACGAGTACTCTGAACCGAAATGATATCCAGGGTCTGATTATGGAGCCGGAATGTGGCCATGGGAACTTCATAATAAAACGTCGCAACCCCATCGTGTTTGGGCTCATTTGTTTCGTCTTGACGAGTACTCTGTACCGAAACGATATCCAGGGTCTGATGATGGAGCCGGAAGGTGGCCATGGGAACGCCGTAATAAAACGTCGGAACCTCATCGTGTTTGGGCTCATTTGTTTTGTCTTGACGAGTACTCTGAACCGAAATGATATCCAGGGTCTGATGATGGAGCCGGAAGGTGGCCATGGGAACGCCGTAATAAAACGTCGGAACCTCATCGTGTTTGGGCTCATTTGTTTTGTCTTGACGAGTACTCTGAACCGAAATGATATCCAGGGTCTGATGATGGAGCCGGAAGGTGGCCATGGGAACTCCGTAATAAAATAAAACGTTGGAACCCCATCGTGTTTGGGCTCATTTGTTTTGTCTTGACGAGTACTCCGAACCGAAATGATATCCAGGGTCTGATGATGGAGCCGGAAGGTGGCCATGGGAACGCCGTAATAAAACGTCGGAACCTCATCGTGTTTGGGCTCATTTGTTTTATCTTGACGAGTACTCTGAACCCAAATGATATCCAGGGTCTGATGATGGAGCCGGAATGTGGCCATGGGAACTTCATAATAAAACGTCGGAACCCCATCGTGTTTGGGCTCATTTGTTTCGTCTTGACGAGTACTCTGTACCGAAACGATATCCAGGGTCTGATGATGGAGCCGGAAGGTGGCCATGGGAACTCCGTAATAAAACGTCGGAACCCCATCGTGTTTGGGCTCATTTGTTTTGTCTTGACGAGTACTCTGAACCGAAATGATATCCAGGGTCTGACGATGGAGCCGGAAGGTGGCCATGGGAACACCGTAATGAAACGACGGAACCCCTTCGTGTTTGGGGTCATTTGTTTTGTCTTGACGAGAACTGAACCGAAATGATATCCAGGGTCTGATGATGGAGCCGGAAGGTGGCCATGGGAACTCCGTAATAAAACGTCGGAACCCCATCGTGTTTTGGCTTATTTGTTTCGTCTTGACGAGTTGGTCAGAGTACTGGTCAAGACGAAACAACTTAGCCCAAACACGATGGCGTTCCGACGTTTTATTACGAAGTTCCTATGGCCACCTTCCGGCTTCATCATCAGACCCTGGATATCATTTCGGTTCAGAGAACTCGTCAAGACGAAACAAATGAGCCCAAACACGATGGGGTTGCGACGTTTTATTACGGAGTTCCCATGGCCACCTTCCGGCTCCATCATCAGACCCTGGATATCATTTCAGTTCAGAGTACTCGTCAAGACAAAACAAATGAGCCCAAACACGATGGGGTTCCGACGTTTCATTACGGAGTTCCCATAGCCACCTTCCGGCTCCATCATCAGACCCTGAATATCGTTTCGGTACAGAGTACTCGTCAAGACGAAACAAATGAGCCCAAACACGATGGGGTTGCGACGTTTTATTATGAAGTTCCCATGGCCACATTCTGGCTCCATCATCAGACCCTGGATATCATTTCGGTTCAGAGTACTCGTCAAGACAAAACAAATGAGCCCAAACACGATAGGCTTCTGACGTTTTATTACGGAGTTCCCATGGCCACCTTCCGGCTCCATCATCAGACCCTGGATATCATTTCGGTTCGGAGTACTCGTCAAGACAAAACAAATGAGCCCAAACACGATGGGTTTCCGAAGTTTTATTACGGAGTTCCCATGGCCACCTTCCGGCTCCATCATCAGAACCTGGATATCATTTCGGTTCGGAGTACTCGTCAAGACAAAACAAATGAGCCCAAACACGATGGGTTTCCGACGTTTTATTACGGAGTTCCCATGGCCACCTTCCGGCTCCATCATCAGACCCTGGATATTATTTCGGTTCAGAGAACTCGTTAAGCCAAAACAAATGAGCCCAAACACGATGGGGTTCCGACGTTTTAATACGAAGTTCCCATGGGCACCTTCCGGCTCCATCATCAGACCCTGGATATCATTTCGGTTCGGAGTACTCGTCAAGACAAAACAAATGAGCCCAAACACGATGGGGTTCCAACGTTTTATTTTATTACGGAGTTCCCATGGCCACCTTCCGGCTCCATCATCAGACCCTGGATATCATTTCGGTTCGGAGTACTCGTCAAGACAAAACAAATGAGCCCAAACACGATGGGTTTCCAACGTTTTATTACGGAGTTCCCATGGCCACCTTCCGGCTCCATCATCAGACCCTGAATATTATTTCGGTTCAGAGAACTCGTCAAGACAAAACAATTGAGCCCAAACACGATAGGCTTCTGACGTTTTATTACGGAGTTCCCATGGCCACCTTCCGGCTCCATCATCAGACCCTGGATATCGTTTCGGTACAGAGTACTCGTCAAGACGAAACAAATGAGCCCAAACACGATGGGGTTCCGACGTTTTATTACGGAGTTCCCATGGCCACCTCCCGGCTCCATCATCAGACCCTGATCATCATTTAAGACATATCTAAGTGGATGTGAGCTCTGCTGTTCCTATTTTTCAAAAAGATGTCTTGCCTACTTATGATGCGTAGCTAAATCAATTGTTAATCTCAATTAACGATTAACGATTAACAATTACGTAATGGTTAATTGCAATTAACCATTACTTTTCAGTAATCGTTAATGGTTAATTGCAATTAACAGATCAATCGTTAATCGTTAATTGTTAATTGGGATTACATTTTTGCCAACACTGGACAACACCTAACATGATTACTCTGTATTCAGTGCATACACTACCTAATGCTGCGATTTTGGATTTCCAACTGTATTACTTAATACATTGAGTTCAAATTAAATTGTCTCGGTTATTGATGTGCGTCGTACCGGCGGGTCCGTATCAGTAAAAACTGGACTTGATTGAAAGCATTCGGATCTCTATTGGTATTTCCTTCAATTGATATCTCGTCGAAGGAAATTATAATTAGGCCATTGCTATTGACAGGCGTTTGTGGGCCCACTTGACTGGAGTTTGGCTAAGTGGGCGAATTGAGGTTGACGAGAAGACTCAGTACCTAGTGGACTTAGACTTATACTGCTTATATATCCAGTTGAGTACCGCTGTAATATACACGATGTGGATGTACTTGAATAAGCAAATCAACTTTGCTCCTAACGAGCTAGAGCCCAGGCGAA
Source organism: Eudemis profundana (assembly GCA_947034925.1). Taxonomy (NCBI): domain Eukaryota; kingdom Metazoa; phylum Arthropoda; class Insecta; order Lepidoptera; family Tortricidae; genus Eudemis; species Eudemis profundana. The sequence continues at coordinate 18,913,647 of OX344805.1, read as the reverse complement.
GACGCTACAACCACAGTGTAGTAGCAGTAATGTTTCTTCCTATAAAAGGTACATCACGCGGCAGTATGGATCGCACTCACGCAGACGCGCGATCGTACGCTGTGTAAATACGTGTCGTGAACTTCTAACGGCCGAAGTTGGACTACTTGTTCGTCTTTATACTTTGACCTTGTGGTAAGTGGTCAAAAATGGTCACACGCTGGTGGTCAAGACTAGGACAGTGGGCAGATCACTCGCCCGCTGGTCCGGTGATGCCTAGAAAATAGCAGGGAAATTGTACTTGAATTGAACTGTGCCGGGAAAAGAGGCGTGAAAGTGAAGAGGCCTGAACTCTGCAGTGGATGAATGTGGGCTGAAATTATGGCTGATGATATTTAATACCGTATGAGGCACTGGGAAACAGCATCAAATTCCAAATATCTTGGTCTGGAAATCCTCTCTTTTATTGTCGCTATATGGATATTGACATAGTAATTTTTGTTAAATACCGAACATATCCCGGAAGTTCGGTATTGCAGTAGGAGACAAGTATGTACCCCTTCGTGTTGTTTGTATATATATTTGTAACCTTACGACAGTGAGCCTTAAGATAGATATAGATATACTACAGGGTATTTAAAATTAGAATTCCTACAAAGCTACTGACAAATTCGGTTGGCGAGACTATTGAGTCTATTATGTAACCAGAAAGTGTACAGACATTTTTGATATTCAATTGTCAAAATGCCTACGGTACGGACATTATAGCGACATACGACCGCGAAGTAGGTACGATGTGTCATGTCATTGTGTGGACGCGCATAATGCTGTTCTGCCTGATTAGAAGGTAACAACTACAGCACTTTTTCTGTAACATAGGACCTTTGGGCCGTGTTGGTATGTAATGTGCACTTTGCATTCATTCGTCCACACAATAGGCTGCATTGATTAGCTGATGCAAGCGGCAAGTATCGAGGCAGGGGCAAAAAACTGGTCAAGTGCGAGACATACCCGCGCTGTATTGGTTCCGTTCTAGATTACATTATTTGTACATTGCGTGTAAGACTTGTATCTTCTATTAAAATACCCTGTATCTTGTTATGTAGTTAGAGTTATCAGGTCAAAATTCCAAAAATCCGGGGAATAACTAACCCTATTTTTACAAAAAAGTCCTGGGATATTGTCACGGGTTACGCTTTGTCTATACATACTGACGATCTAAAAGTATTTAGTTCAGAAAAATACCAAAAATCCTGATATTTTGAATGTCCAGTCGCAATCCTGTCCGAGTCCCAAAACCTTAAAATCGCAACACAAATCCACTCGTATTTATTTTAGTGATGGTTACGGAATCCTAAACAACAAATGACTTGAATGCTTAGTTATAACCATGAAACAGTACATAATCTTATTTGACACGGTAGATTCTGGCAGTCATATGTTATGTTCATCTACGAATTAGGTACGGAACGGTATAGTGCCTTAACCATTTGTCTTTCACTAACGTAACATTTACATTCAATGAGGTTAATGTGTGTCTTAACTTAGCTCTTCTTCTTCTTAAGTCTGTTTTAACTTGTTAAATGTATCAACTACGCTTCTCTATTCCATGATAGCAATGAAGAAGATGATAACTTATTGAATTAAAAATGGATCACTCACGTTGTACAAAATACGAGACATCCACTGTATATGTTTGGGGAGCATTCGGCATTCCCTTAGTCATGAGTATAATATAATCCCTTAGTGTTTCAAAATCCGGGGACTTATGCTTTTTGTCCTAGGTGACAAATTTTGGAGATGGCGGCCCTAGTATTCGCGAATGCTGCCCGGCAACTACAGTAGTGATCCGTTTTTAGTTAAATAAGTTTGAGTCTCACGGTCGTTTTCTAAGTAAAGATGATAACTTACAATTAGGGGCAGTAAAGTACTGGAGTGGCGACTACGCATAGGCAAGCGCATCGTAGGATGGCCTTGGTGGACAGATGACCTCAGGAGAGTAGCGGCACAAAATAGATTTTCTGGTAGCGGGGAGTCGGTCGATGCGGTCTGCACAGCACAGGACCCCACTCTCTGGCGATCTATGTGGGAGGCCTATGTCCAGCAGTGGATGTCCATGGCTGATAGAAAGATAGAACCTACAATGACGAAAGTCATATTGGTCACCTAAACTAAACAGTCCTCGTCTAACATAAGCAGCTAATGGAACGTAACAAGATCGGTAGTCATAACATCGTTACTCGTGTCGTTATGGTTGCCGGGTGTTTTGTTCGCGGTTTTGCGAAATCTGCTGCATTCTGCTAAGCGATTGTTAGTGAAAACAGGATGGTATAAGAGCACTGACACGTCGGTACCACGGCTGATGCGAATTAAATAAGATACGGTCTGGTTTACTTATACAACGTGTTGCCTGTACTAGGAACAAATAATTAAAACTAAGGTTGTATACTCCTTAGACTGAACAACATTTGTTCAGCGACATTTAAAAATAACTTATGTTTTAGTTCTTAGTACACGTTAAAGTTTATTTGAAGCCGCAATGTATTGCGATGTTAATTAAGCTACTAACTTCTAATACTATTTAATTTGAGAAAATCTCAAGATTACATAATTTTTAAAAGTTATTAAACAAAAGTTTTATTGTTTGATGAGTAGAATCTACATTTTAATTATTTGCTCCTATTACAGGCAACACTCTATAATATGTATAAACTCAAAGACATTATGTGGTGCCGTGACCAGGAATAGATTTTTTTATTTTCTTAATGTGCATAATTTTATAGATAAAGAGCTGACTTATCTACTTTCAAACATATTTAATAATACATTTATTGAATAAACATTCTGTGAAAATCTATGAATCGTGAAATTAAATTTCCATTAAATAACGAATAAAATGTGACCATAGCTTCTATTTGGCTGAAGAAACAAAAGTTCTGTTAATATTTACAGGGAAAACTATTCTCATTTAGATAATATATCTTGACATTATTTAGGTAATGTGTTGAAATAATGTCAAAAGAATATTTTCATATATGTTTATTGTTGGCGTCTGCGATTTTAGTAAACACTTCATGAAAATTCAAAACAAATGTGAATTCTCATAAAACTTGTAGGCCTGCAACTGACGTAACACATAACTGTGCCAAAACAATGTTTTTTTTAATGTGAAATAGTTTGTATTGCCAACGAGATGTCTAACAGTAACAGCTGTCTAGACTAGTTGATGGAAAATAAACTAAGGATTAGGAATTCCAAGTGCAAATAATTTTCAGAACGTAAATGCATTGTGATCCTTCAGTTTTGATCTTTTCATTCATCTTTCATTTTGAGCTACAGGTGTCCGTAGCTTCAGAAAATATGTCAACAATATGGGTGCGAGATAGTTCATAGCTTCGTATGGTGGAGCAGTAAAATGAAGAAATCTTTAATGGTGCACTAAAATATTGACCCAAATTTATTAACATTTTAGATAGAAAACAATTAGCGTTGACCGAATCGAAACACTTCGGCGCCGTACAAAAGGCCATAAGGATAAGGCAACTGTTTGTTAAGATCACTCATACAAATATTTGGTTTGCGCTTTAAATGGACATTTAAGACTGAATCTGTCGTCAGCACTAAAAATAAATGCAGTACACGTTTACGGTTCTGTACTCAAAGGGTGCCAACGGAACCCTATTACTAAGCCTCCACTATCTGTCCGTGAGTCACAGGGCTGTATCTTTTGAACCGTAAGAGATGGAGACTTGCAATTTTCACAGAAGGTGTATTTCTGTTACACTGTAACAAGAAGTACCTAATATGTAATAATAAAATAAAATAAAAAGGGGTCCCCATACACGAAACGCGTTTTGTGGCGTCTTTTTGCTCGACGCGAATCCGACTCCCATTTGGCCGGCTTTTTATGAATGATAGTTACGGGTTTCTGGCTAATCCTGGTCTTACCTGATCACATCCTCAATATAACATGATGTAGCTGTCTTTTGTTTTTAATACAATCACGTTTCTTGGAAGCAATGAAGAGTCTAATAAAACGAAACGAAAAACCTTACCTTACGTTACATTCTGAGAAAAAACATTGTCTGGATGTCTATAAGATATCGAATACAAATTTATTAAGTACTCGTAAAAGGAGATCGCAAGTCGATCTTAACGCATTTCGAAAGGATTTGTGGGAGACTGTACAAAGTTGGGATATACGGAAGAATGAGAGGGAGGCCTTTGCCAGTATTGGGACATCTAAAGGAAAAAAGAAAAAGGTGTAGTTCTCTCAATAAAAATGTATCAAGAGCCATCTCCTTAATTTCTTGGCCGAATGTGATCGCATCCTTGGTCTTCATCTATGTACTTTGCTTGCCTGCTGTCTTACCCTTTCTTTACGTGTTGTGTAACCAAACATTTTCTCCTCTTATTTTCTATCGCTTATAAAAATCTCTATTTGAGAAGTAGTGTTTCGGTACATCTTTAAAATAAACTTAAACTTAAGCATCTATATTATTTAAACATCCAGACCATCAAACACTTTTACAAACTTTCACATTTATAACGTTAGTAGGATAGAATAGGACTTAGAAGATAAGGTAAATATTCATACCCAGACGAGCGCGAGGGCCTTAACCTCGATGCCGGTAATCCGCGAAACCTTTGGCTTCTACAAGGCATAATGCTATTAATAAATCTTGTGCTGTCTCGCTTTGTCTTATGTGTCTTCGTAATCTGTCTCCTTCTAGATCTGAATTTTAAGTAAGAATCCTTGTTATTGCATACTTATCACAAAGTTTAAGCGATGATGAAGCAGTCCCATATCAGAAGATAAACTACCATATAGAGAATTTTATTCTAGGCATACATACTTAGCTTTGTGTAGTTATTGTTATTGCACACTTCAAAAAATATACAAAGATCAAAGTAACATTAATAGCAGAGGAAAACAACGCAGGGTGCTATTTGCTAAAGAGCGACATCGTCCAGGGAACTTTTAATAATGTCACCATTTGATTTTCATGTGACTGTAGAAAGCTGAGCTTAGAATTATAAATGGAAGTATGGGATATCATCGTAGTTTGAGTATACGTTCGGAATTTGTAGAGTGTAGAATTATGAGGTCTGCACGGCAAAGCGTAAACAACTTATTAGCAATACTGTATCTCATTTATGATTAAAATCTGGAAACATACGGTTTAAGATCTGGATGAATGCCAGCATTTGCTCCAAGGAATAACGGTGTAACTTGTATGAGTTTCATATAGATTTAGCTCGTTTTTCATGTCCCGCTTCGTCTCGGTCGACGTCTCGTTTTACAGAAACGCAGACTGTGCTTACGTAAACCGAAGCTTTGCTAGTTAATAATAGATGAGACAGTTTTTTTAGAGCGTGACGAAGGTCGTTCGGGCGGTCCGTCATAGATGTGGTTATGAATGCGGTTCGTTAGGGAGTCTGACTATTGGACATAATGAAGTGAAGACGCAGCCAAGTAATTGAGATAGAGAAGCGTCGCTAAAACGTTTATTAGAGTATGTACAGTACTCTAATAATAGGAAACTGAGTCACAAGGGAGCAAAATTATGTAATTACGGAAAGGGCGAACTGAACCCAGAACGAAGGGAAGGATTCTAAAATAGAATCCTGAATGTGACATACTTAGCTGTAAGAGTTTGCGAGTTGCAGTGATGAATGTGAATGTTTACCATTTGGAGCATATAGCTCGAAGGTTAGCTGGAAGAGATCCCTTACAGCGATAAGTTCGCCTTTGTACATAACCATTGATCTTTGTACGGTTTCTGTATGATTTTATGTGCAATAAAGTGTTTACATACATACAAACATGATATAGCACGGTTGAAAGCTGCTTTACAAAAGTAATGACACAATTAATGCTATTAACATTGGAACCTTTATGTTTCTTTTTATCTTAACAGAAATGGCGCTCGCACGTTGAGGCTGACAAGACCTACTTTTGTTGAAATTGATGTTATTTAAGCAGTTTTTTAAGAAAAACCATTTGTTCTAGCACATCAAAAAAAATATATGTTAATATTCATCATATTTCGAAGACCGTGGACGGACGCGATACATAATTTCACGAAATCGGCTCGATAGAAAAAAATTGCAAAGATTGGTCTTAAAATCATCATTAAACGGTTCTATGTCTTTATTTTTTTAACGTATGGGTCTGCAAATAAAAACATGAAGTCAACATATTCATACCTAAACCGCTAACGAGTCACATTTCACAAATAGTCCACACTTTTTTTTATTTCAATTTTTATTTATTATTATCTTCTAATACCCGGCTGCCCAGAAACAGTGACAGTAGGCTCTCGTTTACTCCGATACAAATAGACAGTGTGCGCTGACGCGCCGTGCTAGACGGACCTATGCTTCTAGTTTGCGCATCGAAAACATCGCAAAAATTTGTTTAACCTTGTGTTAAAAATCTAAAATACTGTATACGTACTTATATAAATCAAAGTTATAATATAAGAAGTGTAAATATTTAGTTAAGTGTGTTAAATGTATGATCACCGCAATAGCCACTGGCCTGTCCAAATGAATACTCATTCAGTTTTACACCTTCGTAGCGTTGAAATGTGGACCTTATGTCACTGGATATAAGGTCCACATTTCAACGCTTCTTCAGATGCGGTCTTGGCTACGCCCATCGAGAAACGTTTTGTTTGCATAGATCTATAAAGTTTTGGAGTCGACGGTAATAGTTATGTATTATGGGAGGCATCAATACACGAGTGTGGTTTTAGGAAACGAGCCGAAGCAGGCATGTCTCACTCCGCGATTTTATTTTGACGTAATTATTATTCTTCCTTGCCTAATGCATTAGGCAAGCTCAGGGCTGCGCCCACACCCGGCAGCGCCTGTGTGCGAAACCCTGTGTATGAAGGCCTAAGGTGTATGTATGTATGTATGTATGTATGTATGTACGTATGTACGTATGAATGTATGTATGTATGTATGTACGTATGTATGTATGTATGTATGTATGTATGTATGTATGTATGTATGTTATTATGTATGTATGTATGTATGTATGTATGTATGTATGTATGTATGTATGTATGTCTGTATGGATGGATGGATGGATGGATGGATGGATGGATGGATGTATGTATGTATGTATGTATGTATGTATGTATGTATGTATGTATGGATATATGTATGTATGTATTATCATACACCGCACTCCAGGGTAATTTTTCGGGCACGTCAGTTAGTAAGGTTTACAAATAAACCAATCAATTTTCGATTTGACAGTATAAGGTATTTGTACTAAGTATTTATTATATTGTATATGGGTATCATTTAATCGATCAGCAAAATATTCATATTTTGGTCAGCAGAAATATGTACTTGGTCAGCCAAAATAGCTAGTTGGTAAGCAACTTATGGTAAGCAAACATTTATAAATCAGGCTGCAATTAATGATATACTGATCTGCTCTAAATTATTTTGGTCAGCAAATTAAATATTTGAGCTGCATTAAGCGATCTACGGTAAATCAAATTTTGGTAAGCAATCAGTAGGTAAGCAAAATATTTCATTTTGTTCATCAAAAAAAAGGGGGCAATAAAACCTAACCGGGCGCAACTATTCTGCCGCCAATCGTGTGCGCATTTTGTCATTCGGTAATTGTCAGCTGTCAAGTAGCAAGTGTCACTGTGATATATACAGGGTGTCACTGTGATATATACAGGGTGTCACTGTGTTATATACAGGGTGTAACTGTGATAGATACAGGATGTAACTGTGATATATACAGGGTGTCACTGTGATAGATACAGAGTGATACTGTGATATATACAGGGTGTCACTGTGATAGATACAGGACAGGATGTCACTGTGATATATACAGGGTGTCACTGTGATATATACATAGTGTCACTGTGTTATATACAGGGTGTCACTGTAATGTATACAGGGTGTCACTGTGATGGGCTCATATAAAATTGGTATTTCGATTTTTTATACATCTCATAATGTTTAGAAGTTATATTATTTATTCACAACGTGTATCGTTTCGTTTTTAGGGTCAGCAAAAAAAATAACCCTAACCTACCTATTTTTGAGAGCCGTTTCGTTTTTAGGGTCATCAAAAAGAAAATAACCCTAACCTACCTATTTTTGGGAGCCGTTTCGTTTTTAGGGTCATCAAAAAAAATAACCCTAGCCTACTTATTTTTGGGAGCCGTTTCGTTTTAGGGTCATCAAAAAAAAAATAACCCTAACCTACCTATTTTTGGGAGCTGTTTCGTTTTTAGAGTGACACCCTGTATACATTACAGTGACACCCTGTATATAACACAGTGACACCCTGTATATATCACAGTGACATCCTGTATCTATCACAGTGACACCCTGTATATAACATAGTGACACCCTGTATATATCACAGTGACACCCAGTATATATCACAGTGACACCCTGTATATTTCAATTAAACTGCTTACAGACATGTTTTCTCTGCTGACAGTGACATCCTGTATCTATCACAGTGACACCCTGTATATAACACAATGGCACCCTGTATATATCACAATGTCATTCTGTATATATCACAGTAACATCCTGTATACATTACAGTGACACCCTGTATACATATAACACAGTGACACCCTGTATATATCACAGCGACATCCTGTATCTATCACAGTGACACCCTGTATACATTACAGTGACACCCTGTATATAACACAGTGACACCTTGTATATATCACAGTGACATCCTGTATCTATCACAGTGACACCCTGTATATAACACAGTGACATCCTGTATATATCACAGTGACACCCAGTATATATCACAGTGACACCCTGTATATCTCAATTATACTCTCTGCTGACCAATTGTAAAATCTTGCTACCCAAGTAATTATTTTGCAGCTCGACTGGTTATTAGGCAGCCAAATGATAAAAAAAGCAGATTAATATTGGTTAAAATGTTAACCGTTTTTAAACTGTTGGCTGAACAAGAGTTGCCGCCCGATTTTATTTATTGCCAGCCAAATCTTTGTATGCTGCCCAAATGATTTAACTGCTTATTTTTTTTTGCGGATCAATTTTAATAACGGCTGACCAAAAATTTACTTTCCATTGTATATTATATTCAATCTCATTTAATTTAATTACCTACGTAACATACATTATCATTAGCTACTAAAGGTACTCGGAGTTGCATGGTACATATCTGGGGGCACGGCAGTGGCCCCGCCAAGTCGAGCGCGAAGCAAACACTGCCGTACCATCCTTTACTGGAACCATTTCGCCGCATTTTCAGGCCCCTATTTGAGAACCTCTAGATAAGACCAGAACGCAGAAATTTTCGTCATCCAGTAAGTTATAATCACATACTTAAAATCCAAAATTTCAAGTCTGTAGGTCATTTAGTTCCGAAGTTAAGCGAAAGCAAAGTTTCGCATTTACGACAGACACTCACTGACTCATGACATGATCATCAGAATAGAACTAGTACTTCCCATAAACTCAGAGAGCTGAAATTTTAAACATAGTTAGTTTTTAGCCTATCAAGTCCTAAAGAACCTCCAAATATTGCAACTGCACACATAAGTTTGTAATCCTATACAAAACAAATACATGCGATTACAAAGTTTCTTTGTTGACTTGTACCTACTATAACGAATAAAGAATGTTCAACGGCCAAGTCTCACAACATTAAGTATAATAATAAAGAAATCGCAGTAAGGTACCTTAAACTTGACACGATTTTGTCTAGATTTCATTACTTTTTAGAGATAAACAAGCAGCTCCATCGAGACTTGGCTAGTTTTTTACAGAATTTTTTTGATGGGATACCAGGTTACGGATACTAAGTATAAATACCTTATACTGTCAAATCGATTGATTTATTTGTAAACCTTACCTTACCTTTATGTTTTTCTCGATGACCTTACATTGCAGGTCATCAAGAAAAACATAAAGGAAGTGTTGTATATTTTAATTCAATATAATCGTATTACTACTTACAAAAATACTGTATTTTTTTCTAATAAATCTTAACTACTTAGATTACATATCCAAAATTCATTAAATGTGTTTGAAAGTTTACATTACTTATTTACGTATTACATATCCAAATTTCATTCTATCTGTTCACGCTTTAATTATGAAAATAAATTAAAAACCAACTATATTATTTTAACGACGCCCTGTCTATTTTATTCTGCGCTCTATGGGAAAATTGGGAAACCTACAGGAGTTTAACGCCATCTACCGGCAGGCGCGTTTATTTCGATCGCGATCGCAAGCCGAATGCAAACAGTTACGCTTCTCGCCGCTCACTTGTGAATAGCGCTGGGAGCAATTAGGCGGGGCTAGGGGATGGGCCAAAATCCTGAATCCTCAAGGGCATTTTGCTGTTGACAGCGTCGGAAATAAATCGTGGTATTATTTTTAAGACAGCCATTATTGTGTGATAATTAGTTGTATTAATTATTATGGGTCAACGCGATAGCCCAGGCCAGGTCAGGGTTCAAATCCGAGGAGTAATGTATTATGAGCGTTCGTTCACTTCAATATTGCAAACCTAACGTTTTTCCGAGTGATAAATGATGGTAGGTACCAGTTTTTTTGTCGCTAGGGCGGTGCCACCGGATTTTTCTTTTTTTGTCTGAAAGGGTCCTCCCAGAGTCCCAGGTGGTCCTATTGGCACCAAGTCAGGATCTGATGATGGGGCCTTGGGGAAAACGAGGAAATTCTTGAAATATTATAGGCACATCAGGTATAGTATAAAGTCGGTTTAAAAAAAAGTATTATAATGAAAAGTTCTATTCGTTCAGTAGGTACCTACCAGGCAGGTTCAACTTAAATGTACCTAATAATGTCTAAATAACTGAAATAACATTTTATGAGCCGACAGTTATAGCCTGAGAGGTTTTACAATAGGTAAAGAAAGTACTAATACACCTAAAATTTAAATACAGCCATGCCAAGAACGGATGTTACTCGTTTTATATTTTAATCTTGAACTTCTCAGTGCAATTGTTAGTTTATCTGTTGTTTACTTACACAGATTAGATAATACGAACACGTCTCGTAATTAAGAATGTAGTATATTTAAATATCAGCTGCTTGCTGTTTACCTTCGTATATTTTTTATGACCTATTTGAAAAGTAGGGAATATCCCTTTGAGCATCGCTCACCATCGCAGACACTGTTAATTGTATACTCGTATTTTAGTGCCTCTAGTAAGAAAGGGAACAAGTCAGATATGAGCCAAATGCAAAGAGTCGTAAGTCCTACAATGAGACTTGCAACCTTTTGTCCGACTGGTACCCTTTTTACAAGAGCACTGCAGATTTGTAAACGGATGTAAACGTTATTGTAACGTGTTAAAATCAGGGTGGTCAGTAACAGTGGCTTCTTTGTATGTTCAGCAAGGCATAGGAGCAAATAGGGGGTAAGTGGGGAGCTGATATCAAGAAAATTATTTGGTGGAGCCACGGTTCTATTCTAATGTCTAGTTTTGTATGGAAACTCGCCCGCAGCTTGCTCGCCGGGGCAGATGGAAAGGAAAAGACCCAAGATACTCTAATCTAGATCCAAGATGGCTTACAGATTTTAGTACTGACCATCACCAAAATAAAAAAAATACAGGCGTCTGTTTTTACAGATATGTATCCATAATTTTTGCTAGTGTTAAAGACAGGTTTAGATCAGTCAGCATCAAATAGTCTGTAGGCAATATGCAAAGCGCCATATATATCGGAACCCATCGTTATTACTATATGGGTATAAAGATATGTGACGATATATCTGGTGTTTGAATGATGTAGACTATTTGTGAATGCGGGTCTTTAAAGGAGCTCTATGTTCAGCAGTGGAAGTCTCAAGGTTGAAATGATGCTGGCTGTATACCGTGTACTTAACCAGGAAGGAATTTGACTGAGGCACGCCATCGCAATTACCTACTAAAACATGGCAATGGTATCATTGTCACCAGGTAGACTCAGGTGAAACAGGATTGGTTCAGTTCACACTAGATCTTGATGATTAGATTATGAGAAGGTCATTTCCTCAGTTTACCCTGTTCAGTCGTTTACCTGGCTTACGGCAATTGTTGAGTTATATAGTTCCGTTTTAGGTTTCCGTTGCGTAAAATCTGGTAATTAGAGAATGCAATCTCGCGAGATTGGGGTTCAGGCGAGATCTCGCGAGATTGTGAATATGAATACCGCGAGATCTCGCCAATTTCGAGATCTCGCGAGATTGGCGGTTTTGTATGTTTGTTCTTGCAATAATCACAAATTGTGATCACAATACTTAAATACATTAGGAGAAAAAAAAGGATTAGAGATGTTATGAAATAAACATTTATTTTAACGTATTATTTTTATAAACTTTTACGTAATGACGTAGCTAATAATAATCTATCATTTTTCAATAAACTTTCAAGTAGTAAACTTTGGTCTATCACGTATCTAATCAAATAAGAAATAAAATAAACAATTAGTCTTCTCTTCTAACATAAAACAAAAATCTTTTAATAATAAAATAACAACAACAAGTCAAAAACTAAAATGAAAAATGAATCTCAGTAACTAAGTTGAGTATTAAATATTCTGTGGTTGAGTTGACCAAAATTGAAATATTATTAAAAATTAAAGAAAACTATACCTACTCAGAGATCTATTAGAAATTAAATATTAATTAACAGATATACTAATAAAATAAAAAACTTGTTCAGTAATCAGTTTGCGTCACACGCAAATCTCACATAGTCGTTATAAACTGTATTCTCCGACATCGTTCGTTATTACACTCTTAAATCACATAGAAAACTCTTTTTTGCATTAATAACCACAAAAAAACACTCGAACGCAATCACGTTTTCACGTTGACTTGACAACAACTGTTATTAGTAAACGTTTTTATGCTCGAGCGCAATCTCGATAAACTCGCGAGATCTCGCCAATTTTTCGATCGAGATCAGTCTCGCTAAAAAAGGCCGAGATCTCGCAAAAACGAGATCTCGCGAGAACGAGATTGCATTCCCTACTGGTAATTTTGGGAAAGGCTAACTTATAATCGTCTAATATCCAATACACGGTGTATAAATAGATAGCAATAGTGCTAGTCCAAGCGGTACTCAATCGAACGAAAACGAAAAGAAAATCCTCAATTACGAAAGAAAAATTTAGAATTTAGCAAGAATATTCTCGTATTTTGCAGGGGAAGATGTAAAATGCGTGCAGGCACGACGATTTACGAGCATAAAGAAAGTCTCTTGGTCGATTTATGGAACTAATACTAGTCATCAGAAACTTTCTGTTACTTGTTATTTAGTGCTCAGTGGGGGCGGGATAAATATAGTATGCCTGTTTCAAATGGAAACGGCCCGTAACGCAGTAGGAGGTTATTGTGTCAATATGACTTTATCCTATTGTTGACTTATATTTTTATTATTTACAACCTAAGCCTAAGGCCTAAGCCTATATAGGCTTTGCCTAATCTATCATCGAATTAGTCTGTCTGATTTTTCGATTGATCGAATAATCTTATCTCGCACCTATCAACACAGATAATGCTATCGTATAAAAAACAAGTGAAATAAAACTGAAGTTAGTAGCTATTTTTAAACGGTTTTATTAACACAGCTGCACAGGTCTGATTTGTTTTTGCTGTCGATTATATTATTAAATTGAATTTTCATATTTTTCTTTTGTATTTTTCACATTATCACAAACTAAGTGCACATTAGGTAAAAAAACATCAGTTACGTAGAACTGATGTTTTTTTTTGTATTTCACACGAGTTGTTTTTTATGTGTTGTCGCTGATCTGAAAAAGAATTGCAGGTTACAGTCATATCGAAGAGATACGTTTGATAACAGTTCTAGAAAGTTTGAAGATAATATAAGAATTGACTCCCGAAGAAACAAGTACAGAGTGCAAGTACAAAGGTATATAGAAGAATAAAAAACCCATCGTTTTAAGCCCAATCTTTGTGTTTGTCGTATCGCTATCAGTAAAAAGTTTATTTGTGTTGTTCTCGGAAAAAACTACCACTTTCCTAGTTACCAATAAGATACTATCAGGAGCACAGAAATATATCGAGATAAAAAGGAAATAGTTCGTCGACTTGTATGGAACCAAGCGTGTAACGCTTTTCGCTTGGAGTTTGACTCCAAAGTGTAATTCAGCGATGGAAAACATAAATTTACCATTTCATTTGGTGGTATTTGAACTATTAATTATACCATTATCAGATTTTCATATCTGATAATAATATTAACGGCAACTGAAGTTGGCGGCGTGTAAAGTAGATCGCCGTCACTTCTTTTTTGCACGCGAGGTATCAGGAGGCTGTTATGAATCAAAATCACCCTTATTGAGAAGCGGCTTTAGGTCTCAAAACTGATAGGGACGTAGTTATATATTTATATTATGAAATAGCTGCGTCTCTATCGGTTTTTGCCAACCTGACCAGTTTTGCTATGAAGTGAGGGCTACCGCGAATGAATTTCATGCTCGACATTTTTATGGTAGGTACGGTTTATATATGTCGGCGGCTGATCGTATAATCCAACCCAGCCCGACCTGCGTGTCGACTGTGTGTGGCACACAGTCGAACACCCAAGGGTGGTCTGGCTAGCGACCTGGTTCGACCCCAGGGATCGCTACGGCCAACCACCCGGTCCGACTATCGCTACGCCCAGGAGGGGTTGCGAGTTAGTCAGATCCAAAAAAATCGTATAATCCGCCAGATCATGATATTCCTAGGCATATCATGATATGCCGGCAAATCATGATATGCCTGAGATACGATGTTAGGAAAATCGTCAAACGATGAGCTTTGAACGATATGGCGAGTGATAGCTAGCCACATCATGATTTGCCGGCATATCATGATATGCCTAGGAATATCATGATCTGGCGGATTATACGATCAGCCGCCGACATTTCGTTTTCGCGCCCGTAGTAACAAACTGACAGCTATACTTCAACAGCTGAGCAACAGGTGAGCACAAAAACGGTAGCCCTCATTGCGTCTGAACAGTCCAATAGCACGTCTAAATTGTGCCAATAGGGTGAAAAAAATGTCACCACCATGACTGGTCGATAGACATCGATTAATCTTTTATGTCATCCACTATCTTTCTCGGGTACCATTAATTCCAGTGATTTATTTGACAAACATTAATGTCCGCAAGATTAATTACTCTGAAAGCCAGCCCTTGACTTATTCATAAAAGTTCTCTCTACCATAGGAATGTTTGAAAATACTTTTAAACGTATGTTTACTTCAGCCATTAATGATAGGACATTAGTTTGTGTAGGTATGTATGTATCAATTTTATACACTCACGGAAAATGAATTCTGGTCATTTTCCATGAACAATTATATGTAGAAAATGACCCGAATTCATTGTCCGTGAGTGTATTTAAGCAATTCAAACTCTGATCCCGCTACCCGAGGCTGCTAAACATCTTTTTCATTGTTTATATTCTTGAAACCATTATCATACAATTAGGTATACCATTGCAATTAAATTATTATTTTAAAGTGCCCAAGCGAATCAAAATAAAAGATAATGGTATCATTAATATATGAATGAGACATTATTCTACGAAGGCTGAGGAGATCGTAGAATATGTACGCGTAAAGACAGGGCTCATCCTGAGGGTTGTTAAGTTGGAGTCTCGCCACAACTTGAATTTTATTTCTTATGTATTGAGAGTTCTAACTGAGAAGATAGCGACCTTCACCAAAGAAGAGTTTTGGCCGAAAGGTGTCATGTTCCGGCGCTTCCGCGGGTGGCTACCTGGCACCACGAACAGAGTTACCTCCATATCGCAGTAAAATGTGACCTTAGTTGTTAATTTTATTTTGTAATAATTGATATGTATGTTAGATTGTAAGGTTCTCTCTATGGGCCTTTGATGCCTGAAGTAAATAAATAATAATCATTATTATTATAAGGAGACCTAATAAATACATACCAATCACGTCCTATTGAGAGTATCTGACATAACTGAATTTATTTCAATGTTTTTTTGGTGGTTAATGACAAGAATAAGCACGATTAATTTACTATCTACACAAAATAAACTTATATCTACAGTTGTCGTAATTGTTATTTGTTATTTACCAAGTTATTACCATAACATTTGACTGATTAGAGAATTGGCGCCGGCGCCGTGTTGTTACCGATAAAATACAGAAAAAATCAGGATTGCCATAAAAAATAATTAAGACTTTAATTTTATATCTATTTAGTTTTGTATAAGTATTTTCGAACTTATATTTACAGTACAGATGTCCTTCTTTTGTTTCAGATTTTGATCCTGCCCGTTGTGAGATTGAAATGTTGCATACATCGAAACTTTAAATCTTCATGTCAGTAAGATTTAGAGGGTTCAGGAGACGAACGAGTGAAGACAAAGAAAGTGACCATTTCGAAAGTGTGAAATCGAGGACTAGCCGGTCCTTGATGAACCCGACAACTTACAATCCTTGCGCCCTAACACTTTGTATCTCCAAGAGACCTTGTCGCTATTCAGCTAGAGACCCAAGATTAAGACACTGGTCAAGAGAAACCGCGATCTCTTCGACGTAGAAAGTCTGTCAGGGTTTTTTAACCCAAATTCGGTAGAAATCAACGTTCCTTAGAGGAGTGAATTAGAGCACTGAAGTACGTACTTAGATCCGTACTTAATACAGGCTCGTGTTAAAAACTAATGGACTCGCAAAGAGCCCACGCAAATGGAATTCCAGGGAAAGAGAAAGCATTCAAGTATGAACAAAAGGTACCGTCTGAAGAGGAGAAGACTACGTCTCCATTGTTGCTTTATAAGTCTACGTCACCATCGCTGAATAAAGCCGATGACATCAAGTATATAGATGCGGCCAATGATGAGAAATTGAATAATGATGACAAAAATGATAGAGACCTTAACACTGTCAATTCTATGAAAACGAACAAGGTTCACGAAACAGACAGTTTGGCTGTAGCTTATGAAAAAGATGAAGATGCAGTTTCTACAAATGAAGGGGTTAAGTTCTTGGGCTTGGGCGATGCAGACAGCATTTGCTCAAGCAATCCGCCCGAAGAGCAAGGCCCGCAGATACCTGACGGTGGTTGGGGATGGGTAGTTGTGTTTGCGTCGTTCTTGATCGCAACCGTCGCTGACGGATTGGCCTTCTCGTATGGATTAATAAATGAAAGATGGGTAGAGCACTTTAATACGACGGAAGCTAAAGTTTCTTTGATCGGAAGCTTGTTTATATCCGTCCCATTGATAGCTGGACCTATCATGAGTGCTCTTGTAGATCGATATGGATGCAGAAAAATGACGATGGTTGGAGGCTTAGCTTCTACTATTGGGTTTGTAGCTGCGGCTGTTAGTGACTCTGTTGGGGTGCTGTATGTGACTTACGGTCTTATGGCTGGACTAGGCATGGGTCTTTTATATGTTACGGCTGTTGTATCCATAGCATATTGGTTTGAGAAGCGAAGGAACTTGGCGGTTGGTCTAGGCTCATGTGGCGTTGGTTTTGGAACGTTCGTTTATTCACCGCTAACGACGTTTCTATTAGACTACTATGGATGGAGAGGAACAATCTTAATCTTGGCAGGCACAGTACTTAATGTGTGCGTCTGTGGTGCTATTATGAGAGACCCTGAATGGCTGATTCAGGAGCAGAAGAAGAATAGGAAATTAAGTAAAGCGAAAAGAGCTTCAAGTTCTATATCAATTTCGGCAAAATCCGCTAAATCGGGCGGTGGCGAATCAGTATATCCAGGCACTGAAGAGTTGAAGTCATTAATGAAGAGTGGAGAGACACCGGAATATATATTGACGGCATTGGTAGCTTCTATAGCGGAAGCGGAACAAGTGGAAGCCACTACCAAAATGAATGCGGATCTCTCACATTCAAATAAAGTTAGCTCTGTCATTAATCTGCCAACGTTCTTACGTCAGAGTGAGAAGGTACATCTATAGTTTTGTTATTTTTTTCATAATGTTTTATCGGTTGATAATTACCAGTAATGTTAATAATTTAATTTTGTTTACAGGTCCCAGTGGAAGTCTTAGATCTACTGTCATCTAACAAACGTCTATACAACATAATCTTACAGAACTACCCTTCATTACTTGCCTTAAGAAGCAACTCTGAACAAAAGCTTCCTATAGAACCGGGACCAGAATCGAAAACCAAGCCGATTAAAATGTCAATGAAACTAAAATTGAATAAAAAAGAAAAGAAAGATTTTGAGACCAAACTTGACATTGCAAGGGAAAATCTATTACAGCCTATTCCAGAAAATAAGACGGCTGTAATCCCAGCGAGAACTGAACGCCAAGACTGGTTAACCAATTTGAAGACTGACCACCATTACTTAAGAGGCATCAGAGTGCATCGTAACTCCATCATGCACAGAGGGGCCATGATGAATATAGCCAAATACAAGTTACGCGCGTCTTCCTGTCCCGACATTTATAAAAACTCTATGTGGTCAGTGGAAGAACAAGAGGTAAGTAAATACTTTTTTTTACTCACCCTGTCTTATAAGGAGTATAAAATTTGCACCATTGGACAAAAACAAAAGCCATCCTAAGATTAGCTTCTGATCCCATAGATTTCCACTTGACTCATCATACATCAAGGTGAATTTAGTCGAAGTATAATAAACTCTACTACATACAATTTTGTTTTAATATGAAATATTCACTCACCGATTTTATTTTCCAGACTGATAGAACTTGGGGAAAACGTCTCATCAGTGCGCTGAACAAAACTTTCGACTTCAACATGTTCACCGAGTTCCACTTCTTGATGATGAACCTCTCCACCCTAGTGCTGTTCATCTGGTTCATCGTGCCGCTCTTCTACCTGCCCAGCTTCATGAAGGACACGGGCTACTCTGAGTACCAGGGTCCTGTGATGCTGTCTGTGTTCGGTGTTGCTAATATTATCGGCATTGTAAGTGTTTTTGCTTTCTCTCTTGTCTTCTTCATTACGCTTTTGGTGGGCGTGTTCATCATGAGGGTTGGGAGTTGCCTTACGATGTCTCGCCATCTCGTTCGATTCGTGGCATTTCTTGTACATTCATGCAAAGACAAAGCGAGGCAATGTATAAAAGACTTTATTCAGTTTATCTATATATATAAAAGAAGAAGTACTGTATAAAATTTACTTATAATGTTAATCGGTACGTTTCTATATACCTTTTTTTTTTTTTTTTTTTTTTTGACCCCGGGAAATGCATAAAACTGCATACCACTACGTAACCTAAGGCTATCGGGGGTGACAGCCAGATGTTACGTATTGGTTATGTGGGGCTCTCCGCTCCTGAAGGGATTGGCCTACCCACTAAAACCCAGGGATGCTACCGACCTGTGCCTTCACGGTGATGGAATGGGAATCTACTAACGCCACGCCATCACCAGCACCTCCGCCCTAGGGCGGACCCTCTCCGAAAAAGGCACACTGTAGCATGGCCAGTGTGCCTTCCCTCACCAGCTCCCCCCCGACCAAATGGCCGTCCCCCGGGGAAGCAGGGACCGGCACCAGACACACGGTGTCCCGGTCCCTCCCTCGCCGCCACGGGAGGACAAACGCCCCTGCCCCGCAGCCGTCCACGGGAGGACAAACGCCCCTACCCCGCAGACATTCGCCTGTCCGTTCCTGACCATCGCCAGCCCTCGTTGCTGGGGACAGTCAGGTTTACGGACCACGGTGGACCAGTCCTCTACGTCCCGCTAACGGGACGCAGAGGACTAGTCCACCGCCACCACGCAGCGGCACAGGTCACCCGTCTGGTGCCTGCCCGCAGTGCCCCCCAAAAGGAGACGTCGGAGGGATGTTGCCCGTGCCCGACGCTCCGCCCTCGCGTGCCGCACCTGGAGAGTCCTCTAACAGAGGAAACCCGGTGCGGGACCCCCCAACCCCCCCTGACAGGCTCATTCGCAGCATCGGCAAGTCATCAATTAGGGGCCCCTAAGAAATCACTTGCCGTTGCTCCCGGGGTGCACCGGCCAAGACGCTTCCCTTTCCTGCGGATCAACCGGATCAAGAGGAATGAGAAGAATCCAGACACTCTGGGAGGTTTCCTGTCTAGCACCCCACGTTTCTATATACCTAAGATTTTACTTGGAATATCGACAAAAGACTATAAAGTATTTATATGTATTATAAATCAATTCCAGAAATAGTAGTAATTACCATGGACCTACTTACGTACTTGATACTCTGAGTGTACATCGAATCGTATTTTTTTCTTGGAATATCCATCAAATGCTCCTTGAGCAATAGCTTTGTTTCAGTATCAATAGCAATAATTTGTAGCATATGTGGAATTTGTAAAAATAAAAAGCTTTTTTTTTCTTTCAGGCGGGACTAGGATGGATGGGCGACCTGCCTTGGGTGAACATTACGAAAACCTACGCGCTGTGTCTAGTGCTATGCGGAGTATCAATCATTTTGTTCCCAGTTCTCATACGGATCATGGATCCACAGGAATCCTATAGCTTCTACATAATAGCAGTCAACGTCGTGATATTCGGCCTGACGTTCTCGAGTTCTTATTCGTATACGCCGAGTATTTTGGTGGAATTGATTGCCCTGGAACGGTTCACAATGGCTTATGGCCTGGTGCTGCTTAGCCAGGGCTTGGGGCACCTCGTGGGACCGCCTATGGCTGGTAAGTAACAATAAACATATCCTGATAAATATAACTACTTTCAAGTCAAAGTATAGCTCACCTCACATCAATTTTAAACCTAAACAATTATTTTTTTGGGATTATTGTTATTCGCCTGTATTATTTCGAGATTCCCGAGGGAACTCATTACCAGATAAAAGGTATGCTATATTAATCAATCTAGGGCTTGGTCTACTTGTCAATCTTCGCAAACTTTAACTTTTTACTAAATATGTATTTAAATTTAAAAATTATGATAAAGAAGTGTCTAAGGATAGCAATTCGAGAAACCTGCATATTAAGAATTAAATGAGCCTGGAGTGGTCTAATGTTTTATTTTACCCATATTTCAGGTGGCTTGAAAGACAAAACCGGATACTGGGATGCCGCATTCTACGTGGCTGGGATCTGGGTGATCATTTCTGGCATATTGGTTGGCGTGATTCCTTATACCAAGAACTTCCGTATATGCGGCAGCGCCCCGCTAGCGAAGGACGTAGCAGGGGAACCCGATCCAGGAGTTCGGATCATAGTCCACTAGAGAGTGAGCGGTGCAAACATGTGAAAAAAGATCTAAAATAATCAGTGGCCTAACCTCCTTCCGTCGTTCCTCGTATCCTTTAAACGGTTTCTTAGGCTGGAGGTCCCATTAGGTCGGGTCGGGAGCTTGTGGCATTTTGCCCACTCTGCCATACCATCGTTACGCTACTGAAAATAAATGATTTGCGGCAGTGAAATTAAAGATTAGCTCTACATGATTATTAAGACATTGATTGTGCGTTTTTTATTAGAATTGTGTAACATCGGAGTTTAGATTGTTTTCAATGATCTGCATACTTTTGTATGTTTTGTGTTTTATTGCTATCAATTTAGCTTTATTTTTATTCAAACACTCCGTGTATAATAACCTATTGTATCTAGTTCAGTAAGTACTTAGATAGCGATTGATATTGTGCCTATTATTTTTTACGAAAGAATTTTTATATCCCACGGAAATGATTATTGTCCCGAAATAAAATAGGTAGGTATATAATATTATTTTAAGGTAACTCAATGAATTGAAATGTGGCAGGCAAGAATACTTGATAAGATTCTTAGGTAAATACAATAATGCGGATGTATTTTTTGAAATAATTTATAAAGGATTAGTTCATCGAGATTGTAATAGATTCAAATTATAGGTACGTATTTATTCCTTCGTTAGAAAAACTTTTCGCGAGGATTGAGTATTTTCTTTGTAATTTTACGTGTGTTGCGTGAGGGTTTGTATTTTTATTATTAACTTTCTGTAGCAGTTCACATATTATTATAATAGTTTACCTAACTTAGCGTTGGTTTTATGGTACGGCTGAATATGAAATTGAAATGAGTGTTACGCATAGTTTTATTTCGACTATAATTTTCCTAGTTGCAATATTTGATTGACAAAACTTTTTTAGGTAGTTAGGTGAAATTTTTAGTTTGTGAACACCTAAAATAAACTTGCCATGTAGAAACACCGATTTTGTAAACATTGAATTTTTTGAGAGCAGTTTTTGAAGTATTCTAGGTAATAAGTTTGTTGACTCTACTTACATAGTTAATATTTACATTAGTTGTAATTTGTTTAACAATTTATTACAAAATTAAAGTTTGCTCTTTTCTATCAATGCTTTTTTAGTTTATTCCTCTCCTTTTTGAATTTCCTCCAAAAATTTACAAAAATTGTTAGCTGGGTCCCGTTTCATGAAGCTACAAGTTACAATTTTACAAGTCTAACCTAGCAACATCGGTCAGATCAACCAATGGCGTTGCTGTATTTGACCAATGTTGCTAGTGTAGACTTGTAAAATTGTAACTTGTAGTTTCGTGAAACTGGGCCCTGGTATTACTTGGAGGAGGCATTTTTTAGTACCTCGATGAAAGATCGGTTAGTACACACTCGGCGGACGCCTTTTTCGCTGTCGTCAGATTCTATGCATACAGGTACTGACACATTTGCTTATTAGTAGCACGCACAGAAATATATATCGAGATAGAAGGAAGAAATGTAGGTATGTATAGTTTTTATCCCTTGAAGTGAGCTAATGCTATTTAAGAATACAATAAGGATTTGAAGCAAACTCAACGCGGTGTGGACGGATGCACGAAGGCCAACGAACAAAAGTTTTTCTAGACTTTTAACCTAAAAAGATATTTTGTACTCAAAACATAACCAATGTAGAAAAACAAAGAGTGAGGTAGCGACGACATGTTTTTGTTGATTGATTTGATTCGACTGATGCCTCACATTCGTTGATTATTGAAGGTGCATGCAAAGAACGCATCGAATACACCCAACGAACGTGCGGTACCCAACGCCGACGAACCTTCGTTGGCGTTCGTTGGCTTGGTGTGTACGCACCAATCGTACACGCCCGGTTTTCATACAAATTCACGAATATTTTCCTTCTATCTCGATATATTTCTGTGGTAGCACGAAAACACTGACACATTTGCTTAAAAATAAAAATAAGCATGCTCTATAGCTGTCCAGATTTGCCAGAAATTGCTACTTTTGAGCATGCTTCCTAATAAGCATGCTTAAAGCAAACGACTGGACACACTTGCTAATAAGCGCAGGTTTTCGGCCAAGATGGACTGGTTTTCTGAGGTATTACAACACCAGTTCTATACGAAAATAACTCAAAAACATAAAAAATATCCTCTTTATATGTATAACCATAATAAAATTTAAATTATTTAGATAAAATTCAAAATTCTTCGCCCTTTCATTTAAAATTCCCGCCATAGAATCAATGGCCTAGTTTCAGTAGTTCGGTGATTTTAGTCCGGTTCATATACTTAGGGGCAAGTGCTGTACGTGTGGACGGTTTTACCTGTGGACACTACTCATACAGAGAAAACGAATAACCATAGTCAAATACCAATCACTTATTTGAAAAGTATTTTTTTCATATGGCAACACTAGCTAATCGCCATCTTTACTGATTACAGAAACTGTGTGTTTTGAGGCTGCCGAAAGTTTTTGTGACAAAAAGTAATTTTTTACCTTCTTTTAAAGCATGTTTTATGTAAAATCTCTAAATGTTGCGGGTGTCTTTGCAATGGCATATTAATTTATATGATGTAAACGTTATTTCTACAAGATTTCGTTAATCGTAGGTAGCATTTATAGTGACCGGTATGAATTCAAAATAAAAACCGCCGAAATTGTACCTGTGGATACCTCCGTGAATGTACCTGTGGACTGTCCATAGGTACAGTTATACTGAATGTTCCTGTGGACAGTAAAATTAATATACAATATTTTTGTTTGTTTTAGTGCCTCGTAGTAAAGCTGGGAAAAATAGAGACAAGATATGCCTAGACACTCTGACTGCAGCTGTTTGGGAAGTAGAAAATGGAAGTTCAGTAAGGAAAGCCGCAGAGAAGTTTAAAATCCCAAAATCGACAATCTTTAAAAACATAAAATTAAATCACTGTCAAAATATTGGTGAAGAAGGCTTAGAACTCCTAAAAAATGATGTCAGGAGGATATTTAGCGATACTGAGGAGCAACAGATATATGATTACTTAAAAAAGCAGCATTACTACACACAGCATATTCTTCTGCTGACAATGGAGGCATTTTAAAATCCCATAATTATACTTGAGATTTTGCTAAGAATATTAGATTTCAAGAAGAAAAAAAGTAACTGTGATATGCAGAGCAACATATAATTACATGTTGTTTAATTGTATGTTGTTAATTACGTTATTCTAGAAGTTTATTCTGTTTAAAAGTATGTTGTTGATTAATGTCCGTAGGTACGTTACCGTCCATAGGTACGTTTTTGGAGTCCATAGGTACAGACAGTAGATGTACCTATGGACAAAATGAGTGTTTTTTTTAAAATGCTTCTATCCGCCATCTGCGGATAGCTAGCGTAGAAAACATATGTGGACTTTGAAGATTGTTTAATTGTGATTAAAACAAAATAAAGAATTCATTTATAATACGCGTAGTTTTTGTCTAACAACTGATTAAAAGTCAAATTCTGGAAAGTGTCCACAGGTTGAGCACTTGCCCCTATATTAGTTCGAATATATATGAACCGAATTAAAATCACCGCACTACTGAAACTAGGCCGAATCAATGACACTATGCTAATAAGCAAGCCTGTTCAGATGAGCTTGAAGTATGCCCCCTTCCACCCGCGCCTCAGGTAGCATTGTTACAAATCAAACAGCGGTTGATTTTTAAGCATGCTCGAATTAAGCATGCTTATTAGTGGCAATGACTAGATACACATGCCACTAATGAGCACGTTCTCATTCATTCGTTTGGTCTAAATCCACCTTTAGTGGCATGCTTTCGTGCTACTAATAAGCAAATGTGTCAGTACCTTAACTTATGTTGAGAAGTCACCACTGTCACCAGGGGCCCGTTTCACGAAGCTACAAGTTACAATTTTACAAATCCAAACTAGCAACATTGGTCAAATACAGCTACACCATTGGTTGATTTCACCAATGTTGCTAGTTTAGAATTGTAAAATTGTAACTTGTAACTTCGTGAAACGGGCCCCAGGAAAAACACCTATGAGTTGTCAATTTCAATCTTCTGTTGTCCGCGGTGTGGGTTTTTTTATTTTCTGTTTTGCCGAATTTGTCAATTTGCTCTGTTTGTTTGTAGCTCTGCTCTGTCAAACTGAAAATTTAAACGACAAAACTCTTCAAATTTGTTAACAAAATATAAATTAGTGTGCTTGTTCCTCTTTAAATAACAGGTCAATCATCTCAACATAACAATAACAAGTTACTGAAATGCACAGGTTAGTCATAAACTTAGAGTAGAGAAACAAATGAAAATTCGGCATCTTTACCGTAGTTTAGTGAATATTCTTTTGTTTTAGAATAGTACATTTGGATTTAAAAGGTGCTCCGTTAAAAGTACATTATCTAGAAAAGGTAAGTACATTAATTCATTTGTTGGATCTTATGTACTGAAATATTACCCCAGTTTCTGGAGGCATAATTTATAAAATACACATCATTTCGTACTACCGATACAAATAACTAAAAGTTGTAATAAAAATTAGTTCTTATTCAACAAAGAAATAAAACTTGTCACACGTTGTTTTAATCTTATGTTTCTGTTCAGGTAATACTAGCCGCCAAGTTATGGGGCGCAACAGGCATACTGCTGGAATGGGAGGACACATTCCCATACGCCGCAGCGTTGGCAGACATTGGCAGTGTCCGTGGCAGCGGGGGAGATGGGATGTACAGTTTGGAAGAAGTTAGGCACCTGCTGAGGTTCATAAAGGATAATGGTTTGGAACCTGTAAGCATTCAGTGTTTGGACCTTGGCTTCAAAAGAATGACAATTATCAGAGTTAAAATAGTTTTGGCTTTTTAAATAATGACCTTGTACTTGTGTCTTTTATAGTTAAAGTCAATGTCAATGAAATGAAACGGCTTTAAATATGAGTTAGTTATTAATTAGATATAAGAACCAGGGCCGTGTTTAGAGATCCAGGGCCCCTAGACACTTGGTATTGAGAAAGGAAAGCCATGCTTTTGGGCTTATATGAAGGGTCCACCACTGGGGCTCTTCTAGGTGGCCGGGACTCTAGGCCGGGGCCTTGTAGGCCTAGGCGGAAATCGCAGAATATCAAGAAACATCATAAATATTTACATTTGCGCCATACAATGTCAAACAAATTGATTTTCACCGATCGATATCATAAACATTTGCTTGTTGTTAAATTTCAGATCCAGCTGATCCAAACCATTGGTCACCTGGAGTTTGTACTGAAGCATCCTGCGTACCACAGCCTGCGAGAGCTAGCGCGCTCACCGGCCGTGCTGTGCCCGTCCAGGCCTGAAGCTTTACTTCTGGTGAAGATGATGCTGGACCAAGCTTTAGACGCGCAGCCTACAGCTGACTACCTACACATTGGTGCTGATGAGGTAAGGGGTGTGTATTGTTTTATCATTGGATTTTTAGAATAGTCAATACATATTTGTGTAGATAAAGGACTTTTACGGCACAAACCGTAAATCGCGTTTCGTACGCGACGTCCTGGGTAAAGGAGCGCGTAAGGCGCGCGGCCTTGTGAGCGTTCTTTGTGTTTACTAGTTTTATCGTTTTTTGCGCAATAATGTGGTTGTAATAAGCTTTTGCTCTATTTTCTTGCAGACACTTGAAAATGTCGTACAGTATCGTCTCGTATCTGTGGTTATTTGTGTCTCATGGAGACATTGAAATCTCGCGACAGGCGCGCGGCAAACGCGCGACCGCTGCGCTGTGGACCCGCCGCGCCTTTTGTCTAATCCTGCAGTGCAATAGTACATTACACAATAAGGGTGGTAATACAAAGAAAGGCCGAGATCGCAGATGTTTGCGGCCCGAGCTGCAAGTGAGGGACGTAAATATGCGATCGAGGGCTTTCTTTATTACCTCCCGTGTTGTGTACATCGTTTGGCCACCGTTTGTACGCGCAGCGTGCGGAAAAAGTCACTTTATGGCCAGGTGTGGCATAAAAGTTATTTATTTTGGGAAACACACACATTTTGCTACCCACCTGCTCATAATTACATAATATAATAGGGTAGTTTCTTGTAGTAAATTATCAAATTCAGCTTCCAAATTCTCAAATAAATCCAGAATCACTTATTTGCTTACTTGATTTGACCGGGGGTCCCCTTTACATCATACGTCCACGTCCATGTCTATGAAACTGCATACTATCTGAGCATTTTGATACTTTATAAAAAGAAGTTGATTTGATCTGTTAGGAAACTATTGCAATATCATTATTTAAAAAAATCCAATTTACAGGCATTTTACGTAATATTGTACATATTTCTATGTCATTTCCAGGTATGGCACACAGCAGTATGCCCCGAATGTCAGAGTCGGGCCGCGAACAGCGTTTACAAGACTGCCAGCTTGTATTTAGAACACATACGAGAATTGGCATTATTCCTTAAGCAGAAGAGGCCAAGTTTGACAATACTCATGTGGGATGACATGTTACGGTCCGTGAAGAGTGCAACCTTAATTGGTATGTGTAGAAAACTTTATAATTAACTAGATGCCACCCGATGACTTCGTCCGCGTGAATTTCCGACTTTTCATACAAATTTTCATCCTTAGAGGCTGAATTTTGAAAATCTTTCGTTCCAAATAATATACCGGTATCTGCAGTGGTTTAAGCTGTACATAGTCAGAAAAAAGAAAAAATGTCACAGGTTATCAGGTGGTCAGGCTTATGAAAGGCTAATACAATCAAACCTGTAGAAAAGCCTCTGGCACCTACAAAATAAATAATTTTGATTTTGAAATTAGAAAAGTAAGCAAGTATCAGGCTCACGCTGTTGAGGCTGGATTGAAGGTCTGGTTAGTAAATGGTAGTGGGTTCAAATCCTATTTCTCGCAGTGGTTGAGATTTTAGTCTCTTCGATTTATGGTTTTATAAGGCATTTTGATAACAAAATGTTATAGTTATGAATAAAGTGGGTTTGAAAAGGGCTAAAAGTTTTTTTTACCTCCTGTGCAGGTACTGTATAGGAACTGTTTTTAGAAAAAACTCTCATAGTTCTGAAAGATAATTTTGTGAAGTAAAGCTAGTTCCAAACGAGCCAATTCATCATCCAATCAATAGAGACGCAACAACTTCCAATGAGCTGTCGAGAAAGAACTATTCTGGGCAAGCCTATCGGTTGACAGATGAAATTCAAAATTAAGAATAAATGAAGCCATAGCCAAGATAGATAGTTCCATGTTAGCTTTCTAATGAAAGCTAACATGGAACTGTCTATCTTGGAACTGTCTACATAATTGTAGGACTAACCCAATAAACTTTAATATCTGTATATAAAAATATACCGGGTATATGTTGGGTATCCATAGTTTATGTTACTATTCATTTCCTTCCAGCGTATCAGCTCGGAGAGTTGGTGCAGCCTGTGGTTTGGCAGTACAACGCTATAGAATACTTCCAGATAGATCCGCATCTGTGGGAGACCTACCGGCAGATATTCCCACAGGTCTGGGCAGGGTCCGCCTTCAAGGGCGCCAACGGCAGTTGTCAGGTAATCACGAGATAAGTGAACTGGCTCAGTCTGCTCTGGCAGTAGGTACAACGCTATAGACAGTTTCCAGGTAGATCTGTGTTTGTGGGAGACCTACTGGCAGATATTCCCACAGGTCTGGGCAGGGTCCGCCTTCAAGGGCGCCAACGGCAGTTGTCAGGTAATCACGACATAAGTGAACTGGCTCAGTCTGCTCTGGCAGTAGGTACAACGCTATAGACAGTTTCCAGGTAGATCTGTGTTTGTGGGAGACCTACTGGCAGATATTCCCACAGGTCTGGGCAGGGTCCGCCTTCAAGGGCGCCAACGGAAGTTGTCAGGTAATCACGACATAAGTGAACTGGCTCAGTCTGCTCTGACAGTACAACGCTATAGACAGTTTCCAGGTAGATCTGTGTTTGTGGGAGATCTACCGGCAGATATTCCTGCAGGTCTGGACAGGGTCCGCGTTCAAGAGCGCCAACGGCTGTTGCCAGGTAATCGTAAGTCAACTAAACGACTTAGGTCAGCATCGTTTGGCAGTATAACCAGGAGTGGGTCACTCCGCGATTTTGCCGCGCGGCTACCAGTACCAAGTGTTGCCCCTCTGGAGGGGCTTAGCCAGCGACCAGATAGAGCACGCGTTATGCGATAGAGTGAGACGGTCGGATCCGGTGCGATCCCTCCGGTGTTCGGATCCGAACGTCGTTTTGTTAGAAGAAAAGAAAAGACAATCTTCTTGCTGGTTCTGTACGTAGTACAATAAAATTACTTAGCCTGTGGGGGGACATAACAAATACAGCTCGCGGCACGAAATCTAGCGGTGAACAAAATGTGGACAGGATCTGCGCACTACGAACATCCCTATGATACCTTATATTGTGCTACTGCAATCAAAGTCACCGCTAGACTTTCGTGCTGCGAGTTGTACAAGGCAATAGCCAATAATTATTGAGCGGGCAATCATCACAAATCGACCTAGTCCAGAAAGTTAAGAAACCAGACTGATTTCAGTTTCACTCGTTCTTGGTTCCCTATTTTCAACATTTAACTGTAATGTTGACAGATCTTGTCGCCGGTGAAGAGATATGTCAGCAACCAGGAGGCCTGGAGGTCAGAGGTGAAGAAGTGTGGCGGCACCGTCAGCTTCGCCGGAGTCATCCTGACGGGGTGGTCCAGGTCGGCTATTGCACTTTGTCAACAAGTGCAATCATGTAGATTAGATTAATAGTACATTACACAACTAGGGTGGTAATTAGAGTTGTGCCGTTCTCGAGAATTCTCGGAAACGTTCTCAGTTTTGTATGGGAAATGTTCTCGAGAACGTTCTCTCTCCATACTAAACGGAGAACGTTTCCGAGAATGGCACATCTCTAGTGGTAATACAAAGAAAGGCCGAGATCGCAGATGTTTGCGGCCCGAGCTGCAAGCGAGGGACGTAAATATGCGATCGAGTGGACTAAATAGAATGATATATTTTTAACCCAGTCGTCATCCCTATTGTCGCGAGCTGCACCTAAATTATTAAATTATTTAGTGCCGAATATATCTCGACAGGTTTGACCACTACGCCACACTGTGCGAGCTACTGCCCGTGTCGTTGCCCAGTCTTGCGAGCTGTCTCAAGATTTGGACCAAATTCGACGACGCTCCCACAGGTATTCAACGTTAGCACTGCTAAGTTAACTGCTAGAGAATGTCAGGCATTAACCTTTTCGACGCTATGTCGAATATGTAAGTTACAAATCAGACGCCATGTC
Organism: Eudemis profundana; assembly: GCA_947034925.1. Lineage (NCBI taxonomy): Eukaryota > Metazoa > Arthropoda > Insecta > Lepidoptera > Tortricidae > Eudemis > Eudemis profundana. The sequence continues at coordinate 18,883,184 of OX344805.1, read as the reverse complement.
CGAAATTGAACTTTATGCTGGTGCATGTCGGTCTATATCGCTCTGCACTCTGTGACGGATTAATCCGTGGTTGGCGTTGAAACTACGGTGCGGATGTATCCGTCATTGGCGTCGAAAAGGTCAAGTTCGGCTTTTGTACGATAAGGTTTCTGTTATAAAACAAGTTTAATTAAATAAATAAAAGGGTTTTTTGGTGACCATTATTTTCAAGCTGGTAAAATCCACCAATCGTCCCACAAGATTTTAACACTTATCCAAAAAACTTCTGCAAATCTTTGAGGTAAAAGTCAATGCTGTTACTGAATCAATGAACAACGTCTTTGACCTCGTCGCTTATCGTCAAGTGCTAAACACGTTGACGGACACAACGCCTATAGGCGTCGAAGGAATACTATCGGATCACTTTGCCCAAGGACGACGCCTATAGGCGTTGTGTCCGTCAACGTGTAAAGAGACCAATCGCTGGTCAGGTCAGAAATAAATGGAAGATTATAGGACATTCTTTGCATCATTAATAATATTGTATTTATCATTTCTAGAATCTGTTGTGAGCGAGGTACTGCCATCGGAGCAGTGGCCGGGCGAGCAGCTGGCACGCTGCGTGCACTCATTCGTCGTTATGCGAGACCGGTGCTTTGGCTTCCTACACGGCGACTTGTGAGTCACTTGTACAAGTTGTTAGACACGAGGGACAGTGGCTGGGCGAGCTACTCGCACGCTGCGTGCACTCGTTCGTCGTTATGCGAGACCGGTGCTTTGGCTTCCTACACGGCGACTTCTGAGTCACTTGTACAAGTTGTTTGACACGAGGGACAGTGGCCGGGCGAGCAACCCGCACGCTGCGTGCACTCGTTCGTCAATATACGAGACCGGTGCTTTGGCTTCCTACACGGCGACTTGTGAGTCACTTGTACAGGTAGCAAGACACTGGTGGGGTGGGACAGTGGCCAGGCGAGCAACTCGCACGATGTCTGCACTCGTTCGTCGTTATGCGAGACCGGTGCTTTGGCTTCCTACACGGCGACTTCTGAGTCACTTGTACAAGTTGTTTGACACGAGGGACAGTGGCCGGGCGAGCAACCCGCACGCTGCGTGCACTCGTTCGTCAATATACGAGACCGGTGCTTTGGCTTCCTACACGGCGACTTGTGAGTCACTTGTACAGGTAGCAAGACACTGGTGGGGTGGGACAGTGGCCGGGCGAGCAAATCGCACGATGTCTGCACTCGTTCGTCGTTATGCGAGACCGGTGCTTTGGCTTCCTACACGGCGACTTGTGAGCCACTTGTACAAGTAGTAAGACACTGGTGGGCTGGGACAGTGGCCGGGCGAGCAACTCGCACGATGTGTGCACTCGTTCGTCGTTATACGAGACCGGCGCTTTGGCTTCCTACACGGCGACTTGTGAGTCACTTGTACGAGTAGTAAGACACTGGTGGGACAGTGGCCGGGCGAGCTACTCGCACGATGTGTGCACTCGTTCGTCGCTATACGTGCTTTGGCTTCCTACACGGCGACTTGTGAATCACTTGTACAAAATGCCATACCATAGAGTATTTTTAAACGCCAAAATTGCTGCTTATGAGATATTCTAATTTGAAATAAAAATACCGGAGATTTCTAGAGCTTTTTTTTGAGATTTTCAAATTTCAATTTGAGTTTTTTAGAAACATGCAAAATCTGTAATCTGATTTTAATTTCAGAGTGAAAACGTGGCTGAATCCGTGGCAAATAGAGAATGGGTACATCAATCCCGTCCAAGTGGAGGGTTTAGCTGTCTCCGCACAACAGTGAGTACAATCATCATCATCATCATCATCCCTAACCGATGATAATTGACTAATTATTAATGTTATCATGTATACCATGGTTGCTATCATGGTACAAGTCGCGGCAACTAAGTCTAGCGGTGGCCTTGATTGCGCCATTGATCTTGCAGAATACTCCACTTTAATGTGGTTTAATGTTGTACAACATTTTCCATGTTATGTATGTCACAATGAGACCTTTTAGGATGTAAGTGCATGCGTAAATTGTCTAAGTTATCTGTTTGTTTAGAGTGTCGAGTTATATAAATACTGTCGGTTAGTTTTGGATTGTTGTGCCCCTCTCCTTCGGAGAGGGGCACAACTCCATGATTGCCCAAAGTGGTCATTAACTGACCAGGCGGACACAGACCAACCAAAAAAAAAAAAAAAAGTTTTGGATTGTTAACAAACAGCCATATAATGTACAGGATGTTACATTGAACGTAATAAACATGTATAGCAAGAACATTTTTTTCCAGGTTACTTCTAGAGCTGACATCCCTCCAAACTGAACTAACTCGGAATCTATACGCCGTGACCGGTTCGCGGAGTGCGCGAGAGTGGATGGAGACGTTCCCAGTGCCTATACTCAAGCAGATCACAGCATTGCGCGACGCAGCGGCGGCCGCGGCCAAGGGCGATGCCAGCGTCAGCCCCAGGCCCAAACAGTGGCATCTAACATCACCTACTTAGGTATCTCTATCGTTTCATCATTATATATTTTTTTCATTACCATGTATAATACGTCATCATTACCATTACCATCATTATAATTACCATCACTATCATCATAGTTTATCGCGTATAACGATACCTATTGTTATTATCGTTATCGCATCTATCACTAGTATATATGGAGAAGTTCCCAGTGCCTATACCCAAGCAGATGACAGCATTGCGCGATGCGGCGCAGCCAAGGGCGATGCCAGCGTCAGCCCCAGGCCCAAACAGTGACATCTCTCGAAGCCCACTTAGGTACAGCCAGGTGCATAGAAATGCGACTCCCCTACAATATAAGTTTGTAGCGCAGAATGGTAACCTTTCTCGGCAGTTGACTGTACCTATATTATATGATTATTATTACCATCGTTTCCATTATTATCACAATCACCACAATTATTATTACCATCAATATCATCTCGTATCATTACTAATGATACGAGATGAATATCATTACCATGACTTCACTTCTTATCATTACTATTTTTAATCATTACTATAATTAATACTCCAATTATGTACTACTTATGTATTCATAACGCTAACGTCAATGGTATCTAAGGTCGCCCAGCTAGGTATCTGTATCATTTTATTAACATTATTAGTTAATGGCCACCAGCAAAGGAGAAATTATAGTAATGACAATTATTATTATTATTTGTTTAATTATTTTTTATTTGTAATGCAGGATACCGGTGCGCGTCAAAGAAGCTGGATTCCTGACTTCAAACATCTCATCTTTCAAATATAGTATTGTATAAAGGAGGAAAATAAACCAGTCCTTCGTTTCGCGCCAGATGAAATGTACACCTTTGCGGTGAATATAAAATGTATAATTTTGCGCCCTTGTGATGTAGGGAACGTGCATGACGAAGGTGCTGCCAACTGGTGCCGCCAATATAAATCATATACCCTCTCATGCTGGGGCCACATTGACGAAAACGCCGTTAATAACGTTAATTTATCGCGTTGAAGGACGATTAACGTCAGTGTAGCTACGACTTACTATATTTGACATTGACACTTACATATTATCATTGACATTGACAGCTTGATTTGACAGGGGCGATAGTTTCCTTTATTGTCCGCCCATGTCTCTTTTGTTGCTTAGTGCTGCCACCTATAGTTCGTGCTCGTTCCCTATAGTCCATTATTAGGTCTTCCTTTGACCAGGTGGGCAAGTCTCCGCGCAGGGACATTAGGGGACAATCTTGCCCAAATCGAACTAGCCCCATAGTAAGCTCAATAAGGCTTGTGTTATGGATACTAGACGACGATATATTTAATAGATACAAATACTTAAATACATAGAAAACATCCATAACTCAGGAACAAATATTCGTGCTCATCACACAAATAAATGCCCTTACCGGGATTCGAACCCAGGACCTCCTGCTTCGTAGGCAGGGTCACTACCAACTAAGCTAAAGCGGTCGTCATTTACGACGGCGACACAGTATAAGCAGTAGTTTTTCTTCCGACAAAAGCTACATCGGGAGCGCGCATGTGTGCGCGCCGTGTATGGACACACTACAGGCAAGCATTTGCCCCTGCGCGCCCCTGCCACAGTATGAAGTGCACTCACACAGACGCGCGATCGTGCGTCTGTGTAAATACGTGCCGCGCGCTCCTAAACGACCGAAGTTGTGCTACTTGGTTGTCTTTATACTTTGACGGGGACGTAGAAGAGCATTTCTAAATAAGGTTGTACGTCGATTAACGGATCTTTAATTGATTCCTATTTTGTTAACAATACAATACTATTGATGACTATTTATTGTTTGTTTACATATTTTCGGTGGATTCTTAATTATGAAAAATCATCAATATTGTTTATTAATTAAAAAAATAAGAAAGTTAACGACTTTTCTGACAGTTATAACGTCTCCATACAAATATTTGTAATTTTTTTTAAGAAAAGCTGAAAATATTCTATGTAGCTTCCTATTTATGTGTTCTGGATATATTAAATTGAAGAAAACATACGAACTTTAAAGCTTTAATTAACTACTTGTATAAATAAATACATGAGTAGTTGTCTTTTAGGGATAATGCCAAAATTCGGTGCTCCAAGTGTTTACTAACCTGTTTGGGATTTGTTCGAATTTATCTATGTATTAATATAAGGATTGTAGAAAACGTATTTCTTCCTAGTCGAAGTTATAACTTACAATTGAAAATCACATGGAATTATAATATTATCATGATAGCTCTGAAACTTGTAAGAAAGTCATCGAAATATAATAAGTATGGAAGTACTGAAGAAAAAAACTATAGCGGCAAATGAAATTCTCACGTCAGTAGCTTTGTAACACAGATTTTTGTCTTTTAAACGATATGAAACCTATCCAAAAATTAACTCTTCTCAAACTTAATACCAATATTTCTCGTGTCCGTCAAGATAGCGTACACCGTAAAGATATTCAGAATCTGATGCAGCCTATAAATAGTACCCAAATAGTACCGACGAAATACCTAGGTAAAAAAAATAGTACCTTTAAACTTTCTGAAATATAAGGCCTGTTCACGGTGTACGGCTACCGGGCGTCAAGTTGGCGTACACCGTTTGTATCTCTGGAACGGCTTTGTTTTTTGAAACGCTTTATATCTCAAAAAATAGTACCCAAGTAGTAACCTATGCCCATAAAACTTCATTTCTCTAGCTATCGTAGAAGCCGAGATATAGTGAGCTCTTTCTATAAGAAATGCCCGGGTACGCCAGTTTGACGGTGTGAAATTTTGTACACCGTTAAGTCATGGAATATCTCGGCTTCTACGATGGCTAAAGAAATGAAATTTTAGGGCCCTAGGGTACAATTTGGGTACTATTTTTTGAGATATAAAGCGTTTCTAAAAACAAAGCCGTTCCAGAGATACAAACGGTGTACGCCAGCTTGACGCCCGGGTAGCGTACACCGTGAACAGGCCTTATATTTCGAAAAGTTTAAGGGTACTATTTTTTTCACCTAGGTATTTCGTCGGTACTATTTGGGTACTATTTATTGGCTGCATCCGATTCTGAATATCTTTACGGTGTACGCTATCTTGTGACGGACACATACTTGTCATAAATTATTTTAGACTCACACATAGTAAACTGACACATTAAGTTGGTTATCAATACCACTTGATACAGAAGACGTATTGATTTTAAAAAGTGGGCGTTGTGGGGCAACTTTCAACGTCAATTTTGTTAGACGTTATCGTTCCATACATTATACTTCGATGAAGAAAGTCATGTGAAAACTTCCATTCCATCCTACTGTTCTAGATTGTGTATTGTCTGTCAGGCATTGTGTAGATTTTCAATGATAAATACCCTTCTATTTTTCGATACGCTTGATGAAAAGAAAAAAATATTACTATACTATGATGGATGCATAGTATAGTTATGCTATATATGGATGCATTATATAGGTTTCCTTTAGATATCGCAATAATTTATTTTTCATACTGTACCTAACATGCTTTCTACTCTTCTAATTAGCAAAATGTGTACCAAAAATTATATTTAATACTAAGTAAGAGCATTAAGTGAATAAAGAATAAAATCAAAATTGGCTTGTATTTTTTTATGTATCCCAGTAGGTAATACATAGCCACCTGGCTATCCAGAAGAGATAACACCGTAATCCAACTTAGTACTGAAATGATGAAAACGAAGAAATAAAAAAAGTAATTTAAAATTACTTTTTTTTTATTTAATGCCTGGATATTTACTTAATGAATAACACTGTTAGTCATAGGTAGTCTTATAAGTTCAGCTCTAGTTTTTGACAAAAAAAAACGCCTTTTTTTCAACTGTATAAGTCTTAACTAAACTTAGTTACGTTTGGTCTAGATTTCGCCCTCGATTCACTTCTAAATTTGTGTGTTCAGTACAGAAAAGCGTAATGGATTTCTTTAACAATGTACGTGCTTTCTTGGTGTGCTACACATTTACAGGATTTAAAATTAGAAATACGTTAAATCGAAATTAGATTACACAGCCTAGCAATACACCTTAGTTGTGTAATATACTATTGCTAGGCTGTGTAATCTAATTTCCATTTAACGTATTTCTAATTTTAAATCCTGTAAATGTGTAGCTCACCAGAAAGCACGTACATTGTTAAAGAAATCCAGTACGCTTTTCTGTCTCCGCATTATAATATAAATATTGTAATTTCTCAAGCGTTGTCCCGACAAAATGTAAGCGCAAAGCGCGCGGCACGCAGCCGCATCCATCATGGCGGCGAGTACGCCCAATTTCCTAAGACGATGACTGGTCGTGTAATAACAGAGACTGTTTTTAAATGTCTCTGTATTGTACGGAGGTCCCGTAGTTGGTAACGAATACAGTTTTATTTTCGTGGGTTTCGACTAAACAGTCGCACCAATCACATCATTACCATCGCCACATTATGGATGAGCTCCCTCCCTATAAACTATGGAGTCGTTTTCGGTTATCTTGTAGAAGTCGCGGGCCTCTGCTATTTTTACCCGACTGCGGCGAAGCCCAAAGGAGGGTTATGTGTTTTGACTTGTATGTATGTATGTCCGTTCCTATGTCCGCTCGTAACTACTCAACGGCACAACCGACTTTGATAAATGATACATCATTAGATTCCTCTTGATGGCGCGAGTGTCACTGGGTATGAAGTCCGTAAAAATAAACAAAATGGCGGATTTTATGCACTTTTAAAGTACACATTTTATGCACAGTAAAAATATTTATCATAATGATCCTGATTGCTTTTATAAAACGGCCAATAATAGTGGCGATGGTAATGAAGCAAGCAAAACGGTATAAAATCGCAGAGAACTACCCTAAAGGTACGGTTGGAAGGGAGGAAAGTTATACATCCCGCAATATACCTAAATTGCATGGCGGCGCACATACCACTTTCTTTGATATAGGTACATAAATATAAGTTACTTCAAAGATTATTATCACGGCTAAAGCTAGTAGGTAATAAGTAATAATAAGAATTATCGATGAATTGAAAATAAAATTTGTACAAAATTTTGTACGATTTGAACATATTTTGAATCAAGTTGATACGAAATCTACACCGTTATGACAAAAAGAAACCGATTCGCGTTGCATGCGATGATTCGAGGTTGATGTGCGAGTGCCCCGTTCTTTACAAACGAAAAGTTTTGACGATCCACGACATTAAGTTTGGTCGAAGTTCGTAATATTTCATAGCTTGATAGGTACATTATGTCTGCGCAAAGCCTAACCTAAATGACACCAATTCCAACCTTTGATGTTAACAGCGATTGTCAACTCTAGTTAGATTGTTTTTTGTTTACGATTTGCGTTCACGAATAGTTTTCTTACAGAAAATTTTGCCTACAAAGGCAAATAGATCTGCCGCACACGATTGCGGTACCCCAATTTTATTTTTTAAAAGCTCACTTGACATTAATCTTTATGCCTACGGATTCCGACGCTTCGTCGCCATTTCGCAAAAGGTCTTTGTAAGCGTTTCTGCTGATGAATGTAAGCGTCATTTCCTTCGGAAATGTAGAATTTTAAGGGGTACTTTATAGGGGTGCTTCATACATAGCAAGCCCGAGTAATACCTACGTGAATTTATCAATGAACTTCGTCGAGAGCATTTCATATATTCCGAAAAAATCGAATTATATGAAAAAAATTTATTACGTTTTTTGTTATCATTTGCAACAACTACTTTCAGGGGCGTATTTTGAAATTTAGCGCCCCGGGCCAATTGAGCGGAATTTCGCCGCCTCAGAAGAAGTAAAAGTTGGTGGAATGGCTCCAAAACCAAAACAATGCAATCGGCCAGGGGCGACTACGCCGCCCCGGGCCATAGTCGGGATGGCCCTAGGGCAGCGGTCGGCAACCAGCGGCTCGTGAACCGCTCACTTGCGGCCCGCGAGCCTTCCTGGCTATTTTGTATGTATAGGTCGATATATTCAGAATTGTATAAAATCACCAATTATTAACACATTTAGCAATGGTTTTTTTGGCAATGTGTAGTGCAATAAAGTATATTTGTGTTGTATTATTTTTGTAGGTTTTGCTTCAGCGTTTGCATTCGCTTTTTGCAGAAAATAATTTCCTACTTAAGTTCAACACGATTGGTCATAACGTACCGCTACGTTTCATTATAAGCAACCTTAAATTATAATTGTATTGTTTTTTAGTAATTATGTATATTTTATGTTTAATTTTATTCTATGTTATTGCTCTTCTTGTACCTAACTTGTTATTTTTGTTTTCACAGTACTGTGTTTTTGCATGTATAAAGTATTGAAATAATTTGAATTGTATGTATTTGAATTGGCTATAACTATGAGATTCTGGGTCCAGCAGTAACAGTGGACATATACAGACAGACTGACGAAGAAATCTTGACAGAGACTCTACATGACTCACTTAAATCCTCACCGGACACGGTTATCACAAGTCATATCTTTATCGTTTCAAAATTACCGCCGACGACCTACGTCCTTGCGATGGAATCACTTCGCAATCAGTCGAGCACATCCTCAAACACTGCCCAAAATTCACCAATCCAAGATTCAATCATGAAATCATCTATCATAATCTACCTACATATCGACCCATTTAATCTGCAGGACACAGGGCATCATGCATACTAAAAGAATCAACAACTACCTCATTCTGCAAACTCGCCACTATCATTGTCAATAGCCTGAGAATTTTAAACGTAACATAAAACATAATTCAACCGACTTTTCACCTCTCATTCATCTCAAATTCTATGTATGAATGGAAGATAAAGGTATCTTCCATTTATACATAGAATCATTATATAAAGTCACGCATATTTGTGGGTTCAGCTAGCCGTATCCCTCGCGGGGTTTAAATCCGCTTTTGTACAGTCATAAAAAATACATTAGGTAGGTAACCATCATAATAATTACCCTATATGAACATGTCACTGCTGGGCACAGACCACTTCCATAGATGAGAGCGAATGGGCTGTACTATCGTCATAATTTAAACTTTAAAGGATGACTTTTGACTATGGAACAGTAAAAAGTCGCCTTTTAGACTATATATATCCAGTCCCCTCGACTGGAGTCTTTTAATAATTTACAATAAGCCAAGAAAGTGGTCTATCACTTTTCGACTTTATTGAGTGGTGTTCAACAGCGGTAGACCTCTTTCTTGGCTTACTTTACCAGTTATTATGGATCGATAAGTTCTATTCTTATGAAAACTAACTGGTCATTATCACGGAAGGTACTTTATTAATAGACTCCAAGTACCTATATTTCGATTCTATGTATATTTCATAAGCCTTTCGAGAATGACCGTAAACCCTCAAATCTACTGAAAAATAACATACCTAATAACTCAGTTGCCAACTCAGCAGGTCATTTAAACTTTTCTCAACCTCTCAAGTTAGTGAGCTCTTACTTAACCTTATTCTAAATTTAGATTGTACGTCCGTAAGTTCCATTCTTATTATCACGATCCTGGGAGTCGGCGCTTCAAGAGGTTAGGTGTTGGTACGCTGGTGGAGCGACCAGCGGGCAAAGGCCAAATCCAAACAAAGTTTTTTTTTCTTTTTTACTGGCTTCCTTTTGTGCTGTCATCTATCTACCAACGTATCAGTTACGAACGTCCAGTGCTGGACATAGGTCTCACCCAATATATCACCATAAAGTGCGGTTCTGAGCAGAGGTGGCTCTAACCCATGTAACGTCCGTATGCATTCAATACCCTGGCGCCGTCTAGTAACAAGGTGAAAGAAGCCACTCCATAAGTGCTATAACACGGGTGCAGAATCTATGGACACGTCGGCACCGCGAGAGATGCTTGCTTTTTGGAGGAGTCGCGAGTTGAGCTCGGCGCCCCCCAAGCCACTGCGCCCGTGTGTGCTGCACACCCTGCACTATAGGTCAAGTCGGCCCTGGTTCTGAGCAGACCGCATCTACCGGCTCCCCGCTACTTTCACGAGGTCGTCTGTCCATGGAGTCTGGGGCCGTCCTACGCTGTGCTTACCTATGGGTGGTCGCCACTCCAAGACTTTACTGCCGCGACGGTTATCCGTTCTCCGGGTTATATAGCCTGGTCACTGCCATTTCAACCGTGCAATCCTGCGAGCTAGTCAGCTATTTTGGTTCAGCGGATAACATAATTTCTGATTGAATTGCGCAGAGAAACTCCGAGCATAGCCAGTGCTGTCATAAATAAATGTATTTTCTTTCAATTAGCTCTGGATTCACGCTATTCTAAGGAGTAGCCTTAATGAAAATGATTTTAGCAGGCGTAGATCGAGAACCAGATTTTCCTTTTGTGTCGCTATGGGCACTGTAAAAAATGCCGTCTGATTAGCTCATTACCCATATTCTACACAAAATGGATGATAACTTTGTCACCCCTGGGAATTAGCCGCCGTGGGCATAATGTATGTATTAATGGCTCACTCATTTCTTATATTGTAATTTTGTATTTTTCCAGTGTATACTAACATAGAATAAGGTTTCAATGTTACTAACATTTATATGGATCAATCCTGGTCTGAAATAAATCATTTTTATTTTATTTTTTTATTTATAAGCCTCTAGTGTAAATCCAGCCCTAACCACAGAATGAGTAGTAGGACTACGTACAGAAGTTTCTCTTTCTAACAAAGCTGACGTTCGGGTGCGACCACGGACAGAACGCACGGCATCCGATCGTCTCTCTCTATTGCATAACACGTGTTCTTTCTGGTCGTTGGCCAAGCCTCTCCGGAGGAGCAAAATTTGCCACTAGCAGCCGCGGGGCGAAATCGCAGAGTGAGGCACTCCTGCCCTAACTTTTTTTTTATACAACTATGGTGGCAAGCAAGCGTACGGCCTGCCTGATGGTAAGCAGTCACCGCAGCCTATGGACGCTTGCAACACCAGGGGCATTACGTGCGCGTTGCCGACCCTTTAAGAACTCGAAAGACTCCGAAAACCCAGCGCAACCCTTCAGCTTTACACCGCCCACTGTCGCGCCGGATCGGCAATTATCAGCCGGGATCGAGATTAATGAGCCGAGGTGCGCGAGCGACGAAAAGTCAATTAAAAACTTCTAGCCCCTGGCGATTAACTCGCTTAATTACGAGTTTTAACGCGATTTCCCGCCCTAGAGTCTACTACTTACTATGGAGTTGGACAGAAGCGTTTATAGGTTGAAGATCATCATTTCAAACTTGAGATGTCCATTGCTGAACGTAGGTCTCCCCCAATGATTTCCACACCGACGATCGCAGGCTTTTTGCCTCCTTCGATTCCCGGAGACCTTAAATAGATCGTCAGACCATTTTGTGGGTGGTCGACTGAAGTGTATGCAGGCTGCAGGTAGGTAATTAGAGAAACAACCGATTCCGATGAATGCTCGTTTATTACTGGCATGTTAGATACATAAATACGAACACACACATTCGTACCTCATCGACCCACGCTGCGCCTTCCAATTCGAGGTCAATTGCCGATATTCTGATAAAAATCAATGGAATTGGTTTTCGGTCTCCAAAATACTTTTGTAGGGCTCCGTACCTCAAAAGGAAAAAGCAGAACCCTTATAGGATCATGTTGTTGGCCGTCTGTCTGTCTGTTTGTCTGTCAAGACCCTTTATTTCAGGAACACGTGGACGTATTCAGTTGAAAATTAAACCATGTACTTAAGTTTACAGCTGTAGAAGTCTGATTTTTTCACAGCTCAAAAGAGCTAAAAAAAGATTTATGGCCGTTTATGCCGCAAAAAGACACTCTTAAGGAAGCGAAAACTTATAGAGTATAGTTTCCGTTGACCTAGAACTATGAAAATTGGCAAGTAATACCGTCTTATACTACTTGTATAGGGAAAAATCTAAAAACTATACATTTGTAATTAAATCAAAAAAAAATAGTCTTTATTTCAAGAAAAATTCAAGTCTCTACCTATTATGGTTCAAAAGATAGAGCCCTGTGACGGACGGACAGATGGACAGCGGAGGCTTAGTAACAGGGTTCCGTAGGCACCCTTTGGTTACGGAACCCCAAAAAGGAAGTTTAAGTTTTAAATGTGTTGCCGTATCTTTTTAAGAGATATCACAACTAAAGAATAAATATTATAATGAACATAAAAAGCAAAAATATATTGCATAGATAGAGTCTGGCCAATTGTATTTTGGCTGTGGAAAAAAACAGTAAATTCAAAATACCTTTGACTGGCAATCCTCTATTTTAACACGAGTTATTAATGACGTATGGCAGTGGTCACCAATTAGTTTCGCTCGGGGTGCGTTTTAAGAAATGAAATGACCATCGCGGTCTGCACACCATTATAACATTTATAACAAAGGTATTTTTAACCGACTTCCAAAAGGAGGACGGTTCTCTGTTCGTCTGTATGTTTTATTTTGTATGTTTGTTACGCGATTACTCGAAGACGGTTGAACCGATTTGGAATTTTTTTTTTGTTTGAAAGGGTATACTTCCGTTCGAGGTGGTCCCATTGCAACCAAATCAGGATCCGATGATGGGATCTTGGAGAAACCGAGGCACACATTATAGCGATTTCGGTATTTTTCATAGTGTCTCGTCAATTTCTTATTAGCAATAAGTTTTACGTGTTAACCGACTTCAAAAAAAGGAACAAATGTTTATGTAGGTTTCTTCCCTGATTACCTACTTAAAAACGGCTGGACCGATTTGGAAAATTCTTTTTTTTGTTTGAAAGGGTATACTTCCGATGATATCTGTATATTGTATATATGAATAGTTGATTATCCATTTCTTTGGGGAAATTAACATATTATTTTCTACTTTATATATGAGGAAACATTTTTTGTCTCTTCATTGGTCACAGGCGAGTGCCATTTAGTTTTTCTGTGTACTTTGATTTCCTGTATCTATATATGTAATATTATTTTCTGCTTTTTAGTTTAAGTTTTTGGAAGTCGGTTTTTATTTTTTGTTTTAAACTTTATTAAATTACGTCCTCTGTAGTGCAAGTTGCTGTGTTCTTGCGCTCCGCACAAAATGGGTCGGCGGTCCGGATGCGGACCGCGGTCCGCCTTTTGGCGACCCCTGCCGTATGGAATGGACAGGATTGCATAATCTTATAACGCTATACCGAATACAGGAATTATTCTTATCCCTTTTTAACACTTCGACAATGATCGTAAAGAAAGACATAAAAATACTTCAGGTAAAAAAAACTTATAAATATTTATTTAATTTGATGTACACTGCTGCTCAGGAATGTCAGGAACAAAAGTTTAGGGTTGCCAGAATTAATTTCTATTTACATTTCCACTGAAAAGGCTGACCAGCAGACTCTATGCATCTATCAATAACTTAAACCTTATGTGTAAACCACCTTTTTAGGTAATCAAATAATTTATTTCCTAACTCAGTTTAACAAAAACTCAAAGTGACTAAACACATGGATTTTACCAAAACCGTAAAACAAACCTTTTATTTATTAGTGACCTACAAATAGCTTTTATTTGCTCTTTACGATATCTGTGTTATTTTCCTCCTACACAGTAACGACTTCAGTCAAACAACTATAAAACTTAAAACAAACGGGCAAGGTTTACTTTCCATTGACAAGCGAAACAAGTTTACTTATACGGTTAATTTAAGTTTGCACTTCGTTTGTATCCACGCGGTTGACTATGGGTGCAAACTTAACTTAACCGTGTGACAATAAGAGTGTGTTTGTGCATTTATCGCTTGACCGTTGACCGTAGTGGTATCGTTATGGTTAAATTGAAGTCAGTCATGTTGTCGGTGACCATCTCTGTGTTTATAATTCTAACCACGCTCGCTAGCATCAGTGGGGACTGGGTTTTTAACAGCATTTTAAATCATTCCGTTACATGTAAGTAGTCATTGTTCTCTTTATTGCTTTATGTGGTGTACAGAAAATATGTTAAATTAAAACTAAAAAGCTTAAATATAAGCCCGAGGGCTCTGCAACTTATATCCGTCCCTAACTATACTTAAATAAAAAAAAAACTGAAGTGTTAATAATTGCAAAAACAAAGATTTATTCACTACTTATCGACGTGACCAGTAACGTCTTTTTTCATCTGAGGCGCGATCGTCTTTTTGTTGACGTTCCAAATTGGAAACGCTTTTTTTTCAGTAGGTACTTACCGCTCTCGACGCATACAGCCAATTCGTTTATGTTTACCATGAACAGCTGTAAAGGTTTTACAATTTTTCGAATGCACAGCAATAGGTGTTCTCCTTTTATCAGATTATATTTATAAGTATGGTTATAGTTTTTCGGAGTGATATGACCGTTGGTTGCTAAGTGACAGCCCTTTCTTATGAAAATTATATTAGCACCTATTATCAATTGTAAACTTTTGTGTGTATAGGTAGGTAAATTGTCTCATAAATGTTATCTAGTGACTTTAGCGCTGTAGGTTTAACCTTATTGTATACGTTTAAGGAAATGTCTATTCAAGTATGATTCAGGTTCTCACAGTATAGTGACCTTCTTTTTATACTTGCAAGTATCCAGTTAGTTACTAATTAGGAGACTGATATTTATTAATTAACTATTAAATTTTATGTGCATACATTTTTTCTTTTCTACCCTTATCTTTAACTCTTCATTTGCACCAGAGGGTATTTTGAAATACTACTAAGACTAAGGTGATTCCCTCGCAGCATGGATGACATAATAATTGAATGTTTTTCCGCTTAAACTAATTCTATTGTAGTTTTGTTTATTTACATATGATACACACTTGTATCTTAGAACAGGTCTTTTGCTCGTAGAACGGACGGCCGTTGAGGCCGACGACTTATACATATCGTCAGTACTAAAAAAAAACCCGGTCAAGTGCGAGTCGGACTCGCGTACCAAGGGTTCCGTACAAACTCGTCAGTAGATACGTGGATAATTCAAGATAAACTGTATGGTGGGACAAACTTAACTTTACTCTTGAAAAACTCTTGTCTCCATACATCGAGATAATTATGTCGCGGTTAGTTTAGTAGGAGCAAAAAAGCTAGTTGATGTGTGCGTGCGGCTCGTAAGTACAAGCAGCCGGCTTATTAAAAATGGCATCAGTTCTCTGTTGGCGAGACTCCGTTCGGGGGCAATTCTAATAGCGTTTCAACCGCTCTCACTTTCCTGGTAGAATTTTTGACTATTTTCCTGTAGGCTCGGATTACCATTTTCTGTTATTTTCTACAGGTACTGGTATTCTACAAAATAGCCTAAAATAGTAATCCGAGTCTACGGGGAAATGCTTCATAATTCTACCAGGAAAGTGAGAGCGGTTGAAACGCTATTAGAACTACCGCCGGCTATTTATTTTAAGGTCCTTGATTTAATGAAATTACTGAATTATGTTTTTCGTATTTATACAGTCCCTTCAATGCACATGGCTCTGGGTCATATACGTTTCAGAAATTGAGCATTCTGTGGAAAATGCGTGGGTACATATCACTATGTTTTTATCTTAAGGTCTAGTAGTACCACACGGCATGTACACGTCTACAAGAATCCAGCAAGAACATTCTTAGTGATGCACTCCTGGCAGAGTAGGTCGTGGTTATATCTCGGCCGAGTCTTGTCCACCGCTTCTCTTGTGATGCGACGCCATGTATTTCTATTTTCGGCGGAGTGAGAGTTAACATTTTATGCTGGAACGCGTCATAGATTTGACCTGTCCACCGTGTTTGCGAGCTCCCGCGAGGTCTTTTGCTCTCGTCTTCCCCTTGCAACACCAATCGCTGTATGGAGTTCTCGTTACGGGTGAACAGAATTAGACTTTTAAAACCCTTAATTTTGGTGATGTCCACAGGAAATATCCAGAACACTAACCTTTGCTAAGAACTGTTTGACCCCACTGTATTATTAACTTCAGTCGATACGGTAAGGTGGGCAGGCAATTTTCGGTGGACACAAATAGTGGCTAGACTGTGATAGGACGTAAATAAAATAATCAAAGGTCACGTGTCAAACGTGCCTGACAAGGACGACCTTGCGGCGATTGTCTTGTTCGGAAAGATTGGAATGTATCGAAACTATAATAGATTTTTATCGAAACTATAATACCTAGTTACGATAAGAAAAGTAATAAAAAGTGGACTTACATCATTTGAGTTCACTTTTTTTAAAGCAAGACGGGCTTTCCCGCATCGTACAATCGAACACTCTGTTAACTGTACACTTGTAATCGAATGTCAACTTTATTGCAATGTGTTAAAGTCTATGGGTGGTCAGGTAACAGTGGCTTCGTTTGTACTGCCCTAAATTTGAATCTATGGTATCTTTCCAACTAAATGTAACTCCACACCAACCACTGCCTGGTAAAAAAATATATTTCCCACGAAAATCAAACAAGCTAGTTTGATAAAAAGTAATTTATGCCACACCTGGCTATAAAGTGGCTTTTACCGCACGCTTTGCGTACGGGAAAAGCCGCTTTCTGGCCAAGTGTAGACATAAAATGATGTACACAACGCAGGAGGTAATAAAGAAAGCCCTCGATCGCATATTTACGTCCCTCGCTTGCAGCTCGGGCCGCAAACATCTGCGATCTCGGCCTTTCTTTGTTTTACCACCCTAGTTGTGTAATAATGTACCTACTAATTTCCGTTCATGAACTTAAATTGGTAATGAACTGTCTTGGACATAATTTTGCACTTCCCGTCATGCAAGACTGAAGCCACATAGGTATCACGCAAGGAATTGTGATTATCTCAATTGGAACAAAAAATAGGAACACTAATAAGTTAATGAAGCTAGGGTCTGTAACTGAACTTCAATTAGCTGTACGATTCCAGGTATAGTCGGGTCATTATACGAACGTTTCAAGCGCGTCACTATCGTGGACACGTTTTTGATTGAATAATGACCCATTCACCATACTTGATCCGTATATTAGTAGCAACTATTCAAAATCGTAGATCGAAGTAAGCTGGTAACCTTATGCCAATACAAGATGCCATTCGATTATGAACAATCGGTTCCAGTTTACGGCAAAGAAATGAAATAATTCGTTCAGCGCTGCAATGACTGTGGATCATCTTAATTACTTATACCAACTGTTTGGTACTTTATCCAGTTCTCATGACAGCTTTGCCTGTCATGGGGAACACAAATGGAGCATCATCCACTTCAACGTTGCTTCTATACTCCATTATTACTGGCATCCCTAGAACCAATATGAGGCAAGAGTTTTTACTGTGTCGTGTACCCGCTACTGCGCTGAATAAATGCATGACTTGCCTTAGTGTTGACTAGGGCTTCCAAATACCGGACCCCTCGCAATTCCGGTATTAATACCAAACAAAAAATGTATTTATTACGAAATTACGTACTAACTAGAATTTAACTCGGTTTTATTGGTATAAATTCATATTTAATGCGTTAAATAACAAAATAACTGAAATACGGAAACCGTTTTGATGAAAAATAACCATATAAAATTTGGTTCCGATGGCCATATCTGTTCATAAGCCCAAATATTAAGCTAATAGTAATAAATGTACCGACGGGGCCTCAACCCATAATTCTTTTTTAGATTATGACTATAGCGCCCGTTAGGTAGACAAATTCCTCATAGAAGAACTCCTATTTGATACTTATTTGTATGTACCGTGTGCAGAGTGTACCTAAGTAGTATTTAATATTCTAGTATCACTTTGCACTTAATAATCACTGGCAATATACATTGTTAGCCAAATTGCCAATAAAAACATTCGTCTTCAAATATTCAAGTTAGATATTGTGCGTCCCCCAAACGTTGCCAAAATTATTGTTTTAATAGGAAAATTCAGTTAAAGTAGCACATTTTTAGCACACCCGGTATTGGAAGCCCTAGTAGTGTTGACTAAACGTACCATAACTTATTCAAAAACTAAATAGCAGTCTGTTTTCCTCTGCGCTTATTTTGCCTGCGTATTTATCTAACTAAGGAATTATGTTAACGAGGATTAGATTTTTTTTGGAATCATGACATTCATGACTCCTAGTTGAAGGAAGTTGACTTTACAATAATATTGCAGTGAACATAAAAAGCCTATTCATTTCCTTATCTATTACAGGCGACCACAACAAAACCCTAAACCGAGATGTCTCCGGACTACAAGTATTCTTCTACGACTTCAAGAATAACTACAACATGAGCTACCCTATTGACACGGCAGCAGACGAAATTAGCAAAAACTACAACTTAGACGTCACCCGACGACTTATATTCTTCGTGCCTGGCTTCAAATCTAACATAACCAGGAAAACTGAGGAGTTGATGCGACAGACCTTTAAGGATGTTCCTGATACGTATCTTATAATAATTGACCATTCCCCTTACACTTCTTTGGTAAGTGGGAAATCGGACAGCTACAGCTATAGTAACGCTGTGTCTCATGTGTATTACATCGGAAGGGCTCTTGGAAAGTTCCTAGCTAGCTTGAGGAGTAACGGATTCCCGTCGTCCAAAATTCACTGCGTCGGCCACAGCTTGGGAAGCCAGATTTTAGCACACGCTGGCGAGACCTACAATGCCACGACCAAGGAAAAGGTTTGGAGGATCACAGCCATCGACCCCGCGGGCCCATGCTTTTCCAACAGCTTCATCGACGAGCAGATCCGATCAGGTCTGGCGGAGTATGTAGAAGTTTATCACTGCAATGCTGGTGGTTTAGGCACAACTAGCGTTTTAGCTGATGCGGATTTCTTCCTTAACAAAGGATACAAGCAGCCGGATTGTAGTGAAGGAATTATCCCTGTCAAAGGAGACTCTGACCAGGCCAAGTGTAGCCATAAGGCTTGTGTTAAACTCTGGGCTAAGACGGTGCATTATCCAGGAGCATATTTGGCCTGGGCTTGTAATTCTTACAAGTCTTTCTCGGAAGGTAGATGTGCGGGTAATGAGGTCACAATAGCTGGGTATTCTAACCCGGGGAATGCTACTGGAGTGTTCTATGCGTCTACTGATGGATATGGTATTTAAAATGTAGATACTTGTGAATGTGTTATGTATGAGTAGGTAAGCTTATTTATAGTTAGAAGAGAGACTGATTTTTGATTTCATTATAATTTTGACGTTACCACCTACCAAACAATGTTTGTTTTATACAATGAAGATTTAAATATATCCCAACCGTCAACAGGTTTTGGGTAGCGCACCTAAAAAGATGTTATTTGCATTCAAAAACCGGTTATTTATAAACATTGAGTTTTGTGGTCAGTCTTCATTTAGGCACTCATTATGAGCAACTAATGGAAGATTGTGGCAAATCAGCACATGTGGTACTCCTGTTTACGAATAAGTGCTTGTAAGGAGCTATGTGTCAAGATCTTGTTTTTATGTCAGCTGTGCAGAGATTTAATATGTTCTAAAATTGGACATTCGCACAGCTAGATTAGTTTTTATCAAATTCACCAAAAGACTTAAAAGTTTGTTACGATGTTTGGATGTTTATTAGATCATTGGAGGATTGGCATTTAGATGTTTGGATTTTTGTTACTAAATAACGGGGTAGCAACTGAATGGATCGAGCAGAAATTTGGCATGGAAGTAGACCAAGTCCGATTGAAATATAGGATAATTTATATCCCGGTAAAAAAATCCCTTGGGACAGTAACGGTAACAACGCGGGTGAATCCGCGGATAAATGCTAGTAGGTAATAAATTAGATCTACTATGTTGGGAAAATTGTTTACTTGCTACAAGAAATAGCAGCCATGAAGTCAACGCGATGCCGTTTGAAAATATGGAAATTCTGCGCCTGGAATGTAATTATTAAGCGTCGGTCCACGGAGAGGAATTCTGCTATTAAATTAAGACCGTGACCTTTTCGGTAAGTAATATTTCTTTGATGTAATTATTTGTTACACACACTTCAGGTTTATAGAAAAGATTCGCTGAAAAGGTTCCACTCAGCGTGAGTGAAACGACTGGTGTCGATGGTGTTGATATTCAGGGTAACCAGGAGAGAGGGCGAGGTGTGGCACACTAGGGGAAAACCGGGAGACCTGACCAGGTGGGAGACTTGAACCATCATTCAAATTTCGCGCCATCGGCTCCCTTGCCAGCTCGAATGACTCTTGCACAAAGGCGATGGCTGCGACTTTGCCTTTGTGCAAGGGTCATTCGAGCTGGCAAGGGAGCCGATGGCGCGAAATTTGAATGATGGTTCAAGTCTCCCACCTGGTCAGGTCTCCCGGTTTTCCCCTATGTTATGTATAGTGCTACGCATATTATACGCTACGCGCATAGCACTATGGTATACTATAGATAGTAGACGAGGTAGCGAAATATTGTGTTAATGAACATAGCACTATCCTACTAGAGGTATCTTACTAATATTATAAATGTGAAAGTTTGTCAAGATATTTGAATGTTTGGAGGTTTGGATGTTTAGATGTTTGTTACTAAATAACGGGATAACAACTGGATGGATTGTGATGAAATTTGGCATGTAAGTAGACCAAGTTCTGGTTTGAAACATTAGGATACTTTATATCGCGGTAAATAAATCCCTTGGAAAATTAACGGGTATAAAGCGGGCGAAGCCGCGGGTAAATGTTAGTGTTTTATATAGCAGAGCAGAGATGTCACTTAGTAACAATAGGTTAATTATAGTATAGATTATCCTAGGGAAACGAAGAAGTGCGGACAAACATTACTTACTATTAAACGAGATACAGCTGAAGTAAATACAGATAATAGTATATATTCGCAAGTGCAAGCGGGGGTATGTGTGAGGGGCGGACTCAGATGTATCTGTTCCCGTCGAGGTAAATACGTTTTTTTACTCATAAACTGCAACGCAATTGAAAATTTGTAATTTGGTCGTAGTTTAGACTAGGTCTGTGAAAATGTAAAAGAAATTGAATAATGCGCATTTGAAAGTTATCAAACGTACCAAGTTTTAGATCCATTGGGCTCAGGCGCCATCGGATGAAATAATATGGAGGTGATATTATTTTCACATTACAAAAGGTAGGTACTTACATAACATAATCAAAACTTCTACCATCAGGCAAAAGATTTTTACCTACAGTTGTAGTGTCAATAGGGTTCATAACCTTTTGTCTAAAGAAGAAAATAATTAAGCCTAATTACTACGACTTATCACCAAAAATAACGGAAAGGAAAGCAATTCACAGGACATTCAAAACTATAAGTAATTATTACTACCTACTATTGGCAGAAATAACCACAATACGGAATATTATAGTAAAAGAAAATTGCATTCGCAGAAAAGAACGAAGCCCTAGAACATAGACAGTGAAATTGAATGAGGTGGCTTGCTCCTGGCTGTTTATGATAAAAAATGTTTTGTCTCTTTTGTTTGAGATGAAAAATGAAAGAGATTTAGTTTGATATTAATGATTTTTGAGTACGACAGTAAAGAGGTTTTTGAGTCGGGCCATGCCGCCTTTTCATATATCAATGCTGAACATAGGTCTCACCCAAAGAACGCTATCATAACCGGTCCTGTTCCGCCGACATCTAACATTTGTATTGTATAATAGATCTGTAAAATTTCGCAGAATGCAGATAAATGACAAAATGCTATAACATATTCAACGTATACGTTAAAAGTTTCCAAGGAACATATCTTTAGGTGAACCGAATCGATTGGTTGAAATGTGTTTTATTTCAAGTTTTATACGTTTTGACTGCTCGCAATAATCATTAGAAGTCACAAAACCCAGAAAAAAACTTGTAATCGGCCGTTGTCAGTTCCATCTAAGTTCGCATTTAAAATAAAGCTTAAAGACAAATACTTTTTTGGGTTTTTGAGTTTTCTGACGTTTTGCGTCAACAAATTGTATCAAGCAATAAAACGAATACCTATCGAAACCTGTAAAATAAATTCCTTTCGTTTGTTTGGAAAACCGACCCACTAGCTAGAATCACCTTAATTCTGCCGAGAAACTACAGGACCGGGAAGTTGGCTCCACGTAAGTACTAGTAAGTTGTGAGAGTTCCTCGAGCGAGTTGTCAATGGCTAGGTGGTTTCAATATCGCTAAGTTATGTACTCGACTCGAGTAGGACCTGCTTCGCTGACTCAATAATACAGGCTATGTACCAAATGAAGAGCTTTGCAATATTAGTGACAAATGTCACATTTCAGGGTATAATTAGACTTTACGTCACTATGACAATGTACAAATTTTAATTCGTTATATGCGACACATAGAATATTGAGCCTGCAGCACCTACTTATAATAGTTTCAGGCTCACTTACATTAAATTTGAGTTACTAAATTAATAAAAAAAAAATATTCGTTTTTGTAGGTTCATAAGCGGTCGGGTGGTGTAGCGGTTAGCATTAGCACGTTGTCCCGGCAAGACAGACGCTAGGTCGAATCCGGTCTTGACTATCAGTACTAGAGGGCGACTACAACTGACAAGCACTGATAAGATAGAACTATTACTGTCATCACTAGTTTTTGAGGTTAAGGTATTAAGCCCTGCTGGCATGTGTCAAGCATTCGGGCGTCTACCTTATATTCTGTAACACATTTCAATGTATAGTCAGTGGTAGTACCTTTTTAATAGTATTTAATACCCCTGCTGAGTGGCACCGCTTTTGTTAGATGGATAATTCTCATATCGTTTTAACCGCCCGTCACCGGCGTGGCTAAATTATTGACGATTTTCTGAGGCATAGCGACAAAGTTGATATTAATACGACGTTTTTGTGCTCATCAGTTGGCACCACTGTCGAGTAGGGGCCTGAAGTATAGCAGATTGCTATAACGGGTGTGAAAACAAAGTTTATGTTTCAATCGTATTTAATGCCTTTAATTAAAACCGTACCATAAAAATATCGAGCATACTGTAGTATTGCGTTTAGTTCGGAAAAAAAGACATAAGTTTCCGAATGATGAAACTGTTTCAAACCACCCGTAGCTCATATTTGCCATATATTAGATATTGCAAAATATTGATACCATTATTCTAATAACAAATAAACCCGTGTAGCTCCCCATAAACAGTAACATTTGAAGATGTTTGGATGTTTGGATATTTGGATGTTTGGATGTTTGTTACCTTATAACGGGGTAACAACTCGATGGATCACGCTGAAATTTGGCATGCAAGTAGACCAAGTCCTGGATTGAAACATAGGATACATTATATCCCGGTAAAGAGTTCCTTTGGGACAATAACGGGAACAACGCGGGCGAAGCCGCGGGAAAATGCTAGTATATTATAAAAATGCGAAAGTTTGTGAAGATGTTTGGATGTTTGTTACCTTATAACGGGGTAACAACTGGATGGATCAAGCTGAAATTTGGCATGCAAGTAGACCAAGTCCTGGATTGAAACATAGGATACATTATATCCCGGTAAAGAGGTCCTTTGGGACAATAACGGGAACAACGTGGGCGAAGCCACGGGAAAATGCTAGTATTATATATTTAACACAATATGTTAGGATATATTTGAAGAAATGAATACAGAACGTTTACATAAAAAAGAAAAGAAAATAATACCTACGCTGTTTCTTTTATCTGCGTCCTATTCCATGTAGACTCTACTGCTTGTCCTAAGCCCGCCACGTTACAGAATAACCCCTTCGTCCCACATCGACGCACACCGTAATTCACCCCCACTTCGTCGCGTGACTTATGGCCGCGATTTATTCTTCTTATTCAGAATATCTTATGGAGATTCATAAATTGAGAGCGATATCTCATCTGGGACAGTGTTGCTACGGATTTTTGTCATATTTCATTCCAGATGTGAATCCTGAGATGCTGGGATAGCATTGTGACGTGTTGGGTTTTTTGTGAGACATGCTTAGGCATACATTTTTCTGATTAAGAGCGCTTTCACATATAAGCGTTTTAGGCGCGCCGCAGCGGCGATGCACAGCGAATCCCTTCTTATTAAGGTAGTTTTCCACCGGCAGGGCGAGACGAGACGAGACGAGGATTGAATTGAAATTTGTATGAAGTTTTCAATCCTCTCCTCGCGCATCGCCGCTGGCGCATCACGCAACTTGATACAAATTTCTCCCGTCTCGCCCTGCCGGTGGAAAACCACCTTTACAGCGGCTGCAGCGCGGCTAAGTCGCAACGCAACACCGGCGCTAGCGACAGCGCGGCTGGATCGTGCTGCACAGTCGCGCTGCAGAAACGCGTTTAACGTGGGGCGAGCACTGTCTTGTCTATGTCTAAGAGCGTTTTCACATATAAGGATTTTAGGCGCGCTACAGCAGCGCTGCACAGCGAAGCCCTTCATATTACAGTGGCTGCAGCGCATCTTTAAGGTCCTTGGTTGTTGGAAATTAGGGATTGCAATCGGTTATTTTAGTATGGAAAAAACTCGAGTTTTAACCGAAACCGAGTTTTTCCCATACGAAAAATAACCGAGTTGCATGCCCTATTATTGGCAATATAATCACCATACAACTTAAGCGCGTGTCGACTAGAGGCTTTGTTCGCTCCTCATTGTTCTGCTCCCCCCTTCCCCTCTCCCGGGATGTCGTATATTTCTTTCCGCCATTGTTTTCGCGCAGATAAGCCGTCACCCTATTTACTTAACGCCATTAAACAAGTTTGCGGTGAAGGGCTTTCCAGTCTAACCTAGAAATTTTAGTAAAATAAAAATAAATAAATAAGTTACACAAAACATTTCTTGTGACATTTGTGTGTTCGCTCTCATCATATCTAGATGGGGCGGGCTATCTTAAGCAACTCATACGGTAATTCTTAAAGGTCGTTTCCCCCCGATTGCTAATATTCAGAAGATTCCGCGTCATTTCAATGGCAGTTTTGGTCGATTTGTAGAGAAAAATTGAAAAATTATATGTCCCGGGCAGGATTCGGACCTGCATCATCTCCTAACAGGCCTCCCAACAGGCGCGTTACCAACTACGTCACCGAAACGTTGGCCAAGTCATTAAATTTTTTAACCAGTCTCTTCCTTTGTGGCGTCATCCTGGGTGACATAATTTTTAAATTTTTCTCTTCTAATAAAATATTTTATGCCACACCTGGCCATAAAGTGGCTTTTTCCGCACGCTGCGCGTACGGACATTAAATGATATACACAACAAGGGAGGTAATAAAGAAAGCCCTCGATCGCATATTTACGTCCCTCGCTTGCAGCTCGGGTCGCAAACTTCTGCGATCTCGGCCTTTCTTTGTATTACCACCCTAGTTGTGTAATGTACTATAGAATTCGTTGGCAACTTGGCAGTCGTTAGGCGGATCTCACACTGCAGCGAAAATCGCGGCGACACGCGACTCAGCGATTTTCAACTTTGTATGTAGAATCATCGATTTGTATAGAAAAATCGCGGGGTGGCGCACACTGGCGCGTAAATCGCGGCGACTCGCAACTACTATACGCAGCTACACGGAAAAAATCGCGGCGACGGGCGATTTCAGTGTGTTCTTCGCCTTAATGCTACAATAAAAAATCAATTTGTAGAGCTTGGCCGGAACTACATAATAACCAAAAGTGCCATTCTAAACAGGCCCTGAATATTTGCCAATGTGTGTATATAATATTTTGTAGAGTAACCTGGACTAGCGTTGAAACCCGGAATCCGTTATTTTCCCTAACAGCTCGTTTTTTGCGGATTTTATCGGAAAAAACTAATAGTTATAAGTTGGTTCCACAAAAACCTGTAATGTACATAGTACAAACATAGTCTTGCTATGCTGTTATACATAGACAGACTACCTCCCAATACCAATATCATACCGAAAAACCAGCGCTCTAATGTCGGCATTTTGCTGAGATGGGACCATTTTGGGCAGGGTAAGGGTATTTTACTTGTGTTTTTCTATTTTACTGTTTTCCTTTTCTGCTGTCACGAATAAATGTATTTTCTTCCTTTCTTTCTTTCTTTCTTATATCTATAGCAAGTTACACAACCGGGCCCTTCCCGGAGTGCACCCCGAGACTGCGGCGGTCCATTAATGGGTCCTTTTCCGTGCGGCCCCGAATCGCTAACCGACTTAATTAACTTCACAATGGAACGGCGCAAAACGCTTTATTTTATTTACGCCACGTAATTGACACAATTTGGACATTGTTTATTATTTGCGATTAATCGCGCTTTGAGATTTGTTTGGGTACAAATTACACTGGTCAGTCAAAGAGTTTTTTCAACCTTTTTGCCAAAAAAGGACGGTTCTCAATTCGTCTGTATGTTTGTTACGCGATTACTTAGGGCTGAACCTAGGCTGACTAGATCTGATTTCTGGTTTTACGGGACAACTGCATTGAAAATACGGGACAGGCCGTTTTTTTTTATTAAAAATCAACATGTTTTTTTTTATTACTATAGTTTGGCATAATCAATTAAATAACCTATACAATTGCTAAATTTCTTAATAATTGACTAAAAAACAATATCTACGTCATTCGATCGATTATGTGTTCACCGCGGTGTGCGAGAAAATAAATATTGTTCGAATAGGTATTTTTATCATTAAACGCCATTGAATCATATTACGAAACAATGTACTGTCCCGTATTGGTTTCGCCAAATTGTGGGACAGTGAAAAATTCGTGACTGAAATACGGGACAACCCGTAAAATACGGGCCACCTGGTCACCCTAGCTGAACCTCAGCGGTTGTCTCATTGCAACCAATCACTTACCACCATCTTTTACATAGTGACTCGTGCATTTCTAATTGAATAAGGTAATTTGAAGTTGGTTATTTTAAAATTATTATTTTTTTAGGGTTCCCTACCTCAAAAAAAACGTTACCTTTATAAGATCACATTATTGTCCGTCTGTCCGTCCTGTCCGTCTGCCAGTCAA
Organism: Eudemis profundana; assembly: GCA_947034925.1. NCBI lineage: Eukaryota > Metazoa > Arthropoda > Insecta > Lepidoptera > Tortricidae > Eudemis > Eudemis profundana. Next base: position 18,855,927 of record OX344805.1, on the reverse strand, counting down.
GACTATTTATCCCGGGAACGCGTACAGGTAGCGAGTTGAAAATAAAACCATAATTATTCTGAAGTCTACAGTGCCTTGAAGCTGTGGAAAAATTAAAACTTCTAAGTTAACATAAAAGGATGGTAGGTACGGCCGTTTATGTCGCAAAAAAACGCATATTTCGACACTCACGTAAACTACAATTTATAGGGTACTTTCCATTGACCTAGAACTATGAAATTCTACAAGTTATACCGTTATACACTACAAATAGGGAAAAATCTGAATACTATATTAAATACTATATTATATTAAGAATAACATTTGTAATTAAATCATTAAAAATAGTCTTTATTTAAAGTATTTCTACGGAACCCTCGATTGTCGACTCCGACTCGCACTTGTCCGATTTTTTTTACAATTTGAAGCTCTTATTTATATTATAAAGGTCACGCCGGAGACGTGAGGAATTACAGCACATGGTTATTAATTAGATATATGAATATTCATATTAGGAGCCAACAGAATCACTAACGCTTTCTCATTAAGGCTTCAAGCAGATTGGTTTGTCTGTCCGTTGTCTGTCAAATGGCTGTGTTTTTTAAAAACGGAATTATTTTTTTTAGAATCAAAAATTGTAATAAAGATTGTGGTGTATTCGCATTAAACATTTTTTTTTGTGTTTTCTTTTTTTCTATATTTTGTAACTTTTTGCTGTCTTAAATAATAGTATTTTATGCCACACCTGGCTATAAAGTGGCTTTTGGCTGCGCGTACGGAAAAAGCCGCTTTCTGGCCAAGTGTAGACATACAATGATGTACAAAACACGGGAGGTAATAAAGAAAGCCCTCGATCGCATATTTACGTCCCTCGCTTGCAGCTCGGGCCACAAACTTCTGCGATCTCGGCTTTTCTTTATATTACCACCCTAGTTGTGTAATGTACTATTATGCAACAGTTATATATAGTAGGGTCAAAATACGCGAATGGCCTGAGTACGAGCCGCCGTGGCGGCGAGTATCGCTAATAGAGACGCCATGAGCGTTCATTGACTGAATTATACAATGTTGCATACAATACTTTTTCTACGACTAGGTGTTAAAATATAAAATTAAACAAGGCAAATATGACATATGACTGACAATATAATAAGTATGTGTCTATATGGTAAACTTTGTTTTTAATTTGACGTATAGCGCTAGTCACACGCAGTGACGATATTAAAAATGCTTTTTTTTATGCAGGCATCAATGAATTTAGTTCGGTAAGTTTTGTTTTTCATAACAATACCGCATGAATTTATTTGTTTTTTAAGTTGGTAGTATTGCGTTTTTATTGTAAAGTTAGTATTGATCGCTTAATCCTTGACCTAAGTTTAACCTAGATTTAGAAGTCTGTGGCAGCTAGCAGTATCTTTTTGCGACTTTAATGACACAAGTGCTGTTATGGGGAATAGAGTACATACTTCTCTGAACTCATATTATGTATGTTCTTATATTAATTGTAGTGTCTACGTAATGTGTATTGACAGATTGGTAATGTATATATTATATATAAATAAATGTATAAGGACGGTTGGTGGGAAGCTTCCGAGTGTCAGTGTCAAACTACACGTAGAGCAAGATGGTCGCTGTCAATCAACCGGCCCGGGTACGGATACAAACTGTGTTTCATTCCTTTATTCCTGATATCCTTAGTGCTGAACGCCACAATGGCGACGAGGATGAATTTGTGAGTAAATTACGTGCAGAAAAATGATAGCAAACAAATCAGTGATCAATAGGTTATAATAGTAAATGAGACCATCGTATGCCAACGACAAACATTTAAATGCTTTGTTCAAGATAAGTACCTACATAGAGGAGATTGATGCATTCGTATTTAGTAAGTAAAAGACTCGACAAACCTCGACGCGTAAGGTTATGCGCTAACTTATTGTTAGATTAAGTCTTTGTAATAAAATCACAAGCAAGCGTTGAAAACAATGGAGGGTAAATGATAATCTAACTAGTTTTATGGTGTCAAAACAATAAGTGCTAACATATTTCCTTATTTTAAACAAATAAAGATTATGATTGATTTTGACATTTTAAGATATTTAAAGACATGGAAATAAATATATAGATTTATTTACTAGCAACCTTGGGAGAAAAACCCGACTTTAGAATGATTTATTTTTATTAGATCAAATTATCCTATTCTTACAGATACGTGACTCTGTTACATTTTGACGTTCTATTTTCACATAGAAGAAGTACAGTGTGTGAAGATGGTTGGATGTTTGGGTATTTGGAGGTTGTTAATAAATTCTAGTGATTGAAAATATCGCGATGTGCTAAAAAATTGTCTTGAGACAAATATCCGTTAACTTTAGTAATTCGGAAGTTTCCGTATAGTACAATTTGTTTGATTTTTTAATTTGGTAATCAAGAAAGTGTCCTTTGGAGTCATTATGATCTCAGTGGTGATCGGGTATATCGCATAGAATCACCGGGTTGGATTTATGTCCAGTACTACGGTGATAGCCGGACGAAAGAGGTACTTACCTTGATATTTTAGTTTTGAAAAATGTTTGGTTGTAATGGGTACTTGAACTCTAGTTAGTGAATTTTATTTTGATATAGAAAATGAGAAAGGAACGTTTAGATAAAGTTCACCCCAAATTCAAAGGTCCATTTGATGTCACAAAGTGGTGTTTTGTTTTGAAAGTACTAAACTCTAGATACACCTATAAGTACGCACACGATAGGCTGCGGGAAATGCCTGAAAGCCAAATACCTATTGACATTACTGTAGAAAAGGAAAATCGGGATGATAATTGAAACAATAATATTGTTTTATGATTTTTATCAGTTGCTGAGTTAGAGATGGTGCTTGGTTCGGTTGGTCGACTATACTAGAGGCTAGATCGTAGCTGTAGCTTGGTAGAAGTCGGTGTCTGCTCTTGAGTAGTCCGTGAGCGCGCAGTGCGCGGCTAGCCCTAGTGGAGGTCGGGTCTACCGCAGACCGGAGTGTAGGCCAGGGGGATGCGCGGCGATCCATTTGTTGGATGCGCGTAATAGCAAGCATGTGACTTGCTGTGTAGGCTTAATTGCCATAGGCCACGAACAAGTTGCCAGTCTCTTACTTAACTAATCATTGCTGTATTGGTACATAAGTCTTAGATTAATTGTGATCTCCGAACATAAGAGAGGCACTTGCACTGCGAGACAGTCAACACCGTGAAATATAGTCACAAATAATAGTTTTGAATTGTCAGAAAAACTTTAAAGGTTTACATTTGAGATTAACAATGAAAAAAAAAAGAAAAAAGGGGAGCGTGGCTCCACGAAGTGGTTGTGTCCCTACATTAAGTTGTAAATCCACAAAGGAGCTTGACTCCACAAAGGAGCGAGGCTCCACAGAGGGTTTGTGTCCCTACATTAAGTTGTGAATCCACAAAGGAGCTTGACTCCACAAAGGAGCGTGACTCCACAAAGGGTTTGTGTCCCTACATTAAGTTGTGAATCCACAAAGGAGCTTGACTCCACAAAGGAGCGAGGCTCCACAAAGGGTTTGTGTCCCTACATTAAATTGTGAATCCACAAAGGAGCTTGACTCCACAAAGGAGCGTGACTCCACAAAGGGTTTGTGTCCCTACATTAAGTTGTGAATCCACAAAGGAGCTTGACTCCACAAAGGAGCGAGGCTCCACAAAGGGTTATGCCCTTGACGTTGATGACGTGGATGACGTGGATGACGTGGATGACGTGGATGACGTTGATGACGTGGATGACGTTGATGACGTGGATGACGTGGATGACGTTGATGACGTGGATGGCGTTGATGACGTGGATGACGTTGATGACGTGGATGACGTGGATGACGTAGATGACGTGGATGACGTAGATGACGTGGATGACGTAGATGACGTGGATGACGTTGATGACGTGGATGACGTTGATGACGTGGATGACGTGGATGAGGTGGATGACGTTGATGATGATGATGACGATGATGACGATGATGATGATGATGATGACGATGATGATGATGATGACGATGAAGATGATGATGATGATGAGGGCTGTGATGACGATGATGATGATGACGAAGATGACGATGATGACGATGATAACGATGATGACGATGATGACGATGATGACGATGATGATGATGTTGATGATGATGATGATGATGATGATGATGATGATGATGATGATCACGATTATTATTTATGATTTATTGATGAATTTATTGTAAGATTTACAAAATCACTGGAATCTAATTAATGGCAGTATTTCAAACATTAACGTAAATGAACCAGATTTGCCTAAAAAGTGAGTTAAAAAAAAAACGACATATATTACGATGACGCGTTGTCTACATAGTATTATGATTATTATATTTAGTCAAAGTCTGCTTAAATCAATTTAAATGTAATAATACTTAATCATTACTCAGGCAGGCCGCGCTCATCAGTAAAGCATATAAGTCAGTTCTTATAAATATAATAACTTAAAAGAATTGACTGGAAATGTTCAGTAGCTTATTGATATAATTATTATTGCTAAAATACCAGTCATTATAACTTTATTAGCCTTCAATTTAAGATGCATTATTAATGCAATATACCTACATAAACAACTAGAAAACATATCTGTTTCTGTAACAGCTTGATATCACAATGAGTGAAAGCGCTAGGCGCGACGCGATACAAGTCCGTACTCGTTGTTTCAAGAGTTAAGAGGTTTATAAAAGGCAAGGCACAAAGTCTGACCTGTAGGTAATTCAACTTGCAGTGATGCATTCTAGACAGGGAAAATTAGTCTTCTTAACCTACCCCGAAATAACGAGAGCTCAAAGCAGGGACTGCATAACCGAAAAATGAAGGTAGCGTTTGAAAGCGGTATGACGTCATACCGTTTGTTTCGGTATGATTTCGGTAGCGCAGCCGAAATGATATGGTATCGAAATAACGGTACGGTAATTTTCTTTCGGTACCTTAACCGTTTTAAAAAGGTACCGTTTGAGATTTATGTGTGTGCTGCCGAGCGTCGTCAAACAATCAGCGCTTAGTTAGATATTGTTCAGTTCGGCACATTTTTTACTTATTCACTGTTTATTTGACGGCTTTATTTTATCGCCGCGCGCGCGCGCCGCTTGCTATCAAGAGCGTGAGCTTGGATCAAGATCGAGCAAAGCAAGTATCTACCTACCTACATCGTAAAATATGAGAGCGAAAAATGTCGTGTGAATGTCATGTAATAATATAGGTTGGGTACCGTAATAATAAAGGTATAAGTACCGCTTTCAACATTAGCGGTACGTAGCGGCATAAAGCGGTACAGGAACAAACTATTTCAACCGATATAGTCTACCTTTATTTCATTACGGTACCGATATTCTATAGCGGTACCGTACCGCTTATAACGTAACGAAAACAGTCCCTGGCTCAAAGGCAATTTTATGATAAGAAATGACAACCTAAACAGTACTTACCTATACACTTGTTACTAATGCTATTTATGTACCTACTATTTAAGATAGCATAAATAATCAGTAATAAAAAAAAAATATATATATACATATATACTAAAACTAGAGTAAATAATTCAATATGAGGTTGTTCAGTTTCAGTTACGTCACGATAAATGATAATAGGGAATAATTTAATATACGCTAGGTGACCTTGAACCAAAGTTAGTTCAATAAGTGGTCTAAGGTCTCAGACACTTTTAATATCAGAAAACCATGAAAATGTTTTGTTTCATGAAATCTCAGGAAATAAACATATTATTAATGAGTAAACGATATACAAAAAGAGTGTTTTCTGAACGATATGTAAAATTGTTGGGATGGAGACCGCTGGGCGAGTAAAGTAAAAGCAAACTTGACAATATACTAATTTTAATGAAGGAGCTTACAATTATTATTGATGACCGTACGTGCTAACAGATTTATAGTAGAAGAGGCTGGTCATATACCAGCTTAGGTTTATATAGACCCTGTGTGAGCGACATCTATTAAGATCTACCATAACAATCTTCAGACTTAACCAGTAAAGCTAATGAACCAGGTAGATAGTTTGGAAAAGCTCCGATAGGGGTCGCTACTGTTCCCATACAAACAGTCTACACCTACCAGGACATAGTGGAAATCAGCTTAAATTGGTAATATAGAAAGCAGCCCAAATGGCGCCACATAGCTTGGAACTATCTATCTAGTTATATTATCCTAGATATTTATGTTACTCGTTAACAATAATTGCACCTTGCGATATTGTGTTACTTCTATTCAATAACAAAATAAGAATAAATAACAATAAAGCTAAGAATACATTAAGCTATATTACTTATTAGTGATTAATTATTTTGAACAAGCGGTAAATTTAAATGTCGCACTTACAATATCTCTGTTTACCCCAAGGGTAGATTAGGGGAGAATGCGTACTTTCTTGTATTCGGAAATTAAGTTTAAAGAATAATGATAATAAATTATATCTATGTAATAAGGGCCCTAGTGGCATGGTGCCATAGATGCTGGCAGCATTTTCTTGTCGTAACGCGATGCTGACACTGTCTGATACCTTGTGAGATAGTCTAATGATATAGTTATAGCACTATAATGTTTTGGGTCAAAAGATTTTCAATATTTTTGTTGTTATTGTGATTAATTTAGCAGGAAACTTTTCCAAAGTATTAATTGACGGTTCAAAATGGATTGTCCCACTGGGGAAAATTACATGCAAGTAAAATCACCTAAATTAGTGAACATGGACTACATGTCCCAGATGAAGACACACAAATTGGAAACGTAAAATTGAGGAAAAAGAAGGAAGGAAAGCACGAGAATCATATTGAGAGTAATCAGGACCAATATTAACATTTGAGAAAACTAAATAAATTTCAATAAATATTTTATTCCGTCTGAAATACATGGATATAAATTAGAAAATACATAGTATCAGATGGAATTAAAAGATTAGTAAGTGAACATTCACCACATATAAAACTTACAATACGCATGGATCAGAGCCAGATTACAAGTGACGTAACAACATGCAAGTCTACAGTATACAAGACCCCGCCGACGAGGGCGACCTCCTCGCGACACCATAACATAAGGGCCCGCGACCCGATTTGCCCCAGGATCCGAATATCCTGGATTAAATTCACTCCGACCATGGTCGGGCTCAGCTAAGTTTCTTGTCGGAGTCTTCTTAGCTGGGCTAGGGGTAGCGAACCGACAACTAAAACTCCCATTAGCTCGACATAAATTATCTTAGTAAGAATGGGTAACGTATTCATCAATATGTACAGTAAATAACAAAATAAAACAAAATCTGTTAATGTGATAATAAACCTAATTATAAATACCTGCCTGTAAAATAAACACTTGGAAAAAAGGGAGAGATGTAGTGTCTACGTAATGTGTATTGACAGATTGGTAATGTATATATTATATATAAATAAATGTATAAGGACGGTTGGTGGGAAGCTTCCGAGTGTCAGTGTCAAACTACACGTAGAGCAAGATGGTCGCTGTCAATCAACCGGCCCGGGTACGGATACAAACTGTGTTTCATTCCTTTATTCCTGATATCCTTAGTGCTGAACGCCACATTAATGTTCGTGACTAAGTAAAAGACAGATAAAAGTACAGGAGTAGAAAAACATTTTTTTGTTTTCTTTTTTCTATATTTTGTAACTTTTTGCTGCCATAAATAACTGTATTTTCTTTCTTCTTTCTTTCTTTCAAACATTCTAAAAACACAGAAAGAGACCATTCAAAACAACCATTCCGTTCAATAATGTAAAGTTTTATTCCATCTCATAAAAATCTTGCGTTCTTTCAAGCACATCGCACATTTCGCTCTCTACGATTATTTCACGCCATTAAAACGTACAAATGGGGGAATCCCCGGGATTTATAGGTACAATAAGTACCGACCGAATTCCTCGGTGCATAACGAATGCATCTAAACACAGTAATACGCAGCGTAAGGTCTCAAGTGATCAAAACACCCTGTTTAAATCCGCCATTTTGTGCTGCACGGCGCAGTAAGATGGCGGCAAATGGGATTGCAAACGCCGGAATAATGTATGTAACGCTAATTGTCTACATAAACTATTTCACTCTGAGAACATAATTATTTGACAGTGTAACATCTTGAGTGGTGCATAGGATTTGCTGTCATACCCATTTATAATACTGCTCCTAATCTTGGTTTCTGTACGATAATTCAGAAACTTGCCTTAAATTCCACCTAGATGGCGCTAAAAGGTTGTACATAAGTCAAATGCACGTGAGCGTTTTCCACTATGCAAAATGGTGATGTAATGAAAAAAAAAATTGGGACACTTTTTTTTTACGTATAAGGTTCGAAAGTACTAACGACTCTGAGCCAAAAAACCTCACAAGTCCATATTTTGAGAAAGTAGCTACCCCGGTATTTTTTTTGGAAAAAGCTCACGTACGGTCACGGACTTTCATCGTTAAGCCATTCAGGGTTCAGTCTAATCTTGTCGTGTAATATATAATCTATGACACGACTATTATAAGTTGAACCCTAAACGGCTCAACAATTAAAGTCCACATTTTAAAGTGTACATTTGTGTTAATATCTCGGAGAGAATGTGCCAGCCACCAACGCCGCCAGTAATCATTCGGTATGTAATAGACAACATATACACCACTGCAGGTGACTTACTTGATTTGAATTGAGGTCCAAGGTTGTGTGTATATTTTGAGTATATCAGCCACTCACTAAAATGCCATTACTGTTTCATAGTTACATAATGGTGTAAAGAAAGTAATACTAGCATGAACTATTGATAAAATCAATCCCTGCCATTAATAGCGCTTTCGTTAATTTGAAAACACAACTCCCATCAACGTTCCTTGCAAAGTTATTTGCTTGAACAGTAATGACAATAAACGCCGCAGGTGCCAGAGTGCCGCGATAGAAACCCGTGAACACATTAGTAGAAGGAAGACATTGCCAAATGCAACTGCATGCATTACGGGTAATATCTCGGAAATAATAATGTGCCAGTATCTAACGCCTTAATAGTTAGACTCGGAGGCAGAGAAGAAATTTAATGTTTATCTGATTGTGTTATGAAAATGTTCCATTTCTCTATTATTTACGTCTAGAGTCTGTGCGGAAAGAGAATAGGCGTGGCGAAAAACGGAACTAACGTAACCAGTATGGCCACAGAACAGAAAATACGGCACATACGGTACAAAAGCATTACAGCGCCTCCCAAAATTAATCCTATTCTCTTTCCGCACAGACTCTACTTACAGTACCTAACAAATCTCAACGTCCGGCATCACGGAGCGGTAGCGGAAGGAGCGTAAACTAGCAAAAAATCATAGAAAGATATCTGAAACCCACAAGTGTAGTTTGGTTTTCATTCATAGTTTTTTAAATTAGTAAATTTAAAGGCAGGGTTGCCAGGGTTAGGGCAACACAACACAACAAAACAACAAACAAAATTTTAACCTTGTTCCTTTGTGTAATGGAAGCTAACCATGTAAATTGCGTGTTAACTAAATCAACATTTTGTTATATAATAGTATATTACACAACTAGGGTGGTAATAGAAAGAAAGGCCGAGATCGCAGAAGTCTACGGCCCGAGCTGCAAGCGAGGGACGTAAATATGCGATCGAGGGCTTTTTTTATTACCTCCCGTGTTATGTACATAATTTTATGTCTACACTTGGCCAGAAAGCGGCTTTTTCCGCACGCTGCGCGTGCACTTTATGGCCAGGTGTGGCATAAATCCCTTAACTGCGGACATTTTATTTTTTGAAACCAACCCATTTATTTACACACAGATAAAATGAATTGTGGCGAACCGCGGTACTGCCGACAATCAGTGGTGTAAATTCCAGTCAATACCAGTATTATTGACCACAAACTAATTTTTATGTTCGATTTTACACTGAATTATAATTTATAAGTACTTACCTATTTATCAATGTTTTTACTATGATCTTTCACATAAAGCGTTTGTTCAAATACCTATCAAAATTTAGATTCACAATTTTTCTTTGAAAAGAAAAATCCCCAAATACGCCAGCACCTGGGCAAAAGTAAAAGCTAGTTCAGAATAATTTCAAATTTTTGGCAGTTTATTACAACGGGAGCATACCTAAAATTTTCCAATTTAAAAAATCTGTAAAAAAAATAATAAAAAAGAGATAGCTGTATGTGGGTTTTCTATATTAATACTCGGAGTAAGATAAGTATGTGTCAAAAACGCTATTTTGCCGACTGTACATTTTCGTGTTTCGTCAGCGAATATACACAAGCATGCTAAATTTTAGCTCAATCGGATACCAGTAGGCTTATGATGCTACGCTTTGTCACGCGATAAATAAATAATAAAGCATCCGTCACTCTCACACACTATTTGTCAGAACGTGACGGATGCTTTATCATTTATCTATCGCGTGACAAAGCGTTAGCATCATAAGCCTACAGGATGGGCTTGAAGTATAGTTCGCAAATTTTGAAACCACAACATACATACGAGCTTATACGAACGTTGTAAGTTAAAATATAAGCTTGTAAAAACACACGTATGGAGTCGCGGGCACAACTACCACAGTATTTTTTCAGTAATGTATTTTTTGCGGGTACGTTCACGACAAAGTTTGTCAAATACCAATATTGTAGCGTCAAAAATACTGTATAGGTATTCCCAAACAACCCTCAGGGCGAGTGAATAAAGCGTAGTTTAGTTGAGTTCATACCAAAAAGGGCTTAAGTTTAGTGTGGACAATGAGAACAGGTCCGTTTTTGAACTAGGAGCTTGTTCGTTGTAAACTTCAGTTTCGGGTTGCGAATATTCGATGGAACTGCTATTGAGCAGTCGCTGCGGTTAGCGTTCGAATTTTGCCACTACTATTTATATGAACAATATCATTCTGTAAAAATGTACAAGTTGCTTGCGAGTCGGGGCACAGTATAATAAGTAATAGTAGGTACAGAAGTCTCCCTAACATAACTGTCGTTCCGGCCCGACCGTCGGACGGAACGCATCCCATCCGACCGTCTCTCTCTATCGCATAACGCGTACTAACGCCTGCTCTTTCTGGTCGCTGGCTAAGGCACCCTACAGGGGGCCTTAAGCCCACGGACAGACGGACAGACAGACAGACAGACAGACGGACGGACAACAAAGTCGCCGCCGCAGTTTTTTTCCTTTTGAGGTACGGAACCCTAAAAGCGATGTATAAGTTGGTAGAGAGTGTGCGGAAAGAGAATAGGCGTGGCGAAAAACGGAACTAACCTAACCAGTACGGCATTTTTTTTTTGCAAATTGCAAATTACAGCGCTCCCCTATCTAAATCCTATTCTCTTTCCGCACAGACTCTAGTATTTGTCGCACGACATAGAGTTTTTGGTACACTTGTGCTAGAAGTGCAGATTTCTTTTCTGTACAGAATGAGAATTCGTGGTAGTGTCGGGAGTTAGCACCGCATTAGGTACAAGACAGGGGCTCGTTAGTCGAACAAATAGTTGCGCCAACTTTATAATCAGCGGTCACTCACATATTAATCACGTTGGCCGCTCGGCCAGTTTTTGAGCTAATTGGACTGTTTGGCGATTGCCGGCTGAAGTTATATTAAATTTGGCGTTAGTGCTAGCTTTTGTGGTCTAGCGGTTTGACGTTTCAATATCCAGTATAGAATTGAAGGAATTCTCAGGAGAAGCTCGAGATGTTGACAGTCCGGCGTCCGTCGATGGAATGAGGCAGGCGCCTTTTTTTTTTCGGTCGTCGGACCGGGTGGTCGGTCGTGGCGTTCCCTGGGGTCAAATCAGGTCGCTAGCCGGACCACCCCGAGTGGGGTCGGACTGGGTGGGAGCCGGGGGGTGCCTGGGGTCGAAACAGGTCACCATGTCCTGGACCACCTCGATAGGATCGGACTAGGCAGGCGCCCTCTTGGCCGGCAATATTTATAGGCAAGCTACACCCCCCACTGTGCAAGTGTAAGTGAGGTGCAAACATATGTAACAAAGGTGATGACGCAACATTCACAGCGTGTCATTACAAATGTTCCTCTTCAGGGTGTCCCAAGAAGTAGTGATATACGGAAGCTGGGAGGTAGAGGACCTAGAGGGCTATCTGAATCGCCCCCATGTATGTTTCGCGATTTTTCGTATTTTCAGAGTTATGACTTTTTTTTTGATTTTTCACCTACGGTGAGATTTTTATTTATGGTGACGTGAATTATTGCGGTAGATGTTTGATTTTATTTGTGTGCTAAGCTGATAGATAGGCCAATTCAGTATGGTAACATTTACTATCGTTAGATCTTTGAATGGAATAATAAAAATAAAAAAAATGCCAAGAAAGATAAAATACATACCGGGTACCAGATCAGGCCGTATAGCCACTATGCCGGATCCTGATGTAGTAGATGCAGTTGTTGAAGATTCAAAGATCTAACGATATTAAATGTTACCATACTGAATTGTATCTATCAGCTTAGCACACAAAAAAAATCAAGTATCTACCGCAATAATTCACGTCACCATAAATAAAAATCTCATCGTACTCGGCGATAGGTGAAAAATTAAAAAAAAAAAGTAATAACTCTGAACATACATGGGGGTGATTCAGATAGCCCTCTAGGTCCTCTACCTCCCAGCTTCCGTATATCACTACTTCTTGGGACACCCTGTGTAAGTATCAACCAGTCTAGCCAGTTAGGTTGTTTATGAAAATATCCTTTCAATTGCAATTTAATGTTTAAGTAATGATTTTGCGTTGCGTTGAAACGCAAAATAAAATCCCAAAACATTGTGTTGAACAAAGAATTGTGCCGAATAAAATATGGTGCTGTGTTCAATATAAACAATAAGTAGTGAATACTGGCTTACGGCTGAACATGAGATGGTAATGTCCCAATTTCGAATCCCAGTAATCGCCATGTAGGTAGGTACAAGGTGCTAATGAGATTTTCTATGTTTAATAATGTGGATATAAATAATACTGACGGGGGAAAAATATTGAGGCAACGTAAGCATGTATGAAAATATATGTAACCGTCGGTCTAGTGTTTCTGTCGAATAGGTTACGGGGAGGTCAGATATCAGTCTCTCGAAGGTAACAATCTGACTTAACAAATTCGGGATTACGATCAATACGAATGAGATGGGGAAAAGCGCTAGGGTTAGGGTTGCCAGATTCAGGCATGTCATTTCCGGGACAATCTGAAGACACCCCCCGTAGAATTCAGCACCGCTCTTGGTAAAAAAATCAACACATTTATTTATAAATATACGAGTATTCAATTTGGTATGAAACATAACAACATTAGATCTTATCATAAGTCATTTATTTATTTATTTATTTGTAAATACATGTTAACATGACATTACAGTAAAAAAACCAATGCGTCATGAAACGTAAGAATAATATATCTATTTTGGCGACGAAACGGCGTGGCCCCGTTGCATCGTCGTCTCCGGTGTAGGATCCCAACACACATCGTATCTACTCGTAACAAAATAAAAAAAATAAAAGTAGTAGATGCTCGAAATCCGAGACAATCACGGGTAATTCCGGGACACGGGACAAGAACGGTAATTCTAGGACAATCCCGATTTTCCCGGGCATCTGGCAACCCTAGCTAGGGTCGAAATAGTAGAAATACCCGAATTGTTCATTCTTTTCAAGACCATGTCGTTTTATCATTATTTTTACCGAAAACATTTCCCAAATGATATGGAAACTATGTTTGGTGTGCGGGGCATATCTATAGGTAAAACTATATAAATAAATAAAACCTAAATATACTCATCAAGCAAGAGTTACAGGTAACATTTTTGCAACGTACATATCTCTACATAGATACCTGTATACTACATAGGGTATCACTGCTCCAATCTAGTGTATAGAAAACAAACATTGTTCCGTCAATTTTACCCCGTGGAACGTTGGCGTCGATACGAAACGACGAATTGCAACAGATATGCGTGTGAGTTACACTGTTTTGGATTGGAGAGGCGCGGGCTGGAACCGCGCAATTTCCCGCTCCGCTGTTCACGAGTAGGCACGGGACACAGCCATTAATATTGCACCAAATAACACAGGTATCACATACGTACCATAATGTGTCGACCAAAACTGACCCACGTCATCCTGAAAAGAGTAGGCTAAACGTTGAGCAAAACATTGATTTAAAATTTCACGATTTACACCGGTTCAATCCGATTCAGTTCCGGTGTCCGGTTTAGAAACTACAATAAATGCGCAATTTTTTACGTCATGTGCCAGGTTGTGTTGGTAATAGTACATTACGCAACTAGGGTGGTAATATAAAGAAAGGCCGAAATCGCAGCAGTTTGCGGCCCGAGCTGCAAGGGCTTTCTTTATTACCTCCCGTGTTGTGTACATCATTTTATGTCAACACTTGGCCAGAAAGCGGCTTTGTCCGTAAGCGCAGCGTGCGGAAAAAGCCACTCTATGGCCAGGTGTGGCATAAATTTTATTTTCACCTGGATCGAAATCAGTTTGAAATTTGGAAAAATCTGAAAATATTTTTTTGAAATTCTACTGTGGCCACACCATAAAGAAATTAACAGAAATAGGAATTTCGTTCAATAGCATAGTTATTTGGCTACCCATATCAAAAACCAGTCAAGTGCGAGTCGGAGTCGCGCACCGAGGGTTCCGTATAAACTCATAAGTAGACCAACCTTACGTACGACTAACAGCAACCCTGCCTTAAACCCATTTTAGCCCTATTAAACCAGGAAAAATCTTAACAGCGCGATGCAGCGTATGCTACAGCGACATCTATTGATACTAAATAGCGCGTAAATTTTACTTGTAATTTAAATTTAAACGTTACTTTTTGTTATTGGCTAATTGAAATAATTGTTTGTCAACTAAGTTAGTTCTCATGTATCATTTTTCATGAAGGAATCATGTTTTGAAGCACACAGTTGTGTATTAAATTAATATTGCTGCCACAATCTACCTTATTTTAGATTTGTGTACCTATATGGCGCTAGTGGTATTTCATTTTTATGGTATTTACTAGTGTCAAATTTCCTAACATACTCCTATTATAGAGTTTTTAATAATTATTGTTACTTTATGTTTTTTTCCCGATTCCTGATGAGTGATCATTGTATTTAATAGACATTTTTTATGTAATCTAAAATAAACCATCGCTTAGTTTTGCTACTCTCCGCTAGATGGCTCTCGTAGGGAGGGTAGAAGTAGTATGTTAAGATTTTTGTAAATTTAAAAAAAAGTATTCAAGTTAAGAAGAGAAAATATCGTCTTCCTAATAATAATAATAATCCTAATAAGTAGATACATGAATAGTTCAAGAAAAACTGTATGGCGATTAGTTTAGTAGGAGCAAATAAGTATGTGTTATGATTTTTGCAAATTTCTCAAAAACGGTGCAAGTGAGGAAAACCGTTATTTTTTTCCTGTAATATTTAGGACGACATTAATAATTGGTAATTATGACACATTTTTCTGATCAGTAACTTCGGAGATAATAGGGGGGGAATGGTATTTTTTTAAACTTTTTTCGCCATAAATCAAAAACTATTTATGTAAGAAAAAATAAAAACGGTATTTTAATCTACAAATTAAGTTCTTTCATTTGATACCCCACTCGATATATTAGCCTTACTTTCAATTTTCAAAATCCCATTACGGAGCCCTTTAAAAAAAAAAGTAAAAAAGTTACAAGACTTTTTTTATGTCCAATAAGCTCGGGTTAGCTACTTTTAACAGTATTCCAAATTTCAAACCGATAGCAGCAGTAGTTCCTGAGATATCTGGCTGTGACAGACGGACAGACAGACAGAGTCGCACCATAAGGGTTCCTTTTTTACCATTTTGGTACGGAACCCTAAAAATAAATTTGAAAATACTCGATATTTTAATCATGACACTCAAATAACCGAGTCACGGGTTTTGCAAAAATCGTCAATATCTCGAAAACTAAGAGATTTTTACTGAAGTCAAATTTATTTAATCTGGTGTGTTATAAGCTGGTCTATCAGCCCTTTTCGTATCGACGTTGGTTTTAGGGACATCCTGTATACAGGGTGGCCCATTTCGATCGGTCAGTATGGGAAAGTCTGAAACTATAAGACATACGAAGATCTGTTCTTAGGAACCATGCCATCGATTTTAGGAAGAAGAAAAACTACATACATATATTTGAAAAAAAAAAAACTTTAACAGGGTATCGAACCCGGTCATTTTGGAAAATAAAACTTAATTGAATTAAAGATATTAAATACAATGGATTTTATTCGTTTTAGATATCGTGTTTCCTAGTATCATTATTAAGCGTGTGAAAAACTGCAAGAAAACCAATAATACAATTACATTTTCATTGTCCTATATTTGTTCTGCGGCAGCAATGGGAATGTTTGCTTAAAAAGTGCTATAAAAGTGTTATAAAAGCTATTAAGGCCACTTATTGCTGCTATCGCCCGCCATTCCTGCGCTGTACTTACAGCATGGAATGGACGATAATGCACGAAACAAATGTGCCCTACATTCGCTCCATTTCCATCTTTCAGGAAAAAATCAGCGTCTTAAAATTATCTCTACTCGAAAATGCTGGACTTTGCCAAGAAATGGAAAAGCTAGAAAAGTAAAATTGACTTTTCTCAAACATGGCATGAAATGTTGACATTACGTGCCTAAAAATAGGCCGCAAAGTACCTCGTTTCCGGTGCGGCTTGACACTTGCACACGTAATGGAATTTCATACTTACATGTATTTTTTTTAATTTCCATTCCACATTTATTTGGGCCACAGCACCACGGCATTCAGCCATTAAAAAAATATAAAAAAGGATTTTTGCTATATTTTGCAGTTTTATTTATTTAAAATTGACATGAACATAACAAATAACACATTATATACCATTTCCAATTATTATAAATTGCAAACTAAACCACAAGAATACACATTTAAAATATTTCATCTAAATATTCGCGGTAAAAATGTAAACTGAAACAGCTTTCGGTTGTATATGGTTTCCGAACGTGACCTGACATTTGCATTGTCTATGGATATAATATGTCACTAACGTCACTTTCTGATAGAAAGTTTCTGATAAAATAATATTTAGGGTAAGTAAGGATATTAGTAAGTTTATTTATTTCATTGCATATTTGAGAAAAGCACTATACATACCTCGGCGGGAAATGGGGCTGCCGGCCTCGTAACTATCTGGCCTCGCTTCGCTCGGCCAGCTATATGTACTCGGCCTGCAACCCCTCACTTCCCGGCCTCTGCAGTAATGTACTATTCCTAACATTCTTCTTCTTATCTTGGTATTAGGGGTGCCAGTGCACATGCTGAGTGGCCTCATTTTTGGATACACCTCAATATTGTACACGCTTCCATAGATCTTCTTAGTGCAACTTATTCTGTTCAATATTGTGGTAATGGTAATTGATCCAAATAAAAATTCATTCTTTCTTTCTATTATCACAATGAAGGACGTGTAGTGCCTAATTAAAATTTAAAGATCGGATCTTGGGTGCAAGTTGAGATAAGTATATGACTTCAAACGTTATACAGAAACATGAATGTTCCTCGGGATTTATGGAATGGATATTATTGTAGATAGATTTTTTTTGTTACTTGCATCTATAGTAATCATTCATTCCCGGAATCCTGAGGAACATCCATGTTTCTGTATAACGTTTGATTGAAGTTATATACCCTAAATTGCACCCCAGATCCTAACACTGTTAATCATAAAACCTATTGTAAATAACGGTTTTAAATAAGTAAATTTCTTTGTACTAATTTAATATTGGTGTTTTTAGTATTGCAATGTAATAATAAAATCAAGCCACTTCTGTGTTATTCATAGGTCTACGGTAAAAAAACGTCATTTTGGCAGGTGATCCACACTAGTTACTGTTTTAGACTGTTAAGTGCACACTCCGATAATTGAATATGCAGCAATGTATCTGGTGTTATTTGCATTTCCGATCTCTCCCAATGGATGTCGAGAATTGCCGAGGGTCAAAGTAGAAATAATCGTACTGTACGTCGAGGTTTATCGTACCTCACCTTCGGATATCATGCATACCCTGCGTCTCAATTAAGTTGTATGCCAACGAGCTAAACTTAAATGTATTAAATAACCTCTCGCCGTCAACTTCCATTTCCCTCTTACATGACGGTTATACAGCTTCCTCAGGCGCTGCACTTTAGAGGTATTTATATCGTGTAAAACTTTGTCGAGTTTGTTATTGCGGCAGCTCTATTCCATGGCTCTATTTCATAGCTCCATTTCAGAGCTTGGTAGAAAATATTACATATTGTTTTCAGACGATTATTACATTTCCTCTGCCAATTTAAATTGTAGTACATAATTATATAGTTGAATTCGGCCACTTGACGCACTTTTGTAGTTCGCATTCGCTCGATGGGAAATCTACCTAATCACTAATGGGGATGTTGACTAATATTAAATTTTACAACATAATATAGTCACATGGATTGGAAAATACTAAATTATCATAACACAGAAGAAATAAATAAAAAATATATAAAAAATGTAATGTTATCATTATCAGACTACAAAGTTTTAAAAAGAATTGATATTTTTTTATCTCACACACAGAATTTTGTCTTACAGAAAAATTAAAGTCAATTTCGGAATGCTTAAATAATACTGAAAAAATAAATGTACAACAACTATGTGCTTAAACTCACTTTTTCGTGCATGGCAAAATGCTATTTTTTTCATACAGACTTAGTACAGGAGAACAAGAGATGACGTAACAGGGTGAGTCCGTTTTGTATGTGCCGTTTTCAACGCTCGGCGCGGTCGGCTACTTTTGATTGCAGTTTGTGGCTGTTATAGTAATCCAAGTGTAGTAGTTATAGGTATATATTTGTTCCTCATAAATAGTAGAATCCATTTACATCAGAATCAAAATTTAGGACAAATTCAAATTCAAATTCAAATTCAAATCATTTATTGCATGTCACATTACAGTTATCAAGATGGAACTAAGATTAGGTATACATGTGACGCCCTGTAAGGGCACAGCAACATAAAGCTTAAGAGAACTAACTTATTATATACGATACTACAATTATTAATAAGGTGGACATAACACTAAACACATATTTTATAACTTTTTGAGGGTGATTTGAAGGTTCAATAAACCAGATATTATGTACTGGCACACAAGTTAAGAGATTACGGTTTATTCGTTAATAGGCATTAGGCGTTAATGCTAGCTAAGATAAACATTTCAAAACTTCTCCTTTATCATTAAAAAAATCTGTTAAGCTATAGAAACACCTATCGATTAGATATTTTTTTAAATGTTCATTAAATAATGTATTTTTCTCAATGTTTTTTATCGAATTTGGAATGTGATTATAAATTTTAATTAACATGAAATGGGGACTTGTTGTTACTATTTTTAATTTGGATACTGGTAATGCGAGTTTATTTAGATAACGATCGTTTCTTTTAACTGCAATTATAGGCGTGAATAAGTGTATATGTTTCCTGACGAACTTACATGCTTCAAGGATGTACAAAGACGTAAGAGTAAGTATTTGGAGTTTGATGAAATGCGGTTTGCAAGATTCTCTTTGATTAATTTTTGATAAGATGCGGATACATTTTTTTTGGAGGATAAATATTTTGTCTGCGTCACTACTATTTCCCCACAGTATAAGGCCGTACGATATTCTGGAGTAAGCGTAGGCATAGTATGCCGCTGTCGCGGTTTGGAGGTCAGTTACCCGTTTAAGGTGTTGAAGTGCGTAAATAAAGGAGGACAACTTTTTTGATAGTTTTTGAATATGTGGTTTCCAGCTCATGCCTATTGATTAGATTTCTCATCCAGCGTCTGTGTTTCCGTTGCTCTGAATGTATTTAAGGCGCTACCAGGAGTCCTCCCGCGATTTCGCCGCGGGGCTACTGGTACCAAATTTTGCCTCCCCGGAAAGGCTTAGCCAGCGACCAGAAAGAGCACGCGTTATGCGTTCCGTCCGGTGGTCGACCCGAACGTCAGTGTTGTTGGATTCCTTACTTATTCTGTGTTGCTACGAATATTATTACTTTACTGTACTGCTCGCCGCAGTACCATCCATACACAGAATGCGCGTTACATTAATTTATACGTTACACTCGTCTCGACTCGGTTTTAGTGTGCTCCATCATAACATAAACCGTGTCTCTACTTTATTGGTGAAACCACGGTCAGACGCAAATACTTACATTAATGTTAAAAATACGTTCGAAATAAACGTGATTGTCAAGGAGGAGCCAATAATTGTGCCGCAAGAAAGCCCTACTTACGAGAGTCACTAGACTTCTGTCCGATTATTCCGGCTACATATTTACCCACTTAGCTCTTACATGACAGTTATACAGCTTTTGCGGCCGCTGCACTTTACACCGCTATTTATGCCGCGTTAAAAAGTTTGTTATTCTGTGTGGTCGCCGCCCGGAGCGCTGCGGCGGAGTTTAGCTGATATATTGGATAGTTTGGGATATTTCACTGGTCAGTTAACTGTATTAAATAAAGCCGTTCCACCACCCATCCGTGCGTTAAAATTTATTCATTTAAGTTTTTTTGAGTTTGGCAGACATTGTCGTCATCAGCTGAAAGGCGTTCAATACGATCGGTCTTGCCAAGGGCGTCGCCAGGATTCTGGTAAAGGAGGGGGGGGGGGGTCAGTTCCACCCCTGGGGAGAGGGGCAGTTTCTTGTACATCCTCTATCTATTCTGCCCTACGGGGGATCTGGTATACTGGGGGTTCTGCCGCAGGCTCCCGATCTGGGTGACATCAATTTTTAGACTACTTTAGTTTAACTGCATAGTTTTTATTTCTTCAGTGTACCTACCTCCACTCATCTAGTTATATCATAAAATACAACTATATAATTGATGTTGTTATGTTTAATGTTTTTAAAAGAGAAATATATATATATTTCTCGTCACCAAAGGTCACTTTCCGAAGCGCCAGTAGAATCAAGTCTAAAGAAGTGCCCAAAGTGTACTTGCAGTCTTGCAATGTGCTTGCAAGATGAATTCAGTTGGATTGTTCTTGTCAAATTTGCTACCCATTTCAGTATTTGCTAAGCTGATTTAGAGTTAACTCGAATCCCTGGTTAGTTTAAAAATAAACGTTGTATTTGAAGCGCTATTTACACGGATGTAATAACGAGTAATTAGCAGAAGCGCAATATAACACCTAAATTCAGCGAATTCTAAACCACGATATTTACTCTGAATCCAATGTTACTGCTATAAAAGCGAAAAGTCGTATAGCGTTGCTTTTACCGCTGTTATATGACAATTCGGTTTTAAAAGGCATTATTGGCATATGGCACTTTCAGGCAAGAACCCCCGTGTCATCGGTCCGACCTACTTCGAACACTTACCGGCCGATTTAAAGAACGAACCATGTGACGAAACATTTAGGCGCCGACTGAGAATCCTTTTGTTGGAAAACCCTCTGTACTCGGTAAACGAGTACATGGAATTAATGTTGTAATTTTTATTTTATTTTTATATTGACATTATTAAATTTGTTACGGTACTATTTTTATTTTACATTTTTAAATATTTTGAATTTTGTATTGTATTGACGATTCTTATTGGGAGATATTATGATTAATGTTATTTTATTATCTGAATTTCTATTTTGAGAATTTTTATGTTGTAATGACGACCCTTATTAGGAGATACTATTCGATTTTATTTGATTTTTGACATTGTATATTATTATTGTGAGCATTTTTTGTTTTTTTTTTTTTTTTTTTTTTTTTTTTTTTTTTTTTTTTTTTTTTTTTTTTTTTTATATTTTTGACGATCATAGTATAAGATTCGTGTAAATTGACATAGTATAATTTATATTGTAACTTATATTATGAAATAAAGAAATCTAATCTAAATCTAATCTATTAAAAGCTCGACTCACGCTATTATTTTGGGAATCAAAAAGATTATGCAAATAATGGTGGGTTCCGTTCAAATTAATTTGGAAGCCAAATAATAATAAATTACCCGCGTGGCGAATCCGGCAGAAGCGCCGTAATCGAGGGATTAATATTTCGAACGAACGAATATGGCGGACCGTGAACTTCACATTTTAATTAAGAATTGTGTATACTTTTCATATATTAGTGCCATTTGTGCAATAGGCTAGATGACTAAAAAAAACTGTTTAGTCCGTCTGTTACATTATGAAAAAATATTGTACACGTATTTTTTGTTTTGTTTGACAAACAAAAACTGATAAGGATAGAGTAGAGTGCTTAGAAGTTTCGAGTGACGTCACTCTTGAGTACAAATTGTACTCAAGAGTGACGTCACAAGCCCCCACTCCAGAAGTTTGATGATCTATAACTTTGTCGATTTTTAATATTTTGATAAACCAAAAAATACGTGTCCCATATTTTTCCATAATCTAACTGACGGACTAAATAAAATTACATATTTTTAACCCAGTCATCATCCCTATTGCTAATATTTTCTTATTAACAGCTGAAAGTCACCCGCTGCTGGTAGGGTGTTTAATTTTTCCAAATTTTTGATTTTTTTTCACTTCGCTCGATTTCTGAGTCTCACTCATGTAAAAGCCTCATATTTCAAAACTCATCAAAATCGGTGTATATTTAGAGGTTGCGCACTTTGAACTTTTAACTCGACCAACGATTTTTCGATGCTCTTATAGTATTTTATGCAACAGTTGTATAAGAAGGTTCAAAAAATGCGAATTGCGTGAGTTGCGATACGAGCCGCGAATGCGGCGAGTATCGCAAATAGAGACGCAATGAGCGTTTTTTGACTTAATTATACAACGTTGCATACAATACTTTTTCTACGACTAGGCTAAAATATAAAATACATGGACGTCACGCGTGTCTCGTCCGGTCTCTCCGAGTGTGTACAGCCGGCATGACAGTTGTGTCTATGGTAAACTTTTTTTTGATATGGCTGGTGACACGATGTGACGATAATTAAAATACTTTTTTTTATGTTGGCATCAATTAATTTAATTCGGAAAGTTTTGTTTTTCTTATGAATCGTAGGAATTTCATTGTTTGTTAAGTTGGTAGTTGTGAATTTTTATCGTGAAGTTAGAATTGAGCGCTTAATCCTTGACCTAAGTTTAACCTAGATTTAGAAGTCTGTGGATGCTAGCAATAACGTAAAGTGACTATAACGACACTAGTGCTGTTATGGGGAATAGAGTATAGACTTATCTGAACTCATATTATGTATGTTCTTATATTAGTGTTCGTGACCAAGTAAAAGGCAGATAACAGTACAGGAGTAGAAAAAGGTTATAAATGATACTATAAAATGTGACATTGCTTGATAAATATAATGTAACGAAATATATAAAATATACGTTTCAGTACATTTACTCTCTTACTGATCATTTTACGCACCTAAATAAATGTATCTATCACCTTGAAATTTTAGAATTACAATCTTAGATTAAGAGAAACCCAGGGGTTAACAAAGTCTGACAAAATAAACACATTTTTTTACCATACAAGTATGAAACATCCTAACTGCTGGGCATAGGCCTTCCTTAAGAACGCCACTATGACCGATCCATCACGGCTCATAAATGACAAGTATAAAAACTCTGGCAGCCGAATTTTACATAGCATAGCAATTAAAAGTATTTACAAGAACTATCCCCGACTACAATAACTATTTCGAATTTATTTAAGTTCTTTCTCAAAACTATGTCTTGCATAAGGCATTTTTTCAACATACCCGCATCCGAATCCGCGAATGTCTAAAAATCTGCATAATTACTGTGACGTAACAACACATGATAATGATTCAGCTGAGGGTTGAACTGGGGATGATGTTGTATTCTCGGTATATCAAGTATTCATATTCATATTCATTTATTGCATCAATATCATGTCGTACATAAGATGTTAGGTTTTATACATTTGTTCATAGACATGAACCCTGTTAGGGCACAGCAATTTTTTAATCTATAAAAATTACATACTAAGGTTAAGTTTACCATTTCTAGTTCAACACAAAAACATTAAAATACATTGCTAATTTATCATTTCGATATTTATACAATATAAATAGGTAAGTAAGGAACTCAATAGTTAAAATAATTAAAATAAAAACATTTCACATAGTATTGTCATTTAAAAACTCGTCTATAGAATAGTAACATTTATTTATTAGTAATGTTTTCAATTTGCATTTAAACATTTTGTCGTCTGTTTCCTCTTTAATTGCCTCAGGTATTTTATTTGCAACTTGAATACATCGATAGTAGGGCCCAGTTTTGTACATTGCTAGTTTAGCTAGTGGTAATTCTAATTCGTTTTTATTTTTCCGCCTTTGTGATGTAGTTATTTTTTTAGTAAATAAATGTAAATTGTTTCTAACGAAGAGTGCTACTTCGAGGATATAGATACAGGGTAGTGTTAGAATTTTTAATTTTATAAAATGTGGACGGCAGCTGTCTAACGGTTTTATGTTTGTAAGGATGCGGACACACTTCTTCTGCATAACGAAAAGTTGGTGGACGTCTGTGCTGGCTCCCCACAGTATAACGCCGTACTGAATCCATGCATGCGCAAATGCATAATAGGCGGACAGGGCTGTTTCTAGGTTGGTATTAACTTTGAGTATACTAAGCGCGTAGATAAAACTGGATAACTTGGATTTGATTTTTTGTACATGGGATTTCCAATTTACACTGGAGTCAATGTCTATGCCTAGTAATTTAAATTCGTTAACTTCTTCAATTTTATTACTATCAAATTGTAATGCCATTTCTAAGGGTTTTTTTTGTCTAGGTTTAAATTGAATAATTTTCGTTTTCTTGAGATTTATTTCAAGGTTATAGTATAAAGGGACAAGTCTATCTAAATATAGAGATTTATAGAATAGATAGATTTGCTTACTTGCTATCAGGGCTCGGAAACCGGTATTTGCTCCATACAAAAATACCGGTATTCTTTCCGTTCTTATCGCTCTTTGCTTTATTATTTCGTTTTTTAACCAGACAATCTAATAATACGAAATCTATACATTACTGAGCTCTACATAAAAAGCATAAAATAATTCAAAATATTGGGCTATTTCGGGGTTTTTGCAAAATACCGGTTTCGAGCCCTGCTTGCTATATTACCCAATTACGTGCGTCACGTTCCAGGGCGTAACGTTAAGTTACTTTTAATTAAGCACATACTTCACCTGGATTAATAAAATACCCTGTATATCCAATTTTAGCCCAGCCTATCCTTCCTACACTTACCTGTTAACTTGTCTATGTCTGTGTTAGACGGGTAATGGAACGCGCCAGCTTTTCAAGCCTTTTCATATGTTAGTACTGCTAATAGGGCTGACAAAATTAATGAGAATATCTAAGTTTTGTACTGAGTCTAAAGGTACATAGGGGTAAATCTGAACGTGGGGTAAATCCGTTTTTTTATGTTCTAAGAAGCAAACAAACAAACAGACGCGCCATTTGATAGACAGTGGTCATTGCCGCCCAAATATGCAGCACCAGAGAAGCTGCCTATACATTGCCGATCTTAAACTCTGCTAAATCCTAAACTATGCACCCATGCAAGATTTTTAATACAAATAAAAATGAAATTATATTTTTTATCAAACATTGATTAATAAAAATAGTTTATTAATGTACACTGACATAATAAATATCATTATCATTATCATCAACCCACTCCCGACCACTGCTGAACATAGGCCTATGTCACGCCACTTAATTTGGTTTTATCTTTTTTTTCGTTATCAACCGTTGCTAGCTACTTTACCAATGTCATTGCTCCGCCTAGCTGAAGGGCAGTAAATAAATATACAAGAACTTTAAAAACAAAAAGAGACACAAACCACTGCACAATATCTCTTTCACTGATTGTTGACCAGGTTAGGCCTGATTCATAGGTTAACACTGTAGTTTGACATTTGGCAATTCGTACCCTTGGTCAAATAACAACGTATCTGCAAAATGGCAACTTTTCAGAATCTGTGTGTATCATGTGTGCTTCTCGCTGAGGGTGTTCCAGCTGCGTTCGCGCCACTATGTGCACTTCAGCTCGTTTGTGGTGCGCGTGCCGCGGCCGCTGCAAGAGACCATCGCATGTGCTGACTTCTGGCCGAAGGGTGTCGTGTTTCGACGGTTCCGGGGCAACCTGCCGAATCCTACACCGGAGACGACGATGCAACGGGGCCACGCCGTTTCGTCGCCAAAATAGATATATTATTCTTACGTTTCATGACGCATTGGTTTTTTTACTGTAATGTCATGTTAACATGTATTTATAAATAAATAATAATAATGTAGTTCGTACGATTTGTATGACTTTTGAGCAATAAAAAAACTTATGACGTTATGACGTAAAGTCACATTCGTCATTATTTGACCAAGAGTACGAAAATTTGTTAATTATTTTGCCACGTTTAGCCCAGTGGGAGTGACACCGCCTACGAAGCTAGAGGTCCCGGGTTTAAATCCTGGTAAAGGCAAATATTTGTGTCATCAGCACGAGTATTTATATCTGAGTCATGGATGTTTTGCAGCATTTCACAGCATAACCGACCTCTTTGGATTGGCTGCCTTCCGTGAACGAGTTACACACACCGCCATGAGCACGAACGCTGGCTGGAATTGGCGACGCTCGATTTGCTCGGAATTAGATAACAAATTAGTGTAAATATATGTGTATATAACAGTGGCGTGGTGTTGAAGAAATCCTTGGGCAAGCCGGAGCAGCTTTGGCTTCAATTTTCTTTAAGAGCACTAGAATTAAGTGCTGAACTGGCTAATATTAGGCAAGCCGATAGGAATCGAGTTCTATGGACGCCACGCTACTGGTATATAACTTTTTGAATATAACTTGTACGATATTTGTGCGGATATTAAAGACATTCGGGTCCCGACCGGTGACAGTATTACGTGGGAACAAAAGGAAAAATACACATCTCGGGAACAGGCTGCTTGGAGTTCCCAGCATAGTAAAGGTAAGCCATCCATTTTGTTGGTGAGCTGTTGGTAATGCTGCACAGGGCCAATTTAACCAGCCTATGGTTTACAACCACAAAATATGGAAGGGCAAAATACTGAGCAGATGTTTTCTATCTATTTAAGTATTTATTTATCTATGTATGTATGTACCAACTCTACTTGCTAAAATTCTATTTTATGGATTTTATTTTATGTGGCTAAAGGGCTTGGCATATAGCTCAAAGAACCGATGGCTGATGGGGCGTAAAGCCTCACAAAATGGTCTGACGATCTGGTTAGGGTCGCCGGAAGTCGACGGAGGCAGGAGGCGTGCGGCCATTTGTTATGGAAGTCTTTGGGGAGACCTAAGTCCAGCAGTGGACGTACCTATATGATGATGACTTTATGTCTACGATCTCGTGGCTGTACTTACGTAGTTATCACTACGCATCGACGCGACGCTTACCAGTCTTCCAAATTTACCCCTTACGAGTGTACACCTACTTTGTTATGTAAAGTGGCAACCCTAGCTTACTCCGCGCTAAATTATACCCGAGTTACCCGACTCCGAAACGCGAGCATGAATTTAAACGAAAGTCTTAAATTTTCTATTATCTGTATTCAGTACACCTGCATTGGATACAAATGCAGTATCAAATTCGCTGCATTTACGAGAGTGCCTGGAATATACGGGTATGAGATGTTTTATTTAAATGTCGTATGTTACCCACTAAATTAACTTTGTTAGGAACTAGGTTTTAAGTCAGATAATTATTATGATTATGGTGTTGGAATGAACATAGCCTCGGTAGTATACTATACACGGAGGGCGCCAAAATGAATAATATCCCAGATCCAGCCCAGATCGCTGATGTTTGGGGACCGTTGTTGGTCTGACTGTCGAGGCTATATTGCACATTGCTGTAATTGTAGGTGACCAATGCCCACAAGTTTCATACGGTGTTTTTCAACTCACCTGCGAGTACTTATAATTCATAACTTCCATTGTTGTACATATTTTATGGCTTATCTAAATACACTTCCAGTCATCTGAACAAGTGAAGCTCGTACGCGGCTGCGGTGCACCATCGAAGACACTGTTGATTGTACATTTGTAAATGGATGTAAACTTTTGTTAAAGTCACTGTTAACTGACCAAGTGCAAGCGGCCTAAAGCGGCTAATTGTAGTTAAATTCGCCACATTGCTTAACCGTGATGTTTAGTAGATGAGATTGCCTAACAACGACCTTCCCTTGTGTTTTCTTCATCATCATCATCAGCCCGTTGTAGTCCACTGGTCTCTCCCAGATACGCCACAGAGCCCGGTCTACTGCTTTATGCATCCAGTCGCTGGCTGCCGCCCACCTTATGCAAGTCGTCCCGCCATCTGGTCAGAGGGCGTCCCACGCTACGTATGCGAAGACGCAGTCACCACTCCAGAACACGCTTACTCCAGCGGTTATCGGTTCTGCGACATATGTGACCAACCCATTGTCACTTTAGCCTACTAACTTTCTTTCCTTTTCTTTACTGTGTTTTCTTAATGAAACACAAAGAAAATTGTGAAAGTGCTCAAATGTCTTAAATTACATCTATTGGAATTGGGTCATATAGACGTCAATCAATCGTTATCGTCAGTCTGTTATTCACAAGCACTACAGAAACTGTAAGTGTCACCAACGTCAGTTTATCTCAACTCTAGCAGGTTGCGTTTATCTTCAAGTCTTATTGTATAAACAATTGGTGCGTTAGGAAAAAGGATGAGGGCAGATCTATATTAGGCTGTATCTTTGACAATTTATTTATACATTCTTTTGTGCCAACCCGGTTCGTTTAGTATTCAAATTGTATTTTGTTATTAAAATTATAACAGCCTTTGCTTTGTTTTGCAAGAAATTAGTGTATTTTTGCATATCTTTAAAAGCCCAATGCTTAATCCATTTACATTTTGAGAAGTTTTAATTAATTTTGAATGGAAGCCGAAATGGAATTCATTAAAGTAACAGAGAAAAGGTTTTTGTTGCTGTTGGGTCTACTTTTGTGTTTTTTGTGATTTTTCAAGTTTTTAGACAACAATGAAATAAATAAGACTGAGAAGACAATAGAGAAAAATAAAAGAAATACACTAGTGTTTTACAGTACTTACTTACGGTTTTTTAATGCGTGATTGTCTGAGTTGTATTCTACTTTTAGAGAAAGGCAATAAATTAGTAAATAAAACTAATTTATCACTTTTCACTAAATGGGTCAGTCAATGTTTGAAAATACTTACGAACATGATATTGTATGTTATGGGCAAAATTATACATATCTTTCATATATTATTAGGATTTCACACAATTTTTTAGATTTCTGTATAATGTTTATCAGGTCATCTATTTTTGATACGAAATAAAGGTTGTCTTTTTTTTGAGATGCAGAAAGTTATCTCTCAGGGCTAAGGTACCCTATCAGGCAGTCTTTTAAACCCTAAAGATCTCAATATGTGTTGAAATGTTACTAAACCACCCTTATTTATATAATGCTTAACACCTTCACTGCGACAATTAAGGTAACTTGCAACTAACCATACTTGTAAGGTCACATAAGTATGACCTGTACCGCACTGAACGTGTACAAAAAACGTACCCGGATAAAAACATCACCCTACATTATTAAGACATCATAAGCCACATACTTAAGGGGCGTCCACACAGCTTCATTAAAATGTCTAGGCACGCTCGTGTGGAGGGGCCTTAGCGAGCACTTGACTCGCTACATTCAAAATAAGACCAGTACCACAGCGTACTCGTAGTTGGTACGGTAATGACTAAAATTTTGTAAGCGATTTTAAATCTTATTGCGCAGACATAAGTTCCAAATTGTATACATATTTTTGGAGGTAATAAGTACATAAAATCCGGTACCGTATTTTACCGGCTTTTGTTCGGAATGCAGTTTATTTTTAACCAACTTTAAAAGCGTGAACACTATTTTTAGTTCCGTATAGGATGCCCACGAGGCCGTATTAAGCGGCCATTGTCACGAAGTATGACTGCGTCTAATTACCGCGTCTCCATACGTTTAGTATGAAAACAGCGTCGCGGTAATTAGGTGACCGCAGACATACTTCGTGAGAATGGCCGTAAGGTGATTCGAGTTGGTCGGTTTCACATACAAACATATAGATCATTGTGAGAATGATTAAAATATGTTTTATTTTATAGCTTGATACATTTTGTTTGGTTACAATTTATGATTTATGATGGCGCTGATCTTAACCGGCAGATTGTGGAGGATTCTTTATTTGAGAACTATAAAATATATTCCTCCACGGGTAAATAATAGGCAAGTCGGTGGGGAAATCGAGTTCTGTGGACCCCCGCCCTTCCGGTACTGACTTGGTTGTTGGACAAAGTTACTTATGCAGTTTGAATTGAAATTGCAACATTTTTAGGTCTTGCATGACATAATAGGCTAACAGCTAATTATGTTTAAAATTTGGAGCTTGTGGGTCTGCTAGAAGTACCTTAGAATTATGATGATCATCAGTCAGTCAGTCAGTGACAAAACTAAGGAACTTTGACGTGAAATAGTTCTTACTACACGTTCAAATTGAATGTTATTGAGAACATATTTAGGTCTTATTATGTCCTATATATCCCTAAAAATTCAGGGTTCTTACTTTAGCCACAACAAAATTACGGGAGGCTGAAAATGGGCTGAATGGCTTCGAGAAAAGGATGGTACGGCCGTGCGAAAGACGAAACCCGTTCAAAAGCATCCAACAAACTCATAGAACATGCTAGTTAAGTTTCATAAAGCGGGGGATAATATTTTAATCATGCATATAGGGCATTGTAAAGGGTCCTTGTTCTACAACTAATCTTATATTCAAGCCCTCAGTCCCCAGTCACAGTTTAAAACATACAGCAGGCCAAGTGCCCTACTCGGGGTTATATTTTCTTATAGTGCTGCCCTGGGCACCGTAAAAGCGCCCCATTACCCATATTCAACACAAAGTCATTTTCTATTCTCTGTCGTTCCCTCATTACTAAGGATCTTGACCAACGGTAGTCGCCCTTCACATAACGCGGTTAAGGGTAGACATGCGTAAAATGTATCAGTAAAGTGGAAAGAGTGATATGAACATCAAACCTCCAAAACCATCCTCCTCTATGAACCTCTCAAATATATGTATCACTGTTTTAGCTCTGCAACTCTTTTAGCTACTGAGCTTCGTGGTGTGTCTACAGCTCACAAGCTTTTATAGCTCAGTAACTCCAAATCCGAATATTTTCGAACAAAAGAGACAGCAGTGATAGGTATACGGTGACAAGACAGGGGCGAAAAGTTCATGTTGACCGTGTCATTTTTCGCAGCTCACGGCTCAATAGAGCTACTTCAGAGCGAGTGGACGAGTGAGTTGAACTTAAAAAATATACCGAGTTGTTTGAATCGGAACTGAGCTAGTGAGCTGGTGAGCTAGACCAACTGATATAACTCTTTTGAATCATTTACTCGCGTGTTACACATGTCTAGTTAAGGGTCAAAAGAGCTTCCCACTGCATGGTACATATTACAAGCATTCTTTATGGTGTCAAACCACTTTGTCGGAATTCGCGCTCTGGCGCATCGGCCTTTAACTTGGCTTATGATTTAATTTCATTAAAAATATATGGTTTTCAGATTTTTCTCTATAGGTACTCGTAGTATAAGACGGTATTACTTGCCAAATTTCATAGTTCTAGGTCAACGGAAAGTACCCTTTGAATTTTGGTTTCCTTGAGAGTGTCGAATTTTCGTTTTTTGCGGCATAATATCTTTTTTTCACGTTAACTTAGAAGCTTGATTTTTTTCACAGTTTCAAGTGGCCATAGACCTGAGTATATGGTTTAAAACCAACTCGATATCTCCACGCGTTTCCGAGATAAAGGGTCTTTACAGACGGACAGACAGACAGTCGGACAACAAAGTGATCTTATAAGGGTTCCGTTTTTTCCTTTTGATGTAGGGAACCCCAAAAATAGTCTTTACTAAGGGAATTCTATAGTGTACTTTATTATATGTACCTACAAATTTGCACGAAACCCTCGATGGGCGAGTCCGACTCGCACTTATCCGGTTTTTTTAAGGCGCCGCGATGTATGCTGTCTCGACTCGTGCGATTGCTTTGTCTCTCCGGTAATTTATGTATGGCTAATATCTGGATCCCGGTATAAAAGTAATACCGGTATTAGAAGCCCTAAGGCAGGGCTCACCAAAGCCAAGGCCGACCGCGGTCCAGATCTGGACCGCCGACCGATTTTATGCGGACCTCAAAGTACTACTAATTTTAGTGTCCGACCGAAACTAGTTTTCACGGCCGAAACCGAATTTCGGCTTTGATCTCAGTTTCGGCCGCAACCGAAACTTCCATATAAGGTCATGTTATAGTGGGATGAAAAAAAATTTATCATAATCAGTCACTCCTCATTTTTAAATAACATATTAATATAATCATTTAGTCTCTCAAGTAATCATTAATATAACATATTAAGACTTCTTAGGTATTTTAAATAATGATGAGTGCTTTTTAAAATTATAAAGACTGTCTGATCGCAGCGCGAAACTCCTCAAGTTCAGTTTCGGTTTCGGCTAAATGGCAGCCAAAACCGAAACTAAGCCGAACCCCGTTTCTTAGCCGAAACTAGGCCGAAACCGAAAGTTCGGTATTTACTAGAGTCTGTGCGGAAAGAGAAATGGATTGAGATGGGGGGGGGGGCTGTAATGCTTTTCTACTGTATTTGAAAAAAAAAAATGCCATACTGGTTAGGTTAGTTCCGTTTTTCGCCACGCCTATTCTCTTTCCGCACAGACTCTAAGAAGCGGACCGCGATGGTATTTTTATTTTAAAAATCGGACCTCGGAAGAAACTAATTGGTGACCCCTGCCCTAAGGTGTTCGTCGGCCGACTGTATGTGTGTAGTCTGTGCCCAGTCATTAGGCCCTCGCGACCCTCACTTAACAACCTCACTTGTTTTTATCGCATTGCCGAAACTCTCGTTAAATTCGGTGCGGGTTTTTGTCATCGCTTTAACAAGTTTGCCAGTCGCTTGGGAGTGCTAATACGTAACAT
This sequence comes from Eudemis profundana, assembly GCA_947034925.1. Taxonomy (NCBI): domain Eukaryota; kingdom Metazoa; phylum Arthropoda; class Insecta; order Lepidoptera; family Tortricidae; genus Eudemis; species Eudemis profundana. Next base: position 18,822,841 of record OX344805.1, on the reverse strand, counting down.
GTTGCTGCGCTAGTGCATGCAAGTTGATCGACATACGTAGTATGTAGTACGTATTTATGCAGGATTGAAAATCAGCGCATTAATAAAATTCGTCAAGCAGTATTTCTATACATGGAATAAAATAAAATATCTAGACACGCGGCAGCGTGTCAAGCCAAGTTCAAGCAAAACTGGCTAGCCAGCGCCGAGTGTAATATTACACGAACCACTTGGTGCCACTTTTGACCCTTCTATAACTCAAAACCTCTTTAACGTAAACACATAAAACTACGTGTGTTATATCCATAAGGACATCTAGAAGCCCAAATTGCATGAAGCTAGCTCAAACGCTTATAAAGATATGAAGGTCAAAAAGTCGTAAATTTTAGCACTGACTGACTGACTGATCTACTGACATATATAGTACTAAACCTAACCTACTTCCAGATGACCTAGAAAGATGAAATTTGGAATCCAGCTCGGTAATTGTGTGTAAGCGTAGGAAAAAATCTAAAAATAAAAAAAAGTTAAAAAATAGGGGGGTCCCCATACAATTTTTTTTTAATTGTATCGTTGGAACCGTTACAAACATTGAATCTCAATACCTTCCTAGTTTTTTTTACAAAAAGTAATGATATCCCACTAAAACCATAAATGTAAAAAAACTGGCCAAGAGCATGTCGGACCATGCTCAGTGTAGGGTTCCATAGCCGTAACTATAAGGTAAAAAATACGATGTAAAAAAAGTACAACAACAAAAGAGCGTATCTTCATAGCAATTACGTCCTTTTGTTGAGAAGCGCAGTTTATCGGCAATAACTCAAAAACGGTTAATTCGATCTTGTTGAAAATAATTTTCGTTGAAAGTATTAATTAAGCGTTACCTTCGTGATTTTTTTTATATTTTTCGGACGCACGGTTTAGAAAATAGAGGGGGGGGGGACACAATTTACACAACTTTCGGAGCGATTATTTCCAAATACATTCACTTAATCAAAAACATTACTTAGGAACCTTATAATGTTTTTAAAGAGCTGTCGAACTATGTACCACACGTTGATATTTGCTGAAAAAAAAAAATTTTACTGTCTTTAACATGTATGGAGTGCCGCCCCTAAAAATATTTATTTTAATTATTTATATACCAAACTAAGTAGCGGCTCATAAAACACACCTATATATATATATATATATATATATATATATATATATATATATATATATATATAACTATAAGGGTTCCGTATTTGCCATTTTGGCTACGGAACCCTAAAAAGGAGAGCCAAGTTCAATACAAAAATTATGCTAGGCTGTGGGCTTCGCCGCAAAAAGAAAGGAGATCTAAATGAGTGCCAAGTCCTATGCAAAATCCAAATATGTATTTATAGGAACAAAATAACATTATGAACAAGTATTTATTAAACTCTATTTATTTGCTTTATTGGATACCTCTAACAATTGCTGTTATTTAAAAATGTGAGATCTTAAAGTAGGTTACATTTGACTTGGCCACTTTTTATCAGAAATAAAAAAAAAATATATATAAATATAAATATATATATATCTATATTTATATATATATGTTGAATAACTTTATAAAATGACTGATGTAATGAAAACTGGCCAAGTCAAATCTGACCTACTTTAAGATCTCACATTTTTAAATAACAGCAATTGTTAGAGGTATCCAATAAACTTCGGCCTTCGCCGCAGTAGGGTAAAAAGAAGCGCGATGCATGTCTGTCTGCACATGTTGCCCAGTATTGCGTTAGCCGGTGCGCGATGTTAACAAAAGCAGGAGGCCACATTGCTTTTCAACAGTCAAAAGTTTTTTTTTTTTCTTTTTTCAGATTTTTTAATATTCACTTTTATTGGTATACAGATATATTATATACTATAGCAAATATTTTATTGTTGTGAATTGAATATTAGTAGTTAATGACAAATGATTACTTTTTACTTAGATAATTTAGGTTCGTCATGGTTTTTCACTACTGACCCCAACCACTGTCACAACCGTCCTTGGGGTGTGGTCGGTTTTATGCTATAACTAATACAGCGTATTTTTAAGACAAATTTCAGTATTTTTGTGTAGTTGTCTACAAACTGCGATTTAAGTAATTTTTGTCTCAACTAACTAGTAAATTAACAAAATTATTGGCGGTCAAACCTAAATTGTCACAATCGTACCCAGTCTACCCTACAAATGATGGATTTAACACCGTGAGGCTCTACCAGCCAACCATCAGGGCAAACAGAGACATTATACCTAGGTGCGGTATTTAAAAACATAACGAAATTGTTCTACAAAATAACAAACTAGATACAGGATATAGCGATGTATATGTCGCCGCCAACTAGCTTAATTAGCCATTTAGTTAACTGCCTAGCCTTTTCATTTAAATTTTAGGTTATGTTTGTTAGTTAGCTTGTGTCCCTCAGAGCAGAAATAGAAGCCCCGCGTAGCGGGGCTTCGTTGACCTGCTGGCGGGTCATAATTTAGTGAAAATGCTAGGCATTTAGCCAAATGGCTGATTAAAATAGTTGGCTGCGACATATACATACGTATACATATATAAAAATACGAATAAATATACATTATACCTTCTCTACTCTGTTTACTGTAGTGATTACATAGAAATCTAGGTATTAGGTATGTACTTACATTTATATAATGTTATAACCTGCGATAAACCGACGCACAGTTGACAGTATAGGTTGAGTAGTTATGTAGCTATCTGAGCAAATAATCAGGATCGCTTGGGAGCCTGCGGCAAACGCGCAAATATTTAAGCTATGCTCGAATTATGGAGATATTTGTATAACAAGCGAACTCGAGCGTTGTTGTGTTTCGAATTAATAAGGCGTTATAATACTAAAGTATGTTCACACCATACTACTATTTTAGATGTATCATGGATTTACGACTATACAGGATAATTTAGGAGAGAAGATAAGAAAGCAAAAAAACAAATTGCTTAATTTGCTCTAATAGCACGGGGATATTTAATTTAATGAGTGAGTATTCAATTAGGATTAGGATTTAGGATTTTGGCTAGACCTTGTGAAGTCAGTCACGCAGTGTCCTGTGGCAGAATGTTCCCGAAATGCCGCTAACAGAGAGAGATGGAGAAACATTGTGAAAGCAGCGACTACAACCGGACCAAACAATTCATAACCACGACCACTCTGTAAAGGAGTGCCGACTGAGAAGAAGAATTCAATTAGGAGGTATATTTATTTTAGAGGCAAACTATACCTAGGTTTTTTTAAGAATTATCTTTTTTACGGTTCCGTATCCAAGGGGCGCTGACGGAACCCTATTACTAAGACTCCGCTGGCCGTCTGTCACAGGGCTGTATCTTGTGAACCGTAGGTAGAGAATTGAAATTTTCACAGAATGTGCTACAAAGCTTGAGGTTCCGGATTCAAATCCTGGTAAGGCCAAATATTTGTGTGATGAGAACGATTATTTGCTCCTGAGTCATGGATATTTTCTATCTATTTAAAAATGTATTTTATGCCACACCTGGCCATAAAGTGGCTTTTTCCTTTTTCCGCGTACGGAAAAAGCCGCTTTCTGGCCAAGTGTAGACATAAAATGATGTACACAATACGGGAGGTAATAAAGAAAGCCCTCGATCGCATATTTATGTCCCTCGCTTGCAGCTCGGGCCGCAAACTTCTGCGATCTCGGCCTTTCTTTGTATTACCACCCTAGTTGTGTAATGTGCTATTATTATCTACATATGTATATCGCCGTCTAGTACCCATAGTACAAGCATTGCTTATACTATGTATTATACTTATTTATTAAGTAGGTCGTTTAATACGCTTAAGTGTAAAGATACATTGTCTTTAAAATTCTCGACACTCAACAGGGCCATACATTTTCTAAACTCAGCACTAAAACACTCCTTTGTTCATAAAATACGCCATATTTTCTAAAAACAGAAGAAATATGCATCGCTGGGGAATGCACTAACACTAAGCACTTAGTGCGACAGAGTTCCAGGCGCGATGTCGCTCTAGACTCTAGGCGGCATATAGATAGAACCTCTTCATAATAAATGCGAGGTATGGAATTTTGAAAATGTATGAAAATGTTGAGGCACTTTGCTATCTCGTCTTTTTACTGCACTCTGGCCCTTTGGTCCTTGCCATGAGGCGTTTTCTACAAGAAATTTTAGATTTTCCTTGTCTTTGCTTTTGCTTGAAATTTCCATTTCAGTTCAAGTTTCGATCCGTCACGTTTTCTATAAATGTTTTTAGGGTTCCGTACCAAAATGGTAAAAAAGGAACCCTTATGGTGCGACTCTGTCTGTCTGTCTGTCTGTCTGTCTGTCTGTCTGTCTGTCTGTCTGTCTGTCTGTCTGTCTGTCCGTCTGTCACAGCCAGATATCTCAGGAACTACTGCTGCTATCGGTTTGAAATCTGGAATAGTGTTAAAAGTAGCTAACCCGAGCTTATTGGACATAAAAAAAATCTTGTACCTTTTTTACTTTTTTTTTAAAGGGCTCCGTAATGGGATTTTCAAAATTGAAAGTAGGGCTTATATATCGAGTGGGGTATCAAATGAAAGAGCTTAATTTGTAGATTAGAATACCATTTTTATTTTATTTCTTAAATAAATAGTTTTTGATTTATGGCGAAAAAAGTTTTAAAAAATACCATTCCCCCCCTATTATCTCCGAAGTTACTGATCAGAAAAATGTGTCATAATTACCAATTATTAATGTCGTCCTAAATATTACAGGAAAAATATAACGGTTTTCCTCACTTGCACCGTTTTTGAGAAATTTGCAAAAATCATAACACATACTTATTTGCTCCTACTAAACTAATCGCCATACAGTTTTTCTTGAACTATTCATGTATCTACTTATTAGGATTATTATTATTATTAGGAAGACCGTTATATTTTCTCTTCCTAACTTGAATACTTTTTAAAAATTTACAAAAATCTTAACATATTAGTTCTACCCTCCCTACGAGAGCCATCTAGCGGAGAGTAGCAAAACTAAGCGATGATTTATTTCAGATTATATAAAAAAATGTCTATTAAATACAATGATCACTCATCAGGAATCGGGAAAAAAACATAAAGTAACAATAATTATTAAAAACTCTATAATAGGAGTATGTTAGGAAATTTGACACTAGTAAATACCATAAAAATGAAATACCACTAGCGCCATATAGGGACACAAATCTAAAATAAGGTAGCTTGTGGCTAAAAATGATACATGAGAACTAACTTAGTTGACAAACAATTATTTCAATCAGCCAATAACAAAACGTAACGTTTAAATTTAAATTACAAGTAAAATTTACGCGCTATTTAGTATCAATAGATGTCGCTGTAGCATACGCTGCATCGCGCTGTTAAGATTTTTCCTGGTTGAATAGAGCTAAAGCGGGTTTAAGGCAGGGTTGCTGTTAGTCGTAAGGTTGGTCTACTTATTAGTTTATACGGAACCCTCGGTGCGCGAGTCCGACTCGCACTTGACCGGTTTTTTTTTTATGTCCATGAAAGTGACGCACTGAAGACATATTTTTTGTGTATCAGCTGTTCGAAAGTAGGTACAAACGATTCTGCGCACCTAAGAAAAAGTCAGAGTCAATATTCTAGAAAAAAATCATCTACACTTTTTTTGAAAAATATTTAGTATACTATCGTAAATACAAAAAGATATGTATCGAAATTACTTTCAAAATTATCTCTTAATATAACTTATGTGTAATGACTTCAAACATTGAATCTACATTTGAAGAGTTCCCTAAATTTCTCATCTCATCATAAGTCGGCTTATGGCGCTTTGTCACGTGATAAATAAAAGATAAAGCATCCGTCACGTTCTGACAAATCGCCTACTGACTGCAATAATAAAAAAACATTTTTTTTTGAGATGTGGCCGTATTGCAGTCAGTAGGCGAAATAGTGTGTGAGAGTGACGTATGCTTTATCATGTATTTATCGCGTGACAAAGCGTAGCATCAGATTTTGAAAAAAAGATTTATTTATTGTGACAATCTTCCTTTAAATTACTGCATTAAATGAAATTTTGTCACCTCACGAAAACCTGACCGTGCTCTTAATGACGGCGACAGCCTACGTTGCAAACGCTAATGAACACTGAAAGAAACGACTGCACTCGTTTCTCATCAAACGTTCTTAAAAAGTTCCTCTATAATTCAACTTTAACTGCGTTAATTACTCTTTATACCTCAACAACATAGCTATTGCTACAACAGAAAGGTCACAAACGTTTGTACCCCCAGTTGTCTAAAGCCTTTTTGGTCTGGAGAGGTTACCAGTGAACATTTTTACACCAACCATTATTCTTTATTAGCCAGTGTCCTGTTTTACGTTTTGTTAACATTACTTTGGAGTTTAACTGCCATTGTAATGGTTAAAGTTTTGGTTAATTTCTTTGTGCGAGGCGATTTTGTTAAAAGGCCTTTAACAGTTCTGTGGGTCTGGTGAAAAGGGTTACAAGTCACAAATAATATAATCTAAAAATTATTAAACTATTTTTGATGATTACTTATTATTGGTTGATGTTTTATGGATAATTCGGGTAAAATATTCCCAATAGAATCTTAATTATGAAAAAAAAAATGGCTTTGGATTCAATGTACGCCCTCGCCGTAAATACATTAATTTCCTCCATTGTGACACAACCTCATTGTGACGCAACGGTGTTACGGAACCCTTGGTGTGCGAATTCAACTCGCATTTGGCCGGGTTTTATAGTTAGCAATGTTCAAATATGCTCTCTCTTTACATTATCTAAGCATAAGAGAAACATTGTGCAAACTTGCCAGTACAACTCAAGTAGTTAAGTTGCGGAGCAAGTGGCTCGTTCAAGTTCCCAGTTTGTTTTATAGCACTAACGTTTTATTTCGACGATAACTACAGTGACTATTACGTCGGAAATACGAAGTGTGGATCGTTTAAGAAGCTAGGGAACTGTTATGTTCGATTTTTTTATCGACTTTACATAATAGGGGCTTTCAAGACGGTTGTGTATTTATTCTTGTTTCTTTTATTTTATAGGGTATTTCTGCGGTGATTTCAGTGGCATTGACTTTGGTGAAATCATTAATGACGAAGTCTTGAGAGATTTTTAGATTGAGTCCGCCTCCATACTACCCAACACCGACATCGACGCCAAAGTTTAGGTATAAGCATCCGAATTTCCGATGCCTGTTTATATCCCAGTAGGAAGCTCTCTTGGGATAATAACAGGCGAAGCCGTGGGTAAATGCTAGTAGTTAATAATAATGTACGATTTGCTACCACTTTGCGGTTTGCTACTACTTTGTTATATGTAACACCGTGAGCCCGAGTAACCCGAAAATCGTTAACTATAGATTCTAACAAATATTAGCAGTAAAAAAAGTTATACGATTGTATAGTCGAAAAACTGTTACTTTCCGAGATATTCGTTATTATTTAAATGAAAACTCCCAAGTGTGTAACAAGCCCTTATAAATGTGACTAAGATACTTTTAAGTAAATACTATTTTTTTTAATCTTTTAACTAAACAGCAATTGACCTTCGCAGTATTTGATGGTAAGCGAATACGAGTCCAAAAAATTACCTTTTGTTTCCATTTTAGCTTTTTTCCTTTTTGATATTTTTTCCCCAATAAGGACATGTTTATAAGGAGGGGCTGAATTTACTGATCTATTTTGTTCCATAAGACTATTCATTTAAAATGACAAAATTCGACTTATGTTGATGTAACTTTATTTACTAGTAATACCATCAGGAATACGTGGTTGAAATGTTTCGGGTATTGGGCTCACGGTGTATATAGATGGAAAAGCTAGATAGATAAATAAGCTAAACAGGAACTTACTTATTTAAGATTCCGAACCTTCCTCCATTTCCTATCTTTCCAATGAAATTGCGAGACAGTTTTTCAAATACCGAAGTTCCGAGTCCTTTTATTTTAAAACCCGTTCCGACTGTACATCACGTCTCCACCTAAAACGTTCCTCGGAATTCCTTAGTACAGTCCGCTACATAAAACTTAATAATATAATAACAATTCAGCGAACTGAGACGGCTACGGGATATATCGGAGGGAGTACGGCACGAGAATTTTTATTCGAGAAATAACGGGAGGTTGGAAAGTTTTATTACAGAGACTAACGAAACGCTTTGTGGTAACTGTTTAGTGCCTAAAGGCACAGTACATAGCTGTAATTTTTCTTTTCTCAAACATGCAATTAAATATTGACATTACGTGCCTTATAAGAGGCCGCAAAGTATCTCGTTTCCGGTGCGGTTTAGTGGAATTTCATACACCATTGTCAGCCGACACACACGCAGGCCTAGCCAGGCCTGCAAGGTGTTTTTTTTCATTTCCATTCCACATTCATGAACACAATTAAAATGATACCGAAACAATATAGAAATATAAAACCATGGATTACACCTGAAATCTTACGTTGCATACGTAATCGGAACAATATGCAAAAGCAGTTAAAAAATGATTCGTTCAACGAAGTCCTAAAAATAACCTATAAAAGATATAGAAATTATTGCAAAAAATTAATAAAAAAACTTAAAAGAAAATATGAAAGAGAGTTATTAATTAAATCATCTAAAAATAATAAACAACTTTGGAAAAACATCAAAAACATTACATATACCAATAAAAATAATAGTACAAATTGTGAACTCCTACATCTTAAAACATCCCCTACAGCTTCTGCAAACTACATTAATCACTACTTCTCCAATATAGGCGAGCAGTTAGCGTTGAATATTAAACCGGATACAAGCGAACAATATACATACCTACAGAATATTCCATCTCAATCAAACTCGTATATATTGTCCCATACCGATCATGATGAAATTCACAATATAATATCTAACCTTAAGAGTAGCAGTGCACCGGGCTGGGATAATATCTCTACCAATTTCCTCAAACTTGTAAAGCCAGTAGTTATTCCTATAATAACGCATTTAGCAAACACCTGTTTTGACAAAGGAATTTTTCCAGCTCCACTTAAAAAATCAATCATCATACCGGTGTACAAAAATGGGGACAGAGACGATATAAGTAACTACAGACCGATATCTTTACTACCGGCTATCTCAAAAATACTAGAGAAGTTACTAAATACCAGATTGCGCAACTACTTAAATTAATACAACTTACTATCTCCATCTCAATATGGCTTCAGATCCGGAAAATCGACCGAAGATGTTGTGTCTGCTCTAACCTCGCGCATAGTTGAACATCTTGACAATGGGTCTAAATGCATGTCGGTGTTTCTAGATATCAAAAAAGCTTTCGATACCGTCTCTGCCCCCATACTGTTACACAAGCTGGAAAGAATGGGGATACGGGATATTCCGCTTCGTCTTTTCAAGGATTATTCAACGAACAGGACACAGAGGGTGAAATTAGGCGACTGCGATTGTATCAGCGAAGATGTGGACGTGACGTACGGAATTCCTCAAGGCTCTGTGCTTGGCTCGACGCTATTTTTGATTTACATCAATGACCTATGCGACTTGAAGATACCTGACGCAGATGTATTTTCGTATGCCGACGACACCGCCATCGTCTTCGCTGGTACCTCGTGGGAAGATGTTCAGAATGCAGCGGAGACTGGACTAGAAAAAATTAGCAAATGGCTTAAGAATAATATACTTACGTTAAATACCTCCAAAACAAATTATATATGTCACAGTATATACAGCAATACACAACCTCATAATAACTTTACTATCAAAATACATAGCTGCTGTAGGAATGTATTAAATTGTACACAGCTCACCTGTCCCACTATATTGAAGGTGGACAGCACTAAATATTTGGGAGTCTTTGTAAACCGGGGACTCTCTTGGTACCAGCATGTTGAATATGTGATATTAAGATTGCGAAAACTTAAATGGATTTTTAAAAATTTGAGACATGTTGTGCCAAGAGTAGTCCCAAGTTCACAAGGCTATAGCAGAGACCTCTTAAAAGAGATATACACATCTTTGGTGCAGTCCATATTAACCTACTGTTTGCCGGTTTGGGGAGGTGCTGCAAAGACTCGTTTTATAGACGTAGAGAGAGCGCAGCGCAGTCTTCTAAAAATTATGTACTTTAAGGACATTTGGTTCTCAACTGATAAATTATACGATACATGTAAGTTGCTTACCGTTCGCAAATTATATATATTAACCTCTGTACTCAGGAAACATAAAAACACAACCTTTGATCGCAACCGTTTGTCAAAACGAAGGAGAGACATTGTTATGCATCTACCAATAACCAACACCAAGTTTGCTAGTAGACAATATAACAAACGATCATCGCATTTATATAATATTGTAAATAAACATCTAGATATATACCCAAAGCTACAATATGATGTGAAAAATAAAATAACAGAATGGTTGAAAGACAAAGACTACGACCAGATAGAGGAATTGCTAGGGTATATAGCCTAGACATACATACACAAACATAAATAATAGTTAAGTAAAATAGTGTTAGATTTAATTTAAGTATACTTTTAGTACAGTACTAAATAACTTGTAGTTATGGAAGAGCGGTGGACTCCTGGCACAAGTTATTTACATATAACTTATAAAAGGAGACGCCATACACCTTAAGATGTACTGCTTGTTAAAATAATAAAGAATTTTTGAATTTTTTGAATTTTTTTTTTAATTCATTTGTGACATAGCATCACGGCGTTAACAAGTAAAAAGTTTTATTTATATAGAATTGACATTAACATAACACATTATAAATTCTAGTGAGAATATTTTATACTAATTATTCAAATAATCTAACAAAATATGAACCAATCATTGATTAATCATCAAAAATATTGGTAACACGAAATCGTTTGAGGATGTGTTAATTGATATAGGTACATTTTTTTTGAGAAATGCACATTTCGTTATTCGTTTAGTAAGCCTAAGTTTAAGATCACTTATTAATTTTTCATAGAGAAATATTGTGTGAATCTTTGATCTGATGATGGAATCTTAGAGAAATCGAGGGAGCTCTGATATTGTAGCCACACCTATGGGAATTTGGGTTATTTACAGTCGCTCTTGCTATTTTAATTGAAAAGACTATTTTTAAGTGCACTAAATCTAAATACTAAACTACAATTGAATGTTTACTTTTAGCTTTAGACCTAGCACGATTATTTATTTTAACTCAGAAAAAAAGTTATGTTATTATTTTGAAATAAAAATCTTTCAAGTAAGTAGGTTAGGTTATAGCTGCTGTGGGTGTATGTTTCCTGCAGCCTATATTATATATAACTAGTACTAACATTAGAGATAAGAATTAATACTGTAAACTAACAAATTTGTAATTTTATTTCTATGAGTCCGTGATACTTGAAATAAATGATTTTTTTATTATTATAGGTTAATGCGGGCTAGTTTTTCGTAACTCGACGACCGATAAGCGCTTATGGGCGATCACATTGGCGATTTGCGAGCGAGTTCCAAGCGTGTTTTCATACAGATTTCGATAGCGGCAGGTTCGCTGCGACAATTTTCTATGAAGGCACCATTTTTGCGGTAACTGTAACGGACTGTACCAGTCAAATAGGTTATTAAAAATGAATTTATTATCGTGTTATCTTATCTACTGCCTCGTTAGTACTGTATTAATGCTGCAGTGCTATCATTATAAAACAACATAAAATGGTTTCCTTAAAGCTAAAAGCTGCAACATTAATGAAAACTGTTTCCATCGGCCCCTCGGGTGTTTTTTAATTAAAAGCAAACAAACCTACGTGATGTTCCCGGTTTTAATTCTTCTCGGGGATAAAATACCTACTCGGTTTAAGTGGGAAGGTGAGCAGTAAATTGTTTCTGTAAATAATATCTTAGCCAGTTACTTCTTTAGCTATTGCTTCTTACCTATTTTGTTAATAATATCTTACAAGGGGTCTGTCATGGCTATGCTTGTATAGAAATCTGTATCTGAGTCAAAGTATAAAGACAACCAAGTAGTTCGTCTTCGCCGTTTAGGAGCGCGCGGCACGTAAGGCACAGGGCTGCCGCCCGTCGGTTCTGTAAAAGGGCATTTCTCCAGAAATATGTCTGCGGCCACCTCATTCATCTGGCCATTTTTCATACTAAATGTATGGAGACAGATGAATGAGTCGCAGACATATTTCTGGAGAAATGCCCAAAATACCTACTTACTACGACTTAACTTTTATTAGGTTGACCTGAACGAACAATCGTTCGAGTTCAACCTAGTAAAAGTTACTTATTTCAATATGAAACTATCTGATCGCACACATCCGATGTAAATATTATTAAGTAGGTATAATAGTTTAAATAAATTCGTACTGGTACGTGGCATGTAAGTAGGTAACGTAACGAGATTCTCGGCTCGTTTCATAAAACCACTCTCGTGTTTTAAGGCTTTTTATGTATCAATTGAATCAACTACTATTTAATCAGTACACGTTTAAAAAATCTGTTGATTTAAAATCTTCACGTTATGTGTTTTAATGTGAACGCCGGCTTGTAACCAACAAGAAGCGAAATCATCGTCCACTTAAAAAAATACTATAGTAATGCTATTATTTTTACATCATCTGTTTTCATGATATCTGTGCGAAATTTAAACTAAATTTTCAAACCAAGGTCACAACTCTCAGTCAGTACATTTCTCATGCAAATTTGAATTTGCTTAGTTTTAGTTCATTAGTTTGTCAACGCCTTATTGCTATGTGAATAAATTTCAATTGAGGCAAACAACATATGTGACGTATATTAATTGCTTATCAAGCGTAGTTAAACTCGTTTTACAACACAGAATACAAATCAGACATAATATGATGTAAGTCACACAAGGGTAGTAACTTTATGGGAAACAAGGGGGTCCTTGTTTCCCATAAAGTTACTAGTCAAAATATTGTTTGCCATTTACTCGCTTGCTTGCTAGTTTTTGTTGAACTCTGTTACTACGGAAATAAGTTGGAAATCTGTTACTATAAAAAAATCCTTTACCTGCTTAAAGATTTTTTTATAACTGCATAGTATTTTCAGGATCTTTTTAAATGCATTTATTCATAATATCATTAAGTATACACTACTTTTAGTTTGGGCTTGTCTAGTAACAGTGTTGGGAAGTTAATGGTTTCAGTGAAAAAACGCATTATGATTTTCGATGTTTATGACAAACAGTATGAGTAATATGACTTTAAAAAGTTATAGGAGACAAGATAGATAAGATTTTTAAATCAGAGATCACAATAATTGTGTGAAACAGTATATTGCAACAATACAAGGATTAATTTTATTTGATTGTTTCTTAAATATCATTCAATGAATTTGATTTGAGTAGCTTGGTTCTCATACAAACGGAATTTTTGGGACTACTCATGCATTTTGCACAGATAATATGTATATAAAATAAAATACAACACAAATTTGATGAAGTTAATTTGGATTGTTAACCCCCAATTCTTGGTATGGAGAATCAAGCTACTAGAATCATCTTAACCTAACTATATTATGTTTTATACAACTCTTAAATTTGATTTTGGAATGAGCAGCGATAGGAACAAAGTCATACTTTGGTTCTTAAACTTATAAATAAAGCATAATTAGTTTATGTTTGCATGTTGTCTAAAGATGACTGATAGTTGACACAATAATAAAACAAGAAAAAGTATGCTCAACTTCTACCGGACAGTAGATGCGAATACTACTAGTAAACACTACTTATATAATTGCTGTAAAATATCACAAATATTATCATAATGATAACGATGATGATGATGGTGATGATGACGTAAACAAATATTTATTTTGGTTTAAAGTTACTTAGGTAAATATGTACAGTCAAGGGCAAAGATAAACATCCACACAAAGTTCCAAAATATGTATACATAAACCTTACTGCCATACTAATAAGAGCTGTATACATATTTTTGAAACTTTGTGGTGTATACATATTGGTGCCCTTGACTGTAACTAGTTGAAGATTCGTTGTAAGGCCTTAAAGAATACTGTTATATCAGAGAGTGTTAAAAGCATTTATACTGAATGATTCGAAATTATCATATTATTTGTACCTAATTGTTGTTCATTTATTTGCTAACTTTGATCGAAACTTAAGAATGTGCTTTATACCAAATTGTTCAAAATCGTTTAGTAAGTATTTAATCAGGATCAACATCGAATTTTCCGATTTTAATTGTGTCGGAAGATTAAATAGTTCATAAGCGGGTGTAATCCGTGTAATATTTTTTGTTAGGGATAAAATACAACAACGACTATTTATTCCAATGAAAAACGCATTTAGTTAAGATGTAGTCTATGTATGTAGCACATTTATAAGTTTCACTCAGTAAAGTAGGTACAGAAAAAAAAACGACAAATGCCACGTTTTCGAATTTCTCAGTGTAAACGCTTTTAAGTGGTGAATCTTATCAAACAAATGCTGTCGTGTATGGAATGCCATTTTCAAATATCCAAATCGTAACCTTCAGTAGAGAAATAATAAACTCCAGTCGCGTTACCAGGATTCCAGAAACCAGCAAGAGTGACGTCATTTGACGAACACTCTCCGTTCTTGAACATCTTGTACGAGTCGCACTTCCACGCCAAGAACCAATCAGGGTGCTTCACCGTCGCTGTCCATACTTGGACGCACGTCTTGTGACTACACCTAGCCGCTTTCGAGGAGTCGAAGATCCCTGGTATAAGTGGAGTTCCGCAGTTCGGTTGTGCCGCTCCCTTTTTGTTTAAAAAGAAGTCTATGTCTCCCAAAACGCTGGACGAACCTAGGCCACCAGCGTTACAATGGTATACCTCGACGTACTCCGCTACGCCTGATCTTACTTGGTCTTCGATAACGCTGTTCGAAAAACAAGGACCAGCAGGGTCGAGAGCGGTTACTCTCCAGAGTTTTGTTCCAGTTATTTCAAGAAAAGTCTGTCCTGTGTATCCAAGCATTTGCCCACCTAAACTATGTCCTATGCAATGCATGTTCTTCTCTGATATGCCTCGTCTCAAGCGAGCCAGCATCTCGCCTAACGCCTTTCCTATATAGTAAACGTACTGGACTGACCTTTCATAGCTTTTCAAATAGCCTTGCTTATCGTTCGTGTAGGGAGAATGATCCAAAATGATCAGGTAACTATTAGGGAAGTCTCTAAAGACATCTCTGACTCGGTCTTCAGTTTTTTTGTTAATATTGGACTTGTAGCCTGCTACAAAGATGATGAATCGCCTCATGATGTCGAGACCAGGGATGTTCAGGATTCCATCGGCAGCGTCGGCAATGGGGAACTTCTCGACATCGTTTTTGCTGAAGTCATAGAAGTATACGTCGACTAAGCTGACGTCGAGGTTGCTGTCTTTATCGTGGTCACCTGGAAGAGTAAATAAATGAAAAAATACTAAAGTTAAAAGTAGTTTTACCCAGACTTGGTGGTAGGCTATGTCGCGCGATAAATAAATGATAAAGCACCCGTCAAGTTTTGACAAGTATGTAAGTGTGAGAGTGACGGATGGTTTATCATTTATTGGTCGACAAAGCATAGCATCATAAGCCTATAATAGAGCTATGACGCTGTTCCACAGAATATAAATAGAGCAGTATGGAAGCTAGGCTTACTTTTTGAAATAAATACCTACGCTCCATTAGAGCGTTAGGGTTGTCGATCGCGGGCTGTCTGGGCGCGCGCACGTAACAGACGCAAAGCGCAAGGGAGCATACGAAACTGCGGGTAAATTATAGTACATACACTATGTCTTCTATGAACGCCACGCCACACTGATTTGTAGTGGGTCCCGACATTTTTTTCGTCAATCCGGAGGGATAAAGTTTACCAGTCAGATAAAGGCTACCATCAGATAAATAAATTGTAGCCGGGATTATAAAATAAATCGAAAATAAAACGTAACGACGGGAAGTCGATCAAATCAATTTGCTAGATAATAGTCCAATCAACCGAAGCATTGAACCTAACCATAATTCTCTCGTTCGTGATTTTTTCTGGTTGAATAAAGTCATGTCAATTGTTCAGATCCAATTTGAAAAAAAAAACACAAGACATTCAGTTTAAAAAGCACATAAGCTGAATTGTTTCAGGAGTTACTTTGTAACTGCCCTTACTTTTGCTAATCTTCAAACTTTCAAAAAAATACTAGCCTCTACTACCCTTTTACCCAACCTCAGAAAGATTGGACAAACAGTAGGTACTCGAGTTATAGTCGGACAAAATCCATACGAATAGGTATACAAACATAATGCTGGCTGTTGATGTCCCAAACAAATAAAATAAAATAAACCGCCGATGCGCATCCCGTGTCAACGCATGAAATGATGTTGATATTTGTTTTGATATGTGCTATAAAGTGTCATCATCATCATTTTAACTTCAAGACATTCTGCTGAAAACGGTCTTCTGCAAAAAACGTTCACAATGACCGTTCGCACGCCTTACGCCTCTATCGACTCCCGGAAGTCCCGGAGACCTTAACCTTGTTACAGGGCTCGGATATCGGTATTTTTTCCATACAAAAATACCGGTATTTTTCCTTTTTTGGTTTATTATATTATTTTTAATCGGACAATCTAATACGTCATTACTTATATACATTTATGCCACACCTGGCCATTAAGTGACTTTCTGGCAAAGTGTAGACAGAAAATGATGTACACAACACTCGATCGCATATTTACGTCCCTCGCTTGCAGTTCGGGCCGCAAACTTCTGCGATCTCGGCCTTTCTTTGTATTACCACCCTAGTTATATAATGTACTATATTGCACACGCTACATAAAAAGCATAAAATGATTCAAAATATTGGGCTATTTTGAGGTTTTTGCAAAATACCGGTTTCGAGCCCTGCCTTGTTGTCATACCCTTATGTGGGGGGCCGAGCTACGGTGCGTCTTCTGGTTCGTGGTCTCCATTCCGGGGTGGTCCGGCTAGCGACCTGGTTCTACCCCAGGGAACGCCACGGCCGACCACCCGGTCATACTATCGCTACGTCCACTAGGGTTGCGAGTTAGTCAGGCTTTTAAAAAAAAGAAAAAAAAGGTCTCCATTCGAGAACCTTTACGCCCCACCGGGCATCTGCAAAGTGTATCCTATTGTATTTTACATGGTAAAGTACTTACATTTGACATATTTTGAGTACAGTGCTCGTTCAAACGGTCCATACTTCTCCAAATCACCTCTCCCCCACCCATGCGCGTATCCCACATAGTTCACCAACACAAATACATACAAAACGCAAATTCTCATGATATCACGTTATCTCTCCGGTGATGTACTGAACACTGAATGCGATGAGATCAACAACTGAGCTAATACACAGAGCTGAGATAGATAGTAAGAGGACACGCCTCTTAAAGATTAAGATAGTGAATGTAGGCTGGATGCTGCGTCAGAGTATTTTAATAGAGATTCGTACCTACTTTTGTGTAAGTGCAGTGTGCCTTAAACCACGCTCCAACTTCCCAAAATAAGGAGGTCATTTGGTCAGAGTATTTTTTTATGTTTGATATTCAGAACTTTGTCATATAACTATATGACGATATATATATATATTTATTGAAACAGTTATACTTCCATATTTTTTGAAATCTAGAAATTACTCGCCCAAAGGCCACAGAAGCAACGTGGCGAGCATTCTTGCCACTTGCCTTGAGCAGAAGAAAGAGATATTGATGATTTTTAGAAATATCGAAGACGCAGCCTATGTAGGCCCCCATAGGGTAGAGGGATGATCTGGTGAAGGTCACATCAAAAAATTTAAACACATGACTGTTTCATAGTTTTTTACTCAGGTATTTAGGCGCTATCATATAATCTTTGTTTTATTTGAAATTCGTGAGAAAAGTCATGCGGTTTAAAGGAAAACCTACTGAAATAAAGACATTTTTACTTAAAAAAAAAACCGACCGCGGCGCTCTTTGAAAGTGCACCATTTTGTTTATTTTAACAAACTTCATACCCAGTGACATTCGTGACATCAAGACGAATCTAATGATGTATCATTTTATCAAAATCGGTGGTACCGTTGAGTAGTTACGAGCGGACATAGGAACGGACATACATGCATACATACATACTTTACTTACATACATACATAAAGGTCAAACACATAACCCTCCTTTTGGGCTTCGCCGCAGTCGGTTAAAAATGTTCCGTTGAACACCATATAAGATCCAACATCACTGGTATGACTCACAAATCTCACAATACCGCTCCGCGCACCAATGGCGACGTTTTTAAACAATCGGCCAATGAAAACCGTGACCTTATCTGCTCTACATAGCCTTGTTAGCTCACTATAGTTACCTCATTAGCTGCTGAGCGCTACCTGTTTATTTTCTGAATAAGATAAAGTCATATTTAGTCGAGATAATTTCGATGTTGACCCATGTTTTTACAAACTGTAGTTATATGGGTAGGGAAAGACAAAATTATCTCTTCAAACACATTACATGTAAAAAGATAGAGAAACCGTGGAGGACTTTTTATTTGAGAAAAATAAGATGTGTTCCTACACGGTTAAATAATAGGCAAGTCGGTGGAAATCGAGTTCTGTGGACTCCCTCCGGTACTAACTAAAATAACCGACATGGTTTTTAACATTACGTCTCAAAACTTTTTTGTTGTAGAAGAACTGCGTTGCGAGACTTGCCTCTTTTTACATGTAATATTTTTGATGGGATCTCATTTCTTTTTGTAAGTGGTCTTCCTTTATTTATAAAGTACATTCCAATCCATTCTATTACCCATTTGAACTACAAAAGTAACTTTTTCTACTCCTGTACTTTTATCTGCCTTCTACTTGGTCACGAACACTAATATAAGAAAGAACATACATCATATGAGATCAGAGATGTCTACTCTCTATTCCCCTTAAAAGCACTAGTGTTTTTAAAATCGCTAAAAATACTGCTAGCAGCCACAGACTTCTACATCTAGGTTAAACTTAGGTCAAGGATTACGCGTTCAATACTAACTTTACAATAAAAATACACAACTACCAACTTAACAGACAAATATTTTCCTGCGGTTTTTAAGAAAAACAAAACTTTCCGAACTAAGTTCATTGATGCCAACATAAAAAAAATATCTTCACTGCGTGTCACTAGCGAGTATAGGTCAAATTAAAAACAAAAGTTTACCATAGACACAAACTTATTATATTGTCAGTCATATGTCATATTTGCCTTGATTGCGCGCTATATGTCTCTAAAATATTAGTCAGAATAGGCTACTTGACAGTGTGAAAAATAATGGAAGAATTATGGATATATCGATACCTTTGGGTTCAATTGGCGTAAAGGACAAAACGCTGGTTTTGAGGAGAAGCAAAAAACCATTTTATTTTACAAAAAATACCTATAGTTTTTTTGTTTCTCGACCTATACTTTCGACATGTATGTGAAAAATATTTGAAATGCCCGTATCTTTAACCTGTGATGGCAGTTCTAGTTGTAAACAATGTATTATGGAAAATAGATGTCCTTTACAACTGGTAAAAATGTTATCAATGTCATTTACACCCGTAGCTTTTTTGGGCATTTGGAAATGATGGGGTTGTAAATGACAATCTCAGATGACTTTGTTCCAATTTCGGGGCGTAAAGTTAACAGCTATGTAATAAAAATTGACAGTGTTCATATTAGTTTACCTTAAAGAGACTTGAAAAATGTATAAAAAGATGATGAATTCAGCTGGGCATAATAACTACTATTAACGACGGGATATTTACCATGTATGTTTGTTTTTGTGAGTTCCCGATATTTCGGCACTGTTGCAAGCGCCATCATCACGGAGTAACTGACATGCAGCGAGTTTTTAGTTGTAGTCTACCTACCCACACACCATAACGATCTACCCTCTTTCGGGTTCGCTTCGTCCGCGCGTTATTCATACTACTACCGTCCTTATTCTCACTTGGAACTCGATCACGTTCACGACACACAACACTTACAGTATCACTTCGCGTATTTACTCCTGAACATGTCTTTTTTCCCTTGGAGAACTTACGGATCACTGGATACCAGACGCTGGACAGTTGAAACCCGTCTTCCCGGTTGAAATTTTTATACTTGAGGATTTCGATAGCTTCCTTAACCATTCTGGGTATATAGTGTATTTCTGTCGAGAGGATCTGTGGGTTGTGCAACTCAATCCAATGATTCGTTTCCGCGTTCAGAAGATGTTCAGCGATTGCCGATTTCCGAGGTTCGTTGTTTTTAAACATTCGGATGTGCTCCTTTATACGGCATGAGATAGTGCGCTTAGTCTGACCTATGTAAGAGCTACCACAGCTGCAGTCAATTTTGTAACGAGGATCAAGAGTGGTGTAACGAGGATCATTTGGGTAGTGAATTTCCCAGGTGTTTACAAAATTGGCTGCAGCTGTGGTAGCTCTTACATAGGTCAGACTAAGCGCACTATCTTATGCCGTATAAAGGAGCACATCCGAATGTTTAAAAACAACGAACTTCGGAAATCGGCGATCACTGAACATCTTCTGAACGCGGAAACGAATCATTGGATTGAGTTGCACAACTCACAGATCCTCTCGACAGAAAAACACTATATACCCAGAATGGTTAAGGAAGCTATCGAAATCCTCAAGTATAAAAATTTCAACCGGGAAGACGTGTTTCAACTGTCCAGCGTCTGGTATCCAGTGATCCGTAAGTTCTCCAAGGGAAAAAAGACATGTTTAGGAGTAAATACGCGAAGTGATACAGTAAGTGTTGTGTGTCGTGAACGTGATCGAGTTCCAAGTGAGAATGCGGCCGGTAGTAGTATGAATAACGCGCGGACGAAGCGAACCCGAAAGAGGGTAGATCGCTATGGTGTGTGGGTAGACTACAACTAAAAACTCGCTGCACGTCAGTTACTCCGTGATGATGGCGCTTGCAACAATGCCGAAATATCGGGAACTCACAAAAACAAACATACATGTTAAATATCCCGTCGTTAATAGTAGTTATTATGTGAATGACCATGTTATTGTTAGCTTAAAATCGTATATTGAGCTAGGCATGTCCAGATTATATTTAAAATTAATATTTTTTGGAAAACGCAATAATAACTATGAAAGAACTATTTTATAACCAGATTTGAAATGAAAAAATATTAACTATTCATAAACTGACTAAATTGCGGGAACAAGGGTGGAAATAATGTCCTACTAGTGTTTTACTCTCTTCCAATAGCACTAAATCAGAATAAAGGAAGTGACAGAGTGGGTAATGATTATCGACATTAGGATTTCAAACATTAGGACGAGTACGTACCGAGTAAAACACTGTAAATGTAAACAATAAGTATAATAAATAGTATGAAAAATAATGAATTCATCATCTTTTTATACATTTTTCAAGTCTCTTTAAGGTAAACTAAGTTGAACACTGTCAATTTTTATTAAATAGCTGTTAACTTTACGCCGCGAAATTGGAACAAAGTCATCTGAGATTGTCATTTACAACCCCATCATTTCCAAATGTCTAAAAAAGTCACGGGTGTAAATGACATTGATAGCATTTTTACCAGTTGTAAAGGACATCTAACTTCCACAATACATTGTTTACAGCTTGAACTGCCATCACAGGTTAAAGATACGGGCATTTCAAATATTTTTCATATACATGTCGAAAGTATAGGTCGAGAAACAAAAATACTATAGCCATTTTTTGTAAAATAAAATGGTTTTTTGCTTCTCCTCAAAGCCAGCGTTTTGTCCTTTACGCCAATTGAACCCAATTAAAGGTATCGATAGTTTAGACCTTTACGATTACGTCAATTGCTTTTATTTCAGAATTTAGAAACACATTTGTGGCAGTAAATGCCAAAAATAAAGGCTAACCCTGCTCTTCTTTAAAAAATGTGCTATAATTAGATTTAAGGCAGGTCTTAAAGGACAAGTAAAAGACTACTTGCCCTTTACAGCCTTGTTCGGTTTATCAAATTACGGTATGTAAACAAGTATAATAATTTGAAGGCAGGTCGTAAAGGACGTGTAAAATAATACATGCCCTTTACAACCTCCTTAATCCTATCAAATAATGGTGTAATCATTTTTTAAGCAGGTCGTAAAGGACAAGTAAAATAATACCTGCCCTTTACAACCTTATTCGGTTTATCAAATTACAGTATCATAATTTAAAGGCAGGTCGTAAAGGACGAGTAAAAGAAAACATGTCCTTAACGCCCACCTCGACTATGCGCTTATGGAAAGTAATCATGAGAAATGAAGGGCTTAAAGGACAACAAGAAAAAAATAGGTCATATACGACAGTATTCATATTGACCGGCTTACTTTACGATACACCTTTTAGATCGTATTTTATAACTTGATACTTACGTCCCTTAACCTGAGCTAGTTTTGCGAACACGATGAATAAAAACCGGGTCGTAAAGGCACTTTTTTTAAAGATATCGAAATTTTAACTACACAGAACGGTAGAGCTTGAAATTCTGAACAAAACTGTATATATAACTCATTTTCGCCAAAATGTCCTTTACGCCAATTGAACCCAAAGGTATCGATATGTATTAATTGTAAGTATTAAAACCAATTTACACGAATATTACTAAAAATAAATGGGTAATTTATTTATAAAACCCGGATGAAAATTGATTATTTTTTATCTGTCGCCATTTTATCGAAAACGGTTTGGATTGGCCGATGACGTCACATCATTGTAAACGGCATCGACAGCATCTGTCAATCCTATTCGTTCGTAATTCTGTCATTCGAACGTTATGCGATCCTCGTTGACGTTGGTCGGTTTACTATCGTGTTACGTCATAGACGCCATATTGTCCGAGAAAGCGTTTTGGCGCCTAATTTTAAAAGAGCATTTTTATTTGCTTTTTTCAGAAAAAATACACAAAAGAATTAAAAATAACCACTTTCTGAGTGCTCAATAGACATCATCAAACAATCTGAGTTACTTTTCAGAAACCTGTCAAGTAGCCTATTAGTAATTTATTTCCTTAAACATGGTATAGAACTACATGTTTCGTCACAGAGACATGCAAATATAGCCTAGGTGTGTGTAACATGCACAGATTATTTATGGATATGTAACGGTGTCAAAAGTTAAATGAATGCACAGTTTCTTTAAATAATAACACTGGTCAACGGTGACTTTGTTGCCCTTGATATAATTATGCTTTTAAAAGCTGCAGTCTATTAAAAAAAAAGTTACATTTGGCCTCGGTTTACAAATAAAATAAGAGCTTATCTGATATGCCCGCATCTGTAATACACAAAAACATAAAAATAATCCATAAAATTTCCAACCTTAACAAGTATAACAAAATATTAAGCGGATAGACGTCTTAATAACAAAGGCGAGAGTTGGCAGTTCGCGAGTTGTTAAGATAGTTCGAGTGAAGAGTCTCGACATGACAGCCCATCACTACGTAGTTGTACTACTGTCGATAGTTTCGAAAGGTATCGACTCGATACCTGATATCGGTGGTTTTTAATCAAGTTACAGCAGTTAAAAGTATAGACGTGGCAGCCCATCACTTCGTAGAGCTGTGTATTGCCGTCGGTATCCGATATCTGCGGGTTTTGAATCAGGCTTCAACAGTTGAAATGAGTCTAGACATCAGAGCTCATCACTACATGTTGTTGTATACAGTGTGGAAATCTAATACGGGCGAATATTGAAACGGTGGTCAGCATAGGACCTAAGAAGTATATTTAGATAACTTTTGCTTAAAACTACAATGAAAATATTTACAATACAAAATAATTCGGCCCGCAATGTAACGCAACACTTTCAAGTTGACAAACACGCTAGTTGACAGTTACTTTAAAAAGCTCGTATCTCGCAATGTCATAACAAGCATGTATGCGGTACATTGCTGCTCTATAAATTTTCAAAAATTAATAACCCGGTCACTATTACGTGTAATTTAAAAAATCATATTAATTAATGATAACACTACTAAACGCTATATCTGGTTTAAATGTTTGCTCGTACTAGAGTTCCACGCTGTATACCTGATATCGGCGGGGTTTTGAATACAATAACAACGAAATTCCAGAGCAGACTTGACATGGCCTATGATTTCGCAAGGTTGTACTGTGGTCGATACTTGATATTGGTGGTTTTGAATAAGGTACATATTAATATAATTGACTTGGAATAAATAGTCTCTATATGAGAAACACTATAGTGTTATGCTGCGGTTGCTGATAGTACTGATTTCGAATTTATGGAAAAGGATAATAAACGGGGTTCTGAAGTAACAAACATTAAAAAAACCGCGACTGCGGTGCAAAAAAATGAAAAGTGCATAAATCCGCATTTTTACGAATTTTATGTAACTTGTGACACAAAAAAATGGACATACATTCATACTTTGTTTACATACACACATACTGGTCAAACACATAACCCTCCTTTTGGGCTTCGCCACAGTCGGGTAAAAAGATACAACGTTAGCAAATATAAAGTTTCAGTCTCATCAATTAAAGTGATAATTAATGAGCTAAACATTGCTAGCCCTCAATTTAGCGTTAGTTTAATCCTACGTAACATTAAATAATAAAAGATATGGCATTAAATATATCGATATCGACAGCCCAACTCTCCGAATCCGCAATGTATATGTCATAGCACAATTCCCCTTTCCATTACTGCTTTTACGTACAACTTTAGCTTCGTACTCGCTGCAAAACGAGCAATGCAAGCTACGTCACACATCCCAAGCAACTTGAGGGTTGTGAC
Source organism: Eudemis profundana (assembly GCA_947034925.1). Taxonomy (NCBI): domain Eukaryota; kingdom Metazoa; phylum Arthropoda; class Insecta; order Lepidoptera; family Tortricidae; genus Eudemis; species Eudemis profundana. The sequence continues at coordinate 18,798,106 of OX344805.1, read as the reverse complement.
AGTTTGAAGGATGCCTAGAAGTTTTAATGAGTATCGTATTTCATTACAGCTACCTGCGGTTCACATATCGTGGACCGTATCACAAGCGCGTAAGGACTAGTTTTGATTGTTAAGGATATACGGAGAAGTTTCTTTTGGAGATCGGATGTTTCGAGTAGTGAGTGGTACGTGGTGCCAAAGATGCTGCAAATTAAGATCGATGGATTATATGGAAAGATATTATGATAATACTTGATCAAAGATTAATTTGGTTTGGTAATATATACTGACAAATATAATGATTTTTATGAGTCTGAGTGATTTTCCCTAAACTTTAGGTTTTAAATTCACCAATATCTGTAGCCAAACGAATCAAAAACTCAAGTACTTCTAGAAAACTCTCGATTAGATATTTAAAGTCTTCTGGAGAATATTGAAGATATGCAATCCAGAGAAAACGTCAGTGTCAAATGGAAGGATTTACGGACTTTTAAATGGCAGATGCGGCAGGCCAGACTACCCTTTGACGACTATACTTTGTGCTCAGAGCGTTGTTTTTCTTTTTAGGGTTCCGTACCAAAATGGTAAAAAAGGAACCCTTATGGTGCGACTTTGTCTGTCTGTCTGTCCGTCTGTCATAGCAAGATATCTCAGGATCTACGGATGGATCAATTTGGAATAGTATTAAAAACCGCTAATTCGAGCCTATGGAACAGAAAAAAAATCCTATACCTTTTTTACTTTTTTTTTAAACGGTCCCCTTTGGGATGTCGAAAATCAAAAGTTGAGCTAATATATCGAGTGGGATATCAAATGAAAGGGCTTAATATGAAGATTTCAAAACCGTACTCGCACTTGACCGGTTTTATTTGATTTGTGATCGCAGCGTAGTGTTTCGGTTCCAATGAGTTGACATAGGAAAAAGTTGCCTTTTAGACTATGACGGCAGTACTCGTTAGAGTGCGACTACGCTAAGTTTGCAGAGGTTAAAAAAAGAATTATTAAAAAAAAATGCATATGGCAACATCACAAGAAATATGATTAATTAGTTTTGATACTTGGTGAATACATTTCTGTTTAATAATTATACACCTACTTAAATAAATATTCAGGACAGTCTTGCACAAATTGATCTAGTTCCAACAAAACTAAGCAATGCTTGTATACATGTACATATTTAAATACATAGAAATTACCCAAGATCCTGGTACAAATCGCTTAGTTTGGTTAAAACTAGATCGATGTGTGCAAGATTGACCTAAATATTTATTTCAGTAGGTATGTAGACACATTTTGCAATAAAGGGAAGACCAAGGACCAAGATTAAATAATCCTTTTGCTGTAGTTTCCGCATGTTTTTCGACCTCTGCAAGCTTAGCGTAGTCCGACTATACCTTCGTGTATTGAGCTTGTACTTAATCCTATCAGGATCTTCCTGCATCGGTTTCACACCTGATCTCGAAGAAACAACAATGTGACACAATTTCCTTCCTGTTTGCTCGGGAAATGTAGGAGGTAAACCTAATAGAAACTCCTTCCCTTTTTATACATCCAATATCCTTATATCACATTATCGAAAGGGTTACGTTGACGCACCATAAACGCAGTGACGTGACTTTTTACGCATGTTTTTACGTTTTATGCATGCTGCCCACACCGCTGCTCAAAAGTCGGTGACGTATCGTAAACGCAGTGAAGTGACGCATTCTTTTTTTAACCGTACCTACCTTAGGAACCGGTGTTTAATATACGTAGTATGTACTGTCCATGCGTATTATCAAACCGCGTTGAGAAAGGGATTCGAGTGTACCGTTAGCACAAGTGTACTTAATAAATGATTAAATATAATCATAAACCAATGACGACGATAGCGTTATGACTGAATAATTTTTATGGTTCTTAAAGTAATTATTTACAACATTTGTATTTTATTTAAGTAATACACCGTGTTTTTTTATTTACGATTAATTCGACACGTCGCTTAGTACATTAACAGCAATCAACTTGTGTATGGGTTTCTTTTAAATTCAAAATGAGACTTGTTTTTACTTTTTCATACAAACTAAATCAGAATCGTGTTGATCACAAGTGTGACCTCTCACTTTCACCTTTAGCGTAAATGTAAAATTGCAATTGTGACAGTTTTGACTTTACATCAATGACAACACTTACCAATTGTACATATATTATAAAATCATACTTAAAATACTTTAAAAACGGTGTTTAAGAAAGTAACTCTATTTGATCTGAAGAACTATCTCTTAATGCTATCGGAAATCAATAAAAACACGCTGTATAATTTGATATTTTTTCCATGCTTTAGAACTTCATTGTACCAAAATAACAATTTAATTTATCTGCATACTCTACCACTGACAATGTCATATCATGCATTAGTTCAAAAATGACATATGAGCTCAATCCCTTTCTCAACGCGGTTTGATAATATTTTAAGTAGCGGTTTGGAAGGCACGTGTCAAAAACTTGACATGATATTTTAGTATGCTACCTAATTACTATTTCATTTATTTATTTCACAAAAGAAAACTTATCGTACAAAAGGCGAACTTAATGCCATAAGGCATTCTCTACCAGTTAACCTTAGGGCAACGCAGATAACTTAAATTAGGTACATAGATTTATAGTTAAAATCAAATTTTTAGTCACAGAATCTTTTTCTTATTTGCTTGTTTATTATTTATAGCAGTTTTAGAGAATCAGACTACAGTTTGGTACAGGGTCATTTTTTTTAAACTATAATTTCGCTGTACACACATGTTGGCAAATATTCAGAAGACGTTCACCAGGGATGTGCGAGGATGCGTAGCGAGGGATGTGTTTGTCATGAACCAATAGAAACACTTCATTTACCTATCCTCGCTTCGCTGAGCCACTAGAGCTGCGCTAAGCGAGTATATGTAAATGAGGTGTTTCTATTGGTTTATGACTAACACATCCCTCGCTGTGCATCCTCGCACATCCCTGGTGGAAACGCAGCCTTAAGACTGGCATTTTTGGTTATTTTTTTTATGAAATAGGGGTCAAACGAGCAGACGGGTCGCCTGATGGTAAGCAATCACCGTCGCCCATAGACACCTGCAACACCAGAAGAGTCACAAGTGCGTTGCCGGCCTTTCAGGTGGGAGTTCGCTCTTTTCTTGAAGGTTTGATGGTCGAATCGGTCTGGAAACACTGCAGGCGACAATTTGTTCCACAGTTCAGTCGTGCGAGGCAGGAAGTAGTTATTATGTAGATCCGGCCAAGCACATCAAATTAACCAAAAATACCGTTCTAATTCATTCCGCCTCTCTCTCCTGGGTATAGACGAAATCAAAGTACATAGAAAAATTAAATGGCGCTCACCTATGGTCCAGACCATGGCCCGAACCCGCTACCTCTGGATTTCCAGCCCAGCTTCTTTACCAATTCGACCACCGGAGCACCCAGCAAGTGCCTTCAATTTTACCATCTACTTTTTGAAAGAAACATCATGTTTCTTAAATTGTTTATAATGTGTTATTTGTTACGTTCATGTCGATTTTATATAAATAAAACTGCAAAATATAGCAAACATCGTTTTTTTTTTTTTAATGGCTGAATGCCGTGATGCTGTGGCCCAAATAAATGAAAATTCTATTACGTGCCAAGTGTCAAGCCACACCGGAAACGAGGTACTTTGCGACCTATTTTTAGGCACGTAATGTCAACATTTCATGCCATGTTTGAGAAAAAATTATTCTCCCGAACTACTTATTTAGAAGGACCGTCGGCGCGCCGGATTAAACCCTCCCGTGAGCCAGAGATTGCCCGCGGGCCGTACTTTGTCCAGGGCAAAATACTAAATTTGACATTGGTAAAACACTTGTTTTTCAGCAACTCACAGACAATGCAAAAATAACATCAATCAGCTCTACCTTGGAGCTTTATCACTGTGTGAGTGTGCGGCATTATTTCACGACCGCTGTAACTGCTGCGCTATTGTAGAGTACGCTCGCTACAGAGAGTGGTAGAGCAGAAATAAATTCCTATTTTTTTTTAGAAAAGATTTTAATTCTATACTGTAACTTTTTTGTATAATCAAACTGCACGTCAGAACCAATCAAGTGAGCTCAAATACTGTGGATTTATCTTACGCAATATACAGGGTGATTTCTGGGTCGTGATCCCGGACCAGTTTTTCTGTCAATATTATATTATGATAGCATTTGATCAAAGTAAAGTAAAGTAAAGTATATTTTATTTGTGAAGCATAGGTTACAAAGGTGGTACAGATATTAATGAGGTATCACTATGTTCGGCCAATCGGCATACAAATGTTCAAGCATGCAACATGCTAATTATATTATATTATTTAGTCCTACGTAATAACTTTCCAAGAATTCTTTTATAGAATAAAATGCCTTAATTATAATTTATATAACAGCGTTAATTATAATTTTCTTATTTTCAAGTAAAATATAACTTAAACTAAGTAAATCATGGTCACCCTATGACTTTTGAAATACGCAGTATGGGAAGCGACATAGTGATGTGCCGTTACCGTAAATTACGAGAACAGCGAGAAAGTTCGGGTAAAGTTCTCGGTAATATTCTCCGTAACGGTAATTATCGAGAAAGTAGTTAAAGTTTTATGTATTTTTTACTTTTTTTTATACAAGGTTCTTTTAAATGACCATAATAAACTACACTACAGTTTTCATAAAGAAAAAATGAAAGCATCGCGTACTTTTCCAACTTTTCCGTAAATTACCGGTGGAAATTACCGAGAAAGTTGTCAGGTAAATTTTTGTTGGAATATTTTTTACTTTTTTGATGTAAACAACTTATGATTTAGTTATTTAAGTAAACCACAATATTTAGTATATCGAAGAGATATATTTAAAAGTAATCTGATTCATTGAAATATAAGATACATCGATATGATTTAGTGATAAACAATATATAATTAACTTGGTATATCAGTTTAATAGTTTCTATTTTAATTCACAACACAGTAAGGACATGGATAAAAATATGGGGGCACGGCAGTGCCCCCGTCAAGTCGAGCAAAACAAAGGCATGGCCGTACCCTCCTTTTCTCGAAGCCATTCAGGCCTTTTTCAGCCTCCCATAATATTGTTTTATCAACAGAACTCGATTTCCACCGACTTGCCTATTATTTAACCGTGGCGGAACACATTTTATAGATCTAATAGCAAACCGAGTATCACAATATAAACAAGTATATTTGGTTCGTTCATTTTCGGTCGATTCGCTAAAATATTGCAAAATTTTGGTATTGGGCTTCATCGTTTTGATTAAAACTACTCGTATTTACAACACATTATGCAGTTCACAGTTGAGCAGTCTCAGATCTGGGGGCACGGCAGTGCCCCCGCCAAGTCGAGCGCGAAGCAAACACTGCCGTACCATCCTTTACTGGAACCATTTCGCCGCATTTTCAGGCCCCTATTTGAGAACCTCTGGATAAGGCCAGAACGCAGAAATTTTCGTCATCCAGTAAGCTATAATCACATACTTAAAATCCAAAATTGCAATGTAGGTAATTTAGTTCCTAAGTTAAGCAAAAGCAAAGTTTCGCATTTATGACAGATACTGACTCACTCACTCACTCATGATCATCAGAATAGAACTAGTACTTCCCATAAACTTAGAGAGCTGAAATTTTAAAACATAGTTTTTAGCCTATCAAGTCCTAAAAAACCTCCAAATATTGCAATTTCAGTCACAACTGCACACATAAGTTGGTAATCCTATACAAATACATGCGATTACAAAGTTAGTTTAGTTCAAATTAGAAAAAGAATTGATTGGAATGTAATAAATAAAGGAAGATCACTTACAAAAAGAAATGAGATCTCATCAAAAACATTCTGTAAAAAACTAGCCAAGTCTCGATGGAGCTGCTTCTTTATCTCTAAAAAGTAATGAAATCTAGACAAAGTCGTGCCAAAGTCAGTACCGGGGGGGTATCAACAGAACTCGATTTCCACCGACTTGCCTATTATTAGATCTATAAAATGTGTTCCTCCATGGTTAAATAATAGGCAAGTCGGTGGAAATCGAGTTCTGTTGAAACCCCCCTGTACTGACTTTGGCACGACTTTGTCTAGATTTCATTACTTTTTAGAGATAAACAAGCAGCTCCATCGAGACTTGGCTAGTTTTTTACAGAATGTTTTTGATGGGATAAAACTATGACTATTAGTTACTGCTCTCCCCACTTCAACCCCGTACCATACAAAAGGCGAGTAACAATTAGAAAGCCTCGGCTAATAAAACACGGCATAGGATTAGCTAATTCAATAACATGTGCTTGCTGTTTACCTGTACACCTGCAGGAAACTGTGAGACATGGAAAGCTCGCTTATCTTGGGTTATTTTAGGTACCTGATACTCGTAAAACGTACCTCTTCAAATGACATTGATAAGAAATTACCACGTTACAAACTACATCAGCGACGAAAACTAAATACAAAAGTAATCTAATGTCTTAAAAATGCAACTTTAAGTCTTCATAAAAATATGTCACGCGTAATATTCTCGAGAATTACGGAAAAGTACCGGTAATTTACGGCGGTAAGAATTCCCGAGAACGTGAAATTTCCTGGCGGCACATCACGTGTTGTCGCCGACAACACGTCACATTGAGTAGGGTGACCAAATTTTATGCAAAAATGTTTTTTTCTACTTATAATCTGAAAAATAATTACAAATATTGGTGATAAGAAATTAATAATTGACATCATTAGGTTCATCTTCGAATATTGTATTATGCCTTATTTTCTTGCTCCACGACCCAAAAATCATCCCTGTATATGATCCTATGACCACCTTTTGGATCCGTCACATCAGCTCCATGTCCTAATAATTTCGCATTGTCAGCCAAGCCATGTCATTTACATATGCCTGCAAAATTTCGGCTTAATCGGTTGAGCATAATTGCCATCTCTTCCGGTTCGTAGAACATTTGGTACAATCACCAGCAATAATATATGATGAAAGGGGTAAATGCAAAAATATCTGACTCTGTCCCTTAAGTAGGTAACTGTGTCAGATATTTTGCGTGGTCCGTTTCATCATAATATATAATTGCCGGCGTCTGCGGACATTCATGGAATGGGTTGACCACAGGATACTTTATTTGGTTAGTCCATAGCACCGGTCACCTGCTACGTACGTAGCAGTGACGTGGCGGAAAAGATATCCCACGGCAAGCCGGTGCAGATTTGGCGTACATTTTCCTTAAGAGCTCTAGAATAAGGTGGTCAAAAGCCTGATATTAGGCATCCGGTAGGAATCGAGTTGTTTGGACGCCACGCTACTGGTACGTAGTCTATTTCCTTCTTACTTTACCCTGAACCACTGGCGTTCAATAGAGTCGCTTTCCTGCCTGGAGACGTGACCTATCCTAACTTCTTACTATATTATCCTACCCTAGGTTCATCATCATTTCAGCCATAGGACATCTACTGCTGGACATAGGCCTCCTCAATAGATTTCCACATGGGCCGGATAGAAGCAACCCGCATCCAGCGAGTCCCCGCAAACCTAACCAGGTCAACCGACCACCTTGCAGGTGACCGTCCCACGCTGCGCTTGCTAGTACGTGGTACGTGGCCTATTTACCCTAGGTTACTATCGTTCTAATATTATTAATGTGAATGTTTGTGAAGATGGTTGGATGTTTGGTGTGGTTTATTGCCTCCATCGATTTTTTCGGCTACCTTAAGGTCTTCAGACCATCTTGTGGGGGCCGACCCACGCTGCGTCTTTCGGTTGACATAGAAAAGTTATAACAAACATTACATCGCGATCACCAGACATGCATCCGTTTCCAACATCTTTATTCGTTCATGCAAATTTCATGCCTCTCACTTCCTCTACTCTGCGCTGTCATTCTCGCTGTCACAATGTGTCGAACGGGCTTCGACAGCTCTCCGTCGCCATTTTGGAGGGGAGGGGGACCGGCCAATATTGATGGTGCTATTGTACCCCCCGTTTTAACTAGATGCACTTTGTTCGAGCCCGACGTTCCGATTTTGCTGACGCGTGATGTGTTTCTCTGTCCTACCAACCTTACTTGACCTTCTGCCCCCTCTTGAAGCTTCACAATTCTGCTCAGTCCAGGGGAATTGCTTGGGCTTATTGCGGTTCAGCGAATAATGGACGTGTCAAGCGTGTTAGCTATTTTTTGCGTGCGGATTACTGGCCCTTATACCACTGAAATAAGGTTGTTTTTGGCACGTAGTTGGGGTTCTGGTAAGTTGGTAGAGCTATTATTTCGTGACTATTGAGAATGAGCTGTCGACGGTGACATATTGTAGGCTTTTCACTGTTCAGTTGCAAATTGAACTCAGGAAATGCAGTGAACTGTAAATTTAAAGCCGATGGAATTAATGACTCCCGGGTCGATTAATAGTCGGTAAAGTATATTTTAACGTGTTTTAAATAATTGAGAAAAACATTTTTTACAATATTTTTATGAACCTGTATTTTAAAGCAGTGATCCTCAGCCAATTGGGCTAATAGTTTCCATGCATAAGTAGAATTCAATATTATTTTTGAAATAGGGCTGATCTTATGATGGATCGAAAGATGGATATTGGATAATACAAATAATATAAGACATAAGATGAGATAAGATATAAGATAAATATTATAAATGTGAAAGTTTGTGAAGATGTTTGGATGTTAGATGTTTGGATGTATGGATGTTTGTTACTAAATAACTGGGTAATAACTTGATGGATTGAGCAGAAATTTGGCATGCAAGTGGACCAAGTCCTAGATTGAACCATAGGATATTTTATATCTCGGTAAAGAGTTCCCTTGGGATAGTAACGGGATTAATGCGGGCGAAGCTGCGGGTAAATGCTATATAAAATAAACTCCTCGTGTTTGGTGTCATTAGATTGGTCTTGACTTGCAATTTGCGATTATACAAAATAAGGTACTGTCGACAATAAAAGCTTTTCTCAAAAAAAAATTGACTTCAAGACAACGCAACTTTCAGTAGTTAATTTAATACGTAATCTTGAACTAGGACTAAGAAAACTCTAAGTAACAATGTCTCAATGTAATTGATTAATTGCGCAAGCCCAATGAGACACGATGATTCGTTTGATGTAACTGGACTCATCAATCATACCCCTCAATTGTGCCAATCATCACGGCTCAGTACCTGCCCTGCGGTGATGAATAATCTATTTTCATTAAAGAAATAAGTATTTGAAGTGTAACTCCACGGATGCCAAACGAGTGCTTATCATTCAAAAACGAGCTAGCAATCCGTATACTTGTCGGAGTGAAATCGAGGCACTCATGTCGGGAATTATTCTCATCGCAACGTATAATGACGCACTACTCGCAGCATTTGTTTGATTTGCTATTATTTGTTAAGAACAACATTTCCCAGTTCGAACGTGTAGACGTTTCAGGCAAACAGTTCCGTACTACTGGACGCCCGTGTCATCGGTCCGACGTACTTTGAACACTTACCGGCCGATTGAAAAAACGAACCGTGTGACGAAATATTTAGGCGCCCACTGAGAATCCTTTTGTTAGAAAACCCTCTGTACTCGGTTAACGAGTACATGGATGGGACTAATGTTATAATTTTACTGTAATATTGACATTATTAAATTTGTTACTACTCGTATTTTTATTATAAATTTTAATTATTTTGGATTTTGTATTGTATTGCGACATTTACTGACTATTCTTATTGGGAGATATGATTAATTTTATTTTATTATGCGAATTCTTACTTGAGTGTTTTTATATTTTATTTTGCATTTATATTTCTGACAAAATATATTAGCTCAACTTTTGATTTTCGACACCCCATTTCGGTCCCCTTTAAAAAAAGGTATAAGATTTTTTTCTGTGCCATAGGCTCGGATTAGCGGTTTTAGGGTTCCGTACCAAAATGGTAAAAAAGGAACCCTTATGGTGCGACTCTGTCTGTCTGTCTGTCTGTCCGTCTGTCACAGCCAGATATCTCAGGAACTACTGCTGCTATCGATTTGAAATTTGGAATAGTGTTAAAAGTAGCTAACCCGAGCTTATTGGACATAAAAAATATCTTGTACCTTATTTACTTTTTTTTTTTAAAGGCTCCGTAATGGGACTTTGAAAATTGAAAGTAGGGCTATTATATTGAGTGGGTATCAAATGAAAGGGCTTAATTTGTAGATTAAAATATTATTTTTATTTTTTTTCTGAAGTAGTTTTTGATTTATAAGTGCAAACGTACCATTCCCCCCCTATTATCTCCGAAGTTACAGATCAGAAAAATGTGTCTTAATTACTAATTATCAATATCAACCTGAATATTACAGAAAAAATAGAACGGTCTTCCTAACTTTAATATTTTTTTAGAAATCTACAAAAGCTTAAAATCCTAGCGGAGAGTAGCAAAACTAAGCGATGGCCTGTTTCACGCTAGGGGATTTCCGGGAAAAAACTAGATGGCGCTAAAACACTAAACATTTAACGATGTTATAATTGAACAAAGAAACATAGTATAGTAACAATTAGTTCGTAAACAGCTAATAATAAATAAATTCTAACGTTAAATATTGTGTCACATTTGCAAAGTTGAATAATTGTAAATAATTATTATAATTCTTTTACCAAGCTTAAACATAGATGGCGTTGTAAATTCGGGGAACAGCTTTTTGTATGGAGAATGACAGTCCTCTCGATTTAATGGTCCTTGCTATTAAATAGAATCATTACTCGTCAGGTTCTAAATATTACAGAAAAAATATTACTGTTTTCCTAACTTGCACTGTTTTTTAGAAATTTGCAAAAATCATAACATATACTTATTTGCTCCTACTAAACTAATCGACATACAGTCTTTCTTGAACTATTCGCGTATCTACTTATGAGTTTGTACGGAACCCTCGGTGCGCGAGTCCGACTCGCACTTGACCGGTTTTATTTAACACTATATCAAATTTCAAGTCGATAGCATAAGTAGATCCTGAAATATCTTGCTGTGACAGACGGACAGATAGACAGACAGACAGACAGACGAGTCGTACCATAAGGTTCCTTTTTTACCATTTTGGTACGGAACCCTAAAAATGGGTTCCATTTGAAAGACTTTGTCAATTAAAAAACAATATTTTTTTATTAAATTAATTCATAAACGATGAAGTTCTGATGTAACAAACTTTTAAAAATAATAAATATACAACCGATGACTAGAGAAGTTCTTTGTTATTGTAAAGTTGGTTAAAAACACAGTGGAATTAAGGAACAGCTGCCTACGTTAGCAAGTGCCAAAAAAGTTGTTTCAACCCGTCGTTCCTGCGAACGAGTGCTTTCGGCCATTGTTTTCATAATTTAGCCGCTTTTGATGTAACATTTATTCCAGATTTCGTTACTAAATGACGGCGCAGAGTGAAAGAATTTAATTTACCGCCAGTACATTACAGTTTATAATCTTTTGGTTTCTTTACAGCGGTTTTGGAGCGCGAGTGGGAGCGTGACCCTCATAAATTAAAGAGTTATACTGTTATGGCGAATGGGCCGAGAAGCCCTCTCCATCGGTGGAGGAGGTGGCTCTTGATAGCGCCATATCAAGAGCCACCTCCTTAACTTCCCTGTGTGGCATCGGCTACCTTCTTCTTTATGTATTTCATACTTGGCATTTCCCTTCTACACTTGTCTTTAATGATGTTAGTTATAAAAGCGTCACATATTCGTCCAAAGCATGACCAAACATTTTTCTTCTTATATCGTTTTAAGCAAACTTATGCTTTCTTTTGCTCTTTTTAATACACCGTAATTTATGATATTGTCTATAACCAAAACCACTAATGAGAACGGACGTACCTTAGTGCTACGTTACAGATGCGTCCCCATTGGTCAGCACAAGACGGCCGTGAAATACCTCCATGTAACAGCCAATGGGAACGCGGACCTGCAATTCACAGGTCGATTCATAAGACCTGGTGCGGTTTTAGTGTGAAATCAACGCTCGTTGCATACGTCGCGCCAGCTATTATGAATCGACCATACGCGCGTTCTCATTGTTTTATGCTAGCAGGGATCTTTATTCAATACCAGTGGACTCGCCCGCAACTTCGTTTACGGTAATGAAATAAGTCGGATGAATAGTATCCTAATCCTTGAGGTCATAATCTTTATACTTATACCAAATTTCATGGAAATTGGTGCGGTAGTTTTTACATGATGCGCGACCAAACATGAAATTTCTACGATTTTTTATACGTAGGTATAGTTTAATCATGGGGCTAGGAGTTAGAGCTGTTACACATAAACACGTTGCGATATCGTGTTGTGAATTTTTACGTAGCTCATCGTAGTTTTCCACGACATGACATCGCAACGTGAAACGATGCCGTGACGTGGCACGTTGCGATATCGTAAGGTGTTTATGTTTATGTGAAAGAGCTCTCACGCTGCCAGCCTCAGTGCCAGCCCTTTTGTAGCAGTTAAAAACGTTTCCTACCCGCTGCCACAAGCGCCCCGCCCTCTCCTCGTACCCTTCAGCGTTAACGATATTTTTCCCCATTTTATTACTCTTTGCTTTTAGGCTCTATTTTATAATCCCGCCTGTGGGCAATTATGTCCGTGGGCTGCGAAACAACCGCTATCTTATACAACATAGCGTATGCGTATCACACAATTTTGTTTGCCCAAACTGCTATAATTTTTTTTTTGTTGGTTTTAGTCCTGTCTGGTTAGATATGCAGCTATATTATTTAGGTAATCTGAGTGTATGTAGTGTAATAGTTTTATGCAATAAGTGGCAAACGAGCAGACGAGCCACCTGATGGAAAGCAGTCATCGCCGTCTATGGGTATCTGCAACACCATAAAGATTGATATATATGTTGCAGGGAAATGGTCAAAACCGCGATTTGATCAAATCTCTAAGGGATATGACCAAATCACGCAGGATGTTACAATGGCGAATCCATTTTAACATTTGCCTAGAAAAAAATCAGTAATTTGATCAAAGTCTGTTTCGTGAAATGACGAAATTAGCCAAAAAAGGCAACTCGTCTTTTCATTTCACTAGATTTGTTTAGTGATTTGATAAAATCCCTGACACACGTCAATGAGTTGACAAAACTAACTCGCGAACTAACTCGTTTTAACATTTTTAATTAATTGATAGCTTAAAGTGTTGTTAACAGTTTCATCAAAAAAATATACTGAATACTGATGACAATAAAAGATAATTTTTATTTTTTTGAAGCAAACACGACGAACTTGACACGTTTGAGAGGCAGATGTTGACTCTGTTTACCTTCGCTTCGAACGAAGTCGCCAGAAAATTCTAGTATTTTATAAATGTTCTGGGTAAAATTGCAGCGATGACCACTGTCTTGCAACTATTCCAAAGCACTCTATTTTCCATTATTCTGTTTTAAACCCGCCACGAGAAAATTCTTTCAGGGTTTTTGAGCGCGGTCCATTTGCCGCAAACCACGATGGTAAAACAAATGGAAGGATAATCTTGTATTGTGGCTACTCTTTGAGCTGGTAAAAAGGTTCTTGCGGTTTACTTCAGACACAATCGTCCTTCTCTTTCTAACTTTACTTGAAAGAAAGAGATGCACCAGCGGACCCAGTCGAACGACGTCTTTTTCGTTTTTATTGCGTGGATAAAGTTTTTTCGAGCGGCTTTAGTCGATTTCGCGTCGATATGGGGAGACCCTAGGCTAGAGAACCAGCTTCGATTCCGATCTTGACGTAGCAGATTGCATCAGAGAGTAAATTTAAATAAAAAAAAAACGGGTAATTTAGCCCATAATGTGTTAGTTACAAATGGCTTAGAACTATATTAGTAAATACATTCAAATCCACGAATTGTATTCCAATAAAATAATGAATTCAAATTAAATGTCAAAAAATATTAAAACAATATGTCATTCTACTTAATAATAAAGTGAGAAAGAAAATTATGTGATGGTAAGGAATTCAACTGGTCTTCTGTCCGTCCGTCTGCCAAGGCCCTTTAGTAATACCGTCTTATGCTACAAGATCGCATATTTATCGCCCTTGCCTTCGGCTCGGGCGTCAAATGCCTGCGGTCTGAGGCATTCTTTGTTTTACCGCCCTAGGTAAGTAATGTACCTACTGTCAATTGTTATCAAATACCCTTCATTCGAAACCAAAAATTCGCTCCATTTTCCTCTTATCTTTCTTCCAATACGCAATGTTTTGCATCGCGCCATTTTCAGAAATCTCTGCTTCTGATGCCAGACACGTCAGGTCGAAGTCTTAATAATTACTTTTCTTATTTTCCGCTTCTAATTTAGAAGCAATTAGCCAGCTGTATATCCGGCCTAATTAGGAGGCGTTCGGAAACTTTTTTAATTGGACTCTTGGTCGCGTTTGCCCCGGGGGACACTGAGAGCAAATATTACATATAATTTTGTGAACTAAAAGGGTAATTTGATAACAATCAAAATAAATAACGTACCTAACGCTTACCATAAAATTATGTTCCCAAAACTGCTTGGATGAAATAATTTTGATGAAACGATTTTAAAATGACAAAAACTAAAAATAAGTCACCATGTTGAGCAATGACGCCACAAGCCAGTACTTGAATACTAATCTGCATACTTTCTGAGCGTTTTGACACTTTATAAAAAGAAGCTGATTTAATCTGTCTTCAAATACTTAGGGTCGATTCAACCAAACTCGTATTAATACGCGAGTAACTATACCAGGAAAATGTCTATTCCACAATTTTAATCCCGAATAATCGAGTACACGTTTTACCACGCAATCTAAAGTATAGCTATACTTGGAATTACTAAACGCAGATAATTGAATGAATCATGAACGAATGATGAACGACGGTATTACCCGGCAAAAGAATAACGTCTCGCTACAGGACGACGCTAAAGCTGAAATCCTGTCAACTCAATTTTGTAGCATTAAACATTTGAAATCAGACACTGACTGATGTCAAAATAGTTTTAAAAACATTTGTTGGCGGCATTTTACATTATCTAGATCTATACTAGTCAGCTAGCTATAAAATTGCAATTTAAAGTAAAATGAGTGACGATAAGCGTAAACGCAGTGCTAATTGGCTGCCGTCTGAAAAAGAGCTTCTCTTAAACCTAATAGAACAATATTTTAATATAATTGAAAATAAAAAAACGGATGGCGTAACTATGAAATCTAAATTAGCCCAATGGCAAATTATTTCCGACCAATATAAAAGCCAAACGACCCACAGTTTTCGCACTGCTGATAACTTGAAAGCTCAATGGGAGAGCATGAAAAAAGTTGCGAGAAAAGATGCCGCAAACACTAGGAAGCACATGATACAAACAGGTATGTTAGTCTATGAGATATTTTCATTAACATATATTAACTCTTTCCAATATTATCGTGGTTTATCAGAAGTGTACCTATTTTTGTCAAAAGCTCATGTTTAACGCTGCATTTTATTTATCAAGTCGACCATTTCGAGTTAACGCACAATACAACCAACCACAACACAAGTGACAGTGACATACAGATAAAGGCAAGACGAGACGCCATTTTGGAATAGTGCTCGAATAAGCCGTAAACCGTGTAAATCGGCGGTGTAAAAGCTGTACTCGAATAAACTCATTATTCTTGAATTATTATTTGGTAAAACGTAAAATTGATTTACTCGCGATTAACTATCGATTTATTCAAAGAATAAAATTTACTCTCGTTTGGTCGAATCGACCCTTAGCCTATTATATAAAATCCTTATTGTTTCCTTTATTTAATTCCCTTCTTAGATTAGTATTTTATAATATTAATTTAGAAAGTAAAATATATAAAGATATACTTACAAAATATAAAGTTATTATAAAATCTAACCTCGGTTAAGTAGAAATAGTTGAAAAAGCAGTATCTAAATCGGAACCAAAACCGTATTTGAATAATCGGGAACATACATAACCCTCCCGTAGTCCCGTCCTATCCGAGGTGTCAGTCGACGTTTTAGTTTAAAAACAATATTTATGTTGTTGTTCTTGTCTTAATGTAATTGTATACTTGTCCCGGAATAAATTGTTTTCAATTTATTTATTTTCATAAAAAATCCATTGAACTAAAACCTCCTCGATTTTGAAGTTGGTTGATATGGATTATGGTTTTGACAAATTCTCAGTGTATCACCACCGTGAATCCACTTTTGTCGAACCCTCGTTAATCTGAACTTATTATAATTAATCCTCTAAAAGGCAGACGTTTTAGTAGACACAACTTTAAGGGTCTACGGGCTTAGTTTGTCAATGGACTCTATGGGTACCTATTTCACTGATTTAGTTTTACCGTTAAAAAATAAAATTGTTTTAGGTACAAATGGTTTAGATGACAATAACATAATTTAAATGATAATGACTTAATCAGCGACAGGAAAGAGGTCGCGTTACGCTATAGAGAGAGACGGTCACATCCGATGCGTTCCTTCCGGTGGTCGGACCAGAACGTCAGTTCAGAGATTGATTTGATTGTTTTGCTATAATAATGAAGGTTAAATGCGGAGTTGCCAAATCACTCGGTATAAAATACTCTGAAATGGGTGAATCAACTTTTCTTTGCTTTATGCAAAGATTGTCCTTTCTCCTTATTTATTCACCTTTTGCATGTTTGAACATGATTTAAATGGAACAAGATCTTACATCTTGGGGTAAATTAAGGTAAAAATAAAACTCGCTTTTAATAAATAAATAGGGTGACCCAGCGGACGAACCCTTATTTTCATACAAAAGTGAGGGACAGCTATGTCCCTTGGGTCACTGCTTATAAACAAGTTATAATAAAATATATTTGCATGACGTAGCTTTATAATCTGCCTTTTAAATGAGCATACACTTTATTCAAAAATATCCAAATAAAGATTTCCTTTCAATTTTAGTCGGAGATGGTAAAATTTTGTTGACAAAGAAAAGTTGATTCACCCAAATACTTTACTAAAAAGAAAACATTTTCAAAACGTGTGAGAAAAGTGAAAATTCTAAGAACCGCACATCTTAAGCTGTCAACGAATGAAAGTTTCAATTTGTTTCCAAAATAAATAACTCTATTTCGTACAGTTCGGTGAGTTCGCGTTTACTTCGTACTAGTTGAAGAGACCGCGTAAAGACGACGGTCGCTCATCCTGTTTCTTGATGAAAAAAAAATTGTATGTAATGAAAGGCCACATCATTAAAAATACGACTGCCATGAATGAGCGTGCAAACGTAAGCTCGTGCTTAAAAGTTAACAGAAGTATGTAGAATCGCGTACGGCACGATCTAATCAGTAATACACACACGCACACTTCACTATGATATTCAATATTAATCACTACACACACTTCACTAATTCACAATTTATCACTAGTATATAGACACACTGATTGGCAGATGATAACTAAAGTAAACCGACAGTTTTTTCGGGAGCTAGTGCCGTACCAGTCGAGACCGTAGGGCAGCCCGCACTTTCTTATGCAAAATGTATTTTTTTTCTAACCCTATATGGAAAGGTTTACGTGGTTACTGCAAAGGCACTTTGTTGTTCACAAAACTTGTTGTTGTGTCGCCGCCAACTAGCTTAATTAGCCATTTAGTTAACTGCCTAGCCTTTTCATTTAAATTTTAGGTTAGGTTTGTTAGTGAGGGTGGTACTGGCGCCGGATACACGATTGGACCCCGTGTGTTCGGTGCCGGTTCCTGGTTTCCCCGGGGGATGGCCGTTGGTCGGGGGGAAGCAGGTGAGAGAAGGCACACTGGCCATGCTACAGTGTGTCTTTTTCGGAGAGGGTGCGGCCTAGGGCGAAGGTGCCGGTGATGTCGTGGTGGCTTGCTAGCGATCCCACGGCATCACCATGAAGGCACAGGGTGGAAGCATCCCTGAGTTTTAGTGGGTAGGCCAATCCCTTCTGGAGCGGAGAGCCCCACATAACCAATGCGTAACATCTGACTGTCACCCCCGATGGCCTTAGGTTACGTAGTGGTATGCAGTTTCATGCATTTCTCCGGGTTAAAAAAAAAAAAAAAAAAGGTTAGGTTTGTTAGTTAGCTTGTGTCCCTCAGAGGAGAAATAGAAGCCCTGAATGACATGAACACGATGGTATAGGGTGGCCTATGCAAAAGTTGGCAGATTTAGGGTTGCCGCAATTTATGTTATACTGATTAAAGTTAGGTATTTCGATTAAGAAAAAAAGTTGGCAACCACACCTTGTCGCTTTACTTAACAAAATGTATTTTACTACCGATCAGCATATTTTTTTTCTCAAAAAACAATTGCCGTAATTGTCAAATATGCCACAGCATAAAAACCATTTTACTTCAAATAGGTATTTGAAGTAAAATGGTTTTTATGCTGTGGCATACGCTGCGCGTACGGAAAAAGCCGCTTTCTGGCCAAGTGTAGACATAAAATGACGTACACAACACGGGAGGTAATAAAGAAAGCCCTCGATCGCATATTTACGTCCCTCGCTTGCAGCTCGGGCCGCAAACTTCGGCAATCTTGGCCTTTCTTTGTATTACCACCCTAGTTATGTAATGTGCTATTAAAGTAAATGTAGCCTTGCCATAAGGATATGGGAGGTTGCCCCAGCGGATTATGTTTATTGTTATCTATCATTATAATTGTGCAAAATCGGTTTCATTCGGAAAGACGATGAGGTAAGGTCGGTGTTAGGCCGTATTTTATATTATACGACTCGTAATAGAGTTTTCAAATTCGTTACCGACTTTACCGGATTCCGAAACACGAAACTGGATAACGGTATTGGATATTTAGAGGCTGTCACATTGGATTTCTATTATCCAGAAAACAAGGAGGTAGGGAGGGATAAACCCATTTCAATGCGCTATTTAAAGCATGGACAGGGTTAGCAATGTACAAACCGCAGAACATTCTCAAAATAAAAAGAAATATCGGATGTTTCCAGAAACGTTCACGCAATTATAACAAAAAATAACGAATGACCTAGATTGTAGGTAGGCAGGGCCCAGAACCGGTATTTTGCAAAAACCCCGAAGAAGCCAAATATTTTGAATTATTTATCTTTTATATATATCTATTTTGCTTTTTATCTCGGGCTCATTAATGTATTTAAGTAATGACTTCGTATTATTAGATTATCCGTATAAAAATGAAATAATAAACCAAAGAACGGAAAACATACCGGTATTTCTGTATGGAGAAAGTGAAAATACTGGTATCCGACCCCTGGGTGTAGTTTTTTTAGATTATGCGATTCTTAGTAGATGAGATTTACTTACTTATATGTCCTTAACTTATCCACAAGAAAATCGTATTGGATGATACGATCATAGTTAGCAACTTTCATACTATGTGGTCCCAAGTCAACACACAGCGAAATCGCTCTATAATGCGATTATGAGCAAAATGCGAGCGACTAGTTTCTCATCCTAAAATAACAAGACTCCCAATCCGATTACCGATAGTACTACCATTTGCTTAGGACTTAAGGCCAGGCTCTCTGAGAACATCAGTCATTTAGAGCTTCACCGCCCCTCCCCTCTCACCTAAAGGCGCCAAGTCGCGTGGACGGCCTGCAGTGAAACTGTAAAGGCTCCTAAACACTATGCCGGTAACCTGACTGGCGGGTTTTTGACGCAGCGAAAGTGACACAGGTCAATGGACACTGACGGGCTACTGAAACCAAGCGCGCGGGCTACTTTGTAATATTGTACTAAGAAAAGGAAGTTATTATAAGGAAAAGTTTCCAAAGAAAATGCTTTGAAACATCATTACCAATGTTACCAAAATTATGTATTTTGTTGATCGAAGTGTCAAGTAAAACCGAAAAACCTACCAAAATTTACCTGTTTTCACGATTTTTATGACCGAGCGACATTGCATTTTTTTAAACCACAGAATTAAAAAGGAGAGTTATTGAACTATAAAATATATTTAATTTAAATCAAAAAATATAAAATTTCATTGAATTTAATATTTTATTTGATTCATCCAGATGTCGATTTCGAAGATCGTCTCCTTAAATCGATTTATTACTAGCAATTAAATATAAACTATGACCTTTAACAAGGTATTAATACACTGTAGTTAGAAGACAGACAACAAATAGCTTAACTAAAGTAGATAGTTGTTTGGAAGGACTGCTTTGACTTTTCGCAAAAGGAAATGGAGCGTTAAGATAGTTAAAAGGACAGTTGCGAATATGCGTGATTTATCGCATATCGCAACAAAAAAAAGAAAACATAAGAAAGATGACATAGAGTGAAATTAAAATTAATATCGAACCTGGAAATACGGAAGATACAAGCATTTTGCACTACTCATTAGACTGTGATTAGACACATAGATCCAATATGGACTGTGATCATGGTACCTACAACACGATGGCTCTATACACTCCATGCTATTTCTGTTTTGCTATTTCTAATCTTTGATCGCTAATATATTGGTTATTTTTATAGTATTCGAAAAATATTTTTTCCTAGGTACTCGTGGGCCAATATTCAGCGTTTTTATGGCGTTTTATTTTCGTCATTCTTGTCTCAGTAAATATTGTTCGAATAAACGATGCCTAGAGTTAACTTTTTATGAAACCGAAAAACAATCCCGAGTTTAAGTCTAGTTTTATCAAAATTGTCACGATTTGTCCTTTCGTTATAGTAAATAACCGTCGGACAATAATGATTGTCAAACCGCGCGGTCAAAACGCTCGGAGAATCGCCCTCGTACTGTTTCTTATATTACGAATAAGTTTTTATAAGTAAACAAAAGAATCGTGCATATTCTCAATTGCAATAATTTAAGTTGAGTTTGATTTTAGTTGAGTGAGAATTGTAGTATCAAGGAATCGATGACTATCTGAAAACTTTGAGCTATTAGCAAATGTAAGTTTATCACTAATAGTGAAAATAAATAAATATTTACATAAAATGGCTATTCTGACTGTGTTTCAATACATAAAAGTATATTAATCTTAACCGTACTTTTGTTCTATAGATTATCTGACCTATAGGCATCTATAATATTTTAACCCACTATCTTTGCTAAATTAGTAAAGTCAGGCCAGATTTCATCAGTGTCATTGTTGCTAATTGCTATAATCTTTTTTTCCATTTTAACTTCTTTTAAACTTGCTGACTGATTCTTATCTTCTGCTTTCTGATTATCATCGTTGTTATTAATATTTTGATATTTCAGTATTAAATCTAAGATTTCGTGCTGCATCTTCAGTTTTATTTCGCTTGTTAAATTTTTCATGGCATTTCCAATGTATTGCCCAAAAACAAAATCCTCGTTCACTTGGTGTGAAAGGAACTCTCTTCCTAGTTGTGAGAGCACGTCTTTTACAAAATCAATAGCGTTATTGTTGTTTCCTCGTGTGCTTATTGTGATATTTTTGTTTTGGTGTTTGGTTTTGTTGTATTTAGGTCGTGTTGGAGGAGGTCCAACGGCGACGGACACTACTCCTTCATTGTCCATATCGTCAGCTTTGAGAGCGGTCAGGTGTCCAGAGGGCTGAAATAAATTTAAAATATCAGATAACTTGGCTAAGTAGCGTATGGTTCGGTCATGCGCCTTTCAAATGGAGATCGTAGAAATGAGTTTTTCGGAATTTAGGTACGAAATATATTATGATTTAATATTTACCATTTGCTTTTTAGTTAAGGAATTACATCGTGAGAAAACTGCATACAGGTGTATGTAGAGCCCCAGCCCGCACTAAACCAGCAAAAGAACAATTGGTGTCTTTATTTTAGAGAAGTCATACGAATAGACAAACGCATTAAAAAAAATGACATTTTCTTTAACGAGTAGCAATAAAACGTTAGTGTCTCTTGATTATTGTGTACCTTTTTTCTTAGCTCCCGAGTGTTTGGCACAGCTACCCGTCTTTTAGTATCTTGGTTGCCAGTCTGGTGCTTGGAGTGGTTAGAAGCGGATTTCCGGAATTTTCTCGCTACGTTTGGCTTCTCTTCTGCTGATGTTATCCACTGCCCCTGTCAAATTGGTTTTTATAAATGGTACTGGTTCGTAAAAGAAGATTTTGCGAGTCTTCTCATTGTTATTTTTGGCGCGGTTGGATTTAACTTCAATACTCTTATTGATATCCGCTGATATTCAGTCTTTTATTAATTAAAATAAGGTATGTTTAAACAAAAAAAAAACGTTTTAAGGAAGTACACAATACTTATAACTTTTTAACAGACACTTGGAAAAGTCAGAAAATGATTATAGAAAACATTTTTCAAAAACTTTTGACGTACGATTAAGCTAAACAAAAATAACTCTATATAGCGGTTTGATTGACAGAGAGAAGAGTTTTGGTTGGGTGTGCACTTGCCTTACTCGAAATAAACTGACTTAACTTCTGAAGCAAAACAAAAAACGGTTCACCCTTGTTTGATGCCATAAAAGTATCGTTTCGATCTTTTTCCAAAAACTATATGTACTTTTCTAGAACTAATTTGAAGCAAAACAAAAAAAAACGTTTTTGTTTGAAAGATGAAGTTATCCGAGAGTGTTTTAGTTAAATTTCACCAAAATCGGCCAAGCCGTTTCTGGGATATAGATTTTTTGACTTACACTTCGCGACAATTGACTCTAGCGAAGAACAACATGTGGAGTGGATTTGCGCGCTACTAGCATTCCTAAGATCCCTTATACAGCGTGTAAGTCTAATACGGGCGAACAATTAAACCAGATATAGCGTTTATTAGTGTTATCACTAATTAATATGATTTTTTCAATTACACTTAATAGTGGCCTCGTAATTATTTTTTGAAAATTTACCGAGCAGCAATGTACGGCATACATGCTTGTTATGACATTGCGAGATACGAGCTTTTTTAAAGTAACTGTCAACTAGCGTGTTTGTCAACTTAAATGTGTTGCGTGACATTGCGGCCCGAATTATTTTGTATGGTAAATATTTTTTCATCACACTTGCTCGTAAAGGGTGTTATAACACGCGGGCTTATAGACCAGCTCGAGCCGTTTTACCTCCCGTGGGTTATAAAAATCTACAACTCCCACGGGAAGAAAAACTGTATTAAAATCTATAACTCCCGAGGGAGTTATGAGTTTAGTTTTAAAATATTGAACCTACCCGTACGTCATTTCAGACTAAGGAGGTTTCAAATCAGCCAAGGCTTATTTCACGTCTTCAAAACTTGGCTACAAAACCAATTTTAGTGTATACAAAAATTATATGGTATATTTAACTATTATTTCAGTATTTTTTGCAATTATTTTGATGCAATTAAAATAATTTAGTTTAAAATTTTATTTTGAAAATCGGTACAATCTGGCGGTACTGCCTGTCAAGTTTGAAAACTTAACGCAGTTCTTAGCATTATCTGTGGAAGACTATATGAAAAAGTTGACAGTAAATAATTTTATTTTTGTCTTATTCTATTTTCCTCGCAAATGTGATGAAAAACATTGTGTGTACCACGGGCAGTAAGGGGATTACAAACTCGAGTCATTAAAAGCCCTCCGCCTGCGGCGTCGGGCTTCTAATAGACTCTCGTTAGTAAATCCCTTCTTACTAACCTCGGTGCACAATGTACTATCATTCTGGTTTTAAGCAATAGTTATCTAAATATGCTTCTTAGGTCCTATGCTGACCACCGTTTCAATATTCGCCCGTATTAGATTTACAGGCTGTATTTTGCTACTGCGCAATAAAATTAATGTCATCGTTAGACTTAGTTGCCGCGTACTGTACAATCGAAGACACTGCTAACTGACCACTTGTCACCCTTATTACAATGTATTAAGGTCTACTGATGGTCACTTAACTGTGTCTTCGTTTGTACAACACTTTCCTCTACTACACTCGCGGTCGAAAATTTCGGGTCAGTGAAATACCGCCATATTTCCCAAAATACTCCAGGGTTGTGAAATTATTGAATCCCGTTTTTATCTTTAATTAATTTAAGACATTATCTGCAAAAATAACACTGAAAATAACTCTTAAAAATCCATGAAAAATAAAGACGTTAACAGAGTGAAATAGGTATCGCAAAAATCGCCGTTTTTAGATAATAATATTTTTTGATGGATTAGCGGATATTGAGCAATATCCGCTAATCCATCAAAAATATTATTACCTGGTTGTATTAGCACTAATACAGCCAGGTATTATGAAGAGTAGTTTATTATGTAAATGAAAAAGTGTCAAATAATGAAAAACACCTATTTCTATTATTTAAATTACGGTGACCCGAAACTTTTGCTCTTGAGTGTATTAAGTGTATTACGGCAAACGAAGCGATCCCGAAAAAAACTTACGGAAAAAACGATTTGCAAGACCAGTAAGATCAGAGTAAAACAACATCTTGTCTCCATCGCAATCACTTCTAGACTGTTCACAAACATCACTTGGTTCGCGAAGACAATAGTGGACAGTTGTAAACATTGACAAACAATTCTTGAGAAAGAATTGATCGTTGTATTTCCTTATACGTGATTGTTCATTTGACAAATGTTTTGTTTATCGGACAAGACAGACTAAATAAATAGCTTTACGGAATATAGTGATAGTAACTTGTTGAATATACTACTATTTCTATTAGCAGTACTTTTTCTTCCTACAAAGGGTACATCGCGCGGCCTGTACCTATGTGTGCGCGGAGTGAACGTACACTGTATGCGATGAAGGACAAGAGAAACTAAGGTTTAAAATGAGATACGTTTATGTATAGAAAACGTATTGTACAAGTAATTAAGATAATGTTAACGCGGTATGTGTGCGTTTGGATCGCTGTCGCCAGAGCAAGTGAGTATAGTGGGAAGCCGTCGCCCGCCGCGCCCGCGCAGCCCCCGCGCGGACCTCTCGCGTTGTCGTAGACATACTGGGGGCCCGTTGGGGGAAGCTGAAGGGGCAGTGCTTTCTGGCACTGAAGCTGCTCCCAACTCTTCTTCGTCGTCATCAGGGAGGGGGCACACTTTGTTGAGTGCGCGACGTTCTATGCCCCTGGTCGTTTTGAAATCCGCTACCCGGCTAACTCCATCTCGGCCAGGGTACAGACGATGGACTCGTGCAAGCTTCCATCGCATGGGAGGAAGGTATTCTTCTTTGAAGACCACCATGGCGCCTTCTTTCAGCTCCTTGTATGGATGTTTCCATTTGGTTCTCCTCTGTAACTCCGAGAGGTACTCGCTATGCCATCTTTTCCAGAAACTGTCTCGTATCGTCTCGATCAGCTGATAGCGTGTCTTTATGCTCTTTTCTGGGGCCGCAGGAGGGGATGCCAGAGATGTCAGCGGCCGCCCGATGAGGAAGTGCCCTGGAGTTAAGGGAGAAAGGTCGCTGGGGATATTTGTAAGAGGAGTAAGGGGTCGGGAGTTGAGGACTGCTTCGACTTCTGTGCAAAGAGTACTCAACTCCTCGTACGTTAAGCTAGAATTGCCTATAGTTTTCTTTAAATTCCCTTTAAGGCATTTCACATTGGCCTCCCAGAGGCCGCCAAATGTAGGGGAATAAGGAGGACTGAAAACGAACTGAATACGCTCTTCAGCTGTGAACTTATAAATGGAACTCATGCCTGCCTTTAATGCACGACCTAATTCATTGTTTGCACCCACGAAATTGGTCCCATTATCGCAATAAAGCTGGCTAGGTCTGCCTCTTCGCGAAATGAATCTACGAAGACTCGAAATAAACGCTTTTGTACTAAGGTCACTTACAGTTTCTAAGTGAACGGCCTTAGTACAAAAACAGACAAAAATGCAAATATAGCATTTGGAAATGCGATTACCACGGCCTATCTTACTGGATATTTGAAAAGGACCACAGAAATCGCTTCCAGTAATTCCAAAAGGATAATTAGGTTAGGAGTGACTCTGCTAGATGGCAGGTGGCCCATCAGCGGCTCCATTGTTTTGGCTCTAAAACGAGTACAAATTACGCAATGGCGATAAATATTTCGCGCTAACGCCCTCCCCCTTAGAGGCCAAAACTGATCTCTGAAGCTTGCTAGGAGCAGCTGAGGACCAGCATGCAATAAGCGCAGATGCTCGGCTCGCATCAACAATTTGGTGAAATGATGTTTACCATGTAACAGTATGGGATGCTTTTTATCAAAACTAAATTGAGTGTTCTCGAGCCGACCACCCAGTCGCAGTACGCCACAATCATCAAGAAAAGGAGACAGCTGCAACAGATGAGAAGAGGTAAGTTTCTTTTTATTTTTTATTAAGTTAATTTCATTATGGAAAGATTCTGACTGTACTATTTTAATTAGGTAGATTAGGGATTTACTAAGTTCACTTTCTTTTAAGGGTCCAAATGATCTATTATCTTTTTCTTTAATTTTACAATTATTTATGAATCTGTGAACAAATGCGAATATTCTTTTTAGCTTTAATGAACTTGAATAATTTTCTAAGTTAATTATCTCATTAGGTTTATTATTTTCTTTTATTTTTGATTGCAGCACTTTTATTTCAGGTAAAGGGATCTCTGTGCTAGGTGTCAGAGGCCATTCAGACTCCTTATGTTTTAGGAAAGCTGGACCTTCCCACCACAGAGAAGATTTAAGAAGATGACTCGGATCTACACCTCTTGAGGCCAGATCAGCTGGGTTCTTGTCAGTAGGTATGTGTCTCCACGAGTTCCTAGAGGTAAGTTCATGAATCTCATTCACTCTATTGCAAACAAATGTTTTAAGTATTTTAGGACTTGTTTTTATCCAACCTAGGGTAATAGTGGAATCTGACCAGAAAATCTTTTTATGAATAGTGCAACGGAGAGCTTCACTAACCTTACTAACAAGTCGGGCACCTAATAATGCAGCTGCTAATTCAAGCCTAGGTATAGTCTGAGCCTTAAGAGGTGCGACCTTTGTCTTGCCGCACAACAGTCGGACTGTAACGCATCCCGAGATATCTGTTGTGCGTACGTATACGCACGCAGCATACGCTTCCTGTGAAGCGTCCACAAAACAGTGGATCTCACAGGCGGTTGGATTTGAACACTGCACATGCCGAGGAACCGACAACGAAAGCAACACATGCAAGTTACGATTTAAATTTATCCATGTTTTCTTTATGTTGGTTGGAACCGGTTCGTCCCAAGTCAATTTAAGTTGCCACAATTTTTGTAACAAAATTTTAAGCGTTATTGTGCAAGCACTTATCAGCCCGAGAGGGTCAAATATTTTACAAGTGTTGGATAAAATTACCCTTTTGGTAATAACGTTTTCTTTAGGATCAACGTTTATTGAAAATGTAAGTTTATCTGTGTCTGGCGTCCACTGCACGCCAAGAACACTGGATTGTTTACTTAAGTTCAGGGACTCTGAAGAAGTTGAATTTCTGAATATTTCAGGACAATTACTACGAAACTTATGTAATGGAAAACAACCCGATTTTAATGTTTCAATAACGCCATGAAGTATGTGAGATAGAGTATCTTCATTGTCGGCACCTGTCAACATATCATCCATGTAACAATCCTTTTTTATGACTTCAGCAATTAATGGATCTTGGCATTCTAATGCCAGCTGGAGAAGACAACGAGTACTTAAGAACGGAGCTGACGCCGTGCCATACGATACGGTATTTAATTGTAGCACATCCAGAGGCTTCGACTCTTCGTCTCGCCACAAGATCAGCTGCAAATTTCGCTGGGACTGTTGAATTTCTATTTGCCGATAACACTTCTGAATGTCTCCAGTGAAAACATATTTATGTTGCCGAAATCGGATTAAAATATTGAACAGATCGTCTTGAACTACCGGGCCTGTGTACTGAATATCATTTAACGACTTCAATGATGCCGCGCTCTTCGCTGAGGCGTCAAAAACCACACGTAATTTAGTGCTTTCACTACCTTCACGAATGACGCAATGATGAGGCAAGTAATATCCAAATTCAGGTTTATTTATTTTTGTTAAGTGTCCTAATGATTCATACTCTTTTATGAAGTTTGTGTACTGTTGTTTTAAATCAGGATTTTTATTTAATTTTCTTTCTAGGGTAAAGAACCGTTTGGCAGCCATTTTGTATGAGTCACCAAGTGATGTTTCAGGTGTCTCTTTCAGAGGCATTAAGACTGAAAATCTGCCATCAGGTAAACGCTGAGTATGAGTTTTGAAGTGTTCCTCGCAAAATTCATCATCAGCTGACACTGGTATTTTAGTAGATGGAAGTTCTTCAAGGTTCCAAAACTGAGTTAACTTTTCGCTAATTTCTTTTGTAAAGTTACAATGCAGTGTCTGAGAAGGATCACTTTGATTCATGTTTAATGGACCGGCTACGATATAACCTAATTGAGTGTTTTGAAGCACGGGCATGCTAGTACCCAAACGTATTTTTTCAGGACACAAGACGTCAAAGAATATTTCAGCACCTAACAACATATCAATATCAGCCGGTTGATAAAAATGAGGATCAGCGAGCTGGATATCTTTCGGTAAGTTTAACTGAGTAATGTTTACAGCCATGTTAGGTAGCTGACCTGTGATTTGAGGGATCACTAAGCAATTTAGATTTGTATGGAACGAGTTCGATAAAGAGCCAACGGTTACGTCACACCTATCGGATACGGTAAGTTGAATGTTGTTAATGCCCGATATTTTTAAAGAATCGGGATCACGATTAACTAATCCAAGTTTATGTTTCAGGTCTTCAGTCATGAAGGAGGATTGGCTCCCTGCATCCAGGAGAACCCGCGCAACGTGAGTATTTTTTGTTTCAGGATTGGTGACTTTCACTAAAGCAGTACCAAGAAGAATTTGCTCCGCCGACTGAACCGACAGCGTCCTACGTGGAGGGTCAATAGGTACATCAGAGGTACTTGACGTCCCAGC
This sequence comes from Eudemis profundana, assembly GCA_947034925.1. NCBI lineage: Eukaryota > Metazoa > Arthropoda > Insecta > Lepidoptera > Tortricidae > Eudemis > Eudemis profundana. The sequence continues at coordinate 18,769,326 of OX344805.1, read as the reverse complement.
TCGGGGTGACGTCACAGGTAAGGTTGAAGTTATGTTATCCTTTTTATGCAATAATGTATTATGTTTCTTATGACATAGTCTACAAGCACCTAGTCTACAATTATTAGCTTCATGCCCTCGTCGTAAGCAATTGGTGCAAAGTTTTAACTTCAAGGCTTCGCTCCATTTGCTTTCGAGAGATAATGATTTGAATGATTCACAATCAATTATTCTATGAGCTTGGTTACACATCGGACATGATAATGATCCTACCGGCTTGGCCGAACTGGATGTGACAAAGCTTTTTGAAAACTTATTATAATGTAATGGACCTTTATGTTCATGTTTATCCTTCTGCACCTGAGGATTGCTTTTTTCATGTTTGTTGGCTAATGTAGTTTCAAGAACATCTGCTCTGTTACGAAGAAATTCTATGAATTCATCTAAGAGTGGTAAATCAGAGAGGTTGTTTCTATACTCCTGCCATTTTTCACTTGTGACCATATCCAATTTGCTAGACACCATATAAATAATGATAGTATCCCACTGTTTGACAGGTTGCCCAAGTGTGGTTAAAGCTCTCAGGTTTTTCGTGACAACGTCAATTAAATAACGTAATGATTTATGAGATTCTTTAGACAGTTGCTCAATTTTAAAGAGAGCTTTGAGATGATTATTAATAAGAATTTTCTTATTATTGTATCTCTGACATAACAAATCCCACGCGACTTGATAGTTTTTTGACGAAAAATCTATAGACTTGATAACAAGTGTCGCGCTTCCTTCTAATGAGGATCGCAAGTAGTGGAATTTGTTTATGTCCGGGATATTTTCGTTGTTATGTATTAATGACTCGAAAGTATCGCGAAATTCCAGCCAAAAAAAATAATTACCATCGAACGTCGGTAATTTAATAACCGGTAATTTGACGTTTACGTTATCTTGGTGAGTACAACTACTGTAGGAGCTTTGTTTATCTGCATTACCCACAGGTCGCTGCTTCAATAATGCCTGAGCAGCAGAAATGTTACTGTAAAATTTCGTTTCAGTTGTCTCCCTTTCCCTAATTTGGTCATCAAGAACTGGACAGCAAATTTCTATGTGAATTTGACATTTTTCAAAATCAGCAAACAATTGTTCTAACTTCATGCTTCGTAAATTCAATTCATCAAATTGCGCTTCGGAAATTTCTTCAATTTTTAATCTTTTTAGTTCCAAAAGAAAATTCTCGAACGTAGTCAACCTACCTCTAATCGATGCGCGTTGTTTAATTAAATCTTTAAGTTTTAATTCATTTTCAAATTCTTTAAGCTCCTCAGCTTGTCCCGGTGGAGGTGTCATGATTTAAAATTAAAACAGTTCTCGACAATTATCCCAAATTAGGAAACCAAGTATTTAAGTTCGTGGCAAACAATCAATAAATTAAGTAAAATAAATTGTGCATCAAACCAGACAGGAGTTCCAGGCGCGCAGAATTACAGCGCGAAAGAAGATTCCAGCCTTCCACGCAAGCAGCCGCGGAGTAGGTAGGTATGGAAGCGCGTAGGTAACTGCGCGAGCGCGCGATGTCGGCGCGTCGAAGTTTCTAGACGTTCGATACCTGGAAACGTCGGCCCGATACGGATTGAGTTGTATGCTAAACAAATAACTAATAAGGACCTACGAAGAATAATTATATTTTAGGAAGTTGCAATAAAATGCTTAAGACTTCTTTTAAACTTAATAATTACGTTTAAGTATGCTTTATTTTAAGAAAGCGTGAAGAATGATAATGATTTATCGTTTAAATTAATGTATAACTTTCAAGGATGCTTATATTATGCAAGCGTAAATAATAGTTCTTAATTATATACTTTAATTTAATGAGAAACGTTTATGGATGCTTTATTTAAAGAAAGCATGAACAAAGGCGTGTTCAATAGATAGCACACAATGGAAAATGCTAGAAATATATAGGATTATGCTTGTATTTAGCCGTGCAATCTTAAATTATCGAGAAAGTAGGTATCTAATGCTTATATTTTTGGATGTCTAGCTCTGGCAGACCAATATAAAATGTATTTTAAGCTTAATACTATTATGTATCACTTTTATTGTGATTTTAATGCGTAAATAAATGCGAGTAGCAACAAAAGCAAGGCACTTACAAGACTGGAATGTTTCTCAACTCGTAAAACCATGCACTATTAAGTTTATAAGTATCTAAATATGTTTTACTAATAAATTAATCACTCGTACTTATTCGGAATAAAGTAAACTAACACACAGGTCGAAACTAAGAATGGTAACAAAGGAAAGGAATTAAAATGGCACTCCCCTTTTTATGATCTTCGCGTAAACACGCCGCCAGATGCCACAGATCGCTTCGTCCTTTGTCTCCGCTTCTCGAATCTTCGATTGTTCCGATGCGCTGCGCGATACTTTAACTGGTTTTACTAATCGTCGTCTTGCGAAATTATTATTGCAGTTATATCGAAATAAGTCCTGTCAAGGTCGCCAATTCTTGTATGCGATGAAGGACAAGAGAAACTAAGGTTTAAAATGAGATACGTTTATGTATAGAAAACGTATTGTACAAGTAATTAAGATAATGTTAACGCGGTATGTGTGCGTTTGGATCGCTGTCGCCAGAGCAAGTGAGTATAGTGGGAAGCCGTCGCCCGCCGCGCCCGCGCAGCCCCCGCGCGGACCTCTCGCGTTGTCGTAGACAAACACACTACAAGCAAAGTTTTACAAATGCGTAAGGCATCGTCCTATCGAACAGCGAATTCGCGTGTTCGCGCGATAATCGCGTATTCGCTGTTCGATAGGACGATGCCTAATAACCACATTTTTATTAAAAAAAAAAACCCGACCGCGGTGCACTTTGAAACTGCATAAAATCCGCCATTTTGTTTATTTTAACGAGCTTGCTCGTTAGCTCGTGCCCAAAATACCGCATTCCCGAAATACAAGATTTTTCAAAATACCAGATTCTCGATTTACCAGATTCCTGTTTTACCACATTCCCGTTACACTGGATTATAAAATCGTAAGTTACTCAGGGATCTAAATTGTTAGCTGTATTATTTTGGGAATCTGGTATACCTATGGAGAATCTGATCTATCCAGAATCCGGTATTTTAAAAATCAGGTATTTTAGGAATGCGATATTTTGGGAATGAGCGGGTTGAAGGAGTGAAGAGTTAGTTTAGTACTTATGATATCCCGACAAGTCAGAGACAAAGGTTCGATCCCAGCCTTGACTACAGGTGGGTCGCGTTGTATTTTTCAATGTACTTGGTTTTTGTAACAACAACGACATTTATAAGTACTTATGATTTTTTGTTTGCATTTAATTTGTAGTTCTCATATATTTTATATATTTGCCAAAAAAGAACATTTAATTAATGGTTCTGTACTGTAGCCCAGAAAAGGCTACAAGATCAGTTTTAAAATGGAATGCATTTCCTTTCGAAATTGTACTCAATTTAAAACCACCCTGAAAGGTGTAACTGCTGCTCTCAGCGGAATGTAAAACCATGAAACCCTAATGGAATTTACACAGTGCGCATAAAACTTTTAAGTGGCATCATTTGTATTCGGTCGAAATTCCCGAGAAATGGATATACGCCGCTGTAGTGCCATCAATTTAGCTCGAAACGTCGTGTTCCTTGATTTCAGCGAAGTTGGTGTGCGATTGTGTTTGGCATACAATGCTGCAACAATGATAAAAAACAGCTTCGATATTTCTTTTGTTATACTCGTAATTTAGATAGTGATTACTCAACTTGCTGTATACCACATTTCATATTTTACAAGCTTTTATTTAGTTTCACCTGGGGTGTCTGTGTGTAATCATATCTTGCAAGTTAAATTGGACCCACTACCCGGTTTCCGATGTAAATCTAATAAAAATGCAATATTATTATGACATGAAGCTGATCTGATGATGTAGCTGGGTTATAGCCATAGGATCATCTAAATAACGTATGATAAATTCACTGTGTTTGAGCTTATTTGATTAGCTTTGACGTGCAGTTTGCGATTATACGACAAAAGTATAGTCAGCGATCAAGCAAGCTTGTCTCAAAAACATTTGTTGACAGAAACTTATTTATTACGATACTGAGATCTAGGCTGCAATGCCATCTAGCGGTGCATTCAGAAACTAAACTAAGTAAAGCATTTGGCAATTAACTTTACGTCACACCTGGCCATGAAGTGGAAAATCCCACTTCCTGGCCTGGGGGAGACGTAAAATTTTGTACTAACCACTGGAGGTAATAGAGAAAGCCTCAGATCGCATATGTATCGTCCTTGGGCTCGGGCGTCAAATACCTGCGATCCGAGACATTCCTTGTCTTAAATCCCTAGGTAAGTAATGTACTAATAACAGTAAATAAATAGTGTACCGTTGAAAACATAGCCAATAGGGCCTGGTCTTTATCAGCCCGCAATGTACGTGAAATAGCGTCGCGTCGCTCGTCGTCTACAACTCATTTCGTAACACCGTCTGGCAAACTTGCGCAAGTCGAAAACACAGCAATTTAATTAGATTCCCTTAATTGAAAATATGCTCGCATTAAGTACGTCAACAAATGTGTACATTACGGGGAATGAAATGGCCTCATTTTATGATTAAACGGATGCGGTGAATGTCAGTGAATGAATGAATAAATTAATTTATTTATAATATGGGAATTAATTAGATATGGGAATTATCGATCCGTCTGAACTATTTTGGTTTACTTCTTGGTACGATTTGCGTCAAGCGGGACGATCGTCCATGTTTAACCGACTTTTAAAATTAAGATGGTTCTCAATACGACTGTGTATTTTTTTCATGTCCGTTACGCGATTACTCTATCATTTATCAATTGATTTCGATAATATTTTTTTTATTTAAAAGCTATACCTACCTCCCAGAGTCCGCGGTGGTCCCAGTTGTACCAGATTAAGATCTGATGATAGGATCTCGCAGAGATCAAGGGAACTCTGCAAATATTATAGGTGCACAGACTTTCCATCACTTGGCTGCCATTACTAACATATTATTATTTGAAGTAGGTACCTGGCTAGAGTACTTATACAAGAGATGTGATACAATATTACCACATTTATTTAGATAAGGTAGACGTTGTCAACGGGGATAAACCCTAGTAGGTGGTGTTCAAACCGCTTTATCTTATTAAATTAATTTACGCGACAAGTCTAGACATGTCATTGTGGCTGAGCCGCTGAGCGGTGCAGACATGTCGAGTGGGGGCGCCGACCTAGGTGTTAGGTTTCCCTTACAACGAAAAATATTCTGATATTTCTGTTACGGATACCTACGAATTACGGAAACTTTCACGAGTATTCTGCTATTTCTGTTAGAAAGAAGAAGAAAGAAAGAAAATACATTTATTCATGACAGCACAAGATAAAAAACAAAAGAGTATACACATTAAATTAAAAATAGATACGCTGCCACAAAACGGTCCCACCTCAGCAAAATGCTGACCTGAGAGCGTTGTTGTTACGGAAACTTTTGACACCAATTTTGCAATAAAGCACAATAAAGTGTGATTTCAGGTTGTTTTGAAAGTAGCACCGGTGGTGGAAAAGATGAGGAGCAGTAGTTTAACGTAGTGTGGGCATGTAATGAGGAGGGATGAAAGTCATATAGGTAAAAGAAGGTTAGGGATGAATGTCGAGGGACGGAGAGAAGTTGGCAGGCCAAAGAAACGATGGATGGATTGTATATATGAAGGAGGATGTGAGAAACAAAGGAGTGAGTGCTGAGATGACAAATTATAGAGGAGATGGAAGAAAAAACACATTGTGTCTACCCCACATAAAGTGGGGCAAGGAGATGATGATTTCAGGATTTACCTATTACTTGCGAGTTGCGTTACTTGTACTAGCATATTGTGACGTTTCTATTACACAACACCTATACCAATACCTGTTTTGTAGTAAACATTAAATCCAATATCTACAATTCTCCGTACGCAAATTCCGAATGGTTCCCTATCACACGTATCGGACGCAAATTCCTCGAGGCAAATGCTGCAATATTGTGCGGTATTTCATAAATCGACGGCAATGTAACAGGGGTGAAATGTAAGGAGGCGAAATCTAACAGGGCTGAAATATACACGGATCGAAATATGGCGTGGTTCTCTTACAAACCAAATGCAACGTAAACGGGTGGAAATAAATTATCCCAAAAAATACGTTTTTTTTTCAGTTATCTATAATAAGGAATGTTGAACTATTTTAGTTACATTAAATAGACAGTTTTCTTTTCATTGAGATAAACAAATAAGATACGCAAACAATGGTAATTTATTTGGTAACTGATTATTTATTTAAACTCTATTGGCATTATGGGTGCGGTATTTTAATTTACAACCAAATTGGACATGATTATGAATAATAATTATGTATAGGTATTCAATGGCAAAATTAACGTGACGTAACGATGTTGGATTTCGGGCTTCTTGGTTGGTTTCATCTTAGCTATAAGAGTTGGACAAAATGGAACTCGAAATCGAAATGTTTATTCTTAAAATATGCCACAAACCTTTTACTGCCTAAAATCCATTTCATTGATTTTTGTATTGTTTCTATTTAATTTTATGTGCAATTATTTCTTAGTTTTATACACGGTGAAATTTAATCGGTGATCAGGAGTAGACAAATATTAATATCTAGCTAAAATCAAACTTAATAGGCGAGGTCTCACACAAATACCTCACTGTTTAATTAATTAAAGGTTAAAACATAATTTAAACTAATAACCACTGGATGCATGATCACCTACATTAATTATTGAAGTAAAATCACGTGATCACGATACGTCAAGTGCCATCGTTTTCGCGGAAAATTTGACAGATCTTAAGTAAATAAACTTTTCTACGAGTATGAGTAGTAAGGGCGTGATAGATAATGAATTAAAATTGATAAAATGGCCGAAAATGAAAAGAATGGAATTCCGACGATTTAAGTAGCCGCCACACGGACTGACTCACATGAAACCTTCTCGCTGCTTGCCTATTGCTCCTACGAGGATCCCGAGCAAAGTATCTTAAAATGCGTCGATCCAGATCGTCAGGACGACGTCGAGGCCGGCCGGGTGCTTGAGCGCGGTTTGGCACTGTGAACTGTCCGAAGTCACAGAGGTTTAGTTCATGCGGTTTATCAAACTGTGCGTGAGAATTGGTACGTTTGGATGAATTTCGTGGAATAATTCTTGAGTTCATCTTCAGCTGTTTGGTTTGTACTGATAAACGTAACTACAATATTGTAACGCTCGATATTTTGAGCACAAATATGGTCGAGGCATGTTTTTTTTAATTACTAATTTACTTTTCTCATTCAATATTTGCGACTTCTATGACTTTATTTACATACATGACAGTGACAAGTTATTACTCATAAATTATCATTGCCACTAACTTTTTAAAGAGGTCACAGATACAGATTAGTAGGGTGACAAGGAATTAAGGATAAAACTGATTTCAAATTAAAAATTATCACAGAAAAAAAATGTTTAGATGTAACTAATTACGACATCAACATGACCGCCATCAATTACTGAGTTAGAAAAATTGGTACCTTATCACCGATTAGATATCATCGTGTATATTTACTGGAGAACAAACAAAAACAAGCGTATGAAGAATATGAAGATAGGTCAATAGTTAAAACATGTAGTTATTTCTTTAACTTATCAATTATTTTAGGAACACTCTGCCAGATCAAATAAACACAAAGGCAAAGCAAATATTTCACAATTTTCAATTCCAGTTGCAGCGAAAAAATATTTTCCGGAACATGACACGTTCATGAATATATTTAACTAAACTCGATCACGCAGTATTTGTTTATTCACATATAAAAAAAAAATTTGTTCGGTTCTAACAATGTTCTATGAAATTTGATTTATTCTGCAACGCATTGTACGGACAATGCAATCGGAGAACTGTTTTTCCGTGTGTCTGATCAATTATTCATAAATTTAATGTTAAAGCACGTACAGCTCGACACCACGACAACCATACGCAAGCACGTAATGGAAGCGAATTGGCACATCTGAGCTGTCATCACGCTTAGTGCCTTTTCACATGCATACGGTCACGGCGCAATCGCTGTGCCGTGTAAAGTAGAAATGTATGGGCTACATAGACAGCTTTCATATGGCACGGCGACTGAGCGGCAACCGAGTGCCGCCCGTGCTTATCCACTATAAACACGGTTTTGACGCGGCAACCGTCTTTGCAGTAATTCATTGAATGTATAGCCTCGTTTGCAAAACGGCGGCCGACAGGTGCGACAATTGTCACCTGTCACCGACATATGACACTGACAATTGTCACCGATATATTTCACTAAGTACCTCGATAATACTGCGACCATCCTTCGGCGCCGCTGGGCGACCGTGCGTAAACCGTGTTCATGTGAACGAGCTTGCACGGCACGGCGCCGTGCCGTTTAGACGGCAACCGTATGCATGTGAAAAGGCCCGAAGTGTATGAGCCGTGCGTTACAGTATGGAGTTTCTTAGAAAAAAATACTGAGCGACTCGAGTTGAGCCGCCACCGTTCCGGGGCCGAGCTGTTATGTGTGCTTTAACCCTAAACCTTCTGCAAATCGGCCATACTTCTACAAGTCTGAATTACTACTTACTATAGGGAACATGTACAACGAAGGTGCTGCCAGCTGGTGCCGCCAATCTGAATCTTGTACTATCCTGCTGGGGCAACATTAACGGGAAACGCCGTTAATATCCCGATGATGGACGATTAACGTTAGTGAGGCCACGACTTACTTACCACACTTGACATTGACATTTATAACCAATTTTTTTAGGCCTGATAAGTTTCCTTTACTGTCTGCATAGTGTCTCTTTTGTCGATTTAGTGCACGTTCCTGCACGTTCCCTATATTAGCACTTCGGAAAGGGACATCTTATCAGAATCAACCCCTCAAGAAACTCTTTAGTTTGCCCTCACATTTATATAAAATCAAGTCACTTATTCTGCAAATAGGCCTCCAAACTATTCCGACCTATATCGAACTATTCCGAACTATTATCGCTAGTTAACGGCTCAAATAATAATAGCGACGTGATTTACGACGAAATTCTGAATGAATCTACTATCACTTGTCATCTTGTCACTTTAATTAAATAGGATTGCTATGCTAGTACTAAAATTTCGGCACATAACAAAGAATCCGTGAATTTCACCCAACAAAATGTTTTAAAGAAACTGTGTAAAAAACAATTTATCGCTGTCATTTCCACTTTCCTTTGTAATGGCGTGTAAAATTAAGTGATGGTGATGGAGCTATTTTAGGAAATGTTTGTACTTTCGCAAGTGTTTGTTACATAACTTGTATAACAAGATTGGCAGGTTAGGTACAGTCAGGAGCACAGACGGATCCATATATAGCCAACAGAGACTACATATAATGCAGGCGTATATTTGATACCTGATTTAGTATAAATAATGACAGTATATTATTGGGGGTCAAAAGATGTTCCAAATCCGGAATCATTGGAAAGAAACGAGAAGGGAAATGTGAAGCTTCATTCATATGAAGCTTGGATGAAGATTCACATTTTATACTTCGTAACGATACGTCGGTACGATGTAATAGTTTTTGTTTTAGAAATGTTATTGAAATAGAGATGTGCCGTTCCCGGGAATATTCCCCACTTGTATGGGGCATATTCCCCATACAACCGGGGAATATTCCCTTGAATGGCACATCTCTATATTGAAGAATCCCATATAATAGCGCAGCGGGTACGCTTCTTTACATCAAAATTGTGTGATTTTTTTGAACCCTTGTCATGTGAATATATCCGCTACCGGCTGTGCCCAAAAAGACAATTTTACTGGCCGGCCCCGCCATTGTATGAACGTAACTTATTCTTAAAAAATGTTACCCATTCATCTCGCAGTTATTAAAAACCTCATACCCAGCCTTAGTGACCTGGAAGTCTATATAGCGACCAGCGTCCGTGGAGCTCCCAAGCCCTTCTGGAAGGTTCGCTGGTAATGATATGAGCGGGAGCCACTGAGGGGCCGCTAGGTGTCTATGGAATTTGGACATTTTTACAGCGTAGGGATGAAGTTGGAGGTGGTGTGGTATTTGTCATGAATGGGTTAATTTTAGCACATATTACAGAACGTTTCCTTAGTCATCATTGTCTTTATATAAAGGACCATGGGCAAATTTGTATGGGCAGTGTCCCCAAGACCAACAGAAATGAGACATGTGTCAGTTAATAGATCTTGGCAACACGATGATTTTTTAGTATGGCGTCGATCACCCCGAGAATGGGGTTTTCTTGGAAAATCGTATTTTGTTTTGTATAGGAAGGGTCCAAAAACAGTCCCCTGTGGAACACCGCACTGCATTCCTCGCGGTCTCAGTGCTTCCCTCATTTTGTAGAGCACTACAGATGTCTACAACTACCAAGAAAACAAAATACGATTTTCCAAGAAAACCCCATTCTTGGCGTGATCGTCGCCATAGTAAAAATCCATCGTGTTGCCAAGGTCTATTAATTGACACATGTCTCATCTCTGTTGGTTGGTGGGGACGTTTCTGCCCATCGTCCTTTGAATTGTAATGTTCTTTTGGTGTGCAATAATAGTACATTACTGCAGAGGCCGGGAAATAAGGGGTTGCCGGCCGAGTACATATAGCTGGCCGAGCGAAGCGAGGCCAGATAGTTACGAGGTCGGCAACCCCATTTCCCACCGAGGTATGTATAGTGCTTTTCTCAAATATGCAATGAAATAAATAAACTTACTAATATCCTTACTTACCATAAATATTTTAATCAGAAACTTTCTATCAGAAAGTGACGTTAGTGACACTGACATATCCATAGACAATGCAAATGTGACGTTCGGAAACCAAAAGCTGTTTCAGTTTACATTTTTACCGCGATTATTTAGATGAAATATTTTAAATGTGTATTCTTGTGGTTTAGTTTGCAATTTATAATAATTGGAAATTGTTTATAATGTGTTATTTGTTATGTTCATGTCAATTTTAAATAAATTAAACTGCAAAATATAGCAAAAATCGTTTTTTGGTTTTTTAATGGCTGAATGCCGTGATGCTGTGGCCCAAATAAATGTGGAATGGAAATGTAAAAAAAATACATTGCCGGCCTAGCAATGTAAGTATGAAAATCCATTCCGTGCCAAGTGTCAAGCCGCACCGGAAACGAGGTACTTTGCGGCCTATTTTTAGGCACGTAATGTCAACATTTCATGCCATGTTTGAGAAAAGTAATATTATAATGTATTATATTTCGAGAAGTCTCGTTCCCGTAGTGCCCCCATTAAACTGTAAGGTAACTTTATCTTGAAATAGGAATAATGTTTACTATGATATTCATTGCGTGCGAAAATGAACGTTAAGTGCAAATTATAATCAACGACTAGTACAAGCTTCTACGAAAAGACGCACGTTTTGAAAGCGGTTGAAACACTTCGCGCCCTTACCCGGGTATGAGGTATGCCCTCATAAGTTGCCTCCGTGATCTCGGCGCGACCTCGTCACGTCATGAATAACTGAGCCGCCAGTGATTGTGCTGAAATATTAAAGCGCCCGGTGGATGCCGCGTCTCTCGTTTTTATTCAACGTGTGTTTGATACTTTATTAGGTTTATTGCAGAACCTGTCAGATTTTTTCAAACATCCCATAAAAATAAATCACGATATCTCTTTGATAATATTATTAATAATTACTTTCGTTAGCAATATCTGTCTACTAAATGACCAACGAGCTATATTTCTCTTGTAGTCGCTTAGCATCAGGTGCTATTGACACCAATTACTGGTCAATTAATAGATACAAAATACATATTTATTGCGGCAGAAACGTCTGGTAACGAAATGCTACAATGAGAGAAATAGTACATTACTGCAGAGGCCGGGAAGTAAGGAATTGCCGGCCGAGTACATATAGCTGGCCGAGCGAAGCGAGGCCAGATAGTTACGAGGCCGGCAACCCCATTTCCCGCCGAGGTATGTATAGTGCTTTTCTCAAACATGCAATGAAATAAATAAACTTACTATATATTAACCTTACTTAATATTTTATAACACAAACTGGCTGTCAGAAAGTGACATTAGTGACATTATATCCATAGACAATGCAAGTTCGGCCAAAAGCTGTTTCAGTTCACATTTTTACCGCGAATATTTAGATGAAATATTTTAAATGCGTATTCTTGTGGTTTAGTTTGCAATTTATAATAATTGGAAATTGTTTATAATGTGTTATTTGTTATGTTCATGTCAATTTTAAATAAATAAAACTGCAAAATATAGCAATAATCGTTTTTTGTTTTTTTAATGGCTGAATGCCGTGATGGCCTAGGCCGGCAATGTAAGTATGAAATTCCATTCCGTGCCAAGTGTCAAGCCGCATAGGAAACGAGGTACTTTGTGGCCTATTTGGCGTTAAGCTCTAGTATAAATGCGGCGTTAAGCTCTAGTATAATAGTATACTAGCGTAACGCTAATATAATAACGCTTATCTACGGCTGCTGAATAAAATACGAGAACTTAACGTTGCAATTTCATTTTTTTTTTCTCTATGACCAACAATCTTGATTCTGGATAATATGAAAGATGACTTACGATACATAATTATATACGAAAGTGAGTTTACGGACCTGTGCTTCTTTTAAACAGCAACTGCTATAAACAAGATATCATCGAGAATTTTATCATATCATACTCGTAGTGTCTCTCTCTCTCTGTGTATCTGGGCATTTTTATTGTAAAATGTACGAGTAGACGAAAATTATGTTCAAATACATGGTGACAAAATATATGGAGTTTGACACTAATCGTTAGTTTTGTGACGAGCTGTTCATTGCTCGTTAAGACGACATTTCAAATAAAAAAGCCCATCTGTTTCTCTGTATCGTTCCCTTATGAGCGTGGATCGTGGTCATCGGTGGATGAGGATAGCAGTGGCGTGGCGTCCAAAGAACTCGATTCCTACCGGCTTGCCTAATATCAGGCATTTGACCACCTTATTATACTGCTCCTAAGGAAAATGTAAGCCAAATCTGCACCGGCTTGTCCAAGGATATCTTTTACGCCACGCCACTGGTGGATAGTTTAACCTAGTTTTTACCCGACTGCGGCGAAGCCCAATGGAGGGTTATGTGTTTGACCTGTATGTATGTATGTAAGTATGTCCGTTCCTGTGTCCGCTTGTAACTACTCAACGGCACATCCGATTTTGAGATTCGTCTTGATGGTGCGAGTGTTACTGGCTATGAAATTTGTTAAAATAAACAAAATGGCGGATTTTATGCAGCTTCAAAGTGCACCGCGGTCGGGTTTTTTTTTTAATAAAAATGTGGTTATTATTATGATCTGCCTCTACCGGTGTCTGTACATACCCCGAGCTCTGATCCCGGTGCCTGTTGTATAGTGTAATATAGTTGTATAGTAAGAGGTCCTCGGTTCGAATCCCGGTAAGGGCATTTATTTGTGTGATGAGCACGAATATTTGTTCCTGAGTCATGGATGTTTTCTATGTATATAAGTATTTGTATGTATGTATCTATTAAATATATCGTCGTCTAGTATCCATAACACAAGCCTTATTGAGCTTACTATGGGGCTAGTTCGATTTGTGTAAGATTGTCCCCTAATATTTATTTATTTATTATAGTTACTTTATCCGGAACCGTTAGGTTCCACTGAGATAAATCATCTATGATGTAGCGCAAATTATTTCCTCGCGTCTTTATTTCTGGTTTTCATGGCATTCGGCCGCGGGGAGATTTAGATTAAAAAAAAAAAAATGCACAAACAAGCATCTAAATAGTAATTAGAGAGTTATTCAACTCTCTAATTACTATTTAGATGCTTGTTGCTGAACTAGGATTCCCTGTATCTCAGGCAAAAGGGACTATCAAAAATGTAAATCTAATAGTACTAAATATTTACATACAAAATACGCAGATACAAAGAAAATCATAAAAAAAAGAAAAAATATATATTTCTGCAAGTAAACGTCTGATTCTATTATTTTTTTTGGCGCTTCGAGTGACCTTCTGGTTGGATTCTCTTTTTATTAATATTCCATATAACAATAATTATGACATTATTACATGTGATTTCATTAATACGTTACATTAATTTACATCTACATTTTTAGCGATGGAAAAGGCTATAGGCGTCAAAACAAGACAATTAGAATAATTAACTAGTATCACTTTGAATTAATGTGACATGCTAGCATTTGCGACAGCAGAACTGTACACTGGGCCAAAATCTATGTCGATGATGTAAAATGGTCACTTAAGCCTTCCAGTTAATCACCTCCAAAAACCTCTTAATACATTAAAATGGTAGCGGTAAAAGTGGACGGTACTTAAAGTAATGAATAAATGATAGATGGAAGTTTTAATGAAGCGATGGCCCTTCAGAAGTTGGGCAACAATTTTCAGACAGTTAACAGCTGAAACTGTTAAAATTTAATTAACAAAGTGATGAATTCTGTTTGAATAACGAGTTTGAAAGCTTCGGCCACAGTGAATTTGAATACGTTTCACCAGTTTCTTAACCTTTATTTTATCTTGTTAATAGGAGTCCGTTTGAGATATACTTCAACTCACTGAAGCCTTTCAAGTATTGGCATCTACTCATCTGCTCAGTGACTTACTCCACTCCATAAAGTAAACTTTAAATCTACCCAACACTCAATTAGGTATAAAGTAAAATAAAACAACAAACATAAAACAATATCGCCGAAGGCGACCAACAAGCCGAAGCTGCGGAGCCGAGCGAAGTGACCGTGCGGCGTCATGCAAGGGCGGAAGGGCTGCTGTTCCCGCAGCGCCGGAGATTCGGAGATACGGAAAGTCACTATTGACATTAAAAACGAGCTGCTACCAGAAAACTGTGGTGTGCGGATGTGTTATGCGCTCCGATTTAAAGTCATTCGTCGAAAATTTTACAAGTGCTAGAAATTAGTATAAACATTTTTTCGAACATACCTATTTGAAAATGTCCCCTCCGCCTTACAACTTAGTCTATAAAGCTCTGGTACATCCATGCTCGGATTGGACTTCGTTAATGTACCGTTAACCCGTTTTACAGTCCTTGGCCGTAAAACTGGTGCTTTATGCGCGCTCTATCTTTGTCCCCGTAAATATATCTATGCACTTAATGGTTCACCTGCAACGGCCGTATTCTGGTTTCTTAAGCTAGCAAGATCGTGAATTGTGGGCTGGAAGAAAAATGGGCGGTATACTAAAAATAAAATGCATTTGGGTGGCCTGTTTGTACATAAATATATTACTATATGATTTCCAGCACTTATCCATGCATGGCTATTTTCGCATTTAGTCTCCTATGTTTTAATCTAGAACTTACTTAGTCAATCTCTGTGCCAAGTTTTGTTTAAGTCCGTTCATCGCTTTAGGCGTCATTGACTTTAGCATTTTTTAATAATATTTATATGAGCAGAATCATAGGTGCTAATAAAGATAAATACTTGCGTAATTACTAAATAATCAAAAGCGTAATAATAAAATATCACTTTAATTAAAATAAAAACACAATATCGCAATATTTTGTAAATACCACTGCATAAACGTATTTATATGGGTAAAGAAGCGGACCGATCCATCTTAATGTTTTTTTATGCCACACCTGGCCATAAAGTGGCTTTTTCCGCACGCTACGCGTTCGGAAAAAGTCGCTTTCTGGCCAAATGTAGACATAAAATGATGTACACAACACGGGAGGTAATAAAGAAAGCCCTCGATCGCCTATTTACGTCCCTCGCCTGGTGTTCGGGCCGCAAACATCTGCGATCTCGGCCTTTCTTTATATTACCACCCTAGTTGTGTAATATACTACTTGCGTACCTTATTCTAATATAGGGCTCTTGTAATTACGAAGATACCTATGGGCTACACAAACCTAGTGCTATTTCTTCAATTATTAACACCTTTAAACAAAAGCCAACTAGTGCATAGTTCCCATTCGTGATTTAATTTAAGAATGAAAAGACTGCTAACGATACAGAAATGTTTTTATTAAAGCGAAAATTACTGCCAATATTGCTTTCCATTCTACTGGCGTTAACGCTAACAGATTGAGACTTGTCTACGGCCACTGATTTAATACGAGTCTATCGCCACGAAATTTTCAAAATAAATTTTCCTTTTTGACCATAAACTCGTGAATAATTTGCACAAAGTGTACGAAATGCAGTGCCACAAACTGACGCACCAAGTCAAAACGGGTGTAACGTTCTAGGAATCGTACGGCACCTACATCCTTTTTAGTAGAAAAGCAGTAAGAAGTGCGGGCGTGTACTCGAATGTACAGTACGCCTGAACAAGTACTCAACCGGTAACACTTCAAAGAAACAGGACCGAAAAATTTGTTACACGTGAAATGATTCCGGGTTTTATAACTTATATGATTTATGAACCGAAGACAATATTATATGATTTTGTGTTTGGAAGTAATATTAGTTTGTTTTATTTTGGTGAAAGGAACAATTTTTCGCCATTTTATTGTCAACAGTCAAATACGGCTCTTTAACTTTTTCTACTTATGAAAGATACGTTCTTCATAAATTAAATTACAAATATACACGGTGGGAATCAGTAACCCGACAAACTTTAACTATAGTAGATTCTCACGACTATTGAGAGTAAAAAAGTTATATGACGTATAGTCGAAAAACGCTTACTTTCCAAGATATTCATCACTTTTAAAATGAACACTCCCAAGTATGTAACAAGCCCTAATAATTGTGACTAACAATAAGATACTTTTACTACATTTTTTATTCTGCTAGTTAAACAGCAATTAACCTTTGGTGGCATTCGATGGTAGGGACATACGAGGCCAAACAAAAAACGAACCTTTTGTTTCCATTTTAACATTTTTTTTCCTTTTTGATATATTTTCCTCCAGTAAGGACACGTTTACAAGGAACGAATTGACTGATTTATTTTATTCCAAAAAAGTAGCAATGTTAAATGACAGAATTCGACCTATGTTGATATAACATTTTTTACTTGTAATGACATAAGGAATACGTGGTTAAAGTTTGTCGGGTTACTGTTTCCCACCGTGTATAACAGAAAACTAAAAAAGCTTTTATTTGTATCTTGCATTAGTTGCATTTATATCACTATTTTAACTCCCCTATGTCTCTTCCGGGCGGTAGGGTGCCCAGAAGGCTGGTCCCATTGCCACGCTGCTGAATGAATGAAAATGCCGATTCTCTCTGCTAAGAATGAGCTAGCCCTCTGATACCCGATAACTGATACGTCGCTTGAGGGCCTCGACCGAGTCTGCAGCAGCGCTGGCTTGGAGCTCGGTCGAATGAAATGAATTGTATGTGACTATGATACAGATAAGACAAACGTTGTGTGTGACTAATTGTAAGATCCAAGTGCGTTTCCATTTTGAGTCATAAGTGCCATCGACATTTTTTGAATAGGTGAAGTGAAATGTTTATCTTTGTGATATAGGTAAATGACTTTAACATTCTTCATAATGATAAGATAAATCATGATTAGACTTAACTGTTAACGTGAGTCAACGGACCAAATTCCAATTGATTTTTTTGATAAAGTAATTGTGACATACCTATAAGTATATGTGTATTCTATATATAAGTAAGTATTTAAAAATATCTGATACTACTCTATTACTATAGAAGGTCGTGTCAGATATTTATATTATTTATTATATTATTTCCGGTGACTGTCACGTAGCTTTGGCATTATACATATTATATTTAATCGTCAACGCCTTTAAAGAACGGCAAACTGTACACCACGTGACTCGTCGTTAGAATATGTTATCGTCATTTCCTTCAATTTTACTGGCTTTAACGCTGTTCTTCTCTATTCTACTGGCGTTGACGCCATTCGGATTCGAGTATCGCTTGACGACGCCCGCTGATGATTTTCCTGATCACACGACCAATATAAAGAGCTAAAATGCAACAAATTTTAAAAATATCTAATGCAATGTTAAATAATTTGCTCAGAACGGGTTACACACAATAGTACATTGTGTATCATTGTGTATATTTAATCATTTAATTCATGTTACATACATGTATTTGCAATAACAGTTTTCTTTAAATAAATATTTCAGTGATAGAAGTTAAAAAGTAAGTTTGCGTTTCCTTGAACATGACATATAAAGGTAAGACAGATCTAGCGTATTCAAATTAAAAAAAAACATAATAGGTCATTTACGGCCCGCAGAACCTACGTGTAACAAAACCATTTTCGAGCAAGTGTGGTAAAATAATATTAATGTTTTATAAACCCTATTTACTTGTACTTTTACTAGACTTAAAATAAGGAGTGTATTTTTAAAAGGGCTTATTTCTATGAAAAACAGAAAAATAAGCGCTTTGAAAAGACACACCCAAATATTGATATACTTAAACGAAAGAAAACGATAGCAAAATAGAGTAAATGAAAACTGTCCTAAATAATTTGGTAGTTACCGAATAGGTGCAGGAATGCAGCGTCGTAAAGACTTGTGCTTGGTTGAATGCTTGTCCCTGCCCGAGCTCGTAACACTCGAATAAAATCGCTCTAAAAACGGTAACACCTAAAATCATTTTGTCGTTTTACAATGGTCATGATTTTCTTGGTTTATTTGATCCGCAATATTTGATTATTCATCAAAACGGGTGAACGAATTTCAACTATTATTTATTGGTACATGGCTAACTGGACACTCAGGACACTCTTTTGAATATTAGTATAAAAAAAACGAATGAGCCATGAATGTTGTGATCATTTCATGGACACGATTTTACGAACTACGCAAAAAGAGGTTTATGATGTTATCCTTTTCACTTTCGCAGACCATTACGTGTTCACCTCCTTTATTTTTCCATGTTAGGTACTTAATCCTATCCTACTTCCTATCGTATCATATTCTACTGATATCCTATCCTACTTCCTATCGTATCATATTCTACTGATATCCAATCCTATTCTATCCTACGAATATTATAAATATGACAGTTTTTGAAGATTTTTTTTTTTTTAATCTTAATTTTAAGGAGCTTGGTCGTTGAACGATCATGCCGCTCCATACGTTCACTTAATTATTATAAGATATGCGTCAACCAAGCTACCACTTAGTTGATGCACATCCTATACAACTTATAATATAATTTAGCTTGATCTGACTCTGGATCCGACAGCCCAGCATTACAAAGACCAGTGTTATAGGTTAGACGACGGGACCGGCCCCGCACGCACTCCATCAACACATGGTATACGTCTTCTACAACTCCGCAATCCACATAGTTAGGACTGTTTACTTTTCCCATTAAAAACTTAAATTTCTTACACGTCCCCACGTGGCCGGAGCGTAATCTCATCGCCATAACCAGATCTTGCCGTGACAGAGAACAGTGGGTTATCCACGGAGACTGTAGGGGTTCGGGCTGGATAGTCTTGTACCATATACCTTTCTCTTGGGATCGTTCATCAAAAAACTCTTTCCACAAATCAGAACAGTGCTTCCTGACCTTGCCCAGGGATTCGGTATAAAAGGGCACCACATGCAAATCTATACCCTCAGAGGACGCCGCCTTAGCTAATCGGTCCGCGGCCTCATTCCCATCAACGCCAATGTGTGAAGGGACCCATTGTAGAGTAATGTTTTTATTGTTAGCCTTATGTTTCCGAATGAGGTCTAAAATTAAACAAGCTATCGGTGTTCCTCGATAGAACGAGGTACATCGAGCTATGTGCTGTAAGGAGCTCTTAGAGTCTGTGAATATGACAATATTTTTGAAGATGTTAGGTTGTTTGGGAGTTCGGATGTTTTTAGGTAATAAATAACGCGGTAACTATTGGATCGATGGAGATAAAATTTGGCATACAAGTTGACTACTTTATATCCCAGAAGGGAATTCCTTTGGGATAGCAACGAGGATATCGCAGGCACAGCCACGCGTTTATCCTGGTAAACGGATAATCAAATCAACAGAAGAAAGCAAGGTAACATGACTATTAAGGTACAAATTCCACTGTACTTTATTATTTCCCCCTAATACTATATTCGATAATCGTGATGGATTGCCAATTCCATAATCGTAAGGTTAAGGTAAGGTAACCTCTTATACGACCCATCGTTTCACGAGCTTATTTCATAGCCTGCAGCTTCGCAACTGTACATAAATTGGCACTTCACTTGGTTCAATATTCGCCAAATATCGCGTTGTATCCATAGTTTCCGATGTCAAAGAGATCGGACCCGAATAGTCGGGAAGCCGAGCTAAGTGAAGTGCCACTTTCAGTGGCAAGCTCGGCTATATTCTGATACGTAGTTTAAAATCTTCAGTTTTAATCAAATTTGCTTTATTTTTAGATTAGGAAAAGCAACGGTATTTGAAGACGAGATACTGTTAAATATGATTTAAAAATAAAGAGTTATATACTAACAAAGAGTGAGACCGACTACAGCTAGATCGCTTCCTAGCGATAAGACCGCCTGTTGTCTACTGTAAGTTTTTAGTATCTTGTTTATTTAAGGATCTCTGGAATTTTTCGGTGTGCAATAAAGAGTATTGTGTTGTATTTAATTGTACACTCTTGAAGAGGTTCGGGGACCAGTTTTGTTAAAAAATGCTTAAATTTTATAAATACTTGAGCGGCAAAGTGGCAAATTTTGCCTGAAAACGTTATAATTCGTGAAAATATTTAATTACGACTCATCACAGTATAATAGTAGGTACAGGTACTCAAAAATGTCGAAGAGTTATAATTCTAAAAGCACCATTATTCTTAAATTCCATAACACCGCAGTAGGTCACATAAGCTAGGCTACTAGCTTACTGCAATATAGGAATACCTAATCATCTTCTGTTAGCTTTACAGGTCCAGCAGAAGAGAAGCAGGTGCAGTCCTTGGTGTTCTAAATGTTAAATCAACCTCCCCCACAACCTCAGGCGCGAGCTCCTGAGGAGTTCCGGCCATTTTCGACGTGTAGCAACATGTAGGCCCCCCCGCTGTAGAGGAGAGAGTTGAAATGTACGTTTTTTGCGGCATAAGGGCCATATCTTTTTTTACGTTAACTTCTAAGGTTTGTTTTTTTTTACAGTTTCAAGGGACCACAGACCAAAGTATACTGTTTTAATTTCATCTCGATACCTCCACGCGTTTCCGACATAAATGGTCTTAACAGACGGACAGACAGATAGACGGACAACAAAGTGATCTTAAAGGGTTCCATTTTTTTTGAGGTACGGAACCCTAAAAACTATGTAGGTTTCGGAATAATATAATGAATTAATACGGGAAATACGCTTCAGAATATTATCTCTTTGGGTTTATGTAATGTGCCACTGTCTGATTGATTGATTGACTCAGGGCTCGAAACCGCTATTTTGCAAAAATCCCGACATAGCCATACAATATTTTGAATTATTTTATGCTTTTTATGTAGAGCTCAGTAATGTATTTAAGTCATTATTTCGTATTATTAGATTGTCTGGTTAAAAAATGAAATAATAAACCAAAGAACGATAAGAATACCGGATTTTTTGTATGGAGCTAATACCGGTTTCCGAGCCCTGGATTGACTCACAGCAAAGTACTTACTAATATCGTTATCGTTTCTTATACTTGGCGAAAAACCATTATTTCACGTCACCGGTTTAATTTAATCGCACAGTTAATCTTCGCCGTTGTTATTAAGCGTTTAACACACGCGTTAAATTGAGTGCTTAATAAGCCGAGCTGTTGATTAAACCATATTACTAAAAGGCGCGGCGTACAGTGCGTCGAACGTAATTTTTGAGTTTCGAGTTGCGTAATTTACGCTGCAATGTGTGTATCTGTGTGTGTAGGTGTATCTATCGGTCGCATCGTAGGACTCAAACGGCGGTGAACTGATTTTGATTTAGTTTTTTGGTGTTAACGGTGTGGAAATGCATTACGCATACCACAGGCATTACCAGGCCCTTTCCCATGCCCTTAAAAGGCTACGGGGAAGTTACGTGGGGCTTACCCCTCAGAAGGAGAAGGCATACCTACCAGTGGCGTGGCGTCCATAGAACCCGATTCCCACCGGCTTGCCTATTTTAAAACATATGACCGGAGTGTATTTATTCCTGAAGAAAACGTAATCCAAATCTACTCCGGCTTTACTAAGAATATATTTGACGCCACACCACTGATACCTACTAAAACCACACCGGTGATGCGTTGCTGCATGTCAGAAAGTCAAAAGTGGCTGGAACTCCTCTAGAGCTTGCGACCGGGAGTTTTTTTGTTTTGGTTTTTAGGTTGGAGATTTTTACGTATTAATACTACTGTACAAACGGCATTAAATAGTACAAAATTAATTAGTATACATCTTAAATTAAAAAAACCTGTACTAAAAATCTCTAAAAAGCAAAAATAATATGTACCTATTACATAGTAAAATATATTACAGCTTATAAAGGGCCAATAGATAGTGGGTACGTATTATTTTTTACTTTTTGGTGTTTTTTTAGTTGGGGTTTTTTTTATACTGAAGTCTTGTTTCTGCCACACGGTGACCAAAAATGAGTCAGGATTTTTGTTCAACATAAATTACGTGAGTCATAACATACGGTCGTTCGAACTCACCCAAACTCTACTACATATCATATGGCATTAACATCTTCTAAATGTTTTATGGAAAGAAAAAAAAATCTAATAAAAAGATTATAATTTGGGTAACCGCTTCGGTGGTACAATTGGTAGTGCGCCTGTGTTGCTCCGGAGAAGCATATAGTTTCTTCAATTTTAACTTTCAGTAAAACGGTAGACAACATATCTATTACAACGACGAAGATTCTCTTTTAACTTGAAAATGCCGTTTTTGAATGGTCCCTTCACAAAAATTCAATGAACTTAATCCCTTAAAACGACTAAATGGCTTTTTAAGCCGATTTCAGACCACTTGGGCTGATCAGATTAAAATCAGACGTAAATTATTCTAATCCTAATCACGTTAAAAAACCTTTTTTGAACTTAACGTCGATTGAATGTGGAATGATAATATGAAAAAGGTATTTAAAGTCTTGAAGTAATTGCCTTGGAACTGAATAAATACTTATCCTTATTTCAGTACTTACTGATATTAAAAATACTATTAAAGGATCTGATCGCATGTCAACGTGAAACTACCGGGCAATGAAATAATTAGGATGGCACACGTCAGAAAGGTGACGATGAGGACCACGAGTGATGTCTCTGCGTTTACGGGCCTTCAACGTCTTTTGATCAGCAGTGTGGACAGCAATGTTAAAAACCCGCCAAGTGCGAGCTGGATTCACACACGAAAGTTTCCGTGCCACAGTCAAGAAAAAGACTCCAAAAACACTTTTCTTGTACGGGGACGGGGACCCCTTTTTATTTTTAACTTTATTTTGTGTTTAGTAATTTTTGCTATAAGCGGCATAAGAAATACATATTTTATGAACATATCAAGCATCTAACTTTTACCATTATTAAAATAGGGAAAAAAACGAAAATACACGTTTTTTGTATGGAGATTTTTTAAAATTTTATTTTGTTTTATACCGGCAATAGGAATACACATTATGTGTAAATGTTAAGTTTCTACCTATCAAGGTTCAAAGGATAGAGCCCTGTGACCGACGGACAGACGGACAGCGGAGGATTAGTAATAGGGTTCCGCTGGCACCCTTTGGATACGGAACCCTAAACACGTGACGCACGAGTCACGTAACAGCGTTTACGGTGCGTCGACATCTTTTGAGCAGCGGTATGACCGCACCTACTTTCATTAACCTTTCAGACGCCAACGTCGCATATATCCGCACCACAGGTTCAACGCCAGCGACGGATTAATCCGTCACAGAGCGCAGAGCGATATAAACCTACATGCACCAGCATAAAGTTCAATTTCGGTTTTGACACTATTATGTCTGGTTTGTAACTTTTCTGTTAGACGTAGCGTCGAAAAGGTTAATTTCAAACATTCTACACAATCGCAGCGCTCGCCGTGGTAAAAAATGTGACTGAAGTAGTTGTTATTGTCTAATTTACATAAGATGATAATTTAATTATAATACAGTGTTGCTTATGTTCTACCAGAAAAGGCATGCAATTTAACAATATTTAAATAGTTCCCAATTATAAATGTCAAAATACTTCATTTACTGCTTAAAAATAACAATAGTAATTAACAATAAAATAATTAATCTCAGAGAATAATAATTAAATAATTTAGGAAACTTGGCAACTAGGTATTTGGCTTATTGGCAAAGTAATCATTTATGGAGTAAAAGCATTTATCTAGTAGCCAAGCCATTCTGTCAGAGTTCTCATAAATCGATTCATAGGACATTCTTCAGCAAATTACCAAATCAAATCACTCAAATTTCGTCACTGTTGACAGTCCTAGTTACGAACACTAGGTGGCGCTGCAGGCGTGAACATAGCTAATAAAGTTCATTACCTATTGAGAACGTCCAGTGACTAGACGTGGCAGCACTAAATCGACAAAAGAGACACTATGCGGACAGTAAAGAAAACCTACCACACCTAAGAAAAAAACTGGTTAAAAATGTCAATGACAAGTTAATATATAGTAAGTCGCGGCTACACTAACGTTAATCGTCCTTCATCGCGATAATTACCTAACGGCGTTTCCCGTTATTGTGGCTCCAGCATGATAGAGTACAAGATTTTGATAGGCGGCACCAGTCAGCAGCACCTTCGTTGTGCACGTTTCCTATTCTAAACATAAAATAAAATCATAGCAAGACTATATTTGCGCACATCACGCAAAAACTAGTAAATCGATTCCATGGGTACACAGATAGATTATGACGCCGGCTAGCACATAAAATACTCCTTACTCGACTACACCGAAGATAAAAATATATATTTAACTTAATTCACCTCCGCAAATGAAGTGGCTCTGGCCCGCCGGGTCTAGTAGCTAATAAAGTTAATTATATCTTTAATAGTTTCCGTCCCTCAGTGTACGTCGCACTAGCTACCCCCCGCTATTATCCCTGCCATTACCCTCCGGTTAGTGCAACCCTCGACTTACGAATATCAGATATTAACCTGATACTACTCTTAAATTGCACTTCACTAAACAATGTAAGGCCATAGGTGCCAGGTAGTTAAAGCATAGAGTTGTGTTTAATTCTGAGATAATCCTGTAAAAATCTTTGCTTCTGAGCCCATTAGAGTCTAATGTGATACGGAATGTACTGTAAAAACTGGGTATGACTATAATATTCATGTGGCTCCTAGTTTATGTATTTTACTCACAACACTTGCCACATAACAGCGCATTAAGAATAGGAGGATATCTTCAGACGAATCTTCAGACGAACCCCATCGTGGCTGTAAATCAGGCTCTCACTTTTGTGTCGCGCCAGATTGCAGATTGAAATATGGCCGGGGTGCACTTTTCTGAATTACTCGCCTTTTGTGAGATTCTAACGGCTGTGATACTTACTCCATTCCGTAGTGCAAAGGACGTAATCCGTATTTATTTTAATAAATACGTGAGCATTTCGGTAAAAAATACTATTTTCTTCATTGTGAATTTTACTGCCAATTTTATGTTATTTCTATTAAGAATTAGGAGACTTTTCCATCCCGATATAAGAAAAAAGTATTTTAGTTTTTTCATATATTAATGAAACTTTCCTTTGTGTAACCGTAAAATGTTGGGACAATTTTTTGCCCCAATTACTATACCGTGTTTAAATGAAGAGTCTTCTTCACGATTGTCAGGTATGAACTAAAATAAATAAGACGTCAGTATAAAAAAATATGTCCGTAGTTAAGGGATAAATTTACAATTGTTAACATTCTTCCTTTGTGTAACGGAAGTTAACCATTTAAATTGTATAGTAACTTTCGTTACACAAAGGAAAAAGATTAACATTTTGTTCAATGAAGCCCTAATTCAGCTCATTTAATCGCGTCAAAAACATGCAATTACCTCGACGTTTCGGACGTGCAGGTGCGTCCATGGTCGCGAAGGGACTGCCGAGGCAGTTGTCAACATCTTCTAGCCGCGTGAGTTTTTCGAACTACCGTACTTGATCTTGTTCATCATTTTGTATATTAGGATTGTCACTCAACCCACGCACAACACTCACAACATCAGGCGATTTGCCGAATGACACGTCTTGATGTTGGCTACACAATAGGGTTTGCAGTATCGGGAAATTTTTGTATGAGAGAACTTGCCTACCTGGAGTTTTCTAACAGCCGCGATGTGTTTTTTCCGCTATGGTGCGCTTGGTCTGTCCCATATAAGAACTCCCGCAACTGCGGGTTTTATAGGCTTGACCTATAAACACCCGGCTTAAACATTTTAATACACTTTGTTTGCGAATAACAACATGAGAACTTAAACACTTAAAACCCTTAATTTGTGATGTCCAGTCAACATTAAAAATAGTGTTCAGATATTTTGGTCGCCTTAGTAACTATATCATTTATGATGTTGACAGTCCATAAAAAAGAGGCGAACACTAAACTCATACTACAAAATCTGTATACCTAACTCATATGTCAACTTGCGTTTCGAACCCGTATTCGTCCATTTTTTGTGCGGTTTCTCCCTTAATGGAGTAATGCAGTAATGCGGTATCAAGTTCGGAAACCGGTGTTTTGCAAGCCGACAAGATGGCGAGTGGCTGTCCAAATAGTTAAACGCAAAGTTAACAAATGGCCGACCGCGGGCTGCATCGCGTTGCTATTGGTCGGTGGTACAAGTACTGGAGGATATAGTACATTGTGTATTAAGGGCAGTATAGAAGAGATTACAAACAAGTATCTAGTAGAAGCCCGAAGCCAAGGGCTGAGAGTTTTATTCACTCAAGGTTGGTTATTCTTATACCACCCGTGGCTAACACAATAAACAAGGCAAAAATATTTACTGTAACTTGAAAATTATTGACATTCAAAAACATTCTGGTTTAGAAGTTTAACTTGTCAAATTTCATCTCAATCCATTCAGTTGTTACTGGGTTATTTTGTAGGTAACAAATATCTAAATCTCCTAACATCTTCACAAAATGTTAAAGTACATTTACATTATGTATTAAATATTACTGGTTAGTAGTAGGGGAAAGTAGAATAGGATAATTTTATTTCTGTGCCCATTTTGTACATGGAATGTTTTAATAAGTATTTTTCCCCGCTCCATCCTTGTTCGCCATCGCTCCGCACTCGGTCCACGCTGCGATTTTCCACGCACATTCAACAATTCAAGTGATTTACCGAGGCAGTAAACTAAACTGCGAGGACGCCATTATCCCGACGATAGCTGGCTTCGCGTTTTCTACCATTTCATAAACAAAACATTTTATGTTTAACATTCACACGAAAATGTTAAATTTATCCGAGTATACAAACTAATATAACCATTAATTTATAATTTTTTGAAACATAGAACCTTTGTATATTATAAATGCGAATGACATTTACCGTAAGGTCGGGGTACTTTCGCCCTGGGGGGTAACTTTGGCCATAGGGATTAACTGGGTCCAGGTTTGATTATTGCATTTAAATTACGGCACTTTGCCATGTGGTTGGTTTTAGCTGGCCGTTCCTGTTTATTATCAGACCCTATAGATTTGAGATATGTGATTTACAAGGAGGGCAAAGTTAACACATTACACGCTACATTTGGCCAAAGTACCCCGACCTTACGGTACGTCACACCTGACCATAAAATGGCAATTGCAAAATCCCACTTTCGGGCCTGGGGAGATGTAAAATTTTGTTCTTACCACGACGGGCGGTAATAAAGAAAGCCTAAGATCGCATATTTATCGAATACCTGCGATCTGAGAAATTCTTTGTTTTACCGCCCTAGGTAAGTAATGTACTATTTCGACTCTCCGTAATTTCCTTACTGGCCAATAGTACATTACACAACTAGGGTGGTAATACAAAGAAAGGCCGAGATCGCAGAAGTTTGCGGCCCGAGCTGCAAGCGAGGGACGTAAATATGCGATCGAGGGCTTTCTATATTACCTCCCGTGTTGTGTACATCATTTTATGTCTACACTTTATGGCCAGGTGTGACATAAAAGTAGTTTATGCAACTGATATATAAGGTTCTAACAAATTAGTTAGGTACCAATATTTTAAGAGAAGATACTTTACGGACGGGCGTCCGGGGCTTTGACTACGTCCAATCATTGGTGAATTGGCAAATTGATTCTGGTGCTGACTACATAATAAAAATACACTTCTAAAATATTCACTATGGGCTCCCTCTATTTGGCAAACACCTTCTTGTCCAAAAATATTGTTCCGTTGTATCCGTCTGCTGGTGCCCTTTATGCCGTACTAATTCAAAGCGAAGTTGAAGACCCGAAGCATTCCAGGTCGTCCTATGCAAACCATATATCAATCTCATTTTTGCGAGCCCGCAGGGCGAGCTTCAGATTGCGAGGTCGAAGGCCGAGCTCCTCTGCATGCGCACTATATCCGCAGTAAGTTCAACGGAGGCCGAAGGCCAAGCACCGCTTTGGGCCAAAGTCTCTGGTTAACTCAGTAAACCATAATGAGTCTCATTTTCGGAAGCCCGAAGAACGAGCAAAGCCGAAGTTAAGCTAGAATCTTTTTTAAGTCTTTTTCGTAGTCAGGTTTTAATTTTTAACTATAATATTGTCATTTGTAGCGCATTTCCTTTTAGTAACGGTTATGGAACCCTACACTGAACATGGTCCGGCATGCTCTTGGCCAGTTATTTATTTGTTTGTTTTCTTGCCGGGGGCCTACGGGCGACTGACGGCATACTCGAAACGTTCTCTAAATGAAAAAATAGTACATTACACAACTAGCGTGGTAATACAAAGAAAGGCCGAGATCGCAGATGTTTGCGGCCCGAGCTGCAAGCGAGGGACGTAAATATGCGATCGAGGGCTTTCTTTATTACCTCCTGTGTTGTGTACACCATTTTATGGCCAGGTGTGGCATAATTACAATTTATCTGTGCTTGGTGAACTAAAACCCAAGATTCTTGTTTTAAACTTTCTTGTAGTCGGGTTTTAGGTTTTAACCTTATTTTATTACTCTTCAATTTGGAATTTAAGGCCAAAAAGAGAAAATTCTACCGAGTGCGAGTCGGATTTGAACTTCGAACACAGTAGAATTCCGTACCACATTCGAGAAAAAAACACCTAAACACACGTTTGTTGCTTGTAGGGTTTCCTATGGGCTATTTTTATTATTTGTTGTTTTAGCTTGCTTAATCCTTTCATAAGCGAAAGGAACTATAAATGGGCCCCAGCAAAATAATATTCCACGAATCACTTTAATTCTATTTCACATTTTACTGGTACTAGGAAATTTAATAAAAGAAGGCTTACAGGCACTCTATTGAAAAGCTTTTCCAACTTTAAGCTCTCAAACTTTATACCTATTCCATTCGCTCAGAGCTTATTAAGTTCTGGTGTTATTTTTACCTTAATTAAAATAACTTGGGCGCACTGTATGTAAGATAGGTACTAAAACTACTTACTTAAATTAACACTAACGAATTGAAACATAACAACGTTACATTAGACAAAAATATCTGACTGTTAACTTAGATAAGGTCGCTCTCGTTATTACGTACTATCTAGGTCTGGATCACAGGTCTGGATCCTTTTTGAGGTTGGTTATGAAATGCAGGCCGTTAAAGATTAAAAAGAGGAAATTTGAAGTTGAAAGATGGAATGTCAGTCTTCTTTAGAAACTTAAATGATTGTGGTCTGCTAATTTATCATGTAACGCTCATAGTTGATTATCAACGCGATATTTAGTTAGATTGAGTAAAGAAAGAAACACATCATTCCCATACACCAGTAATCAAACTAGTGCGTATATTGAATTACATCATAACCACCAAGATTGAGAAGATTGGGTACATCAGTCACGTAAATGCTCACCAGCGACGGCTATAACTTGGAGTTGATAGCAGTCGACATAACCGAAATCGGTTGGATGATGATGACATCATAACCACCAAGGTGACCAAAGGCGAACAGGAATCCGAAGGTAATGTTTTTAGGCCTTCCTATTTTTCTACTTCTATTTTTATATATATTTTTCATAGTTGCAAATGCCAATTGTTACTTTAATTTGGTAACTTATGTCGGTTACATTTTTTTATGTAGGTTAGTTCTTCTACGAATTTTCTCATTTCTGATTCGATCACGTAGAGACTCCGTGTAAACCAGAAAAAACCATTGCCTTCGTAAAAATATAGTTTAATAATTCATTGACAGAATACAAGGAAAATTAAAGAATAATTTCAATATCAAAAGCATAGAGAAAAATATAAACAGGCCGCCAAAGAGGCGGCAACACTCTGAGTATAGTTCTCTGCATAGCACGTTGAGCGACTCTGAGCCGGTTCATAATGGTTATAATGAGAGACTAAGCCCCTACTCCGTAGGCCATCATTGGTCACACACCGGTCAAACACTTTGGTCTTGAGACATTGAGGGATGACTACGGAATTGCTATATATGTGCCCATAATATTTGAGGAGTGCCCTCAATGCCTCGTGGATGTATGCTTCCAGAATGGTCAAGTTTTGACCATAGACACTTAAAAATAACTTTTTTTTATTTAACACTCTGGAACAAACTGAATGTGTGTGTAAAGTTTTGTAAGAATCGGTTTATCTAGTAGAAGTTGAAAAAGCTGTCGCAAGATTTGACTTACAGTACAGTATTAGGGGCCATCCATTAATTACGTATGGACGATCTTGTAAATTTTTGACCCTCCCTACCCCCATGTAAGGGAACATAAGACTTCTCGAACTTCCTTTTTAAAATTTTTCTTCTTTTCTTCCTCTTTTCAGGGTTCCGTAGCCAACATGGCAAACACGGAACCCTTATAGTTTCGTCATGTCCGTCCGTCCGTCTGTCCGTATGTCACAGGCATATTAGTCAAAAACTACATGATGGATATTGATGAAATGTGGAATATAGGTGTCTTGTATGAGCCGCTACTTAGTTTGGTAGTTAAACAACTAAAATAAATATTTTTAGGGGGGCACTCCATACATGTTACAGAAGCTAAAACGCTTTTTTTCAGCAAACATCAACGTGTGGTACATAGTTCGACAGCTCTTTAAAAACACTAGAAGGTTTCAAAGTAATGTTTTTGATTAAGTGAATATATTTGGAAATAATTGCTCCGAAAGTTGTGTAAATTGTGTCCCCCCCCCCCCTCTATTTTCTAAACCATGTGTCCGAAAAATATGAAAAAAATCACGAAGGTAACGCTTAATTAATACTTTCAACGAAAATTATTTTCAACAAGATCGAATAAATCTTTTTTGAGTTATTGCCGATAAGCTGCGCTTCTCAACAAAAGGACGTAATTGCTATGAAGATACGCTCTTTTGTTGTTGTACTTTTTTACATCGTATTTTTTTACCTTATAGTTACGGCTATGGAACCCTACACTGAGCATGGTCCGACATGCTCTTGGCCAGTTTTTTCTTCCTTTTTCCGGCTTTAGAATTTGCGTAAAACTACGGAAAGTTTCGCTCGCCTCACTCTATATTAAAAAGCGCACATTTGACATAAAATATTACGTAAAATTTGCCTTTACACGAGATAAGGGCATGTAGAGATTTTTGAACCCCCCCTCCTCCAGATACTCATACGTAATTAATGAATGACCCCTTAAAGCTCTGTGATATAACACCATAGTCCTCAGTTATACCAACAAATATTAAATTTATATCCATTACGATTTATTGGTGACGTTTCTGAGTGTATGGACTTTTTGCCTGCTTGTATACAATGTACGAACATTAACTCGCATGATAAATGACTATCGGGCGCTGAAGCACATCTGGGTACTAACTGCCCAGAGTAACTTGGACCTTGCGTTGTAATATCAGACATTGGTTAACAAGGCCATGGTAAAATGGATGATCGTAACAAATTTAATAATAACAAGCCTTTGAGTGATATTTATTGAGTGTTTTTTAATTTTGTATTGAATTTTTTTGATTTCAACATATAAATTTCACTGGAACACATGCTATGTTTGAGTCCTCAAATAGTGCCTCTTTAATGTAATAGACAAGATGGTTGGGAAATAAATATGAAATATCAATGCTTAGAATAACTTCTGTGACTAAGACACATAGTTCCTAGAAAATATAACGGAGTACTTTTTGTAGCGACCGCACGATTTTAGTTTGTTATTTTAACTCCCGACGCAAAAAGAGGGATGTTATAAGCTTGACCGCTATATATGAGCTAACTTAAGGATTTAAAGTAGTTACCCTCCAGTACGTCTAGCATAACTGGCCGCGACTTTGTGTCTCGCGCGACAGAATGTCACCTGTCACTGTCACACGATATTGAGTAGAAAGAGATGGATAGCATATGTCGCACGACAAAGAGTCGCATGTCACAGTTGTGCTAGAGGTACAGGGCACATAGATTTTTTCCATCCTGTATAAAGGTGAGCCAAGAAGGTTTCTACGAAATTGAAAAAACGGACGAAGTCGCGAATGTTGTTGACGTCGACGAAGTTGGCATGTTTCGGTTTAAAAATATCTACAGATATCGTATTTTTTTACTGGATTTTCATTTATTATGACGATGATCGAGCGATGAAAGTAGCCGTCGGATATTTTTATGAAATATGGTATAGGTAAGTAAGCTTTTATTTACATTCTTCATTTTTATAATATTTTCAAATCGGCGTTTAAAAAAAATGTTTTTTCTGCCCTCCGGCCGGCAAGCGTCACCTTGCCGATTTCAAGATGCCGCTTTCTGGCTCCGTCGAACAGAAAAATAGTATACAAACCTTGGCCAGTAAATAAGAAAGCCTCAGATCACATGTTTGTCGTCCTCGGCTTCACCTCGGCCGACAATTCCATGAGATCTGAGGTATTTCTTACTCTACTGGCCTCGGTATGTAATGTACTATTTGCTTTTTCGGGCTGGATAATATTTTTAGATCGATTTCAATCTATGGACTTACTTTATAAACTTAATTTTTTTATAAATTGTTTTAAATGTTGAGACGGACTCCACAGCTGAATATAGGCCTACCTCATAGATTACCACGGGCTGCGGTCCTGCGCAGACCGCATCCAGCGACTCCCCGCTACTCTCCCGAGGTCGTCTGTCCACTGAGTCTGGGGCCGTCCTACGCTGCGCTTACCTATGCGTGGTCTTCCTCTGGCCTAGCATCCCCCTGGCCTAGCGTCCCCCTGGCCTAGCGTCTTGGTTCGATCACAGGCGCTTTGGCCCGCACCTAGTCCGACCCTCTCAAGGCGCACCGGGACTAGCGACCTGGTTCGACCCCACGGAACGTCACGGCCCCCACCTGGTCCAATTTTTGCTACAGCCAATAAGGTTTGCAAGTTAATCAGAATAGTCAGGCTGAAAAAAGCGTGGTCGCCTCTCCAGGACTTTACTACCCCAACGGATATCTGTTCTCCGGGCTATGGCTTGCCCACTGCCACTTCAACCGCGCAATCAAAGTATAATAAAGTCGGACAAGTAGTCCAACTTCGGCCGCAGTGCATTCGTACACGGCGCGCACACATACAAGCGCGCGATGTACCTCTTGTAGGAAGAAAAATTACTGTATTATAGGTAGTTTCACGAGAGTAGAGGCCACGCACACAACAACACTGTCATGTAATGACAGCGGGATTTTGAAATTACTGTTCTTTTTTCGTACCGATAGCAGGTTCAATTGCAAGATAGACCAAAAAGTTTGTTTAAACTATAGCCTTGTGTTTATTTACTCACTCATTAATTTCATTCATTCACTTTTTTTGCAATGAGTACTTCATCGACTTTCCTGCAAATGTGGCATTGTTTAGCCTTAGTACATTATTTCCTACAAATAAACTAAGTTAATATCTATCACCGTTTTCAAGTTACAGCTTGTTAAACTTTCATACAAAAAGCTGCGTGTTCAACCCTACTTAGAGGCCATAGCGCGCGGCAGCGTGTAGCGGTAGCGGCGGAGAAGGTAGTAGGGTTGTACAAACATTAAAAAGTACTATTATGCCACACTTGGCCATAAAGTAGCTTTTACCGCACGCTGCGCGTACTGAAAAAGCCGCTTTCTGGCCAAGTGTAGACATAAAATGATGTACACAACACGGGAGGTAATAAAGAAAGCCTTCGATCGCATATTTACGTCCCTCGCTTGCAGCTCGGGCCGCAGACTTCTGCGATCTCGGCCTTTCTTTGTATTACCACCCTAGTTGTGTAATGTACTACGTACAAGTATTTAATTATTGCAAATTGATTATACATCAATTATATGACACTATCTTTTCAGGAAAGTCCCTTGTTACATTCCACCCGGTATACTAAAAAAATTAAGTTACTCGAGAAACTATACTCGTAATTATGATATTGTAGAACTAGAATGTACCTATTACTTATTTTGGAAATCTGGTATGAGGAGGAACTGGTATTCTGAGAGATTGTAGTACTCGTATTTTGGGCACGAGGGTTCTAAGCCCCTAAGTTAGACTACTGGGGTATCATGACATGATAATAGCCAGTAATTTAACTCCGTGTTAATGTAAAATGCAGCTTTTAATTAGCTCCGGATGTGATATTTTATGCATTAAGCCTGAAAATTACTATCAGTTCGTTTAATTACACGTGACAGCGTGTTAACACGTTTTTAGTGCCATAGCGATGTAATGAAATTAGCTTTCATTTTGTTTTTAGACACTGATACGTGGACACTGTGGAAAATGAATGAATTTAGTGTTGGGTTTATAAATATTCCTAAATTAGGCTTTTAATTATTTTCTCCTTTTGGTTGACGAGCTTGTGGTTTTATTTTAAAACACTGAAGATAGCCATTTACCTGCCTCTTCGCCTGCGTTATACCCATTATTATCCCAAGGGAACTCTTTACCGGGATAAGTATATCCTATGTTTCAATCTAGGACTTGGTCTACTTGCGTACCAAATTTTAGCTCAATCCATTCAGTTGTCACTACGTTATTTAGTAACAAACTTCCAAACCACAAACCATGTATTAAAGTAGATCCAACAAATGCTTATACTTCGCGTGCCACGACTTTTGCGCTTTGCGCAAATTACCTCATAGTTGCACTCGGACCGTTCAAACTGTCAAACGCCAAAATCTGACACGCAACGTTCTCATACAAATCGAGGAACTTTTTCCTTCTATCTCAAAATATTTCTGTGTTCCAAACATTTTCACACTTCGCATTTATAATATTAGTGCGATTTCGAAATACATAGTATATATTTGAATGTATTATAAAGTAAGTAACTAAGCGAGAAAAATCGTCAGCAAAAATGTGTTGTCTACTTTCTGCAAGAGTTAGTGTACGGCCTCAGTGGCGAGCGTCGAGCGTTGCGTCCAGCGTCGCGTCCGGCGTGGCGGGCTGCGTCTATGGGTTTTGTGCAGCGTGCACTCAGGACGCTCACATACAATTGTTTATGTTTAACATGAACGCCCCGCTGCACGAGCTGCTCGAGCGTCCACTCAGTTCGTACACTTAAGGGTTCTTCATCGATAAGATTGGCTATTGCCAGGAGTGGCCGCGATTTCACCGTGGGGCTACTAGTACTAAAAGTTGCCCCTCCAAAGGGGCTTAGCCAGCGACCAGAAGAGTAGGCGTTCTGCGATAGAGAGAGACGGTTGGATGCGGTGCGTTCCGGCCGTTGGTCGGGCCCGAACGTCAGTTTTGTTAGGAAGAGAAAGTTCTGTATGTAATACTATTCCGTATTTTGTGCCATTACTTGCTATTGTCTTTATACAAATTTGAATTGTATTGTTCTTTTGGTGTGCAATGTAGTATTATTGTATAGTATTGTATTGTTAATCTTTGAACAACCGACACGTTTCAGCGAATGTTTCATTTCATCGAAATATCGTTTAATTGACAGCATTTTTCTCTGAAACTGCGATGACAATTCACGAGTTCAGAGAAAAACTTGCCGACGAAATGGAAATTGAATGAAATGAAAAATTTTATGAAACATTTCTCGACGAAAGGCAGGCATCCTTTTGAAAGACTGCATCGTAAAAAAAACTGCATCGAAAAATTGGCTAAGAGACAACTTTTTTCTGTGATATGTTTTAGAAAGAACTCTAAATATTTGAAATATTACTGAACACTCTCAGATATACAACAATGTTAAAATCACATTTTTAGACTTCCCAAACAGGTGCCAAAAACTCTTTATACTAAAACCCTATTATAACGTGACGTCACGATATGTGTGTGTGCGATCTGGGGAAGGGAACTTTGTTCTGCAACTATGTTAAAACTTGCGTTTATCGTAACGGTTTCATAACAAAAGTAACCATACATTTTAAGGCTCATAAAAAAGTTACACGTTATGTATCAAACTCAAAACCTTCCTTATTTTGCTCATTTTGACAGGATCTTATGTAATTTATACAAATTTCGGTTTCAGTCAAGCACCCAATTAGTATAATCAACCAGTTAGCTAATTTTATACGGAATAATGTGAATTTTGGGTTTTACGAAGAAATGCTTATTGGTCCATGCCTATACGTCGAATTCTAATTCAAGACCAAAAAAACTACGACGCATCTGTCACTGTCAAATGTGTCAAAGTTATTTATGTCATTATCAAGTGAACATTTCAGATGTACCCAACCATTTTATATCAATAATCAAATTATTATTGATATATCTCTAATTGTGGCTAAGATTTTTAATAATAAGTATATAATTTTAAGGAACAGTGACACAAAATTTACTTAAAAAAGTTTAAAGTCAGGTTGACGATTCAAACATAGAATTAGGTCTTCAAAATGAGATGCTTAAGCGGTATTTTTTTCATTCAAAATATTACGAGGTTATATAGAATATGTAATACTTCATAATTTCGTTTATTACAGAAATATTATTCTTAAGTAAGCTAGGTACTTGTCAACTTAATCTTTTAAATTTCAAAACCGACAAAACTCATGCCTTTTTATTTTAATTCGGAGTTTAACAGAAATACTTAGATTAGTTCTCTTTAAATTTGTATGGAAAAGAGACCGACTCGAATCACCTTAAGAAATTAATTCCAATGAAATGGCCAGACCTCGTTAATTCTTAGCTAGGCTTTATACATATATAATAAGTCTTCATAATCAATTACTGTCTCTTTTACGAAACGCTGAATGAAGCAAGTCAGCCTTAAGGGATTTTACACTTGATATGTTTCAGGGAAAACTATATATAGCAAAACAGAGCACCCATGTAATATGCAGTAGAATAAGCACAAGTTTTGAACGAATTA
Organism: Eudemis profundana; assembly: GCA_947034925.1. Lineage (NCBI taxonomy): Eukaryota > Metazoa > Arthropoda > Insecta > Lepidoptera > Tortricidae > Eudemis > Eudemis profundana. Next base: position 18,732,033 of record OX344805.1, on the reverse strand, counting down.
ATTTTGCACTACGATTCAAAGAATCTCAAAATGCAGCCATTTAAGAGCGTTTTCCAAAAAAAATACCGGGGTAGCTACTTTCCCAAAATATGGACTTGTGAGGTTTTTTTGGCTCAGAATTGTTAGTACTTTCGAACCTTATACGTAAAAAAAGTATCACAATTTTTTTTTCCATTACGTCACCATTTTGCATAGTGTTTGTATGAACGTGACGTAGTGGAAAGACAAAAATCCCATACAAATTTTGGGCCACTTTTTTTTACGTATAAGGTTCGAATGTACTAACGATTCTGAGCCAGAAAACCTCAAAAGTCCATATTTTGAGAAAGTAGCTACCCCGGTATTTTTTTGGAAAACGCTCTTAAGCTAAAATACTGAATTATTCATCACACATAAAGTTATTTGAGACTATAAGATGCTCGCAATGTTGTTTGCGTTAAAAGTAGGTGAAATACAAGGACCTTAAATTAAATAGCCGGACGGATAGATAAGTGAAGCATTTCTAGTGGGCCGGTAGCTTTGTACTTACGAGCCACACGCACACATAAACATGTTTTTTTCTACTACCCGCAGCACGCACACATTGACGTGACCAACCAGCGTTAAAGCAACCGGCGGACTAGAGGTGCTTCAGGTATTTGCTAGCGAGGCTACGTCCGGCTATTTATTTTAAGGTCCTTGGTGAAATAATTTATAAGTGCCTTTTTTGCTTCGCTGTAGTCGGATTAAAAGAAAAGAATTAGAGATGAGACATGTAAATTATTTTATTTATTTTATTTTTTAAAGTTTTTTAAGTGTAAATTATAATCTACCTGTATACCAAATTTCATGGATCTCGTTCCCGTAGTTTAAACTAACAGACAAAAATTTCAAAAACTATTTATTTACCTTTTGTGAAAAAATATTTTATGTAAACACAGTATTTTTACCCGACTACGGCGAAGCTAAAAGGAGGGTTATGATTTTTACGATTGTATACACGGTGGGTACGAGTTACCCGACAAACTTTAACCACGTATTCCTGATGGTATTATAAGTAAATAACGTTATATCAACATAGGGGCGATTCCGCTAAAGACGAAACTTGACATCAATTTTCAAGTCCCAAAATTTATTACTTTTTTTGATACCATCGTGTAGGGTGAGGTCTTAAATTAATTGTTATGGACTTAACTTCATATTCAGGATGTTAAACCGCTTGAAAACCTTAGCATTCTAAGATTTAGGACCAACTGCGAATCATACGATGTTGCACCCGCGATCGTTTTAACAGTGAATAATTTATTGATAGTTTCAGTTTTTAATACTTTTTTTTATGTTTCTATAGTTGATTGTTTATTGTCTTTCAATTTAAATAGGCAAAACATTTTAAATATATGACAATTAAAAGATATTTCTGTTTTTATACTGTGATCCGGAGAGGTGGGCCGATTTGGTTGCACCCGCGATAGCACTTTAACCCTCTCTTGTGGCTATTTAAACATTTTATTTTAAATTCTTATACACAAATCTGTAGAAAAAGAGTTTAAAATGTAATCCTTAAAACAATATTTTTATAATAAATGTTTTTCGTTTTATTAGGAGGAGGCCTTGAACGAGTCAAAATGTTGCACCCGCGATAATGGAATCGCCCATAGGTCGAATTTTGTCATTTTACATTAATAGTCTTATGGAACAAAATAAATCAGTAAATTCAGCCCCTCGTTATAAACATGTCCTTACTGGAGGAAAAGTTATCAAAAAGAAAAAAAAGCTAAAATGGAAACGAAAGGTAATTTTTTTGGCCTCATAGTCGCTTACCATCAAATACTGCGAAGGTTAATTGCTGTTTAGTTAAAGGATTTAAAAAATTAGTAAAACTATCTTAGTCACTTTTATTAGGGCTTGTTACATACTTGGGAGTTTTCATTTAAAAAATAATGAATATCTCTGAAAGTAAGCGTTTTTCGACTAAACATCACATAACTTTTTTTACTCCTAATAGTTGTTAGAATCTATAGTTAAAGTTTGTCGGGTTACTCGTACCCACGGTGTAGTCGGCAATAAATTCTTGTCTCAAATATACATTTTTGACACAAACTTATTTTACATATTATGTTAAACTACTGTCCAAATCAGTTTACTATAGTAACGAGATATCTCGACCCGAGTTGAAAGGGTATCAGATTTACGAATGAAAAGGTATATGACGTGGAAGCCAGCGGTAGGGGTTGAACAGACAGTTCAATTTCAAGATTTCGGATTCAATGTAGGCATTTTCTTTATACCACCCTCAAATTGGATTAATACTATCTCAATTTGTAATACAATTTCGATGATCCTAAACATTCTATTTTATTCTATCCCGAAAACTCGAGTATTTCTTATTTTATATTTTCTTTAAGTAAATATATATTTTTAACCGGCTTTCAAAAGAAGGACGGTTCTCTATTCGTCTGTATGTTTTTTTTGTGTGTTTGTTCACCGATTACTCGAAGACGGCTGAACCGATTTTGAAAATTCTTTTTTGTTTGAAAAGGTATATTTCAGAGGTGGTCCCGTTGCAACCAAATCAGCACACATCGGCACACATATGGCGATTTGGTTATTTTACATAGAGTCTCGGCATTTATTATCGAAATTAGTTTATTGAAAGCCGTTGGTTTTAAAATTTTTAATTTTGTGGTTATTTATTAACTAAATATAATCATATTTGAAACCCTTACCTTAAGTCCTTTCATTTGATATGTCACACGATACAGTTCCGTAAAAATCCCCATTTATAGTCCATTCACTATATGATCCAAAACATAACTCATTTATTTCTATCAACATCCTTTTTCTAGCTTTTATTCCGGTAAGGAGTTCACTTGGGATAATAACGGGAATAACGCAGTCAAAGCCGCGGATGAATGCTAGTTATTAATTCTTTTGTCATAGGGGTCATCCACAAAGTACGTCACACGATTTTTACACTTTCTGCTTATAATAATAAAACAACTTAAAAGGATTAAAACGCGTATTACTACATTTTAAGTCCCGACGTTTCGTAACCCTTTTCAGCGTTTGTGGTCGCGGGTAGACTGAGAAAATCATAAATTTCCTCTGTCAGAATTACTGTTGTGCAAACCTTCTTCTTCTTCATCGTTCCCTCATTGCTGAGGATCGCGACCACGCATTGCTGATCTCCAAAGAGAGCGGTCATAGGCCGTATGGACCGCGTTCTGCATGCTGCCGCCAGCCAACTTCTTAATGGAGTCAGACCATCTTGCTGGTGCTCTTCCTTGAGCACGCCTGCCATTTATTTGGCCTAAAATTATTTGTTTCTCCAGATCATGCATTGGGGACCGCATTATTGTGTCCGAAGAAACTAAGGGCTCTATTATGGCATGTTGTGGAGAGCAGTGTAATGATATTGAGCTCTTTTAATATGGATTGGTTTGTTCTTCTGGCCGTCCAAGGTGTGCAAGGTGTGCAAACCTACCCACTTTAAAAATACAAATTCAAAGTTAGTGCTACTTTCTGCTTGTCTTTAACTTTGTGTGCAAGAATCACCGTGTGCGTTGTGATTTATACCGAAAAAAAAGAGAACGACACTCATGCTCGCGCTGAGCATGAGTGTCGTTCTCTTTTTTTTTGTTTTTATGTGTGCTAGACAAGCATTTGACCCCGATCGCACGTGATGTTTAGTGACGATGAAGCCTAAGATGTAGCATGCTTGTCTAGAAGATGCCTATTCACTCTCATGAAGAGATCCAAGTCATATTTTTCTGGGAAAAGATGGGCGGGAAGAGAGTTCCACTCCTTTGCGGTCCTTATAAGGAAGGTGGACGCAAAGCGTTTTGTATGAACATCATTCTACACGATGCCATTCTTCCATCGCCCCACCCGCTGCCGATGAAAACTCAAAGTCATAGCAACGATCTGACTACATAATTATGCACTATTGGCACTAGATATTTACCATGTATGTTTGTTTTATTGAGTTCCCGATATTTCCTACCTAATTACCCCATTACTAATTACCCTATTTTTTACCTAATATCCCGTTGTCAATAGTAGTTATTATGTGAATGACCATGTTAGCTTAAAATCGTATATTGGCACTAGATTTATATTTTTACCTAAAGTAAATAGTTTTGTACTTATTAAGGTAAAACGATATAGGCCTTTGCGTCTCTTTTCTGACTTGCTAGCCGTATATTTCAGTGTGATTTTAAAGAACTTTCACTTCAAAAGATAACATTTCTAAGGCCTTTCGCTCCTATCTTCAGCTTACTCCATTTCTAGCAAATATTTGCAGAGCCAACGCGGCGGATCAACTTTTCATTGTTTAGTTTTATTATATTGGGATCAAACAAGTTTATGTACCAGCTACTTAATAAAAACACGCGCAGATGAAAATATAATACGTACATCGATTTTTATTATTAATAACACCAGGGCTTGTTTATCGTTTCAAAGTTATTAAAATGTAAGCGGAAACTGAAAAATATGCCTCCGGTGGGAGTGGCTCGTTCCGCGATTTCGCCGCGCGGGCATTAGCTAGCGACTAGAGAGAGCACGCGTTATGTGATAGAGAGGTGCGTTCCGTCCGGTGTTCGGACCCGAACGACTGTTTTCTTAGAGAGAGAGAGGGGCTTCTGAACGTACCTACCAGTAGCGTGGCGTCCAAAGAACTCGATTCCTACCGGCATGCCTAATATCAGGCACCTTATTCTACAGCTTTTAAGGAAAATGTACGCCAAATCTGCACCGGCTTGCCCACGGATATCTTTTACGCCACGCCATTGGTACCTACTACATAATTACTTATTCTGTGCTTCGGACAGGATTCGAACCTGGGTTAATCTACTTTTTTACCCACACGACGCTGTCCGCAACTTTTAATTTTCGTTGTAAAATAAAGCCTTTAAATAATGTCTATGTTTAAATTTAGGTATGGTGTATGTTAGAACGTTGAATGCCCCGTCTCATAAACCTAATAAATATAAAAATATCCTATCGATTTCTTGGTAACTCCACATATATTTTCTTTAACGCCAGAGACGTCAAAAGTGTGGGTCTAAAAGGGCATTTCTTCAGAAATATGTCTGCGGTCACCTCATTCATCTGGCCCTTTTTCATACTAAATGAATGGAGACAGATGAATGAGTCGCAGACGTATTTCTGGAGAACTGCCCAAAAGTTGTGTGCGTGTGGATTGAGTGAGCACCCTTCTGAAATAAAAAAAAACATCCTGTTCATTTAGTAAAAGTTCTAAAACAATTGTAAAACTAAATCTCTGTATTTGTAAAAAGATAAATCAAAAGATATAACCTTTAACGTGTGCTCACTCAGTTCTCACAAACTACCAACGAAATCAGGGAATGTATTCATTTAACATATAATATTTATATACGAATTTTTAGTAAAACGTGTGCTAACTTACCTTTATAATTTGTAGATCACCTAGTAACGTATTTAAGATTTTACAAATAATTTCTTATGCTCACTCAATCCACACGCACACCAAAAGTTGATTCACCCACCTGCGTTTTGTAACGACTCTCGGGGCTAACACAAATACCAATTGGGTACTTGACTGTAACTGAAATTTGTAATAGTACATTGTGTATCAAGGGCGGTAGGTAAGGAATTACAAAAGAGTGTTTGTTACAAGGCCGAGGCGAAGCCGAGGGCTTTAATAACACGAGTTTGTAATTCCTTTACCGCCCGTGGCACACACAATGTTTTTCATCACACTTGTGAGGAAATCTAATTAAAATTAACCTTACTTAACCTAAATAAAATTGTAAAACTGACAGTGACATTAGTGACATATCCATAGACAATGCGCAACGTTCAGAAACCATAGCGGTACAGACCTAAATCGGTTGATTTTATAATTGCAAAATACTGAAATACACTATTGAAACATTTAATTAATGTTACAGAAATATGTGTTTACATGTATTTGCAATGCTGAAATATTTATTTAAAAGAACTGGTGTTCTCTTTAAATAAATATTTCAGTGATAAAAGTTAAAAAAGTAAGTTGGCGTTTCCTTTGAACATGACAAATAAGAGTAAAACAGAACCAGCGTTTCAAATTTAAAAAGAAAACCATTACGCCCTAGGGCGTAATAGCTCATTTACGGCCCGCAAAACCTACGTGTAATGCACTATTTTCGAGCAAGTGTGATGAAAAAATTATATAAGATCCTGTTAAAATAAGCATAATAAAGAATTATGTGCAAGTTTTGAGTTTGATACCTAACGTGTAACTTTTTTTATGAGCCTCCAAAGTTGGGTGGGAAAGTCCAGTTTAAAAGTATAAAATTATCAAAAACCATTAATATCATTAAATAACCCATAAAACTTATAGTAACTTTTGTTATGAAACCGTTACGATAAACGCAAGTTTTAACATAGTTGCAGAACGAAGTTATTGATTTCCCCAAACCACGTGTGAGTAGTGACGTCACTGTATAACGGGCTTCAGTAGGGAGCGTTTCGGCACGTATTTGGGAAAGTCTAAAATGTGATTTTAACCTTGTAGTAATCTCGGTGAGTTATTATGATGTTGAAGTGGGTTTTTCACTAATATTTTTATTATAGAGAGGTGTTTCTATAACATATCACAGAAAAAAGTTGTCAAGTAGCCAATTGTGTCACCTTAGCCCTTACCTAGGTTATCCAATTTTCCAAACAGTCGCTTCCTCTTTTTTTACGCCTTCCTTTTGGCCCGGAGAGTTATAATAGCCTAAAGCATGTCCTTTTTAAATTTTCGCTTTCAATTTAACATTTAGAATTTGCTAGCAGATCTGATGTTAATCTTATAAAACTTTCATATGTGTCAAAGTTTGCCCATCGCCCCAGTCTTTGAAATTTGGTATATTCTTTCTTTGGAAAGATAGCAATTACATGGGGTGTTCATTTGTACTTAAATAAACCAACGGAATATGGCCTTCGGTTTGCGCGATTATCACAAATTTTAATAAAATAACCGTTTTTAATGGCAACGCGGCGAGCGTTATGGGAAAGGCAGGGGATCCCTTAGGGTTAGTTTAGTTTAAGGTTTTTATTGAATTGTGATTGTTTTTTTTTGTATATTGTACTCAGTTGATTTAAGTTAATGTATTGTGATTTAATTTTATTGTGTTTGTGTGTTTTTTCTGGTGTAGTAATTATTTAGTTTTTAGTTTATTTAATTTGACCCAAATTGTATATTGTTTATTGGAATAAATGACTTTACTTTTTAATAATACAAACGTTTTAATAAAGTAATAAAATCGTTGTACTAAAATAAACGTTCTACTTGCAACCACGAATGCTGAAAAGGGTTACGAAAGGTCGGGACGTAAATTTGAAGTATAATATACGCGATTTAATCCGTTACAATTGTTTTACCTATTACAATAAACCAACAGTCCAAAAAGTTGTGAATTATAGTTGGACGCAAGTGGGTAAGTAGGTAGAGGTGGGAAAATGTTCTTGAAATTTTAATTGAATGGATAAAGTTGGGTTCGAAAACACAAAAAGTGACAGCTTGCAACAGCCTACCGCCACGTTACATAAAGCCGGTCCCACATCATCCTAATCTGAGATAAGAACGACCACAATCGCATCAATTATTTGCACGACACAACCCGAGAGTTACAAACAAGTTGAACTTGTTTGGATTTCAGGCTGATTCAGGTAAAAAAAAATCAATCGCCCACCATCACACTATCACAATAATTATTAGTGTGATAGTGTGTCTTTTACATTTATAATATTAGTGAAGATGTTTGTTACTAATTATCGGGGTAACGTCTGGATGGATTGAGCTGAAATTTGGCATGTAAGTAGATCAAGTCCTGGATTGAAACATGGTCACTTTATATCCCAGTAAGCCGCGGGTAAATGCTAGTATGTCATATTTTACGAAGCGCTAGTAGAACAGATACAAACTATATCAGGATATCAATACAACATAAACTTAATTGAATTTTACATTTAAAATTATTGAAATAAGATAATTAAAACGAGTAGTAGCTGCCTGAGGAAAAGAGGGGAAAAGAGACATCTCTCTCCAGGCGGTTGTTGTACCTGGGGACAGAAGTCCGAAGGAAGTTGGTTGGAAATGGTATATGTAGTGTTAGCGTTATATGAACACGTCTACAGTGCGATACTGACACTATGGGAATCGTGCCGTTTGTATGGGCGTTGATGTAAGCGCCATCTGTCGTTAAATTGCTGTTACTGTCTTCTTCTCTTAACCAGTGTCGCTAGATGGCAGTGTCGCCACGCGTTTAGGCAGCAGAGATAACGCCGGAAGCAACAGAAAAGCCGGTGGTGTAAAAGTATGATAAGAAAAGAACATGAGTACATAGAACGCGTAAATATAATAGTTTGTAATCGGAGGCTCCGATTCGGAGTCCGGAGGTTACGCTGTGTGCCAAAGTCGAAGCGAGTTTTATTACTTGTTTATGCGTCCAATTATAATATTATAGAAACGAGACCAGCTAATTACGTATAATATTGAAAGGAGAGTACCTAAGTTAGGATACTTTGCGCGTCAAATATCATTATAGGGGCGCTGGTCTACTAACCCCTCAACTGTGGCAAATAAATATGGCAGTACCCCCTCATCTGTGGAAGCCCGTGGGGCCTGCTCCACAGACAGGCCTTCAAAGTGCACATCCAGGTGGAAAATTAAGTTTTACTCAGCTTTTTACGGAGTTACAGTTTATAATTTGAAATAAATCTGCTCTCTATTAAATTACCTTACTGCCAGTGTAAAATACCATATCAACATTGAGGTGTGATATCTGAACAGACGAGTTAATTATAGGGGTACCTAAATTTCTACCATATTTTTTGATTTTAAATAAATAAAAACAGATTTCTGGCTACGTTGGTGCTTTCATTATGTAATTCAATATAAAATACACATAATAGAGTCATAAAATGGCAGGCTTTAGACTAAAAATTTGCAATAAACACCATTTCAAAACTTCACCAAAATGCTGTCAACCCTAGAAATGGTGTTGTAAGGGGGTTTTGAATTACATACATTGTGGAGGGGTACTACCACCTAGTTATTAAATTCATGTTTAAACAAGGAATTAAAGTCATGAACTAGCCGTCACCAATGCAATACTATTGTAGGTGCAGTAGATATCAAGTAAAAAACGATTTAAATAACTGGCCAAGAGCATGTCGGACCATGCTCAGTGTAGGGTTCCATAGCCGTAACTATAAGGTAAAAAATACGATGTAAAAAAGGTACAACAACAAAAGAGCGTATCTTCATAGCAATTACGTCCTTTTGTTGAGAAGCGCAGTTTATCGGCAATAACTCAAAAACGGTTAATTCGATCTTGTTGAAAATAATTTTCGTTGAAAGTATTAATTGAGCGTTATCTTTGTAATTTTTTTTATATTTTTCGGACACACGGTTTAGAAGATAGAGGGGGGGGGACACAATTTTCACAACTTTCGGAGCGATTATTTCCAAAGGTATTCACTTAATCACAAACATTACTTAAGAACCTTAAAATGTTTTCAAAAGAGCTGTCGAACTATGTACCACACGTTGACATTTTGTGAAAAAAATTTTTTTTAGCTTCTGTTATATGTATGGAGTGCCCCCCCTAGATTTTTTTATTTTTATTATTTAACTACCAAACTTAGTTGCGGCATCTACAAGACATCTATATTCCAAATTTCATCAGTATAGGTCTTGTAGTTTTTGAGTAAAATGCCTGTGACATACGGACGGACGGACGGACGGACGGACGGACGGACGGACGGACATGACGAAACTATAAGGGTTCCTTTTTAGCCATTTTGGCTACGGAACCCTAAAAAGGCCCTTTTTTTTCATGCAAAATGACTGCTCCCGAAATATTGAAAAATCACAGCAACCAGCAAGATTAACCCAAAGAAATTTAATTTCCCGGCATATTCATTAACTAAGCTTTAATATAAAACAATAATAAGTTCTCTCATTGAACAAAAAACATGTAAAAACTTAATCTAAAACAGTACAAATATAATCGAAGTAACAAATATATGGTTAGACTAATATGGACATACCCAGACCATGGCTGAGTTAAAGGGAGATTTCAAAATGTGTGACGAAGGACGCACAGTAAGCAGGGTTACGACCACTGAGCTAAACGTGTCATCAAACTTGAAAACACGATTTAAAAAAATATTTGGCAATATAAAGGTTAGTCCATTCGGCAGTAGTTAGTTCATGGTGTATCCATGTTATGCAAACGTGCGTTAATGCGCTATCTGTGGGGCGGCCCGGCGGGCCATCGCCAATAGTCTGTGACGAAGCCCGAGGGGCCTTGTACCGACCGTTAATTTGTTTTGTGAGCTATTTATCACTTTTAAGAGATTTAATCTTATTTAAATGCATTTAATAAAACACATGATAACTAAGACGTATGTTAATGGCTTTGCAAAATAGTAAAACGTTAGAAAAGACTAAGAAATCGTGCATGAAAGTTTAGGCTATTAGTTGGCATGTTGTTTTTTTCACAATTTTAACACAGATTATAGTTAAAAACTACACCCAAACTTTTTAAAAACAAAATATGACGTACATGGCATCAGATTTCCGCTTCTTTTTTCATAAAATTGTCTCACTTTAATCGTAATTAACGTACAACACCACAACACACCCGCGTCAGCTTCGGTTTTTCACTGCCAATATTTACGACTTTTTTCAACCGTTGCACATTCAAATGTTAGCTTGCTAGCCGTCTTGTTTCGTTCACATGACGATTTAACGAGTTAAAGAGAGACAAATATGGGTTTCTCTGAAATATAGCAATAAATATAAACACATACGGAGAAAGCCCGTCGGGCCATGCCACAGATGCGCCGAAGTTTTTGCTAAGGCCCAAGGGGCCTTCCCACAGCGGAGGGGCTAACGTTGAGTTTTTTACTGTCACGTCACATAAGGCCGGCCCCACATCATCCTAATCCAACAAAAGAACGGCGGCCGCGTATCAATTATTCGCACCACTTAATGCCGCGACTCTCGCGCCTTAATAAATAATGGCGCCGACCGTGTGAAACACCTGACGTTTTTGCACGGACCCCACAGAACCGATAAAAACAGTAGTTGACCAACGCAAGTGCGTTTTTCAAAAATAGTGTACCTACAATTCAACAGTATTTAAATATTGTTTAAATACTGTCTAACTGTCCATTGCGTCACGAAAATGTTATGATTTGAGACTAACTTTCAGTTTCGTCACGACCGTTAACTGCTCAAAACATGACTTACACTTTTTTGACGTGATAACGTCTTATAATTCGATGGAGCCGGCTGCACGCACGAAAAAGTGTGACGTCATGGGCCGTTACCCTGCAGGGTCGTTACCTGTCAAATAGGTACTTTATATTATTCCAGCACTAAAGTCGTTAAGACGATAGTTTCTTACAAATTGTTAATAAAATAGCCCTTATTCCCTAAGATACGGCTGTCAAAAATCTCTATTGAATGACAAGAGACCAGTGGCGGATTTGCCCTAAGGCCTAGTAGGCCCGGGCCTAGGGCGGCCAGATATTAGGGGCGGCCAATCGTGACAAAAAATCACTGCTGCTGCTGAGAAAAGGGCGGCTGGTACTCAAGTCGAAGTCGAAGTCCAAGTCCAAGTCCAAGTCCAAGTCCAAGTCCAAGTCCAAGTCCAAGTCCAAGTCCAAGTCCAAGTCCAAGTCCAAGTCCAAGTCCAAGTCCAAGTCCAAGTCCAAGTCCAAGTCCAAGTCCAAGTCCAAGTCCAAGTCCAAGTCCAAGTCCAAGTCCAAGTCCAAGTCCAAGTCCAAGTCCAAGTCCAAGTCCAAGTCCAAGTCCAAGTCCAAGTCCAAGTCCAAGTCCAAGTCCAAGTCCAAGTCCAAGTCCAAGTCCAAGTCCAAGTCCAAGTCCAAGTCCAAGTCCAAGTCCAAGTCCAAGTCCAAGTCCAAGTCCAAGTCCAAGTCCAAGTCCAAGTCCAAGTCCAAGTCCAAGTCCAAGTCCAAGTCCAAGTCCAAGTCCAAGTCCAAGTCCAAGTCCAAGTCCAAGTCCAAGTCCAAGTCCAAGTCCAAGTCCAAGTCCAAGTCCAAGTCCAAGTCCAAGTCCAAGTCCAAGTCCAAGTCCAAGTCCAAGTCCAAGTCCAAGTCCAAGTCCAAGTCCAAGTCCAAGTCCAAGTCCAAGTCCAAGTCCAAGTCCAAGTCCAAGTCCAAGTCCAAGTCCAAGTCCAAGTCCAAGTCCAAGTCCAAGTCCAAGTCCAAGTCCAAGTCCAAGTCCAAGTCCAAGTCCAAGTCCAAGTCCAAGTCCAAGTCCAAGTCCAAGTCCAAGTCCAAGTCCAAGTCCAAGTCCAAGTCCAAGTCCAAGTCCAAGTCCAAGTCCAAGTCCAAGTCCAAGTCCAAGTCCAAGTCCAAGTCCAAGTCCAAGTCCAAGTCCAAGTCCAAGTCCAAGTCCAAGTCCAAGTCCAAGTCCAAGTCCAAGTCCAAGTCGAAGTCGAATCGACGTCGAAGTCGAATCGACGTCGACGTCGACGTCGACGTCAACGTCAACGTCAACGTCAACGTCAACGTCAACGTCAACGTCAACGTCAACGTCAACGTCAACGTCAACGTCAACGTCAACGTCAACGTCAACGTCAACGTCAACGTCAACGTCAACGTCAACGTCAACGTCAACGTCAACGTCAACGTCAACGTCAACGTCAACGTCAACGTCAACGTCAACGTCAACGTCAACGTCAACGTCAACGTCAACGTCAACGTCAACGTCAACGTCAACGTCAACGTCAACGTCAACGTCAACGTCAACGTCAAAGTCAAAGTCAACGTCAAAGTCAAAGTCAACGTCAACGTCAAAGTCAACGTCAAAGTCAACGTCAACGTCAACGTCAAAGTCAAAGTCAAAGTCAAAGTCAAAGTCAAAGTCAAAGTCAAAGTCAAAGTCAAAGTCAAAGTCAAAGTCAAAGTCAAAGTCAAAGTCAACGTCAACGTCAACGTCAACGTCAACGTCAACGTCAACGTCAACGTCAACGTCAACGTCAACGTCAACGTCAACGTCAACGTCAACGTCAACGTCAACGTCAACGTCAACGTCAACGTCAACGTCAACGTCAACGTCAACGTCAACGTCAACGTCAACGTCAACGTCAACGTCAACGTCAACGTCAAAGTCAACGTCAACGGCAACGTCAACGTCAACGTCAACGTCAACGTCAACGTCAACGTCAACGTCAACGTCAACGTCAACGTCAACGTCAACGTCAACGTCAACGTCAACGTCAACGTCAACGTCAACGTCAACGTCAACGTCAACGTCAACGTCAACGTCAAAGTCAAAGTCAAAGTCAAAGTCAAAGTCAAAGTCAAAGTCAACGTCAAAGTCAACGTCAAAGTCAACGTCAAAGTCAAAGTCAAAGTCAACGTCAACGTCAAAGTCAACTTCAAAGTCAACGTCAAAGTCAACGTTATCACGTTCGACTATCGTCAGTAAACCGACTTTACAGACAACCGATTTTTTTTTGAAAAACAAAACGCTCAAAGTACAGACTGTGTTTGTACATTCAATTATATATCCAAAAAGTAACAAGACAGCGTTAAATATAACTAAAAAAGCGCAAATAAACAGTTTTTGAATTGTTTATTCATTTTCGGCTTATTTGTTTGTTTGTTAGTGCACGCATTACGCAAAAACTACTAGACCGAGTTATCCTTTTTTTTAATCGCTTTTTTTAGCACGTGAGCTGACTACGAGTCCTACTAACTCTAAGGTGAGAATCAGACCAGGTGGGGGCTTGTAAACCTGCAAACGAGTTCGCTAGCCACGGCCACCTTGACTTTTCGCTTATTGCTCAAAGTGAGCAGTGACTCAGCGGGAATGGTTGAAACGGTTCAAGCATCGTTCGATCGAGCTACTTGGCTTTTTAGTAGCCGATTCGTTACCTATGGGCTATGGCCCAGCTAAGAAGACTCCGACAAGAAACTTAGCTGAGCCCGACTTTTTCGGAGTAAGTTGTATAATCGCAAACTCCATGTCAAAACGAATGAAATGAACCCAATCACGGCGGATTTATCTTACCTTCCAGCTCCGTCAGATCAGCTTCATATCATAATCATATTGCATTGTCATCAGATGTATATATCCTAGCAAAATTTCAGCTTAATCGGTTACCGGAAAGCGGATCAAATTTAACTTGTAAGACTGATTGACGAAACTAAGTAAAAGCTTGTAAAATACAGGCGATATGGACAAACATTGCCCATTATATTGAATATGGAAAGTTCAAGATGAGATAAGGAGGTTTTACTACTAGCTAGAAAGTTTAATTTGCCTATTGGTCCTCGTCTATACTGTGACTTGGAAACAAAACTTTTATTGTAACGGAGCGAGCGTGCTCCAAATAGTTGTCTACCCCCTGTAACTGCATGAGATTGGAGCACCCTGTGTAATCCTTTCAGCCACCAGGACGACTATTTATTATTCATTCGAAACGGTTTCTGACTGATTTACCGAATAATGAAACTAGAGTTATAATAATGTCGGGCTATTGGGTATTTTTTTTCTCAGGCTATTTTCTAAAGAGCATACAATTAGAGTATCTGCAAAAAGCTCAAAAGTCTCGAATTATAAACTGATCTGCCTGCATTGACCTCAGTAGCGCCTGATATTAAGCCCGAAGTGAAAGTACAATTAGATTTTATTTTGGTATTAAATAATGTTAATGCCACACCTGGCCAAAACATGGCTTTTACCGCACGTTACGCGTACGGAGAAAGCCGCTTTCTGGCCAAATGTAGACATAAAACGATGTACACAACACGGGAGGTAATAAAGAGAGCCCTCGATCGCATATTTACGTCCCTCGCTTGCAGCTCGGGCCGCAAACTTCTGCGACCTCGGCCTTTCTTTGTATTACCACTCTAGTTGTGTAATGTACTATTTATTTTAGTTCAGTTAATGAGTTGGATGTTTCTGTTTGGTTTCAGTAAGCACGCTATGTAGGTATGACCAAAATATCTTTTTTTATTTGAGAAATGCATGAAACTGCATACCACTACGTAACACATTGGTTATGTGGGGCTCACCGCTCCAGAAGGAATTGGCCTACCCACTAAAAATCAGGGATGCTGCCTCGCCTGTGCCTTAATGGTGATGCCGTGGGATCGTGCCAGCACTTCGACCACGACGTCACCGGCACCTTCGCCCTAGTGCGAACCCTCTCCCAAAAAGGCACACTGTAGCATAACCAGTGTGCCTTCCCTTACCAGCCTCTGTCAATTTGTATGGGAACCAAGAGTATACGATTTTGCGTTTGACGTTTGACGTCAAGAGTGTAATTTAGTGATGGACAATATGAATTTTCCATTTCATTTGGTGTTATCTGAGCAATGAATTATACCATTATTATAATAATGTTAACAGGGACTGAAGTTGACGGCGAGTAGAACAGGTCCTTGGTCCTTCTCTTTAGTACGTAAGGTATTTTATACATACAGATTTCCTTTCTGCCTCGATATATTTCTGTGAAAAAAGTTGTGTTGAGAGTAAACTGAGTAGTTACAATTAAAAACAAAAAATTGACGCGCAATAGCACGCCTGTGTAAGTGCGATCCAAACTGGAGCATTCTTACACATTCCTAAAACTTTGCTAGTAGTGCCTTCCTACACGGCACGCACACATTCAAGCGCACGACGTACCTTTTGTAGGAAGAAAAATGACTGCTATATGCTATTATACTGTGGCTAGGCGGTGCAATGCACTGGGGCCCCCAAACTCTAATCTGTCAGTCTAAGGTATAATAGGCTAGATGACTAAAAAAAACTGTTTAGTCCGTCTGTTACATTATGAAAAAATATTGTACACGTATTTTTTGTTTTGTTTGACAAACAAAAACTGACGAGGATAGAGTGCTTAAAAGTTTCGAGTGACGTCACTCTTAGGTACAAATTGTACTCAAGAGTGACGTCACAAGCCCCCACTCCAGAAGTTTGATGATCTATAACTTTGTCGATTTTTAATATTTTGATAAACCAAAAAATACGTGTCCCATATTTTTCCATAATCTAACTGACGGACTAAATAGAATTACATATTTTAACCCAGTCATCATCTCTATTCATTCAGTTCTCACCTGTGCCCACCATAGAAACATGATAATGTAAATATCTCGGACTATAATTAAAACACTAAATTCACAAGTGAATTTCCTTCATACATCTCCCCATGCACCCCCTGATACCACCATCATTCGCTTGCCCTTGTCACATTCATTTAGGGTCGGTGCAGCATGTTTTCTTCTTCCATACCTTTCTATCATCTGTCATTTCAGCGTTTACATCCTTCCTAGCCATATCATCTCTGACACAATCCATTCACCTCTTCCTTGGTCTACCTCTTCTTCCAGAACCTTCGACATTCATACCCCTGACACTACCATACCTAAGATTAAACTTTCAAAAATATCTGCCACCATGAAACCTAATTTGTTTTCATATGGGCTTCTTTTTTATGGCTATTGTCATATCTAGCTATACCAATGTAGCCGTGTTCTAATTTTGCCTTAGTAGCATTTTGAGTTGGTTGGTTTTGTTGTTACTAGGATAACGAAAATACACCCCGTCACTCAATTTGTATCCATTTACTCGAGACAAAGCTGATTGAACCAGTACAAACGCACGTTTGTACACTTCGCAACTCCCAGCCCTTCGCGAAACTTTGCTAATCCTCCCGCACAATTCCGAAATTCACAAACAAAATGTCGCTTAAAACATTTAAACGGTGATTTACAAGGCAAACTAATTGTGAAAATCAAATACTAATTTGTGTCTGTGATTATTGTTCTGTTTAATATTTAATTAATGCCTTTGAATTAAGATGGACGGGCTGAAGAGAAGCGGTTCGGTTCAAATGATTATGTAAATTTTGGAGCGAATGGATTTAACTTCGGCTGAATCCGGCCTTGACTATAATAAATCACGTTTAATTTTTCAATATAGTGTTCAGTAGTACAAGTATAATAAAGATTGTGGCGTTTCCACTTTTAAAATTATTCTAGTAACCTAAGTGGCGAGCGTCCAGCGTCGCGTCCGGCGGAGCGGGCAGCTTGGCGAGCCAGGACGCTCACATACATTTGTTTATGTTTGACATGAACGCCGCACGCCCCGCCCCGCTGCACGCCCCGCTCGAGCTTCCACTCAGGCCATACACTGAGGCAATAAAAAACAAAGCGTGTTTGCGCTGCTTGCTCTGTTCCACTGTTGCGGACGCCGCTCCCGCCTTGGAGCAAGTGGCCGAAAGATGTTTTATAGTGCCAGCATAGCATATCGACACAGGTGCCGTTCCATATGAGTGTCTTACCCAGCGTTGCCAGATTTTTTTTTGCTAAGTCGGGATTTTGAAACTTTTTGAGTGAAAAAACCGGGATTCTTTTGTCGAAAGCGCGACATAGTAAAAAAACGTACATAATCAGAAGTTTACGCGAATTAGAAATTTCTAAACAAATGGGAATAAGAAAAGAGTGAAAGAGAAAGAGAAGATGTTGCGGTCGCACGCACCGATTGCGTGACGCACCACTCTCTCTCCCTCGCGCTTCTTGTCTGTGCCACCCGCCCGCACTTCTTCAGTGCGCTCCACGCACGTTCGAGTTATCCCTGAAAAGCGGGACTGGGCCTGTCCCGCGCGGGACATTTAATTTTGATTTAAAAATCGGGACCTCTGGCAACGCTGGTCTTACCCGACTGTCTTGTCCAACTTATGCGGTCATCATTTTACCGGTACAGAATGCCTTACGGCATTAAGTCCGCCATTTGTACTTTCTGTATTGAGCAATAAATAAATAATAACATTTTCTTAAATATGATGGATTCTATTAAATATTTTATTTTGCCAAGGGCAGGAATTACTAATAAATTCATATAAAATTCTGCATGATATCCATACGACATCAAGATTCTTAGCAGGCAGCCGAAAATTTGGACGAAAAAGTGAAAATGGCGGCCCGAATATTTTATTCTGTTTCTAATAAAAATGTCCGCCGGGTACCAATGGTCCGATTATGAATAAATGAGACGGCCAGTGATTGGGGCTGAATTATTCAGAAAGACCCAAATGTTTAAAGGGCCGGATTTTCGGAAAAGGAATTATGCGCATGCATATCTAAAGTATTAATAATGTGTATTGTTGTACCATGTTCGTGTAAGTAAAGAATTCAAGTAACTGAGTTGAGAAATAATGTTTTCAGTAAAATTAAATTATCTTAATTATAAACATTTATTTAATGACAATAAAATAAAACTTCATTTCGTTTTGAAAATATTCTATTCTATTTTATTATTTGTGTTATAATTTATTCTAAATATAGTCATTTGTGCGTGTATTCTAAAGATGCCTAATGGTGTTCAACAATCAGTGTCTCTAGAATATATATGATACGTACAAAAAATATACTCAGAGCTTGTAGGCGCTTGCCAAGAACTTTCTCTCTAACAAAACTGCGATTGTCAGTTTTGTTAGAGCTTGGTCCGACCACCGGACGGAACGGTGTGTTTTTTCAGGTCGCTGGCTAAGTTCCTCCGCGGGGACAAAAATAGGTATTAGTAGTCGCGCGGCGAAATCGCGGAGTCATCCATTCCTGACACGGGTCTAAAAATCTGTTAAGTCGCGTGTTATTATATTATAGGTGACTCTTAAATTCGTCGTTTCTTTAGCCATCACACTAAAAGTCAATTTAAATAAATTCTTGCCGTTATTAAGGCAGGATTCGTCCGGCGCCATTTTGTTATCGACTCAGCTAAGACGGATTCCTCCACGGCTGTTTTCCATTCGCGCCGGTATCCGCCGGGAATGCCGTTCCGTTTAATTTTTCCTGGAATTTAATGCAGCTCCCGACTCGACTTAAGGTGAGGTTCGGTCTTTGAAAATAATATAATATATAAAACATTAAACTTTAAACAAGAAATTACTAAGAAAGAGCTAAGCAAACCATTTCCTGAAAAAATAATATTTGGTTTCATTTCACTTAGTGAAATATAGGGCGTGCAGAACCGGGAAATTTTAGTATGGCAGTACCGGGAATTCCCGGTTCTCTCATACTAAAATTTCCCGGTTCCGCACGCCCTAGTGGAATAGGTACCTACAGAAATATCTCGAAATAGAAGGAAGGAAGGTTCGTCGATTTGTATGGCGAATCAAAGCTTGTACCTATTGTAAGATTTTGCGGTAGACGTTTGACGTCAAGAGTGTAATTAAGTGATGGAAAATAGTACATTACACAACTAGGGTTGCAAAACAAAGAAAGGCCGAGATCGCAGATGTTTGCAGCCCGAGCAGCAAGCTTTTCTTTATTACCTCCCGTGTTGTGTACATCATTTTGTGTCTACACTGTGCTAGAAAGCGGCTTTTTTCCGTACGCGTAGCGTGCGGTAAAGGTCACTTTATGACCAGGTGTGGCATAAAATACATTTTCCATTAAATTTGGTGGTATTTGAACTTTTAATTATACCATTACTATCAGATTTTTCAAAAGCAAAGAAGGTCCCTGGTCCTTTTTTTAGCATGCGAAGTACATAACATACACTCTTTCCTCTTATCTCGATATATTTCTGTAGGAATACCTAAATGAGCAAAAACGTAACTTCCGATACGATTTAAGAGGGCTGATGTTTGCTGCGACTAATACACGTATCGCGCGCCTAAACAGTTGAAGTTTGAATACTTGTCTGTCTTTATTATACTTTGACTTCCCCTTAATAGTGGATTCTGCATAATTTGTTCTGCATCCAAGAAAAAAACAACAATGAAATTGCAGGTTTAACGTCGATTGCACAATGAAGGAAACTATTTTCCACAAAACAATCACCAGTATTCAATTTGGAATGGCAGGAAATGTAAATAATGCATGTAACAGCTACAATGGTTCAATTTTTACGGTTTTAATGAAAACGGTAATAAGTTATTGCTTTGGATTCGGTTAGATAAATGATTAAGTATGCTAAATACAAACTAGCATTGTACAGAAAAGTTTCCTTTGCGACAGTTCTATGTATGTATATCGAAAGTAGGTACTCCAATTATAATTTTAATAAACCATGAAACATGTCGCGATTTTACTAGGTTATGAGCCTTAATAAATATTTCTACTGCCTGTCTAATTAAAGTGATAATAATATAAAATAATACATTTTTGAAAAAATTATGCAGGAATCTTTTTGAATGGAAATTAGCTTTAAATTCACGTGAAATTTACCGGGAACTGCCGAGACCTTTCGGGCAATTCCGTGAAAATGTAACAGAAGTTACCAATTCATCACGTGTTTATTTATTTATGGCGTATTGGTCATTGGGCATTTTTATCGGACATGTGACCCACGGCGTACACAAACGAAATAGGGCTAGGTATGTAGGTAAATGTATCTGCTACTCAGTGGTATGAGTCGCATTCTTGTAAAGTAAACCATGGGAGAATTGAGAAAAAAAAATCATTTCTTATTATTGTAGCATTTTTGCAATGAATTAAGTCAGAACTATTGGAATTATTTCAAAATTACTTTGAATAGCTGCTGTTATATTGCGTTGCTGTAGTTATATTGTTTAATATAAAGAGGAACAGAAATAATATCCAGATCTAAAGTTGTTAAATTCGTCTAAAAAGGCAGCAGGCGCGTCAATCACTTCTTGATGCCTGGCCCACGATAAAAAATCGCACACATACTGTTGAATAACTATTTTCTGCCGGTTGATACATAAAAAAGAAATATATATTTAGAAAAGTCAGATTAAATTCTCTATTTTAAAACTAGTTTGGTCTCTGTACGCGAAAGTTCAGAAAGCGGGTCGAAAACGCCCAATGACCATGTATTAATTTTAATCTAGATAAGTATAACTTTAATCCCTAGATATTGACATCTGAATTTGCACCATCAATTAAGTAACATGCGGAAAATTGGTAACTTACGTTACACTCTGTCGTGGAGTTACCCTTCTCCGACTTGTATATTGCTAGTTCCACTTTCCTCCTTTCCCAATCGGGCCTCTGGATGTCGTGAGGGCAAAGTATGAAGATGAACAAGTAGTCCAACTTCAGCCCTTTAGGAGCGAGCGATACGTATTCACACAGACGCGCGATAGCACGCCTGAGTGTTTTTTTTTGTTTTGGTTGGTCCGTGTCCCGTTTGGTCAATATTGACCACTTTTGGTAAAATTGACCACTTTTGGTAATATTGATCACTTTTGGTAAACCTGTGTGAGTGCTTCATTTTGTAGTTTAAGTCTCAAAAAGCCAAAAAAATATATATTTGGTAGTTAAAACTTTAGCTTCGATGATGCTTAGATGGCTCTGAATATAAACGGCTGATTGTATATTTTTTTTACATTTTGGGACTTCTCATGTTTTTCCACGCATACACATGTAACGCAGCTGTAAGTTAAAACACATAATTATCAAACAAAACGAAAGTAGTTTAATTAAAGGAGATTGCCGACTTTTGGTACCAATATCGTCATTAAATTGTGTCACAACCAAAACGATACCAAAAACTTA
Organism: Eudemis profundana; assembly: GCA_947034925.1. Lineage (NCBI taxonomy): Eukaryota > Metazoa > Arthropoda > Insecta > Lepidoptera > Tortricidae > Eudemis > Eudemis profundana. The sequence goes on along the minus strand of OX344805.1, from coordinate 18,710,529 downwards.
GTTTTATTTTTTTAACCAGAGGGATTTTTTTATTACTGAATTTAAAATGGGAAATCTGAGATCAATTAAAAAAGAATGTCTTGTACGATTTCCGCCGCCACCATGAAAAATGTATGATTTCCTTAAAACTGTATTTGACAGACAAAATCGGTCAAAATCTAAAAGGCCTATGACAGTGGCACCACCGTCTACACAAATGTATACAAAAAATTTAATTCCATAAAACTCCGCGGTTCTTTCTTATACGAACTGCATCCAGCTGTCCTATACCCAGGAAAGTAACATGTTTGTCTCGTTCTTTCTTAAGACTACTTCTCACATGAGTGTAAAAGACAAAGCTAACGTTATAGATACGTCTTAATACAATTAATTATGTATGTAGTTTTCTTGATCTTAGCACGAAAATTGACAGCTTGACATTCTGTCTTATTCTAAGTTTAAATATTAGGTACTTTATAAGACACGTCTTTTCAGTTTTGTGTCGAAGGTCGTAAATCATTTTAAATTCTTATTTATTCTATTTGGTACAAATAACTAGTGATATTTCGCTGATACTTCAATATACGAGACATTGAGCGTAAATGTAATGTTACAATATTTTTTATCTCACGATGTATCAAAATAGTTTCAAATAACTTTTTTTATAATAATATTTTAACAATCTGAATAGGCACAATAAAAAACCTAAAACAGGTATCCGAAATGGCATTGTCATACGACTAAGTTAAGTGAAGTCTCGTCAACGTCAGGAATTAAAGTTATTAGGTGATTTTGTATTTGGCCGGTTGACAAATACTTTGACGATTTGCTACGCAAAAACTCACTTCGAAATCTGGAAATCAATCTCAATTTCCTATGGATCCCCGAATACGATTTTAATGGGATTTAGTGATTAGGAAAGGCAGTTTCTTGTTCTTTAAGATACAGTCAGTTTCGTGTTGACACAATGACTTTTGATTTGGTACGAGGCCCCATAGACGCGTCGGCAATCTCCTTTACCTTTAATTGTCTTTATGTTTGAAAAGTACAGAGGTTTTCTAAACTCTCCACAAAATATTGACCGAAAGCCAAACAAAGTACCTTAGTAATCTCCGGGTGAAAAGTCAGGCCACAGTGTAAGCGGCAATCGCAAAGAAACCTTAGAGAATTTAGAAGCTGTGCTACCCCAGCTGCTTTCCTCATTATTAGCCTATATACGTCCCACTGCTGGACACAGGCCTACTCTCATAGATGAGAGTGAATGGGCTTAGTCCCCATGCTAGCCCACCATACGAGTCAGGTTTCAAACCCGCGACATCTGCTTGAAAGGCGCATGTCTGAACCACTCGGCTACCATAGCTAATACCTCAGCTGCTTTAGTATAGTCCGTACAAACTTTAAGCCAAAAACTACCTTATGTTCTGATTATAAGCTAGCTTTTGGCTTGCGTTCGTTTGACAGCATTTGGTCTTAAGAGTTTGTACGGACTATACAATTTCTATCGCTAACAGTCACGCCATACCTTCTCGTATTGAATGAAAAGACCGCAAATTCCGGGTAAGACCGGTCTTTACCCGGCTTGTGACCACGCACCGAGCAGGATAAACCGTCGAAATTGTCTTGCCTTAAATTGCTTCCACGCGTCTGTGATTTTAACGGATTAAGTATTGTTAGATAATGTTTATAAGAAACAGAACAAAGTAACAAGACCTGGTCGAAGGAAATGTTTTGTTTAGAAAGGGATTCTGGTTGTGTTGTATTTGTACTAGGGATGCTAGAAAGGTATAAACGACCATAATCATCATTGTTAAAAACGATAAACGATAAATAAACGGGTATTTGATAGGTCTTAACCACTTCTTTAAAACAATTATGGTCACAGCGACCAAATACATACGAAAAACCTTGTGTTAGTCAAGGTTCTTATACTCTTGGCAGAGTGTTCGTGGCTGTCATGTCTTAAGCAAGCTTAACCACATGGCCATTCTTCTCTGACTGCGCGTCTGATGCTTTCGTGCAGTTTCTGGCAGACTTGATTTGGTCGAGGTGGACCGACCAAATTAAGTCTTATAAATCGGCCGTTCTCACGAAGTATGACTGCGTCTAATTACCGCGTCTCCATACATTTAGTATGAAAACAGCGTCGCGGTAATTAGGTGACCGCAGACATACTTCGTGAGAATGGCCGAAATGCAAAAGTTTGTGAAGATGTTTGGATGTTTAGATGTTTGGAAATCTGGATGTTCGTTACTAAATAACGGGGTAACGACTGGATGGATTGAGCTGAAATTTGGCATGCAAGTAGACCAAGTCCTGGATTGAAACATAGAATACTTTACATCCCAGTAATTAGTTTCCTTGGGACAGCAAAGGGAACAACGCAGGCGAAGCCGCGGGTGAATGCTTGTAAGTAATAATACGTAAGTAAATAGTGTTTGAGATTTTTGCCCGTTTTTCTGTTTATCTGCTTGTTTGTTCACCCATTAGCATCATAGCCGATTTTCATGAAACTACACATTACTACTTACTGCATTCTACTTATACAGGTAGATTATGACCCCGCCTAAGCCGAAGCAAAAGGGCTATTGTTCAGAAATATGCCTGCGACTCAATCATCTGTCTCCAATACTGCACCGGTGACCGCAGACATATATTTCTGAAGAATAGCCCAAAAAGGAGACATTTGACTTATTTTACCTGTTTCCGCAAACGAAGTCGGGAGCGGGTCCACTACTTTGTATTAATAAAATCTTTGCAATCTTTCAATGATAGAAGTGCCTTAAAATAAATAGCCGGACGGAGCCTCTCCAACAGGTAACTGAAGCATTTATAGTAAGCCTGTGGCTTTGTACTTGTCTTATGAACCGGACGCACACATCAACATGATTTTTCTTCTATGAGCAGCATGCACACATTGACCTGACCAATCAGCGTTAAAGCAACCGGCGGACTAGAAGTGCTTCAGTTATTTGTTAGCGAGGCTGCGTCCCGCTATTTATTTTAAGGTCCTGAGATAGAAGTGTGTGTGCTATGTGTATGTGTGTTTGCTAACACTCCCTGTGGGGTGTTCACCTCTTCGATATTTTTCTACTCGACCTTTTGAGATATTTCCCAGAAAAATAACATCAAATAAAGAATATTTATACTGTGCGATACGAGAAATTAAATACCTATCCCAAAAAAATATAATATATTTCTGAGGAAAAAGTGGTTAAGGACACAATTATTGTATCTATATTAATTACTAAAATAAGACACAACATTAATTTACGTTACTCTTCTGACGGATCCAATCCCTTACTTTTTATGAAGCGATTTCTGAAGAAAACGTTACGCGACTCATTGTGTTGTATTTTAATTACTGAAATAAGAAACAACATTAAATTACGGCACTCTCTGACAAATCCATCCCTATGAAGTGTTAAAACGCTTAGATAATATGAATTTTCAATTGTAAAACAGTTGTTATTTTACTGAGTGGTCAAATCATGTCCTTATTTATATATTGTCCTTATTTGTATTTGATCTTTTATAAATGGCTAAAAACGCTAAATACGTATAGTTCAGTTAGTATTTGCAAATTTTTGAACGCAGATTTAAAGGCTAGCTTGAAATAATAAAAAATTGGTCTCTCGCAAAAATTCAAACGGAATGGAATTCGTTTGTAGAAAACAAAACACTGTCGCATCGAACGTTGCATTTGATTCGAATTTCGCTCGGTGTTCTTTATTTCCCCTTCTGTTATCTGTATAATTGAACGACAACTTTTGCTGTACCTGGGCATATTCTAAGGAACGTATACTCGGTCCACGGAGACGTTTAAGCTGCGTTTCCACACGGGCTGTGCCAGCGGAGCGGTGGGCGAAGAAAAAAATCACCAATCTGTTGGAGCCTGAGCCTTATACTTATAAACAACATGGTCCCAATACTGGAAGTTCGTAGTAACGTTCTTTTTATGATGATGGTTGCTATTGTACAATAACATACCTATCACTTGCACTGTCCACGGAATAAATTGCTCTTAATACTATTGAGTGGTTTTACTCTAAGACAATCAACGTACCTAGCCTCGCTCAGCACGGCCTAGTATTGTTGGATTTATTCTTCGCACACCGCTCCACTACCTCGTACAGCGTTGGTCGATGCGCAGCCTTTGTGTACGGGCCTGAGTGGACGCTCGAGCGTCGCGTCCGGCGGGGCGGGCAGCGTCAAATGGTTTTTCATCACACTTGCTCGAAAATGGTGTCATTAAACGTAGGTTCTGCGGGCCGTAAATGACCTATTACGCCCTAGGGCGTAATGGTTTTCTTTTTAAATTTGAAACGATGGTTTTGTTTTACTCTTATTTGTCGTGTTCAAAGGAAATGCCAATTTACTTTTTTAACTTTTATCACTGAAATATTTATTTAAAGAGAACTGTTATTGCAAATACATATACACACATATTTCTGTTACATTAATTTAATGTTTAAATAGTGTATTTCAGTATTTTGCAAATATAAAATCAACCGTTTTAGGTCTTTACCGTTATGGGTTCCGAACGTGTCTTGACTTTCGCATTGTCTATGGATATGTCACTAATGTCACTGTCAGTTTTACAATTTTATTTAGGTTAAGTAAGGTTATTTTAATTAGATTTCCTCACAAGTGTGATGAAAAACATTGTTGCCCTAGGGCGTAATGGTTTTCTTTTTAAATTTGAAACGATGGTTTTGTTTTACTCTTATTTGTCGTGTTCAAAGGAAATGCCAATTTACTTTTTTAACTTTTATCACTGAAATATTTATTTAAAGAGAACTGTTATTGCAAATACATATACACACATATTTCTGTTACATTAATTTAATGTTTAAATAGTGTATTTCAGTATTTTGCAAATATAAAATCAACCGTTTTAGGTCTTTACCGTTATGGGTTCCGAACGTGTCTTGACTTTCGCATTGTCTATGGATATGTCACTAATGTCACTGTCAGTTTTACAATTTTATTTAGGTTAAGTAAGGTTATTTTAATTAGATTTCCTCACAAGTGTGATGAAAAACATTGTGTGTGCCACGGGCGGTAAAGGAATTACAAACTCGTGTTATTAAAGCCCTCGGCTTCGCCTCGGCCTTGTAACAAACACTCGTTTGTAATTCCTTACTTACCGCCCTTGATACACAATGTACTATTGTGCAGCGTGCACTCTGGACGCTCACATACATTTGTTTATGTTCAACATGAACACTGCACGCCCCGCCCCGCTGCACGCCTCGCTCGAGCGTTCACCCAGGTTGTACACTCAAGGTGGTTTTCCACCGGCAGGGCGAGACGAGACGCGACGCGGATTGAATTGGTATGGCAAATTTTCAATCCTCTCCTAGCGCATCTTCGGAGGGTTGAAAATTTGCCATACCCATTCAATCCGCGTCGCGTCTCGTCTCGCCCTGCCGGTGGAAAACTACCTTTAGACAGCGTCATCGGTGAAGTATACCCGAGTTAACATACATCGCCGTGCTTAGTAATTCAATGGGAACGCGCATCTGCAACGAAGCGCTATGCACGCGCTTTCTCAGTTGCTGTTGCATGCTGAGAAACACTGCAATGCACCTTGCATTGGGGTAATTTCAAACGTGGGGTAATTTTGAAAATGAAGCATTTCTAGTAAACCATGCAAGATTTATAAGGTGTGCAATTTGTCAAAGAACATTTGGTGTGTCTAGTATAGTGTTCGCATGTTTCAGTAAATTGGTATATTATGTTGCGTGGATTACGAGAAATTCTTAAATTTCAGAATCACCCAAATGGCTTACACTCTGTTCCGCACGATTATTTTTTGCTAGCTATGCAGGAGATACTTTCAGAGTACCGTAAACTGAGGTTTCAATGGTTCAATGCACCCAACTATAGTCCAAACTATGGTGTCCTCTCGGCTACATGACGCACCAATTTCGGCCTTTAGTCGTGTGAATCACAAGTGATAATAACCGAACTGAGAGCCGGTGCTGCTGCGGACTCAGCCGAAGGCCTCAAGCGGCGCAAGTATACAGCCATAGGCAGTGGCTATATATTTGAGCCGTTTGGGGTAGAGACGTTGGAGCCGTGGGGATCCAGTGCGTTCGCACCACGGGTAATTGCACCGGGTATCTGGTGACCAGCGGGCTGGCTCCTTCTTAGCTCAAAGAATCGGAATTGCCATTCAGTGATGCCGCCAGCCTTCTGGGCACCCTGCCGTGGGAGAGCCATGGGGGAGTTGTTTTTTATTAAGGGTTTACTTTAATTTTAGTTGTTTTTAAGTACATAAAAAGTGATAATTAAATATATACTGGAGCATATCACTATAGTTGCAAGTAATGTGCAAATGTATACACGAGAGTGCATAAGTTGTGTGCACTAGGTTTTAGAAACCTGGGTTTATGGTACGCGTAACAGTGCACTTACCTACTGTCTTTGATGGCTGTGTCACCCGAAGTTGACCCACTGTAGGTTTTTCAACTATGAACGGGGAGAAATTAATACGAACGGTAGAATTGTCCTAGATTGAATATCTCATCCCTGGCTGTGGAAATTATTATGTCGCGTGCAGTGCCTGCCGTCTTCCCAGTCGATTGCTCAATTTATCAATACAGCCCAACGACTGTAGAGTAGGGACGTGTATTTTTTTACAGAAGCGACTGTTATTACTTGACTCAGAGACGCTCACCGTGCCATGGAGAGAGCTATGCTCGGAGTCTCGTTACGCGATCGAATCAGAAATGAGGAAATTCGTAGAAGAACTAAGGTAACCGACATCAACATAGCTGCCACAGTTACAAAGTTAAAGTGGCAATGGGCTGGGCATATAGCTCGAAGAACCGATGGCCGATGGCGCGTAAAGGTTCTCGAGTGGAGACCACGAACCGGAAGACGCAGCGTAGTTCGGCCCTCCACAAATGGTCTGACGACCTGAATAACTCCTAGCTAAGAGAACCGTCCGATCTGGTCCTTGGGTAGCAATCCTTCTGGTATCTTCTCCTCAGTGTCCATCAGACAATGTATCTTGCTCCACTGAACTCAGTTAGGGTCGCCGGAAGTCGATGGAGGCAGGAGGCGTGCGACCGTTCTGACCTGTTGGAAACTTAAGTTCAGCAGTGGACGTATCAAGGTTGAAATGATGATGATGATTATTACTAGTTGATGTGATGTGGCTACTTGACCCCGCTTTCACAAAACGTTGTCGCAAAATGCTTGATTATATTAGAAGTCAACTACTTACTGCTCATTTATTTGGAGTCGGCGTAGCATGTGATGAATTAGATAGTTCAGTTGAAAAAATTAAAATTGTTTAGGTTAACCTATCTGTGCAGGATATACTGTCACCTCTGTGCTCCTCATCTTTGACGGTCGCCCGTCGATTTATTTCGAGGCCGCTGTATTACTAACGTAGGATACCCACAAGCCGTATTATTATCTGTGCAGGATAGACTGTAACCTATGTGCTGATGTGCTCCTCATCTTTGACGGTCGCCCGTTGATTTATTTCAAGTCCGCTGTATCATTTACGTAGAATACCCCCGAGCCATGTATTTATGTATCTGTGCAGGTTAGACTGTCACCTCTGTACTCTTCATCTTTGACGGTCGCCCGTCGATTTATTTCAAGCCCGCTGTATCACTTACGTAGGATACCCCCGAGCCGTGAAGATATTGCCTCGAGATTAAGCCCGCCTCTAGTTACGGGGCTATTTTTATTTAAACTTCCTGGCGCATCGATTTACCAATGCTAGGGTGAAATCACATTTGTCAGCATCGAATCACATTTTATGTATGGAAAATCATTATTTTGTATGAAGATGCGTACGCATGCAGCTACAGTTACATACAAAAAGTATGCGTTAACATACTGTGACTCGCGATGCATAGGAGTATATGTAGTATGTCTATTATTATGTATGATAGCAAATGTCATTCCACCCTTAGCACCCTTAGTGTCAGCTCCTATTACAGGGATAAGTAAACATTTTGAATGGTTTTCATATGGTGTTCACATTACTACTTTGGACTCGTCATTGAAACGCAACTGTTAGAGCGCCAAGTCAGTTTCTTTTGTATTTTTTTTATTGTTTTTTGGGCGCTTCTAAATGTGCAATACTTTTCTGCACTTTGTGGCCGGCAAGTATTGCTATCTTTCTCTCACTTCGTATGCTAAAGCAAGATGTGCGCAGTTGCCGACTACAACTTGCAGAAAAAAAATGTAAGCTAGTGTAGATAATTGTGTTCCTTAGTTTGAATGAATATTTACATCAATCTAGTGTCAATGCTCGAACAATTGACAACCTTTCATTTTTTTGAGCCTTTAATTTTATTGGTTCTCTGTATTTGGTTTGAAAAGACGAATACGCTGATAGTTTATTTGTTTTACCAGGATTTGTAATTAATTTATAATTAATATATTATTATTTACTTATTCTAAAAGGGCGTAACTACAGTTCTACGGTAGAATAAACCATTACTTTAGTCTTATCGCGATCGAAAAAAAGTAAGCGATCTCACAGTATGCATTGACAATGTCAAATTCAAAATTATGACAGCTTATTTTTTCTGTGGCAAAAGGCACTGGCATTTCATCTATTGTGCCGTAGAACTGATAAAATGAGAACATATTTTTTATTCATTTGTATTTTTTATATTAAGCGATATAAAAAAAATATAAAAATAGTGTAGTGTTCAGGAGACAAAATGCTTTCGAATCGTATATACATTTTAAAGTGTTCTTAAAATGAAATGTTGTCAATTAGTAGTAAGGTAAATCAACTGTCCTAATAGTCGCTATCTTGAACGGTATGTAATATGATGAATTAACAGTAACTCTTCGTTACTGTTTACAACATGTGACGCACGGATTTGGGTTATAGCAAGTAAGCATGAATATATTATAAATAGATTTAACTAACTTTAAGACACGTCCTTGTCTTGAACTTGCTCTTACTGTGCTTGTACTTTACACAAGACAACGACTATCACTATGAAGGAGTATTACTTAAAACCCCCATAGACTCCACCTTCAACCTCTCTATTATATGGCGACCGTGACAGGACCTGTATATTACAGCTAAATGATTAGCGATAAAGGTTGCAACAGGGTGTCCACTACTCGTATTGGGCATTAGCGTGTCAAGCACTAGGACCTTACGTTTTGCGTTTCAAACCAGATGGACTGGATTTGACTACAGATATTTTACACTTCACGTGTTTGTAATTGAAATAAACTAATTAACTTTGAACTGTTTGTTACAGCACACTGACTCGTTCACAGTATAATGGCGTGATTGTTTTAATCGCTGAATTGCAATTAACACCAGTCAAATCATTAGCTTTAAATTAAATCCTTTTAGAGTTAATTGAGCTAGCGATAATTTGGATCAACCATTACATTTGCTTATATTTTGCACCCATACCGGTTATAATATTGGGCCAGGCAGGACTTGCAGGAATAAATAAACCTACACTCGTCTCTCTTAAGGCGTATAAAAAAGGAGGAAGCAACTTGTAGAAAAAAAGGGTGTCTTAGTTAAGCACTTCGGTGGTATAATTTGTAGTGCGCCTGTGCTGGCCCGGATAGCCGTTGGTGAGACAGGTTCGAATCCTGCCCGAGGCATGCAATATTTCTATTTTCCGCTTTTTGTAAACAGCATTTGCTTTGTAAATTATAGAATATAAATAGAGCATCAGTTTGAAAACCCCCGACTATAAAAAGTAAAATAATAATCTGTACCTACTTATCTATTGACCCCTTATACTTCGTGAGCCCGTATAACCCGACCAACTTTAACCATAGATTTTAACAACTATTAGAAGTAAAAAAAGTTATGTGACGTATAGTCGAATAACGCTTACTTTCCGAGATATTCATAATTTTTTAAATAAAAACTCCCAAGTGCGTAACAAGCCCTAATAAATGTGACTAAGATACTTTCACTGATTTTTTAAATCCTTTAACTAAACAGCAATTAACCTTCGCAGTATTAGATGGTAAGCGATTACAAAGCCAAAATATTGACCTTTCGTTTCCATTTTAGCTTTTTTTTCCTTTTCCTCCAGTAAGGACATGTTTACCATACCATCGCAGCCTACTCTCTTGTATTCTATCTTATCGGCAATGCGCGAACGCCCAGGCTTCCTCACACGTACTCGTTACGGATTTTATCTAGCCTGGTAACGCCGCACGTCCACCTCAGCGGTGGAAAAGGTATTACATATATTTATCGGTGATATATCTTGTGTAAGAGTCCATTAGACCAATGTTTAATTAATTTAAAACGTACTGAAATAGCCTTGGACCTATCAATCGGGCCTCTAATCCTCGTGTGGCGGAGGCTTTCACGGACTCAATTTACCCGGTAATGGGACCTTCGTAGACCGCAAAGCGGGGCTGATAGCCCGGTAAATCTATTAATGGTAGGTGTACACGTTAAATAGTAAATACTACATTATTAATGTATCGAATATTGGGAGCGTGAAAATAGTATAGGTGAAATAACTTTTCTTAAACCAACGTAAAATACCTTTTTTTTATTGCTATAGACTGGCAAACAGGCAGACTGGCCCACGGATGGAAAGCGGTCACCGCCGCCTATAGACATTTGCAACACTAGATGCATTGCCAATGCGTTGCCGGCCTCGAAGAAATTTGATGACCAAATCCCTATATGTATGCTTATAAAATTTGAAGAGTTGCCTCGATTTATCCAAGATCCCATCATCAGATCCTAATCTGGTGCCATTGGGACATGGCAGGTATACACATTATTAACAAAAAATAATTTTCCAAACCTGTTCAGCCGTCTTAGAGTAATGATGAGCATACCTACATAAAAAAAAGGTTCCGAAGAACTGAGAATATATGTTTTTTGAAACCGGTTAAACTGGAATTCGAAGAGAAAAATTATTAACAAACATAAAAATCCGAAGAATTACGTACCTACCTAAAGCGGAAAAATAAATAATGACCTGGAGCACAATTTTACTTCTTCTCTTGGCCAGGAAGTAGTATTTTCTTTCCGCGCAGCGGATGAAAAACGCTACTTACGGCGTAGGGTAACATAAAACTCGGGTAATTCTCGAAAATTATAAATTAAAGAATAACCAAAATCGCCCTTCTGAAGAGGCGGGAGCCTCATTGGCATTTTATGTCATGTACTTAGGTTAGGTAGTTGCGGCCACGTTCTACAAAATAACCGAAGTGCCATTTTAAAGAGGCGGAGTTTTCTTAATATTTGTGGCTAGAGGAATTCAAGAATCGCCTCTCGGAAAATAGTCTAAAATACGGGTTTTTAGTACAAAGCTCGCTAAAACGGTACAGTATGGCTATTGAGTGTAACATGTCGATTTGTGTGGCCCTTTTTAGAAGTCCCTGAAAGGGTGCGGACCCAATTTGCTGGACTGTCGCTCATCTGTCGCTTGGACTATAAATCTGTCTTCCACTGCACTGGAGGGGTAGAAATAGAGTATTTATTTAAATTTTCACCCATTATAAAACTACGGGACATAAAATGATTTGAGTCGCCAAAATGTTTGTTTATTTCGATTTTTTGAGACTTATTGTATTGTATTGCGCGAGCCAGATGTACTAAACTATTAAATAAAATAAAAAAATAAAGAAACATTGAGGGATAATCTTACACAAATCCACCTAGTCCTTAACTAAGCAATACTTGTGCTATGGGTACTAAAAGACGATATACATACTTATATGGATAAATACATACTAAAATAGATAGAAAACATCCATGACTCAGGAAAAAATACTCGTGCTCATCACACAAACTTGTCCTTGCCAGGATTTGAACCCGGGACCTTGAGCACAAGCACAAAACACTTAGGGGAAACATTTTGTTGTTGTTATCAGAACCCTTTCAAATCCTATTTTTAGTGCACTACTACTATACAATCCCTAAAAAAACCAGTGCTCCTAATTTCATCCCATTAGAGTCTGTGCGGGAAGAGAATAGGATTAATTTTGGGGGGCGCTGTAATGCTTTTCTACCGTATGAGCCGTATTTTCTATTCTGTGGCCATACTGGTTAGGTTAGTTCCGTTTTTCGCCACGCCTATTCTCTTTCCGCACAGACTCTCTGTAGTAGGTAGTTTAGGCTGTACGTTGTTTGTCACCCGTCATAGTTACAAAAGTGTTTTCTAGTTAAAAAAAATAGTTTCTTGTCTCGTTAATGTATTGTCTCTGTACCCATATCATAAAACACACATATGATATGATTGAAACAATGCAAACAGAAAGGAACACCTGGCCAACTAACTTAAAAGTAAATTCATTAAAGAGTACTAAACGAGCAAGTTTAAAACAGGGAATTAAAGTTAAATGGGTCAATTTCCCTTTTTTGGGCACCCAGCAGTAGGCAGTGAAATATTAAGGTTTCTTGCTCTGATAACTAAGGTACAGATGTACTTTGGTCACATTGCACAGCTGCCGAGTTTTGTATGAGAGCCTTAACACAGTTGCGATTTGCGAGCGAGCTGCGGGCGAGTTAGAAGCGAAGTTCCATACAAATGTCACTGATTTTGTATGGAAACTCACCCACAGTTCGCTCGCAAATCGCAAGTGTGATAAGGCCCTTAGTATGGTTAGCAGATCATTTACGAAAATAGGCCTGTGTGACTACAGTATAATCATTAGTCATAGTCTACCTCCACTAGAAGGAGTATGTTAGACGACGCGCTCTCACATCAGATATGGTCGATTGTATAGCATTAGGACATTACGCGACCGGCCGCTCGTTCAGTTGCGACCATGTTTCTGACTTGTGTGTGCACTAAACGTGAAATAAATATTTCTGTTCAATCCGACGACAATCTCGAAACATAAAATGATAAAAAAGATGTGAAACACGCGTTGTACTGGTAATATCTACCGGTATTTAATCGCCCATATGCGTGGTGAGCTCGTGTCGTATAACATGCTCCGTCTAGTGGAGGTGGTCTGTGTCATTAGTACTACATACAGAAGCTTTCTCTAACAAAACTGTCACTCGGGTCCGACGACCGGGCGGACTCGCCCGTATCCAACCGTCTCTCTCTATCGCATAACGCGTACTATACTAACGCGTGCTCTTTCTGGTCGCTTGCTATTACCACCCATGGGCGGCAAGTTTAATAATAATAGCCGCGCAACGGAATCAGACGGAAACAGAAATATCGCTAATAGTTTTTTAATGGCCGAACGCCGTAATGCTGTCACAATTAAATATGGAATATGGTCCCTGCAATTTTGTATGAAATTCCATTAAAGGCCTCTCGTCTAGTAGGGTTTGCAGTACCGGGAATTTTTTGTATGAGAGAACCGGGAATTCCCGGTACTGCCATACTAAAAAATCCCGGTACTGCAAACCCTATCGTCTAGCCGCACCGGAAAAGTGATACTTCGCGGCCTATTATAAGGAACGTAACGTCAATATTTCATTGCATGTTTGAGAAAAATATATTATCCTAAGCAATGGGGAACCTTACGTATCTCTTTACATTCAACAATATGAGGAAGTGACAGGCCATGCTCTGTCAGCGGGAACACCCAAATACTCCGAATTATTTTATTCCGAATTTCAAAACAACGAATTTCATAAATCCTAAAAAATAAAATTCCGATTATTGAAAAACACTATATTTATTATACCGAATTTCAAAATTCCGATTTTTCTATATTTCGACATTTATTACTCCGAAAAATTAAAAGCTCGATGTGCTCTTGGTCCGTAAAACGGAATTCCGATTTTCAGTTGTCCGAAATTTCGTTACTAATTCGAAATTTTGTCATTTTGAGTTTTGAAATTTTGTAAACTCTTAATATTATTGAAATATGAGGCGCAGGTTTTAAAGTTTGAAGGAAGTCAGGACTTTTTTGACAAAATTTGATAATTCTTTTTATAGTTTTGCCGTAAAAAATACTCTAAAATACGTTCAAATAATAATAATGGCTGAGATAATATTGTATTTTATATGCATTGGAGAATACATAGTTAACAAAACCCGAATCGGAGCACCCCACTATCCACGTGGTCTTGTCTGCCCTACCCCTCTAGAGTGTATATAGAAAGCCGGAGGCGCGGAGGGGGAGTAGCCCTCGCCCGCTGTAGCAAAGCACAGGCACAATGTGAGCCGTAGCGGCTGAGGCTGGTCGCCGAAGGCGACCAACAAGCCGAAGCTGCGAAGACGAGCATTAGGGCCTGTGCTTTGATACGCAAGGCCGAAGGGGCTGCTCTTCCCGCAGCGGCAGAGCAGTTGCGTAGTCCGACCGACTGTTTTTTAAGTCTTCTGTTATAAATCTACGTTTATCATTATTTAGTCGAAATTTTTATTTTTCGTTATTTTGGAATTCGGAGTTTTGATAATCGGATTTCGTACATTTGATGTATCAAATTTTTATAGATTCGGACTTTTCATTGTTCGGTGTATGGAATCTCGGAATTTTGAAAATCGGAATTCTTACAGTTAGACGTTTTGTAATTTCGGAATTTAAAGTTATGAGACCACAAACATTAAAAAAAAACTATATTTTTTTACCGTCTTAAAGAAAAATTTCGGAATGCTTAAATAACACGGAATAAATAAATGTATGACAACTATGTGCTTAAACCCACTTTTTCATGCTCAAAATGGCAAAATGCTATTTTTTTCATACAAACTTAGTACAGCGACGGAATGGATGACGTCATAAGTTCCTGCCGTTTTGTATAGAGCGTTTTCAATGCTCAGTGCGATCTGCTACTTTTGATTACAATTTGTGGCTGTTATACTTGTACAAATGTCATATAGATATTTGTTCCTCACAAATAGTAGAATCGATTTACGACAGAAACAAAATCGAGTCAACAGGCGAATTTAGCCGATCTGTGAGCAGTGCAAACGCACGTTTAGAAATAATTAATGATAATGAAATAGGGGTTCAAACCGGACCCCCATACATCATGCTGCGGGCAGCGCAGTCGCGAATATCACAAATTAAGGGATTTATTCCAACGACGGGCTGAGTCGGCGGTAGCTACTCGCTTGGCGAGATTCTTAAAATGTTAACAGTCATAGACAAAGTGTTTTCAGAGTTTTACCAATGGTGACCGCTGATGAAGAAGCGACCTGTCGCTTCTTCATCAGCGGTCACCATTGGTAAAACCCGGGTGGTCGATAGCCTGCTATCGACTATTTTCTCGCTCAAGAAACTTACAAATAGATCCCATCAAAAACATTGCATGTAAAAAGATGCAAGTTTCGCAACACAGTTCTTCTACAGCAAAAAAGTTTTGAGATGTAATGTTAAACCAAGTTAGTACTGGGGGGGTGTCCACAAATCTCGATTTCCACCGACTTGCCTATTATTTACCCGTGGAGGATTCTTTATTTGGGAACTATAAAATGTGTTCCTCCACGGATCTGATAAGCTAAAAACGAATTATGTTTAAAATTTGGAGCTTGCGAGTCTGCTAGAAGTACCTTAGAAATATGATGATCATCAGTGAGCTAGTCAGTGACAAAACTAAGGAACTTTGATGTGCAATAGTTCTTAAACTAAGTACACGTTCAAATTGAATGTTATTCAGAATATACTTAAGTCTTATTGTGCCCTATACAGGGTGTTTCATTGAACGTAATACAAACAAACTAAGCAATTCCGGCTCAGTTAACGACCGAGACCAAAATGCAGAAACTGATTTATTAAAATACTATATCCCTGGAAATTCAGGGTTCTAGCTTTAACCAGCACAAAATTACAGGAGGTTGAAAATGGCCTAAATAGCTTCGAGAAAAGGATGGTACGGCCGTGCCTTTGTTTTACTCGACTTGGTGAGGGCACTGCCGTTTCCCCAGATGTGATGTGATGTGAGATCACTGACTGTTGTCGCTTTACTAGTTTGTCGGAGTGCAAGCTCAGTAATACAAGTACAAAAGGGTTATCGCCCGTCGCACTTGTACACTTGCTTGTAATTCTCCTGTTGACTTGATTTTTTTTCTGTCGTAAATCGATTCTACTATTTGTGAGGAACAAATATCTATATGACACCTAATACATTTATATAAGTATAACAGCCACAAATTGTAATCAAAAGTAGCAGATCGTACTGAGCATTGAAAACGCTCTATACAAAACGGCAGGAACTTATGACGTCATCCGTTCCGTCGCTGGACTTAGTACAGTTAGTTAGTTGTATGAAAAAAATAGCATTTTGCCATTTTGAGCACGAAAAAGTGCCTTTAAGCACATAGTTGTCATACATTTATTTTCAGTGTTTTTTAGGCATTCCGAAATTGACTTAAAAATATAATATAATAAAAAAATATCGTTTTTTTTTTTAAACTTTGTGGTCTCATAACTTTATATTTTTCATACATTTTTTGTTTATTTCTTTTGTGTTATGATAATTTAGTATTTTCCAATCCATGTGACTATATTATGTTGTAAAATTCAACATTAATCAACATCCGAATTCAGCAATACAAATTTATCCTTCGCTTCAAACTCAAACTCAGACTCATTTATTTCACGAAGCCGTGTCGTAGCACGATGGGATATCGTACCGTGTTTATGTGTAAGAGCCTTTAGAGACTCTAAGATGTAGTTTCCTAGTTAAGTAACCGTATATTCCAGAAATCCTGCCCAAAGACAAGAATTAAATTTATTTAATAAAATGTCTTAAAATTATGACCTTACTACAACATCTCAAAATTGGAAAAATCAAGGAAAATTGTATTCTGTTCAACTCCACCCTATCCGAACTCTGTCCAAGAGTTAATTAACTTAGAGAGTTTGTATGAAAAAAGGCGATAAATAAGAGTTGGAAGGTTTATGCAACAAATTAGCCGGCCCGATAGTTCCCCGATATTGCAAAAGTTCGCAGCGTGGCTTGATTTATATCTTACATAGTTGCAAGTTAAAAACACACGCCAAGACAACTTTGAATCTTCAGACCAATGTAATAAAAGTGAATTAGATTTTACCTTCTAAGCAGAGTCCACGTACCTTTATAACCGACTTCTAAAAAGAGGGTGATCGTTCGCTTCCATGACATTAGTCATGATTGAAATATGATTAATTTTATAGCTTGATACTCTTTGTTTGGGCGATATGACACGTATACACCCAAAAAGACAATTTTTTTTTGGTTTTCCATACAAACAAAGAGGGTCATCATTTGCTTTCACGACATCATTCGTGGTTGACATGAAAAGTCTCAAAATACCAGAATTAACGTGCAATCTCACGTTTAAGGTCAGCACCATCTATTATCATCATTTCAAACCAAACGTTTTTTTTTGCTAAAAATAGTACATTACACAACTAGGGTGGTAATACAAAGAAAGGTCGAGATCACAGATATTTGCGGCCCGAGCTGCAAGCGAGGGACGTAAATATGCGATCGAGGGCTTTCTATTACCTCCCGTGTTGTGTACATCATTTTATGTCTACACTTGGCCAGAAAGCGGCTACGCGTACGGAAAAAGCCGCTCTCTGGCCGAGTGTAGTTAACTTAAATAAAACAAACAAGATAAACGAAAGGTGATTAATTAAAACAGCAAGTTCATTAGTGATTAAAACAACAATCTGGAATCTTGATAATTTTAACAAATATGTTCCTTGTTTCTATCATTATTTTCTTCTTTGTATGATTAGATCAAGTTGAATTAGTTACCTTATACATCAATGTCTGTTGAATTAAATCAGAACATGGTTAATTGAACTATGATAAACAATCAATATCATCTTTGTGCATCTAACCTCTTGTAAGGCTCGTATGGAATCAAGATGCTTGATTATAACTATCACAATCTTGTTAGGAGCAACCAATTTTTTTAGAGTGTAGTTGTGCAATGTATCTGGGTACTATTTTCCTTCTTTGCGTTTCGCAGTTGGGTAGAGTCAAGGGCAAAGATAAATAACCAAACAAAGTTCCTAAATATGTATACATAAACCTTATTCTAAAAAGGGCCCCCGTGGCATGGTGCCAAAGATGCTGGCAGCATTTCCTCGCTGTATGGCAATACTGATGCGCTGAGCGAGGAAGCTGCCAGCCCTCTGATCACCAGAGGTGTCGACGAGCCGTTTTGCAATTTCTTTAAATAGGACCTTCGCGCAAGGACCCCACGGGCCCAGGGTCTCGACGCCGAAAGGCACGAAGTGATATTGGGGACCGAGACGCTGGTATTTGAGTGTTTTGCGTGCGTAGATATCATTTAGTTTTAGGGTTAGTATAATTATTTAATTTAGGATAACGTATTGTTTTGTTATTTATTGTTTTCTTAGTTGTTATTGAAAGAAATAAATTCATTAACCTTATTTTTATGGCAGTATTAATGTTTATGTATACATATTTTGGAACTTTGTGTGGATATTTATCTTTGTCCTTGACTGTACAAGGTTCAGTCTGTGTAATAAGCTCAAGATTTTTTTCCACCTTTAGTTATCTATGTTAAATAAATAACAGTATCTTAGCTGTGGTTGGCGGTGTGCCAGTACGTCGGTCAGTTCGATATTGTCGCTTGAAGTAGCCTGAGGGCATCTTTTATTACGTTTGCCGAGTCGCAGTTTCCTCACTTCTCACGTCTGTTCAAATACTATCGGGGATTCGATAGTACCTAATACTGCAATTGTCATTCAGTCAACCTTAGAAGTATAGGTATACAGCCTTTATATCGATACCTTTAGACTCAAAGGGCGTAAACGTCGCAGGTTCTAATGGCGTGTACGCCCTTTGAGTCTAAAGGTATCGATATCACTCATAATGGTTTTATAAGCTCTTAAATGTAAATAAAATAAATTCATAAATGAATTTTCAAAAACGTATGTTAATAACCTTTTATACCCATAAATAATATTTGGAATCGTGATCTGATTCTGATTATCGTGTTAAAAATTATACATAAACACCCAATCTCGACATTTTTTGTAAAGAAAATCGCCTCTAACCCCCAAAAGCGAGTAAATGTTTTAGCTAAGGTAAACATTTCGGCATAATAAAGATTAAAACAAGAAAGAAGACAAAGCCTTAAGACAGACTTAAATAATACACTTTGTCTTTTAACATGACGTCTACAGACGGTGTAATTATTTTCGTTTAGCCCGAGTATCATGGAGAATTTAATTTTACAAACATGCTTACGTATTCCGTGCTAATTGCGTGTCGTTGCCAGAATAAGGCTGTGGCTGGGAGCAGGCGGAGCGGGAAATAATTAGCTTCTGTCAAAAATATGTTTTTGAAACAAGCTATTAATTTTGTCGGTATAGTCGTAATCGTAAACTGCATGTCAAGACTAATGAAATGAGCCCAAACATGATGGATTTATCTTATATAGGTAGCCATAATGATACTTTTTCCCCAAGATGATATTTTTAATGTATCACTGCCCAAATTTAAACAAAGTGTAGTTCGCATTTTAAACGACCCCAAGTAAAATTATTTTTTTACTTCTTTGTTTTCTAGCACCCTCTTCGTTACTGGCTTTGTTACTAGATATACTCACCTAGCTTTTGCTTTAGGTAAGCATTTGTATGTAACAGATTGTTATTCCTTATCAATGTTCTCATGTATGTGTAATAGTAAGTAGTGGCAAGTTTACTGGTTGATGATTTTTGTGATTATGTTAATATTAAGAACTATGTACCGTTTGTGGCCAAATTAACATTAAAACATTAGTTTAGATGATTATATGGGCACTATCCGGCTCCGATATCAGATGAGATGAGCCTCCTGAATATAAACAAAATTTCAATTCAATACGGCCATCATAAGAAAGTTTAAATTAGGTAACTTGCAAGATTTGATTTTTTCGTGTGTTATTTAGAGCCTTATCACACTTGCGAATTGCGAGCGAGCTGCGGGCAAGTCAGAAGCGAAGTTCCATACTAATGTCGCTCGCGGCGAACTCGCCGCAAGTTCGCCGCGACTGGTTGTATATCAAAACTCACCCACAGCTCGCCCGCTAATCTCAAATATGATAAGTCCTTAGCTACAAGTAACGCTAATAAAAATACGTTTTTAATACCAGGAGGTAGTTGAAAAAACGAATGCTAATTAAAAATAATTGACGATTGGTGATGATGGTTCATTCTACAATTCAGTAGCGCGAGGCAGAATGTTTCTATTAAAACGCACAGTTGCGGACTGTCAACTAGCTATGTAAGTGATGAGGATGGAAATGTTGT
The DNA here is from genome assembly GCA_947034925.1 of Eudemis profundana. Taxonomy (NCBI): domain Eukaryota; kingdom Metazoa; phylum Arthropoda; class Insecta; order Lepidoptera; family Tortricidae; genus Eudemis; species Eudemis profundana. Next base: position 18,690,393 of record OX344805.1, on the reverse strand, counting down.
CACGTAGAACGATGGCGGAAAGTAACAGCAGGGATCAATCCGAACAATTCCTCGAAGCACTCCCTGTTATACAAGCGACAGAATCGCCGGCAGTGTGGGCACAGCCCGTCTGTCGCCGACACTTGCTGAAATTACAAATTATCTTGCACCGCCCCCGTACAAATTGTATCAAAGACTACACTTCGGAGATAAACTACGGTAATATTTCAAAGAGAGCTCGTGGTTTTTGGGTTAAGTTTCAACTCTTGCCCTTGGACGGTTGGCGCAAGTTTAATGATTTAAAGGGCCTTATCCTTCTGGAACCGTCCGATCCGACTTGATGTGTTTTCAACCTTACAGGACTAAAAGGCAAGGTATGGCTTTTAAAAATTATGATAAATATTAGGGGGACAATCTTACACAAATCGAACTAGCCCCATAGTAAGCTCAAATAAGGCTTGTGTTATGGATACTAGACGACGATATATTTAACCCATTCACTGCTAATCACGACACATTGTCGTGATTCCGGAACGCTCTTCGCGCGCTGGTCACGACAGTGTGTCGTTACCGCATTTTTGGCTTTTATCTCCATCAGTATACATCTTTTTAATATCGTTTTCTTAAATTTACATACTTAAAGGATGTGTTAAAAGAAACTGATACTTATTTTGAGAATATTAGAATAAAATCTCTTTATTTAAGAACACTAAACTTTTAGTAAATTTCAATAGAGATTAAACACTCTCTGATTAAATTTTTTCATGACTGCCATATATAGCGAATTACACGATAAGTAATATAACAAATAGTTACATTTAAAAAATAAAATATTAATTATATTAGTACTTTTAAGTATCACGACAGCGTGTTGTGATTCAGCGAGCGGCGAGAGTTGTATTTCCTTCAATGCCAATAATGACGTAACTCCGAACTTGGTTTATAATCGTTTTGGACCGTAACCCGTACACATAAAGTTTATTTCTCCTTGAATTGTAATGGAGTTATATTTTTTCGTACATGATAATGGTACTATGTGAGTAATGAATGGCGTTATGCAGTTTTGTATGTTACCAGTGAGATTTTAGGTAATCGAATGCATTGATCCCGTGCATTGATCGAAAATGAATGCGTAAATGTATATACGCAACCATGCGATTTTATGTTAATCGTGTTGATGACATTATTTTATTATAATGTACAAAGTGCTCGTGAGGAATCCAAATTATATACACATTTTGAGTTCCTCACGAGCACTTTTGAGAAACGTGACATGGTTAAAACCACGAAATCTACAAAAACTCAAAAAATATCATCGTATCAAGAACAAATAAAAATTATTGCCGGTTTTGATATTATGTTATAAACATTTTTTACTCGTAATGACCTCAAGAATGCGTGGTTAAAATCTTTTGGATTCCTCACGAGACACCTTGTATGAATAGACATTTCAAAAGGAAATATTTTGATGTTACGTCTGGAGAAAAAAAATACGTTTTGAGCAATAGGTAACGAACTAATGATTAATAAAATTACCTACCCGGCGGCCCTTTTGTATTAAAGTTGCACGTGCAGATAGAGAGTATAATGGTTTGCAGCGTCGTATTTTTACTGATAATAATTAGCACTGACACTGAGCTTTTACCCGCCATGCCTTTTGTTCATGTAGTTGAAGCAGTGGTCTTGCTTATGCACAAATTAGCGTGTTATTTTTAATCATTGTTACCAATGCCGCTCTATAATCCCCATAAGGAAGATAAGCGATACCGATTACTCTCATTCCTAGAGTTTATATTCCCAGGTACATTAGAGTCGGACTACGCTAAGTTTGTAGAGGTTGAAAGGTTTTATTTAAAAAAAATCATATGGCAACATCACAAGAAAGAGGATAATTCAGTCCTGATACTAGGTAAATATCTTCCGATTTAATAAATATATATTTGTCTACATGCCTACTGAAATAAATATTCAGGACAGTCTTGCACAAATCGATCTAGTCTCAACCAAACTAAGTAGGTAATGTTTGTATACATGTACATATTTAAATATAATACTTAAATACATAGAAATTATCCAAGAACCTGGAACAAATTTGGTTGGAACTAAATCGATGTGTGCAATACTGACGCAGATATTTATTTCAGTAGGCATGTAGACACATTTTGTAATAAAGGGAAGAATTATTGCCAAGTACCAAGATTTAAAATTCCTCTCGCTGTAGTTTCCACATGTTGCCATAATTATGATTTTTTTTAAATAAAACCTTTCGACCTCTGCAAACTTAGCGTAGTCCTACTATATTGACGTTACCTATTTTTTTTTTTTTTTAATTTATTTCTCACAAATACAGTACATAGTTACACTTTTCATGTCTTCGCCAAACTGCGGAACAGTTTGTTGGCGTAATTTCAAATTATCAACTACCGGTCCATGTCGGCGAGCAACGCAGCTCTGCGCTAAGTTTTTTTAATAAATAAAAATTGGGATAGGCAAGATATTTGTTCCTGAGTCATGGATGTTTATGTATTTAAGTATTTGTATCTATTTAATATATCGTCGACTGGTGTCCATAACGCAAGCCTTAGAGTCTGTGCGGAAAGAGAATAGGATTAATTTTGGGGGGCGCTGTAATGCTTTTGTACCGTATTTTCTGTTCTGTGGCCATACTGGTTAGGTTAGTTCCGTTTTTTGCCACGCCTATTCTCTTTCCGCCCAGACTATTGAGCTGACTATGGGGCTAGTTCGATTTGTGTAAGATTGTCGCCTAATATTTATTTATTTTATTTTATCTTGGTTGGTATGTAGGTTGATGATACTTTTCATACAAAATAAATTAATATTGAGTATTGCGGCCAGCCTCCTGGGCACCGACCTGGAGACCGTGCATTATTTATAGTTTATTTTCTATCCTTTTATTAACCTTAATATTATATGTCTAGTTTTAAGTCTTTTTATCTGTACTGTTTTGCCCATTCCACTATTAACTAAATAAATCTACATATTGAGTTGATGACCATTTTAAAAGACTTCTGTGTTAGTCACAAGTTAATGTCAACTATGACAGTGTTGGGGTTATGACAGCTCATTTATACTGGTTGGTGATTAAATTAAGATTATGAATATTTTAAAAACGGTATGAGTTACAACATTACTTTCTTGGAGAAATTAACTTAATTAGATCTGAAGAATATACGAATGAGTTAACGGAAAACAATAAAAACACGGTGTATAATTCGAGTTAGCGAAACCTGTTCAAAGTTTTAAAGGAATTGTATATAACGTATGGTTTTCAAATTCTTGAATAAAAAAGAATGTTTACATTCGGTAGTATTTAAATTGCATACAATCATTGTATTTTACTTCTAAAAACACCTTACCCAAGTTAAAAATAAATAACTACCGCTGCCAGGCACCCTAGATTAGGTTTTTTACTTTTTATTTTATGTATTGTAAAAAAACAACCCAGAGAAATCAAAGATATGCTAAATAAAAAAATAGCAAAAAACATTTTAAAATTAAAACAAAACATTACGTTGGCTAAAGAGAAATCGCGCATAACGCTATCCAATATAAAGCTCGCATCGCTGAGCCACTGAGTAACGACACGCTGTCGTGACTCTACGACAGCTAGTTCGAATGTATGACAGCGCGCCGTACATGCTTCTGGAGTTCGGACGTCGCAGTGAATGGGTAATAGATACAAATACTTAAATACATAGAAAACATCCCTGACTCAGGAACAAATATTCGTGCTCATCACACAAAGAAATGCCTTTACCGGGATTCGAACCCAGGACATCTTGCTTCGTAAGCAGGGTCACTACCAACTAAGCTAAAGCGGTCGTCAAAATGGGAGACAATATAGACCCCTGGAGCGATAAAGACGTCATGCACCGGCATAAAGTTGGTATGGAGTCTGATTTGCAAGTACATTTTTATTATGTTTGAAATAGCGTTGAAAATGTGAAACGACTTTGAAGGCCAAGCCACACCGGCTGCGTACACGTCTGCGTGCGCGTGGCGTACGCGTTGTATAGTATGAATGTTTTTCAAAATGGCGGCTAGTCATGCTCAAAGTCAAGGAGCTGCAGCGTACAGTGCGTGCACACGCAGCCGGTGTGGCTCGTGACATTAAGGTGATTCACGTTGGTCGGTTTTATATACAAGCAAAAAGAGGGTCATTGCTTGCTTTTATGACATCAAACATGTTTGAATTATATTTAATTTTATAGCTTGATACATTTTGTCTGCGTGAAATGACATGAGAAGTCTCAAAAAACAGAATTTAACCGTGCAATCTGCAGTTAAAGGTCAGAACAGTTATTTATCTTTCAATTATTACGAAAATATATTATTATTTAACGCACTAAAAAGCATCGGTGCAAATGTAGTCATACTTTGTCAATTAAATTTTCGAGCGTATACTTTAAGAATGCAACTTTTTGAATGTCACTGTTAGAAGTGGATTACAAATAAACAAATTTGCCTTATGTTTAATCCTTTATAGGGTTTACTCTCGTTTGCCCTAATTTCATTTGCCATAACAGCTTACCTATTTGTAGAAACCGTATAGTTTTCAGAATTTGGTTTCTTGCGATGTTTTTTCTCGCCAGTGTCCGTCTGTTTCCAGGCGCTCAAGACCTACTTCCAAAATAAATAAATTGAATGATATAATTATAGCAAATGAAATCAGATCAAACGAAGAAGAATTTAACAGTACAGAGTGAAGCATTTAGTGGTTTATTTCATTCCAATGTCCCTTGTGTGGTTATACCAGTTCAAAGCCTGTCTACTTGACGTCACCGTGTTTCATATTGGCTGTTACGTTCGGTACACGAGAGCCTTTGATGCCGCACCGGTCATGCTCAGGACATTTTGATTGACCACGGTCGGACAGTCTGTGATATGAACATTTTAGTTGCATTTCCTATACCAAAGTATAAAGACAAACAAGTAGTCAAACATCGGCCGTTTAGGAGCGCCAAATACGTATTCAAAGTCGAGGGATAGATAGACAGTGCCATCCGTACTGGAGCATTCTTAAGCATTCCTAAAACTTTGCTTGTAGTGCGTTCGTTCACTGCGCGCACACATACAAGCGCGTGATGTACTGTGCCTTTTGTAGGCAGAAAAGTTACTGCTATTATATTGTAATCTAGATATTTTCTTGAAGGACTGATCAGATACAGCACTAAATTAAGACCAGTGGAAAAAACGCGGGAGGGCTTTGCCCAGCACGCGCGCAATATAATAATTAATAATGTAGGTATAATAATTTTCGGCCTTATCGAGTAAACTCGTTACAGTCAAAACTAATATCCTGGGTGCGATTACAGAATCGCACCCAAACCTAAGGGAGAAACTCCGTCTTGAATTCGCGCAGATCGCTCCCAACTTCGCAGATAACTCTTATCACTTGGCCCGATTTTCACGAGCCTGCGAATTTGTAGCAGAAATAAGTGTACTATAGTTTGTCAAGAGGAATTGCTGAATTTCGCGTTTCGAGAGCTCTTGGCTCTTTGAAATGTTAAATAATGCTGGAGGTGTTATTTCAAATTGCCGCCGACTGTACGGCGGGGACGGCTTTGTTGTGGCTCGGTATTTATTCGTTTAGTTGTTTGAATTTCATGAGTGCGACAGTCATTTGTTTTATTTGCTCCGTCGACAGGCATTTTTTTTGTTTAGCTGTTTTGCTTATAGTGCGTTTTTGTGAAATGCTGAAGTTGGGAATAAAAGATGCATTTGTTTCTGACGTGTAGTTTTTTTTTTTGCAAATTGCATTTTATTTTAGTCTAAATTGTGATTTACATTTAAGTTCATAAGTAAAAGTATAAATGAATTTATCTGCCTTAAGATCTTATTCTAGAAAATCTATTGCCTAGACTAGACCATATAGTACGAGCGTTCAAGTTGGTGTGGTAAGTGGCTGCGGTACAGCTACTTGCACGAACACTGGCACTCTGTAACCGCGTAGCGCGGTTTGCATGCAAACGGGGGAGGTACTCGCATTCGACACATGACGATAATTAAGTTACTCCTACGAGAGCTTATCACCCACTTCTAGAAGTCAGCGATAAATAAACAATAAACAAAACCTCAATATATTCAGCTAGATAGCTATCAGTATTTGAGCTCCGGAAATGTTGTGGAACACACTTTGCAACCTGTACGTCTAGCATAACTGGCCGCGACTTCGTTTCTCGCGCGACAGTGCATCACCTGTCACTGTCACACGATATTGAGTGAAAAAGAAATAGGTAGCATTTGTCGCGCGACAAAGAGTCGCGTGTCACAGTTGTGCTAGAGGTACTGAACTGAGCCAACTAGACCTGGGCGGGAAATATGGGGGGAGGGTGTGAAAATTGTCGAAACAGCGGTTGCCTGGTTTTTTTTTCTTTTTTTGGGTGGTCTGTGTCCCGTTTGGTCAAGTTTGGCCTCTTTGGGAAAACTAGAGTTGTGCCCATGGATGTATAAAATAGAAGGATACCGCGCGGTCTAAGACGCGGGTGAAGCCAAGCAATGGCCGCCGAGTGAACATGTGTGAGTTCACGCAGTGTTGCCATGTAAATCAGATTTTCCCAAATATCAAAGTCACATCGTCTTTAGGAAAGAAATGTGTTTAACAGGAAATAATAAAAACGGAATGAATATTACCGTAGATTATGTTTAAAAAATATTTAGTATCTTAGCTACAATATAAATTCAATTGTATAATCGAAAAAATAATATATATTATTACAAAAAAAATCGGTTGTCTGTAAAGTCGGTTTACTGACGATAGTCGAACGTGATAACGTTGACCTTGACCCTGACTTTGACTTTGACTTTGACTTTGACTTTGACTTTGACTTTGACTTTGACTTTGACTTTGACTTTGACTTTGACTTTGACTTTGACTTTGACTTTGACCTTGACCTTGACCTTGACCTTGACCTTGACCTTGACCTTGACCTTGACCTTGACTTTGACTTTGACCTTGACCTTGACCTTGACCTTGACCTTGACCTTGACTTTGACTTTGACTTTGACCTTGACCTTGACCTTGACCTTGACCTTGACTTTGACTTTGACTTTGACTTTGACTTTGACTTTGACTTTGACTTTGACTTTGACTTTGACTTTGACTTTGACTTTGACTTTGACTTTGACTTTGACTTTGACTTTGACTTTGACTTTGACTTTGACTTTGACTTTGACTTTGACTTTGACTTTGACTTTGACTTTGACTTTGACTTTGACTTTGACTTTGACTTTGACTTTGACTTTGACTTTGACTTGAGTACCAGCCGCCCTTTTCTCAGCAGCAGCAGTGATTTTTTGTCACGATTGGCCGCCCCTAATATCTGGCCGCCCTAGGCCCGGGCCTACTGGGCCTTAGGGCAAATCCGCCACTGGTCTCTTGTCATTCAATAGAGATTTTTGACAGCCGTATCTTAGGGAATAAGGGCTATTTTATTAACAATTTGTAAGAAACTATCGTCTTAACGACTTTAGTGCTGGAATAATATAAAGTACCTATTTGACAGGTAACGACCCTGCAAGGTAACGGGACACTTTTTCGTGCGTGCAGCCGGCTTCATCGATTTATAAGACGTTATCACGTCAAAAAATAAGATTTTTACAAGTAGAAAATATAATAAAGAAACACCTCTTGAATATCGTTATTAGCATTTGTTGCATCGTGCTGTTCCTCTGATATGAATGGTGGCTCCAATAAAAACTAAAAGAATAATTTGATGGTTAATATTTCTTCCCCTTCGAGAAAGAATTTCAATAACTATCAAATGAAAAAAACCGGTCAAGTGCGAGTTGGACTCGCGCACTGAGGGTTCCCGTACAAACTTGTTAAGAAGAGATGTGAATAGTTTAAGATAAGGCGGTCGCGGCAAAGTATAAAGACAACCAAGTAGTACGATTTCGGCCGTTTAGGACTAAGGTTTAGGAGCGTGCGACACATATTTACACAGACACACTACGTGCGTCTGTGTGAGTGAACGCCATAGTGGCATGCTCGGGCATGCTCAAATCCTTGCCTGTGGTGCGTCCGTACACGGCGCGCACACATGCGCGCTCCCGATGTACCTTTGTAGGAAGAAAAACTACCGTATACCGTGGTTAGGGCATGCAGAACCGGGAAATTTTAGTAGGAGAGAACCGGGAATTCCCGGTACTGCCATACTAAAATTTCCCGGTACTGCACGCCCTAACCGTGGTCGCGGTAAGTTGTTTTACGATTTTCGTGAATTTCTAAAAAAACTATACAAGTTAAGAAAAACATATATTTTTAATTTTTTTATACCTTCTTTGGTATTGCACCGCTGATAATACGAAGGCGTCCACATTTCGTCGTATACAGATCATTCGTATCAAAGTGCATACTACATATAACGCTACTTGTCGATGGAATCCAATTATCTTCTTGCCTACATCCTCGAATAACGGAAATTAAATCGTTCCTCCACTCGTTATCGTCTTTAGGAAATCTATATAAATGAATAAGGATTAATTGTACAACCATAACCTTAAAATACTGATATTATTTTAACTAAATATAATATTCTGTAACAAGAAAATCAATCTCCCGAAATTTCAGGTAATTACCCCATTTATTAATTGGTCACACTGGCTCCGACTTTGACGTTTGGCTATCCATTTGAAGTAATAATTTAAAATAGTAAATCGATGTAAAATTGTGCTTTAAATATTATGTTACCTGTGAAAAGTGATTCCTTGATTTTTTTTGTTGTCACAAGTGTTGTTTCGACAGACTTTTACGACGCAAGAAGGCATATTTTTGTTATATAAATTTCCAACGTCAACGCTTTCATTCCGCGGAGTACGGAGCATTATGACAGCCGACCGGCGCGTTATGCTTGTTGATGTGTGCGTGCTGCTCGTAAGTACAAAGCGCCGGCTCGTCATGATGGCTTCACTTAACTGTTCGCGACGCTACGTCCATTTATTTTTAAGGTCCTTGGTTGTGCCCCTCGAGAGGGGCACAATGCGGTTGCCTGGGAGTGTGTATGCTGTTTATATAATGACATTTTAATGCCATCGGTCCAGGTGCGAACGGCAGGAGCGGATCCTGAAGTATAACTACCAGTTTGTTATTACGGGTGTGAAAACGAAGTTTACATTTCAATCGTATTTAATGCCTTAAAACCGTACCGTATAAAATTATCGAGCATGCAGCAGTATTCCGTATAGTTCGAAAAAAAAAGAGGACATACTTAAGTTTCGAATAATGAAACTGTCTCAAAGCACTGACATTCGTTGACCCGTAACTTATATTTGCCATAAATAATCTCAGATATTGCATAATATCGATAACATTATTCTAATAACAGATAAACCCGTGTAGCCCCCCACAAACGGTGACATTTGACATTTCGGAGACGACACGCTACACTAGCGCCTCTAGTGGCGAAATTCTTTCGCAGTAGCCCTCATTGGCATGCTTGTTCCATCCATCCTACACATCGATCCGTCAAAGTTTTAATTCAAGTTTTGTCCGTTTTCCAAATCTGAAAAGATGAGAGAGTTGTTTTTTTTGCATTTACAAAGTTGTAAAAAATCTTGGATAAATTGAAGTTTTACTATCTTGTACCGCGTTATTAGATTTCACCCAGTATAGCAACAAACTTAAACTGTTGATTCTAACGACGTGTCTTCGACCCGTATGTATGTAATATTGTCAGATTGTACAGTTTTTGTATATGTTTATTTAATCTATTTTCGACCTCTGGAAACTTAGCGTAGTCCGAGTATAGGTGTGTCAGTTGGTAGGCAGGTAGCTCACATAAGCCAACCTACTACGAGTAGCACTTGCAAGTTTCCCGCACGGTGCACGGTGCTCAACAAACTCGAAGGAAAGTTACTGCTTTCAAGGCCTATATTCCGTCAACTAATTACCTAAGTATGTTCGAAAGAGATAGCGCGAGTGTTCCACGACAATCTATTAGGCTCAGTTGTTCTTAAGTTTGAGGAAATGAGTTATAAATCATAACAATCCAAGTGGCGTGGGATGCGGTTATGCAACGGCGAATCAGTTTCAAAATAAAATTTATAAACAAAGACTCCAATATACTTTGTAATGGGTACACTACATCATTCCGAAGAGTGAAATCTGAAATGAAATGAAATGCAGTTCAAATGCAAAACAATACTGGAAATTCGTGGTATCAGATTATTATTGGATTACTTTACTTCAAAAACAAAGACTCTCCTAACCTTAGAGTAGGTAGTGAATAGCATGGAAATTCTCTTTGCCCAAATGCTTAGTTCGAATTTGAACAGAACTCTCGAATGTTAATTAAATTCATAAAAGCTGACCTGTTACGTAGGTAAACGGCGGCGTGTCCAATTCATTTGTTTGACAACTCGGTGTTAGTTTTCACAAACAAGAGTTTGTTACGATAAAGTGGTAAAGCATTTACAAGTTCGCCAGCTGACTGGTATTTACCAGGAAATATTTGTTGATAACTTGTAGGTACTAAAATCGTTTCTGTTCTGATGCAATGCATTTTTTCTACTAAATTAATAACTGACTTCTAATATTGAATCAAGGACACTAGCAAATTCACGAGATACGGCGGGTCTGTCAACCCGCCACTTTGAAAAAACAAAAGAATCTATGTATATAATCATCGAACCTGCTCACAAAATGCTACGAGTATCACACAGGACAGACAGACGGATAGACATACTACAACACTTTTGCCCAAGGTTGAAACGGAGCCACTTTGCTCGCGCATTGCGCTCGCTCGGTCAAATGCCCATATTGCTATATGCGCCTTTAATACTTGCGAGTTCTTTCAATTCCTAGTGGATATCATTTGAGCTGGATTTATACACAAGTTACTATTAAAACACTGTACCGTAAGGTCGGGGTACTTTGGCCAAATGTAGGGTAACTTTGCCCACATTGTAAATCACATATCTCAAATCTATAAGGTCTGATAATAAACATAAAAACATGAATGGTCAGCTAAAACCAACCACATGACAATGTGCCGTAATTTAAATGCAATAGTAAAACCTGAATCGAGTTAATCCCTATGGCCAAAGTTACCCCCCCAGGGCGAAAGTATCCCGACCTTACGGTAATTGCTATAAATGTGTTTTAAGAACATCCGAAAACAGAAATCAGAAATGGATTTCGAAAAAATGGGCCAATCTAAAAATCCTTTCAATTTAAAAACCGTAATTACAGGCAAATTAAAAATGCAATTGACCAGAGGGCATTCTTCTTTTAGTGAACTCAGTTAAAAAGTAGATTCAAACTGCTACGGTTTTACTCAAGGGTTTGTTTAACGTCGCCATCACCGTTGGTTACTTACTGCATACACTCATCCCAAGATATTCGGTGGGCTCATTCCAGCTCATCACAAATGCAGCCGCGCTTATCTTTCCTTCCAACTTATAAATTTAATGTCCTTAGGATTTACGGTGGAATTATAACTTTACAACTCGAGGCCCTACTATGGGGAGATGGATTATATTCTCATTTTGCAATTAATAAAAGATGAGCGATACCTTAGGCTTATTCCACTTCGATGCCACGTCGATAATGTGGGGAGACCCTTAGAGATAAATCGAGATGTCGCAAGTAAATAATTGACATGTTTAAAAAAAAATTTTTTACGTATAACATTATCTACATATATGTAGCTAGGTTCGAAAAGCAATGGTCGCCTCTTTAGTGTTACTAACCCACAGAAAAAGTAAAACGTTTCGTTTTTATGAACATTGCGTCGTACAAGTACATTTTATGCAAAAAATACAACCTTGCACGGCTAGTACGCTCAAGGAATTTGAATGTTTAGCAGGTTAACATTATTCTGAAATTGATCGTGTTACTATTTTCCGGCGCGACGCGATGATGACAAACCACGAACGAACCAATACGAACAAATTAAGAAGACAATTAAATTGCTATGTACACATTATATTTCCTTCAGTCACAGAATAAGTAATAGTACTACGTACATAAGTCTATCTCTCTCTCTCTCTAAAACAACTGTTGTTCAGGACCGACCACCGGACGGAACGCACCGGATTCGACCGTCTTTCTCTATCTCACAACGCATGCTCTTTCTGTAGGCTTATGATGCTACGTTTTGTCACGCGATAAATCAATGATAAAGCATCCATAACGTTCTAACTACTAGTATGTGAGAGTGACGGAGGCTTTATCACTTATTTATCGCGTGACAAAACGTAGCATCATAAGTCTACTGGTCGCTGGGTAAGACGCCCCCCCCACAGGGGCCTCAAACGCCACGCGGCAAAATCGCTCCTGCTTCAGTGTACAGTCGAGTTCATCATTATTTGAGCAAAGAACGGATCAAAAATATCTGATCTAGTTCTTATGCCAATAGGGTCTTGTTCAGATGTTTTTGGTCCAATCTTTGCTCAGATAATGATGAACTCGACGTAAAAGTTAGCCACGGTCTGTCTCGTAGACCGTTACATCTATAACGGTACCTCCGTTATTTTAAAATCGTCGGTCATCAATTAGTCAAAAAAGTTATTCTTGCTATCCATTAAAATAACAATAATTTATCCTTAGTTAAGATACGGTGCTACAATTGTAATCAATTCCATTAGATTGAAACCGCAACGCAAATAATTCACGATTATCGCAAACTCCCCAAACGCAAACCCTTGGTTACCCTTCCTGACGTTCCTATGATATATTGAGTGCCGCCAACAAATTTATCTTTGCCGCTAATTTCACCTTGTTGCTTCGTAATAAAGTTTTATTTTGGATGTCTGGGAGGTACCTTTGTGAATCTAAAGTGTAAGTTGCTTCACTGACAGTCGTGTTCTTGTTGTTTGTTAGTTTGATTACAGCAGTTCTTAGATCTTAGCGCGTAGTTCTGTACATATTTATACTTATACGCATATATGATGCTTCATCATCAGTATCTATTTCTTCTTGGGGACTTTCTCTACTGAACATAAGTCTCCCTAAAAGACTTCTACATCGATCGGTCGCACGTTATTTGCGTCTAATAGCGACCACGAATCGGAAGTAAAATGATAAAGCATCCGTCACTTTCTTACAAATATGTGTGAGAGTGACGGATGCTTTATTATTTATTTATTGCGCGACAAAGTGTAGCATCATAAGCCGTCATCAAACCATCATGTGGGGAGCGGACCCAAGACCCTTTCGATTCGTGATCGCTATACGAGAACCTTTATCACCATCGGCCATCGGGATGATAATGGACCATCTATTTATTCGAATACTTTATTAGAAGCGAAAATTTTACATTGTATGTGCTTCGACCAGGATTCGACCCTGTGTCGCCAACGGCTCTCTGGGCCAACACAGGCGCACTACTAATTGTGCTACCAAAGCAAGCGTTATCCAAGTTATCCAATTTTTCAACCAGTCGCTTATTTTTTTACGCTTCCACTTTATTTTTATTTTATTTTATTTTAATTGCCATAAATTGGTAACAATTTTACCCAGTGGGCGTAGCAACGTAAAAAACAAAACAAACATACACTAGTATAGCACTACAATTCTACATTAAAATAACATATTAATTATAGGTAACTAACATAACACAGCTATTGTATAACTTATCAGATATCAGCCTCATAGAACTCAGACATACTATAGGGACACATTTCAATTAAATATTTTTTTAAAACTATTATGAATTTGGTGTTGGTTACAGACTTAATTTCTACAGGTAATGCGTTGTACGCCCTGGCGGCGACATATCTGGCGGACCGCTGGTACGTCGCTGTAGTGGCATTAGGAACTATGACGTCATGAGCAAACTTAACGTTAAGCCTTTCGCTATGAAAATTCGTCTTAGACGGAAACAAATTAGTATGTCGTCGAACAATTTTGCATAACTCTATAACATAAAGTGCTGTCAAAGTGGGTAAGCCAAGTTTTTTGAAAGAGGCTCTACATGATTCACGACTAGATTTGATGCCATTTAGAATACGGACACATCTCTTTTGTAGTCTAAATAGCCGTTGAATATCTGTACAACTACCCCACACTGCTAGTCCGTAGAGTATGTGCGATTGAAAAAATGCATAGTATGCCTGTAATGCCGCTTTTTGGGTGGCTATGCTTATCAAGCCTCTCAGAGCAAAAGTGAAGCTACTAAGTTTATTGCAGAGCGAATCGACATGTTTCTTCCAGTTAAGATTTTCGTCCACTTGGATACCCAGAAATTTTGTGACATCAACACATATCACTGGTTGTATAAGTTGTATAACTTATGTTTATTATTTACAATTCGTTAGCAGACTATGCTATTATAAAATTTCATATTCCTTTGAATATTCTTCCATTTCTTCGTGAGCACTCCGACCTTATATAGGTATGTCTCGCCGAACTGTACGAGTGTACGTGTACGTGCTTATCCTGTGACGATTTCATACTCAAACCTACGCAAAAGAAATATTTCCCTCCCTGTAATCTCGCCAACATTCACAACACTCCTTTACAATTTACAATCCATTCAGGCGACGAAACGAGCGCACAGCACGCGTAAAGCTGCAACTTCCGTGACGTCACGAACAAGCCAGCAAATCAAGAGTAATCCTGGTGTATAAGGGCGGTGAAATTTTTACGTCTGTCAGCTAATAGAGCCTTCAAACCGTCGCGTTTTATTATTTAAGGCGACTGTGGACTGTGCGACTGATATGCGACTTTTTTATAGCATAAAATAAATCTGTGAGTCTAGTGAAAAGGGGTACCAGTGACTTTTACCTTAAGGGACTTACAATAGAGCTCTTTAGTACTTAGTATACAATAAGTATGACTTGCCCTTTTCACTAGACTCACAAAATGTATGTGGCTATGGAAAATACGAACCACCAAGTTGACTAGAAGTTAATTTAATGGACTTATATATACTGTCACAATCACAAACAAAAGCCAGAAACCATACTTATTCGCAAATTTACTATGATAATAATTTTGCTTGCCTGCTTTCCACGCGCCCCCGCCCCGCCAGCACCCAACCCAAACTTCCAAACCTCTAAACATCTAAACTTCATTTAAACATCTTCACAAAATTTCACATTTATAATATCAGTGGCAACAGAAAGTTTTTGTTGGATTGCCTATTAGTCTATAACCCCTAATTGACCAATTATTGTCAATGGCGACACCGGGTCTATGTTTAGTTTGTCAGTGTCTTAACGTTGCTCATTCTCTTCATTTCTCGATCTATCTGACGTGGCTGTCTTGTTTGCCTCGAACAGTGTAATTAATAATTATTATCTATAGAATTTGTAGATAACTATTGTAAGGACTCATTGTACATATTCAATGTGTTACAAATCAATAAGCACCACACTCAAATCTTTTTTCAAGATCCCTTGTCAAGAATAGCTGTTCTACTGCAGATTCCACGCAGTTCAGCAGTTTTTGTATAAAAGTCGCACTGTGAACAGCCGGCCGTGCAGATCGTTTTTATTCCCCGCTCACGTCTCGCATAAAGCCGACCTGTTGAAGCGTGTTTATGTTTACGCATAATTATGGACAAGGCGCTCCTTTTTACTGTTCACAGATTTATGCCTTAACAAACGCACAATATAGGATATGGAGGTTATGTGTGTTATTATTCTGTAGGTGGTATACAGCGTATGTATTATTGTAGGCAGTGGCGAGCTCTTTAAAAACAAAAAGATACAGCCTACCCTCTAATTTCTACCGATATTAAGGGAAATTGGATAAAAATTAATAAGGTAAAAGTAAAAAAGTACTTTATGCCTCACCTGGCCATAAAGTGGCTTTTACCGCACCGCGAAAACGCCGCTTTCTGGCCAAGTGTCGACATAAAATTATGTCCCCGGTGCGGTAGTCCGTGTTCTAAGATCCGAATAGAACTAATTTATATTCTAACAAAAACATTACAACTCTAGTATTAGGGAATGGGACATTAATGAGCTTCACATTAAATCCGACCCTTTGACAAACAACTTAGACACAGAACAGCCCAAAGATTATATTCGTCCCTTGCGCATAATATGACGTTCTTCTACTAAAGACCCGAGTCGTTCCACCCTATCCTATCCCATGTAAATGTAAATCCCTCGTTATAATAGCTCCATGACCCTCTGCTTCCTACTGTCTGAAAGAGCCTATGTGCCATTGATTCTGCTGTATACAGAGTGGTTTTGTTGACGGTACAAATAAACCTAGGTACATCAGGACTGACTCACTCAACTATTACTAAATTCTCACATATTATTAAATTTCGCCACCCAAGGGTGGTAATAGCCAGCGACCAGAAAGAGCACGTTATGTTATGCGATAGAGAGAGATGGTTGGATGTGGGTGAGCTCCGCCCAGTCGTCCGAGCCGAAGGACAGTGTACACACAAATAATTTGGTAGAGTGGGGTTAGAATGTGTTAGAATTCGTTTGGTCTAAATCCACCTTTAGAGAGATAAGCTTCTGTACTTAGTACTAATACTATGTGCCTATATTTATTATTGTCACAAGCAAAAATAAAGTTTGTTTGTGTTAGTAAAGAAGGATATTGTTAAAAACAAACAATAAGTAATAAATCGATTTAATATTACCAAGGACCATTAAAACAAGAGGACTGTCATTCTCCATACTTTGGATCGTAACCCGACCGCTAGGGGATTTCCGAGCAAAAACTACATGGCGCTAAATAACTAAACATTTAAAGATGTTATAATTGAACAAAGAAACATAGTATACCTAGTAACAATTAGTTCGTAAACAGCTAATAATAAATAAATTCTAACATTTAAATACTGTATCACGTTTGCAAAGTTGAATAATTGTAAATAATATAATTATTTTACCAAGCTTATAGATGGCGTTGTAAATTCGGGGAACAGCTTTTTGTATGGAGAATGACAGTCCTCTTGTTTTAATGGTCCTTGATATTACCTATACCTTGGGAAATAAGTACATAATTATAATCATCCTACAGATGGAAATTAGGCCTCGCATACTTTCTATTTATTTACAAACTGGGGTTTTTCTTTCGTGTGCTACTTTTCTATGAATTCTCGAAAGAACTGAGTGTTTATAAACAATTCGTTATAAATATTTAAGTGCCATATTAGTGTTTTCCCTTGTAAAAAATGGCTAATTTTGCGCTTTCTTGCGAAATAAGTTTTTTTCTCGGGGATCAAACGTAAAATGGTACCGGTAGCTTTTCTATTGATTAACTGAGTACTTGAAAAAATGGTTTCGATGTATAAATAATTCACCTGTTAAAAGTTATCTCAAGGGACATGAAAAATGGCCCCTCTGGAGAATCACCTCATACCTGATTATTTTCCTTAATTAGTAGGTAATCAAAGTTTGTTTACTTTTAAAATAGAAACAGATCAAGTGCGAGTCGGACTCGCCCACCGAGGGTTCCGTACA
Source organism: Eudemis profundana (assembly GCA_947034925.1). Taxonomy (NCBI): domain Eukaryota; kingdom Metazoa; phylum Arthropoda; class Insecta; order Lepidoptera; family Tortricidae; genus Eudemis; species Eudemis profundana. Next base: position 18,673,017 of record OX344805.1, on the reverse strand, counting down.
AACTCATAAGTAGATACAAATGAATAGTTCAAGAAAAACTGTATGGCGGTTAGTTTAGTAGGAGCGTATGTGTTACGATTTTTGCAAATTTCTAATAAACGGTGCAAGTTAGGAAAACCGTTATATTTTTCCTGATATATTTAGGATGACTTTAATAATTGGTTATTATTACAGATTTTTCTGTTCAGTATCTTCGAAGATAGTAAGGGGGAATGGTATATTTTTGAACGTTTGGTCATAAATAAAAAAATACATGATTAACAAAAAAAAATTGCTTTGGAATCTACAAATTAAGTCCTTTCATTTGATACCCCATTTGATACAATAGCACAACTTAAAAATTTTGACCTCCCGTTACGGCCCCCTTTTTAAAAAAAGTAAAAAAGGTACAAGATTTTTTTAATGTCTAATAGGGTCCGGTTTGCGACTTTTAAAACTATTCCAAATTTCATATCGATAACAGCAGTAGTTCCTGAGATATCTGGCTGTGACTGACGGACAGACGGACAGACAGACAGAGTCGCTCCATAAGGGTTCCTTTTTTACCATTTTGGTACGGAACCCTAAAAATCATCCTGTAAAGGACATTTTGGAGTGCCTGTATACAAAATGGTCACTTTAATAGACAGTTAAGCTCGTTACGTCCTTTTGTGGACAGAGGACAGGATAGTGGCGCTAACCCTTGTGTAAGAGTGGATATTGTAAAGACGACTAAATCGAGCGAACTGCGCGTTTAACATAACGTCCAAGTTTAGGGCGGAGACCTTTACACTACACGACTTTTTTGTAAAACAGAAGTATAAATTTAGTAATATTATTAACGTTTTTTTACGTTCACTCGCGGTGAAATGTAAACAAGTAATATTCGATGGATAGACAGACCAGACCGTTGAATCCTCAGCCAACTGTGTGTTTTACTAACGAAATTTAATTTATTCAAACTTCAACGGTATACATTATTACAATGACTGATAATCGCGAAAACCGAAGAAACTTAATTTGTGAACTTTCTCAAAATCATTTTGTATTTTTTATAACCAAACTTTATTATCTTTTCTGGTGTATAAAATTACATTTTTTAGCAGTGAAGTAGCTAATACGCTTCTATGTAACGTTCGCGGTTAGGTTATGGTCGTGTTCACACTGCATCGTAGTCGTATCGTCACCACATCGTAATTGTGACGACCAGTTGGCGTAAGGAGTCGACCCTGTAGTTCAGCGAACTAGTTAACGCGTCCATATTCAGCGCTTACCAGTCTGTGGTTGTGTCGTCACCGTAGCGTGGTCGTGACGACACTAGTGCGCCGGATCAGTTGGCGTAATGAGCCGACCCTGTTGTTTAGTGACCTAGTTAACGCGCCCATATTCAGCCCTTAACAGTATGTGGTCGTGTCGTCACCACAGCGTGTTCGTGACGACACTATTGCGCCGGATCAGTTGGCGTAATGAGCCGACCCTGTTGTTTAGTGAACTAGTTAACGCGCCCACGGATATTCAGCCCTTACCAGTATGTGGTCGTGTCGTCACCGCAGCGTGGTCGTGACGACACTAGTGCGCCGGATCAGTTGGCGTAATGAGCCGACCCTGTTGTTTAGTGAACTAGTTAACGCGCCCATATTCAGCGCTCGCTAGATTACCCAGGGCGCTCGGTCTTGCTATTAAATAGACGTATGTCATAATACGTAGCTAAAAACGGAACCCACATAGCTACAGAGTAAGCAAAGTGGCAATCTACCGGGAAAGTTGCTCGAAGAACTGGTGGTCAATGTGGCGAAAAGATTATAAAATGAAGATAGTGGAAGATGTACTGATCGACTCTCACCCCCCACAGGATTTTGTTTTGACTGATAACCGGGTTAAGGTGATTCGGTGTTCCATAGCTAAACAGAAAGAATCGTTCCCTTCCATGGCATCAGGGTCATGTTAAAAATGATGCCCATAGTTTAGGGATTAATTTAACAAAATGTTAATGTTGTTACTTTATGTAACGATAATTATCATATAATTTATTTGGATAACTTTCGTTACACAAAAGTTCAAGATTCTCATTTTGTTCAATTAATCCTTAACTACGGATATCGTTTTATACCCATCAAGGTGTTCTACTTTAGAGCTTGACACCTTTTTTCTTGAAATAATATGTGAACTCTTTTGCGAGTAGCAACCATTTTGGCACATCATTATTTAACTGGGTTAATATTTTCATGTTCACATAAATTTCTCTTAAAAAAAATAATGTTAATGTTTCTGTTAAAATTATGAAATTTTTCGTCCAACACAAATTAATAACTCTAATCGGAAGTTCCAATCTGAAAGTCGTTCTTAACTAAGACTGGCTAATAACTATTTAAAACTGTAAGTATTTAAAAGTTTCCCCGTTAAACCGACAACAATCAGTCGAGTCGCGCGACGTCGCGTCATAATGAATAGTTAAAACCGCCAAGTTCTTGCGAATAGTCAAGTTATAAGCGAATAGCTACTTTTGAATCAGGAATTACGATATCCGTAGAAGAACCGAAGTAACAGACATAGCTCGTAGGATTCGGTTGAAGGGGCAGTGGGTAGGATATATATAGCCCGAAGAATGAGGAAAGAAAGTCTTGTGTCTTGTCAGTAGCAAATATGCATAGGCCAACGTAGTGTAGGACGCCCTACAGCTACTTAGATGGAGCGATGGCTGGCAGTGGTTGGAAACAAAAAAAATAAAGACCGAGTTCAGTGGCGTGCTATGGGCTCTCCTCCTATGTTCAGCAGTAGACAGAAGTGGTCAGATGATGATAACGATGATGAGAACTTCCCAACCCGCACTGGGCAGGCATCGGGATCGTCAGCGTTTCTCATCTGAGAGAAGGCCTGTGCCCAGCAGTGGGACGTATTAAGCTGATGATGATGCTTAATTACATTTTGTAATTAAGTTGAAAAATTACGTCTCGGTTAAAACTAGAACTTGTGTCTCTTTCGGCATTCCGAAAGAGACTAAGAGTATCGTTGAATGGGGGAACTTGAGACCAGCGGGGTAATTATAGACAATCGTTTTTACAAAGAACTACAGTATCGACAGCAGCACTTCTGAAATTGGGCAGTACTTTTCTTGTCTAATAATAAGTACCCCATGTGTCCTACTGGACGTAAAAAAAAATCGGCAAAATGTTCTAACTTTTGTGACTTACACCACGGACGAAGAAACCGTAGTCGCACTTCTTTCTTTGTTGCATTTGGAGTTAAAGCGAATTGTAACGTTTGCGCTGAGACTCGCTTATTAAATTACCAACTCTCATATTTGTTCGAAGAAACTCCGGTTCAATGTAAGGTAAAAGGTAAGGAAACTCAATGGTAAGATTGAAGAATTCTTCGAAGAGTCACAGTGTCTAGAAGGTGTCCATATTGCGTTGCTGAAAATATAACTGACTCGTATGTCCAACAATAAAACGTATACTCGTCTACTTTTTACTCCTTATAGTTGTTAGAATCTATAGTTAAAGTTGGTCGGGTTATCCGGGCCCACGGTGTATAAGCTGATGTTGACAAACATGGTAAATGAAATTGAGGTACCTAAACTCTCTCTCTTTTCTTAGTCGTACACTCTTGTCAGAGTGGTCGTGGCTGTTCGGACGTTATATCCCATGATCCTAATGAAATGAAGAAGCGTGAGAAAATTGACCGTTAAACTAGTAGTGTTTTGTGAGCTAGCTAGAATTTGCGAGTTTCTCAACCCCCATTGCTCCGCCATTTTGAAAAACTTTCGAAGACTGAATGGATAAATAAAGTCTATATAATTATTGAACTTACTCATAAAATTTCACCATAAACAGTTTAGAAATGCGGCCTGTAGAGGAGAACTACCGAACATCAGTAACACTCTCGTTCGATCAATTAAACGAGATATACTTCGAAGACAATTTATTCCGTTCGACATTACATACATTTCATATTTCAACATAATAAATTCATTAATCTATTTCCAAATCAAACTATATCGGCTTGTAACAACAGGGTGATTGGAGCGTGAAACCCACCTGAGTGTGATCACGCCCTTTCAGTGATTCATGCATAATCAAATGATTCCGTTTGAATTGGCACTGACTGAAGTCATTCCATGGCCAACCGACCGTGGAGGGCGGCGGCCGTGAAGCATTTGCTTGTGCTGTGCGGTAGCCTGGATTATATCTCCAGACTTTATAGGTTTTCAAGAGATTTGTTGGTCATACCATACCCGGTCGTATGGTTGTAACAGAGGTTAGTTGTCCCAGCGGCCATAAAATAATACTAAACAAAGGAAAAGCATCGATCGGTGTGAAAAAATCACAAGAGCCTATCGCTTTCCATACTTCAACAATCGATGTATTTATTTCTTTGTTTAGTACTATTTTATGGCTGCTGAGACAACCAACCTCTGTGACAATCAGTTGACAGGCACAGAATGAACAAAACGTGACAAATTCATCATTCTCTGTAAGTTATTAACGGCTGATTACTACTGTAAATATCAACCATTTGAATCAGCTTTTAAACAACCGCTAAAAGCTAATAAGGTCGTTTAAAAGGGTTTGAGTAACAGAATGTTAATTATGTTGTTTTGCGTAACGATATTTAACCATAAAATTTATATGGTTATCTGTCGTATTAATGTTTTGTTAAATTAAAGCCTTAATTAAGTATTTTTTGTTAGATGTTTAATAGGCTTATTGATTTAGCCTAAATATTTCTTCACAATTCAAAAAGAGTCTTCCATGCATCGTCCAGAACCTAGTTCGAGCATATACAATGAAGTTAGTGTTCAAATCCGTTATCATACCATTGTCACGCCCGAGAATTTCGCTTACTTTGAATATTTGAAATTAATTTAGTGTTAACTTCGAAGTAGTGTTAAAATGTCATTCGGATCCGTTGGAGTGAATTAATTTGAGAGCTAAGTTCGAAGTCTGCTAACACTATGAAATCTTCCAAATTTAATTTGATGACTGTTTTTTTTTTTATAAGAATTAACGTCTATTAAAGATTCTAAATGATATGCTGGAGGCAAAAATTGGGAAAATTATATGGCTTGGACAGGAAGTCATCTAATTTTTCAACCAATCGCATCATAACTAACGGTCAACCAACACGGCAATCAAGAGAGTAACTTATCTCAAATGAGCCATAAACATGGCACCAAGTCTAAGTAAGGTAACCAGGCACATGTAAGTATGCTGTTCCCAGAGTAAGCAATTACTATGGGGACAGGCTGATCGAAAAGCGCCTACCATATTTACTTAATTTATTTAAATTGATTAGGTACTGTCGAGGTATTTACCTACCTAGATACCGAATGAAGAATTGTAATATTGTACCTATATGTAGATAGACTCACGGATCCCACCGTCAAATTGTGAAAACAGTTTTGTGGGACGATGTACCTTTACTAATGTTTTTGTCATATGAATAAATATTATAAATAAAATAAATAATTATTTTTATACGCCTTCAAGGAGACTTGTGGTGCCATCTACCGTTATAAAGTCTTACTTTGTACAGCTTACTCACATCACAAGTCGGGCAAAACCACGCTTGACTATTAGGTCACGTTTACCTACTATAATCACAGAATAAGTATTTAATAAGTACGTACAGAGTTTTCTCTTTCTAACAAAACTGACGCTCGCGTCCGACCACTGGACGCAACGCACCGGATCCGACCGTCTCTCTCTATCGCATAACGCGTGATCTTTCTAGTTGCTGGCTAAGGGGCAAATTTTGGTACTGGCACACGGCGAAATCACGGACTGTGCCACTCCTGCTATGATCAAAGTCGGATTCACACAACCGTCTCTGTCTTGCCGGGACAGCGAGCTAACCACTACACCACCTGGCCACTTATTATTTTTGCTAGTTATCGTAGTGTCCCACTGCTGGGCAAATGCCTCCTCCCTTGATTTCCAATCGTCCCGGCTCCGAGCAATTTCTGGTCAGCCGTTAAGGTCGTCCCGCCATCTTCGCCGCGGCCTACCACGTCGTCGCCACCCGTCTTGCGGCCCCCACGCCGTGGCTAGTTTCGCCCACCTCTGTGGATGCATGCAGCAGACGTGACCGGCCCAGTCCCGCTTCAACCTAGCGGTCTTGGCCACTTATTAGCCACGTATAATTCTAAGTATTTGGAATATTTCCATTAAGTATATCTCAAACATTTAAAAAATGTAAGTTATGTTCCATGCCAAAACAGAGGGCCGTCTTCACGTACCCTTCTAAAGTCTGTTTTTTTATTTTGGAAGACAAATATGACAGTTACAAATGTCAAACATAAAAATAATGTGACCAGCTTTTAAGAAACAGTGTTGTCCTTTGTTTCGGTTCGTGGTGTAATTATTAATAACCGATATAATAAAAATTACTATTTAGGTTAAAACATATTTTTAGGTACCTACTTATCGAAAATTATTTACATACAATAACTACATTTGTATTCAACCTTTAACCTACTATTGGATAATTAGTGTCTACGTATGTGATTCCGTTGCTTGAAATTGTAACGCAGAGAAATAAAGCGGGTTTGGCGTATTTTCAGCTTTGTAAGGTAAGTAATGAATGAGTTTCGAATCAAATAAAATGTACCTTTAAATAGTACCTAGAAAATATGGTGTATTTACCAATATTCTATATCTCCAAAAGGGTTGAATTTTTACCCGAAGTATAATTTTGGAACTTTGCGGATTATGCACTCATTGTGTTACAGACACTTTAATATCAATAAACATAAGTACCTACCTAAATTTTTATCGGTAAGTACCGGTTATATCACATCACTATTTATGAGTTGTAAAAGACAGGCAACACATGAAATGTCATTTTTGTCCTCGAAAATAAAAAACAGACTTTAGCATTGTTTTGGGAGGCAGAGGTCATCCCAACCAGACCCATTACCGTCCCAAAGCCCACAGATAGTATATCATGCATCCGGCAGAGAGACGTGAATTAATTGATGCGCCTCAAGACGCTAATGAAGCCCCATTGTTACAACATTCATCACTGAACATGTGTAGCCAGGCGCCAGGGTCGACGAAGTTTGGAGGAGGCAAAGGCTGTTTAAAACGCATTGTAATAGGCTACTTGACAGGTTTCTGAAAAGTCAATCCGACTGTTTAATGATGTCTATTGAGCACTCAGAAAGTTGTAATTTTTAATTCTTTTGTGTATTTTTTCCGAAAAAAGGAAATAAAAATGCACTTTTAAAATTAGCCGCCAAAACGGTTTCTCGGACAATATGGCGTCTATGACGACACATGATAGTAAACCGAAAAATGTCAACGAAGATCGCATAACGTTCTACCTTTAAAAATAGGATTGACAGATGCTGTCGATGCTGTTTACTATGGTGTGACGTCATCGGCCAATCCAAACCGTTTTCAATAAAATGGCGACAGATAAAAAATTATCAATTTTCATCCGAGTTTTATAAATAAATTATCCATTTATTTTTAGTAATATTGACGTAAATTGATTTTAATACTTATAATTAATACATATATCCATAATTCTTCCATTATTTTTCACACTGTCAAGTAGCCTATTTAAACGGATAAAATCGCGTACAGCTCGCGGCACAAATGTCTAGGCACGGTATACGGTAGTTTTTTTTAACCGACTTCCAAAAGAAGGACGGTTCTCAATTCGTCTGTATGTTTTTTTTTTTTTTTTCTTTTTTATTTTTTTTTTGTGTGTTTGTTCACCGATTACTTGAAGACGGCTGGACCGATTTGGAAAATTCTTTTTTTGTTTGAAAGGGTAGACTTCCGAGGTGGTCCCATTGCAACCAAATCAGGATCTGATGATTGGATCTTGGAGAAAACGAGGGAACTCCTCAAATATTATAGGCATACATATAGCGATTTCGGTATTTTTCGTAATTTCTCGTCCATTTCTTATTAGCATCAAGTTTCTAGTGTTAACCGACTTCAAAAAAAGAGTAAATTTGTACCTAGGTTTCTTCCCCGATTACTTGAAGATGGCTGAACCTATTTAGAAAATTCTTTTTTTGTTTTAAAGGGTATACCTTCGAGGTGGTTCCATTGCAACCAAATCAGGATCTGATGATGGGATCTTGGAGAAATCGAGGGAACTCTTCAAATATCATAGGCTCACATATAGCGATTTTGGCATTTTTCTTAGTTTCTCGTGCATTTCTTATTAGAAATAAGTTTTCGGTCTTAACTGACTTCAAAACAAAGAGCAATTTTTATGTAGGTTTGTTCCCAGATTACGGCTATTTGATTGAAAACGGCTAGACCGATTTGGAAAATTTTTCTTTTAAGTAAATAGACTTAAGTCTATTTGGTTCAAACAATATTATCCAGCGCCACTAAAAATTTAAAAATAAAGTAAATTTTTAAAACAAAAAATAATCTTTCTACAAAAGGTACATTGGAGCGCGCATGTGTGCGCGCCGTGTACGCACGCACCACAGACAAGGATTTGAGCATGCGCGAGCATGCCACAGTATGGCGTTCACTAACACAGACGCGCGTCGTGCGTCTGTGTAAATACGTGTCGCGCGCTCCTAAACGGCCGAAGTCGTACTACCTGGTTGTCTTTATACTTTGGTCTAGGTAACTTTAATGGCGCAGAAGCATAATATAAGTAATCGTAGGGACCACAGAAATATATCAAGATAGAAAGAGAGAGTATATGTATCTCACGTGCTAAAAAAGAAGGGCCAGGGACCTTCTTTGCTCGCCGTCAACTTCAGTTACCGTCAACATTATTATCAGATTTAAAAAAAATTATATTAATGGTATAATTAATTGTTCAAATACCACCAAAGGAAATCAAAAATACAATGCAGTCACTTACATATACTTTATTGCACACCAAAAAAATAATTACAATGCAAACTCATACAAAAATAGTGGTAAATAGTAGGTGGTCTTATCGCTAAGAGTTCTTGCGAAAAAAAATTGGTTTCCATCACTAAGGGCCGATACAGACGGACTGCAACCCAACTGCAACTCCCTACGATTTGAATGGGAACTGCATCACAACTGCGCAGTCGGCGTGCAGTTGTGATGCAGTTCCCATACAAATCGTAGGGAGTTGCAGTTGGGTTGCAGTCCGTCTGTATCGGCCCTTAATGACACTGTTGACGTAAAAAGTCAACCGCAAAATCTTACACGATTGTAATAGTACAACGTACAGACGTTTATGAGTTTTGAGAACCAAAGTTACCGACATAGTTACTCGAGCAAGCAATCTGAAGTGGCAGTGGGCTGGCCACATCTGCCGCAGAACTGACTATCGCTGGAGCAAGAGAGTACTGCAGTGGAGACCGCGTACAGGTAAACGCAGTGTGGGACGCCCCCCGGCTAGATGGAGCGACGATCTGCGCAGGGCGGCTAGCAGCAACTGTATGAGTATAGCTGATGATCGAGCAAAGTGGCGCGTCTTGGGAGAGGCCTACGTCCAGCAGTGTGCCGCAGGCTGATGATGATGATGATGACAGAAGTTTATCTTTAAAACAAAACTAACGTTCGGGTCCGACCACCAGACGAAACATCATGTTACTTTCATATAGTAGTAATTATTGTATTGACGCTTCAATTTACTTTAGCAAATTTTAAAATGCGTTCCGTCCCAGCCCGGTCAGTGAGAATCGTATATAAGACCTCCAAGGAGACACAATCTACAGTTATGAAGCTACGACCACACAGAGGAGATTATTTGTAGCTTAATGTATTCTACAAACAGTGTTATCGCGCGCTAATGTCCCGTATGTCTGTACGTCCCGTATATATGCAATATAAAAGATATATGCCATATATGCGACTCGGCGTGTCATGTAATTTCTTGATAAAGGATCCTGGTGATTTATACTGCTTACGCATAATTACTTCGGCTCTGTTTCATTGTGTTACGACAAATTGTGTTCTGTTCACATTCGGCGGAAAATTCAAAGACAAGCAATATATCATGCTTTTACCTGACTTTGAAAATTTAAGTGTAATGAATGGATTGATATATCGATGGGTGAAGGCAGGCGTACGTACTTCGCGATTTCGCCGCGCGGCTACTATAGAGAGAGGCTGCCCCTGTCGGTCACCGTTCGTGTTGGCGGTAACTTGTTTAAGTAGTTACGGCTGCACATAACAAAAATCACACAGGTGAGTGTCACCAACGAAGTTGCCAAGCTTGTTTATTTTATTTATTTTTACCACTGTATACAACGTGTCCCAAAACTCAACGATAAGCCGGCACCAGAGGATGGAGCTACTTATGATTAGTCGAGAAAAAATAAGGAAAAAAATATATCTCAATTATTGAGATATTTTTTTTTCCGTATTTTTTCTCGACTAATCATAAAAAATAAGGAAAAAAATATATCTCAATAATTGAGATATATTTTTTTCCTTATTTTTTCTCGACTAATCATAAGTAGCTCCATCCTCTGGTGCCGGCTTATCGTTGAGTTTTGGGACACGTTGTATATTGTGCTGCTGTCATAAATAAATGCATTTTCTTTCTTTCTTTCTTTCTTTCCAAGCTAAACAATTTTTTCCCTTCTGGAGGGGCTTAGCCAGGGAACAGGAAGAGTTATGCGAGAAAGAGACGATTGAATTCGATGAGTTCAGTCCGCTGGTCGGATCCGAGCGTGAGCTATGTTAGAAAGAGAAACTTCCTTACCTACGTAATACTATTACTTATTATGTGGTGAAGGCTATTTGTATTTGCTACGTGGCTTAACACAATTAGACTTATCGCTATGAAGATAGATATGTATATCGATACCTTTAGACTCAAAGGGCGTAAACGCCGTAGGTTCTAATGGCGTTTTCGCCCTTTGAGTCTAAAGGTATCGATATGTGAATTATCGAGAGCTTGGAATTGCATTTGTAGTGGTTGTATCATTCGCAGTGGAGAATAATTTAAGTATTTCTTTTAATTTAAATATTATTTAGAATTTGACACTGAGATTATTTTGGTGTTACTTCTTCAATATAATAAACCTCTTTTTATGTTGCTGCAAATCAATTCTCTGCTCTCGGTGGAGTATTTCAAAAGGGGAATAATAGGTTTTTTTAACGCTTTAAGTGCCACCGACCTTGCATAATGCGTGCTCTTTTTGGTCCCTGGATAAGCCCCTGGCGGCAAAATTTGGTACAGTAGCCGCGTGTCGAAATCGCGGAGTGAGCCTGGTGCTACGGACTACGGCGTAGCACACGTAGCGATGCTTGGTAGTGAATGTGGGTCATTGTCAGTTTTAGGTTCGCGTCTTTCCGGTAGATATTATGTGGATTTAAGGATTCCAGGGACTAATTTTCTATGACAATATAGTACATTACACAACTAGGATGGTAATACAAAGAAAGCCCGAGAGCGCAGATGTTTGCGGCCCGAGCTGCAAGCGAGGGACGTAAATATGCGAACGAGGATTTTCTTTATTACCTCCCGTGTTGTATACATCATTTTATGTTTACACTTGGCCAGAAAGCCACTTTATGGCCAGGTGTGGCATAAAAGAACTTTCCCTCTTCCATAAACCGATGTAATTGCAACATGACCTGGATTCATACAAGCTTTAACTTTTGAACACCGGAGGGACGACTTTTATTTTTTTGAACTGACAATGACCCGTGTGGTAAAGGGTTGGCAACACGCACGTAATGCCCCTAGCGTTGCAAGCATCCATAGGCTAAGGTGACTGTTTACGGTCAGGCAGTACGTTTGCTTGCCACTTTATTAGTACCTATATAAGAAGATATAATCCTCTGTGTGCAATCACACTATATCCCACTAATATTATAAATGCGAAAGTTTGTGAAGATATTTGGATGTTTGGATGTTTGTTACCTTATAACGGGGTAACAACTGGATGAATCAAGCTGAAATTTGGCATGCAAGTAGACCAAGTCCTGGATTGAAACATAGGATACATTATATGCCGGTAAAGAGTTCCTTTAGGACAATAACGGGAACAACGCGGGCGAAGCCGCGGGAAAATGCTAGTAATATTATAAATGTGAAAGTTTGTGAAGTTGTTTGGAGGTTTGGATGATTGGATGTTACGATATTTGTTACTGAATAACACAGCAACAAATGAATGGATTGAGATGAAATTAGGCATACACGTAGACCATGTCCTGGATTGAAATAAAGGATACTTTATATCCCGGTAAAGTGTTCCCTTGGGATAGTAACGGGAAATAACGCAGGTGAAGCCGCGGGTTAGTGCTAGTATTATATAGGACCACGTCAAGACTATAAAAAAACAATCATCACCATCATCATCGAAACAAACAGTGATGGCATTAAAACCACACCAATTATAGCTCGGCGAATCGGCGAATTACGAACGTCGGCGACCGACGGAGGCAGCCTCCATCGGTCACCGTTAGTGTTGGCGGTAATTTGTGTAAGTAGTTACGGCTGCACATAACAAAAACCACACATGGGAGTGTCACCAACGAAGTTGCCAAGCTATAGGAAACCGACACTCCATCGGAAAATCTCGAGAAAGTCTGTTGATTAATTAATTAAAATAGTTGCAACCCATTTTGAAACATCAAGCAAGCTTCCAAAGCAACATAATTAAAACATTATAATTAGTCAGTTGAAAATGGCTACCCCGTCCCCGTCCTAAATTATTTATATTTGATTTTAATGCATCAGCCGAGTCAAAGCTCCCAACTAATTTACAAACGTTCCTTCATCCGATTCTCAAACCGAGGCCACTCAAACTTAACTTGTTCTTAAACAAACATTCTAAAGTCGCTTAAAAATCTTAAAAACGCCCTTACTCCCTTAACATAACGTCTAAAGACATCAAAATGAGTTTCAACATTTAGGTGGCCCAGAATCTCACTTTCGTGCAAGTTTGCGAGGAACTTTCTGGAAGTTTAATGACTAATTATGCTCCTCTCGATCTCTGACCCCCCTCCCTGAAACTCAATCGCGGATTAAGAAATGGAAAATTTTAATTCGTTTGGAATCTCGAGGTCCGAAATTGGCGAAATTAGTTTTTGTTTGAGTTGCGAGATTGCTCAAGTGAGTTTCGGCCATTTTTTACCGGTTTTGATTAAAAGTTGCTTGAAACTGTTTTTTACACATGGCACAAGGGGTATTAACGAAATTTTCAAGCAGTCTTGATTATTAACATTTGCAACCCGCAGAAGTCCCAAAAAGGACAGAAACATTCAATCGGTCATTGATATCACACATATTTATTTTATGCCACACCTGGCCATATTAAAGAGGCTTTTCCCGCACGCTACGCGTACGGCAAAAGCCGCTTTCTGGCCAAGTGTAGACATAAAATGATGTACACAACACGGGAGGTAATAAAGAAAGCCCTTCGATCGCATATTTACGTCCCTCGCTTGCAGCTCGGGCCGTAAACATCTGCGATCTCGGCCTTTCTTTGTTTTACCACCCTAGTTGTGTAATATACTACTTATTATCGTTATCAATGGACATACATTTCGTCTATAAAAAGTGGGTAGTGGTGTAGCGGGATTTTAGTTGTTTAACTACCAAACTAAGTAGCGGCTCATACAAGACACCTTTGTCCCAATTTTATCAATATACATAGTGTAGTTTTTGAGTAAAATGCCTGTGACATACGTGCAGACGGACAGACGGACGAACGGACGGACATGACGAAACTATATCGGTTCCGTTTTTACCATTTTGGCTACGGAATCCTTAAAATATTGAACACGTATTTCTTCTTTTATCAATCAAACAAAAAATTACAAAGATAAAATTCATTAAAGTACAGGAGTGAGGGATCGTAACGTAGGGTCAGGGAGGGTACAGTTGCTCGGAGGGAACAGTCGCTCGAATGCACTATGCTGGAAAGGGAAAGAGCTTTATACCTGTCCTCTACGTCAATGAGAAGCATTCGACATGCGATTGTGTACGAACTAGTCCGCGAGCCGATTCCCATTTTTAGGGTTCCGTAGCCAAAATGGCTAAAAAGGAACCCTTATAGTTTCGTCATGTCCGTCCGTCCGTCCGTCCGTCCGTCCGTTCGTCCGTATGTCACAGGCATTTTACTCAAAAACTACTAGACCTATACTGATGAAATTTGGAATATAGATGTCTTGTAGATGCTGCAACTAAGTTTGGTAGTTAAATAATAAAAATAAAAAAATCTAGGGGGGGCACTCCATACATGTAACAGAATCTAAAAAAAATTTTTTTCACAAAATGTCAACGTGTGGTACATAGTTCGACAGCTCTTTTAAAAACATTTTAAGGTTCTTAAGTAATGTTTTTGATTAAGTGAACACCTTTGGAAATAATCGCTCCGAAAGTTGTGAAAATTGTGTCCCCCCCCCCCTCTATCTTCTAAACCGTGAGTCCGAAAAATATAAAAAAATTACAAAGATAACGCTCAATTAATACTTTCAACGAAAATTATTTTCAACAAGATCGGATTAGCCGTTTTTGAGTTATTTGCCGATAAACTGCGCTTCGCAACAAAAGGACGTAATTGCTATGAAGATACGCTCTTTTGTTGTTGTACTTTTTTACGTCGTATTTTTTACCTTATGGCTATGGAACCCTACACTGAGCATGGTCCGACATGCTCTTGGCCAGTTTTATTTAAAAAAAGGTCTTTATCCCTTTTTCGGTGAAAGCAATTGGAAATCTATATAATATACTACATATAAAACTTAAATAATGAACGCTGCTTAGCGCTTACACAAAATATTTCCGGCACTTATACTTTTCATGTTATAGCCCGTTGAAAAAATCCTAGCGACTGTACCCTCCCTGACCCTAATTACGTGGTAAAAAGTGTAGCATGGCGTGACCTCACGCGGAACTATAGCGGGCATCTTCATAATTAATACGTGTCAATACTTATTGATAATCTAACTGACGGATTTTGTGAAACTTTAAGCCTATTGTAATAATAAGCTTACAGAGGGCTGAAAACCACTGATAACACTTTTTAAAGCTGAAATAATTTGTGAAAAGTCTGTAAATATTGTTATTATCATCTTCTAGAAAATATCAAAAAGCGTCCACCGTTAACGCCTTATCGCACTTGCGATTTGCGGACGAGTTAAGCTCCGTTTCCACCGGAGCTGTGCGAGGTAGCTAAGCGGTGTGCGATAAAAAAATCCACCAATCAACGTGCCTAGCCTCACTCAGCGCGGCCCGGCATTGGTGGAATTTTTCCTCGCACACCGCTTAGCTACCTCGCACAGCTCCGGTGGAAACGCAGCCTTAGAAGCGAAATTCCATACTTCAGCGAAGTGCTCGGGTTTTGTATGGAAACTCGCCCGCAAACCGCAAGGTGATAAGGCCCTTAGACTGTGCGTTATCTGTTAAGTACTATATTCAGTACTAGGAAATGCCCGAAATCCCTAACTTTGACCCCGGAGGTGTCATGAGTTGAATGTTTCTTTTTTGCACTGTCGTAGTCGGGCAAAAAGTATCCTATATTTTAACGAGAGTTGTAATTTAACTTTACATCCAATTTTGGTCAGGTAACTTTTGTGTGATGCGCATAATAACAATACCTCTACGCGTTCCCGAGATAAAAGATCTTGACAGACGGACAGACAACAAAAGTGATCTGATAAGGGTTCTGTTTTTTGTTTTGAGGTACCTACGGAATCCAAGAAAACAGACAAACCGGCGAACAAACTTTTTATTCACGTTTTATTACTTATATTTAACGACCCCCGATCACTTTTTGAAAAAAAAAAAATGTTTTATGGCTAACATACGTTTGCTTGCTACGATTGTCGTACATATAAATGGAAAGTGAAATAGATATAAATAAATGAGTATTGATATCATCATATTCATCATATCATTGATCAAAACTGATAATGATAATCATCCTAATAACAAATACGTCAATTAGGGTAATAATATTTATGATAAGCCAAGCGATGTTTATTTACCTAAGTACTAGAATTCTCATTTTTGCGATGTAATAAAGTAAGAAAATTCTATATGATTATCAGGCATCGGATAGTCCTGCGCCTATTTACCTAAACTTCGGCGTCGTCGTAGGTATTTGAATGGTATGGAGGCGGACTCAATTTATTTTTTTACTTTTGTTAGTAAATTTACCGGGATTTTGGAAATTATTTACAAATATCTCAAACTTGTCCTTAGAGTGAAATGTATTTAGTAAACCGAATAAATTACTGAATTCATTAATACTGCTACAGTTACTTCATGTGGCAAGCGCATACATCAACTTGAGTGCTTACAAAACTAACCTAAAAAAAGTAAAACCTAAACATTTTTGCGATATATTACATTCTCGTAACGTTTTATGCAATCCCGGAATCCCGGAACTTATATTATTTAAAAATATATTTTTAAGAAGCCGACTCCATACTTGCTTAGTTTTTCCGGGCATTCGCCAACTTTAGGTAAATAGGCGCAGGAATATCCGATGCCTGATGATTATTTCAATGTGCTAAATTCTTAACATCGAATAGGTACAACCGTTTACTGTAGTAAGTATAAATAACTTTGTTTGCCTTTGAGAAAATATTAAATTATGAAGAGGATAGGAATGTGGACTGGATTTCAAGTTTAATGATGCTTCAATCCTCGCTAGAGAGAAGCGCTATTTTCCAAGGATACTTCGCGAGGCTATTGAAATCATCAGGCAACACTGATTTTTAATTTGTAGTTTTTAAAGCCGATCGTACCGAGCTTTGAAAACGCCCCAAAACAGACACATTATGTGACGTCATCATGTGTCTTCGCTGTACTAAGTCTGTATGAAAAAAATAGCAATTTTTCATTTTGGGCATGAAAAAGTGCGTATAAGCACATAGTTGAAATATATTTATTTTTTCAGTTGTCATTTAAGCACTCCGAAATTAACTCTTATTTTTCTTAAAACGATAAAAAATATCGAATTATTTTAAAACGTGCTCGCAAATCTTTTATAAATATTTTTTATTTATTTCTTCTGTGCTATAATAATTTAGTATTTTCTAATCTATATGGCTGTAAAATTCAACGTTAATCCGCACCCCCTTCTTTGTAATGAAACATTATATAAACCTTTTGGTCGATAAAACATTTGAGTCCTAAACAATATCTGAAAGATTCAATGTCAAAAATGAGCACATTGAAATAATAGGCCAGTTTTCTTATAGATCAAATCATTTGACACTTCATAAAAAGTACCTGATTTGATTTGATAGGAAATAACCCTATATTGAATAATTCTCCATAGACAGATATTTTGAAATGAAAGCATATTATTAGACGAGACTGTATCTATAGATCCCAGCAACCCTCTTTGCGCTCCACCGACTATCACGCACGACCTGATTCGCTTACTTGGTAAGTATTTATGATATATGTAAGTATATTATACAAGGTGTCTCGTGAGGAACTCCTTATGACCTCAGGAATGCGTGGTTAAAATCTTATGGGTTCCTCACGAAACGCCTTTTATAATAAAATCGTAGAATGAACGTGTTTGTACTTTAAAGACTTTTCCAAAAAAGTAACGTAAGGACACAATTTGTTCCTGAGTCATGGATGTTTTTTATTTTTTTTTATTTAAGAAGTATGTATATCGTCGTCTAGTACCCATACTATGGGTCCCACAGTAGGGACAAGCATTGCTTAGTTTGGGATTAGCTTGTTCTGGGGAGTGTTAAAAATAAGTACCTAATAAAACAGTTTTTGGCTGTTTGTCCGTTTGTTTGTTCATGCGCGGATAGCGCAAAATCTGCTGGACTTTCCATGAAATTTACGAGTGCATTATTAGTTATTTATTTTTTACCTGGTAAGGGCGAAGCAAAAAGGTACATTAGTACATAATTTTACATCTCCCCCAGGCCAGACGTAATAGTACATTGTGTATCAAGGGCGGTAAGTAAGGAATTACAAACTCGTGTTATTAAAGCCCTTGGCTTCGCCTCGGCCTTGTAATAAACACTCGTTTGTAATTCCTTTACCGCCCGTGGCACACACAATGTTTTTCATTACACTTGTGAGGAAATCTTATTAAAATAACCTTACTTAACCTAAATAAAATTGTAAAACAGACAGTGACATTAGTGACATAGGGTATATCCATAGACAATGCGAATGTCAAGTCACGTTCGGAAACCATAGCGATAAAGACCTTAAACTGTTCATTTAACATTTAATAAATGTTACAGAAATATGTGTTTACATGTATTTGCAATAACAGTTTTCTTTAAATAAATATTTCAGTGATAAAAGTTAAAAAAGTAAGTTGGCGTTTCCTTTGAATATGACAAATAAGAGTAAAACAGAACCAGCGTTTCAAATTTAAAAAGAAAGCCATTACGCCCTTGGGCGTAATAGATCATTTACGGCCCGCAGAACCTACGTGTAATGACACCATTTTCGAGCAAGTGTGATGAAAAAATAGTTAATGCCACACCTGGCCATAAAGTGACTTTTACTGCACGCTACGCATATGGAAAAAGCCGCTTTCTGGCCAAGTGTAGACATAAAATGATGTGCACAACACGGGCGGTAATAAAGAAAGCCCTCGATCGCATATTTACACCCCTCGCTTGTAGCTCGAGCCCCAAACATCTGCAATCTCGGTTTTTTTTCCACCCTAGTTGTGTAATGTACTATATATAACTGATTTGACCTCCGCGATCAAAGTTATATCATCTAGTGCGGCCATTATTATTGAAGGGATGCTTACAATGTTTTGTTTACAACATAACTGTAATTTTTTTGCAAATACAACTTATTGGTCTCATCGTGTTAGTCCTTGAAGGCGCTACAGTTGCAGAAAAAAAATTGTCCTATGATGGTCCCGATTATCCAAAATTCACTTCTTATACCTTTAAAATGACGATGGTGAAGATAAAATCTTAAAATGTAGAATTTATATAGGTAAACTAGAGAATTAAATTATCATTACAATAAACTAAATTTGCCAATTAAACCTGAATCTATCAAAATGTCTATGTCGCAGCCAACTGGTTTAGTTAGCCGTTTGGTTAACTGCCTGGACTTTTTTCAGTGTCCAATTCTCCGCTCCGTAGTTGAATACCGTGGACTGGGGTTACTCTGATTCACGGGGTAACATTACGTACATTTGATTTTGAACACGTTTATTAAGTATTTTTATTGAGGTAGCCTACCTTAATAATAAATTGTTCTGAATGCATTCAAAAACCAACTTCTTATAGTTGAAAAATCCATGATCTATGTTACCCCGTGAATCAGAGTAGCCCCTCCCCAGTCTACCGTAATGGAGAAGACTAAAATCTTTATTAGTTTAAATTTGATTTTGCGTGAGATGTGGCGATTCCTCGCCAGAGTCGGTGGACAGACGACCTCGTGAGGGTAGCAGAGAGTCAGTACTCTCCACACTCCCACTGCTGTTCAGCAGGACCGCACTCTATGACGATCTATGGGAGAGGCCTATGTCCAGCAGTGGACGTCAGTGGCTGATAGACAGATAGTGGTGATTCCTCCATATCGTTTGCAGCTGGGACATTGTACTTTTGTCCAATTTCATGCGTCTCCTAATTTCCACTGTGTTAAACTACAAACATGTGTTTCTGTCATCCGGCCGGAAAGCGTCCCCTTGCCGAAACGAAGATGGCGCTTTCTGGCTCCCGTCGAACAGAAAAATAGTATACCTACAAACCTTGGCCAGTAAACAAGAAAGTCTGGCTGTCGTCCTCGGCTTCGCCTCGGCCGAATTACATGTGATCTGAGACATTTTTTACTTTACTGGCCTCGGTATGTAATATACATATATTACCTATATTATATATGCCACGAGCGATGTCGCAGAGAGTGGCAGAGTAATATCCAACGCTGGCATACGTCGACGTATGCACTGCTCACACAGCTAGCGTTAAATTGCGTTGGAAATTGCATTCTTAAGCTAAAAGAAGATACGTACACACTGCTGTTTGAACTAAGTAACGTCTTGTCTCTATCGCACTGACCAAGTGTGAGGAGGACAGCGGATAGCAGAATATTTTACAGACTTTCAAAAAATACTAAGTTTTCAACGTCACTGTTTTAAATGACTTCTGAGATTCAGTTCAACGAAACCTTTCTCTATGAATCTTTTTTGTTAATTTTAGTAATGATAACAGTTTGGTCAATAACTGACATAATAGGTAAATGAAGAAATATAACCCTTTTTCTCCCCTTGATTTTCATGTCTGGATTACCTCGCGTGCTAAAAAGAAGTGAAAGCAACCTACTTTGCACGCTGTTAACTTCAGTTGCCGTATATATTATCGTCAGATTTGAAAATCTGATAATATTGGTATAATTAATTGTTCAAATACCACCAAATGAAATGAAAAATGTATGTTTTCCATAACTAAATTACACTTTTGGCGTCAAACGCCAAGCGAAAAACGTCACACCCATACAAATCGACGAAATACTTCCTATCTCGATATATTTCTGTGGTTGTGTGTGTGTGAGAAGAGAGGCACAGTGGGTCAGTGGTTGCTCACTCGCCTCATTTAGAACCACTCTTCAACAATGCTGTCGTAATATTTATTGTTTCGTTTTATTAAAACATATAAGACACGACAATTTCTTTAAGACCATACTGGAAGGAAAGATAGAGGGAAAAAGAGGTAGAAGAAGACCTAGACGCAGTAACATGGACCAAGTGAAGGAAAAAGTTGATGTCGTGTCTTATCAAAATGTCAAGAAGCTGGCGTACGCCAGGCAAGATTGGAAGCTACTCCAGCGACAAGAGTGTAACTCTTAAATTAATGATGATTTATTAAAACAGTAACGTTGATCACAATAATCATGCCCGTTTATATTTTGATACTCATTTGTGAAGGTGGTCAAGAAATCGCTCCACTCGTAATTCTTGCACCGAGTTCTCCGTCCGTACCGAAAGACAGATGGGCAGAGATTACCCCGTGACACGGGGTCAGTGGTTGCTCACCCGCCCCATTTGTAACCACTCGTTCAGCCCATTCCCGGAATGGGTGGTGTCTTTATTTATAACTAGAAGGCCCCGAGTAATTGAGCGTGCTTTAAAAAGGGTAAATTATCTTAGTTTTAGTTATCTTGGGCTGAAAGGGGCTGGATTTATGATCTTGGTTTTAGGGGATTACTTACCAAACGATTTACCAGTTTAGTAACCGGCCTCAATAGTCTGACCTCTGTTGAAGTGATCTGCGTTTAGAGACTTACTTCTTTGGAGTAAAAGCGCAGATAAAACGGGTGGTATTATTTTCTATTTTCTCTATCACTTAATGGAATTCAGAGACTGGAGTTTAATATCGCATATATAACTGATGGAAACGATTATAAATGTTTTTATTATGGATTAAATGTGTAATTTTATCAACACACATATCATTATAATGCGCACAAAAATCGCAAATTACGACCAGCATAAAGATAAAATGATTTGTTAGAACACTTGCACTTGGAACAAAACGTTTATGTATGAAAATGTTATTATTGCTTCATAATAACATCGAATGCGGTTTATGACATTTATATTTCGAACATCTCTGAAAAACCAAAAAAATATGATTTGACCTCAATTCTAATATCAGTCGAAATGACGTTCGAAATTAAATGTCAATTGCCGACAATTTTGACAAATCTCGCACGTTACTTGATATTGAATGATATGATAGTCGAGGTCGAATATTTTCTCCCTGAATAAAAAAAACTACTGCTTTCAGCCATGCGTGCAAAAAGTTTTTGTTTGCCGCCGTTTGATAATTTTAATTTATGATTTTTTAACACATAATAGAGAATTTATAATATGTGTGTAGAATAATTAGGCATTTAACCACTCGTGTGACGTTATTAAATCAACTCTCGTATTCCTGCCTTTCATAATGTAACAGCCGCATAAATGACTTATTGAAGTGAAAATTGAAAAATTACATGCTTTCGACTCCCGAAAAGGCGTAAGCATGGAGCGATCTCTTCTCAGTCGTTTCGCTCTTGGCAGAGCGGTCATGATCACACTGGAAGCACATCGGTGGTAGAGGCGGACACAGCTTTTCCCACGATCTTCCGCCATCTCTCGCTGTTGGCACTTGGTCAGTCCAGCGCATAGGTGACCTGCCGCGATCTGGACATGGAGCGATAGATGACGACATTTGATGTTGTTCGGTTCCCGGGAATATTCCCCACTTACATGGGGAATGTTCCTCGGAACGGCACATCTGTAGACACGAGTGGCCTTGGCGGATTCGACGACTTACGCCGAGGCATTAAAATATTTATTTTCCGCTTCTAAACAAAAAAATTTAGATTTCATTAGCAAATGTTTGTTGATACCTACGTTCTCCCTGTATGGTTGACATGCCTTCATTGTGGCTGACAAATGATCTGGCGATCACATTGCCTAACACTTTTGCGATTCGCGGGCGAGAAGCGGAGTTCCACACAAATGTCGTTCGCGGTGAACTCGGCGCGACTGGTTTTGTATGTAATCACGCCCTCAAATCGCAAGTGTGATAAGGCCCTAAAATACAGCAGTTTTGTTATAGTTACCCAGTGTAAGTCCGATTCTCAGTTTGAATTTTTCCTGTAAATCTTTATATCAATGACAATCAGAACACGCTTGTTGTGCCTTTACATTTATGTCCGTTCCGAAAAAATACTCATGCTCAAATCAAATAATTTATTTTGCAAGTAGGCCCAAGGGCTCTTTTACAGATCTGACTCTACTAGCGGTTCGAAAAATAACCTTCTGGTGAGAAGAAGTGCTTCAAGAAACTCGCCAATTTCTCTTTAAAAACAGAGGCATTACAACAATTGTGACATAAATATATACATATATTTCATTAATAAAATGAAACAAGCATACCCCTGCGTTTTTTTACAGTCTTTGGATCCATTACATTACAATAAACAAACTACTGTCTGGTCTCTAAGCGTCAAGACAAGAAAAAAAAAAAAAAAAAATATATTATATATATATATATATATATATACGAAAGTTAATGGAAATTTCAGGAGTCTCGGTTGTCAAAACATTGTGTTATGGAGCTAAAAAAGAACCCCAAGTGGCAAAATACAAAATGATAAACGAATGTTTCGAGAAAAAGACTACCTATTTGCTTTTAGCTCATGCAAAAGCTCTAAATATAATGAGAAGTTTCGACTGGTAGAAACCAATAAGTATAAGATGATGAATCAACTCACAAGATTTTATTATCGCAGTAGATCTTGAATTTTGCGGGCGCCTGCGTTATGAAATCGCTTCTGGAAACGAAAGTTTCCTACTTCACTTCAGGAACTTTTCAACCAAGATTTGCTATAACTATGTAGTTCTAGAGTATTAAAGATTTTGAACGGCGAGTTGGTAAGTTGTATTCAACAATGGAAACAATTCAAAATAACTCAAGAATGATAGTAAGGTATTACTGAAAAATTTAAGTCAAATTTTATACATTTTGTTATATATAGAAGCACTTTGGATATAGTGGTCTGTACAACATTATAAATAGTGGATCTGTGAGCTGTAGAATCCGTCGATCTCCAAGGCTCCACCGTTTTGATAAATTTCCAAAAACTGAACCGACAAAGAAATCATTTTAATTATAGAACCTGCTCACAGAATTTCACGCCAAACGGTTGAGAAATGCAATCTGTAGAGGAAACAGCCAGACACAAGGACAGACGTCTGTCTGTCCTTATGTCCGGCTGCAAGTAAGTAGTGACCGTCGCATAGACTAGACATACGAAGGTCGGTGATGCTGGTTTGATAAATGTTAAAAAACTCAAAGTCAAATTCGTGTTTTTAAACAAGTATATACATTCATTATTATAACATAACGGGACTTAATCGCGTAAAAACATGATATTACCTCGACTTGTTATAATGAGTGAAAATCGTGAAAGTTTAAATCAATATTAAGTATATACATTGTATTCCTTATCCGATAATTTCAAGTGGTGTGAAATTATTCCAGTGGCTCTAAAACAAATACATGACACCATCTGTAATGATATCAAATGTGAAGAGATGAAAAGGAATTGAATATCAAGATCGCGCGATACGAGTAAATTACTCTTAGAGGCTACACACCAGAGATACGAGTATGGTTAGCAGATCTGACGAGTATGGTTAATTTGGGGAGAATCATAATGACTAAGTCAGAAGCCGGCGGATATTTGTGATCTTCGTTACGGCGAAATAAGCATGGTAAACCATAATAATAATGATAAACATAAACGTTTTGTAATTTAATTTATTTGTCATCGATACGTGTACCATAATTCTAAAGAGTCAAAATCACGAACGCAATTCTCCTGAATTTAATTATTCTAAAACCCGTGTTATGAATACCTCGGAATTTGTGAGTATCCGCGTATGGCACATTTTTTTAAAGAATTTGATGTCGTGGTAATCGTTTCTATTTTTGTGTGGATAAAATATCCTAATAAAAAACCTTTTAATGTGACTAATTCTACCACTGCACCAAACAATTATAGGAAAATCTGTAATTTGTAATATAAATAATGAAATGCGTTGTCACTAAGTAAATATATAAGTAAGATTCTAGAAATTAGCTTTTATTTTACTTTTGGATTTTATTAATTTCTAAATATTATTTTACAATTTTTCTCGTTCTCATATGATAGTTTGGTGTCTATCATCACTAAAGTTGCTTTTTTAGTGAGAAACCAACACGATGATACAGGTTCGTAGCGCTCTTACAAAATTAGCTCCATGCTAAAATCTATAAAACCTTAACCAAATCATCCTTGAGATCCCTCTAAAAATTTGCCGCGAACACGCACAATCAAATGGAGCACTTACTCATTCCACGGCCCTTATCTGCGATGCAGACAAATCGATCCGCAATGATTAGATTATGACATATTGAAATAGACGCGTTTTGCTATCGGTTAAACAGTTCAAAACCTCACGTGAAAAGAAACGCACGTTATATTTTTAATATTTTGAAAATCGAACGTCGACATGGCGCCGTGGATGGAACTCCCGTTCGATATAGAAAACGTTACGCCGGAGGAAGACAAACTTATTAAGAAGTGCCTTTTAGGTTCGTTTTTCAGTGACAGTGTTGTGATTTATGTGTGTGTATGAGTGTGTATATTTAGGTAAAGTTAAAATTAGGTAAATATGAAGATTCTCCAATATACAGAACAGAAATATACAAAAGATAACGCTAATCACCCCAAAACGTATTGTTATTTTTATCTTTCCATTTCGAAGTTAAACGTTGAAGTAATAATATGTATTTATAAAGAAATGAATTCGTGAAAGTCAAATTTTACTTAGACTAAATAAAAACATTGAAGCCTGTATAGCAATACAGGTTCATTAATTCAAGCCCAATTTACACTTTACAGTGACATACTGAAAGTAAAATAGTTCAGGTAGATAATTTTGATGTTTAAGATATTTGAATTTACTAGACAGTGTAATACAAAGAAATACTATTCAAATAAGTCTAAAACAATAAATATATACGTAATTTAATTATTTAACATAATTTTTAATTCAGCAATATTAGATATTTGGGTAGGTAATCTAGCCCAATAAAAAGTTGTATATGATGATGCCATATGTGTCATAAAGTCAGAAGTATATTTAGAAAAAAAAACATTAGTAAATAAAAAAATGTGAATTCAGTTTCACATAACCACAGAGATTGAAATAATATAGTACGCCTACTTACCGTAGTACAGCTGACAACATGCTCGTAAATGATTACGTCAAGGATTAGAGATAAAATGATAATAAACCTAGACTTTCCCTTTACTTTGCTACAATATAGTTATTTTAGTCACGCTCAGCATACTTTCATTTATTGTAATGAGATATTGAAATGTATGTTTATCAGGATACAATGTTACTTCGGGTGATATTGAGAGTCAAATCCAAACAGACGCCCATCTTCAGTTTTAAGTACTTTATGCCACACCTGGCCATAAAGTGGCTTTTTTGCGCGTACGGAAAAAGCCGCTTTCTGGCCAAGTGTAGACATAAAATTATGTACACAACACGGGAGGTAATAAGATGGACACAGAGAAAAGATAGATGGCCAAAGGCGCTCGTTTATATATTACTGATTTAACAAATGAAGGGAACTGAGGGGCCGCACGTAAGCGTTTAAGGGTTATTTATGTTAAAGAAGAAAGACACTTCAGGAGAATAATGTGAAGGCACAGATAATCGCCAATGAAATGTCATCTAGTGAGCTAGTATTTAAATAAACGCTGTTTGCCTAATATATTCCTAGAAGACAAAACGTGTCAAGGGTTTCGAAATTGCCTTTAACATTACAAACAGTTTTAAAACAGATTAAATAAAAATGTTTACTAATGATTGAAATTACAAATTCTAAAGTTCTTTCTAAACTAAAGTCTAAAGTCTCTAGAAATAATGAATCGAAATGGCCTGCAAATCCTGAATCATCTATACTTCCTTTCATATATATAATATATTATGAATGTGAAAATTTGTGAAGATGATTTGATACTTGGAGGTTTGGATGGTTGTTTGTTACTAAATACTACGGTAACAATGGAATGGATGAAGATTAAATTTGGCATTCAAAAGTCTGGGATTGAATTATAGGATACTTTATATCCCAGTAAAGATTTCGTCCACAATAAAAATGGTTTTTACAGAATTTCAATATTGCGGTAGGTACTTTTCTAACCAAGTGTTAAAGGGTCCAACACGTTTTGAGTGTGTACAATCTTTTAGAGTTATCAGTTAGCTTTGATACCGATATAACTGTCAAAGATGTGAAATGAGATACGGATTATTATGGCAGAATCAAGAATCAAGAGTGCTCTAACGTTTTTAGAATTGTCTGTTTTTGAAATAAGAGGAGTAAAGTACTATCAAAACTAATAAATGTGTTTATTGATGAAGAGAACGAAGCTGCGCACAAAAAACTCAATTCTGATAGTCATCTCAATTCGTATTTTTTTTTTAGTTTGCCCGTACAATAGGAAATCTTCTTCTGCAAATAAGCTTCAAGGCGTTATTTGTGATTTAGTTATAATAATTATTGTACGTAAATATACGTGCATTTTTAAGATTAGTTCAATATACAGTGTGTAAGTCTAATACGGGCGAATCTCTTAACGGTGGTTAGTATAGGACAAAGTAAAGGTAATTAGATAACATTTACTTAAAGTTGCAACAATAATTTTGTCCATACAAAATAATTCAGCCCGCAATGTAATGCAAACACACTCCCGTTAAACGCTCATTGACAGTTACGTTGACATTTCGGTACCGCAACCATGTTTACAGTACATTGCTGCTGAGATATTTAAAAAATATTAATTATGGGGTCGTAATGAACTGCAATTTAAAAAAACCTTTTACGTCATGATTACACTAATGAATACTATGTCCGATTTAATTTATCGCCCGTATTAGACTTACACGCTGTATATTATTATTTTTTGTACGTTCCTCTCATTGGGGTCATCCACAGTCCCCGCCCCCCTCCCCATGTCACACTTTTTCCTGACCTTGTTAGTATAGGCTGTCACATTTGGCTAGACCCCCCCCCCCCCCCTTACCCCATGGGTGTGACGTACTATATGGATGACCCCATAGCAACAAACACGACATGAATAAATACGTCCAAGTGAAGATAAGGTCTAGATTGAACCTTGAACAACGCTGTTTACTAGTCATATAATATAACGCAAGAGTTAAATAGATAAAGATAGATGTATATCGTCGCTGGAAAGCAATAATGCTGTAACCCTCAAAAAGTAAACTTTTCACTAGAGCCAAAAAACGTTTGCACTTTTTTTAGAAAAATTCATAACTCTCAAACAAAAAGAGATTATTAAACCCCCTTTGGTAGACTCGTTGTAAAAGATGTATAGTCGAAAAACGGTTACTTTCCGAAATATTAATTATTTTTTAAATTAAAACTCCCAAAGTGGCTAGTAGAAATCATAATAGAAATTAAAAAGTTAATATATCTATATACAATGTATGGCCTGTAACCGGCGCTAATAATTAAAACGAAGATTGTACTCCTCAAACTGAACAACATTTGTTCAGCCACATTTAAAAGTAACTTATGTTTTAATTTTTAGTACACTTTAAAGTTTATTTGTAGCCGCAATGTATTGCGATGATTTTTATGTTTGTAGCGTGACAAGCGACATCAAGTCAAGTAGACTGATGTTAACGTACATTGAAAATACTATTTAATTTGTATGAAAAAGATTAAATCTTAAGATTATGGCGCCGTTTAGTCAAAATGCTAGGCAGTTAACCAAATGGCTAATTAAACCAGTTGGCTACGGCATATATATTATGTACTATAAATTTGCCCCATTTCGCTTTCTTGTGATACAATCTACGTTTGAACCTCAGATAGCTTGATTGCATGTCGTATGTAAAATTGGATTAAGATAGATTGAATTGTTTTAAATTAAGTATTAAAAAGATAAGGATAACGCTCTATAATTGAGTGATCCGATCCGACATAGTAGTCAGTATACGTGCACTAAGGACTTGACAATGAATGGACTTGAAATACTATAACAATAACAATTTACGTAAAATAGTTCCGTACTAATATTATTAATGTGAAAGTTTGTGACGATGTTTAGAGGTTTGGATATTTGTTACTAAATAACGCGGTACAAAATTTGGAAACCGATTCTTAACTAGATTCAAACATAGGATATGTTATAACTTAGTAAAGTGGTGATTTGTGTCAATTATATAAAAAACGCGTGCAAAGCCTCAGGTAAATAGTACAGACCAATTACAATTTAGTGTGTATTCAATTCTAGTAGTTACATTAACATAGGAATAAGTTTCAAACTCAAATATTTTTAATTAAACCATACGTTAAAAGCGCAAAAGATAAATAAACCTGTATCTTATTTAAGTACAATAGCACCAAAGGCATTTACTCATTTTATCGAAAATTAATCATATTATAGATATTTAGATAATAGTTGTGATAAAATAATTAGGTTCTACACGTAAGTCCTTAACATTTTATTATCGATAGTGCACATCTATCGACAACTTCTAGGATGGCATTCCTAACAGTTAATGAAGTGAATCTTACATGGATCTCCTTCAAGATGGTCTAACAACCTGATAAGAGTGATTAGGGTCGCCCGGAAGTCAATGGGACTTTCGTCTTTCCATGTTTATTATCAGAGCCATGTTGATGCCGCAATGATATCGTTGAGCATAATCTTCTAGATAATCTCACGACTTTGTTAAGGTCGCCGGAGGCAAACAACGTGCGACTGTCCGCTGAGGAAGTCTGCGTTTAGCGTTAGCGTGGACGTTTCTGTATTGAAATGATAAACAAATTTTCACTTTTGGACTTTTACTTTTCAGGATACACCAAGCCCTTCGTGAAGTGTGGAAAGAATGGCTTTATTATGCCCGGTGCTTTCAAGAAACACGCTGAAGAGATCTATAACCTAGAAGTCAGGTCTGATGATGTGTGGGTCGTCACATTCCCAAGATCAGGTGAGATTTAGAAAAAGTTACAGTTTCTCCTAAATAACTCTTTTGATGTAGGTAGCAGTAGCGTGGCGTCTATAGAACTCGATTCCTACCGGCTTGCCTTATATTACGCATTTGAGCATCTTATTCTACAGCTCTTAAGAAAAATGTACGCCAAATCTGCACCGGCTTGCCCGAGGATATCTTTTACGCCACGCCACTGGTAGGTAGGTAAGTAGTAGGACTCTAGATTTGGGAAGCGTGCATTACATCCGGAGATAACATCAAAATATAACTGGTATTTAAGTCACTGCAAGCTGTAAGAGAGATCCCACACTAGCGTCTTTCTAGCATGAGAAGAAGACGGTCTTCAGCGCTGGCATCGCGGCGCCATTGCGCCAGCGTTGCGTCGACGCTGCGCGGTCGTAGACAAAACGACGGCGCGCGGCGCTTGAAAGTCGATATAGTGTCTCTATAAGGCATTATTGGGGCAGAAAATCCCATTTCCTAGCTAAGGAAAGACGTGAAATCGTGAACACACCACGGGCGGTAGTATAGAAAGTCCCACTAATCTTATAAGTTCAAAGTTACCATTAAAATTAAATTCAATCGTTTAGATTCAGTTGTTTATTTATTACAAACAATATAAGTTCTGGCATGACGCGATATTATCATTTGTGGACCAATTTTTATTAAATACTTCGGTGTCTGTTAGTATGTTTACTTGAGCAATTAATTCAAAATAAAACAAAGAAAGAGCGGCAATGCAACCATGCCCCGGTAACTCAATAGAAAAAAAGTGAACCGCTTTGCTTTGATTGCCATCTACCTTACATTACACGTACCACTTGGCCTTCTTTTAATATACGTAATGATGTGAATGTAATTAAATAAACAAAATATATACCAGATAATACATATAAAAATCGTGTGAATATAAAAATATATTTAAATTTAAATTTCAATTGATTAAAATTAACCACTCATGATATTATTTATTGTTTGTTACATGGCAACAATAGTCTGTCAAGGCGGTGCTGGCTGGTTGGCCATAACATTCCCAAAAAAAAAGAAATCGGTGCTGGTTGACATCAATCAAATAAAAAATGTCGGGAAATTCGTCAAGTGCAGTATTTTCCATTATTTATTTCATTTCAACGTCGAGTTCAGCATTAATTCCCCCGTTGTATGTGCTGTTACCCTTCTGCTGTGTTAAGTTTTGTTATAAACAAAATGTCGGTCAGAATTTTCTGACTACCCGGCCGCAAAGTTCGTGACGGAGAAGGTAATTATAATGTTCTGGGTTTTTTTATCAAAGTGGTCTACTATAATTTAGACACGGAAATCACGGAATTGAAATCGCCTATAAATATCCAACAAAGTGAACCTTTTACCAATTCTATAATAAATGTTTCGTGGTACTAAATAGGTTTGCGTATTTCGGAGTTGATATCATCTTTAATACTTTTTCTTTTTCAGGGATCCAATTGCATAGATTTCGGAATCCTGCTAGCAATCCAGAAAAATTTAAAATATCGAAGCACAGTTGTGGATGTGACTTTTAAGGGAAAGATGATAAGTACATTTTCTTGTGAATTTAAAAACGAATGCGAAGATAAATTCACCTTTGAAATAAGTAGGTATAAGTAAAACTAGAAAACGGAAACTGGTATTTTTATTTACACTGCTCCTTAGTAATCCTCTTTCAAACTATGCAGTGTGGCACGTCTTAGAAGTTACGTAGAAATAAGTTTTTAGTTTAGGTCACTAAATTTAAATTAATTTGCTTTATTGGGCGCATTTAATTTAAACTTGGTGATTGTAATTAGAAACTTATTTCAACGTAACTTCTAAGATGTGTCATACCATGCCAAACTATAATTGCCTATATATACGTAGCTATATATATGTGTGTATGCGTGTGTGTATGTGTGTGGGTGTGGGTGTATATGTGTGTGTAGATTTGTTGACGTGTAATAAAGGATAGATGGCAGCACAAGTACGATGATTAGAAATTTGGCCGAGTTGCCTGTCTATAACCTAGTATAATATTGTAGTCTTTGAATGCAACCATTATTTCATTGTACGGGGATTATTTTTTATTTCGTAACCTTATCTTCTCTGGTCAATTTACGATTAATGAGTACATTCATATCATCATTTTGCAACGATTCTTTATGTAAAAGTCACTGACTCTTTAAAATTGTATTTTATTAGAAGAGAAAAATGGAAAAATTTATGTCTCGAGGAGTTGATGGCGTAGTTGGTAGCGCGCCTGTGTTGGCTCGGATAACCGTAGGAGATGCAGGTTCGAATCCTGCCCGAAACATATAATTTTTCAATTTTTGTCTCCTAATAAAATATTTAGAATTCGTTGGCAGTCGTTAATACTACAGTAAAAAAACTTTAAAATTGATTTATAAGTTTATTTTTTGATTTTCCAATCAAACAATGACACTGACACTCCATCATTTTTATTTTACGATTCTTAAGACAATGACAACGAAACATTAGACGTAATTAGGAGTGACTCGCTCCGCGATATCACCGCGTGGCCTTAAAGCCCCTGTTGGGGGCTTCAGCCAGCGACCAGAAAGAGCACGCGTTAGTACGCGTTATGCGATAGAGACAGACGGTCGGATGCGGTGCGCTCCGCCCGAAGGTTGGACCCGAATGACAGTTTTGTTAGAGAGAAGCTTCTGTACGAAGTAGGTACTAATACTTCGCACCGTTAGAATGAAAACGATCTAATTCAAAGATTTCAACAATAGGGATGACGACTGGGTTAAAAATATATTATTCTATTTAGTCCGTCAGTTAGATTATGGAAAAATATGGGACGCGTATTTTTTGGTTTATCAAAATATTAATAATCGAATAAGTTATAGATCATCAAATTTCATGTGGGGGCTTGTGACGTCACTCCTAGGTGAAAATTGTACCAAGGAGTGACGTCACTAAAAACTTCTAAGCACCTTATCCTCGTCATTTTTTGTTTGTCAAACAAAAGAAAAAATACGTGTACAATATTTTGTCATAATCTAACTGACTGACTAAACAGTTTTTTTAGTCGTCTAGCCCATTGAATTAGGTCGCTTTCATTCTAACGGTGTGACTTATTCTGTGACGTAACCTACTGTAGTCAAAGCCGGACTCGGCTGACTGGTAGTGGCCGAGCGGTGTAATGGCTAGCACCACAGAAATATATCGAGGTGTGTATGTACCTCGCGTGCTAAAAATAAATGGCGACGACCTTATATATTATTATCAGATTTGGAAATCATGGATAATAATGGTTTATCTAATTGTTCAAATACCACCAAATGATGAAATGGAAAATTTATGTTTTCCATCACTAAATTACACTTTTGGCGCCAAACGACAAGCGAAAAACGTTACACGCTTGGTTCACATACAAAACAACGAACTGTTTCCTTCTATTTCTGTGGCTAGCACGTTGTCCCGGCAAAACAGGGACGCTGACCCACTCGGAGTGTCGCCTGTGTATTCCGAAAATCGTTTTTTCCAAGTTGCTGATTCAATGTTTTAAGTCAACAGTAGCGTGGCGTCCAAAGAACTAGATTCCTACCGGCTTGCCTAATAGAGCATGTGAGAACCTTATTCTACAGCTCTTAAGGAAAATGTACGCCAAATCTGCACCGGCTTGCCCAAGGATATCTTTTACGCCACGCCGCTGTAAGTCAATATTTTTTTAGAGAGTATTATAACTACTTTTTTTACATTGCACTTAAAAAACCTTATAGTCTAGGTTACGTTAGTAACTTTACCAAGTTACGTGGTTCAATGCAGTTATTAAATACAACAACGGTTTACCGTGTGGTGATAAAATTCAGTACGGCTAAAAGTTGATAAAGCCTCCGTTTATCTTTTAGTCATTAAGCCCAGATAGTATTTCTATCGATATATCGTAAAACAACTGATAAATTGCTGAGCCATTGACGTGAAAGGAGATTAGTCAGAGTATGATACATTTTGTTTTCGCTTTGATATATTCTGACCCGCTTTCATATATACTAGTCTTCTTTTCAGTCGTCACTCTTTTGCAAAGTGGGAGAGGTTATGGGTGGTTCGATCCAGCGGTACTCGCTGTTTTCGCAATGTTTCTCCATCTCTCTCTGTTAGTGGCATTTGCGTGACATAGAAGCATTTTTAGTGGGTATCATTTAATCGATCAGCAAAATATTCATATTTTGGTCAGCAGAAATATGTATTTGGTCAGCCAAAATAGCTAGTTGGTAAGCAACTTATGGTAAGCAAACATTTATAAATCAGGCTGCAATTAATGATATACTGATCTGCTTTAAATTATTTTGGTCAGCAAATTAAATATTTGAGCTGCATTAAGCGATCTACGGTAAATCAAATTTTGGTAAGCAATCAGTAGGTAAGCAAAATATTTCATTTTGTTCATCAAAAAAAAGGGGGCAATAAAACCTAACTGGGCGCAACTATTCTGCCGCCAATCGTGTGCGCATTTTGTCATTCGGTAATTGTCAGCTGTCAAGTAGCAGGTGTCACTGTGATATATACAGGGTGTCACTGTGTTATATACAGGGTGTAACTGTGATAGATACAGGATGTAACTGTGATATATACAGGGTGTCACTGTGATAGATACAGAGTGATACTGTGATATATACAGGGTGTCACTGTGATAGATACAGGACAGGATGTCACTGTGATATATACAGGGTGTCACTGTGATATATACAGGGTGTCACTGTAATGTATACAGGGTGTCACTCTAAAAACGAAACAGCTCCCAAAAATAGGTAGGTTAGGGTTATTTTTTTTTTGATGACCCTAAAACGAAACGGCTCCCAAAAATAGGTAGGTTAGGGTTATTTTGTTATATACAGGGGTATATAACACAATGGCACCCTGTATATATCACAATGACATTCTGTTTATATCACAGTAACATCCTGTATACATTACAGTGACACCCTGTATACATATAACACAGTGACACCCTGTATATATCACAGTGACATCCTGTATCTATCACACTGACACCCTGTATACATTACAGTGACACCCTGTATATAACACAGTGACACCCTGTATATATCACAGTGACATCCTGTATCTATCACAGTGACATCCTGTATATAACACAGTGACACCCTGTATATATCACAGTGACACCCAGTATATATCACAGTGACACCCTGTATATCTCAATTAAACTCTCTGCTGACCAATTGTAAAATCTTGCTACCCAAGTAATTATTTTGCAGCTCGACTGTTTATTAGGCAACCAAATGATTAAAAAAGCAGATTAATATTGGTTAAAATGTTAACCGTTTTTAAACTGTTTGCTGAACAAGAGTTGCCGCTCGATTTTATTTATTGCCAGCCAAATCTTTGTATGCTGCCCAAATGATTTAACTGCTTATTTTTTTTTGCGGATCAATTTTAATAACGGCTGACCAAAAATTTACTTTCCATTTTTAGTCGGCCGGCTGCTTGTACTTACGAGCCCGCATGCACACATCAACTAGTTTTTTCCTACTACCCGCAGCGCGCACACATTGACCTGACCAACCACCGTTAAGTTAGCCGGCGGACTATTGATGCTTTAGTTCTTTGTTAGCGATGCTCCGTCCGGCTACTTATTTTAAAGTCCTTGGGTATAGCCATCTTGTCGGGGATCATCGACACGGCCGCTTGCCTTCCGTTCGACCTTGTGTCACCAGTAAGGCTTACAATACTTGTATGGCCAAGACCGGGATCCCGATATTAGTTATACAAAAAATATCGGTATTACAATACCGATATTTTAGCCCGAATCACCAGACTATCCAACGAGTGAAAACAATAGACGAATTACTAGTAATCCGTCCCAAACGCGACCTTTCGACTCCGGGCCAAAAAACAAACAACCATAGAACCGGACTGATTTCACAAGTTCTCCACCGCAAGCAATTACGCTGAAGTTAGCAATATAATGCGTATATTTATTTTTTGTAAGAGCATTGTCAAAAGTCTGGTTATATTAGCTAATCTGTGATAGACCGCTGACGCACGCCCCTTGTCAACCCACACATTTCACCCACTTTACTTGCTCGATCAGTAACCTCACGTTTCGTCACGTTTTATTGGTGTGGTCAATAAACAGAAGTCTTTCTGTTCCTTGAACTAGTTTATCTAAATAGATGAACTAGTTCAAGGAATAGACAGACTTTTTTTAGATCAGACAATCTCAAATAATGGCCATTATCACGAGGAAAATTCTTGAGAGTCTCAATCCCTACTCCCCACTCTTAAAAATTTAATTGATGACCTCAGTTCATGATTGAAAAGGAATTTAAAAGTTTATTCATTTATTTTTAGGAACAACATGGACACAGGAAATGGTCTGGCTTATTCAAAATGATCTGGACTACAAGAGAGCTAAAGAGACTCCTCTCCATGAACGATTCCCTATGTTGGAGTGAGTTTTTTTATTCAATGCTACTTAGTATATTTTCGCTTCAACAAATCGCATACACGTTGTGATCTAAGTATCTACAAACAAGGGATCATTCAACAATTACGTGATCACCGGAGGGGGGGGGGGGGGGGTCGGGTGCTTGTATATACATTGGATTATTTGGGGGAGGGGGGGGGGGGGGGGAGCATCCATGATTACGTCATCATTTTATAATTTGTTAGCTAAAGAAATTTTCTAAAAAATTAAAAAGGTGTAGAACTTGCTAGAAATACTTTTAATTAGAAAAGTAATCAAATTACTTTAGTCATCCATCAGAGAACATTATTGTAAAGCCAATTTAAATTTGAATTTTTCATCCTTAGATGGCTCCTTTCTGTATGACTGGATTAGCTTTATTTCTGTGATTCTTTCACATTTTTTTTTCGATTCGCTTCGTCTCCCCACTCTAACACGAGTACATAACTATAACTCTATTTACCATGTGTGATGTGCCACCAAAGTTTAATTATTAAAATAAAAATATTATATGGTACTTAATTGTTACACCTTTAAAAAGTTTAATTATGTTGATTTTTTTGTATTTGAGTATAGTACGTAAAAATATAAAATAATTTCAGCAAAAAATATGGTTTAATTTCTTCTGTGTCCTATATTCTCCGCTAGGCAATAGTGCCGAATATTCGGCATTTTTTGCCGACTAGTCGCCGACTAATCGGCCGACTACAAATGATGCCGAATAGTCGGTGTTCCCGACTAGTCGGCCCATCTCTAGTTCTTACCTTTTGCATTTTGCCAAATGACACACCCTCTTTCCAAATGTAGGTAATTTAAGACCCATAGAAACATGACATACGTGTCAGTGCTAATAAACAGCAAACATTTTAAGCACGGACGAAGATTAGTAATCAAGGCGAGGGGGGGGGGGGGGTTAAAACAAAAGATTACGCTGTGATCACATAGGGGGGGGGGGGGGGGTTAAAAAAACGGCCAAAAATGATCACGTAATTGTTGAACGATCCCCAATCTGACCTACTTGTCACATTTCAATTCTGCCGTCCACAAACTAAAAGGCCGCTACTTTGTATGAAAATTCATACAAATTAGCGGCCTTTTAGTTTGAGGACGGCAGAATTGTGGTGGTTCCTAATGCCATTTTTCTATTTAGTAAAATATTTAGAAAAAATAAGTTCCTGTGAGCTTCCATCGTCCCAACGTTGTCTTCTGTTTTTTTGTTACGGCATCTATGAGCGTATCATTTTTAAAAATAGTACGTCTTCCTTTTACAGAATCACAACTCAAATACCGGAAATTGCTTACGAATTTATTAAAGCAAATTTTATGAACATAGGAACCTTTCAAGGATTGAACAAAGCCGCCCTTACGCCAAGCTGGCAGCAGCTCAAAAACGCACCGTCCCCTCGCTTCATCAAGACTCATCTACCATTATCACTCTTGCCTCCGAAGTTATTGAAGACTGCAAAAGTTATTTACGTAGCTAGAGATCCTCGCGATGTGGCAGTATCTTATTATTATCTGCACAAACTAACGATGAAAAGCATGATAAGGATATCGTTTTCTACTTTCTGGGAGACGTATAAAAGAGATTTGCGTAAGTATCAACTTAAATGTGACGATTGACGACTTGTATTATTTATGCTTGTGTTTGTTCGATTTGTTCAAATCCTGGTGTCATGCTTCCCAGCAGAACCACCTTGGCTTTGATGAATTTAAACATGCAGAGCGACTTCAAATTGGTAATACAAGACACTTGATTATTGCTCAGTTAATGCCATGTAGTGTAACACATTAACCCCTATGTTAAAATTTAATTATTTAATTTTTGCTAATTTTCTAACAAAACAAATAATTAAAGTCCTAAAGTGTGGTTACACTCCATTAAATACCTACCTAAGTGTCATACCTTAGCACCTTATTTTCTTTGACAACTGACAATTACTAATCAAAGCACGTTTTCTTCATAAATATTGTAGCATGTGACGGATAACCAAAGAGGAAAGTGTTCATTTGAAAATCTTTAAACCTCTTTGTTTATTATTATGGTAGGATAACCATGTTAAGACAATAAAATTGGGATAAATAAATAATTAAAAAAACATACTTCTGATTCTTTTAAAAGTATGAGACTTAATTGAGGGGCTAAGTTTAGGGGATATGTATGTAAAACATTCATTTTGTATTACCAATCCGAAGTCACCCTGTATAGGAAAATTTCTATATAAAATCTACATAATTCTAGTAGCAATAAAAAAAATCTATGTCAATATTATAGTTTAGCCGTAAATTTGAATGCAGAGTGGTCCTGCTGTGAAGCATCCCCCCAGCAGAAGTACCATGATATTTCGATAACTACTCATAATATACGCATACGTATGGTATCAAAAAAATCTATAGAAATTCTATATTAACTTAGTAATCTCGGTTTCTAATTACATTTTGAATATAGGTACGATTTTTTTTTAGCGCAACAAACTGCCTGCTGGACGTACGAAGGAAGATATTATAAACTCACCTTACGAGAAAGTGTGTTGAACATATTGCTTTTGATTTTATCCTATATAAACGCCGAATAATGTATCTCCATGTTTATTTTAAAATAAAATCATACGAGACGTAACATTTCTTGCTATTATCTTTACTTCAGGCGCTAAAAAACAGATGGCGACGTAACTTCGTGTATTAAAAAAAATGAAAAACTGAGGGTGCTAAGTTAATATAGAATTTATTCATTCGTATTCACACGTATGCCTATATTATGAGTAGTTATCGAAATATCATGATGGTTCTGCTGGGGAGATGCTGCCCTGCAATCTTTACATCGAAACTATTAACATAGATTTTTTTTGTTGGTACTAAAATTATATAGGTTTTATATAGAAATTTTCCTATTTATGTATAAATTCAGTTTCACGTTCCGATCATATTTTAAGAATCCATTATCAAATTATCTTTATTTCAAAACCTAACTTTTCAGCCATATTCAAAGCCAGCCTAAAGATTTTTTCCGTATTACTTTTTATAGGAGTTATAACTATCATGACATCTGAGATGTTAATTAGAGTCATAATATTTATAATATACTTTCTAGTTCCTTGGACACCTATCATTGCTCACACAAACGAGGCATGGACGCAGCGATATGAACCCAATCTCCATTTTGTATTTTATGAAGATATGATTAAGGTTCGTATATTATAACCAATGATTTCAAAAGTAAGGATAGGCCCATCCGAACAGTTCGGAACTATTTTTCCCGTAACAAAAAATGCAGCTATAAAGACCAGCTGCGCAGTGCACGCGCCGCGTGTCGCACTGCCGGCTGGTACTGATTTGGCGGTATTTTTACCACCAAAGCGTTGGAACCGTCTGCGCGCTCGCTTAGCCCTGTCCTTTCAATGATTATAACTGTTTTTGTATGGTTTGTGTAATATTATTACTTACAGTAAGTAATTAACAAAAAAATTGGTAGACACAAATCCAAATATTGAGCTCAAAATGATGAAGAATAAAATAATATTTCAAGCACATCAAACAGTTGTGAAAGTTAATTGAACAACTTTCACAACTGTTTGATGTGCTTGAAATATTTACTAGAAATGTTTTAATTCTTCCGAAGTTATGTTTACAACAATTTAGACTAAGTACGATATATTTTTATTATTACAATTATTTTGTAGGATTTGAAAAAGGAAGTCCTTAGCATGTGCAAATTCCTGGGTAAAGAATATTCGGAAAAAGAGATCGAATACCTCTCAAGCTACCTCACCTTCGACAGCCTGAAGAAGAAC
Organism: Eudemis profundana; assembly: GCA_947034925.1. Lineage (NCBI taxonomy): Eukaryota > Metazoa > Arthropoda > Insecta > Lepidoptera > Tortricidae > Eudemis > Eudemis profundana. The sequence continues at coordinate 18,633,347 of OX344805.1, read as the reverse complement.
AAGGCAGTCAATAACACTACCAGCGTAAATGGGGTGCAGTTCCTACGAAAAGGTATTAACAAAATACTTATTGAAAAAATAATTCTGCAAGCATGAACAGAAACTACAAACACAATTAAGAAATTTCGTTCAGTATACTAGGTAAAATTTTAAAAGTTCTAAGGTTATAGGTTCCTGGTAAAAGGCTTGATGATAGAAAATATTATTCCTTAATTAATTTCCTGAAATTTGAAGCCGTTACTGTCAGAATTCTACGCTAACTTGCCAGTGCTGATCTTGTGCACATAAGTAGTGGTACAGTCGAGTTCATCATTATCTGAGCAAAGATTGGACCAAAAACATGTGAACAAGACCCTATTGTCGGAAGCATAAGTACTAGATTAGATATTTTTGATCCGCTCTTTGCTCAGATAATGATGTACTCGACTGTACATCATTATATAAATGTCACCGTAAAATTACGAACACCGTTAGTTTATAATCTATCTCGTCAGATTATAAACTGTTGAAAAAATGTAAGCTATACCATATTGCTTACAATATAACGCATTAATTTTCGGTAGTTTATAATCTATCCATCGGAAACAGTCAAATTGCAAACCATGCTCGCGGATTGGTTGAATTATATGCCCCGCGTGGCCATCTTTGGTTAGTTGTCATTCGTAAGTCAACATGCTTGATATATCGCTTCATTGTAAGGCATACATTATTGTAAGGTTAATTCAAAATTAAACTTGGTTACAGGTGAAGCGGGAGGCTGGAGATCACACTTTGACGCCAAAATGGAAGTAGAAGCTGAAGAATTCATCACATCCAGGCTGCAGGGGCTTGATCTCCGATACCCTTCCTTCACCATGAGCAGGGAGTCATCGTACTTATAACTCAACGTAACCGTAACTTAGGAGTTAATTGGTCTACAGAAGCACAAAAGTTGCTTCGAGAAATTTACAGAGTCATTGTTTTAATTTGAGATGTTGCTTCTACAATTCTATCGGTTTATTGCCCATGAAAGACAACCATCTGATTCGAAGAATTTAGTTTGAAGATCATGTGTTGAAGAAATGTGCTGAACATAAAAGTGGAGGTGTTTCGAACTCAAAATCCCTCCCTAGAGATAGACCGGCGATGTAAATTAAGAGTTATGTTACTTAAATATACCCAATCGTAACTTATGAATTTAAGGTAGACGTCCGAGTGCTAGACACTGACCCAGTAGTTGCCATATTTTAAGTCATTAGCAAATGCAGAGGTTACATACAGCAATGTGTCAACTATTGGTCATTTGCGTGTCAAAAACTCGGTCAATTCTTTATCCCCATCGGCCCGAGATTAAAATTTGTAATTGTTTGCGTCGATGTACCGTCACCGGCAAAAATATACGGTGAGACGGTACATGTATATTACATTACTTACCTAGTGCGGTAAAACAAAGAATGTCTCAGATCGCAGGTCCCGCCCTTGACGTCCGAGTAGAAGGCAAGGGCGATAAATATGCGGTCTGAGGCTTTCTTTATTACCGCACGTGATAAGTACAAAATTTTACGTCTCCCCTGTGGAATTTTCCGCACGCGTAGCGGGCGGTTACGGCCACTTTATGGCCAGGTGTGACATAAAAATATTAGACCCGTCTCTAATCCTATAGCAATCACGTCATATCAAATGTTAATGTGTACTCGGTTTCATCATATAACTAATATAATAGCTGGTGATTGTACTGTGTATAGAAAACGGCTGTTAAGAGTGGATTGAAGACAATGAAGATCGCACGGTTGAAGAAGAATGCTTCAGCGAATGAATGATGAAATTCGCCAACTACATTCGCTTCTAGAGTTAAGAAGTGTATGTTATTTCACTGCCTTTAGAAACGTCAAAGGTCGTTAGTAGTATTTAAATTATAGGTTCTTGTGGAAGGTGAAGATTTCTGTGCAATACTTGATTTTAACAGAACAGAAATCAGCAGGGCAGTGCTTAATGAGGACCCTGGTCGTTTAAGGACCATGAACCATTTTTATGATTGTAATATGATAGTAGTCAATATTATTCACAAATGTGCCCGAAATACTGCAGGATCCGCTGAAAGTAAATGGTCGATAAGCGGCACTTGATCTTTAATTCAGCCAAGATTGATGCATTAGTGCGACGCGGCGTCCAGGGATTCCTAACATTTTGCGCCAGCACCACATTTCAAATGCGTCAGTCCAGCTCCAAATGCGTGCCTTCAGAGTCCAGGTTTCTGAAGCGAATAAAAATATAGAGGAGATCAGCGTTCTCATGAACTTTGTTTTGGTCCTCTTGTTGTTCCTTCTGTTCCACCAGATCTTCTCTAGTCTTCACAGCTGCGTTTGCGATTTGGGCTCTTCTTACTACCTCTTTCTCGCAGTCACTATCCGTGGTAACTAATAATCCGAGATAGACCAATTTGTCCACGGTATCGAGGTCCGATAGTTCTCCAGTTCGTTGCATAGTACCTGCCCGATCAACAAACATCAGCTTAATTTAGCTTAGCAGCAAGCTTTACTGGGGCCTGTTGTTATATCGACAAACATTTTCGTCGAATTTTCATTTCGTCGACTACTTTTTTCTTTGAAACCTTTAACATTTCAGGATTTTCTAAAGAGTCATCCTGTAAAGACAATTAAGTAGGTTAGGTTAGGTTTGTTTTACATTAATTTCAAGAAAAATATGGTTTCAGAGAAAAAAGATATTTCGATCAAATGATATAAAATATACTATCGATGAAACGTTTGTCGACGATTCAAGAGTAAAAACCCACGAAACGCAACCACGAAAAATTCTGAAGAATCAAAACATTTCTAGTAAAATATATTGGTTAGAACACATTGATTGGTGGTGTCGAAGTTTAATGTATTGAGAGGTTGCGTTTTAATAATGAAACTATGTAAGTATTATTTAGTTGTTAAGTATTTATGATTATAAAAATAAGGTTTGTTCTTGAGACATCAACTTTCTACCTCTTAAAGTGAAGTAATATGATAAGTACAATCAATTTATTTAAGAACATAAAATAAGATGCCCAATAACGATGATATCTACAGTGTGTTACCGGCATGCGGGATTTTATTAAAACTGATAATAATATGTTTCATTAGCAATCGTCTCAAAAGTATTAGCAAATCATAATTATGCGAATTAACTGCACAATTCAATTTCCTAAATCCGCACTTTAAATGTAGTAGGTGTACTATGTAATTGTCGTTATTCATATCGCTGATGCACTTGGTACAAGGGATGTCGTGGTACGGGGGTAAAAAGTTGAAAAAATCAATCCCATAATTAATGCCGTCCTTATCATTACGTTTATGTATGGAGTTTTTTACACAGCTTAAAGAGTTTTTTTCTAAAATTTGACATGAGAATTATAAAAGTATTGACGTTGGCTTGTCAAATTACAAAACAAACATTTGCAAAACTGATATTCTTTTTTCGTTAAAATGGCTAAAGATACATACATGAGAATTATCCGACATGATTTTATTATACAGTGGGACACGTGGAAATGCTCCTCAAGCCTTGAGACTTTATCGAGAGTGGTTTCCAAATCAACGGCATCCACATAATCTTCGATTGATAACAGTGGCTGTCCAGCGAGGTCCAGAGAATGGTCCTATCTGGTCAGTCTGAAAGGGCCATAAACGGAAATGTGCACCTACAACTTGAAGAAAGGATTCTCGATCACTTCAAACAGGTCCAAATGTCTAGTACTCGTATTGCTTTCTAAGTTTTATTTTGTCATGGTTAGGTTAAGAAACGACGTTACTTCACCCTATTTTAAAAAATCCTACTTGCTGGTAACGCACTGTATATGGTCGATGATTTTTAATCGGTGATCAAGAGTAGAAAAATATTAATATCTAGCTAAAATTAAACTAAATAAGCGTAATTTAAACTAATAATTACTGGTTACATGGTCATCCTACATTAATTATTGAAGCAAAGTCACGTGGTCACGATATGTCAAGTCGTGCAATAACTATGGCGGAAAATTTGATAGATCTTAAGTCAATAGACTTGATGACAATGACAGGTTATTACTCATAAATTATGATTGCCATTATTTTTTTAAAGAGGTTGTAAGCTTACAGATACAGATGAGTAGGGTGACAAGAAATTTAGGATAAAATGGATTTCAAAATAAAAATTATCATAGAAAAAAAAATTGTTTGTTTGTTGGTAATTAATTACGACTAACGTGACCGCCAAAAATTATTGAGTTAGGAAAACTGGTACCTGATCACCGATTAAAAATCATCGTTTGTATGCCACGCTAGCATTTTCTGCACGGCTAGCAAAACACGACCGCGGCATTTCTCGTGTGCGACGCGACATGTAACGAACAATGGGAACGTGTGTTTGCAACTCAGCGCAATGTAGGTACATTTGTTCTAATTGGCGGTGTGGCCAAAATTATTTTTAATGCCTAAAATGGAGATGAAAATTTAAAGACACTTTTCTCGATAATCTGGGCATTTTATAACAAAAAAAACCGGTCAAGTGCGAGTCGGACTCGCTCACCGAGGGTTCCGTACAAACTCGTAAGTAGATACGTGAATAGTTCAACAAAAACTGTATGGCCGTTACCTTAGTAGGAGCAAATAAGTATGTGTACGATTTTTGAAAATTTCTAAAAAACGATGCAATTTAGCAAAACCGTTTTATTTTTCCTGTAATATTTAGGATGATATTAATAATTGGTAATTATTACAGATTTTTCTGTTCAGTAACTTCGAAGATAATAGGGGGGGAATGGTATTTTTTTGAACGTTTTTGGTCATAAATCAAAAAATACAATATTAAGAAAAAAAACAAAAATAGTTTTGGAATCTACAAATTAAGCCCTTTCATTTGATATCCCACTCGATATAATAGCTCTACTTTTCTTTTTCCACATCCCATTTCGGACCCCTTTAAAAAAAAAGTAAAAAAGGTATAAGATTTTTTTTTTATCCAATAGGCTCGAGTCAGCAACTTTTAACACTATTCCAAGTTTCAAGTCGATAGCATAAGTAGATCCTGAGATATCTTGCTGTGACAGACGGACAGACAGACAGACAGACAGACAGACAGACAGACAGACAGACAGAGTCGCACCATAAGGGTTCCTTTTTTACCATTTTGGTACGGAACCCTAAAAAGTCTGCGTATATGCTATTCTGAATTACAAAATAATATGTTTTTGAAGATTATACAAACGAGTAAGAAAATATGCACTAATATATAGAAGGGACATTTTTTTAGGTATCAACATTGGTATCAAAAAGAATTTTGGTCCTGTTACATGTAAGCGCCACCCCACACTTGGGTCTTTTTAGCATCATCATATTGTCGGTGCAACGTCGCCGCGATGAGTGTTGCCAAAACCTGCGTTTTACGTGTATCACTGTTTTTGCACGTTTTTGCGCTGCGCATGGTTGTGTCCAAAAAGCATGGAAATGGCGCTAAAACGCACGTTTTGGCGTCGTCGTCTCTGCAGAACCTGCTGAACGACGCTCGAAAGACGTCGCGCTGACGTCACGGCAGCGTTGCGGCGAAGTTGTGCAGGCCCTGACAAAACGACGACGATCGAAAGATGCTATAGGTTAAAAACTAAGTAAAGCCCCTCGTGCATGTATGAGGGAAATTTTCGGTTAACAACATTTATTTAGAACTTTTTTGCATATTACAGGAAAGTAATATAGTAGCGGAATGAAAAGGTTCGTCACTTTTCGACTCTATTGCATTGACATGGGGTTGAAAAGTGACGAACCAGGTAGGGAATGCCTTATGGCTTATGGTTCGTCACGTCGTTACTACTGGGCCAAACAGAAATATTAAGTTGGTGCATGAACATGTAGTCTAAAACTGAAAATTTGTTAATACAAATCATATATATCGTCGACCGTAGACTGAATTACGGTAAGGGACAGGCAAAACAATGTCCCTTACGCTAATTCAGCCTACGGTCGACGATATACTGCCTACCAGTGGCGTGACGTCCAAAGAACTCGATTTCTACCGGCTTGCTCAAGGATATAGTCTAAGATCCGAGTATAGAACGACCTTCACCGAACTGGTTAATGGATGAAAAGTATTTTATACTAAATTAAATATGTTAATAAATATATTGCAAGTGGGTTGCCTAAAAAATTTCAGTCCAGAATATGGTTAATTAAAAATTTAAGTTAAATTTGCACCTGGTTGGTATGTGATGCTAAGGAAACAAGGACAAACTTAGCTCAACCGGTTAGTATGAGAAAGTTAGGATGAAGTCGGCACGATTAGGGTCGGGGGGGTTCACAAAATAGGCAGATTTTTGGTTTAGGGGCATTTTAGCACCTAGCGGGCCGTGCCGCTCAGTGTGTTCTTCACCTATGTGCGACAGAGAGGTCCCAGCGAACCATCCCATGCGATAGAAGAGTGTTATGTGCTAAAATGCCCCTAAACCAAAAATCTGCTCATTCTGTGAACGGGAACCCGTGCCGACTTCATCCTAACTTTCTCATACTAACCGGTTGAGCTAAGTTTGCACCTCGATTCCTTAGCATCATACCAGGTGCAAATTTAACTTAAATTTATAATTAATCATGTTCTGGACTGAATTTTTTTAGGCAACCCACTTGCAATATATTTATTAACATATTTAATTTAATATAAAATATTTTTTGTCCATTAACCAGTTTGGTGAAGGTCGTTCTATACTGGGATCCTCTACTAATATATCTTTTACGCCACGCCACTAGGTAATATGCAAATTTTGCGATAAAAATGAGTTTCTAGATAACTACTACTCCTGTAACGTGACATGCGAAAATAATGCAGATAAATAAATTTATTGAAGGTTTCTGATGTTTTTTTTTCTTCATTCTCAATTTCAGTGACATACAGTGTCGTTTCTTGGGTCATACATGTATTAATTTTAATCTAGACTAAGACTGTACTCCGGAGATAGTAGTTTTTAGAATACAATACAAATTTAAGGCGAATCAATTTGCTTGGCCACAGAAACAAAAAGAAGCGACAGTAACAACAATATATTTAGCTAAAATTTTAATAGCTTTATTACTCGTGTTTGTGCAAAATAACACGAGAAGTCTCAAACAGGCAAAAAAAACGAAAAAAGAATCCGAAACATGTCAATAGATGGTGTTGACGGTTGCGCCAAAATCATGTAAAATTGTAAGTTCGATTCTTGGAAGTCTGAAAATATTTATTATCGTACGTATATTAGTTTGAGTTAGGGTGCTTCCACAGAACGTAACTGCTACCTACCAGAAAAGTAACGTAATGGGATCTGGGAAAAATCGAGGGGATTCCTCAATATTACAGGCTCACCATTAACAATTAGAGTTTTTCGTAGTAACTCTTGCATTTTGTTAATTAAAAACTAGTTTGAGCTCGGTTTTTTTATAAGCTGACATACTTGCATGGGGATCCTGCCGTTTCGCCAAAATATTTTTGGTCAAATGTTTCATTTGCCAAATGTTTCATTTCCCAAACCTCCGAAACCAAAAAAAAATCTCAGTATTTTGTAATGGTTTTATAGAATACAGTAGGTTAGGTTTGTTTTATGAAAGTTCTGAAAAAAATATGGTTTCGGAGAAAATTATTATTTGGGAAACGAAAAATTTGGCAAATGAAACATTTGACCAAAAATATTTTGGCGAAACGGCAGAGACCCACTTGCATGTCTTACTGACTGTTGCAAAAATCGGACCAGGTGGGGACCGTGGCGTTTCCTGGGATCGAACCAGGCACTTATTGTTTAAATTCTAAAGGAGGTAGATTTTGGAGTGGTCATTTCCTTCTATCTTTAGGGTTAAATTATGCCTAATAAGGGACACCCGACCTCGTACCCTACGTAGTGGTGTACTTGGAAAGGATTTCATGGAATTCAACCCCTCAAGGGTGATGAAAAGGGAGATGAAAGCATGTGTGAAAAAGAAAAATCATTCAGGCCATTTTCAACCAACTCCTACAATGAACCTGGAATGTTCAGTGACACAATGTGACTTAGATATGTTTTCAATAATATTCAATTTGAATTTTTTGGTTAACAACTATTGCACGTCAAAGTATCTTAGTTAGTTTTGTCGTTGACACACTCACTCACGATCATCATAATACTAAGGTATTTCTAGCAGACCCACACGCTTCATATTTTGAACTAAACAGCGTGGAAGTCTAATACGAGCAAACAATTAAACCAGATATAGCGTTTAGTAGTGTTATCATTAATTAATATGATTTTTTAAATTATACGTAATACTGACCTCGTAATTATTTTTTGAAATTTTACCGAGCAGCAATGTACCGCATACATGCTTGTTATGACATTGCGAGATACGAGCTTTTTTAAAGTAACTGTCAACTAGCGTGTCTGTCAACTTGAATGTGTTGCGTTACATTGCGGGGCGAATTATTTTGTATGGTAAATATTTTCATTGTAGTTTTAAGCAAAAGTTATCTAAATATACTTCTTAGGTCCTATGCTTACCACCGTTTCAATATTCGCCCGTATTAGACTTACATACTGTATTAGTATTTCGTCTATAACGCAAACAAAAACCTAAATTAACAAGCTGCATAAAAGTAAGTTTGTAATCCTATTATATTTTCATAAATAGTTTTTCTTATAAGTACTTTTTTCTTAGCTACCTATAAAATGAAATAAGAAAGTACTTTCTATTTTTTGTCTCTAAATAAGAATAAAAATAAGAATGTATCAAATAAGTACACAAAAGATATACGATACAAAACAGCCACGTTAGACTCGTTTATCGTTTAATCATGGCAAACAAAGTATCCCTATAACTCGCGAAACAAAGGTTTTTCGGTGAAAGGCACTTTTGTTAACCACATAATGAGATCCGCGTGTTAATTGTTACGTTGATCAAATGATAAACAACTGGAATACGCCCCTTTCGCCTTTCGGAATACACCCTTCGTGAATGAGATAAAATTAAGGGATGTTTGCATAATTAATACGAAATACAATAATAATAACTTGCAAAAAATTAATAACTTCACTGCGGTATAGGGTCTTATAGGTATAGGGTAATTATAACATCGTTAAATGTTTAGTGGTTTAGCGCCATCTAGTTTTTGCCCGGAAATCCCATAGCGTGAAACAGGCCATCGCTTAGTTTTGCTACTCGCCGCTAGATGGATTTTTGGATGTATTTAGTTTTTGTAAATTTCTAAAAAAATATTAAAGTTAAGAAGACCGTTCTATTTTTCCTGTAACATTCAGGTTGATATTGATAATTAGTAATTATGACACATTTTTCTGATCAGTAACTTCGGAGATAATAGGGGGGGAATGGTACGTTTGCACTTATAAATCAAATAATACTTATTTAAGAAAAATAAAAATAAAAATGGTGTTTTAATCTACAAATTAAGCCCTTTCATTTGATACCCCACTCAATATTAGCCCTACTTTCAATTTTCAAAGTCCCATTACTGAGCCTTTAAAAAAAAAGTAAAAATGGTACAAGATATTTTTTATCTCCGATAAGCTCGGGTTAGCTACTTTTAACACTATTTCAAATGGATAGCAGCAGTAGTTCCTGAGATATCTGGCTGTGACAGACGGACAGACAGACAGATAGAGTCGCACCAAAAGGGTTCCTTTTTTACCATTTTGGTACGGAACCCTAAAAACGAAAAGGTCAGCGTGACGTCATGATGGGGGACCACACGATAAGATTTTAATTTTTTTTATTCTGCTGGCAAATTAGCAAAAGTTAATTACGACGTATTTTAATATCTCAATTCGTGCATTTTGTTCTCTGTCGTTGACTAAGCCGGAATTACTTAATTTCTATGTGTAATGTAACATCCTGTATACCTAATTTAATAGTAATTTTGTTTCGTCGATTTCCCGCAAAATCGTATCTGACGCAGTAATGTTGTATTTGTAAACATCACTTCGAATGAGATATTCAAATGATCTCCTGACATGCATACGATATTGCTCACATGAAAGGTTGAATAGTACGCATGGATGTTGCAATGCCTTTTGACAGATTTTATACATTTCTCATTTGTAATAATAACAGCTCTGTACATGTAGGTTATAGGTTTCAATATTTGAAATTCCGAAAAGGGAATCGATATCAAATTAGGTTGAAATGTGTGTGAACGAATTGCAAACCTTAAGTGGCAATGGGCAAAGCATATAGCTCGCAGAACTGATAGGCGTTGGGGTGGTAAGTTCTCGAGTGGCGACCACGTACCGGAAGACGAAGTGTTGGCAGGCCTCCCACAAGGTGGACCGACGATCTGGTGAAAACCGCGGGAAGCCGCTGGATAATAGCAGCACAACGCCGACAATCGTGGAGATCCTTGGGAAAGGCCTATGTCCAGCAGTGGACGTCTTTTGGCTGAAATGATGATGATGATGTGTGTGATATTTCGTACCTTGATTTTGTCTGCGCAAAATACCATGAACTGTGTTAAAAAGTCATAAACATAATTACATCATGTATTTCGACTTTTCGGATAGTTAAAAGTTTAGTACTTATTGCATGATGCTAATATTTATGGTGCTCCCACGTTGGCTGTTATAAATGTTATATAACGTTGTAAAACACTATTACATTCACTAACATTACAAAAAACTCATAGTAATTAGGTATAACATATTCGATAGCAAATGTTTTATACGTTATATAACATTTATAACAGCCAATGTGGGAGCACCAGATGGCGCTGACATTAATGGCCGATAATATATCATGTTTTATATAGTTTTTCGGAACTTTTCACGTTTTTTATGCGTAGACAAAATGTCCTCCTCGCGTCGTGCTCCTCATTGATGAGGGTCGTGAAGTCCCGGTGCAATCAGCTTCTCTCTAACGGTGTTCCGCCATCTGTGCCTGTTTTTGGCATCGTGTAGTGCGACGTGTAACAACACAAAAACCAAATGTAATAAGCAAACAAGTATGGTTTTCACAAAATGTATCCAGTTAAAAATTAAAATACGTTTGAACTCTACATTCAAGAAATCAAAGTAAATAGAAAAATTAAATGGCGCTCACCTATGGTCCAGACCGCGAATCGAACCCTCTAGATTTCCGGACCAGCGTCTCAAGCCACTCGACCACCGTAGCACCCAGCAATTGCCTTCAGCTTTGCCATCTACATTCACTTCTGTATCATTCTAATTTAATAGGTTTTTAACCTAAACGCCGTTATGAGAACACGTATTACACATGTATCCCACCTCGATGCATAAACTTTACAGCCATGACGATCGAGCGAAAGATGGCGCTAATATTAATACAATGTGAAAGAAACATGATGTCTCTTTATAAGTTTTTAATGCGGGTAAATTACACCACATTTTTATGTCACACATATAGATACAAGAAATCAAAATACATAGAAAAATTAAATGGCGCTCATCTAGTCCAGACCGGGAATCGAACCGGTACCTCTGGATTTCCGGCCCAGCGTCTCAAACAACTCGACCACCGGAGCACCCAGCAAGGAGCTCTTTATATTAGTGTGGCGAATCGACTGATCTGATTCACTTTCACACAGGATCCAACAGGAGTGAGCCATCTCCGCGATCCATAAACAGACAACGACAACATAAAATTGCAGGGCTCGGGACCGGTATTTTGCAAAAATCTCGAAATAGCCCAATATTTTAAGCTTCTTATGCAGAACTCAATCATAAATATATAAGTAATGAGTTCGTATTATTAGACTGGCCGATTAAAAAATTAAATAATAAACCAAATTTAGTCACGTAATTTTGATAAAATACCGACCGACACAATACTCAGATCACAGTATATTTACAATATGTATATTACAATAAAATGTTGTTAAGTATTCTCAAAAGATACTGATAAGAAAAAACCAAAAATCGTCCTTAATCGGACTAACGGGAAGCCTTTTCCTTGAAAACATCAAAAGTATTGTAGTTAGTTTATATGAAACCAAGACGTACTTATAGATTATATAATCGTCAATTTAACATGGAAGGCAATTATTTTACTTGAATTCGAAAAAAGTAAAATCACTCTTTTTCCGAGTTGAAAAAAAGTCTTCTCTCCCATCAGTCTATTCGGTGAGATGGGAGTTATTACGAGTATTATGACACTTTGCTTCAGAATGTCAATTTACAGGACATAACGTCTATAAAATTGACATAAAATTACCATAACCCGATTTTAGCTTCTGCAACCTCGCATTATGAATATACGTTTCTTACAAATCCCGACTTTATTTCTTCGAATAAAAGTCTATTTTGCTAAAATGAAAGGGAATAAAAATGCGAGGAAGGATAAGTTATTAGCAGGCTTAAGAGGCCTGAGAATTTATGGTGTGTAGATTAATAGTACTTAAGTACATTACTTACTTATCTAGGGAGGTAAAACAAAGAATTTAACGGTAACATCGAACAAACACCAAGACTCGTCGAATAGGCTACTTTCCTGACAGATCAAATCAGTTACTTTTTATGAAGTGTCAAAACGCTCAGGTGATGCTTAGTTCATTTTTGCAAATTTTCGAAAGCTGATTTAATGGCTAGCGTGTAGTAATTTATATTGACTACAGGTAGAGATGTGCCGTTCCCGGGAATATTCCCCACTTGTATGGGGAATATTCCCGCGGTGGGAATATTCCCCATACAAACGGGGAATATTCCCGGGAATGGCACATCTCTAACTACAGGCAAATACCCTATTCAATCATAGAGACTGTGTCAACTGTGAGCTGGAGAGCTCACGAGTCGGTCAACCCCCATGGCTCCTCAATTTTGAGACTTTTTTCAAATAACTGAATGAATAAAAAATTATATGTACCTAATCCAAAAAAAATTGAAGCACAGGCAGACCGAAAAGATGGCGGGATGACCTGAACTTATTTCAACCCACGTGGCAGGAACTTGCAATGAGCCGGGACGAGTGGAGAAATAGAGGGGATGCCTTTCCCCAGCAGTGCGATACACATGTAGGTATAAGCTAACAAAAAAAATCTACCTGATAGGTATTGAATTTGCTTATTTAATTTCAAGAAAATCGGTTGAAAAATGCGACCTGTAGAGAAAAACAGCCGAGCTAACTCTTACGAAAACATTACTGCCCAAGCCGAAACGGAGACTCTAAAACAAAAATAGCTTAAATTAACGACCGTTTGAACCACCTAAGGCCTCTTAACAAACCGTGCTAACACGCGTCAAGTTTATCCGTTTTATTCATAAATTGAGCATTTAAAATGGCGATAAATAAAAAGTTGGATCGTTAAAAGTATAATGGCGGGCTTGGGTTTTTTGGCGCTCGCCACGCTGACGTGCTGAAATATTCCGCAGTTTGGAAATGCAATTATTCACACCCCGAAACGGCAATCAACTGAGCACGTTCTAATCTATGAAATATGTACATTTTTACTAACTTATTTAGAAGCTCTCTGAACCGTTTAATAGCAGAAACTTGTCTTCCTACAAAAGGTACATTTTATAGCAAATTCATTATACATAGGTATGATGTCTCGTAAATTTGCTTTTAGTTAAAGTAGATGGTTTTTTAAAGACACGCTGTGTTTTCCAGACTTGTCAGAATTGAGTTACCAGACTTTTAAACTTTTTACCAGAAATATCCTGTATGGTATTTTCAATACCCTATACCTTTTGATTATACTAGAACCCCGTGAAATATAATTCTTATTTGTTTATAAAATCTAGGTATTAGATAACGTTTTTTCTCTCTCCCTAGAATATTTGTTGGGTTTGGTTAGGGTGTTTTCAGAAAAAATGTACTTAGCTTTTTAAAACGGAACTAAAGAAAGCTTTTAATAGCACAAATACAAAGCTTCAACACTAAAAATGAACTATTACTAACACTACAGGCGAAAAGCGTATTATTTATTTGTTTGTTTGTCCTTCCATCACGCAACAAAACAACGGGTGACGGTGATATTTTACAGTTATTGTCTCCGCCGCAAATTACAATAACTACCTAATATTTACATAATTATAGATACAAGAAATCAAAGTACATAGAAAAATTTAATTACCGTTACTACGAATTACCGGGTGCTCCGGTGACGGTCGTCGAATTGGTAAATACGCTGGGCAGGAAATACACAGGTACCGTGTTCGAGTCCTGGTCTGGGCCATAGGTGAGCGCCATTTAATTTTTCTATGTACTTTGATTTCTTGTATCTATATATAATATGTTACATAAAAATTATTAAAAATGGTTGTACTTACTAAATTTGGAAGAACGCTTTTACTGACATAAAAGTCGTTAATTTTCCTATTTTATTTTATTTTATCATTTTTAATGATAATACAATACTATTATTGATTATTTTTCATAATTAGGAATCTATCGGGAATATTTACCCAAATTAATCCACAAAACTTCAACCATTATATTATTCATCATTATATATATTATATATATTCATCAAAAATATTCGTCACAAAATAGTAGGTAATGCGTTAATTCATGAAAATGAAAAACAGAAAATTGAAATAATACTAAAACAACTCGGTTATAATGTTATTGTCAATGAAGGATGTCCATCCTGGTTTTTTAGTATGTACCATACTCTGTAAACCTCCAGATTTACCAGAAGGATTATCATGTAGGGCAGAGAGTAGTTGAGTTGAAAACAGCCGCGTCCCGACTTGCCCCAGGACCCGAATGTCCTGGTTAACTTCACTCCGACCTCGCTAGGGCCCAGCTAAGTTTCTTGCCGGAGTCTTCTTAGCTGGGCTAGGTTTTAGCGAACCGGCACCTAAAACTCCCATTAGTTCGATACACAAGTTCACATAAGGACAGGATGACCCGAGTCATCCTTCCCGCTGGTCCGCTGCTCACTCTGAGCAATCAGCATAAAGTCAAGGTGGCCCTGGCCAAACGACCTGGTTCGACTCCAGGCGTGAAGCCCCCACCTAGCCCGATCATATCGAGGTGGTCCGGGACTAAGTGACCTGGTTCGACCCCAGGCACTCCCGGCTCCCACCCAGTCCGACCAACTCAGGGTGGTCTGGCTAGCGACCTGGTTCGACCCCAGGGAACGCCACGGCCAACCACCCGGTCCGACAATCACTACGCCCAGGAGGGGCTGCGAGTTTGTCAGTTTATAAAAAAAAAAAAAAAAGAGTTGAAAACAGCGATCAATATTGGTTTAGTATTTATTTAACGTTAGTTGTGAAATGGTTAGCTTAACTAGTACGCAATCGGTTAGCTCCAACAGCCAACCGATTGCGTACTAGTTATATGAATGAATGCCTTTAATAATTAAGTTCGCAGATTGAACTCCTGTTTTTAACCGACTTCCAAAAGAAGGCCGGTTCTCTATTCGTCTGAATGTTTTTTGTACTATAAAGTTTAAATAAACAAATATGTACACGATGCAATACTTTTTGAAGCGCCTGATAAAACTAACTTACACCCGTTTGTTACAAAAAATATTTGCCTTTAAATTATTTGTAAGAATTTCCTTCTGATAGTGTATCGACGGCTTATAGCCTTATAAGGTGTGATATATCAATGTAAGATGCTTGATGATGAAATGAATTATAATCTTTGAAATGAATAGTCGATATTATTATTATGACAAGCACTAAGTAGGTACACAAGGTTAGTGCTAAGAAAATCTCTAGGTATAATCATAAAGATAATGCTCTGTCACCCGACAAGTAAAGTCGCGGTAGAAAAAAAAAATGTAACTGTTCACACAAAATATCTAACTGTCAATAAATAAGTAATATTAGTTAATTGTGTACAAAATGTAAGTATTATTAACGAGTTCTTTAACTCAGAAGGCTTTATAAATCAAGATTAGTAGACACTTAAAAATTATAAATAAATAAAAAAAATTGAAAAACACAGATTATTTTTTTATTAACTGTTTTTATTAACTGTATCAGGTCAAGATATAATCTTGACCTGACTTCACATCTAACGCATATCAACACTAATATATATTTGAGACTGGCATTTTCCCGCGGCTTCGCCCGCGTTGTTCCCGTTACTGTCCCAAGGGAATTTTATGTTTCAATACAGGACTTGGTCTACTTGCATCCCATATTTCAGCTCAATCCATCCAGTTGTTACCCCGTTATTTAGTGACAAACGAAACATCTAAACATCCAAACATCGTCACAAACTTTCACATTTATAATATTAGGGTGATGATTATCTATATTCTATGAGAGTAGGCTGTGCCCAGCGTTGGGACGTCCATCACCATGGTGTTTATCAATTTTTAAACCCAAATACTTAAATACTTACCTTTGATTTTGAACGCGTAAAGTATTTTTATTGACGTTGCTAACCCTAATAATAAATTGGTAGGCGTGGAAGTGATAAAAGGCATAACGCCGCGAGTACCCTCGGAGAAAGCGCAGCACACCTCTCGACACCCTGTAGCCCTCGGCACTGGTGTTGCCCCTAGCTAGGCCATTGCTCATAATGTCGCTATTTATTTAACAGGGGCCCATCAGCGGAGGACAAGTCACAGTCTGTCAGTGCCACGAAAGCCATGAGACACTTTTCCTGACAGGCGCCGTCATGTCTCAATCCATAACCCAGTAATTTAGTCCATATTTCCACCGCCATAGCCCAGTAGAGTTAGATTCCATCAATCAACAATAGTCCTTGCATTTGGCGGGGGCTGTCTCTGCGTGCGTCCCATGACACGGGCAGGGACAGCATCCGCTGGGTGTACACTTTGCCTCTCATTAAATTGTCGAAAGGGCCTCTACGCGTTGGCTTCGGCTCCGCGCACGCCTCCCAAAGGGCCGAGACACATTGTCTCGTGTACGGGAAAGACATACAAATTGGTATGAACGCATTAAAAAAGCAATTCTTTTTAGTTGAAAAAAAATCGATGATAAATGCTACCCCGTGAATCAAAGTCCACGGTATATAGCAGAGATTCTTAATATTTTTTTGGTCACGGACCCCCTACATTATTTCGAAACCAAAAACCTTACAGACCCTTTCCGAATAAAATCAGAGAAAATTAAAATCAAGTGCACATGAAACTTTGTGTCGTATGCATAGCCATGGACCCCCGGCTTTCGTATAAGGGGTCCTTGGACCACAGTTTAAGAGGAAACAGGAGGGCAGTTTTTCCATACAAACGTAGTCCCCTGTTTCCTCCCTGGATAATGCCAGTAGAGCAATAATTTTTTGTCCAAAAATCTATGGCTACTATTGATATGTTCCTATGTTTTCCTTTTTACGATAAATTGATTCCCAAAAGACATATTAACCTTCAAAAACCTAAAAAAAATGCCAGATTTTCCGCTGTGTTCACACATCCAGAAAACAAATTTGACTAGATTATTAAAAAAAAGGAACACGGCCAAAGCCTTTCTTTAATGTTTAATGAAAAAATTAGTTAAATAGGTTAAGTTTTGGGGAAGAAATCAGGGGACTACGAAACGTTGTTTTCATGAAATTTTAACCTTTTAAAATTTCATGAAAACAATATTTTCGGTCCAAGCTGCAGTTGTCTCTATCGCGCTCTGCGGGCGAGAGGCGGGCAGTGCGGGACAGCGACACATTTTACAAATACCTAATTTTCAATTCTCTCGACCTTACTATTTCCTCTTAAGAAGCCCTGGTATATATGCTAATGATGATGATGATGACGACGAATACTGCTACATAAACAATATCACGATTTTCTGAACACGCCTTCGTTATTGAGTTGATAGTCTTATCATTCTTATTGATAGTTAATTTTTAATTGATGATAAAATTATGAAACTCTGGTTTATAACATTTTATTTCTAGTTTGTTTTACTTCAGTTTCAATTGGATCAACAAAATAGAGAAGACACTGGTATATTTTTATACGCTTACGTCAAACATAGTATCTTCATATAATAATAATAAGACTGAAGCTGTTTGAATGTGTAAATCACACACAATTGGGTCATTTTTAAAAAGGATGTCTTTAGTTAATAGTATAACAAAATGTTAATCTTGTTCTTTGTGTAACGAAATTTACCATGTAACATTGATATGGTTAAATTTTGTTACACAAAGGAACACTAATAACATTGTGTTCAATTAAGCCCTAACTACAGAGATCCTTTTTTGAAAACGACCCTTATATCATTTTAAAACACCTACTATAGACGCTTTAGACTATAGTAGTACTTTTGGTTCTCAAATAGTCCCAAAATGGTTTTACAACTTTTTTGTAGTCATTCTACTTAGATGTAAAAATACTGCTCTGATAAATTAAAGGTGCAGCCAGGAACATGATAAAGTGATACCCCGCCAAACTCTTAGAATAGTAGAATACATACCTCTTAAATTAACTGCACATTATAAGGTTAATTTTTTGCTATCACCCCCTAGTTACCCAACTGGCTGTTGTCAAAATTTCTTATTCGATATCATTTCGATATTAAAAACGGGGCAACCTTGACTGTGACGGTATCTTTAAATAAATATGTACACAGTAAACTCTTACGTAACAGTAACACGAACGGCTGACAAAAAAACTAATACAAAAACTTTCGTCGATTGTTTTCTAATCCATCCTTACCACTTATACTTATACGTACTAATTTTATAAATGCGAAAGTAACTCTGTCTGTTTATCTATTACATTTTCACGCTTGAACTGCAAACTCAAACTGCTGGAGTGATTGATTGTGATGAAATTTGATATGCAGGTAGTTTATTGGGACCTGGAAATGGACGTCGAACATTTTTTATCCCGGAAAAGTGTGAAAAAGGGGTGAAAATTTAAGAGATCCTAATAGTAAAAATACTTTCAGGAGACCAACGATTCAAATGTTTAAAGAAATAGAGTGCAGCCACAGCTCAAAAAGACCAAGACTTGTGTTAGAGCTAGTTACAAATCAAGTGACACAATTTCCTCTATTTATAAACAAATATATTCACAACTTATTGTAGTCCTTCATAGCCGTGTCAAGTAAAGCAAGAGCAGCTACATTACTAAGTTCTTGTTAGCTTGGTTATGGGTATCTCCATACTGTCAGTTGTATTGAAGAGACTGAAGGGGAGATCACTTAAATCACTAAAATGGAGTAGTGCAATTCCAACAGAAAAGTGCATCCTTAACGGCCTGTCAATCTTATCGATAGTCTGAGGTGCTCATTATACAAGAAAATATTAGGATACTGTTTACTATGTTCGGCTGTGGTGTGGGCTTGTTTTGCTAGCCGGTATCAGCTGGCGTAGCTGGCGTTCGGATACTATATCCCACGTAGTAACAATGATGTTGCTAAAACTTACTTCAAAATACATTTAGACTTTATGTTATCTGAACTGTCTATGTAGGCATTGAACTTATAAAAAAATGGCAGACCATAAATCTATGAAAATTATTGACATCATTGTAGTAACTACAGGTACATACTTGAGTTTTTTTTCTCGGACATATATGTACTTATTTTAAGCACAGTCACCACACGGGAATGTTACGACACTTACGACCATTCTTAATTTATCCGTGAAATCATGATTCGGTATCAGTCTTGTGCCCGAAGTACGCCCGATTTGCATTACACGGCAAAATTAAGAACAATGGTAAGTGGCGTAACATTGCTGTGTAGTGACTGTACCTAAAAAAAATAATTTATATTTAAACTGTTTATTTTGGAGAAATAGGTACAATTTTTTTCATGCACAGCTTAGAGTAAATCTTTATATATTTAAGATTATGTTACTAAGCGTATGTTTCTAAATCTATGTATTATACATTAGATTTTTTTAATTATATTTTTACTTTTCATTGGGTTATTGTATATGACCTATTAGGTGTTTTCTAATTTCTCAGTATATGTTTGTGTTTTGCCCAGCTGTGGGTCACCTTAGAGGTTACAAACAAAATGTGTTAACATCTATCACTTGCATTTGCAGTAGGAAATCGTAGATAGTGCTTTTGATTGATTGATTGAAAGAATACTTTGATTAGAGTTTTTTTCCTTTCAGTCAAAAAACGGGATATCTATCTATCTTGTACATAGTTATTTCTTATTTACTAGTTCCTAGCCGATGAAAGATGTACATCTTTCATCGGCTAGGAACACATCGGCTAGCGGCACATTTGAAAGGATTCGATTTTTTTCATGAAATATTTCAACACTTATGTTAGTACATCAAATCTATGTTTAACTAGGTATAGGTAATTATTAGTTTTAACAATTAACTATTCAAATAAAATTACACAAAACTCCAAACGACCCGAGCTGATAACTCGATAACGTTATCACCTACTTGGCTAAACATTGCATGTTTAGACTTAAACGTATTAAAAAACCAACCTTATTGCATCTACACAGATTTCAAGATTAAATGAGCCAGGGTTGGTCTTATGTCTTTATTTGTTTTGTATGCGTGTATCCGAACGACATTCACTGGATCGACCGCTCAGTTCCGTTGCGCCGGCGCCAGTGACCGACCGCGTTTAAATAAAGAACCAAGATGGCGGCCAGGCCCATTCTCACCAGCAGTTTGTCGACGTTCTCGAGGCGTGCCTACAGTTCTAAAGCCGACAAAAATGTCGCTTTTCTCGGCCTTGGAAACATGGGAGGCTTCATGGCTGCTAACCTAGTCAAAAAGGTGGGTTGTTGTTTTATGTTATTGTAATATATTCATACTTGCTTCGTAAAACGTGTTCGTAATGCGCCGGTGTTGTTTGCACCTCGTTTTTAAGCGATGTAGTAGACATCGGGTGCAATCTTAACTCAATCGCTTAACTTATTGGTGGAGAGTGGTTATGTATTTACGTTCCTCGGAACTAATAGCAGGCACCATCAACAAATTATCGAAATACTTCCAAAGCCCAATTTTTATTTATTACAATCCCAACGTAAGTTTTTTTATATCAGAGTTTAGGCAGCAAAAAAAATATTCATGCTCCATGACTGAACTATTGAATCTTTCCAAAATTGCAAGATCTACCTACGACCACGAACGCTGTTAAGGGTTATGAAACGTTGGGATGTAAAATTAAGCTATATACGCGATTTAATTCGTTTGAATTGTTTTATTAAAAGGAGTGATAATCGTGGAAATCGAAGATAATATTATTCTTAGAGATTTTTGTTATTTACGTGTGCTATCGATTCACTCACTATAATTGATAACGCAATATTAATTGCCACGATAATAAAGTTAAATAATTACTTTTAATTTTAAAAACCGGTTCAGTTCAGACGTCGAGTCAGATATAAAGTGGGCGTGGTATCGCCGCCGTCGGATTACTAGAATTACGTAAATTCGTACCTATTTATGCGTAAATACGCACAGATCACGTCAGTATTTATAATCTGGCCAGCCATGCCGTACAAAAACGATATTGAGTTAATTGAGTGAGATAGCTGTGATACATAATAATATATTCAATTTCACAACTCAAATTATGCATTTTTTATGATCTTTAGTAATGCTAGAGTTAGCTCTGACTTTACTTTACTTTTACCTCTGTCATAACATAAGCTTAAACCCGTTTATATATGATCAGGGAGCGTACTTTTCGTGCCGATGACGTAAAAATGACGTCAAAGTACATACAGCATGATTCACTTTAGGTTTTAGATTGATTTATCGTTACCGGAAATTACCGGTATCGTAAAAGCTATGAATTAATTTTATCACTACTTTCATTAGTTGGTGTCAGTGGTAGAAGCCATTTTATAAATCAAGATATGTCTGCCTGTGTTATCTTATTTATGGAAACGGGAAATTAGAAAATCAGTAACGCATTTCGATATAGAAGGGACCGCATGAATATAATACCTACATTCGGGTAAGTACTAAGTAACTACCGTTAAAATTAAAAAAAATCGACGTATACATTTTTACTTACAAAATGTCTTCTACCATTTACGCCAATCAATAAAAGTAAAAAATAGAATTCATTCATAACTTTAACGATACCGGTAATTTACGATAACGGTAAATCAATGTACAACCTTAACTAAATCAGCCTGTATGTAGGTTGACGTCATTTGCCTGTCATCGGCACGAAAACTACGCTCCCTGTATATGATATAAAATCCTTTTTTTTGTCCACTCTCTATCAAGAATCATTGAGGGAGGATCTCAATCTGGCCAGTTCCTTAGCGTTCCTTATACATATATAGATATAATACTATTACACGGTTGCTATAGAAAATGGTTTTCTGTATGACGATTTTTGAATATTGCGAACTCTATCATCCGATGACAAAAGGACAGTAAAAATATTAGCTGAAGCAGAATGTCGTCGAGGTGTTTTGGGATGTTCTCACATAAAATCCTCGATCTTAAGTCTCTGCTTATGGCGCACGCCTCTAAACTCCTCGAAACGTTAAGATTGATGTGTATTCATTCATTAAACTTTTGAGCTACAGTCTTATTGATAGAGTAATCACCACTCTACTCTATTTTTCGCCAGACTTTTGGTTTTCTGATACGACACGGCGCTGACTTTCTCCTTCACTTGGATTGGTTTTACCGTTCTAAAATCGTTTACTGTGACTCAAATATCCGTGCTGTGCGAAGACACGCACTCTTTCGCTCCCTCACAATTCTGCTTCTGGCACTTCTGGTTTATCTTGTTGTAAAATAAGTTATTCATGTCTCATAAATTCATTACGTTTTTTCTTGTGATTTGTTTTGAACCTTAGGGGCCATACGAACAATTTTAAGAAAAAAAAATTGTTGCATTTTTTATATGTGAAAATCTCAGCTTCCTTGACTGTTTCTTGGCAGAGGCGAACGTTGGGCTAAGGCTACTAAAGCAAGATTCCCACTGACCGGACCGATTCGGAGCGCATTTCGCAATGTGCTTATGGAAATTCAAGCGTCGATATACTTAGTAATTTAAGTTCACTTTGCACATGGCTTGGCAGCCGGTCGGTTGCCGCCAATCCATATAATTTAGTATGGAGCTGTGGCGCCCTCCGGTGTGGGGCCTGGGCCCTATTTAATAAACAATACAAGTTACAAATTGTAAATTGTAGATTACAGGCTAAAATTTTACAAATTTATGTTTAATAAATATTACAAGTTAAAAATTTGTAATGGTGGAAAACCTACATAATTGTAGTATTGTAACTACAATTTTACAAATATCTGTTTAATAAACATTTTCATTGTACAGGTGACAATTCACATATTTGTAGGGAAAACTGCTTTATTAAACACACGATTGTAATTACAAGTTTAGATATTATGTAAATTGTAGTACAATTCCGACAGGTGGACTCATGGTGTGTCAAAACTTGAAAAGCGTGTCCTACAACCTAAACAATAATAAATAAATAATATTAAACATGGTTTTAACAACAAGTAGTGAGAGTAGTGATGGTAGCTTGTTGATGATAGTTTTTCGACTGAATCACATGTCTTTATTCTAGTATATGAGAAACAGAATTGTAATTTTGTTCAAAAGTCAAATAATTTATTTGCTAGAACACAATATAATAGGTCTTATATAAAATATATACTTCCGATGTGCTCAGCAATGCAAGCAGGCGTGCCAACATTTGGGCGCGATTCAGTAATTATATATTTAACAATTACAATATTATTTAATAACATAAAATGTTCATTCAAAAATAATTAACATTACGTGAAGACAATACAAGACAAAAAAATTAGGTTTATGTCATAAAATAATAATAAAAAAAAAATTGAGGATAATAAAATTAAGATGTCAGTTACGTTGTTGTTGTTATCCATGACTTTACTAATAAACCAAATCAACAAGAAAGTACTCCGTGTAACACTAAAATGCTAAACTGAAGAGTAAGAAATCTACCTTTTTTTATTAAGAACTTACACCAAACACTTACATTTTATGTAAATTGTACCCTACAATTACTTTTTTGTAAGTACAATATTGTCATCAAAATCTACGGGCATTTTCTACATGTGTAAACTTTTATTAAACAGTACTTGTAATTGCGATAATTGTGAGTTATAAATACGTAAATTTCTTACATATTTGTAAGGTTTATTAGACATCACTTGTAGTACAATTTGTCAAATCTGTTACTTTTCTACAAAATTGTAGGATTGTACCTAACGTTTATTAAATAGGGCCCTGATCTGGTCAGCGAAAATCGTACACTACTCCCTGCTAACTACGAAATCCGTGTTCTAAGTTTCCCGTGGTTATTCTTGCCAAGGCTCTATAGAGTATAGTGTGTGTGTGTGTGTGTGAGTATAGGGTATAGTGTTATATATAACACAAGGGAAAGACATCGGCAATATCGCAAAATATGTCTCTCTCCGTCTCACTCAATCAGTAAGAAAAATATAGTCTGAAATACCAAAACTCACTAACTGCATTAAATATATCAGGAATAGTCAACCTTATTGGGCCTTAATCACGGTTGATTTTCCTTTAACATATCTTTTGATCAATTTTGGTGAAGAGGCGTCGTATGACACTTGTTTAAATATGTAATGTCAAGGTTATTTAAATGAATGTTAATGAAGCCGAATATCTTAGTAATTATAGTACCTAGTAACAAATCGTTTACAGATAATTTGGAACTTTTAAGTAGTTTATGAGATCTAAGGTTCATCTTCGTAAAATTAGAGCTTTATATCACTCACCAGAGAAATGATTGATCCCCTTACAAATCTCCACCCCCTTTTCACTCCCATAAGGAATAATTTCCGGGATAAAAATGATGCTTTGTCCTTCCGGGGTCTTAAACTATCTTCATATTAAAATCGGTCCAGCGGCTTACGCGTCAAAAGGTAACAAACAAACATACAGGCAGGGTCGGAATATACATGTGTAGGCTACACAGTATAGCTCGCGAGTGAGTGATTCAAAAGAATTATACCAGTTGGTATACCTCACTGGCTCACTAGCTCAGTTCCGATTCAAACCACTCACAAGGAAAGGTACCCAACTGTCCGGCTCCGATCTGTTTTATTTTGATATATGCTAGAGAGTAGTCTAAAATAATAGACACGTATTTTTTTAGCTGCCTAATCTCAACCTATTGGGACAAACTGACCTCCAAAGTACTGAAAAGTGACTAATCCCTCCAACAGCTACAAAAAAAAAAATAATAAAAAAGTTTGATATTATGTTTGAGAACAATAAAAAATAATAAGCACGTGTTTCGTTATATCGGCTGAAAGTCATATTTTCCTAAAAAAACCCTTCAAAGTTTGAGCCCTTTGAGGGTGTTTTTTTTAGGAAAATATGAGTTTCAGGTGAAATGACAAAACACGTGTCTATTCTTTTTTCATGTTCTCCAACATATAATGAAACCAGTAATTAACTAGCAACTTGCTTGAATTTTTTTTTCTGTAGAAGTTGGAGGGTTTAGTCACTTTTCAGTACTTCGGAGGTCAGTTTGTCCCAATAGGTTGAGATTGGGCAGCTAAAAAAAATTACGTCTCTATTATTTTAGACTACTCTCTAACATATATCAAAATAAATCAGATCGGAGCTGGACAGTTGGGTAGGGCGCTTTCCTTGTCAGTATATCTTTCAACGCACTCGCTCTATTGAGCCGTGAGCTGCAAGAAAAGACGCGATAAACACGAACTTTCCGTCGCTGTCTTGTCACCGTACACCTAAATGCTCTCTCTTTCGTTCGGAAATATTCGGATTTGGAGCTACTGAGCTTATAAGAGGCAATGAGCTGTTGACCTACCGCGGAGCTACTGAGTTAAAAGCATATCACTCTTTTCACTTTAGTGACACATTTTGCGCATGTCTAGGTTGGACTATTTGTCTGCTTGTTGCCCGACTGTTGTCGGGCAAATATATCACGCGAGGCTCACTTGGCACAAAAAAAATATAAGTCCATTTTTTTCCATAGCAATAGTACAAACATAGAGATCTTCGTCTATCAAAACCTAAGTCTAATGTGAAGTTGGTTAGTGGTCTATTAATAAGATTCTTATTAGTTTAAGTTATTTTCCAAATAACCTCGCGGGTCTCAAATAACCCCGTTTTAAGGGACCTAGTTAGTTAATATTCAACGACATTTTTTTAGTACTTAGTCGGTTTGGCAAGGGGGCTTTTAACTCATCACGTAACATAATCACTCGCTTTCTTTCGGTTACCGTAGTTACCTGTCAAAACGCTTATTACTATAACAGCAGAGTTTAACAAAAACTAACACGCAAATCAGCGAGTTACGGAAAACTAGCCCAAGTAATTCTTTAACCTTAGTAATTCAAGATAAATATTGTACTAGACGAAGTTGTTAAAGTGCGACTACGATAACTTTGCAGAGCGGAACATGGCAACACCTTTATTTAAGTCACATTTTCATGGAAATTTGACTTTTACACGGAGGACTGCAAAGTTAGGCTGCGTTTGCGGAGCTGTGCGAGGTAGCTAAGCGGTGTGCGAGGAAAAAATCCACCAATGCCGGGCCGCGCTGAGCAAGGCTAGGCACGTTGATTGGCGGATTTTTTTATCGCACACCGCTTAGCTACCTCGCACAGCTCCGGTGGAAACGCAGCCTTATCGTAGTCGCACTTTAATAGTAACACCCGTATACCAATATGGGTAGCCTGTGAATGACCTGTAACTTGATATAACCACAAACTATCGTCTGTCTTGCTTTCACGCCTAGGCGATACCTAGGTATCAGGATATCGATTCAAGCTTTCTTGTGAAACTGGTTTATTGTTAGACTAGCATTTTCCCGCGGCTTCGCCCGCGTTGTTCCCGTTATTGTCCCAAAGGAACTCTTTACCGGCATATAATGTATCCTATGTTTTAATCCAGGACTTGATCTAGTTGCATGCCAAATTTCAGCTTGGGCCGTCCAGTTGTTACCCCGTTATAAGGTAACAAACATCCAAACATCTTCACAAACTTTCGCATTTATAATATTAGTGGGATTACTGACGGGGTCCCGTCATTAATTCAATGGCAGAATGTAAAGTAAGTCACCAATATTTCGATTATTTTCTTATTGGTGGTGCAAATGGGTCATACACGTTCAGGAAAACGGGCGTCTTTTCTGTGGATAGTACAAAAGTTAACGACTTGGGTACATTTTACTTATCCTTTTATCATACAGTTTTTAAGAAAAAGACGGTTTGAATAAGTCTATGAGGATCCAGTAAGAAAATTAGGCTTTAAAGCCTAACAATTTTATAATGTCCAGAGGAAAGACGTATAACTTAACTCATACTAAAAATATTTTTGACCCAAATTTAAGTGTCAATATTTAGGGAGCATAGTACCTAATACTTATCTAGAGCAAAATTAACACTTAAATTTGCTTCATAAATACCTAAATATTTTTACTAAAAAAAACCCGACCGCGGTGCACTTTAAAAGTGCATAAAATCCGCCATTTTGTTTATTTTCACGAATTTCATGCCCAGTGACACTCGCGCCATCAATACGAATCTAATGATGTATCATTTATCAAAATCGGTTGTACCGTTGAGTAGTTACGAGAGGACATAGGAACGGACATATATACATACATACAGGACAAACACATAACCCTCCTTTGGGCTTCGCCGCAGTCGGGTAATAAATAAATTAAGTGGTTTTGTTACATTTTCATGGAATTACCCGGACATAACTGGGAGAAATGGCGATTGTAATGGTATAATTTTATCAGGCTATAATTTTGTTTCATGAAATAACATAGTTTAATAAAACTTCGCCACGATAAATAAATAAGTAAATAATTATTGTGGCAAAACTGATTAACTACCTACCAAATAAAATTTAAAGAAAAATCAACCGTGTTGAAAGGGTAATAAGGTTGACTATCTCTGTGATTTGTTTAAAGATATCCTTGGGCAAGCCGGTGCAGATTTAGCGCACATTTTCCTTAAGAGGTGCTCTAGTGCCTAATATTAGGCAAGCCGGTAAGAATCGAGTTCTATGGACGTCACGCTACTGGTATTTAGTGAATAGTGAGGTTTGGTTGTCACCTAACGAAATTAACGCTGCAATGCTTATTATATTATACATAGTAGACGACCATATACATGCTTACATAGATAGATAAATAAATATATAAATAGAAAACAATTATGATTCAGGAACATAGAATTGCGCTCATCAAACAATTATTAATTGCACTTTCCTGAATTTGAAGCCTGGAATTTTAGCTTTGTAGGCGTCTCTCCCTTTAAGTTAAACATCGTTAACGATTTGTAAAATTATTATTTGCGAAATTTTGACAAGCTACCTAACATTTTGAAAATTGAAATAGTTTGTAAAATGAAGAAATTCTATAGAAATACCTTTTCATAGTTTAACATCTGCAAAAAATAGTGCCGTAAAATTATGCACAAAAGTTGAAAATTTCTACAGAGAATAGTTTAATTTTCTGGGAATAAATAATATATATATGAATAACCTACTTGGGTTAACTATGAGGTACATACATGCTTGTTCAGATTATAACTTATTAGAGACATGTCTTGCATACCAATCTAATCAAAATACCTATATTGCATTATTTGATATTCAATACAAGAAAATACGTTGGTTTAATATTCACAATTGCAGTCGATCATTTCTCAACCGTGAAAACGTCAAATAACATTTGTATTTTCAATAGATTCATGGCTTGATTTATTCAATCTGTCAGCAAATAACTCCCTTTTTATTCCAACTCCGTTTAATATAAATGTAACGTCACCATTTAAACCGAAAAGCCGTGTAATGGCGGCGAGGTTTTACGAAATTTCAAATTAAAATCGTTTCAATTCATGCAAAAAATATGCTAAAATATGGAGATGGATACATTTACGGAGACAGGGGTTGGGATTGGTCACATTACTCGGCTTCTTTTTGTTTAGTTTTTACGGACCGAGGTTTTAGCTTAAAGCTTTTTGAACGTGTATTTTCTCCATTTCGTTCTTAAAATGTATGTCATTGTATTTTTAGCCTCCTGTATTAAGAGCTACTCATACTAAGTGCACTAGAGGATTATTTTTTCTATGGTTACGAGCTTCTACGCTATCGTATAGGGAGCGGGCACGAACTATAGGTGGCAGCACTAAACGACAAAAGAGACACGGGTGGACAATAAAGGAAACTATCACCCCTGTCAAATCAAGCTGTCAATGTTAATGACAATATCTAAGTGGCAATTTCAAATATAGTAAGTCGTAGCTACACTGACGTTAATCGTTCTTCATCGCAATAATTTAACAGCGTTTCCGTGAATGTGGCCCCAGCATAAGAGGGTACTTGATTTAGATTGGCGGCACCAGTTGGCAGCACCTTCGTCGTGCACGTTCCCTATTGCATAAGGTATCATTGAAAATACGTACCAAATACAATAACTGTATTGAGAAAGGACTTAATCTACTCAGTAATTTAGTGTGTCTTCTTTTCCCGTAGGATTTAGGTAGCAAAGGCTAATATAGGTATTGCCTATATTAGCTTTTGTTCCGACCGTTCGGTGTGGAACTTCTTGGGGAAGACCTATGTTCAGCAGTGTTTCCAGGTTGAAATTAAGATGATGGTTAGCTTGTTTTTTTTTCTTCTTCTTCGTGTGAAGGGATCAAAAATATTAAGCTAAATTTTTCTTTGCCAGTATTTCGCTACCTCTATCCCTCGGGGTGTAGCTTTTAGCAGATCTTCCGCGGTACACGTGGTCGGGCTCAGCGAGCACTGCATCATATGTTGTGTGGTTTGAAGTGTGCCACATTCGCAGGATGTTTCGCTTTGTTGTGGGACGATTCCCCATTTCAAAAGGTTATCTTTGGACCGACCAACTCCCGTCCTTAGTCTATTCAAGGCTTTCCAGGTCACCCATTTTTCTTTTGCGCCAGGGAACAGATGTTCTGCTGGTGTCATTTGTAGCGACCCGTCGTTGAGTTGCGATTTCCATTTTGTGAGGCGAGCCTCTTGTGATGTTTGATTTTGGAGGGGTGAGTTTGTCGCGAAGCTCTTACGGGACTTTAATGTTACGTTTTTTTTTTAATGTGGGGGGACAATATTACGCTAATCAATCTAGTTCCAAACTAGGCAATGCTTGTACTGTGGGTGCTAGACGACGATATACATACTTATACAGCGTGGGAGGGACTATACCGACAAACTTTAACTATAGATTCTAACAACTATTAGGAGTAAAAAATGTTATGTGATGTATAGTCGAAAAACGCTTACTTTCCGAGATATCCATTATTTTGTAAATGAAAAATCCCAAGTGTGTAACAAGCCCTAATAAATGTGACTAAGATACCGTTACTATTTTTTTTTAATTCTTTAACTAAACAGGAATTAACCTTCGCAGTATTTGATGGTAAGCGACTACGAGGCCAAAAAATTTACCTTTCGTTTCCATTTTAGCTTTTTTTTTCTTTTTGATAACTTTTCAGCCAGTAAGGACATGTTTAGAACGAGGGGCTTAACTTACTGATTTATTTTGTTCCATAAGACTATTAATGTAAAATGACAATATTCGACCCATGTTGATATAACATTATTTACTCGTCACACCACCAGGAATTCATGGCTAAAGTATGTCGGTATAGTCCCTCCCACCCTGTATAGATAAATATATACATAAATTATATAGTATATACTTATCTATCCATATATACATCCATGACTAAGGATCAAATACTCGTGCTCATCAAGTCATCACACAAATATTTGTCCTAACCGGGATTTGAACCGGAGACCTCTAGCTTCGTAGGCGGTGCCGCTCCCACTAAGCTAAACGTGTCCATCTTTTTATTATGTATTTGAAGGTATAAAAAAAAATTTATACCTTACAGTATATTTATACAGTAGTACTAGGCAGGGTATACGTTTATCCTATCATGTATTTTTCATTTCAGGGTTTCAATGTCACTGGTTACGATCCCTCCAAGGAGACACTGACGGCAGCAGAAAAGACTGGTGTAAAGGGAGCCAGCTCTATCGCTGCCGCTGTTGAGAGCGCTGATGCGATCGTCTCCATCCTTCCAAGCAACAAAGTCGTGCTGGACGCGTATCTCGGCCAGGATGGTGTTGTTAAACATGTAAGTACAGAATTCAATCGTAAATATTACTAATAGTTTATATTATTTAATGTAATGTATGCAATTTCAGTTAATGTAATGTATTAATGAAATCTCATGTATGAAAAGAGAAACTGGTGAGTTTCTCCCGGCGCTTCTTCTCACCAGAAGGTCATTACCCGAAGCGCCAAAAGAAAAGAAAAGGAAAAAAAGGAGATAAAAGAATGTAAGAAAGACATGTAAAAGAGCCCATTTTATTTATTTATTATATTAGGGGACAATCTTACACAAATCGAACTAGTCCCATAGTAAGCTCAATAAGGCTTGTGTTATGGATACTAGACGACGATATATTTAATAAATACTTAAATACATAGAAAACATCCAAGACTCAGAAACAAATATCATCCCACCAATAAGATTTGCTCTTACCGGGATTCGAGCCCAGGACCGTCAGCTTCGTAGGCAGAGTCACTAACTAGGCTAAACCGGTCGTCAAGTTTGATCTCCAATGTTTGAGGTCGCTCACAGAAGTCATTGGCAACATCAAGAATCTGCAAGATCAAGGTTGAGAAGGTACTACTCTTGTGAACCCAACTCTACCAGAAATGGTAACCTTTAATCCATTATGCAAAGTAGCTGCATTAAAAAGCGCCGAATTGCGAAAAACCTGCAAACGTAAACCTGTTGCTGTCCGATGCTGTTGAGAGTGCTAATGCGGTCGTATCCATTCTTTCAGTCTACAAAATTGTACTGGAGTCATATCTTGACAAGGATGGTGTTGTTGAACATGTAAATATTGAACACAATCGTACATCTTCGAGTAGTTTCAACTGTAACGCTGTTGATAGCGCTGATGCGCTCGTCTCTATCCTGCTATACAGTAAAATTGTGCTGGATCTGGATGCGTATCTTAGTCACGATAGTTTTTTAGGAAAACCGTTCACCGTCTCAACAGTCCAATGACTTGTGTTTAAATTAAAAGTTATCTTTGAACTCTCTCGAGTATTTTATCAGCTTTATTATTTTTCCTGACCTACACTCTTGATTTGCAGCTTTCGGATTGCGCGATATTCTTATAATATTACAGTGACCTTATGACTGATAATTGTTACGTGAGACATTTACATATAAACAATTATGTCATCTTTGTTGTACTTACCTAGTAACAGTTACATAATGATCATCAATACCCACTAATTAATTGCCCTCTGACATATTTTTTTTATTGCGAGTCTTTCGTGAGGCTGTAAGTGATAGATAGTTCATCTTTTCGTGTTTTTCTCTCGTCAGAATAAAATCGTTATTTTATGCCATATCATCAGCACTCATATTTTTTTCAACGTGATTGTTTCATCTTCCAGGCCAAAAAGGGTGCCTTGCTCATTGACTCAAGCACCGTAGACCCCAACGTGCCAAAGGAGATCTTCCCCGTAGCAATCGAAAGTGGCGTCGGCTTCATTGATGCCCCTGTCTCTGGAGGTAACTACTTTATCATAGTCATCAATACCATCGTCTTCATTTTCATCATCTAAATTATCACCAACTTCTTTAAAAACATTCTGGAATCAGGTAAAGAAATAATCTGGTGTCGTTTCAACGTCAAGCAACATTAGAAGGTTCTCTTAAAAAGATGACGACGAATAATCATCCATACAATCATCGTCATCACTTGCCAATCCCAAATTTCTACGAGATTATACTCTAATATACGAGAAAGGAATTTAGGTACAAAAGTAAAAACGTATTCACAAATATAATTGTCTTATAAGTGAAGTTCCAACGTTATCATGAGGTAATTTATCTTTTGTTATTTGATTTATTCAACAAAAACCAACGGAAAGCGTCACGTTATCACCGATAAGATATCATTTAGTATGTAATGAGGTATTAAATCACAGTTATTATGATGTAAGTTAATACATGAAGTACCAAACAAGACTACACGCAATAAAATAAAAAATTAGTTACGATGTGCTTTATGTCTAAGGCCTGTTAAATATTGGATATGAACTCTTGTATAATAGCAGTATTTTTACTTTCTACAAAGGTACATCGCGCGCTTGTATGTGCGCGGGCCGTGAGTGAGCTCACTACAAGCAACATTTTAAAGAATGCGTAAGAACGCTCCAGTACGGATCGCACTGTCTGCGCCTCGATGTCGAATATATATCAGGAGCTCCTAAACGGCCGAAGTTTGACTACTTGTCTGTCATTATACTTTGGTTAAAGTTTACGCCTGTAATGCTGTAATTGAGGTGTATTTTCGCAGGCGTAATGGGTGCCCAGAATGCCACCCTTGCCTTCATGTCTGGCGGCCGCAAGGGCGACTTTGACCGCTCCCTTCCCCTGCTCCAAGCCATGGGAGCCAAGCAGTTCCACTGCGGAGACGTCGGCGCCGGCCAGGTTGCCAAACTCGCCAATAATATGCTCATGGGTATCACGGGCATGGCTACTGCTGAGTGCATGAACATGGGTATCAAGTAAGTTAATTTTCTTATTAACTTCGCCTTTCATTGTTTATTTCGTCCCGTCTGTGTCCGTGTCCGTGTGGCGTCCGGGGTTATCTCAAGTAAACCGTAGCATCTCATTATCGGGAGCCCGAAAGACGAGCTTCAGGCTGCAAAGCTCCTCTGCAAGAACCCTATATTCTGAAATAATATTTAAGCAAACGGCATGAAACATCTCACCCAAGCAAAATCTTGTTTTAGTCTTTTTCGTAGTCAGATTTTAATTTTTGAATTTATTTTCATCTGTTCCATAGCCATTACTACAAGGAAATGCGCATTTCCTTATAGTAATGGCTATGGAACCCTACACTAGGCATGGTCCGATATGCTCTTCGCCAGTTATTTTATCAGGCAGCCAGTTGGTACTAATAATAAACTTATTATCGTTCTGAAAATGGAATCTAACCTGTTCCTGAAATAGTTGTTATTAAATGCTTATTATTCGTTCTTTGACCATGATTCCAGATTTGAAAAGTAAGGTTGGTAGTAATTATCTTGGACACATATTCACATTCAGTTAACTCAATGATTATATAGGTTTATCACGATATTATCTCTCTCCATATGAGCATTGGTTACTAGTGGTAACTTACTACTGTCAGTTAGTCATAGATAGAGCCTTTTAATAGCATGAAGAAACTCTGTAGTATCACTGTTTTTTAAGAGATAAATTCAATTTCTTAAGTCTATAATCCAAGAACTTTCTGTTTCTGTACCTTTTATGTAATTATCTTTCAGAATGGGTCTGGACCCCAAGGTCCTATTAGACGTCCTGAACAACTCTTCAGCCCGATCCTGGTCCACTGAAGTGTACTGTCCCGTTCCTGGACTCGTAGCCACCGCCCCGTCCAGCAGAAACTACGATGGTGGATTCAAGAACGAACTCATGGTTAAGGTCAGTAATGTTCTAAACTACGTCTGGTTTCATCATCATTATCCGCCGACGACTTCCCCCAATGAACGCCGCCATGACCGGTTCTGTATTGCCCGTATCCATATCCAAACTTCACTAGGTTATCAGTTCATCTTGTGGGGGTATACCCACGCTGCGTCTTCCGGTGGGTGGTAATTATGTTCTCAGTCCATTGGTGTTTTGCCAACTCAAATGCTTTTTAGCTACAAGGAAATAGTTATGATCTCGTTATATTCCAGTCCTTCAAAAAAGGACTGGAATACAAAAACGCGACAACTCACACACGTTTCATAGATTTCAGTTAGATTTTATTTTTATGTTATAGCATTATATCTATGGATTATTAAAAAAAGTGTTGCCTCAAAATGAGCAGTTAATTCAAAAATATACCAGTAGTTAGGCTTATAATGCTAGGCTTCGTCGATGGATAAATAAATGATAAAACATTCGTCACTCCTACTTACGTACTTGTTAGAAAGTGACGGATGCTTTATCATTTAAGCTTACCAGTAGGGTTATGCTTAAAGCATCCGTCACTCTCACACACTACATATTTGTCATTTGTATCGTGTACAGTCATTAGGTTTATATGCGTAAGATTATTCTCCAAAGATTTTTTTATGTTTTACATTTTTTTCTCATTATGCTCTCAGGACTTGGAGCTGGCCAGTGGCATGGCGCTCGGCATTAGATCACCCATTCCCCTGGGCGCGGTGGCTACACAGCTGTACCGTATCGTCCAGTCCCGTGGTTATGGACAAAAGGACTTCTCCTACGTCTACCAGCTGTTGAAAGAAGATAAGAAGTAAAATAAACCGACTATGATTTACATTGTTGTTTGATTTGATATATTTTCGGCCGATTTAAAAAGGAGTTCCTTGAAAAAATTAGAGTCCGCTAATAAACCAACATCAAAAGTGCATTCCAGAAAAAAGCCATGGGGTCATTATTTAACGCTTAATCTAATTGAAGTTCGGAAAATTCCACTAAATAGAAGATGCGCCGCGATATTTAACTTATTTAACCTCCACAAACGAAGTCGTGAGTGGGTCTTATTATAGTTAGTCCGCAGTATATAATAAGTATAGAGTCTAGTATGTGTGCTCAGGTATCCTAAGACCCAAATTGCTCAACATACTTAACTAACCCGGTCTCAAAGCATTCCAATATCCACGAACCCGATTATCTGATCACGGACGCTCTGATCAGTAGCGTTATTCACAATTTCGTTGTCAATGTCGTCCGTAACAGCATTTGCCCGGAGCAATTTAAATCGCTAATAAACGCATGTTTGGCGAGTTTGAAGAAAAACAAAATGTACAAAGTGTGTTTGCGTTAAATAAATAAAAAACCGGTCAAGTGCGAGTCAGACTCGTGCACCAAGGGTTCCGTACAAACTCATAAGTAATATGAATAGTTCGCCACCGCTCGGCTACCTCACACAGCTCATTGACAATTGTATGCTGCTCCCACACTGGCTGTTATAAATGTTATGTAACGTTATAAAACATTTGTTATAAATGTTATATAACCTAATTAGGTACTATGAGTTTTAGGAAATGTTAGTGAATATTATCTTGTTTTATAACGTTATATAACATTTATAAATAACAGTCAATGTGGGAGCACCATTACATCACAACATCAAGCAGTGTAATGAAATGACGTGACGCGTTACATTGATAAGCCTATCATGACGCGCGCAAAATCGGACAAAAATATATATGTATAGATAAATAGAATAGATATCACAAAATATCTCAAGAAAAGAGTTGACCAGTTATTGACCGACTAAACGCGAAGCGCGAGCCATTCGTCTCTATTTTTAGCTTTGCTTTCTCAACTGATCCTAGGTAATTGATTGAATCAGGCGATACTTTGCGGAAATTCATGTTAATTAAAAGAAAAATATTTCATATCGCAAATTATCTAAGCAATATTTTTGTTTTAATTGATCCTAGGTATTTTTTTTTAACAGGTTCAATAATAATGAATGGTTTTTCAATTAAATTTTTTTGTTTTCCAAATAGCGGACGCGTGGGGTTGACAGACACGCGAGGTCTACAGCATATAGCAGCAGCATAATATATGTATAGATATATTGACGGCGAATTTATGAATGACGCTACAGGCACGCTTGTCCAATTACTAGAGTCGAGCAGTCCGACTGAGCAGTCAGAATTTCCTGATAATTAGTGCATTGTGAGATGCCAGTTGCCTGCGATTAGGATTGCTAGACAAAACAATAGAACAAATAAATAATTTAATTTAATGTCTCAGATCGCAGGCATTTGACGCCCGAGCTGAAGGTAAGGGCGATAAATATGCGATCTGAGGCTTTCTTTTTTACTCCCCATGATAAGTACAAAATTTTACGTGTATTCTGGCCGGGAAGTGGGATTTTCCGCACGTGTAGCGTGCGGTATGCCACGTTATGGCCAGGTGTGACGTAAAAATATTTCATGTCAACCAATTTTATCTTATAGAGGTTAACGCTGACTAATTTTTCGCTACTCAACAACAGATATTTTGCGTGATGGGTGGAGTGGAAGGCTCTTGCCAACCGAACTCTACCCGAAAGCCATACCATACTATACCAAAGCCAGACCCTTGTTGTCGCCGACGAGTTGTAGGAGTGATCCCGGTGTTCCGAGGCGTGCCGGTACTTGGCCACTCGGGCATTCGAGAATGACGCTCTGCACAGAGGGCTGTTAGTATCACCGAGTGTTAGTTTAGTAAGGCATGTCCACTGTCCAGGATAGCTCCAGTTAGAATACGGAGCTGTGGCCTGTTTAACTGGCGTAGCTTGCGCGACAATCCAGGGTTGATTATCGGGAGGGCCTCTCTGGTTTGCCTGCAAGTACCCAGTTTTATATTTCATGATGCTGGTCACCACCTAACTCCATCATCAAACCCTCAACCAAGTCGAATTCATTATAATCTTGTTATTGTCTCGGGAACTCAATATGTGTTCAGTAAAATGAAGTAGTTGAAAAAGCTGTCGCAAGATTTCAATCAAATAAAGAAACTAAGAAAATGATATACTCGTATACGGGGTCAAACTAAAAACAACTGTATAAAAAGCCCGATTTTCACAAAAAAAAGTTCAAGTCACGCTTAGCGAGTAATTTAATGCATATTTTAGTACTTGCGTATAATCGGTGGCAATGCAATAACATGGTACAATGGAGCTGGTCTAATGATGGAGTCGAAATATGGCCATAGGATCATCTAAATTACATTAGAGATACCTACCGTGTTTGGCCTCATCTGATTTGGTTTTGACTTGCAGTTTGTTATAATACAAAATAAGGTACAATCTGCAATAAAAGCTTGTCTCATTTACACAACAACAAGATGGCATTCCGCCATTGTAGGTAGGGTTACCATATTTCAGGATTAGTCCTGAAATATCATGATTTTTGGGGATTTTTTGGGTTAATACAAAAGTAAACAAAAATATTTTCGATCGTATGAATATAACAAAATAATAATTAGTCTTATTGAAAAATCGAAAATCTTGGGAATATTAACGTCCAGCTGCAATTCGGTCATGAGCATAAAAATCCTAGAATTTCAGGCCTAGTCCTGAAATATGGTAGCCCTACCTGCAATGGTGGAATGCCTTGTTGTTTGATAAATTAACATTGACCTGAAACGAATAATTGCCAGAAAGACTAAAATATTAGTACGCTTAAATCTAATAAAGACTTGATTTCAAAATATCTGAAAATCAAAATGTCTTTGTCTCAGAAAGCCTAAAATACATAATGGTACAATGAGACTATATGATAATGGATTGATTGTAAGATTTTTAAGGCATATGCTTTTGTAATAAGCACGCAATTAAAGTGCCTGTCGCGTTAATTCAATCTATTTTTTTGGATGAAACATAAATTTTAGGCATTTCGAGAATGTGTCATTATGATAAAATGCATTTAGATAAAATGATGTCAAGAACTTCAGTTTTCTATGTAGGATTATTATTTCCCTGAATGCTTCACATGTTAAATGTTTATAATTTAATTTAGTATTATATTATTTCTTGTATAAGATCATTGTTCTCCTTAAAAAAAATTAGTATATTTCAGTGTTGCAAAATTATTTGGGTGAACTCAAATATAATAACTCAAAATACTCAAATACAATAAGTACTTACCTATTATTACAATTTTTATGGCATACGTATACTTAGTATTGCACGTGTTGGCAAACCTTGTAATTATGTGTCAGTATCGTAGTGACCGACGGTTTTTTATGTATGCGTGTAAAAAGACCCATGCTATTTGTCTCTGCAGTATTTATCTCGCTGTGAAAGCTGCGTAAGTACGCTAAGGCGGCTTTCACAGTGTGGTCACAGAATATAAATAGAGCAGTATGGAAGCTACGCTTGCTTTTTGAAATAAATACCTACGCTCCATTAGAGCGTTAGGGTTGTTTAAAATG
This sequence comes from Eudemis profundana, assembly GCA_947034925.1. Lineage (NCBI taxonomy): Eukaryota > Metazoa > Arthropoda > Insecta > Lepidoptera > Tortricidae > Eudemis > Eudemis profundana. The sequence continues at coordinate 18,594,552 of OX344805.1, read as the reverse complement.
AAAAGATCGCGGGCTGTCTGGGCGCGCGCACGTAACAAAAACAAAGCGCAACCGCTCGCCTCTATGCAGCACTCGCGACTGACGGCACCGCGAGATTCCCTTAGGGGCCTTGTAAAAGCGCGCGTCTATGTGTGCGTGCGTTTCGATCGTTTTGTTTGTAGCTTCCTTACTGCTTTAGCTTATATATATTCTGTGGTGTGGTGGTGGCAGTTGGCTGAATCGACACGCTAATTGGTTAATTATAATTAAGTAATTAAAATGAACGAATGAACACGTCGTATTCAGCCTCAGTACTTTATAGTTCAAAAAGTAGACTATAATATTATTGTAGGTACCTACAATAATGAGGTTGAAAAAAATTCAACCGAATTGTTACTATGATGACAATGCAGTACGCTAACAAAGATAATGTACAAAAAATTGAGCTTACAGCGCGTTGACAATGCGTTTGAAACCTTGTCATAAATATACGCGTGACATTTCCTATAAGGCTTTTATAGGAAATGTTGTCAGTTACGCCATTCTCACTTTGAGGGGTTGAAACAATGTTTGCCAAACATAATCGGATTACACGTACGTTTCAAATGTTAAATCATAGATGCAAATGAACAACAAACACACGAATAGGTATTAGGTAAGCAAATAGAGTGATTCATAGGCGTGATTTTAGACACGTCCAATAACTACCTACATTAAAATGTATTATAGTATTTTATGCAACAGTTGTAGTAGTAGGCTCAAAAAACGCGAATGGCGCGAGTTGCGATACGAGCAGCCGCGGCGGCGAGTATCGCAAATAAAGACGCCATGATCGTTTTTTGACTTAATTATACAACGTTGCATACAATACTTTTTCTACGACTAGGTTTTAAAATATAAAATACAAAATTAAATTAAACAAGGCAAATATGACTGACAGTATGGTAAACTTTTTTAATTGGACGTATACTCGCTAGTGACGATATTAAAAATACTTTTTTTATGTTGGCATCAATGATTTAGTTCGGAGTTTTGTTTTTTTTTCGTAGGAATTTATTTCGTAGGAATTTAATTGTTTTTTAAGTTGGTAGTTGTGCATTTTTATCGTAAAATTAGAAATGAGCGCTTAATCCTTGACCTAAGTTTAACCTCGATTTAGAAGTCTGTGGCTGCTAGCAGTATCGTAATGTGACTGTAACGACACTAGTGCTGTTATGGGGATTAGAGTATAGACTTCTCTGAACTCATATTATGTATGTTTTTATATTAGTGTTCGTGGCCAAGTAAAAGACAGATAAATGTACCGGAGTAGAAAAAAAAATTAACAATATTCATGTTATGCCTTTCTAAACTGGCCTTTCTAAACTATTTTTCCACTCTTATTGTGTGGATAAACTTTTTCTGACCGGCTAAAGTTGATTCTGCGACGATAGGTGTGGGGAGACCCTTTGTTTACTTATACAGAATGAGTCTTAAAGCGCGGATCGAAGCCTCGTTTTCCGATAAAGCCACTACCGAGAACTAGGCGATCACATTAATGAGCTCCTAATAATGATTGAAACAGAAATAATACACCAAAAATGCAAGTAGAAAAAAAAATAACAGCTATATTATTTCATTACTCACATTTATGATGTTTATGAATGCCTCGATTTCAAGACGATATTGCTGCTCGCTCCCCAGATGTCAGCATGGAATGATATAAAAGAGGAAAACAAAGGAAAAGTCACTTTTATTCAATTTTGAACGAAGGCCCAATTTCAGACAGCCATTCAGACACCTCCATATATTTTTAATTAAAACACGCTTTATGAGAATATGTTTGTGTTGCTATATTTAAATTTTTGTTTGTCATCAGTGGATGTACTCTAGTCAGTTAGTTTTAATTACTTTGGCCCAGTTGCATGAATTGTAAATGTAGTAATGAGGGAAAACCAGATATTTATAGTGATAACGGCCGCGTTAAATTAAGAAAGTAATACATCAAATAATTGATATCTGCTGACGAGTTAAATTTTTTTGCCCTCATCTCCTCGGAAAAAAGGGCTTTCATACATACTGCATACCTACCTACTTATGACCTTAGAGTTACCGCATCAATGATGCATATTTTAATTGTTTGTTAGCCTCACAGGTTGGATACGCTCATTGAGAGAAAATAAATCATTCACAACGCAATATGGCTTTTGTAAAACGTCCTCCACGCGAAATTGTCTAACAGAGACGCCCACGATGCGTTGTGGCAAACATAAAAAGGCCACAATGCAAAAGTTGTGTCGATTCGATCACAATGCATTTTGGCAATCAAAAAAACCATGATGCTTTTTAAGTTATAGGTAATCCAGGAACAACGTCTCGGGTACAACACTGTATTCACATTATTGTTGTTTACTGTGTATTTCTGACGACAAACCGGATTTTACGCTGTGGTCTTTTTGTGTTTGACACAGCGATACATGGGCGTTTTTATAAAAGCCATAATATTAATTTCGCGTTGTGGACATTTCCCACAAACCACAATGCACTGTGGATGGAATTTTGAGTGTTTTCAGTCTCTGAGCGTTATATAGTATACACTTTACTCAATTGGAAAAATTGCCGCAAAAAAACCAACTCATGACTTCCAGAAGCAATTTAAAAATAGCAATATGTTTGATTGGTCATCATAAATTCAGGTACGGCGCCAAATATTTAAGCCAACATGAATACCGGATATCCCGAAAGGCAGAAATTCACTAACAACACGCCAAAAGGTTCGTAGCTTGTTAAAAATTTAAAAAAATCCTGAAAGCCTTCCGCCTAACGGTCCCAAACGATAGTGAAAAAATTCGTCGCGCCGAGAGTGCTCTGTTTAGAACAACATGGGTTCTGTACAGGCTTTTTGTTACAATAGCAAACTTAGGACACTTCTGCATGTTGCGTGGGGGTCACCATTTTCGGTTTTTTACAAGCTTGGCTTTAACTTGCCATGTTAGTATTGTATAACACGTGTTGTGTTTGTATGATATGTTTTAGTGTTGACTAGTACGACGTTTGGAAGCTAAATTAGATTTTCGAAGAACGACCTACCCACTGCAATTTTAACAATTTTCCCAAAAAAATGAAGGTTCAGAACTTCGTCACTTATAAACCAATTTGAAAAATATTTTTTTTATTGAAAAGTATACTTGCAGTGCAGGTTGGTAGTTTTTTTTTCAAACCCCAGTTTTGAACATGGGATCCATGAAAAAATGAGGGAGCTCGCCAATTGTAGATTTAATGTTTGAAGTCGGTTATTTTCCCTGAGAAAAGTTATGCAATCGAAGAACTGCATATTTATTTTAATATATTTTAGCTAAGACCTACAAATTATAGAAAATAATAGCGCATACTATGCTATGCAATAAATATTTCCTCGAAACTATGGGTTTTATATTATAATTATTTATAAAGCTTTTCTCGTTTTAAGCCGCTTGTTATTTAAGTAGCTTAAAAACAATTTATAAATTAGCAACCGCAACAGTCTAGGTATGGAGGGTAGAGTTACGGAGAATAGTCTCTATGTATCGAAATGTGTTCGTCGAAATGTGTTAAGCTAAGCACTAGTGTTGCAGATGTGTAAAAAGAGGTTAAATTCACAAAATTATTTCGGACTACGTAAATAGTTGAGATTTTAATATACTTGATATATTGCCGCTTTACTGAGTACCTATTTTTATAACTAAAAATATTAAACCTTACTCCCTACCTCCCCTATGAGTGCACTTCACTCCGTCTACAATTGCTAAATTTAGTTCATGGCATAGCGTAGCGCCAGCGATAATGTGGGGAGATTTCGAACTATGTATTTCGATTTTCGAACTCTTATTTACTACATTCGGATGGACACTTTTTTACTGATTCCTCATAAGTAGGTATAACATGTCGCTCCTTATCTCTACACTCCAAAAGTCTAGGGTTATTTGTGGAATACTGTAAGGTGTGTCAATGTCACTATCACTTTTGACAGGCGGTTGTTTGAGCAAGCGCGCTTCGTCTAGTTAGATTAATTCAACCGATGTTACGTTGGGTAGGCTGAAATGCTAGAAGCCGGGGAAAAAAAAAGAAAATCGCTCGGACTGGATGAGATGACTTTTTAGTTTTTTTCTGGAAACAGCGGCATTGTTGTTAGGTTAAGTTAGGTTAGTGGCGGAGCAGAACCGGGAAATTTCAGTATAAAAGTACTACAATATCCCGGTTCTGCACGCTCTAGTCTTGTTTATGGTGCATCTTAGCGCCGATTAAATTTGTTTTCTCCCATATTATGGTGAGACATTGATATTATGGTGATTTGGTGGTGGTGGTATATTGTCCTCTTCAAATGAAAGCCTTATAACCATTGCGAGCAAGATTGATTGCGAGCAATTTGATTCGATATTGTCCATGTTATCAGCTGATGTGATTGTGAGGCGCTATTGACGACCTAGAAGCACCCGCGTGGAATCGATAGAGAGACATCGAGCGGTGATAAGCCGCTCCGATTTTCTTCCACGGTGGTAAGTATTAAGCTGAGACCTGTAGGATTATGATGCTATGCCTTGTCACGCGATAAATAAATGATAAAGCATCCGTCACTCTCACACACTATTTGTCAGAACTAAACGCATGCTTTATCATTTATTTATCGCGTTATAAAGCGTAGCATCATAAGCCTACTGGCCTTCAGCGGTCAGGAAGAATCCCGCCGTCGTCTCTGCCTGGAATAGTATATTAGTATTATTACACAACTAGGGTAGTAAAACAAAGAAAGGCCGAGATCGCAGATGTTTACGGCCCGAGCCGCAGGCGAGGGACGTAAAAGGGCTTTCTTTATTACCTCCCGTGTTGAGTACATCATTTTATGATTACATTTGGCCAGAAAGCGGCTTTTTCCGAACGCGTAGAGTGCGGAAAAAGCAACTTTATGGCCAGCTGTGGCAGAAAATTACACTTTTTGCGTCAAACGCCAAGCGAAAAACGTTACAGACTTGGTTCCCATACAAATTGACGAGATATGATCTCGACCACTCTACCAAGAGTGCAGCCTGAGAAGAATCGGCTATACTACTTTTATGCTACTTCATTTATGGCCTCTATTAATATATCCTTTTCTAGCCATGGTATTGTGTAGACAGGAGCGTCGAACCGTGTTCAGATAATACCTATTGAACACCGAGTGTATCGATATATTCGCTGAATGTGTGAGATTTAATAATAGCATGGACTGAACCAACCCGGGCTAGGTATATAAAAAGTTGTAAGCGGATTATATATTGTTATTTTATTTTACATCCGTTTTGAATACTTTATAGCATGCATGGCCTTCAGTGTATAAAAAATGAAAGGGAGCCTGTGAAAGTTTTTATCAACTCATTCGTTTTCCGTATAATTTCCATCGAAATATAATGTACGGAACGATAGCACATCAAAAAAACTGACGATGAAATTTGCACCATAACACCCACTTTTTAGAATCAACACTCTTATGTATCAAGTGTTGTTGATAACCAACATAATGTTAACTGTGAGTCTAAAAGTCATTTATGACAAATATTTATAGGTATACAGTTTCGGTAGAAGACATTCTCAGAAAGGTTTCATATAGTTTAAAAGACATAAATCTGTGATTGGTTACAAACCTACTGATGTAGGTATTCATTCACGCTGTAGTTTTTCTTCAGCACTACGAGTAAATACTGTGCCCCGTTAGCACGTAGTCCGTGGGGCCGATTTTGAGCGTCTGTTACGCTTCCATACATTATTATATTTCGATGATACCTAATAATTATGGTGGTGAGGATTTCGTAGCTTCTTTTGAGGAGTGAAATGCATTTATATTAATATATATAATCCAGTTTACGATATTACTTTGAACGTTTGTTTAAGTCTGTTTGCTCTCCTAAGAAAGTATGAAATGTTTCGTTCTGTTGAATTTTCATTTCGTCGTCAACTACTTACTCTGAAACTGTAATGTTTTCATGATTTTTGATAAAACTATCGTGTAGTAATGTTACTACTTAAAGGTGGAATCTTTATTTCAATAATAATAAATACAAATTCAAGTTAAGTACGATAAAAATAAACACTTAAAATTAGGTTAAATTAAATTTGGTTAGATTAAGTTTGTTTTAAATCACGAAAAAAACTGTTTTAAAGTAAACTGACTACCTTCCAAATGTTTGTTGTAATTCCAATAGGGAACTTACCTGATGGACCAAATCACTTGCACTTATGAAGTGTCAAATCGCCCAGATCAATAGTCATATCATCTCCTTATTTTTAGTCTATGATCTTTAAAAATCGTTGAAAACGCTAAATAGGTAAAGGCATATTTGTAAAGGCTAGCGTGAAATGATTGGTATTGACTGCAACATTGATTGGACATCCAAAATTATGCAAAATATTGGTTTAAATTTTAACAACACTTCGGAACCCCAAAAATGGCGCCAAAAAAGTCTGTATGCCTGACTTCCATTCATTATCCAGTCACATTAATGTAAGAACTCCTTTGTGCCGCTGAAAATATGATTATGACGGTGCCCTATTGTCCTTTGTAACGCCCAAAACTCCAATATGGAGAATTTTGTCGCTTTGCTGGGACTTTAAAAATTTATGCTATGTTCGGGAGTAGGAAACTAGCAAAAACGTACCAGATTTAGTTATACAGGCTGATTCGAAAGACGCCAGCAGGATCAACCCTACGGTTTCACAAGATTTGTGGTCATCCTACAATTGGAATACTTCCGTCAAGTACAGTGATACTCTTCGCTTTCCCTGTTAACGTTCGCAAACGTTGACATTGCCAAAAAGACAATTTACTTTCTTCATAACGATCGGGTTCCTTAATTTTGGGTGATTCGTATTGCCCGGTTCTCCACTGATCTATATCCATACGAAAAGTGCGTTCACGATCATTCATCATTTTATTATACCGTTCGAATTTTGAATTTAAAAAATAATGAATTATCTTGGAAAGTAAGCGTATTTGGACTATACATTATACCTAAAATGTTTTTTTAATTCCAACAGTCGTTAGAGTTAAAGTTTGTCGGGTTACTCATTCTCACCGTATCACTATGGTTCGCGTAGAACAAGCTAGCTGGACAAAATTATTTTACGACATTTATGCGTTGGTATGTACATGTTATGTACAATTATCACATTTTTAGTTACTTTCATATAATTTTATGAGTTTGGTTTACAGATTTTAATCTTAGCAGGGTGAAAATAAAAAAAATGTAATTAACACCAAATATTTTAGTATAAAAAAACGCAATTCTAATTAAAACTATTCTTACACTATTTATTCTACTTTAGAATACTAATATAATCGTGTATTTGGCAGGCAAGGAATCCATTTAAAGTTACATAACACGAAAAAAAAACATTGAAATAGAAATTAAGAATTAAATTAAAATACACAAATAACATATATACAAATAAAATAACTATACAGAAAACTGTTATTCATTATCACTATTATTATCAGATGAATCATCTATTGAGTCATCTGTTGAATAATCATGAGGATTTTTTATAATATTTTCATCAGTCTCCAAATTTATAGAATTGACATTAACACTAGGGGCCATTAATAAGTCTAAAACTTCAGAAGGGATCTTTCCTATTTTCTATTTTCTTCCGAATTTTCACGATTGTGTAGTAGATTTGCTCTCAACATAACATGCCAACGCTTCATCACTTGTCAAACACCTATTAACGTTTGTTTCACTCGATTTGTTCAGTTGCATACTATCCGCTGACTCGTTCAAATCTCTGATCCTTTGTGCTAAATTTCTATTGCCCGATAAACGAGCTGAAACTTCTGCAGCGTAGAGTAGTTCGCTCGTGCTTCTGGACTGGATCAGGTCGTCAACTCGTCGACGCTTCGTCTTCAGGCTTGAAATCCGCAAACTCGGTCGAAGGTCGTCCTACTTTTGGTAGGCCTTCTGAGGATGTACTTGGCATACACTGTATTATTAATAAATACATCAAATGTAATATCAGCACCCTGTAACCACTTTGAATTCGTCTTTAAAAACTGCTGTTGTTTTTTTTCTGCCTGACTGCACATTTCACTTATTTTCGACGATAATCGAGCAATTTTTACCTTCATGGCCCTCAACAATTGTTCAGTGGCTCCAATAAAGTTGTATCTCGATGAGATAAATCGAAATAAGTCCTCATTTCGTGTTGACTTATGGAGTTTAACCCATTCGTTGAAAAAATCCATTCTTCGTATCGTGAACACAGCTAAGAAAAAAATTTGAAAAAAAATGTTACTAAATTGTCCGCAAATTCAAACTACATTCATTTAAAAGTACATAAACGTATATATAATATATCCAAAAATTACGCCGGGTACACGTGGGTACATGTGATTTTTTGACCGATGAAGTTCAAAATATTCACTAAAATGTACATTTATCGATGAACACGACTGGTTTAAAATGGGTTATCATAAAATTTTGTCCAAAATAATAGTAAAAATAGATAGTCCATACCTTTATGTTCCAGTTCCATTACTAATAAAATACAAATAATTTCTTATCCACGCACAGTAACTTCATAATCCAAACGCAATTATGCAAATGATTGCAGTGAAAATTATGCAATGTCTTTATATACTTACCTTAATTACTGCGTTATTAGTGATTTTCATTAGTAATGACACTTGTAAATCTTAATGTACACGTGTTAGCTATAATTAGTAATAAGAATATGTAAGGAATTTAAAGATGACTTTTGTCTAGCTAGCTTGTTCTACGCGAACTATAGTGCGTATATAAGATAAAATTAGCTATTTAATGTGTATGACTTGACTAGCTAAAAGGAAATATCGGCGTTCCATGATGGTATATTTGGGTTATTCTTCAAAAATATGTCTGCAGTCACCTTATTCCTCTGGCCCTTTTTAATACTAAATGTATGGAGATAGAGGAATGAGCCGCAGATATATTTCGGAAGAATAACCCATTTAATTTTGTTCGGCGTCTACCGCGGGTCGATTTCAGAGCATTTCGACCGCAGCTGTGTTTTTCATTCGTGTTCCAGCAAATATAGCAGCAAGCGGTGGAGATCGCAGCTTTTTATAAACGATAGACGGTATCATGGCTACATACGAGTATGATTTCATCAAAAGTTGTCGTCACTCGATAGTCCTTCACGGTAAAGTCGAAGGACACTAATGAAATAAAAGAACGTTGGCAAACACCTGAAATCGACCAGTTTATCCGATCTTTTTGAAAATTTGTATAAGATAAATTGAGGCCAAAATAAATTTTAAGTTTAAATAGTCAGGCGGCAAACTGTATGCGTATAATGCTACGCTTTGTCGCGCGATAGATAAATGATAAAGCATTCGTCACGTTCTGACAAATAGTGTGTGAGAGTAAAGGATGCTTTATCATTTATTTATCGCGCGACAAAGCGTCCGCAATTTTGCTTGTCGCGTGACAAAGCATGACGCATCGCGTTGTATTGAATAGAAAAAAGATAGGTAGTATTAGTCATCCGTCATATTCTGACAGGTACGTAAGTGTGAGATGCAGGTACGTAAGTGTGAGATGTTTATCATTTATTTATTTATCGTTTGACAAAGCCTAGCATCATAAGCTAACTGATAAATAATATGCGATAGTCATATGACTATTATAGTGAAACACAAACATGTATAATGATGGACACCATAATTGGATGCAGGAATGCATGTGTGTCTGTTAGTGGTTTTTGCATTAAGTTGCCAGATTATGTGAGGTTAAGTGAGGTTATCAGCTGAAATGGTCGTGTTAATTGAATTTGTGGGAAATTTTAATTACAGCGCGATATTTTACCGGCCCGTTTTCAATAGTGCTTGGTAATTTAAGGGTTGACTTTGTGAGAATGCCTTTTTTAATTACAAAATTTGGTAAAATACACTCGAGACAGGAGAGGTTCACTCTGCGATTTCGACGCGCAGCTACTAGTACCAAATGTTGCCACTCCAGAGGGGCCAGCGACCAGATAGAGCACGCGTTATGCGATAGAGACAGATGATCGGATGCGGTGCGTTCCGTCCGGTGGTTGGACCTGTATGCTTATGATGCTACGGTTTGTCACGCGATAAACAAATGATAAAGCATCCGTCACTCTCACACACTATCTGTTAGAACGAGACGGATGCTTTATTATTTATTTATCGCGTGACAAAGATAAACTTCTGTACGTAGTATTATTACTTATTTTGTGCTCGAGAGCAAATTTTCCAGATCACTAACAGAAAATGTTATATCGCAGTGGCGTGCAGGTGCGCGCGGCCGACGACGACGACGGCGTGCGGCCGGCGGACGCCTACCACCCGCCGCTGGTCGTCGAGGTGGACGCCACCGCCTCCAGCGCCGGCGCCGCCCCGAGTGCGCCCCTAGCGTCATACCGGAACTCTAATTTAGACTTGCCTTGCCAAAAATGGAATTTTTACAAAGCCGATTTTAATAGTCTTTACCATTCTTTAGCGAGCCTGGATTGGAGTAATTTATATAGTATTAATGACCCTCACCTGGTGGTAGAATATTTTTATGATAAATTGAATAAAGTTATGGATGACTGCGTTCCGAGTAAAAAGCGAAATCGTGTAAACTCTAGGTACTCTTACCCCGAGTGGTACACGTCTGAGCTCATTCGCGACATTCAACACAAACATCAGTTGCATAAGCGGTATAAGATCACCAAGTCTGATGGCGATTATGAATTGTTTTCGACATGCAGAGCGGCCGTAAAGCGGGCGATCCTAGCGGCGCACGACTCGTACACGGACCGTGTTCAGAATCACTTAGCTAGGGAACCTAAAGCATTTTGGGACTTTATAAGAAACAAAAGAGGTAATGTATCTAAGCAAAAGCTAGTGATTGACGGACGCGTGCTTTCGGAGCAAGAATGTGCCGATGAATTTGCCACTTATTTCCACTCGGTATATACTCCCAGCCCGGCGTTGTTGGACGTGGCGGCGGCGGACGCGGGCTCAACAGCGAGCGGCGCGCGCGTGCACGTGGCGCGCCTTGAGCCGGCGGAGGTGCGGCGCGCGCTCCGAGCGCTCAAGTCGAAGCGCTCCGCGGGCCCGGACGGGATTCCCCCTTACATTTTTAAGGATTGCCGCAGTGTTTTAGCCGAGCCGCTGTGTCATATCTTTAACACTTGTCTCAAATTTGCGGTCTTTCCTGAAAAGTGGAAACTGACTAGAGTAGTCCCGGTACCAAAGGGAAAGGGTGGACCTAGTACTGGTGATTATCGACCGGTGGCAGTACTGTGTACACCTGCTAAGGTATTCGAATCGGCGATGCATAAGTCGGTACAGGCGCAAGTGAGCTGCCAATTATCGGACGCCCAGTATGGCTTCAGGAATGCACGTAGTACTACGGGAAACCTACTGCATCTCATGGTCAACATAGTTCCAGCTGTAGATGCCGGAGACCAGGTTGATGTGGCATATTTCGACTTCCGGAAGGCGTTCGACACCGTCGACAATGATGTCCTTTTAGGTAAGTTGGCAAATGTAGGTTTTAGTCCACATACTCTTACATTCTTTGCCAACTATATGAGTAACCGGCGGCAGTATGTGGACTATGCTGGTCATCTATCGCAGCCATATTTTACGAGGTCTGGGGTAAGCCAGGGGAGTAACTTAGGGCCATTAGAATTTATTTTAATGGTCAATGACCTTCCCGAAGTCGTTCGAGACTCGGTTTGTTTACTCTTTGCTGATGACCTAAAGCTAGTTCGGAGAATAAACGACAGCTCAGACTGTCTAAAACTACAGGAGGACATCGATCGAGTGGTAGGCTGGAGTCAAGCGTATAAATTACGGTTTAACGCGTCTAAATGTACAGTAATTTCGTTTAGCAGATCACGGAACCCGCGTTGCTACCAGTACATGTTAGACGGCACCCAGATGCAGCGTGTCAACGAAATCAAGGATTTAGGAGTGCTATTTAAATCGGATCTTAGCTTTCGGGATCATATTATTAAGGTATCGAAAAAAGCTTTCCGGAATCTTGGTTTCGTTATGCGACAATCGCGTGCATTTACCAATATTAACGCGATTCGTGCGCTGTACGAGGCGATAGTTAAGAGCCATTTAGAATGTAATGCAGTCGTCTGGAGCCCGCATGAGACTAAATATAGGTTCATGTTGGAGCGTATACAAAATAAATTCGTTAGATTTTTATATTTAAAATTGTATGGTGTTTATCCATTCTATCCGCTAATGTATCCGACTTTGTTCGTCTTAGGGATGGTAGGATACAATAAGCTGGAAGTACGAAGGGAGTTGGCGCTCGCCTCGTATATATTTAAGTTGTTGCGGGGCAAGTTGTTCAACCCTGGAGTGCTGGCCGAAGTGCGACTGAACGTTCCGGAGCGGTACGTGTGGCGGCGCATTCGGCCGAGTCTACTGGCCGAGCCTCGCGCGCGCACGCAGCTGCTTCGTCAGGCCCCCGTCACCAGAGCAATACGGGCATTAAATAGAGTGGCAGATGAGGTAGACATCTTCTCTTGCTCTCTGAACGAATTCACAAAGGTCACGCTTTATGTTTTGTGTTATAATGTGTTGTAATATGTGATATGTGTATAAATTTTGTATTATTATAAGTCCGTAGATGTAAGTATTCCACACTGTCGCATTAGGATAAGCCTGTAATGATAGTTGTGTGATGTTTTTTAAATAAATAAAATAAAAAAATAAAAATAAAAATCTGGTAAACCGGCGTATTGATTGATATCAGTATTGACTTTGTAAACTAATCTAGGCGTATGATGCTACACTTTGTGGCGCGATAAATAAATGATAAAGCATCCGTCACGTTCTGACAAATAGTGTGTGAGAGTGACGGATACTTTATCATTTATTTATCGCGTGACAAAGCGTAGCATCATAAGCCTACATAGACGCCATCTTCAAGTAAATAATAATTTATTCGAACAAGCCAAGGACCTTTAAATGAATAACCGGACATAGTCTCGCTAACAGATAATTGAAGAAGTGAGCAGGTCGATTTGTACTTACGAGCCGCACACACACACACACATCAACAAGCGTAGTAGCCTACTTCATAGTAGGCGCAGCACGCACACATTGACCTGACCAACCAGCGTTAAGCATCGCACATTGGCACCAAAAATTCGACCCCTGGTTATGAATTAATTCTAGTGTATGTGTTCTAATATTGACACTAACCAATGAAAATAGTGACCGAATTAAATCATAACTTTTACAATACCGGTAAATCAATGAAAAACCTAAACTGATCATTCTTCAAGTAGCTTGACGTCATCTGCACCAAAAGCTCGACTGATGTTCATAATTTTTAAGATACCGGTAAATTCCGGTAAAGATAAAATAATATAAAACCTGGAGTGAATCATGGTGTAAGTATACATCTTTACTTCATGTTTACGTCATTGGCACCAAAAATTGGACCCCTGCTTATCGTCACGTATTAACACACAAAGAAAATTAAACTTGCCGATATAAAACAAAATCGCGTCCTTAGATAAACTGTATCGACGAAATTCAAATGACATTCTCGTCACGATCGGCCATTACTTGCCGACAGTGACTTCCAATTTCAAAAAAATAAAACTATTTAGACGCAAACACACTTCCTATCCATTCAATATGCAACCTTGTTGCTAGGCCGTAGGATGGAAAATCAGGTTGGGCGTTTTTAGAATATAGGATCTTTTGTGACAAGGACGGAACGCCGTAACGTGAAAATTTTAAATTTCGTGTTTAAGTGAAATTTTATTGGGCGAAGGCGAACCTATTTTATTTGGGCAGTGGCCAACTTCTAAGTCTGCTCTAAGCGATAATATTCGAATTTCAAAGATGTGAACCGGTTTTCCGTTAGTTCTAAAATTTTGAACGAAAATCTTGGTAACTTTCAGTCTTTATTTTAAAGTTTGTTTTCTGTACGGATTGTTAGTTTTTAGTACTTATGTATTTTTTTCTACCGCCATATGCCCGCCTACTTGATGTTTTTTGTAATTTTGAAACGTTGAAATGTAATTGTACTTAGTTGCTTTTTATTAAGGGGTTAGTGTGGTCGATTTTTACTATTTATAGGTGTAGTGAAACGCAGCTTGCTAGATGAACACTAATTTATTTGCATAACGGTAGGGTACATCCCAGTTTGGAATCTACCCGTAAGTTACATATACAACATCTCTCTGGTTATGGAAAAACAACAAACAAACATACCAGAAAGATTAGGCAGCCAGACATTATATATCCGCTAATATACTTATCCTAATAGTTATAATATATACTATATCTTTCATTGTTTACGATAAGAATAGCTAAGTAATCTTGCGACTAGTTACCGTTTTAAAATATTCTAATAACTTCGTTCTAAATTACTGTTTAACCTAGTACCTACATACGTCCCTATACCCTCCACCTCATTAATAATGCAACTACATGACTATGTATTACAAATGATTTTTTTTTTTTTTTACGTTAGATATCAACTTAACATTGATTTAAGATCTTATGTGTAAACTAAATTAGTGTAGCATTAAAAATCTAATTAATATTAAACATGTTTGCTGTATTCACACATATTAATTGTCTATTTAAGGTAGTCTAACAACAGTACCAAGTTTATAATAAGTGGAGTAAGCCATAGTTAATTACGGTTTATACCCGTAGATACATGTTACGATCAATACATTGTTGTTAAAAATATTGAGTCTGTTCAGCTAATATGCGGGCCTTACTCCTGGTTACCGGTGCTGACGGCACGACTGGAGCAGGCATTTCGATTTTGAAATCGCACTGTTGGGCATCAGAATGTACAGCGGGGGCGCTGGCCGCCGGGGGAGCGGGGGCGCTGGCTGCCGGGGGAGCAGGGTCATTGCCCTCGCGCAGCTCCTGCTTCACCTCCCGACTGATGATGTGGCGGCGGTTCCGTCTGTACCTACGCCCTACTGCATCTTGCAGTATGTAAGACCGAGGTTCCGCAGCTTTAGCCACAACTTCCATAAATCGCCGTGCACTACCATCCGCTACCACTACCTTACTATTCTTAGGTAGTGAAGGGAGGTCTCGTGCCGATTTATCATACGCCGATTTTACTTTTTTCCGTTGCCTTTCCATCGCCTCATAATTGTTTTTATTGTTGACTGATTCCTTGAGGAGTGGCTTGTATATCGGCAACCGTGTGTTTAGTCGCCGCCCAAATAAAATTTGTGCCGGCGAATCGACATCATCTCGCGGCGTCGACCTGTAATTTAGTAAACTCAGGTGGTAGTCTTGTCCGGAGTCTGCACACTTGCTTTATTAAATTTTTAACTGTACGTACCGTACGTTCGCTCTTTCCGTTCGATTGCGCGTACATGGGGGAGGAGGTGACGTGCTTAATTTCCCAATCCGACAGAAACTTGCTAAAATCCCGGGAACTATACGCAGGGCCGTTATCCGTGACCAACTCTGCCGGAATTCCGTGACGGCAAAACTGCTCAATCATGGCCGTAATGACCGATTTACTATTTAAATTATGCAACTCATTAATTTCAACGTAGCTCGAAAAGTAGTCTACTATCAGTAAGTAATATTTCTTTTTGTATTCGAATATGTCAGAACCTAGCTTGCACCACGGCACGTCGGGTACCTCGTGCTGTCGCAGCGTCTCTCGGCGCGGGCTGGGCGCGTGCAGCGCGCAGGCGGCGCACTCGCGCACGGCGCGCTCCACGTCCCGCGCCAGCCCCGGCCAGAACATCACCTCGCGCGCGCGTCGCTTGCAGCGTTCGATGCCCAGGTGGCCTTCGTGTACCCTTCGCACCATTTCCCCTCGCAGTGATTGCGGCACGAAGACTCGATCATCTTTCAAGATGAGTCCGTCCGCGTATTGCAGGCTCTCCCTGTAAGGCCAAAAAATACGAACTGCCGTGTTCACTTCGTATTTGTTCTTAGGCCACCCGTTAATTAAGTAATTTATCAACACCTCACATTCGTTGTCACTCTGTACATGTCTTTTAACCACATTCAGCTTCTCATCACTGAACTGCAGGTGTTTGATTAAAAAACATGTCTGCGCTTCGAGATCCCTATCTATACGCTCGTGCATCAACTCTGGCAACGCGGCACGCGACAGCGTGTCCGCAATGTACAAATACTTTCCAGGTGTATACTGTACCTTCACATCGTAACCTTGTACGCGGAGCATCATCCGTTGTAAACGCGCAGGGACGGACGACAATGATTTTTTAAAAATGGCTTCCAACGGCTTGTGGTCCGTCTGTATAGTGACGTCACTTCTACCAAACACATACTGGTGGAAGCGCTCACAGGCGTGTACTATCGCGAGCATCTCCTTTTCGATCTGCGCGTAGCGCCGCTGCGCATCCGTCAGCGTCGCGGACGCAAACTCGACCGGCCGCCCGCCCTGCAGCAGCACCGCGCCCACCGCCTCTGAGCTTGCATCCACCGAAACCACTACTGGAAGCTCATTTGAATACAGTGACAATACTGGCGCGGATGAAATTTTAGCTTTAAGCAGCTTCACCGCTTCGAAATGTTTTTGATCCCAAACCCATTCCGAATCCCTTCTAAGAAGGGTTCTCAGTATGGCCACTGATTCCGAATAATTGGGAATAAACTTGGAGAGATAATTCACCATTCCCAGAAATCTCTCAAGCGACTTCCGATCGTGCGGGTCGGGCATGTCTACGATCGCTTTTACCTTAGTGTCGTCCGGTCTCATCCCTTCCGCGTCGAACACGTGACCTAAATAGACAATCCGTCTCAGTCCAAACTTGCACTTCGCCTTGTTGAACCTAATACCTATTTCTTTCGCCCGCTGCAACAGGCGCTCCAGGCGAGCGTCGTGCTCCTCTTTGGTGGCTCCCCAGACTATTATGTCATCAATGAAGGAGTCTGTACCATCCAGATCCTCCAGGTGTTGCCGAACCCTCGCATGGAATACTTCAGGCGCGCAGCTGATGCCGTATGGTAACCTTAAAAATTGGTACCTACCAAACGGGGTACTGAACGTGCAAAGATCCGCGCTGGCCTGGTCCAACTGCAGCATCCAAAAGCCGCAGCGCGCGTCTAGCACGCTGAACCAGCTGGCACCGCGCAGTCGTGCCGCCAACTCGCTAACCGTGGGCAATGAAAAATGGGCGCGTTTCACCGCGGTATTAAGGACGCGCGGATCTAGGCATACTCTTATTTCACCACTTTTTTTAGCCGCAATCACGATCGGATTAACCCACTCCGTCGGATGAGTTACTTTTCGAACGACACCCATTTTTTCCATCCTATCTAATTCATTATGCAATTTATCCCTCATACCCATAGGAATCCGGCGTGCCGGACATATAACCGGTTGAACTGCATTATTTACAATAATCCTATGCATTCCCGGCAACTTACCTAACCCACTAAATAACTCCGCGTAATTATCAATATTGAGCACATCTACCCTTTGAATAAGACCCAGTTTTACGCATCCCTCTAAACCGAGAATATTTTGGCACCGCATATTAGCTACCGTAAAAGTTATTTCATACTTTCTGTCCTTAAACGTCAATACTAGGGTGCATGCACCCATAACGGGAACGCAATTACCAGTATATGAATAAACTCTTTTATTATATGGCACAAGCTGTTCAGCATTTAATTTTAACCGATCGTAATCGTATTTCGAGATTATATTTAACATAGATCCCGTATCTAATTTAAAGCCAATTTGCTTACCCTTAATGTCCATATACTCAATCCACTGACTGCACTTTTCTTCGCTCCGTTTATTTTCCTCAAGAACGTCCACGTAAAGCGCATCACTTTCCGAATCGTCCGTATGCTCGGAGACACTCAAATTATGCACAATACCGAACGGTTTGCTACTACACACTCGCGCGAAATGACCCCGACGGTCGCACACATAACACGTCGCTCCGACGGCCGGGCATCGCTCCACGTCTCTGCAGAACCCGCTGCCACAGCGTGGACACGTCGTCCTCGGGCGCGGCCGGCTCGGGTGGGCCCCGCGCTGCGCCGACGCCGACGTGCCGGGCCAGGGCTCCCGCGCGCCGCCGCCGCGCTCTCGGGCCGCCGCCGCCGCCGCCGGCCCGCGCGCTCCCGAGCCGCCCGGCGCCGCAGAACGCCACCCGGAACGGGCCCCGCGACCTCCGACCACGGCGTTCACTTGCAAGTTCGACTCCGCGAACTGTTTACTTTCCTCCTTGGCCATCTCGTCCGCTTCACAGATTTGTACCGCTTTCTCCAAAGTTAAATCCTCCGCTCTTAATAACCGATCCCTTACTACGTTGCTGGTAATACCGCAAACTACGCGATCCCTTATCAGCCCGTCTGCCAACTTTTCGAACTCGCACCCTTGACTTAGTAAACGTAATGCGGTCACGTACTGGCCGATCGTTTCACCTGCATTCTGATTTCGAGTAAAAAACTTAAAACGCACCATCGTAATGTTTGTTTTCGTCCCAAAAAACGAATCGAATTTCTTTTTGATGGTCTCGAGATCTTCAGCACTCTCATTGGCGCCAAACTCGAAAGTTGAGTATATTTCATACCCCTCCGGTCCTATGAGGTTCACCAGCAAGCTGGCTTGCACATCTTTTTTCTCCTTATTTACTCCGGACGCCTTAATAAACACACTAAAGTGTTTCCACCATTTTTGCCACGCCGCCGCCCGTGCAGCCGGGCTCCCGTCAATTTGTAATTCTGCCGGAGGCCGAGCATGTTCCATGATTTATTGTTCGTAATTCTTTTAAACTAAATCCCTGAACGCCACAATTACACTTATTTTACACCGGAAACTCATGTAATTTTATCAAAACCGCTGCCACCATGTAGTGAAACGCAGCTTGCTAGATGAACACTAATTTATTTGCATAACGGTAGGGTACATCCCAGTTTGGAATCTACCCGTAAGTTACATATACAACAATAGGGGTTAGTGTGGTCGACTTGATGTTTCACTTATGAATGAATATATATAGGTACACTGTAGGCCCAAGTAACCCGACGAATATTATAAGTCATATAATTTTTACCCGCAATATTCGTAAGAATCTCAATCAGAATCAAAGTTATAGTTTGTCGGGCTACTAGGACTTGTGGTATATTATTACCTTTTAAATCAACACGACAAAACACGAAATAAAAATCAAATGAAATGAAAATGGAACATCTAACGGACCGCCGAAATGGAACAATAACTTGCATAGTGATTGTACCCTGTATCACAATTGTGACGTCATAGTTTGGACTTTATTTCAAACTTTTAATATTTCACCCTTAAATTTTATATTATAACTTACTTTATGCTAAAATCCCGTCATAATCAGGCCAAGTCTCGCAGCTCTAACGAATTCGAAATTTGATTAACTTTTAATAACCTTGGCAAACGTTAATCAAAGTTTGTTCCGTGCATTGCAATAACTATGGGAGAGTTTTCCTTTGATTAAACAAGTTTTAAGCAATTTTCTTAAACAAAATTATTCAATTACGGCTACAAGTTTAATTAAGATAAATTGCGCTCTTTGCTTAGGAATCTACGAATCATCATCATCATCTTGTCCAGATCCACTGCTGGATAAGGATGCTATGAGTGGGTAGTTCTCACAGGACTACAACCGCTCACACTTTCCTGGTCGAGTTATGGCACATTGTCCGTAGTTTCAGATTACTATCTTCAGTCATTTTGTAGAATGCCACTAGTATCTCTAGAAAATGGCAATCCGAGCCTTCAGGAAGATGGTCAATCCTGCGAATAGGAAAGTGAGAGCGGTTGAAACGCTTTGAGAACTAGGTACCTATTTAAAGCTGCGTTTCCACCAGAGCCACGGTATACGGTATTTTTTCTTCCTACAAAAGGTACATCGGGAGCGCGCATGTGTGCGCGCCGTGTACGGACGCTCCACAGGCAAGGATTTGAGCATGCGCGCAGTATGGCGTTCACTCACACAGATGCGCGTCGTGCGTCTGTGTAAATACGTGTCGCGCGCTCCTAAACGGCCGAAGTTGTACTAATTGGTTGTCTTTACGCTTTGCCAGAGCTGTGCTTGGTAGCGGAGCGTTGTGCGAGAAAAAAATTCACCAATGTTGGTGGCACGTTGATTCGTGGATTTTTTCCTCGCACACCGCTACGCTACCTAGTTTAGGCTAGGTACCTGGAAATTCAGCCTTAATCTCTCCAAGAGTGCGCCATTGAGCACCATCCTCAGTTATTCTTTTTTTCACAAAATTCCCTTTATTGAAACAAAAAAAAAAATCTAAAAACTAAAACACCGATTTGCTATATCCACAACGCAGGTTTCGTCAGAAGTACAAAATGAGTATCCATAAAAAAAAAAAACCTCGTATTTAAAACATAAAACTAACACAGAAAACGATCCGCAGCATGCTTCGTCAAAAGAAAACAAAACCGTATTAAGCCGCAACACGCTTTGTCAAACCCATCTAAACTATAATAAAAACAATTACATACAAATGTCAGTCCCCTGTAAGACTACATAGTACCTGGCGCAAAAGTTCCAAATATACTGGCGGCATTTCCCCGTTGTATTGCCAACGAAATTCTCTGAACCAGGTACGAGCCTGACCTGGGATTCTTTTTTTTATGTTATAAGTGGCAAACGAGCAGAGAGCTGCCAGATGGAAAGCAGTCAACGTCGCCCATGGATATCTGCAAGACCTGTTTACTCGTTTTTCTTCCAGCTGCCGCCGGCAAGCCTGATATCATCCCTCCGCCTTGTCTGAGGCGTCCTACGCTTCTCTTGCCGAATCGCGGTGTCTATTAGAGAACACGTCTACACAGATATCGGTTTTTTGACAAATATGAACAGCCCACTGCCATTTCAGTTTGCGAATTCTTCGGGCTATGTCTGTCACTTTGGTTCGGTGACGGATAATCTCATTTCTCAATCTTAGGATATTCAACATGCTTAAGTTTTCACGATTTTCACTTATTATTATAACAAAACGGGACTTAATAAGGTAAAACCTCAATATCTTTTATCTTGACGTCCCTTACTTACCGTTACCCATCAGGCGCTACTGAGGTTAAGGTTTAAATGAATTAGTTTTCCGCAGTTCGACGTCGGATATGCGCATTTTTTGCGTGAGGTCAATCGTAGGTCTGTTTAGAATTTAAAAAAGTTTTTGACATCCGCCTCTTTAGTCCTTCGCGATTATCTATAGACGTTGTGAGCCGGAGGCGGTGCGATTTCACTAATCGAAACGTACGATTATATTTACCCTACAAACATAAGTAAATGTATCGCTTTGTGAATTCGCTGTAACCATTATTGAAAATAAGCGGAGATCAACAACAGACCCGTTAATCCTTAATAGTCATAATTAGTTTCATAGCGAAACAACCTTTATCTAAGGTCTTCGGCAGCCGTTGGATGGCGCTGCTGTCAATTTTCGCATTGCAGTATCCTGAACACTGCGCCGTTAATTGAATTAATAGTTTGCGGCAACCATAAAGCTCCGTAGTACACAGAATATTAGAGTTACGATGGTTTTAACAATTACATCATTTCAACCTTAAGACTGCCGTTCTATCTTGATATCTTGGTAATTGGGTACCTTTCGGATACACTGTGACCCAATGGGATCTATTGTGTAACCCCTTACCGCATTTACACAGTGGCTTGCTCCACCACCTCCATAAACCGGATCGCAATGTTTCAAATTAATTTGGACCTTGAGACGTCCAGTCCACTGCTAAACTCGCAAAGAGCCCCCACAGAGTTTTAAAAACAAACAATGGCACTCTTAAGACAAGACATTAGTAATCTTAATATTACAAATGCGTTGCCAACCTAAGTACTAAGATATTAATGTCTCTATGCTAGTAATTTCACCGGCTGTTGTACCCCCACACCGGAACACAACAGTGCGAACACTGCTCTTCGGCGGTAGGTTAGTGAGTAAGATGGTGGTAGCGACTTTGCACAAGGTCTTGCTACCTGGTACCTGGTCCTAAAGAGACTGCTTTCCGCTGGGATTCTAAAGATTAGATTAGATTTAGATTTATTTATTTCATAATATAAAAATACATTACACAATGTCAATTTACATGATTTTATACTATGGTCGTAAAGAGTCTGCTTTTCTGAATATTCGCCAATATGTACGCACAGGGATTATGCAACTTTGTTAATATGAAATCATGTAAATTGACATATGTAATTTATAACGTATTTTATATTATGAAATAAATAAATCTAATCTAATCTAATCTAATCAGGGAGTGATTATTTTCAAGAAAGACCCTTTAATTACGTTTTACTGCTTCCTGATCTCCGACTGTACCTCGGCAAAATTTCACAACAGAGGATTTCTCAACTTCATCACACCACGCTTCGCAGCCGGCTAACGAGTATTCGTTAAAATTTATGGAGAACTCAATATACTGTGTGACAAACGAACTAAAACTAAAATTGGTTAAAAAAACTTAACAGACTAAAACGTAGCAGAGGCAAAATAACACAACTAAGGTAAACGGTCTAGATTTTGACACGCTAGTGCCCTATAGTTGACACCCCACCCTCACCCCACCTCTATGTGAGAATGTCAACAGCACTTTGACGCCTACTTTATATATAAGGAGGCTTTGTTTTGGACCCAGTTATCATAAGATAGTGATGAAACATTAGACTTTGCTGCTTATATTGCAATATTTCGTTGGCGAAACCTGATTTCGCAATTAGAATTACAAGTTTACTTTATTAATTGCACACCAAAATTGAAAACCTCGCAATGTTTCACACCTATTTTATAAAAAAAAATTAGTATGTCTATAATAACTATAATAATAAATGCATATAGTTACAATAATTAAAAATGTCCGTAGAGTTTTATCATTATCAATGTGAAATGAAAACAGCCCAAATTTATAAAAAAAGTTACTTAATCTCATGTTGTTAGAATAACAAGCTACTTTAAAACGAGAAAACAGAATTTTAATTACATAAACTGTTACTATCGGTTTAACTGAGACCGAAAACTGTTTTACTTTCCGTATACTTTAGTATTTTAACACAACGCCTCGTGTAACACGTCCAAACCAAACCAACAATGAATCTAAAACTATTCAAAAATTGAAAGAAAACACCGTTTGCAATTCCCGGCATGCCCGGCCTTTCAGATGTTTCTTTCGGTGGCACTTCATAAAAATTCGGCAACAACCCTAGCGCGAAGACAAAAGAAATTGTTCGTGACGTGAAAAGTAAGGGCGATAGAAGCGGCCTTAGGGTTGTCAAGCACAGTGGAATTACAATGCTTGCGATTTCAATTGTTTTTCGGTGATGGTTACGTGATGTTCGCGTGTGCCTTTTGTTCGGACTTTCTTTAGCACTTTTTAGCGTGTATATTTTAGGATGTAGGGTGGCCAGGCTGTGTGATAACCATTTTTATTATATTTTCCTTCTTTGATCGAGTGAACACGAAGCGCGCTGTTCAGCGTCTGTCCGGTATTCTCCTATGGTTGCATTTCTCAAAATTGTCGTGTGTTTTTGTGAACGGGTTCGATAGTAAAATAGATTTTTTTGACGATTCAGTTTTAGGAAATTATCCAAAATTGCGGAGCTATGGGGGTTGTTAGACTCGCGAGGTCTATAGCACACAGAATCATTAGTTAATAATAAGCCAAGACTCAGTCACCCAAATGTTGCCTGGAAAAGATCACCCTCTAGCGATAAGAGCGCCGATTGTTATAGTACATTACACAACTAGGGTGGTAATACAAAGAAAGGCCGAGATCGCAGAAGTTTGCGGCCCGAGCTGCAAGCGAGGGACGTAAATATGCAATCGAGGGCTTTCTATATTACCTCCCGTGTTGTGTACATCATTTTATGTCTACACTCGGCCAGAAAGCGGCTTTTTCCGTACGCGCAACGTGCGGAAAAAGCCACTTTATGGCCAGGCGTGGCATAAATATTGTTTTTAAATAAGTGTGCCACCAAAAAAGTATAGTATTGAAATAACGATTACGTAATAGTTTATTGCACACCAAGCGTAGTAATAGTATTTTATGCAACAGTTGTATAAGTAGGCTTAAAAAATGCGAATGGCGCGAGTGACGCCAGAGCGTTTTTTGACTTAATTATACAACGTTTAATAATTTATTTGTAATAAAACAGAAGAATAATAAAACCTTCCTGCGAATAATAAAATATAACAATAGAATTTAATTTTATTATTCTTTCCTATGAATAATTCAATATAACAAATTTTCCCATTGTTTACTATCAAGTGTGTAAAGGGCTTAGAAATTTCGCCGACCCGCTGTCCGACACACGTTTCATTCGAAAGGAAATTGGCGTTAACTTTGTTCGGAACAAATACCTTGTTTTGGAACAATTACCGAACTTTAATTCGCAGGTACACGCCGTAAATGTATTGGAAAATAAAATACATTAACACTTTTTGAGAATTTCTCACTCAGAATCGTTTATGCTTTTGAAGCTAATACATAATAATTGTGTATAAAAATATCCGTTCCAGATTGTTACGTTTTTGTATGAATGATTTTTACGAACTAGAAACATAATTATTTTACAAGCTTTTATTTATTTTCACCTGCCCGGCGTCTGTGTGTCTGTGTATCTGTGTCTGTAATCTTGCAAGTTAAATTTGACCCACTTCCTGGTTTCTGACTGACAAGGAAGGGTACCCAACTGTCCGACTCTGATTTGATTCATTTTGATATATATTATAGAGAAGTCTAGCAGACACGTATTTTTTTTTAGCTGCCCAAGTTTAATTTTTTAGGAGATATTGTCCTTCAAAGTACTGAAAAGTGACTAAACCCTCCAACTTCTACAGAAAAAAAAAATTTGCAAGTTTCTAGTTAATTACTAGTTTCATTATATGTTGCAGAACATGAAAAAATAATAGACACGTGTTTTGTCATTTCACCTCAAACTCATATTTTCCTTAAAAAAACACCCTTCAAAGTTTGAGCACTTTGAGGGTGTTTTTTTTTTTAAGAAAATATAAGTTTGAGGTAAAATAACAAAACATGTGTCTATTCTTTTTTCATGTTCTCCAACATAATGAAACCAGTTATTAACTAGAAACTTGCAAATTTTTTTTTCTGTGGAAGTTGGAGGGTTTATTCACTTTTCAGTACTTTGAAGGACAATATCTCCTAAAAAATTGAACTTGGGCAGCTAAAAAAAATACGTGTCTGCTATTTTAGACTACTCTATAACATATATCAAAATGAATCAAATCGGAGTCGGACAGTTGGGTACCCTTCCTTGTGAGCTAAAATTTGGCAAGAGTATGTAAAACAGATGACAATGCAATATTATTATGACATGAATCTGATCTGATGATGGAGCCGGATTGATAGGATCATCAAAGTTACATAAGATAAACTCACCGTATTTGGCTCATTTAATTAGTTTTGAGGAGCAGTTTGTCATTATACACGAAAGCACAGTCGGCAATAAAAGACACACATACACAACACAACACGCGTATGGAGTGAGCCCCGTTCATAGTTTGCCTTTCAATGTCACTTTGTTTGTTTTTATTTCTTCTGTGACTTCTCCGCCTTCTCTTCCTCAGAGGACATCTATAATTGGTTTTGTATTTTAATAATTGTCTCTTTATATTTCTGTATTGTAATGCTGTTGATGTCCCAAATAAATAAAATAAATAAAGCCTGCCGCAAAAAACATTTTTTGACAGAAACTTATTTCAATACATAAATTTGGCACATACATACATAATTTAATTTGAACTATTTTGATGAAGCCTGAGCTGTCAAAAAGTTAAAAATTGATTTTGTCTTTAGAAAAATAATCACGTAGCAGAAGTAGGTAAGGTAATACAATGTTTTACCCTACATTACTTCTTTTTCCTTTTTTTGTATATTTATATTCTCATTTCCTCTTAAACGTGTTCGCATTGCGTATACGTGAAAGGGCTAGGTGATTCGAGGAAGCTGCGTGACACCAACTACACGCCGCGTAATCTTATTCCTTCTAAACGATTGCCCTCCTGCCACGCTCGAGTTACACGATCAATTTATTTTCAATTTTTTCCCTCCATACCCACGTCACGGTGCCAAATTGGATCTACGAATGCCCTACCACGGAAAGTCACTTCACACAAAAAAATTCGCTCAACTTTTTTTATAGAATACCTGTTTTTGTGTTTTATTTCAGTTTAAAACCTCTGTAGGCACTGGTCCCACCACCGGCGAGTAAGCGAGTAAAGTTGGGCGAGTAGCATTACCTACATTGCGGATCTGGAAAGTTCGCTCGCTCGCCTAACTTTACTTGTTTACTCGCCTAACTCTAATTGTTAACTCACCCTTTTGCACCCGTCCCATCGTCGGTGAGTAAGCGAGTAAAATTAGGCGAGTAACAGTTCATTGCGGGCTGACGAGGTAATTGCGACTAATCGGCCTTTCCAAATCCGCAATGTAATGCTCGCCGGCGGTGGGACAAGTTCCTTACAAGTAGACATGCGCAAAATGTGTCACTATCGTGAAAAGAGTGATATGAATCTTAAGCTCTCAAAGATATGTATCACTCTTTTAGCTCAGTAGCTCCACGGTGTGTTAACAGCTCATTAGCTCTTATAAGCTCAGTAGCTCCGTGGTGTGTCAACGGCTCACTAGCTCTTATAAGCTCAGTAGCTCCGTGGTGTGTCAACGGCTCACTAGCTCTTATAAGCTCAGTAGCTCCGTGGTGTGTCAACGGCTCACTAGCTCTTATAAGCTCAGTAGCTCCGTGGTGTGTCAACGGCTCACTAGCTCTTATAAGCTCAGTAGCTCCGTGGTGTGTCAACGGCTCACTAGCTCTTATAAGCTCAGTAGCTCCGTGGTGTGTCAACGGCTCACTAGCTCTTATAAGCTCAGTAGCTCCGTGGTGTGTCAACGGCTCACTAGCTCTTATAGCTCAGTAGCTCCAAATCCGAATATTTCCGAACGAAAGAGAGAGCTTTTAGGTATACGAAGACAAGACAGGGATGAAAACTTCGTGTTTATCATGTCTTTTCTTGCATCTCACGGCTCAATAGAGCTAGTCGAGTGAACGAGTGAGTTGAAACATATAGAGAGTTGTTTGAATCAGAACTGAGCTAGTGAGCCGGTGAGCTAGACCAACTGATATAGCTCTTTTGAATCACTCACTCGGGAGCTACACATGTCTACTTACAAGTGAGTTTGCACGAACCCTTGGTAGTTCAAGTGTGTGTTTACGCACGACCCGGGGGGCAGGCTTTGATTCAACGGGCTGATCGCTGTCTCCAATAAGGCTGCGTGATAAAAAAACATGTTAAGGTGAGCAAGATAAGCTAGAAAAATACTTAATCGAACTTTTGATTCATGGTATAAGCTCTATTTTTCGGACAGTTGGGTATGAACTAGCGTCAGAAGAGTTTTTGCTACAAATAAACAGTCGTTATTGAACAAGGCACCTTGATAGATTATTTTGTAATGGACAATATAGATGTTTATTGTTCAGCCCTATTAATTAAAGCGATAAAAAAAAGCCTTTCTGTATAAAAAATAAGTTATGAGTCCTCAGTGTTAAAAATGAACAGTGCCGTCACTGAGACGATTCACAGAAATGTCTGTGAATCGTCTCATTATGTCAGCTACACGTCTTGCAACATATCAGCCGACATGTCCTTACGATCGATCAAAGTTGCGCTTGTATGTAAGGGAAGACAACCTCAAATAGGGTATTATAACTTTAAGTAGGGTATACAATAATCAAAAAAAAAAATTAACGCTAACCATCAAATTATCTTTCAAAAAGTGCTCGAAAAAAATAGCTACCCTCATTTCCGTACCATGTTTAAAATGAGAAAAACTATAAATAAGCAAGTATTTCATACTAAACTGTATACTACCTGTGCATTTTGATACGTCATAAAAAAACAGAGCTGGTCATCAAATAGCCTATTGCCAACACACTTTTCAATCTGTCAGGTCGCGACCGATCATAAGACATGTTGGTGAAAAAATTACGAGGTGTTAGAGGCAATTATAAGAAAATAAAAAAGGATATTTTTTGCGAGGGTTAAAAACACATTTGAACGCAATAGGCGTACGTCCCCGGAGTTACCAACATACACGACGTACACCACACTAATTGCTCGTTACGCGCCGCATGCCGTCAATTGCTTTATTTTTAATTTTTTATCTGTATTTTCGGGTTTAGTGCGTATTTGACGCAGCGTGTTGAAAATGGCGTAGTAAAAATATGGTAAAATGTTGCGGTTTTTAACCGCTAAACTGACATCTGGTAAATTACTTTGTATACACCGTGGGCCCTGTAACACGATCCAAAAATTAAAACGTGGATTCTACTCCTCAAACAATGTAGTTTTTGTACAAACACTTTTAAAAATTATGTAGAATTAAGATTTTCTCATTTTCATACTTACTTAATTAAATAATATTTTCAATGTATGTTAACATCAGTCTAATTGACGTCGCTTGTCACGCTACAAGGACAAAAAAAAACGCAATACATTGCGCCTTCAAATTAATTTCAAAGTGTAAATTTATACTAAAAATTAAGACACAAGTTATTTTTAAATGTCGCTGAACAAATATTGTTTAGTGTGAGGAGTAGAATCTATCGTTTCGAATCGTTTTAATTTTTGGATCTTGTTACAGGGCCCACGGTGTATTTTGATTGGTTGTATTAATAAAATCTGAATTAGGCCACGTCTTAAGTTATTTGCAGGGAAAAATATGAAAGTATGTTTTTGTGAGCGCGTTCTTCTGTATAATACTAAGCCCTCAACGGAATGACAATTTAATTATTGAAATAATATTTAAATTAGTCGAAGGAATTGAGTTATTTTTATAATAAATCAAATAAATTGTCAATCCGTTGAGGGCTTAGTCGCTTTTTTGTACTAATATGCGGTATGGATTCATCAGGATAATACAACCCCATTAACGATATTTTCGTGTTTTATTTTTCTATCCTAAATTGCCTTATTGAAAGCAGTGGCGTGCACTTTATAGAGACTAAAAGAGACTGCTTAACCACTTATTTCTTCCCTACCTAGAGTAGAAGTGCAAAAATTCGTGGGTTAGACGTATCGGATTTTTACCCTACTACCCTTAATAATTCTAATGATGATTTCTGAATGATAATTTCTGATGATGGTGGTAATACACAGGAGATATGTTGGCGAGCAGGAATGGCCAAAAGTGCAATGACGAAACTTGACAAGCATTGGAAAAACCGTGGTATTCGTCGTGCAACCAAGGTACGGCTGGTGCTGGCATTGGTCTTCTACATCTTCATATATCGATACCTTTGGGTTCAATTGGCGTAAAGGACAAAACGCTGGTTTTGAGGAGAAGCAAAAAACCATTTTATTTTACAAAAAATGGCTATAGTTTGTAGCGTGAGGTACTTTAGGTGGTACCCGGCCACAGAAGTAGGGTCGTGAGTCAATGAAACCACATATAAATTGTAAATAATTAATTATAATGTCCGTTCCTAATAGCACTGGGTAGGATATCGCGCACTGAGTTACACAAAAGAACACTGGCCTGACGGCGACCCGTAGACGCAGGTTGGGTGTCCAGGGTAGCTTAGGCAGTCGCCAGCGAGGCGCCCAGCAGAGATTGGCGGCAGGGGAGCAACTCAGTTCGGCTCGTCTAGACTGAAGTGTATAGCAGCCTGGTACTTGTTCCTGGAAGCCCAGAGGTAAGCGTTAGCGCGCAAGCCTCTATGAGCTGGATCCTGATCAGCAGGTCCAGTGTTCAGAATTGCAAAAGCTAGCTCAACTATTAACTGCACTAATAAATGAATTTAACCTAAAGCACAGCGCTAATTTACAATAATATATAATGGAACTCACCCCAGCGGGAAATACAACTTAACACTATTTAAAAACTAAACGATTGTAGAATCGCTAATAAAATTACATTTTTATTTAAGTAGGAGCGACACATGTTCCTCTCTAAATAGCTCGCAGCGGTTTGATGCAAGGGAAAACCGAATGCCGCGTTATCTTAGCTGCTCGGGAATCTTCGTGATTCAGGGGTCAGCGCCTAGTCACTGAGGGAAGCGCGCGGTAGCAAAAACCATTAGGGTTTGGAGTGTTAATTGTAGGTTCCGTAACAAAAGTTAAATTGTAACGCGTGCACTGAGTGTGCGACGTTACAGTACTCCGCGGCAACAGAAGGATTTGAGTTCTACACGAAAATACGTCTATCTATTCTGCATAGTTCACTAACTTAATATCCTTAACATGCCAGTAACCAATAGAATTGCCTGACTCGTTACATAGCTCGTATACTAGAGGCGACTTTTTACCAATAACTTTACATTTCATAAATTTGGGTGCAAGTTTTTTACTGAATCGTTTATCTTTATCGCTTTGGTAAAAAGTCCTCTTCCATACGACATCTCCCACGCTAAATTCGGCAGGCCGTCGTCGCAGATTATAGTTCTGACAGTTTCTAGAGTGTGCTTGTAGCAATGAGGCTTGCACTTTATTAAATATGCCCGAAAGAGTGCCTAGATTTTCCGCATAGGAATCACGAGGTTGATAAGTAATGCTATCACACTCTGAATCTAGGTAATGCGAACCACATACAACTAATTCTCGACCATGTACAAGGAATGAAGGAGTATATTTAGTTACCTCATTCACTGAATTATTTATTGCGAATTGAATTTGGGGGATCAATTGATCCCAAGTACGGTGGTCATTATCTATAAATGTCGAAACTGCTGTCATTATTGTTTTATTGTACCTCTCTACGGTATTGACATGTGGAGAGTATTTAGGAGTAAAATGCACGTTAGGTACTTTATATTTAGTGAGCATGTTCTTTAAAGTAGCACTAACAAACTGTTTCCCGTTATCCATGATTATTGTAGAAGGAATTCCATGCACCAGAAACACATTCTCCTCTAAAAGTTTAGTAATGATCTCGGTGGTTGCACGTCTGATTGGAAACAATAAGCAGTATTTACTGAAACAACATGTGACTACAAACAAGAATGAGTTTTGTTTTTTAGATGCCGGAAGCGGTCCAACGAGATCAATACTTATAGCCTGGAAGGGCCGAGAACATACCTTAGGGCGTCCCATCTCACCTAGAGGAGCATGGTTTTGATGCTTGTGAGCGATACAAGTTTCACACGAAGTCACAAATTTAACAGTATCAGAATGCATCCCAGGCCAATAATACCTTAGCGCCAATCGTTTATATGTTTTGAAAACACCTAAATGACCAGCTGTTGGTTGGGCATGATTGTCTTCAATCACCGAACGTCTAAGTTCAGCAGGCACGACCTCCTTCCAATCAAACTCTTCGCGTAGCGTGCATTTACTTTTCATTAATCGGAAAAGAGTTTGATCCTTCACTATATAATTAGGGAATGATGTAGGGGAAGTCTGGCAGCCAATATAAATGTTTTTGTACCACTGATCAGCTGATTGAGCTGCGCTGGTCGTACCATCAATAGCAGAGATTGGACAAGCTCGCGATAGCGCGTCAGGAATTACATTGTCCGAACCTCGTCGGTGCTTAATTTCAAAGTTAAAGGCCGATAAGCGCACCCCCCAACGAGCGAGGCGACCTGTTGGGTTACTCAAATTCAAAAACCACCGCAAGGCCGAATGATCGGTATAAACGGTGAATTTTTTGCCGTTATCTAGGTAACACCTCCAATGCTCAATAGCGACAAGAACTGCTAAGGCTTCCCGTTCTGTAATGCTGTAATTTTTTTCAGCGCTAGACAGAGATTTGCTCATGTAGGCTATAGGACGTTCCACACCAGAAAATGTTTGAGTGAGCAGGGCTCCAACGCCGTAATCACTCGCATCAGTGTGGACTTCGAAAGCTTTATCGTAGTCTGGACAGGATAGAATTGGGGCTGATATAAGACACTCTTTTAATTTGTTGAAAGCCTCATCCGCTTCCTTTGACCAAACAAAGGGGAGAGTTTTCTTATTGGTAGAAGTTAATTTATTCAGTGGACCTGCAATAGAACTGAAGTTTGGTACGAATCTTCGGTACCATGAGGCAGTACCTAAGAATCTTTTAACTTCTTTTTTATTTGTAGGGGTAGGAAAATTAAGGATAGCCTCCACTTTTCCTGGGTCTACGTGAAGCCCTTTAGAATTGACCACGTAGCCCAAGTATTTTAGTTCATTCCGGAAAAATACAGATTTTTCCAGATTGATTGTTAAATTAGCTGACTGTAACTTGTTAAAGACTTTGAGAAGTAGGGTTATGTGTCCTTGGAAGTCTGGAGAAACCAAGATGATGTCATCTAAGAACACAAATACGGAGTTTTCAAATTCCGGACCATAAAACAGCTGGTCCACGAGTCTTTGCTGTGTGGCCGGCGCATTGGTGAGCCCGAACGGCATAGTGACAAATCGGTAGGTTCCACGGGTAGGTACGTAGAAGGCCGTTTTATCGCGGTCATCTTCTGCAATAGGGATTTGCCAAAAAGCCTTTGATAGATCTATGCTACTCAAATACTTGGCGTTCTTAAGATTATCCAGGATTTCCGAGACATATGGTAGTTTATAAGCGTCCTTACGGGTAATAGAATTTAATTTGCGGCTGTCCAAACAAAATCTCAATTTTCCGTTCTTTTTTGGCGTAAGCAGAATAGGTGATGACCACGGGCTCTCGCAAGGTTCAACAACGCCAAGCTTGATCATCTCATCAAGTTCACTACAAATAATACGCAGCTTTTCGGGTGGCAGTCTATAATACCGTTGGCGTATAGGAAGTGAATCTCCAGTATCAATTTGATGTTTTACTAAATGTGTACGGCCCAGCCCTGCCACCTGGGTCGATATAGATTCGAACTGTTTAATGACATTGTTTGAAGTTGCCCGTTCAGCTTCACTGAGTTCGTCCAGCGAATGCAGCATAACAGTTTCCTCTTTGACTGACGAAATTTGTTTTTCAGTAGACGATAAAGAAATAGTATCGCAGAACTTGGGAAACAATTGAAACTTTTTCCAAAAGTCCACTCCTAATATCATAGACGATGTAACTGTAGGTATAACGTACGCTTTCAAAATGTGGAATTGATTTTTGAAAGTCACTGGAAGATTGATATAACCTTTAGTTTCCATCTTATGTCCGCCGGCAGTTATGAATGACTTAGTATCATCACAATTACAGAGTGTTAGACCAGTGGTTGCAATCAAGTCCAAATGCGCATTATTTCCTATGATGGTTACAGAAGAGCCGGAATCCAGCAATCCACGTAGTGATTGATTTCCCACATTTACAGTTACATAGGGCCGCACATCTCCCGACGGTTTTTTGTCAAAGATTGTTGCAATTGAGTAGCTAGAAAAGTAAACTTTTATAGTGCTAAGCCAACTTTGCCAATCCTTAGGGTCGAATTTGCTAGTAGTATTACTTATATTGCAACAATCTTTCGTAATTAGTTTTTTGGGTGCGTAGTAGTTTGGCACTTAGGACAGTTAGGAAATGTGTAGCCTTTAAGCCCACATTTAAAACAAATTGGAAAACGATCCTGCTTACAGTCTTTTAGCGAGTGATCATTACTGCGGCAGCGCGGACAGAACACAATTTTCCCGCCTGAACCGCTCGGACCATGCTCAATACCGGCCACCACAGCATTGTTCCCGCTAGATCTAAACTCGCGATCATTAGATCCATGGAAATGTTTGCGATGGTAGGGGGTAAAATCGTTTTTATAAAAAGGCGTTCTCAGTTCAGATCGAGTGTAGGCCAGATCTGGGGCTAGGGTACTATTAGTAGATCGGGGTGGTTCATGAAACTGTGATGAAAGGCATTGGATTTTTTCATAATTCAAGCAGAGTTTACGGAGTGTTGCAATAGAATCTATACCAGTTACACAAGATGCCAATACCGTAGAATAACAGGGCCTTATGTTGTGTAGTAATATATCTAATTTATCCTGTTCAGCAACCGGTTTCGTCAACCGCGAAAATAATTGGGACATGATTGCTAAGTAAATAGTAATATTTTCCTGGTCCCCTTGCGTTCTGTTACGGATCTCTGACATAAGTTTGTAGTCATAATCGAAAGGACTAAAATCCGAAACGAGATGTGTAATTAAGTCGTCCCAGTCAGTAACAGTATCCCGCACAGCGCGGTACCAGTGCAGTGCGTTCCCGGTAAATATTTCCGATGCATACATTAATAATTTATCCGAGGGTAGATTCTTTGCAATTCTATACTCGTTCATTCTTTGCACAAATGCATGCACGCAACTCTTACCGTCGTACTTTATCTTAAAATCGCTAACTTGTGTGTGGTCGCAATGCACCGATACGATAGCCGGCCCATCGAGCGTAGAAGATGACTGAGCACAGTTAGTCTGCTCGGATGCGGCACTTTGAACGGGGTGAACATTTTTTATTGCGGTGAATTTTTTTGAAAGTAAAGTGAATTCTTTTTCTAGTGATTTTATGGTTGTAGTTAGTGAAGCGTCTGAATTGTCCATCCGTTTTAAACGATGATAAATATGATTATGTAATGCGGTTGTACGCTGGAATAGATTATTATCATATTTTTCTTGCAATAAAATAATCTTTGCAGCGAACTCGCTCAAAGAAGTACGTGCGCCATCGCAGTCCTCCTTTGCATCAACGCCGGAATCGAGAATATCCTCATTTGGTATTAATAATACTAATTTAGTTATTTGCTTACGCAAACCCAACACAGTCGATGCCGGCTCTTCGCCCCTAATAAGAACTTCGTATGTCAACTCATTTTTATTCAACATTATATATTTGATAGGGTGAGTTTCCATTTTAAGTTACAATTATTTACGTGTAAATTACTACAAGCAATAGCAACGCTAATTCACAACTCGTATACAGAATAAAATGATAAATAACTGACACCTTATAATGATTTTTATGTGGATAAAATATTAGGTACTGTGCTAGTAGTTACATACAATGAGAACTATGCCTAAATACGATTCGGCTATATTAACTACGAGATGATTAATGAACATGCAAAATCATAATGGATTCAAATGCAAACTGTTACGTGAGTATCACCCTTACAAAAAACGCATTTATGGTATGTAATAGTTACTATATATACTTAATTAACAATGAGATACAGATACGCAACAGTCCACAATAATGATTGTTCTGAATTTCTTATAACAATAAAAAAATAAGTGGGTAAACGTACCAGTTTGCTGCCGTAGCGTAGACACCTCCTCGTTTACAAAGTTAAATCCCCAAGTTGAGCACCAACAAGAGACGCAGATATCTCCCGTGCTATCGGAACAAGACTACCACGTAAGGCGCCACTGTAGCGTGAGGTACTTTAGGTGGTACCCGGCCACAGAAGTAGGGTCGTGAGTCAATGAAACCACATATAAATTGTAAATAATTAATTATAATGTCCGTTCCTAATAGCACTGGGTAGGATATCGCGCACTGAGTTACACAAAAGAACACTGGCCTGACGGCGACCCGTAGACGCAGGTTGGGTGTCCAGGGTAGCTTAGGCAGTCGCCAGCGACTGCCTACTGCAGCGTGAGGTACTTTAGGTGGTACCCGGCCACAGAAGTAGGGTCGTGAGTCAATGAAACCACATATAAATTGTAAATAATTAATTATAATGTCCGTTCCTAATAGCACTGGGTAGGATATCGCGCACTGAGTTACACAAAAGAACACTGGCCTGACGGCGACCCGTAGACGCAGGTTGGGTGTCCAGGGTAGCTTAGGCAGTCGCCAGCGAGGCGCCCAGCAGAGATTGGCGGCAGGGGAGCAACTCAGTTCGGCTCGTCTAGACTGAAGTGTATAGCAGCCTGGTACTTGTTCCTGGAAGCCCAGAGGTAAGCGTTAGCGCGCAAGCCTCTATGAGCTGGATCCTGATCAGCAGGTCCAGTGTTCAGAATTGCAAAAGCTAGCTCAACTATTAACTGCACTAATAAATGAATTTAACCTAAAGCACAGCGCTAATTTACAATAATATATAATGGAACTCACCCCAGCGGGAAATACAACTTAACACTATTTAAAAACTAAACGATTGTAGAATCGCTAATAAAATTACATTTTTATTTAAGTAGGAGCGACACATGTTCCTCTCTAAATAGCTCGCAGCGGTTTGATGCAAGGGAAAACCGAATGCCGCGTTATCTTAGCTGCTCGGGAATCTTCGTGATTCAGGGGTCAGCGCCTAGTCACTGAGGGAAGCGCGCGGTAGCAAAAACCATTAGGGTTTGGAGTGTTAATTGTAGGTTCCGTAACAAAAGTTAAATTGTAACGCGTGCACTGAGTGTGCGACGTTACAAGTTTTTTTGTTTCTCGACCTATATTTTCGACATGTATATGAAAAATATTTGAAATGCCCGTATCTTTAACCTGTGATGGTAGTTCTAGCTGTAAACAATGTATTATGGAAGTTAGATGTCCTTTACAACTGGTAAAAATGTTATCAATGTCATTTACACCCGTGACTTTTTTGGGCATTTGGAAATGATGGGGTTGTAAATGACAATCTCAGATGACTTTGTTCCAATTTTGGGGCGTAAAGTTAACAGCTATGTATTAAAAATTGACAGTTTTCAACTTAGTTTACCTTAAAGAGACTTGAAAAATGTATAAAAAGATGATAAATTCAGCTAGGCATAATAACTACTACTTATTAACGACGGGATATTTACCATGTATGTTAGTTTTTGTGAGTTCCCGATATTTCGGCACTGTTGCAAGCGCCATTATCACGGAGTAACTGACATGCAGCGAGTTTTTAGTTGTAGTCTACCCACACACCATAGCGATCTACCCTCTTTCGGGTTCGCTTCGTCCGCGCGTTATTCATACTACTAACGTTCGCATTCTCACTTGGAACTCGATCACGTTCACGACACACAACACTTACAGTATCACTTCGCGTATTTACTCCTGAACATGTTTTTTTTCCCTTGGAGAACTTACGGATCACTGGATACCAGATGCTCGACAGTTGAAACCCGTCTTCCCGGTTGAAATTTTTATACTTGAGGATTTTGATAGCTTCCTTAACCATTCTGGGTATATAGTGTTTTTGTGTCGAGCGAGAGGATCTATGGGTTGTGCAACTCAATCCAATGATTCGTTTCCGCGTTCAGAAGATGTTCAGCGATTGCCGATTTCCGAGGTTCGTTGTTTTTAAACATTCGGATGTGCTCCTTTATACGGCATGAGATAGTGCGCTTATTCTGACCTATGTAAGAGCTACCACAGCTGCAGTCAATTTTGTAAATACCTGGGCATTCAAGCGGAAAACGGTCCTTTGGCGTACGTAGATATTGTGCCAGTTTTCTGTGGGGAGTGAAGACAGTCTTCACCAAGAACTTCTTTAAAATATTGGCAACTTTATCTGTCACTCCCTTTACATTTATGGTAGGTACGCCGTTTGTCGTTCAACTTTATAGTCCAGGTGCTTAGGCAAAACGGTGCGTCTAGGTGGTATAATCCGCCCATTATAACCATTTCTCTGTAGAACGTTCTTTAAATGTGTCAATTCACTACCCAAATGATCCTCGTCACATAAATTGTATGCGCGGTCAGTAAGTGACGCTACTACAGAGTACAGTTGGCGAGGGTGGTGGGATCATTTGGGTAGTTAATTGACATTTTAACGCAGGGCAGCTTGTGGCGAGCTTGTGGCGTCCACGAGAAACATGCAGGCCATTATTTAAAAGACTGAATATACCTACTCTTACAGCCATGTATATTATTGAACATGCCAAGTATGTAAGACAAAATCCTGAGCAATTTAATAAGCCAGTCCAAAACCCAAAATTGCGGGAAAGAGATCTCTTTAGAATTGAGCAGCCAGTCTCTAAAACTGCTCTATTTAGAAAAAATTGCTACAATATGTCAATAAAAATTTATAATCATATTCCTTTAGAAATAAGAGTCCTACCTAATAAGATTTTTTTATGGAAACTTCGTACATTGCTAAGGGACAAATGTTTTTACAGCATGAAGGAATATTTTGACATGAATTTATAATGAATTATTTGAGACTTGAGATTGTGTTCCGAAATTAGTTGATTATTTTCTTATTGTTTTATTATATTTTACATTCATGACATTTTATTATACTTAGCGTTGGTGATTTATTTTTATTGTGCAATTTTATAAAATATGATTGTTAAATATTTATTGAAAATTAATTTTTGCATGCCAATGTAATGGTGAATTGTGTGGATCTACCTACTTTTTTAATTTGTCATCTAATTGTACCATGATTCAAGCAAATAAAATTTTTGACTTTGACTTTGACTTTGAGCTGTTGGGGAGTAGCGACCTCACGTACCCGAGTGCTCCTGGGGGTCCTTAGGGAGAGTCATGGGTAAGAGTGTAAGGACCTCCGCCTCTGGCTTACCTTAACCGGCCATCCAGAGTGGAGTCGCAAGAGCTATATGCTCCAGGCGTGGAACTGTTAAAGGGCATAACGCCGCGAGTACCCTCGGAGAAAGCGCAGCACACCTCTCGACACCCTGCAGCCCTCGGCACTGGTGTTGCCCCTAGCTAGGCCATTGCTCATAATGTCGCTATTTATTTAACAGGGGCCCATCAGCGGAGGGCAAGTCACGGTCTGTCAGTACCACGAAAGCCACGAGACACTTTTCCTGACAGGCGCCGTCATGTCTCAATCCATAACCCAGTATTTAGTCCATATTTCCACCGCCATAGCCCAGTAGAGTTAGATTCCATCAATCAACAATAGTCCTTGCATCTGGCGGAGGCTGTCTCTGCGTGCGTCCCATGACACGGGCAGGGACAGCATCCGCTGTGTGTACACTTTGCCTTTCATTAAATTGTCGAAAAGGCCTCTACGCGTTGGCTTCGGCTCCGCGCACGCCTCCCAAAGGGCCGGGACACCATTGTCTCGTGTACGGGAAAGACATACAAATAATAATTTATTTATTTCAGGCATCAAAGGCCCATAGATAAATACCTTACAAACTAACATACATATCTCATTACAAAATAAACTTAACAAATTAATAATGTCCTACTAGTGTTTTACTCTCTTCCAATAGAGCACTAAATCATAATAATGGAAGTGACATAGTGGCTAATGATTATCGACATTAGGATGTCAATCATTAGGACGAGTACGTAGTGTAATAATGAATTCATCATCTTTTTCTACATTTTTCAAGTCTCTTTAAGGTAAACTAAGTTGAACACTGTCAATTTTTATTACATAGCTGCTAACTTTACGCCCCGAAATTGGAACAAAGTCATCTGAGACCGTCATTTACAACCCCATCATTTCCAAATGTCTAAAAAAGTCACGGGTGTAAATGACATTGATAGCATTTTTACCAGTTGTAAAGGACATCTAACTTCCATAATACATTGTTTACAGCTAGAACTGCCATCACAGGTTAAAGATACGGGCATTTCAAATATTTTTCATATACATGTCGAAAGTATAGGTCGAGAAACCAAAATACTGTAGCCATTTTTTGTAAAATAAAACTGTTTTTTGCTTCTCCTCAAAACCAGCGTTTTGTCCTTTACGCCAATTGAACCCAATTAAAGGTATCGATGGTTTAGACCTTTACGATTACGTAAATTGCTTTTATTTCAGAATTTAGACACACATTTGTGGCAGTAAATGCCAAAAATAAAGGCTAATCCCTATACAACCCTGCTATTCTTTAAAAAATGTGCTATAATTAGATTTAAGGCAGGTCTTAAAGGACAAGTAAAAGACTACTTGCCCTTTACAGCCCTGTTCGATTTATCGAATTACGGTATGTAAACAAGTATAATAATTTGAAGGCAGGTCGTAAAGGACGTGTAAAAGAATACATGCCCTTTACAACCTCCTTAATTCTATCAAATAATGGTGTAATCATTTTTTAAGCAGGTCGTAAAGGACAATTAAAATAATACCTGCCCTTTACAACCTTATTCGGTTTATCAAATTACGGTATTATAATTTAAAAGCAGGTCGTAAAGGACAAGTAAAAGAAAACATGTCCTTAACGTCACCTCGACTATGCGCTTATGGAAAGTAATCATGAGAAATGAAGGGCTTAAAGGACAACAAGAAAAAAATAGGTCATATACGACAGTATTCATATTTACCGGCGTACTTTACGATACACCTTTTAATTCGTATTTTATAACTTGACACTTACGTCCCTTAACCTGAGCTAGTTTTGCGAACACGATGAATAAAAACTGGGTCGTAAAGGCACTTTTTTTAAAGATATCGAAATTTTAACTACACAGAACGGTAGAGCTTGAAATTCTGAACAAAACTGTATATATAACTCATTTTCGCCAAAATGTCCTTTACGCCAATTGAACCCAAAGGTATCGATATGGTGCAGAAACATGGAGCCTGAAGAGTCTAGACAGAAGCGAGATCGACGCTTTCGATGTGGTGCTGGAGAAAGATGCTCAGGATCCCATGGATGGCAATGAGAAAGATCGAATCCATATTAAAGGAGCTGAAAATTACGAAGCGACTGTCAGCTATTTGTAATGAGAGGATC
This sequence comes from Eudemis profundana, assembly GCA_947034925.1. Classification (NCBI taxonomy): domain Eukaryota; kingdom Metazoa; phylum Arthropoda; class Insecta; order Lepidoptera; family Tortricidae; genus Eudemis; species Eudemis profundana. The sequence goes on along the minus strand of OX344805.1, from coordinate 18,554,061 downwards.
CTCAAATTCTTCGGGCATATTATGCGTTCTAACCAGTACTGCCTTAAGAGAAGCATTCTTGGCCAAGTTGAAGGCCGACTCGCTAGAGAACGAATCCCGACAAGGTGGTCTGACATCATAAATAATGCCTGTGGTACCATGCAGAGTGCAGCCCATATGGCCCTTGACCGCGTTATTTGGAGGAACATTATAGTTGGTCACGATCCTCAGTAATGAGGAAACGACAAGAAAGAAGACCATTAATATTAGAAGGTAGACAATGTCTTTTAATGTTTATGGACTGCACGTAGGGCATGCAATACCGGTTTTAGGGCCGATACAGACGGACTGCAACCCAACTGCAACTCCCTACGATTTGTATAGGAACTGCATCACACCTGCGCAGTCGGCGTGCAGTTGTGATGCAGTTCCCATACAAATCGTAGGGAGTTGCAGTTGGGTTGCAGTCCGTCTGTATCGGCCCTTACTTGTATGGGCCAATACCGAAAAACCAGTTTTTGCATGCCCTAATTGCACGCCACTGGTTTAAAGCAATAGCAAGACTAAATTTAAGTAGTAAGTAAAATATGTCGCTCCTTGAAAATCATAACGTCACTATCCAAAAAATGACGTTTTTGAGTTAACAACGCCATCTAACTCACGTGATTGTAAGGAACGCCATACAAAGACACCTATTGCTCTAGCTCTATTTAAAACGGCAGGGGGCGCTAGTGTCATTACGGCGAATAGTGGAAATTGACGCACGCCTTTTTGGAACAGTGTCACTATCATTAGAAATACAGTGAAATTCAGTGGATTTTGTGAAGAAGGTTGTCATTTTCTGCTTAATGACGGTATTCTGTGATATTAAATGGAAAGTACTAACATTTTTCAATGGAATACAGTATTTATTCGTAATACGTCAGTTCGAACTTTTAATGTAGTATCAATATCAAGACTCAATTTAAAGCAATAGTGTAATTTTCGCTTTAATGACACTTGTCCTCTTGCAATTTTTAATGTTATACATTGTGTTAAGACTGTTATAATGACAGTATATCAATAATGACCGTTTTATTTTGAATTTCGAGTCTTGATGCAGGCTAATAATAAAGATGTACTGTATTTTTAGTACGTTAAATGACATTGTGGTTTTAATAAGTAAAATTATTTTTAGCATTATTAATCGTAATTTTCGATGTAGTGTCAATTTTGCCAGCTCAAATTACTATAAATTCACTCGTTTTGTCAATTGAAAAATGCTGTTTTATGTTTAAATCCGTTATAACTGCTAGAAGCTGCTTCCAACATTACTGGTGTTTGATTATTTTGTGACTTCTTGTTTAATGTCACGGTGTGTAATGAATAAAATTATTAACTATTTTTGAGACTGATAGTCATTTGAGTTAATAAATGTCATTTAACAAGTTTTCTTTAAGAGTTTTTATACAAAAACATGGATTTTTCTTCCAAATAACCAGATATAGTGTCATTGTTCCTTAAACTAAATTAAAGTTTAGGAAATCACAGGCTTGAAAAGTGACATTAAGCAAAAATTTATGGAAAAGTGACATTATTATTTTCTTTAAATTCAATTATCAGATAAATAAAACATAAAAGACAGAATCTACTCTTATTGGTAAAAAGCATAGTCACGTATTTAACAAAATACAGTATAAAAATGATACTTTTATTACAAATAAAGTAGTTTTAGACGTTTTAATATTTCGGAAACTTTCAAGCCCCGTACCCAAAAATCGTGTTTTTCGTTTAATGACGTTATGATTTTCAAGGAGCGATGTACGTGTTTTTTAAAACTTAAAAGGTGTAGGCGTTCGCCCATATAGGTATAATATAATAATGATGAAAACCGAGAAGAAAATATAGGGAGGACATTCTTTCATATTTGTGTAAAAATAAAAGGCAAAATTGTATTTAAATATCAAATTACCAGCCGCAAAGGAAAACATTTTCTCGGTATATTGAATCCTTTGAAAGCATGAATATGTTTGGATGTTATTCTACAATAAATTCAATCATCGTGTATTCGCGATATTAAGGTGAGAATGTTTGTATACCACGATTGTTTGCGCAGAAATAAAATCTTGCCACCCAAGATAGTGTAATGTTCTATTATGCCACACCTGGCCATAAAGAGACTTTTTCCGCACGCTGCGCGTACAAAAAAAAAACCGCTTTCTGGCCAAGTGTAGACATAAAATGATGCACACAACACAGGAGGTAATAAAGAAAGCCCTCGATCGCATATTTACGTCCCTCGCTTGCAGCTCGGGCCGCAAACATCTGCAATCTCGGGCTTTCTTTGTATTACCACCCTAGTTGTGTAATGTTCTATTATTGGCTAGACCCGCTCGCGACTTCGTTCGCTCGTTTGTTCGTTCGATATTACATAACTAGGGTGGTAAAACAAAGAAAGGCCGAGATCGCAGATATTTGCGGCCCGAGCTACAAGTGAGGGACGTAAAATTTTTAGTAAGAAAGTATATTGTACAATTCTATTCTTAATATTACAAACCGAACTGTTGCTTGCTTGAACTACTGCTACTGAAATGTTGCACTAGTTCGGTCAAACGGACTAACAACCGGACTACTGCTACTAGACGGATAAACTATTCAGAAAGCGTGTTAAGTTTTGTGTTATGTACACGTTAAGTTTTGACGATGGTTTAATAAACCGATATACTTACTGGTAAATTGGATTTTTTTTCTTAGGTATCTAGTTGCTAAAATAAATTAGGTAGTGTAATAGGGAACGCATATATGTTTATTTTACAAATACCTACAATACTACTGAATCAGTTGTGCAGAAGGGAAAAAATATACCCACGACACTACCAGTAGTGCATTTTAGTAGTGTGGTGGGGAAGCAGGGGACATAGTCACACAACCCAATTATAATTTAACACATTTTAGTAATATTGTCTTCGGTTTCCGCGATTATCACTCATAGTAATAAAACAACTTAAACGGTTTAAATCGCGTATATTACTACATTTTAAGTCCCGACGTTTCGTAACCCTTTTCAGCGTTCGTGGTCGCGGGTAGACTGAGAAAATCATAAATTCCCTCTGTCAAAATTACTGTTCTGCAAACCTACCCACTTTAAAAATACAAATTCAATATTAGTGATGCCAGATGTTTTTATTGATTTCCGTTACCTTCGAGCGCACATTCTTCAGATCTAATCAAGTTAATTTCTGCAAGAAGCTAATTTTGAAACTCATACCGTTTTTAAAATATTCATAATCTTAATTTAATCACCAACCAGTATAAATGAGCTGTCATAATCCCAACACTGTCATAATTGACATTAACTTTTGACTAACTCAGAAGTGTCTTTTAAAATGGTCATCATTCATCAACTCAATATTAATTTACTTTGTATGAAAAGTAAAATAAAACAATCGAACTAAACAAAAAGCGGTATACCATGTAGCTTCTGTTGACGTACGAAACAACATGTCGAATTTAACGGAAATAAAAAAAAACACGGTGTACATAAGAAGATATTATTTGTTCATCGTACAATCGATTTACTTCAGAAAAAATTCAGTCTTAGTGTACGGCCTGAGTGGCGAGCGTCGAGCGTCGCGTCCGGCGTGGCGGGCAGCGTGTATGGGTTTTGTGCAGCGTGCACTCAGGACGCTCACATACATTTGTTTATGTTTAACATGAACGCCCCGCTGCACGCCCCGCTGCACGCCCCGCTCGAGCGTCCACTCAGTTCGTACACTTATTGTCCAGACAAACGTCCCCCTTTAGCAATATTGTACGGCACCGTGTTGCAAAGCTGCCTCGAAACTTGTCCTGAACTGGGATAGCCAATACTTAATTTGTTCCCCGCACAAATTAGCCGGCCAACTAAACGCATAAATTCATTTAAACTTCACATAACGCGGTACCCACATGAGGGCCTGTAGTTTTAATTAATAGCGGACTATCAAACTATGTATATGTATGTTTACTTCTGTAATCCTACGGTAGGATATTAACTTCGTTTCATGTTATATGCGAGGTTCTGAGAGCTTTATGGCGTGATTAATCGTCCATCTACCTTTACATATTATAATAAAATTGATGCAATTCTGTGTTTGAACATTAAAGATGTTTCTATAAAAGTAACTTCGCAGAAGAGTACCGAATCGATTTTCATGAAAATTGGTGTACAGGTCGATTATGACCCTGGTTACCACATAGGATATTTTTACCCAAATGAGCCCTCGCAAAAAAGGAGATATTTACCACATTTCCCCCCGTGAACCAAGTTGTAACAGGGCCCACTAGTATAAAATACAGTTAGGTTAGGTCGGTGTTATATCCTGAAAACATCCATCTCGGGAACAAATACTCGTGCTCATCACATAAATATTTGCCCTTAGGTACCAGGATTTGAACCCGGGACCTCGGTAGGCGGTGTCACTCGCACTAAGTTAAATATATTATTAAATTATTTCGGTCATCAATCACTTGGACGCTTTATTTCTATTTAAGTATGTATTTATCTATATTAGTATGTATATAGTGTCATCCAGTACCCATAGCACAAGCATTGCTTAATGCTTAGTTTAGGACTATCAATTTGTGTAAGATTGTTAAAATTAGAAGGTTAGACAGTTAGGATATCTAAACCTAACCTTGAAATGTATTAAACTATGTACAAAAAAATCTCTATTGGTTAACATTAACCCAGCTCCGCTCTTGTCCAAGTGATTGATGGCCGATTCTCAAACAAGCTCAGAATATAAACAACGAGCGAAGAAATTATCTAGTACGCAACTTGAATCATTAGGAAGTTCCGCAGTTAGAAGTTTACCATCATCACCTGTTAGTGTTCCCATTAAAAGTTTGTTAATATAAAATAATGGGATGAAGCTGAACCCGAAGACGTGGCAATAGCTTTGATTTCACATTTTCTTTCTTATCTCTCAATAATAATGTAACTATAACCGATAAGTAATTTGTAGTTAAATTTTGGCTGAAATTGTAGAACAAACTGTGCCAACTGTGCAAATAATATGCCTTTTACATATATCAAATGCCAAATGCAATAAGGCAGAAAGCAATAAATTTACAATTAAAACGCACAAATTAGGAACACGTAAAATGTAATGTACTATTGTTTCAATACACAAGGGCTAGCCTTTCGTGATGTACTTTCTGTTTGTTAATGCATTTAGTAAATATACATTTTGCTTTAACACATATTACATTTTGTTTATCTCACGTAGGTAAGGTACTCTACCTACGTATTGTATATTCATGAATGCACAGTAAAAAAATTACAATAGGTGAACTCAATGCATTACGGCATTCTCTACCATTAGGTATCACAGATACTTAAGTTGGTGCAGGACGTATTGCTTATCATGAACATTTTGCATTTACACTTTCTGCAGGTTTTTTTTATTTTTATAAGCTGACTAACTCGCGACCCTTATTGGGCATAGCGATCGTTTAACCGGGTGGTCGGCCGTGGCGTTCCCTGGGTTCGCACCAGGTCGCTAGCCTGCCCACCCTGAGTCGATCGGACTGGGTGACTTTCTGCAGGAAGTAAAAGTACATACATAAGGAAAGAAAAGTAGTCATACTCCGGCCCTTTAGGAACCCGCGATACTTATAGTCGAGTCGCAGGGCTGCCGTTCGTCGGTTTTGTTCGCATCTGAACACAGTTTACGATACATTTTACGGCAGCGAGTGAACGCGGTGACAGTGCGATCCTGACTGGAGCATTGCTGCGCATTTCTAAAAGTTTGCTTGGAGTGCATTTGTACACACACGACGCGCACTCATGCAAGTGGTGCGATGTGCCTTTTGTCGGAAAACATATTACTTCTATTAAAACTACTGTGTAGGCAATTACTAAATTAAACGTGTACATAGTATTTCCGACGTTGATTTCTATGGTTTCCCGGATATAACTTGTCTAGCGCGTCGATGCGTATAAAAACCGTTGTCGCGAGTTGATTGAATTTGTTCCAGCCGTCGCCGCGTGTTGTTTTACGGCGTGTATGCAGCATGCAATAACGACACGACCTGGTCAGGGAGAACAGCCATGAAAACAAATTGAATATACCGGAGCTCCGTGTAGCAATTAATACACCGATCAATTTTCTGTTTGTTTTCGGCGAAATGAAGGTTTTTTTTAAATATCGTTTGTAAATAGTGATTTAAATGTTGTTTTATGCCACACCTGGCTATAAAGTGGCTTTTTCCGCACGCTGCGTGTACGGAAAAAGCCGCTTTCTGGCCAAGTGTAGACATAAAATGATGTAAACAACACGGGCGGTAATAAAGAAAGCCCTCGATCGCACATTTACGTCCTTCGCTTGCAGCTCGGGCCGCAAACATCTGCGATCTCGGCCTTTCTTTGTATTACCACCCTAGTTCTGTAATATACTATAATGAATACCATAAACGAATAGACGCAGCGTGAATTTTTTCCTTACCAAGGACTGAAAGCCTGATTAAGATCATCGAATAATGATTGAGAAAAAATATGTGCCTCCCCGCCCCTCTCGCCAATGAGGGTATTTAGAAATCAGAAATCCACCAGCTGGCAGCAGGGTGGCGAAAGGTCTATTTGGCAGTAGATGTCAAAATCAGGTGGTGTTATTGGTGGATCTTGACGCCTAATGTCAAAAAGACCTTTCGCCACCCTGCTGCCAGCTGGTGGGTTTATGATTTTTAAACACTCTCACTGTAGTGTAATGATGTAATATTATCTACCCGTTTGGTTGAAATTGCGGTTTCTGCGATCACTCGTTGTAATAAAACAACTTCAACGAATTAAGTGTCGCGTATATCAATAAATTTTTATGTCCTCATTTTCAGCGTTTGAGATCGCGGGTAGACTGAGTAAAACATAATTACTCTGTCAAAATTACCGTTTTGCAAACTACCCACTTTAATAAATCCAAATTAAAACAAAGATGTTGCCAGATGGGCCTAATGTGTAATTGTACATTGTGTATCTAGGGCGGTAAGTAAGGAATTACAAACGAGTGTTTGTTATAAGCCCGAGGACAAACCGAGGGCTTTAATAACACGAGTTTGTAATTCCTTTACCGCCCGTGGCACACACAATGTTTTTCATCACACTTGTAAGGAAATCTTAATAATTTAACCTTACTAATCGACCTAGTATGACAAGAAAATCTAAAACAGAAAGTGACATATGTCCATAGACAATGCGATTGTCAAGTCACGTTCGGAAACCATAGCGGTAAAGACCTAAAACGGCCATTTTAGTTGATTTTATATTTGAGTATGAGATTGAGCTTATACACATAATTAATAGCGTAGTAACTTATTTTAACTTTGGTACCTGGGGGGGGGGGGTATAACTGACAAACTCGCAACCCATACCCGGGCGTAGCGATTGTTTGACCGGCCGTGATTGGTTGGCCGTGGCGTTCCCTGGGGTCGAACCAGGTCGCTAGCCAGACCACCCTGAGTTGGGTCGGACTGGGTGGGTGCCGGGGGTGCCTGGGGTCGAACCAGGTCACCTAGTCCCGGTCCACCTCGATAAGAACGGGCTAGGTGGGGGCTGAACGCCTGGAGTCGAACCAGGTCGTTTGGCCAACTTTGGTACCTATAATCCTATTTGTAAAAGGGTATAGTAGCATGGAAACTAATTCCAGAACCGATCGCAAGTTACGTGCAAAGCTAAGCAGTTTATCGCCACGGCGTCGGGCGCTCATAATAGTGCAGCACTTTACAGAGACTGGGAGCTAGCCCGGGAGTTTGGCTGTAAATATTGATTTTGATGCCACATCATTATTATTTAAGAGTTGCCTGCTGTACGCCAGCTTCTTGGCGTTTTGGTAATTCTGGACACCAGATTTTTACTGTTTTGGTTTTGTGCTCTCATAAACGTATTTTCTTTCTTCTTCTTTCTTCAGTACAAACGAAGCCACTGTTAACTGACCAGCCATACTGACTTTTACACGTTGCTAAAGTTGACATTCGTTTACAAATGTACTGTTAACAGTGTGTTCGATTGTACAGTGGGTATACTAACGATATTATGTTAATAGTAGCAGAGCACATCATTGATTTCTAATCATATATATATGTTTGCATCTTGAAGAGCTTTTTTCTAATACCTTAATAATTTTAGAATATTTTACACTATTATATGGGAACCAATACGTTAGGTTAGATTTATTTTTAACAATTCTAAATAGCTAATGGCTTCAGAGAGAGAAGTCATTATGACTCTAGAAAACTATGACTTACACAATTATGGTGGATTATAAAAATCTCTCGGATATTCATGAACAAGAGCCATACATTGACTCTGTCAGTGTCTCGCGATCTTTTTTCTGTGAACCGGAAGATTGTGCCAAACATATAACATACAATAGTAGAGCTCTTATTATTATGACACAAAACATACGAAGTATATCCCGTAACATTGATGAATTAAAGCTACTATTAAACAGAATAAATACTCGTGTTGATATTTTAGTATTGACTGAATGTTGGCTTAACTTAAACCCTTACTTACCAACCCTGCCTGGCTACTATGAAATTCACACGACTGTTAACCACAACCAAAATAGTGGAATAGTGGTTTATTTAAGAAATAATATACAAGTATCATCAATAGAGCCACTATTTAATGATGCCAACTGCCTTGTTCTCAAAATGGGTCATAACACTGCGATTATCGCTATCTATCGCTCCCCATCATATAGAAACTCGCACAATTTTATTTCTTCTCTTAACACCACATTAAAGTCACTAGCCGGTTTTCCAAACATATGTATAGTTGGAGATATAAACATCGATATTAAACCAGACAGCACTGATCCGCATCATGACGAATACCTGAACACTCTGGCAAGCCATGGGCTCTTACCTGCACACACGCTAGGCACACGTGAAAATAGTTGTCTAGACCATTTTATCATCAAAACTACAAACCCAACAACCACTCTGGTTCTCAATACGATGATAACCGACCATAACCCAGTTCTTTTTGTTGCAAATAACGGTATAGAAATAGATGGAGACACATCTAAACGACATACTATTACTCGCCTAGATTATAATGCTGTATGCACGGATCTCAGTGAGGCTGACTGGAGCTCAATCTTAGAATGCACCAATACTAATCTTGCCACGAATATGTTTATAGAAACTCTACAAAAAACCAAATCTAAACATACAAAACAATTGAATGTGCCCCGCTCTCAAATAACATTTAGAAGTTGGATCACACCTGGTCTCATTCGATGTATTATGAAAAGAGACAGATTGCACCTAAAAGTTCGCAAAAATCCTAACGACTCAGACCTGTTAAATAAATACAAAAATTACAGAAACACATGTAACAACATACTAAAAGAACTTCGAATACTTCATGATAAACAGGACTTAAATATAAACAAACAGGACCCTAAAGCAATTTGGAAATCTATTAAAAGAATATGCTACCTAGATAAAACATCCAAACCTCCTAACGAGCTACTAAATTCTCATAACTCCCAAAAGGAATCAATCAATTACGTTAATGACTTCTTCGTCGATATAGGAGCTAACTTGGCGCAAAATGCACTGTCACAGCAAAATATCACTGAAAAGGAGCTGGCTGACTTAAGAAATATCCCCAATCGACTTAATTCAATGAGTTTACTTTCTACTGATATGCATGAAGTCTCCAAATGCATCGACCAACTCAGATCACAATGTGCGATAGGGTGGGACGGGATCTCCACATACTTTTTAAAGAGAACGAAAAAATCCATTCTGTTACCACTCACGCACATTCTGAATCTGAGTTTGTCATCTGGTGTTTTTCCAGAGGCTTTCAAACAGGCCGTTATATCACCTATACACAAAAATGGGAACAGAGACGATGTCAATAACTATAGACCTATCTCCATTCTTCCAGCCCTCTCCAAACTATTAGAGAGGTTACTGAACTCGCGTTTGGTAAACTATCTAGAAAGTAATAACCTTCTTTCCCCGAATCAATTCGGCTTTCGCAAGGGCAGGTCTACAGAGGACGCAGTGAGCTTTATCACAGATAAGATTGCCAAATACCTCGACGATAAAAAAAAGTGCACTGCAGTTTTCTTGGACCTCACAAAAGCCTTCGACACCGTCTCTGTTCCCATTCTCCTTGCAAAAATGGAACGCTTAGGGGTGAGAGGTTTGCCGCTCCAGCTGTTTAAGAGTTATCTTACAAACCGCAAACAATGTGTACGTATAGGTGACATCGTGAGCCAGTACTCTCCGATGAAATTTGGTGTCCCTCAAGGCAGCATCCTAGGGCCAACTCTGTTCTTGATATATATCAATAATCTTTGTGACCTTAATATCCCAAACGCCCATGTCGCTACTTTTGCCGATGACACAGCCATTTTATTCGTTGGAAACAGCTGGCAAGATGTACATTCAACTGTAGAATCTGGTCTGATACTCGTCACGGACTGGCTTAAAAGGAACCTATTGACACTAAACATTTCCAAAACCAAGTATATTAATTTTTGTATTACAAACCACAATCGTCCTGAGTTTCAATTCACAGTTAAAGCACATTCATGTTCTTTTGACAAGCCGACAGAGACAAGTGTTTCAAATTGTAACTGTAAATCATTAGATAATGTCCAACAAATAAAATATTTGGGAATTATGGTAGATCAACATCTGTCCTGGTCGAAACATATTCGCTATATTTCGGATCGCCTTCGGAAGCTGATCTTCATATTCAAAAAACTAAGACGTGTCTCTGACATCATATTCCTAAAATCGGTCTACACTGCGTTAGCACAATCACTACTATCGTATTGTATACCGGTCTGGGGTGGCGCCGCAAAAACACACCTACTTCCATTAGAACGAGTGCAAAGGGCGATTTTAAAAGTTATTCTCCGTAAGCCCATCAGGTTCTCCACAAAAACCCTATACTCACTTGCGCAGGTGCCATCAGTGAGACAAATATACATAGAACGAGTTTGTCTTAAAATACATAAAAAATCAAGCTTCGCTGTAGTCACTCCAACCGTAGATAGCCAAAACCGACGAGATGGACGCAGAAGACATATCATATTTGGTCCAACTACTCACAAAACAGCATTTTACCCTAGACAATTTAACTTCCTAGCTCCGTTCCTTTATAATAAAGTCAACCAATGTCTACAAATCCGCAATTATAACAAACATTGCCTAGTAAAAACAATCCGCAAATGGCTTACGTCTATTGACTACGCAGAAACAGAAAAACTTTTAGCTAGAAACTAGACGTACTATAGTAACAGTAAATAAATAAAATATTGCGGGACAATCGTCCACAAATCAACCTAGTCCCAATCCAAGCAAGGCTTGTAGCATGGGTGTCAAACTACTGTCTATACACATGAAGAGTAATACTTAACACACACACACACACACACACACACACAATACCTTAAATAGTACGTAACATGTGAAGGATTAGATAGGATAACTAAGTGTAAAAATATACCTCTAGATTACTTTAAATCTTCAAATTGAAAGTTATATTCATATCTTTACTAAACAGATTTACTTAGCCGCTATTTATATGTAAATTTGATTATTTATTTGTCTTAAATCACGAAAGTACTTACTTTTTTCTCTACTTATAAGCACTTATTAACATCTTAAATAAGGAGCTACTGCATAATGAGCGGCAGAATGCCCCTGTACCCTATAAGACAGGTTTACCTAGTTTAGGGCACAGGATAACATTCCTAGGCCTACTTTATTTTGCATGCACAAACCTATACAACACTCATTGTACGCTATACCAGTCTAAGTACGAGTATGTAACTAGGCTAACATTAATGGATTACAAATAAATATTTTTCATTTTCATTTTTTCATTTTCATTCATTTTCATATATAAATACGTTCAAAACATGTCGAGAAGTTATCAACTCTTTACAACGATCGGTTATCGTAATTTATGTTAAGTGTTCATTTGATTTTTGGGCTTTCATGACCCGAAACGGGATCACGAGATCCCAAAAATAAAAAACAAAATCAGTTTAAAAATAGGAATTTATGTACCTATTTTAAATATTTTATAGCGACACCTCCTGGTCTAACTGTAACGATACGGATTTTAGGAAGAGCTAGGTGTTCCAACTTGGAACACTAGTCTGTCCGAGACATCTGTCGAAGTTGTTCGAGCTAGTTCATTAGATATTGTTATGTATGGAGTTATATCGACAGGTATGCTCGGAAACTTTGAATTGGACTGGCATGAGCTACTTAGGTAGTTCGTATGTGCGGATGGGAATATGAATTAATAGTTGAGGCATTAAATATCAGGATACATTTTCATCGCCTCTGTTGCAAACTAAGCCATGCTTTTACGATGCAGGTACCTACTTTTAGACAACTGTTTAGGCTGTGGATATAGGCCACAGGGCACTTTTATAAGTCTGAGTTCAGCGCTTCAGATATATGGCATTTGAAGATAAAAACGCATTCGGATCCATCGGCGTGTGTCTTTCTTATTTATTTGTTATTTAGGATGTTATGGAAATGAATTACGCATACCCCCATACTAAGCCTTTAGTGGGTGGTTATATGGAACTCTCCCCTCAGAAGGAGCAAGGGCTTTTTTTAAGCCTGACAATCTTGCAAGCCTTACTGGCTGTTGCCATAATCGGACCAGGTGGAAGCCGTGACGCCTGGGATCGAACCAGGTCGCTAGGCCCGGACCACTTTGAGAGGGTCGGACTTAGTGGGGGCCGAAGCATCTGGGATCGAAAAAGGAGCAAGGGCATACCCCCTAACTAAGCCACACCGTCGATGAGCCGCTGTAGCGGGGCCTGCGTCCGCGGCCCGTTGCTGCACGTCGATGGTTAATCCGCGTGTGTCATGCTGTTGACAATGAATGGGAGGGTGGTTTGAGTTTCCCTATGTATTCAACCATTTTAATTGATATCTCGCCGTGTGGATAAACATTTTTACCAACATCTCCGTTGACAATTCTCTAGAACATAGTCATCCATGACCAAGGTACATGCAACTGTGCCAAAATTTCGGAAAATAAAAATTAAACAGTTTATAATCGCGTTTGACATGTAAAACTATTAAAGTTTAACTATTTTCTCTAATACATTTTTACTTAAAAAAACCCAACCACGTTGCACTTTAAAAGTGCATAAAAGCCGCCATTTTGTTTATTTTAACGAACTTCATACCCAGTGACACTCGCCATCGAGATAAATCTAATAAATGATGTATCATTTATCAAAATCCGTTGTGCCGTTGACTAGTTACGAGCGGGCGATAGGAACGGACATACATACATACAGGTCAAACACATAACCCTCCTTTTGGGCTTCGCCGCAATCGGGTAAAAATAGGTCAGATCAGTTGATTTATAACAAACCTAAATAAGAGACAGTTACAGTTACAGCAGTAAATCGTCGGGCTAGCTTTTCGCATTTTCCATGTAACTTAAATGAATAGAGCCTGGACACGAATTCGTGCCAGCTACATTTCGAGCGGCGTCGGAAAGTTTCTAGTAAACTGGCCGCTGTCACACCGTGAAGTAAGCGGAGAGAAGAGAATTGCCCAAAAATGAATTGCTGCTATTTTTATTTGAATATTAACAGCTTAAATGAGAACTAAAGGTCGAACATAAAGATTTTGAAGAGCTATTTCAAAAACTTTATGTTCGAACTTTAATTTTCATCAGATTTTAGCAAATTACTGATTATAATTTTTTTTAAATTTTCGGTTGCCATAATTGCACAAATTAACGACATAACTGTTTTATTTATGAATCGTGGCAACATCTGAAATGAGCAATTTTTTGAGTAACCTCATTATACTATTAAGAAGTAAATAGGTAAAGAAAAAATCAAACTGTGAAAGTTAAAAATTAAATTTAAATATGCAGTAGAATTTGTATATTAGTGTAATTGGTGGATCCTTAAAACACGTTCTGCACGCGTCTTAATTTCCTGATAAATATAACTGAGGAGTCTCCAGTACAAGAGGAAATAGGTATTTACTGGACCGGTCAACTACATCGCCTCGTAGTTGCTTACCATCAAACGCTCCTGAGGTGGATCGTAGGTCAGTCGTAAAATAAATAAAAATACGTTACGCTACAGTGTAACAGGGGGTCACCCCGACAATGTCTTTGCATACTTCCAACGGAGCGAAACGTCTCGGCTGACAGCTACTTACAAAAAGGGGAATTCATATTTTATGCCCTACCTGTGGGTTTGCACACAACCCTGGGTGAAGTGACATTTTGTCGCTAGGGATATTGACTTGGGATCCAATTTTATAGGACCGATTGTCGGGCCGATGAAAAATGTTGTAAGTGTGTTTGATGTTTACTGTAGTTAGTGCCTCTTGGATTGGAAACCTGGAACTTATGATAGGTTTTGCGGTTAGGTGAAGTGTCCGTGGGCAGATTAAATGATATGATGGATGTATTTGAGCTGACCGTTTGATCGTCTGTTTAATTTGATAAAACGTCAATAACCAATTGAGAACAATTAAAGGTACGGGAAACGTTCTAGTGCTTGATTTGCTAAATGCCCAATAGTTGACACACTGCTGCTATCTGTAATGACTTAACATACAGGATGGCAACTACCGGGACTGTGTCAAGCACTTGGACGCCTACTTTAATTTTAGTATAATGCGTCAGACCAGACACGCTACAAAGTTCAGAATAATATTTTTTCGGAAACCAGTCTTCCGAATTTCATAATTCTGAAACTTACGAGCAAGTTGCACTGATTATTTATTATTACTGGCTGAAAAACCTAAAAGGGTAAACAAATGCAACAGCGAATAACTACGTATCAATGCACCGCATCTCATTCCTCAAGCTGTCAACGCATTTAGATGGTGCATTGCTTATTTAGAATGGTTGCATACTTGTTGACACTTGGTAGTAGGAGAAAAGTTAGGTAAATAGTGAAATGAGTAATTAAATCAAGCGAAAGTTACACGTGTGAATGCCTATGTGTATATCTCGTTAAAATATTATACCTATTGTACGCTACTTTCTATTCAGAAAAATACACGGCTGCCGAGTTGATAAGAAAATACTTGACTCGCGTGCGGAGCCATGTCGCTTTCGCTATACTCACTCGTACATACGTAACCGTAAGTATTCAACTGAACTCATATTTTAAATTTTAACCAGTAGCCCCAAGAAATCACAATGCACCATGTAGTTCTGACTTATTGGAATGCTTGCTGTATCGACCAATTTTGTACCTTTTGCTCTAAGTCAGCGGTCGGCAACCTGAGGCCCGCGGGCCGCATGCGGTGCGTGAACTGCTCACTTGCGGCTCTATATTCCGGTATGTATTGCGGTCGCTATATTCCGAATAGTATAAAATCACAAATTATTAACAAAATGCGGCCCACGTCAATTTCCTCAGCCTTGTGTGGCCCTTGGCTTCTAAGCGGTTGCCGACCGCTGCTCTAAGTCATGAAATTTGCATTTTTGTCCGTAAGATAAGTATTTTGTTAAATTTAATTAAATTTTCAACAATTGAAGGTCAATTACAGATTTATAAACCCTATAGGGACCAAGCTATACCTATATTCTATATAGCGTTTCGAAAATAGTCGAAAACTGTCAATTTTAAGTTTTGCTCCTTCAACGCTATTTTGAGTAGCGGTGTTTTGTTTTAATGTTTATTCGGGCACAAACGGTACATTGTTCCTAATATAAACATAATCACACAAAAAATCACCAGTAAAGTTGCCACTACTTGCAACTGTGGCCGCACTTCAATGAAAAATTCTACTTTGATCAAGCTTTACAATCCCCACCCCTCATTTAACGCACACTTATAAGTAGTTTTACGAGAGTTGAGGCCACGCACACAACAACACTGCTGTCATATAATGACAGTGGGACTTTAAAATTACTGTTCTTTTTTCGTACCGATAGCAGGTTCAACAGTGAATTGAAAGATAGACCAAAAAGTTTGTTTAAATTATAGCCTTGTGTTTATTTACTCACTCATTCATTTCATTCATTCACTTTTTTTGCAATGCGTAGGTACTTCATGTAGCTGTGTGTGTAATCATTCACCTCAACTCTCGTGAAACTACCTATACCTCGGTTCTCAAGTAAGGGTCTTATTACACTTGTGATTTGCGGGCGAGCTTCGGGCGAGTTTCCATACAAAACCAGTCGTGGCGAACTCGCGTCTTCTAAGAGCGCTTTCACATTGCACGACACGATATCGTTATCGGACACGACAGCCGATAGCCATATCGTGTGATTTCTTCACATTATCTCCGATAAAATCGTGTTAGATCGGCCATTTTCCGAGCTTTGTGCGATCAATGACAGTCTATAATAGAAAACTTTATTTGCTGTCTCTATTATATTTGAGACGCAAAAAACATCTGTCCACAGAAAATATTTGATACATCCCATTGTGCAAGCTAGATACTCAGATATACACCAGTCCTTACGCACACAGAGACAAAGTATACGGGTGTCCCTCGAGATCCCTAACGTCGTTTGTCCTAAAGTCACTTGCCGTAACTGTTTTGTCCTAACGGGTAGTTGTCCTAACGATCAGTTGTCATAATATGGTTTTTCCATAATGTTATTGTTGCCATAATACTCTCTTGTCCGAACCTTTTTTGCCATAACTATTAATATCCCTAGTGTCATTTTGCATATTCCTCGCAATCCCTAGCATCGTTTGTCCTAAAATAACTTGGGCTAACTGTTTTGTCCTAATGGGTATTTGACCTATCGATCATTTGGTGTAGTAAGTTTTATCCATAATGCTATTTTTGCCATAATACTCTTTTGTCCGATGCATTTTTGTCATAATTATTAATATCCCTAATGTTATTTTGCATATTCTTCGTTATCCCTATCATCGTTTGTCCTAAGATTGTAATATGGACAAACGATGATAGGGATAACGAAGAATATGCAAAATAACATATTATACATGTATAATATGTTAAAAACTTACAAAGGCAGAAGGACAAAGGGGGGACGGGGGGGCGGAGCCCCCCACAAGGGGGGCTCGGGGGGCGAAGCCCCCCGCATGAAAGAAAAACTCAAAACAAAGGTTCAATTAGGTAAAAAAAGTAGGTTAGGTTAGGTTTGAACTGCGTCCCCCAACAAAAACGAACTGCTACCAGAAAAGTAGGTTAGGTTAGGTTTGAACTGCGTCCCCCAAAAAAAACGAACTGCTACCAGTAAAGTAGGTTAGGTTAGGTTTGAACTGCGTCCCCCAACACAAACGAACTGCTACCAGAAAAGTAGGTTAGGGTAGGTATGTTGTATATTAAGGCTTCAAATAAAATTATGTAAATATGTGTAATATTTTATTTTACAAAACAATTAGAATTCGGGAAAAGAATCATGAGGACAAATAAAATTCGGGCAATTACAATTAGGGAAAAGAATCATGAGGACAAATAATGTTAGGTTATACAATGATAGGATAAACCACATTAGCCCATATTAAGTTAGGGAAAATGACGATTAGGACGTGTGATCTTTAGGGTTTATTAGTAATTATGATAAATGACAATTCGGCAAAAAGGCATTAGCATAAATAATCGATATGATAAATGGCATTAGGGAAAAAAAAATTAGGGCACAAAAATTTCATCAATATGATGTGAGGGAATCAAATATTAGGGCATGTGAGTGTTAGGACAAATGATCATTATGACAAACAGTATTAGGGAATGCAAAAATAGGTTAAAAAAATTTAGGGATCCCGATATAGATCCAAAGTATACACGTATAGCACACACACAAAAAATATCGTCCGATAGCTCACGGGCGTCCGATAGCGCCGCCGACATATCGGTGTCGTCTCCGATATCCGATATCGTATCGTACAATGTAAAAGCGCTCTAACTCTTCCGCAATTCGCAAGTGTGATAATCCACTATGTTGTACTACGCCATCCGCCATCATTGAATTATAATGTATCTAACAATAACACTTAACAAAACCGACGTTGAAATTTGATTTGCCCCATAACGCAGATTTTTTTTTAATCAATACGTCTTATGTATCAAGTGGTGTTGGTAACCAACTAAATTTATACTATGCGTGAGTCTATAGTCATTTATGATAAATATTCATATAAAGTTTGTGTAGACATTTTCGGATAGGTTGCATATCGTTTAAAAGACAAAAATCTGTGATTGGTTACAAACCTTCTGACGTGAGAAATTCATTTGACGCTATATAGTTTTTTCTTTAGCACTAAGTACTGGCTCCGCCCCCTTTAGCACGTAGTCCGTGGGGTCAATTTTGAGGTTCAGTTACGTTTCCATACTTATTATATTTCATTGTACGTTATATAACAACCAACTTATTCCTACATACAATTGCGAGGCAAAAACTTTAAATTATACCGATACGATAGTCTGTTCGTATCCAGTAACGAAATGTGAAGGTTCGGCTTATTACGCTTCACGGGAAAATACGTCTTTTTACTTATACATAAGGGTGACAGTCGTATGTGATCGGATTTTAGGGATTGTCCCCAGAGGCTGACCCGGGAGTTCTTTGTACTTATTTCCAATAGGTGGATATCATTTTCGTCACAAAAGTGTATGACATATGAAAAGGGTGGACGACATAATCCTGACAAGGTTTTTTTTGGTATTATTCTGTTTTTATACGTGTAGGTGGGTTTCGTGGCATTGGCATACAGGTACCGCAATTTTTGGGTTGGATTCTTTGTATCTAAATACGAGGAAGGTAACAGGAATTTCATTTGTATTTCGGAGTTTCAGGTATATGGAAAAGTGGACATGTTTTTAGGAAAATGTATGTTTTTAGGGTCCATACCTCAAAAGGAAAAAACGGAACAAAGTGAATTTTGGTTTCCTTGAAAATGACGAAATTTACGTTTTTTGCTGCATAAACCCGTAACCCGTATCTTCTTTTCAGGTTACCTTAGAAGTTTGATGTTATCACAGCTTCAAGGGACTGTAGACCTGAGTATATGGTTTTAATTTCAACTCGATACCTCCACGCGTTCCCGAGATAAAGGCTCTTGACAGACGGACAGACAGACAGACGGAAAAAAGTGATCCTATAATGGTCCCATATTTTTCCATTTGCGGTACGAAACCCTAAAAACAACATATTTCTTTCACTTAGTATAAGAATGTTATAAATATCTGGGTAACGTCGAGCCCGCATTCCAGGTATTCGCATTACTCAGTGAATATCCGGCATAACGTCTGAGATATAAAAGAGGCATTCTTGAAAGCGCATTGCAGAATGTTGCCTTGACTATAGAATATTTTAACAGGAGCCACCCCATAACCTGAACTGTGCCAAGTATTGGTAACTTTTAGGGTTCTGTACCCAAAGGGTGCCAACGGGACCCTATTATTAAGACTCCGCTGTGTCTGTCCGTCTATCACAGGCCCTTATCTTTTGAACCGTAATCGGTGGAGACTTGAAATTTTCTCAGAATGCGAATTTATATTGCCACTATAACAACAAATAATAAAAACAAAATAAAATTAAAAATGTAAGGGGATTTAAGAAACAGATTTTTTGCTTAACGGTGATACGCAACCCTTCTTATGTGATTTCGACTCGCACTTGGTTCGGTTTTTTTTTGAGAATTTGTTTCCGTTTCGTAGTATTTTTGGTTTTTGTATTGAAATTAGCACAAAATGTTATTAACAATTTAAATTTATTACCAAAATATGTTATTCTAGTGGAGCGGAATTTGCAGGGGATTCACCGAAACTTGTGGACAGGGGAATCAGATCAGAGTAGTACAAGGGTTATTCTTCAGAAATATGTCTGCGGCTTATTCCTCCGTCTCCATACATTTAGTATGAAAAAGAGCTAGAAGAATAAGATGACCGCAGACATATTTCAGAAGAAAAACCCACAAATGGTCGAAACACTTCAACTAATTTTTGACACAAGGCTAATTGGAGATTCGAGGATGGGTCAATTCACAGAAACATATTATTATCGAGATATTCGATATATTTCTCTGAATTTAACGATACTCGATTTGTATGGAAATCAAGCGTGTAAGATTTTGCATTTGACGTTTGACCATATCAGATGTATAACAATGTTGTCAGCGATTGAAGTTGACGGCGAGCAAATAAGGTCCCTGACCGTTCTTTTTATTATCACGCAAGATACCTACAGTACAATTATTTCTACTTTGACACTCGGGACGTCTCGGTTTTAATCGTAAAGGATCGTGTTTTCACATAGAGTATATAAAATCCTAGAGTTTACTACCCCGAATTGCACTCAAGATCCGAACATTCTTAATAATAAAACCTATTATAAATACCGCTTTTAAAGAATTAAATTCCCTCATATTAATTTAATATTCGTGTTTTTAGTGAGGCGATGTAATAATTAAATCAAGCCACTTCTGTGCTATTCATAGGTATACGGTAAAATAACGTCACTGTGGCAGGTGATCTACATTACTGATATTATGAATATGCAGCAATGTGTCTCGTGTCATTTTCACTTCCGAAATCTCCCGATGAATGACGAGGATTGCCGAGTGTCAAAGAGTCGTACCGTACTGTACACTCTTTCCCTATATCTCGATATACTTCTCCCTCGCCGACGAAACTGCGAGTATTCTACTTATTTAAATAAAATGCTTAATACACATCTCATCTTACATCATAAACTTGGAGCGACGCAAATTACGAAAGAAACTCCCCGGAGAAAAGCGACGTTGTAACAATATTTGTGCTCATTAAAAATGTGTTTTCTTTGCGAAGAAGTTTTATTCAAATGCCGTGCTGTGTGTATTTAGAATTAACTTTAGTTGAGGTCGCAGGACCTCGTCAAGCAAATAGTTGGAAAAATAACCTTCCTTTAATTAGGCTTACAATGTTATAGTTATTTAAAATATATATATATATATATATTTGTACATTTGTTCGGGTCAAATCTTGTAACTGAATTTTGAAGCAGATATCCATAACCATAAAATTTGGTATACACGTTTAGTTTGGATGACAAAGCAATATTAAATAAAAATAAATAAAATAAAATAAATATCGGGGGACAATCTTAACCAAATCGAGCTAGTCCCAAACTAAGCAATGCTTGTACTATGGATACTAGGCGACGATATACATACTTATATAAATAAATAAATATATACTTAAATAGATAGAAAACATCCATGATTCAGGAACAAATACTCGTGCTTATCACACAAATATTTGCTCTTACCAGGATTTGAACCCGGGACCTCTAGCTTCGTAGGCGGTGGCACTCCCACTGAGCTAAACGTGTCGTCACATTAGGCAAGGTATCTTCCATTAAGACGTAAAGTGGCCATAGGATCGTCTAAATTACGTAAGATAAACCCACTCTGTTCGGCTCATTTGGTTGGTTCTACATGCAGTGTCCGATTATACAACAAAAGTTATCGTCCGCAATAAAAGTTCGTCTTCACTGCGTTGAAAAAATCTTGGGCGTCTGAATGCAACTGTACTTATTTCTAAAAATAAAACAATTTTAACTTCTAACGTTTTTTTTGGGTCATTATTTGAGCGTTTCACGCGCGTCACTTTCGTGGACACATTTTTGCCGAGATTCCAGCAGATTTTAATGCAATGCAATTTCAAGGTAGATGTTAGGTAGTTCAGGATATGGTACCTAACAGCTCGATATAAGACTAAAATCTGAGGGAACTTCGACAAAAATGTGTCCACGAAAGTGACGCGGGTGAAACGCTGAAATAATAACCCTTTTCAGGGCCTTCGTGTCCATTGCTGGACATGAAAATGAAAAAAATTGAAAAATTATTTATTCGTTTTCTTAAAGGTGCTAATTTACATAGGTTGGTGTTTCTTTTTAAGTATGCGAGATACCTGTGCTAAGAAACACCGCTCTTCCTTTAATTAGGTATCTAAATGTACAGAGGAGGTTACAATTATTTAAAAGTAAAGCTAAAACTAATTTAATTAATGTTTATGCTAAGGGCCTACCCTATTTTATTGTTTTTACTATTGTAACAAGTTTTTTAAAATCATAAGCCGAGGAGTCTGTCAGTCGCTATGTGTGCGTGTGTGTGTGTGTGTGTGTGTGTGTGTGTGTGTGTGTGTGTGTGTGTGTATCATCTTGCATCACATATGCATCTTGCATGAATTTCGTGCTGTTAAAGTTCTTGGTGCGGCGATGGCAGAGACGATGACAGACGGAGTCAGCGAGCGCTACACTGGAGACCTCGAACGGGGGGCAGAAGTGTTAGAAAAGCGCAAGATGGTCGGACAACACCAAAAATACGAACACACGACATCAAAAAGACGGCAGGGCCGACCTGAAGTAGAGGTTACTTACGGTTCGCTGCGAACTACAAGTAGTACCTACTCGTATTTTTGATCAATTTAGTAGTTAAATGACGCTGACGGCTGCTGCTCAGCTGAACCTATAAAGACAGAGTAGCCATAAACTGTGTTGGGTTCTTCGAAGGTTTAATAGGTACTGGGCACTTAATTTGATGGCCACACAGGTGCTTAGGACCCTTTTGTTCAACAGATCGTAAACCGAACCGTTTTTGTTTTTGTGTATCACACAGTGTAGTACACAACACATCGTAGACATTGCTTTCAATGTTACACAAAAAAAAATACTTTTCACCTAATTAAATATCAAGTATACTCATACTCAATCATTTATTGCAATTTCACAAAAGTAGGTACAGATGTTAACTTAAAGCTACAAATCATTGTGAACCCTGTTGGGTACTGCAATTTTAGGGAGAGGAGGACTTACTAAGCCTTTATAATTTATCTTCTAGGTATTCATTTAGCGTGTAATAGGATTTAGTTAGTAGTAGTTGCTTTATTTTATTTGTGTACTTTTTATCGTCTTCTTCTTCTTTTATACAGTCAGGTAAGTTATTATAAATCTTGATGGACATTATTAATGGGCCTGAGAAGTAATGAATAGGTACCTACTCGATATTTTCTGTAGGTATTATGTGCAGTTTGTTCTAAAGGATATTTAGAAAACTCAACTAGGTAAATGATGATGATGATGAACTAGGTAAAGATAGGCACCGCAGGTAAAATTATGTGTCGCTACGGTATGCAAATAAAGGATATTAAGTTCACCTTTGTACATTTACCTTTATTTTATAACCAGGTAGGTACTGTACGCCTTGTCTCATCCACACTTGTCGGAAATAAAATGTTTACATAGGTACATAAAATACATGAGTGAAGAGCTTCTTACTGAACCAGCGAGGTACGACATGACGGTTCGGCCTCGTAGTCGCTAAAACGTCACAAGTCGCTAAAACAAAACGTATGGAATTTCGAAAAAATCCTGTCTTAGTGCACGTCTACGTTCTCTGAAAAATGTGTTTCAAATTTTCAACTCAGACGCGGAGAGGAACCATTTCCAGCAGTAGGCAGAAGTCCGTGGCTGATAGGCCGATCTTCTGTGACTGTACATTGCATGCCCTTGGTCGCGGAACCTTTCATATGCAAATTTATCGCCCGTTAAAGTCGGCCGTTGTCAGGACTACTGGATCCACCTGAAAATTGGAACGTCTAAACGTAGGTACAAAGCGTCGCTTAAAGGATGCAATTACTGCCTCAGGCAGGCGTAAACACCTTCATTAGCAAATGCAGGCTGCGGTGCAGTGCAATTTGCGTATAGGCAATGTGCGTCTAGCGAGCCTCAAAAGACTACTAGTTGGCGACGCTGCCAAGCCAACGCGGCTTAAGTTACAAACGGCTAGAGATATTAAGTAGCTTTTTAGGGTTCCATATCCAAAGGGTGCTAACGGAACCCTATTACTAAGCCTTCGCTGTCTGTTCGTCTGTCTGTCTGTCTGTCTGTCCGTCTGTCTGTCTGTCTGTCCGTGAGTCACAGGGCTCTAGCTTTGGAACCGTAGTAGGTAGAGACTTAAAAATTTCACAGAACATGTATTTCTATTGTTGGTAGAAAAAAAAAACACAATAAAATGAAAAAAAAGCGGCTCCCCATACAAGAAACGTGTTCGTGTCGATAAGTCACAGGACTGTATCTTTTTAAATTAATAGGTTGTCATTGTAAATGGTAATTATGTTATAAAATGAAATAACCTGAATATGGATTCAAAGAAAAGAGATTCTAAAAATAGGTTTAACATAATTTCTTGCACAGAGGATTTATTTCTTGCAAAAATTAATAAAAAAAAACTTATCAATGTCATAAAAATGGCTAAGTATAAGTAATCTTCTTTTTATTCGTTTGCATAGTCTAAAGTCCTTGATCCTCAAACCGGTGCCCGGAGACCTCGAACGGGTGGCAGAAGCGTTGGAAGACCGCAAGCCAGAGGTCGGACGACATCAAAAAGACGGCAGGGCCGACCTGGAGTAGAGTCGCCGCATCAAGTAAAGTAATTCGAAATCCATGCAAGAGGCATATGTCTAGCATTGGACACAGATATGCTAAGAAGAAGAAGATAGTCTAAAGTCTATGTCTTGGGCCACACTACCCTCGTCTCGCAGTTGTACTCCAAACACAATGCCTTCTTTGCCGCCATGCAGATCCCTGCGGTTGCTGGTTCGCTCTCTCCCTTGATGTGTTACTTTGACTTGAGATGTGATGAGCAGACAACTTGTATGGTATCATAATTTGGTTGCGGCTTTCTTATAAATTATTATTATCATCGGATTTATGTTTACAGTAATAATTTAGAAACATTTGGAGTATCTACTAGAAAATAGAAATGGGGCAAGATTGAACATAGACCAGGGGTCGGATACCGGTATTTTCTCCAAACAAGATTACCGGTATTCTTTCCGTTCTTTTCGTTCTTTGGTTTATTATTTCATGTTTTAATCGGACAATCTAATAATAAGAAATTAATAGTATTTTATGCAACAGTTGTATAAGTGGGTTCAAAAAATGCAAATTGCGTGAGTTGCGCTACGAGCCGTGAATGCGGCGAGTATCGCAAATAGAGACGCAATGAGCGTTTTTTGACTTAATTATACAACGTTGCATACAATACTTTTTCTACGACTAGGTTTTAAATTATACAATACAAAATTAATCATAACCTGGAAACAAGGCAAATATGACGTTATACAACAAAGGTAACAAGCAAATAAAAACAAAAGAATAATATGGAATCAATCACTGTATACACAACGATAGAAAGTCATAATTGCATTTGAATACGAATATTCGAACTCTACAGGGAGTAAAACAAAGAAACAGTTCAGTATTACTAACAAAAAGGGCTTAAGTCACTAGAAGAACCTAAACGTTACATCGATTTGGAAAAGGAGGGTACATTTTGACTGCTCACTTACGAAACCTCGTATTTGTTGGCGTATTTTGAGGGGAGCTTAGTCTTTACTTAGCGCTGAATAGGCGTGTTTTTCCTATCAAACGCTTGCTGCGTCAGATACGAGTTAAAAGGAAACAGTCGATTTGCAATTCAAGGATGCTGGAACTTCCCTAATTGATTATTTTGGGGACCGAGCCTTTTTTCGGAAGAGCGGTTGCGAGTGCTCTGGTCAGAGGCGAGTCTAGTTCATACTGAGGGTTCTAGGGCTTCCAGTAAGTATTATTTGTACGAGCAATAACGAGATAATGGAATTGTCCATACCAAGAACCCTAAAATAAATAGCCGGACGGAGCCTTGCCAACAGATAACTGAAGCATTTATAGTGGGACGGTTGCTTTGTGTACTTACGAGCCGCACGCACACATCAACAAGTTTTTGCCTAATCCGCAGCACGCACACTGACCTGATAAAACCAGCGTTAAAGAAACCTGAAGACTAGAAATGCTTGAGTTCTTTGTTAGCGACGCTACGTCCGGCTATTTATTTTTAGGGTCCCCTCCCAGGCTCCAAGGCAATACCGGTATAGCACTAGTTCTAAAAGTACTTACCTAATATTTAGTCTTGCTACAACTGGATATTCTAGAAAAAAACCATGTAGTCGCACGTTCCCCATATCAACGAAAAACGTGGGTAAGTAATTTACTTTCAGAGGCATTAGGGGTCAGAAAAGCTCATCGGCTTAAGCTATTTTTGGGTGGATTTTCGTCTGCGACATTTGTATGCCAAACTAAATGTATGGCATACAAATTTGTATGGCGAAAATCCACCATTTATTTATTTTATTTTCCTATGATTCAAAGTGAGTCTTGATATTTTTCTACTTTACCGTATTAAAGTACAATAACCCTTTTCAGCACCGTTGCGTTTAAAGCAAAACGGAACCCTAAAAAAACTTTTTCAATCAAGAGTGGGTAGACTTAAGAGGATGTATTGGAGCAATCAGCATTAAGTTAATTGAGGGGGGAGGGGAGCTGTTGGTAGGTTTTAAAGGCAGATAAATGAAAAACTGAATTGGCGAGCAAAGCTAGTGTCTTACGACTCATCTGCTTGTTTTTTTTACCTGAATTCACGAAAAAGCGGAGTCTCTTGTCAGTTGTTTTATGAATGTTTACCTCTTAACTCCTTCGTTTATGAACCTATTTAAAATAAACTTTTTTAATTGAAAAAATAAATGGAATTGAAAGGAGGGGAACAATCCGGACAAGTGCGATACGGACTCGCCCACCGAGGGTTCAGTACAAATTCATAGGTAGGTACATAATTATTAATATTAATAAATACCCTTTAAATTTTGATTCCTTTAGTAAAGACTATAATTATTTTTTATGATTTAATTACAAATGTATAGTTTTCAGGTTTTTCCTTATATTTTGAAGTATAAGACAGTATTATTTGCCAAATTTAATAGTTCTTGGTCAACGGAAAGTACCCTTTAAATGTTGACTTCCTTCAGAGTGTCGAAATATACGTTATATGCGGCATAAACGGTCGTGTCTTTTTTTACGTTAACTTAGAGGATTGATTTTTTGACAGCTTCAAGAGACTATAAACCTTAGTATATTGTTTTATTTTCAACTCGATACCTCCACGCGTCCTCGAGATAGAGTCTTGTTAGACATACGGACGGACAAATGGACAACAAAGTGATATAAGGGTTCCGTTTTTTTTCTTTCGAGGTAAGGAACCTTAAAAAATAATACTCAATCCACTCGATGACCAAGAGACGAGGCCGAAATACATTCCTGTCTATCGATACGAGAATGACTGCAACACTCTTAGAAAAACCATTGAAAACGGTCTCGCCTCCACTCGAGCCAATGATATGATTGGGGTGTTTGGGTTTTTTTTATTACAAGCTTTTACTTAGTTTCACCTGTTCCGGTGTCTGTCAGTCTGTAATCAAATCTTGCAAGTTAAATTCATCGAAATATAAGGTCCTAATTTATTAGTTGCAGATATTTTAGCACATTATACTTTACATTAAAATAATTAACTTTAAATAGAAATTAAGAAAGCTATTCATTTAACTTTTTTGATTTCATTTACCTAACAAAAAAAATAATTATAATTTCGTCTCAAAAAATCACCATGTGCATTATCACATGTCACAATAACACTATCTATCATGTCAACAATTGTTTGTCGTAAATGTCGTAACGGTTCGGCGGGAAAACTGCAAATGTCATTAGGATGGGACGACGTGAAGTGGCCAGTTACAGTTAAGTAGTACGTAAAAGAGCTACTAGAATCTGTTCAATGAGTTTTCATTTAGTAATCACATTAACAGGGTGTTATTACGTAGCAAATTTGTTTTTCTTTTTCTCCAAAAAAACATCGTACAAGCTATAATGTTTCATGCTTTAATATACTCCAGAGACCGAGTACTATCAGCTGTAAAAATATCTGCAACTAATAAATTAGGACCTTATATAAAAAGTATGGAAGCGTAACAGATGCTAAAAATCAGCCCCACGGAATACGTACTAACAAGGCGGAGCCAGTACTTGGTGCAAAAGAAAAAACTATAGCGGCAAAATTGATGGCATTTGACCTAGAGGCCGCAGCCCAATTAGATGGGCAGATCAGATCCGTACCATTCTGGACATCCAGCTGCACATCACACTACGCGATGCCAAGAACGGACACCTTTTTTTTTTAAGCCTGACAAACTTGCAAGCCTTACTGGCTGTTGCAAAAATCGGACCCGGTGGGGGCCGTGGCGTCCCCTGGGACCGAACCAGGTCGCTGGCCGGAGAACAGACACAGGTAGCTGGACACCGTCAGGAAAAGTCCACGGGGACTTCACAACCCTCTGCAATGAGAAACATGACGCGAAGAGGACGAGTTAGTATCTCGAGATATTGCTAATGTCGTAGATTCAACGTTTCAAACTGGTTTATAGAAGTATTATTAGGTACTCGAAAATATTTTTTTATTTTATCAAACGTCATCCAGGTCACGATTGGATGGTGAGATTTTGGAAAAATCGGGGGAAATCTTCAAATACTAACCCATGTTATGTATAGCGATTTTGGGATTTTCATAATAACTTCCTTTTTTTAAGTTCAGAATGTATGAGATATTAAGTGAATTTTTTTGTTACAATTTCCTTGAAAAAATCACAATTTTTGTAGCCATGAACTGCACCTTTAGAACGATTACCAAGAGTTTTCTAAATCTACGTATTATCTTATCGTGTAGGTATGTCGGAATATTGAAATATAATTCCTATTTTCAGTTTCTCTCTTATTCCCAGACCAAGTTGCTTTGGAATAAACAGAGCTGAAGAAATACCTAACAATGTACTCTAAACACTCGAATAAAGTTCGTACAAACTACTTCTTATTAGAGACAAAGAAAACTCTGGACGGTTTGTTTAAAAGTGAAGGCTCGTTTGGTTTGGGCTAGTAGCGTAGTGGACTACTAGTACAAAGAGACAGAGATCAAGTTACAAAAATATGTGTACAATACTTACCTAGCTAGGTACTGTTTGCACACCAACTCTAAGTAATTGGGAAACTAACTACGTATACATATATGGTAATCAATGTATTGTGCGCGAATATTAAAAAATCATATTTAAGTACTTGAAGAGAACAATGGTACTTTGACCTATCCTACGAAGGAGAAAAGGCTTTTTCCTGTATGGGGAGGTGTGAAAATGAAGTTTTAGGTTTTTAGTCTTGAAGAAATAAAGAATTCAGCATTTACACAAAAACAAACAGTAGGTAAGTACTTGAACAAGAAGTCGAGTTTTCAAGTTCACTGTCAGAAAGGTGCAAACAGGTCTTGAAGAAAGTAAAAAACTTCTGTTGGAGTATTTCGAGTGAACAGAACTAGTTTCTTTTATTTTCGATACGTCCTTCGATGCCAGACCTCCCTTACTATTGTACCACGCTTTACATTAAACGTAGGTACGGACGTGACCAAGGACCTTAAAATAAATAGCCCGAAGGAGTCTCGCTAACAAAGAACTGAAGCATGTCTAGTCCGCCGGCTGTCAATGTGTGCGTGCTGCTCGCAGAAGGAAATAACTGGCCATGAGCATGTCGGACCATGATCAGTGTAGGTGTAGGGTTCCATAGCCGTCACTATAGGGAAATGTGCTACAGATAAAAATAAAGCTAAAAATTAACACCTGACTACGGAAAAGACTATGACAAGATTTCTGCTTGCGTGAGATGTTTCATGACTTTAGCCTATTATCAGAACACAGGTGCTTGCAAATGAGCTCTTCGGCTTTGCAGCCTGAAGCTTTCGGGCTTCCGAAAATGAGACTCCAATACGCCTTCGGCCTTAAGCGGTTCTCGGCCTTTGGCCTCCGTTGAACTTACTGGGGATATAAAACGCTTGCAGAGAAGCTTTCCAGTCTTCGGTCTCGTTAAAATTGTCTAATTTGATAAACGGTTTGTATAAAATGACCTGGAGTGCTTCCTCTCTTTGGTTTCGCTTGTATTTTACTGCGGTATATAAAACACTTCCAGAGGAGCTCGGCCTTCGGGCTCGCGAAATGTCAGTCGACTACTCCAACTTTCTATCAAGGTTACGCAACCACATGACCCGACTCAAGCCAATACCAGGTACGCGCCACGCTCAGAAGCCATTCTACATACCGAAGGATCTTGGTTCTGCTGAATACGTGTTCCTGCGTGAGAGCCCTGCCAAAGGATCATTGGAATCGCCTTATTAGGGCCCGTAGGGCAGAGGTGACAAAACATTTAAAATAGACATCTCAGGAAAAGCAAGTAAGTACAGTGACCATAGACACTGAAAGCTCCTCTATAATATAGTATAAGGGTTCCGTTTTTTTCCTTTTGAGGTACGAAACCCATACAAAATTTCACGAGAATCGGTTGAGAAATGCGACCGGTGCAGGAGAACAGCCAGACAGACATACGAAAGCATTTTTTTCCAAGCTGAAATGGAGACTCTTCGCGCTCATTCGGCCAATAATAGAATTCGCTTTTTCGAGAACCAGTGATAAAAGCCGGCAGTTGCTCACGGAGCAGACGGTTTCAGTTTTTGGCAAACGAATTTAAAGTCAGCCATGTTATTTTTAAGCTGTCAGTGGCTATTCTGAAATTAGTTGAATAAAAGTAAAATGTTTTCAACTGGAAAGCTAAGTTGAAACACTTGAACGTTTGAAATTCAGAAATATTAAATAACCGGTGGGCAAGTCCGACTGGCACTTGTCCAAGTACCAGTCGGACTTGCCCACCGAGGGCTGGGTCGATTTCACAGCGTTTCGACCGCCGCGGTTGTTTTCATTCGTGTATATTTGCTGGAACACGTTCCAGCAAATATAGCAGCAAGCAGTGGTGATCACAGTTAACTTTTACTATAAACGATAGACGATATCGAGGCTACACATGATTTAATCAAAAGTAGTCGTCACTCGATAGTCCTTCACGGTAAAACTCCAGTGACACTAATGAAGTTACAAAAAACGCTGGAAAAACGCTTGAAATCGACTTGGCTCCGTACGAATACTTTAAATAGACTATATTTTTTATGATTTAACTACAAATATATAATTTTCCGATTTTTCCATATACTTATAGTATAAGACGCCCCAATTTCATAGCGTACTTGCCCAATTTCATGGTTTTAGGTCGGAAAGTAACCTATCAATTTTGATTCCCTTGATAGTGTCGAAATATTCGTTTTTTGCAGCATTAACGCACGCGTCTTTTTTTCACGTTAAATTAGAAGTGTAATTTTTTCACAGCTTTAAGGGATTGTAGATGTGAGTAGGTATATGGTATTATTTTCAACTCGATACCTCCACGCGTTCTTGAGATAAAGGGTATTGACAGACAGACGGACGGACAAGAAAGTGGTTCTATAAAGGTACCGTTTTTTCCTTTTAAGGAAAAAAAAAATCAGCTCCTCCAAGTGTCAAAACATTATGATAGTATGCGATTATGCATGTCCTTTTGGAAAAGGGAACAAAATGATGATTCAGTTTTGTTAGAAAGAGAAACTTCTGTATCTGTACGTAGTACTATTACTTATTCCGTGAAAGTGGATTAGAGAGGCAACTGGGCAGTTGCCTCTCTAATCCACTTTCACGGAATAAGTAATAGTACTACGTACAGATACAGAAGTTTCTCTTTCTAACAAAACTGATGTTCCGACCACTGCAGGGCATTTCTCTAGAAATATGTCTGCGACTCATTCATCTGTCTCCATACATTTAGTATGAAAAAGGGCCAGATGAATGAGGTGACCGCAGACATATTTCTGGAGAAATGCCCTGCACGAAACGCTCCGGATCCGACCGTCTCTCTCTATCTCATAACACGTGCAACACCTAAGCCCACAGAAATATATGGAGGTAGTAGGAAAAAGTGTATGTATGTACCTCGCAGTGACGTGGCGTCCAAACAACCGGATTCCTACCGGCTTGCCTAATATGAGGCTTTTGACCACCTTATTTTTGAGCTCTTAAGGAAAATGTACGCCAAATCTACACCGGCTTGCCGTAGGATATCTTTTACGCCACGCCACTGGTACCTCGCGTGCTAAAAAGAAGTGGCGACGACCTATTTTGCACGCCATCAATTTCAGTTGCTGTCAATATTATTGCTAGTTTTGAAAATCTGATAATAATGCTATAATTAATTGTTCATATTCCACCAAATGAAATGGATAAAATTATGTTTTCCATCACTAGATACACTTCTGACGTCAAACGTCAAGCGAAAAACGTTATACGCTTGATATACAAATCGACGAACTATTTACTTCTATTTCGATATATTCCTGTACACAACTCCCCCCCCCCCCAGCCCCCCGGAGGGGCAAAATTAGGTACTGGTGTCCCAGATTTGGCAGGTTTGATTATTACCATTGAACGACTGCTGCCTGGCCTTTGTGACCCTTGTGACAGGGAAATCAGGCCAACGGATTTTTTCCCTGTCTCCTTTTTTACCCGACTGCGGCGAAGCCCAAAGGAGGGTAATGTGTTTGACCTGTATGTATGTATGTCCGTTCCTGTGTCCGCTCGTAAGTACTCAACGGCACAACCGATTTTGATAAATGATACATCATTGGATTCGTCTTGATGGCGCGAGTGTCACTGGGTATGAAGTTCGTTAAAATAAACAAAATGGCGAATTTTATGCACTTTTAAAGTGCACCGCGGTCGGGTGTTTTTAGTAAAAATATTTAGTTATTAATGCCTTAGAGTCTCCAAACTTTTTTCCCAGAGGGCCATACAGCACCTTTGAAAATGTCGCGCGGGTCACACGAATCGTATAGGGGAGGGTGTTCTGTCTGTCCTTGGTCGGCCCTCGGGTTATACCATAGGCTCTTCTGTGGCAAAGTATAAAGACAACCAAGTACGACTTCGGAAGTTTAGGAGCATGCGACACGTATTTACACAGACGCACAACGCGCGTCTGTGTGAGTGAACGCCATACTGTGGCATGCTCGCGCATGCTCAAATCCTTGCCTGTGGTGCGTCCGTACACGGCGCGCACACATGCGCGCTCCCGATGTACCTTTTGTAGGAAGAAAAACTACAGTATACCGTGGCTGCGGGCCGAATGGGAATGGCTCGCGGGCCTGTCCATAGGAGGATGTTTGTCCTTCACCGGAAAGCTAATGGTAAATATCTAATAATATTTCGTACATAAGTTCCGAAATCTCGTTGGTACGTGCCTGGATTCGAACCCACGACCTTTACTTGAAAGGGGCATGTCCGAAACACTCGGCTACCATAGCTTCCACTTGGCACTGAATGTGTTGTGCAAATTAACGCTTTAACTTTGACGGTTAGCATTAGATAATTGATTTTTACTATGGGAAACCCTATAGTTAGTAGTGTCACAGAATATATATAAGCTAAAGCAGTAAGGAAGCTACAAACAGAACGATCGAAACGCACGCACACATAGACGCGCGCTTTTACAAGGCCCCTAAGGGAATCTCGCGGTGCCGTCAGTCGCGAGTGACGCATGGAGGCGAGTGGTCGCGCTTTGCGTTTGTTACGTGCGCGCGCCCAGACAGCCCGCGATCTTTTAATTTTAAACAACCCTAGCGCTCTAATGGAGCGTAGGTATTTATTTCAAAAAGTAAGCGTAGCTTCCATACTGCTCTATTAATATTCTGTGGTAGTGTCCTCTTGACAAGGTTTTTCCGCACTTCTATGGCCTCTGCAAAAACCCGCTCTCATCAAATCTAAGCTCATAATACCGACTTATTGCGTTCACAAACCCGATAGGCATTGTCGGACGGCACAATAGAACCTTTTTGGGCAAAAAATGGAAATGGCCGTTACAGCTGCATGGAGACGTGGTTTCATAACGTTTTTGTAAGGTTTTCGTTAAGGTGACTTGCCTAAAAAGAATAGTCCTCCACCCTAACAAAGCTTGGTAGCTTTTCTTCAGATTTTTCCTTAGAATTAATATGTGACCTATCAGAGCAAAGGCTTTTTTGGCCCCTTATAACACTTATTCCTTACCTGGATCTAACTGCAATAACTTTACTGACTTTAAATGTTAATAGAAATTTACCTGCAGTATATTTTTTATGAGTACATTTTTGGATTTTCGTTACTCAAACAACCCGGACAAGTGCGAGTCGGACTCGCCCACTGAGGGTTCCGTACAAATTTGTAGGTGCATATATTAAAGTACCCTGTAAATTTTGATTCCCTTAGTAAAGTCTATTTTTTATGATTTAATTAAAAAATTTAGATTTTTCCCTATAGGTACTTGTAGTATAAGACGGCATTACTTGCCAAATTTCATAGTTCTAGGTCAACGGAACCCTTTTAATTTTGGTTTCTTGAGAGTGTCAAAATTTACGTTTTTTGCGGCAAAAACGGCGGTATCTTTTTTCTACGTTAACTTAGAAAAAGCTTGATTTTTTCACAGCTTCAAGTGAAATGAAATGAAATGAAATGAAATAATTTATTTCTGTAAGTAGGCCTCAAGGGCTTTTTCACATGTCTGATTATTTCTTTTGGCGCTTCGGCAAATGACATTCTGGTGAGAAGAAGCGCCGGAAGAAACTCACCAGTTTCTTTTTTAAAATAAACATTGAGCATTACAATAATTGTGAAAATGCAATTTCAATAAGTAATACAATTAATCAAACAAGTGCTTAACTAATAGGTTTCAATAAAACATAAAACTAATTTTTTCAGAGATGTAAAGGGTCTCTATGAGTCAAAACAAGATAAATTAAAAAGAAATATGGAAAATAGAGAGACATACACTAAAATTAATGGAGATGTAAGGGGTCTCCGTTGTCAAAACATGTTTAGGAGGTGTAAAGGATCTCCAAACGTCAAAATACAAAATGGGAAACGAGAAATAAACTACTAAACTATCATTAAATTTACATGCTTTACAAAAAAACTAACTTACAGAAATTAAAAAAAAATCTGTGACTCGCATAATATAACTTAAAAACTAAAATTAAAACATTTTTTCTTAGAGATGTATGTGGTCTCTAAGCGTCTAAACATTGGCAAGTATAAAGAAGAATTTTAATATAGCATAATCTACATTCCTCAGAGATGTATATGGTCTCTAAGATTCAAAGTTAAATTATGTATAAAAACGGACTCTATGCGTTCAAGCTATAAGAAAAAAACGTTAACTTCAATTGAGAACAAGATGTAGTCTCTCACGTCAGTTCTATTAAACACTAGTATATCATTATACAGGGTGTCCCTAAAACCAACTTTGATACGATCAGGGCTGATAGACCAGCTCATAAGAACCTAGATTAAGCAAATTTGACCTCAGTAAAAATCTCTTAGTTTTCGAGATATTGACGTTTTTGTAAAACTCGTGCTAAGTGATACCCTGACTCGGTGTTTTGAGTGTCATTGCTAAAATATCAAGTATTTTACAAATCTGTTTTTTGCTATGTGTTGCCAAATAACTATGCTATTGAACGTATTTTCTAATTTTGCTAATTTATTCATGCTGTGGACACAGTACAATAACAAAAAAAAATTATTCGATTTTTTTCAAATTTCACCTTTGTCTTCGAACTAGCGTGGTGAAAAAAAAATGTACCAACATAACCTGGCACTCAACGTAAAAAAATTGCGCATTTATTGTAATTTCTAAAATGGTATAAAATTTACTAAACACTGTAATAATTTTTGAAATAATGATATTTTGTTACAAAATTAACTGTCTGCCGCCGTCATCTCATACGATCCGGTTGAACTAAGTTTGCACCTGGCGTGCTTGACATCACATACAAATTAGGTGCAAACTTCACGTAATCGTCAATATCTCGAAAACTAAGAAATTTTTATGAGGTTGATTTTACTCAGTCTCGTATTTTATGAGCTGGTTTATCAGCCCTGTTCGCCATTTTGTAAAAGTCGCGAATTTTGATAGCCTGGATCAGTCTTTCGAATGTCATGACTTCAAATTTCAGTATTTTCTTAATCTGCGTTTTGTTAAGCATTACTTAATAATTATGCTATCATACCTTTTCTTAATTCAAATTCTGGTACGAAATTTAACCAATGGAATATTGTAGTATAAACTCCTTTTGAATTAAAATGCTATTATCTTAAAAACTAGTGTGTAAATTCTTACTATTTTAAACTACATTTTTTTTTTTTTTATTTTAGCATGGTAAATTTGTTTTAAGTATTACGCGATTCAAATCCGAGGTCATATTTTGAATCACGTAAAATGTAATTTATTTTGATAAGGTATGATAGCATAATTATTAAGTAATATTTAAAACAAAAAGCAGATTAAGAAAATACTGAAATTTGAAGTCATGACATTCGAAAGACTGATCCAGGCTATCAAAATTCGCGACTTTTACAAAATGGCGAACAGGGCTGATAAACCAGCTCATAAAAAACCAGAATGAGTAAAATCGACCTCATAAAAATTTCTTAGTTTTCGAGATATTGACGATTACGTGAAGTTTGCACCTAATTTGTATGTGATGTCAAGCACGCCAGGTGCAAACTTAGTTCAACCGGATCGTATGAGATGACGGCGGCAGACAGTTAATTTTGTAACAAAATATCATTATTTCAAAAATTATTACAGTGTTTAGTAAATTTTATACCATTTTAGAAACTACAATAAATGCGCAATTTTTTTACGTTGAGTGCCAGGTTATGTTGGTACATTTTTTTTTCACCACGCTAGTTTGAAGACAAAGGTGAAATTTGAAAAAAATCGAATAATTTTTTTTTGTTATTGTACTGTGTCCACAGCATGAATAAATTAGCAAAATTAGAAAATACGTTCAATAGCATAGTTATTTGGCAACACATAGCAAAAAACAGATTTGTAAAATACTTGATATTTTAGCAATGACACTCAAAACACCGAGTCAGGGTATCACTTAGCACGAGTTTTACAAAAACGTCAATATCTCGAAAACTAAGAGATTTTTACTGAGGTCAAATTTGCTTAATCTAGGTTCTTATGAGCTGGTCTATCAGCCCTGATCGTATCAAAGTTGGTTTTAGGGACACCCTGTATAACACATTCGTGACCGTAAACCTAAGTACTCGTATATGGTTTTATTTGCAACTCGATACTTCCATGCGTTTCCGTGATTAGGGGTCTTGACAGACGGACAGACAGACAGACGGACAACAAAGTGATCCTATAAGGGTTCCGTTTTGTCCTTTTGAGGTACGGAACCCTAAAAAGATCTGAATACTTCAAGACCAAGAATGGATAGGAAAAGACTCATATCGCCGGTCTTGACTCTAACTACAAACATATAGACTTCAAAAATCATGATCATCATCATTTCAACCTTGATGCACCCACTGCTGAACATAGGTCTGCCCCAATGACTTCCACACGTCTCCTGCCTCTTCCGGTTCGTGGTCTCCATTCGAGAACCTTTTCACCCCATCGGCTATCGCTTCTTCGAGCTATATGCCCAGCCCATGCCACTTTAACTTCAAAACCTGCATAGTACGTAAGCAGTTCCGCTTTCTAACAAAACCGAAGTTCGGCTCCGACCACCAGACGGAACGCACCGCATCCTACCGTCTCTCTCTACCGCATAACGCGTGCTCTTTCTGGTCGCTGGCTTAGCCCCTCTGGAAAGGCAAAATTTGGTAATATATATTATTATATCTGCCACACAGCGCAATCGCGGAGTAATTAAGCGACTCCTGGCAGAAGCTACTTGTACATAGATGAAGCTGTTCCAATGTGTGCAGATGGGCTTTCAAATGAAGCAACCGGCTCCAGAGATATGAACAGGCATCGGAAATTCAGATGCTTTTAAAAGTAAAATTGGCAAAATCTCGGAAAAGTTAAGCAAATAATGGAATCCGCTCCTTAAAATTTTGATTTTAATAATGTATGGTTCCGGGATTGCACAAAACGTACATGGAAAATAACTGCAAATAGTTCATTTAAATACTCAAATAGGTTCGGTTTATGCGTTCATTAGGTACAGTTTAATAAGTTAATTTAGAAGTTCCGGACAATTTAATAATAAGATTTAATTGAGTCCGCCTCCATACTACTCAACACCGATATCGACGCCAAAGTTTAGGTATATAAGCATCCGAATTTCCGATGCCTGGATATGAAATACCACTTTATGGTTAGTTTTTACCCCGAAATATTGTTTCCAATCGAACTGCAGAAAACTCGATCGGATTGCTCTGCGCTTTGTCCGGCGCAAATAGACGAAAACGTCCCAGACAGGTTTTGTTTAGCTCGCTATCTAGAGGCTGCGATATACCGAGTCTTTTCATGTGACCGTTTTTGTGCCAAATCCTTCAAATACGTCATGGACATGGAAAATGAAAAGCTCTCTGGGCTAACTCTTCTTTTGGTGATTAGCGGAATTCATCATTTTAACTTGGAAACGTCTGGTGTTCGTCGCGCATGACCTAAAATTGTTCGTCCTAATGTAGTGTTTAGTCGAATTATAGTTTTGTCAAAAACTTCCGCTAAAACTAAATATATTCCAGATTTTTGACAAAAACTCTTTAGAATAGATTAGTTTGTTTTAAAATTTTTGAAAAATTGGCGTTTCAGCGTGAGAAATATTCGATCAAACGATAATTCCAGCTAATGAAAGGATTTTAGTGCTTATCCAGTCCCCTGATTTTCTTCCACCCTGTATAATTTCGCTCTCACACAGTGGCCGTAAGGAGCGCTGAGAGGCTACAGAGTAATACTATTCATATTTCTAAAAACAACTGAACGTTAACTTTCAGTAAAATGAGCTTCAAGGATTTTAGTGCTCATCCAGTCCTCATGATTTTCTTCCAGCCTGTATACTTTCGCTCTCAGACAGTGGCCGTAAGGAGCGCTGAGAGGCTACAGAGTGGCAAAGTCCCCCCAGGGCGTAATCAGTGTCCGGGAAACTCAAGTACTGTTCGCTCTATTTTTCTCCGCGGGCGTTTAGGGGGTTCCTTGGAAATATTTCAGTACATTTACTAACTCCAGCCGTTACGAGCAGTGTTGCTAACTCAGAGATTCATTTATGGCTAAAATTATACTTTATAGCTCTTTATGTTTTTTCTTTTTTTGGATAGCTTTTCGAACAAAAAAACGACTTCAAACATTGAATCTACGCAATGCGAGGCAACGCAGCCAGCCTTATGGGGCAGCCTTATACACAGGAGGAGACATAAGGGAGATTTGTACATATAGTTTAGGTCACAATTGGTTAGGCTAGGTTTCTTCAGTTGGTAAGCTGAGTTATTTGATTTATTTTATATGATTTTTATTTTTATATTTACAACAGTAACAAAATCACCTGTGTTTATAAAAATTTAGGAGATTTTGACGTGATAACGTCTTATAATTCGATGGAGCCGGCTGCACGCACGAAAAAGTGTCCCGTTACCTTGCAGGGTCGTTACCTGTCAAATAGGTACTTTATATAATTCCAGCACTAAAGTCGTTAAGACGATAGTTTCTTACAAATTGTTAATAAAATAGCCCTTATTCCCTAAGATACGGCTGTCAAAAATCTCTATTGAATGACAAGAGACCAGTACCTCTAGCACAACTGTGACACG
The DNA here is from genome assembly GCA_947034925.1 of Eudemis profundana. Classification (NCBI taxonomy): domain Eukaryota; kingdom Metazoa; phylum Arthropoda; class Insecta; order Lepidoptera; family Tortricidae; genus Eudemis; species Eudemis profundana. Next base: position 18,514,719 of record OX344805.1, on the reverse strand, counting down.
CGACTCTTTGTCGCGCGACAAGTGCTACCTATCTCTTTCCACTCAATATTGTGTGATAATGACAGGTGATGCTCAGTCGCGCGAGAAACGAAGTCGCGGCCAGTTATGCTAGACGTACAGTGGCGGATTTGCCCTAAGGCCTAGTAGGCCCGGGCCTAGGGCGGCCAGATATTAGGGGCGGCCAATCGTGACAAAAAATCACTGCTGCTGCTGAGAAAAGGGCGGCTGGTACTCAAGTCGAAGTCGAAGTCGAAGTCAAAGTCGAAGTCGAAGTCAAAGTCAAAGTCAAAGTCAAAGTCAAAGTCAAAGTCAAAGTCAAAGTCAAAGTCAAAGTCAAAGTCAAAGTCAAAGTCAAAGTCAAAGTCAAAGTCAAAGTCAAAGTCAAAGTCAAAGTCAAAGTCAAAGTCAAAGTCAAAGTCAAAGTCAAAGTCAAAGTCAAAGTCAAAGTCAAAGTCAAAGTCAAAGTCAAAGTCAAAGTCAAAGTCAAAGTCAAAGTCAAAGTCAAAGTCAAAGTCAAAGTCAAAGTCAAAGTCAAAGTCAAAGTCAAAGTCAAAGTCAAAGTCAAAGTCAAAGTCAAAGTCAAAGTCAAAGTCAAAGTCAAAGTCAAAGTCAAAGTCAAAGTCAAAGTCAAAGTCAAAGTCAAAGTCAAAGTCAAAGTCAAAGTCAAAGTCAAAGTCAAAGTCAAAGTCAAAGTCAAAGTCAAAGTCAAAGTCAAAGTCAAAGTCAAAGTCAAAGTCAAAGTCAAAGTCAAAGTCAAAGTCAAAGTCAAAGTCAAAGTCAAAGTCAAAGTCAAAGTCAAAGTCAAAGTCAAAGTCAAAGTCAAAGTCAAAGTCAAAGTCAAAGTCAAAGTCAAAGTCAAAGTCAAAGTCAAGGTCAAGGTCAAGGTCAAGGTCAAGGTCAAGGTCAAGGTCAAGGTCAAGGTCAAGGTCAAGGTCAAGGTCAAGGTCAAGGTCAAGGTCAAGGTCAAGGTCAAGGTCAAGGTCAAGGTCAAGGTCAAGGTCAAAGTCAAGGTCAAGGTCAAGGTCAAGGTCAAGGTCAAGGTCAAGGTCAAGGTCAAAGTCAAAGTCAAAGTCAAAGTCAAAGTCAAAGTCAAAGTCAAAGTCAAAGTCAAAGTCAAAGTCAAAGTCAAAGTCAAAGTCAAAGTCAAAGTCAAAGTCAAAGTCAAAGTCAAAGTCAAAGTCAGGGTCAAGGTCAACGTTATCACGTTCGACTATCGTCAGTAAACCGACTTTACAGACAACCGATTTTTTTAACTGCTCATGGATCCTATAATTGGAGCTGGTTTTGGAAACAATAACGAGGAACTGTAAAAAATAATGAAATTGCTATACACGTGCTTATAATATTTGAAGAGTTTCCCCAATTCCTCAAGTATACTATGATCAAAACCAGATTTGGAAAAAATGGAAGCAATCTGGAATTCCTTACAATTAAAATGAAAAAACATTTTTTTCTAATCGGTTCATAAACGACGAAGCCCAAAGGTACCAAACTTAAAAAATATATAGCCGATTAGATAACCTAATATTTTTGTGAAGTTGGTTAAAACTAAAACAGTTTTTACGCGGTCCCGGATATATAACTATATTTATGAAAGATTGAGTGTTAAAATTTAAAAACGAACCCCGTAGGTAGAGTTTTTAACCTCAGAATAAGTGCAAAAAAATATTGCTAATCTGTTCGAAAATGTGCTAATTTTGCACAAAATGTGCTAAGTAGGCAACACTGGTCCCGAGCTTGCCTTTATCGCAGATTATCAGCGTTATTGACTGTCTGAGCCCTATCGGCAAGGCTGAGGCTCTCAAGGCTGAGAAATGTTAAGTAAAATAAACTTTATAAGACTGATACGTTATACGTTAGTACGTAGTCTTATATTTTCTATGCGTAGCTAAGCGCCAACCCCATCCTGCGCTCGATAGCGGACAGGTTTGACTGTCCGTATATGAGGCACTGTAGCGAGTTGCATGTTTCATGCAGTGCATATGTTATGTAATTGTTGTGTTTCTCTCTTTTTTGTGTATACTAACATTAGAAATAAGTTGTTACTAACAAATAATATGGGTCCAGTTACTCGAAATAAATGATTTATTTATTTATTTATTTATTTAAGCAGGTCTAACTTGGGTTTAACGATTAGGTTTTTTTTTTTTTGACACTGACAAACTCGCAGCCCATCCTGGGCGTAGCGATTGTCGGACCGGGTGGTTGGCCGTGGCGTTCCCTGGGGTCGAACCAGGTCTCTAGCCAGACCACTCTGGGTTGGTCGGACTGGGTGGGAGCCGGAAGTGCCTGGGGTCGAACCAGGTCACCTAGTCCCGGTCCACCTCGATATGATCGGGCTAGGTGGGGGCTGAACGCCTGGAGTCGAACCAGCTCGTTTGGCCAGGGCCACCTTGACTTTGCGCTGATTGCTCAGAGTGAGCAGCGGGAAGGATGACTCGGGTCATCCTGTCCTTATGTGAACTTGTGTATCGAACTAATGGAAACGATTAGGTACATTATATTACACTACTTCACATTTTTTTAGGCACAGTATGTGCTCTTTAGCTTAAACATTACTGCAAATTAATTAGTTAGTATAAATAATAGGTATCCTTAATGAAACCATCGCTTAGATAATATCTGTTCGTGTTTAAAATGTGATTTACTTTTGGCATTATTGAGCATAAAAAAATATATATAAATTTAAATTTGGTAATGAAGTTGGCAAAAACATACGTTTGTGGCAACGGTCCCCTCCCCGCGACCTCTACCCCGCTCCCGCGTTGAATCGCCTAGACAACTTCCGCGTCGATTCGTGTAATCCTCACGTTACTAATTATTTTTTCGGACAGCACATTTTATGGTGAAATTTTTACCTACATTTTTTCTTTAGAAATGGCATTTTTTATTGATACCTAATGCCTAGGAAAAATTTGGACGGTCAATAAAATTTCACCCTGTATATACACCAATGACTCTGACGATGGTATTACAAGTAAATAACGTTATATTAACATAGGTCGAATTTTGTGATTTATGGAACAAAATAAATCAGTAAATTCAGCCCCTTCTTATAAACATGTACTTACTTGAGAAAAAGATATTAAAAAGGAAAAAAAGCTAAAATGGAAACAAAAGGGCAATTTTTGGTCTCGTAGTCGCTTACCAACAAATAGTACTGCAAAGGTTAATTTTATTTCTGTTTAGTTAAAGGACCTAAAAAAAATAGTCACATTGATTAGGGATTGTTACACACTTGGGAGTTTTCATTGAAAAAATAATGAATATTTCGGAAAGTAATCGTTTTTCAACGATACATCATAATAGCTTTTTTTACTCCTAATAGTAGTTAGTTAAAGTTTGTGGGGTAACTCGAGCCCACGGTGTATATATCAGTTCTGTCGATATTAGTTTAGTTTGAAACACATTTTTTAGAGGACGTAGGAGTGCACTAAACTTTTTGGTAATTAAACCTATATACGGTTGAAAACGGGAATGAAAATTAGTAGAGAAAGCCCTATGGCATTAAGTTCGCCTTTTGGACGATAAGTTTTCTTTTGTGCAATAAAGTTGAAATAAATAAACACATACATTGATTCCGATTTAGTCTTTCTTAGAAACTAATCATAGCCTTCTTCTTAGCTGCCTATCTCTTCTTTTATTTAATTTACAATACAATTCTATACAAATATACTTTATTGCACACCAGAAAAACACATTATAAGAGGTACATTTGGAGACTTCACATACAATTTCTAATTACGCCATAAAATTGCACTGCACCATAAATACAGAAACAATAGAACTCGCGATAAATAACGAAGCAGAAAATATAAAAAGTAAACATAGCAAAAAGCGATCGAAATACATTAATTCGGAGCGTTTTTCTCCTGTCGATGTCGCTCACTAATATCAGGGCGCGCTAACGATCGCCGCCGTCGCCAGGGGGCGCTACTCACACCGGAACAAAGGGTTTTTTAATTGGACGTCAATAAAAAAGGCATGGTGACTAAAAACGGTTTAGTCCGTCAGTTACGTTATTCAAAAACCTCGTACACGTATTTTTTTGACAAATAAAAACACGTGACTCTACAGTGCTTTTAAGTTTCGCGTCACGTTTCCTACCGACTTGCATAATATCAAGTATTTGAGCGTCTTATTTTACAGCTATTAAGTAAAATTTACGCCAAATCTGCACCGGCTTGCCCAAGGATTTCTTTTACGCCAAGCCATTGTGTCACCGGCAATAATATATGATTAAAATTGGCACGTAAATATCTGACACGACCTTATTGCTAGACTAATAGAGTGGTATCAGATATTTTTGCATGTCCCATTTTATTATATGTTATTGCTAGTGCCTTTACAATTTTCGCTTAGGCGTAACATCACAAGCCCCGACTCCGGAGCTGTGACGGTCTTTATTTTTGTTAATTTTGAGTAATTTGACGATGAAACAAAGAATACGTCGCCAATATTTTTTGATAATCTAACTGACAGACTAAATAGAATGATACTTTCTTAACCCAGGTATCATCCTATTTCTAGCGGTCACCAATAGTTTGTCGGTGTAGGGTTGCCTCCGCCAACACCTCGAATCACCATCACTCTAGGTTAAGTAAAGGAAGCTTGCGAAGCCTCGAATAGTGTTTGTACTAAAATATCAATAAAATAATGGAAAAAAATTACGGAAAATAGTTTTTTTTCTCATAAATTGTGTGCGCGTTCTCTTTACCTATGTAACGGTGTATTAGAGTCCCTGTCCCAATCGTGTCGCTACGGGCCGTCGCTGTCGGCTCCTCAATAACAGCTGCAAGTCTAGTTTATGACGGAAGTTCAGCCTTAACCACAGAATAAGTATTATTACTAGGTACAGAAGCTTCTCTCTAACAAAACTGTCGTGCGGGTCTATCGCCTAACGCGTACTAACGTGTGCTCCTTCTGGTCGCTGTCTATTAGGGTCACTATTCGAGCGTTTCAACTGCCTCACTTTCGTGGACACGTTTTTGACGAAATCCCTGCAGAATTTTGTGGCATTTTGAACTATTTGGTAGAGACCCCGGACTTCTGACAAAATAGTCAGATATCCCATCAAAAGCTACACGAATTTCGGCGAAAAGGTGTCCACGAAAGTGACGCGGAACAAACGCTCGAATAATGACCCATTACCACCCATGGGTGGCGAAATTTAATAATAATAACCGCACAGCGGAATCGCGGAGTGACTCAGTCTTGCTCTAACGCAGTTGGCTCTATACCGTGAAACAGTCCAAGTCTATTAAATTATATGGAGATGTATTTTTCTCCATACAGATTATATCAAATAGCGGTTTAAAATACCTTCATGCAATAAAAAATATAATAATAAAGAGTAAAAAAAAAAATGTGAAAATAACCGATTTTTTATAAATTATCTGTCTTCGTATGAATTAATTAACTACTACGTGACGGTGTCATAGGGTCCCTGTCCCAATCGTGTCATTACGGGCAGTCGCTGTCGGCTGCTCAATTACAGCTGCCCGTCTGGTTTATGACAGGAGTTCAGCCCTAACGCACTCTTTTGTTGACTCTAATAACGCAAACTGTATTGTTTCCGCTAAGGTTGACTCAAACTTATTATACCCTTATAACGTGTCCACAAATTAGACACAAGTAATACGTTACTCGGGGAATTAATACAGATTGTATCAAGTTTTTCCGACTATTGTACCCATTTCTTTCCATGGTTTAACCAAAGTAAGAAAAATGCCAGTTTGAATTGTTTACTTAGAAAATAACCACTCACTGTTGTTATGTCTTTGAAAGATTGAAATAAATATTATATTTAGATTTAGTACACAAACGCAAAAGAAGACATCAAAAAAGAAATAAACTGCTTAACAACTTTTTTTTCCAAATAAAAGGATGTTTCATTAAACATAATGAAAAATTTCGACCTGGAATTGTGTTGCTTAATCACTGTATAACCAATAAGTAGGTTGTTTTGGAACTGACTGATGCAATGGAATAGATTGTTAGCAACAAACACACAAATGGATTCCATATTATTAGTTAGATGAGTATTGATTAAAGACACCAATAAATCTAAGTACTAATTGGAATAGAGGTAAGCAAACCTGTTTAGCATGCAAGAGATGAATGGATTGCTTCAATTTTGAATCGGGTAGCAAATGCCCTCTCTAATGTTTTACTGGTTGTATCTGCTGAAATGTTTTCAATCCACTGTGTAGTAATATTAAACTTGTTTTCATTGTAATGCATGAATTCTGAAAATAACTATTGTTTTTATGCCACACCAGGCCATAAAATGGCTTTTTCCGGCCGCTTTCTGGCCAAGTGTAGACTTAAAATGATGTACTTACACAACACGGGAGGTAATAAAGAAAGCCCTCGATCGCATATTTACGTCCCTCGCTTGCAGCTCGGGCCACAAACTTCTGCGATCTCGGCCTTTCTTTGTATTACCACCCTAGTTGTGTAATGTACAATATTTTTGCTCTGTTATAATAAGAGTGTGTTTCTCTATAAATACAACTTTCACTACAGGCTGCTGTAAAATTTTAATTGAGTCACCAATCTAATCCAATTTTGTTAATTTACGACGGAACTAAAAACAAACGCACCCCGTAAATAAAAATCAAAGCAAAAAAACATTCGACTATTACTTTATTACCCAATCAACACAATAATCAAATAAAGAATTCCGTTGAAACAAAATCAGAGCGATATTCGAAATTCAAACTCGGTCCATTAATAAATCGGGTCGGCGAATCGAGCCAACGTCGTTAGTCGAAGCCGATCACGTACGTTTCTAATCAGAATTCTCAATTTAAATTTAAATCAATATTTTCCATTAATTGTGTCAACGGCATTGGCCCGGCAGTTAGTTGGAACTATCTCGACGCCAAAGGGGATTTCATTTTCCGCGACACTAAGCAATTTTAACACGTCGTGTGTTGACTTTGGGATTAAATTTGTCAGTAGTTCTGCCGAACTCTATTTCGTATACGGGACCCATTCGCTTCTTGTTTTTTAACCAAGTTCAAAGAATAAAGTGGTTATCATTTTGTCTTCAAGGTGAATCGCGTTGCTCGGTTTGCCTAACAACCGAAAAGAGGGTTAAGAATCGACTGTAATGACACGAATGTGTTAACGCGTTGTGTGTGTAACGCGTTTTATTTTATTTGCACAAAACTATATGAGAAATATCAAAGAGGCAAAAATTGCTTGGTAATTACAGCTTCAATTTCGTACGACGCTATTAGATGGCGCTAACCATAAACAGTAAATAAATAGTTTTTTCATCACACTTACTCGCAAATGGTGTTGTTACACATAGGTTCTGCGAGCCGTAAGTGACCTAATAGATTTTTTTATTTTATTTGAATACGCTGGTTCTGTTTTACTCTTATTTGTCATGTTCAAAGGAAACGCCATATTTATTTAAAGAGAACAGTTATTGCAAATACATGTAAATACATATTTCGGTAACATTAATTCAATGTTTAAATAGTGTATTTCAGTATTTTGCAAATATAAAATCAACTAAAATGGCCGTTTTAGGTCTTTACCACTATGTTACCGAACGTGACTTGAGATTCGCATTATCTATGGAATGTCACTTTCTACTTTTGTCCTACTGGGTGGATTAGTAAGGTTATTTATGGCCTCGAGCACCATAGTCAACAGCTGACTATGGTGCTCGAGTACCTTTGTGCATGTTATTATTACTATAAATAAATAATGTAACCAAAATCAAATTAAATTATGTCATGCCTAGTATAATTAACTGTTAGTGATATTGTAATATATATCAATAAATAAATAAATAAATTTATTTAGATTTCCTCACAAGTGTGATGAAAAACATTGTGTGTGCCATATTCGCTTTCGCATTCGTCGCCTCGGGCTTCTAATTAACACTCGTTTGTAATTCCTTCTTTACCGCCCTAGATACACAATGTACCATCGGGATGTTCGTATGTTTGAAGGTTTGTCTGTTTGTTTGTGCGCACATCATGTCAAAACTACCGGACCGATTTTTATAAAATTTATAGTACCCGGCTATGCCGATGCAAAAAAGAGACATTTAACTCATTTCATCTTAGCGAATGAACTACGCTACTAGTAAATTATAATAATGGAAACCGTTCCCAAACATTTTTTTCGATTCACCCCAAACTACCATTTCAAATACTCCGCCAATTAAAAACCAACACAATCGGAACAATTGAATCAAAAGCAAACGAACGTCAAAAATCCGTTCCAGATTTGAAACAATGCTGGCTGCGTAGCTTTCGCAACGTCTTATATCACTTTACTTGTTTAAAAAGCAGCCTTCGTGCTTGGCAGGTAAAGTTCACAATAGATTGATGTGTGAGTAAAATGAGGTTTTTGAAGTTATGCTACCGCTGTCCGATGGTAATTCGAATCGATGCTGGTAATGATCGGACCGTATCGAGTAATACAGTTGCATTAATTCATCCCAGTACGCTGATTCGCGGTTTCACCGTCAACGTTTTTACTAATGAAAAAAACGTTCATTGTTAGATATTAGAATATTGTCAGTACTTTAAAAAAAATTACGTACCTACCTATCTGATACTGACTCCAGGTAAAAACGGAGTTATTGTGTATGTAGTTCGTATGTAACTTTTGACGTTTTTCTCAACGATGTTTTTAGATACGAGTTTGCATCAAAGTAGTGTCGATATGTTAGAAATGTTAGTGATGATTAGTGTTCGGCCTATCGGTGCAAAACTTCAAAAAACTTGCCAAGCGAACATAATAGAGTGCTTACAGTCATGAAAATATTATAGTATTTTATGCAACAGTTGTATAAAAGTGGGTTCAAAAAATGCGAATTGCGTGAGTTGCGATACGAGCCGCGAATGCGGCGAGTATCGCAAATAGAGACGCAATGAGCGTTTTTTGACTTAATTATACAACGTTGCATTACAATACTTTTTCTACGACTAGGTTTTAAATTATAAAATACAAAATTAATCATAACCTGGAAAGAAGGCAAATATGACGTTTGACTGACAGTATGTGTCTATGGTAAACTATATTTTTTAATTTAAAATATACTTAAATTAAAAATACTTTTTTTGTGTTGGCATCAATGAATTTAGTTCGGAAAGTTTTGTTTTTCTTAAAAACAGTAGGAATTTAATTGTTTGTTAAGTTGGTAGTTGTGCATTTTTACCGTAAAGTTAAAATTGAGCGCTTAATCCTTGATCTAAGTTTAACCCAGATTTAGAAGTCTGTGGCTGCTAGCAATAACGTAAAGTGACTATAACGACACTAGTGCTGTTATGGGGAATAGAGTATAGACTTTTCTGAAGTCATATTATGTATGTTCTTATATTAGGGTTCGTGACCAAGTAAAAGACAGATAAAAGTACAGGAGTAGAAAAATATATTTATAGGGCATTTCTCCAGAAATATGTCTGCGACTCATTCATCTGTCTCCATACATTTAGTATGAAAAAGGGCCAGATGAATGAGGTGACCGCAGACATATTTCCGTAGAAATGCCCTATACTCAAGTATAGGAAATCCAAGATTTCGATAAAGAATTCCTTGGTTGTAAGTTCTCCTTTATGTCAATTTTACAATATATTTGGAAATAATCGCTCCGAAAGTTGTGTAAATTGTGTCCCCCCCCCCTCTATCTTCTAAGCCGTGTGTCTGAAAAATATGAAAAAAATCACGAAGGTTAATTAATACTTTCAACGAAAATTATTTTCAACAAGATCGGATTAACCGTTTTTGAGTTATTGCCGATAAACTGCGCTTCTCAACAAAAGGACGTAATTGCTATGAAGATACGCTCTTTTGTTGTTGTACTTTTTTTACATCGTATTTTTTACCTTATAGTTACGGCTATGGAACCCTACACTGAGCATGGTCCGACATGCTCTTGGCCAGTTTTTACCTTATAGTTACGGCTATGGAACCCTACACTGAGCAATCATGGTCCGACATGCTCTTGGCCAGTTATTTTTAAATAAAACTGGCGTTCGGGTTCCACCTGACGGAACGCACCGCATCCGATCGTCTCTGTATCGTATAACGCGTGCTTTTTCTGGTCGCTGGCTAAGCTCCTCCGGAGGGGCAACTTTTGGCTTACACAAGTTACCGCCAATACGAACGGCGACCGACGGAGGCAGCCACCGCAGGCAGCCGTTCGTGTTGGTGGTAACTTGAGTCAGTAGTTACGGCTGCACATAACAAAAAGCACACATGTGAGTGTCACCATCAAAGTTGCCAAGCTATAGTAGCAAAATCGAGGAAAGGACCACTCCTGGCAGAGCTTCGATTACAAACTGTTCTAGTTCAGGGGTTAAATTATATTACGGACGCGCTTGTCAGCAAAGCGGTGAATTACTCTACAGTATTCGAATATTGAATTACGGGGTGTTCCGGGATTCCATTGATTTTGCTTTGTAACAGCTAGCTTGTTATTTATAGCTAAATTAATAGACGGCTGCAAGAATGTTCTCAAAGGACACATTTCACGGGCTTTCGGCGGCTGTTATGCTTGTTAGAGGTATTAGTGAATAATTAGGTACTAATTGTGTAATTTTTTTGATTGTGACGTTAACAATAATGGCGTTTTGTGTAATATATGTAGGTAGGTATTACATATATAGATACAAGAAATCAAAGTACATAGAAAAATTAAATGGCACTCACCTGTGTACAGACCGGGAATCGAACCCGGTACCTCTGGATTTCCGGCCCAGCGACTCAACCACTCGTCCACCGTAGCATCCAGTAAACGCCCTCAATTTTGCCATCTACTTTGAATTCCGTATCATTTTGTTTTAATAGGATTTAACCTAAACTTCTTGTATCTATCATGTAACATAAAAATATGTTGTAATTTACCCGCATTAAAAAACCAATGAAGACACATAAATGTTTCTTTCATATAAAGGTAGGTATTAGTTTAAAACAGTTATTTTTCATCCAGTTTAGTTAGTAATGGTGGAAAGTGTCGTAATTTAAGATGATTTCGAGTCAGTCAGTTCTTCATACAAATAAGAGGGTCATCCTTCTGTTCCACAACGTCAATCATGGTTGAAACGCTTCGTTTTACAGCTTGATACATTTTGTCTGCGGGAACAACATAATAACATGAGGTATCTCAAAAAACCAGTACGTCTAGCACAGTGGTTCCGAACCTGGGGGTAATTACCCCTTTAGGGGTAAAATTAAGTTTTCTCAGGGGTAATACTCATATTAAGGCGGTTTTTCTTTGAGTACTTTCATATACTTGTCTGTATTACCTATTTTTGGAGGGGTAATGATACAAATCTAGAGGGGGCCTGTGGGTAATGTGGCAATAAAGGTTAGGAACCACCGTAAGTAGCACACAAGCTGTATAAGAGCTTATACAGCCATTATACCTCCAGTTTAGGCCCTATAAGAGCTGTATAAGCTTTTATACAACTTGTGTGCTACTTGGGACTGGTCTAGCATAACTGGCCGCGACTTCGTTTCTCACGCGACACAGCATCACCTGCCACTGACACACTATATTGAGTGGAAAGAGATAGGTAGCATTTGTCGCGCGACAAAGAGCCGCGTGTCACAGTTGTGCTAGAGGTACAGAGGTAGTCCCCTGTTTCCTCCCTGGATAATGCCAGTAGAGCAATAATTTTTTGTCCAAAAATCTATGGCTACTATTGATATGTTCCTATGATTTCTTTTTTACGATAAATTGATTCTCAAAAGAGATATTAACCTTCAAAAACCTAAAAAAAATGCCAGATTTTCCGCTGTGTTCACACATCCAGAAAACAAATTTATCTAGATTATTAAAAAAAAGGAAAACATAGGAACACGGCCAAAGCCTTTTTTTAATGTTTCATGAAAAAATTAGTCAAATCGGTTAAGTTTTGGGGAAGAAATCAGGGGACTACGAAACGTTGTTTTCATGAAATTTTAAAAGCTATTTTCGGTCCAAGCTGCAGTTGTCTCTATCGCGCTCTGCGCGAAAGAGGCGGGCAGTGCGGGACAGCGACACATTTTACAAATACCTAATTTTCAATTCTCTCCACCTTACTGTTTCCTCTTAAGCAACTCCAATATCAATCATACTTTTCGTAAGGTGATTTGAGTCGGTCGGTTTTGCATAATAATAATATATATATTTATGTTAGCTTCTACAGCTGCAATTATGTTTGAAATGCGTTTTTTTTATGGCTTGATATAATTAATTTGCGTGAAATGACAAATGAAAAGTCTCAAAAAGCCAAACAGTATATAATTTTTCTGTGGGTCTAGTGAAAAGTCACATTTAACCTAGGAGCAAAAGAGCTTAAGTCATACTATAGAGTTGTGACCTTTTGGTCCTGGTATAAATTTGACTTGTACCCCTTTTCACTAGATCCACAGAATTATGCTCATAGATGGCGCTGACCTTAAAGGCCGAATTGCACGCTGATTCTGGTTATTTCAGACTTCTCATGTCATTTTAATTTTACGCAGATGACATTACAAACACATTAGACATTTCAAATATAATCGGCGTGTGGAACCAAACGATGACCCTCTTTATTTTTGTATGAAAACTCGACCAACTCGAATCACATTCAACAGTTTCGTTTTTCACCATTTTTCCCGCTAACAACATGCGATTTATGGAAAATATATGTATTATCGGAGTCCCCGCGAATGTAACTCGACACTGCCGACTACGAACTTGGCTCCCGGGGGGCCGAAAAGAGTATTGTTTTATCTACAGAGCCTCCATCGGTGTGCACAATTGGATTGCTAGTCGTATTATTCCAGTATATCTTTATTTTCTCAGCTTAGGTTTTTTACAATATATATATAAAAAGTAAAATACAAAATGAAATTAGGTAAAAAATATAAACACATTATAAAAAACCTAACCTAGGGTGCCGCCGGCAGCGCGTGGCAGGCTACCGGTGGTTAGGGCCGCAGAGAGAGGAACCTCCTCACGATGCGCACCGTGTCCAGAAGAACCGCTTTCTGTATCTGACCCTTGATCCAGCCATCTAGCGAGAGCCTCTTGAGATGGTGATCGAGAGTCTTCACTATAAGTCCGTATTATTATTATTACAAATACAACGTATTACACCACCTATTGAAAACCTCAGACACCCCAACTGATTTATATTATTCTGAATTAGTCTACCTATAGTCTTATAATTGTCTGAAAATAAATGATTTTTTTTTTTTTTTTAATTTCTTTTTTTTTATTTTTTTTTATTTTTTTTTTTTTTTATTTATAGTTTTTTTTTAAATCCGTGTATTATTGCCAAATATATTAGTGTGTGCACTCGTAACTTCTAGACTGGGCAAGATAAAAACAGGAAATAAAAAAAACATGTATTAAAACATAATGTAATCGATTCTACTCTTGATTCACAATAAACCGTTTTCAGGTTTTCAGTTGGTCGTGTAACGTAACACGTTGTATTTATATGTGGAGTTTGTGGAATGCGTCCAGCAAGCTTATGGTGCTAGGCCCTGTTAATCGATAAATAAATGATAAAACATCTGTCACTCTCATACTCATACTTGTCAGAGCATCCGTAATGCTATATCATTTATCCATCCATTGACAAATCGTAACATCACAGGCCTACAGGTCTACTTGCATGCCATATTTCAGCTCAATTCATCCAGTTGCTTCCCCGTTATTTAGTAACAAACATCCAAATGTCCAAACATCTAAACATCCAAACATCTTCACGAACTTTCACATATAATATTAGTAGGATTTTTAGCACCATAAGTTATTTTTTATGGAAAAATCTTTATTGTATAAACACAGTCTTTCTACAACAGTAAGGATATTTTCCGACCAAATCTAACCTGACAATGCGGCTCGTGAACTCAAAACGAAAGGTCTCATGGGAAAGAAAAAGTATTGTTATATTTATTTTCACAGCATCCATACTGTACACAACAGGATCGCTGTTCGAATTACTTTTTGTAGGTCCTACACTTCAGAAGAGGGATGACCGTGAATGGGCAGTAGCGATTACCTTAGCAAAGTCACAGAATATATTATAATACTACGTACATAAGTGTCTCTCTCTCTCTCTCTCTCTAGAACTGACGTTTGGCTCCGACCATCGGATGAAACGCACCGGATCCCACCGTCTCCTTCTATCGCATAACGCGTGTTCTTTCTGGTCGCTGGCTAAGCCCCTCCGCGGGGGCAAAATTTGGTACTAGTAGCTGCGAGGCCAAATCGCGGAGTGGGCCACTCCTGTACCTCTAGCACAACTGTGACACGCGACTCTTTGTCGTGCGACTAATACCTATCTCTTTCCACTCAATATAATGTGACAGTGGCAGATTATGCTTTGTCGCGCGAGTAACGAAGTCGCGGCCAGTTATGCTAGATAGCCTGGTAACGTAAAATGATTTGTGCGCAGAATACTACTTTTCATCTATGCTTTTTAGGACGTAGCGGCAGGAAATTATAGCTTTTACAAAAAATAAAAAAAATTACAAGCCTTGTCATTGTCATTACCAAGTTATTTTGAAAGCATAGTTATAACAAAGGCTATATATAATCACCGCTGACCAATGTTATTTTGACTTAGACTTCCTTACCAAAAGTCTAATCTAGCTATCCTGTTAAACACATTAAGTGCCAAAGGCCACCAGTGTCACATTCGCAAACAATTTCTCAACAAAACTCGTTTGAGATTATAAAAAGTTGCCAAGTTGGGAAGAAATGATATCCCACGTCCCTAATCTCATATTACGGAATTTTTGACTGTGACTCGAACACGCGAAGAAGATTTGAAGATATTTGAGATATAGTTAGAAAAGACAAAGGTTGAATAGTCGTAAAAACGTATTTTTTATATACCTAACTAAAATGGCAAAGTATACAAGCTCAACGATTTTAGGCAAGCTATTTTGTTAGAAAAAACTAACAAGAGCAAAGATAAAAATACCCACACCGCTATAGGTCAGGTATGCCTATAATATTAAATTATATGAGTTCCCTACATTTCTCCAATATCCCATTATCAGATGCCTATTTACCTGGGACTAGGTATATGCTTTCAAATAAAAAATTATCTGTTCATCCGAGTCACCGGGAGCATAGGTACCATGAAGAAAAAGGTTCCCACAAACTAAGAACCTTCTTTTCTGAAGGTGGTTAAAAAGCAAAAAATGTATAGATAAAAATGTCCTCATTTTATTTAAGATAGAATTGAGTGTGCAGATTCAAAAAGCTATTTATATTTAAAATAATTACAAACATGTGCCTTTTTAAAAATTGCTCATTTAATTATTTACCTATTAATTTTATAACGTTTCGATTTTGACACTCAATCAAACGTAACCGATTAGAATTCACCACAACCCTTTTCGATTCGTTGATTAAAATTCAAATTCCGAACCAAACTTTCCGCGGCAAACAGAAAACTCTTGTCGTTATTTTTCAAAAATAGAACTCTCATTGTTAACGGTTTCGCGGCCCAGAACAATGGCGGCTGAACTTTGGAAATTTGTCTTTCTTTCAATTTCTCTGCTCGTGGGGTTTTACTTGGTGTTAATTATGTGCTATTGTGTAAGTTTGAGCCAGGTTTGCGGTTTTTACTGGCCCTTTTCTTGGTTTATTACGCAAGTTATCCTTAGATTCAGTTTATCTGAGCAGCAATTTATTATTCAAATTTATTAGACTTAAATTCGCAGTGTCGTCGACATTACTTACATTTTTGAACATGACAAATGGCAAATGTTTGAAATGCGGTTTTAATGTCACAATAGAAGTGGCTCTATGTTTCATCTGTGCCTTCCATAACAAGTCCCAAGATTTGTTTTAGGATTTCGCAACATTGCCTTCACAAAAACTAAAATTTATTTACCGAACACAGGTGAAATAACTGCATCAAATTATAAACCAACTTCGCAGGCCGCTTGCAGTCAGCGTGCAGTTATTTTAACTGCAAAAAATCTGAAAGCATCGAAAGACTGCTTCGGCCTTTAGGGAAACCGAAGACATATCCGTATGTAATTCGCATCGTGTGTCGCGGTGCTCAATACGGCATCGTCCCCCGCCCCCCGCGCGCATCATGGGAGTGTCACCAACGAAATTGCCAAGCTATATCGATACATAGCTACATCGTCTTACATATTTGTGCCTATAGTACTAAAGATGTGTTGCATTGCGAGACAAATCACGCTTTGGATGTTACCATTTGATTAACGTGAACCTGAATTACCCATGATTCCGTTGGTCTGGTTTGCCTGTCACGTGGAATACAGAAGATATCAGTTTCTCCAAGTGTATAATCTCAGAAATATATAGAGATAAAAGAAAAGAGTGTATGTACAATCTTCGTGTGCTAAACAGAAGGGCCGGGGGAAATGATTGCTCGCCGTCAACTTCAGTCGCCGTCAATAATTAATCATTCAAATACCATCAATTGAAATGTAAAATTTATGTTTTTAGGGTTCCGTACCAAAATGGTAAAAAAGGAACCCTTATGGTGCGACTCTGTCTGTCTGTCTGTCACAGCAAGATATCTCAGGATCTACTGATGCTATCGACTTGAAATTTGGAATAGTATTAAAAACCGCTAATTCGAGCCTATGGAACAGAATAAAAATCCTATACCTTTTTAACTTTTTTTTTAAAGGGGACCGAAATGGGATGTCGAAAATCAAAAGTTGAGGTAATATATCGAGTGGGATATCAAATGAAAGGGCTTAATATGAAGATTTCAAAACCGTTTTTATTTATTTTCTTATACGTGTAGATTTTAATTTAAGACCAAAAACGTTAAAAAAAATACCATTCCCCCCCCCCCCTCCCCTTTTATCTCCGAAGTTACTGAACAGAAAAATCTGTAATAATTACCGATTATTAATATTATCCTAAATATTACAGGAAAAATAAAACGGTTTTCCTAACTTGCAGCGTTTTTTAGAAATTCGCAAAGATCGTAAGACAACCTTATTTGCTCCTACTAAACTAACCGCGGCATATGTCGATGTATGGGGACAACAGTTTTACAAGAGCAAAGTTAAGTTTGTCCCACCATACCGTTTTTCTTGAATAGGGAATATGCGTTAATTTTTTTTCACACATTTCTTAACAAAATTTGAAAATACCGTAAAAAAGATGACATAAAGTCAAAATAAAATTAAAATCGACCGAGAAATACGGAAGATATAAACATTTTAAAGCACTAATCAGACAGCGATTAGACAGAGAGATCCGATATGGACTATGACGTCATAGTACACGGCCGCCATACAATCTCCATACTATATTCTGTTTTGCTAGAAAGAGATAGAGATAAATCTTTGGTGTCTTATATCTTGGTTATTTTTAGAGTTATTCGAAAAATATTTTTTCCTGCGGTTTCTTATATGAATGAACTTTTATTAAAGTAAATAAAAAAATATCATGCATATTCCCTATTATTGACGTATCTACTGACGACTTTGTACGGAACCCTCGGTGCGCGAGTCCGACTCGCACTTGACCGGTTTTTCATCACTAAATTACACTTACACGGCAAACGGCTACCGCAAGATCTTACAAGCTTGGTTTCCATACAATTCGACGAATTATTTACTTCTATCTCGATTTATTAGATATCTTTTAGAATTTACCCGCGGCTTCGTATGCTTTATTCCCGTGGCTATCCCAAGGGAACTCCTGTCCCAACCAGAATTAAACCCAGGACTTGGTCTATGCTAAATTTCATCTCATTCCATCCAGTTGTTACCGCTTTATTTAATAACAAACATCTAAGTACCGTAAGGTCGGGGTACTTTGGCCAAATATAGCGCAACTTTGCCCACCTTACAACTTACATATCTCAGATCTATAACGTCTGATAATAAACATAAAAACATGAACGGTCAGCTAAAACCAACCACATGGCAATGTGCCGTAATTTAAATGCAATAATAAAACCTGAATTGAGTTAATCCCTATTGGTCAAAGTTACCCCCCAGGGCAAAAGTAGCCCGACCTTACGTATCCATACATCTTCACAAGAATTCAGACTTATAATAATAGTCGGATTGTAATACATTCAGTATCATTATGAAAACCATATATAAAATGCAGGAAAAAGTGTAAAATAATGATGATGTATGTTGTCCATGGTACGAGAATGAATATCTTTTCGTACTTATAATATGAAAAAATGACCATCAATTAAGGCAATCTGACCAAATAATTCATGTAGTTTTGAAAATGGGTACAGTGTGCCTACCATGAGTTGACTTTTCGATCGGCGCTAGCGAGTATCGAGCGCTCGATGACAGTCTATCTCTTTCGTACTATTGGCGCGTGCGAGAGAGGTGCACTGACTCTCGATATGAGAAACTCGCTAGCGCCGATCGTCATAAAAGGTACTGCAACAAACACTTCCCTGACAGGAGTTGAAGCAGGAATTAAATATTTGCATGGCTGTTATTTTGGAATGGAAACAACGCCTGAGAGTATCGTAAACCATTTAAAGAACATAAACAATGAGCATCAATACAGTGTCCATGAAATACAGTCCAAGCGTGATACCTATAAATCATACAAAATAGGTATTCCCACAGCGGCGTATGCCAATTTCCTTACAACATCTGCCTGGCCGTTAAACACTAGTATTTCTGAATGGAAGCCCTTTCTACGCCCGAGACAGAATACAGGACCGCGTGAGCACTACTATGGCACAAACAGAACATGGGTCGCAAAATCAGGCATCGTCGATCTCAGTACTTCACCAAAACATCAACAGACTGAGCAATAAAACCTATGAGCTTGAAGCGGAACTCCAGCTACAAGGACAAGTTCAAGTAATCTGCCTTACCGAACACTGGCTAAAATCAAACGAACTGACCTCTGTCAACATCATGAACTACGACCTACGAGCACATTACTGCAGACCATCGAGACTAGGAGGGGGTGCGTGCATCTATGCTCGACCCGACTTACTAACGATCGAGCGAAAGGAAGTTGCGGCCCTTTGCGTGGAGATGCAGTTTGAAGTGTGTGCGGTTGAATGTATTGACTTAAATCTAGTGATTGCATGCATCTACAGGCCTCCGAAGGGTGATATACTTTTGTATTTTAATATGTTAAACGAACTTCTATGTTTACCTATATTTCAAAATCATAAAGTATTAATCTTGGGAGATATGAATATTGATTACCTAAACAACTGTAACAATACTAAGGAACTGAATGTCATATTAAAACAATTCGGCTATAAACAAATAGTTAAAACCGCCACAAGAATAACTAGTCACTCTGAAACATGTCTTGACCATGTATATACTAACATAACAGGATCTATAATAAAAAAAGTTAACTGCACTAAACTCCCAATATCTGATCACCATTGTGTAAAAGTCGAACTAAATATCCCTAAAAATTTTAAATCAAACTGTATACTGTATAGACGAGTATTCTCTAAAATAAATATTGACAATTTTTTTGTATATCTGGACTTGTTTGACTGGGAAAAAATCATGTCACTAAGTATCTGCCCAAGCCAAAAACTTGAAAAAGTTTTAAATGTTCTGAAACACAGTTATGATATTCACTTTCCTGTAAAAAAATGTTCTGTTAGATCTAATTTAAATGAATGGGCAAATGACTTCGTACGTGAGGCTAGGAAAGAAATTTACAGGTTAAAAATTGAAATTTCGCTTAACCCGAACAATGACAATCTGTTGACAGAGCTACTGTCGCTCGAACATACTTATGCAATTATATTAAGACAGGCTCGCAGTGATTACCTCAATAATAAAATATCGAATAGCAATGAAAACATGTGTCGAAGCGTTTGGCGCGTTATCGCGTCCGAAACGTGCAATAATAAGCGCAAAACCGGTCCTTTGGATGTATTAGTGAGTCGATCAGCCGGCGACAGCGAGGCTGAGCGGGCAACCGATGCCGCCTCCCGTCTCAACCAATACTATATACAAGCAAATATGTACAATAGCAAACCTTGTACTTCTGCCGCCCTGGATTATCTCGAAAACTACCTGCCGCACCAGATGCCCGTGTTTGTTTTTGATCAATTTACTCTCAAAGATATAATCATAGCTCTAAAACACATCAAAAGGAAATGCTCAAAGGATATAAATGATATGTCAACATACGTTTTTGACTATCTGCCCCCCATAGTAGTCTCGTTGCTTCTTCATCTATTTAATGAGTGTGTAATGAGTGGTACCTATCCCGAACAATTAAAAATAATCAAAGTGCAACCCGTCTATAAGGGAAAAGGTGAAATGGACGCGCTCAAATTCTATAGACCAATATCTTTAATACCAGTGGTGTCTAAGGTTCTCGAACGACTCTTAAGCGTTAAACTAATGAGGTATTTTACTAACAATAAATTACTGAACCCTCAACAATATGCTTATCAACCGGGCCGGTCGACGGCCGACGCCGCGCGCGACGTGGTGGAGCGTGTGTCGGCGCACCTGGAGGGCGGGCGACATGTCGCAGCCATATTCTGCGACCTGTCGCGCGCATTCGAGACAGTCGACCACGCACTACTTCTCGCTAAACTTTCGCGGTATGGTGTAAAAGGTTGTTTCCTTGATGTAGTTAGATCCTTCTTAAATGGACGCAAGCAGTGTACGGTTGTCAAGTCTTACAAATCAGATCTGGAGGAAATAGGCGCCAGTGCTGTTCCACAGGGATCAGCAATGGGAAACAACCTGTTTCTGATCCTTGTGAACGACATCACTTCCGCCACTGATGACTCGGAGTACGTTATGTTTGCTGACGACACATGCATAATAACATCAGCCGACAATTTTACCGACTTAAAAATAAAACTTGAACGAACAATGTCAAAAATATCTCGCTGGTTTACGGCAAACGGCATGCTTCTGAATGTCGATAAAACAAACATAATGTACTTCCAGTTAAGAACTAACAAAAGCGCCAGATTTGATATTGTATTGAACGGTATTCCGGTGCCGCAGGTGTACGAAGTCAAGTACTTGGGATTCTTAATAGATTCGGGACTGACATGGTCACCTCACATAGACGCCACATGTAACCGCCTCTCTTCCGCTTGTTTTGCTTTGTCCAGACTAACGAATGGCCTCTCACAAGAGAACCTAAGAAAAGCCTACTTCGGGTATTTTCATTCCATTCTAATCTATGGTTTGGACCTCTGGGGTACTGCCGCGGATCGCGATAAAATATTTAGATTACAAAAGCGAGCACTGCGCACTATGACAAAAAAACCATTAGACTATCCTGCCAAGCAACTATTTGTACAACTCCGAATCTTGACGCTGCCCAGTGTTTATATACTCGAGGCATGCAAGTACGTAAGACGCAATCTCGACAGATTCCCCACCACCGGCCAGCTGGTGCGTCGCGCGACGCGCCGGCGCGACCAGCTGCACGTGCCGGCGCGCCGACTCGCTAGGTTCAAGAAGTCCGTTCAAGTTGTTGGGATAAAACTATATAACATACTGAATGACGAGTTAAAGCAGTCCCCGAGCGATACTGTCTTTGTCAACAAATTGGAAGCTATTTTACTAAAAATGGCTTGCTATAATATCGACGAGTTTTTCGAAAGCTACAAGTCATTTGCCCATTCAGATGACATAAATTAATCAGAATTGTTATTATATTGACATCCAACCGTGTATACTAATAGTAATTTTAATAATTCAAATTTTAATGTTTAGATTTAATATTATTAAATGCAATACCTGTATTATATAATTGACTTGTAAACTATTTTTTACCAATAAACGCAATACAATACAATACAATACACTCAACTCATGGTACGCCCACAGGGCTCCATTAGGATGTTAAGATAAAGGCACTTAAATCCCTGGGTCTGCGGGGTGAGTTAACGGTTGCTCAGAATTGTCATCTAAATGTCATTTTTTGCAAACTTGTAAATATTGGAGTAGTTGCTTCAGCCTAATTAACTACAGAAAATTTGTTATAAATTAGGTCCTATACATTTATAGGTAATAACAAGGACCATTAAAACATGAGGACTGTCATTCTCCATACAAAAAGCTGTTCCCCGATATTTACAACGCCATCTATGTATAATCTTGGTATAAGAATTATATTATTTACAATTATTCAACTTTGCAAGCGTGACACAGTATTTACATGTTAGAATTTATTTATTATTAGCTGTTTACGAACTAATTGTAACTATACTATGTTTCTTTGTTCAATTGTAACATCGTTAAATTAGTTTTTTAGTGCCATTTGGGTTTTTGCCTGGATATCCCCTTGCGGTCGGGGCACGATCCAAAGTATGGAGAATGACAGTCCTTTAGTTTTAATAGTCCTTGGTAATAATAATGTTTTTATTTCAGGTCGACAGCGACACCCATAGGACATTATCAAACAAACAAAAAAAAAACAATTAAAACTAAAATACAATACAGTAAAATGAGAATCTAAAATAATTATACAACTTTTATCTTAAACCTAGTTGTATGAATGGTACCCTATTTACGGTTCGCATCCCGGTGCAACGATAGCCAGAATTTATAGGTACTACAGGTATGATAGTTACAAAGAATTAAGGTTTTGAATTTGATGAAACTCAAAAGCAAAGCTGCTCTTTCAACCTTTCTAGTTACCTTGCCCGTGTAGATCCAGAGCTGATTCTCGGCACAGTAGTTTTTTGAATAGTCTTGAATGCCTTAACATTAGGAATCACCAAGAAACCTCACATTCAGAGTCCGAATTCCTTTTTATACCGATAACCATCCCTTAAGGACGTGAAAAGCGAGTCAAAGTTTGTAAAGGGCACCAATTTTCTCAAGGGTTATAAAACATCATAAATGAAGATGAAGTCGCGGACAAAAGCTATTAATATTATATTACAATGCTGCTAATTTTTGCCAATCTTTAAAAAAGTACCCAAAATTCTACTTCAAATTTTAAATTACGCCTCAATTGCTAACTAATACAAAAACATTCATAAATTACAATTACAAGTCCAAGTCCAAAAGAAACTCAAAAACGTTAACTTTGTTACGAAGAAATCCGAAGAATCTTAATAAAGAGGGCCAATTGTTTCAAAGCTGGAATTTGTCGTTTTTCAAGTTCGTAAATATTCGGCCACTCTTAATTTGATTTCTGCTTTAGGGGCTGTCTCACTGTGAGCGACAAGCGATTACAATTTTTTCTAAAAAAATAAAATAAAAGTTATTTATAATAACAACTGCTGCTATGCTGGCTTACAAATCGAAACCGGTTAAGTCTATGTTAGGACCTAGCCATTGTCTACGGAAAAGAAACACGGCGCCGCGCTTCCCGATTTGTTCCATTTTTTGTCCCAGATCTCAGGGAGGGGGGAAAGCTCCACAAATTGGAGTCCTGTTGAAATTTTTGGAGTTAGTAATTTTTTTCTCAGCAAAAAAACAGTACCGTAACTAGCTACCTAAAATTAAAAAGATAAATTCACTAGCACCAGAGTAAAAAATCAAAGCAACTTCACCGTAGTTGAGCATAAAGTAGAATATTGTCCATACTGGAGCATTTCTCTGCCTTTGGTGAGAAATGCCCTTTTCTTAATGAGTGAATTTCGACTTGAAATTGCCTGGACTTATTGACGGAGTCTTAAAAGTTAATTTCTCTTAGGCTTTTTGGAGAGCATTAAGAAAATAGCCAAATAATTTCGTTTGTTTCTTGTCAATGCAAAGAACAATATTTTTGTCTTCTTTTTGTGAGCTTGCTCACAGTATTAATAATATATCTGTACATATGTACTTAAGAAAGGTCACAATGATCTGACAAAAAATCTACGCTTTATTAAGATATGCAAAGTTATTATGACTATAATGAGCACACTGGTAGTTGGATCTTTTATCATTTTCTTCCTCTGTTTGTGAGATGTCAAAGAAAATTTATCGTCTATTTGACTACTTATAGGTATTTAAATAGTTTGCTCTATAAAAAAAAAACAAAAACCTTTTTATTCAACTATTTACAGTTATTTTAATACTGATGTTATTTTACTAGTTTGGTTGATGGACTACCCCGGGGCATTTCGGGAGGTGGCGAGGAGGGCGAAATTAGGAGAGCATTCTCAGTTATTTTGTAGGAAGTGTCCCAACGTCTTTTCTTAATTGTACGATTGCCGCCCTAATCTCGGAGTTCCGTAATATATCGAGCACACTGAAATCACGGAATTTAAAACGCTGAGATGAATTCCCCCATTGTCATTTTGTCCGGTCTTACTCTAAGTAAGTATTGTCGGTTATGTGAGGCGGTAAATGTGTTTGCGTTTCACTTTAGTGCAAAGTGGCGGTGCTCATAAGCAACTAAAGAAATAATTACCTGAGAAACTAAAATTAAGAATCATACACCAGAGAGTTACATTATAAAGTAATATAATATATAATTTATTTTTGGGGTTTAGTTCCCAAAGAGCGCAAACAGGACCCTATTAATAAGCCTCCGTTATCCATCAGTCCGTCGGTCCGTCTATCACATGGCTGTATACTTTGAACAGTTAAGGTAGAGGCTTGAAATTTTTACAGAATGAGTATTACTATTGCCGCTATAACAACATATACATAATAAAAGGCGGCTCTATGCATAAAACATATTTTTGTGCGTTTTTTGGTGACAAAAAGCTTTGTGTGTGAATCCGATTCGCATTCGGCCGATTTTATATAGCTTATATCAAACCGAAATACGTCACGTCATAAAAATCTTCTCAATCATATTGATGCCAGCACGGCAGCAATATTAGGATATTTACAATTGCCTTTTATGCGGCGACTTGGCAGCTCTGCTCTCATATTGGCGTCGAGTTTGGTTCCGTTGTCAGGTACGATACGTGCGCTCCTTGGGAATATTTCTTACTGTTTTTTTTTTCATTTAGAGGGGGAAGCCTTTGCTCACAAGTTGGACCTTCTAAGGCAAAGAATATATTGCAAAATCATATTATAAATCATAACCCTCCTTTTTGCTTCGCCGTAGTCGGGTAATGACAAACGAACTCTTATGTCTGTCTGTTACCATTTGACATATAAACCGCTGAGCCGATTAATATGAAATTAGTACGTGGCCTTTGGGGCCCTAGAAAAGACATAAGTCTATACTCATACTCATTTCCTTTCTAAAGTCCCAAAGTCCACGTCCAATATTATATAAACAGTAAACTATCCTATGATAGTTTACTGTTTAGATAATATTTTGAATTACGCTCTCACAGTGTCTGTACACGTTCCTTAAGTTAATAAGAATTAGAACAATTAATTGCACAATGATTAGACATTTGTAAAAATACAATAAAAGAAATCATAGACGTGCACTTTTTGGAGCACTCCGCTCTCCAGATATACAACTACTTACATGAGAATTTATTCTTATGCGGTCACTTTGTAGCTTAATGGTTCCAATGCTCTTTTATACCATTTTGTTGTCTGTAACATGAGCAAATAATTAAAACGTAGATTCTACTCATCAAACAATGACAATTTCATTCAACAACTTTTAAAAAATATGTAAGTTTTAGATTTTATCTTTTTCATACAAATTAAATAGTATTTTCAATGTACGTTAACATCAGTCTAATTGACGTCACTTGTCACGCTATAACACACAAAAAACATCGCAATACATTACGGTTTCAAATAAACTTTAAAGTGTACTTAAATTAAAACATAAGTTATTTTTAAATGTCACTAAACAAATGTTGTTCAGTTTGAGGAGTACAATCTACACCTGGTATTAGTGTCGAGTGTGGTTCCGTTGTCAGGTACGACATTACCGAGCGCCCCTTAGGGTTAATTAAGTCGAGCGTCGCTGGCAAGTACTCCTGCAATCAAAGGACTTGTGGCGTAAATGTGATTTGAACCGCCATACAAACCACTGTAACAATGTCAAATTTGCTTAAAAGTAACATTTCATAACTTGATACATTTTGTCTGCGCTAAACATGAGAAGTTATACAGGGTGGGAGGGATTATACCGACATACTTTAGCCATGGATTCCTGGTGGTGTGACGAGTAAATAATGTTATATCAACATGAGTTGAATATTGTCATTTCACATTTAATAGTCTTATGGAACAAAATAAATCAGTAAATTCAGCCCTTCGTTATAAACATGTCCTTACTGGAGGGAAAGTTATCAAAAAAAAAAAAAGCTAAAATGGAAACAAAAGGTCAATTTTTTGGCCTCGTAGTCGCTTACCATCAAATACTGCGAAGGTTAATTGCTGTTTAGTTCAAGGATTTAAAAAAATTAGTAAAACTATCTTAGACACATTTATTAGGGCCTTGTTACACAGTTGGGGGTTTTCATTTAAAAAATAATGAATATCTCTGAAAGTAAGCGTTTTTTCGACTATACATCACAACTTTTTTTACTCGTCACACCACCAGGAATTCATGGCTAAAGTATGTCGGTATAATCCCTCCCACCCTGTATAAATATAAGAATAAAAGTACATAGAAAATTTAATTGCGCTCACCCCTGAATTCCGAAACACTTCCTTAAAAATTAGTATTGTGACGTCTCTCTCGCTCTTTTGTTCGGACGTTTACGTAAGCGAGACGGCATGGCTAGATACCTTTGAATGGAGCGTTGCAGAATACCCAGATTATCCACAGAAAATCTTCGAGATACAGTGGAAACACACATAAAAGCAATTACCACCAAGGCCGAGTCACTCAGCTAAGTCGGACATCAATATTATGTTAATATACCCCATCAAACACAATATACTCCTACCCCTACTATAACCCAACCCCATAAAAGCCTTCGCATGTAGCTTGCCCCAATTTTATGGCCAACAATCGGGGTGGAAATAACTGATTTTATTACTATTTTCTTTTGCTACAATCGTAATTGCTGGGTTTTATTGCTTGACGCGTTTTGAGCTTTCTTTGTGTGCTTTAAGACACGTAAATATTGGGGTACTTTGTGTCTGGGGTAGAAATAAGGTTTATTTTTTCTTTTTTACCTGTTAGTTTGGAAGGATTTTTATTTTAGAGAATTTTATGGGAACATGAGTGAATTTCCAGCTATGTGTAGGTTACTGGATCATATTTCTTGTAGTTAGTAGATGTCTGATATAATATGAATTATTAATACAAGTTTGTATACAGTGTGTATTTTTGATATAACCGCAAATTATAATCAAACATAGGTTTAACTATAAAGCCATTTTGCAATAAATTTTAGTTTAATCTTAACTACCAGAGCGTAATTTTTTTTTTAATTTTAGTCGTGCGGTAATGAGAGTGTTAAGCAGATCTAGTCTTGTGACAGTTGTGACGTCACGTCAGCAAATTGAAAGTCCCAGTGTTCGACACGTTAATGCCCAATAGTCGTCACCTTACTGTCCAGTGTCCCCTTTATGTCCTAATGACTTAATGGTTAGGATGGCGACTACTGGGACAGTGTCGAGCAGGTTTACCTTACAACTCACAATCAGGCTGCATTTTTCCTTGCAATGTTACGTAACAAACAGTTTTTTTTTATACTTGCAAGTCTTATTGCGGCCATTCTCACGAAGTATGTCTGCGGTCACCTAATTACCGCGACGCTGTTTTCATACTTA
Source organism: Eudemis profundana (assembly GCA_947034925.1). NCBI lineage: Eukaryota > Metazoa > Arthropoda > Insecta > Lepidoptera > Tortricidae > Eudemis > Eudemis profundana. The sequence continues at coordinate 18,487,176 of OX344805.1, read as the reverse complement.
ATGTATCGGGTACAATCGAAGACACTGCTAACTGACCACTTGTCACCCTTATTACAATGTATTAAGGTCTACTGATGGTCACTTAACTGTGTCTTCGTTTGTACAAGGAAAAATGTAAATGTCCATTTAGCATTCTTTAGATTTAGACAGCACAGAACATCTGTCTAATAACTATCGAAGGCAATTGCGCGAAGATAATCAAATATCGTTCGATCAAAAGCAATAATTATGCACACTGATTATTCGCGCCAATTATGTGCATAATTATTATGCACAATTACTCCATGCAGCATGATCAGCATATATACAGGGTGTTCTACGGCTATGGGACAGAAGTATAAGTTTGAAGCTTATGTGCGTGTGTCTGTGGCATTGTAGATCTCATTGTAATGTCTGTTTATTTTAATATGTAATTATATAGTTTCATTTAATTATTAGTTTCTTTGCATTATTTTCATGAAAAAATCTGGCTAGCTAATTTGGAGTAAGGATTTTTGAATTTGTGGGTAATATTTTTTTCTATGTGCTTTATACTATCCATCATAAAACCGTAGAAAGGCTGTGTATGTTTTAAAGATTTTTCAATAAAGTAACTCTGTATTGAACATAAGTTATAAAACGTCAATACGTAAAACAGAAACCATTTTCTGGATTTTTTTGTCGGTGTGTCGGATTGTCTGTTGTTTTGTTTACTTGCGCGCATCACGCAAAAACTAATGAACCGATTTCGATGTTTGTTGTACAAGTAGATCATGACCCCAGTTAACACGTAGAATCCTTTTCACTCGACTAAGCCCGAACGAAAAAGAGATATTTCACCTCCGCGAACGAAGTGCACTATAAAATTGCAGCATTATGATCTGAGCGTGTATACGGGCTATCTTTAGGTTATGAGACATGCAGGTAGAATCAGTCTGCGGCATCTCAAGTAGCATACAAGCTGTAAAAGAGCTTATATAGCCACTACATCTCCAGTTTGAGCGCTACAAGTGTTGTATAAGCTTTCATCTTGTGTGCTACTACTACTAGGGATTGTACACGTCTGTATTTATTTTATTCAATAGATGTTTCCATACATAAGACCCCGCTGGAGCGAAGAAGTCTACAAAGACTTGGCTGCCCTCAAAACACCAAACTGGCGTGAACGAGGGTATTTAGAAATCAGAAATCCACCAGCTGGCAGCAGGGTGGCGGAAGGTCTATTTGGCAGTAGATGTCAAAACCAGGTGGTGTGATTGGTGGATTTTGACGCCTACTGACTGTCAAAAAGACCTTTCGCCACCCTGCTGCCAGCTGGTGGGTTTATGATTTCTAAACACCCTCATTGACGCCAAATAGGGTAGAACACTGAGCAGGAGACCTCGTACGGGTGGTAGAAGCGTTGGAAGACCGCAAGCCAGGTGGTCGGACGACATCAAAAAGACGGCAGGGCTGACCTGGAGTAGAATCGCCGCATCAATAACTAATTGGAAATCCATACAAGAGGCATATGTCCAGCAGTGGACACTGATATGCTGAGAAGACCGAGAGAAGAGAGGGTAGAACGGAGTTTTATTTATTTTTTATTTTATTTTATATGGCCCTGCCAAATGTAAATTTATGCTAAATACATACTACAAGTTTGTACGGAACCCTCGGTAGGCGAGTCCGACTCGCAATTAACCGTTTTTTTTTTCAAAATGGCAGGGCCCTTGGGGTTGACAGTAGTCTCACGCAGTCTACAGTTAACAGAGCCACTGATTAGTAACATACATACAAACACTTTGATACAACCAATCCACTTACTGCCATAAAACTAACAAATTGCGCGTAACATTTTGTCACAGCCTTAGGCCAGACTAATCCGCCATCAGTCTTGATCGCACGTAGGCCTGAAAAATGGAGTGACGAGGCGTTTTGCTGTTATTAACGCCTGATCTTAACATGACGTCGCCATTTTAACAATAAATTGGCCGAATAACGCCTTTGTGCTGGTCCTATTGTGAGTTTAATGATAGGTCCTTAAAAGAAAGAACGGTTGCAGCTTTTGTGTAACTTTTATGCCACACCTGGCTATAAAGTGGCTTTTTCCGCACGCTGTGCGTACGAAAAAAGCCGCTTTCTGGCCAAGTATACAGGGTGACTTCTTTTTCGTGATATAAGATAATTAAACCTCAATCTATCCATGATTTTGAACCACTTTTACTATGGGGTCAACTTTGTAAATTGCAAAAAAAATACAACTCTCTCATACATTTTGGTCTACCTATTGATGGCCTTTTCTATGAAACAGTTGATTTTTTTTTGCATTTACAAAGTTGACCCCATAGTAAAAGTTGTTCAAAATCATGGATAGATTGAGGTTTAATTAACTTGTATCACGTAAAAGAAGTCACCCTGTAGACATAAAATGATGTACACAACACGGGAGGTAATAAAGAAAGCCCTCGATCGCATATTTACGTCCCTCGCTTGCAGCTCGGGCCGCAAACTTCTGCGATCTCGGTCTTTCTTTGTATTACCACCCTAGTTGTGTAATGTACTATTGTCCACTTATTATTCACTCTTTATTTTTATTTATATTTCACTAGACTGGTTGATACGTCTTCCGAAACATTTTTAATGACAGTAGTGTGAACCAGCTATAGTACATTACTTACCTAAAAAAGTTAAAACAAAGATGATCTCAGATCGCAAGTATTTGACGCCCGACCCGAAGGCAAGGGCGATAAATATGCGCTCAAAGGCTTTCTTTATTACTTCCCGTGGTAAGTACTTACCGTACCCTAGTACATTATGTATCTGTATCTGCTTTCGGAGGTGTACGTCAGATTCCGTTTTCGTCAGCGGTAATTCCTTTACCGCCCGTGGCACACATAATGTTTTTCATCACACTTGCTTGTTAGGAAATCTATAATACATTAGACAACTAGGGTGGTAATACAAAGAAAGGTCGAGATCGCAGAAGTTTATGGCCCGAGCTGCAAGCGAGGGACGTAAATATGCGATCGAGGTCTTTCTTTATTACCTCCCGTGTTCCTCCCTACGCGCAGCGTGCGGAAATAGCCACTTTATGGCCAGGTGTGACGTAAAGTTAGTTGTTGTTTTTGTAAACATCCCTCCAATTTTCTTGTAACCACATCATTTTGTTCTATGCTCAGATCGGCGATCTCGCCTTTCTTTGTTTTACCACCCTAGTTGTGTAATGTACTATTACGGCTCCCCCAGGCCAGCAAGTGGGATTTTCCGCAAGTAGCATGCGGTAATTGCCACTTTATGGCCAGTTGTGACGTAAAGTTAGTTGTTGTTTTTGTAAACATCCCTCCAATTTTCTTGTAACCACAGCATTTTTTTAATCAATGATCAAAAGTTAATGTTTTAACCTAATGTTTTCTTTACGATGATTTCCCATGTGAGATCGTTATAATAAAAAAAAATATTCAAAAAACCACAGTATAAGAGAGTATACATACCTTACAAATCCACTACGCAGTCTTCGTCCATAACCAAAATTTGTATCCACCACAGGCTTCTTCAATATGGAGAACAGAACAATATTCACAACATGCTTCGTTATAATATTGCCTTTATCTAAACGATTTATAAAAGGTTTAAATACAAAACTAAATCGAAACTAACTTATATACTCCATCAAATTCAAATTTTCCTTCAGAGTTTAAACTTTAAGTAACATAAAGTTGATCTTAGAACAAAACAAATACTAAAATACAATCTCCTGAAATTGACTAGTAGAAATAAAACAAAATATACGTGCAACGGACTAGGAGTGTTATTCAGAAATTCGCCGTCCGACTGGTTTCTAATACAACATGCACGTGGACTGGATTTTGTTTCTGATGTAAATCGATTCTACTATTTGTGAGGAACAAATATATACCTATAACTACTACACTTGGATTACTATAACAGCCACAAATTGCAAGAGGGGATTTCGGGATTTACTCCAGCGCGTCAGATTAACATACAAGGGGTACCTTGTATCCGGTTAAGTACCTCTACCGAATATGAGCCCCATATATATGGCCGCCCGTCAAGGATAAAGGATCAGATTAGTAAAAAAAAGTTGATCATCGGACATTCTCGAGCGCGTCAGATTAAGGTAGGGTGAGTTAATGACATGCTTAAAAGTGTATATTCCACTAATCTGACGATTCGTGAGTGACGAAAAGAAGTGGGACGGTTACAAATTTGTAAAAAAAAACGTCATCTGGACATTCTCGAGCGTAGCTAATTTTTTTTTATTTCGAAGGAAATAATTCAAGGATAACGGAAAATATATAATCTGACGATTTCCACAAGCCAAAGTAACGGGAACCCGTGTCGACTTTATCCTAACTTTCTCATACTAACCGGTTGAGCTAAGTTTGCACCTGGTTTACTTTGCATCACATGCAAATTAGGTGCAAACTTAAAGCAACCAACATTCACGGATCGAGTTTCTGCTTTGTGGGTTTTTGTTTAATTGAGTCAAATTTCTGCAAGATAGTGGTCGAACAGAATCAGAGTGTGCAAATACATGTGAATTTCAAGCTTTTTATTTCCAGTAACTTCAAAAATATGAATAAATAAAATTGCTGAATTTTGTAGCTGCAATGCGATATTTTACATAATCTATCAACAAACATATTTTCTAGCTCTTAGTTAATTACCACCTTTAGTTCAAAATAATAAAATGCGTATTAATTGTATAAAAAAGATTACAATAGTTGCGACATACAATCCCGGTTGCGTCAAGTTTGCACCTGGTTGGTATGTGGTGCGCAGGGAACGAGGTGCAAACTTAGCTCAACCGGTTAGGAATATCTATGGGCCTTAAAGGGGAACTACCTTAAATTCTTTAGTTGTTAGCTCATGCTACTGAAAGAAAACATTCCTTTATTTTTAAAAAGAAACAAAGCTGCATTAAAAGATTTTCTAAAATTCGCTTGTCTCGCCCGGGAATCGAACCAGCTAAATTTTTAATCGTCAGATTAAGCGAATCCCTCCAGATAATTGTCAGATTAGCAGACAGCACGTCTAGGACATCAAGATGAACCATATATATCTTAATCTGACGCGCTGGAGAATGTCTGATGATCAATTTTTTTTTGCATATTCAAATAATGGCCGTGAGCTTGCGTCACGTCCAAATCGTCAGATTATTGACTGAGAGCTTCTTTTAGGTTCACTTAACATCCCCATAGAAAATCTGACGCGCTCGATTAATTTTTTTTTTTCTCATTTCACACCCACCATGCAAACCGTCAGATTAACATACGTACATTATTAAAAATACGTGGGTCATGGATGCTATCAATATCTGACGCGCTCGAGTATGTCCATGCAACAGTTTTTTTTTACATTTTTGAAAATCTATAGACGCTCACCCCACCGATGAAAAGGTATACATTATAAAACATTTTTTTCTTTTTATCATCTAAGCTTCGCAACCCAATAGGTCTCTATGACGCTCGAGTAAATCCACATTTAGCATCGTGGGCTCCCCTACTCTTGAAAACGGCCCATACAAAACGGACGCATTATGTGACGTCATCATGAGGTGTCCTCCCCGTAGATACTAAGTTTGTATGAAAAAATAGCAATTTGTCATTTTGAGCACAAAAAAATGCGTTAAAGCACATATACATAAATTTTTCAGTGTTATTTAAGCACTCTGAAACTTTGTGGTCTCATAACTTTATAACTTGTATCTGTGTTATGATAATTAGTAGACTAGTATTTTCTAATCCATATCACTATAATATTATGTTGCAAAATTCAGCATTAGTCCACATCCCAATTTGAACTTTTGAGACGTGCTATCGCGCGTCTGTGTGAATACGTTCCTAAACAGCCAAAATTGGACAACATGTTCCAACATATTTAGACCTCCAATCACGAACAGTTATTACTAATTCACGGGTCTCTTTATATTGGAGATTAGATTGACGGTAAATTTCTGAGTTACACTTCAGAGCCGGATTGCGGAGTGCACTTAATTAAGACCAGTAATTGTGCGGCCGCATAAAACAAATTAAAACTGAAATACGGCCCTGGTATTCAGATAAACACTATTTTGGCTTAAAAAGTCGATAAGTAGTGTTTGGCTAGCTTAACGTAATTAACGATGCTTAAATATTTGTCAACTGGTTCATAAAGTTAAGTTTATACAGGATGTTTTTTCAATTGGGTATGGAAAAACAGTCGACAAAATAAATTCTTGCGTAACTTGAGGTTCTGACTAACTTTGAAAACGAAGGTTCTTTGCAATTGTGTAAATTTTGTATCAATTTCAATCATTATTTTAAATAAGTACCTACCTATGATAGTCTATTTTAGAGCAAAAAACGTGATTTTAGGTTAATTTTTGGCAATTTAGAGTGATGTTTGACACAAAGTTTCTTGGTGATTAATATCTAGGACATGGTCTACTTGTATGCTAAATTGTGTCTCAATTAAATAATTTTTAACCGTGTTATTTAGTAATAAAATCCATTCCAAACATCTTCACATACATTCACATGTATACAGAATGATTCCTAAGTGGTGAACAAAAATAAATATTTCTAACGCAGCATTTCAAGGTTTTCATTGCATTCCCTTTAGAAGCAACCGATTTGACATTGGTGTTATTTTTAAAAAGTGAAAATGAGCGTATGATTATCTTATCCAACAAGTCTAGTTCGCAGCAACTACAAAGAAATCGAATGAACTAATAATCCCAGTTATAGAGGTCTGTGTGTCTCACTTACAGAGGTAATTCAGTGCTAAGATGCCGGGACCTCAGCATGAGTTCCAGCTATAGAGGTTTCTTACTTATCCAGGTCGCAGTTATCCAGGTTTCACTGTAATTGGTTTTTTATTGCCAATGTATTGTAATCTTTTTTAACGTTTCCAGACAGCAAATACAAAAAAGTTGTATTGAATAATCTTAACGACATGCCATGACCGTTCAACATAAAAAGTAGGGTAACCATGCGACCTAGGCAAATTTAATAATACAATCTTATTAATTACAACAATAAACATTTAGATATTTTTGCACATGCTTACGTACAAATGTTTATACATAAGGTACAAAATAAGAGTAAAATATTTCTGTTGACCACTTAGGAATCGCCGTGTTATAGTAGGATGGGATGAGTATAGGATAGGATTAATTGAACTTAATTACACTGCCTAGTCCAAACCACTAAAATCATTTTAGTAAAGAAAAACAAATTCTATTACCAATATACCAATGGATCCTCTTGTTCAATACTAATGAATGGACCATCACAAAACTCATGGACCAATCACAGTAATAGATACGTATCATTTTATTTCGATCACTTTCAAAGTTCGTTAGGTTAATGGACGCTTTAATGATTGTACGTTTGAACTATGGCTTTTGTTACTTTTTTTTTGTTACAGTTTACACAATTAATTAGGGAATCTTTTTGTGTCAAACTGATTCGAGTCGGTCGGTTATCTGTACTAAAGAGAAATATATCCTCTTTTTGTTTGTATACAATAGACTCAAACAATAAACATTATCATCATCATCAGTATCCTATGTCCCCTGGATGGGGCAGAGGGCGCATACTACATATGATAAACATTATACAAACAAAAAAAATACAAATATTATAATAGTACAGTTACCGTACCCTAGTACATTATGTATCTAGGGCGGTATAGTACATTTCATCACACTTGCTCGAAAATGGTGTCATTACACGTAGGTTTTGCGGGCCGTAAATGACCTATTACGCCCTAGGGCGTAATGGTTTTCTTTTTTAAATTTGAAACGCTGGTTCTGTTTTACTCTTATTTGTCATGTTCAAAGGAAACGCCAACGTACTTTTTTAACTTTTATTACTGAAATATTTATTTAAAGAGAACTGTTATTGCAAATACATGTAAACACATATTTCTGTAACATTAATTAAATGTTTAAATAGTGCATTTCAGTATTTTGCAATAATAAAGTCAACCATTTTAAGTCTTTACCGCTATGGTTTCCGAACGTGACGTGAAGTCGCATTGTCTATGGATAATGTCACTAATGTCACTGTCAGTTTTACAATTTTATTTAGGTTAAGTAAGGTTATTTTAATCAGATTTCCTCACAAGTGTGATGAAAAACATTGTGTGTGCCACGGGCGGTAAAGAAATTACAAACTCGTGTTGTTAAAGCCCTTGGCTTCGCCTCGGGCTTGTAACAAACACTCGTTTGTAATTCCTTACTTACCGCCCTTGATACACAATGTACTATTGTGTATCAAGGGCGGTAAGTAAGGAATTACAAACGAGTGTTTGTTACAAGGCCGAGGCGAAGCCGAGGGCTTTAACAACACGAGTTTGTAATTTCTTTACCGCCCGTGGCACACACAATGTTTTTCATCACACTTGTGAGGAAATCTGATTAAAATAACCTTACTTAACCTAAATAAAATTGTAAAACTGACAGTGACATTAGTGATATAATATCCATAGACAATGCGAAAGTCGAGTCACGTTCGGAAACCATAACGGTAAATGCCTAAAACGGTTGATTTTATATTTGCAAAATACTGAAATACACTATTTAAACATTAAATTAATGTTACAGAAATATGTGTTTACATGTATTTGCAACAAGAGTTCTCTTTAAATAATATTTCAGTGATAAAAGTTAAAAAAGTAAATTGGCATTTCCTTTGAACACGACAAATAAGAGTAAAACAAAACCATCGTTTCAAATTTAAAAAGAAAACTATTACGCCCTAGGGCGTAATAGGTCATTTACGGCCCGCAGAACCTACGTGTAATGACACCATTTTCGAGCAAGTGTGGTGAAAATTCCTTTACCGCCCGTGGCACACACAATATTTTTCATCACACTTGCTTGTTAGGAAATCTATAATACATTACACAACTAGGGTGGTGGTAATACAAAGAAAGGCCGAGATCGCAGAAGTTTGCGGCCCGAGCTGCAAGCGAGGGACGTAAATATGCAATCGAGGGCTTTCTTTTGCTCGTACGGAAAAAGTCGCTTTATGGCCAGGTGTGGCATAAATATTTTTCTCATTGTTATAATTACATGCTGTGATGTAATTTAACCATATTAAAAACGAAATAAAGAAACGTGTTTCATTCATACCATATTTTTTACTTTTTTTTCTCCACTTATTCTGACCCAATACATAACGAGGGGGGGCCTTTTGCAAGTGGGCGCGGGGCCCCCCAATTGCTACTCTTGCTATATGGCTAATCCAGCACTGTGTAGTTGTAATCTCGTTAGGAAAAAGGATAAGAGCCTTATCAACTTGCGAGCGAGCTGCGGGCGAGTTAGGCGTCGTCCTATCGAAGCGCGAATACGCGATTGTCGCGCTTCGATAGGACGACGCCTTAGAAACGAAGTTCCATACAAATGTCTCTCTGACTGGTTTTGTATGGAAACTCGCCCGCCGCTCGCCCGCAAATCGCAAGTGTGATAAGGCCCTAAAGGAAGGCTTCCATCTTGGTTTTTTTGTATCAAAGTTGTGAGTTCTCTAACAATCCGAAAAAAATAATTTAGGAAGATTGAAGAACTAACTGTACAATTTTGGAAGCATAAATACGACAAACAAAATGACTAACAAAGTTACTAAAATATAACTTACTATCCCAACAACAACAAACAAACACTTTTTGTGTTTTAAACTCGACTCGTTTTGCATGCGGCGGTAAATTCTCATACACGCCAGTTTGCATAACCGCCTCGTACCGGTATAATCCGGTAAGAACCGGTATTTACCGGACTCGCCCCTGTTTTTGCGCGTTCCGCTAGCAATTTAGTTCCGGCCTGACATGTATATTATGTTAGTTGTATTATTTTGTCTCTGTATATGCAAAAAAGTCCAACCTCTGCAGTTTACGTAATTCGATGGATATTATTAAAATATTTATAATAATACAGGGTGACTGGAGGGAAAGATTAATATAAGTCATTCATGGTACATGCAGTGGGAAAAGGTGGGGGAGAAAAAGTAGAATTAGTATTAGTTTTATATGTATCATTCCGCAGGTAGGTACCTCATTGGGGGAAGGATCGTGGCGGTTTCCGATCCTTCCCTCCCTTGGCGCGGGAGCCCTGGCGACGTAAAAGCCAGGGCAGCCGGGGGGCACACATGGTAGAAGTGCTACGAGCCCATAGTGCCCCCAAAACGGCAGTGCGGAGAAACGCCGGTGGGTTTTTAGTGGGTATGCTCCTCCCCCCCTCTGATTAGCAGAGGGTGCGCGAGAGGAGTGAGTCCCACATAACCCCCCCAACCAACATCGGGCCTCCCTAGGCCCAGGGGGGGTATGCGTAATGCATTTTCCCACCGTCAAAAAAAAAAAAAAGGTAGGTACCTCATGGACGTTGTCGCTTGTGCCGTATCAGACTCCGTTACGTTGGTAACGGATACGACGCAAGCGATTAACGAATATGTCACATACGAGTATTTGTCTGTGTTCTTTGTGAACAAAAGTGTCTAAATTATTCAAAACTCTATTATGAAAAATCTAAAAATGAAATATAGGAAAATGAAGTAGCTAAACTAAGCCCGACTTAATTATACAGCACATTGACTGCAAGCTTGCAGTAAATTAAAGCAAGAACAAAAAACTGGTAAAGTTTTGAAACAACGCGGCGTGCGCGTGTCCATTGTACGGGCATTAACGTCAAGCGCTCAGGTAAAGTGGCTAAAATAACAGGCAGGGCCAGCTATGCAAAGTGCTAAATATTTTTTTAGACTTTTTTAAGGTGTTTTACAGTGTTGAGCAGTTTCTAGTTTTTTAATTTAGTTTAACTTTAATAATGTTTTTAAATTATTAGGAAAACAAGTGACCAATGTAAAGTATTGCATAATATATCTTCAAATCCTTATGCTTGAGCGTTTGGCGTTACAATACCATTCAAACCAGGTAGTACAGAGTTCGCAACGAGTATAGATAATAAACTTATACATTTTTATAAACATCCACTGCCATTCGTGTATTAACACACGCATACTGAGTTTCCGTCGTTTAAAAGTATAATTTAGTTCGAATGTAACATTTACTTGTTATTTCAGACAGAGTTCAAAATACAACACTATTTAATTGACAAGCCATTGAATACTATATGAAAGAAACCTGATGATTCTTTATTAGTTTTTAATTTAATGAGAGTTAAACCAGAATGATACCAGAAGTTAAAGTAGATGACAAAGTTGAAGGTACTTGCTGGCTGCTCCGGTGGTCGAGTGGTTGAGACGCTAGGCCGGAAATCCAGACGTACCGGGTTCGATGGACCATAGAAATATTAAATTGGTCCAGACCATTCGTTAGCGCAATATTATTTTCTGTGTACTTTGTTTTCTTGTTAACTATACCTATATGAAGCCATTGAATGTTACATAATTTCCTTTCAAATCTCGAATGACAATGGAAACGGTACAAAACTTTGCTCGAACATTGATTTATGACCTCGTAAATAATAAGTATCGGCTAACTGTAAGAGCGGGACAGCATGAAAACAACAGCCTTTAAATCCTATAATAATATGTATACGGACTGTATACTTGAAAAGTTAAATAAAAAAATATTTATTGTGTGATTGAAATGACGAAATAGTATAAAACCACAAATAAATTTAAGACAAGTTGTTACCTTCTTCACTATTAAATTAAGCAAAAAGTTGCAAATATTGCTTATTGTTTAATAAAAAATGTAAAATTCCAACATAAAATCTCTTTAGGGACATTTAATCAATTTTGATACGGGGCATTTCTTCAGAAATATGTCTGCGACTCATTCATCTGTCTCCATACATTTAGTATGAAAAAGGGCCGAATGAATGAAGTGACCGCAGACATATTTCTGGAGGAATGCCCTAAAAATGCCTCAAGTGGCTCATTGTAAGTTCAAACAACAAAAGTCATCCCTCCGGTGGTTATAAGTTGTTAAGAGCTTGTATGAATCTAGGTTAGGTATGTTGCTATTACATGGGGTTATAGAAGAGGGCAGTTCTGTATTCTCATACGAGTTTTATCAGAAAATTAGGCCCTGGAATCCTTAATTTCGCATACATCCACCGGAAATACGCGAACCTGAATCTGTCAACGACCCAAGTAGACAATTTTAAGGTGTCTACAGTGATTTTTTTATGCAGTCTAAGTCGCGTGCATCTCTAGTATGCCACTAAAATACGAGGGTGGATCAAAAAGTACCCGTGTTAGAAATAAAGACGCAATTATTTTTATTTTTTTTATTTTATTTTTCAACGTAATCTCCTTCTAGGTCCTTACACTTTTCCCAGCGTTTCGGCCACTTCTTTAACCCTTCCAAAAAGTAGGATTTGTCATACTCTCCAAAATATGCTTCTGTCTCAGCTATAAGCTCCTCGTTTGACCTGAATTTCTTTCCCCCGAGCCATTTTTTCATATTGGGGAACAGAAAAAAGTCACAGGGAGCGGTAAATATGGTAGGTGTGGCAGCAATTCGTATCGTAGTTGAGTCTGTTTGGCAGTGACAATTCTAGAAGAATGTGCTGGTGCGTTGTCGTGATGAAACAACACTTTCTTCTTTGCCAAATGGCGCCGTGTCTCCTTTATTTTTTTATCGAAACGGTCCAGTAACTCACTGTAGTACGGTCCAGTGATCGTTTTCCCTTTTTGTAAAAAATCCATAAGGATAAACTCCCTTAGAATCCCAAAAAATCGTGGCCATGACTTTTGCGGCTGATGGGACCGTTTTCGCCTTCTTCGGGACAAATTCGTCAGACAAAACCCATTGTTTAGACTGGCACTTGGTTTCTGGTGTATTTAATGGATCCAGGTTTCATCAACGGTAACGAGACGATGGAAAAACTCCTGCGGATTTCCCTCAAACAAGCCCAAAGAATCCTTCTATAATGACAGCCGTAACTGCTTATCTTCATCCGTGAGCAATCGCGGCACCCATCGGGCGGACACTTTTTTCATGTGTAATTTGTCGTGTATTATATTAATTGCTGTTCCGTACGACCCTCTACAGCCTCAGCTAATTCGCGCACTCTGGTACGTCGATCGGTGAGCATCATGTTCTTTACCTTTTCTACGACTTCTTCGGTAACCACGTCTGTCGGGCGCCCTGGGCGGTCCTCGTCGAAAACTGATGTATGACCTCGTTTAAATTCATTTAACCAATATCTCACGGTTGTCATAGATAGCGAAAGACGTCCGTAGACAACATCTAACTTAACTTTTATTTGTTCACATGTTTTTCCATCCAAAAATAAGAAGCGAATTACGGGACGATATTGTTCTTTCTCCATATTGTACGAAAAACAAAACAAGTCTTACAAAATTTGCCGCCAAAAAAAAACTAAACCATACACAATTGTCAGTTTTCATTTTTTTAATTGATAAAGGCAATACTACACGACGGTAATGCCAACTCTCCTAAGCAACGCCATTTGCCATCAAACGCGGGTACTATTTGATCTACCCTCGTAATAATGACACATTGAAACAAATGGTCATACTTTTTCCTAAACACAGAAAGCATTATTAGAAGCCAATAAGTGAAAATGCTGATGGTTTTCTGACGAGGGCATAGCATGACTACAAATAATGGATAGTCACAGACAAGATCTGTTAGTCCATAACCTTATGGTCGAAATGTCTAGCCGGCTAGACATATTTATTGATAGTCTTTTTGTATTTTTTATTTAGTAAATTTTTAGGGTTCCGTACCAAAATGGTAAAGAAAACCCTTATGGTGCGACTCTGTCTGTCTGTTTCTCCGTATGTCTGTCCGTCTGCTGCTATCGAATGGAAATTTGGAATAGTGTTAAAAATACCTAACCCGAGCTTATTGTGTGGGCATAAAAAAATCCTTTAACTTTTTTACTTTTTTTTAAAGGGCTCCGTAAAGGAACTTTGAAATTTGAAATTAGGGCTATTAGGTATATTGAGTGAGGTATCAAATGAAAGGGCTTGATTTGTAGATTAAAATACCGTTTTTATTTTATTCTTAAATAAGTAGTTTTTTTATTTATGATGAAAAACGTTAAAAAAATCGAAGTTACTGAACAGAAAAATCTGTAATAATTACCCATTATTAATGTTGTCCTAAATATAACAGTGAAAATATAACGGTTTTCCTGACTTGCACAGCTTTTTAAGCAATTTGCAAAAATCGTAACACATACTTACTTATTAGCTCCTACTAAACGCAGACGCTTGGTAAAAAACATTTTACAAGTCACGACACGTCCAATACCGGTATTCAAAGCTCTAATGCACTAAAATCGAATGAACTGATGTTTGCGTGGTTTTGTACTAACAGTTCCACGCTATGGGAGGTAAAGTCATCGGCGAGCTAACAGACATTGCTAACTACGTGTCGAGCAACTGGGACACGATTTTCGTGCAAGTGAGTTCTGACTGGAAAGCAACTTTTGACCGATTCCGAAAAGGAGAATTTCGTTCACGAATCAATTTCGTTCTGTATTTTATGTGTTATAAAAGTTCGAGTAGTTTAAATTCTGCAACGAATTGATGTGAGCTAAAATGATGATAATCTTCAAAATGGTGACAATGACAACGATTATTTGGATCAGTATAGGTTAGATCGTGGATTCAAAGTATAATTAAGTATATATTTATCATATAATATGGAGGACTTTCGCAGTAGTCCCGCTATCTACCTCGACGTTACTTAAAGTTCGAATCTTCGCAGTAAATATAGCATTTTTTTATGCGGTTAAGTCCCTCCCCTTTTGTTACAATAATGAGTTAAAGTCGTGAAAATTTAAATCATACCTCATATTTTGGTCTTCATAAATATTTGTATATTTTTCGAGGATTTATTTTATAGACAAAAAGGGAGACCGCAGCTCAAAAATAGAACATTTAATAGGGTAATTATAGTAGATGGTGTCACAAGGGAGCATGATATATTTACGGCGAGGGCGTATATTGAATCCTGAACGAGGCGAAGGATTCTAAAGTATAATCCGGAGCGTAGTGAGGGATTCAAGTGAACGAACGTGGTAAAAATAATTTTGCTACCTTGTGACACAAACTTCAAATACAAACGCTACCTACCAAAATAACTAAATATATAGTTAATCAAAGAGCACTACACATTATTATTAAAAATGAAATTTTAAATTTCTAGTCTATTATCAATATATATAAAAGAAGATGTTCTGACTGACTGACTGACTGACTGACTGACTGACTTACTGGCTCATCAACGCACAGCCGAAACTACTGAAGCTAGGAACTCGAAATTTTCAAAGTAGGTTGGTTTTATAACGTAAGTAAGGGATAAGAAGGGATTTTTTGAAATTCATCCCCAAAGGGGGTTAAATGGGGGTTGAAAGTTTATATGGGGACCACACTATTTTTAAAGTAGGAGATCTGAGATTTCAGACATAGACCCTTCAATATGAGTACAGGAAAATAATTTCACGGTTTTTCGAAATTCATCCCCGAAAGGGGTTAAATAGGGGTTGAAACTTTGTATACGGAAAAACGATTTACGAAGTTGGTGATCTGAGACTTTGTGAATAGACCCTTCAATATGAGTACAGAAAAGTGGTTTTACCTTTTTTCGAAATTCATCCCTAAAAGAGGTTAAACGGGGGTTGAATTGTATAGGGACCAAATTATTTTTGAGTTACAGATCTGAGACTTCGTATAGGTATAGATTCTTCAATAAAGGTCAAAGAAATTAGTTTTACCATTTTTGGAAATTCATCCCCAACAGGGGTTAAAGGGGGGTTGAAACGATTTTTGAAGTTGGAGCTCTGAGACATCGTACATAGTCTCCTCAATATGAGTACAGGAAAGTAATTTGACGGTTTTTCGAAATTCATCCCCAAAAGGGGTTCAATGTGGGGTTGAATCTTTGTACAGGGACCAAATTATTTTTCAAGTTGGAGCTCTGAGAAATCGTACATAGACCCCTCAATAAGAATAAAAAAAGTGGTTTTACCCATTTTCGAAATTCATCCCTAAAAGAGGTTCAACGGGGGTTGAAATATTGTATAGAGACCAAATTATTTTTAAGTTACAGATCTGAGACTTCGTATAGGTATAGATTCTTCAATAAAGGTCAAAGAAATTAGTTTTACTGTTTCTCGAAATTCATCCCCAACAGGGGTTAAATGGGGGTTGAAACGATTTTTGAATTTGGAACTCTGAGACTACGTACATATTCTTCTCAATATGAGTACAGGAAAGTAATTTCACGGTTTTTCGAAATTCATTCCCAAAAGGAGTTTAATGGGGGTTGAATCTTTGTATAGGGACCACACGATTTTTGAAGTTGGAGCTCTGAGACATCGTACATAGACTCCCCAATAAGAATAAAAAAAGTGGTTTTACCCATTTTCGAAATTCATCCCTAAAAGAGGTTCAACGGGGGTTGAAATATTGTATAGAGACCAAATTATTTTTAAGTTACAGATCTGAGACTTCGTATAGGTATAGATTCTTCAATAAAGGTCAAAGAAATTAGTTTTACTGTTTCTCGAAATTCATCCCCAACAGGGGTTAAATGGGGGTTGAAACGATTTTTGAATTTGGAACTCTGAGACATCGTACATATTCTTCTCAATATGAGTACAGGAAAGTAATTTCACGGTTTTTCGAAATTCATTCCCAAAAGGAGTTTAATGGGGGTTGAATCTTTGTATAGGGACCACACGATTTTTGAAGTTGGAGCTCTGAGACATCGTACATAGACTCCCCAATAAGAATAAAAAAGTGGTTTTACCGTTTTTCTAAACTCATCCCTAAAAAGGGGTCAAACGGGGGCTGAAACTTTGTATCGGGACCAAACGGTATTTGTAGTAGATCTTAAACATCTTACATTGACTCAACCATAAGAGTAAGAAAAGTGATTGCTATTTTTTGGAATTCATCCCCAAATGGGTTTAAATGGGGATTGAATAATTGTACAGGGATCGAACGATTTTTAAAGTTGGAGCCCTGAGTCGTACATTGACTCTTCAATAAGATTAAATAAAGTGATTATTCGTTTTTCAAAATTCACCCTTAAGAAGGGGTCAAACGGAAGTCGAAACTTTGTAAGGAGACCAAACGGTATTTGTAGTAGAACTTAAACTTCTTACATAGACTCATCCATAAGAGTAAAGAAACGTGATTGCTGTTTTTTGGAATTCATCCCCTAGGGGGTTTAAATGGGGGTTGAAACTTTTTATTGGGGCCAAACGATTTTTGAAGTTAGAGATCTGAGACATCGTACATAAACTCCTTAATAAGAACAAAGAAATGTGGTTTTACCATTTTTCATCCCTAAAACTGGATCAAACGGGGGTTGAAACTTTGTAAAGGGACCAAACGATTTTTGTAGTAGATCTTGAACTCATCCAAAAGAAAAAAGAAAAGTGATTGCAGTTTTTTGAAATTTATATCCAAAGGGGTTTAAATGGGGGTTCAAACTCTGTATAGGGCCCAAAGGATTTTTGAAGTAGGAAATCTGATACTTCGTACATAGATCCTTCAATAAGGGTAGGTACAGAAAAAAAGTTAAACCATTTTTTGAAATTCATCTCCAAAAGAGGTTAAATGGGGGTTGAAACTTTATAAAAGGACCAAATGATTTTTAAAATAGTGTTTAAAACTGATTAAACTGAATAGAACTCAAATGATCTCATCGTTCATTAAAATTTATCTCGAAAATGGGTTTAGTAGATAGGGGTTGAAAGTTTGTTTAGGGACTGTACAATTTTTAAAGTAAAAGGTTTTTAACTCCATGCATAGCATATAGCAATAAGTAGATTGTTTTTTTGTGTAAGTAACAGGGTGTCCGTCAAGATAGCGTACACCGCAAAGATATTCAGAATCTGATGCAGCCAATAAATAGTACCCAAATAGTACCGACGAAATACCTAGGTGATAAAAATAGTACCCTTAAACTTTTCGAAATATAAGGCCTGGTCACGGTGTACGCTACCGGGCGTCAAGCTGGCGTACACCGTTTGTATCTCTAGAACGACTTTGTTTTTGGAAACGCTTTATATCTCAAAAAAATAGTACCCAAATAGTACCCTAGAACCCTAAAATTTCATTTCGCTAGCTGTCGACACGTAACAGGTGGTTTAAGAAGTGCATTTAATTTTTTGGAAATAATCCTTAAATGGACTAAAGAATTGATTTTCGCGGTAAATGTGCATTGTGCATTTTTGGGCCCAATATTTGAGGGTTTTGTTTAATTACAACCAAGTTTATGAACAAAATATCAGAAACTTTTATAAAGATTAATTGCCTAATTATAATTTACACCGCTGACGAAGTCGCGGGCATAAGCTAGTTATTTCATAAAACGATTATTATTTTTTTACGGACGGGAGGAAAATACCACTTCCATATTATATTTATGGCCCTCGCCTGCAGCTCGGACCGCAAACACCTGTGATCTGGGTCATTCTTTATTATACCGTCTGATGCAATAATGAGGCTCCCGTCGTGGGATGACTCAAAGTGCTGAAGATGAGATGAGAGCTACAGCTGCCGTCCTAGCCCGCTGTAGGTGATTGACCAGCGGATATAGGCCACCCCACGTGGATACCATAACCACTGACTATACTTCTCTTTGATTATCGGCCGAAGAAGGCCGCTGCCAGCTCATCCTGAACCGGGACTCCCGCTTTCCTGCGCCGACTGTACCGCCTGTCCTGACCCTACAGACGGCTTTTCCAGGCCACCAGCATAGCCACGTCTTCCTCGATCCATGGCAGGCAATCTTGAAGATGATGAGCGCCCTCGTTCACCCAGTAGTTAGAAGACTCTCCCCAGGAACACCCCAACAATTAAACTGACTTTGAATCTACATGCCGTTTATTATATAACTATTACAGTACACAACCGTCTCTGGTGAGAGCGGCTATAAGAAGGTGAATGACTTGAACGAATGAATGACAGAATGAATGAAATGTGCTGACATGTGTGACCAATGGTAGCACTCTGAATGATTGACATTTTGAGCGCTCCTATTGGTCGATTATTGACTAAGTTAACAGGCATCATCCCTAGATGGCGTCATGAGTCCCAAATGAGGGCTTTTTTATTTAAAGTACGTTCTTAACTGACAGTTAACAGGTCGTTACAGAACTGACGATTAGTGTCAAACTCCATACATTTCGTTACGGACTGACAGACAGGTTAGACGGTATTTGAACATAGCTTAAATTTCGCCTAACCGTATATTTTAAAATAAAAATGCCCATGAACGTTATACAATACCAATAAAATATGAATGATAAAAACCTATGTTAATTTGCATTAACACCGTCCTCTGTGAGTAATATACTAATAAATCTGTATATGGTATAGCATATTCTAAGTGGGTTCAAACTAAAAATACTATTTTGTCCTTGAACAGAAAAGTATACCACTGTGATCCCTCTTATGAGGGAGCAAAATACTTTTTTCTGAATAGGAGGTGTGAAAAAACAATTGAGTAGAGAAACAAGAACTGATAAAAAACCAGCCAAGAGCGAGTCGAGAGTTCCGTACCACCGTCGAGCAAAAAAAACGCAAAAATACGTTTCTTATATGTTATCCCTTATTTCATATTATGTTTTTATTATTTTAATGCGGGTAAATTACACCACATTTTTATGTTACATACATATAGACACAGCTGAGTGCCATTTAATTTTTCTATGTACTTTGATTTCTTCTATCTATATGTATATGTTTATTTTTTTTAGTTAAATATCCCTGTCATGTAAAACACGACGATGAATAAGTATTTAGTCCCGGGCCGTGACATTTACCGACAATACGTGGAGAGATAATCACACCTCGCCAGGAGAAGACGTAAAATTAGGCACAAACCACGAGGTAATAAAGAAATCTCCAGATCGTATATTTATGGCTCTCATCTGCGATTTGGACCACAAACACCTGCGTTCTGAGTTAACTTCCGAAGTGCAGCAACGAACCGCGGATGCAGGCCCCGGTGCATAAGCTCCATATCGGTGTGGTTTTAGTGGGTATGCTTCCTCCTTCTAAGGGGTGAGCCCCACATAACCTCCCCGAAGGGTCCTTTTAAGGGCCTGGGAAAGGGCCTGGTAATGCCTGGCGGTATGCGTAATGCATTTCCACACCGTTAACAAATCTGAGTCGTGGTCAATTTTATCGTCTTAGGTGCGTAATGTACTAATTTTCGTCACCCCGTCTGGACAATAAATTGATTTACCGCCCGCTACGTGAAGAGAAAATCCCACTTCCTGACCAGAGTAAGACATATCTTTACAGTTTAAAAATGGCAAGTGTTTGTTCATAACCTTCACAAAGAGTACAGGCAAGCTGGTAACAAGGTTCGCCGTTTGTTACGTGCTGCGAGCGTCAGTCGAAGCCATACTAAACTCGAGACGCGGAAAATTGGACGAACGCTTTCTTGCCTTGGACAACTCGTTTCAAAATGTGTACTTTTTGATTTGTCTTGTCGTACATAATAAAACTATGACGTTTTAAAAACTAAACTTGTTTTTTAGAAAGTTTGCAGATAATCTTGCAGGTCTTTAAAAGAAATGAACTTTACTCAGAGTACGAAACTTTTGTTAAAAAAAATCCTAGCCCAATTTTGTGTCCCACTGTTGGGTAAACGTGCTCTCCCTTTCTATGCTATATGTGCATCTCTCTATGTTAGGCAATGTCTTGCCAATTCCGATCAAACGCATAATCTTGTCGTCTCCTTCTCGATCTACTTTTGCAACGACGACCACTTCTAAAGTTGACACAGTAAAAAAAAGTACGACAAAAACTTCACTTTGCTAGTTACCCTAACAAGTTAAAAAGGTCAAGTGTTTGTTCAGAACCTTCACAAAGTGTACAGGCAAGTTGGTAACAAGATGCATCCTTTGTTACTCGCTGCGAGGAGCGTCAGTCGCGTCCATATTAAACTCGGGATGCGGAAAATTGGAGCGACGCTCTCGCGCTTTGCACAAACCGTTTGAATTTGTGTATCGATTTGTCTTGTCGTATATAAAAGACAATAACGTTTTAATATAACTGAACGTGTTTTTACCCGACTGCGGCGAAGCCCAAAGGAGGGTTATTAGAAAGTTTGCAGATTGTCATGTAAGCCTATAAGGGAAATTAACTTTATTCAGCCTAGGAAAGTTTTGTTTATTTTTTCTTAGCCGATCTTTGTGTCGTACTTTTAGCAAACATCCTCTCCATTTCCGCATCTCTCTCAGTTAAGCAATGTCTTTGCAAATCCCGATCAAATACGGTCGTGCCATCTCTTTTTCGATCTACCTTTGCAACAACAACCATTTGTAATGATGACGCAGTAAAAAACTGACGGACAACAAAGTGAGCCTCTAAGGGTTCCGTTTTTATCTTTTGAGGTACGGAACCCTAATAATAATGTATGGCAGAAACTTCACATTTCTAGTTGCTCTAACAAGTTAAAAAGGTCAAATAATGGCTGTTCATAACCTTCACAAAGTGTACAGGCAAGTTGGTAACAAGGTGCATCCTTTGTTACTCACTGCGAGCGTCAGTCGAGTCCATATTAAACTCGGGACGCGGAAAATTGGAGCGACGCTCTTTTCTCGCCTTACAAGCCGTTTGAGATTGTTTATTGATTTATCTCGTAGCTACGAATATCTTGGTTAAAAAGAAACTGACTTTTGTAAAACACAAATGGACCGAATAAATAACATTTTGTAAAATGACAAAATTTCGTTTCTACAAGGAATGACAGATTTAGTGGGGACCTACTTAATTTACAGACCTTACTTTTTGTCAGTAAAACATTCAAAATTTTACTCAAATGATTGATTTGATTTTTATGCACATCGAAAAATAATTCACATAAATTATTTTCTAGAAAGGAGAAAACAAAGTAGTTTACAAATAAAACCTAGGTATACAAGTATTTTCGACATAAACGACTATGACCCATATTTAGTTCAAGGCTAAGTTTAGAATCAAAAATAGGAATCATCAATCAAACACAAACACCAGTGATTCCAAACATTATAGTCCCTCACAAAACTCCACGAGATCCATCAGCACGCCCAAAATTAACATTTTACTGTTTGTAAACAGTTAATCATCGGGGTAAAAAACTGGGCAATTTGTCATCCAGCCGGGCCCGACATCCATCATGCCTCCCCAATATCATCCCTGTGACACCGCACCTGTGTCTTTGTGAGATATTTTCGGACTCCAAAACGACATGGGTACTTTTTTGAGATTTCTGTGAATCATGTCGCGTGACGGTTATGTTTTGGACTCACAGTAATAATTACTGTGGTTATATTTAATAAGGGACTGTAAATGGTGCTGAATACCGGTTATAAATAAGGTATAATCAGTTATAACTGAAATTCACAATTTATATTGCTGAAACATGTATAAGCATCATCATTTTAACTTGCTACATTGTATACTTTTTCATCAAGTGAGACCTAACTGAAAAGCTCTCTCAGTAGGTACACTTAGTTTGACGAGTCAAATAGGGCCTTGTTCCTCGCACAAATGAAGACTCAAACCTACCTGCGTACATTCACGCCTGGCTCTTTGGTCTTCCAAGACCAGTTAGGTCTTTGTGGACATTGTCTTTGTGAATTATTCACGCGTAGGCTGTGCACATAAACTAGAAATATAAGCTAAGCTCCTTAGTTTAAAAAAATGCACAGTCTTGAAGTATTCAAAATGTCCACTTTACTTATCAAATAAAACCTCTTAAGAAAAACCTGCCTGATTTATAGTGCGAGTGTTTTGTTCCTAAATAGTACTAAAGGATATGCACATTTCACAGTATTGTATACTTTTATACAGTACCCAGGCGTGCCAAATTGTCGTCTTTCATTAACTAACCTACCTAATAAAAGATGTCGTGAGAGACAAATGTGTAATTAAAATGTACCAAACGAATATATCACTTCTTTGAAAAATACCAGATCCTAGATAAAAATCAATTCGGCTTCAGGAAAAAACACTCAACGATTCTTGCAATCTATAATTATATCCAGGAAATACTCTATCGCCTAAACTCTAAGCAATACGCTGTAGGACTATTGCTAGATATGTCCAAAGCCTACGATCGAGTTTCCCATAGCATCCTACTTCAGAAACTATATGGCATGGGCATCCGCGGAAACGCCTATAACTGGATAAAGTCATATTTACAAAACCGCCAGCAGTGTGTACAAATTGACTGGTTCTATAAAAACACGGGTATAGTTAAGGCGATAACCTCACCAATGCGGACCACTACCTGCTCAATCCCACAAGGCAGCGTGATAGGATGCGTGCTATTTCTTGCATACATAAACGATTTGCCAAAAATTATAGAACACAAATGTGTAATGTTTGCGGATGACGTATCGTTGCTGATAAATTGCGCGGATAGTGCCGAGTGCAACGATCGCCTCCCACAAATTACGGAAACCATAACAGAATGGCTCTTAGAACACAATCTTGAAATAAACCTTAAAAAAACAAAAATAATGCAATTTAAACCTATTCAAAAAAAACCACTGCTAATGTCACTACAAATAAAAAATGAATCAATTGAGGAAGTAAAAGAATTTAAATTATTAGGAATAAAAATAGATACAAGTTTAAACTGGAAATCACATATACAAAATATAAAATCAAAATTATCGAGCTTCATATACGCGTTAAGTGTGCTTAAAGCTAACACTAATCTGGAAACCGCCCTGTCAGCATATTACGCATTCGCACATGCAAGGCTCCAGTACGGTGTGATTTTGTGGGGGGCCAGCACAGATGTCCATCAATTATTTGTGATGCAGAAAAAATGTATTCGCATACTTACCAACACGCAGATACCAAATAGTTGTCGACCGCACTTTGCTAAACTAAGTATTCTTACGTTGCCCTCTATATACATTTTGGAAGCGGCACTATTTGTTAGGAACAATTCTCATCTCTTCACCAAAAAAATTGTAAATTCGCAACGAAGGAAACATGACAAAACTCAAATACAATTACCCGCCTCAAAACTAGGAATGTACAAAAAAGGCCCATACTACCGATGCATACTTGTAGCGAACAAGCTACCAGAAAAAATAAGTAATGAAATCGAAGACCGAGTATTTAAAAGGGAACTAAAAAATTTGCTGCTCAAAAAATGTTATTACTCTATAGACGAGTACCTGAATGATAAATCTCTGCCCAAATAAAATGACATAAAATTATGATTTAAATAAATATTTATAGTGTTAATTTTAGTAACATAACAATCGTATTAAATTAATAATAATAATAATAAAAATATGTATATTTATTTATATGAATAATGAGAACAATAAAAATAAATAAATAAATAAATACTAATAATTTTAAACATAAAAAGTATAGTTACCTAATAGTTTCTAATCTTATGCCTTGAACATAAGTTGCAAAATCCGATTGTTTTAATTTATGTATGTGACTGTACCTTCTAGTTGTAGATTTAAGAAATTTAATACTTGCTGTGCCCTAACAGGGTTCATGTGTGAAACAACCTTAATGTAATACCTTACCTGTACCACATGATTATTATGCAATAAAATTATGAATTATGAATTAATTATTATGTAATATTTTACAACGTCGACTCCTCTACTTAGAAAATACGATATCTAATGAGAAAAACTTCGCAAAAAAGTTGAAATTCATGTTCTCGTTTCAAAAAAGGCAAGCTATATTTGTGAAAGGTAATTAAGTTCAAGTTAATATTAACGTAGTGATATTACATAATATTTACTTGACTACCTTCAAACAAATAGCAGTAATTCAAGTTAAGTCTTAATAACATCATATGAACGCGCAAGCCCGGATAATTGGGGTAGTCATTAAAAATACGAAATACCCTTAATTGGTAGAATTACTTTAACATACGAGAACATGTGTGCCAAAGAGCTTTTATTGTCTGGTGTAACTTAAGAGCGATCAGTGTATCGAAATTTGAAACCGTCAATAAAATTGCACATTGTAGTTTTGCCTAATTTTTCGTAAAGTATTACTAAGCAATTGATAAGTTATTAAATGTAAAAAATACACAAATATCACACAGATGAAACAATAAATATGGAAAAACCCCAAACTCTTAAACATCATTAAATTTTATAAATTATTACATAGTAAAGGCCTCTGTTTTTAATTATATCCTAAGGCTCATGAATTTTGTGGTATGTCTTTCGGTCTGACAAATGCCCCGATAATATTCTTTTGATAAAATCAATCAGATTGCTGTCAACTTTCTTATTATTACTCATGAGTAATCAAATATATTAGATAAAACGCAAGTTTGTAATGCTATAGGAACAGTAAAATGCTAAGAACAAATGTTCCCTCGGAGTATAGCTTTTCAACGCCCTGTACCCTACGCATGCACGGCTGACGTATCATTTAAACGATAGATCTATGATAGCTTTTGCCTGATGACTCCGAGGGTTTTCAATACCGGTATTCATCCTATAGGTAACACCGGAATCCCAGAATCTGCCAAACAAAAAATACCTATTGAAATAATAGTGTTGAAAGTCTGTTGGCTACTTAAGCGTAACGATATAAAATCCGCTTCAGCTCATATTTTGAAGCTGTAGGCGTTTTCGTGTGAATTCATTAGTAAAATTCTGTAACACAATTAATTGTCAAAATCCTTTTAGGTTGGAATTAGTGTTCGCTTGCACGTAACCATTATTACTTGTAAGGTTATTTGGAAGTCATGAGTTGATTTGCATTTTTACGCCTTTACACACAATGATCAAGGACGTTCTTGATTTACACGTGGAAGTCAAGCTGAAGCTGAAACATGTATAGATTAGTATATTCTTATAAACAATCCAACTGTACTTGTATCTTCAGGAGTTATCTATTTTGGCTATAACTTGTATAAATATTCAATCACCACAAAACTTAGCAATGTTTTAAACAATATTAAAAAAAAACGCAATAAAAAATGGCTGCTATATTTTAAATATATTTAGCCCGTACATCCAATCGCCCGCTTAAACCGGAGCCAAACAAATCGCAGGGGATTTTATTCGTTATTAAAACAAATACGCGTCGACTAAAGCGTGTCACACACTAAGCAGATACGATAAGATATCTGTATCTGAACGCATATCTGTCAATATCGCTCCCTATACAATTCAATGAGCTAACACACACAGCGCAGATAACTTATATTTTATCGTGAAGTATCTGTGGGCACCGACATATATCGACAGATGGCAAAGATATTATCTGCGTATATAAATTGATCTGTGTATAATATCTGCCGATATAAATATGGTATAGTATTTTATCTGCAGATCATCAGTTCAGTTTGAAGGATTTAGACTGTATGTATCGTCTCGTATATTATCGTATCTGCGTAGTGTGTGATAGTTTCAGATCATTAAGTTATTATACGCAGATAAAATATTATCGTATCTGCGTAGTGTGTGACACGCTTAATCCGTGTTCTGTTTGCTCATGCAGCGCGGCTCGCTTCTTTAATAACCAGGTATTTGCACGTAGAAATTAAAATAATTATACAGAATGAGTTTTCCGACAAAGCTGCTTAAATTTAACATAAAAATTTTATAGTGATCACAATTGATCAGCTCTTTAATTACTTATGAAAATAATAATACTAATTCGGTCAGATTGAGCGTAAAAAGACACCGTATCAAACCTTTGTATGGTGATATAAAGATATAGACATTTTTAATTTCCTAATCAGAACAATAAAAGTTTAAAGGCAATTAAGATTAAACCAATAAAAAAAATAAGAATAAACAATTGCGGGTAATTTTCAAGAAAAAAATCCATAGTTAAGGGTTAATTGAACAATCTGATAATCTTGTTCCTTTGTGTAACGAAACTTTCGTTACACAAAGTAACAACATTAACATTTTGTTAAATTAATCCCTTAACTACGGACATTTTTTTTTCTGAAAAAGACCCTAGTAACTATCTTATTTAAGTTCCCTCAGTACATTAGATTAAACAAATTAACAAAATATTTCAAACGAGTCAATTCAGTAACACATGCACGAGATAACATAAAAAAAATACCCAAATCGCCTTATGACAAGACAACATTCGACCTATGTTGAGATAACGTTGTTTACTTGTAATACCATCAGGAATACGTGGTTAAAATTGGTCGGGTTATTCGGGCCCACGGTGTATATACCGACAATATATGAAGAGTAACATCAACTACCGATTCTTCGCGTGTTTTTATTGATGGCGCAATTTAAGTAGCAATATATGTAGGAATTAAAGTATTATTTATTTATTAAAACTTTATTGCATAATACAAGAAAGTACAAATGGCGGACTTAGTGCCGTGAGGCATTCTCTACTATCAGGCCAGTCAACTATCAGGGTAAACAAAGACATTACAGGTGCGTTATTCAAATTCATAACGCATAACAACTACTCTAGAGTAAAATTAACACTTAAATTTGCATCATAAATAAATAAATACTCAATGAAATGTTAACTTGCGTTACATTTTCATGGTATTAGCCAGGTCCTATCCAGGTTGCAATGGTAACAATATTGAAATAAAAATATAAGTTTTTTGTGGCATAAACGGCCGTATCTTTTTGTTACGTTAAAATAGAAGCTTAATTTTTTCACAGTTTCAAGGGACTGTAGACTTGAGTATATGGTTTTATTTTCAACTCAATACCTCTACGCGTTCCAAAGATAAAGGGTCTTGACAGACAGACAGATGGACCTACAGACAGACGGACAACAAAGTGATCCTAAAAGGGTTCCGTTTTTTCCTTTTGAGATACGGAACCCTAAAAAGAATATCTGCAGAGAGGAGATTCCAGCTAAATGAGGTCATAGTAATTTATGACTAATGTCATATACGCTGTTTTTAACACCGCCAGCAGTATTAACAGGGTGTTGCAACTATTTTCAGTTCGTTTGCAGGATTACATATAAGCTGGTCTAATTGGGGCTCAATATCGTAGGGTCCGATGTTGTAGCGCAACTTAAGTATATCGATGAAGAGATTTCTGAAACCATACAGCTACGCTTCATAATTAGAGAGATTTTATCGTGCATTTTCACTCTTCCTATTCAGAAAAATGAATTATGAAAAAAGCCTTTTCTTCCTGTTATGTAATTAGGTTTAACTCCAGGAATAGCGGGATAGCATTGAAACACAAAATATTAGCAAAATGTAATCGGAGACAAAGAAAACGGGCATATTGACATACTCGTACATAGAGTTAGCTTTAGGATAATAAAGAAAATAACGCAGGCGAAGCAAATGCTAGTATAGGGTCTACCTTATTTCGTATAAAATTAAATTAAAAATGTATAAATTCAAAACGTATAAAATCACTTCGTATAATTCATTCATTTCAGTTAAAATTCATTTTGTATAACATTTAAAAGCTCTAAATACGAAATTTCTATTCTTCAATATGTCTAACATTCAAAATGTATAAAATCATTATGCATAACATTTAAGATGTATATAATTATTATGCATAATATTCATTTTGTATAACAATTACTTGATCGCATATTTAAAACATAGAACATTCAAAATGTCTAATCATCACAATGTATACAAAACAGTCGGTCGGACTCCGCAACTGCTCCGCCGCTGCGGGAAGAGCAGCCCCTTCGCCCTTGCGTATCAAAGCACAGGCACTAATGCTCGCCTTCGCAGCTTCGGCTTGTTGGTCGCCTTCGGCGACCAGCCTCAGCCGCTACGGCTCACATTGTGCTAGTGCTTTGCTACAGCGGGCGAGGGCTGCTCCCCCTCCGCGCCTCCGGCTTTCTATATACACTCTAGGGGTAGGGCAGACAAGACCACGTGGATAGTGGGGTGCTCCGATTCGGGTTTTGGTACCTATGTATTCTCCAATGCATGTATAATACAATATTATCTCAACCATTATTATTATTTGAACGTATTTTAGCGTATATTTTACGGCAAAACTATAAAAAGAATTATCAAATTTTGTCAAAAAAGTCCTGACTTCCTTCAAACTTTAAAACCTGGGCAAAAAATTAAAGCTTTTAACAGTTATACCTCGTGAATGTTATACCTTATAATACTTATAACAAATAAAGTTTCGAGCAAATTAATGTTATACCTTATAATACTTATAACAAATAACATTTCGAGTAAATAAATGTTATATCATACGAAATTATACAAAATGACTTTAGAGCATTTGAATTTTATACGAAATGTAATTATACACTTTAATTTTTATGCCATCTGAATTTATACGAAATGAATCATTATCCTAAATGAATTTCGACGAAGTGATTTTATACGCATTGATTTTATACCAAATAAGGGGATACCGCTAGTATATCATGTAAGCGAAAGTAACTCTGTCTGTCTGTCTGTCTGTTACCTCATCACGCCTACAGAGCTGCAACGATTGTGATGCAATTTGTTGTGCAGCTAGTTTCAGATTAGGTAATGGATAAATAACACCTTATATACCGAAAAAGTCTGCAATGTTGGTGGAAAATTCTGTGCAATTACGATAATGTAAATACTCCAAAAAGCAAAAGCTAGTATAGGCATATAGCGGGTGGGAGGGACTATACCGACATACTTCAGCCATGAATTCCTGGTGGTGTGACGAGTAAATAATGTTATATCAATATGGGTCGAATATTGTCATTTTACATTAATAGTCTTATGGAACAAAATAAATCAGTAAATTCAGCCCCTCGTTATAAACATGTCCTTACTGGAGGAAAAGTTATCAAAACGAAAAAAAAAAACTAAAATGGAAACGAAAGGTCAATTTTTTGGGCTCGTAGTCGCTTACCATCAAATACTGCGAAGGTTTATTGCTGTTTAGTTAAAGGATTTAAAAAAAAAATAGTAAAACTATCTTAGTCACATTTATTAGGGCTTCTTACACATTTGGGAATTTTCATTTAAAAAATAATGAATATCTCTGAAAGTAAGCGTTTTTCGACTATACATCACATAACTTTTTTTACTCCTAATAGTTGTTAGAATCTATAGTTAAAGTTTGTCGGTATAGTTCCTCCCACCCTGTATATTTTTAATATAAGTAATCTCGTGTAATTAAGTCTAATCCCCTAGCTTTAAGTTAAATGATGTTTTCTTTCACCGGAAGTAACTCGGAAGCCGGAAGTGAGAGATTACGTAAGCTTTATTTTGTTTCCAACTTCCTGGAATTCTGGTCGGACCCAGTTAAATATGTTTCAATTAAAAAGTTTCCTTTGAACTTGGAATTCGTTCGCTTCTACAGCAAAACGATTGATTGGAGAGTAATCCTCGCTTTTCACCTCGAGGTTTCATTCCGGGCTCGATACCGGGTTAAGTCAAATTAAATAAATTATCGTCTTCATCAAGGAACTTAAAATAAATAGCTGGATGGAGCGTCGTTAGCAAAGAACTGAAGAATGTCTAGTCCGCCGGCTACCTATGTGTGCGTGCTGCTCGCAGTAGGAAAAAACTAGTTGATGTGTGTGTGCGGCCCGTAAGTACAAGCAGCCGTTGGACTAAAAAAGGCTTCAGTTCTCTATTGACGAGGCTCCGTCCGGCTATTTATTTTAAGGTCCTTAGTCGTCATAATTGACATGCACTGCCGCAAGTAATTTTTTAATGATTTAAGGACATTTCTTCAGAAATATGTCTGCGGTCACCTCATTTATCTGGCCCTTTTTCATACTAAATGTATGGAGACAGATGAATGAGTCGCAGACATATTTCTGAAGAATAGCCCAAAATCACCTGGCTGTTACATTTTGTCTAGGAATAATTGAACTTCGAAGAATCTAGAAACTCCAGGATGCTACGGGTGAAGCCGCGGAGCATTTTAACCACCATTTCCTTTATATTGCGAAATATTCATACGATGAAAAATTTATAAAGGAGGAATTTATTTAGAGGAATATATAGATAAATTTTAGTGCATCTTCTTATTATTATTTACACTTAAAGCGTTTGTTATCGTATATAAGAGTATTTCGTAACGCATAGGAAACGCCTGTTGAAGCGCTCTGAAGCCTTATGCATCTATATCCTCTCTTCATTCGACTTACTGAGTCCCCAACGGGCTCAAATCCGAGTAGCGAAGCCGTAGTAAGTCTAGGTTAGCGATGTTACGAGTTGATTTTATTCCAACTCGGATAACTCGAGTTAACTCGGCTGCTAACTGAAATCGAAACTCGAGTTGACTCGACTCGCATCAACCGGATGAGATCCGCTTCGCCGCAGCAGCCAAACGGATCGGCGAGTCGAGTCGAGTTCAGTTGGCGAATCGCTGACGCATGCACTCGCATAACTCGCATTCGCTATCCGGTCCGGTCCGTATCAATTTTAGTTAGAGATAGGTATGCGAGTTGATTCGAGTTGCGAATGAACTCGATTCGAATCAACTCGTTTAGACTCTGATTTGAGTTATTCGAATTAGACAACTCGACTCGCCCATCGCTAGTCTAGGCTCGCCCATCGCTACTCCCACACTCATCTTCTGTTAGCTTTACAGTCCAGCAGAAGAGCAGCAGGTGCAGTCCGGCCTTAGCGTCCTAGACGTCAGATCAGCGCCCCCCACAACCCCGGCTGCGAGCTGCTGAGGAATTCCGACCACTTCCGACGTGCAGCAACAAAGTGCTGAGGCTAGAGACATAAGTATAGAGGCATAAGTGGGTATGCCCCTCCTTCTGAGGTGGAGAGTACCACATAACCTCCCAGAAGTGCACATTTAAAGGCCTGGGAAAGAGCACCGGTAAAGGCCACATATACCTTTAAAAAAAACCAGGATGCTATTTGATAAGGGATCCCTTTGTTTCCCATAAAATTATAAGTCCTACAGTATTTGTTTTTCTAAAACGGTAATATTTTTAGGATATTTTAAAACGAGCTATGTAGCATATAGAAAATAATAGGTTAAATTAGGTTAATTCTGAAAACTTAACTGTTTCATAGAAAATAAGTTTCGTAGGACTTTCGATACTTATGACTAACTATACAGTACGACTTTTAAAAATTATGGAAGACAATATAATTATAGACCCATTTTATAACACTTGAATTCAACAGTACCGTCAACTGGGGTGATTAGGAATGGCGGGGTGAATAGGGATGGCCCCGGGAAACGCATTTTCCTGATAATTTCTTTAGAACGACCCACCTAAGTAGGTAGTTTTCCTTAAAAACTGCCTGACTAAATAGGTCGTTTTTAAGAAATTATCAGGAAAATATGTTTCCCGGGGCCATCCTTATTCACCCCGCCATTCCTAATCACCCCAGTTGACCGTAACGTCAAATCATGGAGAAAATAGCTTAATTTAACGCTTCAATTTTATAATATTCAAGAACTAATATCAGTTTTTTATTCATGTGCTCAATGGCGCTTATAAATTAACATGCAAGCCCTATTTAGCCCTGTTCTCTCGTGTTTTGCTAATCTCTAGAGAATTCCCAACCTCAAAATATTTTTTAATACACTTGCTCAAAAAGTGGTACTTTTTGTAGCTGTATATCGTGCGCAAAGTTCGATTTTGCGAACTAGTGCTTTTTATTTCCCATTTTTTTTAATTTACTGTTGTTCAAATACATACATCCAACTAATGGTCAAATACGTTCTTTGTTTTTATTACGTCAGTGGACATTGAATGAAAGTATACATTTGATACGTTTAAAATATTAAATCCACATATATAACGTTTGATTGTTTTTATTATAAACAATTAAACTGTTATCTAATATTAAAATAGTTTAAAAAGTATGCTTCTTGAGTATTACCAATGAGTAGTTTAGTCAGCGAGAGACCCAAAAAATTAAAATTGTCACAGATAAGATAATATGGTGCAGGCTGTTCGAGTTTTATAAATGACAACTAGCTTTCCGGCACTAAAGATTACATTTTACTTGGAAATTAATGAGCTATTAAGTATTTAAATATTTATTGCTTTTTTTCATTTTTAAATGCAGTTAAATTATCTTGGAACGTTTGTCTGTTCCCAAAATAGTTTATTTTTATTTGGCTGAATGGTGACAAACGCTGCCACGTTGGAAAAAGTTCGCAATTAAAAGTAACACATTTTGTTTTATTCCCGCCATTTTCATTCATGATTGTAATTTTGTAATTATTAATTATCACGCATTAGTTTGATAACACTTTTGTGAAAAATGAGCGATTCAGACGATTTTGAAATAAATTCAACACCACGAGATATACTAGCAAAGGTGTCAACGGCAACTACTATTCATTATTTTACCAGAGAAGTCGAAGGAGGAATATCTGGCCGTCTATGAGCAATTCATTGACTGGAAACGAGAAAATCGAACGGCGTCATTCTCAGAAAATGTACTTATGGCCTACTTTCTTGAATTATCTAAGAAATATCAGGCATCTACAATGTGGTCAGGATACTCAACGTGACTCTTAATAAGTGTTCCAATTGAGTGCTCCATTTTTATGAGGCCAAAAAATAAACAAATTTGTCTCTTAATCATTCAATCATTTCATTTTCGTTGTAATTTTTCGCAAATGTATTAAAAAACGTCGTCTGATACACGTGCGGAAGTGTCATTTCCACTCGTCCCGAGTCTTGTCCCTCGCCTTACGGCTCGGGCCAAGACACCTCGGGACTCGTGAAAAATGACATACTTTCCGCACTTGTATCAAAAAGTACTATACTCTGTGCGACCGGCACTGAATTTACTCAGTAGCTGTGGCTTATTTGTCTGATCAGAGGTGTAATTCAAAAATTCGATATCAAATTTTTGCTTTTCACACGTCGCTTTGACATTAAGGTGATACGAGCCGCTGAGTCATGCGAAAAATTTCAACAGATGGCGCTAGTGTCGGATTGCCAGTTTCACCCTGATTTTTTTTCGGAAAATCGAATTTTTCCAGTAAATATCAAAGTTGTTTTCGGTCAATGTTCATTTTGCGCAAATGGTAACTCATGCTTTATTAGTCCATATACAATTTATATCGTATTATTAAGCCGTTTCAAATCCGTGACCCTCTTTAGGTTTGTATGGAGAATTCGACCGACTCGGTTCACCTTAAGAGCGTTTTTAGGGTTCCGTACCAAAATGGTAAAAAAGGAACCCTTTTGGTGCGACTCTGTCTGTCTGTCCGTCTGTCTGTCTGTCTGTCTGTCTGTCCGTCTGTCACAGCAAGATATTTCAGGATCTACTGATGCTATCGACTTGAAATTTGGAATAGTGTTAAAAACCGCTAATTCGAGCCTATGGAACAGAATAAAAATCCTATACCTTTTTAACTTTTTTTAAAGGGGACCGAAATGGGATGTCGAAAATCAAAAGTTGAGGTAATATATCGAGTGGGATATGAAATGAAAGGGCTTAATATGAAAATTTCAAAACCGTTTTTATCTATTTTCTTATACGTGTAGATTTTGATTTAAGACCAAAAACGTTAAAAAAAATACCATTCCCACCCTATTATCTCCGAAGTTACTGACCAGAAAAATCTGTAATAATTACCGATTATTAATATTATCCTAAATATTACAGGAAAAATAAAACGGTTTTCCTAACTTGCAGCGTTTTTTAGAAATTCGCAAAAATCGTAAGACAACCTTATTTGCTCCTACTAAACTAACCGCGGCATATGTCGATGTATGGGGACAACAGTTTTACAAGAGCAAAGTTAAGTTTGTCCCACCATACAGTTTTTCTTGAATTATTCACGTATCTACTGACGATTTTGTACGGAACCCTCGGTGCGCGAGTCCGACTCGCACTTGACCGGTTTTTATTTTAGTAGTTTTTAGTTTAATTTTATAGATAAAGTTTGTCAGTCTCGGGCCCGCGGCGCAGTATTTTTTCTTCCTGCAAAAGGTACATCGCGCGGCTTATATGTATGCGCGCCGTGAATGAACGCACTACAAGCAAAGTACGAACGCATATAATGCCGCAGTATGGCAGGATGGCACTGTCTGCGCCTCGACCTTGAATATGTATCGCGCGCTCCTAAACGGCTGAAGTTTGACTACGTGTCTGTTTTTGTACTTTGCCCACGGTGTATATCGCAACACATCTTTATCACTTTAGGTACAAAGGAGTATTATATCGATATATATAACGCTTTGTTTGTTATGGTTTAGTTTTCTCGATGACAGATGTGCGCCTATTTTGCGTGAACGCTTTGTACCGTCAAATGGGGGAACTCGGGACGCGCGGGGTAGCTGCAGATAACTGTTTTAGCAGGGGGCCGACACTCGTTTTTCGCCGAGCGCGACCTTGAGTGACGTCACTTACCGCCGGCGGTACAAAACTCAGTTGGTTGCCACGCGCTCGAATGCGTGCCGCCTACCGCTACGAAGTAAGTCCGATAGTTTTGACAGCTCCTTAAGCCTGTTCACGAACAAAAAACAACAGCGGTCGACAGCCCTAGCACTTATTTTACGGCGCGCGGGGTCGGCGACCGCACTTCGGACGTTATGATTCCAGAATGTTCTTTTCTATTGTTTTGCGGGAGAGTGTCGTATCTGTTCGAAGAACTATTATATAATCTGTGGTTTTAGTAAGATTTAATGTAGATTATATCGATTTATAAGAGCTAGTGCGGATTTATGCAAAGAGTGCTTATTTCATATTAAAGCCATGCCAGCTCTTATGATTTAACCTATAGTTGAAGGTCAAGACCATGGACTTGTGTTTTTAATATGCAAAGATTATAAACGGTACAGTGTTGACAGCAGCATTTCTGAAATTAGGCTGGAAAATTAAATTAGTTTCAAAAAAAAAGTCCAATGTTGCCCCGCGTGCTCTAAGCTCCCCCATTTGACGGTATTGTAAAGGGAGTCGTTCAGAAAAAAACTTTTTATTTCGTTTAATCTTTTAGGGGTCTAGGCTAAGTCTAAAACATTTTATCTTTTGTTAGAGCGAGACAGGCGGCATTCTATTAATTCAAAAACATCTACTTTACTTCTTTCAGCTTGCCAGTTTGTCTCGCAATCAATGAGAAAGTCATGCAATATATAACCCTCACAGTGTGTTACAAACTTTTTTTTATAGAACTAGGCTGGCAAACACGCATACGGCCCGCCTGATGGTAAGCAGTCACCGCAGCCTATGGACGCTTGCAACACCAGGGGCATTACGTGCGTGTTGCCCACCCTTTAAAAACCTATTCACTCTCCTCTTGAAGAACTCCATACTGTAGCCTTCCGGACGCTGTAACTTTGATGCTGACTGTACATTAAGTGTGGTAGTGTAGCTCGTTAAGCAAACAAAGCAGCACTAAGTCTACTATTCAGCAGCGGTCGTTTATCTGCGTTTACTGCGCGACTCGCCTGTTTAGCGCGTTTTTATGGCGCGCCAAATTACGATGCGTGGTCCAAGGCAAGAAAGAATGTACTCAATCTTTCAAATTTAATAGTTAACTACCTACGAATATTTTGTAACTAGTACTTTGTCTCCAACAGTGACCTCGCGCTGAGGAAATTCAGCGTTTCTCCAGCTTTCAAGCAAATTAACATTGGCACATCATTGAGGGACTCTTTGGGGGAGACCTATGTTCCCAAGGTTGAAATGACGATGATGATAAAATTACTTTGCAGAGAATGAATTGCATTTGCATGGTAAGAGTTGAGTTATTAAAGGGACGAGGCGGTATCGAAACAGAGATGATTTTATCCATAGTTCTTGCAACTCATCATTTCTTTGCTCCGATTGAACTATATTTAACGGTTTAGATATTTTAAAAACCGGCTAAAACGCCCCGAAATTCATCTGGCTTACTCCTTTCCTTCTTCAAGATTTGGTAGAAGAACAATAACTGTTTTTTTTTTAAATTCAAACACGATCAACATTCAGATTTGTTTTGACTCGATTTTTCACGGTCTTAACCACCTTTCTAACAAATTTCAGAAAAGTCGGTAAACAATACTCAAGTTGTTGTAAAAGTAACAACATATAATAAGTAAAACGTTAATTTGCCCCTAGTCGACTTATAAAGCTTACCTACTGCCCGCGTTCACTCACTCAAAACAGGCTTGCTATACTACATAGGTACGTGTAAGTTGTTTGCCCCATACAGTAACCTAACGAATTTCTTCTTTCTTTCTGCTGCAATTAGGGCTGACAGAATTTTGGAACACGATTTTTTTTTTGCTCTCCATTATGGTTCTCTACTATCGTTTGGCCAAATTTCATAAGAAATAATTTTATTTTCCCGCATTTCATCTACCATAATTAAATTTTCCAAATTGATTTATTATCCGTAACTTTCAACCGCCATACTTTCATATGCCATAATGACACAAATATCATACATTTCCTTTGCCATATTTTCAGGAGCCCTTAAATCATTTGCCAGAGAATTCAAGCGCCATAATAATTATTCAATCTAAAACCTAAGCTAACCTTACCTACCCCAGTCGTACCGGTCCTGTCGTTTTTTTAATTGTAGAGGTCTGTGAGAAAATTGACGAAGCCCCGTTTCGCGGGGCTTTTATTTCCGCTCTGAGGGACGCAAGCTAGCTAACGAATCTACCTGCGTTCAACTAGGTGGCTCATTTCTTGATGCAAGGGGCTTCGCCCCCTGAGCCCCCTTTTGGCTTCTTAAATGGCTGAGAAGCTAAAAGGGGGCTCGGGGTTTTTCTTTAGAAAACTGTAAGCTAGTTGACCAAATCCCAATTGGAAAGTATTTTTTAAGTAGGATTGTTTTCTCATTATTATGTCAAATAATTTGTATGTCATATGAATAATATGAATCTTATGGAAAATAAATATTATGAAAATTGGTATTATGGCATCTATTATTAATATGAACAATGATCATTATGGCGCTTGACTATGACGCACAAAAGTTATGGCACCTTACACTATGGCCAATGATGATTATGGCCCGAGATCAATATGGCAAATTGAAATGATGGCAAACGAAGGTATACCCTACAGAACTATTCTCCCACCAAATTTACATACAATAAAGAAACTCACATCACATACATACACATACGTGAACCACGAAAACATAACACTCCTTATTAGAACAGTCGTGTAAGAATACAAACATGGAACACAAAATGTGACTTCATAACCTCGCTTTGTTCTCTCCTCAGCCAAAAAGTAAGTTTTTCCGCTTCAGTTTCTAACTCGTCCTATGCCCTTATTCCCGGAGTCATTATAATAGCTCAAGATCGCCGATTTTAATGTTAGGACCGAAACGAATTCCGTCGATTCACCGCTATCGCACCTTATTACCGGTAGCACGGCAGTAATACCGGTAACACCGCCATACCGGTATTCCGGCAAATTAGATTGTAAATTGCATATTAAACGCCCTTTTTATGAACAATAATTTCTGGAAATTGCGCCTCCGTAAATTTTTTGATGGGTCCGTGTCAATAAAACCTTATTTGATTGCTTTGGCTCTTAATTAATGTTTGCAAAGGTTTTGTTTGAGCCGTATATTTTGTTTGCAATAAATCTGTGAGCTCATTAAATCGTTCATTTTGATATTCGATACCTTTGAGTTCAGTTGGCGTAAAAGCCATAATGCAAAAATGGCTTTTACGCCAATTGAACCCAAAGGTATTGAATTATCGTTAGCAAACAATTATGAGTACAATTTTATTTTCTGAAAACTATTTCATTATTTCCTGAAATAAGTAAATGGTAAGAGTAACTATAGAAAAATAATCATTTTTATACACAAAAACATGACTTCACGAGTACTAGCAGGTTTTTGAAATGAAATGAAATGAAAATGTTTTATTATCAGACATTAAATCCCATTAAAAATGTGTACAAATAAAAATTAATATAATAATAATAAAAAATAAAATAATGATGACGAACAACTACCGGAGATATATCCTGAAGGACGGTACGGTCGACATCTGTCGGGCATGCCGCCGTCCCGGAGAGTCTATCAGGCATATTATCTCCGGTTGCTGAGTCCCCTGTGGTTCTGCCTGGCCCTGAACCCACTCAGCACTCTGCTGAAGGAGTCAGGACTGGGCTGTCGGCTTCGGAGAGGGGGTGAGGTCATTTCTCATCTGCTGTACATGGACGACCTCAAGCTATTTGCACCCAAACGCCCAGACTTGCTGGAGTTACTGAAGGTCACAGAAACCTTCAGTAGCGCCATCAAAATGGAGTTTGGTGTAGATAAGTGTGCGGTCATGCATGTACAACGAGGGAAAATCGTAAATTCCCCGAATTTGCAACTTTCCGAGACAATGACTCTCAGGTCTATCTCCGAGGCTGAAACCTACAAGTACCTTGGTATGTCACAGGCCTTGAGTATTGCGGACAGGGACACTATACAGGCGGTGAAGGAGCGCTTCTTCTGTCGCTTGACAAAAGTACTTAACAGTCTTTTGTCTGGCGGCAACAAGGTGCGGGCCTTCAACGCTTGGGTGATGCCCCTGCTCACTTACTCCTTTGGCATACTAAGGTGGACTCAGACTGAGCTGGACGCCCTGGATAGGCGGGTCCGTGTGCTGCTCACTACACACCGCATGCTACACCCACGCTCGTCAGTTATGAGACTGTACATCCCGCGTAAGTGTGGCGGCCGTGGCTTTTTAAACGCCAAGGACCTCCATAACCGCGAGCTGTGCAGCCTCAGGGAGTACTTCCTAAAAAACGAGTGTGGGATACATCGCGATGTAGTAGCAGTAGACAGAAGCCTTACTCCTCTTTCCTTGGCAAACGAGAACTGGCGTAGACCTAAGGTGCTTAGCACCGACGACCGCAAGGACATATGGAAGAGTAAGGAGCTACACGGGCGGTTCTACAAGGCCCTCACGGGGCCCGATGTAGACCTGCTCGCGTCGGTGAACTGGCTACGCTTCGGTGATCTCTTCGGGGAAACTGAAGGTTTTTTCTGTGCAATTGCGGACGAAGTTATGATGACGAACAACTACCGGAGATATATCCTGAAGGACGGTACGGTCGACATCTGTCGGGCATGCCGCCGTCCCGGAGAGTCTATCAGGCATATTATCTCCGGTTGTTCCCATCTAGCTAACGGCGAGTACTTGCACAGACATAATCAAGTAGCCAGGATCATTCACCAGCAACTTGCTGTTCGATATGGTCTTGTGGGGTCTGAGGTGCCGTACTATAAGTACGTACCAACGCTGGTTCTCGAAAATGGTCGCGCCACGCTCTATTGGGATCGATCTATCATCACGGACAGGACTATTGTAGCCAATAAGCCTGATATCGTGCTGATAGATCGATCCAAGCGCCGTGCAGTGCTCGTCGACATCACCATCCCCCATGACGAAAACCTCGTGAAGGCCGAGAAGGACAAGCTCAGCAAGTACCTTGACTTGGCTCACGAGGTTACCGCCATGTGGGATGTTGATTCGACGATCATTGTTCCGATAGTCGTTTCGGCGAACGGGCTTATAGCGAAGAGTCTCGATCACCATCTCAAGAGACTCTCGCTAGATGGTTGGATCAAGGGTCAGATACAGAAAGCGGTACTTCTGGACACGGCGCGCATCGTCAGGAGGTTCCTCTCTCTGCGGCCCTAACCACCGGTAGCTTGGGCCCCGCCCCGCTGCCGGCGGCACTCTAGGTTAGGTTTTTTATAATGTGTTTATGTTTTGTAATTTCATTTTGTATTTTACTTTTTATATATATATATATTGTAAAAAACCTAACTTAAGAAAATAAATGTATACTGAGATAGTAATAATAATTACATACATAGGGATAACCATATAATATATAAATAAATACACATATATAAATACAGATGACACGTCTAAGCAGATACACTAAGAGATTTCAGTTCTACCAGCATAGAAATCACGCACAGATTTTTTGAACGCGAACTTATTTGGAGCTTGTTTGATTTTAAGAGGAAGACCGTTCCAGAGGCGCGCTGCTTGGACCGAGAAGGAGTAAGTCATAAATCCGGTACGATGAAGAAGGACAGAGAGGATTAACTTTTCAGAAGAGCGAAAGTACCGAGTTTGAGTCTCATTGACATAGTGAAAAGAAGTTTTGAGATATTCAGGGGACTGTGGATCGTTGAGAATCGAGAAAAGAGTGCAGAGCGTACGGACGTTACGTCGTTCTCGAATATACCTCTTCATAATTACCTCTTCAACTGAAATTAAATTAATGAAATGTTTCATCAGCAAACAGGACAAGGAAAGGTCGATGTTAGGTCGTATCTTAGACTATAAAGTGTGTGTGTATAAAAAAACCGGACAAGTGCGAGTTGGACTCGCTCACATAGGGTTCCGTACAAATACTTTAAATAAAGACTAAATTTTTTTATGGTTTAATTACAAATGTTTAGTCTTTAGATTTTTCCCTATACTTGTAGCATAGGGTAGACCGGGGACAATTGAAACACGTTATGAATGAAACAAGTTAAATTTCTCGAAAACCACAATACCTACGCCGATGAGGCAATGCTCACGCCACGCGGGCGGCCATTTTACAAGTTTGAACCAGTAACGCTCGAGCGCCCGACTGGCGAGGCCATGTCAGGGAGCCGTTGAAAATTTTTGAACAAAAAAGTAAGTATCTGTGCTCTCATATATTTTCATATAATTTTGTGTTCTTGTGTAGTTTGACAAATTGAACTTATTAAGTGTTTTGAGTGTGAATTATAGAATATTCTAAGTGCCATTAAACAGTGATGGAGTGTTATTAATAGGTTAATATTTGACCTTGAAGTTAAATATGTGCTTTGGGGACGATAGAAACAACGAGCTTGTGGACGATTGAAACGTTTCAAACGTCCCCATGTTTTAACCGTCCCCACAAGTAACCGACAATAAATAAAATGGGGTTCTCATTTTGAGAAAATATTTCTTTTAACATTATAGGTGGCTTTCTCTGATAATGTTTTTATTTCTGTTATTTAATGTAAAATAATGTTTTTTTTTATTCTGCAACAAGTTGATTATTATGATAGTTATTTCGAAAATATATTTTATGCGGCTATGGTTAAAGTTTTGTTTTTATATTTTATATGGCGTAGGTACGTCTATCTTGTTGGCCTATAGACTCGTTATGATTGAAACATGGTTATAATTGAAACAACCATTTTGTATGAGAAACATTTATGTTTTTTTACCACTATTCCATATAAGCAAATCTTATTGTTGTATTAAAACTACCATTATAAAGCTAAATGTAAGAGGTAACCGCAACAAAGAATACTAGAAGTCGTGTATCTTTTTTTTTACATCCGTTTCTTTAATCGCGATCTTCAGACGATGATAAATTTTGTAATTTTGGTACTACGATAGTGATCTTTTGGTGATCTCTTTGTATAACATGACAGTCAATAATAAAGATAAAAATAATAAATTTGATTTATTTTTCACAAACTTATTAAGGTGTTTCAAATGACCCCGCATAGTGTTTCAATTGACACTCATGTGGGGTCAATTGAACCACTCTCCCACTTCCTCTTTAATTCCCTATTATAAGATAACCATGGGCAATAGACCTTTAAAACTAATTTTATTTAAAAACTACATAAATTTCCTTAATAAAAATTAGTTCCACACCTTTCTAAATATAAAAATAAAAATGTTGCAGGCGATTGAACATAAATTGTTTCAGTTGTCCCCGGTCTACCCTAATAAGGTATTACTTGCCAAATGTCATCATAGTTCTAGGTCAACGGAAAGTGCCCAATGAATTTTGGTTTCCTTGAGGGTGTCGAAATATACGTTTTTGCCGCATAATCGGCCGTATTTTTTTATACGTCAACTTTGAAATTTGTTTTCTTCACAGCTTGAAGGGACCGTCTGCGTGGATATATAGTTTAATTTTTTTACGTAACACCTCTACGCGTTCCTGACATAAAGGGACTTGACAGTCGGACAAACACACAGACGGACAACAAAGTTTCAACAAAGATTTTGTAAGGGTTCCGTTTTTTTCCTTTTGAAGAGCGGAACCCTAAAAATTAAGCGACTAGTTAATTGATTTACGTTTAAGACCTTTCTGTGCATTTGACATTCATCTCAAAATACCCCATTAATACGATCACTAAAAGTCCTATTCAAAGTAAGCTAAATATTTTTAATCTTCAAACAACATTATCCCCTTACAAACGTTCGTTTGGTAAAAAACAAGCATGGTTTTAGATCTTTTATGCACTAAAAATCCCTTTGTAATATGAATCGGTATGATTGGGGGAGGAATTTCCAATTTTTTACCCTCTATTGATAGGTACATTGAAATTTATACCCCAATTGAAGGGGCAGGTTACATGTGTATTCGAGTAGGTATCTTTAAATATTTACAAAGAGGATTTTTCGTCGTTCATTTTGAATCGGGATAATTGAGTTTATGGTATCGAGTGTTATACGGGACATTTAAGTCGTGAACCGAAATACTTATGTCTGTCCTTGTCTATTAAACGGCCGTTCACCAGAAATATGTCTGCGTCTAATTCACGCGTCTCCATACATTTAGTATGAAAACAGCGACGCGGTAATTAGGTGACCGCAGACATATTTCTGGAGAATGGAGAGTATAATGGTTTTATTTTCAACTCGATACCTCCACGCGTTCCCGAGACGGGTCTTGACAGACAGACTGGCGAACGGACAACAAAGTGATCCTATAAGGGTTCCGTTTTATTCCTTTTGAGGTATGGAATCCTAAAAAATATTTTTAGACTACGCTAGCCCCCTATTCCAAAAGCTAATCGACATAGGTCAAGACCGACACTAAAAGCGCAATTTTCAAATGTGGAATCCTTTGTCTCTCGAATAAAACATAGATAAATTCCCGTCAGCTGCCAGGTACGCCAATATTTACCGACCCGTCGGAAAACACGCTGGGGGCTATTTTGAAAGCGAGGGAACGAGTCCATTGCTGTTTTCATTCATTTTTTCCATTCATGCATTCGTTTATATTTTTTTGTAAGGCGTATAATGTAATGCAAATATGTAATATAATATAGCCGGGACTGTATGAAACAGTACTTACATCACATTCACATGGCTAGGAGGGGTAAATAAGAGTTACTCAGAGGTGTTTAAAATATAAGTTAAAAATTGTACATAGTTAAGGGCCTAATAAAAAACAAAATCACGATCGCTTCCTCTGTGTTACGAAAGTTAGGCAGACAAACTATATGGGTAACTTTCGTAACACAGAGGAATAAATTATGTTTTGTTTTAATTAAATCCCTTAATTGTGTACAATTTTTTTGAAAATGACTCAAATGCCGCTTCCGAGCTGAGAATAATATTTTGTTATTGATCATTATTTTAGGTACCCCGTGGGTTTATAAGCAGATTTCATAATTTCCCTTTTTAATACAAAGAATTATTATTCCAGATGACTTCTGCTTTATTCAAAAGTAGCCTTAGCTCTGACGATGTTTTTTACACTTTTTTTTTTCAATTAAGTATAATTTAGTTACATGTACATCAGGTCTTCAATTTGGTCCATATAACCGATATGTCGTTATAAGCTAAGTCGATATAACCGGTATTCACTTTTTAGTAAAAACCGCAGTGTAACACATCCAAACCCTGTCAACCAGAATACACACCGCAATACGTTATACGCGATCCTTTGTATGAAAAATGGTATCGCATTATCGATTTTAAATGCGCTTTGTCAAGTCGATTTATAGGAAACGTATTGTTAGCTCCCAAGGTATTGTCCAGAGCTGCTTGCAAAAAGTACTTGGAAAATAAAGGGGTTATATTTTCCCAAAGTCATTTTCAGCAAAGAAATATGCTTCTTTGTTATAAGTAGTACATTGTTATAAGCCCCGGATAGATGGATGAATGAGTTCGAGTTTATGCGTTAAAAGAAGTGAATGTGTGCGTGTACGACACGCGACGTCACCGAGCAGCAAACGCAATGGACAGGTCCACGGGCGAGATGCTCACGGTCTGTCGCCGAACACGGCGTGCGATCGTTGCTCAATTGCTATTGTAAACAATCTACCAATATTATTGTTGTCCAGTGTGTAGTCACGTACACGTACATAAGCGAATACGCGATTATCGCGCGAAC
Source organism: Eudemis profundana (assembly GCA_947034925.1). Lineage (NCBI taxonomy): Eukaryota > Metazoa > Arthropoda > Insecta > Lepidoptera > Tortricidae > Eudemis > Eudemis profundana. Next base: position 18,442,254 of record OX344805.1, on the reverse strand, counting down.
ACGCGATTGCGACCATACAAGTAAGTATGGTCGCAATCGCGTGTCCGCGCGTTAATCGCGTATTCGCTGTTCGATAGGACGATGCCTAAGTGAGGCGAAACCCAAGACTAGTTTGACTAAGGTTATAGAAGCGAAGTTCCATACAAATGTCGCTCACGGCGAAGTCACAGCGAGTTCGCCGTGACTGGTTTTGAATGGAAACTCGCCCGTAGCTTGCCCGCAAATCGCCAGTGTGATACTGGGAGAGATGAAAGATATGTTATCTTTTGGTGTACAATAAAGAATTATTGTACCGTGTAAGGGGTCTAAATTACTAATAACTTTTATTGAGAATCTGTATAGACGTATGAATTCATCGAGAGCGGGGAGCACTGCGAAGGTGCTGCCAACTGGTGCCGTCAATACGAATCTTGTACTCTATCATGCTGCGGCCACATTTTCGGGAAACGTCGTTCATATCGCGATGATGGACGATTAACGCTAGTAGGTATGGCCACGACTTACTATACAGGGTGTTTGTTCCATCGTTTGCCAAATTAAAATGGCGGATGGGTAGTCACAAGACCCTATAAAGTATGTCTAAAATCAGCATTCAATAATTTATGACATTCAAAGCGCTATTATATATATATAGGTATATATATATCTCTTCACATCTTTATTTCTATTGCCGCAAAGGTTTGTGACGATATATTTGGCGTTATGGATCTTACACAATATTTGATGCTGACACAATTTATATTTGTTTCGAGGTGTATGATTTACAACTATATTTTACTGAATTTGCTATACGTGTATACTGACGGTATATATTGTAGTTACACTTTACGTTTTTCAAGATAAGGAAACCACATACATTGTAGAAAATATATTTATTTTTAACATTCCAATAGTTGACTTATGGGCTACTAAATTACAATGTTTTTGCAAAATTAACAATAATTTTAACTTATCTGTTTAAGGAATAACAGTATAGAAAATACTTAGTTAACAGTACCTGGGGAGTAGCTGATCACTGAAGTAGTTTGTCACAGTAAATGTATCATCATAATTTACTTTTTGAACTAGTCGAATAGGTGAATGTGACAAGGTACGAAAAAGGGGGCTACTTTTGTTTAACATTCCATAGCTAATGATTAGACCTCGGAATCTAGGCGGCAAAATTAAATGACAGCTAAGGATCGCCTATATCGATAAACTCAATTATCGATGCCTCTCCCATATACTAGTGATAATGTGCATTTTTTATGTACAGAAAGGGAAAGAGATTCACGTACCACCGTAGAACCGTGTCGCAATAAGGTATCACTCGAGCTTAGAATCCGACCGAAATTTCGGTTTTGGTTTCGGTTTCGGCTTAGTTTCGGCAAAAAAACGGGTTTCGGCTTAGTTTCGGTTTCGACTGCCATCCGGCCGAAACTACAGCCGAAGCCAAAACTGAATTTGAGGGGTTTCGTGCTGCGATCGGACAGTCTTTTTTTCCAAATGGACAAATAATTTATTTTAAATAAGAAGTTATAATTAATTATTACTCTCAGAGACTAAATTATTAACATGTTATATAAAAATGAAGACTGACTGATTATGATTGTAATTTTTTTTCTTTCCACGAAAACATGACCTTATATGGAACACAGACCACCTCCACTAGACGGAGCATGCCATACGACACGAGCTCACCACGCATATGTGCGATTAAATATCGGTAGATATTACTAATACAACGCGTGTTTCACATCTTTTTTATCATTTTACGTTTCGAGATTGTCGTCGGATTGAACAGAAATATTTATTTCACGTTTGGTGCACACACAAGTCAGAAACATGGTCGCAACTGAACGAGCGGCCGGTCGCTTAATGTCGTAATGCTATACAATTGACCATATCAGATGTGAGCGCGCGCCGCTCAACATGCTCCGTCTAGTGGAGGTAGTCTGTGTTCGGACACTACTCGAGCTTGAGTGACGGCGGTCTGTCATTGCAACAGGGTTCTAACTGTGGTACGTGAATTTTACATTTAAAAAATTCACACAAACAATGCTGGGGGTTATCACTTGCATCTGGGAGAAGCATCGATAATTGAGTTTATCGATATAGGCGATCCCTAGCTGTCATTTAATTTTGCCCCCTAGATTCCGAGGTCTGCTAATGATATATTTCCTCTGCGAAACAACATGTCAAGTTCCAACAAGTATAAAACATGCTATTGGCCGTTTGTGATTAATGCCATCTATTTTAGCATCATTCGAAACTCTGAGTAATTTATTATTGTTTATTTTGCACAGAAAAGTTGCATTAAGCTATAAAATAAAACACATACACAACCAAATTAGATTTCGTTAAAGTCAATTTTTAACCCTTTTTAAGCGTGCGACCCGATTCTCCATGAATCCCGTCCTGTTATAATTATAACAAAAATATCAGTGTTTGCACCATGGAATGTATTATAAATATCCTCTCTTCATTAGAAAGAAAAGGTACCTATCCATAGCGTCCGAATTCGTATAGGTTTTACCGTTGCTGCCCGGCTTACATGACTTCCTTGTCTTTCTATAGTTCTACAACTACAGTACTATAGTTATAGTAGTACTATAGCTGTAGTAGTACTATAGCTGTAGCAGTACTATAGTTGTAGTAGTACTATAGCAGTAGTAGTACTATAGCTGTATTAGTACTATAGTTGTAGTAGTACTATAGCTGTAGTAGTACTATAGCTGTATTAGTACTATAGCTGTTTTAGTACTATAGCTGTAGCAGTACTATAGTTGTAGTAGTACTATAGCAGTAGTAGTACTATAGCTGTATTAGAACTATAGTTGTAGTAGTACTATAGCTGTAGTAGTACTATAGCTGTATTAGTACTATAGCTGTATTAGTACTATAGCTGTATTAGTACTATAGTTGTAGTAGTACTATAGATGTAGTAGTACTATAGCTGTAGTAGTACTATAGCTGTATTAGTACTATAGCTGTATTAGTACTATATCTGTATTAGTACTATAGTTGTAGTAGTACTATAGATGTAGTAGTACTATAGCTGTAGCAGTACTATAGTTGTAGTAGTACTATAGCAGTAGTAGTACTATAGCTGTATTAGTACTATAGTTGTAGTAGTACTATAGCTGTAGTAGTACTATAGTTGTAGTAGTACTATAGTTGTAGTAGTACTATAGCTGTAGTAGTACTATAGCTGTATTAGTACTATACCTGTAGTAGTACTATAGCTTTATTAGTACTATAGTTGTAGTAGTACTATAGCTGTAGTAGTACTATAGCTGTAGTAGTACTATAGCTGTATTAGTACTATAGTTGTAGTAGTACTATAGCTGTAGTAGTACTATAGCTGTAGTAGTACTATAGCTGTATTAGTACTATAGTTGTAGTAGTACTATAGCTGTAGTAGTACTATAGCTGTAGTAGTACTATAGCTGTATTAGTACTATAGTTGTAGTAGTACTATAGCTGTAGTAGTACTATACCTGTAGTAGTACTATAGTTGTAGTAGTACTATAGTTGTAGTAGTACTATAGTTGTAGTAGTACTATAGTTGTAGTAGTACTATAGTTGTAGCAGTACTATAGTTGTAGTAAAGCAGAAAAGTTTAATTGGTCAGTGAACGCAGCCACTGGAATTCTTGCCTCCATGCAAAAATGGCCTTAAGAGATCTTGCTGTACTTAGTTATTTCTACTTTATTAGACATGGTTAGCTGATGTTTTAAAAATGTTTGGGAAGAAATTTACTTAAGTCATTTACGCAATGCGGTAAGGATTTTGCCAGTAATCTTTACAGACACATTTATGCTTTCCACCATGTACAGTACAGTTTGGTCACATTATGAATTTTTGTTTTAAAAGCTGCATATATACAGAATTTAACCATTCATTTATAAGATTAGTATATTTACACTTACATCATGTTTTAGGCATTCAAATTAATCCGATTTATTATTCCGCACAACTACATATATACGTAGTTGTTGTAGGTTTTATAAACAACCTTATACGAAGGTTTTAATCCCCTGTACACGAACATACAACGTTGAATAACAGTCAAAGAAATAACGCCAGGCATTTGTTTCACAAATCAGCATTAAGCGCCAACTTTAAGAAAAATCAACCTTACTCATTACGACTGAAAGCTGTAAATTGCAAATCAAATACATATACGATGTAGGTTTCAGATTAGCGTACATCATACGTCTACTACATTCCAAAAGAGCCCATGAGGCTTAAAATAACCACTTGAAAATGAACTATGCCTACTAAAAAATAAAGGCGAAATTCCAATGATATGTTAAACAGGGGTATAAACTTAAAGTAAAGAAATGCAACGCTTGGCGTGACTGCATAAAGCCATCGTATTAAACGGCACGTTTTTAAAGGATGTTAAACAATAAAGAGCAATTTAAAAATTCAAATTGTGAATGCGGTAAGTCGTTTATGTTTATGAGTTAATTTTTATTTACTAGCGTTAGTCATGCTACTAATAGGGTTGAACATCTATACCTTTAAATGAGCAATTCTTGTATATTTATTTATCTATATCGGGGATCTCGGAAAAGGTTCTAACGATTTCCATCATTTAAGGGTTTTCGGGTGCGCACAATCAATCTGGCTTGGTCTTTGGTCCCGAGTTTTCACTTTCCTTCCGAGCAAAACTCGGTCGTCCAGGTATTATTATTAATGTAATTTTTTTCAATTACTTAGACTGCTCAAGTTAAAAATAATATAATCATTCTTACAGTGATGTAACCAAATAAAAGGTATGATAATGACCCGTATTAAAAAAAGGTAATAAGCTTGATGACAGGTCAAATCTGTTTTCTTTTATGAAGTATCAAAACACTCAAATAGTTAGCAGTTTCCAAAAAAACTGACTTATGATGTCACAACTCAATATAGTCAAATCGATGCGTTAATTTCAGTTCTTGACCTTTACACATCGTTTATGGCACGAAAATGAGTGTAGCTATTGTTTCTTTTAACTTGAATTTTCTGTAAATACCCTATTATTGGTTTGATGCTATTTATTAGCAAAACACAGAACAGGAAATCTGCAGTACTTAATAATGAAAAACCATCTCTACATATTTAGTAAAGCATTTACTCTATCAAATTCAGTCCTAAATCACGTACATAACACATGCAAAACTAATTTGTCCAATGATAATGAGTATTAAATTTCAAACGTAAAATAGATTTTACGTAGTTCCTTTTCAACGTCATATGACAGTTCCGTAGGAAATTTCAATTCTATCGTTGATTCGTTGCATCAAGGTACAATTTGCAATAAGGATTACACGATATATGATGTTGGTAAGTTCAGCTCGACACATACATTGTTTGCTCCATGCAGACAATAGACTATGTGATTTAATTTGAAAATGCATTTGAACAACAAAGCAAGCTCGCGGCGTAAAGGCGTTTTTGCAAGCCCTATCTGCAGTGCCTCGGGGCGTTGGGAATGGGATTCTAAATTTGAATGTTTACAGAGCGGCGTAATGGAGGGTTAACGTTCGTTACAACATGTTCTTTTAAGACTAGAAATGGAATAACTAGTTTTATAGTATTAAAAGACTAGTTGTTCCACTGTCCGCTAGTTATTCCACACTCTGATTAGTTTTGCAGTGAATTGTAGCACTATCTAGTGTTACATTAAGAAAAAACATCTTTGTTAAAAGTAGTATTTTAGTAAGAGTATATTATAATTAAGTTTTATTATGACGCGTAGAATGTGAGTGTGAGTAAAATATATTGAGGCAAAAATAGTTGTTTTGGCCTCGCGCTCTTGACACATTTAGCCAAACTTCAGCTAAAATAAATATAACCTATTTTTATTAATTTAAAATTAATGCACATTATAATAATAAAACAGTAATGGTAATTTGACGAGACATTGCATTTCTGTCTCTACCTCATTATATTATGTTCTTTTAAAATACATGAAATCCGCCAGCTCCAATTTTTACCAACCCTACTTGATATGCAATGTTCAACGCTCGCGGAGAACAATATCGTGATGTTCCAAATTTGAATTTTCAAATTGATCGTGATTCAACGAATTTGTGGAATGAGTTCGCGTATCGAATTATATCTTACCCTTTTCTTTTTAAATCAACGAGGGACGTATTGTATTCAGACTGACTGTTGCCAGAGATAAAAAATAAATAACCTGAAATGTTACTCTCAATACATTTTCTCTTTAGGTACACTCTTCGATTGTCAATAGCAGTGTGGTGTTTCTCCATGCGTGTTGTATAACGTGTTTATGTGTAATTACCTATTATTACAACTATTGCATAGTCATTGAATAGGGTTGTTTCCGGTTGAAAAATAAATTATTCAATGCTAAATAACAAATTCAGTTTCCAAAACTTATTCCAAATTATCTGAATAGATTGACGTAAGTATTTTCTTGTCTTACTCGATTTTAATATGACAATATTTTTAAATACCTAAGCAATTTGACCATTCGAACCAGTGACGTTATTTGTTCGTATTTCCTATGAAAATGCTATACCTACTATAAAAAGGGAAGCTGATTTGATCTGTTGGGAAACCCCTATTAATACTTAAAACTGTCGATCGAAATTGATCGCCGGTTAGCTATAAGAGTTCGGACACTATGGAGCCCATTGCCTTGTTGCACTGAGGGCATTATGATACTGGCGATTTGCGAGCTTGTTTTCATACAAAACTTGTCGCGGCAAACTTTTGCCGCGATCGAAATCTGTATGAGGGTGAATCAACTTTTCTTTGTCAACAAAATTTCTTTAACGGATACTTTTTGAATAAAGTGGTGCTCATTTAAAAGACAGATAATAAAGCTACGTAATGCAATTTTTTGTTATAATTTGTTTTTTATAACAAATTTATAAGCAGTGACCCAGCGGACATAGCTGTCCCCCACTTTTGTATAAAAATAAGGGGTTGTCCGCTGGGTCACCCTATTTATTTGTTAAAAACGAGTTTTATTTTTACCTAATCAATCTCTAGATGTAAGATCTTGTTCCATTTAAATCATGTTAAAACATGCAAAAGGTGAACAAATAAGGAGAAAGAGCAATCTTTGCATAAAGCAAAGAAAAGTTGATTCACCCATGAAAACACACCCGCAACTGGCTCGCAAATCGCCAGTGTGATAAGGCCCTAACCGTTAGGGCACGGAGTATTCCAATTAATTGGCGTTAGGGCCTAACGCCAATTAATTGGAATACTCCGTGCGGTGATTAACAATAGTACACAGATACAACAAATCAAAGTACATAAAAAAATTAAATGGCACTCACCTGTGTTCAGACCGGGAATCGAACCCGGTACCTCCGGCCCCGCGACTTAATCGCTCGTTCACCGGAGCACCCAGCAAGTGCCCTCAATCTTACCATCTACTTTGATTTCTTGTAATACAGGGTGGGAGGGACTATACCGACAAACTTTAACTATATTCTAACAACTATTAGGAGTAAAAAAAAGTTATGTGATGTATAGTCCAAAAACGCTTACTTTCAGAGATATTCATTATTTTTTTTTATGAAAACGCCCAAGTGTGTAACAGCCCTAATAAATGTGACTAAGATAGTATTACTAATTTTTTTTAAATCCTTTAACTAAATAGCAATTAACCTTCGCAGTATTTGATGGTAAGCGACTACGAGGCCAAAAAATTGACCTTTCGTTTCCATTTTAGCTTTTTTTTCTTTTTGATAACCTTTCTTCCAGTAAGGACATGTTTATAACGAGGGGCTGAATTTATTGATTTATTTTGTTCCATAAGACTATTAATGTAAAATGTCAATATTCGACCCATGTTGATATAACATTATTTACTCGTCACACTACCAGGAATTCATGGCTAAAGTATGTCGGTATAGTCCCTCCCACCCTGTATATGTAACATAAAAATGTGGTGTAATTTACCCGCATTAAAAACTAATAAAGAAAAATCATGTTTCTTTCATATAATAAATTACTATTTATAAACCTGGAAATGAAAAAAAATAATAAATTTGAAAATTCTGTACTCAGTATTTTCAAATTTTTTTTTTTTTTCATTTCCAGGTTTATTACCACTAACAGGTTCTGCGCAACTTTGGTGTAAGGAGTAAAAAAGCATTTATAAAAAAGTTTTTACAATATCAGTTAACGAATTCAATTATGATTTTTATTTTGTTACCAATGTTTTCGATGATTATTTAGTATTGATTATTTTGTTGATTCATTTGGATAATTAGGGAAAAATATGCCCGATAGAATCTTAACTATGACAGATAATCAATAAAAGTAGTGTTTATCTTTAAAAAACAATGGTATCAAAATAGGAAAGTTAACGTCTTTTATGACAGTAAACGTGTCCACTACAACGGGTTGCAAAGGATTACAACGGTCACCTGTCAAAGCAGTTATTTCTATAGCAACAGAGTTCAACGGAAACTAGTAAGCAAGCGAGTGGATTCAATATTTTACCCCACACCTGGCCATAAAGTGGCAATAACCACCAGAACCGGAAAATCCCACTTCATGGCTTGGGGAGACGAAAAATTGTGTACTTACGACGGGAGGTAATAAAGAAAGCCTCAGATCACATATGTATCGCCCTTGCCTTCGGCTCCGGCGTCAAATACCTGCGATCTGAGTTATTTTTTGTTTTACCGCCCTAGCTAAGTAATGTAGGTACTTATCCAGACTTTTTTAGAAACGTTCAAAAAACTAAATTAATTCCTTATCAATAAATGTAGCTTTCCAGCACTATTTTAAAGGCAGTGACAGTTTAAATAATCTAACTAAGTGCGATGTAACGTAACTAAATTATTTAGAAATGTCATTCGTTATTGAGCTTATTTAACTTTTCAGAAATTCCTTTTAAAAGTTGTTTTGAAAGGAATCTCTAAACTTCTACAAATCTAAACCTAGTAACGATCTTACCTAAGTGTTATTTACATCAACGATCAACTTAATTTTATTACGACGATACAGCCATATTTAATGAGTTGAAGAAGTACCTCTAAAATATACATGACTTCATCAAAAATGGGTTACGAAGGTGTGTAAACTGGGAAGCATTTTTTTCGGTTAGAACATAAGGGTATAACGTATCTTTACTAAAATATTATTGGTTTGAAGTGTTTTTCTTTAAGATTCCTCCCCTCCTCCTTTCTTCTCTTTTTATTACTAAATTACTCTGAATTTATTTATAAAGCAGACATTTCTGCGTCAAATTTTTTTTTGTGTCAAGCTTGTATTGCCGACTGTACTTTTTTGTATAATATTGCATTGTTATCTGATTTACATGTTATTACAAAATTTTAGCTAGGTACCTAAATCAGAAATCGGGAAGTGGGTCAAACTAAACTGCAGGATTTGATAACAAACACTGGGACAGGTGAAACTAAATAAATGCTTGTAAAATAGATGGCTCGGTCGTTGGCCTCGGTGGTTCTAACTCGGGTAGTGCACCAAGATGCGGGTTTGATTACCTAGCCATATATGTATGTATATGTTTAAATACATTTATTAAAAACATTTAAATCATTCCGCTTTGAGGTATTTGGTAGTCTTTTTCCTAAAATATCATTAAATATGACTGTACCAACACCAATCTGACCAAGATCTTTTGGCTCTATAAGTACGATAAAGCGACTATTTTGGCCCAATTTGAAAAAAATATATATACGAAAAATGATAATTTTGTGAAACTTGAGTAATTAAACAAAATCTCTAGCCTAGTTTATGTGTAGTGTTTTATTTTAGAATAAAAAAACGGGCTAAGTGCAAATCGAATTTACACACGAAGGGTTCCGTACTATCCTCGAGCAAAAAACGCCAAAAAACATGTTTGTTTTATGGGGCTATTTAATTTTTAGTATAATTTTGCGAATTTGCCCATATTTACGGGTCTACGGGACTTTATTTTCCGATACCTTACGTTTTCATAGAACCAAAATATTAACCGTCAGATTGGTACACTTCAGAATTAAAAACTGTATCTCTAGTCTCTGTCTACACTTTCGTTAGGTAAAGAGAGAAATAAGTCTATAACTTTGATGCTCTGACATAGTTATAATAATTTATTGTTTTTATCTAAAAGTAAACGATTTTTTACTTTTAATTTTCTTACTAATGCATCCGCCATTTTGATATTAAAACGAACATGAAAGAATTCTTAACGTAAATACTTATTGTAAACTACAAAAGCAATTTTTTTGTTTAAAGTCACAGTCACATTTGTGCTCTTATTATTTTACGGGAACACTTTATTTATTTATTACACAGGTCGATCAAAAAACAACGATCCTCCATCATAAAAAATCAAGTATAAAAAAGCACAATCAACAACCCAGTACAAATTTACATGTAACAATAAGCTTTACGTTTCCATTACTGGTTGGTTTACCCTAAAATATCAAATGACTTTTTGATGATATCCAATACAATGAAAGAGTGAGACAGCTTGCTTATCTAATTACTTCAACTGCTTGGCTACTATCACGGTCCTAACCTATGATTTGTCAAGCTTTATTTATGTTTAATAATGGGTTATATACACTAATTACAAATTGAGCTCCCAGGGAAACAACCCTCCTTAAACATTAAAATAACGTGCATCCAATATCCATATAACAGAAGCGTGTAGCCAAAACTGCCGCGCAAAAGTAAAAAGTCATATGTACGTAATAATCATGTCGCACATCTAGCCTTTTAGCCGTGCACGGCAGAAACTGTAGCAAAGATGGCTGTATTGATAACATTAAATTGTAAGTACGCTGCAGTAATAAACCGCACTGATTTACAGCTTATTATACACCTCGAACTCTCGCGGCAGTCACGCGAGCAACCACTGCAGCAATACAACGCACTTCACTAGCACAACCGCGATGTGAATCGTTCACCGTTAATAATCAACAAAAGAGGGCTCCGGGGCTCAGTACAGCGTCTGTCAATGCAGGCTCCAGTCCAGCGGGAGGTCCCGAGAGGTGGAGCGGGAGTGGAGAGAAGGCGGCGCGTGCGGAGCGCCGCGGGCCGCATGTCAGTAGTCCAAGGACTCCTCGTCAGGCGACCGCTTGCGGCAGCACAGGCGCCAAGCCGCGCCCAACGCCAGCACACCTAAAGCGATCGCCAGCCCCGCCCCCAAAGCTGGCGCCGTCCAATCCCCTCCCCCTGCACTCCTAGCCCCCGCGCACAACTCCGGAGCCTCATCGTGTAACTGCCCCAAAGGTATACCTCCCAACAAGTCCAAATACCCTAACCGACGCAAACTGTCTTCTGAATACGCCTCTCTAGCCGACTTCTCCTCTGCCGTCCAGAACTTCCTTTCCGTAGTGGTCACGTTGGGACAGTTCACCACCCCATTGCAAATCAGTCTCGCTGGAATGCACAGAGCTTCGCCTGGGCAAATGAAATCGCAACCGTGTGTTGAATCAGATGATTTCATACCACCACCATCAGTTAAGCGAGATGTCATTAGTGTACCATCAGAGTTTTTAGGCAAGTGGTACAGACCAGTCCAAGCGATTTTGAAGTTAGCTCGAGCGGGAGAGGCACTTCCGATGAAAACTATTCTGATAGATCTCGTTTTCTCTTTCTCAATAACTAGAGGATCATCTAATGACTCAAATCCAAGCTCTCCCGCAGATAAAATGGGCAACTCGCGAGCCAATGATACGTTTTCACCACAAACCGACAGATAAGGCTCTACTCGACCAGGGAGATAAATCTGTATATTCCCATCCTCACAATGACGTGACGCAAACTTGATGCTATCAAAGTGCAGCCAAATATCTCGTTTCTCTTCAATCTCCAAGTCCCAAATACACTGAATCCGTTTGGGTGGCTCTGTATAGCCTAAAGCTTCTAAATGAGGATAGACGATTTCTCCATCAGAAGCCGCTGCAAGAACTGCTGGCCCGCAAAGAGGACCGTGGACAAATTCATATCGGGCTTCGAAAAGTGGAGACGGGTTTTTGAAATAAGATGCTGCCGCATGAGCATTGTCTACAATTAGTTGCAGGTTTAAGGACTCTCCTGATGATACTACTCTATAGGGTCTAGCGCGTGACACTGTATTGGAATGCTTGGCGCAAAGACATGATCCAAGTGACCTTTGCACAGCCAAATGCAGAGGTAAAGGCGTCGTGCTAACTCCTAAGGAAGCATTTAAGCTCCTTCCTCCTGCTGTTGGTTCCCAAACTATCAATTTGTCAGCGCGGTCTTCATAGCAATTTTGGCAGGACACTGGAGTGTAGGGGTGTTCCTGTGAATAAAAACAAAATTCAGTAGCTGCTTGGAGCGTCAATCTTCAGAAATCTAAAAAAGAGTTACACAAAGCGCTTTGCTTCTAAATTCCTAATTTAAGGCAACTTTTCTACTAGCAAACCTTTCCATAGAAAATAATGTTGGATCTCTTTAAGTCGAAAATATAAACCTGCTGCGTCAAAAAACTAATCGTTGCTTACCAAAAGGTGAGACCAAAATTAAATCCGGATAATAAAATACTCAAATTAAAATAGGCGATAGATCTTACCTTAAAATTGATACTCAAAATGGTGAGTATGACCCTAGCGTAGATTCTCTTGTCAGTAACAAATCTGTACAAGCAATGGACGTCTTCTCCCGGTGGTGCTTGTTTGTACACCAACGTGTTAAGAGGAGACCGGAGTCGGCCAGCCCTCTGCTTCCAAGAGGCGATGACCTCGTCACATGCGGTGCCTTGCACGGGCTCGCCGAAACGAGTGTTGTTAAAAAAGTCGTAATGAGCCCAATAGTATAGTGAAGATCTGCAACAATAGTAAATTAATACAGTCACGTTTTGTCTTGTTCGTTTACAGTGTTTTTAACAAAGGCTTTTCGTATAGTGTAAAGTATTGTTTTATTGCGCGTATATCAGAAATGTAACATTTTTTTATGTTATAAGGAGCAAACGAGCAGACGAGTTGCCTAATGGAAAGCAGTCAACGTCGCCCATGGATATCTGCAACACCAGGGGTGTTACCTATACGTTGCCGATCTTTGAGAGCCCTGTTTACTCGTTTCTTGAAATACTACATTTCATAGAGCATTTAGAAGTAAATCATCATTTAGCCGCCATGAAATCATCAAAAGCAAAGAAATTTGTGAAATTCTGTGGAATTTATGGGTGCTTAACGACTTTTTACTTTAATGATCTTTAATTACCTACACTTAATTATCAGTTAATAACTTTAATATAGCTTTTACCTTTGTCTCCTAAAAAAATATAACTACAACATAAAAAAAAATTAAATAACTTTTTATCTAAAAACTCACCCGCTGTAACTTCCAGTTTTACTCTCAAATCTAACAAACATAGCGTTGCCGGTCGACACAAAGTCATGTTTCTCCATCGGCCTACTGAAGGTATCACAGAAAGTCTTAATAATCCTGGCATCATCAGGTCTTGGGGCATCGTATAATGTAAGAGATTCTCCACAATCTCCAGTCCATGGTACTATAGGGGATTCTATCCTGTTGATTCGAAAGCTGTTGACAAAAAATACGTTATTTTTTAAGACAGAACATAATAGTTAAGAAATAATTGCTGGCAACGGTTGGGTATGTTTGTGAAGCTTAGATTTTTGAATAAAAACAAAAGAACAGCTGTATTTCTAGCACAACTGCGCTACGTCACGCTACTCTTTGTCGCGCGATAAATGCCACCTATCTATTTTTTTCTCTTATTAGTATCAAATGGCTTTCTCGCGCGTTAAGCGAAGTCTTGGCCATTTGTGCTAGCCAGTAGGCTTATGATGCTACGCTTTGACACGCGATAAATAAATTATAAAGCATCCGTCACGTTCTGACATATAGTGTGTGAGGGTGACGGATGCCTTATCATTTATTTATCACGTGACAAAGAGTAGCATCATAAGCCTACTGGCTGGCCTATGATAGCAACTTTTATCAAGCGATAAATAAATGATAGAGCATCCGTCACTCTCGCTCTTACACTCTTGGCGGAACGTGGCAGATCCTTTTATTATTCATGGATTTGAGGAATTTGAGAGTTATTGCGTTTTCGTTGACTTACAACTTAACCTAAGTGTGCTCCATCAAACCATGTCTCCTCTTTCCATCAGGTAAGACCACCGTCAAACGCAAACCCGTTAATCATAAAAAAGTCAAGTGTATTTACCTTGGGAAATACAGCCTCACAACTTGACCAGGGAATCCTTGCATCAGGTAAGTGCAGGACGTGTGGGGAGGGTACCAATGGGCAACGGATAGGAAGATGCCCTCCGTATCTCCTGACTTCTTGAGGGACTCGGCTGTGAGGAGCCAGTCGCACTTGCCGACCTTGGAACCTGGGGCTTCGACGTGTCCAGGCCAGTTGCCCACGTTGAAGTGGAAGCCGGTGTTGAGGAGGGGACCTGATAAGTAAAGAGACTTGGTTCTGAAGTCGGCCTAGTTTCAATAGTTCGGTCGATATTACACCGGACTAAAAAACCTAAGTACCGAAACTAGGCCCTGAAGGCTTATGCCTTAAGCGAAGAGAGAAATTTCCTTCTTTCCTATAGCGACAAGAGTCTTAACAAAGTAATTAATCTCCGATTTTGCAAAATTTTCATAATTGACTGAACAAACCCATCGAGCAAGGCCTACGAGTTGATAAATGGGGCACATCGCCGTTCTAAATATCTGTTTCAACGACGATGATGACTTGTGTAAACAGAAGTTTTATTTTGAAATTCGGTAGAAGAGTAGTTGAGGATAAAAGAGTTTTTTTCAAATTAAAGTAATTTTAAGACCAATTCTGCTAGCCAAGCAGAGGAACAGAGAAAGCGAACAAGTTTATATTATGTATTTTTTTTACTTGAAATATACCACTTTGCAGCTTATCGATAAGGGTGATTATTATTTAAACCTTCATAATGGCCACTATTATGATAATGCTAAGACCTTATTGATATATCTAAGTATTGTGGTACCTATTTCCTGGGAACGACAGATATAACTAATATAGGTACCTATAGTATAAATAGATACCAGAAGGTGAGCTGACAAACTTAGAACAGATCCTGTAAGGTCCTGAAGATGGATTAGAAGACTAAGGAGTCTTCTGAAGCCTAGCTAGTCTTTACCATCGTGGATTTTAGTCCATGTTGAATTTATCCCTGAAGAGCAGGTCTTTTGAGAAATTTTGATTATGATAGATACCTGCAGGCGAACTGACGAACTCCACAAACAAGTCCTGTGAGGTCCCGATGATGGAGTAAGGGAACTTGCCCATACCGCAGAAGGTGCCGATTACAAACGCGGACTCGTCCTTTCCGTCGTAGATCTTTATATAGTCGTACGGGCAGTTTTCTGCACCTGAAAGTTTAATCGTGGTAAGTATTTCATCGTTATCATTATCATCATCATTATCGTTACAGACCGGAGATTTTTACTGTTAAACAAAGGATTCCACAGTGAAAAGTTCTGTTTAGTATTTATGAATTCCAAAAGTATTGAATTAAATGCTTCTGCCAGGCGAGCGGCTTTCAATTTGCGCCACTGATGCCTTTAATTTTCAATTTTCGCTTAAATAAACACTTTTAGATTTCATTAGCACACGTTTATGCTTTAATAAAAATTTGAAAGTATTGTTACAGATTCAATGGGGTATTTAACTATGCCTTCTTAGGTTGATCTTGTTGATATTGTTTAAATCTTAACATCTATACTGTAATAAAAATGTAGCCTAGCAGGTACCGATTTGCTACACGAGCTTAGGTTACGGTGATAAAAAACGGATCTATATAACCGCTACCACAATGTTTCTATGTACCTCAAAAAATATTCAAAGGCACAAACTAAATTCCTTAGATCATTCTTAAAGAAACGCATGTTACCGTCCGTGCAGACGAGGGTTCCTGAGTTTTGACAGTTCCTAAGAATTTAATATCGGGTAGAAGTTTCTCGAACCTTTCAGATTTAGCGGCCGTTATTGGCCGCCGGTTATTTATGTGCTTCATAAATTTACGCACCTTCCCACAGGTATAATGATATAAAAAATGAAAGACGGGCTAGGTTGGGTTATTAGGGCGATACCAGTAATTGGGTGTACTAACGGGGACAGCTTTATGACCTGGGGAATAAATTGCATGAAAGTGTTCATGAAATTTGGAATAAGTATTGTAGATAAATCTAACTTAGGGCACTAAGTCGCTCGACGTACTATGGAGAGAGTTATGCAAGGAGTCTCTTTACGTGATCCAGTCAGAAATGAGAAAATCCGAAAATTAACTATGGTAACCGAATAACTTCCAGAGTTAGAAAAAAATAAGTGATAATGGGCTCGACGTATCCCATGAAGAACTGAAGGCCAAAAATATTTAAGGGCTACAATCGAAGGACTTAAAAATAAAAAGGGCTACAAAAGAGATTTTTTTTGTTAAACTGTGTTATTTTTAAATTTCATTAGCTTTAATAACATTTCACAAGTTTTCCTATTTCACTCTAAATCCTATCGTTTCGTGCCTATAAATTTAGCATTTCCAAAAAAATTTTTTACAAAAAATTGTATGGACACGTTAAATGTCACAAAAAAATTGTGTCTGTGCCTTGACTTCGAGTTACATGCAGGTTGATTCAGTTTAGGTTTTACATTGATTTACCGTTACCGTAAATTATCGGTATCGTAACATCTATAAATTAATTCTGACACTACTTTCATTGGTAGAACACGCATACTAGAATTAATTCATAAATTTTACGATATGATGAAGATGATAAAGAAAAATCAATTCAAAAGGCTACGGCAATCATGCTACAATTGCATCTTGACGTCATTTTGACGTCATCGGCACCTTAAGTTCGAGGCCTGCGTGATGTACAATTTTTTTTAGAAGTTCTTATATTCATATTTTATTCATCATCATCATCAGTAGAAAGACGTTCACTACTAGGCATAGGCCTCCCCCAAGGAACGCCACCATGACAGGTTCTGCGCCGCCTGCATCCATCGGACTCCAGAAGGGCGTGCGGAACCGGGAATTCCCGGTCCTCCCATACTAAAATATCCTGGTTCTGCATACCCTTGACTTCAGCAAGTCCCGTAGAACATTCGATTCTAGGCTGTACATTTAGGTATAACTTACCCGAGGTAATGGGCCGCATTGGACAAGTCATGATGTTTTCACAACGTTGCCCATCAATGTTGAACTCCTCATTTTCGATGTACAACTTTATGTACGGCAGCCGAGTGTTTAGATGGTATCTGAAACAACAGAAAGTATTCACACGATGTGAAATAAGTTTCCGACTTTTTAGTACCATTACTTTTTCTACAAGGCAAGTGGCAAACATAAGTATGTAAATAATTTCATGGATAAATATTTGCCAAAATAGTTTTACATTTCAAAAAATACGTACCAATTTTTTTTTCAAAAATATAATCCAATAGAACCCAGTGCCTAGTAAAAATTTGGATACTTGTAAAAAAATCGCCCTGTATACATCTCTCTGCTGAGAACACGTCAACACTAATAGACGAGAGTAAATCGGCTAGTAGTAGTAAGTAACACCTGCATAGATCCGCAAAGAAATTCAAAGGTGTGTGTGAAGTCCCAAAAACCGCATTGGGGCAGCGTGGCGACTACATTGCCATTTACTTTTACCTATAATGCTGCCGTGTCATGACAAAACACTGTAACTATGTATGGATTTCATATAGGTACCAGATATTTACATCGTTTTGTCATGACACGGCAGAATGGTACCATTTATGTTGCCTATTTTATTTATTTTTTATGTTATAATAGCACTCTTGTCAAAAAATATTTTAAATTCATTTTAGCAATTTTATTTCGATGTATAAAACATTGTCTCACGTAAATCTGCAACGGATTTATCAGACAGTATCATGGATTAACAAGCGAGTGAAATGGATTTATTTTATTAAAAAAATAATGGATTCCATAAACTATGGCTGTGTGCCTAGACTGTATATTTACTGGATGATTTCGGGTTGGATTGATCGTCTATGTTTTCTGTAATATAAACACCAACAATTGATATTTGATTAAAGCTTAAACAAAGATTTAGGTAACAAATATATGACAGAACAACGATCAATGATTTCAAAAGTAAGGATAGGCCCATCCGAACAGTTCGGAACTATTTCCCCCTAAACAAATATGCAGCTATAAAGACCAGCTGCGCAGTGCACGCGCCGCGTGTCGCAGTGCCGGCTGGTATTGATTTGGCGGTATTTTTACCGCCAAAGCGTTGGAACCGTCTGCGCGCTCGCTTAGCCCTGTCCTTTGTATATCTCAATGCAGAACAAAAAACAAAGCTTGCCCGTGGATGGCTCCATGGGCAAGTTTTGTTTACTTCTGTCTTTATAAGATCACTGAAGCCTGCCAGCTTCATTGTCCTTTTTCTTGGTATCTGTTTTCCCTTACTACTTTATTGTAACAGAGGATAAACAATGCGAATTTCACGCAACTTTTATAAAGGTTGGGTAAGCAGCATTTCTCGAATTTCGGTGGAAACGATATTGACGAATCCGCGATATTAAGACAGCATTTTCAGTTATTTTGTAGAGAGCCCCGACGTCTACTCTTAGTCGTCCGATTGCTCTCCAAATCTCGTGGAAAAGCGATATCGATCACACTGAAGTCACGGCATTAGAAACGGGAAAATACCCATAGGAAGATCACCAAGTAGTCTAAGCACATGTAATATGATGAAATAACATTCTATATACATAAAACAATGTCGGGTTAGTTACACCATTTATAACCGAGAACGGGTAGACCGATTTTTATGATCTTTGATTTGTTGGGCTTGTCTTTGCCCTGAATAACAGAATGACTATTGAAACATCTAAAAAAACACAATTTCTGAGGCGAAACAAAATTCGTCAGGATGGCTGGTAATATTATAAACAGATGTGACTACGAGTAGCCACGTCTTGGTCTTGCTCTTGCTATACTTGACTCTCGTTTATACGTTACTGAATACAACGTCTACCACCATGAAGGATCTTTAGTTCAAACCCCCATAGAACCTGTTTTCAACGCCTATATTGCACACATACAGTAGGTTAAACGAAGACATCTGGCGGAGCTGAAACGAACCGACCGTGAGTAGACCAATCACGCAGTTTCCACTGTCGATTTAATAAAAAAAAATGAAGTTTTTATTTCGACCAACTGAGATCATAGACAATCAAAAATTCAAAAATTAAACATTATAAATTAATAATAATTGTTAGTAGTAATTCTTTAGCCTATTGCCTATATACAGGGTGGGAGGGACTATACCGACATACTTTAGCCATGAATTCCTGGTGGTGTGACTAGTAAATAATGTTATATCAACATGGGTCGAATATTGTCATTTTACATTAATAGACTTATGGAACAAAATAAATCAGTAAATTCAGCCCCTCGTTATAAACATGTCCTTACTGGAGGAAAAGTTATCAAAAAGAAAAAAAAAAGCTAAAATGGAAACGAAAGGTCAATTTTTTGGCCTCGTAGTCGCTTACCATCAAATACTGCGAAGGTTAATTGCTGTTTAGTTAAAGGATTTAAAAAAATTAGTAAAACTATCTTAGTCACATGTATTAGGGCCTTGTTACACACTTGGGAGTTTTCATTTAAAAAATAATGAATATCTCTGAAAGTAAGTGTTTTTCGACTATACATCACACAACTTTTTTTACTCCTAATAGTTGTTAAAATCTATAGTTAAAGTTTGTCGGTATAGTCCCTCCCACCTTGTATAATGATCTCAATGGTCACATTGGCTCACCTGCAATGCAAGTTCCTTGGATACACCCCAGGGTACGCAGCAGACTGGACGTAGCAGGTCTGGAGTCGGCAGTCTCTGAACACGCGCTCGCAGTACGACCTAAGACACAGAAAAATACATTTCAATTCATATATTTTGCATGTTAAATCCTCAGGAGCTCTTTTATAGGTATGATTTAAAGAAATTTGAATAACATGCAAGTATACATTTTCAATTAAAAAAATATTCAATGGCCAAGTGCTATTCGGATTGCTCACGCAGGGTTCGTACCAAGCCCGTCAAGCAACGCCAGAAAAAAAAACACGTTTCTTCTATAGGGTCTCCTTTTTATTTTTAATTATTTGTTATTAAAGCTACAATATAAATACACAATCTATGAACATTTCACCCATTACGGTTCAAACCATACAGCTCTGTAACAGACGGACTGACAGACATACAGCCCAGTAATTATAATAGGATTCCGTTGGCAGCCTTAGGGTAGCTACGGAACCCTAAAAATCATTATATACGCGAAGATTAATGACATTTAATAATCTTCAACATCCCCCACGTTGTGTAGGATGAAATAATAAGTATTTTATGAGAAATCCACGCGGGTATTTAATACAATTATTTTCGTAAGTCTATTTTCGTCGTTGATTCCAGTAAGGTAACTATTTCAGAATTTTGCCTCAATTCAGTCCTTAATTAAATGACTCATAAAAAGTAACATTTCGTAATCGGAGGCGGGCCAATATTCAGCATTTTTACGGCGTTTTATTTTCGTCATTCTTGTCTCAGTAAATATTGTTCAAATAAACGAACCGAAAAACAATCCCGAGTTTAAGTCTAGTTTTATGAAAATTGTCACGATTTGTCCTTTCGTTATAGTAAATAATCGTCGGACAATAATGATTGTCAAACCGCGCGGTCAAAACGCTCGGAGAATCGCCCAGGCACAGTAATATAGCAGTAATTTTTCTTTCTAGAAAAGGTACGCGCGCTTGTATGTGTGAACAAACGCACTACAAGCAAAGTTTTACGAATGCGTAAGAATGCTCCAGTACAGATCGCACTGTCGCCTTGACCTTGAATACGTATCGCGTGCTCCTTAACGGCCGAAGTTTGACTACTTGTCTGTCTCTATACTTTGTCGGAGGTCCTGCACGAGCGTAGAGTCTGTGCGGAAAGAGAATAGGATTAAAATTGGGGGGCGCTGTAATGCTTTTCTACTGAAGAAAAAAATATTTGCCGTATTTGCCATACTGGGTAGGTTAGTTCCGTTTTTCGCCACGCCTATTCTCTTTCAGACTCTAGCGTACCTACCGACTTATTTTGACTTCTGATTACGAACTTCACGGGTGAAAATATATTAGATGAGATTGGCGGCAAAGTTCTGAATCACCCTACCGAAAATCTGGAGCGCGTGTAACCTCCATAGAAATACTAGTTAGCTGATAAACACATTTGTCCTAGTAGAAATGACAGTGTCTACGAAAGAACGAGATTAAATTCTATTTATTTTTTACTGACAGTGCTAGATTTATGTCATAAGAATCTGTATAATCCCGAAATGTGGCTGTCTTTACGCAAATATTCCGATTTTTTGCGAAACGCTTCGTTTTTCGCGAAAACGCGAATTCGCACTACCTACCCTGCGCCGACGTAGATACAAAACATTATTTTATTGTAAAAATATGCACAAGCAAACTTTTGTCGGGACAAACCGGAGAATTCAATAGCGTCTTGTTACTGCGCCGGGCATTCATGTCGAAGAAGCTCCGCAAAGGAAACATATATAAACTGACGGATGGGTTATGTTAGGTTAGTTTAAAATCTCGCGCGTTAGATTTTAAACTAACAGTCGTTTACAATCTTACGGTGACATATAAATACAAAACCTAAACCGTTATTTTATGATAACAATATAAAAATACACACAAAGAAACTCAAGTCGGGACAAACTGGAGAATTCAATAGCGTCTTGTTACTGCACCGGGCATTGTTGTCGAAGAAGCTCCGCAAAGGAACCGTGCAATTTTTGCGGAAACGATGCAAATCATACTTCGCGTGCAGGTTCGCGGAAATGTTATTTGGGATAGGAAAATTATCAAGACTTACGGGTTATTACTGCAAATGTGGAAATGCTTTCTGTTAAATAAATCTTGTGGGTAGCAACAAGGATCTTAAAATAAATAGCCGAACGTAGCGTCGCTAGCAGATAACTGAAGCACCTCTAGTACGTCGACCGCTTTGTGCTTACGAGCAGCACGCCCACATCAATAAGCGTAATAGCCTACAAAGAGCAGTACGCACACATCAGCCAGCGTCAAGCGACCGGCTTACTAGAGGTGCTTCATTTATCTGTTAGCGAGGTTTCGTCCGGCTACTTATTTTTAAGTCATAGGTAGCATAAAATGAGTAGAACATTTCCGATAAACGGTTTTTGCATTAGTCATTAAACGTATGGACACATGACTGTATGTTTAAGATATATGAGTATAAATAAATATGCCCTCATGGATACCCATTCGATTCGTTTTTAACTGAAAACCTGAAGTTTAATATCATAAGGAATCAGTTTAATGAGGCTATTATTATGTTAGTTTTTTCGCGAAAATGCGAAACTACACTACGATACAAAACCTAAAATAATATGTTATTTTAAAATAAAAATATGCACAAAGCAACTCAAGTTGTGAGAGACCGGGGAATTCAATAAAGTCTTGTTACTGTACCGGGCATTGTCGTCGAAGAAGCTCCGCAAAGGAAACGTGCAATTTTCGCGGGAACGATGCAAATCATACTTCGCGTGCAGGTTCGCGGAAATGTTATTTGGGATAGGAAAATTATTAAGACTTACGGTTATTACTGCAAATGTGGAAATGCTTTCTGTTTAATACATCTTGTGGGTAACGGGAAATGAATAGAACGGAGATAAACGGTTTTTGCATTAGGTAGGTACATCTTGAAACGTTTGGACACCTGCCTGCATGTATAAGTAAATTATTAAGTTATATATAAGTATAAATGTGCCCTTGTCGAAACTCATTCAATTCGTTTTCAACTGGAAACACTACTTAATATAATACGAATCAGGTTTATCGCGTAGTGTGGCTGTTATCACGCAATAATGCGATTTTTCCCGAAACCCCTCGAATTTCGCGAAAATGCGAAATTACGCTACATAAATACAAATCCTTAAATAATATTTTATTTTATAAATAAATATAATCACAAAGTAACTCAGGTTGTGAGAGACCGGGGAATTCAATAACGTCTTGTTATTGCACGGGGCATTGTCGCCGAAGAAGCTCCGCAAAGGAAACGTGCAATTTTCGCGGGAACGATGCAAATCATACTTCGCGTGCAGGTTCGCGGAAATGTTATTTGGGATAGGAAAATTATTAAGATGTACGACTATTGCTGCAAATGTGGATACCTATATTCTTTAAAAGATCTTTAAAGAACATTGCCATTATCGGATTAAGCCAGCACAATGCCAGCGCAGATTCAAAACAAGTCTTCATGTTCTTCAACTTTATCGTTGAGAATCTGTGGTCATAGCCCAAGGACCTTAAAATAAATAGCCGGACGGAGCCTCGCCAACAGAGAACTAAAGCCATTTCTAGTAACTCGGCTGCTTGTACTTACGAGCCGCACGCACACATCAACTAGTTTTTTCCTATTGCGAGCGGCACGCACACATAGCCGGCGGACTAGACATGCTTCAGTTCTTTGGTAGCGAGGCTCCGTCCGGTTATTTATTTTAAGGTCCTTGTCATAGCCTCAATTAAAAACATTACAAGTTTTCTAAGGAATCTTAAAATGTCGATTCGTTTGAAACCAAAGAAGAAAAAACTTCAAGTTCCCTTACTTAAACTAAACAGTCATCCTACCTATTGTCACTCTGCGATCCGCCGCGCGGCTACTAGTACGAAATTTTGCCCTTCTGGAGGAACTTAGCCAGTGACCAGAATGAACACGCGTTATGCGATAAAGAGAGACAATCGGATCTGGTGCGTTCCGTCCGATGATCGGAACCAAACGTCAGTATTCTTAGAAAGAGAAACTTCTGTACGATAGAACTGTTATATCTTCTATGCAAATGCACCAGTAAATCATTGTCAAATATAAAATCATTTAATCAACACATAATAAATTGAAAAAATACACAATACATTGCTTCATATTACTATATTATTAATTTTTCTTTAGAATATCAGAGGGTAATATAGTAAGTACTAAGTTCACTTATTTCAGTACCTTATTTCGTGTTTCAAGGTGTTTTTCCTTGAAAACGGATAACGCACAATTTTTCTAATGTAAAATGAAACGAGTTATAATTGAATAAACCATCCTCAAATAAATGTACCAATTCGCTTCAAAGTCGTTAAGGTAACAAAACAGTACAATGCTTCATTCATCGTTATTCAAATTATTCAAAATAGAATGCTTTTAATAAAATCTTTTAGTAATAGAAAATACTTGGCAGATACGTCCTTTAACACCCGATACAGACTTCAAAAAGAAACTTTATGTTACGTGACGGACATTTTGAAACAAACCGAACGCCTTTTCCAATTGTCGAATATGAAAATGTTGGAAACTTTTGCGTTTATTGGCGAATGGTATATAATTTTGATCGCCTTTCTTGTTCGAATTTAGTTAACAAAGAAAGTTCAAATTGTGTACTTTGCTTATATTGGTGAATCACTTTGAGTAAGACTTTGAATGTGGTAACACGTACATGTAGGTACAGTAAAATAGCAGCGGTCTTTGAATGTAGTGGTGTACCATCGGAATGAAAAGTAAAATTTGTTGCTTACTAAGGGATGTCTTCAATTTCGTTCTAGGGTATGAAATAAGCTACGCAAAACAAGCCTTTATATTTTATGACACTTTTCAATACATACTAAAAGTGTTGATGAATTGCTTTTAACGTTTATTTATTGCTTGATTTCAAGGAACATAGTATACCTACCTATTTCGAGATAAATTTACCTAGGAGTTTACCATACCATACGTAGTTACTCTTGTTTTTTATGAGATCACTTATGAGCACGAGACGTCTGATTATATTTATAATGTGTGATACTACATATTTAAAGAACGCTTTAAGGCCGGGCCACACCGGCTGCGTACACGTCTGCGTGCGCGTGGCGTACGCGTTGTACAGTATGAATGCTTTTCAAAATGGCGGCTAGTCACGCTCAAAGTGAAGGAGCTGCAGCGTACAGTGCGTGGACACGCAGCCGGTGTCATCCTTTAAACCCACAAAATAATTTTCCTCCCGGCCCAAAATGGCCACTCCGGCCACTACGTGATTTGAATAGTCAATATAATATAACAGCATTACAATTAGTAAACTACAAACCTGCGTGCAATGTGAATCCAGAAAGATTTATAAAAATGTATCTCATATAATTCATTCGTGGAAACACTTCAAGCGCCTAATATAAAAACACTGCCACTGTAAAGAACATACTAACCGCGCCAAAATGATTTCCCTCCCGGGTCAAAATGACCACTCTGAACACTACGTGAGCCGAATGGCGCCTAAACGACGCGTAGTTATTTTTAATTCTATCAACCATACACAGGTAGATGCACTTTAGAATCAATACAAATGTACCTGTAACCTCGTGAGGCCCAGAACCCTTTTAATGTTATTGAAATTGGAACCTCCTTTCATACTAAAAGTTCAAAACACATTTCGGATTAGTTCTAGAGGTAATGACCATGTACCGTAGAGAGATAAAATTAGCCACAACAATGTTAACTAGGTAAAAATATATATTTGAAGCTACCTATTAGGATATACAAAACGCTACGGGTGTAAATAACGCTCTAATCGCGCCAAAATGATTTTCCCCCGGCCCAGTTTGTCTATCAATAGCCACTCTGGCCACTACGTGAGTCAAATGGCGCATAAATACCGTCGTTTAATTAAGTTTCTTGAAACCATATGGTCGGTGCACTATACAATTAATACAAATGTACCTATAAATGTATCCGCTACATTGTTATCCGTATCCGTATACGAATATACGAGTACTAACCACAAAATCTAATAACCACAAAATTAAAATAACCGACTTTCAGTGAACCTGTTTTGATACGAGATGCACGAGTGACTATGAATTCCTAAATCGCCGTATATATGCCCATAATATTCGAAGAGTTCCCTCGATTTCTCCAAGATCCCATATCTTGGTTTGCTTAGACCACTCTGGAGGACCAATCCGTTTCAAACAAAAAACAATTTTCCAAATCGGTCCAGCCGTCTTCGAGTAATCGCGTAACAAACGTAAAAAATTAAAACCGTCCTTCTTTTGTAGAAGTCGGTTAATAACGGACTTCAAATGAAGGGATTCGATAAGAAATGTACAATTCACTATGAAAAATACCCAAATCGCTATATGTGTGCCTATAATATTTGAAGAGTTCCCTCGATTTCTCCAAGATACCATCATGAGATCCTGATGTTGTTGCAATGGGACCACCTCGGAAGTATACCCTTTCAAACAAAAATCATTTTCCTAATTTCAATCAAAATTTCTAGTGTCGCATTGCCGGCGTTCCTGTCTTCAATCCACAGCATTTCTGATCTCGCAGGTAAAATACTTAAAACCCCAACGGGAACAAACTGCGAGATCGCATGCCAGGTTGAAGCCACGAACGCCTGGTTAGCTGGACCGTCCCCAAATTTACCCCCCAAACCCAAATTTCAAAGGGCCTGGGACACCATAGCCTCAGCTACAGCTTTAAGGTCCCTGACGAACAACGCCTCAGAAAAGGACCGTGCGAGGCTCCTAGCAGTGTCCCGGCCAGAGTCTGGACACTGGCTGCACGCATACCCCTCACCCAACACCGGCACATTCATCGACCCAACCACCCTCCGCATAGCAATCGGTCTCAGACTCGGGGCCGAGATCTGTGCGGAGCACTGCTGCGCGTCTTGTGGGGCATCTGTGGATCGCCTTGGCCACCACGGACTCGTGTGCTCTTCGGGCGCCGGTCGCCACCCCCGCCACGCTGCACTCAACGACATCCTGAAAAGGGCACTGGTTAGCGCTAACGTCCCCGCGGTCCTAGAACCATTAATTAACCGCGGGGACGGGAAGCGCCCTGACGGGATGTCGTTGATCCCGTGGAGGATGGGGCGCGCGCTGGTGTGGGACGCCACTTGCGCCGATACGCTAGCGGCGTCCTACCTTCCGGCTACCAGCAAAAGAGCCGGCGCGGCGGCGGACGCCCGCGAGCGCACCAAACAGTGCAAATACAGTTGTCTCGGCGCCCAATACGAGTTCGTAGCGTTCGGCGTCGAGACACTGGGCTCGTGGGGTCAGGGTGCGCGCGGGCTCCACAGATCATTGAGCCAACGGCTGCGGGAGGCAACAGGCGACCCACGCGCGGCCAGTTTTCTCGCGCAAAGATTAGCAATCGCTATTCAGCGCGGGAACGCTGCCTGCGTCATGGGCACGCTGCCGAGGGGGGCCGACCTTTTTATTTTTAGATAAGTGTAGTTTTAATCTAGTTTTACGTTTTACTTTAATTTCTTAATTTATAAAGCACTATGTTTTGTATTATATTTAATGTATATTGTTCATTGAATAAATATTTACTTGAATATTTTCCTAATCGGTCCAGCCGCCTTCGAGTAATCGCGTAACAAACATACAGACGAATTGAGAACCGTCCTTCTTTATAAAGTCGGTTAAAAACACTACCAGTGTAAAGAACGCTCTAACCGCGCCAAAATGATTTTCCCCTCCGGCCTAAAATGGCCACTCTGGCCACTACGTGAGGCGAATGGGGAATAAATAACGGGGAATCGTCGCGGCCGGCGCACCTATTATTGCGACCTCACGGATTTATGCCCTGTAATCAAGTCTTTGGAGTAAAGAAGCTGAGTTGGGAATTCCTCGTTTTGTAGTCTG
Organism: Eudemis profundana; assembly: GCA_947034925.1. Taxonomy (NCBI): domain Eukaryota; kingdom Metazoa; phylum Arthropoda; class Insecta; order Lepidoptera; family Tortricidae; genus Eudemis; species Eudemis profundana. The sequence continues at coordinate 18,414,577 of OX344805.1, read as the reverse complement.
TGGCGGACGTTATATTGCTGTTACTCGTCTATGGTGTCGTGTTGGAATACTAATTTGAAGATGTAGTAATATATAGTTACGTTTTTTAAACGAGCGAGCGCAGCGTCTCCGTTTCAGCTTGTGAAAAAGTGCTTTCATATGTCTGACTGTCTATTCGGCAGTTCTCCTCTAAAGGTTGCATTTGTCAACGGATTCTCGTGAGATTTTGTGAGCAGGTTACAGGTGGGCAGTTATTTAGATTTTTTATTGGTTTAGTTTTTTTTTAAATAGCGGCATCACGTGGGTTTACAGACTCGCGAGATCTACAACTCACAGAACCACTAGTATTTACAACTAACATTTACCCGCGACTTCACCTGTGGTAGTCGCGTTATTATCTCAAGGAAACTATTTGCCGGGTACATTACACAACTAGGGTGGTAATACAAAGAAAGCCCGAGATCGCAGATGTTTGCGGCCCGAGCTGCAAGCGAGGGGCGTAAATATGCGATCGAGGGCTTTCTTCATTACCTCCCGTGTTGTGTACATCATTTTATGTCTACACTTGGCCAGAGAGCGCTTTATGGCCAGGTGTGGCATAAAATATCAAGTATGTTTCGATCCAAGACTTGATTAACTTGATACTGATTTATTCGGCACGTCCAAAACGCCGACATATAATGTTTTTACGCGATTAAGCTGCTATATGTAAATTGATTAACTTGTACTAGTAGTTCTAACAACATTTCGACCGCTTTTACCCTGATCGCATTTATGACTATTTCCCTGTAAAATAATATAAAATAGTAATCCGTAGCGATGGGCGAGTCGAGTCAAATCAGACTCTAAGCGAGATGATTCGAATCGAGCTCATTTGCAACTCGAATCAACTCGCATACCTAACTCTAGCTAGAATTGATACATACCGGACAAGCGAGCGGATAACGAATGCGAGTTATGCGAGTGCACGTGAGTCAGCGATTCGCCAACTCGAAGCTGAACTCGACATAATAAATATTCATTTTGTTACGAATACGCTAAACTCGACTCGACTTGCCGATCCGTTTGGCTGCTATCGCAAAGTGGATCCCATCCGATTGATGAGAGTCGAGTCAACTCGAGTTCTCGCCTCGTCTAAATGGGACCTTAGTTTTTCATTAAATACAATAGCATAGAGATAAATATATAGAATAAAAAAACACTTACCCCGCCACGACCTCGCCTCTCCTATTTGGATAGAGCTCTGGATGCTGACCGTACCGAAGATACACCTCAAACTGCTGCTCCGCTCTAAAAAGCAAACAAACAAAATATATATTAAAACAGTCTTGGCCAAAAGTGTTGAGATACAAAAGTCGAACATTTACTCGAGATTTTCTGTTTTTCTAACAAGAATTTAAAAATTCTTCAAAGAAGATTTTATTTTAGTTGTTGTTAAATTAGATTTGCATAAGTTAAATTTGCAGTAGTTCGCCAATATACTGGACAGAGGAATAGGATCGTCAAAAAATGACCTAAACCTCTTTTTACCTGACTGCGGCGAAGCCCAAAGGAGGGTTATGTGTTTGACCTGTATGTATGTATGTATGTCCGTTCCTGTGTCCGCTCGTAACTACTCAACGGCACATCCGATTTTGATAAATGATACATCATTAGATTCGTCTTGATGGTGCAAGTGTCACTGGGTATGAAGTTCGTTAAAATAAACAAAATGGCGGATTGTACCATGCAGTTTCAAAGTGCACCGCGGTCGGGTTTTTTTTAGTAAAAATGTGGTTATTTACATTATCAGTAAGCATGTTGCTCAATAAATGACTTCCTACTATTTTTATGTCAACGTATCGGTTGCGGGACCGTAATAGTCATTGATTGGACTATCAGCTCCACGCTAAGGGCGGGCGTTCAGCGTGCAATCTCCGAAACGAGTTGAGTTTATCTGCGGTCATTTATCTCACCTCGATAGTGTCCGAACGAAACCGAAACTTCCATATAAAGTTGTTTTCGTGGGAAGAAAAAAAATAGTCAATAATACAGTAAATCTTTCTTTTTAAATATCGTCGTATTCAGTCTCTGATATTTAAAGTAATCATTATAGATCATATTAATCACTTTTTAGTTCAATTAAATAATTTGTTGTTGCTGGATGGCAGCCGAAACCGGAACTAAGCCGATACCCGTTTTTTGCCGACACTAGACTGAAACCGAAACTAAGCCCGAAAGTTCGGTCGGACTCTACACCTTCGGCCGAAGCTTCGGTAGAAAACTTCACTTTTTTCACTCAAGGCCGTTGGATGCGTGAAACTGTGTGAAACTACGATACTTAAACAAGTGATATCATTTATTAACCCAATTACATTCCACAATAATGTATAAATGCGAAAGTAATTCTGTCTGTTTACCTTTTAACGCTTAACCGATTGATGAAATTGTATGTAGTTATAAACAATTTGAGGACTGGGAATGGACATCTCTTTATCGCAGAAGAATGTGAAATTGGAGTAGAAATTTCTATGGAAATAAGATAATAATAAATACTGAGTATAAAATAATCTAACATCAAACATCCCCGCGGACAAAGCCGGTAAGAGCTCTGCTAGTAGTCTTTATAATCTAGTAATAAATTGAATGCTTTCGTTTCTACTATGAACGCAGCATTTTCATGACTAAAATCAGTGGGTAACTAATCCTTATTTATTCAAAATGAGTGGACTTGCTCGCAACTTCATTCTCTAAGGAGACATAAGTTAGATAAAAAGTATTGAAAGTGCTAACCGGGGTCATAATCTACCAGTATACCATCATCATCATCATCATCATCATTTCAGCCAAAAGACGTCCACTGCTGGACATAGGCCTTTCCCAAGGATCTCCACGGTTGTCGGCTTTGTGCTGCTATTATCCAGCGGCTTCCCGCGGTTTTCACCAGATCGTCGGTCAGTATACCAAATTTCATGCAAATCGATCCAGTAGTTTTGCGTGATGCGTGACAAAACATGAAATAACTACGATTTTATTACAGGTATTGTATATGTTACCGGCCAAACTCGATTTCAGGCCAAACTGGTTTATCCTAGGCCAAACCGCTTTATCCTGAGCGTGTCAGTAACTGGTTTATCCTGACACTCTCAGGATAAACCGGGTTGGCCTAGGACAAACTAGTTTTTTCCTGAGCTGAAAGGCCCCCCAGTGTTCCGGGGGGCCTGAAGCGGAGAAGGCTAAGATCGCCTCGAAGTCGGGTCCCAAGGGGCAACGCTGACGGGGAACTGGTAGAGAGCGAAAGCGTTCCCGGAACTCCGTCCAACAGCGAGCGGTGGAACTCCCCAGGAGTTCTAGTCCGTGGAAGTCGGATATACCCTCCCAGCTTCTCCCGAGCTGGGTGGGATCCGTTACGGATTTCTCCTGGGTCAACAAAAAAAACAGGACAAACTAGTTTGGCCCGTAATCGGATTTGTCCGATAACATATAGTATAGATAGATAGATGATCCTCACCTGGAGTCAAAGCTGAAGTAGGTCTGGTCGGTGAAATTATCCGCGTGGAAGACTATCTTCACGAAGTTGGTCTCCGAGATGAAGGTCTGAGGCTGCTCGATCTCGCCGCAAAAGAGGCCCGGTTCCTTGCGATTCGAGACGTCGGTCTTAGCGTTCCCGTCGACGATCTAATCAAAAATAAAAGAACATTAGCTAGAATCTTAATAATCGTTAAAATGCATTGGGGTAAATTCAAACATGGCGTAATTCCAAAATTTAGGAAATTCTCGGAATCCACGCTACATACCTAATAAATAATTATTTACTGTAACATGCTAACACTGTACTGGACACGCTGATAGTGCTTTTACTAATTGTACACCCTAAAAATCTTGCATGTGTTAGTAGAAATGCGTAATTTAAAAAAAAGGACCCGTTTTCCGAAATTACCCCAATGCATGTTATTAAGATTGTGTTGTTTTCGTGTTAAATTCTAAGGTATCAAAATACTTGGTGCTTTGGGGAAATTTCGAAGGGTTATTTTGAAAATTAGGATTTTCTACTAAACTATTCCAGATTTTTCAGGTGTGCATGTGCAATACTTGAATCACTATTGGCGTATCTAGTATAGTATTAGCATTTCTATTTAGATTCGATAGATTAATTTATTTTATAATGCAACATTACATAATAAATTATCAATATATATGAGTCCGTATTATTATCGACAAAACAAATTAATAAAAATCAAATCAAATACAATGCAATCCCACGAATAAATTAAGCAAAATACAATTCATTAAGTACTATATTGTCCCCAATAATGGATCGTCAGTACAGTACGGTACAGTAAATATATGTTGTGTGGATACGTCTGTACACGATAAAATCTGGCCATGTATGATCTGGTATATTTTTCTATTCACTGCTAATGCAACATTTTTTTAATATTTATATTGCTATACAGATACAATTAAAATAAAATCATACTAAAATAAATGAGCGTGAGTGAGTTTTTTCGATAAATATTTCAAGGTCTTTGTACCCCAATGCACCTTATATATCGATTAGAGTCCTGATATGTGCCTGATATTGACAAGAAGCACTGCGAACGTATGTCCATTTAAAACGAAAAAAAAAGTATATATTATTCGAAGAGCTCCCTCAATTCTTTCAAAATTCCACCATCAGATCCTGAACCTGGTTGCAACCAAAATCCCTGTTAAACGAAAAAAAAATCGGTCCAGCAGTCTTCGAGTAATCGCGAAACAAACAAAAAAAATGCCAAAACACTGCTAAATATTTCAACAGGTGGGTTCTTACGTATTTCAATTTAAATTCCTTTTCCTACAGAAAGATCCTATAACAATCCCTAATTTACTTAATAATAATCATAACAAAATTAGAATTGAAGGAATTATCAGCAATTGGAAGCTGAATTAATTAGGAGCCAGCGTAAGTTGTTAATTGCCGAATGCCAGCCAGCATTTCAGTTTTTCGAGAAATTATTTTGAAAATTAATTAGTGGAATCGACGAACCTTCTCCAAACTCAATTACGAAATTAAACAGACAGATTTCGCAACTCTGTATCAAAGTTTCTCTTTTGTTTGCTGGTGCGGGCTTAGCGCTGTGAGCCGACGAATTTCGCTTCGAACAAGAAAGTATTCTAATTATACTTGCAGAAACTACGTAGGCTGATTTTTGTGTTATCTATGCAAATTGTAATCGTATATTATGCCTGTTGGAATTCTGGCATAAACCACATACTGGCCGCAAATAGCGCGCTATCTTGCGGCTGTTCTACGAACAAATTAACATACTAACACTCATTTAGAAAAGGGCTTAACGCATCAAACGTCTGTCATAATAATACCTACCTCTAGTAATGTGTTTTTCTGGTGTGCAATAAAGTATACTTGTATTGTATTATTATATGTCTATTAATTGCTTTTATTCTTTCAGTTGTATTAGAAAAATCTTGCGTTATCCATCAAGCGAGTACGAGGAAAAATACCTTGGAATTGGATCATATGAAACGTGTTGTCTTTAAAACGTAGTAAGGTATCTATTGAAATAAGTGAACAAAGTCCACTTTTAACCTCTAATATCTATCTCATCATATCGTCGCCACCATGCTAAACTTACATATCTGTAATTTTTGTGAACTTGGATTTTAGACCTAAACCTGTATAGGTTTTTTGTGAACTTACAGGTTTAGGTCTAAAATCCCAGTTCACAAAAATTACAGGTATGTAAGTTTAGCATGGTGGCGACGATATCGTCTTGAAGCCGCTCCAAATGATTAATGCGCTCGAAGAGCCTGGCCTTAAATCCAGATGACTAAACGATGTAAAGGGAAGAATTTATTCTAAAACACGACACATATTATATGGGCTAGTCAAAAATGTTGTCCTTACCTGCATGTATCCCTTATGGCATGTGGTGCCATTTATCAGGGTGCCGACTTTGAACTTCTTGAATCGTATCCTGAGGATCCAGTCCTTGGGTGACCCTCGAAACGCTCTAAACCTATAACAAAAGATTTCATTAGATAACCATAAATAGCTTGAAAGAAAAAATAAATGACGTAATATTAAAGAAATACTATAACAATGCAAACATCGCTATACATGTGCCTATAAAATTTCAGAAATTCCCTCAATTCCCTATCATCAGAACTGGCTTTTTTTAAAACGAACCACTTTAACTTGATAGTATGGGAGGCACGGGCGAAATGTTCATCTGATTTTCATGAGAAAATCAGATAAATATTTCAGATGAGCATTTTCATGAGAAAAAATTCTGGAATAATGTCTGACCGTCTCAAGGCTAGTTTTGGGTTTAATCTACAGTTTTTTTATATTAGTAATCTCGAGGTAACATTGCCAGAAGAGTAAGGCGTTGCTAAATACATGCCAGAAGGTCGTGAATTTGCAGAATTAGGGTCCAAATTTACATGATAGTCTCAAGGATGATTCTTACATATATTGTTGTACACTCCCCAAAATATACCCTATAAAAAATGACAGAACATTAGGACGTTGCTTTCTTGCTGCCAGACGAGGTCAAAGTTGTAGGTTTCAGGTACAAAACATATGAAAAATTCTTAATTTAGACGTGTTATCTGTAAATTTTCTATTTACCTACTATTTATGTGTATTCTGAGACACAAGTGTCAACGTCTGGCACCACGGACCGGTTGCGTTTACCGAAAGGAGGAGGATAAACTTGCAAAGAAGCATGGAAAAATATCTGATCACCACAAGGGTTTGGGTTTAATTTATAGTTTTTTATAATAATATCAGTAACCTCGAGTTATGGTTGCCAGAACAGTACGTCGTTGTTAAATATCTGCCAGAAGGAAGTGTAGCTGCAAAATTGGGGCCCACATTTACACAATAAGCACAAGGAATCAGCCTTGTGCTTATTGTGTTACACATGTTGATTGATATACAAAACGAATTAATAATACCCACTCAAAGTCGACAAAGAGATATCTACTCAGGAACTTTAAGTAAAACCAAATCACATAAAAAAAAACTTGTATGACCTTTAAAGTGGAGTCACGACGTACAGAATTCTCTTTCTCTAACAAACTTGTTGTTCGGGTCCGACCACCGGACGGAACGCACCGGTGCGTTCCGTCCATCCGACCCTCTCTCTTTATGGCATAACGCGTGCTCTTTCTGGTCACTGGCTAAGCCAGGGGGGCTTCAAGGCCGGCGAAATCGCAGAGTGAGCCGCGTTTGAGCAAAAATACGTTTGTCTGTCTTTCCCGTGCCTGTCTGGCGTCTGTCTAGCTCAGTGGTTCCTAACCTTTATTATCATATCACCCACATTCTCATCGAGATTTGTATAAAAAAAAATAGGTATTATAATCTTATAAGAAACTGCTCAAAGTAAAACGGCTTAACATCCATGCGTATTATCCCTGAGAAAACTTCGTTTTACCCCTGGTGGGGTAGGTAAGTAAAGGTTCGGAACCACTGGTCTAGTTCGTCTAGTAGGTCTGTTCTGTTCTACAGGTTGCATTTCTCAACCGTTTCTCGTGAAATTTTGTGAGAAGGTTCGGTAATAATAAAGTTTTTTTGTCGATTTAGTTTTTGGATTTTTTTCAAAATGGCGGTACCATGGATGGGGGTTGACGGACTCGCGAGGTCTACAGCTCACTGAGCCAAGTGTTAGCAGGCAAAATGTACATACCTATAGGTGCATGTGAGCGGCCGCCCAAAGTTCTCTGGGGTGACCGGCGGAGAGGAGACATCCTCGTAAATCTCCACTGTCTTATTGCAATGGTCCCGCTTTGAGTCTGCAACAATAAACAAGTTTTATTAGACTTAGTTATATAATATATCCAAAACTATGAAATAATAATAAGGTACCTCATCCTTAAAATTTGGACTCCCCTGTATTAAACAATCCGATGTTTGTTTAAATATGAAACGCTTTTGAAAAGATGTCATGTCACTGCCATCTTGGAAGTCACAATAGTGCTTAGTGAATTTTTTAAGCATGCATAATTGGATTACGTTTATTGGAGTTGGTATAGGTAGCTAAACAATTAAAAATGCGACAATATCACGTTTACTCCTATTTTGAATATAGACATCAATACAGGAGGCAAAAAAATCTACATCATGGTAATTTGAGATTTACCAGTACCATTAAAGTAACTAAGGTACTTCTGCTTAAGTATTTTATATTTAGTCACTATATGTGACGTCCTACGTGAAAAGGTACCTTATGAGGGTTTCTAGTTACGGAGATATGAACGGTTTTGTGAAATCCTTCAAAATCATCATTTTTTTCTTTTATGCAAAATTGTAAAATATAGGAATAGACGTGTATTTGTAGCTTGGTTTCACTGCTGTACGTTAATTTTTTCTATATAAAAATTGGGTTCAAAGTTTAGTAGAAAAGGTACCTTATGGCGGATCACATACAAAAATGATAAAGCTGTTGATAAAATTCATTAATAAAATTTACTAGCAACTTTTACTTATTTCTTTTTTATACCACGACGGTGGCAAACAAGCATGCGGCCTGCATAATGGTAAGCAAAAATTTTCGAAATGATCCTAGAAAGCTGAAAATTTGGAAGGAAAAGCCACTGGGTGCCACAGATTCGGAATTGAAAAAAAAATAAAAATAATAATAAATACATTTGTATGTCGTTTTTTTAATTTTTAATTATTAAACATTTTTTTAAAACAGATAAAATAGTGTTTTTGACGAATCGTATAACTTTTTGACCATTTTTAGAAAGACCTTGTTTTTTTTATAAAAATTGACAAAAATAAAAAAAACACTGGCGAATGCCCATCATTTTTGACCATTTTAGAAAAAGTATTTTAATTTTTTTTTTGAAAAAATTTACAAAAATAGACTTTTTTTTGCGGTTTCTATAATTTTTTACCACTTTGTCATGTTTCCCTTTCAACCTTTTTAGAAAAAGTCTTAAAAACATTTTTTTTTTAAACATAAAAACGTGTTTTTGGCGAATCGTGAAACTTTTTGACCATTTTAGAAAAACCTTGTTTTTTTTCAAAAAAATTACAAAAATAAAAAAAACACTTTTTGGCGAATGCCTATCATTTTGACCATTTTAGAAAAAGGTTTTTATTCATTTTTTCGAAAAAAATACGAAAAAAGACATTTTTTGGCGGTTTCTATAATTTTTGACCACAGATGCGTGGCGGTACTGGCGGTGTAGCCAAAATAATACCACGGCACGGCGGTATGAAGGACAAAAACTGAGCAAGTTACGACAAGTATTTCTAACATTTTTAAATTACACCGCCATAAAGTACCTTTCGTACTAAACTGTAGAAGCATATTATTCAGCCTTTAATTCGCCTATAACAAAAATAAAGATAGACAAAGACGTGTCGTAACATATAATTTACTAAATGGAAATACATAATAAAAAAAACACAATTTTTACACAACATTGAATATCTCCGTAACTAGAAACCCTCATAAGGTACCTTTTCACGTAAGACGTCACATTTGAGAATTACTCTTAATTGGTCAAGATTTGAAGTAAATTTCTAATAACCTTTTTTCTTCAGTTTTCTGTCTTAATACAAGATTTGTCAATAAATAATGTAAATATCGTGCCATACTGTAATTATCAATAATTTTTGCTTATGGCCCGCCATAAGGTACCTTTTCTCAAATGTATGGGAATAATTTGTGATTTTTACGTAACTTCAATCGTTTATAAATAAAAAAATACGACTTGTAGAATAATAATGACACTTTTGAGATACTTGTGTAGACTGATTAAATATAATTTAGAACTCATTATACGAAAATTGTGAATATTATAGGAATGATGAAACATATAATAAAAATGACATTTTAATTAAAATAAAAATATTTCGTTAACAATGTGATTTTATTTCTATCCCAAAATGTGCAGTCTAATATCTCTAACTATTATACAATGGTTCAGATTACAATATGTTAAAGAACAGGCCGAATTTTTTTTTTTTTTAATTTCGTTCTCATAAGCGACTTGCTCTAATCAAAGGCTGATTTTTCACGACCTGAAAGTCACATTAAAAAAACCATTACTGATTTCCAAAGAAAAATACCTTGAGATACATAATCAATCATCATCTCCATAACTTCCAACGGGAACATACTTAAAATTAGTTTTAAACTTCTTTTGACGATTTCTCAAAAGTGCAATTTTAGCATGTGCAGGTTTGATGTTTTTTTTAAAAATAAGTATGGGACTTAGGGTCGTGATTCTTTTTGTATTAGATAGCTTATTTAACACAGATTTAGGATCTGTGCTTAACTCAATACCAACCATAAGGTACCTTTTCCCGTGGAACGTCACATATCACCTTTCTAAAGATCCCGAGCTGCCTTGACCAAAAATGTACGACCTTAGGAAACTTAATTTTCCATCTTGCAGCATGTTCCTTTATACTCTATTCTAGAACTCAACTTTTCCGTAGTTTGCTTGGTGCTGTTCGCTCAAATATTATTCTACAGGTGAGCGAGCAGAACGGCACTATCTTCAAATATCGAAGTTTGTATAGTAACCTAGCTGTTCACGCTTTCAAGATTTACGCCGCCGATATGTTACAAGTATGTAAACTTGCGAAAAAACTTACATCCAAGTTGCAGCTCAACTTTCCAGAAAATATACTGTACTTGCGGCTTTCTTTATAGTTTTATTGGTCTCCTGAGGGTTTCTTTGGTTAAGAACTACCTCGGTTCTTATTGAGAAAGTTTCCGCAATGTTTTCGTGTTGGCGAGTTTCGTTTGTTTTTTCGTAAGTTTGCGAGAGGCTTTTGTTTATGTGTCCCTTTATTGGAACAAGTTGAGCAATTATTTAATTAGAAGAGTAAGGTGTACCCGTATCAGGGTATAGAAACGGTCTAACAAACCACTAAAGCCTGAAAGTTTGAACTTCTTTAACTAAATAGGGAGACCGTTACTATTTTGAAGAAGTGAGAACTATACTTGAATGTAGGGAGTATTGTATTGTATAACTAAAAGATACATACCCACAATTTCATTCACGGAGTTGAAATAAGTTATGTGTCTCAATTTTGTTTCGCCATGAGGTAAAATTTTATTGTTTCCCGCCATCTCTCCCTCACCGACAAATTCCTTACGCACAGATTTAGGGATGATTTCGTTAGGGCTTTCAATTGTGTCAAAATCACAATCTATGTGTTAGAGTCATAATATCTATTCTATTATATTTTATACCTGTTTCAACTTCCATGGAACTCGGTCCGGTAGATTAAGCGTGACGCGCGCACAAGTAAACAAAATGCCAATAGTGCATTACACAACTAGGGTCGTAAAACAAAGAAAGGCCGAGATCGCAGATGTTTGCGGCCCGAGCTGCAAGCAAGGGACGTAAATATGCGATCGAGGGCTTTCTTTATTACCTCCCGTGTTGTGTACATCATTTTATGTCTACACTTGGCCAGAAAACGTCTTTTTCCGTACTTGCTTGCTTGCGGTTAACGCCACTTCCCACTCCCGTACTTTATTGGAAAAATCTTTAATGTAAGTACATAAAATAGACGGTCGAGTTCTCGACACTGTCGCAGTAGTCACCGTATTGGATGTTAAGCCATTAGCAATTAAGGTAACAGCAGACTATTGAGTATCGAGCAATAGGACCTTTACATACCTATACAATCTTGCAAAGTTTCATAAAATATACAGATAGATGAATGAATTTGAATTATCTCTACTTATAATAAACTGTTTTCTCTGAAGTCCCATAAAGATATCTAAGTAATTACAAGCAATGAGAGCCTTTAAATGTCGTATCAGGAACATTGTAGCTAGGAAATTTACGTAACGATGACAACCCCGAGGCGAACGCTAAACGTTTCCCGGTAACTGGTACTTATACTTTAATATCATTTAGAATAATTTTATTTTGAACATCTTAGTTTTACTTTATATGAAACAAACATTTTGTCTCTTCATTGGTTTTTTAACGCGGGTAAATTACCCCACATTTTATGCCACCTGTGTTGATACCCTGGCGCCTTCCCATCTTCAGGCCACATGCTCCAAGGAACAGAAACAGAACAAACGGAGCAAATACGCCGCCCTTGGCGAGAACTACACATTTGCGCCGTTTGGTGTCGAAACTCTTGGCGGGCGTGGGGGCCTAACGCCAGAGATCCCTACAAAGAGATCTCTAAACGGCTTATTGAGACATCAGGTGATTAGAAGGCTGGCAACTAATTCAGACAAATAATAAGTCTCGCCTTCCAACGGGGCAACGCTGCCATCCTCCTGGGCACCACGTCAACACACACGTAATCTTAAATATAATGATTTACTCTAAGCGGTGCATAAAGAAATTGTAGCAATTTCTCAAAAATAAACAGCTTAATTTTTTTTTACAGAGAATGACCCGGGGAGCATTTTCTATTTATATGTTACTCTTAGTTAAATTAATTTTGTTTTGTGAAGCTTGTTGTATGTAAATAGCTGATAGCATTAATTTTTAAATATTAACTTGTATCTATACAAATAATATTATTTTCCTACTTAATTTCGTTTATTATTGGACGTAGTACAGGTATTACAGGGACCAATTCACAAAAAAGTCATTGGTAAGTATTTTAGCTTTTCGAATAGAATCCTATCCAGCCTATTTATGTAGATTGCTTCCTGTGTGCAAAATGGTGTTCAATTTTATATAAACAGTCCATTTTAAAACGAATTCACGGAAGTTTTTAAAACTTCAATATCCTAAAAGGTTAATAATTCGCTTCCACGACATCAATCATGGTTGCATGCATTTTATAGGTTGATACCTATACCTAGTTCCTTAACTAACTGACTCCTAAGAGGCCAGTTAAGTTTTTGTTAAGTGGATCGCGGTCCGGCCAACTTCGGGAACCACTGATTTAATCGTCCCGTGAAAGATCACCTATCGAATGGACAGGACCAGATTAAAGCTGCAGAAGGGAACGCCTTCTGCAGCTTTAATCTGGTCCTGTCAGTCTAGCACTAATGCACCAGGAAACCAGCTCTTAGAGAGGAATGGCGCATCATAAACCGTGCCATCAACACCGAAAACGACGACCACGACCACTCTGTCAAGTGATACCTACCCAAAAAGAAGATACATCGTGTTGTGTTCAAACCCTTTGTCACAACTGATTTGATATCCTCGACAGGGAGACCGGGTATGGTTGTCTCACGGGTTGGTTGTCACAACAGCCATTACATAATACGAAACGAAGGAATAAGTGCATTGTTTGGTGAAGTAGGGAAGGAGGTGAAGCTCTTGCGATCTTTTAACACCGAGCGATGCAATTATTCCTTCGTTTCGTATTATTTAAGGGCTGCTGTGACAACCAACCCGTGAGACAACCATACCCGGTCTCCCCTACCAAACGCTCGCTGAATCAAATGTGATAACACGGGCACAGCCCCGCGTGATGTATGGCGGCCTCCCTCGGGGCTTAACTACTCCATGGTAAACAAAAAACTTGCGTTTGCTCGTTTGGACACAATGTCGCAAAGTTGACGCGGTATTTGAAATATTTCTTCACACAGACGCTTCTTAATATTGAATTGAATTGCTCTTGACTGCATACACATCTTAGGTTAAGCAAAGATGACTTCGTAAAGTAGGTAGTATTATTGTGTCGCGGTACATATTTGCTTATATGCTTTAACCTTTTTAATCGACAGTGTGAGAATGGACAGTGGCGATTAAATAAATAATTTGATCATCTGGCTATGTCCATCGTCGCTTGTTGCATTCTATGCCAGGCGGGCTTGTTGACCGATCTATAATTAACTGGCCACGACTTCACTGGCCACGAAAGGGGTTGGTCGATTGAACCGATTTACGAGAAAAAATTATCATAGTTTGGTAACACAGATGTGTATTCCCAACTTTGATACATTTTCTATAAGACACATTCGTTCAAATAAAATTCGATAATATACAACACTTTGGCCCTGGTTGATGTATTGTTGGGCTCTCTTGAGACCAAACTACGTGGTAAACAAAAACTCCCGTTTACGTTTGTTCCCTTTTTACGTATACGTTTGCCTCATACGCAACAACCAATGAGAGAAAAATTCATTGAGATTTCTTATGGTTCGAAACGGAAATACGAGTACGTTTATTGAATAAATTTCTGCAAAGTTACAGCTAACTACAATTTTTATTTTTATGAAAATGCCATATTTTATTTTTGCTTTTTGTTTTACTAGTGGATTTTGTGCTTGAATATTAACCACTGGAATGTAATGCACTATTTTTAAGGAATCATCATATTTACTGGAAATATTTTGAATCCTCATAGCTTAATGTGGAAACACCAAAATTTTATTATAATTATAGATACATTGAGCAAATGCATTGAAAAATCAAATACGATCGACTACAGCTAATGCTGGATTTAAACCCGCACCTCTGTCATTCCGGGACAGCGAGTTATCCAATTTCTCCAATTAGCTTCTGACGTCACCGCACGCAAGTTTTGAATGCATTCGTATCGAGATACTAGCGCCCTCTGTACCATTTTGTTTGAAAGGCTTAGCGCCTTAGCACCACTCTAAGATATGCGCGAACGCAGTGTCCCCTGGCCCCACTCCTATTACAGCAGTGACAAGCCAGCGAGAGAGATGGCGCTGTGCACAAGTTAATGCACTATTTTTAAGGAATCATCATATTTACTGTAATGACTGGAATGTATTTGAAGAGCTCACGAGTATTTTAACTTATAAGCGTACAATTGAGTGCCGGGTAATACGGGAGGCGACCTGGTTCGACCCCAGGGAACGCCACGGCCGACCACCCGGTCCGACAATCGCTATGCCCATAAGGGTTGCGAGTTTATCAGCTCCTAAAAAAAATTAACTCTAATACCACTTAATAAAATCGAAGAGTGGTAACCACTTCATTATCTTACTTTACGACCAAGCTCGACTAGTCACCGTTGTCCTCTCTTTACACCTCACAACAAGGATGTGTGTGTGAAGTGTGATGTTAACTTTGTGTGTAACGACATACAAAATTACCAAGCGCAACTCTGCTTTACGCGAAAAGAGTTGAAGGCTCCAAGTGTTTACTTTCGTATTAAAATGTGTGATGAAAAATGAATATTTTGCCGGCGCTCGCCTCGAATGCGTTCATGTTATCTATGTTGCTCGTTAAAAATGTTTTAGCGCTTAAAAGTAATGAAGTCTCGTGAAATATGAAATTGAATGAGGTGAAATTTATTTAAACTGATGTTTCTTGAAACATTTACGGACTCGCTTTTTAGAGGCCATTAGGACCCTTCGGCCGCAGACGAAACCGGCGGTTCGTAACTAGGTACGATCGAAAACTTTTTAGTCCTTGTACGAAACCACTTATGATCCAAGAATTTTTATTCTTTGTACGAAACCAGTTGCAACCAGTATCCTATTTCTAGGCGGCCTGCCCTTCGGACATGGGAAGCTATCTAACAAACCTAACCTACCTAGTGCTTTGCGATCGCAAGGGCTTTCCTATAAGGAAGAAAAAATCCTGGGTCCCAACTGGTTTCGTATAGGGACCAAAAACTAAGAATTTAAAAAGTAAACATTTTGACAATTTTATGCACACATAGGACTTACCCATAAAGAAAAACATACCAATTGCATCCTATTAAATCACAATAATCAATAACACAACACAATTAAACCACAACTCATTGTTAAAGTAGACAAACATCAAAAGCTTACGAGCAAATTATGCAGAGGGGTATTGCTTGGAATTTCTTTGGGAGACCGTATCAAATATGAGACTAATTGTCACAGAATCAAAGTGACAGACATACCTAAACCGAAGAATTAGCAAACTGCAATATCAGTGGGCTAGTCATAGTAGTCATATTTGCCGAAGAACCGATAACTGCTGGGTTAAACGCCGCCGGGCGTGCAGAGAAATTTTAGTGTTGCTGTACCGGCAATTCCCGGTTCTCTCATACTAAAATTTCCCGGCCCTGCACGCTCTAGTTAGACTGTCGGCGTCAGGGGGTAGGGATGTCCATCAAATTGCCGATAATTCGCAGTCGAGCGTAGGTTTCCATCGGTTGAAGCTCGAAAGTATCATCTGGCGTGGCGTAAAAGATATCCTTGGGCAAGCCGGTGCAGATTGGGGTACATTTTCATTAAGAGCTGTAGAATAAAGTGCCTGATATTAGGCAAGCCGGTAGGAATCGAGTTCTTTTTACGCCACGCTACTGCTAGCTAGTCATAATAAACAAGGGAATGCTGTGAGTTTAACTGCGTTACCGAGTGGAGCAGCTCAACACTG
Source organism: Eudemis profundana (assembly GCA_947034925.1). Lineage (NCBI taxonomy): Eukaryota > Metazoa > Arthropoda > Insecta > Lepidoptera > Tortricidae > Eudemis > Eudemis profundana. The sequence goes on along the minus strand of OX344805.1, from coordinate 18,398,326 downwards.
GCTCCAATTCCTTGTCCATAACTATTCACCATTTTCTGCCAAACAATAACAGTACCAAGTCAATTTTGAATAAACTTCATTGTATCGCAAATAAAGACACTCGAGACAAACTTGATATTCCTCCGTGGGCAGAACTCCGACACAGCGTCATCCACGGCTAACTTAGACGTGTTCAAAAGAGGAGACCGCATCTCGGCAACAGAAACAAACAATTAGTGATCATATGATTAGACATATAGTCCTCAATCCTTTATGACCAGAAAGCCATTTATATCACAAACCCATTACAAATACAATTAGTTGCCAGCTAAGCATAAATAGCCTGTCAACTGCAGTTCAGTGTTACCACTTGTTTGCAACTCGCTCGCTCGATCGCCAATTGACAAAGTTGCCGAGTAACGCTGAAGTTCCTGCATTTTATAAGGTGAGAAAGTTTTGGTGGCGGACTTTTAGAATGGCTTAGGTTGCTAAGTTTGAGAAGCAGTCTCGAGAAACTCAGGCTAGGAGCTATAAGAATAAGCCTTAACACCATATCTATTCATATAAAACATTTTCGTGACTAGGGTACTGGCAACATACAACCTGAATATCTGCAGAATAGCGTGATAAAAATTGAGATAAAAGTTTTTTAGACATCATAGAGATGTACTATTGTTGATGTTGATGTTTTTTTATCGTGTTAAAGAAAAATTTAAGTCAGTTTCCGAATGCTTAAATAACACGGAAATAATAAATGTGCAACAACTATGTGCATAAACGCAGTTTTTCGTGCTCAAAATGGCAAAATGCTATTTTTTTCATACATGCTTACTAAGCATGCAGCGAGGACAAGAGATGACGTCACAGGGTGCGTCCGTTTTGTATGGGCCGTTTTCAACGCCCGGTTCGGTCGGCTACTTTTGATTGCAATTTGTGGCTGTTATAGTAATCCAAGTGTAATAGTTATAGGTATATATTTGTTCCTCATAGATACTAGAATCCATTTACATCAGAAACAAAATTTAGGACACAAGCCTATTGAGTTTTGGTTCGCGAGGGGAGCGGACTGTAGGGTTTCCAATACCGGGACTTTTTGTATGGCTAATACCGGGATCCAGGTATTGCTCGTACAAAGTATACATCATTAAATCATTTTTTTTTAGGGTTTGTATCTAAAGGGTGCCGTCTGTCCGTCCATTTGTACCACAGGCACAGGGCATCTTTGGAACCATAGTAGATAGAAACTTGAATTTTTAACAGTTTGTGAATTTCTATTCTATTCTCTGTATATAACAAAAATTATGATTATGAAATAAAAAAAATGTTTATTTGGTGTTCTTTGCCCAACAGTGGTAACATTCTAGTGAGAATCCGACTCGCACTTATCTCTGGCTAAATGTTAAAAGTCCATGTTATTGTTGTATATCTCATAGTTGTCGAGGTTTAGTAATCTTACGCAGTGTACTAATTTTTGTTTAAAATAAATTTTAAGCCATTTCTAGTTTAGTATGATCTCGTTATTCCTTGTATTGCCTATTAATAAACTTTCACTTATTTCAATATCTCATTAATCACTTCTTTTACGAAAGAAAGTTTTGAAAGTTTATTTAAAAAAAAAATAGTAGAAGGTTTCGTCTCTCAAATGTTTCAATTAAGTAGCACGCCTATCCAGGCTAAGGCTAAATGTGGGTTGGATTAAAATTCTTGCAATTTTGCCAAGAATGCTTGCAGAATGGGCAGTTAGCCGCATTGAATATACGTTGAGGGCCTGTTGGGGCTGCATTGCGGAATGGAAACGAAACCGAACCTAGACAAATTGAATTTGTCCCGAATAGCCTGTTGAGGTGCGAGTCATAAGACTGAAGCGATATACATATATTAGCTTATGTTGGCCGACATAAGTAAGTTGGGAGTTACCAAGAAATCGAACTTCTAATAGGATATTTTTCTATATATTAGATTTATGAGACGGGGCATTCGACGTTCTAACATACACGATACTTTAAACATAGAATACCCATTATTTAAAGGCGCTATTTTACGATGAAAATTAAAAGCGGCTGATATTTTGAGACCTGCTTTTATTGCCGACTGTATTTTTTGTACAATCGCAAACTGCATGTGAAGACTAATCAAATGAGTCTATACACAGTGGATTTATCTCATGTTATTTAGATGAACCTATGGTCACCTTCCAATTCCATCACCAAATCAGCTCTATAGTACCACAAACTTGCATTGTCACATACCATGAAGTGGTGTAAAAATGGCTTGCAAATTTTGAATCCACAACTTACATACTTATATACGAACGTGGCAAGGTAAACAAAAGCTTGTAAAAGGGAGAGATACTTGTATAATAATTGACCTTCTGTCAGAAGAAAACCGAAGGACTATTTTCTAGCTACATACCTATCTAATATATTTTATGGTACTTCGTTACAACTAATTATTACTTGGGCGTTATTATTGGACAAATGTATCATTCTAGGAACACGTTAAGCTCATATTGTTATGATCGATTCACATTTGTTGACAAAATAGAGAGTTATACACTCTGTCACAAAACAGAGTGGCACCGTTACTATGTTGCTGATCGTTTCTCATCACAACCGCACGTCAAATATAACAATCTGCCAAAAATACACTTTTTATAGTACCTAGTAATGGTATTTTTGTTTTGAAAACTGACTAAAGTACCTATGTCTATTTTTCCACGGCCATCATAGCCAAAACCAAAGCCATAGAATTGATAGTTATATACGCTCTCGCTTGTGATTTAGGCGCCAAAGAAGCAGAGGACTTATCTAATTATTCGGACTTCATTGAGAATATGAAAAGAGGCTGCAATCGAAGCAGACCGCAGATAAATGGGAACTACTCGAACCTTTTGGATTCTAAATTGTAAATTGAGTGAAGGTTTTAACTCCTTCAGTATAAAATAAATTGAACATTTGGCTAAATTAAGTGCAAATGCGTATGAAAGATGCAGTCATGGTGATTGGTTGAATTGAATTGAAAATTGGATGACTTGGATAATCGCTGCGGTGGCGCAATTGGTAGTGCGTCCGTGTTGGCCCGGAGAGCCGTTAGAGATGCAGGTTCGAATCTTGGCCGAGGCGTATATTTTTCAATTTCCGCATTCAATAAAAACAATTATATGAAGTACATCATTAATTACTTTATTCGATTATATTATTATGTGAAATTAATGTTCATTGAAAAAAGTATACTATTCAACTCTTTTTAATTGGGTGATGCCACTATAAATTGTAATTGGTTATCGTACTTATTTAAGAGCTGACATAAAAGATCCATTATATTATTAATTAACCAGGGTCTATATTGACTCCCATAAAATTATTGTTCCGATTTTTGTTGCCCATAACGTTTTTCGTCATAATTTTTATTAGTCATATTATCGGAAGTCAAACAATTTTGAATTATAACTTGGTATTACTATTTTCGGAAGTCATAATTATTATTACTCCGAAAATTTTAAGTCATAACATTCATTATTGCCATAGTATAACACTTCCGATTTTTAATGGTAATAAAATCACTTGGAATAATTATTGGAAGGCTTTTTTTCTCAGGTCATAATTATTGTTAGTCATACTATTCACGGTCATCTATATTAATAATTTAGCCGGGGCCTACGGTAGACCTGAACGAAAAGCGCCTCAAAAATTAAAGCGAAAAAAAATAACACTTTCGAATCGACAACTTATATTCGCAAAATTCGTATAACGGAGAAATAAGCGTATAAAGATGTAAAATAATTCGAATAATACCAAAAACAGTCGGCCATGTTTGCTTGCGTCAATTCGAGTTCGTTCTGAAATTGTCACAGTTTAGTGCAGGGGCACGTAGCATGCGACTATAACTGCGGGCGCGGCTGTACAAACTTGGCATGGGTAAGAAAACCGTTATTTATTTTAACTAGAAAAATCATACGTTTCCATAATTTTATTTCAAAGAAAACAATCTTTAAACGGGAATATAATTAATAATTTACTGACATAATTGAAAAATAATGTAATAATATTGGCAATAATATTGTACAATATTATTGAAACATAACCCAAGAAAAAGTAACAAACGTGGGCGAAGGTGTCAGATAAATTTCTAAACGAAAAAAAAGGAATAGGCACATTTTTTTTAATCCCTCTGAAGGTGAAGTTGTAAGTTAGGGGCGAAACTCTGTAGGTAGCTTTTAAGTTTTCTTAAATTTATTCTGACTTAAAAAAACACATTAAATTATACCCGTTTTTAGTACAAAGACAGAAAAGTGAAAATAAATGTTTATGATTTAGGTGAAAACACAAAATTAACCAGGCGTTTGAAATATTCGACCATAATACAGATAAACTTGAGGATGCAGGTCTCAATGTTTTTAGGGTTCCGTATCATAATGGTAAAAAAGAAACCCTTATGGTGCGGCTCTGTCTGTCTGTCCGTCTCTCACAGTCAGATATCCTAAACTATTGATGCAATCGATTAGAAAATTGGAATAGTTTTAAAAGTCGCTAACCTGAGCTACTGGGCGTAAAAAAATTCTAATACCTTTTTTACTTTTTTTAGGGGGCCGAAATAGGAGGTTGAAATTTTCAAGTTGTGCTATTGTATTAAGTGATATTTTTTAGAAATTTTGAATAAATCATAACAAATACTTATTTGCTCCTACTAAACTAACCGCCATACAGTTTTTCTTAAGTTATTCACGCATCTACTTACGAGTTTGTACGGAACCCTCGGTGCGCAAGTCCGACTCGCACTTGACCGGTTTTTTTTTTCATGTTTGAGGTAGGAATAGGAACGTTGAAATAAGGTTTTCGATTTTTTTTTTCTACCTACGGAAAGCAACATAGAGGATGCCGGTTAATTTTACCTCCATAAGATGAGTCCGTAGTTTTTGAAGAACATGGTAAAATTAATAAAACAAAATTTAAGGTTTGTCAAATCAAAAAAACCGACAGAGTTCGGAACACCACGCTGCGCACCGCAATCTGCATTGATGATGTAGATGCTAACCCCTTAGGTTGAAGTAAGACTAGGCCGGCCACGTCTGTAGTATGTATCCAAATAGGCGGGCTAAACTGGCTTCGAAGTAGGTGCGACATGCTGAATGGACAGGACCGGACTGGGCTCCCTGACTTCCCACGAGTACGGGGCCCAATAACAACAACCACAAGCCGGCGGCCAGGCCCGTGGGGGCTCCGCGGCGGCTAGGAAAACTGGAAAACACCAACTTAACTATATGGCCAGTCCGACGACGCTAGAACAGGCCGCGGCGAAGATGGTGAGACGACCTGAATGCATTTCTTAACGGCTGTCCAAAGTTAGCTCGGAACCGGGACGGCTGTCATATTTTGTAACTCAAGGTCGAGGGCATGTTGGGGTGGGGTGAGCCCGAGGTACAGGCTGGGTGGCGAGGACGTAGCATGCCACGGTGAAAATGGCAGGACAACCTAGAACCTAGACGTATTTTTTAACGGCTGGTCTGGGTGGTCCTTTGGACCAGAACCATTGCAAGCGGGATAGATTAGACTAAAAAAATGGGATTTGGCTCCAAAAGGGGTAAAATTTTGAATAGGAATCTATTATTTCAGATATTTGAAAGTAAACTTTGATATGTAAATTACATACATAATATATTAAATGTTTGTGAAGTTCCCTGAATTTCAACAAAACATAACTACATATAGAAACCACATTTCTTAGATTTCGGTTAAAAATAAAAGGCTTCGAAAGATAAATAACAAAATGTACCTAACTAAAGAGATTCTTTTCTTAATGCTATTTCTGACGAGGTGAAAGGGTTAAATGGGGTTTGTAATTTTTTACATTTTACCCGGGCGAAGCCGGGTTTTCAGCTAGTACTGGTATAAAACTTAATACTATTCAAAATAATAACATACTATTAAAAAAAATTGCAAGCACGTTTTGTCCTTATTCAAAAAATTATAGAACGAACTGATAAATACAAATCACAGATAATAATATCACACTAATATTATGATTCAATACAACGCGTTCTTTATTTACGTGTGGCGCTAAATAATGTGGGTCCTGAGACCTGAGCACATACAGGGTGATTTCTGGGTCGTGATCCCGGACCAGTTTTTCTGACTCTATAACTGGTCAATATTATCTTATGATAGCATTTGATCAAAACAGCGTTAATTATAATTTTCTTATTTTCAAGTAAAATAAATCTTAAACTAAGTAAATCATGGTCACCCTATGACTTTTTACATACGTAGTATGGGAAGCGACAAGACGTCACATTGAGTAGGGTGACCAAATTTTATGCAAAAATGTTTTTTTCTACTTATAATCTGAAAAATAATTACAAATATTGGTGATAAGAAATTAATAATTAACATCATTAGGTTCATCTTTGAATATTGTATTATGCCTTATTTTCTTGCTCCACGACCCAGAAATCACCCTGTATAAAAGTGGGTAAGTAGTAAAACTTACCTTTAAATTCCAAATATTGAAAATCTATTGAAATATTGAAAATCTCAATAACAATCACCTAAATTAAGACAATTTAAATTAAGACACATTGCCAAACATTTGATTTTGAAACCGTAATTTGGCCATGCAGCGGCTCCGGCGCTGCGGGCAGTGCAGCCCCACCGCCCTCGCGGAACGAAGCGCATTTGCAAAAACACTCTAGGGGTAGGGCAGACAAGACCACGTGGGAGTGGGGTGCTCTGACTCGGTTTTCCATAGTTATGACTAACAATACAGTATGACTTATTACTTTATGGGTAACAAGTGGATCCCAATGAAACGATATGACGAATAACAATTATTACTTAAAAATGTATGCTTTAAACTATTTCTGAATAATTACCGGTATGCCTTGCTAGGTTATGGATATCAATTTTATTACTTTTGTTATGTATGACGTATAACATTATAGATTGTGAAAGTTCGGATTATTAATCATTATACGTAAACAAAATTATGACTAATGATATTTATGGACATAAATTATATGGAAATCAATTTCTGACTTTCAAAATTCGGAACAAGAAGTTTATGGGAAACAAAGGGATCCCATTAACCATAAAGAGCATCATTTTGTAAATAAATTACGTTTTCAGGCAAAATGCCGCCTGTTAATAAGCACGACTTTAATTACATTTTCATCATCATCGGCAGCCGAAAGACGTCCACTGTTGGACATAGGCCTCTCCCAAAAAACGCCATCGTGACCAGTCCTGTGCCGCCGGCATCCATTCGACTTCAGCAATCTTCACCAGGTCATCAGCATACGTGTGCCAAAAAATTATATCGATGTTACTGTCAAGATTAAGAATATCAAGATGTTATTCTACAATAATAAATATCATTCATTCTATATACATTTTAAAATAAATACAGTAAACAGTTTAAAAAAAAAACATTTATGTATAGCCAATCAACTTTGCTTTACGTATTTGTATATCAGGATATTTACTAATCCATAAGTTAATACAATATTCACGTGTTTTTGTTTTGGGTAGCATTATTGACATAATATTGACCCTCTTTATAGTAGTAGAGGATTTTAATGCACACATGTACATTTATCGATTTCAAATCCCTACAACTTGCCCCGAGTTAGGACACGTATGGTCATCAGTCCAGGTCAACAGGTCGGTCACTTTGGTTCTTCTACGGATTTCCTCATTTTCGATTCGATCTTCTAAAACTACCGACCTTACTAACTGACATAAATCTCTAATACCAGGCAGACAAAGTCACGGGCAAAACCTAGTAACCGCATAAATAACGAAAACTAATCCACTCCCAGAACTGCACCGTTAATACTTAGTTCCCGTTCGGCGTCCTAATTTCAACAAAATTACTATCTTTAATCTAATTTTCTTCTCTAGAGCATTCGCAGTAAAGCTTTCCTCACATATGTTATCTCGTTCCGTGCTCAACCAAATGTAGACCCTATTGTTTAAAGGATAAAGTAGAGATTGGCTTGGTAACGGCGGTTTAATCAGCTGATTGCCAAGAGCAACTTTTATTCAGTTGTAAAGAACACAATTTCAGCAGTTCGGGGTACATGGAGTTAAGAATGGTGTGGAGGTTGGTTTTCTAGAATATTCGTCATTGTTCTTGTATGGTATGCGTGTGTGGTTTAAAGTGGAAGTTAATCTTAAGGCATTTATTTTTACTGTATTTAAAGACGCATCTTAAGATCGAATCTTTTAGCTTTTATGCTGGGAAAACGTCTACGAATACTACTTCTATGATACGAATAAGTGCAGATAGGTGTTAAGTACTTTACTTAAGATATACTGCCCCAATGATAAATGAAGAACTTGTTGAATATAAATAATATATACTTGCCCAAAATGTGTTAAGGAAAATACGCTGAATGAGTATCGCCTTAGAATGCCCTGTATTTGGCCAGATAAAAGCGCTTACAAAGACTTCCATGAACACTTGCAACAGAAGCAACGTTCTAGAACAACCACCGTGAAAGTATTCGACGTGGTACATGACAGCCACACAAGAGTATCCGACGAATAAAAAACCAGTCAAGTGCCAGTTGAACTCGCTCACCGAGGGTTCCCTGCAAATTTGTAGGTATTATTTTAAAGTATCCTATAAATGTTGATGCCCTTGGTAAAGTCTATTTTTTATGATTTATTTATGATTTAATTAAAAATGTGTCAGATTTTTCCCTATACTTGTAATAAGACGGGCTTGTAAAATTTCATAGATCTAGGTCAACGGAAAGTACCCTTTGAATTGTGCTTTCCTTGAGAGAGTCGAAATTTACGTTTTTTACGGCATAAACGTCCGTATCTTTTTTTCACGTTAGTTAGAAGTTTGATTTTTTTCACAGTTTTAAGGGACTCGATACCTCACGCGTTTCCGAGATAAAGGGTCTTGACAGACGGACAACAAAGTGATCTTATAAGGGTTCCGTTTTACTTTTGAGGTATGGAACCCTAAAAAGAATCTCCAGCAATGGTCGCCGGCTTCCGACTAATCATGGAACCAATATTATTATTATAAATGACGAAGTCCAATCGAAGGGCCAAGGTCACTAACCATCGAGTTAGCGTCTCTCGAATTTGTACAATTCATCAATATAATTACTTAACCACTGTAGCGATCAAATATTGATCAGCGACGCCAGACACCCGACAAATTAACTTAGCGAGTTATTGCTAACTTTGCTCCGAAATATTTTAATTAAATGGCGTTATTTGTTTAGTAGTTCGTTTATATATTGTTGAAGCTAAAACAGAGATAAATTATGTCTGGGAATATTGGCTAAATTAAATTTAAGTGAAGCATTTTATTTGCGTGAGTTTTTGAAAGTGCGCGGCGTCGTAGCGATTTCTATGTGTTTATAAGAAGTGAGTGAAATCAAATTTATCGTAACGAAGTTTTAATACGAAAACTGGCACAAAAACACGGAATCTCACAAAAATATGACACACAAACTGCATACATACAGGCATACACTACAATAAGATACACAATTTTTTTCTTGACACAGGAGTTACAAACGTCATGATGCCAAATCTAAGCTAAGCAGACACCTCTGAAAAGTAATAGAAGGCAATTGTAATTATGACTACATAATTACCATGTGAGTGACCAGTGATGAATCGCTCACACTTGCTTAACGTACTAAAGAACAGGACTAAGCTCAGTGTCTAGGTACATGATCCGTAGAAAAATTAAGGTGACCGACATAACTGCCAGAGTTAGCAATTGTTTTAAGTAGCAAAAGGTTGAGTATATAGTAGCTCGAAGAACCGATGACCGATGGACCGTTAAGGTTTTCAAATGGAAAGCCACAAACAGACGCAGCGTGATCGTGATCGGTCGCTTCCCCGCAAGATGGTCGGATGGCCTGGTTAAGGTCGCCGAAAGTTAGCGGTAGCAAAAAGCGCCAACCGTTGTTATGGAAGTCTTGCAGGAGACCCATGTTTAGCAGTGGACCTCTCCAGTTTGAAACGAAGTTTATGACTGCCTGTCGTGTTCAGCACGGCGAATTTTGGAAATAAAATACAATCTGCATCTGAGTACACAGAGCGGTTGACGTGAGAGCGACCGGCCCGCCTTGCGAGTAGACGAACACTGACTGACGGACCTTACCCCGCCAACTGCCTGTGCACATTTTATTTATATATATATATATATATATATATATATATATATATATATTATCAATCTACAAATACACATTAGTACATTGTGTATCAAGGGCGGTAGGTAAGGAATTACAAACGAGTGTTTGTTACAAGGCCGAGGCGAAGCCGAGGGCTTTAATAACACGAGTTTGTAATTCCTTTACCGCCCGTGGCACACACAATGTTTTTCATCACACTTGTGAGGAAATCTAATTAAAATTAACCTTACTTAACCTAAATAAAATTGTAAAACTGACAGTGACATTAGTGACATATCCATAGACAATGCGCAACGTTTGGAAACCATAGCGGTACAGACCTAAAACGGTTGATTTTATAATTGCAAAATACTGAAATACACTATTGAAACATTTAATTAATGTAACAGAAATATGTGTTTACAAGTATTTGCAATACCAGTTCTCTTTAAATAAATATTTCAGTGATAAAAGTTAAAAAAGTAAGTTGGCGTTTCCTTTGAACATGACAAATAAGAGTAAAACAGAACCAGCGTTTCAAATTTAAAAAGAAAACCATTACGCCCTAGGGCGTAATAGCTCATTTACGGCCCGCAAAACCTACGTGTAATGCACCATTTTCGAGCAAGTGTGATGAAAAATATTTTTCATCACACTTGCTCGAAAATGGTGTCATTACACGTAGGTTCTGCGGGCCGTAAACGGCCTATTACGCCCTAGGGCGTAATGGTTTTCTTTTTAAATTAGAAACGCTGGTTTTGTTTTACTCTTATTTGTCATGTTCAAAGGAAACGCCAACTTACTTTTTTAACTTTTATCACTGAAATATTTATTGAAAGAGAACTGTTATTGCAAATACATGTAAACACATATTTCTGTAACATTAATTAAATGTTTCAATAGTGTATTCAAGTATTTTGCAATTATAAAATCAACCGTTTTAGGTCTGTACCGCTATGGTTTCCGAACGTTTCGCATTGTCTATGGATATGTCACTAATGTCACTGTCAGTTTTACAATTTTATTTAGGTTAAGTAAGGTTAATTTTAATTAGATTTCCTCACAAGTGTGATGAAAAACATTGTGTGTGCCACGGGCGGTAAAGGAATTACAAACTCGTGTTATTAAAGCCCTCGGCTTCGCCTCGGCCTTGTAACAAACACTCGTTTGTAATTCCTTACCTACCGCCCTTGATACACAATGTACTAATGTGGACGCCACCCTGCCATTTCGGTTTTAAGTAGAATAAAAACACTAAACATCTTTGCCTACTCCATTAATTCTTTGCTGGGCACCATCTGGCTTCTTAGCTTCTGAAACAAACGTGTCCGTTCGTAGTTGTAGACTTGTAAGTAAAAATCGAACGCTCATTGGACGCAGACGGCGAATCACATTAGCAAAGAGTTACAGAGTGCACATGTTGCCTAGCTTGTGTCTTTCGTTGGATTGTCGTACAGTCGCCACCAGATATACGATACCTATATCCCGTGACCGGCACGGACGGTGGAAAACCGCGGGAAAATTTAATGTGGACATTGTTATAAAAAATACTAACAACACAATAACAGTGCAACAACTAGGGAATGCTATTGCATAACCGATTATTTTCGATTATAATTTTTTTTTTATAACAAAGAATAACCGATTAACCGGTTATAATCCATACCTACCCCAAGGGCAACGACGGGACCCTATCACCAAGACTCCGCTATCTGCATGTATATTTATATTCATTAAAACAGCACAATACTCAGAATCATCGTAACAATTACTTTTTCATATCAAACAAAAAGCTACTATTTCTGCACAAATTTCCCATTCTCAGAAATCCACTCAACGACCACTCCAGAAACTTAAATGAGAAAATAACAACCGCTGTCACTTCCAATGTCAACCTTACAAACTTCAACATAAAGTTAATTTTTGTCTGTCTCAAAGGCCCAACAAAAAATACAGAGTAATCGGACATTAATGTGTTCGGAATAAAGATTAGAGGTAAGTTTTTGTTGCGAAAAATCCCGAAAGTGGGCGAAGTAAAGCCCGACCTCAATCAAAATCACATAATAGCTGCCGGGGATCCAATATGGCTGACGGGGAAACAATGCTCGTAGACGTTTTACCACGAGAACAGACAGTTTCTCAATTTAAACTCAAATACACATAACTAATAGTGTTACTTGGTATTTCAGATCATGTTAGTTCTAAACAACTAGTTGCAATTGGATTAGTCGTCAGACTAAATCTAGTAACTCACCTGAAGAGATCTCCGTGAATATGCCGAATTGTACCGTAATTCGCTGCAAAAAGAGATCTAATACGACAAGCGTACAAACATAAGGTGTTTCCTTTTAAATCTAAAGTATTTATTATCATTATTTACTTCCTTTGAAACATAAAAAATACAAAAATCGGAATTGACATTATTTGAAGTTCGTTTACCATGGTGTTCTGCTAAACTTATCAATGTTGTGCGTGTGTAGTGACGTGACTTACTTATTTCGTTACGCAAATATCAATGCAAAATGTATCTTTGTGAATGTAAATTGGTCAATGTGTTGTTCTATTTGCTACGTGTTAGTTTCGTAGTGATGGACGATCTTTCATGTACGCGTGTGTAAGTAAATGTGCGTTACCTCGTTCCCCCCTCGCCAAATATGGCAGAAATTTGTGGACCGGACAAGTGTCTTATGACGCCTCCTTTCCGTGTTGCTTTAAAGTCTAAGCTAATAGTAGTTTATGCCATATCTGGCCATAAAGTGGCATTTACCGCACGCTACGCGTACGGAAAACCCGCTTTCTGGCCAAGTGTAGACATAAAATGAAGTACACAACACGGGAGGTAATAAAGAAAGCCCTCGATCGCATATTTACGTCCCTCGCTTGTTCTCTTTTTACCTCGAATGCTACCTGTCTCTCTGACTTGAATATATTGTGAAAGTGACAGAACATGCTCTATTGCGAGACAAGCGACGTCACAGTCAGTTGTGATAGCCAGCCTGAAGTAGCAACCACACATAGGACATCTGTTCATTATCTTAAAACTCAAACACATTTCCCTGCGGATATCCAGTCATCTACTTTGATGTAGCATTTCTTTGAAAGAGTATCGATCCCTTTGCAACAAGATAAAAACTACACACTGCTAATAAACTAGCCTGTCTACAATTCGCCGACTACGGTAATTTCTTTCCGAAGAAACAAAGAGCGGGACAGACAAAGCTGGACAGAAGACGAAGTTAATTGAATGCCGTGATAAATTGGATTGAGGTCCATTGTTAGTGTTTAACCTGAAGGTTTTCTTTTGGTGGCGGAAAAATTAGAAAATATAAATGTATTTATTAACCGACTTTCAAACCGTTTTTCCGGGCCTAGTTTCAGTTGTTCGGTGATTTTAGTCCGGTTCATATATATTTGTTTGAACCGGACTAAAATCACCGAACTACTGAAACTAGGCCTTTTTCCGTGCCAACGGAACCCTATTAAATATGTATTTCTATAATTGTGGTTACTATAATTTACTACTAAATACCACTCCGGGACTTTATCCGTTTGAATTCCCAACTTTTTCATGGTAACTTTTATTCCGGGTTTCAACCATTTAAAAGTTGATTTTTTAAGACGCGTTCTTAAATATTAAACCCTAAACTGAGGTTTCCTAAAGTGAGCACCATTGACCTCTAAGGGGTCTATCATAATTCTGCCGTCCACTATCTAAAACTGGACTAACCTCTCATATATGAAAAGAGAAACTGGTGAGTTTCTTCCGGCGCTTCTTCTCACCAGAAGGTCATTACCCGAAGCGCCAAAAGTAAAGGAAAAAAGAAGATAAAAGAATGTAAGAAAGACATGTAAAAGAGCCCTTGAGGGCCTACTTACAGAAATAAATTATTTTATTTTATTTTACAACTCCATAGAGGTTAGTCCAGTTTTAGACATAGGACGGCAGAATTTCTAGAGGTCCACAGTAAATACTAGTGTAGCAGATATCATAGACTATATTATAGAACTCTAGCTCTCATCTTCATTTGCCAGTATCGTCCGTTGCCTCTAAGGCATGCTTTTAACTATGCTCTTATTAAGTAGACAGTTCAGAAGAAATAAAGATCTCGACAAAACTTTGTTACTTATACAAACAGACCTCAGGGACAACTTTGCATTGTACAAGTCTGACTTCAGCCTGACATTGCAGAGAAAATCTTGACATTATATAAAGTGGTCACTTTTGGGTCGTTTGGTTCTCCAGATAAACGGATTGGATTTTAAAATTTGTTTCATTTAATAGCTTGGTACAATTTATCAGACACTATCAAATGTCTCAAAAAATCACAAAAACATGCCATTGAAGCGTCAGTGCCATTTATTAGCTTCATTCAAAATTAAACTTTTAATTACTTAAAATACAATAGTACATTACACAACTAGGGTGGTAATACAAAGAAAGCTCGAGATCGCAGATGTTTGCGGCCCGAGCTGCAAGCGAGGGACGTAAATTTGCGATCGAGGGCTTTCTTTATTACCTCCCGTGTTGTGTACATAATTTTATGTCTACACTTGGCCAGAAAGCGGCTTCCGTACGCGCAGCGTGCGGAAAAAGCCACTTTATGGCCAGGTGTGGCATAAAGGTATTTAACTGTCTTTTTGACAATCGTCATAAGATTTTTCCGGAATGAATGACCTACGCGCGGTATTGTTTGTTGCTCTGATACTTTAATGTCAACATTAAGATGCAGTGAGCTTTAATGTAAACATTGAAATTTAATGTCAGGTACGGGCTTCTTAATGTAGGCTATTTGCTTATCGTTCCTGAACATATTGTAGGGAAATTATGATATGGATGTAGATAAAATGTATTTAAACTATAAAATAAAACACATTTCAAACATTATTGACGCCGTAGAAGCACACAATGACCTCTTGGTTTGCATGGAAAACCGACCGACCCGAATCACCTTAATCCTATTTTTACGTCGCCGACTGTCCCGTCCCCTCGAGGTCCCCTCTATCTCCGAGTTAAATTATTCTCTCTCTCACTCATTACTATAATCCCAGAGGTATTAGCTGACCGTAACCGGCTCGGTATCTGGAAGTAAACTAGATTAAACCGGTTTGCTCCGGATCAGTGTAACCGGGACCGGCTGCGGGCGGCCATTTGTAAACCGCCTCCTGTGTAATTGTTGCCGTTTTAGCATTCGTTACACACGGACGTCTAATTTGGCAATTTATGTACCTGTAGGGTGTCTCCCGTAGATAACTAAAATTACTAACAGGTATTACATGCCATTACTAACAAGGAAAAATAATTCTTCCTAGCTAACCCGGTTATCAAATGAGGAAAACAGATTCCTGATTGATGACCGAGTTAGCTACGAAGAACAAATTCTTCCTCAAAAAAACCCCTTTGATAAACGAGTAAGCTAGGAAGAATTATTTTTCCTTGTAGAATAGCTACCAATTATCAAACTCGGTTATCTACGGGGAACAACTGACAACATCACGGTCAATCTCCTCCTTAACATAATTTCACCCATCTGCCGTGTCAAATGTTTTGAGATAATCTACTTTAAGTATGGAATTTTAAACTCTAGTATTTTACAACATGTGTTTCTAAGTTTACATGAGATACCTTCGCGTGACACGGTGGTAGTGAACTAGTACCTAGCAATAGTTCGTAATCGGCAGTCAAAATACGTGGATCCTTTCGTTGCTTCGACTTTAACAACGTAACGGCAAAGTTGCGAATTATTCTATTGATACCGTAGCGCATTTTACAATGTCCTATTGGAAATTGGGGTGTAAACACAGTAATTGTTTATATTTGTACAAAGCTTGGTTTGAATAGTACGTAAAAATTAACTATGTTTTGATTTGTTTGCATTGTTTCAGTCATTTTTGACGACACGTTTAGCGTAGTGGGAGTGACACCGCCTACGAAGCTAGAGATCCCGGGTTCAAATCCTGGTAAGGGCGAGTATTTGTTCCTGAGTCTTGGATGTTTTCTATCTATTTAAGTATATATTTATCTATATAAGTATCTATATCGTCGTGTAGTACCCATAATACATTGCTTAGTTTGGGACTAGGCCAATTTGTGTAAGACTGTCGTCACAATATTTATTTTATTTCTCTCACTCAGCCGGTAATAGTCCACGTTTACCGCAATGAACTTCGGTAAAAGATTGAACTGAATTGCTTACGATGTCGCACTGTTTGCCCGCCTAGTGTCTAGCTGCGTGGTTTCAGTCTGTGTGTATCAGCTGGTAACAGTCCACGTTTAACGTGATGGACTCTGGTAAAAAAAAATTAAACCAATTTGCTCACGCCGTCGCATTTTTCTTCACGCCCAGCGTCTTATTACTCACGGTTTCAGTCCATGTGTATGAGTCGGTAATAATCTACGTTTACCGTGATGGATTCTGGTGAAAAAATTAAACCAATTTGCTCTCGCCGTCGCATTTTTCTTCACGCCCAGCGTCTTTCTACTCACGGTTTCAGTCCATGAGTCGGTAATAGTCTACGTTTACCGTGATGGACTCTGTCAAAAAAATTATACCAATTTGCTCACGCCGTCGCATTTTTCTTCATGCCCAGCGTCTTACTACTCACGGTTTCAGTCCATGTGTATGAGTCGGTAATAGTCTACGTTTACCGTGATGGGCTCCGGTTAAAGATTAATTAGACTAATTTACTTACACCGTCGTCGCACTTTTTGGCCGTCCAGCGTCTTGATGCCTGTTGTTTCAGCCCGTGTGTCTCAGCCGGTAATAGTCCACGTTTACCGTGATGGACTCAGGTAAAAGATTGAACTTGTTTATGCTGCCGCAGTTTTTGCCCGCCTAGTGTCTTGCTGCCCGTTGTTACTTTCTGTGTGTATCAGTCGTAGTAAATAGTCAACGTTTACCGGACTCCGGTAAAAGATTGAACTGATTTGCTCAAACCGCCGCATTTTTTGGCCGTCTAGCGTTTTGCTGCCCCTTGTTTAAGCCCGTGTGTCTCACCCGGTAATAGTCCACATTTACCGTGATGGACTCCGGTAAAAGATTGAACTAATTTGCTCACGCCGCCGCACTTTTTGCATGTCAGGCGCTAATGGCACTCCCTGTTTGTTTCCCTTTTTGTTCAGTATTTCACTTAAATTAATGCAGGGGAACAATTTAGGGGCATTTGCGGTTGGGAACACGCAAACTGTGTATAAACAAACTTAAGTATTTATACATTTAATTCTCTTAGTGACACAATATGGAGAAAGGATAATGAGCATTATTTTTAAATTGAAATTATTTTTATTTGTTTATAGTAGAGGATCCCAGTATAGAACGACCTTCACCGAACTGGTTAATGGATGAAAAGTATTTTATATTAAATTAAATATGTTAATAAATATATTGCAAGTGGGTTGCCTAAAAAATTTCAGTCCAGAATATGATTAATTAAAAGTTTAAGTTAAATTTGCACCTGGTTGGTATGTGATGCTAAGGAAACGAGGTGCAAACTTAGCTCAACCGGTTAGTATGAGAAAGTTAATTTAATATAAAATACTTTTCACCCATTAACCAGTTCGGTGAAGGTCGTTCTAGACTGGGATCTTAGACTATTAGGGTTTCGTAACCTAGGCTTCTATTGTCCAACTTTTGTTGTTCATTAGTCTCCCTTCCAGTCCATCCGTCTAAACTTTTCCTCAAATAAATGATAATCATTCTTATTCCAATTATTGACACATTAATATTTACTTCCATGCTCTTGTTATTTTGAATATTAAACTTGATGCTCATGAGGAAAAATAGACACATAAAGAAAGAAAAAAATGGAGAATAGGCGGTGGAAGAGAAAAAAACATCGCAATAATAACTAAATATTTTTACTAAAAAATACCCGACCGCGGTGCACTTTAAAAGTGCATAAAATCCGCCATTTTGTTTATTTTAAAGAACTTCATACACACTTGATGACACTCGCGCCATCAAGATGAATCTAATGATGTATCATTTATCAAAATCGGTTGTGCCGTTGAGTAGTTACGGGCGGACATAGGAACGGACATACATACATACATACAGGTCAAACACATAACCCTCCTTTGGGCTTCGCCGCAGTCGGGTAAAAATATAGGGATGTTTAGTATCAACTAAAAAAATAATGAGAAAACTAGATAGCGGTAAAGATGAGGCGATGCAAGGAAGGAACAGGCATAGGTAAAGATAAAGTCGCAATAGTCATAACCAGCACTAAAGTGAGTTCATCCTCGTATAAAAAGTATCAGTAAGCAAATTCACAATATTCAGCGGTAAGCGACTGACACAACAAAAATAAAATCAATGCAGAGTTCCACACGAAAGCTTCTATTATAATTAATATTACAACATTCAACCAAATCCTAGAAACTTTTTTTTATCAAACTCCATTTGCATGACAAAGGAAACTAAATTACTAATCTGGGTCCATTAACATGCCCTTTCATTTGAATAATAAGCGGCGTTTTGCTTTGATTACCTATGGCTGGAAATAATTACCTAGACAGGTAATAATTACTGTGTTTATAATAACCTAGGTAGGTAATAATTACATAACAACGAACCGACACAGCTGATTCAATGAGAGTTTATGACGGCTTAGAACTTTAAAACGGTCATCGTTTTAGGCTATTTTCTCTATGATTCAAGATGGTTCACGAAAGTCACGCGTCACGTTTCTGAAATTGACGTGACGTGACGTGAACGTCTTGAACGACGCTGCGCAGGCGCTGATAAGATATTGACGCTCGAAAGAATCTAGTGTGGGGTGACACTAAGAGTGAAAGATGCATTCGAAACATGATGAGACATTTTCGGCTATTTACAACGTGAGTGACATTTTGAATATAAAGGCATTTTAATTTGTTTTGGTATACGTAGGTATTATAGATTACTAGCATTTACCCGCGGCTACGCGCGCATTGGTCCCGTTACTGTCTCAAGAGAAATCTTTACCGGGATATAAAGTATCCTATGTTTCAATCCAGTACTTGGTCTACTTGCTTGCTGAATTTCAGGTCAATCCATTCAGTTGTTACACCGTTATTTAGTAACGCAAATCCAAACATCTTCACAAACTTTTACATTTATAATATTAGTCTAGTGTGATATAGCTTTCCTACACCAATACCAGGCATGTCTTACTCCGCGATTTTGTTTCGCGGTAATTATTATTATTCCTTGCCTTATGCATTAGGCAAGCTCAGGGCTTTGCCTATACCCGGCAGCGCCTGTGTGCGAAACCTATGAAGCCCAAAGGAGGGTTATCTGTTTGACCGGTATGTATGTATGTACGTAATTATGTATGTTACCCGACTGCAGCGAAGCCCAAAGGAGGGTTATGTGCTTGACCGGTATGTATGTAAGTATGTACCTAAGTATGTATGGTACCCGACTGCGGCGAAGCCCAAAGGAGGGTAATGTGTTTGACATGTATGTAAGTATGTATGACGACGTGTATCAAAACAGTTATATAGCGTCACGCAAATATTTTTTTTTAAGTACTTCTAATTCACTAGGAAATTCGAGCTTTAATAATAATTTTATTTTTGTCGACAACCCTAGCGGTGGGCATGGCAACCAGAAAGAACGCGCGTTATGAGTTAGATCAAGAAGGTAGGATTCGGCGCTTTTTTGTGACTCTATCGTGGGTTTTGTTAGACAGTGCGACTTCTGTACAAAGTACTATTACTTATTCTGTGCCAATACCTACTAGTGATTTTTTCACCGTGACTGCGCATAATGCACATGCAACAATATTAAACTGCGCAACCAAAATCATCAAGAGGACTCCAATCAAGCGATTAACGGAAGCGTGTCACTGCATCATTAAATGTATAATTCATAACTCGCCAAATTGCCTTTATTAACACGAATACGCGCACAATTCGGAAGCAATATCGGTACTAACGAATTCGATTTCTGTGTAGCTTTTAATAATGCGACCTTATTTGATTTAATCTGTGATTGCCAAATTCGATTTTAAATGAGCACGGTTAAAATGGTTTGTAATGTGTGAAATTGGATCTGTATTAAACGTTTAAAGCTAACTATTTTATTAAAATGATATTATTTATATATAAAACAAAGTCGGGTTAGTTACATGATTCATAAATCGAGAACGGGTGGACCGATTTTTATGATTTTTAATTTTTTGGCTTTTTCTCTGCCCCGAATAACATAATAACTATTAAAACATCTAAAAAGTTAAGCATTCTAAGGTGGAACGAAGTTTGCCAGGACAGCTAGTCTACGACCCAGGACCCGGCCTTGCTCCGGCTCAGCTAAGTTTCTTGCCGGAGTCTTCTTAGCTGGGCTAGGTTTAGCGAACCGGCAACTAAAACTCCCATTAGTTCCATTTACACACTCTACATAAGGACAGGTTGTTCAGCTTCAACCTTCCCGCTGATCCGCTGCTCACTTAGAGCAATCAGCGAAACTTCAAGGCCCTGGCCTAGCAACCTGGTTCGATCCCAGGCCCCCCGGCCCCCACCTAGTCCGACCCTCTCAAAGTGGTCCGGCGAAGCGACCTGGTTCGATCACAAGGAGCGCTACGGCCACCAGCTGGTCCGATTTTTGCAACATCCAGTAAGACTTGCAAGTTTGAGAGGCTTTAAAAAAGTACGTAGGTACTTAAGCACTACTTTGCAATGTGCGCGTCAAAAACGTGACGCATAAGTCACGCATCACTGCATTTTCGGTACGTCATCGTCTTTGAGCAGGCCTTGGTCGCAGCTTGAATTCGAAAGTAACTTTGTTTATTTACATAAAATTTGGTATATAATTTGACACTCTCACAAGGGTATAGAGTATACATAATTATCGTATTATGTATTCCACAAAAGAACCAAAAATAGCCTCACTTGGGATTCGATAAGGTTTCGTCTGCGAACCATCTAATTAACAGTTAGGTATAGGTAGTTTCACGAGAGTTGAGGTGAATGATTACACACACAGCCACAAGAAGTAGTCATTGCAAAAAAAGTGAATGAATGAAATGAATGAGTGAGTAAATAAACACAAGGCTATAGTTTAAACAAACTTTTTGGTCTATCTTGCAATTTACTGTTAAACCTGCTATCGGTACGAAAAAAATAACAGTAATATCAAAATCCCGCTGTCATTACATGACAGTGTTGTTGTGTGCGTGGCCTCAACTCTCGTGAAACTACCTATACTTACTTTTTTTTTTATATATCCTAATATCCTGTGATCTGTATATTATGTGGTCTGGTGTCTGTGTGTCTCTGGTTTATGTTTCCTCTCAAAGAGTTGACATAGTAATAACTCTTACAATGTGATAATTAATTATTTATAGAGCAATATTAAATATGCCTAATTATTTAATCTGTTTCAATATTTTACGTCAAAATGTGTTGAACGAAACAAATTAAGCCAGATACGTTGATAATTATGACATTGTAGACGAATAAAAGCTTCATAATTTACATTTAAATACTCCCTGAAAATAAAATACATTTCGCTAAAATATATTTTTAAACGGTCGAATGTGAACCGTGCTCGTCCGGTTTAAATCATTCATTACATTCACTCAGCCGGTCTCCCCTCGCTTCGTTACCATTCGTTCATTATCCAATAAACGGCTTACCCCTTGGGAACTGACATTATTCCCATGAATAGGTAGTTTGTACAGTCATCCTCGAAAGTAGTTCTTTATCCATATTTTCGAGACCTTGGAAAATTAAAAATGTTTTTAATCGAGACTATTACAAAAGTTATAATAATATGAACCAACTGATTGAAGAGTTATTTATAGGTATTTAATAAGACGGATAAAAATAAAAACAATACAGGGTAACTAAAACTAACTAAAATAAACTAAAACTACTTACATTAAAACTAAAATAAATCTAAAAATGACCCCTGCGACAGGTACCGAAGATCCAGGGAGGAAATGCTGCCAAGCAACTGTGAGGCTGATGCGTTGAGCGAGGAAGCTGCCAGCTCTTCGGCCTCTCGTAGTGTCTCTGAGTCTTTTTTTTAGGGTTCCGTACCAAAATAGTAAATAACCACATTTTTACTAAAAAACCCGACCGCGGTGCACTTTGAAACTGCGTAAAATCCGCCATTTATTTTAACTAACTTCATACCCAGTGACACTCGCACCATCAAGACGAATCTAATGATGTATTATTTATCAAAATCGGATGTGCCGTTGAGTAGTTACGAGCGGACACAGGAACGGACATACATACATACATACATACAGGTCAAACACATAACTCTCCTTTGGGCTTCGCCGCAGTCGGGTAAAAAGGAACCCTCATGGTGCGACTCTGTCTGTCTGTCCGTCTGTCACAGTCAGATGTCTCAAGATCTACTGATGCTATCAACTTTAAATTTGGAATAGTGTTTAAAATCGCTAACCCGAGCCTTTGGACAGAAAAATATCTTATACCTTTTTTACTTTTTTTAAAGGGGACCGAAATGGCATGGCATGTCGAAAATTAAAAGTAGAGCTATTATATCGAGTAGAATATCAAAAGAAAGGGCTTAATGTGTAGATTCCAAAAGAGTTTTTTTTCTTAGACTTGTAGTTTTCGATTTAAAACAAAAAACGTTAAAAAAATACCATTCTCCCCCAATTATCTCCGAAGTTACTGATCAGAAAAATCTGTAATAATTAGGTACCTATTATTAATATCATCCTAAATATAATACTTGTATTGTATTGTATTGTATTGTATAACAGGAAAAATAAAACGGTTTTCTTAACTTGCAGCGTTTTTTTAGAAATTCGCAAAAATTGTAAGACAAACTTATTTGCTCCTACTAAACTAATCGCGATATATGTCGATGTATGGGGACAACAGTTTTTCAAGAGCAAAGTTAAGTTTGTCCCACAATACAGTTTATCTTGAATTATCCACGCATCTGGGTCGATTGCAGAAAAAATTTAATACTTTTTATTTTTTGTCAGATCATGATCAGAATCATGCTGTGTCTTATACCATCATGTCTTATGAATCATGAGCACTTTTCATTTATGAAATAAAAAAGCTGTCCAAAATGTCCAAAATTTTCGTACAAATTTTGAATCTCAGTTTCGTTACGCCCAAACTATATATAGGGGAAAATAGTAACGAAATTTTTTATCAGTTTTGTCCGACTTCCAATGAACCTATTTTTATAAGAATTTCACGAGAGACTATGAAACAAACCGACAATATCCAAATCGCTATATGTATGTGCGCCTTAAATATTTGAAGAGTTCCCTCGATTTCTCGAAGATTCCATGATCAGATCCTGATTTGGTTGCAAAAAGGACCACTTCGGGGGTAAACCCTTTAAAAAAATTCAAATCGTTTCAGCCGTCTTTAATAATCGCGTAACAAACATATAAAAATATACAGACGAATCGATAACCGTTTTTCTTTTGAAAGTCGGTTAAAAAGTACCACTATAACCATAAAAACACCACAACTATTCAGGTCCAGAACGGCCAAACCAAAAGTTCGAATCGTAACAAAATTCCTCTTCCATTGCCCGCAAGCGCAAACCAATAACATTTTATAGAGTTCAATTTTCCTAAGTGCATTACTGGAATTATGACATCCCGGGATGTACCATAACTTGGGCCTGGACGTGGGTATGCCGAAGGGTAGTTTATAGGAAACGATTCGAGAGGATTTCGTTTTTTGAAATGTGGGGTCAGTGTGGAGTTTTAGGCATTGAAAGATATTTCATGACGACGTGAGAAAAAGTAGAACCAAATTTTTAAGATAAAAAAGGCCTATCTTAATACGAATGACTTATGGCTGTATAGTTCTCGCCAAATGCAATGCCTCGAAACGTACATTTTTTTAATGTCCCCACGTTGTTTATTTTACTATAGCAACTGTTCCTTCATAAGAAATTTTACAATACCTACCTACATTAGTACTTGGGCGAAGAGTTGTCGATAGTCCTTTTAACTTAAGAACTGCGTACACTTGGATCTTCAAATAAAACAGTTGGACAAAAATCGTCCAGACTAATATTTTTGCCACATTCCTATACGAGTATATATTTGAAAAAATACGTAATAATATGAGTATGGCACCAGTATGAATGGTGTTCCATAGTCCGGTTTAAAACTAGTCTCAGGTTAATTATATAATTTTATACGGTATAATATAAGGATATCCGGTGACATTTAATGACACTGTGTGAACTGGACTACCTCAAATACATATTGAAGCTCATTTAGAATAGAAGAATATCCCGACCTAGGCAAGTTCAATCTCGGGAAAAACATACCTAATTTATTTATCGCGAATCTAAACTGTCATGAAAAACCGTACCTAACTAAGGTAAATCACTTTTATCGGTAGACACTTTATACCAAAAGAAATAACCAACCTCGCATTTACAAACTCTGAGAAACCCGCCAACTTGCCATAAATAATTCGACAGATCTGCCAGCGACGTCTTACAAAAACATACGTCCAAACTTTGGCCAACGAAAAAATCTGTTTTCACAAGAAAATTCCCAGAAAATATACCGAACTGGACATATTTTATTTATATTATCCCTCCATGAAAGCGTGACATTCAGCCGACCTCATTCGTAACAGAAACAATAGCGCGACTTAATAAAAAAAGCAAAAAATCTTTGCTTATGACAGATCCCACCCCACATAAATTAAGCTTGAATAAACAGTACACTTATTTCGACCGAAAACCGTCTGGCTTATTGCCCTGCTAAGGAACCTCTTTTCAGAGAAAACGGATCTCTAAACCTTTGCAATAAGGGCTATTTATGCGTGCATGGGTTCCCTTGCTAATCCCAAATGACTAATCTTGGTGCTCTCCCGCTTTTCGCAGATGTCGATCGATTTATCTTGCTTCGAGTTATTTGGCTGTTGACCGGCCATGGTAACGCCACAGTATAAGCATATACAGTCGGCTGACAAAGACGTTTAGGCAGAACAATCGTACAGTGAGATACGAGTGAGGTGAGCTCGAGTTGCATTCATCGTCGTGCTTCTTAGAAATATTGAAGGGAGTCGCTACAGTACATTTTTCCGATACAAAACCGCCTGCCTTTTTTGTACACTAACTTATACACACCTACATAAAAAAATCAGCTGTCACTATACGACACTGGCACATAGCGAATGAAACATTTCACTTACAATTACACAACCACAAAATTAAATAATGGACCAATTTTGATAAGGTTGGTAGACGGTTTTTTTGCAGAGCGGAACGTCTCCCTTTGAAGTCCGCGGTGCTCTAAGCTATGCTTAGTAATTCAAAACATAATTTTCAGAGCATGCGTAACATTTTGATGTCCCAGGCGTGTCATGAAATATTATTGGTGTTGGTCAACTGTACATTCTTGCTCTGTGGTAACGGAGTGATTGAGCGGTCCAGGCTTTCCGCTGGAGTTTATTGAAGATTTTGCACGTAAAATACTGTATTCAAGTACCATCCGTGACAGAAGTTCTAAATTTATTCGGTAGATATTTTCAGATTTGCCTAATAAAATTCTGATTTATGTGTACGTCATGAAGGACCTCCTTCATGACGCTATACTTATTGAAGGGTCAGTTACAGAAAGTGTTTCTGATCTAAGTGGCATATACAGCTAAAATGTAGATTTCCCTGCCGTCGTCGGTGTTGTACCCGAAAAATTATTTACCGAAAATTTTAAAGACCAGAGTACGTGGGCATCTACTGGTCCCATCAAGGCTTACCAACATGAGTGAATGGATTCAAGAGCAAGTCCATTTAAAGCAAACAAGGCAAGAATTTACAGTTCGCAAAAATACTCCTAGTGTAACATAAGCCTAACTCACTCTCTGGTTATTTGTCTGTCTTTTGAAAGCAAATCTACAATTTGAGACTTTCTATATTACCGCCCGTGAGTTGCATATGATTTAACGTTTTCCCTAGCCCAGGAAAATTGGTTTTTCTCTCCACGTAACCATAGCGGACAGAAAAAGTGACAAAAAATATTCACATGCATCCGACTTTATCAAAGTCGATTTTCTAGAATAAACGTACGAGAAAAAAACAGAGCTATTACCTTTCAGAGAACTAGTTTGAAACTGCCAGCAATTTACTGTTTCATCCATCGACATTTCATTTTATTGTTCCACAAACAATGCCGTGAACGATATCGCTCGAACAGTAAAGCAACATAACGAGCGATTTTATCTTCGCCCAGCAATTCCACTAATGTAGCATTTAGATTAAAATGGAACCCTATATTTACTCTATACTCTTTGGCATGGATGTCTGGAGCCATATATGAACAGCTACTATATGAAAGAAACATGATGTTTATTTTTTCCCGACTGCGGCGAAGCCCAAAGGAGGGTTATGTGTTTGACCTGTATGTATGTATGTATGTCCGTTCCTGTGTCCGCTCGCAACTACTCAACGGCACATCCGATTTTGATAAATGATACATCATTAGATTCGTCTTGATGGTGCGAGTGTCACTGGTTATGAAGTTTGTTAAAATAAACAAAATGGCGGATTTTATGCAGTTTCAAAGTGCACCGCGGTCGGGTTTTTTTTAGTAAAAATGTGGTTATTAGTTTTTTTATTGCGGGTAAATTACCCCACATTTCAAGTTTAGTTTAGGTTAAAACCTATTAAAACCTATTACAAAGTAAAAGATGGATAGACGTCTAGCTAAAAGATATGCAACATCGTTCTTGTGTAACCAGGTCTCATACATAAAAATATAACGTAATACAGCTAGCGGCAACTAAGTCTAGTGGTGAAAAAAATGTGGAGGGGATTAGGGCATGCAGCACCGGGATATTTTAGTATGGCAGTACCGGGAATTCCAGCAGCAGCCAAGTTCACCGCCAAACTTAGTTGCCGCGAGCTATCCCAAGTTATTTTTCATCACACTTGCTCGAAAATGGTGTCATTACACGTAGGTTCTGCGGGCCGTAAATGACCTATTACGCCCTAGGGCGTAATGGTTTTCTTTTTAAATTTGAAACGATGGTTTTGTGTTACTCTTATTTGTCGTGTTCAAAGGAAATGCTAATTTACTTTTTTAACTTTTATCACTGAAATATTTATTTAAAGAGAACTGTTATTGCAAATACATATAAACACATATTTCTGTTACATTAATTTAATGTTTAAATAGTGTATTTCAGTATTTTGCAAATATAAAATCAACCGTTTTAGGTCTTTACCGTTATGGGTTCCGAACGTGTCTTGACTTTTGCATTGTCTATGGATATGTCACTGTCAGTTTTACAATTTTATTTAGGTTAAGTAAGGTTATTTTAATTAGATTTCCTCACAAGTGTGATGAAAAACATTGTGTGTGCCACGGGCGGTAAAGGAATTACAAACTCGTGTTATTAAAGCCCTCGACTTCGTCTCGGCCTTGTAACAAACACTCGTTTGTAATTCCTTACTTACCGCCCTTGATACACAATGTACTATTAATTGTTAACTTCGGCACATATTAGTGGTCTGACTACATTATTTACAAGAATTCTTTCACGTTTGATATTACTCTATTAAGCACGAAATATCTGACTTCTCAACCTCTGTAGCAATATAAATGCACTATTGTATAAATAAGACAGCGTGATAACTGTTTACAATGCTTTACAAATGCTTGTGTCCTCGAAGAGTCCTATCACACCCGACTAAATCCGAGAGAACGTTGGTCGAGCGATTTGTACGACCGATTGCGTTTCACGGGATTGGTATTGTTTGACTTGGAAACAAGCAGGCTTATCACTCAAAGGGCATTTAGTTCAAAGCTAGCATTATGACATTTTAAGCTCTTCGACAGGTAGACCGTAGAAATCGACGCGTTAACACTTTCGTGTACGGTAAATTCAGTTAAGCGTGTTTCGTTTAATTCGAACTTGTTACAATGGGAGTGGGGGTACATTAAGTAATAAAAAATAAGATAAAACTAAACTAGGTATACAATTGACAGAACCTAAACTAAAACTAAGTTATGTCCCCCAGATCGGGCCTCATCGGAAGTCTCCCCATTACGCTGGCTGCGTTCGTGGTTTTTTTTATACGATAGGTTATGTTTTTAGGCAGGTGAAATGTATTATTATATTCAAAATGTTGTTATTTCACCATGCAAAATAATAGTATTTTCAAACTTACGTTACGTTTACGTTATATTTTTTGAAAATTTAACACAAACGTAACGAAAGTATTTTATGTTTTTAGCCACTAAAAACTTAATTATATTTTATAATATGTATTTTAATAGCTACACTGGGAAAAAAAAGGGTCGATTTATCGGCTATCCACAGCCGTGTAAACCCGGTACTGCAGTTGCAGCCGTGTCAAAACGGTAAAGTCAGCCGTGTGACGCTGAAACGGCTACGGTGGACACACGGTTAAATTTGCACACGGTACTGCAGTTTTAGTCAATTGTCAACACGGCTATGAGCATACACGGCTAGATTTGCACACGGTACTGCAGTTGCAGCCGTGTCAATTTGTCAGCCGTGTCGATTTTTCAACACGGCTATGAGCATACACGGTTAGATTTGCACACGGTACTGCAGTTGCAGCCGTGTCAATTTGTCAGCCGTGTCAATATATCAGCCGTGTCCATTTTTCAACACGGCTATAATTAGACACGGCTAGATTTGCACCCGGTACTGCAGTTGCAGCCGTGTCAATTTGTTAGCCGTGTCCATTTTTCAACACGGCTATAATTAGACACGGCTAGATTTGCACCCGGTACTGCGGTTGCAGCCGTTTCAGTTTGTTGACACGGCCAATTATCGGACACGGCTAGATCAGACACACGGTTACGGCCAAAATGGCTAGAGTAGCCGTGTGAAACGGCTGCCTCATCCATATCGACACGGCTAGTTCAACCGTTTTCCTACGAAATGACACCGTTGGTTAAGCCGTGTGACGCGGTCTGATGTGGACGTGTGAACGGCTGCCTGGGCCATGTCAACACGGCTGTTCCAGCCGTCTTCCTACGTTATAACACGGTTAGTTGAGCCGTGTGACTCGGTTTGAAGTAGCCGTCTAAAACGGCTGCCTGAGCCATGTCAACACGGCTGTTCCAGCCGTCTTCTTACGCTATAACACGGTTAGTTGAGCCGTGTGACTCGGTTTGAAGTAGCCGTCTAAAACGGCTGCCTGAGCCATGTCAACACGGCTGTTCCAGCCGTCTTCCTACGTTATAACACGGTTAGTTGAGCCGTGTGACTCGGTTTGAAGTAGCCGTCTAAAACGGCTGCCTGAGCCATGTCAACACGGCTGTTCCAGCCGTCTTCCTACGTTATAACACGGTTAGTTGAGCCGTGTGACTCGGTTTGAAGTAGCCGTGTAAAATGGCTGCCTGAACCATCTCAACACGGCTATCCCAGCCGTCTCCCTACGTCCCTACACAGCTGGCGCAGCCGTGTGACGCGGTCTGAAGTGGCCGTGTAAAACGGTCGCCTCAGCCACGTCAACACGGCTATCCCAGCCGTCTCCCTACATCCCTACACAGCTGGCGCAGCCGTGTGACGCGGTCTGAAGTGGCCGTGTAAAACGGTCGCCTCAGCCACGTCAACACGGCTATCCCAGCCGTCTCCCTACGTCCCTACACAGCTGGCGCAGCCGTGTGACGCGGTCTGAAGTGGCCGTGTAAAACGGTCGCCTCAGCCACGTCAACACGGCTATCCCAGCCGTCTCCCTACGTCCCTACACAGCTGGCGCAGCCGTGTGACGCGGTCTGAAGTGGCCGTGTAAAACGGTCGCCTCAGCCACGTCAACACGGCTATCCCAGCCGTCTCCCTACGTCCCTACACAGCTGGCGCAGCCGTGTGACGCGGTCTGAAGTGGCCGTGTAAAACGGTCGCCTCAGCCACGTCAACACGGCTATCCCAGCCGTCTCCCTACGTCCCTTCACAGCTGGCGCAGCCGTGTGACGCGGTCTGAAGTGGCCGTGTAAAACGGTCGCCTCAGCCACGTCAACACGGCTATGCCAGCCGTCTTCCCAAGTCCCTTCACAGCTGGCGCAGCCGTGTGACGCGGTCTGAAGTGGCCGTGTAAAACGGTCGCCTCAGCCACGTCAACACGGCTATGCCAGCCGTCTTCCCAAGTCCCTATACAGCTGGTGGAGCCGTGTGACGCGGCTGAGGCAACCGTTTTGCACGGCTACCGCATACCACGTCACATGGCTCCGCCATCTGCGCATGGACGTAGGAGCACGGCTATCCCAGCCATCCCTTTACGTCCCTACGTAGCTGGCGGAGCCGCGTAACGCGGTTGAGGTCTCCGTTTTTTGCAAAACAGTGGTCTCAGCTGCATCAATATGGCTACTTATACGTATGCCCTTTTTTATGCGCACAACATAAGAAAATGGCAATAATAAGTAGCCGACACTGACACGAATGTCTCAGGTTCACCAGCTGTATACCACAAAGGTAGAAGAGGCAGATATACTTGAACACCTGCGAAAGAAAGCTGCAGTTGAATTATACAAGATAAACACTAAAACTACCTAAAAGAATACAGGAAATCTCTTAAAATTACTTACTTTTCTATAAAGGGTATGGTAAAGAATGATGTGATTAGTAAATAATTAATAACATTAAGTTTAAGAAACTGTTCATTTATTTTTCATAATTACTTAAATGTTTTTAAATTTACACACAACAAATTGTTGACAATTTCAAATTATAACATATTTCCTATACACAAAAAGATTTAGTGAGCATTTAATCAAATGAAACTGGGTAGTAGAGGATCTTGTCTATTTGAATCACCCCTTTGTTATGCGGGCCCACACGCTTGCCAAGCCTTGGCAACCTTGCCGGACGCTGTAATACGTAAGAGTTAATAAAGGACGTCCTGCAGGTTTTCCAAAGCTTGACTAGCGTCTAGGCCAGCATAACTTTATGTCCTACGAATTTGGAGACAATAAATAATACAAGGAGCTCATGGCCCATCAATAATTCCCATCTAATTAATGGGCCATGAGCAGACTCCTAGGAATCCGCGGGGTAAAATTGTTAGACAAGTAGGGAGTTCATATATCGATAAACTCGACTATCGATGCTAGATCTATATACTAGTGATCAATCAAGGGTTTGCTTGTAAAAATATGTTTGTATTAAGAGTAAAAAAAAAATTATAACAACTCAATACTCTTCTTCGTTATTAAAAACAATTTTATAATTTTACTCATCCCAATTTTTTTCTTCGTGAATAGACGAGGTAGTATAGATTACTTTATGAAATTTTGTTAAGCCTCTATAACCTCCACAGAAATTAAAAAGCCATTTAGCTACCTGAAAAGGATTTATCAGCCAAGAAACGCTTAATATGGAAAAAATTCCAGTCGCTTACTTTAACAATAGCAAATGGGACATTCACGAAGAAAAAAATTGGGATGAGTAAAATTATAAAATTGTTTTTAAAAACGAGAATTATTTATTTTTTAATCTTAATAAAAATAAAAACAAGAAAACCCTTGAGTGATCAGTATATAGAACTAGCACCTATAGTTGAGTTTATCGATATAGGAACTCCCTACTTGTCAAAAAATGTTGCCCCGCGGATTCCTATGCCGGTTCTCTAAAGTACTAACCGAGGATGATACTAATATGAGAGGAATTGACAATCGCTTGATCGATCACAGGAACTATTTGAAACTATCCTGGGGCCTTATTGCTTAACGCCATACCAAGACAGTCCCAAGAATGACAGTCCAGTTATAGAATGTATGCATTTTGACATCTTACTTGTCAAAAAGAACCCAACATTGATAACGATTTGATGTTGATTGCGTTAGAGAATAAGGCCCCTGGTAGTGAACAATATTAATAACATTCCCAATGGGATATTTAACAAACATAATATGTAGAGAGGGATCGCCTCAGCGGCAATTTTACAAACATAATACTTTGTATTTTTGTACTTTTGTTAAAACAACATTGACTTATTAATTTTAATTGGCAGTTCTACGTTTCGTATGTAAAGGCGAACTTTATTCCTTTAAGGAATCTATTTGTAGGCCGTTAAGGTTCAAAAGTGGTAGTACAATGTTCGTCGACAATACTACGAGACAATTACAGTAAAATGCAAGTTTTTAATATACATTCTAACATTAAATACCTTAATACACATAAATAAGAACAGTCGCTCATACTCCTAACTGACCATTCAAAAATAGTCAGTTAAGAGTGTGGGCCACTGTATTTGTAATATTATCACTGTTAAAATTATCGATATTTGTTACTTTTCTTTCCTTAAATCAAGCACACGAATCATGTTCCTAATAGGGTCGTTCGTGTACATTTTGCGGCCACCTATTTTTCAAGGGCCGACTATAAAAATATCTCATGACTAGACGTATGACATGCAAACAATTATGTTAAGGGTCACTGTCACCTGCTAGTATATTATGTATGAGCTGATAATTATGACAAAACTGAATGAAATTACTATACGTATACAGGGTGGGAGGGACTATACCGACATACTTTAACTATAGATTCTGACAACTATTAGGAGTAAAAAAAGTTATGTGATGTATAGTCGAAAAACGGTTACTTTCAGAGATATTCATTAATTTTCAAATGAAAACTCCCAAGTGTGTAACAAGCCCTAATAAATGTGACTAAGATAGTTTTACTATTTTTTTTAAATCCTTTAATTAAACAGCAATTAACCTTCGCAGTATTTGATGGTAAGCGACTAGGAGGCCAAAAAATTTACCTTTCGTTTCCATTTTAGCTTTATTTTTCTTTTTGATAACTTTTCCTCCAGTAAGGACATGTTTATAACGAGGGGCTGAATTTACTGATTTATTTTGTTCCATAAGACTATTAATGTAAAATGACAAAATTCGACTCATGTTGATATAACATTATTTACTCGTCACACCACCAGGAATTCATGGCTAAAGTATATCGGTATAGTCCCTCCCATCCTGTATAAAATTGTGATTAAAAACTGTACACTTTAGTTGAAGTTGACATAAAATACCCTGGCTTATGAAATACACTTTGAATAAGCATACAACCCTCCGGGGATGTAAATAGCGAAACACAATTTAAACCGGTTATTTAAAACCGGTAGTAAGAATACCGGTAACGATCCCGTGTCCGTCAAGATAGCGTACACCGTAAAGATATTCAGAATCTGATGTAGCCAATAAATAGTACACAAATAGTACCGACGAAATACCTAGGTGAAAAAAATAGTACCCTTAAACTTTCCGAAATATAATGTTCACGGTGTACGCTACCGGGCCGTCAAACTGGCGTACACCGCTTGTATCTCTGGAACGGCTTTGTTTTCGGGAATGTTTTAAATGTCAAAAAATAGTACCCAAATAGTACCCAGGGCCCTAAAATTTTACTTCTCTAGCTATCGTATAAGCCGAGATATTCCATGCCTTGACGGTGTACAAAATTTCGCAGCGTCAAGCTGGCGTACCCGGAAATTTCATAAAGAAAGACTTAAAATTCCGAAATGAGGTATATACCATCCGCCTCTACGCGGCCTCATGGGAAATTATATGACAGGTACATAACAAAATAATTTAAATGTGAATATTTATAAATATTTATTTTTATAAGTTTGACGTGTCTAGAGATGTGCCATTCCCGGGAATATTCCCCGTTTGTATGGGGAATATTCCCCATACAAGTGGGGAATATTCCCGCGAACGGCCCATCTCTAGACGTGTCCGTGTGTCTGTGTGTGTCTGTCTGTCTGTGGCATCGTAGCTCAAGTGCAATCAGTGCAATTATGTATGTACTGAATGATTTAATCCAAATCTTACTCTTATTTAATGTTCGGATGAAGATAAGGCAAAAGGCAGGCTATTTAGCGGGAGACCAGAGGATTAGCAAACAAAAAGACCTCATCCATCGCTACGGCAAAGACATCTGATGATTCAGAGGAAATTGTTACAGGGCGACGTGGCCTTAAAAGGAAACAATCACAGCAGCCATTACAGGACGAAGAAGTTGATCAGGACTATAATTTAGAAGGTAGGTAACAACAGTTCATATAAAATGTTCGTGTATCTTTTCTAGTTTTGCCATTAAGTCTGTGTTTATGAATAAAGGGGTAATTATTTCCAGTCACTTCGCAAGCGGTACTTAATGACCGTTTCAGCCGCACAGTACATGAAAAAGTTTCCTTTGCTTTCTTTGACGAGCGTTGGTCCACACCTGGTAAGTGATTTGCACATTTGTGATTCATATGAGTGTTTTAATCTTGATATCAATTTTTTACAAGCTTTTATTTAACTTGCACAATATGTACATTACAAACATTTGAATATTTACTAACAATTTTTCGACCACTTGGAATATCTTATGGAAACGGTAGGTATCTTATGGCCGTTTCTAGTTACTGAGGTGAGGTAACTCCTTATTTGTTATAAAATCAATGGTCAATCTATATATATAAAAGAAGATGTCCTGACTGACTGACTGACTGACTGACTTACTGGCTCATCAACGCACAGCCGAAACTACTAAAGCTAGGAACTTGAAATTTTCACAGTAGGGTGGTTGTATAACGTAAGTAAGGGATAAGAAAGGATTTTTCGAAATTAATCCCAAAAGGGGGTTAAAAGGGGGTTGAAAGTTTATATGGGGACCACACGATTTTTAAAGTAGGAGATCTGAAACTTCGAACATGGACTCTTCATTATAAGTTGAAAAAAGTAATTTCACCGTTTTTCGAATTTCATCCCTAAAAGGGGTTAAACGGGGGTTGAAACTTTGTATAGGGACCAATCGATTTTTAAAGTTGGAGATCTGAGACTTCGGACATAGACCCTTCAATATGAGAACAGGAAATTTATTTCACGGTTCTTCGAAATTCATCCCCAAATGGGGTTAAAGGGGGGTTGAAACTTTGTATAGGCACCAAACGATTCTTGAAGTTAGAGATCTGAGAGTTCGCACATAGATCCTTCAATATGAGTAGAGAAAAGTAATTTCACCTTTTTTCGAAATTCATTCCTAAAAGGGGTAATACGGGGGTTGAAACTTTGTAAGGGGACCAAACGATTTTTAAAGTTGGAGATCTGAGAGTTCGCACATATACCCTTCAATATTAGTACAGGAAAGTGATTTCGCAGTTTTTTGAAATTCATCCCCGAAAGGGGTTAAATGGGGGTTGAAACTTTGTAGGGAGGAACCAAACGATTTTTGAAGTAGGAGATCTGAGACTACGCACATAGACTCTTCAATATAAGTTGAGAAAAGACATTTCACCATTTTTTGAAACTCACCCCCAGAACGGGTTAAATGGGAGTTGAAACTTTCTATAGGGACCAAGCGATTTTTAAAGTAGGAGATCTGAAACTTCGCAGATAGACTCTTCAATATAAGTTGAGAAAAGTTATTACACCGTTTTTTGAAATTCAGCCCCAAAAGGGGTTAAATGGAAGTTGAAACTTTGTATAGGGACCAAATGATTTTTAAAGTAGCAGATCTGAGACTTCGCACATAGACTCTCCAATATAAGTCGAGAAAAGTCGTTTCACCGTTTTTTGAAACTCACCCCCAGAACGGGTTAAATGGGGGTTGAAACTTTCTATAGGGACCAAGCGATTTTTAAAGTAGGAGATCTGAGACTTCGCACATAGACTCTTCAATATAAAGTGAGAAAAGTCATTTCACCGTTTTTTGAAATTCACCCCCAAAAGGGTTTAAATGGGGGTTGAAAGTTTATATAGGGACTAAACTATTTTTGAAGTAAGCGATTTAAGACTTCGTACCTACATAGACTTTTCAATAAGAGTGAGGGAAGCTAATTTCATCGTTTCTCGAAATTCATTTCTAAAATGGGTATAACGGGGGTTGAAATTTTGTATACGGACCATACGATTTTTGAAGTAGGAAATCTAAAACTGTTTGAACTGAATAGAACTGAAATGATTTTAACATTTATTAAAGTTTATGTCCAAAACGAAATGCCTAATTATAATTTACACCGCAGACGAAGTCGCGGGCATTAGCTAGTTTGGTATAAAGCGTTTCTTACAAGGCAAACAAAAAGCATTTTGTGTCTATGGTGAGCATAGCAAAGAAATAAACGCAGAACATAGGTAAATGGTGTAATTAAAATACATCAATTTAAGCATAAGGTTTTTATTTTTGTATTTCACCAAAATTAACTTGTGTATTTTTGCTTCACAGATAAACATTGACTTCACAAATCTCAATTATAATATTAGTCCTTCCGCTGTACACAGGGATCGCTGTACCTGGGATCCCATCATCAGATCCTGACTTGGTGTCAGGATCTGATGATGGGATCCCAGGGAAATTGAGGGCAACCCTCAAATTTTATAGACACTTATTACGTGTGTCATATTATAACATATTTTCTAGTTATTTATTTATAATTTTTATGTATTTTGTAGACATTCGCTTGATTAATTAACATTTAATTCTATTTTTCAGATACTGAGTTGCAAAAGCTAACTGCAGTACTTCTTTTACTGCCATTTGCAATCGTCGGAGGAAAAACCGGTGTTCGAACTAAAGCCTCGCGGTTCGACGCAGCTATCCGCTTCATTTTCGTTGCCAATAGCAAGCAAGGGTTTCGATAGTGTTTGGAGCTTTGCGGAAGCTCTATTTTCTATCAGATCTGAGTTTTGTCTTAACCCTGTATACAGCGCTGAAGGAGTAATATTATAATTGAGATTTGTGAAGTCAATATTTATCTGTGAAGCAAAAATACACAAGTTAATTTTGGTGAAATACAAAAATAAAAACCTTATGCTTAAATTGATGTATTTTAATTACACCATTTATGTTCTGCGTTTATTTCTTTGCTATGCTCACCATAGACACAAAATGCTTTTTGTTTGCCTTGTAAGAAACGCTTTATACCAAATTGACCATTGATTTTATAACAAATAAGGGGTTACCTCACCTCAGTAACCAGAAACGGCCATAAGATACCTACCGTTTCCATAAGATATTCCAAGTGGTCGAAAAATTGGTGTGCGTGTGAATTGAGTGAGCACCCTTCTGAAATAAAAAAAAACATCCTGTTCATTTAGTTAAAGTTCTAAAACAATTGTAAAACTAATCTCTGTATTTGTAAAAAGATAAATCAAAAGATACAGCCTTTAACGTGCGCTCACTCAGTTCTCACAAACTACCAACGAAATAAGGGAATGTATTCATTTAACATATAATATTCATATACGAATCTTTAGTAAAACCTATGCTAACTTACCTTTATAATTTGTAGATCACCTAGTAACGTATTTAAGATTTTACAAATAATTTCTTATCCTCACTCAATCCGCACACTTTCGAACACCCGATTTCTGATGAAAAAACTGAAGATTTAAACTGTGTGTGTTGTATCAATCAAAACAATTGTTTACTTTAAAATTTAATTCATGGATATGACCATAATATAATGAAGTGTGGTCAACCTAATCGATCTACTTACATTAGAAAAATTGCAATTGAATATCTTTAAAAACAGACAACGAATATAAAATATTAGATGGTGGATATTGAGTAAAAATTTTTACTAAAAGTTAAAGTAATTTATAGTTTATGTAATACTACAAATATTGAGATATTTACATTTTTAACTTACTTGTAACGTGTGGACTGAGTGAGCATTCACAAAAAATTATTATCCAAAAACCTGCCACGTTAGTGGTTCGTTTTGTATTTTACAAATTCCCACATTAATTTTACTAAAATATACACATATATAGCAGTTTAAATCTTCAGATTTTTCATCAGAAATCGGGTTTTCCAAAGTGTGCGGATTGAGTGAGCATAAGAAATTATTTGTAAAATCTTAATTACGTTACTAGGTGATCTACAAATTATAAAGGTAGGGGAGACCGGGTATGGTTGTCGCACGGGTTGGTTGTCACAGCACTCACAGCAGCCATTAAATAACACGAAACGAAGGAATAAGTGCATCGATTGGTGAAGTAGGGAAGGAGGGGAAGCTCTTGCGATCTTTGAACACCGAGCAATGCAATTATTCCTTCGTTTCGTATTATTTAATGGCTGCTGTGACAACCAACCCGTGAGACAACCATACCCGGTCTCCCCTAAGTTAGCATAGGTTTTACTAAAGATTCGTATATAAATATTATATGTTAAATGAATACATTCCCTGATTTCGTTGGTAGTTTGTGAGAACTGAGTGAGCGCACGTTAAAGGCTGTATCTTTTCATTTATCTTTTTACAAATACAGAGATTAGTTTTACAATTGTTTTAGAACTTTTACTAAATGAACAGGATGTTTCATTTTCTACGATAGCTAGAGGAGTGAAATTTTAGGGCCCTAGGGTACTATTTGGGTACTATTTTTTGATATATAAAACATTCCCGAAACCAAAGCCGTTCCAGAGGTACAAGCGGTGTACGCCTGCTTGACGGCTCGGTAGCGTACACCGTGAACAGGCCTTATATTTCGGAAAGTTTAAGGGTACTATTTTTTTCACCTAGGTATTTCGTCGGTACTATTTGGGTACTATTTATTGGCTACATCATATACATTTCCCTCGAAGCCATCAACTTTGATGTGGACACCTTCTTCGGCAAGAAAATTTATTTCATCAATTACAATTTTAAATATTGAGTTACCAAACTCTGTGCGATCATCTGAATGAAAAAGGTACAACAACAATATATATTTCAACTGAGAAGCCAAGCGAGGAGGGAGTGAAGGAAGAGATATATACATCCCGCCAAGTTTATGAATACCAGCATGAGATCCTAAAGCATTTCCGGTCTCGAAATCATCGAAATATATGTGATAAGGGTACACTTTACTATCAGCGCCTAGGGAATGTTGGGACTCTGTCTCCATCCAGACAGGAGACTGAGTAAAGTGCTTTATGCAGGGTGACGTATGGCAGCGTTAAACATACACATCCATTTCTGACATCAACCCTGGAATTGAGAGCAACCGCTGAAGAACTCTGCGTAGTGGGATGAACTGACCAACAACCGGAATACTGCGAGGTGGAAGGTGACGTCCCACTACTTCATTTCGAACCCCTAGAAAAATATCTTGAGGGGGAATATAAGAACCCAAGCTGGTGAAGTATTGCTCTCGCTTGTAAATCGACTGAAGTGGCTCTATAACTGCATCTAATGGTTGACGTAGCTGTTCTATATATGATGAGACATGTTCACAGACTACATCGCCCGCTGATGTGGAAAGCTCTTTGCTCATTAATTCTAAAGCTACATCCACGAGGTCTCTGTTGAAACAGCGAAAAGCGTCTACAAAACTCTGGACAGTTTTAAAGGACAAGCCAGTGTTAGTGTGAAAAGAACTGATCAATAATCCTAATTGTTGCTGCAAAAATTTTGACGCATTTTGTGATTCTGTTGATGGTTGCATAACTTGTTGAGAAGAGGTGTCACTAAAAACGGATGTAGCCATTTTCTCAGGGGTTCTAAATATGTTACCTGCAGTCATTACTCCACTGCTGGGACAAGGTAAATTTAAGCCCTTAACAGGAGTCGACTCATACGAAGGGATTGATTTACACGGAGACACAAGAGCAGAGGGTGGAGCGTGGTGGTGCAGGACATGACGCTTCCATGTGTATACATCAGAAAACCAGCGTGAACACATTCCACACCTAAAACCTCCCCAACCTTCGACATCACTGTACTTCGGACAACCCACTGTATTATGGGAAAACAGCAAACACAGATCATGGAAACATTTTTTACAGTAATAGCAAGTGAGCATCTTGAATTAGTTATTATTGATAATTTTCATTTCAGATAATTCAGTCAAAGGGAGTCTCCAGATTCTTGAGAAAAAGATTCTATTGTTTCTAGAGAGGAAGGAATCTCGCTAGACTCTTGAGAGGGAATCTCTCTAGTCTCTTGAGAGGTAATCTCTCTAGTCTCTTGAGAGGTAATCTCTCTAGTCTCTTGAGAGGTAATCTCTCTAATCTCTTGTGAAGAAGAGTTTCCGGTATCTTGTAAGCCAGGGTATTTACTTTCATTTAGGAAACGATTGACGTCAATAATATATTTGTCATGCTTTGCGTCTCTTATGCCATAGCAAATGAACTGAAGCACTTGCCAAATGTGCTCACACTCTATTGGGTATCTTAGGTTAAAAACATAGAAACTTTTAAAACATAGGTCTACAGCTTCCAGAATATTAAGACAGTAGAACCAAACTTGATCTACAACAACGAATGCGCTATTAATGTTCGCCAAGTTCTCACCTATAGCAATAACTAGAGGCTGCACTCCACTCGAACCGCGAGGCTTTAGTTCGAACACCGGTTTTTCCTCCGACGATTGCAAACGGCAGTAAAAGAAGTACTGCAGTTAGCTTTTGCAACTCAGTATCTGAAAAATAGAATTAAATGTTAATTAATCAAGCGAATGTCTAAAAAATACATAAAAATTATAAATAAATAACTAGAAAATATGTTATAATAAGACACACGTAATAAGTGTCTATAACATTTGAGGGTTGCCCTCAATTTCCCTGGGATCCCATCATCAGATCCTGACACCAAGTCAGGATCTGATGATGGGATCCCAGGGAA
Organism: Eudemis profundana; assembly: GCA_947034925.1. Taxonomy (NCBI): domain Eukaryota; kingdom Metazoa; phylum Arthropoda; class Insecta; order Lepidoptera; family Tortricidae; genus Eudemis; species Eudemis profundana. Next base: position 18,357,680 of record OX344805.1, on the reverse strand, counting down.
ATGGGACAGGCTCGGGAGTAGGTATATTCTTTCAAATAAAAAAGAAATTTCTACATCGGTTTATAAATGACGCAGTTCTGACACAGTATAGAAGAATAGTACAGTAGATAATCATCGAACAAAGGTACATCGCATGGCTGTACGCACACACACATAGCCATCGGGATTGATGGACACTGATTCTGCTTCAATCGGGGCCAAGCATGCGCGCGTGTTGGGTACGCAGACGCACACACACATGAGTGTGTGTGCGTCTGCGTACCCAACACGCGCGCATGTGTGCAGCCGTGCGATGTACCTTTGTTCGATGATTATCTACTGTTATATTTCTTCTATACTGTGGTTCTGAGGTCACAAACATAAAAAAAATACAACCGAATTGAGAAACTCCTTTTTTTGAAGTCAGTTCAAAACACTATCCATTACCTTTTGGAAGATCGTGGATTCTTTGTTGCTGAGCCCGCAAGGGTTTCGATAGTGTTTGGAGCTTTGCGGAAGCTCTATTTTCTATCAGATCTGAGTTTTGTCTTAACCCTGTGTACAGCGCTGAAGGACTAATATTATAATTGAGATTTGTGAAGTCAATGTTTATCTGTGAAGCAAAAATACACAAGTTAATTTTGGTGAAATACAAAAATAAAAACCTTATGCTTAAATTGATGTATTTTAATTACACCATTTACTTATAAAAATAAATATTTATAAATATTCACATTTAAATTATTTTGTTATGTACCTGTCATATAATTTCCCATGAGGCCGCGCAGAGGCAGATGAAGGTGCTTTAGCTCCTGGAGAAAGTCGGGTCAACTCTTGTTTCAATGGAGGGGTGACGCTAAACCAAATAGCCTCTGGTTCCTTCGGGAACAAATCGTGGACGTGCTTTGCCCATTGCAAGAAAACACCGTATGCAAGTTTCGGTTTCTGATCGCTCCTATCCTTCAGGAGGTGGTCAATAATGATGTCACAGAGCTCGCTCTGCTCACTTCGTCGGAATTCCCTTTGAAGTCCAATCTTAAGCAACTGCCTGGTTGCACCAGATTTCTCTAGCAAATCTTTAAGAGGATTGCAGGTGCCCGGTGCGAATACTGCTGCTGCTGCTGGTGTTGACTCACGAGCTGGAGGTTCAGCGGGAGCTGTAGGTTCAGCGTGAGCTGCCTGCTGGTTTGGAGGACTGCAATATAAATGAATAAGTTAATGTTTAATTAATAAAGTTACAAAATTACAAAAATACGTACAAAGTATTTCTATGATAAGTGAAATCTGAAATAAAAATAACTGTTGGTGATACATGATCGAAGAGAAGATGAAATTCAGTTGGGGTAACTTAATGTCTTACCCCCTTATCCATAAGACTTAAAATGCCTCTGCTAAATAAAATGTGCTTTGTTGTGTGTTCTTACGAACGCAAATGTCAAAGTGACAGATAAGGACAAACGAATTTTAACGCCATTTTAACTAAAACAGGCTTGTAGTACGTTTATGAATACGGCCGTTAAACTTTACAACGCCATTATTCACGTAATCACGTAGGTACTAAATTTGACAGCGGACGTCATAACGCCTATATGGGTTCTTGGTTGGTGTGCATGTCAGCACACGACGCCTTAAGACGTTATTGGCATTGAAAGGGTTAGATTAAATATAGAATACTAGCTTCATTCTTTATACACTTTTTACTTCATATAATTTATATATTTTGTTTCATAAATTACTCTAAAAAATTTACTGACGATTTGAAAGTGCTTGTTACTAGGCCTACTTGAATAAAGATCATTTTGAGTTGAGTTAAAGAAACTTTTTGGTCTATCTTGCAATTCACAGTTGAACTTGCTATCGGTACAATAAACAGTAATTTCAAAAGCCCGCAGTCAACGTGCGTGGCGTCAACTAGCGTGGAACTACCTATAGCTCCATACAAACTATCACCCCCCATTTCACCCCTTAGGGGTTGATTTTCAGGATAAAAACTATTCTATGTCCTTCCCCGGGACTCAAAATGTATGTATGTATTAGAGATGCAGCGAATATTCGGCCACTATTCGGTATTCGGCCTATTCGGCCACATTTAGACTATGCGGCCGAAGCCGAATAATGGCATAGTATTCGGCCGAATACCGAATAGTAAATTAACACAAAGTCGAAGGAAAAAGAAGGATGAATAAATATTTTATGCCACACCTGGCCATAAAGTGGCTTTTTCCGCACGCTGCGCGTACGGAAAAAGCCGCTTTCTGGCCAAGTGTAGACATAAAATGATGTACACAACACGGGAGATAATAAAGAAAGCCCTCGATCGCATATTTACGTCCCTCGCTTGCAGCTCGGGCCGCAAACTTCTGCGATCTCGGCCTTCCTTTGTATTACCACCCTAGTTGTGTAATGTACTATTAATAACAAATTATAAACAGTAATCAATATTAAATATTAGGTTAATCATCTTTCACATCAATTTCAAACATATATAGAACAGTAGCATAAACAACGAATTAGAAATTAAACTACTTACAAATGAAATTAAATTTTTCAATGGCGCATTTTTCTATCATAGGCTGCCTACCATCATCTGCCTACGACGAGTAACAAGTTGCAACCTGTACAGAGATTCACGGCGCCGCTCACCCGGGCGTTCGAATTTACTTCATTTTAGGTAAAACCATTGGCCGAATATTCGGCCGCCGAATATTCGGCTATTCGGCCGTCGACTCCGCCGAATATTCGGTATTCGGCCAAATTACTATTCGCTGCATCTCTAGTATGTATACCAAATTTATCAAAATCGGTTCAGCGGTTTAGGCGTGAAGAGGTAACAGACAGACAAACAGATACACTTTCGCAGTTATAATATTAGTATGTATGGACTGCGAAAGTAAAATTTCAAAAATCTCAAGTAACTCATACCTAGTGCTGCATTGGTAGTCTCTGCCGGGTGCAGACTGCACCCAATCAGCAAGACATTTTTTAAATCTGGCCTGCGGGCCAATAGGAGGAATGAGTTCCTTTATCTGGGCATTGTCCAATAAAGGCAACGTAGATAGGTCCACTTCGTTTTCTAGAAAAGCAAAAAAACAATGAATGCTAGGCAAATTATTCAATATAAATAAATAAGCCGACCAATTTACCCGGTTAAAATGTTAACAGCCAGTACCAAAACAAGGATAGATTTAGTTAAGTTAGTGGTTAGTGACCCTGACTATGAAGCTAGGGGTCCCGGGTTCGAATCCCGGTAGGCATGCATTTGTATGATGAATACGATACATGCATACTTGAATGACAGAGACGGAGATAGAGAAATTGTGAAAAACGGAGTAATAGCTCTGTTCTATGTCTGATTCGGTAGGTAGACTTAGAATTCTTATCTTAAGAACTCTTCATAACAGGCCGCCTGATAGCTAACATTAGCTAACTCGCTAGATGGCCCTTAATTTACATTTAAAACAACGCCATCTCTAATAATGTGCGGAACCAGAAGGTACCGGCGACGATAATAAGTTTTAAGCGAGGTTTGTAGCGTTGTACCGAGTTGACAATCTATACTTTTCTATTATCTTTGGTAGTAGTGTAACGCGAGCTAGGTCTAGATCAATTGGTGGGCGTTTCTCCAGAAATATGTCTGCGACTCATTCATCTGTCTCCATACATTTAGTATGAAAAAGGGCCAGATGAATGAGGTGACCGCAGACATATTTCTGGAGAAATGCCCTGGTGGCAATGGGAAATAGATGATAATGATATCTTAACAATCCATGGTAAACTGTCACAGGCAATGATGGCACAACAATCCAATATATAATATGTACTTAAATACCACCATACCACAAGTAGACCACACAATATCACATTCACTTATAAATTTTACCATTATTTTAGTATTTCGGTTCGCAGTGACAATGGCCGTGAGATTTCTGAAATGAATTTTATTGCATGAATGAACAAACGGCTAACATAACCGTGTCTAAGCCGGTTGAGGTCTCAGTTTTTTGCAAAACAGTGGTCTCAGCTGCTTCAATGCTTTTATTTTATAGAACGGATCAAAATAGCCATAAAATGTCAAAGGAAGGTATTCCACTCGTCTTTCTGTTTAAGTTTCTTGATCAAATGTATTTGCGTCTAAATTTTGGAGGAATCGACTACCTATCAGTCCCATTACACATTCCAACTTAACTTACCAAGAAATGCTTCGGCGTATTTCTCGAAACCCCACGTATTCAAGAGGTCGCTTATTTCTTTACGCAAACTGGAAACAAAACATATCTGTACTGTAAGAAAAAAAGCTTGCGCGTGTCGACGCCATTTTGAACACGCAAATGTTCAATCTTGTCGCTTGTTCCGCGGCAATTTTCTTACTAAAATTATTCACTGCATAAAATCCTATTATTGACATTATAGGTTTAACAACCAGTTAAACAGAAATAAGAAGAAATAGGTAGCAAAAAAATGAAGGTTGCGTTGGTAGGTACTTATTACGCCTAAGCGTTTTCGCAGTTTGATAATGCCCCACCTCTACTGAATACATTATATTCTAGTATTACAATTAAAATTACTTACTTACCTCATTTTCCGTAATGGGTTTCAAGAATCAGGACTTCTAGAACACTGTTTTAGAGCCGCCAGACCGACACTAGCGAGGGACTCTGCTCTGAGCGACAGATTGTGCCGGAGTTGCCGGACTGACTGGTCGCTGGCTGCGTCGCGTCGCGTGTGAGCGCGAAGGTGCGCGCGAGCGAGAACGGAACAAGTTCTCGAAAGATCTATGAATCAATCGAATGCCGATTTTTGTTTTGTCATTGTCATTGCATTGAAAATTCTGGTTCATGAACAATGTCCGCGGGCAGAGTGTTTAGTATGTTTAGTATATAGGTAAATAAGGTATGCGTTTCTTTAGTGTCCTATCACTATAGTAATTGGACACTCTTCAGGTCGTCATGGTTATTTACTCACTAAAACTCACTCACTAAAACTAAAAATACGAAGAGAACTATAGAAAATACAGAGAAAAAGTTTAAATAAAACATTTAGAGCTATCCAAATAGGTACTGTTAGAAGGAGAAATCAGTATATAGTCCTAATATCGTCTGTTTTGAAAATAAAGCCTACTTAATTGAGCAATTTCGGTTTTTAGGGTTCCGTAGCCAAATGGCAAAAAACGGAACCACTTTTTTCCGAAACTATAAGAGCTATACTGTTGAAACTTGGTAAGTAGATGTATTCTGTGAACCGCATTAAGATTTTCACACAAAAATAGAAAAAAAACAATACATTTTTGGAGTTCCTCATACTTACAACTGAAACTCAAAAAAATTTTTTTCATCAAACCCATACGTGTAAGGTATCTATGGATAGGTCTTCAAAAATGATGTTATTTTTAAACTGAATAGTTTGCGCGAGAGACACTCCCAAAGTGGTAAAATGTGTTCCCCCCCCGCCCGTAACTTCTAAAATAAGAGAATGATAAAACTAAAAAAAATATATGATGTACATTACCACGCAAACTTTCACCAAAAATTGGTTTGAACGAGATCTAGTAAGTAGTTTTTTTTTCAATACGTCATAAATCGTAAACCGCAATTTACCTTTCATTAAATGCTACGGAACCCTTCATGGGCGAGTCCGACTCGCACTTGGCCGCTTTTTATTTTCTTGCTCAAAAAGTCCACCTTATTATTTTGTTATTTTTATAGACTAATAAGGTAATTAATTACCTGTCCTATTAATAGTTGAATGTGAGCTAATATTACGATTACGACATTCATTCAGCTAATATTTTGTAACACTGTGGGGCATATCAAAGGATGGATTCTACTTATACACGGTGGGCGCGAATAACCCGTAAGATTTTAGCCATGCATTCCTGAGGTTATAATGTACAAGCATTATGGTAGTATTTATTTCATGCGTATACGACTGGAATAATGTAAACGATATGCTCCAGTCCACAACTGGACTAGATTAGCCCGCTAGATCACTGGACTGGAATAATGTGAACTGGCCAGTATATAATTTCGTACTGGAATAAAAACTAAGTAAAATCTAGACACGCGGCAGCGTGTCAAGCCAAGTTCAAGCAAAACTGGCTAGCCAGCGCCAAGTGTAATATTACACGAACCACTTGGTGCCACTTTTCACCCTTCTATAACTCAAAACCTATTTAACGTAAACACATAAAATTACGTATTAATTCCTCTCCACATCTGGGCACTCTGTTGGACAATGAGTCGATGCGGGTGGCTGTTGCTTTCCGCCTGGGCTGCGATGTTTGTGAACCTCATGTATGCATCTGCGGTACCATGGTGGAGAGCAACGGGCATCACGCATTGAGTTGCACTCGTTGTGCGGGGAGATTCTCTCGGCACCACGCGCTCAATGACATTGTCCGGAGGGCGTTGGTGTCAGCCAATATTCCTTGCGTGTTAGAGCCCTCGGGTCTAAGCCGGTCAGACGGTAAAAGGCCAGATGGTTTGACTTTGGTACCGTGGCAGAAGGGTAAGTGCCTGTTGTGGGACGCAACATGCGTTAGCACTTTCGCAGCTTCTCACATTGGACGCACCATCAGGGCAGCAGGAGCTGCAGCCGAGGCGGCTGCGCTCAGGAAGCGGGACAAGTACTCCGCTTTAACTAATTATTTATTTGTCCCGCTGGCGGTAGAGACGACCGGTTGCTGGTGTTCGGAGGCCAGAACCTTTTTGGCGGAAGTTGGGCGCCGTTTGCGAGAGAGAGGTCATGACGCCCGTTCCGGGTCATTCCTGGTGCAAAGGTTGTCAGTCGCGGTTCAACGCGGTAATGCGGCGAGCGTGATGGGCACCTTTGCTCCCGGAGTGACGCGGGGCGGGCTATTTGACTAAATTACTTATTTAGTATGTGCCTAGTTGTTAAGTGACATATTTTTAGACACTATTTATTGATGTAAATAAAGTTATTTGACACATGTTTAATAATTAAAAATTTAAAGAAAAATAAAATTACGTGTGTTTAATTATATCCATAAGGACATCTAGAAGCTAAAACTTCATTTTAAAGATATGAAGGTCAAAAAGTCGTAAATTTTAGCACTGACTGACTGACTGATCTATATATAGTAGCTAAACCTAGCGCTTTGTTCCTATTAACACATATTTGGATTTTGCGTAGGATTTGGCACTCATTTAGATCTCCATTCTTTTTGCGGCGAAGCCCACAGCCTAGCATAATTTTTGTATTGAACTTGGCTCTCCTTTTTTACATTTATGTTTTTGGTGGGATAATATATAAGTGATTGTTTTCATTTTAAAGTAACGTGATTCCACAATAAGGAGTTAAAAAAAGGATATCCAACTTTGTCAATTCGCGCAAAAAAAATCTTTCGTACTTATTGTTGTCTATAAAATATGAAGTAATGTCACTTTGTGCTAAACACATCAACCAAAACGAACTATCATAGTTTTTTTTCGAGTACCTAATGATTAGTTATGGGTGTGTTTTCTGTCACTGTGATTCGTGTCAATTACTGTTTAGACTTAGTTACATTAGTGCCAATGTCACCGTTGAAACGTAATTTTTTACAGAGTTAGGACATAAAATGGTTCACATCAAAATCAATAAAATCTCAACCCTAATTAGACCGAACCAAGAAAACTTTGTATGACATTTTAGTCTTCAAATATACTCAGGAATACAGTATTAAAATCTTTCGGGTTATTCGCGCCCACCGTGTATAAACATTTTAAGGTACTGGTAGGAATTCTGTAACTTAAATGATAACATTTACCTAAGAGTATTCTTAATTTGCAACAAATAAAATCAACGTGTGGTGACCAAGAGAAGTTTTCATATTTTTTTAAGCCAAGATATCTTTTTATCCACATGTGAAGAAAGAGTTTTGACATTTGAACGCAGCTTAAGTGACATTTGACAGCTAAAAAAACGTAAAACGTTAAAAGTGCTGAAATTTTAACATCACGATTAATGAATTGCATCGAGTAAAAACATTAAATACAGTCTTAAAACGTTATTTTAATTCATAAATATCAGCATTCAACATTAATCTTCATTCTTGTTGTAAAAACGGATAAAATGTTCTGACAGTCCAAGTAAGTCAATGTGCGAACAAAACGCATCCGAAATATTTAAAAAAAAAACTCAAGCAAGACAAGACGTCAACATTAAAATATTTGTATGTTTTTGCTTTTTCTAGTTTGTTTTGTTATTAAAAATGAATGATTGACGAAGACATTTTTAACACCTGTGAAATTACGGGAAACCGCAAAATGCGGAATTGAGCTTATTGCCTGAAAAATCCCGTTTAAGATACATGAAAGCGTTTAAACTTTTCAATACATGGCGACACAATAAATGTGCAAAAACCTTTTCAGAAACTGTAATTCTGTCCTATTTTGTCGACTTGGCCAAAAGCATGAAGCCAAGCACTCTTTGGAGCATATTTTCCATGCTTAAAGCGACTCTAAAACTAAAGATATTCATATAGAAATGTATCCAAAGTTACTGGCATTTTTAAAGAAAACCTCATCCGGTCAAACCAAAGAAATCAAAGGCCGCAGATAATACAAAAATTTTAAATGAAGCTCGGACTAAACATCTAGGTACAAAAGTAAGTAATAGTAATATTTTGTTTTCATAACAATGTGTAGTTAAAACAAATACAAAAAATGCCTCATAATAATTTATAACTACCAAAAAACGAATCCGTTCTTCATATTTCAGGTAGTCTTCATCATAGGAATTAGCGGAGCATGCAGGACCGAAGAGTTCACATACCTCAAGACAAACAATGTTGAGAAACATTCTGAAAAATTACTTCTATTTAAGTTACCAGTAGGGAATGCAACCGAATAGTGAAAAAACCGAGTATCGGTTTTAACCGTCCGGTTTTAACCGATTTGAAACTCGAATATTACTCGGTTAATAACCGAGTATTTTTTACAGTAAGCAAAGTATTGAATAATGATAGGTTAACGTGGTTTTTATGATTTTTCATCACACTTGCTCGAAAATGGTGAAATGACCTATGGCGCCCTAGGGCGTAATGGTCTTTTTCTTTAAATTTGATACGCTGGTTCTGTTTTACTCTGATTTGTCATGTTCAAAGGAAACGCCAACTTACTTTTTTAACTTTTATCACTGAAATATTTATTTTAAGATAGCTGTTATTGCAAATACATGTAAACACATATTTCGGTAATATTAATTAAATGTTTAAATAGTGTATTTCAGTATTTTGCAAATATAAAATCGTTTTAGGTCTTTACCGCTATGGTTTCCGAACGTGACTTGACATTCGCATTGTCTATGGACTTATGTCACTAATGTCAATTTCTCTTTTAATATTTTCTGGTCATACTGGGTCGATTAGTAAGGTTGTTTAATTAAGATTTCCTCACAAGTGTGATGTAATAGTACATTGTGTATCTAGGGCGGTAAGTAAGGAATTACAAACGAGTGTTTGTTATAAGCCCGAGGTGAAACCGAGTGCTTTAATAACACGAGTTTGTAATTCCCTTGCCGCCCGTGGCACACACAATGTTTTTCATCACACTTGTGAGGTAATCTGATTAATATAACCTTACTAATCGTCCCAGTATGACAAGAAAATATTAAAATAGAAAGTGACATTAGTGATATATGTCCATAGACAATGCGAAATGTCAAGTCTCGTTCGGAAACCATAGCAGTAAAGACCTAAAACGGCCATTTTAGTTGATTTTATATTTGCAAAATACTGAAATACACTATTTAAACATTTAATTAATGTTACCGAAATATGTGTTTACATGTATTTGCAATAACAGCTATCTTAAAATAAATATTTCAGTGATAAAAGTTAAAAAAGTACGTTGGCGTTTCCTTTGAACATGACAAATAAGAGTAAAACAGAACCAGCGTTTCAAATTTAAAAAAAAAACCATTACGCCCTAGGGCGCCATAGGTCATTTATGGCCCGCAGAACCTACGTGTAATGACACCATTTTCGAGCAAGTGTGATGAAAAACATTGTGTGTGCCACGGGCGGTAAAGGAATTAAAAATTCGTGTTATTAAAGCCTTCGGCTTCACCTCGGGCTTATAACAAACACTCGTTTGTAATTCCGTACTTAACGCCCTAGAAACACAATGTACTATTAATGTTAATACTAAATAAGTAATTTAATGAGTATGTCCTTATCTAGAAAAGGTCACAAAACCAAAAGAGACCGCGAGATAACTCTTATCTTGCCAATACAGCTCATCCCTTTACCTACCCTAATCCAGGTACGTCAGGTACTCAGGTAACTCGATGTTATTTTTCATCGCACTTGCTCGAAAATGGTGTTATTACACGCAAGCTCTGCGGGCCGTAAATGACCTATTACGCCCGAGGGTGTAATTTTTTTTAATTTCAATACGCTGGTTCTGTTTTACTCTTATTTGTCATGTTCAAAGGAAACGCCAACTTACTTTTTTAACTTTAATCTCTGTAATGTTTATTTAAAGAGAACTGTTAATGCAAATAAGTCCATGTAAACACATATTTCTGTAACATTAAATAAATGTTTAAATAGTGTATTTGAGTGTCATTTTCAAAATACTGAAACTTATTCAAATTAAAAAAAAAAACATTACGCCCTAGGGCGTAATAGGTCATATACGGCCAGCAAAACCTACGTGTAACAACACCATTTTCGAGCAAGTGTGATGAAAAATCATAAAAACCACGTTAACCTATCATTATTCAATACTTTGCTTACTGTAAAAAATACTCGGTTATTATTCGAGTATTCGATTCGAATTCGAGTTTAACCGTGGAAAAACCGATACTCGGTTTTCGGTTATGGCTGCATTCCCTAGTTACCAGACACAAACAAATATTGAAAAAACTTTGTAGTTTGTGATGAATATGTTGAAGTTGTTAAGAAATATCAAAACCTACGGCCACCCAAATCATCAACCGATAGATTATTCCTTGGCTATTGCAAAGGAAAGTGTATTAACCAGCCAATGGGTCCTAACAAAATTGGTAGCTTGCCACGAGAACTCGCAACTTTCCTTGGCTTGACTTAAGCGGCACGGAGGATGGAAGTCTAGCCCTGAGAGGTACCTAGAAGACTCAATCGAAAATAAGTCAAAAATATGCTAGCAGTATTAGTCTGAAGTCTCACACTGACATAGCATCATAGCATCCTTTCGCTAGCTCGTGTTTCAAATGAACACTCGCAGGTAAAATAAAACTTTGTGTAACAAATAACTACTTATTAAAAATAGTTCCAGAGAAAAAATAAGCATAAGTTATTGTTTCAAGGGAACGAAGGCGCGCATTTCGTTTTATTTTGCTTACATTATTGATTGCTGTGCCGTAACAGGGTTTATATCGGAACATACACTTACTTTTAAGAACTTCTGTAACCATATAATGCAATTAATAAATGAATTATGAACGCCACTAATATGACTATAAATGTTCAGTCAAAAAGAATGGGCAATCCACCGGATTGGTTCCACATTATGCTGAGGTGGGACCGTTTTGTGTCAGCATTTTCTGGCAATCTTTACATTAAAATATATATATTTTTTCTATGTTGTTTTTATGCTGTCATGAATAAATGTATTTTCTTTCAATCAATATATGGAAATTTAATAAAAAGTGTATTTGTTTTTTTGCTCTTGAGTGCAAGCTGCGCTCGCGGTTCCGCCCGCGTATTACAAAGCACAAATTATATTATGTCCCAAAAGTTCCTGTTAATACTTAACAAGACCTTTTCTCTTTGACCTTATGCAATAACGTTCCAACTCACAAAACAAAGTATCAACCTTCTGTCTTTAAAAACAAAGTCCATAATCCAATAAATTTTGCATGTGGAATGGTATGTTATTGCATAACTATGTCCAATTAAGCACTCTGTATATCTAGATAGTTCAGGAGCGCCTCGCTAGAGGTCACTACAATCAATTTATTAAGTTATATAAGCGGATGACACGGGGCCTCTTTCTCTAACCGATAACTTCTGTTAACTCCAAATATAACCTAAACAAAATCCTTGCCTTTCTTTGCATCCGCCATTAGCCGTCGTCTTACTAGTTCCATTATATTAAATAAATGTTAAATGTTTTTGTAATCGAATGAGTAGTTTCGGAGATTGCCCCGTACTCACTAACTTTACTACTTACTTACCTACTTCTTACGATAATTAGCACATAAGTAGAAGTATAGATTATTAATAACCCTATATAACACGGCTAACGTAGCCAAGTTTTGATAAGCACACGACGTGTAAATGGCTCCGACTGCCGTGTTTGCAAGTTAATTTATGACACGGCTAACGTAAGCAAATTTTGTTATGCACACGGTCCACTGTACCGTTTATAGAACGGCTACGACAGCCATGTTTGCGAGGTTCATCTTCATTTAAGACACGGCTAACGTTTGATAAGCACACGACCTGCCATATCGTGTCTAAACGGCTCCGACAGCCGTGTTAGCAGTTTAATATATGAAACGGCTAACGTAAACAAGTTTTGTTATGCACATGGCCAGCTGTACCGTTTATAGAACGGCTCCGACAGCCGTGTTAGCAAATTTATTATATGACACGGCTAACATAGCCAAGTTTTGATAAGCACACGGCCAGCTGTACCGTTTATAGAACGGCTCCCACAGCCATGTCGGTGAGGTTCATTTATGACACGGCTAACGTAGCCAAGTTTTGTTATGCACACGGCCAGCTGTACCGTTTATAGAACGGCTCCGACAGCCGTGTTAGCAAGTTTATTATATGACACGGCTAACATAGCTAAGTTTTGATAAGCACACGACCTGCTGTATCGTGTCTAAACGGCTCCGACAGCCGTGTTTGCAAGTTTATTATATGACACGGCTAACGTAGCCATGTTTTGATAAGCACACGACCTGATGTATCGTGTCGAAACGGCTCCGACAGCCGTGTTTGCAAGTTAAATATATGACATGGCTAACGTAGCCAAGTTTTGTTATGCACACGGCCAGCTGTACCGTTTATAGAACGGCTCCGACAGCCGTGTTAGCAAGTTTATTATATGACACGGCTAACATAGCCATGTTTTGATAAGCACACGGCCAGCTGTACCGTTTATAGAACGGCTCCCACAGCCATGTCGGCGAGGTTCATTTATGACACGGCTAACGTAGCCAAATTTTGATAAGCACACGACCTGCTGTATCGTGTCTAAACGGCTTCGACAGCCGTGTTAGCAAGTTTATTATATGAAACGGCTAACGTAGCCATGTTTTGATAAGCACACGACCTGATGTATCGTGTCGAAACGGCTCCGACAGCCGTGTTTGCAACTTAAATATATGACATGGCTAACGTAACCAAGTTTTGCTATGCACACGGCCAGCTGTACCGTTTATAGAACGGCTCCGACAGCCGTGTAAGCAAGTTTATTATATGACACGGCTAACATAGCCAAGTTTTGATAAGCACACGGTCAGCTGTACCGTTTATAGAACGGCTCCCACAGCCATGTCGGCGAGGTTCATTTATGACACGGCTAACGTAGCCAAATTTTGATAAGCACACGACCTGCTGTATCGTGTCTAAACGGCTTCGACAGCCGTGTTAGCAAGTTTATTATATGAAACGGCTAACGTAGCCATGTTTTGATAAGCACACGACCTGATGTATCGTGTCAAAACGGCTCCGACAGCCGTGTTTGCAAGTTTAATATATGACATGGCTAACGTAGCCAAGTTTTGTTATGCACACGGCCAGCTGTACCGTTTATAGAACGGCTCCGACAGCCGTGTTAGCAAGTTTATTATATGACACGGCTAACATAGCCAAGTTTTGATAAGCACACGGCCAGCTGTACCGTTTATAGAACGGCTCCGACAGCCGTGTTAGCAAGTTTATTATATGACACGGCTAACATAGCCAAGTTTTGATAAGCACACGGCCAGCTGTACCGTTTATAGAACGGCTCCCACAGCCATGTCGGCGAGGTTCATTTATGACACGGCTAACGTAGCCAAATTTTGATAAGCACACGACCTGCTGTATCGTGTCTAAACGGCTCCGACAGCCGTGTTAGCAAGTTTAATTTATGACACGGCTAACGTGACAAGCACGCGGTGCACTGTACCGTGTCAACAACGTTACCGAGGCCGTGTTTGTTGTGTGCACACCGCTCCGACAACCGAGTCAAAAGGTAGCCGTGTAATTTTACACGGCTACGATTTCAACACGGCTGAAAAATTAACGAACATGGTACACGTAGCCGCCTAAAGCGGCTATGTTAACCGTTTACACGGCTACGTTTTATGTAGCCGTGTACACGGTTCTTCACACGGCTGGCAAACTCGGTTGTCAGAGCCGTTTACGCGGCTACGCAAAACGTAGCCGTGTTCAAAAGCCGTGTATTTTTCCCAGTGTACATTATCTAAATATTCTCATTTGCTAGAATGATCAAAGCTTTATGACAACTTATTGTAACGTTTTATGATAACTTCACGTATATTTTTTTATGTTACGTCTATGTCATATTGGTCGAAATCCCCGGCCTTGCCCAAATACGATTGAAATATAAACTTCGTTTTCACACCTGTAATAACAAACTGACAGCTATTCTTTAGGACCCTACTCGACAGTGGCGCCAACTGGTGAACACAAAAACGGTAGCCCTCATTGGCTGTAGCATGTTGTCTCGATTATCTCGTGGTCATCTTTTGCTAGCTATGCGGGTGAAAGTTTGTTACTAAATAACGCGGTAACGTCCATGTCCTGGATTGAAACAAATGATACTTTATATCTCAGTGAAGAGTCCGAGAGCTCCCTCTCGCTCGAATCTGAAGTGAAGCTACGCGATAAATGTTAGTAAATAATAAAATCATAGAATAAAACTGCCACCAGAACTCCAAAATCCCAATAAGCTATGCTTAAAGTAATTCTTTCCATGATCACATGAAGCCTAAAAAATAGGTCATCCAGCAAACGCATTGGCACGTGAAATGCTCAGCCTATTTCGGTAAGCGCCATATTGCTTATTCAACGGAACATCAATGGATTTTTATGTAGGTAAATAAAGTATTAAAAAACCACGCAAATGTTAAATTTAAGGTATCTCAGGTCGGCCATTCTCACGAAGTATGACTGCGTTTAATTACCGCGTCTCTATACATTTAGTTTGAAAACAGCGTCGCGGTAATTAGGTGACCGCAGACATACTTCGTGAGAATGGCCGAGGTGGGGTTTGCTCCCGGGAAATACCGGGATTTCCCGGTATTTTGTGCTACCAAAAAACTGGGACGTGAAAATAAAAATCCCTGTATCTACTTTCCGGACTCTCAGGAAACTCATTTAATGGTATTACCCGCACCGCAGTAAATAAAATGTCGGAATATTTTCCATCATAATGTCACTCAGTACTATCTAATATCATCTAACCAAGATATGTTATTCTAATGACGAAAATACGTCCATCCAATCCATCACCTGACATCGTAATAAATAATATAGTAGAGAAAATAAAAATGACTGTCCATTTGTCAAAATACATTTCGGAGCTATATCGACGCTGAAAAAACTGATCAAGTGTGAGTCTGACTTATTGAAGATTTTATCGGGATCCAATCCATATACCTACGTTCAATTTCAAATCTGGGGGCACGGCAGTGCCCCCACCAAGTCGAGCGCGAAGCAAACACTGCCGTACCATCCTTTACTGGAACCATTTCGCCGTATTTTCAGGCCCGTATTTGAGAACCTCTGGATTAGACCAGAACGCAGAAATTTTCGTCATTAAGTAAGCTATAATCACATACTTAAAATCCAAAATTTCAAGTCTGTAGGTCATTTAGTTCCGAAGTTAAGCGAAAGCAAAGTTTCGCATTTATGACACTCACTCACTCACTCACTCACTCATGATCATCAGAATAGAACTAGTACTTCCCATAAACTCAGAGAGCTGAAATTTGAATTTTTTATTAGAAGAGAAAAATTGAAAAATTATATGTCTCGGGCAGGATTCGAACCTACATCTCCTCGGCTATCCGGGCCAGCAGGCGCCTTAACCAACTAGGCTACCGAAACTCTGTCCAAGTCATCGAATCTTTCAACCAGTCCCTTCATTTGTGACGTCATTCTGGGTGACGTATGTAGCACCATCTACCATTGAGTCCTTACAACCCATATGTATGGCACTGTGGTCCCAACTCGTATTGAGAAATCCACAGTAACGATGTACTACACCCCAAACATGATTTTTTATTAAAGCATTAACGACTGCCAACGAATTCTAAATTTTATTAGAAGAGAAAAATTGAAAAATTATATGTCTCGGGCAGGATTCGAACCTACATCTCCTCGGCTATCCGGGCCAGCAGGCGCCTTAACCAACTAGGCTACCGAAACTCTGTCCAAGTCATCGAATCTTTCAACCAGTCCCTTCATTTGTGACGTCATTCTGGGTGACGTATGTAGCACCATCTACCATTGAGTCCTTACAACCCATATGTATGGCACTGTGGTCCCAACTCGTATTGAGAAATCCACAGTAACGATGTACTACACCCCAAACATGATTTTTTATTAAAGCATTAACGACTGCCAACGAATTCTAAATTTTATTAGAAGAGAAAAATTGAAAAATTATATGTCTCGGGCAGGATTCGAACCTACATCTCCTCGGCTATCCGGGCCAGCAGGCGCCTTAACCAACTAGGCTACCGAAACTCTGTCCAAGTCATCGAATCTTTCAACCAGTCCCTTCATTTGTGACGTCATTCTGGGTGACGTATGTAGCACCATCTACCATTGAGTCCTTACAACCCATATGTATGGCACTGTGGTCCCAACTCGTATTGAGAAATCCACAGTAACGATGTACTACACCCCAAACATGATTTTTTATTAAAGCATTAACGACTGCCAACGAATTCTAAATTTTATTAGAAGAGAAAAATTGAAAAATTATATGTCTCGGGCAGGATTCGAACCTACATCTCCTCGGCTATCCGGGCCAGCAGGCGCCTTAACCAACTAGGCTACCGAAACTCTGTCCAAGTCATCGAATCTTTCAACCAGTCCCTTCATTTGTGACGTCATTCTGGGTGACGTATGTAGCACCATCTACCATTGAGTCCTTACAACCCATATGTATGGCACTGTGGTCCCAACTCGTATTGAGAAATCCACAGTAACGATGTACTACACCCCAAACATGATTTTTTATTAAAGCATTAACGACTGCCAACGAATTCTAAATTTTATTAGAAGAGAAAAATTGAAAAATTATATGTCTCGGGCAGGATTCGAACCTACATCTCCTCGGCTATCCGGGCCAGCAGGCGCCTTAACCAACTAGGCTACCGAAACTCTGTCCAAGTCATCGAATCTTTCAACCAGTCCCTTCATTTGTGACGTCATTCTGGGTGACGTATGTAGCACCATCTACCATTGAGTCCTTACAACCCATATGTATGGCACTGTGGTCCCAACTCGTATTGAGAAATCCACAGTAACGATGTACTACACCCCAAACATGATTTTTTATTAAAGCATTAACGACTGCCAACGAATTCTAAATTTTATTAGAAGAGAAAAATTGAAAAATTATATGTCTCGGGCAGGATTCGAACCTACATCTCCTCGGCTATCCGGGCCAGCAGGCGCCTTAACCAACTAGGCTACCGAAACTCTGTCCAAGTCATCGAATCTTTCAACCAGTCCCTTCATTTGTGACGTCATTCTGGGTGACGTATGTAGCACCATCTACCATTGAGTCCTTACAACCCATATGTATGGCACTGTGGTCCCAACTCGTATTGAGAAATCCACAGTAACGATGTACTACACCCCAAACATGATTTTTTTTATTAAAGCATTAACGACTGCCAACGAATTCTAAATTTTATTAGAAGAGAAAAATTGAAAAATTATATGTCTCGGGCAGGATTCGAACCTACATCTCCTCGGCTATCCGGGCCAGCAGGCGCCTTAACCAACTAGGCTACCGAAACTCTGTCCAAGTCATCGAATCTTTCAACCAGTCCCTTCATTTGTGACGTCATTCTGGGTGACGTATGTAGCACCATCTACCATTGAGTCCTTACAACCCATATGTATGGCACTGTGGTCCCAACTCGTATTGAGAAATCCACAGTAACGATGTACTACACCCCAAACATGATTTTTTATTAAAGCATTAACGACTGCCAACGAATTCTAAATTTTATTAGAAGAGAAAAATTGAAAAATTATATGTCTCGGGCAGGATTCGAACCTACATCTCCTCGGCTATCCGGGCCAGCAGGCGCCTTAACCAACTAGGCTACCGAAACTCTGTCCAAGTCATCGAATCTTTCAACCAGTCCCTTCATTTGTGACGTCATTCTGGGTGACGTATGTAGCACCATCTACCATTGAGTCCTTACAACCCATATGTATGGCACTGTGGTCCCAACTCGTATTGAGAAATCCACAGTAACGATGTACTACACCCCAAACATGATTTTTTATTAAAGCATTAACGACTGCCAACGAATTCTAAATTTTATTAGAAGAGAAAAATTGAAAAATTATATGTCTCGGGCAGGATTCGAACCTACATCTCCTCGGCTATCCGGGCCAGCAGGCGCCTTAACCAACTAGGCTACCGAAACTCTGTCCAAGTCATCGAATCTTTCAACCAGTCCCTTCATTTGTGACGTCATTCTGGGTGACGTATGTAGCACCATCTACCATTGAGTCCTTACAACCCATATGTATGGCACTGTGGTCCCAACTCGTATTGAGAAATCCACAGTAACGATGTACTACACCCCAAACATGATTTTTTTTATTAAAGCATTAACGACTGCCAACGAATTCTAAATTTTATTAGAAGAGAAAAATTGAAAAATTATATGTCTCGGGCAGGATTCGAACCTACATCTCCTCGGCTATCCGGGCCAGCAGGCGCCTTAACCAACTAGGCTACCGAAACTCTGTCCAAGTCATCGAATCTTTCAACCAGTCCCTTCATTTGTGACGTCATTCTGGGTGACGTATGTAGCACCATCTACCATTGAGTCCTTACAACCCATATGTATGGCACTGTGGTCCCAACTCGTATTGAGAAATCCACAGTAACGATGTACTACACCCCAAACATGATTTTTTATTAAAGCATTAACGACTGCCAACGAATTCTAAATTTTATTAGAAGAGAAAAATTGAAAAATTATATGTCTCGGGCAGGATTCGAACCTACATCTCCTCGGCTATCCGGGCCAGCAGGCGCCTTAACCAACTAGGCTACCGAAACTCTGTCCAAGTCATCGAATCTTTCAACCAGTCCCTTCATTTGTGACGTCATTCTGGGTGACGTATGTAGCACCATCTACCATTGAGTCCTTACAACCCATATGTATGGCACTGTGGTCCCAACTCGTATTGAGAAATCCACAGTAACGATGTACTACACCCCAAACATGATTTTTTATTAAAGCATTAACGACTGCCAACGAATTCTAAATTTTATTAGAAGAGAAAAATTGAAAAATTATATGTCTCGGGCAGGATTCGAACCTACATCTCCTCGGCTATCCGGGCCAGCAGGCGCCTTAACCAACTAGGCTACCGAAACTCTGTCCAAGTCATCGAATCTTTCAACCAGTCCCTTCATTTGTGACGTCATTCTGGGTGACGTATGTAGCACCATCTACCATTGAGTCCTTACAACCCATATGTATGGCACTGTGGTCCCAACTCGTATTGAGAAATCCACAGTAACGATGTACTACACATGGGTTGTAAGGACTCAATGGTAGATGGTGCTACATACGTCACCCAGAATGACGTCACAAATGAAGGGACTGGTTGAAAGATTCGATGACTTGGACAGAGTTTCGGTAGCCTAGTTGGTTAAGGCGCCTGCTGGCCCGGATAGCCGAGGAGATGTAGGTTCGAATCCTGCCCGAGACATATAATTTTTCAATTTTTCTCTTCTAATAAAATTTAGAATTCGTTGGCAGTCGTTAATGCTTTAATAAAAAATCATGTTTGGGGTGTAGTACATCGTTACTGTGGATTTCTCAATACGAGTTGGGACCACAGTGCCATACATATGGGTTGTAAGGACTCAATGGTAGATGGTGCTACATACGTCACCCAGAATGACGTCACAAATGAAGGGACTGGTTGAAAGATTCGATGACTTGGACAGAGTTTCGGTAGCCTAGTTGGTTAAGGCGCCTGCTGGCCCGGATAGCCGAGGAGATGTAGGTTCGAATCCTGCCCGAGACATATAATTTTTCAATTTTTCTCTTCTAATAAAATTTAGAATTCGTTGGCAGTCGTTAATGCTTTAATAAAAAATCATGTTTGGGGTGTAGTACATCGTTACTGTGGATTTCTCAATACGAGTTGGGACCACAGTGCCATACATATGGGTTGTAAGGACTCAATGGTAGATGGTGCTACATACGTCACCCAGAATGACGTCACAAATGAAGGGACTGGTTGAAAGATTCGATGACTTGGACAGAGTTTCGGTAGCCTAGTTGGTTAAGGCGCCTGCTGGCCCGGATAGCCGAGGAGATGTAGGTTCGAATCCTGCCCGAGACATATAATTTTTCAATTTTTCTCTTCTAATAAAATTTAGAATTCGTTGGCAGTCGTTAATGCTTTAATAAAAAAATCATGTTTGGGGTGTAGTACATCGTTACTGTGGATTTCTCAATACGAGTTGGGACCACAGTGCCATACATATGGGTTGTAAGGACTCAATGGTAGATGGTGCTACATACGTCACCCAGAATGACGTCACAAATGAAGGGACTGGTTGAAAGATTCGATGACTTGGACAGAGTTTCGGTAGCCTAGTTGGTTAAGGCGCCTGCTGGCCCGGATAGCCGAGGAGATGTAGGTTCGAATCCTGCCCGAGACATATAATTTTTCAATTTTTCTCTTCTAATAAAATTTAGAATTCGTTGGCAGTCGTTAATGCTTTAATAAAAAATCATGTTTGGGGTGTAGTACATCGTTACTGTGGATTTCTCAATACGAGTTGGGACCACAGTGCCATACATATGGGTTGTAAGGACTCAATGGTAGATGGTGCTACATACGTCACCCAGAATGACGTCACAAATGAAGGGACTGGTTGAAAGATTCGATGACTTGGACAGAGTTTCGGTAGCCTAGTTGGTTAAGGCGCCTGCTGGCCCGGATAGCCGAGGAGATGTAGGTTCGAATCCTGCCCGAGACATATAATTTTTCAATTTTTCTCTTCTAATAAAATTTAGAATTCGTTGGCAGTCGTTAATGCTTTAATAAAAAATCATGTTTGGGGTGTAGTACATCGTTACTGTGGATTTCTCAATACGAGTTGGGACCACAGTGCCATACATATGGGTTGTAAGGACTCAATGGTAGATGGTGCTACATACGTCACCCAGAATGACGTCACAAATGAAGGGACTGGTTGAAAGATTCGATGACTTGGACAGAGTTTCGGTAGCCTAGTTGGTTAAGGCGCCTGCTGGCCCGGATAGCCGAGGAGATGTAGGTTCGAATCCTGCCCGAGACATATAATTTTTCAATTTTTCTCTTCTAATAAAATTTAGAATTCGTTGGCAGTCGTTAATGCTTTAATAAAAAATCATGTTTGGGGTGTAGTACATCGTTACTGTGGATTTCTCAATACGAGTTGGGACCACAGTGCCATACATATGGGTTGTAAGGACTCAATGGTAGATGGTGCTACATACGTCACCCAGAATGACGTCACAAATGAAGGGACTGGTTGAAAGATTCGATGACTTGGACAGAGTTTCGGTAGCCTAGTTGGTTAAGGCGCCTGCTGGCCCGGATAGCCGAGGAGATGTAGGTTCGAATCCTGCCCGAGACATATAATTTTTCAATTTTTCTCTTCTAATAAAATTTAGAATTCGTTGGCAGTCGTTAATGCTTTAATATAAAAAATCATGTTTGGGGTGTAGTACATCGTTACTGTGGATTTCTCAATACGAGTTGGGACCACAGTGCCATACATATGGGTTGTAAGGACTCAATGGTAGATGGTGCTACATACGTCACCCAGAATGACGTCACAAATGAAGGGACTGGTTGAAAGATTCGATGACTTGGACAGAGTTTCGGTAGCCTAGTTGGTTAAGGCGCCTGCTGGCCCGGATAGCCGAGGAGATGTAGGTTCGAATCCTGCCCGAGACATATAATTTTTCAATTTTTCTCTTCTAATAAAATTTAGAATTCGTTGGCAGTCGTTAATGCTTTAATAAAAAATCATGTTTGGGGTGTAGTACATCGTTACTGTGGATTTCTCAATACGAGTTGGGACCACAGTGCCATACATATGGGTTGTAAGGACTCAATGGTAGATGGTGCTACATACGTCACCCAGAATGACGTCACAAATGAAGGGACTGGTTGAAAGATTCGATGACTTGGACAGAGTTTCGGTAGCCTAGTTGGTTAAGGCGCCTGCTGGCCCGGATAGCCGAGGAGATGTAGGTTCGAATCCTGCCCGAGACATATAATTTTTCAATTTTTCTCTTCTAATAAAATTTAGAATTCGTTGGCAGTCGTTAATGCTTTAATAAAAAATCATGTTTTGGGTGTAGTACATCGTTACTGTGGATTTCTCAATACGAGTTGGGACCACAGTGCCATACATATGGGTTGTAAGGACTCAATGGTAGATGGTGCTACATACGTCACCCAGAATGACGTCACAAATGAAGGGACTGGTTGAAAGATTCGATGACTTGGACAGAGTTTCGGTAGCCTAGTTGGTTAAGGCGCCTGCTGGCCCGGATAGCCGAGGAGATGTAGGTTCGAATCCTGCCCGAGACATATAATTTTTCAATTTTTCTCTTCTAATAAAATTTAGAATTCGTTGGCAGTCGTTAATGCTTTAATAAAAAATCATGTTTGGGGTGTAGTACATCGTTACTGTGGATTTCTCAATACGAGTTGGGACCACAGTGCCATACATATGGGTTGTAAGGACTCAATGGTAGATGGTGCTACATACGTCACCCAGAATGACGTCACAAATGAAGGGACTGGTTGAAAGATTCGATGACTTGGACAGAGTTTCGGTAGCCTAGTTGGTTAAGGCGCCTGCTGGCCCGGATAGCCGAGGAGATGTAGGTTCGAATCCTGCCCGAGACATATAATTTTTCAATTTTTCTCTTCTAATAAAATTTAGAATTCGTTGGCAGTCGTTAATGCTTTAATAAAAAATCATGTTTGGGGTGTAGTACATCGTTACTGTGGATTTCTCAATACGAGTTGGGACCACAGTGCCATACATATGGGTTGTAAGGACTCAATGGTAGATGGTGCTACATACGTCACCCAGAATGACGTCACAAATGAAGGGACTGGTTGAAAGATTCGATGACTTGGACAGAGTTTCGGTAGCCTAGTTGGTTAAGGCGCCTGCTGGCCCGGATAGCCGAGGAGATGTAGGTTCGAATCCTGCCCGAGACATATAATTTTTCAATTTTTCTCTTCTAATAAAATTTAGAATTCGTTGGCAGTCGTTAATGCTTTAATAAAAAATCATGTTTGGGGTGTAGTACATCGTTACTGTGGATTTCTCAATACGAGTTGGGACCACAGTGCCATACATATGGGTTGTAAGGACTCAATGGTAGATGGTGCTACATACGTCACCCAGAATGACGTCACAAATGAAGGGACTGGTTGAAAGATTCGATGACTTGGACAGAGTTTCGGTAGCCTAGTTGGTTAAGGCGCCTGCTGGCCCGGATAGCCGAGGAGATGTAGGTTCGAATCCTGCCCGAGACATATAATTTTTCAATTTTTCTCTTCTAATAAAATTTAGAATTCGTTGGCAGTCGTTAATGCTTTAATAAAAAATCATGTTTGGGGTGTAGTACATCGTTACTGTGGATTTCTCAATACGAGTTGGGACCACAGTGCCATACATATGGGTTGTAAGGACTCAATGGTAGATGGTGCTACATACGTCACCCAGAATGACGTCACAAATGAAGGGACTGGTTGAAAGATTCGATGACTTGGACAGAGTTTCGGTAGCCTAGTTGGTTAAGGCGCCTGCTGGCCCGGATAGCCGAGGAGATGTAGGTTCGAATCCTGCCCGAGACATATAATTTTTCAATTTTTCTCTTCTAATAAAATTTAGAATTCGTTGGCAGTCGTTAATGCTTTAATAAAAAATCAAGCTGAAATTTGGTACAGAGTTAGGGTTTAATAGCCACATAAAGGGAAAACTATAAAAACTAGGATGATCGAAGATCTGGAGTACCTGGTGACCCTGATTAGAAAACACAAGAGCCCAACCAAAAATAAAAAGAAAAAAACTGTGTCCAATAAGAAAATCTAATAAAATAAATCAATATGCCCACGTTTCTACAAAAAGAAGTGAAATCCCACCAAAAACATTATGTAAAAAACTAGCCAAGTCTCGATGGAGTTGCTTGTTTATCTCTAAAATGTAATGAAATCTAGACAAAGTCGTGCCAAGTCTAAGGTTCCTTACTGCGATTTCTTTATTATTATAGTTAATGTTGTGTGACTTGGCCGTTGAACATTCTTTATATGTTAGTGGGTACAAGTCAATTTGCGTTTACGTAATTAAATTATACGTTAGTGGGCACAATCAACAACAGCCTAAAATGAGACACTAGCGTCCAATTACCAATACCAGTTTGGGCTATTATCTCGCTTAAAAAACATAGGTAGTTACAACAGATATAATATTACGTGTAAACAAAATTGACTTGTACCCACTAACGTATAAAGAATGTTCAACGGCCAAGTCACACAACATTAACTATAACAATAAAGAAATCGCAGTAAGGAACCTTAGGCTTGGCACGACTTTGTCTAGATTTCATTACTTTTTAGAGATAAACAAGCAGCTCCATCAAGACTTGGCTAGTTTTTTACAGAATGTTTTTGGTGGGATCTCTTTTTGTAAAAAAAATCTTGCTACGGTAGCAGCTTTTTCGAATAATGGCTGAAATATTCATAACGATGGCGTTTAGCATCCATTTCTGAAAACGCTCCAATTATGTACGTTTCTGCTTTTAAGTCATTGTCTTTTTTTGTTCGATTGCGTATTTTTTGTTTTTTACGGTTCAGGGTTCATGTATTTATGTATCTATATGTATGTGAGTTTCTTTATTCCACGATTATTTCTAAACCCTTGGACCGATTTAGACGTGTTGGGTATCGTTAGAATCGCTGAGTTATCCCGAGTGGCATAGGTTATGTGACGCCATCATAAAAACATTTCACTTGTATGGCGGTAACGGAACGGGAGAGCGATATTTGTATAATAATAGGTTCAATTTGTGTCGGTTTTTTAAGTTTAAGAACCTAAACCTTTCCCTTCCTGTGTCTGAGTTTCCGCTGACTTACGACCTAAATGTTTTTAAGGCTGGAGTGCATATGCATATTCTTCGTGAGCGTTTTTCATCGTAGACCTCGCGTTCACTTTCATCGACACAGGTGAAACGCAAACCCATAAAAACATTTACACAACTAGGGTGATAAAACAAAGAAAGGCCGAGATCGCAGATGTTTGCGGCCCGAGCTGCAAGCGAGGGACGTAATTATGCGATTGGAGACTTTCTTTATTATCTACCGTGTTGTGTACATCATTTTCTGTCTACACTTGGCCAGAAAGCGGCTTTTTCCGTACGCGTAGCATGCGGAAAAAGCCACTTTATGGCCAGGTGTGGCATAAATATATTATGTATTTAATACCTCGCCGCTGGCATATAAGCAAAAGACACTTCATAGCAATTGCAAAACTTTTTTCTTTTAAAATGTGTAATATTTTGCTTCCATAGAATCCAAAGGAATTACACTTCAGTGCAATATCTTGCAACACTTGCTACGAATTGTAAGGAATAGCGCGGCGCGGCGGCGTTATGGTTTACGGCAATGTTATCGCCATATTTAATGCGGCAGTACAATGCCACTTGAAAGCGGAAGCATAGTTGGTATCAGAAGAGATAAGAGAAGAAATTCCTTACTTTATAACCTTTCGAACATTTTAACATTTTGCAGAGAATAAAAACGAATAACCACTATGGCTCGAGTTTTTTTGTGTGCTTTGTGTAATTTAAAAGATCCAGATTGTACTTACTTTTCGGGAAATTGCTTGTTAAAAGAAATTGCACTCCTTACTATCCTTATTTGAGAAATAGAAGCGAAGCGCTTTGTACAAAACAATGAAACAACAACATAACGATTAACGATTGATCTTAGTGTAGTCTCTCGATAAGTAGGTAACTCAAAATTAAATTTGTGTTCATTTAGATCTCATTCTAATGTGTATCTGCTTACCTATGCTCTTGCCTAGCGATGTTACGAGTCGATTTTATTTCAACTCGGATAACTCGAGTTGACTCCACCGCTAACTCTAATTTTCGCGGCAGCAGCCAAACGGTCCGGCGAGTCGAGTCGAGTTTCGAGTTGGCGAATCGCGTGCACTCGCATAACTCGCATTCGTTATCCGCTCGCTTATCCGGTCCGTATCAATTCTAGCCAGAATTAGGTATGCGAGTTGATTCGAGTTGCAAATGAACTCAATTCGAATCAACTCGTTTACACTCTGATTTGAGTTATTCGAATCAGACAACTCGACTCGCCTATCGCTATTTTGGCTCGGTTTTTTCTGCGTCAAGACGGACTACATGCGTATCACCAAGAATTGAGAAACAAGTACATAAGTATAACATATCTTACGAGCACTTCTTACGTAATGAGAAATAAGCGAGAGGTAAAAACAGTTGCTAACAGAGAGGATATCGCGAAAGCAGGAATACGACCGGACCAAGAATTCACAACCACTACCACACTGCGACAGAGTGCTGACTGAGAAGAAGAAACACATTGCTACAATTTTCTGAAACATTTATTACAGTAACAATTTTGTTCACACATTCCACAATATTATACTGTGGTGGATAATGGCAGTTTTTAATGTGGCTGGAGCCGTCGCCGGGAAACAATGCCTGCCGCTTGAACGTGCGCGCTCCACCAAATTGCGGACGAGAGGGATGGTGCAGTGCAAAAGCGGGCGCGGTTTTGTACAAAGAAGTTTTATTAAGAATTAGAAATAAGTATTAGAGTTTATACGAGAAGTGACACGTACGATACGTGTCACTTCTCGTATAAAAATGTTACTAAATAATGGGGTAACGACTGGATGGATTAAGCTGAAATTTCGCATGCAAATAGACCAAATCCTGGATTGAAATATAGGATACTTTATATCCCGGCAAATAGTTCCCATGGGACAGTAACGGTAACAACGCAGGCGAAGCCGCGGATAAATGCTAGTTACAAATGAGTATAAGAGCTTATACGAGAAGTGATACGTACGATATTAGCACTAATTTTCCTATTTCGTAGATGAAATGTAATCGTGGAATTTTAAATTAGATAAACAAATATGAACAAAGTACAAAAGGTAAAATATTTATACAAATATTTGTTAAATTTTCTCTGAAAATTCTGTTTACTCAGTACGAGTAGAGTATATGGACCGAGAACGGATATATGCCCGTTGGGGCAGTAAAGTCCTGGAGGTAAGCGCAGCGTGGGGCGGCCCCAGACTCGGTAAACAGATGACCTCGTGAACGTAGGTCATTGTCCCGGCGCAATTAAGTGTCCATACCAGCGCAATTGACTTTCGTGAACTTTTTCTGGGATGGCCGCCACTTTAAAGGGCTAACTACCGACTATTCTCGCTAAACGCTGTACTTTGTACCACACCCGCACAACGGCTATACGTCTATTGTGCCCCACACTTGTGTCACCGCGGAGATTGCGCATTGCTGTTGATACTGTCGTCTGATAGACAATCAGTGTGACTTCAAACCGTGCACAAACACTTATATTGGAACCAAAGCAATATAAAGTGAAGATCGGAAGCAATATCGCTAACATATCGCATTTTGAGAACGTTTTAGCCACTACTACTGAGTAACTTGGAACGGCTTGGAACTATTGGCATATTCATCAATACCGGTAAAATGAAAAGTGATCCAAAACATGGGAGTTTGTGGCCGTATTAACAAACTGTAGGTAGCACAAATATGCGATCATTGCTTATTTTCTTTTATTTCATCGCCCGTTCATAATTTTACATCTTGTCGTACACAGCTAGCACAACTGGCCGCGTCACCGCTTTTCGCGGGACAGCATGACTTGTCACTGCCATGAAACATGGGGTATATCTCGGTAAAGAATACATTTGGGAATAACGCTAGTGCGAATATAAATAGCACAAGTTTTAACAACGCCATCTAGTGTGAAATTGAAGCACCGACTAAACCAAATGAAAGACCGCATTTAAAATAAAAGTCGCTCCAAGTTCCCTGATTGAGCAGCATAATTTAACGAAGCAACTGCAGATTGTATAATTGAGTCTTAAAGTGAGCAACGTCGGGAAAGATTCGAGTTAAGATTTTATCAAGGTGTCTTAAAAGGAAACTATGCTAACTTTTAAAGATAACTTTAAGTGGGTTAAGCAAAATGGAGGTATATTTTAAGCTTAACTTTGTTTCGAGTTTTCCGGGTTCGGTTAACTATAATGAAAGAAGGTAACGAAGCAGGGTGGGTATATATATCAAATAACACTTTATTTTTCGTTATAGTTTAAAACTAGCTATGCAGCCTATGTGTTAATCCAGGGTGTCAGCTAACTCCATACCAAATTTTATTAAAATCGCTCCAGCCGTTTAGACGTGAAGAAGTAACAAACATACACACTCACAAACTTTCCCTTTATAATATTAGTGTGATGTGGGTAACATCGACCTTTTTCCTAATGATACCAATTTTGCATATTTATAATAAGATTTGCTAGGGTTCCCAGCTCACATCCTAGTAAGGCCATATAACGGTGTTGACGATTACAATACGGATTCATATAAATTGATAAGTCTAATTTATTATGTAATGTTGTATTATAAAATAGATAAATCTAATCTAGTCAGTGGCAGGGGCTTTTGCTACAGCTTTAAGTGTCGCTATAGCTATCACAGAAATAGGTACATATGTATATCGAGATAGACGGGGTTCTCTAATTTATCGCCGAAAATTGTATGGCCGATTATCACTTCCCAACTAACGTTTCGCATAATTTTATTTCGCCGAATGATCTTTTTCCAACTTATCAAATGATTTTGTTTTATTTCCCAACCTCACAGTTACCAACTGTTCATTTGGTCAATAAAAAGTGTGTGTGCAATAAAAAATAATACAATAAATGAGAATAATGGAACTTTCATTAAAGTTGTTTGTAAATATACCGAACGCAGCACGTAATAAAGGTAATTAAACAAAATAGGTAAGCTGAAAACAAAGAATGGATTTTAATTATGTACCAAAATAAATTTCCATTCAAGTTCAGAACCTTTTAACTATTTTATAATTTGTAACAGCTATAATATTCATACTTATATTTCAAGCGGGATATTCCATTAGCGTGATTTTTGAAAATCACACACAAAGAAATAATAATTAAATCATAATAACCCTCCTTTTTGCTTCGCGTAGTCGGGTAAAAAAAGCACCTACTGTTACAAGTTTTTTTTATCTATCTATATCTATTTTATACATAAATTGAAATCGTAGAAATATATTCAAGATTTTCCATAAAAGTAGGTACCAAGGGAATATTAAAAATTAAATAATAAAAATTATTACTTGTTTTGACACTCCACAGTTTTTAGGAAAAATTCCTACGATTTTATAATATGTATACCTAAATAGATGATGATGAATGGTTTATCTATGCGTCATTGTAAATTAGCTATACCTTTCATAATTTCAAAGACCCCAAAAAACAATTAACAGGAAAAAACTTCTCCAGAGTTCCGTGACCTAAATGTAAGCTGCCAGCACGGGGTCCCGACTCGCCCCAATTTGCAATTCCTGAAACTGTTGCAGCTGTCTTAAAACTTGAGCGGAACAACGAGAAAACATTGTGAAAAGTGTTTCGGTGATACAAAGACTCTTCTGACTGATTTTCATAGCAACTTGTGGACATTCACATAATAACGCGCGCAAGAAGCGAACCCATAAGAGGGTAGATCGCTATGATATGTGGGTAGACTAAAACTAAAAACTCGCAGCACGTCAGTTACTCCGTGATGATGGCGATTGCAGCAGTGCCGAAATATCGGGAACTCGTAGAAAGAGAAGAAGAAGACTAAGGACCATTAAAACAAGAGGACTGTCATTCTCCATACTTTGGATCGTGCCCCGTGCAAGGGGATATCCAGGCAAAAACTAGATGGCACTAAAAAACTAAACATTTAACGATGTTATAATTGAACAAAGAAACATAGTATAGTAACAAGTAGTTCGTAAACAGCTAATAATAAATAAATTCACGCTTGCAAAGTTGAATAATTGTAAATAATATAATTTTTATACCAAGCTAATGCATAGATGGCGTGGTAAATATCGGGGAACAGCTTTTTGTATGGAGAATGACAGTACTCTTGTTTTAATGGTCCTTGATAGCAGTTATTAACTTGCGAGGCCCTTAAAATAAATAGTCGGTCGAAGCATCGCTAACGTATATTTGAATAGGATTTTTTGTATGGCCACTACCAGGATCCCGTGATCGGGATCCGGTGAAAATGAAAATTTATTCATGACAGGTCTTAGTACTAAATTCGGGACACCGAATCTTCCGCTCTTACGTCATTAAAAAATGTTTCCATTATTGTTCCATACCAATTTATCTACGGTCCGTTATACATATTATTCAAATTAGTCAAATTTGGTACACAGGTAAGGCTGCCAAATAACCAGACCTAGGAATGTAAGGGGCAAACGTCTGACAGGTACTAGAGGTAGACGAAAATTTTTATCGACATTTATGGATATCGATATTTTTGTTTTCGACTTTTCTTACCTCTTAAGAACTTTATATGAAGTTCTTGACAAATAATACTAAAGAAGTCCTTTAAGACGAAGACTATTAAGTTAATAATTTCCATATACTTAAATAAAACACAATGCTGGGTATGATTACTAGTTTAGGAGGAAAGCATCGAAGAGAGATCGCGCATCGCGGAGAGTATCGATACGCGAACTTTCTACTTGCCTTTCCATTCTGTACCAAAAAATTAAATATGTTAATGCCAAAAATATCGATATTCATAAATTTCGATAAAAAATTTAGTCTACCTCTAGTACCTGTCAGGCGTTTGCCCCTTACATTCCTTAGGTCTGCAAATAACATTGATAAAATTACTACCAATAAATAAAAAGTTAAAACCAATAAAAACGTTAAAAACAAAAAGCGTTCGGTTAAACCGCTCCCGAGTTTTCAAATTTAGAATCCAGCCGCGCATAATTTTAAAAAGTTAGCCGCCAGAACGCCCCTTCAACTTAGTCTAGGAAAAGTTGTAAGCATTCCAATCCAAGAACTAGCATAGTATTAGCTACAGTTCTTACATGCCAGTGCAAGCGATACACTCGAAAACGAGCCTTATTTTTGAGGACATAAGACCGTTAACGACTGCACCTTGTTGACAATATTAGCTACAATCTTACGTTTTGCCAATGCATCTAGATATGCAAAAGTAAACTTTAGTTTTACAGGAACAAGGGTGACAGTGGCCGTATTTCCTCGATATTGTACTGTTAGTGGGAAACTTGAACCATTCCGCACTTACCTGGCTTGAGGATTATCAAATTCAATGGCGAACTTTTGGATTATTCTCGAAGCACAAATACAATGTAGCGTAATGTTAGATGAAGCTTCCTTCGTAGCTTTATTTTCTTCCAAAACTTACCTGAAAATGAGAAAAGTAAACATTAGTACCTATTTGGAAATAAAGCAAATAAGCAATTGAATAACAATTTTTCGATATAATAGTATTTTATGCAACAGTTGTATAAGAAGGTTCAAAAAATGCGAATTGCGTGAGTTGCGATACGAGCCGCGAATGCGGCGAGTATCGCAAATAGAGACGCAATGAGCGTTTTTTGACTTAATTATACAACGTTGCATACAATACTTTTTCTACGACAGGTTTTAAAATTATAAAATACAAACAAGGCATAACCTGCAAAGAAGGCAAATATGACGTATGACTGTCAGTATGTGTCTATGGTAAACTTTTTATTTTTTAAATGAAGTTGACACGCAGTGAATATATTAAAAATACTTTTGTTTTTATGTTGGCATCAATGAATTTAGTTCAGAAAGTTTTGTTTTTCTTAAAAGCCGTAGGATTTTAATTGTTTGTTAAGTTGGTAGTTGTGCATTTTTACCGTAAAGTTAAAATTGAGCGCTTAATCCTTGACCTCAGTTTAACCTAGATTTAGAAGTCTGTGGTTGCTAGCAATAACGTAAAGTGGCTATAACGACACTAGTGCTGTTATGGGGAATAGAGTATAGACTTCTCTGAACTCATATTATATATGTTCTTATATTAGTGTTCGTGACCAAGTAAAAGACAGATAACAGTACAGGAGTAGAAAAAAGAATTAAATCATACTTTTAGTGTTTATAATCTAAAGCACAGGAATTATTGCACGATCAATAAGAACAGTTCCTAAGAAATGTATGTATGAGTGAGTTAAGACACAGATTTAGGTATTGCTTAATCCTTTCAGTGCGGAATGACGCCACACACCAACCTTCATGACACGCCTGTCGTGCCATCCGCAACGAATCGGTTAAGGATGGAAATCCGACGAAGAACTAAGGTGACCTACATAACTGCCAGAGATAGCCTGTTGAAGAGGCAAAGACTGGACACATAGCTCGAAAAACTGGTGGCCAGTTGGGTGAAAAGGTTTTCGAATGGAGACCACGACTGGCAAGGTAAGTCGACCCCCACAAGAAGCTTGCCGAAAGTTGTTAAAGGTTGTGGAAGTCTTTATGGAATATATGTTCAGCAGTGGACATCTTCAGGTACAACTCATGATGATTATGTTGCTTAAAAACAGAGTGTACACCAGGCATTAGGTAGGCAAATTATACCGAAAAATTCCAATACCTTGTGCTGCCTGTACCAGGAGCAAATAATTAAAACGTAGATTGTACTCCTCAAACTGAACAACATTTGTTCAGCGACATTTAAAAATAACTTATGTTTTAATTTTTATTACACTTTAAAGTTCATTTGAAACCGCAATGTACTGCGATGTTATTTATGTTTATAGCGTGAGAAGCGACATCAAAATTAGACAGATGTTAACGTACATTGAAAATACTATTTAATTTGTGTGAAAAAGATAAAATCTAAAGATTACATAATTTTTAATGGTTGTGGAACGAAAGTTTTATGGTTTTACGAGTAGAATTTACGTTTTAATTATTTGCTCCTGTTACAGGCAACACCCGGTATAAGGCTATTTTCTTATCTGTAAGATAACCACGGACTGGCAGTTTATTTACTAGCCAGATAAACATTACATAAGCTGAACCCAAAACGTGTTGCGAGCAAATTCCTAAGTAATAATGCGGACCGCGTAAAAGCCGTAAAAACGTGCCCTAAATTACTCGCCGTCAAAATCCGGGTGGAAAATATTAAATACGAAACCAACATTATAACCTTTTTACGTGTTAACAAAGTGAAACACTCGTTTTAACCCGGAACATTTATCTAAACACATTCATTCCCTTAAACAAATTAACTTGGAGAAGTAAAAAAATCACGCGCCGCGGGAAAAAATGTGCGGCGACGTGTACTAACGACGTAACTAAATGAACAAATGAATGAATGAGTGAGCGAATGAACAAATAGGCCGCAAACGAACGGTTAATGTCGAATGACAGTGAATGATTCGAGGGCGTTAATCACGCGAGAAGGGTTGACGTGGTTTGAAAAAGGAATCGACCGAATGGAATTCGATTTCCGTCTTTTATTGATGTTGCGATGGGTTGTTTGTTGTTGTTTTAACGATTTTTTGCTTGTAATATATCTTCGCGTGTTGCGGCTTTGATTATCTATGTTTTAGAGAAGGCTTGGATAGTCCTAAGCTAGTGATTGGGTTGTGATCATGCCCCGGTAACTCAATAGAAAATAACTGGCCAAGAGCATGTCGGACCATGCTCAGTGTAGGGTTCCATAGCCGTAACTATAAGGTAAAAAATACGATGTTAAAAAAAGTACAACAACAAAAGAGCGTATCTTCATAGCAATTACGTCCTTTTGTTGAGAAGCGCAGTTTATCGGCAATAACTCAAAAACGGTTAATCCGATCTTGTTGAAAATAATTTTCGTTGAAAGTATTAATTGAGCGTTATCTTTGTAATTTTTTTTATATTTTTCGGACA
This sequence comes from Eudemis profundana, assembly GCA_947034925.1. Classification (NCBI taxonomy): domain Eukaryota; kingdom Metazoa; phylum Arthropoda; class Insecta; order Lepidoptera; family Tortricidae; genus Eudemis; species Eudemis profundana. The sequence continues at coordinate 18,323,415 of OX344805.1, read as the reverse complement.
CACGGTTTAGAAGATAGAGGGGGGGGGACACAATTTTCACAACTTTCGGAGCGATTATTTCCAAAGGTATTCACTTAATCACAAACATTACTTAAGAACCTTAAAATGTTTTCAAAAGAGCTGTCGAACTATGTACCACACGTTGACATTTTGTGAAAAAAATTTTTTTTAGCTTCTGTTACATGTATGGAGTGCCCCCCCTAGATTTTTTTATTTTTATTATTTAACTACCAAACTTAGTTGCGGCATCTACAAGACATCTATATTCCAAATTTCATCAGTATAGGTCTTGTAGTTTTTGAGTAAAATGCCTGTGACATACGGACGGACGGACGGACGGACGGACGGACGGACGGACGGACGGACGGACATGACGAAACTATAAGGGTTCCTTTTTAGCCATTTTGGCTACGGAACCCTAAAAAGTGAACCGCTTTGCTTTGATTGCCATCTACCTTACATTACACGTACCACTTGGCCTTCTTTTAATATACGTAATGATGTGAATGTAATTAAATAAACAAAATATATACCAGATAATACATATAAAAATCGTGTGAATATAAAAATATATTTAAATTTATATTTCAATTGATTAAAATTAACCACTCATGATATTATTTATTGTTTGTTACATGGCAACAATAGTCTGTCAAGGCGGTGCTGGCTGGTTGGCCATAACATTCCCAAAAAAAAAGAAATCGGTGCTGGTTGACATCAATCAAATAAAAAATGTCGGGAAATTCGTCAAGTGCAGTATTTTCCATTATTTATTTCATTTCAACGTCGAGTTCAGCATTAATTCCCCCGTTGTATGTGCTGTTACCCTTCTGCTGTGTTAAGTTTTGTTATAAACAAAATGTCGGTCAGAATTTTCGGACTACCCGGCCGCAAAGTTCGTGACGGAGAAGGTAATTATAATGTTCTGGGTTTTTTTATCAAAGTGGTCTACTATAATTTAGACACGGAAATCACGGAATTGAAATCGCCTATAAATATCCAACAAAGTGAACCTTTTACCAATTCTATAATAAATGTTTCGTGGTACTAAATAGGTTTGCGTATTTCGGAGTTGATATCATCTTTAATACTTTTTCTTTTTCAGGGATCCAATTGCATAGATTTCGGAATCCTGCTAACAATCCAGAAAAATTTAAAATATCGAAGCACAGTTGTGGATCTGACTTTTAAGGGAAAGATGATAAGTACATTTTCTTGTGAATTTAAAAACGAATGCGAAGATAAATTCACCTTTGAAATAAGTAGGTATAAGTAAAACTAGAAAACGGAAACTGGTATTTTTATTTACACTGCTCCTTAGTAATCCTCTTTCAAACTATGCAGTGTGGCACGTCTTAGAAGTTACGTAGAAATAAGTTTTTAGTTTAGGTCACTAAATTTAAATTAATTTGCTTTATTGGGCGCATTTAATTTAAACTTGGTGATTGTAATTAGAAACTTATTTCAACGTAACTTCTAAGATGTGTCATACCATGCCAAACTATAATTGCCTATATATACGTAGCTATATATATGTGTGTATGCGTGTGTGTATGTGTGTGGGTGTGGGTGTATATGTGTGTGTAGATTTGTTGACGTGTAATAAAGGATAGATGGCAGCACAAGTACGATGATTAGAAATTTGGCCGAGTTGCCTGTCTATAACCTAGTATAATATTGTAGTCTTTGGTTGTGATACGGAAGTAGGATCTTTTACCAGTTGGTTTGGGCGGTACCTTAATAGTAAATATATAAAGCACAGGAAGACTTAAAAATAGCGATCAAAACTCAGCTAAATACAATCCAAGAGCTAAGAAACATTGCATAGATATTTTATGGCTCGTATTCATTGGCCTAAGCTACACAGGTACGTACCCGCGGAGCGATCCGCTACATCGTTTTTGATGAACGCTTCTAAAGTAGGTAACATGTTGGTATCAGCGTAATTCGACCCATTCGTTTTTCGTTCAATTCGTATTTCGTCTCATTCTATATTCGTCACACATTATTTATGTATAAAGAATAGTCTTAATAAAGAATGTGTGACGAATATAGAATGAGACAGAATACGAATTGAACGAAAAACGAATGGGCCGAATTACGCTGATACCAAAATGTTAACATCCGAAACTGCACATCAGTTACTATAATAAAAAAAGGGAAATTCATAATCATTAAATACTAAAGAAGTTCTCAATTCCATCAGAACAGAATTTCAGTACGGAATAGAAAATACGCACAAGTATACCGGATTTAAGCTCAATCGTGCGTCAGATAGATCTTCTAATTTAGCTTCCAAGACTAACAAATAACTTTTTTCTGTGATATCTTATAGAAAGACCTCTCAATAATAGAGATTTTAGTAAATAAAGCACTGCAATATCATAAAAACTCATCGAGATACCTACTACAATGTTAAAATCACATTTTTAGACTTTCCCAAAAACGTGCCGAAACGCTTCATACCTACTGAAGCCCATAGTAACGTGACGTCACGAGTCATACGTTGTTTGGGGAAATCAAGAAGTTTGTCCTACAACTATGTTAAAATTTGCGTTTATCGTAACGGCTTAATAACAAAAGTTACCATACATTTTATGGGTTATTTAATGGTATTAATAGTTTGTAATATTTTTATACTTTTAAAATGGACTTTCCCATCCAACTTTGCAGGCTCATAAAAAAATTACACGTTAGGTATCAAACTAAAAACAATCCGTGGTGTCTGTGGGCCCCTTTTAGAATAAATATATACGTCTATGTTGTTGTTTTTTGTTTGTGTCTCGTCTTAATGTAATTCTATGGAGCTTGGTTCTGGAATAAATTATTTTCATTTCATTTCCTTATTTTGCTTATTTTATCAGAATCTTAAATAATTTTTACAAATTTCGGTTAAAATAAAGTACCCAATTGATTGAATCAGGCGTTACTTTGCGGATATCCTTGGTTGTACCCCTTGATGGAAAACGACGGACGCCAAATTGTCGACATCTCCAGCTTCTCCTGAGGATGCCTCGTAGACAGGCGAAACACGTGTAGAGTTTTGTAATGTTGGTGGTGGTTTGTTATACAGGGCGACTTCAAATTGGTAATACAAAACACTTGATTATGGCTCAGTTAATGCCATGTAGATTACACATTAAGGCGCGGTAGGACCTGGCTCGCATTTCATATACAAACTAGGGTCGGGCGGAATGCAGATTATTGCAGATTATCTTCGATTTCTAACTTAAAAGTATACGTTATCAACCCAAACATGAGAGGATGCCCTGCATGACTGTGAAATCATGATTGTCAGGTATTAATTTTGTCAGAAAAGGTAACTGGTGATGAACAAAATGAAAAAAAAATGAAAAAAATACTTTATTTTATAGTGTTTTCGCGCTACTTTTCTATCGAGCGAAATGTTCGCTATCGTGTTCTAAGTGAGAGGAAGCCCTAGATACAGTTCTGAATATTATTATATATGTTTTACAGTGACCTAAGAGTCAAATAAGTGCTCTAAAAATGATTTGGAAACTAGGCTTCCGTGCCCGATTCTGGTCTCACCTCGCCTTAACCCCTATGTTAAAATTTGCTGTATTTAATTATTGCTAATTTTCTAACAAAACAAATAATTAAATTCCTAAAGTGTGGTTACACTCCTTTAAATACCTAAGTGTCATACCTGTCACTCGTATTTTCTTTGACAACTGACAATTACTAATCAAAACACGTTTTCTTCATAGATATTGCGGCATGTCACGGATAACCAAAGAGGAAAGTGTTCATATGAAAATCATTAAACCTCTTTGTTTATTATTAACCATGTTAAGCCAACAAAAATGGGATAAATTAATAATTAAAAAAAACATACTTCTGATTATTTTAAAAGTATGAGACTTAATTGAGGGGCTGAGTTTAGGGGATATGTATGTAAAACATTCATTTTGTATTACCAATTCGAAGTCACTCTGTATTTATTTGCATGTTTTTTTTATTTTGCATGTGAATGCATGAAAAAATACGCAAGAAATTATAACGGACTAACACTAATTGACTAACACGTTATTATATCGCGGATTAGCAAAGCGATATTTTTGTTTTAGTTACATAAAAGCTTGTAAAATCTGGTTATTAGCACCCTTACTCCATGCCATTTTAGATTAGGTAGAATATCGTCAGGATTTAGTTTATTAGCTCCCTTCGTTTACTGAGCATACACAGACGGTTCAAGGCTCTCGAGCAGAGGGTTCCACAGGGTACGCTTAATGTACTATAGGGGAATTTGTCTAACAACAATATTTGGCGAACTGCTTAGAGAAACACGGGAGGGAATCGACATCCTACAAATATTATAATGTGGAAGATTGTGAAAATGTTTGGAGGTTTGAATGTTTAATACTAAACGCATACTTAGACTAATCCTTTGGCCAAATGTAGGGTAACTTTGCCCACATTGCAAATCACATATCTGAAATCTATAAGGTCTGATAATAAACATAAAAACATGAACGGTCAACATAAATCCAACCACATGGCAATGCGCCGTATTTTAAATGCAATAATAAAACCTGAACCGAGTTAAATCCTACGACCAAAAGTTACCCCCAGGGCGAAAGTTCTGTAGAGACCTGGCTGTCTCTACAGAAGAATTATGAATATAATTCAAATATCTGTCAGTCTAACATATTCGTGCTAAATGTTCGCTCGATAAAAACTCGATTGGTGCACAGAGTGCCAACGAAACGTCATTCAATTTTTGCGAAGTGCTTGAATTCGCACCGGCCGGCCACTTCCGGAACTGGGGATTTTTTTAAACGTTTAACTGCGCATGGAACATGCTTGATAAAAAGAATAATATTTGTCGAGACGTTTAACCTAGTGGGAGTTGCACCTACGAAGCTAGAGGCCCAAGTGTAAATCTCGACAAATATTTAAAGAATTATTTGTTTATCCCAGTCCAGTTTAATTTTTATAATAATTGAACCATTTTTTAATTTTTTTTTATGAAATGTGAAATTACTTAGCCCCATAAGGGCTACGTTCGAATGGTAATTGAAGATAGAGCACACAATATTGGCTCCGTGCACGACTTCAGCGCCGCCTAGCGTCCGCAACTCTAGTGGCTCTAAGGCTCTGACGTTTTGAAATTTCATCGCGACATTGTAACGAAAATTAATAAAACAATATAGTATTTTATATTTAAAATTCCTGTGATACCCTGTTTTGGGTGAACAAAACGTTGAAAAATGATTTCCATTTTTAGTCATTGAAATTAAATGAGGTAAGTAAATTTTATTCCAAAAGTGCGTTTTATTTTGGAATTATCAGGATTTGTTTACTTCAATTTTACTGTAAAGCAAGAAGATAAAGCTACTTTAACGGTTTCCTTAAATATTAAATATCGTTTTCGGATCTAAATGAGTATCATTTTGAAAACCGGATTTGTGAGTATCACTCACAATATATAATTTCAGCCACAACCGGATCGAAAGGCAGCTATCCATTTCTTGCATTGTTCCAGTTTCTAAGGCGCTTTTGGGAATCGGTAAAACTTGCATTCACTATTTCTGTCAGTATCCTTGCAGTTTACAACAACGCAACAATTGCTGTGACCCATTTTTGTTGGCGGAATAATGCGATTACTGCAAGTTATCTGCTTCGCCCTAAGGTTAACTGGCAGGGAATGCCTTACGGCATTAAGTTCGCCTTTTGTACGATAAGTTTTCTTTTGTGCAATAAAGTTTAAATAAATAAATTACTGAAATTAGGTAGTTAAGTCTAAACAGATTGCTTTGATATTGACGGATATGACAATGACAGAGCCTACATTATTTATATTTAAAGCCACTATGAGCGCTGCGATACATTATGTTACCACCACCTAGTACTTTGCACCTAGCGAATATCGGTTAAAATGTCCGAATTCAGTGACTACGAGGCCATAACAATCTCCTAGCTTGATAATCGCAGCCGGGATATTAATGACGTCACACACGGCCGGCGGCGGGGACACCGAGCATAAACTTATGAGTAAGTTTATAATTTTATGGGTCAATTCGTTGTTTTGTGCTGGCGAATTTAAAATCGTCGTCAATAAAATGGGGTCCGAAATTATATAAAAAATTATGTGACGTAAGAAGAATTTCTACGTGATGAGAAGTTATATACCGCCATACCTATAAAATGAGATAGGAAAACGTGATTTATCAAGATCAAGAAGATTATTTTCTTTTTATTATTTCCTTTACTTATTTCTTACTAACCATCGTTCTTCGATCTATGGGATGATTTTTTTCGGAAACCTTTAATTATTCAGGGTTGTTGTACAGCCAAATCTAAGGATTTGGATATACAACAAACAACATAGATATAATTCATGGTTTTTTTTTATTATTTCTCATCAGCCTTGATTTCTTTGATCTCGGAAAGATTATTCTTCTTAAACTTACTTTTATAATTTTCTATCCCGAAAAGACTTTGGTCTAACAACCAAATTTGACGTTCTAATAATTACAAAATTTAACAGATGTTAAGATGATCACGAGGCCTTAACAGCCCCCAAGCCGAATAATTGCAGTCCAGATTTAATGCCGTCACACGCGGGGGGCTACTGAACATGAACTTACTACGTTTTATGAGCCAATTGTCGCTTGTCACCGGTGGATTTAAAATCCTGCTTGAGTGTCAATAAATTTGGGCTCAAACTCAAACTCATTTATTTCTGTAAGTAGGCCTCAAGGGCTCTTCTACATGTCTGATTCTTTTCTTTTGGCGCTTCGGTAGATGACCTTCTGGTGAGAAGAAGCGCCTGAAGAAACTCACCAGTTTCTCTTTCAAAAACAACATTACAACAATTGTGACATTATTACATAAGATGACATTTATAAAATGCAACAAGCAAATAACTGGGCACAGTTTTTTTTTTACCTTTTACCGAGAGACGTATATAATCTCCGGATCCATTACATTACAAAACTTAAAACTACATTTTTAGAGATGTAAAGGGTCTCTAGGCGTCAAAACACGATAAAAAATATAGAAAATAGGCAAACATAGACTAAAATTAATGGACATGTAAGGAGTCTCCGTTGTCAAAACATTATGTTTTGGAGGTGTAAAGGACCTCCAAACGTCGAAGTACAAAATGGGAAACGTATATCTTTCACGTCGAGAAATAGACTATTAAGCTAACAGTCATTACAACTAGCTACAGTATACATAACATGTATGTACTCAGTATGTCAAAATGCAAATAATGAAATAAAATTACATTATTTGCTTTGGCTGTAAATTGAACGAAAAATTATGTGACATGAGAACAGTATCAACATTACCATGATACAAGGGAACTAGGTGTGTTCTTCCTGGGATCAGTCATGGTTATGTCATAAAGATGCCATTCATTAAGAACTTCAAAAATGAATTACCCTGACGACACGTTTAGCTCAGTGGGAGTGCCACCGCGTACGAAGCTAGAGGTCCCGGATTCATCCCGGTAAGGGCAAATATTTGTGTGATGAGCACGAGTATTTGTTCCTGAGTCATGGATGTTTTCTATCTATTTAAGTATGTATTTATTTATATAAGTATAACATTATGGTCGTCAATAGACGACCATAATGTCGTGTTAGTACGTGTAATAACACGTACTGTAAGATTGTCCCCCGATATTTATAATCAATTTAGGAAATAAATTACCGGCCCGCGAAATTATCTGTTTACGTGTTATTTGTTTATTTCAATCAACGTTCCATTTTTTAGAAATAAATAATTGAAGAAACACTTTTTACTACGACAATTTATTTGGCTACATATATACACCGTGGGCTCGAATAACCCGACCAATTTTAACCACGTATTCCTGATGGTATTACAAGTAAATAACGTTATATCAACATAGGTCGAATTTTGTCATTTTACATGAATAGTCATAAGGAACAAAATAAATCAGTAAATTCAGCCCCCCGTTATAAACATGTCCTTACTGGAGGAAAAGTTATCAAAAAGGAAAAAAAAGCTAACATGGAAACGAAACGTCAATTTTTTGGCCTCGTAGTCTCTTACCATCAAATACTGCGAAGGTTAATTACTGTTTAATTAAAGGATTTTAAAAAATTAAGTCAACCACAACTATAACAATTATAAAATAAGTTGACAAATCGGCGTTCGTATTTTATCAAGTTGTTTTAATTATATGGCCGTATGGCATTTCCGGTTTCGTGTTTCCTCCCTCATTTCCCTCGCCCACGCGGGGTGGTAGTTTTGAAACTCGTGACACCGACAGTGGGCCATTTTGTATTTAAGGCGGCCTACTCATCTGAATTTTTTTTATGCCACACCTGACCATAAAGTGGCTTTTCTGCACGCTACGCCTACGGAAAAAGCCGCTTTCTGGCCAAGTGTCGACATAGAATGAGTACACAACACGGGAGGTAATAAAGAAAGCCCTCGATCGCTTCTGCTTGCATTGCTTGATTATGTGTGTGTGTGTGTGTGTGTTGTGTGTGTGTGTGTGTGTGTGTGTGTGTGTGTGTGCGCGTGTGCGTGTGCGTGTGCGTGTGCGTGTGCGTGTGCGTGTGCGTGTGCGTGTGTGTGTGTGTGTGTGTGTGTGTGTGGGTGTGGGTGTGTGTGTGTGTGTGTGTTTATGTGTGGTAATACTATAGTAGATAGATGTCTACAATATTATTGCGCAGTATGGTCACCCATTAAATTCAGGTGCACGTGTATAAAATGAGATAGGTTAATAATATGGAGGGTAGAGCACCTTATATTGATATTAAATTATATTATAAAATAATACACCATCATCAATGAAGAATAGGTATCATCTATGTAAGTAACCGCCTGTTGTCTACCTTTTTAAATTGTTCTAATTATGTAAGTACCTCTTGTAATGTGTTTTTCTGGTGTGCAATAAAGTATACTTGTATTGTATTGTATTGTAACCGCCTATACAAAATAAATTTATATCTATTTAACAATGTACATTATAATAAAAGCTTAGTACAGAGCACTTTCCCTACATTATTAAAGATTTCATCATTAAAACCCGCGTTTTTACTTTCAAAAAGCCATAATCCTCTTTTGAAGCTTTGAGTGTTCATTAAAAAGGGTCCCCAAGGACTCGAGTGTGTAGGAGGACTAAGGGTCTGTAGGCACGCAAAAGAAATTCCTTGCAGAGTTAAAGGCTCAATTATTTATTTGTTTGACTGGGCTACGTTGGGCTTTTCTGATGTTGACAGTCCTTCTGGAAGCGTTCTTAATCATTTGGCTCACCACTTTACATTGCTCTGCGATGGTATAATATTGCAGTAAATATCGCGTGAGTGTATTAATAAGAATTAATATACTCTCACGAAAAAAAAATATTATACATTTTTATTCTAGAGTATGTTCCATTTTGTATGTACTCAACTGTTGGAGGTCGTTACAATTTTTTTTTCATTGTTAATTTCGTCCTTTGTTGTAGGCTTTTGATTAGAATATGGTCCCAGATTTGACAGTTCAGGCAAAGTATAAAGTATAAAGACGTGTATGAGCGCGCGACACGTATTTCACCCAGAGACGCGCGCTAGCACGACGCCTGTGCGAGTGCGATACATACTGGAGCATTCTTACGCACTCTTAAAACTTTGCTTGTAGTGCGTTCGTACACGGCGCGCACACATTCAAGCGCGCGATGTGCCTTTTGTAGGAACAAAACTTACTGCTATTATACTGTGGTTCAGGTTATTTGGTACTTTGAAGCGACTGTCATCTGACCTCCCTCCGTAACCGGTGACAGGGTTACCAGAAGATATTCTGTGGTTACACCTCCATAGTTTCTCTGAAATTGGTTACGTCAGGGGTTCCCAACGTGTGCGCCGCGGCGCCCTGGTGAGCCGTAGGAAGTAAACAGGGGCGCCATGAGTCCTCTATCATTATCTAAAACCACAAATATTCGCGGGTATTACACGGCAGCAAAAATACTTATTTTGAGCGAACTAGGGAAGGGCGCCGTGACGAAGTACTAAACTTGTAAGCGCGCCACGGGCTGAAAAAGATCGGGAGCCCCTGGGTCAGGTCAACTGGATGAAATCGGTAACACTGATCTTTTGACAGTTCCTTAATGACGTATTTAGAGGTGTTGCTAATCTAAATCGATAAATGCTTGATGATGGCTAATAGAGAAAATCGATTAATTCTAAAATAATAATTAATTATATCACTTTGCAGCTTTTGAGTGCTCGATTCTTAAAATTCCGCTGAATCAAGCGAAATTTCAAAGTGCTCGTCAAATTCGCTTCACCAGTTGACTAGCTCAGCGTGTAAAGTGATATCCTTTTGCACGCGGGTTAAGTCCTTAATCACTGGGCTCGGACCCTGGATCGGCAGGTAAACAGGTGGAAACCAGGCCAAGGGCGAGGTCCTTCGGTCGCATGTTACGAGCGCAAGCGGCGTCCCTCTAACCTAGCATGCATGCAAAATTTACAATTTTTATTACATCTATGTACATGGTATAGAATAAAATTATAGTACATTACAAAGAATGTCTCAGATCGCAGTTATTAGACGCCCGAGCCGAAGGCAAGGGCGAAAAATGAGCGACCATAGGCTTTCTTTATGACTGCCCGTGCTAAGTACACAATTTTACGTCTCCCCCAGGCCAGAAAGGGATATTTTTCGCATGCGCAGCGGGTGGTAATCGCCCCTTTATGGCCAGGTGTGACGTAAATTTTTTTGGTCTAGTTTCAATAAAGCAAATGTATCATGCAGCATTGTGTATTAATTAAAGCATTCACCATTTACTTCTGTTTTTATTGAGAACTTTATCCCAGTATGCCATTATATTCGGTGACATTGAGAGAGAGATAGAGTTGTAGATGGCGCTGTTCGTAGCCATTCAGCAAGTGGTATAGTGGTCTGTACTACACCACTTCTTTTGATAAAGATTTCATCTACATTGAAGTAGACAAGTCCTTTTAAAACGACGCAAGCCGCGGGTAGATTCTTGTACAAAATATTAGTCAATTTCTGACCATGGAACAGGTTAGGAACCACTGATACTATGTAAGAGGTACCTCTGGATTATACTTTAACATTTGCCGGAATTTCGCTCGTGCCTTGTTCCTCACCAAATGCGCAACCTACCGAAGTGTGTGCCTGGCTTTATGAATATTTAACGACGGTGTCTCCACGATTTTCGGCTTAGTTGCGACGAAATTTTGATCACCTTATCTTGGTTTATGCGCGTTCTACACGCTATCATAATGCGGATATCCGCTATGTGCGTGATAAATTGGCACTTAATACGAGTATGTTTTTTTAATGAACTGATATAGTACATGTGGCTTTGGTGAAATATGACCTCCGTTCTACCCAAAATATGAAAAAACTACTTTTCAACCCCCACCATATCCTGCTAAACATAGATTAACTAACAGTAGGTAGTCCTTATATCAGTTACTAAGAAAAACGATTTCCTGATCAGTTCAGGTTACCAACCTGCTGACGTGAGAAATTCATTTGATGATACCGTTTTTTCTTCAAGACTAAGTGCTAGCTCCGCCCCTTTGATAAGTATTTCGTGGCGCCGATTTTATGCGTCCCTTACGCTTTCATACTTATTATATTTCAATGTGTAGGTATGTCAGAGTAGGTTTGTGGCCATTTTACGAGAGAACGGTTGAAACGATTTTAATTTTAGTACCGCTAGATGGACAGAAAATGGACGCAGCAATTTGATCAGATTGGCTTCCAATCATTATAGACGCAGTCACCCCTATCGGACAGCTGACGAAATAGGACGTTTGGAACAAACCTAAAATTCAAAACTAACAAAACCATAGAAAAGATAGACGGTTCCATTTTTAAGGCGACATCTTTTGTGCAAAATATTTTTATTCCTCACTGCAAAGACCTAATGAGAGTGTTTCGTATTGTCCGTCTAAGCTAAGTCGGCACACTGGTTTTTATTAAAAAAGGTATCGAAACCACAGTAAGAGGATTAATAAGTCTTGATACTTGGCAATCATTCTTCCATTAATAGAATAGGTGTCTACATAGACGTACTGAAACAAATATTCAGGTCAGTCTTGCACAAAGCGATCTAGTCCTAACCAATACATATTTTTTTTTAATTAAAACCTCTTTTTTACTTCTGCAGGCTTAGCTTGGACGGACTCTATAACTGACAGTCAGCTTTACGATCGTACAGACAGATAACAAATCACTGCTGTACTTGGTTGTAAGTTTGGATAGTATCTAAATGGTATAAATTCGATATCTGTTCGTCCGTGGACATTGACGAATACGCGTCTGGTACCGAAATTTAGTATTGAGCCCATCAGTTACATCCATGTATCGACGCCACAATGGCCGATTCGAAATCACTTAACATTTTGGCATTTAGATTTGTATGACATATCCCCGATTATTCGCAGGTGTCGTAAGAAAATAAAAGTTTAAGTTCTTCATTCTTCAATTTAGGTAAATGGGTCATGCAGATTTCGAAATAACTGGCCAAGAGCATGTCGGACCATGCTCAGTGTATGGTTCCATAGCCGTAACTATAAGGTAAAAAATACGATGTAAAAAAAGTACAACAACAAAAGAGCGTATCTTCATAGCAATTACGTCCTTTTGTTGCGAAGCGCAGTTTATCGGCAATAACTCAAAAACGGTTAATTCGATCTTGTTGAAAATAATTTTCGTTGAAAGTATTAATTAATCGTTACCTATACGTGATTTTTTTCATATTTTTCGGACGCACGGTTTAGAAAATAGAGGGGGGGGACACAATTTACACAACTTTCGGAGCGATTATTTCCAAATAAATTCACTTAATCAAAAACATTACTTAGGAACCTTATGGTGTTTTTTAAAGAGCTGTCGAACTATGTACCACATGTCTTTAACATGTATGGAGTGCGCCCCCTAAAAATATTCATTTTAATCATTTATATACCAAACTAAGTAGCGGCTCATAAAAGACACCTATATTCCAAATTTCATCAATATCCATCATGTAGTTTTTGAGTAAAATACCTGTGACATACGGACAGACAGACAGACAGACGGACGGACATGACAAAACTATAAGGGTTCCGTTTTTGCCATTTTGGCTACGGAACCCTAAAACCGTGTTTCCTGTCAACAAAAAAATGATAGTTAACGACCGGAATACACATCACAATGTTTTTTATCATATAGGCCTAGAAATAGAATAGGGTTATTTGTCTATAGGGGTCCAGCTAGAAAATTAGGCTTTTAAAGCCCCTAATTTTGATGTCTCCACAGGAAAGACGCGAACGCTTAACTCATACTACAAAGTCTGTATGACTCAAATATAAGTACCTACAGTACCCATGAATGTCAGACAAAGACTACTATGAACGGGTGTGGGTGTATTTTCGCTGGCGTAATTTCTCTGGCCACCAATATTTAAAAGATTCCTCCTCACTAGACTGGCATTCGTTGGTTACTTGTTAGAACTTGACTGATTCTACATTGTAACCAAAAGTCCAATTCAAATAAGGCAGAATCTTCTCAGTATTCGCCAATATGTCATGATAGCGAAATTACGTTTTTGAAAATACGCAATTCGGAACTATAAATCTATGTGCCGAGAACAACTGTTGCAAGAAGAAACTCAGTGAGGTACTGAAAGATTTACAAATGGATCAACTAGGGGTCGAACAGCAGCAGTTGCCGTGAACTCTATCACCAACTATACATAAAAAAAATACTGTGAGGACAATCTTACACAAATCGCCCTAGTCCCAACCAAACTAAGCAATGCTTGTATTATGGGTACTTGACGAAGATATACATACTTACATATATAAATAAGCATATACTTAAATAGATACAAAACATCCAAGACTCAGGAACAAACATTCGTGCTCATCACACAAATATTTACTCTTACAAGGATTTGAACACAGCACCTCTAGCTTTTCAGATCTGCCGCAGAACTGACAATCGCTGGAGCAAGAGAGTACTGCAGTGGAGACCGCGTACAGGTAAACGCAGTGTGGGACGCCCCCCGGCTAGATGGAGCGATGATCTGCGCAGGGCGGCTGGCAGCAACTGGATGAGTATAGCTGATGATCGAGCAAAGTGGCGCGTCTTGGGAGAGGCCTACGTCCAGCAGTGGACTGCCGCAGGCTGATGATGATGATGACCTCTAGCTTTGTGGGCGTTGCCACATCCACTACACTAAATGTCAACTGACTGTGATCGCTAACCCGCCTGTCAAGCTGGGCGATTTCAGATTATCTGAAGAATAATGTCCTTTGGATGCGGCACAGCAATGGACGTCTTTTCACTGATGACGTTTGCATTTCGGACCAAAAGCACTGGTAATCAGACCTGTAAAATAGCCCTTGAGGCAAAGTATAAAGACTGATAAGTAGTCACTCTTCGGCTGATTAGGAGCACGCGATGCCTATTCAAGATCAAGGCGCAGATGGTGCGGTTCGTACTGGAGCATTCTTACGCATTCATAAAACTTTGCTTGTAGTATGTTCGTTTTTGGCGCGCACACATACAAGCCGCGCTATTTACCTTTTATAGGATGAAAACTTACTACTGTTATACTATGCTTGAGTTTGAGGTTTACTTGCAAAGAAATAAGTGACTTAATTTGATTTCAGTTAAACAAAAGTCGTCCAGGCGTCCCTTACAAGTAAACGATCTAAAACCGAAAAGGACCAAATCAAATTCCCTTATGCATTTATGTGACGCAATTTTAGTCTAATCTCGAATCCGGATTCTTTATTAAACTTGCTCAAATTGAAACATAAAACTGCGCGATGGCAGACAGCAATTTCGCAACAAAATGGGGCCATTTTTGCAAGGAAAAGGTAGAAATAATGAGCACACATTGGCGTCGTTATGGGAATAATTTTGAAGATCTGAGACGTGGAGTCGCTCATTAGTACAGGAGATGTTAGTAATGCTCGTACACCGTGATTTTTGAGTAGGTAAATATTTTGTGTCAACAGATCCTCGTGTAATACTTAAAAAGACATTTTTGTCAGAAGGAGATTTATTTCTTGGTGACATTTTTCTGCTTATTCGAGTTGGTTCTCAATTTGAAGAGCAATTTGTAAATATGTCCTCGTTTTACATATTTAACAAGGGTTTTTATACATTAAATTACTTGAGCTGCCAACCTGGGGATGATTACCCCCGCGAAGTAAAACGAATGTACCCGGGTGTGTGCAATCTTCACGCAAGTTTTGTGATAGTTAATATCTCCTGATAGATACTTCGTTTGTTTTTTTTTTTGAAGCACCAGCCACCTTGACGTTTTGCTGATTGCTCAAAGTGAGCAACGGACCAGCGGGAGTGGTTGAAAACGGTTCATTTAGGTAGAGTGTGTGTTCGAGCTACTGGGAGTTTTAACTGTCGGTTTGCAAGATCGTAAGAGCTGCTAGATGAAAAAGGTTACGAACCACTGTACTATATCATATAGGCCTGTGGCGACACTGCCACCTAGCGACACTCGTTGGAAGAAGAAGACGGTTACGGAAATTCCACTACAGATGGCGCTTACATCAACGCCCATACAAAGACTGTCATCTCTATACAGTTCTACAACCCGCTACCGAAGTTTCTAAACCTAATTTCAATATATAACACTTCCAACCATCTTCCTTCGGACTTCGGTCCCCAGGCACAACACCCGCCTGGAGAGAGATCTCTCTATTGTCCTCTCTTCTACAGGCCTTTGCGTCTATTACAGACGATTCGTGGTGCAATGTTAGAGAGACATCGCTTTTGGTGGTTAAATAAACCGATGCGAGAGCGACATGTCCTACCGCAGGGCTGACTGTATAGGTAGGACAAAATCGTATAACTAAGTCCTTAAAGTTTCTATTTGATGTTTATGCCTTTTTTGAATTGCCACAAATTCCATTACTTGTTTGGACTTAGACGATGCTGACATGTATCAACATGATTATTTATTTAAAGCCAGAATTATTTTAATTGCTAACCCAGAAGGAGATGGCGGGATGACCTGTACATATCTCAACAATGACCACAGGTCGCATTGGATCGGGATGGCTGGAAGACTACGTGGGAGGCCTTTGTCCAGCATTGGGACACCTAACAGGCTATTAAAAAAATACTAAGTATCCCAAGTAACCTCCAAGAGTACATCTTCTGCTACTCAAATAGAAAATGCCAAAGTGCCAGAAAAAGTCAGCATAATGCCAGAACAAGGAAGGTTCCAGTTAGTGCCATAACGACCAGGACCAAAAAAGATTCCGTCACGAATATTAGAACACCCAGATTTTATTGCAGACTATCTCCGCTTTATTTCGAGCAGTTTTTAATAAAATGGAATGAAAATCTTCCCAAAGGGACTCCAAAGGGATAATGGGTAGGGTCAGATTTTTTCTATACAAAAAGCGACTTTACGTACTTGACTTAAGGGTGTCCTATAATTTGCCGGGGGCGCTCTTTTGTTTTGTACGATGCGGATGAATAGGAATGGTGAGAATAATTTTGAAGTGGATTTGAAACATCCATCAATGTCGACAGGCTTACAATTTCAAGTTTACGAAATGTGAAATTGGTGAGGGGTTTTTGTACTGAAATTCAAATGAGGTTAATGAAATAACGGCAGAACCTTAGGTACCTACAATAAGTACAATGTGAAATGTATTTTTAAACTGTACTTGACGTTCTACACGGTAGAATAGGTGTTTACCTGCTTTGAATATATAATCTGAGAATAATACAATGGGCTAGACGACAAAAAAATACTGTTTAATCCGTCAGTTAGATTATTAAAAAATATTGTACACGTATTTTTTCTTTTGTTTGACAAACAAAAAATTACGAGGATAGAGTGCTTAGAAGTTTCGAGTGACGTCACTCCTAGGTACAATTTTCACCTAGAAGTGACGTCACAAGCCCCCACTCCAGAAGTTTGATGGTCTATAACTTGGTCGATTTTTAATATTTTGATAGACCAAAAAATACGTGTCCCATATTTTTCCATAATTTAACTGACCGCCTAAATAGAATTATATAGTTTTAACCCAGTCGTCATCCCTATTCTGCGCTTTTTAACAAGAGGATAAAGGTGTAGTTACATAAAACAAATATATACCGTCTAAGCTAAGTCTGCAGAGGTCGAAAAAAGGTTTTATTTAAAAAGATACATATTATGGCAATATCGAACTCTCGGCCTCGGTGATTGATGGGCGTTAAATGGTTAATAGTACATTACACAACTAGGGTGGTAAAATAAAGGGGCTTTCTTTATTACCTCCCGTGTTTTGTGCATCATTTTATGTCGACACTTGGCCAGAAAGCGGCTTTTTCCGTACCTACACTCACTCTATAGGTGTGGCTTTATAGCCAGGTGTGGCTTAAATACATTTATTTTGAGTAAGATTTAAAGGCACTTCCGTCTCGGCTCTAATCGAAAGCTTTCTAACTCATTGATGTCACTAACGCCCTACTTGGTTCTTACTACCAAGTAGAAGTAATAACTAGTTAAAGACTAATAATGATAAATCCACGCATTTTCCTGAAACCTACCGGTCCTCAAAATTGCTCCTAAGCGACTATTCACTCTAACGGCAACGAAACGGTGCCAATCGAATCCCAACCGGGCTCATTTTGTACCGTCATTCAGAAATTCACCCCGTACCTCATAGCTAACATAATTTAATCCCTGAACTAATAACGGTGGCAGTGGGAGGTCAATTGTTTTTGTCAAATATGTTATTCTCGAAACATGATTTTTATTTCCAACTGTACGTAGGTTACCTTATTTTACCATCGCAAACTGCATATCAAATGAGCTTAAACTTGATGGGTTTATACATATTATTTGGTTTAGGAGTTCCTATGGCCACCTTCTGACCTTATCATCAAACCAGCTCCTTGCAATGTCACCAAAGAAAAGTAGGTATACCAAATTTGAGTTCAATTGACCGTCTGGAAGTGGTTCTACATAATTTAACTTCCAATTTTTGGCCCAGACACAAAAACGCAAGTTGAATGAAAACTTTTAATAAATGAATATGTGTGCAAAGTTTCATAAGAATCGGTTTAGCAGAGCTAAAAAAAACTGTCGCAAGATTTGACTTACACAAGACACAAACACGGTAAACCCGTTTAAATATGTTGATTTTCGTCGCATCAATTATGATTTCTGATGGACCACATCAACATGATCCCCGATCGCAAACTGTTATTACTAATATTTATTTATACTTTCACAATTTTCACTCCTTATTATAACATTATTATAACAAAATGGGACTTAATCGCGAGAAAACATGAAACATGATATATATACGTTGACGTTTCGTCTTTTATTGTTAAATGAGCACATCAAGAAGAAACGAGATGACCTGAATATTAAATACAAAAGCTTCCTGTGGTTGCTAGGCCGAAACAGCAAACTGTCAGTAGACAACAAATTACTAGTGTACAGGTCGATCCTGAAACCTATATGGATGTATGGCCTTCAGCTGTGCGGTAGTCCATTATACGAATTCAAAGAATGCAGAACATAATTCTCCGCACAATCAGTAATGTCCCCTGGTATGTGACTAATGCTGAGATCCACGAACACCTGAAAATGCTCACAGTGAAAGAAGAAATCACTAACATCAAGACAACATACAGGAAACGGCTAGAAGCCCATCCCAATACCCTTGCACAACAGCTCACAATATCCAGCTATGTTAAACGCCTTAAAAGAAAAGACATCCTATAGTGAAGAGAATTATGAGTTGTTCTCGCTGGAGGACACGCTCTGAATGAGAGAAGCATGCAACACATCTGCTAAAAGTGATTACACTGATTACAGATACAGCGAAGAAGAAAAAAAAAGTTAATTCACGGCACAAATATTATGAAAGTGATTCACACAAACATAAAACCGGTTAAGAATACTAGGTAACGACATCCATGTCATGTATGTAACAGAAACGAGCGACTTGACTCATCTTCAGCACGAGATCGAATCGAATTTTTGAATTACGCTACTCTAAACTGACCACCGAGGGTTTCTATTAAAATACCCTTACGTACCTATTTAGTTCTGGGTCCGCAGCAAAGTCGATATTATGTCGCACGGGGGTTTATGTGATATGAATGGGGTTAGAATGGGGGTTAAGGGTCTATCAATACGTATGTGTACGATTCATGTTGAATGCTGTAACTAGCTGATGAATAAGGCTTTGACACCTTTGAAATAGTAACCGCAGCGAGGTAAGTTAGTAAGCATGATTAATAGGTCAATTCACAACTTCGCCACAAAATAAGAATTAGGCTGCATTTCCACCAGAGCTGTGCGAGGTAGCTATGCGGTGTGCGAGGAAAAAATCCATCAATCAACGTGCCTAGCCTCACTCAGCGCGGCCCGGCATTGGTGGATTTTTTCCTCGCACACCGCTTAGCAACCTGGCACAGCTCCGGTGGAAACGCAGCCTTAGTACTACGTACAGAAGCCTCTCTCCCTAAGCAAAGTGCCGTTCGCGTGAGATGGCCGGATGGAGCTGATCTACATCCAACCGTCTCTCTCTATCGCATAACGCGTAAATAGCGCGTTCTCTTTTTTTCACTCTACAGTGGCGAGTTTTAATAATAATGCTCAAACTATTACTCAAAGTTTATGGAAGAGATCCCTTAAAAGGATAAGTTCGCTTTTGTACATATACCTTTATTTTACAACCCTGTACTGTACTTTGTCTTATTTTTTGCAATAGAGTGTTTACATAATTACAGCGAAACGGAATCGCGGAGTGAGTCAGTCCTGACTTCGCTGTAAATCCAGTTTATCTGACGTCACCGTGTTTCATATCGGCGGTTACATTCGCTACATGTGAGCATCTCATGCCGCGCCCAAAATGTTCAATGCGTTTTGATTGACCACGGTCAGACAGTTCAGGGTAAGGACATTTGGATCACATTTCGCACCCTCAGGTTCACTTTGTCCTCATTCCCAGTCCGTCCACATTCTCATCTCGTTCACATTCCCAACTCGTTGATATTCCCATCTCATCCACTTTCCTAACTCGTCCACATTCCAAACTCGTTCACTTTCCCATCTTGTCCACATTTCCAACACGTCCGCATCCCTACTCGTTCCCTGCAAAGTTGTACAAATTCACATATTTCGCTTGAGAGTTGGCAATGTGGACGAGATGAGAATGAGGACGAGGTGGGAATGTGGACGAGTTGGGAACGTGGACGAGTTGGGATTGGTATAAGGACGAATTGGGAACGTGGACGAGATGAGAATGTGGACGATTAGGGAATGTGGACAGAGTGAACCTGAGGGATTTCGTATTACGATTTACGATTCGTATACGGATCGCGTGCCAAAAAGAAGGGCCAAAAGAAGGGCCAACCTTGCTCGCAGCAATTTTAGTTTGTTTCAGGAAATAATACTGCCGCCATTACCAATCATCAAATTTCACTGATTTCGAATATGTACACAAATTAGTGTCGAAAAAAAATGTTAGATGTGCCCTTTTGCGTAATGGCGGCAGAATAGAAATAATTGATAATAGAATCGGTTTGCTGCGTGCTAATTTATGCTTTTGAATCGGTGGATTGCGGTTTTATGTTTACCATCACTCAATTACACTCACTCTTGACGTCAAACATCAAACGCAAAACCTTGCATGCTTGATTCCCATAGTAACTATTTCCTTTTATCTCGATTTATTTCTATGCATCGAACCTATAAGTAAAAAACAAAATGAATACTACAAAATTCGACTAAAACTCAGATCGACTATAGCAATATAATTAAATTAGTTGTTCACAACTTACAAAGGTATTGCATATATCTAGCTACACACAATTTTTAAAAGCACTATTTCTCAAGTCAGTCGGAAAATGGCTGTAACTTCCAACCACACAACTGTTTTATTTTTTATGAAAGGTTTCGCCATTTTTGTGGAAAAGAGCAAAATATTTTATTATTTCTCGCGCAAACGCGTCAAAAGACTAAAAAAGAAGACAAAGGGCGGTTTTGTGTTATATCCGTGAAAAAGGGGCGTAAGTGACATTCACTTTCTGATGTTTTATGTCATTTTGTGTAGGCTTGCCTGTCGTCGTGCTGGTATAAAGGGAGATGCTGTGCATTGTAGATGCGGCTTATGTAGCACTTGACCGACCACTTGACTGAGGTACAAATAAACCAGAGTTCGCTTGTTCGATCCCCGATAAAAGCTATATTGTAAACTAACATTTACCCGCGGCATCGCCCGCGTTGTTCCCCTTACTGTCCCAAGGGAACTCTTTTTCGTGATATAGAGTACCTATCCAATGTTGCGATCCAGAACTTGGTTTACTTGCATGCTAAATTTCAGCTCAATCCATTCAGTTGTTACTCCGTTATTAGGAAGAAACATCTTCACAAACTTTTACATTTATAATATGAGTGTGATGCTCGTAGGTATTTGTTTAAGAATGTAGTGTTTTTATCTCATACTATATTTGTTTTACAGACTCAACATGCAGGAGATATGGAGTGACTTCTATGAAACACAAAAATAAGTGTCCAGTAATTTCCGTTCCCTAATGCGACGCAAAGAAATCAAGACAAGAAATCGCGCAGGATCGGGTTAAGTGGCGTGTTCGTGTTTCGGAAGCCAAGATCCTTTTTGGGTCACTGAGCTACAGAGTTAGTTAGTTAGTTAGTTTTAATGCGACGCATGTCTTTGTAAATGAATAGTAAAAGTGCTTACATTTACCTAATTCTATCTTTAATTTCATACAACCGTTGTGCCGTTCTCGGGCATTCTCGAAATCGTTCTCAATTTTGTATGGTAAATGTTTTCGAGAACTTTCTAGCTGTTTCCGAGAATGGCACATCTGTATTCTTCTGCTTCTTTTTCTCTATTGTTTTAGTCTTGGCAGAGCGGTCATGGTCACACTGAAGCCTCCACTTCGGTGGTAGAGGCCGACACAGCTTTCCGCACGATCTCCCGCCATCTTTCCCTGTTGACAGACTGTCAGTCAGATATGCGGTTTCCTACAGCGGCTTTCACTTGATCAGTTCTGCGCACATAGGTGATCTGCCGCGCGATCTGGTTCCCTCTACTTTTCGCTGCACAACCAATCGCTCTAAGGAGTCGTTAGCCCGCCTGGAGACATGCCCAAAATACTGCAATATGCGCGACTGTACTACGGCCGATAGACGCGGCCTGATGCTCTCTATTCTACGCATCTACGAAAGTTGTAGTCTACCGCGCTATTCCGATCACGCGCTGCAAAGGTTGCGCGCGCGTGAGAAATAACGCGACAGATAAACAGCTTTAGATTTGTTTCTGTAGCGACACATTTCAGTTGTGCCACGTTTCAGGGAGACAAATCGTAGGCGGTTTGTCACACGTCGTCAGAATAGGACTGCGAGCACTGAGGCTAAGTGCAGATAAATATTACTGCTATTCAGTCAACTATTCGGGAAGTCGAATCTGTACGGAATAGTACATTACACAACTAGGGTGGTAAAACAAAGAAAGGAAATTGAAAATTGAATTTGGCATTTTCGTTGAAGCGCAGACTAGGGCGACGGGCGTTGGGCGAATGACATCGAAAAAGTCACGAAAGAATAGGTATCAGGTGCCTTACCCGACAGACCGCCAGACTCTCAGACCTCAGGGTTTTCTCCGGACTGATCAATTTCCCATCTAGTAGCTAGATTTCCTGAGAGTTTGTCACACATACAATAAAACAGATTGGTTTCAAGATTATTGAAAGTGTTGATATCTTTCAGATCAGGATGTCTAGCATAACTGGCCGCGACTTCGTTTTTCGCGCGACAGTTCATCTCCCGTCACTGTCACACTATACTGAGTGGAAAAAGACAGGTAGCATTTGTCTCGAGACAAAGAGTCGCGTGTCACAATTGTGCTCTAGCACAATCTGTACCTCTAGGTACAGAAGTATTTTTTTATTTCTGACACTTTCAAGTAGTTTTTATCTGTACTTGGTAATATTAACTCTAGCACCAACATTTATTGACACAAGTATATACATTGGTTAAGGCTCCGTTTCCACCAGACCTATGCGGGATAGCGGAGCGAGGAAAAAATCCACCAATCAACGTTTTAACCGAAAAAAATGCTACCCACATTGCACACGTTCGTACTTTTCTTTTGTTTTTAATGTCACCCAGATAACCAATCATGTATGTCTGTACGTATACAGTGTGTTACCGGTATGCGGGCTTTTATTAAAACTGATAATAATATGCTTCATTAGCAATCGTTTGCAAGTATAAGCAAATCCTAATTATGCGAATTAACTGCACAATTCAATTTCCTAAATCCGCTCTTTAAATGTAGTAGGTGTACTACGTAATTATCGTTATTCATATCGCTGATGCACTTGGTACAAGGCATGTCGTGGTACGGAGGTGAAAAGTTGAGAAAAACAATCCCACAATTAATGCCGTCCTTATCATTACGTTTATGTATGGAGTTTTTTACACAGCTTAAAGAGTTTTTTCTAAAATTTGACATGACAATTACAAAAGTATTGACATTGGCTTGTCAAATTACAAAACAAACATTTATTTGCAAAACTGATATTTTTTTGCGTTAAAATGGCTAAAGACACATGTGAATTATCTGACATGATTTGTGCGACACGTGGAAATGTTCCTCAAGCCTTGAGACTTTATCGAGAGTGGTTTCGAAATCAGCGGCATCCACATAATCTTCGTTTGATAACAATGGCTGTCCAGCGAGGTCCAGAGAATGCATGGTCCTATCTGATTAGTCTGAAAGGCCTATAAACGGAATTGTGCACGTACAACTTGAAGAAAGGATTCTCGATTCCTTCAAACAGGTCCAAATGTCTAGTACTCGTATTGCTTTTTAAGTTTTATTTTATTAGTGTTGTTTTTCCGTAGTTTTCTTAAGTGTAGCAATCCTGGTATCTCTAATTGTTGAAATAGGTAGATGCAGGCATTTATCTTGATGTCTTCGTTATAAACATAGAATGAAGGGCTGGCATTTACATCTAATTGTCAATTTAGTACTTTGCTGTACATTGCTTGCAATTAAAATTTTGTTAGAAAATTTATGAAATCGGAATTTTAGTCGATGAATTAAATGAAGGTCATGGTTAGGTTAAGAAACAATGTTACTTTACCCTACTTTAAAAAAAGCCTGCTTGCTGGTAACGCACTGTATAAACACTTTATTGCACATAAAATCATACAGAAGCAGTAGAAAAATCAGTGGTTATGTACAAAGGCGAGCTTATCCCTGTAAGGGATCTCTTCCAGTTAACCTTTGAGTAGATGAGGAAGAATAACTAATACCACAGAAGATACACAAAATAACAAACTTGATTCATTTACTTACACAAAGAAAATAAGATTAATAATATGATTGTTTATCTTTCACTCACTCTCGTTGTCAACTGCATAAGTCTGACTCTTTCATTCACGAAGTGTCATTTAGGTGGCCACGGTGCCAAGATGGAGTCATATTTTAAAAATTAAATAATAAAAAATTGAAAATTAAATGATTCCAGCATTTGTGCGTGCGATAAGGGATCCTTTTTGCTTTGTTGCATTTGACTGTGTAATTTGTGCATTTTTTTGCGAAATCTGCAGATGTCTGCAGCTGACAATCTGGTGCGTCTTGTTGACTTACCCGAGAGCGACTAAGCGGGGCTACGCTAATCAGCGTCCATATAGTGCTTCACTTTTGGAGTGCTTGTAACCTATCTACCTATAAAATATCATTGCCAATCAACATGCCTAGCCTTACTCAGCGCGGCCCGGTATTGGTGGATTTTTTCCTCGCCGTTTTGAGGGACGCTCCCTCTTGCAGCTCTGGTGGAAACACAGCATAAACCAGACTGAAATTAAATTTACTATTTATTCAGCAATCATCGTTCGCAATTATTTCGAGGCTTGCGGTTTGCGAACGTGACTATATTCGTTTCCCAGTAATTTCAAACCGAAAATCAGTAAATAAAGTTGATAAATAGGCGTATTATTCGAAACTGACGACAACACAACATTTATTAACATTGTATGGTAGACGTCCGAGTGGTCGACACTGTCCGAGAAGTCGCCATCTTGAATTAAAACAATAACAAATATTGCTTTGTTAATCCGCGATATGATAACGTGTTAGTCAATAAGTGCTAGCCCGTTATACTGACTTGCGTATTTTATCAATAAATAAACATGCAAATAAATATAACAAGCCACCACCAAAAATACAAAACTCGACACGTGTTTCGCTTCTCTACGAGGCATCCTCACGAGATGATGGAGAAGTTGACGTCCGTCCGGCATCTGTTGATGGAATGTGGATGTGTGTTGTTGTTCGTGGATGGTCCGTCCAACAAACAGACTTATCTTCAATACAATTTATATGTATGTAGGTTATTCGAGTCGGTCGGTTTTCCATACAACCATAAAGAATGTCATTGTTTGCTTCCAGTACCACGGCATCAATTACTATTTTTTTTCTGAAGCTGACATATTTGCTACTCTTACTCACTGTTACAAAACTCGGACCAGGTGGGAGTCGTGGCGTTCCCTGGGATCGAACCAGGTCGCTGGCCTGTACCACCTTGAGAGGTGTAGTCATCAAAATACCATCAAAATATAAGTATAGTAAGTAAGTCGAGCGCGAAGCAAACACTGCCGTACCATCCTTTACTGGAACCATTTCGTCGCATTTTCAGGCCCCTATTTGAGAATATTGATTACAGAATTTGTTTCATGAAGGAAAATGGTGAAGGAACGTGGTCAATGAACGATTCCTGACGGTTCAAAGCAGTATTATTATACATTAAAATGATATATTCGCAAGCTAGAAATGTATGAAATTATTAATAACACGATTTCACTGGAAACGTTGGTTCGTCGAACACTTAATTCGAAATCGTGCTTTTCAGCAAATACAGAATATTGCAAACTCGCCGAACCCCGACTTTGATCGTGCCAGGAATGCTATTTGTAATATTACAATATTTGATATTGCATTCGCAAATATAATACGAACATTTTTAAACTGTAGCTAAAATAACTGGATTTGAAATATTCTCTGAAAATACAAAACAGCGATGAATGCGTAACTCATTCATACTTGTTTTTTGACAAAATTTGTGTATTATCCGTGTGCAACTGAAGGGATGTTTACAAAAATAACATAACTGACTAAGCTGATTGACATCTACTGTCATTAAATAAGTTTCTCTATAAGTATAGGTAGTTTCACGAGAGTTGAGGCCACGCACACAACAACACTGTCGTGTAATGACAGCGAGGTTTTGAAATTACTGTTCTTTTTTCGTACCGATAGCAAGTTCAACAGTGAATTGCAAGATAGACCAAAAAGTTTCTTTAAACCATAGCCTTGCTTGTGTTTATTTACTCACTCATTCATTTGCTTTTAGCAATGAGTACTTCATGTAGCTGTGTGTGCAATAATTCACCTCAACTCCTGTGGAACTACCTATATCAACAAGTCTAATCAGTTATGTCGTAACGTAATTAATTCGGGTCGTTTTCTATATTATAGTTCATAAAAAATGACCTGCATTCACTGTCCGTGAGTGTTGATGACGGATTACTGAAGTAACCGGTGGTAAATTTTGATATTCATAGGTGCATTTTAATATGTCTAAATTGAATAACACCTTTGACTTAACAAACTTCAAAAAATACAAAAGAGAAGAGAACCTGCTTCTTTATGATGCCGGTTAAAATTTGAAACGAGATAGATAATTTGTAGAAGCGAATAATTTTAGGTACTATTGTTTCACTACTAGTTATTCTCGTACAATAATTTAAACCGCCCTTATCGCCCGCTCCTTTGAGTAACGAAATATTCGTATTATACGATGAGAAATGCACAAACTTTAAAGAAAATCAGATAAAATATTAGTGGATCTTCTTATTTCTACAAACACAAAGGCGGTTGAAACCCAGCCCCAGAGGACTTTTTGTGTTTTTAACTGACTTCAAAAAGAGCTTATCAACCCATACCTATGTAATATTGTCAGAATTGCACACTTTTTGTATATGTTAGACTATACATGTGCTAAGCCAGACTTAATATTTGCAATAAACGTTGTAGGAGGAGAAAATAGTTTAATAGATAGGTCGGTTTAATTTTTTAAATTACTTTTTTGTTTTGAAATATCTCTTTCATACTACGAGCAAGGACCATTAAAACAAGAGGACTGTCATTCTCCATACTTTGGATCGTACCTCGACCGCAAGGGGATATCCAGGCAAAAACTAGATGGCGCTAAAAAACTAAACATTTAACGATGTTATAATTGAACAAAGAAACATAGTACAGTAACAATTAGTTCGTAAACAGCTAATAATAAATAAATTCTAACATAGTAATAAAACAACGGGTAAGACAGCGGGTAGTCTACCCGCGACCACGAACGCTGAAAAGGGTTACGAAACGTCGGGACTTAAAATGTAGTAATATACGCGATTTAATCCGTTTGAGTTGTTTTATTACTATGAGTGATAATCGCGGAAACCGAAGACAATATTAAATTCTAACATTTAAATGTCACGCTTGCAAAGTTGAATAATTGTAAATAATATAATTCTTATACCAAACTTATACATAGATCGCGTTGAAATATCGGGGAACAGCTTTTTGTATGGAGAATGACAGTCCTCTTGTTTTAATGATCCTTGTTACATGGCCGCAGGAGGACAATCAAAATTCTGAATTGTTACCCCCTACGCCTTAACTTAACCCGCAATGCACCAAGCAATAAATAAAAGCATTGCACTAACCGTCCTTAAATATTAAACACAAGTTATGCAAAGCATTAGCCCGTACTCCCGCTGGGGACAGGGGCATTAGTCTTGGAATTTCGGTCACGATCGCACCCCCGCAGAGGGTATTGATTTGTGCACATTAATAAGTAAAATAGTTGATGGCGAGGGTAGTTTGGGTAAATAATGCAGTGGAATACAAATTTGTAGAGGGTCTGTTCGGAATGCAGTACTCGGACGATAGATAATTCTTATAACAGTAAATCACGAGGATTATATAATACTTGTTTTGCCGACTTCGTCTACGTTCACCTTAAAGGATGTTTGTCAGTATTTAATTTAGGCATAATATTTATTTTGAGCGAATTTTTATTACTTTATGCCACACCTGGCCATAAAGTGGCTTTTTCCGCACGCTGCGCGTACGGAAATAACCGCTTTCTGGTCAAGTGTAGACATAAAATTATGTACACGACACGGAAGGTAATAAAGAAAGCCCTCAATCGCATATTTACGTCCCTCGGTTGCAGCTCGGGCCGCAAACTTCCGCGATCTCGGCCTTTCGTTGTATTACCACCCTAGTTGTGTAATGTAATCGTAGTTTCATTTCTAGGAAATAATGAAAACATGGCTGTATCTACAACTTCTATTATACAAACTTTTTATCGTAACCTCATCGTTCGTTGAATCAGATTATTTATTAATTGGTTTCCATTAATCCTTTTCAACGTATTGAAAGCATGTTTTCCCGTACTATCTTGTTGCTTAAACGACCTATGTGCTATACAAAAATAACGGAAGATATGCGTTTTCAATCACAACTCCAAGTCCCTCTTCGAACAAAATGAAGCAGGGAAAAGTATGGCAATTATGACTTTTTTGTTTTAGAGCAGTATAATGAATATATAAACGAACGCTGAACAGCGAGATGACTTCATTAATTGGTAATGAGCGCATTATTACTGATATTGTTTTCATTTTGTTGGAATATAATGAAAATATACTTGGCGGAAGCATGGCATGGCATGTATGGCCGTAAGCGATCACTATACATATAATATATGTACATATACGCTTTTATTTAACTTGCAACGTTTGTACTAATATGTAGGTAGGTATGTAAGAAAGTAGGTACATACCTAAGTATAGAAGTTGTGGTTTCATAATTTGCAAACTATTTTCCAACTACTTCTGGTATCCTAGGATTCAGCTGAAATTTGGCATATTATTTATGTAATTACGGTGACACTGCCAGAACCTACTTAGGCACTGGTCCCACCGCCGGCGCCGTTATCGGCGGCGGCGAAGTTGGGCGAGTCACAGTTCATTGCGGGCTGACCAGGCACAGTGTGATCAATCCACCTTTCCAGATCCGCAATGTAATGCTACTCGCTCAACTTTACTCGCTTACTCGCCAGCGTTGGGACCAGTGCCTTACGATGGAGCTGATCGGGTTCATGATGGAACGGGAAGGTGGCCATAGGATTATTTAAATTAAATAAGATACCTAAATCACCGTGTTTGGGCATTTCATTAGTTTTAACATGCAGTTTGCGAATCCTCTGGCGATCCTTTTTAACGTAGGCTGATGTGACAAAGCCTGTTGCGGATTACTTTTGTTGGTAAGTGTGACGAAGCCTGTTGCCGATTTGAAGTTGTACCCACCTGACGAAGCCTGCGTTGCGGGCTATGTGGTTATGTGGTGGTATTTTATTTTTTTTTCTATTCATTATGTGTTGATTAAATGAGTATATTAATGTTTGCGAATATACAAAGTCCAGTTGGCAAGAAAAGTTTGTGTCATAAATACAATCTTAGACAGAAACTTATTTATAAAATTTAATCGCATCGTTCAAGCCCATTTCTGAAAAGGGGAAGAGTTTCTCGAAGGGGATACCGTATTAAAAGCTGCTGAAAAGCCAAATGAATGGGTTTTGAGGTGAAACGGCTTTGGTAAGCAAAGCTACAAAAAACCGCTTCAAAAACCCTCGAAGGGGACCGGTACGATCCCTGGTTAGATTTGTTCTGACTGACACTAAAACCGTTATAGTTCTTTATAAAAACAAAGGTACAATGTCACAGTTTCGAATTCAATTCTCAGCAATCATTTAGACCAGGGTATCTTCAACTGTGGTCCATGTATTTAGGGGTCCGTGATACGGGATCCGTGGCTATGCATACAACACAAACTTTCATTTGCCCTTGATTTTCTTTTTTTCTGATTATATTCGGAAAGGCTCTATAAGGTTTTTAAAATAAAGGGAGTCCATGACCAAAAAAGATTAAGAAACTTTGATTTGGACTAAAATTATTTGTGTTTCATAACATTAAAAATGACTAAACTAGAATTAGCGGAAATTTAGGACACAGACGAACTACGTACCATAAACCGGGGTTACTTTAAAATGCAGAGGCGACTTTGCAAAAGCAGTTTTTCTTTTATATAATCGAGTTTTCTTTTGCTAAACTCAATATACGAAATACTTTGGTTGATTTTACAGCTGATTATCAAATTGCAACCAGCTAATGAAGTATAAATACTATGTTGTAACCATATTAAATCTATCAAAGTAGTCCCATTTTTTCCTAAAGTCACCGTGTTTTACTTTACTTACTTAGTAGTGTAATTACATATCTAATTCCTTGGCACCGACCTCGGGACAAATACCGAGTAGAAAACCACGCCCTAAATCACATCTTGAATCAAGTCACAATAGCACAGACGATATATCAGCGCGACAGCGAGAGCACTGCAACTGCGCCCGCGAGACAGTTTAAGCGGAGATCTCCCGTTATTGCTCTGTAAGTTATGATTACTTACGTTAGTTGGCTTGACATTAAGATGTAAAGTAAATAAAATATGAGTAAAATACTGTCAGGAAACAATTTTACAGAATTTAAAGGATAACAAACATTGCTTTGTAATGGAATAGTTAAATAATGTTTAAAATAAAACTATTTAGTGGTGGCTACGTCAAATAAGCCTCGCTAGTTTTTCAACCCCCATGGCTCTGCCATTTTGGAAAATTCCAATGACTAAATCGATAAAAAATGTATAGGTACCGGATGGAATGGAACGAAGGACTTTCCTGCAAATGTGCACTTACATTATTTTTTCCAAATAGACAATCTTACACAAATTAAAAAAAAAATTGAACTAGTCCCATAATAAGCTCAATAAGGCTTGTGTTGTGTTGTGTTTTTTTTTAGGGGACATTCTTACACAAATCGAACTAAATAGACTATGTTAATAACTATCATCGTTTTCAAGTTATAGCTTGTTAAGCTTTCATACAAAAAACTGCGTCTTTGAACCCTATTTAGAAGTCATACGCGGACACGGGCGGGAGCGCGTATAGTAAGACACGGCGATAGCGGCGGCGAAGCCAGCAAAGAATATTATTTTGATAGTTTTGTTTTTCTTCATTATTACAAGCATTTAACTATTGCAGGACGATTCTACATCAAATATATGACACTATATTTTCAGGAAAGTCTCTCGTTTCATTCCACCCGGTATACATATTCTACCTTCACACAAAATTTCACGAGAATCGGTTGTACGATGGTCTTGCTTTTTCATGTTTAAATTTATTTATATTCTGTATGTTTCTTTTCAAAATAATTTCTTTTCATTAGGCTGAATGAAGACAGCCGGTGACATGTTTTTGTTTCATCGACATTTTTTCGCAAATGTATTAAAAAACGTCGTTTGATACACGTGCGGAAGTGTAATTTCCACTCGTCTCGAGTATTTAGTATTTACCCTCGCCTGGCGGCTCGGGCCAATACACCTCGAGACTCGTGAAAAATTCGAAAAGTACTATTTTTACTACCCTACAGTACAGCTCACAGAGCCACTTGTTTTAGTAGACAAAATACACATACTTTAATAAATTTAAATAATGTTGATACCCCAGCGGAATAAAGGCGGTGAATATTCCACAATTGACTAGACTTTGAGAAAGAATTACGTGAGTGAATTTGTTCAAACTTGAGACAAAGGGTATATTTTTTTAATAATAAAAATTATTCTGTATAAATGAATAAATTTTCCTTCCAAATACTTGTAAGTGCTGTACAAGTTTCGGTTCTTTTCTGAATTTATCAAGTTAGTACTAAAGTTGTTTTATTGGGACTACTAAGTTTTGTGGATTTCATTTAACAAGTCAAATTTCTTAGGTAAAGTTTACCTACAGAAGAAGTTTCTTTCAGCTCAAAGTTATTTCTTTATGAAAAGAAATCTGTACGTGAAATTTCAGATCAAAAAGAACCGATTTATTTGCACAATTTGGTTTGTTTTTAGTTTTGATGATACCATGACATGTAGGTATATTAGGCACGATTTAACAATGTAATCAATGCAAATAAATGATTTATAATATGAGATGTAGGTATTATTTGCGTATACCCGTGGCTTTACCCAAGTTATACTGCCCCCTTAAAGCAATTAACGTTATCTCTAAAAATGAGTTAGGGCTGATACAGACGGACTGCATGCCACCTATGATTTGTATGGGAACTGCATCACAACTGCACGCCGACTGCGCAGTTGTGATGCAGTTGCCATACAAATCGCAGCTGGCATGCAATCCGTCTGTATCGGCCCTTAGGCACCGCCATTTGCTTTCTAAGGGCAGTAGGTATATGTATCATCGCATCGGAACATGCACATTTTAAAGTTTTATCAAAATTTCGCAAAATAAAGTAAGCAAAACGATAAGACACCCACCGGAGGTAATATAACTCTAATATTTTGGCCCTCTTTCGACCCCTGTAGTTCAAAGTTTATCACTAACTTGATTATATGAATGTTTGGGCACAGGTGGTTTATGAAGATGGTGTGACGGTGGTAGGTCATGGGATGCGAAAGTGAAAATCAAAAATCATAGTTTTCGTTAAAATAGCAACAATTTACGTTGTTTTTTCCGAAAAAAACGAGCTGTTTGGGAAAATATGGATTTTTTTCCGGATTTTTTCAACGCTTAGTCGCGCGCTCCTTAACGGCCGAATTTTTTTTTTTTTTTTGTGCTTGAACAAATGCTAGCTCTTTGAGCTGTTGCAAGTTGGACTACTTGTTAGTCTTTATACTTTGCCACGAGGGGCGCCACTCTAGTGTGTAGTATACGGCCACTATAGTTTGGCAACTTCGTTGGTGACCCTCCCATGTGTGCTTTTTGTTATGTGAAGCCGTAACTACTTACACAAGTTGCCGCCAACACGAACGGCGACCGACGGAGGCTCCTATAAGGTGGCCCCGCCGCGCGCACACTTCATACCGCCCCGCTGTACTTCGTTCCCCGTCGCCCGCGAACCAAGGGAGTGACACCAACGAAATTGCCAAGCTATAGTGACCTAACTGAACCACTTGTCTTGTGGTCGCGTTTAGTGGTGCAGGAGCCCTTATTGCGTAGATATAAAACTTTTTCAGCTTCTTTCAACCGACTTTAGCCGATTCCGCGTTGAAAGAAAGAAAGAAAATACATTTATTCATGACAGCACAACAACAAAAAAATATTTATTTATTTAAACTTTATTGCACAATAATAAAAAAGTACAATTGGCGGACTTAATGCCTTAAGGCATTCTCTACCAGTCAACCATTGGGCAAAACAGAGATTTTTAGTTGGTGCAAGATTGTTATAAATTAAACTTAAGATACGCTGCCACAAAACAGTCCCACCCCAGGAAAATGCCGACATTAGAGCCAGCGCTGGTCTTCCGGTGGAACCAGGTAGGCGCAACGTCATGCCGAGAAACTCGCATGATCAGTCCAGGACAGACAGTATTTACTATTATTTATTTTGTGGTAAATATGGTAATACGTTAAAGTATGTATACGTTGGCACACGTGGTCTCCTTAAGTCGCTCATATAGTATAGAAACTATGCCAAAGCGTTTATGTTATGAACCGCTACAAAGTTTTACATTCAGTTTCAAGCCCCTCTGACATCTACAAACTCACACAAGCGTCTATTTACGTTATACAATCATGTAAAGCAAACACCCACTCACGTGACCTACGGCTTTGCCATAAACTTCTCGTACAGCCGTATCTCATCTCAGTTACAGTTCTGATTTGTAAGCAACGACTATGATAGAGTTTATTCTCTGTAAATTGGTAAAGTTCTGTGATAATAAATTCTGTTTTGACTTTGCTAAAAGGATATCTAATGGATTTATCGTATAACGCGGGATTCTTTAAGACTATTTTTGCGTGGTGCTGTTGGCCACGAACAAGGAAAACGGCATTTCCCGCAAGGTATAGTTACTTGATTTCATTATTCTTGAGTGTAATATTCACATCTGGTCATACTTTTTCAGTCAGTATAACAGCAATTTTAGCTCATATCGGACATATTGATAAATACACATTGCTAAAAAAAACCCGACCGCGGTGCACTTTAAAAGTGCATAAAATCCGCCATTTCAAACTTCGTACCCAGTGACACTCGCGCCATCAAGACGAATCTAATGCTGTATCATTTATCAAAATCGCTTGTGCCGTTGAGTAGTTACGAGCGGACATAGGAACGGACATATATACATAAATACATACAGGTTAAACACCTCCTTTGGGCTTCGCCGCAGTCCGGTAAAAGTATTTCCTTATTTGTTCTGGAGTCCTGGATGTTGTCAAATTTAATATTTAACTATCTACATAAATCAGTTATTATATTACTGTCTAGCACATATAGAATAAGTTTAAGTAGAATTGTGTAAGATTTTCTCCTTATAACCTACTCGATGTCTTAAGGCAAGAGTGAACAAGCATCTACTGAGCAAACACGCTCCAACGTCCCCACTTTCCACAAGATTACCAAACTGAAATGCAGAACCCAACCAGTATAAAAAAATATTGATCGTCAGGTACTTTCTATCACTTTCAAACTTTTTCCACACTATCTCAATATCACCCATAAAGTTTACAAATCGAACAAGAATTGTCAAAACAAATAAACATGACCAGAAAGAAACGCTTACCGAAACTGTTATCAAAATAGCCCATAACGTCCCTCTAAGTTATTATTATTGTACTTGAACTTCGGTTGGAAACAAGCCAGCAATATGACTATCGAATAACAAAGTTGCCGGACAACGTATAATATGAATATTACGGGTCGGCGAAAACAAAAGACATTTCCACTCGTCCCCAGTCTTGTTCCACGCCTAGCGGCTCGGGCCGATACACCTCGGGATTCGTGAGAAATGACATACTTTTCGCATTTATATCAAAAAGTACTATTAACTAAAAGGGGTTGGGATCATAACGACTACCTAAATTGTCGAAATGACCAAATCATCATAAGGTCCAGATCTCTAAAGGACCATCTCTTTAGAAAACCCATAACTCCGAATAGCAAAACGACTACTTCTTGAGGTGACCACATCATTAATAGTCCACATATCACAAAGACAAGGGAGCAAAACGTTTTGTTACCTCGTCTTATTGAGATGTTGTCTATTAACGAAATAGTTTTTTCACGAACTAGTCATTTTGCTCCCTTGTCTTTGTGATATGTGGACTATTTAACGATGTGGCCTTCTCAAGAAGTTGTCGTTTTGCTACCTAGTCATTCGGAGTTATGGGCGTTCTAAAGAGATGGTCCTTTAGAGATCTGGACCTTATGATGATTTGGTCGTTTTGACAATGTAGTCGTTATGATCCCAACCCACTAAAAGTACTATTAACAGAGTAGTATGACATTGGAAGACTGTTTTGAAGAAATATACCTCTCCGTGTTTCTTAACCGGTTCTTCTCGGGGCAGAGGTTTCACATTGGAACCGTTGGTAAATCTTGACATTCATAGGTGCATTTTAATATGCCTAAATGGAAGAACAAAGAACTTTGACTTTATTGACGGGCCAGCAGTGTAAGCAATTTAAAAAGAAATATTTTTTTTGCTTTAATTCAGGCCCTCTGAAATTTCTTAAATTTTCTGGCACCATATGAAGGAAGTTTGCTCACCATTGTCTTACACTGTGTCAATGTATTAGGTATACAGAAGTTGTGTCATACTTCGGTTTTATCGATGTAAGCATTATTCTCCCTTGTTTGGAAAATAACACTGTGCAGTTCAATAGTATAAGAGTATCGGTTGTTGGTTTTTATTTCAGAAACATTAAAGGGGAAAATATGGCAAGTTCTAGGTTTCACTGAAACTTCGCATCGATGTTTTTACAATGTAACGAGTATTTGGATTCAGTCTGTTTTTGTTTTCAGTAACCATGTTAACATGTATTTTTTCAGCTTGTTTAGCTTGTTTTGCTTTTCTTCTTTCTGCAGCTACCAGCGATATAGCGTAATATACGAGTGTATATGTTTTAGTTCTGTTTACAGCAAAGGTTTTAAATTATATTGAAATGTGTAGTTTAATATGAAAGCGTGCGCCCCTAAATTATTAAGAAAGTCTTTCTTCTTCTATGTTGTTTCGCTCTTGGCAGAGCGGTCGTGGTCACACTGAAGCCTCCACATCGGAGGTAGAGGCGGACACAGCTTTCCGCACGATCTCCCGCCATCTCTCCCTGTCGGCAGACTGTCTGGCACAGTCAGATACGCGGTTTCCTGCACAGCGGCTTTCACTTGGTCAGTCCAGCGTATAGGTGACCTGCCGTCTTTAAAGTATTTTGGGGTAACCTTGTAGCAGTCTCTGGGATGAAATGATGATATTTATGACTGCATTTCTCCAGGGCAGCTAGCTAGTTATAAGTGACCGAAGTAGGTAATTATAACTGAGCGGGCTTGAAACGCGAGCGATGCTCCGTCTCAGCATGGGCAAAAATGTTTTCTTGTGTATGTCTGGCTGTCCGACTGTTCTCCTCTGCAGGTAGTATTTCTCGTTCTGCGTTCCATAATTAACTATATCGATTTTTTTGTCGATTTAGTTTTTGGAAACTCCAAAATGGCAGACCTATGGGAGTTGACAGACTTGCGAGGTCTACAGCTGACAGAGTCACTAGTAATAGAATCCTTGGTGAATAACTTTGGATTTGTTACTATAACTACCTGGGCACAAATTATTCAGTTAGAATAGTGGAAATAGCCTGTCAGAAACTATTTCTATCAGCCTGTTCCCAAGATATAGAAACTTACCAGACAGTCACATTGTGATTGATAAAAGAATATAAGTTAGTAGCGCAATATGAAATTACAATTATAGGTCTATTTTAGTCACGGGTAAACATAGGCCACTTAGATTGCGAAATTTATATACGGAAAGTTCTCAGTAATTTAAATTAATATCCTACTAGATACAAGCCTTATTAGATATTTGTACTGCTTGTTTTATTAAAGTTGTGATTTATACATGTACTTGAATATTACACACACACATATCTTTATATATATAATTCTTCTGTACGTATGTTTGTCACCTAACTCCTCCTAAACAGCTGGACCGATGTGGATGCAATTTTGTGTGTATATTTAA
Source organism: Eudemis profundana (assembly GCA_947034925.1). NCBI lineage: Eukaryota > Metazoa > Arthropoda > Insecta > Lepidoptera > Tortricidae > Eudemis > Eudemis profundana. The sequence continues at coordinate 18,286,244 of OX344805.1, read as the reverse complement.
GTGGGTCCCTGGATGAACCCATCTACCGGGTCCAATTGTATTTTCAAACCATCCAGTGACCCACTCAAATCTCAAATTCCCACTCAAATCGGTTCCACCATTTAGGAGGAGTTAAGTGACAAACACACGTACAGAAGAATTATATGTATATATAAAGAAGATTCTACTATGTTCGAATCTAAAAACTATGGTGGCGTCAACTTTTTTTTTACCAATTTCGGCAAGAGGAATGGAGGAAAAACCTGCAGTATGAGATGAACTAAGTATGTATTAATGTCGATAAGTCGAAAATTCATGCTAGTTTTAAGCTAGCTACTTTGCTAAACTGTCAGAAAATGCCTTATGGCATTAAGTTGGCTTTTATATGGTTACCTTTTGAGTAATAAAGTTTAAATTAATAAATAAACAAAACTTATAGCCTTTGAGTTTCGAATCCGAGACCTCACGATCTCAGGTCAATACTTGCCAGCTACCGACGCTCCTGCAGTTCTAAAGTCTGTAAAAATAAATACAATCGAGTTTTCCCCTGCCGTTGTTTTCACAGAACTTAGTACTGAGCATCCCTGTTGCTCTTCGCATTTTCTAGCATTTGAGCGAACTAGGTCGGGTCGGCTGGCGGCTCGCCAGCTCAATACAAATACAGAATTAGTTATGACAATTTGTTACTGACTGCAAAGGATGGGATGGAACGCTATTTTCATTTGTTTTTATTAAAGTTGGTCATTGCCTGAGCGTTTGCGAGTTTTTGCTTAGATTTTGTTGATGTGTTGAGTTTGGATTGTAAAAGATAGCTGCTAACTAACGCATCTGAGCGCGAGTTTGTGTTTGCCTTGGCAGAGCATGCCTTGTCACTTTCGTAGTATATTTAATGGAGAGGGATAGGTAGGTACTATAATTATGCAACGGGTACTGAGTATGCACTTATAATTATCGGTTTCATTAAAGTTACGCCTTAGATACAAAGACATTTCTTTGAGGAATATACTTACTTGGGACATTTTGTATCCACATAGAAGTTAAAAAAAACATAAAAGACTTCAAGCAATCGGCAAGCGTCGGTGACTAACTATCATTGAAAATGCAATGCTGTGTCAACGTAAAGGGCGATTAATCAGAGTATTTTGGTGTCACATGTGGCGTCAAACAGGGTTGCGTTCTGGCACCAACTCTATTCGCCCTTTATTTTGCAGTTGTAGTCAAAAACTCCTTACAGGGTTTGACTGATGGGATCCGCATTCGCTTCCGCACTGACGGCAGTGTTTTCAATTTGGCTAGACTGAAGGCTTGCACGAAGGTGTCTCTAGCTACGATTACGGAGATAATGTATGCAGATGACCTGTGTTTTGTGGCGGACTCCCCAGAAAGTCTACAAGAGCTTATGTCGAGTCTAAATCAGTCGTGTCAGCGGTTTGGCCTTAAGGCGAGGTGAGACCAGAATCGGGCACGGAAGCCTAGTTTCCAAATCATTTTTAGAGCACTTATTTGACTCTTAGGTCACTGTAAAACATATATAATAATATTCAGAACTGTATCTAGGGCTTCCTCTCACTTAGAACACGATAGCGAACACTTCGCCCGATAGAAAAGTAGCGCGAAAACACTATAAAATAGAGTATTTTTTTCATTTTTTTTCATTTTGTTCATCACCACCTTTTCTGACAAAATTAATACCTGACAATCATGATTTCACAGTCATGCAGGGCATCCTCTCATGTTTGGGTTGATAACGTATACTTTTATGTTAGAAATCGAAGATAATCTGCAATAATCTGCATTCCGCCCGACCCTAGTTTGTATGTGAAATGCGAGCCAGGTCCTACCGCGCCTTAAAATCAATGTCAAGAAAACCGAAGTGATGGGGGTGGAGATATTGACGCCACCTGACATACGGCTTGATGGTGACTCGTTTAAGCAGGTAGACAGGTTCAGATATCTGGGGAGCACTGTATCTGCTAAGTGCCACCTTGACGACGAAATAAACAGCAGCAGACTAAGGTCTCTGTATACATGGCAATCGTTCTGCCCAATCTCCTGTATGCCTCGGAAACATGGTGCCTCTATCGCAGACATATTCGCACATTGGATAAGTTTCATCTTAAATGCCTCCGTGACATTATGAACATTTCCTGGTCCGACCGTGTTCGGAACACGGAAGTTCTGCGACGTGCTAATGTTAACGGAATTGAAGCTTATTTAATGAGGCGGCAGCTGCGATGGTCTGGCCATGTCTCCCGAATGTCAGAAGAAAGAGTGGCTAAGCGCATCTTTTACTCAGAAATGCAGGAAGGCAAGCGGAAACAAGGCGGCCAACTCCTGCGGTACAAAGATGTGCTGAAGGGCCACACACATGCGAAGATGTGACATCGAACCTTCGCGCTGGGAGACTTTGGCCCAAGATCGACCTAACTGGAGGCATACAGTGCAGGTAAAAGTGCAAGCCTTCGAAGGAAAAAGGCGAAAAGAACTCGACGTTAAGCGCGACGAGTTGAAGACCCGACCACCTGTGGTCATCAATTATAATTTCGTCGGAGGGGTGCTGACTTGCAGCATTTGTGGCCGTACATTTGCAGCAAAAATTGGCTATGTCAGTCACATGAGAGCACACGAACGACGCTCTGACTAGCTAGTATGTCCAGTCGCCGTGGCCGAAATCGGCTAGGATTGGATGATGATGATGATGATCATCGAAACTAAACTTACAACAACAAATAAAAATTAAAATTATTTCCCTTTTTTGAGACTTAGCTTGTAGTTTCGCGTAGACACAATTGATGGAACTATGAAATAAAACAAATTTCAACCAAAAATGATATCATATATGTTAATTTATCTTTATCTGTCTTATCGTTTGTACTGAACTTGAAACAACTGAATGTACACGACTCTTGTTTGAATTTTAGTGTTAATTTTGGCGCACTTTTCTTCGTTACCCAAGTAATATTACCAATTTCACTTATTTCAATGACTTATTATATTTTAAGGATACACATAACATATTATGTTCCCACTTTATGATTGTTTTCCTTTTAAATCGCATGACTGACACACGATTTTCTAATCTGAATAAAAAGTATAATAGACCCGGAGTTCTGTAACTCTCTCTCTCTGCAACTGTAGTACGACTGCAACTGGCAAAATCTAATAAAATCGTTCGTACATAAACACAGTCTAACGTAGTTCGTGCCACCAACTTGCACAATCGATAAGCCATTGTAACAAAGTAGGTCGCCTTATAATTTCGGCAACTTACTCCCGTTGGCAGCGGTCCAACTCAGACCTGCCGAATTAGGGCACTTCGTTAAGTTAATTGATAAGGTAGCATCTCAGGTCTAATTTGTATCAATTAGACATGAACCGGAAAAGTTTGGAAGTTTCACGCCAAATGGTACTACAGTTATACTTTACGTAGTTGATTTTAAGTGGTAGATGATACACAATTTAGAACATTGTGTTATTTTTATAGGTCAGGTAGCGCATCACAGGATTAATTAGACATGAACCGGAAAAGTTTGGAAGTTTCACGCCAAATGGTACTACAGTTATACTTTACGTAGTTGATTTTAAGTGGTAGATGATACACAATTTAGAACATTGTGTTATTTTTATAGGTCAGGTAGCGCATCACAGGATTAATTAGACATGAACCGGAAAAGTTTGGACGTTTCACGCCAAATGGTACTACAGTTGTACTTTACGTAGTTGATTTTAAGTACCTAGTAGGTGACACACAATTTAGAACATTGTGTTATGTTTATAGGTCAGTAGCGCATCACAGGATTAATTTGTATCAATTAGACATGAACCGGAAAAGTTTGGAAATTTCACGCCAAATGGTACTTGGAGTAAAGATTAAACGGTATAGCTATATGCCTTCAAGTGGATTTCACGAAGACACATAAGATACTTTTACATCCGCTTCTCTAACTGCCGTAATAAGTTGTAAGTTAGAGGGCACTTCGTTAAGTTAATTGATGAGGTAGCATCTCAGGTCTAATTTGTATCAAATAGACATGAACCGGAGAAGTTTAGAAGTTTCACGTCAAATAGTCTTTAGATTATACGTTACTGCTTACGAGTGGTTATTCATAAACACATAAAATACTCGCCATTGGTTTTTGTATGTTTACTTCTCTGGTTCATATAATTAGTGTATTTGAGTGCCTAATTTGTTTACTTAATTCATAAGATAACATCCGAAGCTTGATTCCCATAAATTCTATGTGAACTGGAAAAATCGGAAGTTTCGCGCTAAATATTTTGCCACACAAACATAACACATAACCAAGATCAAAATAATTTTTAATAAAAGTTTACCACTGCGTACGAAAATTCATCACTTTGACGCTTCCTATCTTCTTTACATTAAAAGATCGTATATAGCTAAATTGACAACGGATCTTAAGCTCTTTTGTCACTGAGCTCTTGTATAATATAAGTCCAGTCACGCACCACTGCGTTATTGCCTTTTCTTTGGGGAATAAACGCATCGGGATCGATCTAACTGCTCGCTACTCTGCCGTCCTGGTAACAAAAAACGTTATCAGAGCAAGCAATCCTAATAAGCCTTATAATCCTAATATAGGAAGTAGGGAAGAAAAAATAAGTACTTAGTATGTGGAGGGTTTTAGAAGAAGAGGTAGACCAAGGGAAAGGATATATCGTGTGAGAGATGATACGGCTAAGAAGGACGTAAGTGATGAGTTGACGTGACAAAGAGGTATAGAGGAAGACTACATGCTGCACCGACCATAAGTCAAGGGATAAATAAAGGCAAGCGAATGATGAATCACACTAATATTCTTCTTCTTAGTCGTGCACTCTTGGCCAAGTGATCGTGGTCATGCCTTGGTCGAGTCTTGCGCCACCGCTGCACACTGACACTAATATTATAAATGTGAAAGTTTGTGAAGATGTTTGAATGTTGTTACTACATAACGGGGAAACAACTGGATGGATCAAGCTGAAAATTGGCATGCAAATAGACCAAGTCCTAGATTGAAACATAGGATACTTTATATCCCGGTAAATAGTTCCCTTGGAACAGTAACGGGAACAACGCGGGCGAAGCCGCGGGTCAGTGCTAATAAATGATAAAGAAGATCGTTTTAAACAACTGCAACGTCATTTTTTACTTGCTTGGTGCTTTTTGGTGCTTAAAATTAAAGCACAAGCCTCGTAGTATAGTTAATATGACAGTGCTATGCGTTTCTGTGAGGCGCTTTTACAACGTTTCTCAAAATTGTAAGAAATCAATTACATTACAGTAGAGCCAAAATACAAGAATTTCTCATTTAAAGGTATTATATATAGATAGAGATGAATTCTATAGCATGGTCCTTCGACCCGAACCACTGACCTATGCTATGGGCAAAGGCCTATTTTTCTACGGGCATGGGTTATGGACATTTACAGTTTAATTAGGCTTTTAAGGCACTACATCAAGGCCGTTAGGAAAGCGTGGCTGTTTTATTACATTTCATTGTTAAGTGCGTTTTTCAGTGTGTTTATCTCTCTATTTCAGACTGACGCAGCGGTGCGTGATTAAAATAATATTACCGCGGGTGGAATCAGGGCGGCCCCATAATGTGACACGTCATATTATGGGAGACTACACCGTGCCTTCGGGCAATATATTTTAAGCAATCTGAAATTAAATAATTATTAACTACTCGATGATGAAATACCCAGTCATTGCAGGGCCTTCTGTGGAGCCGTTAACAGATAAAAAATACCACTGAAACACCTCTTGGCAGCCACAATTACCACAAGCAATTTGAGGGCATACAAAAATAGTTGATCTATTTACCAGAAGCACGTGGATGGTTACAAAATCACATTTTTTTAAACATAATTTATAACCACTCACGTACTTTTTTTGTAAAATATGTACTGTCTTATAGATTATAATTGTTATAAGGTACCTAATATTCTAAAAACTACATTTTTTATGAAAGTTTCCAATTGTAGAAACGTTACTTAAATTTAATGCCATCTAAAAATCATCTGCTTCTTTACTTTGATAAGAAAAATGTAAATAGTAAGCAAAACAAGGAAAATAAAGTAACGAAATTGTCTAATGGCATGATAACAACAATCAAAAAGTTTTTGAAACTAAATAATAGCTGTTTAACCTAATTATCAAAGTAGCTTATTAAGCCAACGAAATTTCAGCCAATGTTAAATTAATTATCCCCCATCTCGTAATTATCTAAAATGCAAACCTATACGGCTGTAGGTATAATTACGTAGTATTCTCAATTATGCAAACCCAGCTCAGGAACGTTATTACACCAATTTACATAAGAGCAACACGACGTATGTCAAATGTCAAGGTGAACGCACACATAACGCACACACGTAGCTTGGCACCGGAACGTCAACGGAACGGCACCGCCTCATCTCATCGTTTCGCCGTCAACCATATATACGCAAGTACGTAACGGAAGCGAATCGGCGCGTCCGAACTGTCATCATACTTACGGCTGGCCGGCAGCGCGCTTACCGCAAGGTGGCAGCTCGCCTGGGTACAAGCCAGTGAACAGCAACCGGAGCGCGGGCGACTCGCGGACCCGCGCCGGCGGCGAGCTGCACGCGCGACGGTGGCGCGATGTAAGCGCGGCAACCGTGAGTCGCCCGCGCGCCGTTAGCCTTTGCCAAGCCGAGACGTATCCGTTCCGATGCCGATAAGTGTGTCTTACAGTATGGAGTGTCTCACGAAGAATGCTAAGCGATTCGAGCTGAGCCAGGACTGACTCTGCAATTCCGTTGCGCGGCTATTATTATTAAATATCGCCACCCATGGGCCCTGGGTGGTAATAACGAACACGCGTTATGTACGCGTTATGCGATAGAGAGAGATGGTCGGACGCGGGTCAGCTCTATCCGGTCGTCGGACGCGAACGACCGCTTTGTTAAGGAGAGAGGCTTCTGCACATAGTAGTAACGTGTACGACCTGAGTGGACGCTCGAGCGGGAGTGGGGCGGGGCGTGCGGCGTTCATGTTAAACATAAACAAATGTATGTGAGCGTCCTGAGTGCACGCTGCACAAAACCCTTGCCCGCCCCGCCGGACGCGACACTTGACGCTCGCCAATCAGACCTTACACTTACATTGCTGTGGCTGAGCCGCCACCGTTCCGGTGCCGAGCTGTTATGTATACTTCAACCTTTAGACATGAACGGGAAGCGAGGGTTAAGAAAATAACATGTCACGTCAAATTTAATCAGCTGAATGTAAGAAAACGTTTCCGTCAATTTTTCAAGACAAGTTTCTACATGTTTTTATAGAAAGCGAAAATTGGAAAATTTAATGCCGCGGGCAAGATTCGAACTGGCATCTTATATAGCTTTCCGGGTCAGCACAGGCGCACTACCAATTGTACCACAGAAGCGCTTATGCGATTCAATCAATTTTTCAACTAACTGCTACCTCTGTTTTACGCCTGAAAAGTGGTCTGAACGTTAGATTTGTGGGGTAATGCTATAATAAAAAATTACAAGCTTTTTACTGTTGATTGTATCTTTCATTGTATAGTCGCAAACTGCTTATCAAAAGGAATCAAATGAGCCCAAACATATTGGGATTGTTTCTATGCCCACCTTGCGACGCCATCATGAGACCAGCTCCGTGGTACTATATTATTGCATTGTCCCGAAAATACACAAGTGTATAACCAAATCTATACATATATAATAAAATCGTTGCAAGACTATGTTTATGCGGGCATTGCGCAAAAACTGTGGACCGATTTCCATGTAATTTGGTATTCAGGTTTTTTTTTACCCTCGTTAATACAGAAGATACTTTTTATCCGACTTATTTCCACCTTTGCGGAGGAAGTTGCGAGCGGGTTCACTAGTTTAAAATATATATTAAAAGGCGTTTCGTCCTGTGATAACACGCCGTTACGTAGGTACACAACTATTAAAAAAATTAAATTCCACGTTTCCTCAATTCACAAGCTTCCAAGTATAATTGCATACCTACGTTTACCCTGAAACATCCAATTACAGTTTTAAACGCGTACGCGACATCGGGAGCATTTCCTTTTAAAACCAAAGACTTAATTTTGTTCCATTGAGGTTCCAAACAGTTGGAATTCAAACGATTCCAAAGCGCGTGTGCTGTGACGATTCCGAGGCACATTAGTGTAATTGTGTGCTGAGCAAATACGCTAACCCCGCGCTGTAATACTATAATGGAGGAAGTATGGATTGCATACATATAGTACGTATAATACAAATAATATATTGACTAGACCCTTGAAGATCTTAGCAAACATTTGAAGAGCTGGCAGACTGGATTTCAATTAAATTCAAAAAGTATGCGATACTCGGTTTGTCTATTTTGTGTATATTACGCCATCTGCTCGCATTTTGTCGTATATCGCTTTTGGAGTACCTACCAGTAGCGTGGCGTAAAAGATATTCTTGGGCAAGCCGATGCAGATTAAGTGTAATTTCCTCAAGAGCTGTAGAATAAGCTGCTCAAATGACTGATGAATCGAGTTGTTTGAACGCCACGCTACTGCTACCTACCATAAATTATGTTGGAAGAAATGTACACAAAAGAGAAATGAAAATTCGAGTGTGTTAAGTTTTTTTTTCACGAGAATAGTTTTTTAAGTTAATAGTTGAGTACCATTGAGGTTCCATACAGTTGGAATTCCAACGATTTCATAGCGCGTATGCTGAGACGATTCCGAGGCACATTAGTGTAATAGTGTGCTGCGCAAATACACTAAGCCCGCACTGTAATACAATAATGGAGAAAGTATGAATTGCATAGCAATTGCATGCAGATAGCACGTATGATACAAATATGCACTAGGCTTCTGAAGATCGAAGCACACGTTTGAGGGATTGCCATTTTTAATCCTGGTAAAGGATTTTTATCAACCTCAAAAAATACGTGATTCTCGGAACCACTGTTTTTGTATGTGTTACCTACACGATGTCGTCGTTAATTTTGGACCAATTTTAATGATAGATTCTCTAAATGCTTTGACGCACCGCAAAAGCAGTGCCGGTGCTTAAAGTACGGATGGAGAGTAGATGAATCTTGGATATTTTAAACTCCGGTTTGAAAGGTGCACGTCAAAAAATGACGCATGAGTCATGTCACTGAGTGATTAGGGCGTCAGCGTATTCTGAGCAGCGGTTTGGCTGCACCTTAAATCAATATCTCACTGGCTATGTTCGCACAGTCAAAATTGTGTTCTACATAATTTTTGGGTGCTTCAAGACGACTCTAAGTTATGTCATCACGTACCCAGCGCTATGCGATTAGCCCCTAATGACGTCACGGAACGAACATTCCGTCCAATTTATGACGCCATAGGATAAGGTTTCGTGTACAAATTCGGTAATTTGGGCCGTATGAAGACAAATGCCCACAATTGGGTTTAAATGGTATGGAAGGGAGATTGATAATTATGGTGCGAGGGTTAAAAAGCTGGTCATGGGTTAGAGGGCGTTGGTAGCCTTGTGGTTAGGAGGTGGACTTCAGATAGCAAGCTTAAACCCAGCAGTCGTAAAGGCTCGTCCTACACCACACTATACCGAAGACATGAAACTACCGTGAGATTCTAACATATTGAATTAAAAACCGGTCAAGTGCGAGTCGGACTCGCGCACCGAGGGTTCCGTACAAACTCGTAAGTAGATACGTTAATAGTTCAAGTAAACTCTATGGTGGGACAAACTTAACTTTGTTCTTGAAAAACTGTTATCCCCTTACATCGACATATGTCGTGGTTAGTTACAAACTAACCCCTTTCATTTGATACCCCACTCGATATAATAACCCTACTTTTAATTTTAGACATCGCATTTCGGCCCCTTTTAAAAAGAAAGTAAAAAAGGTATAAGATTTTTTTAATATCCAATGGGTTCGGGTTAGAAATTGTTATCTCTATTCCAAATTTCAAATCGATAGCAGGAGTAGATCCTGAGATATATTGCTGTGACAGACGGACAGACAGACAGACAGACAGAGTCGCACCATAAGGGTTCCTTTTTTACCATTTTGGTACGGAATCCTAAAAACGGATCACTCACGTTGTACAAAAGACGAGACAACACACACTCAACACACATTCAACTACACCTTAATGGTATACCCGGCGGGTATTTGTGCCGCCCATGACTTTCAAAAGTTCCCATACCGGTTCGTTTCTGTTAGAATTCGGTAGCGTAAAAGAACTTTTATGCCACACCTGGCCATAAAAGACATAAAATGATGTACACAACACGGGAGGTAAATAAAGAAAGCCTCGCTTGCAGCTCGGGCCGCAAACTTCTGCGATCTCGGCCTTTCTTTATATTACCACCCTAGTTGTGTAATATACTATTTCCGTAGCGGAATATAAGGGTACCGTTATTTTTTTTCGATAAATATTCCGTTTTTACAAACGTATTGTTTGAGCTTCTCCGTTTATCTTGCTTGCGTCATACTTACCGGTAACGTAGGGGAGACCGGGTATGGTTGACTCACGGGTTGGTTGTCACAGCAGCCATTAAATAATACGAAACGAAGGAATAATTGCATCGCTCGGTGTTAAAAGATCGCAAGAGTTTCACCTCCTTCCCTACTTCACCAATCGATGCACTAATTCCTTCGTTTCGTATTATTTAATGGCTGCTGTGACAACCAACCCGTGAGACAACCATACCCGGTCTCCCCTACCATTATTAACCAGTATACCTTTTCAAAGAAGAGGTATCGCTATCCAATATCGCTACCATACCGTTACCGTATCGAAAACGGTCCGTAAGTCTCACACCTTTGTACGCTCGGTCATCAAGCCAAGCGCGTCGTCTTACACTTGAGGACAAAGGCTGCAATATTGCACGTCTGTGGAGCAATTAATCACGGCCCGCAATTATTGCTCTAAGCTGGGCGGTAAATCAGCTATAGTAATAAATGGTTCAGCACGAGGCAAAGATGAGCGGAGATGCTCAGCAAATTACTCGATGGTTCACGGTTTTGCATCATGTTTAACTTACTTCGAAAATGAGGAGATTCGCTGTTCGACGGAATCTTTATTTTATTTGTTTTATGTATGTTCCCCGATTATTTACTCGAAAATATGGTACATATTGTAATCCTTTTTTAAAAAATCCCATACCCTTGAGAAAACCTCGGTAGGGAATTTGCAATCTATACGTAATACGTATAAAAAAAATTGCAGCAACGCCATGTTTATACAATTGAAGATTATTCAAAAAAAGTAAGTGGCAAAATTTAACAATAAATAATAAAAAGCAATTATGTAAGTTGGTTAATTTTGTTGTACAGGTGGATTATACTCATTTAAAAAACCTTTTATTGCGAAATATTTACGAACCGTGGTAAAACTTATGCGTAAATCGTACATGGTTATGATCATGCAACGATCGATCGAATGCATCCTGGCAAACGCCATAGAGTTTGCTATAATGCATAAGTTTATTTGTCCGGAAGAATTGTTTGTCTGAAATTTTCCGTGGCTTTAATTAATAATATTTCAATGTCAAATTAAAATTACATAACAACTATGCGAGATATTCGATCAAATAAAACATTCCGACAAATTGCCGTACATCCCGCCTCAGGAATAAGGTTCATCCACACTTCTTAGATGCTTGGCATCCCAAGAACAAGCGGGCATCACGCCCTTTTTTGCCAAGAACTGGCAGGATGTGGAATGAACTCCCACCTGAGGTGTTCCCAGCGCGCTATGACATGGGGTACTTCAAGAAACGAGTAAACAGGGCTCTCAAAGATCGGCAAAGTATAGGTAACACCCCTGGTGTTGCAGATATTTATGGGCAGGCAGCTCGTCTGCTCGTTTGCTACTTATAACATAAAAAAAAAAACAAAACAAGAGAAACCGTTTATTTGTATTTATTACGTCCTTTTGTTCCTAAGAACCTCCGCTCGTATCTCTATCCAGGGCCACACGGTGCTGCTAATGTGTTTGGTTTAGCGGATATCTTGCGACAACTATGCAGTTCGCAACTCGGACACTTCGTGAATTATCGTTACTAATGTCTTTACTTTAAACAAGCTGTTACTATAGGATAAGAGACCTGCTTTGTAATTTGCAGTATTTCACGGAAGCGTTACGTAAGCGACTCTACCATTTTAATACTTTTGACGTATTAAATTAGGAAGCTGAATATCGGTATGGTAATATAATAAGTTGGCTTTAAGATTGGTAGTATTCTTAGCGGCCAAGCTAGATTTTGAAAAAATGGTCCCGACTATATAACCATATTTTAATAAAAATTTCAACAAACATTGAATCTACATCAGAGGACTTACCGCAATTTCTTCATCCAAGCTAGATTTTGAGAAAATGGTCCCGACCATATAACCATATTTAAATAAAAATTTCAACAAAACCTTGAATCTACATTAGAGGACTTGGCGCAATTTCTGGGGTCATCCAAGCTAGATTTTGAAATAATGTTTTTAAGTTGACAAATATTATTTGGGTAAATACGCTTAGAAAATATTGTTGAGTAATTTCGTTGTTATTGGCTTTCCCGCTGCGTAAAAAAATTACACGTGATGTCTTCTCGGATCCCCCCCCCCCCCTCCCCATCGTGATCATTCGTGATATTTTTCTGACCCCCCCCCCCCCCCCTTGAACGATCACATGTTTTCTGGACGAGCCCTTATTATATTTCGATGTTTTAACACCGTGAAACCGCGGGCGCTGGGCTCGTAGCGTCTACGGGCTAGATACTGAGTTTGTCTTGTTATCTATCGGCTACGAGCGTAGCACGTAGCGCCATGTGGTTGCGAAAGTGTTAAAGGTAGCGTTACTCATATTTTCTGGTTTCAAGATGGTTTTGAAATTGCATGACATATAACATAGCATTTTTCTAACCTAAAATTAAACAGACATAAGTGTAGAAAAGCAATTGGTATTGGTTTTCTTACCTTGATAGGTAGACGTCTGAGTGCTTGACACTGTTCTAGTAGTTGCCATCTTGAGTGTCATCGCTAGTGCCCAATAGTTGACAGCAGAGCGTCAACTATTGGGCATTAGCGTGTCAAACACTGGACGCTTACCTTACCAACTGAGAAAAAGATCGGACAAGTGCGAGTCGGACTCGCCCACCGAGGGTTCCGAACAAATTTGTAGGTACCCTATAAATTTTGATTCTCTTAGTAGTCTATTTTTTTAATGATTTAATAAAAAATGTATAGTGTAATAACTCGGTATCCTACCTAAATACTACTCTCGCTACTCTACATCTTCTTTCCCGCCCAAGAAGTCCGCCTTAGAAAATCTGCCCTACTGAAATTATATGACGATGGACTTTGAAGCTGAAACTATACCACTGAAATTTAGTACTGAATGAAAATCTAAAGAATCTGAAACTACTGGTAATTTCCTCTGAATCTAGTGTAAGTACTGAAGGCTGTTAATACTGAACTATTCCTATAATACTTATTGCTGAATGGTTGATATGCTATACCTAAAATATTAATCAAAGCTTGTCTTTGGCCATGGCGTGATCGTTCTAGTATTGGTAGGACCCTTCGTCGTGGTGTATATAACCCAGAACTCTTTTCGATAAGACAGGGACTCCGCAGGAATATTTGACTTGATTGAAGGAAAAGTAAGTATGGTGGATATAAAATACATTAGCTACTTTTTTATTATCTTATGTAAGAAAGGCGTAATGTTAATAAGAGATGATATCATGTTAGAGTTCTATATTCTAGACTATACAGAAGGTTCTAGAGAGGCGGGAAAGTAACAGTCATGAGTCATTCTATACAAAATTGTCTGTCAATCGAAGTAGTCTTTTGTATGATTATAGTCGTTGATATTATAGTATAAAAAAGGTATTAGGGTTGTGGCAAGGGTGACGCTCCTATCCCCGCTATCACCAGTAGCTCCGGCCAAAGACGATGAGCCCCCTCCACAAAAATGCCTGGAGGCATATAACATTTATGGGAAATTCTTGTATCGGCTCAGATGCCAATATTACTGAGAGGACAGCAAATAGGGAGGTTATAACGTAGTGTTATAACTAAGGTGCTGTATCTATAACATATGTCAGTCCCAGCTCCCCACATGCAGGACAACATAAGCTAAGATACAGGCTTATCTATAGACTGATTCTGCTCTAATACCTGGCAAGAAGAATTGTGAAAGATGGATTATTTTATGGAATTTGCTCAATCTTCACAATTCATGAAACTACCAACGTTTTGTAAGGTAGGGCTTTGCGAATGGTAAAAAACGTCGCAAAATAACCATCCACCGGTCAGTTAACCTACCAGTACAGTCACTGTATGTAGAGGGTCTGGTCATAGTATTCAGTCTAGTAGTCTTGTCAAAGGCAGGATGTCAGTAACCCTATAACGGTCAAGTATCTTGGCCTAGCTATACTAAGATGTCAGTCAGTCAAACCTATTTCATAATATGATAAAGAACAAATCAAAAGTAAGTAGTCAATAAAGCCTAAATCATAATGTGATATGTATTAAGTGTGACTTTAATGTCTTAAAAGTCGGTATGTGGGAACCTAGGATTAAACCAGTGTACCTAAATTCCTACTCGAATAGCTACCAAGGGTCCTCCCAGAGCTGGTTCTTATTGACGAATAAGAGTGGTGTATCAAGTGTTCAAACTTGTTATGTAATTGAGAGTAAACTCTCCCTAAGCCAATTATAATACAGCTCCCAAAGCACTCACGCTAAAGAGTTCAAAATCACATACTCAACAGACACCGGTCGTAACCTGCATGACTCCCACTAACATTTGCGGGGATATGGACCTTGACCTCCCCGGGATTGCATAATAATGTGACGATATAAGAAATGGTAATATTACAACTCAACTCTGGTCGGTATGATCCTTAGGACTAAGCTCCCCCTATAAGATACCCATGGATCACTAATAGCAAAGGGCCAAACAAATCGCGAACTAAGCTCGAATATAAATAGGGTCAACTACGTTTTGGATCTTCTCGCCGAAGCGAGGCTCAACTCTACGAAAGAGGCCAGGCGATCCGCCGCTAGTCAAATGAGTACCGCGCCGCCGATGAGGGCTCAGCTACGATACTGGGTTCCTTACAGTCCCACTGCCATTAGGGGGAGATACAGTAGACACTCACGTCAGCCTGAGTTACCCATGGGTCCACAAACGGCGGGACTATACCAGGATGAGCTATATAAACTACGGACCAACACTATTGACAATTACCTCCACTATCAGTAACCCCTAAGGAACTGCAACCTTGCCGACAGGACTCCTGCCTGCATGAGTACAATTCTGAAACCTATCCCCAGAACTACTAGCCTATCTCGTAAGTACAGTCAGTCCGGAGGCAGAGACCGCTCCCCTGTCACATTACGGCAATATGGCAGACAAACCGTCTCCCCCCGATTACCACGGCACCTACCTAATATCATATAGTAATGATATATCTATTGCTACCTATACACCCCCTATCCACCTATTAAATTGACCTCATTTCCCCCCCCTTTAAGATCAATTTACTACCTACTCGGTTCCCAAAAGAATGCTTGAAGTTGTCTATAAGTAATAAATAAATTTATGACTACCAGCTGCTAACTTACCCTATACTAAATTAATGTGCAAGTATGTGTGACTGAATGTGTAAAGTTTATGTAAACATGAATAAACATCGGGTAATAATTGCCTGAACACGGGTTTATCATTATAAAATATAAAAGCATCCACTCATAGAAATGCAATAAGTAACAAAACCATCCCAATATATTACATGCAAGTATCCGACAATAGATTCGTCTCATCACATTCACAACACATAAATGCATAATAAAAATAAATAAATCCCAGTGAAACCAACAAGAGGTCTCGGTGTTTTGAATATGTTCCAATTCGTACTCTTAAAGATTCGTAAATAAAACTTCCTAGGAAGTAAGTTGCATACATAACTCAGTATAGTAAAGATTGAGGGTATGATTGCACACGCAAATACGCAGCAGAAAATATGTATGTTCAGATAAATGAACACTTATAAAATTCATGAGAAACCGCACATTCACACCACGATACGATAACGTACCACCTGACTTAAATCTAACCATACCTGTACGAAACTCATAAACTCATTATTCATAAACAAATGGTAGTTTACGCAACAATTAAACGCAAGCTTACAACTATGTAAAACCGTGAGGTAAAACGTAAAACCCGACTTAATTCTAGTCATACGTGTACGAAACTCATATCCGCCCTGTTCATAAGACATATGATCGCTAGCGAGTAACTATGTAAAACCGCATAGTAAAATGTAGAAGCCGACCTAAGTCTATTCATACATATATATACACGCACTATCCCCATAAACCGAGTGGAAATTATCGCATTAATTAGCTGTAATTTAAATAATATGACGCGCACTAATTTGTTCTGCACAAATACCTTCATACACAACAATCGTAAGGAAAAATTCGTAAAATGGTATAAACACATTCATATTCGGTACACATTACACAAACAATAGTTCAATGTCATAAAAGGTTTCAGTAGGAAAATAGTAACATAATGATGAAATACACAAAGATTCACATGCACAAGAACCTTTAGGTAGCCTCGCCTATGCTCGATCAAAAAAATATGCTAACAATTTCGCTTGACGTCTCAACCGAAATTGTTGCTATCTTTGACTCAAAATGCATTTAATATGATACTAACTTTAGTAGACTTTAGACAATTCTAGGACCAAACAGGCCTATGACCTTCAGATTCATATACAACCTCCCAAAACAAAGCAACCCCCACACGGATAGCCCTACCAGTGATAAAATAAAACACTTACCCCTCGATGTCTTCAAACCTCTACGAACAGGAACCGGGTCTTGCCACAGGACGACGCGCCCGCCGCCGACGCGCACGGCCGCCGCCTCCTGCACCGCCGTCACACCGCCGATAGTCACGATTCCCTCCGCTGTAGGGACAGGAACACGCCGCCGCCGTGGTCTGCACGTTCACCGCCAGCCAGCCCTCCGTGGCGCCGTTGCTCGTATGTCTTTGTTATCTTCAATCTAGGACCAGGTGCACGCCGTCAAGCACGCAGCGGACGGCTTCCTCCCCGTGCCCGCTGCCCCGCCGTTGATAATTGACGATTCCCTCCGCTGTAACGTGGATTTAAGTTTCATATTATGGTTCAAACTATGATCGCAGGATTCTTACCGACTGTCAGCCTAAATTAAACGTAGGTCTCCCCTAAATTTTTGACAAGAACCCCTTGTATGCAAGACAGAACTTCTGAAAATGGACATAAATCTTTCCTATTTAAAACATGACCCTTTTGTAGGTAGGCCTGGACTAACTTAACAAACATAGGACCTGTTGACTGAAATGTGACTATACTATGACTAAAATCTGGCTAAAAATGGGCATGGCTCCCGCGTAGGCCCAGCCTGGACTAAATAATGGACGTAGACCTTCCCCAATTTGGTCATAAACCCTCGACTAAGATGTGACTAAAATGTGCCTAAAATCTGACTAGATTTGGGCATAGCTTCCGCGTCGGCAAGCCGTAAATGAGAATAATTGAAGAAGTCCCTAACTCTAGCTAAAAATGGCGATAACCCCCCCGTCGGCAAGCCGCAGAAGAGAATAATTGAAGAAGTCCCAAATTCTGGCTGAAAATGGGCAGGGCTCCGCCGTCGGCAAGCCGCAGATGAGAATAATTGAAGAGATCCCTAATCTGACTAATAACTGAACATAATCTCGAAAGATTTTCGCAAAGGTTCAGTTATTTCCTAACACTAGACATAGCCTGTACCGGCCTGTACAGCTTTCGCAGAGATCTAGTATCGGCGACTAAATGTTGGCAGCCTCCAGGGCTGGTTTGAAGACGAAGACTATTGATGGCAGCTCGCGAGAGCTGAGGTTGGTATCAATGTCGCCGAGGCGAGACTGAACGCTGAAATACTGGTTACATCGGGTTTTATAGACGTTTCTCCCGGTTTTTCGTATGTACATGATTTTCAACCTTATGTCCACCCTTCGATATCTCAGTCTCATTATGCACGATTCTTCATCAGGGTAAATTTCACACATTCATAGTTCCGGGACATCCTCTGATTGGAAGAAGCAAGATCACGCCACTTTCTCATTTGGCTGAATATCGCCCTTATGACTAAAGACATACAGCCTATTTCTTTGTTTGATTTGAGGAATTTTATTCCGAGGGTAGTCCGTATAACCGTCCGTTTCGTAAGTAGTGATCCCAATTATTGAAACATAAATTCCCGATTATCTCCCATTTATGCTAAAATACCTGTTGTCCTGGCGTATAATAACACATAAACAAATTATCCTTTTAATGTCCTTTTCTAATTACTAGAAAGCTTAATTATAGTCTACCTATTTTATTATCTAATCATACAATTATTCTCCAATCCAATTTGCTCCTCCAGTAATTGGCAACATTTTTCGATAATCCAACAGTCCAAAAGTACTGCACACATATGCATATCATTGGGACGCTTTGTGATTGGTCCATAAAAAGGCGCCAATATTTTACGGTTTGCCCAAAATCAACCTTATGTCTAAGAGCAAAAGGTCTATTCCTTAGGAATCTTATCTACGGGTACTTTCGATTATTTATCTTTGCCATAGACAATCAGTTCTGTATTAACTAAGTTTTCCCATTCGAACCCGCAAATAATATTATTAATTTAGCTATCACAAATCACTTTCATAAACTCACCAATAATTTTCTCTTAATTTTCTAATCTATATAATATAATTAATCTAAATTAAAACATTATCTTAATTCCGATAATTTTCCCTAAACCATAACTTACGCGATTGTATTTGTGACATCACTTCAAATACATTCGGTCAGTTTCGATATCATTCCTTGTTTACGTTCACGTGGCAAAGAAAATTAATTAAGTATTGGAATAATCTGCAACTGTCCTATGTTATGTTTATAAGTGTCATGGTTGTAAATATACCCTACCTTGAGTGCTTTCGTCACCAACGTCCATGGATAATTATACTAGGTAAGATTGCAAATCTTCCATATCTTTTCCTAATATAATGTTTATCCAAACGCCTAACGTAATTGTTTGAGCAATGTTAGGATTTTATCCATTACTCTGCATTTCTTAGGAGCTTCAGTTCGGTTGGTTGAACTGGTAATCCTTACAATTTTTCCAGCTCTGAAACCCGTAACTGAAGATTGCAACTGAAGTTTCAAATTCTGAATGAACTGTAAATTATTTTTTAATATGTTGACGAGGCTACGTTCCGTCACAGCCGGCCCCAACTATTATGCGCAGTGGTCGCCTTCGGCTCTAACGTAGAATAATAGTTCCTCTTAAATAAATAAAATCTTAACTTATAATAATAGCTAAACAGCAAAGCCTTGTCCGGTTGAAGAAACCCATTTAACCAAATGCAATCTTCACTGTCTCATCACTATCATACACCACATAACATACATCACATAGACATTCATCCCATATCAAAACCCGGGTGTCCCCTCCCCCCTTTTATTCTCTAACAGCTAGCCACACACTCTTCCTTACTCACCATCTCATTAATAAAGTTCACACCATCTATCTTTCATCGGGCCCTTATTACTTTTATTTCATACAACCAAACAAGGTATTACCAGTAAAACTAAAAAAAAAATTAAAAATGATTCATAAATTTTTTTCCAGCACAGACTGTCCTTAGCCTGAAATAAAAAAAATATATCTATCATACCTTTGTATGTTGTGATATACCTTAAAAGATACATAATACCGGTTCCTCTCTCAAGACTTAAAACTATAATGATAGAGTTATAATGCCACCACCACTCATGATAAAAGTAAAACTTTTTTCCAAATTGGAACCTTTAATTTTAATTCCATAGTTATGATTATTAACCCCTATATTTGCAATATTCAGAGTCATCCTGTATATCAATAAATATATAATATATAATGTCTACATTGTAAAATGGAAATTAATGAATACCCTTTTAAAACCCCTATTAATCCCTCAAGGTTTAACATGGATTACTTCTTCTTTAACTTATCTTAAAATAGTACATATCCGTTTACTTTGTTCCATTTCATGGCATAGCATCAAATTAATTAAGCAAATATGTAGGTCATAAAATGCAGCGAAATTCAAAAGATAATAAACTTCCAAAAATTATACTATGAAATAATCATAAAAGTATAGGCATGACCTTGATTTGAATAACTTATAAATGACTAGCAGTCTAAAATATGGAAAATAATCATTGGTAGTTATTGAGTTAATAATATCATAAATACCCTAATCATTTTTTTTTTCTTCCAGGAAAAATGTCCTTTCAACTAATGCCGATGCAACAAAATAAATACAGGCAACCATTTCCTTAGTAGCTAACGATTAATGTCCTATTTTTGTTTTCGTTTTGTAACTGTTTAACTACCCTTATACGGAAAGAGAAAAATGAAGCGCCCTTAAGAATTAATGATGATAATGATGGGTGAAACTTCCCTACTATAATGTTCTAATAGGTAACATCAAAGCGGACTTCATTACGACTGAACCCTAAAACTACATTAATAATTTTAATAACAAACAAATAGGGCCCTGAGCTACCCTAGGCCAACAAGACCAGTTGATACCTCTACTAGGTACTAACTTCGATTGGCTAACTAGTTATTCTCCTAAGGCTTCTTAAATATGGCTCCGTACTAACCTGAGCTACTGAAATTAATTTGCACTCACATGAAGTCGCCAGTTGAGATTTGATATAGAACAAAATTACTTAAACCTTATTTACGAATTCCAAGTTAAACAAACGATAATGAGATCTATCTTGATGTTGCCGCCATTTAATGGTTTATGAGATTAAACAACATAATACTTGAATTTTCAAATTGGTATTTCTGGGTTGTACTTGAAAACGCGCGATCTATTTCAATGCCAGCGCCATCTACAAATTAACGGGTTACCTAAGATAGCCCTAGTATCCGTTACTGAACGGAGCGAGTTGTATTAGTTTTTTAACGATAATTCGTCTAGCCTACTATAGATATCTATGTGATTGCGTACATTGTTGTGGGTGTTTGAGATAAATACTCGATCGCTGCTAGTTGCTACCTGCGATAATAAATTAAGAACTTCATCAAGATATCCCATGATGGTATATATCTACCTTATTCAATTCATTGATCTTTATTAAAAGAGCTCCTACAGGCGTAAATGTGGGTTTGACCTATGAGCGAGATGACATTATTTAAAATCCACCCGTCATACTTGAAGGCAATATTCACTTCTAACAGCCTACTTTGTACTCATACCCTGTATGCTTCTATATTTGTGACTAAGCAAAAGACTAGCCTAAATTATAGGAAGAGAAAGTAAAATTTAAATGTCCTCGGATGTTTGTAATTTTGAACCACCTCTACTCTCATAATTATTGACCGGAGAAAGAAAGTTTATATAACAAAACATGCTTATTTTATCATGTCCTATAAGATTCTTCAACAAAAATGTAGGGTTATATAGACATCAAAATTTACCTTCAAAATTTTCTAAGTTCTAGGGCCATATAAATTTAATAACCTTTTGACCCCAATATATCAGTAAATACTAATCTGAGGGAAAAAGTTTATATAATAAAACATGCTTATTTTATCATGTTTTATAAGATTTAGTGACAATAGTAGAGGATTATACTACAAAAAAAAAAAAAACCAAAAATTTTCTAAGTTTAAAATTTGCTCAGGCTCGCTCGGTCTTTGAATTTCAATATCTCGGTAAATATTGATTTTAGGGAAAAGTGGTCCGTATAAAAGATGTTTATTTTAGTTACCTCTATGCGATGTCATCATATGTAGAATAAAAATGTTATAATGACACAAACATTTATAGGTACTGTATTTATTGATATTCCGGAATGTTTCGCAGAGGAAACTTAAAAACATAAAAGGTTCCTCGACAAAATTAGTGTGTAAATTTACTATTTTAATTGTAAAACGTTTAACTGGATGGTAAAATGTTTATATCAACTAGATCTGATATTAATTGACAACTATTGTCAAATCTCTTATCAATCATTATAACATTTATTCCAGATAAGACCGCATCTTTTATTGAATGTAACCTATGGACGCGATGTTTCTACCTAATTTTCAACAGTCTATTTATCAGAATGTATGATTATGACAAAATTATACTAACCTTTAGGGTGTTATATTTTCGAGTCGGATCGGATTGTTATTACTAACTTCATATTCACGAAAATGAACTCATCACTCTGGTTCTCACTTTTCAACTTGACCACCCTCCTAACACAAACCTATAATCACCATTAATTTTACTGATAAAATTTTTATGTTTCTTTGCAAACATGATTCAAACCACATAATATTTTTTTAGCGGTTACATCTGACAATGACAATTATCTTTCAGTGTTGCTTGCGTCATTTAAATTTAGCCAAACAGACTGTGTTGCACTACTTTGAATACTTAACACCGTTCTATAAAATTATTCTAATAGTATCTAGTCCATATTAATTAATTACTATCTCAATGGTTTCGCAAGTAAATTTTGCCAACAAACCGTCTCAAAATATGTCAAATTCCGATTAATTCGTCAATCTCATCATAAGTATAACTGTTAACTCTTAAAATTGTTCTGTCATATTGCCATATGAAAATGTTACTACCAAAATATCCTATTCAGCTCAAACTATATTACATTGGCAACTCCGGCTAAACTCTAGGTGCGTTCAAAAACACTTCTTTACAATCTATACAATCATAAGGTGTCAAATGGTGGACTCTGTGAGTACAATTTAAAGTTTATTATTAATTCAAAGTTGGCCAACCTGGCAAAATGTCAAATTCAATCATGATGCTAAACTTATTGCCCACGTCTGACACCCGATTTGGTCGGTTATTAATTTTCCTTTAATTTCAGCTTATAAATTTTCACCGTAATATATGGCAGCACTTAGGGTCCCAATTTTTTTCAAATATGGTAACTATTAATATTCACAGACAATCAAAATATATTTTGTCAATGGCTAGGGGGATCTCACATGCCCCGATCTGATATCGGTTCCAACCTCCGATACGATACTGACTAGATAGAATGTACGAGTTGTATCCGACTTCCTAATCTGATATTGGATACAATGTGAAATTTTCCTATTGCTTTGATTAGTTCGGAAAATCCTTAAAACATTTAAACGTTTCAACCACGCGACTTGACAATCTCTATTGTCCGACGATTATTTGTTATAACGAAACAACAAATCGTGACAACTTTGATAATACTTATCTCGGGACTGTTTTTCGGTTTCATAAAAAAAAAGTCAATTCCAGTCATTGATTTTGAACATTTTTTCTGAGTAGTAATGATAAAAATAAAACGACGTAAAAAAAACGCTGAATATGGATTTTTAGTGCCATAATTTTGTAATTGTAATTCGTTTATAACCTGTCATAAATGTTAAAATCTAAAACGTGAAATATATATATTTAATTGGCAATTCAAAGAATAACAAGATCATAGAAAACGTAAAATGACTTAAAATTTATCCTAAACTGATACAATTAAACTACGTATAAAACTAAACCAAACCTCGATAGTTCTAATCTACCTAAAAGTAATAAATCTAAAATGATTTGCATTCAAAAGACCTTTACGATAATACGTGATCGTAATTATTTTCATTTTCTCAAGTTGGATAACAAGCCATAAAGTATGCAAAATTCCATGCGTTCAAGTGTGTAAACACCTTTACGTTTATTCTCTATGGTAATGGATTAACCCGACCAAATTTGATAGGATAATACTAATGTTAAAGTCCACCATCTATGTGTGATATTTAATTTTGTCGGCTTACTCAACCGCGGTTCCATAGTTCCATTTGACATCTCTAGTAGTCGGCTGTCTGTTAGCTCTTTTGAAAATGTTCATAATATTCCACAAGAAGAATATAACTAACCTTTTACCAATGGATTCGTGGTATATTATAGTAATTAGTGGATGAATTGACTATGACGTATAAAAGAGTAAGTATGTGTGTAATGCCTATCTTCTATATTTGTACATGAAACTACACCAGCAGACTGACTTTGTAATCATCGTTAAAATCTTTCACAGGAAGCAAAGGACATATCTTAAGAGAACTTACAATGAAGGGATAATTTAGTAAACTACTTCTAGTATGCAAATAGTATATGTGATACAAGTAAGTTAATGTTGGACATATAATATAATGGAAACGCCAAAGGATTCTATGGTACCGAAATTCTAAGTAAGTTTTATAATATTTATTACCCACGTTTAAATGTGGCGTAATAATAAAATATTTCCTACTGAGTTTAACGTGTAATTTTGTATCTTTACAGGTTTTCAACGTTACCAGACTTCTTTGTGACTCTTTAAAAAGTAATACTCATAACGTTGCTTATTATATATTATGTCGATTTAATAATCGGAACATGAGTAAATGGAATCTAAACAAAATAAATGGTTAAAAAGCTATGCCAGATGTCGGACCCGGTTTATTGAATAGCATGATTGTAAGTATTATTTCTCCTGTCTGCTAATCCTAATTCAGTCTATAAGTATAATAATGCCTATGCATTATTCCACCAATTGACTGGACAAAATGACCACTGCCTATCACACACCCTATCTGGTCTTAACTTGGTTATAATTTATCTACGGAGAGTCGAGCAATGGGCAAATGCGCTAACGGTCGTCCATACTGCCTATATGTGTAGAATGGTTGTTATAATGGGAGATAGTGGTGATGGGTAATATCTTGTTATGCAAGAGCCTTTTGCTATAAACTATCATTTATGGTTCGGAGACAGCGATCATTGTTAGTATTATAAGTAAGGAACCATAATAACATACTATAAGGTGTCAGAACTTTCTCTTTTCTGTTTCCTAGTTTTAACCCGTGCCACAGTCTACCTATGTAACGTTCCCTATTTTTTTTGTTGTTTAACTATTTTTACCAAATTTAATTTTAAACTTTTCAGGCGGCCCCCGGACCCTCTAACTGTTGAACTCGAGAACCACTTCCCGGACTCATTGAAATTTACTACTGCTGTCAACTACCAAATGAAACCTTACGGACAAATCATAGTACTATCAATTAGAACCTTTCAGTATTGCAACTAATATCCAATACTAATTAAGTTTTTTAATTTTATATTTCTTGGTCGAAAAGAGAAACTGGTGAGTTTCTTCCGGCGCTTCTTCTCACCAGAAGGTCAATTACCCGAGGCGCCAAAGAAAAGAATTAGAGATAAGACATGTAAAAGAGCCCTTGAGGGCCTACTTACGGAAATAAACGATTCTTTTTTTTTTTCTCTTGATTTTTATGAGTCATATCCGGTACTATACTACATGTGTCACAACTTAGTGTTTAGTAAGTAAGCTACACTTAAAAGAATCATAGTCGTAAGACCCTACTAGAATGTTTATTTTTTTAAGCAATTTGATCTAGACAAATAAGTTAATAAATAAGTTCCTTCTCAATAGTCTACCCGTCATTTGTGTAATTTGCAGGTGCTAAAATACTTTGGTGTAATTGTCGATTCAATTTTATTGAGGTTTGGTTAAACTATCCTAAATCTACTGGCTGGCTCCTTAAAATAAAGTTTAATTGTAAAGCAGGTATGTGCTAAATATGTAATTTGTTCCATAGAAGTTACTAGCTAATAAAATGTTTATTTTCTTGAAGTAATGTCTTGAAATAATGGCTATTTAATTTTTGATTGTCTCATGATTTTGTCCTAATTGTCTAGATGTAGAATTCAAACAATAAATCTCAATGTTTTAACCGCAATTATCTAAGCAAATATTCTATTAATAATAAAGTATCATGTTGTTGGTTTCCCTTTTATTTTCTAGAAATATCCGTATCAAAAAAAAAACAATTTTACTTTTGACTACATAACTTTTCTTTACTATAGGGACCTAGAAGCAATATCAATGGTCTATACGAATGGAAAAGGTAACTTAGCAGGCCTGAATAATCATATACCATCTACAATTGTCAATTCCAAATACAGTAAGTCGTGGTCATACCAATACAAGTCATATTATTGACACTTTATATCAATGTGACCTTAATATAACAATGCACAAGATTTGGATTGGCGGTGTATTCGCCGTGCACGCTCCCTACTGTTCGGCTGTTAAATAATTTGATTTGACAATTTTAACTAAACAGGTCTTGTGGATAACCTATCTAATATAGGAGAATTAATTTGTGACGAAAATGGCACATGAACGCCCACAAAATTGCTTGAAGTACGATAACATAACTCAAACAATTTTTAACCCTTCATCTGCCTAATACATAATTTTTCACTTGACTTTTAGTTTCCTATCTATAATCTGTCACCTTACCTAGGGATGTACTGACTGCAATTTTAGTGATGTCACTTCATATTCAAAAATGTAGTATCATGATTTTACTTATGTTTTTTTTTATGAAAGTAGCTATAGTTATGTCATAAAGGAAGGATGCACAAGAAATACTATTACGTTAATCGACTACCTACAGGGTGATTGATAATTCGACCTATACTTTGAAAGGGGTTATACTAGAGCTCATTTGCAATAAATTTAGCTCAGTAAACTAGGGGTCTAAATTTGATGGTTATCAAGTTATTTGAGTTTTACGTTTTTTTAGAAAAAGCCCGCTTTTCGGACTAAAAATGATAATTATGAAAAAAGTACTTCCATTTGGCTAGTATAAACTTTGTTTTCTAAAAGCCAATGAACCAATGACTACTTCAAATAAAAATTTGTGTCAACATTTCAGAATTATCTTAGAAATAAACGGTCATGAAAACCAAAGTCATAATTTTTTTTTTCGATTTTGTTACAACTGCTGAGAATTACTTGAAAAAAATGTACGGCACTTGATGTAAAAACTACAGAAATAAGTTCCTCAATTAATAAGCTTTCCAAAAAAGTACAAATGTTGGCAACTTTTTCAAAAATCTTGAAAATAATAATAATAATTCCAGAGCAGGTAGCGGTTTCGCAAAAGGCGTACCTGGCCCGGAGCCGCGTTGTTTGTGTCACCTTTATTTTTCTGAGGGCTTCAATTGACCTGCCTCGGTATCTTATCTTACCTTATTAGGGGTGAGATCAGGGTAGATTGCGTTCAGGCATGTTCGTGACTAACCGAGGTTTAATTATCTTCATTCAGTAAGTGATCAATTATCTGCCTTCGACCTTCTTTCCAATTCAGACGTATCGTTGTTAACTTATTTATTTTACAAATGAAATGAATTATTGTTTATCAAAACAAAGAATAATAGCATGAACCTCGTATAATCCAACGAACTAACCGAGGCTAAATTATCTTCATTCAATAAGTAATCAATCAATTACTGTCAACCGTCTTTCCAATTGGACGTATCGTTGTTAACTAATTATTTTACAAATCATTAACTAACTAACCGAGGCTTAATTATTTTTTTCAGTAATGAGGTGACCAATTAGTTAATTATTGAAAGTAATAATGATACCTAATGACTGACAGAAATAAGCATACCGGACCTGAAGCCAGTCTGCTTACTTTGTGTTTCTTCATGCAGAAAGCACGATATTAATTTATTTACATCAAATGCTTGTTGGTAGGAATAAGATTGCAAAAGCAGTAAAATAACCAGTTTCTAAATAAAATTTTATTTTAAAATAATTAAATTATTACTAAACACAAAAAGAAGCACGCAGGGTAATGTTTCGCCATACGATAAATAAATAATTAAAATAAATTACAATTACAACTACAAATCTTGTTCGAATTGCCTGCCTCGGCTGCGAATGCAAGCACGAAGTCTTGTACGTACTTCACTGACTGTAACCCGCGTCGACAGACTTTCTTTAATAGTTTGGGCAGCTGCTACAATTTTTTCTCGTAAATCTTCTACATCACGAATTGGCCTGTCGTAGACTAATGCCTTCATGTGACCCCAAATGTAGAAGTCGCATGGAGTTAAGTCGGGACTTCTCGCTGGCCAAGGGATCGGACCACCTCGACCAATCCATTTTTCTGGATAATTCACATCCAACCAATGTCGCACACGCAGATAATAGTGAGCTGGGCAGCCATCGTGTTGATACACCATGGCTATCCTTCTGGCAAGCGGCACATCCTCCAGCAGCATAGGTAGTTCGTCCCTCAAAAAGTTCTCGTACGCGTCACCGGTTAATCGTGCCGGCAGAAAGAATGGCCCGATCAAATTGTCGTGCACAATACCCATCCAGACATTTAGTGAGAATCTGTGCTGGTGAGCTCCTTCTCTGGACCGCCGTGGGTTTTGATGTTTGGGGGCCCAAAAATGCAGATTGTGGTAGTTAGTTATTCCGTCGCGGTCGAAGTTGGACTCATCTGTCCACAAAATGTTCTTCAGGTACTCCGGGTCTTCGATGTCAGCATTCAACAAAAATCTGCAGAAATCGATTCTTCTTGCAGGATCTCCCTCCTCGATAGCGTGTACTGGAGTGTAGTGGTATGGATACTGCCGTGCTGAATGTAATGTGAACCAAACCTTCCACTGAGTTATCCCAAGCTGGTTAGCCACAATCCTTGTTGATGTAGTGCCATCCGCGCGGAAACACTCCAGGATTTGTTCCTCTTCAACCGGATCATGGACTGGAGGTCTTCCAGCATCAGCTTGACGACGTTGAACCGATCCAGTTTCTCGAATACGTCGATACGTCGCACCAAACACACTTACATCAGGTAAACGGCGGTTGGGGAAGCGTCGTTGATATTCTCTGCGAGCCGCAGCGGAGCCGCCATCACAAAACCCGTAACAGTACAGGATATCCGCGTATTCTTCATTTTGATAAGCAGCCATTTTTTTTAAGAAATTAGTACGTCCGAGTTGGAAAGAAGGTCAAAAGTAATTGATTGATCACTTACTGAATGAAGATAATTAAACCTCGGTTAGTCACGAACATGCCCGAACACGAACCGAACGCAATGTACCCAGATCTCACCCCTAATTAGATAAGATAAGATACCGAGGCAGGTCAATTGAAGCTCTCAGAAAAATAAAGGTGACACAAACAACGCGGCTCCGGGCCAGGTACGCCTTTTGCGAAACCGCTACCTGCTCTGGAATTATTATTATTATTTTCAAGATTTTTGAAAAAGTTGCCAACATTTGTACTTTTTTGGAAAGCTTATTAATTGAGGAACTTATTTCTGTAGTTTTTACATCAAGTGCCGTACATTTTTTTCAAGTAATTCTCATCAGTTGTAACAAAATCGAAAAAAAAAATTATGACTTTGGTTTTTATGACCGTTTATTTCTAAGATAATTCTGAAATTTTGACACAGATTTTTATTTGAAGTAGTCATTGGTTCATTGGCTTTTAGAAAACAAAGTTTATACCAGCCAAATGGAAGTACTTTTTTCATAATTATCACTTTTAGTCCGAAAGGCGAGTTTTTTCTAAAAAAACGTAAAACTTAAATAACTTGATAACTATCAAATTTAGACCCCTAGTTTACTGGGCTAAATTTATTGCAAATGAGCTCTAGTATAACCCCCTTCAAGGTATAGGTCGAATTATCAATCACCCTGTATATGTTCCTGTAGAGTGGACATAATTACAGCTAACCTTATATTTCATCATTACGTACTTTCTCAACATAAATGCCCTAATAGTGCCAAATATATCTTTAAAATTATGTGTCACGATTGGAATAAATACAATCTGTTTTTGTACCGCACGAGATATAATTTGTTACTCAAACTAAGCTTATATTTCTCGCTACTGAACGACGTATAATGCCATCACGCGGCCGGATGACCTTCTAATAGGGTACTTGCCTGTAGTCAATAATGTACTGTAATCAACAAGTAATTTATTACTTCACGCTAGCCTTGAAATCTGCTTTCGAAAATTTGCAAAAATCAACTAAAATTCACCTATTTAACGTTTTATACGATTTTTTAAAAGACCAAAAGCTATAAATGAGGAGATTATTTGATGTTTGAGCACAATGACGTCATTATGCTTTTTCTCATAGAAACTTCATACTATCCGAGCGTTTTGATAATTCATAAAAAGTAACTGATTTGATCTGTCAGGAAAGTACCCTATTGTGATGACACTGACATGACGTTTCTCATCACTATCGCTATCAAAGACATTCATTGCTACAGCGATGTTTTCTTAGAAAGCCAAACCCTCCTAATTTATGACAACGCGTCGGGAGTGTTAAATTTGTCACAAGTGCCATAACCTATTTTCCTTGTAATTGCTTGACTATTGTGTAGTAAAAATACGTAACGCTACCTGGGTTTTTCTCAAGTGTGATAAATAAGGATTGGGCATGTATCCTAACAGGTTTCCGGTATCAATTTGTAAATGCTAAACAATGAATCAAATAATACAAAGCAAATATAACCTAGTGAGTGTATAAGAAAGTTAAAATTTTAAGCATATTGGAGTGTGAAAATGCACAACAATGAACTGTTTTGCGAGTTAATTATGTTAGTGTACAAACGGCAAGCTTTACATTACTGCAAACCATGATAATATTTTTTGGAAACATAACCTATGAAAGTGGTTTCTTTAGTTATGAAAACATGTCCCTTAATTTGAAAAATAGTTTTGAAATCTGGCTTTCAACTATCATTGTACACGAAGAGTTGCAGTGCCCGGTTGGGATCACCAAGCAAACCCAAACTTTTCTAATGATTAAGTGATGTCGGTGACCGTCGGCCTTGACCCCTCCTCCTTCATAAAGTAAAGATAAGAGTTGCAAAGTGCTTGGGAACCTATTTGTGGATTTTATTATCTACTAATCATAACTAGCCCAGCTTAATAATGAGTCTACTACAACATAACTACATCTCAGAATACAATTCGATTAGAAATCATAAATTGTCTTTGGAGAGTCTCCGGAGAAAATTTTCAAACATGGATTTTTCTTTCTACAGTGATGAATACTGATAAAACAAGGTTGGTATGATCCTTAATTGATAATTTAATTGCACGTTTCTGCTTTATTATTTATATTCATATTAATTTCTCAATTTCTTACTTGAGTCATAAAACAAATAATTATTGATGGTATTTTTAAGAAATGATTTTCTGATTATTTCCTAACTATAAACTATGATCATGGTTTAAGGTAACCACCTGTTTAGTAAGATAAAACTCTGTAAATTTCTAAAAATAATTCTGTGGTTTTAATTGAAAATGAAATTAATAAAAAATAAATTATTCTATTGTTTCAGATTAATAGTGGAGTGAAAAGATAATACATGATAATGAAGTGTTGGCAAAAAGATAATAATGTTGTTCCTGCTTGGTAATAAACAGTTATGCAGTTATTTTAATAGAAGTGGTACCTGCCCTGTGCTCATGACTAAATTTGGTTTAATTATTAATGAAGACTTTGAAATACACATAATTTAATCAATAAATCCCTGCGGCCCCCCGTCTTTCTATCCATTAACGACAACAAATTGTAACCCATTGTTGGGTTACTGCAGACAAGCTTATGATAATAAATGTAACTTTTCTGATTAAACTAGCTTTTAACTAATCCTGGTCACGGCACCAAATTGTAATAACTCGGTATCCTACCTAAATACTACTCTCGCTACTCTACATCTTCTTTCCCGCCCAAGAAGTCCGCCTTAGAAAATCTGCCCTACTGAAATTATATGACGATGGACTTTGAAGCTGAAACTATACCACTGAAATTTAGTACTGAATGAAAATCTAAAGAATCTGAAACTACTGGTAATTTCCTCTGAATCTAGTGTAAGTACTGAAGGCTGTTAATACTGAACTATTCCTATAATACTTATTGCTGAATGGTTGATATGCTATACCTAAAATATTAATCAAAGCTTGTCTTTGGCCATGGCGTGATCGTTCTAGTATTGGTAGGACCCTTCGTCGTGGTGTATATAACCCAGAACTCTTTTCGATAAGACAGGGACTCCGCAGGAATATTTGACTTGATTGAAGGAAAAGTAAGTATGGTGGATATAAAATACATTAGCTACTTTTTTATTATCTTATGTAAGAAAGGCGTAATGTTAATAAGAGATGATATCATGTTAGAGTTCTATATTCTAGACTATACAGAAGGTTCTAGAGAGGCGGGAAAGTAACAGTCATGAGTCATTCTATACAAAATTGTCTGTCAATCGAAGTAGTCTTTTGTATGATTATAGTCGTTGATATTATAGTATAAAAAAGGTATTAGGGTTGTGGCAAGGGTGACGCTCCTATCCCCGCTATCACCAGTAGCTCCGGCCAAAGACGATGAGCCCCCTCCACAAAAATGCCTGGAGGCATATAACATTTATGGGAAATTCTTGTATCGGCTCAGATGCCAATATTACTGAGAGGACAGCAAATAGGGAGGTTATAACGTAGTGTTATAACTAAGGTGCTGTATCTATAACATATGTCAGTCCCAGCTCCCCACATGCAGGACAACATAAGCTAAGATACAGGCTTATCTATAGACTGATTCTGCTCTAATACCTGGCAAGAAGAATTGTGAAAGATGGATTATTTTATGGAATTTGCTCAATCTTCACAATTCATGAAACTACCAACGTTTTGTAAGGTAGGGCTTTGCGAATGGTAAAAAACGTCGCAAAATAACCATCCACCGGTCAGTTAACCTACCAGTACAGTCACTGTATGTAGAGGGTCTGGTCATAGTATTCAGTCTAGTAGTCTTGTCAAAGGCAGGATGTCAGTAACCCTATAACGGTCAAGTATCTTGGCCTAGCTATACTAAGATGTCAGTCAGTCAAACCTATTTCATAATATGATAAAGAACAAATCAAAAGTAAGTAGTCAATAAAGCCTAAATCATAATGTGATATGTATTAAGTGTGACTTTAATGTCTTAAAAGTCGGTATGTGGGAACCTAGGATTAAACCAGTGTACCTAAATTCCTACTCGAATAGCTACCAAGGGTCCTCCCAGAGCTGGTTCTTATTGACGAATAAGAGTGGTGTATCAAGTGTTCAAACTTGTTATGTAATTGAGAGTAAACTCTCCCTAAGCCAATTATAATACAGCTCCCAAAGCACTCACGCTAAAGAGTTCAAAATCACATACTCAACAGACACCGGTCGTAACCTGCATGACTCCCACTAACATTTGCGGGGATATGGACCTTGACCTCCCCGGGATTGCATAATAATGTGACGATATAAGAAATGGTAATATTACAACTCAACTCTGGTCGGTATGATCCTTAGGACTAAGCTCCCCCTATAAGATACCCATGGATCACTAATAGCAAAGGGCCAAACAAATCGCGAACTAAGCTCGAATATAAATAGGGTCAACTACGTTTTGGATCTTCTCGCCGAAGCGAGGCTCAACTCTACGAAAGAGGCCAGGCGATCCGCCGCTAGTCAAATGAGTACCGCGCCGCCGATGAGGGCTCAGCTACGATACTGGGTTCCTTACAGTCCCACTGCCATTAGGGGGAGATACAGTAGACACTCACGTCAGCCTGAGTTACCCATGGGTCCACAAACGGCGGGACTATACCAGGATGAGCTATATAAACTACGGACCAACACTATTGACAATTACCTCCACTATCAGTAACCCCTAAGGAACTGCAACCTTGCCGACAGGACTCCTGCCTGCATGAGTACAATTCTGAAACCTATCCCCAGAACTACTAGCCTATCTCGTAAGTACAGTCAGTCCGGAGGCAGAGACCGCTCCCCTGTCACATTACGGCAATATGGCAGACAAACCGTCTCCCCCCGATTACCACGGCACCTACCTAATATCATATAGTAATGATATATCTATTGCTACCTATACACCCCCTATCCACCTATTAAATTGACCTCATTTCCCCCCCCTTTAAGATCAATTTACTACCTACTCGGTTCCCAAAAGAATGCTTGAAGTTGTCTATAAGTAATAAATAAATTTATGACTACCAGCTGCTAACTTACCCTATACTAAATTAATGTGCAAGTATGTGTGACTGAATGTGTAAAGTTTATGTAAACATGAATAAACATCGGGTAATAATTGCCTGAACACGGGTTTATCATTATAAAATATAAAAGCATCCACTCATAGAAATGCAATAAGTAACAAAACCATCCCAATATATTACATGCAAGTATCCGACAATAGATTCGTCTCATCACATTCACAACACATAAATGCATAATAAAAATAAATAAATCCCAGTGAAACCAACAAGAGGTCTCGGTGTTTTGAATATGTTCCAATTCGTACTCTTAAAGATTCGTAAATAAAACTTCCTAGGAAGTAAGTTGCATACATAACTCAGTATAGTAAAGATTGAGGGTATGATTGCACACGCAAATACGCAGCAGAAAATATGTATGTTCAGATAAATGAACACTTATAAAATTCATGAGAAACCGCACATTCACACCACGATACGATAACGTACCACCTGACTTAAATCTAACCATACCTGTACGAAACTCATAAACTCATTATTCATAAACAAATGGTAGTTTACGCAACAATTAAACGCAAGCTTACAACTATGTAAAACCGTGAGGTAAAACGTAAAACCCGACTTAATTCTAGTCATACGTGTACGAAACTCATATCCGCCCTGTTCATAAGACATATGATCGCTAGCGAGTAACTATGTAAAACCGCATAGTAAAATGTAGAAGCCGACCTAAGTCTATTCATACATATATATACACGCACTATCCCCATAAACCGAGTGGAAATTATCGCATTAATTAGCTGTAATTTAAATAATATGACGCGCACTAATTTGTTCTGCACAAATACCTTCATACACAACAATCGTAAGGAAAAATTCGTAAAATGGTATAAACACATTCATATTCGGTACACATTACACAAACAATAGTTCAATGTCATAAAAGGTTTCAGTAGGAAAATAGTAACATAATGATGAAATACACAAAGATTCACATGCACAAGAACCTTTAGGTAGCCTCGCCTATGCTCGATCAAAAAAATATGCTAACAATTTCGCTTGACGTCTCAACCGAAATTGTTGCTATCTTTGACTCAAAATGCATTTAATATGATACTAACTTTAGTAGACTTTAGACAATTCTAGGACCAAACAGGCCTATGACCTTCAGATTCATATACAACCTCCCAAAACAAAGCAACCCCCACACGGATAGCCCTACCAGTGATAAAATAAAACACTTACCCCTCGATGTCTTCAAACCTCTACGAACAGGAACCGGGTCTTGCCACAGGACGACGCGCCCGCCGCCGACGCGCACGGCCGCCGCCTCCTGCACCGCCGTCACACCGCCGATAGTCACGATTCCCTCCGCTGTAGGGACAGGAACACGCCGCCGCCGTGGTCTGCACGTTCACCGCCAGCCAGCCCTCCGTGGCGCCGTTGCTCGTATGTCTTTGTTATCTTCAATCTAGGACCAGGTGCACGCCGTCAAGCACGCAGCGGACGGCTTCCTCCCCGTGCCCGCTGCCCCGCCGTTGATAATTGACGATTCCCTCCGCTGTAACGTGGATTTAAGTTTCATATTATGGTTCAAACTATGATCGCAGGATTCTTACCGACTGTCAGCCTAAATTAAACGTAGGTCTCCCCTAAATTTTTGACAAGAACCCCTTGTATGCAAGACAGAACTTCTGAAAATGGACATAAATCTTTCCTATTTAAAACATGACCCTTTTGTAGGTAGGCCTGGACTAACTTAACAAACATAGGACCTGTTGACTGAAATGTGACTATACTATGACTAAAATCTGGCTAAAAATGGGCATGGCTCCCGCGTAGGCCCAGCCTGGACTAAATAATGGACGTAGACCTTCCCCAATTTGGTCATAAACCCTCGACTAAGATGTGACTAAAATGTGCCTAAAATCTGACTAGATTTGGGCATAGCTTCCGCGTCGGCAAGCCGTAAATGAGAATAATTGAAGAAGTCCCTAACTCTAGCTAAAAATGGCGATAACCCCCCCGTCGGCAAGCCGCAGAAGAGAATAATTGAAGAAGTCCCAAATTCTGGCTGAAAATGGGCAGGGCTCCGCCGTCGGCAAGCCGCAGATGAGAATAATTGAAGAGATCCCTAATCTGACTAATAACTGAACATAATCTCGAAAGATTTTCGCAAAGGTTCAGTTATTTCCTAACACTAGACATAGCCTGTACCGGCCTGTACAGCTTTCGCAGAGATCTAGTATCGGCGACTAAATGTTGGCAGCCTCCAGGGCTGGTTTGAAGACGAAGACTATTGATGGCAGCTCGCGAGAGCTGAGGTTGGTATCAATGTCGCCGAGGCGAGACTGAACGCTGAAATACTGGTTACATCGGGTTTTATAGACGTTTCTCCCGGTTTTTCGTATGTACATGATTTTCAACCTTATGTCCACCCTTCGATATCTCAGTCTCATTATGCACGATTCTTCATCAGGGTAAATTTCACACATTCATAGTTCCGGGACATCCTCTGATTGGAAGAAGCAAGATCACGCCACTTTCTCATTTGGCTGAATATCGCCCTTATGACTAAAGACATACAGCCTATTTCTTTGTTTGATTTGAGGAATTTTATTCCGAGGGTAGTCCGTATAACCGTCCGTTTCGTAAGTAGTGATCCCAATTATTGAAACATAAATTCCCGATTATCTCCCATTTATGCTAAAATACCTGTTGTCCTGGCGTATAATAACACATAAACAAATTATCCTTTTAATGTCCTTTTCTAATTACTAGAAAGCTTAATTATAGTCTACCTATTTTATTATCTAATCATACAATTATTCTCCAATCCAATTTGCTCCTCCAGTAATTGGCAACATTTTTCGATAATCCAACAGTCCAAAAGTACTGCACACATATGCATATCATTGGGACGCTTTGTGATTGGTCCATAAAAAGGCGCCAATATTTTACGGTTTGCCCAAAATCAACCTTATGTCTAAGAGCAAAAGGTCTATTCCTTAGGAATCTTATCTACGGGTACTTTCGATTATTTATCTTTGCCATAGACAATCAGTTCTGTATTAACTAAGTTTTCCCATTCGAACCCGCAAATAATATTATTAATTTAGCTATCACAAATCACTTTCATAAACTCACCAATAATTTTCTCTTAATTTTCTAATCTATATAATATAATTAATCTAAATTAAAACATTATCTTAATTCCGATAATTTTCCCTAAACCATAACTTACGCGATTGTATTTGTGACATCACTTCAAATACATTCGGTCAGTTTCGATATCATTCCTTGTTTACGTTCACGTGGCAAAGAAAATTAATTAAGTATTGGAATAATCTGCAACTGTCCTATGTTATGTTTATAAGTGTCATGGTTGTAAATATACCCTACCTTGAGTGCTTTCGTCACCAACGTCCATGGATAATTATACTAGGTAAGATTGCAAATCTTCCATATCTTTTCCTAATATAATGTTTATCCAAACGCCTAACGTAATTGTTTGAGCAATGTTAGGATTTTATCCATTACTCTGCATTTCTTAGGAGCTTCAGTTCGGTTGGTTGAACTGGTAATCCTTACAATTTTTCCAGCTCTGAAACCCGTAACTGAAGATTGCAACTGAAGTTTCAAATTCTGAATGAACTGTAAATTATTTTTTAATATGTTGACGAGGCTACGTTCCGTCACAATAGTTGTCAGATTTTTCCCTATACTTGTAGTATAAGGCGAGGTGGTATTTCCACGCAGGCATTTTCTTATTTCATATAAAATCCGTGCCAGCTCTTATGAATCAAACAAAGAAGTTTGATTTTTTCACACCTTGAAGAGACCGTAACCTGATCATATGGTTTAAATTTCAACTCGACGCGTTCCCGAGATAAAGGGTCTTGACAGACGGACAGACAGACAAACAGACGGACAACAAATTGATCTTATAAGGGTTCCGTTTTTTCCTTTTGAGGTACGAAACGCTAAAGACACTAAAAAAATGTATCTTAAACGCCTCATTGTTAACCTAATTGAATAAAGCTTCGACTTTGAATTTGAAAGGCAGTTAAAAGCACAAAGAACGCAACAACAGGCGTTCAATTGACGCACAAAGGCGAAATACGGTTCTTTGTCAGTTGAATTGTGCAGTGTGCATATTGTGCAAGGGCGATACGATCGTAGAGTTGGAAGTATAGATAGTTGACTGATATCGCTTTATATTTTTATGCATAACTAGAAAATATTCGTAACTTCGTTAGCGATGAACAAAGCGAAAATGACCTATGTTTTGCGTAGTCAGATTAAAAAGTATGTAATAACCGTTTCAGGTGTCCAGCACTCTTTTAAAAAACGGCTGGATACATATTTTTGATGTTATGTGGCTACCAACATACATACATAAAAAAATACAGTATGTGAACCTACGAGAGGCAAAGCATTAAACCCGCTAATGGCCAAGTCGAGCTTAATACTATTTTGGACTTTTTGTTAGTGTTTATCGATTATCTTTAGATTCATAACTTTATTAAAAGTTACAAGTTCTACTTTTTACTAAGTCGGTTAACACTTCTCGTATCATCCTGTGGAATGTTATGTTAATGCCGTAATATAACAAAACGGACAATCCCACAGTTGTAAACACATAACTTAATGTTTCACTATTAATGCACGTCAGTAAGGTATTTTAAACAACACATTTCTCTTGAAACTAGATGGTTTAGCAAAAGTAGCAGCCGAATTAATATTTAAATTATTAGGAAAACAGTATCCATATGTAGACTTTCATTGATGTCAGTTGAACTTCAATGTAAATTTATTTTTTCTTAATATTTTTAAATAATTCATTCAACAATAACAGCATTATTTCTCACCTAAACTTTCACGGGTTAAAATATGTGTCTCTCGTTACTTTACATACTGTATAAAAAATGAACATAACCGAGAAGAAATGCACAAGTCACTTTTTTTCTAAATCGGTACAGCCGTCTTCGAGTAATCGCGTAACAAACATACACACAAATTGAGAGCCATCCTTATATTATGGTATTACCAGAAATGGTTTCCGTGGTTTTGTTTTGATAATCATTTTACATATATTATTGTTTCGACATGAATGTCAATCTTAATTTAATTATGTTATTACCTAATTTAAGTAAAGTGTGAATTAACACTTCGAAAAACGTTGTTGTACCCTTGTACAATCGAAGACACTGCTAACTGACCACTTGTCACCCTTATTACAATGTATTAAGGTCTACTGATGGTCACTTAACTGTGTCTTCGTTTGTACACTCATATGAAGGGTCCACGGAAAGAACATGTCTAGTCACAACTTTTTTTTTGAAAATGAGATTTTAATCTCAAAATGTAGAGCTCGCAATGATCTATAACTTACCACTTGATTACAGGTGGATATCTTAAAATATATATTTTTTTCACTTTTAAAGAAATGGTTACCATAGTAATTGTTCCCGATGACTAACTTTCAAACCGCTATAACTCAAAAACTTACTTAAGTGACTAGACATGTTCTTTCCGTGGACCCTTCATATAAAGACGAGTACAATTATCAGGAAAATCAGTTAAAAAACTCGACTCATATCATTTTCTGCGATGATAAGTATTTGTTAAAGTTAATGAGATGTTATTTCAATTAACAGCGTGCTAGGGCCAATATTTAGCGTTTTAACGGCGTTTTATTTTCGTAATTGTCGTCTCAGTAAATATTGTTCAAAAAGACGACGCCTAGATTTCACTTTTTATGAGACCGAAAGACAGTCCCGAGGCTCAGTCTAATTTTATCAAAATGGTCACTATTTGTCCTTCCGTTGTAGTAAATAATCGTCGGACTACAATGATTTTCGAACCATGCGGTAAAAACACTCGAAGAATCGCCCGTTATATTTTTTAACCAAAAGTAAATGATTATACTGAACAAATACACTTGTATTGTATTAACCTTTGTAATGCAACAATTTACGAGGTTTTTATAACATTTAAGTAGCATAATTCAAAGATGCATTACAAATCTGAAAATAAAACTTAGTTATGTTCTACATAAAATAACTCAGCCAATTTCCTCAATTGTTATTATATTATGTGTTTCATTTAATTCTATTTGAATAAACGTATTACTTTAAGATAGATTCATTTGAAAAACGAATGAATTAATAAAATAAGAACAGTTTTATAATAAATCATTAGCTGTTCCATGAGCTATTTCCTGACTCCAACATCAGACCCAGAACCAAGTTAAAATTATCATAATGTTATATTGTCACCAGAACTCAATGTATGTGTCGCAGCAAACTGGTTTATTCAGCCATTTGGTTAAATGCTTAGCATTTTCACTAAATTATGACCCGCCAGCAGGTCGACGAAGCCCCGCTACGCGGGGCTTCTATTTCTGCTCTGAAGGACACAAGCTAACTAACAAACCTAACCTAAAATTTAAATGAAAAGGCTAGGCAGTTAACTAAATGGCTAATTAAGCTAATTGGCGGCGACATAATATGTACAAATTTTCGAATCTTCAACTTGATATCGTTTTTTGAGAATCACTTTAGTAGAGAGGGTTAAAAATATCACTTACAAGTTTTGAATAAAACACAGAGCGGTTAAATAAAGCTGTTAAATATTCGTGGTTCTAATTCAAATGCGAACCGCACGTGTATTATCACGTATTCCGGAGACAAATAACCAACACTCCTGAGACTTGCTGAGGCCTTTGTTATCGCGATCAAGCACCAAACTGGAAGCAATACTGACCCATTTTAGCCGGGTTCCCGGCCGCCGTCCCGAGCAAACACACAAGTACACAAAAAATCCACTCCATGTTTTTAAAATTGACACTTAAAATTTTCAGTTCGGAATTAGTCGCGTTGTCAGATGTCACATTCTTTGGCACGCTTTGTAGCGGGCTACGGCTACGAGGGCGTAGCGCGACCGGTCGCCGCTACGACGCCCAGACGACTGAGCGTTCGAGCTACGGTATGCTATGACTTGATATTATTGATTCTTTTAATGTTATTTTTGGAGTTTTTACTTTATTATGTTTACTTGTTGTTTTTATACATTGATAATCGTAATATTTTGTGTTTTTTTTGTTTTATTATTGTAGACGAGTGATACATTCATGGTATATTCACCTAATTGTATTTTGAATTAGTAATGATAATTGTTTCGAGAACTATAATTTCATATTTTTTGTTATGTTTATCATTGCTTATTGTATAATATACGATATCCGTTTTGTAGTATAATTATAAACACTTTTCTTTTATGTGAAGTAAAGTACTTTATCAAATATTTTATTAAAACCAATTTTCAGTTTGGTTATGATGAGTAGTGTTTTTTTATTGTTGAATATTGTAACAGTAGTTTTGAAATTAATTATTAAGTGGACATTTGTTTTAGTATTTATTAGACTTATAAAGTTTTTTTTACATTTGCATTTAATTATTATCATCATCAGCCTATATTATCTTGGCCAATTCATATCTCTAAATCGTTTCTATTTTAAAGGAACTTCCCGCATGATTCCATATTGAAGATTTTAATGTTTAATTTTCCTGTGACCTTTGATTTCTTTTAGTTATATTTATAAACATACAGGGTGCTTGGTCAGGTAAGTACGATCCTTTAAGGGGATGATAGTAAAGGTATTTTTGTATTTGTTAATTTATTCAAAAGTGTCCACTGTCCAGCTATTTTTGGTCACAGTATCAGCCAGTTTGCTGTTTCAGTAACAGCCTATTAGGGCACACCTTTTACTAAAGCTCCGCTATCTGTCTGTTAGGCCATTATAGTGCATTTTTGAAAACTTTTTTTTAGTTTCACCTACCTCGATGTCTGTCTGGCCGTCTGCCTGTAATCAAATAGTGCAAGTGAAATTCAGCCCCGGATCTAGGGGGGTTTCAAACCGGGGCACTTGCCCCGTGCGGCAGTTTTAGGGAGTATCAAATTCATATACATTTTGTGAGATTTTTGAAATAACTAGGATTTGCCCGCGGCTCCGCCTGCGTTTTTCCCGTTAAGGTGATTTTCCACCAGCAGGGCGAGACGAGACGCGACGCGGATTGAATTGAAATTTGTATGGCAAATTTTCAATCCTCCAAAGACGCGCTAGGAGAGGATTGAAAATTTGCCATACAAATTTCCAGTCTCGTCTCGCTCTGCCGGTGGAAAACCACCTTTACGATACGAGAGATATAAAGTATCCCCTGTTTTAATCCAGGACTTGGTCTATTTGCATGCCAAGTTTCAGCTCAATCCAAATCAATGGGTGGAACATGCAGTTGGCGATTATATAAAAATATTTTTCAAAAAACTTTTATTTAATTATTTAATTATAAAATTGACTGGCTCTGTCCAGTTGTTTCAAAATAACAATTTTCCATTTAAGCAAAAAGTAGATAAATTCTTTACAAACCATACTAAAAAACATACAAAGCCTTTTCACTTTTTTCTAAGTAACTTATTTAATCTCAGAAATTTAATTCAACTGAGAATCTGGTGCGGGCTTTTTGAAGCTTTTTTCTTTATTAGAGCTTACGGAATTAAATTTCACGCAATACGTTTATACAAAAAGCTTTTGTAAAAGCTATTTATAAGATGATTCTATAATGTTTGGTTTAATCCGTAACAACTTTTGTTTAA
Source organism: Eudemis profundana (assembly GCA_947034925.1). Taxonomy (NCBI): domain Eukaryota; kingdom Metazoa; phylum Arthropoda; class Insecta; order Lepidoptera; family Tortricidae; genus Eudemis; species Eudemis profundana. The sequence goes on along the minus strand of OX344805.1, from coordinate 18,243,627 downwards.
AATTCGTAGCATCCAGTTTATTCAATCTATTATTTGTGTGTAACACAGAATGTTTTTTAACACTAGTATAAACTAAGGATCTTTAGTGGAAAGTAATGGTGATAAATCTTCTAGTAAAATGAGACCGGTATTTTTGTGTGTAAATAAAAAAAACAATAAAAAAAATTTATCGAAAAATGATACCTAACGCTTTTGCAAAATATTATCAGTGATTACCAAAAGCACCCTGTATACTAATGTACGCTTCGAACAAAGACCTCGTATTTCCTCTTTAACTCCTAAACCGATTTTGTTAATTGACCGAGCAAGCAAGTCTCCGTTTCAGCTTGAGCAAAAATTCGTATGTATATCTGTCCAGCGAATGTCCGGATGCTTTCCTGTACAAGTCGCATTTCTCAACAAATTCTCGTGAAATTTTGTGAGCAGGTTCGATAATTATAATATAGATTTTTTCCCTTCTTTTGTCCATTCAGTCATTGGATTTTTCCAAAATGGCGGAGCCATGAGTGTTGACAGACTCGCGAGGTCAAAGGGCTCGTAGAGAGACTTTTTTTATACAACTAGGGTGGCAAACAAGCTTACGGCCTGCCTGATGGTAAGCAGTCACCGCAGCCTACGGACTTTTTAATTAGTTGATTCGTGCATTTGATAATATTTAAAAAGTTTGTCGAAGATACGACAGGCACATAATTACAGCAAAAAAATCACAATTATAACGGCGCAATAGGTACCTACATACGATGAAAAGATAATTATACGTTTTATTTGCCGAACAGATACAGCACGTGAGAAGGGTCAGCAAATAAAGCCAACAAAGATAACAAAAATGTTCGCTCGCCGTTTGTGCGGAAAACATTTCTTAATTACGCAGATGCTTTGCGGAAATTAACAATATAAAAGATCCCTTATATTTTCAAAAAGTATTTCTTATTTTTATGTATTCAAACATTTTATTCATGTATTTTGTTATATACTTATACACCTTACCATGTAAGTGGTAAATTTGTTAAACAAAACCATAAAATAATAAGAAGAGTACCTAGGAGATAAATCTAATTAAAATTATAGTGCTTTACACATTTAGGGTGATCTCCTCGATCGCATATTTACGTCCCTCGCTTGCAGCTCGGGTCGCAAACATCTGCGGTCTCGGCCTTTCTTTGTTTTACCACCTTTGTTTGACTACCTTAAACTAAAACTAAACACGTATCTAAATTAGATCCCAGCCCGATACATCTGGTCCAAAAGTGCCAAATATACCAGCCGCATCCCCCCCCCCCCCCCCCCCCCACCCCCGAATGGCCAAAGATCTGTTGAACCAGATAACAACCGGACCGGGCGTCACAGCCCTTGTCTTTCAATCGGCGCCCTATGTTATACAGTGTGAAATCATGACCAATTAGATTTTTTTTAAGTTATGAGGATGGCAATCGAAGGAACTCAAGTATTGAGGAGTTGAGGGAACATTCCAATCTATCTCGTAACTAGCGTAGATTCAATAATCTACGATACCTAGTAGATCAATGTTTGGAGTCAGATTTTTAGGAAAAGCTATTTTAAATTTTCGTTCTTAAAAAACATTGTTGGAAAGTTGTTAAAGTAATATAATCACAGATTATATAATAGTTCTTCGAACAGATACGACACTCTCCCGCAAAACAATAGAAAAGAACATTCTGGAATCATAACGTCCGAAGTGCGGTCGCCGACCCCGCGCGCCGTAAAATAAGTGCTAGGGCTGTCGACCGCTGTTGTTTTTTGTTCGTGAACAGGCTTAAGGAGCTGTCAAAACTATCGGACGTACTTCGTAGCGGTAGGCGGCACGCATGCGAGCGCGTGGCAACCAACTGAGTTTTGTACCGCCGGCGGTAAGTGACGTCACTCAAGGTCGCGCTCGGCGAAAAACGAGTGTCGGCCCCCTGTTATAATTCAGTTGTTTAAGAATCTTTACACGATATAGAGTGGTAGCTACGCATAGGTAAGCGTAGCGTGGGACGATTTAGATACGAGTATAATAGGTGGGTTATTCATCAGAAATATGTCTGCGACTTATTCCTCTGACTCCATACATTTAGTATGAAAAAGGGCAAGAGGAATAAGATGACCACAGACATATTTCTGAAGAATAACCCAGGTACGTTTGTGAGCTACCTTTACATGCATAAATACTCAAGATTAACTGACAGCTACATTTCCATATTTCATCATCTACTTAGTCCGAAACTACGAATGACCCAAATAACACGGACATCTTACAACGAACATTAATACACACGAGATCAAAGACATGCCCGGCTAGAAGCTCTACCGTCACACACAGAAGGGCATATGTTAATACAAATAAAGTGTATCTTATGCTGTTCTGTGCTCGGATGTAGGTATTAGTGGGGCTATGTAAGTTGCATGATGTTATTAAGGCAAAGTTTCCGAAATGGTCGGTATTCATTTTGTTTTGGGAGTAGATTGATTTAGGAACAGTTTAGTTTGTTGGGTTGGGTACTATTAATATACTTACATACAGTAAAACTACTACTACGGGAAGAGATTTTTCTGTGGGCCGTTGGTAAATGCAGTTATTTTAAACAACTTCTAAAGGGAGGTTCTCAATTAGACTGTATGTTGTTTTTTTGTACGTTTGTTACGCGATTATTCGAAGATGGCTTTACGAATTGGATTTTTTGGTAGGATTGAACCAGGTCTGGATCTGATGATGGGATCTTGAGTAAATGGAGGGAACTCTTCGAATATAATAGGCACATATACGGCGATTTGAGTATTTTTAGGGTTATAGGGTCCGTCTGTCAAGTCAAGACCCTTTACCTCGGGAACGCGTGGAGGTATAGAGTTGAATTTAAAACTATATACTCAAGTCTACAGTCCCTTGAAGTTGTAAAAAAATCAAGCTCCTAAGTAAAGGTGAAAAAAATGACGGCCGTTTATGCCGCATAAAACGTATATTTCGACACTCTCAAGGAAATCAAAATTTATAGGGCAAGTAATACTGTCTTATACTACAAGTATAGGAAAAAATCTGAAAGCTATACATTTTTTAATTATATCCTAAAAAATATAGTGTTTATTTAAAATATTTGTACGGAACCCTCGGTGGGCGAATCCGTAACGCGTAACGCGTGCTTTGTTTGTGGAATAGGTTCGTTTGATTCCCGACCGACTTGAGTCGCCTTAATAGTACATTACACAACTAGGGTGGTAATACAAAATAACTGGCCAAGAGCATGTCGGACCATGCTCAGTGTAGGGTTCCATAGCCGTAACTATAAGGTAAAAATACGATGTAAAAAAAGTACAACAACAAAAGAGCGTATCTTCATAGCAATTACGTCCTTTTGTTGAGAAGCGCAGTTTATCGGCAATAACTCAAAAATGGTTAATCCGATCTTGTTGAAAATAATTTTCGTTGAAAGTATTAATTGAGCGTTATATTTGTAATTTTTTTTATATTTTTCGGACACACGGTTTAGAAGATAGAGGGGAGGGGGGACACAATTTTCACAACTTTCGGAGCGATTATTTCCAAAGGTATTCACTTAATCACAAACATTACTTAAGAACCTTAAAATGTTTTCAAAAGAGCTGTCGAACTATGTACCACACGTTGACATTTTGTGAAAAAAATTTTTTTTAGCTTCTGTTACATGTATGGAGTGCCCCCCTAGATTTTTTTATTTTTATTTTTAACTACCAAACTTAGTTGCGGCATCTACAAGACATCTATATTCCAAATTTCATCAGTATAGGTCTTGTAGTTTTTGAGTAAAATGCCTGTGACATACGGACGGACGGACGGACATGACGAAACTATAAGGGTTCCTTTTTAGCCATTTTGGCTACGGAACCCTAAAAAGGCCGAGATCGCAGAAGTTTGCGGCCCGAGCTGCAAGCGAGGGACGTAAATATGCGATCGAGGGCTTTTTTATTACCTCCCGTGTTGTGTACATCATTTTATGTCTACACTTAGCCAGAAAGCGGCTTAAAAGTCACTTTATGGCCAGGTGTGGCATAAAAAAGACATTTCATTGTAATAAAACCGAAACCGAAGACAATATTATGACATTTCATGTCAAACATCTTAGTTCCGAAGGTGTCAAATGACAGAAACGCTCGGCAAAGGAGTGGCGCACCTAAGAGTTCTGTTTGAGATGGCATTTTCTATTTCCTCGATCTAGGAGCGCAACGGTGAAGAACGAAATAATGGGCTAGACGACTAAAAAAACTGTTTAGTCCGTCAGTTAGATTATTAAAAAATATTGTACATGTATTAGGGTTCCGTACCAAAATGGTAAAAAAGGAACCCTTATGGTGCGACTCTGTCTGTCTGTCTGTCTGTCTGTCTGTCTGTCTGTCTGTCTGTCTGTCTGTCCGTCTGTCACAGCAAGATATCTTAGGATCTACTGATGCTATCGACTTGAAACTTGGAATAGTGTTAAAAGTTGCTGACTCGAGCCTATTGGATAGAAAAAAAATCTTATACCTTTTTTACTTTTTTTTTAAAGGGGTCCGAAATGGGATGTGGAAAAAGAAAAGTAGAGCTATTATATCGAGTGGGATATCAAATGAAAGGGCTTAATTTGTAGATTCCAAAACTATTTTTGTTTTTTTTCTTAATTTTGTACTTTTTGATTTATGACCAAAAACGTTCAAAAAAATACCATTCCCCCCCTATTATCTTCGAAGTTACTGAACAGAAAAATCTGTAATAATTACCAATTATAAATATCATCCTAAATATTACAGGAAAAATAAAACGGTTTTGCTAAATTGCATCGTTTTTTAGAAATTTTCAAAAATCGTACACATACTTATTTGCTCCTACTAAGCTAACGGCCATACAGTTTTTGTTGAACTATTCACGTATCTACTTACGAGTTTGTACGGAACCCTCGGTGAGCGAGTCCGACTCGCACTTGACCGGTTTTTTTTTTTTTTCTTTTATTTTACAAACAAAAAATGACGAGGATAGAGTGCTTAGAAGTTTCGAGTGACGTCACTCCTTGGTACAATTTTCACCTAGGAGTGACGTCACAAGCCCCCGCTCCAGAAGTTTGATGATCTATAACTTTGTCGATTTTTAATATTTTGATAAACCAAAAAATACGTGTCCCATATTTCTCCATAATCTAACTGACGGACTAAATAGAATTATATAGTTTTAACCCAGTCGACATCCCTATTGTTTATTTATATTTAAATCAATAGCGATGAGGTAACTTGAAATCATTTCTAAATGCCTAAGCCAATAACATACGTCGTTATCGCGGGTGCAGTAACAAATGAAATAAAGAGCACATATAACAGAATGTCTATTCGGTAGAAACGGATATATTCTGCCTACAGCTATAAGCATCTAAGAAGCTCTTTACATGTGGAGAGTTTTCACTAGCAAAGGTCTATAAAAATAAAGGCATGTTTACAAAAACAACTAACATTTTTGGCGGATTTGAGTTACTGGTATCATAGTGGTCGTCTAAGAAGGAGCTACAAGTAGTCCAAAAATATTGACTAAAAATTACCCCATTTGTCCAAAATCAGTCTTTAAAAATATACCCATTTTTAAACGTAAAAAATAAACCGTCCGAACGAAAAACTAAACATGCGACTAAAATGATTAGTTGTACACGTACATGGCACAGTCGCAAATTTAGTATTTCAGTAAGTAGGTACGTTTAGTTTTTAGTAGGTTAGGTTAGGTTAGTTTTCTTTCGGAGGTTTGATTAGGTACTACCGTTTTACAAAAACTACATATCTACATTATTTTTTACAAAAAGAACATAACTGTATGCATTCACGTAAAAAACTTGATTTTAAATATGATACATACACACTCTTTTTAGTACGTTATATAACTGGCAATTAAGTGCACAAATGTAAATAAAAAAATTAAGATTGCAGTCAGCACATAAATGTTGACGTATCCAGAAGTCCCATCTTAAAAATGGGTGGAAATCATTCATCTCCAGAATCGTTGACAAATATTACCATTAAGCGTATTGCTAACATTTTATCTAGCAATATAGAAATTAATGTTGATAAATTTTAAACTTTACGTGTAGGCATAAATGTTCCTCAAAATGAGTAGGTATCGCGTCTGTTATTGCTTGTTTTTCATAATCTTTCTGTACTGTCAAATCGTTTTTGCACCCGCGATAACGATGTATGCCAATAAAACAACTCTCTCGTGGTTTACCATTTTTTTTTAATTTACTAAGTTGGCCCCATGTTAAACGTTGATCAAAATCATGGATAGATTGAAGTTTTATTGTCTTCTACAAGCATTTACCCGCAGCGTCGCTCACGTTATTCCCGTTGTCCCAAGGGTTTTACCGGGATATAAACTATCCTATGTTTCAATTCAGGTCTTGGTCTACTTGCATGCCAAATTTCATCTCAATCCATCCAGTTGCTACCCCGTTTTTTAGTAACAAACATCCAAAGATCTTCACTTTCGCATTTATAATATTAGTAGGATGGTAAGATATGATTACGTTATAGATTCCACCCGGTATTACAATTTATTTGAGACAGATAAACTAGCCTCTAAATAACATTATATGCCCCTCTATTGAGCACAAACGTACCAGACGTAACTATATTTTTTCAAGTCTTTCAAGTTTTAATTAGGTTTTTCATATGTTCGTGCTGTAAGCTTGAAGAGAAATGCTTTTGCAAAACTAACCTTTTTTTATATTCTTGGCGTAATGAGAGTTTTTCTTTAAAGTACTAGTAGTGTTAATTAGATTTTGAAAAATAATTATAAAGACTTTTGTGTTTATTACAAGTTTTACAATAGCATTATAAGTCATGGTTCTTCTATCTCGTTTTATGTCACGTTTAAAAAATCATGCTTTATCCGTCATGCAATAAACTAGATATGCAAATTTTAAAACATCCCCAAAGAGATGTTTCAGCGATATGTTTTTTATAGCATTCAGGAATACCTACATTATAAGTAGATCTAAGATTAAATATTGCATGCCTTCCTTGTCTTTCTTACAATACAGATATTACTAAAACCTACCTTAGGTGATAGTGATACCTCTTTTCATTCTTCTTTTTCTTCTCAGAAACATTTCGACACCATTTTTTTTAACCATAATCAGAATAAGTGTTACTGGGTACTACGTACAGAAGCTTCTCTCTCCAACAAAACTGTCGTCCGCAAACGACGAAAAGACGGAGCTCACCCGCATCCGACCGTCTCTCTGTCGCATAACGCGTACTAACGCGTGCTTCTGGTCGCTGGCTATTACAACCATGGGTGGTGATATTTCAAAAAGCATATCATAAGCTCATGTAAAAAAAAAACATCTGACTCAAGATTTGCTAGCAGGCGATGGAGCGTAGCATTTTAGAGTTCGCAAAACACACACGATCACATAAGGACAGGATGATCCGCTTTCTCCTTCCCGCTGGTCCGCTGCTCACTCTGAGCAATAAGCGAAAAGTCAAGGTGGCCCTTGCCAAACGACCTGGTTCGACTCCAGGCGTTCAGGCACCCACCTAGTCCGACCCTATCGAGGTGGACCGGGACAAGGCGACCTGGTTCGACCCCAGGCGCCCCCGTCACCCACCCAGTCCGATTCACTCAGGGTGGTCCGGCTAGCGACCTTGTTCGACCGCAGGGAACGCCACGGCCGACCACCCGGTCATACTATCGCTACGCCCACTACAGTTGCGAGTTAGTCAGGCTTTAAGGTAGTAGTAGTCAACGTAGGTATTGAGATGATGAAAAAACTATAATAGCCCCTATTTAATAAAACACATTAATTAAACTACTAAACAATGAAAAGCGAGTACTAATTACGTCTCTTCTGCTTAATAAGATCCGCTAGGAATTTTTAATTCCAGTACTGTAATTCCGAAATTCAGCGCCAAGCTCGTCCCTCATATAAATTGACCCCTGAACTAGTAATAGCCGCCTGGCCACGACATTGCGCGACCAGCGGCAGTGGCGGCCATAGAGCGAGAGACCGCGCTCGGACATCCCGCTCCCACCTATGGCCGCCGCAGCCGCTGCCGCTGGTCGCGCAATGTCGTGGCCAGTGGTGGTTCGTAATTGGAGGTCTTACTTTGAAGAACCACAGCAGCATGACCTCCGATTACGAACTATTATTACTAGTTCATAATCATCAGCGGCGTAATATATCTTAACGGGTGATTAAATCAGCGTTGTATAAAAACGGTTAACACCTTTCGTGACTAAGAAGTTCAATCCCGGATATAGCATAACCATCCCATTTATGGTTCGCAAATCGAGAATCACATTCACTTAAGAAACTTAAGGGTACTTCCTGTAGTCAAGACAAATTACTTCACCTTTAAATCTGCTTACGAAAATTATTAAAGTCGAGCTAGACGCTGAATTTTGATATGACACTAGAGTCTAGACTAGCCGGACCATCTTGAATGGAAAGTTAAATCTTAGCCGCTAAGATTTAACTTGAGTTCCTTTATTTTTATATGCCGAGGACTTTGAGCCAGGTATTGAAATATTATATTAAATTAAAATCTTGTTATTTTTTATATTAAAGGATTGTGATTCTTTAATCAAAATAACTTCATCCTTTTAGATTTGAATAATAGTATGTTATCTTCAATGCAATTTTAAAGAAATCAATCTTGAAAGTCAAAACCGGTAAATATGATCCAACCGCGTTATCTTAAAAACGTAATAAAATCCTGTCAGAAAAGAGTTTTGGTTAAAAAATCGTGTCGTTATTTTTAGCTCTAAGTCATTTTAGAACCGTTGAAAGCGCTTAATTAGTAAGATTTAGCTTATTTATGAAAATTATCGAAAGCCACATTGAATAGTCAACTTGAAATAATTTATAAGGAATGATTACAGTCAAACTAAGTACTTAATTATAAAATATCCAATAAGAAAATTGCTAAATGAAAAATGTAAGTTTTATACATATGTTATATTTATTAAAAAATAATTGATTACGTATATTTAAAACTACAGTATAAAAAATCTAAGTAGGTAAGCCATAAAATAAATTTGTTCCTAAAAACCAAAATTCCTATAAATAAAACAAATAAAAAAATCCGGAAAGGTGCGAGTAGGACTCGCCCACCGAGAGTTCCGTACAAATTTGTAGGTACAGATGCATATTAATGTACCCTATAAATTTTGATTCCCTTAGTAAAGTCTAAGGTTCTTAAGGTCTTTTTTATGATTTAATTAAAAATGTATAGTTTCTGATTTTTAGGGTTCCGTAGCCAAAATGGCAAAAACGGAACCCTTATAGTTTCGTCATGTTCATCCGTCTGTCTGTCTGTCTGTCTGTCCGTATGTCACAGGCATTTTACTCAAAAACTACATGATGGATATTGATGAAATTTGGAATATAGGTGTCTTTTATAAGCCGCTACTTAGTTTGGTATATAAATAATTAAAATAAATATTTTTAGGGGGGGCACTCCATACATGTTAAAGACAGCAAAAACATTTTTTTTCAGCAAATATCTACGTGTGGTACATAGTTCGACAGCTCTTTAAAAAACACTATAAGGTTTCTAAGTAATGTTTTTGATTAAGTGAATGTATTTGGAAATAATCGCTCCGAAAGTTGTGTAAATTGTGTCCCCCCCCCCCTCTATTTTCTAAACCGTGCGCCCGAAAAATATGAAAAAAATCACGAAGGTAACGCTTAATTAATACTTTCAACGAAAATTATTTTCAACAAGATCGAATGTACCGTTTTTGAGTTATTGCCGATAAACTGCGCTTCTTAACAAAAGGACGTAATTGCTATGAAGATACGCTCTTTTGTTGTTGTATTTTTTTTAAATCGTATTTTTTACCTTATAGTTACGGCTATGGAACCCTACACTGAGCATGGTCCGACATGCTCTTGGCCAGTTTTTCCCTATAATTGTAGTAGGTATAAGACAAATTTAATAGTTCGAGGTCAACGGAAAGTAGCCTTTGAATTTTGGTTTCCTTGGGTAACTCGTAATCTAAGTTTTTTGCGGCATAAACTGCCGAATCTTTTTTTACGTTTATTCAGAAGTTCGTTTTTTTCACTGATTCAAGGGATCATAGACCTGAGTATGTGGTTTTATTTTCAACTCGATACCTCTACGCGTTCCTGAGATAACGGGTCTTGACAGCCGGACAGACATACGGACAGGACAACAAAGTGATCATATAAGGGTTCCGTTTTTTTCTTTTGCTGTACGGAACCCTAATAATATTTTAATTTATAATCACCAAAACTCCTTTTTATCTTAATCAACCGACAGACTTCACAGTGAAAAATGTTAAATCTAGTCAGAAAGTGGTTCCAATTTAATTTCCAAGACATGGCCCTCACACACACATCCTAACACGGCAATCCAAAGAAAAGCTTGTAAAAACTTAACCCGCTCGCATATTGTTTCATGAAGTCTATAAAACATTACGCCTACTCCTCATTCCCTTATGACTTACGAACAAAATTTCCTACTTATGAGTTTTCTGGCAACCCTGAGCTCAAGGGGGCTTAGAGTTTGTAAACAAATCTCTGTATGATTGGCAGGCTTTTATTTCTCGTCACTTCTTAATGCCGTAAGTATGTGCCGGGACTAGTGATGTACCGGCTTCTGTAATATTGCTGGACGTGGGAATATTGACATTGTCGTTTCCGACAATATTGCTCGGGTTGGAAAATGTCAGCCAATTGTCAGCGGTGAAAATACGACATTGGAATTAACTTAAATAAATTGTTTGATTATTATAATATCAGCCTGAAATAACCGAGTGTTGTGTTCAGTGTAGGGTTCCATATCCGTAACTATAAGATAAAAATTACGATGTAAAAAAGTACAACAACAAAAGAGCGTATTTTCATAGCAATTACGTCCTTTTGTTGAGAAGCGCAGTTTATCGGCAGAGGGGGGGGGACAATTTTCACAACTTTCGGAGCGATTATTTCCAAAAGAATACCTTTACTTAATCAAAAACATTACTTAAGAACTTTAAAATATTTTTGAAAGAACTGTCTAACTATGTACCCCACGTTGATATTTTACACCCCTAAAAAAATATATTTTAGTTATTTAAGTACCAAACTAAGTAGCGGCTCATACAAGACGCCTATATTCCAAATTTCATCAATATTCATTGTGTAGTTTTTGAGTTAAATGCCTGTGATATACGGACAGACGGACGGACGGACATGACGAAACTTTAAATAAATACCTAAATAAATAAATATTCTTTATTTCAGACAGATAGTCCATACATTTCCGGTTCCGTTTTGCCATTTTGGCTACGGAACCCTAAAAACGCACGAGTTGAAAGTACTACAAGTAACTAAATACCATATGTGTAATATGCTTCTAAAATTTCAACGGTGCCCTCAATTTCTCCAAGATTCTATTAGTATTAGATTCTGACCTATTCATATAGTTAAAATCGGACTAATTAACTGTAAGATGTAGGTACTTGTACCCTTCCAAAAAAAGAGTTGTCCAAATTGGCCCCCCCGTTTTTGAATAATCGGGGAACCTATATAAATAACACGTTTCACATGAGGTTATGTACTTAAAATGCATCCAAAATACTTTAATGCATTAAACGATGCTAAGTACAAATTAGACAGAATTAACAGACAAAGATGGATGTCTGTCTGAGTCTGTCAAAGGATGTAAGGTGACAGGTGTCTTGTCAAAGGATGGATCCTCTGCTGTCGAAAAGAGCAAAAATTTAAAAGAAATCTTATGAAACCCTTTATTTTCGGTTAACCGACTCTATGGGTTAACGATTAACCCTTATCAGTATAAAATAAACCGGCGGAGTGCTTTGATAATTTTATTTAGGGATGTTTTTTGCTCGAAAATGAATTATTTAGCTATCTATCTAATACCACATCTAATACCCATATTTCCGGTAAATATTGCAATATTTCAGGTAATTGAAGTACTGGTAAACGGGACATCACTAGTATGAAGCCCTCGCGAAAAATATTGGAAGTGACGTATATCGAATGAATATGAGTTATGACAATGTGTTTGTTACAACATACCCCTCGATCAATATTTTTCCTTTTTTCAATTTCAAAAAAATTATACATAGTTATGGGCCTAATAAAAACAAAATCACGATTGATTCCTCTGTGTTACGAAAGTTAGGCATACAAACTATATGGGTAACTATCGTAACACAGAGGAATAAATTAAGTTTTGTTTTAATTAAATCCTTTAATTGTGTAAATTTTTTTTGAAAATGACTCTTATATGTAAATATATAGTGACTCTGTGAGATATAGACTTCGCGAGTATGTCATAATATTTTGAAAAATTTCCAAAAATGAATCAACGAAAAAATCTATATGTCTGCGTCAGGGAATAGGAGTCGTCAGGATGTTCATCAAATTGCCAATAATCCGCAGTCAAGTGTAGGTTTCCATCGGTTGGAGCTCGATGGTTACACTAACTAATCATAATAAATAAAGAAATGCAGCGAGGTTGGTTGCGGGATGTGTCCCTTCGCCCCAAAGGGTCAGGTCAACCATCACTGACTCTGATTCCTTGTCCAGCACAATTCACCAATTTTCTGACATGCAAAAGATTAACAACCATGACAGAACTCCGTCAATTTTGTATAAACGTCATTGTATCGCAATCAAACACACTCAAGCTTAGACAAACTTGACATTTCTTCGTAGGGAGAACTCCGACACTGCGACATTATAATTATCGAACCTACTCACAAAATTTCAAAAGAGTCGGTTGCGAAATGCAATCTGTAGACGAGAACAGCAGGACAGACTGACATACGAAAGCTGTACAAGGATGTACATTGTATTTTATGATACTTCGCTCCCGCATCGCCTTTGCTCAGTCAATAAATTGTAGGCTGGTCGACTGAACTGGTGACCCAAGACAAAGTATAAAGGCAGAAAAGTAGTCACTCTTCGGCTGTTTAGGAGCGCGCAATACCTACTCAAAGTCGAAGCGCAGACTGCGCGATCCATACTGGAGCATTCCTTACGCATTTGTAAAACTTAGCTTGTAGTGCGTTCGTTTACGGCACGCACACTTGCAAGCCGCGCGAACTAGCTTTTGTAGGTAGAAAAATTGCTGCTATTATACTGTTTCCAAGGGCTGGACAGCTTCCTTAACATAATCATCGCCGTACAGCGGCGGGGAAACGGTGTCATGCCAAAGAGGCCCAATTTTTTTGTAATTTTTAAACAAGAATTTACTTTTACATTCTTAGTCTTAGTTTAATTTTTTTAACTTTAGCTTAGGAAGTTGTTTTATCATATATTTTTAGTCTAAAAAATCATGGCCCAATGGTATGCTTTCCCTGAGAAAAAAAAAGTAGAATACAACGTTTGAAGCTAGAAGGAAAGCGAAGGATTTTCGCCTTGAAGCTTGGTTGTGCCTTGCACTTAGGTCCTTTCATCTGTAGACGTGGATCATAACGCAGTAGCCTCATAACGGATCCGAAATGCGGATCACGCGTCACTCGGCCGCAGCCTACGCGGACAGCTGACTTAGGAAGTCTTAAGTAAAACAAATTTATACTAGTACTCCCAGCGAACTTCGTTCCGCTTCATAATGTTCCCATTCTAATAAAACTGAAGCAAATCCGTTTTGTCATGAAAACCCGACCACGACGCCAACTAAAGTGCCTCCTAAACTGTGAAAATGCCTCCAAGGTCATAAGTTATCATTTTCGCCTTGAAGCTTGGTTGCGCAAAGCACTTAGGCCCTTTTATCCAGACGCAAACCATAACGGACAGGTAACTTAGAAAGTTTCAACCAAAATATAGAAATTACTAACTATGTGTGTATTTTCTATTGGTGCCCAGGACTTTTGGGAGATGTTTGGATGGTTGTTACTATATAACGATGTAACAATTAAAAGAATATAGGATATAGCCACAGAAATATATTAAGCGTGTAACATTTTTGCTTGGCGTTTGACACCAAATTTGTACCTAATTTAGTGATGGAAAACATACATTTTCCATTTCTTTTGGCGGCCACTTTTTTTTAGCACGCGACGTACATACACTTTTTCCTTCTACCTCGAATTTCTGTGAATATAATAATAATAATAATAATAATAATGTCGCTATTTAACAGGGGCCCATCAGCGGAGGGCAAGTCACGGTCTGTCAGTGCCGCGAAAGCCATGAGACACTTTTCCTGACAGGCGCCGTCATGTCTCAATCCATAGCCCAATATCGAGCCCATAATTCCACCACCATAACCCAGTAAATTTAGATTCCATCAATCAACAATAGTCCTTGCATCTGGCGGGGGCTGTCTCTGCGTGCGTCCCGTGACACGGGCAGGGACAGCATCCGCTGGGTGTACACGTTGCCTTTTATTAAATTGTCGAAAGGGCCTCTACGCGTTGGCTTCGGCTCCGCGCACGCCTCCCAAAGGGCCGGGACACTATTGTCTCGTGTACGGGAAAGACATACAAATAATAATAATAATAATTTATTTATTTCAGGCATCAAAGGCCCATAGATAAATACCTTACAATCTAACATACATATCATACAAAAATAAACTTAACAACTAGGTCACATTTCACTGCGATGTGGTAACGCTGTTCGGTGTGTAATATAGCGCAGCGCAGCGCACATACATGTCTCCAATATGCAGTTCATTCGACACTTTTACACGACTATCCAAAAAAAGGAGCATAATGTTTCCAGTGACCTTAAAACAAAAATAAAAGATGCTTCACGCCAAGACTGAGGCAGCCATACTGTGTCTGCGATAGCCGACATCTCACTAAGGTAGCATAATGTAATATCGCTTATGCTGGTACGTGATGCATAAACCCACTTTTATATTCCGAAGGGCGTCATGTAAAACCGTTTTAGTGAAGTGCTAAAATTTTATGTTGGCAGCACATGTCTGGAGATTGAGTTAGGCGAGGTTTGTTAGAGTAGTTGCGTTGCGCCTATGGTGGTCTTATTTCAGAATGCCACTCAAATATTTTTACTGCGGTGAAGCCCAAAATAAGGGTTATGTGTTAAACCGCATGTATGTATGTATTTCCTATGTTCACTCGTAACTACTCAACGACACACCCGATTTTGATACATCATTAGATTCGTCTTGATGACGCGAGTACTGAATAGGTGTGAATACAAAATAACGGATTTCTGCACTTTAATGTGCCGTACTTTTTGCAACGCAGTCGGGGTTTTTTAAAGTAAATATGTGGTTATTTGACATACAATGTTCGTATGTAGGTTCTTGTATGTGTAAAGGTTAGTTGGACGTACTTATGCAAACGGGAACCAACCCACACAAAAAGTCACTGAAATTTCAACTTAAAAGTTGAAGCTTTAGGGAATAGAATATTTTGTGTGGGTTGGTTCCCGTTTGCATAAGTACGTACAGTTGTGGTTTCAAAATTTGCAAACCATTTTTCGACCACTTACTGTAGCCGTATGATGCTACGCTTTGTCACGCGATAAAGTAATAAAAAAGCATCCGTCACGTTCAGACAAATAGTGTGTAAGAGTGAGGGATGCTTTTATCATTTATTTATCGCGCGACAAAGCGTAGCAGCATACGCCTACTGTACCTCTAGCACAACTGTGACACGCGACTCTTTGTCGCGCGACTAAAGCTACCTATCTCTTTCCACTCAATATAGTGTGAGAGTGACAGGTAATGCTCTGTTACGCGCGAAACGAAGTCGCGGCCAGTTATGCTAGACGTACTGGTATCCGATTGAGGTGACATTTGGCATATTTAAGTACCTAAGTTTGGTGACAATGCAAGCTATAGTACACTCGAGCTGATTTAATGATGGAGCCGGAAGGTGATCATAGGATCTTAAAATTAGATAAGTCCACAGTGTTTGGGCTTGTTATGTTATAACACGAAGTTTGCGAAATTACAAAAAAAAACTTATTCGAGCTATGATTTTGACGTTTTTTTATCAGAAACTTACTATGACTGCCGGTCTATGATTTCCATGTTTATCATTTTATCCAATACTAGATACCGCCTCATGGCTAATTTTTTTATACAAACTTTGAACTCTAGTTTCAATCTTTTATGGGTTTATTTTCGACTAAACCTTTCCTAATACAGCCGCCTAAAAAACATGTTTCAAATTTCATGCCGCTATCTGCAGTGGTTTAGGGTATACGTTGTCTGTGAGTGCCTTAGTCACAGAACCTTACATGATCCTACATAGAACCAAGAACCACGTACGCACTTTGATACGTACGTACTTTCCATTTTTCTGTTTGGGGCTGAGAACAGGTGCATAAAGAGCCGCGAACACCACAGAATCAACTCCTTTGTGGTGTGGTGCTGCAGGAGAGTATTGAGGAGTCCATGGATGGCCATGAGGACCAATGACTACATTTTAGACGAACTCGGCATCACAAAACGATTGTCAGATATCTGCCGACAGAGGACTCTGTTTCTTTGGGCACATCATGCGTGCATCAAGGCATGCTCCAGAGAAACAGATCATTCTTGGATTGGGAGGCAAACGCACCAGAGGAAGAGTTACACCGCGTTGGTGCGACGCGATCAAAAGGCATGCTAAGTGCGGTCTTTACCATAAAATCAAGAACTGGACTCCATGGAGGGTAGTTGCATTCGGTCAAGATCTTCCTCAGCCTTGAGGGATCGACTAAAAAGAAGACATAAAACAGTTCTATGCAGTCAGACTCAATATTGAAGTTACATTATAAATTTCCTTTTTTTTTTCAAATAACGCATCTAAATCAAGTTTCAATACATTTTCCAGAATAAACCGCTGGAAGTTCAACAATCTTGTTTTTACTGCGCCCTGTAAAGATTTTTATGTAAGCGTTCATAAAAGAGATGTTTATGAAGTAACTTGAAGGATTTATCCTTGAATTCGCTTATTATTAAGTTTTCTCATTTTATTTCTTTCAGTCCCAAAGGAGAACTGAAACCGGTCCCAATTTCAAATGGAATTAAGATTTCTCTGCTGCCTAAATTCGAGTCAACCAATGTTTTTTTTATAGCGTTTTACATGTTTTTTTTTTCTCCGTCATCATTTCACCTTTCAAGATGTTTACAGGGATGAAATATTAAATATCTTTTTTTCTTGTCTGTATTCGGAGTTATACAAACACAAACAATCAAAGAATCACACAAAACTTTCAAAAGCTTTATTTGCTCCTCCCCACTAAATGTTTGATACTCCCAGTCCCAGTTACTTTATTATAAGAATCTTTAATTTTCAAACATGCCATGAGTCCCGGCTTCACGCGGGTACATAATTATTTTTTATCTTCCAAATTTCCCTTATAGGTACATCTTTTATCAACAATTTACAAGCACAACAACAAAAACAGGGAAATCGGTCTTAGTATTCTCAAGTGATGGTCCATGTGCTTATATAATTTTTAACAGTTTTAAAGCTGCGATAAAGAATTATTTGTAAATATGGAAAATGTAACTTCACCTGCCATCTGTTCCAGGTGAATTAATGCATTCAAGATCAACGCAAATAGCTGTATTTGATCAAAATGTTGTATAAATTGATATCAGATCGAGGCTTTTGAAGTCTCTCTTAGGGACCCTTTGACCTGGAAATATTACTTCAAGCGATATTACTCGTCTTACTGAGAAATCACGATAGTATGAGAAATATCGCTTATATTATCGCTACGATGAGTACCTAGTTGAACCTTTTGAATAAAATAGAAAATATTTATTCGTATAAAACATTACAGTTACTGTGAACGAAGTAGTTGCCGGATTACCAAATAGAACAGAAAATTCGTACTTATTAGCAAACCAAAATAGCCGATGTAGTTCGAAGCGGTCAAGCTGAAGTGGGACTAGGCCGTTCACGTCTGCCGCATGCCAAGCGAGTTGTAGACCAAGATGACCATGGATTGGAAGCCCCATAACTCAAAACAGAGACGCGGCAGACCTCCTCGACGATGACGATGACATGGACTTATTTCTGAACGACTGGCCAGACGAAACTCAAGACCGACAAGGGAAGAAGAGCCCAGCACAAACAGAAAACTACAATAAATAATATGGCGGCGCGATACGTCGTGCGCAGACTGACGCTATGCACTGCACAAACCTTATCTCATAAGTTTATCGTATGTAATTTAGGAGTTCTTTTGGCCACCTTTCGACTTCATCATCAAAAGAGCATATTGCATCGTCACCCTTCCTTCGGTCACGTGTTGGTGGTAACTTATGTAAGTAGTTACGGCTGCACAGATCAAAAAACACACAGGTGAGTGTCACCAACGAAATTGCCAAGCT
Organism: Eudemis profundana; assembly: GCA_947034925.1. Classification (NCBI taxonomy): domain Eukaryota; kingdom Metazoa; phylum Arthropoda; class Insecta; order Lepidoptera; family Tortricidae; genus Eudemis; species Eudemis profundana. The sequence goes on along the minus strand of OX344805.1, from coordinate 18,225,363 downwards.
ATAGATAACTTCTTCCTTCCTGTAAAGTCGCTTAAAAATAGAAGGTTCTAGATTTCTCGTCTGTTATACATTATGCTCATAAAACGTCAGGTTTCAAGGCAGTTGTGAATGTTTACCCGAGAACTTAAAGCTACGTGAGCCTAAAACCTGCCTCACATCGTTTTATGCATGGGAACACAACGGCACAAAATTGGGAAGTTCATTGTAACCTTCGTTAAAATTATTTTAAGATCTTGTGTATTAAACATAGTTAATTAGGTAATAACGATATATAATGAATGATATATTATATTTTATAGGCCTTTAATGTGAAGTGGGAAAGGCCATTTTAAAAGTATGAAAATATTAAAAACTATCAATATCATTGAAGCCCATGCCATAGCCCATGATGGTAATAAATGGTAAAAAAGGAATCCTTATGGTGCGACTCTGTCTGTCTGTCTGTCCGTCTGTCACAGCAAGATGTCTCAGGATCTACTGATCCTATCGACTTGAAATTTGGAATAGTGTTAAAAGTCGCTAACTCGAGCCTATTGGATAGAAAAAAAATCTTATACCTTTTTTACTTTTTTTTAAAGGGGTCCGAAATGGGATGTGGAAAAAGAAATGTAGAGCTATTATATCGAGTGGGATATCAAATGAAAGGGTTTAATTTGTAAATAACAAGGCCATTTTTTTTTAATTGTGTAGTTTTTGATTTATGACCAAAAACGTTAAAAAAAATACAATTCCCCCCCTATTATCTTCGAGGTTACTGAACAGAAAAATCCGTAATAATTACCAATTATTAATATCATCCTAAATATTACAGGAAAAATAAAACGGTTTTACTAAATTGCATCGTTTTTTAGAAATTTTCAAAAATCGTACTCATATTTATTTGCTCCTACTAAGCTAACCGCCATACAGTTTTTTTTGAACTATTCACGTATCTACTTACGAGTTTGTACGGAACCCTCGGTGCGCGAGTCCGACTCGCACTTGACCGGTTTTTTTTTTGTTATGAGACCATTATGATTGACGCAAGTTTTAACATAGCTGCAGAACTAGGTTCTCGATTTCCAGGTGTGAGCGTTTTTGGAAAAGCCTAAAAATGCGTTTTTAACATTGTTGTATCTCGATGAGTTTTATAATATTGAAGTAGATTTTTTTACAAATATTTCTATTATTGAGAGGTCTTTCTATAACATACCACAGAAAAAAGTTGTAAAATAGCCTGTTAAATATAAAAAGAGGAGGTTCTGGGTTTGTAGTTTGTTTAAGGTGCCTTTCCTCAGAACTCCGTCGATCATGATACGACTTGAAAAAAAAACAAAATATTGAAACGGCATACTTACAGATCGGTGCCATTTTTTCAAAATGCACCCTGATATTTCCCTTCGCCATAAACTAAATATCTGGCATAGGTTCGTTTCTTCGAGATTGCAGTTTTTACTTAACCTAGCCTTCTTTTCAGCTAGCAGAACTGCCCTGCTAAGCCAAAAAGGCCTATCTTAATACGAGTTCCATAGATAGATACGGCTTCTAGGCTTATGACGGCAGAGAAACATACTGAGCCATAATACAAAAAATGCTCGACAATGGGGATGACGACTGGGTCAAAACTATATAATTCTATTTAGTCCGTCAGTTAGATTATGAAAAAATATGGGACACGTATTTTTTGGTTTATCAAAATATTAAAAATCGACAAAGTTATAGATCATCAAACTTCTGGAGTGGGGGCTTGTGACGTCACTCCTAGGTGAAAATTGTACCAAGGAGTGACGTCACTCGAATCTACTAAGCAATCTACTTATGCTCGTAATTTTTTGTTTTTCAAACAAAAGAAAAAATACGTGTACAATATTTTTTTATAATCTAACTGACGGGCTAAACAGTTTTTTTTAGTCATCTAGCCCATTATGCGAAGACATTTCTGCGAATTTACAATACAAAGGATTGTATGCAAAGTGTATTTCTGAAAATAAGCCAAATAATAATAATAATGCCAGATAAGGGTAATCAAATTTTTCCCCTTTTAAAATACCATAGTTAAAGAAATTATACATAAACAGATAACTACTAGTACCAATAAATCCAATACGGAATTCAAAAGCCTAAATCCAGCCGGAAATCACGAGTATAAATCAGACATGGCGGCGTCCGGCGGAAATCGCTCGTGCCGAGGCGTTGATGCGATTATGCCTCCTGCCTAGTGTGATTTAGCGCCGTGTTCAGCTCCTAGCTGTGGGTTTAAAGGATTTTGGCATTAAAGTACAGATTTTAATTCATTCAGCACCTTAACATTTCAGTATTGTCATGAAACTATCGTCGCAAGACACTATACACACTACTACACTAGTGTGGTGTGACACGTAATGTCACACCATACTAGTGTCATATTACACTAACCTAACGTCAAGTGACACTAGCGTCACATGACACTATCGTCATATATGACATGTCACGAAATTCCAATGTCATGCGAGAGAAACGTGATGACCTAAATTACTGAGAGTGATCATATTATTCTTGCCTGCATTACGTTGATGCGATTATGGCTCCTACCTTGTGTGATTTAGCGTTGTGTTTCGTTCTAGCTGTGGGTTGGAGATTTTAGTATTTAAGTAATAATTTTGATTTATTTGATTCGCGACATTTTTTAGCCATAGGTAAGTACATTTAGTTTGGCATACAAATGTCGCGGACGAAATTCCACCCTAATAGGGTTCCGTTGGCACCTCGTTGGCACCCTTTGGGTACGGAACCCTAAAAACGCAAAAGATCTGCCTATCTTAATCGTCACGACACTGACAGAGCGAAACAAAGGTGATGCTCCGTCACTAATAACGTCACTGTCAAGTGTCCCCACGGTCTACTTATTCAATTAGCCCGCCTAACGAACCGAACGCCCAAAGGGAAGTGTCCCTGTACGCGACCTGTGCACAACGAATAACCCGGATAAGTTATGGTTGCACCTAATTTGTAGGTTATGCTATAGACATTAGGTGCAAACTTGGCTAAACCGCGTCATGATGTAAACAGTTAGCGCGTCATACATAGTGTAGATGGGATACGTTCTCACATTGAAATAGTTATTACTATAATTACAATATTAAAAATTTAGAACAAGAAAAGTATGACTGTCCCATATTTAAATACTGGATGGGGCAGATCATAGGTATTGCACGCTCTGTAGATTAGTTTTAATTGAAAAGTTTCTAGTTTTTTTAGTTTTAGGTATTAACAAAGTCGTAAGTTGTAACTAACCAACTATGGAATGTTGTTCCGAAATAAAGAATTTGTTTGATTGATTGATTGAAAGTACCAAATAGTAGATATTGAAAAATACCGAGTTATCGGAAAAAGAGGTCATAAATAAAAAATATACAAAAGTTATGAAGTTGTGAGTGCTACAAAACATAAGTCATTTATTGTGTGATTTATGATGTATTTGGATATTTTTCATAGTGACTCGACTCGTATAGGTTAATTTAATAGTACATTACACAACTAGGGTGGTAATACAAAGAAAGGCCGAGATCGCAGAAGTTTGCGGCCCGAGCTGCAAGCGAGAGACGTAAATATGCGATCGAGGGCTTTCTTTATTACCTCCCGTGTTGTGTACATCATTTTATATGTCTACACTTGGCCAGAAAGCGACTTTTTCCGAACGCGTAGCGTGCGGAAAAAGCCACTTTATGGCCAGGTGTGGCATAAAGTTAGTTATTTAAAAAAATATTTTTGTTGTTATGTGTATTTATATAATAGACATCAAACAAAAAGCGTCGATTATAAATGATTGAGGTCGTTCACCACAAGTGGCAACCAAATCGCCGATCACTGCTAATAAAGAACTATGCAGTTATGAGGACTGAAGACTAAATCGCCTATTATTTTCAACAGATGTCACCTCTAATCCGCGGTGGATCATACTTGTTAAGCGGACAATCAACCGAGCGGCGCCGGTAAAGGGGCCCCAGTCCGGATATCCGCTCAATCTCATCATAATAACGTTTTAATTATAAGGGATTGGAGCTAGCGCCGGATTATTAAGCTTAATTTGAGTTTAATTAAACATTATACAATTATGTATTACCGGATTAGAAATTTCGGCAGAATGATAATCGCATACGATCTTTTATTAAAACAAAACAAACGAGTTTTACCAAAAGTGTTGTATCGGTACCTAAAAAGTGATTTCATCTATTTAAAATAAGAAAATTACTTAAAAAACCCGACCGCGGTGCACTTTAAAAGTCCATAAAATCCGCCATTTTGTTTAACGAACTTCATATCCAGTGACACTCGCGCCATCAAAACGAATCTAATGATGTATCATTTATCAAAATCGGTTGTGCGTTGAGCGGAGGCCGGAGCTCAGCGGACATAGGAACGGACATACATACAGGTAAATAACCCTCCTTTTGGGCTTCGCCGCAGTCGGGTAAAAATAAGACTTCTTTGTGGTAACAAACAAAATTTTAAGCAACGATATAGTATGACAATTGATTTCAAATAGTCAATTCAGTACAGGGCTCGAAACAGGTATTTTGCAAAAACCCCGAAATAGCCCAATATTTTCAATTATTTTACGCTTATTATGTAGAGCTCAGTAATGTATTTAAGTCATGATTTCGTATTATTAGATTGTCTGGTTAAAAAACGAAATAATAAACCAAAGAACGATAAGAACGGAAAGAATACCGGTATTTTTGTATGGAGCAAATACCAGTTTCCGATCCCTGTCAGTATACCTCAATAGACGGTAGATATGCAGAAACCGAATAATGATAAACTAGGCTTAAAACTAAACTTTCTGCTTAACAGCGTAAAGTATACCTACTATAGGTAAAATACTAGTAGGGGAGACCGGGTATGGTTGTCTCACGGGTTGGTTGTCACAGCAGCCATTAAATAATACGAAACGAAGGAATAAGTGCATCGATTAGTGAAGTAGGGAAGGTGGTGAAGCTCTTGCGATCTTTTAACACCGAGCGATGCACTTATTCCTTCGTTTCGTATTATTTAATGGCTGCTGTGACAACCAACCCGTGAGACAACCATACCCGGTCTCCCCTACTCGAAACTTGCCTCTGGTCTGTTTCTGGAAAACTATGGTCATTATAAGTAAGTAGTCATAGTCATGCTTACTTTGGGTACTAGAGAGCACAGGAGATAAAAATTATCCTATAAGCGAGCCTAAAAAGATAACTATATACACTTTTAATTTTTTAGGCCTCATTTCTTAGAAACACTTGATGTTTTATAAAGTTTTGTAAGCGCTCTTAAATAGCCCAAGGCAGGTCCAAATGATCGAGAAAGTAGATATAGCTTGGCAACTTCGTTGGTGACACTCGCCTGTCTGCTTTTTGCTCTTTGTAGCCGTAACTACTTACACAAGTTACCGCCAACACGAACGGCGATCGACGGAGACTGCCTCCGGAGGCCGCCGTTCGTGTTGGCGGTAACTTGTGTAAGTAGTTACGGCGGCACATAACAAATAACTGGCCAAGAGCATGTCGGACCATGCTCAGTGTAGGGTTCCATAGCCGTAACTATAAGGTAAATAGCCGTAACTATAAGGTAAAAAATACGATGTAAAAAAAGTACAACAACAAAAGAGCGTATCTTCATAGCAATTACGTCCTTTTGTTGAGAAGCGCAGTTTATCGGCAATGACTCAAAAACGGTACATTCGATCTTGTTGAAAATAATTTTCGTTGAAAGTAATTAAGCGTTACCTTCGTGATTTTTTTCATATTTTTCGGACGCACAGTTTAGAAAATAGAGGGGGGGGGGCACAATTTACACAACTTTCGGAGCGATTATTTCCAAATACATTCACTAAATCAAAAACATTACTTAGGAACCTTATAGTGTTTTTTAAAGAGCTGTCGAACTATGTACCACACGTTGATATTTGCTGAAAAATTTTTTTTTTACTGTCTTTAACATGTATGGAGTGCCCCCCCTAAAAATATTTATTTAAATTATTTACATACCAAACTAAGTAGCGGCTCATAAAACACACCTATATTCCAAATTTCATCAATATCCATCATGTAGTTTCTGAGTAAAATGCCTGTGACATACGGACAGACAGACAGACAGACAGACAGACGGACGGACATGACGAAACTATAAGGGTTCCGTTTTTGCCATTTTGGCTACGGAACCCTAAAAAGCGCACAGGTGAGTGTCACCAACCAGAAGAAGTTGCCAAGCTATAATGTTTTGACTTTTTTCTCGCTCAAGAAACGTACAATAGCACATTACTTACATACAGAAGCCAGTAAAGTAAGACATGTCTCAAATCACATGTAATCTGAGGCTTTCTTATTTACTGGCCAAGGTTTGCATACTATTTTTCTGTTCGGCGCCAGAAAGCGGCATCTTCGTTTAGCGCAGCGGCCGGCAAGGAGACACTTTCCGGCCAGAGGGCAGAAAATAAATGTTGTACATCATGTTTTGTAACTGTTCACACTGTCGGGGAGAACTCTCGCTCCTCTATGGCACATGCCTCACCGCCGGCGAATAAGCGAGTAAAATTGAGCGAGCAACAGTTATTTGCGGGCTGATGAGGTATAGTGCGATCGATCGATCTTTCAAAGATCCGCAACGTAATGCTAATCGCCTAGTTTTACTCGCTTACTCACCGGCGGTGGGACAAATGCTTAACAGAAAAGTAGTCAGTCTTCGGCCATTTAGGTGCGCGCGATACCTATTGAAGGTCGGGCAGACGGTGCGATCCGTACTGCAGCATTCTTACGCATCCTTAAAGTGTTGCTTGTAGTACAGTCAGCTTCAGAGATAAGTAGCCCCCCTGTCATACATTCGTAGTATGGCAGGGGGTATACTTATCTCTGCAGCTGACTGTACGTTCGATTACGGTGCGTAACATACAAGCTGCGCGATGTACCTTTTGTGGGAAGAACTAAAATAATAACCACATTTTTACTAAAAAAAAAAACCGACCGCGGTGCACTTTGAAACTGCATAAAATCCGCCATTTTGTTTATTTTAACGAACTTGATACCCAGTGACACTCGCACCATCAAGACGAATCTAATGATGTATCATTTATCAAAATCGGATGTGCCGTTGAGTAGTTACGAGCGGACACAGGAACGGACATACATACTTACATACATACATACAGGTCAAACACATAACCCTCCTTTGGGCTTCGCCGCAGTCGGGTAAAAAAATAAAATAGTTTATTTCTGCAAGTAGGCCCTCAAGGGCTCTTACAATTCTGATTCTATGCTTTCTTTTGGAAGAAAAATTACTGCTATATTGTGACGATGGGGACGGGCCTATTCTCCTCATTCAGTTCCCTAGGGGGTCATCCATTGATTACGCCCCGTGCTGCTCGACGCTCTAATTCAATTTCGACACCTGCTGCACTAATGTTTGATTAAGAAATTGCAGGGAACTAATTGAAAATGGCGTCTATGTACTGGGAACTAACCGCACTTGCTACGTTCTTAAAATATTGAAGTCGGGAAACCAGGGTAACTTAATTGCAAGCGACGTATAAATTGTGGAATTGAGTTATACTTAAGTCGTTTTGCTAATAGTGTAGCAAGCAAATGTGGGTCGTGAGTTATTGATCAAATTAAGAGAGGGTAGTTTTTTTATAAAAACTTATTTTATGCTTATGCTTACAATGTTTACATAGGTATTGAAGTTTCGTTGGGTAAAATTTTGGTGTGTTACTGCTGCACCATAATGAAAATCATTTGATTAATATCGTAAAATTATGAATGTTTAGATTACGATTTATTTATTTCATAATACAACATTACATGATAAATTGTGGAAGAAATTGTTTTAGAAATTCTAACAAAACAGTGTATCTTTACGCTGTACGTATTGTAGAGGGTTTGTGTTTATCTACATCCCAATCTATATACCTACATAAAACAAAGTCGGGTTAGAACTCGAGAACGGGTGGACCGAAATTTATAATCTTTGATTTTTTGGGTTTGTCTCTGCCCCGAATAACAGAATAACTATTAAAACATCGAAAAAATTAAAAAAATCTGAGGTAGAACGAAGTTCATCGGGACAGCAGTAGTAATCCCACTAATATTATAAATGCGAAAGTTTGTGAAGATGTTTGGATGTTTGGATGTTTGTTACCTTATAACGGGGTAACAACTGATGGATCAAGCTGAAATTTGGCATGCAAGTAGACCAAGTCCTGGATTGAAACATAGGATACATTATATCCCGGTAAAGAGTTCCTTTGGGACAATAACGGGAAAAACGCGGGCGAAGCCGCGGGAAAATGCTAGTTCATACATAAATGCGAAAGTAATTCTCTCTGTCAGTCTATCTGTCTGTCTGTTTGATGCCTTTTGCACATTAAAACCGCGGTACTGCTGATTGTGATGATTTTGATAAAATTTGGTATGCAATGACCCGCGTCGGTCGATCAGTCCATCATCATCGTCATAATTTTTAATCTCATTTATCATCATCATTTTTAGTCTCATTCATCATCAGCATCATCATCATTTTAGTCTCATTCATCATCATCATTTTTAGTCTCATTCATCATCATCATCATCATTTTAGTCTAATTCGTCGTCATCTTACTTAATACTTATAATAAGGGTAGGTGGGTAAGTGGGTAAATGGGTACCTAGGTGGGTAAATGGGTAGATAGGTAAGTGAGTAGTAGGGTGAGTGGGAGGGTAAAAGGACGGGAGGGTAAGTGGATGGGAGGGTAAGCGGGTAGGAGGAGGGTAAGCGGGTATAAGGATATCCGGGTATATTGGTACCAGGGTATCCGGGTATAAGGGTATGCGGATGTAAGGGTATCCGGGTATATGTATATCCCGGTATACGGATATCCGGGTATAAGGGTATCTGGGCACAAGGGTATCCGGATATAAGGGTATCAGGGTATCCGGATGAAGGGTATTCGGGTATGCGGATATCCGGGTATACGGATATCCGGGTATAGGGATATCCGGGTATCATCATCATCATCATCACCATCACCATCACCATCATCATCATCATCACGAACCAAAAAGAACCCCCCCCCCCAACCTACCCTTCTACCCACCTACCCTTCTACCCACGTACCCTCTACCCACCCCACCTACCCTTCTACCCACCTACCCTTCTACTCATCTACCCTTCTACCCACCTACCTTTCTACCCACCTACTCATCTACCCACCTACCCTTCTACCCACCTACCCATCTACCCTTCTCCCCACCTACCTTTCTACCCACCTACCTTTCTACCCACCTACCCTTCTACCCACCCACCCTTCTTACCTTCTACCCACCTACCGTTCTGCCCACCTAACCTTCTACCCATCTACCATTCTACCCACATAGACTTCTACCCATCTACCCACCTACCCTTCTACCCACCTACCCTTCTACCCACGTACCCTTCTACCCACCTACCCTTCTACCCATCTACCCACCTAGCCTTCTACCCACCTACCCTTCTACCCACATCTACCCACCTACCCTTCTACCCGCCTACCCATCTATCCACCTACCAACTATACTATCTCATATGAAAAAGCCTTTTTAAAAGACTAGGCTTTTTAAAGGGCTCGGAGCCTTTTTAAGAGGCTAGTCTTTTAAAAAGGCTCCGAGCCCCGGAGTCTTGGCTTTAAATAAGCCTAGCCTAAAAGCCTAAAGGACTTTTTAGCCCTTTAGCCCTTTTTTGGAGGCGAGCCTTTTTAAAAAGGGCTAAAAGGCTCGAGTCCTTTGGATCACTATGTTTTGATGTTAAAAGGTTTCGATGTTTGTTAAAAATAACGCAGTAGCAACTTGAATGAATTATGGCATGCAAATAGACCAAGTCCCGGATTAAAACATAGGATACTTTATATCCCAGTAAAGAGTTCCCTTGGGATAATAACAGGAAAAGCGCAGGCGATGCTAGTAAAGAACATAATAGTCAAAATTCTTCGTCATACCATACTCTGTCCAACTGATGGGTAATTGGGTATCTTATATGTAGATCCCAACTCAGATACCAAGACACTCAATAAGATCAAACGGGGGCGCATCTTTGCGAAAACGATATAAAAAAGGAAACATCAAAGATAATAATAAAGCCAATGCCCAAAGGGAATCCCTCATAATAACTGGAAGGCCAGTAATATGAAGATGCGAGATAAAGAGAGATAGCTGACCGGTCGCTTTGATCTAGCGAGGGGCGTGTAAAATCTCGAAGAGGGTACCCTTTTGAAACCTTTGGATTGAGTGTTTTGACTATGTCAATATAAATAAAAACAAAATGCAGTGCTGGACCGATAGGCTTTGAATCAGAGGTTTAGACAGTTAGAAACTAGTACCTGTCTAAAGGTTTTTTCACAGAACATTATCAAGATAGCTTATTTTACTTAAAGGAAACATTATTTTAATTTTCCTAAAATTAATAACTCTATTCACAGTTCTTTGGAAAAGCTCACCTGAACCGGAAAAGGCTTGGAAACGGCTTGCGGCGGACATGGCTTTAAAATTATGAATGTCCGAACTAACCGAAGATGAGGGTCATAATTTTGCGATCTGGGGCTTCTTTTAGTACCGTCCGTGATGTGTACGTCACCCAAGGCTGTAATTGGTAATGTCCACGGCATGGGAAGAAAATCCAACTTTCTGGCTGGGGACAACCTCGGGCGGTCATAAATCGCCACAAACACCTGAAATCTGGTTCATTCGTTATTATACCGCCCTGGGTGGGTATCTAATATACTATACTATAACGTATTCCTCTAGTCCGGAATCGGGATTTTCTTTCCGCGTAACGACCAGAAAATGGCACTTACAATCCGTCTGAGCTGACGTACAAGTCTGAATGCCCCGTTAGAGTACCTATTCAATCAAAGACAGTTCCTATCCTCTTTTACGGTAGATTTACTCTGTCGGCCTTTTCCCGCGCGTAGAGAAGTATCCATTCAAACACATACATAAGAGGGAAGGCTCAAAGGCTAAAAAATAGCGACAAATGTACGAAAGCAATAATTCATCGGCTCGTATTGGCCCCGGGCCAGTCGCAACGAAAATGTAAATTCAATACGCCAGCTACTCGCTCTGGTAATTCGGAACTTGACTGTCAACTTCGTCGTTAATGTGTGACCTGAGAACTAGTAGGCACAGTCAAGCGCCAAGATAAATGTCCATACAAAGTTCCAAAATATGGATACATAAATCTTACTGCCATAATAATAAGACCTGTATACATTACATATTGGTGTCCTTGACTGTACTTCCTTCCTACTCTCACACTAATATTACAAATGTGAAAGTTTGTGAATATGTCTGGAATTTTGGATGTTTGTTACTAAATAACGGGGTGACAACTGGATGGCTTTAGATGAAATTTGGCATATAAGTAAACCAAGTGCTGGATTGAAACGTAGGATACTTTATATCGGGGTAATAAGTTTCCTTGGGATATTAACGGGAATAACGCAGGCGAAACCGCGGGTAAATGCTAGTTGTTAATAGATTACTAGCATTTTCCCACGGTTTATAAATATCCTATATTTCAGTCCAAGACTTGGCCTAATTGCGTGCCATAATTCAGCTTATTCCATTCAGTTATTACTGCGTTATTTAGTAATAAACATAATCTAAACATCTTCACAAAGTTTCACATTTACGAGTATTATTAGTGGGATAGTAAGATATAGGGAACGTGCAGGAGGTGGCAGGATTAAATCGACAAAAGAGATTTTTTTTGAAGACTGACTAACTCGCGACTCTTACGGGCATAGCGATACTTTGACCGGGTGGTCGGCCGTGACGTTACCTGGGGTCGAAGCAGGTCACTAGCCAGCCCACGCTGAGTAGATCGGACAGGGACTATGTGGACCGTAAAGGAAACTGAAGGCCTGTAAAAAAAATGTGTAATCGTGGAGTAAGTAATCGGAGGCCACGCTTCTATCACAGTATAATAGCAGTAATATTTCTACCTACAAAAGGTACATCGCGCGCTTGAATGTGTGCGCGCCGTGTACGAACGCACTACAAGCTAAGTTTTAAGAATGCGTAAGAATGCTCTAGTATGGATCGCACTCACACAGACATGCTATCGCGCGTCTCTGTAATTATGTGTCATGCGCTCCTAAACTACATGCAGTTGAAGTTGCAGTTACTTGCAGTTGGACTACTTGTTCGTTTTTATACTTTGCTGTTGTGGTCCGTAAAAGTCGAAGTCACGAGGTGACCAACTTAATTTAACCCTCAATCGAAGGTTAGTAATGACACATTACCTACTAGTTTACGGGTCCAATTATGTTAGGGACCAGTTCGACGGCGATGTTCTAAATTGCCCTACTGATATACTGTGGCTGTGCTTGGCGTTGCTTGGTTATCGGCAGTATATGATATTGGTCGGCATACCTGAAAATGCCAGCTGGAAACAACATTAGATTTCCTTTAGGTTCGGCCATCCTTGGCTTAAAGCTTTTTAGCCGACTTCAAAAAAAATTTCTCAGCCATTAGAAATTATTTTTTACGGATTTTTTTACGATGTTCCCGGATTAATCGAAGACGGCTGAACCGATTTGGAAAACTCTTTTTGTTTAAAAGTGTATATTTTTGTGTAAAACGTGTATACTTAGGTGTGTACACCTTCCAGATGGTCCCATAACGCCCGCAACTGTTATTGTTATTGCTGTGCCCTTGCAGGGTGTCACATGTATACCTGCTTATTTATAAATCCACCCATATATGTTTGTAATGTGATATGCAATAAATGAATTGAATTGAATTGAATTGATAACAACCAGGAAAAGATCTAATGGTGGGATCTTGAACAGCTATGAGAAAAATACGTACTATCCATTCGTATTTTAGGCAATGGTTTGGAAGATACGCGTTAATAAGTAACGCATGAGTACCGTCACTGCGTCTACGGTGCGTCGACGTATTTTGAGTAGCAGTTTAACCGCACCTAAACCTGCGTTTCCACAAGGGCTGTGCAAAATAACGGAGCAGTGTGCGAGGAAAAATCTACCAATCAACGTGCCTAGCCTCGCTCAGCGTGGCCCGGTATTGGTGGATTTTTTCCTCGCACACCCCTCCGCCACCTTGCCCAATTCTGGCGGAAACGCAGCCAGGAGTGGCTCACTCCGCGAAATTGCCGCGCGGCCTTGAAGCCAAAGGCCAATAGAGTAAATCTACCGTAAAAGGGAATAGGAAGTGTATGGGTACTCTAACGGGGTATTCAAAAACGACAACTCAGCAACTCAGCTGCTTTGTTCGAACAAATTTCTTAAAATGTTATTATTCCTTCATAATTAAATCGAATTCGATGTTCAATCAGGAGTGGCTTACTCCGCGATTTCGCCGCGCGGCCTTGAAGCCAAAGGCCAACAGAGTAAATCTACCGTAAAAGGGAATATGAAGTGTCTGGGTACTGTAACGGGGTATGCAAAAACGACAATTCTTATGTTTATTCTTATGTGCGAAAATGTTATTATTCCTTCATAATTACATCGAATTCGATGTTCAATCAGGAGTGGCTTACTCCGCGATTTCGGTGCGCGGCCTTTAGGGCCCCGCGAGGGATCCTAAGCCAGCGACCAGAAAGAGTACACGATAGCACGCGTTATGCGATAGAGAGAGACGGTCGGATCCAGTGCGTTCCGTCCGTCGGACCCGCTTGACAGTTTTGTTAGAGAGAGAGACTTCTGTACGTAGTACTATTACAATTATTCTGTGACGCAGCCTTAGAGGACGTGCACGAACTATAGATGGCAACACTAAACGACAAAAGACACACGGGCGGACAATAAAGGAAACTATCACCCCTCTCAAATCAAGCTGTCAATGTCAATGACAATATCTAAGTGTCAATGTCAAATATAGTCGTAGCTACACTGACGTTAATTGTCCTTCATCTCGATAAATTAACGGCGTTTCCGTCAATATGGCCCCAGCATGAGAGGGTACATGATTTACAATGCCGGCACCAGTTGGCAGCACCTCCGTCGTGCACGTTCCCTATACCTCCGTAACCTTGCGAAATTTGTTTCCTTAATCGACTTTAATCTCTAGCAGTAGCAGTTACCCGCCGAACCTATGAATCGCAAACAGACAGACATCCCAAATTACAGTAGATATTCAAATGCGTTGAGCATCAAAGTGGAGACTGCAGATTGGCAGCCTTTGATGTTTTGGTTCAAATCAATTCACGATACAACTATCTTCATTATTGGGATGTTATTTTACATGTTATTTGGCTGTTTGGCTGCGCTTTGTATTGTAAATACGTAGCATTATAATCATTAATTTTAGTTTTACCCAGTAATTCATATTTATCAAAAAATCTACATTATTATAGTTAGGTAGCTTAGGTACGTTTTAATTGTACGAGTATAATTATATTATACATTTTATTCATTACTAGTGGCTCTATGAATTATAAACCTTGCAAGCCTGTTAACATCCGTGGCTCCGCCATTATGAAAAAAATCGATAAACTGAGTCGACAAAAAAAATTGTCATGTAATTATCGAATCTGCTTACAAAAGTTCACGAGTGCGTAGGTGGGTTATTCTTCAGAAATATGTCTGCGGTCACCTTATTCCTCTGGCTCGGTTTTCATACTAAATGTATGGAGACAGAGGAATAAGTCGCAGACATATTTCTGAAGAATAACCCTGGTAGGTATATAGGCAGGCGATATATCGGCGAAAAAACTTTCCTTTCTGAACAAAAATCAAAATCAAAAATGTTTATTTGAAATCTTACTAAATATTTACATAGTACCGTGGCCGGTCCCTCCTTTTAAGTAAGTATAAAAATACATACATGTGTTAGGAGATAGCGCACCTCACAAAAATATACCAAAAGTAATTTTAATTACCGACTGAACTTACGTAGCTATGGGTTTATTATTTTGTGTAATGGTAATTACTTTCTTAACTATCTACAGTAATCGGTATCGGATTCGTATCGGCATAATTATGTATCGTTACATCTAGGGGTGTAATAATTCCGATACCGATACCGATATAATCGGCAGGCCGATAATATGGGCATCGCCGATTATATACAACCGATATTTGGAGAGCGCCAAAAAAATTCTGCCTGAAAAAAACTAAAAAAAGTAATTTAAATTATTGATTTAATTTACGTATGGGTTTATTACCTTTTGCATTTTGTGCTAAGATAATTACTTTGTTAACTATCTCATTGTTTCATAATAAATATTTCCTTTGAATTTTGAGTTGACAATTTATTTATTTTTACTTTAAGCTTTCAAGGTTGAGTCCCTGTTAAATATAGCCAAGTTTTAGGTATAATAAGGATATACAAATGGCTGAGGTGCACACTTTATTATTTAGTCATCGATATCGGTATCGCCGATTATTTACTACAAATAATTGGTATCGGTATCGTATCGGCAAAAGTATGTATCGTGGCATCCCTAGTTACATCCCTCCTCATTAATAAATAGTACCTACTCTAATTACGACCAATCTCATCATTTTTAACGGAACAACAATTACGTTCGGCACAAATACAACCTAATTTATAATGAAATAGAGGTACTAATCGCATAACACAGCATTGATAGAATGTCCATAGCTTTGTTACAAGGATCAAGGGACAGGGAACACCGATACGTATCGCTCCATGCTGGCTGGTTTCATATTCAATGAGTATGAAGGTGAGCGGCGCTGGGTGATAGGAGGAGCCCCTTCGTCGCTGAACATCATATTCGCAAAACATGATATTGGCAAAATATGTTATTCTCAAAACACGACATTAGCAAAATATGATATTCGCAACAAATCATACTAGCAAAACACCATATTCGCGAAACATCATACTAGTAAAACATCATATTATATGGCAACTTCGTTGGTGACACTCACCTGTGTGCTTTTTGTTATGTGCAGCCGTAACTACTTACACAAGTTACCGCCAACATGAACGGCGAACGACGCCGGCCACCTCCGCCGGTCGCCGTTCATGCTGGCGGTAACTTGTGTAAGTAGTTACGGCTGCACATAACAATAAAACAAAAAATAAAAAACGACTTCCAAAAACTTAAAATAAAAACCAGAAAATAATATGTTAATTACCTAAAAGAAATGGATAATCAACGATTCATATATACATATACAGATATTTATAGTTTTTAACCTGTTATTTTTGAAGTTGGTGCCTGCCATGCAAAGCTGGCTATGTTGAGCTCCTTAGCGGGCACCGACTTCAAAAATAACAGGTTAAAAACTATAAATATCTGTATATGTATATATAAATCGTTGATTATCCATTTCTTTGAGGTAATTAACATATTATTTTCTGGTTTTTAGTTTAAGTTTTTGGAAGTCGGTTTTTATTTTTTGTTTTAAAAATTTACTTTATTTTTAAAATTTTAGTGGCGCTGGAAAAATATTGTTTTAACCAAATATACTTAAGTCTATTTAGTTAAAAGAAAAAAAATCCAAATCGGTCTAGCCGTTTTCAATCAAATAGCCGTAATCGGGGAACAAACCTACATAAAAATTGCTCTTTGTTTTGAAGTCGGTTAAGACTGGAAACTTATTTCTAATAAGAAATGCACGAGAAACTAAGAAAAATACCAAAATCGCTATATGTGTGCCTCTAATATTTGAAGAGTTCCCTCGATTTCTCCAAGATTCCATCATCAGATCCTGATTTGGTTGCAATGGGACCTCCTCGGAAGTGTACCCTTTCAAACAAAAAAAGAATTTTCTAAATCGGTCCAGCCGTCTTAAAGTAATCGGTGAACAAACACACAAAAAAAAAACAAAAAAAAAACATACAGACGAATTGAGAACCGTCCTTCTTTTGGAAGTCGGTTAAAAAGCACACACGTGTGTGTCACCAACGAAGTTGCCAAGCTATAGCAAGACATGACATTGGCAAAATATCATATTAGCGAGACATGATATTCGCAAAATATTACAGGAATACACTTGTCGCCGACTGTATCACCGATTACTAACTCTGTAATTAAGTAAATAGAAACCAAACGAGTCAAAACCAAGTTCGATATCGATACCACAGTCTTTTATGAAAATAATTTTTGCCTAGCCTCTTACTACGTACTAATTTAGTAGATCAAAATCGCTCTGCTCACCACCGCAAACACGCCTTTACTTCGGGTTGAAATCGAAGGGTTCCTGATAAGCAGAACACTTTGATCACGCGTGACCCGATCTATCCCAAATATCAGTTGCGCGCGCGTTGCCAACACCATAGTTCTAAAACGGCGTAACTCCACCGAGATTCGCGGCACTTATAACGTTTTATCGGAGAAAGGAGAGAAATTGTATAAATAACAGAACTCGGATACATAGCTCAGTGATGAACACAGTAATCTTATGATTTTACTAGTATTTTATGAGAAGAGAAAAATTGAAAAATTATATATCTTTTACTAACTTACAACAATGTGTAAACAGGTCTTGTCACTTGTGGCTATTCAGATAAGTCCCTAATGACAAGTACTAAACTCCTGTAAAGGCTAGCATAAGTATTGTTACAGTATATAGGTATTGTCTTGTACTTAGTTGTCCTAACGGAATTGCATGAATAGTCGAGGGAAATGTGGCCCCAGTATGAGAGTTGAGAGGCGGCACCAGTTTCCTATCTGCTAGCTTTGCCGTACACACTCGACGAAACCGGGTGAGACACGCATGCCGTCCTTTTTTTACTCGCGTTGCGAGAAGAGTACAACGTGCGTATCTCGTCCGGCCTTGCCCATTGCGTGCAACCGGGGTCAAACTCTGACTGACTGCCCCATCAATCACAATTTGCAGAAATGTTATTCGGCGTCAAGAATCTGATCAATCATAAATAAGCTAAAAAAGGTCACACGTTGAGCTGTTTTTTTTTACAAAAAACGTATTTATTACTATGTTTCTTAAAATCTGAAATAAACCCTTTCCCCATCAAAATACAAAAAAGTTCGTTGGAATCTTTTCGAACAGGGCTGAACGGCTCAGACTTCAGGCTTTCTTAAGGTGATCTATACCCAGCAATGAACGTCTTTCATCTGATGTTGAAAATGATGATTTTTTTTTTTTTTTTATACAACTAGGGTGGCAAACAAGCGTACGGCCTGCCTGATGGTAAGCAGTCACCGCAGCCTATGGACGCCTGCAACACCAGGGGCATTACGTGCGCGTTGCCGACCCTTTAAGAACCTATTCACTCCCCTCTTGAAGAACTCCATACTGTAGCCTTCTTTCCATACTGTAGCTTTCTTGGTTGTTGTTTGATGAAATACATATTACCACGCTCGTCTAGGTAGATATGTAAAGTAGATTCACACCGAAGTTTTACGAAGCACAGCTCTTGAAACTACCACGGTGTGACTACGAAAACAATTGCCAGCAGGCTCATTCACAAAATCGATATAAATTTTAACCTAAATATAATTTGAGCCGTGAATTACTAATAACGGTTCGTAATTTGAAGATACACGGCTATGGCATGTCAAAGTCGAAGCGACGAGCGGACCGATATATTTTGACCCCCGACTTCGAACTGTTATTACCAGTTTACTGGTCAAATTATATTTGGTACGAGGTTAACAGCAAAGTTGTGAAATACCTTCAATATTACCATTAATTGAGCATGAACCACGTGAGAACGGGATCAAAGTCGTCCTGCTTATAGAAAAAGTCTTATAATATTATCAAATACCCGTCACTTACACCCTTCTTCAAAGCCAGGCTTGTTCTGCTTAATCATGGTTTCAAAATGCCTTATATCATGCCTAGTGGTTATTGGAAATTAAACCTAATTACTTAAGCCGTAAGATCGGATTTAGTAGGAGTTGTAAAGGATATTAAGCTATTTTGTAAAGTAATGGTGACTGTAAGGCTTAGTCTACACTAGTATCTTTCCCCCATATCGGTCAGTTGTAGCGCATCAAGAACGCGTATCCTAAGTATAGGCGAGACTTTGGGCATAACATATCACTACCATTGCCATGTGAAAAACTCGCCCATGCATTACCCATTTAGCCGTAGCATTTAGCGTATTGTATCACACCGTATCTGATCGGTTTTTGAATACATATGTATTCCTGCCAAGACAGTACCGTATCCACTTTGATCATCAGAGAAAAATCAACTCAAAATGGATTGCGGTGTCTCACGTATCAAACCACAACTTCGTATCATGATACAAAACACGTCCATACCTACCTACATACTTACGGATACGAGGTGCAAGTGCAGATTTCATGATCGGGTATTCTTTCGCATCCAAACTAACGATCATACCTAATAATCGTTTATATACGTCGCCGCTTCGCAACCAGTACAGTACGCTAGAGTGATACAACATGGATTGTGACGTAGGTATCAGACTCAATTTCCCGCGGCCGAACTAACGACCGTAATATGTTTCAGTGCTATGGGACGGATATATGATACGATACTCTAAAATGATACAAATGTGGACGCAGCTTTAGAGAATCAAACAGACGGAGCAGGCTTCGACGCAGACAATGAGTGTTTTGATTCCGCTCGCTCGAGTCGATTCTGCAATTAGTGATAGAGAACATTCTACTAACTGTAAGTAGAATCTATTGTCATATCGATCGATACCTAGGGACACGTAGACACCACTCGACTTCGTAATAAATTTGACACTAAAACCGTGTATCTTCGGTCGTAGATCCGGGGACAGCCTAAAATAAGGTGTAAACGTGTACTGCAAAATGATATGTCAAACGGGTGCCATCTATTTCGCATAATCTTTAATGTCCGAAACGAATTTAGCATAACAGACTTCGCATAATTTATTTTCGACGAATATTATTCTTGCAGAAAGTGTATTTGGCATAATCCACAATTTTCCGAATGATTATTTTCTCCGAAAGTTATAATAGCATAATACTTATTGTCGTGGTCTAATTTTATTACGAATATATTTGTTTAGCATATTTGTTATTTGGCATAATTTTAATAGTCCGTAAATCGGTCCGAAACCATGTCGTTTTGTTTAAAATTATGTTATTCTCAACTCCAACAGTACGGTACTGCTGCCAGAAAAGTAGCTCTGTTAGTTTGGAACTGCGACCCCAACAAAAACGAAATACTACCAGAAAAGTAGGTTAGATTAGAACTGCTGTTTATGCCAATATACAATTATGCTTGTACTGCATAGGCGAAATAGAATTATTACGAAAAAAATCTGCGTAAAATAGTAGAACCATAATATTGTCTTCGGTTTCCGCGATTATCACTTTTAGTAATAAAACAACTTAAACGGATTAAATCGCGTATATGCGTACTACATTTTAAGTCCCGACGTTTCGTAACCCTTTTCAGCGTTCGTGGTCGCGGGTCGACCACGAACGCTGAAAAGGGTTACGAAACGTCGGGACTTAATAGTAGATTGTTCAACTAGGGACTAAAACAAGCCGTAATGACACGAGGTGTTTAGCCACCCGAGCGTAGCGAGGGTGACTATAGATCGAGTGTCATTATGGTTGTTTAGTCCCGCGTCAAACACTCTACTTTTCACTTTGAATGCGAGGAAAAAAACGACGCTCTATTACACAAAATTACAATATTTATTGTTCCGTACTTTCGGTATAAAGTTGCACTATACACATTAATTGTTGAAATATTGTGCTCAATACGATTAATGAACATTCAAAAAGCAAAGATTTTTTTTTCCGCGGTTCTTTATTTTTTTTTTTACTTAGTGAAGTCACTCAGGCTTTAAATGCTGGCATTTTTAGCCAACAGGTTCAAACGTGAAAACTACCTATTTTAAAACTAATTGAATCATGCAAAATAAAATTAAGTTACCCCTAATCTAGTTAAATTGATTTATATTCGTAATAATTAATCATTATTACTATATTAAATCGTAATTTTTTTAATATTTTTGCACAGTTGTCTTTTTAGGTTATTTTCACACCCAAAAATTGTCTATACACAATCACTAAAAATGGCGACAATATTCCAACCACAAACACCCCGATTGGCTGTTTAGGGGTTTTCGAAGTCAATTAAAAAAAAATTACTTTAATCCCTAGAGATTAATAAGGAACTTTAGTCCCGATATACAGAGACTAAATTAACATTTTAAGAGCATGAGAAGTGAAAAATGTAGTAATATACGCGATTTAATCCGTTTAAGTTGTTTTATTACTAGTAGAACCATGTCAAACATCCTAGTGTTTGACAAGTTAATAAACCCACTGAAATATATCGAGATAAAAGGTAATAAATAGTTCGTCGATTTGTATGGCAACCAAGCGTGTAACGTTTTTCGCTTAGCGTTTTTTAGTGATGAAAAAATATAAATTTTCCATTTAATTTGGTGGTATTTGAACAATGGATTATACCATTATTATCAGGTTTTCAAATCTGCCGATAATATTGACGGCAAAAGAAGTTAAGTAAGTAAAAGTAGGTCGCCGCCATTTCTTTTTTGCACGCAAAGTAAGTACATACATTTGATCCTTCTGCCTCGATATATTTCTGTGGGAATGATAGCTAGGAAGCATGAGAGGGTATATATAGCTACCAGTGGCGTGGCGTTCATAGAACCCGATTCCCACCGGCTTGCCTATTTTAAAGCATATGACCGGAGTATCCACTACACCTGAAGAAAAAGTAATCCAAATCTGCTCCGGCTTTACCAAGAATATATTTGACGCCACGCCACTGATAGCTACTACCTAGGGGAGAATATCTGCTTTGACAGGATTACCCTCATGCTGCAGAATCTTTTTTGGTCGAATCATCATCTGGCAGAATTCATCATTTGGCATAATACATTTTTTCTGAAACTGTAGAATTTTCAGGACTTTTTATGGCATTATCTTGTTCAATAGGTTAGGTTTGTTTTATAACAATCCTGAAATGTACTATGCCAAATGATGATTCGAATCCTGCCAAATGATGATTCGACCAAAAAAGTTACTGCAAGACAATAGTGAACCGCTTTCACATGACATGATAAAGAGATTGGTAGCGTGCATAGGTACCGCATAGTGTACCTACCCGTCTTCTGGGTACGCTTGCTCCCTCATCAATGTTCACCATCAGGCATGATCAAAGTCAAAAGCAAAGATATTATAAAAAAAACTTTTTATTTGTTAATTAGAATTCAAATGTGGGCCAATTATATCAAATTGTGTTATAAAAACATCAATAACATTAAATACATTATAAATTACACCATGTCAATTTACATCAAAATAAATTAATTAACGCTATTTCTTTTGTTTTTCCGAAAACTATTTATTTATTACCTTAGTTTTATTTAAGCTATGTTGACACTGTATTGTAGAAACATGCATAAGAACATTGTTTATTTAAATAATATAAAAAGTAATAAAACACTAATTCTTATGGCACAATTATTGTTTCATTTAATATAATTATTCAAACTATAAACAGATCAAAGAAACATTCCGCAATTGAGTTGGAGCCTTTTAAAAGTATAATTATTTTTTTTATTTTTCGATAGTCTGCGTCATAAAGATTTCGAAAGAAGCCGGACGTAGCCTCGCTAACAGATAACTGAAGCACCTCTAGTAAGCCAGTGGCTTTGTACTTACGAGTCACACGCACACATCAACCAGCGTAGCATCAACCAGCGTAGCATCGCGGTATCCTCTTACCTGTCCCTACGGGAGAGTTGGGTGTCCATCTCAGGGCTGGGCCCTCTATGTCATCTGCTCACTGCGCCACTACGCAGCGGTCTATATTTCTTCCTCGTTGTTGGCGGGTTTGGGTTTGGAGCTCATCAGGCTGCGGCTGGAACAACGGCTGGGTTCTTGGCGGAATACTGTTGTTTACGGGCTGTACAGACGGCCGACTATTTCGTCGACCCTGTTGTGTAACTCCTGGATTTCTACCGACTTGAGGCTGAATTTCATGTGCTGCTCTTCTTCTCCCGTGGATTCTTATTCACCACCTGGAACCTTGGGTTCCAGGGGGTAGCGGTCACACATTTCCGCTTTGGGCTTCTTTTTTTTTCAAACCACAGCAGCCTACTACGAGCAGCACGCACACATCAACCAGCGCTAAGCGACCAGCTTACTAGTCAGTTATCTGTTACCGAGGCTACGTCCGGCTATTTATTTTAAGGTCCTTGGTGCATTTCCCCAGAAATATGTCTGCGACTCATTCATCTGTCTCTATACATTTAGTATGAAAAAGGGCCAGATGAATGAGGTGACCGCAGACATATTTCTGGAGAAATGCCCCTTGGTCTAATGTAATGTAATCTAAATAAACATCATGACACCAATGTCTTCGTCTGCACGCTCCGGGTTGAGTCTGCCAGTGGCCCCGTCTCCTGCGATAAAAATAATTTGTATAGCTTTTAACAATTTGCTGCTAAGAGACCCCTAGCGTCTTTTGAGCCTCGACGTCTTTTCTGCGCGCGCGTAGCGCCGACTCGATGTTCGTGCAACGTCACCGCGACGCTGGCGGGCGGCGACGTCTTTCAAGCGTCGAATGACGTCGCTATGTAAAAACGGTACAGCCGGAACGACAGCTTAAAGTCAAAAACAAATAAGTCGATTTTTTTTTGGTTCATTTTATTCCTCGCGTCGTGAAGCTCGTTTTCATTTTTACATTTTCCTTAGTTTTGCAGTTATCCGTAAAAATAAAGTTAATGTTACAGAATTAGCATTTAATAGTACATTACACAACTAGGCTGGTAATACAAAGAAAGGCCGAGATCGCGGATGTTTGCGGCCCGAGCTGCAAGCGAGGGACGTAAATATGCAATCGAGGGCTTTCTTTATTACCTCCCGTGTTCTGTACATCATTTTATGTCTACACTTGGCCAGAAAGCGGCTTTTTCCGTACGCGTAGCGTGCGGTTAAAGCCACTTTGTGTCCAGGTGTAGCATAAAGTTAAAAATGGTTTTTGGCTCACTTGTAAAATTTGCCAAAACTTAGTTACTTAACTTTGAGCAGCCGTACTCGGGAGGTCGTCTGTCCTCCGAATCTAGACCGTCCTAACATTGAGATTACCTACCAGTCTATCACCAACCCGCTAGCCCAGCGTGGCGATTAAACCCCCACAAAGATAGACAGAAAAGCTGCAGGTTAAATGTTATCTAATTTAAATAGACATCATAACGTTGCCTCCTCTATAAGCGTGGGGTCGAGTCTGGTGCCCCTGTCTCCTGCGACAAATTCAATTTGTATAGCTTGTTGCTTCTAATTTTTATGAAGCGGGTAACCTGGCTGGCGGCTTATTCTGTCTTTCAAAGTGATCATGGCATAAAATCAGATTCTCGCTTACCTATTTTAAGGCATTTGAGTGCTTTATGGAAAAATGAGCCAAATTTCCTTAGGGTTGTATACGGAAAAGTTTGACGCCACGCCACTCCAAGGTAATGAAGACAGATGGATTAGCTTATGCTCACGAAAGTATAATGTTATTATTTCACGTTACAACATTTTGAGCCTTGTCGGGTACAGTAGTCACAGAGTAAACTTTTTCTCTGGCGGAATATTTTATTTAGGTTAGATTTAAGTAGGGTATTTCTAAACGTATAAATCGTTGTTGGGATATCGACAACTTGTGTTCAACCCCTTAAATGTTACCAACGTATTAGGTAGGTTTGCCAATAGAATGTATAGGTATTTTTGCTACCTATCTACCTTTTATTCTGCCGTCAAATTAAACGATAGCCATACGAATTTTCCAGAATAAAAATGTTATAAGCAGAGAACATTAAGAGTAAATTGTCTAATAAATGTCGAGTGTCTTCAAACGTCACCGCGAATTACTGAATACAACCCACCCAGTAATGTAATACGGGTTTGTTATTGCTTGTTATTTATGCTCCTCCAACATAATGTAGGTAGATATAAGTTAAAATACTTTCTCTCTGCTGGATATCGATTACTACCAAACTCTCTAACCTCACTAATATTTTGACTGTCAAACGGGGAAATTGATTTTAACATTTTTAATGATTCTTTAAAAGATCAAGGGAACAATGCCTTTTATCATTTTTATGGTATTTTGACTACCTATTTCACGAATTGAATGTGCCAACGTTTGAAACCTCCACTCGATACAGTTTGTATGAGTTTTGAAACGATAGTGCTGATGGCCGGTCTAATTCAAATCACACCCCCCGAAGATGCCAATATCTCTCTGCAAACACCTCTGCAGTAGTTGGCCACCCACGTTCAATAGTTTTTGTCTCAAAACAATTTATGTGAATATTATTGTTAAAATGGTTATCACAATAATTTAGAACTTTACCATCGTCCTCCGAAGCAGTGACGGTTTTTTTGTCGCGATGTTTCTCAACATTGGACCCCCGATCTCTCTCAACACTCGCTTCCCAGCCTCGCTCATCACTAGCCCCCCGGCCTCCCTCAACGTTCGCGCCCCAGAAGACCCCGCGTCCAATTAGTAAAGGATTCCCCAATTGAGGCCTGTGCTTATTCTGCCACTCATCTCTCGTGCGCCATCTTGGTCTCTCAAGAACCGGTAAAAGCAATTTCTTGCGCTGGTTGCCATAGAAGTAATACAAGTAAGCTGGTGCTTCAGTCACTTTTGAACTTCGAGTTGTTACGAGTATTTTGTTTATTGATGTCGTTTCAATTCCAGTCATATCCTCGATTGTCTCGGTTAGCTTTATTGGTGGCGTTGATTTTTTAGCTGCAAAAAATTTCAAATTGTAATTTATTAATATGTAGTATGTAATTTAATTTATTTACCTGCTGTTACATAAATAACTTCAAACTAAATTCAAGCCCTTGTGAGCTTTTCAAACAGCTTCATACCCTCATTTTTTATATATGTCAACGGAAATGTATGTAATCCATCATTGTACACAATTCCTAGGAAATGTATATAATTCCTAAAATCGCCCGGAAATGTGTGAAATAAATTATATTACACAAATTTCGTAGGAAATCTATACATTTCCTAATTGGCAATCGGATATGTGTTTATCAAGCCATAAAATTGATGATTATAATTAGTTTTAGGTACGATTATTAGTGAAGAGTGATCACAACATACCCCCACTTACTGTCCAAGATAAAAAAAAAAACTGTGACAGAGCCACAGTTAGGTACGACGACGAGCGAAGCGAGGAGGAGTGTTAGGTATCTTGCGATCACAACATATCCCACACACTGTCCAAGATAAAAAAAACTGTGACAGAGCCACAGTTAGGTACGACGACGAGCGAAGCGAGGAGGAGTGTTAGGTATCTTACGATCACAACATACCTCCAAGATAAAAAACTTTTTATATATTTCCTAATACGATATTGGAATTATATACAATTCCTAGGAAATGTATACATTTCCCAGGATATGTGTCTAATAAATAATTTAAAACAATATTTTATACATTTCCTAAATAGCTTCGGAATTGTATACATTTCCTAGGATTTGTATATAATTCCTAGATTTCATACATTTCCGGTAACATATATAATAAAAAATAACTAGCACCATACCATTTTCATAGATTCTTCTGGCCCTGACAGGTCTTTTCAGAATTTGTTTGATAGTATTCCAGGCTGATTCCAATTGATTCTGGAAAAGTAATAAATCAATGACGTTACAGAGACTCGATAGTGTTTTTGAAGACTACCTTCGCTTGTCAACGTACAATCAATGACTAAAATATACTAATTTAGTAAAACAGTCAATCATCTGGTTTTTTTCCTTATTTACTGAGGAACTCGGACACTAAGACGTTGTAGAGGGATTGCACTACACCGTAAATAATTCTGAATGCGTATTTGGATTTCCTCCTCCCTGGTGTTGATATCGGTAATTGTTACAAAAATAGTAGTAATAGTATATATGTATACTTGATCATCATGCGTGATTTCATAAATCGATAAAGGTAAGTACTATTTTGAAAAATAATACCTCGCAGACTTTCTTACGCACGGTTCTTCTCGTGGCAGAAGTAATTTTTTCCGACTCTGGCATTCTACTATGTTTAAATTGAAAAATAAAACATTTTGACTTCAACTTTGAATGAACACAGTACATTGTTAGGGTTATTCTTTAAAGGCGTAATTCCTCTGGCCTATTCAGAAGACTCCTCAAAAGTCTGCCTTGTCAATTTGGCAGATTGTACAGTGTACACAGTAACCAAAAAATATCATCTATTGAGGCAAAATCTTCTGAGAATTCGCCAATATATGTGGATAGAGGAGTCGCGATGTCGATGAAAAAAAAAATTGCGTAGCACTATGTACACTCGCGGATCATTTTCTATATAATTTTTCATAGAAAATGAACCGAATTGATTGTCCGTGAGTGTACTAGGGTGATTCAAGTCGAAGAAGCGACGAACCACCTTAACTAAAATTAAAATAGTACTTACAGCTATCTCCGTACCAAGCATAGAAAAGAAGTCC
This sequence comes from Eudemis profundana, assembly GCA_947034925.1. Classification (NCBI taxonomy): domain Eukaryota; kingdom Metazoa; phylum Arthropoda; class Insecta; order Lepidoptera; family Tortricidae; genus Eudemis; species Eudemis profundana. The sequence continues at coordinate 18,198,004 of OX344805.1, read as the reverse complement.
TCGACACTCGAATCCACACTAACAACACACACTAACACTACCAGAGCACCCTTCATACCGCCACAGATACTGAAACAATGGCCGATGCGCGGAACGAATGGTTTTATATAACTTTGTTATTAAGTAGCGTGTTTAAATAATATTCAGTCCATTGTAAGAATCGCTTACACTTATTTTCATTACGCGTTACCTGCTTTCTACAGCCTTATTTAAGTTTGCTGGCAATCTATTCCTAATATAAATTTACTCTTGATCTAACAAGAACTAGGCATCGGAAATTCGGATGCTTATATAAACGTTGGCATCATCATTTTTTGAAGTCGGTTTAAAAAGCCGTAACCTGAACATTCGCAAGATACTACATTATCGTGACGTTTTGTACAATCGCGGAATCCAGGAACTTACAATCTTAAAATATTTTCTTTATGAGGCCGATTTCATAGGTACTTGCTTAACTTTTTTGGGGATTTTGTTTATTTTAAGAATAAAAACATCTCTGGCAATAACGGATCGTGATCAGCGGTCGTACGGTCTTTCAAAAACAGGTAAAATTATAATAGAAACTAAATTACGGCGAAATTTCGAATTAGCCTACTGTAAAAAACTATACAAAATGGCGTGTTTACAGAGGGCGTTGATAACTGCTTTGTAGAAATTTAAACGATGTTTAAAGACTATGTATAATAGAATACTGTATACATTTATGTTCTCTTCTTATAAACTTTCGCTAATCGATGAGAAATACAGCTGAGTCACACACCTTATAAATAGTCACTGTGACTCAAGTAGTTTACATCGGCTGCTGGTTATAACCAGTGTACTATTGTACTGTTAGCAAAGTTATTGCCAATGCCTTTGGTCTGCGTGGTTTCACACTTTCAGTCTTCTTTTAAACACTTTTCTTAGTGACTGTACTTTTGAACCGCAACTGTTTACAATTTATCTTAAAAACATAAAGGCCCAATAGGAGGATAAATAATGTTCCTATTGGTCCTTATTATTGGACCATAGTTATGCAGGAAGAGACCAGAGGCAAGTTTCGTATACTTGGAATATGTACCTACTTTATTTATGCTGTTAAACAGAAAGTATATAGTAATCCAAACATACGAAACTTGCCTCTGGTCGCTTTCTGCGTAACTATGGTCAATTACTTCTAGCTTTTTAGGGTTGTTTTTAGTCTTCTTTAAATTTTTACTTTACCAAATGCCGTTTGTACAATATTATTACGTAAATCTTCAAACTTGTAATTTCAAATTAGAATATCTGAGCCGGAACGAATTTTGATGAAACCTAGCTACGAACACTCTCGATGAAATCACCTTTGAAACAAAAAAAAAACAAATCAAAACCGGTTAACTCTTTTGGGAGCTACAATGCCACAGACAGACACACTGATACACACTTCAAACTTAAAACACCCCTCGTTTAAAAAACAGAACGTTTTCAAGAATATCACAACTCTTCCCAAGGGTAAAATTACATAAGGGCTCGTAATATTACAGATCGTTTGGGTACCGTCTATTAATAAACACAGTGGGCGCCTGGGCTGTGAGAGGAACAGTGTGACTGGCAGCCCTGGAGTTGGGAGTCCCGGCGTGTCGCCGACAGCGCTCCGGGCTGACTTCTGCTGACTCACGCATCGGGGCACACTGGGTGGGTTAATAAACAAAGATACACAAAGTAGGTACACGCACAGTAGGCACCTGGGCTGTGAAAGGAACAGTGTGACTGGCAACCCTGGAGTTGGAGTCCCGGCGTGTCGCCGACAGCGCTCCGGGCTGACTTCTGCTGACTCACGCATCGGGGCACACTGGGTGAGTAGGGTTGTCATTATCTCGAGAGCTTGGCAGGCGTAGTTGTATCCCGCTTTTTACTTAAAGTTGACTAAGTTGTCAAAGCGCGCTCGAGAACTGAACTGTGCGGCTAATTCGAAGTTCAAAATCCGAAGTTTGTCTTGCTGTAGACCAACCCTCCAAACACCGAATGTCTTCGTTCTTAGTTCTTACCCTGCTGTCCTGCTTAATCAAGTATTTTATAACAAGGGAGCGAGAGGGACGTCACGATACAAACTTCGACCATTCAAAGTATAGGCCCAGGTTGATAATAAACGGAATATATACCCGTTTTCACACGTATCGGATACAACACCGTTTTAAAGTCAACGATACCCGCTGTCTGTTTCACTGTACAGCTATGGCCAGAAAAGGACAGGGGATGTCATCGGCGACATATAAGCGAGTTGTAAAATCTGCCTATCGCAATAGCGCTGGCAAATTTTAATTGACTCGTGTTCTGTAAATCGACTACTAATTTTGCACGTCCATTTACGAGTACACCTATTTATTTCGATTAATTACTTTAGATTAAGCACTAACATACTTGACTGAGGTGCGAACACAAGCTTGTTGTTAACTCGAAATGTTTTTTTTTGTTGATTGCTCAAAGTTAGCAACGGACCAGCGGGAAAGGTTGAAACGGTTCAACCTGTCCTTTTGTAGAATCTGTGATCGAGCTTGAGATTTTTTTACGTATGTAAGGTTGCGTCAAATCATGCAACTGACTTTAAAAACAGTTATCCTCTACCGCTGAAATTTTGCATAAACATTTAATAATAATGTAATATCACGGTACCATTGAGCTGATGATGATGGGGATGGAAGATGGTCATATGATTATCTAAATTGCATAAAATAAATCCACCGTACGTGCCATTATATGAAAAGAGGTCACAATGAAAAGCTTGACTCAATAACATCTTTTTAACCAACTCCCAAATTAATGACGGTCCTCAATTCGTCTGTATATTTGTTACCCTGTTTACTCGAAGACGGCTGGACCGATTTGAAAAATCTTTTTTTTTTGTTTGAAATGGTTATACCTCCAATGTGATCCCATTGCAACCGAGTCAGGATCAGATAATGGGATCTGGAAGAAAATGAGGGAACTCTTCAAATATTATAGGCACTCTATCTCGCTCTGGGGTCGGTCCCTCATGTGTGAGGATCATGGTCAGCATCAGGGTTGCATCTGGCGCGGATTATCTACCTCCATCGGTCTCTGTCCAGTGCGTGTGGAATTTGGAGGACGACGAGTCTTTCACTTGATCGGTCCAACTTGTTAGTGAACGTCCGCGCAATCTTTTGCCTTCGGCGTTCCCAACCACAATCAGTTTTTCTAGATTTTCGTGGCCTCTGCGCATTGTGTTATACGCAGACGTAATTTTGCCATTTTCATAGTAATTACAGAAACTTCTTACTCTTGATGTATCCTCATCTTAAAGAAAAGTTGCACTAACCGAGCGGGAGGTGACTGGCTGTTTCCCAGCACTCTCGAGAATGAATGAATGGTGCTTTCCCAATGAAAAGTAGGCAATAAGTGTTTCGCTTTTTTTCCATAAACGAAACTCTTTTGTACGATGACCTGCACTTTTGCGGAAACGCTTTATGTTGCTTTACAATTGGACGAAACTGCACGTCATGGGTAAACATTTTGTAGGTTTTTAAAGCTTTTATTTAACTTGCGATGTTTGTAGAGGGAGAAATAATTTATTTATAAGAACATACAACAACAATTTGATGTCGTAAAACATAACACAATAAAAGAAAAACATAACAACAAAATTAGTAAGCCATTGCAATAATGGGGGGGGTCCAAATTCTTTTTCAGTACCTACAGAATTCCTGCTCCGTCTTCGCATTCAAAGGTCTTGGTATGTCTTTTGGTGTCTCTCACCCTCATGGAGTACCCACCCTCGTAATCGTATTACTGAGACTTGTACTTTAACTTTTAGCCAAAAAATTGTTAGTTTAGTTGCAAATCTCGCATCTGTAATTTAGATGATCTTATGGCCACCTTACCTGTACCTATATAAAATAAGCCCACAGCTTTTGGGCTCATTTGATTGGTTTTGATGTATTTACAGGGATCGAACGCTTTTCACTGTATTTAATCTGTGTATCAATACAAAATAATATACACCCAGATTATTAACGAGTGATCCCTCCCTCGAATTACAGTTCGATACACATTCGATTGTTACGGCTGAGTGGGATTTCGTTGTATGAATTATGAGCTTATAATAGACAGTATTTGGGGTTTAACGAGTTCATTTAAGTACATGTATTTACAGCAAATACTCATATATCACCAAAGCCACCAAAATCCGGCTCATGCAAAGCCTTATATTAAATAAATAAATTAATATCCGGGGACAAGCTTACGCAAATCAACCTAGTCCCAAACTAAGCAATGCTTGTACTATGGGTACTAAATGACGATATACAAACTTATATAGATAAATACATACTTATATAGATAGAAATCATCCATGACTCAGGAACAAATACTCGTGCTCATCACACAAGTATTTGCCCTTACAACTTACTATTTTATACGCAGTAGAAACGCTTCAAGAAGTAGAGAAGAAAAAGATTAACACTTTGGAAATGTGGTGCTGGAGAAGAATGCTATAATGGACAGAATTCCGAACCAATGTCTCCACCCTTCAATAACTCCACATTAAGCAGCGTTAATCCACTCTTGTGCAGACTCGTAACTATACTGAAGTTTTTCGGCCACGCCTCGAGGAGAAGCAATAACTCAAAGTGTCTTATCGTCCAGGGCAGAGCAGAGGGAACCAGATTACGTGGGAATGCAATGGACCAACCAGGTCTAATCTGCTGTGGGTGAACCCTTGCATGAGTACACCAGAATGTCCTTCAATAGAGAGAAATGGCGGCGAATCATACAGCGAGCAATATCTGCACCGAGTAATATACTCACGGATGAAAGAATTTGGCACTGGTTACCCAGAGCCAGATGAATTCCAAGCACTACCAATGGGGTCCATTATCCAATTTATGGAGATGGTGGAACAGGCCATGGCGTAGATGCGGTAAGGGGTAATTACACAAAAGATCCCATTGGGTCGAAGTGCATCCGTAAGGACCCCTATTACCAAGATAAGATAATACACTCACGGACAATGTATTCGGGTAATTTTCTATATAATTGTTCATATGACATATAATAGGGATGATGACTGGGTTAAAAATATGTAATTCTATTTAGTCCGTCAGTTAGATTATGGAAAAATATGGGACACGTATTTTTTGGTTTATCAAAATATTAAAAATCGACAAAGTTATAGATCATCAAACTTCTGGAGTGGGGGCTTGTGACGTCACGCTTGAGTACAATTTGTACTCAAGAGTGACGTCACTCGAAACTTCTAAGCACTCTATCCTCGTCAGTTTTTGTTTGTCAAACAAAACAAAAAATACGTGTACAATATTTTTTCATAATGTAACAGACGGACTAAACATTTTTTTTTAGTCATCTAGCCTATTGACACGGACAATAAATTCGGGTCATTTTCTCAGTTTTTTCAGTTGATCAGACGACCACTCTGAAAAGAGTGCAACGACTGAGAAAACTCATATATCAGGCTATTAACGTCTGACTGCAGGACACAAACCTACTCTCAGATGGGAGTGAATGGGCTGTAGCCCCCATACAGGCCCCGTGCGGGTTTTTCCTTCACTTCAAACTCCAAGCCGGCGTTCGATCGTATTTGAATTTGTCTTTGTATCAATGTTGCCACGAGTAACATTTCACCCGGTATAAATGCTGGTAGGTAACTAAGGGCCCATAGTGAAAAGCTGCCAAGCTCACAAGCAAAGTTTCTTTGTCAAAAGGGCGTAAATCACTGGGTTTTTCTATAACAATGGGCCGTTTTGTACAAGGAGGGCAGTATTCGTAAATCGAGCATCGCCCCCGGCCACAGCGAACGCGTGTTCCACTGCACAGACCAAACCGCGGTACAGTGCACACAGTGGCAACAGTAGGGTAGGGCAGTCCATTTAAAAAAACTTGAAAGGTAAGCGATTTTAGAGGGAAAAAGTCGCAACTTTGCGCGTAAAAAACGTATTTTGCTGCTCGTTTTTTTAATCGATCAGATATTGTTAAATTTTGTTTCATGCCATAAAAACCTAACCTGGGGCAGTCCAACGCCTTATCAACCCCAAAAAAACGATAACAGCAATAACTAACGTTCTCAGACTCTCAGTGCGATGTGCAATATACCTAACAAAAAGAAATAGGATACATTGATGTGTCTCCATTATCGGTCTCCTAATTAAAAATATAACAATACCTTGCCTTTCATACTGCAGCTCGTATGACACTGTGTCAGCTCAGTTGTAACGCCACGCTTCCGAAACTAAAGTTCAAGCGTGCATAGCATGCAACATGCTTTCAATCGCTCTTGTGTTTTAGCGCGTTATCCAACATTCTATACCAACTTTAGTTTTGCATGTAGTAGCGCCATATGAGAAAGGAATTGGAACTGAGTTTATAATTCACACAACCTTGCTGTGGTACAGTGACGTGGCGTCCATAGAACACGATTTCCGGTCGTCATTATTAGGCAGATCAGCACTTAATCCAAGTGCTCTTAAAGAAAAATTGAAGCCAAAGCTGCTCCGGCTTGCCTAAGGATTTCTTCAACGTCACGCCACTTAGCGATGTTACGAGTTGATTTTATTCCAACTCGGATAACTCGAGTTGACTCGCCTGTTAACTCGAATCGAGACTCGAGTTGACTCAACTCGCATCAACCGGATGGGATCCGCTTCATGGCAGCAGCCATATGGATCGGCGAGTCGAGTCGAGTTCAGCGTATTCGCAACAAAATGAACATTCGTCGAGTTGAGTTTCGAGTTGGCGAATCGCTGACTCGCGTGCACTCGCATAACTCGCATTTGTTATCCGGTCCGTGTCAATTCTAGCTAGAGTTTGGTATGCGAGTTGATTCGAGTTGCGAATGAACTCGATTCGAATCAACTCGCTTAGAGTCTGATTCGAGTTATTCGAATCAGACAACTTGACTCGCCCATCGCTAACGCCACTGTTGTGGTATCTATCCTATGCATGACTAATATCCAAAAGCATGTATAAACATTTTTGTTTTGTTTGGAGAAAAAATTGAAACCCTAAAAATGCAATTATCCAACTAAAATTATAAATGTGAAAGTTTGTGAAGATTTTTGGAGGTGTGGCTGTTTGTTACTAAATAACGGGGTAACAACTGCAAGGGAATCAAAACCACTAGGGTAGTCCCTTTGACCTAGAATCATGAAATTTGGCAGTTAATAAAAAAATCGATAACCGTAAATCTGTACGCTGCTATGGAACGATGTGCGATACCGATTGGCACTTGAGTTATAAGGGTTGACAGACCCGCCCAAGTAACACAAAACAGCTGTATAAGAGCTGTATAATAGAATATATCAACGTTAAAAGCTGAATAATTTTGCTGAATAAGAGCTGAAACAGCGCTGTTTCAGCCGTTATACATCTAATTTGGGCACAAATTATTCAGCGTTAAGTTCACAAGGCTGTTTAATAGCTGAATAGTAGCTGTATAACGGCTGTATTAAGGTTCACAGAGTTATAAGGGCTGAATATCGGCTGTTTAATAGAGCACGAGTGACTGCTTATTCAGACTAAGTTTCACATATGAACCCTTATTACTATATTAAACCTCCACGGGTTCACTCTTTAGCTGTACAAGCAAGAACGTACGCTAAATTTGACGTTAGAGGAACACAAATATTTATTATGACTGTTGATCTTTCATCGATAGTGACACAGTGAGAGTGTGAAGTTTCTGATTTACTTAATGGCGGAATATGTTATTTTGTTAATCGGTATGCACTTGATGTTTCGTTATCTCGGCGAAAAATGATTGCGATTACGATTTTACTGTTATTATATATGTAGGATCTTCACGCGTGAACTGACTGTCCGTCAGGTCAGGATGGGTTAGCTGCAGAATCCTGGCCGTTGAGGTATGTTGGTTAAAGAAGTGGATTCATGTCAGATCAAATCATTTATTCGTCTGATTCTTTTGGCCGCTTCGGTAAATGACATTCTGGTGAGAAGAAGGGCCGAAGAAACTCACCAGGTTCTCTTTTCAATCATCAGGCATTACAATAGTTGTTACAATATTATGGCGTAGATACTCAAGAGAGCAAATAGACAATTACGTTACACAATATGATTCTTTTCACTATTAATCGACAGAATTACAATTATCAAGTAGCAACTTTAACTACTGGCAGACGAACTGACAGAATCGTAAGACAAGTGTTGTCGCCACGACAGTCAGAAAGAGAATCGACACTCTTGTCCAACGATCCCGTCTACGTGCACGGCAACCGGACGTTACGTCACACGGCGTTCGCGCCATTTTAAATCTACTTAGTACTACAGTAGTCAATTGACGATCTCTTAGATTTCTTGAATTATCGCTGCTGTCCCCGACACGGCCATCCTGCATAGCACACGTCCTCGTGTGTCTATCCTGAAACAGGCAAAAAAAACAACACAGTACGCCATTCGGTCATTCCTGACTTTATCTCTTATTTCGTAAGTGACACTTTCTTACTCAAATTCTTCGTCTAATTCATTTCAAACATTCAACTATACTCGAAATAGTTGAGTCGAAAGAGTCGACAAAATTACACGTAGTGGAAATGCGACTAAATTGTGATAATTTCTTTTTTCAAGTTACAGCTTATATTAAACCAGATAAAAAAAATCTATTCTAAATGCAAGAGCAACCAAGTACCATTATTCGACTGCCTTTTATGGCCTCATCACAATTACGAAAACTCCATAAGACAACAAAACAGGTATCTCATTTCGTGGCCTAGGGCTTAACAAGCCACCCACACTACGCGCATCCCCACGGGATCGCCGAGTCTACCTTAAGACTCTACGGTCTCCACGAGACCCGACCTCCGCCGGAGCTCCCCGCGCACCGCGCACCCACGGACTACTCAGAGCAGATACCGACTTCTAACGGGCTACGGCTACGGCGAAGCCTCCGGTTCGGTCGACCAGCCGAACTAAGAACCTCATTTTATGTCTCGCTAACATCCTCATTTAACTCAAAAATGGTACGTGAGTCTCTGGCATTTTCCTCAACCTGTCATAGTGTGTTTAGAGTTTAGTACTTTCAAAACAAAACACCCTTTGTGATATCAAATGGACCTTTGAATTTGGGGCGAACTTTATCTAGTTCCTTTCTTGTTTACTAAATCAAAATAAAACTTAAAGTTAGAGTTCAAGTACCCATTACGAATTATAACCAAACATGTGTTCAAAAACTAAAATATCAAGGTAAGTACGTAAGTACCGCTTTTGTCCGGCAATTTCTGTAGTGTTACAACCATCCTTGTGGTTACTCGGCATAAAACCAACTCCGTAGTCCTATGCGATACATCCGATCACCACTGAGATCATTATGACTCCATAGGACATTTATCTTGATTACCAAATTAAAAATCACACAAACTGTACTATACGGAAATTCTGAATTACTAAAATTAACGGGTATTTGTCTCAAGACCACTTTTAGCACATCGCAATATTTTCAATCACTAGAATCCATAGAACCGTGCTTTTTCTCACATCAGTAAACTTTACATTACTTCCAAACACAATACGTAACTAGGTATTTGTAAAAATCATTAAATTTAAAGGTAGTTGAAAACAACTATTGACAACATTTATTTCCCTTATGAGAAACGTAGTCTTGAATCAGTTTTACGAACGGAGAAAACTATATCCGAAACAGCTCGAACAGTTACAATATCGTAATTCGAACAATTGTCGGGTAGAACGTAAAAATAAGTGACTGTCATAAATAGCTACTTCGTAAACTTTGTTGTTACTGTTAACTTTTTCATTGTTAATCTCAAATGGTAAACTTTAAAGTTTTTTTTGACAATTTAAAACTAAAGTTTCGCTTTGTGAGAAAATGCTCGGGTCAAGAATCGTAATAAAATGGGTACGACTCACCAGATCACATTAGATTTCCACACACTCGCAAATCTTGCAGACGTTGGTGCCTTTTGTTGACTAATACGCCTGAAGCGCCGTTGCCGCCCCTGTCACCTTGTAGTGGCGCCTCCGTAGTGTGTCGTGAATTCGTGATGTAGTCCAAAACGACGAGTCTTCATTTGCTCGCGGCAGCAGATCAAATGGTGATATTTCTTGTGGCTTCAAATCGTACTTCTTGAAGGATTTTTCATTGTTTGTGACTATATTTCACGGTGCTGACTGTTGTGCAGTGCAAGTGCCTCTTTTATGTTCGGAGATCACAATTAATAGTGTTGCGGTCAAACTTTCTTCAGAGACTGCATTTAAACAAAACCGGCAGTGTTGGATATTCTGAATACATTAACGTAGGCTGGTAGGCTGTGCTGTAGTTGCTGGTCTTGCTTTGAAGGTAAGAAATTGTCTTCTTTTCTAGTAAAACCATTTTTGTTTTGTCACAATGATTCTACACGCAGTAAATGCATCCGTTCGGTTGATTATCATTGACTCACATGTCCACTGATGAGATCCAAGCATTTGCAAAGCATGTCTATTTCGCTGGACACAAAATCTCATAATTGCCTTTCACTGGATATTGACGAAGATGTGGAATGCCTCAAACACTGGAAATCATTCACATCCTGTGGGCGCTGATTACATCCCACTTCTGATGTAGGATCTTCACGCGTGAACTGACTGTCCGTCAGGTCAGGATGGGTTAGCTGCAGAATCCTGGCCGTTGAGGTATGTTGGTTAAAGAAGTGGATTCATGTCAGATCAAATCATTTATTCGTCTGATTCTTTTGGCCGCTTCGGTAAATGACATTCTGGTGAGAAGAAGGGCCGAAGAAACTCACCAGGTTCTCTTTTCAATCATCAGGCATTACAATAGTTGTTACAATATTATGGCGTAGATACTCAAGAGAGCAAATAGACAATTACGTTACACAATATGATTCTTTTCACTATTAATCGACAGAATTACAATTATCAAGTAGCAACTTTAACTACTGGCAGACGAACTGACAGAATCGTAAGACAAGTGTTGTCGCCACGACAGTCAGAAAGAGAATCGACACTCTTGTCCAACGATCCCGTCTACGTGCACGGCAACCGGACGTTACGTCACACGGCGTTCGCGCCATTTTAAATCTACTTAGTACTACAGTAGTCAATTGACGATCTTAGATTTCTTGAATTATCGCTGCTGTCCCCGACATATACATATATTATCTAAGAAATTTTTCACGCTCTCCTCGAATAATACGTTTTTTACAAAAATAAACACTAAATATGCACCATAGAAAGTATATACTAATCAGTTTTAATTTTTTTTCTTCAAGTATACACCTAAAATTGTTGTTACTGATCTAATAAGAGTAAATTATTGCGATATAATTATATTTTATGGTTGAAACATGCTCAAAACTAAAAATAAAGTACGATAATCTATAGGTTATAAAAAAAAGGGTGGTTGAGTTTTCAACACCGATGTGAACCATTTTTCTTCTATATTTCAGCTATAGGCTGCAGAATTACTCACTTGAGTCCTGTTATTCAGCCAAAAGCTGTTTTTTATGTCTTTGGTGGTTCTTCTGGATGTGTAATCAGCCAAAAGCAGTCTTAGATATCGCACGTGAACACTTACACAGCTATAAGCGTTCTAGTGAACTTCTAAACAGCCACTATACAGCTTGTATCAGTAGGCTGAATTAAAGCTGAATAACGGGGAAAAAATCAGCCCTAAGCAAGATTAACGTCTACATTTACTTCACTATAACGTTACGTAACGTTATAATGGTTCACACGTGGTATCTTAAAAAGCAACGTAATTGATATTCACGTGTGCTATCTTATACAGCAATTAGCATAATGTGCTCTGTTAAATTGCTCTTAAACAGCTAATAGTGTTTAAAGATGCTTAAAGCTGAATAAGGATGGAAATGTGTCCCTTTTCTACACCGTTATACAGGTTTGAGCTGTTTAATTGACACTAATTGCTATTATGCAGCTATAAGTTCACGGATGAACTGTTATAAGAGTCTATATCAGAGAAGAGCTGTTTAAAGACCCACGAGTGAATAGTTATACTGCTTCTGTGTTACTTGGGCGTGAGGTCTACAGCTCACAGAGCCACAAGTTAAAAGAAAGTAACCAAAAAACCACGACATCCGGGCAGACATACGTAAGCATTATTGCCCAATTATTATTATTGAGTCCAAGGACCTTACCTTGCCAACAGGTAACTGAAACATTTATAGTAAGCCGGTGGTTTTGTACTTACGAGCACGCACGCACCAACAAGTTTTTTTCCGTCTACGAGCAGCACGCACACATTGTCCTGACCAACCAGCGTTAAAGCAACCGGCTAGATGTGCTTCAGTTATTTTTTAGCGATGCTACGTCGGGCTATTTATTTTAAAGTCCTTGATTGAAGCGGAGACGCTTTACTTACTCAGTCTAAAAGAGCAGACTATTATTTATTTATTTATTTTTATTATATTTCCTTTCTGCAACAAAGTATTGATTAATCCAACAAGCGAACCAAGCAAGCTGTCCAAGTTCCAGGTAAATTAAATCTGATTATCCTGGCTAAACTTGGCGTCTGACAATAACATAGGAACGCTTTTAAGCCCCTGCATATTTTATACTGCGCCGACCGCCGCGCCCCCCTTGTTCGGTTTGACGGACAAGGGGGGAGGTATTTATAGATATTAGGGTTGTGTAATGTTAGACTGCATTTTCGTCTGCCTATTGCGGCAGATTTGTCCCATCTTAAAGGAGTGTAGTTCTTGTGTTTATTATCTATGTACGCGCCCCCCTTGTTCAGCTTGACGGGCAAGGCCTCACCCCTTCTCCGTCAAACCGAACAGGGTGTGTTCTTGTGATTATTATCCGCTTAGCCTATGCATGTATTATACTGCGCTGACCGCCGCAACCCCCTTCTTCGGTTTGATGCGTAATGTTAGATTGCATTTTCGTCTGCCTATTGCGGCAGATTTATGCCAATTTAAATAAGGGTAGTTCCTGTGGTTATTTTCTACTTAGACCCTACATATTAAACGTTTTACACGTGTAGTCTGTGGGTAAGATTTACGCTTAGAGCATATAACACCTTACGAGTACAGTACAACAACGTTTTGAGGATGCTGTTGAAATATTTGTAAATTTTTTATCTATTCGATAAAAACGGTTACAATGCAATACACCTTCTTCTTGAAATCAGTTTAGGAAATGAAATTTGTTGTTAATGGAGATAAACTTCGACACCAACTGACAGCACTTTATTTTTTAATTTTTATTAGCTTAGCGGCCAAAAGTTTTAGGAGTAGGTTTTATACAATCTAGGCATTTTTTGACACCTAGAATCAGCTGTTGTCGATAAATGCCGCCCCTTTGTTTACGCCGACACGATACTCTACACTCACACAAACAACGGTTTGATCAAAATTTTATTGGTTTTCAAATGGATTTATTTAGAATATTTCTTACTTTTTCGGTATTTTTTTCTTATTGGCGGAATCAGAAGGAAAAGTACTATCGAACTAATAATGTTTCAAATACAGAAAGTGATCACGGCCGGAGACAATCGCGACTGAAATTTGTATGAAAATTCTCTGAAACGTTCCTCCTTAACATTTAACTATGATTAAACAAAATTGTGACAGAGGTTTGTTTGACAAAAAACTTGTTATAATAAAATCAGTTGTTGTAATGCAGGTCATTTGCCTTTATACAAAACTTTTTTACCGTTCGATTATGATAAAGCGAAAATTGAAAAATAATATTCCTCGGGCAGGATTGGAACATGCGTCCCCAACGGCTCTCCTAATCGAATTCGCTTCATTTTTTATGCCATCCTGTAGGAGTATGATGCTACGATTTGTCGCGCAATAAATAAATGATAATGCATCCGGCACGTTCTTTTTTTTTTTTTATTATTTATTTATTATTATTGTTCTGACAAATAGTGTGTGAGAGTGCTTTATCATTTATTTATCGCGCGACATAGTGTAGCTTCATAAGCCTAAGAGGCACATAATTTTTAAATTTTCGCTTCTAATAAAATATTCATAAACCATTATGCCGTGTGCTTAGAGCTCGTGCCAGTTGTATGTCCTCCAATTGTAAAGTTATCCAGCTGTCCCCACTAGAAAGAACGTCTTTAATGTAATCCACCCTACGCGCGGGGGCAATTTTTAAACCCCTCAGTGAGATCAGTACACGCGAACAATAAGCGCCCCGAGCGATTTGTCCCCGTGACGTGTCAAAAGACACTGTCAACCGGTGATGTATGGCTTGGATGAGTCGGCTGAACACAAACTGGCGATTTGTTGGTACACGAAATGAATTTAAAGGCGGGTTATTCCAAAAAAGGATGGTTCTTAATTCGAATGTATGTTCGTTAAACGAGTACTCGAGGACAGCCGTCTTCGAGTACTCGCGTAACTACTACTAGTGGGACCTGAAAGGGCCTGAAATGTGTAGGTGCCTAGCCTGAAAAGGGTATATCTTCTAGTTAGTCCTATTAGGTCAAGATTTGGATTTACAAATCACTGTATAAGTATGGACATATTTACTTGTAGAATTGGTTCCTTTGAAATAGATTTTTTTTTGTATTATTTCAACCATCCACCCATTATAATAACGTTTTAAGTAAAGTTTTCTGTTTATGTCGATAGGGTATCTATTGTCCTGGCACATCAAAACAATAAATTTTGATGAAGTGTCAAAACGCTCAGAGAGTTTAAAGTTTATATAAAAAAGTGGTATGAGGACGAAGCTTGAATTCGGGACATTCAAATCCAGATTATGGGAAAATTTTTGTGTAGTGAACACATTTGTTCCTGAGTCAAAGATGTTTTCTATCTATACAGTATCAGGTATGTACAAATATATAGTCGTCTAGTAATTATAGTACAGATTTGCTTAGTTTGTTACTATTGTTAGTTTGGTACTAGATCGATTTGTGTAAGATGAAATGAAATACTTTATTGAGCGTGAGAGTTCAGGTATAACATAAAATACATGTACATACAAAATGTTATACATACAATACATGTTTCATCTAATTGATTTTTTATGAGGTACATAGATGTTCCTCAAATATTTATTTATTATTTTAATAAAACGCTCACAGTTGTCCATACCTTACCTTTAATTGATAGTCGTTTAAAAAATGAGAATGAATGCGTGAAAATAAGTGTAGGTAGGTACTTGGTTTTTCGCACATCATTTTAATACCTAGCGTGAAGTAATTTATCTTGACACGTCTTCTATTTGCCACCTTCCCAAGATCAATATTCTGATTGAATTTTATATTTGATTCGTCAACACGCAAAGTAACGTGCAGATAGATCATATTTGAATAGATAAATTGCACTTCAAATCTTTCGTGCGTAGGACGCCTATTGTATACGTCAAAATACAATATTTCTGTACAAATAAATCTTGAGCAGGTGCGAGGGGTGATTTCGCTGCCCTTGTCTATCATAGGCTGTATTAATGTGCGCTGAAAATAGATTTCTATAAGACACCAGTTTCAAACCGTGGTAGCTATTTGGTTCGAATCCTGGCGCGTTACCAATGAGTCCTACGGAACTTATGTACGAGGTATATTCTGATATACACTTTTTTTTAGCTTTTCGGTGAAGGAAATACATCGCGAGGAAACCTGCATATATCCGCAAAGAAATTCTAAGGTGTATGTGAAATCGCGAAAACAATATTCTTTCTCGCGGACAAAAAGGTCATAAACTTTTATTAAATCATCATCATCATCATGGTGGTCTTTTGGCAATCCACTCCTGGATGTAGGCCTCTTCACTCTTCTTCTATTCCTGGCGATCTTGTGCCCGATTCATCCAGTCCCATCCTCCGTGTCGTCGAAGCAAAAAAGAGTATATAAATCTAAACTAATTAATCTAAATACGGAATAAATACAAATGTCAATTATGTGAAGGGTACACGGAAAGAACATCTCTAGTCACCTAAGTAACTTTTTAAGTTATAGCTGTTTGAAAGTTAGTCATCCGGGACTCTATGTGACCAATGTCTCAACTTCATAGGTCCTAAGGTTTATAATAGAATCCCTCCAGACATAAAGCAAGCTCCCAGTTATGACTCATTTGTACTAGGACTGAAAGCCAAACCACTCACGGACAATGATTTAGGGTCATTTTCTATATAATTATTCATAGAAAATGACCCGAATTCATTGTCCGTGAGTGTAGTTCATTGCGAGCTCCACATTTTGAGATCAAAATCTCTTTTTCAAAAAAAGGTGACTAGTCATGTCTTTTCCGTGTACTCTTGATGTGTTTTAAGTGCAAGATATAAGATCGTTTACTATATGCACTTTGCTTGAGTGCACTATAATGTTATAAACTCGTGTAGCACCCGATCGCAGCGATTACCGCCCGCTCACTACTACTGATAACCGGATTACAGCCCCGATCGGTGATTGACAGCGTCGGGCCACAAAACCGGCGATTTGTACGACTCATATGTGGGGTATTATCTTATCACAGCACAGTGCTAAATTCGCAGACCTGGCTCTATAATTATATATAATCAAATCAATCAACACTTACAATCCTAATACTTATTATGCAGTGAGGTCTGAAGGACACGATGACTAATTATAACCATGGTACAAGAAAACCGAAATGTCACATACCCGTTAATGTTGCCATTGATTAACTCACCCATAATCAATAAATTATCGGCCCGCGAAATTATTTGTTTCTACATGTTTGACAAAAAGTGGCATAGTTCGGCTGAAAACGACATTTCGTACGAGCCTGATAGTGTCCTCGTACCTCGTACAGCAGGCCACAAATCTCGTATTTGTACGAGGTACCTCGTACGGTTGGCAACCTTGTCTAGTTTTCTCCTATTGCGAGCAGCACGCACACTTAGGTAGCCGGCTTATTAGACATGCTTCAGTTCTTTGTTAGCGAGGCTCTGTCCGGCTATTTATTTTAAGATCCTTGACCATGATTATATCATTAAGCTTGTGGCGAACAGCTGTTGGGGAGTACCGACCCCACGTACCTGAGTTTTCCTGGGAAACCCATGTTATAGTTATTTTATACTAGATACTAGATAGTTTACTATATGCACCATAATGCTGTGAAATCGCGTAGCACCCGATCGCAGCGATTACTGATAACCAGATTACGCCTCCGGTCGGTGATTGACAGCCGCGGGCCACAAAACTGGCGATTTGTATAATTCATATTTGGCATAGATAGGTGTTAATTTATGACTGCCCTGTAGCTGTCAACCTCACAAGTTTGTCAGCCCCCATGGCTGAGTCATTTTGAAAAAAATCCAAAACCTGAAACGACTAAAAAACATATAATTATCGAACCTGTCTGTCTGTTCGGCAGATGTCCGGACGTTCTCCTCTACAGGTCGCATTTCTCAACCGATTCTCGTGGAGTCCGTGTGCGACTTTGATAATTGTATAGTTTTTTGTTGTCGATTCAGTTCTTGTTTTTTTTTTTTTTCAAATTGGCAGAGCTTTGGGTCGGACGGAGTGCCGATGTCTACAGCTTACAGAGCCAATAGTTTACTATGTCTAACAGTGGCGTGGCGTCCATAGAACTCGATTCCCATCGGCTTGCCTAATATTGAGCAGTTCAGCACTTAATTCCAGTACTCTTAAAGAAAATTGAAGGCAAAGCTGCTCCAGCTTGCCCAAGGATTTCTTCAACGCCACGCCACTGATGTCTAAACGTCTTCACTTTTGCTTAAACTTTGCCGTCGCTGTTCGTATGGCCCCTCGTCGCAAGGATATCGGGCGCGATCAGCTGATTGCGCATTAGCATGTCAAGCGGGCGTGCCTCGCTAAATCTATCTGTAGCGCCTAATGGCTGTCGCGTGATTGAAATGGCTTACGTTTAGAATTACCACTTCCACGAAAACCACATTCAGAAAATTAATTCTCCAAAAATATTAGGAAAGTACCTATTGTATCTGTGGACGGTTTTACTTGTGGACACAAATATTCATTAAAAAAATAAACACCAGAAAGCAACGAATTAACGTAAGCGAGTAAAATGTTACTCCCTACAATAGTTAGTTAGTAAGAATATATTATTCAACGCTAATTATCTTATTCAGTTCTTCAAACCAATTTTCTTGCCTTTAACAGAAAATGATCAAAAAATTAAAATAGGGAGGCAATTTGACCATAAAAACCAATGACGTCATTTGTTCATATTTTCTACGAAAATGCTTGCTATTTGAGCGTTTTGACACTTCATAAAAGAAGCTCATTTGATCAGTCTGGAAACTAGACTATTAAAATTAAAAATTACTATTTAACTTAATTAAATAAATAGCTTATAATGGCATTAAAAATAACTCACAATAAACCTTAAGGATAAAACAGTTTCCCCATGTCTCTCCTGGGCTGTAGGGTGCCCAATAATTCTAAATTAAATACATCAGTTTGGAATAAAGTTATCCTGATGTTTGCAATGGTGTTCTTAATGTGGCCAGCCGTATTTTGCAATAGAAAAGCGTGACAAATTCAAAATACCTCATCATCACAATTTAAGAGCTTTGCTCTTGTCGGTAGAGTAGACGCCATTTTGTGCGGTTTTCAGCAATGCATTTTAGATCCTGGTACGAAACGACATTGAATTCTTTTAGCTGTTGCACAAAGTTTTTCCGAGGTCTGCCTCTCCCTCTTTCCTTGTTTTTTTCCTTTTAGGATTGTCTTAAAGAACATATCGTGTCGTACCAGGTGGCCTATCATTTTGCCACGTATATTCTCTATAGTCGTCATTATGTTCCTCTTCTCTCCCACAATTTGCAGCACTTCTTCATTTGTTTTTCGTTCCATCCAGCTTATACGCTCCATCCTCCTCCAGCACCACATTTCGAACGCCTCTATTATCCCAAAATACCAAACCAAATTATATTTGTGTTACGAGGAAACATAAGAAATATCTAGTATTTAATATCTGTACCAAAACGGCCACTAGGGGCTGCTAGTAAAAAGAAAAGCTCAAAGTTGTACATTTATTCAGCGCTTTAAGCTTCTGTATGCAACGCGCCATCGGCTATTTGCACTGTCTGTGCAGAAAGCTCGTGTTTTGCATCCAAATAGCTTAAAAGCTTATCGAACAAAATTTCTGGTTCTATTGGGATTTGGGTCACAGTTTCTATTTTATTTAATGGATATTGAAATGAGAATGATACGTGTTCATGGCGAAATATAATCAACATAAAACCGAGTAGGATGCCGAAATACGGTGTATTAAAATAAGTTTTTGTAGTTCTACTAGCGTTTTAATAGCTCTTACTTTCCTGGTCGCATTTTAGACTAAGTATTGCCATGAAGGCTCGGTCAGACAAAGCGGTAGCTTTGTGATATTTTCTAGAGGTACTCGTATATATTCTCAGAAAAGTGGAGTGAACAAGAACGCGGACGATGTCCTACTGGACGGACCAAGTGAAAACTATAACCGGTCATCGCCGCCTTGAGGTAAGCCGAAGACAGGAACGGATGGAAAGAAAGACTGAAAGGTCGTGTCCAGCTTGAAGGGACACGACCTTCAGCAATGAAAATAACGACGAAGGAGACTCGTATTCTACAAAATAAACGAAAATTGTAAAACGAGCCTACAGGGACTCTAGTCTAAGATCCGAGTATAGAAAGACCTTCACCGAACTGGTTAATGGATGAAAAGTATTTTATATTAAATTAAATATGTTTTGGGACGGGGGGGTTCACAGAATGAGCAGATTTTTGGTTTAGAGGCATTTTAGCACATAGCAAGAAGCCGCTCCGTATGTTCTTCACCTACGTGCGACATAGAGGTCCCAGCGAACCATCCCATGCGATAGAAGAGTGTTATGTGCTAAAATGCCCTTAAACCAAAAATCTGCTCATTCTGTGAACGGGAACCGGTGCCGACTTCATCCTAACTTTCTCATACTAACCGGTTGAGGTAAGTTTGCACCTCGTTTCCTTAACATCACATACCGACCAGGTGCAAATTTAACTTAATTTTTTAATTAATCATATTCATTTTTTAGGCAACCTACATGCAATATATTTTTTAACATATTTAATTTAATATAAAATACTTTTCATCCATTAACCAGTTCGGTGAAGGTTGTTCTATACTGGGATCCTCTACTACTCTGATAGTCAAAAGTAAGAGTGGGTAAAACGCTGGTAGGTGGGTCATTCTCAAAAAATGATGTCCGTAATTAGGGCTTTATAAAACAAAGTGTTAACTTAAATTTTTGTGTAACGAAAGTTAACCATATAAATTGTATGGTAAGTTTCGTTACACAAAGGAACAAAATTAAGACGTTGTTTAATAAAACCCTAACTACAGACATCTTTTTTCGAAAATGACCCAGGTACCATCGTGACAAAAACATAATACTTGTATTAAAATTATCATAGCTACCAATACTCGGTACTTTTAGGTATTTAAAAAAAGGTAACCAAAAAACACACGTGACTCGGGTCGTTCAGCCAATCAAAGTAACGTTTTGTATCTGTGGCACAATGCCACTGGCTGAACAACCCGTGTCACATGGTTTTTTGTTTACCTTTTTTTAAATACCTAAAAGTACAAAGTATAGATTTAAGGTGGTTCAAGTCGGTGGGTTTTCCATACAAATATAAAGAGAGTCGCTATTGGCTTCCACGGCATCGACTATGTTTAAAACAAGCTTTATTTTATAGTAGGGATGTTAACGATACCGATACCGATATCGATATATCGGTATCGCCGATTATATACAACTGATATTTGAAGAGCAAGAAAAGAATTTGATGTATGAAAAAAAAACTGCAAAAAGTAATTTCAATTACTGACTTAATTTATATATTGGTCTATTACCTTGTGCAATAATAATTACTATGTTAATTGTATATTTGGTTCATAATAAACAAAAAATTGTGTTGACAATTTATTTATTTTTACTTCACACCTTCAAGGCTGACTCTCTGTTAAATATAGTCAAGTTTTAGGATTAATAAGGACACACAAATAATAAATCTGAAGTTCATACTTCATTAGTTAGCTAAGATATCGGGATCGGTATCGCCGATAATTTACTACAAATATCGGTATCGGTATCGTATCGGCAAAATTGTGTATCGTTACATCCCTATTTTATAGCTTGATGTTTCTGCGTGAAATGACATGAGAAGTCCCAAAAAACCTCAGCGCCATCTATCAGAAGCATTTGAAACTACGTTTTTTTGCTAATATTATTATATATCTTTATGCTTTTCATTGATGTAATTTATATAAAGCACATTTCAAGCATAATGATGCCGTAGAAGCGAATAATGACCCTCTTTTAGTTTATATGGAAAACCGACTGACTCGAATCACCTTAATAAAAAAATATTATAAAAGTACTGGTAAAATCCAGATTACAGGCAGTTCCAAAAGGCGACTTACCGTACCAGTTCACACGTTCAAACGACGGAGTTTTAATAGTAGATTGTGTCACAAGGGAGCAAAATGATATATTTACGGCGAGGGCGTACATTGAGTCCTGAACGAAGCGAAGGATTCTACAATTGAATCCCGAGCGTAGCGAGGGATTCTAAAGTAGAATCCGGAGCGTAGTGAGGGATTCAAGTGTTAACGCCCGTGGTGAAAATAATTTTGCTACCTTGTGACACATACTGCTTTTCACACCGACTATGAGGAAAATTTAAATACAAACGCTACCAACCAAAATAACGAAATAAATAGTTAATCAAAGAGCATCACACATTTTTAATAAAATGAAATGTTAAATTGTTAAATTTATAGTCTCTTATTATTTTATAAAACGTTTATTATTTTTTACGGACGGGACGAATTTACCACTTCCATATTATATTTATGGCCCTAGCCTGCGGCTCGGACCGCAAACATCAGTGATCTGGGCCATTCCTTATTATACCGCCCTCTGTGTGTAATATATTAATAAAGCTGTCTATGGTATGGCATATTCTAAGTGGGTTCAAACTAAAAATACCATGTTGTCCTTGAACAGAAAAGTATCACTTTGATCCCTCTTATGAGGGATCAAAATACTTTTTTCTGAATAGGAGGTGTGAAAAGTAGGTTTATAGGTAGGTAGGTAGGTTATATACCCCAATGCACCCTATTGGGGTAAATCCCAGCACGGGGTAATTCTGAAAATTAAGGATTTCTTATAATGCACGCAACATATATTTACTTTAATACGCTAACACTGTACAAGGTACACTGATAGTGCTTCAACTAGTTATAAACCTCAAAAATATTGCATAGTTTACTGAAGATTCGTAATTTTCAAAACTACCCCACAGTCGAAATTACCCCAATGCACTATACTTAACAAATATTAAAAACAAATACAAGCGACTAAAGAACCTCCTTTTTGTATAGTTGGTTAAAAAGTATATTTGACCTAAACACACAGCCCCCGGCGAGCAAATAAGAAGTTACCATTAATCCCAAAATTACAAATCCGCCATGTTTGTTTAGGTGAGCTCGTTACAAAATCCGACCGAAACAGAGCATTTAAATTTCGCTTCATTTGAACTTTATGTTGATGTTAAATTTGTAATTTGTTTACGCAGCTTATGATCGCAAAATAAACGTTAATTGTGTTATTTGAAAACGTTAAAACCGAGGTTCGTAAATATTAGAACGCTGCGCTGATTGAGCGATGAATCGCTTGAAATAATAAAATAGATGTTTTTGATGGGTAAATATTAGCTAAAGCATCCCAAAAAACACATTTTGAAAAAAAATCTAACATATATCTAAGTAGCTTTATATCCTGTTCTTGAGAAATAATTCATTCCCTATACAAACTTCAATCCCCCATTTCACCCCTAAAGGGATGAAATGTGAGGCTGGTGTACACCAGGTAAGATCGGAGGCTACTCCACCTACAATTGACTTTTAAATTAATGTCAATTCCGGAACCCCTTACCTTTATCGAGATTTTAAGACGGGTTTTTAAAGCGGTGGTTTTGAGAATCACTTTTATTCTGTTAAGCTTATCAACGGCTTAATACAAACACAGCTACGCCAATCGTTCGAGTTAACCCAAAACCCCAATCTAAAACACCGTAGAGATGTGCCATGCTCGGAAAC
The DNA here is from genome assembly GCA_947034925.1 of Eudemis profundana. Classification (NCBI taxonomy): domain Eukaryota; kingdom Metazoa; phylum Arthropoda; class Insecta; order Lepidoptera; family Tortricidae; genus Eudemis; species Eudemis profundana. The sequence continues at coordinate 18,174,989 of OX344805.1, read as the reverse complement.
GTTCTCCGTTTTGTATGGAGCGAGAACGTTCTCGAGAACATTTCCCATTCAAAACTGAGAACGTTTCCGAGAATTCCCGAGAATGGCACAACTCTAAACCACCGTAAGAGTTGTTACTGGGAAGTGGTTCCGGACGGAGCGCAAACTAAATTGATCTTAACCGTCATAGTAATTCGGTTCATTTTTATTGGACGAGGCTAAGCTATTGCCGGCTACTCTCGACATTAACCCCTTCCAAATGTCTTAAAAACCCCTTCAAAACCCTAGGGTTCGGCTTAACTCGTTGCGGGGTTTAACCCGTTTATGAGTTAATTCAATCAGATGTTAACCAAAACAAACGATTAATAATCGAACGGCTTAAGCCAACAAACGGGTTTTCCGGTCCCTGAGTATAAATGGGTAAGGTAACTAATAGGAGAGTGACGTAGACACTGGAATATAGGACACACTTGTGCAGAGATATTGTATTGGACACAGTGATATTTTATTTCACAGGACACAGTGACATTTAAATTCTATTCAAAATTATAATGTAATGATCATCGGTGACATTAATATAGATTTACTAGTCAAATGTAATAATGCCAAAAATTTATTATATACACTAAAACAATTCGGTTTCAAACAATTAGTACAATTAGTAAATGTAGCTACAAGGATAACCGATGTATCAAAGACATGTATCGATCACGCTTATTCGAATATAGTTAAAGATAATATCAAAACTGTTTCTTGCTATGACATGAATCTATCCGACCATCTATGTGTAAATATATCGATCGTAAATAACCAATGTAAACCGATCTTAAATACTAATCATGTATTGAAGCGAGCATTTACTGTACAACAAAAATGTAACTTTACCCAATGCCTAGCTGAATATCAATGGGAAGGAATATTTAGTAAATCAACCTGTCCCAGTAAACTAACGGAAATTGTAATAAACGTTATTAAACATTACTTTGAAATATACTTTCCTATCAAGAAATATCCGATTAAAAACTCTGTAAGCTCGTGGGTTAACGAATACCTTAAGAAACTACGTAAAAACATTATTAACATCAAAAATAAGTTAGTAACATCACCGCTTGACAACGCTGAGTTACGCGCCGACCTGAAACGTCTGGAGGCGGAATACTGGGTTAAGTTAAGAGAGGTACGGAGAAATTTTATTAACAGCCTGATATCGAACAATAGTGGTGAGGATATGTGTAGAAGCGTATGGCGTGTAATTTCAGCGGAAACTTGCAAAACAAACAAATGCAAGAGCAGCGCGATGGATGTACTTGTGAGCAAGTCGGCGGGCGAATGCGCCGCGGCGCGCGCCGCCGCCGCCGCCGCGCAGCTAAACCGGTATTACATCGACACTGGAGTAAACAACGTAACACCCTGCGCGCCCACGGCGCTTGAGTTTCTCACACGATACCTACCGGGCGCATCCGCGCCATACATTTTTGATCCATTTTCCCTAGATGAAATGATAACAGTTCGCACTAAAATTAAACGAAAAAAGTCCAAAGACATAAATGATATGTCAACGTATATCATAGATTGCTTGCCACCAGTTGTCATCTCGCTCTTCCTTTTATTATTTAATAAATGCGTACATGCAGGTGTCTATCCTGACATTCTAAAATTAATTAAAGTCCAACCTATATACAAAGGGAAAGGCGAATTGCACCTACCCAAGAGTTATCGTCCGATATCACTCATACCGGTAATTTCTAAAATATTCGAACGTTTAATAAGTAATAGAATAATGAAACATATAACATCTAATAACTTACTAAACTGTCAACAATATGCTTACCAGTCCGGACGGTCTACCACGGACGCGGTGCGTGACGTAGTGGCGCGCGTGACGTCACACCTGGAGGGCGGGCGACAGGTTGCCGCGGTTTTTTGCGACCTGTCGCGCGCCTTCGAGATGATCGACCACAATCTCCTTCTCGCCAAACTGTCCCGCTACGGGTTCACAGGTGATTTTCATCGCACCATTGCCTCGTTTTTAAGCAACCGCAGACAGGCAACTTACGTCCTAGATACAAAATCCGAACTCGAACCTATAGGCAGCTGCGCGGTTCCGCAGGGGTCCGTTATGGGAAACAACCTGTTTCTCATCTTAGTGAATGACATTACAATCGCCTGTAACGAGCCCGAGTACGTAATGTTCGCCGACGACACATGTATCATAGTCAATGCCGATAACGTAGAAAACTTAAAGTCAAAACTATGCCTAATAATGAGTCATATATCAAAGTGGTTCTCTGCAAACGGGATGCCTCGGCTTCATAATTGACCGCGGACTGACTTGGTCCCCACACATTGACTATGTATGCGACAAACTGTCTTCGGCGTGTTACGCGCTATCCAGGCTCGCCCCGACGTTATCAACTAGCAATTTAAGGAAAGCCTACTTCGGTTATTTTCATTCAATCCTCATACAAGGGGTAGATTTGTGGGCGACATCCGCCAGCCGAGACAAGTTGTTCAGGATGCAAAAACGGGCCTTAAGAATCCTAGATCGGAAACCGATGGATCATCCGGCTCGTGACATATTTAAAAAACAGAATATATTAACGCTGCCGTGTATATATATCCAAACAGCTTGTGAATATGTCAGAGTTAATCTCCATAAGTACCAAACTTACGGCCAACTGAACCCGAGAACGTCGCGCCGGCCGCACCTGCTAGTACCGCCGCGACGGCGGCTGGTAAAAGCGCGCGCGGAACTCAGCGTTGTCGGCCCTAACATTTATAACTGTGTCCCTTCAGACATTAAAAATGCAAAAAGTAACGCCATATTCTCAAAGAAACTTACAGCACTGCTATTAAGTCTTGCTTGCTATGACGTTAATGAGTTTCTACAAAGGGATCGTTGACCCAATCATTATGTGAACTTGTGTAACATTGTACTATTGTTGTTATAATATCGAATAATGTAATAATGAATGTCATGTAACGTAATATAATGTAATGTAATATAATATAATGTAATCCCAATAATACCTATCTATTTGACATGTAATTGATGTGTACAATTATAAATAAAGAATCTGAATCTGAATCTGAATCTGATAATAGTACAATCAGGACAGTGACTTAGTATAAGCGATCCAAAACCATCGCTACACCTGTCTACAATAGGCTAGTTTCCTGTAGTAAACATAAATTATTTACCTATAGTTATCAATTTCAAATACATATGATCACTAATTTTCTTGCCTTTAACGACATTAAAATAATAAAAATGGATATAAAAATTTCACCATAAGAACCAGTGACGTCATTTGTTCGTATTCTTCATGAAACTGCACATTTGTAAACGTTTTGATAAGTATTTCATTCAAATACGCTGATTTAATCTATTAAGAAGACCTATTTCAGTTTTTTTTTCTTGAGAATCGTTATTATTTATTATATAAGACACTTTGTGTACTTTTTCATACAATGATATTTATACTAAAAGGTTTTAAAAATTACTATTGTTAACACTCCCACGATTGTGGGAATCAGCAGTACAATAGGCAACGGGCTCGTCTATGGCTGCCTTTCCACCAGAGATGTGCTACGTTAATAACTCCTTTTCCACATATACATATAAAACAGTTTCAGCCTAAACCACTGCAGATAACAAGATGAAATTTGAGACACATGTTTGTCCTTTGGCACAGAATAACTCAATCTGTACTACGTACTAAGTCTCTTTCTAACAAAACTGACGTTCAGGCCCACCGGACGGACCGCACCCACTCCGACTGTCTCTCTCTATCGCATAACGCGTACTCTTTCCGATCGCTGGCTCAGCCACTCCGAAGAGGCAAAATTTGGTACTAGTAGCCACGCGGCGAAATCGCGAAGTGAGCCACTCCTGTCTTTAGGGAATATATATACAGGTGCACTTAGAAATGGTTTTTCAAAATTCAACATCTAAGAGTGTGAAAGAAAAAACTTGGAAATTCGTAAACTGGACCGCAACTAGACAATGAATAAACAGAACAACGCAGTAACGAAGTTAAAGTTCTGTTTAATCTATCGTCACTGTGTACCTCATACAAAAAATGTACACAGCATTTTTGAGTGTCTTTACCTGCGAGCCCGGACAAACATAGTATCCCATACCACAAAAGGACGAGTTTCAATGCAAAAAGTATTCCCTTTATATCCTTATATATGGCTGGGAGTATAACCCAGTCCTAAACAAATGCTGACTATCCTAGTACAATGTCCGCTTATTGCATTAAAGTGGACAAACATGGACGAGGGTCCGGCAAATATTGCGACTCCTGGCACAGTATAACCAGTAGTCTAACTCCAGGCGTTTAGGACAATTGCGGTTCCATTTATTTCCAGATAACAAGCCAAATCCATAGCATTTGTTATTAAATAAATAAAAATTGTTTATTTCAGACCATTTGATTTAAAAATCACTTCTTTTATTTACAATGTTAGTACAGTAGTACAATAAATAAGAATCATCAAAAATCATAACTTTGATAAATAATATTTAAAACAGAATTAAAATTATCATAAAGAGTAAAACTAAAATTGCAATTTTATAAAAAAAAGAATTGTCAAATTAAAGTTAAAAAATACACAAATGCGATCTTATACATAAAGAAGATGTGTTTGGTGCTATGATATGATCCGAAGAATTCGTTTTCTATGTGTATGCCATATTTAGCCGCGACACACATACATGAAATGCCAGTTTTAAGAAGAAACAGGAGGGCAGTTTTTCTATACAAACGTAGTCCCCTGTTTCCTCCCTGGATAATGCCAGTAGAGCAAAAATTTTTTGTCCAAAAATCTATCGCTACTATTGATATGTTTCTATGTTTTCCTTTTTACGATAAATTGATTCTCAAAAGAGAGATTAACCTTCAAAACCCTAAAAAAATTGCCAGATTTTCCGCTGTGTTCACACATCCAGAAAACAAATTTGACTAGATTATTAAAAAAAAAGAAAACATAGGAACATGGCCAAAGCCTTTCTTTAATGTTTAATGAAAAAATTAGTTAAATAGGTTAAGTTTTGGGGAAGAAATCAGGGGACTACGAAACGTTGTTTTCATGAAATTTTAAAAGGTATTTTCGGTCCAAGCTGCAGTTGTCTCTATCGCGCTCTGCGGGGGAGAGGCGGGCAGTGGGGGACAGCGACACATTTTACATATACCTAATTTTGAATTCTCTCGACCTTACTGTTTCCTCTTAAGCATGCGTGCGCGGCGCTTTTCCACGCAGACATTCAAGTAGCGACGTATCTTTCAATGAAGTTAAACTACTGGTTATATTGTGTGGGTGGGATCCGGAATCGCGTTTTATTAGCGGAAAGGTCTGTTCCTTTGACGTTAATATAGCCTGTTATAGGGTTCAGTAGACTATGGCTGAGTTTGTTGTTCGTGTATTTAGTTGTTAGCATCAACTCTAACGCTTAAATACACGAACACTTATGAGGCAAACATTGTTCTCATTGTTCCCGTTATCGCGTCACATGGTTTAGTAGAATCTAAGTTTTACATAATTTTGTTCCAGTTAAATGGCAAATATTACTCTGATATAATTATGTTTCCTGATTTATATCTGTTTCCCATTTCTTCTTACTCAGGATACTTATTTTTCCAGCTAGGATGAGGAAAACGCGTTTATAACTTTTCCGTCCACAAAGTTGCGTGCAATTATAGTCTATACATTTATTAAAATCGTAGCAAGACTGCATTTGTGGTTTTTGTTCCCGAAAACGAACTGGGGAGTGTTAAAATTAGAACTGAAGAAAAAACTGTAGCGGAAAATGAAATTCACACGTCAGTACGCTTAGTAACGATAATGCGACATATCCAAAAATTAAGACTTCTAAAACTTAATACTAATAATTTTCATAAATAATTTTAGACTCGTACATAATAAACATTAAGTTGGTTATCAATACCACTTGATCCATAATAGGGCATCCAATAAAATAAAATTCGGTATTGAGACTCAAAACCGGAATTCCGGTTTCGGTTTCGGTATTGACGATTTATGAAAAAAAATCGATTTCATGGAAAATAATTTTAACTATCGTTTCACTTGTACAAAAAAAACCGTAACAGACTTTTGGTATTATGTATGCGAAATCACAGTAATAATCAGCCTTAAGATCGAACGAAACACCATCAATCAAATAAATGCAGCAACTTAAATACGTAAAAAAAGAACTTATGTACGTATAAGGTTTTATTATTGGCCAATGTTTAGAAAGGTATTGGTATTCTAAATTACCATGTTATGTATAAGTATAACATGAAAGTTTTTTTTGTAATAAAGTATTACAGTGCTGTAAATGCGACTTTTTAAGATACTGTCACCCTGTATCCCGCCCGGTTATATTTGAGGATACAGTGTGAACATAATTGTGGAAAGATGAAATAACTGGTCAAGAGGATGTCGGACCATGCTCAGTGTAGGGTTCCATAGCCGTATCTATAAGGAAATGTGCTACAGATAAAAATAAAGCTAAAAATAAACAACTGGCAAAAGGTCTTAAATGCCGTGTAAATCAATGGCACTTAAAACCTTTTGGTTTAGAAGTTTTTCGGCAATAACTTCAAAACGGTTTATTCCTTACTATTCAAAATAATTTTCGTTGAATGCATTTATTAAGCGTTACCTTCCTGATTTTTTTCATATTTTTTGGATTTACGGTTTAAAAGTTAAAGGGGGGGGGACACAATTTATGCAACTTTCGGAGCAATTATTTCCGAAAGTAGTCACTTAATCAAAAAATAGTACATAAAAGCCTTATAATGTTTTTAAAAGAACTATCGAATTATGTACCTCACGTTGATGTTTGCTGAAAAAAAAAAAATTTTAGCTTCTGTTACATGTATGGAAGGCCCCCCCTAGATCTTTTTATTTTTATTATTTAACTACCAAACTTAGTAGCGGCATCTACAAGACATCTATATTCCAAATTTCATTAGTATACGTCTTGTAGTTTTTGAGTAAAATGCCTGTGACATACGGACGGACGGACGGACGGACGGACGGACGGACGGACGGACATGACGAAACTATAAGGGTTCCTTTTTAGCCATTTTGGCTACGGAACCCTAAAAAACTATGAACTCACCTTTCAAATAAAAAAAACAAACAATATTAAGTAGTGCTACGTACAGGACCCTTCAGTAGTTCAGGCTAACAAAAGGAGAATAAGGAAAGTCAGTTAGTGTATGACAAATTTATTTTTATTTTTCACTCGCTTGCGGCCTCACAGTACAAATTCAGCGTTTCCTTAGCACTACCTATTGTGCTCAGTTGGTAGAGCGGGGTCTTAAAGCCTAGGTTCTTCTAGTAGTGAGGTCACAGGCTAGTATAAATGTTAGTGCCTAAAGTTACACTGCCATCAGTTAAATTTAAACTAATCTCCTAACAATGACTTAATAAATTTTAACGTCACCAACCTCGAGACTGCAGACTCTCATCGACACACCTTCTTACAGGATTTCTGATGCTGGCAACAGCAACAGCAGGCTCCGGATGTTAGTGACCCGTAGTGTGCATGAAGACTATTCCGACGAGAGCGCTACAGCCCATGGGATTTATAGGTGAGGTGTGAATTAATACAAAACCATGTTCCTTTTGAAATATCACGAAATTAGAAATTGAATTTGAATTTAGAAAATTAGAAATTAGAAAATTTAGAAAAAGTTAGGAAAAGAACTAGAAAACCCATCTTCAGCTGGAATAGAACAAATTGCTTACATTAGTATGCTAAAGTATGTGTTTTTTTTTCCACAGCTTAGAAGAAGACTGAAATGATGGTTATTCTCACCAGACAGAAGAGTTATATCCTCATAGCTCTGCGAAGCCCGCCACCCTTCATGAAGATGCCCCCGGAGGGCTAACTGTAACAAGACCTTTCAGTGAATGGGGTGCCTCAATAGCCAGATGAGTTAACCTTAAAGAAATGCTACTCACAATTACTTCATGATGAAAATTAGGACTGCCTCAGCCGCGCCATATTTGTAGCCACCAAGGAGAACACAAGCATCAGGAGTTGCTCCCTTCACGGCCCAGATGCAAAAAGCTTTTGAAGAGCTCCAGCCAGTATAGCTAGACCTCCTCTCTTTCAAAGATCATTTCCAACCAAATTGTGTTTCCACTAAGGACCTCAATTTCTCCCTAATTGATTTGGAAATCTAAAGAATTTCAATCCTATTAATTAAGAAATAACATTTACTGATCAGAATATTTAACTATATTTACTTGTCCATTATATTCAAATTAGTTTATATTTTTATACTTTTAATATCTTATTATAATAAATGTTATTCCCCAATTTGCATTACAAATTTACCCTATAAATCTATTTATATGACATATAGCAACATCAGTATGTTGTATGTCAAGAATCTCTCAAATATGACACTAGACAGTTGTAGCAATGTTGCTAGACGAAAATAATTCTAACGAAGCTGTTCGAGACAGTTGTAAAACCTTTCTCTTGAACATAAAATTAAATTTGTCATATTTAAACCTACAATTAAATGCAAAAAACACAACGTGACAATACGGTACCGTTTATTGCTTTAGACAGGGTATATTAAAATAAAATTTGCACCACACAACCAACTCGGAGCCTAGCCCGATTTATGAATCGTAAATTATACAATAGACAGCGACAGAGAAACGCTCTCAGCCGGCTGTATTTATATTTATAGCCGCCATTAATACCTGTTTATTTCTGGGTGGAATCAGTCTATCGAGCGATGCTATGAAGCCTACTACTGGGGCCGAAGTAAGATCCCAAGTCAAAAATGAATAGATGTAGCCAGTGCCGTAAATAGCCTTTTCTGCGCCCTGTGCGAGCTTCTATAACTGCGCCCTTGTTAGGGTTCCGTACCAAAATGGTAAAAAAGGAACCCTTATGGTGCGACTCTGTCTGTCTGTCTGTCTGTCTGTCTGTCCGTCTGTCACAGCCAGATATCTCAGGAACTACTGCTGCTATCGATTTGAAATTTGGAATAGTGTTAAAAGTAGCTAATCTGAGATTATTGGACATAAAAAAAATCTTATACCTTTTTTACTTTTTTTTTAAAGTGCTCCGTAATGGGATTTTGAAAATTGAAAGTAGGGCTAATATATCAAGTGGGGTATCAAATAAAAGAACTTAATTTGTAGATTAAAACAATATTTTTGTATTTTTTTTTAAATAAGTAGTTTTTGATTTATGGCGTAAAATGTTAAAAAAAATACCATTCCCCCCTATTATCTTCGAAGTTACTGAACAGAAAAATCTATAATAATTACCAATTAATAATGTTGTCCTAAATATTACAGGAAAAATATAACGGTTTTCCTAACTTGCACGCTTTTTGAGAAATTTGCAAAAATCATAACACATACTTATTTGCTCCTACTAAACTAATCACCATACAGTTTTTCTTGAACTATTCATGTATCTATTAGGATTATTATTATTATTAGGAGGACCGTTATATTTTCTCTTCCTAACTTGCATATTTTTTTAGAAATTTACAAATTTCTTAAAATATTAATTTACTTCTACCCTCCCTACTAAAGCCATCTAGCGGAGAGTAGCAAAACTAAGCGATGGCCTATTTTTTCAGATTACATAAAAAATGTCTATGAAATACAATGATCACTCATCAGGAATCGGGAAAAAACATAAAGTAACAATAATTATTAAAAACTCTATAATAGGAGTTTGTTAGGAAATCTGACACTAGTAAATACCATAAAAATAAAATACCACTAGCGCCATCTAGGGACACAAATCTAAAATAAGGTAGTTTGTGGCAGCAATATTAATTTAATACACAAAAGTGTGCTTCAAAACATGATTCCTTCATAAAAAATGATACATGAGAACTAAATTAGTTGACAAACAATTATTGTTTGTTATTGGCTGATTGAAATAATAAAACGTTTAAATTACAACTAAAATTTACGCGCTATTTAGTATCAATAGATGTCGCTGTAGCATACGCTGCATCGCGCTGTTAAGATTTTTCCTGGTTTAATAGGACTAAGGTGGGTTTAAGGCAGGGTTGCGTTGCTGTTTGTCGTATGGTTGGTCTACATATGAGTTTTTACGGAACCCTCGGTGCGCGAGTCCGACTCGCACTTGACCGGTTTTTTTTTACCTAGGGTCCTACCTGGTACCTGGCTATTCTTGCGCCCCCAGAGTCTACGCCCTGTGCCTGGGCACCGGTGGCACCGCCCTATTTACGGCACTGGATTTAGCATAGAACATGGTTTATCGTTAAAATTATTCGAGACGGTCGGTTATTGCCTACAAACAAAAAGAGAGTCAGTATTCGCTTCCGCAGCATCAAATGTCTAAAACATAGGTTCCCAAAATGGTCCCTACCGCCCCCCAGTGCGCGCTGAGGATGCCCTGGGGGGCGGTAGAGGCCTTGGAAGAAAAGGAGGGCGCTGTCGCTTTTGAATATAAAAACTTCAATCACAATATCAACTACGGTACAAATAGATTATACGTACTCAAAACAAGACACATTTCAACCATGATTGATGTCGAAGAAGCGAACGATGACCCTCTTTTGGTTTGTAAGGAGAATTGGCCGACTGCCTGCTGCAAAAAAAAACATCTCTCAGGATTATCATTAAGTATCATCTCCCAAGAATCCCAAGATAGACATTTCAGTTTGATGTACCTACGAGCAATATGTGAAACGAACACAAATATAAAAATATTTTTACTAAAAAAAACCCGACCGCGGTGCACTTTAAAAGTGCATAAAATCCGCCATTTTGTTTATTTTAACGAAATTCATACCCAGTGACACTCGCGCCATCAAGACGAATCCAATGATGTATCATTTATCAAAATCGGTTGTGCCGTTGATTAGCTACGAGCGGACACAGGAACGGACATACATACATACAGGTCAAATACATTACCCTCCTTTTGGGCTTCGCCGCAGTCGGGTAAAAACGGTAAATCTTACTTATATATTTTTATCTAATGCCACATTTAATTCTCTCACTCAACCAATCAAGTCTATCCACTCTCGTCTATTTTCCAGTCCAATTCTTCATGCTTTACCTCTGAATAAACCAAGAGAGGAAAGAGAAAAGGAAATAATAAATATCATTCAAAGGTAAAAGCATTTTTATGTTGTGTACACGATAGTTATAGAAATCTAAAGCGTGGCACAGATTAAAAATTTCAAGCTAGTTCACTCACGGAGACTACATATCCTGGAACAAACTAAGCGAGTGCATTTTGAGCCTCCTCCTTGCATAGGTTTCCGCATTACTGAGGGTCGTGGTCATTTCTTCGGACCAGTTTATCTCGGATGATGTTCCGCCATCTCATTCTATCTGGAGTGGAGTGTAGAACATCGTGTACCGTAGTGTCGAGCGTAGTGCGTATCTGATCCGTCCAACGAGTGGGACTCCTGCCTCTTGGCCGCTTGCCTTCGACCTTTCCAGTGACCGTCGACTTTTCCAGGTTGTCGCTATCCTTCCTGGCAATATGACCATATTAGAGTACCGTAGACAAATAGTAGATATTCACGTTCGGATCTTCAGTTCGGCTAATATCAATGCATTAGTGTGGTGTTCTGTCCACGATATACAACAAACGTAGCATTTTCGGCCAGCACCACATCTCGAATGCATAGATACGGTCGCAATCGGCTTTCTTAAGGGTCCATGTCTCTGCACCGTATATAAATATGGAGAATATTAGCGTGCGTACTAGATTGCTCTGGTTGTATACCTACCTAGGATAATAAAAATAATGCAGTGGTTGATCTTCGCAAAGCGTGCGCTGTGGCGCCGTGACAGAGGAAACAATGAATTGTAGCGCCACTTGAAGCTATCTCTGCGTTTCAAGTATGTCCTTATAAAGGGATTCCGTAAATGTATTTGTCTCGTAAAATGTTTGCTTTTGATGAGCTGAGATTTATAAACTAGCTCGATTTCAGTTTATTGAAGTTTACCTACGGCAGTGGTTCCTAACCTTTATTGCCACATCACCCACAGGCCTCCTCTAGATTTGTATCATTAGCCCTCTAAAAAATAGGTAATACAGACTATATGAAAGTACTCAAAGAAAAACGACTTAATATGAGTATTACCCCTAAAGGGGTTATTACCCCAGGTTCGGAACCACTGACCTACGGGTAATCACTACATAGTATAAAACAATGTCGCTTTCTCTGTCCCTATTCCCTATATCCCTATGTATGCTTAAATCTACAAAACTACGCAATTTTGATGCGGTTTTTTTTAATAGATAGAGTGATTCAAGAGGAAGGTTTATATGTATAATACATGCATTTAGTATCAGCATTGCACCCGTGCGAAGCCGGGGCGGGTCGCTAGTAAAATTATAAATTGCTACTCGGGGTTATGATTCCAAGAAAAAAATTAACAGCACCAAGTGCGATTACGATCATTAAGTGAAGAACGCCATCTTTGGGACGATTCACGGACTATGTTAACTTGATACCTTATAGTTAACAAACACCTAACTACATTGGCTCTGTGTGCCAAAGAGAATCTAGGCCTCTGATACAAGAGAACCTAGTCTACCCTATTTTGCGTCAAATCAAGTTACTTGCATGTAATTTTTATGTCGATAGACTCTTACAACATTACGCATTATTGAGACGCATAACACTGTAAGTCCTATTGTTTTCCATACTTACTTAGTGTTATGCTTCTCAGGTATGGATTACAGCTTACCATAAAAGGAAAATATCTTCTTTTTTTAAGTTTAAACAAGTCAACCTTTAGAATAAAAAAAACATAAAAAATCCGTGGGACTAAGATTGTTTTGGGGAGTTGACTAGATAGCAAATGACCTCTCATATCCGCCATTTTACGAGTATTTTGGGAAACGATGTACACTTCCCCACCGCTGGATAAAGGCCTTCGTTTCCACTTTTTCTAATTCCTTGCTTTACCAAAGAATAAGGTAGTACAGGTCGATTCACAAGGGCTGGCGCGGATTTTGTATGCAGCCAGTGCTTATTTCATACTAAATCCGCGCCAGCTTTTATGAATCGACCGATTGTACTACGAACACAAGTCTTTCTCTCTCTCTCTCTCTAACAATACTGTCGTTCGGGTCCGACCATCGGACGAAACGAACCGGATCCGACCGTGTCTCTCTATTAGGCACATATCGCGTTCTCTTTCTGGTCACTCGCTAAGGCACGCGGCGTGAGCCACTCCTGGCTTTACCAGGACTAGGGCATGCGAACCGGTATTTTTGTATGGCTAATTTTTTATTATGTTATAAGGGGCAAACGAGCAGACGAGCTGCCTGATGGAAAGCAGTCAACGTCGCCCATGGATATCTGCAACACCAGGATGGGACCGAGCGCGACGACAGCGCCACGTGATAGGCGGCCATTATGGACAATATTGTCACCGCTGTCAAACAAGAAGTAAGTAAATATTGTGAAAAATATTAATGAAATCTTGTGTTATTTTACTATATTACACAATTTTGGACAATGGTAGTCAGTAACATTATTGCCAATAATATTAAAATTGTTGTTTTCAGTGAGAAAAGTCAGCGACAAAAATGTCAATTTTAGCAGTAGCGAGCGCTGTGATCGTTTAGGCTACCCCCTCCACCCGCTTTGCACTCTGCCAATACGTTGCCGATCTTTGAGAGCCCTGTTTACTCGTTTCTTGAAGTACCCCTCATAGCGCGCTGGGAATACCGGTATCTCGGTATTGGCCCATACAAGTAATACCGACATTGCATGTACCACTACCACTCCTAACCAGCACTGACTCACTCCGTGATTCCGTTTCGCGGTAATTATTATTAAATCTCGCTACTCTAGGGTGGAAAAAAGAGCATGAGTTATGTGATAGAGAGAGACGGTCGTATGCGGGTCAGCTCCGTCTGGTCATCCGACGCGAACGGGAGTCTTGTTTGGGAGAGAGGCTTCTGTACGTAGTGTAGTATCCCAGTCTTCAACCAGGACTGTATATATGTGTGCTTTACTATATGTACCTAACTTAGCTCGACAGCACACCACCATTCTCTGCAACGGTCGGGTGTCGACTCCCCCACTCCGCTGATTGTGACGTATATGCACGAGATAAGGATAGCAACATTACGCGTAGTACTAATTCTTATTCTGTGGCTTTACTCCTATCTGACCTATCCGTAATTAAGACGTGTTCTAAGTTCATGTACAATCAAAACGAAAATCTGAACTCACTAATGAAATTTATATGCACTATTGAAATTATTCAATAGTTTTTCTTTTTTACCGCTACCACAGATTACTCAAACATAGAGTGAAGTATTGAAAACTATTTATATAAATACTACAAAAGTCGTAAAGTAAATTAAATTCCTTATTTACGATTACCCAATCTCCCGGGTGATTAAAATCGAGTAATGCAACAAAACGCCAGTAAAATAAACGACTTTTGATATTATTTGATAAATTTTCTCGTTCAAGATGAATAATATTACTCGTAAGAAGAAATATTTCTAGATTTTTTTATTATTTCAAGGTGAATCAGGTTGCTCGGTGTCTCATACAAACATAAAAAGAGTTAAGTATCTATGTTACGGTAGTTCTAATAGCGTTTCAACCGCTCTCACTTTCCTGGTAGAATTATGAAGCATTTCCCCGTAGACTCGGATGACTATTTTAGGCTATTTTGTAGAATACCAGTACCTGTAGAAAATAACAGAAAATGGTAAACCGAGCCTACAGGAAAATAGTCAAAAATTCTACCAGGAAAGTGAGAGCGGGTGAAACGCTATTAGAATTGCCCGTTAACGATATCACCTGAAATGCATTTTATGTTATATCTTTAGAGAACTCCCATAAAGCCAAAAGAAATAGTAGTTAAATCTTTAGTTTCGAATGATGGCACTAGAGCTTCCAATCCCGGGATTTTTTGTATAGCTAATACCGGGATCTCGACATTGGCCATACAAAACATCCCGGGGTGGAAACCCTACATGGCACAAATCTAAACGGCCGATTACATGTTTATTTTCATCACACTTGCTATTTCTGTAACATTAATTAAATGTTTAAATAAAATGTTTCAATAGTGTATTTCAGTATTTTGCAATTATAAAATCAACCGTTTTAGGTCTGTACCGCTATGGTTTCCGAACGTTGTGCATTGTCTATGGATATGTCACTAATGTCACTGTCAGTTTTACAATTTTATTTAGGTTAAGTAAGGTTAATTTTAATTAGATTTCCTCACAAGTGTGATGAAAAACATTGTGTGTGCCACGGGCGGTAAAGGAATTACAAACTCGTGTTATTAAAGCCCTCGGCTTCGCCTCGGCCTTGTAACAAACACTCGTTTGTAATTCCTTACCTACCGCCCTTGATACACAATTTACTATTCTGTGTCCATGGGACTTCTCATGTCGTTTCGCGTAAAGACAATGTTTTGACTAACACTGATGTCGTTACCACAGAGTATTAACCCTCTATATTTGTATAAGAACCGAGCGACTCTAATCACCTTAAGTGCTTTACAGTGGCGTGGCGTAAAAGACATCCTTGGGCAAGCCGGTCCAGATTTGGCTTACATTTTCCTTGAAAGCTGTAGAATAAGGTGCTGAATTGCCTGATATTAAACCGGTAGGAATAGTGATATTTAGACGCCACGCTACTACTGGTGCCTTATCACTCTTGCGCACAGCCGCACATGGAACTTGCAGCGAGTTTGCCGCGAGCGACATTTGTATGGAACTTACTCGCCCGCAAATCGCAAGTGTTGTTAATTGTCACATAATAGTACATTACTACAGAGGCCGGGAATTGAGGCGTTGCCGGCCGAGTACATATAGATGGCCGAGCGAACGCGAGGCCAGATAGTTAAGAGGCTGGCAAACCCATTTCACGGCGTATAGTATAGTGCTTTTCTCAAATATGCAATGAAATAAATTAAAAACACTCCAAAAATCAAACTTTATTTTCTAGAGACACTAAAAGTAAAGTAGAAAAAAAATAGAATTACAGAATGAAAAATTTTCAATTTCCTTTCCAAAAACTGTTTCAGTATACATTTTTACCGCGAATATTTAGTTGAAATATTTTAAATGTGTATTCTTGTAGTTAAGTTTGCAATTTAAAATTATTGTAAATTGTTTATGTGTTATTTGTTATGTTCATGACGATTTTATATAAATAAAACTGCAAAATATAGCAAAAATCGTTTATTGTTTTTTTTAATGGCTGAACGCGTGATGCGTGATGGAATGGAAATTTAAAAAAAAACACAATATTCAATTATATTGTATGAAATTCCATTATATGCCAGGTGTCAAGTCGCAACGGAAACTATGTACTTTGCGGCCTATTATTAGGCACGTAATGTCAACATTTCATTGCATGTTTGAGAAATAGTACATTACACAACTAAGGTGGTAAAACAAAGGAAGGCCGAGATCGCAGATGTTTGCGGCCTTTCTTTGTTACCTCCTGTGTTGTGTACATCATTGTATGTCTACCAGTGGCGTGGCGTAGAAGAAATCCTTGGGCAAGCCGGAGCAGCTTTGGATTTAATTTTCTTTAAGAGCACTAGACTTAAGTGCTGAACTGGCTACTATTAGGCAAGCCGATGAGAATCGAGTTCTATGGACGCCACGCCACTGATGTCTACACTTGGTCAGAAAACCGCTTTTTCCGTATCTACGGTGTAGCGTGCGGTAATAGCCACTTTATGGCCAGGTATGGCATAATAGTACATTACACAACTAGGGTGGTAATACAAAGAGGGGCCGAGATCGCAGAAGTTTGCGGCCCGAGCTGCAAGCGAGGGACGTAAATATGCGATCGAGGGCCTTCTTTATTACCTCCCGTGCTGTGTACATCATTTTATGTCTCTCGCTTGCAGCTCGGGCCGCAAACTTCTGCGATCTCGGCCTTTCTTTGTATTACCACCCTAGTTGTGTAATGTACTATTAAACGAACTTTTCATACCCATCGATGCAGGTAGTCCTTCGTTTAGTATTATTGTTTGGTCGCTGTGACATCCAGCCCCTGAAACAACTATACCCAGTCTCCCTTAAAAACAAACACTACATGCTATAGATTGTGAAGATTAGACTAAAATAAATACATAGATATGAAGATTTTATTTGCTGTTGCTGTTGGTAAGTCTAATTTCATTAAATTATGATATATTTTAAATTTTTCGGTCGTAGAATGAAAGAACAATTGATACAAAAGGAGATTAATTTAAACACTCATGTCTTATTTGTCGTAAGCCAGCAAATAAGCGAATATAGTGTTTGCTATCTTAAATGCATATAATTACTAATACATTTCCAAAATTATTTGCTATTTTTTTTTTCGAAAGCTGGGTCCAGACGAGTGTAACGTGTAATGCAAGATCACGCGGAATTTCCCACATACGTGGGGAATATTGCCGTCCACACGCATAGTTCGCCTTACATTACACGTTAAATTACATTAGTTACACACACATTACACTCGTCTGTACACGGCTTAAAGGCTGCGGCTAGCAAACCTGCTACACAGTATAACAGCAGTAATATTTCTTCCGATAAAAGGTACATTCGCGCCGCTTGCATGTGTGCCCGCCGTGTACGAACGCACTACAAGCAAACTTTTAGGAATGCGTAGCAATACACCAGTCGGGGTGGGACCATCGCCACGGTCGCTGGCTTCCACGAAATAAATCGTAAACGTATACTGCAGTGCGTTCGAATACGAGAAACCCGACGGACGGCAGCATGTCACCTCGACCTTGATTAGCTATGGCGCGCTCCTAAAAGGCCGGAGTGTGGCTATTTTTCTTTCTTATACTTTGTTTGCACGCAGGATTGTAAGATCAGGAATGCTATCAAACAGCTCACCAAGCTTATAGTTCTAGTCAGCGTATAGGAAAGCCACTATTCTTACCAGCTCGTACCCCGGCAACTTAGTAGTTCGATTTACACTCTCTACATAAGGACAGGTTGATCCGCTTCAACCTTCCTGCTGGTCCGCTGCACACTTTGAGCAATCAGCGTAACTTCAAGGTGGCTTACTAAGCGACCTGGTTCGATCCCAGGCGCTTCTGCCCCCACCTAGTCCGACCCTCTCAAGGTGGTCCGGGCCAAGCGACCTGGCTCGATCCCAGGGAACGCCAAGGCCCCCACCTGCTCCGATTTTTGAAAAAGTCAGTTAGACATGCAAGTGTGTCAGCTTCAAAAAAAAACCATCACGTACCATGTTGTCTTCACCTATGTGTTTGTCAGTTTGTTTATCTGGCATGTTAGATAAAAAAATATTTTTTCTTAACTTGTAGATTTAAAAGGGTTTGAAATATCAATCTCTAAGAGTAACTTCTTACAAAAAAGCAGATTACTTGATACCGTTAATTAATTTTGCTACCATCTTGCCTATTTACATGATTTTCTATATTTTTTAGTATATTCCATCGTCGATCGTATACATTCCGCCCCATATGGACCAAAAGTACAAATATACGAAATACGGGAAAACCCTGCATGGACGGATACCGCCCGTAAACCCCAGAGAATAAAGACTATGCCATCATCACTAACACCAGTGATTAATCTGGAGCAACTTAACAGACCAGAAGTAATTGTATATGCGATACTCAATAATCGACGTTCCATACATAATGACCGACCTGAGAAGCTGAGGAAACCTTTCGACTGGAGTATGTTGGATACCGACCTTGATGATGAAGATGGTAATAATGGTGATGATATTGATGGTGACGACGGTCATATGACAGATGATGACACTGATGATGATGTTACGACGACTTTTGTAGATGAAACACGATCGAATGCTGCTCGAAGTAGTGAAGAAAACGTTATTGACTAATATTTAATTTTGTAATAAAATTTTGCGTATTTTGGAATCTTATTCTAGTTACTTGGTAGTAATAAGTAATTATCTTAAAAATATGTACCTGTTTTTAGAAACAAGCTGTTTAACAGTAGGTGCTCAAATCGATGCCTTTAGACTCAAAGGGTGTAAACGCCATTAGCACCTACGGTGTTTACGCCCTTTGAGTCTAAAGGTATCGAAATGTGTTTTATAATTTTTAATATGGAAACACTCGTTATTACGATTTTAGATACATGGACTAAATACATAGAAAAATTAAATGTAACCTACTGTAATCGTAACACAAATTGTGGTGTTTTCACATGAAAAATTCTTAAACACATTGATTAAAAAGCGCCATTTCTCTCGCTGACTTAACACTGCTGAAAAGGAGTGCAGACTGATGCGTATTTACCCGCCAGGGGCGGCGGCCGCCTCTGGCCGATTGCATTTTGTTTTGGTTTTAGCGCCATTCAACCAACTTTTACTTTTTGTAAATTATCGGCCCGGGGCGCCAAATTTCAAAATGGTGCAGATAGGGGACACTGTGTACACATGCCATAGAGTGGGGCTAAGGCATGAAGTCTTTGAAACAGATTGTGTAGCGGTCAGCACGTTGTCGCGGCAAGACAGAGAGTCAGAGACGCCGCTGGTTCGAATCCTGCCTTGGCTACAGTCCCAGTCCAGTACTGGCCCAGGTTACGTTTAATTTTTCCGTATATTTGGTATTTGTATCTAATCGTAGTAGGTACTCAGATAACAAAATAGACTTTCCCAAATTCGACCATAGTTGCATTTGCCATCAGGGAGTTCTAGTCCCTACATCCAGGTTCCATCATAAGATCAACATGATGGTGTTATATATACACGATAACATCTAATCGCTAATGAGGTACCAATTTTTCCAACTCAGTAATTGATAGCGGTCACGTTGATGTCATAATTAGTTACATCTAAACATTTTTTTTTTCTGTGATAATTTTTATTTCGAAATCAGTTTTATCCTAAATTCCTTGTCACCCTACTAATCTGTATCTGTGAGATTACAACCTCTTTAAAAAATTAATGGCAATGATAATTTATGAGTAATAACTTGTCACTGTCATGAGTGTCATGTATGTAAACAAAGTCATAGAAGTCGCAAATATTGAATGAGAAAAGTAAATTAGTAATTAAAAAAACATGCCTCGACCATATTTGTGCTCAAAATATCGAGCGTTACAATATTGTAGGTACGTTTATCAATACAAACCAAACAGCTGAAGATGAACTCAAGAATTATTCCACGAAATTCATCCAAACGTACCAATTCTCACGCACAGTTTGATAAACCGCATGAACTAAAACCTCCGTGACTTCGGACAGTTCACAGTGCCAAACCACGCTCAAGCACCTGGCCGGCCTCGACATCGTCCTGACAATCTGGATCGACGCATTTTAAGATACTTTGCTCGGGATTCTCGTAGGAGCAATAGGCAAGCAGCGAGAAGGTTTCATGTGAGTCAGTCCTTCGTGTGGCGGCTACTAAGGCGAAGAACACACTGAAATCGCCCGTCGCCGCGATTTTTTCCGTGTATGCGCAGCTACACGGAAAAAATCGCCGCGATTTACGCGCCAGTGTGCGCCACCCCGCGATTTTTCTATACAAATCGATGATTCTACATACAATGTTGAAAATCGCTGAGTCGCGTGTCGCCGCGATTTTCGCTGCAGTGTGAGATCCGCCTTAAATCGTCGGAATTGCATTCTTTTCATTTTCGGCCATTTTATCAATTTTAATTCGTTATCTATCATGCCCTAACTACTCATACTCGTAGAAAAGTTTATTTACTTAAGATCTGTCAAATTTTCCGCGAAAGCGATGACACGTGCGTGACGTATCGCGATCACGTGATTTTACTTCAATAATTAATGTAGGTGACCATGTATCCAGTGGTTATTAGTTTAAATTATGCTTTAACCTTTAATTAATTAATCAGTGAGGTATTTGTGTGAGACCTCGTCTATTAAGTTTGATTTTAGCTAGATATTAATATTTGTCTACTCCTGATCACCGATTAAATTTCACCGTGTATAATATTACATTCTCAACGAATTTACATAAAAGTAAATATATTCATAGTGTTTAAAGACTATGTAAGATATTCACGTGGACGACGATGGGGCCATTGTAAGTAAAATAATATTAATAATAATATTAGTAAATAATTAATTTTATGTATTATTTAAGTTATTTTACTGTACTGAACATTAATTGCAAAAGAAAACTAATGATATCCAAGACTCTTTTGTATCATGGATTATAAAAAAAAATACATATATACCTGTTTATAGTCAAATCCTGTTAAATACCATACTTAAACGGTTTCTTGGTGATGCGTCCTCTTCCAGTTATGTATTGCCTTGTGTGAACTGGTTGGCTGGTACCATCATCCGGAGTGTGTGTCATATCCATGGGTCGATCATCCTCCTGCCGTCGGTCATCAAAGGAGTTGTCATCATTGCCCTCATCATCATATTGGTCATCCTCGTGTATTGCTGAAAAAGAATCTAGGACTGGAGGGGGAGATAGGGGTTTTAAATTTTGAACATGTACTATTTTCTTCTGTGTCGGTTTCATTGTGTTCTGGATTTCATAACAAACTGATCCTATCTTCCTAATAATTTTGTATGGTCCTTTGTATTGTGGCGTTAACTTATGGTCTTGTGGTTGAGGCCATGCATACAAAACATATTCTCCTTCCTGAAAGTTATGCTGTAATTTTCTTTGGTCATATTTCAATTTAGTTTTGCTATGTTGATCTTGAATTCTTTCTATGGCTTCCTGTCTTGCTTTTTCTAACAAATCTAACTGGTTTGTCCGCTCTATGTTTTCTAAAATAGTTCCTAAGTGAATTTCATTTGGTGGGATTCTGGGTTGGTATCCATGTAACAAGTAAAATGGTGAATAGTTGGTGGTTTTTTGTCTTGAAGTGTTGATAGCTAATAATGTATTTGGCAGTAATCTGTCCCAATCTGCACTGTTTTCTAAGGCCATTTTTGTTAAAGTTGCAATAATGGTAGCATTTGCCCTTTCAATCAAACCGTTGCTCTGTGCTGTATACGGAGTAGTAGGTAAATGCTGTATTCCATATCTTGTAAAGAAATTCTGCATTGCTTGACTCATAAAACATGGTGCTTTATCTGAAATGTATATCAATGGTGGGCCATATACATAAATAATATCCTTTTCTATAGTATCAATCACATCTGTTGTTGACAACGAACTTGTGGGTTTTGCCATTATGTATCTAGTTGCATGATCTATATGTACCAACATGTATAGGTTACCTGAAGTGGTCTGTGGTAGTGCCACTATATGATCAGCTGATATTACCTCAAATGGTGTATTCGGTATAGGTCTATCTCCCAACAATCCATATGCTAACTTTGTTCTTCTATTTGTACTTGCACAAGTAAGACACGCTTTTGTATAGTTTTTCACATCTTTTTGCATAGATTTCCACCAATACTTTTGCTTGATCCGAGATAAAGTTGATTTCATGTCCAAATGTCCACTTTCATCATGTGCTAATTTTAATATTGAATGTCTTAAGCTTTGTGGTACTACAATTTTC
Source organism: Eudemis profundana (assembly GCA_947034925.1). NCBI lineage: Eukaryota > Metazoa > Arthropoda > Insecta > Lepidoptera > Tortricidae > Eudemis > Eudemis profundana. The sequence continues at coordinate 18,152,521 of OX344805.1, read as the reverse complement.
TCTTTATTATAAAGTTCTTGGTTGTTTAAATGTAATAAAATTCCATCTTCCAACTTGTATGTTTGTCTTATTTGTTGTAAGTGGTGTGTTGTCGGTTCTTGATTTAATTTTGCACATATTACTGTAATGAAATTATCTTTATTTTGCGCTTGCTTCAATTTATCTTCATTACTCGAAATTACCATCATACATAGTTCATCTAAAGGATATCTTGATAGGTGATCTGCAATACAGTTTTGTTTACCTGGTCTGTGAACTGGTGTGAAGTCAAATGGTGCTAAGTCTACTACGTATCTTGCGAATTTTCTGTTCATTTTTGACTTATTTATGACGTATGCTGTAGTATAGCTGTCCGTGACAAGTGTGAACTTAGTTCCAAGCAAGTATATTCGGAATTTCTGTGTAATAGCCCAATGTACTGCAGTTACTTCAAGTTCATTAATGTGATATCTTGTTTCTGTGTCTTTCAATGAACGGCTTGCATATTCAATTACTTTTTTCTGTCCATCTTGAATCTGTAACAAACATGCTCCTATTCCACTGTAAGAACTGTCAGTTTCAACAAATGTTTCCTCTGCATCTTGCTGAAAGTATGCTAATATTGGTGAAGATGTTATAAGCGATTTTATCGACTGAAAAGCTTCTTGTTGGTTATCTGTCAATGTCAATTTATTTTTCTTCAGATCCTGTTTTTTCTCTATGGTCATCTTGGATGTTTTTTTTAATATGTCAGATAGTGGTTTTACTGTAGATGCATAATTCTGTATATATTTCCTGAAAGTATTTGCAAATCCTAAAAATGATCTAATTTCTGAAATTGTTGTCAAAGTTTCATACTTGTTTACTGCCGCTGTTCTTTTTGGGTCGGGTTTTTCTTCATTGTATCCCACTATTCTTCCAAAAAGTGGTAATTCTGTTGCCAAGAACACACATTTTTCTTTATTTAATTTTAATTTCTTTTCTCGGGTGGCAATAAATACCTGTTCCAAAATTGCCAGCAATTGTTCAATGCTATTAGCACCTCCTGAAATATCATCATAATACATACGCACCCCTTGATTATATAAATGTCCATATGTTATGTTAATGACTTTAGACATAATTGCGGGACCTCCAACCATACCAAACATCACTCTCATAAATTCTATATGATGATCCTGTGTTATAACGGCTGTTTTATAAATATCTTCCTCTCTAATTTTAATATTGTGGTATGCATGATAAATGTCAAGTTTAAATTTGTAAACAAACTGTGAAATTTTGTGTATTATATCTTCCATTCTGTCTATAGGCTGGACGTTGTCTTCTGTGATTGGGTTTATTGTCTTTGAATAATCTACAACAGGTCTAAAAGGTGTGGTACTATGAAATGGTTGTTCCACAACAAACATTGGTGCCGCATATGGGGAATCTGAGTGTCTACATATACCTTGTTCTATCCATTGGTCTATTGTTTTCCTTAAAAAATCACGTTCAGGCTGTGGTAATCTATATGGTTTACATTTTATTGGAATGTTATGTTTCAATTTTATCTCTAATTCAACATCTTGAAATTCTCCTATATTATTGCTGTTATCTTTAAAAATGTCTGAATATTTGTCGACTAGACTATCAATTTTGTTCTGATCTTCCTTTGAAAATGAAATATGTTCTTTATTAGGCTTTGTAACTGTCATACAACAAGCAATTGTAGTGTCTTCTTGTACTGAATTGGTAAAATACTCTGTATGGGTAGGTGTAATTATACATACTTTGCCATCTGGTTCATGTATAATTCTTGCATATACCGCGTGTTGCCAATCTTTACCTAATATCATATCTACTGGTAAATTCTCGCAAATTGCTACTTGAGGCATAATATAATCAATTTTTCCCACCTGTAATCTTGCTGTTATCCATCCAAAGGGTGTGATCACATTGCCAGCTGCCTTGTATGAGCCTTTTTGCCATGGATATACCTGCATTTCACTTGGGAGCAGCTTTTTGTCTACCAATGTGATAACTGAACCGGAGTCTGGGAGTGCTGTCAATGCTATGTTGCTGTTAAGTGTTACTGGAATTAATGTTACACATGGTTCATTAAATTGAATACAATTTACTTGATTTTCTTTTTGTTGGTAAATTTTCCTGGATGTTGATGTGCCTGGTGTATTGAAATGGTTATTATATGATTTTGCGACTGCTTTTTCTTTTGAATTTTGTACCTGAGATTGTTGTGTTTGCATATCACAGTTATATGAAACATGTCCTCTCTTTTTGCAACGAAAACAAGTTACTTCTTCCATTTTATCTGTACCTGGGTTATATTTTGGTATGAAATTACTTCTAGGCTTGTCTAATGGCTTACTTACTGATTCACGATTCTCGGTCATCCTACGCTGTACTTTCCTGATGTTATCCATAGCTGTTGCATGTGTGATGAGATCTTCAACATTTTTACAACAATGACTTGCTAAAGGCGTTGACCACCGCATATCCTGGATTCCTTCTAAGATGAGTGATACTCGATCTGCCTCTGGAATAAGACTGGGGGATTTTTCAAGCATTGCATTTTTAACATAAATGTATTCCGTTAAGGTTTCAGTTAAGTGAAGTGTCCGTCTACTCTGATACTGTATGAATTCAGCAAATGACATTCTTATTTTAAATCTATGAATTAATTCTTGCTTCCATTCTGACCAAGATTCAATTTTTTTGCCACACACCATATTCCAATTATAAGCAGGACCTTTTAACCTCATGGATGCATTTACCATTGTTAAATTATCAGACCAGTTAGCTAAAGCAGCGATGCGTTCAACCTGTTTAATCCATTCTGTTGCATTTTCATAACGATTGCCACCAAAAAGCGGTATAGCATTGCTTGTGTCGCTAGTTGAAAATACTTGAAATGTGGGTGACATTTTATGAGCGATTATTTCCTGTGTTTGAGCCAATTGAGTCAAAACTTCAGTTATGGTTGCATTATGATAATCATGAGACGTACCTGGGTTTGAATTTTGAAACCTTTGAGCCTGTAATTGTTGAATTTGCTGTCTCATATTTTCCATTTCCATAATTTGAGATGCTCGACGAATTTTCTCTTCTCTTAGTGACTCCAACGTGCCATTCTCTATTTTATCCTGGTTGTCTTCTATGATTCTTGAGATTAAATCTTGTTTAAGGCCAGTTGTTGGCAAATATCGTAGTTGCAATTCTTCTTTTAACTGTACCACCGTGTACTGTTGGAAACTTGCCTCTTCCGTTCCTTCCATAATTATTTACTTTACGTAGTAAATGTACCTGAAATATACCTGAAAACCTAGCAAAAAGTACTGAAACGTAGTACTCGCAGCTAAACGTGCTACTTTGCATGAAACGTATGCAATCTTGCTGCATCTGGTATATTTTCAACTTTTTAACGTATTTTTCACTGTTATGACACTTGTTATTACATTTTATGCGAAACTTTCACTTTATTTTAGCATTTTTACTAACATCTCTTCTTATTTTTTTAATTAATTTGTCGCAGCGCCATGTTAGGGGCTGTTATTCAAACAACGACATCTTTGGAAGTGTTTTATTTCTATCTGTGCTGTCTCACTCTCACAATACAGTTTTCAGATGCATCTATCCTTATCTATATGACGGGTGTATTAATTATCATATGAGGTTATTACGGTTCGACCTAATATCGACTTCTGCCCTTACAGATACTTGTTTAGTCGTTATTAGTTTATTTGGATGAATATTTAAGTGATCAATTATTGTTACTATTGATTATTAATAATCTGTCCATTGTTGTTATCACACTATTTTATACCCAGACGACAGACGTAGTCGCGGACAAAGTTAATCAAACACAAAACAAACCGCGAACCCAAAAGAAGAATAAATCCACGTCTAATGTTAAGTGAAACGAAGTTATTGGAACTACAAAGCCTACCCAATACATTATCCTCTGAATAAAGCTAGGAATCAACCGGAGACAGGATCCTACGCGGCATTCATTTACAGACTAGTGCTGTGCCGAAAACGCAAAACCGAAACCGTAAACCTCAACTGTAGTCCGGTCCACCCACCTATGGTCCTAAATTAAACGAATCTTGCTCGTTAATGTATGACAATTATTACGGATAAACTCTAAGATGAGAAATCTAATAAAACAAATTTAAATAAAAACCTACAAAACCTCTGATAGGAAATGGATATTGATAGAAATTAATGAGTTTTATTTTCGACCACAGATGGTTGAATGGACTATAGTTGGTAGTTGGGTAGTTTTACCACAGTTTAAGCAGTAGTTTTTCATCCGACAAAAGGCACCATCGTGAGCGCGCATGTGTGCGCGCCGTGAACGGACGCACCACACGCAAGCCCCATGCACGCCTATGCCACAGTACGGAGTGCACTCACACAGACGCGCGATCGTGCGTCTGTGTAAATACGTGTCGCGCGCTCCTAAACGCCGAACATGAACTAATTGTTTGTCTTTATACTTTGGTTTTACTGTACCGCAAAAAAGGGCTACAGTGAGTCGATATAACAAACGAAGGGCAGCAGTGGCTCACTCCAAGATTTCGCCGCGCCGCTACTAGTACCAAATTTTACCCCCGCAAAGAGGCTTAGCCAGCGACCTGAAAGAGCACGCGTTATGCGATATGGTCGGATCCGGTGCGTTCGGTCCGGTAGTCGGACCCGAATGTCACTTTTATTAGGGCCGATACAGACGGACTGCAACCCAACTGCAACTCCCTACGATTTGTATGGGAACTGCATCACAACTGCACGCCGACTGCGACTGCGACTGCGAGAGAGAGAGACTTCTGTACGTAGTACTATTACGTATTCCGTGGAAGAGGTATGGAATAAGGCTTCCAACATCGGTAGGTATTATTTGCACGGGTAATAAACGGATCCCATAAAAATACCGCTATTAAAAGCTCTTTTACGGCACCATCGTACAAACTCACTATATTGTCTCTTGTTTCTGATTTAATATTTTTTTTTGTGAAAGTAGCATGCTGTGTTTTGTTTTACTACGAGTTTTTAATGTGTTAATATTGATAGAAGTAGGTAGACAGAAGAATCAAAGTACACAGGAAAATTAATTTGACCTCTGGATTTCCAGCCCAGCATCTCAACCTCTCATCTAGCGGAGACATTCACCAATTTAAATGCCTTCAATTATACCGTCTACTTTAACTTCTGTATTACACGTTCCATGAATTTATTTTAGCTTTTTAGACCCCTCCTGATGCGTATTGTCGATAACATTGTATCGATATTTACCTATAACTATTTAATTTTCTGTGAGCCAGGCAACATTTTTATCTGTCAAACTAGTTCGCCTAATTATGGCGTTTACTTAAGTAATGGTCCCTTTAAACTTAAACTACACATTTAGGGAACAGTTTTCATCTTCATTATCTCTTAAAAGGCCAAAGAGTTTTGACTTTTATTGGAAAAACAAAGTTTACGGTCTAGGCTACTTACGTCGAATTAAAACAAGTAAAATTATGCGTAACAAACAACTGTTTCTAGAGATTCTGGAATAAATGACCAAACTTTTTTATATCGATTTATAAAGAACAGATAAAACTAGGCACAAAGTTCATAGCAGGTAAAAGATAACCTAAAAACTTATAAATGATACCACTTCTCTCAGCTCAACACTACAGACCTTATGGGATTATCATTTCATCAAATATTCTATCAGTAATACGTAGGCAAAGTAAAATAAAGAGCTGGTCCCTTTGTGGTTTCAACAGAAGTAATATACGTTCACAATGAAAGCCAGTTTTCGATACCTTTCAAACATATCACATTTCAGGCTTGAAAAGGTATTACCACCTTAGCTTTACTATGAGACTTGTGATTTTTTTCACTTATACCTCAGCTAGTAATAGACAATAGAACCTATTTTCGTCGTCAAAGAAGTTTTCCAATTAAAACGAGTGAAAACAAAAGTACTTCTCTTATTGTTCGTCTTACAGCAATCCAATACATCATCACGTTAGAACGCGTTCTCACGAATTGACAGCTATCGCTGGCTTTTTAAAAAATAAACCACAGACTGTTTCAAATATGTTATTCGGATGGTAGCAATTGTAGCCCAAATTACAAAAGTTTATATCTGGTTTATATTGTCAAACAATTGTTTAAAATTGAAATAATGACTGAAACTTATTATAATGTCAACTTTGCTTTATAATATAATAAACTAGAAGTATTTAGCAGTTTTGCAAGTAGACATTAGCCTATTTGAACACAATGTTAACACTATGTAAACATAAATCCTTAAGGTAATCGATTCTAACGGTTTTCCATACAAATATGTAATTGTAGAGGATAATCCTTTACTTCCACGGCATCAATGATGTTAGAGATCAGTGTTATTTTATAACTTGATACAGTTGGTCTGCGCGAAACGACATGAAAACTCTCAAAAAGCGAGTCGGATTCGCACACAAAGGGCCGTACCGGCCTCGAGCAAAAAACGCCAAAAAAACACAAACAAAACGAACGGCGACCGACGGAAGCAGCCTCCGCAGGCAGCCGTTCGTGTTGGCGGTACCTTGTGTAAGTAGTTACGGCTGCACATAACAAAAAGCACACATGTGAGTGTCACCAACGAAGTTGCCAAGCTATAAATAAATTGTATACCAGTAGCGTGGCGTCCAAAGAACTCGATTCCTACCGGCTTGCCTAATATCAGGCAATTCAGCACCTTATTCCGGCTTGCCCAAGGATGTCTTTTACGCCACGCCACTGTTGTATACCTATAGTTTTATACAGCATTTTGTATGTATGTTATTCACATTAGGTGTACTTAAAATTCGCAGTACACGGTTTTACACAAACTGTTTAGGTAGAGGTTTTTTCGAGCCTGGGTATTGGGTAAGCATCCTTGTCTCAACTCTGCCATTTTGCGAAAGTAAACGAACTTTAAAACAGTTTTAAACACACATGGGGGAACGTCTAGAATGTTCAATGGAAAATTGATAGCTTGGATAAAAAGTTTCATTGTTATATGAATTTTTATAAAAGTTTTGCGGAATTTTTTTAAGGGTAATAATCCGTGTTTATTCATGCGATTTGCTAAAACCTTTAATAGAGCCTATTTAAGTCTTAGAGGATTTTATTTTATTGATTGAAGAAACAATTAAAATAAATGTAGGTATAACCATGGAATTGAAAGAAAATTCTTGGGACACGCCTATCTAAACATAGCCGCCGCAATAAATTAGAAAATTAATTTTACTGTTAATTTTGTAACTAATAACACGATTCTAAGTAAGTGTAAATTTTAGCCTATAATTGCTTAACTTAGATACAACGTTCAATATAGTGGGACTACGCTAAGTTTGCAGAGGCCGAAAAAAGGTTTTATTTAAAAAATACATATGACAACATTACAAGCAAGAGGATTAATTAGTTTTGATACTTGCCTATTATTTACCCGTGGAGAGAGGATTCTTTATTTGAGAAGTATTAAATGTTTTCGACGGTTACATAATAGGTAAGTCGGAGGGAATCGAGTTCAGTGGACACTCCCCCGGTACTGACTTGGTTTAACATTACATCTCCAAACTTTTTGTTGTAGAAGAACTGCGTTACGAGACTTGCATCTATTTACATGTAATGTTTTTGGTGGGATCTCATTTCTTTTTGTAAATGGTCTTCCTTTATTTATTATATTCCAATCCATTCTATTTCCCATTTGAACTACAAAAGTAACTTTGTAATCGCATGTACAGGATTACGCAGTTATAATAATAATAATAATAAAGAGCTCCTCCTCATCGACACGGCCATTTGCCAACAAGTCCGGCGGGACAGGGGGTCTCTCTCGGCTGCTTGGATTGACTACAAGAAGGCCTATGATTCGGTGCCTCATTCATGGCTGGAGAGGATCTTGGAGCTGTATAAAATCAATACAGCTTTAAAATCCTTCTTAGGCGCATGTATGAGGCAGTGGACCACAGTCCTTCGTCAACCAGGCGGCAGAGATGGCCCCCCTGGTTCGCATGACTTTAAATAAGGATTGAGAGAGGTATTTTCCAGGGTGACAGTCTGAGCCCCTTGTGGTTCTGCCTGGCCCTGAACCCACTCAGCACTCTGCTGAAGGAGTCAGGACTGGGCTGTCGGCTCCGGAGAGGGGGTGAGGTCATTTCTCATCTGCTGTACATGGACGACCTCAAGCTATTTGCACCCAAACGCCCAGACTTGCTGGAGCTACTGAAGGTCACAGAAACCTTCAGTAGCGCCATCAAAATGGAGTTTGGTGTAGATAAGTGTGCGGTCATGCATGTACAACGAGGGAAAGTCGTAAATTCCCCGAATTTGCAACTTTCCGAGACAATGACTCTCAGGTCTATCTCCGAGGCTGAAACCTACAAGTACCTTGGTATGTCACAGGCCTTGAGTATTGCGGACAGGGACACTATACAGGCGGTGAAGGAGCGCTTCTTCTGTCGCTTGACAAAAGTACTTAACAGTCTTTTGTCTGGCGGCAACAAGGTGCGGGCCTTCAACGCTTGGGTGATGCCCCTGCTCACTTACTCCTTTGGCATACTAAGGTGGACTCAGACTGAGCTGGACGCCCTGGATAGGCGGGTCCGTGTGCTGCTCACTACACACCGCATGCTACACCCACGCTCGTCAGTTATGAGACTGTACATCCCGCGTAAGTGTGGCGGCCGTGGCTTTCTAAACGCCAAGGACCTCCATAACCGCGAGGTGTGCAGCCTCAGGGAGTACTTCCTAAACAACGAGTGTGGGATACATCGCGATGTAGTAGCAGTAGATAGAAGCCTTACTCCTCTTTCCTTGGCAAACGAGAACTGGCGTAGACCTAAGGTGCTTAGCACCGACGACCGCAAGGACATATGGAAGAGCAAGGAGCTACACGGGCGGTTCTACAAGGCCCTCACGGGGCCCGATGTAGACCTGCTCGCGTCGGTGAACTGGCTACGCTTCGGTGATCTCTTCGGGGAAACTGAAGGTTTTGTCTGTGCAATTGCGGACGAAGTTATGATGACGAACAACTACCGGAGATATATCCTGAAGGACGGTACGGTCGACATCTGTCGGGCATGCCGCCGTCCCGGAGAGTCTATCAGGCATATTATCTCCGGTTGTTCCCATCTAGCTAACGGCGAGTACTTGCACAGACATAATCAAGTAGCCAGGATCATTCACCAGCAACTTGCTGTTCGATATGGTCTTGTGGGGTCTGAGGTGCCGTACTATAAGTACGCACCAACGCCGGTTCTCGAAAATGGTCGCGCCACGCTCTATTGGGATCGATCTATCATCACGGACAGGACTATTGTAGCCAATAAGCCTGATATCGTGCTGATAGATCGATCCAAGCGCCGTGCAGTGCTCGTCGACATCACCATCCCCCATGACGAGAACCTCGTGAAGGCCGAGAAGGACAAGCTCAGCAAGTACCTTGACTTGGCTCACGAGGTTACCGCCATGTGGGATGTTGATTCGACGATCATTGTTCCGATAGTCGTTTCGGCGAACGGGCTTATAGCGAAGAGTCTCAACCACCATCTCAAGAGACTCTCGCTAGATGGTTGGATCAAGGGTCAGATACAGAAAGCGGTACTTCTGGACACGGCGCGCATCGTCAGGAGGTTCCTCTCTCTGCGGCCCTAACCACCGGTAGCCTGGGCCCCGCCCCGCTGCCGGCGGCACTCTAGGTTAGGTTTTTTATAATGTTTATGTTTTGTAATTTCATTTTGTATTTTACTTTTTATATATATATTGTAAAAAACCTAACTTAAGAAAATAAATGTATACTGAGAATAATAATAATAATAATATTTTTATTTCAGGTCATGTACACCCATATACAATTGCTGTGTAAAATTAAAAATTAAAATGTAAAAAAGTGTAAAAAGTAAAATAAAATAAAATAAAGATTAAATAATAATTATAAAACAATGTTAGTAATAAAAGAAGATATTACTTCCTGTTCTCGTCCTGGTGCGCAGAAAGCCAGTACCTGACAATAGGACTGTCCATGTCACTGTAAACAGTCTTCAGGATGCTATTCCGAGTGTGACGCATCCCCTCCCAGAATGATGCGATACGTGCTCGCATAACTGCAAAGAAGTCAGGAACTCTGGCTTCCGCGAACATGGTTGAGGCACTGCAGTACCTCGGCAGCCCCATCAGGGCCCGGAATATGTTATTATACTGCACCCTGATGGTGCTAAACGATTTCCTGCTGTGCCTCACCCACAGTTGACAGGTGTAGAAAGAGAGACAGTAAGCGTTAAACAACGTATACTTAACTTCCTTGCTACACCTGCCAAATCTGCGGGCTATCATGTTTCCCCGTATTGCCAGGGCCCTTCTCTCGCGTTCTATGTCTTTGTCGTCCCTCATATCTTCACAGAGTATGTGGCCTAGGTATTTGAACTGCTGCACAACCCGAACTGGCTCACCATTAAGCCTAACCTCAGGCACATTATCCGGACCTCTTCCGGCCTTAAAAACCAATAACTCCGTTTTAGCGACATTATATATCAATCCATGAGAATTGACATAATCCTCACAGACTGATACTAGCTTTCGTAGCCCCTTGATGGAGGGGCTCAGAAGCACCATGTCATCAGCATAGCTTAGACTGTTCATACAAACATTGCCTACGTGACAACCAACTTTGGTGCTCCTCAGCCTCTCCATCAAGTCATTGACATAGAGGTTGAAGAGGTCCGGAGAAGTAAGCCCTCCCTGGCGAACCCCGCATTCTAATATATAACTATTAGACGTCGTGTCACCCCATTTCACACAATTAGTTTGGTTTCCGTACCAGTATTCGAAGACCTGTACTAGCTGCTCGGATACACCGGAGCCGCGCATTTTACCCCAAAGAATATCATAATTCACGAGGTCAAATGCACGGCTCAAGTCGAGAAAGCACGCATAAACCGTGGTGCCGCTACTCACATAGTGATTAACGGCGTGTTTTAGGCTTATGATAGCTGAGTCCGTCGAGAGCCCTGGACGGAAACCAAACTGAGCGTCGTCAATTTTAATAGACTTAAACAGTTCGGGCTGTAACAACCGTTCAAATACCTTACCAATCACCGTGCCTAAAGAAATGGGTCTATAATTCGCAGATGAAGACAGGTCTCCGGTCCTGTTTTTGACAATCGGGACGACAACGGTTCTTATCATATCTGGAGGGAGATACGCGTACCTGATACATAAGTTGAATAGCACACTCAGTTTATCATATATTATTTCACCTGCACAGAGTATGTGCTCGAGGCTCAGGTCATCGTGTCCAGGCGATTTGCCTCGCTTCATTCTCGTAACCACTTTCGCGACTTCTTTGGAGTTATGTGTGCAGTTTTGACTGAAATTGAAATATTTTAAAGTTTTGTATGACTTGATAGGCTAAAAACTAGCTATGTTTAACATTTGGAGCTGGTTGATAAAGTAGGTACTTTAGAATTATTATGGTCATCAGTCAGTGAGAAAACTAAGGAACTTTGACGTGCAATAGTTCTTAAACTACTTAAACGTTCAAATTTTATATTATTGAGAATATTTTTAAGTCTTATTGTTCTCTATGGTGTCCCCTTGTTTCGCCGACAAACGTTTCATCGAATGTTTCATTTCATCGAATTTTCATTTCGTCGACAACTTTTTTATCCGAAACCGTTAACTTTTCAGGATTTTTTAAAGAGTCATCCTGTAGGTTAGGTTAGGTTAGGTTTGGTTTGTTTTATATTAATTTCTAGAAAAATATGGTTTTAGAGAAAATTAACTTTCGATGAAATGATATTTCCATGAAATGATATTTCGATGAAATGATACGTCGATGAAATGATATGTCGATGAAACGTTTGTCGACAATTCAAGGGTAAACCGTTCTCTATATGTATATCACTCTAGGGTTCTAACTTTAGCCAGCACAAAATTACGGGAGGTTGGAGGTAAAAAAATTACCTTGACTATTACGTATTATGTGCTAAGATGATAATGACGAAAAAATTGCTGTTAAACACCAAATATTCACCCACACGCAAATCATCTGCCCTGCCATGCCAACCCCCCCGCGGGTAAGGTCAACAACCACGCTCGATCCGCTTTTTGAGGCTAGTTAATGACGACTGGCGACGACATTATACGCACATAATCAAAAACATTACTTTTTAAAACGCATATTTCTTTAAAAATGGCGGTGCCATGGCGGTTGACACACTCGCGAGGTCTACAACTCACAGAAAAACCTCATTCATGTGCAACTCGATATGTAAAACGCAATCAGTGAAAAACAAAGACTAACCTAATTCCGTACGGATCCCATTATTCAATCTTTCGGTGAAGTTGAAAAATAAAACAATATAGGAGACGCGCGAAACAAAGGGCGGGCGCAATCAGACCGGGATATTTGCCGAGCCGGGCTAATTGATACGGGGACGGACCCATCGGCGGGCCACGGAGACAGCGATGCAGCTCTCCAGAATAGATAATTGCCAACCTATTACCTACGAAGTTGCCAAGCTATCACGGTAACTAGTCGAGATTCAATTAAATATAGATACTAGAGACCGAAGGTCAGAGGAAAAAATATTTACGCCCACTAGTATATTTTTTGCTAAGTATATCTAATTAATAAAAACATGTTTAATTTGTACTGAATCCGTGGCAATGACAATTTGATATAATTTATGTTATTGTTGAAATTATCTTCTAAGTGTTCAGACAATTAATTAATTATACAGTATTTTGAGTATATTTCCCTTATTTCTAAAAAAACATTGCAATTATAATTTGAAATTCTAATATTAGTAGTGTAAGATTAAATTGTAATGCCCCTCAGGGTATCATGTACACTTCCCACACTGTATGCTCCTAGTACCTTGCAATACCATTAAAAGTACATGTAAGCAATAAATAAATAAGTGAAATAAAAATTGACAAAGATACAGACTTCTTTAGTGGGGACTTGTGATTGTGACGTCACTTCTTCGTAAAATTGTTCCAGGAATCCTATCCTACAATTATTAAAAGTTAGTTGATACATGGCTTAGCTAATTGATACGGGGTCATACCCGCCGGCGGGTCATAAAGACAGCGGATGCAATACTCCAGAATAGATAGGTATATGCTTTCCCAAGAACATTCCTCATACAACTTGCGTTATCGTATGGCAATACCATTACTCACTCTTTTGGCAAAGTTGAAAAATAAAGTAGAATAAAGCAATAGAATAGACACGGGAAAATAAAGGGCGGGCGCAATAAGGCCGGGACTACCCTACTGAATTTGTCGTAAGTTTGAGGACGCCTTATTTATCCTACAAGGAGTCATCTACAAAGTACGTCACACGATTTTTCAGACTTTTAGACCCCCCCCCCCCATTTCACACTTTTTCCTAACCTATTTGACCTTGTTAGTAGAGATTTGATAGATTCCCACCGCGGGAATATTCCCCATACAAGTGGGGAATATTCCCGGGAACGGCACATCTCTACTTGTTAGTATAGGCTGTCACATTTGGCTAGAAGAATTTTCGACCAAGATTACTGAAGTTAGTAGGTGTCGACGAGTTGCGGAGAATAAGCCCGCGTTAACCTATGATAGGGCATACAAAACCGGTTTTATTTGTATGGATAATATACCGGTTTTTCGGTATTGGCCCATACATATAATACCGGTATTGCACGCCCTATCATAGGTTAACGCGGGCTTATTCTCCGCAACTCGTCGACAAATATGCGCCTATTTTGCGTGAAGTTATAGTCCGCTTTTTTCGTGGCCCCGGCGTGACATTTCAGTTCGTTAGATGCCGCATCATATCTATTTCCGCATAAGCACACACATGCAGCCAGCAATGTCACGAAGCTGGGTTTGCGGCAATTATCACACCAACTGATGCAAATTGCATTGCGAGCCAATCGGCTTACTTGGATTGAATTAATTATTGTAACGTGTGTCATAACCACAACACGCTATAACTTGTTGTATTGCTACATATGTACTACCTGAAATTAGTTTGACACATTGTCTCTGTCATAATGATGACGATGTTGTATATTTAAATATGTTGTAAAATAATTATCTTTGACGACAAAAAGACAAAACTGTTTACTTCTGTTAAATCCACGCACATAAATAAGAGAATAACGCCGTCGTTCTATATGCCTGAAAGCACATTCGTTAGTAAACCGAATTATTAAATTTCAACACGACGATCCAATATCTTTTACAAAGAATAAACCAATCCAATTGTGTAAAATCAATATTCCCTCGAAGTCTCATCTCCGTAACTCAAAAAGACAACAGAGCGACCGGCCGCGTGGCGATTTCATTACCGTCGCCGTGGAGTAACGAACTGGAACTGGCTAGCCGATTGGCGCAGAGCTTATATAAACCAGAAGTTTATATACAGCATTTTGATGTCATGGATATTAGAAATGAATTAACAAAGACAACCAGAGGGCCACTAGCCGATTGACATGGAGTTTATACAAGGAAGAACGTTTACTTCTACGGGTATGAGTAAGTGCAAAGACAACAGAGCGACCGGCCGCGTGGCGATTTCATTACCGTCACAGTGGAGTAATGAACTGGAACTGGCTAGCCAGGAGCTAGGCAGGAGTTTATATAAAGAGCAGGGCTCATTTTGATGTCATGGTTATTAGAAATGAATTAACAAAGACAACCAGAGGGCCACTAGCCGATTGACATGGAGTTTATACAAGGAAGAACTTTTAGTTCTACGGGTATGAGTAAGTGCAAAGACAACAGAGCGACCGGCCGCGTGACGATTTCATTACCGTCACAGTGGAGTAATGAACTGGAACTGGCTAGCCAGGAGTTTATATAAGGAACAAGGCTCATTTTGATGTCATGGATATATTAGAAAGGGCCATTCCATGTGATTTCAACAAATCGGGTGTGCCGCATGATTTTTGATTTGATTAATAAAAATTGAGAATATACTTTATGGTGGCAGAAGTACTAAACCACCGCTATTTTTGCTGAACGCTGAACATATGTCTCCCCCAAAGTGGACCTTTGTACCGAACCTTTGAACCGTTGTAATACTGAATATGTTTGAAAAGAGAAACTGGTGAGTTTCTTCCGGCGCTTCTTCACCCGAAGCGCCAAAAGAAGAGAAAAGAATAGAATTAGACATGTAAAAGAGCCCTTGAGGGCCTACTTACAGAAATACAGTATATTTTACCTACGCTATGTCTTCCGGTTCATGGAACAAGCGCTTAGGGTTATTCTTTAGAAATATGTCTGCGGTCACCTTATTCATCTGGCCCTTTTTCATACTCGCAGACATATTTCTGAAGAATAACCCCTTACTAGAATTTGTACCAACTCCAAGCGTAATGAACATTAAACAAGAATACGCGAAATCAATTTCCAATACTCCTGATAAGCCAACTTGTTTAAAGTTAGTTTCCGTTTCACGCGATACCGTCTTGACTTCCGGTTCCGGCAGCCGGCAACTTCCGGCAAAATGGCGTCGCTTTAATGTTCGGAAGCGGCTGTCATTGTTGGGGTGAAATGAGTTAGAAATTATTTTGATGGTACAGTTCTTGGAACGTTAAAATGTAATCCTTCGCAAATACTTGAAGAACTGCAGAGTTAGCACAACTACCTGTCACTGTCACTCTATATTGAATGGAAAGAGATAGTATTTGTCGCGTGATAAAGAGTCGCGCGTTACAGTTGTGCTAGAGGTACTTATGGGCAGTTTCATTTAAAAGCGTATCATTAACTACCACTTATAGCTTGGCAACTTCGTTGGTGACACTCATGTGTGTACTTTTTCTTACGTGCAGCCGTAACTACTTACACAAGTTACCGCCAATACGAACGGCTCCCTGCGGAGGCTGCCCCCGTCGGTCGCCTTTCGTGTTGGCGGTAACTTGAGTAAGTAGTTACGGCTGCACGTAAGAAAAAGTACACATATGAGTGTCACGAACGAAGTTGCCAAGCTATAGTGGGCGTCACAAAACTGACAATGATGAGCAGGCATAGAAGTTTTGGCGGCAAAAACGTCAATTAACTAGGGACTTACTTTCGATATAAAAATTTATCGGTAACTGTTTCAAATACTTATTTCGAAGTGACATTTCATCGTAGATATTAAATTCACCACATAAAATAGAAATTAACTAAAATGCTGATCACTACCCATCCATATTAGAGCGTTTTCCAAAAAAAATACCGGGGTAGCTACTTTCTCAAAATATGGACTTTTGAGGTTTTTCTGGCTCAGAATCGTTAGTACATTCGAACCTTATACGTAAAAAAAGTGTCCCAAAATTTGTATGGGATTTTTGCCTTTCCAGTACGTCACTTTCATACAAACACTATGCAAAATGGTGACGAAATGGAAAAAAAAAATTGGGACACTTTTTTTTTACGTATAAGGTTCGAAAGTACTAACGATTCTGAGCCAAAAAAAACCTCACAAGTAGATATTCTGAGAAAGTAGCTATCCCGGTATTTTTTTTGGAAAACGCTCATTATACATACAATGATAATATGTAACTTAAGTAATTCATAGGCATACTTTTTAGAGATTTTAAAATTCAAATAAACATCAATTTTAACAACTAACATTTATTTTTAACGTGTTTCTTTCACAAAAACTTATTTTAATTCTATTCAATCGAGTTTCATATAAAGTAAACTAAAATCAAGATTGCCTTGCAACAAAGGCCAATTTAGGTAAACTGTATGACATTGTGCAGCATAATAGTACTTTATGCTGTATAATAGATATGCAAGTTACATATTCATTTTATACGTTACCTTCAGTGATCGGAATAGGCAGAGTATATTTACCTAAACTTCGAAGAACAGAGTCGAAAAGTGGAGACTCTCGAATTTTTTTTTCAATTAATTATTAAAGGAATCATACTAAAAAAGTATATTATTGGAATTATTTCGCGCATTTTTCTAACATTCTCAGTATAGCTGTCTCTTTCACTCCTTCGTGAAATTTCGCCATATACTGAAGTGTAGTTCAAAGGCCCGTAAGAGGTCCTGAAAACGCCTGAAAACGGGTTTTCAGGTTATTGCGCCATCTGATAGAGGGTGTCCTGAAACGGACTGAAAACATGTTTCAGGCGCCTCAAAACAACGGCAACTAGGGTGAATTTTCGATCTTCTACTATGTGAAAGATCCACCTCTGAAACGGCCTGAAATCACTTTTCAGCCTGCTGAAAGCGCTTCTAATGCACGGAAAATCACTTTTGAAGTTTTGACTATACCACCGGCGCAACTGTAATGTGTGTATGTGTGTTGCGCCGGTGGTATAAGTCAAAACTTCAAACGTGGTTTTCCGTGCTTTAGAATCGTTTTCAGCAGGCTTTTTCCCGTACTAACTGTTCCTAGCTGTTACTGAATATAACATAACATTTCAGTCAAAAAATATTGACGATATAATAAGTATTACTATGCGATGATGCACGTACGTTGACGTTACGATCGAAACGGGGGCTGAAGATTTGAATGAAAAAGTCGGAAATTCACGTTGACGAAATAGCGGCGCCGCATCTACTTTATAATTAAACTTCATTATAATATAAATGTATACGAATGTATATGCTGCTTACAAATGTCAATGTCAAGTATATATTCGGATTAGGTCGTGGCTACACTAACGTTAAACGTCCATCATTCGCGATATTAAGAGGAAACAGTAAGGTGGAGAGAATTGAAAATTAGGTATTTGTAAAATGTGTCGCTGTCCCGCACTGCCCGCCTCTCCCGCGCAGAGCGCGATAGAGACAACTGCAGCTTGCACCGAAAATACCTTTTAAAATTTCATGAAAACAACGTTTCGTAGTCCCCTGATTTCTTCCCCAAAACTTAACCTATTTAACTAATTTTTTCATTAAACATTAAAGAAAGGCTTTGGCCGTGTTCCTATGTTTTCCTTTTTTTTAATAATCTAGTCAAATTTGTTTTCTGGATGTGTGAACACAGCGAAAAATCTGGCATTTTTTTTAGGTTTTTAAGGTTAATATCTCTTTTGAGAATCAATTTATCGTAAAAAGGAAACCATAGGAACATATCAATAGTAGCCATAGATTTTTGGACAAAAAATTATTGCTCTACTGGCATTATCCAGGGAGGAAACAGGGGATTACGTTTGTATGGAAAAACTGCCCTCCTGTTTCCTCTTAACGGCGTTTACCGTTAATAAGTATGGCCTTAACATGATAAGAGTACAAGATTTGGATCGGCGACAACAGTTGGCAGTACCTTCGTTGTGCAAGTTCCCAATAGATAGGTTGTATAGTTTGTTGGTGCTTTTGCTATTAATTACAATAAAGCATGCATGGCCTTACAAAGTCTTCGCTCGAGTGGTGACAAAGTTGGTGATTACACTCTCATAGCATCCCGTATGCATGTATAATCTGATTTAATGTCGGCTCGATGCGGCACTCAAGCAGTGTGATCATATTACTATACCTACTGGTGCACTATTCTTTCACGATCATGTTAAACGGTAGATTCGTTAGTCAGGAGCATGGATTCCCCTTTTTTTGTGCTTGAACGGGTGCTTGAAGAGCTGTGACAACTATCGGACTTCGTGGCGGTAGGCTGCCTCAGGAAAACCTCAGCACCAAGTTTCCCTACGCGGCTACTGGTTCCAAGTTTTGCCCTTCTGGGGGGGCTTAGACAGCGACCAGAAAGAGCACGCATTATGCGATAGAGAGAGACGGTTGGATCCCGGCGTGCGGTGGTCGGAACCGGACGTCAATTTTGCTAGAAAGGGAAACTTCTGAACGTAGTACTATTACTTACTCTGTGGTAGTAGGACCACGCCAAACACCAACACCAACTACTTAGAGTGGAAGAACACGGCGGGCCTGAGGCACTCGAAGCTCTTTATGGAAAGAGTCAACACACGCTGGACAAATAAACTAAGAAAGTACAGCAGAAGACAGCTCAGAATCATAACGGGGGTGTTTACAGGTCACTTCGGGGTCAAAGGACTCCCGACCAAGATGGGACTATCAGACAATGCTGAATGCAGAATGTGCGGCGAGGAAGCAGAGACAATGAAACACATACTGTGCGAATGTCATGCCCTCGCCAGAACTAGAATGAAGGAATTTGGCACTATCAATGGGGTCCATCATCCGATTTATGGAGATGGTGGAACAGGCCATGGCGTAGATGCGGTAAGGGGTAATTACACAAAAGATCCCATTGGGTCGAAGTGTATCCGCAAGGACCCCTATTACCAAGATAAGATAAGATAAGATACTCTGTGGTAGGGTTCCGTAATCAAAGGGTGTTACCGGGACCCTATTCTGCCGTCTTAGTCTAAAACGCGACATTTTACTAAGGAAACTCATAGTAATAACTACATTTTTACTTAAAAAAACCCGACTGCTGTGCAAAAACTACAGGGCATTAATATCATAAGTAAATCTGCCATTTTGTTGTTACAAATTTTAATACCTAGTGACACTCGCGCCATCAAGACGAATCTAATCATGAATCATTTATCAAAATCGGGTGTGTCGTTGAGTAGTTAAGAGCGGACATAGAAACCGACATACTTACCTACTTAAATACAGGTCAAACACTTTAACCTCCTTTTGGGCTTCGCCGCAGTCGGGTAAAAAGTCGCGTTTTCGACTATAAAGGTATACTAAATACATGATGTCATACTTGACAACAGTGGCGCATCGAATTTACTACAATGAAATTCGATTGTTACAACGCCTTCGGAAATTATACAGAAATTGACAATTACGTATTTATAAAACCACTAAAGCCACATGAGAGACTCATCATAATTCAGAAAATCAATGTCACAATCACGAAAATTACTAATCGGAGGTGAATATGTCGTTCTACTCGACTTTGACCAATCACAGCATGATCTCTGATTAAATATAGGTAAATATTGTAGGGGCAACTTACACAAATCGGCCTAGTCCTAAACTATGCTTTTACTATGGATACTAGATGACGATATACATAATTATATATAGATAAATATATACTTAAATAAATAGAAAACATCCAAGACTCAGGAACAAAATACTCGTGCTCATCACACGAATATTTGCCCTTACCAAGGATTTGTATAGCTTTAACTCCTATACTTTTACTTCTAACTCAGTAATTGATGGCGGTCACGTTGATGTTGTAATTAGTTACATATAAACAACGTTTTTTTTCTATGATAATTTTTATTTCGAGATCGGTTTTATCCTAAATTCCTTGTCACCCTACTAATCTGTATCTGTGAGATTACAACCTCTTTAAAAAATTAATGGCAATGATAATTTATGAGTAATAAATTGTCACTGTCATGTATGTAAACAAAGTCATAGAAGTCGCAAACATTGAATGAGAAAAGTAAAATAGTAATTAAAAAAAATGCCACAACCATATCTGTGCTCAAATATCGAGCGTTACAATATTGTAGGTACGTTTATCAATACAAACCAAACAGCTCAAGATGAACTCAACAATTATTCCACGAAATTCATCCAAACGTACCAATTCTCACGCACAGTTTGATAAACCGCATGAACTAAAACCTCCGTGACTTCGAACAGTTCACAGTGCCAAACCACGCTCAAGCACGGCCGGCCTCGACGTCGTCCTGACGATCTGGATCGACGCATTTTAAGATGCTTTGCTCGGGATCCTCGTAGGAGCAATAGGCAAGCAGCGAGAAGGTTTCCATATGAGTCAGTCCTTAGTGTGGCGGCTACTTAAATCGTCAAAATTGCATCCATTTCATTTTCGGCCATTTAATCAATTTTAATTCGTTATCTATCACGCTCTAACTACTCATACTCGTAGGAAAATGTATTTACTTAAGATCTGTCAATTTTTTTCGTGAAAGCTATGGCACTTGACGTATCGAGATCACGTGATTTTACTTCAATAATTAATGTAGGTGACCATGTATCCAGTGGTTATTAGTTTAAATTATGTTTTAACCTTTAATTAATTAAACAGTGAGGTATTCGTGTGAGACCTCGCCTATTAAGTTTGATTTTAGCTAGATATTAATATTTGTCTACTCCTCATCACCGATTAAAATTCACCATGTATATTGATACCTGAATTTGCGCCATCAATGAAGAAACACGCGAAAAATTAGTAGCTTACGTTACTCTCTGTCGTGGAATTACCCAATATACTATTATAATCCAAGAATTTATACTCGCACTCTCGGGTCTACACAAAACCATCTTCATTTTATCTCCAGTTTTCGTCGCCTGCGTACAAAGTTTAATGCTATATTAAGATATAAGTTTGTGCCGATAATTCCACAGTTGCATTCGCTTTGTGCATCCTGCAGCGCAGTGAGCGAGCGAAGTTAGGCTGCGACTTAGAGTTCCGATTGCAACTTCGCTACGCGAAATATGTTTAAGACAATATACAGTATTAAGTGTTTATTAAATTAAACAAGTTATTCTATGGATTAGTGAGAGAAATAACAGAAACTTATAGAATAACAGAGTACGCTTGCAAATTAATGTTTCATGTTCCGAACCAAAAGAACCACAATATACGACATCCATAACAACTTTAAGTAAGTATGGTTAAAATCAGCATCTAATTGTCGTGCGTCCATCGAAATATAATAAATATGGAAGCGTAGTCTGTGCGGAAAGAGAATAGGCGTGGCGAAAAACGGAACTAACTAACGGAATACGTACTGACGGGGCGGAGCTAGTACTTAGGTATTTATTATTACTGAAAAAAAAATATAGCGGGAAATGAAATTCTGACGTCAGTAGCTTTGCAACCAATCACAGATTTGTGTCTTTTAAACGATATGCAACCTATCCAAAAATTAAGTCTTCTCAAACTTAATACTAATTTTGTAGGACGATGTACAGTAAACGGCCATAAAGAATGCACATCGGCAATCATCGCATTTCCGAATACAAACGAATGCTAATTTCCATGTACAATCGAACCAACTGAATCATGACCCACCATAAGCTCATTTTGCTAAAACTCCTAAATGCAAGTAGGTCGAAATTTGCTTACAGATAGATTTCCATGGTGAGGAACTTGTTATCATTTTATTAGACACTGACATTTATGGAGTGCACTGTCACCGTATTCCGAGATATATTCTATTCGTGTGATTTTTTTCGTATGCCATAGCCTTCCTGACTTGAGACTATAATCCGAGCTCTCTGTTCTTTTAAATTGGCCATCATTTAAAATGATTAAGCATTTTACAATTTAGTTTCTATTCTTTCACATTGACTGACAACTGATAACTTGACATTTGACGCACATTTAGAACATTGTATTTATGAAATATTATTTTTCCATCATCAAAAAGTTAAGGTTATCTAAGCGAGAGCTAGCTCGAGATTCAAACATTGACTGTAAAATGTGTTTCTATTGCAATGATAACAAAGGTTAAAATTGTCTCCGACCTATATTGACGTAATTTTGCTAGGATCTAAAGCGTCCTAAGTGTGTCGATAGACCTTACAAGTTGGAAAGTTTCAAACGAATTGTTAGCAAAGTGGGTCATGATTCAGTTGGTTCGATTGTACATCAATTATTAGATTAATTTGTTCATCAGAATTTGAATTTAGAACTAAGTACTTCGTTTTGTTTTGATTTCACGTGAAATTGTTGCTTGTTGGGGAAAAATACATACATATATATATATATGACGAGGACGGCCTACAACCATACCTTTGGGTTCCAGTTCACCTGTGGCCACCCTAGTGGTATGGTCCAATAATCATCCAATAATCCAGTATCCGCACCAGTTTAAGTACTGGTGTATTGCTCTTCGTGCCTTTCTTTACACAATCTAAATGTCGCGTTGATAATAAACGAAGTTACACGATAAATTCGCAGAAATAGGCTCAATCGCTTATATTTCCCAAGAAGACTGACAATCCATCGGTCAACGTCATATTTCCTCCTTTTAATCTAAACTGCCTGCATTACTCAAAAAGGATCTAATACTAAATGGTCAGTCATAACTAGCGCCCTCTCTGCGACTTTATCCAAGCCAATAATCAGATATTTTTGGCTAATGTAACGTTGTTATTTTATCACGATACGACATATAAAAGGTCCTAATTTATTCGTTGCAGATATTTTTACAGCTGATAGTACTCAGTCTCTGGAGTATGATGAAACATGAAACATTATAGCTTTTACGATGTTTTTTTGGAGAAAAAGGAAAACCAAATTTGCTACGTAATAACACCCTGTTAATGTGATTACTAAATGAAAACTCATTGAACAGAAGCTCTTTTACGTACCACTTAACTGTAACTGGCCAATTTACGTCGATAAATTGACATTTGCAGTTTTCCCGCCGAACCGTTACGACATTTATGACAAACAATTGTTGACATGACAGATAGTGTTATTGTGACACGTGATAATGCACATGGTGATATTTTTAAACGAAATTATAATTAATTTTTTTGTTAGGTAAATTAAATCAAAAAAGTTACATGAAAAGATTTTTTAATTTCTATTTAAACTTAATTATTTTAATATAAAGTATAATATTCCTAAAAGGGGTTGACTGAGCATTAGCAACTGATTTATTTATTTATTAATACATGTTAACATGACATTACAGTAAAAAAACCAATGCGTCATGACACGTAAGTATAAAATATCTATTTTGGCGACGAAACGGCGTGGCCCCGTTGCATCGTCGTCTCCGGTGTAGGATTCGGCAGGTTGCCCCGGAACCGTCGAAACACGACACCCATTGGCCAGAAGATGATGAATGAAGCTGCTGCAGTAGCTGATGATATACTACTAGCATATTTAAATATGGGTTTAAAGATCGACAAAAAGTGTAATATTGCGGTGACGGTATATAAACATTGTAGATAATTTCGCGTGAATGGCAAAGCAACGGCTTACCTTTTTTTCCTATAGATGCCATAGTACAATTTTAATTTTGTAAAAGTTTTAGCAACTCTATATATATATATTGACTTCGATATGCGACTGCACTCTCTCGCATTTGAAGCACGACTGACAAAACAAACGTCATGGTGTGTGCGACACAGATATCGCTATACGAAGTCGAAATTAGCCGATTGCCTCTTTCCAAAGATCGATGTGCATTCTTTATCGCCGTTTACTGTACCTATACTAATGTTTTTGACATTTGAATAAATATATTAATGATAAATAGATAAATTGAATCAAATCAGAACATGGTCATTTAATCAACACATAATACTCGTAAATTGAAAAAATAAAAGACCACCACATAAGATTAAATCCGCAACGCAGGCGGGTACAACTTCAAATCGGCAACAGGCGTCGTCACACTTACCAAACAAAAGTAATCCGCAACAGGCTTCATCACATAGATAAATTATAATATTTGTCATAAATTACTTTTGGCTGCATAGTAAACAGTTGGTTATCAATACCACTTGGTTCATAAGACGATGATAGAAGGGCGTTGTGTGGCAAATTTCAACATCAGTTTTGTTAGGCGTTATCGTTCCATATATTATATTTCGATGGTAGCATCTAAAGCGCCATATATATCGTCACACAACTTTGCGTCTATAGTAATATAGATGTGTTGTTACGGTGCTTTGGATATTACAGACTATTTGATACTGACTGTACATGACGTCACGCCATACGAGATATCGAGTTGCGCAAAATCTGCCCACATAAAACTACGACCTACTATATACAGACGTAGAAAAATCAACATTTCTTTACTTACATTTTAAAAGCGTCTATCTATCTAGGCTTCGGCGCAAATGTTCGGAAGCCAGATCTGATCAGCCGAACGACCGGCCGAATGGGAACAATTTTAGATAATCGGATTAAGGTTCTTTATGCGGCCACATAACTTAACTTCAAAGTGGCGAATGGATTCATTTGGACACGTTTCAAGAGCCAGATGCATATTGCATAGTGGGAGCGCTCTTAGAAATTCCTTTAGAGAGTGTGCGATGTGTTTTGTAGAAAGCTTGTCTCTGTTTCAGAATCTGAGTAAGCGTGTCTTACATTTCGACAGTTTTTAAGCACTCGTGTGGTCAATGTCCAAAGTGAATTCAATTTTACACTGTCGTTCACTGTCTGTAGTAAAATATGTATACTGTTTTTTATTTTATTTTTTCTTGCATTGATTAACAACTTAGAGGGTGAAATAAGTAAAATCGGTTTTTTTTTCATTAATCTATAACGGAGTAAAACGTATTTTAAGCATTACAGTGCACAGCGAGATTGATCGAGATCCAAATGAAAAAACGGTGGTCCATCAATCAAAAACAAAGACAATCAAAAGTTAAAAAAAAAAACAATTCAGCCTCGAAAGCATTCAATCCTGTCTCGAGACAATGGATCGGAACTGATAATCTTGCCGACCCTTTTCTTATCTTTTTCATTTTCGAAAAACTGTTGACCAAACATAAATAGAGGTTGAAATGGGTTTCATCCTACCAAAGATTGATAACTTCTCTCAAACACCCGCTGGGTGCGATTTGGACCAGTCCACTCACTTTTTTTTCCTAATTTCCTTTCGTCACACCCGAAAATCGACCCTAAAGCTACCGATACAAGGTTTACTTTAGACTGGTTTGATTATGGTCATGCGTGCTTATACGTAGTATCGGAAAATTGGTCCCATTTTAAAAGAATGATGGGACATTTTTTCGTGAAACGATCCGCGATTCCTTTCGTTTTATCGCTCCGGTTGTAGGAATGCAATGGTCGGTTTTAGGACTGTTTTATACGTGTTATACGGCGATAATGTGGTCGTAGTGGTACTTACGAATGCCAGAATCTGTGTGAATAATTTAATATTGAGAGGATAAGAAAAATGTTTATTGCTTGTTTCTTTTCGCTATGACGTTATTATTCGATATGACTTGAAGCCTTGGAGATTATTGGATAGTGAAGCGTGGCGATGGAAATAAACAGCGTTAGTTGTTCTTTAATTGTGCCACGATTATTCTCACATAAAACAGAACAGTTACATCGTCTGATTGTAGTGATAGAAGTAAGTTATAGAATAGAATTAATTTAATAAGACAGTAAAATAAAAGGCACAGGTTGCCATGATAGATGGTGAAATGGAAGAGAGGGATTGACAGCTATAGCTTGGCAATTTCGTTGGTGACACTCACCTGTGTGCTTTTTGTTATGTGCAGCCGTAACTACTTACACAAGTTACCTGACAAATGACCAAGCCAGACCGGAGGCAGCCTCGGTCGGTCGCCGTTCGTGTTGTCGGTAAATTGTGTAAGTAGTTACGGTTGCACAGAACAAAAAGTACACAGGTGAGTGTCACCAACGAAGTTGCCAAGCTATAGCAAACGGATGACGTTTTCTAACTGTCAATGTCATTGCATGTC
Source organism: Eudemis profundana (assembly GCA_947034925.1). Classification (NCBI taxonomy): domain Eukaryota; kingdom Metazoa; phylum Arthropoda; class Insecta; order Lepidoptera; family Tortricidae; genus Eudemis; species Eudemis profundana. The sequence goes on along the minus strand of OX344805.1, from coordinate 18,126,157 downwards.
AATAGCGTTTCATGTTACGTGCTTACCATTACAACAGTTACAAGATGTGCTATCGTTTATTTTGCGCTCCAAAGGAGCAACAGAGTATTTTGGAATGATCAAAATAATAGTACCTACTGTTTTATATAAGTACGGAAAATATGTCATTTCTTACGAGTCCCGAGGTGTCGGCACGAGTGGAAATGACTCTGCCGCACACTAAAATATGGCATCGGTTGTCATATTTGAACAAGAAACGGAGCTATGGTAGTCCACTGGCTCGAACATGCACTTTTGAAGCAGAAGTCGTGGGTTCGAATGCTGGCTCGTACTAATAAGTTTTCTTTTTCTTTACAGTTTTCGCAGTAGCATTTGATGGTAAGCGACTACGAGGCCGAAACTGTAGCTCCTTGGGTCAGTAAGAGGCTATTCGGTTTTGTCTTGAAGAGTCCTAAGTTATATTTGTCAGGAAATACAGACGCTGAAAGGCGTCCATTCCATTCGCGCGTTCCATTCATTGCGGTACCCATTAAAAACGATAAAGCGAATCGCTTCGTGAGGATAAATGGAATATCGACAGCATAAGGATGAAACTGCTCCCCATGCCTAGATATCCGTTGATGAAGGAATCAAGTTGTATAATTCCTGAGCACATTCTACAAAATGAATCAGACTAGCTAACGACTTTGCGACGATTTTCGAGGCTCTGGACCCAAAAACTCCATATAAAATTAAGTAATATTTGCGAGTTAAACAGTTGAAATCGTTTATTACGAGTACGACGTAGGTACGGAGTTATAAAAGGAATCAAAATAAGCCAAAATCGAGCGATTGTATAAAACAAGTCAGCTTTACATCAAAAGCATATTCTCCCCCGCCCTCCGTAAGTGGCAAAGTAATATTTCACCCTACGACACGAACATTTTACCTCGAGAAATGCATTTTATTCCGACACGTATGTACGAAGGGTTTCCAAGTGATTTAACCGCTCCGCACTACCACAGTCGACAGGTTACAAACAGTAGCACAGTTTAGTTAAGAATTTCACAATTTGTAGGCGAAATTGGACTATGGTTAGGAACAATGAAGAAAAGATTTCGCGGTCATTCATTCACCAACAAGATGGATCGGTCAAATTAAAGACTGGTCGTACTCCGATTCGCGAGAATAAGAGACGCGCTGGACAGAAACCGGTGAAGGCAGATTATCCGCTCCAAATGCAACCATCAAGCTGACCACTATCCTCAGACGTGAGGGACCGACCTTAGAGAGAAAGAGGCGAAACGAAGCACCGTTAAACTGCTCCAACTTCCACTTTCAAACTACTGAGTTGTGATAGCAGATACCGCCATTAGTCGTGAATATTGTGGGTTTAGAACGGTCAACACCGATAAATTATCCTTACCTACGTAAAATTAGGACGCAAGATATGTCAATGCGACATTTACTTTAATGAGTGATTATAACGCAAAAAGATTTTTCATGATTTTGGAGTCCTTGTTCTCGTTTTATTAGGTTATAATTTTAACGGTAATTTTTGTCCATGTTTTTTTCGATTTCCTAGTACTCTTTATTTCAGTACCTTATTACGTTTCAAGGATTTCCTTGAAATTGCATGACGGATAACGATTGTTCTAATCTAATATGGAATAAAATATACAAACAGTTATTAAGTTACTACACCCAGCCCAATTCCTTAGACTAACAAAGATAACGCCTTGCATACGTAAGAGCTACCTTTGTGATGTACTTATCTAAATAATACAAATAAGAGGTACCTTGTTAGTTGATAAACCTTTATTTCAAGTTGAAGCGAGTAGCATTGTATTTGCCCCAAAAAAAACATAAATACTTGGACATTACAGCCTAACAAACTGTTCTTAAACTGTGTACTGGACATTACAGCCTAACAAACTGTTCTTAAACTGTGTACACTTTATTCCTATAATTTTTCATTGTTTTTCCCCGTCTGGTGTTAGGTGAATACTATATCCTATGTGTATACGGAATTTTTTAACGCTGTAACCTGACCCCTTGACGGAGTAATCGTGGTCGTTGTTACAGGTCTTGGTAGCATGCTGTATAGGGTTTGCTCCCGGGAAATACCGGAACCGAAAGTACCGGGATTTCCCGGGATTTTCAGTCGAGCAAAGAACCGGGACGTCAAAATAAAAATCCCGGTACTTTCGGGACTTTCGGGAAACACATTAGAGGAGCATTTTTAATTAATTTTCGCGAACAAAAGACGTATAATTTGAAACGAACAAGAGCGTTGCTCATTTTTAACCAAACACGGCTAGCAGCCGTGGTCACGGCGATCGGCGGCGGCTCACTCACCCCCGCCAGCCCCGCGGGTCCGCAACCTCGTGCCGCGCAGGTAGACCAGGTAGTCATTCAGTCATCGCTTTTCGATCGTCGAAGACCTTGATAGTCATTAACGCTTATCTAAATATATAAAAGAAGAAACTGACTGACTGACTGACATATCAACGCACAGCCCAAACCGCTGGTCCTAGGAATTCCAAATTTAGCATGTAGGTTCCTTATAAGGTCTAGGGGTGCACTAAGAAAGTATTTTTCAAAATTCACCCTCTAAGGGGTTCAAAGTTTATATGGAGAGTCTACGATTTTGGAAGTAAGAGGTTTGAAACCTCATGTTTAGACTCTTTATTAGATTACAAGAAAAGTGATTTCACCGTTTTTCGAAATTCATTCTCTAAGGGGTTTTAATGGGGGTTGAAAGTTTATATATCAACGCACAGGCCAAACCACTGGTTCTAGAAATTTCAAATCTGGCACGTAGGATCCTAATAAGGTCTAGAGGTGCACTAAGAGAGGATTTTTCAAAATTCACCTCCTAAGGGGGTAAACAGTTGTATGGAGTCTACGATTTTTGAAGTAAGAGGTTTGAAACTTCATGACTCTTCATTAAAATAAATGAAAAGTAATTACACCTTTTTTTTTATTTGGATAAATTAAAAAAAAAAGGTGTTTTAAGTAGTTTAAACGGGGGTTGAAAGTTTGTATTGGGACTCTACGATCTTTTTAAGTAAGTGGTTTGAAATATCATGGGTAGACTCTTCATTAGTATACAAGAAAAGCAATTTCAGCGTTTTTCAAAATTAATCCTCTAAGGGGTTTAAATGGGGGTTGAAAATTTGTATCGGGACCCTACGATCTTTTTAAGTAAGATGTTTGAAATATCATGTTTAGACTCTTAATTACAATACCGTCACTGTTTTTATTTCATCCCTAGGCGGGGTTAAGAGACGTGATTGCTTAGGGGGGACTCCCTCACGCACGGCCACTTTAACGTGCCTTAGGTAACAATGTATAGGCGTACTACTATTAGCCTGCGGTAAAATATGTGCATATGTAACCACTAGGTAACCACTCACATTAGTCAAAATCATAAGTTTTACCGCCGTTCCAGGTAACTTCAAATTCGGCACACGATATTCAAATTTAACACGGACGAAGTCGCGAGCAAAAGCTAGTTATATTATTGGACTATGTATTGTGGCTTACTGCTATCGGATTTTTGATTTGCGTGCAACTGGACTATTTTAAAATGCACTATGTCAACTACTGTCCTGGAGAGCGTACTCTATGTATTAAAACCACGTGTTATATTAAATTGTATATTTTAACTTTTAACGTTCGAAAATCTTCACACTAAAATTATACTTAAATGAGAAAGTTTGTGAAGATGTTTAGATGTTTGTTACTAAATAAAGGAATAACAACCGGATGGATCAAGCTGAAATTTGGCATGTAAGTAGAACAAGTCCTGGATTGAAACAAAGGATACTTTTGATTTAGAAATTGAATTATATAGCAAATATATCAATAAAAGTAGTTTAGCTGCGAAGTGTAGTCGTTTTATTAAAAAACGTACTAAAACTCCAACGAAATCTCATCTGACTAAAGCATCGAGTATCGACCGACAAAGTTATAGAAGACCTGTCCAGAAAGTACCGAAAATCCCGGGAAATCCCGGTTCCACTATCGTCCAGTACCGAAAATCCCGGTACTCCGGAATGGTACCGGTACTGCATACCCTAATGCTGTACGACGCATCGCCATTCCTCTCTAAAAGCTGCTTTCCTGGTGCATTCATGAAACGGAACATCTGCTGCAGTTTTAACAGAATCTATCCAACTCATATGTGATTTTTCTCGTGGTCCGGTGCCTTTAACCTTTCCATCGACTGCAAGGCATTGTCACGACTGTATTAAGTGATAACGGAGAAAAAGATATAACCTGACATACTGTTCTCTAGCTGTACACTAGGCGACTAGTACTCTGAATTTATAATGTTCGACTTGAGTTCCGGTCTGTTTCGCCCGGCGTATGCACGCTCGCCTGAAAAATAAACACCACCAATTCGCTTTGTGGCGCTTCAATATTTTAGTTGGACGGAAACTAGTTTTATCTAGTTCAAAGCAAACAGCTGGTGAAGTGAAATGCTCAACCAATAATAAGGACGTTATATTGATGGAGGGTTGTTCGGTGGAAATGGGATTCTGGTATATTTAAACATTTCAAACGCTCATCGATTTATGCGATTTACTACGAGTCTTAATGTTTTTTGTAATACCGAATAAATATTCAACATTATCGTGGTTTAATAACACGCAGTTTAGCCCGAAAAAGGCGTCAGGTGGGCTGTCTGCCTGTTTACGGCCTGGTTAAGGCAATAAAAAGGGCACTGGTAATAAACTCGATTACGCACTAAGATAGAAAACTATACATTTATTTAATCTTAGAACACCACTGAAAGGAGTCGCCATAGGACATTATCCCGACAAAATCGATCCGATACAGTCTGCAATTTTTGTCGGGAGGGAGCAATCTGCAGAACATACACTTACACACGCGTACATAAAACTTTGTCTGTCACTAAGGCATGCAATACCGGTATTACTTATATGGGTCAAATACCGAAAAACCGGTATTATCCATACAAATAAAACCGGTATTGCATGCCATAATCACTACTCACTACGATACTAACACATAAAGAATGATACACTGCCAATTTCACGATCACAAACAAAAATTTCAAAACCAACTTGGTCATGTCATTAAACGATTTCCTGACGGGATGAAATGTGGTAACAAAGTTGCGAAGTTCGCGATACTCACACCAATTAATGATCAGTACCTGGGCGAGAAAAATAATTGAAAACTCAAAAACACGCATCCCGGAGATAAGACCAAGCTTGACCGATGATATCCCCCGAAAACCCCACATAGCAAATTTTCATCGAAATCGTTAGAGCCGTTTCCAAGATCCCCGAAACAAATAAATAAATATACAAGAAATTCTTGTTATATTGTCTAGTTGTAGATTTAGTAAGCAAATATTCAAAGTACGGGTTGACAACGTTAGAACACCACTAATATGGCCAGCTACGGCTGGGAGTGTTCCGCATGCACTCCCGCGCTTGTAACCTACACAGGCTGCTCCGAAAAGACGGCATAAAACGTGAATAAATATTAAATGAATGAAGGAGAGAGTGTATACTTGGTCAAAATGTGTGGCTTGGCCGTTTCGTTACTCAAGGACCTATTGGCACAAAATTAACCCCTAGTTAATTCTGTTCATAAGCCCATCAGATACGTCACTCTTACCAAAGTGACTATAAAGATGAACAAGTATTTCAATTTCTGCCGTTTAGGAGCGCGTGACACGTATTCACATAGACGCACACGTCTGTGTGTGGTTTCTTCGAGATATAGAGTTCATCAATTTCGAGCTATAGAGTTAAAAAATATACTAAAACGTCTTGTAGGGAGTCATTGGTAACTTTGACCTATAGGGGTCAAATATTTCGAGTTATGGAGGTTTTGGGGCTTGATGGGAAGGGAACGGCATTTTATTTCGTGGTTTAGAGGATTTCGTCTTATCGAGGTTCCACTGTAATACATTTTATGAGTGACCCGGAATATTTGCTCGTTATGTGTATATGAGACACAAGTCCGATTACACTCTTTGCTTCTTGAGGGTATATGAGATATAAATTCGATTATGGATATTGTCTCTCTGGTATTCAGGAAATTATAATCATCATAATCATAATAATCATAATCTTTATTGGTAATAATAATTACAAGTCAATATTTACTACTATTACACTTCACTTTTTATTTTTGTATACTATTAGTTCTCTCCAGTTTAGCCAAGGTAACTCCCTGTATGTAATGTATACGTAGAATGTAATTAAAGTCGTGTGTGTTAGACGGTCTTCGCTATTGTTTAGTCTGTGGTCCAAGTTGAACCAGCCACAATAGACTTATATACTTAGACCCCTTTTAAAAGTAAGAAGTTTAACCTATTCTTAGAAGTTTCTTGTGGCATCTTTGGTGCTGTCTTTTTTTTGGAAAATTAAAAAGTGGTCTGCTATTTAATTAATTATAAATAAAAAATATACAGATTGGAATAAAACGAGGGGCTTTCTTGAGAAATAGTATCATTTATTTGATGTAGAATCGACCTGCAATATTCAACAAACTTATTCAAAAAACAATATATAAACAAACCTACTGTACCTACTACGCTATTGATTACATTTTATTATGTTTGCTACTATGAACCACTTTGTTTATAACGATAACCTCCGTGATTTTCCATGTGTCACATAAATTTTCCCTACGAAAATTGTTAAAAGTTCGTTTGCAAAAGAGTTATTTTATTATCCTTAATTAATAATTGATCCCTACATCATCATCATCATTCATAATAATAAGCTGTAATTTGAAAACGGTCACAGATATTAACATTTAAAGGACGATTTTTCAACTAAATATTTACTAACTGACTAACTAACTTTGTATCGATTTTCGTGCACATAGCGATATAAGTATTATATTTTACGCTACAAAAATGTAATCAGGGTAGCCCGGATTGAAATCCGGTACATTGCCTTTGGGACTAATAAATTCAGACGAAATATTCCTCTGCAAAAAATCTAACTGGGAGGCAGTGGTTCAGTGGTAGTCTCCCTGTATTTGGCATAATTTTATTTGTCCAATATTTTGTTTGCCCTTAAGTTAAATTTGCATTATTTTCTCCAGATTAAACAAAAAATATTACATGTATTTTTTAACGTAAGTCCCTTGGATGAGATACGTTACGTTAGGTTAAGATTTTTTATATTTTTTTAAATAGTAATAATAAATTAATATTGTGGGACAATCTTACATAAATCGACTGTTACAGGAATAATTAAGAGGGGCTTGTCTGTCGTTCTAGTGGTAAGAATTTAAGGGTGTTGTGGGCAGCGTTGAATCGTCTCTTCACGGAACCGCGGCCGCGAGCACTCACAACAGTAAAAGTCCAGGGTTCACTTGGTGCAATTCAGAAGCGAAAGACACATTAATCGAACACTTATATGCACTAGTAACACAATAAAAAAACTTTGACTTTTATTTATACAAATCGACTAAAAATACATAAGATATTACTTAACGGATCAAGAGCTAACGGATATGAAATTCAAACAGACTCGATGCGATACAAGCGGTCTATTTTCAACACAAACAAACTGAAACGTAGGTAATTCTAGCCCCAGATTTATGTACAAACGGAACTAAACAAAAGATATAAGAAGCTATACTCTTACTGAAAAATAAGAGTTACGACCTCGTAGTAAAGTTGAGATTTCTATGTTTGTTAATAATAGTACTTGATAATGCGAAAACAAGAGCATTTGCGTTACGGATGCGGCGGCTCACATCCGCGGGAAGTTCCGGCGGGATAGACCCACACAGCGGAACTGTAACGGAATTACGGGATAAATAAGCGTAATTGTATTCAGGAGTCAAATATTCAGTGGGTGCTGTGAGTTATGACGTGCCATGTTTATGGTGGCCGCCATTTTAGTTTTAGAGCAAGGTTATAAGGCTCTTACTCTACTTTTATTTCTTCTCTGTCGTTTCACTCTTGGCCAAGCGGTCGTGGTCCACATCGGTGGTAGAGGCGGACACAGCTCTCCGCATAATCTCCCGCCATCTCTCCTTGTTGGCAGACTGTCTGTAGTCTGATACCCATAAACGATATTTAATTTATTAACAACGACAGAGCTATATGTAGGCGTCGTACCCGAGAACACGCCTTGTCTTTGCACGCCTCGTCGGCTATCAACGACGTGAGTCATCGGCAATCAACGACGCGCGTCGTCGGGAATTAACGACGTCCGTCGTCGTCAATTCATCTGGCTAGACTTAGAGTCCTAAGTCCGCTTTGCTCTAAGACCAAGTGAATGTTTTTTAGAGTGAACGAATGTATGTATGCAAACACTTTATCGCACAAAATAAGACAAGGCAAGGTAGACAAGATTGCAAAATATTTTTTTGTATATCTACAAATACGAACTTATCCCTTTAAGGGATCTCTTCCAGTTAAACTCTCAGTTATTGTGTGATGATACAAGAGAGGTGGTAGTGGTAGACAAGCCGGAGTCAAGTATAACAGGTTTAAGTCGTCTTACTTAAATCTGTTGTACTTGACTCCTGCTTGTTTCCCACCTCTCTTTTATCATAACGGAGAAACTTAAGGAAAAGCGCGCAGATTACCGCAAAGTTATGGTGGACGTTCGCAATTCCTGCAATAAAACTTGATTCAGTGCATTAGCTGACAAGAGGCAAAAACAACACCAAGGTTGCTTAGGTGATCCTATCCCATCCCTTGTCAGGTCTGTGGCAAACAGTGTTGCCAATAGGTGCGTTTTAGCACGGTTTTCCGTCCTTTTTTGACACAAGCGTGCAATTAACGTGCGCAGTAAAAAAACGTGTTAAGTAAAACCCTGCTTTCTATGGCTTGCTTTAAACGTTCATATCAGTATGGTAATCTTATCGCGTCAAAACTAATTTAAAGTTCGTACCATTTGCATTAATTTCCCTAAACAACAGCGTATGTTCACAGTCAATTGATTTTCCAATTATTTCTGTAACAATTCATCGAGAATTTCCCTCTTCTAATTAGCGCGATAACTCACGGAACGCGTGTAAACCCGGCACAAGAACACATTAACAATGTTTCATTAATTTATTTCATTAACATACGGGCCGTTTAGAGAATAATACGGCGTAATCTCATTAAGAGATTGGGACTTAAGCTTGTTCAAAAGATTTGTGTGTATACGCAAATATTTGACTAGGGATGGTGGATGTTTCACTGTATCTGGATCTGTACATTTGGCATAACTGTGCCTCACAAGAGGATATTGTACAATTTTTTTCTGTGATTGTGTTATAGAAAGACCTCTCAATTGAATAATAGTAATATTAGTGATAAAACTACTTCAATATCATAAAAACTCACCGAGACAGAACAATGTTAAATCACATTTTTAGACTTTCCCAAAAAACGCTCCGTACTAAATCATAGTACCTACCGGAGTGACGTCACATGCTTATACTTTGTATGGGAAAATCAAAAATTCGCCTTGCAGCTATGTTCAAACTTGCGTTTATCCTATCGGTTTCATAATAAAGTTACTATACATTTTATGGGTTATTCAATGGTATTAATGGTTTTTCATATTTTTAAAATGTACTTTCGAAGCGCCAAAAGAATCAGACATGTGAAGGAGCCCTTGAGGCCTACTTGCAGAAATAAATGATTTCATTTCACTACGGATATAACTTCGGAATTCACACCCCCATCTCTAATAGGTACTAACGAGAAACTAAAGCCTAGGGGCGGTAAAGCGGGGCGTGTTTTTACCACTAAGACGATGTTCTTGTGGTCAGAACCATGGCACAAAAGGCCAATGAAAAGCTTGAGCGCTTAAGTACTTTTTGCCATAACAAACTTCAAACAGTACAGAGACAAGAATTGAATTAATCAAAATTAAAGATTTTAGTACAAAAATAACATTTAAAAAACATGAAATAAAACTTAAATTAAAAAAAAACTCTAAGAAGTAAAAAAATGGGAGACCTAGGTATTATATACTAATACTAAAACAGAAAGTCCCTCGACTTTAGTCAGGAATTATTTTAAATTTAAGTTTTATTTCATGCTTTTTAAATATTATTTTTGTACTAAATGCCGTTTGTACAATATTATTACGTTACGAAAATTAAAAAAATATTCCATTTTATGCCGAACATCGTTTTCGAACCCTCCGGAGTGTTACGTCAAAGTCGAGCAAAAGCTAGTCTTGAATACGCCTTGTTGTGATTTGTATAAGTAACTACATAGAACTTCATATAGGTATCTAGAGCAACCAACGCTACGCGAGCTTTCCACCGCCCTCGGTAAGTTATTCGTCAAAGAGCTATTTTAAACGATACCCGAATGGTTTCCGAGTGATTTAACCGCTCGCCAGGGTAGCAGTGTTGAGTGTAAAAACCTACAGTAGGTCAAACACCATAGTATGGTGATACAGCCACACATAGTCTAAACACAGACACGCACCCGGACTGAAACCCAAATCGCCGGATTTCAGAGCGTTCGACCGCGGCGATTTTTTCATTCGTATTCTAACAAATACAGCAGCAAGTGGTAGTGATCACAGTTAACATTTATTATATACGATAGACGGTATCGGGGCTACGTATGATTTAATCAAAAGTTGTCGCCACTCGATAGTCCTGCGCGGAAAAAAGGAGTGACACTAATGAAATAAAAAAAAGGCTTGGAAAACGCCTGAAATTGACCATCGAAATTTCCGAGCCGCGTAAGTGGAACAGTGATTGGTCGACTCACGGTACGCTCCTCTCCGCTCCGCCAGGAGTGGCTTACTCCGCGATTTCACCGCGAGGCTACTAGTACCAATACCAAATTGTGCCACTCTGGAGGGGCTTAGCCAGCGACCAGAAAGAGCACGCATTTTGCGATAGAGAAAGACGGTTAAATCCGTTGCGTTCCGTTCGGTGGTCGGGCCCGAACGTCAGTTTTGTTGGTAAAAAAGACTTCTATACGTAGTATAGTAATATTCTCTGGCCCCGCCCAGCACCGCGTCAGTGGAAACGCAGCCTAAACGTCTCCGTCGGCCTGCTGTATGTTTTAGACTGTGGCAGAGTTCTGCGAACGTTTACTTTGATACACTTCAAAAGCCGAGCTTGGTCAAAGGCAGAACCGACTTGTTTAAGTGTTCCTCAGCTATAACGTAACTAGCTCAGGCTGTGATTTTGTAAACTAACCTTATTTTATCAAGTTTATGATTTTTCTAAGGTTCCTTTTAAATTGCGACGCTAAAAAAGGGGTTCTGAGTTTAATTTTGTGACAATAAATTATCCAAGTAAAATGCGTTTCTTCACTTATATGTAGGGATGCCGATACCGATATATCGGTATCGCCGATTATATACAACTGATATTTGAAGAACGCGAAAAGAATTTGCTGTATGAAAAAAAATCTCCAAAAAGTGATTTCAATTACTGACTTATTTTATGTATTAGTCTATTACCCTGTGCAATGATAATTACTATGTTAATTAAATCTTTGGTTATTAATAAAAAAAAATGAATTTTGAGTTGACAATCTATTTATTTTTACTTTACACTTTCAAGGTTGACTCTCTGTTAGATATAGCCAAGTTTTAGGTATAATAAGGACATACAAATATCTGAAGTTCATACTTCATTATTTAACTAAGATATCGGTATCGGTTTCGCCGATATTTACTACAATATATCGGTATCGTATCGGCCAAACTATGTATCGTTACATCCCTACTTATTTGCTTTAAAGAAAAGGAATGTTGAGCTCGTAACATTAGATGAGTAGTTTCATTTAAAACAAATGACACATAATAAAAACAAATAATATCCCGGGCCGGGAACTTATTTCATAATTGATTATGGGTACATTTTCTTAAATTATGGAACTTCTTAATCAATGGCAACATTTCGTTATACCTGTTTTCGGGAAGAACATACCTGGTTTTCTTGTACCATGGGTCCAACCCGACCACCGGGTGAAACGCACCGTATCCGACCGTTTCTCTCTATCGCATAACGCGTGCTCTTTCTGGTCGCTGTCTAAGCCCCTCCAGAGGGGAAGTATTTATCAGGTAGGTAGCAGTGGCGTGGCGTCAAATATATTCTTAGTAAAGCCGGAGCAAATTTGGTTTACTTTATTCGGGAGTAGAAGATACACCGGTCATATGCGCTTTAAAATAGGTAAGCGGGTGGGAATCGGGTTCTATGGAAGCCACGCCGCTGGTCACGGAGTGGACCTCTCCTAACGAGGTCCAGCTTTTCTGGCGAAATAAACACGCGGCTCCTGGATAAATAAGATGTCCAGCAATACATATTGTAAATAAACTGTGTATAAAGCGCAGTATTTAAAGTCAATGTATGTACAGTCCGCACAATAAACGTAATCCGGTCGTGACGGGCCGCGCGCGGCCGGACTTAGCCGAAGCTGTGAAAAGAAAAGCCCGCCCACAGAGACCAGAGACAAGCAGTAAGCTGACTAATTTTACGAGATTATTTAACTTGTAAGCTTTGTATAAACCTATCTATGTAATAACTTTAAATTTGCATTTGCTAACCTAACCTAACCTAACCTGTCAGTTGGTGACGAAATATATGGAGTTTGAAGTCTCAAACTCCATATATTTCGTCGGTTTCGTGAAGACCTATTAACTGCTAGTTAAGAGAACATTTTCAATAAAAAAAGCCCAAATACAACTAACGTCAGTGCAGCGTTTCGTTTTCCGTCAAAATGAATAAATTTTACTATAACTAGAATTTTCTGTGACCTAAAAATTGGTTAATACTGTAAAAACTCGCACACCAAATAAATAATATTTTTTTTTATAAGCTTTGTTCAGGGTTAAACTTCTGCCCGCTATATTACCTATGTGCGAGATCTGGCGTCGCCGACATGACAAAATACAGGGGCTTACCGTAACCGATAGGTAACATGAAAAAAGCATGTTTTGGGTAAAATAAAAGAAAAAACCGGACAAGTGCGAGTGGAACTCGCCCACCGAGGGTTCCGTACAAATACTTTAAATAATGACTATATTTTTATGATTTAATTACAAATGTATAGTTTTCAAATTTTTTCCTATGCTAGTAGAATAACACGCTATTACTTGTCAAACATAGTTCTAGGTCAACGGAAAGTACCCTATTTTGGTTTCCTTGAGAGTCAAGAAATATACTTTTATTGCGGCATAACCGGCCGTATCTTTTTTGATGAACTTATTTGATTTTTTTACAGCTTCAAGGGACTGTACACCTGAGCATATTATGGTTTTATTTTCAACTCGTTAGCTCCAGGCGTTCCCGGGATTACGAGTCTTGACAGACAGATGGACAACAAAGTGATCCTATAAGGGTTTCGTTTTTTCCTTTTGAGGTACGGAACCCTATAAGTACCTATGTTACCCTACCTAATCAAAACAGTACTATATACGGACGGCCACAAAGTTATGGTAGAATTTTATTCCTCCTCTAGTAATAGTATAAACCAGTAGAGCCGCTCGCGACTTCGTTCGCAAAGAAGATAGAATTGGGAATTGGTAGGTACTGAAATGAGTGAACTTGGTTCAATATAGCCCTCTGATATCTCAGGGAAACGAAGAAAGGCCGACAGCAAAAATGACCATTAAAGTCTGCCCGTGGCAGAAATGAGCGTGACTATGATGACGTCCGTTTATTCTTGCGCTGACAAGCATCCAAACATGAGTAGGTAGTAACTTATAAAATTGTTTTCTTCCTTAACTGGCATTTTTTTTCCTTAAAGCTGCAACCAAACCGCTACTCGAAAGACGTTGACGTACCTACGGGACGTACCGTATGCGCAGAGCCGTGCCTTATACGTCACGTTTTTGACGCGCACCTTTCAAACCGATGCTTAAAATACGTATAATATATATGTACGTGTTCACGTACAATCCATGCATATTTTGATCACTGGTTTTGACGGCACGCGTCAAAAACGTGACGCATGTGCCACGTTAATGGGTTTACGGTGCGTCAGCGTCTTCTGGGCAGCATGCATAGCATGCGTTAAAAACGTGACACCTGGGCCTCGTTTCACGAAGCTACAAGTTCCAATTTTACGAGTCTGAAACTAGAAACATTGGTGAAATCAACCAATGGTGTAGCTGTATTTGACCAATGTTACTAGTTTGGATTTGTAAAATTGTAACTTGTAGTTTCGTGAAACGGGGCCCAGAAGGACGTCACTGCGTATACGGTGCGTCAAGGTGCCACACTTGGCCATAAAGTGGCTTTTTCCGCACGCTGCGCGTACGGAAAAAGCCGCTTTTTGGCAAAGTGTAGACATAAAATGATGTACACAACACAGGAGGTAATAAAGAAAGCCCTCGATCGCATATTTACGTCCCTCGCTTGTAGTTCGGGCCGCAAACTTCTGCGATCTCGGCCTTTCTTTGTATTACCACCCTAGTTGTGTAATGTACTATAACTACTAAGATTAATTTCTTTTTACGAAGTTGATCGGGAAGCCTCCTTGTGGATAGAGCACGGTGCGCCTGGGCTCAAACACGAAATGGCGGGGGGTGTTCTTGGAGGGTTCCACTCGGAAGTTTGAGAGAAGTTTCACCAGGCATACCCCCGACTGCACTTGCGCAAACCGCATGCCTGTAAAAGAGAATTCTTTCACTTCTCGAAGCAGTGCTGCCAGTACAAATTTTATTCTGCCGAATTATACAAATCTGGGCTGGGTCCCGAAAGCCTTACTTGCATTTAGCCTTAGAGAGCAGAGCACCTTAGTTGTATTTTTGTCCGGGGAGTAAAACGTCTTGGTCTGTAAAACGCCCTCACTGTTATAAGACATAGTAGACTGAATGACTTGACTGCAAAACGGCTTAACGTCATAATGTTTTAATAGGTATATGGTCTGAATAATCTTTACGTCCAATATTGTAGAATGTCTTTATAGTATAAAGACTATGTAGTTAAATCGTAAAGTATAAAAAAATGTCTTAAGTAGCAATTTGTCCAGGTTGTATAATGACATAACATTATTTTATTATCACCTTCATAGTACTTCAAATTCGATTACAGGCCGCTTATATTGATAATTAAGCAGATATTAATGTTAATCTGCAGTTACTCATTTTACATAAATATAACGTACTCATTTAGCAATAATGACGTTTCATCCACTTCTTCATTTTATAACTAAGACATTAAACAAACAAGATCTTTTGATTACGTAGTCCTTATCACAACCAAGACTTTATACAATTGAGACATTCTGCCTACTTGTGCATTTCACGACCTAGGCGTTTTGCTCCCTAAGTCTTCTTGAAACTTGGACCATTTTGTAATCATGGGATTAGATAAACAAGTCATTTTGCATAGGTACTTGGCCAGTGTACAACTGAGACGTTTGGAATACCAAGGCTAAATGCAAGTAAGGCGATCAGGACCCAACCCGGTTGAGAATACAACTGCAATACAGTGAGCCTCTTGATTAAGTATATAATTTTTGCATCCAATTATATAATCTGTCAGCCCTAGAAACTATACCGTAAATACGAGAAGCTGATTCCACGGGGACTTCACGATTAGGGCGTGCAGAACCGGGAAATATTAGACATAAACAAACATGACCTGTCATACTGTCATAATAGGTAATAATTATTGACAGTCACTGACACTAATGACTGTCAACGGGTACGCGTGTGTGCAGGAATGTGGAAAATTGCGATTATTTTAAAAAATCTGTTTTATTGTCCACAAGAAGACTATTGAGCTGAAATTGGTTGCGATTTAAGCTCATCATTTTTTACTGGTTCCGCCAAGACATTGAAATAGTAAATATTTGGGGATCCTGCCGTTTTGCCAAAATTATTTTGGTCAAATTTCATTTCCCAAACAAATATTAGCAACTGTTTTTTTTTGCCAATGCAATCTTTGGCATAATTATAATACGCAAATTTTCGTTTGGTCTAATTTTTATTCAGCATAATATTAATACGGAAAATGACATTTCGGCATTTGGTCTTTTAGCAAATGCTTTATTAAGGCAAAAAAATGTTAGTCAATAAAAGTTTAGTCAAATGAATTGTTATGTCAAAACATACAAAGTCAAAAATCGGATTTTTTTAGGTAATAAAATTTGACCAAAATAATATTGGTAAAACGGCACGATCCCATAAAAAAGGTTAAAGTTTAAGTAATAATTTTGAACAACAGCAAGAATTTTGAAGAACTGTGGCCCTCAATAAAAACAAAAACTGACATAAACAGAAGGGTAAAGGGGGGACGGGGGGCGAAAATTCAATTAGGTAATTAGGTTAGGTTAGGTTAGAACTGCGTCCCCCAACTAAAACGAACCGCTCCCAGAACAGTGGGTTAGGTTCAAGGGAGTCCCACATAACCATCAGGGTCCGTCCCCGCACCCTGGTGGTATGCGTAATGCATTTTCCACTCTTAAAAAAAAAAAGGTTCATTGAATTTTGACGATACAAATCATTTTCGTAATTTTGTTTTGCGTAAAATATGTTATGCCAACTAAAACATTTGACTAAATAAAATTTGGTCAAACTACCATTTGGTGAGCGAGGCATTGCCTAAACATTCATGTGTCAAACATTAGGTTCGCGTAACAATTATTTGTGAAGAGTTAATTTGGCAAACGATTATTTGGGAAATGAAATTTTGCGAAATTTTTTTTGGAAAGTGATAATTTGTCAAACATATTTTGATAAAACAAAGGTAACCCAAATATTTGGTTGGGTTTAGCTAAAAATAATAAAAACACTACGCAAACGACGTACAACGCCATCTGAGCGGCTAAAATTAGTAACTTTCTGTAACGAATCCCCTTAAATGTTGTTAGAACATTCATAATGCAATAAGGTCGAAACTTTAATTCGATAGTGTTGAATGTCAAGTCACGTCAAGTTAAGACATATACTTAATGTCTTATCGAATCGACCCTTGAAATGATAACCTCTTTAGAAAAAGTTATCACTACGGTTTTCTAATTACGAACATAATATGTCGTGTCAGTGTCAGTCAAGAAAACAGTTTAATGTGACATTTTCACAAAATAGATTGGTTTGCTAGCTTTCATATATTATAACTGACAATTTAATATTGTTCTTTTTTATTTGCGTATCAAGAATAATAAAATTAATATTGCCAGATAGATAGAAGACAGGGCCAAAAACCCGTCTTACCGGAGTAACAATTACTCGGAAAACATCGGAAATGATCGTTTGCCCTCGCTCCAGTTGCCCCTAGAAACGTACCTAAAGTTGTCGATGGTAAACATTATAACATTGACATTGCGTTAAAATATTATCTCTAAATGTTTGCTACACGATATTCAACCTTAGGTGGGTCCCAAATTAAAGCTCGTGACTGTACAAATTTTGTTTTATATCCAGTAGGCTCGGGTTAGCAACTTTTAAAAGTATCCCTAATTTCAAATGGATAGCAGCAGTAAGTACTTCCTGAGATATCTGGCTGTAACAGACGGACAGATGGACGGACACAGACGGAGTCGCACGATAAGGGTTCCTTTTTACCATTTTGGTACGGCACCCTAAAAACGTCGAGCCGGAATCAGACTCAGTTTCGTCCTTAGTTTGTAGAACAACCCACATGCTACTTACCAATACAATGGCGTGGTCCAAGTCCAAAAGGCAAATACGCGCACGAGTGCCTCGGTGATACCTTCTCAGGAGAGAACCTCTCGGGGTCAAACACTTCAGGATTCGGATAGATTTTCTCGTCGTAATGAATACCGAGCACTGGAATTTTGATTATCTGACCATTATCTATCGTTAGGTTAGTTCCAGGTATCTTGTACTTTCTGTTAGCTTTCCTCTTTAACTCACCAAGATTTGGATATTTTCTCAGTGTTTCGTCGAAAACTTGGCCCAGGTAAGTTAAATCAAAAATAGCCTGTAGAGTTAACTCCCCACCATGCTTCTTCAATACTTCTTTTATTTCTGCCACCACATTGTCTTGGATTTCTGGGTGGAGAGCTAGCTCGTACAGTAAAAAACTCATCGCTGAGGCGCTAGTTTCGTAACCTGCTGCATAAAAAACAAACGCCTGAGCTGCGATGATTTCGTCAGATATATCTAGACTCCTTTCTGTATCATCGTTCTCCCTCTTCGGTCCAGTAATATGTTTGTTCTTCCTTAAAGCCAAAATTAAATCCATGAAGTCGTTCCTATTCGTCGGTTCACCGTTTCTTTGTGCTATTACATTTTTAGCGAGCCCCATAAAAAAAGTATTAACTTCTTTAGGGAACAGAGAACCTCCAAATGTTTTTAGAATTCCAGGATACATCATGTCGATTTCGCGTCCAAAGTTCAGTGAAAATATTTTCTGGTCGATCCTGCGAAGCGTTTCGTGTTCTTGATTGAAGGTGTCGATGTCTAATCCAAAGGCGCAGGCGGCGATGGTGGCCTGGGTAAACTTCCGAACCAGTATGTGGACCATTTGCTCCGGATTAAGCTGTATGATGCGGTCCACATAGTCCACCAACGTGTCCCCGCGTTCGATCATAAGGTACAGCATGTTCTTTAACTTCCCTGAAGTGAACAGTGGAGTGAAACGATTCCGTAGCATCCGCCAGGTGTCGCCATCGGCATGGAACAGGTTGGTTCCAAGTCCAGTTTTGCTAAACTCGACACCACGATCAACAAATACGTCAAAGTCTTTTATAAATATATGTTTTAGAACATCCAAATCTCGTATCATTAGTTCCGGGGATCTCATAACCAATATCCCGACCACTTTCTCTTCTGGATACATACTGTAAATCTCTTTGGATATATTACTGAAATGTGTTTTTCTGAGTACAGAATCCTTTATGTTTCCGAAAAAGAACTTCGGTTTTGGGCCAGCGACATTTCTCACTTTCCAATAGTTGTTGTACTTGGTGAAGTGGTGGTATAAGTAACAAGCAATTACAATTGCAAATGTTAACATGATGACCGCCATTGTCGTTAAGCGAGACACTACCACTGCACAAATTCAAGTTATGTTGATATTTATATAAGAATTTATACGAAGATAACAGTAACCGACGCGACCCTGATCGACTTCGATCGCCGCGCAAGCAGATGGTCTCAGCCACTGACGCGCTCGCACGTACCTTACGCCCTTTTGAAGCTGATTAAAATAAGTCAAATACCTATGGATACATACTATTGTTAATTTTGTACATTAAACTTGATCGTCAAGAAAAGCAAGTTTCATTAGAAGCCAATACCTCAACCATAAAATTGGTCCTTCGAGCCGGATATCATGCCTAAGGATTTGGAGCCTAACCAGGATCTTATACATTAAACATTAAGAAGAGGATCTCTTTATGGAAGCCCTGAGTCGGTGACGTGACGATGTGAACCAGTGATTCCAAGTGCATTAAGATATTAACCTAGAAGAATTATAAGCAAGCAGTCAGAGTGAATCCAAACCATTTTGTTTGCCCTTTATTGTCACTTTGTGCCTAAACTATTGACTCCTTATACATTATTTGTCAATCACTATGTAGTTTACATCCCATATGAGCGATTTAAACAAAAAACCGCATTAAGGATTGACTAGATTCCGAGAAATAAGTAAGTTAAAATCTTTAAATTATAACTACGCGTAATAGTTAACTTTAACTAGTAGCAAGCGGCCGAGCGCTGCAGATAGCGATAAGCCCAAACAATAGACAGCGAGTACTTACTGTGCAGTTAGCTGTGTTAATATACCCGTTTCTTTATTGCATTTATTCATTACTTTATGCTCTGATGTAATTTATACCCATGAATGCGTAAACAACTCAATTATTTAGTGCATTCCTTGCTAGACGTTCTAAACCAGCTACGTTATTTTCCGATAACGGAGCTCAATTTGTAGGCACATAGCTGAGTTGTGGGAAGCAAATTTGAAATATTTAAAGTAACATTTAAATCGCGTGTTAGGAAACGCTCATCTTGTTTCTGAAGACCTTTACTCAGTCCTAGTCCAAATAGAGGCAATTTTAAATTCACTTCCCCTGACACCTCTCTCAACTGACCCACACGACTTGACACCATTGACTTCAGGGCACTTTTTGGTAGGACGACCAATGGCAGCTTTGCCAACGCCTACTCTTTTCGATGTCAACCAAAATCGACTCACACGGTTCGAGTGAATAAACAGCTACGTCAACACTTTTGGACCAGATGGCACAAGGAGTATATAGCTGAACTTCAACAACGTACTAAATGACGTACTTCTAAGGGTCAGCAGCTGAAAAAAGGAGCATTGGTCATCATTAAGGAAGAAGGTCTTCCTCCCATGAAATGGCGTCTCGGGCGAATCGTCGAGATCTATCCAGGGACTGATGGAATCGCCAGAGTTGCAGACATAAACACCGCCAAGGGGACGTCGAGGCTTCAAACGCATTTGTCCGTTACCTGCCATTGATGACGAAGGGTTGAAAGGCAAGCCTTTCAACGCCGGGGGGCATGTTCGAGAATCATCTGGGTCTTCCCCCCGCGCGCGTCCGGCGACTTCGATCGCCGCGCAAGCAGATGGTCTCAGCCACTGACGCGCTCGCACGTACCTTACGTCCTTTTGAAGCTAATTAAAATAAGTCAAATACCTATGGATACATACTACTGTTAATTTTGTACATTAAACTTGATCGTCAAGAAAAGCAAGTTTCATTAGAAGCCAATACCTCAACTACGCATTATCAGCGTTTTTTAGCAAGATTATCATATCAAATATGCAGGTCCATGGTATGCTTTTTAGGGATCCATTCATACCTAAAACTAAAACGTATGTAGAATCAGGTACACCTGTTCGTCTGTCCGCAGTATAACCACAGTGTTATACTACAGATAGAGTCAAGAGTAGTTGAAGATAGATTATTTTTATAAATCATGTGACATTGATAAATTAATATATATACATAACAGAGCGTGGATAAATTGATAGTTATAATCCGATTTAAAATGGTAAACAATAATGGAAACATGTTTTAATGATGTAAGAGCGGGAGATTCAGTATCCCGAATGGAGTAGTTTTGAGGACAAGTCAACTGGAGACGTTTGACAGTTGACAGTTAGAACTGCCGCTCTTAGGGCGGAAAGGTTTGGATGGATACTGTGTTGTTCGCGAACTAAACCATTGGTTCTTAAATTTGTTTTCAATCAGAGTAATTTAGTGGCAAGTGTGTTCATATCAACTTAAGTGATTAGTTGAAGCGACAAGCTGTTTTAATTTCCGAGTATTTCTTCATCTTCGCGCGTAGGTAACACTCGTCAAGTCCGGCTGGCTGGCTATGTTTCTTATTCACTCCGTCATATATTACCGGCAATCTGCATATTTTGACGCTCGCAAGGGAATCAAAACCTCTAGGGTACTTCCCGTTGACCTAAAATCATGAGATTTGCCAAAAAGCAATGTCATGTAACGCAAATAAATAAAAAAATCCGAAACCTCTAAATTTGTACGGTGGTAAGGATCAGCCAATATAATAAAGGTAATAAAGTTAAATAGTGCAGAAGAAATAGAACTATCCGAATCCAACAGGACTCTTATTTTAACCAATAATTTGACAAAATTCTCTCTTCTTAGTCGTGCACTCTTGTCAGAGTGGTCGTGGTTGTTCAGTTGCTGTATACGATTGATCTTCACTTATCGCTTTTTGTTGATGGACTTTCAAACTTTCCTTTGCTGCCAAATTAGTGACATCTTAATGCCGTTTGACGAAGTTGATGGGCAAGCCGCCTCTGGGATAGAGCACGACACGTCGAGGCTCGAACTGGACCTGGAGGGGCGTGTTCCTGGAGGGCTCCACCCGAAACCGGGAGAGGAGTTTAGCTAGGCACACCCGGGACTGAACCTGCGCAAACCGCATGCCTGGAACAAACAGATTTTTTAAGAACCATTGTTCGAACTTACATGATGTAGGCACAACCCAAACGAGGTAGAAGGAAAAAGTGTATCTACGTCGCGTGTTAATAAGAAGTGGCAACGACCTACTTCGCACGCCGTTAACTTGAGTTGCCGTCAATATTATTTGATTTGAAAGTCTGATAATAATTGTATAATTCATTGTTCAAATACCACCAAATGAAATGGAAAATTTATGTTTTCTATCACTAGATTACACTTATGGCGTCAAGCGAAAAACCTTGCACGCTATATTTCCATACTAATCGATGAACTATAATCGCGGTCCCACATGCCAAACTGTATGCGAAAATGTCAGTCTTATGCCTAGCGACATTTGATATAATTATTCCGAGCCCTATCGGTATTTTGAAGTGTATACTTTATATTTAATCTGTGGTCAAGTAGGAAATAAAATATATACGATGAAAATAAAATATGTCAGCACAACCGTATTACGAAATCATTTCCACTACATGCACATGCATAGTTATCAGGAAGTGAAGAATATGAATGACATCATTGGAATTACATAATGTCGTGCGCAAGCGCACAAAGGCATGATGCATAGTGCATAGGCATGTGCTCTTGTTATCAAATTTGCTATCTGGTTTTGTTCTGTTCTTTTATCTGTTATTACATATTCTGTTATCTATGTATTTTCTGGGGGCACGGTAGTTCCCCCGCCAAGTCGAGCAAAACAAACACACGGCCGTACCATCCTTTTCCCGAAGCCATTCAAGCCATTTTCAGCCTCCCGTGAGTTTGTGCTAACTAAAGCTAGAACCCTAAATTTTTAGGGACATATATCCCTGAAAGTTAGGGCATAATAAGAAAATACGTTCTCAATAACATTCAGTTTGAACGTGTACTTTAAGAACTATTGCACGTCAAAGTTCCTTAGTTTTGTCACTGACTCACTGGTTCACTGACTTACTGACTGATGATCATCATAAAAATTCTAAGGTACTTCTAGCAGACCGATATTACCCACAAGCTCCAAATTTTAAACATTATTATTTTATAGTCTATCAGATCATGCAAAACCTTAAAATATTGTAATTGGGTGAATCAACTTTTCTTTATCAACAAAATTTCACCTTCTCCGGCTAAAATTAAAAGAGATTTCCTTTTAATTTTAGCCGGAGCTTATTCGGATATTTTTTGGATAAAATGTATGCTCATTTAAAAGACAGATAATAAAGCTACGTAATGCAAATATTTTTTATTATTTTTTTTTTATTATAACGTGTTTATAAGCAGTGACCCAGCATAGCTGTCCCCCACTTTTGTATGAAAATAAGGGTTCGTCCGCTGGGTCTCACTGTTTATTTGTTAAAAAAGAGTTTTATTTTTACCTAATCTATCTCTAGATGTAAGGTCTTGTTCCATTTAAATTATGTTAAAACATGCAAAAGGTGAACAAATAAGGAGAAAGGGCAATCTTTGCATGAAGCAAAAAAAAGCTGATTCACCCAATTTCAATACAAACTGCATAATTATGTTTGTAGTCCTATACAAATACTGGCGATTTCAAAGTTACTTTTGTACTTCAAATGGGAAATAGAACGGACTGGAATGTAATAAATAAAAGAAGACCACTTACAAAAAGAAATGAGATCCCATCAAAAACATGCAAGAAAATCCATTAAAAAGATGCAAGTCTCGCAACGCAGTTCTTCTACAACAAAAAAGTTTTGAGATGTAATGTTAAACCAACCGGGGTGGTGTCCACAGAGCTCGATATCCACCGACTTGCCTATTACTTAACCATGGAGGAACACATTTTATAGTTTTTTCAAATAAAGAATCCTCCACCTCCCCGTACTGACTTGGTTTAACATTACATCTCAACACTTTTTTGTTGTAGAAGAACTGCGTTGCGAGGCTTGCATCTTTTTCCATGTAATGTTTTTGATGGGATTATTATAAACACCGTCAAATACCGTTAGGCAGATGTATTTATCTACCGGAACTCAAATAGTTCCATTGATTTGTATCGCTTTTTCTCAAAGACCTGCACCAAGACTCTCCTAAAATAAATTATTATGTTGAATACTGTAATATTGTGTAAGTAAACTGACATCACATCAGTTTAACACTTTCGCGCGAGCACCGATCAATTAAGCGTTGTTAAGCCTACATTTTCGACGTCTATAGACGTTGCTCGCGCAAAACTGTTAAGATTGTTTTTATTTCGGTATAACCTAAGTAATCGTTTCTATCGTTGATAAAACCTGAATTACCTGATAAACCGCGATTAGAATAGGATTCCGAAGTACCGCGGCACAGAATAAGTATTGTACAGAACTCGCACTGTCGCAAAACCTACGTTCGAATCACAAAAAAGCGCTGAATCCTACCTTCTCGCTCTAACTCATAACGCGCGCTCTTCCTGGTCGCCAGGTCCACCGCTAGGGTTGTCGACAAAAATAAACTTCTTATTACAGATTGTGTTTCATGTTAAAATTACAGGTAGTTATGGCGTTAATAATGGCATTTGATTTTATACATAGTCGAAATAACATAGGGTTAGGTATTGTTTTCCGTGGTACACAGCAAAGATGTTTTATTCTTATTTACCTATAGGTATTACAACCCAGTGCTTTCTACATTGTATAATATAAGACTTAAACGGAAAAAAGATCGTTATTCCTTTTCAAAATTGAATGATTGTAAAATTAACAAAATCACTAGAATCTAATAATGTTCATAAATTAACGTAAATGAAGCAGATTTACTAATTATTCGCATCCTCCAGTAATGAAAAAAAAACTTGCTTCATGCTACTGGGGGTCGGCGCAGCCCTGGGCTTGCCTAATGCATTAGGCAAGGAATAATAATTACCGCGAAACAAAATCGCGGAATGACGTACGCCTGACAAAAGTACAAACAATTAATAAATATAATTATAATGATGCCAGAAAATTGACCTTCCTCCAGTAAGGACATGTTTATAACGAGGGACTGAATTTACTGATATATTTTGTTCCATAAGACTATTAATGTAAAATGACAAAATTCGAGCTATGTTGATATAACGTTATTTACTTGTAATACCATCAGGAATACGTGGTTAAAATTGGTCGGGTTATTCGGGCCCACGGTGTATAATAGATTTGCAACATATGCGTCATAATAATTATTCACTACATATAACAACTCTACCTATTCTTGGTAAATGCTGTATCATTTGTTTTATAAAAAAATATTATAGTCGGCAGTATTTGACAAATCAGTAATTATTTTCCACATCATTTTCATGTTATCGAACACTAATTAATTATCTATTTTATTTCCGTTGGCGGACTATTCTTCAGAAATGTGTCTGCGACTCATTCATCTGTATCCATACATTTAATATGAAAAAGGGCCAGATGAATGAGGTGACCACAGACATATTTCTGAAGAATAGCCCTGGCGATGATACAGATAGCTCTGAAGACGATAGTGTTATGAGGGAATAATTTTTGATGGTGTTTCTGAATATAATTATTACATTATTTCTATTTTATTTAAATAGGGAATATACACCGTGGGCCCTGTAACACGATCCAAAAATTAAAACGTAGATTCTACTCTCCAAACAATGTAACTTTTGTTCAAATACTTTTAAAAATTATGTAGAATTATGATATTTATGATTTTCTCATTTTCATACTAATTAAATAATATTTTCAATGTATGTTACCATCAGTCTAATTGACGTCGCTTGTCACAGTTGTCACGCTACAAGCACAAAAAAAAAACAATACATTGCGCCTTCAAATTAATTTCAAAGTAAATTAAGACACAAGTTATTTTTAAATGTCGCTGAAGCTGAACAAATGTTGTTTAGTTTGAGGAGTAGAATCTACGTTTTAATTTTTGGATCTTGTTACAGGGCTCACGCTGTATAACATATACGTTTTTTTTCAAGCTTTAGAATACCTTTTTGTACTGAAATAAGTATTTTCATTTCATCTTTCATCTACACACTCGGCCCTTGACGATGTCATTATTATTATGTATTAATTCAAAAACGACATACGTGCTCAATCGTACCTATCTAATCGCGCTTTAATACTAGCTGATTGGGCCAAGTTTTAAACAATTTGAGAGTCTCGTAATGCATGACTTGTCACTTACCGATGCAATGTCTAGGTCCAACTCCAAAAGGCAAAAATGCACAAGAGTGTCGGGCAGATATACTCTCAGGAGAGAACCTCTCTGGGTCAAACACCTTAGGATTAGGGTAGATCGTCTCGTCGTAATGTATACCCAGCACTGGAATTTTGATCAACTGATCCTTCTCCAGGGTTATATCGGTGCCAGGTATCTTATAAGTGGTACTAGACTTTCTTCTTAACTCAGTAAGTACGGGATACATTCTCAATGTCTCATCGAAAACTTTTGCCATGTAAGTTAAATCCAAAAGAGCTTGCATAGTCAACTCCCCGTCGTGCTTCTCTAATACTTCTTTTATTTCTGCCACCACTCTGTCTTGGATCTCTGGATTTAAAGCTAATTGGTACAGCAGGAAAGCTGTTGTAGAAGCACTGCTTTCGTAACCTGCTGCATAAAAAACAAACGCCTGTGCTGCAATCACCTCATCAGTCATATCTAAACTTCTTTCAGTATTATCGTTGTCCCTCTTTGGACCTGAAATGTGCTTATTCTTCCTTAAAGCCAAAAGCAAGTCCATGAAGTCGTTTCTATTCGTTGGTTCACCATTTCTTTGCGCAATTACATCTCTAGTTAAGGTGAAAAAGAAGTCGTTAATCTCTTTTGGGAAAAGAGAACCTCCAAATGTTTTTAATATGCCAGGATACATCATCTCAAGATCACGTCCGATGTTGACATTAAATATTTTCTGGTCGATTTTGCGAAGCGTTTCGTGTTCTTGGTTGTAGGTGTCGATGTCTAAACCGAAGGCGCAGGCAGCGATGGTGGCTTGAGTGAACTTCTGAACCAGCCCATGGACCTCTTGCTCCGGGGTGAGCTGTGTGATGCAGTCCACATAGTCCACAAACGTGTCCGCGCGCTCTTTTATAAGATACATCATATTCTTTAGCTTCCCTGAAGTGAACAGCGGAGTGAAATGATTCCGTAGTACCCTCCAGGTGTCGCCATCGGTGTGGAACAAGTTGGATCCAAGACCAGAATTACCAAACTCGAGGCCGCGATTGGCAAAAATATCGAAATCTTTGATTAATATACTCTTCATAACATCTAAATCTCTTATTAACAACTCTGGGGATCTCATCACGAATATTCCAACAACTTTTTCTTCTGAATATTTGTCATAGAGCTCCTTGAATACAACGCCGATAGGTTTTCTTCTAAGGACGGAATCTTTTATATTCCCGAAAAAAAATGTTGGTTTTGGTCCAGCAACATTTTTTTCTTTCCAATATTGGTTGTACTTTGTGAAGTGATAGTAGAGGAAGCTAGCTATGACTATTACGATCGTTAAAATAAGTACCGACATTGTGGCAGTAACTCAAATAGAAGACTAGTAAGTAAAAAGATCATCATCCAACTTGAAGCTACCTAAAATGTATATACAGTGTGTGCCCTGTAGTGGCTGTAGTTAATCATTCGTCAAAGCATCGACAGAATTACTTTTGAATTATCGAAATCTTGTAAGGTTTCTTTATTTTTTAAGCTTTGAATGGTTTATAGTGATCTAAAACTATTATAAATTTACAATATTTTTTTATTTGTTTTTTTTTTATGTTATAAGTGGCAAACGAGCAGACGAGCTGCCTGATGGAAAGCAGTCAACGTCGCCCATAGATATCTGCAACACCAGAGGTGCTACCTATACATTACCGATCTTTGAGAGCCCTGTTTACGCGTTTTTATTTGGTGATATTGCTGTACGTCGGTCGTTACATTGGATGATGGGTTACCGTGTGTTCATCGTCATCAGTTGTATTGAACTGATTGACTGTTCACTTTTTGTTCGACCCGTCAGAATCATTTTTTTATTCTTTATATACGCTCCCCGATTACTCAAAGACGGCTAGACCGATACAAACGGCGAACATAATGCCATAAGGCATTCTCTACCAGTAAACCGATGGGTCAAACGGAAATATTAAAATTTATTAATTGAATAGAAAATTGGAATCGGTTAGTTTCGATTTATGATTTAGTATTAATTATGAAAACGCTCTCCAAAATCTCGCAGAGATATGAAATGCGATTAGTTTAATTATTCTAATAATACAAGGTGAAATCTTTTACGTGATACAAGATAATTAAACCTCATTCTATCCATGATTTTGAACAACTTTTACTATGGGGTCAACTTTGTAAATGCAAAAAAAAATTAACTGTTTCATAGATAAGGTCATGAATAAGTAGACCAAAATGTATGAGAGAGTTCTATTTTTTTTTTGCATTTACAAAGTTGACCCCATAGCAAAAGTTGTTCAAAATCATTGATAGATACAGGTTTAATTATCTTGTATCACGTAAAAGATTTCACCTTGTATATTTTCTTTACTAGCAACGCAACACTCTGTATAAGAAAATTATTTAAATTTCTATTTCAGTTGTGTAAATATATTTTGACAGAACGTGGACATAGTGTGTGTGTAAGCTAACAACCTTACCTCCTTTACATTTTTACAATGTTACATTCAAGCATTGTCAAGTGGAATCTTGCGTCATCCTCATCATATCCCTAGCTAATTTCTTCGTTTCTTATCGGGGTGCCGTATCATGATCCTGGATTTGGCAGGTTCGGTTTTGGAATCAAAAGTACCTTATTCGTACATGAATATCATAGCAAGGCTAGGATTAAGGAAAAAACGACCAAGACTCCCACTACTTAGCTCGAACATACTATTAGGCGAAGAACACACTGAAATCGCCCGTCGCCGCGATTTTTTCCGTGTAGCTGCGCATAGTAGTTGCGAGTCGCCGCGATTTACGCGCCAGTGTGCGCCACCCCGCGATTTTTTTATACAAATCGATGATTCTACATACAAAGTTGAAAATCGCTGAGTCACGTGTCGCCGCGATTCGCGCTGCAGTGTGAGATCCGCCTTAAAGAAAGGTTGAACCGCTTCAACTAAGACCGTGGGTCCGCACGCTCACTTTGACCGGTCAACGACAAGTCGCTCTAGTGGCAGCGACTGGCCAAATCCTGCTTACAGGATTGTAAGCCTTGGTTAGGACTGTTATACTGGAGTTCGCCGAGTTAATAGCTCTAGTTGTGTCATACTTTCTGGCGGAGACATGGTATCGTACCGAATTCAAAATAGCATCAAAAAAATGTACAAAAAATGTACTAAATTGTACTTTAATTAAAAAAATTTGTACTACACGTACTTAAGAGAAAACAACGATTAATCAGTCACCGCTAGGAAGGATTACTTTCTGGCGGGCGCTATCTATTTTACTATGTAGCAGTCGAGTTTTGGACTTTCTCATGAATCCATAAATATGTATGAAAAATGTACTAAATTGTACGCTAATTAAAGAAAACTGTACTACACGCACTTACGAGAAAACAACGATTTAATCTGTCTCCGCTAGGAAGGATACTTTCTGGCGGGCGCTATCTATTTTACTATCTAGCAGTCGAGTTTTAGACTTTCTTATAAATCAATAAATATGTACGAAAAATGTACTAAATTGTACGCTAGTGAAAGAAAACTGTAACGGCAAATATTTCAATGAAGGCCATGTGAAAAACCCTTTGTCTTATGCGTCTATTTTTGTATCTCGTCGAAACGGCTGAACCAATAATGTTCTCATTTTATTTTCCACGATAAGAACACATTTAAATAAAACTATTTATATGGGTATTAACGCGTACATAATTTAAAATTACATCGCGAAATAAGTGAAAAACGTTCATGGAAAACTTCAATAATAAACCTATTAACCCTATTATTATTTATTAGGTAACTTCTCGGACTCATACCTATAATGAGTCTATTTAAGCAAATTTAATGAAATTGCTATTTTTCATTATGTCCTTTTTAACCCGACTGCGGTGAAGCCCAAAAGGAGGGTTATGAGTTTGACCTGTATGTATGTACCTATGTAAGTGCGTTCCTATGTCCGCTCATAACTACTCAACGATACACCCGATTTTGATAATAGTACATCATTAGATTCGTCTTGATGGCGCGAGTGTCAATGGGTATTTAAAATTTGTAAAACTTCTCCACTGCTCATTTATTCACTTAATATTTGTGGCCTGTGATGGTCACGTTTATTACATAATAAAGCATAAATAGAGAATCTTTATCGCATAAATATAGAATAAATAGGTAGGTAAAAAGAGACAGATTTTATTAACTAAGTAAAACTATTATTTCCAGTTCATCGGATAAATTATATTTGGGACCAGATTACCGGCGAAATTTTGAACTTCTCAAACGTTCTTTCTGCCCGACCTTAATTACGAGTTTTCCAGACAAAATGTATTTTCCCTTAATTGTCTGTTGAAATTTGAATTATTTTTCCACCAAGGACTTTTATTACAATAATGTTTCAGATTTCGCAATATTTTCGACTGTGACGCAAAAACCAGTTGGCAGCAGGGTGGCGAAAGGTCTTTTTGACAGTAGGCATCAAGATCCACCAATCACACCACTTGATTTTGACATCTACTGCCAAATAGACCTTTCGCCACCCTGCTTGCTGCCAGCTGGTGGATTTCTGATTTCTAAATACCCTCATTACTGTTGCTGTCATATAAAAAAACAACATTTTCTTACAGCAGTGGCGTAGCGACGCATCCTAACTGCGCCCCTTTGTTTCTCAGTGACACCCGGGGCGGATAACCCATGTGAAATGGGGGGGGGGTTATTTCACCATGTTTGCGAATTTGAATTGATGGTATTTTTTGTATTAGTAGGTAGTTAGTAAATTTCGTTTTTGCCCCCCCCCCCCCCCCTCCCTGTTGGCGTCCAGGGCACGTGCTCTGCCTGCACCACCCTTGCTACGCCACTGCAGTTTAGTACTATGCCACGATACAAAATATGTTCAGCTACTTTTGAGGCCCACCGTACATAAAGTTATATTATAATTCATACTAGTGCATCATTCATATTAGTCATAATTATAGAAAGTCGTACAACCTATTTTCTACGAAACCGTTAAGTTTTCAGACTTTTTATAAAACTAACCTAACCCAACCTATTGTTTTTTATATGCTAGCGTTTTAAAATATCCTAAAAATATTACCGTTTGAGAGAAACAAATACTTTATGACCTTCGATAATTATGACGTATGACATTATAGGAAACAAGGGGATCCCGAGTGGTTATATACTATTGTGCCTGATCTTCACTGTTTAAAATAAAATATCTATAACGGCAACGTCGAGCAGAGCTAGTACGAACGCTCGAGCTCTGAGGGACACGTCCCGGTCTAAGCTGCATTACGTGATCAAGCCGCGCTGTAGTCGGAACAGATATTATGTGTTTGTCGTCTCATACCTTGGGAAGGGCGCAAGTCAGAAGAGGTAACCATGAGCGACCTCAGTAGTGGTAACATCGACCTAGTACGAACACTCGAGCTCTGGGAGACAGGGCTCGGAACCGGTATTTTGCAAAAACCCCGAAATAGCCCAATATTTTGAATTATTTTATGCTTTTTATGTAGAGCTCAGTAATGTATTTAAGTCATGATTTCGTATTATTAGATTGTCTGGTTAAAAAACGGAATAATAAACCAAAGAACGATAAGAACGGAAAGAATACCGATATTTTTGTATGGAGCAAATACCGGTTTCCGAGCCCTGCTGGGAGATACGTCTTGAAGCTGCATTATGTGATCAAGCCGCGCCGTAGTCGGAACAGATATTATGTGTTTGCCGTCTCATACCTTGGGAAGGGCGCAAGTCACAAGAGGTAACTATTAGCGGCCTATTACGAATGCTCGAGCTCTGAGGGACACGTCCCGGTCCAAGCAGCGTTATGTGAGCAAGCCGCGCCGTAGTCGGAACTATTACATATGAATTATGCTTGAGCCTCTGATACATACCTTAAGGAGGGAGCAAGTCATAGGAAGTTTATTTATGGAACCTTGCTGAGAAATTACTGATATGAAATTTATTTGAAGTATATTTTTGAGAATAGGTTTTGTTAAGTTGAGAGCTATAACAAAAAAATAGAAAATTGCATGCTTTTGAGGGGGCTTCATCGCGATTTTGAGTTCTCTTTATTACCGTCCGTGATGTGTACACAATTTTAAGTCCTTCCCTAGTTTAGAAAAGGATTATTACCCCGCACAGTGAGCACAAAATGTCATGCAAAATGCTCTGAGGTGATTTAAAAGAAAAAAAGTTTGTAATTGTGTATGAAGATGTGTTACAGTGTTGGAAGATATGTGTAATAGTCGACCTGCTTTGCTATACAGTCCCAGGAGTCCCAGGAACTTGACCTGCCCAATCCACCCCGAAATTGGGAAAAATAACATCTGGAATATTACCTAAATCTTCGCCTTTGCCTTAGACCACAAAAGATGAGCTATAACACCGTAGGAAAGCTCTTTAGACGGTGAGTTAGAGATTTCTGTGAAAAACGTGATCGAAATAGCAAGCGCGGCGACAATGGGCGACGTGACAGTTGGAAATTTTAAGAATGTGACGGCCCGTAATGGGCGTAATGTGTCACGCGCGAAGTCAGAGTTTTGTGCATTCGTGAGGTCGCGGAAAAAATCCAATTGTAGTTTCTGTGAATGTACATAATGAGAGTACTAATTATGTACAGTTACATACACTGCTTTATCTACACACATTATAAATACTCAAATTGTTCTGAAACCATAAGAATGATAGTCATTGCCATTGCAGCACCACCATCACCGACTACATTTTCATAATATTAACGATTTTTAAAATATTATGATTTATTCATACATTAGTCTGTCACAATGATATGAGTGTAAGTAGTTAAAATACATTTATTCGTGCCAAAATAAAAGGAGAACTGAAACAAAGTACGTTGTTGAGTGTACTAGTGAAAACTGCTTCTTTTATTACAAGGTGTTACGTAACCCACTGAAAACCTGAAAACAGTTTGTTCAGAATCAAGACTAGAATCTATTACACTGTTTTAGTATAGGTTGTATTTCTTTTTGTTTTTTTTTATCGTACCTAGTCATATAATTTGTACCTACCTCTTTCCAGTATAATTACAGCATATACACACATAGTATGTCACACACATAGTGTATCCATAAAATGTTGTAATGAGACCACCCAGCGACACAATCATGAGAACACATTTCCGGAAATCGTGAGACTAATTTCATAGTGTCGCCCTTTTAGTGTCAGTCTTTGGACGAGACATTAAGCAATTTGGGGTAGAGCGAACGTCACTTATGCAGGTTAGTGAAAATGGGAGAACATGGCCGAATGTAGTTCGCGAATGATTCCATTAGGGCCCGAGCCAGCGAGGACAGTAACTACACTCGCGGTAAGAAATCTCGGGTCAGTGATATACAGCCATATTTCCTAAAATACTCCAGGGTTGTGAAATTATTGAATCCCGTTTTGATCTTTATACCACACCCGGCCATAAAGTAGCTTTTTCCGCACGCTGCGCATACGGAAAAAGCCGCTTTCTGGCCAAGTGTAGACATAAAATGATGTAAACAACACGGGAGGTAATAAATAAAGCCCTCGATCGCATATTTACGTCCCTCGCTTGCAGCTCGGGCCGCAAACTTCTGCGATCTCGGCCTTTCTTTGTATTACCTCCCTAGTTGTGTAATGTACTATTAATTAATTTTAGATATTATCTGCAAAAAGAACACTGAAAATAATAGCAATTTCAGGTTTAGATCGAACTCGTAAAAACTCGTGAAAAATAATGACGTTAACGGAGTGAAATATCGCAAAAAATCACCATTTTTGGATAATAATATTTTTTTTCTACTCCTGTACCTGTCCTTACTTTTCTTTTACTTGGTCACGAACACTAATATAAGAACGTACATAATATGAGTTCAGAGAAGTCTATACTCTATTCCTTATAACAGCACTAGTGTCGTTATAGTCACATTACGATACTGCTAGCAGCCACAGACTTCTAAATCTAGGTTAAACTTAGGTCAAGGATTAAGCGCTCAATTTTAACTTTACGATAAAAATGCACAACTACCGACTTAACAAACAATTAAATTCCTACGGTTTTTAAGAAAAAAAAGTTACCGAACTAAATTCATTGATGCCAACATATAAAAAAAAGTATTTTTAATACATATAGTCACTGCGT
Organism: Eudemis profundana; assembly: GCA_947034925.1. Lineage (NCBI taxonomy): Eukaryota > Metazoa > Arthropoda > Insecta > Lepidoptera > Tortricidae > Eudemis > Eudemis profundana. The sequence goes on along the minus strand of OX344805.1, from coordinate 18,092,103 downwards.
GTCAATAGCGAGTAAATTTCAAATTAAAAAAAAGTTTACTATAGACACATACTGTCAGTCATACGTCATATTTGCCTTGTTTGTATTGGTGTATGCTTAATTTTGTATTTTTATATTTTAAAACCTAGTCGTAGAAAAAGTATTGTAATTGTGTGCAACGTTGTATAATTAAGTCAAAAAAAAAACGCTCACTCAACAGTCAGTCAACAGTTCAACAGTCAGTTAACAGTTGTATAAGTAGGCTCAAAAAATGCGAATGGCGCGAGTTGCGATACGAGCCGCCGGGGCGGCGAGTATCGCAAATAGAGTTTTTTGACTTAATTATACAACGTTGCATACAATATACATATTGCATACAGAGACGTCACGGCGCTAGTGCAAGGCAAACGCTTATCAATTGTGTCCGCGAATAAAAAATCGAAAAATAGTGCAAAAAGTGCGATATTTGCTAAAAAACCATCATAAAAACTGAAACTATTAATTTAACTACAGATGTGTGTAATAAAATGTGCAAAATGTGACGCATAAACAGTGAAAACGGCAGAAACTAAATAAAAATTAAACGTTGAACGAGTGTTAGAATTTGAATAAATAAAGGACCGCAAGTGCACACGTTAAGTTCGGTTAAGTTCGGGGCACATCGGCAATCCGTTCATTGACATCAAGTTCTTGCGTATGACGACGGCGTTAGATAACGACCTACCATCACCAACATTCGTCGCCTCAACGTATATCACCGTGGCTGAGTGCGACAGTGCGTTGGGCTGCAGCACAGCAAATGTCCGACGTTCGAATCCTATGCCTGAACTAATTAGACTTTTTGCTTTTTTGTTTTTTTTTTTTAATATCCTTAATTTTATTTTATTTTTTTTCTGTTTGTGTACTTTTACTTAATTTTTATAAGTGTTAAATTGATTATTTACGAACTAAGAAAGAAAAAAAAAATTAAAAATGAACATAAGTGGTCCCAACGTTACAAAGCGAAAGCAGGCACAAAAAAAAATCTCGCTATCTGACTCTTCCAACATTAGTGAGAACAGTGACTCAGAATTGTCTACAAAAACATTATTAAGCCTACCGGATCTGACGACTGGAGACAGTCAAACCCGTGTGTTGGATGAACTGATTAGCCATCTGCAATCAGAACTCAGCGTCGCGCATGCAGAAATAGAAAAACTCTCCTTGGAAATTGTAGAGCTCAAAAAAAGGTTGCATGAGTGCGAAAGCAAAATTAAAATCTACAAAGCCGTTGGCATAGACGACACAAACCTATTAGGTAATATGGAGTTCAACAGCTCTACACCAAAGGTCCCGTCAGCAAGTGCAAGCACCACCAAGAAGAGAAAACTACGGCGGCGGTCATCACAAAAAAGGCAGTTACTGGAAAGAATCGAAGTGGAGTGCAGATACAGGAGTGCATCAACAACACCCAAAAATAACGATGAAACTAACGTCAATGAGGTTAAAAATAATCAGCCGGAACCGGAAGAACGTGGCTCTACCTCTCCTGCAAAAAGCAACGACATTCAACCTAAACCAAACCAAATAAAACCTGAAAATGAAGGCACGAGTAGAAGCAATCCCGGTAAAAGCGAAAACAGCCTTTATAAGCTGAAAGTAGATAGTCCTAAGTACACTTACGATCGCAAGCGTCGAATTCTTATGCTCGGTGACGAACAAATCTCTGGCCTCTCCGTGTCTCTATTGAAGTCCAGAAAAAGTAAATGGAATGACATATATGTGCCCTACAGCCTCATCAAACCATATGGAAACTCTGAATATTTGATGGAAAATAGTGAAGACATCTTTCGGACAGCTGCGAAGGACGACGTAGTAATTTTATGCATGGGAAGTCACGACACAAACCCCTTTAAATTAATTACAAATATAAGTATAGCCCTTGATAGATTAAGTCATGTTCGTAACATTTGTGTATTGCCAGTCTTGTATAACCCGTACCTAAATGAAAAAAAGTTAAATGACAATATAAGGCTTGTCATAAGGAATTTTCCGAATTGTAAATATTTTGAGATAAACGAGTCATACTATACTAAAAGAAATTATTTGAAAAATGTATGCTTTAGGATTAACTCTTATATTGACTATATACAATATAAAAATCAATTTTTGGAATTTAAATGGATAAATAAAACTCACGAGCGCAGTAACATGTCGGTAATAATAGAGCCTGAAAAACCACGCAAAGGAACTATACCTTTTTATTTTAAGAAGCTTTCAGACTTGCGCTCAAGGAACTCACGGCAAAAAGAAAATAAAGCGCAAATAGTTATTAGTGGGGAGCAAAACTTGGAAAAGGCTGAAATTGATTTATTTCGTTCCTAACATCTCAAACGTAGCACAAAATCCATCGGATGATAGTAATGATTTGAACGTCTTCTGTATTATGCATCAGAATATATTAAAAATTACTAACAAGATAGGCGAATTAGAAGTATTAATTGAGGAAAATAAATCAAAGCCTGATATTTTATGTTTCACTGAATCTTTCTTAAAAGACAATGATGCAGAATTAGCAAAGATCAACGGATATGAAATGGCGTCACACTTTTCGAGAAAAAGTAAGGAAAGGGGGGGTTCAATAATTTATGCTAAAAATAACCTTAAATATAACAAACTAAATTGGGTAAAAGAAATATCGATTGAAAATCATTTTGAAGCATGCGGAATTTCTATCCCCGATTTGAAATACATAATTATCTGCATCTATAGAACTCCTGGTAGCCACTTCCCTAACTTTATAGAAAAATTCGACCTCGTACTAAATAAAATATTTAATCATGATAAAAAATCCATAAAAAAAATTATTGTTGCTGGGGATTTCAATGTAGACTTGCTGAAGGTTTCAACAAAAAGGAAACAATTTCAGGATTTATTAGAAATATACAAATTACACTTTGAAATAACTGATCCTACACGAATAACGCTAAGTACTCAGACATGTATTGACAACTTTATAACTAATGTAAACAATTGTAAAGCGGAAATAATCGACAATGGGCTGTCTGACCATACGGCTCAAAAATTAAATATTAAATGTAAAAATAAACCCTATTTAAATCAACCTAAATTCAGAATATTAAGGGACTATTCTGATGAAAACGTTGAAAAATTCATATCGTGTATCTCAGTATTACATCACGAAGATGTATTTGCTTCCGCAGACGCAGACGTAGCATATAACGCTTTCTTAGACGAATTCTCGCTTTACTATAATTTATGTTTTCCCATTATAAAAACTAGGATTAAGTCAAGATCGGCGACCTCTTGGAAAACAAAAGGGATATCTCTTTCGTGTAAAACTAAAAGAAAAACATATCTGTGCCTGAGAAATAAAAATAATGACATAAAATTAAAAGAGTATTATAGGTCATATAGAATTATATTAAAGAAAGTAATAAATCAATCCAAAAGAATTAGTAACATGAAGTACATAAACAACAGTAATAATAAGTGCAAGGCAACATGGGCGCTTATCAATAATATTACTAAAAGTGAGACGGACACAAAAAATATACAGAATATAAAACATGGTAACGTCCTAATTAGTGATCCATATGAAATCGCTACTGTATTTAATAATATGTATGTAAACATGAACTACAACACCCATTTCAATAGTAAAAATTACAGCCATTCAACTGAAAGGGTAATGTCGTCTATATTTGTATCACCAGTTACTGAGGATGAAGTCTATAAGATTATAAATACGTTGAAAAACAAGCGCAGTACTGGACATGATCAAATAGCAATACCATTAATTAAGCGGAGTGCTCCATATATACTGAAACCTTTAGTGCATGTCATCAACCTAGCTCTTGAAACTGGTACGTTCCCAGAAAGCTTAAAAAAGGCAATAATAGTACCAATTTTTAAACATGGAGATGTGACAGATTCGAAAAATTACCGTCCAATTGCATTGCTTCCAAATTTTTCAAAAATATTTGAGAAAGTCATATACCTTAAACTCATGTCTTTCTTAAATAAAAATAACATTTTAGATGAAGCGCAATGTGGGTTTCGGAAGTTTCTGTCAACGTCGCACACCTTGTTAAAAATAATGAAAGGAGTAGAGAATGCGATCGATGCTAAGACTCCTGCAGTTGTACTCTTACTGGACATGTCTAAAGCATTTGACTGTGTGAATTATTCAATATTATTAGACATACTTGAAAATATTGGCATAAGAGGAGTGGCACATAAACTCATGAAATCGTACCTATTAAATCGTACACAAGCCACTCAAATAAATCATTACAATAAGAACGAGAAGTGCTTTCAGTCAACGCTGTCCGCGTTTATAGAGAACAAGATAGGGGTACCACAGGGTAGTATTCTGGGACCGCTATTTTTTCTCATATACATAAATGAGTTTGCTAAAGTTAGTCCGCATCTAAGCGCCCTCTATGCAGATGATGCTTCGGTTCTCATCCTAGGTAAAGGATTGAGTACGTCAGAATACGAATTAAACATTAATACCTCACTGGAAAATATTGTGCAATGGCTGTCCACACTTAATCTCAGCATAAATCTGTCAAAAACCAAATATATACAATTCAGACCTCATCAAGCAAAATCACTACAGTTAAATATACATTATAATGGCACCCCGATCGAAGAGGTGACTTCATACAAATTCTTGGGGGTCATTGTTGATTCGCATCTAAACTGGAAACAGCATATAGAGATGGTAAACAGTAAAATAAGAAGGTTTTGTTATGGCTTACAGATGCTCGTGAATATAGCGAACACAGAAACGGCACTGTCTGCATATTATGGACATGTTTACTCTGTCTTAAATTACGGAATAATTTATTGGGGAAACTCTGTAAATATCCAGTCAACATTCATTTTACAAAAGAGGTGTTTACGAACTATTTTCAGAATGCGAGACGTTGAATCATGTAGGGCTACATTCAGAAGCCAAGGTTTGTTAACTTTGACCTGCATATATATTCTGCAATGTTGTCTTTTTATCAAAAATAACCCCAGTGAGTTTCAACTGAAAGAAGCTACTAGACCAGTAAGACAGAAATATTTATTAAATTTACGACTACCAGATTCTAGGTTACAAATTGTGCGCAAAGGAATGTATTATAATAGCATTAAGATATATAATCATTTGCCAAACGTTATCAAAACAATGTCAGGAATTAAATTTAAAATGACATTGAAGAAGTTACTCGCTCAGAATTGTTTTTATAGTTTAAATGAATATTTTGACTCTAGCTTGACATTTATTGATGCATAATTTATAATAAAATTTTATTCCTATTTCATTAAATTAATTGTTAATTGTTACTAATAATGTTATATGATGATAGATAAATTATAATAGCGTAATTTGAAATGTTGACTATCTATTGTTTGTCTTTTACCACGACAAGTATAGTTTACATGTAATTATAGTTATATTTAAAACTATTGCATGCTCTGATGGGTAGATTATGCGCTCTTGAAATAATTTAAACATCTTCATATTATGTACTCACCATAATCTTGCAATAAAGATCAATTTCATTCATTTCATTCATTCAATACTTTTTCTATCCTTATATTAACCTTACTATAGCTTTGTAAATATTATTATTTAAGTGTGTGAAAATTAAATAATAATAAAAATTAAATTAAACAAGGCAAATATGACATATGACTGACAGTATGTGTCTATGGTAAACCTTTTTTTAATCTGACGTATACTCGCTAGTGACACGCAGCGACGATATTAAAAATACTTTTTTTATGTTGGCATCAATGAATTTAGTTCGGAAAGTTTTTTTCTTTAAAACCGTAGGAATTTAATTGTTTGTTAAGTTGGTAGGTAGTTATACATTTTTATCGTAACGTTACGTCGTACGTACGTTATCGTATCGTACGACCTAAGTTTAACCTAGATTTAGAAGTCTGTGGCTGTTATGGGAAATATAGTATAGACTTCTCTGAACTCATATTATTTATGTTCTTATATTAGTGTTCGTAACCAAGTAAAAGACAGATAAAAGTACAGGAGTAGAAAAACATGTTAAAAACTCGTATTTTTGCAGTTAAAAGACTCAAACAAATCCCCTAAAAAGCTTGTAAATTCACCTGAACGACAAAATGGCGGAACGCAATAAAATCAAGAACACGGAAAAACAGAAGCGAATAAATAAAATTTACCCACCGTGGACTTTTTTATTAAAACCCTAAGAGCGTCATAAAGAAGGGGGGGTAGGGCCCAAATTTATTCATTTCGGGACATAATTTGGGGCGTATTTTAATAAAAACCTTTCTCGAGCTCCCGACTCGCGTTTGAATTTCATCTTGGTACTAGACAACTTGGCCTTTAAGTGATTTAAAGATATATCTTGGCTACTGAGAAATAGTTAGATAAAATAAAATAACTACCGTTCTTAGCCGTTCTTGGCCGATTTTGTCTATATAATAGAAAACTTGATTTAGCGCACAAAAAAGAACAAAAATTTCTGTATTTTGTTTTTTACTGAAAAAAGGTGTTGTCACATTTAATGTTTAGTACATAGTACCCACCATTTGAAACACACGAAATGTATTTATAAAATAATAAAAATCAATATAAAAAAAAAAAAAAACAAATATTTCAACTCTCAATCAGCAGCCATTACAGGCGTCTGATTCAATAAATAAATAACTGGCCAAGAGCATGTCGGACCATGCTCAGTGTAGGGTTCCATAGCCGTAACTATAAGGTAAAAAATACGATGTAAAAAAAGTACAACAACAAAAGAGCGTATCTTCATAGCAATTACGTCCTTTTGTTGAGAAGCGCAGTTTATCGGCAATAACTCAAAAACGGTTAATCCGATCTTGTTGAAAATAATTTTCTTTGAAAGTATTAATTGAGCGTTATCTTTGTAATTTTTTTTATATTTTTCGGACACACGGTTTAGAAGATAGAGGGGGGGGGACACAATTTTCACAACTTTCGGAGCGATTATTTCCAAAGGTATTCACTTAATCACAAACATTACTTAAAAACCTTAAAATGTTTTCAAAAGAGCTGTCGAACTATGTACCACACGTTGACATTTTGTGAAAAAAATTTTTTTTAGCTTCTGTTACATGTATGGAGTGCCCCCCCTAGATTTTTTTATTTTTATTATTTAACTACCAAACTTAGTTGCGGCATCTACAAGACGTCTATATTCCAAATTTCATCAGTATAGGTCTTGTAGTTTTTGAGTAAAATGCCTGTGACATACGGACGGACGGACGGACGGACGGACGGACGGACATGACGAAACTATAAGGGTTCCTTTTTAGCCATTTTGGCTACGGAACCCTAAAAATGCCGACAGCAAAATCAAATTCTCCGTTCATCAGACAAGTAAGTAATATGATATACGAACGAAATAGGCGAAGCATCGAATTGCGCACAATCAATGCCCCCCCTAAGAGGCCTTCGATGAAATGTTTTCAACCCAGTAGGCTGATGATGGTAGGTTTTGTCGAGCGCTTACATACTTGCTAGAGCATGACAGATGATTTATCAATTATTTATCGCGCAACATCATAACATCAAACACCTACAGATTGTGAATCGGTTATAGTACATTATGATACGAGTGGGCTATGTTGGTCATTACAGTCGAGGCTGTGTTGCACAGCCCGTGCCGTCAGGCGAGGGCTGTAATAGCCGAGACTGTAATGACCAATTCTCACGAGTATCATACGACGTTTTCCAGCACACTTGCGAGGAAAAAAATTAAAAGAAAACACATGATACACATTGAGCTTTTATTAAACAAAGCAAGTATATTCCCTAACTGAGAATGTCTATCAAAGCAAAGTATAACCATAGAAACAATATAACATTAACTACGCTTTTAACTTTAATTATTTAATTTCAACAAGGAGGCTCAAGGCTTTATTAACACATTATTCTTAAATTAGAACATTTTATCATAACAGGACTTAGAATCTCTCTACATTAGGTACCACAAAAACCAAGTATGTGAACTTATGGAACGATATAGATCCGATACCCTTCCGGAACGCTCGTGAAGGCAAAAGTGGCAGCGCGATTCACCATTCCCACGATCACACCTCGGTTTGCCGCCGGAGGGCGCTCGGCGTCATCGTCAGGTTAGCCAACCGCACGAACTAATCATGGCGCCAACATCTTCGACCGCCACGCGAGCTGCCAGGTTTACGTCGCTTCACGATAGGTGACGCTGTCGTCAACTAAGCCGGTTCGAGAATCCCAGAGCGACAACAAAATATAAAACATTAAATTATTAGAACAATTATTGAATTTTTTTTTGGTCTGAACCGTTACTTTTACCATGGAATAAATGTATCACAGCGAGCTCAGCTTATATTTTTTGGCCAACTCATTATAGTACCTACGCTAAAAATATGGTTTCTATTAAATAAATAAATAATAAATAAATATTAGGGGACAATCTTACACAAATCGAACTAGCCCCATAGTAAGCTCAATAAGGCTTGTGTTATGTATACTAGACGACGATATATTTAATAGATACAAATACTTAAATACATAGAAAACATCCATGACTCAGGAACAAATATTCGTGCTCATCACAGAAATAAATGCCCTTACCGGGATTCCAACCCAGGACCTCCTGCTTCGTAGGCAGGGTCACTACCAACTAAGCTAAAGCGGTCGTCAAATGAATATAATATAGTATTGAATGAAATTTTCATAGGCTTACCTACTTACGCATTTTTCTTTTGATTTCAGTGGCAACAAATTATCACTAGCATTTTATACCTCACTAATTATAGCAAGCGGCGTCAAATTTCATTGTTCTTAGTCACTTTTAGTCGTAATTTTTGGCAACAATCACAAACTAGCCTTGTGATATTATTACAAAATGGCGAAAGTTTTATTTTTTTGCGCGCCGATCCTTGCGAATTACTTATGCGCAGTTGCGCACGCAGGTTCACGTACAAGCAACAGCGAAATCCTCAAACAGCCTAATATAATATGCACAATGTAATAAACAGAGTTATTATGTATTTCTATAGAGAATTTTAAATAATGAATGATTAAATATATTGTAATTTTTTATCATATCTTGTCTGAAACTACATAGTCTATTCATCTACAAAAATTACAACCTTTTTTTGGGATAAAAACCTCTTTTTGGAGATTTAAAAAAAAGTGTAATGTGCAAAACACTAGTGCGGTAACGTAAAGTAAAACGCACTAGTGCGTAATAAACCGCATTCCAGTCATAAGAATAAGGAAATTATAACCACTTTACGAGCAAGTGTGTTAAAAATACAGATTGTAATACAGAAATAAATAAATATATATTGCGGGGACAATCTTACACAAATCGACCCGAGTCCCAAATAAAAAATGCTTGTACTAAACAACGATATACATACTTATACAGATAAATATATACTTAAATAGATAGAAAACATCCAAGACTCAGGAACAAATTCGTGCTCATCACACAAATATTTGCCCTTACCAGGATTTGAACCCGGGTTCCTCTAGCTTCATAGACGGTATCACTCCCACTGGACTAAACGTGTCGTCCGGTAGTTTCTGCGTGATGCGCGAACAAACATGATATTTCTACATTGATTTAATTTAAATGGTGTACTGCCATCTGGCCGAAATATTTTTCGCCTAATTTCACTTCCCAACCAACTTATTGCAGTACTTTTAGTTGGCAAACCAATGCTTAGCATAGTATTATTTCGCATACTTTTTATTTGATCACAATAATATTTAGCAGATATTCATTTTACCGAGATTCATTTAGAAAAATAGTCACTAAGCAAATGTTTTATTAAAGCTAACTATGTATTGTCAAATAACGTTTGCCCAAATTTAAACTTCGCATACTTTTTATTAAAATTGGATTATCTAAAATTGGAAAAGACGACAACTCCGAGGGAAACGAGTAGGTATAAAGCATGGAAAAAACCTTTAAAACAATATCTGATTTAATTTAGGTAGATTGGTTAGGTCGCTTGCGTCCCTCAGAAAGAAATAGAAGCCCCGCACAGCGGGGCTTCGTCGACTTGGTCACAGTCCTTTCAGGTTGAAACTGTGACGCTAAAAAAAATTAGGTTAGACCACAGCCCAGTTAGGTTAATAGGTCAGTTTAGCTAAATCTAAGGCCTATTCTCCCACTTTTATTGAGTTGGAAATTTTATTGTTCGGTGAATTGAATTTCGGAATTTTAAAAATCGGTACTTTGATTATCGGAATTCGTATTTTTGATGTATCGGGTTATCATAGATTCGGACTTTTCAATGTTCGGTGTATAGGTTGGGTGCGTAACGGTCGATATAACAACTAATGGTATATTATTGGTCAATATAACGATTAAGGGATATAATGAACTTTTAGAATAACAACATTTTGTATATTTTGATAGGATCTAACTATTATCCGGCATAATGAACATGTAATATAACAATAATTAATATAATAGTAATGTGGTATAAAGTACATGTGATATAATTTTGTTCGATATAACGTTCAGTGGGTATAATGAAGTATTGGTATAATGTATAACTGTCTCCAGAAAGGTTAGTTAGGTTAATTAGTTATTAGGGCATAGAAGGAAAAGGGGGGACGGGGGGGCGGAGCCCCCCACAAGGGGGGCTCGGGGGGCGAAGCCCCCCGCATTAAAAAAAACCCAAACCATAAGTTCAATTAGGTTAGGTTAGGTTAGGTTAGGGTTCGAACTGCGTCCCCCAACAAAACCGAACTGCTGTCAGAAAAGTAGGTTAGGTTAGGTTTGAACTGCGTCCCCTAACAAAAACGAACTGCTGTCAGAAAAGTAGGTTAGGTTAGGTTAGAACTGCGTCCCCCAACAAAAACGAACTGCTGTCAGAAAAGTAGGTTAGGTTAGGTTTGAACTGCGTCCCTCAACAAAAACGAACTGCTGGCAGAAAAAATAGGTTAGGTTAGGTTAGGTAACCGTGACCCTAACATAAACGATACTGCCCAAAAAATAGGCTAGGTTATATTAGAACCGTGAAAATGAAAATAACAGAAAATTTTATATCTAAAGTCACATTATACCAATAATATTTATTGCATATGTTCATTATATTAGATAAACGTTATATTAAACAACTATTATACTTATTGAACATTATACACTCTGAAATTATCTACTTAGTTGTTATATCAAAAGTTTATTATGCCTCTTAAGTGATTATATACTATGAAATTATATCAAATGTTGATATATCCAGTGAAAATATATCAAAAGTAGTTATACCGATCATTACACACCCGTATAGGTTAGGTTAGAACTGCGACCTGCGACAAGATGGAATGAACAGCCTTATAACAGCATATATTAGTATTATGCGTCATAATATTATGAGTAAAATAACTTATGCCATTCAAGACATTCGACAAAACAATTAAAGACATTTTGAAACATGACCAACTAAATATTTTGCTAACTAATAATATTCTAAAAAATAATTTGCGATATGTTATATATGCGAAGCATTGGTTTGCCATCAGATGATTCTGCGAAATGAAACTATGGGAAAAATTGTTTGCGAAGTGATAATTTGCCTTATAATTTTCGGCCACATATTAGTAAACCAATTTAAATCAATGTATTTCTACGACTCCGTTATTTATAATTTTTTCTAAGGCCCCTTAAGAAAATAAATCCTCACGCAGAGTAGAGAGGGGAAAAATGGCATCTTACATTAATGACGTCATTTCGAAGCCCGCAAAGATGCTGAGCAACGGTTGATAGTCGATGGAACGCCACTAAAGGGGGTTTAATGCGAATATTATTCAGTACCCACTTTAGCCATTTACCGTTTCGCCCCGACCTCCCTCTTTGCGGTAGTGTTTTAGTTGACTGTAAAAAGTTACTTTATCAAGATGTTTTATGAGCGAGCCTAGATTGGGAGGTTTTCGCTGTAACAATGGGAATTTACATTCATATTGTTACGTTGTAACGTTTTTTTAACAAAGGGTTGGTATAGCCGTGTTTGTATGGGGGATTGGCCCCAGACGCCAAATTGATTGTCGTTTTGCTGATTTATTTTAACAAGCATAAAATGCTATTTCAGCTAATATTGATCCTAAATTGCCACAGGGTTTCGAGAAAATTAAAAAAATCGGGTTTTATTTATTTTTATCTAAACTACTGAACCGATTTTTTTGTAACTTAAATATGGTATACTAATAATTTTGACGAATTTATAAAAAAAAAATTAAGTCCCAAATGCATTTGTAAATAGTGAAATTTTTGCTTTTTATTTTTTTTTATTTTAATTGTTCCTAGATAGGGACACCCACCAATTTTGGATATTTTATGTATAAACTAATATTCTATAATATGAGAATACCATGTGTATACATTAGGGTGTCCCAGAAAGCAAATCTCCATACAAACTCTGAAGCCAAGTCGGCACGGGTTCCCATCATCATAGAGAACTCAAATTTTATATACCATAATATTTTAGTAGTTACAACTTTTTTAGGGGGTACATATTACAAAATAAATTTAAAAAATCTTGCTCATACAACAAAAATATTTTTTTTACTTATTTTGTAATGCATACCCCTCAAATATTTATAATTACTCATATAGTTTGTTACCGGTTTTTTCTTCAGTCCTAAGTGCTAGTACTCCACCCCGTTAGTACTTATTCCGTGGGGCCGACTTTGAGCTTCAGTTACACATCCATACTTATTGTATTTCGATGGTGACTGTACCTACTCCCATTCCAAAGATCAAATAAATATAAATCTTTACATTCACTCTAATCTACGAGAGTAGGTCTGTGCCCAGAAGTGGGACGCTATTATTTAGATGAGTAGGGATAGCATTTACCCGCGACTTCATATAAAAACCGACAATTTGAGAATCTCCTCTTTTTTGAGGTTGTTTTTATGTCATGTGAAAGGCAAACGAGCACACCGGTCATCTGATGGTAAGTGACTTCTGAGGCCCATGGACATGCCTATGCTAGTAATTTCACCGGCTGTCTTACCCCCACACTGGAACACAACAGTGCGAACACTGCTCTCTGGCGGCAGATTAGTGAGTAAGATGGTGCCCTGCACAAGGTCCTACCACTTGGAGATCGATCATAAAGTGTTAAGATTATATGTTTTTTTGTAATAAACCTATATTATCGTCGTAACTTACGATTGTTACACAAATCTGCAATATTACATCACACAACTAGGGTGGTAAAACAAAGAAAGGCCGAGATCGCAGATGTTTGCGGCCCGAGCTGCAAACGAGGGACGTAAATATGCGATCGAGGGCTTTCTTTATTACCTCCTGTGTTGTGTACATCATTTTATGTCTACACTTGGCTAGAAAGCGGCATTTTCCGTACGCGTAGCGCGGAAAATGCCACTTAATGGCCAAGTGTGGCATAAATTATATTATAAACTGTTTAATACAGAAGTAATTGGTACAAGCGATAGAATACTGGTATTTTATCAAGCGAATACGTTTTCTTTGTATTCTGTAATCTCTAAGCTCCGTTTTAGGGTTCCGTCTGAAAAAATATCAATCACGTATTACAAGAATACATCATCATGTGACATTGACATCATTCCGTCTAAAACACTGAAAAATCAGATCCTTTCCCTTTGGGAGTTTTGTATACAAAGAGTATGTACAGTCGAGGTCATAAATTTGTTTACAATTTTCGACCTTATTCCAAGGACATAAGGTCAAAAAGTGTAAACATATTTATGACCTCGACTGTACATACCAACAGGACCCTATTGCTAAGCCTCCGCTGTCCGTCTGTCCGTCCGTCTGTTAGAGCTGTATCTTTTGAAGTGTAATATGTAAGCTATAACGTCTATAATAACAATGATTTATAAATTATAAAAAAAAACCCCCGACTCAAGTAAATCTCTCTGTCTCATAAACAGCTTAACCGAATTTGGTGAAATCTAGCTAAGAACACTCTCGGTCAAAGAACCTTTCAAACAAAAGAACTGCATTGAAATCGGCCCCGTAATTACTGGGCCTGACCCAGGAAAATGGTAACAGACATAAATACACACGCACAAACACACCGTAGCCCCCGTCACTCGCCGGCCCGTTCCGTTAATAATAAAAACAAAACAAAACTAAAAATGAAAGGGGTCATAAATGGGCAAGGACATACAAGTAGCGTGTTTTATGACGTTTTTTTCCACGACGGAGGTACGGAACCTCGCGTGCGAACCCGGCTCGCACTTGGCCGGTTTTTTCCTAATAAATTAACATGCGACAGACGCTGCATAGTAAATAAGACAGATGTAAAAGATTTATTCGTTTCTGGTGGACAGGGCGGCAATCCACTTAAAGTCGGGCTTTGCATTTTAATGCGCTGTCTTTTAGCTCCCGGGCTTATTGGCCGCTCTTTTCTTCTGATAGTTGAGATAACTGGGAAGCTAAGGAAATGGACTTGTATCGCAAAATTGTCTAGAATTTACCTCAGTCTCAGTCAGTCAACCGAGCGAAGTACCTCAATTTCAGCTTGGGCAAAAAGGGTTTCGTATGCCTGTCTGTCTGTCCGGTTGTTCACCTCTACATGTCGTATTTGTCAACCGATTCTCATGAAAATGTTTCATTCGTTTATTTATTGCAGGTACAATTTGGCTTAGGTAGTACGGCGCTGTTAGGGCATTGGAATTACAATACAACTTACAAATATAACTTACAAACTAGACTTGTGTTTCTCGTACCTACCTAATACGAGATATGGCCATATGGCACACATAACTTAAAAACGAAAACTATTTAGCGAGGTGCCTATGTACAAAGTTATTTGACATCTATATTAACTTATCGCTAAAGAATTCTTCGGTGTAATTAACATTGATTTGAGTTTTTTTATGAATACTTGGTCCTTGGTTTCGCTTTATATACTATCCGGTATTTTGTTATATTATGAAAATGTTGATGGATCTGTAGTAAGGACTGTTTTTAAATATTCTTATTTTGTGACCAGGTTCCATAATTATATAGTTTTTTGTAGATTCAGTTTTTGATTTTTTTTCTTCAAAATGCTGCAGCCATGGGGGTTTACAGACTCGCGAGATGTAGACCGCACAAGGCAACTAGTTTATTAGTTTCATAACCATGACCAATATTATTTTATTTATTTATTTATTTAGACTTTATTGCACAATACAGGAAAGTACAAACGGCGAACTTAATGCCATAAGGCATTCTCTACCAGTTAACCGCTGGGCCAAACAGAAATATTAAATTGGTGCATGAACATATAGTCAAATCCGTAAAATTGTGAACACAAATCATATACATAATACTGATATACCTACATAAATATGCTGTAAAATATACCTACATACATACTATTACATGTACCCAGTATAAAATATCACGAAGACAATTAATCGTGAATATTGTTAGAAAAATGCTTGCGCAACATGCGCTTAAAGCTGTATTTGCTCTGCGCTTTCCTTATAGTAAGGGGAAGATCGTTCCAAAGGCGAATGGCCTGAAGAGTAAAGGAGTTGGACATAAATCCAACCACCAATATTGTCAACGATGTAAAGATGTTGGTTTATATTATACAGAATGATTCGGGAGACGTGAGCAAGATCAACCCTATTGCATTTTTTTAGGTTTTTGAAGGTTAATATCTCTTTTGAGAAAACATAGGAACATATCAATAGTAGCCATAGATTTTTGGACAAAAAAATATTGCTCTACTGGCATTATCCAGGGAGGAAACAGGGGACTACGTTTGTATGGAAAAACTGCCCTCCTGTTTCCTCTTAAGAACCTCATGACACTTGCGATTTCCGAGCGAGCTGCGGGCGAGTTAGAAGTGTAATTCCATACAAATGTCGCTCTCGCTCGCTCTCGGCTGGTTTTGTATGGAAACTCGCCCGCGGCCAGTGGCGGATTAAGCCAGCGCGGGGCCTGTAGCATTTCTTTAAAGAGGCGCTTGGTGGATCTCAGATATGCTTCATACTGGCTGACGGGGTCCCCTTTTGCGAGTGGGCGCGTGGCCCGTGGCATTTGCTACTCTTGTTACGTGGCTAAACCGGCACTGCCCGCAGCTAATATATGAGTATAAGTATGAGTATGAGCTCGCCCGTAAATCGCAAGTGTGATAAGGCCCTCACTGAACATACCCCTGCAATTAACTAAGGATGGCCTTTTTTTCCTTATTTTGACAAAACTAAACTGTTTATGCCACTGCTTGGAAAAGTAGCCATAGATGGTCGGTATTGGGAGCGCTAAACTTCGAGTTTAGGGCCCCAACTTATAGGTAATTTCATGAAAGTTGAGGCCACGCACACAACAACACTGTCATGTAATGACAGGGGGATTTTGAAATTACTGTTCTTTTTTCGTACCGATAGCAGTTTCAACAGTGAATTGCAAGATAGACCAAAAAGTTTGTTTAAACTATATGTTTGTTTATATACTTCTTTCATATAAAGTATAGCCTTGTGTTTATTACTCACTCATTCATTTCATTCATTCACTTTTTTTTGCAATGAGTACTTCATGTAGCTGTGTGTGTAATCATTCACCTCAATTCTCGTGAAATTACCTATACTCGCCCATCTATTGCTCACTTTTGCGGTATTTACAACAATGTATTATTGTTTCCCGGAATATCCATTCCAAATTCAAACCTCGTAAACGAATGTTAAAGTTATTACAAATCGGCCAGCGTCAAACAATTTGACATTCTAAATTTTCAATCAAGACCCCGTCAAATGCCGACAAACAATCCCAGTCTCACTTCGAAATTTACTTTTCCTACCTCCAATCTTTTTAAAACATATCATTGAATAATCAATCTTATACAATACTAAATAAAGTACACATTTGTCGAACAATGGTAAGGAGTAAGGAGAGTAGGAAAGAAAGGGGAATTACAACATTAGCCACGGATTGCAATTTCTACAAATCGGCTCCTTTTAACTGGAATTCCAATTCCGAAGTCGGAAATATCAAACGATTCTTCGCGACTCATAAAACCCAGTGTTATGATGAGCTAAGAGGTAGTAACTAAAATTTCACAGGGTTTGTTCGATTTCGAACCAATATGTTTACTGAATGTTTTGATGTGGTGTAGAGGTTCGCACGTTGTCCCAGAAAGACAGATATGGTAGCTTTTGTATTGTTGCGCCGGTGGTATAGGTCAAAACTTTAAACGTGATTTTCCGTGCTTTAGAAGCGTTTTCAGCAGGCTGAAAAGTGATTTCAGGCCGTTTCAGAGGTGGCTCTTTCACATACTAGAAGATTGAAAATTCACCCTAGTAGCCGTTGTTTCCAGGCGCCTGAAACATGTTTTCAGTCAGTTTCAGGGCACCCTCTATCAGATGGCGCAATAACCTAAAAACCCGTTTTCAGGCGTTTTCAGGACCCCTTATGGGCCTTTGAAGTACACTTCAGTATATGGCGAAATTTCACGAAGGAGTGAAAGAGATAGCACTATTAGAGAGAGACAGCTATATTGAGAAGGTTCCAGAAGTGTGTGAAAGAGACAGAGCTAGAAAGGGATAGCAATAGTCGGGAATGTTCCGGTCGAGCTTCGAACAATCTAGGTTGTCTAGAACACTCGCGATGCGTCATTGACCGAGGGGTCACCGACCGCCGTTCTTGGAATTGGACCGAACATTCGAGATAGGATTTCTCTAGAACATTGTAGAGCAAAGGTCTCCGGATATATAAGCCACGCGCCCACGACCCCACGGTCAGTCTTGAACTAGATGCGATAAAGTGCGAATCTCGAAGCGAACCTAAGTGACTAAGTGCGTTATAGTGAAGTGATTTAGTACAGTGATTTATTCAGTAAGTAAGCATTGTTAATTAGTAACTTTGTAATAAAGTTTGCATTTTTAATTAGTGGTTAATTTGTGTATTTTCTATCACGTTACCTACCCCACGGACGTAACAGTATCAATGATAAGAAATGTTTAAAAATTTGTATAATTTTTAATCCTTATTCTAATCAACAAAGTTTTGTCATTTAAATTCATTTTATAATTAATTCTACATATTGGTCACTCCAAGGTCAAAACAGTCGCTTACCGCCAGGTGCTACTGAGGTTAATCGTAAATCAATTATAGAATTGAAAAAATCTCGTTTTTGTAAAAAAGTTTTTTTTCGGCGCCTCTTAGACTACGCGCCCAGCGCCCACCCCCAATCAAAGTAACTGTCACTCTCATTTCTCACTTTATTAAAACTGTTCAATCGCTTTAAGCTCTTTTATTCATCAAAGTATTTGAAATTACGAAGCAAAGCGGCTATTCCTTATTCAATGAAGTAGCGAATATTCATGAACGAATCTGTTGGGTCAATTATTATTCCGAGCAACTTCGGTAATTATTAATAAAAACTTGACTGTTTTTAGGGTTCCTCTTGTTTTGGCATAATTATATTAGTCCGAATGTTCTATTTGTTCCAATACTCTCTACGCATAATTAGGTATTATTTTACAGTGATCATTGACTTTTAATTATGAAGAAACCTATTGTAAGTGACTTACGCAGAACATTTAACGAAATCTCTTTCGTTAACGCTAGAGAAAAAATATGCGAAAAATAATTCGGACACAATGCTTTCCGTCAAATAAATTTATAGCAAAAAGAGGTCAGAGGAACCTGTTTTTTAGATATTTTTTATGTAAATTTGTAATAAATTTGCTAACCACATTATTAAGCATATACAACGTGTCCCAAAACTCAACGATAAGCCGGCACCAGAGGATGGAGCTACTTATGATTAGTCGAGAAAAAATAATTGAGATATATATTTTTTTCCTTATTTTTTCTCGACTAATCATAAGTAGATCCATCCTCTGGTGCCGGCTTATCGTTGAGTTTTGGGACAGTATGTATAAGCAAATAAGTATGTAGTAGTAATAGCTAACCGTATAATATGCGTATGTATAACTTTATACTATACTTACTTACTCTATACTATAAATCAAGTTTTAGGGGTACTTAACTACCATTTAAGGGAAATAATCCCACTTCTGAAGTTTTAGACCCTGACAATCTAAGTTCCTTTTTATTATAAATCCAATGGAGCCTTTTTCGTCGGGCTACTATTTCTAGCCACTTCTTTTTAAAAGCTTTTAATTGACTTGCAATGTTTGTTAGTATGTTGGGAGCAAATCTTGCAAGCTGAATTAGGATCACTGCTCATGACGTTCTGGATCAATTTTGGTATAATTGCGTATGTCCGGTGACAATGTACCT
Organism: Eudemis profundana; assembly: GCA_947034925.1. Lineage (NCBI taxonomy): Eukaryota > Metazoa > Arthropoda > Insecta > Lepidoptera > Tortricidae > Eudemis > Eudemis profundana. The sequence continues at coordinate 18,072,883 of OX344805.1, read as the reverse complement.
TTTTGTATAATCGGAAACTGAGTTCAAAACCAAATAAGCCCAAAAACAAATGTATCTTTTGCAATTCAAATTATCCTACGGCCAGCTTCCGACACCTTCATCAGACCAAGTTCATGTTATTATTTTATTGTCACCAAAAATGTACCTTGAAGGGAATCGAATATCAGGAAGTGGTTCTAGTTTAGCTTCCAACATTTGACCAACATAATATACTAACACGGCAAATTAAATAAAAGCGTGTAATAAAAAAAACCGGTCAAGTGCGAGTCGGACTCGCGCACCGAGGGTTCCGTACAAACTCATAAGCAGATACGCGAATAGTTCAAGAAAAACTGTATGTCGATTTGTTTAGTAGAAGCAAATAAATATATGTTATGATTTTTGCAAATTTCTAAAAATCAGTGCAAGTTAGGAAAACAGTTATATTTTCCCTGTAATATTTAGAACCTGACGTGTAATGATTCTATTTAATAGCAAGGACCATTAAATCAAGAGGACTGTTATTCTCCATACAAAAAGCTGTTCCCCGAATTTACAACGCCATCTATGTATAAGCTTGGTAAAATAATTGTAATATTATTTACAATTATTTAACTTTGCAAACGTGACACAGTATTTAAATGTATTTAAATTTATTTATTATTAGCTGTTTACGAACTAATTGTTACTATACTATGTTTCTTTGTTCAATTATAGCATCGTTAAATGTTTAGTGTTTTAGCGCCATCTAGTTTTTTTCCCGGAAATCCCCTAGCGTGAAACAGGCCATCGCTTAGTTTTGCTACTCTCCGCTAGATGGATTAATGGATGGATTAAGTTTTTGTAAATTTCTAAAAAAGTATTAAAGTTAGGAAGACCGTTCTATTTTTCCTGTAATGTTCAGGTTGATATTGATAATCAGTAATTATGATACATTTTTCTGATCAGTAACTTCGGAGATAATAGGGGGGGAATGGTACATAAAAATGTATAAATTAAAAACTACTTATTTAAGAAAAAAAATAAAAATGGGGTTTTAATCTACAAATTAAGCCCTTTCATTTGATACCCCACTCAATATAATAGCCCTACTTTCAATTTTCAAAGTCCCATTACGGAGCCTTTTAAAAAAAAGTAAAAAAGGTACAAAATATTTTTTATGTCCAATAAGCTCGGGTTAGCTACTTTTAACACTATTCCAAATTTCAAATCGATAGCATCAGTAGTTCCTGAGATATCTGGCTGTGACAGACGGACAGACAGACAGACAGACAGACAGACAGAGTCGCACCATAAGGGTTCCTTTTTTACCATTTTGGTACGGAACCCTAAAAAAACTAGTCAAGTGCGAGTGTGCTTCGTATGCGAGTTGGATTTGCACACGAAGGCTTCCGTACCACAGTCGAGCAAAAACGCCAAAAAATACGTTTCTTGTATAGTAAAAAAAATAAGAACTAAGGGGGGCCTTTAACAAAATTTTATTCCAATTTTATTATTTGTCTGTGGATATTTCAAGTCTCTACCTATCACGGTTCAAAAGATACAGCCCTGGGACAGACGAACAGACAGCCGAATAGACGGAGAGCCTTAGTAATGGGGTCCCGTCGGCACCCTTTCAGTACGGAACCCTAAAGAGCTTGTTACAAGTATTAAACAAAATATTAGTAGGGCTGCCTGTGACAGACATGCTCTTAAGCCTCGTCTCGTCTCGACTGAAGGAGAAAATTGTTTTAACATTTTGACTTGTTATTCCAAATTGCGTCGCTAATATTTTGAAAGCATTTGAGAAGAGTTCAGCCATTTCGCGGCGGAGACTCTTGAAGGGCGTTTAGAATGCTCTGTATTATTTATCAATATCGAGAGTATTATGCGTATTGATAAGTATACGTATAGTAAAAATTATCTAAGGTGTCCGAATGTTTGTTCATTCTCTTTACGAACATTCGCACACCTTAGATAATTCTTACTATACGTATTTATATGTTTAACAGACTTTAAAAATGGAGGTGTGATTAGTTCGTTGGCAACTCTCAAAAATCCAAAAAAACTTTTGGTTCCAAATGATAGATGACACTGACCAAAAATGGCCGGTTGCATGTTAATTCTGTTTCTTGAGACTTTTCATGTTGTTTTGCGGAGACAAAATGAATCAAGCTATAAAATGCCCTAGTCAAAGACTTGTCCAAAAGGCTGGTCGACTGCACTGGTGACCGAAATGCTGGCAGCTTCCTCGCGCAGCGAATAAGTATCGCCATACAGCGAGGAAACGCTGCTAGCATATTCGGCACCATGCCAAGGGGGCCCAATTTTTTAGATAATTTTTAGTTTTAATTTAGGTTTATTTTCGTAAGATTAGTTTAATTTTTTTAGTTAAGTTTAGATTATTAAGTAGTTATATTTTATTTGTACATAATTTTAATTACTGAATAAATGTAGCTATAAAATTTAACGCATTTCAATGATGATTGAAGTCATGGAAGTAAACGATGACACTATTTTGTTTGTAATTATGTAATTTAGATGATCTCTTAATAATAAATATCGGGGGACAATCTTACACAAATCGAGCTAATCACGAACTAAGCAATGCTTGTACTATGGGTACTACATAGACGACGATATACTTATAATAGATAAATACATATTTGAAAAATAGAAGACATCCATGACTCGAAAACAAATACCTACTCGTGCTCATCACACAAATATTTGCCCTTACCAGGATTTGAATCCTATATTTTCTATAATAGCTTCGTAGGCGGTGTCAGTCCCACAAAAAAAAAGTGTCTCCTATGTAATTTAGATGATCCTATGGTCCCCTTCTGGCTTCATCATCTGATCAGCTTGATGGTAGGTACTATTATCTTGCGTAGTGACCCATCATTACATAAATATGCCAAATTTCAGCTCAATCGGATAGCAGGAAGTGGTCGAAAAATGATGAACGAAAACAACTTATACACATTCTTTCATTTTTACATACTTAAATACGTTGCAAGTAAATAAAAGCTTGTAAAAATTCTTGTGGAGAACAAACACGGAACTCTGATCGCTACCTAGCTGTGGTTCTTTGTGAAACTTTTATTTGAAGCAAAATCAGCCCCAAATGTTTAATCTAAATTAAACAAAGCCGAAACCCTTTTTTTTTTTTTTTTTTTAAACCTGACAAACTCACAACCCACTTCCGAGCATTGTGATTGTCGGGCCGGGTGGTTGGCCGTTGCGGTCACTGGGCTCGAACCAGGTCGCTGGCCAGACCACCCAAGGGCGTCCGACCGTGTGCCTTACACACGGCCGACACGCACATCGGACTGGGTATGTGCCGGGGGGTGCCTGGGGTCGAACCAGGTCACCGGTCCCGGCTTACCACGATATGAGTCGGGCTAGGTGGGGGCCTGCTCGCCTGGGGTCGAACCAGGACGATGGCCAGGGCCACCTTTGACTTTTCGCTGATTGCTCAAAGTGAGCAGCGGACCAGCGGGAAGGATGAAGCGGATCAACCTGTCCTTATGTGAACTTGTGTATCGAACTAATGGGAGTTTTAGTTGCCGGTTCGCTAAACCTAGCCCAGCTAAGAAGACTCCGGCAAGAAACTTAGCTGGGCCCGAGCAAGGTCGGAGTGAAAGCCGAAACCCACAAAGGTAGCCTCCAATCCTTTCTAAAACAACAGTCTTTAAACAAGGAAACACAATTACTGCCAACGACTTTGACATTTCTTTGGGACAACACACTGGAAATCTTTGTTCCGCCAATTCCGTAAGATAATTTTTCAATTAACAGTGTAAATATTTATGCAGGCGTTGGAGCGACTAATTTGGGAGGAATTTAATTTATTTTATTAAGAGTGCCCGCGGCATAAAATACTTTATTCAGTAGCTGGACTTTGTAGTGGTGTCTGTCTGGCATAAATAAACAAATTATTTCTGTTATATCTAAAAAATATGCAGTAACAATTTGTTAGCTATATAAATTGTGTGCAAAAATGTATTTAAAAAAATGAGATTTCAAAAGGAAACCTGCGTGTTACCAATCTGTTATTATATTTGTAATAAAACGAATACCATGTAAGTATGTCTTAATGACTCCGTTTTTTCTATGCTCATAGAAATTTAGTAAATTAAAAAAAGTCAGATGAAGAATTATGCAATGTAAGATCCATTGACAATAATATATAAGCAAAGTTTATCAACTAAAGCTGTTGCTTCTAATGACCGCATCGAGGCACCAAGTCATCACATCGTGACACTGACGCGTGGTCATATTTCTGTATAACGCTGTTGTCTGTGCATGGGGCCGGCTCGAGCCGGAGTTTGTTTGGCGAGATTTCATCATCAGGGAAGTTATCCGGCCCTGGGTATTTGTATGCGTAATAGATTAGTTTATAAACTGTAATAAGAACGCTTTAGTAATAAGAAATAGTGGCGGGTCACGTCTAAGACTTTTTTACAGAATGATCCAAAATAGCCAATACCTACAGAAAAGCGCACAACTTCATTATCCAAGTATGTGAGAGGTGCGTGGAGAGTTCAACGGTTATTTATTAGATAGCTTATTTTTATCCAAAAAGATATACACCTAGAAAACTTATATCGCAAAGAAAGCATATGGGCATTCCACCAGAATATCGGGCACGTGACATCACACTTTTCATAGTTCTAATCTAACAAAGTTAGAATGTCAATTTTAGGGGTGGCCGTCTGGTTGCATAACAACTATTGTCATAATATCGATTGTCATAACACTTTAAGCATAAAGTTGATGCTCATTTTTTTTGGCACAAATTGTATTATGGCATAATTTTTCCCTGTCATAATTATTCGGAGTCATAATTGGTTTAACCATAATGTAGAATGTCATACATTCATAATACTGATTATAATAGACGAATTAAAATGTTTTTAGTAATAATTTCAAACGTCATACATTTATCAAGCCATAATATTGATGATTATACAGGTATCTTGCAATCACACTTTACTAACTGTCCAAGATAAAAAACTGTGTCAGAGTCACATTTAGGTACGACGACGAGCGAAGCAAGGAGGAGTGTTAGGTATCCTGCGATCACACCATACCCCACTTACCTTCAACCTTGTCGGGTACGTGACGTCTCACGTGCCCGACAAGGTTGACTTTCTGGTGGAATGCCCCATATACCGCCCAATAGTCATCAAATCGGGACCCGTCAGTCATATTTCTGTACCACGCTGTCCTCTGTGCATGGGTCCGGCTCGTGCCGGAGTTTGTTTGGCGAGACTTCGTCGTCAGGGAAGTTATCCGGCCCGTAGTATTTGTATGCGTAAAAAAATTGTTAATAAACTTTGCTCAATGGTCGCTTTACTAATAAGACATAATGACGGGCCGCGTTCGCGAAATTTTACAACATAAATGGTAAAAGACTAAATATAGTTAGATCCAAAATAGTAGACTGAAAAAGGTCTATCATATAAAACAAATTCTTGGCTTGACTATGACAGGTGAAGCATGTTACTCCCACTAAGCCAAACGTGTAATTCAGCAGCACTCAAATATTGTTTAAATACCGTCTAACTTTCCGTTACTTCATGAAAATGTATTGATTTGACACAAACTATCAGTTTCGTCACGGCCCTTTAGCCATGTACACATTTTTTGAAAAAGTCTTTCATTTATATTCACATATAGTGTCGTGTAGCTCGTAGCGTCACATTATCTAACTCTAGAACAGAAAATGTGAAGTAGAAAAGTATCCTGGATAACTTTTCCTCCAGTTGTTTAAAAATGAGCGGCTCCAGGCCACGGGAACTAGTGGCAACTTTGTAGTTGTACCGGCGGTCTGAAGAATGCATTCACTTTAGCACCTCAGTGTCGGTCAGAGTTAGTAGTAAACTAGGATAGTAGTAGTAATAGTAAACTAGAGTTTTCCACTTTTAGTTAGAACTAGCTATTGCCCGCAACTTCGCCTACTTACAATTAGAATTTTACGTATGTTACTTGAGAAATGATTGATTCCCTTTACAAATTATTGGAACCAAGGCCCATGGACATTTGCAATCTTAATATTACAAATGCGTTGCCAACCCTGAGGATAAGATAGAATGGCTCTACGCTAGTAATTTCACCGGCTGACTTACCCCCACACCTGAACACAACAATGCGAACACTGCTCTAAGATCCTAATAAGGAAATATATTTTAGAATATTTACTTATTTTGCTTATTCTGCTGTTAGGAATCAAACTCAAAACTATTTATAGTTTTGTGTTTTGTGTGTAATCAAACTCAAAACTATTTATAGTTTTGTGTTTGATACCTAACGTGTAACTTTTTTATGACTCTGCAAAGTTGGGTCAGAAAGTTCACTTTAAAAGAATGAAAATATTAAAAACTATTAATACCATTGAATAACCCATAAAATGTATGATAACGTTTGTTCTGAAACCGTTAAGATAAACGCAAGTTTTAATAAAGTTGCAGAACAAAGTTCTTGATTTCCCCAAGCTAACATGTGTCGTGACGTCACATTACAGTAGACTTTAGTATGAAGCGTGTCAAATAGCCAATAGGGAATATGCAAGTTTTTTTATGTTTACTTTAATAAAAGCTCATTCATACGAGTATAAGAAACAGTATGAACAGTTTTTCGAATAACTATAAAGATAACCAAGATATGAGCCATTAAAGGTTGATTTCTATCTCTTTCTAGAATATAGTATGGAGTTTGTATGGCGGTCGTGTACTATGACGTCATAGTCCATATCGGATCCCTCCGTCTAATCGCTGTCTAATTAGTGCTTTAAAATGTTCATATATTCCGTATTTCTCGGTCGATTTTAATTTTTTTTTTTTTTGTTATCTTTTTTATGGAATTTTCAAATTTTGTTCGGAATTGGGATAAAAAAAATCATGCATATTCCCTATTGTTATAGGTTTTAGTACTAATACACGTATACACTTTATATCATCTTTTTTATGATATTTTTATCTTTTGTTAAGAAATGCGATAAAATAAATCATGCATATTCAATTTTCCCATCAGTCTCTGGACTCAATCACCGAGCGGCGCTAGGGGGCGCGCTAGTCGTTGTAAATATGATGCAATATCAGCGCATCCGGCCTGCACCTGCATCCCTCACAGGCATTCCGTGGAGCTGACATAGAGATACTGCTACTGGAATAGTACATTACACAACTAGGGTGGTAAAACAAAGAAAGACCGAGATGTTTGCGGCCCGAGCTGCAAGCGAGGGACTTATGCGATCGAGGGCTCTCTTTCTTAGTACCTCCCGTGTTGTGTACATAATTTTATGTCTACGCTTGGCTAGAAAGCGGCTTTTTCCGTACGCGTAGCGTGCGGAAAAAGCCAATTTATGGCCAGGTGTGGCAAAATAGTTCATTACACAACTAGGGTGGTAATATAAAGAAAGGCCGAGATCGCAGATGTTTGCGGCCCGAGCTGCAAGCGAGGGACGTAAATATGCGATCGAGGGCTTTCTTTATTACCTCCCGTGTTGTGTACATCATTTTATGTCTACACTTGGCCAGAAAGCGGCTTTTTCCGTACGCGCAGCGTGCGGAAAAAGCCACTTTATAGCCAGGTGTGGCCAGTGGCGGTCAGTGGTGGTGTGGTGTGGTGCGCGCCAGGGGGCGCGCTAGTTTTAATGACACCAAATTTGGTTCACATGTGTTTCATTTTATAACTAGAGATATTTTTTTCCTGCACAAAACAGTATATCAAAAATTTATATATGCGCTTCAGTGGAAGGATAGTATATGGTGTGCGATATAGCTGTGCTAGGGGTCCTGTTTCAAATGACCTCCTGTCTCAGCCCACCTCAAGTGTCCTGTATCCGAGCTATAACCACAAGGTTATACCACACGGCAGTACGGCGTAGCGCCGTTCGTAGCACATGTGCTACGAACGGAGCTACGCCATACTGCCGTGTGATGGCAAAAGAACGTAACTGTGTATGGATTTCCTATACCAGATACATTGTTTTGCCATCACAGGGCAGCGTAGACCTTCTACGCTTACGATATGTGGATATATTTAATTATTTGCAGACTGCATTTGTTTAAATGCAGGACTTTGTCAACTTCCAAACATTACTGGCATTTACTCGTGGCTTTGCCCGCGTTATACCCGTTAATTTCCCAAGGGAACTCTTTACTGGGATATAAATCCTATGTTTCAATCCAGAAATTCGTCTACTTGCATGCCAAATTTCTTCGCAATCCGTCCAGTTGTTACCCCGTTATTTATTAACAAATATCCAAACATCTAAACATCCAAACCTCCAGAAATCCAAACTTTGGATGATTATAGTTCGGACATGCGCCTTTCAAACGGAGCTGTGGTTCAAATCCTGGCTCGTACGAATGAGTTTTTTGAGTCCCAACCCTCACTGGGCTAACGTGAAGAATACAGCCCATTTACTGTCATCTATTTGAGTCAGAGTAGACCTGTGCCCAGCGGTGGAACTAGGGCATGCAATACCGGTTTTACAGTATGGACCAATACCGAAAAACCGGTTTTTCGGTATTGGCCCATACAAGTTAAACCGGTATTGCATGTCCTAGATGGAACGCATAGGTTGATGGTGTGATCTGAAAAATATATTAAAAAATCTCTGCGCCATCTAGCAGCCACAACGCATATTGATAAACACGTTCCAAACTCCAGACTCTCTTTCTCGCGAAGTTAGAACCTCCGCATTTCCCTTTAGAAGCTCCGATATCTCGGGACAAAGGAATTTCATATTCTCCAAGTATTGTTACCTTTGCATGCGAGTTATCTCGAGATCGGGGAAATATCGCACCGCTTGACACGAAGGCTCTATTCGAGGTGCTGATAACTGGGAATTATACATCGAAATATAATGTATAGACCGATAACGCTAACGCCTAACAAAACTGACGTTGTGCCCCAGAACACCCACTTTTTAAAATCAATACGTCTCATGTATCGAGTAGTGTTCGTGGTATTGATAACCATCTTGGTTGGTTATTGAAATTGCATTTTCACAATTATTGTAATGCTCAATGTTTATTTTAAAAGAGAAACTGGTGAGTTTCTTCCGGCGCTTCTTCTCACCAGAATGTCATTTGCCGAAGCGCCAAAAGAAAGAATCAGACATGTGAAAGAGCCCTTGAGGCCTACTTACAGAAATAAATTATTTCATTTCATATTTCATTTCATTTAATTTCTTGATTTTTACTATATTTGGGTCTAAAGTATCACAAATATTAATATTAAGTTCGAATAGACGGTTTTTCGGAAAGGTATCATATCGTTTTAAAAGACAGAAATCTGTGTTACAAACCTACAGACGTGAGAAAATTTGATGCTATAGTTTTTTCTTCAGTACAAAGTACTGGCTAACCCTCGTAGCTACGCCCCAGTTAGCACGTTGTTGATGGGGCCAATTCTGAACGACAGTTATGCTTCCATACCTACTTATGATATTTCGATGGAATTATAATGTATTATTGTACTAGAGAATGCCCGCAACTTCGTTTGTAGAAGTGAACTAAGTCGGTGAATAACTAAATATTTTTACTAAAAAAAACCCGACCGCGGTTCATTTTAAAAGTGCATAAAATCCGCCATTTTGTTTATTTTAACGAACTTCATACCCAGTGACACTCGCGCCATCAAGACGAATCCAATGATGTATTTATCAAAATCGGTTGTGCCGTTAAGTAGTTACGAGCGGACATAGGAACGGACACACATACGTACATACAGGTCAAACACATTACCCTCCTTTGGGCTTCGCCGCAGTCGGGTAAAAAATGTATGTGTATGTGTTAACCGGGGTCGTAATCTACCTGTGTAAGTATCAAATTTCGTGGAAATCGGTCTGATAGTTTTTGCGTGATACGCGCGCAGCGCAAACATAGTCTTATTGCAATTTTGTGATATGTACGGATAGAAGATGTAGGTAACATTCGCGAAGATGAAATAAGCCGTCTCTTTTTATTCCGGATTAGTCGGGTATAGTATCATATGTGTTAAGGTTAAAGCACACATAACAGCTCGCCACCGGAACGGCGGCGGCTCAGTTCGAGCCGCTCAGTATTCTTTGTAAGAAACTTCATACTGTAACGCACACTTATAGGCATCGGAATGGCAACGTCTCGGCTCGGCACGGGCTAGAAGCGCGCGGGCGTCTCGCGATCACCGCGCTTACATCGCGCCACCGGCACCGCCGAGCTAGCCGCTCGCCGTCGGCGCGGAGAGGGCGAGTCGCCCGCGCGCCGCTTGCGGTTCACTGTCTTGTGCCGAGGTGAGCTGCCGCCCCGCGGTAAGTGCGCTGCCGCCCACCCGTAAGCGTAATGACAGGACTTACTACGATAAGCCGAGCCGGTGCCGTTCCGGTGCCGAGCTGTTCTGTGTGCTTTAACCTTTAGGCCGCTATCCCGTTAAAACATCTGAGTTGTGTAGCGATTTAGCATCCTGTTCCGTTAAAATAAAATAGAGGCGCTGGTTCGATTCCGGCCTTGGCTACAGTAGATCATGTTTAATTTTTCAATGTTCTTGGGTTGTATAAATCGTAACAAAATTATATTACTGGTTCCCAATACAATCCATCGCGTACACACGAACCTATTTTTCTCGTATTCGGGGAAAGCCTGACGATCGATCGCCATCGGTTGAGTTTGCAAAAGCGATTTGACAAACGCGCATATTTTTTCAAAGTGAACACTCATGTAAGCCGAGTGTAAAGGGATACACGTTTTCAAAAGAAACATGTGATGTTTTTTATGGAAAAATGTCTATCGTATGGAATGAAGAGGTGACTGATATTTTTTTACTTGTCTCGTTTCATTTCAACTCTTTTATTGCCGGTATGCAAGTATATTTGGAATACAATTTTCCAAACATTAGCGCCTATTAATTACAAGTTAAATAAAGAAAACCGTACATTTTAAGTCACAATAAGGGACTAAACCTCTTGAAAATGCAAAACTTAACTCTTTCTTCGCAAAGCCGCATTTCTAACAATTCTGTCTCGGGCCGCAACCGACGTTCCAACTCGGAAACACTTAATGAGAAAGCAATAACCACTCAAAGAAACGAGCGAACTGGCAAGCAATTAACTCACTACGACAATTAGGTCGAGACTCGCGCACTCCCGCAGTGTTGCCAGTATTTTCATCATTATTCCGCCAAATTGTACAAAATCGGCAGCGCTGGATAACACTAGGGGCACTAGGGCCTAATGAGGGTGGTGCAGGCAGGGCACATGCTTTGGGCGCCAACAAGGAGCGGGTGCGCAAAAACGAAATTTACTAACTACTTATACAAAACAGTTCCTTTTTTTGGCAGTCGTGTAAAAAATACCATCAATCCAAACAAAAAAATAAGTCTTGGATGGATTATCCGCCCCGGGTGTCACTAAGAAACAAAGGGGCGCAATTCGGATGCGTGCCCTGGGCGCCGTTTTACGTCACTATGCCCCTACTAATGCCCAGGGCGGCAAATTCCCAGGCGCGGCAAAAACGCGCGCGAATGGGGCGTGTAGCATTTGCTATTTCTGCCATGTGGTAGATCCGGTTAATTTTTTTTACGGTGCTCAGGGCGGCACTGAGAGAAAATCCGGCCCTGAAAATCGGATATCTATGAGAGTACCCATAGGGCCTACTAAGTTTATATCTGATGATGTGATGTGTGGATATCACTGGCCCGTTTTACGAAGCGACAATTGACAACATTTCATTTTAAGAAGACTTTAAAATGTATATACGATTCGAAAGCATTTTGTCTCCTGAACACTACACTATTTTTATAATTTTTTTAAATCGCTTAATATAAAAAATAAAAATGAATAAAAAATATGTTCTCATTTTACCAGTTCTACGGCACAATAGATGAAATACCAGTGCCTTTTGCCACAGAAAAAATAAGCTGTCATAATTTTGAATTTGACAAATGTCAATGCATACTGTGAGATCGCTTACTTTTTTTCGATCGCGATAAGACTAAAGTAATGGTTTATTCTACCGTAGAACTGTAGTTACGCCCTTTTAGAATAAGTAAATATTAATATATTAATTATAAATTAATTACAAATCCTGGTGAAACAAATAAACTATCAGCGTATTCGTCTTTTCAAACCAAATACAGTGAACCAATAAAATTAAAGGCTCGAAAAAATGAAAGGTTGTCAATTGGCAAGGCTAAACTAGCAATTGGTCTTTTTTTTTTAGAAACTGACAAACTCGCAACCCCGGGCATAGCGATTGTCGGATCGGGTGGTCGGCCGTGGCGTTCCCTGGGGTCGAACCAGGTCGCTAGCCGGACCACCAGCAATTGGTCAAAAACAACCACACCAGTTGTTAGACCTAACGTTGCTAGACTTGTAAAATTGTAACTTGTAGCTTCGTTAGATGGGCCACAGGATACAAAGAGATGAAAAAGAATATGATCCTTCATCAATGTCTACCTCTTTAGGTAGTTTAAAAAGCAATTTCTTACAGCACATTGTTATTTTTTAGAACTGTTGGGGCTACCTCAAAGTTGTAAATATATAATTAACATACCCGACACTACCTTATCAACTTTCGAGCGTACAGTATTAAAAATAAATGTGAATTATTTTGCATCCAGTTCAGTGTTAGGGGATACATTTACGAGGGCTATTTTTGCGCAACTCGACGTCTGATATACTAGGATGCGACAAGGATACAATGAGACTCCGGATTATACAAGTTTTGTATCCAATTATATAATCTGGCAACCCACTCCCGCAGTCGAAGTCTCTCGTTAACCCCGACAACACTTCAAAGCAAACTCACCTTTATCGCGCGAACGCTTTGATCTCGAAACGGATCGATGGAATTTTAGCGTTCTTGTTAAAATTGAGCAGTTATCCAGGAGTGTTGGATTGTGATGCGCGATAAATTTAATTGACGCGTTAATATTTTATTTCCAGTTTTACCACGCCACCGCAGAATGATTAGGGGTCAATAACTAATTACGTGAGGGTCCCTAGGGGGACGAAATTTTCCATAGTTTTATGTATTATTTAAAACCAGACAAAATCTTATGTGAAAAGAGGGAAGGGGAATCCCAGAAATCTTATGTGCCGTTACACGGGGGTGGGGAGGTGAAAAATTACCAAAATCGTCCTTACGTAATGAATGAATGGCCCCTTACCTGCTTAAATATCGGTTTTTTTATAGGATAAATTTTGTCGAGTATGCGTTGGGATTACAGAATGAACTGATTCTGCCATCTCCATTTCGTCATTATTTGACTAGGCGCGGACTTGTGTTGCCGATAGACCTGCTACTTGCACAAAGAGCAAACCTTTACCCGGTAAAACAAATAACTTGGATCTCTTGAAGTCGAGAGTGAATAGGCACTATCTAGGTAAGCATGCTCCATCATCGACTTCATCGTCACTTGCCATCAGATTAAATCAAGGTCAAATATTGCTTCATATGTATCGTGAATAAAAAAAACTGTGTCCCTGTAGACTTCATAAAGGATAAAGCATCCGTGACTCTCACACACATATTTGTCAGAACGTGTTACCAAGGACCATTAAAACAAGAGGACTGTCATTCTCCATACAAAAAGCTGTTCCCCGATATTAGTTAGCAACGGCATCTATGTATAAACTTGGTATAAGAATTATATTATTTACAATTATTCAACTTTACAAGCGTGACAGAGTATTTAAATGTTAGATTTTTTTTATTATTAGCTGTTTATGAACTAATTGTTACTGTAATGTGTTTCTTTGTTCAATTATACCATCGTTAAATGCTTCGTTTTTAGCGCCATCTGGTTTTTGCCTGGATATCCCCTTGCGGTTAGGGTACGATCCAAAGTATGGAGAATGACAGTCCTCTGGTTTTAACGGTCTTTGGTGTTACTAAGCTCTTGAACGTAAGCCTTCGCTGTCCGTCTGTCACAGTACTGTATCTTTTGAAGCATAACGACGGTGGTACGAAACCTTTCGTGTGAGAATCTGACCTGCACTTGGCCGGTTTTTTTACTACACAAAATTTAAATCGATTCTCGTAAACTAGCGAAAAGGCAGGAACCGTATAACCTACGCGTTTAAAATGTAGCACTGCGCAAACTGTTGAATATTTGATGTCTTCAGATTAACTCGTCGCTGGCAAACACAAACAGTACGGAATAGAGCGGCGATCGATTGTGCCGTAAAGGCTCCTATACATTGTGCCGGCGGCCTGACGGGTTGTTGCCAGGCGGATGTGACACCGGCATTATCAGGCCAGGGGCCATACTCCTCAACGTATACCTCTAAAGACAGACAATTAGTCACTCTTCGGCTGTTCAGGAGCGCGCGATACGTATTCAAGGTCGAGGCGCAGACAGAGCGATCCGTACTGGAACATTCTTACGCAAAACCGTTTGGTTGTAATTTTTCCTGTAATATTTAGGATGATATTATTAATCAGTAATTATTTCAGATTTTTCTGTTCAGTAACTTCAGAGATATTAGGGGGAATGGTATTTTTTTAACGTTTTTTGTCTTAAATCAAAAACTGCATGTCTAAGAAAAAAAATAAAAACGTTTTTGTAATCTACACATTAAGTTCTTTCATTTGGTATCCCACTCGATATAATAGCTCTCCTTTTGTTTTTCGACATCCCATTTCGGACCCTTTTAAAAAAAAGTCTGTCCAATAGGCTCAAATTAGCGATTTTTAACACTATTCCAAATTTCAAGTAGATAGCATCAGTAGATCCTGAGATATCTTGCTGTGACAGACGGACGGACAGGCAGAGTCGCACCATAAGGGTTCCTTTTTTACCATTTTGGTACGGAACCCTCAAAATAACTGCAATAATACAGTCAAGGCCGGATTCGAACCAGGGTTTCTGTCGTGTTCAACATGCTAGTCACAAGCCCACTTACCAGCCACATTGTAATATTCCATGTATTTTTAATAGCATTAGGCACTGATCCCACCCCCGGCGAGTAAGCGAGTAGGGCATTTCTCCAGAAATATGTCTGCGACTCATTCATCTGTCTCCATACATTTAGTATGAAAAAGGGCCAGATGATGAGGTGACCGCAGAAATATTTCTGGAGAAATGCCCAGTAAAGTTGGGCGTGAACAGTTCATTGCGGGCTGACCAGGCACAGTGTGATCAATCGACCTTGCCAGATCCGCAATGTAATGCTTCTCGCCCAACTTTATTCACTTACTCTCCGGCGGTGGGACCAGTATCTCACCCCTAGGGCGTAATAGGTCATTTACAGCCCGCAGTACCTACGTATAATGATGACACCATTTTCGAGCAAGTGTGATGAAAAATAAGTTAAATGACTTTTTCTCAAACATGAAATGAAATATTGACATTACGTGCCTAATAATAGGCCGCAAAGTTGACGCTTGGCATGTAATGTACCTCTAATATACGGCTCGGCCGGCGAGTATAAGTACGCAGCGCCGAGACCACGTACATCGGTGCGCGCCCTGTACTACACCACACCTAGGGATGTTGTCAGATAACGCTCAAAATAAGTACAAAAACAGATGTTCTAAACTAAATGACAAGTATTATTTTTAGGGTTCCGTACCAAAATGGTAAAAAAGGAACCCTTATGGTGCGACTCTGTCTGTCTGTCTGTCTGTCTGTCTGTCTGTCTGTCCGTCTGTCACAGCCAGATATCTCAGGAACTACTGCTGCTATCGGTTTGAAATTTGGAATAGTGTTAAAAGTAGCTAACCCGAGCTTATTGGACATAAAAAAAATCTTGTGCCTTTTTTACTTTTTTTTTAAAGGGCTCCGTAATGGGATTTTGAAAATTGAAAGTAGGGCTTATATATCGAGTGGGGTATCAAATGAAAGAACTTAATTTGTAGATTAAAATACCGTTTTTATTTTTTTTCTTAAATAAATAGTTTTTGATATATGGCGAAAAAAGTTTAAAAAAATACCATTCCCCCCTATTATCTCCGAAGTTACTGATCAGAAAAATGTGTCATAATTACCAATTATTAATGTCGTCCTAAATATTACAGGAAAAATATAACGGTTTTCCTCACTTGCACCGTTTTTGAGAAATTTGCAAAAATCATAACACATACTTATTTGCTCCTACTAAACTAATCGCCATACAGTTTTTCTTGAACTATTCATGTATCTACTTATTAGGATTATTATTATGTATGTCTTTCCCGTACACGAGACAATGGTGTCTCGGCCCTTTGGGAGGCGTGCGCGGAGCCGAAGCCAACGCGTAGAGGCCCTTTCGACAATTTAATGAGAGGCAAAGTGTACACCCAGCGGATGCTGTCCCTGCCCGTGTCATGGGACGCACGCAGAGACAGCCCCCGCCAAATGCAAGGACTATTGTTGATTGATGGAATCTAACTCTACTGGGCTATGGCGGTGGAAATATGGACTAAATACTGGGTTATGGATTGAGACATGACGGCGCCTGTCAGGAAAAGTGTCTCATGGCTTTCGTGGCACTGACAGACTGTGACTTGCCCTCCGCTGATGGGCCCCTGTTAAATAAATAGCGACATTATGAGCAATGGCCTAGCTAGGGGCAACACCAGTGCCGAGGGCTGCAGGGTGTCGAGAGGTGTGCTGCGCTTTCTCCGAGGGTACTCGCGGCGTTATGCCTTTTATCACTTCCACGCCTGGAGCATATAGCTCTCGCGACTCCACTCTGGACGGCCGGTTAAGGCAAGCCAGAGGCGGAGGATTATTATTATTATTAGGAAGACCGTTATATTTTCTCTTCCTAACTTGAATACTTTTTTAAAAATTTACAAAAATCTTAACATATTAGTTCTACCCTCCCTACGAGAGCCATCTAGCGGAGAGTAGCAAAACTAAGCGATGGTTTATTTCAGAGTACATAAAAAATGTCTATTAGGGTAAGGCCGTAAAAAAGGGATGATTTCGTGACTTGTAAGCGTCCGGCATTGTTTTTACGAAAAGTAATTACAAAATTTTACTTTTTTAATTTTCCGTGCAAAATACAAAACTTTTTCTACTAGTTCTAGTCCACTAACAAAGGTAAATCTCTGTGTTTGTATTCCAATTTTTTTTTCTTCTACGCAATTACATCGATTTCCATACAAATAAAAATGTCCCAAAAATGTTCCTGAAAGATTGTAATTATCGTTTTTTAGTTTTGTGATATTATACTGATATGTTGGAGTTTTTTTTATAACTGTCATATATTAATGCAACGTTTTTCGAGCTTTAACATTAGCATTGCCCATTTAAAATAATAATTTACGTGTAACATAAGACAAGTCAACATATTGAAGCTTTTAAGTTACTTAATTTAAGTAACCGTTCTGTCTTGCTATTTTAGCAGTTGATTTGCGGAATTTGATTTCATTATAACGGCAACACTATTTATTCTTTAGTCTTGGTATACCTCTCACTGGTCGGCCATTTTGTGGGTAGTTCAGTGCGTCGATTCAACTTGTGCCGAGGATTTTTTATGGAATTTAAAAGTTACGAGTGAATTTCATGGTAAATTTGTTCTGTTTTGTATTACGTAATACGTTATTAATATAATCTTCATATTAGTTTATAGCTAGGTGTCGTGTTCGAGTTAATATGTTTGTTATTGTTCTATATAATGCAAATCGATACCTTTGGGTTCAATTGGCGTAAAGGACAAAACGCTGGTTTTGAGGAAGAGCAAAAAACCATTTTATTTTACAAAAAATGGCTATAGTTTTTTTGTTTCTCGACCTATATTTTCGACATGTATATGAAAAATATTTGAAATGCCCGTATCTTTAACCTGTGATGGTAGTTCTAGCTGTAAACAATGTATTATGGAAGTTAGATGTCCTTTACAACTGGTAAAAATGTTATCAATGTCATTTACACCCGTGACTTTTTTGGGCATTTGGAAATGATGGGGTTGTAAATGACAATCTCAGATGACTTTGTTCCAATTTTGGGGCGTAAAGTTAACAGCTATGTAATAAAAATTCACAGTGTTCAACTTAGTTTACCTTAAAGAGACTTAAAAAATGTATAAAAAGATGATGAATTCAGCTAGGCATAATAACTACTATTAACGACGGGATATTTACCATGAATGTTTGTTTTTGTGAGTTCCGGATATTTCGGCACTGTTGCAAGCGCCATTATCACGGAGTAACTGACATGCAGCGAGTTTTTAGTTGTAGTCGACCCACACACCATAGCGATCTACCCTCTTTCGGGTTCGCTTCGTCCACGCGTTATTCATACTACGCATTCTCACTTGGAACTCGATCACGTTCACGACACACAGCACTTACAGTATCACTTCGCGTATTTACTCCTGAACATGTCTTTTTTCCCTTGGAGAACTTACGGATCACTGGATACCAGACGCTCGACAGTTGAAACCCGTCTTCCCGGTTGAAATTTTTATACTTGAGGATTTCGATAGCTTCCTTAACCATTCTAAGTATATAGTGTTTTTCTGTCGAGAGGATCTGTGGGCTGTGCAACTCAATCCAATGATTCGTTTCCGCGTTCAGAAGATGTTCAGCGATTGCCGATTTCCGAGGTTCGTTGTTTTTAAACACTCGGATGTGCTCCTTTATACGGCATGAGATAGTGCGCTTAGTCTGACCTATGTAAGAGCTACCACAGCTGCAGTCAATTTTGTAAATACCTGGGCATTCAAGCGGAAAACGGTCCTTTGGCGTACGTAGATATTGTGCCAGTTTTCTGTGGAGAGTGAATACAGTCTTCACTAAGAACTTCTTTAAAATATTGGCAACTTTATCTGTCACTCCCTTTACTTTTATGGTAGGTACGCCGGTGGTCGTTCAACTTTATAGTCCAGGTGCTTAGGCAAAACGGTGCGTCTAGTCTCGTCACATAAATTGTATGCGCCGTCAGTAAGTGACGCTACTACAGAGTACAGTTGGCGAGGGTGGTGGGATCATTTGGGTAGTGAATTGACACATTTAAAGAACGTTCTACAGAGAAATGGTTATAATGGGCGGATTATACCACCTAGACGCACCGTTTTGCCTAAGCACCTGGACTATAAAGTTGAACGACCACCGGCGTACCTACCATAATATGTAAAGGAAGTGACAGATAAAGTTGCCAATATTTTAAAGAAGTTCTCGGTGAAGACTGTCTTCACTCCCCACAGGAAAATGGCACAATACCTACGTACGCCAAAGGACCGTTTTCCGCTTGAATGCCCAGGTGTTTACAAAATTGACTACAGCTGTGGTAGCTCTTACATAGGTCAGACTAAGCGCACTATCTCATGCCGTATAAAGGAGCACATCCGAGTGTTTAAAAACAACGAACCTCGGAAATCGGCAATCGCTGAACATCTTCTGAACGCGGAAACGAATCATTGGATTGAGTTGCACAGCCCACAGATCCTCTCGACAGAAAAACACTATATACTTAGAATGGTTAAGGAAGCTATCGAAATCCTCAAGTATAAAAATTTCAACCGGGAAGACGGGTTTCAACTGTCGAGCGTCTGGTATCCAGTGATCCGTAAGTTCTCCAAGGGAAAAAAGACATGTTCAGGAGTAAATACGCGAAGTGATACTGTAAGTGCTGTGTGTCGTGAACGTGATCGAGTTCCAAGTGAGAATGCGTAGTATGAATAACGCGCGGACGAAGCGAACCCGAAAGAGGGTAGATCGCTATGGTGTGTGGGTAGACTACAACTAAAAACTCGCTGCATGTCAGTTACTCCGTGATAATGGCGCTTGCAACAGTGCCGAAATATCCGGAACTCACAAAAACAAACATTCATGGTAAATATCCCGTCGTTAATAGTAGTTATTATGCCTAGCTGAATTAATCATCTTTTTATACATTTTTCAAGTCTCTTTAAGGTAAACTAAGTTGAACACTGTGAATTTTTATTACATAGCTGTTAACTTTACGCCCCAAAATTGGAACAAAGTCATCTGAGATTGTCATTTACAACCCCATCATTTCCAAATGCCCAAAAAAGTCACGGGTGTAAATGACATTGATAACATTTTTACCAGTTGTAAAGGACATCTAACTTCCATAATACATTGTTTACAGCTAGAACTACCATCACAGGTTAAAGATACGGGCATTTCAAATATTTTTCATATACATGTCGAAAATATAGGTCGAGAAACAAAAAACTATAGCCATTTTTTGTAAAATAAAATGGTTTTTTGCTTCTCCTCAAAACCAGCGTTTTGTCCTTTACGCCAATTGAACCCAATTAAAGGTATCGATAGTTTAGACCTTTACGATTACGTAAATTGCTTTTATTTCAGAATTTAGACACACATTTGTGGCAGTAAATGCCAAAAATAAAGGCTAATCCCTAAACAACCCTGCTCTTCTTTAAAAAATGTGCTGTAATTAGATTTAAGGCAGGTCTTAAAGGACAAGTAAAAGACTACTTGCCCTTTACAGCCCTGTTCGATTTATCAAATTACGGTATGTAAACAAGTATAATAATTTGAAGCCAGGTCGTAAAGGACGTGTAAAAGAATACATGCCCTTTACAACCTCCTTAATTCTATCAAATAATGGTGTAATCATTTTTAAAGCGGGTCGTAAAGGACAAGTAAAATAATACCTGCCCTTTACAACCTTATTCGGTTTATCAAATTACGGTATTATAATTTAAAGGCAGGTCGTAAAGGACAAGGAAAAGAAAACATGTCCTTAACGTCCACCTCGACTATGCGCTTATGGAAAGTAATCATGAGAAATGAAGGGCTTAAAGGACAACAAGAAAAAAATAGGTCATATACGACAGTATTCATATTTACCGGCGTACTTTACGATACACCTTTTAATTCGTATTTTATAACGTGACACTTACGTCCCTTAACCTGAGCTAGTTTTGCGAACACGATGAATAAAAACTGGGTCGTAAAGGCACTTTTTTTAAAGATATCGAAATTTTAACTACACAGAACGGTAGAGCTTGAAATTCTGAACAAAACTGTATATATAACTCATTTTCGCCGAAATGTCCTTTACGCCAATTGAACCCAAAGGTATCGAAATGAAAGTGAATAGAGGTTAACTTTTATGTTACTTTTAAGTTACATATGTTACCATTTTAATTTATTTTTAAGTTACGTAACATAAAAGTAAAGTAAAGCTTTGTTCACGCTTTCTTTTCAGTTACAAGTTCTTGCAGTCGGGTTTTTGAGTTTAAAATATTTGGTTTGTTTTAATTTTTATACCCAACTGCGCAACACAAAGAAGAGTAACGTGTTTTTTATTTTATTTTACATAATTACAATGATTATAACAAGTAATCCGGGGAAAAATTATGATTTAATTTTATTTGTGAAGACAGCTTTTGTGTGGCTATCAGCCTTTAATTACTTATTCATCTTTGTTCAAAAATGTACCAAAGTATATAAGGTCCTAATCAGGGACCGTTTTCGTTACGATATAAGCGGTACGGTACCGCTATAGAATATCGGTACCGTAATGATATAAAGGTAGACTATACCGGTTGAAATATTTTGTTACTGTACCGCTTTATACCGGTACGTACCGCTAATGTTGAAAGCGGTACTTATACCTTTATTATTACGGTACCCAACCTATATTTTTTCAGTACCGAAATTTTTCGCTCGCATATTGTGGCTTTCCATAAGAAAAGGGACCTTATGGCAGTTTCTAGTTACGGAGATATGGACGTTTTTGTGAAATCCTTCAAAATCATCATTTTTTTCTTTTAAGCAAAATTGTAAAATATAGGAATAGACGTGTATTTGTAGCTTCGTTTCACTGCTGTACGTTAATATTTTCTATATAAGAATTGGGTTCAAAGTTTAGGAGAAAAGGGTCCTTATGGCAGACTTCATACAAAAATGATAAAACTATTGATAAAATTGTTTAATAAAATTTACTTGCAACTTTTGCTTATTTGTATTTCTTTTTTATACCATGACGGTGGCAAACAAGCACGCGGCCTGCATAATGGTAAGCAAAATTTTCAAAATGATCCCAGAAAGTTGAAAATTTGGAAGGAAAGGGTTTGGGGCCACAGATTCGGAATTAAAAAAAATTGAAAATAAAAATAAACACATTTGTATGTCGTTTTTTAAAGCTTATTTAGGAAAAAGTTTTTAAACATTTTTTAAAAAGTGTTTTTGGCAAATCGTATAACTTTTTGACCATTTCAGAAAAACCCTGTTTTTTTTTTCAAAAATTACACAAAAAAAAACACTGGCGAATGCCTATCATTTTTGAACATTTTAGAAAAAGTTTTTTATTTTTTTTTTTAGTTTTTTTTGGATGTTTCTACAATTTTAGATCACTTTGTCATGTTTAAAAACCTTTTCAGAAAAAGATTTATAAACATTTTTTTTAAACATGAAAACGTGTTTTTGGCGAATCGTAAAACTTTTTGACCATTTTAGAAAAACCTTGGTTTTTGTTCACAAATTTTACAAAAATTAAAAAAAAAACACTTTCTGGCGAATGCCTATAATTTTTGACCGTTTTAGAAAAAGTTTTTTAATTTTTTTTTCGAAATACTTACGAAAAAGGTTAGTTTTTTGGCGGTTTCTATAGTTTTTGACCACTTAAGAAAAATTATCCTTTTAATTTTTTTTTCAAAAGATCAACAAAAACAAAAAAAATTTTTTGGCGAATCCTATCCTACAATTATGATTTTTTTTATAAAACTCGGTAATTTTTGGTTTTTATAGAAAAGCCGTCCATACAAAACACATTTATTTTAGCGTATTTTATATGATAGCATCACAAAGCATAGGTCATCATAACACCATGGTGTGAATTATTCAACATAGTGTTATAATTATGAGAATAACTCTTAATTGACCAAGATTTGAAGTAAATTTCTAAAAACCTTTTTTCTTCGGTATTCTGTTTTAATACAAGTTTAGTAAATAAATAATGTTAATATCGTGCGTGCCATACTGTAATTATCAATAAGTTTTACCTGTGATTGGTCATAAGGTCATAATATCCCATACATTTGGGAAAAGGGACCTTATGACTAATCACTTAAATTCAACGTTATTTGAGAATTACTCTTTTAATTGATCAAGATTTGAAGTAAATTTCTAATAACCTTTTTTCTTTAGTTTTCTGTTTTAATACAAGATTAGTAAATAAATAATTTAAATATCGGGCCATACTGTAATTATCAATAATTTTTGCTCATGGCTGGTCATAAGGTCCCTTTTCTCAAATGTATGGGAGTAAATTTGTGATTTTTTTTTACGTAACTTCAATGATTTATAAATAAAAAAATAAGACTTGTAGAATAATAATGACACTTTTGTGATACTTGTGTAGACTGATTAAATATGATTTAGAGCTCACTATACGAAAATTGTGAATATTATAGGGATGATGAAAAATATAATAAAAATGACATTTTAATAAAAATAAAAATATTTCGTTAACTATGTGATTGTATTTCTATCCCAAAATGTAAATTCAAATATCTTCAACTACATAATATACAATGATTCAGATTACAATATATTAAAGAACAGGCCGATTTTTTTTTTAAATTTCGTTCTCATGAGCGACTTCCTCTAATCAAAGGCTGATTTTTCACAACCTGGAAGTCACATTAAAAAAACCATTACTGATTTCCAAAGAAAAACAGCTTGAGATACATAATCAATCATCATCTTCATAACTTCCATAATTTGTTTTATTTCTGTTTTTTACCTTTTTTGTTTTTAGTTTGTGTTTATTGTTATTTTTCATTTATTTTTTATTTCTTTAATTTTTTTGTTTTTATTTTGTATTATTTACTTTATTTGTTTTTAGTTTGTGTTGATTGTTATTTATTGTTTTTATCTTTAATTTTTTTAGTATATGTTGTTTAGGTATTTTTTAAAAACAAATTAAAGTAAAAAAACAGAAAATACCTAATCATCACAAACTAAAAACAAATATAAGGTAAAAAAACAAATAAAAGAAAAAATAGCAATCAACGCAAACTTAACTACTAATACAAATACTAATAAAAATAAAATAAATAAACAAACAAACAAAAAATACCTAATCAGCAGAAACTAAAAACAAAACTAAGGTATAAAAAAAAACAAAACAATACAAAAGAAAACAAATGAAAGGTAAAAAAAACAAAAAATAACAATCAACACAAACTAAAAACCAAAAGGTAGAAAATTTTAAAATATAACAAAAAAATTAAAAACACCAAACGAAAGAAAACAGTAACTCAAAATTAAAACAAACAAGGTACAAAAAAAAACAAATGTAAGATAATAAATATAAAAAGTACCTAATCAACACAAACTAAAAACAAAACAGGTAGAAAAAACAAAGTAAATCCAGTACATCTAACATAAAAAAGCATAAAATACCTAATCAACACTAACTAAAAACAAGAATAAGATAAAAAACAAATAAAAGAAGAAAAAAAAAACAAAAAATAACAATCAACGCAAACTTACAACAAAAATAGGAAAAAAAAACAATAAAATACAAAAATAACACAAATTAAAGATAAAAAAGACAAAAACACCTAATCCACACAAACTTAAAACAAAAATAAGGTAAAAAAACAAATAAAAGAAAAAAAAAACAAAAAATTACAATCAACGCAAACTTTAAACAAAAAATGTAAAAAAACCAAAAAAAATAAAACAAGTTAAAGATAAAAAAACACCTAATCCACACAAAGTAAAAACAAAAAAGGTATAAAATACAAAGTAAAACACATCAAAGATAAAAAAAAACATAAAATACCTAATCAACACAAACTAAAAACAAAAAATAAGGTAAAAAAAAAAACAAATAAAAGAAAAAAATAGCAATCAACGCAAACTTAAAACAAAAAAGGTAAAAAATACAAAGTAAAACAAACCAAACATAAAAAACAAACAAGAAATACCTAATCAACTCAAACTAAAAACAAATAAGGTAAAAAATACAAAAATAAAACAAATTAAAGTCTTCGGGGAAGACCTATGTTTAGTAGTGAACGTCTTAACGTTGAAATGATAATGATGCTCAAGGCTAAAGACGACGCGATTGAAACTTGACGACGCGACGACGCTCGGCGCACACACATAAACCTCAAACGGTACCTTTTTAAAACGGTTAGGGTTACCGAAAAAAAATTACGGTACCGTTCAATTTCGATACCGTTTCATTTCGGTTGCGCTACCGAAATCATACCGAAACAAACGGTATGACGTCATACCGCTTTAAAACGCTACCTTCATTTTTCGGTTATGCAGTCCCTGGTCCTAATTTATTAGTTGCAGATATTTTAACACATTATACTTTACATTAAAATAATTAACTTTAAATAGAAATTCAGAAATCTTTTCATATAACTTTTCTGATTTCATTTACCTAACAATAAAATTTATTATAATTTCGTCTAAATAAATCATCATGTGCATTATCACATGTCACAATAACACTATCTGTCATATCAACAATTTGTTGTCGTAAATGTCGTAACGGTTCGGCGGGAAAACTGCAAATGTCTTTTAATTTATCTACGTGAAGTGGCCAGTTACAGTTAAGTGGTACGTAAAAGAGCTACTAGAATCTTTTCAATGAGTTTTCATTTAGTAATCACATTAACAGGGTGTTATTACGTAGCAAATTTGTTTTTCCTTTTTCTCCAAAAAAACATCGTAAAAGATATAATGTTTCATGCTTTAATATACTCCAGAGACCGAGTACTATCAGCTGTAAAAATATCTGCAACTAATAAATTAGGACCTTATATACCTATTTGATCTCTTAAATAAACACTTAGTACAAAAAGTGTTTGTATTGTAGACATTGTGAATATCCCTTTAGAATACTTTTATGTAACTTTTAAGTCACTCAGTAACATATATTTTTAGTTACTTTTATGTTACATAAGCCCAATTTTTCAGCCTTACCCATTAAATACAATGATCACTCATCAGGAATCGGGAAAAAAACATAAAGTAACAATAATTATTAAAAACTCTATAATAGGAGTATGTTAGGAAATTTGACACTAGTAAATACCATAAAAATGAAATACCACTAGCGCCATCTAGGGACACAAATCTAAAATAAGGTAGCTTGTGGCAGCAATATTAATTTAATACACAAAAGTGTGCTTCAAAACATGATTCCTTCATGAAAAATGATACATGAGAACTAACTTAGTTGACAAACAATTATTTCAATCAGCCAATAACAAAAAAAAGTAACGTTTAAATTTAAATTACAAGTAAAATTTACGCGCTATTTAGTATCAATAGATGTTGCTGTAGCATACGCTGCATCGCGCTGTTAAGATTTTTCCTGGTTTAATAGGGCTAAAGCGGGTTTAAGGCAGGGTTGCTGTTAGTCGTAAGGTTGGTCTACTTATTAGTTTATACGGAACCCTCGGTGCGCGAGTCCGACTCGCACTTGACCGGTGTTATTTTTGTTGAAAAATGTTCTAGTAAAAACTACTACTTAGGTGAAATTTATAAAGTGAAGTGAATGATAACAAAACCTCAATCTATCCATGATTTTGAACGACTTTTACAATGGGGTCAACTTCATAAATGCAAAAAATAATCAGCTGTTTCATAGAAAGTCATGAGTCGGTAGACCAAAATGTATCAGAGTTGTTGTTTTTTTGAATTTACAAGGCTAACGTCATAGTAAAAGTTGTTCAAGGTCATCGATAGATTGAGGTTTTATTATCATAGTTCACGTTATAAATTTCACCTAATATACTACCATTACGCATTATAGGAATTAGGGAGTCACCCCCCTCGCGCCACCCTAAGGCACTCAACTTGAGATAAGTAAGGCACTTTGGGCCCAATATCTTCGGACCCGTCACACGGATGATGGATGTGATTGACGTTTTGTGTAACTTGTTCTGTCCTTGACCGCCCCTAATCTAAACAAGGAAGTAACAGGCATATAGACCGATCAAGAAGGTGGTGGATTTTTAATATATTTTTTCCCGTCATGGAAATTGCCTTCATCATTATGATTGTAGATATAACTGGGTGAATCAACTTTTCTTTGTCAGCAAAATTTCACCTTCTCCGACTAAAATTGAAAGGAAATCTTTATTCGGATATTTTTTTAATAAAGTGTATGCTCATTTAAAAGACAGATAATAAAGCTACGTAATGCAAATATTTTTTATTATAATTTGTTTATGCCACACCTGGCCATAAGGTGGCTTTTTCCGCACGCTGCGCGTACCGAAAAACTCGCTTTCTGGCCAAGTGTAGACATAAAATGATGTACACAACACGGGAGGTAATAAAGAAAGTCCTCGATCGCATATTTATGTCCCTCGCTTGCAGCTCGGGCCACAAATATCTGCGATCTCGGCCTTTCTTTGTATTACCACCCTAGTTGTGTAATATACTATTATTATAACTTGTTTGACCGGCTAGCGGACATAGCTGTCCCCCACTTTTGTATGAAAATAAGGATTCGTCCGCTGGGTCACACTATTTATTTGTTAAAAACGAGGTTTATTTTTACCTAATCTACGACCCGTGCGAATCATCTGTGCACTCCGCTGGAATGCGAGCAAACGGAACCGTCCAAATCACGTCACAGCGCGAGGTGCACAGTTAATTCGCACGGGTTGTATCTCTAGATGTAAGATCTTGTTCCATTTAAATCATATTAAAACACGCAAAATGTTAACAAATAAGGAGAAAGAGCAATCTTTGCATAAAGCAAAAAAGTAGTTGATTCACCCAACTAAATCTGGGGACACGGCAATGCCCCCGCCAATTTACATTGTTTGAATTATCGTTGATTACCTATTATGTTGTTATAATTTTACTATCATCCTGAACAAATGTTAGATTCGTAAATTTTGATAAAGTCGTACTATCGACTCTTGAAACCCTCATTGATTAGGTTACAATAAGTTCCCAAAATTAGTTTTCACCTCTATAATATGTAGGCAGCTACCTATTCCCGTAAATATCGTGAATTAGACCGGAAAATCTATATATGTAACTAGATCGCTTAATTTTTTTTCTATACAAACATAAAGAGGGTTATTGTTGGCTTCCACAGCGTAAACTTTATTTAAAACGTGTTTTTCTGCCCTCCGGCCGGAAAGCGTCACCTTGCCGGCCGGCCGCTGCGCTAAACGAAGATGCCACTTTCTGGCTCTTTCGAACAGAAAAATAGTATACAAACCTTGGCTAGTAAATAAGAAAGCCTCAGATCACATGCTTTTGTTTGTACCATGTCATTACATGTGATCTGAGACATTTCTTACTTTACTGGCCTCGTTATATAATGTGACGTTCCGCAGGAAAAGGTACCTTATGGAGGGTCGGCACTTACGTCGTGTAGCATCAAATGAATATAGGAGTGCCGTTAATAACAGCGTAAGCGCCTACCCGCCATAAGGTACCTTTACCTGCGGAACGTCACTAATGTCCTATTATTTTATAGCTTAACACATTTCTGTGGGTCTAGTGAAAAGGGGTACAAGTCACATATAGCCTAGGAGCAAAAGAGCTTAAGTCATACAAAAGAGTTGTGACCTTTTGTTCCTGGTATAAATGTTACTTGTACTGTACCCCTTTTCACTAGACGCACAGATTTTATCCGCGCGAAATGACATGAGTTGTCTCTAAAAATCAGAATTAACGTGCAATTGGGCCTTTAAGATCAGCGCCATCTACAGCATAATTTGAAACTAAACGTTTTTTGTTAAAATTATAGCTTTTTGGATTTTACACTTGCCATCAGCGGGCTTGTGATTGTAGCTTCTATCTCACCATAAACGATATAGTACCAGTCACGTTCAGAGTCCCGACAAGTAAGCACGAGAATGACGGGTTATTTTATTCAGTATGATAAGCGTGACCATTATGTCTGTAAGAATCATTTTGTACTTGGACCCAATAACATTTTTGGTTCAAGGTTTACACTAGTTTTCCGCGACGCCTAATAACGTCTATTTTGCTTAACAACGTCTACATCAACAACAATAACATTTTATAAACACAAAAAATGTATAATTACCAGGGCTGGGCAAAATACATGATTTGATTTAGTTGAAATACAAATTACAAAATACTTTTCCACAGGTATTTGAAATACGAAATACAAAATACTTTGAGGTCGTGTAGTTGAAATACAAAATACAAAATATAGTATTTTGATTAGTTTTAATTGAAATACAAAATACAAATTACAAAATACATTGAGGGCAGTGGAAAACGACGCGTTAAAATGCTAAAATCGCAAAGCATGATGTAGTTCTAATTTGTTGGTATGACTGTGACTGAAGTGAATCCAATCCAAATTTACACCTACGCCATTTTTGTTTTTTTTTGGATTCGTGCTATATGCATTTTTCACAGTAACATCTTTGGCACAAATTAACTACATTAAATTTGCTATAAATTAGATTCTTTTAATTTTTACTGTAAGTGTGATAGGTACCGAGAATTAAGGTTTTGAATTTCAAGAAACTCCAAAAAGCAGATATGCTCTTTCAAACTTTGTGTCCACCTTGCCCATTTATATTCCGAGCTGATTCTCGGCATAGTTGTTCCTTGGATAGTCTTGAGTGCTTTGACATTGAGAACCATCAATATATCAAGAAGCTTTGCGCGAGTAGTAGCGGATGAGGTGAGAAGTTCGGATTCAACACTTTTTAGGGTTCCGTACCTCAAAAGGAAAAAACGGAACTCTTATAGGATCACTGTTGTCTGTCTGTCCGTCCGTCTGTTAAGACCCTTTATCTCGGGAACATCTGAAGGTATCGAGCTGAAAATAAAACCATATACTCAGGTCTACAGTCCCTTGAAACTGTGAAAAATCTAACTTCTAAGTTAACGTGAAAAAAAGATACGGCCGTATATGCCACAAAGAACGTAAATTTCGACACTCTGGAAACCAAAATTCAAAGGGTACTTTCCGTTGACTTAGAACTATGAAATTTGGCAAGTAATACATTTTTCCCTATACTTGTAGTATTTAAGACGGTTTTGACCGTCTTACTATTATAGGGAAAATATGAAAACTAAATTTATAATTAAATAAAAAAAATAAGAATTTACTAAGGGAATCAAAATGTATAGGGTACTTTAATATATGTAGGTACCTACAAATTTGTATGGAACCCTCGGGCGAGTCCGACGCGCGATATTTTTTAAGCAATTTTACTCCAAAACTATGTATGCCAGCGAAAATCGTATAAGGACATTGCCAAACCCTGTACTTTGTCTTATTTTTTGCAATAAAGTGTTTGCATACATACAAACCATTAAGACATGGCGATTTTTTTTCTGCCACTAACACTCAACATTTTCATATAAAAACCAGACAAGTGCGATTCGGACTCGCCCACCGAGGGTTCCTTACAAATACTTGAATTTAAAAATAAAGTCTTTAAATATATACTATATGTTTTATGATTCAATTACAAATGTATAGTTTACAGATTTTTCCCTATATTTGTAGTATAAGACGGTATGACTTGCCAAATTTTATAGCTCTAGGTCAACTGTAAATACCCTACCCTATAAATTTTGGTTTCCTTGAAGGTGTCGAAATATACGTTTTTTTGTGACATAAACGGCCATATCTTTTTTTACGTTACCTTAGTAGTTTGCTTTTTCACAGCTTCAAGGAACTGGCGACCAGAGTATACCTCAATGTTTTTATTTTCAACTCAATACCTCTACGCGTTCCCGAGATAAAGAGTCTTGAAAGACAGATAAACAGAAGGACAACAAAGTGATTATATAGGGGCTCCGTGTTTTCCTTTTGAGTTACGGAACCCTAAAAGTGGAATAAAGCAATAAATCCACAAGAATAGGGTTTTTGACAACAATCAAAATAAATTCATTAACTCTAACCAGCAATTTACGCTTCCAAAACAGCCCGGATAAAATCATTCAAACTTATTTTCGTGCCATCAACGATTTTACAATGACGAAAACTAAAAATAAGGCACCATGTTGAGCATGACGTCACAAGATAGTATTTCATACTAAACGGCATACTTTCGGAGCGTTTTGACACTTCATAAAAAGAAGCTGATTTGAACTGTCATCAAGTAGCCTATTGTAAACTTTTCATAGGTCTCTTTATTTTTAACTACGAGAGACGCCATGGCAAAATATTAGTTGATAATAAAACGACACTCATTTGGTGTTCGATCACTCATTCCGGGTGGAAAGTTTAATCATTCAATATTATTGATGACTGTCCAATTGCAATGTATTTTGTTCGAATGTATTTTGAAGCCATAGATATTTGAAATACTAATTACAAAATACCTCAACATCAGGTATTTGAAATACCAATTACAAATTACATTCTTAGAAAGCAATTGAAATACAAATACCAAATACGTATTTGTATTTCAAATACGTATTTCAATTACAAATATTTCAAATACTGCCCAGCCCTGATAATTACTGCTTTAAAAATATATGTATGTAGGTAGCAGTGCAGTGGCGTGGCGTCCATATAACTCGATTCCCATCGGCTTGCCTAATATTAGACAGTTCAGCACTTTATTCTAGTGCTCTTAAAGAAAACTGAAGCCAAAGCTGCTCCGGCTTGCCCAAGGATTTCTTCAACGCCACGCCACTGGTAGGTAGGGGTAGAATTGTGATGATTTCATTAAAACCAATATATATTTTTATCCATTTATTATAATTCTTTGTAAACTCATACACTTGATCTATTCAACCACTTATCCTCGTTATACACGCCGTTACATCAAATGAGACTTACTTACGAAAACACACACTGTAATGTACTAGAGAACCCTCCTCCTTTATTGAAGTCAGTTTTTTTAAAGAGTTAATCTTCCACAAGAGCTTGCCCAAAACCTAGTACATGGGAAACAAACTAAATATCTCGTTTTTGTTTCATCTTAGTCAGATGAAAAGTGTATGTGTGAACCAAGGTCATAATCTACATGTACGAGTAGGGCATGCAATACCGATATTACTTGTATGGGCCGATACCGAGATCTCGGTATTAGCCCTACACACAATACCGGTATCGGTACCGTATGTACGAGTATACCAAATTTCAAGCTAATCGGTCCGATAGTTATGCGAGATGCACGCACAAACATAGTTTTGCTACAGTATTACCTATTATACTCGTATGTAGAGATCGTTGATTAATTCTTCTGGACACGAATTATTCAGAAGATTCCTCAGTAGAATGACATTTTTGGCTGATTTTTGAAGGACATCATTCCCCTGGCGATAAATATTCCAAAGATTCCGCCTCATTAGAAAGGCATTTCTGGTTCCTTTGTAGAGCTTGCCATTCGCGCGCAGGAGAATGATAATATTTCAAGAATGACCCTTGCTTACTTTGTAGAACTTAGCAGGCTCTAAACAATAACCAAAAATGCTATTCTATCGAGGCGGAACCTTTTCAGTGTTCACCAATATGTATACCTATGTGTTCAGAGGAATTTTAAAACCCTTAAAAAGAGACCAGGCTTACATCTAAAATTGTTAACAATTCCTGCCTGCAGATTTTTACGCTTATTTCGACGTTTCAACTATATTCGAAATGTCAAAAGCGCGACAAAACGATTAAACAATACTATGAGGGGGAAACAAATGGTAGTCTCTACTTTGGCCTTATAATGCTAGAGTTTGTCGAGCGATAAATAAATGATAAAAAAAAAGTTTATTAGGTTTAAACATTAAGTTCACAAACTTTAAAGATTGGGACCACCTAGTAAGCAACCTACCCCACCAAGTAAATAAACAATAAAGCATCCTCTCACTTATGTACTTGTCAGAACGTGACGGGCGCTTTATCATTTATTTATCACCCAACAAAGCCTACCATCATACGCCTACTGGGAAACGCAATTTCGGAAATAGATAAGTAACACTTCATTAGGTCACTTCATTATCCAGCAATTGACTGGGATAAATCGTGGTCTGTCTGTTTGTGGCATCTTAACACTAGTATTATACTTTAATACAAAGTCTTATCCGGGATAGTTT
The DNA here is from genome assembly GCA_947034925.1 of Eudemis profundana. Classification (NCBI taxonomy): domain Eukaryota; kingdom Metazoa; phylum Arthropoda; class Insecta; order Lepidoptera; family Tortricidae; genus Eudemis; species Eudemis profundana. The sequence goes on along the minus strand of OX344805.1, from coordinate 18,039,977 downwards.
TAAGCAAGACAGCTATCAATGAAGCTCAGGAATTTTCATTAATGAGAGGTTGTGGGAATATTTCGTCTAATACATTACAATGTGTACAATAAATACATAGTTTAATGATTATTCGAGCGCACCATAATTGACTTGAAAAAGCAAACCAACGCTCCAAAGCGTAAATTAAAAAGAAATAACCAAACTACATTAAAAACAGATTAATTTTGAGTAATAAATTATATGCACAATCGTCCAAAATAATTGAGATTTTCAAACGAAAAAAATATGGCACTCACTTTCATAAATATCGGCAGTGACTTTTCCGTAAATATAACGCAAATTAACATGTACTATGGTAACTTTTATAGTCTAAAAGTGTCTATAAAGATTTACGTCACCCCCCCCCCCCCCCCCGTGAGCTACGCGCAGAGAAAATTAAACTTCCTTGCCAGTTGAAGACGTAAAATTATGTAACATACCATAGGCGGTAATAGAGCATTTTCTAAAATATGACATTTTTATTGTGCAATTTTCTGCTAATGTACTCAATGCTCAATACTCAATCATTTATTGCAATTTCACAAGAGTAGGTACAGATGTTAACTTAAAGCTCAAGATCATTGTGAACCCTGTTGGACACTGCAATTTTAGGGAGAGAAGGACTTACCGAGCCTTTATAATTTATCTTCTAAGTATTCATTTAGCGTGTAATAGCGTGGTTTTTATGTTATTTCTACTAAGAATTACGGTCTTTTACAATCCTAATAGGAGATAAAATTGTTCCAACATTGTTTCTCTATTGGGTTATCATTTTTTAAAGTTCCCTCAATGTGTGGAAAACTTGGGACGCTTTGTTTCTTTTATTCGGATGGAAAGAGCTCGTCATTCTAGGTAGAAATGTCACAAAATTGGCAGAAAACGTCACAATGAAAAAACGTCATTTATAAAAAAAAATGCTCAATAGAGTAAGCTCAGATCGCATATTTATGAAATTCACCCACGATGCGGGCTACATACCTTGCGATCTAGATCATTATTTATTATACCGCCCTAGTTGCGCAATGTGCTATTATGGAAATAAAAATAATAATAAAGCAAAACAATAGTTTCAATAAAAAGTAAACTAGTAACAAATTTTACAACTATTTTATTACATATTGTGATAAATAGTGTGCAGTAATTACATTGAAAATGGTGTAACTTATCGATAGGTAAGTTATTGCATTCATTCATTCACAGAATGCTCAGATTATGCGCGGCAGCCGACACTAGAAATGCAAAAGTAAGTACTATGAATAGTATCAGAATAAGCTTAAATATAAATAAAAATATGCATCAATCAAAATTAGAATTCTGATACCACAGATAGATCATCAAATGGTTGAACTTTTTGATTTTTGTCGTGTTGTGAGTTATTCCACGGTAAGAGCTAGCACGAGTCACAATTTTATTCCGTATTGAATCATCATTATAATTTAAGTGTTCATTTATATCTAAGTAAGTGTTACTTTTCATCCCTGAATATATTGACATTTAAATTAGTATCTTCTATGAAAAATCACGCGATGGAATCGTGATTTGCGTTACTTTTACGTGGAACCCACAACACGGCAAAAATCAAAATGTTTCGTGAAGACGCCTGTCTCTAATGAAACTCTCACTTTCTTGCTTAAAGTAATAAAAATTGGCAAATAAATCAAATAGCCATGAAATTCTAAATCGACCGCCGCCATAATCTTAGAACTTTAACAAGAGCCGACAGTTTGTTGCAAAAACACATGCCCGGGAGTTTATAAAAAAATAAATAAACAGAAAGATACTTTTGTAAAAAAAGCGCAGACAAAAATTTATAAAAGGATATAAATAGGATATAGCATTTTTGTAACAAACCGCGCAGAATCCATAGACGTTTGAAATACATCAACGACAGTCATATTGCACAAAATGTTAAAATCCGACGTTGCCGACAAAAAAAAATTGCAATATGACCGTCCCCAAATCTAATTTAAGCTTAACCTTAAATATTCTTAGCACTAATTAAATTATGCATTATCTTTGGCGAATACACTGTTACGGTACCGTGAAACTTATGAAAAAAAAGGTTTTAAAAAATGTACTAAACTCGTTGTAAAGTCTCACAAAATTCGCTATTAATACTGAAGTACAAAACATTTCCGCGTCACACAATGTCTGCACGTAAGTGGTACCTTTTCACTTAAAACTACGCTTTATATATAGCTAGTAAGACTATTTTTATACATGAGAAAAGTGACCAGGAAATTAGTTATACATATAGATAATGTAAAACTATACAAAACCGTGCGCTATATAGCAACTCATACAGCGCCATAATTTTACCGTCCTATAAAATAAGTTAGGTTACTTTTAATAATCATTTTGTTAGAAATGCACCAAAAGTGACCGTTGCTTTTGAAGATCACAAGAATTAATAGTAGTGCACAAACCAATAAACTTACTTAATAAATACATCAAAAATGACCGTCAAAATTGTAACTCATCATTTTCATGATCACATTTCTTTAAATATTATCATAGTTAATTTTAATTGTGGTGTTACAGCGATAGCAGTACTTGTTCATTAAATTACTATTTTAATATCATTCAATCATCTACTTTGTCACGTAACAGTTCATGTGAAACTTATTTACAGAAGGTTAATGTTGAAATTCCACTGTACCCTCAGATGGAATGTTCATTTTATTTTAATCAACATTAAATTAAAAAGTCTACGATATTTAAGATTAAAAAGACTACATCTATTTACAAAAGATTCGCTACGTTCCAGTCCAATTTGAGCTGTCTTTAACAACATATCAACTGAATCTCTCAACCATTTACAAATTGCGCTACAAGTTTGCTGTGAAGTTAGCTACTAGTAGGCTTCAGGGTAACTTCACAGGAATAAATTAGGCGGCGCGATCTGCACTGTCTTGTCGTTTTTATTCCGCACTTTGCCTCAAGCAAGAACACAATAAGATTTACTTAAACGTCCTCACGGTAGTTACGTACCGTGGTGTAGTCGATACACGATACACGGATTAATTTTTTTTTTCATTCATATTTTGACCAAAGCATACACCGTGGACGAGATCTGAAATCTTTCCGTTTGTAACAGACCTTATCTAATTAATATTATTATATTAATTAGATAAGGCGTTTGTATTCAAAAGCCTTGTACAAAACCTTTGTATAGTTGCCCTTTAAATGTCCAATGCTTGTGCCATATTGTACCGACAAAGGTACCTATTCTTACAATGACAGTTGTATCATATTAAGTAAATAATAAATAAAACAAACGACTGTACTGAGGTTGAGAAATCCAGTACATATAGGTTTACGAAGCGTAAGGTCTAGGGTCCGTCCAAATATACAAGTAAATAAAACGATCACACTGACTACAGTAACGTTCGAGTCGTATATTACAGTTATATACACGTTAAGAGACCTACAACAGGCTCCAAGCCTTGCTAATGCTGCGTCGGGATGTTGCCAATTTCAAATGTCAGAGGGTTTGAAAATCATATTTTTGTATGAAAATTAGCACAGGACGCCGCACCGCGTCGCGCTGCTTAGTGCGCTTGCACCTTAAGAAACACACTTTTTGTCTCCATCGACTTCCTGCGACCCTAACCAATTGAGCTATTTTAGTGGCATTATCAACTGAGCATCGGAGCAATAAAACCAGCCGTCAACGCCGAAAACGCCGCCACACGCATCTCTCACGTCTCGCCATAAGCCTCGCAAGTGCGAGCGAGAGATCCGATAAAAATGATTTATTGCCCCGATGCTCAGTTGCTAATGGTCCTTCAATAATACAACTAGACAGAGCCTGTCACTTTCGCACTATACTGAATGGAAAGGGTTAGGTAGTATTGTAGCGTGACAAAGAGCCGCGCGGCGCAGTTGTGGTAGAAGTAGACCGTCAGCTTCCATTCGTCACCAACCATCTTGTTCAGTTGTGAGTAAATTTTTGAGTGAAATGGACTTTAAGGGTACAACCCAGAGTAATATAATTATACAATCTGTCTCAGAAAGAGGTATACGCATAACATAAAGACTTACCATATTTGTATTGTGCGTATGCCGAGTGGTATATTTATTTATGCTATATACACCTGGCTATGGCTGGAAAAAGCCGCTTTCTGGCCAAGTGTCAACATAAAATTATGTACACAACACGGGAGGTAATAAAGAAAGCCCTCGACCAACATCTGCATCTCGGCCTTTCTTTGTTTTACCGCCCTAGTTGAGTAATGTACTATTTTCCAATGCCCCATACCTTTCTTAAACAAATATGAAGTTAAATCCCTGTAGCATTTGAATTTGACCACATTTACCGATTCCAGCAACTATGAGTTGCCAAGTCAAACGATTCCCTACGATTTGGCATCTTTCTAGCTCTCGCTAAAAAGCGTCTAAATAACGAACAGATACGGTTCAATATCCGATGTCTTACCCAGGTACTTACGTCTATTGAGCGAAAACCGATTCGAAAACGTACAGTCAGACAAGAGGAGACTCTTGAGAATTTTTGTATTTTTTTCACATTTTTTAATAAGAAAGTTTTCAAAAAATTATGTTATTGGTCGTTAAACATTTACTGGCACAGCCTTCTTGTGGACATGATCAAACGATACGCAAGATAAGAGTAAATTAAAGTCACATTTAATACGAAATTAACTAAGCTATGTATGTAAACCAGTAAAAAATTTCATAGGCCTTCCATCCAAAGTGGTCAAAAACCGCATCGAAAATTTTGTTAAATATTTGTGCTAGTAAAAAGGAAATTCTTAATTAACGTTTGAAAAAATTAACGCCGTTCTGAAACACATTCATTAGACCAGTACATTAATTTCTCGTGAGTTGAGCAACCTTATTTAATAGTCTCGATTTAACAACACAAATATTATTGCATGCTTTATTAATGGCAAGAAAAACCGCTTCACTATGGTTCTAATAAGATATCCTTAATCACCCTACTAAACATTTTAAAATTTAGCTAAAAACGGGCGTCACAAACGCGACGAAAAAAAGACTTGACCTTCGAACTGCTACGTCCAAATGTCACATTTATTTCGAAAATTCATTAAGAATCCCTTAAGCGCATGTTTATACACAAACACGACGTCACAAAGTCTTTATCGAATTAAAATGTTTTTCACTGTTAACTCCGGATTCCGAAATGCCTCCAATACGCAGAGGGTACTAGGAGTTAAAGGTCGCGAAGAGATAGGCTAGGAAATTATTTTGGAAGAGGTATATAATATCTATTCTTAAAGAACGAAAAATTTCAAACCTTGCTTTTTTGTTTCACTAGTTTATCGAAAATCCATTATTGTTTTTAGCATAATTTTGACTTCGCGTCCTAAAAACAAATCAAATAACAGCAGACTACTAAATGTCAAACATATTACGTTTTTTATTAGGGTTTGTTTGAGATTACGCAACCACTTAACACAGTATCGATGATAAATCATAATTTCGGATAAACTAGTAGGAATAAAAGGGCGAGTCAATATCTAAATCTTTAAATACCTCTTCCAAAATCTGGTAGCCTTCGTTTATGCCGCGCTCCATCATAGCGGTGTATAGGATAATAAGCCTTGCAAGCTGGGGATAGGGTCTAGAGTTCGGTGACGGCGTAGAGGTCGCGATGGTCGTGCTGGGGGCGGTCGGGGCGGCGCCGGTGCGTCGTGCCAGTGTTGGGCGCGGGCTGCTGTCGCCGCGGGCGCTGGAGCGACCTGACAGTATAGAATAAGAATAAGACTTATTAAACAACGTATTATACAACGATGACATCTAAAGACTAAGGGTCGATTCGACCAAACGAGAGTAAATTTTATTCTTTGAATAAATCGATAGTTAATCGCGAGTAAATCAATTTTACGTTTTACCAAATAATAATTCAAGAATAATGAGTTTATTCGAGTACAGCTTTTATACCGCCGATTTACACGGTTTACGGCTTATTCGAGCACTATTCCAAAATGGCGTCTCATCTTGCCTTTATCTGTATGTCACTGTCACTTATGTTGTGGTTGTTGTTGAACTTTTTTCATGCTCTCCCATTGAGCTTTCAAGTTATCATCAGTGCGAAAACTGTGGGTCGTTTGGCTATTATATTGGTCGGAAATAATTTGGGCTAATTTAGATTTCATAGTTACGCCATCCGTTTTTTTATTTTCAATTATATTAAAATATTGTTCTATTAGGTTTAAGAGAAGCTCTTTTTCAGACGGCAGCCAATTAGCACTGCGTTTACGCTTATCGTCCCTCATTTTACTTTAAATTGCAATTTTATAGCTAGCTGACTAGTATAGATCTAGATAATGTAAAATGCCGCCAACAAATGTTTTTAAAACTATTTTGACATCAGTCAGTGTCTGATTTCAATTGTTTAATGCTACAAAATTGAGTTGACAGGATTTCAGCTTTAGCGTCGTCCTGTAGCGAGACGTTATTCTTTTGCCGGGTAATACAGTCGTTCATCAATCGTTCATGATTCATTCAATTATCTGCGTTTAGTAATTCCAAGTATAGCGATACTTTAGATTGCGTGGTAAAACGTGTACTGGATTATTCGGGATTAAAATTGTGGAATAGACATTTTCCTGGTATAGTTACTCGCGTATTAATACGAGTTTGGTTGAATCGACCCTAACATATACAATTAGAGAGTTGAAACTATATAGAATAGTACATTACACAACTAGGATGGTAAAATAAAGAAAGGCCGAGATCGCAGATGTTTGCGGCCCGAGCTACAGGCGAGGAACGTAAATATGCGATCGAGGGCTTTCTTTATTACCTCCCGTGTTGCGTACATCAGTTTATATCGACACTTGGCCAGAAAGCGACTTTTTCCGTACGCGTAGCGTGCGGTAAAAGCAAATTTATGGCCAGGTGTGGGATAAATAACAATAATGGCGGACCCGTCCGTAACAATGTTCGTGGAGGTGAAACAAGCTAAATACATCCTTTTTTGTAATCGGGTGAAACGTATCATACGTTTTAAACGCGTTCATAATCTACTGTATACCAAATTTCATGGAAATTCATCCGATAATATTGCAATTTTATTATGTCTAAATAAATAAATAATAGATCTTATGCGGTTTCCTTACTGTATTTATATATTTTATTTGAACACGGGTAAGCAACTGCCTTCAATATAAAAAAAATAAATTCTGTATCTCTATACAGGGCCAAATAGAACTTGTTTCATACAAACAAAATGTATCAAACTATAAAATAAAACATATTTCAACCACGATTGAATGGAAGCGAATAATGGCTCTCTTTTACCTGTATGTAAAACCAACCGAATCACCTTAGTGTGTGTTACTCACCGATACTCGAGCGCGGCGGCGGACAGCGGCTGTGGCTCAGTGCGGCGCGGCGCCCGCACCGTCGCGTACTTATCCGGCCCTTCCCTCTCCCTCGGCTCTCTCGGGAGCTCCCTCGGCTCCCTCGGCTCCCTCGCCTCCCGCGGCTCTCTCGGCAGTTCCCTCGGCTCTCTCGGCAGCTCCCTGGGCTCGCGCGCCATCTCGCGGGGGTCGCGCGGCATCTCGCGAGGGTCGCGGGGCGGGGCGGGCGAGGCGAAGGTGGCGAGCGGCGGCGCGGGCGCGACGGGGCGGAGGCGCGGCGCGCGCGGCCCGAACGAAGCGTATTTAGGGTCGAAACGGTTCAGGGCGGTGCGGCTGGCCTGACCTGGGAAACAATAATGCAACATTAGTACGGACTTTTTACTTAGAAAACCACCGTGAGACTCAAACATATTGAAATAACTGGCCAAGAGCATGTCGGACCATGCTCAGTGTAGGGTTCCATAGCCGTAACTATAAGGTAAAAAATACGATGTAAAAAAAGTACAACAACAAAAGAGCGTATCTTCATAGCAATTACGTCCTTTTGCTGAGAAGCGCAGTTTATCGGCAATAACTCAAAAACGCTTAATTTGATCTTGTTGAAAATAATTTTCGTTGAAAGTATTAATTAAGCGTTACCTTCGTGATTTTTTTCATATTTTTCGGACTCACGGTTTAGAAAATAGAGGGGGGGGGACACAATTTACACAACTTTCGGAGCGATTATTTCCAAATACATTCACTTAATCAAAAACATTACTTAGGAACCTTATAGTGTTTTTTAAAGAGCTGTCGAACTATGTACCACAAGTTGATATTTGCTGAAAAAAAATGTTTTTACTGTCTTTAACATGTATGGAGTGCCCCCCCTAAAAATATTTATTTTAATTATTTATATACCAAACTAAGTAGCGGCTCATACAAGACACCTATATTCCAAATTTCATCAATATCCATCATGTAATTTCTGAGTAAAATGCCTGTGACATACGGACAGACAGACGGACGGACATGACGAAACTATAAGGGTTCCGTTTTTGCCATTTTGGCTACGGAACCCTAAAAAAACGGATCACTCACGTTATACAAAAGACGAGTCATCCACTCGACATGTTTCGGGAGCATTCGGCATTCCCTTAATCATGAGTAGTGTTCGCGAACGCTGCACACATATAGAATGCATGTCTCGTCTTTTGTAAGTATAACGTGAGTGATCCGTTTTTATTTCAATATCTTAGTACGGACTTCATTAAAAGCGACTTTTTTAAGGATTATATATGAAAACCGACCGACTCGTGTCGTAAAGTCGTAAGTGGCAGATCCGTGTAAACTCTACTTTTGAAGCCCAATTCATAGCGCCGTGAGAATACCTCATGAGAGAGCTCAACATTAAAAAAATATATGCCTCAGGCACTCAGAGCAACATGGAAGACCTCCGTACCACATCACCATAGCACATATTTCCATGCCAATTGCATAACCACAAGGATACATTGTGTTTTTTGGCAAAGAACGAACTGATCTTGTTGTTTGATTGACGTTTGTTTAACCGGGAGGCTACTGAGCCTACTGAGCTGAATTAGCCAGCTACTGCTACGTGCTACTGAGCCTCTAACTCGTCGCTATACAGTCCAAGCCTCTACCACTCTACAATAAGGTTCACAATCTCACCCTTGTTAAGTTCGGTGTTGAGCGCGCCGCCGGGCCGGTCTCACAATCAGTAGAAGTCGTTGCTCACATCTTACACTGCTGAGCCAACTACACAAAGCATTACAGACTCTAGCACGCTGCAATAAGGTCCACTCACTCTTGTTAAGTTCGGTGTTGAGCGCGCCGCCGGGCCGGTCTCAGTGGAAGGCGTTGCTCACATCTTACACTGCTGAGCCAACTACACAAAGCATTACAGACTCTAGACGCTGCAATAAGGTCCACTCACTCTTGTTAAGTTCGGTGTTGAGCGCGCCGCCGGGCCGGTCTCAGTAGAAGTCGTTGCTCACATCTTACACTGCTGAGCCAACTACACAAAGCATTACAGACTCTAGCACGCTGCATTAAGGTCCACTCACCCTTGTTAAGTTCGGTGTTGAGCGCGTCGCCGGGCCGGTCTCAGTAGAAGTCGTTGCTCACATCTTACACTGCTGAGCCAACTACACAAAGCATTACAGACTCTAGCACGCTGCAATAAGGTCCACTCACTCTTGTTAAGTTCGGTGTTGAGCGCGCCGCCGGGCCGGTCTCAGTAGAAGTCGTTGCTCACATCTTACACTGCTGAGCCAACTACACAAAGCATTACAGACTCTAGCACGCTGCATTAAGGTCCACTCACCCTTGTTAAGTTCGGTGTTGAGCGCGTCGCCGGGCCGGTCTCAATAGAAGTCGTTGCTCACATCTTACACTGGTGAGCCAGCTACACAAAGCATTACAGACTCTAGCACACTGAAATAAGGTTCACTTACCCTTGTTAAGTTCGGTGTTGAGCGCGCCGCCGGGCCGGTCTCAGTAGAAATCGTTGCTCTCGAGCGTCTTGCACTGCTTGCTGAGCGTCGCGTATTTGCCGTTGTGCGGCGCGCGGCCGAGCGTGTGCGACCCGCCCAGCGAGTCCGCGCCCATCGAGCTGCTCGCCCCGCGTCCGAGGGTCGCGCTACCCGACATGCGGGACCTGCTGCTGAGAAAAAAGGCAGTTTCAGTACAAGATCTCTGACCATGTGGATCAAAAAATTCAGTGTTACATTTGGGGCTATATTGGTTGTTAAACATTACATAGCTTCTAAACCGTTGAATTTTTTTTTATAACACAAACCTTACCTAAATTTACTAACCGGAAGCGGGTATTGTAAAAAATATAAAGTGTACTCAATGTCAGAAGAAGTTTTTGACGTCGGGGAGTAGTGTAGCACTACCTCTCAACGCAACGGAAACGGTTATACTTCGCTACTGCTGCTCTCCTGGTACTCAACAGGTTAGAACGTTCTGTGTCAAAGCGGTGTCAACTACCTGGGTCGCTCGCGGTCGCCCAAATCGCACAGCTGCACAGCAGCGCTGTAGCTCGGCGGCTTGCCGTTGGGGAAGGGCGCGGGGCGGGGGAGCGTGCGGCTGCAGGCGCTGCTGCCCCCGCTGGACAGGAACGGAGCTTGCTCTTCACCAGTTCCTGCTCGCCTGGTAACAAAAGGTGCAATATATGAATATGATAATGATATGAATATCAGTACAAAGAAGCAGCGAAGCGTCAGACATCCTAGGGTAAGCCGAATAAGCCAGGGAAGCCAGTAGAAGTAGGGTTCTATGGAATTCTCCCCAGTAGTGGATTTATATATATACGATGTATGTTTGTCTGACAACTTTGAACCACCAACTCGATCTTTAAGAGCCATTTTGTGTCCAGTTCCGTGCCGGTTACTGAAGTTTTCCATCCCGTCAGATCACATGTGTGATATCATGAGTTAAAATACATAGAAACATACATACATTCTTAAAAACAAAAAATGATACTTTTAGTACAGTCAAACCCTCCAACTTTGCCCACCGCCCAATCTTTGCCCAGGAAGAAAATAGTATATTTTCTTCCTGGGCAAAGATTGGACGATGGGCAAAGTTGGAGGGTTTGACGGTAGTATATTTATTTATTAATTCGTAGCGTCAGTTTACTAAGTAAATTCTTGTAACAATTGTATACGTACTTAGATACGTACTTGGTGTTAATGTAGATCCACGCGTGCGAGTCGACGAGCACGATCGCCGTGAAGAGGAAGCCAGCCGCGATGGCCGCCAGCAGCTGCAGAGATAGCGCCTGCAACACAAATCACCTCTGGATTAGACCTTACACGACCAGACAAAAAAATTAACAACAAACCGACAGAGCCCACGAGGTGGGTTTGTGAGGCCAATAATGTGTAACACAAAACCGCCCGGTATCTGAGCAAAAGTTACGAGCGCCTACTAGACGGGTTGTTGGTCGTGAGAGTGTTAAAAAGTCCTTAAACGACTCGGCCGCGATATCAGACGAATTTTCCTTTTGTTGTATTTGTATATTTTTTTAAAATATCGAACATATTATGTATATCGCAAAAGGACACAGCGCAGACGCTGCAATTATTTCGACGTCTGCCGTTGCCGAAACTCAAAAGCGAAGTGACTGCTAGGACAGTATGTAAACACACACTCCTCTCGGTCCTGCTGCGGCAGTATTTAGGGAATCATTGTAGGCAGCGCAAGGGGCAGCGGCAGGGGCTGAATGTAAGTGTAGTAATGATATTTGGAATATGCCCTGTCGGTAGTATCGATAGAGCGACCGCACATTGGGCCACTATATATATATATATATATATTACTAGCACTGGAAAGTGCAAACAAATCTTAAAGAAACACTTTCTAGAAACTGATAGTTATATTCATATTTCTGTACCTACATAGACAATTAGTTAAGTAAGCAAAAATGTAAATGCGGACTGATCTGCGCGATCTCGCCATCTATTATAAAAACCATTAAGGTTTCCTATAGTGGCATAAGCATGTATCTCACCCTATATGTTAAAATTATTTTAGTTTAAATAAATTAAAAAAAAAAAAAAGTAGCGAGCGAGCGCAATTCCCGCAACTTGAAGCCCGAACGCGGACACTCGAACGCCCGGTGTGCGCCGGTGTCAGCTTGTAGCGGCCACCAGTCTGCCGTCCTAGTCTAAAAGGCGACTTTTTGCTATGGAAGTTCATAATAAAAAGTCGCCTTTTAGACTAGGACGGCAGCAGTGCCCTGGGTGTGGCCGCCACTGGTGGTCCAATGTGCGGAGGCTCTTAAGTTCACTGTCCTGTGTGTACTTGCCTGGAGGCCGGCGTCGCAGGCGGCGCGGGCGCCGGCCACGAAGTACGCGCGCGCCATGCGGCACTCCAGCGCGCCGCTCAGCGACACCAGCGCGCGCTCCGCCTCGCCCGTGCCCGCGCCCAGCGCGCCCAGCGCCGGCTGCAGCGCTGGAAACAAAAACTATACGTTAACACTTTAGCAGCCAACATTTTGTGGCGCTGGACTCGTAGCCGGATGAGATAGGGAAATGGGCTTGTAGCGAAAATTTGCTACGAGCATAGCGACCACGGAGCGAGCTAGGAACGCACCGTGGGCGCTATGCTCGTTTATAATTAGAAAGTGTTAACTCCAGTTAACAAATCTTCGAGGTCTTGACTAGGAATCCAATTCCGCACAAAAACGATGATCCCGCAAGTAGAAACCAAGATCCCACAAGGGATTTACGCTGTTGAGATTTGCGAGAGCAAATCCTGCGGTATTTCTATCGCAAACAATAGTAACAGTTTTTGTGAAGAAGTCAGTAATCTTTTATATAAAATTCAACTAGATTTCAAATTCTCCGCATTAATGCTGCCACGAGAAGACGTTTAGTGGAATCAGTCAATATTTTAGATATGTCACGTAGATGCGTTATACTTTTACGTTACCTTGCAATGTTAATTACCTGGGTCGTTGAAGAGCTGTGGCGCGCCGCGCGACAGCACGGCCAGCGCCTGACGCACCGCCACGACGGCGCGCTGTGCGTTGCGCAGCTCCGCAGTCAGGATGTTCTCGCGGGACACCTTGCACGACAGATAGTAGTGCACCATCTGGAAAAAACGTAAGATTAATACAACTTATGAAATAGTACATTACATAACTAGGGTGGTAATACAAAGAAAGGCCGAGGGACGTAAATATGCGATCGCGGGCTTGATTTATTACCTCCCATGTTGTGTACATCCTCATTTCACGAAGCTACAAGTTACAATTTTACAAGGCTACACTTGCAACATTGGTCAAAAACAGCAACGCCCTTGGTTGATTTGGCCAATGTTGCAAGTGTAGTGTAGACTTGTAAAATTGTAACTTGCAGATTCGTGAAACGGGGCCCTGGTATGGCATAAAGGACATTTTGCGATAAATCCACATCTTGTATCTGACTCTTAGGTCGGCATTTTGCTGAGGTGGGACCATTTTGTGGCAGCCTTCACCTTTATTGTTTTATTTTATTTTATTTATTTTTTACCACTGTATATTTTGTGCTGCTGTCATAAATAAATGCATTTTCTTTCTTTCTTGTATGTACTCACGTCGAGGGGCAGCTTGTGCGGCGCGTAGTTGGCGAGCGCAGCGGCCGGCTCCTGGCACGCGTCGGCCGCCGCCACCGCGCCTGCGCAGAGCAGGGCTCCGGCCAGCCAGCACGCCACTAGCGCGCCCAGCGCGCCCACCTATATAACATGTAGGTTAAGGTTTTGGCACTTTTTGCAATAGGTACATTTAGTTAACTTTTTATGAAAACGAAAGACAGACCCGAGGCTGAGTCTAGTTTGATCGAGTGGTAAATTGTAGGACAACAATGTCTTTCGAACCGCGTGGTCAGAGAATCGCCCCTTTTACCTTTATCTTTAAGGTGATTGGAGTCGGTTGGTTTTCATCATAAACAAAAATAGTCTCACACGGCGGGTTTTTCAAAAAAGTGTACAATTTGAGCAGAGTTACGTGAAGATACTGAAAGTTAAAGTCAAATCGTTTCGTCAAAGTTTTCGTGACGCGACGGGAAGTTAGACGGTATTTAAATAGCCCCGGTTATGCAGTAATATTATGGCAAAAGAATGGGAACCTTGTACGCATACTCACACAGAGTAGTAGTAGGGCCCGGCGCGAGCGGCGCGCGGCGGCGGCCAGCAACGCCACGCAGACGGCGCCGCCGCAGCACCAGCCCGCCATGCCGCCCGCCCAGCGCGCCGCCTCCCACACCCAAGCGCGCTGCAACACAGTCAAATACAGAATAAGCACTACGATCAACAACAAAGCTACTAAAAGAAAAGCTAAAAAATACAGGAGGGGCTAAAACAGTACTGCTTCCGAACGGCACGCGGGCCCCCTCCCGCAGCGGATAGCAGGATTAGTAGCTCGGTTTTTGGAAACTTTATCGCGATGGAGCGTTTCACTGGAGAAAAGGGTGCGTCCTGTGTAAAGGCTGATTGAAAAAACTACATGTAGTACGGAAACAGTGCCGTAAATAGGGCGGTGCCATCGGTGCCCAGGCACAGGGCGCAGACTCTGGGGGGCGCAAGAATGGCCAGACCAGGCAGTACCCTAGGTAAAAAACAAGGGCACAATTATAGAAGCTCGCACAGGGCGCAGAAAAGGCTATTTACGGCACTGTACGGAAACAATCTATTCATACTAAAGTAGACAGATGGGAATTTTATTTGTTATTTCAAGTCTGAGGGCCAGATTCAGAGTGGATACGGATGGTTCGCATCTCAGTGATAGCTTAAGCAAGCCGTGCCGCCGACACTAGTTTAACAAATACGTCTTTAAACATAGCAATTAAGAATCAGAAAATTCGTTCACAAAGTGTGGACTAAAGTGATGTGAATTTCCTTAGTTCCATCAGAGAGAGTCGGAAAATCGTATTCTAATAATCATATTCTAAGTATCTTACCTTCATAAAAGCGTCCAGATTCAGCGCAGCGAGCGGCCTCCTCAAGTTATCAGCCGCCGTGGCCGCAGCAGAAGCATTGTTCCTCAGTGTAGAGAGAGCGCGGAGAAGGGTGCCCAACGCAGTTTGGTTGGATACCGGCAGGTCCAACGCGTCGGCCAATCGGGCGAGGGGCGCGCGGGCGCGAGAACCCATCGCCTCCTCGAGGATGCTGGACTGTGGGACAAAAAGGTATGCTTAGGAAGACACGTGGTGCAGTTGTGTTTAACAGTCTTTCGTTACCATCACTCTACCTTGTAGGGGTTCCGGCGCGTGGCCTCCCCTAAAAAGTGGCCGGCCTTAGCGACTGTGGGTTCTACGAGTCGGTCATACATAACCCAAAACAACTAGCCAAGCTGATCTTCCCTTCGTCTCTTCAAGAAATCTAGACTGATTCAATTGAGCCATGGACGAAACGAACGGCTCTGAACAGGCTGACAGGAGACCCATTTTCCAGGATAAAAACCGGGAACATGTTAACTCTCGGGAGAACGCGGGGTATGTAGTATTTCTAGCTACTTATAACTCCACCACATGCGTTGCCATGTGTTGAGAACTACAGGATTTCGATAGGATGTCACTACCAACTGGTGTGGTATCAAGCCTCTATAAATCGCAGCAACCGACCATTTTTACAAAGGTAGAGGGATAAGGTCCTCAGGACTTTGTCTCAGGCATGGTGTGGAGGTCTATAGTTAGCAGCGATTTGGCCCGTATTCTTCTACTCACCGGCTTTCCTATTTTAAGGCTCTCAAATGCCGTCTGAGACAAAGTCCTGAGGCCAGAACTCTAGATACTTCCTTCTTGACGGTCTGGTTGCCGACGGACCCGCTATCACACATAAAGTTACCTGGTTCTTGACGGTGTTCACGAGTGCGGCGAGCTGGTTGCCCGCCTGGATGCTCTGCAGCATGGCGTTGTGCAGGTCGTCGTTGCCAAAGAGGCCCACGCCTATCGCCCCGCAACACAGCACTGACAAGATCATGAGGGTTATCTGAAAATGAGAAGTTACAGTTTAAAAAAAGTCACCAGTATTTACATATAAGTCAAGATATACACACCAAAATTGCCTAAATCCACGCAAAATAGTAGTAACATTTTTGTTTTTCTAAAAAGAAGTAAACTTCAATTTGACCGTCCAAAGTTTGAGAATCTGGTGATTTTTATATGTATCGACACATAGTAGGCACACTTTCGAAGACAAGGATCGCAAACGCAAGAATATGGACGATAAACGCAGGTAGTTGAGGAGCCGTTTTATTTACAATTCAGAGTTATTATTTACAGTCAGCGTGGCTATTGCTGCAAAAATTGGATACTTCAGCCACCGGAAATCTAACAGCTACCTTTTTTGATGGACTCATTTCTCTTTTCTTTAATGACCTCAGAATTCCGTCTTTATGAAACGATTCGTTTTTTATTTTTGATTGACAGGGTATACTTCCAGATTAGTCGCATTGCCTTTAAAATCCAATTCTGAAGATGGGACTCATAAGGAACTGAATATAAAATTTACAATTTCAAGTATTAAACAGTACCTATTCCTCTATCGAATATATTAGATCATTACGGTGCGAACAAAATCAGTTATAGTCCTTATTGTCCTGTCGATCGAATTAACTCTTGTCTCCTAAAATAACAATTATCTGATATCTATCATCAATTCATAATCACTCTAGCTGCAAAGAAGTTGCATCTATTTTACTATACTCCTTTAATTAAACACGACGTGAGAAAACCTCATCAGTACAGTTCCCTAACCCTAAAACCCATTATCAAGCCGATTTTTACACCAACAGCATTAATGAGTTCAACATCGCTAACACATTGAGCGTCATCAAACGGCATACTCGTAAACCTTGAGCGGTCCCATATTGCAGCATTCAGCATATGGCGACCGCGTGAGAAGCGTACTGATTGTGTTCACAGAACTTATTAATAGACTGCATGTTATTCTTATTAGTTTGATTGTTTCAACGCTGTCAAGTGTCAATGATTTAGGATCTCTTTTCATACTCATAAAGTACAGCGCACATTACCACAGAATAAGTATTTTAGTACTATAGATAGTTCCAGCAGAGTTGAGGTCACGCACACAACAACACGTCATGTAATGACAGCGGGATTTTGAAATTACTGTTCTTTATTCGTACCGATAGCAAGTTCAACAGTGAATTACACGATAGACCAAAAAGTTTATTTAAACTATAGCCTTGTGTTTATTTACTCATTCATTCATTTCATTCATTCACTTTTTTGCAAATACTTCATGTAGCTGTGTGTGTAATCATTCACCTCAACTTTCCTGGAACTACCTATACGTACAGAAGCTTCTCTCTGTAACAAACCAGTCAATTGGGTCCGACCACCGGGCAGAACGCACCGCATCCGACCGTCTCTCTCTATTATTAGTATCTCTTTCTATTCGCTGACTAAAGCCACCTACAGGTGGCCTCAAAGCCACGCGGCTAATTCGCGGAATGAGTCACTCCTGCCTGACATTACTAAGTACCAAATGGTATTAGTTGGGACGAAAGACTATGCAAATGTAAAAATTTTAGGTTACAAATGTGCTACAACTGTTGAGACTAAGCTTCGAAAAGCGGTATTTTAAAAATACCACTTTTGGATTTAGAAGCCTTAGTTGGGGCTAAGATAGAATGCTTATCATTGTGTGGTGTTGTCTATGTGCTTTGAAAAAATAAGTTATGGATTTAGGTTGACAACAACCTAAATGTTTGAACAGAAGGCGGCAAATTTTCAGAGAGGCATAGATTAAGTTAAAAAGAAAAGGTATGGATCTCACTGAACAAAAACACTGAGCTATGTCGAGATTAAAGGTGTGTTGTTTGCGGAAATAGGTACTTCCATACAACTTGGGAATATTTCCAGGAATTCCAAATGGCATATGGCTAATTGAGATGTCGATACATCTTGTAATAATAGTGAAATAATGAAATTTGATCTATTACTTCATTGTGTTAGTAGGTCAGACGGACGTTTTTATAAGTCTGATTCTACTTACGTTTCCTAGGAATTTATAACTATTTATTGAGATGAAACGCCGAACGCCTCAACTGATTTCAACGCGGTGTTATTCTTGAAGCTCACTCGCTCGCTCGCGGTGAGCGAGTAAGCTCCATAGCCTAGTCAAAGTATAAATACAAACAAGTAGTCCAATTTCGGCCGTTTAGGAGCGCGCAACACGTATTCACACAGACGCACGATCGCGCGTCTGTGTGAGTGCGATCCATACTGGACCATTCTTACGCATTCTTTAATTCTTTGCTTGTAGTGCGTTCGTACACAGCGCGCACACATTCAAGAGCGCGATGTACCTTTTATAGGAAGACTGCTATTGTACTGTGGCCTAGGCACCGCGGCTTCCTGTGGTAACACAACTGAACTGACTGACCTTCAAAGCGGTGATACTCCTCGGCGGGCGCTGCTTACGGTCGCAGCATCTCGTCAGCAAGTAAATCAGCAGCACAGTGAGCGTCAGGATCAGCCACGCTCCGGGTATGGAGCCGAGGATTCCGAGGCTCTGGAAACATCGAGATGATCACATTAACAATACAATACAATATACTTTACAACTCAAGGGAATAAAACACAAAGATCGAAATAGCAGATGTAAATAGCAAACTCTTCCAGACAATCATTAACTTAGGCGCAGTCGGGTTCGCACGACTGGCCGAGACCGAACTTATCGAACGACAGAACAATGAACTACTTATGTTAAAAAGATTGTAATAGTACATTGTGTATCTAGGGCGGTAAGTAAGGAATTACAAACGAGTGTTTGTTATAAGCCCGAGGTGAAACCGAGGGCTTTAATAACACGAGTTTGTAATTCCTTTACCGCCCGTGGCACACACAATGTTTTTCATCACAGTTGTGAGGAAATCTTAATAATATAACCTTACTAATCGTCCCAGTATGACAAGAAAATATTAAAACAGAAAGAAAATGACATTAGTGACATTATGTCCATAGACAATGCGAATGTCAAGTCACGTTCGGAAACCATAGCGGTAAAGACCTAAAACGGCCATTGTAGTTGATTTTATATTTGCAAAATACTGAAATACACTATTTAAACATTTATTTAATGTTACCGAAATATGTGTTTACATGTATTTGCAATAACAGTTATCTTTAAATAAATATTTCAGTGATAAAAGTTAAAAAAGTAAGTTAGCGTTTTGTTTGAACATGACAAATAAGAGTAAAACAGAACCAGCGTTTCAAATTTAAAAAGAAAACCATTACGCCCTAGGGCGTAATAGGTCATTTACGGCCCGCAAAACCTACGTGTAATGACACCATTTTCGAGCAAGTGTGATGAAAAAGTTATAAAAAAGTGTGACAAGTAGGGAAAGGGAGCTATATATCTGGAAAATCGTGTGGCGTAATGGCTGACCCCTAAGTACACAAATTATGATGGCAAATGACGGTAGCTTGTCACGTTATCCACACATGAGTCTATCCAAATATGACACGAAGATCTACCCGGTGGCAACATAGGCACTTATTTATTCAAATTGTCAATGTGTAAGCATGCAGCAACAAACAACTCGAGTGCGCGTTCAAATAAAAATAACGACAAGGCACTTGAGTTGAGACCAATGCACTTGACATCGGAAAGTTGTTACACCTCTTAACTGTTATGTTATGAAAGTAGGCAGAACTCGTGTGTGGTGCAACGTACTTTTATCAAAACCGACAAAGTCCTTAAAAATTTGTGAACGGTTTTCCATAAAGTTTAACTGTGAAGGTGTCTAACTCATACATCTGACGTACGTATAGTGCTTTTGCGTCCGGAGAGTACTGAGCTCTAGGCAGACAAGGGATCGATGAGCGAGGTGTCATTGCTCCGATAAAACAGCACGCAGCGTGTGTTAATCCGAATAAACAGCGCAAAGTCTGCTCTGCACATCATAGGCTCCCCTCCAAATCGACAACATTCACATTAACCTCTACAAAAAAGAGACCTACAGTTTCCCCAAAATCGGTGTTAAATTGCGGTCCTGCACTACGCTATCGGTGAACGTCACGTTGACGCGGTGGAGCGTCACGTTGATGTGCGGGAGCGTGCAGCAGCCGACAAGGCGGCGTGACAAGCGTCACTCACCTCCAGGTAGACGGGGGAGTCGGGCGCGAACGTGTCGTTGACGCGGTGGAGCGTCACGTTGATGTGCGGGAGCGTGCAGCAGCCGACAAGGCGGCGTGACGGGCGTCACTCACCTCCAGGTAGACGGGGGAGTCAGGCGCGAACGTGTCGTTGACGCGGTGGAGCGTCACGTTGATGTGCGGGAGCGTGCAGCAGCCGACACGGCCGCGTCATAGGCGTCACTCACCTCCAGGTAGACGGGGGAGTCGGGCGCGAACGTGTCGTTGACGCGGTGGAGCGTCACGTTGATGTGCGGGAGGGAGTGCAGCAGCCGGGACAGCCGCGGCGGCGTGTACTCGTCCGACACGCCTGATGCGCCCATCGTGACTGTGTCACACCTGGAAACAACGAGATAATTATTATTGCGAGAGTAGAAGCTAGCTAGGGCGTCCAAGACCCATACACCCCAATTAAGTCAGACCTGGCCCTGCAGCACTTTTTTTTAAGAGGTCTTTCGTTGGTTTAACACGTGCTAAACACCGGTAATTTAATTCCAGACTAAATTACGTAACTTGTCATTTTGCGAGTGGGTGAAGGTCCCCCCAATGCGCGGAGCCTGTAGTACATATTTGCTAACATCTGCTACCTACTTGGTAAAAGCCGTGAACACAATTCGGTATTTTATACTCGTAGTGCTACTGATACATAATGAGAAACCACACTCGTGTTTCAAGCCTTAATTATGTATAGTTGCATACATGATTTTATCTAAACACAAATTATAAATCCTCAATGATTTGTTCGGGAACCGGGAAGAATTACTGCCATTGCGTCGCCATGACCAACTAGATTTTCATAATACGAGTAGCATTATTAGAGGATTTATGATATGGATGTAGATAAAAATATACTATTATAGCTTGGCAACTTCGTTGGTGACACTCACCTGTGTGCTTTTTGCTCTGTGCAGCCGTAACTACTTACACAATTACCGACAACACGATCGGCGGCCGACGGAGGCAGCCTCCGGAGGCCCCCGTTCATATTTGGCGGTAACTTGTGTAAATAGTTACGGCTGCACATAACAAAATGCCTTAAGGCATTAAGTCCGCCAATTGTACTTTTTTATTATTGTGCAATAAAGTTTAAATAAATAAAAATAAATAAAATAAAAAGCAGACAGATGAGTGTCACCAACGAAGTTGCCAAGCTATAGTAAGTATTGCTGTCTTCTGTGGGAGTTATGAACATCCGGAAAAATCAAAGGCATATTCCGTACGAATCTTCGTAAGTGTCAAGATTAAGTAGTAATAGGTAGACATAGAGAATAGACTGCCAGTTAAGTACCACCTTTTTCACGACCGTTCTATATTATGTAAATGGTTAATAAACTTACAATAGAACTAACGTATGGTTAGTAATCTACACTGTTGCTCAAACAATGAACCAGCCCACTGAACCAATTCCTTTACACCGCGTAATGGCGCGCTCGCGTGAGATCCCACTCGTAAATTTGACTAATAGACCGGTTAACAAAGGTCTTGAACTTGGTGAAATTCCTACCGTATTCCTCATTAAAGTATTCTATTTTTTATATATTTGTGGAATTAAACTAAAACTCGCATTCAATTGATGCATTACTGGGGTCATTATTTTGTTTTTGTTGAAAACTGCACACCAAGCGTTTTGAAATAAAAAAAAAGTCAATTGGCTCTGTCAGGAAAATACCCTATTTAGACGTTTGTGCAACTGAACAATAAACAGCCGTACCAAGTGCGTGTTAGGACCTACTAAGACGCATGATCGACCTTTTCCGAGATTAACTTTTCATGTTATATCACAATGATACAAAATGGCGGAGAATCCCTGCCGAAATCCTTATTCAAAAATAGTCTTCATTGATTTGAGTACTAGTACTAAATTTAACTAGACTTTACGTCGACGCAGTCACGTCCTTTGGCCGGTATATTTTTAATTCACGCCGTGGTCAAGAAAGTAGGCCAATGTGTCTATGTCGCCGTCAACCGAGTTGAGATCGGATGATGGTATCATTTGCAGAGAGCTAAGACTCTAAGCTCTATGCAAATGATACCATTACATTACATTTAATGTAGTGGTTCCGAACCTTGGGGCAATTACCCCTTTGGGAGTAAAATTAAATTTCCTCAGGGGTAATGCGCAAAAATATTAAATTCTTCTTGTAGTCTTGAAACTTTTTAGGGGGGTACAAAACAAATTTCGGTGGGCCATGTGTGTGATGTGGCCATAAATGTAAACCCTGGCTTAGAACAACGCGGACTTCATGGGGAGAAGCCTTAACTAGAGAGTGCCCTCTATCAAGCAATTGTCAAAGAAAATTATAATTTGGACATATTATATTTATCTTGGTGATCGTGAAATTGTCAGTGTGCTGTTTTGTATCTGGCTTTTTTTCTGGTATGTTTGTGGCTTGCCCAATGATACTTTTGAGTCCACACTATGGCTTCGCTCTTTAGCATTCTTTGTAGGTATATGACCGAGCCAGCCAACTTTAAAGGATTTTTATTCCCATATGTATGATCGTTTCGACCATCAACTCTTATTACATTCCTTCGGAATCTTCGGATCCTCTGGGAGCCATCATCACTCGAGCTTGAGTGACGGCGATCTGTCATTGCTACGGTGGTACGTGAATCTCTTTCTCTATTAGTGAACGTGCGTTCTCATTGGTTGTTACTTGCTTCGCACGCGAGATATAACGCAGCCGTCTTGTGCTAGCCAAGAATTAACATAACGTAAAAATATCAGATCTAACAGGAACGAGATTTATTTGCGGTTGATTTTATCGCGTAGTATAAAATGACCGCAGACCACAAGATTAAAATAGAACTTCGGAGTTCTGAGAACTAAAAGACTTATACGCGAAAAGATGAATAAACGCTGTCGTTTGAAATTTAACCAACAGGTTTTTACACAAACGTCACACTGTTGGTATACGCTGTGGTATATGTGTGCGCGCAGCTGTCATGATCATGGTTGTTTACTTAATCCCTTATTGTAAAATATCTACAGGGTGACTGGAAATTCGCCGTATTCCTTGATACCTAGGGGTTTTTCTACAGCTCATTTACAATGATTTAGGCCCAGTCAACTAGGGGTCAAAACTCCTTGGTTTTCGAGATATTCAAGTTTTTTGGTTTTCTTTTTAAATACCCGCCTCTTGACATAAAACTGGTGATTGTGCAATTGTTGTAATGTTTTGCCACTTTTTACTATTGTAATGTAATCAGTAGTTTATTAGATATACAAAACATGTTTTTTTTATTTCAAAATTGCGTAGTTTCTACAGAATCACCAGTTTTATGTCAAGAGGCGGGTATTTAAAAAGAAAACCAAAAAACTTGAATATCTCGAAAACCAAGGAGTTTTGACCCCTAGTTGACTGGGCCTAAATCATTGCAAATGAGCTGTAGAAAAGCCCCTATCAAGGAATACGGCGAATTTCCAGTCACCCTGTATTAGTACATTGTGTATCTAGGGCGGTAAGTAAGGAAGTACAAACGAGTGTTTGTTATAAGCCCGAGGTGAAACCGAGGGCTTTAATTACACGAGTTTGTAATTCCTTTACCGCCCGTGGCACACACAATGTTTTTCATCACACTTGTGAGGAAATCTTAATAAAATAACCTTACTTTTCGACCCAGTATGACAAGAAAATATTAAAACAGACAGTGACATTTGTCACATATGTCCATAGGCAATGCGAACGTCAAGTCACGTTCGGAAACCATAGCGGTAACGGCCATTTTAGTTGATTTTATATTTGCAAAATAAAGAAATACATTATTTAAACATTTAATTAATGTTACCGAAATATGTGTTTATATGTATTTGCAATTACAGTTATCTTTAAATGAATATTTCAGTGATAAAAGTTAAAAAAGTAAGTTGGCGTTTCCTTTGAACATGACAAATAAGAGTAAAACAGAACCAGCGTTTCAAATTTAAAAAGAAAACCACTACGCCCTAGGGCGTAATAGGCCATTTACGGCCCGCAGAACCTACGTGTAATGACACCATTTTCGAGCAAGTGTAATGAAAACCAATTTTGCCATCATTGTGAAATTGTGTTCGAACCAATATATTTACTGGAAATAATTGATTCTTAAGATGTAATAATGTCAGCTTAGGCGGAATTTATTTATTTAATTTAGGCTACAGTATGGAGTTCTCAAGAGGGGAGTGAATAGGTTTTTAAAGGGTCGTGAATTATGTATTTAATGACCCTGGAGTTAGAAGCGTCCATAGGCTACGGTGACTGCTTATTTATACCATCAGGCACGCTTGTTTGCAGTGCTTCTTTGGCGTCGGCTGGCCGCGACAGTCTTTTTAGGGTTCCGTACCAAAATGGTAAAAAAGGAACCCTTATGGTGCGACTCTGTCTGTCTGTCTGTCCGTCTGTCACAGCCAGATATCTCACTGCTGCTATCGGTTTGAAATTTGGAATAGTGTTAAAAGTAGCTAACCCGAGCTTATTGGACATAAAAAAATCTTGTACCTTTTTTACTTTTTTTTTAAAGGGCTCCGTAATGGGATTTTGAAAATTGAAAGTAGGGCTAATATATCGAGTGGGGTATCAAATGAAAGAACTTAATTTGTAGATTAAAATACCGTTTTTATTTTGTTTCTTAAATAAATAGTTTTTGATTTATGGCGAAAAAAGTTTAAAAAAATACCATTCCCCCCCTATTATCTCCGAAGTTACTGATCAGAAAAATGTGTCATAATTACCAATTATTAATGTCGTCCTAAATATTACAGGAAAAATATAACGGTTTTCCTCACTTGCACCGTTTTTGAGAAATTTGCAAAAATCATAACACATACTTATTTGCTCCTACTAAACTAATGGCCATACAGTTTTTCTTGAACTATTCATGTATCTACTTATTAGGATTATTATTATTATTAGGAAGACCGTTATATTTTCTCTTCCTAACTGGAATACTTTTTTAAAAATTTACAAAAATCTTAACATATTAATTCTACCCTCCCTACGAGAGCCATCTAGCGGAGAGTAGCAAAACTAAGCGATGGTTTATATCAGATTACATAAAAAATGTCTATTAAATACAATGATCACTCATCAGGAATCGGGAAAAAAACATAAAGTAACAATAATTATTAAAAACTCTATAATGGGAGTATGTTGGGAAATTTGACACTAGTAAATACCATAAAAATGAAATACCACTAGCGCCATCTAGGGACACAAATCTAAAATAAAGTGTGCTTCAAAACATGATTCATTCATGAAAAATGATACATGAGAACTAACTTAGTTGACAAACAATTATTTCAATCAGCCAATAACAAAAAGTAACGTTTAAATTTAAATTACAAGTAAAATTTACGCGCTATTTAGTATCAATAGATGTCACTGTAGCATACGCTGCATCGCGCTGTTAAGATTTTTCCTGGTTTAATAGGGCTAAAGTGGGCTTAAGGCAGGGTTGCTGTTAGTCGTAAGGTTGGTCTACTTATGAGTTTATACGGAACCCTCGGTGCGCGAGTCCGACTCGCACTTGACCGGTTTTTTTTAAGCCTGACAAACTTGACCAGGTGGGGGCCGTGGCGTTCCCTGGGGTCGAACCAGGTCGCTGGCCGGACCAGGCTGCGACAGAGTAACATATTTACGTACTATGCAAATATATAAGGTACTGTTGGCTATTCATGATGTTGATGATACCGAACGACATAATAATGAGAAATAGTAGAAAAATATCGAGTTAACAACTCAAAGTGGCAATAGGCTGGTGTCAATATGGCTCGAAGAACCGATTGCCGGTGAGGCGTAAAGGTTCTCGATTAGAGACCACAAACCGGAAGACGCAGTGTAGGTCGACCAAAAGATGGTCTGACGACCTGGATAAATAAGGTCGCTGGAATTCGACGAAAACAAAAAGCGCTCGTTGGGGAAGTCTTTAGGGGAACTTATGTTCAGCAGTGGACGTCTCAACTCAATCTGTGATACTTCGTTTCCACATCAGATGGAATGCCAATTCGCCGTCTCGTCGATCTGCGCTAGACAGAGGGTTGTTTGTCGCGTGACGAATCGCCGTGTTACAAATTAAGTAAGTGTAGGTTACATAATGAAGATAAATAAAAGCTTGTAGGGAGTATACTTTGTCTGAACTCTTCTTCTTTCTAGTAGGCCCAGCAGTTGATGAAGCGCAGCGTGTT
The DNA here is from genome assembly GCA_947034925.1 of Eudemis profundana. Lineage (NCBI taxonomy): Eukaryota > Metazoa > Arthropoda > Insecta > Lepidoptera > Tortricidae > Eudemis > Eudemis profundana. The sequence continues at coordinate 18,013,788 of OX344805.1, read as the reverse complement.
CATGAGCGTGCGCCCGCACTACACCGACACCACACGACGAGGTGACGATAGACGAGGGTAGATAAACCACTAAATAAATATGTACAAAACAGAAATTCTAAATGATAAGTCTTTATTCTTTAGTCTTTAGTCTTTATTCGCAAGTGTGTTGAAAAACGTCGTATGACACTCGTGGGCATTGTTCATTACAGTCTCGGCTATACAGCCCTCGCCTGACGGCTCGGGCTATGCAACACAGCCTCGACTGTAATGACCAACTTCGCCCACTCTTATCATAATGTACTATTGTTTCCTAGAATTGCACAGCTCATCAACATGCTAGCGTGAACTCGCCCCAAATCGCACATCTGTCGGCACCGCGCGGCGCCCACGTGGCGACCCACTGTTTCCTTATCAGATGGGACACCGATTCGCCGTCTCTGTCGCACTGCGTTTGACAGAGGGAGAGGGAGATGGGTGTTTGTCGCGTGACGAATCACCATGCTAACTTACATATGTCCGCATCAAAAGGGCTGAACTCTCAAAAATGTATAGTAATACATAATAATTTAGGTAGATAAAGCAATGTATGTAGTGCCATAACATTTATGTCAACTTACTTAAATAAATATCGAAAATAAAGCAATAATTTCGAAATGGAAACCGTGGATTTATGTTTTCCTCAATTTCCCAATTAAAGTTCAAAATGGAAATAAGCCCTTTTGAAAAAACACTCCTCATATATAGCTACCGTATAAGCAGCGTGATTATCTCAAATGCTGATACGCATACCATAGACCAGTACGTCTAGCATAACTGGCCGCGACTTCGTTTCTCGCGCGAAAGAGCATCACCTGTCACTGTCACACGATATTGAGTGAAAAGAGATAGATAGCATTTGTCGCGCGACAAAGAGTCGCGTGTTACAGTTGTGCTAGAGGTACAGCAGGGGTCTCCAAAATACGCCCCGCGGGACAAATTCGGCCCGCGGAAAGAAAATGGGACTCCCCGCAAGGCCGCTGGCAGCCGAGAAAATAGATATACCTAACTCCACAAAAAATCCACCACACCGTGCGGCCCGCGCAACATTTTCAAAGATGCAGTATGGCCCTCTGCTAAAAAAATATGAGCACTTACTAGACATGCGCGCCGATCGAAAAAAAACCGGCGGCGGCGCGCCGCGAAAAAATCCACGGCGGCGGCGTAACGCCGGCGGCGTGAGATTTTTCAACTTTGCAAATAGGTATCGCTTTCAATATTAAGGGCTTTATCACACTTGCAGGCGAGCTGCGGGCGAGTTAGAAGCAAAGTTCCGTACAAATGTCGCTCGCAGCGAACTGCCCCTTGCCACACGTTCAAACAAATTTTAATTGGCCAATCGTGTCTCAATCGCTATCCAAACTTCACTTTATTCTTTGGTGATACATTCCTGAGGAATGTCCCCTCACTCGTACATTACGGCAACTTAAACGTTGACTGCTACCGGGATCTCGTAACCTTACTCATCGTTTCAGTTCATCCTAGAGGTTCAAGACTGGATTTCTTGCTGGCCAATGCAAAAAAGGAATCCTGAACTCCTCCAGTAAGCCGCTGACAATTAATACACTGTGTGTGCGGGCGTTAGCGTGCGTGAAACTCGTGAAAGTGAACCCACGAATGATAAAAGCTGTATAAGATACCTACCACTTGATTTTTTAGGATCACCATAATGAATCATCGAGCAGTCAGGGCTCCCTGGCGGTGATCTTCACCTGACTAAGAAACTCACACAAGCTCAGTTTTTCCTGCGCTTGACATGCCGCCCCAGGACATGCACGAGTCACCGCCGCAGTTCACGATGTTTTCGATGCATGCTTGTGTCCTGCGATGCCGTGTGTTGGGACTTGCGGCAGCTCTATGAGATAAGATGTTCTTCTCTTGTTGGCTTCTTCCAACCCTAGAGCTGCTAATCGATGTCCTGCGAGCTTTTAGAAGCTGCTGTAAGAGCCGGACAGTTGTAAAACCGATTCAGCAGGGACGTTAAAACGATGAAGCGGTCGTCTCTCTCAGAAATGCACTGTCATCGTCAGAATCTTTGTCTTCTGGTTAAGCCTCTTAGTGTCTTCAAACCATTGGAATACTCGTGGAACAGTGAAATGGCTTAGATTGTGTTGCCAGGCAACATTACCCTGCTGTACTCCTGCTTGAAGTAGTGCTACGACAAGATCGGCGTCATCGGCAGAAGCATCATCTGCAAACAATAATTCCTTGATTTTTCTCTTCAGGTGTAATTGAAGGGATGTTTACAAAAACAACATAACTGCCTAGACTGGTTGACACTTATAGGGGAACATTTTTAGTGACAGTAGGTGTCAACCAGCTTAGTTAGTTATGTTGTTTTTGTAAACATCCCTTCAATTGTTAACAAACCTGAATAGCGATCGAGGCACGATTGACCAATAAACACTTGTTTAAACGTGTGGAAAGAGGCAGAAATCGTGAGCCCGTACTCCTTCCACTTTTTTTAGAATCCCTCTACATAATCCACGAGTTTTCATAAAATGAAACAGTTGTTAATTGAAAGAGCATTAAACAAGCTTTCAGTGATATCGATATTCTCTCTCTAGTCGTTGACTTCATTGCTGAAGGTCGTGTCCGTCTTGAAATTTTTACGATGACCTGTGTCACCAATCGCTTCCATCCCATCCTGTCCTCGGCCTTCTTCATGGCGGTCGTCACTGTAAGGCCTGTGAGAGCGGAAACCTGATCTGACCATCGTGTAGGAGACCTGCCACGTCACCGCTTGCCGTCTATCTTCCCAACAACCACAAGTTTCTCCAAGTTGTCAGGGTCACGGCGGGCAAAGTGTCCAAAATAACCAAGAATCCTTTGCTAGCAAGTGGTAGATAGCCTTGTCCGGATCCCAAGCTGCTGAAGGATGGAGACGTTCGTTTTCTTGGCTGTCCATGGGATGCGTAACATTCGTCTCCAGCACCACATTTCAAATGCCTCTATTTTCTTGCGTTCTGCTGACCGGATTGTCCAAGATTCCGAGCCGTAGAGAAAAATCGAAGAGACCAGAGTTCTCACAATACTCATTTTGGTGTTGTTGGAGACTTTCTTTTTTATGGCAGATTTGGCCATTTGAGTTCTCCTTCGAATTTCCCTCTCGCTTCCCCCTTGGTTGGGTGAGGTTAGGTTAGGTTAGTTAGTTTGGTTAGGTTAGTTTTTGCCCGGTTAATTGAGAGGCCAACTAGAATGCTCCCTTGCTCAACTCTGTGGATGTGCGATTTTTTTGACGCCGAGTGTAATGTGTGTGTACATAAATGGATACTGCAGAAAGCGACGCCTTTCAAATTGGATTTTAGATTTTTTTACGTACCTAGAGTACCTACAAATTAAAGTTTAGAGATTCGATAATCTCGAAAAAAAAAGGAGGCATTCATTAATTTTCAAGGAAATCATTTTGAAACTAACGAAGGTTTGGAAATAACATCCAAATCAACACATGTTGCTTCCGAGAATTCTATAATGACGATCGATTCTTTGATTTACATTGATTACTCCAATCGGCGTCACAGTTTTGCCATGCCAACTGACTGACTCGTCTCTAACTCGGCGCGAATTTTAAGCTACCGGCGGCGGCGGCGGCGCGCCGGCTCCTTATGGCGGCGGCGCGCCGCGGCGGCGCGCACGTCTAGCACTTACCAGAAGAAGCAAGCAGTTTTCGGCTAGGACGACATGGCATCCACGAGGAGTGCGAGTCACGCCCTCACAGAGGACATCTGTGGACAATATAAATGATATTTAAAAACATATTCGCTGCTTCAATATACTTTAAAAAGGAGGTCTTCAATTATACCACATTTTTGTTACAACCTGTAGGCTTAAATATGATTTTACGTTTTTCATTCGATAAATAAATGATAAAGCATCCGTTACTCTCACACCCTATATGTCAGAACGTGACGAAGGCTTTATTATTTATTTATCACGCGACATAACGTAGCATTATACGCCTACTAAACTTGATAGTTAGTTTGTGAAACCCCAGTTATTGCAGAATAAATAAACGATTGGAAATTGTTTTTGTTAAGCTTCTCGAAATAAGGTAGGTATGCGTTTGTGAAGTCATAGATGAGATAACAATGGAATAAAAATTAAAATGTTAAATATGAATTATGTAATTAGTCAATATTTCAAATACCCATAATATACTAATTAAGGCCAGGTTTATTCAAGTCAGTTGCAATAAATTTCAATGTAGTATATCCTAACAGTACAAAGCTTGGTTACTCATGCATGACCTCGTCCGCACAAGCTGAACATTATTTTGTTTATCCGTATATGGGTCAAGCAAGACGAGGGTTGCTGCAGACCGTTTGTGAAGGGATTAGAAACACAGTGCTATCTATTGCCTCTCTGATCAACAACCTTATTTAAAGGACGTTAAAGTTTGATATCGAATGAAGCTTTCGCGAGTAGCTCTGAGAAATATACTAAGCAAAAGGTAGCCAACCTTATTTCAAAGATCCAAAAGTTTAAACTCGAATGTTTAAATGAAATATGGATTTGTGAAGAATACTATACAATAGGTAGCCATTGCAGCATTAAGTTTAAATTCCAACTAATCAAAAAGCATTATACGACATTTCAATAGTTTACAGGTGGAAGTGAAAATGACCCATAAAAGCCTGAATAGGTTGTTTATTTAATGAAGCTACAATGTCGACGCGATAAGCAAAGATTATGAGCGAGTTTTTTATCTTCAATCAATTATAGCATGTTGTCAATTCAAAAGCGGTTTATAATTGGTCAATTATTTGTGGTGTTAACTGCCTTTCATCGTAAATGGTGTTGGGTATTAACTACATTTCAACGATCAACAATACAATAGTTTTTATTGCAGATCACAAAAACAGAAAGAATGCCGAACATTAAAACAATATTGAGTAATATTTATATATTTATTTAATATATCGAGCGAAAGACATCCTGCCAAAGAAAGAAAAATGTGGAAGGGGCTGCCCCTATGCGTGTGACATTATGTATGAAAAACGAATCCAAATTCACCCAAATCTTTATAACCTTATCCCAGACAAAGAGACAGTCCGGGCCTTTCGTTTACAATAGATACGTATAACCAATCTGACTCACAGCAGAAAAGAGTAGTTATAATAAACAGTGTGTTAAAATAAAACCGCGCGGTTCATTGCTCCTCCAACAATGGCGGCGTTCCAGCTGGTAACGGTTGTATTGTGCGATCCTTTATGCCCGGCGGAAAAACGGGGCCGCGGCTTGGGCCATAGTTAAGTTTATTTAATGAGGGTTAACAATTTTATACTCAACAGATGAGTTATCAGGATTTTAAGAAAATTAAAAAGTGTGAAATCCGTGTCGCGTCGGAGAGTCGTGGAAATGGATGGATGTCGAGTCCCGCCCGAGAAAATTAATTTTTCAATTTCCGCTTCAATAAATAAAAACATTTCGACTTAGTTAGCAGGCGTTTCTGCTTAAGGTGAATCGGCTCGCTCGGCTATGGGTACAAAAATAAAGACGGTTAAGAATCCCTGTTAACGACGTCTACTTTAATTGAATATGTTTATATTTCGAGACAAAATCTGTCAGACTATGAAATAAAAAACATTTATGCCACACCTGGCCATAAAGTGGCTTTTTAAACATAAAATTATGTACACAACACGGGAGGTAATAAAGAAAGCCCTCGATCGCATATTTACGTCCCTTGCTTGCAGCTCGGGCCGCAAACTTCTGCGATCTCGGCCTTTCTTTGCATTACCACCCTAGTTGTGTATTGTACTATTCAACTTTCAACTGAATTTGATGTTAAAGTTCAATGTTAAGAGGAAACAGTAAGGTGGAAAGAATTGAAAATTATGTATTTGTAAAATGTGTCGCTGTTCCACACTGCCCGCCTCTCCCGCGCGATAGAGACAACTGCAGCTTGGACCGAAAATACCTTTTAAAATTTCATGAAAACTACGTTTCGTAGTCCCCTGATTTCTTCCCCAAAACTTAACCTATTTTACTAATTTTTTCATTAAACATTAAAGAAAGGCTTTGGCCGTGTTCCTATGTTTTCCTTCTTTTTAATAATCTAGTCAAATTTGTTTTCTGGATGTGTGAACACAGCGGAAAATCTGGCATTTTTTTTAGGTTTTTGAAGGTTAATATCTCTTTTGAGAATCAATTTATCGTAAAAAGGAAAACATAGGAACATATCAATAGTAGCCATAGATTTTTGGACAAAAAATTATCGCTCTACTGGCATTATCCAGGGAGGAAACAGGGGACTACGTTTGTATGGAAAAACTGCCCTCCTGTTTCCTCTTAAGCCTCTTTTCACGTGTAAAGAGAACCGAGCAACTCCAATCATCTCGGTATTAATTTATATAGGTACCATTAAGATTACCATTGGGGTAATTCTCGCGTGGTTCATCATTGATGGTGCAAATTCAGGTGTCCATATATCTAGGGATTAAAGTTATCATCATCATCATCAGCCCGTAATAGTCCACTGCTGGACATATGCCTCTAGGCCGCGACTGGTTTTGTATGGAAACTCGCCCGCAAATCGCAAGTGTGATAAGGCCCTTAGTCGGTAAGAGTCCGACTCTGTCTGGGCCCTCCCATCCCAATGGTCCATGAGAATTTTTACTAAACGCGCTTTGTATAAAAAAAACCTTGTACCTAAGAGTAAAGAATTGTTTCTGTGGAAAGTAATTCCCCGTACATACAACTTGAAACGTGTTATACTCGTTGCGTATGACTCAATCCAGTTCGCATCGCTTTATAGCTATAAAACCAATCCTAGATTTATCGGCAGACAGATCGACCGACCGGTCGATCCACGCTTTCATTATCAAGTGCATACAGTCAAGTGGGCCTATTGGTATAGATAACATAATATGTATATTATACGGTTTTTTCTTTATGCTAATACGGTAGTTTTCTGACAAATCAAAATGGACTTTTTATGAAACACGCACTCAGCATAAAGTATAGAAGATAATAGTTTAGTGACGTTGAACTTAACGGTTCAAAATGCAATAATAAGTAGATATACCTACTTTAGCAATAAATGGCAGTTTACGCACACTTGACTATAAATATGTAGGTACAATTTTAACCATATCTGTTATGGAAATGTAATACAAGAAAAATAATTGAGGATGTCATTTTATTCGAAACGTTTTATTTTTTTTTATAAGTAGTTCCAATTTCGACCTTAACATTTCTACAACAAGGTTCAGTTTTAAAGATCCCTCAAAATATAAATATCCCTTTCATGATGCAACTGTCAAATGTCATAAAGAGTTGCACCTGTCTGGCTCTAGGATATATTAGGTAATGCTAGTTTTTGTACGAACGCAATATTAAATTAAATGAAGCAACTGTTGCAGCATTTCAGTTTATTTCTCTACAGTTATGGTGCGATACCGAGTAATTAAATTAGGTGCTTTAGAAGTGAAACAAATACAGAATGTTTTTAAATAGGCCCAATCATTTTCATTGTTGAAGAGAAATGAGTACACTTTTTGGTGTTAGGTAAGAAATACCTACCTAAAGATGTATTTACGACGATTCTTCAAATATTTATGGCAACCATATCAAAACTATATCGTCATCATGCTTGATCGAGCAATCCAGTTCAAAATAAAGAAACGCTGCCATTCGTTTTAGTTTTAAACCGCTATAATTTTGTATTGACAATAAGTATTCCGTCTAGTGTGATAGCATTGAAAATAACATAATCCGACAATTATGGTTCACTTTTGTCACTGTTTCGAATTACTTTCACATATTGTTATTAACAAATAAATGTTTGATGCACCGAAATCTCTCTGTATATTCCGTCTTCACCTAGGTTTATTTTTTCTTTTTATTCTAGTAAGATGAAAAACAATTAAGGTAAGTTATCGCGGCCGATCGACAATGTAGATAATGAATTCTATGAACGAGAAATTACTTGAGGTTGCAATTGCGTTGCCATCTTGGGGGAATGCCTTAAGGTAGGTTACACAAGGGCACTATACTCATACACACACTGTATACATACTTATACTCAATGCACTTATGTACAAATGTATGTATGTATGTATTTATGTACTTGCTCTTGAGTGTTTTGCTCGCCAACCGAATTCTCATCGACTCAACTGATTGCATCTAGTAATACCTAACTACAGCCATATGTCTTAAGTAAGCAATGATCATCATCATCACCATCAGCCTGCAGTCGTTCTCATCGTACATAGCCCTTCCTTAATTCGCTCCACCATACCTCCGCTCTCCGCATGATCCGCATCCAACTGCTTACCGTCACTCTCTTCAGGTCATCGGTCCATATAGCGGTAGGTCATCCTACTACTACGCCTATTGCTCACTCGTATGGAATTATAATATGGGGGCACGCTTGATAATTATCCCAACTTTTTCTACCAAAATGTCTAACCCACCTTAATATTCCGTTATGCTTAGAAACTATAAATTGAAATTCAAAATCAATATTCTTCGACACCGTTAAAATACCTATCAATCACGGCAAGTCAGTTAATGGTCTCTACACTATAAGAAATAAAAAGGTTATAAGTACATGGAGTTTTCATTAGACATAAGTCATTTACTAGCACATCATCCAATCCATCGTCATTATCGGTCATTTCAAGTGGTAATAAATAGTCTCTTTTCTTCATACTTCACCGGAAACGTTAGAGAAGGACAAAAGATAGCAATACGGAATGCTTTTTAAAATAAACATGATGGACGTCCATTGTTGTGTTTAATTTGACGCTTTGTGACGTTAGTTGAAGAGTCAAGTGCTAACTAATGAACTTTTAATAAATTGAAAATAGTTTTAATGCCAAAAATAATATTGAAAACTGGCCAAGTCCGGACTTGCACACAAGGAATCCGTATCAGCGTAGAATTTTATTTCTTGCTATTGCTAATTGAAAGAAGCTTTGAGAAAAAATCAAATGTACACTGATCAAAACAAAACAACACTAAAGACAGTGACAGAAAGACGAACGGACAAACAGCAGAGTCGAAGTATAGAGTTGGCACCGGGTACAGAACCGTAGAAATGTATAAGAATAACATATTCAAAAAACTTTTATGCCACACTGATGTACACAACACGGGAGGTAATAAAGAAAGCCCTCGATCGCATATTTACGTCCCTCGCTTGCAGCTCGAGCCGCAAACTTCTGCGATCCCGGGCTTTCTTTGTATTACCACCCTAGTTGTGTAATGTACTAACGAAGTGTCCTGCTTAATCCAGCACTGGTCTACGAATAGCCTTTTTGGCCGTTATTGCATAAAAGTAAAAACTTAGACTTATTTCACCATGCTCTGTTAGTTATTAACGGCTGATTATTACTGTCAATATCAATCATTTAACAGGCGTCATTAGTTTTAAAGCGACCGTTAAAAACTAACAGTGTACGGTAAAATTCAACATATTCTGGGAAACGATAAATTTTAAATATAGAATTCTTAGGCCCCATTAAGACAGGGCGAAAACTCGTATGCGATTTTCATTTCATTGCGGTGATTAATCGATCAACTGTACTCATCATCCTGGGTAGCAGTAGCGTGGTGTCCAAAGAACTCGACTCCTACCGGCTTGCCTAATATCAGGCATTTGAGCACCTTATTCTACAGCTCTTAAGGAAAATGTACGCCAAATTTGCACCGGCTTGCCCAAGGATATCTTTTACGCCACGCCACTGCTGGGTAGCTCGCAATGTAATCAAACTCGCATACGAGTTCTCGACCCGTCTAAATAGGGCCTTATTCCGACACACACAATGACATGCAAGAATGGGACTCCTTATAGCTATATGTACTTATACAAGGGTATTCGCCACATTTTACCTACACTATATAACGCATCACCTTGGTATAATCGTTAGAAACAACATCCAACTGCACGAGAGCGGCGACCCACTAGCCGAGTCCGGTTTTCCGGATACCGCCGCCGGATGCCCCGGAGGCCGGACGTCGGATCTCCGCTATCGGTTCCGAGTTCACAAAAGGAAACTCTGTACAGGAAATTTACAGGCAGTTGCGACTTTTTTAACACTGAGCCCCTGCCTTCGACTCCCAATTCACAAAAGGCAATTTGGTAAAAGGAAATTTACAGGCAGTTATGTCTTTCTGAACACTGAGCACTTGCTATCGGCTCCTAGTTCACACAAAGTGTATTGGCTAAGGAAATTTACAGGGCATTAAGACCTTTTAAAGATTAAGCTTTGTTTATGTGCTCCCAGTTCTACTTCACAAAAGGTATCTTGTTGAAGGAAAATCTCAAGCAGTTCCGACCTTCTATACACGAAGCGGCTCTAGGAGATTTATTAGCGTATAAATCTTGTTATTTCATATAAAAGATAATGTTAGGTACAAAAACTATTAATTGTTGCAAATTGATGCTCGTTTCACGAAGCTGCGTAATTACAAGTGAGTATACTTGGAATAAAGTTATAATTATAATAGGGTAATCAATATATCTACCGCGGCGCTTATGTTACCATAGAAATATATCGTCGACCGTAGACTGAATTACGGTAAGGGACAGGCAAAACAATGTCCCTTACGCTAATTCAGCCTACGGTCGACGATATCGAGATAGAAGTAAATAGTTCCAATGTGTAGATACCAAGCGGTTAAGATTTTGCGGTAGAGAATGACGTCAAGAATGTAATTTAGTGATGGAAAACATACATTTTGCATTTCATTTGGTGGTATTTGAACATTAAATTACCACCATTACCATTATTATCAGATTCTGTAACCTCAGTCCTGCCTCATGGTAAGCATGTAGCAATATTTTTTTTTCCTACAAAAGGTACATCGCGCTTGTATGTGTGCGCATCGTGAACGAACGCACTACAAGCAAAGTTTTACGAATGCGTAAGAATGCTCCTATACGGATCGCACTGTCTGCGCCTCGACCTTGAATACGTATCGCGCGCTCCTAAACGGCCGAAGTTTGACTTCTCTGTCTTTGTAAAATTTCTTTACGTTTCAATTTGATAAACAAATTTTTGTAATAACATACGAAAGGTACGTTTTATAGTATTTTTCTACTCCTGTACTGTTATCTGTCTTTTACTTGGTCACGAACACTAATATAAGAACATATATAATATGAGTTCAGAGAAGTCTATACTCTATTCCCCATAACAGCACTAGTGTCGTTATAGCCACTTTACGTTATTGCTAGCAACCACAGACTTCTAAATCTAGGTTAAACTGAGGTCAAGGATTAAGCGCTCAATTTTAACTTTACGGTAAAAATGCACAACTACCAACTTAACAAACAATTAAAATCCTACGGCTTTTAAGAAAAACAAAACTTTCTGAACTAAATTCATTGATGCCAACATAAAAACAAAAGTATTTTTAATATATTCACTGCGTGTCAACTTCATTTAAAAAATAAAAAGTTTACCATAGACACATACTGACAGTCATACGTCATATTTGCCTTCTTTGCAGGTTATGCCTTGTTTGTATTTTATAATTTTAAAACCTGTCGTAGAAAAAGTATTGTATGCAACGTTGTATAATTAAGTCAAAAAACGCTCATTGCGTCTCTATTTGCGATACTCGCCGCATTCGCGGCTCGTATCGCAACTCACGCAATTCGCATTTTTTGAACCTTCTTATACAACTGTTGCATAAAATACTATTATTGCTAAATCAAAGAATTTACCACTAATTTGGTGTATCGGAGATCGTGATTGTACTTTTGACGACTAAACAGGACTCTCAAAGATCGGCAACGTATAGGTAACACCTCTGGTGTTGCAGATATCCATGGGCGACGTTGACTGCTTTCGATCAGGCAGCTCGTCTGCTCGTTTGCCACTTATAACATAAAAAAAACTTTGTTTTTTTCTCTACTATGCAATTCCGAATGATGGGCAAGTCGGCCTCCATATCCAATACAAATATCATGCATATCACGTGAAAGCTAATAACATTTATAAGCTTAATTTTCTGATACGAGGACAAATTCCAAAAGCCCCGGAGAAGAGAGTTATCAGCCTTCAAATACTGGGTGTTAAGAGTTAATTGATACTTAATTGTCAATCAAGCATCAATTAATTCATAATTAGGAGATTTTTTAGTGGTCTTAGTGAGTTACTTTGGTTAGGTACCTACGTGACGTACCGTATCGCGCGCGAGATATGTCGCGGTAAACTTATGCTAGCCTTGCCATAAAAGTTGCTGATTAAATAAACGTGTGTATTTTTCTGAAACACTACATCTGAAAGTGTAGCACCATTGATCTTAATAAAGAGATAAAAGGGGATAGAACAGACGTAGCGAATTCGGAACAAGTGCACAAACGGACTGAAATTAATCTCCTAATGGAGGATTAATTTTGGCCGGCTTTTAAATGTCGTAACTGGAAATGCTTCTACGAAATAGGTCGGTAAAGCTGGGGCTCTATTGCCGTGACGTCGCCCTGTCTGGTTCCACCGGAAGACCAGCGCCAGCTCTGGAGTTGGCATTATGCTGAGGTGGGGCCTCTTTGTGGCAGCGAGGTTTTTTTTTTGTGTTTTCTTGTTTTTTATTTTTTCTGCCATGTTTTGTAACTTTTTGCTGTCACAAATAAATGTATTTTCTTTCTTTCTATTGAAGCGAAGACGAGCGGAGCGGAATGTGAATTGAGCTATATGTCGTAACCAACATTATACTTGAAAATCATCATCATGCTTGCCCATATCCCATTCATTTGGGGTCGGCGCAGGATGTCTTCTTCCATACCTCTCTATAACCCGTCACCTCAGCGTTTACATGCTTCCTATCCATATCATCTCTTACACAACACAACCGTGCGGTTCCAAATAAATTTCCTACTGCGCACAATCCGAATGTGGAATGAGCTCTCTGCCGCGGTTTTCCCGGAAGGCTACAGTATGGAGTTCTTCAAGAGGGGAGTGAATAGGTTCTTAAAGGGCCGGCAACGCGCGCGTAATGCCCCTGGTGTTGCAAGCGTCCATAGGCTGCGGTGACTGCTTACCATCAGGCAGGCCGTACGCTTGTTTGCCACCCTAGTTGTATAAAAAAAATCCATCCACCTGTTCCTCCAAAGTCTGGAGGAAGAGGTCGACCTCTCTTCCAGAACCTTCCACATTCATACCTAATACTCGTCGTCGTTATACTTTACAATATAAAATAGGTACATTTTAATCATTTGTACATAATTATAATTTAGCTCTCTATATGTTAAGCTAGGTTAATTTAATTTTTTACTGTAGCATGAACGGTATCAGCGTAATTCGTCCCATTAGTTTTTCGTTCAATTCGTATTTCGTCTCATACTATATTCGTCACACATTCTTTATGTATAAAGAATAGTCTTAATAAAGAATGTCTGACGAATATAGAATGAGACGAAATACGAATTGAACGAAAAACTAATGGGACGAATTACGCTGATACCGCATTAACGACTGCCAAAGAATACTGAATATTTTATTAGAACAGAAAACTTTAAAAATTATATGTCACGGGCAGGATTCGAACCTGCACCTCCTACGGCTATCCGGGTCAACACCGGCGCGCTACTAACTACGCCACCGAAACGTTGCCCAAGCCATCCTGCCCGAGACATATATATTTTTTAATTTTCTCTTCTAATAAAATATTTAGGTTAATTTAGTTAGAAAGTTGCACAGTTACCGGAAATAAGTAATATAAGATAATTCGGTACATGTATACATATTTTTACAAGCTCCGTTTCATGATATTTTATCGCCGGTGACCTTACATAATATGTTATTCTGATGTTATTATATTCTTAATAAGTAGCCTAGACTTTAGAAAGTATTCAATTAAAACTTCCCAAGTTTGCAAGTTACAATAATTATTAATAACTTTATAATAGAATTTTGTCTGCGGAGATAAGCTGTCTAAAAATATCAGACGACAGGTATGTATATGTAAAGAGTCGACCCCAGGCGCCCAACAAGGTGAACCGGCCAGCGACCTGGTTCGACCCCAGGGAACGCCACGGCCCCCACCTAGTTCGACTTTTGCCACGCCCAATAACGGTTGCAAGTTTGTCAGGCTTCAAAAAAAATATAAAAATAAAATTAAAATAAAAAAAATGGTCTACTTGCATGACAAATTTCAACTCAATCCATCCAGTAGGTACCTACCCCGTTATTTAGTAACAAACATCCAAACATCTTTACAAACTTTCACATTTATAATATTAGTGTGATTTACCAATAGCTTTTTGATGAAGGAAAACATCGCGAGGAAACCTGCATACATCCGCGAAGAAATCCAAAGGTGTATGTGAAGTCCCCAAACCGCAGTAGGCAAGCGTGGGGACTACAACCAACATGACAGTAGGCCTGTGCCCAGCAGTAGTACATATAAGCTGATGATGATGATGAAACCAATTTCCGTATTTTTTTAGTATCTCGTGAATTTGCAAGTGTCATAAATCCAATTTTAGAAGCCGGTTATTTATTGGTAGATATAAATTATAATAGAAGAGTTACGAGACAGTCCAATTTTGCGAAAACGTGTAAACGATTTACATTACATACTTATACATACGATCTAGATGAAGACAGAGCGGTTATATAAAGAGTTTGGTCGCAAGGAAGTGTCCAATCAGAAATCGTGGCCAATGCTTTAGTAATTGAGCATCCTAGGCATTGTCTACAACATAGTATAAACCCAGTAGTTTAACTTCAAAGAAAAGTACATCGAGCGACACGAATGTGTGCGTGGCACGGTGCGCCAATAGGAGTATAGGTAAAAAAGAGTGCCCTTCTTATTCGTAGAGGTAGTAACCTGTCCGTAAGACAGTTTGACATTCCAAAATTCAAAATTATTTATTTATGCCACACCTGGCCATAAAGTGACTTTTTCCGCACAAAGCCGCTTTCTGGCCAAGTGTAGACATAAAATGATGTACACAACACGGGAGATAATAAAGAAAGCCCTCGATCGCATATTTACGTCCCTCGCTTGCAGCTCGGGCCGCAAACTTTTGCTACCTCGGCCTTTCTTTGTATTACCACCCTAGTTATGTAATGTACTATTCTACAAGTAGGCCCCCAAGGGCTCTTTTAAATGTCTGAAAATTTACATTCCATTTTAGAAAAGCGGAGGAATGGACCGTGGGCTGGCGAATCACACTGCTTCTCTTTCTCTTTCCTTCTGCTTTTGCTGCTTCCACTGACGCCGAGTTGAAATTTCGAGCATTGTGATTGATCAACAGTGTTTGGAACTTGGGTGCAATTTGGGATATATGATTTAAAACGTTATACTTACAGAAAAATGGATGTTCCTTCGGATTTTGGAAAAGGATTATTACTATACATCAGTGGCGGGGCGTAAGAGATATCCTTGGGCAAGCCGGTGCAGATTTGGCGTACATTTTCCTTAAGAGCTGTAGAATAAGGTGCTCAAATGCGTAATATTAGGCAAGCCGTTAGGAATCGAGTTCTATGGACGCCACGCTACTGCTATACATAGATGCAATATAACAAAAATGCATTGTACAATAATATCCATTCCCAGAATCCCGAAGAATATCCATGTTTGTTTCTGCAAAACGTTTTAAATCAAATACCCAAATTTCATTCAAGATCCGAACATTGTTGATCAATGATCCGTTCGACTCCACTCCGCCCACTTCGTTTCAGTGGAAACACACTCTGATCCTCCTTAACGAAGTTAGACTACTGGGTACTAATACTTAGTAATCGAGCATCCTAGGTATTGTCTAGGGTTACCCTCGGCCTCGTCTGAAATTAGGACGTCAATGTCAATTACGGACCAAATTAAGCCGGGTCTGGGTAGGTTACATCTCTGGCCCGATCGGGTATACGAATGAATGGTCGTTTATTTACAAGAATATCTTCAATAAGATGAACATGAACATAGGTACTACATCCAGCCAGGACGTTGTCTGACTCGGACCAACCAGATTACCAGATACACCAGAGTCGCGTGCTATAAATAAATTTATTTTCTTTCTTTCTATCGCGCGTCTGTGTGAATACGTGTCGCACGCTCCTGAACTGCCGAAGTTAGACTACCTACTTGTTCGTCTTTATACTTTGCCAGGGGGCACACTTTTTTTAACCGACTCCCAAAAGAAGGACGGTTCTCAATTCGTCTGTATGTTTTTTTTTTTTTATTTTTTTTTTTGTGTGTTTGTTCACCGATTACTTGAAGACGGCTAGACCGATTTGGAAAATTCCTTTTTTGTTTGAAAGGGTAGACTTTCGAGCTGGTCCCATTGCAACCAAGTCAGGATCTGATGATGGAATCTTGGAGAAATCGAGGGAACTCTTCAAATATTATAGGCACACATATAGCGATTTCGGTATTTTTCGTAATATCTCGTCCATCTCTTATTAGCAACAAGTTTTTAGTGTTAACCGACTTCAAAACAAAGAGTTAATTTGTATCTAGGTTTCTTCCCCGATTACTTGAAGACGGCTGAACCTATTTGGAAAATTCTTTTTTTGTTTAAAAGGGTATACCTCCGAGGTGGACCCATTGCAACCAAATCAGGATCTGATGATGGGATCTTGGAGAAATCGAGGGAACTCTTCAAATATCATAAGCACACATATGCGATTTTGGTATTTTTCTTACTTTCTCGTGCATTTCTTATTAGAAATAGTTCCCAGTCTTAACGGACTTCAAAACAAAGAGCAATTTTTATGTAGGCTTGTTCCTCGGTTACTTGAAAACGTCTAGACCGATTTGGATTTTTTTTCTTTTAACTAAATAGACTTAAGTCTATTTGGTTAAAATAATATTTTTCCAGCGCCACTAAAAATTTAAAAATAAAGTAAATTTTTAAAACAAAAAATAAAAACCGACTTCCAAAAACTTAAACTAAAAACCAAAAAATAATATGTTAATTACCCCAAAGAAATGGATAATCAACGATTCATATATACTATTATACAGATATTTATACTTTTTAACCTGTTATTTTTGAAGTCGGTGCCAGCTAAGGAGCTCAACACAGCCAGCTTTACGTGGCAGGCACAAACTTCAAAAATAACAGGTTAAACAGTATAAATATCTGTATATGTATATATGAATCGTTGATTATCCATTTCTTTGGGGTAATTAACATATTATTTTTTGGTTTTTTGTTTAAGTTTTTGGAAGTCGGTTTTTATTTTTTGTTTTAAAAATTTTTGTAGGTAGAGACAGAGACACGCTTTAAGATAGGAAGGGAAGGCCGACTAGCCGCAGCCGATCGACCACTTATGTTATGCAACCTTTAGCCAATATTGGAAAATAGGAGAGAAAGGATGAAGCACCGGGGATGAGCGTTGATGAGTTGCAGCGCGTGCTTACAAGAATATCTTCAATAAGATCTTACATTATTGTAATAGGGCGAATTAACTTTTAGACCCACACTTTTGACGTCTCAGGAGTTACCAAGAAATCGAGCTTCTAATAGGATATTTTTCTTTTTAGGTATTAGGTTTATGAGATGGGACATTCAACGTTTTAACATACACCTTAAATGGGTGTATTTTCGCTGGCGTAATTTCTCTGGCCACCAATATTTAAAAGATTCCTCCTCACTAGACTGGCATTCTTTGGTTACTTGTTAGAACTTGACTGATTCTACATTGTAACCAAAAGTCAAATTCTAATAAGGCAGAATCTTCTCAGTATTCCCCAATATGTCGTGACAGCGAAATTACGTTTTTGAAAATACACCCAAATTTAAACATAGACAAACCATTATTTAAAGACGCAACGGAAATTAAAAGTTGCGGGCAGCCTCGTATCGTGTGGGTCAAAAAGTTGATTCACCCAATACCTACGTACACCCAATACACCATAATACGCCTCCGTAGGGACAACGGACTGAGGTATAGGATAAATGGTGTGTATGGTTTGTAAAGTTTTCAATTTTACTGAACCAATGCCAGCGGGTTCCCTTTTTGGCATACGTTTTACACTCACGTACAATTAATACGGGTCATTTTCTATGAACAATTATGTGTCAATGGATTCTCTGTAATAACAAAAGACGATGCGTAAAGCTGAGAACGTATGCAGTTTAGTATAAAATACTGACTTGTGATGTTATGCTCAACACGGTGCCTTATTTCTAGTTTTTGTCATTTTAAAATCCTTGAAACCTAAACATGTGAGTTGTGTTATCTTTAACACCTAATAAGGTAACTTAACTCAGTACAATATTACCCTCCTAGTTATCCTATTTATAAAGACGGTTTGAACTTACTTGTCGTCGTGTGCAATGTCTGGAATAAATAAATAATAATCCTATATACTACGTTACGCAAGCCGCTGACATTTCAAAACCAATATCCCGTGACATTTACAAAATCACACAGTGGTTGAGCATTTCACGTATAACGAACATGATTTCCCATTCAGTTATGTTTTATCCAAACTGACACAAAGACAAACCAGTTTAAATAGATTACCTATTTCAGTTTCTTAATCTTTTTTTGATCATTGACCCTCTACATTATTTCGAAAACCTTACAGACCCTTTCCGAATATAATGAGAGAAAAAGAAAATCAAGGGCACATGAAAGTTTGTGTTGTATACTTATATAGCCACGGACCCTCAGCTCTCGTATCACGGACCCCTAAGGGGTCCATGGACCACGGTTTAAGAAACCCTGGTGCTAGTCTATTTGATGACAGATCAAATAAACTTATTTTTATGAAGTGTCAAAAAACACAGAAATATATCGAAGGAAATAGTTCGTAGATTTGTATGGAAACCAAGCGTATAAAAGATTAAATTTGCAGTAGACGTTTGACGTCAAGAGTGTAATTTAGTTATGGAAAACATAAATTTTCCATTTAATTTGGTGGAATTTGAATAATTAATTATACCATTATCATCAGATTTTTTAAATCTAGTAATTATTGCCATAAAATTCAACACGTAGGAATAGCCCAAAATGATACTGCATCGAAACGAGTGTAATAAAAACCGGCCAAGTGCGAGTCGGACTCGCATACGAAGGGTTCCGTACCACCGTACAAAAAAAACCGTCTTAATAAATAACTGGCAAAAGGTCTTAAATGCCGTGTAAATCAATGGCACTTAAAACTTTTTGGTTGAGAAGTTTTTCGGCAATAACTTCAAAACGGTTTATTCCTTACTATTCAAAATAATTTTCGTTGAATGTATTTCTTAAGCGTTACTTTTTCTGATTTTTTTTATATTTTTTGGATTTGCGGTTCAAAAGTTAAAGGGGGGGGGACACAATTTATGCAACTTTCGGAGCGATTATTTCCGAAAGTATTCACTTAATCGAAAAAAAGTACATAAAAGCCTTATAATGTTTTTAAAAGAACTATCGAATTATGTAACTCACGTTGACGTTTGCTGAAAAAATTTTTTTAGCTTCTGTTACATGTATGGAGTGCCCCCCCTAGATTTTTTTATTTTTATTATTTAACTAGCAAACTTAGTAGCGGCATCTACAAGGCATCTATATTCCAAATTTCATCAGTATACGTCTTGTAGTTTTTGAGTAAAATGCCTGTGACATACGGACGGACGGACGGACGGACATGACGAAACTATAAGGGTTCCTTTTTAGCCATTTTGGCTACGGAACCCTAAAAACGGCCAAGTGCGAGTCGGATTCGCACACGAAGGGTTCCGTAGCACTATATCTTATCAAAACGCCAAAAAGCTGGCATAGCGACAAGAGTTATCTCGCTCGCTGGATTAATGATGATGATGAATTTAGTTATTTGTGCGCATTCTTTGTCTTTTGCATCGTTTATTCCTCACCACCTACTCATTTATATTTGTTAACTTTGCATCGACTCCGCTACCCAAAGGTTGTCTGATCTGGGAGAGATCGCTTTTACCACTGTTTTTAGATAAGTTTGCATTGTAATTTTTCTCAAACATGGCATGAAATGTTGACATTACGTGCCTAAAAATAGGCCGCAAAGTACCTCGTTCCCGGTGCGGCTTGACACTTGGCACGTAATGGAATTTCATAAGGCCGGCAATGTATTTTTTTTAAATTTCCATTCCACATTTATTTGGGCCACAGCATCACGGCATTCAGCCATTAAACAAACAAAAAGCGATGTTTGCTATATTTTGCAGTTTTATTTATTTCAAATTGACATGAACATAACAAATAACACATTATAAACAATTTTAAATTGCAATTTTAACTACACGAATACACATTTAAAGTATTTCATCTAAATATTCGCGGTAAAAATGTGAACTGAAACAGGTTTTGCATTGTCTATGGATATAATATGTTACTAATGTCACTTTTGACAGAGAGTTTGTGTTATAAAATATTAAGAAAGGTTATTATAGTAAGTTTATTTATTTCATTGCATATTTGAGAAAAGCATTATACATACCTCGACGGGAAATGGTGTTGCCAGCCTCGTAACGATCTGGCCTCGCTTCGCTCGGCCAGCTATATGTACTCTGCTGGCAACGCCTCACTTCCCGGCCTCTGCAGTAATGTACTATTTTTTTTGGTGTGCAATAAAGTATGATAGAGCAATAAGCAACGCTTAATTCTAAGAGTTATAACTCAACTCAATATATATAATTAAACCTCCTCCTCCTCCTTTCTTTTTAACGCGACACAGTTTCCTTCGGCCGCTACGCATGCGCGCAGCGAGCGCTATTAATTTTAACGGACCCTTGATATATTAGCAGTGTTGCCGTTCCTCTTAATTAGCGATGGGCGAGTCGAGTTGTATGAATCGAATAACTCGAATCAAAGTTTAAACGAGTTAACTTTCCACAAGTCGATACCTTATCTACGTACTTATATCGGATGATAAACCTCAACATTGTACATTTTTTGTTGTGATTGTTTCCCTAGACCTAAGTGCGACTTATATTTATATTGTCTGATCCAAATAAATTTTCATGAATTCATTCAATTCGATTCAACTCGGCTTATCAATAACGAACGACTCGTCAAATCGAGGTGCGTTAAACCGATCGAATTTAATCATACTTGACTCGATTCGCTGACTCGCCACTCGATGATTTAGCGAGTTTTCATCGAATCGAATCAACTCGAATTAGAAGGCGCATCAACTCGAATTATTCGAGTTGGAAAAAAACGACTCGTCACAGCCCTATTCTTAATTAGAACCTTTTCTCTCGGCCAGTATCGCAGGTTGGAAAGTGTGAACTGAAAAACACCTAATTTATGTTTTAATTTGGTGCGTTCTACTTCTGAACAAAGTACGAGTACAAAGAAACTAGGACAGATCAGCCGAGCGCATTAGTGGTGTGATTGATCGGTAAATAATTTTCTTTGGAATAGAAGCGGTTTAGCCTAGTTACCAGTTTCATAGATGAATAAGTAAGTAGATTATCTACAGCACAACACTTCCTTTCTTCTTTGCCAAATTTTCATTTTTTTAACTAAGTTATAAAGAGTAGTGTTAAAAATCACTACAAAGTCAATGGCCCATTCCTAACACTTTTAAACAATACACATCAAGTTATTCTATTGCATTATTACAGTGACTTCTTTAAACTGCAGGAACTAAAATAACATACTTTAAGAGTTTCCTTTGTTAGTGGGTGGATTTCATCGACTTAAATTTCACCATACAAAAAATTGGTTTCTAAAAAAACTCATGGAAATGCATATTTTTCTATCATAAATGGTTAAGGAGACTTTGATTATTAATGTCTGTATAATTAGCCAATCATTTGATGCATAGTTTCGGAGTTATGAGCTCCTAAAAATTAAACCTTGTTATGGCGATGACGACTAAGCTATGGTAATGATTTTATGAGGTATGGTGATGATGTTATGTTTAGGGTAATGACGATTTATAGGTAATAGGATAAAAAAAAACAGCCGGTAAGCAAATAAACAAACATTTATGGATTTCAACAACACTTAAATTCAATTAAAATACACGGTCAAAATTTACACAATGTCTAAGTACAATAATATCTGACTAATCAAGTAAGCCGCCCGCGTCATTCCTGGCGCAAAGGTGCCCAACACACTTACCGCATTACCGCGTTGAATCGCGATGGACAATCTTTGCACCAAGAATGACCCGGAACGAGGGTCAAGACCCTTCTCACGCAAACGCCGCCCAATCTTTGCGACAAAGGCCTTAGCGTCAGACCCCCAACACCCGGTCATCTCTACCGCGAAGGGGACAAACATAACCCGTAAGTACCGAATACTTATCGCGCTTTCTACAAGCCACCACCTCAACGGCTGCTCCCGCAGACCTGGTGCTGGTGGTACGAGCAAGATGCGAGGCAGCAAAAGTGCTGACGCATGTAACGTCCCACAGTAGACACTTACCTCTCTACCAGGGTACCAAGGTCATTCCATCAGGTCTCTTGCCATCTGTCCGGCTAACACCGGGAGGCTCCAACAAACACGGAACATTTGCCGATACCAACGCCCTCCGGTTGATATCGTTGAGGGTATGGTGGCGAGGAAATCTCCCAGCACAACGACAACAACTCAAGGCATGGTGACCGTTACCCTCAACCATGGTGCCGTAGATGCATAAATGAGGTTCACAAACATCGCAGCCCAGGCGGAGAGCCACAGCCACCCTTAACGAGTCGTTTTCAAGGAGGGTACCCAGGTGTGGAGAGGGAAGCGCTTGCAGTCATGCCCTGGACTCGGGCCTCGTTACAGCGTTCAGTCTCACTCTCTCCACATCGAAAGCACCCTCTAACAGGCCGTCCATAACCCGCTTCACCCCTTACGTCATCCCATGCCCGCTGACGTTCCAGTTTTTTCCGGTAGGACCGAACCTGGGTTGAGAGCCGTCCAAGCTGCCTGGGCTTCAGACGCGTACGGAATGGCTGCCTTGCCAACACCCAGCGCGAAAATTTCGGAAACGAGCTTTACGACTCTGCCAGCCGATGCTAAAAAAGCCGACAGACTCACATCCCGTGCGCGCCGTACGCCCAGCCCACCGTTCCGGATAGGGAGAGAAGTTTGGTCCCACTGGCCCGCACCGAGAGACACATTGAGCAGACACTCCACTGATTCCTTCAAAACAGATCGAAGGGGTCAATATGCTCGGGGCACAGCCAAGTGGGCACAGTGCGCAAGGCTAACGGAGCACATACGCAGTATGAAAAAACTGGAGAGCATTCTTCAGTGGCGGAACATTCGCTAAATTCGGATACGACGCACTATATCAGTTTTGAGAAGGTTTCCGTGTTAGCGAGAGAAAAGTTGTTTATCCCTCGCAAAGTTCGTGAGGCCATCGAGATTAGTCGTCGCCCGAATTTCAATCGGGATAGTGGATGGTCAGTTCCCCATAGTTGGAAGACAGTTTTACGTAGTGCGCCCGTGGTTAATGGTGACGCGCCCTTAGAATTTGATGTGGTCAGTGTTGTTTGCAACCGTACGGTTGATATTGACAATGTGAGTAGTTCTTAGCCTATTCCCCCTGCGCCCGCGCAGGCGCGAAGACTACGGGTGGGTTACCATTACCAGAGCGGCGGCCCGTAGTCTTCGCCGCACCGCCGTCGCAATTTCTCCTGTAGAAGGGCATCGAGATCACCCGAAACATGTCGAGTGAATTTCGACAATTGATGACGTGAGTGATCCGTTATTTTTTCAATAATATGTACCTTATCAAGGTATTAATTAAACAAATGCTTAATTTATATTGAAACCATGACAGGAAAATGTATAGCCAGGCGAAGTCGTATATAAAGTCTAATTTTATGCCGTCCTTTGACAGGGAACTACGCGATATCCGTTAGGTACATTGTTTGGAGAACATTTACTTATATGACAGTGTTAACAACATTGATATAACTTAATAAATAAACAGAATCGTCATCACCATACATACGGGATCATCACCATACATGGTGTGAGCACCGGAGATGACGGCTAAGGTGATGACGATATGCGTTCTTATTGTAGATTATTTTAGAACGCCTAATATTATTTGAATGGACGGTGCTAGATCGGTATCTCCATTTCATGCCACATATTTGTAGATAAATAATTTTAAAATTATACAAGTACTTACTTGAAATAACTTGCAATATGGCGTTGACGCGAAGCCGTGACAATTAACTTCCTCGGATACACTTTTGTCGTTAATTTTGCTCAGTGCGCGCATGCAGCAACATGCACTCTCTGTCGTGATTGGAACTGAACTAAGGAAGCAGGAGAGGGTATACGCACTGTATTTCACCGTTCTTAGACAAAACTGTGTTGACTTTGACACTGTATTTAGGGCGATGACGAAAATTCGTACTAAAAGTTTAAATATTTTTATTTATACTTAGTTGTTGAAAGAATAATTCTATATTTTTGTATACATAAGAATACAGTATGGAGAGATTATAAATAAATAAAAATTCGGATTCGTACGTTGCGTATTTGAAATTTTTCACAAGAAACATGAAGGTTTGAATTTTTTTGCTACATGGTAATGATTTTTGACATATGTTTTGTTGTATTATAAAAAAACTATTAAACTGTCGGTGAATTTTATTGAAGCGCCATTTAGATAAAAGTACTAGTCAACAAATGTAAAAGTTTCGATACTCTAACCTTAGTACTTTTTTTTATAAAGACCGACAGGTACCGCTACGCTGATATTTGAAATCCACCCTAGTAATAAAAAGAAGTAATTTTTCAGCTGGAAGACAGTAGACTGCAGAATTAACTGGCAATAGAGTGGCGTGGCGTCGGAAACTTGGTCGCGACAACTTGACAAGGAATTTAATCAGATGCGGGATTAAGGAACTTTAAACTTATCCAACTCGCGTGATTCCGATCGAGACTTCATGAACCATACCTAGGAATTAGTATTGGCTGCCTGGTTTTAATCACGCAGTAATTGCTTTTCGTAGGCAAATTACGTTATAGAAGGAAATATAGCGTAAGTTTACAATTTTAAATAAGTTTAATCAAAATGAGAGCTTTAGTTTGCTATCACAAATAATTTTATAACAGCTGGATTTCCAGGCTAAACGGTTATAACGTAACTTTCGTTAATTTATGACACGTTACTTATTTAAGAACATACATATATAAATCTGTTAATAAGAAATACTTTAAGCACCTATATATTAATATGATCAGATAAGATACGAAAGGTTTTACAATACAAGAGGGTTTAACAGAGAATATTAATTTATAGACCATAAACCTTTTTATGTCCCTCGTTGGGCGCCAACATTGCAACCATCTTATCGGATAACAATGCAATTATGGACGTTATTTCAATCGGATAAGAACTAGGTCAGACCACAGACAACTCGGATCTGTTTGAGTCATCAATCTTTTACAGTTACGTCCAATCCGACATAAGACGATAAAACTTTAGAACTCGATTCTTTCGCACGTCGTACGTTTTATAGTGTACTTTATGCATCAGATGCAGTTTATCGCTGTTGGGACTGTTTTAACCACAGATTGGAGATTGGAAAGCCTTGTTATCGAGTCATTCTATTTTGATACATAAGACCTTAAAAAAATTAAAAATTTTCACCCACCACAACCACTACGAATGAACCGACTATGACAAAAGTATAAATGACTGACTGAGGCTTTTGGTAAAAATATATAATATAAACTTTTTAGAATTGCTAATGTCATAATTAAATCAGTCATCCTGCCCTTTTCTCTTTCCAAGTCTGAAGTGAAGGCTAATGATAATAGGATAAGGCTCTAAAGCCTTATCACACTTGCGATTTGCGAGCGAGTTGCGGGCGAGTTAGAAGCGAATAAGTTCCATACAAATGTGGAGTTCGCCGCGACTGGTTTTGTATGGAAACTCGCCCGCAAATCGTAATTGTGATAAGGCCCTTAACTCCAGAATGTTATCTGCGCTAAAATACAAGATTGCAACCTCTAAATCCGTAGGTACCGCGCTGCAGTGTTGTAAAGTGCCGTGCAGTTTCAATCTATGCGGTTAATGGAAACGCCTCGTGGGATAAACGCAAATGAAACCGGGATAGTATCGCGCGAACCGATCACGTTTTATGTTTGCTTCGGTCCATGGTACATGAAAATCAGTACCTAGCTAGCACAACTTTTTTTTAGAACCTGAGTTGACCTACGAGTCCTACTGACTCTTGGAAAGGAATCCTGACCAAGTCTGGGCTTACAAACCTGCAATCAGGTTCGCCAGCCGCGACCACCGTGACTATTTGCTGATCGCTCAAAGTGATTTAAATGCAGTTGCTATCTTCATTTAACCTTGATAATCTATCGATTGTGTACAAAATATAATCGGGTGATTAAAAACAATAATATTTTCGGCATTGCATTTTACAACTTGAAGTTGCTGATAAAGTGATAACTAAACGGAATACGTTGATTAATGTATTTAAACTTTATTGCACAATAATAAAAAAGTACAATTTGCATGACATAATGACAAATGCACGCGATGTAGTCCGGGAGCCGGCCGGCGCCTGGCCCACGTGGTGGCTGAATGGGCAGAGCACGTGGTGGGCGCGGCCGGTCGATAGCGCGGAGGCTGCGCCGTACCACATCCGCCAGGGTTGACAAATCGGAAAACGAGATAATTCTTTTACAATTCAATTTTCTCATCCAAGAGTAAATTACTTCGAATTAGATAAGTTTCCCGGCTCTCAAGAATAATTACCACAGCTAGAACCAATAATCGCAAAGCAAAATACGTCAATAATAGAAGAAGCAACAGAGTCGTCTTATGTGTATTATTATTATAGTATATTACACAACTAGGGTGGTAATGTAAAGAAAGGCCGAGATCGCAATGTTTGCGGCCCGAGCCGCAGGCGAGGGACGTAAATATGCGATCGAGGGCTTTGTCTATTACCTCCCGTGTTGTGTACATCATTTTATGTCTCACATGGCCAGAAAGCAACTTTTTCCGAACGCGTAGCGTGCGGAAAAAGCCACTTTATGGCCAGGTGTGCCATACATATTATTATCTATTAAAAAAGATCAAATGCTAATTGCGAAAATACATGTACATATGGCGACTCTGTAGCTTTTTGTTCTATTGCCGTATTTTGTTTTGCGATGATTTGTTCGAGCTCTGATAATTGCTTAGAATTCGATAAAATACATAATATTTTTTTATCAAAGAAAAAACTTCTGCTAACAAACGTAGATGATCTTGGAGATGCGGATTCGAGTTTCCACAGTCAGGCATATAATTTTTTAATATTCGTTTTAATAAAAATATTTAGATAGCATTTATTGTATACCAGTGGCGTGGGGTTGAAGAAATCCTTGGGCAAGCCGGAGCAGCTTTAGCTTCGATTTTATTTAAGAGCACTAGAATTAAGTGTTATACTGCCTAATATTAGGCAAGCCGATGGGAATCGAGTTCTATGGACGCCACGCCACTGTTGTATACCTACATTTGTTTTGGGAACATTTCAAGCACTCTCATCATTATTTTCAATTAAACAATAAGCTTATAGTATTGAAGATGATCACCAGTCGTCGGCACTATGTGTGCAAAACTGCAACAAAACTTGCCAAGCGGCTTGCAAGCCATGAAATTATGAATACTCAAGTATTGGAAATCCGAGATTTCGATATACAGTTAAATTGAACACTGATCTGCCTATAATATTTTTATTTCCTTGGTTGTAAGTTCTCCTTTATTCAGCTTTACATGTTTTCTTAAAGTTTTGCACCGATAGTACCGATCACTGATGATCACACAGAACAATCACTCGAAGCACTGCACAAACAATTGCCACTATCAAATTTAATAAATCAAGCAACACTTGCCATGTGACATCCCTATCGACCACTATCGATAGTAAAGTGTAGACGGCTCGACGCGCAAGGAAATGAGCTGTGGCGATCGTGACGTGCACTCTATTGTAACGGAACAAGCGTCATAATGGCTCGACAGGAATGTCTCATTTTACAAGGGCTGCCACTGCTGCTACATGGGAGAGGCTAGTTGCACTAATGATGTGTCGTATCAATGTCTTAAGAGCTGCTCGAGTTTGTCGTCCGAAGTAATTTAGGTACCTCGGTTATTCCTTGGTTAGTTCAAGTTTAGGCATATAATTACGGAGAATCTCATCAAATACTCATTGACCGAGCAAGCGCGAAGCTGCGTTTCAGCTTAGGCAGAAATACTTTCATATGTCCGGCCGGCGGTCTGGCTGTTTTCTACAGGTCGCACTTCTCAACAGAATCTCGTGAAATTTTGTGGGCAGATTCGATAATTATATATAATACTTTTGTCGATTCAATTATTGGATTTTCTTTCAAAATGGCGGAGCAATGGTGGTTGACAGACTCGCAGAGCCACTAGTTTTAAGATGTTGATTATTCTGCTTCACAATTTATGTTTACCGACATTCTTGCCCTCGTCAGGACTGGCTCACTCCGGGATTCCGTTGGAGCGGAGTCTCGCCAACAGAGAACTGAAGCCATTTCTAGTAAGCCGGCTGTTACAAGCCGCACGCACATATCAACTAGTTATTTCCTATTTCGAGCAGCACGCACACACAGGTAGCCGGCGGACTAGACAATCTAGACATGCTTCAGTTCTTTGTTAGTGGGGCTCCTTCTGGCTATTTATTTTAATGCCGCATCCAGACTCTCGCGAGGCGTCTCCTAGAGACTCTCGGCACGAGTCTTGGCGAGTGGAGGCGGCAGGAGTGTTAGCCATCCACACTCTCGATTTATTCAGTTACCCGCTACGTCTACTTCAAAATGGACGTGATTCAAGTGACAGCGTTTATGTGCCTACCAATATTATAATGTCTTACATTTATATCACCTAAATAAAAAAAGAAAGTCAAAACGGAGAAGGTGGTGGATGACGTCAATGCACCGCAACAGGACTATGTATTTGAATTTGATGATTTTTGTATGAATTTCTTATTGTATGCTTAATTTATTCCTAAGTAGTCCTTTCCTTTGACTCGCGCCCGAAAAACCGACACGAAGCGGAGCGACAGCGGGGCGAGGCGAGGGAAGACGAGGGGACACGAGCGCACCGTCCTCCTCACTCTCGCGTTCCCTCGTGAAGCCTCGTGAAGAGTCTGGATGCGGCATAAGGTCCTTGGTTGCGCGGCTATTATTATTAAATTTCGCCACCCATGGGTGGTATCCTTAGAGCATTTAGACTGGAGAAGCCTTTCATATTATTTCTCCTCTGCCAAAGGCGCAAGCACAATGTGCATGCAGATTAT
Organism: Eudemis profundana; assembly: GCA_947034925.1. Lineage (NCBI taxonomy): Eukaryota > Metazoa > Arthropoda > Insecta > Lepidoptera > Tortricidae > Eudemis > Eudemis profundana. The sequence continues at coordinate 17,984,618 of OX344805.1, read as the reverse complement.
AAAAACTACTTCAATTAATCGATTATACGCAGTCTCGAAATCGTTCTCAGCGCATGACGAGCTCCGTGAAAATGCCGTTATGTGCTGTTTTTGGGTGCAAAAAACGTTCCACCACATCAAATCTACAAAAAGATGGAATATCATTTCATATGTAAGTAAATATTTGCTTTAAGTTCACTATATTTACATTATTTTCGTATTAAACGCTTTATTTAAAGTTCGAAGCCAAGTATCGATTATATAAAATCGATTTGAAGACATTCATTTAGATCCTAACGGAAAGAACAAAATGGCGTCTATTTTGACGTTTGACGTCTCACCGTATTTCAGGTAATAAGGACTACTGTCTTCAACATTTTGTATGCAAACACAAGCCAATATGACACTTCGCAACATTTGTAGGGAAGCCAACTCTTACTTAATTGAAAAATGAACCTTGTGTCTACGGCTATAAGGTCGATTCGTTAAAAATTATATCAACTGTTTTAAAGTGTACGTGAAGTCATAAATCTGCCACAGTAGTGCTACGCTATTTGACGAATATTTTTTCGATAAAAAGTGAATAATTTAATTTACTGTAAATATACAGTACTACATTAAATTGTTACCACTGAGCTTATTGATATCGGGTTTTACTCGTAAAGTATATTATAGTAGTGATGTTTATTTTTACTGACAGAAAACAATTCTTGTGAATAAATTGTACATAGTACCTAAACGTTATGTAAGTAGTCTTATTTTGATAAGCTCTCTGGTGCTGAATTTAAAAATACATAAATAGATTAATTTTTTTCACAATATAATTGTTATTTATGTGACTGGTGCATAATGAGTGAGAGGCATTAATACGAGCGTGGTTTTATGAAACGAGCCGAAGGCGAGTTTCATAATAAGATCACATGAGTGATTTAATGCCTAATTAAGTACAGTCGCATACATAACTTTATTTACATGCATATCATAAGTTTTTTACAATATTAACAAATATGGCCTGCGTTTTCAAGTGGTACCTACTATTAACTTATTTGTAGGTATAAAACCTAAGTTTGAATAAAACACAAATAACTAATAAGAATTTAAAACTTTCATGTTTCAAATATTTGTTCTTTCTGTTTCTTATATGAATGGTGAGGTTTTATTAAAGCAAAGAAAAAAACCATGCATATTCCCTATTGTTCTTAAAGGTATTCTATAAAACGTAACCTTGGTGGTACCTATTAGATATGTTAAATAGTGTTCATTTCGGATCCACCTAATTTCCTATAACCTAGTTTATTACTGGTTTGATATTATTACGTTAAAGTAAACTGCTCCAGCTCTAGCAGGTTATTCCTCGAAATAGTTTTCGAAGTAGACCACATTGTAAAAATTTAACCAAACCTAATTGTGTAAGTATCGATAAAGAATACCTAGTCATATTGGTTTTTTATTTCTAATCAATTTTTATTATAACACTTTTATTAAAATTATACTTCGACTTAGTTGTTTAAAGTATAATGTTCATGTTTTAAATATAATTTTTTGAGATTCTAAGTGAAATAGAAAACCGAATTAAATGCAGTAGTAGCATATTTATAGTAGTATATTCAATTTTATAATCCAGTAAATTATTCCATAATTGACGAAATATTTTTATACGTACACCAAGGCGCCATCTTCACCGTCTCGAAAAAATATCGATATCGATATACGCCAACCACTTCGCAGCCCAATAATCGGTTCGAATTTTAGGCGATTACGCCTACATCCTATGAAGCGAGTTGTGTATTTACTTGCTTTTTATTGCATTTTTTTGCATTAGTGTGAAAAGTTAAATTTGTGTTGTTGTATTTTTTTAGTATGAGTGCGTAGCAATGAGAGAGACTTTTGCATTTGTGGGTAGTTTTTTTATATGTGTGTTACCCTGCCCCCCTCTGAATGCGGCAGACTTTTTTGTTCGGAAAGATGCGTTGAAGGCGCCTCCTGTCTAAATGCTCTAAGGTGGTATCATCCAGCGACCAGAAAGAGCACGCGTTAGTATTAGTACGCATTATGCAATACAGCGAGACGGTCGGTTGCGAAAGAGCTCCGTTCGGTCGTCGGACCCGAACGACAGATTTGTTAAAGAGAGAAGCTTCTGTACATAGCACTAATACTTATTATGTGCCCTCGTTTCGTATTAATTCATCGAACGTTTTAAAACCAGGAAAAACGGGGGTTCCATTTGATAAAACACAGTACTAACCACTTAATTTTACGAAGTGGATTACCAAGTATCCACTCGGTAGAACCAAGTTGCGGTCAGTACAAAAAAAATGTATAAAGAATAAATAACACGAAGAAAACAAACGTTTTAATCTACATACTCGTGTATTGACTACCGACGACACATTGGTATTTTGACAAAGTATGAATAATGCAACAATCTGTCAGCAATATGGAAATATGACATGTTTAAGCGGAGATGAAGCTGCCAATAAATTATCTACATACTCTTGTAGCCAACTTAAAGCCAGAGACGTAAACACTATTGTAAAGTTATGGACATACGCCCTTAATATAACTTGAAACCCAAACGTGATGAATGTGATTGCGTCAGATAAATTACTTCTAGAGGATTTTATCCGCGTCGTTTCACCCCGTTGAGGCTACGGCAACTTGCAAACGGTTACGCAATACAAAGTTCAATTCAAACTATAAAATCGTAAAAAAACCTGTTTACTACAGGACCCTCCATAAAAAAGATAAGATAAGGATTATGGGCAATATCAAAGCTAAGGGATTCTTTAATCGGGATCGACGAATCTTTGAATCCTCCGCAACGATCGTTGTTTTTTTTGTCTTCAGGCAGTAAGAGGGCTACATCCTACCCCACAATTAGGGTTTCGGTTACAAATGTTCATTTCCAGCAACAAATAAGGATAGGAAGAAAGTACATTTTGTTCCAATCCAAGTGAAAAAAATGCCGTGTTTTGAGAAATCTTTATGATTCACGTATTTTCATCACTAGGACTAATATAATGTTATACAATGTTTGCGACGGAACAAACTAGACAAATTGAATATACTTGACGTCCTTTCGAGGGTTGCGTAAAGAAATCATCTTAATCCTTCAAACGTTGTACGTGGCTTTCTGAAGTGCTTGAGATATTAACCGGACTAACGAAGGCGAAACCTCGGGTAAATGACAGTAGAATATAAAAAAAATTTAATAAACAGTTTTTTTGTAGTACCTCTAAAAAAACGATCAGTTGCCACCTAAATATAATGTATGGAAGCCTAAGAAAACTGACGTTGAAATTTACCACATAACGCCCACTTTTTATAATCAATACGTCGTATTGCAAGTGTCCTCCCAAGTGGTCCCAACCAATTTAAGGTTTACTATGTGTGAGTCTTAAGTCATTTAAGTATGACAAATAAAGCTATGGCTCTCAGACTGCTAACTCAGAAAAGGGTTATTTTTTGTCAATGTGATTGAACGCTTAGTATATTTTTATATATGTATATATATAGACATATGTATGTCTGTATTTATTTACTATGATATGTATATATATATATATATAGTTAGATAATATATTGACTATTTTTAATATATGTATATCTAATAATAGTACCTATATCCACGTTAAGTTTTTATGTGTATTCAAAATTTGCCTTATTTTCCTTTACTTGTGTAGATAAATTAATTGCATTTGTTGGTTTGTCTATCTTCCTTGACATTAGTTATTCTCTCTCATTTGTTCAAAGGTTAGCTGGAAGAGATCCCTTACAGGGATAAGTTCGCCTTTGTACATAACCATTGATCTTTGTACTGTTTCTGTGTAATTTTATGTGCAATAAAGTGTTTACATACATACATACATATATAAAGTATTTGGAGACGACATTTTCTGATAGGTTGCATATCGTTTAAAAGACACGCTATAGTTTTTTCTTCAGCACTAAGTTCTAGCTCCACCCCCGTTAGAGTCTGTGCGGAAAGAGAATAGGATTTAGATGGGGGGCGCTGTAATGCTTTTGTACCGTATTTGCAAAAAAAATGCCATACTGGTTAGGTTAGTTCCGTTTTTCGCCACGCCTATTCTCTTTCCGCACGTAATCCGTGGGGCCGATTTTGAGCATCAGTTATGCTTCCATACTTATTATATTTCAATGTCAATTGCCTGCCTAGCATCTATGTCACAAATCGCACCCGAGGGCAATGCACGCCATTGGGGTATCAGGCCTCGTGCATCGGTTAAATTAAATACGCCAGGGAATTATTTTATCTGCAGTGCGTGGGTCACGAAAATCCGAATAGCCGCAAGTGCCAGGAAACACCTACAGAAGCAAAGCTTTATGGTACTAGACGGGCATATCGAATTGCGTGAAGCTATCCATGCACGTTGATCTGTAAGCTGCATAGCCCAACTTGAAAAGAGCAACAGTATTAACGACTGTCTAGAGATATAAGCCTTTTTGTTTCTACTGCGGTCCTATTTGATTCAAACCACATAAATTACCTACTGCGAACTCTTAAAAAGAATGTAAGTGTATGCACATTTCAAACAACTTTCGTCGTTATGTTTCCGGGTAAGTATAATCGAAATTATTATGAACAGGTTGTTAAGTAAGCGGGAATAGGAACCAATGAGCCGTTTTCAAAGGAATTGCCGTAAGTACAACGCGTATTGGGAATGAAATAATATTTTCATTCGACGGACCTACTTGAAAATATTTTCGGTCCCACGTTGGGCGCCATTGTAATTCATATTTTCTTTTGAGCACAGATTTCTCACGTTTTTTTTTACTTTGTGCCGTTCTGTGCTTATAAATGAAGTCTAGGTTTTTTGCTAAACTAAAAGTAAAGTAAATACCTGAGCATAATTTACTTCTTAGATTGAGTATGTCAGTGATACATAGAACTTGTAATACTAAATGCTAATATCACTAGCAATTACACAGTATTTTGATTTTATTCCAATTACACACAAAATATTTTGTTTTCTACAAATATGTAACCTGCTAATATGCCCTATATCTTAATAGAGATAATCTATCACGATCGAAGCATTTTTCGATGAGTCACAGAAGTTTAAAAAAAAAAAGTTTTTTTTTTTCAAAATCACCAAATAGATATCTCCATTCTAGGAAACAATATGGCAGATCAAAGGATAAGCCTATAATTGGCATTCCCGCATGAGCGCCGCGAAGCCATTACTCACCGGCCTGAATGAGGCCGTTGACTTATGGACACGCCAGTTCCGATTTGAAATGTTTATTCAGTGTCATGAATTATGCGTTACAATTATATATCTGGATTACAATCGTATATACTGGCACTGGTATGAGATATCACATGTTGGCTATATGCAAGATGATTCGTTTTCGTTATTATTATTAACTAATATATATTATATAGAGAATGTCCGCAAAACTTCGGACGTGAAATAAGCTAAATAGAGTGCGACTACGCTAAGTCTGCAGAGGGCCAAAAAAGATTTTATTTTAAAAAATCATATGGCAACATCACAAGCAAGAGGATTAATTAGTCTTCATACTTGGCAAATATCTTTCCGTTTAATAAGTCCATAAAGTGTCTACATACTACATACCTACTGAAAAAAATATCCGTATCAGTTTTTACACAAATCTTTCTACTTCCAATCAAAATAAGCGATTTGTTCCAGGGTTTTCGATAATTTCTTTGTATTTAAGTACCTATTATTTTTTTTCTTATTAGTTCGTTTGTGCAAGACTGTCCTGAATATTTGTTTAAGTAGGTATGTAGACACATTATATACTTATTAAACGGAAAGATATTTACCAAGTATCAAAACTAATTAGTTCTCTTGATTGTTATGTTGCCATGTGTATTTTTTTAATAAAGCCTTTTTTCGGCCTCTGCAAACTTACCGCAGTCGCACTATATATCTTTTTTGCTGCGCCGTTGTCGAGTAAAAAATATCATATGTTAACCGGGGTCATAATCCACCCGTAACCTAAAATACATAGAAATCAGTCCGATAGACGATACGAATGGCAGCTCGCGTCAAGCATCGATGATAGCTACGTTATCCGTAGTAACTTTTAGAAAGTACCATTTGACGCTCAGCCATCGTCTGGATCGGACGTATCGTATGTCTTTATTGGTGAGCCGATTGCAATCATCACGAGCTGGAGAAATCGGGTACACTACAGTCACGAACACTTAATAGGCCTAAGAGTTAAATTAAAATCGGGAGCGCGATAGCGAGCTTATAGGTAAAGAATGTAAAATTCAAGCTTAGTTTCACAATGGCATGCAATGCAAGCGTTCTCAGTGGATTTTACGTGAGCGTTCAATAGCCTGAATAAGTTCATAAAGAGAAAAGTTTCACCTACAAGCCACTGAACTGAAAGAGATAAGACTGAAACCAATATGTTGAGTATAGGTTAGGTCATTGCTCGGGATACCGACTTATTTTTACACTCAAAAAAAGAAATTTGAGAAGTATATTCCTAACTTTGTATATTCCTAAGTGTATTAAATTTTAGCTGATCGATTATCTTATCCCAGAGGTAAACATTTCACTTAGGTACTACGTAGCTAGCAGCTATGGATTCGCTTCCCACCACATGAGCTATTCCATAAGTAATACTTATGTACTAAGTAGATATTTTCACGAAGGTGAAGGAAAAGGTTTCGTCCGGTTATGTGTTTAGTACATACAATAAATTAATTTATTTTAAGGTTCTGGTCGAGTATACTTTACTAATATACTTAAAATACAGCGACTTTACTTTCGATCCTAGCAAATGTTTCTATCTTAATGCCAATTCCTGATGAGTTTCGAGAACATCACAGCCCTGTAAAGCTCTTGCGGCCATATTCTCGCTTATTTTCAATTAAGCCCACGGTGCTGTCACTTCGACCACTTTCCCCCGACGATATCGTCCATAAACGCAGCTGTTTATGGCTTCAACAGACTGCCGACTCAGGGACAAACTCCCAGCGAATTACCATGAGCATTAAATAACTATTCACATAATTACAATTTCTTACTAACAAAAGGACAATACAGCACTTAACTAAAGCCTACCCTTAAGTACAGTCAAAAAGGGCCCCTCGAGTCGTCCCTGGCGCAAAGGTACCCATTACACTGGCCGCGTTGCCACGTTGAATGGCGATGGACAGCCTTTGCACCAGGTACGAACCCGCGCGGGCGTCAGACCCCCTCTCCCTAATTCGACGACCCACTTCCCAAATGAAGGCAATAGCCTCCGACCCCCAGCACCCAGTAGTCTCAAACGCCAGGGGTACGAAATAATAGTTTTGGCCCAGCGCTGAGTATTTCTCTCGTTTTTTGACTGCGGCCCAATCCGCCGCGGCACCAGCTGTACGCACCGTTCGGCCGAGGTGTGAGGCAGCAAAAGTACTGACGCACGTCGCGTCCCACAGCAGGCACTTTCCTTTCTGCCACGGCACAAGTGTTAAGCCGTCCGGCCTTTTGCCGTCGGTGCGGCAGAGACCCGGAGGCTCCAGCACACAGGGGATGTTGGCGGATACCAAAGCCCTCCTCACGATGTCATTGAGAGCGTGGTGGCGTGGAAATCTTCCCGAACACCGACAACAACTCAACGCGTGATGGCCATTCGCTTCCACCATGGAGCCGCAGATGCACTTATGAGGCACACAAACATCGCAGCCCAGGCGGAGAGCTACTGCCACCCGCAATGAGTCGTTGTCCAGGAGTGTTCCCAAATGAGGAGCAGGCAAAGCCTGTAACCACGCTCCCGCCTCGACTTTTGCCACAGACTTTAGCCTGGCCAAATCCACCCCTGTGGCTACACCCATGAGCTGTGCTAGAGCGTCCCTAGCCCCCACATCGTCCCAAACTCGCTGTATCTGCGGAGCCTCGGGCAGCGATGCAGTTGGGTAAAGAGCCGTCCACCTCTCCAGTGCATCATCCACAAACGGAATGGTAACCCTGTCTCCATGAGAATTTAAAATTTTAGAGACCAGGCCACCAACTCCATGTGCCGACGCGAGGAAGGCTGGCAAGCCCACATGCCCCGCACGCCGCAAACCGAGGCCACCGTGACGTAAGGGCAAGGACGCTTGGACCCATTGCTCATCCGAAAGAGACACGTTTAATATTGCCTCGGTTGTATCTCTTAACGCGGCGTCAAAAGAAGAAATGTCATCAGGACACAACCATGTTGGAGTGGTTCTTAAAAGATAAGTTATCTTGGGAACCGCGAAACACATTCGTAATAAAGTCAGGGCGACATGGGCATTAATACCTCTCAGACGTTCCTGGGCCAGCAAAAGTAGTGACTTCCTGGCCGCTATTGCGCTAGAGATAGCTCCTACTATATTCACATAATTAAACAAAAATATTGCCTTGCCCGCGATTTGATAACATGTACTCGTAATCGTAAGTCAATTAGTGCTAATCCGTTATAATTGCTTGCGTACTTTTTCATGCATTCACATGCAAAATAAAAAAGAAACATACAAATAAATACAACAAACCACCACCAAAAATACAAAACGTGTTTAGCCTCTCTACGAGTCATCCTTACGAGAAGCTGGAATGGCAATTGACAGTCCGGCGTCCGTTGATGGAATGAGATAAACTATTCACATACACTGTGAATGCCATGTGAATGCCACAGTTCTGAAAAGAGGCTTCAACCGAAGACTCTTATTTTGCAACTGCACGCTTGTAGTTTTAAGCGCACCGGGAGACGCAGCGTAGGAAGACATTTGTGAGGCCATGGTAGAATGAGAACCTGGTGAAGGTTGCTGGAGTCTGATTACGGGCGGCACACGACCGGTCATACTGGCTTTTTTAAGGCGAGGTCCCTACCCCGCAGTGACCGTCTTTCGGAAATGATGATCATGATGTAGTTTTATAACTTGACACAGTCACAACAACGGATTATAACAACTGACAAGTGGACAGACTAATTTTGATAGACGACTTCAAACAGTTATCAATATTCAAAATTAAAGTGGTCCATATACCACAGTGTTAACTTTAAAACTATGGACAGCAGCCCTGTAAAAACTGTTTACCTACATACTTGTGCCACACGATGACCTCTAGTAACCCGAGCGAACTTTAGTGCTTGCCAAATCGGCTAACGGGTCCAGATCAAAAAAGGAAAGTCGTGGTCCATTACGGCATTTGGCATTAACTCGATGTACAACTACGCCAAAAACTTACAGAACCTTGTTTGCTGACTGTTCATTGTTGTATTGTTTCTTGAATCAGCTGACATATCTAGCCAATCAGATACACGGAAGTGGGTCAAAGCGCCTTAAAAGATGTGACCTAAAAATCTATGATTGTTGATGGGGTGTTGACTATCAACTCAGTGTCTATTAGAACCTGATTTTCCTTAAACGATTAAAGCGCTTCGAGACATACATTTATTTCAAGGAAAATGTGTATAAAATGACGTCAGCTAGTCGTTAAACCCGGCGAAGTTCACAGCTTAACATAGGTCTCGACGAGTACGTACATCAATGCTTTAACACCTCTTAATTTTAGCAATATTGTGCTTATCGATCGTCTGAAAATATTCAAGGATCATAGCCATCTCACAAATTCGAGTGTCCGCACACGAACTCATTTTTATGTATTTATTTTGGCATTAAGGGTAAAGCTCTAGAATTCTTGCAATCCTTTCTAGTTTTTCTTCAATCCAAAGGCCAGCACAAAGATCTAATAACACCGAACACACAAATACCTAAACGGAATCATAGATTTTTTGGTTGTCGCAAGTGACACTTGTCAGTCGACACCCACAGACCTCAACAGATACTTATTAAGACGGACGTACACACTCGAAATATTGACGTCCTTAATTCAAAGCTGTCATATCGGGACATGAAAAAAATATGTAACAAAAATTGTTTGTTGTTTTAAATTATGTAATAAAAATGATATAAATTACATATCTTTGAAAAACTTTACTTAGCCAATTGAGTGATCTCCAATTTGATAATATTATCTCGTGTTGTCGTGCATTTGGCAGCGTCGCAGCGATTCAATGTGTGATTCTTTGTATGATTTATTGATTTCTTTCTCTCCACGGAGTGGAGGTTTCATCTATTTTCACATATCATTTTCCAAAAGCTTCTTAAAGCATGTTTTGTTTTGTTCGCGTAAAGCGAGACTTTTCTCGTAGCAAACGACTTCCAATATTCCCCTTCCGGTATTAAACGTATGAGTTTCATCGACGTCGGACTTATGAAAGCCTAGTCTCTAGCCAACTGTCTGCCAATAATCTGAGTATTCATTTCAAGGCCGTTGACCTTTCGTCACGAACCCGCTCGAAGGACCATATGGCGATAAAGTCGGGAATGTCTAATAGCGTGATTTTACTCGATACTTGGATTGTTTATTTTTATATTGGCGACTTGTCACCACATGGCGAAGCTATAAAATATTTCCTTGACTTAAATTTGGGTGAAGGTAAATTTTGATAGGAAAAGTAAAGTTTAATCCCTTTTAACATCCCTTGTGACGCCTTCCGGTACAATAAGTTTTATTCACGACAATATTACGGATATACCCAGATAGCCTGTACCCAACACACCCAGTGTTGGGTACAGGCTGAATAGAGAGAGAGAAGGGGGTGGGGGGTATTATAGAAATAATTGGGACATCTGGCAACCCTAACTAGGAGTTTAAATATGTATAACGAAATTAGCAGCCCTCAAAGTACATACAACCATAGCCCTGTCTGTGTCTACCCCGCGTGTTATTTTTTACCAAAGATCGGAAGTGTTTATCTACGCCGAAAAAGGTTATTGGAGTTGACACCAGACAAAATAATACAAGACAAAGTACCTATCCACTTTTTGCTTAAGATTTTTTTGCATTATTTTTAATGCCATCTTATTTGGGCGCGCTCTCTCCCAATTACTTTCTTTTGACATCTTATCTCGATCAATTTGGTCACGCCGTGGCATTGACAAACAAACAATATGACACTTTTGACATTTCCTTGGAATTTCGACCGGAGAAAGTATTTTTTTAAATGGTACCTATGATGCAAGATGTGCATTATTCAAATGTCTTTCTTTTTAGGGTTCCGTACCAAAATGGTAAAAAAGGAACCCTTATGGTGCGACTCTGTCTGTCTGTCTGTCTGTCTGTCCGTCTGTCACAGCCAGATATCTCAGGAACTACTGATGCTATCGATTTGAAATTTGGAATAGTGTTGAAAGTAGCTAACCCGAGCTTATTGGACATAAAAAATATCTTGTACCTTTTTTACTTTTTTTTTAAAAGGCTCCGTAATGGGACTTTGAAAATTGAAAGTAGGGCTATTATATTGAGTGGGGTATCAAATGAAAGGGCTTAATTTGTAGATTAAAACACCATTTTTATTTTTTTTTCTTAAATAAGTAGTTTTTGATTTATACATTTTTATGTACCATTCCCCCCCTATTATCTCCGAAGTTACCATATCAGCTTGAACATTACAGGAAAAATAGAACGGTCTTGCTAACTTTAATACTTTTTTAGAAATTTACAAAAACTTAATCCATCCATTAATCCATCTAGCGGAGAGTAGCAAAACTAAGCGATGGCCTGTTTCACGCTAGGGGATTTCCGGGCAAAAACTAGATGGCGCTAAAACACTAAACATTTAACGACGTTATAATTGAACAAAGAAACATAGTATAGTAACAATTAGTTCGTAAACAGCTAATAATAAATAAATTCTAACATTTAAATACTGTGTCACGTTTGCAAAGTTGAATAATTGTAAATAATACTATAATTATTTTACCAATAGCTTATAAATAGATGGCTGATTTTTTTTATTTTGTTTTATTACATAGATGGCATTGTAAATTCGGGGAACAGCTTTTTGTATGGAGAATGACAGTCCTCTTGATTTAATGGTCCTTGCTATTAAATAGAATCATTACACGTCAGGTTTTAAATATTACAGGAAAAATATAACTGTTTTCCTAACTAACACTGTTTTTTAGAAATTTGCAAAAATCATAACATATAATTATTTGCTTCTACTAAACAAATCAACATACAGTTTTTCTTGAACTATTCGCGTATCTACTTATGAGTTTGTACGGAACCCTCGGTGCGCGAGTCCGACTCGCACTTGACCGGTTTTTTCTTTCTTACAATATTTACTTGCACTTAAAACTCTAAAAAATCTGAGCCAACTAAGAGAGATTTTCTCTTTGTTGACGTTAACTTAAATAAAACCAACAAGATATTAAACATATCAACGAAAGCTGATTAATTAAAACAACAAGTTCATTAGTGATTAAAACAACAATCTAGAATCTTGACAATTTTAACAAATATATTTCTTGTTTCTATCATTATTTTCTTCTTTGTATGATTCGATCATGTTTAATTAGTTACCTTATACATCAATATTTGTTGAATCAAATCAGAACATGGTTAATTGAACTATGATAAACAATCAATATCATCTTAGTTGGTGCATCTAACGTCTTGTTAGGCTCGTATGGAATCAAGATGTTTGATTATAACTATCACAATCTTGTTAGGAGCAACCAATTTTTTTTAGAGTGATAAAGTTTAAATAAATAAAAGATATCCAAAGATGTTAACGCCCTTCCAACTAAGGAAAGCCGAATAGCTCTTTTAGATATCTGAACAAAAACTAGGTACTCCCATTTTATTGGTTTTTCCCGAAAGGCTTTTATTGCAGCGCCAGCAATGGCCGGCTATCGTTATCGGATAAAGACCGCCATTTTTATTCAAATTTCCACAACATTAGGGCCGTTTCTGTGAATCGTTACAGGTATATTAGCGCAAAAGATTGCATACTTATGTAGTCGTGAAGTAGTAAAATCAGAGTACATATACGAAGGCATATATACATACACACGAACATATTCTAAATGTCGAATGCTTATAAAATGTTTTAGAAAGTTTTTTTATTGAACTGCAGGAATACCTAAGAATTACCGAAACACGCCGTGTTGTTTATTTTCACGCAAACCCGAATTCATAAGCAGTAGACGGTAAGAAGTCGGAATATCGTGGAGTTTATTTCGATAAATCTGACTGTTAAAATTGATAACCTTAAAATTAAAAATGCGAATAATATAACCAACTTCAAACGAATATATTTGATAAGAAATGCACGAGTCACAGCCACAATGAAAAATATCCAAATCGCTATATGTGTGCCTAATGCCTATTATATTTGAAGAGTTCCCTCGATTTCTGCGAGATCGCACCATCATATCCTGATTTGGTTGCAATGGGACCACCTAGGAGGTATATTCCATTTCAAACGAAATAAAACCAAGTAGGTCCAGCCGTCTTCCTGTAATCGCGTAACAAACATACAGACAAATTGAGAACCATTCCTTCTTCAAAAGACAGTTAAAAATAAAATTTGAAGTTTGAAATTTTGAATAACATTTCTTACCAGCCTGCCAGTACCGTTCAAAAATGGCTCCAATATACATCGCATTCCAAATTCAAATCGGGATGCGTTCCAAAACGTGACGTGTTCAGATATTGGCGTCACGTGGCTCTCATTGTCACAGGCGAAGCGCGACCGAGACAATCGAACGCAGATTCCCTAGTCGATTGAGACCCGATTTTTTATTGATTGATGATAATGAATTGTACCAGAGCCTTAATACTATTGTTTACGCATCAATGGTCTTGTAAGATCAATGTCATATATATTTCAATTATAGCTTTGCTAGTGGATGACAAAGAGCATTTTTGCAAAAAAAATATGCGACGTGTATTTCGGAAAATTAATTTTATGACAGATAAGCGTAACCAGAATTTATAATTGCTCTCATTAAAGGAAACACTTAATTGACTGTTCATCTACTTCCAAAAACAACCGACATTTAACGCGTGAAAAAATATCAACAACCGTGGTAATACCGCAGTCATAATAAAGAACGAAACGAGAACATGCGGTAACCCAGTCAAGTGACGTGACGAGCCTTTATATACGGACTATCTTTGTCAAACTCTTTTCAGCTTTGTTGTGCATTGAAAAATGAGCTTTATTCCGCATGGTGTAAAGTAACTTTCACATTTTTAGATTAGTCAGGATACGAACTTGTGAAAGTAAGCTACAATTTTTTGTCTCGCGGGAAAATAATTAAATTTTATTCGATTTTTACGCTCCACGCGCTGCCTTTTGTTGTATTTTGCTTATTGAGCCGTTGGCAGCGAGCGACTTCGCTTATTTCACTGAGTACGCTTATTGTCTTAGTTTAAATAAAGGTTTTCATGATTATTGCAATATCTCAGGATAAGTATTGATGGAAGAGTAACAGCACTAAGCTCACTTATTTTTTCGTAATTCTACCGTAAAGGATTGAGGGTCATTCTTGAAAATTATATTTCCCCTGTGCACACATATTGGCGAATATCCAGAAGATCCCGCCTCTTTAGAATGACATTTTTTGTTATTATGTAGTTTCGACCACTCTACAAATTACTAAAAATGCCATTCTAATGAGGCGGAATCTCCTGAATATTTGCGGCCAGGGGAATAACGTCCTTCAAGAATTACCCAAGAACGTGCGAGTGCGACTCAAATTCGCACACCAAGGATTTCGTACCACAGTCGAGTAAAAATCACGTTTCTTGTATCCCCTACAATTTTTAATTTTATTTTATTTAAATTAATATTTACCGGTAATAGAAATACACATTCTGTGAATAAATCTAGTCTACCTATTACGGTTCAAAAGATTTTATAAGTGCACACCAGTCCTGTGACAGACGGACGGACGGACGGTCGGACAGATAGACAGCGAGGGCTTAGTAATAGCACAGTATAATAGCAGTATTTTTTCTTCCTACAAAAGGTATATCGCGCGCTTGAATGTGTGCGCGCCGTGAACGAACGCAATACAAGCAAATATTTAAGAATGCGCCAGTATGGCTCGCACTCACACAAACGCGCGATCGTGCGTTTACGTATCGCGCGCTCTTAAACGGCCGAAGTTGGACTACTTGTTTGTCATTATACTTTAGTAATAAAGTCCCGTTGGCATACCTTGGATACGAAACCCTAAAAAGTATAAAATTCACGCGGACGAACTCGCATGCCGGCATCTTAATAATGTTTGACAAAACATTGTTTTATAACTTACAGCCCGTTCACACAGGGTCTCCGTTTTACTATTCCGTTTTATCGTATACGTTTTTTTTTCATTGATGGCGTATGAAGTTGTATGAGCGACTTCACATATGACACAGTATTCAGTATACAGTAAAAAATATCGGTCCGTTAAATTATGACATTCCGTTTTGTCATCGAATACTGGATGAACGGAATACGTATCCGTCATGTACCCGTACGTTTTTACTGGATAAAATGTGTGTGGGGTGCGAACTCAAACTGTAAGCACCTGCTCTAGCTCTTTGCACCAAGAGTGGATGCTGCCAATAACGCCGATTGTACCGTCTCCGCCGGCGATAGTACCAATACAACACGACAACGTCCATCCTGGTAGACTAGCCGGTGGTATACTGCGAATTTGTACCGTAATTACGGAGACTAGTGTGAACGGGCTCTCAGTTAACGCCGGACACGTTGAACGTTATACGGTGCCTATGTGTGAACAAAGCATATTTTTTTGTTGTATCCGTTAAAACGGGTACCGTAAATACGGAGATTCTGTGTGAACGGGCTCTTACAAAGCTGAATACAGTCGGCTGCCCGCCCTAAGTGTCGACAGCTAAATTGCTAAGTACAACGCGGCTAAAGCGGGCATATCAAAGCGCGCGTGGCCGACAATGACGGCGGAATGCATCGCCGACGATTTTTATCTGCGGCCACGCATCGCCATATTCGTGACAATTGCACGTCGCTCGCCATTTGCTTAGGGCTGTTTACACAATACTCTTAACACCTCAGTATAATAGCAGTAAATTTCTTGCTAAAAATGTAAAAGTTCTAAGAATGCATAAGAATGCTCCAGTACGGATCGCATTACCTTCACCTCAACTTTGAATAGGTACGTATCGCGTTCTCCTTAACGGCCGAAGTTTGACTACTTGTCTGTCTTTTATACTTTTCCAAAGGTTAGTAAATATGTGCACATAAATATTCCCCATACATATAATTATGACAACCCTACGTGAGCTGAGTCACTTACGACTTGGACATAAATTGGTTTGTTTTCCATGGCGTGAGTCAGAAAGTGCAAGTTTTTGTGATCAAGCTTTAAAGAAATAGGGGTCATTTTTTAGAGATTAGTCATCATCATGACTAGCGGATAATACCGCTAAAACCGTTGTATTTTAAATAATAAAGTTCTCAATAGATACTAAATAACTGGCTAAGAGCATGGACCATGCTCAGTGTAGGGTTCCATAGCCGTAACTATAAGGTAAAAAATAAGATGTAAAAAAAGTACAACAACAAAAGAGCGTATCTTCATAGCAATTACGTCCTTTTGTTGAGAAGCGCAGTTTATCGGCAATAACTCAAAAACGGTACATTCGATCTTGTTGAAAATAATTTTCGTTGAAAGTATTAATTAAGCGTTACCTTCGTGATTTTTTTCATATTTTTCGGACGCACGGTTTAGAAAATAGAGGGGGGGGACACAATTTACACATCTTTCGGAGCGATTATTTCCAAATACATTCACTTAATTAAAAACATTACTTAGGAACCTTATAGTGTTTTTTAAAGAGCTGTCGAACTATGTGCCAAAAGTTGATATTTGCTGAAAAAAAAAATTACTGTCTTTAACATGTATGGAGTGCCCCTAAAAATATTTTTCTACTCCTGTACTGTTATCTGTCTTTTACTTGGTCACGAACACTAATATAAGAACATGCATAATATGAGTTCAGAGAAGTCTATACTCTATTCCCCATAACAGCACTAGTGTCGTTATAGTCACTTTACGTTATTGCTAGCATCCACAGACTTCTAAATCTAGGTTAAACTTAGGTCAAGGATTAAGCGCTCAATTCTAACTTCACGATAAAAATTCACAACTACCAACTTAACAAACAATTAAATTCCTACGATTCATAAGAAAAACAAAACTTTCCGAAGTAAATTAATTGATGCCAACATAAAAAAAAGTATTTTAATTATCGTCACATCGTGTCACCAGCCATATCAAAAAAAAGTTTACCATAGACACAACTGTCATGCCGGCCGGCTGTACACACGCGGAGAGACCGGACGAGACACGCATGACGTCCATGTATTTTATATTTTAACTTAGTCGTAGAAAAAGTATTGTATGCAACGTTGTATAATTAAGTCAAAAAACGCTCATTGCGTCTCTATTTGCGATACTCGCCGCATTCGCGGCTCGTATCGCAACTCACGCAATTCGCATTTTTTGAACCTTCTTATACAACTGTTGCATAAAATACTATTATTTTAATTATTTATATACCAAACTAAGTTGCGGCTCATAAAAGACACCTATTCCAAATTTCATCAATATCCATCATGTAGTTTTTGAGTAAAATGCCTGTGACATACGGACAGACAGACAGACAGACAGACAGACAGACGTCGGACATGACGAAACTATAAGGGTTCCGTTTTTGCCATTTTGGCTACGGAACCCTAAAAACGCCGGATATCCAACCCCGGATAAATAAAACTTCATTTTTATCAAATAGAGAGTAAAAAGACACGGGGGGGCATAGAACTCGATTTCCACCGACTTGCCTATTATTTAACCGTGGAGGAATATATTTTATAGTTAATAAAGAATCTTCCATGGGATAGTTGATTCTGCCGCCTTGTATATTTGGGTAGTTTTTCAAAAAGGATGTCATAGTTAGGGCTTAAAAAAGAGATATCCGTATTTAAGGAATTAATTTAACAAAAAGTTAATTTTGTTCCTTTGTGTAACTATAGTTACCATTTAATTTGTTTGGATAACTTTCGTTACACAAAGGAACAAGATGCTATACAGGGGGCGCTATCGCTTTTGAAAATAAAAACTTAAATCACAGTACAAATAAATGTCTACATGATTAATTCGATTGTAACATCATTAAAATAGCAATATAGTTAATTAGTCTTAACAAAATAGAAATGTTGTTTCCGACCTGCTCACATGATTTAATTTAAGTACTCAAACCAACCACACATCGACAATAGGACAGGAACATCATTACCAATGTCGACTAGCTTAATTAGTACTATTGCACAAACAGCAATGTGGTTGTTTTTTTTGTCGTGGGGGCGCTGAAAGTTTTTACCATGCCTAAGTGGGCGGCAAGTCAAAAAAGTTTGGGAACCTATGGATTAACCCTTAACTACGGACACCTTTTGAAAACGACCCATTAACCTTGTTAATTTGTGTAACGAAACTTGACTATAAAAATTAATTGGTAAATTTCGTTACACAAATGAACAAGATTAACATTTTGTTAAATATATCCCTTAACTACGAACATATTTTTTTGCGAATGGCCCATTTATGCGATTTAGAAACTTCGATAATGCAATAGAACATGTCAAAATTAAGAGTAATAGCCTTCCACAGCTATAAATATCTATCTATTAGTTATTGGTTCATAATATTTCTTTGAGATACACACTAGATTTTTCCAAAGAAGAGACGCTCAAAAATCGCTAGTGTGATGGGTCTCTTATTTGTACGCGTTCACGTCCAGTATATCAATGACTAAGCGAAAAATCAGGTCCCAAACAACATTAGACACCTTTATTAAAACAACGCGTCCGGTAAACGTTAATTTCGGTAATGGACAGCTCAGCTACCATCGAAACTGTATCTCCCTGGCTATGCATTTACAAACTGGACTTAAATGCATGGGATTAAAGTTTAAAGTCCATTGAACACAGATGTTTGATATGACGTATACGGGATATGAGGATAATGTGATAGACAGTTCCATTAGTGGGACGATTATATCAACGCTGTGATGGGTAAACGAGCTTTGATTACGCAGACAATTAGGGAACTGTTTGAGGCACTGGTTTGGACGCGGTTCAAACGGCCATTTATCCTTTTGCTGTTTCCTCATTAAGGGGAGGAAGTGGGCAACAAAACGCTCAAAGCGATTCAAGAGTTCTGAGCAAAGCTCTATGCGAGTTACGAATTGTGGACAAGATGCTTTGAGCAGATTACGAATCATGGACAAGACACGTAACGATTTGAGAGTTATGACGTTAAAGTCATAACTACACATTTTACACATAATTGTAAAACGATACTGTTTTATAGGGAAAGAAATTCAATAAATGCCTATAATAAAAGGATAAACTGAAAAACTCCGAGCGAATCGTGACGAGCAACAATGTTCAGAGCGATCTACGAGTTATGAGGAAGGCGCTATTGCGCGAGTGAGCAAAACTCGCTGGCTTTTAATATGCTCCTGATATGTCGTAAGCGACTTTTTCTGCCCGCTACGCGAAGAGAAAATCCCACTTCCTGGCCAGGAGAAGACGTGAATTTGTGTACAACCACGGGCGGTACACATACTGAATATAATGAATTAACATAAATATAATGAATAACACTTGTTACAATGTAGTTTAGTTGTAGATACTAACTACACAGTAGATTATACAGTAAAATCTCAGTCGAGTAACCTAGAACTGCCAGGAACTCGAAACTTTCCTCAATTTGACTCTCAAATGGAGCTGCATATTGACGGAAACTAATGGAAGATTTACAACCACGACACTAGCATAGCCGGCACGACAATTCACACGGCAAATTACATTCATGTTTAACTTTAAGAACCTAGATAAAGCTGGAGTGACTTTATCTAGGTTCTTAAAGTTAAACATGAACGTAATTTGCCGTGTTAATTCAAACATTCGCCGTTTAGGAGCGCGCGATAGGTCGAAGCGTAGACAGTTCGATCCGTACTCAAGCATTCTTACGCATTCTTAAAACTTTGCTTGTAGTGCGTTCGTACACGGCGCGCACACATACAAGCGCGCGTGTGCCTTTTGTAGGAAGATAAATTACTGCATGCATAGACACCTTTGGCCCACAAGCCCTCCGGCATACGGTTGACGTGTCCAGCCCAGTCCCACTTCAGCTGGGTGACTATTTGAGCTACGTCAGCTATTTGAGTCTAGGAGTGGAGTCTAATCAAATAAATTATTTTGCAACGCTTTTTCTGGCACTTTTACAAGCCTGAATACATCAGCACTTCGGAAAGTGACACCTGAAAAGAAACGCTGCAAGAAACAGTACTGCTAGTGCTAGGTATATTCATTTCATATGCAGCAATATAATTTACTGTTACCCATCAGTTGGGCAACCCAGTAATGCCAGGAGCTGTTTGAAACTTTCCCTAATTTGACTCGCAAATGCCCGCGTATTCGGGATAACTAATGTGATTTACGATCACAGGCGACATAAGCACAGCAACTTGCACGGCAAGTAACATTTATATGATTCTGACTTGTACTCGCATCAGATCAGCTTTCAGCTAATGAGCCAGCTGGAAAGATGTGTAATAGAAGCCAACTGAAATGCGTGGAGAGGGCAACGGCAAAGACAGATTAGTAGTCAAACTTCGGCCGTTCAGGAGCTCGTGATACGAATGTAAGGTCGAGGCGCAAACAGTGCGATCCAAGTGTGAGGGCAAACACACGCATACGCATTCGTAAAACTTTGCTTGTAGTGCGTTCATTCACGGCGCGCACACATACAAGCCGCACGATGTATCTTATGTAGGAAGAAAAAATAAATTACTGCTATTTTAACAGTAAAATAGCAGTAATTTATTTTTTCTTCCTGGTACAGCGAAGGACTAGTCACCGTTGCCACAGGGCAACGGTGACTAGTCCTTCGCTGTACCTAACCACGCACCTCACGTTTACATCATCATCATCAGCCAAAAGACGTCCACTGCTGGACACAGGCACCCAAGAAACGCCACAATGAGCGGTCATGTGCGGCCTGCATCCATCGGACTCCAGAACCTTAACCAAGTCATCAAACCATCTTTTAGAGGGCCTATCCGCGCTGCGTCTTTCGGTGCGTGGTCTCTAGTTGTCCGCTAGTAATAGGCGAGTAGTTGTGCTAGTAGACGTGCAAGTTCCAGTGACAGCGATAGTTCGGACAAGTGGGCGCGGGTGGGCGTTGTTTATGCGACGCGTTTACCCTAACGGCCCGATAGTATTGAGTTATTGGCGGCACAGTTACTGGATGCCTCGGATAGTTAGGCGGATCTCACACTGCAGCGCGAATCGCGGCGACACGCGACTCAGCGATTTTCAACTTTGTATGTAGAATCATCGATTTGTATAGAAAAATCGCGGGGTAGCGCACACTGGCGCGTAAATCGTGGCGACTCGCAACTACTATGCGCAGCTACACGGAAAAAATCGCGGCGACGGGCGATTTCAGTGTGTTCTTCGCCTTAGGTCGCGTTTCCACCAGAGCCGTGCGAGGTAGCGGAGCGGTGGGCGAGGAAAAAATCCACGAGGCTGTGGTTTTTTTTACAAGTTTTTATTTAGTTTCACCTACAGACTCGTCTTTCCCAGTGGGCACTTTGGGTTTGGGCACTGGGGTGTGCTTTGGGCCCCGCGATCGATAGGGGTACGGATGTAACAAAATAGTGTTCTGTCAAAGTCATAGGGGCCCCATTATCCTAATATGCCCAGGGCCTCCAATAGGTTAAAGACAGCCCTGTTCACCTGTCCTGGTGTTTGTGTGTCTGTAATCAAATCTTGCACGTTAAATTTGACCCACTTACCGGTTTCCGATTGAGCTGAAATTTAACGAGGATATGTAAAACGGATGACAATTCAATATTATTATGACTTGAAGCTGATCTGATGATGGAGCCGGATGGTAGCCATAGGATCATCTAAATTATATAAGACAAATTCACCGTGTTTGGGCTCTTTTGATTAGTTTTGACAAGCAATTTGCGATTATACAAAAAAATACAGTCGGGATAAAAGCTTGCCTCAAAAACTATTTTTTGACTGGAACCTATTTCCTGGCACACCGCTCCGCTACTAATTCACACTGCTCTTGTGGAAACGCAGCCTTAAACGCGTGTCTATCACATTAGGGCAATTCACTACTACGTTGCCAATCTCGTCTCGAATGTAATTTAACCGTGAACTAGTAACAGTTCGTAATCGCGAATCAAAATATCGATACCTTTAGACTCAAAGGGCGTAAACGCCAATAGAACCTACGGCGTTTACGCCCTTTGAGTCTAAAAGTATCGATATGCCGAATATGCCGATGCGCTCGTCGCTTCGACTTTGATGGACCAGCGCAACGGGACCTCGGATTACGAACTGTTGTTACTATTTTGCGGGTCAAATTATACTAGCGACAGTATTCACAGCGAAGATATGAATTAGCCTACAGTAGGCAGAGATGGGCATTATTCGAATATTTTTTTATCCGAATACATAATTATTAAAAAAAACATAATTCACGATTGTTTATTCGCGAATGATTTATTCACAAATCGCTGATTCGAATAAGAATAACCATTCGATAATTTTATTTGTTAGGCTGTAATAATTAATAAATAATTAATAATTAAGTCGTGTTCTTTAAAACATAATAAGTTATTATGTTTTAAAGAACACGACTTAATTTCCGTTTTCAAGATGGTTTTCCTTCGCATTGCATCACGAATAAATAAAGCACGATCATTCGTATCTAAAAGTAAACGACATGATATAGCTGTACTTACGACTCAAACAATTTCTCAATTGTGATAGCGCTAGGTCGGGCAAGTGGGCGTTTATTTATGCTCCGAGCGGTTCGCCTATGAACGCGTTTACCCTAATAGCTCCGATAGTATTGACTTATGGGTGGTACAGTTACTGGATGCCACGGATAGTTAACAACAGTGTATGCTTGAAATCAGTATGTACACTCACAGACACTAAAATATGTGATGAAAGGGCCACGGAAGTATTTGATACTAATTGGCATCGGTAACAAAAAACAATTTTTAAACATTTTACTTTTTTTAAATAGGCTAATTTTTTAGTATCGAAACAGTTGATAAACATAACCTACTTCAAAGATTGAATTTACGACACTAGCAAATTCGCGAAATAGTAAACAATACTGAAAAATCCCTATACATGAGCATATATATATATAACTGCTGCTCAAAGGTTAACTGGAAGAGATCCATTAAAGGGATAAATTCGTCTTTGTACATATTATCTTTATTTTCAAACCCTGTACTGTACTTTGTCTTATTTTGTGCAATGAGGGTATTTAGAAATCAGAAATCCACCAGCTGGCAGCAGGGTGGCGAAAGGTCTATTTGGCAGTAGATGTCAAAAAGACCTTTCGCCACCCTGCTGCCAGCTGGTGGGTTTATGATTTCTAAACACCCTCATTAATTCAATTCAATTCAATCTCTTTATTTCAGACGAACGTCGATAGTGTTAGTTACAATTTTTGAACTTATCCTATGTTAGAATAACTGACAAACAAAAAAATAAGTGTTTACATATAGTATACATATAATATTTGAGGAGTGCCGTCATCAGAATAGGGAATATGCATGATATTTTTCATTTACTTTAATAAAAGCTCATTCGTATGAGAAACAGTAGGAAAAAAATATTTTTCAAATAACTATAAAAACAACCAAGATATAAGAGAACAAAGATTTATCTCTATCTCTTTCTAGCAAAACAGAATATAGTATGGAGATTGTATGCCGGCCGTGTACTATGACGTCATAGTCCATATCGGATCTCTCTGTCTAATCGCTGTCTGATTAGTGCTTTAAAATGTTTATATCTTCCGTATTTCTCGGCCGAATTTAATTTTAACTTTATGTCATCTTTTTTACGGTATTTTCAGATTTTGTTAAGAAATGTGTTAAAAAAAATTCATGCATATTCCCTATTGAATTTTGAAAACAATGGGGCTAACCAGACGAGGCGAGAGTAAACAGTTTAGGCTGCGGCCCGGACGTCACCGTACAGCAGAGCGGGCAGCGGGGCGGGAAGCGATGTCCATGCAATGCAAGCACGCAACGCTGGATTTACACTAGGGTCACGAAGCTAGTGCCCAGAGCGGCAAACTTCCAGGGGCGGTAAAATTCAGAGCTTTTTTTATCATCCTTTTAGAGTAGAATATGGCTAATGAGGCAGCATTTTTGAAGTCCCCAGAGCGACACTAAGGGAAAATCCGACCCCGCAAGCATAACCCTACTTGTATTATATTTTTATCACTGTTACTGTAAAAACTGTATACTTTGTGGTGGGGCTAATAAATACTTTTTTTTTACTTTTTTGTATGTATGCAAATGCATATGACTCGCGGCCCCGCCGCACGCTGGCGTCCAGTCCACGGCCTTATGGATTCGGACCACAAACGAGTGGGCATCAGCTGAGCGGTCTATTTCCGTCGGGCGAATGCCCCCGGCCTTGCCGAATGCCGGCCTTGGCCATTGACACTATGGACGTCCGATGTGGATCCCGTATCAACGGATAACTGGAAGGCCTTTTTTATTCCAGACTAGCGTTATAGAAAACACTATTATGGCAAAGTATAAAGACGAATAAGTAGTCCAACTTCGGCCGTTTAGGGGCGCGCGACACGTTTTCACACGGACACGCAATAGCACGTTTGTGTGAGTGCGATTCATACTGGAGCATTCTTACGCATTCTTAAATCTTTGCTAGTAGTACGTTCGTATTCGTACAAGGCGCGCACACATTCAAGCGCGCGATATAACCTTTTGTAGGGAGGGAGATAAATTGCTGCTATTATACTGTGATTATGGTCTACTAATGTATCGACGAAATATTTGTGGTATATAACCAGTTCCCAATACATTTTTCGCCTTATTTTATTTGGACTAAAAATCACATGGCATAACAACAATTCGCACTTTTACGTTTTCGCAAATCGCGTTTTAGCAAATTGTTATTTGGTAAGTTATTACTTGACAATGTTTTATAGTGTCTTTTATCAATTATCATATTGACATAACTTGCACACATGCAATATGATTATAATATTGATAATTGAGTTACCATGACAATAATACATTATGATTATTTCAACTAGGTTGAGGGTATGATGATGAAGCTGGAGCCAATGGAACAGCTGATGAAAGAAAAAACTTTCTAATTTATATTGAGGTTGTTCACTTGTTGTTTGATCTGCCAGCCGTCTCATATTCTCGTCGATTCATTGTATTTCTTACGTAACCTTTGATGCCAGTCACTTGCGCGTACGCAAGCACAAAAAAGGTGGGCAAATGGGTCCAGCAGGGGTACTGTACTCACCGTAACAATGACAGGAAACCCGCGCTGTCACGACACGACACTGCAACAAGAAACGTACAAGTTATACATTGCGCGTGCGCATTGTACGTATTGTTGCGTAATACGCGAACTTGACTCTACGGACTTGACCTTTTGGGGTTATCAGACTAAGTAACAAAATTATTACTACATATATGAAAGAAACATGATGTTTCTTTATTAGTTTTTTAATGCGGGTAAATTACACCACATTTTTATTACATATATAGAAGAGATACAAGAAATAAAGTAGGTACATAGAAAAATTAAATGGCGCTCACCTATGAGCTATGGTCCAGAATCCAGATCAGACCAGGAATCGAACCCGGTACCTCTGGATTATCTGGCCCAGCGTCTTTACCCTTCGATCGCCGGAGCACCCAGCAAATGCCTTCAATTTTGCCATCTACTTTGACTTCTATGTCATTCTGGTTTAATACATTTTTAACCTAATTCGTCATATGTAAATATAACCAGAATGATACAGAATTCAAAGTAGATGACAAAAATGTAGCATCGATGGAGTCAACGATGGAACGACCGTACGCAGAAGATGCCTCCGCACATGCACACCCTATGGTCGTAAAATTACCCGGCCTAGAGCGTTCGTACAATGACGATCTTTAATTTGTGACCCATTTCCTAGAAATGTTCATTGGACTTATTAACCTGTAAACAATTCACAGTTGACGCATAAGGTAGGTATACATTTTGCTGTATGACTTGTGTGAGATTCGACTTTAGGTGGGTCACACACATTGTCATGTTGTGGTTTATTGTATTTTCTTTAGGGCCTTATCCAAAACCAGTCGCGGCGAACTCGAGCGACATTTGCCCTTCGGCCGTCATCGCAACCATGTTTCGCAACCAGTTGCAAAAGAAGATTTTTCCTCCTTAGTTGGAAACTAGTTGCGTTAGCCGAATATTTTGTCTTAATACGCAACCAGTTGCGAAGATGTTATCCATTTTCTATCATGGCAACTAAGTTTCGCAACCAGTTGCCAAACATATTTTTCTTTTTTGGCTACGCAACGAAGAAGTTATGTGATAGATAAAGTAGATAAGGTATAAAAACTTTTTCAACCTTGAGAAATCCATGTTTTATTTTAGAAAGCTTATCGCAACTAGTTTGACTTTTTATTGTGACACTACTTAATAGGACAAACCAAATCGTTGGATCGTGACGATCAAAAAGGTTACCAAAAGTTTCTGACAATGTTCTAATGTGCCAGAGAGATGTTCCTTGCATGATTATTTTATAAGCATTTTATTCAGTCTGGTTGCGTATTAAGAAAGAAAAACATTTTGTCGCAACTATACTGTTAAAAATATTCTTAGTTGGCAACTGGTTGCGTATTAAGACAAAATATTCGGCTAACGCAACTAGTTGCCAACAAAGGAGGAAAATTCTTCCTTTGCAACTAGTTGCGAAACATGGTTGCGATGGCGGCCGAAGGGGACATTTGTATGGAACTTCACTTCTAACTCGCTCGCAGCTCGCGCGCAAATCTATAAAACAAAACTAAATATGATAAGACTCTTAGTCGTTTAAATAGATTGGCATGACAGATTAGATTTAGAATTGTGGGAGTGATGTTAAAACATTCACACAAACAGTTATTTTATTCGGATAATTTTCGTCTAGCATTTAGATCTCGTGTAAATTTAGCCTCTGCCGGGCCGAGACCCGTGTAAGAATATGTTAAGAGGAAACAGGAGGGCAGTTTTTCCATACTAACGTAGTCCCCTGTTTCCTCCCTGGATAATGCCAGTAGAGCAATCATTTTTTGTCCAAAAATACATGGCTACTATTGATATGTTCCTATGTTTTCCTTTTTACGATAAATTGATTCTCAAAAGAGATATTAACCTTCAAAAACCTAAAAAAATGCCAGATTTTCCGTTGTGTTCACCCATCCAGAAAACAAATTTGACTAGATTATTAAAAAAAGGAAAACATAGGAACACGGCCAAAGCCTTTCTTTAATGTTTAATGTAAAAATTAGTTAAATAGGTTAAGTTTTGGGGAAGAAATCAGGGGACTACGAAACTTTGTTTTCATGAAATTTTAAAAGGTATTTTCGGTCCAAGCTGCAGTTGTCTCTATCGCGCTCTGCGGGTGAGAGGCGGGCAGTGCGGGATAGCGACACATTTTACAAATACCTAATTTTCAATTCTCTCGACCTTACTGTTTCCTCTTAAAGATCGCGATTGTATCTTAACTGACCGCTGCAGAACACTGCATAATAGCCGCTGCAAGTTTAATGCACCGCATCGATTGCGCATCGATTGCGGTGGGCCTCACCCGGAGGAGGGCTATTGGAGACACTTTCATACTGGATTACACCCCTCCCCTTTATGTAAGCAAATTTAAGATTTCCGAGTCCCCTACTTACAAGGGACTACGGCACATTCCCTCTCATCAATGACTTCTGAATATTGGCCCTGAAATCGTCCATATAGCACAAACCTTATAAACGGTATTTTACTAAAAGATATATTAACCTAATAAGACCAGATTGTCAAAATATGCATTTAAAATGTAATGGTAAATTTAAATTGAAAGGGATACTAGGATACTAGGGTGACGGAACCAGTAATGGACCGGAACCAATTATGGTCATTTTTTTCCCGTAAAACCCCCATTTGACCATAGTTATGCAGAACGCGACTAGAGGCAAGTTTCGTATACTTGGATTATACACGGCGGATTCTAATCGGTAATCAGGAGTAGACAAATATTAATATCTAGCTAAAATCAAACTTAATAGGCGAGGTTTCACACAAATACCTCACTGTTTAATTAATTAAACACAATTAAAACTAATAACCACTGGATACATGGTCACCTACATTAATTATTGAAGTAAAATCACGTGATCACGATACGTCAAGTGCCATCGCTTTCGCGGAAAATTTGACAGATCTTAAGTAAATAAACTTTTCTACGAGTATGAGTAGTTAGGGCGTGATAGATAACGAATTAAAATTGATAAAATGGCCGAAAATGAAAAGAATGCAATTCCGACGATTTAAGTAGCCGCCACACGAAGGACTGACTTACATGAAACCTTCTCGCTGCTTGCCTATTGCTCCTACGAGGATCCCGAGCAAAGTATCTTAAAATGCGTCGATCCAGATCGTCAGGACGACGTCGAGGCCGGCCGGGTGCTTGAGCGTGGTTTGGCACTGTGAATTGTCCGAAGTCACAGAGGTTTTAGTTCATGCGGTTTATCAAACTGTGCGTGAGAATTGGTACGTTTGGATGAATTTCGTGTAATAATTCTTGAGTTCATCTTCAGCTGTTTGGTTTGTATTGATAAACGTACCTACAATATTGTACCGGTCGATATTTTGAGCACAAATATGGTCGAGGCATGTTTTTTTAATTACTAATTTACTTTTCTCATTCAATATTTGCGACTTCTATGACTTTGTTTGCATACATGACAGTGACAAGTTATTTTATTACTCATAAATTAGCATTGTCATTAATTTTTTAAAGAGGTTGTAATCTCACAGATACATATTAGTAGGGTGACAAGGAATTTAGGATAAAACTGATTTCGAAATAAAAATTACCACAGAAAATAAAATTGTTTAGATGTAACTAATTACGACATCAACGTGACCGCTATCAATTACTGAGTTAGAAAAACTGGTACCTGATTACCGATTAGATGCCATCGTGTATACTTTATGCTTAACTGCTTAAGGTATATAATCCAAGTATACGGAACTTGCATCTGGTGTCTTTCTGCATAACTATGGTAATTTTAAGTAACTGATACTAAATGTTTAAACTATCCACACTGCTCAGATAACTGATGGTCAGAACTGGTAAAGTCCATGGATAGTCGGTTATAATTATAAGCCATTAAATGTTTGCTGTCCATTAACGGGTTATAGGTACTACTGTGCTTAACGTGTCCATGATTGGTGCCGTCACCCTACAACTGAAAGAAAAATAGATGTACATAATTAGAAACTTGAAACTACAAATCCACTTATAATCTGTACCTTTAGGTATTTTATGCCACACCTGGCCATAAAGTGTCGACATAAAATAATGTACACAACACGGGAGGCCATTTCTCCAAAAATATGTCTGCGACTCATTCATCTGTCTCCATACATTTAGTATGAAAAAGGGCCAGATGAATGAGGTGACCGCAGACATATTTCTGGAGAAATGCCCCGGGAGGTAATAAAGAAAGCCCTCGATCGCATATTTACGTCCTTAGCTTGCAGCTCGGGACGCAAACTTCTGCGATCTCGGCCTTTCTTTATTTTACCACCCTAGTTGTGTAATGTACTATAAGAAAAGGTAAACAAAGAACCACGTGACTCGGGCTGTTCAGCCAATCAAAGATAATGTTTTGTATCTGTGGTACAATACCATTGGGTGATCGGTTAGTTTTCTGTTAACCTTTTTAAATGCCATAATAAAGAATTCCGATAAAATAAAAAATAAACATATTTAAAGGTAATACACGTTTCGACACACTCTAAAAGAAAAGCGATATCGTCTATAAAGACGTTTTATTTCTGGTTGTGAGTACTATGACCTCTGACATACTTAAACCCACGTAGGTGTAAGATGGGAGATAGATAATAGATGTTTTGTAGCGTTGACATAATATCGCCGCCCATACACAAAAGGAGTAAGTCTAGTATGCACTTACGTCATTCTGCTGTGGGAATAGTCGGCACAATGAATGGTCAGATAGATGCAAAAGTGAACCAAAGTCAATAATATCTTATTCTGCAAAAATGTACTGAAGGAGAGACAAATATAAAAACAGCACAAATTAAACTAAAACTAGATGAAAATTAAATATACTATAAACTAAAACTAAAATAAATCTAAAAATGGCCCCTGCGGCATGGTACCTAAGATGCTGGCAGGAAATAAATTAGTAACAGTTAAAGATGTTAAGAAAGTGTTTGGATAAGTATGTGTTGTTTGCTCTTTTATTCCACTACTTACATGTATCTATCTGTGTCCTTGAGTGTGTAAAACTCTTACAAATCAGTTGATTTTGTAGTCTGAATTAAACATATTTCAAATTCTCTTAAGTACTTATTATAGCCATAGGCGCTTAATACAAATAACTGGGCATTTCTCCAGCGATTTCAGTGGCATCATTAATGTAGAAGTCCTGGGAGATTTGCATGATATTTTGAGATATGTGGTAGACGTCGAGGTTGTCTTCTCAAAAATATCGCGTAAATACATTTCCCAAGACATCGACATGAATGATGTTGATGCCATCAAAATCAATACCACTTAAATCACCGGAGAAATAAATAAATAAATATTAGGGGACAATCTTAGACAAATCAACCTAGTCCCAAACTAAGCAATGCTTGTACTATGGGTACTAGACGACGATATACAACTTATCTATGGGCCTTTGATGCCTGAAATAAATGATTATTATTATTATATACATAAATCCATACATAAATAAATAGAAAACGTCCATGACTCAGGAACAAATATTCGTGTTCATCGCACAAATATTGGCCATTTGATCCTGGTAGAATTTGAAAAATGCCCTTTAATAGTCAGTTTATTACTAAGACCGTTGGTTCC
Organism: Eudemis profundana; assembly: GCA_947034925.1. Lineage (NCBI taxonomy): Eukaryota > Metazoa > Arthropoda > Insecta > Lepidoptera > Tortricidae > Eudemis > Eudemis profundana. Next base: position 17,953,777 of record OX344805.1, on the reverse strand, counting down.
CTTTTACATAGGTACCTATTAAGTATGTTACGTTTACCCTGCTTCTACATAGAGTATAGCACAGTGGAAACTATTTTGACTTAGGACTTTCTGTATACGCAAGGCAACGCTATTGTCCAGAACAATAATCTAGCAACCATTGTCCTCCCGATATAGTTATCTAAGTTCCCTTACATTTGGCGACAGTATTTGGCGTCTTGCACTCTATTTAGACACAATACCAACTATTCGGCGCTAGTGAATAACAATCCATGGTATAATTAACCTTACAGACCACCTCCACTAGGCGGAGCATGTTAGACGACTCGCGCTCACCACGCGTATGGTCGATTAATTACAGACATTACTAGTACAACGCGTGTTTCACATCATTTTTATCATTCTATATTTGAGATTTTCGTCGGATTGAACAAAAATATTCGTACACGTTGGTGCACACACAGGTCAGAAACATGGTCGCAACTGAACGAGTGGCCGGTCGCGTAATGTCAGTCAGTAATGGTTTAATCGACCATACGCGTGGTGAGCGCGAGTCGTTTAACATACTCCGATTAATTTGTGAATTGAACATTTGTTAAATGATTATTTAACATTCAATATATTTGCAAAGTGTTACATTGGCTGAATGTACATTTGTCAAATAATCATTTATATTTAATAAAATATTTAGGAATTATAATTGATGAGTGACTCTCGTTTAAACATCACGTAGAGGATTTGTGTAATAGATTACATAAGTTAATAATTGTTTTTAAAAAACTACGAGCGGTTGCAGACGCGCATCTTATGAAACAAATCTACTTTGCGTTATGTCAATCGGTGATTTCTTACTGCATAACTTCATGGGGTGGCTTGGCTAAAACTACATTACTAAACCTAGAAAGAGCACAAAGAGCGATTCTGAAGGTTTCTACGTTTCGTCCTTTCCTCTTCCCTACTAACCTGCTGTATAAATCATGTGAAGTCCTAACAGTTCGACAATTATTTATACTAAGCACCGTTTTAAAACAGCACGCTGCATTCATTGCCGTACAACACACAATTTACTAACAAAAGGCGTAGAAATATTGTTTGCTCGCTAAACCGGAAACATGCATTCTCTTCTAGATTTTTTATTTTCTTAGGTCCATTCCTATACAACAGGTTAAACGCGAAATTTGACATTTATCCGCTCAATTATGGTAAATTGAATGTAAACTCATGCTCCGTGAAGCCCTACAAAGCATGTCGTACGAAGATACAGAGAAGTTATTATTAGTCATAAAGTGATTCTTGTTTTAATTTTGTAACTTAGGTACTCGTAACTGTTTTTATTCTTTTTTTCTGTAGTCAATAAGCATACCAAATGCTACTAGTTATTAAATTTCAATAATGTACATTTAGATTTAGTAATTGTGAATATTTTAATAAATTATTTAGTCGTTTTTTCTGCCTGAAACACAGGACCCCCTGTTCAGGCACGTTTTATGCTTCGTATTTTCGTGTATTATAGTCTATATGTCATATTTTGTAATTATTCGTGAATAAATTATTATTATTATTTATAAATCTGTTAAATGATCATTTGTGAAATGTTTTTTGTGAAATGACGGTAAACCTTGAATGCTACCAAATCTTATCAGATACACCCTCGGTGTAATGTTGTATGACGAGCCTTGTGTATTCCGGAGCGGTAAAATATGCAAATCGGATTACGCACTTCCAATAACGAGCACGTCTATGCAAGTCAAGTGTGAACCTCACCCCTACCGTAGTCACAACAAACATAATAGCATTTTTTTAGAATAAGCCTCAAAAGAAAATGTCAAGTAATGCGGAGTACAACAAAAGGAACGCACGTGCCGTGGGCGCATTTTACCGACCTCCAGCATGAATTATAACAATGACTCACATTCACAATGGATAACACACCTTAAGTTATCACAGGTACGGTCTATTTTCCGATAAACAATGCTATCCAAAAAAGGACGCGTCGACGTAAAGTCAAAGTTCAAACTAGGACGCAACGTGTGCAAAGATTATAAATGTATTATGCAATTTCGGCTTCATGACTATAGATTTAGAGTTCAATTTTCAATGCGCGGGTTAAGGATTAGGGTGGGTTTTTTACGCGGTTGTGTCATATTCGGTCTACCATATTCAAAAGGTCGTATGTTCATAGGAAAGTCATTGCAGTTAGGTCTTGTTTGGTGGAATGTGCGGTATTGTTCCTGGCGAGTATTGTTTGGTCGGAAATGCACGTCTTGTTCTGGTTCTGTCGTTACTAGTGTTACCAGATAAGAAATTGAAAAGTACGTACAAAAGCCAGATTATCATTTAAAAAACCTGAAATTGTGTTCGGAGTTAGGCTTATTGGAATCAATTTCATTCACATGTTCAAGTTTCATTCAAGTGTTGATTGTTTGTGCAACTCATGGAAGTTTATTCTAAAAACCAGAAAGGGTAAAATATTGTTAACCGCGTTGTGTTGTGATTGTAATTTTTATGTTGATTGTAGCTTTTTTCAATAGCATAATCAAACAATATACTGTATCCCAATCTTGAGATTTTCAGAGTTTAGCCTCAATCCTATCATCATCATGAATTTAAGAGCTAGGCTCTTGCCGGTGGAGCAATTTCCATGTCTTTCTTTTTTAAGCCCTCTCTTTGACATCTTGGTACGACACGACGTTCACCTTTTCCTTAATTTGGTCCATGCGAGCTCTTCTTGGTCTTCCTCTCTTTCTCCTTCCTTCAACTTTTCCTTCTAGTATAGTCTTTGTCGTGTCGAAACAAGTGTCCAATCATTTTTCCACTTCGGTTTTCAATGGTTTTTAAAATACACCATGAACTCAAAAGTCCTAAAATTTCCGGACAAATCCTGTGATATGGTATCCCTCGATCGACCCTATACTTGATGTGATGGCTCACTTGCGTCCGCCGCGTGCCTGCAGCTTGCTGCAAAACGTGCAGTTTTTCAACGGCTTTTAGGTAAAGATTCAACCCAAAAATCCTTAAATCTCAGGACAAGTTCTGAGACATGGTAACCCAATTCGCTACTCGATGCGATGGCTCACTTGCGCCCGCCGCGTGCCTGCAGCTTGCTGCAAAAAGTGCAGTTTTTCGACGGCTTTTAGGCAAAGACCCGAGGTCAGGTAGCCACGGGTTGGGGATGAATCAACGATATGGTGATCGTTCTAAAAATAACGACATGTGTATATTTTTAAACAGTTTTACACTCGAGAGCAAATATTTCGGGTCATTAACATAAAATGTTTCGAACATTGGCAAGAATGGAACAAATAGATAGAAATTGACAGTGTGGTGTGTAATAGATATAGCCTTAGTTATACATAGCTCATACATATATATAATCCCAACCCATGTAATCATGCAGTAATAAATCATATCTACAATAGACTGGTTGTCTGTCACTTAACTCCGAACCTCTCACCCTTACAACAGTCAGCCATTTGATGAGTTAGTCACTTTTATTTATAAATAAAAAAGCTTAAAAGCTGTCCAGGCAAACTTCGTTCCACCGCAGTATTTTTTAGATTTTAAATAGTTAATAGTTTTTCTGTTATTCGGAGCAGAGACGAACCCAAAAAAGTAAAGACCATAAAAATCAGTCCACCCGTTCTCTGGTGGACTGATTTTTATGGTCTTAAAAATAGTCGGGTTAGTTAAATGGTGTAACTAACCCGACTATTTGATGTATATACAGACAGACTAATATATAATTTATAATAACTTGACAATTGACATGTGATAGGAGATGAAATTCTGAAAATGAGATTATAGCGCCAGGCCCTCTAAACAAATCAGTCCCTAGAGTCCAATTCGGAACGGATTTTTTTATAATTTCCGCAGCAGAAGTTCGAATGAACTCGAAAGGGAATTAAAAGATTTGCCGACAAACTCCCCTAATCATTGTCATTGTCACAGACAAAGTTGCGCGTAATCGACAAATTTTGTCCCCCAATCGGCCGACACCATCTATAATTTGTGGCTAATATTATAAAGGGCCTAAAAAGGGAACGTGCACAACCATTGACGTATATACTTTTGAAATCATCGTGCACAACGTAGGTGCTGCCAACTGGTGCCGCCAATCCGAATCTTGTACTCTATCATGCTGGGGCCACATTAACGGGAAACGAAAGCCACAACTTACTATACTTGACACTGACACACCTTTATAAGCAGTATAACATTTTTCAGGCCTGTTAAGTTTCCTTTACTGTCCGCATAGTGTCGATTTCACAGAAATATACCGAGGTACAAGGAAAAAGTGTATGTACCTCGCGTGCTAATAAAAAACCCCCGACCAAAAATAACAAACGACCTGATGACCTTGAAGACCTGAACCGATTTCCACCAAACATAACTAAGAACACTCTCAATTGATATACCTTTCAAACATAAAAAACCGCATTAAAATCGGATCATCCGTTTGGGAGCTACGATGCCACAAGGACATTTACACATTTACACACACAGACACGTCAAACTTATAACACCCCGTCGTTTTTGCGTCGGGGGTTAAGAAGTGGCGGCGGCCTACTTTGCACGTCTTTAAGCTTCAGTTGCTCTCCATATTATCATCAGATTTGAAAATCTGATAATAATATTATAATTAATTGTTCAAATAGTACCAAATGAAATGGAAAATTTATGTTTTCCATAACTAAGTCACACTTTTGGCGTCAAACGCCAAACGAAAAACGTTACACGGTTGGTTGCCATGCCATACAAATCGACGAACTATCTTGATATATTTCTGTGGTCGATTTAGTGTTTTATTGATATTTTTGCATCAGTTTGCAACAGAACTTTAAAACAGATATCCTAACTGAGCTAAAATTTTACATCCATATGTAGAATAGTAGAATATCATTAAGTATCATAACATAACAAAGCAATATTAAGTAATTGATTGATTAATTTTTTTATTTTATTTAAAGCAATATTAATACGACGTGAAGCTAATTTGATGATGGAATTATGTAAATTACATAAGAATAAGATAAACCCTCCGCGTTAACGCTCATTTGAGTGATTTTAACATGCAATTCGTGACAATATCTACAAAATAAAAGTACAGTCGGCAATAAAAAGCTTGTCTCAAATACGACATTTTTGACTGACGCTTATTAGTGATTTTAGCCTGCAAGCAGAGGGCAAAAACACATTTATTCTACTTTATATGAAAGAAACATTTTTGTCTCTTCATTGGTTTTCTAATGCGGGTAAATTACACCACATTTTATGTTACATATATAGATACAAGATCATAGATGGCGTTTAGATTAAGTCCTATTAAAACAGAATGATACGGAAGTCAAAGTAGATGGCAAAGTTGAGGGCGCTTAGTGGGTGCTACGGTGGACGAGTGGTTGAGTCGCTGGGCCGGAAATCCAGAGGTACCGGGTTCGATTCCCGGTCTGTACACAGGCAATGATATTTTATAAGTAGATAGGTTACAAGCACTCCAAAAGTGAAGCACTGAAACCACGATAAATGTATTGGTGCCCTTTTTGTAGTGGGTAGTCACTCGCGGGTCGGTCAACGAAACGCACGACGATGTCAAGGGTGAATATTTACAAGATTCACAAAAAAAATGCCGTCGTGTGTGATCAGAAAGTGCACCAATCATAGCAAAAAGTGCAACAAAGCGCAAGGGATCACATATCACCTGTAAGTACGCTGAAATAATTTAATTTTATCATTTTTATTATTTTATTTTTCAAATACGACGCCATCTTACTACCATAGAGGTCATTTGAATGAAAGAGACAAACTTACGTCTTTGACAATGAGAGTGACAAGGATAACCAACCTTCTGCGTGCTTAATCTGCGAGCGCCGAGCAGGCTCCGAGTCAATCCGAATCTAGCCGACGGTTACGTTTAAAAATTAATCGCGCAAGTAACAAAAAGCTAGCTGTCTCTTTTTTTTGCATTATTGTAACTATGCCATCTCTTTTATGCAATCTGTTAATATGTGTGAGTATGTACACCGTACAGTGAGGTACCAATGTGTGCTGCTGCTTTCTTGGAAGCATATTTCTCAGCTGGCGAGTATGCGTATAACGTATCTTCTTATAAAATATCATTGTACAATATACACAGGTGAGTGCCATTTAATTTTTCTGTGTACTTTGATTTCTTGTATCTATATACTCGTATGTAACATTTATTCTAGTTTAATTATAAAGAATCTCATCCAAAACCAGAATGCGCCCGTCTAAAACCGGTTTATCATCTCCAAATAAATGACTTGTTAATTTAATACGAATGTTGATTACTCGTAATATGTTGATACCCGGAGACCTTGACACCGTTGACTCCTCGTAACTCGAACTGATATTAATTACAATTATGGTGTAACATATGATTAGAACTTTTTAATGTAACACGTAAGTAATAATGAGAATTTTGTATGTATGTAAACATCATACCGAAACAGTACAAAGATCAATGGTTATATAGTGTATACAAAGGCGAACTTGTCCCTGTGAATTTTATATCACACCTATTGCTTGTGGCATTTTATTACAATACAGTACAGAACATAACAACAATTACAATGAAATTATGAACAAATAAAGATATTTACTAGTATTTTGATTTATATGCTGTTTAAAATCTGTGCCCGCTCACTCGTATGTTTATATTTTAACAAGAAAACCAGGAGGGTGTTAGGAGTATAGTACCTATTTTAGTTTGTAACCATATACTTTTTTGAATTCAAATATGGCACTGTATGTTTACCTCTAGCTGCCTATGTCTATACACTTATTAGCAAATTTTCGACGTTCTCTTTGCTTGGAGACCCTGACGCAAAAAGGAAATACTTAAGTTTGAAACCTATACTCGTATTTGTCATCCTGTTTGACCTGTGATACCATGGCGTTCAAACGCTCGAAGATAATTGAAAGGAATTTTATAAAATTAACAAAACATCGGGCATGTTTTTATTGTAATAACCACTACTTACCCAACTAACGACCGATTATATCTTATTCTACAGTTAGGGAATCATAATCACAAAACCTTCAATCTCAATACAGAAACCAAGTTCACAAGAATTAAAAAAAATCTAAACTCGTCGCCTCTTCATCACCTTTATTTCAATTCCCCAACACTAACAACGTAACATTTTTCAATCGAAACCGAATTTACATAAGAATCGGAAAGAATTTCTGGAGCGAGTTCAATGACCGACCTTATCTCGGACACCAACTTAATCTATCTATCCACGATCTACATCTGCCCAACCTCCAACAATTCCACTCGAAATTCAACCTAACTGCCATGTAAATAAGATCGATCTAAACAACCTATCCTGAGTATCCCAGCGTTCATCCTATTAAGCGATTTTGAGTTTAATGCTAAAGAAATAAACGTCGAGAATCCGTTCCATTTTTCAGGAATATTAAGGACAAGTTGAATTTCGCGACAAAGCTAGCGCCAATATTTGTCTAGATTAGGCAAGCTAAGAGTCGCAATGAAGAGGCTCGATTGTGCCTCGTTTGATAAAAGATTAACGGTAATCTCTCGATGACAATAATAATTTCCCATTTCAATTGGGTTAGGGCCTGGATAAATCGAAACTCGATTAAGAAAGACGGAATTGGACTCATGTAATTTGACAAATGAGGTATTACTGCAAGTGTGGTCTGAGGTTGGATGCATAAAGGCGGTCTCTAACCTTGGCCTTAAGCCAAAAAAAGTGCGATAGAGACAAAGTCATATGAATTATTGTTCGGTTATCTTACGACATGCCCTCTCTCCGTCATCCTTTTACTTAGCAATGAATGTGATCCAATCTTACACCTTATTTATGAAGCACCAAATTCTAAACTTGATGAAAATTTACCAAGGAAAATAAAAAAAACCTAGAAAAAAACTCCCCAGTTACTGCAATTTCCTCATCATTTCCCCAATCGGAATAAGAATATACTCATCTACATTCCGCCCCTCATAAGGAAAATGTATGTAGAATGTCGGAACACTAAAAAGTTGCAGAAATCCTCATCAAAATGAATGGAGAATCTTGGCGCAATAAAGAAGTTGCAGAAATCTTCATATAATTATTTGATGTCGTCTTAAACAATTTGCTATGACTAGATCACTAGGTATGGACTGTTTTGTTCGCATCAGAAAGTGATGCCAAGATTAGTATCCTAATAAGAAATTATAATATTTGTGCAAAAGCATATTAAAATTTAAAGTACGTTCCCAAATAGCACACAAGCCGAACAAGATAAGCCGATAAGTGCTTATGCAGCTCTTAAAGCGCAAACTGGACTTTTTTTTAGAAGTTTTTTGAGTTGACCTATGAGTCCTTCTTTCGCCACCCTCTTTCACTTTTGGATAGGAATCCTAACTAAGTCGGGGTTTACAAACCTGCAAGCAAGTTCGCTAGCCGCGACCACCGTGACTTTTCGCTGATCGCTGAAAGTGAGCAACGGACCAGCGGGATCGACTGAAACGGTTCAACCAGTCCTTGTGTAGAGTGTGTGACCGAGCTAGGCAAACTGAACATATAATGGCCGTATAAGATTATACAGCTTGCGTTCTACTTGGGTTACTAAGCACTGAAGGCTGGTATATTACATTAACAAAAACCCCTGACAGCCTGACTGATTTCTGACGTATCATCGGCGTAGGAGCATCTCAACCATAACTGTGCGATTTTGTATGCATTCTATCCCTTTCCATTAAATATAGTGCGAAAGTGACAAATGCTCTTTTGCGCGAGAAGCAAAGTCGCGGCCCGTTGTGCTAGCCCGGCTGGCATGTCTCTGGCTCTGAAAAGGTTAACTTTGAGGAGGTTCATTCCTTCTAATAAAACCCGGATATTAACCTCGAGAAGCAAGTCCTTCCTGACCCCATTCCTGTATCCATAATAACGAAAGAGCATAACTGCCTGAGAGTTTTCTCTAAGAGGCACCCTTTTAGGTAAGTAACAGAACATTACCCTGAAACAAGCCCAACGACCTCTCAAAAACAATAATGCAGGCTTTCAACTGAATTTATAACTAGGATTCATATGGTACTCTAATCAATAGGGCTGTAGATTCATAACTGTGATTAATAGATAGACTATAAAAAAACAAGAAATTTTGCACAAAAGTGCCTGCTGCCGATGCCGTGGGTAAGCACTAAGTTAAAAAAATCATCCTCTACCTTATTGGGCACAGATTTTATAATTATATTAGTAAGATGAAGGAGGCACAAGTTAACACAGCTCCAGTCCAGTACCCATTAAATAACGATTTATTCAATGGGTAATTCATACTTTTTCATACTTTTAGACATCCTGACACGAACGGTTTTCGTTGATTGGAGTACAGTTATATCCGAGCGAGCGAATAATGGCGGTTGGCCCCCAGCGGAACAGCTTCCCTGCAGGACGACCTAAAAATAAAACAGGCCGACAGGAGACGAGAACTATTGTCCCGAGCCTTTCTAGAACAGCTTAACTGCATACAACTCCAACGACGCATATGAGGTTTTTGATAACTCAGAAGTGGGCGACGGCGGGTTCGATTCGCTTTTTCAACTTCGAAAAGTACGCCGATTACCCCGGCATTTGTGAACCGATCTGGGGGATTTTTTTATTATGTAAGTAGAGGATACTGCCGCGAGGTTACCCCATGTAAATTTGGTTAAAATTTTATCAGATTAGAGAGAAACTTGGGATTGTGAAGTGTTGGTGGTCATCAATGTTTCATTTAGTAAATACGGATACATCGCAATAACAATTTTAATTTCTAAGCGTGAAAAAACAATGAAAAGACTGGCATGGAAAATATAACCATCTCCTATTACTGCAACGCGACGAGAAGGCGAATGGCATATCGCGTGACAACCGCAGTGGCTGCCAGTTGCGCTAGCCCTTCTGAATTTTTATGCGACATATGCCAATGTAACTGGCAGAATCCATAAATATGTGATATCAAACAAAGAAAAGAAGTTTTTATCAAAGTTCTGCGACTGTTCTACGAGCGAAGTTTCTCTTATTTATACCGTAGGATCCTAAAAATATTCTTTGCAATTTACGAACGAAAACCGTATCGTAAATCAAAACAGCCGTCATTACGTACGCTCAGCACCGGGAGAGCGCTCTCACGACCGACCAGACGGAGTAGACCTATCACAATAGCACAACCAACGTTAGACTGTAGCGACGCCATAGGTCATGCGTAACTGGCCGAGGCAGCGAGCTGGCCAGTTTAAAGAGAACTTTGACTTTCGGTGCGGATCTCCTGGTTGGTCTGATATAAAGGGAAGCGGGGCAGACAGGGAGGTCTGAATAATTTGGTGTGTGGAGCGAGTTCCGGGCGCGCGCTTAGCGCGCAGCCTCCGCAGTATCGAACGGGCGAGCCCAAACCGACCCACGTGCTCCATTCACCGGCACACCACCACGTGAGGACTATTCTAAAAATTCAAATAAATCCAATTTCGGGCGAGCCGAATCACATTAGTGTTGGCACATCGAACTACAAAATTGAATTGGCACCCAACGTGGGACTGGGTCGCCAACATAAGACAATCTTAAATGAAAAGCAAGTCGTTTGAAAAACCCAATACATTGGTTGGTAGTCTTAAATCACAGAAATTAGGACAACAAGACTTCCATCAAGTCAGTGAAAAATGCTAACAAATTTTGCAAAAGAAGATTAATTTCCTACGCCTATGCTCACTGGTGGTTGCGGTATGGAATTATAGTGTGGTTCATGTTTCGTTTAGCTTACTTTGACAACATGGCGCTTCGCCTCTAATATAGTCTATTGGGTTTTGTATAGATGCCTTTCACATTAAGTTCATAATTTAATAAAACACCACTAACAACGCGACACGCGACGTACATTCGCCAATCCCTGTGTTGCTTTAAACTTTAAACTAACCTGCCAATCAGAATACGCGCTTACATTGCATGCCACTTCGCCGAAATGTTCCTTTAGAAATATACGAATTCAACCATGCAATAATCGCAACTTCTGTAAGCACTTAGTCGAATACTACGTGCTTGCAACTTGTCCAAAATCCCGGTTGAAACTTCCTGAATCCAGGTATTGAATTAATTCATCCCAGCCTGCGTCTCCAGAAATATAAATCTGTCATAGCATTTACAAGGTTTCACAAGGGAACAAAATTATGTATTTACCACGGTGCATTCAAATCATTCAATCCAGAGCGAAATGAAGGCTTCTGCGATAGAATCTTGAGAGAAGCGGGGGATACAAGTCAAACACCGAAGATTAAAAACATATAGGTATATGGAGCTAATATATGCTACAAGGCAGTGGCGTGGCGTTGATGAAATCCTTGGGCAAGCCAGAGCAGCTTTGGCTTAAATTCCCTTAAGAGCCCTAGAATTAGTGCTGAACCGCCTAATATTAGGCAAGCCGATGGGAATCGAGTTTTATGGACGCCACGCCATTGCTACAAGGTAATCCGTATGTGAACTTTCTAAAAAATCAGTTACACAAAAAACATACTTATGTCCAAGAACAGAAAAGTAGCGCTTTGATCCCTCATGAGAGGGGAGAAAAGGGATTTTCCGAATAGGAAGTGTGAAAAATACATAAGAACTTCCGAAAGCTGACAAAACACGACGTAATTCGCTGTACATTCGCAATTTATTCGTTATCGCTGCCCGACACATATAAAGGGCGTGCACTTCACGAGATAACGTCCGGCAGACCAATCGGCAAATTGGTGCGATAGCAATTTTGTCGCTTGTAATTATCTCTAGCGACTGTTGCGGCAATTCATTCAGGTTATTGGATTGCAATATTTCATCAACTGCCCGTTGAATTTAACAAAGATATAAGGTTTTAAAAAAATCCCAGCGCAGCGTAGACATAGTAGACAAACGATATCGTGAAGGTAGCGGGGAGCCGGTGGATGCGGTCTGCTCTGAACCGTACTTTGTGGCGATCTATGGGGCAGGCCTATGTCCAACAGTGGACGTCCGTAGCTGATAGATAGATAGAGAAAAAAATCTCATTGTTCTCTGAGGGTCGTATCACGCGCGGTTGTACAAAATTGTTGCTAGCACAAAATTGTACTTTAGGGCTGTTACTAAAACTGCAAGGTTTTCCTATTGCTCAAACATCCTACATGGATAAACCCCCTTTAGGAGCATTCTACGTCCCTATTATTTTTTTATGTTATGTGTGAAATGAGCAGACAAGCCTCCAGATGGAATGTGGTCATCGCCACCCGTGGATATAAATATGCGAATGCGATACAACGCCATGTATTTTCGTCGCCGATACCACAAAGTCTAAAAACAAAAGTCTTTAACCAGTGCGTCTTACCTACAATGACCTATGGTGCCGAAACGTGGACACTGACGGTGGGGCTGGTCCACAAGCTAAAAGTTGCTCAGCGAGCTATGGAGAGGGCTATGCTTGGAGTCTCTCTGAGGGATAAAATCCGTAACGAAGTAATCCGTCAGAGAACCAAAGTTACCGACATAGTTAGTCGAGCAAGCAAGCTGAAGTGGCAGTGGGCTGACAACATCTCCCGCAGAACTGATTATCGCTGGAGCAAGAGAGTACTGCAGTGGAGACCGCGTACAGGTAAACGCAGTGTGGGACGCCCCCCGGCTAGATGGAGCGACGATCTGCGCAGGGCGGCTGACAGCAACTGGATGAGTATAGCTGATGATCGAGCAAAGTGGCGCGTCTTGGGAGAGGCCTACGTCCAGCAGTGGACTGCCGCAGGCTGATGATGATGATGATGATGATACCACAGCAGCGGCCATGTTGCGGAACTTTAACTAGTTTGAGAACCTTGTACGAGTATACATCGCCGACACTGTTGAAAAGGCGTGCAGACAGTGTGTACAGCGTTGGCTGTCCTAGTGTGAGGCTAAGGCAGGAAGCCTTCCAGACGATTAAAGATACAAACGCACTCAGTACAGTAACGCTGAAATACATCGAAAATTTCAACGTGACTGGTACCTAAGTCGGAGAATGGTGTGTTGTGCGTTAGCACGTCGTTGTCCTGGAGACAGAGACGTTTGTTTAAATCCGGCTTTGACAGTAAGTCACGTTTAATCTTTCAATGTATGTAAAACAAAGGTTCCGACGAACTGAGAATCTTTTCCTGATTCGATGTCGCTTAGTAAAAATTGTGGTGTTCTTTTTGTTGTGGTGTTGATTGTGTAAATTCTAAAGAATCAAAATATTTCCATTAAATATATTGGTTCGATCACAAGTTGTTGAATATCTCAAATGGGTTAGGATTAAATTCGGTCCGCTATTGACCGAGATTCGGTCTGTTAACATCCAATCTGCCCCGGTGTCAGCGCAGTTGCAATCAAATGTGTTTGATTGGATTACGCTGGACCAATTAGAGGGAACTTTAACACGGCCTGGACAGTGCACATGTCCGGAAAATATTGACAAAAAGATGCTGATGTGGAAAATCAAATGGTTTGGGACATTTTTTTAAATTTCCTTGCCAAATGTCTAATTGAAGGAAGCCTATTGCTGTCACTTTGTTGCCCTTCCGTGTACCATATCTAGGTTAATTACACCATTTATAACTCGAGAATGGGTGGACCGATTTTTATGGATTTTTTGGGTTTGTCTCTGCCCCGAATAACAGAATAACTATTAAAACATCTACCTACAAAATTAAAAATTCTGAGACGAACGAAATTCGCCGGGACAGTTATAGTTTGAATATAAAAACTGTATGCCGTCCGCAATATAATAACCGTCCCTAATTGAAAGAAAACACGTGACGTCACGTCATTACCTGATGTCACGTTATTGATATTTTCTTTCGTGGCAGTAAGTAACTTGGACGACATTATTTTTAATAATTAAATTCCCAATTTTAATTAATAATAAACAAACATATTTTCAATAGACAGCGCACATTTTTTTTAAATTAGCCGATTCTAAACTGTCTTATGGGACACCTTGAATGTAAGTTCTTCAGACTTGCAAAATGTTAAAAAGTAAACAAATAACGGAAATAGCTTCCGTCTGAGAGCGGCACTTTAAAATGTTTCGACCGTGAGCTTAAACTGCTCAAGCGTAAACTTTCGCAACTCCTAATACCAGGCTTTTGCTTAAAGTTCTCTTGTGCTCGCTACTCTTTCAGTTTGACTGAAATCGTGAAAGACTTGTTTATACGAACAACTAATTATATTGTTAACTATAGATATGGATAGCAAAAGGTTTAGACTGTATTTTATTGTTTAGAGTGGTAGGTCCACTGGTACTGTCTGGATTATTATATTTTTTTATGTTATAAGTGGCAAACGAGCAGACGAGCTGTCTGATGGAAAGCAGTCAACGTCGCCCATGGATATCTGCAACAACAGAGGTGTTACGTATACGTTGCCGATCTTTAAGAGCTCTGTTTACTCGTTTCTTGAAGTACCCCATGTCATAGCGCGCGGGGAACACCTCAGGTCGGAGTTCATTCCACATCCTGCCGCTTCTTGGCAAAAAAAAATTGCATTATCTTATAACTCTACATAGTAGGTATTACTTTTGCGGCCTTAAACTACTAACTACTGCCCTAAACAACTTTGAAAGAAATTGCAACCTTCTTGTAAAAATACTATTTGATTTTAAATGCCAAATGTTGTAGCCAATTATTTTAAAGACACTCAAATGAATGTCTAGCTGTGTGCGACTTCGCTTTTCGCGCGACAGAGCATGATCTGTCACATCCACCACAGTATACTTAATACATTAATTTTTCTTCCTACAAAAGGTACTTCGCGCGCTTGAATGTGTGCGCGCCGTATACGAACGCACTACAAGCAAAGAAATAAGAATTCATAAGAACGCTCCAGTAAGGATGGCACTCACACAGACGTGCTATCGCGCGTCTGTGTGAATACGTGTCGCTCGCTCGTAAACGGCCGAAGTTGGACAACTTATTCGTCTTTATAATTTGCATCCGCGCTCTTTTAAATGGAAAGGGAATGCACTAGAGAGAGGTACTAGATGATATTTTTTTGTTAGACTGCATGCGTATTCCACTGCTGGAAAAAGCCCCCTAGATTTCCACGACCGGCCAGAAGAGGATAGGGATCGGGATTCTCTTCTGGACAGTTATTACGTGATTCTTGAAGAATCAACATCATTCCTTCAAGAATTGCCTTATAAATGGCTATAAATATTCAGCAGATTTCGCCTCATTACAATGGCATTTAAGTTAATTTGGCCGGACGACATAAAAACCAAAAAAGCTATTTATTTTAAAGAGGCGGAATCTTCTGAAAATTCGCCCATATGTGTGAACAGAGGAATTGCGATTATTGAGGAACGCGTCTACGTCGTCCCGACATCTCCGTCTGGACCTGCCCCGTCTTGTGGCACCCCCTTGACAAAGTAAAAGCCATAGTTATATTTGCACACAGAACATGTGCACAACGCTAACGGTGGCAATACGACAATGACCGCCACTGTACCATGTTCTTTATCCATAGCTACTCATCTCTCCCTTAGCTGTAATCGTATAAAACATAAAATACCCTTGATAGCCTTTTAAGGTCTACTTAATCTAACAGAGGTCCGTTACTGCCCCTTAGAGATTTGATACTCGTACTGTCTTAAACGCAGATCTGTTACCGACGAAATCCTTCCAAAAGCGCTCCGAATTTTCTACTTTAGAACCGCCCACGTTAAACAATTTATTATTTAGTTTAAGCCGTAACTTAGTCAGCCCAAAATAGCCTGTCTAGACTTGTTAATGTTCCATTTATAGCGATTATGTAACCGTTATGTCATTTAACGCTACTATTTATTTTTTCCGACCATATGTCTGAGCTTTAAGGAAGGTCACATATCGGCATTTATGACATACGCTATCAAAGAATTTAACATAACGTTGCCGGTCGTATGTCAATTACGCAATGTCCCGAACACGGTAGTGCGATAAGCTGGTATTTAAATATTAAATCATTTTCATTTCGAAGAATCCCTTCTTAGTTTACCTTTGCGTTCACTAAAGGACATGTGTTTCAAATTTCTTCCCTCAATCTGCAGTGGCAGCAGTGGCAACCACCTACTGGAAGACGAAGCGTTCGCAGGCCTTCCATAAGATGGACCGACGATCTCGTGATAATCGCGGGAACCGCTGGATGCGAGCAGCGCAATGCCGACAGTATTGGAGATCCTTGGCGTCCAGCATGGCAGTGGACGTCTTTCGAGTGATATGATGGCGATGATGACCTGCAGCGGTACTTTACTCCCAAAACCGTTTTATAAGTCTATACGTACGAGTAAATAAACTTGAATCACCCAAAATCTATATTTTGTGCGATTCAAGTTTATTTACTCGTAGATAATTCAGGTTCATACATTTCTCTTGTAACAGAATTTTACTACTATCAATGACACGCTAAGTTTTCAATCAAACGTATTGTAATTCCTACCATTCTCATGGAGGGAGTTCGCGAACTTTGCACAGCGGAATCAGTAATGTCGTATAACAGCACAAGTTAAACATAACATTCGGCACGCGTGGAATAATGGAAACTTCCAGCCCGTTTCAGTTCTATTTCACGGGAATTTTGGAGTTAGTTACCGCCATAAGCTTCTTACAAATTGCGGTTGAATTTAAATTGAAAAACTTTATCACTGACATCTAGAGTGTGTTTAATAAAGCTTTCTAACTATATCACCTAATAATGGCAAGAAGAGTATTATCTGTCAGTAAGATTAGAAAAAAAAAGGTTCTCGAGTGGCGACCACGTACCGGAAGACGAAGTGTTAGCAGGCCTCCCACAAGGTGGACCGACGATCTGGTGAAAACCGCGGGAAGCCGCTGGATACACAAAGCCGACAATCGTGGAGATCCTTGGGGAAGGATCTATGTCCAGCAGTGGACGTCTTTTGGCTGAAATGATGAAGATTAGAAAAAAAAATACTATGGAGAGAGGGAAATGCTTCTAATTTACAACTTAATGTAGGTACGGTGTACATGCTCGGAGAATGTCTTACGGAACTAAGTATAGGAAACGTGCAGGAACAAATCGCAATGCGGTCGGAGCAATAAATCGACAAAAGAGACACTATGCGGACGGCAAAGAAAACTTATCAGATCCGAAAAAAAGACTGGTTATAAACGTCAATGTCAAGTATAGTAAGTTCGTGGCTACACTAACGTTAATCGTCCTTAATCGCGATAATGTAGTGTAGCCCAAGACCATTAAAACAAGAGGACTGTCATCCTCCATCCATACAAAAAGCTGTTACCCGAATTTACAACGCCATCTATGTATAAGCTTGGTAAAAGCATTATATTATTTACAATTATTCAACTTTGCAAACGTGACACAGTATTTAAATGTTAGAATTTATTTATTATTAGCTGTTTACGAACTAATTGTTACTATACTATGTTTCTTTGTTCAATTATAACATCGTTAAATGTTTAGTTTTTTAGCGCCATCTAGTTTTTGCCCGGAAATCCCCTAGCGGTCGGGTTACAATCCAAAGTATGGAGAATGACAGTCCTCTTGTTTTAATGGTCCTTGGTCACCTTGGTGTAGCCCCAGTATGGTAGAGTATAAGATTCGAATTGGCGGCACCAGTTGGCAGCACCATCATGCCCATGGTACTACAAAACCAGGTAAGCTTTTCGTGAAAACTGATGAGGTCATACGAACTATCTATACAGTCAGTGACTATGTCATGTCATAAGTATACTGAAGTTCATATCGTATACAATGGCATGATTACCGTGAGTTCACTCCCGGGAATAACATTCCTCGTCTTATTGTGCCATGACTGTGTTGTAACGATACGACAGCACCCAGATGTTGGAACAGTGGTGAGCTTTTACGGTAAATAGTAAATATAACGGAGAAGAAACGACAGACAACTGGATAACCTTTGTTTAATTTTATTTTCCTTTGTAGAAATGGAAACGTCCAACATTTTATCCAACTTCACTAGGTACGACTTTAATAAGCAAGTCGAACAAACAGAATCTATCAACTGTGAACGAATATTTTGAATGGAAATAAGTTCTTGAACAAAATCTGCAGTTCCGAACGCCGCGGATACCGATGCATCGGCCTGCATGAATGAAATATGAGAGGGGACGGACGCTGCATTAAGTTTAAAAGATGCACGTACGGTAAAAGATTTATTGGTATTCGATCTGAAATATACAGATATCCATACATTTGAACAGTATGTTTTGAGAATAAGTTGAGCAGACTTTTGCTTCGCTTAGGAAAGTGGAGCATTTTTTCGGGGCCTATGTCATTCTTCAACCCGTAATATTGCACCGCTCATCCGTTCCGAGAAAGCTCAAAGGTAACTAGAGCATTTAGGAAAGTTTTTACATCAATTAACGGATCCTTAATTAACTCCTATATTTTTGATGATTATTATGGGTTGATGTTTTGTTCATTCATTTGTAATCAGGGAAAATAATCCTCGATAGGAGCTTAATTATGAAAAATAATCAATAATAGTTACAGTTCTAATAGTTTTTCTTTATTAAAAATTAATAATAAAATAGTAAAGTTACCGACTTATACGACAATTAACGTGCCCATAAAATCTGATTGGTTTCAAATTTCATCTCAGCTGCAGTGGTTAGTTTGTGTTTAGTTGTACGTTGTCTGTCAGTCAGTAGGTACTTTAGACTACAGAACTATTTAAACAAAACCACTACATGTATAATTTAACTACCTATTTGTTTATAAATGGATGTGTAAATGGTTCTCTCGTAAATCATATTCTTATTCCGAGGAAAGGAATCGCTTTATCTTGCATTGTGCTTTCAAAAAACAAACATTCAAATAAATCTTGCAGGGCAGCGCTCCAGCGAGGAGTGAACCTAAAACCGATCAAGTGTGTGCTGGATTCACACGAAGGGTTTCGTACGTGTTTGTATCCATGTTAATGTACTCGGTAATATGTTTTAACTTGTTCATTATTTGCCAGTATTTGTGGAATCCTCACACTAGTCTCGCAAAGGACGTGTTTATTAATCAAGACAAATGCAATGTCAAATGTAAATAAAGTGAATCGAACATTTGTCCAAAAAGGTCCTAATACCGATATTTTCGTATAGTTCAATACTCGGATTCTTAAATTGCCCATACTAAAAATACCGCTATTAAAAGCTTTTGTTGACACCTTTTCTTATATTTTATTATGTTTTAGTTAGAAGAAGACCCTGTTTGGGTCACTGAGCCAATGAAGTAAGTAAGGATTATTTTCCAATGATAATCATTGTGTACTGAACCCTAAAAATCGCTGCATCCGGCCTTCTCGGACGTAGTTAATTTATTAGCAATTACCTTACCAGTCTAATGAGACAATGGCCGTTAACTAAACTGGATATGTTAATTAACTTTCTGTACCCATTTAGATACTTATTTCGATAGTTGATATGATACGCAGGCATATAGCCTCAAGCTCAGGTACTTACCAATTTTTAACGCCATGCCACTAGTTCAGTGCTTTAAAATTTCGATGTTAATAGAACTCAATATAATGTTGTTTTCGATTCCTTTCTAAACTTACCAATCTACCTACGTTTATAAACCGGTTTCGGAACTATTCTCACCATCCATCTCCATACAAATCCCATCACATTATATTTAGATCAAGTCCACTTCCGCAAACCCATCGTCGTCGATTTATTCCACAACTTTACAGCGCACGACATAAAGTTTAAATATCAAAACGTCGTGTCCACAAAGACAGCTGTCGAAAGAATCTATACCTTATACAGTAAACAATAAGGCACAATATAGGTCGGTAAGGTACGTAAACGGGATGGAATAAAATCCCAAATTGGCGACTCATTCCTCTGAGGATGACACGAATCAATTAATTTAATGAATTCGATGAAGCGAATCTTTTCCGAGTGGCCGCCGGTGGTTTTGGACCGCCATTAATAAATCTTTCTGGTTAATTTCATCTCGCTTTCTGTTTTAGGGATATAGATGGATTAGAAGAGCGCTTATTGTGCTGTAGTATAGTAGTACCTCTGCTATGGAAAGAGCTATGCTCGGAGTCTCTCTGAAGGACAAAATTCGGAACGAAGTGATCCGTCAGAGAACCAAGGGTTGTTATTCCCACCTGTTAACACCAAATTGATTTAGTGGTAATAGCTGGGATATATTTTTTCCATCTGTTACCACTAAAACCATACATTTAGTGGTAACAAGTGGAAAAATATTTGTTCATGAGCAATTCCTCAGAGCACAGCCAGGTTTTTTATGTAATAAGTGTCAAAAGAGCTGCTTGATTGAGAGCAGTCAACAAAATATATATATAACAAAATATCTGCAACACCAGAGGTGTTGCCTATACGTAAATCTTACAACCAGAGGTCATATCGATACCCTAGAGCACATACTAATGTTTTGAAAAAAAAAATGATTGTAATTAGTGAGTTAATGTACAAATCTATAAAGTAGAAGTTTTATTGGCAAAAAAAAATTAATTCGTACGAGTGTGAATTAGAGTATCGATATTTTCTGAGGCGCAGGTAGAATCAGAGAGATTGAGGCATAATTGCAAAATAAATTAATCGAAATAAGTTCTGACTAATTTCCATGGTCGACTAGCTACATTACCGACGAACCACTAACCAGTAATGAGGACCAGCGATACCAGGAAGTAACGGAGAGGCCACTTAGTTCGCCACGATATCATATCTTCACCCTTGACTAGAAATTTTAATGGAAGCCTCGGGAATGTCAATTGACTTCGGACGTCATAGTGTACAGTCGGCGACAAAATATATAGTTATGTAGGTAAAAATAATTTATAGGTCAAAAAACTTAGAAGGGCATTACTCAAGTTTTTTACCTTCCTCATATTTTTGTATTGCATAATGTTGTGTGGCAGAAATATTTTTAGGCAGAATTACGATTTGCATGTGTTCCTTTGGCATCCACTACTTACTTTTCTGGCACAGATTCATATGTATGAACGGTGTAGGTTGCAGGTCTGATCTTTTCTATTAGCAGAAATATTTTTTCTCCTTCCAACATTTATGGTTGCAACTTAAGGAGTCTATAGCCACTCGAGTATAGACCAATCAAGAGTAGAAATGTGCCATTCTCGGAAACGTTCTCAGTTTTATATGGACCGAGAACGTCCTCGAGACGTTTTCACGCAAAACTGAGAATGTTTTCGAGAACTCCCGAGAAAGGCACAACTAACCAATAGTAAATACAATTTAATAAAGCTTGAGTTTTGAATGACAATTTTTTCTGACTATTTGGTACTTTTCATGTTGTTTCGCGCAGATAAAATGTATCAGGTTATGAAATGACGCATATATATTTCGACTTCCGTCCTCTTTTCGTTTGTTAGGAGAACTGAGCAACCCAATTCACCTTAAATCAATGCTTAATTTTACTATGGGTCTTTGTCGTTGACTGTACCACATTAATAGGATGAAAGGACTTGGGTGGTCAATGGTCGCAACGGCGCTTACAACATTTTTAATAGCCAGTAGAGTTGTAGCACCATAAACGCGTTAATGTCTCCCATTCCGTTCTATATTCAAACTTTATTGCAGTTGGCCGCCTTGAGCACTATTAGTGGAATATTTGAGATACTAGAGGTTTAAAAATTACTAAAGACAAGAATTTTTTTCTTTGCACCAGTATTCTAATTTTAAACCTATTTTTAATCTACATTTAAAAGCTAGAATTTTTCAGCATTTTTTGTGATTTATATCATCAGTCTTCTTTGGCCACATTTCTGATGTTTTTTTTTTGCCTGCTTGCATGCATATTTCTAATGCGGGCGAAGCCACGGTAAAAATTATACCATGATAAAATGACTGAATAAGTGAATTTATTTTTGATGGATTTACGCGCCGCGACTTTTTCTATCAGTTTTCTACATGAAAAACGGCATATGACTAGAGATGTGACATTCTCGGAAACGTTCTGAGTTTTGTATAGAGCGAGAACGTTCTCGAGAACATGTTCCATGCAAAATTGAGAATATTTCCGAGAATACTCGAGAAAGGCACAACTGTATGGCCTATGTTGTTTCTCTTAATTACCCATCCACCGGTATACGTCGTCCAGATTGGGAAGAGAATGAGCGCATCTGTGACGCATCATTATTGAGTCGGCCTTCGGCCGTCAATCGATGAGGTCACTCTGTGATTTGTGACAGAGCTCGTTAGATACACTCGGTCAAAGGTAAATATTGATACATTCAATTCCCTAAACACTAAAAAACCATGACTACTTATCTCTATGAAAAGATAAAAAAAATCTCCTTCAGTTCTAAGAAATATGAGGAACTTTATAGAGGCAACCTTTAATTCTTTTGTTTTATTAGATTCACACTAGAATTGAAATCCGACACAGACAGAGGGCAATGTTATTTGATGGACATTATTTGTGGCTTATACTTTATTACGTCATTATAATGTCATCAGTGTCAGTGGCTCAATTGACGGTTCCCTCAAGATGCCCCTATCGTGGTATTGTAGAAATGTTATTTCAATGAAAACTCCAATGGATATCATAACATATATAATATAAATATACATGAGATGGAAAGACGAACCGGTTAAGGTCGCCGGAAGTCAATGCAAACGTAAAGCTTGCGACCGTTCGTTGCGGATTTTTGCGGGAGAGGGGGAGACCAGCATTGGGTGTCTCAGGATTGAAATGATGATGACACATTAGATACTTAATATAAATCATAATTCTAATTGTAGACATATGTAACCACTACGTAATCGCGAGAACGTTGAACTGCCACCTGAAGAAAAATGTAGTGGGCTAGGTTCAGTTTCCCTAAGAGATCGAATCAGGAATGAAGAGATCCAGAGCAACCGACATAGCTCGAAAAATTGCAAAACGTCACGGCTGCTGGACTGGGGCTGACGAACTCTTGAACTGTGGCAACGCACCGGAAAATACAGCGTAGGTACCCCACGGGGTGGACTGATGAGATGACCCAGTGAAAGTCGTTGGTCTCGACAGAGTCCTGGTGCCGTTTTACGAGGGAGATCTATGTTCAGCAGTGGACGCTAAAACACGTATACACGATGATGAAACGTCGTGAGTAATTTTGCTAATTTCGATCGAATAGATTAGATAGTTTTATTTCATGAGAAAATAACAGTAGCTAGACAAACAAAGTTCCAATATGAATCACGTCATGCATGATTGTCGAAAACAATCAACAAAATGAGGAGGATAACGGTAATAAATGTCACAATCACAATGTTAAAATATAAAAAAAATGAACTAACAAATAAATAATATCTGTCATCCTCATACTGCTATTACTATAACTGCCTAGATTCGCTGACTGAGAGTAGGTATGCATTAATTCCTTGTAATTGGGACATCTCACTGCTTACAGCACAATCAGCGCAATTATGACATTAATTGCATCATGTCATGTATCCATTATGTGACGTAGCGAGGGCTTTGTTTCTATTATAGGTTAATTTTAACACTGCACCAAATAACTTGGCAAGATACCACTAATACATACTAAGTTAGTGGCTCCGTGAACTCGCAGTTTTTCAACGAATCGACATAAAAGTTCTACATAATTATCGCATCAGCCCATAAAATTTCACGAGAATCGGTTGAGAAATGCGACCTGTTTGTTGAGGAGAATAGCCGGACAGACAGAGGAAAGCATTTTTAATCCGTTTAAACCGACAGGCCGAAAGCGCAAGTCAGAACGGTTCGTCTACTACTCAGACCCATATATATAACCACCTGCCCGAAACTGTCAGAAATGTAACTTCCATCGTGGCTTTTAGAAGTAAATAAAAAAATTGGCTGATGAGCGAAAGTTTTATAGTTACAGGTCGCGTCACGTAAAAAGAACGCTGGAAGAAAGTAGAGGGGGTGTGATTGCGCATTGTTACACTCGCGCACGAAAGTACTATGTTTATTGTTTTACTTTTAAACTAGCCTTTTGCTCGCGGCGCGGTTCGATTAACCCGCCCTCCCCGCGTCGCACCTCATACCACCAAATAGATCGATAAATGGCCTAATGCGCAGCTTGACAACCAGCGTTCTTTTTACGTGACGCGACCTGTACGAGGAATTTTTCGACCTGCCTCTCGCACTATAACGTGTACTATACGTGTGTTATAAGGTCTTATAGTACTATAAGACCTATAACAATGGTTATGAATAAATTTTCATTAAATTGTTTATACAAGACGAGGTCGAGCTAAACAAAACTGTTGAAAAAATACGTCATCGACATATTGTGCACACCTCAACGTTCCATAAAACATCCTATTAATGGCAGTTCGGTAACTTCGGTAACATCGAGCACGTCTCATTTCCGCGTAATCAGATTCGTTAAGCTACGGCTCTGCAGAGACTGTCTGAGGGTATCGATCAATGCATCACTTAAGCGTATACCTCGTTTCATATAACATAAGTAAAATATAAATCGTGTCATCAGAATATGGTAAACTGTTTTGTATCGGAAGAATGTACTTTGACGATTCACTTGCGTTTTGCTCTAAGGCAGTGGTTCCTATCCTAACCTTAATTGCCTCATCTCATCACCCACAGGCCCGTTCTAGATTTGTATCGTTACCCCTCAAAAAATAGGTGATACGGGCAAGTACATATGAAAGTACTCAAAGAACAACGACTTAATATTAGTATTACCCCTCAGAAAATTCAATTTTATCCCTAGAGGGGTAATTACCCCCAGGTTCGGAACCGATGCTCTAAGGCAGCGGTTGGCAACCGCTTAGCAGCCAAGGGCCATATAGTAGCTAAGGAATTGACGCGGGCCGCATTTTGTTAACCATTCGTGATTTTATACTATTCGGAATAAAGCGACGGCAATACAGACCGGAATATAGGGCCGCAAGTGAGCGGTTCAAGGGCCGAATGCGGCCCGCGGGCCGCAGGTTGCCGACCGCTGCTCTAAGGGATGTGGATCAACGCAAATCCCACTATCCTTCACATGTTTATGTGCGAGAGATAAGGATAAGCATACATCATTTCTGTTATTCTGTTGTTTATGTTAGAAGCTGTAAATACGAAAATTTATAAATTGACTATTCGACCCGGCAACGCATGGCAGGATTTTTTCTAAAAGCTGACCAAGCTTTCGTGATGCTTCTGGGCCTAAGTTTCTGAGAAAATTGCTTACCTAGGTTGTGCCGTTACCCGGAATATTCCCCGTACAACGTAGGAATATTCCCGGGAAAAGTCTGGAACGGCCCATCGCCTTTCTTAACAATAGGTGGATAAGCAGCCACCTTCGCAATATCGTACCTGTAAACAAATATCGCTGAGTTAGTTTAAAAGAAAATACTGCATACCAATACGTAGAGAAGTATAGCACTATTCGACTGTTTATCTAACTAAATCTACAGGGTGATTGGAAATTCGACCTATTCCTTGAAAGGGGTTATTCTAGAGCTTATTTGCAATGATTTAAGGCCAATCAACCGGGGGTCAAAACTCAATGGTTATCAAGTTATTTGACTTTTACCTTATTTTTTTTAAAACCCGCCTTTCGATCTAAAACTGCTAATTGTGAAAAAACTACTTAAATTAGGAACAAAAAAGAGCCATCATCTAATAGCCAATAAATGCTTGATTACGAAAAATCCAAAAAACATGCCAAAACCTTTGAAAATGTTACCAATAAAAGAATTTGAAGTCAAAAGTTTTTGGATTTTGTTCAAAATTTTGTAATTCTTTGAGGCATTACTTAAAAAAAAATTAGGACACTTCGCGTAAAAATTACTAAAATTAGTTCCTCAGTTCATAAGCTTTCTAAAAAGGTAGAATTGTTGACATTTTTTGCATAACTTTTTAAAATAACATTAATAATAAGAGAGGAGGTAGGGAATATCACCTAGCGTACCGGACCCTTAATCAGTTTGTTTGTGTCACTTTAGTTTATCCGTGGGTTTTGTTTGTCTTCGGTTTTTTATTTTATTTCATCTTCTTAGGATTGGAATCACTAAAAGTTGCCTTCGGTGATATTTCAATAAGTAATTTATCAATCAGTTCCCGGTTGCGTTAAGTTTGCACCTAATTTGTAAGTTACACCAAGGAAACCAGGTGCAAACTTAAGGCAACCGGGAACTTACAGATAAATTACTAACCGAAATATCACGGAAGGTTACTTTTAGTGACTTCTAACCTAAGAAGATGAGATAAAATAAGAAACCGAAGACAAACAAAGCCCGCGGAGAAACTAAAGTGACACAAACAAACTGATTAAGGGTCCGGTACGCTAGGCGAAATTCTCTACCACCTCTTTTATTATTAATGTTATTTTAAAAAGTTATGCAAAAAATGTCAACAATTCTACCTTTTTAGAAAGCTTATGAACTGAGGAACTAATTTTAGTAATTTTTACGCGAAGTGTCCTAATTTTTTTTTAAGTAATGCCTCAAAGAATTACAAAATTTTGAACAAAATCCAAAAACTTTTGACTTCAAATTCTTTTATTGGTAACATTTTCAAAGGTTTTGGCATGTTTTTTGGATTTTTCGTAATCAAGCATTTATTGGCTATTAGATGATGGCTCTTTTTTGTTCCTAATTTAAGTAGTTTTTTCACAATAAGCAGTTTTAGATCGAAAGGCGGGTTTTAAAAAAAATAAGTTAAAAGTCAAATAACTTGATAACCATTGAGTTTTGACCCCCGGTTGATTGGACTTAAATCATTGCAAATAAGCTCTAAAATAACCCCTTTCAAGGGATAGGTCGAATTTCCAATCACCCTGTATATACATAAAACAAAGTCGGGTTAGTTACGCCATTTATAACTCGAGAACGGGTGGACCAATTTTTAAGATCTTTGATTTTGTGGGTTTGTCTCTGCCCCGAATAACAGAATAACAATAAAAACATCTAAACAACATCTAAATAAAATTAAAAATCTGAGGCGGAACAAAGTGTGCCGGGGTAGCTAGTATAAGATAAAGTAAATGATAAGAAACACGAATATTATTCACGAGTAAATTATTATATCCGATTCGTCCACTTTTCAGAGTGAAAGTTTTTTAGTTACTGCACAAAGTTTTTTAGTTACTGCCCGCTACTTTGTTTGCACAGGTGAAATACACGTAAGTTATGTATCTTTGTACCTATCTTTTTACCCGACTGCGGCGAAGCCCAAAGGAGGGTTATGTGTTTGAGGGTTTGTGTCCGTTCCTATGTCCGCTCGTAACTACTCAACGGCACAACCGATTTTGATAAATGATACATTATTAGATTCGTATTGATGGCGCGAGTGTCACTGGGTATGAAGTTCGTTAAAATAAACAAAATGGCGGATTTTATGCACTTTTAAAGTGCACCGCGGTCGGGTTTTTTTAGTAAAAATATTTAGTTTGCTTCGGATTAGTCGAGTAAAAAATCCTATATTTAAACAAGGGTCATACATAATTTACGTGTACACCAAACTTCATAAAAATCGGCGGTAGTTTTTACGTGATGCGTGTACTAACAGACAAAAATATTTTATACTAGCATTTTCCCGCGTCTTCGTCTGAGTTATTCCCGTTAATATCCCAAGGGAACCTTTACCGGGATATAAAGTATCCTATTTTTCAATCCGGGACTTGGTCTACTTGTTAAATTAATACTAAAGTACTTGGAAATTTCAGCTCAGTCCATTCAGTTGCTCAGTCAACATCTTCACAAACTTTCACATTTATAATATTAGTGTGATGTGATACACTGTTCTAACCTATGTCTTAAACTGCACGTGTAAAGGATTACCATGTACATAAACAGAGATACCGGCTTATAATTCACTCAACGAATTCAATCTTCGCTCACCGAAGTACTTCCTTAAGCCAAAGGTACGTATTTGGCCGACGGATATCGACTATTATCCTCCCATACTCGTATCTTACTGAACTGCGTCTCCCAAAAAAGAACCTTGGTCAGTATTGAAAAAAGTTCATATTCGAATGAAGGGAGAAAGGGATATGGGAGGTTAAAGTTGGTATGCTAGGTTTCAATGCACTCTGCGTCCGGTAAAATTAGGAGTCTTGGCTATTTGTTTGTCTATAGCTTCCTGTTACCGTACCGTCGATTCCCCTTGAATACCAAAACGCGGAATTTGATGTTTGGTCGCCATCCGGCAAAGATGTTCAACTGTATGGCGACATGTTTTAAGGTGGTTATATGAAAATTGGTTACGGACACAGAGTAATAACCATAACTATTAACTTAATGGACCGCATGCCAGCTGCGATTCGTATGAAGACTGCATCCTGACTATACAATTTGCAGCTGGATTAGTCCTTCTATAAAGGCTCTTATTTATTTAAGCGTTATTGCACAAAGGAAAACATATGGCACAAAAGACGAACTTAATGCTCTAATGCATTCTCTACGAGTCAACCTTAACCTAAGGGCCAAGCAGATAACATGTGGACATATGGGCATTTAGCTTAGGGACAAGACTGGATGGATTGATAAAACAAGAAAGAGCGACAGATCTAAACATTCGATATCTCGAGCGGAGGCCACGGTGGCGCTAATAGGGATGACGACTGGGTTTAAAAATATATCATTCTTTCCGTCAGTTAGATTATGGAAAAATATAGGACACGTATTTTTTGGTATATCAAATTATTAAAAATTTACAAAGGTATAAATCAACTCCCGGAGTGGAGGCTTGTGACTTCACTCCTAGGTGAAAATTGTACCAGAGTGACGTCACTCGAAACTTCTAAGCACTGTATCCTCGTAATTTTTTGTTGGTCAAACAAAAGAAAAAATACGTATATTCAATATTTTTTAATAATCTAACTGACGGACTAAATAGTTTTTTTTAGTCGTCTAGCCTATTTTGGGCCGAAGAATCGTGGAGATGCGTGTTTGCCCGCCTGGGGCATTTAATTTTTCTATTTTGGCTTCAATAAAAATAATTATTTCACTACCAAAACTTTTCAGTTTTAATAAAAAAATATAACACTGTTTAATGCAGTAATACTTTGGTTTAAGTAAAAATCTGGAACTCTATGACTATGACATAGTTTTTCCTGTAGTCCTCTGCACAAGGGAGTGTACATAACGGTCACATCGGACTTTTTAGTGATTAAAAATGCCCCAAATTCCTGCTCTTCCTCCAAGACCTGGTTTGCAAGTTTTCTGCATAAAAATAAAACATTTTTAAACAATAGCAGTCCTAACCAAGTGGTGGCTTAAATTCGTCTTGCTGCGTCAGACGGTCTGACTCAGACCCATACTTTCGGGCATGTCCTTGGCATGTGTGTTCCAGTCGTTTTGTACAGTGCGCAGTAGAAGCAGCTAAGTAAATAAACATCGACATGAGTGGTTCACTCCGCGATTTTACCGCGCGACCTTGAGACCGCCGCGAGGGGGCTTTAGCCAGAGACTAGAAAGAGCACGCGTTATGCGATCGAGATGCGACGGTCGGATCCGGTGCGTTCCGTCCGGTGGTCGGACCAGAACGACAGTTTTGTTAGAGAGAGAGAGAGACTTCTGTACAGTCGCCATCACTTACATCGGAGCAAACAAGACGCTCACAAACATCTGAACACGACTCTATTGTCAGGGCGTTCATGTTCAATATTTTTGAGCACCCTGAAGCGTATAGATGTATCTTATGGCGACTGTACGAAGTGCTATTACTTATTCTGTGATACTGTCGTTTACAAAGAGCACACGCTGTTTTGTCCTTAAGAGGCGTCTAATGTTTGAAACGCTCCATGGATTTATACAATTTTCTCTACGATTCAAGACAAGTCTTGAACTCTTGATGTTTCAACGTTACCGTTGAGTTCAGGACTGTCGTGTTTTAATAACATCCCGATGACTTGTATTTTATTCATCTTTCATTATGAAATGTTGTGTCAACTGCCAAAATTGAAGTTGAAATTCAAGGACCTTAATATAAATAGCCGGATGGAGCCTCGCCAACAGATTACTGAAGCCATTTCTAGCAAGCCGGCTGCTTGTACTTACGAGCCGCACGCACACATCAACTAGTTTTTCCTATTGCGAGCAGCACGCACACATAGGTAGCCGGCGGACTAGACATGCTTCAGTTCTTGCTGAAATCACATTTTTGGTGCTAGTATTCAACTACAAGCAATAAAACCAAATATTAGCCTCCCCACCGTTTAAAACACACACAACTATCATTATACTACGATCAGTTCGTTGTTGTCATCAATACCTTTACTAGGTAGTAATTACATAGCCTCGATTCAAAATATTTCAAACTGTCTAAAACCACACAGCTGTGCTAAGATCATTATGAACGCTTTGCTTATCCACTTGTGCTGCTGATTGTACCTATAACAATACCTACGCAATAAATTTAATTGTCCTTTCTAAGTTCTGACGCTGTTTGATTAGTGAGTGTGTCTGACCAAAATTATGTTGTTGGCTAATGCTAAACATACCAAATTCAATTTCGAATATTCTCGATGTTATTGTACACCACAGTTATACCGGGGATACTAGCACAGATAACACAACACGGCCGCGACACAGTACTAGTTATGTACCTACCAATGTATGTTATGTACCCAACAGCTAATTGGAAACGCACATCTCGTCACTACCTTAAAAAAAGCCGGTCAAGTGCGAGTCGCACTCGCCAACCGAGGGTTCCGTACACACTTGTATAGTTTTGCTACTCACATCTAGATGGCGCTAGTAGTTTTTTGTAAATTTCTAAAAAATATTAAAGTTAGGAAGACCGTTATATTTTTCCTGTAATATTCAGGTTGAAATTGATAATTAGTAATTATGACGAATTCGGAGATAATAGGGGGGAATGGTATTTTTGTAACGTTTTTCATCATAAATCAAAAACTACTTATTTAAGAAAAAATATATAATTCGTTTTGGAATCTACAACTTAAGCCCTTTCGTTTGATATCCCACTTGATACAGTAGGCCTTTTAATTTACGACGTTCCATTTCGGACCCCTTTAAAAAAAAAGTAAAAAGGTACAAGATTTTTTTATGTCTAGTAAGTTCGGGTTAGCTATTTTTAACACTATTCCAAATTTCAAATTGATAGCAGCATTAGTTCGTGACAGACGGACAGACAGACAGAGTCGCACCATAAGGGTTTCTTTTTTACCATTTTGGTACGGAACCCTAAAAACCACATATCTGATACTCCAGGTAAAAACGCAGCAAGTGTATATGAAGTTGGTATGTAACTTTTGACGTTTTTCTCTACGACGTTTTTAGACACGAGTTTTTTTTTTTTCAAAGTAGTTCCGATCTGTATATCGATACCTTTAGACTCAAAGGGCGTAAATGCCAATAGCACCTACGGCGTTTACGCCCTTTGAATCTAATGGTATCGATATAATGTAGCGCAACAAGGTGGTCCGGGCCAATGGACCTGGTTCGATCCTAGGGAATGCCACGACCCCCACCTGGTCCGATTTATGCAACAGTCAGTGAGACTTGTATGTCAGGGAATAAAAAAGGCATTCAATTGGATTGTATTTTTTTTAATAGGTAGTTACTAAATTTCTCGTGCACGTGCCCCGCCTGCACCACCCTCGCTACGCCTCTGACTCTGACTTTGGGCAAGACCAAGTACCTAAGTGTATTAAGGTAATGAGCTAATGAGACAAAAAATTATCGCACGAACCGAATTTATCTATTAATTTCCTCCGAATCGCTTCAACAGAATGAACAGAACGAAGTTTTCGCATTTGAATTGAACCTTAGAACCGTTGAGATGGAATCCTCTTTTCAAATGACAGAGATTGTGATAGTCTCTGTCAAATTCGCGGGCCGAAAGGGCCGTTTCAATCAGCGTAACATGATTACCACCGCAATTACGTCTGTCGAATATCTTGATTGACGCTGAATATTTAAAACCTTTGTTCCAAACGGGAAACGAAAACCCTTACCTTAACAAACTCAGCTTTGCTATTTCAAAATCAATTGTGCCGTGAAAAGAATAGAGTCCAAATTCGAACGCGTTACATACTTGTAAGGTGACGTTATTACAAAAGAGTTGAAAGGGCAAAGGTGAGCTCGGTTAATACAGTTTTTTACGAGTGCCTTTTGAACTTGATATTGTACCTAGGAGGTTTAATCCGAGATATTAAGTCGATCTAACGAACTGTTTAATATCTTAATCGAGCACTCTGTGAAATTGCCATCGTGTCGGGGCCTATTATCAAATCGCAAATCGATGGGATTAGTCTGAGTTATTAGTTTGTATTTGTATTCAAATAGGTTGACGTGGTTCTATTTAATTTAGATAAAAGGTTGTTTATTTATTTTTGAATTTCATGATATTTTACTATTTAACATGATTTTCAGATTTTAAACGGATTGTGGCATTGGTTTGATATCCATCCAACCCACAAATGTGAAAGTTTGTCAAGATGTTACGACGTTGTTACTAAATAATGCGATTGGGATGATACTTGGTTTACTTGTATAAACCAAGCCCTGGATTGAAACATGATGAAATTTTAATTGAAAATTCAAACACGTGCTATCGCGCGTCTGTGTAAACGGCCTAAGTTGGACTACTTGTTTGTCTCTACTACTTTGACAAGATCACCTGACCTGCACAGGACCAGTCATAGTGGCGTTCTTTGGGACAGGCCTTTATCCAGCATGATATTACTTTAGTACAGTCGACTACAAAGAGATTGTTACGGCCAAAGTTACAAAAATGTGTACACCGCGATTTTATTGACTAAAGTATTTAGGCCAAACTAGTTCGTCCTAGGATAAACTAGTATATCCTGAGCGTGTCAGGACGAACTAGTTTGGCCTAGGATAAACTAGTTTGGCCTAGGACAAACTAGTTCGTCCTGACACGCTCCGGATAAACCGGTTTGGCCTGAAATCGGGTTTGGCCGGTAACATATACATATTTCGGTAACTTTGACCGTATCGATCTCTTTGTCGACTGTACCTACTCGTTTCCGCAATGTGTTTATTCTTTAAACTTTGTATAATAAACAGATAATAAGGATGACTAAGTACACAATCCCGCTATCGGCGGACGCGGCGCAACCCCGGACGACGCCCGCGCGCGCGCAGATAAGATAGCCGATTCGCGAAACTACCACAAAAACCCTTTGGATAAACCAAGGGGCCATTACACTATCCGGCTACACCTTATAGCCATTCGTCACACATGTCCCTAATCTAAAATAGTCCTAGTGCTCTTTCTTTCGGGGTACACTTTTGACCTCCCTTAATAAATAATAACTTCTTAAATAAATTAAAAAAAAACCTAATTTGGTAGGTTAGGTTAGGTTAAAACTATTACAAAAACCCTTTGGATAAACCAAGGCAGACCATTACACTATCCGGCTACATCTGATAACCATTCGTCACACATCTCCCTAATTTAAAATAGCCCTAGTGCTCTTCCTCGTTTCTTTCGGGGTACACTTTTGACCATGATCCCCAATTTGGCAGATTAGGTTAGAGAAACTACCACAAAGACCTTTTGGATAAACAAAGGGATAACAGAACATTAGGGTAAATTCGGCGTAGATTGCCCATCAAAATAATTCAGCGATTATAGCAGAGACGTGCTAGCTGGCTGAATCAAGAGTCAGATACAGAAGGCGGTACTTCTGGACACGGCGCGCATAGTCAGGCAGGAGGTTTCTTTCTCTGCAGCCCTAACCACCGGTCGGCCGGCGGACGGCACTCTATGTTAGATTTTTTATGTGTTTATATTTTGTATTTAACTTTTGTAATTTTACATGAACGGGTAAGGTACTAAAATAAGTGACCAAGGGCAAAAATTACCCTTAATATTCTTATCTAAAATGAACCGAGGATACCTTTACTTAAATAACCTTAGGAATTCTTGGAAATTTCTTTCTCCATACTTTTATAATGGCGTCGCTGTCATTTTTAAACGGTTTGTAGACATTATTCGGAAGTTTAGCACGTACATTTACATATAAAATCAAATATCAGTAATTATAATTTGAAACAAATAAGTTTTGTTTATCATTTTCGGAATGAGGTGTACATACAAATACAAGTGGAAAGAGTGAACTGTCATAGGGATCATGATTCGGCGCGAGGAGTATAGAAC
The DNA here is from genome assembly GCA_947034925.1 of Eudemis profundana. NCBI lineage: Eukaryota > Metazoa > Arthropoda > Insecta > Lepidoptera > Tortricidae > Eudemis > Eudemis profundana. The sequence goes on along the minus strand of OX344805.1, from coordinate 17,919,743 downwards.
CAAAGACATAAATAATGTTCGATTTTACTCGTCTACGAGGATAAAGAGGGCAAAGGCATCACACCGAGGGTCGATTACCGAGTTACGGCCGTCTAAATATATAGATACAATTCTGAACCGTATTTCATTGACATAAGATCCAATAAACTTAAAATTAAACGTGGCAACTCGTCGAGTTCGTATTTCAACGTAAGGCACCCGTAAATATTGTAAGTGCAATATGCTAACATTACAATGTGGAGTTTATTATGCTATTTACGTGAAACAAAACAACATGTCAGTTTGATTTTTAGATGCGTTTTTCGGAGACCGTGTTGAGAAATTGAGGAAATGCAAAAATTAATCAAATTGGGTACATATTTGACAATTTTCGCCGCTCATTAATGAAATTTAACACGTGATACAAGATAGTAAAACTTGAATCCATGTGTGTCCATGATTTTGAAGAACACTATGGAGTCAACTTTGTAAATGCAAAAAACAAAACAGCTCTCTCATACATTTCTTGTGACTTTTTCTATGAGACAGCTGATTTTTTTATGCATTTACAAAGTTTGACTCCATAGGAAAAGTTCTTGAAAATCATGGACAGATTCAAGTTTTACTATCTTGTATCACGTTTTAAATTTCACCGGTATTGTGCACCAAAGACGGTTCTTCACGATTAACGACAGTTCCTCCTAGTTACGAAGAGGCAGACATTTGGTCCTTGGGGTCTGGGCGCGCGTGGTCTGCACTGCACTGGGCGCTCAGTAGGCTTGTGATAGGCTTCGTCCATCAATAAATAAATGATAAAGCAACCGTCACGTTCTGACAAGTATGTAAGTGTGAGAGTGATCACTTATTTATCGATCGACAAAGCCTAGCATCATCAGGTGCCTGAGGGAAGCAACAGGCGACCCTCGCGCACAGTTTTCTGGCGTAAAGGCTCGCCATAGCGATACAGCGCGGGAACTCTGCTTGGATCATGCGCACTCTGCCGAGGAGTCCCAGTCAACCTTTTAATGTTAGCTGTACAATACAAATATACTTCATAGCACAGAAGAAAAACACATTACAAGAGGTACATTAGTTTTATTATAGGTTTAAAAAATGTACTTCGTATAACCATAATATTTTTCAACTAATATGGATAGGTAGTATATGTGGCGCATGCCAGTCGTGCTGGAAGTATTGGAATCAGGCCACAGGCTCAACTCCTATCTAGCCTGGGATATCAAGCGCGTGCCGGCTCTAACAATAAAGCGGCTGTTGCGTCTAACTGCATTTGTAATTGCATTTTTCCAAGCATTCGCAAGCCAAGTCACGAATGAGGACAGTAACTATACTTCTATACTATGAAGGTATACTTTTACAATCACTGTCAGGCTGCATACAGGCTGATCGAATAAAACTACATCGAAAAGTATGGAGCAGATTAGCGTCAAAAAAAATTGCTGTTAACCAATTTCAAAGTTTCGGTAAAAGTAAAACTGTATTTAAAGATTTCAAACTGAATTCCGATGTCTATATTTCCCGACAAATTACTGTAACTTACGTCTCTTCAAGGCGAGAGTCAACTGAACCAGCGACTTACATCTTCGATCTCGTCGTGTCTTTCTTCAAGTGCTACTATCAATCGATTCAATCAGATCAGTTATCGAATAGGTACAGTTCTCGCCTTGGGACGTGCCTTCGTTTAATTAAATGAGTAGCTAAACTTATTTATAAACCTAGATAATTACCTTTTATATTTCTTATATCTTAGTAAGCCATATTTCGCAATTATTTCCGCTGTTACATTGTCCAACTCTTGTTTACTGACACAGAATTAGGACGAACTCAAGCCCCCTAAGGCACAGGTTCACACCTAGTTTAGGGGTCGATAAGCTTCGACCATTTTATACCTGACCTGTTTGTACTACTGAACGATGTATTCCTCTTTGTAACACATTTATGTACAATAAACAATTTTTATTAAAAAAAAAAAAAATAATCTCACTTCTTCATACATTTCATCTCCCGTTTCATCACATTCAGGGTTAAGTTTTGAAAAATGCTTAGTTCATTACGGGTAGTGGAAAACAAGCGCAAAATATTTAGTTCGATTTAACGGCGAATTTAGTAGTGATGTTTGACACATTTCTTAATGAAACATCGCTATCACTACTTTGAAAACACTCGTATCTAAAAACGTCGTACAGAAATACGTCAAAAGTTACATACGAACTTCATATACACTTATTGCGTTTTTACCTGGAATCAGTGTCAGATAAGAGTTTATTTTAAAGTAATGACGACATACATAAAATACATGTCAACTGGATGCTATAAAACCGTAACAGTCCTGAACTCAACGGTAACGTCGAAATAACATCTAGATTCGCCTCGATGAGCGTTTCAATCAACCGTCTGAGGCATTTTAATCAACGCTTGTCATCCTATATGTAACGAGGTATAAGGGCACACCACCGCTGTCACTAATCCGTGACCTCAAAATAAAGGTTACGTTGCGTAACTTTTGTTTGCACAGTTGGGGAATGTAAGACGGTCTTCACACAGAAAGCACTAACCGCCGCGATGCGTCTACTGACATACGACCTTATGAGGATTGTATGATGACGATGTTTCTGTTTCGATTATTTATCAGTTTTAACTTCGTTACACAATTCAAGTAAGAAATTCTGGCTTAAGATGGCCCTTTAAAGGTTAACTATACAGTTACGTTTATTTACGCAAACCTGAGCCAATTGCCACGATTTAAAAATATGTGTAAATACGTTTTCAATTAGTTTATATCGGTTCAATGATTTAGATAGAAACCTCACATGTCGTAAATAAATTGAATCCGAAGTTTATAAGATAGTAAATAAAACTAAGCTCTATGGAATTTGAGTGGGAGAGCTCCACGCTTTCAAAGTAATCAGCCGACCCCACTTTCAATGTGCAAGTCTCATCTTAATCGATAGAGTAAATTTTATAGAATAAACTACTAAATGCTACATCATCATCTGTAGATCTGTATACTTGTGTCTGTGTACTTGTGTGCTATTCTTATATTCGGATCCGGCCCGCGGGCCGTAGTTTGGAGACCCCCTACTGCCATTACTATTTTGCGTGGACTTAGGAATTGGATATGTATCGTCAATATGCGGCTGTCCGATCCCATTGAACGCCGCCGTAACGCAATAACGGGGGGCACTCGGGCGCTGGGGACCCGAAATCCAATCATCTTACCCTCTGTACCGAGTCTCTCCGTTCATTCTAATTAGTTTCACGTATTTACATAATAGAGGTGCATGTTATTTGTAGTTGTTGAGCATTTTGTTATTTTGACAAATTTATTTTTATACTTAATTAAAAAGTAATGTTCTTCTTCCCTCATTAAAACCCCACATTGTGTTAATTTTTTCCCTTCCGTTTGTTTTTCCAACGCAACGTAGATTATGCAGTTCTTGTAGCGCAAAGGCATTAAAACTAAGATATGCAGAAAAAAATATCTAGACGTTGCTAAAAACCTGTTTCAATGTCGAATGCTGTCGTGGGGCTATTTAAAGACCGCAAATCGATAATTCCTTGTGACACAATTTTGCTTTCAATTTGCTACGCGTACAAAAAACAGATCGCTTGTATGTATATATATAATGCTTTCATTTGGTGTTTTGTTTTAGTTTTAAGACGGTGTAAATTTAATTTTTTAATTCATAATTAGCACTAACTGAGATCAATTGCTGGCCAGTTAAAGAATAAAATAGCCGGGCAAGTGCGAGTCGGATTGTTCACAAAGGGTTCCGTATCACTCTCGAGCAAAACATTTTATAAGTTGTTATAACGGCGATAGAAATACACATTCCGTGAATATTGCAAGTCTATATATTACGGTTAATGTTCAAAAGATACAGCCCTGAGACATACAGACAGCGGAGGCTTAGTAATAGAGTCACGTTGGCATCCTTTGGGTACAGAACAGAACCCTAAAAAAGAGGCAAGTATTTTACTTTATATATACGACGATCATGTAGCATACTTAGATAGTGCCTATTCACTCGATAAGAAGAGATACATGTTAGTTAGCTGAAATATCAGTTCAACTATGTTTTTTTTTTTTCAATACCAATATCATCGCGTACATTCTTCTTATCAAGTGTCCATATTTTAGTCCAGGATCAGACTAAGATTGTTCCAAGCATGTAAGTTATTTTTAACACATTCAGTAGTAATAGTCGGGACTATCGGGTTCAATTTGCATTAAAAATTTGAGAGCTTGGCACTGAATTAACTCACTAAGTAGGTATTGGGATGTACTTTGAACTTACACAACTTGTACATACTTACGAAATAAAAATAAATCCAAAAACATCGAAAACTAACGTCCGAACATAAAAATGTAACGGAAAGTGTCCTGTTATACCTACCGCTTTCAGTAACCCGAAGTCTTAAGCGACAATATCGTCCTATCCACATAAGATCTTCCACATGTAGAAAGACACGGTATGGAACTCAATACCAACGCTGGTATTAAATTACCAAGCCATCGGAATCCCGAAAAGAACATATCTTATTCGTGTAACGCCCGAAAGTAACAATGACCGAGGAATGTTTTTCGAGCTGTATTTTTGATAGGGTTACGCGAATAGTGGATGTGAACCTTTGTTTGATTGTATTGTGGTGCAGTGCAGCTACAGTAACAATTCAAGCAAGATTTTCTGTGTCGTCTTTCTCTCTTCAAAAAATCTACCTGTGCAAGTATGCACTAGCTAGGGCCACGACAGTATAATAGCAGTACTTTTTTTTTCCTAAAATAGGTACATCTCGCGGTTTGTAGGTATGTGTGTGAGTGCGCCGTAAACGAACGCACTACAAGCAAAGTTTTAAAAATGCATAAGAATTACGGATCGCATCCTATTACGGATCGCAGCCTAAATAGGTATAGCGCGCTCCTGAACGGCCAAAGATAAATTACTTGTCTGTCTTTATATTTTGCCAGTTAAAGAGTGAACACCCGAACCTTTTATCAGGATTTCAACAAACCTCACTGGACAAGTTCGCGGCGAGAATATCGTATAAGAAACACAAAAACCGGTTCATAAATGGCGATGATATCGCGTAATAAAGAACTCAAACGACAATCTAACTAAATGAAAGACAACTTTTTAGGCTCATTTCATTTATTACTGATTTAAACTTTCACGATTTTCACTCATTTTTATAGCAAAACTTAAAAACATGATATAGGTATTTACCTCGACGTTTCGGGTGGGCTCGAAGGGACTAAAGAGGCGGGTGTCAAGTCAACATACATGTCCATTACGTCAAGGTAAATGTCATGTTTTTACGCCCTTTTATTTCGTTTTGAAAGTATATATCATAATTTGTCTGCAGAACCCTAGTCATACATACAGTCTACCTGGCTCGTTTTTATCTGGACGTAATGAGTTGCTCGACGTTTTCCAACTTTTTCCCGGGTTTTTCAACAACTCGTTAGTCGCAACTCGAGCGCGAGTTTGTCACGTTATCGCGACCATCTCGAGACACTGACCGAGGTCTGACCTTAATTCTCTTTCAACGTTCATGTTTTTGTTTACAAAAACTTGCGGGTTCTGAAATTCTTTTGTTTAGGAATCTTTTGTTTCATACTGTGTGCTAGTGCTTAGCTGCTGCCGCTGCGTGATGTGACTAATGTGAATTGTCTTGGTTTGGTCGTTCAACTTTGGTCTACATAAAATTATATAGGTATACCTACTTATTAAGTTATTGGCGCAGATATTGACGGCCATTGTTGTCGGTTTATTACCACTATAATTTGGTATATAGAAGTGAATGTATGGCAAAACTAATCAGGCGTTAACTTTATACCGGTTTCTTCTAATTGGGGTACTTACAACCATGTAGATAAATAGGGCTCAACCATATATTACGTGACACACGAAGTGGGCAGGAGGAGGTATACGTAAACGTATTTTAAGATGGAAGATTTACCTCGTGTGTTCCCAAAGGCCCAAAAAAATAAATTTTGAACTGGCGACTTGATAAAAACTTTTTAAATTTAAACGTTGTCAATTAGAAAAAAAAATGATTCGGGTATTATTTTTCGGTGAACCGGATATTGAAATATGATATAAAGGTAATAAATATATTTAGGTATGATGTAACGGGCCTACAGTCGAAGAAAAGTCTACTACTTAAACGGTCGTTTAAGAAAATTAAGGTCAACAGTTGCTATGGAGACACCATCCGAAATAGTACATTGTGTATCAAGGGCGGTAAGTAAAGAATTACAAACGAGTGTTTGTTACAAGGCCGAGGCGAAGCCGAGGGCTTTAATAACACGAGTTTGTAATTCCTTTACCGCCCGTGGCACACACAATGTTTTTCATCACACTTGTGAGGAAATCTGATTAAAATAACCTTACTTAACCTAAATAAAATTGTAAAACTGACAGTGACATTAGTGACATATTCCATAGACAATGCGTACGTCAAGTCACGTTCGGAAACCATAGCGGTAAAGACTAAAAATGGTTTATTTTATATTTGCAAAATACTGAAATACTATATTTAAACATTTAATTAATGTTACAGAAATATGTTTTTACATGTATTTGCAATAACAGTTCTCTTTAAATAAATATTTCAGTAATAAAAGTTAACAAAGTAAGTTGGCGTTTCCTTTGAAAATGACAAATAAGAGTAAAACAGAACTAGCGTTTCGAATTTAAAAAGAAAACCATTACGCCCTAGGGCGTAATAGGTCATTTACGGCCCGCAAAACCTACGTGTAATGACACCATTTCCGAGCAAGTGTGATGAAAAAGATTTTGTTTACCAACGAAAAAAATCTTCACCGTTGAAGAAACGTTTAATCAACTAAAGCGATTCATGCCTCTATTGACGAATGGCCCACACGATTGAAGGCCTGTGTTCAGCACAATGGCGAACATTTTGAATAATTTATATTTTGTTTTTACCGTAATATAATGATTTTTCTTCCGTCTAAATTTCGTTTAAATACGTTAAAGCGTGTTCGAGAAAAACATGATTTTGTTCGTCTCAAAACGTATGAACATACGAGGTAAGTAAAAGTGTGACTAAGGGGATTGAAAATGGTGTGACATAATAATTGAATGACCCCTTAGTATATTATCACTGACTTCCGAGACTTCTATTTGGGTGTTATTTAAAGCAAACGTCCGGCTAGAAGGACCTTTAGTCTAAATGGCCGCCAGTTGACATAATATTTACGAAACACCTATTGATAACGAAGCAAAAGCAAACTCCTTCGTAAATCAAAACATAAGATTCGTTGAAGCCGTTTCAAGCGGAAACAAATCATAGATGTGTACCAACAGGAGTGTTATTTACATCCTATACGTTCGACGCTGCACCATGAGCAGAGAGCACACTATTATATTCAAGACCTTTTCGGGTCGTAGTAACTGTCACTTAGTAATAAGAGGTTTAAATCAGTTGATCAAGGGTTACTCGCTGTGTCACACGCGAGGTATGTCGCGGCCGTCTTGTGCTAGCCGCGCTGGAGGTCATAAACTAAACAAGCAAGTCTAGACCGGAGTCGCTGATGGCTCGTGTCGATAGTAGAGTCGACATGCTAATCGATGGAAATGTTCGAGTCGATTGAACTAGCGAGATAACTAATGGATTATTGACGGGGTCTTTACTTTGCATTGATGTATCGACCAGTGGCGTGGCGTTATAGATATCCTTGGGCAAGCCGGTGCAGATTTCGCGTAGATTTCCCTTAAGAGCTGTAGAATAAGGTGCTCAAATACCTTATATTAGGCAAGCCGGTAGGAAAGGAATCGAGTTCTTTGGACGCTACGCTACTGCGATCGACTAGGCCCGGTATTAATACATTTACTGACCGAGGCAGACGTACCATTATGCACACTACGACTGGGAGTAAGTAAACAAGGCTTTAAATCGCCTATTTATGGCACTAACTCAGTACCGTCTTTACCCCACGCCCAGGGCCTCCGGACTCACAAGAGGAGGGGCTAACAGCAGATTCATTTACATTAAACATACATTAACTTCTTTGTACGTTCCCACTGGGCCCCAAACCCTTATGTGCCCACGGACTCCAGCATATTCTGAGTCACCCTGAGCAACGCGGACATCAGGTACAGCGGACAGGGAGTAGCCTTAGCCAAACATTCCCACTTGCCAAGTAACCGTCAAACAAAACCAGTCGGTCTTTCAGTCAGTGTGAGTCTCCTATTTGTGATCGTAAAATTTACAGTGTGTTGTTTTACACGTTATGTGTTAGTATTTTTTATGTACGCATGTGTCCATGTAGCTCTGGCCCCTAATACCTGCAATCTGGGGCATTTATTTGTATGTACTATCCTACTACTCTATATAAGTACAACGGATTAGCTACTCAATCAATCAACAGATACCAAATAACTGCTCTGCAATAGGCTACTTGACAGGTTTCTGAAAAGTAACTCAGATTGTTTAATGATGTCTATTGAGCACTCAGAAAGTGGTTATTTTTAATTCTTTTGTGTATTTTTTTTTAAAAAAGCAAATAAAAATGCTGTTTTAAAATTAGGCGCCAAAACGCTTTCTCGGACAATATGGCGTCTATGACGTAACACGATAGTAAACCGACAAACGTCAACGAGGATCGCATAACGTTCTGAATGACAGAATTACGAACGAATAGGATTGACAGATGCTGTCGATGCCGTTTACAATGATGTGACGTCATCGGCCAATCCAAACCGTTTTCGATAAAATGGCGACAGATAAAAAATAATCAATTTTCATCCGGGTTTTATAAATAAATTACCCATTTATTTTTAGTAATATTCGCGTAAATTGGTTTTAATACTTATAATTAATACATATATCCATAATTCTTCCATTATTTTTCACACTGTAAAGTAGCCTATTAGGTGAAAGCTAAGTACCAATAGCTCACGACTGTTGTCACCGCGGTTCGTTGTACCTAATTGTTGCCATTTGTAAAATTCATGAAATACCAATTACACATGAAAAAATACTCACACTGTTAGACTTAATTTAATTATTTTAGATGTCATTTCGATATAGTTTTTAATTTTTTATTCACTATGGCAAAACAGTGTCATATATATTTAAAAATGGCAAAGCTAGTGTAAATTCAAAGTTCTTTTTTTCTTTAATTTAGGCATAGTAAAATGGACCTATATGAATGTCAAAAATTTACCATGGGTTCCAAGTTGAAACCTCTGCCCAGAGAAGGACCGGCGTAATCAACTCGGCGAGGTATGATTTTTTTAAAACAGTATCCGATATTCATAAATTTACATTGATCCTTGGCAACATCTGTAATCAGCTTTGGAGCATTGCACGGGAACGTTACGTAAGCGACACAGATTTTTTTATACTTTTGAGACGCAAAGTGAAAAAGCTGAATATCCGTATTTTAATATAATTACTTGGCTTTAAGATTGATAGTGTTTCTTAGTAGCTAATAGGTACGTTTTATTAGGGTGTCTACCATACGCGTTACGTAAGCGACAAAAGTTCCTTTGCGTTTTTAACCTTATTCAGACGACAGTCGCCGGTAGAAGCAGGGCATCAAAAAACTGCAGGCTCGCTGCAGTTTCGTAACTCTGCTGGCATTCGGTTTTTACGCAACCCGGTCTCACTAGTGCTTAAAGTGTTTTAGTTTCGGATTAATTGCTTAAAGGGCTTAAGTTGAGTTGGGAAACTGTTCGGAGGTTTATTGTGCGTCATAACGCGTTTCGAGTTGGATTAAAAAGTTTTTTCAGACAACGTTGGCTGACAACATATTACCTAATAGTTTTTACAAACAGATGCGACGCTCATACACTACAGCAGAATAGGAAAATCCAATTTAAAAATTACGTGATAAAAATATCATAATAATTAGCTTAAAATGTACAATCCAACAATGAGGTACATGCACCATGCGATATAATAGAAATGTCTATGGTTTGTCCGACTGTGGTCCGACTATACATAACGGTGAACGCCTGAGAGCATCTAGTACAGTGATCGATTGGAGTGATATATTCAAAATGGTTCATTAAGATCAATTTGACTGTTCGAAAGTTATCCTCAGACAAACACACATCATATAGATACATATACCGAATATATTTTCCTATACGTATATCGCATCTCCGATTACACCTATTTTAGCTCTACTTTCGCGCCTGGCACTATAGGTAAGTACATACCTACCTTATTTGTTACCGCTCGAGTCCTCGGCCCTGCGCGTCGTCTGTATTTTGTTTGTTCGTTTAAACGAGCCCGTAAATATTTTGTCAATTGGATCGATAATGAACGAATGTTCGGCTGAACAAGTTGGCAACTTGAAATTAGTCATCCATGTATTATCTATCTTTTAACTTGTTTTTAATTATGCATTGAGCACAAGGTCATGTGGAATGACGATACGATAGCCAGAAAAGAAAACATTGTGGCCAAAAGGTTAGTATCTTGACTTTTAATTTAATACCATTTATTTAAGTTTGTTTCAAAGAATCCATTATTGTATTTTTATTTTCTGCCCTCCGGGCGGAATGCGTCACCTTGCCGGCCGCTACGCTAAACGAAGATGCCGCTTTCTGGCTTCGTAGAACGGAAAAATAGTATACCTACAAACCTTGGCCAGTAAATAAGAAAGCCTCAGATCACATGTTTGTTCATCACATTACATGTGATCTGAGACATTTCTTACTTTACTGGCGTCTGTAGTTAATGTACTATTGTAAATAGGGGATACTCGCAACTTCGTTCACGGAGGTCGCCTCACCGTAGGTAGGTACTTACTCGGATGATAAAAAGTATCCTATCGTCGGGGAAGGTTTCAATTTCTAACAAATTTTCTTTAAACTGAACCTTATCTACATAATATGCTACTTACGTTACGCGGTATTGCACTATCCCCTATGTTTATGGGAATCGGCCCAGTAGTCTTGTTTTTTTTTTATATCATTTTTGTACACATATTGATAATGTTTATCCCGCTACATAGAAGCAAAAATGAGGGTTATGACTTTCATCTTCGCGTACGAAATTACGGGCATCTCGTGCTCCATAATCTTGCCAGTAATGTGTCAATTAATATTCTAATAATGGAATCTAAAGCCATAAAGCACAGCACGTGTCCTGGGGCGCAGCCCTCGGGGGCGCTCGGCCTTGGGCCTCCCTCGTAATTAACAGCCGCGGACAACCGGGGCTTGATCGTACTGGGTTCTGCTGAGGGGCGAAGTGATTTGGGGGTATGACGCCAAGACAACCACGTGAGTAAAGAAGCGAAATGTCTGGATCTCCAAAGCACACTGTCTTTGACCAAGGAGACTCCTTACAGCTAATTAATTTTAGTATAAGTCTATTTATTCGTATTATTCTCTTTACATTTCTAAAAGTTGTAGTTTAAGATGCAGAGACTATGGGTATACAATATACATATCTACAAAGAGATGCATTATTTGTGTACACGATGTGACTACCACTTGCACTAGTCATGCAAAACTAAGCTAGAGTCTGTGCGGAAAGAGAATAGGCGTGGCGAAAAACCGAACTAACCTACCCAGTATGGCAAATACGGCAAATATTTTTTTCTTCGGTAGAAAAGCATTACAGCGCCCCCCAATTTTAATCCTATTCTCTTTCCGCACAGACTCTACACTACAACATAGTTCTTTGTTAAATACTCAAATTTAATAAATATTGCCTTTTATGTTATTCTTTTTTGGCACAAAACCACAACCAAACAAGAGTGCTATTTAAATGATTAAAACTATTCAAACCAATTTTTTTTTTCAAATAGGCCTTTCACCAGCATCAAGTGATCCGCGATATCGCCGCGCGGCTACTAGAACCAAATTTTGCCCGAAAATTTGGCTTAGCCAGCGACTAGAAAGAGCACGCGTTATGTGATAGAGAGAGACGATCGGATGCGATGCGTTCTGTCCGGCGGTCGGACCTGAACGTTCGTTTCATTAGAATGAGAAACATCTACACATAGTACTTTACTTATTCTGTGTCAGCATCAGTACCAGTAGGTAATCACAATAATATAAACACAAATTATAATAAAAAATCAGTCATTATATACATAGCATATGCAAATTCAATCAGAAGTATTCAAAACACTTGCAAAAATGTAATTACCAATTCTGAACTTGTAAAATGTGGGCCATGTTTTATAATACATACAAAGTAGTGTGTGGAAATTTGCATACCGCTGTGACTGTAGTGTTTAGTATTCAGAGTGTTGCTGCACCGTAATGGGCCAAGTCATGGAGAGGATCATCATTTGCAGCTAATTGCTATGTATGGTGGCGGTTACATAGATCATGGTTGAGATACATTGGAAATTTGTGAACCGCAATATTTTATATTAGTTTAATGATTTGTTGCAGAATTTTTACATTTCTGTAAGTAATTTTTATTTAAATTGAGTAATTGTACTCTTTTTCGAAAAAAAAGTAAAGACTTTTCTAATCGCTGATAGATTCAGACTTGTAAGAGTGCCCCCGTGCCAATTACAGAATAAATGTTTTGAAATGGGCAGAAATATCATTCACATAGTTTCACTTTATATTTTGGGAGATTGGGTGGGTTTAGTAATAACATGAATCTTATTAGTAAAATTGTACTGTCTGTAGAACTTGATGTAAGTTATTCTTTATTTAAAGTATTCAAATGTTTAGATTCAGATTTTTTTGTTGATTTTGTACCTTATCTATATAAAGTGCATTAAACTTGTTGTTATCACCTTTATTAAAGTACAAAGTGGAATGTATATGCAGAATGTGACATGTTTTATATTTTATCATGATCATCAGCTTGCAGTCCACTGCTAGCATAGGCCTTCCCAAATACGCACTAACATATGCATGTGTGTGTAATGAGAAGTAATTAAATATTAGTATGTCAAATGTATGATAGATTGATAACTTTCAATCTATATTGATTTTGTTTGTCTAAATGTGTTTGTTGCAAACATTTATGAAATGTACAGTCAGCATCACTTACATCAGCTACTTCATAAATCAAATTATCTATTTTGGTAATTTTTATCACGCTTTATTGACTGAATAATGATGTGATGATGTTAATGGGATTGATAAGGTCCCTGCCTAAAATACAGATGTTACACACACTAACTGTACAACTTATCTGTGTCATAATATAACCGCATGTCAAGTTTTAAGCTCATAATCATGCTTATTTATATTACATGAAACAGTTTTTTGATTACATTTTACTTAACAGATATTCTTAGCATTCAATACATTTTGGTTATGAATGAATGAATGAATATATTTTTATTCAAGTAACTAGGAGTCATACATTTACAAATTTACAGATTTAAACTATATTAATTACACAGGGGCAGGTAGCCCTCAGCAATGGTATGGGTAGTCCAAACTCGCATCATGCTTAGAATGGTGTTGGTTATAAATGTGATTTTATCGATTTCATAGTAGGTTCCAGGCAGCTCGACTACTTGTTCGCCATTTGTTACATTAAAAAAAAGGAAATATATCTAGATTCTTGTCTATCTAGACCAGTAGGTGTTTATAAAAGTATTTATCTCTTCATCTAATCTTCTGAATGTTCTAAAGCTTATTTCATGAGTCATTTAGGTTGCCTTCACTCATTATACATATACTTCTATTTCTTGAAATTTCAAAATTCCTTTCCTTCAATCTTCATCTTCACACAACCTGACAAATAGGCGCTTCAATTAATAAAACATTAATAAAATATTATTGTGGTCAACGAAATTGATTCATTTTGTTATATACCTATTCAATATTCACATAATAGTTACAGTAAATATATTAGTTAGGGTAAAAAATAAGGAATAGATTAAGACATCACAAATCAGGAGTAAAAACATAACATAAGCAAAAGAGAATAGAAATATTGAAGGGTAAAAGAATATTTCGCAGTTTATAGAGTCATCTTGCGATCGCCCTCCATCGGGCTTAACGAGGGGTGGGTCGGGAGTCGCCCGCGCCCGATACTACGAGACCCGCATTTATTACGCCCGCACAGGACATGTTTACTACACGCCGCTTTCCCCGATCATCATCAACAATTCATTTAATCAATCTAATGCAACATTTACCTTAGATATATCTTACAGCGCCCACCGCCGAGGGCTGAAGTCGGGAACAAAATCCTTGCACAACCACAAAATGAACTCAAAACTCTACGCAAAAGAAACACACTTGCACCCGCGAAACACTATCTATTCTATGGAAAATGAACACAGAAAACAATATCACAAATAAATTGTGTCATAAAACGTCCAATAATCCTGTGTGTTTTGAGAAAAATAATTCATTTCCTAATAAGAATACCGCTTCGCAAACAACACAGCCACCGCTACAAAAATCTTTACAAAACTGAAGAATTTTTGATTTCGCCACAGCGGCGCCACAATCGACGCGCAGGCGCTGTCAAAAGTAGGGCTGGACTTCAAATAAAATATTCCCGCGTTTAGATGTATACCACATTTTCGAAAAAATCAGTAAATATCTCTTCCATTATTGTATATATAGCCTTTCCATTGTCTATTTAATTAAATTGTAAAAATTGTAATATTTTGATGAATTAAATAAATAAATTATACACATAAAAACTTATTCTATATTGTCGTTTTCCGCTAATGAGTTCGATTGCTACCGTATAATGGAACGTAACAAGTTGTGGCGTTTTTTAGATCTTAAATTAATTGACGATTTGTCATTTGGTACGATTACAGGAATGATACTATCATGCTTGTGGATACTGCACTGTCATAAAACGTCTTATAATCGTGTTGTTTTCGTCTTTTCGTTTTTCCCGCGACAGATTTATTTTTATTATATTATTTCCACTATGTTAGACGACGTTAAACGTGTAATATTAGTTTTATCTGGAAAAGGCGGTGTAGGAAAATCTACAGTAAGCACACAGCTGGCGTTAACATTAAAGGAAAGAGGTTATAAGGTGAGAAGTTTAAGTTTGTTTTCCTCTAACATTACTTTAAAATTATACTTTGAACTTTATCAATGCCTTCCATTACAGTTACTGCGATTACTAAAGTTCATTTTGGATGCTTAAATAGCGCTAATAACTTTCATATCGTTTGTTAGGTCGGTCTGCTCGACATCGACTTGTGCGGGCCTAGTGTACCTTATCTATTGAACCTTGAGGACCAGAACGTCCACCAGGGTCCGCAGGGATGGGTTCCAGTGTACACAGACGCGGACCAGCGACTCGGCGTCATGTCTATAGGTTTTCTGTTGGAATCACGCAACGACGCTGTTGTGTGGAGAGGGCCCAAAAAGACGTCAATGATTAAGCAGTTTTTAGAGGACGTGCAATGGCAAGAGCTGGATTATCTTGTTATTGATACTCCACCAGGTGTGTATGATGATTTGATACAATAAAGACCCAATGCATAAAAAAAAATAACCATAAATGTTCAGCAGCATATCCCTGATAACACCACGGCTGCTGCTTCAGTAGGCTTAAGTTCATTTAGCAAGTTTTTATATATGAACTAAAAGCAATTATGTACCTTACATCAAGGGCGTAGTCAGTATTCTGTTAAGGGGAGCGGGTAAACCAGCTGCATCCACTGAGGGGGGTGGTTTGTAGTAATCAGACCCATCCTGTAGAGGGGCGGGGGGGGCAGTGGCCCCCACAATGTATGGACTCCTCCAGATACCCCAATAAAAAATACATAGCCAATAAAAAAAAATTGGTGTAGTTTTCCGCAGGGGTTCCCCTACAAATATTCACAGGTACCTATAAAGTAACAATACCTATATTGAGTGAATTAACCCAGGTCGTGAAACAGTGTTGTAAACCAAATTGGTCCACTTCCACTTAATTACATATGCATGAATACTAAAACTCACAGGAATCTTGTCTGTTTATAGGTACTTCTGATGAGCACATTACAGTGATGGAAAACTTAAGACAAGTGCCACAGTGTTCAGCCATCTTGGTGACCACTCCGCAGCAGGTTGCCATCGAGGATGTGAGGAAAGAAATCACTTTCTGCCGGAAAACTGGCATACCCATCATGGGTATCATAGAAAATATGAGTGGGTAAGTCGAGTCATTGTACATATTGATTCCAATAAAATCTAGTCTACTGGTTGCCTTATACTCAACTATGGGAAAGCAAAAAAGGGATATTTAACTTATTCCTCCTCTGCGAATGTCATTGTGGGCATCCTCTAGTATAGGTAGTTTCACACAACAACACTGTCATGTAATGACAGCGGGATGTTGAAATTACTGTTCTTTTTTTGTACCGATAGCAGGTTCAACAGTGAATTGCAAGATAGACCAAAAGGTTTGTTTAAATTATATGCCTTGTGTTTATTTACTCACTCATTCATTTCATTCATTCACTTTTTTTGCAATGAGTACTTCATGTAGCTGTGTGTGTAACCATTCACCTCAACTCATGAAACTACCTATAGTAAATTAATAAATATTGTAGAAAACTTAAATAAAAATTAAATTCCTTATTAATAAACTAAATCCTACATTAGAGTATATAAGGTGGTTCAAATTTTTTTTGTATTTTCGCATGTGACACCGTTAAACCTTCTTTAATTAAATTAGATAATTCATGGGAAATTTCAACTGTATTGTTGTGGTGAGGACTACCAAGGGGTCATCCTTAAAGTACGTCACACCCAAGGGGGGGGCCAAATGTGACAGTATATACTAACAAGGTCAAATATGTTGGGAAAAAGTGTGACAATGGGGGGGGGTCTAAAACTCAGAAAAATCGTGTGACGTACTTCGTGGATGACCCCCAAATGGAAGATAAAGAAAACCCACAAATATCATGAATGACAAAAATACAAAACCCTAACCACATTTTAATGTTTTCCAGCTACGAATGTCCCAACTGCAGTGAGTGTACAAACATCTTCTCCAGTGGCGGAGGCAAGTCGTTAGCAGAGTACGCCAAGATCCCATTCCTCGGCAGCGTGCCCATCGACCCTCGAGTCGGCAAGCTCGCTGGTCAAGGGCTCGCTGCTGTCAACGAACTGCCTGACTCTAATACTAGCAAAGTTTTCAGCGAGCTGGCGAAACTCCTAGCACATACTGGTGATAGTGGATCGTAACTTTCGATTTAGATTCGATTAGAAGATTGGGGCCCTGGCACTGAAAGAGATAATGTGTCACAGACTGTTGCATATATGTTGATTTGTGCAACTCAACTGTGTGAAAATTCAGAAAAATAATGTTAATAGTACTTAGGGCCTGTGCACACGGCGCCTTTTAAACGCGCCGTCGACGCGCGTTTCGTAGCGCTGTCCCTTTTACACCCTAAAAATAAACAGAGATAGCGCTACGAAACGCGCGTCGACGGCACGTTTACAAGACGCCGTGTGCACACGCACAGGCCCTTAACTTGACACTATTGCAGGTCATCGAAGAGGAAATGCAAACCATTCCTTTAGTTTTTATCTACGTTTGATTGCAATAAAACTAAATTTCATAATTATAACACATAATACATTTATTAAAACACCATCCAATAGGAATAATCATATTCGTATACATAGACAATTTTATAAAATGCAATAGTTTTCACCTATATACTATTACACCTATATATAGTTATGGTTAGGTTATACCTATACTTTTATAAAATATTTTGGTACAGTCGACGTATAATAGTACATTACATAACTAGGGTGGTAATACAAAGAAAGGCTGAGATCGCAGAAGTTTGCGGTCCGAGCTGAAAGCGAGGGACGTAAATATGCGATCGAGGGTTTTCTTTATTACCTCCCGTGTTGTGTACATCATTTTATGTCTACACTTGGCCAGAAAGCGACTTTTGCGATCTCGGCCTTTCTATTACCACCCTAGTTGTGTGTTATTCCAATGAAATGAGGTCGAAAAGTGTAAAGATATTTAAGCCGTCGGCTATACCCATAAAAGATGTATAAAATATTGTATCCACCCCGATATTGTATAATTCGCTTATTTAAATGGACTAATAAACTATTGTTGTTTTAACACTTTTTATTACTTTAAAGATCATACCGACGCCGGATTATTACTTATAAAATTGATTAAAACCCACAGAAAGTCATCTAGAAATACGATTTTGAATCTTATTCTAGACATAATTTTATATTATATTACTAATACTACTTATATGTGTCTAAAGCAGTGGTGGGCAAAGTTTTTTCATGGCGGGCCAGAAAATATAAGAAATTTCAGAGGAGGGCCAGAACTATAGCAAACATTTTGTTTTATCAGGGGTTATATAAGTACTACTATAATTCGAAGGACCGCCGGCGGGCCGGATTTAACCCTCCCGCGGGCCGGAGATAGCCCGCGGGCCGTACTTTGCCCACCACTGGTCTAAAGTCACATGAAATAAAGATTTTAATTTTAATATATTCCGAAATGTATATCATAACTCGCCAAGGCGGTATAATAAAGAATGTCTTGATCACAGATATTTGCAGAGCCGTAGGTAAGGGTCATAAAAATGCGATCTGAGATCTCCTTTATATAATTAAACACACGTAGTTTTATGTGTTTATGCCACACCTGGCCATAAAGTCGCTTTTACACGCTACGCTTACGGAATAGCCGCTTTCTGACCAAGTGTAAACATAAAATTATGTACACAACACGGGAGGTAATAAAGAAAGCCCTCGATCGCATATTTACGTCCCTCGCTTGCAGCTCGGGCCGCAAACTTCTGCGATCTCTTTCTTTGTATTACCACCCTAGTTGTGTAATGTACTATTACGTTAAAGAGGTTTTGAGTTATAGAAGGGTCAAAAGTGGCACCAAGTGGTTCGTGTAATATTACACTCGGCGCTGGCTAGCCAGTTTTGATTGAACTTGGCTTGACACGCTGCCACGTGTCTAGATAATCGCCTCTGACGCGTACTTACTACACATAGTAGGTATTAGGTTATGATTAAATTGTTGACGCCGCTCAGCGCTCAAAAATTTGCGTTTTTTATACCTCACAAGCACACAACCCAACTGCTGGAAAGCTAGGACTGCAGCCTCGGCATCCTCTAAAGGTCGCCAATGACGTGTCACTCTGGGGACTAAGATGTAATGCCTCATATGTCTGAGCGTACACTGACTCTTATTCTAAATTGTTAACCTAAATTTGGCATAATGCAATGTTGTAAAATAGGTACGGATATTAAAATCCCATTTCGGACACTATTCCGTAAAATATCCTGGACAACAAATGTGTAATTTTTAGTCAAAAGTTATCACTTCGTACACAAGTTCCGAAAAACCTATCGGTAACGAGTCAGGATTCGAGACCACGACCTCCATATGTTTAGATATTCACCATTATCTTTTTGGTGAAAGAAAAACCGCCCCAAAAACCAAAGGCAGGAGTGGCTCCGCGATTTCGCCGCGTGTCTACTAGTACCAAAATTTGCCCCCGCGGAGGGGCTTAGCCAGCGACCAGAAAGAGCACGCGTTATACGATAGAAAGAGACAGTCGGGTCCGGTGGTCGGACCCGAACGTCAGTTTTGACAGAGAGAGAGACTTCTGTATAGGTAAAAAACTTAACTAAAGTACGGAATTTATATGGCAGCCAACTGGTGTAATCAGCCATTTGGTTAACTGCCTAGCATTTACGCTAAATTATGACCCGCCAACAGGTTGACGAAGCCGCTGCGCGGGGCTTCTATTTCTGCTCTGAGGAACACAAGCTGACTAACAAACCTAACGGCTTCTACGATAGCTTGAGAAATGAAATTGTAGGGCCCTAGGGTACTATTTGGGTACTATTTTTTGAGATATAAATCGTTTCCAAAAACAAAGCCGTTCCAGAGATACAAACGGTGTACGCCAGCTTGACGCCCGGTAGCGTACACCGTGAACAGGCCTTATATTTCAGAAAGTTTAAGGGTACTATTTTTTTCACCTAGGTATTTCGTCGGTACTATTTGGGTACTATTTATTGGCAGCATTAGATTCTGAATATCTTTACGGTGTACGCTATCTTGACGGACACCTAATAGGTACCATTAAAAAAAGTCGAAAATAGGCTTGTGTCCTAAATTTTGTTTCTGATGTAAATGGATTCTACTATTTATGAGGAACAAATATATCTACTACACTTAGATTAATATAAGAGCCACAAATTGCAATCAAAAGTAGCCGGCCGCACCGAGCGTTGAAAACGGCCCATACAAAACGGACGCACCCTGTGACGTCATCTTTTGTCCTCGCTGTAGGTACTAAGTCTGTATGAAAAAATAGCATTTTGACCACGAAAAAGTGCGTACGTGCGAGCGCACATAGTTGTCATAAAAAATAAATGTTAATTTTTTCAGTGTTATTGAAGCATTCCGAAATTGAATTCAATTTTTCTTTAAGACGACATAAAAATATCGATTTTTTTAAACTTTGTGGACAACTTTATATTCTTTATACATTTTTTGTTTAATTCTTCTGTTTTATGATAAATTAGTATTTTCTAAGCCATGTGACTAGATAATGTTGTAAAGTTCAACATTAGTCAACATCCCCATTGTAAACTTCCTTGGCTTAGTGTACACTTTAGTGGTGTCGCGTACGGTGGCAGTATCCGGCCGCTTGTCACGGACTCGGCGACATTCGTGAACGGCAGTGGTTCCGAACCTGGGGGTAATTACCCCTTTGGGGGTAAAATTAAGTTTTCTCAGGGGTAATACTCATATTAAGTCGTTTTTCTTTGAGTACTTTCATATACTTGTCTGTATTACCTATTTTTTGGATGGGTAATGATACAAATCTAGAGGGGGCTGTGGGTGATGTGGTAATAAAGGTTAGGAACCAATGGTGTACGGTGTACGCTCAGCCGGAGGATTGTGTAACGATCCACACTACGCAAGGTATATTATATAACACGCTCTTTGTCAGCCTAAACTCTGTTTCGTCTTAGCCACTCGCTTGCTTTTGGCACCTGTCAAAGCACTTATTTCTATAGCAACAGTTAAAGGAAAACAGCAAGCGAGTAGTTATGGCAGTGGCGGACAAAGCCAGACCAGGTTCGGGGTGGCGTAACTCACTTCACGCTATGGATCTTTGCATTTAGGCCGGCGTAGCTGTTGACGTATGCATGTGTGGGATTTAGAGCCCCCCGCACCCTTTCCCTTAGTCCGCCGCTTAAGCCTATTAGGGTGGTTTAAGGGACGATGGTAGGGACCTTGGCGTCGTCATACAGCCACATGAACTGGCGGATTTCTTCCTCGGACGAGGGGCAGCAGTGTGGCGGCGCCTTTTGCAGCATTTGCCGGAGCTCCTGGGAACGTATAACGCAATTTTAAAATTCGAACATTTTCATCTAAAAATGAACCATTATTAACAGTTTCACGTCCAGACAAAAAATTTAACAGCACCCCAGAAACCGATAGCGCCCGCTAGGTGGGTTTGAAAAGTCAATAATGGGCAACGCAAAATCGGCCGGCAACTGAGCAAAAACGAGCGCCTACTGGGCGGGTTGTTGGCCGTGGAAGTGTTAAGTGACCATAGTTATGCAGAAAGAGACCAGAGGCAAGTTTCGTTTACTTGCCTCTTACCTTTCCTTCTCTTCTCTTTTTCTCTGACCTTACCTTTCTTTGTTTTACGCAGTTAAGCAGAAAAGTTAGTTTTAAATGCCTACAGTTTTTCAGCATTAGTCGGTTTCGGCATATGTACGGTCAACTGGCAGTTAATTAACAGTTGCTCGTCACAAAACTGACAATAAGGTTGAGATCTAGCTATTCCCTTCAGATATAGCCAGTTTGTTGTTCCTAAGTGTTGCCATTTGTAAACGCAACTGTTATGTTATCAAATTGTGCAATAATTGTCATCAAAAAGAGAATGAATATCGAAATGACATCGAAAATTATTTAAGCTCAGCGAATCCGCATTGTCATCCAACGTGGCAATACAGCCAGCCTTTTGGGCACACTCCCCACTGGCAGCGATTTGGAACAAATCAACTATCTTTAGTTTGTATTGAATTTATAATTCTAGTTATAATAGTGTTATTGTTTTATTTAAATTTTATTGTTTACAAAATAAAGAAATTATTAAAAATAAGGAAAATAGCAGCTTTAGGTACCTGAATAAAATACTTGCCTCATTGCAGATATAATTTCTGTTTCTTATTTTTCAATTATTTTTGAATGTCACATCGATATTGTTTGTTTAAATATTTTCTTTAGTAGGAAAAGATATATTTACAAATAGCAACATTTAAGAACTCCGAAACGTGACGACGATTATTAATCAGTTTCGCGTTTTCAACCTCATTATGTCAATGTCAAACGACATCTTTCGTTACAAAGTTGACAGGTTAGGCTTATTAAAATAACAACTTTGGCCTACCTGTACAGCTTTACACAAAAATGCCCATTTGTATGGCAACATCGTACAATTAAACAAGAGATGTAGAGTGAACTGCTTACGTCTCTATAATGCTACCTTGTTAAGTTCGCATGTCATCAGCTGTCACGTCAAGAACATACCTTGTTTTATTGCTCCATGTCGGACACAATTTTTTTTTATAATGGTAATACTAAATTTTGATTGCCGAATGATTTCTTACTCTTAGAGAGAAAATTACTTTGTTTTTTGTTTTTTTTTTTTAATTTAGAACCCGCATTGGCCATTATATGACAAGTATTTCATTAAACATATGTAACGAATAATTATACTATGTCGGAAAAACTCGGTAACTCCAACTTTGGAAAGATCTAGCAGCATGATATTCAGAGGAATTTACGAGTATATATATAAATATGTATATAATGCTATGTAAAATTTTAGTGCACAGATAAAAAAGAGCTTTTTAGTTCAGACAATTCTACTATAGTAATTGCGTTCTGTAGACAGGAGCGAGGTTGCGTTCTAAAGTAGAATTGTCCGTGAAGCGGTTGAAATCAAAAAACACCGCAATTTTAATCGGGAAGATGGTTTTAAGCTTTCTTCATCGTGGAATCCAGTCATCAGCATGTGTAAATATCATTAAGTGTCTTCCGGAAAATTGCCTGATGTTGTGAGTGTTGTGTGCCGGCCGAGTGACAACCCTAATATGCAAAGTAATAATCAAGACCAAGTGCGGGTAGTTGGGAAAACCCGCGCGGCTAGAAGATGTTGACACCCGCCTCGCCAGTCCCTTCGCGACCATGGACGTCACGGCACGTCCGAAACGTCGAGATAATAGCATGTTTTTACGCGATTAAGTCCCGTTTTGTTATAATAATGAGTGAAAATCGTGAAAGTTTAAATCAATACGTATTTTTTAGTTTATCAAATTATTAAAAATCGACAAAGGTATAGATCATCAAACTTCCGGAGTGGAGGCTTGTGACGTCACCCCTAGGTGAAAATTGTACCAAAGAGTGACGTCACTCGAAACCTCTAAGCACTGTCTCCTCGTATTTTTTTGTTTGTCAAACAAAAGAGCCTATAGATAGCCTTATAGTTGCAGTTTTCGAGTTTTCCGATGTCGTATAATCAATCGGTACATCAGCGAGTACCTGGCCACGCACGTGACGTCACGTGTGGACAACATGGTGGTCCGGGCACCGCGCGTCGCTCTCTCTAAAGTGAGCGCTGCAAACCGCGGCGAGGTACTGCGTTTTGAACAAATTCTAAACTGTATTTCTCATACTTATGTACAAACGAAGGCACAGTTAACTGACCGTCCAGACTTTAACACGTTGCAATGAAGTTGACATCCGTTTACAAATGTACAGTTAACAGTGTGTTCGATTGTATCATTCAAAGTAACGATGTTTAGCTAGAGTAGTTGTTGCTTCAACCGCGCAAATTTTAGAAGCTTTTTATTGACTTGCTATACAATATATGTTTGGGGAAAAATCTTGCAACTCAATTTTAATGCTCCTCAACCGATTGAGTTGAAATTTTGCATGGTTTTGCCGATGGTTTTATTTTGCCGAAAACGATATGGTAATTAGATATAATAAATGATGTGAGGTTAAATTAGTGTTATCTATCCTGAAAAAATAGAAATACTTTCAGCAAAAAATGATTTTAGAATGTTTATTTAGAAGATGTAGAGTCCCAGTTATACAGGGTACTGCTACTCGGCACTACACGCGAGGCTCCTGCACGCGGGGCTCCTTCACGCCACGCATGTCTGTATGTTGTAGTGATGTAACGAATATTCGTATTCGCGAATATTCGCAAGATTTTCAATATTCGCATTCGTATTCGCAAATCGTTGCGAATATTTTTGGTGCATTTTAGATCCTAAAACTCATGGAAAAATAAAAAATACGGCCAAGTCCGAGTCGAATTACGAAACTATCAATGAGTACCGAAATAAAATGAAAATAAGATATTTATTTTTATCCACCGGTTCCAATTTTTCTACCGCATTGCATAATCATTCATATCTTTAGCTAACTAATTATTCCAACTGAAACTTCATTACTTATTTTATTGCAAAACTGAATTGAATTTAAGTTAATCGTAATTGAAAACTAAGTATTGAATTTCCAGTTATTAATTTTGTTTATTCCTAGTATTATAAAATTTTATATCCGATATTCGCATTCGCATTCGCGAATATCAACGTTGATTATTCGCATTCGCATTCGCGAATGTTCAAAAACCGATATTCGTTACATCCCTAGTATTAGTTGCAGTGTAGTATGGTGTATACCTGCATGGCGTTCCGGTTACGGCGCGCGGCGGCGAGGTGGTTGACCACGGGCGCGGGGTAGTGCTGCCCGATGATGCACCCGGCTCGCTCTTGCACGTCTATGGGGGCCTTCCATGGCTCGTAACTGGAAATGGAAGCCAATCATAGCCTTAACCCTTAGGTGCATACGGTATCATAAATTATACTACTGAAATGACACAAGTAGAGATCAACTTAACGTCAATTTGAAACCTTGTCAAACTGATCACGAAATTTGAAATTGGATTGAATTGGATTTGATTTTCACATGAGTCATTTCAGAAATAAAATGCACGATACGGGATGCATCTAAGGGTTAAGTTTTGGTATTTTATGCCACACCTGGCCATAAAGTGACTTTTCCCGCACGCTGCACGTACGGAAAAAGCCGCTTTCTGGCCAAGTGTAGACATAAAATGATGTACACAACACGGGAGATAATAAAGCCCTCGATCGCACATTTGCATGTACTTTAGTATAAATTGTATCCTTTGTGAGGTGAAAATAAACAAATTTTTGAATTTACGTCCCTCGCTTGCAGCTCGGGCCGCAAACATCTGCGATCTCGGCCTTTCTTTGTATTACCACCCTAGTTGTGTAATGTACTATTTTGGAATCGGTTACTTGATAAATAATTAAATATTTATATTCTCAGGACTCTCGTCTTTTTTTTGTTACATAGTTTTCTTCACTTTTATGTTCCATAGTAACCTGATTTAGATACCGCGACCTTTCCCCATTGCGCACGTACTCGCCGCTGGCCCAAGCGAACTGGACAGGGCACTCGCCCGACAGTGACTCACATGTACTGGGGTCCGTCCGGCATGTTGGTCAGCTCAGGCACGTAGCGGCGCACGTACTCGCCGCTGGGGTCGAGGCGCTGGCCCAAGCGCACTGCACTCGCCCGACAGTGACTCACATGTACAGGTCCGGCATGTTGGTCAGCTCAGGCACGTAGCGGCGCACGTACTCGCCGCTGGGGTCGAGCCGCTGGCCCAAGCGCACTGGGCAGGCGCACTCGCCCGAGTCGAGTAGCGCTTCGAACGCGCTCGATGACACCCACATCCAGTTACCAGCGCAAACAGACCTATAAAACACAAGTGAACATTAGAGAAGTTGGAAATTAATAAACCAACGTTTTCAGAAAATAACTCTTTACAAACTTCGGATCTTATGTATGTGGGAAAAAAACCACTGCGTGCCTCGCGCGCCAGAAACTAAGTGATGATGTTGCACACGGCGTGCATTTAGTTCCCTATGCATCGTATTGAACTGTAAACACGATAACTATTTTCGTAAAGCTGCCTCTGAGCACTGGCAGTTACCTACAAGCAAAACTACAACGCACCTCCGATCTTTAAGGAAGTATACTACACACATACACCTAAGTCCAAATGTTTATATCATTGCATTATTATATTATGCGATTTGTAGCCGGGTTTCGGTTGTTATTGCTCTGAATGATTGCTCACCAGTAAGCATCGAGTTGGTATTTGAGGAAGTGGTTGAGGCCGTGCTCCCAGGAGAGCCACAGCGTGTAGCGCCTGAGGAAGGAGGCCACGGTGTTGCACACGGCGTGCAGTCGTGTCTGTTGCCTTCTCTACACACTCACCAGTCAGCGTCGAGTAGGTACTTGAGGAAATGGTTGAGGCCGTGCTCCCAGGAGAGCCACAGCGTGTCGCGCCTGAAGAAGGAGGCCACGGTGTTGCACACGGCGTGCAGTCGTGTCTGTTGCCTTCTCTACACACTCACCAGTCAGCGTCGAGTAGGTACTTGAGGAAATGGTTGAGGCCGTGCTCCCAGGAGAGCCACAGCGTGTCGCGCCTGAAGAAGGAGGCCACGGTGTTGCACACGGCGTGCAGTCGTGTCTGTTGCCTTCTCTACACACTCACCAGTCAGCGTCGAGTAGGTACTTGAGGAAATGGTTGAGGCCGTGCTCCCAGGAGAGCCACAGCGTGTCGCGCCTGAAGAAGGAGGCCACGGTGTTGCACACGGCGTGCAGTCGTGTCTGTTGCCTTCTCTACACACTCACCAGTCAGCGTCGAGTAGGTACTTGAGGAAATGGTTGAGGCCGTGCTCCCAGGAGAGCCACAGCGTGTCGCGCCTGAAGAAGGAGGCCACGGTGTTGCACACGGCGTGCAGTCGTGTCTGTTGCCTTCTCTACACACTCACCAGTCAGCGTCGAGTAGGTACTTGAGGAAATGGTTGAGGCCGTGCTCCCAGGAGAGCCACAGCGTGTCGCGCCTGAAGAAGGAGGCCACGGTGTTGCACACGGCGTGCAGTCGTGTCTGTTGCCTTCTCTACACACTCACCAGTCAGCGTCGAGTAGGTACTTGAGGAAATGGTTGAGGCCGTGCTCCCAGGAGAGCCACAGCGTGTCGCGCCTGAAGAAGGAGGCCACGGTGTTGCACACGGCGTGCAGTCGTGTCTGTTGCCTTCTCTACACACTCACCAGTCAGCGTCGAGTAGGTACTTGAGGAAATGGTTGAGGCCGTGCTCCCAGGAGAGCCACAGCGTGTCGCGCCTGAAGAAGGAGGCCACGGTGTTGCACACGGCGTGCAGTCGTGTCTGTTGCCTTCTCTACACACTCACCAGTCAGCGTCGAGTAGGTACTTGAGGAAATGGTTGAGGCCGTGCTCCCAGGAGAGCCACAGCGTGTCGCGCCTGAAGAAGGAGGCCACGGTGTTGCACACGGCGTGCAGTCGTGTCTGTTGCCTTCTCTACACACTCACCAGTCAGCGTCGAGTAGGTACTTGAGGAAATGGTTGAGGCCGTGCTCCCAGGAGAGCCACAGCGTGCCGCGAGTGAGGAAAGAGGCCACGGTGTTGCGCACGGCGTGGTGCAGCCAGCCCTCGATGCGCAGCTGCCGCATGGCCGCGTCGATGAACGGGAAGCCGGTGCGGCCTTCGATCCAGCTGCCACAAAACATCATTAATTCAAGATTTTGATACACAACAACTGGTTAACCCCGTCCACGGCAACGGGGGACGTAATTCATAGAACTATCTATGAATTGTGCGCCCCATTGCAGTTTAAGATGAGACCATGAAGGACATAATGTGGCGAGCCTTAAAAAGCTGACTGATAACCTGATGAAGGTTTCCGTTGTCTGCGAGGGTGACGCAGGGTCAATCAATGTTAACATGAGTTTAGGGTGACCTACGTCCAGCAGCACTGAGGGGGATGATAATGGTTTCCAGCCGTCTATCTTGCAGATTCTTTACTTTACGTTCATCGTTTAGATGTACTTCTACTTTGGCTACCCTGCATAGTTTATTTGACATACTTTTTAAGTTCATACTCGCGGGGTACCTTCGAGTCGAGGCAGATGGGTTGCCAGACACCCATTTTGTGGATTGTTCACGCCCGTCGCCAAAAGTACTCCCACCTCACTTATTGGACATACCTCTTAAGTTCATCCCCGCGGGGCTCCTTCCAGGGGATGTCGAGGCAGATGGGGTTGCCAGACATCTGTCCGTACTGCGGGTTGTTCACACTCATCGTGTAGAAGTACTCCCGCCAAATCAGCTGACCTGAAAGTGTGTCGCGTCAGTGGTACTGGTGCGCTTCGAAAGCAGACTTTACTTATAAAGACTAAATGACTTTTATCGTTCGGACTTTATGGAAAGACAAAGAAAGCCAATACACTATCATTTACCCGCGGCCCGCGTTATTTTGCCGTCTAGAAATTAGCCGCGTATTAGACATAGGACGGCAGTATTATAACTAGGGAACCCCCCTCTCTCTCTCTTTATATCCCTCCCTACCGGGATGTAAAGTATCCTGTGTTTCAATCTTACATTGTTTAATTGTTTCCACGATACTTGGTAACAAACATCCAAACCTCGCATACTTTATGAAAACTCGCAAATTTTGTATTTTATTTATTTCTCAAAAATAACAAGAAATTAAACTGTTTTCAGAAAAGTTTTTCCTCTATTGTTCTTTGAAGGTAAAGAATTTGTACCAACAAAGATTTCTTTCAGGTGATTCGAGTCGGCCGGATTTCCATACAAACAAAAAGAGGGTCATCATTCGCTTCCACGGCACCAATAATATTACAATGTGTTTTGTTTTACACCTTGATACATTTTGTCTCCGCGTAACGACATGACAACTTTCAAAAAGGGCAAAAAACTAATAGATAGCTCAGGTTTTATTTTTTCACACTTCTCATGCTGTTTCACGTAGACAATAAATGTATTGTACACAACTAGGGTGGTAAAACAAATAAAGGCCAAGATCACAGATGTTTGCGGCCCGAGTTGCAAGCGAGGGACGTAAATATGCGATCGAGGGCTTTCTTTATTGCCTCCCGTGTTGTGTACATAATGTTATGTCTACACTTGGCCAGATAGCGCTTTCTCCGTACGCGTAGCCCGCCTACAGCGGAAAAAGCCACTTGTGGCATAAAATATATTATCAAACTGTAAAATGAAACGCATTTCAAACATGACTGATGTCATGGAAGAGAATAATGACCCTCTTTTTGATTGTATGGACGACCGACCGACTCCAATCTCGTTAACTTTGGAGATTTAAACAGAAGCTCGACAAATGCAAGCGAGTTCAAGGTTTTAGAACAAACAAAACTCATAAAGTTAAACGTACATCTACCTACATTGCGGCAAACCGTTCTGCGAGTGTATTTCAGACGAGCCGGATTATTTAAAAAAAAACAAGCTAAATAATAGCCACGAGTGAGATTCTGATCACCACATTCCCCAGTAGCAAGCTGACGTCATCACGACGTCCCACGACGTCCATTACGTCATTATGACGTATGAGTGACGTCGCTTATACGTCGCTGACGTCAGTTTGCTACCTGGGTTCTAGCTTTTCATCGCGACTCACTTGGCAAAGTTGATATGTCGAACGTGTCGATCATAATCTACCTAGTCAATCTAAAATCAATCTAAAAGGGACCTAATCGCATAAAACCATGCTATTACCTCGACCCCGAAGCCAAACCGAACCCGAGAGGGGCCGTGTCCCTTCGCAACCATGGACGTCACGGCACGTCCGAAACGTCGAGATAATAGCATGTTTTATTAGAGATTAAGTCTCGTTTTGTTATAATAATGAGTGAAAATCGTTAAAGTTTAAATCAATCTATACGTATTGATACCTCTAGATTCAAAGAGCGTAAACGCCGTTAGAACCTACGGCGTTTACGGCGTTGAGTCTAAAGGTATCGGTATAATGAAATCGTAACAAGACCATGTTTGTGTGCGTATCACGCAAAAACTACCGGAAGGATTTCAATGATATTTGGTATACAGGGAGGTTATGAGCCCGGTTAACACATAGGGTACATTTTACCCTACCAAACCGAAGCAAAAAAGGGACATTTGACTTATATCACAGCACAACTGTCACACGCGACTCTTTGTCGCGCGACTAATGCTACCTACCTATCTCTTTATACTCAACTAGCTGTCCCGGCGAACTTCGTTCCGCCCCAGAATGTTGAATTTTTTTGATGTTTTAATAGTTATTCTGCTATTCGGGGCGGAGATAAACCCAACAAACCAAAAATCATAAAAATCGGACCACCCGTTCTTGAGTTATAAATGGTGTAACTAACACGACTTTGTTTTTAGGGTTCCGTACCAAAATGGTAAAAAAGGAACCCTTATGGTGCGACTCTGTCTGTCTATCACAGCAAGATATCTCAGGATCTACTGATGCTATCGACTTGAAATTTGGAATATTAAACTGTTATAAGCCGCTAACCCGAGCTTATTGTAGGTATGTAAAAAATCTTGTTAACTTTTTTTTTTAAAAGTCCGTAATGGGACTTTGAAAATTGAAAGTAGGGCTATTATATCGAGTGGAGTATCAAATGAAAGGGCTTGATTTGTGGATTAAAACACTGTTTTTGTTTTTTTTTTAAGTAGTTTTTGATTTATGGAGAAAAACGTTAAAAAAATGCCTTTCCCCCCTATTATCTTCGAAGTTACTGAACAGAAAAATCTGTAATAATTACCAATTATTAATGTCAATATTACCTAAATATAAAAGGAAAAATATAACGGTTTTCTTAACTTGCACCGTTTTTGAGAAATTTGAAAAAACTTAACACATACTTAATTGCTCCTACTTAACTAATTGCCATATAGTTTTTCTTGAACTATTCATGTATCTACTTATGAGTTTGTACGGAACCCTCGGTGCGCGAGTCCGACTCTCACTTGACCGGTTTTATGTATATAGATATAGTGTGATGCTCTGTCGCGTGAGAATCGAAGTCGTGGCCAGTTATGCTAGACAGCCTGGCTACCAAATAGGATTTTCTCTCCTCGTAAAAGGCAGAAAAGGGTGACTTACGCCCTGGATTGACATAAATAAATTAATATTTATCGCCTTCGACCCATCTAAAAATATTAGATGTATAAATGACCGAGAGCACGGAATTACATATGTTAGTAGTGGTATTGTTGTTCTACATTTGAATTTTCTATTTTCCCACAAAAAAAAGCAATGAAAAGAGCAAGGTTATATATTGAAGAAGTAAACGCCAAAATAATGACAGTGTCAAATACTAAATATTATTCAAATAAAGAGAAATACCTAAATTATTCTTTTCATGCGAACAGTAGGTACAACCACTACAAATGCAATTCCAAGCTCTCTATAATTTAAATAAATGTGTACATAGCGCCAGAATATAAAGTGTAATAAAAACGTGTTTTTCTTACCCGTGATGAACTGGTTAGACGGTAGTCGACCCTGGTGCACTTGGCGGAAGAGGTCTTGCACGGACCAGTAGAAACTGTAACATAACCATAATATGCACTAAAGGAATTTCAATGTTTAGCAGGTTAGGATAATTCTGAAATTGTTCGTGTTAGTTTTATCCACCGCGACGCGACTGATGACGAACCACGGACGAACCAATACGAACAAATAAACTCCGATAGCAACTGGCCACTTCAGTCGACCAAGCTATTAGAAAAATCTTCAAAAAAAAAACTGCTAAACATTCAATTGTCCTAGAGTGTACCTCTTAAATGTTCCTCATACAACACTATTAGATATTCATCCATAGCAGACTACACTTATACAGTGTGTAAGTCTAATACGGGCGAATCTCTTAACGGTGGTTAGTATAGGACAAAGTGAAGGTAATTTAATTAGATAACATTTACTTAAAGTTGCAACAATAATTTTGTCCATACAAAATAATTCAGCCCGCAATGTAATGCAAACACACTCACGTTAAGCGCTCGTTGACAGTTACGTTGACATTTCGGTACCGCCGTACCGCAACCATGTTTACAGTACATTGCTGCTGAGAAATTTAAAAATAATTAATTATGGGGTCGAAATGAACTGCAACTTAAAAAAACCTTTTACTTCATGATTGTCCGATTTAATTTATCGCCCTTATTAGACTTACACGCTGTAGAATATACGTACTAATCCTTTTGGCGACTTAGGTCTATCAGGAAAAATGACTAGGTATAAAAATGACGATTTTATAAAATTAAATTGTCCAAGGCTATTTATGCCGAGATATAGAAATTACGATATTTACAAATGTCAATATGTAAAAATGTCTATAGCCCAGAAAGTATAAGTATAGAAATGCCAATATTTAACAATGTAAACATATTATTTTGACAAGATTATGATCCAGAAAGTTTAAGTATAAAAATGTCAACAATCTCTTACAAAATGTTCTAAATAATAATTATGATTTTCTTTTCGATAATTACAGGAGGGCATGTTCCTGAGTAGTGGAAGTTTCTAGACTATTTAGCTCTTTAGAGATAGGAAGATACACAATCTATTTTAATGTGAAGTAAACTGATATAAGTCATCATATACTTACTTAGGTAATAATTTATTTATTTATTTAAACTTTATTGCACAATAATAAAAAAGTACAAACGGCGGACTTAATGCCTTAAGGCATTCTCTACCAGTCAACCACCGGGTAAAACAGAGACTTTAATTGGTGCAAGATTGTTTATAACCGAAATGGCATTCGAGTCACAAATCTATATAAGAGTAAGTATAATATATATATATAATTTCAATAATAGACATACACATATACTTGTTACAATAAACATACATATATAGTAAAACAAAGGTCCCCATGCAAAGTATCATGCAATAATCACCTTGGACTATTTTAAATGTCGGCATTTTTATACTTAGGTAATAATCATCTTCGACTTTTTTTTGATATCGGCATTTTTATACTTAGTTAATAATACATCTCTCCAATTTTCTTTCTTGACAATATCACGTTCTAGTCATTTTTTATATCTAGTCATTTTTCCTGATAGACCTAAGTCGCCAAAAGGGTACTAATAACCAAAGACTAGGGATGTAACGATTCCGATAACTGAAAAAAATCTGCAAAACGTAATTTTAATTACTGACTTCATTTATGTATCGATTTATTACCTTATGCAGTGATAATTATAATGACTTTGTTAATTATGTATTTGTTTCATAATAAATATTTACTTTGAATTTTGAGTTGACAATTTATTTATTTTTACTTTACACTTTCAAGGTTGAGTTTCTGGGAAATACACATACTTAGGTCTGAGGTGCATACGAGTACTTCATTATTTAGCCATCGATATTGGTATTGGTATCGCCGATTATTTACTACAATAATCTGTATCGAGATCGTATCGGCAAAATTATGTATCGTTACATCCCTACCTAAGACCATGAAAACCGTTTAAGAGTATAAAACATCGTGTGTCTGAAGGACTGAAAACACTTAAAATTTACACCACCTTCTGGTACCTACACAATTTTCTTTAAATTAAATTAAAAATAATTTTCTGCCCTCCGGCCGGAAAGCGTCACCTTGCCGGCCGCTGCGCTAAACGATGATGCCGCTTTCTGGCTCCGTCGAACAGAACAATGGTATACAAACCTTAGCCAGTAAATAAGAAAGCCTCAGATCACATGCTTGTCGTCATTTCTTTACTGTATTATTTCGGACTCTGTATCCATAAATTGTTTCGTAACAATATTAGACTTAATAAAATTATGGTGGTCATTATAGGGAACGTGCACGAACTATAGGTGGCAACACTAAACGACAAAAGAGACACGGGCGGACAATAAAGGAAACTATCACCCCTGTCAAATCAAGCTGTCAATGTCAAATATAGTAAGTCGTAGCTACACTGACGTTAATCGTCCTTCAACGCGATAAATTAACGGCGTTTTCGTCAATGTGGCCCCAGCATGAGAGGGTATATGATTTAGATTGGCGGCACCAGTTGGCAGCACCTTCGTCGTGCACGTTCCCTATATAAGCTTTCCGAACGCATAAAAGAGGATTTATAATATGGGTGTAGATAAAATCCTTTATGCCTTGAAGTCAACAACACTTTTTAGCCATTGCCCCATGCAATTCATATTGCATCAATTGCATGCACATAATCAGCTCTCACGAGTCGCCCGAGTTACGCATTCGCCAGTGCGAAATCATAACATTAAACGAGACTGGCCATTTCCAACATACATTATGCATCACTGCAGCTGAAAAGTGACTAATGCATTTATGCATTTTTTTCTGGAAAAACATAATGTTAATAGCGTACGATGCAGATATTTTTTCACGTCACCCCAGTGGGCCGTTCCACGAAGCTAAAGGTCACAATTTTACCAATAATACAATCCTACACGAGGCATGATCGGGTATCCAATTAGTAGTTGCCGAAAAGGTGCATGATTGCCCAACGCCCCATGGGCGTAGCAAGGTTCGGGCAGTCCCATTGCTCATGCAGCGTTGACCTTAGATATATTCTTGGTTTGTCTACGCCTGTCCCCCCCCCCCCCCTCTTAACAAAATCCTAGCTACGCTCTTGCGACGCCCGACAAGCTTGTCAGAAGACGACGGCAAAACAGGTGGCCCTGTTCATTACACAACTCGCCGCCTATCTAAAACAACGGTCTATCGCAAAATTCTGCGTTTTGTAACTAATGTAACATAATGTTTCTGCCCAAGGTGTCTAGTTTAGACTTATAAAATTGTAGGTTCGTGAAACAGCCCGTAGGCAGTAAGAGGCCTTTTGTGGTCACACCGCGGCGAAAATCCCATCTCATCGCCATATTTCACACCCAGGGCAGTACAATAAAGAATGACCAAGAACGCAGCTGTTTCGGCCCGAGCCCCAATCAAGGGCACATACATTACTTACCTAGGGCAGTAAAACAAAGAATGTTTCAGATCGCAGGTATTTGACGCCCTAGCCGAAGGCAAGGGCGATAAATATGCGATCTGAGGCTTTCTTTATTACCGCCTGTGGTACATAAAGACATTTTACGTCTCCACCGGGCCATGAAGTGGGATTTATTGCCACTTTATGGCCAGGTGTGACTTAAATAAATATGCAATCTGAGGTCTTCTTTATTACCGTGGTATGTACACAATGTGAGGTCTTTATGACTCACCTCCGGACGGACAAGCAGCCAAACCGCAGGGCCGGACTCAGGGATATGGGCGGGCCGAGCAAGTCGGGACTCCCGTGGGTCGGCAGGTAGGAGCCCCTGGTAGTACAAATAGGGTATTATCAAAATAAATTAAGCTAACAATCAAATGGCTGTTCCAAAACTGCTCTTACTTATTATACTAATTTTCGTGCCATCAACGATTTTAAAATGACAAAAACTTAAAACAAAGCACCAATTTGATCATGCTGAATCTCAAACTCGACGTTCAACCGTTGCCGCATCTGCTTGAGGGCGCCCACCCTGCATCTGTCATCCGACATCCAAGGCCTATGCCGCGAATGTCTTCGCTCGTAGTACCTAACCTACCTAAGGTATAACGAGTCTAGATCTATGCCGAAATATGTACCGTTGGAATACAGGTCTGTAAAGACATCGGCTAAGATACCTGCTGGCTGTAATTACCTGCAGAAGGTCTCATATTCGACGTTCAAACGGTCCCTCATCTGCTTGAGGGCGACCGTTTCCCCGCCCACCCAGCGGATCATCCGAATGTCCTCGTTTTCCAAGTTCACGCCGAAATCCTCAGGTTTTGGGGTCTGGAAGGAAATATATTAATCTTCGCATGAACTGAACACCAAAGACTATAGTGTGTTCATTTAGGTTTAAAAAAAAAGATAAACAGACTAGTTAGTCGATCAGCCAGTAGTACTGTACCACAGATGCAAAACATTACTTCGATTGGCTGAACTGTTCGAGTCACGTGGTTTTTGTTTAGGTACCTTCTTTTAAATTCCTAAAAGAACAATCTATAACACCAGCCTGAGTTCGAGTTTGTATGAACATCTTATTGCACAACAATCACTGCAATGGAGGATGCTACGAGATTTTTATTTGTCACAAAAACTGGAACCAGTCTACCAAGAGTGCTAGATGCTGTACCTTATCAAAGACGGTGAATTCTTTGTAGAAGCATTGCGGCAGCGTGCCGAACTGTACCCCCGTCAGGTCTAGGTCGCCAACCGGCCGCGGTGGGTCGCCGATCGTCGCCACCGTGTGCTGTAACAAGAGCGTATATTACGCATCTAGGGCGGTAGCATATATAACGCCCGCAGGTGTTTGTGCAATCTAAGTCATTCTTTATTACCGAGCCTGATATGTTAACTTTACGTCTTCCCCTGGCCAGTAAGTGGCATCTTTGACCCTACACTGACACTCGTGCTCAAAGCAAATACTTTTAAAGATTTGTATGAATCAGGCACCAGATCACCCGAAAGACTTCCACTGCTGGACATAAGCCTCACCCAACCACTCACCAAAGACCATAACTAATTCTGCCCACCTTCAGCAGACTCCAGCAGCTTTCCCAAGATCATCAGTCCACCCTGTGGAGAGCCTACCCATGTTGCATCTTCCGGTGCTTGATCACCACTCAAAAACTCGGTCCCATAGTGACGACTTACCAGAAACATCTGGTAGGTGAGCGGCGGGATACCCCCGTTGGCGCGGATGACCGTGTCGGGCTCCCACAGCGTATGCGACACGTGCTCGCGACACGTGACGCCGATCTCGCGACACGCCTGCTTGACACTCTGGTCGCGCGCGCGCCACACCGGCTCACAGTCCTGCTCGAAACAGAGCTTGCGTATACCTGGAGAAGGTACTAGAGTAAAATTTCGGCATTTAGCTTCGGAGGCAGGGGAAAGGGCACTAGGGTTCCTAATTGGCATTCGACAGTTCATCGTTTTAACCCGGAGACGACTATTGCCGAAAATAGACACCTCCAAAAACTTCCACCAGAATTGCCTCCATGAACTTCCGGCAACCTAAATCAAGACATCGGACCATCTCGTGGGGAGCCACAGACGCTGCGTCGTTTAGTTCGTAGTTTTTAACCGAGAGCCTTTATGGCCCATCGGCCAACGGTTCTTCGAGCTAAATGTCCAGGCCCAGCACCAGCCCATTAATTTTCTGAGGGAGGGCACTAGAGTTGGTAATCAAGATTGATATTCGACAGTTTAGGCCCAAATTTCGCACTTTCCAGAAAGACGGTGCTTCAAATCCACTCACCAAACTCCTCCCAAAGCCGTCGGATCACGACGTTGGGCTGGCCCTTGATCATGATGAGCCGCCCGCCGTGACGCCTGAACTGGTTGTCCAGGTCGTCTAGCGACTCCAGAAGATACCGCATACGGTTGTAACCCACCAGCTTAGTACCTGCAAGACAATGTTACATTAAAAACGCCGAATCATCATAGTGAAAGAGTTCAAGCTGCTAAAAAGCGGGCAATTACACATGCGTCGCGGGGATCTTTACATACTCCTCCGACTGAGCCGGATTTGACACTAACGCGATGAGCGGCCGTATGACGAGTATACATTGTATACTCGTCTTTGACTATAGTCGAAGTAAACCTACCTTGAACTCCCATTGATGCATCTTCATCTCCTCACTATTATGGCAGATAAAACATGACAGAGCCAAGGAGAATGGAAACTGAATAATAAAACTCCCAATATTATATTGGCGTAGCAATCAGTTTGCTACCGTCTCCCTGTCCAAAGCCATAGAACCATAGCACGCCCAGAATTCTTCATCTATTCAAGACGGGATCCTGCCGTTTTGCCAAAATTATTTTGGTCAAATCTCATTTCCCAAACAAATATTAGCAACTGTTTTTTTTGCCAATGCAATCTTTGGCATAATTATAATACGCAAATTTTCGTTTGGTCAAATTTTTATTCAGCATAATATTAATACGGAAAATGACATTTCGGCATTTGGTCTTTTAGCAAATGCTTTATTAAGGCAAAAAAATATTAGTCAATAAAAGTTTAGTCAAATGAATTGTTATGTCAAAACATAAAAAGTCAAAAATCGGATTTCCTTAGGTAATAAAATTTGACCAAAATAATATTGGTAAAACGGTACGATCCCACAAAAAAGGTTAAAGTTTAAGTAATAATTTTGAACAACAGCAAGAATTTTGAAGAACTCTAGCCCTCAATAAAAACAAAAACTGACATAAACAGAAGGGTAAAGGGGGTGCGTAACGATGGCTATAAAAATTTTTGGTATAATATTAGTCGCAATAACGCTCATTTGATATAATTATTAAATCTTATAACAACACTTAATATATTTACATATGACATAATTATTATTTCTTATAATGATCATTTGATAGAATAACATTTAATATAGCATTCTTTAAGTATAATGCTTATTTCCTATAATCAACTTATGGTATAACGTTATTTTCATATAATATACAATTGGCATAACCATTATTGAAATAATGTATCAAAAAGTAGGTTAGGTTAGGTTTGAACTGCGTCTCCCAACAAAAACGAACTGCTATCAAAAAGTAGGTTAGGTTAGCACTGCGTCCCCCTACCAAAACGAATGGCTATCAAAAAGTAGGTTAGGTTTGAACTGCGTCCCCCAACAAAAACGAACTGCTATCAAAAAGTAGGTTAGGTTAGTAAATTATAAGGGCACAGAAGAAAAA
This sequence comes from Eudemis profundana, assembly GCA_947034925.1. Lineage (NCBI taxonomy): Eukaryota > Metazoa > Arthropoda > Insecta > Lepidoptera > Tortricidae > Eudemis > Eudemis profundana. The sequence goes on along the minus strand of OX344805.1, from coordinate 17,881,123 downwards.
GGGGGGACGGGGGGGCGAAGCCCCCCACAAGGGGGGCTCGGGGGGCCAAGCCCCCCGCATTAAAAAAAACTCAATCCATAAGTTCGGTTAGGTTAGGTTAGGTTAGGGTTCGAACTGCGTCCCCCAACAAAAACGAACTGCTATCAAAAAGTAGGTTAGGTTAGGTTTGAACTTCGTCCCCCTACCAAAACGAACTGCTATCAAAAAGTAGGTTAGGTTAGAACTGCGTCCCCCTACCAAACCGAATGGCTATCAAAAAGTAAGTTAGGTTTGAACTGCGTCCCCCAACAAAAACGAACTGCTATCAAAAAGTAGGTTAGGTTAGTAAATTATAAGGGCACAGAAGAAAAAGGGGGGACGGGGGGGCGAAGCCCCCCACAAGGGGGGCTCGGGGGGCGAAGCCCCCCGCATTAAAAAAAACTCAAACCATAAGTTCAATTAGGTTAGGTTAGGTTAGGGTTCGAACTGCGTCCCCCAACAAAAACGAACTGCTATCAAAAAGTAGGTTAGGTTAGGTTTGAACTTCGTCCCCCTACCAAAACGAACTGCTATCAAAAAGTAGGTTAGGTTAGAACTGCGTCCCCCTACCAAACCGAATGGCTATCAAAAAGTAAGTTAGGTTTGAACTGCGTCCCCCAACAAAAACGAACTGCTATCAAAAAGTAGGTTAGGTTAGTAAATTATAAGGGCACAGAAGAAAAAGGGGGGCATAATTTCAAATATATAAATGGTAATAAAGATTTATATACCTATTATACCTCTTGATTGTTATATATTATGATTTGTATATAAAATGAGCGTTATACCATATAATTGTTATAAGAAATAAGCGTTATACCGAACGTTAAATATACGAAATAAATGTATATATTTTAAAATTATACCAAACGTTTATTATACACAATGAGTGATTATACCCTTTGAAATTATATCAAATGTTGATATATCGATAGAAAATATATTAAATATTTTTATATCGATCATTACACACCCGGGTAAAGGGGGGCTCGGGGGGCGAAGCCCCCCGCATTAAAAAAAACTCAATAAAAAGATTCAATTAGGTTATTAGGTTAGGTTAGGTTAGAACTGCGTCCCCCAACTAAAACGAACCGCTCCCAGAACAGTAGGTTAGGTTCAAGGGAGTCCCACATAACCATCAGGGTCCGTCCCCGCACCCTGTTGGTATGCATAACGCATTTTCCCCTCTTAAAAAAAAAAAAGGTTCATTGAATTTTGACGATACAAATAATTTTCGTAATTTTGTTTTGCGTAAAATATGTTATGCCAACTAAAACATTTGACTAAATAAAATTTGGTCAAACTACCATTTGGTGAGCGAGGCATTGCCTAAACATTCATGTGTCAAACATTAGGTTCGCGTAACAATTATTTGTGAAGAGTTAATTTGGCAAACGATTATTTGGGAAATGAAATTTTGCGAAATTTTTTTTGGAAAGTGATAATTTGTCAAACATATTTTGATAAAACATAGGTAACCCATTCAAGACCGAACTTTATTGATTAGGTATGGCGGAACCAGAGTACGCTCCCACCCATAATTGGTCATCTATTCATGACTGCACTTTCTGGAACGGTATCTGCACTAGTGCTTAGTCGCTTACCTGCCGTCTCCCCGTCGAAGATGAATATGGGGAAGAAGGGGGTCGTCCTGTCCTCGAGCGCGGCGTGCAGCGCCGGGTTGTCGTGCAGCCGCAAGCCATGGCGGAACCAGAGCACACTTCCACCCAGCATTGTTCACTTACGGCTAAGCTTTACTGGAGAAGAAAAATTTACTATTACTGAATATTTGTAGCACAGCTTTATACCAGGGTTGTAGAGGTGTACAGCTTGCCTAATGTCAAGCAATCACTTTATGACCCAATCAAGTAAGACACCAGTAGCGTCCAAAAAACTCGATTCCTACTGGCTTGTTTAATATCGGGCATTTGAGCACCTTATTCTAGTTCTTAAGGAAAATGTACGTCAAATCTGCACCGGCTTGCCTAAGGATATATTTTACGACACGCTACTGTAAGACACTATATCTGTATACGAGCTTATACACTTATAACGCTCGAACTAGAGGTATAATGGCTGTATAAGCTCTTACACAGCTTGTTTGCTAGGTTTGTGGCTACGCTTGCAACGCCAAGAGCGTATTTAGTACATGTTGCCGATCATTATCAAAACCTATGAATTCTTCTTTAGGAGATCTCGATATTTAGCCCCTTAGAAAAACCGCTGCAGGAAAGTCATCTTTGTTGTTCATGGCGTAAGAATTTGTTCCCTTGTGTACTTAATGTTGAGGTTGTACAAAGGAACTTTCAGGCGAGATGTATTAGCAATGAGCGCGCATTTCGGGATATAGGACATAGGTAACCACGTCGCGATATGGTTAAATCTACCTAGTAACTGTTGAAGTGTAACTTCAAGTTAATAAAGAAAAAGTAGATTATCATATATACATCTCTTCAGTCAATAAAAAATATTTTCAGACACAGAAGTTTTACGACACTTGGTAACGTGAACGCAATATTTATTAAATATCTTGAATGTACAATGAGAATACGTTGATCATTTTAAAATTACACAGAGCATGTATGTAAATTTTATAGTACTTATACCTAACACCTAATCAGCTATAAATACATGTACGACCTAGCTGTTTACGTAGGTATTGTGATTTTCAACCTGGAACGTAACATTACATAATGCTTATGTAATACTCCCGACCTTGTACAGAAGATACAATTTCCACTTACTTATCGATTCTGCATTACACTAGGCATTACATCGGCTAAATGCACTTGCTCGCATTTTTCCTTACACCATTGTAAAAACGACTATATCCCATCATATTAAAGTTCAATTTCCAGGAAACAGAAAAGTTGATAAGACGCCGTAAAAGGTTTAGTGTATAAACTGCCTAGTTTCTAGCTTCTGTGGCATAGAAATATGGACTTTATTTTTTATTAAATTCGGTTGGTTACAGAATGTTACAGTTGAGTAAATACGGATTAGAAAACTTGGAGTAGGTATAATGATTACGTATGTGTATGTGTAATTAGGAAATAAAACAAGTATATGTTCTTAGCAACACATATGCGAATAATAATAACGAATGCGACATAGAATAACAAGCTAGATTGCACTTGCGATAATTTTGAAATAAGTATTCCACGACTACCCAAATTAATTCCATACATTTTTTTGCGAATTTGAGCGACCTCTAAATATTGTTGAATTTTGCTCAAATACATAGGGATGTTTAAAGTCGAATCGAATAAAGGGAACCTTGTGGAAAAAGTTCAACAAAAACAAGCATTTTTGGACCACCCTAATGGGTATAAATGACGGTGTGTCATAAAATGAAATATATAGGTATAGGCTTTTTTTTTTATAAATGTATGTGTAATAAGTTGCCAACCGTACTATAAAATAAAGTATTCGTGTACTGTTGAAGAAACATATAGTAGGTATGCAAAAATACTATGTATAAATATACATGGTATTTTTAGTACTACTGGTCGAAATCGACCAGTTCTTACCAACAATGGGGTTTGGATTGCCTGATTTTACTATACCTAGTAAGTTTTTAATTTCCTTATATGTCAATTAGACGTTGAAAGCATTTGGTTAATAGGCTTTTCCAGCTCATATAGTTGCCCCACCCCATTGAAAACGTAAGTGGAATGTTAGTAATCAATCATTCTAGTTGCTTCACTACTATATTTTTTAAGCTTTGGGCTGGAAAATACTATATTTGCCCAAGAAAAAGTTGGCAACCCTAATTTGTAACCGCATTACATGAAACGGCTTCAAAGTACTTTTGGTACAAGGACCACTTGATAGCCAAGGATGATTACCTAAAGTATAACTTGTTTCAAGAGCCTCGGAGTTGGGTAGGAGAGTCCATTTTAAAAGTATGAAAATATTAAAAATGATTAAAATACCACTGAGTAGCCCATAAAATTTATGGTAACTTTGTAATGAACTAGGGAATGCAAACCGGTATACCGATTTACCGGTTTATGTTATTGGGCATTTCTCCAGAAATATGTCTGCGGTCACCTCATTCATCTGGCCCTTTTTCATACTAAATGTATGGAGACAGATGAATGAGTCGCAGATATATTTCTGGAGAAACGCCCTTTACTAATATTTATTAATAGGTCTTACTTAGTGATGTGCCGTTACCGGGAATATTCCTGAGGTGGAAATATTCCCAGTAACATTACCGGTAACTTTACCAAGAATCAGAAATATAGAGAAATATTCAAATTTTGTAAATGTAATCATATTTTCTTTTTACATTGAACTATTACTATTAAGTGTAGACTAATGCATCATACTAAATTCAAAAAATCAACATAGGTTTACATTTTAAGTAAATTCCCAATATTACTGGGAATATTCCATGGCTCGCAATAAAAATGCACGCCTATACGTAAATTACAGGTTGTCTTGTTATTATTAGCACAAAATATTAAAAAAAACTCCCTTCTATGATGATTGCTAATTATTATCGACAAAATAGAAAACGGGTTAGAAGCTTTTTATCTACCAGATAGACAAAAAACAGGTATGATTTTAGAAAAGAAAAAATGTTGAACAATACATTGACTAAACAGAAAACAGAATACAAATTAAAACGATGGAATAGTACATTACATAACTAGGGTGGTAATACAACTAAAGGCCGAAATCGCAGAAGTTTGCGGCCCGAGCTGCAAGCGAGGGACGTAAATATGCGATCGAGGGCTTTCTTTATTACCTCCCGTGTTGTGTACATCATTTTATGTCTACACTTGGCCAGAAAGGTGCTTTTACCGTACGCGCAGCGTGCGGAAAAAGTCACTTTATGGCCAAGTGTGGCATAAATATACTTAGAGCTAGTCGGGACACCAGTCAACATTTTACACTTGGAGAACATTTGTTTTGATCATAGCGTATTTTCGGACGACAACGATATTGATAAATGCTTGATTTTATTTCGATAATCGATAGTACTGAAAAATATGTACCAAGATGTCTTATAATTGCAAAGTTACTCAAAAATCAAGAGCATTTTCCATCAATTAAAAATCGCTCAACGCAAAAAAACAGAACTAAAATGCTTACATGATCAGGAACGATTTTCACTAAAAACTAAACCTAACAGGATCACTCGAGATATGAAATTGTATGAAATGAAGTGAAAAGGAAAACACAACTGCCTGGCTCCGAGTCCGAGGGCACAGTGAGACCGCGACAAATTCTCCCTGTCCCAGTACTTTCGAGCTTCGAGAAGCTTCGGCAACGATAGCCGACAATAAACATTGCTAACCTGGGGCATTTCTCCAGAAATATGCCTGCGCCTCATTCATCTCTCTCCATACATTTAGTATGAAAAAGGGCCAGATGAATGAGATGACCGCAGACATATTTCTAGAGAAACGCCCCCTGACGACTTATACCTAGGTATATGCTCGATCGATAAAAGGTTAAAACGGAGACTAATTACGTTATTTAATAAAGTCCAATTTTAAACGGGAAACTTATAAAAGTGTTTTGATTTAAAGATTTACTCTTATTAATAGTCGTCTTAAAAAAGCAGAGGTTTTCGAACGCACGGTTTTTTTTATGCACGTTCCCCGATTACTCGAAAGCTGCCAGATCGATTTGGAAAATGCAATTTTTAGGGTTCCGTACCAAAATGGTAAAAAAGGAACCCTTATGGTGCGACTCTTTCTGTCTGTCTGTCCGTCCGTCTGTCACAGTCAGATATCTCTGGAATAGTTTTAAAAGTCACTAACCCGAGCGTACAAAATGGTACTAGATATAAAAAAAAACCTTATATCTTTTTTACTTTTTTTTAAAGGGAGCCGAAAGGGGAAGTCGAACATTTTAAGTTGTGCTATTGTATCAAGTGGGGTGAAGTGGCGAAAGGGCTTAATTAGTAGATTCCAAAACCATTTTTATATTTTTTTCTTAATCATGTACTTTTCGATTTAGGACGAAAAAAGTTCAAAAAATACCATTCGAAGTTACTGAACAGAAAAATCTGTAATAATTACCAATTATTAATATCATCCTAAATGTTACAGGAAAAGTACTTATTTCCTCCTACTAAACTAATCGCCATACAGTTTTTCTTGAACTATTCATGTATCATATTATTTGTTATAGCGGAAATAGAAATACATATTCTGTGAAAATTTTAAGTCTCTACCTATAACGATTCACAAGCTAGAGCTCTGTGTCTCACAGACAGACGGACAGACAGCGGAGGCTTAGTAATAAGGTTCCGTTGGCACACTAAAAACTAAAAATCCCATCAAAAACTTTACATATAAAATGATGCAAGTCTCGCAATGCAGTTCTTCTACAACAAAACAGTTTTGAGATGTAATTAGAGTGTGCAGAACGTGGGAGCACCGGGAATTCCCGGTACTGCCATACTAAAATTTCCCGGTTCTGCACGCCCTAAATGTAATGTAAAACCAAGTCAGTCAGTACTGGGGGGGTGTTCACAGAACTCGATTTCCACTTTGAACTACAAAACTAACTTTACAATCGCATGTATTTGTATAGGATTACAAACTTGTGTGCAGTTGTGACTGAAATTGTAATATTATTAGGTTTTGTAGGACTTGATAGGCTAAAAACTAACTATGTTAAAAATTTAGAGCTTGTGGGTCTGATATGATGAGCAGTGAGTCAGTCAGTGACAAAACTAAGGATCTTTGACGTGCAATCGTTCTTAAACTACACGATCAAATTGAATGTTATTGAGAATATACTATACTTAAGTCTTATTGTACCCTATATATCCCTAAAAATTCAGGGTTCTAGCTTTAACCAGCATAAAATTACAGGAGATTGAAAATGGCCTTAATGGCTTCGAAAAAAGGATGGTACGGCCTTTGTTTTGCTCAACTTGGCGGGGGCACTGCCGTGCCCACAGATAACCTCGTTATTTTTTGAACTCGGTTAATAAGGAAATTATTTGACCACTTGTGTAAAATGACGGCATAACACTTTTTTTCATTAAAATTTCATATACTACTACTATACTAGGTTCAGTTTTCACACTTCATAGAAAGTACCTAACTGATTTGATTTGTCAGGAAAGTACTCAATTACCAAGACTACATAACGTAACCTGACCCAAGGTCAACGTCCTTTTACATAAAACGGTGGATAATACAGCTATTATTGCGATGAATCCCTACATCTCTGTTTCAGACGAGTTACGCCACCCTGTAGAGTAATTCACAAGCTCACCGTCAACCGCGGTCCCCGTCCTTTACATAATTAAAGGCTCAGTTTATTTAGTCGATAGGGCTCGCATGCGAGGTACGGGAGATTTCCATAACGCATGCCATAGGGCCCGAATTTACTGAACCGCTTCCATTGGTCGTTAAGGCCCGCATGCATTGTGCGCGAGATTTCCATAGCGCATGCCATAGGGCCCGAATTCGGGGAACCGTTTTTATTGATCGATAGGGCCCGCATGCGGAGTACGGGAGATTTCCACAACGCATGCCATAGGGCTCGCGTTTGCCGAACCGTTTTCATTGGTCCTTAGGGTCTGCATGCAAGGTGTGGGAGATTACCATAACGAACGCATGCCATAGGGCCTTAATTCGGGGAACCATCTTCATCGGTCGTTAGGGCCCGCATACATAGTACAAGAGATTTCCATAACGCATGCCATAGGGCCCGAATTCAGCGAACCATTTTTATTGGTCGATAGGGCCCGAATGCGGGGTACGGGCGATTTTCGATTGAGTTATCGATTTATGAGTTTCACTAATCGTGGCTCAGTTTCATTGGTCGATATACGGCATATGGGGGGATTACCCGCAGGCGGTATAACAACTAGTGAAACTCACAAGTCGATAACTCGGTCGACATACGCAGCATGCGGGGACTCCCCGCAGAGGGTATAACGACCAGTGAAACTCGCAAGTCGATAACTCGGTCGACATACGGGATGCGGGGACTCCCCGCAGACGGTATAACGACCAGTGAAACTCATAAATCGATAACTCGGTCGGTCGATCTACCGCACCCCGCATACGGACCTTATCGACCAATGAAAACAATTCCCCGAATGCGGGCCCTATGGCATGCGTTATGGAAATCTACCGCACCCCGTATGCGGGCCGCCTTATCGTATCGACCAATGAAACTGAGCCATTTCGCCTGCGGCGAGTCAGCGCACACTGTATATCGACCGAGTTATCGACCAATGAAACTGAGCCTTTGAACTAGTAATAACAACACACACACACACACACAATAAGTAATAAAAGTTCGTACTTAATCGGAGATCATGATGCGGTCCGCCAGTGTAACATATTTCGACCCCGATTACAACTGTTATTATTAGTACCAGTGCCGGATTAGCCACGTAGGAAGAGTAGTAAATGCTAAGGGCGCCCACTCGCATTGGGGGGCCACGCGCTCACTGGCAAAAAGTGACCCCCGCCCCCCTCGACTGGCTCATTTCGTCACTTATAAAATTACCGGTCAGTCGGTATTAAGCATAGCGTACCTGAAATCAACCAAGCACCTCTGAAGAAATGCTAAAGGCCCCGCGCTGGCTTAATCCGCCACAGCGATTAGTACACGGGTCAAATTATATTAGAACGAGATTGACGGCGGAATTGTGAACTAATCTACTGCCCTTCTAGCGCTAAAGGACAAATGTTATCGGAAAACCCGTTTCAGATACGACGTTCTGGATAAAAATTACATTTGTAAAAATATTTCTTAACCGTCATTGAATATAGGTATAATTAAAAAGTTTTCTCACAACTGTTAAAAAGAAAAACTAAACTCCAAAAGATTTAGGTACACCTACTTGACGAGCGTTCGTAACAATGTTCACTCAAGGAAGTCTCGAAAGTGCCATGCCATGCCGTATGACGTAAGGCGTGTAGAGATGTATTAAACCAATCAAGTTCTTGATAAGATTGTCATTTTTCTTTATTCTTCTTAACATTTTTTTTAACACGTCCTTCGTTTTTCAGGACTACAACTTTACTCGTTCTAGCGATTATATCCGTTTCTTTTCGGGATACGTTTTGATATTGGCAAGTCAGGTATACCGCGGAGCAACCGCCATCAGACCTCCATAACCCATGTGACAGGGAAACCATACTGACGGAATCATAGTTACACATTAAAAAACCTATTGAGGTTTTGCACATTGGTGCAGGTGATACGACCCTGAGGTTATGTAGAGTTACCGACGATCGCGTCTTGGCCTGTAGACAGAAATAGGCCATATCGGCGAAAATAACTTAACCATTTATCGTTACACGGCCGTCGATAGTTACATAGCAAAGTCATAAAACAAGGCGTTGTTTCAACAAATTAATTTCTACAATTGTACGGCACGTGCAGCGGATCCAATGCACCCGTCGACTGCACTCCCCGCAACACAAACACATATAACAATAGAAATAAAACTAAACTTACGCCGTTCTGTACCCAATGGCTTTACTGCAGCACCATTAATGCTCTAGTTACACGATAACAGCTTGTTATCCCTTGTAATACGGTTCAAGTTAGTCGCAAGATTAGTTTTGCTAGATTTAGGTCACGTTGTTGCTAGGAAGGCGATTGAGACTAGGTAATATTGTAGGTATGTTAGTATTTGTCGCTGACACGCCTGGCTATGTTATGAATTGTGTCAAACACAGACGCGATACAACATGGTCTTCTACTGATATCACGTGATTAAATAATTACGTCCTGAAATCAGGACGACTAACACAAGACCAAAGTATGACACACAATAAGTCCAACGTCGGCGGTTTAAGAGCGTGCGACACGATCGCACGTCTGTGTGAGTGCGATCCATACTGGAGCATTCTTGCGCATTCTTAAATCTTTGTTTGTAGTGTGTTCGTACACGGCGCGCACACATTCAAGTGCGTGACGTACCTTTTGTACGAAGAAAAAATACTGTATTATACTGTGACAAGGCGGCCGCGACATAGGGATTAGGGATCATTCATTATCATTATCACGTGACATTTTTTCAGACACTTGGACCCCCTTCCCCTTAGTGACGTCAGGAACCCCATACAACATCTTATGTTGACAACTTGGGGGTCACATACAAACCAAGTACAAAAAGATTTTCACTAGACCAACGGAATAAGTCTTAAAACTAAAGGCGCAGTCCTGTTCTAGGGCATTGCAAATACAAAAAGAAATGGATTGTTTTTTTTAACTCAGTTTTGCAGCTAATAATATTAGGTATTTACCAGAAGAGTGGGAAGATTAAATGCCAGATGGTCAGACGACATAGTAAACATAGCCGGGCCATAATGACTCAATCATGCCCAAGAGTAGGACAAATGGAAAGGCTTGGGGGAGGCCTATACCATACCCGACAGGGACCCTTAATATAAAAAAGTAAAAGTAAAAAAACCACAACATTGTCAAAATCTGTTAAGAAATAAATAATAATGAAGGCTATTTTATTTCTTTAATATAATTATTTACCAGAGGTGTGGTGTGAGACTTTTCTGGGTCAAGCCGGAGCCAATTATTTCATGCATCGTGAAAAGTGAAGTGTATAGGGTGCTTTCTGAACACCTCAAAATAGGCTAGTAAGAATTGGGTTTAATGATAACACTGTTTTTTTTCTGTATACCGATTGGTCAGAAAAAGGGGCAGATCTAGATTTCAGGAATGGAGGAAACCATGGCACTTGTATTTACCCCCAATCCATAGGGTTGCCAACAGATTGCAACCCAAAATACATTATTGTTGAAAAACCGGACAGAGGACAGCCCTGCCTATGGGTATGGATCAGTGGTGTGGCGTCAAATATATTCTTAGTAATGCCGGAGCAGATCTTGCTTACTTTTTCTACACGAGTATATGCTTTAAAATAGGCAAGCCAGCAGGAATCGGGTTCTATGAATGCCACGCCACTGGTATGGATATATATTTCAAAGAGAAATGCATTCAACACTATTTCCAAAAATCTCCTTCAATTAATTAAGATGCTGATTTTATCAACAATATCGGTATTCTATGTGATTGCTATAGGAAATGTTATACACACTTATGTCATAAAATACAATTTATACTGTAATTAATGTTTGAATGCTATCTTTCATACAATTGAACTTATACTACATATAGGTTACTAAATGAACGGCGATGGCGATACCTTCTAGAACTCGCTAGAGATCAATAAAAAAAACACACTTACCTTTAGGTACTTAAAACGAAGACAAAGTTGAGAATTCTATTTTGACGATCTGTTAGTATGTTCCTACGTGACATAGACACACATTCTGCAACGTATCACCCATCAAAGCAAGATACCGTTGTTAATAAAACTGCCTTTAGCATGAGCCAGGAGTAGACTTTGAATTATAATAGGCATAACAAGCAATTGCTAGGATTTGCGGACTTGCGGAGCAAAATAAATAACAAATTGAATGAATATCGTGACAGATATTTTAGCGAATTCTGTCTTTATACGCTATAAGATAGAGTCCAGATTATTTTATTACGATCAATGGAAATCTTGTTAATCTTGTCAATAGGACAGATGACAGATGAAAATTTGTGTTGCCAGCCCAAATTCTAATTTCAGATTCAATATTTAGTTTTTATTTAAGATTTTACGTCAGACAGACGCAGTCGAAGAGAAGACTTTAACATTCGCTAACTGTCAACAATCGAGCGGCGTGATCGTTCAACGACCAAGCTCCTTAAAATTAAGATTTAAAAAAAACTGTCAACAATCTATCAGACTACTCTATCTAATCTAATACTGTGTCTTTAGCACCCTGGTCAGCCGACATGAAGACCGTTATAGAAAGAAAGAAATATTTATTCGATAGAATAGTTTGTTACATCAATTTTAAAACTAAGCCTTATAGAATTGGTACATCGAAAAAGCATAAGTCAAACGACTAGAGCTGGACGCGCCGATTTTCAGGGCAACCAGTAGAGGAAGAAGGGTGGCTGACCAAAACACTATAGTTCCACTATTCAAATGCCCTCCTGTGTGGCCTCGGCAATTATAATGCTGGCACTACACTTGGCCGTATTTGCCAAATATTCGTGTTGCATCTCTTTTCTGCGGCATAGGAAAGGAAAAATATGCAACACGAATATTTGGAAAATACGGCGAAGTGTAGTGCCAGCATAAGAATTAGCGTATACTTCTCTCAAAGAATTATATAAATTATATAATAATAAATAATGATTACTATTTATTCTCTTATTATTGACTTTGACGATAGTTTTTAGGGTTCCATAGCCAAAATGGCAAAAACGGAACCCTTATAGTTTCGTCATGTCCGTCCGTCCGTCTGTCCGTCTGTCCGTCTGTCCGTATGTCACAGGCATTTTACTCAAAAACTACATGATGGATATTGATGAATTTTGGAATATAGGTGTCTTGTATGAGCCGCTACTTAGTTTGGTAGTTAAAATCTAAAATAAATATTTTTAGGGGGGGCACTCCATACATGTTACACACATTAATTTTTTTTTTTCAGCATATATCAAAGTGTGGTACATAGTTCGACAGCTCTTTATAAACACTATAAGGTTTCAAAGTAATGTTTTTGATCAAGTGAATATATTTTGAAATAATCGCTCCGAAAGTTGTGTAAATTATGTCCCCCCCCCCCCCTCTATCTTCTACGCCATGTGTCCGAAAAATATGAAAAAAATCACGAAGTTAACGCTTAATTAATACTTTCAACGAAAATTATTTTCAACAAGATCGGATTAACCGTTTTTGAGTTATTGTCGATAAACTGCGCTTCTCAACAAAAGGATTTAATTGCTATGAAGATACGCTCTTTTGTTGTTGTACTTTTTTTACATCGTATTTTTACCTTATAGTTACGGCTATGGAACCCTACCCTGAGCATGGTCCGACATACTCTTGGCCAGTTATTATTTATATAAAGAAGGTATCAGACACAAAATAGGTAGCATGATTACGATAGTTAAAAATATAAAATCTATTGGGGAGAGGATAAGCCTCAACATTTCAAAGGACATCGCTACCAGGGCCCACTTCGGCTGGAAATAACCTGAGGAGCATCTTTTATTTAGAAGCATCTTTTATGTATGCTCATTATAATCTCAATAACTAACAAAAACCCACAGTACGTAAAATATTGCAGATGTTTTGTGCTTTCGACAATTTTTAAATGTATGTAAGTAAATACGTGTTAATTTTCAGTTGAGATTAATCTTTTTTTATTTAACTTATTTTTATGGATGCATGTCCGATTGATGCATTATTTTATAATTTCTATATAAATAATTTTACTGCGACGTACATTTTAAATAATATTTTATCATGTAACAATTTAACATTTTAATTATAACAACAAAACATTTAAAAAAAACATGATTTACAACTTACTGACTAAATAAACCTAACTTAACCTATTGGGACCTAAAATTATATTTACAAATGTATGTCGCCTCCTACGGGCAGGGTATTCATAAGGCTGGCTGTATTGCCTCGCTGGATGGCAATGCCTATTTTACTTGTGCATATTATATTTCTGTTCAATGAAAATAGTGATCTGACTGATTTTTATACTTATGTTTTTCTTAGGAAAATTAATCCTAACAAATTAAAACATTCAAATAAGTACATAAACCAATCTCTATTATTTGTACCATATTGTAAGGAATTTTCATTCGTTGGCTACATTGAGGTGTCAAAATATTTTAAATTATTTGAGACTTACGTAAAACTACTTAACATAATTAATAAATATATAAACTAATGACCAAGTAAAAACTAGTGATTTATATATCTTTATGATATTATTCCTAGAAATTTCAACCAATTATAATAGAAAAGCACATTACCATTTCATAAATTTAAATTAAAACTGTCGATAGAGTCTAGGGTAAAAACGTTGTACGGTTGACACTTCTAAGTGACATGTCTATCACAGTTGACGTTGACAGTTTATAAAATAAATAGTATTATTATTTTTAGCACTGTGTTTGAGGAGCGAGCAGCTGATTTGTCCGGTGCGCGGCGCACGATCGCACCAAAACACAAAACAGAAAGGCTTAGGCTGGTTATAAAACTCGGCCACACGCCGGTCACCGCGGTCACTCGTGTACTCGAAAAGCAAGCCGAATGTTGTTTTAAGTGCCCTGCAAAATGAATAGCTTTACTCGTTCATTTCGTGCAAAATGTTTAAATTCTGGATGGCTCAGATCCTTCTCGATTTCGGCGCCAAAGAACTCAACATATTCGTAAGTACTTGAGTAGTATATTTGTTTAATTTTAGTGATCAGAATACTTGTTTTAGGAATGTATTAAAAAGTGTAGGTATGTTGCTATGTGATAATTGCGCAACCCGAGACTACCTGATTTTATGAGTGCCTAATAAATTGACGTACTATACTAGCTCTTGGATGAATGGTATTTATTTATGATCTTGGTTTGCTAGCTCTGTGTGGTAATATAAATTCATACCTTTTGTAATAGCTTAGTAAATGAAAATGACCCTTTGTGTTTGCACGAGATGTCTAACTGCGAGTCCGTAGGGTTCTTCTATACTGGTTTAGTATTTTTTAAGATGTATACATTTGAAGTACTATTATGATTCAAAAGATACAGCCCTGCAACTAGGGTTGCCAGATGTCCGGGAAATCCGGGATTGTCCCGGAATTGCATTCAGCGACTAATCTAGCAACCCTACCTGCAACTGACAAGAGACCATAGGGTCCTTTTGGCATCCTTTGAGCATTGAACTGTAAAAGTCTTTATTTGAGAGGAGACGGTTTTACCTAACTCATACTACCTCCTCTCAACCTAGAGTCCTTCTTGAAAGTTATCACTCCTCTGTGCACACTCTTCTACCTTGTTTCCAAATCACTGAGGGTCATGAGCACACAAGGTCATGGCTCTATGCACCAAAGCTCTCCACTCCAGATGGTTTTCTGCCTTCCGGATTGGCACCCATAGAGTTCCTTGACATGTTTCCTTTACGGCATCAGCCCATCGGGTTGGTGTTTTTCTTTTCAACACTTTTTATCTAGAAATATTCTTTAAACACTTGTAATGTGATAAGGTCGCAAAAGCCCATATTCACAGATGACTCATTTCATTCATAATCTGTGGCCTTGCATAGCATAGTCCATATGTAGTGGCGTGCACTCCATCATAAAGACACTGCATACCGTCTAATTTCTACACTATTAAGAGTACTACTGGGTAGTAGTACCCTTAATTAATAGTGTAGAAATTGATAAGATAGCATTTCTACCCTCCTACCCTTAGTACCTAGGGAAATTTGAGGGTAGACAATGACTTTAGGGCATTTCTCCAGAAATATGTCTGCAACTCATTAATCTGTCTCCATACCACCAGGTGTCTACCTGAAATAAAAAAATAAAAATATATTATTATTATTATCATACATTTAGTATGAAAAAGGGCCAGATGAATGAGGTGACTGCAGACATATTTCTGGAGAAATGCCCTTTATGTCTTTATGGAGTGCACACCATAGTCCATGGCCAATGACCCACCCACCAGAGACGAACAATACGTGGATGCAATTCTCAGTAATCGGGGAACTATGAAGAAGAATGAAATCAGTTTTATTAACATCGACATTAACTATAATTCAGATAAGGGGAACTCCAAGTAATGATTGTTTGAGTCAGTACTTGTTAAATTGCAAATAGAGTGGTGACATCATGTATGATAACTTTATTAATGGCAGAGAATTAACATTGTTGCCATACATTTTAATCTGAAGGCAAATGTTATGAAATGATTGCAAGTAATAAATAATCAAATCAGTTTTACAGTATTTGAAAGCCAATATTAAGGTAATGGTACCCAATGTGGATATCTTTGTATCTTGATTCTGCCCTTGGGGGCCACTGGTTAACTACGTAAGTACGATTTTGGCCATTTTGACCCCACCTACCCTACCCCCATGTAAGGGCACATATATAATCAATGTATTTAGAATTTTGAATGTGGAAACACCGCTTTTTTATCACTACTATAGATACAAAGATTAAATGCATAGAAAAAAATCAAACATACTCACGTTTAGCCCAGGCGGGATTCGAACCCGCGTCTGTCTTATCAGGACAACGTGTTAACCGCTACACCACCCGGGCACAAGTAAAACTGTCGAAATTTTCCATGCGTTTGTAAAAACGTTACTAACAATCTTTGTATCTGTTTTGAAAGGCTTCAAGCCTTAGCTCCACTCTAGGGCATGTGTACGCAGTGTTTGATTTTTTCTATGTATTTAATCTTGGTATCTATAGTAGTGGCACATATATAAGATAGTCGGAGTTCCCCTCCCGCTTTTTACGTAACATATTATTTAGTTTTAGAAATTGCATTAAAAATTATACTTTGAGGTAAATTCAAGATTTTCGGATTCGCACACGATCCGTCGAGCAAATTTAATGTAAATGCCTTATATCCTCCTTCGCTCGGGACCCTTACGTTACGTAATTCATAAATGGCCCCTTGCACTAATTATCTTTTTCTCTAATATTTAAATCCGTCACTTTCACATAATATTGTTTCATTTATGTTATCCAGTTATCTCTGAATCTTGCCCATAAATTCCAAGAAATCCTGATACATTACTCAACATTATATTATTTATGCCACACCTGGCCATAAAGTAGCTTTTTCCGCGCGCTGCGCGTACGGAAAAAGCCGCTTTCTGGCCAAGTGTAGACATAAAATGATGTACACAACACGGGAGGTAATAAAGAAAGCCCTCGATCGCATATTTACGTCCCTCGCTTGCAGCTCGGGCCGCAAACATCTGCGATCTCGGCCTTTCTTTGTATTACCACCCTAGTTGTGTAATGTACTATTTCCTTCCTCTTTCATCTTCCTTATTCTTCAATTACAGGTTTTATAATGGGGAATGGGGAATGCTCTCTTTTCCTTGAGTAGAAATGTCTTCAAATTGAATTAAAATACGTCTACGTTCGATACAAGCTGTTCTTGACCAAACGAGCGAAGCGTCTCGCTTTCAGCTTAGGCAAAAATGCTTTTATATGTCTGTTTGCTCTCCTCTACAGGTCGCATTTCGCAACCGATTCTCGTGAAATTTTGTGAGCAAGTTCGGTATTTATATTTTTTTGCCATTCAGTTTTTGGAAATTTTTCAAAATGGCACAGTTATAGGGGTTGACAGACTCGCGAGGTTTACAGCTTACAGAGCCACTAAAATTAACTTGCACAGTTTGTAAGTATGTATTGTATGATTGCTCGGGTCAAATTTGCAACGGAATTTTAATGCAGTTAGATTTACCTGAAATTTTGCACACTTTTTAGCTTGGATGGCATGGCAATATTATGGTAACGCAATATTATCATCAGCCCACTTCTGTTCAGTGCTGGACTTAGGCCTCTCCCATGGCACACTACCAGTGGCGTGGCGTTGAAGAAATCCTTGGGCAAGCCGGAGCAGCTTTGGCGTAAATTTTCTTTAACAGCTCTAGAATTAAGTGCTGAACTGCCTAATATTAGGCAAGCCGATAGGAATCGAGTTCTATGGACGCCACGCCACTGCACGCTACTGAACTCGGTCTTGCGCTTTTGGTTTCCACTCGCTGCCGGCTAGGTTCCGTGTGTCATCGCAATATTACGGTACTGTGGAAGAATATTACTTAACCGCTTATCGCGTTGCCCGCCTACCGGCTAACCGCGGTTATCGTTCCATATTGTATTTTTAAAAATATACCTATTTATTTTGTTGTTGCAGGTGTAAATTGTTAGTGGTGGGGGGTGGATCCGGGGGGTGCACTATCGCGTCCAAGTTCGCTCGGAGATTCAAAAAAGGTGCCGTCATTGTTCTGGAGCCAAGTCCTGTAAGTTTTCTTATCCACGAGGACTAACCGCCTGGCCACGATATTGCGCGTCCAGCGGCAGCGTCAGGGGCGACAATAGGTGAGAGCGAGAGACCGCGCTCCGACCTCCCGCTCCCACTTACGGCCGCCGCTGATGCTGCTGCTAAATAAGATATGACTGAGGGTTAGGGTCTACACACACGGCTTCTTTTAAATGCACTGGCGACGCGCGTTTCATAGAGACAGCGCGTCGCCATTGGGCCAGTTAGCAAATACCTTCAATTTGCTTTCTATATTATTCTTGCTAAATAGGCTTTTAACCTAAACATATAACTCCTATCTCCTTTACAGCAATGAAGCGAGAAATATTGTACTTTACATGCATTAAAAACTAATAAAGAAATATCATTTTTCTTTCATATTATATGTGCAAGTTTCAGGCCCAAGGTTGCATCTTACTAATACTTCATAGCAGTGCCTATTCCTAGGATATCGTTGACAAATAGTAAATTGGTACCTTTGCGGGGGGTTGTCACATTTGTCTTTGTAAATAAACATACAAAATATGGTTCATGTATGTTTTGAAAACAGTAAAAAGTTTATATCAACATTATTGTATGGTTAAACATAACACATAACAAATCTTCCAGATACGATCAGATATTTTGTTCCAGTTAGGTACATTTCCTAACTATCTATCTATCTATCACATAATATGTCTATGGGAGGTGTCGCTCCACCATATTGTTTTGTGCAGACAAATTGTATTAAACCATAAAATGAAAGAAATTTCAACCAAATTTAATGTCGTCAAAGACGATTCTTCACCCTCTTTTCTTTGTATGGAACACCGAGCCGCTAGATTGACCTTTAGAAGTGGGCAATGTATGTCGACAAAGTATTGAGTACTGAAATATACAATGAGCAATATATACCAATATAGATTTAAAGTGTTTAGTTATGGCTCTGCTGCACGGCCATCTGATTAATGCTTGTTTGCTAATTACGGTTGTAATGGTGCATCCATATCTATATGTACATGTGACGTCATCTCTTTGCCACTTGTCATAAGGATGGGTATAGGTAGTTCCACGGGAGTTGAGGTGAATGATTACACACACAGCTACATGAAGTACTCATTGCAAAAAAAGTGAATTAATGAAATTTAATGAATGAGTGAGTAAATAAACACAAGGCTATAGTTTAAAGAAACTTTTTGGTCTATCTTACAATTCACTATTGTGTGCGTGGCCTCAACACTCGTGAAACTACCTATACCTTTTGCACAGATTCGACACCCACAGACATTTTTTTGTGTTGCTATTGCACGTGCATTTAATTGCCTCGTAAGTTTTGTCAGGTAATTTTGTCAACAATTTAGTGAACTTTTTAGTGAAAGTGTCATTCTATGGAATAAATATCTATGAGAAGTCAGATTTCTTTTAGCCTCAAAACAGTTTCTTTGCAAGGTAAAATTGACTAACAATGTAGTTGTAGATCTTTAATCCCGTTCACTATGGCGACATCTAGTGAGCTTAAAATTGTTAGCACTCATTATGTGCATTTAGCAGTAGAGTAGTGTCTTATTTTCAAACCAGAAAAAAGCTATGGTAGCCGAGTGACATGTGCCTTTCAAGCAGAGGTCGTGGGTTCGAATCCTAGCTCGTAACAATTGAGTTTTTCGGAACTTATGTACGAAATATTATTAGATATTTACCATTAGCTTTTCGGTGAAGGAAAAAAACATCCTGGAGGAAACCTGCATAAAGATACGTGAAGAAATTCAGAGATGGATGTGACGTCCCCAATCCGCAGTGGGCTAGCGTGGGGACTACAGCCCGTTCACTCTCGTCTAAGATGGTAGGCCTGCGTCCAGCAATGGGACGTATATAATCATTATAGGCTGCTGATGTGATTAGTCTACTCTACAGGACCACTATTACCAGCCGCTCTGGACCCTGGTTGGAGCCGGCGTGACCTCAGTAGCCAACACTCGACGAAGCGCCCGCAGCGTTCTGCCAAGCGAAGCCAAATGGCTTCAAGACTCCGCGGCATGCATCGACCCGCAAAACCAGACGGTGACTACTAAAGACGGCCATCAGATCAACTATGAGTACATCGTGATAGCTGTCGGGCTGAAAAATGATTATGAAAGGGTTAGTTAAATTTTTCATCAGTAACGGCTTTAGATACTGTGAACAATGAGAACAGGGAGTTTTGCCTAACGATGCCAAGTGACAAGACTCGACATGCATCGACCCGCAAACCCAGGCGGGTTACCACCTGAGTTTGAGTAGAATTTCTAAGTGCCTTTATATTCAGCCTAGAATCGAGGTGGATTTTGCCAACCGAGCCCTAGCCCTAGTCTGCGCGAACCTACCATACCTACCCTATAGTATTCCATCCACCATCACCCCAGGCTCGTTGGGGAACCTTTAAAATTATAATACTAGGCCTCTTTAGGCACAATCCGAGTTTGGATTCTCATTGTGACGAAATATACAATTTTCCAGGTCCCCGGTCTAAAAGAAGCTCTCGCTCGCAACGACAGCGGCGTCTCCACCATATACTCGCCCGACTACTGCGAGAAGACCTGGAGCAACATGCGCCAGTTCAAGGGCGGAGAAGCGATATTCACGTATCCCGACTCACCCATCAAGTGTCCGGGCGCGCCTCAGAAGATCGCGTATCTTGCGGACGCTTGGTTCAATAAGGTGAGTAATATTAACAGGTAACACGCCACGGCGAAATCCTCATCCCACTTCTGAGATTGAAAAGTGTGTGTCTGATTATCCCACTTCTCAGAGGGAATCGGTGGGCATGATGATCACCGCAGAAGATCGCGCATCTGGCGGACGCTTAGCTCACCAAAAATGACTGACTTTGTCCAAAGTTAAGCAACGTTTAAACGATATCGTTATCCCACTTCTGAGACAAAATCTCGACCACGGGGGTTCGAACCCGGGACCTCACAATCCCGTGCCCACCTCTCAAGTAGGCACCAACGTACTGTTATAACCTCCACCATGTATGCCTTATGGCTGACGCAGCAACCCATAAGCAGTCCTCCCTTCCATCCGAGTCCAGCTCCTCAATCCATCCCATACAAACCTCAGTTGCTCCCGAATCGTCAAACCGCGCTGTTCCCTAATTACTTAGAGGTCGTGTATAATTTTTAGTGTGTGTGTCAAATAAAAACTTTTTAAAAAGGACCTTGGACTTTCCATTATAACATTGGTGGCAGCGGTGGGATTTTCCGAAAATCTCAAGGACGTTTCCGAAGTGAAGTGAATTAAACCAGTGAAAATCAAGGCCGACCTTTAAGGACTATTTTAATAAGGGACAACTCATTACTATTTCCGGATCCACCGTTCCAAAGTGTTTGGTGTGACCTTCTATTTCCAAGTTTCGTCGTTCCCAAGTGATCAACGTAACTCGTTATTTTCATTCACAGAACTCAAAGTAGTTCGTGTGATTTTTACTATTTCCGGATCCACCGTTCCAAAGTGTTTGGTGTGACCTTCTATTTCCAAGTTTCGTCGTTCCCAAGTGATCGTCGTAACCCGCTGTTTCCAATCACAAACCCAAAGTGGTTCGTGTGATTTCCACTATTTCCAAGTGATACATACGTGTGCACCGAGTTCCTGCTGTTCCTGCGACCTTGCTGGTGTGTCAAGGTCAGACACCCGTGAAGGTCCTGGCGATAATGATCGCCCTAATCGCTACGTTTCTACTGTGAGTACTTTATATTCTCTATTTCCCGTGTCCGTGAAGTGCAGTGAAAGTGAAAAGTGCGTATATAAATAACTTATAAAACAATAATTCGATTATTCCTGCTACATCATTACTATTTCCTAAACTCTATTGAATATTTTGTGTATAAAAATATTTATCATCCTGGTGCAAGTTCATTGCCGACGCAAGGATATTCTGTTATCCGTTAAGCTAACTCGACATTTCTCGCAAGCAAGGCGCCGTCCGCCTATTACACCGTAGCTTATTTTAATTCATCACATTCAATTAAGTAACTTTTCAAAATGACTAAATCCGACTCTGAATGTTCTGGTTCTGGCTCCCTGAAAGCACCAAAAGACCCCAAGGTCAATCCGGAATTGCCAAAATTGGTAGTGTCAGAAATTTCACTAAATGTTATATTAAAATTTATAAAACCCTACGATGGGTCAAGAGATAAATTAAATGCATTCATAAATAACTGCTCTAATGCTATATCGCTTGCTTCATTGAGCCAAGAACCAATTGTGCTTAAATACATTATCAGCCAGCTAGAAGGCAAGGCTGAATTAGCGTGCTCCATTAAAGACTTTGACAATTGGTCAACCCTACGAGACTTCTTAAAAGCTCAGTTCGGTGAGCGCAAGCACCACGCCCACCTGCTGTCTGAACTGCAGGACTGCAGACAGACATCCACGGAATCCGTCAGTCAATTTTCTCTTCGCGTAGAGTCATGCCTGTCACAATTGCTAACAGAAGTAACAATGTCGTGTTCTAAAAAGATGGAACTTCCAGGCCGGCTTGCAGCCATGCAAGACTTGGCATTAAATTCATTCATTATGGGAATTAACCCCAAAATCTCCGTGATCTTGCGTTGCAAGTCCCCTAAGACCTTGAACGAGGCAATTAATTTAGCTATTTCTGAAGACAAATTACAACAATTCTGTAACAAGAAACCAATTGAAACCTCTAAGCAAGATTTCCCGAAAAAGCCTTATTTACCAGCCAACTCAAAACCTAGCACGTCCCGCTATAACAACCAGCAAAATTCATTCAATAAACCAAAACCCTCCTCGGATACTTCCGTTGTGTGCCGGTATTGTAAAATACCCGGCCACACTCTTGAGCAGTGCAGGAAAAGAGAATATAACAATAAACGCTTCAATTTCAATAATAACGCTTCGAATCATCCGATAACTTTCCTTGAGAATGATGAAGGTGTTGATGAAACAGATTCCAGCTCTTTAAACGAGATGTAGGCTCGATAAGGTGTCGTTCGAGTCGTAATGTCGTACCAGGCACCATACGCACTATCCCAATTCCATTTCCTAAAGACCGGGTAAAAACCCAAGGTCCCACGAATCCCAAGGTCTACGAAGTACTAACTAAAAGCGATAGATACTTACCGTACATCACTGTACCTACATCCATGAACTCAAGACCCTTGACATTGCTCATAGATACCGGCGCGTGCATAAGCCTAGTAAAAAAGTCAAGTGTTGACAAATCCTTGAAATTCCACAAAAGTGAAATCAATGTCAAAGGGATTGAGTCATCTGAAGAATCGATCAAAAGCCTTGGTCACCTTAAATCTCAAATACAACTATCTGATGACCTTGTCTTATGTCACAATTTTCATGTGATGGAAAATATAAACTTACCTTACGATGGCATTATCGGTACCGACATGTTTTCCAAATTCCGCTGTAATGTTAATTACGCGACTAACTGTCTGGAAGTAAACGGGAAGAAAATTAAACTGTCCTTCAAAGAACCAAATTACAATATTTCCCTGCGAACTGAGACAATAATAGAATGCACCGTAGCTAACCCTGAAATAAAAGAAGGAGTCATTACTGACCAGCATTTGTCCGAATCACTGCTTATAGCCAACTGCATCGTAAAGGTCAAGGAAAATAATCGAGTTAATATCTCCATTATTAATACATCAGAAAACTTCGTTACAGTCAAACCAGACTTAAAACTCTACCTAGAACCGCTACATGTCAATGTAGCCTATTCCTCTACAGCCAACGCTGTCAGACGTACCGAAGAAGTATTAAACTCACTCCGCACATCCCATTTGAATGAAGAGGAAGCAAACGCCCTCACTGAACTATGTTCTCAATACTCTGATATTTTCCATCTTCCAGATGACAAACTGACGTCTACTTCCAAGATTCAACATAATATTAGGACTACTAGCGATGCTCCTATATACACAAAATCTTATCGATTCCCAGAAGTACATAAGAAAGAAGTCGAAAAACAAATTAATAAAATGTTAGAACAAGACATAATACAACCTGCCATGTCCCCATGGTCATCCCCTATTTGGGTCGTCCCCAAAAAACTCGACGCGTCAGGAGAACAAAAATGGCGAGTGGTCGTCGACTACCGCAAACTCAATGACATAACCATAGGTGAAACCTACCCTATACCTCAAATTTCTGACATCTTAGACCAATTAGGTAATAGCAAATACTTTTCCACCCTTGATTTGGCCTCCGGGTTCCACCAAATAAAAATGTCTCCTGAAGACGCAGAGAAAACAAGTTTTTCAGTACCTCAAGGTCAATTCATGTTTAATAGAATGCCCTTCGGGCTAAAGAACGCCCCATCCACGTTCCAAAGGCTCATGAATAACTGCCTTACAGGACTCCAAGGAGTCCGTTGTTTCGTCTACCTCGATGACATCGTGATTTATTCCTATGACCTAGCGTCCCACGTAGAAAACCTTACAGCCGTCTTCGACAGGCTGCGAAGTTTCAATCTGAAACTACAACCAGATAAGTGCGAATTCCTCAGAAAAGAAGTAGCTTACCTTGGACATGTCATTAGTGACAAGGGCGTAAGGCCCAATCCTGAAAAAATTAAAGTAATCACTGAATTTCCAACTCCCATGTCACCGAAGGACATCAAATCCTTCTTGGGGTTAGTATCCTATTACAGAAGGTTCATCCCCGATTTCTCTAAAATTTCCAAATCACTGACAAACTTACTAAAGAAAGACATCCCTTTTAATTGGGGTCACGAACAACAGTTAGCTTTTGAAACATTAAAATCAAAAATCACTAGCGCCCCTATTCTCATTTATCCCGATTTCACAAAACCCTTTATACTTACCTGCGACGCATCAAATTACGCAATTTCCGGTATTTTGTCCCAAGGCGAAATTGGCAAGGACAAACCCATAGCTTTTGCCTCGAGAACGTTAAATAAAAATGAACGCAATTACAGTACGACGGAAAAAGAACTTTTGGCCATTGTACATTTCTGTAAATATTTCAGACCCTATCTCTTTGGAAGGAAATTCTATATCATAACAGACCATCGTCCTTTAAAGTGGTTAATTAACCACACAGACCCCAGCAGCAAACTACAACGCTGGCGCCTAAAATTATCAGAGTATGATTATGAAGTTATATATCGCAAAGGAAAATTAAATTGCGCAGCCGACGCGTTATCGCGTTATCCTATTCCCGAAGATAACAATTTCCCAGTCACTGCTGTAAATGAGGAAGCTAACAAAAATCCTAGGCCCTCAACTGAACCAAATATCTACGAAAATCCACAACCTGGAACTTCCTATTCACAACCGGAAGTCATTGACCCATTCGACATCGGAGACTTACCGTCTCTATCACCTGATCCACAATTTTCACCTATTGAATTAGACTCCTTGATCGACGATCTTAACCAACAAAATACCCCATCCGTGGAAGTGCAACCCACTGAAACAGATCTAATTCAGGACTTATCCGAAATTCTTCCCTCTGTTGTCGAAGACACTTACTCGAAATTCTTAAAATCTCCACAGGATGCTAATTTTGATACTGCAATATTTGAACACAACGACAATCTACTAAAAAGTCCTCATAAAATAATTATTATTCCTACCTCCTTAGACCTTGACGAAAGTGTACCTTATGTCGAAGATTTCTTAAGTAACTTAACTGAACGAGAAGAATTCCTACAATCCGAAAAGACACTACTGTCATTCCAGGAAACAAAACATGGCGGAAAAGCCTTCATAACATTATTCACAAAGGTCCATCATTTCGACGATTGCCCCTACGTTGACATTTTCGAATCTCTAAAAAACCTTCGTAACCACTTAACTGCAATCCCTAATAACGAGACAAAAGATATTAGTATTTCAGACTTTAAAAGTCCATTTGACAAACACGCTTTTACCAAAATTTATAACATGATCGCTTACCTTTTCAATGGAACCGGAATACGAATACACATATATCATAATAACACCATTTACCCTTCGTTGAGCGAAATCCCTAAAATTCTGAAAGAGAATCACGATATTCCGATTGCCGGACATCTGGGAAACACCCGCATGTTTAATAGAATTCGTGAACAATATTTTTGGAAAAACATGAGAGCTGATATCGAAAATTATATAAAACAATGTTCCTCTTGTCAAAGTAACAAGGCACTGAGAAAAATCAACCGTGCTCCTCTAGAAATAACTTCTACCTCAACACAGCCCTTCCAGCGTTTAGCGCTAGATATTGTAGGACCTCTACCAGAGGCCGGACCTGCCAAGGTCAAATACATACTCACTATGCAAGATGACTTGACAAAATATTCCCTAGCTTACCCTATAAGAAGTACCACCGCTGAAGAGACCAGCGAATGCTTAGTGCATTTCATATGCCTATTTGGTATACCAAAGTATATCCTGACGGACCAAGGAACTAATTTCACATCCGACCTTTTCAAACAAGTCTGCTCATTTCTAAAAATCAAACATATTTGGTCCAGTCCTTACCATCCTCAGACCCAGGGTGCCCTTGAACGGAGCCACTCAACTTTAAAAGAATATCTAAAATCCTATGTAAATGAAGATCAAACTGACTGGCCTCGTTATGTATACACTGCTATTTTAACCTATAACACCACTGTGCATGGTACTACTAACTACACCCCTTACGAACTAATTTTTGGACATAAACCATTTTTCCCGAATTCCATTTACGAATCCGCACCCGGTACGACATACTGCGATTACCTTAAAATGCTTCAACATCGTCTTCAGCATTCCCGCAGCAAAGCCCTTGAGAACATACATAAATCCAAAGAAACCGCCAAAACTTACTATGATACCCGTACCAAACCGGTAACTTATCACGTCGGAGACTATGTCTACTTAAAAAATCATTTGCGACTTCGTAAAGCGCTATCTCCTGTATGGAAAGGACCTTACAAGGTCATGAAAATTAATGGTCGAAATACATTGACCTTATTAATCAATCGTAAATACATAGTTCATCACTATGATCAAGTTAAGTTAGCTCATAGAAGTAATAATTAAGTCACTTATTTTTAGAATATTTTACATATAACATTTAATTAAGTACTATATTTTATTTTACTTTCTTCCTTTCAGCGCTCCCCTCTTAATACAAGCTAATTTCACCGAATCTGTACAGAACAGTCCAGGCCTTTATTTCGACCCCGTTGGAGAGTTAAAAGTGATTAACGGATTCCTAGACGTAGTTATACCTATAGACATATCTTTTATTAAACCTCATATTGATAACTTGAACGGTGTGATAGGCACCTCAAAATTTCTATGTCGGGAGAGTGATAGCTTGTCAATAACAGAATGCAATAACATTTTCAAACCACTTACTACAAGGTATAAAGACATAATTAGAGACTATGATTCAATCTCTCATTTAATTTCGAATAAATCTAAGAGATCTGCGTGGTTTGGAGCCGTAGGCACCGTTTTCAAACACTTGTTTGGAACTATGGACCAGGATGACGCTAGCATGTATAACAACGCCATTCAAAATTTACAATATGACCAAAAGGACATATCAACCGTAATTAAATCTAATATTTTAATCACGTCCGCGACTCTAAAATCCCATGAGGATTTCCTAAACAAAATTAACACCAACGAACAAATATTGAATGACGCTGTAAATGTACTGAATATGTCTTTAAAAAATTTAACTGTAATTGGCAATAAACTTATTTTAAGATCAAACATATTAGAGTTGATAAGTATTATTGAAAACCATATTTTAACCTTGTCTTTTAAATTGGAAGACATTATAAATGCCATAATGTTCAGTAAATCAAATATTTTGTACCCATCCATTCTCACCCCGAAACAAATATTCCACGAATTAGTGGAACATCATAGATTTTTACCTAAATATCAAGAATTACCATTGGCATTAAATTTGAACCATGTGAACATTTTAATGAATATCTCAGATGTATCAAGCTTTTATATTGACAACAAAATTGTTTTTGTAATGAGAATACCTTTAGTTAACTCCAAGGAATATAATATGTACAACAGTGTGTCATTCCCGGTAGCGCATCATGGTAACGCTACACCGACCGCCTACGCGATGGTCTTACCCACCGCGAAGTATGTAGCGTTAAGTAGAGATAAGTCACGTTATTGCATGTTAGATGATTTAAGTAGTTGTAAGAATCTAAATAATGGATTTTATGTTTGTAATGTTTATCAGACCTTTTCCACTACGTCACAACCTATATGTGAAACTGAAATAGCAACAAAATTGTTATTATCGAAACCAATTCAATGTAAATCTAAACTTGTATCTGGAAATATGGAAATTTGGCATAAACTAAGTAATAATAAATGGATATATGTAATTTCACAAAAATCTAAATTATCTATTGAATGTAATAATAACTCAAATGTTTTCGAAACTAATATTGTGGGAACCGGTATTTTAACCTTACCTAATAAATGTATGGCCTATTTTAAGGACATGCAAATCATTGCAAAAAATATTGTAACCATAGACATTAAACCTATTGTATCAACTTTTAACCTAATTAATGATACTTGCTGTAATTACTTCCAATTAAATAAATTCCAATTAAATGTTCCCACCATACCTGTAAAGAAATTGAACCTAGAATCCTTGAAGGATGACGAACACTGGTCACATGACCAGTTAGAAAAATTAGATAAAATAATTAATAGACCTCACATTGTTTTGTATGGTCACTATTATTCTTATTGTACTATCGGAATTATCCTTGTATTAATATCTTTTGTTATTTTTAAGATCTGGAAAAAGTTTTATTGTAAAAAATTCAATTTCCCTCCTAATCCTAACACTTCAACCATACCCACTGAACCTTCTGAACCTGAAGCCATTCCAGAACCAAATCCAGGTCCTCGACTCCGATTTACCTAAACTTCACTCCTTAAGAGTGTAAGTTCATTCTTACCCAGGGGAGATGTTATAACCTCCACCATGTATGCCTTATGGCTGACGCAGCAACCCATAAGCAGTCCTCCCTTCCATCCGAGTCCAGCTCCTCAATCCATCCCATACAAACCTCAGTTGCTCCCGAATCGTCAAACCGCGCTGTTCCCTAATTACTTAGAGGTCGTGTATAATTTTTAGTGTGTGTGTCAAATAAAAACTTTTTAAAAAGGACCTTGGACTTTCCATTATAACAGTACCAACGCCCGGTTACGTTGACTTTAATCAATTGATTATTTTTTGCATTTAAGTTCTCTGCTTGCAAACAAATGTAGAAATGCGATATAAAGTTGAAAGATTACAACTAAAGTTTATCAACTCTAGCCGAGGAGCGATAACAGTGCAATCGAATCGACAGTGTCAGTAATCCAATCTGTGCTATCGTTTTGTCAATAGTTTTATTATCTACAGCAGGGGTTTCCAAACTACGGCCGGATTTGGCCCGCGGAGTTTGGAGACCCCCTTATCTATAGTATAGACTTGAACCGCTCCCAACTTGCGGAGGTAAAATAAGTTATATTAATATGACTTTTACTTCACCGTAGTCGGGTGAAAGTATCCTATGTGTTAACATGGGTCTAATCTACCTGTACATCAATGTCATGAAAATCGGTCCAGTAGTTTTTGCGTGATTTGCGCACAAACATACAGTCATACCAACAAACAAACTGGAATAAAAAAAAAATTTACTTTTTATTACTTATTTTTAGAACTCCTCAGTTTCTTTTTTGGAAAAATATTTAATGTAAAAACAGTATTTCTATGACTATTATAATATGGTTTAAGTCTGGATGCATATGTTTATATAAAAATATTTTCTATTATTCCATTGTTATATCGAGTGTGGGTTATTGTAATGTCATGCGATGAATATAATGAACAACAATTGTTTTGTAAATCGTAGATTAAACAATCACTGCTACTTATTCTAAAATATCATAAATAAAATCAATAGTTCGAAACAGTTTTGAAAACATCACATATTAGTTTTGAAACAAAAGGACATCCTCTTAATTTCAGTTTCACATAATCATTTCTTTTCATCGTCTATAACGAGACGAGTCCAAATAATATGTTTGGAAACAGAAAACATTGGAATCACTCGTAATCGTCCTAGCGCTTTTTCCACTTTGGAGCAAGTTTTATTTTAAAAAATTACTTTTTAAACTTGTCTCTACTGATTGTTTTCTATTTCAGGCCAACGTTCGTTCCAACTCAAACATATCGTTCAACACTAGCCTGCCGGTGATATTCGGCGTCAAGAAGTACGCCGACGTCCTCTTGAAGGTCGTGGAACGGAAGAAGATCAAGGTCAACTACAAAACGGTTCTTCGCGAAATCCACGTTGATAAGAAGGAAGGGGTGTTTGTTAACATGGAGGATAAAAGCAAGGTATTGAATTGAACTTATATTTTGTCGTATATTATTACGTGACCCTTCACAAGGTTAATAATACCAAGGTCGCAAGATCGCCCGTCTATCCGTCTTTTATAGGATGTATTTTGGGGAGTGCGTCGAACGAAACACTGTTCTTCCACCTTCCTCCTTTTTTAATAGACTACTAGATGCCGTGAGGAATTCCATCCACATGTGGTTGAATTCGCCACGCGCCGCACTGTGCGATCCAAGATATCTTTTCTGGTTCGCACCGCTAGTGATTGGAATTCTCTTCCGGCGTCTGCGTTTCCTGTGACTTACGACCTGGACGTCTTTAAGGCAAGAGTGAATAGGCATCTTCTGGGTAAGCGTGTTTCATCTTCGACTTTGTCTTCACTTTCCATCAGATGAGACCAAGATGAAACATAAACCCATCATCCATAAAAAAGGTTGGTAGATCCAGGTTGACATGGAGGAAGGAGTGTTTGTCATCACTGAAGGCAAGACAAGGGAGACTTACATGCGATAAAAAATGCGTACTTTTTATTACTATTTGTTATATGAAGGTCAAGGTCAATTACACAAGTGGTATGACAATTCCACAAAATCTACGTTGATAAAATGGAAGGGATGTGCGTGGACAGTCAGGGCAACAGTAAGGTATGGAATATACTTAGACTATTAAATGAAGCTCAAGGTCTATTGACCTTGACCTTCATTTAATAGTCGAAACCATGATACTTCGGAAGATTCACGCTGACAAGAGGACAAAAGAAACAGGATACAATAATTAATACTATTTTCATACAGTTTTGTTGGATGTCTGTAATATGGGGGAGTTTGTAGCCAAAACGGTTATTTCAACCATTTTTAGTTCAGGTTTAGCTGGACATCAGTGGGTGGTTATAGGATACTTTTAATTCTACTAAGCAACAATGAGAATTTCGACTTTTTCACTGTATTTAACCAAGTTGCAGGTATTTTTTATTTATTGATTATTTATTGTACAGGTAACAGTACAGCCGTTCGACATGCTGCACGTATCACCGCCCATGAAGACGCCAGACTTCCTCCAGAACAACAAGGACATAACCGACAGCAGCGGGTTCTTGGATGTAGACAAGTATACGCTGCAGCATAAAAAGTATCCCGGCATATACGGTATCGGGGATTGCACCAACACACCCAACAGCAAGACCGCCGCGGCCATTGGTGAGTTTACCGAGACATTCACCCGTGAACAGAATAAGTATGCGTTCCCACCGGGCCTGTGCGAGATAGCGATAGAAAATCCGCCAATCAACGTGCCTAGCCTTGCTCAGCGCTTCCCGGCATTGGTGGATTTTTTCCTCTGCTACCTCGCACAGTTCTGGTGGAAACGCAGCCTAAACGACACCCGCTATCGCTTCCTGAGAGCCTTAGAGCAGCGGTCGGCAACCTTTTCGCAGATAAGGGCAACATAGTAGTAAAATATAAAGGCAGGCCACACTTGTTCACAATTTTGATAAAAGCTTGCCGCAAGAAGGGGCGCCGCGGGCTGCGCGTTGCCGACTGCTGCCTTAGAGCAACACGGACGGGAGTCAACATAACGCATTTTTCCGATACACAACAGGATGCCAGTTTTGCGGGGCGAAGAGTCACACTCACACATTTACACACGCGTACGTGAAAAGTCATCTATCACTAGCATGTAACACATTTGTTACATGCTGTATTATTATATAACACATGGACAATTCCATTTCACAAAGATACGTTTTGCATTGAAACAGTGTAATGACGTGACGCACTACATTTATTGGTTTTGCAGCACTCTAGCAACGAGCGCGCGAGTACTAAACTGAAATAACGCCAAGCTCGATTTATTGTGACTTTTATGCTTGAGAGAAAATAGTCATAAAGTGATTCAAAATGACTTACACGTGCAACTAGTTTTATAGAACGAATATGATCATTGCTCAGGTTGGCTTGGCACAGGAGACTAACTTAACCTACGTAGCCTACGTTGCTCTAAAGCCGGGTCCAGACGAGTGTAACGTGTAATGTAACGCGAATTCTGTGTACACAACACTACGAGCATTACAGTAATGTTCGGAGTGCCGTCAAAGTGTAATAGGTTATACCAGGGGTTCCCAAAGTGTGCGCCGCGGCTTTCTAAAGAGGGGCGCCGTGAGTCGATCCTCTATCATTATCTAAAACCACGAATATTCGCGGGTACCTATAAAGCAACAATACCAATTTTGAGCGAACTACGGTAGGGTGCCGGGGCGAAGTATTAAACTAGTAAGTGCGCCGCGGGCTGGAAAAGATTGGGAACCCCTGGGTTATTACTCTTTCGTTTGACGTTGTGTACGATCCACTTACCTAAGGAGTATACACTCGTCTGGCCCCGGCTTAAGCTGAGAGCATACGAGTAAAGAAACCGATAAGTCTCACATAACCTTACGTGGCCTGTAGCTGTTTTTTAGAGAGGTCCTTGTTGGTCTTAGGTGTGCTTAGAGTAGAGATGTGCCGTTCCCAGGAATATTCCCCGTGTGTATGGGAATATTCCCGGGAACGGCACATTTCTAGGAGTGCTAAATACCGGCTGACCGGGGGTTTAGCGAGTGAGAATGATGACTATACAGGGTGGAAAAAATCTATGGGCCCTGGAGGGGAACTAACCTTAAATCCTTTAGTTACTCATTTTACTGACAGGAAACATTCCTTTATTTTTAAAAAGAAACAAACCTTTGTATTGGAATTTATGGTAAAATAAAATTAATGATAGATTTCACGATCTTTTGTTACTTGTAAGACCAAATGTTTATCAGAGAGACTTTATCCTGACTAATAGTCCTATCGATTATTAGAATAAAATGTTGAGTGCTTATTTTTTTAATTTTTAGCTGGGTCGATTTCCGGGTGAGACAAGTGAATTTTAGAAAATCTTTTAATGCAGTTTTGTTTCTTTTTAAAAATAAAAGGAATATTTCCTTTCAGTAAAATGAGCTAACTAAAGGATTTAAGGTAGTTCCCCCCTCCGGGCCCATAGATTTTTTCCATCCTGTATTTTTGTTTGTATCGAAAACCGACCGACTTGAATCACCCTAACGTGTTCCCCACATTCCAGCGAAGCAATGTTACGTGTTAGAGCACAACCTGCTCGCCACCATGTGTAAAAACGACCCGAAGCAGAAGTATGACGGCTACGGCGCGTGTCCGCTCGTGACTTCATACAACACGTGCATACTGGCTGAGTTCTTGTACGATGGCGTGGTGCATGAGACCATGCCCTTCAACCAGGTAGTAAGTTGACAATTACCTGTATCTAGCGACGTATGTAGTAAGTATTTAAGTAAGTATCTAATAAGTATTTAAGTAAGTATTTAGTAAGTAGCTAACAAATATTAGTCGTTGTTATTTAGTTGCTACCAGAGAGGTTGCAAGTTCATTAGCAGAGGTGGAATAAGTAAATATCTCTTTCGTGCGTAGTCGGGTAAAACTTATGCTATATTTTGACGGGGTCATTAATAAACAAACCGACAAAAATTTCAAAAACTAGGCATATAAATGCCTTTTATTTAATTTTAACACTCCCCAGGTTATTTATGAAAGAATCTTTAATGTTCAGTCGGCGTTCCTCGATCGCATATTTACGTCCCTCGCTTACAGCTCGGGCCGCAAACATCCGCGATCTCGGCCTTTGTTTTACCACCCTAGTTGTGTAATGTAGTATTATGTTATTCCACAGGCTACTGAGAGCCGGATAGCGTACTACATGAAGCGGGACCTGTTCCCGTTCCTGTACTGGAACTTAATGCTGAAGGGCTGGTACCACGGCCCCGAGTTCATACGGCGCATCGTCAACCCTTTCGCGAAGTAGCGAAGCTTGGTGAGGATTCGGTCAACTTTATTCCTGCTGTAACTGTTATTCTGACGTAGGGAATTCAAAATACGCTGCTTACTTACAATGCTCCTAAATTTATCAAACTTAATACTTTTTTAATTAGCATATTTTGATGCCCCACTGCTGGGGAGGGGATCACATCTGTAACATTTCTGCACAAGTAGGTAAAACACTAATTTCCGTCTTATGTGTTGTAAGCGACGGTTACTATTTTGACTCTAATTTCAGTACTTAAAGGTTGATCAAGAAATAAAATATTGACCGAATCTAGAATAAGCCGCACCGTTAACAAAAAACCGGCCTAATTAAAAAAATATATAATTTAGTTTCAATCTCAAAACGACTTAAAACGGTTTTAACTGAATTGTTAAAAAAATTGAATTAGGCCCCTTTATTATTAAAGGTGCGAAGTGAATGTAACTTAAGCTCAACGGAGTATAGCTCTTGTGTCTTTGTTTTAAGGTTGATTATTGGTAGACGCGGATGACAAGTATCTTTTTTATTAAATGTGATTTAGGACAAGTGCCTATTGTTAGTGCAATTATATTTTTCTAATTTTCTTAAGGTTACTCAAAAGTAACTGAGAATTAGACCTACTTTAAGTTTCGTCGGCCCTTGATCGGAGGTCGTACATTTGAAACACTAATCGATTTACGCTATTTTCGTGGCGGCGAAGTGAGGGGCAACCCCCGTGAATAGTCAAAAGGCAGACCTCCTTTACTTGCGCCGCCCTGGGTGCCCGGTTTAAACCGCTACTGGAAGAGACAGATTGTCGTGGTTTTTAGCATAGCATCCAGTGGACGTGTATATCGTCACTACTTTGAAAAAACTCGTATCTAAAAACGTCAAAAGTTATATACGAACTTCATATACACTTACTGCATTTTTAACTGGAGTCAGTATCAGATACGTGTTTTTTTTTTTAAAGTAATGACGATATTCTATATTTTTCATCAAGCTATGTTGTGCCCGAAATCGCTATAAATTGCCAAAATTCAAGCTGAAATCGCATGTTTTGCTCTTATATTCAGGAATCGTTATGACGACCCAATATATTTCTGATGTTTTTTTTTAATTAGTGTCTGATTATTATACAATCATACTCGTATAATTTCTACAATTCGAGTGGCTTGTATTACACAATGTTGAATTTCTTCAAACGCTGTGATCTTTAAATACTTAAGTTTTTCAAAGCTATATAGGCAGGCATCGTGGTTCTGCAAAATGTCCAATCTATTTGTTACAAATGTATTTAATTTGTTAAATTGTTATTTTTGTTTATAGTATGACCCTTCAGTCTACTATTTGTTGTCTGAGATTAACACTTATACTCATATTCTATTGTTTTCTAGGATATAGTTTAATGTCAAAATCACGAAACTATTTGTTATAAATTATTTTTGAATGTTAAATAAAATATAAGATAGACAATTAAAAGCGAACTCCCAGAGTCATATGTAACTAATGCAATATAACATAATACTTATACAATATACATATTTTCACTAAGACAGTGTTTCATTTAATATTATTATGTCGCTATGTGATACCATGCCCTTCTCTAGCGAATGTTACTACGACTTTATCTATGGTGTAAAAGTTACTTTACTGTATCAACCAAACATACTTTATTGCACACAAAAAATTCAAGGTTTTAAATTGCTTAGCAAAATTTTGACACCGCATATGAGGGGTTAATCGTGAAAAGGTCACGCTTCGAACCGGAGCTCACGTTACGGTGGTCAGTCAAAGTCGAAGCGATGAGCGGACCGACATATTTTGACCCCCGTTTACGAACTGTTATTATTAGTTTACGTGTCAAATTATTATTATGAACGCGATTGACAGTGTAGTTTAGGGTTGCCATACGTCCCGGTACGCCGGGACATGTCCCGGTTTGCAACATGGTGTCCCAGCGTCCCGGCCGATAAGCAAATTGTCCCGGTTTAAAAATCATAGTTATTTAGTAGGGGGCTGGACTGAAATGTGAAATGCTTCGATCCCTAAGCACCCCACAAACGGCAACGAGGGGAAACGCCGGTGTGTGTTTTAGTGGGTTTACTCCTCCCCCCCCCCCCCCCCCCTCCGACTAGCAGTGGGTGTGCGAGAGGAGGGAGTCCCACATAACCCCCCACCAATGGGCCTACCCAGCCCGGGGGGTATGCAGAACTGCATTTCCCACACCGTCAAAAAAAATAATATACCTGCAATAAACACGACTAACTAGCTAGCTAGGCTAATCGTACGTAAGCGCTGGCACTTGTCCGTTCACTTTTTCGAATTTACGTCAACAGTGTCAACACATTTCGGGATCGCGGACTCTCGGCGTTGACAGAGCGAGTGCGCACTGGCACTATCAAGTTCCTTTTTTTCTACCTTTACTACTTTTTCTTTAAATGTCCCGGTCTGAGTCCCCACGCTTATGGCAACCCTAGTGTAGTTGTATAAGCCTACTGTGCCTATCTTAATTGGCACAGACTTCATGCCATGAATCTAGTTGGCTTGGACATCAAAATTCATTGAACTGATAAAAATGACTTGAAATAAATTATTTATTGCTAATCTTGCAAATGGCTCACGTTTTGCACAAGCTAAATATTTGCCGGGTAGTGACGTCACAGTTACGCGGAGCCGCGTCGTGTGCAATTCTCAACAAATATAAGTGAGTACTTGATGGCTGTTTTTGTGTCAATTATGACTGAGTACCTCGACAATCTATCAGGTGACCGACATAGTAAGTCGAAGTGCTAATGGGCTGGACATTAGCTTGAAGGACTGATAGAGTCTGTGCGGAAAGAGAATAGGCGTGGCGAAAAATGGAACTAACCTAACCATTAGGTATGGCAAATACGGTAGAAAAGCATTACAGCGCCCCCAAATCTAAATCCTATTCTCTTTCCGCACAGACTCTAGCCGATGAGGCGTAAAGGCAGCGTGGATTGGCTGGAAGTCTCAAATCGATGGACGCACGCGACCGCTCATTGTGGAAGTCAGGTCAGTCGCTCATGCGTCCCGTTTTTTAACCGAGTTCCAAAAGAAGGATGGCTCTCAATTCGTCTGTATGTAGCTTTGTTTTGTTTGTTTGTAACGCATGCTGTCCACACCGCTGCTCAGAAGACGTTACACACCGTAAACGCAGTGATAAGACATGCGTCATGTAATTGACATGTCGTAACTTCCAAACCGGTGCTTAAAATACGCATGAATAATACATGCAAACTGCAACGTCTTTTGAGTAGCCGTTTGACCGCACTTTTTTTATTTTATTTATTTAGGACAACAACAGCATTACAATACAGAAATTTACAGAAATCATTATTAAAACACTAAGCCAAACAAGGACCATTAAAACAAGAGGACTGTCATTCTCCATACTTTGGATTGTAACCCGACCGCTAGGGGATTTCCGGGCAAAAACTAGATGGCGCTAAAAAACTAAACATTTAGCGATGTTATATTATTGTGATGTGGCGTTTTGCCACTGTCGCATATCCCTCAGCCTAGTTTAGACTTAGAGGGTTTTCCTGAGTAGCTCAATCGGGTAACCAGAGATAGGGAGAGGAAATGCAAACACCACGATTATAGATATAACAAAAACTGTCTTTTATTTACTTTAAGAATCTCCTATAATTAGACAACGGGCCTGAAGGGCCAGAAAATAACTGCTGCCGTATGGGCGTTTATTAAGTTTAGCGTGCTGAAGGCTTATTGCTGAAAAGTTATATACGGAGTACAGTCTGCCGGCTGAAGGCTTTCGGCTATAAAAAAGTTGCTAACAATCGTGTCGGGCGGCTGATGGCCGGGTACGGGCTGAAACGTTATGTGGGATACGGATTCCCGGGCGAGTCCCAGAGTGGGTTTATACGGGAGCCGAGCGGTAGCGGTTTTCAAGGTCCCGTGGGACGTTTTTTACGTTCGCGGAGCGGTCTAGTACCGGTTAGGATCTTGAAGAGACGTTAGTTCTATCTACGGAGGAACACGGGGGTTTGACGGGAATTACAGGACTCCCAGCCCCTGTCGCGATGCGTTAAAGCACACACGGCGCCAGACAGGCCAAGAATTGGAGACACTCCCGTCGTCAGGTCAGCGATGCGTTAAAGCACACACGGCGCCCTTCTTACGGGAGGGGGAGGGGGACGTCGCAAATGCGTTAGAGCACACACTGCGCCAGGGAAGGTTAGGGGTTCATTTGGTTGCTAGACGTCCTTTCGCCGGCGCGCCGAGCAAGCAAATGCTGGTGTTCGTTTTTTTTTTTTTTTTTTTTTTTTATAACATGATAGCCTGTAGGGCTCCGGCTTTATGGGCCCCCTAACAGGAGTGATCCTAATGACGCGCGGGGGGCTAATCCCTCGCCGCGCGTTGATACTACTTGTGTTTAAAAAATTTACCTAATGAAAATTATATGTAAGTGTAATTGTATGATTTTAGCCTAACTGTATAGCAAAGTGGTGTAATATGAATGTATAGTGTGGTACTAATCTCGAGTGGTAGTGTCAGGTCTGGGTGGTGCTGGTGTTCGTGGTTCGCGTGCCGCTTTTATAGACGCGATAGCTACCGCTCGTCCCCGCGCCCCGCCCGCGGCTGACGTCACGCGCGCCCCGCTCTTAGCCGTTTGCTGCGGTGACTCATCCCTGGTGCGCGCGGCGTCCGCGGCGCCCGACGCCCGCCGCCGCGCGCGGCGTCTCATGCGTCGCTCGTACTGCACAGACGCGGCTGTTGCCCCGTGGTCGCTCATTATATTATAATTGAACAAAGAAACAAAGTAGGTATATTAGTAACAATTAGTTCGTAAACAGCTAATAATAAATAAATTCTAACATTTAAATACTGTGTCACGTTTGCAAAGTTGAATAATTGTAAATAATATAATGATTTTACCAAGCTTATACATAGATGGCGTTGTAAATTCGGGGAACAGCTTTTTGTATGGAGAATGACAGTCCTCTTGTTTTAATGGTCCTTGAAGGCTAATAGATTTTTTATGCTGTGCTTTTGTGTTTCTCAAACCGTCAACGACCAGGTGCAAGCTGCTGATTGTGGGCGGCGGCACCGGTGGCACTAGCACCGCGTGGAGGTTTTCTAGAAAATTGAAAAGCAATGAGATCTGTGTGCTAGATCCAGCCGAAGTAAGTCCATAAGTTAAATCTATTCAAATCTAAGCGATATCTACCGCAATGGATATTACCTACTTGGATAGATATTACAGTCAAGGGCACCATATGCACCACAAAAGTTTCAATTATTGTATACAGGTCTTATTATTGTGGCAGTAAGGTTAATGTATACATATTTTGGAACTTTGTGTGGATATTTATCTTTGCTCTTGACTGTAAAAGGAAACCAGGTATGTTGCAATGACACCTATTTGATTAAATGAGTTTTTATGTCTTAATATCACCTCAATTGATGCTTGTAGTATTTCGGTAATGATTTGATGTTTATTAAAGAACGAGCTGGGCTATTACGAAATTACAAGCAGAAATTATCCTTATTGACAAGTGACTAGGTGGTACCTTTTGTCTAGAAACTTAAATATAAATAATAATAATTTATTTCTGCAAGTACTCTTTTACATGTCTGATTCTATTCTTTTAACTTCTTTTGGCGCTTCAGAATGACCTTCCGGCGCTTCTTCTCACACCTTCTGGTGAGAAGAAGCGCCGCCGGAAGAAACTCACCCATTTCTCTTTTCAAACATATTAAGTATTAAAACAATATGACGTTAATATATGAGATTTAATTATACATTCGTTACATTATATGTATTATAAATAAGACATATCATTTTGCAAGGCCATTTTCATAGATAAATATGTACAGTCACCACACGGGAATGTTACGCCACTTTTCTTAATTTAGCCGTGTGTGTAGTGCAAATCGGGCATACGACTGGCAAACTAATTGTACAACACGGCTAAATTAAAAACAGTCACAAGTGGCGTAACATTCCCGTGTGGTGACAGTACTTAGTTCCAGCAACTAAAGTGACATTTGGTGAACTAAACTAAAAATGGTTAGTTATTGTTCTAATTATTTTCTATAAAATCCAGTTCCACTACTACCAACCGCTGTTCCCCCTGATATCGGCTGGCATCAAACGCTTCGAGCAGAGCCGCAAACCCCTTTGCTCAGTGCTGCCACCCGGCGTGTGCTTTATCAAAGATTACGCGTGGTGCTTCGATCCGTGTAACAATGTAGTCCACACGTACGGAGGCGATGAGATATACTATGAGTTCTTGGTCGTCGCTGTGGGGCAAATTAACGATTATTACAAGGTAATTTTGACTTTATTTTGAGATGCATAGGGTGTAGATTTGTTCCCCATGACGTTAACTGTGTTGTGTACCTATACGTATAAGGGCCCAACAAGAAAAGTAGCATCACACATTTTAATTCCCTTAAAATTCGTGAGTTTATAATAAAAAATCAGTACGACCCGTTTATTTGTTCGACGAAGATTACCGTTTATATCTGACTAAAAACTAAACTAGAAAAGATGAAGCCAGCGAGATCATATTCTTCGGGGCGAATTATTAGTAAATAAGACTGAATATATCCAGATACGTGGCCTCAAGGAAGCGCTCGACGATCCCTGCAACTGCGTGACCACGATATACTCCCCCGAATACTGCACAAAGACCTGGTCGGCCATCCAGCGGACGCGAGGCGGGCACGCCATCTTCACGTACCCCGCCACCGGCGCAAAGTGCTCCGGCGCTGCGCAGAAGATCATGTACCTCACTGACGACTACTTCAGAAAGGTTAGGTCATAGGTTGGCGAGTAAGGAGACTCAAATATCGTCCCACGTCACCTCACCTGCACATTTTGAAACCCTGCCAAATAACGAACGAGGCTATTGGACCCAAGCTGCGTCTTCTGGTTCTTGGTCTCTATTTGAGAACCTTTACGTCCCACCATTGGTTCTTTAAACTATATGCCCAACCCATTGCTAAGTAGGTACTATAAGTTGTTAACTCTGGCAGCTATGTCGATCGATAGGTACCAATCTTAGCCCTTCTGAGGTCTAGAACCCTCAAAATGGCATAAACCTGAAAATAGCCCTGAATATGCAGTACGAATAAGTTGGCAATATTTTGTCTCTGTACAGCACAAAAACCGCGACCTCATGAACATAACGTACAACACCGGGACGGACGCCATTTTCGGCGTGCCCAAGTACGCCGCAGCGCTGTCGCGGGTCGCGAGCGCGCGCGGCGTGGCCGTCAACACGTGCTGCGAGCTGACCGAGGTCACGCCGAAGCACGCCGTTTTCCTGGACGTCTGTGGCACGGTATGGGCACGGTCTAAGGAACATACAGTCGACCGACCCGTTTAGCACAGCATCGTTCGGGAGCCGCGGAGTAAGACGGGGGTGGTAAGCATACGCAGAGCTGTCAATACGTGCTGCGAGCTGGCCGAGGTCACGCCAAAGCATGCCGTGTCCCTTGACTCATATGGCACGGTATGGGCACGGTCTAAGGAACATACAGTCGGCCGAGCCGTTTAGGAGAGCATCGTTCAGGAGCCGCGGAGTAAGACGGGGGTGTGGTAAGCTGGCCGAGGTCACGCCGAGGCACACGTGCTCCATTCATTGATAATCAGCTTCTGCTAACTGCGGTATGGCACCTTCTGAACTATTGGAAATTGGTACCGGTAGTGGCACATGACACGCTAACGATGGTCATTGGTGAGAGCAAACAGTCCAAGCTCACTATCTCGCTCCCTCACATGGCCGCCGCTCCCTGCCGATCAGGGCTTTCCGAGATTGGTCATACAAAGATCCTATACAGGGTGGGAGGGACTATACCGACATACTTTAGCCATGAATTCCTGGTGGTGTGACGAGTAAATAATGTTATATGAACATGGGTCGAATATTGTCATTTTACACTAATAGTCTTATGGAACAAAATAAATCAGTAAATTAAGCCCCTCGTTATAAACATGTCCTTACTGGCTGAAAAGTTATCAAAAAGAAAAAAAAAGCTAAAATGGAAACGAAAGGTCAATTTTTTGGCCTCGTAGTCGCTTACCATCAAATACTGCGAAGGTTAATTCCTGTTTAGTTAAAGGATTTCAAAAAGATAGTAAAGGTATCTTAGTCACATTTATTAGGGCTTGTTACACACTTGGGATTTTTCATTTACAAAATAATGGATATCTCGGAAAGTAAGCGTTTTTCGACTATACATCACATAACATTTTTTACTCCCAATAGTTGTTAGAATCTATAGTTAAAGTTTGTCGGTATAGTCCCTCCCACGCTGTATATGATTGGTTGGAAGCCCTACTGCGTATGTCGTGGCAGGGCCGTAAGGTACCAAATCTATTTTTTTCAATTGGTTGATCAATCTTTTATATTAATAGATCTATTATTTTTCCTAGCGCATAACGCTCCCATACAACTTCCTCCACGTGACGCCGCCCATGTCTCCGCCGACCGGCCTCACGCAGTCACCGCTAGCTGATGAGACCGGCTACCTCGACCTGGACCGGTTCACCCTACAACACAGTCGGTTTCCCAACGTATATGGCCTGGGAGACTGCACCAACACGCCCAACAGCAAGACTGCTGCCGCTGTTGGTTAGTAATCTAATGTTTTCCTACATAGCCACTAGTGATGACGCGAGTCGGCCAGGTGCAGTTACGGCTGCCTGATGAGACCGGCGGTTAGGTACCTTGACCTAGATCGACTCACCTTGCAACACTGTCGGTTTCTCAACATGATAGATCTGGCCGACTGCTAGCTGAAGAACCATATAGCTGCCGCGATTGGTGCAGCTCTGTTTCCCAATCCTGATAAGGTCAGATCAGAATTCTGTCAGGAAGTGCAGTTTTCAACATTTGCACTCGTCCCTCTCATAGTCCTCCAATGTAAGGCTATATTACCTACAACAGATAGGCTATTATTACCTAGCGTCTCTAGTCACCAACGGTGTTGATATGAAAGAAGAAGCGACTAAAGGCCTTAAGTTGTTGTACTAAATATTAATCACCGTGTTCTAATATTACACAAGTGAACATTTTTGCGCCCGTAATAGTACATTGTGTATCTAGGGCGGTAAGTAAGGAATTACAAACGAGTGTTTGTTATAAGCCCGAGGTGAAACCGAGGGCTTTAATAACACGAGTTTGTAATTCCTTTACCGCCCGTGGCACACACAATGTTTTTCATCACACTTGTGAGGAAATCTTAATAATATAACCTTACTAATCGTCCCAGTATGACAAGAAAATATTAAAACATCAAAGTGACATTAGTGACATATGTCACAGACAATGCGAAAGTCAAGTCACGTTCGGAAACCATAGCGGTAAAGACCTAAAATGGTTGATTTTATATTTGCAAAATACTGAAATACACTATTTAAACATGAATTAATGTTACCGACATATGTGTGTACATGTATTTGCAATAAATAACAGTTATCTTTAAATAAATATTTCAGTGATAAAAGTTTAAAAAATAAGTTGGCGTTTCCTTTGGCCATGACAAATAAGAGTAAAACAGAACCAGCGTTTCAAATTTAAAAAGAAAACCATTACGCCCTAGGGCGTAATAGGTCATTTACGGCCCGCAAATCCTACGTGTAATGCACCATTTTCGAGCAAGTGTGATGAAAATTAGTTTACGCTCCTTTGTTAACAATGTCAGACTTCAATCACGGGCCATCAATAACTATACACCGAAATAGAGAGAAAATACCCAAGACTCGGGAACAAATACTCGCGCTCATCACACAAAACATTTGCCCTTACCGGGATTTGAAGCCGGGACCTCTAGCTTCGTAGGCGGTGTGTACTTACTCCTACTAGGCTAAACGTGTCGTTGAACACTAATCGTATTTTTTCCATAGACTTTAATAGTAAATACGAAAATGGCGATCTATATATAACGATATGCCTAACAAAAAACTAAAATAGCCAATTCTGAAAAACTGGTTTGAGTTTCGTTCTTACAAAATTATTTAAAAGCTCATATTAAGGCTGCAAAATCAGTGTTGACCAGTGTTATCGTTGATCATTTCTAGCTCGGCAGAGCCACGTGGTAGAGCAGAACCTGTGGGCTACGATGAAGGGATTGCAACCAACCGCTAAATACGACGGGTACGGCGCATGCGCGATGATGACCTCATACCGCACCGGCATCCTAGCCGAGTTCATCTACGACAAGCGGCCTTGCGAGACGTTCCCCTTTGACCAGGTAAAATAGACCTTGTAATAACACGCGAACCGTTTATTCAGCCAGTTAGATTATTAAAAAATATTGTACATGTATTTTTTATTTTGTTTGACAAACAAAATATGACGAGGATACAGTGCTTAGAAGTTTCGCGCGGCGTCACTCTTTGGTACAATTTTCACCTAGGAGTGACGTCACAAGCCTCCACTCCGGAAATTTGACGATCTAAACCTTTGTCGATTTTAAATAATTTGATAAACCAAAAAATACGTGTCCCATATTTTTCCATAATCTAACTGACTGACTAAATAGAATGATATATTTTTAACCAAGTCGTTATCCCTATTGGTTACGATGTGAGTACATTATCATATAGGTACTTAAACTTGGTGCAGGGTCATGGGTGATTATGTTTTTATCTTAAAAGTCTAGCCATGCATCAGGGTCCAGTAAGAATATTAGAC
This sequence comes from Eudemis profundana, assembly GCA_947034925.1. Lineage (NCBI taxonomy): Eukaryota > Metazoa > Arthropoda > Insecta > Lepidoptera > Tortricidae > Eudemis > Eudemis profundana. The sequence continues at coordinate 17,836,335 of OX344805.1, read as the reverse complement.
TTATAAAGTCCTTAATTTCGGTTAGGGCCTCAGGAAATATCTTGACCTAGACCACTAACTCTTAACTACTGGAACACTAACTCTAGCTACGCGTAAGAAATAGCCGCTTTCTGGCCATGATATACACAACACGGGAGGTAATGAAGAAAGCCCTCGATCGCATATTTTACGTCCCTCGGGGCCGCAAACATCTGCGATCTCGGCCTTTCTTTCTTTTACCACCCTAGCTGTGTAATGTACCTACTATAATTTAACATTCCAACGGTTCGTTACCCTTTACAGGGGCAATCCACGAAAACGTCTAGGTCCTTTGTCGGGCACGTGACGGCTATGGCAGCTACAGCTACCTTAAAAACAAATAAAAAGTCCTATATGACATTATCAATTCAGAAACCAAGTTATAAAATACTGACATACCAAAAATGTACTTCCTAACTTTGTTAGAAGTATGAAAAAAATGGCGTCACGTGTCCGACATTCTGGTGCGCGGGCGCAATGAAATTAATTACAACGAGTAATAATCGCGAACAACACAAACAGGGAAATATCACAGACTTCAAATGTGACGGTTTTTAGTAAAACGTCCCACTTTGTCGATTCTAGTTACGGAGTTACGGGCAGTTTAGTGAAATATGGCAAAACTTACCGAAAATCAACTTTCGATGAAAACTGATAGAACATACTGTAATAAACCTATGATTTTGATGACGACGCATAAATCTCCATTTTAAGCACCTTTTTAGGGCCTCAAAGTTTAGTGCCCAGCGACCCACTTTGTCGCATACAGAAAAAATCGTTGATATCATATTTGTACCTGTTATTAGAGAACAATTTCTACTTTGCCGATATGGTGTTATGAGTAATTTGTAATATGTGGTCATCCAAAATGAAAGGGACCTTCTGGCCGCGGACACACACGCAATTTCATTCAATTTCTGCATTAAAGATAAGGCATTAACTTCGTAAGCACCTGCCGAAGCTGCAGAAGGTTCCTTTCGTTTTGGATTACCACATACAGGGTGAAATTAAATTCACTGGCCAAATTGAAACACCCGAAAGAACTCGAAAAAATATTAAACACGTGTTTTTTGTTTTAATACCGCTCAGTACATTTTTTTTGAAAAAAATCATCATCAAGTTGTCCTTAAAATCTCGTACGTTATGGTGAACCGTCAAACTACCCACTACACCCGCTTTCCTTATCAGTTAAGGTCATTGACAACCCGCCCCTCCCACAGCTTGCAATCATGCCACCATATTATGAACCCTATTGCAGCGAGATAAGACGCTTACCTACATAAGTTGCTAATTTTTCCTTCATACTTTAACGGGCTTAGGACCGTCAAAATGCAAAGGCATTTTTTAAATCTAAAATGATAAATCTGACTAATAGATAATTAACAAAAGGTCCGTGGTTTAAAACAATGAGTAAATTTTAAGTCGGGAATCTTTGCATTCAGGCGTATTTAAAAAATTGAATCAACTTATGTACATTTGATTAAAAATCGACACAATTAAACTATTTACATAATCACCGTCGGTACTTACTGAAGCAAGTATTAGTTAAACTGCAATAGATGTTCAAACTGTAATCCACGCACCTCCAAACAAAGTTCGGCACATTGTTTTTTAATTTGCGAAGCACTACAACGTTGTTACGCACTTCGTCAAAGGCACGCACAATTTTACGCTTTAAATCGTCCAGACTTTCGGCTTCGTTCACGTAGACGCGTCTTTTTATTTCACCAACCAACCAACCCAACTGGTATAATCTTTGTGCACCACGTAAACATTCACCACTTAATAAATAACACCGCACCATTTCGTAATATTCCCGGTTCGAATACATTTTTTAAATCTTAGTACGCGCGCGACTATTATTTTACGGTTGGCGAGTGACGAGTGACTAATCATTTGCTATGTTTACCTCTAGCATGGTTTAAGACTACCCTCGTTTATAAGATTGATAAAATTGCCTACCATAGCAATAGTGTTGTTCTATAGTGGACCCTATTGCTACGATATAAGGTTTAGTGTATGTTAGATAAGGGTTTTGTTGATGTTGTTATTAAAACATACTACTAGGTATGTTTACATTTGTAGTAATAGGGTGACCACGACTCGTGGAAAATATAAAAACATTTAAAAATGAAAATTGAAAAATAAAAATTCTTTTTTTTTCGCTAAATAGATTCCTTAAGTGTAACCTAGTGTCAGGAAAAAATTTGGCCAGTGATTTTAATTTCACCCTGTATAACACAGTCTCTTAGAGCTATAGTTATTTATTGAAAATTCTTTAAACTTGCAATAGTGAAAAGCGACAATTGAGAAGACGTTGATTACAATTTGGGGCCGCAAAAAACACATTTTGTTGTTTGCAGTTATGGAGGGGTTGGTATAAAATTATTTGCCATACGAGGGTGGCACTGAAAGTTTTTAGAACTGGCCATTTGTAAATGATTTAATAAAAAAGTAAGTTCAATTTTGCAAATATAACTCTCCCATTATAACTGAGTATATTTTTAAAATTGAAAATTGGCTTTGTCACGTCAGCATGAATTAAACACGAGAAAATTTTCGCTCAATGATTTCTATGATTTTCGTTGTCATTTAAATGTGAAAGAAAGTTATAAGAGCATTTTTAAAACAGTTTATATAAAAGTTAAGTCACTAAAACGTCAACATTTTAAGTTTCCTTTTTTCTTACTAAGATGTTTAGCTTGGAACCCAGCAAAATTGCAATTTTATTGTTAATTAAGGCAACATAAGGCTAAAACAACCTTAATAATTATCTGCCAAATAAAGTTCATTTTGACGTGAAAGCTTTGAAAATCTTTGTAACAAATAGATGATTCCGCTTGATAAATAAAACAGTACCTAATATTTAAAACGACATATCCAAGTATTTTTATCACAAACAATATTCCTTTAGGAACTCGTGCTCATACAAAGTATGATTTTATACTTGTAGTAATTTTTTAGCGTATGATCCACCAAACCGTCAAAGTGGGTCACTAAACTTGAGTCGAAAAGAAATTTCGTTCAATTACGTTAAAAAAGTTTAAACAAACGACGTTAGTATCAAAGACTCTTAGATTAACAATAACAAACCATTATCTCATACATAAAACTGAAAAATATACCAAACACAAACACTTTCAATGAAGAAGCACTAAAGTTTAGTAAACCGACCAAGTGGGACGCTCCCTATATAAAATCACTAAACTTTATACACAGAAAAAGTACTTATAATTTGATATTTTACATACTTTCTATGCTTGATAAGTATGATTTTTAAGTAATCTCATGTTATATATTAAGAGACACATGTATTTTAATTTTTATGCATGGCACTCTTCAATTCATTTGTTATTAACTTTTTGACATAATAACTAAATAAAAGGATCCACAGAATTATTTCTGTCTTTTTTAGCATGGGAAACCATTCATAAATACAACTTTAATGATAAATCTGCGTGCCGTATAATAGAATATAGAAATAAACCCATATTCAGGATTTACATATTTTCGTCCTGTTTTTATGTTCAAGCCTCCATAACATTCAAAATACTAAGGTTACATACATGATTTTAACTAATTTAAAATCCCTAAAGTATGCCCATTTATTTAATACCAACCACTCCATAACTTCAAAGTAGAAGTGTGTTTTCTGCCATCCCAAACTTTAACCAACGTTTTCTCAATTGTCGCTTTTTCACTTCTGCAACTTTGCAGAATTTTTAAAAAATAACTATAGCACCTAGAGACATGAATCTTTCACCAAAAGATAGCGTATGATCTGTAGTATTAGGAACTACTCTTAACTCCATATCGACGAAGTGGGACGTTTTCCCAAAAACCGTCACAAATAGTTCCCTAAGTCGCATTTAAAGTTATTATTATCGCTTTGCAGAGTAAAGAACGAAAGCTGTTCTACTACATGAAACGCGACTATTTCCCGTATCTTTATTGGAAAAAGCTCATAAAAGGAAAGTGGAATGGACCGAAGAAAATCCCTAGATTGACTAATCCATTTCGGAAGAAAAAATGAAACTACAATATTTTATATTTTTTAGAAACTTTTAATATTTATAAAATTTGTTCTCAAAATATACAGAATATTTTATCTAGAACTTTTATTTAAAGAAAGCTCTTCCTAATCAAGTAATTTTATAAAATATATATATACACAAGTTCTCTTTATTGCTTACCTTAGCATACAGAACAAATGTCAATCCATCAGTTACATGAATTTCATTAACTGTTTCTCATAAACAGGATTATAATTATTTTCAAATATGGAATGTATATGTAGAGTATGTTTCCTACCTTAATTTTACCTACATAATACATTTACCTAAAAGCTAAGTTGTCTATATTTACAAAGATGCTATAAAAATAAATATTCCTCTTACACTTATATATTTTATTCACTAACGCCCATTTTACTGTATTTTATAACATTTGCAAAGCATGACGTGAAATATGGCGAAATACCAAATCTTTAACATACCTATGGCACTATATTACTATTTCGATATAAAACTGAAAGTCGTTTTGAGACACTTTAAACTATTAGTCATAACCTCAAGGTTTACCATTCTTTGTTTGTGTTGCTTTTGGTAACATTTTCTATCACACCTTTTAGTCAAGCCGTTAATAATATTCACAGCTAAAATACCTTTTAGATTAAATAAATCAAGGGATGCTCTTTGACTCTCAACAATATTCCGTAGATGTATCACAATGACATCACATACAATCTCACGAGAGAGATGCATCTCATCTCAACTCAAGATTCTTGAGGAACCACTGGAGTTAAATCTAGAGCGAATTGTACCACTAAATTAATAGCAGCTATCATAGGTTTTCGGCTTTGGCACTTCTCCTTCCCAAATCCCACCAATGCAAGGCTGTCTACTGATTTTTATCGGACAGTGGAATACTGATCTGATCACGCCACATATGTTTGCGTCTGTGAAATTAGCTACTAGTAGACTTGATGCAAATTGACTTACTTTATACGGCTCAGCGAACTAAAGAGGATCTTGACGTCTTACACATGAGATCGCCAATCTTCCTTCTTCTGTGCCACCTCACGCCAATTGGATATTTTGAGAGCAGAGTTAGGTCTTTCTAGACTTCGTCGCTCCAGCGGTATCTATAGTGGCCAACCGGACGTTTCTACTCGGTCTCTCCATATTAGCTTTCTTTAATGTACGATTGCCATCCTCTCCAAGTGACTGAACCAACGTGACATCTTCACCAATTCCTTCAGCTCATTCTTTCTCTGCATCCACGTTTAATCCTCATCAAATTCAGTTAAATTTGCAGTGTGATCAGTAGATCACACTGGAAATTTACGTGGTGCAAATCAATTCGCAAATTTGCATCTATGAGGCTAGCCTCAAGCTTACTACTAGCTATTTAAATTCACACAAACGATGTTTTGTTTAGTTAAATATTTGTCAAAACATCAAGGCCCCCACAAAATCCCAATCATACATCATACTTTTAGGGTTCTGCATTTTCTTAAAATTATGCCTTATTGAGGGCAGAAAATTGTTCTTTGCTATTCTTCGCGTCATGTGCGCTCTGTCTCTTCCTCTTCAAGGCGGCTTGTCTCACTCTATACCGCTTCCTACTCTTGATCAAGTATACAGACAGGGCTATAGCTATGAGCAAGGATACTATCACGCAAACGCCGAGTATGATGCCGAGGCGGCTGATCGTTGGCACGCCTTGTTCAGTGGACGGTTGGAGCTGAAAGAATAATGTTAGCAATCTTAGGAATCAGAAGCAGAATAAGCCAGTAATATGTACTGCTTGCGCATAAGAACTCCTTATATAGTTTCATCAAGATGAGTTGGCTATTTCCATGGAATTTGTATTGAACTCTAAGAAGTTGTAATAAAGGAAACCTAACACCTAAGGCTTGAAATGCACGTCAATATGCCATTGTCAGCTTTATAAGACCAAAACAACTTAAATAATATTTGAAAACGTTAAACAGTTTGTCACTAAGTACAATAATTCTAGGCACTTTAGGGAAAAGGTTTTGGTAAGTAAAGTACTCACAAAGTAACTCCCATGCAAATAGTTGTCCCCACAGAAGGCTTTCTCTGTCCAGTTGTACCAGTGCACTAACCGGAGGCCCTCCAGAGCGCGGGGGGCGGCACACCTGAAAAAATACAACATGACTTAGGCCCCATTTAGACAGGGCGAGAACTCGTATGCTAGTTTGATTACATTGTGGGCTACCTAGGTACGATGAGAAGAGTGGATAGATTAATCCCCGCAATGAAATGAAAATCGCATACCACAAATGAGGCCTTAATCTTAGACCCCTGTAAATCTACAGTGCAAAATGACGACCGACCTAAAGTCACAGTAATTACATCCGGTCGGAAGGACCATCCACTCAACATGAAAAAGGACCCCGTCACATAAATAACATGAGATGAATAGTCATTGTTTTGCCCAACTACTGCAATAGCGAAGTTGACCAGAAGGACCAGTGAAGATAATTTGACCGTAACGAGTGACGTCATTTATTATTAGATATCACAGACTCACCTCAGCTCTGATAGCAACCTGGAGTGCTTGACATACATCAGGGGCAGCAGGTCTTCCAGCAGCCACTGCAGATCGCACGTGCAGCTCCAGGGGTTGTGCTGGAGGTCAGCGCCCTCGGATATCGTCGACCAGTCTAGAAGGTTCTTCGAAAGGTGCGTTAAGTTGTTCTTGCTTATGTCCAGCTGAGTAGAAAAATAGAATTTTCACACCTCCTATTCAGAAAAAAGTATTTTGATCCCTCATAAGAGGGATCAAAGTGATACTTTTCTGTTCAAGGACTACCTACAGGGTATTTTTAGTTTGAACCTGCTTAGAATATGCCATTGCCATACCATACATTATAGACTCTACATATTGACTCTACATATCAACTCTACATATCGACTCTACATTATTGACTCTACATATCGATTCTACATATCGACTCTACATATCAACTCTACATATCGACTCTACATATCGACTCTCCATATCGACTCTACATTATCGACTCTACATTATTGACTCTACATATCGACTCTAAATATCAACTCTACATATCGACTACATATCGACTCTCCATATCGACTCTACATTATCGACTCTACATTATTGACTCTACATATCGACTCTACATATCGATTCTACATATCGACTCTACATATCCACTCTACATATCGACTCGACATATCGACTCTCCATATCGACTCTACATTATCGATTCTACATTATTGCTCTACATATCGACTCTACATATCAACTCTACATATCGACTCTACATATCGACTCTCCATATCGACTCTACATTATCGACTCTACATTGACTCTACATAAAGTCGATAATAAGGAATGGCCCAGACCACAGGTGTTTGGGGTCCGAGCCGCAGGCGAGGGCCATAAATATAATATGGAAGTGGTAAATTCGTCCCGTCCGTAAAAAGTAATAAACGTTTTATAAATAATAAGGAACTGTAAATTTAACAATTTCACATTTCATTTTATTAAAAATGTGTGATGCTCTTTGACTAACTATATATTTCGTTTTCGTTATTTTGGTAGGTAGCGTTTGTATTTAAATTTTCCTCATAGTCGGTGTGAAAAGCAGTATGTGTCACAAGGTAGCAAAATTATTTACACCACGGGCGTTAACACTTGAATCCCTCACTACGCTCCGGATTCTACTTTAGAATCCCTCGCTACGCTCGGGATTCAATTGTAGAATCCTTCGCTTCGTTCAGGATTCAATGTACGCCCTCGCCGTAAATACATCATTTTGCTCCCTTGTGACACAATCTACTATTTAATAGCCACTTGACAAATTTTTAGAGTGTAATGCTTGGCTGAAACACGATTTACAGTGGAAACTAAATTTTGGTTTTGGGTCATTAATGTAGAAAATAAAAAGTGGGCCTTTGCCAACATCATTTCAATCCGGAGACATCCACAACTGAACATGACCTATCCGTTAAAGCAGGGCTTCTTAAACTGTGGTAAATGACATGAACCCCTTTTGGGTCCGTGATACGAGAGCCGCGGGTCCGCTACACATATGACAAAAACTTTTAAGTGGCTTTTATTTTTTCCCCCGTTTTATTCAGCAAGGGTCCGTAAGATTTTCGAAATATTGTAGTATTGGTCTGTGACCACGTATAGATTAAGAAACCCTGCGATAAAGACTTCCACGACGAAACGTCCAAGCTTCAGGATCGCGGTTGGATCAGACCTCCGGTAGCAGGTAGCGCCGTAAGTCCTATTTCCAGCGATCTCCTAATTTTCTAAAAGTTGTCAGTGAATAAAGTATACTCACCATACACAATGTTGTAGCATCAAACGCTCCGTCTCTTATCTCGCTCAAATGCCGGCAGTTGGACAGAAAGAGAGAGAAACAGTTCTCATCGCTCCCGTCCAAGCCGCGCCCCACTACGTTGCTAAACGCTTTGTCGTCCACTACTACCAACTTAGCAAAGTCGTTCATATACAAACTCTTCACGGCTATTATGTTTTTGAAATAAATACTCTCGATAGGGTTGCCATCAAAACGCAATTCCTCTAAATTGGGGAAATTTTGACTGCTCAAACTCTTTGGTACTTCGGTGAATGAGTTATAGGCGATGTCCAAACTAAATAGTTTGGGTAATTTCTTCTCTATGGTAAAATCTTTAATCTGGTTACCGGCAATGTTTAAAACCTGGAATAAAATGTAAATTTACTGTCTTCAGACCTACGTAAATAAATATTCAGTTACAAAAAATCTAAAAGACACGCTTTCCACTTCCACTATCCTGATTCCATCATCAGATCCTCGATACCAAGAGCAATCTATTGGGTTCGACAAAACAAATCATATGAGCCCAAATTCGAGGAATTTACTACTTAGTAGCCACTTAAGAGTTCCAGTATCCACGTCCTGGCTCCACCAACTGATCAGCTCCAAGATACCAAACTATTGTCTTGTCTTTGAATTAGATGAACAGAATTTCATTTCGATACGAAATTAGAAGTCGGTACAAAATGGACCCAAATCTACCACGCTAAGATTCAAAATCGACTAACCTCCAAGTTCTCAAACTTGGCTTCAATCTCATCATACATCTCCGACAGCCGGTTATACGACAGGTCTATATACGTTATTCCGCTAGGGAAGGCCGGCCAGTGGTACAGCGTGTTCATCTTCAGGATGGCGATTTGCAACGAGGCGGGTAGCGAGAATGTGAAGGTTATGTTGTTCTGCGCCAGGTTCAATTCGCGAAGGTTGGAGCATGTGGCGAAGGCATCGAGCTCCACGATTGTGATGACGTTGTTGGATAGGTCAAGGAGTTCACTGTTAATTAAAACAAATATTATTATTTTTTAATCCTATTCTTTACTTGAGCAATGAAGGTTGGTGACCTTGATTGCGCAGTAACAAAATGTACGGGACTTTAGTAGGCAGGTCCTCTCCACATTTTTTTCAGTAATAGACTTAGTTGCCGCGAGTTTTTTTCACCAGGGCTGCTAATAAGAATGGAACTCGTGTTATAAAAGCTTTTTAGTGAAAAAACGCTAAACTCACATGCTGTTTTCAACTGGGAAGGAATCCTTCATCACCGATCGTATTCGGTTCCCGTTCAAATTGAGCCTCTTCAACCCTTTCATAGTGTTCCCGTCCACCCTCTGAAGTAACACGTCGAATATGCCATTCTTACTCAAGTCCAGGTCCTCTAGTGCGGACATTGGCTGCAGCGCCCGCACCGGAATCGTCTTCAACTGATTACTTTGTAAATTCAACCTCCTCACGTGGCCTAAAGATTTAAATTCATTCGAATTGAATTCAGCCAGCTTGTTGTACGAGAAATCTAGCTCTTCCAAGGCACGAATCTTTGTGAAGAGGTCGGGAGTGATTTCTGTTAGGTCGTTTTGGGATAACGACAGCTTTTTTAAATTTGGGACGTCGCTGAACGGGTCCGGCCAGTACGTTTGTATCGCGTTGTTGCTGAACCGCAAAGTTTCTACTTGCGTGTTTGGCGGTAATCTGAAAAAATATTTTTTTTTACTTATTTCATTACAAATACTGGAAGCAAATGTAGTAAGTTATTAAACCAAGCATTAAAAGTAAAAAAAGCATTTATTGCATATCGCCACTAACCTAAATCGAAATACTTATTATGCAGTTCTTTTTTTTATTTGTTATTTATCCGAAAGCAAAGGTCATTCAGTCATGTCTTAAATATACACCTACAACAGGTACCTGTACTTCATGTACTGAAAAGGCATAGGGAATAACGACTACAGATAAATATAAATTGACCGTGGTCTGCTTTAAACCATATCCTCCTCCCGAGACGACATTAGATATAATATAATCATTCAAAGTGGCCGGTAATAGAGTTACCTCGTAACATGATGTGTTATTTTCAAAGTCATTGCAATATAGCGCAAAATTAACACAACTGTAGTTATTATTGAAACCATTATTAACACTGCATGGTGGATTAACTGTTCTACACTCAGTTAATGACCTACAATATAATAAAATTACTAAAAATCAGGACGAAATTACCATTCAAAAAAAGCGCAAACACTTGGTTAACTAAAGCGACATTCTTTCTCATTGTCTACAAGTAGGCGAGTTATTTAACTATTGTTAAAACGCCCTCGCCGCATCTGTCGGTGGTGTAAATAGGTACCTAACGACTATAACATTGGATAAACTCGGTCATTTCCGGCAGACGTGTGATTCGCGAAGCTATGATGGATGATACTGTTGTACTTTATCATACCATACCCGAGTTTAGCGCTTCGCTCATTGTTTGTACATGCGGCGCTATAGACATAAAAATTTATTTTATTTTTGTTTTTTTTTGGTATCTGATTTGCCCTACGAGTCCTACTGACTCTTGAGCAGGAATCGGACCAGATGGGGGCTTAAAAGACTGACTTTAAAAGACATAAGATTCAAAATAAAATTAACCATAACCGGGTAGTTAGGCACTGTAAATAGCTCAGTTTAGGACTTTTTAGAAGTAACAACAATATTGTGACACTTTGAACGACTCAAATTATTGTAATAAATGAATATCAACGGATTAATAATGAATATCGGTATTACTTAATTTTACATCCCGACATTTCGTAACCCTTTACAGCGTTTGAGTACTTGGTCCTGGGTAGACCCGCGTGATCGTAATCACGAAAACCGAAGACTACGTCGACTGTATAATAAAATCAAATCGTTTATTACACTTTTTGGGAAACTGAACACATTGCAGTAAAATGTACCTACCCATATTTCAACAAAGTGCCTTAAGTAGGAAAGTGATCGTTTTGGGAGTATACATTTTGACGAAAGTGCACATTTCAGGAGAGTGTGCTTTATGATCCTACACCCAATAGAGTCGTAATCATAATGAATAATTTTAATTTCTAGTTTAATTAAACAAAACACTATTTTTGACAAAACGTATTTAGTTTAGCGAAAAGCTTTAATTAGTTATAAACATGACAGTCCGAATTTGGGCCTCCCGCGGAAATAACACGGTATACCTGATGACGATATGATTGATGAGAGTCATAAGCAGAGACAGACGGGCAAACAATTTAGATAACGAGGACATTCACCTTGCCTCTAAGATCATCGGAAAATTAGCTAATATTAGGAAGTGATCGGGAGGCAAGTATGCGTTTTCTATTAACCCTTTAGTGGGTAACGGCAAGATATTTGCCGTCATACGACTCAGATATTTTTTTTTTTTTCTCAATGAACGTGTTGTTAGTTAATATAACTTTTGGTTCGCATAAGAGAATATACTCGTACCAATTTACGAAAAAAAGAATAGCAGATAAACGTTATTCCAACCCATGTTAAATGATGATTCTTAGGCCTGAACTTAGATTTTTAACTATTCCTTATAATTGAACAAAAATGTTTGTAAATAAAATTTTGTTTGCTGGATTTATCCGATAGTCACAATTCTCTACTTTCAGAGACAAGATTGGCGATATAAAGTTTAAAGAAAAAAAATCCGTTATTTGATAATTTAAAAAAATGAAGACGGCAATATATTTGCCACTATCGGTTAAGTGTCTGCTGTTTATTAAAGGAAAGGGTGGGTTAGGCTACAATTGTTATTGATTTATATATGGAGCAATAGCTTAATTCAATACTTAAAATTTGCCTTTTACCTTTATTGCTGAATTAGCCGTGTTAGTTAGAAATGACAACGGAAGTAAAAGGTCGGGCAGCTACGGGACCCTGACTATAAGCATGGCCCGATATGCTCTTGCCTGGTTATTTATTTGAAAGAATTCAGTGTTAAATAAAGGTTTTAATTATTTCTTATCATCTATTGGTTTTTAATTTATTTATTTTAGATACGTCGTGCCACCGCACCCGTAGTTCCCCCGGCAAACTGACATGACGGTCTTGTCACTTAATGCCCTTGGCTGATAGCGGCAAACATATTGCCGTCTTATAATTCGGAAACCCTGCAATAATATTATACATTTCTCTTTCTCAAAAATCATAAAAAAAATCATTCATGCTGTGCGTATCGTTAAAGTTTTCGATTCATTGCTTTAAAAAAATAATGGTCAAAGGGTTAAAAATGGTCCTTCGAACCGGATTTTCTTATCCATGATCATTTTTTGTCAAGTTTAATAGGGAATAGGTACGCATGAATTTTTATTATTGCATTTCTTAACAAAATATGAAAATACCAAAGAAAGATGCCATAAAGGAAAATAAAATAAAAATCGGCCGAGAAATACGGAAGATATAAACATTTTAAAGCACTAATTAGACAGCGAATTCTCTATATACATAGGTGCAAATCAGTTTCAGAAAACAAAATATCGATACCTTTAGACTCAAAAGGCGTAAACGCCATTAGAACATGCGGCGTTTACGCCCTTTGAGTCTAAAGGTATCGATATGTAGATGCGTCTTTTTCCAATGACGGCAGTAAGTACTCGTACCTACCACTACATATATTACTTTGTGAATCAGCACTGTTATTAATAGTACCGAACTCACCGGCTATATCTGCAGTTTATTAGATTATCAGATATCGCTCCTCGTACACGTGCCCTTTTAACAGACAGGCTATACCTAATACCGAAGTGACTAGATTTATAAAAGTCATCATAGATTTCCATAGCACATTAGTCTTTTTAAAAGTAAATCTAAATAGCACACTCATAGACAAACCATTATAAGATAACACTTTTCAATCAAGGTTCATTGTGAAATCGTTAACTCGTATTCGTATCAATAAATACTTTGCATATTATTGTAAAAAACTATTTACACGGATTAGATCCCGTATACGTATTAATAAATTACGTCCCAGCTTTTCATCTTTCAGTTCTTCATCGTGGATGGGTGAAAAGGGTTTCGAAGCGTTGGGACGTAAAATTAAGTAATATATGCGATTAATCCTTTTAAATTGTTCTATTACAATTGTGCGACTACGCTAAGTCTGCAGAGGTCGAAAAAAATACACACACACTATAGTAATAATGGCGGCAACAGAACATAACATAATAATCTATGTTTTGTTATAGCGTTGATATTTCGATTAAAATAAATAATAAATAACGAGAAAATTGTTGATGTAGGTACCTACACTAATTGTAATCGTAGGACCATGTCATGATAGCTCCGTAATCCGCAACAAATCAACTTATAAACAAATGTGAGTTAACGAGATAAAGTTCTATACACCGTGGGCCCTGTAACAAGATCCAAAAATTAAAACGTAGATTCTACTCCTCAAACTAAACAACATTTGTTCAGCGACATTTAAAAATAACATGTCTTAATTTTTAGTACACTTTGAAATTAATTTGAAGGCGCAATGTATTGCGATTTTTTTGGGTTTGTAGCATGACAAGCGACGTCAATTAGACTGATGTTAACATACATTGAAAATATTATTTAATTAATATGAAAATGAGAAAAATCTTAATTCTACATACCTAGTAATTTTTAAAAGTGTTTAAACAAAAGTTACATTGTTTGAGGAGTAGAATCTACGTTTTAATTTATGGATCGTGTTACAGGGCCCACGGTGTATAGCAGCCGACAATCGTTTCAATCGTGAGTCATACATAGGTCATAACGCGTTTTTGTAAGGTAGTGAAATATGATTTATAACACTATACCCAGCCTATTATTAAACCAGACAATGAGTTATATCCTCCACAACAATTCGAAGCCATTAAGCCTTTTTTGTTGCAATAAAAGTATTCGCTACAAACACGAGTAATGTGTCTTTACGAGGTATTTAAACCCAAAACCAAGAAAAAAACCAAAGTAAAGTCAACATACGATAACTCTAAAATAAAATTATAAAACTAATTTTATTAGTAGGTAAATCGTCGAATACCTAAACAACGTCAGCCCTTTTTAAAAGACTTGTACTTACATAAAGATAAGCGACCAAGGCGAATCAAGTGCCAGTTACAAGTGATTAACTACGTAAATAAATACGTTATTTACTTTTAAAATGTACTTACTTGCTGAGAGTCGAAAGTCCCAAACCCTCAAATGCCGCAGACACCTTCAGCCCGTTCGGGTTCTCTGGCCACGCGATCTTATCCAAATCCGGGACATTGTCGATCCTGTCCAATTCTGAACATTGAATATTGAACACCAAATCCGTCCCATCAATCTCAGGTATTTCACTGCACGTGCAAACCTCGCACAACCTAATTAAATTCTCCTTTTCCGTAACACCGTCTTGGCCACTAGTGAATTTAAAAAGAAAGTAAAACGTCAAAACTATTTTGGCGCGCATTGTTTTTTTTTAATTCGCGGCACTGATGCACGCGCGTTCGGCTTTCGATCGAGGTGGAATGATAAGGTTCTTTATCGTCGCCTTATCTATGTATCGGGTGTGTACATTGCTGAAAATGACGCAGACGACAGATAATATTGGATTAAGGGGAACTGGTTCTATGGTACACATATCGGAGGATGTAGACAAACATGGTCCGTTTAACCGAATTCCAGAAGCCGAAGTGAACACTTCATAACAATAAATTGACGAGAAATTCTAAACAATAACAACGTAAACCGCACCGCGCTAGCCGCGTAGAGTCAATGGGCATGTCTCGTACTTTGCTACCGTGCTAGGTAAGTACTTTATACATAGTATGGTAAGACAAGCCGTGTAACACGAGCCGTCTCGCTGACCGGGATCTAATGACAACATTACGAATTACGGTCGTTAACTATTGGTATGTGATAGGTCGAATTCCATCGATAATGAGAAAGCTAATTCGGTTAGCGCTTCGGTAAGCAGTAGCATAAATTAATATTAGTTTAGGACAGGGGTTCTCAATCTTTTTCAGCCCCTGGTGCACTTACAAGTTTAGTACTTCGTCCCGGCGCTCTACCCTAGTTCGCTCAAAATAGATATTGTTGCTTACATATTGGTTTAAGATAATGATAAAGGATCGACTCACGGCGCCCCACTTTACTTTCTACGGCGCACACTTTGGGAACCCCTGGATTAGGAACTAAATTACCTACTAACCACGACAAAATTTCAGTTGGCAGTTTAATGTTAAACCTGGATTTCTTAAACTGTGCTCCATCGACCTCGCCCACGATGCGAGAGCCGGAGGTCCGTAGCTACACATACTGCACTATAACTTTCAATTGTCCATAATTTTCTTTTATAATATTTGGAAAGTTTCGTAAGCTTTTTAAAGAGTTACTATCTATCGCCGTCCTATGATACGTAATTCCTTCTTTAGCACTTAGTAACATTTGCATGTTTCTAATGTTGCAACATTTCTCGCCCGTGTTATCGCCCCACTAACGTGCGAACAGAACGCGATCCCGGCGCGATAACGCATGGGAAGCACGCTCAATTGAAAGCTTCAGCTACATATGGATATGGTTTTGGCTACAGAACCAACAGAAATAAGATGTAGGTTAACAATGTAATGTGGTTTTAGGATATTTTTGTCATGGTCAATATCATCAACCGAATGACGTCGATTCGGCACGAGAACGCTCAGCGTCGGACTGGTAATATAGTGTAGGTGGCGCCTGCCAGCCGGGTCTGCGGTTAGGGGCTTACCGTAAGCCCCCGACTTGTATTTAGTTGCTGTTAGGACCTGGGCCTTTCCGGCCCAGCCCGAACCTGCGGAGCGCTGACTACGTCATAGGCACCCTGCCGAGGGGGCCCAGCCTAAGTTTGTAATTTCACATTTAGTTTTATTATTTTAGGCATTAATTTATATCCATAAATATATATTCAGGTGACACCATCTGCCTAGAATCGTCCGTTAAAGTATGTAACCACGATATTTACACCGAAAGTTGCGAAACATTTTTAAAGTTTGACTTTTAGTACGTATTTATGCCTTCCATTTTAAGACATATTTAGAAAACTCACAAAAAAAAAACTTTTGAGAAAAAATATATATTTCATAATATCTTGGAATACAAACACTTATACACAGTTATGCTTATAAATTATTGCTTTCGTGTTCTACGAATATTTTGATAGCTTATTATTACGTAACACCAACCAACTTTTTATAAAAGGCGGTCGAGTAACACAAAATATTTATAGAATTTACACCTCAATTGTTGTTACCTAAGTATTAGCACATTTTATTCCGTATATTTTCCAAGATGTAAAGACAAAAATCAGTCAAAAGAAATAAGTATCCATCTCGAGCCAGTAATTCTGAGCAACATCGAAACTTTACTTGGAAGACATTTTTTTAGCCAAATATTGAAACCCTGTACAATTTTACAACCCAAACAAAACAATTTAACGTAATTTTTGGAATGTTAACTAGAATAAGTACATACATTGTTCATAAGTTCATTTTAACAAGTGACAAATGCAACATCTGGGACAAAAATCAACAAACAATAAAACTGGCGAATCAGTGTCACTTTGACACCGTTGCGACTAGCTTAGACAAAGTTATATACTTACTTCTAAAGATACTTCTACATGGCCACCATAAAAGAAATTCGAAGAACTTATAGTAACCGGCACAAAAATAGACTACGAAACTAAGAGTCGCTGGAGATGCGGTATATGTATATATACGACCTATATATCGTCACTAATTTGAAAAAAACTCGTCTAAAACTCAAAATCTAAAAACGGTGTAGAGAACAACGTCAAAAGTTACATACGAACTACATAATAGACTTACTGCGTTTTTACCTGAAGTCAGTAACGGATACGTGTAATTTTTTTTAAGTAGTGACGATATGTATGTTCGTGTATGAAGATAACTTACGTACCGTCAATTAAATTTTTATAAGCCATTTTGTGTCTAGTTTCGTGCCGGACATTGTTTTTATGCTGAATACATTATGCTTTTATGCGAGACGATAATACATTTGAGTTCAAAAAATGTCATTACAAAAATCAAGTTCAAATTAAAACCGGCGCTTGAACCAGCACCAGAATACAGTAGGTTAATTCATATATTCCGCTACAATATCGTCGCTAATATAATTTGACCCCTAAACGAGCAATAACAGTTTGTAAATTGGATTCAGCTGTCATATCTTGACCTCCGATTGTGAACTGTGCTTAGTCAAATTATATTAGGCACGAGACGCGGACATTCTGACTTACAAAACAGACATTACTGTTATTGCTGTCTCGATATCTAACAAACTTGTTAAAAAAAACAAGTATCAAAGGTGGTTGAATTAATACAAGTCTTCTATACCAACCTGAGACCAGCGTCAATGTCTTGGCGGCAAAGGATACAGCAACTCTTTAGATTTGATTAAAATACTTTATAGTTGGCCCGGGTGCCATCTGTATTAGCTAGCATGCTATAAATTCTCATCTAAATTGATTTATACAGATAATATTTTTACTGGGTACGAGATTTTCCAATATGCTTCTAACTAGCACTCACTTTTGTTAACTTACTCGCATTCTTTTAATTAATCGATGATGTACTTTATCATTTCCATTTTTTTACTTTTATTTAACAACATGATCTGACAAATCTTTAACATTATTTCTTTACCAGATTTTACGTATATTTCGACTCCACGTCACGCGAAAACATTTGTCGACCGTAGGTTAAATTGAGGCAAGGGTGGGTAAAGCGACGTTTCTTACCTCAGTTAAACCTACACTCGGCGTAACTCTATCAATAATGTGCGAAAGAGACGGAACGACAAGCGAGCCGGCCAGCGGCCGCATTCAAAAACTCCGCGTTAATGTCGACCCTAATATAATTTGACCCCTTAAAACTGGTAATAATAATAATAGTTCGTAATAGGAGCATGTTGCTGTGGTTCGACAAAGTCGAAGGGAGGAGTTGAGTGATTTAAACTTCGATTAAGAGCTGTAATTACTAGTTCAGGGATCATATTATATCCACAGACATATATCGAGATAGATGCATATAGTTCGTCGATTTTTATACAGGGTGAATTTTAAATCGTGAATCGTAACCACGTTTACTGGCAAAGCTACTTAAGACTAATACAGAGCACTAGTGTTAATTACAATTAAAGACCCGCTTAATTAATTATGAACAAAACGGTGGAGGCGCTTATAACCATTAATCGTAATAAAACTGAATTATTTTATGAGTAAATACGATTTAAATAGGTGCTTATGTTGACAATGTCGACGATGTTGACATTATTGACAATACGTGCCAATATTCTATCCGGCCAACTTCAATATTAGGAGGTTGGATATCTAATGTTGAAATTTTCATGACAAATACGAAACATGAATGTAGGGTGACCACGAGATTTTAAAAATTAGGATAAATCAAATTAAAAGTGGACAAAATAAAAACGTACTTAATTTAGGTTTAAAATAAAAGCATTGTAAGTTATTGTTAACTATGTATAGACTACAACAAAATTATTACGATTCACGATTTAAAATTCACCCTGTAGAATCAAGCGCGTAACGTTTTTCGCTTGGCGTTTGACACCAAAAGCGTAATTTAGTGATGGACAACATAAATTTTCCATTTTTCCTTCTACCTCAATATATTTCTGTAGTTATATCTATACATATGGATGTGCAGTCAACAACACAAATATCTGTACACTTCAACCTTATGTCATTGGAATAAGGTCAAAAAGTGTAAATACATTTGTGCCGTCGACTGTGCCTGTGGAAAGTTACAAAAATTGCGAAACTTTCAACTTGCACATCTGTACCTATACCTACCGTAAACTCAGTTGTCTACGGTCCAGTGTACACAACGATTGTGCACTCACGTCTCTATTTATATTCAATTGTTTCCCATAATTCACACGAATAAAACCATAATTGGCGCGCCGTGTACACAAGGGGATAATCCGTAGTTTTATCATGCTTGAGTGCATTTGGCCCATAGACACGTGAATTTACGGTACAGGTTAATGTAGGCAGTTGGAGTCACCGGCATCAGAGGGCGTCGTGTTCCTTCAGCAGGAAGTGTCCCACCAGCCGTTTCTGTATGTCAGTCACGCCGCCGTAAATCTGCGTGCCGCGCGCGTCCCTGCCACAAGAGTCCAATCGTTAGATATACGTCTTACTACATAATAAGTAATAGTATGACGTACTGAAGTCTCTCTCTCTCTAGCAAAACTGTCGTTCGGGTCCGACCACCCTGCCTGGCCTAAAGCCTGACTAACTTGCGACCCTTATTGAGCATAACAATCTCGGGTCCTGGGGTCGAACCAGGTCGCTAGCCGGATCACCTCGAGTGAATCGGACTAGGTGGGGGCCGGGGGCGCCTGGGGTCGCTTGCCCCGGTCCACCTCGATAAGGTCGGACTAGGTGGTACTTGAACGCCAGGGGTCGAACCGGAACGTTTGGCCAGGGCCAACTTGACTTTTCGCTGATTGCTCAGAGTGAGCAGAGGACCAACGGGAAGGATGAAGCGGATCAACCTGTCCCTATGTGTGCGTGTGTATCAAACGAATGGGAGTTTTAGTTGCCCGTTCGCTAAACCTAGCCCAGCTAAGAAGACTCCGACAAGAAACTTAGCTGAGCCCGAGCAAGTCAGGAGTGAAGTTAAACCAGGACATTCGGGTCCTGGGGCAAATCGGGACGCGGCCCTTGTGTGCCATTTTACGTTGTTGGGTAGTTCTTTGCGACTAAACAGTCGCACCAATCGCATCATTACCATCGCCACATTATGGATGAGCTCCCTATAAACTATGGAGTCGTTTTCGGTTATCTTGTAGAAGTCGCGTGCCTCTGCTATTTTGATCGTAATGATCCTGATTGCTTCTATAAAACGGCCAATAAATCGCAGAGAACTACCCTGTTACGCCTCTGTTGTTACCTGAAGTGCCTCTCGGCATCGTAGTCGGTGGACAGTCCGCGGCCGCCCAGGATCTGCACGCAGTGGTCGGCGACGGCGGCGGCGCTGCGGCCCGCGACGTACTTGGCCATCGAACTGTTCTTGGTGCTGACGTCGGTCGCCGCGCGGTACGTCAGCAGGCGGGCGGTCTCCACCAGGATACACATGTCTGTGAGACGGTCCTAAAAACGGTTTTAATTTAGATTACCTAGAAGGTACAGAAGAGTTTATCGACATATTTATATCTAAGAGTAACGGGGGTTGAAAGTTTGTATGATAAATGAACGCTGTGGAGCATCACTTACAAAGTATAAATAAACGCTAATTTTTGGCCCGGAGATAAGCACAATTTCCGATTGCCTAAAATAGCCCCTTCGCTAACCAGACGAGACACAGATAACTCAAAAAAATCTAGTGTTTGACCGCGATTTTGTTCGCTTAGCCAGTAATTCGGTAACGTACCTTTACTGAAGGAAGTCTTGTAAGGTTTTTGCTGAACGCCACTCGTTCCTTAGCGTAGTTGATCGCCGTATCTAAGGCAGCTTGCGCAATACCTGTAAATAATGGTAGTTATAACATAACGCTTCTTGTGCATCCCAGGGGCGTTGTACTCATCACCAACATCATGATATCTCAAAGGTCATCATGTGCATCCTAGAGCTAGTTTACTCGGAACAAAAAACACCAAAGAAATTTTAAAAGGTAGCCCGGCACCCACTTTTTTTATATATTGTATACCCATTCATTATTTCCTTAAAACATCCGGTTCGTGAGTCAACGAGGTAATCTGTCACGGGGGAATACAGACATGCAAGTGGCAGAAAAGGAGATTGCCGACGCGTCTATGGGGCCTCGTACCAAATCAAAAGTCATTGTGTCAACACGAAACCGACTGTATCTTAGAGAACAAGAAACTGCCTTTCCGAATCACTAAATCCCATTAAAATTGTATTCGGAGATCAATAGGAAATTGAGATTGATTTCCTGATTTCGAAGTTAGTTTTTGCGTAGCAAACCGTCTAAATATTTGTCAACCGGCCAAATACAAAATCACCTAATAACTTTAATTCCTGACGTTGTCGAGACTTCACTTAACTTAGTCGTATGACATGTCATTTCAGATACCTGTGTTAGGTTTTTTATTGTGCCTATTCAGATTGTTAAAATGTTATTATAAAAAAAGTTCTTTGAAACTATTTTGATACATCGTGAGATAAAAAATATTGTAACATTACATTTACGCGCAATGTCTCGTATAGTGAAGTATCAGCGAGATATCACGAGTTATTTGTACCAAATAAAGAATTTAAAATGATTTACGTCCTTCGACAAAAAATTGTGAAAAGACGTGTCTTATAAAGTGCCTAATATTTAAACTTAGAATAAGACAGAATGTCAAGCTGTCAACTTTCTTGCTAAGATCATGCAGTTCGTATTAGAAAGAACCGCGGAGTTTTATGGAATTAATATTTTTGTATACATTCGCGTAGACGGTGGTGCCACTGTCATAGGCCTTTTAGATTTTGACCGATTTTGTCTGTCAAATACAGTTCTAAGGAATTCATACATCTTTCATGGTGGCGGCGGAAATCGTACAGCAAAATTCTTTTTTAATTGATCTCAGATTTCCCATTTTAAATTCAGTAATAAAAAAATCCCTCTGGTTTAAAAAATAAAACTAACTTTTTGGTATCGTTTTCGTTGTGACACAATTAATAACGATATTGGTACCAAAAGTCGGCAATCTCCTTTCCAAAAATTGGGGGAACTTCTCAGAAATTTCTGGAAACTTTCACAAAAAAATTTAGACAACTTCCATTTTGAAAAATTCCGTATAGGAAAATTTGAGAAATTACCGAGATTTTTTCAAATGTATGTAGGAGGCAGTGCCGCAACTATGGGTGCATAGTGCGGTGCGCGCTTCTGAAACTGTATCCTTGAAAAAGCTGGCCTGGTTATATCTGCGCCTTGTGCCTAAGCACTGCTGGTACCGCCCTAGTTACGGCACTGGTACTCACCGACGGCGTGTGCAGCGATGCCGATGCGGCCCTGGTCCAGCTGCGCCATGGCGATGCGGAAGCCCTCCCCGGCCTCGCCGACGAGCGCCGAGGCCGGCACCCGCACGTCCTGCAGCGTGAGGTCGCAGGCCGTGGCCGCCCTGTGGCACACGCTTCACTGCTGCTTTATAAGCTCCTTTTGCGCGCGGGGTGGGGGACATTATAAAATTGGGAAGTGACGATCAGTGGGGCCGTCCATAGCTTCAAGCGTTTAATGTGATTCGATTCGGTCGGTTTTCCATACAAACATAAAGTGGGTCACCGTTTGTTTCCACTGCATCAATTATGATTGAATTGTGTTTCATTTTGTAGCTTGCTACATTTTGTTTGCCCAGAATGATGTGAGAAGTCTCAAAAAGACAGAATTATCGTGCAATTTGGCCTCTGAGCGCCAGCGCCATCTATTAGCATTATTTGAACCTAAATGTCTTTTGCTAAAATTATGTACTTATCTTTTTGAATTTTAGAGAGTTCTCATATCATTTCGCACAAATAAAATGTATCAAGCTATAAAACAAAACACATTTCAAATATGCCTGATGCCGTGGAAGCAAACAATGACCCTCTTTATGTTTATGGAAAACTAACCGACTCGAATCACCTTAAAGACAAAACATTTAATCACATGCGTGTACTTCTCCCGGGATGATACACGAGGACGAAGACTGACACGCGAATAATGTACTGAGGCCTTCGATATGCTTCATTAAGACCCTCTCTAGCAACAACAACATAGTTAAAATCAGGAGCGTAGCTAGGTTATCAAAGGCCCTGGTAGAAGACAAAGTGGGGCCCTCACTAACGGCAACTTTTTCGACCGACTGGGGAAGAGGTTGCTGAGATTCCCTTCGCCTTATTGCTGATGGGTGAAATCCTATTCTGAATAAACAATTCATCAATTTATGCTACTTTCGGAGCGATTATTTCCGAAAATATTCAGTTAATCAAAAGATTCTCAAAATGGACAAGAAGTTAGGAAGTAGGACGCAAGGACTCCACTTCAGTGGCAAACATTTTACTAGACCCAGGTGGTGATTTGCTTATCATTTTTATAAATCCGCAAAATACCACATAACCTCGGGTTGGTGTTTCGCGTATATGGTTTTATCCGTCGAAGGGATCGCTTTATTGCTATGGGCGTAAAGATGTGTGACGATATATCTGCAAGTAGCAGACTATTTTGATGCTAACTGTCGCATAGTTGGACTCTCAGTGAAATTGTACATTTATTTTATACTCGGTAGTCCTAATTCAAAAGGACGTATCTCAGTTTCATAGGTTGTGAGTAACAAGCAATTTTAGTTTTGGAAATGTTATGATTTTGGAGATGAGCTAAATTTTCTTAATTTTTTTCTGGAAATGTCATATGATCCATTGATATATTTTCCATGCAAAAATGTTAAAAAGTGAAAGTTGATTTTTTTGAGTTGCGTCCTTTTGAATTAGGATGGCAGTATAGTTATAAGCACTATTTTAGTTACAGACACTTGTTTTCACCCAAAACCATTTCACTTTACTATGAAACTTTACCTGTTTACTCTAAACTGCAATTCAAATAGTTAATTTTAAGGCTTTTAGTTGTTAAGACATTACCATGCCATGACGCCATGCTGTACCCTGTGTGTGTTCCAACGAATAAAGAAAAATAAAGAAGAATGTTATATTACGAAAAGCAGTCTATACAACCTAGCTTGACACATACCTGACGCCGATGAGGGACTCCTTGTTTCCTCTGAAGACACCTTCGGCGTCCAACGGCACCAGGAAACCTGACAACATCCATGGTATATTATCTATTTTTCTATCTATACAATAAAACATTTCCAAGACTTTAGTACTGATAGACAACGTACACCCACAGCTGCAGGTATTGGGATGGGGTGCACTACAAAATGTTGAAGAGTCATAATTTAGAAAGCATCTATCTTCTGAATTTTATTATTTCAAAACCCATGTAGCACTTTAAATTTTTAAAATTTGTGAGTATGTCACTATTTAATCTAAACTAATTATATATTATAGTTATTACACCGTCTCGTCTACACCATAATCATCATTCTGTATACAATTTCCCCTTCGGAATTATGAAATTTTGTAATAATAATACCTTCGGAATTATGACTCTTTGGAATTTTTGGCTGTTCCCTCTATAATCAAGAGTTGTGAAGACTGATTGCTACTCAAAGCCCAAACGAACTCTATTCGTTTCTGTTTTTCTTGTCTTTTGGTGTTAATGCAACTATCCTTTCACAGCTTCGTGTCTGAACCAGTCTATCCACAATCTGCCAGTAGCGAATATTGACCTACTTTGGCCACATAATGAAGACGGGAGATGAAGCCTTGAAAAGCTGATCATTGTTGGAAAAAAAAACGAACGCGAAGACGGTCCCCAATCAGATGGAGCAATGAAGTGGAAGACCCATCCTCAATCAAGTTTTGCTCGGTCGTAAGACGCGATGAACAGGCACCGTTGGAGGAAGAACATAAAAACTAGGTGTAGACCATCCACATCCACCGATACGCAGTCATGAGGGAAACGCTGTCTTCCTACCTCAAAATGGAATAAAAGCCAAAATGGTAAAAAAGGAACCCTTATGGTGCGACTCTGCCTGTATGTCCGTCTGTCACATCAAGATATCCCAGGATCTACTGATGCTATCGACTTAAATTTTGGAATAGTGTTAAAAATCGCTAACCCGAGCCTATTGGACAGAAAAAAAATCTTATATGTACCTATTTTACTTTTTTTTTATTAATATGTTACTTGCAAAAAAGTAACCTAAGACAACACTATGGTTCTGTATATCAGCCACGGACGTCCAACACCTTATAGAAATATAAAAATTCTGCGACTCACATGATTGATATAACTTAAAAATAAAATTATATTAGGCTCTGAGCCGCCTCATCAGTCCCATTATGAACGACCATGTCTCAGTTCCGTATGTCATCATTGGCAACACGTCTTTCGTCTTCAGGCACTGAGGAATTTCAGACGAGAACATGTGGTTAAGGGAACTTTATTCTACAAAGAATTACAAATATGCCTGAATAAATATACCTGAGAATATCCTATTCATTAAAATGATTGCCATTGTATTAGAACATGAATGAATGACCCAGCATTCATGTTCTACTACGGAGGAAATTTGCAGTCATAATTACGAATGTAAGGAAAACCGCAGCAATTATACACTGGAATGTTTAACTAATTACAGTGACTACTAATTCTACGTCAGAGTAGAAATCGACTTTCAAGAAATAGGAATAAGGTTGAACGTTATTCTGGAAATTTAGTCGACATGCGTCCTTTCAGCATTGAGATGTTTCTTTTTTCTATAAGATGATAGAAATGTAAGCATGAATGGGCGCTCAAGAATGGATGGTGGCATTACGATTGAATGTCTGTAACTGCACCAAATGTATGGTTTTATTTGCTATGCGCAATAAAGTTAATTAAGACCCGGTGACTACCGGCATCTAATGAACAGCTAATAATATGGAGGCTTACAAGCTAGTCCCTTGTGGCGCAACTCCGGGTCGAATGTGGCGAAGACGGCGGTGGCCTTCCCCTCTATAGCGGAGGTGACCCAGCTCTTCTTGCCGTTCAGGATCCAGTGGTCGCCGTCCTGTCTGGCCGTCGTCTTTATGTTGGCTACGTCGCTGCCGGCATCTTGAAAATAATGAATATAAGTAAAAATATTTATAACAAATAATACTTTGATCTACACCCATTTCATAAATCCTCTTTTCGTTCTATGCGTTCGGAAACAATATATAATGACCACCATTATTTCAACCAGTAATGTAACATCAGTGTGTTATCTGTGCTGTTATAGTAATGTATGAAAAATCATAATAAAATCGGAATCGATACTATAATAAAAATCTAGTTTGTCATGATTTGAAATCTAATCGGCCACGGCGGTGCAATCGCGGTCATTCCTACGGTTCCTGAACACATCATTGAGGATTTATAATATTTGTGTAAATACAGTGATGTATCTACATAATTCAACCTTAAAACACTCGTGCGATCTTATTATGAAAAAACCACACTCGTATTTTAAGGCTTGTCGTCATGTATCAGTTGCATAAATTACTATTATTGAAAAGTTTAGGCTTATGAATGGTTAGGGGTACAAAAAATATAGGTACACCATGTCTACAATATAATGCTTATGGAGAACATTTCCTTCTGTTCTTATATCCCTCTCGTATTGACTAACTCGGCCACAACAACAACACACAACTCGGCACAACTTCAGTTTTACCAAAAGTGGTCAATAATCAATATTGACCAAACGAGACACAGGCCACCAAAAAAAAAAAATAGCTCGGCCAAAAGTTGTATATGGACAGGGTCATGCATTGCAATGCATGCACCAACCTGGCTCACTCAGCGCGAAGCACCCAATAGCCCCTGCAGTGTAGTCCTTAAGGAACATTTCCTTCTGTTCCGGTGTCCCCCTCTCGTTGACCAGGTTGGCAAACAGAAAGTTGTGTATGGACAGGATCATGCCGGTGCTGGCGCAGCCACGGGAGATCTCTTCCACAGCCAGCGCCAGCGACAGGTAGTCCAGGCCTAGGCCGCCGTACTCGGAGTCCACGCAAGCCCCCATGAGGCCTAAGCTGGTTAGCTTTTTGATCTGGAATAATTGAAACAATAGGTCAAGTACGGAAACAGATTTTAACATGCCGATGTTGGCAAAGTCCTTTTATGGAAGAGATAAATAAATGAAAAATATTGTAATCAGTAAATGAGGGTATTCAGAAATCAGAAATCCACCAGCTGGCAGCAGGGTGGCGAAAGGTCTATTTGGCAGTAGATGTCAAAATCAAGTGGTGTGATTGGTGGATCTGGACGCCTACTGTCAAAAAGACCTTTCGCCACCCTGCTGCCAGCTGGTGGGTTTATGATTTCTAAACACCCTCATTAGAGTCATATCTTGTCATACGTGCAGCGAGTCACATGAATGAAGCAAAGACTCTCAATTGGCTAATCGATGAAAGTACTAAATTAACATATAACACGCGCTCAGATCCGCATCCGCATCGTTTTATGCGCCGTTGGATGCGCATTCTTAAATCAATGCAGACGCTCCGCGGATGCGGATGTGAATATCTACATATCTGGTATGAACTTGTATTATACTGTGACTCAACTAAAATTGTAGTAGGTATTTTATTCATCACCAACATACATGGACTCACTAATATAGTACTAATATCGTGTTAGGGTTCTGTAACACTATATGATTCAGCGTTTTAAAGATGGTGCTAATAATAATGATGTATCGTTTATCAAAATCGGTTGTGTCGTTGAGTAGTTACGAGCGGACATAGGAACGGACATACATACATACATACATACACTTAACAGTGTCAAGAAAGACCTGGCTCTTGATATTATGAAGCATCGTACTTTCCTTGAAGATAGCAAATTGGAAAGTTGAAGGAAAAGTTATTACGACACAATGTGATCAATAAATAACACATATCGCCATATGATAAGTAACTTAAGGGAGTGGTAATAAGGTTTAAATTAAACTGTAGCTTTATTAAGAACAGTAAATTGTGTTAACAGATGTATATCGACAAACTCATTACAAGCACTTTTAGTAGATAACAACATTTATGATTATGCAATATTTGTTTGAAAGCAATGAAATTGTAACTACAGATGAATAGGTATAAGTATAATCTAATACAAAAATAAGGAAACAATTTGACCAATTTCATTTGGTGACATCAGAGGCCTGTTTTTTTAACTATTTACTATGTAAACACTTTATTCCACAAAATAATACATGACATGCAATACAAGGTCGCGAAATACTGTTATTTGAACAAAGGCGAACCTTTGGGAGGCCCTTAAGCGTTATGAGTTATGACACTTCATAAAAAGAAAGAAGATAAATATTTTTACTAAAAAAACCCCGATCGCGGTGCACTTTAAAAGTGGATAAAATCCGCCATTCTGTTTATTTTAACTCGCGCCATCAAGACGAATCTAATGATGTATCATTTATCAAAATCGGTTGTGCCGTTGAGTAGTTACGAGCGGACATAGGAACAGACATACATACATAAATACATACATATAGGTCAAACACATAACTCCTTTGGGCTTCGCCGCAGTCGGGTAAAAACGAAAAAGAACGAAAGAAAAAAGTAACTTGGGAAGGAGGACCATAATGGGTTCTCTTGGTCTAAATTACTTTGGCATTTCTTCACGGTTGAGAATCCCCTCGAACGACCGCTAGGCGGCGCCGCAGTCGCGCACATAGTCAATGGAGAAGATTATGTAATAAAATGTAAGGCAATGCCAATATTGAACTCGGCACTTAAGATAAGGAAGACTGATAAAAGGAGCGACTTATTGAAAAGAAATGCATTACTACATTACTTACATAGGGCCGTAAAATTAAGAATGTCTCAGATCGAAGGCATTTGACGCCCGAGCCGAAGGCAAGGGCGATAAATGTGCGATCTGAGGCTTTCTTTATTACCGCCCGTGGTAAGTACAACATTTTACGTCCCCCAGTACCTCTAGCACAACTGTGACACGCGACTCTTGGTCGCGCGATAAATGCTACTCATCTCTTTCCTTCCACTCAAAATCGTGTGACAGTGACAGGTGATGATCTGTCGCGCGAGAAACGAAGTCGCGGCCAGTTATGCTAGACGTGGACAGGAAGTGGGATTTTCCGCACGTGTAGCGGGCGGTTATTGCCACTTTATGGCCAGGTGTGACGTGGGGAAATAAGAATATTTTATGAAAATTATTTGAGCGTAATCTCATCATTTTCAGTTTATGCATTTCTTTGTTTAAGAAATAACAGATAACAAATTTTGCCATTAAAAATAAAAAAAAAGGATTCAAATATAGGTCTTAGCTTAAGTATCACACACAAATAATCTTGCATAAAAATTAAGTGTATTACGTAAGCAACATAATAATGTACCTACACATTTAATGAAATGAAAACATTTCAATCCTTCTTTTAGGGCAGTTGTGTAATAAGAATAGGATATATATTGTGTGAAGAAATAGGCGCGGAACGGAATGTATGTTCGAGATTTTGTGTGTGATTTGCTTATCATAATAAATATATATTTTCCGTGGTACAGAACAATGGTAGGTGATTTTATCTGTCATATGGCAGATAAAACCAACAGATACAAAAGTATCTTTGAAACCAATAATGTTGAATGCAGACACTTAGAGAGATAATCAATTATAATACTCATTATTCATAATCATTAACCTACTTTTGATTACTCCTGAACGTAGTCCTCTCTAATTGTACTGACCTACTGATTAATAATGGTTCACAATTCGCCCAACATTTTGAACTATTAACTCAGGCCCATAAGGTTATATTACCTGGTTAGGGTCGCGAGACGTTAGCGGAGACAAACAGCATATGACTATTTGTTGTGGAAGTCTTTGGAGGAGACCTATGTTCAGCAATGGACGTCTCCAGGTTGAAATGATGGTGATAAGTTTAAACTTGACATTTTCAATTAAAAGGCCCTATTTTGTTGCTTGTTGGACACTTTTTAGTCTTCAGTCTGCTTACCGGATCAAAGGGAAATCGTCCGGCAAGATCCAATTTGGAAGCCTGCGGTTTCAGCTGCTCCTTGGAGAAACTCCGAGCCAGGTCCTGGATCTCCTGCTGCTGCTCCGTCAGCTGTGTGGTGAATGTGCGGCATTGTGACACCGCCGCTTTGGCAGCTTGCAGAGAGCACACTGGGAACAAGATGTATAGATATAAGATTATGGATGTTTTCTATCTATTTAAGTACATATTTATTAATATAAGTGTGTATATCGTCATCTAGTACCTATAATACAAGTAGCTAAGTTTGGGACTAAATGGATTGGTATGAGATATCCTGCAATTTTTAATTTTTTTTGCTTTAGAAGACTTAAGAGGAAACAGGAGGGCAGTTTTTCCATACAAACGTAGTCCCCTGTTTCCTCCCTGGATAATGCCAGTAGAGCAATAATTTTTTGTCCAAAAATCTATGGCTACTATTGATATGTTCCTATGTTTTCCTTTTTACGATAAATTGATTCTCAAAAGAGATATTAACCTTCAAAAACCTAAAAAAAATGCCAGATTTTCCGCTGTGTTCACACATCCAGAAAACAAATTTGACTAGATTATTAAAAAAAAGGAAAACATACGAACACGGCCAAAGCCTTTCTTTAATGTTTAATGAAAAATTAGTTAAATAGGTTAAGTTTTGGGGAAGAAATCAGGGGACTATGAAACGTTGTTTTCATGAATTTTTAAAAGGTATTTTCGGTCCAAGCTGCAGTTGTCTCTATCGCGCTCTGCGCGGGAGAGGCGGGCAGTGCGGGACAGCGACACATTTTACAAATACCTAATTTTCAATTCTCTCCACCTTACTGTTTCCTCATAATAATGTTTATTATTGATGAAACTTTTACAATTTGAAATTTTTCACTCCTTATTATATCAAATATAATTATATAATTGTTTTTACTCAGTTAAGCACAAATTTGACATAATAATGCGAAGTTAAAAGTTAATGGCCAAGCCTTATTGAGCTTACTATGGGGCTAGTTTGATTTGTGTAAGATTTTCCCCTAATATTTATTTATTTATTTTAATGGAAGAATTTTGAAATTGTACATGCACAATTGTCAAATGTGTATTGTTTATTTTCTGACAATTGGTCGATTAACCATATAGCAAGAGTAGCAAATACTGCTGGCCCGGCGCATAGGGGGCCCGCGCCCAACGCGCCCCCTCCCCCCCTCGTTATGTCATTTCGTCACGTATAAAATTACCGGTCAGTCGGTATTTAAGCATATCTAAGACCAACCAAGGGCCTATTTGAAGAAATGCTACAGGCCCTGCGCTGCCTTAATCCGGAACTGCCTCTAGCCTCTCCTCTACCTCTCTATGATGGTTTCTTACCATTTAATATGCTGTAGCTATTCTAAAATGCTTATGCTTTTTATGCTTAATGATAGTAGCAGTGGTGTGTTGTCCATAGAACTCGATTCCCATCGGCTTGCCTAATATTAGACACTTAATTCTAGTACTCTTAAAGAAAATTGAAGCCAAAGCTGCTGCAGCTTCTTCAAGGATTTCTTCAATACCACACCACTGGATACTAGGCATATCATACAATAACAATTCCAATAAATTATAGCAGATTATACAATGAATGTATATGTTTAGTGTAGGTACTTAATGCATAAATTTAAGCTCCCTATTGTCAT
This sequence comes from Eudemis profundana, assembly GCA_947034925.1. Classification (NCBI taxonomy): domain Eukaryota; kingdom Metazoa; phylum Arthropoda; class Insecta; order Lepidoptera; family Tortricidae; genus Eudemis; species Eudemis profundana. The sequence goes on along the minus strand of OX344805.1, from coordinate 17,804,658 downwards.
TCAGAATAGATAAGCATGTGGGTCATGATTATTCGGTGTCCTTTTGACATAAGTTGCTGGAGCTCAATGTGTAGCTATATGCAAGTCCTAACGCAAATTATTGAGTATATTATTTAAGATTGTGTGTACTAGAAATAGAGAAAGTGCTGAGAGCGAGATTTAAATGCAATTAAGAGCGGATTTAATTAGTCATTAAATGTCGCGTATACAGATTACAGATAAATAAAAAAATATTGGAATGCACTTACATGTAAGTTTAGAAGATTTCAGGAGCCCGCCCGCTGCCATGGCTAACAGAGATAAATACACAGTATATCGGACAACACACGAATCTGATACGAAACACAAGTTGACATTAAATATACGATAAGTATGATAATGACCAAGGTCGCAGCATACACTTGGCATACACACTAAACTAAAAACTTCGAAAAGTTGTTTTCCCCACCGCCGCACCGGTTAACCACAGAGAAGGTCTCGATTACAACTATAAATATTATAGTTATCAAGTACTATAGATATTATTCTTATAAAACTATACTTATTAGAATATTTACGATGAATGAATACTAAAATTAAATACTGTAATATATCAAAATAATAAAATACAAATAAAGGTGCCGCGGGTTTTCTATGACATTGACACTTGACTTGACAGTTTTTTTCCATCTCAGAGGCACTTTTCTATTATTCAACTGTGAGATCAAGATATAATAATGAAATGAGCAAAATTGGCCGGTCAAGAGTTTTAATAAATAAGATATAAAGTTATACTGCATAACAGTAAAAACATTGTAAGTTACACTCTTTTTCGATTTTTTCCCCTTTTTATTTAATAAGTGTTTAAAACGATTGCAAAAACGCCTCAATGGGTATAGGTGTTTTATAATTGGCAGTCAACTTTGGACACGCTTTTATAGTTAGAGTCTGTGCGGAAAGAGAATAGGCGTGGCGAAAAACGGAACTAACCTAATCAAAATACGCCACATACGGTAGAAAACACGTAGAAAAGCATTACAGCGCCCCCCAAAATTAATCCTATTATCTTTCGGCACACACTCTACGAGGAAGGAGCGGATTGCTATTTAACCAAAAACCAATAACTCCATTGAACTGTCACTTAATTGCAAATAAATAAATAGGTCAGGGCTATGAAACTTAGAACAACTCGGTTTTTGTTGCGTCAAACGTTGACTGACTAAGTACCCTAGATGGCGTTGGAACCTACTTTTGTGTTTTTCCGTTATAAGCAGAGCACGTTTTACATTATGTTTTCTTTGACACTGATGACATGTTTTAATAGTTTCATTAATAAATATCTATTATAATTATAATTAGTTAAAATTAACAACAGATTTATTAATTATACATTACTACAAATGTGATATGTACGTGGAATGAAACGTTCCAGCTGTTATAAACGAAACTTCTTAGTGAACTCTATGGTTACTGAGTAATTTTGTTTTTTTCAATTTTACTGTCAATATTTTGCTTGTGTCAAAATAAAATGAAAATTTACGGTATTAAGTGACTTTATTTAATTGGCGACGAAATGCATGCCGTACCATTTGCACAATTCTTCAGTGTTCAAAAAACGCAACAAGAACAAATATAAAAACTTCTCAGGGTAGCACGCGCGCACACCGCGACACCAGCGGCAGTGAGCTACATTACACAATAACGGACGGCAACGTGACGAGCGCCACCACATCACAGGAATGATCTCGTGATAGAACAGTTACACAAAGCCTTCAACATGGATAAGTACAATCCTAACCATTTTCGAATGAGCGACTACATCACAGACCACTAATAGACCTCTTCGAAGCGAAGTGCGCAATCGTCGGCGTGGAGGAAGCTGACGATATGAAGAAAGATCTTCTGTTTAACAACATTACGCCTGACGTGTTCAGTGAAAGAAATTGAAGACAGCACTTATTCCCAACTTCGAAATAAGCACGTACCCAGTCATAAATAAATCATGATAACGTCAGAGAAAACTTGATTTTATTCCTCCTCTTATGTTTTTACCCTGGGCAGATTTTGTTCAGTCAATGCTTGGGAATGCCACTTAACCGAAATTAAACTTTGTGTTGGAAATTCCATACCAAATAATTTTGATTTCGGTTACATCAAAGAGAATATAATCACTACGTTTAAGAGACGGAACTTCCTTACAAAAAAAAGAAAAATGTTTTAGTATGAACTCAAATCTTTTCTGCGGCCAACATCTATAAACGAAACGTCACTATGACAATGGCAGATAGTGTTGTCAATAATTATCGATAGTAGTGATAAAACATATAGATTAGTGCTGCTCGTATTTTATCGATATCGATAATTCGATTGAAAACTCGGCTTCATGGTCAAGCGAACTTATTCCTTTATTTTTTATTATAGGTAATAATAAAAGTCACAATTCTGAAATATATTTCATTTTATTGTAAAATCTGATTTAGATTTATATTAAGGTTGAACGTTTCAGAGAATTTTCATACAAATTTCAGTCCCGTTTGTCTCCAGCCGTGATCATTTTCTGTATTTGAAACATTATTAGTTCGATAGTACCTACTTTTCCTTCTGATTCCGCCAATAAGAAAAAAATGAGAAATATTCTAAATAAATCCATTTACGACGACATGGTTCTGCTGAGTGCGTCGGTGTGTGGCATTAGGAGGGTTCTGACTGTCTGTGAGGCATACACTGCTAGTCATGGCCTTAAATACAACGCAAAGAAAAGTCAGTTTATGGTCTTTGAGGTCGGACGGAGCCGGACAACGGAAGTGCCAAGCATCAACCTTAACGGGGCTCCCCTGGACAGGGTTGATGCCTTTAAATACCTGGGCCATTTAGTTACGTGGGACCTCAAAGACGATTATGACATCGAAAGGGAACGGAGGGCCCTGTCGGTCAGGGCTAATATGATTGCCCGCAGGTTTGCACGATGTACGTGGGAGGTAAAATTGACTCTGTTTAGAGCTTACTGTACCTCTCTCTACACGTGTAGCCTGTGGCTTCGATATACGCAACGGGCCTACACGGCCCTCCGGGTCCAATTCAACAACGCGTTCCGGGTGCTGGTGGGGCTGCCCCGCTTCTGTAGCGCATCGGGGATGTTCGCAGAAGCCAGAGTAGACTGCTTCTATGCTACAATGCGCAAGAGAGCCGCGTCCCTGGTGCGCCGAGTGCGCGGCAGTCCCAACAACATCCTGAGAATGATAGGGGACAGAATTGACTGTCCATATTTACGTCACTGTTGTGGGCTACATGCCCCAGCTTTTGTAAATTCTTAGTTTTAGTATTACTAACACATACATAGATTCTAAGTTACTAACAAATTATGAGTGTAATTACTTGAAATAAATTATATTATTATTTGAAAACTAATAAAATTTTGATCAAACCGTTGTTTGTGTGAGTGTAGAGTATCGTGTCGGTGTAAACAAAAGGGCGGCATTTATCAACAACAGCTGATTCTAGGTGTCAAAAGAATACCTAGATTGTATAAAACCTACTCCTAAAACTTCTGGCCGCTACGCTAATAAAAATTAAAGTGCTGTCAGTTGGTGTCGAAGTTTATATCTCTATCAACATGGAGATCCATCAACAAATTTAATTTCCATAACTGATTTCAAGGAGGTTGCTTTGTGCGCAGTCGGTTAACATGGCAAAAAGTGCACTCAAATGACCTGTAGGGGATTCGCATATAGTCCACTTCTCAAATGGTCCACTTCGCGAATGGTCCACTTCGCGAATGGTCCACTTCGCAAATGGTCCACTTCGCAACCAAACGCACCGCAACATTCCCTATAGAACCACGAATGGCTGCACGGTTACCTTTACCTACTGCCGTCCGATATCTAAAACTGGACTAACCCCTATACAACTCCATAGAGGTTAGTCCAGTTTTAGACATAGGACGGCAGCCTAGTAAACCTATCGAATTTGGGCTCATTTTGCAAGAGTTCAATGGTTATGGCGAGTACCCTTTTGGACTTACTAAAGAGGATTTAGTAGCGAGATGCCTACTTTCGGGGTTAGTATTCTTTAAATGAATTTGTATGGACATGCGCTCACTACATCCCTCCGTAGCATCACCGGATCGCCTCGCTCGCGACGTCTCTACGCGCGGACTACGAGTGGACCACTCGATGATAGCTCGCTGCCCGAATGCTTACCACGCGTGAACCGCGCGATCAGCTGACCGAATGCGAAGTTGACTGATCGCTAAGTTGACTGATCGCTAAGTTGACTGATCAAATTACAAAGAAAGAAGTAACAAACATGTGCAGATAATCAAAAAATCAGAAATATAACAATATATTGGATACCTACAGTCTGTTTCGTATAGGAATAGACAGAAGAAAAAAAAGGTTCTTTATAGTGCCGGTTTTAGGTTGACATTCAATAAATGACATTTCTAAAGTAGATGCTCAAAAATAAAATATTGATGATGTCCATACTTTTTGGTTGGCTGAAAATAAAAAAAAGTATCCTTATAAAATAGCCAAAGAGCCAGAGATAAGCAACACTCAATATAAATGAGACAGCTCAGAGATGTCATTATTATATTGTACTATCAAATAGTTATATCGAATTTGTATGTTCTTTTAATTGTATACTGTTTCCGTTATAGTTTGTCATTCCTAAGTATTTGGTGAATAGTTATTTGTAACATTCAATATGAGTGATTCTGCGGGGCAGTAGAAGAGGCGTTTGCTATACTCGACCATCGCAAAGAAGAAGTGAAACTTTACAGAAAATGTTTGGAATCTCTTCTTCTGTGTCCCTCTAGCCTTTTGACCGCCGAGCATTAAAGTAATTTGCCGAGCCACAGCAATTATGCAAAATAAAACTCCAAGATCAATAGTGATTGCAGAGCAAGATATCGATGTTATAATTAGCTTCGTTTTTGACGTTTTTAAACGAACAAAATCCTACACAGGTGTTAGTATAATTTTACAGAATTTCGGTTTCTTACTCGCACTAAAAACCCCTGAATAACATATCTAAATATCAAAATATACTTGAACTTCCACCATAATTTGTCAATACAGCCACATCACTACTTGGTGGTGACGTCATGCTTCGGACGTGACTTGCCGTCATTGGCGCCGAGAGGAGCGCAAATCACTATAATGCTAGAGTCGGGAAAGTGTTTGTAACAAATAGGGTTTTTTAATTCAAAGTTTTTCATCAATGAAGTTGGAACGTCAATTGCCGACGCTGGCGTCAGTGGCACGAATTTACGATGACGTGATATGACGGCTTTGGCGGTCAAAAGGCTAGAGTCTATTTTTATCCGGTATGAACTATAACAATATATGTAGTATGAAACTAAAACTTCATATTTCAACATCTCCTGAAACTACGTCAAAATCTTTATGAAATAGATTAAAATGGCGCCAAAATAATATGTAAACAAACATGACCTGTCACACTGTCATAATAGTACATTACACAACTAGGGTGGTAATACAAAGAAAGGCCGAGATCGCAGATGTTTCCGGCCCGAGCTGCAAGCGAGGGACGTAAATATGCGGTCGAGGGCTTTCTTTACTACCTCCCGTGTTGTGTACATCATTTTAAGTCTGCACTTGGCCACAAAGCGGCTTTTTCCGTACGCGCAGCGTGCGGAAAAAGTCACTTTATGGCCAGGTGTGGCATAATAATAATTATTGATAGTACGCAAACGACGTACAACGCCACCTGAGCGGCTAAAATTGGTAACTTTCTGTAACGAATCCCCTTAAGTACGGATATCTGATACATCAATCGAAAGTAATACATTTTGTATGCTACAATTCAAAAATGGCCTAATTACATTATTAATCGCTGGATTTTTTTTCCTGGCAGTTTTATATTGGTTACTCCAAAATAGCTCTGTTATTTATGCCACACCTGGCCATAAAGTGGCTTTCTGGCCAAGTGTAGACATAAAATGATGTACACAACACGGGAGGTAATAAAGAAAGCCCTCGATCGCATATTTACGTCCCTCGCTTGCAGCTCGGGTCGTAAACATCTGCGATCTCGGCCTTTCTTTGTATTACCACCCTAGTTGTATAATGTACTATTATTTGGCTGTCCCCTGTTGTTCAGCCTTTTTAGAAGCGTCGGCTACTGAAACTTCTTTTAATGCGTAATTCGTGTTGATTTTTTGGCACGCACGTCTTATTAAAAGTAAAGCCATCGTTTTGTATAGCACAGTTATGGTTGTCACATGTTGTTTACAAGAAAACCATGTAGAATCACACTGTACTTCAAATAACGTCACGGCTAACTGGGTCACGTTTTTTTTATGTAATATTTCCATTACGTCACCTTCTATAACTTCTGTGGCAGTTTGTACCATTTTACATAAACTAATGGTAGGGTAAGTTAGGCTTATCTTCTCTTGCCACCATTCTCTTAATGCTATATATTCATGTAAATCCGTCGGATTTTCCACGCATAAGTCTTGTCTGCAGTTTTGGCAGTTGTTATTTTTCAATATTTTTGATGCCAAGTATCCGGCTACGTAGACTGTTGCTTGGCCAGATATTTTTATCAATTCTTCCACTACGACATCTTCTTCATTAAAAAAGTCAGGTATGGAAATTACTGGATGCTCGAGTTCGCCAAACGTCTCTAATTCATTTATTTTATCTAATTCTTTGTTTTGTTTTTCTTTATTTCCATCATCGTCACATATAATGTTACGGAAACCGGTTAGTATATCGTTTCCGTCTTGCTCGCAGTTTGCGCCACGAATTGGAGTAGTCCAATTTTTAGTAACAACTGCCGTCTTTAGCGCCGCAATAAAATGGGCAGCTGTAGGGTTTCTATCAGTCGGACTCTGTTGACGTAGAAGGCCAAAAAGGTTTTCTAACGCGTCCTGATTCGTCTGTCTGAGATTTAAATATTTAAAGCCCAATTTGCTGACATATTGCCATATGTCGCGTAAACTTTTCATTGTTATAATAAAGCCCTCTACACATTTGACGTTGGTTGCCGTTTTCCCGTTTCTGTTAATAAATTTCATCGTTTTCATTTTTTTTATACAATCTGTCCAAAACTCCATATGGTTGCTTTTTTGTGACACGTTTTCTCTTATGCCTTTCTTTTTATCTTTTGGCCCTGATGGACCATTGGTCATGTCAAACAGCCGGTCTAATTTTCGGATAATTTCGGCCGTTTCCGAAAGCTGCTCTTTTTTAAGGGATCGTTTTCTGCCCTTGACAGTAATTTTAATACTGCAGACACTGTGTTGCTCAATATTTGAGCCGCATATTTGACTCGCATTTTTGCTTTATATTTCGGGTTTACATGTGTTTCCGATATTTTCGAAAGATATAAAAAATTATCATTTTCTCTGGCGACTTGCACTAAATGAGCCCATTTCCCCGTTTTTTCAGTAAATACTATAGTGCCGTTATTTAGGAAATTGTTCCTTATCGACTTAAATAAGTGAGGAACATCATAAATAATCAAAATTTTCTCCCCATTATGGAGAAAATAATGTTTGGATGCATCCTCCAAGGGTCCCGAATCTTCTCGTAAGATCTTGTGAGCACCAATGTTAGTGGAACCCTGGTCACACACCGTACACAAAATTTTGTATCCACAAGATGTTATTTGTGTAATAATATTTTTTATTATAACTGACAAGTTTTGCGATGAAATGGTACTTTGCGTAAAGTAAAATGCGACTGGCTGCTTGAATTTTTTATACAGTCCTTGCAACATAAAAACCAGAGCATGATCTGCTACATTTTTCGTACGTCCTAGCTCACCCAAATCTTCAAAACCCTCTACGCAATCATTTCCCGTATTTAATAGTAATCTAGGTTTGATTGCCATTTCGTCATATAAGAGACAGCAGACCTTTTCTTTTTCACTTTTTGTGGGAGCAATTTTCGCTAAATGCTGTAATAGCGATTTACTTATCCCTGGTTCTATCGGAACTTTCTTCAATATATTTTGTAACGTTTTTTCTGATGGCAGCGGCAGTACTTGATTAAGGAACCTATATGTCCTCGGTGATCTTTTATAAATTGCCAAAGCGGAAATTTTATTTTTTATTGTCCACCTTCTTCCTGTGGGTTTGCGCTTTTGATTTTTCGCTGCATTTAGTACAATTTCTTTAAGAATCGGCGATTCGATTTGTTCAATTAAATTAGAACTCTTGCGCAAAGACTTCAGAGTACATTTCGTTTTCAATAAATCTTGGACCAACTTCCTTTTCCTTGGCGTGAGCTCTGTAAAAAAAGAAACAGTAATATAGTAGAATATTATGCTTAATTGTCTTTAGTATGGAAAAACAAAAAATAAAAACCGACTTCCAAAAACTTAAACTAAAAAGCAGAAAATAATATCTTAATTACCCCAAAGAAATGGATAATCAACGATTCATATATACATATACAGATATTTATAGTTTTTAACCTGTTATTTTTGAAGTCGGTGCCTGCCACGCAAAGCTGGCTATGCTGAGCTCCTTATCCTTAGCTGGCACCGACTTCAAAAATAACAGGTTATAAAGTATAAATATCTGTATATGTATATACAGGGTGTCCTCGAGCATTGCGAGAGACTTTAACAGGATATTCCAGACCATATTTTAAGTTAAAAACGTTAATTAACGTTTGCTAAATTCGGCTCGGTTTTAGAGATATTTCCATTTTTGTGTAAAAATGTTGTAATGAAATCTCCAGTATGAAACACCTTTATGATTGCGACGTTGCGAGACTTAACCATCTAATTTGACTGTAAAAGTCAAATCCAGTTCTGTCATGAGTGTTTAGTATGACATTATGTTTATTGTTTACGTGTCACGTATCAACAGAAATATCGGCGTATTATTTTTTAATAAGTAAATAAAAATGATGAAAGAATCCAAGAGCTTACGAGTTAATCTAAACATACCTCATGCAAATCAACCGCTAGGCCTATGGTTAAGAATAGTGGTCGTATTTTTTGCAAATGATTTTGTGGATGAAATATTTTACGTGTTTACTATTGAGAGCGTCCACTGATTCCAGGGGGCAAGAAACGAAAGAGTGAGGGCTTTGTGCACTGTTCACCAACTAATAATCGTTTCACGTGCAGATGACTCCTGCACAGTAACTGCTGTAACCAGGAAAACCGAAGTTCACCAAATTTCTTTTGCTTTCATTGGAGTAAAAGAAAAAGATCCCCGCAATATGCGAGGGCGCCGCCGTAAGATGTGACTGGGAGTGCGAGAACTACTAGTAAATTCTATTGTGCATGTAATTATTGGACTAATAAACGTTATTATAACTAATTATGTATCTTTTCTTACTATTTGAAAAGTGTAAAGTTAATTAAGGTTAACTATTATCAAGACCCCATTCACATTGGGATTGCATTGGAACAGGCTATTACACCATAAATTGCAGGTAATCTATGAACGTCCAACATGTTTCATGAAAATCGGTTCAGCTGTTCAAGAGTAACCAGTACTTTTGTATTTCATTTCGGGGGATTTCATCCTACGGCGTAGGTTCCTATACTGATAGCAAGTGGTCATTATTTGATAAAAAAAATATTAAAATTTAACAATTAGTACCTTTTATGACTAAAGAGTCATATAAGATTATGCTGAGTAATCTGCATATTCTGAACAGCTTGGGCACCAGAAAAAATATGTATTATGTAGACGAAGTCGCGGCCAGTTATGCTAGACGTACAGCACTGAGCTAAACAGGTCGTCAGATAAACAATAAATACCTGCTTCTTCCATTAATTTTCTTTTCACTCCTTTATTTGTCTGCGTATTCTGTAATAGTTTTCCTTGATACTCTGTCAGTACTGGATCTTCTCCAACAGGAGCTGAAATTAGAAATGTTAATATTTATGAAACGTTTCTTGTTAAATGAATGGATGGACCGTCTCCGCCCCGAATAGCAGAGTAACTATTAAAACGCCTAAAATATTTAAAAAAAACTGAGGCGGAACGAAGTTCGCCGAGACAGCTAGTTGAAGAATAAAGAAAATATAAAGAGCTTTGACTTTTACATACAACTGACATATTGTGCGGGCAAATTTATGCTCATAATGTAGGCATAGTAATGAGATGATAAGGATTGGCTCAGTAAATAACAAGTAATTCACCATTGACGTGTACAAAGGTCAGAGCTAAGCAAGCGCGCAGACGCTTCCAACGCTTTGGCGGTAAAAATACCACCAAATCAGTACCAGCCGGCAGGGCGACACGTGGCGCGTACACTGCGCAGCTAAAGACCAGCTGCATTTTTTGTTACGGGGAAAATAGTTCCGAATTGATTTGACTGCAAAACGGCTTAACGTCATAATGTTTTAATAGTTATATGGTCTGAATAATCTTTACGTCCAATATTGTAGAATGTCTTTATAGTTTAAAGACTATGTATTTAAATCGTAAAGTATAAAAAAATGTCTTAAGTAGCAATTTGTCCAGGTTGTAACGGTAGACCGGAATTAGTATTTTTAAAGGCGACATGATCGAGAGTGTTTTAAGTAGGTATGATCAGAAATCGCAATTTCCGGCAAGGGCTTCACAAAATGTTAATCTGCAGTTACTCATTTTACATAAATATAACGTAGTCATTTAGCAATAATGATGTTTCATCCACTTCCTCATTTTATAACTAAGACATTAAACAAACAAGATCTTTTGATTACGTAGTCTTTATCACAACCAAGACTTTATACAATTGAGACATTCTGCCTCCTTGTGCATTTCACGACCTAGGCGTTTTGCTCCCTAAGTCTTCTTGAAACTTGGACCATTTTGTAATCATGGGATTATATAAACAAGTCATTTTGCATACTTGGCCAGTGTACAACTGAGACGTTTGGAATACCAAGGCTAAATGCAAGTAAGGCAATCAGGACCCAACCCCATATTTATCATAGGTAATTTTTATGAAACAGAAAATTGTCAAATTGTAGAATAATTACCTGTCGCCTATCATTGTCGCGTTTATGAAACAGGGGCCGGTAACCGTCTAAATTGTTGATAGCTCCTTTTATAGTAGGTACGTGAATAAAGCATGCTCATAACTTACTTCTAGAAACCTGAGTTTCGTATTGTTTGCTAGTAGACGGCCTCTCTGGACAATACTCCTTAAGCGACGTCACAGAAGCCGCTCCTGAAATAAATAAAATAGTTATTGTAGTGGCGCTAACCTGCTGACAAGTAAACTGTCGCTTGCCAACAATTAGCGAGAAGAACTGAAACACAACCGTATGCATGCTGGTGCATACTACAATGTTTCAGTGCGGTGAACGACCCACAAGCGTCAGTCGCGAAATTTTGATCTATACGTGTGACAATAATTATAATCTCAGCTTTATAAGATGGAGTCATACCATCACTGTTTGCTTTGTTAGAAGGCTCCAGCAGTGGTTACTGATGAAACTGACTTAGATAACCATGATAAACCCAGAATCGGCTATATTTTGAAAACCATTTTACTTTTAATGCTAGCTTGTTATACAGTAAGTGAAAAAAGCATTAATAGCTTACTTGTCAAAACGTCAGTTTCATTTTGTTTGCTTGTTGAAGGCCTCTCTGGACCATACTCCTTATGAGACTTCACAGAAGCAGGAGCTGAAATAAATAAAATCACTATAGTGGTGACAGTTTAAAATTCTGCTAATATGATAAAACGACTGAAAGCTATAAGTACAGTCAACTACAAAGAGATGTATCCATGTTAATCTTACAAAATGAAGTAACTTTTTGTATGCCATAATTAATTAAATTACCCTCGCTTTGTGACATATCCAGTAGCAACCAAACCTTACATTATCATCGACTCGTTTAAAATGCAGTAATGATGTATCCTGCTATGTTTCCTCCGAATGTACACTTACAAGCAAGCCTCTTTTATTATCTATCAATATATTGTGACAAATATAAGCAAACTTCCAATGTTCCAATGAAATGTAACCAACACACTAACCTATTGAAATAGTATGCTAGACGAGAAAAAATAAGTATTATACCTCCAATTACCTGAGACAGATGTATGCAATGACAGATATGTACTGTTTTCGTGCAACGTCAGTTTTTGTTTTAACAAGTCTGCTTCAGCGCTACAGTGTGACGACAATTTTAGCTACACATGGGTTATTGTATATCTGAGGGCACGGTAGTGCCCCCGCCTCGTCGAGAAAAATAAAGGCTTTTGCTCGAAGCCGTTTTCAACCTCCTGTAATTTTGTGCTGGCTAAAGTTAGAACCCTGAATTTTCAGGAACATACATTATAGTGCATAATATGACTTAGATATATTCTCAATAACATTCAATTTGAACTTGTAGTTTAAGGATTATTTTCGGTCAAAGTTAGTTTTGTCACTGACACACTCACTGAGTGACTGACTTATCAAATTATTTCACAACTTTTTGCTGTTAGTAGTAGAGGTTGCGAGACTTGTAATTTTTTTACAAGTTATGTTTTTAATGATGATGATGCATCCCATTTATTTTAAAACTAGCATTTTCCCACGGCTTCGCCCGCGTTTTTCCCGTTACTGCCTTAGGGCAGTAACGGGAAAAACGCGGGTTCCCTTAGGGGAACTCTTTACCGGGATATAAAGTATCCTATGTTTCCATCCAGGACTTGGTCTCCTTGCATGCCAAATTTCAGCTCAATCTATTCAGATGCTATCTCGTTATTTAGCAACAAACATCCAAACATATAAACATCCAAACAAACTTTCATATTTATAATATTAGTAGGATATTGCAGTGTCAATGGAAAATAAAGAAGAAATTATGCGTTTTTGAATTTCGAATTGCTTTGCTTGGATTTTGTTCTGAATTTAAAAGTATATGTTACATTTTTTTGGAACGTTAGCAGTTTGTCGATGATAATGTAAGATTTGGTTGCTACTGGAAAAGTCACAAACCTAGGGTAATTAATTATGGCATACAAAAAGTTACTTCATTTTGTAAGATTAACATGGATATATCTCTTTGTAGTTGACTGTACCTACCCAGTGATAAGTATTACATATCATTCTTTGGAAAAAGACATTCGGCTGATGAGGAATATTTTGAATAAAGCATTGTAATAGCTTACTTATCAAAACGTCAGCTTCATTTTGTTTGCTTGTTGAAGGCCTTGGACCATACTCCTTATGAGACTTCACAGAAGCAGGAGCTGAAATAAATAAAATCACTATAGTGGTTGCAGTTTAAAAATCTACTAATATGACAAAGACTGAAAGCTATATGTACAGTACCCCATGATAGGGGTCATCCACAAAGTATGTCACACGCTTAGGGGGAGGGGAGGGTCTATCCAAGTGCGACAGTCCATACAAAAAGGAGGGGGGTTTCAGATAGATTGCAATCCCTAGCTTTGATATACAAGGACGTAAGGGCTGCTTTCCCCACAGCGCTGGAGCAGTTGCGGTACCCGACTAATCCCAAAGAACCTTCTCCAGTATTGGTCGAAATTTGAGTATTTTTTCAGTGGTTACCATTTGGTATATCTCGACTTTGAGTAGAGTGCTTCCCCAGTATCGCTGACTGAAATGAAATATATTGCTTACCCGCTTACTGAATGCTTAAATTTGATTAAACATAGATTAACCCCTCGTATGCTTAAGCCGGGTCCAGACGGGTGTAACGTGTAATGTAAGATTACGTGTAATTTCGCGTCCAGACGTGTGTAACATGTAATGTAATTCATAGAATTCTTGTTACATTACACGTTAAATTGCACTCGTCTGGACCCGGCTTTAGACACGGATCCGTCCGAAGCGTTGAACTTAATGTTTTAAGCTTAAGGTCAATTTTTCAATAACAAATTTTTTCACCGCATACGAGGGGCTAATAAATGCAGGTCATTTAATTTGCTGAACAAATCAATTTAGAGCAGTTCAGTAGGACATTAATTGCTTTCCAATTTAGAAATGTTTGCAGGCAAAGAGTTTACCAATCAGTCATTTAGGATAACCAAATACATTTTTCTGTTCATCAAAATAGGAATATTCTGCTGATCAATTAAATGATACCCATTTAAATCTACAGAGTTAGGTACTAAGACAAAATTACCTTGTTTATTTTTACTTGCTGTGTGTAAAGGAAACCCTTCAAGAAAATCATCTGGGAGTGGTGGCGCTGCTAGATTACATTTTGGTATGGCAGTCTTCTTCAGTCTGGTTTTGGACTTCGTGAAGTCCCGTTTTTCAAAGTGCTTTCCACAAACGTATCGTAACTCGTGTAACTTTTCAATTGGTAAGAATGCAAGGTCCTCCTTGCCAACAACTTTCACCCACTGTTTACACCTGTAAAGCAAAGATGTCAATTAGCCGGTTTCAGCAGCAGAATTCTTGCAGAGTCTTTGGGTCTGCCTAAATAATGTTTCAAGCTTGTTTCAAGGAATATATATCCGGCGCGCCGGCCGGTACATAATAACCGAGTACCATCTTACTTACACGAATTCACACAAGGGGAACCTGGCAAAAAACACTTTGTCACTACACATTTTCTCTTGTATGCCACAAATTTCACAGTTCCTGTGGCCACGAGACATCTTGCAGTCTTCTTTGAAATCAACCTAACCTAACTTAATTAATGGAGTCCTGTCTCAAAAAATGCACTTAAGTGTCAATTTGGAGATAAAGCGGAGGAAAACACTTTCAAACTCAACGCTATTGACTTAAAACAACAAATACAAACAACAAATCCACTCGAACTTAACAAAACAAACACCACACCATGCAGCCAGCCATTTTGAAAGTGGTGTTGCGACATCAAATTCGATAAAGGTTTAATTGTTTTACACATTTCTTTTAATTATTTGTATTTTCTTTACCTGAAAATCGTAATTGCCATATCTTTTTTTTTATATTAATATGAATTTGTATGACTATGTTCTGACGAACACAGTACTAGATTGCCCAATAAACTGGATGTAATAAATGTCACCAAATATACGATATTTTCAAAAAATGGCAACAAATTTATTAGTTTTGGGTTGTTGGTAGCACAAGTTATTTCGCTTCATACATTTGGTTTTTTTGTATGAAGTTTCGACCCACTGGGTTACATTACATTGCATTCCCTAGCATTGACTGAAGAAAATCTCAAAGAATGGATACGTATGTGGGGGCGTGTGGGGGGGGGGGGGGGGGTGGCGGCGAAATGTTTACTGCCTAAAACCACTGGGAGCACTTGTGTCGCCTTGGTACCAGTCATTCCCGCAAGATGGCTCTCTTTACCCTATATATTACTTTACTCTTTGAAATAGGTTTTACGCTGTAAAAAAATATTTTTAATTCTTATAAATTAGTGGTGTTTCTCCATCAAAAGTATTTTTTATACAAATATCATGCATTAATACGGTTCTCTATTTCTATCATTATCAAAAGTGACAAATATATAGTGGGGGGCGGATAAAACTTAGTAAGTGATAAGTGCTTCTAAACCACAATGACTTCTATAATCGATCAGATGGAGCAGGCCTCCCAGGTTTCCTCGAGATTCCCCGGGCCGGAGCCCATGACCTCCTCTGGCTTAATTAATATGCAGCTCGAAGACAACACGCCTATGTTTTCGAAACAGAAGATGAAATTCAATGCAACTGATTCCATCACCCATGTTGCGGTGGCGAGCGACTACCTGGTGCTGGCAATGGCCAACGGAAAGCTGTTCCGTATGGATTTAAAAAGGCCTGAACAAAATGAAGGTATGTGGCTTAACTGCATACTGTTGATATAGTTCTACAGGATAATGTTGATAAGGATACCTGGAAAAACGGGACATCTTCAGATGTCCAACACCGGTTCACCCTTGGATTGCTGCCAAATGTTTCATCAAAATAATTTCACCGGAACATTTTTTTTCTTGGGCTTGATATATAACAAATCTAATTCGATGGAATGGTATCTATTTTGATGACATTTTGAACAGAAAAAAAAGTTAAAAAGTTTTGTCAAAGTGAAAGTTCCTTGAAATCATAATAAAGATTGTGGTGTGTCCACATTAAATTCTAAAAGAATCAAAATATTTCTAGTAGCTATATTGGTTTGAACAAATGTATATGCAGAGTTAGATAATCTGATTTGACAAAATCTTAGGAAGCTATGATTTAAATCCTCATGGTTTTTTACTGAAACAGTCAAAGGCAAGAACATGGCCATCCTGGGCCCGGATGTCATTGTGAAACCTGTAATAAGTGTAGATAGGAATGGAAGGATAGGGTATAAGGAAGCTACAGTCGGGCCCTGCGCAGTCTAGTGCCCAGCTGGTAAACATTGACTAATCAGGCTCGGACCAGTCCTACTAAATTATTGAGATAAGAAATAATGAGTTTGATTAATAATGCTAATTGCAAAAAATGTGGACATTGTAACTGTGATTAATGCTAATAATAATTGGTCCCATTATCCTCAAACACAGTGATTGTGGACTTCAGAATTTGACTTGGTCTCAACATTTTATTATTGCTTTAACTAGACAGATGGTAAAAAACACAGTATTTAATATCCTTACATAATATGTCACTAAGTTCTGTATATAAAAATTGGATGCTATGATATGATTACCTTCCATTTACAGAACTCCAATACTCAAAGTTTGTACAACCAAATACTAGACTCACGGGAATATTCCTCGACCCGCTGGGCTACCATCTGCTTCTGGCCTTTGCTGCTAGGAACAAAGATGGCAACCCAGAACTGGTATACCTACACCGGAAGAGCTCCAAACTCAAGTCCGTCACAAAATCCAGGAACTACGAAGTTACAGAAGTCTGCTGGAACAATGAGAATACTTCAGAGGTTACAACAGGACCTATTTTGCTTGGGACGTCACAGGGGCATATCTTGGAGACTGAATTGGAGGCAGATAGCGACAAAATGTTTACAGCGAATCAACAATACTGGCGACAGGTATGTGTTTAATTATGAAAACCTTATTACAACCGGACTTAACAGTGTCTTTGTTTGTACTACCGTCACCAATCTTTATTGTGTACTGACTTCTACTTTTGTCTATTTTAATATTTCTAATATCATATTAATCTCTTGCAAGCTGCCCAACTACCTCCCATTATATGGAGGCAAGGAAATCGACGGTTTGGTAACTATATAATCTTTTATCACTCATTCCTACTTTAACACTGTTTTCTTGTGTTTCTTAGTAGTAAAAACGAGGGGATGATTAAGGGGATACAATAAAGTGAAAAACTTAAAAAAAATCTTAAACAGTTTTATCTTTCATCATTAACTGTTTTATTGGCCACCTCTTGACTCTATTGTCAGACCCTCAACAAAGTTCAAAACGTCTACTTATTATCTTTTAGTTTTGATCTTTTGAAAATCGTTTTGCTTTTGACATTCTCTAATATTTAGAGTCTAAATAGGCGAAGTTTAGTTAATTTTTTCGATATTTCAAAACCATTTAAACTTTTGATCGCCAAAGTCGGCGGGACTTCCTGCCCACGACACCGCAAAATTTGCCGACCTGGCGTCGTGGTAATATGTGTCGGCTGTGGTAATATGTATCGGAATTTAATGCCGAAACATATTACCCGGTTCAACAGTACTTAAAATATATAACTTTTTAAATGAGATTTCTTTCTTTTTAAATTTGGTTTTATGGTCGTCAGGATGGTATCGATTTGTTTCACTTCACGGTATGGCGGTCAAAAGGCTCGCGAGAAATCATTTGTATTGACTACAGGCCCTATAGCCGTTGCTGGTCTATTTTGCACAGATCTTCGACATAGTGGACAAGGACTCGAACCCGCCCATCACCGGCATCCAGTTCCACCGCGTGAACAACACGAGCAAGTTCTTCGTGTTCATCACGACCCCTACCAAGCTGTACCAGTTCATTGGCCACGCCGTCACCACGGACGGGAAGCTATCTCTGCAGTCCATATTCCACAGGTACTGGCAGTCCCACCGTAGACACAAGTTCTGTGTCCAACACCACGCCCTTCATACCGTACCAGTTCATTGGCCACGCCGGCACCACGGACGGGAAGCTATCTCTGCAGTCCATATTCCACAGGTACTGGCAGTCCCACCGTAGACACAAGTTCTGTGTCCAACACCACGCCCTTCATACCGTACCAGTTCATTGGCCACGCCGGCACCACGGACGGGAAGCTATCTCTGCAGTCCATATTCCACAGGTACTGGCAGTCCCACCGTAGACACAAGTTCTGTGTCCAACACCACGCCCTTCATACCGTACCAGTTCATTGGCCACGCCGGCACCACGGACGGGAAGCTATCTCTGCAGTCCATATTCCACAGGTACTGGCAGTCCCACCGTAGACACAAGTTCTGTGTCCAACACCACGCCCTTCATACCGTACCAGTTCATTGGCCACGCCGGCACCACGGACGGGAAGCTATCTCTGCAGTCCATATTCCACAGGTACTGGCAGTCCCACCGTAGACACAAGTTCTGTGTCCAACACCACGCCCTTCATACCGTACCAGTTCATTGGCCACTCCGGCACCACGGACGGGAAGCTGTCTCTGCAGTCATATATTATGCCGTGGAAGGTAATAATGACCCTATATTCAAAGGGCGTAAACACCGTAGGTTCTAATGGCGGTTACGCCCTTTGAGTCTAAAGGTATCGATATGTTGACCTTAAAGGGATGTTTTCTATTAGATTCCCATAGGCGTAGTAGTAAACATACTTCCGTAGGAGCCTTCACCTCTATTTCGCACTCATGCGATATAAAAATTAGTCTATTAAAGTTTAAAGACAGACTAGTAGTTAAACTTGAGCCCTTTAGGGGCGCACGATACGTATTCAAGGTCGAGGCGCAGACAGTGCGATCGGTACCGGGGCATTCTTACGCATTCGTAAAACTTTGCTTGTAGTGCGTTCGTTCACGGCGCGCACACATACAAGCCGCGCGATGTACCTTTTGTAGAAAGAAAAATTACTACTATTATACTCTGATTCTATGTCGATTCCCGGATCAAAAGAAAATCGGATCATGGGTTATCGATTCCCAGATCAATAGACAATCGTTAATCGCTTCATGGGTTAAGCGTGAAAAGGTAATAGACAGAGTTACTTTCAATTATAAATGAAGTAGGTATGAATAGTATGGATTCGGCACTAAAATGTATACATATTATTGCTGGCAGGTATTTAACGATACCGGAGACCGGCATCCAGGAGATCCCCTCGAACCTGAAGTACTCCAAACTGCAGTTCTACTTCGACAAGAACAACGTGCCCAAGACTTTCGCCTGGCTCACTGGACCCGGGATATTTTATGGACAGGTAATTCCATTACTTATATACATTTGACTAATAACTTTGTCTCTGAGAACGATTAAGCATTAGGAGAGTCGTCTATTTATGGAATGAGGGGTAACAATTTTTAGTTCTGCGAATG
The DNA here is from genome assembly GCA_947034925.1 of Eudemis profundana. Lineage (NCBI taxonomy): Eukaryota > Metazoa > Arthropoda > Insecta > Lepidoptera > Tortricidae > Eudemis > Eudemis profundana. Next base: position 17,785,281 of record OX344805.1, on the reverse strand, counting down.
TCACATTGTATAACTCTACTCAACTCATATTGGAAATAAACATGGCGCTTCAGTTATTGGGACTAAATAGAATATATTTTATGCCACACCTGGCCATAAAGTGGCTTTTTCCGCACGCTGCGCGTACGGAAAAAGCCGCTTTCTGGCCAAGTGTAGACATAAAATTAGGTACACAACACAGGAGGTAATAAAGAAAGCCCTCGATCGCATATTTAGGTCCCTCGCTTGCAACTCGGGCCGCAAACTTCTGCGATCTCGGCCTTTGTATTCCCACCCTAGTTATGTAATGTACTATACTGTCTACTAGTGCACCTTTTCGCGACTTCATTCGCGAAGGAGAAAGTTGCACGTTTCTTTTTTGCTTCAGCTTAGTTCAACAGTACCCTACTACGTTAACCGGGATCATAATATATCTACACACCAAATTTCATGGAAATCGGTCCGGTAGTTTTTACGTAAAACGCACACTAACAGATAATTTTTTTGTACTATTAGGTACTAAATAGTATCTATTATGACAGTCTTAATGCCAGTAGTGCCGTCCTGGTAGCCAAAAAAATAAAGTAGTCCTCATTGTACAATGTTCTTTAGTGATCGGCTTATTAGTTTGATGGATAGGTTCAAACTGTTTAAATACATGATACCTACAGGTAACTACAAACTACACTTGTCCAATTTTACCGTAAATATCTTCTTCCCAGTTGGACCCCTCGTCGCAACAGAACTCGAACTCGCTGTTCACGCAAGCTGGTCTCATCAACTATCCCTCCGATGACAAAGAGCGTGAGAAAGCGCCTCTTTCCTTCGTCCTCACAGAGTTCCACGCCCTTCTCATGTACTCTGACCGAGTCAAAGCAGTCTCATTGCTCAACCACGAGCTCGTTTATGAAGATTTTTATTCTGAAGCCCACGGAAAACTCAAAAACATTGTCAAAGACTTTCGGAGACGAACAATTTGGGCGGTGACTGATAAAACTCTCTTCAGATACAAAATCGTTCGGGAAGAACGCGATGTCTGGAAGATCTATTCCGATAAGGAACAGTTTGATCTAGCGAAGGAATATTGCTTCAACAACCCGGCCTATATAGACATTATCAACGTCAAGCAAGCGGAACTGTTATTCACTAAAGGAGACTATGAAAAAAGCGCGGAAATTTTCGCAGATACGCAGAGTAGTTTCGAAACCGTATGCCTTAAATTTCTAGAAGCGGATCAGACGAACGCCTTAAAAATATATCTTAATAGACGATTGGAATCTCTTAACGAGGACGATAAAACTCTAATACCAATGATAGTCATCTGGATAACGGAATTATATTTGTCTCAACTAGGTTTGTTAAGAAGAACGGGTCAGGAAGATTCCCAAAAGTACCACCAGCTGCAAAGCGATTTCGAAGTGTTTTTACTCCAGCCGAGGGTCGAAAAGTGCATGCAGCACGTCAAATCGGTCATTTACGACCTGATGTCCTCCCACGGCGATAAGCAAAACTTAATCAAACTCACCATCCTAAACGAAGACTACGAGAACGTTATAGCGCAGAATATATACAAGAAATCTTATACAGAAGCGCTGAGCACACTCACCACTTTGAAGAAGCCAGAATTGTTTTACCAGTTCGCTCCAGTTCTGATGGAGGAAGCCCCAAAGCACACAGTAAACGCCCTAATTTCACAAGGCACCAGACTGAACCCTCTAAAACTACTCCCAGCTTTCCTTTCCTGTGAGAATGATGAAGCGCATGTCGGGGAGATTATGAGGTATTTGGAGTTCATAATGCAGAATTTCAACGTGAAAGACTCGGCGATACATAACTATTTGTTGACGTTGTATGCGGAGTACGATCAACTGGCGCTGATGAGGTATTTGGAGAGGCAGGGGCAAGAGCAAGCGCTGGTCAACTATGATGTGCATTATGCTCTGAGGTGAGTAGTCACTAGTTTGAGTAGATAGAATATCGAATGCATTTATAAATATTCCCTAAAATCTTAATTCATTTCATTCTTTTGTCATCATCGGATTATGACTATTTCGAAGGTGCCGAAAACTGGATTAATTTGTTTCATATTGTGTGATTCATTAAAGTTTTTTTTCCTAGTGATCCTTCATGTTACCTATATCAATAAGGAATTCGTTTCTTCCTAGCTCGCTACCGTTTCCGACGTAAAGCTGTCTTGTCTAGCGAGTGAGCATACATGCGTGAGAAGGACGAATGATTTGAGACCCTCGTGCCCAAGAAACCGCATTCTCAGAATGCCAGATTTTTCAAAATATCAGATTACTGGTTTATCATACTCCTATTTAACCACATTCCCGTTACACTAAATTACAAAATCGTAGATTACTCAAGAAACTAAATGATTTAGTAGTATGTGTTATTTTGGGGATCTGGTAATACAAGGAATCTGATAAATCGGGAATCCAATGTTTTGAAAAATCTGGTATTTTGGGAATGCGGTATTTTGAGCACGAGATTTGAGACGGCGTCGGTATTGTCGTATAAAAATGAATGTAACTTTATGCCACACCTGGCCATAAAGTGACTTTTTCCGCACGCTACGCGTACGGAAAAAGCCGTTTTCTGGCCAAGTGTAGACATAAAATGATGTACACAACACGGGAGGTAATAAAGAAAGCCCTCGATCGCATATTTACATCCCTCGCTTGCAGCTCGGGCCGCAAGCTTCTGCGATCTCGGCCTTTCTTTGTATTACCACCCTAGTTGTGTAATGTACTATTTCCGCACACGTAACGAATTTTCAGTTTTGAAAGTCGTAACTAACCGCCAGTTCCTAAGTGGTCGCAATATCCACAGATTGTGCCGCGAGAAGGACCTTCCCGAAGCGTGCGTGAAGCTGTCAGCGCTGCTGGGGCTGTGGGAAGCTGCGGTCAGCCTGGCGCTGCGGGTGGACCTGGCGCTCGCCAAGGGCGTGGCCGCGCTGCCGCCCGACCCCGCCACGCAGCGCATGCTGTGGCTCACCATCGGTAACTATTGCACTCACGAGACACACACAGACACACCACACAATACATACACATGCAAAAGAAAGAACATATGTGTATATGTTGACGCATATCAACATTGCCAAATCCATGCAAATTAGCAGTAATTCTAGTAATGGGGCTTGTTCCCTTTCAAAAAACGAGTAAACCTCATGTTGACATAATTACCTGATTTCGAGGTCTTAGAAGATTATGTTATTATTATTAGGTACCTATCTTCACACTTAAAAGTGATGTGAATACTAAATTTTTCACTACATTTTGAACAATTGAAAAATTGTGACCCTTACACATTGGTGTATTAAAGTGTTACCCTTGCAGCGGAGCACGTGATCACGCAGAACCAAGATCTAAAGGAGGCGATGAGCTTCCTCACCGAGTGTCCTCTCCTCAAGATCGAGGACCTGCTGCCGTTCTTCAGTGACGTCGTCACCATCGACCACTTCCGCGACCCTATCTGCCAGTCCCTCCAGGTGAGTTCTCTGCCGACCTGGAGGAGGCGACGAGCTTCCTTACCAAGTATTCCCTGCTCAAGATGGAGGGCCTGCTGCCGTTTCAGCGACGTCATCACCGTCGACCACTTTTGTGACCCCGTCTGCCAGTCCCTCTAGGTCAGTCCTCTGCCGACCTGTAGGAGGCGACGAGCTTCCTTACCGAGTATTCCCTACTCAAAAGATCGAGGACTTGTTGCCGTTCTTCAGCGACTTCATCACCGTCGACCATGGCGAACGCTTGCAGGATCGTAAGCCCCCCACTTGGTTAGGACGTACGGATAGCCGGTTGGTAGGACCTTATTGACAACTAGCAATTAATGGTACCTGAGAGCGACACATTTCAACCCGCTGATAATAGTCTCCCTCAAACCTTTCCATAACGAACTGTCTAAGGGTCTTATCACACTTGCGATTTGCGGGCGAGCTGCGGGCGAGTCTCCATACAAAACCAGTCGCGGCGAACTCACAGCGAGTTCGCCGCGAGCGACATTTGTATGGAGCTTCGCTTCTAACTCGCCCGCAAATCGCTAGTGTGATAAGGCTCTAAGTTTTCAAACGTTAGTTAATCTTGTGGGAAAACGCCCTACGTCTCGTATTCAATGCTAATTAAAATCTAAACATTACTCACTTGATTCGAATGAAAATATGTACATGAATCACATCATGCAAACATTACACACAATATTGTAACTTGAAATACTGTCATGAAGAATCAGAGCCGTTGCCAAAAACTGTTGCAGGTCTCTATTACACGCACAAAATTTGGTACCAGTAGCCGCGCGCCGAAATCGCGGAGTAGTTAGCCACGCCTGCCTACATAGTGCCCCGAGTTACGGAAAAAAAGTTCACATCCGGATACCAGCACCAAATTTTAGTATGTTGTTAGGCATGGTTTCTGGACCCTAAAACTGCCGGGAAACAGTCTCTGAGAGGTCAAGGTCACCGAATATGAGGTCAGTCATCTAGCCGCTCCCGCGTTCTTAAGAAAGTTTAATTGTGACAAAACTACACATCTCACATCCACATAAGAGGTATCAAATGAAAGGTAATTAAATGTACTATAATTCACTTTAACATTTAAATTTAATAAATGTTATACTTTAGGAATTATTCACACAATTATTTCAATGTCAAAAAAAAATATACGGAAATTTAGGTTTTATAGCAAAACTAAAAACACTAAGCTATGCAAATGTTCTACAAAATTAAAAGAAATTTATTAAGCTTCATAACATAGTTTAAATCTTGAAAATCTGTCAATAAATATAGAAGCTACAGCTCAAAAACCTTGAGCTCGCGGAATAATCCCATAGTGCCCCGAGTTATAGAAAAAAAAATTTTTTCCGGATATCAGCACCAAATTTTAGTATGATATTAGGCAAGTACTCTGAACTCCAAAACTGCTGAGAGACGGTTTCTGAAAGGTCAAGGTCAACAGTTATGAGGTCACCAAAGTGGCGGCCGCTACATTTCGAAAAGTTCTCATTATTCTTAAACTATGCACTGTACTGTAACGTGTGTGGTATCAAATGAAAGCTCATTAAATGTTCTATAACTTTGTTTTAATATATAATACCATTATTATTGAAAAATAACAAGATACAATAAAAAAAAAACAAAAAATATTTTTTTTTATATTTGTACATATTTTAGATAGTAAATCACTTACATTAGACAATAAAAATGTTGTACAAAAGTATAGGTAATTTTTTTTCTATAATATGAAGTTTAAATCATTAAAATTGGTTGAAAATAAACAAAGATATGTCAATTACAATGCACCGCGGCGGACGCTACAAACAATGTACCCGCCGCCCGCCGCATTTGAAAAATGTAAATCACATTCAAACTATGCTATGTATATATACTTGTAAATTATTAAATGAAAGCTGACTAAATGTTATATGATTTTTTGCTTAAGTATACTGGTGCAAGAATAAAAACAAACAGGTCATGTAAAGGAAAACAAAAAAAAAAGTAGAAAAACATCCATATTTATTTATAAACAGGCTAGAAATCAATTTTATTGAGAGTTTTACATACGTAAAAAGTATATATAATTTCTTGGTCATTTGCCTGACCGATAGACATATAAAAGGCCACAGTAATACACATCAGTAATTATTGTCACTAGTAGTTCGCAGCGAATAGTGAGTGACCTTGCGACCCCACCTTAGCCTTCCATCCAAATACCGGAAGTAGGAAAGGCTGTACTTTAAGTTGTCGGAGTCACGAGGCCTCAATTCGCTGCGAGCTACTTGTCATATAAACAAAACATAAAGCATCCTAAATTCTTGAGCACGCACCTTCACATGCACAAAGAAGAGTCATCCCTGTGTGGAAGACTCTTCCTGACGCAAGTGTCATCTGTCAAGAACTTGTTTCTTGCAAATGCAAGGACAGATGTTCACGATGTCGATGCGTCAAGAATGATTTAAATTGTACTCTCCTTTGTGCATGTGAAGGTGCGTGCTCAAGAATTTAGGATGCTTTATGTTTTGTTTATATGACAAGTAGCTCGCAGCGAATTGAGGCCTCGTGACTCCGACAACTTAAAGTACAGCCTTTCCTACTTCCGGTATTTGGATGGAAGGCTTTCAGGTGGGGTCGCAAGGTCACTCACTATTCGCTGCGAACTACTAGTGACAATAATTACTGATGTGTATTACTGTGGCCTTTTATATGTCTATCGGTCAGGCAAATGACCAAGAAATTATATATAGTTTTTACGTATGTAAAACTCTCAATAAAATTGATTTCTAGCCTGTTTATAAATAAATATGGATGTTTTTCTACTTTTTTTTTGTTTTCCTTTACATGACCCGTTTGTTTTTATTCTTGCACCAGTATACTTAAGCAAAAAATCATATAACATTTAGTCAGCTTTCATTTAATAATTTACAAGTATATATACATAGCATAGTTTGAATGTGATTTACATTTTTCAAATGCGGCGGGCGGCGGGTACATTGTTTGTAGCGTCCGCCGCGGTGCATTGTAATTGACATATCTTTGTTTATTTTCAACCAATTTTAATGATTTAAACTTCATATTATAGAAAAAAAATTACCTATACTTTTGTACAACATTTTTATTGTCTAATGTAAGTGATTTACTATCTAAAATATGTACAAATATAAAAAAAAATATTTTTTGTTTTTTTTTTTATTGTATCTTGTTATTTTTCAATAATAATGGTATTATATATTAAAACAAAGTTATAGAACATTTAATGAGCTTTCATTTGATACCACACACGTTACGGTACAGTGCATAGTTTAAGAATAATGAGAACTTTTCGAAATGTAGCGGCCGCCACTTTGGTGACGTCATAACTGTTGACCTTGACCTTTCAGAAACCGTCTCTCAGCAGTTTTGGAGTCCAGAGTACTTGCCTAATATCATACTAAAATTTGGTGCTGATATCCGGAAAAAAATTTTTTTTCTATAACTCGGGGCACTATGGGATTATTCCGCGCGCTCAAGGTTTTTGAGCTGTAGCTTCTATATTTATTGACAGATTTTCAAGATTTAAACTATGTTATGAAGCTTTATAAATTTCTTTTATTTTTGTAGAACATTTGCATAGCTTAGTGTTTTTAGTTTTGCTGTAAAACCTAAATTTCCGTATATTTTTTTTTGACATTGAAATAATTGTGTGAATAATTCCTAAAGTATAACATTTATTAAATTTAAATGTTAAAGTGAATTATAGTAGATTTAATTACCTTTCATTTGATACCTCTTATGTGGATGTGAGATGTGTAGTTTTGTCACAATTAAACTTTCTTAAGAACGCGGGAGCGGCTAGATGACTGACCTCATATTCGGTGACCTTGACCTCTCAGAGACTGTTTCCCGGCAGTTTTGGGGTCCAAAGACCATGCCTAACAACATACTAAAATTTGGTGCTGGTATCCGAATGTGAACTTTTCCCATAGAAGCATGTCCGTAACTCGGCGCACTAACATGTATTTTTTGTTTCCAGGAATACAACTGCCAAATAAAAGAACTGAAAGCGGAAATGGACGAAGCTACGCAAGCCGCTGAATCGGTAAGCTCATACATTCTCTTATTTTTTCATTCAGATCCTAAGTTTGAAGATTGGGACGGCTGACCTTTAGACCCAAGAGGCGTAACCTCCATTAGAACCTACGGCGTTTACGTCCTTTGAGTCTAAAGGTATCGATATGTGCGTTGCAGCGCGCAAAAGTATTGGAAATCCGAGATTTCGATATAGATTAAAATTTAAGACTGATCTGCGAATAATATTGATATTTCCTCTTCAGGTTCGAGCGGACATCAAGTCGTTCCGTAACCGCAGCGTGAAGGTGTCCGTGTCGGAGACGTGCTGCTTGTGCGAGATCGCGCTCCTGCTGCGGCCCTTCTACCTGTTCCCGTGCGGCCACAAGTTCCATGGCGACTGCCTGCTCGCCGAGGCCCAACCTATACTCAGTTAGTTCATATACTTCGTCATCAACGCTGCTAGTTTTTGTCGTAGGCCTCCCTAAGTCCCCGAAAATGTAACCACTCATTCGTTAGTGACACGTGTGAGCAACATTTAAGATTTGTAATGCCAGTTCATTTCGAGGTGTCCGTCAAGATAGCGTACACCATATTCAGAATCTGATGCAGCCAATAAATAGTACCCAAATAGTACCGACGAAATACCTAGGTGAAAAAAATAGTACCCTTAAAATTTTCGAAATATAAGGCCTGTTCACGGTGTACGCTACCGGGCGTCAAGCTGGCGTACACCGTTTGTATCTCTGGAACGGCTTTGTTTTTGGAAACGCTTTATATCTCAAAAAATAGTACCCAAATAGTACCCTAGGGCCCTAAAATTTCATTTCTCTATTTAACGGTGCACAAAATTTCACACCGTCAAGCTGGCGTACCCGGGAATTTCTTATAGAAAGAGCTCACTATATCTTGGCTTCTACGATAGCTAGAGAAATGAAATTGTAGGGCCCTAGGGTACTATTTGGGTACTATTTTTTGAGATATAAAGCGTTTCTAAAAACAATGCCGTTCCAGAGATACAAACGGTGTACGCCAGCTTGACGCCCGGTAGCGTACACCGTGAACAGGCTTTATATTTCGAAAAGTTTAAGGGTACTATTTTTTTCACGTAGGTATTTCGTCGGTACTATTTGGGTACTATTTATTGGCTGCATTAGATTCTGAATATCTTTACGGTGTACGCTATCTTGACGGACACCATTTCGAGTCAGATTTATTTTTCTACCTATAATCGGGTAGTAGATCCGACATTAAATTCTCCTCATCGGTTCGTTTAATTCCAAAATTGTGACGTTGCCAGGCAAGAGGTACCACTTTGCACAATTTTAATTGCATCCGCATAGCAGTTGCTTGCTAGGCCCTTATTTGCAAATACAATATAGAATATATCTTTTGCCTAACTAACAATGACAACTTTATCATTGGTGCTTCAATGACATAAAACATCAGACTTGGCTCTGCATGGGATCTTATAACTTTTTATGCCACACCTGGCCATAAAGTGGCTTTTTCCGCACGCTGCGCGTACGGAAAAAGCCGCTTTCTGGCCAAGTGTAGACATAAAATGATGTACACAACACGGGAGGTAATCAAGAAAGCCCTCGATCGCATATTTACGTCCCTGGCTTTCTTTGTATTACCACCCTAGTTGTGTACATCATTTTATGTCTACACTTGGCCAGAAAGCGGCTTTTTCTGTACGCGCAGCGTGCGGAAAACGATAACGCGAAGATCGTGTTGGCGTCTCGTTCTTTATGTATGTCACAAAAAGAGACGAGATGTAATCGATTATTAACGATCGAGATGTCAATGAAACGTGTCACCCACTGCACTAGTTTTTAAGAATTTAATAAACTGGATCATGGCTCAAATAAATAATCAAATCTAATGTACTATTTTCTTACGCTTTCATAACAAAGCATTTTCCTCAGACCCGGCCCGGCGCAACAAACTGACGGAGCTACAGCGGCAACTGAGCTTGCTATCCAAGATCGAGCTAGCCACGCCCACGAGCAGCGGGCTGCCGCTCCGGGAACTCCTGCGCAACGATGTGGACGACATCGTCGCTAGCGAGTGCCTCTTCTGCGGCGAGCACATGATCAGCTGTATCGACAAACCGTTTATTGCTGACGAGGACTGGGACCGGGTTATGAAGGAGTGGGAATAAAGTCAACAGCGGCGTGGCGTATCTACGGTACTTACGGACGAATTCGGGTCATTTTCTATGAACAATTATATAGAACAGCGGTCGGCAACCTGCGGCCCGTGAACCGCTCACTTGCGATCCGCGAGCCTCCCTGACTATTTTTTATGTAAATGTTGCTATGTTCAGAATTGTGTAAAATCACAAATTAGGTATTAACAAAGTGCGGCCCGCGTCCATTTCGTATGTGACCCTTAGCTGCTAAAAGGTTCCCGACCGCTGATATAGAAAATGACCCGAATTCATTGTCCGTGAGTGTATTCCTTCTGGCTTGCCTGTTTTAAGGCATTTCAGTATTTTTGTTGTCTATTTTACCTTTGTCGTGGTCGGCATTGTTCATTTATATATTGATGCGAAATGTGATTTGCAAAATAAATATTTTGATTGATTTTTATCTTGTGTAAGCTGGAGCAACTGTTTACGATTTCAGTAGAGTGGTAGATTAGGGTCGAGGTACACTAGTTCGGTAGACAACAAGAAACCGAAGGAAACTGCAGTTTCGCTATGTCCGTCCGTCTGTCTGTCTGCGGCTAAACTCAGACAGCTGTAATTTGGCATAAATGTACAAAGTGAGCCACAGAGACACTTTAAGTCTGAATCAACCAGCGCTTCGGGAAATGATAGTCAAGGATATGACCACGCCACGTTACTGGTAGTTAGATGAATTTTAAAGAGTAAGGAATGAACAAATTTATTGTTGGCGTTGGACTGTGTTAAGTTTCCTACAATTTCAGGGCTTTACCGGTTTTATCGGTGCTTAGGAAGATCTTTCAATTTGTCGAACTCCTGACCTTTTGTATGGTACACCAGATTTTCTAGTATTTACCAGCAGTATTACGTTCGTGAGTTGCCAATAACGGCTTTATAATACAATAACCCTGAGATGCATGATTAAGAGGTCATATTTTGTCTTGTATAGTCCACGGAGTCAATAAAAAATTTGTTCATTCTATAGTTTTCGTCAGGACATGTCGACTGGACGATTGCATAACAAGAGGCTATTTTTACGTTGACTTGTCCATAGTATGAGCATGTATAGAAGATGGTGCAATGAAGGGTTTTATAACTAGTAACTTCACCATCAGCAAGGTTTTTTTGGCAGGTGTCAAAATCCACCAACCACACAAGATTTTAACAAAATTATACTGTCAAATTGACCCAGTACGCCAGCTGGTGGAATTATATTTCTAGAAACCCGCCCGTCGACATGTTCTATAGCCATTGTCTAATTTATTCCAGGTACCTTCCCCGCTCCCTTATAATATAACTGCTTTCTGTGATAATCAATGATTTTCTTTCGCCATGTTATCTATAAAATAATTATGTTATAAGCGAATTAAGAAATAAATTATATACACCATTTTGTGAAATCATTATTTATTGAGAAAATTGTGTTATCAGATAGTGATAAACAATAAATTAATTAAATATATGAGGATTTAAATTAGCACTTTAAACCCGATGCGTAAAGGACGCCGTCCTTCGTATTAGAACTTAATGTACAAACATAAACACGTCAACACCGTTATTACGCGCGAGAATTATCACGAGGAAGGCAGACGTCTCGCGTATCTACAAGAAACAATTCACTAAGGCAATTTATTGACTAGCTGAAGCACCATCTACCTCCATCTTGTTGGAGTCCTGGTCACCTTTGTCGTCCACTTGCATAGATTCTAACTTGCTATCTCCCTCCTTATTGCTATCTTTAGGCGTGTCTTTGCTCTTGTCGCGTTTCTTGACGACTTTTTTCTTGGGTGTGGTCGTTTTGTCAGTTTCCTGTTGGGGTTTTTCCACTAGGACGGCTCGGGTCTCTTCGGGTCGCGTGTCGGGGGGTTGCTGGGCCTCTTTGGCCTCCTCGGATTTAGCTTCGACTTTTTCCGGTTCCTCCGGTTTCTGTTCATTTTGTTCCTGCACTTCCTTAGGCTGGTCCGTCGGTTGCGTCTCAGCCTTGGGCTCCTCTTTGGTGTTGTCCTCTTTCATATCAACCTCTCCGTTGGTGGTGGTGTCGCCGGCGGCCTCGGGCTGCATGTTGACGTCCTGCGCCGGCGCCGCCGCGGCCGCAGCGCCACTGTTGCTTTCCGCCTTCGCCTCTAGCACCGCTATACATTTCTGAATACACTTGATCGCCTCCTTTCTCGCCAGCCGGATGTTCTCCTTGCCGTCCGTTTCGATATTGTCTAGTTTGATGAGATTCCTCGTCAGCATCTCGTCGAGATAGATGTACTTCTTGTCTTTTTTGGTGCCGGTGAAGTTTTCCACCTCGGACATGAGGTTGAGGACGTCGGTCTGGATGCCGAGGATTACGGTGATCGGGTCGTTGGAAGCGGGTTTGGGCGGGGGCGAGGGAGCGTGTGGCTGCTGCTGTTGTTGTTGGGGTTGAGGCGGCGCCTGTTGTTGTTGATGCTGTTGTTGTTGATGCTGTTGTTGTTGATGCTGTTGTTGTTGAGGGTGGTGCGCGGGCTGAGCACGGGGCTCATGGTGAGTCTTCATGAACTCCTCCGGGTGCGGCTGCTTGGGCGACTGCGAGCGCTGCGGCGAGGCGCCCCGCGCGAATGCGGACTGCGGGTACGCCTTCTGCTGCGTGAAGGGCTGCGGACCCTGCCGGAAGCCCTTGTTGAAGGGCGTGCCGAACGCCCTCGAGAAGTTGGGCGGGTGGTGGAAGGCGGGGCCGTCGTCGGCGAAGTACTGGTCGCGGTCGACGTGCGGCGGCGGCGGCGGCGGCGGCTTGGTCTCGCCGAATTGCGCGCCGTGGTCGACGGACTTGTTGATGACGGGCTCGTCGCGGCCCTCGACAAAAATGGGGATGTGGCGGACGGTGCCGTGCGGCTGCGGCTCGGGGTGCTCGCGGGGGGAGCTCATGGCGGGGGCGGGGCGCGCTTCGGGGGGCGCGGACATGGAGCGGGGGCCGCGCTCGTCGGCATCGACCGACGGGTCCGCGGCGCTCTTCTGCCCGAGGTCGACTGTGTTCCGGAGCCCGTACTGTGGGAGCGGCGTGTGCGGGTCGGCGGGCCCGACGTCGGTCTGTGTGGCGGTCGTCGCCTGCTGCGGCTGTGGCGACTGCGGCGCGGGCTGTTGCGCCGGCTGCTGTGCGTGTGCGGACGGCTGCGGCTCCTCGAAGCGGCGGCCCCAGTGCGAGGGGAACGAGTCGCGGAACTCTGGTGGGATGTCGTCGAAGGGGAATCTGTCGAAGCCGCCGAAGCTGTCGCCGAAATCTGGGGACATTAAACGTTTCGTTACGCAACCTGCAAGCGAATAAACATTCGTTAGAATGTTGTTTGCTGCTTTGCAGTATGAGACTTCGTTACATCTGACGTCACCAATATTACGACTGATACACGTGTGTTAGGATTAACTGCAATCTTCCGAGTTGTTACAATGTGACAATCGAAAGCCTAGCTCGGCGAACATATTTGAACTAAAAGCCAACACAGTGAAGGCGCCATAAAATAGATTATCTGGTTATATACATAGTTCATTCAATTGGCTGAGGAAAGTCACAAATCTGAAGACAACATATATCTGTATTTAGGTATGTTATGTCATAGGGTGGTCATATTATGTTACACGCATAAGGAGAAGGGGGGGGGGGGGAGGATCTAGCCAAATATCTATATTAAAAACATTGAAAATTTTGGGAAAAAATGTGAACTGGAAAGAATCTAAAAAAATAAAAAAATCGTGTGACGTAAATATGGGGATGAGTCATAAAGATGTTTTAATATGTAAAGGTGTTTACCTTCTGTGGCGTCTTGGCTGGAGGGCCTGCGCTTGCGCGCCCAGGTGGCGGGCCGCTGCCGCAGCCGCGCCGCTATACCGGGGTGCCGCGCCGCGAGCGAGCTCCACGCGCCCGACTCCTCCTCGTCAAACGGGAAGCCGCGCTGAAACAACACGGTAATAGTTCTTAACAACTGCCATTGTACCAACTATATTATTTCAAGTTGTCAGAAGACTAGACGATATGTATTTCATAGACATTAGCCTAATGTACACTCACTGGCAATAATACATGACGAAACTCGGCACGTATAAATATCTGACATGGCTTCATTGCTATTTTAATAGTGGTGTCAGGTCAGATATTTTTGCATGTCCTGTTTCATAATGTTATTGCTGGTGACTGTACCTCTAACAGAACTGTTGTTCGATTGTGGTCTCTTTCCATTCAATGTAGTGCAAGTGACAGACAAGCCATGGTATGACCGTTCTCTACAAAATAATCTTATTATACGGATATAGTATAGTTATAGGTGTGATGCTGATGACAATCCACAATACACGAGGCTAAGTGGGCGTTTTATTAAAATCTTGATTTTCCTGTACGAGGAAAAGTTAGTCACGTCTCCGTAGGCACATACCTATGTAGCAATATGCAAACTGTTTAATTATATCTTTATATGACCGATACACTGATCGACCAGACCACACGTTTTAGCTAGTGCGAGTGATACCCCGTAAAAAGCTAGAGGCCCCGGGTACAAATCCTGACAATGGCAGTATTTGTGTGATGAGCAGTATTTGCTCCTGAGTTTAGATGTTTTGGGTTTAAGTATAATCATATAGCGGTTTCTGCAGGCCCAGTCAAAGATGGCCGAAATAATCCTAACATAATTAATGAATGGCCATTCATTAATTATGTTAGGATTATTTCGGCCTATAGGATGTCATGATGAGTGCCATAACTAGGGCAGTGCCAGAAGTGCCCAGGCACAAGACGCAAACGCTGGAGAGGCGCAGAGAGAACCAGACCAGGACCTTTTTCTAGTGCGCAGTTATAGAAGTTCGCTCCGGGAGAATAAAGGGTTAGAATAATAAGTTACAGCACTGGATATAATTATAATGTCGTCTAGGGGGGAGAATAATAAGTTACAGCACTGGATATAATTATAATGTCGTCTAGTTGGGTCATTATCATTTAGATTTTGTGACTTGTCACAGCCATGTGCAGAAAGTTAACGTTGCTAATACTTAATTTTTCCTTTTTTTATATACGAACCGAACTTCCTGGAAGCCCTTAACTTTTGCACATGCTTGTGACATATCTGTCAAATTATATGAGAATGGCCTAGTTACCAAGTTTGTACTTGGGTTTGGACCAAATCCCTAAGCACACAAGTACCTATATTGCTAGGGACTAGGTAGATTTGTTTAAGGTTGTTTCAAATATTCATATTAACTTGACAGACCCAGGTGCGCGCTCGCGGCAGCGGCGAAGAGCCGGCCATATAAGGCAAGGCCGGCCAAGGGCGGCCTCAGCTCCGACACTTTCTTATTGGGCCGAGATATGTTAATTCCAAGTCGATACCAGTACAATTACGGAAATAAAAATATACTCAATATTGTGTATTGAATTTGGATAGGTCAGGATATTCGCGAGAACATAACCGTGCCGTGTGAATTCAATTGTTTCTTTTACGACTTCAACGCCAAGGATATGCAATAATTTTTCCGCTTTAATAGTCATATTCATCATCGACTTCAAGAAGAAAAACAATTGAATGTTCGAGAAACGTACAACCTTATTTGCCATAAGGTTGACTAGTAGAGAATGCTTAGAGGTATTAAATTTGACATTTTAATGAGCAATAAAGTTAAAATAAATAAACCTTTTGACCAAGTCATCCAATAATCGCGAAATAAATTAAAAAGAAAAGCCTCTACCGTTACCAAATAGAAACCCTAAGTCACAAAAGACATCTGTGTCCACAATCGTCACCGCTCAACCGCAAACCAAATGCCATTGTCACTATTCACACCCTACTGCACAGTTTGCGGATAATTGCTGTAAATGCATTCAAATTATGACTTATATAAATCGTTTAAGGCGATTCGCGTCGGTCAGTACCCATTCCATACAAACAAAAATAGGGTCATCATCCACAGTATCAATTATGTTTGAAATGTGTTTTATTTTATAGCATGATAGGTGTTTTCTATTTTGCGAAACGACATGGGAACTCTCAAAAATGTTATCAAAAAACATTGGTTTCAAATTATGCTAATAGATGGCGTTGACCGTAAGTGGCCGGTTACACATTAATTAACTTTATTACCGTATCTTTTGTACCGGGTTCCGTACCCACAGGGTGCCAACAAAACCCTATTGCTAAGAATCCGCTGTCCGTTTGTCACAGGGCTGTATCTTTTGAACCGTGACCGTGAGAGACTTGAAATTTTCACAGACTGTGTATAAATCTATTGCCGCTATAACAACAAATAATAAAACCAAAATAATTTAATGATAAAAAGGGGTTCAGCACCCCATACAACATATTTTTTACTCAGCGGTGGTATGGAACGCTTGGTATGCGAATCTGACTTGCGCATTTGGCCGGTTTTTAAACTTCTCATGTCGTTTCGCACAGGCATAATGTACCTATCTAACCATAAAATGAGACATATTTCAACCATGATTGTTGTCATGGACGCGAAAATAACCCCCTTTTTGTTTGTATGGCTAACTGGCAGTCTCGAATCACCTTAAGGAACAACGTGTTAGCGCGGCGCAAATCCCAAACTTGATCTTCCAGTCTCATACAATACAAATTGCCGTGGAGACATAAATTTATAGCGATATTATCTTTGACAAATTGGATAAAATTTATCTTATGGCTGGTATGCAAAAGCAAATATAATTTTCAAGATCTTCAATATGAATTAAGCAGGAATTTTACTTGGTGCGAAAAGGGAAATCGCTTATATGGGCTATGTGTGCAACTGCAGCGCCTAGACTAGTAACTAGAGCGGACTGCCAACCGTGATGAAATGACAAAGTAATTTAGACCATGGCAACCACTTCAGTCCGCCTAAGTATTTTTTACCACTTTTTATAACACTGCATATGGCCAGTAGGTAAAACAGACGAGCCTCTCGGTATCAAGATGATATGTTGACCTGGCATGATGTTATTAAAGTTTTGAATTAAAAAAGACCTTCTAAATTTAGCTGATGACTGAATTACCAAGTTGTTTACCACGCGCCACTCACTTGGGACTAGGCGATTAAACCGACTTTGAATAAATTAGGTCGACTTCTTAGAACTACATTTAAATGCGTGGGCGAGCGATCTGTCCATTTCCATTTGTACCTGCTATCGGCCATTCTCACAAAGTATGACTTCGTCTATTTACCGCGTCTCCATACATTTAGTATGAAAACAGCGTCGCGGTAATTAGGTGACCGCAAACATACTTCGTGAGAATGGCCGCTATCAGCTGTGGCAAAAGGAAAATAATTTATTTTGGTTGAGGAGCTCTTTCCAGAGATCGCATGATATATTAACAACACTTCTATCGTGCTTGCTTGAGTAGTCGCTTCGAAGTAAGTCTAGTATTGCAGTTATTAGTGCAAGCCTAGCCTATTATTAGGGCCGATACAGACGGACTGCATGCCAGCCGCGATTTGTATGGGAACTGCATTCTAACTGCACACCAACTGCACAGTTTCTATTCAAGTTACAGCTGGGTTGCAGTCCGTGTGTAAAGGCCCTTATTAGCATTTGGGAAAGTAGGTGGGTGGATTTCAGAGCGTTTCAACCGCCGTCATTTCCAATCCCGAAATTTCGTCGATTCTCTTTAAGAATGTGTCCCATTATTTTGATAAAATCCGAAAATGGTACCTACTTTTTTCATGATTTGATCAAAAATTAAGTAATTTTTAGAAATATGTCATCATAATATCAGGATTGGTGATGACGTCGTTTGTAACGCTGTGAAATCCACCCAGGTACTGTATCCAGGGCTCGAAACCGGTATTTTGCAAAAACCCCGAAATAGCCCAATATTTTGAATTATTTTATGCTTTTTATTTAGAGCTCAGTAATGTATTTAAGTCATGTTTTCATATTATTAGATTGTCTGGTTAAAAAACGGAACGGCTACCGGTATTTTTGTATGGAGCAAATACCGGTTTCCGAGCCCTGACTGTATCTGAAAAAACGCTGCAAGAAACTTCAATCCCTCAATTTAATATTTTTAGGGTGCTATATTTTTTTTATCTATTTACAATAATTACATAATAGCAAAGTTAACAAAACACATTCTATAGATTCTCTACGTAGCTCCCTAAGTCTTTTTTATCCCACCTGGCTTAGCATAAAATATATAAACAATAAATCACTAACATGTATCAATTGGGGAACGTAAACGTACCGCGTATGGAAGTTAACGACATAACGATCAATAAAATTATAGTTTATATTTATGACTATAATTAATAGTGTAATTGAATGGCGCAAAAGGAAACTAGAATGATAATTGTAAACAGAATTCGCTAATGTGTATCAACAGATTGAATTTAAGTCGTGATTAATATTGCCGTTACACGAGCTAAGCAATGGCCAGGAACAGCAATAGAGCGAATAAAAAAGTATTTAAGTCATTCGAGATGGCAATAAAACTATATTCCTAGTTCCGGAATGGTCACTTGATCTTTATCACGTTGGTAAACGCGCTAAGTGCTTGAATAATGATAGAAATAACAAGCCAGGATAATCCATCTTGTTGACCGATTGTATGCTATATTTACAAAACCATTACGCTTCAATTACCGTTTTGAAGCCTTCGAAGTTTTCCATAGTAGGTAGTCGATGTTACCTACGATCGTAGATTTAAAGAAAGTCTAGATGCAGGAATTTCGCGCACTTACATTACATCATGTTTGTTTAAAATATTAAGCAACGCGTGAACAAGTTTCTCTTTCGCGCCTGAATAAGAATAAGTTACAAAACGACCGCAACGACCGATCGATGATTTGCACAGCGTGAGATCATCGGAGGACGAGGCAGAAACCGATTACCACAATATTAGCACTGCTGATTAAGTAACTACGTCGCATGAAAATATAAACAACTCTTTAAATCGCATTTTAAGGACGACAATCTTCCCTAATAAATTAAAGATTTCAGATTTAACAACGAAATTATAGTTCTAGATGAGACATAAATAACTGGTCAAGAGCATGTCGGACCATGCTCAGTGTAGGGTTCCATAGCCGTATCTATAAGGAAATATGCTACAGATAAAAATAAAGCTAAAAATAAACAACTTGCAAAATGTCTTAAATGTCGTGTAATTCGATGGCACTTAATACCTTTTGGTCGAGAAGTTTTACGGCAATAACGTCAAAACGGTTTATTCGTTACTATTCAAAATAATTTTCGTTGAATGTATTTATTAAGCGTTACCTTCCTGATTTTTTCATATTTTTTGGATTTACGGTTTTAGTAAAGTTAAAGGGGGGGGACACAATTTATGCAACTTTACATACAAAAAAAAGTACATAAAAACCTTCTAATGTTTTTAAAAGAACTATCGAATTATGTATATCACGTTGACGTTTGCTGAAAAAAAAATTTTTAGCTTCTGTTACATGTATGGAGTGCCCCCCCCTAGATTTTTTTTTTTTTTATTATTTAACTAGCAAACTTAGTAGCGGCATCTACAAGACATCTATATTCCAAATTTCATCAGTATACATCTTGTAGTTTTTGAGTAAAATGCCTGTGACATACGGACGGACGGACGGACATGACGAAACTATAAGGGTTCCTTTTTAGCCATTTTGGCTACGGAACCCTAAAAAAAGAATTGCGACGCAAAATAAGACAGATTCTTCGTCAGTTTTTTTTTTCGCGAGTCAATGGCCAGGCGATGATGGCAATGAAGCAAAAATCTTTTGAACGTAACATTAAGGTTATTCTTGGCCAACGGAACGTGGGCAGGTCGAATGTTAAGCTTTAGCGATAACACATAAGGAAGTATTTAATGCCGTACAGATACAACAAAAGACCAATTTTTAACAAAGGTAAATGGATATCAAGAAATTTGAAATAATTACCAGGCACATGATGAAACAAGATGAATTAATTAGAAGGGAAGTAACATAAAATTGCATGTTCTGTCTATTTAGATGAAGAGACGCGGCGCCACATAATCTACAAAGATGCATTGCAGTCTGCAAATATGGCAAAGAATGAAAACGACTTCCGTTCCTACAAGGAAACGTTGAGAAATCGTCGTAATTATGTATTTACTAATAAAGAAATAGTGTTGGTCATCGAGAACAGTATTGAATCCGCCATATTTGCATTAATCGTGGGCGTCACACGGCGGTGGCGTCACGAGAGCGGCGAGCACTTCGGGCCCGTTTATGTGCAAACGGCGGATTTGCCGTCTAAGCCCAGAGCGGTGACATCATCCCCACAAGTCAGGAGTGTTTACGAGAGAGCCGTGAACGTGACCGAACACCGGTAAGACCGAAAAGTCAACAATCGGCGAGAAATATGTTTTTCATCACACTTGCTCGTAAAGGGTGTTATAACACGCGCGCTTATAGACCAACTCGAGCCGATTTACCCCCCGTGGGTTACAAATATCTATAACTCCCACGGGAGGAAAAACTGTATGAAAATCTATAACTCCCACGGGAGTTATGAGTTTAGTTTTAAAAGTCGTACGTCATTTCAGACTAAGGAGGTTTCGAATCAGCCAAGGCTATTTCACATCTTCAAAACTTGACTACAAAACCAATTTTAGTGTAAAATAAAACTTATATGGTATATTTTACTATTATTTCCGTATTTTTGCGATTATTTTAATGCAATTAAATTAATTTAGTTTAAAATTTTATTTTGAAAATCGGTACAATCTGGCGACATTGCCTGTCAAGTTTAAAAACTAAACGCAGTTCTTAGCATTATCTGTGGAAGACTATATTGAAAAAGTTGACAGTTGAAGTTGTCTCTTAGCGGGTGCGTTTAGTTTATTTCATTTTTATGTTTTATTTTTTTTTCCTCGCAAATGTGATGAAAAACATTGTGTGTATCACGGGCAGTAAGAAGATTACAAACTCGAGTCATTAAAAGCCCTCCGCCTACGGCGTCGGGCTTCTAATAGACTCTCGTTAGTAATCCCCTTCTTACTACCCTCGGTGCACAATGTACTATTTAGCACGTGGCGTGATGTGGACTGTGGTATTATAAAAAAAAACAAATACGTGACTTCGCGTCGTGAAAAAAAGGACCAGCAAGAAGCGACATAACTTTTCAAAAAAAAAATTACCGACTTCAGAGTTCCCTCAGTTCCACATGGATCTCATCATCAGAACTGGGTCTTCAAAAAAAAATGGACTGTATAAGTTAATCTGCTTTAAGTTAAGCTGCCCTTATTTTTTCAAATCGGTTCCTAAACGACGAAGTTCTGGGGTAACCAAGATTAAAAATTAAAATAAACAACAAACAATAATAAAATTAACTATAGAGAGCTTCGTGAAACCTTTTTTAGCGGTTAAAGAGCAGTTGAAATTGAAAGCTGAGCACGAAAGGTTTGGACTTTACTAGAACATCACCGGAACAACAAGCTGTTATTTGAATATGTGATTTGGCTGACCAAAATTCGTAAAAGGTTTTTCGGAGAACTATGATGTCTAACAAATTTTATTTACTCTTGAAATTGTGAATGTATTCCTTCCATAGTTTTAGCTTAAAGCACAGGCTTAAAGTTACTAAAAAATCAAGTGGAAAAAGTTGCATAAAAAATTATCAAGATCCCGTTCCCCAATCGTACAGTAGCAAAACGTAATTTGAAGGTACGGCTTTGGATCAAAGTGGATTGTTATTAGTTGCTAAGTGTGAGGATTACCTACTCTAACTAAATTAGACATATTTCACAGAAGCACTCAACCCGAGTTTACAACTTCAGATACCCGAACGACCTGCTGTTGCAGCAGAACTGACCCATTTACAGATATACACGTGTTTACGAGCAACCACACGTGTTGCAACTATTACTGCGATTGCAACTTACACTGAGGATTAAATCACATTTAGAACACTGCCGGTAAGTGAAATTCGGTCGAGCACTAAAGTGTTTCATGTCTGTTTTCTGTAAATTTAATCCACTGCGTTTTAACAGAGCGTAAATTCTACTTTTTGGAGTTCTGAGTATTTTCTGTTAGTGAAACAGTAATTAAAACGAGGCTTAATGTATTTACATTACAGCTAGCAACATTGTAAAGGATCGTAAAGTTGTTTGTGCTTTGACGAAGGCACATTTGATGTAGTAGATTTTATTTTAAGCCTACTATTAAGCCTCATACGGGCTTCTAGTTGGTATTTTACTGTCTTACCAATTTTCTTAGTCCAATAGCGTGATTGCAAATCTGTGGGTCTAGTGAAAAGGGATAAACGTCACATATACTAACTCAAGTGGAAAGGGGAGTAGACTTTGAGATTAATATATTCGGGGGGATTGTGAGACAATCGTTACGTGCGCGTGCGGCCGATGTCTGAGTCACGGCGCGTCGCGACGTCACCACAATGTTTACATTCGCAATCATGTGCCTTTAGCCAATTTTACCCATCGCCAAAACCTTTGCGGTTTGTAGGCATTAAATATTATTCATCGAGAATTGGTAGTTTTAATTGTTTATTAGCGTTCTTGGTAAAGCGGAGTTAGCAAGAACCAGCTCCAACAGTAAAACTGTTTGGACTGAACTAGGCAAAATTATTTTCATTGATTTTAATTAATTATAGAATTGGGTATAGTAGAATATTCCTTATATGTTCTCACAGGAAGACGATCATAATTTCTGTAGGTATTATCGAATTGAGGATTCACAAATCAATTTTAAACGTTGTTGATGAATTGGAATATGACTGACAAGATCGCATCTGACAATGAATCACAAATGTCTTATCGCCCACGTTCTATTGTGACAGAATTGACATTAATTGCCCGCAGCATTAGGATGATCTGCGTATATAAAGCAAGACACCAGCTGTGATTATAGTCTTTTATTGAATGCAATTGGGGAGGTCATTGCACTTGCACCCCTAAAGAAGCGATCGATCACATGACAGGTCACCCGAAACATCAAGCGTCATTAAAATGTTGCTCAGACTTAGTAAACCTTTTCCATAAAGGCGAACAAAGGAAATCCAATTAAGATTTGGAATGTTTTGGTTATATGAGAATTTATTTAATACGCAGTGCGCCAACCGTGGGGGTTATTATGAATCATTATCATTAATTCATGAGCACCACCTACGTACGGATTATCTGCGCAGCTTGCCTACCTTTAGATCTAAAGTTTAGATCGTGCATTCAACAAATGCAATCAATTTTGGTATTCGATATTTAGGAAAGATTGAAAATCTCAATAGTAAACACTTAATTGCTCATTGCAATTTTACGAAGTAACTCAAATATAGATTTGTAGTAAACATAACGCAGAACTAATTGAGCACATTAAGTATACTAAGAGGAGGACTAATTATTAACATTATCGGCATCTTTTACAATAATGTTATGGTTATGGTTTACAATAAACCAAAACAAATGGGTGTCAGTGACGATAATATCTAAAACAGTTTTTTTTTGAGATTGACTTTTTATTCTCTACAACGGTATGCATTGGTAGTTTTATCCATTTAGAAGCAGGTGAAACTCCTTTACAGGATGATGTGGCAATTATTTCAGACCAGGTGTCCAGGTTACTCACGCACTAATTGCGTTTCTAACTTGGCACCTCTCCAAACGCTCAATTGGAAATTGTTTAAACGAATGTTTATTTGGTAATACGCCCGGTTTCAGCAATATATTTAATGGTCAACATATTTTACGACAACTTAAACCAAAAATAATGTTGTCTAAAGTACCTACGTCTCAATGATTTTAACTGCACTGTAATTTAGTATTAAGTGATGATTAAGAATCGTGTTTTGTTATTAATCAAGAGAAGTCTAAATTAGGTAATGTTCAGACACATTGGATAAAAAAGTTTAGTAAAAGTTCAAAGTCCTACAAAGAGACATACCTCATCCCTCTTCCCGTGGTATTCCGGTGGTTTGTCTAAGACAACAGGTGATTCCATATCCTTAATCCTAAACACTGGAATGTATCACAGATAAACACTTCACTTGGTTGCGTGTGGCACGCGAGATAAGAATACTGTAGTAAGTAACGTTCGCTATAGTTTCTCAGTTTATACTAAAGCCGACGGCGGGCAACGCTCGCATTTATACGCGCGGTGGAACCAGTACGAGAAGCGCCCGGATTGTTCGAGAACGGGGCTTCGCCAGACGCTTCGATTCGACCGTGTTCTACGATGCGACGCGTCCATCGCTGCGTCACCGCGCGGTGCCCTCGCGGTCGTGAAGCAAAGGATTAAGAAAAACGGCAATGTATTCACGCGGAGAATGTATTATTTAGTTTCCTTCTTGGGGAGGACATAAAGCGCGCGTGCGTGGACGGGGCGCGCGGAACTTTCGAGTCGCTTCTACTTTATTCGTGATATAAATTAATGCAGCCCTTCAATGACCCAGACGAAATAATTTCTATTTAACTTTACAGACCATTGAATTTTGGATATGCATACAACATAAATAACTGGCCAAGAGCATGTCGGACCATGCTCAGTGTAGGGTTCCATAGCCGTAACTATAAGGTAAAAAATACGATGTAAAAAAAGTACAACAACAAAAGAGCGTATCTTCATAGCAATTACGTCCTTTTGTTGAGAAGCGCAGTTTATCGGCAATAACTCAAAAACGGTACATTCGATCTTGTTGAAAATAATTTTCGTTGAAAGTATTAATTAAGCGTTACCTTCGTGATTTTTTTCATATTTTTCGGGCGCACGGTTTAGAAAATAGAGGGAGGGGGACACAATTTACACAACTTTCGGAGCGATTATTTCCAAATACATTCACTTAATCAATAACATTACTTAGGAACCTTATAGTGTTTTTTAAAGAGCTGTCGAACTATGTACCACACGTTGATATTTGCTGAAAAAAAATGTTTTTACTGTCTTTAACATGTATGGAGTGCCCCCCCTAAAAATATTTATTTTAATTATTTATATACCAAACTAAGTAGCGGCTTATAAAAGACACCTATATTCCAAATTTCATCAATATCCATCATGTAGTTTTTGAGTAAAATGCCTGTGAAATATGGACAGACAGACAGACAGACGGACGGACATGAAGAAACTATAAGGGTTCCGTTTTTGCCATTTTGGCTACGGAACCCTAAAAAGCTCATATATGCAAGTTATGTCAAATTATTTTGTCAAAATGTATGAATGTTTGGAGGATTCATACATACATTTTGACAAAATAATTACAAACTGCACTCGATAGGGATATGTAAAAATAATGTATGTTTTATTTTATTCGTCGCCATGTATGAATCATCGAATGCAATTTATTTATTGTAGTGACAAGACAATGCCAATTACAACTGTGTGTTTATTATTAAATTTCCTTCGGCAATCCTTATACATAGAACATCTGTAATGAGTCAAACTTCTTTAAAGTTATTGCCATGAGACAGAAATAGGTACCCAGGTTACAAAAAATTAACCATCTCGAAAGAACTGCCACTTTGCAATTGTTTTTAAAAGGTGTTGATGATATAAAGTCACAAAATCTCACCACTATACAGTTTCGTATTGTAAGATTGTACATGATGCAATATTTACAAATCTCTATAAGCTCAACAGAACAACTCGTAAATATCTGTACCTACGCGCTGTAACATCAAGACAGAACATAATCTATCAATATATTTATTGCTCACAAAATTAAGAATTGAAACAATGTACCGACAACAATAACAATGGAAGGGAGGGGCTGCAGTAAACTCTGGTTAAATGCGTTTGTCTACGATTTAACAATAACATGGTTAGTAGAGCCGAATTATTATATAGTTTTCATTCAATAGTCAAAACATGAACTGTATGCGGTCAATTTACAGTAAAAAAATTATAAATAGTCAGGCTATTTTCCAACAGCTGACCACAGAGCTGTGGCATTTAATTTGCCCCGTCAAAGGTCGACGAACTGCTATAGAAAACGCATTTAGATCACTCATTGCAAGCAGTTGGAATACTAAAGAGGTTTCCGTATTGTAATTTGTAGACGCATAGATATTCAGCAGAGGACAAATGAGATTGTTTTAGTAGTTTTCTTTGGATAAAGCAAGAAACAGCAAGTAGCTTCAGATCAACGTATTTTTGGGGTTGGGGTAGGACAGAAAAGAAGTGAATAATGTGATGTACTGTCTTAAATTTGTAAAAGTTGAAATATAATTATTTATTTAAACCTTATTGCACAATACAAGATAGTATAAATGGCGGACTCAATGCCGTGAGGCATTCTCCATTAGTAACAAAAACAGTTGAACTAATTTCAAACATTTTCAGTACAGGGGTAACGGATCGGCGGATGGTTATCAAATACTTTTATCCGACTACGGTAAAGAAGAAAGAGGCTATGGATTTTTATTTTTCACATCTTCACGGACGAAGTTACGGGTAAAATCGAATATAGTATATGCGAAACAAACATGAACAAGTAATTGCCAAATTCCTCAAGCAGCCTGTTTCACGTTAGGGCGTTTTCAGAGTGTATTTACATGTTTGGGAGAAACGTCGGGATACGAAGCGTGTGCACGTTCAACCATATTCGAACAAAGAAAAGCTGCCCAAGAAAGACTAATTACAAATCAAACAATTTCTCTTTTATAGCCATGACTGGTTCCAGATGGATTGCAATAACATTTAATCAGAAGAGTGCGAACATAGAATCGGTTGGTACCCCAAGGTTGATCGAAACCTGTAAACAACACAACTGGGGCATACCGACGCCGTCTCGGTTCTAAATACAGAAGTTTTGGTAAATATTGCGTAACTAAATATACGCGAAAATTATTGGTGACCTCAAAAGTCGGGGAATTTGTGTCGTCTGAAAAGTATTTCATACGCGGGACGCTCACGAACGCATTCAAGCAATTTATTAATAGTAAATTTAATTAAATTATTACAACAACATACAATTATGTCTTGCGAATTTGTGAAATGTTCTAATTATGAAAATTCGTCATAACGAGGAATGTTTCGGGAGTCGCCATAGACATGGCGCTATTAAGATCGAGTGGACGGGAGATCGTTTATTGAGACCACAGGAAGATAATTAAACACATGATCAAAGCTGAAATGTAGTGTAAACAAAACATTAAGATATTGGCAGTCCGGTGGTGCTAACGACAACGCAGATATTTTGCCTATTTATAACGGCATCGTTCGACAGACGCCGTCTATCTGTATTCTGTACTCACGTTTCGCTTCATTTTACAATCTCATCGTCCGGTGATTCAGTGTTGACAATTTCCAAACAACAATCTGAAGGTTTCGGTCTTGAATCGAACACCACACAGTTTTAATGCTTCGCGCACCACTCACTCGGTCAGCTCTGCGTTTCGTTTTGCATGTGCTGTGGGTGTTTGCCGCGAACCACCGAAATAGAACTTTTGGAATAACTCTACACAAATTATATTGCCTGCGTCACTCCGTAAAGAATACTAGACGGGATGAAGATCAAGAACGGATACGCGTCGCTCGGGCAGCTTGTGATTTATGGTCTACGGAGACAGCAATGCATACGCACGCACTACCGTATGCAATGCCAGCGGTATACCTTACCCAGTTTGAAGTGAGCTCATCCACTTACCTGTACTTACAATAGCATTGTATCTATACAATGCTATTATCTACTTTTGTTCTCGAATTGCCAACCAAATACTTAAAAAAAAAAGGTTAGAAGTACACTGTATGTATACCGAATTTTCAACCTTATTTCTTGTCGAGTAGGTTTGAAATGAAAATGAAATGCAACAAATGTTATGATCGCCATTATTCTGTTAGTGTATTTTGTAGTCTATTGTCCAAAAAAATTAAGTAGTAAAACTATATTAACCTTCCAAGGCGTTTATTATCTTCTTTTACTACAAGCTCATTGTCATAATTTGTGGTTAACCACTCAATGGTATTGTAGTCTCAAGTAGAAGAGCTCACTTCAAACTGGGTAAGGTATATCTTTCTAGACAGCGCCATTGGCTGAGACTAGCTGCAGGTAGCACACAAGCTGTATAGGAGCGTATACAGCCTTTACAGTGCTTAAACGAATGGTAGGTATAGCCTAGGTGTTCAGGTCATGTTACTATACCATCAGCTCTCATATTATATTTGGTACGAGTTTAGGCAAACAGATCTGCTTGTGGTATATACCAATGCATGAGCTCCTCTGGGTTAATGGACATGTACAATTAATTACAGTAATTAAACAAAACATAGAACGAAGCTTTAGCCCAGCGGTCGGCAACCTGCGGCCCGTGGGCCGTATGTAGCCCGCCAACCGCTCACATGCGGCCCGCGAGTCTCCCTGTACTACTTTTTAAAAGATAATACAGCCCTGTGACAGACGGAATTAGTATAATAAGAATTACCTAAGGTGACCGAATGTTCGTAAAGAGAATGAATAAACATTCGGACACCTTAGATAATTTTTACTATACTATACCCTAAATTCCCTAAAATGTAATGGTTTCATGTACATTACATATCAAGCCGTTAGAGCGTTAAAGGTGGATATCGATACCTTTAGACTCAAAGGGCTTAAACGCCGCAGGTTTTAATGGCGTTTACGCCCTTTGAGTCTAAAGGTATCGATATCGTGTCAAGGATTCGACCATTAATACCACCCCGCCAACTCCGCCAAGCGACCGTTCACGTGTCACTGACGAATAATCTTTCATGCGGTGACAGCGCATTTGCACTAAAGCTAAATGGCTTCCTTCCTCGTAGTAGAAGGGAGTCCTTGAGCCAGCAGCGCAGGCGTCGAACATTAGCACCCACGCGTTGTAAGCTGGTTGTCAGTAGGCCAGAGGGATTCTACTGCATCTATGCGTGGGCGCATCGATCAGGGCTACCGCTGCGTAATCGCCTTGTTTATTTGATTCGGCATCATCATTAAAGAATTCAGATTTTCTCGAAGTTTTCCTCTATAAGGCATAGTACGGTGTAGATCAGGTGCAAAACAAACGTGATTTGTGCCTTCTGATACCTACAATAAGAAATCATTTAGGCATAGACGTTACACACAAACTGATCATTTAGTACCTGCGTTGTCGCTGCAACCAACAATGTTTTGAGTGTGTTGAAGGCTAGTTGATTTTTTTATGTTTTTCTTTGTATTCCTTGTTTTAATCGTATTCCACCCCCAGTTTCAGCGGTTCAGGCCGTGCGTTGCTTAACGTTGATCAGTTTTTAAGTGATTCCCACTTTCAACAGTTACGACTGTGCGTTGTTTGTCAACGATAAACCAAAGAAGACTAGATATTTTGAGAAGAAAACAATCTCTTAAGCAGCAGCCCTAGCGCAATTGACAATATTTCAAATTTTCTACTCCTTCATTTTATGAGCTGGATAGAAAATAGGTGGAATTTTAAGCTACCCGTATTTTTTCTTTTTCGTTTTAACTCAATTTTTCAATTAAAAATAGCAGTTTGAAAAGTAGCTCATTCTAAAAGGGCGTATGTAGAAAATGACGTCACTTTCCCAACTAGAATCCAGAGCGACAATTACGATTTAAAAAAACTAGAATCCAGAGCGACAATTACGATTAAAAAAATAACTGTCAGGCGTTACAGCGTTGTCAACATAGGAAGTTCGGGAAGACAACGATGCTTTTGCTCCTCTTATTTGGGCTGGATTATATTTATCACTTGCCGATGTGTACTCCATCATCATAATTTCAACACGCGGCAGATTCGTGCTATCAGCCTGAGAAAAACCTTCTGATGTCTTCATTATATGAAAAAAATCGGTGTCCGGTAAAAGAATGCCAAGTTAATAATGTTTTGAATGCGTTATCGGAGTCCAATGGGAAAGTGCCAAGTCTTTTAAGGTCTTCGAAAACGTGCAAATGAACCAACGGTAAGAAAATTAAACTTCTAAAGCCGCTAAGCAGTTGTAACAATTTTCAAAACAAATAAACGTCAGACGGCAAGTATGTCAGAAAATGACAACCGGATACCAGACACTTTTTAATCGTTTCAGCACTAAGGTCTCTCTCGATAATGCAGGGAAAATGACGTCACACTTCCGGTTCACACTAATTGACGATTTTTTCCAAAATGAATGGGAAAAAAAATCCAAAAATATTTTTTTTGAGCATAAACGCAGTTTTACCAAAATGGTTTTCGAATTAAGATCTTTTGAAAATATGAAATGTTGTCAATTACCCTTCCAGTGCTGATTGCCGATCTAGCGCTAACGATAATAAATGTGTAGAGGTGTTCTTATTACAGCAGCCGGCACTGTACGTACTGTGTACCTACACGTACCTATAGGTAGCGTGTAGTTGCGCTCTCGTGCAGTAAGTAAATGCAGTGCTTTGTAAACAATCGCTAGCAAAATACAAGGTTTGCGAGGTATTACCGCCGTGAAAATAGTCACACACCAGATGAAACACTTTATTATTCACCAGGACTATGTGAATAACTAGTCCACCTAGTCCTGGTGAATAATAAAGTGTCTCGTGCGAGATATACCGAAAACAAATAAAGTTATTTACTACGCAAATACCCCGTCTCCATATTAAATTGTACGCCAATGGATTTAGCCAGTTACTGTCTAAAACTAACATTTTAATAATAGTATTTCGGAAGGAAATTCATGACAGTTCAAAATTCAAAATCGGTCATATAGTAGTAATTCTATCGAATGATCTCAGTTATAAAAATAAAATAACAATTAATTTGCGGAAGAGATGAGATCAATGGCAATCGCGTGCCAGATGCCACTCAGTATGAACATTAATAGAATATTAATTAGTTTCAATTATTCTGATAAATACTCTACGATTATTATGGATTAAAATAAATTAAATAGTAATTGAGACAGTCCCAAGTCAAAAACTTCTATGTCTCGTGGCGAACTGTAGAAATTGTGGCGATTATTAGGTCATTTTGAAGACAATTTTCATTCCGGTGTGACACAAATTTGTATGACATTTTTTTCCGGTGTCACACATTCCAGTGTGATTTCCAGTTGTGCTACAGGGCAAATAATTTTGTCCTTACCCTTAAAACAAAACGAGTCACGCGAGGGACAACTTCCTATGTGTACTCATTACAGACCTTCAGGGCGCGGTGTCCGATGTTCGGACGTAGGAATGTGACACAATTATTAATTATATTGTAGTTGCTACAGAATAAACTTTACTAAATTATGTATGATTAACGAGAAGCGATAATTATGGTCAAGGGTACATTTATTGTTATATGACATCATATACTGTAAGACGTGGAATTGATAAAGAGGTCGGGTAATTTGTGATCACAGAGTTACAGGTGACGCGTGTCGAGACAGTATCTTTAGCTTTAGTCATACCTGAGAACAAATATCACCCCCTTAAGTATATGTCTAATATTTTGGAGAAATTTGTGAATATACGACTTTAAGAGAAAAATGTAGCTTCTTATACTAATAGTTATGGCTTCTGCTCGTGGTTACGCATATAGGATAGGTCAAGAGAATTTTCCTAATCATACGACCGTCGTGCGTTTTTCTCAAAGTTTTTCAAGTATATCCTAGACGCAGTGTGGGTACAGAACAAAGGCACAAGGTGGACTAATGACCTGGTAAAGACTGCTGAAGTCTTGATAGGATAGAGGGGCGGCAGAGGACGGGTCATGATAGCGATATTTGGGGGAGGCCTATGCCCAGCAGTGGAAGTATTTCGGCTGATGATGATGATGAATTCCAAATTTATCCTTTATCAATTTGCTCCGGCACGTAAGTCGATAAATCTGGAATTTGCACTCGCTGTAATGGTGTGCATAAAACGGATTAGATATTTTTAAATGCTCTCTCAAATTAATCTTCCGTTCGGTATGTAGGCTATAGCGCTGGCATGTTGGCATGTAATGAAATTTTTACACGAATGAAGTATTTGTGTCGTTGAACTGTGGTGCCAGGTTTTGTTTGAAATGCTTGATTTATCGCAACATATTAGCGAGAGTACAGTACAATCTGTTGGCATAAGTCTGATCGATGTAAAACAATAACAATGAACGTATCTTCGCTCGGTAGAACTTTGACCTGTTTTGAAGAGTTGTTCAGCGATTAAGATTCGGTTAAACAATAGGAGCTAGAAATAACGTAAAGGGATTTATCACCAATATAACCCTACGGGATATGGGATATTACAAATCTAAAAATTATACCAACAACTTTAAGCCTTGAATTTTGCAATTCATACCTACTCAAATATTTGTGCGAAGAGGCCTCAAGAGCAAGTCTGAAGTACCTAGGTACAGTCAGATATAGAGAAAAGGAACCCCCGCAGTATAGTAAGGTAGTAGTTACTTTTCTCTGCAGCTGACCATACTAGAGCTCGACCGTATGATAACTGACGAGGTGAGAAAAAACGCCGCCAGAAACTCGTGGTATTTTTTTTTATTAGAAAACAGGATACATTTGGATGGTTTACTTAATATGAATTTACAAATCATCTATCATTTTGTAAAAAATATTCTTCCCAATAAATCAATAATTGTAGATGACGTGAAATTATTAGCATTAGCAATTAATTATCGATATAAACGTAAAGTAGGATTTTAAACTGTTACTACGCTGTATAAATTAGAATGATTCTGTAAGTCCGCTTTTACGTACCATCTGCTAGTAACACGTCAGCTCTAATGGCAATAAAATTACTACATAACTTTTTATTTCCGATTGGGGCAATAACTCCACACGGTGCTATAACTTTCCTACCTCGTTCCATTAGTGTCGAATGTGATTTTGAACAAACATTGACATATAATATGTAGACTCAGAGATTATAATCTCGGTAAAAAACGGAAACTGTGCCCAGTTATTTACATGTTGCATTTATATTAAGTACTATGAAAGTTAATGTAATATGTAATCATGTCAAAATTGTTATGCTTAATGATTTTAAAAGAAAAACTGATGAGTTTCTTGTTTCCAGCGATAATTTTTCGAAGCGCTGAAATAGAATAAGGACTCAGACCTGTAAAAGAGCCCTTGAGCCCTATTTGCAAAATAAATGAATCGAACTGAATATGAAATTGTGAATTCGTTCACTTGTCATTCGTTCATAAATTTTAGGTGGTTGCATATTATCGACGAAGAAGAAGTTAAAACTAGTGCATAGTTCGCCCTGACCTCTAGACGCTCTTCGTAACTTCTGGATCAACTTCGCTCAGGTTCAAAAAAAAGAAAAAAACGAATGGCTTGAATTACCTACCAAATTCACGGAGATCGGAACAACGGTAGGTACTCGAGTTTATAGTATACCTAGGCCCAAGGGCGTAGCCAGGATTTTGTTAAGGTGGGGGCAGGCGTAGACAAACCAAGAATATCTAAGGTAAATGGGCTGCATGAGCAATGGGACAACATCTTCTGGGGGGGGCAGCCCCCCCCCCCCCCCACCCGTACCTCGCTACGCCCATCGCCCATGCCTACGCCACTGGATACGCCATTATTTTAAATGATGGTCGCGGCTGTCTTGTGCTAGCCGTGCTGTGCTGCCACCAGTTTAATTGGCTCGAATACTGTGGGTTCCGTGACGACAAGCCGGGACATTCCACTCTGTAGTCCGCGTCCTGTTTAACTTGAGTTTTATGATCGGCGGTGAGGCGACAAGTGGAACCGTGAAAGCTGTTCATTCACAGTATTTTGTTTTTTTATTTGTTGCTGTTGCAACACTAGCCTATTGATAGAACCTTATTAACATATAGGTAAGTGGTATATTTTACATAAGAACAACACACTTTACCCTTTACTTACACCCTTTTATGGGCAGTCGTGTAAAAATCGAGATAAAAGCAATCATTCTCGTACAATGTGACTTACTAGAGTTTTAAAAAAACCGTGAGAGATGTGAATCGAATTCGTACACGATGGGTTCTGGACCACCGCCGAGCACAAAACGCTTAAAAAAACGTTTCTTACACCCCCCCCGTTTAGTTCAAATGATACAGACGGACAGACGAACCGCGGAGGCTTAGTAAAAGGGCCCCGTTGGATACGGAACCCTAAAACGTCTGCTTGCCTGGACTCAATAGACCACTAACATGGTTACCTTATCATTTAAGAACGGAAACTGTTATCGTTGCGACATTTCGGTAAAACTGAGTGGATTTCCATTGTTAATAGACATACCTTATTCCTAAAAATAAAGATAAGGCTCACGCATGTATGACGTCACACGCATAGGGGTGGAGAGAGATCTAGCCAAATGTGACTTCCTATGTTAAAAATATGGAACACGTTGGGAAGAGGCGTGGCATATGCGGAGGGGGGATAACATCTGACAATCGTGCAACTTAATACTTTACTCGTATGTGGATAATCGAACTCGTTCGGCTCGGTGGTCGACCGGCGCGGCGCCGAACTGAGCCAAGCCGAGCCACGTCTTTTTCGCTCTTATTGCGTGGACATCAAGCTTTTTTGGATTTCGACGACGAATAGGGCCTACACTCTGAATTTCTTCCTTCGAAGTTAGTATCCTGCCGCTCCGCTCACTCAAATATTATACCTATAACAAGAAAGCGAGAAGGACGATACAATTTGAACTTTGAAAGAGAATGAAACTGTAGACTCAGGAATACAATTTAAATGACATTACGCGTCGGTCGAATCCATCGCTGGAGCGTGCAGAATCGATTGGCCACCGGTAATTTGTACAGCGCTACAATAATTGCCCTTGAACCTGGATTCACGAACTTTCAAGACATAATATGACATCACAGAACCTGACGCTAAGTTACTCTTGTAGTCTTCGACAAACTTTAGAGGTCTTTATTTTTTTAAACGCTGATTGTGAATGACTAAATGAAGTAGGTCTCCCCAAAGACTTCCACACTTGATTAATCTTTATTATTTTTTTTTTACTATCTATAAAAGTTGTGAACTTAACATCCCACAACTCGACGCCACGATTCCTAGTAGTCTTAACAGCGCGGAGTAGGTTAAGTTAGGCAAGTCAATAACGCCACCTCGAAATTGCACACGCACACACCTACTAAATAATTATACGAAAGTCGTAGGTATACATAGATTCTTCAAAAATCTAGAAAGTAATAGCACGAAAAAACTAGAACTAATCTGCTTTACACGCAACAAAGGTTACACGATTCTAGTGGGTTGGCGACTTGGTAAAGTCATAATTTAACATTGAGTGGGTTCACAACTTGGATAATGTCAGTAAAACAGTAAAAGTTAGATGATTTATTGTTTTCTTTTAATTTCGTTTTGTTTTAGGAATTTAATTATATTTAATATGACATCATGCCAAAAGCGTAATCCGATGAAACGAGAAAAGTATCCTATGACAGCACTAAAAGGGCATCCAAACATAATATTATAAATGGGAAAGTATAATTCTGTCTGTCCGTTTGTCAGTTTATCTGTCTGCTAGGTACCTTTTTACGCGTAAACGTCAGAACCGAATTAGATAAATTGGTATGGAGTTTTTATCCCGGAAATCAACATACAAAAAAACATACAGTCGAATTGAGAACCATCCTTCCTTTAGAAGTCGGCATTAGGGGATCCCATCCTCAGATCCTGACCTGATGACATCAAACAAAATAAGTTTCGGTCAAAAAATATTGTTTTGAGACAAGCTTTTATTGTACTGTACTGACTGTACTTCTTTCTATGATCGCGAACTGCTCGTCGAAACTAATCAAATGAGCCCTAATACGGTGAATTTATCTTATATCATTTAGATGATCCTATGGCTACCCAACCCGCTCCATCATCAGTACCTCTAGCACAACTGTGACACGCGGCTCTTTGTCGCGCGACAAATGCTACCTATCTCTTTCCACTCAATATAGTGTGACAGTGACAGGTGATGCTCTGTCGCGCGAGAAACGAAGTCGCGGCCAGTTATGCAAGACGTACAGATCAGCTTCATGTCATAATAATATTGCATTGTCATCTTAATTACATACCCTATCCAAATTTCAGCTCAATCGGAAACCGGAAAGTGGGTCAAATTTAACTTGCAAGATTTGATTACAGATATATACACATGTCCCGACAGGTGAAACTAACAGTGGCGCGGCGTTGAAGAAATCTTTGAACAAGCCGGAGCAGCTTTGGCTTCAATTTTCTTTAAGAGCACTAGAATCAAGTGCTGAACTGCCTAATATTAGACAAGCCGATGGGAATCGAGTTCTATGGACGCCACGCCACTGGAAACTAAATACATAAAAGCTTGTTATAAAGAATTTTACGTTACACCTGGCCATAAAACGGCAATTACCGCACGCGTGCGGAAAATCGCACTTCCTGGCCTGAGGTAGATGTAAAATTTTGTACTTACCACGGGAGGTAATAAAGAAAGCCTCAGATCGCATATTTATAGCCCTTACCTTCGGCTCGGGCGTCAAATACCTGCGATCTGAGACACTATTTATTTTACCGCCCTAGGTAAGCAATGTACTATTCCCATCGGCTCAACCGTCTTCGAGTAATCGGGGAACATGCATTAAAAAATCCAACGAACGGATCCTCTTGTAGTCGTTTCAAAAGTCACATCACATTCGTAATAGGGTCAATTGCAGAAAAAAATTACCTTTTAGGTAAAAATTTGTCCCAACTTTTCCGTACAAATTTTGAATCTCTTCGTTACGCCCAAACTAAATATAGGGAAAAATCGTAACGAAACTGAGATTTTTTTTATCAGTTTCGTTGCAATTTTTCCCTATATTTAGTTCGGGCGTAACGAAACTGAGATTCAAAATTTGTACGGAAAGGGTGGGATATTTAGGACAACTTTTTTTTATTTAATAAGTGAAAAGCGCTCATGATTCTGAGTAAAATGGTATAAGACACACCAAGATCAGACAAAAAAGTAAAAGGTATAGGTACATTTTTTCTGCAATTGACCCAATATATGTAAGTATTTGGAATAGTACAATCGAAGACACTGCCAACTGACCACTTGTCAGCCTTATTACAATGTATTAAGGTCTACCGATGGTCACTTAACTGTGTCTTCGTTTGTACATGGAACGAAATTAATTCGGTCTCGATGTAACGATATACCCCTGAGAGCGTCGCGGTCCGTCGGCTTGTCTTATTGTTTGTCGTAACGCTCAAGTATGCTGCTACAACGTAGCTACTTGAACCCGTGATTATTCATATTCAAGAGGCAAAAACAAGCGTTCGATGTACACAATTCAAACCTCTTAAAAGGAACTCGGTACGTTTATAATTGACCTTCTTATTCATTTGTGTAGAATTCTTTTTAAATCCCTCAGGTACTTGAGAAATGAATGGTTATGAACTTGCACTCCTTTTCACACCATTATAGGATCATTTCCGGGATAAAAGCTATCCTATGTCCATCCGAGGATCTCAAACCATCGCCATGAGCATTTTTCAAATAAAGTGTACACGTGTTTATTTCTTTGAATATTTACTTTTTGGGTACAAATGATTCTGAAGCAATACCAAGAAAGTCAATATTCTAAGAAAAAAAAAACCGGTCAAGTGTGAGTCGGCCTCGCGCACCGAGGGTTCCGTACAAAGTTTAAGAAAAACTGTATGGCGGTTAGTTTAGTAGGAGCAAATAAGTATGTGTTACGATTTTTGCAAATTTCTAAAAATCGGTGCAATTTAGGAAAACCGTTATATTTTTCCTGTAATATTTAGGATGATATTAGTAATTGGTAATTTATTACAGATTTTTCTGTTCAGTAACTTCGAAGATAACAGGGGGAATGGTATTTTTTTCGACGTTTTTGGTCATAACTAAATAAAAAAAAATACATGGTTAAGAAAAAGAAAATGGCTTTGGAATCTAAAAATAAAGCTTTTCATTTGATACCCCACTTGATACAATAGCACAACTTTATATTTTCGACCTCCCATTACGGCCGCCTTTTAACAAAAAGTAAAAAGGTATGAGATTTTTTCAATTTCAAATGGGGTCGCGGGTTAACGACTTTTAAAACTATTCCACAATTCATATCGATAGTAGCAGTCTAGCAGTAGTTCTTGAGATATCTGGCTGTGACAGACGGACAGACAGACAGAGATGCATCATAAGGGTTCCTTTTTTACCATTTTGGTACGGAACCCTAAAAACACATGTACACTTATTTCGAGAAACACCCCGATACCAAATTCCATCTAAATCGGTTTAGCAGTATAACCGTGAAGCGCGTTTTTTGTAGTTACACAGTCTTTTGTAGTTATTATCAAACCGCGTTTAGAAAGGGATTGAGCTCATATGTCATTTTTGAACTAATGCATGATATGACATTGTCAGTGGTAGAGTATGCAGATAAATTAAATTGTTATTTTGGTACAATGAAGTTCTAAAGCATGGAAAAAATATCAAATTATACAGCGTGTTTTTATTGATTTCCGATAGCATTAAGAGATAGTTCTTCAGATCAAATAGAGTTACTTTCTTAAGCACCGTTTTTAAAGTATTTTAAGTATGATTTTATAATTTATGTACAATTGGTAAGTGTTGTCATTGATGTAAAGTCAAAACTGTCACAATTGCAATTTTACATTTACGCTAAAGGAGGTGAAAGTGAGAGGTCACACTTGTGATCAACACGATTCTGATTTAGTTTGTATGAAAAAGTAAAAACAAGTCTCATTTTGAATTTAAAATAAACCCATATACAAGTTGATTGCTGTTAATGTACTAAGCGACGTGTCGAATTAATCGTAGATAAAAAAACACGGTGTATTACTTAAATAAAATACAAATGTTGTAAATAATTACTTTAAGAACCATAAAAATCATATTTAGCTATTAATTCTATTATCTATAAGGGTCTGCACTTATGAAGATATCAAAGATTGGTTTATGATTATATTTAATCATTTATTAAGTACACTTGTGCTAACGGTACACTCGAATCCCTTTCTCAACGCGGTTTGATAATATTATAGTTCAGTTTGGAAGTTTCGATTTGGATTAGTTTGGATGAACGGCAAATACCTACTTATTGTAATTTGTAATCCGAGCCCCATATGTAACGAGGTACAGTAATTGAATCACCGGCTGATTACTCATTAATCAATCGCGATTATGTACTTATGTTCGCCGCCGATACAAATGTTTTCATTTTGACTCATACGGTTTGCGGAATTCGTTCCGCAACTGTCACGCTGATTTTGCCAATGTTTGACTTATGAAAACCGTTTCCGATTTATGTATAAGACGCAATTATAATAGTACTATGTGCTCGCGACTTCGTTCGTAAGTTCAATATTGTGGACGGAATCTTATGGATTTTCCACACAGCGTTTTGACGTGATTATTACGAAAACAAATATAATATAGCCGTCCTATTTCTAAAACCCGGGTAACCTCTACTATACAAGAGTTTAGTAGGGTTTTAGTCAAAGTGGGTACAAAGGTACATAATCTATATTAGTTTAAATACTTCAATATATCGCGTCGCTTTACCACATTCAAATTTTCTAAGTTACCCGTGTTGAAAATAGCAGGAATATAAAACAATGCATATTAACTCAGTAGTTGCGGTGCTGACCACTGTCAATCATGCCATGGACCCCCACTTTAAGATACCCTGGCTCAAGGCACTGTGAAGCCAGTAATACAAGGATCTGGTAAATAGACTCTGATTATGAAAACCCAAGAATTTGTACGACGTAACAAAATACCTACGATGTTTTCGATATATCGAGCAAACAAACACATGACAAATGAATCCTGAACGCCATTCTTAAATACCTTTTACACAGACGTTGACAAATTCGAGCAAAACCATTCATGTAGGATAATGGCAGCGCATACCGGGGAACGAATTGTCCACGTAACGACCCATTCTGGCATTAGCATATCAATGAACCAACGTCACACATTGCAGGGCGAACATGTACCTAAGACTCGCAATAGACCAGGGCTCGGAACCGGTATTTTGCAAAAACCCCGAAATAGCCCAATATTTGGAATTATTTTATGCTTTTTATGTAGAGCTCAATAATGTATTTAAGTCATGATTTCGTATTATTAGATTGTCCGGCTAAAAAAATAAATAATAAACCAAAGAACGAAAAGAACGGAAAGAATAACGGTATTTTTGTATGAAGCAAATGCCGGTTTCCGAGCCCTGCAATAGACTTAGTTATCGCTCTTACACTAGGGAATGCAATACCCGGTCAAATATGACACCCGGGTATTACCCGACTCTAAATAAAGTTAGTTACCCGGGTTTTCGGGTACCCAGGTTGCATTATCTACAATGAACTTGCATTGCCGGCCGTGTTAAGTAAGATAAGCAAGCATGTGATGCTTTTTCGCGTTTGCTTTAAGGCGGCCGACGTTAGCTTTTATTAATTATCTTTAAAATAAAACGATACATGCATAATTTTTATTAATTACTAGGTTTTTTTTACCCGGGTTCTGAGTCAAAATACCCGGGTTTTACCCAACTCTGAATAAAGTCGGGTACCCGGGTTGCATTCTCTATCTTACACTAGAGACGCTTCAACCGTTTAACGGTTTGGGTACCGAAAAAAAACCCTACTAAGATTGTTCTTATCTTACATTTCTTCCAAATAATCAATCAAGACTCCATTCTCCTCGTGTAAAAAAAATAAAGGTATTCTGCCGTGACCAGTCCGGGTTTTCCCAAGAGGCTTACAGTGTGAGCTTCAAGAGGAGAGTGTAAATAGGTTTCTAAAAAGTTGGCAGTCCATAGACTAGTAACTGCTTTAAAAACATCTGGCATGCCGTACGCTTGATTACCACCCTAGTAGAAGAGATAGGTCTACCATGACCCCTAGCCTAAACGACACCTTGCACAAATCTTCGATCCATATTCAATTCATATTCGATTCATATTTTTCCTAAAACTAAACTAATAGTACGAAGCCATGTTGTAAGAGCCTGGCCTGTCTCTCTCATTACAGAGACCAAAACTAGCGTAATATTTACGGCGCGTCGTAATCAGCCCCATAAGGGCTACGCGTGACAGTCGCTGCGTGCCTCGTATTGAGTGATAAATCGCCGTTCTGGCACCTCGACGTGGCACCCACGGCCTACCCACTATCGCACGCGCCGCGTACACGAGCACTGAACGACTAGAAACGGCATCTATACTTCAAATAACCACATTTTTACTAAAAAAAACCCGACCGCGGTGCACTTTGTAACTGCATAAAATCCGCCATTTTGTTTATTTTAACGAATTTCATACCCAGTGACACTCGCACCATCAAGACGAATCTAATGATGTATCATTTATCAAAATCGGATGTGCCGTTGAGTAGTTACGAGCGGACACAGGAACGGACATACATACATACAGGTCAAACACATAACCCTCCTTTGGGCTTCGCCGCAGTCGGGTAAAAATAAGCTTCACTGGACCAAAATGTAGAAGGCGGCAGTGGCGTGGCGTAAAAGATAGATCCTTGGGCAAGCCGCTGCAGATTTGGCCTACATTTTCCTTAAAAGCTGTAGAATAAGGTGCTCAATGCCTGATATTAGGCAAGCCGGTAGGAATCGAGTTCTTTGGGCGCTCCGCCACTGGAAGGCGAAAGCCTGAGCATCTCGCGAGGTGTCTACAGAGAGAGAACGCAAAGTAGACTGGTGGATGATCAGGAAGCATTTCAAGCCAGGTGGCAGATAAGGAGATCCTTTGCTCAGCAACCCACCAAAAAATCCATGAATGGTAAGAGTGTGGAGTAAAGGATAGTGAAGGAATCTGACCATGGCTCCTCAAGAGCGAAAGGAATTCCACTTACTATTGGTCCATCTACCGATGTATAGAGTTATCGGAACAAGCTATTGCGTAGATGCAGCAAGATGTCGGTTATAGGTTTGCGGGGGCTAGTTTTCGACAACTCGTGTTATAATGCGCCTATTTTGCATGGCAGTAAACGACAATTATAAACAAGATCCTGCTGGGTCCACGCGACATATATCTGAAAGGACGTCTATTAGCCAGACAGATAGGTACTTAAGGGAAAGCGCTTGTGAAATCGAAATTTGGAATGCTCCTGTATTTTTGTACATACTACATGTAGACAGGTAGATATAATTATCAGATCTTGAAACAATAAGGCCTGGAATGCAAACGACGAGTCTCAGTTCTCGGTAGCGCCAAGGCCGCGGAGGTAATGCGCCGCGCACTCGCAAAATGGTGAAAAATTAGTCTCGTGTCGCCGCTAATCAACATAATTGATGCACCGAGATTAATCGCCGATAGGACTTCCAATATCGGTATATTTGGTTATTCCGGGATCCCGGCGTTTACTATACTAAAAATACCGGTACTTCTCGGCTATGAATTGCGGCATTTGCCATAATAAAAATACCGGTATTGTTTTGGTTATTCCAGGAACACTTAGAAACAATTCTTTATTTTAGGACACCCTTTTTATTTTAGGAGGCCCTTAACACATTCAGGGCCGAGAATTCGACGGTCGGGTTAATTTTGTATGGAAATTTGGGAGCTTAGCACTGAATGTGTTAATGAGTTCAAGCGAAATCTCACAAAATCTAATTTAAAAAGAGAGGGATTGAGAGGTGGCTTTTCTCATGTCTGCTTATAAAATCTAGAGGGAAGATTAGGATCCTAATTGTCAAAAACCTCATGTTCTTACCCTCAGATTCAATAAGCTTTTTAAATTATGTTATAACAATACGTTATAATAATTAACATTAACCAGAAATTAAGAAAACTTTTCATATCATTTTTTGATTTTCATTTACTGAACAGATAAAATAAATTAAAATTCTACCCAAACTTAATCATACTGTTCATTTAACTGACAAGAACATTTTCTGTCAAGTGGACGTCGTTTTCTGTTAAGTGGCCAGTTCATTCATATTGAAAAATTAGTAACCATAAGATAATCAAAGAGGTCTTAATCACTGATTATTGTTTACCTCATTAACAGGGTGCAATACGTAGCAAACTTACTTTCCTCATATTCTTCAAAAAACATATATAATTTGTTTATTGTTTTATACATAAATAAACTCGGAAAGCTTAGTACTATCAGCCCTAAAAATATTGGTATCTCATTTATTAGCACCTTATATAGATGACCCTTTGTCTACTGAAATAGTAAAAAAATATTGGGGTGACAAACCTACTAACCTACCTATTATACCAAAGAGAGATATTAAAAAAAAATGCTGCTATCATGATTCAAACCCAGGACTGTTGGCTACATAGTTGAGAACACAGCTAGTAAAACAGAATGCCAAAACATTGTTGGTAAGTTATCTAACTTGATATTTTGGTAATATTGAATTAAACTTCCAGTTTTCATCATTATAACAAATGGGGCTTAATTGGGTAACTTCATGATTTTTGTTTGATGATTATAATTTAAGGTTTTCATTTAATTTAGATTTATTATAATTGTTAAGTTTTATGGAATCTGTCACATTTATATGATTAAACCGTAAGTTACTAAGAAACGAACCTCTATGATAATTTTATTTTGAAAACCAGACCCCTGAAGGAACTAATTGGTGACCACTGCATTATATTTTATGGTGTCAACGCATTAAATGTAATTTTAACTATGATATTCACTATAATTGTTAAACGTAAGTAAACAATAACCCTTTGTGTGGCAGAGGAACAAAGACTACCATAATATTTAAACTGTGCCAAAATTGTGGTAAAATAAAAAATCCAAAAAAACTTTTTCTTATCGTCCCGCTGATGGAATTTTCCAAGCAAAAGGATAATAGAGATTAAAGATCTAAAATTATTGATAAAAATCTCCTTCCTAGTGACTAGTTTGCTTCCCCTGAATTGTATGGCGTATATTCCCAGGAATGATACCTCTCTCCTGGTGTTATACAATAGAAGTACCCAGTTCACAGACATATAGTAACACAATAACATGGAAAAGGCACAAGGGTAGTTCTCTGCGACTAAACAATTGCACCTAGCGCATCATTACCATAGCTACATTATGGATGAGCTCCCTATAAACTATGGAGTTGTTTTCGGTTATCTTGTAGAAGTTGTGTCATGTCAGCGTGCTTCTGCTTTTTTTTATCATAATGATCCTGATTGCTTTTATAAAACGGCCAATAATAGTGGCGATGGTAATGAAGCAAGCAAAACGGTAAAAAATCGCAGAG
Source organism: Eudemis profundana (assembly GCA_947034925.1). NCBI lineage: Eukaryota > Metazoa > Arthropoda > Insecta > Lepidoptera > Tortricidae > Eudemis > Eudemis profundana. The sequence goes on along the minus strand of OX344805.1, from coordinate 17,741,562 downwards.
AACTACCCACAAGATACTACTAGCTCATATTGCACTGTATGAATTAAGTAAATACAAGACCACATTGTGAAAGTACCATGGATCTTACTCCACATTACATATGTCGATTTTTAATCCTCAAAGCTTGTTGTCTAACATAGTCTATTCATAATCCTAGAAAACGTACATAAACACAATTGAATGACTAACAAACATACAATAATAGACAAATACAAAAAACAAAATAGTCACACTAACCTCACAAGCAGTTAGGGCCACTCGGGATCACTAGGGTTAGCCAGGCGTCAACCGTCCTGTGGAAGACCAGGGCGTCAGATCTCGTCAAACAAACCCGCGGCGCGCACCGCCAAATAACCCCCGCGCATATTCATTCTCAGAGGTTAATACACAGTCAAGTACACACATTTTGGGAAAGTGCCAAAAATTTGTTGCACAGATGAAGCATGCGAAAATGAAAATCATCAAACCAAAACATTATACCTGCCTCGGAAAATTTCAACTACAACGGCAGTGGTAAGCCATCTCGTAATGAAGCCGAGTGCATCCAAGGTCGTCATCAAGGATACGAAACAGTGACAAGCTCACGACGTGTTAGAAAAATACTAGTTAGCGCATGACAAAAAATGTGTGGTTAAAAAGATATCGAGTAACACTGCAAAGACACTTACGAAACTGCTTCCTCTTAAAGGCATTTCAGTCAGAAAAACAAAAATCACGCACTTTTTGAGTCAAATATTAATGAAACCGTATTAAACACTGGTTACACGAAGACATATACTTAAAAACTGTTCTGTAAATTGCCTTTTGCCTCGGCGCTTTGAATTGATGTTGCTTGCTTGTTAGCTGCTGCAGATAAAATTTTGACAGCAGTCAGAGTTCGTTTCTACTGTTTCTAGAACAATCACATGCCGCAAACTTGCATTACATTGTGCAAACCTATTTTATTATGTGTGACATTAAAATTGTTTAGTTTCTTTAAAATGTTTATAATATATATCCGGATAACTAAATAATGTACACTCGTACTTATAACTCCAATATTGCTAATTACGATCAGTTTAATAACTTGACATGTTTTAAAATTATTATGAACAAAACGCACATAAAGGCGTTTTAATTAATTAACTTTGTCAGTGAAATAAGTTACTTCTAACCCGATTCAGGGGCTCAACTACGAATGTCTTCGTTCGAAGTTTGTCTCGGGCCGTGTCTCTCTCGCTCTCTGCGTGTTTAAAATTTAAGTGAGCGAGATGGCAGGATACTAAGAACAAACTTTAAAGAAGAGTTTCGGAGTATAGGCCCTGCTCATCTTCGAATTTAAAAATTCTATTGGCCTCAATTATAATTATAAGTTCTTGGATGAATTCTCTTAAGGTGGGTTTAGACCAAACGAAAGAATGCACATTCTAACCCCACTCTACCAAATTTTTTTTTTTTTTTTTTTTTTTTTTTTTTTTTTTTTTTTTTTTTATGCTTGTACACTGCTAGCCTTTAAGGCTGTAACAATAGTCGGACTGCATGGAGGTAGGTAGCCGCAGCTGAACCTCAGCTCCATGGGAGTAAAACGTTGGCGTGCTAGGGCACTCGAACCAAGGTCAGTGTACCTAGCTGAATACGGTTTGTAGATAGGTCTTGTGAGTTGTAGTCCTGTCTAAAATGCATGTATTATCGAGAGGAGATTTTGTGCGGGGCTAACGCGGTGGCCGACCCCGCCGGCGGAGTCGACGTCGTGCATGTTGAGTTGGCCGTGTGCCGTCCGGGTCGTCGTGGTTTTGTCTGTCCCAGTAGTAGTCGGCGTCGTGTACTACGTCGGAGTCACTGTCGTGGTCGCTGATGACGTCCTCAGGGTACCATCGTTTGATGGTGGCCGTGATGACGTCATCAGGGTCAGTCAGAATATGTCTCGGTCGCCGCACTAGCCTGCGCAAAGCAGCACGTAGTGCGACATTGCCCGTAATAGTCTGAGTCAGCTGTACTAAGTCATCGGCTAAGTTATCCGCCCTGCCGGGGAGCGGGATGTCGACAGGAAGGGGGTCCTGAGGTGGTGGTGGGGCGGGGACTTGGAAGTCCTGTGGTCGGGGTACGGGGGCCGGGACATAGTCCGCGGCTTCCCGTATGAGAGGGTTTGGATGGGACATCGCTTTTGTGAAGAATCCCTCTGAGAGATTCCTCACAAAAGTGTGAATGGTGGGGAGCTACCAAATTCTTTGTGTACACACAAATAATTTGGTAGAGTGGGGTTAGAATGTGCATTCGTTCGTTTGGTCTAAACCCACCTTAAGAACATATGAGTCTTTGGAACACGTTACGTCGTTCCATTCCATGGAGACGCGGGCTCGTGCTTGAGATAACTGCGTAAAAACTTCTTTAAGCTGTCATTTATTCAAGACAAAATTTGGTGATATGATAATCAAATAAAAACAAACCCTATCACCTTGACATACGGATTACATTAGATTTTTCGCCATTCATATCACATGAACATGAATTTCATGTTAAATTGTGGTTTGATTATTGTAAACTTAAAGTTGAACGTAGTATGAGGTTAGAGTTTGTGAGCTCATTTTTCTTTAATAAATTGTTCATTCCTACCTGCTTAGTGCGATGAGTAAATAAGGAAGTTTGTTACTATTGGTTTGTTGGTAGTTGAGTAGTGTGCTGACTTCTGAGTTGATAATACATATCTGAAAATGTCCAGCAACCAAAAACCTGTGGAATCTTCAATAAAAAACAAGTTTATAGCACTATTTACGAAAATTGATGAACCCAACTTTGTTATAGATAACTATTACTCTGATAATTTGATAAATAAAATAGTGGAAACCAGAAAAGGTAAATACATAGTTATCTTCAAGCACTTCATCATGTTTCCAGTGTTACCTATATTATGTATAACTCTAATTCTGCCTATTTATTTAAACTTTGTTGCACAATGCAAGAAAGTACACCTAAAGTTCCTATTATGTTCTTGCAAATACAGATTCAGATTCTTTATTGCATTTCCAACACTCACATTTTACAACATTCACATTGTAAAAGATTTTGTTACTAGTCTAGTTCTTAACTATATTATATCTATCCCTCACTGAAATTATGGTTATAGTTTTATTTGACAACCACTTTAGCTTAGTTGGTAGTGACCCTGCCTATGAAGCAGGAGGTCCTGGGTTCGAATCCCGGTAAGGGCATTTATTTGTGTGATGAGCGTTCCTGAGTCATGGATGTTTTCTATGTATTTAAGTATTTGTATCTATTAAATATATCATCGTCTAGTATCCATAACACAAGCCTTATTGATCTTACTATGGGGCTAGTTCGATTTGTGTAAGATTGTCCCCATAATATTTATTTATTTATATACTTTTTTTCTCTTTACAGAAAACAATTATATTTGCTGTATATCAGATTTACTCATTGAACCAATTCAAAAAATAGACAAGTACCATGTCTCCGTGCAGGTGTTCCTCATCAGACTACTGGCATTCTGTGTCAGTAAAGAATTGTACTTCACCAAAATAATGTGTAAGCAAAGTGATTCACTGAGCAAAGCATACAGTGAGCTGGGGTCTCCGACTATGATCCCGAGCCTTCAGGTGGCCTACCTAGAAGTGGCCCTGTCCCTTGTGGACCACTACACCGGCCTGTACTGGCTCCTAGACAGCGGCATGTGGAAAGAAATCTTAAGTGCTAACAATGAGTCTAAAACTGTATTTGTAACAAGACAGAAGTATAAGTTTGTATCCAAACTTATATGGAGAGTTAATGATTTGGAGGATGAAACCAATGTTAAACAAGTGCTGAATTATATACTGAAGCCACTAATTACGACAGAAATGATGGTATCAGAGTCAATAACCACTGGGGAGGAGGAGGAGACATGCAAACATGTTGAGCCTCTGCTTCACATGCTCCAGTCCATTTTGAGTGACTACGATCACCTCACCCGGTCGTCTCTTGTTGTCAATGCGTTAATTAATCACTTCAAACTGGTGACTCACATGTTCGTGTTCCTGGATAGATTCCGTAAGGACAGCTTGACATCACTCCTCGCCAAATTGATCTTTCGGTTACTCTTGGCCAAATCTATACATAACAAACCAGTGACAGAAGATGCGGTGCATACTGCTGAAGATTTTATAGAAACCAGCGTAGCCTACTTCAACACTATAAATATCTTTATTACAAGGCGCAATGTTTTATTGGTTTTGGATTACTGCTATTCATGCAACGAAATTTGGAATGGAATATGGCGTAACAAGAAGCCAAAAATGAGCTCATTTGATGGCAAAAAGGTGGATTTACAGAATAAAATGTTATTCTTGTGCCTCGTACCTGCTATTACTTTTTTAAAATCACATGATTGTAGTCAACGATTCAACCCTTGCAGTTCTGAGGAGATTAACTTTCAGGAGTACATAATGAAGCTCATCCACGCTAGCTGCGAACACACGGCTAAGACGGCCAGGCTGCTGGGCGAACTCACATTGGAAGTGGACACAGAAACTGTAGTCCTGCAGAGTGTGAAGAGACTCTCCAGTTTGAACAACTCTATGAACAACGAACAGGCTAACCTAATGTTCCAAGGGTTATTTTACGTGCTGAAGCAGTTTGTACCCCCAGAACTTCATAATGATGGTGATTCCAATTCAGATGTTCCGGAGGTTAAGTACCAGGACCAAGAAAGCCTGTTTGTGTACACATATGTTCTGGAAGCTATTTTGCTCCTGGTCAAGAACTATGATATAAATTGGCAGGAGAGTTTGGAAGTCATTTGTTTGTACAATGTTGTGTACTATATACTGAGAAAGCCAAATTTATCAAGTAAGGTAAGCTGAAACATGTTGATTTATGCAATATGACGCCACAAACATAACATCCCCATGTACTCTTTTCTAGGGTTCCGTACCAAAATGTTAAAAAAGGAACCCTTATGGTGTGACTCTGTCTGTCTGTCCGTCTGTCACAGCCAGATATCTCAGGAACTACTGCTGCTATTGATTTGAAATTTGGAATAGTATTAAAAGTCGCTAACCCGAGCCTACTGGACATTAAAAAAATCTTATACCTATTTTACTTTTTTTAAAGGGGGCCGAAATAGGAGGTCGAAAATTTAAAGTTGTGCTATTGTATCAAATGGGGTATCAAATGAAAGGGCTTAGTTTGTAGATTTCAAAACAATTTTTTTTTTCTTTATTACGTACTTATTAATTTGTGGCGTAAAACGTTCAAAAAAATACCATTCGCCCCTATTATCTTCGAAATTACTGAAGAGAAAAATCTGTAATAATTAGCAATTATTAATATCGTCCTTAATATTACAGGAAAAATAAAACGGCTTTCCTAACTTGCATAGTTTTTTAGAAATTCGCAAAAATCGCAAGACAAACTAATTTGCTCCTACTAAACTAACCGCGACATATGTCGATGTATGGGGACAAGTTTTTCAAGAGCAAAGTTAAGTTTGTCCCACCATACCAGTTTATCTTGAACTATTCACATATCTACTTACGAGTTTGTACGGTACCCTCGGTGCGCGAGTCCGACTCGATTTTTTTCTATCCAATAGGCTCGAGTAAGCGATTTTTAACACTATTCCAAATTTCAAGTCGATAGCATCAGTAGATCCGGAGATATCTTGCTGTGACAGACGGACAGACAGACAGAGTCGCACCATAAGGGTTCCTTTTTTACCATTTTGGTACGGAACCCTAACAATATCCTATCCCTCCTTCCTTCCATCAAGAAGTAGTATTTGTACTTATTTCTTCTGTGATTTCACTGCTGTTAAACTTCGCATACACTTAAAGAAATGCATGGAATAAGTAATCTCTTTTTACTTCTTTTAACACACTCAGTACCAAGAACCCGACGACTATCAGGTTCATTTTGTATGAAGATTTGTTAATCCACAAAGGAATGAACTTTGTTACAGTTCATCGTGACCGCCCTAAACGTGATAGCTGTGACAGTGAAGAAGTTCCTCCCCCCCAATCTGTCGCTGCTGATGGAGTCCAAGCCGGGCTCCGCAATACACGAGCTGGGGCGCCTTGTCTACATGCGGATGCACGACATGCACTGGGAGGTGCGCGACTCCGCACTTGAGCTGCTGCTGGTGTGCACGGAGATCTCGTACATAAGTGAGTAAAGTGCAGTCAACCGTGCACCGGGGCACACGTTTACGTGGGAGAAGTGTGCACAGGCAAGTAGGTATGGTATGACATCTTAGTCATCACATCGGATGACAACTTTTGGATTAAAGATTGCATATCGCCGACTGTAGGCTCAATTAGCGTAAGGGACATTGTTTTGTCTGTCCCTTACCCCAATTCAGCCTATGGTCGACGATATGACTCAGTTTCTGCTTGTTATCATGTAAGCAAATGCTATTTTATCACTTCTTGGAATAAGAAAATCTGGCCAAGTGCGAGTTTGATTCACACGAAGGGCTCCGTACCAGCGTCGAACAAAAATTGCCAAAAAATTACCGCCAACACGAACGGCAACCAACGGGGGGGCAGCCTCTGGAGGCCCCCGTTCGTGTTGACGGTAACTTGTGTAAGTAGTTACGGCTGCACATAACAAAAAGCACACATGTGAGTGTCACCAACTAAGTTGCCAAGCTATAGTATGGGGACCCGCTTTAATTTCATTTTATTATTTGTTGTTTTAGCGCCAATAGAAACACATTCTGTGAAAATTTCAAGTTTTTACCTATTACGGTTCAAAAGAGAATCAGCCCTGTGACAGACAGACAGACAGGTTTAAGTTATAGGGATCCGTTGGACCGTTTGGGTACGGAACCCTAAGAAGACGTCGAATACACTAATAATAATAAACGCCGGCTTCGGAGACACTCCCCAGTTAAAAAGTGTAAATTTGCATCGCGCTATCCTTCTCTCTCATGTTATGCAGGATTTGAGTGAGAGGCGAGCAGTTTTATTGTGCACATTGACTCATTGATAGTACTATCGAGGCGAGGGGCAGCCGAGTTCGGCTCAGAGTGATAACTGATAAGATATTACAGCTCTTTGATACCACCGTTTAATTTTTATATCTATAGAAATATCTATTTGTTCTGACCAGAAAGAGCACACATTATGCGATAGAAAGGGACGGTCGGCTCCGGTGCGTTCAACCCGGTGGTCGGACGTCACTTTGTATTACGCCATGTTGTAATATATTTGTAAAATAAAAGACATTTATTAAGAAACATTGATTAAAAATTACTGAAGTTATTCACCCCTGCCCTGTGGCAACCAAAATCGCATATTACTACCCGACTTCAAAAAAGAAGGCGGCTATCAGTTCGTGGGAATCTTTTTTATGTACAGTCGCCATCAGATATATCTGAGCTGTCAGTGTACTCATAAATATCTGAACACGGCTCTAATGCTATGAAAATAGAGCCGTGTTCAGATATTTATGAGTACACTGACAGCTCAGATATATCTGATGGCGACTGTACATACGTTCCCCGGTTACTCAAATATGGCTGGATTGATTTGGATTTGTTTTTCCTTGAAGTCCTAGTCCGTCCCATAGTAACCTTGTAACCAAGTCCGATCTTGGAGAAACCGAGGGAGCTCTTTAATTGTGACACCCACACGTATGGCGATTTGGGTGTTTTTTGTTTGTAACTCGTGCATTTATTGTACAGTCGCCATCAGATATATCTGAGCTGTCAGTGTACTCATAAATATCTGAACACGGCTCTATTTTCATAGCATTAGTACACTGACAGCTCAGATATATCTGATGTCGACTGTAGAAACGAACCTGTTTAAAGTTGGTTATTTTAAAATGTTTCATGTTGTATTCTTAATTTTGTCTAAAAGAAATACAAAGATGTATGTGAAGTCCCCAATCCATTCACTCACGTCTATGAGAGTAGGCCTGTACCCAGCAGGACGTATATACGACTGATGACGAATTTTGTATTAATTTATGAGTCAATCCCCTTTGTTACAGAGTTCCCGCCGTTCCAGAAGCAGATAATCAGTAACGAGTTGATCGTGGTGGCGACGGCTGTGGCGCTCCACGACCACGAGTTCTACACGCGGGCGTCGGCGCTGCGCTGCCTCGGCGCCGCCACCAAGGTCGCCGCCGTCTGGGAGCACCTCAAGCTCAAACACCCCGACATACAGGTACAAATACAAATATTTATTGATAACACCAAAGTTACAGGAGTGGCCCGATGTGCGAAGGCTCTAAAAACAGACAAGTAGTCAAACTTCGGCCGTTTAGGAACAGATAGTGCGATCCATTCTTACGCATTCTTCACAGCGCGCACTATAATATCTACATGCCGTTTTCAGGATTCCCTGCTGAGCATCCTACGTGACAACCAAGAGGGCATCGTACGCAAGGAGGCCTGCAACGTGCTCTGCGAACTCTACCTCAACGTCAAACTCGCGCCCGCCTTCAAGCAGAAACTCTACGAACAGATGGTCGTCGCAGCTACCGGCGACTTCCACTGGGAGGTGCAACTCGCCGCCCTCAAGTTCTGGAAAATAGTCATCAACGCCTGCCTCGGCGAACAGGGCATGCTCGATGGAACATTCCCGCCCGTCACCTTCTCCAAGGAATCCCGCAAGATAGTCACCCTCAACAAAGCCGAGATACAGAAACGCCTCCTCAAAATCTTGGACGAACTCACCGCCATCGGCTGCCTCACCGTTCTGACTAAACTCCTACACGAAGACACTGAACCGGAAATAATGGACGCCAACTTATCCATCGCCCTAAATCTCCTGGACATCCTCAAACGCTACGACGTCCCGGAATGCTTGAAACCTGTTGACGGTGAGCCGCGGACGTTGCAAGAGTTCTACGAAGTCAAAACCGAGAAAATGGAGGAAGATGACGTGATCCTAGTGCCGCAAGAGTCTGAGTCCGACAACGTCATAGAGAGCATCATCAACGCAGATGACATGAACCTTCTAGCTCACATATATGAGCGAGACATGAAGTTACAGAGCGACAAGCCCGAGCTTCTGCCGAAACCGATGGTCAGGTTGTTGCACTACGTGCGCCCATATGTATTCGTCAATCACTTGATGAGTAAGGATTTCAAAGCGGTCATAGAATACAAGAAGCAGTGGAGGAACGGGATACGGAGCGTCGAGTCTTTGCTGGACGATGTGCTGGGCATTTACGAGATCGATCATGATGTCAACAATTTGGATTGTTATTGAGATTATATTTTTGTTATACGTTCTGGTATTTAGGTATATAGCATAAGAATGTCTGTTTTATAAATAAAATGTGCCGTTATCAGACAAAAAGTACCATTTACCTAGCCATAGGCTGTTATAAAGATGCAATTAAAAATTATCCCTATTGACAAACGGTGTAGTGGTACTTTCTGCCCGAAAACATGATAAATATGTTTATAAAAAACGTATTTTACTAATTCCTCTCACAATCATGTTAAGAAAAATAAGTCTCCTTACAATTTTCTTCACTAACCTATCACAATAATATGAGAATAGTAATTTGTATACTTACATTTGGTTTCAGAAAAAAACACATCACTTAGTGTCTTAAACTCGGATTTTGGGCAGATTCTCGAATCCAACATATGTGTAGGAAAGACAGGGATATGTCATACAATTTCACGATATCTCAACCTAACACACACCAGGTAACATCTGGATGTTACTGGAATACTGGTATTCAAATAGTTATTCACCACTCGTTAAATAAGATGGTTGGATGGATGGTTTTGGGGCTAGACGCTAAAGCTCCAACAGTTCATCTATCAAAGTCCCCAGATCCACCTTCCCCGAGTTCCACCTCTTGGCGGCTTCTCTGTACGCCACCAGAAAGGTGCTCGGATCAACCACCTCCACCGGACCCGCGCAATCAGTACGCGAAATCTCCAAGCCGAAACACTCGAAAATCTCCGAGATCAGGTCACTATGGTTGCAGCCGGGAGACAGGGAGAGACCGGACTCTACCTTGACGTGGTCCCTCTGCGGAGGCACTTCCACGCTAGCGTCACCGCTGTACTTATAGTAATCCAACACTTGAGTGACCTTACTGCTTATCTTGTGAGCTTTCTCGATAACCTCCCTATTGTTACGCGGCTCCATGCATTTGAGTAGCACCGCGAGACAGCCAGTCGTCGACATGTGGCCCAGGAAAGTCTCGAGTTGTTTGTGTATTTCTTTGTCGTTGAGGACTATTATTTTTCTTTTCTCCTTGCAGAAGGTGACGGATGGGAAGGTGCCGTCGATCATGCCGCGGTCGGAGAACAGTTTCTCGGTGACTTGCTCCCAGTAGTTGAGGGCGGCGACTCGTACGGGCCAGTGCGCGTCCTCCGTGGCCGCGCGGGCCATGGCTCTGGAGACGTGGCAGGTGAAGGCGTCTGTCACGCGGTGGTTCATGTACACGTGGCTCAGCACGCTGGCCGCCTCCTTGCGCACCTCGCCCTCTGGATTATACTGCAGTATAATAAACAACTGCTCCTGGAAAGGTACAATGCAATAGTACATTACACAACTAGGGTGGTAATACAAACAAAGGCCGAGATCGCAGATGTTTGCGGCCCGAGCCGCAGGCGAGGGACGTAAATATGCGATCGAGGGCTTTCTTTATTACCTCCCGTGTTGTGTACAGCATTTTATGGCGAGGTGTGGCATAAATTTACTTTTCGTCACACCTGGCCATAAAGTGGCAATAACCGCCAGCTACGCGTGCGGAAAATCCCACTTCATGGCCTGGGGGAGACGTAAAATTTTGTACTTTCCGCGGGCGGTAATAAAGAAAGCCTTAGATCGCATATTTATCGCCCTTGCCTTCGGCTCGGGCGTCAAATACCAGCGATCGTAGACATTCTTTGTTTTACCGTCCTAGGTAAGTAATGCACTATTATTGCATACCAGAAAAACATATTGCATAGAGGTACATCTAACATTTGGAGACGGAGAATACCTACCTACAGATAAGTATTCCTAACGGCACAAGTCATTGTTTTTGTCTTGTCGACTCGTAATCTGCCTGCGATTATCGTTATCTTTGGCGTTTTATCGTTACAACAAATAAGGCGGTAATCTGTAGGGATGTTATTGCTATGAAAGTAAATTACCTCAACGAACTAAGTGCATATACTTAGTATTATTTCGCTCGTTTACTTAAGCAGCAGGACTGTGGGTACCATTCGGGCGTCCGAGGAGGATCTAACTATTGATGTGGTAACAGGATAACTCCCTTAGGTCGTAGCAGAGATTCTTCGTTCTTATCCTATTAGCAACCCACAAAGCAACCCCTACAGCATATATTTAACCGTGTAGTTTCCACTTACAATTATTATACCTACCTACTACTTCATGTATGGTTGTGAAACTGGACACTAATACTCAAAGACGAATCCTGGGGCCTACCAAAACAGATGATGGCACAAGGAGGATTCGGAGAAATGCCGAGATTTAGAAGTTGGCGGCCCAATCTAATATGTATTATCAGAGTACAATAGACTTCACTGGCTAGGTCACCTGCTGAAAATCAAGAAGGATCGTACAACCAAAAGATCATACTTGGGACGATTAAGAGGCTGGTTGGCCGTCTCAGGTTTCGCTTAGAAGACGCGGCCAATCTGAAAACTCGCGTGAGACTGCGCAGAATCGGGTCAAGATACTTTTTGGGTCAAAATATTTAGACAGTGAGGCTGTGACCGGCAGTACCTAACCGTTCTTCGATTGATGATAAAGGCAATGATAAGTTGTGGAAATGTGCGAGCAACTTCAGCCCCAGATCCTAGCACAGGGCGGCGCCTAGGCAGCACAGACAGAGACCTCCATGCTTGCCTCGCGCGTTCGTTGCAAATCAGCCGATTGGTGTGATGTCTATTAACTGCCTATCGTAAATGAGGTTCGTTTCAGGACTTTGTAAGGATAATGAATAAATCCTGCCACCTAACCGGTTTTTGCAATAGGAATTCTCTTTCCTAACACATAACCGGCTCACGACGTTGGTTTTATAAATAAGGAAAGAAAACTTCCTGTTATAAAACCCATTTTTTTAGTATTAGGAATTAAGTATCTGTCCTCTCCCAGTGCTGGTTATATACGGGGAGCAAGGGGTGCTAGTACTCACATATAGGTTGTGGTAGTGAGCGAGCAACTCCAGCCACAGATCCTCGCACTTGGAGGCGGCGGTGAGGCAGCGCAGCGCGAGCGCCCGCGCGCGCGCCTCGCCCCGCGCGTCCGGCGTGCGCGCCGCGCTACCCAGCGCGCACCGCGCCGCCTCCACCACCAGCGCGTTGCTCGATATCACGTTGCGCAGCGGGATAAATTCTGGAATTGAGAACAACCGTAGTCAGCGAATATAGCTAACAGTTCCCCAGCCGCAGGATTTACGCTAGCGCATAGCAGATATTGCCAGGGGCGGCAAAACTCAGAGCTGGGGAGGCTTGGGGCTCCCGACTGGAGCCTGTAGCATTTGCTACATAGTTAATCCTACACTGATGGGTCGGCCCTTTTTACGGTGATAAGGGCGGCAGTAAGGGCAAAATCCGGCCCAGACTTCTCCTATGCGCTGAACTGTCCCAGCCATATCAAAGTAACAAAAAGCACCTACGCCAGAGAAACAAGAACTACTGTAAGAAGAAGAACTGATGTAGAATTGTTCGACGTGTTACTTACATCGCCACGACTATACTCTGTTAAGAGTATCCGAAACACGTTCTAGGGATGTCCGGCCGACCTGCCTAAACTCCTAAAGTAAAGTCGCATCCAATAATTGATATGAAGTTATTACCCTCACGCAGCGACCGGCAGGTACTCACTGACGTACGCCACCTCCGTGAAACGGAGCAGCAGCTGCAGCGCAGCCACTCGCAGCTCCAGCTCCGACCGCACCAGCAGCGCCCGCGCCGCGCCCGCCACCTCGCGCAGCGACCCGCCGCCGCGCGACTCCATGAGCAGAGACAGTTCTGGAGACAGCAGCTTGCGCACGCTCAGCGTGATCAGCTCCACTGCTTGCACCAGATGCTGCGGAAACATCATTCTCACTCAAATCGCTGGGCAACTCTTAATATCCCCTAAACCGCTACAGTCGTTCACTTAAGGATGTCATATGTGATACACGCTCAGGGTCGGACTGGTACCTAATATTGAATCAATTTGGTATTTATCATCCAAGCCCTAACCTGTACTGTACAATACCCCACCCCATAGTACCTATGCCATTACAAAATCGTACATTAAACTTTTCTGCAACTCGACGACTAACGATTCCTTAGGCGCGTGAACAGCGTCATCTCTCGCACAATAGGGAATATGCATGAATTTTTTTTAACAGATTTCTTAACAAAATATGTAAATACTGTAAAAAAGATGACATACAGTCAAAATAAAATTGAAATCGACCGAGAATTACGGAAGATATAAACATTTTAAAGCACTAATCAGACAGCGATTAGAGAGAGAGATCCGATATGGACTATGACGTCATAGTACGCGGCCGCCATACAATCTCCATACTATATTCTGTTTTGCGAGAAAGAGATAAATCTTTGTTGTGTTATATCTTGGTTATTTTTATAGTTATTCGAAAAATATTTTTTTCCTACTGTTTGTTATATGAATGAGCTTTTATTAAAGTTAATAAAAAATATCATGCATATTCCCTATTTGCGAACGCGGGTACTTTCTAGTTCGCCATAGTAACGCCACCCTCGGGCGCAATCCAACACACTTGCCATTGCGTTTGTGTGATCATCATCGCAAATAGGTCTGGCAAAGGGAGGTCTAGGATCGATCATAATATAACGGCGAGTTAGTGATTCCTGCAAGCTCGCACAATCAAGTTAACAGTGGCGTGGCGTCAAATATATTCTTACTAAAGCCGGAGCAGATTTGGATTACTTGTTCTTCAGGAGTTGTAGGTACTCCGATCATATGCTTAAAATAGGCAAACCGGTAGGAATCGGGTTCTATAGACGCCACGCCACTGCAAGTTAATCACCTCTGGTTCACGTGCTGATACTAACCAGGGTGGCATTTGGGGAGAATTGGCAAACGTATACAGATAAATTGTACATGAAAACAATGAATAAACAAATAAACCAGGCGTGAAGTAACCTTTGATCGCCCCAGCCGAACTGCGGATTCTAATAGCCGTGTAGGTAAGTAAATATCACCGACGGCGGTGCGAAAACAGAGAGCGGCTGGAGCGATCAAAAAGTTCCCGCCCCGGCGTCCTCACCTTCATCGGCAGAATGTTCTGCTTTATCAGATTCATGAGCGCTGCCTGCAGGTCTATTATTTCCAGGCTCTCGTACCAGTAAATCTCGTGCTCGTCCAGCAACATGGTGATGCCGTCCAGGATGCACGCCAGGTAGTGCTCGTCCGCGGGCGTGCGCAGCGGGTTGTGCGCAAGCACCAGCGCGCCCGCGCCCTCCGACAGCACGTACTCGCTCAGCGCGTAATACAGCGCCTGAAACACTACACACGCCTGCGGCCGACTCAACAGCCCCCGCAGTCCCAGCACCTCCTGCACCGCGCAAGCGCACGCCGCCACCATACTACTGTCCTCCGATTCCAATATCAGATCCCTCAAATCGTAAGCTAACTTTACACCATCTTGCGAGATAGTCTCCGCCAAGTCGTTGTGGAACACCTCGTTGGCGTCCTGCAGCGAGGGATCGCTGACGACTCTCTTAGACTTGTGCTGCACGAACACGGGCACCATCACCAGGAGCAGGAACTGACTTTGGAACAGGTATCTCTTGCCGAATTTCTCGAAAGCTATCGGCGGTCCGATCTGGTCGACCCTGTGCCAGAACGCGTGGCAGTGGCTGAGGAATTTTAAGATGGTCTCGTACGATCGCTTCTGGATCACGGTGGCCACGATCTTGTTGCAGGCGGTGTAGAGCTGCAAGTTGACGTGACCCTCGGACTCGGTGTCGAGGAGGACGGCCTGTCGACTCATCGCGTAGCAGTAGCGCAACGCCAGCTCGGCCAGCAGTTGCGCCAGTGCCGGCTCCCGCGTCGCCTCCAGCGCCGCCCTTACCTTCTCTATCGGAAACGCGACCGACAATATCGACACCACGTTATTAGGCACCACCAAATGTTCCACTTCACCTAATATGTGTACTAATGCGTGTAGAGACGACACGACCGTCTTGGAACTGGCCCCCTGGCTGTCCGATTCCAGACCCTCCATTAACGGATTCACGATGACCTGTAAGATTTCAAGTAACGCATCTTCCTCTTCGTATTCGTTCAGTTTCCAAATTAATTTCGTTGAAAATTCGTAAATGCGCGCCATGACCGCGGGAGGTTTCGGGCGTAGGTCAGTAACGTAGGGGTTTAAAACCCTGTCGTAGATCTTGCTCTCGAAGGCATATTTGACACCGAAGTAGTGCGCGGTGAGGCCCATGAGCTGCCGCACGCAGGCGTGCACTAGCGCGTCGGGCACGCCGTTCATGCCCCGGGACTTGTCTATGAGCAGCTGGAAGCCTTGCATCTGCACGAACCGGTTGAAGTGCACCTCATTGTGCAGCACTACGTTCACCAGCTTCGTGATGAATATCCTGACGGAGATGGATGCGTGCTCATCATTTTTTAACGCGGAAATAAGTAGGTCCGCAAAGAACGGGGTTTCGAGAATCTTGACAACGCCTGAAATAAATCAGAAAGCAATGGTTAACATAGGTTGCCATTTCTATTTCCATACTCGATGACTCGCCAAGTCGAGCGCGAAGCAAACACTGCCGTACCATCCTTTACTGGAACCATTTCGCCGCACTTTCAGGCCCCTATTTGAGAACCCCTGGATAAGACCAGAACGCAGAAATTTATTAATCCAGTAAGCTATAAACACATACTTAAAATCCAAAATTTCAAGTCTGTAGTTCATTTAGTTCCGAAGTTAAGCGAAAGCAAAGTTTCGCATTTAGGACACTCACTCATGATCATCAGAATAGAACTAGTACTTCCCATAAACTCAGAGAGCTGAAATTTGGTACAGAGTTAAGGTTTAATGGCCACATAAAGGGAAAACTATAAAGACTAGGATAATCGAAGATCTGGAGTACCTGGTGACCCTGAGTAGAAAACACAAGAGCCCAACCAAAAATAAAAATAAAAAAACTGTGTCAAATAAGAAAATCTAATAAAATAAATCAATATGCCCACGTTTCTACAAAAAGAAGTGAAATCCCACCAAAAACATTCTGTAAAAAACTAGCCAAGTCTCGATGGAGCTGTTTGTTTATCTCTAAAAAGTAATGAAATCTAGACAAAGTCGTGCCAAGTCCAAGGTTCCTTACTGCGATTTCTTTATTATTATAGTTAATGTTGTGTGACTTGGCCGTTGAACATTCTTTATACGTTAGTGGGTACAAGTCAATTTTGTTTACACGTAATGTTATATCTGTTGTACCTAACTACCTATGTTTGTTAAGCGAGATAATAGCCCATACTGCACGTCTAGCATATCTGGCCGCGACTTCGTTTCTCGCGCGACAGAGCATCACCTGTCACTGTCACACCATATTGAGTGGAAAGAGATCGGTAGCATTTGTCGCGCGAGAAAGAGTCGCGTGTCACAGTTGTGCTAGAGGTACTGGTATTGGTAATTGGACGCTAGTGTCTCATTTTAGGCTGTTGTTGATTGTGCCCACTAACGTATAATTTAATTACGTAAACGCAAATGGACTTGTACCCACTAACGTATAAAGAATTTTCAACGGCCAAGTCACACAACATTAACTATAATAATAAAGAAATCGCAGTAAGGAACCTTGGACTTGGCACGATTTTGTCTAGATTTCATTACTTTTTAGAGATAAACAAGCAGCTCCATCGAGACTTGGCTAGTTTTTTACAGAATGTTTTTGGTGGGATTTAATTTACAATATTCCGTGACATAAATCTATAAACTGTTGATTCATTTTATACAACTAAATAACAAACAAGCATGCGGTCTACCTGATGACAGGCAGAAACTGCATGCATATTTAAAACAACGTAGCCTTTAATAGTAAGTACATTACACAACTAGGGTGGTAATACAATTTAGGAGTGGGTGACCTCTCGCTGCCCAGCATCGTGGCGACCATGCTGGACAGCGAGAGGTCCTGGGAGGCGGTGGCCTCCTTTTGCGACACGGTGATCTCGCAGAAGGAGGCCATGGAGCGGGAGCGCGAAGATAGGCGACAGGCGCTCCCGCTCCGGCGTAGACGGAGGGGGAGGAGGCGAGCGCAATATCTCGCTCGCCTCAACCCCTAGTGGAGTGTGGGTGAGGGGCCCACAAATAGACTCCACCCGTCTGGGGGAGGGATCGTGGCGGTTTCCGATCCTTCCCTCCATTGGCGCGGGAGCCCTGGCGTCGTCAAAGCCAGGGCAGCCGGGGGGCACGCATGGTAGAAATCCTTGAACCCCATAGTGCCCCCAAAACGGCAGTGCGGAGAAACGCCGGTGGGTTTTTAGTGGGTATGCTCCTCCCCCCCTCTGATTAGCAGAGGGTGAGCGAGAGGAGTGAGCCCCACATAACCCCCCCAACCAACATCGGGCCTCCCTAGGCCCCGGGGGGGTATGCGTAATGCATTTTCCCACCGTCAAAAAAAAAAAAAAAAAAGGGTGGTAATACAAAGAAAGGCCGCGATCGCAGATGTTTGCGGCCCGAGCTGCAAGCGAGGGACGTAAATATGCGATCGAGGGCTTTCTTTATTACCTCCCGTGTTGTGTACATAATTGTTAACAAAATTCAAGCGCTCTATTAGGTAGGTATACGAGTTAGTTTATATGTATTGAATACTTACAATCCTCAATTGACGTGCGTGATGTTTGTTTATATTTACGTATTGCTATTTTTAAATCTAACAAAAAAAATGAATTAGCTCTTACGACTCAGGACATAAAGAATTCATTACCAGTGTCTTACTTAACCAATGTTGACTGAGGTTGTCCGGTTGGATAAAAAACATTTGATGGAGCTAGATTTACTTACAACGAAACAATTACTCTCAATTTAGACTTACCTTTATCGCGGCTGCCAGCTAAATGTTTGAGGAGGTTCTCCGAATGATATTCACTTAGCTGGAAATTGTCACTAAACAGTTTATCAAACAATGCTTTCAACTTTTTCTTATAACCACTCGCGTCCATCGTACGTCGTGATGAATCAAAATAGGTTGCTCTGTAGAACTTGTTTTATAACAGTGAGTAAGAATCCGTTTTGGTGTGAGCGGGGCGAGATACGGTGATACGATAAGTGTACCTATACCTAGTGGCGCGCGTCGCCCGACGAGACTATCACCTATAATAGGGCCAACAATTGGACACTCGCTTCTGTCGGTCTGTAAAAAAGGCGACGGACATATCTCATGAATAATATTATATCTTTTAATATCTGAAGCAACCTTATCGGCAGTAGCTACAGAAACGTCAGTCACTGCGCCGGCAGCGCCGCTTCTATTAGATAACGTGGTTGTTCTATCTGCTATCTACTAAGGCTTAATTGCGCTCTAGACGGGTTGTTCCGAAAAAAACAGGTAGGTAGTATAAGTACACCACAAGATCAAGGTCCAAGTGTAATGCTTTTTTTTAAACTTGATGGAGTTGATAGTAAAAAACATGAGTTGTACCAAGGACCTTAAAATAAATAGCCGGACGGAGCCTCGCTAACAAAGAACTGAGGCATGTCTATGTATAAGGCGGTTACCTATGTGTGCGTGCTGCTCGCAATAGGAAAAAACTAGTTGATGTGTACGTGGGGCTCGTAAGTACAAACAGCCGACTTATTAAAAATGGCTTCAGTTCTCTGTTGGCGAGACTCCGTCCGGCTATTTATTTTGAGGTCCTTCTGTTGTACTGTAAAATCATCTAAGCATCTTTCTACTGGAAATACTGATTTGATGAATTTATAATACTCTTATAGGCAAATTTCGACTTAATCTCAAAGAGGCTAAATCGAAAATTGAAATACCCTTTCATTCTCATTCTACATAGTCATAAAAGAAAATGTAATCATGGTAAAGATGTAATGTTTGTACCTATCAATAACCTTTTTCACATTCGGGCCTCACTTATTTTATTACTCTTGCTCATGAATTTATTGACTTCATACTATTTTCAATTATAGTAAATAAGGGATCATTTCACATTGCTATAAGAAAATACAATAATAAATTTAACTAATAAATATTGTGGGGACAATCTTACACAAATCATCCTAGTTCCAAACTAAGCAATGCTTGTATTACGGTCACTAGATGATGAAAAAATAGAAGTTAAAATGAGAAAATTCAAATGCTTAATAAAAACGTTTATAAAGCATAGATTTCCATACTTAATTCTTTTTCTCTACTTAGTCAAGTGCTAACCGAAGGGTTAAGTAGGAAACATTCACAGTGGATTATTATTGCAGTTGGATTTTGTCTGTAATGCAGTGTTATATTATGCCACACCTGGCCATAAAGTGGCTTTTACCGCACGCAACGCGTACGAAAAAAACAGCTTTCTGGCCAAGTGTAGATGTACACAACACGGGAGATAATAAAGAATGTATTTCTTTGTTTTACGACCCTATTTGTGTAATGTACTATTTTGTCATAACTAAATAAAATTAAATCTTTTGAAAAATGACATGGTCCATAACAAATACTACATTTTATTGTTCTAATAATATAATATAATTACAAACTAAACATAACACTAATGACTAATCTAATCAATTTCTATGATGGCTCCAACTTTGGTTAGTGCTTCCTTCAGCTTTTCCGCCTCATCCTTGGAGATATCTGCCTTGACCACTGTGGGGACACTCTCCACAAACTTCTTGGCCTGTACCAAGTTGAATCCTTCTAGAAGATTCTTCACTTCTTTGATTAGAGCTACTTTTTGTTTGTCATCGAATTTTGTCATTTTAACCTGTAAGACAATGTAAAGACATTTATAAATAACATATTCTAAATTAGTTAGGTACATGTTTATTAGAGAACTGCCATCCGATATCTAAAACTAGACTAACCTCTATACAACTCCAAAGAGGTAAGTCTAGTTTTAGTCATAGGACAGCAGAGAATTTTTATTGATACACATTACAAATGCCAAGTCAATTTGTATGTATTTGTTTTAAGTAAAGACAAACTCCATTACTATGTTCCATAGACTCGGATAGCCATGGTTTGTGTCAACACCTAATATTAAATTATTTAAGCTGTCCTGCTACTTAGTGAGGCAAAGGTAAAACTATTCCCGCACTGATCTGTGTCCATGGTTCAAAGATATTAATAACAGTTTACCGAATAATTAGATCGTGAAGTCAATGAGATTTGCCGCCAGAAGTTACTCACTGTGAAACTGGTTTTCACTGCCTTTGGTGCAGCTTCCTCCTCGTCCGCGGCGGGCGCCATTGCGAACCCGCCGACAGGCATCACAGGCGCATCGGGCAGGTTCAACCGCCGCTTCAGCACCTGACTTAGTTCCGATACCTCGAGAAGGTTCAGTGTCGTAATCTCCGCAACCAACTTCTCAATTTTGGGCGACGCCGGCTTGTCGACGCCTTCGGGCACCGGAATGGACAAAGGCGCCGCAGCTTGCACAACCTCTTGATGCAATACTGACCTAAAGGAAACATTAAATCATTATTTCTCTTTACTTTTCGTACAATATCGGGTTAACATAACCTATAAATGGTTCTAATTACCATCTCGAAATTGAACGCAGCTGGCGCAAGGGGAGGTTTTTAACAATTCTGATGCCGTTCATAATGTCCGCTAAGAATTTCTTATTTATAATAAATTAAAATTAATGCCCTTTTCCGTAGCTTCGTTTAGCTATTTTCAGGCTCGCGTGACAGTTGTGAGTTGACAGCTCGTGTAGGGTTGTCAAGTTCAGTATTGCCTTGCCTTTTGTAGGGTTACGTATTTCTACTTCTTATCGAAAATCGATAAACAATACATAGGGACCTAATTCGATTCAACAGTCTTTGAATTGAATTTTATCGTATTTAAACGGTTGAACGCACTAGTGGAATTGTCTTGTCTATGGCTTTTTTATTTTAAATTTTAATCTCAAAATACCTAGTTGACATACGATTTAAAACGCTCTCAAAACGCTAATTACACTCTAAGGAACAAATTTAAAGAATGACTCAAACGCATTTACAAATCAAAACAAAATATGGCGGACGACGACGAGATTGACGTTTTAGGAGATTTTTCATTTAATTCTTGTTTGGCACAAAATAATCAGGGAATGTAAGTTTTTATCCATGCATCCTAAAGTAGCATTATTCAACTAACTGGAACAATATACCTTTTTAATGGAACATTCTCTAAATGCAGTTATCATTACATTGGGCGATTTGTTGACATCAATTATTACGTATCAAAATATTTTTGTTGGACTTGTTACATAAAAGTTTTGTTTACTTTTAATACGAATTTAGTTGAAAATCCTATTTACGTATAGTCAAATTGATCTTCAAAAATCGATATTTACTTAAACATATATATTATTCTAAAATAACAAGTGGCCTAATTTCATGAGTATATAACTATAGTGAACGTGAATGAGTAAATGATCATGGGCATGTATTTCTTCAGCCCCTCGTGCTCCAGCCGCGAAGATACGGTGCACCCGCAGTGGCTGCTGGATTCCACAGCGACCAATTGGTATGATACTGGAAGGGAAAAGAGGCAAGTACCTAGTTATTTTTTTGGTACTAGAAAAAAAGGCTAAATGTATTACGAAAGCGAAATTGCTTACAAGAAATCAATAAATCATGATTCAAAAAGTATTATAAGATTGGAAAAGTAATATATATTGGTTACAGAGCTAAACTTGGGCCTTCTAGGAAATTGTCAGGGAACAGTGCCATGCTTAAATACCAGCGCGTGAGGCACTCATCATGGAACCAAGCAGAGAGAGAATTACTTGCTAGGGAAATGGTAAATACAACATTTATTTGTCACAGAATATTAATTAATGGATGTATTCATATTTTTGCACTCAGATATCACAACTATATTTTAAGAGATAAAGAATGGAATAACATTTAACATCCCAACATTACACATTTTAAAACAAGAAACAAAGTAACGCAACAGATGTTAAATAGGACCCCATTCACACTTCACTTTTGTTTCTAATTGTTTTAATTTGTTACAGGCTAAATATGGAAGGAACTTTCATAAGATATCCCAAACACTAAAAACAAAATCGGTAGCTGAAATACAAGCTTTAATAGAGGCAGAGTATGGGGTGAACTTGGACACCTCTCCTGTAGGGCTGGTGAAGAATGAAGAGCAGGATGACATCCCCAACGTGGTACAAGAGGAAATTGTTACTGATGACTCTATCAGCAATGTCATAAACTTGGTTACCACTGCCTCCCCGACTATTACAGTACGTAAACCACATGCAGTTATGAAGAAAAACTATAACATTAGTCCTAAAAGTCTTCTCAAACCTGATGTCATACTAAAACCTGATCTCATAGTTAATCCTTCTGAAATATTTTATGAGGATGAGCTAGTAATAGGATCCACGGAGTCTGTAGGTTCCGATCTAGATTCCATGGGTACTATGAAAAAGGATATAGCTAAAAAATATAAGGAAAAAGTGAAGGCTGTGAAAAAAATTGGAAATCACCGCAGGAAAGTGTCAAGGAACTTTGATAAAGGTAGAGCTAGAACTAGCAGTAAGGAATTGTTGAAGTCTCCCCAGGAGAGGCGGAGGAAAGATTCTGGGATGTCCGAGGAGACTACCAAGAGCCCTAAGTTGCAGATTGTGCTGGGCTCGGGACAGGCTTTACCTGTGTCAGAGGGGGAACAAGTGGTGAGTTGATAACAAAGCTAAGTAAATTCTTAGTTTCTAACAATTCTGAAATCGTCAAAGCTAACATTGAATACTTAATAATTTACAATAAACAGTTATATTAATGAATTTTTTATTGTAGATTAAAATAGAGAAAAAGAAAGACTCTGACTCAGACAGTGACATAGAAGTAGATATAGACAGTGATACTGAGGCGCCCAAGAAGAGAGAAGATTTTAAAACTGAAACTGCCAGCAAAACACTTGAAGAGGAAGAACCTATAGCAGTGCCATTGTCAAACTTTGGGCTCCTGCCAAAGAGGCAGAAGAAATTGAACCTGGTAATGCCTCACTTCTGTTGTTTTTATATTCTGGTCATTTGACAAACTGTTCTGTGTGAATTGCGATTTTACATGATTATTTTAGACTTTTTTAGTATGCTTAACACAACAAGATTTTTATAGACAGACGGCTATAGATTCTACTCTATTGTTAGGCTCTGCTAGTGTAATGAGAATCTGGTATTTTGTAAAACCTAGAATTTAGGGAGGCAGGCAGAAAATGTAAAGCAGGAGTTGATGTCTCCTTGCACAGGAAAGCAGCTCGTAGAGAGGAATGGCGACGACCATCACATCGAATAACGATCACTTTGTTAGAGTGATACCGGCAAAGAAGACAAGGGAGAATTTAGAGCGTTGTTTTGATTGTATCAGGTGTACTTCACTTGATTTTGGTCTTCCGCGCGGCGGGCGTAGCCGATGTGCACGTCGGCAGACGAAACGTCACAGTGGCACAATAAATTATCCTGACAGTACGCAAACGGCGTTGATGCTGGCCGACGCCGCCACCGAGAACTGTGCGAATTATCAATAATGTATTTTAAATATAGGTACATATAACGTATTGGTTTTCAAACTCATTTGATTAAGAAAATCAGTGAATGCTGTCAACTTATATTGAATTGTTGTGATACCTTAGTTTGTTTGTGTATAAACAAAGTGCTAAATTATTTGGGTTCATTATTAGACCATTAAATTATTAGACCATGGATGCTTTAACACGAAGTCTTCACAAATTAATATAATCTTCGGCGTCGGCCAATATCAAAGGACGTACGAGTAGTAGGGAAACGAACTGTGCTGCGTGAAATTTACCGTGCTGTGGCTGTGGCTGAGAGCTTGGCGGGCCCGTCGAACGACTCTATTGTTATCGTCGAGCGTGGGAATTCTTGTTTTTTTGTATGTAAGCGCGCGAGACTGAAATATCTGATTATATTCTCTAATCTGTTATTGTATGCACAAAGTATACAACAGACAAGTATGTAGTCGCTCTTCGGCCGTTTACGAGCACGCGATACCTATTCAAGAACGACGCGCAGACGCTGCGATTCGTACAGGAGCATTCTTACGCTTTCCTAAAACTTTGCTTGTAGTGCGTTCGTTCACGGTGCGCACACATACAAGCCGCGCGATGTACCTTTGGTAGAAAGAAAAATTACGGCTATTATACTGTGGTACGGAGGGGTGTGCAGTGGCTATATCTGGATGTGTCTGCAGGAGGGCGGCGGGGGGTACACGATCGCGCATACGGCGGCGGGCGACGTGGTGCGGCGCGTGGCGGAGCCCCGTCTCACGCGCCCGCTCCGCGCGCCGCGCCCGCGCCCCGTGCACCTCATGCACTGTCGGCTCTACAACGCGGAACGCCCGGTGAGTCTGCCGAGTAAAGTCAACAGGGTTTATTTTTTGAGGGTCTGGGGATTTTAGACAATTTTTAATAATTCGCCGTATTTTATTTCAATACATAACTTTTGTAAAATAAAACTCAAACATTGAATCTACAACAATAATCAATTCATGAGATACTTACTATAAAAAAATTAAAATGCTACACATGTGCTATAATATTTGAGGAGTTCCCTCAATTCCTCATCAATCTCATCAAAATTGGAATTTCAAAAATTGGGACCAATAAGGAACGGACCCCTTTCAATAAAAAAAGGTACACAAACGATTGAGTATTAGGTAACAAACATAAAATATAGACTATACGCTTTACGCCGGATGATGATCCCTATGGCATGTCTTTTTCGCCACTTGTGTTCGTACACCTAAGTCCGAAAATAAAAGTGAACACTTATTAGTTCCATATTATTATTACTTAAGGGCCAATATTCAGCGTTTTAACGGCGTTTTATTTTCGTCATTCTTGTCTCAGTATATATTGTTCAAATAAACGATGCCTAGAGTTAACTTTTTATGAAACCGAAAAACAATCCCTAGTTTAAGTCTGGTTTTATCAAAATTGTCACGATTTGTCCTTTCGGTATAGTAAATAATCGTCGGAGAACAATGATTGTCAAACCGCGCGGTCAAAACGCTCGGAGAATCGCCCTTAAATGCAATATTTCTACACACATCTATGTGAAGAATAATGTCTACATCTACAAACATTAAAAAGTGATAGAGTCTCCATTACAATAGTATGGAGAAAGAACTGTCATAAGGATCATCATACAGCGTGAGGCGTGTAAAGAACGTCCTCTTTGTGAAGTCGGTTAAAGATGATCAACATTGTCGTGTCGCGCAGGCGCCGTACGCGGTACGACTAGCGGTGTCGGCGCTGGTGCTAATGGACGCGCACGCGCACGCCTCGCGCGCCGAGGTCATGGGGCTGCTGGGGGGCCGCCTCCTGCCCGCACCCGCCCCGCACGACCCCCTCGCCCCCGACCTCCCCGACCCCCCCGTCATCGAGCTGTGTGCGTACCGCGCGGCGCGCGCCGCCGCCGGCACCACGCACTGCGACATGGACCCCGGTGAGTTACATGCATGCATGGGTCCCGGAGAATTCATAACTGACTAGTGGACACGTGATTAAGTGTGTCATAATGTCAGCGTTAAGCCACCTCCTGTGACAACATGCTGAGCGGGCTCCTTTTTCTAATTTGATACTTTCTTTTCGTTATAATGTATTTTTGTGCGAAATAAACGTCAGGTTTCATGGAGATCGGCCCAGTAGTTGATGCACGCACGCAAACAAGCAAATAAATTACCAAAAATTCCATGAGCTATCTATTTGCCTTTTATTTTTAACTAGCATTTACCCGTGGCTTCGCCCGCGTTGTTCCCGTTGCTGCCCCAAGGGAACTCTGTACCGGGATATAAAGTATGTTTCAATCCAGGACTTGGTCTACTTGCATGCAAAATTACAGCTAAATCCATTCAGTTGTTACCCCGTTATTTAGCAATAAACATCCAAACATCTTCACAAACTTTCACATTTATAATATTAGTGTGATACTCCCCACACCATATTTTTTTTGGAAAAATCTTTAATGTACGGTCGCCCTCAAAAATTGCTGAACATATTTGTATCGTGGCGTAGTACTAGTGTCCAGCTACTTTTAAGGCCGACTGTACATGTAGAAACACAGTCTTTACAATTGTGTTATATGTATAGATATACTACCTTTTGACTAAAAACAACACATATTTCGATCTATAATTATGGAATCTATTTTTAATTTCTACCTTTTTTACTCTCTTTTGGGGACTCACCTTGTGTTTATATTTTATATTTGAGTGCCGCTCATGATCGCCCTTGTGCCGCAGTGTCGCAGGCGGCGGCGGGCGCGTGGCTGCGCGCGCGCGGGCTGGAGGTGGTGGGGTGGCACCACTCGCACCCGCGCTTCGCGGCCGCGCCGTCGGCGCTCGACCTGCGCAGCCAGCAGCAGCTGCAGGCGGCGCTCGAGCCCTTCCTCGCCGTCATCACCAGCCAGCACTGGCCCGCGGGCCGCGCCGCCTCACAGTACAGGTGAGCTCTATTAATGCTGGACTCATTGTAATCCGTCGGGATTTGAATCGGTCTAAAACGTAGCTAAGCTACAATTACCGGTTTGGAACTAGACCCAAGATGGTTAATTAAGATCGAATTGATGGTTCAAAAACCATTTTCAAGCAAACTTACATACATACATATTCCACAATCGTATACGTATACATATAGTGCCCCTCTAACGACGCCTATTTATGTTTTGTAGTTTGGGTCTACTTTCATGCCGGTTACTATAATGTGTACACAGAGATAGTTGTAATAGTAGTCAACTAAAAAATCCCAGTTTTGCGCTACCAACTATAATCGCTTATACTAAAACTACCTAAACTAGCTGTGCAGGATTCGGTGGATTCTCAGGGTCCATTCAATGAAGTCGTTTATTTTTTATAATAAAATGTGTGGTTTATTTTCCGTTAAGATTTGAATACAAAATTGAGCAGTATGTGTCGTGTGTAATGGACGATTGAATAGCGAAAAGAACCGAAGATTTGTATGTAGAGTGGGGCGGTCGGAGTTGTGCGGTCCTCGACGCTAGATGTCGCTAGGAGATGCGTGAACATGCCCCCGGCCTTGGGAGCATCAGCTCCCAACAGGATCCTTCACTCGTTCTCGGCTGCCGGCTCTGGTAATAGCGGGCAGATTTTTGAAAAGGCACGTCGGATAGTGCCCGTTGCTGTGCGTATATCTGCGACACGAGATACGCCATCGTCGCCTGGGAACAGACGCGTAACGCGTCCTAACCGCCATTTGAGTGGAGGCAGGTTATCCTCTTTTATTAGGACGAGGCTGTTTAATGTAATGTCATCCTTCTTCGTCTTCCACTTCGTTCTAAGTTGTAGCTCTGCGATATATTCCTTAGCCCAGCGTTGCCAAAAGTGTTGGCGCAACAGCTCGATCCTGGCGTAGCGTGTCAGGCGGGAAGGCTGCTCATCAGTCAGGTCCTCGCTTGCAGGGCTGGTTAGCGGTCGGCCAATCAGGAAATGGGCTGGTGTAAGGGGAGAGAGATCGCTAGGGTCTGTGGACAGAGGTGACATAGGACGGGAGTTTAGGACGGCTTCGATTTGTGTTAAAACCGTACTAAACTCTTCGTAAGTCAATCGTGCGTTGCCTACAATTCGTTTAAGGTGGAATTTACACGATTTTATTCCACTTTCCCAAAATCCAGCAAAATGAGGAGAATAGGGAGGAACGAAGCTGAATTTGATGCTATCGTTGGCAGCAAAATCGACTATCTCTTGTGAATTATTTTTTAAAAATACGGATAACTCTTTTTCCGCGCCAGTAAAGTTTTTCGCATTATCCGAATAAATAATGTTGGGTTTTCCGCGTCTACTAATAAAACGTTTAAGCGCTAAAAGATAATCATCAGTGGAGAGACTCGTAACTAACTCT
Source organism: Eudemis profundana (assembly GCA_947034925.1). NCBI lineage: Eukaryota > Metazoa > Arthropoda > Insecta > Lepidoptera > Tortricidae > Eudemis > Eudemis profundana. Next base: position 17,713,568 of record OX344805.1, on the reverse strand, counting down.
AAATGTACGGCTCGTGTGACCATACATATGAATAAACAAACGTACGCCTTCATAAGTTGAGCACCCCTGCCTTTTCGATTGAGGATGTACATAGCTCCACAGTAATCGACAGCTGTACGAATAAACGGGAAACCAGGTTCAATCCGCGCAGATACAAGATTACCCATTATAGGATTAAGTACTTTACCTTTTAATCGAATGCAGGTAACGCATTGTCGAACAATTTTCCGTGCTAAGTTCCGTGCACCTAACGGCCACCAACATTCACGCATTGTTGATAATAACAGTTGCGGGCCGGCATGGAGAAGTCGCTTATGTTCGTATCTAAACAACAACACCGTGAAACTATGTTTACTACACAATAGCATCGGATGTTTTTTATTAAAATCGAAACTAGTCGAATTGCAAAGTCTACCACCGATTCTAATCACTTTAAACTTCGAACGTTCATCTAAAAACACGTTAAGACTAGATATACGATTATATTGTTTAACGTTCGTCTTAATCGATTTATTTTTAAGTAAGTTATCGTATACGTCCGGGAATGATTGTATTTGTGCGAATCTAACTAGCATCTGCCGCGATGCACCCAGCTCGTCCGCTGATAAGGAACCAGTTATGCGAAGTTGTTTACGCTCTGAGCCTATGCGTGAGTTTTGTATAAAGCGGAGTACATACGCGCCGATGCGAATTAGTTTGAGATACGATGAACATCTGTCGAAATTAAATAATTCATTGCACGGGTTGCAAACTAGACTGACAGTTGTTGATCGTAACTCAGGCAAATTATCGTAATTCGTGTTTTCGCCGGAATTATTTGAATTAAAGTTCGCGTTCGGGTCATGTAAAAATGATGGTCCGTTCCACCATAAATTACAATTTATTAAATTGTCAAGTCCGAGACCTCTCGACAATAAGTCAGCCGGGTTGTCTTCGCTATTTACGTGTAACCAAGTCGCGTCACCAGTCAGTTCATTTATTTCGGTTACTCGATTCTGAACAAACGGCTTTAGTAAATGCGGTGACATACGTATCCAACCCATGACTATTGTCGAGTCAGTCCAGAAGTATACGTTAGTGAACACTAACCTTAATGACTCTGTTATTTTCTTATAAAGTCGAGCGCCTACGAGCGCGGCACAAAGTTCAAGTCTCGGGATACTTTGTGATTTTAAAGGCGAGACTTTACTTTTTCCGCATAATAATTTCACAGAAACGGCTGACCCTTCTTCATATGACCGTATATATGCGCACGCACCGAAAGCGTGTAAAGATGCATCGGAAAAAATATGAAGTTCCGTGTGTCCTGTGTGTTCGCTCCTAACATGACGCGGAATTCGTAAATCGTTTAAGCATTTCAGTGTATTTATGAAATTATGCCATGTTAACGCGATGTCTCTCGACACAGGAGTGTCCCAATCGATTTTACTTAGCCACAGTTTCTGAAGTAATATTTTGGAAATTATTACTGCCGGAGAAAGTAAGCCTAGTGGATCGTAAATCTGTGAAATAACGGATAGCATTATTCGTTTATTTAACTGCGACAAGTTAGGCATAGGATCGATCTTTGTCGTAAAATACAATTCATCTTTCGCATTATCCCAGCCTAGTCCGAGTGTTTTGCTTTGCGTGTACTCGCCGATAAAGTGCTCTTTGGAGTTCTCCTGAGTGACGTCACAGTTGAAAGTCCATTTACGCAAAGGAAAACATCCTGACTGTAGAACTTTATACGTATTTTCACAGATGTGCAATAAGGTTTGAAAGTTGTCGTCTCCCGTAATTAAATCGTCTACGAATATATCCTCATTAATAACGCGCGCGATGACGTCATCACCACATTCCGTGGCTAACTGTCGTATACACCGCATACTCAAATATGGTGCGGACGCGGTACCGTACGTGACAGTATTAAGCTCATAAACGAGTAACGGATCTGTAGGGGTTTCTCGCCAGAGTATCATTTGCAAGGATCTCTGATCTTGTTGAATTAAAACCTGTCTAAACATTTTTGCCACATCAGCACACGCGACGTACTTATACTGGCGAAAACGTAACAGAATTGAAAAAATGTCGTTTTGGAGTGCTGGCCCCGGCAGCTGAATGTCGTTTAATGACTTATTTGAAGAACTAAGGGCGCTTCCATTATAAACGACACGGAGTTTAGAAGTACTACTTTCAGCTCTAAATACTCCGTGGTGAGGGAGAAAATAATTCGGCGCACCATATTCGTTTACACGAGTCATGTGACCCATCTCTTCATATTCACGCATGAAGTCACAATATAAACGTTTATATTCCGGTAAACGTTCAAGTTTACGTTCTAACGATAAAAAACGATTTTTCGCTAACGTATAAGAATCCCCGAGTGCATCAGCTGATTCTCTTAGCGGCATACGGACGGAAAATCTACCATCTTCTTCGCGTTTAGTCGTATTAATAAATAGCTCTTCACATTTACGCTCGTCAGCTGTGAGGATACTACCTACTCGTGGAATGTCCTCGAGTTCCCAGAACTTTCTGAGTTGAACGTCTATAGTCTGAGTAAAATTACACTGTACTTGATTATTAATGCGCAAGTTACGTGTATATACTGATCCGGAAATAAGCCAACCTAACTTCGAATTTTGTAAGTACGGCCCGGTTGATAATCGTATTCTATTTTCGTCTAATAGTTCCCAAAATTTATCCGCACCTATAAGTATGTCGATTTTGGAAGGCACGTAAAAAGTGGGATCTGCTAACTGAATGTTATCAGGAATGCGTATAAGGTCGAAATCTATGTTCGTTGACGGCAAACTGGAAGTTATGCGCGGCAAGACAAAACATTTCAAAGACGTATAATAATCGTATATTTATTTCGCATGAGTGATTCGACTGCGTGACAGATTGTCCCACACCCGAAATCTGAATAGTGGACTGTATATTTTTCGCGTTTAATCGATTACTTAAATCTTCCGTTATAAAACAATTTTCGCTGGCATTGTCTAAAAGTGCCCGTGCCGTATGGAACCGATTGTTCGCATCGGCCACTTCTATCAACGCCGTAGAAAGCAAAACATGTTGGGGAATGAACCGGGTTCCCTCCGCTCCGCCATCGCTGCACTGAGCCATAGGCGCGCGATCAGATGTTACGCAATAGGTAGACGTGTTCGGTATCGATACACTGTATGCATGTGCAGGCGCATTCGACGGGCCCACGCACACACTCTCATCGCGGCTACTCTCAATATGCAGTAAACTATTGTGTTTTTGTTGACACTGTTTGCACGGACCGAATAGGCATTCGTTTAGGGTATGTCCTTCGCGTAAACAATTAGGACATAAGGTTTTATTATGAACAAAGTTTAACCTATCCTGAATAGATAAGTTTAAAAACTTAACACACGTATAAAGCGCATGATTTTCGTTACACATTACACAACTGCGAGATCGTTTATTGTTAAAACTATTAAATGGTTTCGCTTTCGTAGAATTGGCATTCCCAGCAACACAGCTAACTACTTGCATGCTCGTAGGTTTGTTGGACGTGTAATTAGGTTTACTACTCGTTGGAGCTGACGACTTCGAATGATTTGAATTGATCATTTCTAGTGTATCAGCTCGGTTGCGGAGAAATGACAAGAGATCTTCTAATTTAAGTTTTTTAGGCTCGTTACTATTCGACTGGTTACAGATAGAACCTATGTGCGATTCCCACTTCCGTTCCGTGAGAGAATCGAGTTTGGAAACAATTAAATGAATTATTAATGTGTCCCACGAATCGGTCGGTTCATCTAACGTTTTTAATGCACGTATATTACGTAACACGGTATCTATCAGTCTTCGTATTTGAGTCGAAGATTCTTGTTTCAAAGGCGAAAGATTGAACAATGACTTTATATGATTGTGCACTAAAAGCCTAGGGTTGTGAAACCGAATTTCAAGTAAATCCCATGCTTGCGTGTAATTAGATGACGTAAATTCTAATGCACTGATTACTTGTAAGGCACTACCGCTGAGTGATGATCGCAAATAATGGAATTTCTGAATCGCATCCAGATCTGTGTGGTTATGAATCATGGTTTCGTACGAATTTTTGAATTCTAACCAACGGTCGTACGACCCATCGAAAACAGGCAATTTGATTTGGGGTAGCTTCAAATTCGACGTCGGTTTATTCACGGCATGACCACAACTCGCGTTTCCAGAAGAACCGTTACTTAACTCCACACTTTCGATTAAACAATTAGCGCTAGCCATAGTACCAAAATATAATAATTCGAGTGATTCTACGTATTCATAATTAGTACACATTTCCGAGTCAGGGGTACAAAGTTCAATTTCGTTCTCGATGACGTTAAATTTTTGAAAAACTTCTGTAGCTGCTTGCATTCGTAATTTTAACTCTGCTAAATGTAATTTTGAAGGGTTTTCTGTTTGAAAAGAATCTACATATCGTTTAAATTGCGTAAGGCGACCTTTCATGTTACCTCTTTGTTTTCGGAGGTCTGAAAGACGGTCATCCTTCCTAGGCGATCCACAAGAAACAGTCAATTTTACACCAGATTCTTTCCCTTCAGACATTTTGCGAGATTAAAGAGAAAATAGAATAACTTACGTATAAATGACGAATTAGCACGGTAGATCACAAAGCTGCCGCGTGACTCACGTATCGAGCGCACTGGAATGCACAAAATATCACGGTTTTAACACAATTCGATTAGGAGAGGAATAGACGGGATAGATAGGCCTGACCGTTCACTGCTGCAGATGCTGGCGAGGTGCTGGTGTCTTCTTCCGTTAGGGAATTCGTCTTCCTGACGAAGATGACTCTCACGTTGTATCTGTGCTCGAAGACCAAATATGTGCAGGATTCGGTGGATTCTCAGGGTCCATTCAATGAAGTCGTTTATTTTTTATAATAAAATGTGTGGTTTATTTTCCGTTAAGATTTGAATACAAAATTGAGCAGTATGTGTCGTGTGTAATGGACGATTGAATAGCGAAAAGAACCGAAGATTTGTATGTAGAGTGGGGCGGTCGGAGTTGTGCGGTCCTCGACGCTAGATGTCGCTAGGAGATGCGTGAACACTAGCTAGAAGCTAATTTAAACAGCTATGGACACCTACGGGACCTACGAGATAAAAATGTAATAATAGACGGTAAAAATACCCCCGTTTCTTTTTTTCTTATCTATTGTCAACATACATATCTTTAATAGGCTTGATGACAGTTCAAATAATAGCATCTTTTTATGAAGTGTCAAAACGCTCAGAAAGTATGCAGTTTAGTATGAAGTTCTGACTTGTGACGCCATGCTCAACATGGTGTTTTATTTTTAGTTGTTGTCATTTTAAAATCATCGGTGGCACGAGAATGAGTTTATTTGATTTTATCCGGGCAATTTAGGCAACGTAATTATAGTTCGTACCGCATAACAATAGACTCTAGAGAGACACAGAAGAAGAGATTCGAAACATTTTCTGTAAAGTTCCACTTCTTCTTCTTCGCGATGGTCGAGTGACAACACACGCTAGAGCAAACGCCTTTTCCACTGCCCCGCAGAATCACTCATATTGAATGTTACAAATAACTATTCACCAAATACTTAGGAATGACAAACTATAACAGAAACAGTATACAATTAAAAAAACATACAAATTCGATGTAACTATTTGATAGTACAATATAATAATGACAGCTCTGAGCTGTCTCGTATTATTGAGTGTTGCTTATCTCTGGCTCTTTGGGTATTTTATAAGGATACTTTGTTATTTTCAGGCAACCAAAAAGTATGGACATCATCAATTTTTTATTTTTGAGCATCTACTTTAGAAATGTCATTTATTGAAAGTCAACCTAAAACCGGCACTATAAAGAACCTTTTTTTTCTTCTGTCTATTCCTATACGGAACAGACTGTAGATGGTTGTGGTGGTTGTGAATTATTGACATAGATTTGTGAATTTCCGTAGATGTTTCCGCGTGGAAGAGGCCGGCAGCTCTGAGCCGGTGGGCTACCAGCTGCGCGTGCGGTTGAAGCCCGACGTGACGGAAGCGTCGGCGCCGGCGCTGCTGCGGGCGCTGCGGCCGCTGCTGCGCGACCGCTCCGACCCGCACCGACTTCACATGGACACGGACGTATGTCCCGTGGCCAACATCACCTACCTCGAGAAGGTCAGTCAGTCAAATACCTGAAATCAAGCAAACCGGGTCTAGATTCCTAAATCGAATTCTTTGGACGCCACGCTACTAGAGTCTGTGCGGAAAGAGAATAGGATTTAGATTTGGGGGCGCTGTAATGCTTTTCTACCGTATTTGCAAAAAAAATGCCATACTAGTTAGGTTAGTTCCGTTTTTCGCAACGCCTATTCGCTTTCCGCACAGACTCTACACAGTTTTCCCGTTACCAAAGTATAAAGACAATTAGTCCAACTTCGGCCGTTTAGGAGCGCGATACGTATTGTATCGCGCGTCTGTGTGAGTGCGATCCATACTGGAGCATTCTTACGCGAAAACTTTACTTGTCCGTTCATTCACATATAATTTTTCTCCCTACAAAAGGTACATCGCGCGGCTTGTACGTGCACGCGCCGCGAACGAACGCAATACAAGCAAAGTTTTACGAATGCATAGGAATGCTCCAGTACGGATCGCACTGTCTGCGCCTCGATCTTGAATACGTATCACGCGCTCCTAAACAGCCAGAGAGTGACTACTTGTCTGTCCTTATACGTTGGTCTAGATGTGGTGGTTGTATTTTTGTCATAGGGGGCACTGAAACTTTTTTATCATGTCTAGCCTTTTGACTAAACGGCGCCATTTAGTTAACTGCCTGGGTGAAATTTAGCCAATGCGTCAATGTATCAGTTAAGTAAGCCACATGGCTGCCCAATGCATAGACCGTTCGTTTAGTAGGGCGAAAATGGGCTTTGATTAGGGTTTTCTTTCTAAATAACTAACAACCTGACTAACAAACCTAACCTAAAAAAAGGAGTTTGTTCACTTTTTCCATGCGTCGACTAGGCGGGTTATTTAACGTTGTCGAACGAAAGTAGTTTGCCTAACCGTTTGATAGAAGGGCTAGACGGTCCCATGTTCATCCAGGCACTTAATTATACTCTGTACTTTTAGGTATTTAAAAAAAGGTAAACAAAAAAACCACGTGACTCGGGTCGTTCAGCCGGGTTAGTCTCATCTCGTCTAAAAAAGCAGCTGGTCTAAGCAGTAACTGGTCTAAAAAGCAAATGGTCTAATTAGCAACTCGTCTAAAAAACAACTGGTCTAAGTAGCAACTGGTCTAACGCACAGATAGTCTAATTAGCAAGTGGTCTAAAACGCGGTTGGTCTAAGTAGCTAGTGGTTTAAAAATCAGCTGGTCTAATTAGCAAGTGGTCTAAAAAGCAACTGGTCTAAAGGTCTTACCAGAATAAACGAACGAATGAAACATAGTCTAGTTCAGGCGCTACCCTTTTTATCTTCCGACACGACTCCTAGCGACATGTACAATTCATTCTTTCACACCTTTATGGAACATTATAACGCAATATTTACTTCTAAATCGGTCGTGGTTAGTGGTGCACCAGTTTTTAGTGAGTGGGCTACTGTGGACTTACATAAACGTAGACAGGAATTGTATGCCTTGTATGAAGAACGGCGGTTCAATACGAGTGATGAATTTAAAGAGCATGTGAAACAATATTCGAAGAAATTTAAGATAGATTGTCATTTAGCTAAGCGTAATTACTTAAGCCAGAAAATAAGAAATAGTTCTGATATTATTAAAACAACCTGGAAAGTAATTAATGTGGAGACTGGTCGATCGAAGCACTCAGTAAACGATCTTAAACTAAAAATTGATGGCAAAATTGTAGATTCCAATTTAGAAGTAGCAACAGAATTTGAAAAGTTTTTTACCGAGATACCAGTATCCACAACTAAGCATTTAAATTCATCACCTTCGGCTGCCGTTACACTGTTAAAAGATAACGCCCCAGAATGTAGTAAAGACTTTCATTTTGAACATGTTAGTACTTCAGATGTAGTAAAGGCGTTTAAATCAATTAATGTCAAAAAAACTAGTGACCTTTGGGGAGTCTCTGTCCATGCTGTTAAATCCCTAATAGAAATCATAGCGCCTGACTTGGTAGTCGTGTTTAATAACTGTGTTGATTGCGGTGAGTTTCCTGATCTAATGAAATATAGTAAAATAACACCTTTATTCAAAACAGGTAGCACTACTGACCCCACTAACTTTAGACCAATATCTGTGCTACCAACTTTTAGTAAAATTTTTGAGAAATTAGTTTTGTCCCAATTAATGAAACATTTTAATACAAATAACTTAATGCATAATAAGCAATTTGGTTTTACTCGGGGTCGCTCGACAACCGACGCTGGTGTCGAGCTAATTAAACATATTTTCGATGCCTGGGAGGAGTCATGTGATGCTTTAGGTATTTTCTGTGATTTATCCAAGGCATTTGACTGCGTATGTCATGAAACATTGATCGGGAAGCTGCACTACTATGGAGTCAGAGAATCGGCACTGAATTTATTTAAGTCATACTTACAAGGTAGAATTCAAAGGGTTGACGTGAATGGACAGCACTCACCGGGGTCATTGGTCTCGATGGGTGTACCGCAGGGATCAATATTGGGACCATTCCTGTTCCTTATTTACATAAATGACTTGCCATACCTCGTTAAGACCCACCATGATATAGTATTGTTTGCAGACGACACCTCACTTATCTTCAAAGTCAAGCGACAGCAGCAAGCTTACAATGATGTAAACAATGCTATATCTAAAGTAGTGAATTGGTTCAATGTTAACAATTTACTGTTAAATGAAAGAAAGACTAAATGTATAAACTTTGTCACGCGTAACGTAAATCGCGAGCAAGCAAGTGTCATTGTGAAGGATGAGGAATTGGAACTAGTTGATAGTACAGTCTTTCTTGGTATAACATTGGATTCTAAACTCCAGTGGGGTCCCCATATTGGTAATCTCTCGAATAGACTAAGTTCTGCAGCGTTTGCAGTCAACAAGATCCGACAATTAACAGACATAAAAACAGCTCGATTAGTATATTTTAGTTACTTCCACAGTATTATGTCGTATGGTATTCTGCTGTGGGGCAGTGCTAGTGCTTCAGAGCTTAATACTATATTTGTTCTGCAGAAGAGGGCTATTCGAGCGATATATAAGATGAATTATCGAGACTCACTTAGAGATAAGTTTAAGGAAATTAATGTAATGACATTGCATTGTCAATACATCTATGAGAATATTATGTATGTACATAAAAATATCATGAATTTTAAGAAGAACTGTGACATACATAATATTAATACTAGGAATAAACATAAGCTCGCAGTGCCCACCACTCGGCTCCATAAAATAAAAACATCATTCATGGGTAATTGTGTAAGGTTTTATAATAAGCTGCCAAGGAATATAACTGAATTATCTATTAACAAATTTAAGAATTGTGTAAAGCGTAAACTCATGTCTAAGGCTTATTACAGCACACAAGACTACATGAATGATGAAACACCGTGGGATTAACTGCGACTGGAAATAGATATATTTTAAAAACAATGTTTGATTAGTTGTCTTTTTCTGTTTTTGTACTTGCCAATTGTTTTGACACTTAGAGACCATTTACATCTCTAAGAAAAAATGGACTTAATTTAGTAAAAAAGTATTTTCAATTTGTATTTTGACGTTTGGAGATCCTTTACACCTCCAAAACATAATATTTTGACAACGGAGACTCTTTACATCTCCATTAATTCTAGTATCAATTTATTTTCTATTTTTTTATTTGTATTGTTTGGACGCATAGAGAGACCCTTTACATCTCTATAAATGTAGTTTTTAAGGTAATGTAATGTATATTAAATTATTAAAAGAGAAACTGGTGAGTTTCTTCCGGCGCTTCTTCTCACCAGAAGGTCATTACCCGAAGCGCCAAAAAGAAAAGAAGACAAAGAATGTAAGACATGTAAAAGAGCCCTTGAGGGCCTACTTACAGAAATAAATTTTTTTTTTTTTTTTTTTTATTTTATAAAGTAGAACAATGACTCGTATTTACTCGTGAAAATGTATATGTCATGTACTTCAGTCATTAATGTCATGTAATATGAAAAATATTTTTGTGTACCTACTATCTTTTATCTTCTTACCAAATTTCATAAAATCGGTTGTACAGTTTAAGCGTGAAGAGGTTTCATAACCTTCGCATTTATAAAACCCAGGATTGTCAAGGAATAAGAGTGTGGGTAGATCCTTTTGAGCTCTTCGTGTGTATAGCTACTTCCGCTGCTGACTGTAGATAGAAGTGGGCTGCGGGTAAATACTTTAACGCAAGCGCAAATAGGTAGGCTACCTACCTATGTAGACTACGAAAATAAGTATCCACTTTTGAATTTATCTCAATGCAATAACAATAAGGTGAAAAAGTGGACACATAATCTTTGTAGTAAAGGAGTTGACTGTACATATAGATATTTAAAATTTAAATAATAATAAAAATATTATGATTGATACAAATCAGTGCTGACTAATTTGAGTTTAGAAGACATTAATTTTTGACGGTATGCTGAGATTTAGACAAAGAATGTTATAGACCAGTTGCATTATTAGCGGGTAGCGTTTTAGATCAGTTGCGTTTTAGACGAGAAGCGTTTTAGACCAGCTGCTAGGTGCGTTTTAAACAAGTTGCTACTTAAATCAGTTGCTTTTTGGACGAGTTGCTAATTAGACCATTTGCTTTTTAGACCAGTTAACTGCTTAGACCAGCTGCTTTTTTAGACGAGATGAGACTAACCCGTTCAGCCAACGTTTTGTATCTGGCACAATACCACTGGCTGAACGACCCGTGTCACGTGGTTTTTTTGTTTACCTTTTTTTAAATACCTAAAAGTACAGAGTATAAACGGCGCCGTTTAATGAAAAGGCTAGGTAGTTAATCATATGGCTAATGAAGCTATTTGGCGGCGACATGTATATTGTGTTTTTTTTTAAACTGACAAATTCGCAACCCATCCTGGGCGTAGCGATTGTCGGACCGGGTGTGTGCCGGGGTGCCTGGGGTCGAACCAGGACACCTTGTCCGGTCCACCTCGATATGATCGGGCTAGGAGGGGACTGAACGCCTGGAGTCGAACCAGGTCGTTTGGCCAGAGCCACCTTGTATATTGTGTGGCGTTGTTTCCGCAGTGCATATCGAGCGTGTCGCACCACCTGCGCGCGGCGGGGTACGCGGACGACGCGCCCGTGCGCGCGCAGCTCGTGCAGGGGCTGCGCGACATCTTCAGATAACTGCGAGTACTGTGCCGATCACCGATCTGCCCTCTTCAAACTGAACGCCCGATATTTACACATCAATTCTTTAGGCCTGTCTGATAAGATGTCTCAATAGCGAATGTGCATGATTTTTTGTTTAAAATAAAAGTTATATAGTGAAGTTAGTTAAAGATAGTTGTGATAAAAGTTAATTCATATAAGAAACCAGTCTGCTATATTATTTAGGCATTCTTGGAGTTTTTTGCTGGCTACCGTCGGTTTTTTGTCAATAGCTAAGGCTGCTGTATCATCTGCGAACGTGCCAATAACTACTCCGTCTGTCAGAGGTAGATCAGATGTAAACAGGAGATATAAAGTTGGGCCGAGGGCGCTACCCTGAGGCACTCCGGCGTAGACTTTATGTAGGTTGGTAGTTGATTCACCATATTTAACCTGGAAAGATCTGTCAGTTATGTATGATTTGAGGAATATATAGTAATTTGATGGAAGTAAGGTTTTTATTATATATATATAATATTTTTCGAATAACCATAAACATTACCATGATCTCTTTCTTACAAAAAGGAGCATGGAGTTTGTACGGCCGTCGTTTACTTTAACGTCACAGTCTGGATCTCGCCGTCTAGTCGCTGTCTAATTAGTAATTTATAATGCTCATATTTCCGTATTTCTATCTCAATTTTAATTTTTCTACGGTATTTTGATATACTGTTAAGAAATGCGATGAAAAAATCATGCATATTCCCTATTCCCTGATGTATGCTATTGAAACCCTGATCATTGATCAAAAACATATGAGATTGGAGAATTTCATTAGAACTAACTTCTTACACTGGCAACAATGTTGCCCAGTGATGCTAACTTAGCTCATTTAGTGCTAAATTAATAACATTCTTATTTTAGCGAATAACTAGTAACCTAATGATCCTTGCTTTTTAGCAAATGACCTTTAAAAATTAAGGATTATTATTGCTAAATAACGCGGTTATAAATTTACAATTATTTGCAGAGCTTTTTCAGGCACAATTTTGGCTCATGTTGAAGAGCCCTTATATTATAACCTTATATATTTTTGTTCAGGCTTTACTTTGTTTATGCTGAATGGTTTTGACAAATTTTTAGCCCACCGTGCTACTCACATGTACCTATAGTCATATGACATATAGGTAGTTTCACGAGAGTTGAGGCCACGCACACAACAACACTGTCATGTAATGACAGCGGGATTTTGAAATTACTGTTCTTTTTTCGTACCGATAGCAGGTTCAACAGTGAATTACAAGATAGACCAAAAAGTTTGTTTAAACTATAGCCTTGTGTTTATTTACTCACTCATTTATTTCATTAATTCACTTTTTTGCAATGAGTACTGTGTGTGTAATCATTCACCTCAACTCTCGTGAAATTACCTATACGTTCACGCGTGCTGTGTAAACTTGGGTATCGGTTCTACGTTTCGTAGTTTTTTATTTTGAAATTACATTATATTCATTTATATTATTTTATTATTCCGATTCAGTGAATATTTATGTACGTATTTCCATCAGTATTTTTTAATTATTAGAGGTTTTGTTTAGTCCGCTATTATTTATTACTGATATTTACGGTCTCGGTGCGTAAGACAATAAGAGTTTGTAGAAGTTAATAATTCGACTGAGTTAAGAGTTTAGTGATAATTTGTAAAAAAGACGATTTATGTAATTATAGATATCGTAACCCGCTCGATTGTATAGTTAAGCGTATTTAACTGTTGCACCGTAAATTGACCATAGTTATGCAGAAGCAGACTAGTGCTGAAAACTGTAGGCATAAAACTAAACTTTCTGCTTAAATGCGTAAAGTTAGCCTGAATGGCTTCGAGAAAAGGATGGTACTGGTACGGCCGTGCCATTATTTTGCTCGACTTGGCGGGGGGGCACTGCCGTGCCCGCAGATTATCCAAGTATACGTAACTTGCCTCTGGTTTGTTTCTGCATAACTATGGTCAATTATTAGTTTGTAATATGGGTTATTTTGCATTTAGCTGCCAACTATGTCTACTTTGCATAAATCACTCGTATTATATAGTTTTAACGCCATTTATTTGGAGTATTGTCTAAATGTAGATTTTTTAAATTAATGGTCAGATTTTATTTTATTAGAAATAACAATAAAAAGCTTTAATTATAAATCTAACTGTATTTTATTAAGTACTAGCGTTTACCTGCGGCTTTGCCCGCTTTATTTAAGTTATCGTCGTCTCTTAAGAGTGTAAAGCTGCTAACTCCTTTGAAATTTACAAATAATATTAAATCTTAATTTGAAGTAATTGAGTTTATTTTAGAAAATAAATTATCTTAAGAACTTATTAAGCATGCCAAAGGTTAACATCGCAATACTACCGTCATTAATCAAAGGGACGTATCTCCCTTAGAGCTTCATACTGACGTGCGTTCTTTCTTTGAGTACAATTTGTCTGAAGAGTATTTTCTATTGCAATTGTGGCTATGGAACCCTACATCGAGCACATGTCCCTGGCCGGTTTTTACTCTTTCCTCTCAAAATGTGATAGAGTCAAGTCAGGTAAACAGACAGGCTGCTTGTCTGCAAAATATAGCTCTGTTTTCATATACATATTTTGCTGGAGGTGGAAATCAGGAATTGCGTTGTAAACAAATTAAAATCCCAAGTATATGGCACAGTTCCAGTTTATTTTTTAAAATGTTACACGTTCTAGATAAAAAAATAATACAGTCCGATTATAGCAATGAAATAGTTGAACTACGAGCGCGGCGCGGCGGCCGGGCGTGCTCGCCTACATGTCGTACGTTCGTATAATATACACTCAAAAACATCATATTTTTACAATTTTAACAAGTAATTTTAACTTTCATTTTACCGACTGTTCGAAGACCGACACATTACAATTCGATTAAAATGTACTTTGAGACGCTACAGTAATGAAAGTGCCCCATAATTATATAAATTTAAAAACGATATAGTTCATCTATTTATTATACACTTCACGCGGCCGACCGCCGAGCTCGCAGAGTGGTTGCTAGATGCTGACAATAAGGACCAACAGTCACGGTCTTACATTCAAATTTAGAACTAAAAAGTTGTTATCGACAGCGTCTATCACCAACATAAACTGTAACCTGGACATTATATCTCTCAGACACGGATAGGGGCTTGTTGCGTAAATACGAACGTTCAGATTTAACAATATTTATTTAATCATATTTCTATCTTCATAGACATACATTATTTCTGGCAATTTCAGCTGCATCGAGTATAACTTATAATAAGTTTTAATAATTTTCTATAAATAACAAGGCGATAGTCCGCGTCAGCTGATAGCATAAATAAGAGCACAAGTGACAATGTAAAAAGTAATAATTTGAGCTAGACACGAAAACAAATTGGCAGTGACAAGTCTTATAATAATAGATCGAGGATTGTCAGTAGCAACATAGGAGAGCTCATACATAAAGTGTACATTTCTAAATAAAATGGGAAGTTCCAGGAGGAACAATAATAAACGTTTGTGTCTGAGACGTCGGCTCCGGGCGCAACGCGCCGGCAATAAATTATAACGTGTGTTCAATATTAAATTAAATAAAAATAAAGTTAGAATCCAAGGAGCGTTACATCTATATTTACAAGTGTTAACTTACGCTAATAGAAGCATCAACTATGAAAAATGTATTAACATTGAAGGCACATATTTCCGCACCCGATTCTCAACGCCGCGGCGCGAGCGGCTCCCACTCCCCTCCCCGCTGTGGACCGGATACACAAGCTCACTTACCATTAACTATATTTTACAAGTAGGCGAAATAATAAGTACTTTATGAGATGTCGCGCGGCGCGACGCGACGTCCGCCACGTCACGTCCGGGACGCGACGTCGCGCCGCACGAGCGGACTAGTCGTAACTGGACTGACTGGGGCGACGTAGACTGGTCGTGGAAAGGTACGCGGTGACTTTACCTAATTGATGGATTTTCTAACAAAGTGTACCGATAAACTGTAGAAAAGCTATCAAATTGGGTCACTGGTATGTAGTGTAAAATAGTATCAGGTATTTATAAATAGACTGGGCGAGCAGATTTATTAATTCTAATGGGTAAGCCTGGCAAGTTTGAAGAGTTCAGGTCTATAGGATACTCTCAGAAGTATTAAAAAAAGGTTGTGAAAAAGATACTTAGTTTAGTATTGAATGTACCTGGCAGAATTATCCATTGGATATAAATAGCTGTACATAATACTGGTTCAGTTAGCATGGGTGTCGAGTCGTGTCCTCTACAACACTTTGGCAAACAAAGTTTGGAGAAGCGACCAGTCTGGAGTGCCGACTTATTCTATTTCGCTAAGTAAGTCCTATTCACAGCTGCAGAACGGAAATATTATCAGTTTCATTGCTCATTTAATAGTGTACTTACATTCATTTTAGTCTGAGATCCCCCCACGCGATGGAAGATTAATAAATTCATCGTAGTGACCGTTTGCAGAGGTAATACTGATTTTGTGTCATAAAATTAGTACATAGGAAGCTCGAGAGTTGATTATAAAATTACTATAGTTGTCTAATAGGGCGAATGAACCCCCACTTCTCCACACTAATCGAATTGATTTATACAATTTGTTGAAATTAAAACTTATAAAACCACTCTTTTCACTCATTATAGTGCATTAGTATGAACTAGAGGGTGTTCTAGAATATCTGAACTTTAGTAGAGTAGATTCGTTCAGTGCGGCAAGTGAGAATTCATCCGCCATCTCACACTTATGTATGAAACGAGAGGTTTCACAAACAGTTGCCTCGGCACGTGCATTGTATAACAATAACGAATAAATTCAAACAAAACCAGTATCCTCTCTGTCAAACGGCAATTCATTAACATCTCAAAATTCCGAAAGCCAATTTAACGAAGTAATAATAATTTTAAACAGAACACGTCGTAACTATAGCTAAGTTATTAATTTAAAAATATACAAACTAAGCAGTCATTCAAATAACACTAGGCTCAGCTTCACGACTCCGCCTGTGGCTTTGTAAAATCACACTTGAAATTATTACGATAGAGTAGAATTTGCATTGCTATTTTTTATTCATATCGATTTTGTTTTGCAAGTTGGCCATCAAACAGGAGTCGTGGGAGGCTGCACGAGCGAGACGGACGTTGGTTGTGTAATAGCAGTATTCACTATGAATACTGTCATTATACCGCCAAGTGTCCGAGTAGCTGTTATAAAAATTAATAATAAAACATCGTGGCTTACCGAGCGGCCTTAAAATATATTGTACAAGAGTACTGAACTAGTTCCGTGTAAAAAAATAAAAACTACGCGGCCGTCACGCGCCGGCAATTGTCTAGAGACCTGCAACTGCCGTCGCACCGTCCACAACTGGGCCATTCTGATTATTGCGCACACAGTCAGTTCCGTGGATGCCATTACGCTTGATTTTATTACTTCCGATCGTGCGAAAAAATCTTAATGTTCACATGAATTTACTCATACATAGGATAAAGAGACAGTATGACAACATCAAGGTTTTTTCGAACGATTAGAAAGAGTAATTAAATCCACAGTAAAGTTGTGACATCTACAGAAAAAAATGAGAATAGCCCAATAGTATCGTTAAAATTCAAACGTTTTCGATAATTTTCAAGATTGATACATTTGTGAATTCCTTGGATGATTGATTTCTTTCGAATTTTATCGACATATTTAGAGTGGACGAGGAACCAAGAGTTGATGGCGATTGTACTCAACGTTGTTTGAATTGAATAAATAATTAAAAAATAATTCTAGCTTCTCATTCTCTCGAGGATGAGTCGTCAATAATCTATTCGATGATGAGCTGAATGTGTACATAACACGTACATTGGCAAAACAATTGATTAGGTTTTAAACCTTTTGATTCGATACACAATAATTTACTAAATATATTTAGCACAATGAATCAGTATCGATACGATATGATAAATCTTCTGTCTATTCATTTATAAATTTCATTATTCGTCAAATGTTAATAAATCTACCATAAAATGCTCTGTATCCGAAATCAGTCGCATAATATTCTAATTAAATGAACATTGAAGACTTAATTACCATGAAAAATCATTGTTTGTAAATTATACAAGACGAACAATGTCGATTCAATATAATGTAAATATTGTCAGATCCACGTCCTCATGTCTAGAAGTCCTTATAACACAAGTACAAGAAGATTGATCAAATCGATATTTTTAAAGACTAAATATAAAACAAATGTGACCAATTTATCGACAGGGCTTAGAGCTTTCGACATCATCCGATATGATAAAATGTGCACCAACAACGCACACATGGATAACCGAATCTCGAATTCGACAATGTGAAAAGCCACAGATATATATCGAGATAGAGAAATAGTTCGTCGATTTGTATGAGAATCAAGCGTGTAACGTTTTTCGCTTGGCGTTTGATGCCAAAAGTGTAATTTAGTGATAGAAAAGATAAATTTCCCATTTCATTTGGTGGTATTTGAACTATTAGTTATACCATTATTATCAGATTTGAAAATCTGTTAATAATATTGACGGCAACTCAAGTTAACGGCGTGCAAAGTAGGTCGTTGCCACTTGCTTTTAGCGCGCGTGGTGCATACACTTTTTTCTTCTACCTCGATATATTTCTGTGTGAAAAGCACTTTTTCTCATTTTTTTTTCTAGTAACCAAATCGGATCGAAATGTTACAGAGGCAAGTTCATGGATAGAACCAACATGCGATGGACTCGCGAGTCTCCTGCACCTCTAGGACAACTGTGACACTCGACTCTTTGTCGCGCGACAAACGCTACCTATCTCTTTCCACTGAATAAACTGTGACAGTGACAGGTCATGCTCTGTCATGGTCATACCAAGTTGCACCCAGTTGTGTTAGCTTAAAGTAAACGCCATAATTAGGCGAACTAGTTTGACAGATAAAAATGTTGCCTGGCTCACAGAAAATTATATAGTCATAGGTAAATATCGATAAAATGTTATCGACAATAGTTTGCACGTATCAAGATAGGTCTAAAAAGACAAAATAAATTCATGAAACGTGTAATCCTTAAATCTTTTCAAGAATTTACTGTGCCACCTTACT
Source organism: Eudemis profundana (assembly GCA_947034925.1). Classification (NCBI taxonomy): domain Eukaryota; kingdom Metazoa; phylum Arthropoda; class Insecta; order Lepidoptera; family Tortricidae; genus Eudemis; species Eudemis profundana. The sequence goes on along the minus strand of OX344805.1, from coordinate 17,695,157 downwards.
TTATTTATTAGGTTATAAATGAAGTCACAGTCATAGTTTTTTTTATTATATCGACAAAACATCACTGGCCTAACTCTGGCAACACTTGTGCTTGTGGGATTGTCAAACTAGTTGGTCTAATGATGGCGTTTACTTTAGCAGGTGTGACGTAGCGAGTCCTCCAGCTGTGTGTTCACTCGACGGCCTTGACGCGCGCCATGACCTTCCCGTCGAACATGGGCAGCGTGTCGGCGTCGTTGCTCACCTCCTCCTGGATCACTGTGTTGTCCAGGTCGGCGCACTCCGTCTTGAAGAAGTATCTATACAGGAAAAACAATCTCATTTAAAGGAAAGATTATCAACGACGTATATACGACGGGGATAAGTGGTCCAAAATTAAGACTCGATGAATTGTGAAATTCATTGCGTCTTGTAAGAAAGGGAATGTCAGATTTAAACGAGGTACAAAGTAGCGTAAGTCTCATAGTAGGACTTACGTTTCTTTGCATTTGGCTCAAATCCGACTTATTCCCTTTCTTACTAGGGACACTGGTGTCCGTCAAGATAGCGTACACCGTAAAGATATTCAGAATCTGATGCAGCCAATAAATAGTACCCAAATAGTACCGACGAAATACCTAGGTGAAAAAAATTAGTACCCTTAAACTTTCTGAAATATAAGGCCTGTTCACGGTGTAAGCTACCGGGCGTCAAGCTGGCGTACACAGTTTGTATCTCTAGAACGGCTTTGTTTTTGGAAACGCTTTATATCTCAAAAAATAGTACCCAAATAGTACCCTAGGGCCCTACAATTTCATTTCTCTAGCTATCGTAGAAGCCTAGATATAATGAGCGCTTTTTATAAGAAATACCCGGGTACGCCAGCTCGACGGTGTGAAATTTGGTACACCGTTAAGTCATGGAATATCTCGGCTTCTACGATAGCTAGAGAAAAGAAATTTTATGGCCCTAGGGTACTATTTTTTGAGATATAAAGCGTTTCCAAAAACAAAGCCGTTCCAGAGATACAAACGGTGTACGCCAGCTTGACGCCCGGTAGCGTACACCGTGAACAGGCCTTATATTTCGAAAAGTTTAAGGGTACTATTTTTTTCACCTAGGTATTTCGTCGGTACTATTTGGGTACTATTTATTGGCTGCATCAGATTCTGAATATCTTCACGGTGTACGCTATCTTGACGGACACGGGGCACTGAATTCTTTGCGTCTATTAGTAGTTCGTTTTTTGCAAATGTATTAAATGAAGCATTTGTAGTAGGCCGGTTGCTTTGTAGGTACTTACGAGCCGCAGGCACACATTGATCTGACCAACCAGCGTTAAAGAAACCGGCGGACTAGAGTGCTACAGTTCTTTATTAGCGGGGCTACGTCCGGCTATTTATTTAAAGGTCCTTGAAAATATATGAACAAATGAGTTTGATCTCTTCAAAATAAGTGCCACAGGCCTCGTACTAGTTTAATCCAGCACAGACAATAATTTAAGTCACATCGTGTATATGGCAATAACCAGTGTTCGGATCTTGGGTGCTATTTGGGGTATATGACTTCAAACGTTATACAGAAACATGGATATTTCTCGGAATTTGGGAATCAATATTATTGTAGATCCATTTTTTGTTTGTTATATGTGATAACCCATTACCGGAATCCTGAGGAATATCCATGTTTCTGTATAACGTTTGAAGTCATATACCCCAAATTGCACCCAAGATCCGAACACTGGCAATAACCAATGGTGTACACCAAGGACCATTAAAACAAGAGAACTGTCATTCTCCATACTTTGGATCGTGCCCCGACCGCAAGGGGATATCCAGGCAAAAACCAGATGGCACTAAAAAACTAAACATTTAACGATGTTATAATTGAACAAAAAAACATAGTAAAGTAACAATTAGTTCGTAAACAGCTAATAATAAATAAATTCTAACATTTAAATACTGTGTCACGCTTGCAAAGTTGAATAATTGTAAATAATATAATTCTTATAGCAAGCTTATACATAGATGGCGTTGTAAATATCGGGGAACAGCTTTTTGTATTGAGAATGACAGTCCTCTTGTTTTAACGGTCCTTGTACTTGGTGAACACTATAGAGTGGACGCCACTGGCAATAATTTAGTGTCCAGTTACCTGTAGTTGCCCTTCCTGGGCAGGAAATCCTTGAAGACCCTTAGCGTGAGCGGCACCTGCGGCACCTTGAACCGGTACGGCACCGCCTCGTCCAGGAACGCCACGACCACCACCGTGTGCTCGCCGCTGCCGCCCCCGCTCCCGCTGCCGCCGCCGCTGCCGCCCGTGGCGCTGCGCCCGCTGCCGCTGCCACTGTAAATACGACATTAGATAACTCGATCTTTGGTTTGTGTAAGTAGTTTCATCAAAGGTCGTTGGTAGATAGGAGAAAATACCATCGCTAGGAACTATAGTACATTACACAACTAGGGTGGTAAAACAAAGAAAGGCCGAGATCGCAAATGTTTGCGGCCCGAGCTGCAAGCGAGGGACCTAAATATGTGATCGAGGGCTTTCTTTATTACCTCCCCGTGTTGCGTACATAATTTTATGTCTACAATAGGCCGGCCGCTTTTTCCGTACGCGTAGCGTGCGGTAAAAGCCACTTTATGGCCAGGTGTGGCATAAAAACAATAACACTATTAGTTGGTTTGATTTACCGACGTTGCTAGTTTAGACTTGGTAAATTGTAACTTTGTAAAATGAGCTACCAGTTAACAAGTATGAGAACTCTAATATTCATACTAGCTCACTACTGTAACTGTCACTGTACTGTAACGGTCACACTATGTAGATGTGTAACAGTGTATGGTGCCCCTTAAGGAATGCGGGCGCATAGCCATAGCCACTTTATGGCTAGGTGTGGCATAAAGAAAAACTGAAGTGAACAACATAGCAACTGACCGCGGCCTGCCCTGCTGCTGCCGGCGGCGGTGGTCGTCGCGGTCGGCGGAGGAGCCCCGGGAAGCCTCGCGCAGCTCGCGCTCGGCGCGGCGGCGCTCCTGGCGCTCGCCCTCGGCCATCCACTGCAGGATGCGCGGCGCCGGCCCGCCGCCGCTCGCGCCGCCCGAGCTCACCACCGACACGCCGCTGTCCGTCAGCTCCGTCACCGTCTTCTTCGAGAACGATCTGGGGACAACACAATAACACCATTCGATAGGGTATTGACCGATCATCACCAGCCCGAGGGCGCAGCGAGGAGCTAGAAGATGCTGTCCCATTGCTCATGCAGCATTTACCTTAGGTATATTCTTGGTTTGTTTACGCCTGCCTACGCGCTAATTTGTATGAACTTCCATACTAATTAGCGGCCTTTTAGTTTGAGGACGGCAACATAGCACTTAACACATTATTACATAACACTGTCCAGTTGTCAATGTCGGTAATCGAACGCACCTGGAGTGCGAGACGGGCGGCGGCAGCAGCTCGGAGGCGTCGCAGTGGCCCGAGTCGGCGGAGAGCGCGGAGGGCGCGCGGCGCGAGGCGTGCGAGCCGTGCGAGCCGTGCGAGGCGTGCGAGGCGTGCGCGGGCCGCGCCCGGCGCCGCCCGCCCGGCGGCGACGCGCCCGGCGTGCGCTCCGACCACACGCGCGACACGTGCTGGTCTGTAACATTTACATTGGCTATTTGACAACTTTTTTCTGTGATATATTATAGAAACACCTCTCAATAATAGGAATGTTAGTGAAAAAACCACTTCAATATCATAAAAACTCACCGAGATACATACTACAATGTTAAAATCACATTCTTAGACTTTCCCAAAAACGTGCCGAGACGCTTCCTACTGAAGCCCATTATAACGTGACATCACGACTCATACGTTGTTTGGAGAAATCAAGAACTTTGTTCTGCAACTATGTTAAACTTGCGTTTATCGTAACGATTTCATAACAAAAGTTACCATAAATTTTATGGGTTATTTAATTGTATTAATACTTATATGCTTTTAAAATGGACTTTGCCACCCAATGGAGACTCATAAAAAAAGTTACACGTTAGGTATCAAACTCAAAACTTTAACAAATTTCAGTTACCCAATTTTAGTACCCTATTATAGAGGATGTGCTCATCTTCATACCCCTCCGCGAACAAAATCGGTTAAAAAGTATCCTATGTGTTAATCGGGATCATAATGAACCTGTATAATTTCATGAAAATTGGTCCAGTAGTTTTTGTGTGATGCGCGCACGAACGAACAGAAAAACCGACACTAGTAACTTCGCCGACCGCTCAAAGTGAGCGTAAGAACCAGGTGGATCGGTTGAAGCGGTTCAAATCAAATGTTCCTTATTGTGTGTGTGTGTGTGTGTGTGTGTGTATGCAGCACCATTTGGTAATTCCGCTCATCATTGTGACCAATGGGTCACAGCTTTTTCTAGATGCAAAAGTGAAGTTTGAATACAAGCGGAAGCGGACTGTGCGGGTTGGTTTGCGGTTTCGATGCAGCTATTTCAACTGCATCGTCGTCGGTTCGTGGTCGGTGCTCACCGAGGATGTCCTGGTCGTTGTCGTCGTCGAGCTGCAGCTTCTCGCGGATGGCGGCCGCCACGAGCTGCGGCGGGAGCGCCTGCGTCGCCGAGTCCTCGCCGTCACCCTGCGTAACACATAACCACTTAACACACGGTCGTCGTCGCTATTTACGAGAAACATTTAGGCGTTTCTTTTCTTGACACGCTCGAAGTTGGAACATTTTCACGAATCGTCACAAATTGTTTAGATTTTTTTTTATTTTCGTCACGGGGCTGTGAAACTGACTGTGAACTTTTGTTTTATTTTAATGCCCTTAAAGAGCTGCTCTTTAATAAAAAGCTTTTTTTTTTTTCATTATAGCATTAGATCTGCAAAGTTATCGTAGTCGCACTACGATAACTTTGCAAAGCGGAACATGGCCACATCTTCGTTTAAAAGTCGAATTTCTATTACTTGTGACTTTTAAAGGGCAGGATTCGAACCTGCATTCGCTTCTGGAGGCTTTACTAATTGCCGCCAGTGGTGTGTCCACAATTTTGTCTTCATTTGGCCAGAAAATGGTACTGCCGCCCGTGGTGCGTCCACAATTTTGTCTTCATTTGGCCAGAAAATAGTACTTTCTTCCGACGGATGAAAAATGCCAATGATTCGTCTTGGCGTCTCGTTCTTTATGCACGTCAGATAAAGAGACGCCAACACGAATCTTTGCGTTATGGCGATGTGTAGCCGTAGGGTTCGGGCCTAGGTTGACGTAATAGTACATTACATACCGCGGCCAGTAAAGTAAGAAATGACGACAAGCATGTGATCTGAGGCTTTCTTATTTACTGGCCAAGGTTTATTAGTATTTTTCTGTTCGACGGAGCCAGAAAGCGGCACCTTCGTTTAGCGCAGCGGCCGGCAAGGTGACGCTCTCCGGCCGGAGGGCAGAAAAGTGTTGTTACCTCCGCGAGTCGCCGCTCGAGGCGCTCCTTAAGATCCTGGTCGCGGCGCACGCGCTCCAGCTTCTCTATGAGCAGCGGCGCGAACTCCGCCGGCGGCAGCACGCGCAGCGCCTCCGTCGACACGCGCTGCGTGCGCGGGATCACCTGCAACATCACCACGCGTAAGCAACTCCATGAGGAAATGGATCGAGCTCGGTCAGTGACTTTACCCCCGAGGTACGGTATACGGTAGTTTTTCTTCCAACAAAAGGTACATCGGGAGCGCATACACGGGTACGGACGCAACACATGCAAGCATTTGGACTTGCCCGGGCAGCCGCGAGCCGTGAGTCGATCCTCTATCACAGTGTTTTTTAAAGTGTGGGTCGCGACCCCTTGGGAGGTCCCAGAACCTCTAGAAGGGGGTCGCGAAGGTCTAGAAACCTCAGGCAAATAGGGAAAAAAAACAAAAAAGCTCAAAAGTGTAACGGAATAAAATTTTGGTTAGAAATCGTGGAGGATAGGGGGTCGCGAAGTATTTTCGCATACAAAGGGGGTCGTGCCATGAAATAGTTTGAAAAACACTGCTCTATCATTATCTAAAGCCACAAATATTCGCGGGTACCTATAAAGCAACAATGCCTATTTTGAGCGAACTAGGGAAGGGCGCCGTGACGAAGTACTAAACTTGTAAGTGCGCCACGGGCTGAAAAAGATTGGGAACCCCTGAACTAAAGAATACCCGCAACTTTGTTCGCGGAGGTAAAATAACCGAAATGCCTGTTTTTTGCTTCTGCTTTGTCGGGTAAACGGTTAAAACGAGATAAGTGTCTACCACAAGATAAGTGTGAATACAAAATTTCATAGAAATCGGTTCGGTAGTGTTTCCGTCAAATTTTACTGGAGTTAAGTTGCTCCGATGAATTAGAAATATGTGTCTCACCATGGCGGTGTCCTGCTCCTTGTTGATGACGGCGTTGCGGTCGACGCCGGGCAGCCGCGGGCGGCGCGCGCGCTCGCGGCCGCTGCCCGCGCCGCGCACCGACAACCCGTCCCTGTAACCGACACGCACTTATACACCCCCGTTTGACACGCCATCTACACTGCCGTCCTATTACTAAAACCCGGCTAACTGCTATACAACTCCGTAGCATTTAGCCGGGTTTTAATCGTATGACGGCGGTACAGCCGGAGTCGCTGGCTTTGTAAAACGGAGTGGTGCTTCGTCATTAGTTGACGACCGACTTGTTACAGAAGTCGAGCGGTGATGGTTAACCAAGGATCAGAGTCAAGTTACTCCAATGAAAAATTAGAAAGGTTTGATGAACGATGATGTTGAGGAATTTTAAAACTAATGGTAAGAAATTTATTATGCTACATTCTATGAAATTAATAAAAGCAAAGTGCTTCAAACTAAGTAAAAGCCTAATTAAAAATAACAAAAACTATATGGGGAAAACGCGTGCAGGGCCGAAAATGTATTAAAGACATCATTGGAACCATTGTATATTTGTTAAACGGGATACCATTCGTTCATTCGATTTAATTATTCAATGATGATTTTAATACAGTAATACTTGCCGTTTTTGACGATGAACTGTTTAAGTAGTTGAAAAGATTACCGCAACAATGAGAACGAGTTGCGATCATAGTCTGTACTTACTCTTAATTTCACCTTACTGAAGACACCACATACGGCTGAGACTGTCCTGGATTTAAAGATAACGTTGACGCTGAAATTCGTTACTGAGCCTTCATACTCGACACCGGCCTATGAGTGTATACTCATTATTCACACCGGTGGAGCGTCCGGCACGAGACGCCGCCTGTATCGTGACTGTATACTCATTACCAGTGGTCGGATTAGGTAGTGCTATTTCGCGGAACTTCTGTGCGTAAGATGTACATATGATATATGATGTACCTTTTAACCCCGGGATTTCATATGAAAAGTTTATTTTTGCGGGTTCCTTAAATTTTGCACAGTAAATGTTATATCAATAATATTTACTGTGAAAATCCATATTATTATATATCCATGTTATGTTCAATGTTTAAGGTCATTCACCCGAAATGGCACTACCTAATCGGAACACTGCTCACTCTCATTACTCACACGCTGCTCCCGGAGAGCGAGACGACGTCGCTGTCGGTGCGGCCGCTGCTGAGGCTGGCCCGCTCGGAGTCCTGGCGGGACGCGGGCGTGTACCCGGCGTACGTCACGTGCGCACTGTACACTGACTTCGCTCGGTGCTTGCTGTTGCCATCCGAGCGTGCCGAGCGTGGGAGGGTCAAGGTCGAGGGATACAGGACGAGGATATTCGGACCGACGTTATGTTATTTATTAATGGAACGGGAATAGTGGCGTGTTTAGAGTGGGACCGGTGAGATGGACATCGGTGGCAACACAGCATTAGCGCGGCGAGTGCGAGGCGGCATGCAGGCGACACGCATGGGGGCAAACGATACGACACGTCAGACAAGCTGCCGGGGCAACTAAATATAAAATAAAATCAATAGCGAAAATATTACGCCAACATTTCTGCAACTTTTTCTTGTAAATGTTGTATCATTACATAAGGTCCCATCAAAATGAGGGTACGGCAAAACTAAGACATATATGCAGAAATTTTAGCTGTATTTTAAACTTAAATTGGCTCATGCTATAAGGGTCAATTCGGTAGAATAAAAAATGTAAAAAGCCACTAAGGATGGGGTCACACAGTGTGCTTCAATGATATGTCCATGAATTTCTAAAGTAGCAAAATCCAGTAGTTTTTAAAAGTAGATTCTCATCTTAAAGGAATCCTTCGACTGTATATTTTTAGTAGGACTGTGATATTTATGCTATGGAATGTCACATATGAAATTGATGGACACATGTCAATGGACAGTTTTTTAAGTATAACAAAATATAGTTATAATTTAAACAAAATAACGTTTTACAGAACTATATACATAATTATACTACGGTTTGAGCTGCCAGACTAATTAAAATAATGAATAAAACTACTCTAACTAATCTCAAACGTACTACAACCAATATGTTTGCCTCAGTTGTCCAAATAATTTTATAGTAATGAAAATAAACCGTGGTTCTGCTGCCATTTTTGCTATTAAACGGTGAGCTAAACCCAATTTCTTTACTTTTCATAATAGGCAACAAAAATAGTAGATCAACACAATTTACTTTTAGAAAACCACAAGTCATTTACATAGCAGCAAAAATAGCGTCTAGAATATTTGTTGTCAAACTCTAGGGCTAGATCAGAATTTTTGACGTAATTTTTGCTGGATATTATAATGTAAAGTCATTCGTGTCAATGTATTATGGAATAGCCTAAGTCCAAGATTAAGTTAGTAATGGATTTATGTATTTTCGAACCTGTATCATGCTATCAGTTACTTTATGTTTACTTTTATTTCAAGTTATTACTTTCAAGTCAATCTGAGTTTTAGTATATTTTGCATTTTATCTCGTTTTTCTCACGTGTTTTAAACAAACATTTCCGTATGATGTTTATTTTTGTTTAAATAAACAAAATAAAACGAAACTTCAAACCGGCATTGGAAATATAAAACTCAAGACCGACTTCAGTGGCGTATCATGAAAAAGGCCTATGTCCAGCTGTGAACGAAAGTGAGTGGATGGTGATGATTACACAGAAGAGTACAAGGCAGCGGTCGGATACCGGTATTTGGTCCATACAAAAATACCGGTATTTTTTCCGTTCTTTGGTTTATTATTTCATTTTTAATCGGACAATCTATTACTTAAATAGGGAACGTGCACGAACTATAGGTGGCAGCACTAAACGACAAAAGAGACAAGGGTGGACAATAAAGGAAACTATCACCCCTGTCACATCAAGCTGTCAATGTTAATATCTAAGTGTCATTGTCAGTCGTAGCTACACTGACGTTAATCGTCCTTCATCGCAATAAATTAACAGCGTTTCCGTCAATGTGGCCCCAGCATGAGGGGGTACTTGACTTAGATTGGCGGCACCAGTTGGCAGCACCTTCGTCGTGCACGTTTCCTATACATTATTGAGCCCTACATAAAAAGCTTAAAATAATAAAAAATATTGGGCTATTTCGGAGTTCCGAGCCCGGGTACAAGGTGGGGTGTGTACTGACGGTGCATGGTCGATGTGCAGGCGGCGCGCCTGCGTGGCGAGGAGCGCGTCGTGCGTGAGGCGCGCGGGCGCCGCGCCCAGCTCCTGCCCCTCGTGCAGCGTCGCCAGCCCCACACCGCTCTGTCGACACATTACTTATATGCTGTAAGTGTAGTCCATAGGTTCCCAAAGTGATACCCCCGGGGGGTGGTAGGGATCACTTTCGGAACCCCCCAGTGGGCGTTGAGGATTTCCAAGGGGGCGGTAGGGGCCTTGGAAGAGATTGTCGTTGATGCTATCCGGGGGAGCTGTCGGTTTTGAAAATAGAAACTTAAATCTCAATATCAACTACAGTACACATTATTCCTTGCCGGGGCCTAGCAGGGGCCTCTCCAGGCTGCGTCAGCCCCGTTTGCACGCTCCCAAGTCCAAAACTTTTCACAGAAATGTGGTTGCTTTTTTGTCGTGGGGGGCGTTGAAATATTTTTTCATGCCTAAGTATAAAGACAGACAAGTAGTCAAACTTCAGCCGTTTCAGCGCTAGATACGTATTCAAGGTCGAGTAACAGACAGTGCGATCCGTACTGTACTGGAGCAATGCCTCACCTCATCATTTCGCCGTCAAGCATGTAACGGAAGCACTCACCTCGCGGGGCACGGGCGGCGGCGGCGAGGCGTCGGGCGAGGAGAGCGGCTGCGTGGCGGCGCTCACGTACGAGACGTACGCCTCGCTCAGCAGGAACGCCTGGTACGTCGACTCCGTGATGGCGCGCGTCACCTGTCACAACACAAAACAACATATGAGTAAACAAACGTGAGTTTAAGCTGCCAAAGAGTGGGCAATACATGGTGCGTCGTGCGTACTTTTAAGTACGCATTAGGCATAACTACGGGGTGCGACGCGAAGCGAGCCCTTAGAGCGGATGGGTATGGTGATGAAAATATTTGGGAAAATACATCTTCTAACTAAGTACATCTTCTAATAATAGTTGCAAGCCCTTATTCATTTCATATTTTTTGTCATTTTCTGAACGGCCGTCTAGTATACTGTGTGAAAGCGCATACGTGGGGCAGTGTTAGGGTCTACCCACATCATGTTGCGGAATCGGTTTAAAGGGTCAGATAAGGCTTTATGTCCACGCAATAAAAGCTAAAGAGACGTCGTTGCCGTCGGTGCCGATCGACCGTGCGCGCCGAGGCGATTCCGCGTCGATAGATATGCGACCCTTACGAGCGCCGCAGCTTGCGGCCCGAACGCGGCCACCGGAACGCCCGGTGTACGCCGGTACCACACAGAATGTATGAAAACCTCGCTAATGTGCGGCGGCTCGTAGTGTGCGTATACCTCTTGTTCCATGTGGTCGAAGACGGTCTTCTCGAGCGGCGCGCCGTCGCGCAGCGCCGCCTTCACGCGCGCCTTCAGCTCCTCCGGCATCGCCAGCGCCGACTTGCGGAGGAACCTGACGACATATCTCACGTTACGTAAAAGAAAAGAATCAGACATGTAAAAGGGCTCTTGAGGGCTACTTGCAGAAATAAATGAGTTTGAGTTTACAATCATGTAAAAATCTCACTATTACACCACAAGATTTTGACATCTATTTTCAAATAGACCTTTCACCTCTGAGCGGTTCGATTCCCAGTTAAAGTATAAGTTTTTATTTTTCATATATATCCAGTTTTCTTAACCCTAAAATACATATTTGTTTACTAACCATGTATGGACTTAAGTCTGAAATAAATGATTTTTATTTTTATTTAAAATCGATGACATGGTTCCCAAGAACAGATCCTCGTAGTATGTCTTGTAATTTCAGACTTTCCCATACTGACCGATCGAAATGGGCCACCCTGTATAAGAATGACCAATTGACCACTTGCGACTAACGACAGTGTAGAGAGTGTGCTCACTTGTATATGGCGGAGACGACCTGTCGGATCTTGGTCTGCTCGGTCTCCTGCCGCAGCCCCTGCACGGCGAAGTGGAAGTTGAGTCGGTCCACGTGCAGCGCGCCCGCGCCGCCCACGAACTTGCGGAACAGCCGCACTCCCTCCGCATCCTGCCCCACAATCACATACTATAGGTAAAAATCTTAACTAAAGCATCTGTTGCATGTATAAATGGAACTAATGTCCTTTTTTTAAACGGAACGTCAAACTGTCTATTCGGACAGGTTACTACTAAGTATATGCAAGCTACTCCCCAAACTACTCCTCAAACGTGCCCATGACGCTGGCGGCGTTGCCACGCTGTATCGCCAACGAAATTTGCTGCACCAGATTCGTATCTGGTGCAGCAAATTTCGTTGGCGATACAGCGTGGCATAGAGGATGAAGAGGAAGAGGAGGAGGATGGCGTGGGATAGAGGTGGTGATCCACGCTCTGGATCGTTCCAGAGCGTGGATCACCACCTCTATCCCTCAGACGGCGACCCACTTCCCTAATAAACGGCCTTGGCCTCAGCACCCCAAGGTCCTGCTGTCTCCACCGCAACTGGCACGAAATCGTACATTGGTTCCAAGGCATTGTGTGTTTTAATCTGGCCGCGTACTCCGCAGCCGACCCAGCAGACCTAATTGTGATATTAAGATGGGACGGTGCAAATGTACTGATGCACGTAGCATCCCACAAGAGACACCGACCCTTCTGCCATGGAACCAATGTAAGACCATCCGGCCTTTTCCCATCCGTACGGCACAACCCTGGAGGTTCCAGGACGCATGGTACGTTGGCTGCCACCAAAGCCCGGCGAACTACATGGCGTGATGCCTCGAAATCGATAAATTAATATCGTTAGGAAGTCCCTAGGACAATTTAATTCGTGCCACAAAAACTTCTATGTCTGTTAATAAGTATGTAATCGTCACCTCGAGCAGGTCGTGCAAGCTGCGCGCCCACCGCATGTAGGGCGGCGAGGCGAGGGAGCGCGCCGACTGCGCCGAGCTGCCCGACGAGCCCTCCGTCTCCGAGCGCCAGGCGCCGCTTCCGACCACCCTGTACACACAATATACGCTATTAGGAAACTATAAAGACAAGTAGTCCAACTTCGGCCATTTAGGAGAGCGCGATACGTATTCACATTGTGTGAGAGTGCGATCCGTACTGGAACATTCTTACGCATTTATAAAACTTTGCTTGTAGTGCGTTCGTTCACGGCGCGCACACATACAATGTACCTTTTGTAGGAAGAAAAATTACTGCTATTATACTGTGCTATTAGACCCTCTGCACATTGGGCCACTGGTGGCGGCCACAGCTCGGCCACTGCTGGCCGCCACAAGCTGCGGGCGTGCTATTTTATACATTTTCACACCTCCTATTCAGAAAAAAGTATTTTGCTCCCTCATAAGAGGGATCAAAGTAGCACTTTTCTGTTCAAGGACAACAGGGTATTTTTAGTTTGAACCCACTTAGAATATGCCATACCATAGACTTAAATTACACACCGAGGGCGGTATAATAAGGAATGGCCGAGATCACAGGTGTTTGCGGTCCGAGCCGCAGGCGAGGGCCATAAATATAATATGGAAGTGGTATTTTCGTCTCGTCCGTAAAAAATAATAATTGTTTTATAAAATAATAATAGACTATACATTTGACAATTTAATATTTAATTTTTAATAATAATGTGTGATGCTCTTTGAGTAACTATATATTTCGTTATTTTGGTAGGTAGCGTTTGTATTTGAATTTTCCTCATAGTCGGTGTGAAAAGCAGTATGTGTCACTCGGTAGCAAAATTATTTTCACCTCGGGCGTTAACACTTGAATCCCTCACTACGCTCCGGATTATACTTTAGAATCCCTCGCTACGCTCGGGATTCTATTGTATAATCCTTCGCTTCGTTCAGGATTCAATATACGCCCTCGCCGTAAATACATCATTTTGCTCCCTTGTGACACAATCTACTATTTTCACACCTCCTATTCAGAAAAAAGTATTTTGCTCCCTCATAAGAGGGATCAAAGTAGCACTTTTCTGTTCAAGGACAACAGGGTATTTTTAGTTTGAACCCACTTAGAATATGCCATACCATAGACTTAAATTACACACCGAGGGCGGTATAATAAGGAATGGCCGAGATCACAGGTGTTTGCGGTCCGAGCCGCAGGCGAGGGCCATAAATATAATGTGGAAGTGGTATTTTCGTCTCGTCCGTAAAAAATAATAATTGTTTTATAAAATAATAATAGACTATACATTTGACAATTTAACATTTAATTTTTAATAATAATGTGTGATGCTCTTTGAGTAACTATATATTTCGTTATTTTGGTATGTAGCGTTTGTATTTGAATTTTCCTCATAGTCGGTGTGAAAAGCAGTATGTGTCACTCGGTAGCAAAATTATTTTCACCTCGGGCGTTAACACTTGAATCCCTCACTACGCTCCGGATTATACTTTAGAATCCCTCGCTACGCTCGGGATTCTATTGTATAATCCTTCGCTTCGTTCAGGATTCAATATACGCCCTCGCCGTAAATACATCATTTTGCTCCCTTGTGACACAATCTACTATTTTCTACTCCTGTACTGTTATCGGTCTTTTACTTGGTCACGAACACTTATATAAGAACATACATAATATTAGTTCAGAGAAGTCTATACTCTATTCCCCATAACAGCACTAGTGTCGTTATCGTCACTTTACGTTGTTGCTAGCAGCCACAGACTTCTAAATCTAGGTTAAACTTAGGTCAAGGATTAAGCGCTCAATTTTAACTTTACGGTAAAAATGCACAACTACCAACTTAACAAACAATTAAGTTCCTACGGTTTTTAAGAATAACAAAACTTTCCGAACTAAATTCATTGATGCCAACATAAAAAAAGTATTTTTCATTTAAGTATATTTTAAATTTAAAAAAAAAAGTTTACCATAGACACATACTGTCAGTCAAACGTCATATTTGCCTTGTGTCCAGGTTATGATAAATTTTGTATTTTATAATTTAAAACCTAGTCGTAGAAAAAGTATTGTATGCAACGTTGTATAATTAAGTCAAAAAACGCTCATTGCGTCTCTATTTGCGATATACTCACCGCATTCGCGGCTCGTATAGCAACTCACGCAATTCGCATTTTTTGAACCCACTTATACAACTGTTGCATAATAGTATTTTATGCAACAGTTGTATAAGAAGGTTCAAAATATGCGAATTGCGTGAGTTGCGATACGAGCCGCGAATGCGGCGAGTATCGCAAATAGAGACGCAATGAGCGTTTTTTGACTTAATTATACAACGTTGCATACAATACTTTTTCTACGACTAGGTTAAAATATAAAATACATGGACGTCACGCGTGTCTCGTCCGGTCTCTCCGAGTGTGTACAGCCGGCATGACAGTTGTGTCTATGGTAAACTTTTTTTTGATATGGCTGGTGACACGATGTGACGATAATTAAAATACTTTTTTTTTATGTTGGCATCAATTAATTTAATTCGGAAAGTTTTGTTTTTCTTATGAATCGTAGGAATTTAATTGTTTGTTAAGTTGGTAGTTGTGATTTTTTATCATGAAGTTAGAATTGAGCGCTTAATCCTTGACCTAAGTTTAACCTAGATTTAGAAGTCTGTGGATGCTAGCAATAACGTAAAGTGACTATAACGACACTAGTGCTGTTATGGGGAATAGAGTATAGACTTCTCTGAACTCATATTATGTATGTTCTTATATTAGTGTTCGTGACCAAGTAAAAGGCAGATAACAGTACAGGAGTAGAAAAAATACTATTGTACGGCATCGACGCACACCGGGCATTCGAGTGGCCGCGTACGGTCCACAAGCTGTGGGAGTAGCGCGTGCTCTACTTGTGGACGTGTTTAGTGGGCGGCACTGGTGACCCAATGTGCGGCCGCTCTTTGGGTGATTTTAGTGGCCCGGTTTTCCATACAAAAGAAGAGAGGAATAGTAATCTAGTTTAACAACATTAAGTTCAGTCGGACACCCTTAATTGTCTCAAATTGTTGCAGCAAGTATAGGTATCAATGTAATATTTCTTACTTGGACATATGTGGTTGTGCGAACACATGTTTGGAGTGTGGTTTGCTCTTCTCTTCGCCCGAGGCCGGCGGCAGCGACGACCTGTCAGCAAGCTTGTGATCCCAACCTGTAACACAAGCCACACTTAATAACTTAGCCTGGGTGACCGATCCTGTTTCTCGGTGCGACGTAAGAACGAATCTCAGAATGCCGGCGAAAAATTGGCATACCACATTGCATGAAAATTGGCCCGGTAGTTTTTTATTTTTACCCGATGCGCGCACATTTATTTACGTTCTAATACTTATTTTTTACATTCCTCAGATACTTTTATGAAAACATCTTTAATGTACACAGCCTTTCTATAATTTTATTATATGCCCCTAGAGCACAATTGGACTAATTACATATTTTTGGCAATGAAGTTGCAACTTTATGATTTGTGCACTAACGAGCTAATTACAAAACCTTTTTCTCGGAATTAGTACGGTACGGATGCGGTACGGTACTAGGGTATGGTATGTATAGATCTTTGGTGCAATGCCACTAACTGAATGACTAGCCTTTTATTTTTTTACCCAATATTAAATATTGCAGGCAATTTTAATAACGAAAGAAGATGTAGCGGACAAAACGATAATTCGTAAAGGCTTTTTGATGCTTCGGTGAAGCGGCTACAGGACAAGATGATAAGAGGTAAGGAGATTCTAAGGCTTGTTATTGCGTTTATCATTTTGATAAATATAGTGTGCTTAATTTTTAACAACACCCATACATAAAAACAAACATACAATTTAGCAATACCCATACCCGCAACATAAAAAGCGTTTCGTACGCAGCGCTCAGAGCGCGCGCATTCCGCGTGCGCCCGCCGCGAGATTTCCGTTTCCGTGTAATGTACAGTCAAGATCTACACTAAGTTCCAAAATATGTATACATAAACCTTAGTGCCATAATAATAAGACCTATAAATATATATATGTATATGTGAATATTTTTGAAACAATGTGGTGGATACATATCGGTGCCCTTGACTTGACTGTAATAGCCACACTTTTGCACGAAACTTTCAATTGTCTACATAAAACTGATCTAAAATTATAGTTACAATCATATTGTTGTGATTTTGAATATAAAACATAATATGTAATCACTACATAGTATAAAACAAAGTCGCTTTCTCTGTCCCTATGTCCCTATGTATGCTTAAATCTTTAAAACTACGCAACGGATTTTGATGCTGTTATTTTTAATAGATAGACTGATTGAAGAGGAAGGTTTATATGTATAATACATGCATAATATAATAGAGAAACACCGTGCGAAGCCGGGGCGGGTCGCTAGTAACTAATAAACCCAAATAACGCTCTCAGGGATCGCCACGGCAAAAAAGGCGCGAGTCGGGCGCGCGTCGGCGCGGTGAATCCACCCGCCTCCGCCCTGAGAGCGTTCTTTGAAAAGTAGTAAATATTAAATAATGACATAAGAGTAAGGATGTTTTAGAATCTAAAACATATCCTAACTTTTATGTAATTATTTACTCCTTTTCTGTAAAATTTAGAGAGTTGGTTACCTTGCGGGTGGCCGCCTATAGGAGTGTGGCTCATGGCGCACGGGCCCTGCTCCCACCCGCACGCTGCATGGCGAGATACCACCTGCGGACAAACCAACACGTTATAATTTGTTTCATCAAGCTAAATTTTTATTTTTTTACGAAACAATGGACTACCAAGACTGTCAGGTTTAATTTTTAATTGCTTTATAGACTAAACACAAATAGGGTCCTAAATTCGAAGCTTGTATGTCTGCTGGAAGTTCCTTAGAATTTTGATGATCGGTGAGTCAATTAGTGACAATACTAAGGGACTCTGACTTGCAAAAAATTTTATTTATAACTTTTTGCTATAACTATTTAAATTTAGTATAATTTTGAATATAGGTACCTATGTTATATTATGCCCGCTTGGTCACTGAAAATTCAGGCTTTTAGCTTTGTCAGCAACGAAATTACAGGGACTCGAAAATGTCATGAACGGTTTTCAGAAAAGGATGGTATGGCGTGCTCTTGGTTGTCTTTGCTTGTCTTGGCGGGGACTCTGCCGCGCCTTTAGGTAAAATGTGTGTGATCAAATAGCACTTATATCTTTTTTTTTACTAAAAAGGGCATCAACAAAAGCCCTTAAGTAGTTTTTTTTAATGATAAGAAGTGTTTTTATCGGTCCACAAATAGCAGTGATATTGCGTAAATAAATATACGAGCTGGGCCTGTCTTCCTTTACCGCCCGTCGTGAGTACATAATTTAACTTTTTAGATAATATAAGAAATGCGTGAAAGAAAGGTATGTGTCATAAATAAAATAAATCATACCTACTTCGCTAAATTCACGTACTAAGTGTGCCCAAGCACTAAAATTTGTCTATAATCGATTTTACATCTACCAAAACCACCTTGTGATTATGGGATTTTGCACCACTTTTGACTTCTGTTTTAGTGTTATTTCCTGGCTCAGCTTACAGCTTACTAAATGATATTGCATATGATCAAAAACAATAATTAGTTATCCCACCCATAAACTCATTGCATAAACTAACAAGAAAAAACGATTGCCTTATATTCGGACGGACATTGAATTAAAATGCCTGCGTCACAAGGAAAGCACCAAGCCACCAAAAAAAATCAATACATCACACAATGAGGATCATATCCAGCTTTACAACTATTTGTATAGGTTAGAACAGGATAGAAATAAAAAAATGAGACAGCGGACCAAAGTCAAGAGTCTCCGGCATCGATCGGAGCCAGAGGTGTTGCACATCCACCAACATAATAAGCTTGGCAAACCGTTTATAAGCCAGTTTACCATTACAAATTAAAGTATTAATAACAACACACAATATCAAATATCATACATCCCCTAATAAAAAAAAAACTATATAAGAAATCCAAAAAATAAACAAAAATCTCTTTCAATAATCATCTCTATAATGTATTGCACAAAAAATGAAACTTAATAAGGGCATGTCAAAACATATTAAATCATAACTTCACGGTTCAATAAGCAAGTTATGAAAAAACATATTGGGGCAAAAAACTATAATAGACCTTACCATGTTCATTGTGTATAAACAAACAATACACTGAGGCAGTACACTGGTTAATGGAATTACTTAACAATAATATAAGGAGATCTTTATTAATATTTTGAATAAAAAACTTTCAATTGATTCCGGCACGACTGCGCAAAGCAACCGCTGTGGTACGAGTGATCCGCACAGAGGCTGAATGCTCCACACAATGGGTCCGTAGCCGAAGAGCTTCGGACCCTCACCAATTATGCAGTGGTTGCATTTATGATAGGGTTTAATGTTGTAGTAAATCAATAAGACAATTGGATTTCAAATATATGTGACTAGATCATACTATAAGTGAAGTTATTGATGATTGAATGTCAATATTTTTGTGTAAGTTAGAGTTTTCACAGCACTATTAGTTGAAGAAAAAATATAGTCACAGAATTTCGTGATTCAAGGCCAGTGAAAGTAAATTTAGGAGGCTTGTACTTACAATGTTTATTAACCATTCAGAACACTTTCGGCAAAATTTACAAGTGAAACTTAAAACATTACCGGTAGTTATAATACTTGCAGTAACTTTATCCGGTATTAAACGCGCTTCCCATTGATGAAACTCGAGTCTCAGGACAGGAAACAAACTATAAACAAACTTGTCACATTTCGTAGCGCTAACTAAAACAACGCCCCGCGACAACAAAACACTGTTTATTTCGTACTTGGTAATCCGAAGACTGCAGACATTCACTGCATGACACCTTATGCTAATTTGGACGCATGGGAATGGTATTTATCCTGAAATCATTAGCTGATTTGGGAACGAAGATTATTGCTTTATGACTAATTATGAGTGAAACACTAGAAGTTCTTGTTTCTTACTTGTTACAACAATAGAGGTGGCCGTTCCAGAGCCAAACGGAAGACATTAACGGAAAAGTTTCTTGAAAATTAATAATAAATTAGCTTGGTTTGGTTTTGTATACAACAGTGACACGAGTTTGACAATCAACCAACCATGACAGACAGCTGTCAACTAGCGCCCTCTATTAACGACGCCTTGAACCACGGTAAACAGCATGAAGCAAGCATCAAACTCATTTGCATATGACATGTAAGTTTCGAATAGATGGCAGCACAAACTGCGAATAAAGTATAATCGTTTTGGCGGGAAACAAAACGAGACGTGCCATTTGACGTGTAGTGCGGAGGCGGAGGAAATAAACTTTTATGCCACACCTGGCCAAAAAGTGGCTTTTTCCGCACGCTGCGCGTACGGAAAAAGCCGCTTTCTGGCCAAGTGTAGACTTAAAGTGATGTACACAACACGGGAGGTAATAAAGAAAGCCCTTGATCGCATATTTACGTCCCTCGCTTTCAGCTCGGGCCGCAAAACATCTGCGATCTCGGCGTTTCTTTATATTACCACCCTTGTTGTGTAATGTACTATAGTAGAAGCTTTGTAAAATAATGGAGTTATTACTTAACTAACCTGTGTAGCAGCTTAATGCCGCTGCATTGTGATATCTTCTGTGACGGGACGGTAGTGAAATAATGTATCTGCAACAAATAAGAACTTTGAATTATCTTATAATAACTGGCCAAGAGCAAGAGCATGTCGGACCATGCTCATTGTAGGGTTCCGAAACCGTTACTAAAAGGAAATGCGCTACAAATGAAAATATATATAGTTAAAAATTAAAACCTGACTACGAAAAATAATTAAACAAGATTCTAGCTTGCCTTCGGCTCTGCAGCCTGAAGCTCGTTCTTCGGGCTCCCGAAAATGAGACTCATATAGGTACGGTTTGCGTGACATAACCATGTGCCTTTGGCCCAAAGCAGTGCTTGGCCTTCGGCCTCCGTTGGACTTACTACGGATTCAATGCGCTAATGCGCTTGCAGAGGAGCTCGGGCTTCTGCCTCGCAACCTGAAGCTCGCCCTAAGAGCTCGCAAAAGGGCATTTCTCCAGAAATATGTCTGCGGTCACCTCATTCATCTGGCCCTTTTTCATACTAAATGTATGGAGACAGATGAATGAGTCGCAGACATATTTCTGGAGAAATGCCCAAAAATGGAATTGATAAATGGTTTGCGTAAGACGATCTGGAACGCTTCGACCATTCAGTTTGACTTTGAATTAGTGCGATATAAAGGGCACCTTCCGCCTTGAAACTTCCTTCACAAGATCAGTCTCAAGTCGTGGTGACCCGAGGAGTCATAGCGGAAGCACCCTTACTGAAAACTATCTTTTAATGGCTATTTTATCAACGTCCATCTAATAAGCTTGTTCTTTTAATTGTAGTATGGCGCTAGTAGTACTTAATTTCCATAATTTGTTAAACTATTTACCGCTGGGCTTAGGGTTGCCAGATGGTCGGGAATTGGCGGGATTCTCCCGATTTTTGTATGTCCTCCCGACTCCCGACAAAGAAGAAAATCTCCCGACAAACGACTTCATTTTAAAACTTAGTCCGAACCACTCAAGGTGGTCCGACCAGCGAAAATGTCTGCTCTTTCTGGTTAAAAAAAAAGCTCGCGCGTCGAGCTTTCGGGGCATCTCCCGACCAAAGTTTGAAAATCCAGTATATTACTTTACATGAAAGAAACATTTTTTGTCTCTTCATTGGTTTTTAATGCGGGAAATAAGGTATTAGGTTAATTCCTATTAAAACAGAAAAGATACGGAAGTCAAGGTAGATAGCAGAATTGAGGGCATTTTCTGAGTGTACGGTGGACGAATGGTTGAGTACCGAGTACCGGGTTCGACTCTCGGTCTGTACACAGGCGAGTGCCATTTAATTTTTCTGTGTACTTTGATTTTCCTGTATCTATATATGTAATCCCGTATATTGTTTCCTGCTCCCGATAATAGGGTAATTCAATCTGGCAACCCTAGCTGGGCTGCGTTACTGATTTGCCACTTTTTTTAGTACACCTTTTTTTGGTGCACCAGGAGGTAGGTGTGCTACTGCCATGGCTACCACCCGGCTCCATCATCAAATCAGTTGTCATAATAATATTGCATTGTCATCTCATTTACATATCCTTGCAAACTTTCAGCTTAATCGGAAACCGGGAAGTGGGTCAAATATAACTTGCAAGATTTGATTACAGACACAGACACCGGGACGGGTGAGACTAAATAAAAGCTTGTAAAAAACACTTGTGACGTCACTGCCCAACATCCATGCCTTATCTTATCATCAAACAATTATATTTAAATTATTTAGCTTGACCCCGTATTTGTTTATTTGATTCAAATCTTACTACAGTTTTTCGACTACTTCTACTGAACCGATTGTCATGAACTTATGAGACTTTGCATATAAGTACCTACATTGAGTTCCCGTGACAATGCAACATTATTATAATTTCGACTTGATCTTCTTCTTGATTCTTCGACTCCATCATCATACCCTCGTCTGATGATGGAGTTAGGAGGCGGTCAATGGTGATAAAACTGTTTAACTTAAAATATCTTTAAGTTGTTTATTAGTTTTGTCATTTTAAAATCGTTGATGGCACGAAAATGAGCGTAGGTACCTACTTAGTATTTTTCCGAGCAGTTTTGGAAACATAATTTAATGGTTAGCTTAGGTAAATTAATTTATTTTGATATAATAATAATAAAATACAATACTAACTCAAAATATCTAAGCCTAAATATACCTAAAAACGAATTAAACTATACATATACATAAAAAGAAGATTACAAAAAGCAACTTAGTCATGCGGCATGGTCCCCATTTATTTTGATTATAATAAAACACACTATCGACACACGAGGTCGCTAGTAAGTCATATGAAGCAAGTGGACCTCTACGGTCCATATGAGCCCATATCATACATTTTAGATCCTATCAACCGAAGCGCTATCGCCGCCGCGCCGATAGTCCCGTCCCGAATCATTAGCCCGAACACGCACTAAGCGACTCTTTGATGTGCGCAAACTTTCCGGTTTTCCTTTGATTGGCATAATGGAACAGAACTGTACGCTGTTATTACACTAATTGAATTTTCCCATTTAGAGTTGTACCTTTAATCGAAAATGACGGGTATGATGAAGTTTCAACTATGCGTACGCCATTTTTGACCCGAGTCGGGGTGTGTGGTGAGACATTAGGCAATTAATGCCGGCCAGGTCAGCTCTCAAATGATTGGCTATCTATACTGAGGGGTGAGTCCTGAAAACACGTAGGTATTCTGCTTTAGAATTTAAAGAAATAATCAACATTCATTGCACGGGGCAAGGTCGAGTAAGAATAGACTTAACTTGAACTGAAACTACTGAAACCCTTAAAATATTTCACGCACTTATATATAATAATTAATTTCACAAAAGGGCACTTACTGTTAGGCCACACTATAGTGTCCGACCGAAACTGGTTTTCACGGCCGAAACTGGAACCGAATTTCGGCTTTGATTTCAGTTACGGCCGAAACCGAAACTTCGAAAGAAAAAAGAAGTCTATCATAATAATCAATCAGTCTTCATTTTTAGGGTTCCGTACCAAAATGGTAAAAAAGGAACCCTTATGGTGCGACTCTGTCTGTCTGTCTGTCTGTCTGTCTGTCTGTCCGTCTGTCACAGCAAGATATCTCAGGATCTACTGATGCTATCGACTTGAAACTTGGAATAGTGTTAAAAGTCGCTGATTCGAGCCTATTGGATAGAAAAAAAATCTTATACCTTTTTTACTTTTTTTTTAAAGGGGTCCGAAATGGGATGTGGAAAAACAAAAGTAGAGCTATTACATCGAGTGGGATATCAAATGAAAGGGCTTAATTTGTAGATTCCAAAACAATTTTTGTTTTTCTTTTTAATTTTGTACTTTTTGATTTATGACCAAAAACGTTCAAAAAAATACCATTCCCCCCTATTATCTTCGAAGTTACTGAACAGAAAAATCTGTAATAATTACCAATTATTAATATCATCCTAAATATTACAGGAAAAATAAAACGGTTTTCCTAAATTGCATCCTTTTTTTTGGAAATTTTCAAAAATCGTACACATACTTATTTGCTCCTTCCTACTAAGCTAACGGCCATACAGTTTTTGTTGAACTATTCACGTAGGTATCTACTAACGAGTTTGTACGGAACCCTCGGTGAGCGAGTCCGACTCGCACTTGACCGGTTTTTTAAATAACATATTATTATTACCTAATCATTTAGTCTCTGATAAATATTTGAAGTAATCATTAATTATCATATTGAAACTTCTTACTTCAAATAAATTATTAGTGCTTTTTAAATTAAAGACTCTCTGATTGCAGCGCGAAACCCTTCAAGTTCAGTTTCTGTTTCAGCCGTAATTTCGGCTGGATGGCAGACGAAGCCGAAACCCGTTTTTTAGCCGAAACCAAAACCGAAAGTTCGGTCGGACACTACCACACTCATCTAGGAAAAGCACTAATTGAACAATTTATTGTGCACTACTACTGACAAGACAACAGACAAATGCTTCCATATGTGACTGTGAAATCGAAAAGGGACCACTTGGGAGGGATTTAGTGTTCCGAAATATGATTATTTTAAAATAATGTTCGAAAATTACCAATTTTGGGTTTTCGTTACAAACCATTTA
Organism: Eudemis profundana; assembly: GCA_947034925.1. Classification (NCBI taxonomy): domain Eukaryota; kingdom Metazoa; phylum Arthropoda; class Insecta; order Lepidoptera; family Tortricidae; genus Eudemis; species Eudemis profundana. Next base: position 17,670,981 of record OX344805.1, on the reverse strand, counting down.
TTAATAGACTAAATAACAGTTTGTAAACAGTTACACACTTATAAGTACAGTAATTCGGTATAATATACGATCACAAAGTTTAGTACTCACCTACCATACCAACCATACTATCTCATATGATAAAAACAGACAGACAATGTTACTTTTGCATTTGTAGTATTAGTTAGGATTAAGTATTTTTTCATCACACTTGCTCGAAAATGGTGTCATTACACGTAGGTTCTGCGGGCCGTAAATGTCCTATTACGCCCTAGGGCGTAATGGTTTTCTTTTTAAATTTGAAACGCTGGTTCTGTTTTACTCTTATTTGTCATGATCAAAGGAAACGCCAACTTACTTTTTTAACTTTTATCACTGAAATATTTATTTAAAGATAACTGTAATTGCAAATACATATATAAACACATACTTCGGTAACATTAATTAAATGTTTAAATAATGTGTTTCTTTATTTTGCAAATATAAAATCAACTAAAATGGCCGTTACTGCTATGGTTTCCGAACGTGACTTAACGTTCGCATTGTCTATGGACATATGTGACAAATGTCACTGTCTGTTTTAATATTTTCTTGTCATACTGAATCGAAAAGTAAGGTTATTTTATTAAGATTTCCTCACAAGTGTGATGAAAAACATTGTGTGTGCCACGGGCGGTAAAGGAATTACAAACTCGTGTTATTAAAGCCCTCGGTTTCACCTCGGGCTTATAACAAACACTCGTTTGTAATTCCTTACTTACCGCCCTAGATACACAATGTACTATTATAAGCCTTCAAGCTAAAGTCCTAACCTAAAGTTTATTTGAGTCTCAATAAATCAAAAAAGGCCTAAGCCTTTAAATATGTAGTAAGCCTTTTGATAATTTTGTGATAATTTATTTTTTATTGTTTCAGATATTTTTAATAGTACCTATTTATAGGAGTAGTTTGAATGATGGCACTAAACTTTACTAAACCCTTCAAGTTCAAGTGGTACCCTTATTTGGATATCAATTTATTTATCCTTTTCTTATAAAGGAAATGCGCGCAGTAAAGATTCACTTTACTATTAAATCGTAAATTAGAATTTTGTGATATATGTTTTTTTTTTTGTTTCAGATATTTTAAAAGGTATTTCTAAGAGTAGTTTGACTTATGGCACTAAACTTTAGTAAACCCTCCAAGTGGTACCCTAAGTTCTGCTTGTATGGTAGAAAATGTTTTAAAGTACTAAATCTATAAGCGACGAAAATTTTGATCTCATTTTTCTAAATTTTCTAAAGGTAAGTTACGACTAAATATGGCTGATATTGTGATATTTAGTAAAATTATTATAAAAATAAGACATTTCCTGTGTTAAAAATTACAAAGACTGAATTATGAGAATTCTAAAAGATTTGATTAAAAAATTAAGAATATATAAAGATTTCTTTTATTTAACCCCTCTTATTATTATTAAAATCCATTAACTTAATTTATGATCAATCGGCTATTTCGTATTTAGGCTTAAAATTAACAATAATACACTTGATATTTTTCGCATTTTTGAAGTTTTTGTTTGAAAAACTTTCAAACTAGCTAGGTTATTGGGACAACAAATATGTAACTGTATTTGATCTTTAATCTTAGTAGATTCGTTTGGTACCAATCATTCCATAACTTCGCAGTAGAAGTGTATTTTTCACGATCAGGGACCATTCATTTATTACGTAAGACGATTTTTGCCAGTTTTTGACCCCCTCCCCCTTATGTAAGAAAAAATAAGAATCGGCCGAACCCCTCCCCCCTATTTAATATTTATTACTTAAGAATATAACGGATAAATAATTTTATGCCACACCTGGCCATAAAGTGGCTTTTTCCGCACGCTAGGCGTACGGAAAAAACCGCTTTCTGGCCAAGAGTAGACATAAAATGATGTACACAACACGGGAGGTAATAAAGAAAGCCCTCGATCGCATATTTACGTCCCTCGCTTGCAGCTCGGGCCGCAAACTTCTGCGATCTTAGCCTTTCTTTGTATTACCACCCTAGTTGTGTAATGTACTATTACGTTTGGGCTGTTGTAATTTTTATTTTTCAAAGAAACTTTTCTGTAGGATGTTTATTTGCAGATACTAATAGTTTTTAATGCAACGACGCCTACGCTCTCGCGCGCTTTTTTTTCAAGTATAATCTTAACTTTGCGCATTTTTATGATCTTACGTAAGAACTATCAAAACTCCCTCCCACCCCCTTGTAGGAAAAATAAGACGTGGTCGACCCCCTCCCCCCCTTAATCGTCTTACGTAATAAATGAATGGCCCCTCACAAACTTTAAACTCATTTTTCTTAACTTGTACATTTTGTCACCTGCATGTTTAAAACATTCTTAAAAAATAGTGGTTGCATCTATTGACGTGATTCTTTTTTACGTCGATAGCTCATTTTATCTAGTTTTAGGTACATACCATCACCATACCATACCATACCATACCGCTTAAGTGGACCTTTTTCGTTTTCACAGTCACATATTAGAATAACTGCTTCTCTTAGAAAATTTTGAGTATACCAAAAAGTGATCTATGTGTGAGAGCCAGTGAATGACGTTGGTAGGTACAAGAAAGCACAAAACACGATGCGTAAGACCATATACAAATTAACAGACCATTTTTCGCGGTACCAAGAGATTTACGTTACGATAAATTAACAAAATTACGTTCTGTTGGCGGTACGAATGAGGCTGAAAAAATAGATTATTGGTACTAGCGACATCAAAAGAGAGTAATCCTTCCATTCCGGCGCTGATTACCTGCCGAAAGAAATCATTTCACGTGTTTCGCTAAGCCGAGATTTCATTGCTTGGTGTCGCGTAAATTATAGCAGTGAGATTGAGGTCGCTTTGGTGTTAAATGTTACTTAGAGGTCGTTGAGGAAATGTGACACTTTTATTGGAAACTTGTGACTAACTACATATTCGTATTAGGTTGACGCGCTTTCCTAATTCGAGAATAGCTTTTTTCTAGTAGTGGCGAGTTGGGGGTGGTTAGGCTGATTCACATTCACATTCATTTTATTTAGTAAGTAATTGATTGGTCTGCCTCAAACAACTGTGCTTATGCAGTAATTTCATAAACAGCTCAAATAGGTTTAAGAAGCAACTATTACAATACTGTTTATGTTTCCTTATCAAACAGGTACACTAATTTTCCCGATGAGATAACTCTGTTTCATAACAGTTTTCTCATCTCAGAAAGGTTGAAGGTAAAATTCCCGGAACGAAATGACCTTTCACAAAGATAGCAAAAAGTATGAAACCGCCTACAAAGCGAAATAGATTTCTGTTTTCAAACATCGCGTACGAAGAGCGTAACTAATAGTAACTAGAGATCAAAACGATAAGGGTTGTTCAGTATTAGCGATCCGTCATCAAAGGGGGACGACCACTTTGATCGGACCGCTTCCTGAGAGATTCCTTTAGCACTACATAACATACTAATCAATCGCTGGGATATATCCAATCGGAAAAGGCATTAAAGGCAATAGTTTCAGCTTGCGGTAAACTGTTTGCGAGGGGTGCGGAGGGGGGATGTTCGCACCGTACATCAAAGGCGCGTCGAGACAAAGCTCTAAGAGCCTTTTAACTTTATTTAGCGGAGTGGTAAGTTTAGCCGGTCGCGATTCGCAGGTTAAAGAGTAACACACTCACTTTGAGTCAGGGCCGGGGGGGCTCCGGCGTGGTAGGGTTGACCCCGCCTAACTCGATCAAAACTAATCAGAGATTTATCTTGGACGCGGTCACAGTTAAACAAGATCTATTCGTATCTTAGTTAATTTGATTGGCGTATGAATTCTTTGCACTTCTGAAAGCTTGTTTTTTCCAACGGATCTCAAAAAGCCTCTGGAAATCTAGATCATTGCAACTAAATGGTAGAAAAATCATGCATGATTCAATTTTACGTTTGAATTTTATCTCTAAAACGTAGTGATTAGCATCAAAGCTCTTCCAAACCTTTTCCAAACGTCTAGCACAGTTTTGCGCAAATCCTGCAAAGCCTAGCCCTAGATCTGGCAACCCTATCGGGGGGTGGGGGCACATCAAACGCGCCGCTAATGCCGCCCGCACCGCGGCGCCTCTTTGTCGGCACCCTTTGAGTCGCGATGCCGCGCGCCACCTAAGCCTCGGACAATGAAGCTGGGAGATCGGCAACGCGAACTGCGAACCCTACAATGGATCGTCAAAGCTGTGTTTATAAATAAATAAACAATACGAGAGATCTTCAGCCTTCACAGTCTTCACACCTTGTCAAGTAGGTATACGTGCTAACGAACTTGACCACATGTGACAAGGGAGGTGAAGGCTTAGAGGCTGCATGAAAAGAGCCAGAGTTGGTCTTACCCTGTGCCCATTCCTACCGCCATCTAATTGCACGCCGATAAAAGAGGTCCATTGATAACTCACCAGAAAATAACAGGACCAGCTATAGATGGTAGACCCTGGAACCTGGAAGACAGTAGTTCTCACAACTCACATACAAAACTAAGACCAAAAGGGGCACAGCTGTTCAGTTACAAGCAAAAGTCCTTGTAGTCGATGGCCAACCAGACGCAACGGGCCCCTTTCAGACGAGCACGAGCCAGGTCATACAAGCGTTGATTCATTCAACATTGACAATATTGGCATTAACGATTATTATTAAAGCCTTTGGCAAACACGTCATTCCCCCACACTTGACTGTGATTTCTTACCAGTTGGATGATAATGATGATTCCATGTGATTATATCAATCTATTTGTCTTTTCCAAGCATGATGATGCGGCAACTAGTAGAACTTAACTTTGTTAAATTTCGGTTTGTTGCAAAAGATTAAAAACAAATCGCACGACTCTATAAGATAACTGCATTTTTAACTCTACCTACAATAATAGTGATAGTGAGTGATAATCAAGGACCTTAAAAATAAATGGACGTAGCGTCGCGAACAGATAAGTGAAGCACTCATGATGCGCCGGCAATACGCCGGCGCTTTGTACGCACGCACGCACACATCAACCAGCATAATGGGCCGGTCGGCTGCCATTGGGCCGTCAACGCACACATGCTCACTTCGGCGGCCATTGCTTGGCTTCACCCGCGTCTTAGACCGCGCGGTATCCTTCTATTTTATACATCCATGGTGATAATGTTAACCTATATCACATTATATTATGTGAATGTGCATATGTACATGACAATGTATTACGTTTTGTGTGCTGATGCTGAATAAAGAATGATCTTATCTTATCTTATAAATATCTATATCAAATTTAATTTGACTTTTGACCCGCTTGCTGTCTCATGTCTGACTGATCTGACTTAAACCTTTGGACCTAGAAAGATGAAATTTTGCATAGAGAGTTTAAATTTATGATGTAGGTACCTGCCTACATTGTAGACAAGGAACAAGGAGACGAACTTTCGATTGTTATGTAAAATACGGAAATAAGAAGGAAGAGATTAAACACACATAATTTCCCTATGATTTACAATACAAAGCAATCGTACACAATTGCATCTGTTTAAAACAATTGAATCCACATTCAAAGTAGGTACGGCTAGTTAAATCTGATCATTAAATTCAAACTGCGTACGAATCAAATCCCCACTAGCCGTCCGGCGCGGCAGCGGCGACTAGCGAGCGAGTGCGTTGATTACCATAAGCTGGCACAAAGGGCGAGCCCTTTGACGAATTAGCGCCACTAACATACACTATGTTTATCTATCAGATCTATACCTCGCCTAAAATGGCTTTCATGTAAGCTTGTTCACGTAAGCGGTATCATTGATCGTGATTATATTTCGTATCCCAACCGAAGACGATTACTATAGTTTACATGCAGCAGTACATGATATGGTGCTGTCCTTGTCACACATTTAGAGCTATAAATCTTAAAAAGCAAAACCATACTTCCATCTCTCTCCCGCCGGCATCGGCATACCCTCGCCTGCGCTTACCTGACCTCATTACATTTTTTGGTGTTGTCCGAGTCGCACGAAATTTAAATATAACGTTAAAAAATAGTGTAGTGAAGTGAAAACGAAAGCGATCAAGGGATCGAAAATACAACCAGGATTATGAAGGTAAATTTGTAATCGTTTTAACAAAAGTACTAGTTACTATAAAGTGTTTTTAGATAATACGGCACTGCCAATAACGGTACTTTCAAATTTCCTTTACGCATCTTACCTACAAAATCATTAAACCTGGTTACTTACATATTTACGAATAAAAAGTAAAGATACGTGTAGGTATAAAGTTATATAATTAGGAAAGATGTATAACGGATTTGCTGAGTTTTTATCTAACTAACTTCATATCACTGTGTATGCCATGTGAAGGACAATTTGTCTCACCTATTTTCACAGTACCTAAACCTAACGGAACTCATCGTTTCATACTAATTGTAAGTTTAAAATAATTAAACAAATTCACTACGGTTCATCACTTTAAGTTGGATGACTGCGGTGCTACCGCAGTCACCGTAACGTACCGATTACTTTATTTCATTTCATTTATTAATTGCTTACATGTAGGTACATTTTATGTAAGGTATTGCAAGGTGTGTTATGGCAACTATAGATCTACAAGATGCCTATTTTCTGATATATGTTGATGAAAATGATCGCAAACGATTTTTTATTAGTAAGATCATACAATTAATTACTTAACAAACGTAAAAACTACAAGACTTTTTTAAGTCGTTCGGGTTCGTCATCAATAGTGATAAAAGTGTTATGACGCCAAGTAAAATTGGCAAATTTTAGGGTTCGTGTAATGACTATCACCTTGCCTGGCAAAAAGAAACAAACATGTAGATGTATTTACACGTGTATAGCTCCACGAAAATCGTGTTGAAGATTTCAAGTGTGATCATATTGATCATCCACGTTACAAAATGTTGACATTTGTATACTCCACGCGAGCCGTGTAGAGGACTATTATATACGAATGTTTACGTCTACCTACTCCATTTTAACAGTGTCGAGGATTTCATACTCCACGTAAATCGTGTAGAGAATACATAAGTTTCATTCAGAACATCTGCTCCACTTTAATAGTGTCGAGGATTTTATACTCCACGTAAATCGTGTAGAGAATACATACGTTTCATTCAGAACATCTGCTCCACTTTAATAGTGTCGAGGATTTCATACTCCACGTAAATCGTGTAGAGGATACACACGTTCTATTCAGAACATCTGCTCCACTTTAACAGTGTCGAGGATTTCATACTCCACGTAAATCGTGTAGAGGATACACACGTTCTATTCAGAACATCTGCTCCACTTTAACAGTGTCGAGGAATTCATACTCCACGTAAATCGCGTAAAGGATACACACGTTCTATTCAGAACATCTGCTCCACTTTAACAGTGTCGAGGATTTCATACTCCACGTAAATCGTGTAGAGGATACAAGAACATCAGTTCCATTTTAACGGTGTCGAGGACTTCATTCTCCACATGAACCGTGTAGAGGATACACACGTTCTATTCAACATGTGCTCCATTTTATATATAAATATATAAAAAAAAAAAAAACCATAATAACATTCTTCATGCCTTTCATATTTACGGGGACACGGAGGCCTCGGACCCTGAGTTGGTCGAGCCGGGCGAAGCAACAACTACCTACTACTGCCGAGTATGTCGCCCGCGCCGATCGCGCCGGCCGAGTCCGTAACGATCGAAGCGCCCACGCCGCCTGGCGGCACTTGCCGTGTCCACCCCCACAGCGGGACCCCTTGATAGCGTGGCGAGACTATACCGTTATTGGAACCGAAAATATTAGAACTACTGGGCGAGGACCCAACTAATAACAAAAAATACGGCAAAAACCTACATAAAGATATTGCACCCAAGTCGGCACCCATTTTGGCAAATGGATTAGCTAAGAACTTTCACCTGGAACTAATCAGACGTTACTTGCCTCCTGAAAATTGCTCCAATATGAGGTTTCCGATGCTAAATCTTGAGATCAAAGCAGCCCTTTTGGAAATCAATGTGTAAAAGGACTTCTACGGCCAAAGTAAGCAGAGCCAGCTGTTCGGTAGTCTCAGTGCAATAGGACAAGTGTTAAATTAGGCACTGTCATCTAAGAATACAGCATCTCAAGACATAATAAACACTGAGTGACGCCGGCAAGCTCATATAAGTACAACAGCTATTATAGAGAATCTCAGTCTCGTCGGTTCGCAGCCCTAAACACTCTTAATTAAAATATTAGAGATACCGTCAAAAATACCAAAAATGGATGAACATCTCTTCCATTCAGCCTTAACAGAGCATATCAAGTTTTCAAAGGCGATCATTGAAACCGGTTCAGAAATGAAATCGACAGTTGTGAATCCTGCTTACAAACCATCAGTAGAAAGAAGCACAGCAACAACGGAGTGCTTTAAACTCGAGGGGGATGCCGCCACGAGTAGCAGCAGCGGCCGAGCCGCGGCCGCCCCCTGCACCTCACCGGCCGCCGTGGGACCGTCGCACAGACACGCCGCGCGGCCACCGCCCGACCGGCTACACGCGGCATTACGCGACCACGTGGTGGAGGCGATACTAGATGAACCGCACAAATGTTACAATTTGATATTTAGCTGAATTCATCAGATTTTTGCCCTCCGTATGTCCAGCCGTCAACTACGGAAGGATGTAGGTATACTAAATTCTTCGAACGAGAAATATTTTAGCTCTGGATCATTCGGAAAATTACAACAAACAAATGAAACTAGAAAAATATTTAAGTCCACATTTTTCATGGCGGATTAATAAATAATGATACATTCTCCCCGATCCGCAAGAATAACTACTTGTTAGAAATGTATAGTAATGCATCTATAACTGGTTGGGGCGCGACCTGTGGTGCCCAAACGCTAGTGGCAACTGGACAGTCAGTGAACTGACACTTCATTCATATAAACACGCTGGAACTTATAGCCGCATTTTATGGACTGAAGATATTTACAGCAAATCTAAAAGATTGCAACGTTTTACTGAGAATAGACAACACACCTGCCATGTTATATTAACAGAATGGGGAAGTACAATATCCCCATTTAAATAAGTATGCAAGAAACATTTGGCAGTTGTGCGAGTCAAAAAATATCTATGTATTTACATCATACATACAGTCTTGCGATAATGTAGTAGCAGATCGGGAGTCTAGGACTCCAGCCAAATGAATATAGACACTGAATGGGAAATTTCTGGTCATATATTTTCACAGATTGTTCATATGTTAGCTGTACACCGGCATTTGACCTTTTTGACAGCCCTCAGAACTACAGCCTACTGCAGTAGATATGCGTCTTCGAAATTAGATCCTTATTCAGAAATAGTCGATGCCTTTACTTTTAGTTGGGAAAATATTATTTTTATGTCTTTCCCCCATTCAGCCTAGTGAGCAAAGTATTAGAAAAATCATTTCAGATAAAGCTAAAGGTATCGTTGTAGTACCCTACTGGCCATCACAAGCATGGTACTCCTTGTGGTCTAGTCTTGTCGTACCGGAAAAAACGTTTATTGATTCCGACGGATCTTTATTAGTCTCTCCGTTCAGAACGCGCCTCCCGCTTCATGCCAGCCTTATCCTGGTGGCAGCTAAATTATCAGGGATATGATAATAAAGCGTGGCCTACCACATGAATCACTAAATATAGTGATGGCCTCTTTAGCAAAAATACTTTTAAAGCAATAATTTAAAACTTTATTAATTCAAATCCTGGGGGCTTCTCTGTAAAAAACGAGAAATCTCGATGTTTATGAAGCTAATGACGGTGATGTGTTGGTTAACACATCACCGTCTTGTCTTTTTGATGATGTCTTTTTGACCATAAAATTTTAAGATATAGCTGTTTGATCATACACAGATCAGCCTTATCGCAATACGAATGTTACGTCAAATGATTGGGTTAATCGATTTCTTAAAGGCTTACAAACTTAAACCTCCGAACCCAAAATATAAATCCACGTACAAATATAGTTCTAAATCATTTTTTAAATATTTATCGAAATGAAGATGTCTCATTAACTGATTTATCATATAAAACTTGTACTTTTATCGCCATTGTTTCGGCACAAAGGATGCACACGATCAGGCTACTGATAAAATTAGATAATATGCCAATAAGTAATGATGTAATTATGGCTTCACCTTCATTAGCACTGGTACTGGACAGTATAGCTAATGAGATGATACTCCTCCAGGAGTCATCTGAATGTTAAATATAATCAAGGTTACAAATTTAATTAATACTTCGAGGCCTGGAGCTTGTTAACCAATCAACAGATTACCCTATATCCGCGAAAGTCCTTATTTGCCCAGCACTCGCAGTTCGAACTTATGTTAGTAGGACAAATGAATTGAGACGCCATCATACTAAAGGATACCTCTTTGTACGAAGGCCTTATAAAAACGTTGGATCTCAGACCTTAGCACACTGGGTTAAAAAGGTATCACGAGACAATGGCATTGACATAAGTATTTTCAGCGCTCACAGTACACGGGTAGCATGAAAATCTGCCGCGCACCGTGCCGGGGTTAATCTGGAGACTGTTTGCAAGGCTGCAGGTTGCAGTGATCGTTCCAATGTCTATCTTAATAAGTAATATTGTAGAGACACCCTGGAATCAAATGAAAATAATTTTACGTATGCTATATCTGACATTCGCTAAATAGGATTAATTGCATTTATGCCATTAAAATTAAACAGTTAAGAATCTGATAAATGTAAATTGAACTTTAAATTAGGTCATCAGAATATTGTTCTCAATTTCGTAGCTAATCAGCATTATAATGATTGGAATTACCAGTTTTTTACTTTTCATTTTTCACATATTGAACATAACAATGCTCTGAACATCTGCATGTAAACTATAGTAATCGTCTTCGGTTGGGATACGAAATATAATTAAGAATCAAACGAACTTACCTTACGTGATGTTTGATTCCAATTATGTGAGTATCCCAACCGAAGACGATTACATCGTCCCATCCCACCCTAGCCCAAGGGATAAAATAAAAAATAAAAAACTTGTCTACAACACAAAATATCTAACTCTGAAAAAATGAGGTCAGGTAAGCGCAGGCGAGGGTATGCCGATGCCGGCGGGAGAGAGATGGAAGTATGGTTTTGCTTTTTAAGATTTATAGCTCTAAATGTGTGACAAGGACAGCACCATATCATGTACTGCTGCATGTAAACTATAGTAATCGTCTTCGGTTGGGATACTCACATAATTGGAATCAAACATCACGTAAGGTAAGTTCGTTTGATTCTTAATTATTAACAATCAGCAATTTTAGATCTTATCGGCCGAATCACTAATTTCATTTAAAATGTACCTACCTATTTCTAAATGTGTAAGTGCATAAAATAGTGTGCGTGTGGATTGAGTGAGCACCCTTCTGAAATAAAAAAAAACATCCTGTTCATTTAGTAAAAGTTCTAAAACAATTGTAAAACTAAATCTCTGTATTTGTAAAAAGATAAATCAAAAGATATAACCTTTAACGTGTGCTCACTCAGTTCTCACAAACTACCAACGAAATCAGGGAATGTATTCATTTAACATATAATATTTATATACGAATTTTTAGTAAAACCTGTGCTAACTTACCTTTATAATTTGTAGATCACCTAGTAACGTATTTAAGATTTTACAAATAATTTCTTATGCTCACTCAATCCGCACACTTTCGAAAATCCGATTTCTGATGAAAAAACTGAAGATTTAAACTGCTATATATGTGTATAGTTTAGTAAAACTAATCTGGGAATTTGTAAAATACAAAACGAACCACTAACGTGGCAGGTTTTTGGATAATAAATGTTTGTTAATGCTCACTCAGTCCACACGTTACAAGTAAGTTAAAAATGTAAATATCTCAATATTTGTAGTATTACATAAACTATAAATTACTTCAACTTTTAGTAAAAATTTTTACTAAATATCCACCATCTAATATTTTATATTCGTTGTCTGTTTTTAAAGATATTCAATTGCAATTATTCTAATGTAAGTAGATCGATTAGGTTGACCACGACCACACTTTATTATATTATGGTCATATCCATGAATTAAATTTTAAAGTAAACAATTGTTTTGATTAGGTTAGTACATACTTATTACAATTAAGAGTTACCTGATCCGTAATTATTACCTTTCATTTACTGTAAAAGATTTAATCCGAGATCAAAAAATAAAAATAAAATATTTTTCAATGTCAAAGTGACGTACCAGTACGTCTAGCATAACTGGCCGCGACTTCGTTTCTCGCACGACAGAGCATCACCTGTCACTGTCACACTGTATTGATTGGAAAGAGATGGGTAGCATTTCTCGCGCGAGAAAGAGTCGCGTGTCACAGTTGTGCTAGAGCTACTGGGGTAGTAACCTTTTCGATCTCATATATTTTTTAAATGAACTGTATTTTGGATATGACCATAATATAATGAAGTGTGGTCAATCTAATCGACCTACTTACATTAGAATAATTGCAATTGAATATCTTTAAAAACAGACAACGAATATAAAATATTAGATGGTGGATATTTAGTAAAAATTTTTACTAAAAGTTGAAGTAATTTATAGTTTATGTAATACTACAAATATTGAGATATTTACATTTTTAACTTACTTGAAACGTGTGGACTGAGTGAGCATTCACAAACATTTATTATCCAAAAACCTGCCACGTTAGTGGTTCGTTTTGTATTTTACAAATTCCCAGATTAGTTTTACTAAACTATACACATATATAGCAGTTTAAATCTTCAGTTTTTTCATCAGAAATCGGGTTTTCGAAAGTGTGCGGATTGAGTGAGCATAAGAAATTATTTGTAAAATCTTAAATACGTTACGAGGTGATCTACAAATTATAAAGGTAAGTTAGCATAGGTTTTACTAAAGATTCGTATATAAATATTATATATTAAATGAATACATTCCCTGATTTCGTTGGTAGTTTGTGAGAACTGAGTGAGCACACGTTAAAGGTTATATCTTTTGATTTATCTTTTTACAAATACAGAGATTTAGTTTTACAATTGTTTTAGAACTTTTACTAAATGAACAGGATGTTTTATTTTATTTCAGAAGGGTGCTCACTCAATCCACACGCACACCATAAAATACCCTCCAAGCATAATGTCCATTGGACAAAAATTATATAATATAGTAATTAGATACTAAAAAGATAAAACATGGCGGAATCAGATACACTTTGAACCGTAAAAATATTCCCGCGGGACAGGCAAAGATTCACCACAGTAAGCTCAAAAGACGTCGTTCTCTTTGTTGACAAAATAGACTCAAAGTCAATAAACTTTTTTCATCACACTTGCTCGAAAATGGTGTCATTACACTTAGGTTCTGCGGGCCGTAAATGGCCTATTACGCCCTAGGGCGTAATGGTTTTCTTTTTAAATTTGAAACGCTGGTTCTGTTTTACTCTTATTTGTCATGTTCAAAGGAAACGCCAACTTACTTAACTTTTATCACTGAAATATTTATTTAAAGATAACTGTAATTGCAAATACATATAAACACATATTTCGGTAACATTAATTAAATGTTTAAATAATAATGGCCGTTACCGCTATGGTTTCCGACCGTGACTTGACGTTCGCATTGTCTATGGCAGGGTTTCTTAAACTGTGGTCCATGGACCCCTTAGGGGTCCGTGATACGAGAGCTGGAGGTCCGTAGCTATGCATACAACACAAAACACAAACTTTCATGTGCCCTTGATTTTCTTTTTACCCGACTGCGGCGATGCCCAAAGGAGGGTTATGTGTTTGGCCTGTATTTATGCATGTGTGTCCGTTCCTGTGTCCGCTCGTAACTACTCAACGACACATCCGATTTTGATAAATGATACATCATTAGATTCGTCTTGATGGTGCGAGTGTCACTGGGCATGAAGTTCGTTAAAATAAACAAAATGGCGGATTTAATGCGGTTTCAAAGTGCACCGCGGTTGGGTTTTTTTTTATAAAAATGTGGTTATTCTCTGATTGTCTTCGGAAAGGGTCCATAAGGTTTTCGACATAATGTAGGGGGGCCGTGATCGAAAAAAGTTTAAGAACCTATGGACATATGTGACAAATGTCACTGTCTGTTTTACTATTTTCTTGTCATACTGGGTCGAAAAGTAAGGTTATTTTATTAAGATTTCCTCACAAGTGTGATGAAAAACATTGTGTGTGCCACGGGCGGTAAAGGAATTACAAACTCGTGTTATTAAACCCCTCGGTTTCACCTCGGGCTTATAACAAACACTCGTTTGTAATTCCTTACTTACCGCCCTAGATACACAATGTACTAATAATATAACTATAATAAAGCAAGGCGATGTTACTTTTCATACCTGAGATACTGTAACACGATGTTAAACATCGCAGATAAGACCATCCGTCCCTTTAACAGCGAAGCAGACGCGCAACAAAGGCACAAAGCTCTTATCTCAGTAATAAACTAACCACACCGGCACTGCCTCCCGCTCCCAAACGAGATACACAAAAACAAAATGTTAAATCCGCACTCGAATGTGTAATTGCGGAATGTTATGTTCATTTCGCAAGTTTTAACAGGATTCCGAGCGGTCCGCGCAACTTGTGGAGGAGGCGATGAAATTGATTTCCCAGTGATCAAAAGAATGAAATTCGCAAAGGGGAGGAAGGTAATTTATTTGACCAAACCGTTGACAGAACGCTGCTACCTCTGCCAATGTTCCTGGACACGGGAATATTAAATCTGCGACGAATAAAACGTAAAAGTGATTCACTAAGTAATAATTTTATTGATATTTGTGTCACCAGTAAGAAATTATATTCCATTTGGAAAGATTCGTTCGATCGTTGCCGAGGTCCACGGAGGTAACTCGATTGGAAGCGTAACTAACTAGTAAACTAGAGGCGTACTGTACGGTAATTATTTCTATTGTGCCGTTACCGGCGGGCTAACTAAATCACCTCACGGTAACTTCATTACCGATACATGTGTCGTGTACATAAATTGTGTATTACTTCGAGTTTAATGAGTACTATTTTGCGTACAGCGCATGCATATAAAGGTAATTTACTTCATTAACTGACATTAACTATGTTAGGTGCTTAATTAAGAGCTCCTCGAATGCGTGAGGTAAGTTCCTCTATATAACATCACTTCACGGGGGAGCAACGTGCTTAAATATATTAGTACATTGTGTGTCAAGGGCGGTAAGTAAGGAATTACAAACGAGTGTTTGTTACAAGGCCGAGGCGAAGCCGAGGGCTTTAATAACACGAGTTTGTAATTCCTTTACCGCCCGTGGCACACACAATGTTTTTCATCACACTTGTGAGGAAATCTGATTAAAATAACTTTACTTAACCTAAATAAAATTATAAAACTGACAGTGACATTAGTGACATATATCAAGACGACAAGTCACGTTCGGAAACCATAGCGGTAAAGACTTAAAATGGTTGATTTTATATTTGCAAAATACTGAAATACACTATTTAAACATTTAATTAATGTTACAGAAATATGTGTTTACATGTATTTGCAATAACAGTTCTCTTTAAATAAATATTTCAGTAATAAAAGTTAAAAAAGTAAGTTGGCGTGTTCTTTGAACATGACAAATAAGAGTAAAACAGAACCAGCGTTTCAAATTTAAAAAGAAAACCATTACGCCCTAGGGCGTAATAGGTCATTTACGGCCCGCAAAACCTACGTGTAATGACACCATTTTCGAGCAAGTGTGATGAAAAAATATTTTTTTCTACTCCTGTACTGTTATCTGTCTTTTACTTGGTCACGAACACTAATATAAGAACATACATAATATGAGTTCAGAGAAGTCTATACTCTATTCCCCATAACAGCACTAGTGTCGTTATAGTCACTTTACGTTATTGCTAGCAGCCACAGACTTCTAAATCTAGGTTAAACTTAGGTCAAGGATTAAGCGCTCAATTTTAACTTTACGGTAAAAATGCACAACTACCAACTTAACAAACAATTAAATTCCTACGGTTTTTAAGAAAAACAAAACTTTCCGAACTAAATTCATTGATGCCAACATAAAAAAAAGTATTTTTAATTTAAGTATATTTTAAATTAAAAAGAAAACTTTACCATAGACACATATTGTCAGTCAAACGTCATATTTGCCTTGTTTCCAGGTTATGATTAATTTTGTATTTTATAATTTGAAACCTCGTCGTAGAAAAAGTATTGTATGCAACGTTGTATAATTAAGTCAAAAAATGCTCATTGCGTCGCTATTTGCGATACTCGCCGCGTTCGCGGCTCGTATCGCAACTCACGCAATTCGCATTTTTTGAACCCACTTATACAACTGTTGCATAAAATACTATTACTTGTACACTAAAGTTTACAAGTAAAAATATTTCTTAAAAACTTTCTCGTAAAATAACTAAGTCACCTTCATTAGAGTTAAGGAAGGTGTGTAAAGTAAGTTATGTTATTAGTTTCTATTTTTATTTACTTTTGCTATAGGTATAACGTAGCATGAAGTTCCATCCAATATACAGCGAATATGAAAATATCTGCTGACCATTGAATGGAATATAAGTCGTATGTGAATTCCGGAATATCTGCATGGGCCGGGCGAGCGCGTGGTCTGCCGGCCGCGTGTCTGGGGCCCGTCGGAGCGGAATTTTTGCCTCGCGACACACGCGTCTTGACCGCTAGCCACGACTGAAATTCCATATCCGCATACAACCGAAGATAACTTAAAATATTTGCATCAATTCCTACAATATGCTGCGAATAACTATTTCGTTAAACGTCGATTGTACTCAGTGCACAATCAACAAATCGACCGAAGCATTTACCACGTTAACGAAGCAGTGCTTCTTTCCCTATTTGTGTAATTGAAACAGAAGTCTGAATAGCAGTTTTACAAGTCAAAGCGTCCAATCAGATTCATTCATGTGTCTTCAATTGTCACCCAACCCGGCACAACCCTATACAATTTGCCCACGCACCTTCGGAGTGAGAGGAAATTGACCATCGCACGTGCTACACTCGTTCCGACTCCACATGGATACACCCAAAGTTTCATCCAGACAAAAAAATTCACCAAATACCCCTCGATACGGTTCAAATTCCAACGAGCATTGAAAGAAAGTCGAAAAGTCACGTGTATCAGCGGCAAGTACAGGCGCTGAATTCTATTCGATAGAAAATCATTCGTGCGAAATTTCTTATGCAATAAGGAAGCGTCCTAAATTGTCACTAGGGAATCGAATAAAGTCTGCTATGTGATGGGGAATATTTACGAACTCCAGCTATTCCGATGCTCAAAACGTTAAAAAATAAAAAAAAACTGCTTTTACGTTTACCAACGAGGTAGACATGCTATTACGCGGTTCAATTAGCCTACCGCGACCCTTGCTCATGTACTGATTGCTTTCGGTATACAATGAGACGAGACAAGCCCCGGGCATTAAAAGAACATTCAATCTCGCATTCAACATTGTTTTTCCCCGATTACCTGCCTGATTAAACCGCTGCCAGTGACGTCTCCAGGTGCTGCGATCAGCCGTGGAATAGGGTCTGTAGCCCTCGGCTGAATAATGGAGGAGCCCGTAATCTTGGCTAACAATAACGTCGTCTGCACGCGACGCTTTGCATACAATGACCCAACGCGAATGAGTTGCGGAGGGAAAATGCGACTGTCAGACAGACTCGTTTAAAAGATTTTTAAGCACATTTGGCTGAAATCCAGTTTAATTTGAATCGTGCTTGTTACATTGCAGGCACTCCATGTCTCCAATGTTAATGAAAACAAGAATCTACTTAGTTAAATTCAAACTACATACAATAAAATTGATTAAGTGAATAGAAGTGCCTTAAAATTAAACAGCACCTATACGACTTAAAATACAGGTACCTACTTGGTAAGAGCTTTGTAGTTACAATACATTGATAAAATGCTGACATATAAAGCAAAGCAAAATGTATGAAATAAATCGTTAAATAATTGTTCGTATACAATGGAACGTACTCGTAGCAAACACAATTAAATGAAACATCGGCTCGCAATCGGGAATTGACAACATTTCATTTTAACAACACTTCAAAATGTATATACGATTCGAAAGCATTTTGCCTCCTGAGCAGTACGCTATTTTTATATTTTTTATATATTGCTTAATATAAAAAATACAAAAGAATAAAAAATATATTCTCATTTTACCAGTTCTACGGCACAATAGATGAAATGCCAGTGCCTTTTGCCACAGAAAAAATAAGCTGTCATAATTTTGAATTTGACATTGTCAATGTATACTATCGATGTTTCTCGATCGCGATAAGACTAAAGTAATGGTCTATTCTGCCGTAGAACTGTAGTTACGCCCTTTTAGAATGAGTAAAAATTAATATATTAATTATAAATTAAATACAAACCCTCGTGAAACAAATAAACTATCAGCGTATTCGTCTTTTCAAACCAAATACAGAGAACCAATAAAATTAAAGGCTCAAAAAAATGAAAGGTTGTCAATTAACACAAAGAGTATTAATTCAGGGACCGTTGATCCGCAAACCGCACTCTGTCAATCCATCAGTAGTCAAACTGACTTTACAATAGGTTGCGGTAAAAATTCATATTGTTTTATTGAATTCTGAACGGACGTCGATACATTCGACAATTGGACATGTTCGATGGGTTCCCACCGCAGCGCGCCGCGGTCGACCCACGTCGCTCGCGGACAAATCCTGGTAATAGAAAATGCTTTTCACTTTTTTCCACCCCTCAATATTTCGACAGTAGCTTAAAACTAATCCGACACTGTACTTCGTTTTTTTTAGATTAGAATTTTAACGGTCCGTTTCGCCCATGTTTCTTGATTTCCCTAGGATTTGAGAGGGTGTTGAACTAATTTCACTTAGGTATTAAGTGCTAAAGATAGCACGACACATATTTTTCCGTTACAATATTGTTTTCCTTGAAATCGTAAGACGGATAACGCACGATTTTTCTAATCTGAAGAAAACAAATTATAATTGACGGAAGAATAGCAAGTTTTAATTGAAAATACATACAATCTAGGTACTTCAATCAACCGATTACCTTCTGTCGGGATCTAAGTTCTTATTTCTTATATCTGTCTACGATATACAAAGCTTAATTAAATAATATTAATTAAGCTTTGTACATCGTAGACAGCGATAATGATAGACGTAATTAATTTTCTATAAGACAATACCTGCATGCAAATACTTAACATTTTTATGATTTCTGCTGTGTAATCCGGTAGGAAGCCTGATAACTAGGATTTTATTAATGCATCGAAAAGTAGTAAAACGGTAACAGAAATTTGTATTCTAGACAAAACTTAATAATTCTCTATTAAGTTCCTCTAGTGGTAACTGTTAGAAGTAAAAAAAATAGTAAACAGTGACCAAAAACGAATAGCACGGAAAACCAAATCCAAAATTTAACAAAGGCAATTCCCGATGTAGTCTCACTCTAAAGAGAAATTTTGGAAAGAGACGGATTGTCAAGAGGTAATACAGCAGATGTAATAATTTGGCCGCCGACGCCTGCGGAGAGCACTTGCGGAGCATGATTGGTCTGATGAATAAAAGATTCGTCAATTTGTGTAATACGCGGACCACGGATTATGCGACACTCAATTTGCGGTCCCGATGCCGCGGTATCAATTATTTTCGCGTTTACATAAACAATAAGGACGGAAGAATAGATAAGAGCTGCTTATAAATTAATGTTAAGGAAATTGAAGAGGACATTGTAATGTAATGAGGCAGATCGGTCAATTTAGATCAGCGGTCGCCAACCGTTTAGCAGCCAAGGGCCACATAGTAGCTAAGGAAATTGACGCGGGCCGCACTTTGTTAATAATTTGTGATTTTATACAATTCGGAATATTGCGACCGCAATACAGATCGGAATATAGGGCCGCAAGTGAGCGGTTCACGGGCCGTATGCGGCCCGCGGGCCGCAGGTTGCCGACCGCTGATTTAGATCAAGGATGAGATGAGTTAAAGTTTGATCTTTTCATAACTGTCATTGACCACATCCAGAGTCCATAATCAGATCCTCAGCCAAGTCGTAATTAAATGATAATTGATAATGCTTTTTTGTCAGATTGTCAAGAGAACGCAATATGTGTGCAAAGTTTAGTTGAAGTAAGTTAAAATCGGTTTAGTAGAAGTTAAAAATGATGTCGCAAGATTTGAAACAACCAAATATCCATTTCAAACTATAAAAACTGTTTAAGAAGGCAAATTAGAAGCTAAATATATGTCAAACTTGTATAGAACGCCGTGGAACCCGCCGCAGCCACTCATGCGAGCGTCCACGTCTGACGCGTGTCTCGCGCACGCAGAAGGGTTGCCCGTGCAAGTGATCGCGGTGCGATTGAGCAGAAACGCATTCAAATTATTGTATTCAAGTCAAATTGGAGCTGACAGTCTATTTGTTTTTCTGCCTATTGAACGGCTTGAACAAGTTAATAGTTAGTTTATATACTTAAACCAGACTTAATAAGCCTAAGGGCTATTCAAAACAAGAGTGAATAGGCTTTAACTGAACCGGCAAGCTACATCTTCGGCCTCAGCTTCGTTTCGTAGTCTCATACCAACAGGCAGTCAGGCACTACCAAGCCAGGTCGATTAAGGCCCGGTAGGACCTGACTCGCATTTCACATACAACTGGGGTCGGGCGGAATGCAGATTATTGCAGATTATCTTCGATTTCTAACATAAAAGTATACGTTATCAACCCAAACATGAGAGGATGCCCTGCATGACTGTGAAATCATGATTGTCAGGTATTAATTTTGTCAGAAAAGGTAACTGGTAATGAACAAAATGAAAAAAATGAAAAAAATACTTTATTTTATAGTGTTTTCGCGCTACTTTTCTATCGAGCGAAGTGTTCGCTATCGTGTCCTAAGTGAGAGGAAGCCCTAGATACAGTTCTGAATATTATTATATATGTTTTACAGTGACCTACGAGTCAAATAAGTGCTCTAAAAATGATTTGGAAACTAGGCTTCCGCGCCCGATTCTCGTCTTACCTCGCCTTAAAGAATAAAAATAATTTTAAAAAAAGTAGCTCTTACCTTCAATAGTCAGGAGGTCAGGTCAGTTAAATCTCGAATCGACATCATCGGGATTAGGGATAGAAGTTGAGAATTAGATCGTTCATTATTTTTCATCACACTTGCTCGAAAATGGTGTCATTACACGTAGGTTCTGCGGGCCGCAAATGGCCTATTACGCCCTAGGCTGTAATGGTTTTTTTTTTATTTGAAATGCTGGTTCTGTTTTGCTCTTATTTGTCATGCTCAAAGGAAACGCCAACTTACTTTTTTAACTTTTATTACTGAAATATTTATTTAATGAGAACTGTTATTGCAAAACACATTTAAACACATATTTCAGTAACATTAATTAAATGTTTAAAATTTTAATAGTGTATTTCAGTATTTTGCAAATATAAAATCACCTAAAATTGCCGTTTTAGGTCTTTACCGCTATGGTTTTGGTTTCCGAACGTGACTTGACATTCGCATTGTCGCATTCGCACTTTCCGTTACAATATTTTCTTGTCATACTATACTGGGTCGATTAGTAAGGTTATTTTATTTAGATTTCCTCACAAGTCTGATAAAAAATATTGTGTGCCACGGGCGGTAAAGGAATTACAAACTCGTGTTATTAAAGCCCTCGAATTTCCTTACCGCCCTAGATAGGTACACAATGTACTATTTACGTTACACCTGACCATAGGTGACGTTCCGCAGGTAAAGGTACCTATGGCGGGTAGGCGCTTACGCTGTTATTAACGGCACTCCTATATTAATTTGATGCTACACGACGTAAGTGCCTACCCTCCATAAGGTACCTTTTCCTGCGGAACGTCACATAGTGGCAATAACCGCCCGCTACGCGTGCGGAAAATCCCACTTCATGGCCTGGGGGAGACGTAAAATTATGTACTTACCACGCCACGGGCGGTAATAAAGAAAGCCTCAGATCGCATATTTATCACCCTTGCCTTCGGTTCGGGCGTCGAAAACCTGCTGTGCCTGCGATCTTAGACATTCTTTGTTTTACCGCCCTAGGTAAGTAATGTACTAAAAGAGGGCTGCTAAATGTGGCTAAGCCCAAATCCGAAAATAGCGTGAACTTCAGGAGCAGGTTCTTCTTGGATGAGTTTTAGTTTGGCTCTCACCGATAGAACTGTGACAGAGCTTGGTAAGATAAATAATTGTCTAGGAGGCCGATCTTTCCGAGTCGTGAATAACCCGCTAAACAGGCAAGTGCACCGCTGAGCAAAGTTAACAAAACAGCCATCAGCTGCATCGAGCTCCGTTAAAAGTTGTCCGGTTTCCCCGTCGCTGCAGTCGCTGCCGAACTAACTCGCGCAATCTAATCACTTACCCGTAACCGCTATATCCGTTTTGCTGAAATTGTTTTAGTTCGCTACAATACGTGGAGGGAGCTTTTATGGGACGCGAATCACTCGGCGAACACTTGAGGCTGCTTTGTTTGTTTAATAGTGCTTGTGGAAATAAAAACGGGAACGCACCGAGGTCTCGAGTTTGGAAGTTGGTAAGCAAATGGCATTAGTCCGACAGAAATCCCAGTTAAAATAGAGCTATCAGCAATGCTTTCCAAAAGCGTATAACTGTTTTAATTTTTTTTACAGCAAGGCAGGAAATAGGTACGGTACTTATAGAACCAATTCAGATATCGTTATGTTTGTATGATTAAATAATTAGATACTTTAACGGAAGTGAAGTGAACTTAAAGTTCGGACCGGGATTGAATTTCAATTTAGTTTAGTATTAAAAATATGTAATGTATAATCTTTCTTAGTTATTGTTATTATTTTATGCGAATAAAAGCAAACCATTTTACTTAATAGCAAATGAGATTAACCCTTTCATCCGAAGTTTTTAACCGACTTCACAAAATTGACGTGTTTAGTCTACTATATAGATTGTATACTTAAAGGTAGACTTCAAATTTTCATATTCTATTACCGTTACAACAAATAATAAAATAAAAAAAAAGAGGGGTCCCCACACAAGAAACGTGTTTTTTTGCGATTTTTGCTAGATTTTAATAATGTGTCTATTGCCGCCTACACTGTCATATTGATTGGTCGTATTTTTTCTTCTCGTCTTTATTTGTTCGAAGTCGGTTATTTTTTTAAGTTATTTAACGTATTTTAACTTGAAAGGGTAAAATAATTCGATGTAAATTTAGAGGATAATTTAACCTTCATTGTTACTGAGATTGACTCTATCATTGTGTACCAATTGCCTTAGCAATAAAATAATAAAACTCCGTCACAGGCCAATATTTTCCGTCTGTTTTGTATATTAGTCCCGTTTGGGCGGGTTACGCAAGGGCACGAGTTGAGAAGTCAGGTGTTGGTAAACAGTGACCGGCCACGGGGCCCGCCGCGTGAGCGGGCGCAGCTCTACTGCGCGCGGGGCTCTCACTGAAAATAACTTCGAGAAACCTTATAGGGCATTTCTTCGAGCGTTTCAAATGCCGTGACTTCAGTGGGCTCGAAATTACCGAAATTCCGAGAGATTAGGACGGCAATCGTAGAATTGAGAGTAGACGTCGGTAAAGTAGTAGATTAAACGTAGTTATTAGTACCTAATCCTTTGAAGGATAATATTAAAGCTTGCTTTTTTTAAGTCCCATGGTCAGAAATTTCCAGCACCGGATTCGATTTAGAGACTGGTTGATTGATTACGTGTTTGGTATACCTAATATATCTAAAATTGGCATATATCTCAACAGTTTCTTAGTGATTACTCCTTTGCAGTGTAGTTACACGTCTAACAGTAGTGCGCCAATTAGTCCTATTTTGGCGTCGTGCGTGGCGCGTGATGGATGCAACTTGTCCCAGTCATTAGCCGATATGGCCGGACCATCTCAGCGGACTACAACCTCTTGGACGTCTGCGATCAACCTTGCCAGTGACCATGAGCTGTCGAATGAACTGTTTAATTTTTTTAATTTGTCTGTGTCACGTTTCGCAAATCGAAGATTGTGCCTTAGCTTATGTTTCTGTTTACTTTATGAAACTGCACCTATTTTAGGTACTATAAAAGCCAGTTTGTGGCTTTGATTGGTTTAAAATTATCCTAGCTGATTTGTTCCCGCCCCAGTCCCACAGTGGCGCCCTACCTGCCGCCCGCTGCGCAGGCTGCGGCTGACATTCGCGACTATCGTCATCGCCAGCCTGCGGACATTTACATCCTTCCTTATTGTTTTAATAGGGGGTAAACAGTGAATGAAATTGATTAGTTTATCATAGATATTCTATACATGTGTTTTATGTTACACATTTGTGCCGAATTACAATTGAGTAACTGCTTTTTCTAGCAAATGTAATTTATATCATTTTATTCGTCCTTGTCTTAATGATCCAGAAACTACCGGTCTTGCATTTTTGCTTCATATTCCGTCAGCCTTGTGTTCTAAATGCTCAACTGTCCTGTCGCTGTTAAGCATTTTTTTGGACAAATCATAGAAAGTAAAAAAGCATGAGCGGTAGTTTGTGGATCTTTAAGACGAGGACTATAGAAAAAAGTATAAATTACACTTCTTTGGGAAATCATGTTTTACAGCAAGACTCTTACTCAAATGAAGGGATGTTTTACAATATTTTTATACATTACAGGCTAGACTGGCTGGCACTAATAGAGAAACATTTTAAACGTGTTCAGGGTTACGTAAAGAAAAAATGGAACCCTTATAAGATCACTTTGTTAACCGTCTGTCTGTCTGTCAAGACCCTTTATCTCGGGAACGCGTGGAGGTATCGAGTTGAAATTAAAACAATATACTCAGGTCTATGGTCCCTTGAAGCTGTGAAAAAGAGAGAAAATCAAGCTTCTCTCGTGAAAAAAAGATACGGCCGTTTATGCCGCAAAAAACGTAACTTTCGACACTCTCAAGGAAACCAAAATTCAAAGGGTTATTATATTCCGATGACTTAGAACTACGAAATTTGGCAAGTAATGCCATCTTATACTACAAGTATAGGGAAAAATCTTAAAACTATACATTTTTAATTAAATAATAAAAAAATAGACTCTACTAAGGGAATAAAAATTGATACTCGTAGGGTACTTTATTATATGTACGTACAAATTTATACGGAACCCTCGGTGGGCGAGTATAACTCGCACTTGTCCGGTTTTTTTTGGTTGATGTTTTTAATTTTAGCTTTTAGTTTTAGAATGAATTAAATATACATTTGAGACTTGAGAGTTAGATGTTACATGTGTTGAGAGTCGGTGTTAAGTTAATCAGATATTTTTGTCTTTTTAATCATCAATTTTTCTCCTTTTCCCCTCATAACTATGACATGACTGATCTACGGTAATGCCCCTCCTCTTGACGCGGTCAAAGCCATATTCCTCTGCTTGGCGCAAGCATTCCCCATTATCTATGTCTAACCACCTCGTCGAGATTCATACTTGACTCGTTTAAAATACAAGGGAATATTATTTTGACCCCGACATGAATCTTGGAAAATAATGAAAGTAGTGAATGCAAAATGTGTCGTCGGTTGCTTAAAGAAATGTGCACTCCAGTATTTCCATATCGCAATGTGATTACTTATTGCCTCTCGGGGAGTCTACAAATGGGATTTGTGTTGCCTTCAGAGTACTGAATTAAAGTATGCGGAGTATGTATTAAGTTATTCCTTTGCGCTATAGCAGCTTTTTGAATATAGTGTAGTGTAGGTGTTAATAATGTAATTAAGTAAAAGCATAGAGTTTTTCAAAAAGCGAGTATTTTCTGCGGTATCACTCTTGAGGGAGTGGTCGTGGTTTTATTTCAGGTGTTGATAATACTGTTGATGGCACACTTTATGACGTATTCCTCTTTAAAAGCTGCTTTCCTGGTGCATTCGTGCAAAGACACATCTACTGCAGCTTTAATCTGGTCTGCGAAAAAGCAAGTATACAGGACTCTTAACGGTCAGCAGCTCCTCCGATGTTGCATATATCCTGGTGACGATGAGCACTTACCGTTATTAACTTGGTAGCTCGTCTGCTTGTTTGCCGATTATAACATAAAAAAGTTAGGCTATCGTTGGGATTACGGTAAAGTTAAACACTAGCTAAACACAACACACCACGATCATTCTATCAAAGGTATCTCAACGAATATGAAGAAGTTAGACACACAACCTAGAACTAAGCAGTGGATGAGGCTGTTACAGGATTGACGAGAGTGGCGTGGCGTAATAAAGAAGATGCTTATACCGGGTGGATGTTATACATTATGTATCTAATCTACACTACAACCGTGTAATGAAATAAAATCGCTAAAATTATTACTTGACGCAAGTTACAGGCGTTTTTAAAAGTTAAGATTTTTCAATTAGCGCGAGTTCTGGCCTTCTCGATATCACTTGGAAGTTGCCCAATGCCAAAGATTTGGAAAAGGAGTAAATTTGTTAAAGCAAAACAAAAAACATTCCGGCTTCACAGAAAACAATAACACCTTCGCAGGTTTCCTAAACGAAATATTTACAGTATTTTCAAAGCAATTAGCAAAACTTGGGTTTAGTTACAATCGTTTACAAAGTCAAATTTGTGTTGACATTTAGCAACGGACTTATTTTAAGCTAGCATTTACTCACGGCTACGCCTGCGTCATTACCGTTATTATCCCAAGGGAGCTTCGTACCGGGATATAAAGTATCCTGTTTCAATAAAGACATGGTCTAGTTGTATACCAAATTTCATCTCAATACATTCACATGTTACTGCGTTATTTATTCATCCCAACATCTTCACAAACTTTCACAATTAAAATATTAGTAGGATAAGATTATGCCCCTAAAATGTAAAAGTACCACTCCAATTTCAAAATATAGTAATAAAGTTTCACGTAGCAGTGACAAAGGCTGTAACGTAAACCAATTTCGAAAAAAATTGCAACCTGAAACAAGCTCGTTAAAGCCTTTCACGTCAGAGCAAAAGCCCCTCATATCAGTTTAATAAGATAACTGAAGAGGCAATATCCCGCTATAGAGATTTCGCGTCCACTATGCAGTAAGACACAATGCCTTAATCTCGTACATTATTACAAAGTGGAAGACGCTGCGGAGCATTGTGGCCGCCTGATTGTGCCCTCCTCGGCCGCTCTCATATTAACTAGCTCCCTGATGACGATAACTGGATTTTTTCTCAAACGGTGCAAATCTATTCTCCACTTCCCTTTGCGAACCTTTGTTTTCAGCCGTTTATGCTGCCTAATTAAAATTAACTTTGTCAAAGTCAAAGGCGTGTTCCAAAATAAAGCTTTCTGTAGATTATTTTATTCACTTCTCTATTATGCCGTTTCCTAACAAACGAAAAAACCAAGAGTAAAACTTTTACTACGCTTTTTTAATTTTCTGTCTTTGAGAATCTAGTGAGTTTTTTTTAGGGTTTTATTCATGTTAGAAGCAAGCAGAGTCAAGCAAAAAGTAAGTCACGTTAACATTTTAATAATTCCTGTAAAAGATGCCGCCATCCAGTGGGGCGCTTGGGAGAAATATGCGGGTAGCTGCTCAATCTGTAGTGGAGCAGTTCGTGGGTCGGATATTAAAATATGTACAATTGTACATTGATAAAAGAAAATACCGGGAAATTAGGTACGGTAACGAGCAACAACGGGCTGTATTGAGCTGTCAATATAAATCTAGGAAACGATTTGTAGTCGAGTAATTGAAAAGAAATGGGAACAGAATTAGATAAGGAATTGTTGAAAAAGGAACGAGTCGCAGCTGCCGGTCGGTAAGTGGGTGAAATGCCCGACGAATCACTCACGCAGGTATTATTTGATAACGGCGATGTTGCTAAAATCTAGTGGGAACAAATAACAATTCTCTGGATAGTCACTAGTCACTCACTACAATAAACTTCTATTCAAATAGTAACAAATCAAAACAATCAGTTGATGTTTACGTAAAATGAAACAAAACCATCACTGAGATACTTAAATTGATAGTTATCAAGAAGTAGTATTTTATGCAACAGTTGTATAAGTAGGGTCAAATCAAAACCCGCTAGTGGCGCGGGTTGCGAATGCGATACGAGCCGCCGCCGCGGCGAGTGTCGCAAAGAGAGACGCCATGAGCGTTTTTTGACTGAATTATACAACATTGCATAGAATACTTTTACTACGACTAGGTTTTAAATAAAATACAAAATTAACCAAACAAAAACTATGGCGCGCAAATAAGGCAAAGAACAGCAATCGAGCGGGAAACATGAATATGACAAATAACTGACAAATTGACAATATAATAAGCATATAAATAAGTGTGTAAGTGTATAAGTGTGATAAGATGTGTCTATGGTAAACTTTGTTGTTAATTGACGTATACTCGCCAGTGACACGCAGTGGCGATATTACAAATGCGTTTTTCTTATGTTGGCATCAAAGAATTTAGTTCGGAAAGTTTTGTTTTTCATAAAAACCGCAGGAATTTATTTCTTTGTTAAGTTGGTAGTTGTGCATTTTTATTGTAAAGTTAGTTTTGATCGCGTAATCCTTAACCTAAGTTTAACCTAGATTTAGAAGTCTGTGGCTGCTAGCAGTATCGTTTTGCGACATAACGACACAGGTGCTGTTATGGGGAATAGAGTATAGACTTATCTGAACTCATATTAAGTATGTTCTTATATTAGTGTTCGTGACCAAGTAAAAAACAAATAAAAGTACAGGAGTAGAAAAAAATATTTTAGAAACACCATCTATATCTATACTCCGTCAAGACCATCATCTCGCATGTGTGTATTGTGTTTGTGTATCAGATTCCTATGAGATAGATCCTAGGAATTTGACATATCCTTGAATTGAATTAAAACAACTTTTGCTCGGTGCGTGTTGGGTGCACCGCCGACAGTAAAAAGAGAAAAGTAAGGCTTAGTTGAACAAAAGTACGCGATGTTTATAGAAAGATCTCGCAATAATATAGGTAAACATTAGTGGAAAAACGACTCCAATATCATAAAAACTCACCGAGATACAACAATGTTAAAATCACATTTAAGAGGAAACAGTAAGGTGGAGAGAATTGAAAATTAGGTATTTGTAAAATGTGTCGCTGTCCCGCACTGCCCGCCTCTCCCGCGCAGAGCGTGATAGAGACAACTGCACCTTGGACCGAAAATACCTTTTAAAATTTCATGAAAACAACGTTTCGTAGTCCCCTGATTTCTTCCCCAAAACTTAACCTATTTAACTATTTTTTTCATTAAACATTAAAGAAAGGCTTTGGCCGTGTTCCTATGTTTTCCTTTTTTTTAATAATCTAGTCAAATTTGTTTTCTAGATGTGTGAACACAGCGGAAAATCTGGCATTTTTTTTAGGTTTTTGAAGGTTAATATCTCTTTTGAGAATCAATTTATCGTAAAAAGAAAAACATAGGAACATATCAATAGTAGCCATAGATTTTTGGACAAAAAATTATTGCTCTACTGGCATTATCCAGGGAGGAAACAGGGGACTACGTTTGTATGGAAAAACTGGCCTCCTGTTTCCTCTTAACGCATTCACTGCCACCGACGCGTATGTGCGTTCCAGTGACTTTCACCGTGTGCCATCGACGCACAGACGCGTTCGTAATTACGTAAAGTGCATTACATAAAGTACATTTTAAAAAGTGTGGCACCTGGCGACTGCCCAGGAAAAGGAGCTGGCAGTGAATGCGTTAAAGACTTTCCCAAAAACGCTTCATACTAGAGCAGTCTGTCGTGTGACGTCACACGCTAGCTCTTTGTATGGGGAATTGAAGAACTTTGTTCTGCAATTATGTTAAAACTTGAATTTATCGGTAACGGTTTCATAACGAAAGTTACCATAAGTAAATTTTGTGGGTTATTCAATGGTATTACATAATCGTTTTTAATAGTTTCATACTTTTAAAATGGACCCACCCAACTTTTCACATTCAAAACTTTAACATATTTCCTTATTTTAACAGGATCTTACTGTCAGCATCCGAATTTTATATTCGGAGTCAGTGCTGACCGTTTTGATGACAACACTTTCTATGAAACGTAAACGTATTTTTTGCTGTTTGATACCTCAGGAGCAAACGAGAAGTGGTCGTCTATCAAAAATACTTGTTCTTTATGAGGTGACACGTAACGTAAACCAAGCGTTTTTAAAAGCACAGGAGCAGCGGCTGCAACGGTAATGCAATTTAAGAAAGAAGAAGGTTGAATAATTCGGCAAATCAAACGAAACTTCATCTTCCTGCGCTACTCCACTATCATATTTTTACGCTCATAACGAAGCATTTGTCGCTCTCTAACACACTCAAGAAAGAGACACTTTTTTGTCTGTATCTCATTTGGTCAGTAAAGAAAGCCATTTAGGGCAATTGGAAACGGTACATCGATATTCGGAACAGGGAAAAAGATTCGGTATGCTTTGGTAATTGTAGGTTACTGGTTAGTACTAGTGGTGGTCTACTCCGCTCTCTCGGCTGCGGCGCGCGGCTCGCTCCGCGCCGGAACACTACAGGCTCTACCGTGGCGTTACAACAGCCCTCCGCTTTCACGGCCCCGCCAGCATTATGCCTCTAATGTCACTTAATTTGCCGTAGAGCGCCCTCACGTGAATGCAGCTGGTTTAATATAAAAATTTCCCTTTTTCAAGAGGTCTCACTCGACGTTACTGTTGCCTCTCGAGTGTAAACGCTTATGGGATCGAAATCCTGATGTGAAATGCGGCCATATGTTTAAAGTTATTTATTTTGCAGCGATCGTAACTTTAATATTTACACGACTCTCGCCCTGGAACATATGAGTGGCTCTTCCGACCGACTTGCGGTGCAGAATATATGAAGCTTTAAATTATTCATAGATATACTTTTACTAAAGTTAACAGCGGACATCGGTAGCCAATATGTAGAAGTTTTTCCTGACCAACATTGAGGTTTACAAAAGGCGAATATTTGTACAGTCGACAATGATATGCATATATTTATACCTCAGTAGTATCTCTTTTCTCGTCTCCGTCGTATGTAATATTCATGTAATTGATGATAAACATAATTTATGTTCAGTTTATTACCTAGTTTCTATTCAGACAGGAGAGACCTTAGGGCTACTTGTCACTAGCTACCCAGAGTACCTACGTTGTCGAAATCGAAAACTCTGACCATATATGCATGCATACAAACAAACCAGTATAATAAAAAAAGATCTTAACACGATGAATGAATAAGACACTACTTTGTTATAAATAATTCAGTTCACACGCTCACGGCTCACATATAAGAAAGTTACAATCTGCATCATCGCACTTATCGAAATATGGTTTGTATTGTATGGTGGGTCAGTAAAAGTATCATGCCAGCTTTAATACGAAGGCGGAAAACGGACAAAGGCGTAACAAATCATTATAACAGTGGCAATAAAGGTAGAAGTTATCGCTGACGCGTCAGGAAAGGCCGGATTTAATTGGTAATTTTCTGCCGACGTCGGTGCTCAGCTCGGCTCTCGTAGGTACTGCTTTTTCGCGCAAATCTTGCCAATTTAGTTGTACTAGATTTCATAATTGTTACTTAGCTTTATATCCCGGTTTCTATTTCATTTACCGAGTCAAAAACAGAAACTATAACTAAACGCTTTCAAACGGATGTTAGTTGAAGTGCGCTGGTACAAGAAAGGGTTTGTTTTGTAGTTATTATAAGATTAAGACATTTGAAATTCTACTAAGCACCAACACAGCCTTTATATACAGGGTCCCTAAAACCAACTTTGATACGAAAAGGGCTGATAGACCAGCTCATCAGACACCAGATTAAGTAAATTTGACCTCAGTAAAAAATTCTTAGTTTTCGAGATATTGGCGTTTTTTTATCTCGAAAACTAAGAAATTTTACTGAGGTCTTATTTACTTAATCTGGTGTCTGATGAGCTGGTCTATCAGCCCTTTTTGTATCAAAGTTGGTTTTAGGGACACCCTGTATACATATATTATAATAAAATAAAGTAAAAAAGCCCCATAAAAATTCCATTCAATACGTTAAACAATGGTTCAAAGTCGTCCAACGCTACTTACTAATCCCACAATCGTAATCTTCAAAAGAACACCTCCCATTGTTGCCACTAAGAGGATAAGTACAACATTAACGAAACAAATTATTCCTTAATCCAACTTACCTTAATCTTAGCTAAACGGCGCCGAATATGACGAGAATATCATCCTGTAACAAAAGAAATTTAATTCCATTATTATTGTTTCCTTGGAAGTTTGCGCCACACTCGCGGGTAAAAGACCCGTATTTCAGTAAACAGATTAGCAGAGATCAAAAGTTGTTTTTTTCAATTTTAAGGACCCACGAACAAAGGTGCAATTAGTACGATTGTTTAAACTAATGTCCGAACGGAACGATGAGATTTCTTTGGTATACCTACCCGTTTTATTACAGTACCGCATTTTTAGTCTATAATGGTGCGTAATTTAAAGACTGAACATTCAATTTTATTCGTTTACTTGATGGTCCATGATACTGATGGTCATTATCAATGCAGAAACAGGTAGCAATTCCACAAAGTCTCCTGCAAGCCCGAATGTCGGTAGAACCTTACTTTAATGTGATTGGATTTTATTACTTTTCGATCTTTGGTATCTAAAAACATATAAAATAAAGAAAGCTGTAATGCACTTGAGATCGGTTTCGATTGATCACCACATCACCATCAGATATTGTAACATTTGTGACGTCGCACCAACCACAACGTCATCATCGTCCACGGCGGTACATAATGAATGCAAGTACAGTAGCAATTTGTAGCGCATCTATTATTTAGGAGCACAATCAGCTAATGGGCGCGATGATCCTGTTTGCCGAGCCATCGTCGCTGCGCCGCTCTTCAATTCGCGAGCAGTTTTAACATTTCCACAATAAGTAAAGGTACTCGACGGCGTGGCTGCGGCTTTTCAAATATAAACAAGACGGCTCGCTTTATCCCAGTTGAAAGATAAAGAATCTTGCTAAAATATTACTAAAACAAAACCTTCAGGAGGCAAGTTCGGACGCATAAAAGTTTCTGCTACAATGAATAATACGAGAAACTTCACCAAACATAGATAAATCACACTGATTACTCATAACCTTTGTTTTAGCCGCTCCGGAGCAATATCAAATATTTGCAACGCTTTATAGGCGCGCGGGCGGGCGGGCGGGGCTGCGCGGGCGCGCCGGCGCCGCGGCTCGGCGTGGGCCGGCGCAAAGCAAAAAGCCGCCGTCGCAGCATTCCTCCGACCGGTCCCTGCTCAATGGAAGCCGATGCTAACCCTCGGTTAAACACTGCACTCTGGACGGACACGGCCTCGCCGTCCCTTTCAAACTTGACTCGTAAGATAGGGAGAGCGTGCCACGATTGTCTGTTACAATTTTACGGATTCTAATTCCTGGGGCTCTGGGTTTAAAATCATACAAAAAGAGACTAGAGTGAGAAAATTATAATCTTATTACGCGGGTAATGCATGACAAAAAGTAGAATGATGGCAGCGGCGCGGAATATTAAATAGAGGCTTAATCGAGCCGCGGTCGAGACGCGGAAGGCGCATCGGCTATCATTACAGATTTCACAGCGAGTGCTAGTGCTCCCTCTATCTGACGAAGCTATTCTCATTATCTGACGAAACAGCTTCGCTTAAGCAACCACTGTTGCATTCAGTGGACGTTCAATTTACATGTCAGGCTACGATTCCATTTCCAAGTTAATTGCGAATCCAATTCCTTAGTATAATTACAGAGATGTCAGAGATGCGAAAGTGTATTTGTTGGTAGAGGTAGCCATCGATAGTTGGAAAAAAATATTGAATTGAGAAAGAGATGTGGATTGCAAGTGCATTTATTTAGTTAGAGGCGATTACTACGATACTAAGGCAATTTTTTCCCCTTTAAAATAAGTTTCCCAAAGGGAAAGCCACGCAAACGTACTTATCGAGAAAAACTTGTCTACTAAATAGGCAATTCGTGATAATTACGAATATAGACATTCAAGTACATATTTGCTTAGAATTAAACTTGTAACAAGTAAAATATACCGTGGCCCCAGTAACCCGACAAACTTAACTATGGACTATTGGGAGTAAAAAAGTTATATGATGTATAGCCGAAAAACACTTTCCAAGATATTATTTTTTAAATGAATAATTTCAGGTGTGTAACAAGCCCTAATAAATGTGACTACTTATGTCACTTTTACTTATATTTTTTATTCCGTTAACTAAACAGCAATTAACCTTTATAGTATTTTGATGGTAAGCGGAAAAATTGTCCTCTTGTTTCCATTTTAACTTTTTAGGGTTCCGTACCAAAATGGTACAAAAGGAACCCTTATGGTGCGACTCTGTCTGTCTGTCTGTCTGTCCGTCTGTCACAGCAAGATATCTCAGGATCTACTGATGCTATCGACTTGAAATTTGGAATAATGTTAAGAACCGCTAACCCGAGCTTATAGGATGTAAAAAAAATCTTGTAACTTTTTTACTTTTTTTTTAAAGGGGTCCGTAATGAGACTTTGCAAATTGAAAGTAGGGCTATTATATCGAGTGAGGTATCAAATGAAAGGGCTTCATTTGTAGATTAAAACAGTATTTTTGTATTTTTTTTAAATAAGTAGTTTTTGATTTATGGCGAAAAACGTTAAAAAAAATACCGTTCCCCCCCTATTATCTTCGAAGTTACTGAACAGAAAAATCTGTAATAATTACCAATTATTAATGTCATCCTATATATTACATTAAAAATATAACGGTTTTCCTAACTTGCACTGTTTTTGAGAAATTTGCAAAAATCTTAACACATACTTATTTGCTCCTACTAAACTAATCGCCATATAGTTTTTCTTGAACTATTCATGTATCTACTTATGAGTTTGTACGGAACCCTCGGTGCGCGAGTCCGACTCGCACTTGGCCGGTTTTTTTTTATTTGTGATGTCTCTTCCGTCACCGTCAGTAAGGACTTGTGTATAAAGAGGGGCTGAATTTATTGATTTATTTTGTTCCATAAGACTATTCATGTATAATAATAAAATTCTACCTGTGTTGATATCATTTTATTTACTTACAAGTAAATACCACCAGGAATACGTGGTTAAAGTTTGTCGGGTTTAATCGTTTTAAATTCCCTAAAGCAAACGAAGTAATCACTTCGCAAACACCCACGGCATACACCGAAAGAAGTCAAAGACAAAGTAGATCAAATAACAGAGACCAAACAAGAGGCCTACACCATACTTCAATTAAGGGGGCAAGAAACCAAACATTAGGTTACGTGACGTCATAAAGGGACGCGTAGTAGTGTACTGAACTAGGTAACCGAATATCGCTAAGCCCTTTTATAGTGCATTCTATTCTTGATCTAAAAGTGTATGTCATTAAGACTATAATCCCGTTTAAGTTTCGGGATTAGGATCTTTTCAAACTGGAGCGTTATTGTCATCGCTTGGTTGTTGTTGGACCTTATCATGAAGTGATAGAGTCGGCGGTCGGCGACGCGGCGAAGGCGGCGCAGGCGCAGGCCCGGGTTCCAGGAACTGCGTCGTAAACTCACCCGCAACGCCGGCGAGCCACAGCAACAAGCATGTTGTCGGATTTCGAATTCCAACATTTTTTAGATACTAAATTCCAATCGTAAGCTGTAAGGAGGTCATCCAAATTTAGTATATCCAATGACCCATGTGGCGGATAATGCGAGCGAATTATTTTTGTTATAATACCTACTTACTAATCAATACGTAATTATATAAGACGGTTCCGTAACTAAGGTACTGACGGGCTACGTATAACTTACACCACTGCAAACAGTGGCATGAAATTTGAAGCACGTGTTCTTTAGGCGACGTAGAGGTGCAATAAGAAATGATTATTGCGAAATTCAATCCCGAACTGAAAATTAAGTATAAAATAGTCAGAAAGTCACGTGGACGAAGTCGCGGGATGGCATCTAGTACAGTATATTATATGTATAACCAGTGTTAAACCTAAATCTGCTATTTTTTTATTACCACGATGCACATTCACATGTCATTATCAAATTAAAATACATTATCAAACTAAAAAAAGTAAGTATCGAATTTTCTTCTTCCTCTAACTCATTTCTTTCATCTTTATAAACATTTAATTATTTTATAAGTACGTACTATTAGATTTATGCCTACCGAGGTGGTATTGTGAAAGAAACATTTACAGTCGAAATTGCCGAGAAATAAAAATAACGGCCTTTGTGTAAAGAAAGTGAAGTTTAATCAAAGTTATACTTGTTTCTAAGGCTTCAGAACTTTGGGAAACCTAACCGTAGCCTTTCATCTCCTCAGTATTATACATTAACATCCACGACTCCGTACTTTTCACTTTGAGAATTTTTAAGTGTAGGTACTAGATTATTCTCTGTCGTGACTTTGTTATCATTATTTCAATATGTAGATACCTTAATTACAGGGAGGGAGTCGGGAGCCCCAGTAATAATATATCAGCACAAACATTCCGCTAGGTAGAAAGTTTCCGCATAGTCGTATTCGTACAAGTACGCGTCAGACGGAAGTTGATAGGACATTCCGTATTAAGGTGGTTGCGTTCCCATACAAAAGTTGGTGCACCTTCACGGGCTAACGGCAGGGTATATTAAGAAACTAATTTGACCAATATCAATTAATTTACGTTTTATTTTGGGCAAATGCATAAAAAATGGTATATTTTCACGCTAAATACCATATTTCACCGATGAAAAACTTGGATATTCTATCACTGTGTGCGAATCACCTACAGGTGGGTAACACAACTCACGCAAACACAGGCAAATGGTGTATGGGCGTGTGTGTGACTTATCTATTGATATTTCAAAACGGATCTTAATTTACGCACCTTTTCAGTGTGCATCCGTAGCCGAGTGGTCTAAAGCCTTCACTTATGGATACGTTTGGTTGTGGGTTCTAATCCCGGAATAATTTTATTTTTTCTTTTTTTTTCGTTTTTATCGAATACTACACGCTGTAATTAATTTTGTAATTTAGCCTGTTTATGCCAAATTACTAAATATTTTGACTAAATTTATATTCTGAAATATATATGTACCTACTAAATATTGTTTTGTTTTACTTTTTAAATCAGGATACTTAAATAAAGAGAAATAATAATAATACGGAGGTAAATTTTACAAAAACAATCTAAGCAATCCTTATTAGGGTAAAAAATTACCAGGATTTGAACCCGGGACCTCTAGCTTAGTAGGCGGTGTCACTCCCGCTAAGCCAAAAGTGTCGTCGATCGTTAGGCATTCATAGATGTCTGACAAACGGTGACAGATGGCAACGTCGCATGTCACGGTGGCAACGCAACGTTGCAACTCTGGGCAATTTTTTGATTCGCGCAAACTAAAATACGAGAGTCTAGTAGTCAGGGACGTTCAAATACTTTTCGAGAAAATTTATATTGTACCATCACCTTATAACTTTACCCATATTATTGTTTCCTAATAAATACAAGTGATGTGAAAACACAAATCTACTATACGAGTACAAAATTAATATTTGACATTCCATATTTAGGATTCCACAAAATGAAGAAGGTTTCAGAACATTACGCTGTCACCAATAATGCTGTCATTCGTTTTGTTTCTAAATTTTCCAATTGGTGAAGGGAAGATGCATTTATCGTAGAGAGGATGCCAGAATTGATTTGTTTGGCGGCGTATGTTGCGAATTCCTTGGACCGCACGCCGCACCAACGTGTCCATTCTCAAGGAGCTCGGAATAACAACAAGGCTGTCCACTATCTGCTCCCAGCGGATACTAAACTACTTCGGACATGTTGCTCGCAGGAACCCAGACAACTTGGAGAAGCTGATGGTAGTTGGGCAGGTAGACTTAAAAAGACCACGCGGTCGATCACCTACCCGTTGGTCAGACCTAATCAAGAAGCTCACTGGCCTGCCAATACCTAAAGCCATGAAGACCGCCGAGGACAGAGACGCTTCGAAAAGCTTGGTGCAGCAAATTTCAAACTAGACACGACCTTCAGCAATGAAGACGACGACTAAATCTAGAAAATCAAGAGTTCTCTCAATAACACATTGAGTGAGTCTGAGTCTGCCTGTTCAATGTTTATACAACTTATAATATGTTATTGGTCCGTAAACTTACGGCCCTAAGAATCTGTAAAATATGGAGATCGGCTTCGCCAAATTTGAGAATAAATATATTATGAATAAAACTATTTTACTCAGTTATACGTCTTATTCCATTCAATATATTCCCATACAAAAAAGAGCTGTACATTAAATTTATCGTGAAATAAACGGTTGCGTTTGTTTCACAAATTTATTATATTACCCAGTGGGTAATAAAAATTGAGTAATACCCATGTGGGTATGAAACTAGGTGGTAATTACAAAGTTATTTTTTGACCTATCAAAAAAAATGTGGGGTAGACAAGGGGGAAAATCGGCGTTCGTTTGTTCGATGGTAACTCGAGAATATTGTTGCTCGAGTACCTACCTACACTTTTCTTTATTTTACCTTCGAATTTTCATGACTATTACCCGAGTTTCTGCTTATACGGGTTTACACAATAGCCGGAGCGCCGGAGCACAATAGGCGAACTTACAAGTTAGAATCTCTGTCAATAGATGTCACTTTTATCAATGATTTTGCTTTAGTGTGCGTGTATATTTACCTGTCAAAGTACTACTCGAGTTTCATACACATTCCTGCGCTTGGTAAGCACGTACATAAATTATTATGAATTAGAAATCATCGAAAGAGACTCAAAATATTGGGCCAATTGATTCTCATGCTGGTAAAATAAGCAGATATCATAATTATAGACTTGAACATTTGGTCACGTGACCAAGACAGCGCCATCTCTGAGCAATTCTGCCCCGGGTCACCGTGCGATACGCCCTTAATTAACTAAATAAGTCTGGCAAAGCGAGGCGAGCGCCTGAAACAGAGTCGGCAGAGTTGGCGACTAGCAAGTACGAGTAAGTTATCAGTCGCGTGTCAATAAGACAGCGAGCGACACGGTGGATTTAAGAATGGGGCCGGGGGCGTCGGGCGGCGCCTCCCCAGTGTGTGGTTTCCTTTTGATGTCATCTTCGCGCAAACTTTGCTACGGATCGGCTTTGAGATAGAGAGACGGAGAGTGACTAATTTGGCCCAGCATTTGATCTCGAGAACTCCGGTGTCTGCGTCCCGCTCGCACCCGCCTCCCGGCCGCCGCCGCCGGGAAGCTCTTTGCAAAATTTCGCTTTGATCGCAAAGTTAAATTATATGGGAATTGGGCATTAAATGGATACACATGTGAGGCGTGCTTGCTCGGCGAGCGGGCGCGACGTCGCGGCCGCCGAGCGGGCCTCGGACGCGCCGCCGCGCGCCGAACGGGTAATATAGTCAAAAATGAAGCTCCAGGGAGTCGTTTGAGGATTACGACGACTTACATAAATGATGAGCGAAGAGTCACTTTCAAAGTTATACATTTGTGAGAGCGGCGCTTGTATTTAACTCCGCCTAATTTGCCGCGAGTACGCAGTACCTTTGAGAGCTCCGTTTTTACTAGTTTACGAAACAGATATTTGCGCCCGCCTTTCCCTTTGATACGGCACTTTGTGGAGCATTTTACACGAGTTTCTTTTGAGGCCATTCAGACGGTGAGTAACGAAAGGCTGTCTTTGATAAACACGTGCGAGGACTCTTCAGTACTTATTAGGGGTGCTCTCTTTGAAAGCGCTTTCTTGTGAAATCTTATTTGAAACGTTCACAATCTCCGAGCAGCTACGATGAAAGCTGCGCTAATTAAACTGGCAATAATTAAATTATGTAAAAAATTAAATCTCCGGAGTGTTTGCCGATTTCGGAGACGAACTGGTGTTATTCGGATGATGGCGTTACTCGAGACTTCAGAGGAGAGCATAGGCGGAGTAAAGACGTTGGTTGCAGGGGCAGCGTGCGGTGCACGGAGCACGTGTGAGCGCGCGTGCTCGCTGCAACGGCGGGTTATTACCGTGGGGTCGCAAACTCGCGCAGTCAAAGACGAGTTGGCGAAGTGGCGGCTTTGTGAGCGGCTCGTGTGTTTTAACTCGCTCCGCGCGACACTCTTTGTGTAGCGACGCCTTTACAATGCACTACTCGGAAAACTAAGCCAAATGAGTTCATTGTCGAACCGCAACTTTGCTTTTTATTTCGCGAACGTAGGTGTAGCAATCAGGTAACTATTTACTTCTTTGACAATAAATACCTTTTGCTTTCCTGGAATGAAGCAAAGAAACTTTCACGTGGATATTATATTAGGGGAGACCGGGTATGGTTGTCTCATGGGTTGGTTGTCACAGCGGCCATAAAATAATACTAAACGAAGAAATAAGTGCGGAAGAGAGCGGAGTGATTGAAGTACGGAAGGTTTTGCAGTCTTTTAATACCAATCGTTGCACTTACACCTTCGTTTAGTATTATTTTATGGCCGCTGTGACAACCAACCCATGAGACAACCATACCCGGTCTCCCCTACTTACAGGAATCGAGGACACCGATTTAAGCAACGATATATACTCGCAATGTCAAAATATAACGCTAAATTTCCAATATTGATGACCTGTTTGAGATCAAAGGCTCGGGTAGACTTTGATGTTCCGATGTAAAGGGACTTTTAACTGCTGTCTTTTTCGCGGAAGGCGAGGCTCCGGGCGCCGAGGTTAGATAAGGAGCGAGCTTCTCGGAACAGGAGGGCGTTGCATCGTGTGACGCAACTAATGAATAACTAACTAATTAAACCTACATAAAACGGGGACAAGCACAACCCCTGGATCTGCAAAGGAAGTAATTAACTACGTTAGGTGTTTGTGTAACATAACTTTAATCGCTTTATTGGAAAGAGTGTATGGCCCGTGTTTACGCAATCGAGATAGACACAGTACCCAATATCAGGTGTTGAGTAAGATCAAGTCCGTATCAGTATATTTCATAATCTTGGGATACAAACTTTTATAATCATTCATCATCTTCAAGCTGCCCCAACGGCAAACAGTCTAACCTAGTGAGAAACATGAGTGCCGCGAGGACGCACCCTCGCGGGAACCCAACCGCTGAATTACAAGTTAAACACCGTTTGGGGCAAAACGTCTAGGAATTGAGTTATTATTTTTGTTGCCCTATTTATCCGTTGTAAGGTAAAGTACCTAATAAAAAAACCTGTTTTTTTTCTAGAAAACGAAGATTTCGCTTAATCCTATGAAAATCCGCTGTCAAAATAACACAATACATTAACTGTGGACAGTAAACTTGAGTCAAATAAACTTCAAACAAACAAACATTTCTTGCGTCACGCCGTCAATATTTTCGTATCGAAATTTAAAAGAACTCATCAAAAGGTTGTAAAGTGTATTAGCATCGCGAGTCGAAATCAAAGGCGCGTAATTGACAAATTGCAATTACCCGGTAGCGGACGGCACAAATAAATAAATGTAGAGCGGCCAGATTAGGAGCACTAAATTTAATTACAAAGTGAGCTCGAATATAACAAATTGAAGAGGATAAACGCGACAAAGTAAAAGAGAAAACACTCCAAAAGGAAACTCGGAGCATTGATATAAACGAAATTTAAATTAAGTACAAAGGGAAAGAAGATGAAAAAAATCCTTTCATTGGAAGCACTCATCCCGGAGTCAGAGGGCCGCTACATCAAAGACACCTCCGTCTATCCTTATCTGTGAGAAACCGAGTTTGGAAATTAGCACAGAGCGATCCTTTTTCTGCGTCGCGCCCGTCGCGCTAACCCGGGGCCCGCCGCGTCTCGCCCCGCTTTGTCGGAACTACTCACCGATTTATGAATAAGGCTTATCCGTTCGACGGAGTTCTCACTATTCGGCATAACTTTATTTGTCCGAACCATTAATTATCATCATTCCTATGTAAGTCACTTACAAGGAAAGGTACCCAACTGTCCGACTCCGATTTGATTCATTTTGATATAACCTATGTTACAAAGTAGTCTAAAATAGCAGACACGGATTTTTTTTAGCTGCCCAAATTCAACCTGTAAAGAGAAATTGTCCTTCAAAGTACTGAAAAGTGACTAAACCCTCCCAATTCTACAGAAAAAAAAAATCAAGCAAGTTGCTAGTTAATTACTGGTTTGATATTATGTTTGAGAACATAAAAAAATAATAGACACGGGTTTAGTCACTTTTCAGTACTTTGAAGGACAATTTCTCCTAACAGGCTGAATTTGGGTAGCTAAAAAAAAATACGTGTCTCCTATTTTACTACTCTATAACATATATCAAAATGAATCAGATCGGAGTCGGACAGTTAGAATAGGTTAGGTTCGTTATATAATTATTCTGATTGTCAGCAGTACCTATCAGTAAACTATTATGCGAATTGTGAAAAGAGAATTCGGACGGTTCTTTAATTTTAAAGCATTGAAAATGTGCGTAATCAAAAGAACGAAATTTAACTCCCGGCTAACAATTTCTTAACTGGGTACAAGGAAAAATAGAAATGCCCTTTAACCGACTATATGTAGAGAAGAAAATTGGAGGGTTATGTATTTTACCCTCTTAGGCGTCAAATTAAACTCCTCATAAGGAAGGGCCAGAAACTGCACCAAATAAAGGTGGAAAGAAAGAGGGCTTTGTTCAGCAGTGAGACAAAACGACTCAGAATAATGATAAATGACACATTTTAGTAATTAAAGATTCTTAAAGTCTTTAGTCGGTGAAGATGTTAACGTAGATAAATCGCAAGACATTTACATGAGGATGATTTTTGAGACTGTCACATACCATTAATCAATTCCACTGATTGTTTCAAAATCTCCACGAAACCCATAGAAAATTCGACGACCCATCTAAAAATCCAAACAAGCCCTCGCATTAGCCGCCGCGCGCGCACCCTTCCCCTGCATTACGCTTTTACCTGTTCGTATAATTTCCTCTCTCTGTATATTTCCACTGTAATGAATGACATATATTATTCCACTTACGTGGCGTCGGTACTCGCATGAAAATGGCTTATTTGGTTTCGAGTTCTGGTTAGCTATATCGTTTTCGAAATGAAAGGTAATAAGTCCACTCAGATGCGCATCTCATTATACGACGAGTGACTGCTTTGAAGTCTGAACTGAACCCATGAGTTTTAAAAGAGCTGAGTGCGCTTACGCACAACGTCCGGAAAATATCTCGACGGAAATGTAGAATGATTACTTACTACCATAGTATAATATTATATTAAAAACCAAGGGCGGTAAAATGAAGAAAGTTGTGTGTGTGCGCTCAATAAATATGCGATCAGGGGCTTTCATTATTACTGCCCGCGAAGTGTACTTACATAATTTCACAGAATAAGTAGGTAATAGTACTTCGTACAGAAGTCGCACTGTCTAACAAAACCCACGTTCGAGTCACAAAAATGCGCCGAATCCTACCTTCTCGCTCTAACCCCTAACGCGCGCTCTTTCTGGTCGCCACGCCCGCCGCTAGGGTTGACGAAAAAATAGTAGGTAGGTACATTACACCACCCTAGTTGTGTAATGTACTATTTTTTCTTTTCGTAATACAAAGAAAGGCCGAGATCGCAGAAGTTTGCGGCCCGAGCAGCAAGCGAGGGACGTAAATATGCGATCGAGGGCTTTCTTTATTACCTCCCGTGTTGTGTACCTACATCATTTTATGTCTACGCTTGGCCAGAAAGCGTCTTTTTCCGTACGCGCAGCGTGCGGAAAAAGACGCTTTATGACCAGGTGTGGCATAAATAAAATTATCATTATAGCTTGAATTTCCTAGTGAATTAGAAGTAGTTAAAAAAAATTGCGTGACGGTA
Organism: Eudemis profundana; assembly: GCA_947034925.1. Taxonomy (NCBI): domain Eukaryota; kingdom Metazoa; phylum Arthropoda; class Insecta; order Lepidoptera; family Tortricidae; genus Eudemis; species Eudemis profundana. The sequence goes on along the minus strand of OX344805.1, from coordinate 17,627,105 downwards.
TATAACTGTTTCGATACACGTCGTCATACATACTTACGTACATACATACATACAGGTCAAACACATAACCCTCCTTTGGGCTTCGCCGCAGTCGGGTAATAAAAAGGTGCTTCATAGCTTTCGCACACAGGCGCTACCGGGGGTCGGCGCAGCCCTGGGCTTGCCTAATGCATTAGGCAAGGAATAATAATACTTAACGCGAAAAAAATCGCGGAGTGACGTACCCCTAATAATTTTACGTCTTCACCTAATGAAATGTTATTTTAACGTAGCAGACGGAAAAAACCCACTAATATAACGATTTTACAAGATTACAAATAGGTACATACATTATACCAAAACCGTCGCATCATCCTGGCAGATAAAGCAGAGTAACGATTGTCAAAAGTTTTAAAATTTAGAAAGTATAGAAACGAGATTTTTAAGTCTAACGCACACCAACGTGTTAATGCACGATATCAATAAAACTCAGCCAATATCACAACAATAAAACTCGTAAGGTACAAATATGTAAAAAGTTAATACGTAATAATTTAAAAAAATCTACAGTAATTATCAAAGATATGCCTAAATTTGCACTCCCCATACTATTGAAACATTATTAGGACAAAAGAGCTAATGTACTGCACAATGCGATTGTGCTAAGCGCGTTGATGTCTTTTCTTCAAGAAAGAATCGCGGTCGCCCTCCCGCGCTCTACGCCGATATTACAATAAATTTTACCCAAATCGTAATACATAATTTTATAATGTAAGTTATTCCTAATAAATCCCCATGCTACACACGTATTTTACTATAAAAGTATTATTACTACGACATTGTAAAAGCAAAATAAACACCACTAACGCTCATTACATAAAGCATAAATATTCAACCGGCAACTAATTCAATAACAAAACGTAAACAATAAAAATAAACGCTCTAAGTGCCATTAAGCTCAGCTTTGAAACAATACAGAGCGCTAACAAGAAACAGCGTAACAATGGCAAATACGCGGCGACACAATAGAGGCATTATAATAAACATTTAGAATAAGCTCTACGTAGTCACCGTACCGTCCGACGCCGCCACCATAAAACCGTAACGATCCCAAACTTTATGCTTCAAAATTGTACCTGAGAAATTAACAATCCTTATGAATGAGACAATCCGATTACACTTCACAACACTACGACTGCGATTCGAAAACACTTAACACGATTATATTAAACGCTATAACAAAAGTTACGGAGCAAGTTCAAAGTTTTTGCTTCACGTCGAACTGTACGAGAGTTAGAGTATATTTGCGCGCGCGGCGACAAGCGTCTGACGGCGACAAGATTTCGCGCGCGACTGCCGCGGCGGCGCGGCGTGCGCGCGACGCACGTGGCTTCAGCAGGAGGCGGAGTCAACCCCCAACATTGCTCTCCGATTGGCCGATCTAGCCCTTTGATCAGCCGCCGACAACTAACTACGTCGCCCCGCGCCTTAATCTCAGTACTATCGTCCTTTTAAAACAGGTAATTTTATTACAAAAATGTGGATTTTATGGCGAAACGACCGGAGCGTCCCACGTGCCCCGTGACAGTGAATGCAATCCCGATACCGTGCTACGTCAAAGGATAAAAGCGACTTTCCACTCGTATTACAGCAGTTTTGGCATATACCCTTTGATGCACACATCAAAGACGACCAGCATCAAAAGTAAACAGATTAGTTTCACAGAGCGCCCGATACGGGATGACATTTGCAAAAGAAAAAGTAGCTGACGTGCTACCAAGCTAACATGCCACGATCGGTTTATGCTTAGCACTATACTAGTTCTCTATGTTAGAAGTGGAGTGATGGGTGAGAGCTGTATGTGAGATAAAATTACTAACTCGGTCGCTTTATTCGATCGTTCAGCAGTCTCTGCGAACAGTAATAACTGCAACGTAATATCGAAAACGTTCGTACGTGGTAGTTTCGAATATTGCTTAAGTACATATAGTTAATGTTGCATAAGTAGATACTTGTACGAGCGCAAAACGTCGCCGCGGGCGCAGCTCGGTCGCACTCAAACATCGCATATTGGGAAGTTGTGGTGCGATCCGATATTAATAAGAGCGCTGAGCCGGCGCGCTGCGCCCCGCCGCGCTGCAGCCGCCGGCGCCGGCCCGTCTCGTCTCCTGCATTATTACCCGCTCGCACACAGCCGCGGCGACGTAGAGCGCACCCACACACCCCACGCGCCCCACATATAATGTCAAAGGGTGAGCGCGCCGCCTCACAAAGCGTAAGTGCAACCACTAAAAGCCAATCCTAAGTTTTATTGATACACATTGTATTGCGACAAAGTCTCCGTCGACGGCGCCCCCACTCACCCCACGCGGCGCACAAAGACAATATCGCGACGTCAAAGGAGCGCCGGGCCGCGCCCGCCGCCCCCACCGCGCGCACAAGCCCAAAGGAAATGAAAAATTAAATTGTCAACACATTTAATATCTGCGAAAACGTGCACCGCACCGCCTTTGAGCGCCTCCTTTGCGGGACCTGCGGCTCCAGATTCAAGCATTAAAATTTGAATCGTAAAATTGAAACTGTTTAGATTTAATTAGACGTCGGCGAGTGGGAGCCGGTCGCATCGCGTTGCATCGCATCGGGTGCTAATGAGCGCGACACACGCGCGGCAGGTGCGGGCCGGCGCGGCGCGCGAGCCGCGGCGGGAGGGGGCGCCACCCCCTCGCGTTTGATCGGCGCCGCCGCTTTGACAATTATTAAAATTTGCCTCGTACCTCTCGGGCCTCATCTTTTTCCGTCGCCTCGATTACGCCACGGGTTTGTCTCATTAGGGCTTTTGTATGGTATCGCGAGTTCCGCTTTGATGTGAGCGGGCCAGGGCGAGGTCCACCTGCACTTTTATTGTTCCGGCTCGAATTTGCACGCTCCCGCTTTGACTTGTCGCTTTGCGATTAGTGGCCGCCCGCCGCTCTTTGACCCGCTATTGATACGACACGTCACCGCGAGCCCGTTTGTCGATCAACATTTGCCGAAGTGGCTACAAAGAGGGAAAAACACTCTCGTAATTGCTGTAGCAAGCCACATATTACATTGAAACGAATTACCGTCATTACGAGAATGTCACCCTCATCCTATTAAAGTGATATTAATTAATAATTTTCAGGTCAATGGAGAATTAACCTGTAGGGTTCAATTATCGAGTGGCGGGCCGGGCGCGATGCCGCGCGGGGTCGCGCGGCAAACACTCGACACCCCTTTATTACTTCTGTGCTCTTTGTGCGCGCCGCCATCATCGAGCATACGGCTCGAATTAAAACTTAAACAACGACAATTTACGCCGAACGTTTCATTGGCGCCCAACGTGGGGCACAAAACTATCAAATAAATTGCTCCAGTAACGCGACAGAAGTTTAAATTAAACCTGATTCCGGGAATAATTCGTGCGTATGGCAAATGGCACGTTTGTGACTGCTTGTAAAATATTATGAATAAATAGTATAAGTATTTTTTACATTATATTACCGTTTGCATTGTTCTTAACGGTTACGCAATTATACTATTAGTAAATAGAATGAAATTTTATTAAATACGCCAAGATAAAAACATACAAGAATCAAAGTGAGCGTTTTTCTTCATTTTCAGATTTACATAGAAGATTTGAATAGAATCAAACTACCTTTAGGCGCATACGTAACTACAAATGGAAACCCTTACATAATTAAATCCTCTTACCATGACAACCGCGCTGCGCTGGTGCGTCACGTGGGAGGCGAGTAACCGGCCGCGGCACAAACAACGGAGACGTTAAAAATAAACCGCACATATAAAGGCATTTGCACCTTTTGTGCGAGTGCGGCGCAAGCAAAAAGACGGTTTGAGATTTTATGACGTCACGTCTCATGTTTCAGCTTCGTGGAATTGATAGATTTAAAGATCTGGAATAGAAATGAGAGGTGTGCTTAGAACTATTAGGTAATAATCAGCAGGTGATCGGGGCATTTGCAATGTACATACAGATTCAGATCAGATTCAGATTCGCAGGTATTTGACGTCCGAGCCGAAGCCAAGGGCGATAACTATGCGATCTGAGGCTTTATTTACTACCACCCGTGCTAAGTACAAAATTTTACGTCTCCCCAGGCCAGAAAGTGCGGGGGGTAATTGCCACTTTATGGCCAGGTGTGACATAAAAATATTTTAGAGTTCTAGCATTTTGTAGATTTTACCTTCCCTATTTTTTCACCAGTATCTTACTCCGAGTCCTAGTATGTTCATATTTATAGTACGTACCGGATAACAATAGACTCTAGAAGGACACAGAAGCAGGGATTCCAAACATTTTCTGTAAAGTTGTAATACTTGTAATAATATTTATTTAATGTAAAATTGTAAGACAGTTGGTAAACCATAAAATAATCATTCACTTCTTCGCGATGGTCGAGTGATAAAGCACGCTAGAGCAAACGCCTCTTCCACTCCCCGCAGAATCACTCATAGTTTATTGAACGTTACAAATAACCATTCACCAATTAGATACTTAAGAATAGCAAACTATAACTGAAACAGAACATATTCCATGACTTAACGGTGTACAAAATTTCACACCGTCAAACAGGCGTACTATACCCGGGAATTTCACATAGAAAGAGCTCACTATATCTCGGCTTCTACAATAGCTAGAGAACTGAAATTGTAGGGCCCTAGGGTACTATTTGGGTACTATTTTTTAACCGACTTCCAAAAGAAGGACGGTTCTCAATTCGTCTGTATGTTTTTTTTTTTTTGAGATATAAAGCGTTTCCAAAAACAAAGCCGTTCCAGAGATACAAACGGTGTACGCCAGCTTGCCGCCCGGTAGCGTACACCGTGAACAGGCCTTATATTTCAGAAAGTTTAAGGGTACTATTTTTTTCACCTAGGTATTTCGTCGGTACTATTTGGGTACTATTTATTGGCTGCATCAGATTCTGAATATCTTTACGGTGTACGCTATCTTGACGGACACATATGATCTCATGATGGAGCTGAAATATACCCATGGGATCATCTAAATTACATAAGATAAACCCACCACGTTTAAGCTCATTTGATTAGTTTTGATTATACTGTTACTGGTACCAGGGCTCGGATACCGGTATTGTGTCCATACAAAAATATCGGTATTTTTCCGATCTTTACGTTCTTTGATTTATTATTTCATTTTTTACTCGGACAACCTAATAGTACGAAATCATTACTTTTTTTGCATGCATAAGTGTAAATCGGATGACAATGCAATATTATTGCTATATGGAGCTGATCTCATGATGGAGCCGAAATATACACATGGGATCATCTAAATTACATAAGATAAACACACAGCTCATTTGATTAGTTTTGATTATACTGCAACTGTTACTGGTGGGTATGGCCGCCAAAAATTGTACAGTAACAGTCGTGAACTGGTAACGCACGGTAACATTCGTGAATGAAAGTAACACATGTGAAATTCGTAAAGCCTAGAGCACATAACGGATTTTTATTAATTATTTTCATTGGTGGGTATGGCCGCCAAAAAATCTACAATAACGGTCGTGAACTGGTAACGCACGGTAACATACGAGAATGAATGTAACACACGTGAAATTCGTAAAGCCTAGAGCCTATAAGGGTTTTTTTTATTATTTTCATTGGTATGATTTGGGATACTCAAAATAAAAAACAAGTTTGAACAAAACCTATCTTTAAAATAATAAATTAAATCATTTAACGTAAAGTTTAATACTTCTAACATGAGGTACTCAACTTTTTTGTAATTTTAAAGTATGTAAATTATTTAAGAATTATTAACGTAATCAAATCTTTGCATACATTATTTGATATTGTAGGCAGGTAATCAATCAAACAACAACCATACCTATTTGTCACAGAAACATCAAATATTTTTAGTCAATACCAAAGTAGTAAATCACTACGTTTCAATAGTGCACACTCAGCTTAACGTTACGTAACATTCGTGAATCGAAAATGCTGTGGACATAAACTTAAAAATTATATATTCGGTGAGTTTTGAAGTTAGAAAGCACCTAATAACTTTATTTATTAAATGAATAGTCTAACTACGTCTACAATTTATAATTATGTAATAAAGTTGTGTTCCTACCTTGAATATTCACTGTACAAAACGTGAAATAATGTCGAGACAAAACACCGGCCACTTGTTCCTTTGTCATACAAAAAATCGCGATTTTTTTTCCGTAGGTTGAACAACCTGTAGTGTGATGTAGCCATGACTCAATAAAGGTTTTTGCGGCCATGGATTCTTGTTATTTCCATTGTAATATAGTAACATACGTGAGGTAACATTCAGGAACGAAAAGTGAGACACATGTTTGAAATTATTTTTGATACAATTATTTTAATAAAATAATTGTATCAAAAATAATTTCAACAACGCCAGGTTCAGGAGAACGGGCGTCTTTTCTGTGGACAATACAAAAGTTAACGACTTGGGTACATTTTACTTATCATTTTATCATACAGATTTTAAGAAAAAGACGGTTTGAATAAGTCTATGAGGATCCAGTAAGAAAATTAGGCTTTAAAGCCTAACAATTTTATAATGTCCACAGGAAAGACGTATAACCTAAAAAAGATTTTGACCAGTTTACTTCATATCATAAGTAGGTATATATTTATTGTCATTTGTACGTATTTAAATACTTTATTGCACATAAAATCATACAGAAACAGTACAAAGATCAATGTTTATGAACAAAGGCGAACGTATCCCTGTAACATGAACAAGTACAACAAATCGTCACTACATTCAAATATGCTTGTATCTGTAATCAATCTCTATAATATTATTAAGTGTATCATCATCATATACAGTACATACTACTTACGTTTTCCGTTAGAGTAAAATGAGATATGAGTTTTTTTTAAAGAAATATGACCGTATAATCAAACGAAACGGACAAAATGCCTCGAAAATGTAATTATTTACAACTTATACAGCAAAATAACATGTTATTTTAAAGATATAGTGAAATAATAAATAACCGATTAGAAACCTTATTACAATTTCTGTAACCGATTTTGAAATTGACCAAAATAACCGATTATAACATTTATACTTAACCGATTTTTTCGGTTTCGGTTATAACCGATTTGCATTCCCTACCTGTAAGGGATCTCTTCCAGCTAACCTTTGAGCGAACGAGAAAGAATAACTAAGATCAAAGAAGATATTCATATTGTGGTTTTTTTTCCTAACCTTGTTTGCCTGTAGGGCCCGCGTTACGGGACCTCCAACAGGACTGTCATTGCTGTACGGGGGGCTAGGCCACCACGCGTACGGCATATTGTGGGTAGGTACAGGTCTAATAAATAGTTCGTCTCATCAAAATCTACTGACGACTCGCGTACGATATTCATTATTTTGAAAACTACACTAAGTATCTAAGGACATAAAAAAACTAAGCAGAAATCCTAGTGACACCCCTGACATACTGCATTCCTTTTGATGTTGAAGAGTATCCTCCAGGCAACGCTTTTCTTATTATCAACTTGGCCGCGACTTCCTAAATGCAGCTTTGACACACGATCGTACCGTTAGGATTATTACCTGGCTTTGTAACTATGAGTAACTTATAATCATGAAAATACTTTTACCTGTAACTTCGTCCGCGTAGAATTAGTTCGAAAACTTTTTTGTTGTAAAAGAACTGCGCGCGTTGCGAGACTTGCATCTTTTTACATTTAATGTTTTTGATGGGATCTTATTTCTTTTTGTAAGTGATCTTCCGTTATTTATTATATTACAATCCAGCCTTTTTCCAATTTGGACTGCAAAACTAACTTTTGTCATTGCATGTATTTGTATAGGATGACAAACTTATGTGTGCAGTTGTGACTTAAATTGCAATATTTGGAGGTTTTGTAGGACTTGATAGGCTAAAAACTAACTATGTTTAAAGGAGATTGCCGACGCGTCTATGGGGCCTCGTACCAAATCAAAAGTCATTGTGTCAACACGAAACCGACTGTATCTTAGAGAACAAGAAACTGCCTTTCCGAATCACTAAATCCCATTAAAATCGTATTCGGAGATCAATAGGAAATTGAGATTGATTTCCTGATTTCGAAGTTAGTTTTTGCGTAGCAAACCGTCTAAATATTTGTCAACCGGCCAAATACAAAATCACCTAATAACTTTAATTCCTGACGGTGTCGAGACTTCACTTAACTTAGTCGTATGACATGTCATTTCAGATACCTGTGTTAGGTTTTTTATTGTGCCTATTCAGATTGTTAAAATGTTATTATAAAAAAAGTTCTTTGAAACTATTTTGATACATCGTGAGATAAAAAATATTGTAACATTACATTTACGCGCAATGTCTCGTATAGTGAAGTATCAGCGAGATATCACGAGTTATTTGTACCAAATAAAGAATTTAAAATGATTTACGTCCTTCGACAAAAAATTGTGAAAAGACGTGTCTTATAAAGTGCCTAATATTTAAACTTAGAATAAGACAGAATGTCAAGCTGTCAACTTTCTTGCTAAGATCATGCAGTTCGTATTAGAAAGAACCGCGGAGTTTTATGGAATTAATATTTTTGTATACATTCGCGTAGACGGTGGTGCCACTGTCATAGGCCTTTTAGATTTTGACCGATTTTGTCTGTCAAATACAGTTCTAAGGAATTCATACATCTTTCATGGTGGCGGCGGAAATCGTACAGCAAAATTCTTTTTTAATTGATCTCAGATTTCCCATTTTAAATTCAGTAATAAAAAAATCCCTCTGGTTTAAAAAATAAAACTAAGTTTTTGGTATCGTTTTCGTTGTGACACAATTTATAACGATATTGGTACCAAAAGTCGGCAATCTCCTTTGGAGCCTGTGAGTCTGTTAGAAGTACCTTAGAATTATGATGATCATCAGTCAGTGACTCAGTGAGTCAGTCAGTCAGTCAGTGACAAAACTAAGGAACTTTGACATGCAATAGTACTTAAACTACACGTTCAAATTGAATGATATTGAGAATATATATGTCTTATTGTGCCCTATATATCCCTGAAAGGAGATTGCCGACGCGTCTATGGGGCCTCGTACCAAATCAAAAGTCATTGTGTCAACACGAAACCGAATGTATCTTAAAAAACAAGAAACTGCCTTTCTTAATCAGTAAATCCCATTAAAATTGTATTCGGGGATCCATAGGAAATTGAGATTGATTTCCAGATTTCGAAGTGAGTTTTTGCGTAGCAAATCGTCAAAGTATTTGTCAACCGGCCAAATACAAAATCACCTAATAACTTTAATTCCTGACGTTGACGAGACTTCACTTAACTTAGTCGTATGACATGCCATTTCGGATACCTGTTTTAGGTTTTTTATTGTGCCTATTCAGATTGTTAAAATATTATTATAAAAAAAGTTGTTTGAAACTATTTTGATACATCGTGAGATAAAAAATACTGTAACATTACATTTACGCTCAATGTCTCGTATAGTGAAGTATTAGCGAAATATCACTAGTTATTTGTACCAAATAAAGAATTTAAAATGATTTACGACCTTTGACACAAAATTGTGAAAAGACGTGTCTTATAAAGTACCTTATATTTAAACTTAGAATAAGACAGAATGTCAAGCTGTCAATTTTTGTGCTAAGATCAAGAAAACTACATACATAATTAATTGTATTAAGACGTATCTATGACGTTAGCTTTGTCTTTTACACTCATGTGAGAAGTAGTCTTAAGAAAGAACGAGACAAACATGTTACTTTCCTGGGTACAGGACAGCTGGATGCAGTTCGTATAAGAAAGAACCGCGGAGTTTTATGGAATTAAAATTTTTGTATACATTTGTGTAGACGGTGGTGCCACTGTCATAGGCCTTTTAGATTTTGACCGATTTTGTCTGTCAAATACAGTTTTAAGGAAATCATACATTTTTCATGGTGGCGGCGGAAATCGTACAACACATTCTTTTTTAATTGATCTCAGATTTCCCATTTTAAATTCAATAATAAAAAAATCCCTCTGGTTAAAAAAATAAAACTAAGTTTTTGGTATCGTTTTGGTTGTGACACAATTTAATGACGATATTGGTACCAAAAGTCGGCAATCTCCTTTCAGGGTTCTAGCTTTAGCCAGTACAAAATTACGGGAGGCTGAAAATGGCCTGAATGGCTTCGAGAAAAGGACGGTACGGCCGTGCCTTTGTTTTGCTCGACTTGGCGGGGGCACTGCCGTGCCCCCAGATCAAGGTCTTACGGCACTGCAGAAGGTGTATTCGGACATATTTTTGAGAATTTATGCATTTACACTTGATTGAAACACTTGTAAGTTGTTTATTAGAAACTCCTATCTAGTCTACAGAGTATCGACGTATTACGTATATGAAAATATCTACAGATCTATCTACTGCCAACTAGCCAAGGTCCTATTTGTATATGTTTAGTGTTATTGATGCTACTTTATGAACACCATACGGAGAATCTTAGCAAGAGTTAACCATAACGTCATTTCTTTGAATACAGCATTTTTCTTAGGCATCAAATTGTTTTCAAGAATAAAAAAGACATTTCGTATACAATTGCTTACAAATAGATCTCATTAGCCTCAGCCTTCGGAAAAATCCAATCTCCAGGCTTCATCCATCAGGCACAATAAAATGCCTTCGCTCGGCGCGGCGTCTCGCGGTGGGCCCGAGATCGAGATTGAAATAGTAATTTAGGCGGATGCTGCACTCCGCGATGCTAAGTAAATCCACAGCGCCGATGCGATGCGCCCGCGATCCGCGATAGCGCGAGCCCCATGGAGAAGGATGGAACAGTGTACTTTGGTTTTTCTTAATTCTTACGGAGATTTTCCCAAAATGTATTTTACTGTACGTTAAACCAGGCCGTATTTTTTTTTCTACTTACTGCGCGATGAGAAAATTTTATTCCCTCGCCAGGGGAAGACGTAATAGTACATTGTGTATCAAGGGCGGTAAGTAAGGAATTACAAACGAGTGTTTGTTACAAGGCCGAGGCGAAGCTAGGGCTTGCAATTCGAATATTCGAATATTCGAATTATTCGAATATTCGGCTAATTTTACTATTCGAATAATCCTTGTAAGGTATTCGAATATTCGAATAATTTTACTACCTATTTAAATTAAATGGAATTTAAATTAAAATGCTAACAAAGGACATAATAAAGAAGGATAAAGTAATCAATTACATTTTTTCAAACTAAATATACCTAAAATAGCGCAGCGTAACTTTTTACGCTATAAAAAACAATGATTAAATTAAAAACTAGAATATTCTCTCTAGGCTGAGCTGCTGCCTGTGGCATGGTCTTCTTTTTGCATGCGTCATTAACTTTCTTAATTGCAAGGACATTTTTTTGGGAGAAGTATGCGCCAGCTCTGGGATCTCTCGAAGCATGGACCAGTCAGTTAAAATTTCTAAAACTAATATCCTCGTGAGGCCCATGAGGGGGTGATGAGCAGGGGAGCATATATGAAATTAGAATTCTATTCTTATCTTAATAACCTCGAAAATCACTTCAGCAAAATATCCTAAATTTAGGAAACCGGCTTTACGAGGATAAACCTACCAATTTAGTTAAAGTACAAAAAAGCGGCGACGGGACAGCTTTATGATTTGGGACTGGTTATACGCTGAACCAGCCTGTTAAGAGGTTGCATGAATGCGGAATTCAGCCAACTAACTACCCACCAGGGCTTGTGGATACGTTGCACCAGCATGTGCACTGTGTCTACGGAGCTTCCATGTGGCCGGCGCTTCTGTTGCATGAAAGGCCGTCTCGCCCCACCTGATTAACGTCCATGCCACGGAGCACGTGTGGGGTACATGCAAATATTTGACTCCAACTCTTAGACAGATTGCTAGTCTCAGTTAACTCGGGTCCAGGTGGTTTAAGTGAGTATGTCTTCTCCTTCTGAGGGGGTGAGTCCGACATAACTCCCCCAAAGGATTTTTTTTTATGAAATAGGGGGCAAACGAGAAAACGGTCCGGAAACACTGCAGGCGACAATTTATTCCACAGTTCAGTCGTGCGAGGCAGGAAGTTTCTAGCAAAACGCACAATTGTGGACTGCCAACCATCTAAGTGGTGAGGATGGAAATATTGTCGCGTAGGGCGATGGCGGAAACATGCGGCAGGGATCAATCCGAACAATTCCTCGGAGCACTCCCCGTTATACAGACGATAGAAGATGCAGAGCGAGGCTACATCTCTACGCAGTGCCAAGGAGTTGAGCCCATCTGAAATATCTTGGTAGCCGACGATACGATTCGGTCTCCGCTGAATGCGGTCTAGAGGGAGAAGCTGGTACTGGGGAGCCCCAGCCCACAGATGAGAACAGTATTCCATATGTGGACGGACCTGCGCCTTATAAAGCTGTAGGCGGTGGGCCGGAGTGAAATACTTGTCTCGATCTGTTGAGCACACCGAGCTTCTTAGAGTCTAATTTAGCCTTACCCTCTAAATGGCCGCGGAACTGGACTTCACTGATTCTAATAGTGGCTGTGGCAGTTAGGTGGGGGTGCTCTCAAAACGAGGTGATGAAACAAACGTAAGCTTTTTAGCGGTGAAAGTGCAAACCTGTGTCTTCGTAGGGTTAAAACGGACTAGATTAAGTCGACCCCATTCTGAAACTTTTTTTAGGGAAGTTTCAATTTCAGACACAAGTCTGTTACGGCTCTCGATGACGTTATCCCGAGAAATATTGGCGCGGCCGGTGTAGGAGGCATCACCCGTGCTGTCATCTGCATAACAGTGAATGCCACAGTGCAAATATTGCAAACAAAGCAATTCCCTCATCTACCTAGTCGGTTTATAGGTTTTGAGTAAGACTAATTAAGTTTGATTAGTCTTAAGGTAATCGCAGCGTAAAAAATATCTCTTCTAACATGTTTTTCACAAAAAAAACTAAGAAAAACGATTTTTTTATAGTTTTTGGTAGTATTCGAATAATATTCGAATTATTCGAATATCTACAAAATCATATTCGAATATTCGAATATTTGAAAAAGTCGAATATTTGCAAGCCCTAGGCGAAGCCGAGGGCTTTAACAACACGAGTTTGTAATTCCTTTACCGCCCGTGGCACACACAATGTTTTTCATCACACTTGTGAGGAAATCTGATTAAAATAACCTTACTTAACCTAAATAAAATTGTAAAACTGACAGTGACATTAGTGACATATATCAAGACGACAAGTCACGTTCGGAAATCATAGCGGTAAAGACTTAAAATGGTTGATTTTATATTTGCAAAATACTGAAATACACTATTTAAACATTTAATTAATGTTACAGAAATATGTGTTTACATGTATTTGCAATAACAGTTCTCTTTAAATAAATATTTCAGTAATAAAAGTTAAAAAAGTAAGTTGGCGTTTCCTTTGAAAATGACAAATAAGACTTAAACAAAACCAGCGTTTCAAATTTAAAAAGAAAACCATTACGCCCTAGGGCGTAATAGGTCATTTACGGCCCGCAAAACCTACGTATAATGACACCATTTTCGAGCAAGTGTGATGAAAAATTATGTACAGACCACGGGCGGTAATAAAGCAAGCCCTAGATCGCGTATTCATATGCCTATTCAGAAATCTGCGATCTGAGCCCCGTTTCACGAAGCTACAAGTTACAATTTTACAAGCAACATTGGTCAAATCAACCAATGGCGTTGCTCTATTTGACCAATTTTGCTAGTTTAAACTTGTAAAATTGTAACTTGTAGCTTGGTGAAACGGGGCCCTGGAACATTCATTACCGCCCTGGGTGTCTAATATTGCATTCCATTCCATAACAAGGTAATTAATTACAGTATACATAATGGAAAAAAGCTATTGAATTGAAGACATGAAAGAAAGAAGATAGTTCTGCAGGAGAATTTTCAAAGTTAAAACTTGCCAACAACAACGCCGCCAACGCCGGTGCTCATGCAGAACCTGGTTACTCTAAAAGTCCTCGCAGTAAGTACATCATTTGTATGCGGCGTTACAGACACCAGGTAGAATCTTGGCTAACTTCGAGTAACCCTATAGTAGAAGTAGAGACATAAAGTGTGGTGTAACCTGATAAACTTACTGAATTACATCGAATTTAGAGATAATATTACAAATTCGCTCGCCATAAAATAAATGATATGCCATGCGCTACTGTTACCACATATTCAGGGTTGGAATGTAAAAGCAAGGGCCCTGTCAGCGGTCAAGTCCTTATCAATAAGCACATTCGGATCCAGAAGCTTTTCAATTCCCTCCCGGTGCGAGAGGCGCGTCGGTATATTTTTCCATTCTACGCCCGCAGATGTTCCCGGATTGAATAGGCAATGTGATAAATTCGGAGACGCCGCCACCGCGCCGATACGCTACATAATGTAATAGCGCACACGATGGAAACGCAAATTGCATTTCAACCACAGATTTGTTGATTTGCATGTTTCAGAGAAACTGGTCGAATTTCATATTTGCAGATTTTCTTGTTATTTTGATCATAAATTTCTTATGTTGTATGTCCATGGAAATTTATATGAGAGTACGATAATTATTACTACGCCTAAGGAAATCCAATAACAAACATCCCTTTAGGGTGATTAACGAGTCTACAACTACATGGATGAACTCACAGGCAAAAGTTAGCAAAACAAATAAAGGTAATCTTCTATACATATAAGTTTGCACTAGTCAATATTATTTTATAACTAATCAATAAGACAGACCGTCAAGTATCCAGACTACATCATTGGAGTAATCCTAAAACTTCGGTCACGAGTTGAATATTGCTTTTGGAGATTGATATCTGAAAGTGGAGCGATATTATCAAACTTGCTCAGCGCTGACACTGTGTGCCTCGGTGCCTGACGAACTAATCCAAACTTAGCTTACGCCTACACTGCGCTGCCAATTCCTAAAGACATTTGAGAACCTCGGCGGCATGCGCTATTTGACAACTTGCTGAGCATAGTGATGATAAACTGACAAGGCAAATGAGCTACCTACTTTAAGTTTTGTTACGTATTGCCAATTTACAAATCCCGAGGTTAAAATACACAGTCTGGAGGATTTTAATATTAGTAGGATTATCGGCAATTCGGCAATCCTACGAAATGAAATGCAAGAAATTTATCTCAACCCATTCATTTCTTACCGCGTCATTATTTAGTAACATCTAAACTGCCAAAAATCTTCACAAACTTTCACATTTACGAGTATAATATAAGTGTGTCCAGTAGGAAGGATATGAAAGTTTGTGAACATGTTTAGAATAGAGATGGGCATTATTCGAATAATTTTTATCTGGATGATCATTCGAATAAAAAATAATTCACGATATTTTATTCGCGGATGATTTATTCGGGAATAAATCATTCGACAACTTTTTAAATGACGGATGATTTATTCGTTATTTTATTCGAAACCACGAAACATTTTTAAGGTATAACACAATAAGGTATACCTACACGGTATGTGTTCCTAAAGGCTCGAGCCTTTTAGCCCGAAATTTTTAGCTCAGGAGCCCTTTTTTAGAGCTGGGCTGATAGAAAAGACTTAGTAGAGTTAGTGATTTTAATAAGGCTCGATCCTGTTCTGCGCTCGGTCTGCGCATAATTGTATGGGAATTTTAACTAATAAATTATTAATCCATGCATAAATGCGAAAGTATCTCTGTCTATATGTCTGTCTGTTACCTTTTCACGCTTAAACCGCGGGGCCGATTGTGATTATTAAAGATTGTTGATGAAATTAGGTATGCAGATAATTTGAGATCCGAGAATTGACATGAGGTAATTGTTTATCCCGGAAATCATCCCTTAACCCCCTCCCCCCCGTCAGTCCATCATCACCATCATCATCACCACCACAAGTTTTTGCAAAATACCGGTTCCGAGCCCTGGTCTGGTCATCACAGCTCGGATTACGAAAACATCAATACTTTTTCTTCGTTAGATCTGAACGAGTGTGACTATACTGATAGATATAATTTACCTTAATTAGTCTTCCACTAAAAACACATACCCAGCAGCTCTACTCGGTTAGATGGAATTAGAAGAGGCTCGTTGGATCTTCGCCATACAGGTATTTAGTAATTGAATTAAATTGAAGGCATGTAAGACACAAGACACCAGTTCCTCGCACCGTAGCCGTAGACGAGTCAAAAGGCTCACTTAACCTGAGCGAAACTCAATAACTTTCACTTTAAATAATAAATTTTCCTTTGACGCAGGCCCAACAAGCCTGGCTCAGGGTTGTCGGTACAACACAATTTTTACTAGCAACGGTTTACTTTTTTTGAATCGCCCTTATTTTCTCTCTTGTTTATAGTTTCTAATAGGGATGTCACGATACATGGTTTTGCCGATACGATACCGATATATTGTAGTTCAAAATCGGTGATACCGATACCGATATATTAGCTAAATAATGAAGTATGAACTTCAGATATTTGTATGTCCTTATATAACTAAAACTTGGCCATATTTAACAGAGAGTCAACCTTGAAAGTGTAAAGTAAAAATAAATAAATTTTCAACTCAAAATTCAATTTTCTTTTATTAAGAACCAAAGATTTAATTAACATAGTAATTATCATTGCACAAAGTAATAGACCAATAAACAAATTAAGTCAGAAATTGAAATTACTTTTTGCAGTTTTTTTTTCATATAGCAAATTATTTTCGCGCTCTTCAAATATCGGTTGTATATTATCGGCGATACCGATATATCGGTATCGTTACATCCCTAGTTCCTAACTATAAAAAAAAACCGGCCAAGTGCGAGTCGGATTCAGTACCGCCAAGCAAACAGACGCCAAAAAACTCGTGTTTTGTATGGCCCCCTTTTAGTTTTAGCTTTATTTTGTTTTTATTATTATTTGTTGTTATAGCGGCAACAGAAATACACATTTTGTGAACATAACAAGCATCAACCTGATAGCATAGCATCATTAAAATCGAGCAGTACCTCTAGCACAACTGTGACACGCGACTCCTTGTCGCGCGACACATGCTACCTATCTCTTTCCACTCAATATCGTGACAATGACAGGCGATGCTCTGTCGCGCGAGAAACAAAGTCGCGGCCAGTTATGCTAGACGTATAGAAAACGCCAAAAAAAGACGTTTCTTGCTTGAGGCCCCCTTTAATTGTTGAGTTCATTTTCTTTTTATTATCAGATCTTAGCGACAATAGAAATACACATTTTGTGAAAATTTCACGTCTCTATCTACAAAGGTTCAAACGATACAGCCCTGTGATAGACCGACAGAAACACGTTTCTTGTACAGGGACCCCCTTTTCTTTTTATTATTTTTTGTTATACTGGCGATAGAAATACACATTCTGTGAAAATTTAAAGTCTATACCTATCAGTGGCGTGGCGGAAAAAATATCCTCGGGCAAGCCGGTGCAGATTTGGCGTAAATATTCCTTAAGAGCTGTAGAATAAGGTGCTCAAATGCCTAATATTAGGCAAGCCGGTAGGAATTGAGTTCTTTGGACGCCACGCTACTGATACCTATTACGGTTCAAAAGATAGAGCCTTGTGACAGACCGACAGAAACACGTTTCTTGTATGGAGACCCCCTTTTTTTTATTATTTGTTGTTATACCGGCAATAGAAATACACATTCTGTGAAAATTTTAAGTCTATGCCTATTACGGTTCAAAATATAGAGCCTTGTGACGGACGGAGAGCGGAGGCTTAGTAATAGGCTTCCGTCAGCACCCTTTGGGTACGGAATCCTAAAAACTATCTTTTATTAATGTTTGTTATTAACATTACGAAACAAATACTAAGTTTATTATTAGAAGAATAATCATGTAAGAAATTAAGGTAACTCTTATTTGTTACTAGCATTTACCCGCAACTTTGTTTGCGTTATTCCCTTTACTATGTATGCCAAGGGATTTTTTTACCGGGATTAGATTGAAATAAGTATCCTATGTATCAATCCAAGTCTTTGTCTACTTGCATACCAAATTTTGACTTCAGTTGTTACATATATATATAAAACTGTTACATAAATATCCAAACCTTCACACAGTTTCACATTTATAATATTACTAGAAAGGATTTGCTATTAAAGGAAGTTTTTAAAAACGAATACATAACATAAATTTGAATTGGCTTTGAATAAAAAGAAAACTCAATTTCTCGACAACCCTACCGCACAAAAATTGGTACTATCGGAGGAGTCCGTGGAATCCTTTTAATACAAAGAATTGATTTTGATTGCGAAACGTAGACAAAGCATTGTACCTTTATAAAATTTCGCTCGTTTTATCCGCAAAAGGATATGGCATTGCTAATTTCGTGGATGTCCGTCTGGGCCTTTTGTTAGCTTTTTTGGCACGCGCGAATAAAAATTGAGTTGAAGATATTTTAAAAATCTTTCTATTACGAATACCTACATATTTTATTTCGACAAAGCGTTAAAGATAAGCGAATTATCTAAACATATTAAAGTGCATCGCATTGAATGAACTCCAAAACGATTAAGAGACCAAATAATTATAGAAGAGTTTAAAGTTAATGCCGCCGTGGCAGTTTAAATGAGAACAAGACAAAATAAAGAACAGCTCCTCAAATCACATAGGAAACGAAGTAATGACATGGATAAAAATCTTGTAATCCCTACCTAAAAGAGTGTGGAAGTTCTCATTTATCTCCCTTTCAATTGAGGTTTTCCCTTATTCTTGATTCGCGCGGGGCGATCGTGTTGCGTTGCGACTTCATAATTAAATCATTCCTCCGGATTAAATCAGGCCCGTTTAGATATGGCCTGTGTTCAGCTATCGAGTGTTCTTCAGAGCTCGTCGTCTTTCATCTCTTAAATATAAAGCGTAATGGATGCTAGACAACAAAGCTCCGCTCAAGAGACGTCTTCACATTACAAATAACGTGTGAAATAAGACGCATTAAAGAGTCTGCGAGCTAATAAGATCAATCGTTTTATTAAGGCGAATAGAGGAAACCTTGAATGGACGTTTTATTGCGATTAATGGAGTCGAAAGCACACCAAATTGGTATTTGGGACCTTTGGTGGAAATAGGGTTGCCAGCCAGGAAAAGCCCGAATTTCACCAAAAATCCTGAGACTGTCCCAAGACACGCTTTGTATAGTGGTGAAAAGAAATATGAATGAATGGTCCATCACTTTTCCTTACCTTCACAAACGTTCTAAAAGCTGAATTTCCGTTATGAAAGAGAGCTGACTCCTACAGAGGTGTTATTCCAGAAAAATCGAAATTACTGCGATTCTGAAAGTCCGGCCGCAATCCGTCATAACATAAGACTAAGGAGCCCAAAACCCTGAAATCTCTGGATTTGTCCTGAGATATGGTAACCCTAGGTGCAAGCCAGTCTGTGGGTAATCGGTTTACAGTCGTCCAGCGTGGCCACGACCGCGCGCTGCGCGCCCGCAGCGAACCGACCAATCGAATTAACCAAAATCACATTGTCGACGGTAAAGCACCAGATAAACTTTGGACTATCTTTAAATAGACACGGCAGAGTTCCCAAACGGGACGGTAAACTTTAAGATTAAAACCTGCCTTTCTTCATAAAGTTTGTAAACTATATTGTAAAATAATGCAATGCAACCCTGTTCAGAATTTGTAGTTAAAAAGGTTCTAATGCAACATATTGCACAATATTTTTCATATGCATTTAGTATTCCAGTCTAAAAAAGTAATAGATACTCTGAAAGTAAATGGTGGTTCAAAGAAGATATCGAACGTTGAAAGTGTCAAAACGTTACACAAAGGGGTTAATGTTATTTGCAAAAAGGCCGGCACTAGGTGCACAATGCGCGTCGATTAAAGTTTTGGTGTCTCATTTTGATCTTCTAGCAAACAAAGCAATGGCGTCAAAGGCTCTGTGTAAAAAGGAATCCAGTGATAGAGGCAGTCAACAATGGGCCAGATAAGGGAACAGGCCAAGTGAAGGAATTGAAGCGATCTGTAGCTCAACCTGCTAAAAGATAATGTGTCAGCAAATGCTGGCTTTAATGATACGGATAGTCAGAAAAGAACTCGCACAATAATTTTGAGATCGTTTCAGGTTAAATCGTGACAGGAGCTTAATTAAAATAGACAAGTGCGAGTTGGATTCGCACACGAAGGGTTCCGTGCCACCATCGAGCAATAAGACACCTAAAACACGTTTCTTGTACGTGGACCACTGGACCCCTTTTATTTTTAACTTTGTTTTTAGTTTTTGTTATTATAGCAGCAATATAAATACATATTCTGTGAACATATCAAGCATCTAACTATTACCATTATTGAAATCTCGTTTCTTCTTCTATGGGGGCCCCCTTTTATTTTTAATTTTATTTTGTTTTTATTATTTGTTGTTATAGTGGCAATAGAAATACACATTCTATGAAAATTTCAAGTCACTATCTATTACGATTGAAAGGATAGCACTAGAAGTCGTCATGTGGCGTCGTAAGTGAGGATTTCCGAACTGAACTTGACGAAAGTATTTGCGAATTGCGATCTACGAGGAAATTCGAATTCCGGATAACGAAACAATTTAGAGTTAATATTTCATGCGTGACAGTTAATACGGCAACTTTCAAGCCTTTTAAAAGCAATTAACCCAAAATGCATCAGAAAACTGCACAATGATACAGCATGAAGTAATGGCTTTCCGAATACAAAGTTGCAGTTGGGTTTGACTCTTACCCGCTTTAGTTCTTCTTGTTCGTTGTCGGTTCTTTATGTTATGGTTATGACAAGATCGTGACCGAGTGTAATAGCTCTTTATAGGCATTATTCTAGTGCGGGCGAAGTACTGGGTAGAACGGCAAACGCAGAGTTGGCATTCGCTCCTAAGTTAGAAGTTGTGGAGGACTTTAAAAACAAATTGCTCAATTTTCACTTCAGTATATCTAACTGTTGGTTCCAAGTTCCAACCCAAACCTTACATTGCCAAGATAAAGTTTCCTTATACATATAAGTTTGAAACTTATCGGAATGAGTGTCAATTTTAGTCATTCTGTCGCATTTCTGATTGACAGTCCTGTGTTTTTGTTTTTGCATGTTTTAATTTATTTCAATATGGGTTCTCTTGCCACCTTATAAAGATGACGTGCGTGCGGGCGACGATGGGACTGTACATTTTGATGCATAACAAGATCTATCATGCTGGCTTAACGTGCAGCGGCAATAGATTCCGATCGGCCCTCGTGCCCAAAATACCACATTCCCAAAATACCAGATTTTTCAAAATACCAGATTCTCAATTTATCGGATTCCCCGTATACCAAATTTCCAAAATAATACATTCTACATAATCATTTAGTTGAGATACCAACGATTTTATAATCTAGTCTAGTGTATCGGGGATGTGGTGAAACGGGAATCTGGTAAGTGGTAAATCGAAAATCTGGTATTTTGGGTATGAGCGCCAATCGGCTTGGCGCCTACCCCGCTGTCGCTCCTCCCTCGCGCCGAGCGTGCCGTCGCGAGCGGGCGAGGTGGGCTTCCGGCGCCGCTTTGTGCTGCATTGATACAGCGCCGCCGATAAATATTGTGGCGAGCTTTGACTAGGGACGCGCCGCTGCAATATTATAAAACACAAAGACGCGCAAATCTTGTCTATGTCTCGGTGCAGATTCATCTGCATCGCGTTTGTTGTATTTTGGCTCAGCGGCGCGTATCTACGAGAAATCAGGCTCTGTCTAGTCCCAGGCTATTTCCTTCCTCAAATAAGTTTTGCAATCAATTATTAAATCTAAAAATCAGAATACAATATTCGATTTCTGTTCGCAAATATAAGTTACACGATTAATTAATGTTACATGTGAATGACACTCGTAATAACTTTGACTAGAAGAGATGATGTTCAATAGTTACCCTCCTACCTGACTGCGCCAATATAACAACAAAATTTGAGCGCTTTATCTTACTCGTATTGAACAAAAGTTAGACAACTTTCCACCGGCTTACTCTCGGAAAAATAAAGCCACCTATTAATATACCTGCTACTTTTACAGAGATACCAGCATAAGAAAAAAAACCCTCATTCATCGACACATCGCACGCGATAATCCCATCCCTAATCTGCACACATTGTCGCTGTATGTATCGCATCGACGTCTCCCAAAGTCCCGGCAACTCAAATATCATAAGTCGCGCGTCTGTGCGGTGCCTTTGTCGGCGAACACCTCCAGTCGTACGATCCGCCTTTGACGAACCGTTGTGCGGTCACATAACTCGTCAGTGTGCTGAATTAATATCTGTATTTGGCTTCCGCTTCGTAATTAAATTGTGATTTAAAATTTAATTACGGAATGGTCCTGCCACATGGTTAGGGGTGGCGACAATTTATTTATTTTACGGATTTATAGACCATCCCTCTAAAAATAGCCTTCGTCAATTCTCGATTGCAATTAATGTAATAATGTATTATGTATCCTATATCTTATAAAATTTCTAATAATACTTTTTATCTAACGCTGTTAGATTCATTCAGCAAAATGTCAACAGTTGATTGAAAAGTTACTATTAAGACTTACACTAACTCTTAGAAACTAGTAAAAGTCCTTTACGCATTTGAATGGGCCACCAGGGCGGTCCTAGAGGCGCCGGGCGGCGACAAAGCGGTAAGGTCAGCACGTTCGCCTTTGTCTCTGTCCTTTGATCTTCGCTTTGATTGATATTACGCTATTTATGCTACGTTACCCCATTCAGCGAATATTACACGTAAAGGTCGACTTATAGAGTATTTTGATATTTTCGGTATATCAGGGGTTTAAAAAAATACTTTCTAAGTATGATTAGAATGCGAGACAATTTGACTAGTTTTCATAATATAACGAATGCTCGTTTTAGGTAACTTAAATGCATTGAGATTTATAAGAGACACACCTGTGCCTGCTAAGCCGAAAACACTTAGGTGAATAACGAAGCATTTCCTAGTATTTAGCGCCTTTTGTCTCTCCCCTTTGATGCTTTGATTTCACATTCGGTGAATAGAATATTACATAGTAGGTATAAAATAATAGTACTACTGAAATTAGTATACAAATATTACAAATACATATTATGATATTACCCATCGACAGTACCGACCGTATTTAGTATAATGGCACAATAGTATAAATCATTTTATCATTATCATTATCATTACAATGGCGAAAGGCTAATTCACATACACTATAAGGACATTTTTTTTGTAATTTACGTGCCTTCTGGGCCCCGAATTCTTGTGTGCCCAAAGGCTCCAGCACGATCTAAGACAACCCTACATAAGGATATAATCATGCAACAGCTGTTTTCTTAACTGTTAATGGGCTTTCAAATGCTTGTGTATGTTTTCGTACAGTTTTATTTTATGTTGTGTCGCGTGTGGCGGCGGCGGCACGTCGCACACGCTAATGAGCCCGCGCCACAAGTGTGCCCGCAGAAGGCACGTGCCCGAGAATTTTTCGGCACTAACACATTTTTTACTACATGTGCGGTACTTGGCGAACTTGAATCACTGCACAAAGGAACTGCGGTTTGTGAATAAAAAGATGACTTTGCTTAGCTAATGAAATATCAAGCATATGTAAATGAAGTGAGAAAGACGTAGTATAATTAATGCAAATGCAGCTTTAACTGCCAATATTTTAGCAAGCTCGTAGTTTTGTCGGCTATCTAAAATCATCAAATATCTGTCTTCGCATCAATACGTGACGGTTTTGATTACAAATTTATACAACTAATTACATAAGTAGTTACAAAATCTGGTTCGATGGACGACACGGTGCCCCTTCCTCCCTTATTATCAATCCCTTATTATTTTTTTTTTATTTTCATTATGAAATATAAAAATGATTGCCTTAGCACGGATTAAATTCTATGTACATATTTATTTACCTTACCTATATGAAGGTGGTGTTTAAAAAATAATTTATTTATTATTTATTTATTTATTTATTTATTTATTAATACATGTTAACATGACATTACAGTAAAAAAACCAATGCGTCATGAAACGTAGAAATAAAAAATAACTATTTAGGCGACGAAACGGCGTGGCCCCGTTGCATCGTCGTCTCTGGTGTAGGATTCGGCAGGTTGCCCCGAAACCGTCGAAACACGACACCCTTCGGCCAGAAGTCAGCACTTGCGATGGTTTCCTGCAGCGGCCGCGGCACGCGCACCACAAACGAGCTGAAGTGCACATAGTGGCGCGAACGCAGCTGGAACACCCTCAGCGAGAAGCCGGTCTTCTGACGAACGTACTCCGCCACCTCATCAGCCGTGGCGGTGTAATGTAGGCGCGATACATATAGCGCCTTGCCCGGTGTGGCGACCCGCAGACCAGAACCGACCGGTTCTGCAGTACCACACTGACTCTTGCGCGGGTTGCGCTTCCTCGACACCATTGACCATAATAACTATCGGCTCCTTCTACATCAATGTAAGATCAACATCCTTGGTATAAAAAGCTCGATCTAATCCCAGCGGAACTAAAACTACTGAGCAGCAAAAACTGTCTCGAAGGACCATTACAGGGGCGATAGAAGCGTGTCAAATTGTTCGATAGATGGCCGCCGGCTGCACATGAATAATACATGGCGGCAATTTCGCCATAACCCGTACAATGGCAATAAAGTTTATGCCGCCACATCAATCACGACTTCGACATAAAACCTGTGCTCTTATAATAACCCGGGACCTTTGAAGCGCCGGTTTATTAAAGCTAAAACGGGCGCTGTGCTGAATCTGCATACTAATATCACATATATTAGTCATCCTGTAAACACTAGTAGCAACAATGACTTCTTACGGAATGTTACTTTTGTTTCGGATACATATTTTACAAAAAACATGGCATATAGTGCGGAGTTGTGATGTAAAGCGACAAACATCTATAAACTAGAGGTAGGTCAGGGATGTTATTCCATGGAAAACTAGGCGGAGAGGACTACGCTCAAGGTAACCGCATTATTTCCATTTTTGACCGAGTTAATTTAGCCTCGCGGTCGAAACTGCACTGCTTTGATGCTCGTAAAATTGGTTTAAACTCCGCAAGCGCGAACTAAATAGCTTGTCAAAGCGGCGCGGAGGTGTGAAACGCCATGCGCCCGTGAAATTGTACAAATAAATAGCGGTAAAGATAATAAATTACGGGGAAATTGCTAATGATGAGTGGTGCGGGGCGGGCCGCGGGCGCTGCATTAAGCCGCGGCAAACATCAAAGGCCCTTTGACCGAGCCGCCGCTCCCACACCCCCGGCCCGCGCCCCGGAGCTACTAATACACTAGTTTGTGTGAGCAACTGATATCAATTAATCAATGTTTGACTCCTGTTTTAGGACAAGCGACCTCTGCGTTACTAAATCTGTGCCGGCCGGAATCGATGGAGCCGTTCGATAACGTAGATTAGTTTGAAGTGGTGATGTGCTTTGTAACGGAGGGTTATCGTCATCCTCAGTAAATATCTGTGTATTGTATTACATATGTAACAAAATGCGTGTCTCTTTTGAATGAAATCAAGCCACAGGCATACATCACTTATTTGTGGTTTTGATGTGTCAATGTACACCGCGGTTTCGTCTAGGAATCAATTATCCGATAGTATCACTCGCCTGCACATTGATGGACAAAAGATACGCTGCCGGTTGATACAGCTTCATTACATACTAATTGGCGCCCAACACACTGGCTGGCGCCCATCGCGTATGTTGGTGCTACGGCATGCAATTCCGGTACCGGGATCTCGGTATTAGCCATACAAAATATACCGATATTGCATGCCCTAGTTGGCGCCCAACATGTAGGTTGGCGGTTGGCGCCCAACATGTAGGTTGGCGGTTGGCGCCCAACGCATAAGCTGGCACCCAACACGTAAGCTGGCGTCTACTTTTAACTTAGTGCCGAATGTATAGATTGTAGTGAGCGTGTATTAGAATAAATCACATCTACATAATCTACTTGATTAAATCTTAAGAATTTCAATATCCACAAGATCTGGCAACGCAGCTCGGTGTCGCGCGGAGGCGCCGGCTCGTCTTCCGCCACCCGCTGCACAACACCACGCGTCAAATACAAATCAATGGCTTGCTAACTTACTCCACATGCACCAACTGAATAATATTAAAACCACTTTACACTTAAGTTATTTCCTCAGATTATTTTGACAACATAAGTTGAACATTTTACATATATACATATACTTGTAATCCTCTTACAGTCACGACCTTTTATATGTGACTATGTGACCCACCTAACATCGAATCTTATACAGCAAAATGTAAACTGTGAATTGTTTACAGCTTACTAAGCGTCCTTATTTATAATAGTATTCAAAAGTTTTCTGGGAAATGGGTTTCAAATAAAAAATGTTTGAATACTATCTATCGATGTAGTAAATTTTTCAAAGTCAATCAATAAACTTGTTATCTGTAATATTGCCTGCAGCGACGTTTTAAAGGGAATTGCTTCGTTCGTGCAGAAACAACATGCAATCACTTTAATTGTACCTCTCTGAATCTGCCTTTATTTTGATTTGTTTCAATTGCTATTTCATTTTTTTATTTGATGAAATCCCAATTGCTATTTTGTAGCTCAATTCAATGCTCCCTTTTTCTATTTAATCGTATGGCTATCACGGCATAGCTTCATGATCACTTAATACGAATACAAATCTCCTAAATTACGATTACATTAAGGTAATAGTTATTTCACTTGAAGAAATAGTAGACCTATTTAAATCCTGAGAACAATAAGCCACATCTCCATTCTATTTTGAGTATAACTGCAAAAAGATGCCCATATATGACTTGGTCAAACTGAGGGATTAAATCTCATAACTATCGAGGTACCACTAAAAACACTTCAGAAGCTATACTTATAGTAATTACTTTGGTTTCTACAGTTGCAGGCCAACAAAAACAAGCAATTTCAGTGAGATGAAACTCAATGTCAAAATTCGTTCAACAACAGTCTCCGAGACTCCAAAACCTTCAATTGCAAGCAGCATCATTATAAGACCCAAGCACCTCATGCATCCATCGCCAATGGGAGCTGGAGGCCGCAGTATCAGCCGCGGTCTAACGATCTCCGTATCGTTAGGGTGCCGAGAGCGTGATAACGAGTCCGCGAGGGCTCTCACCGTAAGCGCGCGTTCGACTTTGTCGCGCCTTGCGCCGCACGCGCCGCCTATCTCTATCTCCACTAATAACCAGGTGCCACACATTGTTGGGTTGCGCTTCAGGCTGAATCAAGTGTCAGTGCAACGTTGTTTATTTTGCTTTGTGCTTTGACGCAGATACCTTCCTATTTGATCGAGTGTTCCCGGTTTTTGTTCTGCACTTCACATACAATCAGAAATTTGTGTTGTGATCTAGGCTGTAAAGGTGCATAAATGGCGCTGGCGTGTGTTTTTAAAGCTTTGTAAGAGGTTAGAAGCTCAGATCATATACTTTATACTCACTAATATTATTAATGTGGAAGTCCAAGGATTGAAACATAGGATCCAGTAGGTAATTCCCTTGGCATAATAACGGGAATAACGCAGGCGAAGCTACGGCAAAATCCTAGTACATAATATTGAACTCAAATATAATGGATAACTATTTGTAGCATTGTTCAACTGATTCATCGTGTATCCCAAACAAGCACAAACGTTTCACGTAGCCGGCAAACATGTCGAGATGGAGACGGCATCTAGGAACAAACCTCGATCTAATACGGTGTAATTGGCGTGGCCGTCGCCACAGATTGTGCGGCCTCTCTCGAGAGCTATCGACCGGACCCGATTCTTGTGCAATTAAACTGCACTGCACACAGGCGGCTCAGAAATGTGTTTTTTACCGCTTAAGAATTTTTCAGTTTGTTACAAACGTTCGCTGTGGCAATAGCTTTCATGTGGCTGCGTTCAAAGAGATACCCCGGAGGCTTTTATTTTCGCTTGTTGCGACACATGATTGAACTGCAGGTGCCTGTTACTACAGTTAAAGGCCAGTAAGTGCTGCAATACTATGACTTAAAAGTATGTAGCCAACAGACATGCTTTCTTTTTACTCGCTGGGTTGAATGTATTCTGAAAGTAGAGTTTGATTTCTCATTGTCATTTATGGCACTGATTTCGGCGTTAGTAGAGTCGCCTGTCTGCCCACAGCCCAACAAGCGCACGATTTATCCTCTGCGCACTCAAGTACGAATGCCGTGCGCCATCTCGACTCAACATCAACTGTTGACAACCGAACTGCGTCCACGCCTCGAGTGTCACTAGACCGGCTCAAAGCCGAGTGTTTGCCCCTTTGTCTTACCGGGCAATTAGTGCGGTCCGTTCATTTAATTCTATCGGTCGATTAGCAGAGGCAGGTGCCCATTAATTGTGCGCCATCAATTTGACTACAGCTCTTGCAGGCGATGTCTGTGTTAGCTCGACCGACTAGGGTTGATAACCGTGATATGTTGAACAATTACACATTAATCCTCTAATTGCCACCGCTAAAAAGGTTTATACAATTCTAATGTATGTGGTGCGCACGCCACATAATACGAGGTAGGACGGGAGAATGAACAGTTTTCCATTAAAATTCGAAACCGCTTACGATTGGAATATTCAATGTCTATGTTCGAAAACTATTTCATTTTGGTAAGTCTCACAAGGGCTTACCGCTTGAACGTGACGTGTAACCGGTTTGTTTTAAATTTATTAATTAACCCAAAATAAAAATCACATGACGAAGTGGCATTTAAGTAATAGTGTTTAGCCCAATGATAAGCGGTTAAATGTAGGAAAAACAAACGCAGTGAAAAGTTACAAAGTGTAAGCCAGACAAAGGATTACCGTTCGAATAATCGAGAGAAAAATCCTGGGTTTCAGATTTATTATACACATTTTGTAATTTACCCATTGGTTGGAGTATACCTGATTTGACTGCGGGTAATAGTATCAATACATGGTACAAAGCTATAGAGTATACTTAGGTAGGTATCAGTGGCGTGACGTCCAAAGAACTCGATTCCTACCGGCTTGCCTAATATCAGACATTTGACCACCTTATTCTACAGCTCTTAAGGAAAATGGCCCAAGGATATCTTTTACGCCACGCCACTGGTCGGTATATTAATCATAGACACAGTTAAATACGCTTGATTTCTCAAATTAATTTTAGAAGAAATTAACATTGCAAGTAATTATACTCACTGAGCATATTATCTTAATTTTCGAATCTCGGCCAAAAAATAATCCTACCTAACCAATTCATGTACGACACCACGTTCACGTCTAATAATTCAAAATCGCATACATATTTTTAGACTTGAATTTACTCCAAATCAATAGAAGATTAAGCGTCCTTAGAAATATTGAAATGCTTTCAATTCGAATTACGACTCCTATAGGATAGTTTTGTATGAGTTAATATAGGATAGTTTTGTATGAGTATAATAACGAAAAAATATCAAGACAGTCTTAAATCATGAAAATATTACCTAAACCCACAATGGATATCTAAAGGACTTTTAAATAAACTTTCGGCCCGCATTTGTGTAATGATCGAATCGTAGTTGCGAGCACATATCCAAGACAAACAGCCAAGGGAAAGATTCGGAAAAGTTGCCGGGCGGTGTCAGCGTGCCCGCATGTCTCCTGATCGGACTTTTACATTAAAGGATTACGAATCTTTCAATTCCGATAGAGAGATCAGGCAAAGTTTAGACTAGCCGCAAGTTTGGAAACTTAAAGCCAATCATTAGATTAACAGAGATGAGAGAACTTGATACTCGATTTAATGTAATCGTTTTAGATGCATGTCTGTAGGAACGAGGAAGGGCATTATTGATGCTATTGAATACGCATTATGTTGAAGGATGTAGGGTTAGTGTTTAAATAAAAAGAAAGGTTAATATTATATGGGGTAAGGAGGGAATTACTTAACATTTTTGTGGTTTTAAATGATGCTTATAGATGGCACTGACCTTAAATACACGATTGCACGTTAATTCTGTTTTTTAGACTTCTCATGTTGTTTCGTGTAGACAAAATGTATTAATTTGTATGGAAACTCGCCCGCAGCTCGCCCGCAATCGCAAGTGTGATAAGGCCCTTAACGAAAATAGACAACCAAGGTTTACACAAACAAATACATAAATTAATACAGCAAGTAACTAAGCTACCAAAAGAACTGTGAAATTATCAACAATATCAGTAAGCTGAATTTAAGTTAACTTTTGTTTCACCCTCTTGTTTATCTTGAAGGGTTGGGCGCCAACATTGACACTTCAGTTTAGTGGATGATTGGCAATGATACACGGTAATAGATAGTTACAGTAAATACTAGAAGGTATCTTCGATAGATGAGCCGGCCTTTAGAACTTAGAACTGCTTGTATTTGACCTGTCCCTATTCATATAATCAAAGTACTTATGCATTTCTTTTGATCCATTGCAGCAAAGGGGAGTATCTGATATAAATCTATGCACATAATTGCGCCGTCAAGTGCATAATTACGTACAGACAAACCGGACAGTCTCCAAACGATCAAAAAAAGGTTAATGCCTCTGCTCAGACCTTTTGCAAAGTCTACTTCTCATTCGGTAGTACGTATAAAGGCAGTAAGTCCCACTTATACGACAAAGCCTGAATCGTCCCCTTTAGTCTGGCCGCGGCTCTCCCATTCTAGAAAGCTGTAACTACCGCTCTGTGATCCGTCACGTTATAATTTAAACTTTTATCTAATAATCTGTAATTACAGATGTCATGTTATTTTAAATAACATTTAGCGAAATTAATATCGCCCATGTTTCCTTAAGAAAAACATAACAAGCAACTCGAGGACTGAAATAAAAGTCTTTGATGTGTTTGTGTTCATCAGAGATTTATTAAAAGACGTAAAACGTGTCTTGAGGTAAAGGTCAAGTCTCGCGCGGCACCGCGACACATCAAAAGGGCAATAAAAGACCAAACTAATTATACCTCTGCAAATTACTTTGCAAGTTTTGAACAAGAACGGCTTCGGGAGGATTTCGCAGTACTAGCATGAGCATTTCAACCTGGAGACGTCCACTGCTGAACATAGGTCTCCCGTAAAGAGTTCCACAACGAACGGTCGTACGCTTTTTGCCTTCATCGATTTCCGGCGTCGTTAACCCGGCTGTCAGAGCATCTTGTGGGGGGCCGCAAGTACTGGCATAATGGGAATTATTACTTACATTGTGTTCTTTCTTACAGTCGAGTTCATCATTATCTGAGCAAAGATTGGACCAAATATATCTGAACAGGACCTTATTGTCAGAAGCATAAGAATTAGATCAGATATTTTTGATCCGTTTTTTGCTCAGATAATGATGAACTCGACTGTACATAAATCGCCAATATACTGGTAGGTATCTAATAGATAGATAGATAGATCATTTATTTCATGAGAAAATAACAGTATAAATTTGTAGTACAAAGTTACAAGCATTCCCGTCATGATCGTCAATATACAAAATTAGAATAATAAAAGTAAAAATGTCATAATTTCAAAATAGAATAAAAACAGAATTAGCAAATAATAATCAAATCATGTCTCCCAATAAGGATCGTCAACAAAATTAGAATAATAAACGTAAAAATGTCACAATTTCAAAATACAATAAAAACAGAATTAGCAAATAATAATCAAATCATGTCTCCCAATAAGGATCGTCATAACAATTTGTAATAATTGGAACAATAAAAAGTAAAACAAGAACATATACAAAAACTAAAATACAAATTATTAAAAAACTAATTCCATGTACTCGTTTACTGAGTACAGAGGGTTATCCAACAAAAGATTTCTCAGTTGACGCTTAAATGCTTCGTCAGATGGCTCATTTCTGAGATCGGCAGGTAAACGCTCAAAGTAAGTTGGGCCGATGACGCGGGGGTTCTTACGGGAAAGTGCCATGCGACGAGGAACCGCTCTCAGTCGTCCAGTAGACCGAAGCTGTTTCCCTGGGACATCTACGCGTGCAAACTGGGAGAGATTATTTCTAACAAATAACAGTAGGTCAAAGAGATATTGTGAGTAGTGAGTCATAATACGCTGAGAAATGAAGAGTTGCTTACAGGGATGCCTGGGCGTAACTCCTACAAGGGTACGGACTGCTCTTTTTTGGACTATAAGTACCCTATTCGCGTCCGTGGAGTTACCCCAAAGGAGTGTTCCGTAAGACATCAGGGAGTGAAAGTAACTGAA
Organism: Eudemis profundana; assembly: GCA_947034925.1. NCBI lineage: Eukaryota > Metazoa > Arthropoda > Insecta > Lepidoptera > Tortricidae > Eudemis > Eudemis profundana. Next base: position 17,594,913 of record OX344805.1, on the reverse strand, counting down.
ATAAACTTGCTTTAAGGCATCTCCCGAGATGAGTGGTTTCAATTTTCTCAGCGCAAAGACAGCACTACTCAGCCTACCGCATAGACTGTCGACATGGCACTTCCAGTTCAAATTGGAATCGACTGTGAACCCAAGGAACTTACTTTCGTCGCACAGTGGCATTGGACAGCATGCCATGCACGGTGGCGTTGGTACCTTTCGACCAGAAAAGAGCATTATGTTGGACTTGGTCACGTTCAACAAAAGGCCATTTGCTGTGAACCAGGTCTGCAACTGATCACATGCCTCAGTGATCTTAGAACTGAGTTGCTCATACGTTTTTCGCAATACATTTAGGACATTTCCTTTGTAATTATTGAATTGTTAAAAACACTTATTTGACCAAGCAAGCGAGAAGCGCGAACGAAGCGTTTCCGTTTCAGCTAGGGCTATGCTATCGTATGTCCACTGCTGCTAACTGATTATCATTAAATGTTGTGAGCAGGTTCGATAATATATAGTGTTTTTTTTGTCGATTCAGTTTTTGGATTATTTTTCAAAATGCCGCAGCCATGGGTTTTGACAGACGCGGGAGGTCTAGCACAGAGCCACTAGTGCAATACTAGTGCAATAGGTAGTGGTAATATTTTGGTACTTTAATGTCAATATTGAAAACAACATCTTCCCATTGTAGGTATAACGTTCGCCTAGGTAGGTATGTCTCGTGCGACAAACTCGTCGAGCACAGAGCTGCGGGGCGCTTTGTCGATCGTGTTAGTTGACAACTGCCCGCACTCGTCTTTTGCCCTTTGACTAACGGATATCTATCTCGGACAATGCGAGTATGTTTCTGGTTCACCTGGGGGAAAGATTGCGGGAAAATAACCGTTTGTTAATGGATGATGTGCTTTGAATAACTGATCTATGATATTGACTGGTAGATAAGAAAAATAATTAGGTAGGCATGTATTGTTAAGTAAATAAAATATCCTAATTAAGAGAAACTTGTACCTATGAAATTTTATTAAACCATTAATGTGTTATGAAATCTAAATCGTTTTTATTGGATCGAAAGATGAAAAATTTAATTGAAAAGTTCGATTACTTGGGTACCAATCTAGATAGCGAAACACAAAGTGCGTGCTGGCCTGGAGAGCAATTTGAATTGCGGGTTCCAGTCAGGCCAGACAAACATTTAGCATTTCATACATACGAAATGCTCAATGTTTGTCTGGCCTACATACAGTATGCGACGTCAGACACCCTTTGAAAATAGCTACTAGGTTTGTTTAAATGAATGCAAACAAATATTATCCAAATGTAAAACAATAGACCAGCCAACATACTTTATAAGAAAAACGTTTCGTTAAAATTAGAATTTAATTCCTCTACATGTCGCTTACGCTGTTTGTGCACGGGTCGGCGGCATTAGCGCACTGTCGCGTCTTCAGAGGGCGGCGAGATCAAAGGATAGGTACACAGCAACCGCTCCCATTGATGTCGCGCACAAAGGGAATTGATTGTTGCAAAACTCTTTTTTTTTAAAGTAGGGATCCATGACACATTTTGCTTTGTTTCTATCATGGATGCGTGTTACTCTTCTCGTAGGTATGTTGTGATCTTAATAAGCGTATACGTAAATTACTAGCAGTTGTTTGTACAGCATTGGGGTGTTTGTTGATATCGGGGAGAGTTTTAATTTGTTAGTTATGTTATTGAACTTTCATCGCTATTTATCTATTCAAATTGTTTTACTTTTGTTCTTAACTTATACGTAACTGTAAGCCAATATGGGAGAGGATGACTAAAGAATGTAAATAGAATTGGAAAATAATGTAAAGAATAATGAAATAAATACATATTAAGGGAAAATGTCATAACATTCAACCTAGCCCCAAACTAAGTGATACTTCAATAATAATAATAAGTAGAAGACAAAATTACTCTAGAGACCTATGCAAAGAAGTTGATATCTCCGGGATGAAATGATGATTATCATGCTGATATGATAAGATTTCATTGTAGTCTTATATACCTATATGTTACACAAACCAGATCCAAAACACAACAATTCACCATAATAATTGAATTGTCAATGAAGTAAAAGCAGGATTTATCACAAAATAAAATATGATGGTTTTAATTTGTTACAGTGCTACTGCCATAATAATTTATCAACTTCTTATAGATGGTATTTTCATTTCCTCATAGAAGGATACATTAGTGGGGCTTTTCAGTCATTATTTCTAGCATATTGGGAACATATATAACATTTTTATCTCGGCATGGGCTTTAAAGTGTGGATAAAACTTAAAACATTTAAATCCTACACATCATGTTCGAAAATGCATTGCTAGGTTAATAGCTGTAAAATTAAGTCACAGTGATGAAACTTTATGAACTAAATATCATTCAGACGTAACATTAAACACTAACTGTAATAAATGAAAAATGAGATCAAATGAATATTATAACCCGAAATACATTTTTCATATTATTTTCATGAAAATTATTTTATACATTTTACAATTACTTTCACAATTAATTGTTTTATTATTTCAAATACCAATAGATGGTTAAGCTCCCTGACATTTTCTTGGACTAGCTTTGCTGTATAAAAAGCAGTTCCTGATGTTGCACTTGATTTGTTTCTAATATTATTGTACTCTTCCTGTTTATACATTTAATAAAAAATCTAATCTTCAGAACCTGAAGGGGGTTTCCTACTAGTATCTTCTCTAATGCTGAATAGCTGATCTACTGTTTTAAACCAATATTCAATTTATTTATTTTGATGATTATATCTTAGCTTAGAGGCTCATTTACAGATCTGAATCTACCAGTGCTTTGAAAAGGATGACCTCTGGTGAAAAGTAATGCCACAAACACATCAGTACTATCTTCTTATATTCTGCTATCTTTATCTTTATACAGGGTATTATTAAGGCAGATGTTGTGATCTTTACTGCATTTCGTGGTTTTTAAATTTCATTGTAAGATTTATTTATTTATAGAAATTAAATAAGTTTTGTAAACAAAAAGTTTTATAAAAGTTTTGAAAGAGCACTCGATTGTTGAACTGTGGCTTTCGACCGCTGCGGAACCGTCCGCATCGAGTGTACTCGAGGAATACACATCCATACACAAGACAAAACATCCTAACCTATACAAAGTATTATTTATAACTATTACCTGTGTCCTCCCAAAATTAGCGTACATTGAGCTAATTACGAGGACCAGCAGCGCAAATACGCATGTTAGCATCAAAAGTGTTAATTATAGAAGTCATAATCTCGGTATAAGCTTCGGTTTCTTACCTCGTTGACACCTGAATTCCCAAAAGTGAGTGATCCCAGAGTTCGTTACAACTTCAAACACTAAACTTTACAACGGAAAAAATAACACTTGATCGAAGATAAACACTAGTAGTAACTTTGTATTAAGTAATTTAACTTATAAAAGGCTAGAAAACAACATTTTTCACTTAAAAAACAAAATATTCACACGGTTGACGTCGCTGCTCAGAGGTGTTGATGCACTTTAGCGACCTCTAGCGGAGTTTTACGTAACTGAGCCTACGTTTCATTATACGCAGTAAATGCCAATCTATTGTTATTGACAGTTGTTAAATGTAATGTAATAAACAAAGGACAATCTTTCACTCGGCTTGTAATGTTGGCTATATGACTTTCAGTGATATTTTATTTTTGATCGAAGTAAGATCTTATCACTTACATGAAACCTTTTTATTTTTTATTTAATATTATGTAGGTTAAATCCTGCCGTATAGCAAGAATATTAAGAAAAAGGTACCTCGTAAATTCGTTTAGATTCCAACATAAAAATTTACTTGGGATAAGCTGTGAAGGAAAGCTAGGTGTTCAATTACAACTATATAATATTGACGGGATTCTTGGCTTTCAGTAATCTTCGATCTGTCACTCCTGACTCTTCATCGTTATATAAGTACTTATAACAGCAGTTATTCACAAGGACTAACTTTCAAACCGCTACGATAACTCGAAAAGTTACTTAGGTAACTCGCAGTGGCGTGGCGTTGAAGAAATTCTTGGGTAAGCCGGAGCAGCTTTGGCTTAAATTTTATTTAAGAGCACTAGAATTATATTAAGTGCTGAACTGCCTAATATTAGGCAAGCCGATGGGAATCGAGTTCTATGGACGTCACGCCACTGGTGACTAGACATGTTCTTTCCGTGTACCCTTCAAATGTAGATTGTTTTAAAGTAATCTACAATATAATTCAATTATACTTTATTGCACACTAAAAGAAAAATTACAATGCAAGCTTATATAAAAACAGAGGTAAACAATAGGCGGTCTTATCGCTTAAGAGCGATCTCTTCCAGACAAACTATATTTGAGCTTCTTAATTTTTCACGAAATCTATCTTCAGAACTGTATTAAAAAAAAGGATTAATCCAGAAATAATCTCTTTCAATATATTTTTTTAATCGCTTTATGAACGACGGAGCTCTCAGATTGGAATCTGTTGGAATTACCAACTTCTTGGATAAAAATACAAAAAGATCTACATAGCACTTTTTGGTTGAAACTGCGACAGGATCGACGAAATGAACAAACAGAAGTGACCATAAAATATCATTTATTTTGTTTCAAACACACACTTAGGTACAAAAAGAAAACAAGAATCGTGATTATGTAATACAGGATATCAAGAACATTTAAAACTTTCTACGCCCCATCTTACATACACACTCAACCCGCGTGGCGGGTGCTCGGGCAGCGAAAGAGTTAATGCCCGACATCGACAGTATTTAATTATTGCATACAAAAAGTCTCAAATAAGATCAAATAAACTTCGTTTAAATTTGAGCAGGTACAATAACAACTAAACGCAACGACACACACTAAATCTACGAAAATGACTATATCAATGACTGTCTTTCTTAGCTCTAACAATAAATAAGAAGAAGTGAGGTATTTCTTAAACAAGGAACTTACAGAACTGTAAGCGAGAGAATCACGTGCTGTGATGTTATTTACGTCATAAACACGGAACACATATATATAAATATAACCAGTAACGAATTTATAAACTACTAATCCTTCTAATCTTAGCAGTCCTGGCACAAAAGGTCGATAACATGGCTCGCAACGATTGCAAGTACCTACGACCAAATTCGTGCACAATGGTAACAGAATTAACACATTAGAATAAACTTCAATTTGTTTTAACCATTACGTTAACAAAATTCTGATAATGCATGGTACTTAACAGAAATGTGATGTATGTGTGTGAGTAATACACGTGTTTTGCGCAAAATTTGACGTCGAGATTATCGAACGTGTCCGTTATAAACATTTTTGGACTATTTGTTATTCAGTACCATGTACTCTGTGGACTAGTCGGAAAGGATGGTTGAAACATTTATGCTATCTAGAATACGCTCTCCGCCTGTACTTACTCATTTCCAACGAGCAGCAGTCATAATGTTCTACGACTCTTATGTAGTAAGACTAACAAAGTTAGTAATTTCTAAATATGGATTATTCACAAATTACGTCCACGATTTTTTAGATTTGCAGACTCGGCCTTTCCCTTCAACCAGACAACGCAAGACCAGAGAAGCTGCCAATACAAACCCGACCTTTGAGAGCCCTATTTTATTTTAAGAACCCCAATCCCGCAACGGAAACACCTACAAGGAGGAAGGTATTATCTTTTTATAACACAGGCTGCCACTGGTCCGGGGCGGCAAGTAAGGAGGCTCACAGTCTGCTTTGTGAAAATCCTTGCAGCACTACTAAGTGCATTTCGGCTTGGGCAGCTACAAAAGGTACATCGCGCGCTCGTATGTGTGCGTGCCGTGTACGAACGCACTACAAGCAAAGATTTAAGAATGCGCAAGAATACTCCAGTATGGATCTCACTCACACAGACGCGCGATCGCGGTCTCGCGCTCCTGAACGGCCGAAGTTGGACTACTTGTTTATCTTTATATTTTGCCCCTGCTGACCTGTGCAAATGGTTTGCGGGATTTTTAAGGCCCTGTCAGACTGGAGGCCCGGGAGACACGAGCCCGTCACTGAATAAGTGTAACGTGATTTATGCAAAATCCCTTACGTCAATATAAATATCTACTCTAATAAGTGCAGTCAACTTTATAAAGTCGCTAGACTTTTTTTGTGTCTACTTAATTTTTATCCAAAAACTGTACGAAAAAGCTAGAGTCATGCTCAATTACCAGGGTTTTGACGTACAATTTTTAAAGGAAAACTGATTTATAGATATTTAAACACTCGCTAAGGCAACTTGCTAAAGCTGTCGGTTGCTTCATTACTACTTCATTTAAAACTGTGTTTGCTTTGACGAATATCTAATATGAGTTAATACATAAACATCAAGTCTCTAAACAGATTGAAATTGATTTAAATTTAGACCAAGAACGCAAGTGACTTGTGGCCGATGCTAGAAGATAACTTGTGCGTATTTGGTTTCTTTAGACATTTAGGGTGATCATAACGTTACTGAATAATATATACTTAGCGAATATGGGCATATTTATTTTAAATATTTTTAAATCTGCGGTTAGGCGAAACTGAAGTTATATTTAAATACCGTTTAACCTGTCAGTTGGTGTCGAAATATATGCAGTTTGACACTAATCGTCAGTTTTGTGACGACCCGTTAACTGCTAGTTAGCAGCGCATTTTAAATGAAATTGAAATACTTAGCATAGTTCTACTAAAATTGACCTTTGCAAATAGAAGATTTAGATACATAACAGGCTGACTCAAATAAACATCAAAATCTATAGCAAACACGTCACAAATTTCAGAGATCTCTTTTCTTGGATTAGTATCTCGAATAGCTAAATGTCATCCCGATATTATAGTAGACATTATTGTTTTGAATCAAGTTGATCAATATATGGAATATGTGCACAAAATAACCCTGAATCCATAGAAATAAAAAAAAAACATAGTAAACCAAGTCATTCCAAGTTCTCGATCAAGTACAGCATTAACAAAGTTTTGAAATATTAATTAGGTACAAAAAGTTCTCACATCGATTTTTAAGTTACGAGAATAATTTGTTTAGACATAAAATAAGGCAAACAATTTTTTTATCCCGTCGCTTTGGTTAGCTTTTGGGACAAGTGTCCTATCTACGAATTACATAGCAATCTACTCCTGCAGTCCCCATTCTTGCCGGGATCGGGCGAGACAGGCTTGATTTTTAACACATCAGTATAGGTAGTTTCACACAACAACACTGTCATGTAATGACAGCGGGATTTTGAAATTACTGTTCTTTTTTCCGACCGATAGCAAGTTCAACAGTGAATTGCAAGATAGACCAAAAAGTTTGCGTAAACTATAGCCTTGTGTTTATTTACTCACTCATTCATTTAATTCATTCACTTTTTTGCAATGTGTACTTCATGCAACTGTGTGTAAAACCATTCACCTCAACTCTCGTGAAACTACCTATAACACAGAATCAGAATTAGTACTATGTACAGAAGCCTCTCTCCCTAACAACTGTCGTTCGCATCGGATGACCCGACGGAGCTGACCCGCATCCGACCGTCTCTCTATCGCATATCGTGCTCTTTTTTCCACCCCTAGGGTGGCGGTATTTAATAATAATTACCTCGCAACGGAATCGTGGAGTGAGTCAGTCCTGTAAGTACGAGTCTTGCCCGGTTTCAGCGAGTGTGTAATCTGGAGTCTGTCAAACCGTTTTTTTAGTATCTTTACCAGTATGACAACTCTAGTTCTATACTCGTATTTTTTTTTAGATAATCTGACAGCTTTTTGACAGTCACGATTGAATATTTGACGTGATTACTGATTACTGTGTTATGCTTCAAGTATAACTTTCATCAATATAAATGAAGCTATTCGTTTCAGTAGTTCTAGATATTCTCTTTCATGCCTTTATGAAATAATGTCTAAATAACAAAATATTTATTACGATAACGCTGTCGAATAACACTTTCACAGTCAGTGCCCCATATATGGGTCACGGTAAGCCTCTATTAAAAAGCCAAACGTTTACAATTCAGATTCGAACTGCGAACGTGTTAATACGAGTATAGTAGCGGTAAAAATTACCTGGTCGCCCTACTCCTAATGCCCCTTACATAAGCTTTGGTGTAAGCCTCTACGGCAGGGTTTCTTAAGCTGTGGTCCATGGATCCCTTAGGGGTCCGTGATACGAGAGTCGGGGGTCCGTGGCTAAGCCTTCAACACAAACTTTCATGTGCTCTTGATTTTCTTTTTCTCTGATTATTTTTATTATTATTATTCTCTGGTTTTCGAAATAATGTAGGGGGTCCGTGACCAAAAAAAGTTTAAGAAACTCTACGGTTACTCCTTCAAGGTCTTCAGGCCCTTGATGAAGTTTGTCATGTCGTACTCCTCCTCGTACTGGCGGTCGTCCCACAGGTCGGGCAGGGTCTCCAACGGCTCGGTGGCCGGCGCGGAGGGCCCGGGCTGCGCGGGCCCCGAGGGCCCCGCCTGGAACAGGTCGAGGAGCTGCTCCGTGCCCATGGTCTCTATGGCGGCGTTTTCGCTGCTGATCACAGTGTTCGCCGTCTGGAGCTTGAATTTTTGTAGTCTGGAAACAATAATAAGGTTCCAATATGATTCCATAGTTTTTAACATTTTTATTTATAATAGAAGGGAAACGAGGCCCGGGCATGAGAAGAACATCATGGACGAACAACATAAAGCAGCGGTCGGCAACCGTTTAGAAGCCAATGGGCACATAGTAGCTAAGGAAATTGACGCGGGCCGCACTTTGTTAATAATTTGTGATTTTATACAATTCGGAATATAGCGACCGTGATCCATGACTTGCAGGTCCTTAATGAGCTCCAGTACTAGTGTGTAGTGTCAGATGCAGTGTCGGATTAGCCACATAGCAAGAGTAGCAAATGCTACGGGCCCCGCGCATTAGGGGGCCCGCGCCCACTCGCAAAAGGGGACCCCCGTTACGTCATTTCGTCACGTATTACATTACCGGCCAGTCGGTATTTAAGCATATCTGAGATCATTCAAGCGCCTCATTGAAGCTCGCTTAATTCGGCACTGGTCAGATGGGGTATAAATACTCACCCCATGATCTTCTCCTCAAGTGTGCCGCGGGTGACGAGGCGGTAGACGTTGACGACGCGCCGCTGGCCGATGCGGTGCGCGCGGTCCATGGCCTGCAGGTCCTTCATGGGGTTCCAGTCGTGCTCCACGAAGATCACCGTGTCCGCGCCCGTCAGGTTCAGACCCAGCCCTCCCACCTGAAACATATACAACGTTTACACCTTCCGAATGATTAAGAGCCTCCGCACATTGGGCCACAGCCCTGCCACTGGTGGCCGCCACATGCTGCAGACGAGGTTTTTCATACATTTGGTATGATACCGGCCGCACATCGCGTTCGAGTGGCCGCGTTCGGGCCATAAGCAGCGGTAGTGGCGCTCGCTCGCTACTTGTGGCCGCGTTTAGTGGCCCAATGTGCGACCGCTCTCAGCCACTTGTGGTCGCGTTTAGTGGCCGCCAATGGTGGCCCAATGTGCGGAGGCTCTAAATAAAGCGTTTTCCGGGCGCCCAGGTACGACACGTACGGGAGGTGCTGCGGCAGGTATCCACGTGCCGCGTCCACTTACCGTGGTGGTCAGCAGCAGCAGGTCTATGGACACGTCGTTGTTGAAGCGCGTGACGAGCGCGTGCCGCTGCTGCGGGGGCACGGCGCCGTCCAGCCGCAGGTACGTCACGGACGGGAGGTGCTTCTGCAGGAGATCTCGCTCCACGATGTCCAGCATCTTCTTCAGCTGGCAGAACACTAGCGCTCGGTGCTGGGATACGACGGCGCCGGCGTCGCCCGCGTCCGGAGTCACGCCGATGCCGCAGTCCAGGAGCAGTTGCCTGTAAAATACACAGACAACACTGTGGTAAGTAAAAGCGACGATAAAATTGAGTTCTTGAACTTCGTCATTTGAATAATCTAGATTTTCTTTTTATACAATTCGGGTGTTAGCTAATGTTGAATTTTACAACATAATATAGTCACATGGATTGGAGAATACTAAATTATCATAACACAAAACAAATAAACCAAAAATGTATAAAAAATATAAAGTTACAAGACCACAAAATTTAAAAAAAAGAACGATATTTTTTTATCGTCTTAAAGTCAATTTCGGAATGCTTAAATAACACTGAAAAAATAAATGTATGACAACTATGTGCTTAAACGCACTTTTTCGTGCTCAAAATGGCAAAATGTTACTTTTTTCATACAACTTAGTACAGCGATCGAAGCGATGACGTCATACGAGGACCCGTTTTGTATGGAGCGTTTTCAATGCTCAGTGCGATCTGCTACTTTTGATTACAATTTGTGGCTGTTATACTTATACAAATGTATTAGGTGTCATATAGATATTTGTTCCTCACAAATAGTAGAATCGATTTACGACAGAAAAAAAAATCGAGTCAACAGGCGAATTGAATACTGCTGGCGGTTTGGACCGACTAACAGCAACACATGAGGAAACGTCATGTCTTTCCAAAATCTCTTAGATATCTTCCAGTTTTCAACTGAGAATCAAGGAAATAACACAGTATGAGCTCCTTAAAAGTTGAAAAGGAGACCGGGCGAGATTCACATGTCGTACTCCAGCGTGTACGATGCGAGTAAGAAGAGGAGGTTATGCGTAGGGTGATGGTTTTTATCACCTCAGCGAAGTAAACTCATAGGGTAACCAACAGGGTACCGCAGGAAATAGCGACGGCAGGGCAGGACGAGATGGAGATGGTGGGTAAACTTAAATGCTTTCCTAGCCGATTGGCCGGAGAGGCTGCAGCAAATAGAGTTGTGGAGCTAATGGAGAGATCTTTGACCAGGGACACACTCTCGTGGCTAGAAAAAGTGGTAGAATACGTACTTGAGCGCTGGTAACTTGGCGGAGTGTTCGATGTCGTCGAGGCTGGAGCGCTGCACGGACAGCTGCAGCTGCACCTTCGTGTACTCGGGGTGCTCCGGCGTGAGCACCAGCTTCGGGTGGTTGCACACATTCTGCAGGTAGTGGAGGAACTGGAACACATCGCACATTTGTTAGCAACACGGCTGTATTTGCATACGAGGGAGTTATAAAAACGAGAAAGAGAAACGTTTTTCTTTTGAAAGTTTTGGTTCTTTTGAAAATACTACTCGTTCCAATAATAGAATAAGCACCCAAACATAAATGGAAATTAAGGACACTTATTTCCCGCAAGAATAAGTAGCCTTCTGGATTCTGAACATAAAGAACCCAAGAGACGCATCTGCTAACGAATCTAAATGTTTTACTGAAACGGGTGGGACTCGAAGCCGCATCTCCACGGTACTTCAGGCCAACAAGGGTGACTGTCCAGTTAGCTTCATCGAATTTTCCAATCTACTGCAGATTTTTTTTTATCTTTATCAAATTGACCAAACGGATGACTTACCTGGAATACATGTTGCTGGCGGGTGACCTGGGGCGGCAGGTGTTTGCTGAACTGCTCGTAGAGGCGGCGCTGCAGCGGCGATAGCTCGCAGTAGTAGTCTTGGGTTATCTTGGGCGGGAGCTCCTTTAGCACGTCTTCCTTCACCCGTCGCAGTAGGAACGGTAGAACCTGACAACATCAAGCCATTGTTGACTGAACCAAAGTGACCAATTGGTAGTGTTTAATCATTGCTTTTCTACCAAATCTCAGAAAGAGGGAAGAAGAAAGTTATGAGGCCGATTCAGTGTTCCATTATATTAGAGTGCCCGCACATTGGGCCACTAAACGCGGCCATCAGTAGCGAGCGCGCGCCACTGCCGCAGCTTGTGGGCCGAATGCGGCCACTCGAACATCCGGTGTGCGCCGGTGCCACACAAAATGTATGGAAAGTCTCGTCCGCAGCTTGTGGTGGCCACCAGTGGCCAAGCTGTAGCCGCCACTAGTGGCCCAATAAAGGCTCTTAGAGTGCCACTATGTTGTACTGAAACACAGCTTGAAAGTACTTTCACCCTGTTGTACTGAAGGGCTGTACCTGGCGGTGGAGCGCCTCGCACGCCAGGGCGCCGGCCTGCAGCTGCAGCGGCGTGGCCTTGGGGTCGCGCGCCGCGAGGATGGGCCGCGAGTAGCGCGCCGTGAACTGCCGCTCCGTGCCCAGCAGCCCGGGCATCAGGAAGTCGAACAGCGACCACAGTTCCAGCACGTTGTTCTGAAATAACAACCAAGGACTTCAGGCAATGATTTCAAAAGTAAGGATAGGCCCATCCGAACAGTTCGGAACTATTTTCCACGTAACAAAAAATGCAGCTATGAAGACCAGCTGCGCAGTGCACGCGCCGCGTGTCGCAGTGCCGGCTGGTACTGATTTAGCGGTATTTTTACTGCCAAAGCGTTGGAACCGTCTTCGCGCTCGCTTAGCCCTGTCCTTTTGTTGCTTAGCACTGTCCTTCTTATACATCAATTACTTTAGGCCGTTTACCCTAGGTGTGAGAGCCATTTGGTATTACGTATTTCTATGATTCATATCACGGGTATAGCACGGCTTGTACAAGACAAACGCAACGTATCTCCTGCACGTCACAGCCAATGAGATCGCGCGTTCTCATTGGCTGTTAAGGTCTCTGCCTACTCCACCGTATCATACCATGAACGTGTCAGGCAAAATAAATATTCTTTGTATTGAAAAGTGTTAGTCACTTAACTGGAAAAAGTGACTGCGCAATAATTTGCTCGTTTTTCTTGCAACCCTCAACTCGTAGCTTCCTTCTCCATTTAGTCTTTCGCACAAGGTGAATACCTTAGTTCATCTGTTCTTCTCATACTCTTATTGCCTGAATTTTATCTCTCCACATCAAAGTAAGTAACATATAATAACAGTAAAATAAGACTTACCTGTATAGGCGTTCCGGAGAGTATTAACCTATGATTAGCGACTAGTTGCTTTATGGCTTTGAACGCTTTGGTTTTGCCGTTCTTGATCACATGGCCCTCGTCCAGGATGCAGTAGTTCCAGCGGATGCCACTAAAGAATTCGATGTCCTGGAATGGAATATGTCTATTTAGCGTACATTTCTCAGAACTCATAAGAATTTACAGATTAGGTTCAATAACATTGCCACTCTGCTTTATACTTTCAACACCAGAAACCCGCTCCGTAGGTAGCAAATTTTCGCTACGCATTTCCCCATGTTATTGACTAAGAGCGCTAGGAAATTTGGTTGCAAAAGTATTAATCAAGGCTCGAATACCGGTATTATTCCAATCTTTTCGGTCTTTGATTTATTGTTTCATTTTTTAATCGGGCAATCTAATAGTACGAAGTCATTATTTAAACACATTAATGAGCCCTACATAAAAAGCATAAAATAATTCAAAATATTGGGCTATTTCGGGGATTTTGCAAAATACCGGTTCCGAGCCCTGGTATTAATGCCATATAGTAAGAATTAACTTCGTGGCGCTGGGTTTCAGTCACACACTATCAGTCACACCAGCAGTGTCTGTGTGAATTTCGCTTGTTTAAAATTTTCTTTCTCCTTGTCTATCAGGTAGTTGTTGATAAGGACGGCAAATGGCGCGTGTTACCTTGCGCACGATATCGTACGAGGCCACGATGAGGTTGAAGTTCTTGGCGTGGTGGCGGAGCCGCTCGCGCTCCATCGGCGGCCCCACGTACTGCAGCGGCTTCAGGTACTTGCTGGGGATGAACTTGTTCACTTCGAACACCCAGTGCCCTGGAAGAGATGTATCATTGACTGAGCGTTGTAAAAAGTACACATTGGCGGAGGCATTGGTATGACATGAGTATCGTTAATTCGATCTTATTGAAATTTGATAGAAGAGTAGTTGAGGGCCACAGGAATGTTAGTTTTAATGCCAGCTATCAGTATCCCAGTACTGACTCGCCTCGCGATTCCGTTGCGCGGTAATTATTATTAAATGTCGTCACTCTAGAGTGGAAAAAAGAGCACGCGTTATTCGATAGAGACGGTCAGATGCGGGTCGGCTGCGTCCGGTCATCCGACGCGAACGGCAGTTTTGTTAGGGAGAGAGGCTTCTGTACATAGCACTAATTCTTATTCTGTAACCATGCTGTCAGCTGGTTACAGAATCCCCCCTACTACTGTTCTACTAAGTTTCGAAAGAAGGAAGTCGCGAGGTCACAGATGGGGACTAACTACTAGCACAGTACAGCAGTAATTATTCTACCTACAAAAGGTACACCGCGCGCTTTTATGTGTGCACTCCGTAAACGAACACACTAAAAGCAAAGATTTAAGAATGCGTAAGAATGCTCCAGTATGGATTGTCGCGCGCTACTAAACGGCCGAAGTTGGACTACTTGTTCGTCTTTATCCTTTGCTACTAGTTTGAGTGTGAGTTATACCTGTGAGCGTGGGCGGGCAGACGACGAGGCTGGGCGCGGTGGGCTCTTGGCGCGCGGCGCGCTCGGCGTGCGAGCCGGCCACCACCACGATGGACTGCAGCGTCTTGCCGAGACCCATGTCGTCGCACAGCACGCCGTGCAGTCTGTACTCGTTCAGGAACCGCAGCCAGTTCACTCCCGCCTGCAACGTCACACATCTCGTTAATATTGTCGATAAATTAATTTCAGAATCGACTACGCGAGCAGCTATTGATTACGCAATGCCAGGTGTATTTCACTCGATTTTGGCCTCCCGCACGGTGGGCCGTGGGTGTAACCGATCTGCGGGCCGGCAGACGAAACGTCACAGTGGCACAATATAATTATCCTGACAGTACGCAAACGCCGTTGATGCCGGCCGATCGGCCAATATCAAAGGACGTACGAGTAGCAGGGAAACCTAATGTACTGCGTGAAGTTTACCGTGTTGTGGCTGTGGCTTGGCGCGCCCGTCGAACTACTCTATTGTTTAGTGGCGAGCGTGGGAATTCTTGTTTTTTGTATGGAAACGCCCGAGAGGGAAATATCTGGTTATATTCTCTAATAATCTGTGGCAATGCTCTAATAGGAGGGGAGATACTGAAAAAGCGGCCTATACATCCGACGTAATCTATTGGACCGGGGTCACCGACCTGCTGGTAGCTCCTCAGCTCGGCGGAGACGGGCACGGGGATGCGGTAGTCCGGGATGGAGCGCGGGTTGAACAGCTGGTCGAGGAAGCGCTTGTCGGCTCGGCGGCGCGCGCGCAGCTCGGGCGCCAGGCCGCCGGGCTCGGGCGCCGACCCGTCCAGCGGCATCAGCTGGATCAGTGATGCGAAGCAGCGGGTCGACATCACGCGGACTGCCTCGCAGTGATCGCTCATGCGCCCTGCGTATTATACAAAAGGTGTTAATATCGAAAGCGAAATACGCTTTTGAAAAGGCTGGTGTATAAGTCGACAAGGTGCGTAAAATGGCATTCCGTTAGTTTGTCCGATGATAACTCAAGTAAAGAGGATACTAGAGCAGAATTGCCCGTTAGTCGCAGTTTAGCACATCTTAGACCAATCAAGAGCTTCTTAAAAATGCTACAAGCACTGCATTTGCTTAATCCGGTACAATAGAGTACAATACAATCATACTTTATTACACACCAAAAGAAAAATTACAATGCAAAATAGGGTATTTGATACCATCAAAGTAAATTAGTTAACGATTAACATCCAATTACGTTTCCAAAATTACCTGGATAAAATCAATTACTTTAATGTTCGTGCCACCAACGATTTTAAAATACATAACAAAAACTAAAAATAACTGGCCAAGAGCATGTCGGACCATGCTCAGTGTAGGGTTCCATAGCCGTAACTATAAGGGAAATAACTATAAGGTAAAGAATACGATGTAAAAACTTACAACAACAAAAGAGCGTATCTTCATAGCAATTACGTCCTTTTGTTGAGAAGCGCAGTTTATCGGCAATAACTCAAAAACGGTTAATCCGATCTTGTTGAAAATAATTTTCGTTGAAAGTATTAATTAAGCGTTATCTTGGCTATTTTTTTTTGTATTTTTCGGACACACGGTTTAGAAGATAGAGGGGGGGGACACAATTTTCACAACTTTCGGAGCGATTATTTCCAAATGTATTCACTTAATCAAAAACATTACTTAAGAACCTTAAAATGTTTTTGAAAGAGCTGTCGAACTATGTAGCACACGTTGATATTTTCTGAAAAAAATTTTTTTTAGGTTCTGTAACATGTATGGAGTGCCCCCCCTAAAAATAATTATTTTAGTTATTTAACTACCAAACTAAGTAGCGGCTTATACAAGACACCTATATTTCAAATTTCATCAATATCCATCGTGTAGTTTTTGAGTAAAATGCCTGTGACATACGGACGGACGGACGGACGGACGGACGGACGGACGGACATGACGAAACTATAAGGGTTCCGTTTTTGCCATTTTGGCTACGGAACCCTAATAAAGCACTATATTGGGCATGACGTAACAAGTTAGTATTTCGTACTAAACTGCATACTTTAAGAGCGTTTTGACACCTTATAAAAAGAAGCTGAATTGATCTATCATCAAGTAGTATTGTTTATAATTAGGCACTGACCCAGTAGCGGCACGACGAGTAGCGCGATATAGGGCACGACTTGCAGCTGCAGCGCGTCGACAACCCTGGACAGCGCCTCGGCGCTGCCGCAGCGCACGCGCACGGCACTCATCTCGCTTAGGGCCGGCACCACCTGGCACAGATAAAGAAAAGAAAAGCTTAGTCTGGTAAAAGGTGGAGTCATAATCCACTGTAAACCAAATTTCATGGAAATAGGTCTGCGGTTCGGTCAAACCGACTTTCCAAAACCTGCTTGAATCGACGGAGCTCCAAAAAAAATTAACATTTTGTACTTTATCTACAATAATTCATAGTCATAGCTTTGGTCGTGTCGCACAGTTAGCATCAAATAGTCAGTAACATCCAAAGCTCCACCATCATATATCGCAATAAATTTTTATTACTATGTTCGTATATCTTTATTTTCTTAGATTAGGTCATAAAAAACATAACCTAGGGTGCCGCCGGCAGCGGGCCGGGGCTCAAGCTACCGATGATTAGGGCTGCAGAGAGAGTAACCTCCTGACTATGAGCGCCGTGTCGAGAAGTACCCATGAGTCCCATGACCTAGCCATATTAAGAAGATGCCTAAGTGACCTACTACCGAGATGTCCTACTTACACAATTTCGAAAACTAGGCAAATACCAATCGTACGCCTAAAACCTCTAAATGAAATTAAAACAAATTTGAAGAATGCAACATCGATTTTGGCCCAGTGTACAGTTCTGCTGACGCAGATGCTAGCATGTCACATTGATTCAACGTGATACTAGTTAATAAGATTTGAATTGTATTAAACTGCATATTTAGTATGTAAATATTTAGTATTAGATACAAATGTTTGATAGTCCCTTTTGCCTGAGATACAGGGAATCCTAGTTCAGGCATAGGTTCAACTCTCTAATTGTATATCTTAGTCTTTAAATGTCATCACTACATAGTATAAAACAAAGTCGCTTTCTCTGTCCCTTTATATGCTTAAATCTTTAAAACTACGCAACGGATTTTGATGCGGTTCTTTCAAAATAGAGTGATTGAAGAGGAAGGTTTATAGGTATAATACATGCATAATATAATAGAGAAACACCGTGCGAAGCCGGGGCGGGTCGCTAGTTATTGTATAATACGTTGTTTAATAAACGATTCTATTCTATTATAGATAAATAGTATGATTTGTATAGTGACCTCGTGGACGACGGTGGTCATGACCTGGTGCGGGTCGCGGCGCGCCATGGCGGCGAGCGCGCGCGCGGCCATGTGCCGCACGGCCGTGTGCGCGTGCCGCGTGAGCGCCGCGCCGGCGCGCGCGCCCCGCGCCGCCGCCGCCCAGGCGCCCGCCGACAGCGCGCCGCACACCGCCTCGAACACCTGCAGCCGCGAGATCAGCTCCTCGGATGCTTCCACGTCGTGGCTCTCTAGCTCTGAAACGATACCGACCGATTTTTACACGACTGCCCAAAGAAAGGAGTGTTATGTTATCAGGGTTTATGTATGTATGCGAGTTTCTTTATTCCACGATGACTTCTGAACTCCTTAACTGATTTTAACGTGTTAGGTATCGTTAAAATCCTTACGTTAACCGGAGTGATTATCTAATATTCTGAACCTTGTTTGTTTTCGATGCTTACGCGACGGGAGATTGTATTTGTTCCGCCGTGCTCGTGACGAACTCTCATATGAACTATACGCTTTATCGCCATTTCATGAAACGTAAAAAACCGGCCAAGTGCGAATCAGATTCGTACCGCGGGTTACGCTACCGCTGTTGAGCAAAAACGCCAGAAACAATAAGTTTCTTGTATAGAGACCCCCTTTTATTTATTTTGTTTATATTATTTGTTGTTATAGCGGCAATAGAAATATATGTTAAAACTTCAACTCCCTAACTATTACGGTTCAAAAGATACAGCCTGATAGACAGTGAAGGCTTAGTAATAGGGTACCCGTTGGCACCCTTTATCACATCAAAATACATTCACCAACATCGGCGATGCAAAATTATAACTTTCTAACGTTTAATTCTAATAGAATAAATAATTATTTTTGTTAATTATCCACCAAAAGTGACATTTACCGCTATCGGTCATGACCTTCTTGAAGGGTTCGGTGATGAACTCGTCGCCGAAGTAACGCGCCAGGCTGGTGAACGCGACCGTCGCGTCCCGCCGTTGGATGCGCAGCTTCTTGTGGCTCTGTTAATTATCGACCAAAAGTGATACGTACCGCTATCGGTCATGACCTTCTCGAAGGGTTCGGTGATGAACTCCCACAGCTTGGGCAGCTTGTCGGGCAGCTCGTCGCCGAAGTAGCGCGCCAGGCTGGTGAACGCGAGCGTCGCGCCCCGCCGCTGGATGCGCAGCTTCTTGCGGCTCTGTCAAATAATGTGTGACTTATTTTTAACAGACTTAAAAAAGTAAAAAAAGGAAGTTATCAATTCGTCCCGTAATATTGTATGAATTGCAGTTTTTATATTCCGGTCCGATACTCCGGTAATATGCTGCTTTAAAATAGGCAAGCCGGTGGGAATCGGGTCCTATGGACGCCACGCCACTGGTTTGTATGTTTCTATGTTTGTCCGCGCATATCTCAAAAACTATAAGTCGGATTGCAAAATTCTAGTTTCTGCTGTGCAAGTTCCATCAAAATCGGTTCAGTAGTTTTTGAGATACAGAGTTGTGTGTATAAGTCACTAAGAAAACGTACTTGTACTTAACAGCGTAATTTAATGACTACAGGAATGAAGAATATGAAAAAATGAGAATTGAAAAAAAATCCCCTATTTACCTCGTCCTCGTTGTCGTGGTCCGGCGGCAGGTCGGGCAGGTTGGGCGGGCGCCCGCGCCGCGGCGTCACGCGCCACGCCGCTCGCTGCTGCTCCCATAGTGTCAAGATGCCCACGTATTTGTCCACTGGATACCCAAAGATGTACACTTTACAAAACGTACTTTATTTATACTACTAATAATATGAATGTGAAAGTTTGTGAAGATGTTTGTTACTAAATAACGCGGTAACAAGGGAATGGATTGAGCTGAAATTTGGCACAACGGGCTACAAGTAGACCAAGGCCCCGTTTCACGAAGCTACAAGTTACAACTTTACAAGTCTAAACTAGCAACATTGGCCAAATCAACCAATGGCGTTGCGGTATTTGACCAATGTTGCAAGTGTAGACTTGTAAAATTGTAACTTGTAGCTTCATGAAACGAGGCCCAGGTCCTGGACTGAAACATAGGATACTTTATATCCCGATAGGTGCTTTGGGAAAATAACGGGAATGACGCAGGTGAAGCCACCGTTTTTTGTAGATGAGTTATTTAGTTATGGCTACTACTATTAGGTGATCGAGCCCATAGGGTCCACATCATCTTTTACCCGCGTCGTAGACTGTAGTTCCGGCTCGATGGCAGTCGAAATCGAAACTAACCCGAAACCAGATTTTTTGCCGAAACTAAGTCAAAACCGAAAATTTGGTCGGACTCTACTTTGCCCTAATGCCCGGGCTACACGACTAGTTTTTCAAGCTAAGATAGCAAGCTAGTTTACAAGCCAGGACAGTTTTTAATAGGATGGAGTTCTATTTTTAGGCTAGTAGCGTCCCCCCACTACTGATTTTACTACCCTAGCTTGAAAAACTAGCCTCATGTAGCCCGGGCACAATATCGTAATAGTACATACCGAGGCCAGTAAAGTAAGAAATATCATCAAACATGTGATCTGAGGCTTTCCTATTTACTGGCCAAGGTTTGTATACTATTTTTGTGCTCGACGGAGCCAGATAGCGGCATCGTTTAGCGTAGCGGCCGGCAAGGTGACGCTTTCCGGCCGGAGGGCAGAAAATGAGCTTACTAGTGGGTCCCAGCAGCGCGGCTCGCTCGGCCTTGCTCTCGGCGCCGCTGTCGCCGCTGCCCGAGTCCCCGTTGGCCTCCTCCGTGTTCTCCGCCAGCGACACGTGCGGCGTGAACTCCGGGTCGCATCTGGAATAGCGATGATAACGACTGGGTTAAAATAGTACATTACACAACTAGCGTGGTAATACAAAGAAAAGCCGAGATCGCAGAAGTTTGCGGCCCGAGCTGCATGCAAGGGACGTAAATATGCGATCGAGGGCTTTCTTTATTACCTCCCGTGTTTTGTACATAATTTTATGGGGTTACTATTATGTTGCATAATCTTTTTTGGTCGAATCATCATTTGGCAGAATTCATCATTTGGCATAATGCATTTTATTCTGAAACTTTAATCTTTCCGGGATTGTTATGTTACAAACCTAACCTAACCTATTTAACAGGATAATGCCTTAAAGAGTCCTGAAAATTCTACAGTTTCAGAAAAAAATGCATTATGCCAAATGATGAATTCTGCCAAATGATGATTCGACCAAAAAAGATTATGCAACATGAGGCGTATCCAATTTTATGTCTACACTTGGCCAGAAAGCGGCGTTTTCCGTACGCGCAACGTGCGGAGAAAGCCACTTTATGGCCAGGTGTGGCATAAATATATAATTCTATTTAGTCCGTCAGTTAGATTATGGAAAAATATGGGACACGTATTTTTTGGTTTATCAAATTATTAAAAATAGACAAAGGTATACATCATCAGACTTCCGGAGTGGGGGCTTGTGACGTCACTCCTAGGTAGGGTTGCCAGATGGTCGGGATTTGGCGGGATTCTCCCGATTTTTTGTATGTCCTCCCGACTCCCGACAAACGACTTCATTTTAAAACTTAGTCCGATACACTCAAGGTGGCCCCGGCCAGAGAACATTTCAGCTCTTTCAGGCTAAAAAACAAAGCTCGCGTCGAGCGCGCGGGGCATCTCCCGACCAAAGTTTCAAAATCCGGACATATTGTTTTTTTCTCCCGATAATGGTCATTCAATCTGGCAACCTAGGGTAGCCTAGGTCAAAACTGTACCAAAGAGTGACGTCAGTCGAAACTTCTAAGCACTGTATACTCGTCATTTTTTGTTTGTCAAACAAAAGAAAAAATACGTGTACAATATTTTTTAATAATCTAACTGACGGACTAAACAGTTTTTTTTAGTCGTCTAACATATTGCAAGAGTTTGAAACTTGCCGCGTTATTACATCGGCGGTGGGCTTGCAGAAGTTACCATGTGATTTTATTAGATTTTTGCTGTTTATGCATAGAGCATTGAAATCCTTGCATAAAACATTTAAAGTCCTAGAATACAAATACTATCAAAACAAAAGCCAAGCTGGTGCTAGACATTTTAGTGGAATCATGTAGTGGTGGGTTGGTGGTGCCCTAAGAAAGAATTCAATTAATTGTGAAATTTAATACTGACCTCAGAAACGCCTTCAAGTTGTGCAGTATCTTGTTGTTAGGGCTCGGCTCGCGACACACAAGTCGCGAGGCCAGCGTGGCCAGCGACTCCGCCGACTGCGCTTGCAATTCTTCCCACAACTCCTTCTTTATACTCTCCATTAGCGGCCGAACCACTGGGTTTAACTTCTCTGGCAATGAATTTAAACTCGCACAAGCTCCCGCCAGCGACGCTTGAACAGAGATATTTAAAATAGTCTGCTCGGTAGCGCACTGGTTGACCGCTGTTTGTAGATTCTTTCGTCGTTCCTCCAAAGTCATAACTACGCGTTTTAGCTTGAGAGACGCCACCATCGGCTCGGTTACTGTAGTCATGTGGATGACTTGTTCCAGGCGGATTATATTGTTGAACTCCTCACCGTCAACCGGCAGTTTGTAATGCTTCATCATAGCCAATAAATCTCGAGCCTCCTGAAGTATTCTATTGCAGTTCAACGCGACTTCATCGTAGTATAGTGCTTGGTTGAGCGACGCGTGCAAAGCTATGGTCAGTGCTGGCGGAGCCAATCTGCTTATAGGGTCGTCTATATCCTCTTTCTTTTCTTGCTCAAATATGGGAGGGGGGAATAAGTTATGGTGTAAAGAGCGTCGCGCCCAAGCGGACACGACTAAACCGGCAACTAGTCTTTGCAAAGCACTGGATGACCTTAAATACACTAGCATCACTTTCACGAAGCAGTCTATAGGGCTCTCGTCTTCCGGTTTGTACTCTATGCCTGGTGCCGGTTGTACTAAGTAACAGGAGAGGTAGCCGAGTATTTCCGCTGCGAGGCAGCGCGCTCGAGTCACATTTTTGTCGCGAACGCTGGTCGGTTGCGATTCGCTGCCACCGAGAAACCATTTTTGATTCGGTCGCGCTTCAGGCGGTATGCTGTCTTGGTTCGCCGGGCGAGTCCTTTTCTCCTTAGGAGGAGGTTGAAGGAGTAAATTTGGGGGTATGGGTAATCTCGCCGGCTGCATCGCGAGGCACAACCAAGTGGCCAACAAAGGACAGGCCGCGACCAGAACAACACCTAGAGGCGCGTAGCGGAGGAGATTCTCCCACACTTGGACGGCGATCATCTGTATGTCGCCGATGTGTTCAAACAGGATTCTTTGGTATACGTGTCGCATCGCATCTTGTAGAAGCTCGGGCGTCCACATTAAATATTGAACGCCGTTCGGTCGCTTCGAGTCTTCCGAACCGTTGCCGGCCTCCCCATTTCCATTCGTACCGTCGGTTTTCTCATTAACCGGCGGCGGGCGTACAATAACCAGCGGTCGAGTTAACGTTCTCAGCGTCTGCAGCGAGGCTTTTCTGACCGAACTGGTGGAGTGATCTAGATACGGCCAGAGTCTCGGCAGAACGTCGGTTAAGTCTATGGGGTGGAGGAGTTTGGCCGCTTGGGGCAGCGCCATGAGCGCAGCCAGGAGTGCCATGTAGGAGTTGGCCGGCGCGGCCAGGTCGTCCTGGTCGTGGAGCAGCTGCCACAGCCGCGCGACCACCACGGGCAGCACGGTGGCGCGCGCGGAGCACAGGGCGGCCGCGGCCGGGGCCAACGCGCCCGCCGCTACGGCGGAGACGTCTTCCGCGGGGTCACTCAGACCCGATATAAGGTGCTCGATGGCGCCGCTCTCGCATGCCACCTCCTGATACACGAAAGAAATATTGCAATCAGTAAACTGCTAGATGATTATTGGATTGATTTGATTTCATTTCACATGTCTTTCGCTTGTAAGTTTAGGTTTCATCCTTCAGGTCATATTTTATTTTTTACGTCACACCTGGCCATTAAGTGGCAATTAGCGTGCGGGAAATCCCACTTCCTAGCCTGGGGGAGACATAAAATTGTGTACGTACCACGGGCGGTAATAATGTACCCTCGGTAAGTATACCTGTCTGGCGGCCAGCAGGTACTTGTAGCCGAGCAGCGCGCCGTGGCGCGCCTCCCACTGCGGCTGCGCGGCGAGCGCGGCCAGCAGCGCGGCCACGGAGCGCACGAGCGGCGCGCGCATCTGCGCCAGCGCCACGCCCAGCGTCTGCGCGCATGTCTCGCGCACCGGCGCCACCACCTGCCGACACCACATACGATTAACATGTCGTCCGTACCTAAACACTGCCGTCCTCAAACTAAAAGGCCGCTAATTTGTATGAAACTTCTTACGAACTAGCGGCCTTTTAGTTTGAGGATGGCAGAACACTCCTACCGACGCCAAAGTATAAAGACAAACAAGTAGTCCAACTTTGGCCGTTTAGGAGCGCGCGCCACGTACAGACGCACGATCGCGCGTCTGTGTGAGTGGAGCCATACTGGAGCATTATTGCACATTCTTAAATCTTTGCTTGTAGTGTGTTCGTACACGGCGCGCACACATTCAAGCGCGCGATGTACCTTTTAGTAGGGAGAAAAATTACTGTATTATACTGTGCCGACGCGCTGCCAGTGTGGCCCCGGTCTGATAATATCGGCGACATACCCACGTGGCAAAAACCCGCCGGCCAGACTGCCGGCATAGTGTGTAGGACCCTCAACCTGAACTCTTCAAACTACAAGGTGTCCATTAAGGGTATCGGGTATTTGTTCTAAGAGCTAGAACAAATACCGGTATCGGGTATTTGTTCTAAGGGCTAGAACAAATACCCGATACTCCTTCTGGACACCTTGTATGCTCCGCCAAATTTCATGAGGTGTTGGCCTTTCCACCGACTCCCGTCTCAAAAATTATAGGCTGGCGCAAGTTTTCATAGTCAATTCGCGGAATTTACAAAGATTTTTTTCCGAAAACTACTACTTGTACTAAGAAGATAAAATGACAACTAAGCTTGTACAAAAATACGGAAAACCGATGCGAAAAACGAATCAAACATTTAATAAAAAAAAAGTGAGTAAATCAACTAGCGGACTCACCTGATCTGACACGAAGTCTCCGAAGCGGTCCAACGCTAGCACACACAGCAACCTAAGCGCCATGTCTTCCAGCCACTCTTGGTGTGCGTCTTCCATCTGAAAATCAAATTATCATACCTGAAATACTACACTTCAAATTTCTGTGCGGAAATAACACGATTTCATAATGACAGAGTATAAAATTTCCGAATCGTACATCCACGTATCCTCCCGAACAGCGATTTCTCGACTTTCTTCTAAAGTTTGATAGAAAACTGCCAATTCGATACCAGACCAAAATAAGAGCCTCCCTTCCCTTCGTTTGAAGTTCTTATCGCATGATCTCGCTAACTAAAGTATTTTACAATAAGAGAGCAAGAGGGACGGCACGATATGCATTTCGAAAGAAGCGCTTCAGAGTACATCCCCAGAATTTTAAACGATAGAAATCAATAACGGTCTGTTGTCTATGAACATAAGCTATCGCAACCTAAGCTACCACCCTCTCTTTCAATAAGAACATAATATAGATAAAAATAGCACATCTGTCTCACCTGCTCCGGACTGTCGCCAGAGATGTGTCCCGCAGAGGAAGCTATGGGCGCCCGTAGCAGCTCTCTTAAGGCAGAGGCGGCCCCATGGCGCGCCTCCCACGCCGGGCTGAACAGGGTGGCTTGCAACGCCCCGCACCAGCTCTCGAGCGGCCAGGAGGCGCTTTCACCCCACGCCCCAGAGCAGTCCGGCACTGCTAGCGACTGTTCCACTGTCAAGTTAAATAAAATCAGGTATCGCTTGACCTTGCCCATCTTGTGAAAATACGTAGTAACTATGGGCATAGCCCCGAGAGGCAAATGAAAAGGGGCAGCAAGCATTTTTTAAATACATATATAATATGAAAATACTTTTTTAAATAGCTACATTTATTCATGCATCATTTCAATCCGGAAACGTTGGCTCAACGTCCTCCAAAGACTTCGACAACAAACGGTCACACGTCTTTCACCTCTGACTTTCGGCGTCCTTAACCAGGTCTTAAATCCATCTTGTTGGGGGCAGAGCCGACCCATACTAAGTCTTCCAGTTCATGGTCTTCACTCGGGAACCTTTACGCCTTCGTTGAACTATACAACAGCGGGTCAGGCTTATAGAAACAAACGTTTTCGCCAGTATCATATACTGTTTCTAAAACAGTAGGTACTTACAACTAAACTCGTCGATCTCCAGTTTGATCTTCTTCCGATCAGGCTCCGCTGGCGGCGTGGGCGGCGGCGTCTCTTCGCAATCGCGTGACTTCTGCTTGCAAAACGCAGCCTGTCGCGCTTTCCGCTTCGCGAGGTTCATCTCTCGCGAGCTTAGTGGCTTGGATGACGATGGGACTACTATCTCTTGGACCGGCCTCTGTAAGGATAACACCGATAGGTTTATTACTTTAATTAGATTCATGACTTATAAGGAAATCAGTGGCGTGGCGTCCATAGAACTCGGTTCCTATCGGCTTGCCTAATATTAGGCAGTTCAGCACTTAATCCTAATGCTCTTAAAGAAAATTGAAGCCAAAGGAGCAGCTTTGGCTTTAATTTTCTTGCTTGCCCAAGGATTTCTTCAACGCCGCGCCACTGGGAAACAATCAAATATTTGTGGATTGAGAATACGAGCTGTCATCGTACGAGTAGCAGTCGGGCGGGTCCGAACAGCTCAAACGTTGTATAAACCCATTCAATTTAAGATCATGTACAGTTTGTGTGGTGTCAATATTCAAATATTGTGTCATGTAATGTTGGGCGTGATTAAGCCAGGCGGACAGCTGCTGCCGCTGCCGCGCTGGCCGCTCGTGTACGGCGGTGTAGCTACACGTGGTACAGTGGACTCACCCTGAGCACTTCAGCGGCGACGGGCGGTTTGGCGACGCACAGGTCGTCGTTCGTGCACAGCGAGGCGGTGAGGTCCATGCCGAGCTTGCTCGCCACCTCCAGCCCCAGCCGGGCGGTCAGCTGCTGCCGCTGCCGCGCTAGCCGCTCGGTTATGTCTGAAGATGAAAGAATATATGGAGAAATTAATGAATGGTATATGCTCCTGCTGAGTTGAATTTCTTCACATGAGTGAAAAGAGCACTTAAAGTTCGATAAAGTATAAGCAGCTTTTTTTAATGTCTGTGGATTTTCACAGACATCGCCACTCATTCTCTTTATAGACCGTAATGTCAGAACTTTATCTTCCCAGTTCTGTCTCAAACAAAATTCCTCCCTATTGCAATAACCATAGACTTGATGTTTGGTTAACATACCTATTTACCAGCGGCGTAGAGCGCCTCTTCGAGGTCGTACGGAGCACATGAGGAGGGCGCCGTGGCGGGTCATCGTCTCGTCTCTTCCCAACTCTGGGGCACGGCACATTCTGCCTTACACCGTTGAACATAGAGCTCATATTGGATACATACCGGCCGCGTTGAGCGCCTCCTCGTCGAGGTCGTACTCGTGGCCCTCGGAGCCCATGAGGTGGGCGCCATGGCGGAGCACCTTCTCGATGTCGAACGTCTCGCACCGCAGCCGGCCGTCGCATTCTGATTTCTCCTCTACGGACAATGACAACCAACTTAATATACAATAACAGAGCAATAAAAGCTGTTTAAATTAGGGGTTATGTTTATATTATGTGACACGATTTTTCATATTTTAGACCTCTTTTGATTCCTAGGTGGGTGATGAATGTGTCCCGGTTTTTCTTACTATTTTCCATCTTTTTAACATCGGCGTTTGGCTAGTCCCACCCCACCTCCCTTTTAGGCGTATATTGTTGCCTTAACTGATACATACTTTGTCAATATATATAAACGATATCTACCTAAGTTATCGTAGAACATACGAGTATAAACATAGAACTCTGATTTATCTTCGTCTGCTTACAACCTAACTATATTATCAATGCATGAGATCAAACGACCTCCAACAGATATACATAATCTCTTAATGTCTAATATAATGTTAAATCATGCAGAGTAAAATGACCGAAACCATAACGAATAAGTGGTTTAAATGGCTCGGCAAATAAGGTGACCCGTTGATGAACGGATGTGTGAGTCACGCGTCGGGAGTTTTCGATGCAGCCTATTTATAGACAGGTGGTAACAACAAGGATCCTACAAATGGCGCAATTTCAACATGATAAAAATCAAATCAAATACATAGGTACCTAATAATACTTTCAGGCAACTAATCCGGTATAATAAACTGTATCCCACAAAAAACATTTCGTATATTATTAATACCAATTTTTGTTTTTAAATAACAGGCTTCAAACAAGCCTACTCGTACGAATCGATCGAAAGAGGAAGTCCTAAACTAAACCAGATTTGATCATTTGAGGTTATCTCCAAAATATTTTTTTGACAGAAACTGTTTCTTCTACACCGTTTTTCTACTAGCGTGGCAAAAAAAGCGAAGAGCCTGACTGATAAGTGACAATAAGTAGTCACCGTAGCCTATAGCCACGCCAGTATTACGAGCGTGTTTCGAACGAGATGGTTAGGTAAGCTATGTGTGCTGAAAATTGGGGAAAGTCGTCTCCAACATTTTCAACAGGATTATATAAAATATAATTCAGATGTATCTATTTTATTCATATTTTGATTGCATATTACTAAATACAACAGTTACATAAAGCGAACACAATAGTAGGGAATTATTAGAGCGCCTCGTGTTGCGGATAATAATGTAATCAATATCAGTTACAGGATATCCGGCCAACGCTTATATTGGACGTTTTATTTAATGCGCGTCGCAATGACCTTAATTATAAAAACCAATATTGTATTGTTATTTATATTGTTGATCGTTATGTGAAAAATGAACCTGCGTTAGAAATAAGCTTACATGCCCAGTCGCGGATCTTGGGGCGCAAACAGAAGCACCTGCTCCGATTAAAAAAAAGTTAATCCGAGGCTGCTACAGCCTATTCACTATTTTCTATGAGAGTAGGCCTGTGTTCAGAAGTGGGAGGTTGTTGAAGTGAAGTTTGAATAAAAATAAATGCCCCAATTCAACAAACACTTTTGCATCTAGGCAACGAACGATATCTGGATATAACATGCAGTTTCCGGCGGGCGAGTGCAAATGAGCCAATTGCTAGATCCCCGCCGTATCGCTATATGGGGCACTATCAAGCAATTGGTGGCTAACCACAAGGCCGGGCCGCAGTTTAAAAATATACATTTGCGAACGCGTGACCTACCGACATCGACACAGCCGCCTTTGACAACTGTGCTGTTTCCCACAATCTGACAGTTAAGAGGACTTAGAAATTTCGTGTATGAGTTTTACTCATCGGTGTGGGGGTTATTGTGAGTTGAAGAATACAAGAACACACACTGAAAAAAATAATTAGCCGAACTCGTTTTGTAATTTTACTAAATAACTCAACTACGGTTATAAGAAAATAAACTTTGCATATTATTTACAAAACCTATTTTGTAGTGTACCCAGTACGAGTTATGTTAAAGTGTGTCTGGTAAGCAGTAAATTAATATTCGGGTACTATTTACTAAATTAAAGTAAACAAACTAGTATGGCTGCAGCAAGAATACCGTTTTTTAAAAGGTAACTAAACTGATTCCTTATTTATTATCGATGTGTCAGATTGTATATTACCAAACTGTATGTTATTATTATAACTAAACCGTATATACTTACTAATTACCAATGTGTTTAAATAATATTACCGCACCGTATGTATACTACTTAATATCGACAACAGTTAATCAGGTACCAATTTTGTTTTGTAGTTATTTGATAAACCATTTATGTTCTCTTTAAATCAATACCTTATTTATTAACAACAAAATGGTTTTGTAACTATGTAACTGGTAGTTTGAACGTTGAACTTAACAAAATTATAGTTATAAAATGAGTAACTCTTCGCAAGGCAGTTATCAAACTTTTGTTATTATTAGCAAAAAGCGATTGTTTATCTGTAAACAAGTGAGTTGAGTTGAGTGAGAGTGTTGATGAGACGTTGCGTTGCGTGATGCGTGGGAGGCCGGAAGGGCACGGGTGGAGGGAGGAGGGGCTAGCTAGACGAAGCGAAAAGTAAGCGAGCCAGTGTTGCCAGTGCAGAGTTTTGGAACTCAACGGCGACTTTTTTAAAACCTTTTGTGGCTATAAATTGTTTAACGATTTTTAGTGAAAATTTAAAGTTTTAGGACTATTTTGAGAATTTATAGTAGCAGGCGGCATGCCGGCAACATTTGTATAGTCAGAAGTAACAGTGAACACTTTTGATGTTTGCGTAAATGCCGACATCGCCACCGCAAAACTGGTTATTATGTACAATAAAGTGTTTACATACATACATTCATGCATAACTATATGCTGATTACGAAAATGACATCCATTTTCACATCCAAGATGGCGGATATTTAATTATCTTAAAAATCGATATGGCTGTCATTTTCTAGGTTTCTGGGGATGCTAATTACGAAAATGACATCCATTTTCAAATCCAAGATGGCGGACATTTATTTATCTTAAAAATCGACATGGATCTCATTTTCTAGGTTTCTGGGGATTCCGATAATGAAAATGACATCCATTTTCAGATCCAAGATGGCGGATATTTATTTTTCTTAAAAATCGATATGGATGTCATTTTCTAGGTTTCTGAGGATGCTGATTACGAAAATGACATCCATTTTCAAATCCAAGATGGCGGACATTTATTCTTCTCAAAAATCGATATGGGTGACATTTTATGGGTTTCTGGGGATGGCGATTACGAAAATGGCATCCATTTTCAAATCAAAGATAACGGACATTTATTTTAAATCAATAAGGGTGTTATTTTATAGGTTTCTAGGGGCGGAGATTCCAAAAACGACATCCATTTTGAATTTTAAGTTGGCGGATGTCACTTCCATCTTGAAATTCATAAAGATGCCATTTATTTATGGAATCTATATACATACCCCCAAAAACCTAGAAAAAGATCCATGTCGTTTTTTTCAAAAAAGTGACGTCCGCCATCTTGAAATCCAAAATGGATGTTATTTTTGGAATCTAGTCCCCCAGAAACCTAGAAATTAACACCCATATCGATTTTTAACATAAAGAAATGTTCGCTATCTTGCATTTGAAAATGGATGTCATTTTCGTAATCAGCATCATCAGAAACCTATAAAATGACACCCATATCGATTTTTAAGAAAAATAAATATCCGCCATCTTGGATCTGAAAATGGATGTCATTTTTATCATCGGAATCCCCAGAAACCTAGAAAATGAGATCCATGTCGATTTTTAAGATAAATAAATGTCCCCCATCTTGGATTTGAAAATGGATGTCATTTTCGTAATTAGCATCCCCAGAAACCTAGAAAATGACAGCCATATCGATTTTTAAGATAATTAAATATCCGCCATCTTGGATGTGAAAATGGATGTCATTTTCGTAATCAGCATCCCCAGAAACCTCGAAAATTATATCCATATCATTATATTTAAAAAAATGATATCCGCCATCTAAACAATTAAAACAAGACACGCGGTAGCCCTGAGACTCGTGTCCCGAACTACTAACTAATGTGTACCTGTACAGTCGCGTTTTGCTATACATACAGCAACTAGGAACGCAACTATATGTTAGAACGGGATATAGTTATATAATCATTCTCATTCGTACAGTTAGCTGCGTCCCTAGTTGCCGTACAACAAGATAGATTGTAGATAAGGCCAGTAATTAAACAGAGAAGATTTTTTTAGATTTTTTCTCCTTCCAAAAAAAAAACCAATTGTCATATTTTGTTCGATCTACAAACCTTGTTCACATAAGTACTTAAAGAAATTAGACATTTCCTATAAGCTTTAATGGTTATTTTAAGGCTGAAATTAGTTTGTTATTTTTAGCAGCTACATATTCTCTGGATTCCAAAAGTATGGAGTAATCCTTAGTGATTTCTAGAGATTCTTTTTTATTAAAATATAAACGAAATCTAGTGATTTTCGAGCCCGACTCTAGCGACATATTTTTTGCAAGGTGGCAACACTGAAGCAGCGCAGCCGAGCCGACCAGTGTTGCCAATTTAGCAGAATCAGTGCTAAATTTAGCATAATTTGGACTGGTTTAGCAGATTTTTTTTACATTTAGCATTTAGCATAATTTTTGGCATAATTTTTTACATTTAGAAATTTTATAGTACACTATATCTCTGTTGACATTATAATTGTAAGTATTTATGTAAACACTTTATTGTATACAATAAAACAAAGTACAGAACAGGGTTGCAAATTAAAGGTATATGTACTAAGGTAAACTTAGTTAGTTTGAACAGTTGATGATGATGATGTTTGTATACTGTAGTAAAAAAGTTACTTTGATTGCAATATAAAAAAAAATGTCGATTAATACATTGACATTCTTAATTTACTTAGGTATCTTTAGCAATTTTTTTGCTGAAAGTTTAGTATGGGCCACAAAAATGATTATTGTAAAGCTGTAATAATCACAATACATTAAATTTGAAAGAATAATGCTTTTTTTAATTAGCATATTTTTTAGCAGAATTTATCAAGTTTTAGCATAATTTTAGCAGAATTTCAGCAAAATTTTAGCATTGAATGAAATTCGGAGTTGGCAACACTGGAGCCGACCGACATGTTCTTTCCTGCAGGCAGCCGGGCCATCGCGTGTTGCTTGCTCAGCTTATATTACTGTATTGATTTACTGTATTGATTGATTGATTCGGAAATACTTTGAATTACTTTGAATGAATGGTTTTTGTAAAAAAAATTCATAAAACGGGGCGAGTTTTCAACATGGACGAATTTGAAGCGGCCGCGGCACGTGTTGCGCCCGCGGCTGCTGCGGCGGCTCCAGTCGAGGGAGACGGACAGGGACCTACTGCTGCAGGTATAGAGATAGAGGAGTACCTAAAATCGTGGGGCCTCTCAATCTATATCAACAAGTTTAAAGGTAAGAAAATCATGTTTTTGTTTTTATTTAATACCTATTTAGTAACATTACAGTTGCCGGCAAACATTTTGAGCAGACCTTGAGTGCGCAGTAGCGTGATTTGTACGTAAATCGGCTACTGCGCACTCAAGGTCACGCAAAGATGTTTGCCGGCACCAGCTATGCCACCTATACAAGTTACCTTACCTATTCATAAATCGTAACAAGTCGGCGTGGACATACTTTATGTTAAAAACTAGATAAAGGTAAAAATAATTTACTGACATTGAGAAAAATATTTAACCACACGTTTATTTTAGGTACGCTTAGCCATAACCATAGTTTTATAAGGCGTAATTAAAGTTAAGTTGATTTAAAAATCTGGTTTGTCTATAAGAAACAAAAAGTTTGGTAAGATTTTGCCAAAAGTTATGTAGACATAAGGATTATCCGGCTACCTATAACTTAAAAAAGTGACTACATAACTTTTGGCAATATATCTTACCAAATACTCTTACTCTTACCAAACTTTTTGTTTCTTATAGACAAACCAGATTGGTCAATCAACTTAACTTTAATAACGCCTTATCAAACTATGGTTATGATTATGACATCGCATAAAAAGGGGCTCTGAGCGGGCACGCCATGCTAAAGGCTGAAATGAAAGTTGACAATTCCAATTTTTTCGAGCAACATGAACAGGTGTTCTGTAAACTTATGTCGTGACTATTTTGTTATTATTACTGAAATGTGGAGGTGGAGCCCCCTTTTTTGGGATGTTATGGTTATGGCTAAGCGTACCTAAAATAAGCCAAGTCTTGTGGTTAAATATTTTCCTCAGTGTAGTGTCGTGTTGGCGTGAGGTGCCGACCTTATTACGCCTCCACCACCCAGCCATTAGTGAAGTGACAGTAGGTGATAGCTGGCTGGCTGGCAGAAGTATACAATTTTTATGTTGCATTGAAAGTCTAGGAATATAAAGAAGAATTTGATTGTTTGAAACAAAATCAAAATGTGCTAATGGAACTTATTGTATTTCAGAACACAGCATTGATTTGGAAACATTACAAATATTGTCAGCTGATGATATCAAGGATCTCGTCCCAGTAATAGGCCATAGAGCCAAGTTGATTACTCAGATTGCTATGCTAAAGAATATAATAACCGATGCATTTTCACATGCCAACAAAACAGTAAGTACCTATACAACATTTCTATGATTCTAGAAACCCAAACATTTCTCCATAGCCAGGGGCATAGTTACCAAAGGGCCTCATCAGACCCAGACCAGCAAACCTCCTATTGAACTAGCTAAAAATTCTCCCACCTTCTACGAGGGTCCCAGTTTTGTTTGCCTTTGTAGTGTAGATGTAAATTTTAAATACCTTTCAGATGGAGGAGGTTGAAGATGGAATAAGCATGAATGATGTATATTTAATTGACGGTCCGGCATACACATTGACAGAACAAGCAGAAGAACAATCAACCAGTGCTGAGCCACAACGAGAGATGTTTGGGTGAATTTGACCTAAAGGTGCTTTTCCACCGGCGAGGCGGGAATTGAAATCTCATACAAGGAGCGAGTTTTTTTCCCTCGCGCGTCTCGCGCCTTGTATGAAATTTCAATTCCCGCCTCGCCTCGCCGGTGGAAAAGCACCTTAAGTGTTATTGCATTTATGGTGATCAGGGACCGGATTCTTGGCGTCATTACTCGCAGTAATGTCGTCATGACTTATAATTTGTTTGTCGAATATTCTTATGTGACCATAGTAAAATCAATGTCTAAATATTTTTTTATGAAAAAAGTAATCAACAAAGGAAAAACTTCACTATCTTCTTATATAAATGTATCTACGTAATACTATTGCTAATTTTATATAATTATTTTGAAAGCATATCGATAAAACTTGAATCTACCACTAAATTGTTACTATCTTTCTAGGTATCGAAATTGAATCTCATCAATTTATTAACATGTGCGTCCCCATTATTGCGAGTAATGGCACGCAAGTATCCGATCTCTGATGATGATCAATAATGTGTCTGTTTATAATAATGACAGAGTCATGTTTGAATGTGAACAAGTATTATTGTTAGTGTTAGAATAAGGAACATGCATGAATTTTGGTTATCGCATTTCTTAACAAAATATTTTAATACGGTAAAAAAGATAGCAAAAAGTGAAATTAAAATTATAATCGGCCAAGTAGTAACCAAGATATAAGCCATCAAACATTTCATTCTATCTCTTTCTTGGAAAACAGAATTTAATATGGAGTTTATATGGCCGTAGTATCGTGTGACGTTACAGTCTGTGTCGGATTTCTCTGTCTAATTAGCAGTTTAAAATGCCTATATCATCCGTATTTCTCGGGCGATTTTAATTTAACTTTTTGACATCTTTTTTTATGATGTTTTCATATTTTTATTATTTAAATGCGATAAAAAAATTCATGCAAGTTCCCTATTATGGGTGAAATAGATTTGTAAGGGCATCCGCTGCATTGAACGGGAGCCCGGCGCAGGGCGTCCGCTCCGAGTACCGTTTCCTGTATATTGATAGAGCAGCTCTCTGCGTCTGCGAATATACAAGAAACACACCCGGAGCTAACGCCCGCGCCGGGCTCCCGTTCAACGCAGTGCACGCCCAAATGATTACTTAAGGGTCACTGATAAGTCTGAAAAAAATATGAGAAGAATTATAAGATTATACTCATAGTCATTTATTCATAATATTACGAAATATTACACGTCAAGATTATGTTATTGTTATACTTAATACAAAGGACCATTAAAACAAGAGGACCGTCACTCTCCATACTTTGGATCGTACCCCGACCGTAAGATATCCAGGCAAAAACTAGATGGCGCTAATAAACTGAACGTTTAACGATGTTATAATTGAAAAAAGAAACATAGTACAGTAACAATTAGTTCGTAAACAGCTAATAATAAATAAATTCTAACATTTAAATACTGTATCACGTTTGTAAAGTTGAATAATTGTAAATAATTTAATTGTTATACCAAGCTAATACATATGGCGTGGTAAATATCGGTGAACAGCTTTTTGTATGGGGAATATCAGTCCTCTTGTTTTAATGGTCCTTGTTTAATACCTACTTATGATTATATAAACAAAGAGGTATATAAAAATTGTTGATTTGTACTAATTTTACCAGATAGGTACAGATATACTCTCTAAAAAATAAAACTCATTACAAGATTGATGAAAGTAATGAATAAAACTACTTAACATTGTAACGAAGAATTTTTATTAAGGCCTACCACCTATAGAAATAAAACTGTTTCCCAGATGTATCGTTTGACATAAATGCATTTTATAAAATGACCTTATAAAAATATTGAAATCTTCAGTTTAAAAAAAACAAAAAAATTTAGAAAAATGATACATAGCGGAAACAATGTTTTGAAACAACATTGAGTAATATACATTTTAGCAAAGTTACGGTATTTTAACTGTTAGTAAGATTTTTTGGTTTGGTTATACCAATAACTTTATTATTTGGACATTAGCTTGATTAGTTTAGTTATTTGTAACTGATATCAGAGATTATCGATTTGTAATAAAGTGCTAAGTCAAAGAAAAAAATGTGCCCCGAAAATATCTAGTGAAACAGCTATTTTCGAGGCACAACTTTTTCTTTGACTTAGCGCTCTATTACAACTCGATTCTCTCTGATATCAGTTACAAATAACTAAACTAATCAAGCTAGTGATAACCAAATAATTTAGTTATTGGTAACCAAACCAAAAAATCCTACTAGCAGCCAAAATATTGTAACTGGTAAGCAAAATAAATAAGTAACTAGTTAACAAACAATTTGGCTACTACTAGCTAAATAATTTGGCTACTAGTAGCTAAACGATTTGGCTACTAAGAACTAAATGATCTGGTTACTACTAGCCAAATAATTTTGCTACTACTAGCTAAATAATTTGGCTACTACTAGCTAAATGATTTGGCTCCTAAGAACTAAATGATCTGGCTACTAATAGCCAAATGATCTGGCTACTAATAGCCAAATGATCTGGCTACTACTAGCTAAACGATTTGGCTACTAAGAACTAAATGATCTGCCTACTAAGAGCTAAATAAGTTGGAAAAACAACACAACTGGTTCATTTGATTATGACAAAACACTTTATTATTTATAGCCAAAAAACAGTATTATACATTAATTAACAGTTCGGTTATAAGCTGTAAAATTGTTAGATAATTATTATCTAAAATAGCTACTTGAATCTAACTGTTCGTTTTGTTGGTACTTACAACATTTTTCATTTAAATCCAGACTAACACGTTTGCTGTAGTTAGAACTTAAAACGCAACTTAGTAACATAAAATAGTTAAGCTGTAAATACCTGAACACTAATAGCCAAACACGGTTTTGTAACATATAACACACAGTTCGCAAGTCCCAAAAATTATGTACGCAGTAACCGAAATGTTTGTTACAGTTATGCAAACATTTCTTTCAGTGCAGAGTGATGTTAGACACAACATTTCTTGATGAAACATACAATATATGTCAACTAGATGCTATTAAACAACAACAGTCCTGAACTCAGCGGTAAGGTCGAAAACATATCAAGACAGGTCTTAAATTACAGAGAAAATAGTCAAAGTCGCTGAGTGTTACAAACTTCTAGGTTCTCTTAAAGCTGCATTTCCACCAGAATTGTACGAGGTAACGGAACGAACGGTGTGCGAGGAAAAAATCTACCAATCAACGCGTGCCTAGCCTCTCATCCTGCGGCCGCTCATGCACGATTGCTCTGTTGTAACTCGGTATTATTTAGACTGTGGCCGCCTGTCAATCCACTTGGCAAAACAACACTGTTACAAATAACGTCAAACAACAATAAAAGACTTTTCTACCCTATCTCCTAGACAATTGGGATAGTTTAATGAAACGATCTTAAGATCCTCTTAATCTTAATTCATAATTTAATATAATCATGTTTTCATAAAATAAAAATAATTATCATAATAGATACATAGGCTACCTATCACTACATAGTATAAAACAAAGTCACTTCCCGTTGTCTGTCTGTCCCTATGTATGCTTAGATCTTTAAAACTACGCAACGGATTTTGATGAGTTTTTTTTTAAATAGATAGAGTGATTCAAGAGGATTATGTGTATAATACATGCATTTAGTATCAGTATTGCACCCGTGGGAAGCCGGGGCGGGTCGTCTTAAAGTATAAAGTAGGGTTTTATTGAAAGCCACTTTATGTCAATCTTGTAAAATATAGATAATGCTAACAGCTGTGGGTCACGAGTTAATACCAATAGAAAGGTTTGTTGGTACAAGTTTTTACTAGCGCGCTTAGGCCACGCCCCGACACTTGAAAACTTGAAATAAAAGCGCGGCATGCGGAAATGATACCAATAGGTCCGCCTATTTGTATATCGGAATGTCTCGAGCAACCACCAACATAATATTTACTCTACAATTATGTTTAGTCGCATTTCACCTCGATCGTGTATTTCACTATCGCCTTGTGCCTCAATCATATATTTTATTTTAGATAATATCTTTAGTCGCAATGTTTTTCGTTAAATAATATCAACAAATATAAAATAGCACTTAAATTTCGCAATGCCAAAGTATTGTCTATTATTTATTAGTCACAAAAATAATATTTTAACGAGTTTGATAGCCCTTAAGGCATGAAACTACAGCTACAAACGCATAACGTGTCAAATTAAATAGTTTTAAACAAACGTCCATCGCGGCGAATTGCGTCTAGGGTAAAATACTACACGGAAAATAAAATACAATTAATTAATTATACTAAAGTAAAAAGCCACGCGAAAAATTGCTTCAAGTAAAGAAATCTATATGGATTTTGTTCTACCGGGGTAAAGTGCGATAAGGTAAAAAGCTATAAGATTATTTATTTTGCTTTTGAGGTAAAACACTAACAAATCTCATTTATCAGCCATTGTTACAATTTGTTGGGCTAATCATACTAACCAACGGATTGTGTCCGGTCTTCAACCGCAATATTTTTTTACTTCCGACAGGTTTCCCTTCTAAGTCGAACACAATTACTTGGCAAATACGATATATCACTCATTACATTTCTAACAAACTATCGTATCAAACTGATCAATTGTCCGTTTAACCGCAACCGAGTCAAAACGCTGCAATTCGAACAACACAAGCGTTATTCAATCAACTGGCTGAGTAACATTTCAATGAGCCAGTGCAGGATTAAGAGGCATTAGAAAATTTGCAAAGTCTTCAATTCAGACGATGACAAAAGCATATATTAATCAGACCCCATTTCAGCTTGAATTTTGGCAATTTAGAATGATGTTAGACACAACATATCTCAATCACACTAATCACGCTAATATTATAAATGTGAAAGTTTGAAAAGATGTTTGGATGTTTGTTACTAAATAACTGGGTAACAAGTGGATGGATCAAACTGAAATTTGGTATGCAAGTAGACCAAGTCCTGGATTGAAACATAGGATAAAGAGTTCCTTTGGCACAGTAACGGGAATAACGCGGGCAAAGCCGCGGGTAAATACTAGTGAAAAATAAATAAAATGCATGTCAAGCAAAATAATATCGACATTATTTTTGAATCAGCGATTCAAACGCCAAAGTCTGGCGCGTGATCGCTATTCAAGAACTTGTCTGTCCATGCGGGGAACACCCAAATACTCCGAATTATTATATTCCGAATTTACTTATTCCGAATTTCAAAACTCCGAATTTCATAAATCCTAAAAAATAAAATTCCGATTATTATAAAACACGATATTTATGATACCGAATTTCAAAAATCCGATTTTTCTATATTCCGACATTTATCACTCCGAAAAATTAAAAGCTCGATGTGCTCTTTGTCCGTTAAACGGAATTCCGATTTTCAGTTGTCCGAAATTTCGTTGCTAATTCGGAATTTTGTCATTCGGTAAAATTAAAATCGTATTTTTCAATAATCGGAATTTATTCTTTTAGGATTTATGAAATTCGGAGTTTTGAAATTGCATTGGAGAATACATAGGTAACAAAACCCGAATCGGAGCGGGTGCGTAACGGTCGATATAACAACTAATGGTATATTATTGGTCAATATAACGATTAAGGGTTTTAAGTTTTAAGTTTTGTAATGTAATGGATCCGGAGATTATATACGTCTCTCGGTAAAAGGTAAAAAAAAACTGTGCCCAGTTATTTGCTTGTTGCATTTTATAAATGTCATCTTATGTAATAATGTCACAATTGTTGTAATGTTGTTTTTAAAAGAGAAACTGGTGAGTTTCTTCAGGCGCTTCTTCTCACCAGAAGGTCATCTACCGAAGCGCCAAAAGAAAAGAATCAGACATGTAAAAGAGCCCTTGAGGCCTACTTACAGAAATAAATGAGTTTGAGTTTGAGTTTGATATAATGAACTTTTAGAATAACAAAATTTTGTATATTTTGATAGGATCTAACTATTATCCGGCATAATGAACATGTAATATAACAATCATTCATCATATAATAGTAATGTGGTATAAAGTATTTTGTTCGATATAACGTTCAGTGGGTATAATGAAGTATTGGTATAATGTATAACTGTCTCCAGAAAGGTTGGTTAGGTTAATTAGTTATTAGGGCATAGAAGGAAAAGGGGGGACGGGGGGGCGGAGCCCCCCACAAGGGGGGCTCGGGGGGCGAAGCCCCCCGCATTAAAAAAAACTCAAACCATAAGTTCAATTAGGTTAGGTTAGGTTAGGGTTCGAACTGCGTCCCCCAACAAAACCGAACTGCTGTCAGAAAAGTAGGTTAGGTTAGGTTTGAACTGCGTCCCCTAACAAAAACGAACTGCTGTCAGAAAAGTAGGTTAGGTTAGGTTTGAACTTCGTCCCCTAACAAAAACGAACTGCTGTCAGAAAAGTAGGTTAGGTTAGGTTAGAACTGCGTCCCCCAACAAAAACGAACTGCTGTCAGAAAAGTAGGTTAGGTTAGGTTTGAACTGCGTCCCTCAACAAAAACGAACTGCTGGCAGAAAAAATAGGTTAGGTTAGGTTAGGTAACCGTGACCCTAACATAAACGATACTGCCCAAAAAATTGCTTAGGTTATATTAGAACCGTGAAAATGAAAATAACAGAACATTTTATATCTCAGGTCACATTATACCAATAATATTTATTGCATATGTTCATTATATTAGATAAACGTTATATTAAACAACTATTATACTTATTGAACATTATACACTCTGAAATTATCTACTTAGTTGTTATATCAAAAGTTTATTATGCCTCTTAAGTGATTATATACTATGAAATTATATCAAATGTTGATATATCCAGTGAAAATATATCAAAAGTAGTTATACCGATCATTACACACCCAATCGGAGCACCCCACCACTATCCACGTGGTCTTGTCTGCCCTACCCCTAGAGTGTATATAGAAAGCCGGAGGCGCGGAGG
The DNA here is from genome assembly GCA_947034925.1 of Eudemis profundana. NCBI lineage: Eukaryota > Metazoa > Arthropoda > Insecta > Lepidoptera > Tortricidae > Eudemis > Eudemis profundana. Next base: position 17,553,754 of record OX344805.1, on the reverse strand, counting down.
GGGAGCAGCCCTCGCCCACTGTAGCAAAGCACAGGCACAATGTGAGCCGTAGCGGCTGAGGCTAGTCGCCGAAGGCGACCAACAAGCCGAAGCTGCGAAGGCGAGCATTAGTGCCTGTGCTTTGATACGCAAGGGCGAAGGGGCTGCTCTTCCCGCAGCGGCGGAGCAGTTGCGGAGTCCGATCGACTGTTTTTTAAGTCCTCTATTATAAATCTATGTTTATCATTATTTATTCGGAATTTTTATTTTTCGATATTTTGGAATTCGGAGTTTTGATAATCGGAATTCGTACTTTTGATGTATCGGATTATTATAGATTCGGAATTTTCATTGTTCGGTGTATGGAATCTCGGCATTTTGAAAATCGTAATTCTGACAGTTAGACGTTTTGTAATTTCGGAATTTTAAAAATCGGAGTTATGAAAAATCGGGATTGTAATAATAGGAATTTTAATCCATTCGGAATTTTAAAAATCGGTATTTTGATATTCGTGATTGTGAATATCGGAATTAAGTTTTTCGTATTTATGTAGTGTACCCATCGGTTGTATTGGTTCTTCTACGGATCCTGGCATTCGATCTCCCAGAGAAAGTTCGAGCATAGCCTTCTCCTAGGTGGTTAATCCTCTTATTACATCTACTAATCAACTAGGTGGTTAATCCTGGCGGAGCAAGAGCTAGAAAAGCTAAATATAGCCTTTAAGTGAATAGGAGCAACGTTCAAATTGAGTTTGTACTGACCTTTCTTGCCGGTGAAGGGCGGGGGGTGCCATTCTGGGACGTTCGTTAGAATTGCCTCCACTGCCTGCGGGTAAAAAGATAACATTTTGAAAATATACATACAAATATACTTTATGCCACACCTGGCCATAAAGTGACTTAAAGGCATAAAATGATGTACACATCACGGGAGGTAATAAAGAAAGCCCTCGATCGCACATTTACGTCCCTCGCTTGCAGCTCGGGCCGCAAACTTCTGCGATCTCGGCCTTTCTTTGTATTACCACCCTAGTTATGTAATGTACTATTATTGCACACCAGAAAAACACATTACAAGAGGACATTACATAATTAAAACAAAACAAAAAGGTAGACACCAGGCATCAATGGGGTCATAGATAGGCTTGCGACTATAACATTTCAATCGCTGCAATAACATAAGGGGTCATCCACATACCTAAAAATCTGAAAATTGTGTCTGACAATATTCTATCGCGATCTCTCTTATAGGCAAATAACTTATTTGAGAGTCGGTGCATGTGTGAGGTGCAGGAGTGAGGTACGACGAAGCTCGATTAGTCACGGCCCTCTCACTCTTCCAGGGCAATATGGACCCCGGCATTTTGCATAACCGGACCCGTTTTTAGAGGTCCGCAGACTCTGGAAGCGCAAGTTTTGACGGCAACTCTACTCATATCATCAAATAAAATCAATGTCCTTGGAGAATGCCAACAAAACCTAGGTTAAAAAAAATCGAACAATATCCCGAAAACAATCACAGAATCAATATTATCCGCGGTTATCAAGAAAACATCGGTATTTCTCCGAATTCATGAATAGTGTTTTGAAGATCAAGAATGTATTTGCGCAGTAAAGTTACGGCGAACATTACTTTGACACTCAAATTATTTATAAGTGAGGCCATGAATTATTTAGAGAGTTAAAAACTTCATACTTTTGCAGTTAAACGCGCAACAAATACTATCTATCCCTTTCCATTCAATAAATGACAAGTCACGCTGTCTCGCGACAAAATCGATGCCAGTTGTGCTAGCCGTGCTGTAGCGTCAAAGATAAAGTATATTTACCCGACTGCGGCGAAGCCCAAAGGAGGGTTATATGTTTGTAAGTAAGTATGTTCGTTCTTATGTCCGCTCGTAACTACTCAACGACACACCCGATTTTGATAAATGATACATCATTACCATTAGATTCGTCTTGATGGCTACGTAAAATTCGTAAAATAAAAACAGAAATATGGCGGATTTATGCACTTTAATGCGCGGTGAGTTTTGAACCGCAGTCGGGATTTTTTTAGTGAAAATGTGGTTCTTTTTACTTTACTTCAATGCCAAAAAAACAACAAAGTTGCAAAACCGCTGTAATAATTTGAACAATACCGTGGTTACGGTATTAAAAATACCGGAATTAGGAACCCTAGAGGCCACACCCGCGACAAGAACCTGCACTCTGAACGTCTTCATTCAAAGTTCGCATTTTTCTCTTATACAGGGTGGGAGGGACTATACCGACATACTCCAGCCATGAATTCCTGGTGGTGTGACGTGTAAATAATGGTATATCAACATGGGTCGAGTATTGTCATTTTACATTAATAGTCTTATGGAACAAAATAAATCAGTAAATTCAGCCCCTCGTTATAAACATGTCCTTACTGGAGGAAAAGTTATCAAAAAGAAAAATAATGCTAAAATGGAAACGAAAGGTCAATTTTTTGGCCTCGTAGTCGCTTACCATGAATATCTCTGAAAGTACCTAAGCGTTTTTCGACTATACATCACATAACTTTTTTTACTCCTAATAGTTGTTAGTATCTATAGTTAAAGTTTGTCGGGTTACTCGTACCCACGGTGTATAGAACATTTGAGTGTCGGACGGCAGGATACGAACTTCGAACGAAGCATTGCAATGTATAGGCCCAGATATTTATTACGTCATCTTTGCTCTGGGCGGAAACACCTCCGCTGAGTATTGCTGCGTATCGGGTAAATGCGTCAATTGCATCATTTTTAGACGAAGCATGCAAAGGAATACTTCTAGAGGCGATTACAATTTGTTACTGACATTTTTGCTTGACGCGACTATGATATGTAATTTTAGAAAATGATTGGACCGAATAAATTCTGCTACGACAGAGTTATACTTATGTCGTACGTACGATCTAAAGGGGATGTTTCAAGAACTTTAAAAATGTGTATCAAACCTTGAAAACAATTAACAAATCTATTTATTTGATAGCCGTACTTATAAAAGTTATAAAATGTTAATATAAACTTATAAAATGTTTTTGATGAATTTCCCAGAGACAAAGCACGTTAAGTTTTTTAGATGCTATCATGAAGGTCTTTAAACGGCTTTAAAAAGATATTCTATTACATAATATTATTTACATCTTGTTTTGATGTTGTCACCTAAGATAAGGTAGCAACATATTCAACATTTGGCAAGTATTATAACAAAGGTTAACCTTGGATGTATTTCAGTTGTATAATGTTTGAATAGACAAATTTAATGTTGCATAAACAATTGTATGTATAATTATCAGTTCATTTACTACAAAATGAACACAATTTATTTAAATCCATAAAAATATATGCGTGTTTTGTTATTTTATAGTAAGTACATACAATCTAGTCAATTTTACAAGCCTTTATTAAGTATCACCTGTCCCGGCATCGGCATCTGTTTGTTATCAAATCTTACAAGTTATCGATCCGGTTTCCGAATGAGCTGAAATTTTGCATGCATGTGTAATTCGAATAATAAATAATGCAATATTAATATGACATGAAGCTTATGTGATGATGGGACCGGAGGAGGAGGACGGTTATAGGATCATCTAAATAACGTGAGATTGCGTTTGAGGTACAGTTTGCCATTATACAAAACGGGTACAGTTAGCAATAAAAAGCTCGTCTCAAGAATAAACTATTGAACAGAAACTTATTCCACATATTCAGGATTTTGGATACTAAGGCTCACGACTGCTCGTACGAGTTTTTACATAAATCAGAAGCAGATTTCCAAGCTTTTTCACTAACGTGCAGTGATATGTATTTGCTTTGGGTCAATGAAGCTATAAATAAATAAATATTAGGGGACAATCCTACACAAATCCAACTAGTCCCATAGTAAGCTCAATAAGGCTTGTGTTATGGATAATAGACGATTTAATAGATACAAATACATAGAAAACATCCAATACTCAGAAACAAATATCATAACACAAATAATATTTGCTCTTAGCGGGATATGAACCGAGAACCGTCAGCTTCGTAGGCAGAGTCACTAACCACTAGGATAAACCGGTCATCAAATAGTTATATTTACTTTATATCAAGTTCGGTTATCTTATCACCCCGTTTAAAGGACATTTTTTACCCAACTACGTTCAAGCAAAAAGAGATTTTTAACTTATTTCATCCTCGCGAGCGAATTTGCGTCGCGGGTATCTCTAGTATCTGCAATATTATAGCCACACAACCGCATAATAAAATTGCGTATATAGACATTCCACACTTTGACCGCTTCTACGTATTTATGTACCTACCTAATGTCATCCCAAACATGCACGAGATAAGGCAATCAATAAGGATGAGCGTCAACAGTGAGACAATGCACTATCACGAAAACAATGCAATTCGATGCGCCGCCAGATCGAATACAAATCGTTCATAAGCGATTATTTGCATAATCGAGGTTAGATCGACTGGCTGATTGAAATGTCACAGTGCATAATAACTCTTATAGCGGTGTGAGATAAAACATACTTATGTGCATTATACATATACGACTCAAAATACCAAAAGAGATGATTTATCTAATCTTGTCCCAGTGGCGGTTTAAGCCGTCGGACGCCCGGGGCGGCGTAAGTAAAGGCATTTTGATTATTTTTTTCGCCCGGGAAGCATATGATATGCGGCCGGAAGTGTTTTGCACCCGGGGCGGTCCGCCCCTACCGCCCCCTTCTATGGCGCCACTGCACTGTCTAGTCCTATATTTCCTATCCTATATACCTATAATATTTTATATTGTGTGAAAGTTTGTGAGCATGTTTGGATCTTTTTAGGGTTCCGTACCTCAAAAGGAAAAAACGGAACCCTTATAGGATCACTCGTGTGTCTGTCTGTCACAGCCAATTTGCTCCGAAAGTACTGAACCGATTGAGTTTAAATTTGGTACATATATTAAGGTTAATGACCCAAACAGGGACGTGTCACGCAATTATAATATGAATTTTAATCATGGGGGCCACTTTTGGGCCAACTAGAAAATTTTAAAAAAAGTTAGCAAACTATATCGTGTGACATATTAAATGAAAGGGCTCATTGTAAGAATCGCAAATATATATTTTTTATAATTTTCATATGAATAGTTTTGAAGTTATTTAAGAAAAAGCCTAAATCGATGATCGTATGAAAAGCTGCTTAAAGTCAGAGAAATATATTTCATTTCATTTCAAAGCCCTTACTTTACATATAGTCATACAACTGGCTAAGTCAAATTACAGAATGATTATGTAATACCCATACCAATCATAAACATACGTCATCTCCGATTACCTTCGTCGCGTCATCAATTGACGGCTGTTTATGAATACTTTAATGTCATTCAGGCAGTTCATCTAGTGCAGCAGGGGGTCGGCAACCTTTTAGCAGCCAAGGGGTCATCCTTATAGTACGTCACACCCATTGTCTAGCCAAATGTGACAGCCTATATTATAAAGATGAAATATGTTAAGAAAAAGTGTGACATGGGAGGGGGGGGGGGGGGTCTAAAAGTCTGAAAAATCGATGAACCCAAGGGCCACATAGTAGCTAACGAAATTGACGCGGGCCACACTTTATTAATAATTTGTAACTTTATACGATTCTGACTATAACGACCTTTATACTCGTATACAAAATAGCCAGGGAGGCTCACGGGCCGCAAGTGAGTGTTCGCGGGCCGCCTGAACTAGTGGAATGATCTTCACTGTCTTGTACAGTTGAGTTCATCATTATCTGAGCAAAGAACGGATCAAAAATATCTGATCTAGTTCTTATGCTTCTGACAATAGGGTCTTGTTCAGATATTTTTGGTCCAATCTTTGCTCAGATAATGATGAACTCGACCGTAATATTTCGAAATAAAGGAAGTCTTGTTAATTTATTACCAAAAGCCACTCTTTATTATTTTTAGTCCGCAAGTATTTCTGTAGACATTGAAGGATTATGCCGCAGTACCTTGAATTGAATCACCGTTCTTAAACCGCAGCTACGCAGCTAGATACAACTTTCGAGTAAACATGTGTGACTAAGCCACACTCGATTAAATTATTAAAAATAGCTGGGAAATTCCCACAGCCAGAGACATCTTATAATTCCTTGGGTGGATATTATAAAATAACAATATATATATATATATCAGTGGCGTGGCGTCCATAGAACCCGATTCCTACCGGCTTGCCTATATTTTAATTAAAGCGTATAACCGGAGTATCTACTACTCTTAAAGAAAAGTAATCCAAACCTGCCTCGGCTTTACTAATAATATAATTGACGCCGTGCCACTGATATGTATATATATATATATATATATACAACGTGTCCCAAAACTCAACGATAAGCCGGCACCAGAGGATGGAGCTACTTATGATTAGTCGAGAAAAAATAATTGAGATATATATTTTTTTCCTTATTTTTTCTCGACTAATCATAAGTAGCTCCATCCTCTGGTGCCGGCTTATCGTTGAGTTTTGGGACAGTATGTATATATATATATATATATATATATATATATATAGTACACCTACGCATGATACCCTTCCGAATTTGCAGGATTAGTATTGTATGAGCGCATACAGATATTACAGATCGCGTTTGATGCAACAACTTGCCAAAGCTTCGGACTCTGTGTTAGCTACTCCAATAGTCAAGGGCAAAGATAAATATCCACACAAAGTTCCAAAATATGTATACATAAATCTTACTGCCATAATAATAAGACATGTATACATATTTTTGAAACTTTGTGGTGTATGTGTACTTGGTGGTGCCCTTGACTGTACCTGTGAAGCAGCGACTTAGGTCTCCCAGGCGAGTCAGAAGATATGCTTCATCAGCCGATGCAAGAGCCGATGCAGCTCCTCAGGGTGTGCTCACTCCCAAACACTTTGGATTCTGTGCTAGCTACTCATTCACAAATCCTCAGGGCGCGTTCACTAAAAAGTAAAAAAGTACCTGTGATGCAGCGACTCGGGTCTCCCAGGCGGGCGAGCGGAGATGCTTCATCAGCCGGTGCAACAGCCGGTGTAGCTCCTCAGGGTGCGCGCGCTGCACCTCCCCGAGCTGCCGCGCCGCCGCGCGCCGCGTCGCCGCACCCGCGCCTGCCTCCAGCAGCACGAACAGACGGTCCAGCCTGAACATAGGTTCACCATCAGACATGAACAATACTATAGAAATACGGTTAATACAAAGACCTAATATTGAAAATTACTTGTAGATAAAGCCGAATTCGAACCAGCATCTGCCTTGCCGGGACAACATACAGTCAAGGGCACCAGTATATACACTACAAAGTTTCAAAAATATGTATACAGCTCTGCTCTGCTTATCTGTAGCTCTTATTATTATGGCAGGAAGGTTTATGTATACATATTTTGGAACTTTATGTGGATATTTGCCTTTTACTGTAGGTACTAAAGTGTACTACACCACCTACCAGTTGAAATGTTCGATGTATTTCAACAAGATATAGTTTAAAAACCTAGTTGACCAACACCCATCGATCGGGCCTTCTTCATTGGACGACACAACTGCCGGACCTCACCTGTTCTTTTCTCTTTCTTGTCATGCGAGTGAAAGAAACAGGGAGGGTCGGTGCTGCTATCTATAGGTGAGAAATGCTTTTAAAACCAGGTGACAGCTGCCTATATGACAATACGTTGTCCTGCAATGAACTGTCAGCCATTGCAGTTCAACGAGTAAGGCTAATCACTAGTAGAAGTAAGTAGACTAATACCAATCTTAAACTAAAAGCAACCTGTTTAGGCTCACATCTAAAGTACCTCTTACACTTGCGATTTGCGGGCGAGTTTCCATACAGAGCAGCATTTGCATGGAACTTTTTCTTCTAACTCGCCCGCAAATTGCAAACAAACTGGCTTTCGGCATAGGTCATTCAGTCACCGGCTGGATAGAGAGCGAACACACAAGTAGCGGTGCAATAAACATTTTCTATCTATCACAAAACGTCTCAATTGGTGGAGGAGCGTTCAAGTATAGTTAGTTTTACTCTTTAGTTTTAACAAACTTTGACAAAATAGTAACATGCTAATCGTACTAGTCTGCTTATGTATGTCGGTGGCCGATCGTATAATTCGCCAAATCATGAAATTCCTAGGCATATCATGAAATGCCGGCATTTCATGATATGTCTAGCCATATCACGATGTGCCTAACAATAAATACGGCAGATCGATGAGACCAACGTATTCGTCGATATTCCTAGCTACATACCGGGCAGATCGTAAAGTAGTAGCATTTTTGGCCACTGGTGGCTCATGATATACCGGCATTTCATGGTATGCCTAGGAATATCATGATATGGCGAATTATACTGTCTCAGCCAACTGGTTTAATTAGGCATTTGATTAACTACCTAGCATTTTCACTGAACTATGATCCGCCAGCAGGTCGACGAAGCCCCGCTGCGCGGAGCTTCTATTTCTGCTCTGAGGGACACAAGCTAACTAAGATCCCTAAGACACCAGTTTCTATTCTAAACCTCGATAAACTCTATGGCCTTTGTGCGTTAGTCATCATTGAAAACCGTCCATCAATGACGTCAATATATTCCATAATACGACGATAATTCGATGAAATTTCAAAAATACTGTTCCATAAAACCGTTTCAACTATAAGTACATAACGCACAATTGAATCAACAGACGTAATACATTTCGCAATTTCGAACATTATTCATCAGCACAAACAGTAACAGCGCGTACCAGGCAGAAGATAAGCGAGAGAAACAATAAGCTTAAGCAACTTAGTACTAAAAAGTTCTACGTGTATAAAAAATATCTATAACACACACCCTTTTAAGGTATTTTAAGTCGCGGTGTTCACCATAGAAACGAAGAGATGTTGTTATATTTCATTGCTTTATATCAGGGTTTCTTATACTGTGGTCCATGGATTTCTAGGGGTCCGTGATACGAGAGCCGGGGGTCCGTGGCTATGCATGCAATACCGGTTTTTCGGTATTGGCCCATATAAGTAATACCGGTATTGCATGCCCTACATGAAATATAAACTTTCATGTGCTCTTGATTTTCTTTTCCTCTGTATTCGGAAAGGGTCCGTAAGGTTTTCGAAATAATGTAATGGGGGTCCGTGACCAAATAAGTTTAACAACCTCTGCTTTATACAGTAAAGGCGATGCGCACCGCACTATGCGAAGTAGGGTGGGCGAGCCCACCAATTACTAGTAATATAATAGGGCTAGTTAATTGGAAATAATTTGTCGCGTAAAAGCCCCAGTTTTATTATCGCGACCGTTTTTATAACAATGCGTTAATTGGGTTACACCTAAACCAACTTAACTGAGACCCATGGTACAATGAAACAAGATGCGTTCTTTCCATAACCGCTGATGAAGTATGAACAGCAATACGTCATCAGAATATTCCAGCTCACAATAGCAATATTCCCGTGACGTAGTGCTTTTCCACCTCAGGCAGAACATACTTTTTTGTAATATTATGCTGAGTAAAAATACCATGTTATTAATCTGCGAGTTTGTAAATTTTTCTCGGTGGTTAGGTTTAATTTTCCGAACAATTAGTAGACACTGACACTCATAGGGGCATTGTACTATGCACAAATTGAATAATAACGAACTTTATATTTAAAACACTAAGGCCAGTACCCGTTGCTATTTCCATGCCAGCTTTCATCCCCTGTTTCAAAAATCCTCACCTAGATTCCCCATATGTCGTGTATGTAAATTGGAATTCCTGTTCAAAATTTCATACTCCAACGAGCCTAAACGGGCTCAGGAGACCAGACACAGGCTTCGTATGTCGGTTAAATATAAATTAAATCCAGCGGTCTGTCTAATATGCACCGGTACAGGATGTACGACCTGAGTGGACGCTCGAGCAGAGCGTGCGGCGTTCATGTTAAACATAAAAAAATGTATGTGAATGAGCGTCCTGACTGACTCCTGAGTGCACGCTGCACAAAACCCTTTGACGCTGCGCGCCCCGCCGGACGCAACGCTGGACGCTCGCCATTCAGGCCACACTGATATCCCAGTGGGCCGTGGCATTTGCCAACACCTCTCGCATCCACAGGCTGCATTGACGTCATTATGCGACACAATAATAGCTGCTACCAAGTATAGCTTGAGGTTTTAATTAACCATAACTCGGTCACAGCTGTTAAGCGATTAATGTCAATGAAATAGTAGGATAACAAAGTTTTCCTTTAAGGAAAGATACATATTGGATTAGACTATTGTCACACTTTTGTAATTTTATTTAAAGCGCCAAAGCCAATGTTTACCTAAACTAATGAGAGAGTACTGTGACTATCTACGAAATTGCTTATTAACGAAAAGCCTTCTTTGATGGACCTAAAGGCAGAAACTCATCATAAGTTACGGGACATAATCTATGATTGATAGATAACCAACAACTCCATTATCTCTCCAAGAATTCCGCAGCTTTAACTTAAAAGAACCCTTATAATTTAGCCATGATTTCCTTATTGTGTAACAAACCTACTACCCTGTTGCGTTGTTAATTGGTTGGCAATGTTAATTTTTTAACTTTGTTTTTTTTCGTTATGGGAATAGTGTTCTGGTAGCAAGGCTACCAATAGTTGCATCTCTGTCTAGGAGGAAGCAGTGTAGTGTGAAGATACTCCAGCATCTTGTTATTAAATATGTAGTTACAATTGAGGAGAAAACAATCGATTCTTCTCGTCCGCACCGCACATAATAATCGGTCTCAACTAGGGTTGCCAATCGTACCATAATGTACGATGTATGTATGTATGTGTGTGTGTATTGTATTATTGAAAATACGAGTGCGGGTTAGTATAGTGCAGCGGTCGGCAACCTTTTAGCAGCCAAGGGCCACATAGAAGCTAACGAAATTGACGCGGGCCGCACTTTGTTCATAATTTGTGATTTTATACAATTTTGAATATAGCGACCTTTACATACAAAATAGCCAGAGAGGCTCGCGGGCCGCAAGTGAGTGGTTCACGGGCCGCAGGTTGCCGACCGCTGGTATAGTGTGTGTGAGAGAATACGAGTGTTTTAATGCCTAATTATGTACTGTTACTAACACTGCTTTATCTGTGTGTAGAGAAAGATTATAAGCTCTCTACGATGTATTCAAAAACCGCAAACTAAAAACGTTAAATCATCGAATGTCAAAACATCGAATTCGATGTTATTATCTTATTATGTAGCAATAATAATATTTTCACTGATAACAAATTCATATTGAACAGTTTTATTTTTATGCTGGTTGTAATTTGCGGTTTTTGAACGCATTATAGAGGATTTATGATATGTGTGTAGGTAAAGCTTAGTATAGCACTAAAAGACTATATTAATGACTAGCATTTTCCCGCGGCTTCGCCCGCATTGTTCCCGTTATTGTCCCAAAGGAACTCTTTACCGGAATATAATGTATCCTATGTTTCAATCCAGGACTTGGTCTACGTGCATGCCAAATTTCAGCTTGATCCATCCAGTTGTTACCCCGTTATAAGGTAACAAACATCCAAACATCCAAGCATCCAAATATCCAAACATCCAAACATCTTCACAAACTTTCGCATTTATAATATTAGTGGGATAAAAATGTTCGAGACTGAATTGCTCTAATACATAACATAGTTAAATATTGTAGCTTTGTTTCTACTTGTTTTGTTTTTTTTTATATCTGATATTTTGAAAATGCATTCAGGACTACTTGAAAGAAATACATTACATTACAATACTATATTTGCCCACGAAATGGTTTGCAACCCTAGCTACGACTGCTCGGCGAAGAATCTCATTTAATGCGTGTACTTGTATAATAACTTACCGTGACGTCATGGCGAGGCTTATCTCGGCTCCGTTTCAAAATGCACTTTCTGAAACAAACCAATTAAAAAAATTACAATTAACCGCCATCGCCATTGTGTTGATTTGGCGACGCAATACCAATTTGTTTAAAAAGTTAAGAAAATCTTACTCATTAATTACCATGATTGTGTTTTCGTTTAATCTCCGTAAAAACTATTGTCATTCTGGCTGCATCTAACATGAGTCTACGTAATAATAGGTAGGTATAAAACAACAACAGTTTGTATTTACAAGAATAGATAAACTATTGTGTGACCCGAATCAATAACAATGGCCGAGATACAAAGAAAAACACTGGAAAGTGGTTATTTGTAAGCCTTATTCCACTGAGAGGTCTAAAAATAGATAGGTACGGTTGTTTTTGCCTGCATTACACGTGCTAGTGTTTACATCGGGTTGACTGCCGAAGACCAGCCAAACCCTTTTGAAATTTTGAACATTATTGTTACTTCAATTTGACGACGGATTCTGCCGGTCGTCCTACGTATCGTTGCAACGATGTCGTCGAAGTAGATTAGCGCGACCTTCAGCCGTTAAATGGTTGGAAACGGCGCAGGATCGGGACTAAGTACCGCAATCTCGTGACTGAAGCCAAGATCCGCCTTGGCTCGCTGTGCCGCTAGGTTGTTATTCTACAGCTCTTAAAGAAAATGTACGCCAAATCTGCACTAGCTTGCCCAAGGATATATTTTACGCCAGGCCACTGCTAGCCACTATACAGGAGTCCTAGTTTAGGCGTAGGTTCGCAAGGAGCACCTGCGCATCGGAGACAATCAGGCCGATTGGCGTAATGGGAAAAGTGGAAGAAGAAGTGGGCGACACGTTGGCAATTGGCGGAGTGGTCGGCGTTCGATCACGAGGCGGGCCACGAGACCCGCCAGGTGCGCAGCTGTGCACACACGTATTGGATCCAGGGAACAATGACATTAAAATTGTTCAGTCGTTGTAGGCATCTTGCTTCTCGACAAATAATTATTTTTATATATTTAACTACAAAAAAGGAGGTGGCACGGACGGTTTTTTTCCGGGTGTATATTACGCCATATGTGTCGTACCCAAACCAGCGATCGATGCTTGTCAATAAAGACGAAATTCTTTGCATTTTCATCCAGTAATCAAATCAACCTGCGAATGTGACTTTAGTTAGAGCAAGCGGCGGTGATATCTTTTGCTGGGGATCGTCACATATGGTCTTAGGTCTTATGATTATTTTTTCAATTAATAGGGTATATCTCAAGGGTGGCTATTGACCGTGTGAACTCTCTCTCTGGGTAGTTCTCTGCGATTTTATACCGTTTTGCTTGCTTCATTACCATCGCCACTATAATTGGCCGTTTTATATAAGCAATCAGGATAATTATGATAAAAATAGCCGAGGCACGCGACTTCTACAAGATAACCGAAAACGACTCCATAGTTTATAGGGAGCTCATCCATTATTGGACAGAGAACTACCCCTCTCAGCTTGGGCAAAAATCCTTTCGTATGGCTGGCCTATGTCTGTCTGGTCCTCTACAGGTCGCATTTCTCAACCGATTCTCATGACATGACATTTTGTGAGCACGTTCGATAATTACAAAGAACTTTTCTGTCAACTGTTTATAGAAATTTTCAAAGCTACAGCTCACAGTCACAAATATCATAAATGTGTAAGTAACTCTGTCGGTCTGTCCCTTTCACGCTTAACCGCTGGACCGATTTTTCTTATGGAGCTTATGGAACTCTCCTAAACAAGTTAAAACATCTAAGTAGTGGCAGGATTGCGTAGCCAGCAGCCATGGCCATTTGTATTAGAGGATGATTTTCAAAATTTATCTTGGTCTGCTCTATCTGTCCCAATCTTAAATGGTAGAAAATGCCCTATAGCATTCAATTTGCCTTTTGCACAAAGCTTTCTTTTATACAACAAATAAATTAACATCTAGGTACCTAATCCTAGCAATATCATAAATGTGAAAGCTTGTGAATATGCTTGAATATTTATGGTTATGACTAAATTACGTGATAACAATGGAATAGATTATAGAACGTACAAGTAGACCAAGACCTGGATTGAAACATAGGATACTTTATATCCCGGTAATGAGTTCCCTAGGAATCATATCCAGGCAATGCCGAGGATAAATGCTAGTAATTTATAATGGCTTATTCAAATTTAAAATTAATTTTTGCTTGATTACACATACAATAAGACAGTCTGATTACTCCCCACATCTTACCTTATCTTGGTATTAGGGGTCCTTTCGGATACACTTCGACACAATGGGATGTTTTATGTAATTACCCCTTATATAATTACAATTAGACAGTATGCCGCATATGTATGGTATGTACCTACTATATGCATAACGCGTTCTGAACCATACATTACCATAAGCATTCGATAAATATTTAGCATACCATGTTATCAGTTAAAACAATCTTTATAGGTTATTCGGAGCAATTTTCTTGAGATCCAAGATTAAGAGCATGTAAGATTATCTCTAAAATATCTTAGGCAAGTCAAACAGGCAGGTTAAATGAGGCAATAACCTACTTATGTTATCCGAATTATCAATGGGGCTTATCTCCCGGCAGCACAAATATATCCATTTCTCTTTTCAAATGTTGCTATGTGCGCTTTGTCTAACTTCATAAAGTTACCTTGGTATTATTCTAGTTTAATCATTCAAAACAACTTTTACTTCACAGCCTGATCATAAACTTTTATGATATACATATATTTATCACAGAGTATTGTAAATAGTTTTATTCTTGGTGCTTTTATTTTACCATAAAAACAGCAATTCGTTTTAGTTATTATTTTAATGCTTTTCTTATATTAAGTTAGCTATGCATATTTTTTTTAGCAATAAATTATTTTCAATTTTTTATACATAAATTATATTTTATTATAATAAATGGTTAGTGATAGTAACGTTTTGCAATGGTTAAGCTAATATAAACCAGTTAAATAATGAGTTTTAATTTTTAACTGTCTTTATAGATATGTAACCTACATGTACAGTCAGCGTCAAATAGTCTGTAGCATCCGAAGCGCCATATATATCATAAAACGTCTTTATTACTATAGGCACAAAGACGTGTTAGTGTTACGATATATATGGCACTTTGGATACTACAGACTATCTGATGCTGACTGTACTAGGTAGCAGAACTGCACGTGAACTAAACTTTTAAGTATGGACGTTAGGAAAAGAGCCAGGAATGATAAAGTATTAATGAAATTGGTAATATAATGGTGACTAGCATTTGTTGGCTAAAAATATAATGTAGGTATTATGACTGACCAACATATAATTCAGGAGTACAATAGGCAATTTGATGCCAGATCATATGTTTTTGTGAAGTGTTAAAACACTCAGTATGCAGATTCCAAGAAAAACTGCATAGCTCACTGCTCAACATGGTCAAATTAGTACTTTATTGTTAGTATTTGGCATGTTGAAATTCTGCCCTCTTTTATTTAATATCCAGCTAACCTATATAAATATTATAAATATACAATTCCATAGAGGTAACCGATTTGTAGATGGCACGAAAATGAGTGTAGTTGGATTTGTTCTGAGCAGTTTTAGAAACATAATTTGATGGTTTGTGTTAATTTATTTATTTTGATTGTGGGAGAACACCCTATTTCCCTTAGATAATTTAATTCTTTACTTAAAAAAAGAATTTCTACAGTCATATATGATGTGGTTACAAGTTTATGTTTAGTTTTCTAGCTGTAAATCGTAATATTCATTTTCTATTTCTATATTAATGACTGTTAATCAGGAGTTACTTAAAATGCAGGTATAAAAGTGCAAGTTCTAATTACACACAAATACACATAGCATAATTATGTATTTTTAATAAACTTTTAAAAAGAAGGTAGGTTAACTTTAGGTTGTATTTGTACATTGCAGTCGTATTGTAAAAATTAAGTATCATAAGCTTGATAGTCAATAAACCGATGAACGGTATATGATAGTCCAGTGTTTGTTGTGATAAATCCTTGATAAATGAGAAATGCCTACGAGCCGTATGCAGCGTTATCTAATTTGAACGGCACGTCTCGCCCGTCGAGAAATCTGTAGTCTCCAAATACTTCAATCATCACTTCACGATTTCACAGACTCCATGAAAACCAAAATAAGTAGATCAAAACAATTGACTAGAAATAGTAACGGTAAGTAACATGACCCTTTCACGCATAACATATGGCCGAGCTAACAGTCGTATCGATTACTCCAATTAATGCACTTGTGGTCACATCACGGAGACATAAAAGACCTCTAGACTCGACCTTGGAACACCTATATTAAATTACGTCGAAAGCCACATACGTAGCGACTTTCCGATTGATTTTTTGGTGCCATGATTTTCGCTCAGACCTCTGTGTAAACGAATTAAATTAATATTTCACGGCGCTATTTGCATTCCAAATACATCTTTCGAGGCTCACCTTGCAAAAAAAGGCCGATCTCAGGTCACTGCGCCCAAATCTTTCCATATTTCATAGCACTGAAAATCACGTTCGATAACATTTTCGTCAAAATGCACAAATAATAAAAAGCGATGTAACGAGAGGAAGCGCATCGTTCAAGCTTCAAATATATACTGACAGCCATGCTGCTGATGAGTCCGTCTTTATTGTGGACTTGCGAGCTGATTGGCCGAGGTGTGGCTCCTAAAAACGATTAATTCCCTGCTTCCGCCAATCACAAGCAAGAATTCTTAAAATTTGATGGAACCGTGCCAAAAATCGGTAATTGAAAGAAAAATAACGTCATATTCTGCAACATATTTTTAGAAACCATTAAAATTACCATGTTGCAAAACCACCATTGAGTGACTGAATTCGTATAAATACCAAAAGCTCTATATCCTATGATTTCATAATGTGTTACATACAAAGCGAAAAATAACAAATTCAATATTTATTTCGATTATCTACACATT
Organism: Eudemis profundana; assembly: GCA_947034925.1. Lineage (NCBI taxonomy): Eukaryota > Metazoa > Arthropoda > Insecta > Lepidoptera > Tortricidae > Eudemis > Eudemis profundana. The sequence continues at coordinate 17,536,936 of OX344805.1, read as the reverse complement.
AGGATCGAATACGTTTGCCAATCGAATAAAAATAGAAAACCGGTAAAATAGTGTAGTGAGTGTGGACAACTCAAAAAAAAAACACTGTCAAAACAAACATTTTCGTCGTCTACTAGGCGAATTTTGAGGTTATTTATTTTTTTACCTTGTAATTGGATTCCCAAATTACTTTTAGAAAATAAATAACTTAAAATGGGAAAACGTAAAACTAAGAATCAAGATAAGAAGAAAAAACTTGCCTTAGTTTTCGACGAAAGCAAAAGAAAGTGAGTCATTCTGAACACACGCTCTCTATCTATTAATTTTATTGTTCAAGCTGTAATTATTTCTAACTATGTTTTCAGGGACTTTTTATGTGGCTTTCGTAAAAGAAAACTTGAAAGGAAAAAAAAGGCCCAAGAAGATATTCAGCGTTTGCTGAAAGAAGAGAGGAAAAGGATAAAACAAGAGGTTAGTGTAATCATGGACTAACTCAAGGCTTCCCAAATGTTTATACTATGACTTCCCTTACAAGTTATTTTTTTTACGACGCCCATATAAAAGAAAATCATCTGCTGGTAACTCTAGTTTACAGTAACTTCAGCATCCTAGGGGCATCACAGAGCAGTTTAGAATCCCTGAGCTATAGATTGACGACCCATACCTGGCGAGCTAGCATAACTGGCCACAACTTCACTTGTGGCGTGACAGAGCATAACCTATCAGTGTCACACTATATTGAATACACAGGAATAGGTAGTCTTAGTCACACACAGGGGCATATTTACTCTAGGGCCATTGGGGGCCATGACCCGGGTCGCCAATCCGCCAGGGGCCCCTGGCCAACCGCATTGTGACCAATAAATAGTACTGACGAAATAACTAGGTAAAAAATAGGCAGAACTTATTGGCCCGGGGCACCAAATTTCAAAATACGCCCCTGGTCGCACACGAAATGGAGATGCACATCACAGTTGTGTTATATGTTATACGTTTGTTTTTATAATAAAATAAAATAATAATAATAAAATAATAATTTATTTCTGTAAGTAGGCCCTCAAGGGCTCTTTTACATGTCTTACATTATTTTGTCTTACTATAATAATTGCCTGTCTAAATATGCTGCTACTTACAAATATTTAGTATGATTATACTTAATAAACATGATTTTCAGAATAAAGAGTCCTACAAGAAACTGGTTGTCTCCAGTCGACCTCTACCAGACATAGAACAGCTGCTTCAAGAGGAGTATGAAGATGATGATGTTAATGTGAAAATAGTAGAGTTATCATCTGACACTTTGCAAAAGAAAGACTTAGTGATAGGTGAGAACAGGCCCCAGGAAAAAGCAGAAAAGAAATCTGTCAAAAAAGTAAAGCCAACCAAAACAGACAGTGTTCCTGGCATGGGTTCAGATACAGAAGTGGAATCAGCTGAAGAGGATGAAGACGAAGATGAAAACAAAGATGACACAAAACCAAAATCCAAAAAAGAACTAAAACATATGCTCATGAAACAAGCCAAAAAAAAGATCCAGAAAAGCAAAGTATTTCAAATGAAGAGCAAATTAGACAGAGTACAAAACAAAAAGAAATCTCAACAGAAGAAAGAGCACACTGCCCGAGCTAAAGCCAAATTAGGCAAACCAAGAAAAGAGAAAGCTAAAAAGAATTTTGGTAGGAGAAAACACTAAAATAAAGTATTATAAATTATCAATTGTTTATTTTAAAACACGATTGATTATTATTAACATAATAAACATAACAAGCAAATCACAATTAACAGTCATGCACATAAAACTACAGCATAATTGAGGTAAGATTGGTTTATAACACGTACGTAAAAAAAGAAAACTATGATTATGGGCCTTGCAAGAACATAATGTAATTGTTTTTAACAGTTTCCAGTTACGCAAAACATAATTATTGACATGACGCTTAGCACAGAAAGGTCCCTAATGGGTAATTAGGACTAAATTATGTTTTGAAATTGAATGACTCCAGGCTTTACATAAAAGTGTTTCGCGTGCCAGCGCCCAGGGACCCATCTCACGAAGCTACCGGTTACAATTTTACAAGTCTAAACTAGCAACATTGCTCAAACCAACCAATGGTGTTGTGGTATTTGGCCAATGTTGCTAGGTAACATCTAGGTTAGACTTGTAAAATTGTAGCTTCGTGAAACAGGCCACAGGGCGCGCGTATTCTGCGTGCCCAACACGTACGACTTTTCGATGTTTTTATGTGACATAAATAACGAAAGCTGATCGAAAATCATTATTACAATCCATATTGTTGTGAAATAAAAAAAAGAAAACAAACACAAAGAACGCTCTCGGGGCGCGGCGTGTCCGCCGCTCCCTAAGGACATTTATATGTTTGTTAATTACGCCCACGTTCGAGACGCGAAGAATACGGGGCGCTGCATAACGCTTTTTGTTTTCGTACTATAATACTTATAACACTTCTAGCAGCTCTTAGTTTTATTTCTACCACTTTTCTTACTGGCAGGTTTGATATCATCACTGTTACTCTGCACCCTTGGTGATTTACGCTTTGCTGGACATCTTTTCGACTTTACCACATCAGTGCTATTGGTTATTTTACGCACATTTCTTTTGCCTTCAAGTGACACTGGCTGAATAAAATTATCATCATTATCTTGTTGAAGTAATACCTCTTTCTTGGGAGTGGCTTTTCGTTTTTGTGGATATTCATTTGTAACCATCAGATTTCCATCATTGAGACTTACAGCCTCGCCTGTCTTATTATTTTCCTTTCTGGGTGTAATTTTTCTCTTTCTTGGAGCTGGATTATCACAGATATTGAGTACTGTTAAAGCTTCTTCTACTGAGTTAACATCTACAGTGTCTTTTTTCACATTTTCTTTTTTTGTTGTGACCTTTCTTTTCCTTTGCTGTAAATTTCCTGAATTAGTCACAGTTGTTATATTCTCTTCAATATCTTCAACTAGTTTTTGTTGCACTTCAGTTTTTTTAGGGGTAACTTTCTTTTTCCTTTGCATTTTATTATCAGAATTTAATTCACAACCATTTTGAACTTTTAAGTTGACTTCATTATCATTATGCACTTCAGTTTTAACAGCTTCCTTTTTAGGAGTAACTTTTCTCACTTTTGAAGATTTTGCATTTGGAACATTCAGATACACATCTTCTACTTCTAATTTATGGTTTTCCTTTTTAGGAGTAACTTTTTTAATAGGTTTCTCTACCTTGATTTCAAATTCGGGGTTTTCTTTAACTTTCATGGGAGATTTTTTCTTTGGTGACTTCTTTACGCTCCTAGATGGGCAGATATCATTGTTCAGGCACTCATCACAGTTAGGGCCAATGGGTAGACAGATAGTTTGTCCAAAACCGACTAGGAGGTGATTGACCTCACCCCACAGGTCAAATGGCAGCCAGGCCTCCAGAGCTTTACGGGTGTCTTCAGGGGTGGCTTTTGGCTTCTTCACCCAACCTATTCGGTTACTAATTCTGTGCACATGGGTGTCAACACCTGTGGAATAAAATTATGAGTCAGAGTTTAACAACAGATAAGACAAGTTAAGTATAAAGAAGTTGTCCATCTAAATAAAAACGTGTTTTTACCTATGCCAGTGACCTTATTCCAAGCCACGCTCATGCAAATATGTGCCATTTTCGGCCCAACTCCAGTTAGCTTGCACAGTTTTTCCACAGAGTCAGGTATGTCACCATTATACAGCTCTTTAAGAGTCTGGGTTGTCTTCTTTATGTATTTCACTTTAGTCTGTAAAAATAAACATACCTATCACAAGATCAGTCATAAAACAGTACTGTACAGTTGACAGCAGAAATGTGCTTACACTTTGTTTGTTCTTTATCAACTGTACATACCATATAGCACTTCAAGCTTTTTATAGCAATTACAGTATCATACCCATTTTCTCTAATTAAACAAAATATTGTAATAAAATTGTAGAAATATTGAAATAAATTTGGTTCTAAGTAAAACCAGTGAATAATAATTACCTTCCAGAACCCTACAGGGTATATAAGCTGGCCCAGTTCCTCATCGCTCATGCTTAATACATTATCCACTGTGAGTCCTCTGTTCCGTAGGCGCTCCATGGCTGCAAATGTGACCTGGTCCTTCGTCTGGCTTGATAACATTAGGGAAATGAGATGCTGGTATCTGATTACCTGTAAAAATAATTTATTGATTGTTATTTTCTGCCTTTCACATTTAAAACTGTTCACACTATATTTGAATAAGAAACAGTGAGTATGAAATCTGTCAGGAAGACATTTTTTTATGGAGTTCATTTTGCACGTCATATTCTGTACTTCCTTAACATTTCTTACAAAAACATAGGAAAAAATGGTTATCTGGATTTTGAAACAACTGTGAAATTATGTTTAGAAACTTTATTAGGTAACCATATACCATTCCCGGTCGAAGATCCAGGGGCAGACAGGTATCCGAGGGTGATGTCAAAGACAGAGCAAAGTGGAGGAGACAAGTTCGGAAAGCTGATCCTACCGCCATGTAGGATAATAGCTAGGAAGAGAGAGATTAGGTAACCATATAAGTGCTTACTTCAGGTGATGCATTAGGATCTGATGACATGTGGCAGCCCATAGTGTCCACCGGGGCATCCCTATTGGCCCTCATGTTCCGCAGGTTGAGGAGAAAGTCTTGCCAGTGAGGTGGCTCCCAGAGACCTTTCTGTTCCTGTAATGATTTTGAAAACTTTGATAAGCTGAGAATGATAAAAAGTATTAAAAACGATTGATTGATAAAACCTGTACCTGTTTGACCGGTGAATCGTTTTCATATTCAATCTTTATATGAGGTTTCTTTTCAAATTTGAATTTGCTTAAGTCCAGGGTAGGACTTTTATTTATAGTGTTATACACATCTTCCTCTGGCTCTGTTTTGAGATTGACAAATTTTGAGCATTGTGGGTAAGTTGGATCGGTTTCATCTTTAGTAACTAAGTTATTTCTTGTTGTATTACTTTGTGCAGTTGTTGTTTTGCTGCCTGTCGCTTTTGCACGTGGCATTCTGGTTAAGGAGAAAACAATTTTAAAAGAAAAGTACGTTATCAATTAGATATATATTTTTTAATCTTACTAACTTACTAACATAAAACACAATAAACGACGTAAAAACAAAGCCCATAGAGTAAATTATATATACTGAGATAGAGTCATCAGCTATCATTCTGTTCTAGCGCCATCTGTTGAGTAATGTTCGAGTTATCTGAACAATGTATATATGCATAGCTATCGCTATATACACTGATCGTACAGGTTTTGCCGCCTTTTATTTGAAACCCGAATATTAAATTTAACATTTTATCAAGTGTGCGGTCATACATTTTCTATTTGCGCGAGTAGAATATGTATGAACTCACACTTAATAAAATGCAAGTTTTTGAAGACAGGTTAAATAAAGAATATAGTGTTTCAATCATTTATTTCTCCTCCTTTTAATGCAGTACTGCATCGCTTGTTTTTGTACTGCGTCATGTGCGTCACAATCGGTGCTCAGCCCAATGTTTAAATGTTTATTCTAGCTTGTTTAGATGTAACAGTGTTGGTAATGTCACCAAGCAATGGTTTTCTCTTAAAGGGTCCTGTAAATAAATATTACACTATCATTTAATCAAATTTAATGATGCACTTTAAACATATTTCTTCTAATATTCAGCTAAAGACCAAAATAATTTATTTTATGACCATGAAAGAATAACTATGTAGCTATTTGAGAAAATGTTCAGAAAGTTACCTGGCAAAATCAGGGTAGGTTATTCGCACTCAGCATTTTGCTTCTGGTATGAAAAGAAGTTTCAAAATGCACATGGCATACTCTGCGATACTTGTAAATGTAGTCATTGCCAAGTGCCAAAGTATCACCTCCAATATTATAAATCCATGTACGGAAGCGATCAGGGTCTTTACACGGGTTGGGAAATTTATGCAGAATTTCATCCACCATACCTAGAAATAATTGTACATAATTCTAATTTCAGTTTCCTACAAATAGTACTGTATCTAAATATAGCAATCCATTTAAAAATAAATGTACTTGTAATGCCACCAACTGGAAGCTAGCGTGCAGCTGGGTGGCGAAAACCTACTAAAACACATAAAAAGGGCCTTATTCATGTATTTTTCGGCCTGTGTCATGTTTTTTTTTTGTATTCGCTCGCCGCCCAGCGGTACGCTGGCGTCCAGTCTGCAGCCTAAGAACCTGATATATAAGTAATAGACCGCATGACATGAATAACATACAGAATATAGTATTCGTAGAAATGCTTACCATAATTTGGCACGCAACATGTCTTTTCTGCTGCCATGATTTTAAATCGAGGTCCAATTGACGAAGCCGGGGTCAAAACACAAGAAACTCGATCGTCGAAATCCAATTTAGCGCAAGGGTCAACAACGTATAGCAGATCCACCAGTATCCATAAAACACAGCCAGGTCGTAGGAGAAGATCACAAATCTTTAAAAACGCCATGAACAGTTCGCAAACACTATAAAAATTACCGCAATGGCAATCAATATGCATGAAATTGAAAAACAAACCAAATGCGCACGAAAACATTCCTCTACACGCAATTATATTGCGTTCTTAATGCGAACACCTTCATGTTTTTAAATGAAAAGAAACACAATTTAATTTCTTCTTAAATATTTTGTTACCGAAAATCTACAAATATTATTGCATGAATATTATTATGTAAATGTTTAAAATAAATGCAACTTACTTAATATAAACAAATGAGTGGAATGGAATGGAGTACATCACTCAGTAAGGCCCAATGTTGCCTGTAGTAATTAATTACATTATTATTTGATTAGAATTCTCAATGATTTATTATTATTTTTCCTGTATGACAAAACTATCTTTATTTCCAAAAAATAAATAATTTATATGCAAAAATATTTTTTCCAATATAATGATAAAATTAATAAAAGCTCCATCTGTCGAGCTGAGTTGTTAATATAAGTAACATTCCATTCTTCCGTACTGAACTATCGAGTACTGAGTGAAATGCCCCTGCCGCGCCAATTCGAGCATTTATTTGTCAAAAATGTCTGTCAGTCATTGATTTGCCTAGAAAACAAGTGAAGTATAGTTAGTAATGTTTCCGAACTAATCGACGTATTTAACAGTAGCTTAAATAGTTTTGACATTTTTTTTAAATTTCGGTGTCAATGTCACTGTCATTCTACTGTCATGTCATGTCATCCTGATATCCCTTCGATTTCAGTTCAGGCTTCGACGAGAATTTCTTTATATATTCAAGCTTTAGTAATTTACTTTTCTTGTCTTATTAACTGAAGTAACTTACTTAGTGCAATGGCAGAGTTACTGCTCGATCCTAATATACGAGGCTGGGTGTTTCTACCCATAGTCATAATCACCTTTTTAGTTGGCATTGTACGGCACTATGTCTCTATTATTCTGTCTTCTCAAAAGAAGATCGAGTTATTGCAGGTTCAAGACAGGTAAACTAATAATTCTTAATAATTTAATGCTAATTTCTAAAGTATTTAATATTAATTGAGGTCCAACCTCAAAATATGATTAAAGGTGATGATTTGCTTCTTACGTCAATAGATCTAATTTATATACCATTTTATTCTGTACACGGTCATCTCGTATGCAGTTTCAATTATTTTAATGAGACAGCATGTACCTAAATATTTTATCTTTGCGATTGCAGTCAAGTAATGATCAGAGCGCGACTTCTACGTGAGAATGGCAAGTACCTGCCGCGGCAATCGTTCGCGATGCGCCGCCACTGGTTCAACAATGAGGAGACCGGCTACTTTAAAGTGCAGAAAAGGGCACCTGCATCACAGGTAAAGTATTAGCTTCTAAATAGTTTTTCAGTTATGGACCACCTGCAATATTTGGAAAATTTTACAGATTTTCAAATATAATCAGAGTAAAAGAAAATTGAGAGCATTTTAAAGTATTTTTAGTATTCATAGCTCTTGTGTCATGATCCCTTGAGGTCCATATGAGCGTTTTCCAAAAAAAAATAATGGGGTAGCTACTTTCTCAAAATATGGACTTATACATAAAAAAAAGTGTCCCAAAATTTGTATGGGATTTTTGTGTTTCCACTACGTCACATTCTTACAAACACTATGCAAAATGGTGACGTAATGGAAAAAAAAATTGGGACACATTTTTTTACGTATAAGGTTCGAAAGTACTAACGATTCTGAGCCAAAAAAACCTCACAAGTCCATATTTTGAGAAAGTAGCTACCCCGGTATTTTTTTTGGAAAAAGCTCATATACCACAGACTAAGAAACCCAGCTCTAATATTATCTAAGATCTGCTGTCCTTCTCACCCCTAAAATTGTGACATGATACATGGATGACGCCATATTTTAAAGAATCTAGACGCACCTTTATTCATCTAAGCAATTGACTTCAGAACCCCATGACGGATCCAAGCATGATGACCGACATGCTGAAGGGCAATGTGACCAATGTGCTGCCCATGATCATCATCGGAGGCTGGATCAACTGGATGTTCAGCGGTTTCCTCACAAGTATGTACTAACCTTAAAAATACCTATTGCAGATTCATCATAAAAGTTCTCTATACTTAATTTATCGTGCCCAAATTGAAGAATAAGGATAATTATTACCAATAACATATGGTGTAAAATTAACTGAAGTGTCACATTATTCCTATCAATCATTTGATGTGTTTTTACCATAGCCATTTATTTATTTTTTAATCATGTTACACAGCATTACAGTTTTAAAACTAACCATGGAACTACATACATTAATAACAGTAACTAAACTTAACATTAACATGTAGGAGGAACATTAGACTGCCTATTAACCATCAAATACAGCCAATACACAGCCCCCCATCGCCACACCGTACATTCACATCGAGTGCGGCGGTGGCTGCCTAGTACCTCTAGCCCAGTCGTCTTAAACTTTCACAATTATAAAATTAACACGGAGTCCAATTGTAGAAAAAAAGAGAACAAAGGTGTGCATCCTCTCGCGACACCTCCGAAAAGCCTACTTCAACCAAAGTCCCTGTGCCTGTGTTAGTACTCCATTTTGACCGCGCGCTTACTAGAGACTACAAAGGCTAGACCCGCCTCTGTGTTGACCTCTAAGGGGTTGTTGCACCCTACTTTAAGAAACCGGACTAAAAACAACTGCGCTGCGCAAGAAATATTACCTACCCGTTTTCATTCAATACAATGTGAAAGAGATGGGTGATGTGTCACACGAATAGTACAGACAGAGAGATGTGCATGCTCAGTAAGTAGCAGAAAAAGTACGTAAACCTACACCACGTACACGTATAATAACTGACTACGACTACACTAGCAAAATCATGAAATACTATAAAAAAACTTATATTGCTATACTTGTACCTTTAATATTTGAGGAGTTCCTCCCAGTCCTTATGGTTCAATGGTTCCCATCATCAGAGCTGGATTTAAAAAATGCATGAGTTACAATAAATAACTGGCCAAGAGCATGTCGGACCATGCTCAGTGTAGGGTTCCATAGCCGTAACTATAAGGTAAAAAATACGATGTAAAAAAAGTACAACAACAAAAGAGCGTATCTTCATAGCAATTACGTCCTTTTGTTGAGAAGCGCAGTTTATCAGCAATAACTCAAAAACGGTTAATTCGATCTTGTTGAAAATAATTTTCGTTGAAAGTATTATTTAAGCGTTACCTTCGTGCTTTTTTTCATATTTTTCGGACGCACGGTTTAGAAAATAGATGGGGGGGGACATAATTTACACAACTTTCGGAGCGATTATTTCCAAATACATTCACTTAATCAAAAATATTACTTAGAAACCTTATAGTGTTTTTTAAAGAGCTGTCGAACTATGTACCACACGTTGATATTTGCTGAAAAAAAATTTTTTTACTGTCTTTAACATGTATGGAGTGCCCCCCCTAAAAATATTTATTTTAATTATTTATATACCAAACTAAGTAGCGGCTCATAAAACACACCTATATTCCAAATTTCATCAATATCCATCATGTAGTTTCTGAGTAAAATGCCTGTGACATACGGACAGACAGACAGACAGACAGACAGACGGACGGACATGACGAAACTATAAGGGTTCCGTTTTTGCCATTTTGGCTACGGAACCCTAAAAACACAGTAATTGCTATACATGTGCTCATAATGTTTGAAAAGATCCTTAAACTCCTCATTAGATCCCATCAACACAACTTGATTACCGAAAAAAAGGAACCTGTCTATACCCTTTCAATAAAAGACAGATTTTTTCAAATTGGTTCATAAGGTTCTGAAGTAACAAATCACATCACACTAATAATAAATGTGAAAGTTTGTGAAGATGTTTGAATGTTTGTTACTAAATAATGGGATTAATGGGGTAGCAACTGGGTAAATTGAGCTGAAATTTGGCATGCAAGTAGATCAAGATCTGGATTGAAACTATTTACCGGGATATAAATTATCCTATCCGGGGACACGGCATGCCCCCGCCAAGTCGAGCAAAGCAAAACAAAGGCACGGCCGTACCATCCTTTTCTCGAAGCCATTCAGGCCATTTCCTGCCTCCCGTAATATTGTACTGGCTAAAGCTAGAACCCTGAAATTTCAGGGATATATAGGGCACAATAAGGGTTTACCTTGAATTGTCGACAAATGTTTCATCGACATATCATTTCATCGAAAGTGAATTTTTTCTGCAACCATATTTTTCTAGAAATTAATATAAAACAAAACTAACCTAACCTACAGGATGACTCTTTAACGAATCCTGAAAAGTTAACGGTTTCGGAGAAAGAAGTTGTCGACGAAATGAAACATTCGATGAAACGTTTGTCGGCGAAACAAGGGGACACCCACAATAAGACTTATATATATTCTCAATATCATTCAATTTGAACGTGTAGTTTAAGACCTATTGCATGTCAAAGTTCCTTAGTTTTGTCACTGTTTCATTCACTGACTCAGTGCCTGATGATCATCATAATTCTAAGTTACTTCTAGCAGACCTACAAGCTCCAAACTTTAAACATAGTTTTTAGCCTATCAAGTCCTTAAAAACCTAAATATGTTGTAATTTCAGTCACAACTGCACACATAAGTTTGTAATCCTATACAAATACATGCGATTACAAAGTTAGTTTTGCAGTTCAAATTGAAAAGAATGGATTGGAATGTAATAATTAAAAGAAGACCACTTACAAAAAGAAATGCCCATAATAGCCATCCCAGAAATACCCATCAAAAACATTATATGTAAAAAGATGCAAGTCTCGCAACGCAGTTCTCCTACAACAAAAAAGTTTTGAGATGTAAAGTTAAACCAAGTCAGTACCGGGGGGTATCAACAGAACTCGATTTCCACCGACTTGCCTATTATTTAATAGTGGAGGAACACATTTTATACAGGGTGATTGGAAATTCGACCTATCCCTTGAAAGGGGTTATTCTAGAGCTTATTTGCAATGATTTAAGTCCAATCAACCGGGGGTCAAAACTCAATGGTTATCAAGTTATTTGACTTTTAACTTATTTTTTTTAAAACCCGCCTTTCGATCTAAAACTGCTTATTGTGAAAAATCTACTTAAATTAGTAATGAAAAAGAGCCATCATCTAATAGCCAATAAATGGTTGATTACGAAAAATCCAAAAAACATGCCAAAACCTTTGAAAATGTTACCAATAAAAGAATTTAAAGTCAAAAGTTTTTGGATTTTGTTCAAAATTTTGTAATTCTTTGAGGCATTACTTAAAAAAAAATTACGACACTTCGCGTAAAAATTACTAAAATTAGTTCTTCAGTTCATAAGCTTTCTAAAAAGGTAGAATTGTTGACATTTTTTGCATAACTTTTTAAAATAACATTAATAATAAGAGAGGTGGTAGAGAATTTCGCCTAGCGTACCGGACCCTTAATCAGTTTGTTTGTGTCACTTTAGTTTCTCCGTGGGCTTTGTTTGTCTTCGGTTTCTTATTTTATCTCATCTTCTTAGGTTAGAAGTCACTAAAAGTAACCTTCCGTGATATTTCGGTTAGTAATTTATCTGTAAGTTCCCGGTTGCCTTAAGTTTGCACCTGGTTTCCTTGGTGTAACTTACAAATTAGGTGCAAACTTAACGCAACCGGGAACTGATTGATAAATTACTTATTGAAATATCACCGAAGGCAACTTTTAGTGATTCCAATCCTAAGAAGATGAAATAAAATAAAAAACCGAAGACAAACAAAACCCACGGATAAACTAAAGTGACACAAACAAACTGATTAAGGGTCCGGTACGCTAGGTGATATTCCCTATCCCCTCTCTTATTATTAATGTTATTTTAAAAAGTTATGCAAAAAATGTCAACAATTCTACCTTTTTAGAAAGCTTATGAACTGAGGAACTAATTTTAGTAATTTTTACGCGAAGTGTCGTATTTTTTTTTTAAGTAATGCCTCAAAGAATTACAAAATTTTGAACAAAATTCAAAAACTTTTGACTTTATATTCTTTTATTGGTAACATTTTCAAAGGTTTTGGCATGTTTTTTGGATTTTTCGTAATCAACCATTTATTGGCTATTAGATGATGGCTCTTTTTCATTACTAATTTAAGTAGATTTTTCACAATAAGCAGTTTTAGATCGAAAGGCGGGTTTTAAAAAAAATAAGTTAAAAGTCAAATAACTTGATAACCATTGAGTTTTGACCCCCGGTTGATTGGACTTAAATCATTGCAAATAAGCTCTAGAATAACCCCTTTCAAGGAATAGGTCGAATTTCCAATCACCCTGTAGATCCAATAATAGGCAAGTCGGTGGAAATCGAGTTCTGTTGATACCCCCCCCCCGGTACTGACTTGGTTTAACTTTACATCTCAAAACTTTTTTGTTGTAGAACTGCGTTGCGAGACTTGCATCTTTTTACATGTAATGTTTTTGATGGGATTCTTTATATCCCGGTAAATAGTTCCCTTGGGACATTAACTAAGGTTAACTGGTAGAGAATGCCTTATGGCATTAATTTCGTCTTTTGTACGATAAGTTTTCTTTTGTGCAATAAAGTTTAAATAAATAAATAATGAACGGGTATAACGCGGGCGAAGCCGTGGGATTGCTAGTACCTATTAAATAAATTAAAAAAATGAATAGAAATGCTTTTTGTGACGGTTGATAACTGTATTTATCCTTGCAGCCAAGGTGCCGTTCCCGCTAACGCTGCGCTTCAAGCCCATGTTACAGCGCGGAGTCGAGCTGATGTACCTTGACGCCTCCTGGGTCTCCTCCGCCTCCTGGTACTTCCTCAACGTGTTCGGCCTGCGCACCATCTACACCCTTGTTTTAGGAGAGAACAATGGTCAGTACCTAATAATTAATAATTTTATATTATTAATTATATTATATATAAAACTTTGTGGTCGTGGAACTTTATGTTTTTAGGGTTCCGTAGCCAAAATGGCAAAAACGGAACCCTTATAGTTTCGTCATGTCCGTCCGTCTGTCTGTCTGTCTGTCCGTATGTCACAGGCATTTTACTCAAAAACTACATGATGGATATTGATGAAATTTGGAATATAGGTGGGTCATTCCATCGTTTCGGGTGTTACACTTGAACTCGTAAAATAAGGTTTTGTTCAATGTTCTATTATAAGGACCTAGAGGTTATAACTTTGAATCATCTACTATTTTGATAATATTTTCTTTTCCTCAATAACAATAATTAAAGTGTAAGGACAATAACGAGAAAATCACTGAAAAGGAGCTGTTTCGGGTGTTACACAAATTGGCCTATACCTTCTGACCATTAGTCCCAAAATGCATAATTCAGCGAATTTTCTTAAGTAACCTGTAGTTTTATTCATAACAAGTCATAGTATAGCTTTTTTAGTCTAGTAAAATGCTAAAATAACCCTCAATGTCGCTTTAAAATTATTTTTTATGAATTTAAGTACCTGTTTCGGGTGTTACTAATGGTTCGTTTCGGGTGTTACGAGTACAAAATTAAAACCGATTAGTTCAAAATTTTGAAACATTTTATTAAAAGTATCGTATTTATAATACTACGTATTAAGAAAAATAGCAGCAAATGCTGAATTACTAAAAAATACATGAATATTTAACAATAAATTAACTTTTTCTAAAAGGCATCAATTTTCGTTGAGAATTCGCGAGTAGTAGGTGCCATCATTTTCTACGTATGAAGTAGGACTAGGTAATACGGAAATTATGTCCTCATAACGCACATAACTCAAGTCCTTATTGTCAGGTCTGCACGTAGATGCGTTATCATCAACAACTTTCTGTTTTTTCACTTTTACACCAGTTTCAGGGTCTCTTACCGTTTTACAGTCTTTCCTCCCGGGGGCTTGACGACTAACATCATTCCTGTAAAAAAATCTTTTACTGCACTCTGTGTCTCCATAAAAAGTTTATAGCCCTTATTTTTGAAAAACTGAGAAGATCCTCCTAACACGTCAGTTATCACTTTCTGGATAACAGCAGCCTTCTTTGTTGGCGAAACGGGGAGAGATTTCTTTACCTTTTTGACAGCTTTTGAAAACGTTTGCAATCAGTTGTAAGACCCTATTGAAGAATCACACTTTACAACTGCATTATTTTTTTTCTTTTCCCTATGTGCTGTACTCTTTCACGCACTTTTAAACGATGTTTCATTTTAAGATCTTCTGTACATAGTTCTTCTTTCTTCTTTTTCCGTCTAATAGCATCCCTTTCACTCTCTTTGCATAAATATTCAGCATATTTGACAGGATCATTCTTTCTGTTTTCCCTTAGCTTTGATAACCGATCTTTTTTTGACGATCCCATGATGATATGCCCTAAAAATACAATTACCACAATAACACACACCATTGCGTTATGAAACGGCCGGTATAAACTCAAGTTAGTATGTGAAATCAGTTTAAGGTAAGCTTACATCAATGTAACGCCCGAAACGTTTCGGGTGTTACACAACTTCAAACTTTAAAACATACAACTAAAGCATACGCTAAAACAAAAATTATCACTCATTTGAATAGGCCCACATAACAACCTTACTTTGACAAAACATGCTAGGCTACAGTTTATTAAGCGATAACTTACACAAACTATTATCTCTTTTTCGTTTCGGGTGTTACATCGAGACAACAGTTTAGAATACTCTTCTAAAAACTGATTAATTCATGCTTTTAAATATGTTTTAAGACGAATAATATAAATACATTATCTTACCTCAAATTACCGCTGGAAAATTGTGACAGTTCACTGCTACTTTCTTTTTAAATAGATTTGCCATATATTGGTTTACAAAGCACTTTGACGACTATGATTCAAACGTTACATTCAAGTACACGGAAAAGCATGAAAAAATAAATATTTTTTAATTTTCTTTCTGATCATTGAGGTTGGGTATGTTTTCTATAGAAATAGATTAGAATTGTCTTGTTAAACCAATAATAGTTTTTGAGCCCTTAGTAACGTTTATTATGGAATGACCCAGGTGTCTTTTATGAGCCGCTACTTAGTTTGGTATATAAATAATTAAAATAAATATTTTTAGGGGGGCACTCCATACATGTTAAAGACAGTAAAACATTTTTTTTCAGCAAATATCAACGTGTGGTACATAGTTCGACAGCTCTTTATAAAACACTATAAGGTTCCTAAGTAATGTTTTTGATTAAGTGAATGTATTTGAAAGTAATCGCTCCGAAAGTTGTGTAAATTGTGTCCCCCCCCCCCCTCTATTTTCTAAACCGTGCGTCCGAAAAATATGAAAAAAATCACGAAGGTAACGCTTAATTAATACTTTCAACAAAAATTATTTTCAACAAGATCGAATGTACCGTTTTTGAGTTATTGCCGATAAACTGCACTTCTCAACAAAAGGACGTAATTGCTATGAAGATACGCTCTTTTGTTGTTGTACTTTTGTTTACATCGTATTTTTTACCTTATAGTTACGGCTATGGAACCCTACACTGAGCATGGTCCGACATGCTCTTGGCCAGTTATTTATATATTTTTTGATTACTCTGTGTTATGATAACTTAGTATTTTCCAATCCATGTGACTCTATTATGTTGTAAAATTCAACATTAGTCAACATGCCCATTCCTTCACCCACAGCCGCGGACCAGTCCAAGATCATGCAAGAACAGATGTCGGGCGCAGCGATGGCGATGCCGCCGGACCCAAAAGCTGCCTTCAAGGCCGAGTGGGAGGCGCTCGAGATCACAGACCACAAGTGGGCACTCGCCAACGTTGAGGCCGAGTTGCTGACTGAGGCTAAATAGAGGCCTAGAGTAGCGTTCGGCGACCTTTTAGAAGCCAAGGGCCACAATAGCTA
The DNA here is from genome assembly GCA_947034925.1 of Eudemis profundana. Classification (NCBI taxonomy): domain Eukaryota; kingdom Metazoa; phylum Arthropoda; class Insecta; order Lepidoptera; family Tortricidae; genus Eudemis; species Eudemis profundana. Next base: position 17,520,589 of record OX344805.1, on the reverse strand, counting down.
ACGAAATTGACGTGGGCCGCACTTTGTTAATAGTTTGTGAATTTATACAATTCGGAATATAACGACTTTTACATAAAAAAACAAGCCCAAGCGAGCGGTTCACGGGCCTTAGGTTGCCGACCGCTGGCCTAGAGGCCGACAGTGGCGTAGCTATAGCAGGGCTAGATAGTGCAATGCACGGCCCCAAATTCAGGAAGGCCTTAAAGCTGTCCAGGGTTTCACCCGCTCCGCTCCAGTGGACGGGAAGCCTTTGATAAATTTTACTTATCAAAAAAATCTTACTTGTTTTCATTTGTTTTTTTGTAACCTAACTACGCCACTGGCCGGATAGTGTTGGGACAGTGACGTCAACTAAGCTACCTGGGGGCCTCGTGTATCCAGAATTCCCTGTTTTAGGGTTCCGTTATCGGTAATAACAAATTGTACTTTCTTGTATTTCTCAATAAAGTTTAAATAAATCTTGGATGTAGCTCCCAGAGGCTGGCTAGTACGTTGATGTCTCAAGGCACTTTAGCAATGACTTATAAAAATAATTATTGTATTTATATTGTAATTATAGGTTAATAAAATTGTAAGGTATTTCTGGTACGAGGAGAGAATAAACTAATTGTCTAAGGTATTCAGTGTATTTTTATATTACCTACTTTCCTATTTACCTGGCTAAGATATCAACAAGTTAGGTACGGGCAAGGACCATTCAAACAAGAGGAATGTCTGTTAAAATTTCAGGGCAGAAAAACAAAAATATACTTTAAAAAAAGTATTTATTCTGTTGCAAAATTATAATTGAGTATATACAACAATGATCTCTTGTACAGTCGTGATGAATGTTTATTGCTTACCTTTGACATAATATAAGGTACGTGAAAGTGCGCACAGCGCAAAAAAGTGGCCGAAACACTACATACAAGCATCACTCTCTAAGCCTAGCCGGAGCAAAGGTCTCGCCCCCCCCCCCCCCCTTTATTGAGACTGGGTGGATAGATTTTTGACCACTTCTTTGCTACGTGCACGCACAGTTAGGCACTAACCGGCCACGAACAATCAGGTTTTGTATACAGCCTGTCACTTCATTTGACCCTATTAATTTGCTAAAAATCGCACTGCCTCTCTTGTTTACACTTATGAGGTGACAGCTCGTAGTAATTTAAAAGCACATAAACATAAAACACGGAATTGTTTGACAAATAAGGTAAAGTGCGCTTCTGTCGCGTATGCAGTATTTGTTGCGCAGTCAGAATTATTTAGAAGGATCATTTCTTAATATCAAAATATATGTGAAGTGCAGCAATATACGCCTGTTTCAATCTGATTGCTAATGGCCCACTGAATAATTCCCGTTGTAACTAAAAACACATTTAACATATGTCACATTTCCTCTTAACACTTACGGCGCCAAGAACCCGCTAGGCGGGTTCATCGTTTATTGGGAAGGTTAGCCCTGAAAATGTTATAGCATCAAAGTGACGGTTAGTCACGGTTGGTGTAGTGCCCACATGAGAAATTAGCGTTAATGAATGTGAGTGCAATTATTTACAATTATAAACGGACATCAAAGAGGAAGCGCTACTTATTACAATCTTATTGTAACGCTAGAATGAGATAAAGTGTATGAAAATGTTCGTCTCCGCTGGTTCTACAGGCCTATAATGATAGGCTTTGCCGTGCGATCACACCATCCATAGCATCCTTTACTTTTGCACTTAGGTACAGTCGCCATCAGATATATTTGAGCTGTCAGTGTACTCATAAATATCTGAACACGGCTCTAATGCTATGAAAATAGAGCCGTGTTCAGATATTTATGAGTACACTGACAGCTCAGATATATCTGATGGCGACTGTACATACTTGTAGGAACGTGCGACGTCCTTTATTATCTATCGCATGACAAAACCTAACATTAATAGGCTTCCTGAGCGCACTCGTGTTTGGCGTAGGGGCACTACAACTTATGTCCACGATCTATCTATCTTGGCTTTCAAAAGATATACTTAGGCAGCATAAATAGCCTCGCATCGATATAATAGCTATGACAGCTTAATAATAGATATGATTGCTTAATTTTTTGAAAAGCCAACAACACTTTATTTCGACTCGCGCGGTGGGTTCTCAGAAGAGAAAGTGCGTCCAAGTACATATTTCCGGATGGGTTTTCAGTGTGTAATGTCTAGATATTATTGTTTAAGAGTATCCATAACAACCAGCGTTATAGATAATCGACTTCGCGTCCGCTTCACAAAAGCCTAAAGTCTTGTCTGTACCTATGTGTCTCTGACTTTTATGAAAGAGGCACCAAACTTAATACATCAAACAAACTACCCTAGCAAATAATCATTAAATAGTAATATTTTCTAGTGGCACTTTCACTTGGCATATTTGACAAACATTTCGCATCTCTTTCGTGTTGTATATGAAAAGAGATACGGTTCATATGTATCAAATATAGCCTAGTGAAGCGCCCGTCTTGTATAATATACTTATATGTATGGCATAGATGTTGCAATTCGAGAACGCGGGAATTATCCGCGACATATCTCGCACGCGACACAGCATGTAACAGCTAATGAGAACGCGCTTAAGGCTCTTACACATGAACACGATACGATATCGCGTCGTGCTACAAAATTCAAATTCAAAATAATTTATTTCGGATTAGATATCCATAGGTCTTACTGACTATATTAGTAGTTGTTCACGCCGTCAATGCGTGGACAAGGCGACAGCGGGGCAGGGTTGCGAGAAGATGGGCTGCGAGCGAAGGCCTTCCCCGCCGGCACTGCCTCTCACCCGCTCGGGTCACTTGCCGACAGAAACACTCGAGAACACACGTCTTCCGTTCTAAAATAATTGTAAATCTGTCTACTTTAAATAGAATTGTACTAAGCAAGTCGCATTTTTATTTAAAACAAAGATCAATCTCGATCATTTGGCGACCGTGATCATAAAATTACGAATTTGCTAGCGACGGACATCGAGTATCTTCGGAATACCGTTACTCGACTTCAAACGGAACAAAGGATTTCTTTTGGATTGCTGCTTATGCTGCCTACACTCCCTGGACTGCGTAAAGAAGATAACTGTGAATACTGGACTTGGATTATAGTGGAATTCTAGATACGTTAACGAGGGAAGTTGGCCTAATCCTTTAATTATTTCTCCTTTATTCCTCTTCGATTTGTGTGTACAGTTTGCCGCTCCGTGAATGCCGGGCAGTATCTTGCTTACGCGTACTGTCCTATAAGTATATTTTGCATTCCGGCTATTGCAATTATAAGCGCTGTATTTCATTTCGTTCGCTTAGAGACTTTATTATTATATAACGCTTATTGGCGTTACTTTTCAACCGAAACTAGCCCGATTTAAATATAATAGATTTATCTGTTTTTAACGATAACTAGGTCATCATAAGATAATTAGTGCTAGCTAAGCCGTCATTTCAAGTATTTATTGGGTTTATTTGGTGAAGCGCATTCTTAAAGCCTTAATTAAGTACGTACCTACATAGTTACGTATGCCGCTTGATGCTTACCGACTTTAACGGTTTTTCCTTTGTTTAGCTGCCTTTGCCAACATTAAAAAGGAAGGATAGAATTTAAATTTACATACTATAGTATATTTTGCCGATATTTTCAGAGTGAATACTTCTCGACCACTGCAACAGACGGCTGGACTAAAGTGATTCGACATTAACTCATCGAAGGGTTTGTATACTTATATTTTACCTAGTTAATTCATTGCTCGCTGCCCGGTCGTTTTATTACTGTGCCGTTGTGTTTATTCAAGCGTAATATCGTTGTTTAACAATGTCAAAGGAGGAAAAAGAGTACGCTTCTTTATTAAAACGTCGCAGCGTAGTTAAAGGCAGATTAACCAAGTTTAATGACTACTTGTCTCTTTTAGAGCAAGCGGGTAAAGAGGATATAACTACGGTAAAAGTTAAAGAGCTGTCCTTGCGGGTTACTAAATTACAGGACGTTCTATTAGAATATAACGATATGCAGTCTGAGATAGATTTATTGGCTCCTGATGTGAATGAACAGTTAACAGAGAGGGAAAACGTAGAAGCTAAATTCTTTTCTCTTCTATCCAGGGCTGAAGAATTAATAGAATGTGCTAGTGTCAATAAAAAATCGTCATGTGAAGGAAGTATTTCGAGTAAATGTTCACATTCTATGAATTCTATCAAGTTACCTACGATTGATTTACCAAAATTTGATGGTAATTATTTAAAATGGTTGGAGTACAGGGATACTTTCGACTCCCTTGTAAATTCAAACGACGATATACCACTTATCAATAAATTCCATTATCTAAGGTCGAGCTTAGAAAGTGGTGCCGCTGTTGTAATAAGATCGTTGGAATTTACCTCTGGTAACTATAAAAACGCATGGCAGGTTTTATGTGATCGGTATAACAATACTAATGTCTTGATAAATAATCATCTTAAGGCGTTAATTAATATTGACCCCATTATGAAGGAATCTTATAAGGCGTTGAGGTACTTAGTCGATCATATGTCCAAAAATTTGAGGTCTTTGCGTACCCTCGGTCTTCCTACCGATCAGTGGGATGTGTTAATTATATTTATTGTGGCGGCAAAATTAGATCCAACCACGAGTATGAAATGGGAAGAGCGTAAAAATAATTTAAAGGAATTGCCTACTTTAGAGGATTTTTATTCGTTTCTGCGTAGTAGGGCGGACATTTTAGAAACTACCCATCATAGTAGATCGGATAAGCCTGATCATAAAACGCATTTTCAAGGTCATAAGTCAGGCTCAGTTAAGACTTTTTTGACAGCATCGGACGCTAGTGTTACAAAAAAATTATGCCAAGTTTGTAGCCAAAGTCACTTGGTTCACGAGTGTGCGAAATTTAAAGCAATGTCTTATGAAGATAAAATACGATTAGTAACTAAAGCGAAACTTTGCAATAAGTGCTTACGTGGTGGCCATAACATTTATCAGTGCCGTTTGAAGGGCTCGTGTCATATATGTCGAGGAAAGCACAACACTTTGTTGCATAAGAATGAGATGGACGCGGCGCCAGAACAAAGTGAACTGGCACAGGGTGTATCTGTTTCGCCCGCGCCGGTGGCGTTATCAGTGGTCACAATGACTCATACTCTATTGTGCACGGCGCAGGTGAAACTCATTAACGAATTTACTCATAAAACTGTTATTGCCAGGGCGCTATTAGATACTGCCAGCCAGTCATCTTTCTTGACCGAAGACATGCAACGTAAATTAGGGTTAAGTAATAAATTTAATAGCAAATTAAATGTTTGCGGTCTTAACAATATTAAAACAAGTATCACTGGGAGTTGTGACTTGAAAATGGAATCGTGTTCGAGTTCATTTAACACGCGTGTTTCCTGTTTATTAGTACCTACTATTACGGGTAACTTACCAAACGCTGAGATCGACGTTAGTGCTATAGATATTCCCGGTTGTATTCAGCTTGCAGATCCCAAGTTTTTCCAACCTAGTTCTATAGATATTTTACTTGGGGCCGATGTTTTTTGGAGCATCATTGGGACAAATCAAATTAAATTAGGACGTAACATGCCTACGTTGCAGGAATCTCAGTTAGGATGGCTTATAGCTGGCCCAGTAGGACTTAATCAGCCGAAATCTGACGTGTATTGCTATTTCAATCAATTTAGTGACTTAGATAACTCGCTCAAGAGATTTTGGGACATCGACGAGCTACCCACAGAAACTAAAACGTACACGTTAGAGGAGCAGTTTTGCGAGAAACATTTTTTAGAAAATACCAGCCGCTTACCGGACGGTAGATTCTGCGTTAAGATGCCCTTGAAGGAGCCAGAAACTAGTCTTGGAGATTCGTTTTACTTAGCGAAGAAACGGTTTTTTAATTTGGAAACCAAGTTAAATAAAAATATTAATTTAAAAGATGGCTACTCGAAATTTATTAATGAATATAAAGAATTGGGCCATTTGAGTGAAGTTGAGCGCCCAAGGTTAGGTAACTATCTTCCACATCACTGTGTGATTAGGGACAAAAGTGAAACTACTAAACTGAGGGTAGTTTTCGACGCTTCGGTGAAGACATCTAGCGGTAAATCCTGCAACGATATCCAAGCTATAGGCCCTGTCGTTCAAAGCGATTTATTTTCGATTTTATTGCGGTTTAGGGGGCATAAATATGTGCTTTTAGGAGATATCGAAAAGATGTACCGGCAGACTGCCTTAGATCCATCTCAGCGTCATCTCCAGCTGATTCTCTGGAGAGATTCTGCTAGTTTCCCAACAGATAATAATATTAAGATTTTACAATTGAATACTTTAACGTATGGAATGGCTAGTGCGCCTTATTTAAGCACTAGATGCTTGTTACAACTAGCTAATGAATGCTCAGATAGAAACATTGCGGAAATCATTAAGTGTGACTTTTATATCGATGATTTAAACACAGGAGCCGAGGATGAACACGAATTAAAATACATTTACAAAGGTGTTAAGAAGGTTTTAGAATCGGCATGCTATCCCTTAAGAAAAATACGTACTAACTGTGCGCAAGCGTTTGCCGGTGACGATAGCGTATCCGGTCCTATAGATTTAACCAAAGAATCCAGTGTGCTAGGGTTAAGTTATTGTCCGAAATCTGATGTTATTAATTTCCCAACAAATATAGAAATATCTGAGCAGTACACAAAGAAAACGGTAGTTTCTACAATTTGCAAGATTTTCGACCCTTTGGGTTTAATTTGTGCGTGTATTATCAAGGCGAAGATATTTTTGCAACAACTATGGATTGCTAAGCTGTCCTGGGATGAGCATATACCTACAAATTTATTAGGTGCCTGGTTAAGTTTTATTTCGAACTTACATTACATCTCGAATATTAAAATCGGTAGGAACATTCGTTGTGATCTTCCGATATTAACTGAGTTACATTGCTTTGTTGACGCCTCACAAAAGGCCTATGCGGGGTGTATTTATATACGCACCATCAATAAAAAGGGTGAGGTTATAGTCAGATTGTTATGTGCAAAGGCTAGAGTTGCCCCTTTGAAGCCAACTACCATACCTAGACTAGAATTGCTAGGGGCGTTACTAGGTGCACGATTATCCAATAAGATAATTCAATCTTTTAGATTTCAAATAAATACCAAAATTATCTGGACCGACTCGACCGTCGTTTTGGGATGGTTAAAAAGCGACGCAAGGAATCTCAAAACATTTGTCTGCAACAGGGTAAATGAAATCAATGAGTTGGCGGGTGATTTTCAGTTTAGGCATGTACCAACCGATATGAATCCGGCGGACCTCGCCTCGAGGGGTGTCGATCCTCAAGAGCTTCCTTCTATAAGCTTGTGGTGGGAAGGCCCTTTGTTCCTCAAGAAACCACAGAGCGAGTGGCCGCAGTTGGCATGTACAGACGATCAACTGCCTGAGGTGAAAGTACAAGTGCACACACTGTTGTCACGAGATGTCCCCACTAAAGATGAGGCATTCGTTGATTTCACAAGACACTCTAGTTTTGTAAAACTAAAGGGAATTTTCGCTTACGTGCTACGCTTTGTGTTTAATTGTAGGACAAATAATAGGCATCAGACCTTATCCGGTCCTCTAAGCGTAGACGAATTAAATAATGCTGAAAAGCTTTTAATACAATTTAGCCAATTAAATTCGTTCCCGCATGAAGTAAAATTAATTGAACAAGGAAAAGTTTTGCCAAAAGGGAGTAAGTTATTGCAATTGACGCCGTTTATGGATTTAGAGAAAATGCTTCGAGTAGGTGGTCGTTTAAATAATTCTCACTATAATTTCGATAAAAAACACCCCATAATATTAGACTCGAAGCATAACTTAGCGAAATTGATAATGCGCCATGAACATGAACGGTTATTTCACGCCGGTCCGCAATTGCTTTTATCTTCTATCCGGGATAAATACTGGCCGATTGGAGGAAGGTGTTTAGCGCGTCAGATCACTAGGCGCTGCGTGATATGCTTTCGTCTCCGAGCCAAAACATTACAGCCAATAATGGGTCATTTACCGGAATCGCGAACTAATGGCACCTTCTCATTTTACTCGTGTGGAACTGATTTTGCGGGACCGTTTATGATCAGTAGTCGTAAAGGCCGAGGTAGCCGAGTGACCAAGTGTTATTTGTGCTTATTCGTCTGCCTTACTACTAAGGCAGTTCATTTGGAACTTGTGAGCGACTTAAGTACCCAAGCCTTCATTTTATGCTTACGCCGTTTCATATCGCGCAGAGGTAAACCCTACGAAATATATTGCGACAACGGCAGGAACTTTGTGGGAGCATGCAATGAATTAGGTAGGGTCCTGAAGTCCAGCCGTCAGTCAGTCTATGAATTTTCTAGTAACGAGGGCATCAAATTTGTGTTTAGCCCAGCATATTCCCCTCATTTTGGAGGAATATTTGAGGCCGGAATTAAATCCGCAAAGTTTCATTTGAAACGTGTGGCAGGCAATGCCGCCCTGACGTTTGAGGAGTTGGCAACTTTGTTCACACAAATCGAAGCGATACTAAATTCACGCCCGCTAACTCCTCTCTCGTCCAATTGTTCTGATCCTTCTCCTCTGACCCCAGGCCATTTTCTGATCGGGAGACCACTCGCATCTATACCTACGTTGCCGGTCAATGTTACTAGACCCAATAGATATGAGCTCATCGAGAAGATCCGCCAGCACTTCTGGGAGAGGTGGCACCGGGAGTACATCAACGAACTACAGCAGCGCGCCAAGTGGCGCACTCCGGAGCGCGAGCTATCCCCAGGAGACGTGGTTCTGCTGAAGGAGGATAACGTGCCGCCCCTCCACTGGCGACTAGGTCGTGTGAGCCGCTTATATCCAGGGACAGATGGAGTCAGCCGAGTGGCCGACGTCACTACTGCTAAGGGCTCCATTCGAAGGGCAGTCAACAAGATGTGCCTGTTACCAACGTCAGAGTCCGAAGATGAAAATCAGAGCAGCTATAACCAAACTACGAGTACGTCTTGAAAGCAAGTGCTTTCAACGCCCCGGAGGATGTTCACGCCGTCAATGCGTGGACAAGGCGACAGCGGGGCAGGGTTGCGAGAAGATGGGCTGCGAGCGAAGGCCTTCCCCGCCGGCACTGCCTCTCACCCGCTCGGGTCACTTGCCGACAGAAACACTCGAGAACACACGTCTTCCGTTCTAAAATAATTGTAAATCTGTCTACTTTAAATAGAATTGTACTAAGCAAGTCGCATTTTTATTTAAAACAAAGATCAATCTCGATCAGTAGTTAAGAATATAAATAAATAATCATAATCATCATCAACAAAATTTATCTAAACAATCATATAATACATTGGGAGGCATATCACTAGTACTAATTAATTTCATTTATGACCTCGTCCAGTGGCAGAATATGGGACTGTCATATGCCTCCCCCACCGCAGCTAAGAGGCTGTTGGCGCTGCCGCGCACCCGCCGCATCAGGGAGGCGACTCGCTTGCGCATGATGGCATGGAAATCATCCATGCGTGCCTACGACACGGCATCGTTTCACGATGCGACGTCGTGTCGAGGAAAAAATCAATCAAAAACAACTTTATGTCAGTGTCGAAAGATTAAAAAATAAAATATATTTTTTCTGCGACACGACGTCGCGTGTCGTAGAAAATCGTGTTTATATGTAAGAGCCTCCTTTACTTTGAGCCGAGTTGCAGATGCGCGTACCCGTTGGCGTTTGCGACTGTCTTGTGCTAGGTGTACAGATACTAAGTACACCACAGTCTAAGGCTGCGGCTCCACTGAGGCGGAGACGAGCGGAGCGGAGAGGAGACGTGTAGGGATCGACCAATCACATTCGTGTTCGCTGTTTCCATTGAAGCGGTGTGGAGACGAGATGTGGGTTTCTATTCTACTAATGTGATTGGTCGATCTTACACGTCGCCTAACCTAACAATCAGGTAGGAGCCGCAACCTAGCAATCGGGTAGCCCCAGTAACACTCAGCTACTTGTTTGTACTGAAAAGAAAATTTAAAAGCTTCTGCGAAACTTGAACCCGCATCTCCACGACTTTCCGGCAACAACTCACAGAGTAATCGAATTTTTCTATTTTCGTTTCTGCTTTAATAAAAGTTCATAACCCACAAGAAAAGTATTATAAAGATCTACCTATCTAATCTAAGGTATACAGCGTGTGTTACATGAGTATTATAATTCTCATATTTGCAGAGGGTAATAGATTTTTGTCTCGCCTTCACTCGGGCCGATGAGTGCGCTCATTCCCAAAATACCGCATTCCTAAAATACCAGATTTTTAAAATACCGGATTCTTCGTATACAAGATTCTCAAAATTACACACCCAAGAAAGTGATTTAGATCCTTGAGTAACTTACGATTTTATAATCTACTGTAACGGGAATGTAGTAAGACAGGAATCTCATAAATCGAAAATCTGGTTTTTTGAAAAATCTGGTATTTCGGGAAAGCGGTATTTTGGACACGAGCGGATGAGTGTAACCAAGCATCACCTTTGCGTTCTCGAAGTGAATCATTTCTTACTTACTTGACTTGCCTCCAACATCTAATAATTTACATTTTAACAATCATTCACTGATGTGATTCAGGAACCGAAGTTCTCCATTTTGTATGGATATGAGCCGAATATACGGTAGTATTGTATTTTTCTTACTGAACCGAGTATTTGACCCATTGACCCATCTCTAATTTTGTATACGGAATCGCTAAATAATAGAAGTTGTAGAAATGTACTGAACACAGGTTAAGTAATATAATAAATATATGATATTGTGAAGCAAAATGTACGGCTTTGGCGTTGCCATAATGACACATCGGCAAATTACTGCTACAATGATGAAAATAATTTCGTTCTTATCGTCAAACAGCGATCGATATCTTTTGCTTGGGAACGACAGACAGTAGTTAGGTACATTGGTTGGGCGACAACCAAAACTCATCAATTGTGATTTTCTTTATTATACTCGTATCATTAACGTCTGCTAATGAATTGTAAACGTTTGATTGAAAGCGAACATTTCAAAAATATATGCCTCGGGCGGGATTCGAACCTGCATTTCCATTGTTCGTCTTTATACTTTGCCCAAGTTACTCAATTTCTAACCTTCCTAAAAAAATGAAAATCAACCTTCATAAATGATCGCGTAATGAGTTTTGGTCGTTTCCCGACTATGGTTTGGGAGCCCCCAGTCGCACGACAATATGCAACAGTGATCGTCAGATCAGAAATGAACTCTTTTTTATGTAAAGAAACCTTTAAGCAAAAGGCGAACTAGTTATCAGATAAAAATACGAAAATTACATAGTCATCATCAAAGGTGAAAAGTGTCGATCAGATTTTATCAACATAAGTTCATAAAAAACCCATTGACGTTTTTATGACATAAGAACGGCACTGGTTGAATTGTGGCAACAATTGTGTATGTTGAACTGTCAATCTAATTCGCGTAATTCTAGCGTTCTGTATAGTGAGGTTGGCAGTCACGTTGCACGTCGCAGGGGCGTATTTCGCAACGCACTGGCCCAATCAAATTTGCCGCCCGACTGAGAGGTGGGTGCTTTAAATAAAGCGTGAGGGTTTTTGGCCCTAAGGTAAATAAATAATACCCCTGGTCTCGCGCCATAGAGTGTTTTAATGACTAAAATAAAACCACCGAAAATCATGGCTTTAAAGTAGACTGTCTTACAAGTATAAACATTTAAATAAATCATTAACACCAAAATTCAATATGCTCACGTCGCTAATTTATACAAAAACAAACATTATTGCTGTATAAATTGTCAAAGGCATTGAAACATTGCGACATTTTCATTCCTCTATCTGCGGTTTTTTTTTACGTAAGTTAATGTGCCAGAGGGATGAGCTACTCGAAGAGAATAGGGTAGTTTCCTGTAGTAAAAGTAAATTAAATAAGGCCCAAAATCAAATACAGTTTCCAAAACATATCCGAAATAAATCCAGATTCGTATTCTTCTTACGTTTAATGATTTTAAAATGGGTTAGTCTCATCTCGTCTAAAAAAGCAGCTGGTCTAAGCAGTTAACTGGTCTAAAAAGCAAATGGTCTAATTAGCAACTCGTCTAAAAAGCAACTGGTCTAAGTAGCAACTTGTCTAAAACGCACCGAGCAGCTGGTCTAAAACGCTTCTCGTCTAAAACGCAACTGGTCTAAAACGCTATCCGCCAATAATGCAACTGGTCTATAACGTTCATTGTCTAAATCTCATACCGTCAAAAATTAATGTCTTCTAAACTCAAATTAGTCAGCACTGATTTGTATCAATCATAATATTTTTATTATTATTTAAATTTTAAATATCTATATGTACAGTTTTTACTTTACTACAAAGATATGTGTCCACTTTTTCGTTGCTTGCTTGACGTAATAGTACATTGTGTATCTAGGGCGGTAAGTAAGGAATTACAAACGAGTGTTTGTTACAAGCCCGAGGTGAAACCGAGGGCTTTAATAACACGAGTGGCACACAATGTTTTTCATCACACTTGTGAGGAAATCTTAATAATATAACCTTACTAATCACCAATATGACAAAAAAATATTAAAACAGATAGTGACATTAGTGACATATGTCCATAGACAATGCGAATGTCAAGTCACGTTCGGAAACCATAGCGGTAACGGCCATTTTAGTTGATTTTATATTTGCAAAATAAAGAAATACATTATTTAAACATTTAATTAATGTTACCGAAATATGTGTTTACATGTATTTGCAATAACAGTTCATCATCATCATCATCATCATTTCAGCCATAGGACGTCCACTGCTGGACATAGGCCTCCCTCATAGATTTCCATTTAATTCGGTTGGAAGCAACCTGCATCCACCGCAATAACAGTTATCTTTAAATAATTATTTCAGTGATAAAAGTTAAAAAAGTAAGTTGGCGTTTCCTTTGAACATGACAAATAAGAGTAAAACAGAACCAGCGTTTCAAATTTAAAAAGAAAACCATTACGCCCTAGGGCGTAATAGGTCATTTACGGCCCGCATAACCTACGTGTAATGACACCATTTTCGAGCAAGTGTGATGAAAAAACTATTTAATTCATTAAATAGTTAATTATTTGCTTAGTACTGCTTGATTATAAAAGTGTGTATATGAAAAACTGTAGGTATTTTTCTTTTCCGGGAAAACTCAAGGTTGCAGGCCAATCGGTAATCGGTCAGTAATAAACAATTTATAATGACTGTACTAATTATGCATTTTCACGAGTAAGTACGAGTCATTGTTCTACTTTATTCTGGTAAGACCTTTAGACCAGTTGCTTTTTAGACCACTTCCTAATTAGACCAGCTGATTTTTAGACCACTAGCTATTTAGACCAACCGCGTTTTAGACCACTTGCTAATTAGACCAGCAGTGCGTTAGACCAGTTGCTTTTTAGACGAGTCGCTAATTAGACCAGTTGCTTTTTAGACCAGTTACTGCTTAGACCAGCTGCTTTTTTAGACGAGATGAGACTAACCCTTTAAAATGCCAAAAATTAAAATAAGGAGACAATTTGACCATAACAAACACTGGTGTCATTTGTTCGTACTTTCTACGAAACTGCATACTATCTGAGCGTTTTGACACTTCATGAATGAAGCCGGTTTTTTTCTCTTAGGAAACTAGCCTATCGCCCTCGGTGGGTCGCTCCCTATGCGTCCTCTTAGCTTAGCTTAGAGGGGACATAGGGAGCGATCCACCCTTTTTTATAAGGCCATACTTTTTTATAACCTTTACGACGTGGTTGGATAGCGCGGGACTTGTGGTCGATCGTCCCCTCTCCCCCATCGTAGTTTTATATGAGTAGTACGACATGGGTGGATCAAGCGGAACATGTGGACGATCCTCCGACTGGCCCCTCTATCCCCACACGACCCCCCCCCCCCCCCTCCTGCTTCTTTGCGTTGCGCCACACCGATCGCGTCGCACAGGTGTAGCCGCCCCTTTTGGCCCCTCCAGTCCCCCACGTCCCCTACTTCTTGATGCGTTGCGCCACGTCGATCGCGGCCCCCTTCTTCGCTCCTCCAGTCTCCCCCACGCCCCCTACTTCTTGATGCGCTGCGCCACGTCGATCGCGCCGCCTCTCTTAGCCCCTCCAGTCCCCCACGTCCCCTACTTCTTGATGCGCTGTGCCTCGTCGATCGCGTCGCACAGGTGTAGCCGCCCCTCCTGGCCCTCCAGTCCCCCCCCCCCCCCTACTTCTTGATGAACTGCACCACGTCGATCGCGTCGCATGTAGCCGCCCCTCTAGGCCCCTCCAGTCCCTCCCACGCCCCCTACTTCTTGATGAGCTGCACGACGTCCTCGTCACTGACGGTGTGGGCGACGCCGACGCGCTGCGGCGAGTACTTGGTGCTGGTGCCCCACACGAGCGCGTACTTCAGCTGCGCCGCCAGCGTGCGGTGGATCGAGTGGCACACGTGCTCGATTGTCACGCCCTGACATTTTTAAATAATATTTTATTAGAAAATATGCTCATTCCCAAAATACCGCATTCCTAAAAATACGAGATTCTCGATATATCAGATTATCCGTATACCAGATTCCTAAAAGAATACATCCAACAAAATCATTTAGATCAGCGGTCGGCAACCTGCGGCCCGCGAACCCCTCACTTGCGGTCCGCGAGCCTCCCTGGCTATTTTGTACGTAAAGATCGTTATGTTCAGAATCGTATTAAGTTACAAATTATTCACAAAGTGCGGCCCGCGTCAATTTCGTTACCTACTATGTGGCCCTTGGCTGCTAAAAGGTTGCCGACCGCTGATTTAGATCCTTTAGTAACTTACGATTTTATAATCTAGTGTAACGGGAATGTGGCAAGGCAGGAATCTGATAGATCAAAAATGTATTTTGGGCATAAACGAGAAAATTAAATAATACAGTACATTACACAACTAGGGTGGTAAAACAAAGGCTTTCTTTATTACCTCCCGTGTTGTGTACATCATTTTATGTCTGTACTTCGCCAGAAAGCGGCTTTTTCCGTACGCGTAGCGTGCGGTAAAAGCCACTTTATGGCCAGGTGTGGCATAAATGGAGCATTCCACCAGAATGTCCCGCACAAAACGCCATTTTTTCATACTTCTGACAAAACTAGACAAATTTTTGGCATGTCAATATTTTAGAACTTGTCATAGTCGTCTCGTGCGGGACAAAGAGTAAATGATTTCGTGGAATGCTCCAAATGTTTGCAGCGTCATCTACCGTTAAGTCAGTCCAACTTATATACACGCAAGGACCATTACAACAAGAGGACTGTTATTCTCCATACTTTGGATCGTAACCCGACCGCTAGGGGATTTCCGGGCAAAAACTAGATGGCGCTAAAAAAACTAAATATTTAACGATGTTATAATTGAACAAAGAAACATAGTATAGTAACAATTAGTTCGTAAACAGCTAATAATAAATAAATTCTAACATTTAAATACTGTGTCACGTTTGCAAAGTTGAATAATTGTAAATAATATAATTCTTATACCAAGCTTATACATAGATGGTGTTGTAAATTCGGGGAATAGCTTTTTGTATGGAGAATGTCAGTCCTCTTGTTTTAATGGTCCTTGATACACGACACTGTTGAGACTAGTTGTTAACCGGCTGTACTTTTTTATATAATCGCAAACTGCATGCCAAGCCTTATCAAATGAGCCGAAAAACGGTGTATTTATATTATGTCCTTCCGACTCCATCATCAGATCACCTCTTGTTAGTACCATATTCTTACATTAACACTGAACATATAGTAAGAATTATCTAAGGTGTCGAATGTTTGTTCATTCTCTATACGAAAATTCGGACACCTTATACTTACTATACATAAGTATGCCAAATATTATGTTTAATCGGATACCAGAAAGTGTGGAAAAATGTATTGCAAATTTTGAAATCAAGTTAGGTACGAACGTTGCAAGTTAAATAAAAGCTTGTAAAAGCTTACCTTTCTCAAGATGAGTCCGTCGTCGAAGTCGGGCGGCTGGCCGGGCTTCTTGGTGTAGACTCGGATCAGCGCCAGATACTCCCACAGTGTCTCCAGCAGAAAGTCCAAATTCAGCTTCATGTTGCAACTGCACAACCATTTCAATAGGGTATTGGATATTAATCAAAATTAATTAATTAACACTAGCCATCTTGTCAACCAATTGTTTCCAAAACTGCTCGGAAAAAGTCCAGCGACACTAATGTTCGTGCCATCAACGATTTTAAAATGACTAAGGCCCCATTTAGACGGGGAGAGAACTCGTATGCGATTTTCACTTCATTGCGGCGATTAATCGATCAACTGTACTCATCGTACCTGGGTAGCCCGCAATGTAATCAAACTCGCATGTATACGAGTTCTCGCCCCGTCTAAATGGGCTCTAAAATAAGACACTATGTTAAGCGGTGACGTCACAAGCAAATATTTATAAACTGCATACTATTATGTTTCGGCACTTCATAAAAAGAAACTGATTTGATCTGTCATCAAAAAAGCTATTTCTAGTATGACAATATTGCCGACACAAGGACAGGATTCTGCAGTCTGATTGAGTATGAGTAGACTAGTAATCATCAGCTGAAAGACGTCCACTGCTGGACATAGGCCTCCCCCAAAGAACGCCACCATGACCTAGAACCGTCCAGCTTGTTAGGTCCTCCTTTATCCGTTTCGAGAAAGAGGCCAATCATCGAAATTGACTCGGCTGGGCATCGTTCGGCAACTGCGCAATATCTTTTCGATCCATATTCCAAAGTGTTTCAAGACGAAGGTCTTTGACCAGTGTGGACTATACCTCGTTTTTAGATTAGGATTTTATCGGTCACCTATGTTTCCATGAAATTTGGCGTATAGGTAGATTACGACCCCGGTTCAAATGTAGGATACTTTTTACACGACCATTTAACTTATTTCACCTCCGCGAACGAAGTTGCGAGCATCCTCCAGTGTGCAAAATAAATATCAGTATTCGTGCGCCTGCAGTCCTCTCGCAGTAACCCTGCCGTCTGGGCTATACCTGACCCCGACGGAGTTGGGCTCGCGCGCTATCCGGTCGACCTCCTAGATGGAGATCTGGTCGATCTTGTTGTAGACCTAGCTGCAGGGCAGGTTCGTCCGCCCGCAGTTCTCTCGGAGGAACCCTGCCGACTGGGCTTTACCTGACGACGACGGAGTTGGGCTCGCGCGCTATCCGGTCGACCTCCTAGATGGAGATCTGGTCGATCTTGTTGTAGACCTAGCTGCAGGGCAGGTTCGTCCGCCCGCAGTTCTCTCGGAGGAACCCTGCCGACTGGGCTATACCTGACTACGACGGAGTTGGACTCGCGCGCTATCCGGTCGATCTCCTGGATGGAGATCTGGTCGATCTTGTTGTAAACCTAGCTGCAGGGCAGGTTCGTCCGCCCGCAGTTCTCTCGGAGGAACCCTGCCGACTGGGCTATACCTGACGACGACGGAGTTGGGCTCGCGCGCTATCCGGTCGACCTCCTGGATGGAGATCTGGTCGATTTTGTTGTACACGTAGATGCAGGGCAGGTAGACTCGGTTCGCCAGGATCACGTCGATCAGGTCGTCCGGCGTGCAGTCCTCTCGGAATAACACCTGCGAATTTCGACATTATTGCAATACTGTTACAATATTCGCTGTAAATACATAATTTTACTGTGAAATAATCTACTATAATGATTTAATGACGTTTACATACAATTTTCAGTAATCATTCAAGTCGTGACTATAGGTGTGTCTCCACTGACGCGAAGCTGGGCGGAAGAGCAAAATGGACCGTGAGTTGACCAATCACATTATTCCGATTAAATGTCGAGCACTGCGATTAATTTCACGCTACTGCTCGAAAAGGTGACAATAGATGGTCGGTGCAGGTATAAAACGGCGAGTTCTTGGACAGCAAACCAGCGAGCCAACTATAATATTGTTGTACAGTTTATCACAACAGCAATTGACCAATGAGAGCACGCCGTATGCCTCCAGGTCCACCGCGCTCGCTGCTCGGAGCTGATACATGCACATATAGTCTTTAGACGACTCGAGAAGTGTTATTAGTTATCTACTACTAACCTACTACTTTTTCACCCCACTGCTCTGAAAAATGGCAATAGATGGACGCAACACATCAGGAACGCAAAACGACGTGTTCTTGGACAGCGTACCAGCGAGCCAACAAAGTAATCAAATACGACAGAAATATTGTTGTTGGGTTTACAATAGAGCTTCCGTTGGCCTCAGCGATTAGATTATCGGCGGTAGGCGCCCCCATCGGTGACACTGTGCTGGGTGCTCGTCGCTGCCGCGCGTCCGACACATACAATTTTTAAGAAATTTGAGATGTTTTGTTAGTTTTTTAAGCTAAATGTAAATGCTCGTAATTTATGTTTAGTCTCGGGCGAAAGTGCAATAGATGGACTCGTATTTAATCGAACTCACTCGTCCATCTATTGCTTACTTACCGCCTCTACTCTACGTTTGAACTTATTTAATTGGAATAAGGTCGAAAAGTGTAAACATATTTGTGCCGTCAACTGTACTATTTTTTTATTTCCTCGAGGTCATCGTGAAAAGCACTGTTACGCCAAAAGTGACATTTTCCAACTACATTTCCTTGCCAAGGGTGACGTAAAATTGTGGACACGCCACGGGCGGTAATTAGTAAAGCCACAGATCGCATGTTTATGGCACCTGCGATCTGGCCGATTCCTAATTATTCCACCCTAGGTGTCTAATATACTATTCGAGGTATCGGCGGAAAGTGCAATAGACAGGCTCGTCCATCCGCTTACTTACCGACTTTTACAACAA
This sequence comes from Eudemis profundana, assembly GCA_947034925.1. Lineage (NCBI taxonomy): Eukaryota > Metazoa > Arthropoda > Insecta > Lepidoptera > Tortricidae > Eudemis > Eudemis profundana. The sequence goes on along the minus strand of OX344805.1, from coordinate 17,501,765 downwards.
TGTAGTATGGATTAGATCGAGTTACCTCAGCATTGAATATCTTGTACTCGTGTAGGATCATCTGCACCATCTTCTCGTCCACTTTAGTGAGCTGACACGTCGAGTTGAACGAGAGACCGCCGCCCTTCTTTTGCTGTAAACATACAATACAACATTACTTTGATATTAAATGAAGTCGAAGAGGGAGCATGGGCTAGAAGGCATAATAAACTTACACTTACTTATAAAGTGTTTGCATAGTTATATGTAAGTTTGTGAACAATAATCCTGCCACCATAACGCAAAAGGGCACATCTAACATTTTTTTTCGACACTGAGTTCTATACATATTCGGAATCAGTAAATTTCACTGGTTCCGAATATGTATGCAACTGTGTCGAAAAAAAATGTTAGTTGTGCCCTTTTGCGTTATGGCGGCAGAATCAAAGTCAGATAAAAATATTAATTGCAATGGATGAATTTCGTACCGACTAACGCTCAGTGTGGTATAGATTGGAGCGCCGCGCCAGCGCGCCACCGCCGCTGCAAGTTCATGTGGCGCGCCGCCGCCGAGGTAAAGACGCAGCGCGCCACCGCAACAAATTGCAGCTTGCTTTCTGGCTCGCACCCATAGCCCGTCCGCATTTGCTCGCTCAGTCGAGTCTATTTAGTCGAGTGACCGTATGTTCGTTTACATCGACAACTATTGGTGTACTACGCAAGTTCGCATAACAACAACTATGAAAAATCCCCCACGACACACAACCGTAACTTTAGGTGTGAAATTTAAAAAAATAACAATTACGGTTGTGTATGTCCTCCGTTCGTTTATTAGAATAAAATACAGCTTAATTTGGCATCATAATATGGTTCTCCTAATTTTTTCTTACAAATCGGCCATTAATAAAAATATAAAATCCAAAGCCACGCCGCTGCCTCCGTGAAATTGGCCGTCGGCGCTCATATCTAGTGTGGTAACAGCCTTAGAGGGGGATTACTCATGTTTCTTCCGAATCCCAATCACCAGGTCTGCTGTATCCACCATAACTGACAACGGAACAGCAGCGTACCACTACAGGATACATACCTTGAAGTAAATGTTGGGTTTGCACTTGTTAAGCCGGATGCCGACGCTCTCGAGCTCCTTCTCGAGCAGCTGGCGGTGCACATAGGGCTTTGTCGCATCCAACATCATCAGAACCAGGTCCGCAGTGCGGGCCACTGCTATCACCTAATAACGAAACAGTACAATGCAAAATGAAAACACTTTATTGCGATCAAAGATGTATAACCGAGTCATTTTCAAAAAAATTGTACACAATTAAGGGATTTAATTAAAACAAAGCTTAATTTATTCCCCTGTGTTACGAAAGTTACCCATATAGTTTGTATGCCTAACTTTCGTAAAAGAGAGGAAGTGATCGTGATTTTGTTTTTAGTAGGCCCGGCCCTTAACTATGTACAATTTTTTTGAAAATGACTCAACTATGTAAAACTATGTGATGAGAAAATAAAACATGGCATGTTTCAATTGTGCAGTATTTGCATAAGCTAAAATTTTAGGAAATACTTGTGAATGTAAATATGTGTAACTGTTTAAGTACAGAGTTTCCACAATGTTATAATTGGAAGTAGTTTCGCGAAAAGGATCCAACCCACAAAACAATTGAAAATGGAGTTACGTATGCCAGAGTGTTCTATGAAGCCTGCTGAAATATGTTGACATGACATTAAAAACAACATGGATTACTAACCCACATGTACGGTGGATTAATATACAGGGTGATTTGAAATTCGATGTATTCCTTGAAAGGGGTTATTCTATAGCTTATTTGCAATGATTTAAGTCCAATCAACCAGGGGTCAAAACTCAAAGGTTATCAAGTTATTTGAGTTTTAACTTTTTTTTTAAAGATCTAAACCTGTTAATTGTGAAAAAACTACTTAAATTAGGAATGAAAAAATCCAACATCTAATAGTCAATAAACGGCTGATTAAGTAAAATCCAAAAGACAACCAAAACCTTTTTAAAAAATTTTACGAATAAAAGGATTTGAAGTCAAAAGTTTTTAGATTTTGTTCAAAATTTTGTAATTCTTCGAGTCATTACTTAAAAAACATTATGACACTTCGCATACAAATTACAAAACTTAAACTGTTTCATAATAAATAATAAACAAAATCACAATTAGCAGTTTTAGATCGAAAGGCGGCTTTAAAAAAAAGTTAAAACTCAAATAACTTGATAACCATTGAGTTTTGACCCCTGGTTGATTGGACTTAAATCATTGCAAATAAGCTATAGAATAACCCCTTTCAAGGAATACGTCGAATTTCCAATTACCCTGTATATAATTAATCAAGTGTAACTCATGGTGGATTGGATCCTTTTAGCTCAACTAGGTCCAATTCCAACTTTTGGAAAATTAATTTTCCTTCTATATGGCTATGCTTATAGCAATCATGTGGCGCCCCATGAAAGGTGAAGGAAAACACATAACCCGTTTTTATTACAAAATTTGGAAATAAAGGGCTCTTTATGCTGACCAGGGACATCATCCAGGTGTTACATCCAATGAGTGTTTTGTTCACTTGCATCAATGAGAGTAGGCCTCTCCCCAGCAGTGGGATGTATATAGGCTGATGAGTGTTTTATAATGCTTAAAAAATAGATAGATAATGGATGAGTTGGTACCTGTCTCCCTCTGCCTTTGCCCTGCGCCGCACCCTCAATGATTCCAGGCAAGTCAAGCAGCTGTATGTTGGCACCACGGTACTCGATCACTCCAGGGATGCAAGTCAGTGTTGTAAACTCATAACTGGCAGCTTCAGAGTGTGTGTGGGTCAACGTTGACAGTAATGTTGACTGGAATAATTGTGTTTGTATAGTTAGTTAACACTTTCAGGCAAGCACCAATCAATTAAGTGTTGTTAAGCCTAGATTTTCGACGTCTATAGACATTGCTCGCGCCAAAGTGTTAAAATATTCTGCTTCATATACTTGGCGCAATCTTGATACAATAAAAAATAGTTTAGTGTAACAAATATTTATAAACATTGTAAATGTTGCCAAAAACCAAGCAAGTAAATCAAACCAACTGGAATTCTAAGTATTACAATAGCTTTTAAATGACCTTCAGACCTGCTATGCTCCTTAGTTAGATTTCAAGCCTGTAAAAACTCAAACTATTTATTTAATTAGCACACTACAGCTGATTCACTTACCTTGCCAACAGATGGAAACCCAATTAGAGCTACCCTCGCGTCACCCGACTTCAGTACGTCGAAGCCCTCGCCCTTATCGCCACCCTTCTTCGACGGTTCCAGCAGTTGCGACCGGTACTTCGCGAGCTTTGCCTTTAGCAGCCCCAAATGGTACTCCGTAGCTGGTAAAACGCAAACGAATGAGTACAACTATTTCAAAAATGAGGCCGGAATATTCTAAATACACGCTTCTTACCTTTATTTTTCTGAGTCCTTGCTATTTCCTTCTCAATCTCAGATATTTTCTCCAAGATACCCATGTTTGTAAGACACTAGCGGAAGCTTATAATTACTAAAAAAACTTTACCCTAAGAAGCTAATGATGACAGTAATTTAATATTATGCTATACTCTGGACATTTCGTGGATAAATTAATAACGATTTAGAAATAAATATTTTGTTGCCGAGCATACGTAAAGTTGTTTTAGGTTATGTTATAGATAATCTACGTCAGTTGACGTTTGACATTGACAGTTAGATTTCAGCTCAACATGGGAACGCTATATATATATATTTGCTATTTAAAGCTTTCCATTAACAAGAATCATGATTTTTATGATTGCATAAAATTAAATATTTAATTTAATAATGTACTCATAGCTTTTGTATTTTTAAAAGAGCATGTTATCTGAAAAAATTTAATTAGAGCTCGTTTTTTGCAGGGAAGCTATAAAAAAGTACAGATGTAGTGAATAATCCTTTCCTATCGGCAAAACTCGGAACAACGATAACACCCGAATGGTGCCGATGTGTCTATGAATTACTGTATTATTAAATTACGTGTAGGTATCAAATAAATCGCATACTTTATTTATCAATGTCAAATGTCAAACTGCCCGTTTGACGTATATTACACTGAGATGTTAAAACCACCACGATTCTATCATATAAAGAATTCGTTAGGTAAACAAAAATATAACTAGAGTCACACTAATGTGTCCGTCAAGATAGCGTACACCGTAAAGATATTCAGAATCTGATGCAGCCAATAAATAGTACCCAAATAGTACCGACAAAATACCTAGGTGACCTAGGTGTTTTTGGAAACGCTTTATATCTCAAAAAATAGTACCCAAATAGTACCCTAGGGCCCTAAAATTTTATTTCTCTAGCTATCGTAGAAGCCGAGATATAGTGAGCTCTTTCTATAAGAAATTCCTGGGTACGCCAGCTTGACGGTGTGAAATTTTGTACACCGTTAAGTTATGGAATATCTCGGCTTCTACGATAGCTAGAGAAATAAATTTAGGGCCCTAGGGTACTATTTTTTGACATATAAATCGTTTCCAAAAACAAAGCCGTTCCAGAGATACAAACGGTGTACGCCAGCTTGACGCCCGGTAGCGTACACCGTGAACAGGCCTTATATTTCGAAAAGTTTAAGGGTACTATTTTTTTCACCTAGGTATTTCGTCGGTACTATTTGGGTACTATTTATTGGCTGCATCAGATTCTGAATATCTTTACAGTGTACGCTAGCTTGACGGACACACACTAATTGGCGTATAACGTTGTAGTCAAAATCGTCAAGACCTAGACAAAATAATTTATTTGGTCTACCCAACTTTGCCGACTTCGGACTATTGGAGGTAGATTGATTTATGTATTCTTTTTGCAATATTTTATTTACTGTTCGTTGAGAAATTCCACTGGCCTCCGAAACTCGTTTTTGGACTTTACAAAAGTAAGCAGTATAGTTGGTATGTTTGAATTTATCATTTTCAGTTAGGAAATATAAATAAATATTGAAAATAACTTCGCAGGCTTGCCGATCTAAACGTTTCCCTTTTCTTAGTGCTTTCGGCATGTCTGTTATAAATTGTTAATGTGGATCGAATAAAATCAATGTTTATTATTTACAAAAATGACAGACAAGAGTGACATGTAAAAAGTCTATCAAAATATAGGTGGCCTGCATTAATACACGAGTCCATGAAGTTTATCACAAAATCTAACATAAATATCAACAAAATATTTCTGTGGTATTAACTACTCTATATAGATACTTCCTCTTGCAATGCGACCGTTTCCTACGTTGTCTCGATGGGTACTGAGTGCGAGTGAAGTAGTAAGACAAAAACGAACATTTCCGGGAAAATACGAAAGGAAAGGATTATTCACTACATCTGTATTAACTAAGATATATAAATAAAATCGAATCCGATGCCATCTAGTTTTCTACGGGTTTAAAGATTTGATAAAATAAATCAAGTAATAACACAATTAATTAACACCGGAAATTTTTTGTCCATGATATGGATAACACTAAAGTCATGTTTAATTTAGTCTTAAATTACTTGTTATTGTATTTGTCAATCAGGGTGGTTCCTGTATCAACAGTCAAAACTACAAAATCCTTGTATGAAATGGCCGATGATTATGAAGATGATAAGAATTCTGTAATCGCAATTCCTGACAAAGGTTAAAATTATTAGTTTTCAAAACACAGTGCTAACTCGCCTATATTTCCATATCGAGCGCAGTGCCAACTCGTCCACATTCCCATTTCGACCACAGTGACAACGACGCAACATTCTTCATACAGCAAAGAAAGCTTTAATTAGCGAACTAATCGTAATACGCAAATCGTGATCACCTAAATTCCTTAGGCTCGGGTATATTTGGCTATTTCATAGCCGTCTGATAAATGCGGACGAGTTGGGACTGTGGATCAAACAACAAATAGCACTGTAAACCGTATAAGAATATGGACTTTAGCGTTAGCATTAGCACTGTGGACCGTATAAGAGTGTAGACAAAATAGAATATTAACTATATAAGAATGCGGACGAGTTGGCATTGTCGATGATTTAAAACAGAGACAAAATAGGATTGTGAACGAAGTCGACCTGAGCCAAAGCAAATGATAACCGTCTTTATGTTTGTAAGGAAAACCGATCGACTCCCTCAAATCCAACCCAAAAACAAACTTAGATTAATTCAAGATTGTGGTGCGAGAGATCGAACAACCATCTCCGCCATTATCGAACCAAATCGTACATTCATCATCATTCCCGAGAGACGAACAGCTTTAGAAAAAATAGTTGAACCTTCTCCATTACCCAAACTTAGGGCTGCCATCTCCAAAATTTGACACCTAGGACAAAAAGCGTAAATCCCCGGATTTAGGAGCTTAAAACCCGGACATCTCAACAGCAACGCAGTTTTTTTTTTTCGCTTCCGGGGGAGGGGGGGTGCATTAGCTCTCACGAGCCGCAGCAAGTAAACCCGGACTACAAATGAAACGTTCCCCGGACGTTCCCCGGACGCTCTCCAAACTAGGACAAATCCGGGGAAACCCGGACGGATGGCAGCCCTACCCAAACTTAACATCGTAAATATTGTTATAGATGATGACTATGAGTACGATGACTTCTATATCGAAACTGATGTAGAATTCAAACAAGGGTCGTCGATGGATATATTATTCTATGGTCCTCCTGAATCATTCATGCGAATGGACGCTGAAACAATTCTGCATATTTTTAGTAATATCAGAAAAAAACGTTCTATCCCAATTAATAAAGTATTGCAAGCTTGGGATATTATTACGGGTAAAATCAAATATATTACAGTTCAGTAAGAAAACTGCATTGTTAATTTTTCATGTAATTACTACTTTTCTTTTGCTTTAATCCTCAAATTAATTCCACGCCTTTGTAGACGGAAAGACTGCTGCCTTTCTACAAGGACGAGAATATTTAGCATTAGGACCATTGTTAAACCATGTTCCTGAAGAAGATTTATATTACACTAATATGGGGGATCAAGACGTCCGTAAATATTTTTCTCAATACAGTGAAGGCCTGCAATTTCGTAAGGTATGAATTTTACATACACTTTGTTAAATAATTATTGTGGATTTGTGAACAAAGCAAAGCCTTTACCACGTCATAGACCAGCCATTGTCAATGGGAATATTATGGCCACTTACTCTTCTCCAAATTTACTAAGATTTTAAAAAGCAAAGCATCATAGAATTAATGAATAACGTAAAAGTTGAATTCTTTATATTTCAGTTTGGCATATTAGTAGCAGCTTACAGGCGTTATTATGGAAATTCCTGGTATTCGAATGCATCCAAGATAAACCAGCTAGGCTATATGATATGCGGATTTCCCCCAAGTGAGCTCAAGAAAATCAGCTCTGAAGTTATGAAGGAAATTAAAAATGACGTCCTGGGTAAATTAAAAAGATGTAATGACGAACAAGTTCAGGTGAAATGTTGTAAAATTTAATCGGTTCTAGTTTATTTCAGTGTGTTTTTGAGTTAAAAAATTACACCTGTTTCTTTCGCATGTTGCAGACTTTGTATAATTTAGCAATTCAGCCCGATGTTTTTGGAGAACCGTACAGATGGACGTCTCATGAAATCGCTCGACTTGGCACATTACTCAAATGTTAATAAACAAGGATATGTATAGTTTAATGTTAAAAGTTAGAGACACTAACACACCGTGTCATATACCCTAATCGTGCATAACATGGCTTAAATGCAAAACATTTTTAGAGCTAAGCCAAAACAATAAATAAGTTATTTTCTTAGAATAAAAAACCAAATATATACAATATATTTGTTGAATGTCCAACAGTTACTAATAAAACGAACGTGTTGTATGGGCAATAAACGAAAACCTAAACTATTATTATTATTAGCATAGGCTAGAACATCTGTCATGTTTGCGTATACGAGTGTTAAGTTTATACATATAAAACGGTCGCTATTTAATGCCATGAAACCAACGATATTGTATATCTATAATAGTTACTTTGTTTTTTATTACTAAGTAACTAGCATTTACCCACGGCTTCGCCCGCGTTGTCCCCGTTACTGTCCGATAGGAACTCTTTACCGGGATATAAAGTATCCTGTTAGTGAGACACAAAGGACTTTGGATACTTCTTTTAATCAACGTTCTCACTATTTTAATCAAAATACTTATTATAAACAAATCTCTATACAAATGACATTTATCTTTCTATTGTGGTGGCTTAGACTGGAATGAATGTCATGTCGTTCAAACGAACGACATACATTCTTACATTCAAATTGAATATGAATCATTCGATTCTAAGCGGCCAGGCACAGTTGATTGTCATCAAACCTTATTCCAATAACATATCCTGTTTCAATCCAGGATTTGGTCTACTTGCATGCCAAATTTCAGCTCAATCCATCTAGTTGTTACCCCGTTATTTAGTAACAAACATCCAAATATCCAAACAATCACACCCCCAAACATCTAAACCTCCAAACATCTTCACAAACTTTCATATTTATAATATTAATGTGATGAGAAGTGTGATTAATGATTTATTTTGAAAAATACAACGCTGCAAATTGAGTATGTGAGACTGTTTTGGGGAAATGCAAGATATCATACTTAGTATACAGTATACATCGTCACAGGGTGAAATTTTTGTGGTTACGGCGATAGCGCACTGCGCGGGAGACGGCAACGGTCCCCTCCCCGGTCCCACGTTTAGTCGCCGAAACAAACTTACGCGTCGATGCGCGTAATCCTTACGTTACTAATTATTTTTTCGGACAGCACATTTTATAATGAAAATTTTACCTACATTTTTTCTTCAGAAATGGCATCTTTTATTGATACCTAGTGCCTGGGAAAAATTTTGGGCGGTTAATAAAATTTCACCCTGTATTTTTGTAACTGTAATTATATAAATTACGGTCTTCGGGTATTTAATAAATCAATAATAACTAGCTAATAAATTTGTATGCACCGATATTTACCGAGTTTTATATTTTTAGGCATTCCCGCGGATGAGTTAAGCTCTATACAATTAGAAGCTATGCCAGCTATATCAGAAGACGTTATCAAACAATTTAGCCAACAAAAATTGTCATATTTTACACAGCAGCAGATAATGAAGATGCGACCATCAACACGGAGAGTTTATATTCTAAGGATACAGTTAAAATCTAGTTTGGATGTGAACGAACTACCAAAACGTGACGCAGTTCACGTGGTTCCTATACCTTCAGTAATTATTGTAGCAAGTTTTGTGTATATGGGTATATTAAAATGAATTTATTTTAATAATAATGAATTTATTGACTACTTTAGATAAACACTTCATAACTTAAATATCACTGGCAGTGATATACAAAACATTACGCTTCTTTTTTTGAGCAGTCATATAATTACTTACATACATACAACCAGACATACAGGTCAAACGCATAACCCACCTTTTGGGCTTCGCCGCCGGGTAAAAAGAGTGCTCGTGGCTTGCTACCATGAGTAGGGCTTATGCCACCTATTTTCCATTTTGCCCTTTTACCAATACTCCTAGATAGATCCCAAAATAACTTAGTGTCAAAATACCTAACTCACAGAATACCTATTTTTTTTTCTCATAACACCATATTCCTTATATGGCTGAATTTTAAAATGCCTTAGTTTCATAATGGACACAATTAGCACCAACTTCATCGCAGAATACCAAGAGTTCAAAACAACCAGGTGCCAGAATCAGAATACGTAAATTTCAAAAAGGCTAGTTAACCTTCATGTACATGTATAAATACTTATCTTTAGAGACCGGATTTCAAGTAGCGATCTCAATATTAATATGGATATGACTAGTGCAATTTGTTAAATACATGTCATGTTGGTTATATAAGGTCTTACTTAATTTTTACTGTGCATTGCGCAGAAAAAATATTAAAGAAGAAGAACTTAAAAAATAAACTATTTCAAAAATTAACAAACGATGTTTTTATTTATTATCACCATAATTTTTGCCCAATATTTACAAAAGCTTCCAAAAAGGTTTTTACTTTTTTGTTCCGATAAGTTACATTATTTTTGTGTGTAGAAAAAATAATAAATTATACCAGTCATATCCATATTCATATTGAGATCGCTACTTCAAATCCGGTCTCTACTATCTTCTTTAGTGCTGGCCACTTATATTGAAGTGCCAATTTAATAAGGATTACGTATAAAGATTATGTATAGATTATGATTATTATTAGATTAGATAGAAATTAGACAAATAAAATTCAACAAACTATTACTACATAAAGCTTTATAGATTGCAAAAAAGATTTAGGCATTATGAAACTGTGACATTTTGCCGTTCTGGAGTTTTTAGTTTCAGTTATTTTGAAATTTTGTCGTATTTTGATTTGGTATTTGCACACAACATTTTCAGTCTTTTTCACGGTATTCCCTTGACTTGTCTAAAAATTTTTTGTCTAATTTCAGTTTGTCTAACAACTTTTACTATAATGAATTTTTTGTCTAAAGTCAATATGTATAAATTCATTTTTCATAATTATTGTTTTGTCGAAACTCGTTTTACCTAAATTATCATTTGCATAACTCTTGTTTTGTCGAATATTATTTTATCTAAAACTCACTTTGTCGATTCTTATTTTAACTAATAATTATATAGCCGAATATCATTTTAACTAAATTTTTTTTGTCTAAAAACTCAATACAAAGGTTACATTAAGCAAAAAGTAGGTTAGGTTAGGTTAGAACTGCGTCCCCCAACAAAAACAAACTGCTGTCAGAAAAGTAGGTTAGGTTAGGTTTGAACTGCGTCCCCCAACAAAAACGAACTGCTGTCAGAAAAGTAGGTTAGGTAAGGTTTGAACTGCGTCTAATACTAATAATATTATACAAAACCATAAATAATATTTTTACAGCAGCCCATAAAGCCACTCTGCTTGGGTAAATTATTAGGGCGTAGAACGAAAAGGGGGGACGGGGGGGCGGAGCCCCCCACAAGGGGGGCTCGGGGGGCGAAGCCCCCCGCATTAAAAAAAACTCAAACCATAAGTTCAATTAGGTTAGGTTAGGTTAGGTTAGGGTTCGAACTGCGTCCCCCAACAAAACCGAACTGCTGTCAGAAAAGTAGGTTAGGTTAGGTTTGAACTGCGTCTAATACTAATAATATTATACAAAACCATAAATAATATTTTTACAGCAGCCCATAAAGCCACTCTGCTTGGGTAAATTATTAGGGCGTAGAACGAAAAGGGGGGACGGGGGGGCGGAGCCCCCCACAAGGGGGGCTCGGGGGGCGAAGCCCCCCGCATTAAAAAAAACTCAAACCATAAGTTCAATTAGGTTAGGTTAGGTTAGGTTAGGGTTCGAACTGCGTCCCCCAACAAAACCGAACTGCTGTCAGAAAAGTAGGTTAGGTTAGGTTTGAACTGCGTCCCCTAACAAAACCGAACTGCTGTCAGAAAAGTAGGTTAGGTTAGGTTTGAACTGCGTCCCCCAACAAAAACGAATTGCGGTCAGAAAAGTAGGTTAGGTTAGGTTAAATGAAACATTATACGAAATAAGTATAGAACAAACAAAATTATGCAAAATGTATGTTAGACAAAAAATAATTATGTTAAACAAACATTATATAAATGTAGATTATACTAACTAAAAATTAGACAAAACAATATTAGACGAAATAAATTTAGGTAAAATAAGGATTATACAAAACGAGTTTCACTCAAATAAAAATTAGGCAAAATGAATAATTATGCAAAACAATATTAGTCAAAATGAAATTAGGCAAAACGAAAATAGGCAAAAAGTTGTTAGGCAAAACAACGTACAACCCTTTTTCACTGGCCAGTCGACCGAGCAAGCGAAACGAGTGACGTCTGTTAGTTGTCTTGTGTGTTTATTTAATTTTGTCCGACGACAAAACAGTACCTGTGTTATCGGAGTCACGAGGTCACTGTTCGCTGTGAAATACTAGTATAGCAAAAATACCCATGAGTCCCATGACTTCGTCCGTGAAAGACACAAATTAATAATCCCCTTTTTGTTCCACCTTAATCGAATAAAAGTTGAAATCAGTTCATCCACTTTGGAGTGACGTAGTTACAAAGACAGCAAAAAAATCGAGGCTTCTAAATAACTTAACCCAAGTTCATGCTGTATATTGTATAAGTGCTTATAGACAGAGCCATTACAGTCTGTGCGGAAAGAGAATAGGCGTGGCGAAAAACGGAACTAACCCAAGCAGTATGGCATTTTTTTTTGCAAATACGGAAGAAAAGCATTACAGCGCTCCCAAATCTAAATCCTATTCTCTTTCCGCACAGACTTTACTTCCAGTTTGACCGCTATAAGGTTTATATAAGCTCTTATACAGGTAGAGTGCTATTTGGAAATTCAGCCATTTTCATCACATTACAGATAAATAAGATATTGAAAAAATACGCAATGAATGGGCAGCTTTAGAAAAGCTGCGTATATACGTACGTTTAATTTATAAATATGCGTATTGCACTAAAATTTTGATTCAACTATTTAAACTGAGTCAAACATGTCTAAAGTAATATATATTACAGACGGCTTCAAAAACTATAAACCTAATTTGCACAAATAAGAATCGTGTAAATGCGACTTAATTTGACACACAAAAATTTAACGACCATTTCCAATTTCAAATATTTTAAAATTTTACTAGGCACCAATTTGTGTTTCCTATGTATTTGCTTAATATTTATAAAATTGATCAATTTAGTTTATACAAATGGAGTTTTTATAAATTAAACATTAAATTATTATTTTGTATTTATTTCTATGTGTTTTCTGTTAAACAATCATATCTTACTTAATAAGTCAATCAACTGATGCTATTTCGAAAAGTTTTCAAGGCCGTGTCCACCATTTTGGTGAATTTCGCCATTTTCTTTCTTGTCAAAAATACTAGAAATCGTTTCTTTTTTACCTACGCGGGTTACGCGTTGGCGCTGGGCTCCTTAGTAAATATTTTCGAAAGTATTATTTAAGATTAAATAATTTATATTGGCTAATATGCCTCCTGTTAAGCATTATTCATATAGTGAAGTAAATCAACATGAATTATCATCGAGATTATTATCTCTAACAGAAAATAATACATCTTATACACTTACGCAAATTAATGGGCAGAGGATCTACAGAAAGGCCCCTCACGCCTGGACGGGGCCAGAACCTTCTAGAAACTGTGAGGTATGACGTTCACAAACTTATTCCATCATTTAATCCCAAGTTTGAATTCAGGCGCCGCGATGGCGCCAGGTTGTCGTGCATGTGCAGATTCCAAGAACGATTGGCTTTTCTCCGAATCACCTGATTGATGATTATCGTATCTTAGGCATACTAGTTTAATTATGGTGGTATGTATGTATATATTTACGTTATGTACAATATTCAATCCTATTCTATTTATTTGTCGGTATGGGACGCAGAATAATTTCCCGCTATTTTATATCATATGTTATGTTACCTATAGTTATTTATTATTTCCTGTTTTGTAATAAATAGGTAAATAATCAACATCAAAATAAAAATCGGCCCTTTTAGATCATACTAGGTACCTATGTAAAGGAGTCAGGGCTTGTCAATTAATTACGTGAGGCTCGAAGCAGAGATCGGACATTTGAAAAATAATGAAAAGTAAATCACGAATTAGGTACGAGCTTTCAGTACTTTTTTGTTATCGGGTCAGCCTAAAATAACATCTCACTAAAACATCAAGGAAGAAAACCCTACGTGATTACTGACGTGTACGCGCCGCGCACTAACGAATAACTAACAATTCTGTAAATTTTACTTCATATTCTACAGTCTTACTCCTTATATTCGTGAAAGTACAGTCACCACACGGGAATGTTGAGCCACTTGTCACTTTTCTTATTTAGCCATGCTATGCAACTCGGGGTCCGCCCGCCCGCACTCGTTCGTTTTTTTTTGTGCTTGAACAGGTGCTAGCTCTAGGAGCTGTCGCAACTATCGAACTTCGTGGCTGTAGGCTGCCTCAGCAAAACCTCAGCACCACGCACTCTTTCGAGGAATCGTCGGGAAAACTCTGCAATAACTACTTTTACAAAACTCTCTGATTACCAATGATGCTACTGATACTCAAGGACCGATCACGATTTTTTTGGCAGCTGACGTTGCTTCGGTTGCCTTATAATATAACAACCGTTATTCACCCGTCAAATTATTTTTGACAGCCGATAAAATAGAAATGCCGAATTACAAAGAAAAAAATTACATTTTTTTATTATACGAATATACACGAATCATAATTCATTATCAGTCGTGTGCCCCAAGTACGCCCGTTAACGTTACACGGCAAAATTAAGAATAGTGACAAGTGGCTCAACATTCCCGTGTGGTGACTGTACACAATAGGGATGTAACGATACATAGTTTTGCCGATACGATACCGATACTGATATATTGTAGTAAATATCGGCGATACCGATACCGATATCTTAGCTAAATAATGAAGTATGAACTTCAGATATTTGTATGTCCTTATTATACCTAAAACTTGGCTATATTTAACAGAGAGTCAACCTTGAAAGTGTAAAGTAAAAATATTAGAAAAATATAGATTGTCAACTCAAAATTCAAATTTATTTTTTAAAAAGAACCAAAGATTTAATTAACATAGTAATTGTCATTGCACAAGGTAATAGACCAATACATAAAATAAATCAGTAATTAAAATAACTTTTTGCAGATTTTTTTTCATACAGCAAATTCTTTTCGCGTTCTTCAAATATCGGTTGTATATTATCGGCGATACCGATATATCGGTATCGTTACATCCCTAGTACACAATCAAGCATGATATGAATCTAGAGCACTGACTTTTAGATTTCTGACAAGTGTGCATGAAAATATACTAAATTTAAGCCTTGTCTAGAAAGGGCAAATTTATTGAGGAACTTCCTGAACTGAATCTTTTCCATACATTTCGCGGTAGGTATTCAGTTCGCGACGACTTAGGGCGTAAGCGTTTCAAGGAATACCTATAATAGGTACGGCCTTTGTGGATATGCGCGATTTGGGGCTCGAAGATTGACTTTATAGGGGGCCATCTATACATAACGTGATAAGATTTTTCGTATTTATTCCCTTTCGTTCGTAAAGTTTACGCACACAAGCAAAGCAATGTCTCATACACCCCTTAGCAGGTAATGTCCCATTTAAGCGGTCGAGCCTATTTGCGTCTGAGTAATCTATTGAAAACGATTGTATAATGGCGGGCAGGTGTTTATCGGGCGCATCCCGCACGATTGCTTCGAGGACACGCTGGTGCCGCTGTTCCGGCAGGCCGGCGAGCTCTTCGAGTTCCGGCTCATGATCAACTTCTCCGGCTGGAACCGCGGGTATGTCGCGTCGGGTGCATCCGCCCGACTGCTGCGAGGAGAGGCTGCTGGTGCCGCTGTTCCGGCAGGCCGGTGAGCTGTTCGAGTTCCGGCTCATGATCAACTTCTCCGGCTGGAACCGCGGGTATGTCGCGTCGGGTGCATCCGCCCGACTGCTGCGAGGAGAGGCTGCTGGTGCCGCTGTTCCGGCAGCCCGGTGAGCTGTTCGAGTTCCGGCTCATGATCAACTTCTCCGGCTGGAACCGCGGGTATGTCGCGTCGGGTGGTGTCGGGTGCATCCGCCCGACTGCTGCGAGGACACGCTGGTGCCGCTGTTCCGGAAGGCCGTTGAGCTGTTCGAGTTCCGGCTCATGATCAACTTCTCCGGCTGGAACAGCGGGTATGTCGCGTCGGGTGGCATTGGGTGCATCCGCCCGACTGCTGCGAGGAGAGGCTGCTGGTGCCACTGTTCAGGCAGGCTGACGAACTGTTCTCATGTTCAACTTGTCTGGCTGGAATCACGGGTATGTCGTTTAGGGTGGCATCGGGCGCATTCGCTGGATTGCTGTGAGGATAAGCCGCAGACGCTACGCGCAATCAGCACATTTTAAAATAGAAAACTGGTACGACCACCTGGGCAAACGTAACTTGGCGCGACATAGCTTGTCACACGATACATTACATCATCATCTATTTCTCGTGGACTGTACCGAAAGCGGTAAGTAATATTTGTCGTGCGTCAAGGAGTCACTTGACGCAGTTATCACAGGATAATAGCAGTACTTTTTTCTTCCTATAAAAGGTACATCGCGCGGCTTGTAGAGGTATTGTGTGCGCGCCGTGAACGAACTCACTACAAGCAAAGTTTTCCGAATGCGTAAGAAATTAAGAATGCTCCAGTACGGATCGCACTACTTGTGCCTCGACTATGAACATGTATCGCGCGCTTCTAAGCGGGCTCCTACTTGTCTGTCTTTACACTTTGCAGTTGTGCTAGAGGTACCCTCTAAGTACGATACGATGTCTATAATTAGTATATATAGATACACAGGCTGCCTGAAAACTGTCCTCTTAAGTTTAGCTTTTGTTGTGTTAACGCAGGTACGCATTCGCCATGTATACGACCGACGCGGAGGCGAGCAACGCTATACGGATGTTTAACAACTACATGATTAGGCCCTCTTGGCAGCTTGGTAAGAGTAAATAATTTTGTACACATTTATATTGTTGATATTGTATGCTAATTAAAATAATCACGAGTCGCGGCTTTCGGATATTTTGTTTGTTTATGATGTTATGTAGCTATTGTTGCGGTCTTTTTGATATGTAATGTGCAGAAATTTTGCTACCTATATTTTTTGTACGTCTCTTCCACAAGAGATATCACGCTCTGGTTCCGTCCGCAGTCGATAGACAATCGGTTTCGTAGTCTCGTGTTGTGGTCTTTGAGTATTCGACCGGTATCACAAGGCCTTATTCGTGCGCAGGAGTGTGCCCGTCGATCAACAACTGCCGCATCTTCATCTCGCGCATCCCGGCGGCGCTGTCGTCGGCGGAGATCGTGCGGCTGCTGTACGAGCTGACGGACGAGGTGGTGGAGGTGCGCGTGCGCCGCTCCGTGGCCGCCAGCGCCGCCATCGTCGAGTACAAGTCGCACCGCGGCGCCGCCATGGCGCGCAAGGTATGCTCATAGTATATTGATATCGCCGCCAACTAGCTTAATTAGTTATTTGGTTAGCTGCCTAGCCTTTTCATTAAACACAATCCTTATTTTAGGTTAGGTTTGTTAGTCAGCTTCTATCCTTATATCTCAGAGCAGAAATAGAAGCCCCGCGCGGGGCTTCGTCGACCTGCTGGCGGGTCATAGTTTAGTGAAAATGCTAGGCAGTTAACCAAATGGCTAACTAAACCAATTGGTTGCGACATAACTAGAATCGATTTGCCTAAATAAAATCTGCCATAGTCTAGCATGTATTCTATGATCATATTACGCAATCGCCCCAGGTCTAGGCATTAACTGATGATGAGTAATATTTCCACGTCGTAAACTCTGAGTGTACTTTTATTATCAAATGGAAACGTGAATGAGCATTTATATTGATTTATATAAGGCGCTGGTGGCAGCCGCCGCCGCCGCTTGGGGCTGCGGGGCGCGCCCCGCCGTCGACTGGTCCCTGCCGCAGTCGCCGCAGCTGCTCAAGCAATACCGTGAGGTGAGTCTGTTCAAATCGGACAAGGCGATTCCTTGAATCTTTTGATTCTCGTAAAAATAATGTCTTGTCAGTCTTATTAAAAGTTAAGACGTTCTTGCTCCAGTGGTATGTACGGGTACATACGACACGCACTAAAAAATCTCCGTAAGTCCATGTTAAATTTACTTACCTACTATGTTAGATAAAGGCACAGACGTTCTATACGCTCCTGGCGCATTGCCCGTACTTGTACCTTTACAATAACCATCACGCACTACCAGGCGATGGTCTATATTCGCAACCACAGCCTGGTAAACTCGCCACGCGGCAGCATTAAAAATGACAAACCTAAGATTTTGCTAGAGTGAAATGAGCGAGGGGTCGATTAGTGATACATATCGGTGTTCTATGTATGTAGATGTGTATGTTAGTTTGTTCGACGATAGCTTGAGTGGTATCGTGGTACAGGTATCGTTTATACAACTTTCCTCAAATTTCCGAAGGAAGAAAGATTGAGGTGTATTAGTCTAGGGGAAATAATAATCTAAAATAAATGTATGATTGACACGATTCAATAGGAGGGTTTTGTGTCGAGACTATTGAAGTGTTAAATCTAGTAAGGTCATCCATGAATCTGGTCAGGTGGGTCGCTGGACGCCGGAGCGCGGCGTGGAGCTGACGCGCGTGGCGGAGAGCGGGTCGCAGTCGCCGCCCATCGCGCCGTCCTACACGCTGGAGCCGTGGTCGCAGGCGCGCCGGCTGCGCATGATACACGAGGCAACGCGCCCGCGCCAGCCCGCCCCCGAGTGAGTGCCTTGTCCATTGTTGCTATAGAGAATGTGCACGACGAAGGTGCTGCCAACTGTTGCCGCCAATCTGACAATAAGTCTTGTACCCTCACGCTGGGGCCACATTGACGGAAACGCCGTTAATTTATGGCGATGAAGGACGATTAACGTCAGTGTAGCTACGACTATATTTGAATTGACAGCTTGATTTGACAGTCTCTTTTGTCGTTTAGTGCTGCCTGTTGCACGTGCCCTATCATCATTCTGATAGGTGATTTTTTTATTGTACTCCGAATTCTTCAAGGTATTTGTTATTGTAATTTTTGGTTCAGCCTGGCTACCACGATTAGCTGTACTATATCACGACTTCGCTTATCGCGCGACGGAGCATGACAAAAACGTAACAATATTGGTACTGTATTAATGGAAAAGGATAGTAGTAGTTATCGTTAATACTACTAACGGTAGTTATAATCGGCACAAGTCAGTGATTCAATGAAGAAATAGTAAAACGGTTGGAAATGAACTCTAACAATTTGGTCAAATTAATTTTTGCTTAACTTGGTTATATACCGAATCCTTCGTAGTGTAGCCACTAGGGCATACTTTGCTAGGGCCGAGTCGGTTTTAGAAAGGGAAGTGATTAAAAATTACCAAGTTTAGACTACCTTGACCGGCTGGCCCACCTGGGCCCTGTTTCTCGAACGTTACAAGTTCACAAGTCTACAAGCTTACATTTTAAACTTAATTGTACAAGTGTATTCTTAATTCTGTTTCTCAAAGGAATGATTACTACAAGTGCTACAAGGCGGATGTATAGAGTTAGAAAATAGGTTTGTTTACTATGCAAAAGGGAGATGCAATGGCCATTATAAGTAAATGTTATCTTAATTTCATTGTCACTGATATGCGTCATAACCCTTTATAAAAACTACGATAACCGAAGCGTCAATAAATATTATTTAAATTTTACATTTCTTGTGCCAAAATGGCAAAATTGGACAACAAAATTGCGGTATTGACAAAAATCCGCGACGCCAAAAATATTTTATTTGGACAATTCTCTGATACACTGACAAAGGAGAAGAAAGTTCAAGAGTGGAAAAGCATTTGTGAATTTGGCAAAGCTTTGGGTATAATCGCGAAAGACAAAGATTTTTCTTATGCCCGAGACGTATTTTGGTCCAATATTAAACGGGCAACATTGGTAAGTGAATAAGCATTTAGTTATGAGTTCTATTCGTATTGACTATGTTTTAATGTCTGGGTTTTAGCTTCGTGCTGTCAGAGTATAGCAAAAGGGGCCCGATTTTAGGACTTAGAATTTTTTTCATTAAAATATATTTTTTGGCGTTTTTAGGCTTAGATTAGATTTATTCGTGTAGATTACGCTAAAATAAGCATGTTTTGTCAAATAAACTTTTTTTCCCGATCGATATTTACCGAGATACTGGGGTTCAAAGGTCCGAAAGTCCTAAAATCGGGCCCCTTTTGCTAACCCCAACAGTGCTTTCTGTCCTTATGTTTTAACTAGCTTATGCCCGCAACTTCGTCTGCCCGTCTTGTACGTACTTCCCATACAAACTTTCGCCCCTATTTAATTTTCCTTAGGAGATGAATTTCAAAAAATCCCTTCTTATCCCTTGCCTACGTTACATAACTGCTCACTCTAAAAAAATCTAGCTCCTAGCTTCAGTAGTTTCGGCTGTGCGTTGATGAGTGAGTCAGGACTTTGCCTTTTATAACAAAATCTGACTTTATGGCTCTAGGATTAGACAAACTGATTGATAGACAGACGTAGGTCACTACATTAATTTATAATACTAATTGAATTTCAGGCTAAAAAAGATAATGCAAGAAAAACAGGCACTGGGGGTGGAAAAAACAAAAAAATGACTCCACTTGATGATATTGTCTTGGAAATCATCGGTAAAGATTCACCAATTTTGGAAGGCTTAGGGATACGCGACACTATCCATCAAGTGGCAAGCACTTCCAGCCAAAATATTGAAACGAACAGTTCAGAAGTGGACCCCCCAGTAGCAGTACCTTGCGAAAATATTAGGCAAGTCAATGCTAATAAAAAGTGTAAGTACATGTGATGTTTTATTATTAGGTACAACATTCTGCTAATTTAAGTAGCAGCCATGATGTATATATTCACATTCTATTCACAGATAAACGGTTCGTCACCAATAAATCAAAGTCACACGAGGAACACGAAAATGTACTGGCTTTGAAAAGGAAGAAACTCGAATTACAGTTGGAGTTGATAGAGCTCAAGAATTATAAAACGAAATTAGAAATATATGAAATGGAAGAGCGTTTAAATGTTTCTCATTCTGAGTTTACTGATGTAATCGTGAGACAAAGAAATATAACACAAGAAGACTATTCTGATGTGTTGTTAATTACACAAGATAACGTGTCAGTAAACGAAGACGAGTCTACAACGAACTACGAGTAGTTAAAAATTAAACTGTCTGTGTCATATTGTTTTTCATGTTTTATTCCTCACCTAAAATAATGTATAAATAACAACTTAAAATGTAAGTAGTAATATACGCGATTTAATCCGTTTAAGTTGTTTTATTACTAAGAGTGATAATTGCGGAAACCGAAGATAATTTGTATTTTAGTAAACTTCTTAAAAACGGTTCAAGTGAAGAAAATATAACGGTTTATTTTTCCGGTACTTAATACGAATAATTGGTAATTATTACAGATTCTTCTGTTCAGTAACTTTGAAAATACTAGGGAGAGAATGGAATTTTTTATTTTTTGCCTTAAAAATCTGGAAATAATATATTATGTGTAGATAGCAAATAGCTAGTAAATCATAGTACATAGAAAGTAGCAAATTAAGGGATCCAACCGATTATCCGATAATTTGGAAGTGTTAAAAACCGCTAACCCGAGCCTATTGGACGGAAAAAAAATCTTATGCCTTTTTACTTTTTTTTTTTAAAGGGGTCCGTAATGGGACTCTGAAAATTGAAAGTAGGGTTATTAAATAACGAGTGGGGTATCAAATGAAAGGGCTTAATTTATAGATTAAAATGCCGTTTTTATTTCTTTTTCTTACATAAGTACCTAGCTTTTGATTTATGACGAAAAACGTCAAAAAAATACCCCTATTATCTTCGAAGTTACTGAACAGAAAAATCTGTAATAATTACCAATTATTAATGTCATGCTAAATACCTATTACAGGAAAAATATAACGGTTTTCCTAACATGCACCGATTTCGAGAATTTTGCAAAAATCGTAATACATACTTATGTATTTGCCTACCTACCTACCTACCTACTACTACCTACTAACCTAATCGCCATAGAGTTTTTCTTGAACTATTCATGTATCTACTTATGAGTTTGTACGGAATCCTCGGTGCGCGAGTTCGACTCGCACTTGACCGGTTTTATTTAAAACTTAGGTAGCAAATATGTTAACATAGGTAGTAAATACTAGCAAATAGATAGTAAATGCTGTAAAGGTACTGTAACATTGATCTGCCATTTTGGTCAGTCACTCTGACGCTCACCTTTTGAAACCCTGTTAAAAAGTAATACAATTTAATTTCTAAAGAAACCTGTTATTCTTTGTACTGCATTTTGTGCCCTTTGGTTTAATTCTTCTTCGAGGTTACCATAATTATCGTCATTATCGTCGTTTGCACCTTGAATATCATCCTCATCTTCGTCTTGATCTCGTACAAAGTTACACAGCGCCACACAGCATTGAAATAGTTCACAGGCTTTAATGGGTTTTAATCGAAGGTGGTTGAGACACGGGAATTTCTCCTTCAACACGCCAAAGGCATTTTCAATTAATCGTCGTGTAGATTTATGTGCTCTTAAAAATCTAACATTTGCCTCATCATTGGCATTTATAATAATAGGCGGAATTAGCCAATTCCTCACGGGATAAGCAGAATCGCCAAGAATAATCCCGTTTGGGAGAGGTCTCCAGCCATTTTCCAGTTGATTGTACAACATGCTGTTCCTTAAAACTCGTGCGTCGTGTGTACTTCCCGGCCAATTTGCGAAGGAATAATAAAATTTTAAATCCGGACCACACACAGCCATGCAATTGATCGAATGATTACCATGTCGATCAACAAAAACTTCCTCGTGTTCGCTAGGTGCATCTATATCGATTAGAATTCCGTCCATACAACCGCACACTAAGGGCATTCCGGCGATGGCGTAGAACTTTGCAACCACTGCGTGCATATTTTCTGGCCATTTCACATATTCGGGGTATAAAGCTTCATTTACAGCGGCAACAAAGTTGTGCATGACTCTGCAAACACTGGCTTTACTAATTCCGTGCATGTCTCCTGCTGCGTGGTATTGCACGCCTGTCCCCAACCAGTGAAGAGCGGTTTGCAGCTGTAAATCGACAGACAGTGCTTTACTTCTATTAGTAAGTCTGGCCAAATGTTGACCTAATATAATTCTAAGATGTTCCAGCTTCACTGCTGTAAGTCGAAATCTCTCGTTGTACTCAAAAGTATTTTCTAAGTACGTATAATTTATTCTGTCTCTGTACACTCGAGGCCTCCTCACCACAACCACTTCTTCATCATCTGAAGAGTCGCTAGACCACATTACCACTAAATGAATATACAAATACAACACTTTATTGAATTTAAGTGACAATCAATGTCATCAACTATTCCTCAATAAAATGGACTTGTGTCTTCGGAATATACAAGTGTAATAATACAAGTAGTAATGAAAAGCGTTTCTCAAAAGTATCAATTACTAGTGTAAAATCAAACTCATTTTCCTCAGTCACTCTATGAATGTTTACAAGCTTCAGGGCGAGTCAGTTTTTTTTATAATACGTTTGAATTCATTAAAAAATCACGCTAACCCTTACTATGTTAGTGGTCATTTACTGGTTCCTTCCCAATGATAATAATTTCATAGCAATGAGTTGACTGTTTTTTTTTTTCAAATAAAAGGCCAATTTAAAATATATTACTGATTTTAACGAAGTCCGTTCAAAACTTACACGTTTGAGATCTTAAAAATGCAATATCTTCATTTATGTATTCATCGATTTTTACCAAAAAAAGCATATTAGCAGAGTATAGGGACTCTTCATTATTTTGTGATAAGTCACAAGCTACAAGTGTCAAGTACAGCCTTCGAGAAACGAAATTACTGTTCCAGTATATAATATCTACTTGTATTTGTCAGCTATACACTTGTGAACACTCTTGTATCCCCGCTCTTGTAACAATTATACATTTACGTGAAACGGAAACTTGTGAAAAATATTGAAATACAAGCGTTACCATAGATACACACTTGTAATACAAGTCTTGTACTTTTTGAGAAACAGGGCCCTGGGCCCTGTTTCACGAAGCTACAAGTTACAATTTTACAAGTCTAAACTAGCAACATTGGTCAAATCAATCAATGGCGTTGCTGTACTTGACGAATGTTGCAAGTGTAGACTTGCAAAAATGTATATAACTTGTAGCGTCGTGAAAACGAGGCCCTGTTAGTGACGTTAACTTGTTAGGTACTTACAACAACTTTTCCTTTCAAACTTGTTTTTCTCAGTTTGCATCTCGTCGTTTAAAATATTTTTTTAGGCAAAGGTCACTTTCACTTCTCTTAATGTAAATAAGCCGTTCCGACCGTACGTCGGTGCCGTACCTGAAAGCGCTTCCCTCAGAAGGTCCTAAATCCTTAATCCGTTGGCGTGGAACGCTTACGACCCATGATTAAATACAGTCGATTCGCGTACTAGGCCTATGAAATCGGTTCAATCATTTCAGTGTTATGTGGCTACACTATAAGTGCAGCCACAACCTACATACAAACATTAAAAAAAATAATGTTTTATTGGACACCTCTAAATAGCCCATCTGTTATTTTCAGCATACCTTCAAGATTCAAAGATTATTTCGGCCATTCTCACGAAGTATGTCTACGGTCACCTAATAGGGATGATGACTGGGTTAAAAATATGTAATTCTATTTAGTCCGTCAGTTAGATTATGGAAAAATATGGGACACGTATTTCTTGGTTTATCAAAATATTAAAAATCGACAATCATAGATCATCAAACTTCTGGAGTGGGGGCTTGTGACGTCACTCGAAACTTCTAAGCACTCTATCCTCGTCAGTTTTGGTTGGTCAAACAAAACAAAAAATACGTGTACAATATTTTTTCATAATGTAACAGACGGACTAAACAGTTTTTTTTAGTCATCTAGCCTATTACCGCGTCGCTGTTTTCATATCCATAAATGTATGGAGACGCGGTAATTAGACGCAGTCATACTTCGTGAGAATGGCCGATTTGCTAGGAATACAGTGTTATACATACACATAGGTCCTCAAATATTTTTCGTTCCATGTATTCAGCCTACACGTACAAACATTTAATTTTTCTTACCTCCAGTGTACAGACATTCATTTTTAGGATTTTATAACGTTTATACATACATTGATAAATTGTCTATTTATTGAAGTGTTTGTCGTGTCAGATGGACCGGGCGGCTGGACGTGGGTGTGGAGTCGTTGTTGCCGTCGATGGCGTCGCTGGGGCTGGCGGGCGCGCGCGGCGTGTGGGCGCCGCCGCCTGCGCCCGCGCCAAGGGACTTCAACCCCTGGACCGCGCCGCACCCGCTGCGCGAGTTCATCGCGCCCGACCCGCGCCCGCAGTGAGTGCTGCCCACCGCTGGCTCCCCCGATACCCCCACCCCACACACACACTCGGTCAAACTATACAATCTTGGAAACTACCCGAAAAGGGCCATCGACCGATATAGAAGACCTTTGCCCTAACGTGAGCTACTAACCTTGCAACTTCTCCGTCGACTTGTTGCGATGGTCGGACTAATATGGGGATCGGCTCGCAATCGATTTTTATATGTTGATGGAAAAATTGTTGGGCGAGTGAGTAAGAGTGCATTAAGGAGTGACCACACCGCTGCTCGAAATACGCTGACGGTGCGTTTATGCAACCAAATGTAGTAGAAAACCCCAATGACGCGTCATAGCGTATACGCAGTGTCTAGCTTCGATGTGGTCGATCCTTAATGGTATCTCTGGAAAAGTAGGCGAAATGGGCCAACGACCAATATAGATGACCTTTAACCCGCATAACACGTGCCTTATTAGCTGCATTCTGTCGTTCGTGTATTTAGGGCATGCTAAGAATCACGCGGCTACGTTAAGGTCGCTTGCCGTGAAAATAGCCGTCTATTGCATTTACACCTCACTTGGTATCACCATATTTAACAGTGACCTTCTTGCGACTCTGCTTGGTCGCAATGTTCTTATCCTCCTATACTTTTTTGCAGAAGTCACATGCTCCGCTACATATTGACAAAATAGTTAGAATATCGCACACTGGTAGAGCAATAAAGAATTACCAAGGCCATGACCGAATAACTGGAGATTTAAAATGCAATGGTTTTCCGGTTTGCATTCAATGACGAGTCTGCAAATTTAAACGTCTTGTACTCGAGGTAATTACGTAATCTATGTGACTAATTGCAGCATTGAAGTCGTTTTCGAGTGACCAGAAAATGTGTTGTCAGGTTATTTAGTTTCGGGGTGGTAGGGGTAACCCAGCTGATATAAAATTTTAACTAATTTAATTTTAACGTTTGATTAATTTATTGCATGTATTGTTTAAGAATGCAAATGTGTTGTCTTGTGTTGTGTTGCATGATTTGTGCAAGCGGTGGAGTGTGAGAGGAGGCCCCTCTCGTAATGATCTTTGTTTTTGTTTTGTTGCTGATGCTAACCAAGAATGTTTACAAGTTCTTAGTTACTTGTTGAACTAGCATCGTGTATCGTTTGTCAGCTTGGTGTTGGCGTATCGTTTTGGGGAAAAGAAAAAGAACTTGGTTGTCATTTTAGTTATTTGACAAATGTTTACTTTCTGTTTTTGTGTTCGAGATGTACTAGGTGCACCAATATTATTTTTCTATTTCCTAAACTGTTTCGTGTGTTAATCTCGGTGGCGTGATTCTCTGTGAACTACTCTTGCACTCCCATAATTAATTCTTAATACATAAGAGAGGTAAATTTTACATTTAGACTTATGTATTTAATTTAACTGTATTGTATTGAATTAAGAATCCAATTGCACTGCTTAGATTTTAATTTATGAAAATTGTTAAAATGTAAGGCAGCATGAGTATTTATGTAAGTATCTACTACATCGTTTTATGTTATGAATTGTAGCGGCCGCCGTCTCCGCGGGCCCGCCGCTCCGCTTTACTGGCAATCTCCATTTTTTGATGTTTTTTCAACGAAATATTCATGTTTATTATTTCAATGTACGATCAAGTCTTATTTAAAATCAGGTTTTAAATAAATCAATTTGGATCTGTTTTCTCTTCAATAAACGCCGCATTATGAAATTAACTATCTACACGACAGTATAGCGAGACAAGATGAATTTATCTCTCGGGCTTTTATGAGATTTTTAAGATCGCATGCCAGTATTGATTATTAATAAATTTAAGTATAATGGTTTGTGGAGTTTTATTTGGTAGTTCGTTCCTATCCGCACGGGTGATCGGTCATCTAACAGTGGACGTTTCTGCACGCATGTTAATGTGTAGTCGGCGAGTCAATCGGCGGAACATCCCGTGAAGGAAGGTTTTCCTTCAATGTCACCGCGCGGCGGTCGGTGCAGCGTGGAAACGCGCGCTCAAACAAAACCCTACGGCCGCGCCGCGCGCTCGCCTCCGCCTCGTGCGTCCTTATGTTTGTAAACACCGTGGATATTATGTCGTGACATAACACGAGAGTCGCGTAGAGCTTGTGGATAGTTATCGTGCTTTATCGCGCCATGGCGCTCTGTGACAAGTGGGTCGCGCTCAAGATAGTGGAATTTGTGAGTATTCCTCATAGTGTAATAGGTTTTTCGTACCGAAGATTACTGACAGTTGAATGGAGCATGAAATGAGATTCTATTGTCAAGTTCGATGCGTTTGACCTCAGGTTGTAACTAACTTGTTCATCTTATGTTCACGATTTAACTTCGGTACTGTAACCGACTAGTTCATGCAGTGTTTATTAATTTTCTCTATAATGTTTTGTTCTAAACATACCTGTGGTTTTAGCATTTGTCAAATTTGATACGCAGTTGCATACATTTTTGATAAGGAAGGTAATGCCCTGCCATGTACACTATACATAATAGGGAATATGCAAGATTTTTTTTTAACCCATTTCTTAACAAAATATGAAAATACCGTAAAGAAGATGACATAAAGTCAAAATAAAATTAAAATCGACTGAAAAATACGGCAGATAAAAACATTTTAAAGCACTAATCAGACAATGATTAGACAGAGATCCGATATGGACTATGACGTCATAGTACACGGCCGCCATACAATCTCCATACTATATTCTGTTTTGCTAGAAAGAGATAGAGATAAATCTTCGTTGTCTTATATCTTGGTTATTTTTATAGTTATTTGAAAAATATTTTTTTCCTACTGTTTCTTTTATGAATGAGCTTTTAGTAAAGTAAATAAAAAATACCTTGCATATTCCCTATTTAATTGAATATGTTCTCTGTTCATGGAATCCTATTTATTTTGGTACCTAAATGGAAACACTGGACAGGGAACGTGTTAAATTTTGCACACATATACTTATTTAGTAAATCTAACGCTGTCCGTTATGGGATGGGCTTATAGGTATTTCTGACAATTACCAATATCCACAATACCATTTGGAGGCTTAAAAAAACGAACAATATGGCCAAATCGAACCTTTGTGAAACTACCTGCGACACCTGCTAGATTCATCGACATTATTTATACTATTACAATAATAGTTACTACCTATTCGTAAGCACGTACAATCGAACACATTGTAAACAGAACGAATGTCAACTTTATTGCAACGTGTTATGGGTGGTCAGTTAACAGTGGCTTCGTTGTACGTACGGGCTTACATTGTTCTGTACGATAATGCCCCGCAGAATAATTCACAAATTCGCTGTCAATCTTGTCTCCAGTCTAATTTGACCCGTAAGCCAGTAACAGCAGTTTGTAACCGGAGCTCACGCTGCTGTGGTCCGTTAAAACGAAGCAATGAGCGGACTAACATTTGACCCCCATTTACGAACTGACAAATACATATGTAGGTATGTACTTTAAAGTATACAATAAATATTGCACACCAGAAAAACACATTACAAAAAGTACATAACATAATTTGCTCATAATATGCTATTTGATGACAGTTCAAATCAGCTGTTTTGGAAACGAAGTTTTGATGGTTAGACTTGATTAATTTATTTTGATTGTTGTCAAATACCATAGTAAAACACTAAAAAGGAAAGGCTTATTACTGGTTCACCGGCCAAATGATATTCAGGTGAGATTGGCGGTGAAGTACCAGAGTCGAGCACACGTCTATACTCGTCACGTATATTCCATTTTTATTGAGGCGAACTTTTCCTGGGAAAACACATCTGTTAAATACCCAAAAATGTAATCTCAGGCGATAATATATCCGACAATAGACCGTATTTTATCTCAAGCCTTACGGTATCTAATCGGATGGTACTTGTCAAATTCACAAGTAGATATTTCGTATTCTCTTGTGTACAGATTATTTATGTATGTACCTATGTTTTGTTGTGTCTCTGCGCTTCTTAGGAGGTAGGTAATCCAGACTGAAAAATAAAGGAACCTAGAGAACCTTTATATTTCAGTCTGTATTACCTACGTCCTCTTTCCAAAAGTATAATAGTACATTACACAACTAGGGTGGTAATACAAAGAAAGGCCGAGATCGCAGAAGTTTGCGGCCCGAGCTGCAAGCGAGGGACGTAAATATGCGACCGAGGGCTTTCTTTATTAGCTCCCGTGTTGTGTACATCAATCATTACTACCTAGGTACTTCAGCGAAGCCGTAGGGAAAACTAGGTAGATACTAATGTTGTGTCTTATGCGTAAGTTAGCGTATTCCGCACACACATCACGTATGCGGCAAGATGCGGTAGGTACGTCTTCAATGCCGATCCCACGGTGGACAGACGCTGCGAAGGACTCCTGATTGCTGGACCATTGTTACAGGGTTTTAGGTCAACATTACAGTAAGCTAGTAAGGTACTTGCGAAACGTTCTATATGTACCTAGCTGTTAATGCATAATTGTAGGTTTATGGCGCAAGGATGTTACATAATAATCAGTTAGGTACACAGGTATCAGTGGCGTGGCCTAAAGAGATATCTTTGGGCAAGCCGGTGCAGATTTGGCGTACATTTTCCTTAAGAGCTGTAGAATGAGGCCTGATATTAGGCAAGCCGGTAGGAATCGAGTTCTTTGGACACTACTTTTGATCAATTGATATTGGTGCAGTGCAGCAGTAGCGTGGCGTCCAAAGAACTATATTCCTACCGATTTGCCTAATATCAGACATTTGAGCACCTTATTCTACAGCTCTTAAGGAAAATGTACGCCAAATTTGCACCGGCTTGCCCACAGAACAGAAATTCCGTGGGCTTGCCCAAGGAGATTTTTTACGCCACACCACCGTGGTGGAGTAACAGTAACACCCTAAACTTTTTGACGGTTTACTTGCTGCGTTCAAAATGTACAAATAATTGCGATTTTAGTTTTTATTTTACAAGTAAACAAGCTTTCTCAATAGATATAGCTATTTGAGCTTAGGCAGAAGTAGGTACCTAGTTACGCTAATCGACTGTTGAAAATCATTTTATACCCGCGCGGGCCGCTTGGCCAGGAAAAGACGTAAAATTATGAACACACCGCGGTTGGTAATAAAGAAAGCCTAAGACTGCATAATTATGACCATCGCCTACGGTTCCGGACAAACACCTGGGATCTGGGACTTCCTTTAGGTGTGTAATAAATATACTATTGAGCGTGTTATACCGGGTGTTGCCTGTAACAGGAGCAAATACTTAATTAAAACGTGGATTCTACTCATCAAAGGGTGGGTTTTCACCATACAAATGTGTATGCCATACCTACATTTAGTTTGGCATACAAATGTCGCGGACGAAAATCCACCCCAAACAATAAAACGTTTGTCCAACAAATTTTAAACATTATTTCATGTTAAGATTTCATCTTTTTCATACAAATTAAATAGTATTTTCAATGTACGTTAACATCAGTCTAATTGACGTCGCTTGTCACGCTACAAACAAAAAACATCGCAATACATTGCGGCTTCAAATTAACTTTAAAGTGTGCTAAAAATTAAAACATAAGTTATTTTTAAATGTCGCTGAACAAAATGCTGTTCAGTTTGAGGAGTACAATCTACGTTTTAATTATTTGCTGCTAGTACAGGCAACACATTGTATATATTCTATGTTACTTACTACTTTTGTTTTAGATCATACCTACTCTGAAGATTAACCCATAAGAATGTAAGATATATAAACTTAAGTAAGAATCCGATCGAAAGTAGGTAAGTACTTATTTTTATTCATCCAACTAACATGGGTGTGGGTTGATAGTTTCTAAAACCCGTTTATCGCATTGGTGATGGCTGCCGTAGCCGAACGGTGAGCGTAGTAAGTTGTAGCGTTGCGTCATTCTTGCAACATAACATGTGGATTCCGAGGTGACGTCTATTTAGCATATCAGTCAATTTTCTTTTGGAAAAGTAGCAGTGCGTGAAATATGTTCTAAAACAGTGCATGGCGGTTAAACTAGGCCTGTACTTAGTAAAAGAAACGCCTACTTTAACTCCTACTCGCTCGGTTTAGATGCAAGGACGTTTAGCATCTATTAAAGGTTCCCTTCTATGCGCATAGATAATTAGACACCTAACATTCCGTAGGTACCCAATACGTAAAAGAAATCTTCTATACAAATACTTACTACTTTTTACTTCTCATTTTTGCCACGAACTGGCAAGATTGGAATGAGCTCCCTTCTGAGGTGTTCCCGAAGCACTATGATATGGGGTAGTTACTACTTCAAGAAGCGAGTAAAAAGGGCATAGGTACATAGGTTGGTAACGTATAGTATCAGCAACGTGTCTGGTCTGGTGTTCCAGAACCCATTGGCGATGACGACTGCTTTCCATCAGGTGGCTCGTCTGCTCGTTTGCCACTTTACATTTATATTAAAATAAAGTTCCTTAGTAGGACCTAGGTATAGGGTGGTAGGTGGTAGGTATTGCGCTTAATTGGTTTACCTGTAAGTAGTGGGATTATTTGGACTTAGGTACCTAGTATAAATCTTGATCTTGTATATTAGATGTTACGTGTGATATTATAATGATGTAGTTTCATAAAGTGGATTTCATGCTTGATTAGTACCTACCTACAAAAATTATTATAGGTCTCATCTGACCGAAGTGACGATGAAAGCGAAGATGTGCATGTTTGCCTGCGTGGTGCATATGACTAGGTATACTATATTTTGAGAAAAAGGCTCGCTGGAAAGGAGTTTCAAATAAATAGGTAGGCTGGCAATTGTTTTTACCGTTACCTATCGTTACTTTCTTAAAGCTGTACCTACCTATCTAGTAGCTTTATTGTAAAATCATCAATGGATCGAGCGAGACACTCAAATTTTGTTTAATCGGGTTTTATAAAAAAAATAACAGTGTCCTTTGATTGTCTGTGCAGTTGATGTGCGTGGCATGCCTGGTGTACAAGCGCGTGTCGACCGACGACGAGGTGCGGCTGTCGCTGCTGCTGCAGAAGTTCTCCCGCGAGTGGTCGCTGCTCACCTCCGTCACCTGGGACTCGGTCGGCGGCGCCTTCGCCGACGCCGTGTACGGAGGTAACGTCGCGGCAAAGTATAAAGACAACCGAGTAGTACGACATCGGCCGTTTAGGAGCGCGCGACACGTATTTACACAGACGCACGACGCGCGTCTGTGTGAGTGAACGCCATACTGTGGCAGTCGCGCGCAGTCACAAATGCTTACCTGTGGTGCGTCCGTACACGGCGCGCACACATGCGCGCTCCCGATGTACCTTTTGTTTGGAGAAAAACTACCGTATACCGTGGTCGCGGGCTGCGCCGAGTGACACGAGGGCGGCTGTCGCTGCTGCAGGGTAGATCTCTTTACCAGAAGTCGACTTAGGGTATATTTATTTATACCGACCACATAGATCTTACACATGAACATAGGTACCTACCGCACCCAGCCTGGACGTTGCCTGACTCGGATCAACCGGATACACTAGGACAGGGTTTCTTAAGCTGTGGTCCATGGACCCTTTAGGGGTCCATGATACGGGAGCCGGGGGTCCGTGGCTATGCAAACAACACAAACTTTCATGTGCCCTTAATTTTTATTTTTCTCTCATTGTATTCGGAAAGGGTCCGTAGGGTTTTCGAAATAATGTACGGGGTCCGTGACCAAAAAAAGTTCAAGAACCTCTGCACAAGGAGATGCATACATATTTTGCAGGGAGTGACACGCTCTGGGACTGGGATGGGACTAGCCACAGCTGGTCGGCCACAATTAAAAGATCTTACCACACACCAAATATATCTTACACGGTAAAATATACCTAACGTACGTTAAGTGTGTACCTTAACACCATAGCTAGATTTATGTCTTTGTTCTACTTAGCATTTACGGTGCACGTATACTGTAGTTAGGTAGACATGTGTTTTTTTCAGCTTAATTAACACAAATTCTTAACGAATTTTCGTTCCGTATTTCTCCAATGAATACATGCAAGTGTTAGCACCTAATTAATACCAATCAATGATTTAAAATTAATAATGCATCTTTACTCAACATCTTCGTAACAATGCAACACTTATCTATAACTCCAGTTTTTAATGGAGCTATGCTTAGATAGTTACCTAAGTAGGTAGGTAAAGGTATGTACCCTATCCAAAAAAGAAAGTATTCACTATGAATTTAAGCTGCTGCTCTTAAAAAATTAACTTAAAAATTAAATTCCTAAGGTAATTAAATATAATGACATGACTGCGCTTGTCCTGTCCACATCGTTAACTATCATTATTGCAATGACTTGATTAGGCCTGGCGCGCAATGGCCTATTACATAAGAAAGCAAGGCATTCGCTTGAACTTTGAATCTTTAAATAGCTAATATGTAAGTATCTGATATTCTTCCTTCTCCGTAAAGTTGTCAAATTAAAGTGGGTCCGTATTTTCGATTGTGATTGCTACTCCTTACAATACAAATCATAGTCTAGCGGCTAGACTAGGTATGATTTGTAGCTAGGCTAGACTCTAGCCGTTACTTGACCTGCAAGCGTTCAAGTGACATATTCTAGACCCGAGCTTCAGTGATAGATACCACTCGAAATGTCTGTCTGTCTATCTACCGGTGTGTCTGTCTGTGACATCGAAGCTCTCGAACGAATGGACCGACATTGTTTTTTTTTATGCGCAAGTAGGTTTTCTTGCGAGTGTTCTTAGCTGTTTGGTAAAAATTGGTCCAGCAATTTGAGGAGTATCAGCTCTTTTCCATAATGATGTAAGGCATTTCGGCATAAAATTAAATTTTAGTACAAAAATAACATTTAAAAAGCATGAGACAAAACTTAAATTAAAAATGTAAAACATCCTCACTAACAAAAAAAAGTAAAAAATAATATGTACCTACCTAGCTATTGGCTTTTTATGTTTTAAGATAAGTTGTTGTTGGGGGACATGTAGTACCTACTAAAACAGAAGGTCCCTATCTAGTTAATCTATTTTTAAAGATTTTCCTCATATGCAGAGATAATTTGAATCCTGATTCAAATTGTCATAGATAATGTACAACTTAGATTAAATCGTTAGGAAAATTCCTCATTCGTCATTTGTCTCGACGCTAACCGAGTGACTTATCTGGTCATTAAAGATGACCCAGCGTTCTTTATAGCTCATTCATGATGTCATCAAATTGGATTGCGATTAAGCGATTAATTGCTTAGCTCTGAAGATACAACCAAAAATATGCGACCTCGATTGTATGATTGTTTTTTGTCCAAAGGTTACGTGATCATCACCTTCGGTTTGCTGCTGGCGCGTATCTTTCAGGAAATCCCGAGGGGCAAGCGGATTTTGGAGGGGTTCTTCCTAGGCTTTGGGATGCTGTTCTTCTTGGTATTGGGTAAGTTTTTATATTTAATTATATTTATGCCACAAACCCACAAATAAACATCTGCGATTTCGGCCATTCTTTGTTTTACCACCCTAGTTGTGTAATGTACTATTCTACATTTGTGTTACCGCAACGAGAGTGCAATGTCCCTGTAACCTTTTTGAATCTCCATAAAGCTCCATAGACCTTGTCATCATCATAATTCGCTGAAATGTACGTCTACTGCTGGACATAGGCCCTGCCCTGCTCGTATCTATCGAACTACAGCCACCTTTAGCAGGTCATTAGTCCACCTTGTGGGGTGCTAGTTCTTCCGTTGCACGGTCGCCACTCAAGAACTCATCGGCCCCAGCGTTCGAACGTCTTGTATTCAAATCTAACGTTGATGTATCTTCCAGGTGGTCTAGAGCTGGCCTCTTTAGACTCAGTCCCGCACAACCTGGTGGTGAACGCGTCGGTCCTGGGCAGCCTGTCGCTGATCGTGGCCGCTCTGTTCCTCATCGACCTCATGGCTCCCAGGATATACACCGCCACCCACCACTCACAGACCGACCCCGTCTCCTCGCCCAAATCAGACAAAAAGGTAACCATAGCACAACAGAACACAACCAACCAACGGACCAACGGAGTTTTAAATAACGGCAAACAGAACGGCCACATAGCTTCAGAGAAACCCAAGGAGAGACCGAAAGATTTAGATCTCGGGCAAACGAAAACCGACAGTCCGAGTTTGTTCGACTCCCCCAACCATGGGTACACAAAGTTCGACGATAACATAGAGCCGCAGTTGGAAAAGTCCAAGTTCGGGTCGCTCCGCAGCGGCATAGAGGCCGGGAACTACGTCCGCCTCTCGGACCCCATGAACGACCACGACAAACTCCACTACGAGCGCGAACTCGCCAAGTTCAACGAGAGATACTTTAGGGACTACTTGGACAATTTCGCCGGAAAATTGTCGTGCAAGGAGGACTATCTTCCCGAGTTGCAGACGCCGAAGTTCGCGAAAGTGAAATCGGGACGGCTAAAAAGCCTGTACGACGAAGTGTCGCCGAGCTACGACCGGGCGCGGCAGAAGTCTCCCACTAGAGCGAAGACCGTGCCGAGCCCCACGATGCAGCAGTTGGAAGACTACCTGAAAGGGTCGCCGAGATCGAAGCGGGCGGAGACACCGGTCTTATTCCCCATGGAGCCCATTGAGGAGCGCGAGCGCGAGGGGCTGGACGTCGAGCGCGCGTCGGGCACGCCCACCGACCCCGGCTACGTGCAGTACACGGCCGGCAAGTGGCCCGACAAGCGCGAGATACGCACCCCGAGACACAGCCCCAAGTGACCGCTAAACTCTTAACAATATGCTCTTTAGGAGTATGCTGACAACTTAGTTACCGATGGGCGTGCGCCAGGTTGCATTAGTATACGCACCCAGGGCGGTAATATGTATAACGAAGGAAGATTGCAAGTGTTTGTGCCTGGAGTCATAGGGCCATAAATATGCGATCTGGGGCTTCCTTAATCCGCCCGGTGCCCGGTGGACACATGTGACAAACATAAGATTGACAGTTACATTTTTATGCAACCTAATATGGACCAGTTACCGTGAAAAATGTTTTGCAGCAAATATTTAGCGACTTCCGTTTGACGAGCCGTGTCTAATGTGTTTATTTTAATGTGCTCTTTTATGCAGAGCCGTCTAAAATAAATCACGTGCCGGGTCCGGCAATGCCACGGACGTTCAGTATTATTGTGGACATTGACTGACACCGAATTCTTTTGTTGTGTTCAGTGTGTGAAATAATTATAAATAGCCATTAATATGTAGATAAGCTGTAGTTAGGTACTAATAAATTTTGTATGATGATGGACGTAATAAACTAATTTTACACGGTTATTTGTTTTTTGTTAATCGTGGGAATTTGCAGTTTACCGAATCGAGTTATTGTAGGCGTCAAAGACGAAATTAAACACCAATCAAGATAAGTACACCAATTGTATGGGACCTTTTAAGTTTAGGAAGTTCGTTGCTCCAGCACTTAAGTGGAAGATTAGAGTTAATTTCAAAATAATGAGGTTGGGACAAAACACCACACGGCTTACAAAATAGCTGCCTGCGATTTGAGTCATTTGTCATATGCTCTCCACCGGCTATGTAGACAAAAACGGCAATTAATTTGGTTTTTCCCGCAAAAAATATGATTTATCTTAATTAAAAAATAATTTATCGTTTGATTAGCTTTTGAGGTCTGAATTCATTAATATCTGTCAGGAAACTATTACGCATTAGGTAGGTACATGAATGGCCCTACTGAAGGTGTCACAAAATACTTTGCAATGGCACAGTAGAATCCTTCTTCAACTGAGCAGCTAACAACAGTTTGAACTGACCATGATTGCATTAATTTTAACTCGCGTACAGTTCCCAACAATTATGTTTATTGTTATTCAAGCATAATAGATGTCGTACGAAAACTTCCTCCTTATTTGTGTCCACTCAAAACAAAACCTTGACTAGCGAAGCCCTTCGCTTCGTTTGTTACACTTCGTGAATGAATTTCGCAACATTTGCGGCGTTAAAATCTTCCAGATGCTAATACAAAAGACCGCCAAACAATCAAAGATTCCGTTTATGTGCGTGTTGCAAGCAGCCTTTGAACTTTGGTTAGCGATGGTCAAGAGCATTTGGCGATGGGACGCTACCTGACCAGGGTAAAGGAGGCATAGATACAATCCTGATACACAATTATCCTTCATGCTAGCGTTTGGCTCGGGAGACTTTCTAGGGTTTCGATATTATCTTCTTCGACTTTAAATCACAAATGTCTTATCGATATCCTAGATCACAGTCGTGCTAAGTTTTTGAAGAAAATGGCTGTAATTAGTAAGTTAGTGAACAAATCCATAAAATAGAAATTTCATTGGCAAAATAATTGTAATTAGTAACGAGTGTGAGCTGGTATCGTTATATCAGTTATAGGTATGCCATTGTTGTAAATACCTAGGTGATGCTGATGCCTTCGACTCCGTATTGAACACCTATTTACAACAATGGCATTTTCTTATATGCCATTGTCGTAAATAGGTGATGCCTTCGACATGCAATGAACATTGGGAAACCTGATGATAGATTAGATACACTTAGTTGAAGTAGTGTGGAAGTAAGTAGGTGCAATCGTAACTAGAAAATCTATTACATCTAAGGTAGGTAAGGCAAAGGCAAATAATTATGAAACATGTCGCCGCTTCAACATTTAATGCTAACAGCGTAATATTGCGACACTCACTAAACAGATGACATAGAATAAACATGTCCCAAAGGTAAGGTATACAAGTAAGAATTATCTAAGGTGTCCAAATGTTTTTAAAGAGAATGAACAAACATTCACCGTACACCTTAGATAATTCTTACTATACCTACTAGGTACGTCTAGTAGCTAAATGTTTTTATACAGCGGTCAGCGGCGGTAATGGTGAGACGAGGACAATGGGAATTGTGCGAATGTGACCCCAAAATGACTCGGAATTTGCAACTAAATACTAAATCCTAAGAACCCACGTACTAGACGTTAGTGGGCAATTTTTTATGTATTTTGTGGCTCGTGAAGTCCTAACCAAGGTTAATGTGGTGTGGGAAATAAAATAGAAGCAATAAATGTCATAATTGTAGTTACATTTGCATAGTGCGGCGCTTGCAGTACGTGCTCGAGTTTATAAAGTGCACTGTTGTAACAGCCATGTACTTTGGTGATATTACAACGCCATCTGTTTATGGAGTAGGTTCTATTTGATTTAAATAAATTGGTACAATGGAATGCACACACAGATTTTGATTTAGTATTCCTGGATCCAACGTGTCGTACTCTTAACCAATCCATTGGTAGCTCAGTCATCAGCTACCATCTAATATCGCTGAGACGCTCAATGAAGGTTCAAGTTATTTATTTTTTCAGCATTTCAATGACATGGTATTTTCTATCTTTTCATCAAGACAGGTCCAACCAAGGCTTGTCAGGTTAATCTAGGTAACCTGTAGGACTCGTTTCGTATTCATTACCCGAAAATACAGTACCTACGTAGATCATGAGAGCGGTGCCTACGCAGATGGTTTGCTTATGACAAGTGAACCTAACAGGCGACTGAGACCAGGGGTATGCTTGAGGTGGTGTTCGATACGACATAGCTCGATTAATCACCATTGACCTCTCCCTACACCTCAAGCATACCTCCGCTCTGAAATTAACTAGCCCGCCCATAGCGATCTCATCAGCTGCGCGACCAGTCATCTGTGCAGTGTCAATTAATGTCCTATGACTCAAGCAATCGAGTATATATTTCCCATTAGCAGGAGGCGAGGCGTATAATTATGCACGGCGGGGTCGGAGCCTTGGTCGCGCAGGCGCACACAAAGGACAGTTTTTACCCGCCGTGGGAACCACCGGGCCTTGGCACATCAGCTGGAGCTTCCTTTGGATGCGACGCCTTATTGGTGGGGTTGTGAAATAACTGTATACATAGCTCAGGGCAGCTAAATCTAGTATGAGCATTGTATTGGAGGGGATCTGTATTTTGCTACGGCGCCATCACAAGGTCACCGCTAGTTAGTTGCCGCTAGCTGTAAGGCTTTTCGTACAGTTAGTAATGGCTAGCCATTGGAGGGTTCGTCCGTCCTGTCCGAATTTCACCCTGAATAAAACTGAATTTTTCCGCATGATAATTTAAGTCCTAGTCGGTTTTGATAAGACCTATTTATTACACCAGGGTCTTGGCTTGCGCCACTGACATACAAGCGACAAAGCGCCGATGACGTGAGGCAGGATGGGAAATACTGAAAGCATGTGACGGTTCGTTGTGGTTGGGGAGACTCCTTTGTTAGGGAGCTTTAGATCCTTGGATTGCAACTGATGATGAGACACAAACGTAGTGCCTTTGCTTTTCTTAACCGTTTCACATAAAAGAGGAGGTTCTCTAGCCACTTCTGTTTTTTTGGCTTTTAATCATTAAAAAGCAAAAAAACTGTTACCTGTGAATAGTGTGAACTCTGTCCTTTATAAACCGTTTATGATTTGACATGATGGGTCCATTTTTTTCAAAATCCAGTTATAATAAGGAGCCTTAAGGATTTGAGTCCCCTCAAATGCCCTCTTCGAATAGGAAATCCAGAGGTACCGGGTTTGATTCCCGGTCTGGACCACAGGTGAGTACCATTTAATTTTTCTATGTACTATGATTTCTTGTATCTATATATGTAACTTAAAATGTGGTGTAATTTACCCGCATTAAAAACAAATAAAGAAATATCATGTTTCTTTCATATGTAGTACTAGCTGTGCCCCGCGGTGTTACCCGCGATTTAAACGTAGCCTATGTGTTAAACCAGAGTGTCAGCTAACTCCATACCAAATTTTATTAACATCGCTCCAGCCGTTTAGACGTGATGAAGTAACAAACATACACACTCACAAACTTTCTCATTTATAATATTAGTGTGATAAGTGTGATGTGGTTAATATTAGCGCCATCTCTCGCTCAATTGTCATGGCTGTAAAGTTTATTTCATTGCATGTTTGAGAAAAACAAATTGAGCACTTTTAATAAAGGGTTCTAACCGCTCTGTTTTTGTGGTCGAATTTTATTTGATATGTAGGTACCAAATTTGTAATTATCTGGAAATGCAAACTTACAACCAAGCTTGCGGAATTCTGACAATAAGTCCTTCATGGCAAGTCACAGCGGTTGAAATGCCCAAAAGCGATCATGTAGGAATTGTTTAGTAATGATGTTGTTCAATGCTGTGATAGGACAAAAGGACATGCGCTTCATGTTCATTAAAAAACAGAAGAAAATATTCAAAATATTACTTTATTGGTATCTACATTACATTCTCGTATTTATATAATAATTATTTAAATTATATTACATAAATGACAACGAAATAATTGATTTTTAAAGTATAAACATGACTCCGACCCTAAAATGGCCTAAAATATATAAAGAAGTAGGTATTATTCCTTACATTAAAATTATGAGTTGATACTGATACGATTTAGAGATCTATTCGTAAATAGCACCTTTACACAATGGGAGGAAGACGGTTTGCTCAAGGCACGAAATACCCTAAAATCGTTTTACATCGAGATTCGCAAACTGTGGGCTCCAAAATTTTGCCGATGGAAATAACAATACTATATATAACATAATACGAATTCCATAAACAACAAAACACAATTATCTACAACATTATTACATGTATATTTGAGAATACTTTGTGATACACACTATCACCCTGTTATTGGAATGTTATAATTATGTACTCGGAATGTAACACACGAGTTAGATATACATTAAGCTAAAGAAAACAATTGTATGAATAAAATATATTAAACTTTAATATGTATCATTGGTGGTTAAACAAGAATGCGATTATGAAAAACATTCACCTAACTTGACTAAATTAAATTATTCTTTTCAAACTTTTCTCGTAAACTATATTCACTATATATGACTAAAATGAAAATAGAAGTACCTACGTGTCGACTTGTTGTTTTGGTGCGAGTAAACAAACACTATATGTTGTGCTAAAATCCTATTCTCATTTCAATCGCGACGGCCGCAGAGCATCTCATCCATAATTACATTCTTAATACTTTACATTGAAAGATATAGGACAAATATACAAAAAATACGCTCAATTCAACACCAGCCTATATACCTCCCACTGCTGGGCACAGGCTTACTCACATCGATGAGAGTGAATGAGCTGTATTCCCCGCGCTAGTCCAGTGCGGGTAGGGGGCTCAATTAGTCTTTCAATAAAATGATTTCGTTACCGAATCGACCATGCATTGCGGCTGTCGAAATATCTAAACATAAAATACTGTCCTCGCTTACTATCGATTACAAAACTCAGATCTTTCAAAGGACGGCTTGTTTAATTTTGGGTGAACTTATTATGCTCTGTATTATGCATTGGTGGTTCGTCTATCGATACAATAAACATTATACACACTGCACTTAATTATTTGAGTCCATTTATTATGTTGGTTTAACTTGTTCATGCGTTGAAACCTGAAACAAAAGAAATAATTAGCCTTTTGATATTTCCAATATTTTTAAAAATTAGATTACTTTTAAATGAAGTTATAACGGTCACCTTACATGAACACACTCGACGAGATATGCAGTTCTTTTCTCAGTTACGTTGCAGGTAAAGTAGAAGAAAATATAATAGAATAACTTTAATGCTATTATGTGATTTTTACAGGATTAGGTACCACTTGACTTGGTTTTGCGGTGTGCATAGCCGGGACCAGATGTCTTATCTATGTCTCGTGCGCTCTTAAAACTTTACCAAAAACTATTGTCAACTTGGTGTTAGTTATGGAAACATTGTTAAAGAAAATAGCGATGGGCGACTTTGAATGAAAGCAATCGAATTATTCGATTTTTAAGTTCATTCGAATAATTCGAAAGAGTCGATAACCATTCGAATGAAATCGAAATTCAAAGATTCAAACATCGCATATCGCAATCCACATAACAATCGAAATCGAGAAATCGAACATTCATTCGATTGTTGTAAATAGTATACTACTATTTTGTTATTCGAATGGTACGACAAACTTACTAAAAATCGAATGTTGAAATCATTGAAAGTCAGCCATCGCTAAACGAAAACCGCGAAGAGGTTAGAGCTTCATAAAAAAATAGCTGTTGTCTTTGTTTGTTGTTTTTGTGTTGTATTTGGTTAGATTATTGAATCTCACTCACCTAGTGGTCTATGTCGGGCTGGTGCCGGTGGTCACGCTGCAGCTGCACGTACTGCCGCACCAGGCGCGCCACCTCGTGCGCCTGCTCGGCCTGCAGCCGCGTCACTCGCTGCTGCAGCAGCGAGCCGCACTTCACGTCCAGGAACAGTGTACCGTCTTCCGAACGGACCTGCCACAGATAATGCGCATGTTATATTGTGTTAAAGCTGCCGTCACTTGTTTGTGGTAGCATATCGTCACTACTTTGAAAAAGAAAACTCGTATCTAAAAACGTCGTAGAGAAAAACGTCAAAAGTTACATACGAACGTCATATACACTTACTGCGTTTTTACCTGGAGTCAGTGTCAGATACGTGTTTCTTTCAAAGTAATGACGATATATTGTTTATACCACACCTGGCCATAAAGTGGCTTTTTCCGCACGCTGCGCGTACGGAAAAAGCCGCTTGCTGGCCAAGTGTAGACATAAAATGATGTACACAACACGGGAGGTAATAAAGAAAGCTCTCGATCGCATATTTACGTCCCTCGCTTGCAGCTCGGGCCGTAAACTTCTGCGATCTCGGCCTTTATTTGTATTACCACCCTAGTTGTGTAATGTACTATTGTAGTGAAGCTACTCGACACACTGCGAGCGGATAATAGATGGTACGTAAATCCCATTTCTTGGCCAGGAGAAGACATACAGTAGGGGTGACGACTGGGTTAAAAATATATCATTCTATGTATTTAGTCCGTCAGTTAGATTTGGAAAAATATGGGACACGTATTTTTTGGTATATTAAAAATCGACAAAGTTATAGATCACCAAACTTCCGGAGTGGGGGCTTGTGACGTCACTCCTAGGTGAAAATTGTACGAAGGAGTGACGTCACTCGTAACTTCTAAGCGCTGTATCCTCGTCATTTTTTGTTTGCCAAACAAAAGAAAAAATACGTGTACAATATTTTCCAATAATCTGACGGACTAAACAGTTTTTTTTAGTCGTCTAGCCTATTGTGATCACACCACGGGGATGAAAGCTCCAGATCCAAAAGCGCTAGTCGTTACGAATCTCGCTGTACGTACCTTCCTGGTGGAGATGAGGTCGGCGTAGGGCCAGTGCGTGTCGGTGTCGTGCGTGTGCGCGTCGAGCAGGTGCACGCCGCGGCGGTTGAGCGCCAGCACGTGCTCGCGCCAGTCGCCCGGCCCGCCGCCGCCCACG
The DNA here is from genome assembly GCA_947034925.1 of Eudemis profundana. NCBI lineage: Eukaryota > Metazoa > Arthropoda > Insecta > Lepidoptera > Tortricidae > Eudemis > Eudemis profundana. The sequence goes on along the minus strand of OX344805.1, from coordinate 17,458,370 downwards.
CGCCGCACCGCGAAGAACGACGACCCGAACAGCGGCCAGCGCGACAGCACCTGAGGGCGCAACCCGACGTGACGTTAGTTAGTTACCCTGTGTAGTGCTGGCGTCTCGTTCCTTATCTATTGTTTACCACTGTTTTGTATAAGTTTGCATTGTACTTTATCTTTTGGTGCGCAATAAAGTATGCTTGTATTGTATTGTATGTCGGAGAAAGACGCCAACACGAATCTTCGCATTATCGCGATGTTTGTAGTCGTAGGATTGTGTCGAATGTCGTGGATGTGCATCGGCGATATTGGTAGCGGACTTCTTTACCAATTCTTAGTAGTGTGATATTTTCTACCAGACGATCATTCTTCAGGAGGTACAGTTGGCATATCGGTGCTGATACACCTTTGAAAAGCTTGTTTTACATTTATGAAAAAGTAGTGGAAGAGTTTCTTATTTTAGGAACCGAGACTTATTTCAAGAAATGTCTGCATCCTGAAAAACGTAGCAAAGGACTCACAGTTTTTTCCAAACCAAAAAAGACCACATTTTTACTATAGTAATCCATTATGTTGGACGTTACAACGTAAAGGATTTTACATAACAGTAACAGTACTGCCCTAACTGAAACATTATTCTACAGTCAGCTGCAGAAAAAAGGAAACCCCCTATCAAACATTCACGTATGTAGTTATTGCAAGCTCTGCAGCTTACCGTACCTCAGGTATATAAATATTTAAGAGCAAATCTGACCTGTAAGACTTTGGACTTGGCGGCGGCGGGGCTAAGCGCGCGCGCGGCGGGCCACTCGGCGGCGACCCAGCCCGCCCACTTGTTGGGCCGCGGCTCGCGCAGCGCCAGCAGCGGCTTCGGCAGCAGGAACTTCAGGTCGCGCGCGTGCGGCGCGTCCGCCAGCCCCGCCGCGCGGTGCAGCAGCGCGGCCACTAGCGACACGTCGCGGAGTACGCCCGCCGCCGGCGCAGACCCGCCCGGTAGCACTAGCAGCAGGCCCTCCAGGTAGTCGGGAGCCACCTACGTGTACAAAGCAGCTCAGTTTTATTCTAATAACGACTTTAAATAAATATCCCGGGACATCTTACACAAATCGAGCTAGTCCCAAACACGAGTGCGATTACGGCTACTAGACGACGATATACATACTTATCAGTGGCGTGTCGTCCATAGAACCCGATTCACACCGGCTTAAAAAAAAATTAAAATAAGCCCTAAGGAAAAAGTAATCCAAATCTGCCCCAGCTTTACTAAAAATATATTTGACGCCACGCCACTGATACTTATATAGATAAATACATACTTAAATAGAATAGAAAATATCCACGACTCGCGGGAACAAATCTGCCGTCCGATATCTAAAACTGGACTAACCCCTATACAACTCCATAGAGGTTAGTCTAGTTTTAGTCATAGGACGGCTAAAATACTCGTGCTACTAGGATTTGAACCCGGGGCCTCTAGCTTCGTTGGCGGTGTCACTCCAACTAGGCTAAACGTGTTGTCAAGGGGTTAAAGGAACTAAGGTAAGGTAAAGCGAGCTACTCGGATGGCAGCGAGCGGCTCGCTAAGAAGCTTGTGGGGGTAGTTGTGAAGGAAAGCCGCCGATAGTCATCGACGTGCCGGTCGAGATAAAAGGAGCGCAATGGAAGGTTGGGTGGAGACCGTGGATTGAGTCACTGACTGTTGTCTCACCTGGTTGAACAGCACCTCCGTGTAGAGCGGCGGCGCGTCGGCGCGCAGCGGGTGGTGCCACACGGAGCGGCAGAAGATGAGGTAGAAGGGGTGGTGCGCGCGCTGCAGCTCCGTGGTGACGTCGAGCACGTACTCGTCGCCGGCGAGCGGCATCGTCAGCGCGTCGCCCGCCACGATGCAGTACAGGGAGAACTCCAGCCGTTCCGCCTCGCTCGTCACGCCGATCTGCAATTATTTTATTGGTTATGTGAGATGTTGTTTCATGCAAATCAGTATTTTTTACCAAATTTGATGTCGCTAAAGTTGATTGTTAGCTCGTTTGTTTGTATCTTCACCCAAACGGAAAACGAGTTCAAGTGTAGGTTCTTCAACCGAGCGACTCGATTGTACTTCATCAGTTGACCTATGGGGCTGACAGCATGGCTGGGTGGAGTCACGGCAGGTCACGTACACAGATGTGCAAATTGCGGATAATTCCCAAATTTTGAGAATTGCGTGATTCTTCCAAATGGTAAGTTGGGAATTTTTTGAAATTTTCCGTCGGCACAGCAATAGTCATGTACCAGCATAGTTGGGTGTAGGTGTGTACACGCCAGTATTTAGAGATCCAGAGCCCCCTAGGCACTTGGTATTGAGAAGGCAAGTCATGCTTTTGGCCTTATATGAAGGGTCCATCGCTGGGGCCTCTGTAGGCTGGCCAGGCCCCTATTGAACACTTGTATTGAAGGCTTGTAGGCCTAGTCGGAAGTAAGGCGCTGGGTGGGTACGTACCAGCTCGCAGAGCTCGTCGACGATGTCGCGCACGACGGTGGCGCAGCGCGTGTTGACGACGCGCTCGGCGCCGCCCGGCAGCCGGTACAGCTGCCGCCGCGCCGACCGCCCCGCCGACACCGCCGTCACCTACACAAACCATTATTATCATTAAATAAATAATAAAAATAAATAAAATAATAGTACATTGTGCACCGAGGGTAGTAAGAAGGGGATTACTAACGAGAGTCTATTAAGAGCCCGACGCCGTAGGCGGAGGGCTTTTAATGACTCGAGTTTGTAATCCCCTTACTGCCCGTGGTACACACAATGTTTTTAACTAAACTGTTTTAAACTAAATTAATTTAATTGCATTAAAATAATTGCAAAAATTACTGAAATAATAGTAAAATATACCATATAAGTTTTATATACTCTAAAATTGGTTTTGTAGCCAAGTTTTGAAGATGTGAAATAAACCTTGGCTGATTTGAAACCTCCTTAGTCTGAAGTGACGTACGGGTTGGTTCTATATTTTAAAACTAAACTCATAACTCCCACGGGAGTTATAGATTTTCATACAGTTTTTCCTCCCGTGGGAGTTATAGATTTTTATAACCCACGGGAGCTAAATCGGCTCGAGCTGGTCTATAAGCCCGCGTGTTATAACACCCTTTACGAGCAAGTGTGATGAAAAATAATTTATTTCTGTAAGTAGGCCCTCAGGGGCTCTTTTACATGTCTCATCTCTAATTCTTTTCTTTTGGCGCTTCGGGTAATTGACCTTCTGGTGAGAAGAAGCGCCGGAAGAAACTCACCAGTTTCTCTTTTCCACCAACGAGTATTACAACAATATAAGATTTCATTAATACATTACATTAAACTTAAAACTTAAAACATTATCTATTCTATACACGTAATAAAATCAAATACTTTTAATAAAATGACTGGGACACGTTAAAAATCCTATCCTACTAATATTTATAATGTGAAAGTTTGTAAGGACGTTTGAATTAAATAACGGCTGAATGGATTGAGCTGAATTCGGCATACGAGTAGACAAAGTCTTAGATTGAAACATAGGATACTTTATATCTCGGTAAAAAGTTCCATTGGGACATTAACGGGAACAACGAGGGCGAAGCTGCGTGTAAGTAATTAAATGCGAATAAGTTTGTGTCCGTCAAGATAGCGTACACCGTAAAGATATTCAGAATCTGATGCAGCCAATAAATAGTACCCAAATAGTACCGACGAAATACCTAGTTGAAAAAAATAGTATACCCTTAAACTTTCTGAAATATATGGCCTGTTCACGGTGTAGGCTACCGGGCGTCAAGCTGGCGTACACCATTTGTATCTCTGGAACGGCTTCGTTTTTGGAAACGCTTTATATCTCGAAAAATTGTACCCAAGTAAGTACCCTAGGGCCCTACAATTTCATTTCTCTAGCTATCGTAGAAGCCGAGATACAGTAAGCTCTTTCTATAAGAAATTCCCGGGTACGCCAGCTTGACGGTGTGAAATTTTGTACACCGTTAAGTTATGGAATATCTCGGCTTCTACGATAGCTAGAGAAATGAAATTGTAGGGCCCTAGGGTACTATTTGGGTACTATTTTTTGAGATATAAAGCGTTTCCAAAAACAAAGCCGTTCCAGAGATACTAACGGTGTACGCCAGCTTGACGCCCGGTAGCGTACACCGTGAAGAGGCCTTATATTTCGAAAAGTTTAAGGGTACTATTTTTTTCACCTAGGTATTTCGTCGGTACTATTTGGGTACTATTTATTGGCTGCATCAGATTTTGAATATCTTTACGGTGTACGCTATCGTGACGAACACATAAGTTTCTGTTTATTTGTTTGTGCACGCATCACGTATTTAGCGTTTAAACGAAACGTTTGTGTTATTCATTTTTATTTTTAATAATTATTACCTCTTCGACGCTGGGCACATTCTTGCGGCCACCGCAGCGCAGCGTCTTGCGCAAGTTGGCGAGGCACACAGCCGCCGTGCCCTGGCAGGGCCGGCGCCGGTCCGCCGCCGCCGCCGACAGGTATTCCACTAAGAATGGCCTGAAAAACCAGTTCAAATTTTCATTATAATGTGATGGTAGACTTAGGTAGGCCCCTGCAAAATGGACTGATGACTTGGCTAAGGTCGCTAGATTCTGCTGGATGCGTTAGAAGGCCTATTTCCAACAGTAGACGTCTTTCGGTGGTTATAAGAAGGGTAGTAGAGTGCGACTACGATAACTTTGCAGAGCGGAACATGGCAACACCTTAATTTAAAAGTCACATGGCGACGGAGGTGTTGCCATGTTCCGCTCTGCAAAGTTATCGTAGTTGTACCCTAGGAGCCCTGTCTATTCTAAAGACGACTAAATACGGTATTTATTATTATATATTATTTATTCATAGGTTTGCCAACAGATACAACACCAAAATGATTATACATAAAATGAATACATAGCATGCATGGGTGTTTATCCACTTATAGGCAAACACAGCATGCAATATTTATAAGCCAGCTATACAAAGTGAGAGACGCACTGTATATATAATAACACTGATACGTATAAAACTAATAAAATATATAGATTTTAATGACTTTTAGACTAATGTGTAAAATCTAAGAAATTGCATTTCTGGAGGAAGTGTCTAAATTTGTACAGAGTCATTGACACAAGATCCACTCTAATGGCCTTATATAAATTATTGTGCTGCTTGCAAATTCTCGGAATGACATCGTGCGATCCTAGGTATTTCTAGGTATTTGGGTTTATGGGTGTCTTTTTAGCAAAAATTCGGCGACCGATTAGACGCCTGTTTCGTCAGCCGACAGTACTGTACCTGAGCGTGTCGGAGCACGTGAAGTAGGCGGCGAGGATGGACATGAGCCGCCAGGCGCGCTGGCACGAGTCCGGCGCCGGCGACCGGTTGGACGTCGTCTGCTTCATCAGCTGGCAGTACACCTCGTCGCGCAGTTCTGGTACTGAGTGGCAGTGCTGCAAAAATGACCAGAGTGCTATTAGTGTGTGTACAGCAACAAAGTTGTGGGTCGCGAGCGTAGCGAGCGGTTATTGCCACTTTATCTATCTATCTATGGCCAGGTGTGACGTAAAATATAATTAAGTTAGGTACGTTAGTGTTATAGTATACTCAATAAGTTCGGAATTGTCTGGTGTACCCAAGGTGTACCTGACTAAGGATTATACCCGAATAACATATCGCTATTTACAAGGGACATCTATCTGTATTTCTCTGAGCCAGCGTATTTAAGAAAAAAATACTTGCTAGCGTAATTATTAAAATAGGTATCTACTTTTACGAAAGTCCTGACCACTTGTTGAATTTTCTATTTACATTGCTGTCTCGTAAGAAATAAGAACGTCACGATGACAAAGTATATTTTATGTTATGCAACAATCACATAAGAAAGATATTCTTTTTTTTATAATATATTTTTCCGTTTGTAAATGCCAATTGAATTTTGTATGTAGTTAATACGAAGCTCCACCTGTGAGGATTTACGTGCAATTGTGCATATTTTAAATTTGGAGATAAAACTAACTAGACTAAGTACAGCCTGATGAACTATCAAGAGCTGTGTGAACATTACTTTGCTAATTTTGATCTAGGATCGCTCGTAGGGCTTGCAAAATCGGTCGAGTTTCCAATTCCGGAATTGGGTTCGATTTTTACCTTCAATTCCGGAATTCCGGAACTGGTTCCGGAATTTATTGGTTTAGTTTTCCAGTATGAGAAATTGGATTAAAATACATTTAAATAAGAATCAGCGGCAGCGCTCAGAATACAATCAACAAATACGTATATAATATTCCAAGTACAACACTTGAGTCATAATTGTTTAAAAAATTTCAAATAAATGCAAGAAAATAGCAATTAATTTATCACCGTATTATAAACTATCACAAATCCTGTAATTCGACATCAAGTAATTAGAGTGGCCCTTATTTCGTCGTTTTCAGGGTTACGTAACTCAAAAGGAAAAAATGGAACCCTTATAGAATCACTTTGTTGTCCGTCTGTCTGTCAAGATCCTTTATCTCAGGAACGCGTGAAGGTATCGACTTGACAATAAAACCATTTTATTATACTCAAATCTATAGTCCTTTAAATTTGTGAAATACAAACTTCTAAGTTAACGCAAAAAAAAAGATAAGGCCGTTTATGCCACAAACGACACTCTCAAGGGAATTAAAATTTATGGATTCTTTCCGTTGATCTAGAACTATGAAATATAGCAAGTATTATCGTCTTATGCTACAAGTATAGAGAAAAAATTTGAAAACTACACTTGCAATTAAATCATTAACAAAATATAATCTTTTCATTTAAAATATTTGTACGGAACCCTCAGTGGGCGAGTCCGACTCGGACTTATCCGGTTGTAGGACATCCTTTCATTTTGTACTACTAAGTCATAAAACATTCCTGTTTTTATTTAAGGAGTTCTTAAGGAAAGTTTGGAAAAAACCCTCTTAAGGTTTTATCAGGCCGGCGTTGCTGGAAATGTTATTGGGACCTTCTCCAGTGCCAAGGATTTATTTATAAATATTAAGGCATTATTCAATACTTAAAACAATACTTTAATGTGTCGGACGCATAACGCATATGATACGAAGACTGGGCAAAAAGATAATTAGCGTTCGTCTATTTTATAACGACGTAATTTTGTAAAATAACCGTCTTAATTGTTTCCATTACACTGGTTTCAATTCCGGAATTTTAAGTACATGAATTCCGGAACTGTAACATCGGAAAAATCGGCCGGAATTCCGGAATTTCCGAATTCCGGAATTCCGGAATGCAAGCCCTAATCGCTCGTATGTTCACGAGAAATAACCAGTTTCGGCAAAATGGTGCATTTTGAAATTAGAAACATGCTGACTACTTAGAAAAGCTTTTGTAGCTTTTCTAAGTAGTCAGCAAGCTCCTTTACACAACCCTATACTCTACAACAGCATTTTAATCAAGGATACCTATGTAAATCGGTAGTTTGTATTCTGTGATGATGACGTAGCTACTTAATAATTACGTAAACACTGCGACATAGACTCTCACGCGCACAAAGAGTATAAATGTTTGTTTGTATTTAAATTCAAGAACGCTTCTCGCGAAATCAGTCAAGTGTGAATGCTTCCTTAATGAAGACTCGAATTCCACCTGTGAGGCATTTTAATTACCTCGAGTACCTACACTCGATAGAAGACTTTTGCTATATAATGCATATACATATTTAAATACATATACTAAGTGATGTATTCACCATCCGTGATTAATTTTCCACTCGGAAGGTACAGTTACGCTACTGAATAAAAGCTTCGAAAATGTACGCGAAGTTCTCAGTAATAATACTCACCATAAGCACTGTATAGACGCATTTGACTTCAGTCAGGTCCTGGTGCATGGCTCTCTCGTTGGCGTTGAGGTCGCCGCAGTAGGCGCGTACACACGTGAAGCACTCTAGCGCGGGCGGCGCGAGCGCCGGCGGCAGCCGCAGCAGCGGCGCGCGCAGCGCCGTCGCTTGCCACTTCACCACGTCGGTCTGCGCCTTCCACGTCCATTCGTTCCGCTTCGCCTTGCTCTTGAGGGACGAGTCCGCTTTTAATATTTCTAGTCTGTGGGGAGCGATATAACAATAAGTTAATTATGAGGCAGGTGCATATCAGGCGTTGGGTTGCGGTAAACTAGCCCGCGTAAACTTAATGATGGAGAATGAGGGCTATAGAAAATAATAGGCTTATTTTCCCATCCATTCCGCCATCTACCACGTGTTAAAGTAGGTTATCTACCTATAAATAGGTTACGTTTTAAATCGATGGTAACAATGTGTTACATCGAACCATCGATTTTTTATTTTAAGCGGCGACGTCTGCTAACGAAATCTAAATGTTACTACAAATAATTGTCAGTTTTAAGTAGTCCAATTAAAGTTTGCATGATAGTGTTTCGTCGAGTGTAACCTTTTACCGCGGTTGGTGCAGTTTTCATCACAACCGGATGAATTTTCCCTCTTTTTTAAACGCGTGTTTAGTTAATTGGTTGGTCGCCAATTTGGGCGTGCTCCAACGATGAAACATCGGTATGGGGCCATTCATTTATTACGTAAGACGATTTTTGACGGTTTTTGACCGCCTTATGTAGGAAAAAATAAGAATCGGCTGATTCCTTCCCGCTTAATATTTATTACGTAAGAATCTAAAGGAAAAATTATTTTACATTTAGGCTGTTTTAATCTTTATTTTTCAAAGAATTATTTTTGTAGGGACGTTTATATGCAGATACTAATAGTTTTTAATTTTTTTAGTAAAATACCTATACGCAACTGAGAACGCGCCTTCGCTTTCGCGCAGATTTGCGTGCTTTTTCAAAAGTTAAGATTATTTTGCGCATTTTCATGATCTTCGTAAGAACGATCAAAACTCCCTCCCACCCCCCTGTAAGAAAAAATAAGACATGGTTGACCCCCCTCCCCCTAAATCATCTTACGTAATAAATGAATGGCCCCTATTGCATTTTAAAAGCCACGTTTAATTGGGGTAACTGTTGGTTCAATTGCGGTAAGGAACAAGCAAATCAGGGTGCGTTACACAAACTGAACCTACGGGCGGTAATATATTCAACTGTTCAAATATTGTAGCGTTTTGTTCTTACCCGGTAATATTCATCGCAAAAATAAGACAAAGATGACCTAGTCGGAATTGATTATTTAGATTTTTTCTTAAAAACCAGGTTTTAAGGCCAAAGCTGGTTTGGTAATATCCATGTAGCTAAAATGTCACCTGGACTAGTTTTCCGATGTTGATGAAGTAATCATTCACGATTTTATAACCTGTACTGAGTTTCATTTTTGATTAGAAAAATCACGCGTCATCCGTCATGCGATTTCAAGGAAAACCATCTTGAAACCGGGAAATATGAATCGTGCTGACTTTAAAAGTAACGAGATACTGAAATAAGTGAACTTAGTACCATATTACCCTCTGATATCATAGAGGAATGGAGAATCTTGGGGAAAAATTACCGGTAAAATTCTAATCTTACATGGAACGAGGTATAACGCGTTACCCAAAAAAATGAATATCGGTGTTATAATTAATGCTAATTCAGCATATATAACATTGACGTGTGAATTGAATATTCATGTTATATGTAAATGATCGCTCTCGAGTGTCACAGTTGTATTAAAATTAAACTAGATCATTTCGCGAGCGTTATGTGTACCTATATATTTAATTTTGATCTTGCATAAGGTGGAGATTTTACTACATGTTATGTAGCCCTTCTGTGTAATCAGTGTAACGAAATTAATTATTACCTAATAATTATAGTGTTGGTTTCCACGAGCGGGTATCTGTAATCCTTAATGCCATAGCATAAAGTTCAGTGTTGAAAATGTGTTTTGGTAAAATTTTGGTGAAAAGGTAAAGTTTCACTTACCTAATAAATACATGTTAGTTGATGTTTATAATTACATACATTAATATTAGAAATGATTGTTTTAATCAAAAAATAGCTCTAATAGGGCGATTCCGCTAGAGACGAACCTTGACATCAATTTTCAAGTCCCAAAATTTATTACTTTTTTTGATACCATCGTGTAGGGTGAGATCTTAAATTAATTGTTATGGACTTAACTTCATATTCAGGATGTTAAAGCGCTTGAAAACCTTAGCATTCTAACATTTAGGACCAACTGCGAATCATACGATGTTGCACCCGTGATCGTTTTAACAGTGAATAATTTATTGATAGTTTCAGTTTTAATACTTTTTTATGTTTCTATAGTTGATTGTTTATTGTTGTTCAATATAAATTTAATTTTAATTTAGTTTTTAGTATATTTAATTTTAAATGTGTATTCTTGTAGTTTAGTTTGCAATTTATAATAAAAAAGTAATAGGCAAAACATTTTAAATATTTGACAATTACACAAATCTGTAGAAAAGAGGTTAAAATGTAATCCTTAAAACAATATTTTTATAATAAATGTTTTTCGTTTTATTAGGAGGAGGCCTTGAATGAGTCAAATCATGCACCCGCGATAATGGAATCGCCCAATAATTGATTTTTTAATATTTTAAAAGAAATGCTATTTCATGTTTGTATTGAAAACGAAATTAATAACATGTTTTAAACCTAGACTCGAGAAATCGGGCTCGAGCATTCTCGTGCCTCGAAAATGAAAACGGTCGAGAAATCAGAAACCCTATCAGCGTCACATAGTCTGTAGCATCCAAATCGCCCTATATATCGTAACACCTATTTGTGCCTATAGTGATAAAGACGTGTTACGATATATATGGCGCTTTGGATGTTACAGAATCTTTGACACTGACTGTACTAAATGTTTGGAAAAATAACAACGTGTGTAGTAAGGTAAAGTGTATTTGAGTTTATAATATACCATGGAATGTGGATGACTTAATGTACGGCCGAGTCAAAAGTAGCGTAGGTTCCTCTAACTAAGTACCCTCGTACAACCTACGGTCGATAGATTTTGATTTTTATTATCCAGATAATTATAGTTATAACTGTTACAAGCTTCGAGATGTATATACATATTAGATGTAATTATCAAAGGAAATAAATAATACGGAGAAGAGATATGAATAGCGCTCTCATCTCTGAACTACAATCCATTTAAAAATAGATGAAAAGCTATCGCAAAAACACAAAGTAAACAAAAGGCAAGAAACGGGAAGCGCAGGCGCATTCGATGCTAATGCACGCATCGCATTGTCACACGTCGTGATACTTTAGTGTGTATTGCTTAATGGCGTTTTGATAAAAAAGTATAAACGGACGGAACCGGGATATAACACGCAATACTTAGGACTGACTTTAAAATACTCGTACTATGACCACGACGGCACATCACTAGCAAAACACTGTCCCACTAACACAATTAGATAAAGGATCTCACAGGATGTTGGTCATCAGGTCATCATCGCTGGTGTCCTGAGCCTCGTTGACATCGGCCGAGGACAGGCTGTCCCCGGACATGTCCGACTGATCACCGCTCGACTCGGCCGTCATTGCGCGACTGTCGGCGATCATCGGCAATCGACTCGCGCGCATCAATCGGGGAAAGTATCCAAACTGGGAGGAAGCGATTACGGATTACGATACGAATAATTTTGCATTTAATTTTGGCTTTCAAATGTTTATTTATGTACAGCCCCTGTCGATTGCGCGATGGTTACGGAGATGTTTCCTGATCCTTTTTTTAGACGGCTCGCGTGACCCTCGTTATCACTGCATAGTTAATAGAGTTTTCTGGCACACCCATATTTTTTATACTCTCGGTAATCTGTTAAATCGAACGTGTTCCGGTTTTCACCAATGCGATTCATATCCGACAGCGGTTAACATAATTAACCCGTGCGAAGACAGGCGTGGCACCATTATACTATATTATGATTTATGGTACAAAAAGAAAACAATGTACGAAAATAATATAGTTCAATCTCCGCTCAGTAAAACCATCATAAAGTTGAGATCGAGCTACAGTTAAGTTTATTAATGTAAAGCGGTTCATTCTTTCGCATTCTCAGGCGGGGCGGTGCTTATGATTAATTCGCACATATACGTAACAAAGAAATCTCTCCGCATCGGGCTTAAGGCGGAAAGCGCCGAAGTGCCGGGGCTAATTTTACTTAATTAAGAGCTGGGGTATGCGTGCGGTGCAGGGCTGAGTAATGTTAACATGAAATAACCTCCTTCTGAAGTCGGTTAAAAAGATACAAGTGTATTAAAAATCGGACATTAGTGTTCAAATTGGGACAGCATAAACACAATACAATCCACTTTTTACTTCTACAATAAAGTAAAAGTAATTTTGTGAGAAAAATTTAGTTTTCGTAACTTGATAAATATCATCTGCTTCGTTTCCATTTTCGTCTCATATCCGTCTGAAAATCAATACAATTGGCGCCACGATCAAGGGTAAATCGGGATGTGACAACATGCTCCTGAAAATTGGGATGTCCCACTGAAATCGGGACATCTGACAACACTAGGGTTTAGGTATATCACCTGCACGTCAAAAGTCGACTAGTCAACGTTATTCTCTCCCCAGTCTCCCCTCACCTCACGCATGTTCTCAATTAACTTGGACACCTTATAGAGACTTAATTGACGCATCTTTTGCAAGTTAATAGTCAAATGTTCACGCAACGCAGCGGTAATCGGTCGATGTCGTCTTTACGCTAATTGCTCGATTAATTACGGATCCGATACAGCTGGCGTTAGGACAAAGCAATTAAAGTTGCTAAATAAAACAATTATTATTAAACTTTTACTTCGACGAGCTTATATAAGCTCTAATGTCACTGAAAATACACACTAAAACTTCAAACACTATCTTCTAACTACGTTCTTCCTACAAAACCTTTCTGCACACTTTTGGTACACTAAACTAACTGTACAGTGAACACTATTTTTTCTATATTACGACTTCAGATATCATCGTTCGATCCGGACGTAACACTTGCCGAACTAATCCGTGAAAATTGCTATAATTGGAGACACATTACCAAAAAAACTTATATCAAACAAACGATAAAAGAACGAGTTGATAGAGGGAAAGCGTACACTCGTTCACGCGATTCAAACACGCTCGCAACACTCGCGCGATTCGGAAACGGATCGGATAAAAGTCAGGAAATGTACCAGGGTGGCAGGAGTACTGGGATACTTGCATGCAGTGCTTGAGTCTGGAGAGCGCTGCGCACGGCATGGTGGGCGCCCCGCGACTGCCCCGACCTCGGGAGCACCACGTTCCACCCGAATGATGCTCGACGCACAACTAACCAGGGCTGGCGCTTTTTCAGAAACGTTTTTATGGCGCATTGTCTTCTCGTTTCAATGCAACTGACAAAACTGTTGCCTAAGATTCTCATTACGAAAAACGTTGCCTTTTGTACAATTAGGTCAGTAGATGTGCCCGTACGGCTAGTCCGATTGTTAGCTAATCGGAGCTTCGATCTCATAATATTTTGATGCGACTATGAATGGGTTGCTTCACGTGTCGCGGAAATTACCCGTTTTGCATCGAGATTATATCATAGTTAAGTTTATTATAACTTAATTATAACAATTAGGCTGCACTGCAATGTAGGGTATATGTTATTATAACTTAATTATAACAATTAGGCTGCACTGCAATGTAGGGTATATGTTCATCTTTGTAATTTTTTTATTTTACAGCTATGAAGCAATAGGTATACTAAAATCCTTCTTTACGTTTTTCGTCGTAGTAGAATAAAAAATAATATTATTCCAACATTAAGACTTAAATGTACAATCGAATTACGTATAAAAAACGCATAATCATTAAATGTATGCACATTTACTGCAAAGAATATCAGTAAACATGTTAGAATACTTTTAAAGAGAAGGAAAAATCAAGACTTGCTAAGCAGTACGTAATTTTTGACAAGAATTTAAGTAATAAATTTAAGTGAAATGAACCACAACCCTAAAAGAGGAATAGCAAAAGCTGCCGCAAAAACGCGAGTGGAGTGCACGCGGAGAACAAGCGCGGGCGCATTGAATGTAAATGCGCGTGGAAACGGCGCGGCAATTAGACGTCGGAGGCTTCGATAGCGCGGGAGGACAGGCGGTAGCGCGAGAGGAACGGCCACACCCACAGGCTCGAAACATCTGTGACATCTGCCTGTGGCTGTGGCACTAATTTATCTATCTATATCTATATACATATAATACAATCGTAGAAGGTAAGTGTTTGTTGTACATTAAATATTAAAAATGTAACTGGGGAGTGTAATAAATAAACATTAAAAAAAAACGTAAATTGGCAGTTTTTGAAATTTTTATCTGCCTGGTTGTTTGCACCTCACGCAAAAACTACTGCACCAATTTTTATGAAATTTGATACACAGGTAGATCAAAAAACAAATATTGCGTATTGTAAAAAAAAATACGCAAGTAATTAGTTAACACATAGGATATTTTTTATTCCTCTAAAGCGAAGCAAAAAAGGAACATTTAACTTATTTCACCTCCGCGAACATAGTCGCGAGCGGGTCCACAAGTGTGAAAGAACTCTGATAAGAGTAATTATTTCTAATAACTTTCCTAAAAAAATCTATGACCGACATCGAACTTTAAATCTACGACACAAGCAAATTTAGGAGATACTATAAAAATGCTTGTATTGTTATTGAATTGAACTATTAATTAACAATCACTAAAATTTCCTCAATTCCTCATAGATTTCTCTATCAGACAGAACTACATCCTGGCGTCATCATCAGATCAGCTCGATAGTCTCATAATATTATAGAATAGAATAGAATAAATTTATTAAACAGCGTATTTTACAACAATGACATCTAAAGACTAACTAGACTAAGTTATACAATTAGAGAGTCTGAACTAGGATTCCCTGTATCTCAGGCAAAAGGACAAAAATATTATAGTTACACCGAATTTATCGACTGCGAAAGCGAGCGTCTCTGTTTCAGCTTAGGCAAAAGTGCTCGTATGTCCGACCAATGTATGTCTGTCTGCATGTTCTCCTCTGCAGGTCGCATTTCTCAACCAATTCCCGTGAAATACTGTGAGCAGGTTCGGTAATTATATTGATTTTTGTTGTCGACTCCGTTTTTGATTTTTTTTCTAAATGGCCGAGCTATCTTGGTTGATAGACTCTAGTGGTTGCTCACATAGCAACCTTGTGCTGTACCCTGTATTATTTTGTGGAATATTGTGTTTACATATATACATACAGTGCATCGTCTTAGATAGCATCTCTTCATCAGTGCACGCACGTTTTTTTGGGTTGTACGTTGTTTTGCCTAACAACTTTTTGCCTATTTTCGTTTTGCCTAATTTCATTTTGACTAATATTGTTTTGCATAATTATTCATTTTGCCTAATTTTTATTTGAGTGAAACTCGTTTTGTATAATCCTTATTTTACCTAAATTTATTTCGTCTAATATTGTTTTGTCTAATTTTTAGTTAGTATAATCTACATTTATATAATGTTTGTTTAACATAATTATTTTTTGTCTAACATACATTTTGGATAATTTTGTTTGTTCTATACTTATTTCGTATAATGTTTCATTTAACCTAACCTAACCTACTTTTCTGACCGCAATTCGTTTTTGTTGGGGGACGCAGTTCAAACCTAACCTAACCTACTTTTCTGACAGCAGTTCGGTTTTGTTAGGGGACGCAGTTCAAACCTAACCTAACCTACTTTTCTGACAGCAGTTCGGTTTTGTTGGGGGACGCAGTTCGAACCCTAACCTAACCTAACCTAACCTAATTGAACTTATGGTTTGAGTTTTTTTTAATGCGGGGGGCTTCGCCCCCCGAGCCCCCCTTGTGGGGGGCTCCGCCCCCCCGTCCCCCCTTTTCGTTCTACGCCCTAATAATTTACCCAAGCAGAGTGGCTTTATGGGCTGCTGTAAAAATATTATTTATGGTTTTGTATAATATTATTAGTATTAGACGCAGTTCAAACCTTACCTAACCTACTTTTCTGACAGCAGTTCGTTTTTGTTGGGGGACGCAGTTCAAACCTAACCTAACCTACTTTTCTGACAGCAGTTTGTTTTTGTTGGGGGACGCAGTTCTAACCTAACCTAACCTACTTTTTGCTTAATGTAACCTTTGTATTGAGTTTTTAGACAAAAAAAATTTAGTTAAAATGATATTCGGCTATATAATTATTAGTTAAAATAAGAATCGACAAAGTGAGTTTTAGATAAAATAATATTCGACAAAACAAGAGTTATGCAAATGATAATTTAGGTAAAACGAGTTTCGACAAAACAATAATTATGAAAAATGAATTTATACATATTGACTTTAGACAAAAAATTCATTATAGTAAAAGTTGTTAGACAAACTGAAATTAGACAAAAAATTTTTAGACAAGTCAAGGGAATACCGTTTTTTTGTACTGGCAATAGACGGTTGATTGTTACTTAGAAGGCAGATACTAATTATCAGTAATAGCTTTATCTGATGGTGTAGTGTAGGTATGTGCGATGATAGCGAGGGTGATACGGGGAACGTTCTGCTTGACCTGGGCTCAACACAATAGATTAATGAGCGAGTAAAGCGCTAAATTCAGAGCCAAGCGTAGGCTTTTTGTATGAAGTTATTAAGGTAATGAAATAGAAGACTATATTATTAAATTAGTTCCTTGTACAAGGTAGATAATTAGTATTAGACATACCAATAGTGCTTCTATTGATTGCACATCTTAAAATTCTTACATGGTTTAGTAGAAACTACAATTTTTCAAAATTACCCCACTTTCGAAATAACCCCAATGCACCTTAGACGTAATTCAGAAGCTATCGTGGGCCCCGTTTACTTGATGATGATGAATCATGCGTATTTTTATTTCAATGAATATCGCTTATGGTTGCGCAAGCAATTTATTTGAAGAATAATGGTAACGACACAAAACACAACGCGAGGCAGCAATTTAGAAAATGACGACGTATTACGAAGTGAGAGGTTGTTATAAGCGACCACCATTGTAAAGGGATTGGGATGATTATGTAGCTCAAAACTAAATTGATACCGATGATTTTAACTAGGGATGTAACGATACCGATACCGATATATCGGCCGATATATCGGTATCGCCGATATATCGGTATCGCCGATATTATACAACCGATATTTGAAGAATTTGCTGTATGAAAAAAAATCTGCAAAAAGTAATTTCAATTTCGGACTTAATTTATGTATTGGTCTATTCTATTACCTTGTGCAATGATAATTACTATGTTAATTAAATCTTTGGTTCTTAATAAAAAAAAAGAATTTTGAGTTGACAATTTATTATTTTTACTTTACACTTTCAAGGTTGACTCTCTGGTAAATATAACCAGTAGTCATTGCCATTCGTTATAATAAGGACATAAAAATATCTGAAATTCATACTTCATTATTTAGCTAAGATATCGGTATCGGTATCGCCGATATTAACTACTATATATCGGTATCGGTATCGTATCGGCAAAACTATGTATCGTTACATCCCTAATTTTAACGTGATGTTATAAAATTAGAAATTACTAACCTAACCGACCTACGTGTTTAGTTACAAAGTATGATGCAAATAGTTTTTATTACAAAATATATTATAATTCACACGCGTTCCTGAGAAAGGATTTTGACAGGCGGAAGAATATTGAAGGTTAGGTTATTTTGAGGATCACATGGTGATTTTTGTAGACAAAATTATAATTATTTTTTTTGTTAGGTAAATGAAATCAAAAAAGTTATATGAAAAGATTTCTTAATTTCTATTTAAAGTTAATTATTTTAATGTAAAGTATAATGTGTTAAAATATCTGCAACTAATAAATAAGGACCTTATATAATATTAGATTATAAATGTGAGTTTATGAAGGCGTTTAGATGTTTGTTAAACACGGTAACAATTGAACGAATTGAGATAAAATTTGGCATAGGTACAAGTGGACAAAGACCTGTCGAGCTAGCACAACTGTCGCGCGACTTGGCTAGTCGAACGACACAGCGTGACCCTAACCTGTCACTATCAGATTATGACGAGTGATCCTATAAATAAGGGTTCGGTTTTTTCCTTTTGAGGTACGGAACCTTAACAATGAATATATACTTTTTATTAACATAAGGAGTGCCCTTGGGATAATAACGGGAAAACGCAGGCGAAGCCGCGGGTAAATGCTAGTCAACTAAAATGTTCGCGTGTAGAACGTGAACATTTCAGCCAGTGGAAATGACGGTGATGAAATGGCGGCTGAAAACACGCAGCGGCGCAATAATTCATGCGCGCATGATTTGTAGAGATGCAGCGAATATTCGGCCACTATTCGGTATTCGGCCTATTCGGCCACATTTTGACTATTCGGCCGAAGCCGAATAATGGCATAGTATTCGGCCGAATACCGAATAGTAAATTAACACAAAGTCGAAGGAAAAAGAAGGATGAATAAATATTTTATGCCACACCTGGCCATAAAGTGGCTTTTTCCGCACGCTGCGCGTACGGAAAAAGCCGCTTTCTGGCCAAGTGTAGACATAAAATGATGTACACAACACGGGAGATAATAAAGAAAGCCCTCGATCGCATATTTACGTCCCTCGCTTGCAGCTCGGGCCGCAAACTTCTGCGATCTCGGCCTTTCTTTGTATTACCACCCTAGCTGTGTAATGTACTATTAATAACAAATTATAAACAGTAATCAATATTAAATATTGGGTTAATCATCTTTCACATCAATTTCAAACATATATAGAACAGTAGCATAAACAACGAATTAGAAATTAAACTACAAATGAAATTAAATTTTTCAATGGCGCATTTTTCTATCATAGGCTGCCTACGACGAGTAACAAGTTGCAACCTGTACAGAGATTCACGGCGCCGCTCACCCGGGCGTTCGAATTTACTTCATTTTAGGTAAAACCATTGGCCGAATATTCGGCCGCCGAATATTCGGCTATTCGGCCGTCGACTCCGCCGAATATTCGGTATTCGGCCAAATTACTATTCGCTGCATCTCTAATGATTTGCAAATCAGTGCAATTAAGGCAGTAATAAATGTCCCTGGCTCCGCAGACTACTCATTGGCTTATTACTAACTTTGAAGCTAACAATTTAGGTGCCAAGTGATTGTTTTTCCGTTGAAAAAAACTATTACTTTTTAAAGAGTTATTGTTTAAAAAATCGTCGTGTGATGTGGGTATAGCGGTGCTGGTAGCGGCATATGACGCTGGAAGAAAATCAGATTTGGCAGCATTCTACGGAAACGTTAATGGGCATTTCTTCAGAAATATGTCTGCGACTCATTCATCTGTCTCCATACATTTAGTATGAAAAAGGGCCAGATGAATGAGGTGACCGCAGACATATTTCTGGAGAAATGCCCTAATATCGATATGGTAATGTCATAACTTGGCTTTAAGACGGGTAGTGTTTCTCACCACACCAACTAATAAGTTATATTAGAGTAGCTACCAAGCTACCATAGCGTTACGTAAGCGACAAAAAGTTGATATTTTCATGGAATGCTCCTTTGATATCTGTTGCTGTCAAATCGCAACTACTTTGAAAAAAACTCGTATCTAAGTAAAAACGTCGTAGACAAAAACGTCAATAGTACATTGTGTATCAAGGGCGGTAAGTAAGGAATTACAAACGAGTGTTTGTTACAAGGCCGAGGCGAAACCGAGGGCTTTAATAACACGAGTTTGTAATTCCTTTACCGCCCGTGGCACACACAATGTTTTTCATCACACTTGTGAGGAAATCTGATCAAAATAACCTTACTTAACCTAAATAAAATTGTAAAACTGACAGTGACATTAGTGACATAATATCCATAGACAATGCGAAAATCGAGTCACGTTCGGAAACCATAACGGTAAATGCCTAAAACGGTTGATTTTATATTTGCAAAATACTGAAATACACTATTTCAACATTAAATTAATGTTACAGAAATATGTGTTTACATGTATTTGCAATAACAGTTCTCTTTAAATAATATTTCAGTGATAAAAGTTAAAAAAGTAAATTGGCATTTCCTTTGAACACGACAAATAAGAGTAAAACAAAACCATCGTTTCAAATTTAAAAAGAAAACCATTACGCCCTAGGGCGTAATAGGTCATTTACGGCCCGCAGAACCTACGTGTAATGACACCATTTTCGAGCAAGTGTGATGAAAAAGTTACATACGAACGTCATATACACTTACTACGTTTTTACCTGGAGTCAGTGTCAGATACGTGTTTTTTTTCAAAGTAATGACGAAATTGTAGAGGATAATCAGTAATAACTCCCAAGTTACGAATTTTTTGATGAACGAATGAACGATTTCATTTTCCCTTTTCTTTATGGAATTATAAGCTGCCGCCTACTTATTAGCAATACCTACACACATTTGTAATTAAGTACCTACCTATAAGCTTAGCCTATACATTCATTCATTCAAACTACTTCACGAACGATAAGCGTCCAACATCCGTGCAGATCGTTGAATACTTTTTTATTTCAACAATTATGATCGCTTCTATCTCTTAGACAATAAGACATATTTTCGTGGCTAAAAGTGTCGTGAGAAAAGCACTGGCCATAACGCAGTTCATTGTTTATATTCTAAGGCTGTGTTTCCACCAGAGCTGTGCGAGGTAGCGGAGGGGTGTGCGAGGAAAAATATCACCAATCATCGTGCCCAGCCTCGCTCAGGGCGGCACGGTATTAGAAGATTTTTTTCTCGCACATAGCTCAGCATAGCTCGCTTTAGCTTAGTTGGTAGTGACCCTGCCTACGAAGCAGGAGGTCCTGGGTTCGAATCCCGGCAAGGGCATTTATTTGTGCGATGAGCACGAATATTTGTTCCTGAGTCATGGATGTTTTCTATGTATTTAAGTATTTGTACCTATTAAATATATCGTCGTCTAGTATCCATAACACAAGCCTTATTGAGCTTACTATGGGGCTAGTTCGATTTGTGTAAGATTGTCCCCTAATATTTATTTTATATTTATTTATTTCACATCGCTCCGCTATCTCGCACAGCTTTGGTGGAAACGCAGCCTAAAGCAACTATTATCATTATCACTTAATGAATGGTCAGTTTTATGGATAAAGTAATTCGTCGAAAATGTAACGGCTACGGTTTTGATTAACGCATTGTTTTGATTCCGGATTTGAATTTGAATTTCGAATGAACGTTTATAAACGCTGCAGGTATATAACAAACGCTGTAATTCGAAAACAGAATTTCTTACAATTTGAACCTTTATTTATACGTGAATTAAGTTTAAACAGAAATGAATTTATACTGAGGTGTTTTCATTAATTTGCGTGTGTGTGGCCGTGACCGGAACCTATACTTAATTCTGTTCTCAATTGTATTTGCAAAACTGTATGAGATGCAAAAATTTTATACTCGTGAATCTTTATCTCTTTGAATTTAATTAATATCATCGGTCACTGAATTTTAGAAATGCCTAAACGCATAGGTATATATTTTAAGAATAATTCCACATATTAATTAAAATTTATAATGAATACTACTTCAACGCATCGAAAATTAAATTAGTATTCTACTTACTATTTTAAATATATTAGAGGTATACGACCTGGTGAGAAACTCTTTCAAGGATAATCAGTAGTCCTCTTTCTTAACGTATCTTATCCTGATGCTAATCTGCTAAAAGTCACACATAGGTATAGGAAAAACCTAAAACGTAAAAACAGATATCTAATATAAAGTACTCACTCAGGACTTTGTCGGAAGTGGTCAACCGCGAACTGCAGCAGCGGATGTCTCCCGTCGTGCTGCGGTGTCGACTGCTCTCTTCTGTCTTCCCTCATTTCCCTCTCTCTGTCTCTCTCCCTCTCCCGTTCCCGTTCCCGTTCCCGAGGGGGCGACGCGTGCGCGCGGCGCTCCGCGTGCTCCGTCTCGTCACGGGACTCCCTCGGCTCTCGCGATTCCCTCGAGTCCCGCATTTCCCGGAGGGAGTCCCGGGATTCCCGGGACTCGTTCCGCTCCCTCACGTCCCGCTCCACACGGTCCTTTGCGACACCATTTGTGATCGCTTTTGGTTGGACCTGCAACAAGAGAGTTTTCGTTAAGGTCTGCTGTCGATTGCTAAGATTGTCGGGCAGTGCGACTCTGCGAGCCCCCTAGCCTGCACAAACTCCTTACCCGAACTACCCCATAGTATGCCCATCCCGTCTACCTTTATCCCAGACTAGAGGGAAGCTCTTAAGTACATAATACCACAGATTATATATTAGTTCTTCGAACAGATACGACACTCTCCCGCAATACAATAGAAAAGAACATTCTGGAATCATAACGTCCGAAGTGCGGTCGTCGACCCCGCGCGGCGTAAAATCAGTGCTAGGGCTGTCAACCGATACACAAATAAATTATTTCACAAATAGATTGAATTAAAAAACAGTGTTTTCTTTTAATTTGTTTTGCGTAGTGCAAAAAACGATAAATGTTTGTTTAACTGGATATTGTTGCAGCCGTTGCAGCAGCACTACACTGCAACGCGCACGCCCCATTATCAACAAAATAATAATATTAAATTATAAATACGCGATCGAAGTGCGGTGCGAGCTGTCAAAACTATCGGACTTACTTCGTAGCGGTAGGCTGCACGCATGCGAACGCGTGACAACCAACTGAGTTTTGTACCGCCGGCGGTAAGTGACGTCACTCAAGGTCGCGCTCGGCGAAAAACAAGTGTCGGCCCCCTGATAATACTGTTGGGCCTGGGCTCATTCTGACTCTGGTCAAGGTCTCAGCCTTTAATCTGTTTGAGGCTGTGGCACTTATGTAATTAACTGATTCATTGGAATGGAAAAGATTACAATTACTTCAAATCTGAGAAAATCGCGAGTGCACCAATCAACGCAAGAATAATTATGACCCCGCTCACTCTTGGGTGTAGCTGTATCTATATTTATTTATTTGATTCAAATCTCGCCACAGATTTTTCAAATAATTTTACTAAACCGATTCTTATAATAACATTATTGAACTTATTTTATAAGTTATGCACTTGCTTTTATTTATAGGTAAAATCAGGCAATTTTCCCAATTTGTTTCATTCTGCGTGTTTTTCGATAAAGTGTTAATCACAATATTTTTCTCATGCGTTGGCGGTGAAGAAATAAAACCTATGACATACTCATATGTATATAGGTGTAGCAGATGTCAATTACAAATGAAAAACGTGGCGCTAGGAGAAATGATCTGGATTAAGAACTTATTGTGTGCTCTGCAATTAAGCCCGTACAAACGCCTATAAATTACGATTTGTCTTCTCTACGTCTATATAACGGTAAGAAAATGCTTGAAAATAGTAGAAGACTTATTTCTTAACGCGATTTTGTGGTATATGTGTACTGTACATGCGTTGTAACGTGGCCATAAATTAAACTGCGTTATGGGGAGTCTCCACTTCATTCGTTTCACGAATCTCTTAATTGTAGTGTTCAAAACTAAACTGATCTATGTATTTAGTGCCAAAATATTCTAGTCTCTGAAGTGTTTACTCGTTACTGCGACTTATTTTTAACCGATTTCTAAAGGAGGTACTCTATTGGATTAAGATTTTCGTTTGTGTGAGTACCTACCTATATAGGAAACACCGGGATACAGTTAGGGTCTTCGCAAACAAATTTGTTCAAAATGATTTAAAATCATGTGTAATTTAATGAGCAGACCTAAACGGAGATGGCGGGACGATTTGGATGCAATGCTCGACAAGTAGCCAAAAAACATATCAAATATTGGAGTTGTGGAAGTCTTAGTCATGCAGTGAGGCAACAGGCAACAGGCTAAGTCCCAAGTTATAAGAGGGATTTTGGCGAATATTTCTGGGGAAGGCACTATATTTGGGGTGGCTGCTATTTTATCGACAAACAATTTATCGAATTTTCATTTTGTCGACAATTTTTTTTCTCTGAAACCGTTAATTTATCAGGATTTTTGAAATTATCATCCCGAGATACCCATCATGTTAGGTTAGGTTTGATTTATAATATATCAATGCGAAGAACAAAAATGTTACAGACAAAATTGCTTTTGAAGAAACGACATGTTGATGAAATGGAACATTTGATGAAACCTTTGTTGATGATTGGCAGTGCGCATCATGATGAGATCCTTAATGTTACGTCACTCGCGCCCACACCACCGATGCCCGTTAGCACCATCCGATCGGCGATCGCTATGCCGACGGCGCGCGCGCGGGAAAGCGTGAATGTCCGCGCTATCCCCCGAGGCATGCGCTGTGACGGCCTAGGGTTGCCCGTGAGATTTGAGACACGTCGCTCATGTGGGTAACTAAGCAGGCGGCAGAAGGATTCTGGTAACTAGAACTCTAGATCTAACTGTATAGGTGTTGTATAAATTAAATAAATGTTGCTCTACATACATATCTTGCGCGACACACACCACGAAACAGCCAATAAGAACGAATATACATTGCACGTTCCGATTGGTTTTTAAAACGTGTTTAAACAAAGTGTAGGTATGCTATATAGTTAGTAAATAAATTTAATTCATTCAAAGCAAAAACGGCTAGGAATTAGGAGGCACGGAGATCTAGTTCAAAATTCAATCGAAATGGCAATGGCGGTTCAAGTTAGTCAGTTATTTTCAATATTTATTAAGTACAAAAACACAAATAATATAATAAAACAAGAAAAACAAGATAAAATTTAAAATTCCTAAAACGAAATAGACCTAAAAACTAAATTAAACTACCAAAATTAAAATACTTAAAATAAAATAAAAATATTATAAAATCAGTGATGATTTTTGCCATCAAATTATTCTTATTCTTCTTTAAAGGGGTTTTTATTACACCGGCCAGCGGTGATTTCGATGCCCTTAAGAAGTGTAGGTATGTTTTTTTTAAATAAGGATGATTTGATACACCTTTGATTGATTTCTGAATTTGTCCATATTCTCAAGTACACAAAAAGGTAAACATTATTAGGGCACCAACTAAATACATAGTTTTGGGCTATATTGACAGCCCTAGGCGCATCGCACATTCCTAACATGGGATGCAGTTGCTGTAAATGGTGAATTGCACGCGTTTGTTCAGCCAAAGTTACGTACCACACTCAACGTTGTTTAGCCGGCTAGTTTTAATAGTTCTTTCTTACATTATTGTTGCATCGCTGTTACGGGCCCTAGTGCTTATGAAAGTTCATGCAATCATCAGATACTTATCGATTTTTATGTTGATGACTATCTCGAGCAGTTAAATCTACTTTCCAGATTAGAAACGTTCTGTGTCTAAATGCTGAAGGGTGGAATTCACAGCGTTTCAAACGCCGTCATCACCAATCCCGAAATTTCGACAATTCACTTTAAGAATGTATCCCATTATTTTGATAAAATCCGTAAATAGTACCTACTATTTACATGTTTTGATCAAAAATTATGTAATTTTCAAAAAGATGTCATCATAATATCGGCATTGGTGATGACGGCGGTTGAAACGCTCTGAAATCCACCCTGAAAAACAGTTGTCGATGATGATTCTGTTTAGAGGTCAAAATATGCTAAAAATGTAACCTAGTTGTTTAATATGAAATAAGCACTCGTTGCATATAAAATCCGCGTCAGTTCTTATGAATCGACTATACAAGAAATTTATTTTGTACAGGAAACTGCATGAGATGTAGGATATCAAAATACATGTTAAGGCAATTCGGAACGTAATAGCTCCCCAAGTAAATTTAACTTTTTAGGACTGCAAAACGATATCGCGAATCCTAAATCGGAAGAAAATAAGTACAGTCGACCAGTAGTCAACATGGCATGCGAGGAAATACTGAAAAACTGAAGGCTCTCTCTGTAAACAAATACTTTACACTTTACCTTCACTCTTCGTTTTAAAGTTTTCCGACTCAAAGTGCGGATGATATCGTAAAAGTTCTCCATGATTATTGTAAGCCCGCACACACTACAACATCGATTGTCGGTTTCGTTTTCGAATCGTTGATTAATTGCACTGTTTTGATTGTTTCCTCATGGTCACTACACAATCTTGTTATATATTATTGGAATTATTTTTGGGAATGGCGACCACGGGGCTGCCAATGAGTTTGGAGGTATCAAGTGCGTAATTGTGGCGGATTGGCTGCGCCCGCGCTGCGCCGGCCGAGTGCAGCGGCGGTGTGCGCGCCCGCCACCGCAACGCCGCCATCTTTATAAATATTGATGCAATCTCGATGCGAGCTCCGATTAATCGGTAATTTCTATCACTTATCTATCAATTACCGGATTATTCTTAAGCTGCATGCAGTTTTTATTTAAGTGGCAGACGAGTCATCAGATGAGGCGAGTGATCTGGGAAGTAGCCATCGTTGGAAATGAACATGCAACACGAAAACAGCAAGTATATACTAGACGTTGCTATACTTTTGACTGAATTTCCTTGCTTTATGAAGATTCTTATGATCAGTGGAAACGAAAACTCATCAGACGGTGCATTCCATAATAGTCTACAAGTTTTTAGAAATAATATATGCCCGCTTTTTGACGTGCCAGATATCCACTGACACTTTTCTAGGATTCTGTGCAGATTACCTATATTTTGATATAATTGTTTCTGTAATTACCTATGTCTGATAATAAATTGTGTCTGAATGTATTCTTCGTCGGATTACACTTCCCCTAGTTATTTTGTAGATGGTTGGTTGGTACCATTGACGGTTTAGAATAAAATAAAAGAAACAAAACAAATAACGAGGAATTCCGAAATATTTTTTCAGCTAGAGGAAAATTAATAAGGACAAAAATACATTCGTACAAATAAACGTATTGAGGCAATCCTTCCGTGCAACCTCGACGATTCACATTTGGGTGCGTGGCGTGCTTCAACGGATGCCTGAAAAATCCATTAAGTAAAAAGCATTTCCAGGTGATGGATACTAAAACCTCACGTTAAGTACAAAAGAGTGTACATCTCACGATATCGCGTGTATTGGCACCTAGTGCTGATATCTGTACCATTACATTCAATTCCTTGACTTATGTATGAATTGTTTTTAGGGTTCCGTAACAAAATGGTAAAAAAGGGACCCTTACGTTGCTGTCCGTCTGTAACAGCCAGATATCTCAGGAACTACTGCTGCAATCGACTTGAAATTTGGAAAAGTGTTACAAACTTACAAACCGCTAACCCCAACCTATTGGTTATTAAACAAATATTATACCTTTTTTAACTTTTCTTTTAAAGGAGGCCGAAATGGGATGTCGGAAATTAAAAGTAGCGCTATTATAAAGTCGCCGTCAATAGAATTTGCTAACTTTGTAAATAAACCGCCATATTGAAATTGTCTCTGAATGATGAATTTACTAGTGATGGGGAAGACTCTTACTTTACTCTTTTATGTCAAAAAATATGGACTTTTAAAGTATCGAACGCAAGAAACAGGTATTTTTAATTTGCTTAATCAGAAGACGAATCGTTACTTGAAGATTATGTATCCACCAGTATTTATCACAAAAGGTGCCGTTATTGCATCCGTAGCTCTATCGATGATGCCGTCTAAATATTTCATTTTATTTTCTTAGGTACAGAGCGTAAGTTAGGTAGTGTGTAGCAGCTTTACAATATCACCAACTTTAGTCACAACGCTATCATCATAGACAATTGAAGAATTTAAAAGAAACAAAAACGTCATTCCATTATGACATAATAACCTATGTATGAAACTATTTTAATTTTTTAATGAAATATCCTAGATTCAATTATTTATTGTATGGTTTTGTATTTTACGGCAACGACCGTTTAAATAGTGTATGGTTTCAGTGGTGTTTGATGAGATGGTGTGAAAATTCAAGGAGAAACAGTGACAAAACAAAGTTACGCCTTTTGTTTACATAGTTAGCAAATTCTATTGACGGCGACTTTATCAAGGGCTATTTTTTTCTTTACACATGTAGTTTTTAATTTATAGCGAAAAACTTTTAATAAAATACCATTCCCCCTATTATTTCCGAAGTTACTGAATAGACAAATGTGTAATAATTACCGAAATACCGATTATTAATATCACAGGACTTTGATAATGGACTTGAATATTTTAGGAAAAATATACCGGTTTTCTTAACTCGCATCGATTTTTAGAAATTGACAAAAGTCGTAACACAAACTTATTTTGTCAGTTACTTAACTAACCGCGACCTATGTCGATGTATAGGAACAACAGTTTTCCAACAGCAAAGTTAAGTTGTCGTTCAATTGGTACAGTTTTTCTTGAACTATTTACATACCACAAGTTCGACTCGCACTTGACCGGCTTTTTTTTAATGTGACCTTCAAGCGCCCTGTATACTATCTTATTGAAAAACCTTTTGTCATAGCGCAGCGGGGACACCTCAAGACTGCGCGTTTTCTGTAGCAGATTTACCTTTAGAAATGATTGTTAAAAGGTTTTCTTAAAGTAGTAGCTTTAAAAGTAGGTAAAAGGAGCTGGAAAATCAGCCAAAAGATCATTATCACTTTCATTTGATGTGATCGAATGACTGTAAATAGCAATTTGATCATACATAATAAGTATACCTGTCTTTGAATAAGTGCCTATCTGATTAAATTGCCAGTTAGAGTTGTCACGTAAATACTATGCAAACAACCTTCGCTGCTGAACCTTTATCGGTTTCGGTAGAAGAGTCACAACCCAGTTTTTTGCATTTTGTCGGTTCACCGGCTTTGACCGGTAACTAGAGTCTTGTTTATTATTCAATAACTCAATCTTAATGACTCGAGCACGATTGTCATTTGTCAGTTGTAAAGAGTGATTGGTAAATCAGCTTCTTTGATACAACTTCACCGTTACGTCATGCAGTGTTGTTTTGTTACAAATATTACAATTTTATGTATGAAATAGATGAATTTCATTTATAAATCGTGCCTCCGTATTAGTCTTGAATTCTATGGTAGGTATAGCGTTATGGTCATGGGAAAAATGTTAACATTATATTAATTACTATAATTATAAAAAAACAGACCGTCAAGGTTTCCATTACGCATCTTGTCCTTGTGGATAATTACATAGAATTAATGATTATAATTTAACGTATTATGACCTTTGAACTTAAATAACAAAATGATGATTGGCAGGACGTTACATTGATGTTTTAGGGTTCCGTACCAAAATGGTAAAAAAGGAACCCTTATGGTGCGACTCTGTCTGTCTGTCTGTCTGTCTGTCCGTCTGTCACAGCCAGATATCTCAGGAACTACTGCTGCTATCGGTTTGAAATTTGGAATAGTGTTAAAAGTAGCTAACCCGAGCTTATTGGACATAAAAAAAATCTTGTACCTTTTTTACTTTTTTTTTTAAAGGGCTCCGTAATGGGATTTTCAAAATTGAAAGTAGGGCTTATATATCGAGTGGGGTATCAAATGAAAGAGCTTAATTTGTAGATTAAAATGACATTTTTTTTTTTTTTTAAATAAATAGTTTTTGATTTATGGCGAAAAAAGTTTAAGAAAATACCATTCCCCCCCTATTATCTCCGAAGTTACTGATCAGAAAAATGTGTCATAATTACCAATTATTAATGTCGTCCTAAATATTACAGGAAAAATATAACGGTTTTCCTCACTTGCACCGTTTTTGAGAAATTTGCAAAAATCATAACACATACTTATTTGCTCCTACTAAACTAATCGCCATACAGTTTTTCTTGAACTATTCATGTATCTACTTATTAGGATTATTATTATTATTAGGAAGACCGTTATATTTTCTCTTCCTAACTTGAATACTTTTTAAAAATTTACAAAAATCTTAACATATTAGTTCTACCCTCCCTACGAGAGCCATCTAGCGGAGAGTAGCAAAACTAAGCGATGATTTATTTCAGATTATATAAAAAATGTCTATTAAATACAATGATCACTCATCAGGCATCGGGAAAAAAACATAAAGTAACAATAATTATTAAAAACTCTATAATAGGAGTATAAAAATGAAATACCACTAGCGCCATCTAGGGACACAAATCTAAAATAAGGTAGCTTGTGGCTAAAAATGATACATGAGAACTAACTTAGTTGACAAACAATTATTTCAATCAGCCAATAACAAAAAGTAACGTTTAAGGGTGGATTTCAGAGCGTTTCAACCGCCGTCATCACCAATCCCGATATTATGATGACATCTTTTTAAAAATTACATAATTTTTGATCAAAACGTGAAAATAGTAGGTACTATTTTCTGATTTTATCAAAAGAATGGGATACATTCTTAAAGTGAATCGTCGAAATTTCGGGATTGGTGATGACGGCATTTGAAACGCTGTGAAATCCACCCTTAAATTTAAATTACAAGTAAAATTTACGCGCTATTTAGTATCAATAGATGTCGCTGTAGCATACGCTGCATCGCGCTGTTAAGATTTTTCCAGGTTGAATAGAGCTAAAGCGGGTTTAAGGCAGGGTTGCTGTTAGTCGTACTTATTAGTTTATACGGAACCCTCGGTGCGCGAGTCCGACTCGCACTTGACCGGTTTTTTTTTATGTTCTAAGTAACAAATGAGCACAGTACCAATGACAATGACTTGTATAACTGAATGTTTTTTAAAAAAAGCTAAATTATTATTAAGGTAGACGTTCGCATGATAGATGTAATAATCGCAACTAATGAGTATTACTCTTTTTACGACTGAAGGGTCTAGAATGGCAGTGTGAGTGTGGCAAGTAGACGACCTGATTTGCGAAGGACGCCCCGGTTTTCAGGGCTCTGTCGTTCTCAGGAATCTGTTTTTCCCGATTTTCAGACGACTATAGTATAGAGTTAACGTGATGACGAGGCCTAGTTCATTTTCGATCATTTCACATTATAAACTTAACGAGAGCTTAAATGTTCATACAACATTAGGTACATTTTCGGATCGCGTTTTATTAATTGGTACTGCCTAGGTTTAAACATCAATATACGGATTTTTACTAAACACAGTCCCGATAATTAGTAACTTGGGCCTGGCAACACTAAAGACTAGGTACGGTAACTTCCTGGAGGCCGGTGCGGTTTTCCGAGAGCACTCTCACTACCAGCCCCGTGCTATTGAACTCGCCTCATTCAAGTCCAGTACATGGACAAGTTGCGAATAACTTGTGGTACTGGAATAAAAAGTCGTTATGGCACAAACTAGATAAATCGTTCTAGTAGGTAGGTAGGTACTTAGTAGTGTTTTGAATTATTCTACGTCGTTTTAACTAGGCAGATTATATAAAGGAGCTTTAGGAAGTGCCCCGTAGACGCAAGTATTCTTTATGATAGAATTAGATTAATGAGTTAAATTATTTGGCCTCAATAGAAAATAAACGTATAATCGCGAAGACTGATGACTGTTTGATATATATTAAGACTCAAAACATGGTCACTTCTAAATATATGTATTTTAATTGACACTTCGAAAGCATTAAAATTTTCTCTTTGTTACCTTCCTGGTTAAACATTATAAAGTAATAATTGGTCCCGTATTCATCTTGGTGTCCACTAGCGTGTGTTCCACGACCTGTGCCGGCGATGGAAGGACACCGTTACAAATGCTCGGCAACCACATTAACACCTCGCCGCCACTCTTGACCTACTGCCCGTCTCTATAGACCTGGGCAGGGCTTATTTCAATTTATATATGCATATATCCTTTACACAGACAACTAAGATGGTTTACAGCAATTATAAGGCAAAAGAAAGAATTAATAAGAGTATATGAGTAAAATAGAAGGCGTTTTATCAGCAGAAGAAGAGAGGTCCTTTAGTTACTTTAGGCGATTTTAACACCAGTGACCAAAATAGGTACATGAACGGATGCACATATACCCACACAATTTCATTCGAGTGGAATCGAGCATCTATATGCTGACTACTGAATATTGCTGACTTTTAAGAAACCTGTGTACTCGCTTTTTTAACAACCCCACGTCATAGCGCAGCGGGAGTACTTCAGGAGAGAGCAGCCTGCCTCTTCGCAGCAGAAATAACGCCCGTTTGTCTTTTAGCTCCCAAGCATCCAGAAAATGTTTCTCGAAATAGTTCATTGAGCGAGTTCTGATTACAGATAACCAAAGCAAGGTCGCGGTACTACGATATTACGACGACGAATTCGATTTCTGCCTCATGCGTTCATAGAAAGACTGCGTCTCCGTGATGTCATGACATGAACCCGATCACAGTCAGTAATGACATGTAATCAGTAATCACTTTCCATAATTGATCACATCGCGAGACCCGTGATCAATTATGGAGAACATGGTGGGCCACACCATTGAATCGAGTAATGAAGAAGTGAGGTCGGGAAAGCGGGAAAGTGGCAAAATGGAGGAAAGTGGATATCGCTGATGACCGATGGAATATGGAATTATAGGGGGTCATTAGTGACGGTTGTTGGAGGTTTGTTGCATATGTAACCATACAAAGTAGTCGAAACTAGTTATTAAATGAACTAGCTACTATGAATTGTTTTTATAAATTTAAATAATTTTTATTTAACTGCGAATAGTCTAAAATGAATTGTTTGATTTGAATTTTAGCAGCAGATAAAAGGACCTATAGTTTGTTATTAAATGCAGTTTCGCTGAACAATAAACAAATGAAATATTTTGTTAAGCGCATAAACAACAAAAAAAATTAAAGGCAAAAATAGAAACTGCGCTAAAAAGGGACACCTGCCAGCATCTTGCGACAGTCAACCGTGGTGCCGATTTTCAGTTGTGCCCTGAAACTAAAAACTAACTTAACCTAGGTACTCGTAATTATCCTAATTTTTTACTTCATGTGATCTTGTGGTTTTATTTAAGATGCAATGTTCAAAATTATAAGTGTTGTCCTGGTTTCCGCTTCTTTGATTTGAAACACTGAACAAGAGTGGTTTAAGGGAGTGTTAGTTCAAATGTTTATCCTGACCCTTGTCGATCAATGACTTTGTTATATACAGCAAACTGCAATACTATACATTTTCGGAGAATTGGCATTGAACGTGAGACGTTCTGAAATGTGCTGAATTACGTCTCGGTTACTCGACCCACTTTTGGATAAACATTATACATTTTTGCACGTTCACATGACAATAATTCATGTATTTTGTTTATATTTTATGGTTACATCTATAATTCTATACTATATAGGAAACTTTCTAAGTTTGACGGTAACATACCGAAGAGAGTCTTGTTTATGTATGTACTCGTACTGTATTTTGATAGAGCGCGTCTATTTTTTTTTTAAACTAATGGGATGAATTTTAGTAAGCATCTGATAGTAAATGGAATATCAACTAAAGGACACAATATGCTGCACATTGCTACAAATTATTCTTGCTACGGCTGAAGTTGGAACTAACGCAACAATAGCGTGACAGAGGTGCGCGAGTCGGAACAATTAGTGCGTCTGCGCATCGCGGGAAATTAAACCAACTACGACTTGCGAGCTGATGCCGCTAGATGGCGTCATTATCAAGCGATTCCCTAGCTACCCATAAAGCTATAAAATTTATAAATCATAAAGTGCTACTTGTCACAATTATCGAAAGCCAAAGTATTTTTTTTTCTAAAACCGTAATATTTGCAGGATATTTTGAAATGTATAGAAAGCAATAGGTTAGCTTATGTATGATATATAGCAATTCAAAAAATTAACTGTTTCAGAAATAAAGGGTATTATGACATTCAACGGTAAACGGTACGATATAACTTTTAAATACTAGATAGGAGACAGTATAGACCCTATTAATAATCATCGAAATTTAAAATTCGAACAGTCAACTTGTCTGATTAGCGGGAGTAGTAAAGTAAGCGACTAAACGGCATATCTGGAAATGAACTTTAAGCTTTTATTTTATACTATACCCACTCTATTCTATTTCTTTGTACAGTACAGATATTACATATAACGATGCGGCGCTACATTTATTTATTTATTTAAACTTTATTGCACAAAAGAAAACTTATCGTACAAAAGGCGAACTTAATGGCCATAGGGCATTCTCTATCAGTTAACCTTAGGGCAAAGCAGATAGCTTGTGGGCGGTAATGTTGTATGGGAAATATCGCTAAGTTCACCTTAGTAGTAAGTAAAGCCAATCTAGCACTATTACCTACCCTGGAGCCACATATGGCAACAGTCTTATAATATCATGAGCGGATTCGAGCTTTCTATCCGGATATCGCATGTTTTATTTCTGATCGTACTAACAGGTCTATTTCCTGAATATTGCCATTAATTAATGACCACTTTCATTTAATTATTTATGTATGTATGTAAACACTTTATTGTACAGTACAAATATCAATGGTTATTAAGGCCAAAGTGAAATATATATCGTAACACTTTACTAATAAAGATGTGTTATCGACTTACCATAAACGTTATTATAAGTATATAACCTAACCTCTTTCATAAACTATTTCATATTTTCCCACCACTTCCGTCAGATTAGCTCGTATCTGTGACACGTCTATGGTTGAATCATAAAGTATTCATATAAAACATTTGTTGTCAAATTGTGGACGTGATGTTGCTTTCACCGCACCAGCCATCTCTGGATCAGACAAAAAGCGCGTGAAATATGATCGCACGAGCTTCTAGTCACGACTACAAATAAATTTGTTATCTTTGCTTATTACGAAAGTCAACGGCATTGCGTTGTAACGATAAATAAAAGACATCGCGACGAATAATAAAATTCTATGCAAGCGACAATAGTTTATGTTAACTTAAAACTTTCCTTATTCTGGCGTTCACAGTAGTTTAATGGTATATGGATAGAGAGAGGAGCATCAACGCATATAACGCGATCTAACTACGTTTATAAACAACTGCTTTACGTAGACATTATGTCAAATTTCAACCCAATCGAACATGACGGACAACAATAGGTACCATATTTATTATTCGAGTAAATACTTACAATGGCGTGCAGGAATGGGTGGCAAAACATAAAATAGAGGTAAGTACAATGGCGTGAAGATACGAGCGGCTCTGTCGTCGCCAGGTTTTTTAACATCAGTTAAGTTTCACAAAAAGTTAAGTACATATTTAACTTTTTGTGCAACTTTATGTAATACCTAGATACCATTAATTAACAGAAAGCGCCGCCTAAACTTAGTCTAATAGATACCTAAACTTTGCATGAAAACTAAGATAGAAATTTAGAAAATTAAGTAGGACTAAATAGGTCATTGGTGGACGAAGTGTATCTCAGGCACATGAGCGGGTTTATTGCGGCCCAGTAGCGGTCCTTCGCAATAAGTAGTACTCGTATATGACCCGCGATAAGAGATTTAAATTTTAGAACAAAATTAATTTTACTTTAATTCTGGCCCTCATTAGAAATTACGCATTGCGCAAATGCGCGTATTCTTCGATTTTACGATTTTATTCTCACAAAAAATACATTGTCACTGACATGAGTACAGTCGAGTTCATCATTATCTGAGCAAAGATTGGACCAAAAACAACTGAACAAGACTCTATTGTCAGAATCATAAGAACTAGATCAAATATTTTTGATCCGTTCTTTGCTCAGGTAATGGTGAACTCGACTGTACTTATGGTCAATGTGAGTTGTCGTGTTCTTATTGGCTGTTACATGCCATGTGGCGCGCGAGATATGTCGCGGTCGTCTTGTGCTAGCCGCGCTGATGAAGCCCTCATTAGACTCATTACTGTATTTCCTGTAATCGCCCGTATCCGCTCGCAGCGCGGCGATGATGCGCTGTTTTACTATAGGTATATTTTGCCCAAATTTTGCCAAGCTATTATACATTTTGCATTAACCACTTCAATGATAAGACGCAATCATTCCTAATTGCAATAGCAACAGTATTACGTTGGCTGCTTGCGATATAAATAACTAGTGCCTAATTATGACTTTTTCAGTGTCTAAAAAACTAGCCTGATCATAGTAGCTTTTATAGCAGATTTTGTGTTATACGAGTGCGTGATTAATTCAAAGCGTTTTTCACATTTGTCATACAACTGGATGTAAGCAGGCGTTTAGTCAATAATAATAAAACGCCAAATCCAATCCAAGCTAATATTATAAATGCGAAAGTAACTCTGTCTGTCTGTTACCCATTCACCCTTAAACCGCTGAACCAATGAAGAATGTTAACTAATTTTGATTATTAGCACTCCATATTCTCTGTCAAAAATAAAAAATACTAGTGAAAGAATTACTTCGATACGTCAATTAGTTTCCGATTTAGAAGTAAAACAAGTTGTAACCGTACGACGCGGGCCGC
Organism: Eudemis profundana; assembly: GCA_947034925.1. Lineage (NCBI taxonomy): Eukaryota > Metazoa > Arthropoda > Insecta > Lepidoptera > Tortricidae > Eudemis > Eudemis profundana. Next base: position 17,422,106 of record OX344805.1, on the reverse strand, counting down.
TGGTTACGGTGTGACGTCATCGCACAACACGCTCAGTCTGGCTCACTCAGTCCGCTTGCAGTCGCGCGCCCGTTCCGTCGAAATTATACCTAAATACTTTTAAAAATGTCCAATCCAAATACTAGGAAATCATGTGTTGTGCCTAAATGTAAAAATACAACTACCAATTCGCCGGAAAAGTTGTTTTTTATAGTTCCAAAAGAGGTTAAAATGCGAAAAAAATGGATAAAAGCTATGAAGAGGTTAGATCCATTTGGAGATAAAAGTACAGTTTATTGTTGTGAAGACCATTTTGACGTAAGTATAGTGATCATATTTTATGTAGGTACAGAAGTAATAATAATTATTTTCATCTTATAATGAAACAATTTCTAACCGGATTGATAGCGTGTTTATTGATTTTACATTGGCAGGAAAAATGTAAAATCAATAAGTACGCGATTACTCCGGTTAAAAATAGTTTCATTATAAAATACAGTGATCGTCATACCTAAGACATTACTATTATAATCTTTTGTAGTTTGGCAATATTGGGTACGGTAGTATTGGGATAGTTAGATAAATAGAATAAAAGTCCAGCCCGTCACCAGGCGACTGACTAGCCTTGGTGGATCGCCAAGCCGGATCGTTCCCACGTTGAACCTATTGTTCGAGCAGATGGGTCTAGCTAAACTACGATGTTATAAAAGAAATTACTTTACGACTAGGGGTAGAACAACGGCGCTGAGAAACAATAAAGTCGGTGTCTTTTACAGAACATTTTGGTCAATGTTGAACGGTATTTACCGTACCGTCAAGCTTAAATACTTAACGGTATTGAAAACTATGTCTTGAGAACAATGCAGCTGTTTTGCGTTATCCTTTGTTTTCAATACAAGTTTTCTATACTAGACTGTGCCTACTGCTCTGCTCGCGTCGGCTAGGTGTATATGGCTACTAAGATTTTTTCTTGTTTTAGATTGAAAATGATATGGAGAACTATACTAAATATAAGTTGGTCGGGGGAAGAATTAAACTAAAACAGGGTATAGTTCCACACAAATTCAAATGTCAACAGGAAAAGGAAGATAAACCTCAGAGATCTGCAGTGCAAAAACGTAATCGTATAGAATATTTTGAGAAACTATTAAATAAAGATGAAACTTCGACGTTAGAAAAACCTGAAGAGATATTTGTTGTTAGCTGTGAAGACGAAATAGTACTAGAAGATCCATTAAGTTTTGGAAATAATGATCAGTGTTTAGAAATATCAAAAAAAAGTAAGGGAGTGCAAGTAAATCTGAAAGCTAAAGGTGTCCATAAATCAACCATGACTGTTAACAAATGTTTAAAAAAAAAGAGGAAAATAATATTTTCACCAGATGCAGTATCTTTTGGTAGTATGAACGACACATCTTCAAACGCCTCTTCACATGAAATGTTTAACCTTGATCAAGAATCAAAGAACCCTAATGAAGATTCAGATTCGGAATCGGAATGCGAAACACTTTTTTTTAGAAACTATATGCAAAAGGCTGCTCTTTTATCCATATCTACAGAACCACAACTGTTGCTAGGTTTACCTAAAGAATGCTATTTTTGTATTAATATGTTATCTGAAACAACAAAATGTACTCCGCGAAATATAATGTTAACTTTAAAAAAAATACGCTTGTATCAACCTAATACTATTCTGGCCTTGGATTTTGGTTTGTCGACTAGTTCTGTTACTAAAATCATAAGGGTTACTGTTCCGGCTATAGCATCTGTACTTAAATCACTTGTATACTTTCCACCTTCATCCGATGTCCAGATGAATCTACCTATTCCATTTAGAAAAAATTACAATCAGGTTCAAAGCATTATCGACTGTTTTGAGATTCAAATTGAAAAGCCTGTTGATGCCGTAAAACAAGCTCTTACGTGGTCGGATTACAAAAACTGTAACACAATAAAATATTTAATATCAATAACACCCGACGGGTTAATAAATTTTATTTCACCAGGGTATGGCGGCAGAGCAACAGATTCATTAATTTTTGAAGATTGTGGTATTTTGCAAACTTTACCTGAAGGATCAGCAGTATTAGCAGACAGAGGTTTTAAAAATATTGCGCATTTGCTACAACAAAATGGACATACTCTGATCAGACCTCCTAGCGTGAGCACTAAAGTAAAACCGACCAAAAAAGAAGTTTTGGAGACAAAAAAAATTGCAGCGTTACGGATACACGTAGAAAGAGCTATCGGCAGACTTAGATTCTTTGAGTTCATGTTGCCACACGCTTGTGTAGATCTAAAGCAAGTCGATCTGCTAGATTCAGTAGTGATTTCTGCATGTGGAATAGTTAATCTTCAAAGCAGTCTGTTTCATTTAAAGTAACTTCCTAGTGTTTTAAGCAAAATACATTTAAGTTTATTTTATTGTATTAAAAATATAAGATTTTGACGTAACTACGTACGTTCCGTTTTCCACCAATTTTTGTGTTATTTATAGAGTCTTAATAAAACTATATTACATAAGGATAATGTTATTTTATTAATTTGCCAAAAATATTTTCCTTCCAAAACTTTACACATTTTTCAAAAAGATCATCACAATATTTTTTATTATAAACTACTTCATGCACATCAACATTCCTTGAGGTTTCAAAGTCAACGTGTGCAATACAAAATAGGGCTTTTCTTTTTCCGGTCATTTCCATCTGTGTTTGTATCTGAGCATAATATTTTTTGCCTAGTTTACCTTTACTATAATACGTAATAAAAGTGTTTGCCTTGGTTGGACACTTTACTTCTATAACGCAGTCATCAGTAAGCCCGTCAGGCGAGGCACCAATCATAGGCCACTCATTCTTTAAAAAAAGACCAGATTCCATAATCTTTATATTGTGTATCTTCGCGACTTCCTTTATGACATCCTTTTCTAATAATTTTCCTCTTTTGATAGCATTCGTTTCATTAAAAGTTACAGCACCAAATATTTCTTCAACTAAAGAGCCATCTTTTGTTGTACACTGAGCAGCTTCGTGCATTTTTGAAGCTGTTATACGTCCGTAGCGCATCTCAAACCACAAATTTGAATCTGATTGAGCTATTGTACCCTCTTTTACTTGAAGACATCTTGATTCCGTCATTTCGTTCTTACAAAATGTTATAAAACTTTCGACGTCAAAATCAACACAGGATTTTTTGAAACAATTAATCAAATAATGAATAGACATCTTTTCAACTTCTTTTTTTTCACATATAAAATGTGAAAGAGAACACTGTATTTGAAGCTCTCTAAGTTTTAATGCTACTTTGTCAAAAAAAATATTTCCATTCTGACCGGCTATATGAAGTGTTATACAACTTGTACCAAAATCTTTTGCTTTAATCATTTTCAGTTTGGTACCAATACCTGAAAGCTTAGATTTTTTCCAATAACACTTGGTAGCAGTCGTTGAAGGCTCCTCGCTTCGACGATGTAGCCACATTAAAAATGCTATAGTATGTTTACAGCCACCTCTGCTGGCGGCACAATCTTCGCAGGTTACATTTAAAACTTCTTGATCCTTTTCATTGCATTCTAAACTGCAATGATAAGGTGTGGTACGTACGCGGTGTTCTGGCGTGATTCTACATTTAACCGTACATACATCACCTACTCTTTTTACTTGAACATAACCAATAGCATCATCGCCATAGCTGTCTCTTGCCGATCTGAAATAAGTTTCAAATAAAAATAAATGGCCTTATGTATTTTGTTAGTCAAAAAATACAAATAAATAAAAAAGGTTTAGTAAATCTGTTCAAACATCTATATTTGCAATAAAAATTAAATTAAGTTAAGTAAAATGGCCTTACGTATTTTGTAAGTAAACAAAATACAAATAAAAAAAAGGTTTAGTACATCTGTAACGTTCAACCCACTACATCTACATCCTAAGTACCTACCTATCAGTGGCGTGGCGTCCAAAGAACTCGATTCCTACCGGCTTGCCTAATATCAGGCATTTGAGCACCTTATTCTACAGCTCTTAAGGAAAATGTACGCCGAAATCTGCACCGGCTTGCCTGAGGATATCTTTTACGCCACGCCACTGCTACCTATCCTACTTCCTACTAATATTATAAATGCGAAAGTTTGTGAGCGTGTGTGTGTTTATTATCTTTCACGAAAAAACTACCGAACGGATCTGGACAAAGTCTGGAATAACACATAGGCTATTTTTAATCCTGGTAAAATGTACAGTTCCCGAGGGAAACGGGGGCGAAGCTGCTGGCGGAAGCTAGTTTGCAATAAATCAATGTATGTATTCATTTTAATTTACTAAGAAAAGCGGTACCTACCTATATATACAAACGTACCTACTAATAGCTACAAAACTATAATACATATTTGTTTCTTTAACGTAAAAATTTAATGGTAGGTAGGTACTTCTACTACTTGAGTTACATTCTTCCATTATGACATTAGTTGGGTATTTTGTTTTGATAAAACAATTTAGAACAGATAAACTATTAAGCATAAGTAGTAGCACGGAAAGTTCACTCACCTTTGCATTTTTATTCCTCGCATTTCGGCGGCAACGAAATCACTATTTGTTGATAAATAATGCGCAACCATTAATCCATCTATTTTAGGTAGATTATCCGATTGCCCTTTTTCGAATCCTTCATCCATTTTATTAATCGAATAATATTTACTATTATTAGACTATTAACTTAATACGCGGACGAAAACACAACAAAATACTGCGCAAGCTAATTACACCTACTACTATAACCGCTGGCGACTTAATACTAAGCGGGCCGCGGCCCGCGCGGCGCGTTGTGACATGACGTCACAAGCGGTCACGTGACTGTTAGCGGGACTCTATATTTTTCGAAACTTTGAATGCCTATAAAATCAAAACTACTAGGTATTTTTGACTACAACAAAAACTAGTGTATTTGTATACATACAGGCTTTACTGAGATAACATTTCAAGCGATTTGGCATACCTAGTAACATTCTCCATTTAGATAAAATTCGGCGTAGAGACCGCTTGGGACCCTGGGAAGGACATAGGATAGTTTTTATCCACTCGGAAAATTCGCTCGAGACTCGAGCTCGTCTGCATAGACTTTAAGTATTATATCCCTTATTTGAGAAATTATTGTTTCCTCATGCAAACTTTCGCCCCCTTAGGAGATAATTTCCGGGATAAAAACCTACCCTATATCCTTCCCTGGGTCTCAAACTATCTTCATACAAAATTTCAAGCGAAAATTTAAGCATGAAAATGTAACAGACAGATTTACTTTCGCATTGAGTTTTAGTTTGTAATTTTGGCTTTGGATAAATACTGCGCTCTTAGTTTTAATTGAGTATTCCAAAACCATCGTCGTAACCGCTTATCTTTAACATCAAAGAAAACAAAAAGCGATGAGTGTGTGTTTCACGTGTATTTATTTATTAAGCCGAGTGACGAGCCGGTGTTTATTATATTACGGCGTAGAAAGCGAAGCGTGTTCCGCTCTCGTTGCGGCCCATGGCAATTAGGCTGCGATTGACAATTACCGTACGAGCTGTATTTAGACATGTGTAAGTAATGCGCGTAATATTACAAATGAGATATCACTCGAACGCGTGATGTTGCATTACGCATTACTCCGAGAAATCAAGCATCACTCCAAACATCACTCTAAATAACATTGCCCGAGCGCGAGTGAGAGCGAGGACCGAGTGAAGCGCGCGTAATAATTTCAAAAGACGCCCTAGACTCCAGAGAACACGCGCTGCGTGATGTAGGTGATAGCTGTGATTAGAGATGGGCGCTCGTGGGTATTTACCCGGTAAATACCGGGTAAATACCCAATCCACCCGGTATTTACCCGTTTCTACCCATTTTGGTGGGTAGAAACTACTGAGGATCAAGATAATTAACAATTGAATAAATTAATGTGTGCAAGGGATAAAATATTAAGAAAAATACATTTTGTCGTCATCGGAATGATATAATATAACTTGGATTGTTAGATAATGCACTGTTACCGAATATTTTCTGCAGGCTTAGCGTTTACATCTGATTTGATTCGATCGTACCTAATAAAATATGTTTTTTTTATTAAAGGAATGATATTGAGTTTTTCTGTAAACTTTCGAAGTCATATTTTAAATTTTTTTTTTATACGAAAAAAAAATATATATATAAGCTTCCCGTAAAGACTAGTACTAGTCCTCTCATCTCATGCTGGTTCTATGAGATTCAAAAGGTTGTCCAATAATTTTATTTCAATTTCAGTAAAGAAGTGAAGTTGTATAATTATTAAGACTTTATTAAAGGGTTTTTATAGTTTGGTGAAAAATTATTTCTACGAAGTGTCTAAATAATTTATCGTTAACTTTTAGAAATTTTTTGAGGACTTAATATCCTACGAGTACTCTAGTAGTGTTTACACAGTATTTTAAAGTTTTCAGATTCCTAGAAGCTTCTAGAAGATGTCTAGAAACGTCTAGAAGTTACATTAAAGTTTCTTCATGTTTTATGAATTTCATAGAAGGTTTAACCATATTTCTAAAAGATTCTTTGATGTCCCTAAACGTAGTCTTGAAGAGAGAAACGTAATCTTCTGGATGGTTCTATAGGGTTTATACAAAATCCTACGAACTTCATAGATGGTACTACAAGGTTTTAAAGAGATCTAAGATATTTCTAGAAGTTTCTAAGTTTCGTTTATAAAGGCTTTAGAAGCCTACAAATGAAATAATATTATTAAATGGTATCTCTCGTCATGTTTATGAATATCCTAGATGTACAGTAGGGAACTAAAAGGCCTCGTAAGGTTTCTCGAGGCTTCCGTAAAGTTTTGACATGGTCTTTTGAAGTTTCCAGCAAAGAATTCAAAATCTTCTGTGGTATCTCTTGTCATTTTTATGAATTCTAGATGTTATCAACAGAAGACTTGAGGTTTCTTGAAGCTTCTTTAAAGTTTTGACATGATTTTATGAAGTTTCCAGAAGTCTAAAAAAAATATATATATATGAGATGTTAATAAGATTATCAAGTTTCCCAAATGACATAAGACATCTGGAAGTCTTTAAGTGGTTTTTACAAGGAATCCAGAATCTTCTTTTGTATTTCTAGCCACGCTTATGTGTTCCAGATGTAACAATAATACGCCTCAATGTCCTTGTAAGGTTTTTTGAAGCTTCCGTCAAGTTTTGAGAAGATTTTATGAAATTTACACGGTCTACAAAATAAGCAATATACAAAATTATCAAGTTTCCCGTCTGTTTATCTCGACATATCTAGAAGTTTCTAGGTGGTTTTACTAAGGAGCCAGAATCTTCTGTGATACATTATAGTGTTTATGAGGTTCTAGATGTTAAAGTAGGCTTCATAAAGGCCATGTTACCATGTAAGATATCTAGGAGTTAATAATATGTTACAAGAAGCTATCTGGGTATCTATGATGGTTCTAGAGATTTCGATGAGATTCCTAGAAGATTCTGTGAGATTTTTAGAAGAATTATTAAAAAAAAATTTGAAGTTCATAAAACCTTCTAAAAGAGTTTTGTGAAAGTATAATACATATTCTAGACTTTTTTGTGATTTTTCTAGATGGTTTTGTTAAGTTTCTAGAAGGTTTTTAAGGTTTTATGATCATATTTAGATTGTAACCTTCAAATAAACTTAAAATTGTCAGCGTCTCGACCAAGACACAAATCAAAAATTAAAGATGAATAAAAAGCAGGGAATCCCAGATTTTGCGAAAATCCAAACTGAGTAACGCATACTAATTATGTTTGTTACGTGCTAAAGTGCCCCTAAACCAAAAATCAGCTCATTCTGTGTATGGGAACCCGTGCCGACTTCATCCTAAATTTTTCATATTAACCGATTGAGCTAAGTTTGCACCTGGTTTCCTTCGCACAACATACTAACCAGGTGCAAACTTAACGCAACCGAGATATAATAGATTGAGCTTCTGCTTTGACTTTTTTTGTTTAATTGTGACGAATTTCTATAAGATAGTTGGTCAGACAGAATCAGAGTGTGCAACTACATGAGTATTTCAAGCTTTTCATTTCCAGTAACTTCACAAATATGTAGAAATAAAATCGCTGAATTTTGAAAATGCAATGCGGTATTTTACATAATCTATGAACAAAACATATTTTCTAGCTCTTAATTAGTCGCCACCTTTGGTACAAAATAATAAAATGCGATTTAATTATAAAAAAAGAGCAACAATAGTTGCGCCCTTCAATCCCGGTTGCGTTAAGTTTGCACCTGGTTGGTCTGTGATTCCAAAGAAACCAGGTGCAAACTTAGCTCAACCGGAAGTCGGCACGGGTTCCCATACACAAATTAGCTGATTTTTGGTTTAGGGGCATTTTAGCACATAACAAACATAATTAGAAGGTATGCGTTACTCAGTTTGGATTTTCGTAAAATCTGGGACACCCTAAATAAAAAGTGCATCATTACTTTTGTTGATGTAACCTAAGATGCCTATTTCGCTATCCATAGCATTTATTCTTACTATACGTCTATACAGTGTGTTACCGGTATGCGGGCTTTTATTAAAACTGATAATAATATGCTTCATTAGCAATCGTTTGCATGTATTAGCAAATCATAATTATGCGAATTAACTGCACAATTCAATTTCCTAAATCCGCACTTTAAATGTAGTAGGTGTACAACGTAATTATCGTTATTCATATCGCTGATGCACTTGGTACAAGGCATGTCGTGGTACGGAGGTGAAAAGTTGAGAAAAACAATCCCACAATTAATGCCGTCCTTATCATTACGTTTATGTATGGAGTTTTTTACACAGCTTAAAGAGTTTTTTCTAAAATTTGACATGACAATTACAAAAGTATTGACATTGGCTTGTCAAATTACAAAACAAACATTTATTTGCAAAACTAATATTTTTTTGCGTTAAAATGGCTAAAGACACATGTGAATTATCTGACATGATTTGTGCGACACGTGGAAATGTTCCTCAAGCCTTGAGACTTTATCGAGAGTGGTTTCGAAATCAGCGGCATCCACATAATCTTCGTTTGATAACAATGGCTGTCCAGCGAGGTCCAGAGAATGCATGGTCCTATCTGGTTAGTCTGAAAGGGCTATTAAACGGAATTGTGCACGTACAACTTGAAGAAAGGATTCTCGATCACTTCAAACAGGTCCAAATGTCTAGTACTCGTATTGCTTTTTAAGTTTTATTTTATTAGTGTTGTTTTTCCGTAGTTTTCTTAAGTGTAGCAATCCTGGTATCTCTAATTGTTGAAATAGGTAGATGCAGGCATTTATCTTGATGTCTTCGTTATAAACAAAGAATGAAGGGCTGGCATTTACATCTAATTGTCAATTTAGTACTTTGCTGTACATTGCTTGCAATTAAAATTTTGTTAGAAAATTTATGAAATCGGAATTTTAGTCGATGAATTAAATGAAGGTCATGGTTAGGTTAAGAAACAACGTTACTTTACCCTACTTTAAAAAAAGCCTGCTTGCTGGTAACGCACTGTATATCAACAACGTTTTTAATGAAATTTGTAAAGAATACTTAACAAATAGTTTATACCCACCAATTTGGGTATTTACCCAATTTACCGGGTAGATTGGGTAAATACCCGGGTATTTACCCGGTAAATACCTTGGGTATTTACCCACCGCCCATCTCTAGCTGTGATGTTGGTATCTCACGCGCGCCCGCGCTACTGCGTATCGTCATCGACTATGTTCGGGTGATGTTTGGAGTGATGTGATATCTCAGTGTGATATTACGTTTTCGGAAAAGTGATGTGATATAGCATTACTTTTTGAGGCACTGTTTCGCGCATGTCTAGCTGTATTATACGATTAAAAGCTGAGCTAATGAATGGACAATAAATTGGCTACCATGAAGATGAGTAACTTTGAAGTCATCAATCAATTTTATTAAATGATTGGAAGTCTTTGGAAAATGCAGAACTACCTTACCAAGAAGAGTTACAGTGTAATTAATAGAGATGCAGCGAATAATTATTTGGCCGAATACCGAATATTCGGCGGAGTCAACGGCCGAATAGCCGAATATTCTTCGGCCAACGGTTGTACCTAAAATGAAGTAAATTCGAACGCCCGGGTGAGCGGCGCCGTGAATCTCTGTACAGGACACTGGTACGTTAGGTTAGGTTGCAACTTTTTACTCGTCGTAGGCAGCCTATGATAGAAAAATGCACCAATGAAAAATTTTATTTCATTTGTAGTTTCATTTCTAATTCGTTGTTTATGCTACTGTTCTATATATGTTTCAAATTATTGTGAAAGATGATTAAACTAATATTTAAAATAGATTACTGTTTATAATTTGTTATTAAAATATTTATTCATCCTTCTTTTTCCTTCGACTTTGTGTTAATTTACTATTTGGTATTCGGCCGAATACTATGCCAGTATTCGGTATTCGGCCGAATAATCAAAATGTGGCCGAATACCGAATTGTGGCCGAATATTCGCATCTCTAGTAATTAAGCGAAGAGTTTCGACCAGCTCAAGTAACTGTGTCGCTAGCGATGGCTGGGTTAAGAGTCAGCTACAGAAGGACACGGCGTGCTTTGTCAGGTTTCTTCACGCTGCGGCCTTAACAACTGGTAGCTTGGGCTTTTGCCCGCTGTAGGGTAGGATTTTTTTAGAATGACTTTATATTTTTTGTATCCAGTGTAATTGTAAACAGTTTAGGTACAATTAATCGACTATGACTTAAATTATAAACTATATAATAATAAATAAACGATGTTTACAATAATACGGTTTACAGTAACACACTCTACCTACGCGTTCGGGTGGACGGGAAAGCGGTGAATATATGTTTATCAAGTCTTACGTCCAATAATGGTAACTTAGAGTCTAAAAACTTATGGTGCTGCAGCAGTTGAATCGAATGAAAATATACAATCAGCTATTTAATTATGTAGATATCAATAAAATCCTGCTTACAATTTCGAAATAGATTGGTTGCAATCAATAAACCCAATGCCTAGGAATTGCATCACACGGCCTCTATTGAAACGCTTCGCAAATATTTGTGAGCGAGCATAATGTAACAAAGGTTTAATATCCGTGACCACCGAATAGGTTTCGGTGCGAGGATGTAAGGACGGCGCGACGGAAGCACGGATCGGCGCGCGCGCCGGTGACGTCTGCGCGAGGGTCACCCGTGTTTACGGTGTAGCCACGACATGTACACACGGCAAAGCCGTTTAAAATGGGGTGCTGGTCACCAAGTAACGTAAGATGTGGGAAATCGTCAAATGATTAACCTTTGTTTTATTCTTCGACATGACATTATACGTAAGTATGGCTAGAAATCCGTATAATTTTTAATTTTGACACGATTTGTATAAATTAACGTTTCTTTTGAAAGGTATGTAGTAATATATCAGTTCCTTAGTGTTCTAAGGTTATTGCTTGTCACCACACTTTTAATGGTAATTTATTACTTTTTACAACATGAAAAATGTGTTAAAACGCTTCCGACTAGCGATTAATAGGCGTAAGTAGCATTTATTAACATCGGGCCATAAATCGCATTTGTAACATAAAATTATGCAACTCGAGCGCTATCGTTATAAAGATATGGGTGTCTATGCAAATAGTGTTGCTAACTGCGCGAATATTGGCACGAATCGATTGCGGAGCTAGTCGATCAGCGATTTGCTCTTAATCGATGTAGCGGGGTGATCGCATTGTGATCTTGTGACAGGTTACATACACCTCGATATGGCGTCGGGAATGTTAGTACTGCTATATTTAACAATCAGCTGGTTTTACAACTATTAAAGGCGGACTGTGTTAAGATGAGGTACGATCAGAAATGGACGCGGAAACGTTTTTTAAGAGCATTCATTTATCGAACATGTTGTTACAAAAGATATATGATAATATGATAAAGGTCAGAACTCTATCTAGGGCCCCTAGTCACTAGTTACATGATAGGGAACATTTCGCTTGATAGGGATCACGTACCTAAACACTATGTAAAAGGTGGTCTACAATAATTGAAGTCTCCGCAAGCTATCTATGGCATTAGAATTCTACAACAGAAAGTATAAGAAAAAGCGTGCGTTATCCGTCATGCGGTTTCTTAAAAAAAAAACTTGAAGTCGGCAAATAAGCCGCTATCGTACTATCTATTCTGCTTAGGGCATTCAATATCGGTATTACCTACTTGTATGGCCCGATACCGAAAACCCCGGTATTATCCATACAAATAATACCGGTATTGCATGCTCTAATTGTGCTAAATTTAAAAAGTAATAAGCTACTGAAATAATTGAATTTAGAGGAATTTAAAGAAACGTAGGCAAAAATTACCGTTAAAATCTTATTTACGTAAAATGAAGTGAGGCCCTTATGCAGTCCGAACTATACCAATGCATAAAGGGCTAAGAGCGCTTTCACATTGCACGACATGTCGTTATCGGAGCCGATATCCGATATCGTGCGATGTCTTCACATATCTCCGATAAAATCGTGTCGGATCGGCCATTTTTCGAGCTTTGTGCGAACAATACCAGCCTATAATAGAAAACTTTATTTGCTATATCTATTATATCTGACACGCAAAAAAAGATCTGTCCACAGAAAATATTGGATACATCCCATTGTGCAAGCTAGATACTCAGATATACACCAGTCTTTACGTATTCAGAGACAAAAGTAGATACACGTATAGTATAGCACACACACAAAAATTATCGTCCGATAGCTCACGGGCGTCCGATAGTGCCGCCATCATATCGATGTCGTTTCCGATATCCGATATCGGATCGGACAATCTGAAAGGCAGGTACATATTTCATACATTTTACTGGCCCCGATATCGTATCGGTGAGCGATAACGATATCGTGTCGTGCAATGTGAAAGCGCTCTAACTCACCGCTTGGCTATATTGAATGGACAGCGGCCGACGCCGTCAGAGCGTCTGTATTGTGCGCTAGTCAGTCAGTGTGACGCGTAGTTAAGCCATATAATAACGGTATCATGCATAAGTACGTGTTTGATAGCTGTGAAAGGATATAGGTATGTATTTTTAAGGTTTCAGGTAGATAAAAAAAAAAACAAAAAGCTCTTAATTTTCCGACTTCAGGGTACCTATGTACGAGTATGTAGTATATTTCGGTTAAAAGAAGTTTATTGTCAATGACATGAGAACTTATGGCTAATGATGAGTGGTTAAAAATATTAGAGCCCGCCAATAGCGTGTGGCGACAGCTAGAAGTCTTTATTCTTTCTCTACTTAAGTATATTTAATTCTAGATTTTTTCAGTAACTCCATTTGCCAAAAGGTGAAAACGGTCAACCTTTATCGTAGTAACCTACATTAAAAAACATTGAATTTGTATTCAGAGACCTTTAGAAAGCCTAATAAAAAATCTTAAATGTCTTTAAGTGGGCCTAGATTTGTGTCTCGATAAAGGGACAGTTCGTTATGATACCTATGATAGGAATAGTACTTACTACATTCTATAGTATGGCACCCAGTAAAACCTCTTATTTTATATATTTATCTATAAAAATGTCAACAGAAAGTAGACAAAATGTGTGAGAATATGCCGCACTTGCATTACAGCTAAACAAGGTATTTGAATAGCACGCCGTGTGACCAATTCAACAACATATATTGTACATCGAATGTTTGCATGTTAGCATAATTTACATTCGTAAATAAACATAGGTATGCAAATCAGACAAAAGGACTACCTAGATTGATATCAACTTTACCTGCTTTCATATGAGCTGTTTGTAAAATTTAGGTACATCTATTGTTTTACTCTGATGCATAAGTATAACTAGTAATTAAATGACTTTTCTAAAAACATCGACTTCAAAGAATGAATCTACGATAGGTACTGTTAAATTCATGAGATACTTTAAAAATACTGGAATTGAATCACTATACAAATATACATGTGCCTATATTATTCGAAGGTTCCCTCAATCCCTCGTGGATCCCATCATCAGAACTGGATTTAGAAAAATAAAGAGGGACCATCATCATGAATTTAAAGAGCTAGGCTCTTGTCGGTGGAGCAATTTCCATGTCTGTCTTTCTTGAGCCCTCTCCTTGAAGGCTTGGTACGACATGACGACCAATTCAATCAATGTTTTTTTTTTTTTCAATTTGTTTAATAGTCGTTGAGTTCTGAAGTTCAACAGTCTGAGATAAAATTAATTGATGTACGTTTAAAAGGATTATGCGATCGATTACACCAACGCGATTCTACCCATGCGTGATTCTACACAATATGGGTTCAACACAACTCCAGTTTACTACTAAAAATAACAACTGCGCGGAAATAAGAATGTAGTAAAATGCGGTTGCGTTAAACTCATATTGTGTTGAACCACGAATAGGTTGAATCCCGATTGCGTTAAAATATCGGCTGTGTGGAATCACGAATGTAGTACACTGCAGTTACGTAGAACCCATATTGTGTAGAATCACGAATAGGTTGAATCCCGATTGTGTTAAAATGGCGGCTGTGTGGAATCACGAATGTAGTAAACCACCTACTGTTTTTTGGTTTATTTTTGTGTCAATTCCGCTACCCAAAGGTTGTCTGGAAGAGATCGCTCTTAAGCGATAAGACCGCCTGTGTAAGTACCTCTTGTAATGTGTTTTTCTGGTGTGCAATAAAGTATACTTGTATTGTATTGTATTGTAAACTGCAGTTGCGTTGACCCCATATTGATTCTACAATAACGCATACGTAGAATCGTGTTTGTGTAATATACCAAAATAAATTGGGATGGTCAGCCAAATGAGAAATACGATAAAATAAACACGTCGAAATTTACGAGACCCGAGATAGTTCCCTAATAAATAACGTAAGATCAGCTCAGCAGTGCACCGTAAATCAGACCCGGCTATGGGAACTAGGAAACGCGAAGAATCGAGCTCGGGTGATGCATGATCCGATCTGTACGCCGGCTTCCGCCCTGAACCATACACACACATACCGGTGGTCATAAAACAGATATCTTTACAACTATCTTTCCGTCATCTTTTTCTTTGCATGCATGACAGTTATCACGAGTGATTGATTATTCATTGGAGATTCTAAGTTTCGAAGCAAACAAGCTACTTTGAGTTCATTCATGTTGTAGCGAGTTTTAAGTGAAAGAAATATCGAGAACATACAGGTAGATAGTAAAGGTACTTGTGCTCATTAAATCCACGGTAATATAGGAGGTTCTTGTCAAAATCCTATTACTACTAGACTATGGAAGTTTACTCAATAGAAAAATACCTACATGGGATTACAGCACATTTCATGATTTTCAAAGGACTAATCCGTAAGATTGCCGGGCAAGTGGTAGATGTTTATCCCAGCAGTTTGACAATAAGAAATGCTTATAAAAATAATTTAAGCCGAGTACTAAAACGGATCGTTTTCGATACGTATATACTAACCGCTAAACCACAAACGGAAAAGAAAATATGACCACAATTACACGTAATGGAACATTGTCATCTAAATTACTTCCTGGGCACATTCCTCGTAAAGAAAAATGCATGAACGCGAAAGTATATATGTACATACATATACATATAGCTACCAGCTAGTTAGTATGTGAGATTCCATTCGAGGTTACACTTGTTCGCTTCATAGTTTCAGCAACAATCAAAGAAAAACCGGGAGTCCGGAAAATATCCAAAAGGTAAAGCATCGTCGAGTGACAAAAACTTAGCGTCTTTTGCACACCTCGCAAAACAAACCCCCGCCCAAAAAATACAAGTACAGGCAGATAACTGGCGGCCTTCTCGTTAAAGATCGATCTTTGGTAGGCAATCTAACAGCAGGGGGCTCAGAATTTTGGTTTTATGAAGCTTGAGGGCCGCGGAGGGCGGGTTTTATAGGTTTACTTATAACTATAGTCAGGTAGGTGTACGGTTTAACCCTCAACATGTGGCTCGCTCGGAAACGGAAGCACGGGCGGCTGCCGCGATGGCCGGCGCGGATTACTGGCATTAGCTCCGCATTGTCACCGCTGCCGGATCGAATTATACATATACGCGTTTTCAAATCGAATTTAGAGCCGGATTATATCAGAGCCAACTCCACGAGGGAAACTGCCCTCATGGAGTTTAGAGGTGACGGAGTATTATATACGTTTCTTCTGGTTGGTTATATTAACTATGCATCTTCAAGAACCGAAATATATAGTGACAGAAGAATTAAATGTTTCGTGTCAAGGGCAAGGCGTGTTTAGGTCATCAATTGAAAGTAAAATAAAGATAACAACATGTCATACCACATACGCGTATCTCACACGATCAACTTTCGCTTGGGCAGCCATCGTGACGGTTTTCCTTTCCTTGGCTGCACGGGTATCGACGTTTCCTACATTGTAGACAGCTTCCGAAAACCCGGGCTCAAGTTTTTTAATCACTTTATTACGTTGTTTAAACTGATATGCGTACAACAATTTTACAAACGAATTGGCGTTTCTGCTTCTTTTCCGATACTCTGGGCAGATTGCTAGTAATCTAGTGTTGTAAAAAGCGTTGCGTTAGCGTTGAAGACTTATGAATAGAACAGAATAAAATATGAGTTATTAGAATATACTTACGCAGACAATTATTATAAAACAATTAATTGATATGAATCGTTGCTGTCGTGTGCAAGCAAAAAAGTTTGCAAATCTTGGCTACTCGGGCCCGCAAGGCTTGAACAGGGGCATAAAACATGTCTTCCCATGCAAGTTTTACATTTGTTCCAATTGTGTAATGAGATTTCGAGACTTCAAAGCTCTGAACTTTAAAGGCTAGACCGCTCAAAGCTTTAGAGGCTTAAAGACTCGGGCTTTCAGGGCTCGGCAGTCACTACTCATGTCTTGTAGTTTACGACTCAAAGCTTTAACTACTAACGTGGTCACGTAGCGCGACGAACCACCTCTGCCTTGATCTTGTCGTTGCTTGTAATTGTAACGCAAGTGTTGAGGGAGGTATTTGTTTAGAGGTTTTATCTGAGTAGCCCAACTATAACGGTTCCTACCTTGATAGTGAAACCCTAAAACGTTATTTATTAACCAAGTAATTTCTACTTTTATTTAACCAACAATGAGTTTATCAATGAAATTAAACTCCATTAGAATGTAGGTACCTCGTGCTTGCTAAATTTCGCAATATGTCCATACAAAAGATAATGAGTTGGAATGATTATATGGATACATTTTTAACGAATTATAATTTGCAACGACAGCGAGAGAGTTCATTACCAATAAATTAGCTTCATGATTGCCGGTTAGAACATCGCAATGTATCTGTTGTTACACATTTGATTGACAGAAAGTGGAAAAGTATCCATTGCTACATAACTCTCCAGCTGTTACGTTTTTGTGGGGCAAATTATCACAAGGTATATTTACCTTACATTAGACAGGTATAGCAATACGCACGTGCTTCGCAACGATACCAAATAAAAAAATGCATATCTCGAAACCCCTATCCGAGTTAGTTCTATATTTTACAACTTTAGTGCTGACATTCAGACGAAAAAACCCTCTTTTCATTAATAATCATAACAAACCTTCATAAGTATTTTGTGTCGCTGTGTTAGCGTTAGATTATTATCTAGGATGGGATGGGCCAATTTCGGGGTCAAATTAAATATGAAGGAGGCACTTTTTCAAATAGCTGCATAAACGCAATCACCCTGACAGAGATACTGAGAAGTATTTATTATATTGTAATCAACCAGGATTACCTTGACTGGTGAAGGGTCAGGCCGCGCCAGCGCCAAACGTCTAAGTGCGGTATAATAAGTCCTCCGTTACGTAAACGCATTACCGTATGTACATCCCAATGACATTTAAATGGCCGTTTTTTGCTCGGAGTTACGTCGCCCGTAGCGGATTTGATGACAACAACCATAGACACACCTAAGTGACCATCTGTACAAGTAAACCTTATTACAATGATATAAGGCCTACAAAAGGTCAGTAAACTGAACTGTGTACAAAAAATATGGGGAAACTTTCTCATGACAAATTATGATAACAATGAAGTGATTCGTGTGTTTATGAGTAAGTATTTTTAGACTGAAGAAGACGCTTCTTTCAATATCTAGATACTAGTAGTACTATATATTATAGTTTAGTAGGTACTATATTTGTAGCAGTATTTTTAGTTCGCAGCCTTATCAAATTGGCCACAGATCCTTATTTGGCGATTTAATTTATAGCTTTAACTGGCATATCAAAATACCCTAACCCGTAGATAGATATCCTAAAAAAACATACTCCTTTTTTGGGTAGTCGTGTAAAAAGTAGATGGTCCTTCGAGAAATACGTCAAAGTAGGAGTGTTTTTTTTTTAGATTGTGGAGGAGTTGCTCCTCTCCCAGTGGACCGCTTTGTACCAGGGGCGCGGTGCTAACGGTTTACACGTTGCCTCTGGCTGGGGTGTGTTTAGATGTGTGCATATAGGGTGTGTGTTGCTGTGGTAGTGTAGTGTGAGTGTTGTTGATGAGTGTCTCTTGTCGTCCGAGGGATGATGCCGGTCGGACAGGCGATCTTCTCGCGGACGAGGGGAAAGGGTTTGTGCTGTGCTAGTTAGACTAGTTATTGTTAAATGCTTTGAGGTTTTTGACTATGTATTTTATTAGTGAAATACAATATTATTTACCTACTAGCTTGAAGATTCTAGTAGGTAAATTTTTAAAGTTCTTTCGCGTGGGTGAAATTAGGTAAGCAAATATTTTTTTGTACCGCGAGTAAAAGGTATCAATTTTAACCGGGACCTATGCATTGGAATACATGTACATTTTCATGTCTGTTCGGTAGTTTTTTGGTTATTACAAATATTAAACTATTCATTTACGTTTATTGGTTATTCTTTACACTCCGGTTGTTTTTTTTTTTGAAAAAAATGTTTAATGTACAAACACAGTCTTGCTACGATTTTATTATATATGTTCGGGAAATGTATACCTACTGCTGATACCATTATGTAGGTACTTAGGTTTTTGTGTCTTACATAAAAGCCGGCCGGTCAACAAAAGCACCTTAACGCGAGGTTTCTGATGAAAAGGTAAACGTATTCAATGCTTACATGGCGGAACCTACTTCCTAGAGCTTGTATCATAATTAATTAGTTCGTAACATAAACAGTATAATAAACAGAATAATGAAGCCAGGAAAGTGTGTCACCGGCACCCGCCGGAAAACTAAACTATTTACACATAAATTACACTCGAATTTACACAATACGTATTGTGGCCCATTCTCTATAGTGAGCTAGTGTAAGTACCTAAATTAAACTTTGCTTAGTAGCATGGACAATGCCTACAACTTAATTGAGAGCTGCAATACAAGCATTCACACTCATGTGTAAATCACCCGACGATAACTACGACGATGACTGGATAGTCATGAAGAAACGACATGAGATGAGAGACAAATTAAACTTGATAGATCGAAAATATTGTTGATAATACAGGTAAACAACATATAAGAACCTTGAGCAATAAACTACATACTCGTGTGTTAATATAATATGCACAGTTGATAATCGTATGTACTTGTTACTTGGATCTTTAAAAACCACACAAAATTTTGGAAATCGCGACAGTTGCACCAAAAAGCCACTGAAACTACTATTAACAACGGGATATTTACCATGTATGTTTGTTTTTGTGAGTTCCCGATATTTCGGCACTGTTGCAAACGCCATCATCACTCAGTAACTGACGTGCTGCGAGTTTTTAGTTGTAGTCTACACTGAAACTCTATAAAGGCGGTTAAATTAAAGGATCGTAAACGCGCTGTGATAGATAGTTTTTTCATAACTTATGTCATATGACGTGACCAGGGCTATGAAACTTAGAACAACTCGGTTTTTGTTGCGTCAAACGTTGACTGACTAAGTACCCTAGATGGCGTTGGAACCTACTTTTGTGTTTTTCCGTTATAAGCAGAGCACGTTTTACATTATGTTTTCTTTGACACTGATGACATGTTTTAATAGTTTCATTAATAAATATCTATTATAATTATAATTAGTTAAAATTAACAACAGATTTATTAATTATACATTACTACAAATGTGATATGTACGTGGAATGAAACGTTCCAGCTGTTATAAACGAAACTTCTTAGTGAACTCTATGGTTACTGAGTAATTTTGTTTTTTTCAATTTTACTGTCAATATTTTGCTTGTGTCAAAATAAAATGAAAATTTACGGTATTAAGTGACTTTATTTAATTGGCGATGAAATGCATGCCGTACCATTTGCACAATTCCTCAGTGTTCAAAAAACGCAACAAGAACAAATATAAAAACTTCTCAGGGTAGCACGCGCGCACACCGCGACACCAGCGGCAGTGAGCTACATTACACAATAACGGACGGCAACGTGACGAGCGCCACCACATCACAGGAATGATCTCGTGATAGAACAGCTACACAAAGCCTTCAACATGGATAAGTACAATCCTAACCATTTTCGAATGAGCGACTACATAGACCTCTTCGAAGCGAAGTGTACAATCGTCGGCGTGGAGGAAGCTGACGATATGAAGAAAGATCTTCTGTTTAATAACATTACGCCTGACGTGTTCAGTGAATTGAAGACAGCACTTATTCCCAACTTCGAAATAAGCACGTACCCAGACATAAATAAATCATGATAACGTCAGAGAAAACTTGATTTTATTCCTCCTCTTATGTTTTTACCCTGGGCAGATTTTGTTCAGTCAATGCTTGGGAATGCCACTTAACCGAAATGAAATTTTGTGTTGGAAATTCCATACCAAATAATTTTGATTTCGGTTACATTGCATTCCCTAGCATTGACTGAAGAAAATCTCAAAGAATGGATACGTATGTGGCGTGTGGGAGGGCGGGGGGGTGGCGGCGAAATGTTTACTAACTAAAACCACTGGGAGCACTTGTGTCGCCTTGGTACCAGTCATTCCCGCAAGATGGCTCTCTTTACCCTATATATTACTTTACTCTTTGGACGTGACTGTTAACGATGTCAATATTAGCATGCTTATGCAACTCCCATAAATCAAACTTTTATTGGCGTGTCATAACGGACAGCACGGAATGGGCGGCGTGAGTTATAATTTCCAGATTTATGCAAAAAAATAGGCCGATAACCTAAATGCGATAATATGAAAGTTAATAAATTATAATTTGAAATCTGCCTAGCAAAAGAATAACTGCAGAGTAACAGGAACGAAAAAAACTGAAATTGTCTGGAAGAGATCGCTCTTTAGCGATAAGAGCGCCTGTTGTTTACATTCTTAATATTACTCTGATCTTTGTATATTATTCTTTTGAGCGGTGAAATGTATGTTGTATTGTACCTATTATCTTGATAGAATGTGCATTAAAAGAGTTGATGAGTTGTATCGATGAATACATTACGACATTGATTTAATCTCGGGATCGTTGGCTCGGATTCGAAAGTGCCGTACGATTGGAAAACAATAATCGATTTGCAATTATCATCATCAACACCGGTGCAGAGTAAGATATGTTGGTAAACATGCGATTTCACGCACGCGCACAAGTCATTACCGCCATTGTTAGTCGCGATGACAAATAACAATCAATTAATTTGCATACGGGTGGTCTCTTACGACCGTTTTCGACTCGTGCGGTCCTTTAGATTTCTATTTATAAAAAGTGCATTAGGAAAAGCTTACCTCCCTAAACATTTTTAAATTTCGGGATTTTTCAGGAGTAAGTAAAAACCCTGTTTATAAAAGTATCACTGAAAAAGAAATGCAATGAACCGTAGGGATTTTGCACAAGTATGATCACTTCACTGTCATGGTACCTGCGCGGGATGGGCGGGCGCCTGCGCCGGGTGGTCCGTCAGGTTCTCGAACCTCGCCAGAATCTCCTTCACAGACACTTTAGGCTCCGCGCTCTCCTCGTGTATCGTCTCCATGTGTCCGGAAGACGACGACGAGTAGCTCTGCGGGCATTTCTTGAGTCTCTCCGTGGTCCTGGGCCGAGGCTCGGGGTCCGCGCGGGTGTCGGCGCCCGAGTCGGAGTCCTCCGGGGCGGTGTCCGCGCTGGACGCGGCGCCCTCGGACGAGTTGATGAGGGAGTCTAGACTGGGCGCGCGGCGGGGCGGCGCGCAGTCGTCACAGTCGAGCTCGAGGCCGTAGAGCCGCTGCAGATGGCGCCAGTTGTCGCGCATGGCGAGCGAGAGGCGCGGGCGGTGCATGGTGCGCGCGCGTGCGCGGTCGCCGCGGGACTGAAGCCCGCGCCCGCCATGCCCATGGTGTGACCGCTGGGGTCACTTCATATCACTCCAGATTCGATCGCACGATTATATTGATACGGTTCGGTCGCGGCCCCGCGGCAGGTACTTGAGATGCACTTTGTCTTGTGTTTGTGCGTAGCGTCCGTTCACTTTTTAGGCGCGCTACGAGAGTGCTACGAAAAGTAGCGTTACTGTTGTTTAAGTAACTCTTATGCATACCTTTCTATGTAAACAGTATATATCTAATAATAATTGTTGTTCCGTTGGTAATGATTGTATATTCATAAATCTTAATTAATGGCTCCACTCTGCGTCAAAATTTAACTACATAGTATCTATTTATGACGATATTATCAAACACTAGTTCTGGCATGTTTATTTTTAGAATTCAATACTTAACTAACACTTTCATTTACCCACCTAACAAACCAGTCAATCTCCACATTCTATTTTCGCGCATAACTCGAGTCAAAAAAGTAGTCTAACGCTTACTTGCATCTTCCAAGTACCGTGGTGAAACTAATTCGTTAACACCGTGCGCCCGCGCACTTACGTTTATCTCATAATCTTTACCTTACCAAGCTACACCAAAATCGCTCTTATTTAACGGGCTTAAGGACTGTGTATATCGTATATTTTACGGAGTTTATGTTTAATGCGTTGCCTAGAGCTACTGGAGAAAGCCACGAAATTCATTAAAACACTAAATGTGCGATATGGCCCCAGATAAATAAACATGGTCGCTGGCGTGTGCTCTACCGCTGTTTGAAAAGACTTAAGTGCACCTGAGTCTTGAATACGTATCCGCCCTTTGTGATGATCGTGGGTACTACTTTTGAATAATTTCCTTTTAATACGATCTAGTTAAGGTTTCAATTGAATTAATTTGTTTATCACATGTACATAGGTACATATTTATGTTGCTTAGGTCGAATCGGAGATCCATAATAGGCAAGACAGACTTCTAAGGCAACACGGGCGCCTGAAACTGAAAATGCCTCTTTTAGCTATAAAATTTAAATCATTTTAGGAGCTGTAGTACTATTTTTGACACGCAATCCAATAGAGAACATTTGTTTGACAAATGTACGTTTTTTTTCTATTAATTGTATAATGATTTGTCCAACTAGGTAGTGGGTAATACTAAATATCTGAAAAGTTTCACAAAAGGTTTTCTAAAATCATCTTTTGTATAACAGAAAAGGCCAATGACAAATTATATTTATAACAACCGGTTTAGAACTGTTTATCAGCTTATTCCTTAAGAAATATAGTGGCGGCCTACCTCCACGGAGCCAATATTAAGAGTGTGTTGCGTCCGTGTATAATCTCATGTATCACGGGGCGGTGCTGCGGCCGACCGCGGCACTGGGTACGGGCGCAGTACGTTGATAAAGCAATAGGAGATGTACTAGCATTGATATAATAGATTATACTTATCTGGCAGATCAAAGCAGTCATTTTTTATGAAGTGTCGAAACGTTCAGATGAAGGGGTTATGAAAAAAGTAATGATGTAATTTTACTCAGTGGTCAAATAACATAATTTTTGACGTTTTAAAAATCCTTGAAACGTTGGTTGGAATCCGACCTTGTAGATAGTAGATGTTATTTGTTAGTAGAATAAGATGGTTAAAACAATAACATGAACTAAGGCTATAAATGACGTATTTTTAATACTAAACTCAATTACAGAATTAAAACCTGGTCCGGCACACCGGGTTCAAAAGTGCCAAATATGCCAACCGCATTGCCCCGCTGAATGGCCAAAGATATAGGGATGTCGTATAGTAAATCACGTTTAATTTTTCTATTTATTTGTATATCAGTAATAACATACTATACTGCCATTAATAGTAGTACGAGGGCGGCGCGGTCAGCCTAACGGGCGCCAGCGTAACGGCGCTTGCGCACTGCACATCGTTTGTTTAATTGGACATTATCGTAACTTGCAACATGTTTAGTTTTAAGCTTAAATTGTAACTGCGCCTAGTGGCTATTTTACTAGCTTTTTAACACACTTCACAAAATAGTATTTTTTCTACTCCTGTACTGTTATCTGTCTTTTACTTGGTCACGAACACTAATATAAGAACATACATAATATGAGTTCAGAGAAGTCTATACTCTATTCCCCATAACAGCACTAGTGTCGTTATAGTCACTTTACGTTATTGCTAGCATCCACAGACTTCTAAATCTAGGTTAAACTCAGGTCAAGGATTAAGCGCTCAATTCTAACTTCACGATAAAAATTCACAACTACCAACTTAACAAACAATTAAATTCCTACGATTCATAAGAAAAACAAAACTTTCCGAATTAAATTAATTGATGCCAACATAAAAAAAAAGTATTTTAATTATCGTCACATCGTGTCACCAGCCATATCAAAAAAAAGTTTACCATAGACACAACTGTCATGCCGGCTGTACACACTCGGAGAGACCGGACGAGACACGCGTGACGTCCATGTATTTTATATTTTAACCTAGTCGTAGAAAAAGTATTGTATGCAACGTTGTATAATTAAGTCAAAAAACGCTCATTGCGTCTCTATTTGCGATACTCGCCGCATTCGCGGCTCGTATCGCAACTCACGCAATTCGCATTTTTTTAACCTTCTTATACAACTGTTGCATAAAATACTATTATGCAACAGTTGTATAAGTGGGTTCAAAAAATGCGAATTGCGTGAGTTGCGATACGAGCCGCGAATGCGGCGAGTATCGCAAATAGAGACGCAATGAGCGTTTTTTGACTTAATTATACAACGTTGCATACAATACTTTTTCTACGACCAAGTTTTTTATTATAAAATACAAAGTTAAAAGCATAACCTGCAAATAAGGCAAATATGACGTATGACTGACAGTGTGTGTGTCTATGGTAAACTTTTTTTTTAATTACTGACTGACGTGACGTGACTATATTAAAAATACTTTTTTTTATGTTGGCATCAATGAATTTAGTTCGGAAAGTTTTATTTTTCTTAAAAGCCGTAGGAATTTAATTGTTTGTTAAGTTGGTAGTTGTGCATTTTTACCGCAAAGTTAAAATTGAGCGCTTAATCCTTGACCTAAGTTTAACCTAGATTTAGAAGTCTGTGGCTGCTAGCAATAACGTAAAGTGACTATAACGACACTAGTGCTGTTATGGGGAATAGAGTATAGACTTCTCTGAACTCATATTATGTATGTTCTTATATTAGTGTTCTTATAATAGTTTATCTCAGAAGTCAGTCGTTTATCAACAAATTTGAAAAAAAAGGTTTTAATTGAAAGGGTATACATACATACATACTTTAAAATTCAGTTCTGATGAAGATATCCAAGAGAAATCTAGAGCACTCTTCAAATACTGTTGAGTACTGTACTTTTAAAGTAACTCTAGCACTTGTTAACTGAATCGGTTGTTTCAAAATTGTTATTAATTCAAAATATGTTCGATTATTATGCCTACATAGTTGGTGAAATAGAGATACTCCGATAGATACGGCTATAAGTGAAGTAAGTTTCAACTAAAAGTAGTCAGGCCATTATTTTTGATTGTAAGTGCCTATTACGCTTCTGTCTAGGTATTTCATCGCCAAATAGTTTAACGGAGTTCACGTTTGTTAAGCAAATAATAATAAATCTATGTACTCATGTTACTAATTTGATAGAATACTATCGCTACGAAGAATCAAAATACCTACGCATAGTTTATCGCAATAGGTTACTAAATGTAGGGACTTTTATGTACTTAGGAGCGAATCCAGGGTTGCTTGAGCCCCCTTCGAGTAGCAACTAGTAAACGCATCCGAGTCCATCCGTGACCTTGATAGAACCACCTTTAGTCTCAAACCAAAATCCTATTTATACATACATACAATTCAGATTTGTTTAATAGTATTGTCGTATTTTTCCGCCGATCGCTATTAGGGCTTTCACATTAGTGATATTGTGGTACTTTCATGACAACACTCAGTCATAAGGGAAGCGGAAATGACCGGTGACTTTCCGATGCGATTTCCATTATTTCTTTTACTTGTTGCAGTAGAATGATCGCTACATTATTATAGGTACGTATGGTTCCGGTGTTCATGCTCATCAAAATGGAAGTGGGACGGCCTCTTAAATTCGCTTTTACTATATTTTTAGTAGATACCTCGTCTCTCTAAATAGATGTACAACGAATAGATTGTATCAGTGAAACTGACCATATACTTAAAGCGATAGGATGGAAAATAACGCATTGAGGGGAACTAGGTATTTACATTTCCCATCAAAGTTTGGTATCCAACCAAACCAAAAAAGAGAAAACACTATAGCCGTAGGTATATTTAGTTTTAAATAGTAGGGGCTTACTTAACGGTTATTAATTATATTACAAGATTTTGGGTTCCAATCT
Organism: Eudemis profundana; assembly: GCA_947034925.1. NCBI lineage: Eukaryota > Metazoa > Arthropoda > Insecta > Lepidoptera > Tortricidae > Eudemis > Eudemis profundana. The sequence goes on along the minus strand of OX344805.1, from coordinate 17,395,468 downwards.
AGGCTGGTATCGATGATCTATGTAGGTAGATAATACTAATTTAACAGATGTTTGTCACGATATTTCCTAAGAAAGGGTAATTGAAAAATGAATTAATTAAGTACATGTCAACCAGATGCTATTTAACCACAATAGTATTGAAATAAACGGTAATTTTGAAAATCATCTTGAAATATAGAGAAAATAGCCTTAATATCGATTAACGCTTATCGCAGCGTTTCAAAAGTCTTAGGCCTTAGTGGTACTGGACCGTAACGTATGGGCTGCATGATATATTTAATCATATACGTATTTTAATTAAAACCACAAGCAAATTAAAAGACCTTGCGACATAAAGTGACCTACTTAAGAAACGCGATTCACAATGTTTCATTGGCAATAAAACATTTTATTAGCTTGCAGTTTTTAGCGCAAGCAAGCACGTACGTACTGCCAGCAATAACTATCTTATCAACTACTTTCTTAAGCTCTTGATTCCAAACTTGTCTAATTGTAAAAACGACTTTCTGCTGTTCAATATAAAGTTCACATTTCTAAAGAAAATGATGTTGTTGCGAGGTTAAGAAATGCAGTCGATAATTGAGATCTGTTGCTTATTGTACCTACATCACAATCACTCGTGTGCTCTAGAAAATAAAGTCGAGAATAGGTACATATTTCGGAAGGGATATGTGTTGCTGACTGTATTCGTTCCAATTACGTACTCATTAAAACGCTAATTGAATTGCAGATACCTAGCGTCTTGTAGCTGCTGGATCTAAGTACCTTCGAGTTAACTAGCTTTGCAATTTCATATTTCTTCGCATGTTTTTTTGATAATATATTCGGTTTGGGACGTGGTCGTGGTGGTGGGAATGGTAGATGAAATGCATATTGAGCGCTGCGTTCGATTTCATAAAATAAAAACTATAAGGAATACTATTAAGTTAAGGGTGGGTGGGTACTTAGTTTTCTTGAAATAATAGAAATAAGTAGTAAGTCTCCCGGGCTGTCTGTATTCTAGTTAACTGTCTGTATCTAGTAAGCTGTCTTAAGCAGTAAAGTAGTTTCTACCCCCAATATACACCCTTCTTGACGAAAATGAAGGAACTAAATGAGTGAACGAAGAAAGGATGAATAAAGAAACTCTGAATAACAGTTTTAACATAAATCTTACATTTCTTACATACGATTATTCTTTTAAGAGAAAACATTAGTTTTCGGTAGAAAATGTGCATCTTCAGGATAGATACTCGAACTTAGTACCATGAGAATGGAATTGTAAGGTTTCACGTATAATACTCGTTTACACGTGTTGCCTGTAGGTACTAGGAAAAATAATTAAAACTAAGGTTGAACTTCTCAGACTGAACAACATTTGTTCAGTGACATTTAAAAATAACTTATATTTTGGTTTTTAGTACACTTTAAAGTTTATTTGAAGCGGCAATGTATTGTGATGTTAATTATGTTTGTAGCGTAACAAGCGACCTCAATTAGACTTAGGTATGTTAACGTACATTGAAAATACTATTTAATTTGTATGAAAAAGAGAAAATCTCAAGATTACATAATTTTTTAAAGTTATTGAACAAAAGTTTTATTGTTTGATGAGTAGAATCTACGTTTTAATTATTTGCTCCTGTTACAGGCAACACCCTATATAAACGCGCGCGTTGAAATCGCTCTGCCTAGCGCAATAATGCCAATGCCGACTTTTTTTAATCTTTTCGACGCTACGTCGAACATAAAAGTTGCAAATCGGATGCCATGTCATGACAGTGTCAAAATGGAATTGGATTATAAAGTATAAACTAGTGCATGTATGTAGATCTACCTAAATCGCTCTAAAGTCTGTGACGGATTAATCCGTCGTTGGTGCCGAAAAGATTAATTTGTCTGTATCGTCAGCAAACAGGCCCCAAAAATAACCGAATCAATGGATTGAATCATTACTAAGCTAATTAGCAGATGAACACAAATAAAATACCGCCTCAGCGTGACCCCAATAAGCATTCTTTGATTACCTACCATTACGTCACACTATATTCATATCCGAGATGTTTGTTTATATTTACATTTTATTCATTGCTCTCGAATGATGCTATTGATTTCGTTGATTTTTGCATAATGTATGATGAAATGCAACAGATGTTGTTATATTGTGTAATTGTTACAAAATGTAAGCAAATTGGTAACAATTACAAACAAACTGGAGTAGATGAATAATAATCTTTAACGATATTTTTTTCATTATTATATCGTTGCTTTATGTCTAGTGTCAATGTTATTTCTGTAGTATAACGAATTTAGGACAAGAGGTGGACTAAATACGTAATTGAATTGTGGTCAAGATCGTCGAAAAGAAATACGGTGCGGGAAGTCCACCGATACGATGGTCAGAGGATATCCCATGCGGTAACAAAGCAATGGATGAGGCTGGCATAAGACCGAGGCGTAAGTGACGTAATAAATGGCATGTGGTGAGTGGTTGCAGGCTGATTGATAGATAGATAACGAATTTAGCAATTATACGACAGGACATTTCAAATTAGTAAAAACAACTGTTCAATTGAACCTCTCTCGACTCGACTGATAACGATCAATCGCATCGCCGTGGTTTATTTACATGGATACACTAATTAACATAACAAATCACTTTCCTATAAAGGCGTGTATTCAAAATTCAAATTCAAAAATTCAAAATTATTTATTTTTAACAAAAGTGTTAACAGTTGGTTGTGGAACCCTCCTTTTAAGTTAAAAACTTGTGTTAGGAGGTGTTCGCTCTTTCATCCATTGTTCTTGAGCGCTAAAAATAAACAATAACAATACAATTTATGCCACACTTGGCCATAAAGTGACTTTTCCCGAACGCTGCGCGTACGGAAAAAGCCGCTCTCTAGCCAAGTGTAGACATAAAATGATGTACACAACACGGGTGGTAATAAAGAAAGCCCTCGATCGCGTGTTTACGTCCCTCGCTTGCAGCTCGGGCCGCAAACTTCTGCGATCTCGGCCTTTCCTTGTATTACCACCCTAGTTATGTAATGTACTATTCTTATTCGTAAACTTAGACTACCTAGTAAATAATAAGTGCAGGGGCTTAACTTATCTCTCTCTATACAATAACAATAAGTTGAGTTCTAGATAGTATTCTAATATGTTGTTACATTGGTTTGAACACACACACACACACACATACATAAATGTATATATATATATGTATACACATTCGTATGCATACATATATATGTACATATACATATACACACACATATACACATACATATGCAGATGCACAGGTACATGCATACACATGTTGAAGGATGTCTAATGAAAAGTATTAATGCAAAAGTAGTTCTATTTCTTCGTAGCTTTTACCTTTTATAAATGATATTACTAATTTTTTACATTCTCCATAGGTTTTACTGTAAATATTTATTATTCTGTTTATTTTATTGTATATGTTTATGGATGCTACATAGAATTGTTTTTTAGCAAAGGAAGTCTTAGTAATGGTTGGCAGCTGGATTACTGATTGAGGATTGCGTTTTTTTAATATACGAGCATCTGGTATAAGACCTTTATGAACCCTAAGAATACAGTTTAAAATATATAGCTGTCTTACTGTAAGAACGTCTGCATCTCTATATACGTTTATTGTGCTGTATCTTATGTTTTTATTTAAAAGTACTTTCAGTATAGAACGTTGAGCTCGTTCAAGATGTATGAGCTTACTTTTATGCGTGCCACCCCAGACTGGGAGACAATATAAAACAATTGATTGTACGAGAGTTTTGTATATATATATTAAAAGTTCCTTATCAGCAACATGTCGTAAGTATTTGAATAACCAAATGATTTTCCTGATGCGGACTGCAGTCACTTCAATTTGTTTATTCCATGAAAGTAATTCATCTATGTGGATACCCAGGTATTTAGTAGATGTAACACTACTGACTTCAGAACAAGTGCAATCTAGTGTAGCTTGATTTAGGCAGGTATGTGCTTTTAAAGTATATTTTGTTTTGTCCGGCAGTGATTTATTTAAAATGCTGAAAGTAATGTAATTCGTTTTTTTAATGTTTAAACTAAGTAGATTCATTTGTAGCCATTGTATCACTTTAGATAATCCTGTCTCCGCATAAGTATACACCTCATCCCAACTATCCCCGTGGAATAGAAGTGCAGTATCATCAGCATACGATATAACCAACCCATTGGTCAATTTGATGTTGGTCAGATCGTTGATGTACATTAAGAAGAAGGTTGGACCCAGAACACTACCCTGAGGAACACCAAAGCATGTGGATGATTCGTCTGAGCTATAAACATCATCATTCAGTTTAACGCGTTGCGTTCTATTACTTAAATAACTTGTATCGTATCACGGTGCGATATAGTATTAGTAGAGGATCCCAGTATAGAACGACCTTCACCGAACTGGTTAATGGATGAAAAGTATTTTATATTAAATTAAATAGGAATGTTAATAAATATATTGCAAGTAGTATGAGAAAGTTAGGATAAGTGCCGACTTCATCCTAACTTTCTCATACTAACCGGTTGAGCTAAGTTTGCACCTCGTTTCCTTAGCATCTCATACCAACCAAGTGCAAATTTAACTTAATTTTTTAATTAATCATATTCTGGACTGAATTTTTTTAGGCAACCCACTTGCAATATATTTATTAACATATTTAATTTAATATAAAATACTTTTCATCCATTAACCAGTTCGGTGAAGGTCGTTCTATACTCGGATCTTAAGACTATATCCCATACATCACGGCGACCCCGATATATCCGATAAGTTGCATAACGCGATACATTGGGCAACCTCGGAAATGGACTGTTCGAGTGCTCGTCTTTATGATTTTACTTTTTAATGTCACGTGTGTCATATTTTATGCCTCATCACGTCTAGCCCGGTGGCTGGATGCAAAAGAGTCAACGTCGTAAGATTACTATATCATTTGTAATTTGTAACTTACAGTAAACATGAGCGACTAAGTCGTTTATAATAAAATTCCTGACTTGCGTTTCGATCATTTACATTTTAACCTCATTCTTTATAGATTATTAAAATTTTAACGGTCATGTTTAATCGGTCATTAATTCTTTCTAAACTATTAATGTTCATCCTTTGTAGCTACATAGTCATGATGCAAAAAATATCAAAATAAAAATAAATGGTTGAAAATTATATGGAGTCATAAAATTATGTATGAGAACCAAAAAATATTGCCATAAGACGTGGTCTTAAAAGTACATAATATAAATTACTTTTGCGTGAAAAGACAAGGCACATAACGTCAGATTAAGATAAAAGCTGATAAGCCCGTACGTATGTCTTTAAAGCCTGCAAAAAAATTGACGTAACCGCAAGAAATGCGGTCGGACCCTAGGTCATTAAATTACTTGACTGCAAATAAAAGCTGCGGTTAGTGTTTTTACTGCCTTATTTATTGAGGACTTAACCAATAATGTTTCTGATTATGCGGTGTTTGGTCGTTGCTAAATATTTGCATCATAAAGTATGCTCATTTATATTATTCCGTAATTACTGAAATGATGAAAATTATTTCGTCTTGATACTTGAATAATAGGTATAATGTACTTAGTACATTATACCTCAATGCTTAAAACCGAACAAGGGAATATGAGTCGTGCTATCTTTAAAACTTTATACAGTACTGAAATATATGAACTTAGTACGTCATTACCCTCTGATATCTAACAAAAACCAAGATTCCATATGTACCGGATCGAGTTTTTGACACGACTGTGATAATGATAATGACGATTGAGGCATATACTCGGATTGATAACTTTCAAACACTTTATTAATGTCGCATTTGAAAGTTCGTTACGTTACGACATAGTCTCTAAAAGCGGTAGTAACACATCTATTCTGGTCAAATCGCACTTCAAATTCATTTCTAAAATTAGGTATTCATAGGTAAAATATGAATAAAAAAGTATGTGCAAAGGTTGACAAATGGAAATTCCACGAACTAGTCCAAAAGCTGAAAATTAGGTCTGTAATTCATTTGATACGATCTCATCTCAATCGTTTTATTCCAAATTTGCTCAGACAGGGCACCAAATGATCAGCCTCTTTAGCCACACGGGGGCGGGGTACACTTGTAGTTCGCCCCGAACTGTCAAGTGATCTCGCGATTTACCCCTTTCCTTTCGAAATTTGGTAGACGAGTAGTTTGAAGCTGTTTGAAGCCATCCCTATAGAACTGATCCATTTTGTTATTTCGAAAATCTTATAGACCCTTTCCGAATATAATCAGCGAAAAAGAAAATCAAGGGCACATGAAAGTTTGTATTGTATGCATAGCCACGGACCCCCGACTCTCGTATTACGGACCCCTAAGGGGTCCATGGACCACAGTTTAAAAAACCATGCTATAGAAGATCTGATAAACGGTAGATCTGGGCGAGGGAATTCTTGTTGTTTGCATGAAAACGCGCGAGAGTCAGCAAATATTATCTAATCTGGGACACGTACCTGATCGCACTGCTGCGCAAACTCTGCGATGAGCGCGTGCGCGTGGTGCGCGAGCGGCGCGTGCAGCGTGAGCGGCGGCTCGCGCGCCGGCGACAGCTGCAGCGACGCCGGCGCCGGCGCCGCCGACCGCAGCCCCGCCAGCGGCAGCGAGCGCCGGATAGTCAGACCCGACGGACCTGCGCATCACATTATACGTTATTGTGTTTATATTGGAATAGATGATATCGTCGGCGTGAATTTCCGACTTTTTCATACCAACTTCCCCGATTTCTTCTCTTTAGTATTCACAGCTATGAGAAGCAAATTCTCTTCTCGACGAACTCCTAGTTATTTCATTATGATAATTTCATAGTGCTGGTAGCTGCCGCTTGGCCTGCTGCGCGCGCCAACTCACTCTTGACTCCAATGGTGACAACATTATGCGACACAGCCAGCACCGCGTTCTCCCCCGGCGGCACTCGCGCAGAGAATAATCTCGTGAAGTAGAAGGGCCAGCCTCTAGCCACCTCATCGCACTGCCACTTAACCTGGCGCGCGCGCCGCTACATAGCCAACTCACACTTGACTCGATAGTGACAGCATTATGCAACACAGCCAGCACCGCGTTCTCCCCCAGCGGCATCCTCTCAGAGAATAATCTCGCGAAGGAAAAGGGCTAGCACCTAGCCATCTAGACGAGCTGACGCTCGGCCTGACACGCGCGCCACTACATAATCAACTCACCCTTGACTCCGATGGTGACAGCATTATGCGACACAGCCAGCACCGCGTTCTCCCCCGGCGGCACCCTTGCGGAGAACAGTCTCGCGAAGTAGAAAGGCCAGCCTCTAGCCATCTCAACGAGCTGGCGTTTGGCCTGGCGCGCGGGAGACGCGCCCGCCGCGCGCAGCCACGCCGCGCCGGCGCGCCGCTCGCTCGCGTTGATGCGGAGAGAGGATGCCGTTGATGTGATGTCGCTCACGATCTGTTTCAAACAAGGCATTAAATAATAATGGTTCAGGGTAAAATAAAAAGTACTAAACCGCGGCCCACGTGGCAAGTCACTACACGTTAAAAAGACTGATCAGCAGTGGCGTAGGGTTCAAAAAAGGCTATTCTCTTTGGATATGTTTTCAAGTTTCAGGTGATTCGTGCCGGTCGGTTTTCCATACAAATATAAAGAGGGTCATTGTTTGCTTCCACGGCATCAATTAGGTTTAAACTTTAACCCTTTACTTTAACGAAAAAGACTTTAACCGTTAAAGTCTTTTTCGTTTTATTTTATAGCTTAATGCATTATAATTTTAGCAAAAAGCCTTTAGTTTCAAAGGAACCTAATAGATAGTGCTGATCTTCAAGGCCCAATTGCACATTCATTCTGTTTTTTGAGAGTTCTCATTTCGCGCAAACAAAATGTATCAAGCTATAAAATAAAACGCATTTTAAACATAATTGATGCCGTGGAAGGAAACGATGACCCTCTCTTTGTGTATGGATACCCGACCGACTCGAATCACCCTAATATAACAACTTACAGGGACCACTTACTTGTGCGTAGATGAGGTCCAGCACGGCGGGGTCGCTGTAGGGCTCGTGCGGCGCGAACACCTCCTTGCGCACGCGCAGCCGCCACGGCACGCGCGCGTACGTCAGGAACGCGCGCTCCGACGGCAGCAGCGCCGCCGGCGCCGGGACGTCGCCTATGGACAATCCACCGTAAGTGAGACTTGGCGTTCAAATTCTATTAACCTGTTGTCTTCAAGAAGCGAGTAAACGCGGTGCTCAAACAAAAACGTAAATTATTCTGGTGATACATAGCATAACTACTTTTATAAAACGTAAGGAAAAAAGGCTTAAGTTCCAATGAACTTCGCACATGCTTTGTACGTTTCTAACGAGTCAAGTAGTAACGATGTTTATAAGCTACAATACTACCCACTACTTGGTTCCTCTGCTCTTGCTTCTCACTGACGCATAAGCGTCATCATCCTAAGCAGTTAGGTGCGATATCTCAGTTTCAGTTGTAATAAAAGTTCATTTATGTATCGGCAAAGAATTATACAACAATCTGAGACGTACATACGTACATGCTACTGTTCCAATTATAATGAATAAACCAGAAAAAATACTATAGTCTGTTTTTTATTTCCGAGGACAAAAATGACATTTCATGTGTTGCCTGTTTTTTACAACTCATAAATAGTGATGTGATACAACCGGTACATAACGACAAAATTTTAGGTAGGTATTTATGATTATTGATATTAAAGTGTCTGTAACACAATGAGTGCATAATCCGCGAAGTTCCAAAACGATACAATGCTTTACGTAAAAAAGCCACCCTTTTGGAGATATAAAATATTTGTAAATACACCATATTCCTAATATTTAAAGGTACATTTTATTTGATTCGAAACTCATTACTTATCTTACAAAGCTGAAAATACGCCAAACCCGCTTTATTTCTCTGCGTTATAATTTCAAGCAACGGAATCACATACATAGGCACTAATTATCCAATAGTAGGTTAAAGGTTGAATACAATGAAGTTATTATATGTAATTAATTTTCGATAAGTACCTAAAAATATATGTTTTAACGTAAATAGTAATTTTTATTATATCGGTTATTAATAATTACACCGCGAACCGAAACAAAGGACAGCACTGTTTCATAAAAGCTGGCCACATTATTTTTACGTTTGACATTTTTAGCTGTCATATTTGTCTCCGGAAATAAAAAACAGACTTTAGTCTTACAAAGATCGGAAGCACTTACGTTCAATATGCTCCGTTCGATCGGTGACGTGCGTGGACACGGAATGCCTCCGCTCGGCTTCCATCTTGCGGTCTCTCTCCTTCTGCGCCATGTGTGTCTTGAACGTCGCCCGCTTGGCCGAGTCGTCGTTAAAACCGGCGTCTGACCGCGGACTATCCCGCGCCCGCCCAACTAACATATCCCTCGAGTTTTTCCTGCCATCAAACCTCTCAAAGTCATCGGAATACGGCGACCGCTTGCGATCAAAATCGTCCAATCCGTTCTCCTCTTTTCTGGAGGTCCTCGCGGGATGTATCTCATATATTTCAGAGGCGTCGCGACCGGAGAAGTTGTCGCGCATGTCACGGCGATCGTGCGCGTCTAAACCTGATTCGGAATCCCACTCGTCGCGGGAGTGCTGTCTGTCGTCGTTAAAACTCCTGATATCCGACTCGTCACCCCAATCGTCACGTACTCTGTGCTCCCTTCTATCAGCTGTTAGAAATCGACTGGCCAAATCGTCCCGTGAACCCGAGTCGGGCTCGTCTCGTCGCCTAGAATTCCAGTTAGCTAGGAACGCGTGTCGATCGTCCGCTTCTCTGTTTTGGTGGACGCCGAACGTGTCTCGATCCCGGCGCAGTTGGGCGAACGTGGATGAGGATTCGGGGATAGGGGGTGGAGGGGCGGGTCTGTCTGGCGGAGTGGGAGGGAGCATGGGTGGAGGTGGGGCAGGGCCGGGCGGTGCTGGTGGCAAAGGAGGTGGAGGTGCGTCCCATCTCGCTCCGCCTCCTAGCTGTCGCTCTAACATTAATTTCCTCGTGTCTTCTAGCTTATTGACTGTGCGCGGGGTTTCTGCCGCTGAAGAGGAGCTTCGCACGGAGTGGTTGGCTGTGACGCGCTCTAGTCTTTGTCTCATTTCAGAACTCAGCTTGAGTTTTCCGACGCTACCTGGTGAGGGTCGCTGCGCGCCGATCTCGAAGCTTCTCCTCGCCGTTCGCTGAGAAGGTGGCTCCCGACTGGGAGATACCACCGGTCCATCGACTTCGAACTCCTCCCACTCTATACTTGGAGAGGCCTCCGACCGCGAGCGGCCTCGCGGCTCGTGTTCCACTCCATTCGTCTGCGACTGAGGAGTGTGCCTCCTTTGAATCTGCCGCAGCTTGAACTTGGTGAAATCCTGATTTATGTCCTGACCGTTGGCATCTTTCGGCGGGGGCCACCGCCATTTCCCTATGCGAACCGTTTTCGCGCGGCCGTAGGGGTCCATGAAGCCCCGAACTTCCGACGGGTCGGTGGCGTGGAGCGGGGGAGGCATAGGAGGTGGAGGCGGGGGCGGAGCGCCAGTGGAAGAGCTCTCGTTGGACTCGCGTCTCGTCTTTGTCACCGACAGCCTAGGAGGCGAGTGGACTTGGGCATGAACAACTGTAGACGACCTCACCGGTGACGTCGGTTCGGACTCTGACGGCTCTACCGCTTGACCGGCTAATAAAGTCTGCAAAGCCTGATTCTGAGCCAGAAGCTGCTGCTGAATTTGGAGATTCTGAGCCATAGCACTTTGCAAGAACGCCCGCTGCAGATTCTGATGATAAACATTCATGTCGACCGTACCGGACGGTGGCAGGTGAAGGCCTAACGCCGCCGCTAAGGCTTCAGGCGTCGCCGGCATCGATACCGGCATGGACATAGCACCAAAGCTGAGCGCAGACGTATTGGCCGAGGCCGCTCTGGGCGTGACGCCGCCTCCTTTGATAGCTCCCGTCAAGCCTTCCCCATCGGTCAGCCTCTTCAAGCTATCATTCATGAAGATCGGATCAAAGAGGTTAGTGATATAATCATCCACGGAATCGACACTGGATTCCTTTCTGTTCTTTTCCTTGTCCTCTTTTCCCCCTCCTTTGATCAGGCTGCGTATTTTGACGTCATCCAGCGTGTCCAACCGTTCGTTGTAGTCGCAGTCGAGTACGTCGTGCATGAAGGCGGCTACGCCGCCCTTGATGCTGGCGGCAAGCGAGCGCGCGTCGGAGAGCTCGTCGATGTTGGGGTCGAGCACGGGCGAGAACAGGTCGTCGAGGAACTGGTCCACGTCCGAGGCCTGGCTCGGCACGCGCACGCGCCGCACGTGCGATGCCAGGCTGGGCGCCTCCGACGTGTCCGACATCGCTGATGACCTGTGAACGCGCATATTCGTTACATAAAGGGTACATGGTTGTAGTCTATAAAAATGAGGGCTAATATTCTTTTGATTATCAAATGTCGATTTGGTAGACTCTCCCGAGTCATTTGGTTCATGGCGTAACCTTCGTGTTAAGAATTTAATACTTCAAGAACCTGGTGTTGCCACAATAAACGTTGCATTTGAAATGTTTTTCCTTTTGAAAACTGAGAATGTTGTAATGGCTAATACAAAGAAAGGTCGAGATGGCAGGTGTTTGCGGCCCGAGCTGCAAGCGAGGGACGTAAATATGCAATCGAGGGCTTTCTTTATTACCTCCCGTGTTGTGTACATAATTTTATGTGTATGGCCAGGTGTGGCATAAATATTGTTAATAGCTACCTGACACCGCCGAATTCCGAGCTCTTCTCAATATAAGCGCGGCTGGACTGGCTACCGGCCGGCGCGCGCTTGCCCGCGTACTGGCTCTTGATGTACCGCGACGGCAGCACCCGGGACCCCGTCCCGTACTCCAGCTCCACCCCCTTGCTGCTCGTCACGCTCGGGGCTCCGCCCAGCCTCTCCACCGAGTGGTACCGGTCGTTCAGCCGGGACTGCGACAGCCCTAAGTCCGCCAACTTAGTCGGCTGCGGCACAGGGTTGTCGCCTAGCAAATTATCCAACGACCTGCTTCGTATCTTCTCCGAATTCTGCTCGAAGTATCTCTCGTTAAGTGCCGATTCTCGTGATAGGATGTCGTGCGAGATCTTTCGGGAGTAGTCGTTGGAGTGTTTCGTGAGGGTGTGGGACTCCTCTCTGTCCATCTTCCAGGTGTATTCGGACATGCCGTCTTCCATGGAGTCTTGGAGGAGGCGCCCGATGCTCGGCGAGCGTGATTTTGGCGGTTCCGGTGGTGGCACCTGGCAACAAAAAAAGCATGAATAAGTATATACCGACACGTTGAATCAGAGGTCCTTCATAGTACAAACGCTCCAGCTCAAGGAAGATTAGCTTTTCGCTCATTCAACGATATTATAGTGCAGGGGCCGTAAATTTATACCAAGGAAGGAAATTTATGATTACGAGGTGAACCGGAACCACATTCTGTGTGATATGTTTAACCCTTGATAAACCCTTCATGAACTGGCATCTCGCCCTGTGTTACTAGTGTAGGTAGAGTAGGTAACTCACCATGGGCCTGGCGGCCGGCGAGCGCTCGGGCTCGACCGTGGCCCGCGGCGGCGGCGCGGGCGGCGTGTGGCCCCGCCCCGCGCCCCGCAGCGGCTCGCTGCGTGTAGTGGGCAGGGCGTTCCACGTCTCCACCTCGCCCACGGCGTCCAGCGCGAACTCGCACCCCGCCCATTCTGTCAGAAAGGTGGAATCGTTAAGTGTGAGTCAGAAGGAAACGAGCTTTAATTAATAATAATTATGGAAGTGCAGGTAAAAATAAGTAATAGTTCGCTCTAAAAACACGCTATCGAGCACGATTCGTTGCCAAGCACAGTCGGATTTTCCCAACCGCATCACGTAGATCGTCACTCCAACTACTTTGAGGGTTCTCTACATAGTGATCCACACTGTATGGGATGTCAAATAATTACCAGTTTTGTGCAAATAGGGCCAAGGCGATAACATATCCGCCTGCAAAGCCAGAGAGTGGTTGGTTGTCTTTCGTTTGTGGCGTACTTCACGTTTGCTGTAGTTACACATCGGTGCGTGAGCTATACGTTATGTTCCATAGTGAGCGACCAGCCTTGTACACGGCGAGCCACGCCAGCGCCGCAGGCATGTAGTGTAGCGTGTACCTATCGATCCGTCTCCAGTCATGTAGTATATAGATGGTTTACCCTTGAATCGTCGACAAACGTTTCATCGAACATATCATTTCATCGAAAGTAAGTTTTCTCTGAAACCATATTTTTCTAGAACTTGATATAAACGAAACCGAACCTAATGGTATTTACAGGATGACTTTTTAAAAAATCCTGAAAAGTTAACGGTTTCAGAGAAAAAGTTGTCGATGAAAGAAAATTCGATGAAACGTTAGTCAACGAAACAACAGGCACCGAGTATAGATAGATGTGGCGGCTACATACCGGTGAGTTGCCCGTTGTGTTCCATAGTGAGCGACCAGCCGTGCGCGCGGCGCGCCACGCCGGCCGCCGCCAGCGCCGCCGCCGCCGCGCGCTCGCACGACGTCCACGGCTCCACGCACACGTGGTGCACGGAATCTAAACGATAATAGTTACTATGACTTGGGAATAGGAAATATTTCAAAATGACACGAAAACAAAAGGTGAGTAAAAACAGGAACTAAGTACGGTTGGTCGCTTTTAGATATTATAACATAGGGCTGCCGCGTTGTGCGAAACGAGGTGCAAATTTGCTTTGAAGTTTTTAAATATAGCCTGCTTAGCATATCGTCACAACGTGATCATAACGTAAAGTTTAGCACAGACCAACGGCGTGGCGTAAAAGATATCCTTAGCCGGTGCAGATTTACAGATTGAGATTATTCATAACTGTACACATCAATTACATGTCAAGTAGGATTTGGCGTACATTTTCCTTAAGAGCTAAGAAGAAGCTTAAGAGAGCTGAAGAGTTAATAAGCTGCTCAAATGATATTAAGCAAGCCGGTAGGAATCGAGTTCTTTGGACGCCACGCCACTGGTACCGACACAGACGGTCGCGCGGCTTCACGTATAGGTTTTCAGAGAATTCAAGAATATTATACGTGCAGTATCTCCTTTCCATATAAATTATCAATTCTGTTGAACCGTATTAGGTAAGCATTGGGTTATATATTATATTAATTGATTGAGATAACTATTACTTTATTTTATAAGAAACTAGAGGATATTCGTACCGTCATACAACCGCAGCGGTAACGCCGGGCGGGCGTCACTGCGCTGCGCGCGCCATTCGAGCAGTGTGGGCGGGCACCGTCGCGCGAGTCCCGCTCCACGCGCCGCACCCGCACCGCTCGCGCCGAGAAGCCGCAGCAGAATCGCACGCTCGCGTGCCGGTGCACGCTCTGATACGAACCGGACCAGGTATCTGTACACGACAAGGAAGGTTAGGAACTATTCGGATCGATTCGAGAAACTATATCCAACAGCTCAGATGGAGATAACAAAGTAACAAACCCAGTCCATAGTTTTCGTGAGAACGAGATGTCAGAGCTCATATGCAACTGTTTGTACCTGTTATTGCTAAGTAGTATATGTTATACACAAAAATGGCTGTGCAAATGTTATGGCTATGAAAGGTTAAATCGTTTTTGACTCGTTTAAAGGAGTTTCACGGATTCTCGTGGATATTAGAGCCCTTGAGCACAGTTTGCTGTTTTAGGTCAAATGTTTTCTCTAAAGCCGCAGACTGGACGCCAGCGTGCAGCGGGGCTCATACAAGGAGGGCTGTGTTTTTTGTATGGACTTCGCTCGCCGCCCCGCAGTTCGCAGGCATCTATCGGCTCTGAGTTGCCATGTACGCCCGGTCACGACACACAACACGACGCTGCCGCTGGTCGCACAATGTCGTGGCCAGGCGGTGTACAAAGTCAAAGTACTTTATTCTTCAATTTAGGCATATTAAAATGCACCTATGAATGTCAAGATTTACCACCGATTCCAGAGTGAAACCTCTGTCCTGAAATGGACCAGCTAAGAAACTCGGCGAGGTATATTTTTTCAAAACAGTCTTACAATATTATCTTATATCATGACTACTACACAGTTTACAATATTAACTTATATCATAACTTAATGACATACACAGTTTCTTTTCGCACAGTAGGTGCACTTTAGGTTAAAAATGTATGATTACTCATGCAAGACGTTATCATTTCCAAATACTTATCCCTGTCCATGACGTAGTCTTTTATTTTATAGTATGCCCGAGCAATTAGTTTTTCTTTTTCGACAACTCTAAGTTTAGAATCTGTGAGCTCTAATTGTGTAGGTCTAGTGAAAAGGGGTGCAAGTCACATATAACCTAGGAGCAAAACAGCTTAAGTCATACAATAGAGTTGTGACCTTTTGTTCCTGGTATAAATATGACTTGTACCTCTTTTCGGGTATCACCGGGTGACCGGGATCTGGGTACTCACTTGTGCAGCGGCGGCGTGGGCTGGAAGGCGGCCAGACAGTGCGCCATGAGCTGGCACACGCGCTCGGGCGAGTCGCCGCCCGCCTGGTTGCACAGCTGCACCAGGATCTCGTCGCGCAGGCCTCTGGAGGCCAGGCCTCGCGAAGCTATGTAGTCGGCTAGAATCTGAACACAAAAATAACATATTTCAGAAGCAGATACTACTATAACACTTTTATGCTGAAAATAAGCCACAAGGGCACTATTTACAATCTACCAGCGCTTTGCAAAGTGACATCTAAAGAGAAGAAACGCCGCAATTTAATACAATAAGGAACATAAACATGACACATAATACCTAATGCAGATTTTCTTTGTATACGTTTTGAAGAAGTTCTGAAATGTATACATATTTTTACACGTGCTAGTAAGGTAAACGTCCTAGTACTCGACTGCTGTCACCTCTATCATTAATGACTTAAAATTCAAGATGGCGACTACTGTGGTAGGTTCGAGCACTCGGACGTCTATCTTACTTTTTCAGAAAATGATTTCATGCAGTTACTTAGGTACCTTTTGCCTAGCTTCGTTGCCGGCAGCTGACTCGTCACACCATCTCAGGATTAGTTTGAACGTAGCCACAGCGTCATTGAAGTCTTGATCCCTGCAAACAAGAGCATAAACGTCATTATTTACGTATAAAACAAGAAAAAAAGTCGGGTAAAAAGTATCCTAAGTGTTAACCGGGGTCACAGAAATATATCGAGATAAAAGGATCATCGATTTGTTTGGAAACTAAGCGTGTAACGTTTTTTTGCTTGGCGTTTGACGCCAAAAGTGTTATTTAGGTGAAGAACACACTGAAATCGCCCGTCGCCGCGATTTTTTCCGTGTAGCTGCGCATAGTAGTTGCGAGTCGCCACGATTTACGCGCCAGTGTGCGCCACCCGGCGATTTTTCTATACAAATCGATGATTCTACATACAAAGTTGAAAATCGCTGAGTCGCGTGTCGCCGCGATTCGCGCTGCAGTGTGAGATCCGCCTTAGTGATGAAAAACATAATTTTTCCATTTCATTCGGTGGTATGTGAGGAATTAATTAAACCATCATTATCATATTTTCAAATCTGATAATAATATTGTCGGAAACTGAAGTTGACTGCGTGCAAAGCAGGTCGTTGCCACTTGTTTTTAGCACGCGAGGTATGTACATACACTTTTTTCTCCAACCTCGATATATTTCTGTGACCGGGGTCATTAATTCATAATGAAACTGTATTACCACATGCAAATCGGTCCAGTAGTTTTTGCGTGATCCGCGCAGAAACATAGTCTTGTTACGATTTTATTATATGTATAGAAATAGACATACTAGTATCTCTCCAAGAGCCTCCGCACATTGGGCCATTAGTGGCGGCTACTAAACGCGACCACAAGTGGCTGAGAGCGGCCGTACATTGGGACACTAGTAGCGGCCACTAAACGCGACCACAAGTGGCTCAGAGCGCCATACATTGGGACACTAGTGGCGGCCACTAAACGCGGCCACAAGTAGCAGGCGCGCGCCTCTTCCCGCACCTTGTAGCCCGAACGCGGCTACTCGAACGTCCGATATGCGCCGGTGCCAAATAGTACATTACACAACTAGGGTGGTAATACAAAGAAAGGCCGAGATCGCAGATGTTTGCAGCCCGAGCTGCAAGCGAGAGACGTAAATATGCGATCGAGGGCTTTCTTTATGAACTCCCGTGTTGTGTACATAATTTTATGTCTACACTTGGCCAGAAAGCGCCAAGCGCTATGGCCAGGTGTGGCATAAATATATGAAAAAACTCGCCCGCAGCTTGTGGCCGCCACTAGTAGCTCAATGTGCGGGGCTTTAATTGATCACAATCCAAGGGTCATATACTGCCGTGCTAGTCTAAAAGGCGACTTTTTACTATGAACTTCCATAGTAAAAGGTCGCCTTTTACACTAGGACGGCAGTATATTGGTCGCAGTAATATTTATAGGTATTTGCAGGCATGTTACCTGACAGCCGCCTTGGCGAGGAAGGGGCGCGCGATGGGGTGCTTGCGCGGGCTGAGCTGCCCGCCGTCCGCGAAGTACACGGAGCTAAACTTGGAGAAGGCGAACTGCTGCAGGTCTCGGGGCAGCTGGATGCGCTCGTCTTCGGCGTAAACGTCTCCGGATACCTGGGGAATGGGTAGACATGATTAAAAGTTACTAGAACTTAATAAATAAACGGGTTCACCTCCAATTTCCGATGTTTCTAACCTGGGACCCAACTACGAATGCCTTCGTTCGAAGTTCGTCTCATGCCATCATAGACTACATATTTTCCCGCTCTTTTCTTAAAGAACATTTGAGTTAGCAAGATAGCGGAATATGAACTTCGAATGGAGTGTTTCGGAAAGCAAACACGTAGTAACTACGCACGTAACACGTAGTTAGTTACTACGTGGTTGCTTTCCGGCGTCGATATAGGCCCTGATTGTAGTCGTGTTGTAGCGAGACATTAATAGAGAAATGCCCAACAAAATTTAATTACACTACGAAATGCCAATCGAAATGAGCGACAAAAAGTACATATTTTCAAGGAATGGTCCATAACCCTTTATGATGTGACATAAACTAAGGCGTATCATCTTTATCGAACGCCCGTCCCCGTTTAAAAGAGTTAGCCAATGTTGATAGGCATACTTATCATGGTGTAATATTTATGCACTCAATGAATTAAGGTAGGTCCTGACACGTTTAAATCATGATAAGTCTATATAATAAAAAAAAAATGAGACAGGCTTTTATTGCCGACTGTACTTTTTTGTGTAATCGTAAACTGCGCGTCAAAACTAATCAAATGAGCCCAAACACAGTAGATTTACCTTATGTAATTTAGGCGATCCTATGGCTACCATCCGGTTTGCATTACATTGTCACCTGATTAACATATTATTCTTGAAACATTCCGGCTCAATCGGAAATGCAAATTGAACTTGCAAGATTTTATTACAGACAGACAGATAGACACCGAGACAAGTGAAACTAAAAAAAAACTTGTAAAAAGGATACTCAATATGAATTATCATGTATAGTTTATTTTACTATTAAAATTGAATTTAATTGATGGCTGAGATATAAGTACCTTGGCCAAGTTCCTCTCGGAGTGCGGCGGCTGCCACTCGTCCAGCTTGGACAGTATGAACGCGAGCTCGGCCGGCACCTCCAACACTTGCAGGCTCTCGGCTTTGGCCTTCTGCTCCGCCGCTCGTCGCCTGCAAATAATACCATAACTTGAATAATACATAATCAAACATTTTAAAATAACCAACTTCAAATGAGCCTACTCGATAAGAAATGCACGAAACTGCCTACAGTAGGCCTACAATGCTTGGCCCGGTTTATTGACTCAGTTAAGTTAATGGAGTGAGTTTCTATGGGGATGAATCAGTGATCTGATTGTATGTGTATTTGTTCGACGATACCTAGACTACCGTTTATCCGACATTCCTGAATTTGGTACATGGTGGCTGCGTTTGAGGAGAAACGTATTAACTTACTGTACTTAAGGTTACATGGTAGAATTTTACAGATTTTTGATATAAAGATTAAAGACCATGTATGTATATTGAAGAAGTAAACACCATCTACGTAGTCAAGACCGGATTCGAGTCAGCGCCCGTCTTGCCGGGAAAGCGAGCCAACATCACTGATCACGTTGACATTTTCGATGTATTTGTAACAGCGACCTTAGACCTTTTTTAGTTTGAAAGTATTCCTGCCTTACAATTTTACAGAGTTCTAAGAGGTGATTCACTGACTTGGCCTGCTGGTGTTGCATATCGAGCCGCCGGCGCTGCTGGTCGCGCAGCGCGGCGGCTCGCTTGCGCGCGCGCCGGCCGCGCACGAGCGCCTGCGCGCGCACCACGCCGCGCCGCGCGCGCACGAACCGCCCGCGCTGCCGCCGCCCGCGCCAGAACGCTTGTATCTTCACCGCAGACGCGCGCATCGCGCGGTACCGCTTCCTGCATTTTAAAAAAAAAACCGGTCAAGTGCGAGTCGGACTCGCGCACCGAGGGTTCCGTAAAAACTCATATGTAGACCAACCATACAACAAACAGCAACGCAACCCTGCCTTAAACCCACTTTAGTCCTATTAAACCAGGAAAAATCTTAACAGCGCGATGCAGCGTATGCTACAGCGACATCTATTGATACTAAATAGCGCGTAAATTTTAGTTGTAATTTAAACGTTTTATTATTTCAATCAGCCAATAACAAACAATAATCATTTGTCAACTAATTTAGTTCGCATGTATCATTTTTCATTAAGGAATCATGTTTTGAAGCACACTTTTGTGTATTAAATTAATATTGCTGCCACAAGCTACCTTATTTTAGATTTGTGTCCCTAGATAGCGCTAGTGGTATTTTATTTTTATGGTATTTACTAGTGTCAGATTTCCTAACAAACTCCTATTATAGAGTTTTTAATAATTATTGTTACTTTATGTTTTTTCCCGATTCCTGATGAGTGATCATTGTATTTAATAGACATTTTTTATGTAATTGAAAAAATTGGCCATCCCTTAGTTTTGCTACTCTCCGCTAGATGGTTTTAGTAGGGAGGGTAGAAGTAAAATAATATCTTAAGAAATTTGTAAATTTCTAAAAAAATATTTAAGTTAGGAAGAGAAAATATAACGGTCTTCCTAATAATAATAATAATCCTAATAGATACATGAATAGTTCAGGAAAACCGTATGGCGATTAGTTTAGTAGGAGCAAATAAGTATGTGTTATGATTTTTGCAAATTTCTCAAAAAGCGTGCAAGTTAGGAAAACCGTTATATTTTTCCTGTAATATTTAGGACAACATTATTAATTGGTAATTATTACAGATTTTTCTGTTCAGTAACTTCGAAGATAATAGGGGGGGAATGGTATTTTTTTAACATTTTACGCCATAAATCAAAAACCACTTATTTAAAAAAAAAATAAAAAAATATTGTTTTAATCTACAAATCAAGCCCTTTTATTTGATACCCCACTTGATATATTAGCCCTACTTTCAATTTTCAAAATCCCATTACGGAGCCCTTTAAAAAAAAAGTAAAAAAGGTATAAGATTTTTTTTATGTTCAATAAGCTCGGGTTAGCTACTTTTAACACTATTCCAAATTTCAAATCGATAGCAGCAGTAGTTCCTGAGATATCTGGCTGTGACAGACGGACAGACAGACAGACAGACAGACAGACAGACAGAGTCGCACCATAAGGGTTCCTTTTTTACCATTTTGGTACGGAACCCTAAAAATAAGGTATTGACAAGCTAATCCAATAAGAAAGAAAGAAAATACATTTATTTATGACAGCACAAAAGGTAAGTAGTTGGTAGAAAAGAAAATACAAAGAAATCTCGCTGCCACAAAAAGGTTCCGCCTCAGCATAATGCCAACTCTAGAGCCAGCGCTGGTCTTCCAGTGGAATCAGACAGGGACGACGTCACGGCGAGTTCGCTCGACCGGTCCAGAATATGGCATATTTAATAGTTAACGCTTTGCTCGCACCTCTATTGCTAGCCAAAATGTATTGGTACCTCACACAGGAAAGTTACGGTAGAGGTTACTAGAGTGCGACAATGATAACTTTGCAGAACGAAACATGGCAACACCTCAGTTTAAAAGTCAAATTTCGATGAAAATGTGACATTTAAATGGAGGTGTTGCCATGTTTCGCTCTGCAAAGCTATCGTAGTCGCACTCTACACGGACTGTGACGATGACTCGTACCTGGCGAGGAAGCCGCGCGCATGCGCCTGCAGCGCGGTGGCGGCGGCGCGCAGCTTGTCGGCGCGCGCGCGCTCGAGCGCGCGGTGCAGCGCCTCGCGCAGGAACACGCGCGCCGCGCCCAGCTGGTAGTCTGCGCCGCCTGGAAACAAACAGCACATCGTAAAGTTTTTACTGAGGGAGGACATGTTCTTTAACCCTTAATTAGAGAACGCGCCCCGCTGTTACCAAACTGTTTGACCATCTTTGTGTATTTTTTTTTTCAAATCTTATCGCATGTTACTATTGAATCCCGGCGAATATTTAAATACAGTCTAATCTGTCAGTTTGTAACCAAGCAGATGCTGTTTGATACTAATCAACTGTTGTTAGAACGATTACTGACTGTTAGTTATTCGTACATTTTTAAATAAAAATGTACTTATACGTACAAAAACTAGACAATATGTACTTTGTTCTGTTTGGGGTTCCGATCCAAAATACATTGATTTGGTAAATGTTAAATGTGTTGTTTGGTATGTTTGTCATTGGTTTGGTATGTTTGGTATATCAAGGCATACCCAAAAAATACCTCAGGCTCGCTGTTATACTTTGCTTGCTCAGATAGTGAGTTTTTATGATCGGAAGATAGCTGCCACTCCCCCTCGCTTCGCTCATCGTCGCATCTAATTGGTTCAATATTACCGCTTAAACTTTATTCAAACGCGAACTAGAGGACGAAATCACTCTATGTACATACTAAACATCGAATAATTCCGTTATTTTATTGCCTTGTTTTTTATAAAGGAGTGATTCGTGCCGCTCCATAAATTTAGTCATCAATTTTAATAGCCTCAACTCACCAGCTGCAGAGTGCAATAAATCGGTATCGGCCCGGGATCTTGCTTAGAAATCGACACCAACACGACACCGCTCAAAAAACAATATTTTCAATGAATTTTAATTGCGACGACCACTAGCGGAGCGGAACTCATCCCGCCGGCTGACAGCTTGAAGTCTTAATGAGCACACTTTTCTTTTCACATACCGATTAGCGAAAGCACGAAAAATATCGATTATATTGGATCAATATTTGAGATACTCATTAGTTCCCATCATTTTGTCACGCCTATTGCACTTTTCAAATGTGTAACTCGTTTGTCGTAATAAAATAGCGAGTGAACAATGCAATCCTAATTTACAGCACATTAATTAGTATTTATCCCGATTTCTGCTTTTTTATTAGGATCTACGAGGCATGACAGTGATGGGTAACTAACTATTTACTTACTTTGTCAACTGTAGATAACTTTCGTAACACACAAGGAAATGGGGACAATTTATGGCATAGACAACGATTCGCGAATGTGTGCGCGGCGCGACTGAACGAATTGGTTACTCGATCAATTAGTAGAAAGTGGATAAACAGCTGTTTCAAAACGTCGTGAAGGATTGATGCACCCATTAATTACCTACATTAGAGGCACGTGGGCTTAGGAAGATAACGTATGAAGTCATCATTTATTAAATAGCGGTGCCTTCCGACACAAGCAATATCATGCTTAATGGGAGGTCCCATCCCCTACACCATGTAACAAGTGCTTTTAACGAAATAAAGAATTTTGTATTTTGTATTTTTTTAAAAATAGAAATTATAGTGAATGGAAGTAAGGTCCTTACTTAGAGCAACTCGGATTTCCTGCCTTAGCTAGTCCTTCCCATCTGCTAAGCTACCCTTGAAAAAGACCCCGTTGGTTTTTGAATGTAACTTTGTAGTTGTAAAATGGTCAGTGTTTTGTTTCATTCTTTATGTGTTAGCACAGATTTATTTAGATGTGTGGAGGCCTTGGGGCAACAAAGGAGCAGAGGCCCCTAGCGGAGGCCCCTAAGTATTTTCCAAATATTGAAAAGGAGTGTTGTGGAGGCCGCAGGGGCAGTAATTTGCGATACACATTTATGTAAAGATTTGCAAGTTATTTTTGTGTCTAGCGCACGTGTTTTACTTTTTTATAGGACTCGAGAATTTTGGTTGTAATTTTAGTTATTGTTGATAAATACTAAGAAACGGTGCATTTTCCATCAATTACAATTTGTCTAATATCTCGACAAAGGTCTGTTTATTTGCTTTTAGCAATTTTACAGTAGGTACATAGGCAGTAGAATGCGCTCATTATGCGGGTTGCAAAAGACAATGATTGCGTCGTTCATTACACACAATAACCGCCGTGGGTGGATCAATTTGGTTGCCAATACAATACATATCTGACGCAGCAACGCCCACTGCGCTTAGTCCTTTGGTTTTATAAAACCGCGATCAGATAATTATTAACTGCTGACGATAATCGCGAAGAGACGGGCGTAGATTGTCGGACGGATGTCTTGCCTTTCCTAGTCTGTTTTTACAAACGTAGATATATCCAAAAATATCCATCATTTCTAGTGCCGAGCTTGGGATCCGATTTACACCGCCTTGCAAATTTTAAGGAAGATATAGAAACCACATACCTGCGCCAGTGGGAGGCATCTCGGCTAGTATCGAGTTGCATATCTCCCGATACGGCGTGGAGCGAGCCGGAGTGGACTTCAACAGGTACCTGGAAACCATTTATACAATTAACATAACATAAAATTACATCCGGATGCCTACATTGCAATCATTCTTGTAGCGATTACTGCTAGATAATTTATGGAACTGATGACACTGATGATATGTTACATGTCCAGTTAATATCCTCTTCGGTTTCCGAGATTGTTACTGATGTTTCGATTTCTTCACAGCACTTTTTTAGTGGTGGGGTACCTTCCCACAGGTGTTTACTAGTTTTTTTATACAAAATCCTTACTTTTTGATTAGTAAGAATCGTGACTGCGCCGGGTACGGTTGACAGTGGCAATATTCGCTGGGTGCGCGATGACAGCGACAACTAGCGGTTACAAATACGGCGGACTTTTTTTTGTGTTTTGTTGCTTTTGCTGCAAGGCACTTTGCCAACTAAAAACGTAAATTTCGTTAGTAAAAAGTGACAGCTGGTCTGCCGAAAGCTCCTTTTTTGGCCATGACGCGCGCTGCGATCGTTTTGTGGTTCCCCCACCTTATACTTCGCACCCAGCGAATACCTAACTACAACCTGATAAACAAAAAAAAATCTCACCGGTAGCGGTCGACGGAACTCTGGAAGGGTAGCCTGTCTGATGGATCTCGATAGTGTCGAGCATGCACGTGTACCGCAGCTGTGTCAAGACGCAGAACATGTCGACCTAGACAACTGGTGTTGGGACTCACCGGTAGTGGTTCACGAAGAGCTCTGAGAGGGTATCTGGATGGGGTTACCGGTCTGGCGTATCTTGATGGTGTCGAGTATGCCCGTGTACCGCAGCTGTGCCAGGACGTCGACCTAGGCGATTGATGTTAAAACTCACTGGCAGCGATCGACGAAGCTCTGGAAAGGTATCCAGATGGGGTAGCCCGTTTGACGGATCTCGATGTGTACAGCCGTGCCAGGACGCAGGGCATATCGACCTAGGCGATTAGTGTTGGGACTCACCGATAGCGGTCGACGAAGCTCTGGAAAGGTATTCGGATGGGGTAGCCCGTCTGGCGGATTTTGATGGTGTCAAGCATGCCCGTGTACCGCAGCTGGGCCAGGACGCAGGGCATGTCGAACTTCATGGGTGACTTGTCGGTGTTGGGCTTGATGCAGCGCACGAACCAGGGGTTGCAGCGCGACATCGAGTCCAGCAGTTGGTGCAGGCTGTCTGAGAACCTACGCAACACGAGATATAGATTATGTAGTTGAAATAACAAGTATTACTAGCATTCTCTTTCTACAGATGTAGTTTAAATGATTAGAAACGATAATTCTCAATCTACTATTATGCAAGTTTTGAGAGAGAGAGAGAGAGAGAGAGAGAGAGAGTGAAAGAGAGACAGAACTGTTCTGTGTTTTTCATAAAACTCAAACAAAAGCTTTCATATGAACACAGGGTGAACAGTGTGTCATAGGCGTAGCCGCGTAGAAATCAAAAGGTATTGGTCAAGTAGTTCAAGTTCAGACTAATGATTTAGCGACTTCGTACGTGACTGGCTTTAGTCGGCCGTACTCTAAGCGTTCTGTTCACCCACACCGCGCTAAACCATAGAATGCCGGCTTCGGTCTCACGTCGAGTTTTCCTTTACTTTGATACAAGGTTAAGGTCTGATCTAGGCTGCCTTCAGTTGTTCGTGTCTCACTCACCTGGCGGCGACGGTGGGCGTGCGCGGCTTCATGGTGACGAAGCGGCCGTTGGCGCCGCGCGGCAGCGTCTTGTTAGCGTCGTGCTGCGCGCGCAGCTGCGCGCTCATCTCCGCCACGAGCGGCACGTCGCTGCCGCACAGCAGCTCCAGCACGTCGCCGCGGAGCGCGTCGCGGTTCTTGTCCAGGAAGCCCTCCACGTTGTACCATACTTGGCCCGCGTAGTGTTTCACCTGAACCGAACAGAATGAAACACATCACAATGTTTAGAAATTATAAATCCACCGCGGTGAGAGGTCTTCTGGCAGCAGATGTCAAAAATCAACAATATAAACGCAAGTTTTTGACTCCTGCTGTCAAAAAGACCTCTCGTCATACTGCTGCCAACTGGTGGCCGACTTCTAAACGCCCTCATTATTGTAGTATGACGACGACTATCGATAGGTCTACTGAACGCCTTGTACAAAAACCACGTGGCAGGTTCCAGGTTGGTGACAGAACAAACAAGAAGAAAATGTCTTTCCACCAAACGTGGTTAAAATTATCTCACAAAGCTATTTGACCCAACCAAGTGGAACTAAGAATGGTTCGTCGATTTTGGAGCAATACACACAAACCGAAGAAAGTCTTCCATTTTGTAACACTATGCGTTGCGTGGGAGTTTAAAAAATAATCCAAATCATACATTTTACTTAACCGCGTCTGTTATCCAAAACGTGAAAGCTGAATCGGTAAAATTATTAAAAGCCGCAGATGATACCAATCGTTAATCTTATTTTATGCCACACCTGGCCATTAAGTGGCTTTTTCCGCACGCTACGCGTACAGAAAAAGTCGCTTTCAGGCCAAATGTAGACATAAAATGATGTACACAACACGGGAGGTAATAAAGGAAGCCCTCGATCGCATATTTACGTCCCTCGCTTGCAGCTCGGGCCGCAAACATCTGCGATCTCGGCCTTTCTTTGTATTAGCACCCTAGTTGTGTAATGTACTATTACTCTCATTTAAATTAGTCACTAACCTAAATGGATGAAATTTTGTTCTGTAAGCGTTTTGAATCTAGTTTTGTGGCCATATACAAGAAATATTGGTAAAAACATATAGGCTTACACCAAATTCACTGGCTCCCAGTCTTGGCCTCGAGTACAGCTCGTTCAGGGCGTGGTTGTAATGGCACTTCTCCAGGAATGACGCGTCGGACGCGCGCGGGAAGTTGCTCTCGTCATCCAACAGGTGCAAGATTCCCACCGGTTTCTTGCTCAGCAGCTGGATCACTGCAAACAACCCAAAATATCTTTATAATAAAGCCCAATATTCTCTTTAAATTAAAGCCCAATTCACAATAACCACCACTTACCCGGAGAGTTGTCATTCCACGCGAGATTCGACCATTCTAGCCTTTCTTTCTGATACTCCTGTTGCTCCAATTTGAATATGTGCTTGTTGAAATAATGCTGCAATGTCTCGTTAGCGAAGTTTATGCACAATTGCTCGAACGAGTTCTCTTCCAGGTCTTCGAAGCCGAAGATGTCGAGGAGAGATATCCTGTGCGCGTCGTGTAGGCCCGCGCGGTGCACGATCGAGTTGATTCGAAGGACTAGCCAGTTGAATAGAGACGAGTATAGAGCTTTTGCGAATGCGTCTCTCGCGTCTAACGCTTGGTCGATCGGTAGAGGCGACCTCATGCGTTCGGCTCGCGCCGCGGTCACACGAGTCGTGAGTGCTCTAGCCATTGCTTCAGCCGGGACTTTCAAGAGATGTGCCGCCCAGCGGACTTCGGCGCCGCCGCCCAACTGCACTCCTTCCTGCCCGTGGCGTAATTGTCTTCTATGGAAATAAACGTTACCTAAGTGAAGAACAGCTGCTAATACTCTAATAATATCTTCTCGTTCGGCGTCTCCGATACCGAGCACTTGCATAGCGCCGCACAGAGCGGACCAGTCGGCCCCGGCGCCTGCCCCACCTGAATCTCCTCCTTGATTCAAATAGAAATAATGCTCCGCCGACAAAAGGCCTCTAGATTTTCGCTGCTCCTCGTCTAAACCAGCTAAAAGCTCGTAGAACACATGGTAATTTCTTTCACCAGGTGACTGTGTGACTATTCTTGACTTTTCCAGTAAGTAATGGGCTACTCGCGCGCCGGCTAGCGCACCATCTTTAAAGTACAGCTCCAGTAGTTTCCCGAATCGACTAGAGTTGTGGTTTTTTGGCGTTCTAGCGTTCCCGAAGGCTTCTAACAGCGGGGCGGCTTCGAGGATCTGTTCGGAGACGGGTGCGCGGCCCAGCGGCGCGGGGGCCACGGCGGCGAGGAACTGGACGGCGAGTTTTGTGGACTCTGTCTTGCCCGCACCGGATTCGCCGGAGATGAGAATGGCCTGCGGGTGCGGCAGAGATGCGCGCGCAGCCGCTGCTATGGCGAACAGGTGTGGGGGGAGATCGCCCAGGGCTTCCGCTGCGTGGTACCTGTAAACAGCAACAGCTTAGTAAAGTTATAGACAGATTCTGAACAAGATCTCAATGAATTGAAAATTATCAGAGCCTGAAAGCTTCTTTGCAAATTCACGACTTGAGAGGAATAAATGATGAAGTTGTAGAATCTAGTGATAATACTTTAGGGTTTTTAGCCAATTTCAATGAGCAAATTCGGGATTTTTCTGCCTTCACGTAGGAATGAACTGCCTAATATTTGAAATCGAAAAATAGTACAATACAATTAATTTAAATTAAATAAGTACATACTACCAAAATAAATTAATTGAATTGTAGGTACAGGTAAAATTAGATTCTGATAGTTCTTGAGTGGAATAAGTGAGAAGTGGACTTACAACACCAGTCAGCCCTGTAATGATCAAACTAACCCATTAGCGCCTACTGTACCCACGCACGGATACAGATAATCATGAGTTATCGAAGTGAGATTGGAGAACTAATGTCTTGTTACAAAAATAATATATAAACATCCAAAAATATAACTTTGGGCGTTAATGGGCTAACAAAGCCACTAAGTACTAATGAAACCCTTCATTGTTACCTCCTAGCAGTCTGCAGTCCATACAAAGCATCAACGGGCCGGTACGGGTTGACGGCGACGAGTATGGAGCCGGCGTACGTGTAGATGAGCCCCTGCTCGTAGCGCAGCTTCAGGTTCCACAGCAGCGCCGCCTCGTGCAGGTCGTGCAGCCGCGTCATGTCGTCCACGCCCGTGGGCCCGAGCTCCTCCCGCGGCCATACTGCGTCGCCCTCCTCCTCGCCGCTGCCCATCTGCAGGGCGAAGGTCTGGGGCTGTGGGGGAAAAATAATACGTAAGTACGGGATCTTACAAATCCCAAAGCCCAAAACTAAGCAACGCTTGTGTTATAGACACTAAAGACGATACAGGTTTATGCGGGCTAGTTTTCGCAATTCAACGTCTAACATGCACCTATTTTGAGTAATACTAGAAGACGATATACATACATAGATAGATAAATGAATACAGGAATCTTTGCAATTGTCTATTAGATACTAGCATTTACCCGCGGCTTCGCCTGCGTTGTTCCCATTACTGTCCCAAGGGAACTATTCACCAGGATATAAAGTATCCTATGTTCCAATCCAGTTACATGTCAAATTTCAGCTCAATTCATCCAGTAGTTACCCCGTTATTAAGTAACAAACATCATCACAAACTTTCGCATTTATAATATTAAGTAGGAAGTAGGATACCTACTCGTTCTTAATTAGTCCATTTTCGAGGTTAAAGACCAATACTAAAAGGTGACGAGGAAAACGGGAAAAAAACGCTAAGAAAAATCATTGAGATTTCATTCAGTTATGACGCATTTTGTATATTTTGCGGTAGCTTCTTTTGGCTTTGCCGTTGAAAAGTAGATGGGTATTTATGTGTGAATAGCTTAATCTAGTTACGTTTTCTCAACCAACACGCGCAAAGCAAAAAACTTCGCACAGAAAGAAGCCATGGGAACTAGAATTTTAATTTTCGCGCGATAACATCTTCCCGTGTTACGTAAAGAATGCCAATTTTAATGGTCCCAGTGAAAAGTATAAATGCGAAACTAATCAAAATATTAATTGCATTGAATCATCGTGAAGACGCCTCACTTTCGATTATTGTGCAAGTTTAAATTAAATAAAACGCGTTACAATTTTCCTAGTGGCTTACTTCCAAGGAGCAAGTTACCAAACGACATAAAAATGCAACCAGACGTTAAATCACGCTCGCCGGCTGTAAATCATAACTAGGGCTGCCAACCGTATTATAAAATGCACTTCGTTTTTTATTCAGATTACAAGAATCGTGCGAAATCCGACGTCCCATTTAAAGGAAAACAATCTTGAAACGAGAAAATATGCGTAGTGCTATTTTTACGTAATAAATAATTTGCTGAAATAACTGAACTTGACAATATTACGAAGTAACGTAAGAGAAAATAATGTTTAAAATAATAATGTAAAAACATGGTATATGCTGTTGACGAAATACGTAGTATTCAGTCCTTATAAATGGGCCAACAACTCTAAATGTTTGGTTAGAAATAGGTTTTTTCAGCTCTGACAATTAACCCACTCAATTGGAATCAGAGGCGGAAGCTGCGGCGGAAAGCTTAAGTAGGTATCTAACTAATATTTCTGCAAATTCCGACGAGTATATTTTCTTTCAATGTTTGTTCCAGTGTAGTTTCTACTATGTTTTGATGCTTTTGTACTAAAAAACTCTATATTTATCTAAGGGTGCGTTTCGACTGACGCGGAGCTGGGCAAAGCGGAAGGAAACGGACGATGAGTTGACCAATCACAGTGCTCGAAATCTCCACTCCATGTCGATAGAAACAGTGTGATTGGTCCACTTACGTTTCGTTTTCGTTCTTTTACGCCCACAGCTGGGCGTCTCAGCGCGTCAGTGGAAACGCGTCCTTAAAAATAGTTGGTAACCCTAACCATAACTGTGACATAACATAATAAGTGCTGCACAATTGTATCAGCCATCTTTCGTGACCTGCGCACCGCGGGCATTTCGCTTTCGAGATCACTCCAATTATGCGGTATTCACTGCTGTTTTGATTCGCACCTTCTCATCGCGTTCGCGTGCTTGGCGAGTAATGAATCCGGCATTTGTCCGGCTAACAACGCGGTATGTCTCGGTACAGGCTTGCAAATTGCTTAGTTGCATATTAGATTACGTTAGAGCGTTGTCGTGGTCGAGTAGGCTCTAATAATGAGTCGGCGGGCGATTATCGAGGTACAGTTAGCTGACCTTCGTATCAAGACGGTTAAGTTAATGATATAAATGCACTAAACGTTTAATTTTAATGTAAAAGCGGTTTATTTTAATATATTTACATTAAGTCTGGGATTAAACAGCTTTTTCACACCTATTCAGAAAAAAGCCTTTTCGTCCCTCCTGGGAGGGATCAACGTATGAGTAAGTACTTTTCTGTTTAAACACTTCGGTATGATTTTTTAAAATTTCCGGTCATTATCTTGATTTCGCAGACGGTTCGCATCGCACACATGTATGATATATATTCTCTCATTTCATAATTCTTCTTTTTAGTTGGTGTGAAAAGCAGTATACACCGTGTTTTTTCTATTTCCGTTAGATTCGACAGGTGGCCTTGTACAATCGAACCAACTGAATCATGACCCACTTTGCTGACAATTCGTTTGAAACTTTCCAACTTGTAAGGTCTATCGACACACTTAGGACGTTTTAGATCCTAGCAAAATTACGTCAATATAGGTCGGAGACAATTTTAATCTTTGTTATCATTGCAATAGAAACACATTTTACAGTCAATGTTTGAATCTCGAGCTAGCTCTCGCTTAGATAACCTTAACTTTTTGATGATGTAAAAATAATATTTCATAAATACAATGTTCTAAATGTGCGTCAAATGTCAAGTTATCAGTTGTCAGTCAATGTGAAAGAATATAAACTAAATTATAAAATGCTTAATCATTTTAAATGATGGCCAATTTAAAAGAACAGGGAGCTCGGATTATAGTCTCAAGTCAGGAAGGCTATGGCATACGAAAAAAATCACGCGAATAGAATATATCTCGGAATACAGTGACAGTGCACTCCATAAATGTCAGTGTCTAATAAAATGATAACAAGTTCCTCACCATGGAAATCTATCTTTAAGCAAATTTCGACCTACTTGCATTTAGGAGTTTTAGCAAAATGAGCTTATGGTGGGTCATGATTCAGTTGGTTCGATTGTACATCAACAGAAACCTGGTATGGTAGCTTTTTGTAAAATTCGAATTTTTTTTTTTACTTTTCATACAAAATAAATTAATATTGAGTCGATAACCATTTTAAAGGACACTTCTGAGTTAGTCAAAAATTAACGTCAACTATGACAGTGTTGGGATTATGACAGCTCATTTATACTGGTTGGTGTTAAATATTTTAAAAACTGTATGAGTTACATACAACATTAGTTTCTAGAGAAATTGAAACTTAATTTGATCTGGAGAATGTGCCCTCGAAGTTAACGGAAATCAATAGAAACACGGTGTACCTATGTCACCAGTACGTCTAGCATAACTGGCCGCGACTTCGTATCTCGCGCGACAGAGTATCATCTGTCACTGTCACACTAGGTATATTGAGTGGAAAGAGATAGGTAGCAATTGTCGCGCGACAAAGAGTCGCGTGGCACAGTTGTGCTAGAGGTTGTGCAGTTGTGGCTCGGATACCGGTATTGTCTCCAATGTCTCCATACAAAAATGCCGGTATTTTTCCCGTTCTTTTCGTTCTTTAGTTAATTATTTCATTTTTTTAATCCGACAATCTAATAATACGAAGTCAATACTTAAATAAATATTTAAGCCCTACATAAAAAGCATTAAAATTCTAAGCTGTATATCACACAGAAGCAAAAATATTTATATCTCCCTCGCTATGCTTATGATTTTATAATAGAATCCTTTGTTTCGCTCTGGATTCAATGTACTAAGTATGTATTACTGATCTCCACTCGGAATATCATCGTAGCATTACGGTGGAATCACATTGGCTAGTGTCGATAATTCAGTTAGTGCTGTCTCATTCTAAGGCAATTCAATGAAATAGTCACTTAACTTCTCGCTCCGTGACTACTTTACCTGTTAAGCGATAATTGAAATGTAAAACATGAGACATCATTCAAACAGTTCACGGAAATTATCAAACCGCATTCTCGCAATAAGACGGTTAAATTAGAACGGGGACGAGTTGAATTGTCATGTTAATAAGTTTAATTACATTCCGCACTAGCACATCTAGGCTTAAATCCTTCAGTCGCGGTATCGCAGTCGGTCTCCGGCGGTACTTGGTTGGCACGCTTGGCAGCCGGGCGCTCGCCGACCTCGGCAAGATTGGCATTGTTGGCACGCCTCGCGCGCTTGGCACGGCCGCCGGTGCGCTATGCCGGCTGACCTGCCGCCGCGACACTCCCGGCAACTGACATGTGGAATCACACGAGTCGCAAGAATCACAATATACACAGCCGTAGGATTCTGGGGAGCTGCGTGGGGTCGGAGCGAAACGAACCCGCATCGGCTATTGCGTCAACACCGAGTACACAAAATCGCAGCTACCGCATGCCGTTTTTGAGCGTTTCACATCACGACACAAGAATTTATCAAGTAGATTTGTTCGGTAATGTATTAGAGTGCACTGTTCCACAAGTGCCCCGCTCGGAAGCTGGTCAGAACTGTTAGTCTCAGAGCGAGGACTAACGGCACAGCTGTCGTACCAGTCGGGGGTGAGCCCGCGTTAGACGGCCACATTTGGAGGCCTATATGGTTTTACAACTCGGAAACCGGTAGCTTTGAACGTCAAGTTGCTTGTCCGTCGTCGGAACGTGTAAAGCGGTTTAAAAGATCATCGATTACCGAATTGGGCACGACGTTGTAGTAAAACTGTCTGGTCGAGAGATCGCCGAAGCATACCGAAATCATTGATAAAATCTATATATTTAGGTTTACCAGTATGTCAACAAAAATATGGACGAAAAGACAATTTTATTCACCGGATCGACAGTTCAATAATATATCTGTGGTTCAAATTACTAACTAGAGGTTACCCGCAACTTCGTGGGAAATAAATTAAAAAAGTTTTTTCTACTACTACGTAGTCAGGTAAACTACCGTCATAAGTAATCGACCTGTACACCAAATTTCATGGGAATCGGTCCAGTAGTATACAAACAAACAAAAATGTATTACGTTAGCATTTATTTACATTTTATTACTTATTTGTAACACTACCCAGTTACTTATTAGGGTTACGTACCCAAAGGTTGCCAACGGAACCCTATTACTAAGCCTCCGCTGTCCGTCTGTCACAGGGGTGCATCTTTTGAACCGTAATAGGTAGAGACCAAAAATTTTCACAGAATGTGAATTTCTATTGCCGCTATAACAAGAATTAATAAAATAAAATTAAAAATACCTCTAAAAGACTAGTACTAGAAACCTATTTGTGCTCGATGGTGATTCATATCGATACCTTTGGCTTCAATTGGCGTAAAAGCCAAAATGCATAAATGGCTTTTACGCCAATTGAACCCAAAGGTATCGATATGGAACCTTTCGTGTCGCCCCTCGCACTTGGCCACTTTTTCTGAAAAATCATTAATGTACAAACACAAAACCCAAACCAAGCCTGCAAATACAAAACAGGCGGTTGTTGCCTGTTGTTGTACAGTTAAACCTGTAATTGAACTCCACAGACAAGTGGCCCCGATACCTATTCATCACGCACTTAATCCACTAACTAACTTGCATCATCAATTGACAACAAGGCATCACATTCTCGAATAATCATTAACATTAATCAACAGTTATTGAGCGCCATCGAAACGTGTGAATGAAAAAGTATTGAAGACTGTTTGCGAGGTTATTAAGCAAAAAACGTCTCTTTGCCGCGGCGTAGTCGGGTAAAATGTATCTTGCTCGTGTGGTGTTAATCAGTGTCAAAATCTAGTTGTATACTTAATTTCATGGTTTCATCGGTTCGGTATTTTTTGCGTGATGCGAGTACACTCTTGCTACGATTTTAAGGTATTCAGTGTATTGATAAATAGATAAACGACGACCGCTTTAGCTTAGTTGGTAGTGACCCTGCCTACGAAGCTGGAGGTCCTGGGTTCGAATCCCGGTAAGGGCATGTATTTGTGTGATGAGCACGAATATTTGTTCCTGAATCATGGATGTTTTCTATGTATTTGGGTATTTGTATCTATTAAATATATCGTCGTCTAGTATCCATAACACAAGCCTTATTGAGCTTACTACATATGGGGCTGGTTCGATTTGTGTAAGATTGTCCCCTAATATTTATTATTATTATTTATTATAAAGCGCCGCAAATACTCTGCCTTATTAAAGGAACTATGAGTTTGCGGCGCTTGCGGTTGAGACCCTGGGACCCTGGTCAGCCGACATGAAGACCTTCATGAGGGCCCTGTCGCCGCGGCTGGTCCACGCGTCGGGAGATCCCAGGGCTAGCGCTTACCTCTCTCAAAGAACTTAGACCTCCCCCAGGCCAGGAAGTGGGATATTTCACACGCGTACGCGTAGCGGGCGGTAATTGCCACTTTATGGCCAAATGTGACGTAAAAACATACATTGTGTATCAAGGGCGGTAAGTAAGGAATTATCTCCTGTTATTAATTATACTCGTGTTATTAAAGCCCTCGGCTTCGCCTCGGCCTTGTAACAAACACTCGTTTGTAATTCCTTTACTGCCCGTGGCACACACAATGTTTTTCATCACACTTGTGAGGAAATCTAATTAAAATAACCTTACTTAAGCTAAATAAAATTGTAAAACTGACAGTGACATTAGTGACATATATCAAGACGACAAGTAACGTTCGGAAACCATAGCGGTAAAGACTTAAAATGGTTGATTTTATATTTGCAAAATAAAGAAATACATTATTCAAACATTTAATTAATGTTACAGAAATATGTGTTTACATGTATTTGCAATATATTTCAGTAATAAAAGTTAAAAAAGTACGTTGGCGTTTCCTTTGAACATGACAAATAAGAGTAAAACAGAACCAGCGTTTCAAATTTAAAAAGAAAACCATTACGCCCTAGGGCGTAATAGGTCATTTACGGCCCGCAAAACCTACGTGTAATGACACCATTTTCGAGCAAGTGTGATGAAAAAGTCATAGTGGTCCTCGATTGGGAGAAGATCTGCAACCACTGGACTATACTATATCTATCTACCAACATGAGTTCTTTGAAATAGAACACAAGTGAATATAGAGGATTAAAAGCCACGCACTGTTGTTCTTTGTAGCCCTAAGCGATGCCGGTGAGCGGACGGGCGGGAAGGCTCGCATAGCATACTAAGTGGCACCACAATGACTCGTCCGTGTTTATACAGTCGGACACCAAACCTACATAGCTAGTAAGTCATTGTCCTAATTAGCTCGTCTGCTAGAGTATAGAACCTGTATTTTCTCGACCAGCTCCGATCGCGAACGGCGGTCTCGGTATTTATGTCCTCATAAACATGTTGATGTTCATTAATAACTCGCATAAAAGTTTTCGTCATATTTAAACCACTACATAATTTGACAAAAATAACTTTAGGCAGAATTTATTTCACGTATTTTACTTTAGCACACCCTAAATTTCTGGCACACGTTTGTTTCTGTTGAGGTCACAGTTCTAACCTAAACTTACTCCTTCCAAGGCTAACTAATATATATTGCAAACTAAACTACAAGAATACACATTTAAAATTAAATATACTAAAAACTAAATTAAAATTAAATAAGTTAAAACTAAAATAAATCTAAAAACGGCCCCTGCGGCATGGTGCCGAAGATGCTGGCAGCATTTCCTCGCTGTATTGTAAGGCTGATACGTTGTGCGAGGAAGCTGCCAGCTGTTCGGTCCCTCGTAGTTTCTCTGAGTCTCTTTGATATCTTTTTGAAGAGACTCAGAGCGCCAGGGCCCCACGGGCCAAGGGTCTCGACGCCAAAAGGAACAATATATATTATAAGCGTGACAGTTCCTAAGATGTGTGTTACTAAATAACACATGTAAGCAAAGCAAACGAGGCTTTCGGTAGTGTACGTCAGATTCCGATTTCGTCAGATGACATGTAGGTCAGATTCCATGGAGGTCAGATTCCGATTTCGTCAGATTCCTAGTAGGTCAGATTCCGAGGTGGTCAGTTTCCTAGTAGGTCTGATTTCGAATACGTCAGTTTCCTATTTCGTCAGATTCCGAGTAGATCAGTTTCCTATTTGGTCAGTTTTTATTTCGTCAGATTTAAACCTAATAGGAATCTGTCGAAATCGGAATCAGACATATGTGTCACCTGACGAAATCGGAATCTGACCTCCATGGAATCTGCCGAAAACGGAATCTGACCTACATGTCATCTAACGAAATCGGAATCTGACGTACACTGCCGAAAGCAAAAAATGAATCGATTGCGATGAAATTTGGCATACAAGTAGGCCATGTCCCGGATTGAAAACTTTATTTCCCGGCGGCGAATTTCCTTCGGATAATAACGAAAATAATGCAGGTGAAGCCGTGGGTAAATGTTAGTTACAAATAAATAAATCAATTTTGTTTGATGAATACTTAAAAATACTCTTATTAGTAGGAAGCTAGAAATCGATATCCTGGTAGCGATATCCTGTAATCATTTCGCAATCGCGGCATTTTTACACCAAGGCTGCATTATAATATAGGTCAAATGGTTACGTTCTGGCTCACAAGATTTGATTTGTTTATTTCATAATATGTACAGCATTAGGTACATTAAGTTACTCGTAATGCAATTATAATTTATTTAGTAATAGTCATCAGTGGATCTTAGACTATTAATTGAGAGATGATAGTATTGAAATCGATTCATTGTTATAGATATCGATATTTACACCGCGTCAGAACTAGCTTTGACAGTATTTTAAATCCGTACGAAGATACCTGTATTCGTTCCTCTGTTATAATGAATAGCTGATAGATAACACCCAAAAACTTCTAGCGGCGGAGGTGAAAGACAGCACAAAAGCAAAAAAACCTTCCGCACCACATACTGTGCTTGATTACATGAATATACTGTAATGCATTGCATTACGATATGAGTAAACAAAATTAGCTTTTACTTTTCGAACTCTAGGGACCGTAACACCCAAGTTAGTACTAGAATCAACGAGCATAACATGCCAGCGAGCCGAGTCAGCCGCTCTCTCGACGAACGCGGCATTCCGGTCTTGCCAGCCTGTGTTGCCAGACAAATCTTACAGGCGCGTCTAAACGGAAAATATTTTTCTGCAATTTGTGCAATACGAAGTAAGAGAAAGACAGCAAAAGTGATCATGAATGTAATTTAATTTGCGAAATTTCAAAGGCAAGTCTGTTTTGAAATTTCGTAAATTAAATTACATTCATGATCACTCTACAACTATAATACATCCGTCGAGTACCGATACTCTTCGCTTTACCTGTGAATGTGTGTTCCATAGATTTGCTATTGATTTCCGTAGGTCTATGTCCTAGCCTTAAGCCTGTAGATAGAATTATCTGTAGATCTGGCTACACTGCAACCACGCGAATGGCACTCTTGTCGTCGAACCCGATAGTCAAGTGCGCCTGTTCGTCTCGCACTCTACATCTACAAGATGGAAGAACTACTATTGACAACGGGATAATTACTCCGTGATGATGGCGCTTGCAACAGTGCCGAAATATCGGGAACTCAATAAATCAAACATACATGGTAAATATCCCGTTGTCAATAGTAGTTATTATGTGAATGACCATGTTAGCTTAAAATCGTATATTAAGATGGAAGAAAATGGCATACGTCCTAGACTTCTGTCTGCGATAAACAATACAACAACACAATTGTCCTATCCTATCGTTTTTATACGCCGATTGTCGCCGGTAAAAGATTCGCAGTCCTATCGCCAATATCGTAGGTTTAGTAAGAACTAGAACCTCATAAAAATACATAGGTCTTACAGATTGGCATGTGTTTGCGGCCTTTGCAGTAGGGATTCTCAGACTATCAAAGGAGCTCAGGTGCTCAGCAACAGCAACTAGTCAGGACGCTAAGCAAAAAGCTCGTCCAGACCACCGGGTATCACAGAAATGGCTCGTTCCCCACTCAGCCGATTAGCATAGCAATCCAAAGGGGGAATGCAGCCAACCTGGGGACCCCACCGCAGAGGCCCTATCTGGGGGACATCATTTAACTTTAGTCTAGTTTAGCTTTAGTTTAGTTTACCTATATCTTCTCTTCTTAGTCGTACACTATTGGCAGAGTAGTCGTGGTCATGGAGGTCGTAGCACGGCCTTTTTGACTGTCTCCCGCCATCTCTCCCTCACCGACGCATTTCGCACGCACAGATTTAGGGATGATTCTGTTAGGGCCTTCATTTGATCCGTCCATGGCAAAGGAGAGCGTCCTCTGGATCTGGAGCTATTAACTTTACCCTGAACAACAAGTCCTATATCTAGAATATTCCTATCAGTGGCGTGGCGTAAAAAATATCATTGCGCAAGCCGGTGCAGACTTGGCCTACATTTTCGGGTGCGTAACGATGGCTATAAAAATTTTTGGTATAATATTAGTCGCTATAACGCTCATTTGATATAATTATTAAATCATATAACAACACGTAATATATTTACATATGATATAATTATTATTTCTTATAATGATCATTTGATAGAATAACATTTAATATAGCATTCTTTAAGTATAATGCTTATTTCCTATAATGAACTTATGGTATAACGTTATTTTCATATAAAATACAATTGGCATAACCATTATTGATATAATGTATCAAAAAGTAGGTTAGATTAGGTTTGAACTGCGTCTCCCAACAAAAACGAACTGCTATCAAAAAGTAGGTGAGTTTAGAACTGCGTCCCCCTACCAAAACGAATGGCTATCAAAAAGTAGGTTAGGTTAGGTTTGAACTGCGTCCCCCAACAAAAACGATCTGCTATCAAAAAGTTGGTTAGGTTAGTAAATTATAAGGGCACAGAAGAAAAAGGGGGGACGGGGGGGCGAAGCCCCCCACAAGGGGGGCTCGGGGGGCGAAGCCCCCCGCATTAAAAAAAACTCAAACCATAAGTTCAATTAGGTTAGGTTAGGGTTCGAACTGCGTCCCCCAACAAAAACGAACTGCTATCAAAAAGTAGGTTAGGTTAGTAAATTATAAGGGCACAGAAGAAAAAGGGGGGACGGGGGGGCGAAGCCCCCCACAAGGGGGGCTCGGGGGGCGAAGCCCCTCGCATTAAAAAATACTCAAACCATAAGTTCAATTAGGTTAGGTTAGGTTAGGTTAGGGTTCGAACTACGTCCCCCAACAAAAACGAACTGCTATCAAAAAGTAGGTCAGGTTAGGTTTGAACTGCGTCCCCCTACCAAAACGAAGGTTAGGTTAGGTTAGGTTAATTTATTTATATACCTATTATACCTCTTGATTGTTATAATTATATTATGATTTGTATATAAAATGAGCGTTATACCATATAATCGTTATAAGAAATAAGCGTTATACCGAACGTTAAATATACGAAATAAATGTATATATTTTAAAATTATACCAAACGTTTATTATACACAATGAGTGATTATACCCTTTGAAATTATATCAAATGTTGATATATCGATAGAAAATATATTAAATATTTTTATATCGATCATTACACACCCTACATTTTCCATAACAGCTGTAGAATAAGGTGCTCAAATGATGCTGATATTAGGCAAGCCGGTAGGACTCGAGTTCTTTGGACGCCACGCCACTGATTCCTACCTAAAATAACCTACCTAAATCTAACTTTAAGAAGCAATCAGTCTTATCTGCGATCTAAAATCTATCTAAAATCACATAGACTGATCGTCACATCTACATTGTTCCGAATGAAATAAGAACAATACAGTTCTTTTTCTTACGTGTCAATTGTTGCATGTTGATAAAAAAACGCTTATCGCAGAAGTGATGAAGTGTTGTCACCAGCAATCAGTGGTGGTTGGATTGTTGGTGACTTCACTCACTTTTCCTGAACTAGAATTGGATATCCATGTTGTGGCAAGTAGGTATATTGTGGTATGGTCGCATCATTTATAGCAAGACTATTCGCTGGAGATATTTAACTTAAGAAAAGGATTAAAGAGACATTTTTGGATAGAAATGTGTTTGTTACTGTGACCTTCCAATATAAAGTCAATTCCTGGTAAAAAAAAATCCAGGTATCTCCACAGTTGATGATGTCGTTAGAACGGTATGTCACATGCTTATATTGCCCTTATGATATTATTTTTCAAATAAAAATTAACAAAGTTCAGGCTCAAGGAATTCTTATAATACTCTTTTTGTTTTGGACAGAATGCAGCACCGTTAAGTTACAAATGTTATAATTATAATGTTTCACCTAAGTATATTTCAGAGTAACGGTCCACCAATACACGGCGGGAACTCCTAAAATTAATGACCCTCATCGAATCACCAAGCGGGGAAATTATTTATTTTAATCCCAATCCCACGTTTATATGGCTATTACTTTACATGAAATAATCACAAAATTAAAAAAAAAATAACCGACTTTCAGTGAACCCATTTTAATATGAGATGCACGAGTGACTATGAACAATTCCCAAATCGCCGTATATGTGCCTATAATATTCG
Organism: Eudemis profundana; assembly: GCA_947034925.1. NCBI lineage: Eukaryota > Metazoa > Arthropoda > Insecta > Lepidoptera > Tortricidae > Eudemis > Eudemis profundana. The sequence goes on along the minus strand of OX344805.1, from coordinate 17,354,299 downwards.
AAGAGTTCCCTCGATATCTCCAAGATCCCATCATCAGATTTTGGTTTGGTTAGACCACTCTGGAGGACCACTGCCTTTCAAACAAAAAAAACAATTTTGCTAATCGGTCCAGCCGTCTTCGAGTAATCGCGTAACAAACGTAAAAAACCGGTCAAGTGCGAGTCGGACTCGCGCACCGAGGGTTCCGTACAAACTCATAAGTAGATACGCGAATAGTTCAAGAAAAACTGTATGTCGATTTGTTTAGTAGAAGCAAATAAGTATATGTTATGATTTTTGCAAATTTCTAAAAAACAGTGCAAGTTAGGAAAACAGTTATATTTTCCCTCTAATATTGAGAACCTGACGTGTAATGATTCTATTTAATAGCAAGGACCATTAAATCAAGAGGACTGTCATTCTCCATACAAAAAGCTGTTCCCCGAATTTACAACGCCATCTATGTATAAGCTTGGTAAAATAATTATAATATTATTTACAATTATTTAACTTTGCAAACGTGACACAGTATTTAAATGTATTTAAATTTATTTATTACTAGCTGTTTACGAACTAATTGTTACTATACTATGTTTCTTTGTTTAATTATAACAAGTTTTGCCCGGAAATCCCCTAGCGTGAAACATGCCATCGCTTAGTTTTGCTACTCGCCGCTAGGGATTTCAAGTTTTGAAAAATTCTAAAAAGGTATTAAAGTTAGCAAGACCGTTCTATTTTTCCTGTAATATTCAGGTTGATATTTATAATTAGTAATTATGACACATTTTTCTGATCAGTAACTTCGGAGATAATAGGGGGGGAATGGTACATAAAAATGTATAAATCAAAAACTACTTATTTAAGAAAAAAAATAAAAATGCTGTTTTAATCTACAAATTAAGCCCTTTCATTTGATACCCCACTCAATATAATAGCCCTACTTTCAATTTTCAAAGTCCCATTACGGAGCCTTTTAAAAAAAAAGTAAAAAAGGTACAAGATATTTTTGATGTCCAATAGGCTCGGGTTAGCTACTTTTCACACTATTCCAAATTTCAAATCGATAGCATCAGTCGTTCCTGAGATATCTGGCTGTGACAGACGGACAGACAGACAGACAGACAGACAGACAGACAGACAGACAGACAGACAGACAGAGTCGCACCATAAGGGTTCCTTTTTTACCATTTTGGTACGGAACCCTAAAAATGAAAACCGTCCTTTTGTAGAAGTCGGTTAATAACGGACTTCAAATGAAGGGATTCGATAATAAATGCACAATTTACTATGAAAAATACCCAAATCGCTATATGTGTGTTGTGTACCTATAATATAATATCAGATCCTGATGTTGTTGCAATGGGACCGAAGGACCCTTTCAAACAAAAAAAAATCCTAATCGGTCCAGTCCAGCCGTCTTCGAGTAATCGCGTAACAAACATACAAAAAAAAAACATACAGACGAATTCAGAATCGTCCTTCTTTAGAAAGTCGGTTAAAAATAGGCTTTTTCGGTAAAAAAAAGTATGGGGTTTTATCAAAGTTATCCAAAGGCCAAAACAGTCCCCTGCCCCGTGGTTTTTAACCGACTTCCAAAAGAAGGCCGGTTCTCTATTCGTCTGAATGTTTTTTTTTTTTTTTTTTTTGTATGTTTGTTACGCGATTACTCGAAGACGGCTGGACCGATTTGAAAAATTCTTTTTTTGGTTTGAAAGGGTATACTTCCGAAATGGTCCCATTGCAACCAAATCAGGATCTGATGATGGGATCCTGGAGAAACCGAGGGAACTCTTCAAATATTAGAGGCACACATATAGCGGTTTCGGTATTTTTCGTAGTTTCTTGTCCATTTCTTACTAGCAATAAGTTTTTAGTGTTAACCGACTTCAAAAAAGGAACAAATGTTTATGTAGGTTTCTTCCCCGATTACTTAAAAACAGCTGGACCGATTTGGAAAATTATTTTTTTGTTTGAAAGGGTATACTTCCGAGGTGATTCCATTGCAACCAAATCAGGATCTGATGGTGGGATCTTGGAGAAATCGAGGGAACTCTTCAAATATTAGAGGCACACATATAGCGATTTTGGTATTTTTCTTAGTTTCTCGTGCACTTCTTATTAGATATAAGTTTCCAGTCTTAACCGACTTCAAAACAAAGATCAATTTTTATGTAGGTTTGTTCCCCGATTACTTGAGGCTAGACCGATTTGGAAAAATTTTCTTTTAACTAAATAGACTTTAGTCTATTTGGTTAAAATAGTATTTTTACAGCGCCACTAAAAATTTAAAAATAAAGTAAATTTTTAAAACAAAAAATAAAAACCGACTTCCAAAAACTTAAACTAAAAAGCAGAAAATAATATGTTAATTACCCGAAAGAAATGGATAATCAACGATTCATATATACATATACAGATATTTATAGTTTTTAACCTGCTTTTTTGAAGTCGGTGCCAGCTAATGATAATTTCTTATACAGTCAGCACCAAGTAGTCTGTAACATTCAAAGAGCGAGATACCTATATCGTCACACATCTTTGAGCCTGTAGTAATAAAGACGTGTTGGGATATTTCGGGTGGCCCATTTAAATCGATCGGTATGGGCAATTAGGAGCCATCACTAATCAATCTAAATTCGTTGACATGGCTCCTAAGAACAGATATTTCCTTTGTATGTCTTATAGTTTCAGACTTGCCCATACCGACCGAAATAAATGGGCCTCCCTGTGTTTATACAAAACCAGCTCTATAGCTACAGTTCCAGCGCGTTGGTGCGATGCGATCAAGAGCTTTAAAATTAAATATATAATAAGCAAGTGTGCAATCGCAATTGCGATTTGCGAGCGAGCTGCCGGCGAGTTAGAAGCGAAGTTCCATACAAATGTCGCTCGCGGCGAACTCGTCTTGAGTTCGCCGTGGCTGGTTTTGTATGGAAACTCACCCGCAACCCGCCCGCAAATCGCAGGTGTGATAAGGCCCTACGTGCAGTCCAGGGCTCGGATACCAGCACATATACCATACAAAAATGCCAGTATTTCCGTTATTTTGTTTATTATTAAATTTTTAATCAATGGGCAGTCGCGCGTTACGAAGTCATTACTAGGGTGGTAAAACAAAGAAAGGCCGAGATCGCAGAAGTTTGCGGCCCGAGCTGCAAGCGAGGGACGTAAATATGCGATCGAGGGCTTTCTTTATTACCTCCCGTGTTGTGTACATAATTTTGTCTACCAGTGGCGTGGCGTCCAAAGAACTCGGTTCCTACCAGCTTGCCTAATATCAGGCATTTGACTACCTTATTCTACAGCTCTTAAGGAAAATGTACGTCAAATCTGCACCGGCTTGCCCAGGGATATCTTTTATGCCACGCCACTGATGTCTACACTTGGCCAGAAAGCGACTTAGCGTGCGGAAAAAGCCACTTTATGGCCAGGTGTGGCGTAAAATACATTATTGAGCCCTCCGTAAAAAGCATAAAATAAATCAAAATATTGGGCTATTTCGGGGGTTTTGCAAAATACCGGTTCCGAGCCCTGGTGCAGTCTCTATCAGGCGGTCCATAAAACTAAGAACCGGACTGTATGGGGGGCGTTGCATCCGGTTACGATCCTCAGCAATGAGGGACCGACTAAAAAGAAAGAGAGTATATAGCGCTTTGGATGTTAATGACTATTTTGATGCTGACTTTGCAGGCTTCGTGTTAGCCGATAGTTTGTAAACCAGCGTAAAGGTTGTACCGCGGCCGCCTCGACCTTGTGTCGGTCATGCTGCGTTGGCACTCGGGCGTCGGCCTCGCAACGCAAGCTACACACATAGTAATACTCTTATACATATAACGTAATATCTGACTCGTGGCCAATAATACTTGCAAGACAGCGAATTAACATGTTTTAGTAGTTAATCGAATCAGATGCTAACAGGAAGAAGATGAGGGATCGTGAACAGACGTATGAAATACATAACATAATCCTTTATTTCAAGAACTTGCAATAATTTTTCGACTTAACGAGGTGTTAGGTTCTAGTGTTTCAGACATTTTGCAAAGTCTATTGTTTCTAAACGTGATTCATGTATATATTTTCCGCTCTAACTCTAGGTATGCTGACACTTTTATCCCTTGTCTTTTAACTTAAGACGACTGAAATAGTACATTGTGTATCAAGGGCGGTAGGTAAGGAATTACAAACGAGTGTTTGTTACAAGGCCGAGGCGAAGCCGAGGGCTTTAACAACACGAGTTTGTAATTCCTTTACCGCCCGTGGCACACACAATGTTTTTCATCACACTTGTGAGGAAATCTGATTAAAATAACCTTACTTAATCTAAATAAAATTGTAAAACTGACAGTGACATTAGTGACATATATCAAGACGACAAGTCACGTTCGGAAACCATAGCGGTAAAGACTTAAAATGGTTGATTTTATATTTGCAAAATACTGAAATACACTATTTAAACATTTAATTAATGTTACAGAAATATGTGTTTACATGTATTTGCAATAACAGTTCTCTTTAAATAAATATTTCAGTAATAAAAGTTAAAAAAGTAAGTTGGCGTTTCCTTTGATCATGACAAATAAGACTAAAACAGAACCAGTGTTTCAAATTTAAAAAGAAAACCATTACGCCCTAGGGCGTAATAGGTCATTTACGGCCCGCAAAACCTACATGTAATGACACTATTTTCGAGCAAGTGTGATGAAAAAAGTTATTAGTATGAAAATCGTTGACAATTTATTATTGAACTCAATTTCTACCTACCCGGCCTGTACTAAAATCGTTCTATACCATGTATCTATCTTGGTACTTCTGTAGTACTGTGTCTGTCTAGATATGGTACAACTACAAGTAATGGACAGCAAAGAGAGTAGAGGTACATGTACATATAAGGTTTAAGATTTTTGGTGACTAAAGCAGGTAGGTATTTAATAACGCGGCAGTATACCAAGTTTTACCCATCTGCAATAGACTACTATTGCCACCACTATTCAGCACAATTCGACGGACACTTTTCGCTACACAGAGACGCTTCTCCTTACCTCTACCCTCCATACTCCAATCTATAAGATAGTAATTTTTTATCTTCCTCATCTACATCATATAATTCGCTTTAACGATACGCTGTCATGATAGCTTGTGTGATTGGGACTAGCATTAATGACAACACGTTTCATAAGAGCCGACATCACGCAACGAACGTGCTTCGCCCTTCCCGATAACTTTACCTCGAGTAGGCTCGTGCGTGAAGTAAGCAATATTGTCCCTTATACTAATGAAATAAAGATCATGGAGGCTCGGTATCATGTGTTGTGCACTTGCAGCGCACGATTATGGAAATGTTAACTTTTTAACTGTCGACATCAGTTGTGTAAGGGTTTATCAAGTGAATGTATGATTTCAGAGTTACTATGCTGTGAAGTAAAACTTTAAAACTTATGCCTACAAAACGTGAGGTGTTGTGAATAATGAAAGCTACCTTTGAAAGCTATATTTGCAAAAGTAAAGTTCGAACGACTTACCTGCATTGTAAGCGAACTACGGACCGAATTGGCGTTATAAGCTAAACCTGCGTAACCACGGGGGTGTGCATATTGCATTCGCTTTGCTGCCCCTCTATTAGTTTTTTAGTTCCCATATCCCCACTCACTAGAGCTCTTTTCACCTACGGCGACCTAAATCCCAGCTGCACAGAGTCAACGAGAGATATGAACAGACAGTGGCAACTAGCAGCAGTCGCGGGGCGATCAGATGATAATTAACAGAATGGTGTCATTTCCCTGGGATGTATTATCTGCCATCACCTGGGCAGGCGACTCCCCGCTAGCTGTGACGTACTGCGCGTTGACGACGGCGCTCACGAGCAGCACGCGCTCAGCGCGGTGCACCTCCACTAAGGTTTACAACCCCAGGATTATTTGTTTGGGCAATCCCGGGATCCCGGAATGACTGAAAGCCCTCCACCAGCTCACCGGGCAGCGGCGCGGGCGCGCCCGGCGGCTGGTCCCTCTTCCCCCCGCCCCGCCAGCTATGACGCACCTGCGCGTTGACGACTGCGCTCACGAGCAGCACGCGCGCGGCGCGGTGCACCTCCACCAGCTCGCCGGGCAGTGGCGCGGGCGCGCCCGGCGGCTTTTCCCTCCGCCCCCCACCCCGCTTGCTATGACGCACCTGCGCGTTGACGACTGCGCTCACGAGCAGCACGCGCGCGGCGCGGTGCACCTCCACCAGCTCGCCGGGCAGTGGCGCGGGCGCGCCCGGCGGCTGGTCCCTCCGCCCCCCACCCCGCTAGCTATGACGCACCTGCGCGTTGACGACGGCGCTCACGAGCAGCACGCGCGCGGCGCGGTGCACCTCCACCAGCTCGCCGGGCAGCGGCGCGGGCGCGCCCGGCGGCTGGAACCACACGGCCGCGCCCTCCGACCACTCCATCCCCCCGGACCCCGCCATGCTGCAACAATACAACTAATATTACGCTACATGTTTTCCCTTCAAATAGATGAACACTTGAACTAAATATGTCGGTCCCAAGAACCACAATGACCGCTTATTTGTTTAAACTTTTTTTCACAATAATAAGTAGTAGGTACAACAGGCGGACTTGATGCTTTAAGGCATGCTGTACCAGTCAAGCATTGAATAAAACTGAGAAAGAAACGCCTCTTGTTAACACAGATGAAGTTTGTTTTCATCTTTATACCGATAATCTGTTAATGCGTCCTTAGAGCAAGCGACAAATTGGTACCTACCTTTTACCAGAGAACGTAATAAATATCTACGGATGTTATGATTTGAAACAAAGCGACGGTAACAAGGACGTTTTTCTGAATCGATAGAATGTATCGTTAGGATTTATAACCGGTTAATGTTATTTATGAAACATCCTCCGAATTTACTTTACAATATACATTTGCCTGTTCTTTTGTGATTCGTATTTGTTGATCTTCATCGATTAAATAAAATATAAAGAACTTAAACAATGAATACCTGAAATTGGGTAATAACCGGTTATATAGAATTAATAAAAGTTAACGGTTACAAGGTGTGCTATAGCGGTGTGTCTGACGTTCGAATGGTTTACCTATGCCGTGGATGCCGCGTTCAAATGATATAATACGAGGTATGAGGTAATATCAAGCGTCTAGCTAATTGTTGCAATTTCTTTTTTGTTACAAAACATTATACATATATGTCGTTTGTCGACATAACGACATCAACTAAACATTAGGTAAGAAATAAAAAAAAAACTGTTTTATTAGGTACTCAACATTTTTATTTTGTTGCGAGTAACATACATGTTTTCATGTATAAATAAGAAAAGTATTTGCTTAATTCTAAATATGGCCACTACTTAGGAAACACTTCCGAGATCAGGAGAGTTACAAGTAGATAGGAGCGCCGTACTGACACGAACAGGTCTCGTACGGCGACAGGGGACCGTACTGACATGAACAGGTCTCGTACGGCGACGGGGGAGGGTAGCAGCCGCAGGGCGGGCCAGGCACGCAGCACACCGGCGGCGGCGTCGGTGGCTGGAAGCAGATCGGCGCCGGCTGCGGGGGCTGCACGCAGATTGGCGCCGGCTGCGGGGGCTGGAAGCAGAACGGCGGCGGTGGCGGGATTTGGAAGCAGATCGGCTCGGGCGCCGGCGGCTGCACCGTCACGGGCGCCGGCGGCGGAGGCTGCACCGTCACCGGCGGCAGCGGCGGCAGGTTCACGCACATCTGTGGCGGCGCTGGCGGCTGGATGCTGATCGGCTCGGGTGGCGGCAGCTGCACGCACATCCCCGGCAGCGGCGGCGGCTGCACCGTGATTGGCGGCGGGCACGGCGGCTGCACTGGCACCGGTGGCAACGCCGGTGGCTGCACCATCACCGGCGGAATCGCCGGCGGCTGGATCATGATCGGCGGCGGCGCCGGCAGCTCGATCATTATCGGCGGCGGCATCGGGATCTCCACCATCATCGGCGGTAGCGGCGGCGGCTCGACATACATAAGCGGCGGCTGCGGCGGGTTTATCGTCATCGGCGGCATCGGTGTCGGGTTCAGGTACAGTGGCGGCGGGCACGGCGGCGTCACTAGCATCGGCGGGGGAGGGGGAGGCGTGAAGCATAGAGGAGGTTGCGGCGGCGGGGTGACGGTGATCGGCGGCAGACAGGGCATCTCGATCGTGATCGGCGGAGGCGCCGGCGGATTAATACACATAGGTGGCGGCGGCGGAGTGGATATGTAGATTGGAGCCGATGAAGGCGGCTGGCAGGTGCAGGGGGCGGGAGCGCAGGAGCATGGGGGAGGAGCGCAGCCACAGGCCGGAGCGGAGATGTACGTGGGGGCGGGGGCGCAGCCACAAGCGGGCGCGGAGAGGTACGTAGGGGCAGGCGGAGCGCAGCCACAAGATGGCGCGGACAGGTATGTAGGGGCAGGCGGAGCGCAGCCACAAGAAGGCGCGGACAGGTATGTAGGGGCAGGCGGGGCGCAGCCACAAGAAGGCGCGGACAGGTATGTAGGGGCAGACGGGGCGCAGCCGCATGTCGAAGTGCAGTACTGCCCGAGCGCTGCCTGCGAAGAGAACAACATAGGCACTTGAGCGAGTAGAAGGGGGTGTTTCTACTTGCTCAAGATATTAAAACAGCAGTTAGCTACTATTGGAACTTGTGTGCAAAAAATATGAAATTTGATGTTAAGTGAAAAACTACTGGTAGAGTATTTGTAAGCCTTCAAACTCCGACTTTTACCGCCCCAAGAATTAATGATATTCCTAATAGACCGATTAAAAGTTTGCGAAGGACGACATAGATGGTGGTGGTTTGGGCGTACGTCTGGTTGGTCTATCAGACTCACGCCTAAACCATCTTATTAAGAGAAATTCGATGTTTTTCAGAAGGAAGTTTGAAGAAGGAAACAAACTGGTATAAGCTCTATGCACACCTGTAGTATAAAATATGCAAATATACATGGCAAGGGAGCTTTTAAGGCTACAAATTTATCAAAGTTCTTTTGAGACCTTTCTAACTACTGCACCAAAACTCCAAGCGATAGCTGGTCAAGAAAGTCATACAAAACTCATTAGGTGGGATTTCAGAATAAATACAAAAGTGCTTACCTGAAGCAGTCCTGCTAGCACCAGAAGGAGCGTTGGAGTCATCTTGGCTGATGACCGAGAATCGACTTGCCTTACCCCGTGCCCTGGCCTGGTTTTATACAGACATATTTCCCCAGATAGGCCGCAATTGTGCATATTTATCATTCTTATTTACAAACGATCTGTTACTAATAGTTGCCGAAGCAGATAGGCCACGTTTAGCCGTATAATATTGATAAAATTAAGTAATGCACTATGCTAAAAATTACGCTACAATTGTGTCAGAAGTAGATAGTTTACTAGGGTAGCGTAACGTGCATTTTGTTTCAAGAGAGTTTATTTATTGCGAGTTATGGTTTCTTCGTGTAAGTACGTGTTACTTTTTAAATTTTATCTCGCAAAATTTGATTACAGACAAACCAGAATAGGTGAGAATAAAAGCATGTAATTAAAACATACTTTGAGATTTGGATACTATAAATACAGATATTTTCTATGAATCAAATGCAATTAAACAATAAGTAGTTTCGCTTAGTTACATTTTATGTACGTACTTTATAACCACTCGTTTGCTTGCTAGTCCCGTTGAACTCTGTTATTATAGAATTTAGACAATAGCGTTTCGTATCATGTATATAGTTATTTAAATGTTATAAAGATCAGTATCAATCATAGAAGACATCATAATGCAAATGTCGCAACTACTGGTACAGGCTTTGAAATTGCTCAGCTTATAAAATATATGCTACTTTTGTTTCTACTAAAATAAACATATAATAATTGTTAAAAATTACTTTCACATGCCACAAGGGGCAAAATATATTGGGTTAGCTTTAATATAACTGTAACACCATGTATACCATATATTTAGTAAGTAAACTTCATTCATTCATATATTTTCTAGACGTAATCATGTCAAAAGTTATCATCAGCTGCCTCGGGAAGAATATACACTACACCTAGTTTTCTTGTACCATGGATTAATACGAGTTTTCGTAGTTGTAAGTTGTAAGGAAGGCCAGTGCCACCGTCCCATTTATCTCCTACTTCAGGGGTCCGCGAATGAAAAAACCGCGGCGGTTTTTTCATTCGTGTTCCAGCAAATATGTAAGCAGTGGTGATCACAGTTAACTTTTATTATAAACAATAGACGGTATCGAGTATCGAGGCTACACATGATTTAATCAAAAGTTGTCGTCACTCGAAAGACACTAACGAAATAAAAAAAACGCTGGAAAAACGCCTGTAATCGACCCCCAGGAGAGTGTGGTGTGTGTGTTAATTAGTTGAGTTTATTAGTAGCCAGCAATTCGTCAAAAGTAAAATCGCGCCGTAGCTTCACACCTGCGATCTCGAAAATGTCGTTTCACTTTTCACTTTCCGCAATTAAACGCCAGTTGATATTTGTGTGTTAAGATTCTGATGCATATCTCGCGTCGAATTCCAAGGTCATGCTCGTTTCTAATATACCTCTATTCAACATGCACAAATGGATGTAGTTGCGATCTTACGCAGAATATTGTTTGTCACGTTTTTGGCACTTTGCTGTTCTCGCCGTTCGTTTTGACCTCAGGATTAAGCCTACATAAATTACATAAATTAAATATGATAATTTATGTCAATTTATTCTGTAAGTAGACCGCAGGGGCCCTTTTACAAGCCTGCGTCTACTATCGCTACCTTATAAGGAACCGCTGTTGAGAAAAATCGTCGAAGTCGAAAGGAAGTCAACTCTTCTTAGTATTCTTCTTCTTTCGGTGGCCATTTTTACTGTAGGATCATCCTGGAAATTCTTATCCTATCAACGTCCACTCTAAATAGCGATCACGTCCTCATTTCTAACCACTCTCGACGGTTTTTGAGCCATAGATTCATCAAATTTAATCAAGAAAACATACAGACCCGCCGAAGACCAGATAGGCGCAAGACCTTTTGAATACTTATCATTAATACAATCAAATTGCAACGTTTCAAATTACGACTGATGTATCCTTAAGTACATTTAAAAAAATTGGCTTTGTGTTTAAAGTTAAAAATGCACAAACGCACACATAGAGAAATGCAAACCACTAGCGATATACTACTACACATTCCTAATGTAGCCTGCCACACCTAATTATGCCTAATGGCCTGAGATTTTGCAGCGCTCTAAGCGATAGAAACTCGTTGAATGATCGATTTATGATGCGGTCGAAGTGTAAACAATTTTATCATAACCATCATAACTCGATGATTCAAGACCCTCGAACCGCACTGATGCCTTGGAAAACTTATTTTATCGCGAAACGACTAATAATGGAATATTTACTTGAACTCTTACAAGGATAAAATAACCCTCAGAATTTGCACCAACTAGCAATCGCATTGTAATGAAATGAGAAGAAAGTTACACACATCCACATTAACGTCATAATTACAGCCATACCTGTTGATAAACTTTACCAGTACAAACATGTTCTGCTTAAAATTCATAATCAGTTTTTCTGCTAAGAGCTCACAACTGTTCACTACCACTTTCTTTTATTCGTGCTGTTCCCGACAAAAGTACTATGATGTCAATAAGGACCTATTAACATGGTACTAGTATGATGCAAAAAGGTACATCTCTTGATTGACAAGCAGCGTTCAGCGTTTGATACTTCTTCGTAATCGATTCTTTATATCGCACATAAATTCAGCAGATATGAAATAGGTATGCAAATTACACGTAGCAATGGGACCTTTAAGCAGTTAAATAACACCGATGCGCAGGAGGGCCCGCGTGGTAAACAAGCAGATGGAATCGCGATGGCACCGCGACCTCTGACCGGTGACCGGTGTAAGTAATGATAGACTCGGACGCTCTTACTTAACAATGAAACATTATTCAAGTCTGACTGGGCGCACAGGTAATGCAAATCAATGAATTAATTTCAATAGATAAATTAAACGATAAAATATTTAATTATTTATAACGTTATAGAGTAAAAACCCGCATACGTCCAACCAAAAATAAAACTATTCCCAATAACTAAAATTCGCAAAATTAAAACAGATTAAAATTAAACAGGAATAATCCCACATTTCTAATGTCAACTGCAAACTTTATGACAATGTGTGCCAACAGCGAAAATGCATTGAGAGTGAATCATACGCAACCGAACGCTAAAATCTCACCGCACGTCAAGTTCATTTCTAAATCGTTTCCAAGCGACACACCTCCAGCGACCCAGAAAGAGTTCATTGAGATCCGGCAACGCCAATGCGGCTGCCAAGATGTGGAACTAAACCGCTTTTGAATACCAAATGGACTTTTATAAAAGGTACCACTGTACCAGTTGCTACAAGGACACTTTTTTGACTCTATACCACACAAAAGTGGCAAAAGAGCAAACGAACCACCTGATAGAAAGTAGTCTTCGTCCTCCATGATATACAACACTGAGGAAGGAATTACATATACGTTTTCCCTTAAGAGCCTTGTATGAAATCCGCGTCATGGCTCCGCGGGAACACCTCAGGAGGGAGCTCGTTCACCGTCTGCGGGCCGTGATGCCCGTTTTATTTCATTTATTGACCGGTTACTGATATAAAAGTACGAATATCGTCTTTGAATTAATTTAAAGTAGACCTCCGAGTGCTTGACACGACCCTGTAGTTGCCATTTTGAATCCTAAGTCATTAGCAATAGGAATAACAGTAGGGTGTCGAGTCGACTATTGAGTAATATAGTGTGTCGAACACTAGAACGTTTACCTTATAGGTACGCTTTAAAAACGATGATTACAAAATATGGTCAAGGAATAGGTTAGTATCAAGACCAATATTTAACCAATCATTTGGCACGAAAAACACTATGAAGTTACAGGAGTTATTTAACAGAATTTTTACGTCAGTTTAATTTAATATTAGGTAACACAACATTATTATAATTACATAAACACATGAAATTTCTATCTATATAAATAATTGACCAGCGGCAATTACCTTTTGCCAAAGATCTACACAAATGTCTGCAGCTGATAGTCCAGATAAATACGAAAGGTCATCTTATCTACTAAGTGAAGCACCTGTGTACGTGTTTGCGTTTAGGAGGTTAATCGGTACGGCGTATGCCGGCCGCGTAAGGCTTTTTCGGCGATGTTCGCAATAAATTATCTCGTCATAAACGAGACAATCATCGGTGGCTTGCGCTGTGAACACTTTAATTTCGATGAGCACTAGTGCCATTTCCAAAAGTTTTTTGGCAATGTAATCTCTGTTGCATTGTCGTCGGAACTGTACATGCGTAACTAATTCCAATCAGATACATGCAAGTTAGAATACCTATACCAGGGGTTCCCAAACTGTGCGCCGCGGCGCCCTGGTGCGCCGTAGAAAGTAAAGAGGGGCGCCGTGAGTCGACTCTACTATTATCTAAAACCACAAATATTCCCGGGTACCTATAAAGCAACAATACCTATTTTGAGCGAACTAGGGAAGGGCGCCGTGACGAAGTACTAAACATGTAACTGCGCCACGGGCTGAAAAAGATTGGGAACCCCTGACCTATGCAATATTTGAGCGAAGCAACGTGTACCTTGGCACAGTTCAAGTCAATATGGTATTGAATACTATTTTTATATACTTTTTTTTATTCTATGACTGACCTGCGCATGACCTAATAGCGCCTGAAAGTAAGCAACTACGAGGCAGAAGATGTAGCTTGCAGGTTCAGTATCGATCGACCCATCTACTCTTGTATTCAAGAGTCCTAAGTTATATTTGCCAGAAAACAGACGTTTCAGTCCACTCTCACCCATGAGATGCGAGTAGGCCTGTGCCCAGCAGTGGCGCGTAATGCTGATGATGATAAGACGTTTTAGTGTGCCAAAAATAGACGCATTTATTTAGCTTGTAATTCAATTGTTATCTATAAGCGTAAATAAGATAAGCGTGACAGCTATCAACCATATACATTTTACTGAACTGTTTGTTTTATACAACAACCAATATACCTGAAATTTGCATCCATTTTCATAAATAAATATGAATGCGCATCTCGAAGGGAAACGTAGAAAGTGCAGAACAATAATTTATTCTAATAATTTCTCGCCATAAAGGGCCGGCTCGCTAGAAAGTTGCGTCGTCATTAGTGTCTGTAGAAAGTCTAGGTCTAACTACAATCGTCATTTTTCGCGTATTACCTATATCACGTTTAGCCTGCGTTTAGCCTTATAGGAGTGACCGCGTCTACGAAGCTTCATAGCCGATCTTTTAGTTAGGAAACCGATTTTCAAATTCTTTCTAAATAAATGCATAAAATACGTTCGAGCAGTTGTTTAATACACAATATTTAGGCGTTGTTGTCGCCTTATTTTATGCTCGAAGCTGTATTATAAGTGAGCATTTATAATTTAACCCATCAACTTACAACTATCGGCGATCAAGAATGCCAGCTTATCAAAATTGCCAACAATGTCCGCCTCCGATTTAGGACTATTAGACGAAATAATCACAATATTTATGGAAAGCTTCATGCGACAAGGGACCTACACAAGCGATCAGGAATTTTATTCAAAAGAATAACTGGATAAACTGATTTTAGAGCAGACACCTCGCAGCGGTGCCAATCTAAGCCGTTTTTGTCAAATTATCCACACGCGATACCCACTGCCACCGGCCGGCAAAAACGCGCAGCGCAGTTATACTCCTATTGAGGTTGGTTAACAGCTAATATCATAAACAATAATTCGAAAAAAAACGATCCTAATTTTTTTACTGATTTGACGCTCATATCGATACCTTTAGACTCAAAGGGCGTAAGCTCCATTAGAACCTACGGCGTTTACGTCCTTTGAGTCTAAAGGTATCGATATTGGAGCAGGTTCTCAGTTCTTTGGAATCTTTGATCTTATATCCTCGACTACTCTTAAAACGGCTGGACCAACTGGGAAATTTCTTTTTTTTTTTAAAGAGTATTTTTTTATGGTCTGATGGTGGATAATTTCAGGGGCAGTTTCTGGTAATCAGCTCCATCCTCTAAGGCGGGGCCTGTACCTCGTTACGCCATGGTATACACCCATGGTGATTTGGATATTTTAATAGTAATAGAACATTTTGCTATCGATTAGGTTCATCATCGAAAGTCGGGAGCCATTTGAGAACCTGCAGTGGATAAGATAACAGGACACAAGACAAAAAACAGTGGCGTAATAAAGAAGAGGCCCATGCCATAGTCTAAGAACCTATACATAACAGTCGAGCTGCATATATCGCCGTGTTTATTAGCTCTCGGGACATAATCTAAATTATAGAATACAAATATTCTTTATTGCACACCAGAAAAACCCATTACACAATTAAAACAATTCAAAAGGTAGACTACTGGCGGTCTTATCGCTAAAAAGCGATCTCTTCCAGACAACCTTTGGGTAGCGGAATTGACACAAAATTAAGCCATCATAGAACCACCATATTAATCATATTATACATATATCATATCATAGAAATCCTGTTAGGTACCGAGCGACCCACCGTACGTGTACGTGTCTATTATATAAAGATTCAAGGACACATGAAGTTGTACAATCAGCAGAAATAGCTAGATGACCAAGGTATTTATGAACCAATTAGAAAAATTCCAGATTGGTCCCATTTTTTCAAAAGCCGATGATGATGGTGAATTGAGGGAACATTTTACATGTAGAATACATTTTTGAAGTCTGTTAATTTTTTATTAATGTTATCAAACCGCGCTGTTAAAATGCTCGGGTCATCACCCACACCACCAACATGTCACTCACACCAACAGCATGTTAACCACAGAAATATATCGAGATATATTTCTGTGCTGTTAACTGTACAATGAGTAGGAACGCCGCGGGCGACAGATGGCTATTTATTTCTTACCTGCGTGTGGTCGCGATTTGAATATGTCAAAATGGAAGAAATGCTGCTTCGAGATAATGAAAACGTATGTGGCACTCACTAGTTGGGTTACTTCGTCACTTATCTACTATATGTCAATGAGTTTAAAAGTGCCCTTTTTATTCCGCGACTTCAGCCGTAGTTATTATACGCACAGTGCCTATTACACTGGCCAAAAGTGATTGCGGTGCTCTTGACATAAGTATGCTTTTAAAGAAAATACACCAACGGATAATCCGGTATACGCATTCGGGTGTCCCACAAACCAAATCTCCATACAAACTTTGAAGCCAAGTCGGCACGCGTTCCCATGGCTCGATTTCAGAGCGTTTCGACCGCGGCGGTTTTTTTCATTCGTGTTCCAGCAAATATAGCAGCAAGCGGTGGTGATCACAGTTAGCTTTTACTATAAACGATAGACGGTATCGAGGCTACACATGATTTAACCAAAAGTTGTCGTCACTCGATAGTTCTTCATGGTAAAACTCCAGTGACACTAATGAAGTTACAAAAAACGGAATTTTATACATCATTACAAAATAAGTCAAAAAAATATTTTTGTTGTACGGGCAAGATTTTTTTATTTTTTTTGTAATGCATAAAAAAGTTGTAACTACTAAAATATTATGGTATATAAAATTTCAGTTCTCTGTGATGATGGGAACGCGTGCCGACTTGGCTTCAAAGTTTGTATGGAGATTTGCTTTGTGGGACACCCTAATACGCATACATTAGACATCAACGCACAACTAAGTTTATTTCTGATTCAACACTCGATTCACAGGAAATTTCGAGAAACGACAGCTCCTTAAGAGTTCTAGTCGCTATATTGATATTAAGTACTTTGCATCATAATCCTTCTTTTGCTTCCAAACAAAACCCACTAACTTATACTTGTGTTTATTGGTAAAAAGAACAAAACCCACTAACTTATACTTGTGTTTATTGGTAAAAAGAACAAAACCCACTAACTTATACTTGTGTTTATTGGTAAAAAGAACAAAACCCACTAACTTATACTTGTGTTTATTGGTAAAAAGATAGATAAAAATAAAAACAGTACAGAGTAACTAAATTAAAATTAAATATACTATAAACTAAAACTAGATTAAAACTAAAATAAATCTAAAAATGGCCCCCGCTACAAAGATGCTGGCAGCATTTCCTCGCTGGATTGTGAGACCTGATACGTTGAGCGAGGAAGCTGCCAGCTCTTCGGTCCCTCGTGGTGTCTCTGCAAACTGATACTTTATATTTGTCTGTTTTTGTGTCCAGTAGGTTAATTCACAACTTCGCGCGTCAATATCGTCCCTAATATAATCTGACTCACGAATTTGTAATAACAGTTCGTAATCGAGGGTCACTGCTGTGGTCCGTCGCAGGGCTCAGAACCGGTATTTTGCAAAAACCCCGAAGTAGCCCAATATTTTGGATTACTACATGCCTTTTATGTAGTGTTTAATATTTTTTTTCTACTCCTGTATTTTTATCTGTCTTTTACTTGATCACGATCACGAACACTAATATAAGAACATACAAAATATGAGTTCAGAGAAGTCTATACTCTATTCCCCATAACAGCACTAGTGACGTTATAGTCGTAAAACGATACTGCTAGCAGCCACAGACTTCTAAATCTAGGTTAAACTTAGGTCAAGGATTAAGCGCTCAATTCTAACTTTACGATAAAAATGCACAACTACCAACTTAACAAACAATTAAATTCCTACGGTTTTTAAGAAAAACAAAACTTTCCGAACTAAATTCATTGATGCCAACATAAAAAAAATATTTTTAATATCGTCACTGCGTGTCACTTTAGCGAGTATACGTCAAATTAAAAAAAAGTTTACCATAGACACATACAGTCATATGTCATATTTGCCTTGTTTGCGAGCTATGTTTAATTTTTTATTTTATATTTTAAAACCTAGTCGTAGAAAAAGTATTGTATGCAAAGTTGTATAATTAAGTCAAAAAATACTCATGGCGGCTATACTTATTTGCGATACTTGCCGCCGCGGCGGCTCGTATCGCGACTCACACCATTCGCATTTTTTGAGCCTACTTATACAACTGTTGCATAAATACTATATTTAAGTAATGAATTCGTATTATTAGATAGTCCGATTACAAATGAAATAATAAACCAAAGAACGGAAAAAATACCGCTATTTTTGGTTCGACAAAATACCCGTGTCCGAACTCTGGTCCGTCAAAGTCGAAGAGACGAGCGGACCGGCATATTTTCGACCACCGATTACGAACTATTATTACTAGTTAACGGCTCAAAGGACGAACTTGACGATGAAGTCATGAATTACCCTGCTGACGTTCTTTTACCTTCGGTAACGATAATTGCCCAAGAAGCCAGATTTACTACAATTTGTGAATTTGAGCAAAATGTCAAGCGTGCCTGACCCGAATCAGATGAACTTCAGCGAACTAGTACTAGCTAGAAGGACGACAACGATCGAAGGAATAGTATTTTGTGTTGGTTAAGATAAACAATAAGGGTACAGTTAATTTTGTTTTATTTTTATTTTATTTATTTTTTCCTTCAGTATTATACTAAAGGAAAAACTTTAAGGCTAATAGTCAACTTTAAGGATCACTAATGTTGAATGAAAGAGCATAAACCACTTAACTAAGATTTAGACAAAAAAATCTGACCTACAGATATTTTTTTACACGACTGCCCATAAAAGGAGTGTTATGTTTTCAGATTTCATGTATGTGAGTTTCTTTATTCCACACTAACTTCTAAACGCCTTAATTATCTTATCAAGTTATCACTTATCGCGTCTTTTCAAAGCAGTTCACAAAAAATCCCGTCAATCCAGATTTCGATTGATTGATCTTACCTCCATATCCCTCATAGGGCCAGTTAAATATTAATAATACGTTAGAAATTATACCTCATTTCATTTCACTCGTAAATTAGAAAAATCGTGCTTTATCCGTCATCTGACTTCCAGGAAAACTTTAACCGGAAAATATGGATTGCGCGTTCCTTTAAACGTAAGAAGGTACTGAAATAAGTGAACTTAGTACAATATTAGCCTCTGATATCCTGGAGAAATTAAGAAACGTGGGCAAAAATTACCGTCAAAATCCTAATCATAACGAGCTAATCTAATGAGACGAGGTCATTGATCAACAAAAAACTGACCAATAGATCATTTTTTGTCGTACCTTTTCAAAATATACTAATAGAATTAAAAAGTATTTATTCGGATAACACATCGTTACAGTTATATCATTATCGTTATAGTTAATACACAAAAAAACCGATGAACTGAGAACCTCCTCCTTTATAGAAGTCGGTTAAAAAACCGCGAATATAAATGCGCAAACGAAACAGTCTCAACTCAGCAAATGCAGTTACCTGGGCTAGGCATAGCTCTGTCAATGGCACTGGTTTTCTGTGGAGCTAGAGCGGACTAGGGTGGGACAGCATACTCAGTGTATGTGATTTCGGTGCAGTTCAGACAAGTTTCCGGTCAATCCAGATTTGATTGCAGCATTGACCAGCGAATTATGCATTTCATAACGTACCAGTTATCGTGGAACCAGTCCGGCCACAATCGACGGTGACGAAATAGGCAGTAATGAGCTTTGACGGGCTGTAATTGCGACCTATGTAATGAAGTAATCATTGAGATTGGAGATCTGTTGTGTGCAAACTCTACACTCCTTTTGCTGTGTCAGGGGCGAGAAGTTCTGCCGTCCTATGACTAAAACTAGACTAACTTCTATGGAGTTGTATAGAGGTTAGTCTAGTTTTAGATATCGGACGGCAGAGTTACATTTCGTTAGGTAATATGCTGTCCGCAATATGCTGGGTAGGGCGGATTTATAACATAAAACTCCAGGAAAATCTGATTTGTCTGTTTGTCCTACTCCAAATAGAGAGAACATTTCCACACAAGATCAGAAAAAAAGCTTTTTTCGCAATAAAAAATAATAATTAGGAAGGTTTGTAGTAGGCAGAATTTTGTAGGGTTTTACCAACTCAGAAATGTCTATTCTATATACCTACCGGGTGGCCCATTTCGATCGGTCAGTATGGGAAAGTCTGAAACTATAAGAGATATGAAGATCTTTTCGAGAAGAGTTCGATTCCCGGTTAAAATTTTATGCAGTTTTTCTTGTCCCTAAAATCGATGACATGGTTCCTAAGAACAGATCTTCGTATCTCTTATAGTTTCAAATCTATGTATGCAGTTTTTCTCATTATTATTATTATGATCCATTTATCGGACTTTGACATATCCAGTTATCATTACAGCTGACGTACGCAGTGTAACGCATGTAGGTACCTAATTGCGAGACTCTGGCGCAATTAACAGTTCGCGTAGGCCAGCAATTAATGTATTCGCTAACAATGAGCTGTGGGCCGATAACTAACCCCTGGCGAACCACAACACAATGCTGCATTAAAAATTCAAAATGACTCAAAAAAACTAAATAATACCCCAAACAGTACAATAAAAAGCCTTACCGCCCAGGTAATACGAATCACGTAATCGGCATATAAAGTTACGTAAAAAAGAAACATTAGAATTACCATTATAATTGGATCTGTCAAAGTTCATTGAAATACACTTTGGACTCAGCTCAGAACTAGTGTTGCCAGATATACCTATTTGAGCAAGACATGCCGGTTTTCAGGGGTCGGCGGTTTTCCTTAGTCGGGACGTCAATTGTTCGGATGTTCAGATGGCTTTAGCATATTGTATTTTTGTGCAGCACATAATATGCAGAGATGCACATATTATTCCTTGCCTAATGCGTTAGGCAAGCCTAGGGCTGCGTTGCGGAAGGTTGCCGCAGTACGGACTTAAATTCGGATCACTCATTGTTCTGGCTTCCGCATTATCTGTAGTAAACATATTTAGATAAAGTTTGCGTTTATACTTTGTTGTACAAATAAGACTAATTCCGTCAAGTTTTTTTTTCATGACTGGAGTTTGCGAATAATTGGTAAATCTGGTTCATTTACGTTAATTTATGAATAATTATTATTAGACTCTAGTTATTTTTGAATTTTACAATCATTAAATTTTGAAAAGAAAAAAACGATCTTTTTTCCTTTTAAGTCCTATATTATTGCAATTTAGAAAGCACTGGGTTGTAATACATATAGGTAAATAATAATAAAACATCTTTAATATGCCACACCTGGCCATAAAGTGGCTTTTTCCGCATGCTGCGCGTACGGAAAAAGCCGCTTTCTGGCCAAGTGTAGACATAAAATGATGTACACAACACGGGAGGTAATAAAGAAAGCCCTCGATCGCATATTTACGTCCCTCGCTTGCAGCTCGGGCCGCAAACTTCTGCGATCTCGGCCTTTCTTTGTATTACCACCCTAGTTGTGTAATGTACTATTGTTGTGCACCACGGAAAACAATACCTAACCTACTCGAAACTTGAAATAAGAGTACTATATTATTTCGACTATGTATAAAATCATATGCCAAATTAACATGAAACACAATCTGTAATAAGAAGTTTATTTTGGTCACACTAAGCAGAGCCGATAGAGCGAGGCGAGAGGTCAGGCTATGCTGGTGGACTGAACATAGACAATGAGTAATTGGAAAGACGCGATAATCTTATTAAGGCGGGGCCAAGCGGTCATTAAGCGGTGGAAAAACACAGATGTGCTCGCAATGCGTAAAAGCGGTTGATTAAAATAAGTTTAGCAAAGTACAAAAAGATTTTTTTTGTAGCCCAGACCAAATTATAGGTAATATATGTTTTTCTTATCACAGACACTGTAATGAGACTTTAAAATAGCAATACCTGTAAACGACCAGGATTAGCGTCATTGTCATCATTTCTTACTTTTTGTCGTCTATAATGATGATGACTGCTCACTGTTAGACATCAGTGGCGGACTATGCCAGTCGAGGGCCTGGAGCAGTGCCTTTAGGCACTGAATATGTAATAATACAACGTACAGAAGTTTATCTTTCTAACAAAACTGACATTCTGGTCCGACCACTGGACGGAACGCACTGGATCCGTCCGTCTCTCTATCGCATAACGCGTACTCTTTCTGGTCGCTGGCTAAGCCTCGTGACCGTTGTGGCAGAGATGGTATAGTGCCCTAATCAGGCACTGGACCTCTCAGCATCTTAGTTTAGCTAACATAGTTATTTTGTATTACTAACAACATATGTATTAATTAGTCCGAAATAAATGCTTTTTTTATTTATTGTTAAGGCCCTTTCGGGGGGGCAAAATTTGGTACTAGCCGCGCGGCGAAATCGCAGAGTGAGCCACTCCTGTCATAGGTTACTTACTCTATCTGTCTCTCTCTAGGTTAGCCTACTATGAGATATTGGCAACAATTGGGATGTTGAATAATGTTGAATGTTACTACATAATATAGTCACATGGATTGCAAAATACTAAATTATCATAACACAAAAGAAATAAACAAAAAATTTATAAAAAATATAAAGTTATGAGACCACAAAGTTTAAAAAAAAAACGATATTTTTTTTATCGTCTTTAAGAAAAATTAAAGTCAATTTCGGAATGCTTAAATAACACTGAAAAAATAAATGTATCTATGACAACTATGTGCTTAAACGCACTTCTTCGTGCTCAAAATGGCAAAATGCTATTTTTTTTCATACAGACTTAGTACAGCGATGCAACGGATGACGTCATAAATTCCTACCGTTTTGTATAGAGCGTTTTCAATGCTCAGTCCGATCTGCTACTTTTGATTACAATTTGTGGCTGTTATACTTATACCAATGTATTAGGTGTCATATAGATATTTGTTCCTCAGAAATAGTAGAATCGATTTAGGACAGAAAAAAAATCGAGTCAACAGGCTAATTCCGTATAGATAAACTGGATGTAACTAAGGGAAAAGGATCCAACCTACGACAAAGTTGTCAAAACCCTTTCTGTACAAATATTCCCAATTTCCAAAGTAAACAAACCCGACCTCTTGGTAACGAAGGTGTTAACTCAACTAATTGGTTCGTTTTACCTTTATAAAGTTAAAACAATGCTAAGACAATAGGCCATATCCGAACGCAACCAATTCCTTCGTTCCCTATTACGTAATTAGCATTTCCTTCCGATTAGAAAACGGGCAAATTTATAGGTTAAAGTTTGGCGAAGAAGCGATATAATTGCTTCGTAATTGGAGCCTGAGAAGCTCGCACGCGTTACACGAGAACACGAGTGTAAAATGACACAAAAACAGTACACAATGCGGAGGGAATGCGGGACAAAAAATGGTATATCTCACTTACGCGAACGAGACAGCACGAGGGCTGATGGTTAAATCATCGCCGGTTGCGTATTATCAAACCGCGTTTAGAAAGGGATTGAGCTCATATGTCATTTTTGAACTAATGCATGATATGACATTGTCAGTGAGTATGCAGATAAATTAAATTGTTATTTTGGTACAATAAAGTTCTAAAGCATGGAAAAAATATCAAATTATACAGTGTTTTCCTTTTTTAGGTGTGCTCAATTTACAAGAATTTGCTCTGGCGACATTGCCTTCTTTTTTTATTAATGTTACTGTGTTTTTTCCAACGCCCGTCGCGGCCACCACACGATTCAAAACTTTGGTATTATTGTTCAGTAATCCAATTATTTCCTGCAATGTATCTCTTGGAATACTTACCTCAGAGACGATTGCATTTACGCTTAAGATGGCCATCAAAGTTTTCAAAAGAACCTTCGTCTTATCGTTTTCTTTATTAAAATATGTTAGTACATTGTAGACAATTTCTCGGCATCGACCGTATAATACTTTACCGCGATTCATATTGTATAAAAACGTATTTTTGAAAAGCTACGGCAATTTGATAAAGCGAAATAATGTGACTGGTGACAGATTTGTCAAATCAAATCAAATCAAATCAAATCAAATGTCTTTATTTGCTTAAAATGTGGTACAATGGATGGTATCTTACAAATATATAATCGGGAACACGCACATTTCACCAGCAGCTGGCATGCAAACATAAAATAAAATATAAAGGTTCCTGTGACAGACAAAACCAACATAGCAATAATGAGTAACAATGTCAAAACGATTAAATAATTAAAATGTCAACGGTAACAATACAATTATGGTTCAATGTTTGATTACTCTTAATTAACTAAAATACAATAAATAAATACAATGACAGCTATTCTACATGATCAGTATAAATTCAATGTCAGGATTATAAATGTAAATGCCAGGATTATAAATATTAAATGTCAGAACTATCCCGAATCAAAATTGGCTAAAGCTACTTAAATCTAATAATCAGTCAGTCTTTATAATAATTGAAATATTCGTCAATACAATAAAAACAATGTTCAATTAACCATTTTTTAAGTTCGCTTTTAAACATATTAATTGGCAATTCTTTAATGTCATCATGCAAGCGATTATAAATACTGATTGACATACAATAGGTACTATTCCCATATAGTTTTGTTTTTAGGGTTCCGTACCAAAATGGTAAAAAAGGAACCCTTATGGTGCGACTCTGTCTGTCTGTCTGTCTGTCTGTCTGTCTGTCTGTCTGTCCGTCTGTCACAGCAAGATATCTCAGGATCTACTGATGCTATCGACTTGAAACTTGGAATAGTGTTAAAAGTCGCTGACTCGAGCCTATTGGATAGAAAAAAAAACTTATACCTTTTTTACTTTTTTTTTAAAGGGGTCCGAAATGGGATGTGGAAAAACAAAAGTATAGCTATTATATCGAATGGGATATCAAATGAAAGGGCTTAATTTGTAGATTCCAAAACAATTTTTGGTTTTTTTCTTAATTTTGTACTTTTTAATTTATGACCAAAAACGTTCAAAAAAATACCGTTCCCCCCCTATTATCTTCGAAGTTACTGAACAGAAAAATCTGTAATTATTACCAATTATTAATATTATCCTAAATATTACATGAAAAATAAAACGGTTTTCCTAAATTGCATCGTTTTTTAGAAATTTTCAAAAATCGTACACATACTTATTTGCTCCTACTAAGCTAATGGCCATACAGTTTTTGTTGAACTATTCACGTATCTACTTACGAGTTTGTACGGAACCCTCGGTGAGCGAGTCCGACTCGCACTTGACCGGTTTTTTTTTTAACAGGAACAACGAGACGATCTGGATATCTAGTATTAAATTTACATGTGTCCTTATTCTTTTTATATAGCTCTGGATGCAATTTAACAAATAGACAAACCTCGTATATATATATGCTGGGCACGGTTAAAAGCTTCAGCTGTTTAAATAAGGGCCTACATGATGTCAAAATATCTACGTTACATATAGCTCTGATGCACTGCTTTTGAGCTATAAGGGCCCGCTTTGCGTGACAAGAATTGCCCCAAAGAAGGATACCGTACCTCAGTAGGGAGCAAATATATCCATGATATGCCTGTATAGCCGACTCTTTGGTGCTAATCTTTGTTAGTCTCCATAAAGCGTAGGCAAAGGAATTTATTTTGCTGCATAGTTGGTTTATGTGCTCACTCCAAGTAAACTTATCATCTATATAAATACCTAAGAATTTTGTCTGACAGGATTCTGTCACAGCCTGATCTGAAAAGGTTACGGTAAGAGGCTGTTTGTTAGCATTCCTATTCACAAACTGGATAAATGTACTTTTATTTATATTAATATTTAGATTATTGCTATGTAACCAACTTATAATATTGTCTATTGTACCATTAATGTCGTTGTTATAAGTTTTAGCGTCATAACACGGTATGACAACGGATAGGTCATCCGCAAAAAGAGTGCAGTCAAATTTTGTTATATCCGGTAAGTCGTTAATGTAAAGTAAAAATAAAAGGGGGCCCAGGATACTCCCCTGTGGCACTCCAACCTTATTAAGTTTGGTTACAGATTTATGAGCAGACACCGTGTTGGCAGAGTCGATTTGGGTTATTTCCACAAACTGGGTCCTTCCATTCAAATAATCCCTAAGCCAGTCATTGACTACTCCTCTTATGCCGTACATCTCACATTTGGTTAGGAGTGTTTCATGGCAAACAAAATCGAAGGCTCGACTCATGTCGAAAAATACTGCTGATACTGGCAAACTCATGTTCATGTAGCCTAGAATTTTATTTGACAAATTTAAAGCAGCTAATGATGTTGATTTCCCTTTTTGAAAACCAAACTGTTCAGGCTTAATTATTTTAAATTTATCAAGAAATGACATCAAACGTTGATGAAATGCCTTTTCAAATATCTTGGAGATAACTGGAATAAGGGATATTGGTCTGTAGTTATCAACACAATCTTTGTTTCCCTTTTTATGGAGTGGTTTAACTAAGGAAAGTTTTAAAGGTTCTGGGAAGACACCGTTTGTAAAAGATGTATTGACTAAGTAGCTCAACACCGCAGCAATTTCATGTTTACACTCCTTTATTATTTTGGTTTGGACCTCGTCATAACCAGTTGAGTTCGTGGAATTAAGGGTGTTAATTAGTTTGCATATTTCATATCCATCTGTCGGAAACAAGTACAAATTAGCTGTATTTGCTTTAACTAGTGAAATGTCAGGTTTATGTTTACTATCAGAATTTGAGTTTGTCAAGTTTATGTAAAAGTCGTTAAAAGTATTAGCAATGTCTGAAGGATTCAATATTATGTCGTTACCACTAATGAGTTTAAATATCTATATTTGTATTAAGTGAGTTGCCTTTAGTTACTTTTTTGACTATGTCCCATGTCGCCTTACATACATTTTTGGAACAGGTTATATATTTAACGTTTGTGAGTTTTTGGGCTTGGTTGATACAACGCTTGAGAATCTTTGCATATTTAATATAGTTAATCTTATTGTGCAGATGACTAACAGGGTTTTTTGATTTTCTGTAATAGCAGAACCGTAAACGTCGTTTTGTTACTACCGATTTTTTGATCCCTCGGGTAAACCACACATTTTTGGACTTAATTGTGATTTTTACTTTGATGACTGGAAAGCACAGCTTATAAAAAAGGATGAATGTGTCATAAAATATATTAAATGCCATATATGCGCATTTTTCATTATATACGTCATACCACGATAAGCTCCTCAGACAGTCGCAGAATTTAGCAATGTTCTCTGGACTATAATCTCTTTTATAACGGTAGAAATATAAAAACTGCTTTTCCAAACCACTAACAGTAAATGTTAGACATTGAGCAGTTTCATGATCCGACAAACCTAATTTAAGAATCTCACTGCGAGCATCAGGAATGTTTGACAAAATCTGATCCAGACACGAGTCTTTACGTGTGGGATTAATTATGTGCACCCTAAAATTATTATTTAATGCGATTCTTGTAAGTTCCTTTGAGTTTAATGAGGCCTTGAGTAATAGTAGATTGTGTCACAAGGGAGCAAAATGATATATTTACGGCGAGGGCGTACATTGAATCCTGAACGAAGCGACGGATTCTACAATTGAATCCCGAGCGTAGCGAGGGATTCTAAAGTAGAATCCGGAGCGTAGTGAGGGATTCAAGTGTTAACGCCCGTGGTGAAAATAATTTTGCTACCTTGTGACACATACTGCTTTTCACACCGACTATGAGGAAAATTTAAATACAAACGCTACCTACCAAAATAACGAAAACGAAATATATAGTTAGTCAAAGAGCATCACACATTTTTAATAAAATGAAATGTGAAATTGTTAAATTTACAGTTCCTTATTATTTTATAAAACGTTTATTACTTTTTACGGACGGGACGAATTTACCACTTCCATACTATATTTATGGCCCTCGCCTGCGGCTCGGACCCCAAACACCTGTGGTCTGGGCCATTCCTTATTATCGACTTTATGTAGAGTCGATATGTAGAGTCGATATGTAGAGTCGATATGTAGAGTCGATATGTAGAGTCAATGTAGAGTCGATATGGAGAGTCGATATGTAGAGTCGATATGTAGAGTTGATATGTAGAGTCGATATGTAGAGCAATAATGTAGAGTCGATTATGTAGAGTCGATATGGAGAGTCGATATGTCGAGTCGATATGTAGAGTGGATATGTAGAGTCGATATGTAGAATCGATATGTAGAGTCGATATGTAGAGTCAATAATGTAGAGTCGATAATGTAGAGTCGATATGGAGAGTCGATATGTAGAGTCAATATGTAGAGTTGATATTTAGAGTCGATATGTAGAGTCAATAATGTAGAGTCGATAATGTAGAGTCGATATGGAGAGTCGATATGTAGAGTCGATATGTAGAGTTGATATGTAGAGTCAATAATGTAGAGTCGATATGTAGAGTTGATATGTAGAGTCAATATGTAGAGTCTATAATGTATGGTATGGCAATGGCATATTCTAAGCAGGTTCAAACTAAAAATACCCTGTAGGTAGTCCTTGAACAGAAAAGTATCACTTTGATCCCTCTTATGAGGGATCAAAATACTTTTTTCTGAATAGGAGGTGTGAAAATTAATATTAAAGTCCCCGACTATAACGACTTTATATTTTACTTTATTCTTAAGTTTGGTAGCAATTTGTTCTAATTTCCGAAGAAAAATTGGCGAATAAGCTGTTGGTGTTCTATAAATACAAATTACGATACATTTTATGGATGGTATTTCAACACCACAACATTCAAATATGTAATCTTCGCAAAATTCGTTCAAAAATGACAAAACTCGTGTTTGTATGTGGTGTTTACAAAATATGCAAACACCACCTCTTCTTTGATGTGCTCTAGAGTACGATGCTGCCAGTCGATATCCAGATATGCGCAAGTTACATTCGTTACTTGCTTTTACGAATGTTTCTGAAAAACATAACACATCAAAACGTTTATTGTTTGTCAAATATGATAATACTATTTTTTATTAAACAAATGACAATATTTACCGAGAATAGAGTTTAAATATGCAAATCATATTTAGCTATTAAATCTATAAGGGTGTGCACTTATGAAGATATCAAAGATTGGTTTATGATTATATTTAATCATTTATTAAGTACACTTGTGCTAACGGTACACTCGAATCCCTTTCTCAACGCGGTTTGATAATACGAGTTGGAATAAGGTTGTCGTTCGTTTTTATGACAACTGAGAACAGCCGAGACTGCTTTGGCTTTACGATCTTTTAATTTAGAGGTATTAATGTATGTACTCGGAAACTTTGGAAAATTGAATGCTTCAGTCGAAACTATGACAAAAGTATTGCTAATATCAACCAAATGATTATATAAATTATTCTAAATTTTAGAGTAATGATTGTTACAAGATTTTTTGAGAAAAATAAATAAAATACAGGTCCACTGGATGCTTTTAAACCACAACAGCCCTGAACTCAACGATAACGTAGAATAAATATAAAAACTCGTCTTGTATTATAGAGAAAATAGTATACATCGATGAGCATTTCAAACGTCTAAGGCCTCTTTAATTTGTTTATTTAGGCATTGGTCCCACCGCGGGCGAGTAAACGAGTAAAGTTGGGCGAGTAGTAGTAGTAGTTGGGCATTGCGGATCTAGAAAGGTCGATTGATCACACTGCGCCTGGTCAGCCCGCAATGAACTGTTACTCGCCCAACTTTACTCGCTTACTCGCCGGCGGTAGGACCAATGCCTTACACGGACTTCTTCGAAATTTGTACATCTTTACGCCACTAACTTGTTAATGTGTCACTATCGTAAGCGGCATAGTGTTACCTTTTATACGTCATAAATGTTCATTCGTTCATGAGATTCTGTTGACTATGGTAGATACCAGTGGTGTGGCGTTCATAGAACTCGATTCCCATCGGCTTGCCTAATATTAGGCAGTCCAGCGTTAATTCAAGTGCTCTTAAAGAAAATTGAAGCCAAAGTTGCTCCGGCTTGCCCAAGCATTTCTTCAACGCCACGCCACTGGCAGATACCATGAATTTCTGATCAATACAGATGTATTGATCAGAAATTTATAAATGGCGTGCTCCTACTCGAAGCGAGTGAGAGAAAATGTAGTAAGATGGTATTCGATAGTCATTTGACGGTTATGAGAGATACAGCTAATCGCAAACCTATCAATTCTCCGGATGAGTGGCCCGCGGATGTGGGTAATTGTATGGCATTGTTGGAATATCAGGACGTTTCTAGATGGCTGGACCCCGTTACTGTTTCTGGTCGATCATTTCCTGTATAATTCGCGTTATGATTTCAGAATTGAACTTGTTAATTCTGTAGTAAACCGCGTGGGCAATTTTACAACGGCGAAAACTCGACAGTTAGTATTTTTTTGGCGAATTTCTAATTGTTAGGTACAATGATATGATTTAAGCTACATATATTAAGAAAAGAAAAATCCGCAAAATTTATCAACATCAACTCACCTTTGTTTCAAAACCCCTCGGTCTTCCCTGCGTAGTAATTATTTGAAGGGACTTATATTTCAACTAGTTTTGGTTTTTTATTTCAGAAAAGTTTTGTTTACAAGATTGAATAACTGTATATAGTGCATAGTCCTCAAAAAAACATGTTAGTATCAACAGAATCTGCTTATCTATGACTAAACTATACAATATCCAATGGGCAAAGGCGAGGCTAGGTAAACAGGCGTGGGAGAAAACTCAAACAGGTGAGTTTTGCGTAGAGCTCAGGCCTGTCATGCCTAGGGTTAATACCTTGGGATTTGTCCTGAGATTTAGGAATTTATGGGCACGTGACAAGTTTTCAAAAAATTTCATCTGGTTATTAAAATAAAAATAAAAATTCTTTATTTCAGACCATAGATCCATAGTAGATTAGTAACAAAAACTTAATAATTATGTTAGTATAAAAAACTTTGGGTAACAATAAATGACTATATCTAACTACAACTAAACACAACATTATTGCGACCGGGCGAAGCAACTAATTGCAGGGGCAACCAGAACTTTGGCTCTACTTGACCCTGCCAATAGCCACTTCCACCCAGTATTTGGTTAAAGGGCAGTCGAGTTATGCCAGACAATAGCGGATTCAGATGTGGGAGGGGGCTTGACTCCTCTCAGAGTAGAGTTTATCATTATCGAAGTAACATACTAAACTAAACACTACTCGATTCACAATGATATGGCTACACACTTGTTTTCTACAACTTATATTGTTCCTGAAATAAGGCCCAGATCTCTCGACTTCATGCTAACATTCACATCCCGCAACTACATTTACCGTTTACGAACTACAACTTTTCGTTTCGCTCGGACGCGTGAAACCGACGAATGTAACCAAAATTAAAGAGATTTAATTAAAGATACGAGATGCAAGAGGCATTAATACATTTTATAGACGCCGGTGCGTCTGCGACAAACTTTCCTCCGTTCGCGGAAGTGCGAGAAACTCTTCCTCCCCTCTCCTCCCCTCCCGTAGAGACGATACGGAGACGAGGCATCGCCGCGATGGGTGCGACCAACGTCAACGTCACGTCACTCTATCACTTATGATCCGCTGTGGCTTATAGCAACGCGAACTTCGTAGGGGGCAGCCGGTACCGGTTCGTTGCTGAATGCAGAGAGTAGCAGCAGACGAGCTGGTGTCTATGTATCTCTACGCAGATCTGCCGTTAGCTTCGGAGGGTATTTCACTAAAATAGATAGAAGTATTTCGCAGCGACGTCGTTTGTTGCTGCTGTCAACTACAGTGTAGGTACAGCAATTTAATTTCAATTTTATGCGCAATAAAGTGTTTACATACATACATTGACATGTTTTAGTCAAACATAAGGTATTTATTGTAGAATTTGTAACTTATGCAGCGTCCAACCAATCTCTCTCAAAAAACTTGAATTTTACGTTATTTTACTCTGAATTAGATGCATCTATTTAATGAATTCAAAACATGCATTCAAATTATATTATAACTATTTCGAAAATCTCACAGTCAACGACGCGTTCCACACCCACGTTGTATATTAATGCACAATAGGCTACTTGATGACAGTTCAAATCAGCTTCTTTTTATGAAGTGTCAAAACGCTCCGAAAGTATGCAGTTTAGTATGAAATACTATCTTGTGACGTGCTTGTGACGTCATGCTCAACATGGTGCCTTATTTTTAGTTTTCGTCATTGTAAAATCGTTGATGGCACGAAAATAAGTTTGAATGATTTTATCCGGGCTGTTTTGGAAGCGTAATTTGCTGGTTAGAGTTAATGAATTTATTTTGATTGTTGTCAAATACCCTATTAACATCTGATAGCCGCGTAATGAACGATTATGTTTACAATCACAACATCAGGCACAAGAAGCATGAAATTAAAGTATTGCGCGAAAATTACTGTAATCGGAGTCTATCATGCGAACGAGGACCAGATAAAATATTATGGTTACCTGGGCAGTAGAGGACCCTCTGTTCATGATAGTGCGTGCGTCTTTGCCGAAATGTTGGAAGTGAATGGAAAATAAAAAAACAATAAAGAAATAAAAGAATAAATATATATACATTAAATACAAACTAAAGATAGTAAATTTGTTCCTAAATAATCGCTGCCAGTGGGGAGGATTAAAATAAAGAAATAATGGCTGATATAGGGCGATCATAGATTTTCACAGAATACCTACCTACATTCGGCCGAATGCTCGGCGTTTTTTACTGAAACCGAAATATTCGGCAAAATACGAATGTCTGTATTATACAATAATTACCAATTTTTACATACCTATTTATAAATTACCGACAAAATGCTATCAAAGTTAGGAATATCTTTCAGGCATCAATTGTGATAAATATGTATATTTGTTAATTTTAGCTCTCGGTAAATATTATACCTATTAAGGCGAACACTTGCACAAAATTCAAACGTCCATAGTTACCGTTAGTGCCCAAATATTTAGCAATGTAGGGAACCCTCATTAATCGAGATGCAACTCGCCGCACCGCCGCGCTGTTCATTTTATTATGCGATAGCTCACATTTAGCAATATGTAATTATGCTTTTCTCACACTTGCCGCCTGACCCTGTCCTACAAGCCGAACGCAACCTCGAGCGAAACTCACAAAAAACTGTTTTTATTGCTTTTGTGAATAACATTCGTACGTAATTTGACTATTAGTTAACCACGATTGCATTCAATTAATAGAAGTGCTGTAACGAACCGAAGCCATGAGCTTTCTTGTTGGAATCAAAACGCACATAGAGACTTGCTTTATAGAACCATAACTACTGAGAAGGGTGGGGGCAATTGCTAGTTCTCTTTGATTGGGGTAAAAGGATACCTTTTATTACACTTCTCAGCCCATACTAGGTATGGTTGGATGATAAAACGAGAGTAAGAATAAAATGCTTACTTGAGCTTAGCGGGGAACAAAATCCTTTATTTGTAAGACTTGTCAAGGCCAGCTGGTCAAAATTGGCTTCTAGGTCCATTACTGCTTCTATATTAATACTGTGTGTTAGTTATTTTTCATCACACTTGCTCGAAAATGGTGTCATTACACGTAGGTTTTGCGGGCCGTAAATGACCTATTACGCCCTAGGGCGTAATGGTTTTCTTTTTAAATTTGAAACGCTGGTTCTGTTTTACTCTTATTTGTCATGTTCAAAGGAAACGCCAACGTACTTTTTTAACTTTTATTACTGAAATATTTATTTAAAGAGAACTGTTATTGCAAATACATGTAAACACATATTTCTGTAACATTAATTAAATGTTTAAATAGTGCATTTCAGTATTTTGCAAAAATAAAAACACACATTTTAAGTTTTTACCGCTATGGTTTCCGAACGTGAGTTGACATTCGCATTGTCTATGGATAATGTCACTGTCAGTTTTACAATTTTATTTAGGTTAAGTAAGGTTATTTTAATCAGATTTCCTCACAAGTGTGATGAAAAACATTGTGTGTGCCACGGGCGGTAAAGGAATTACAAACTCGTGTTATTAAAGCCCTCGGCTTCGCCTCGGCCTTGTAACAAACACTCGTTTGTAATTCCTTACTTACCGCCCTTGATACACAATGTACTATTTCAGGGCTTGCAGAAAGGAACTTGTTCAAACAAAAGTACTGATTTCATCGATGGTCGGCTGAGACATCTGTTGAAAATAAGAGATAAAAGAAATGGTTACAGGGGTTAAAATTGGGTCTAAAGTTTAGGATTCATTCAGGAGGAAAGGCGGGGCTGTGAATTTCAATAATAATTCATGTGGAAATAGTAGTATTTAGTGTAACTATTTTTGTTAGAGGTTAAAATTTTTATTTCAAAAGAAAAGGTATTTCAAAGGCAAATCTTGAGACTATTCATCCGAGGATATGTAAAACATAATTATTTGGACCCATTTAATGCTATCTCAGCATTGGAATTCATGTCAATAGAAAGAATTGACTACTTAATTTTCCATAATTTGAAGTGCTCCTTTGGTCCAATGGAAACTATGTTTCAGTGGTGGATTTCCATTATTTTGTTAACCCTGAGTTCTGAAGACATGGATAAATCAAAAACAAAGAAAGAATCTAAGATATTTGAGAAGAACTAGGCTTTTGCATTTTGAAATTTTACTACCGTAAAAGTTGTCTTGAAAAATCAATGACGGGCGGATTTCTAGGGATAATTCTTGTTAAAGTAACGTTAATACGGTCTAGCGAAGTAAGAAAATCAAAAACAATGTAAAGATATGAGGTATTTTAGGAATTATAAGCATTCAAAGTTTTGCGATTTACCGTAAAAACATGGGTCTCATAACAGCTGGGAAACGCGTGTCTAGGTGAGATTTTCTCATGAAATCATTCCTTAGGGTCCCAGGATTCAGGAAACTCAAAAACAAGGTGAAAAACTCTAGTATTTGAGAAGTTATTAACATATTTTTATTTACATGAAGAAATCGGAAGAAATGTCAGAATGTTGCTACTTAAATGTGACAGCCTTCAAATTTGGGATAATTTTAGAGGGGCTTTGGTCCAAACTGAGGTAATTCGTTCATCTGGCAGGAAAGTCAGGCTTCCGTTGACTTTGTGGAATTTTTATCAGCAGAGTGATTATTGTAAATGGACTTGGAAGCAGTTAGTTTCATAAATAGCAGGAAATCGGGTATTGTGTATTCTATACAGATTTCGCGAGTTAAAAGTGGGTCACATTTTTCTTTGGCTGAAACAAAAGAATTTATTGATCGTCATTTGTTCCTCAAGGGGAAGGTATATAAAGCCGACTCGCGGCAAGGTAGGGGACTTGATCTCGAATCGCCGACGAGACAACATCTCTATAAAACAGTATACGGGGTAACGCTGGGCAAATTGTTAGAAGAATTAATTTCTAGTCCTCGTGGGCGTAATATTTAGTCAGTAGTACGGCGTAACGCTGTTCAATCGTTCGGGGACTTAAACTCTAACCGACGGGGCGCAACAAGCCGAAGACACAGGCTACGGAACAGAAAGGCCGCGGGCCTTCAGAGGAGGCCTAAACTAGCAACAGAGTTGGCATCCGGGCAGTCACGCAGTGCGAAGATACGAGCGACGGGCTTCAATCAGCGTACACCACGTAGTTACGAACGACGGTCTACAATCAGCGTGCATCAAGAAGTTACGAGCAACGGGCTTCAATCAGCGTACGCGCTACGGATCTCAGTCAGCGTGCTTCGCGGGCTGCGAGCTACGGCTGCGGTTGGCGAGCTCCACGAGGCTGCGATCTCCGAGCCTCAGTTGCGGATACCAAAGCGGATCCAGAACAAAACAGTAAAGTATCAAAGGATACTAACTGGTAAGTTACTTGACTTTATCTAGGGGGATTCGTCAGGAAGCCACGTCCAATGCGGCTTATTCAGAGGAAGCAGAGGGACCTGGATCGCCTGGTCCAACGATTAGGCATAACTCGCGTGATAATCATCTTTCTTCCTGTAAGAAATAATCGGTGGATTAAGGTATGTGCTGTGATTTTAAGGAATTTCTTGCTTTTGTATGGGCTGGGAGGTTTTTGATGCCTGAGCATCTAGTACATACAAAACTGGTTAATCGAATTAGCTTAGTTTAGCGAAACAGGTTACTAGGGCAGGTGAACGACGCACACGGTGACAGGCGATTGAGAGGTTGGATTCTAAACTACAGGTGAAACTTGGATTTAGTTATTATCAGTAGTTACTAGTTTGTCATCAAGAGTAGATTAATAATAATCTGGTGTCTACCCTTTTAGCATATTAGAGATCAAGATCTGGCAACACTGTCAGTGTTTCATAGTACTTGGAACCGTAGGTGCTAGGTTATTTGACATTTCATTGAATTCTAATGTAACTATCAGAGACTGAAGTATTAAATATTTAGATTGATTTTGGAATCAAACAAAATCAAGGTAATTGTACCTATTGTTAGGATCACCACCGAATTGTAATAGAATTTAGGGAATTCTCTTTTGTACCACACGGACATCAGGGAGTGTTGACCATTTCGGTACTTACAGAGTAACAAAAATTGAAGCTCTGATTTTGGAGAGAAGGATTGTTGGTAGTCTGACTTTGTGTACTCGCAAAATAAGTCGAGGCAGGGAATCTGGTAACAATAACGGCCGGCCCCTCTTGACACGTCAGCAAATCCAGGGATTTTTCACACTGAGCAACGAGCTGAACTCAAGAGGTTCACAGGCCATCTAATTATTAACACGTCTGAAGCAGAGGAGAGCCCCTCCTTTGTGTTGGTCAAGAACCTTTTTTGCAGAAAGTTATGGTTGCCGAAATGAGCAATAATCTCGGGTGCCTGGGTGCGGAGAGGATAAAAGTCTCTCTATTTTCTTAGTTCATGGATAGGGTAGACACTGTAACAGTAGCTCATCCAATCTCATCTAACACTTTGTAAAAGCCAAGGAATTGTGTATTCGCTGTGGAAATACGTGAGGCTATTTAGGTTAGTGTTGTTAAAGCCAAGCTAGTTATTTGGCTTTTTGTCAATGAATATTTGGCGATTCAGACATAATTATTTCTCGGATAAAGAGACCATGGTAGGTCCATCATAGCTCGAATTACTTGGCTTATGTTTCATTAAAAGGCTATTCCCCATCCAAATAAATACGGGCTAGATATTGCAAAAGTTAGATATTCAGGGTCTTAGGTACGGGAATCGGCTGAATAAATGCCTCCTTGATTGTAGAAAAACAGAAACAAACGTCTAGTCATAAAATAAGCACTAACCGGCCCGTATTGTACCCAGCAAACGGTCGGGGACGTTCTACTTTAAAACAATTTGTGTTTTAAAGTTAGAACAATTTTTCATCTAGTTTTTGTAGCTCGCCGTAGAATTAACTATAGTTTCGGCTAAATTGTAGTATAGACTTAATTAGACCACAGGGTTTTCCAAGGCTCTTCAAACCACACTAGACCGAAAAGACTATGGATTACTGACTCTTCACTGCGTAGTAGTTCTACCTAGACGATCACATTTTGGCCAAAACTAAAGCAAATTACAATCTGTTGGCGTAGGGACCTTTAGTAGCTTAGTAGTCTTAGGTTTAGTACCTTTCAAAACGGGGGGGATGTTTCAGTGCAACAAAGGTCTAAGCTTTGCTTTTTTTATCAAGGCCATAGGTACTTTGTGGCGAGAATTCTGGCTAGAGTTCCGTGAAATCTTGTTTTAAATTGAAATATCTCGTAGTCTCTTTCATTCAATTAGTGACAGGATTTTCCTAGTTCAGGTTCATGTAATAATTTAAGTAGGTAAGGTAGGTACTTATTTTAAACCGGTATACCTACTTGATACTAAAAATTCCGTTGGTTTATTGGAAGTTCTACTCTCAAGCTCATTAGCCATAAAATGCTGTTGAGCATTGATTCAATTACCCGCTGATAAATTAACAATGCGGTATCATGTCCACTCCATTAGTCGCCGCGAACAGATGCGCGTTCACACACACTTTCTACCGTAACTGCGTAACCATTTGACTATTATATTATAATGGCTACATTACGTATAGCCGTATAGACGGGCATTCAATAAAACTGTGATCCAAGTCATGGGAAGTTAAGACTTGTGGCTCGCACGACATGGCCAAATAAAAGAACAAAGTTCCATACAAACATGTAGGTATCACAGGAATCTTTTCTCTGTTGTTAACTTTGTTTGACTTTTATAAGTGTATCCCTTGTTGCATTTTGTTTTTGGTCCTTGTGGATAAAAAGGGATAAGTTCGCCTGCCTTTATTTCGCACCCTTGTACTGTACGTTGTCTTATTTTGTTCAAAAAATACATACATACTAAAGCTTGATTTACGCCGCTAACCATAGTGCATTGATGCCTTATGATGCCTGTGGCCCGTGCTGACCCTGTGACTGTGGCCCCGCTTCAGCCTGTCGCCTGTGCCTCGCTAACAGCCGATTGTCGCCGGTGCGTGCGCGCAGACAATTACGTCTCGCGAGTATTCGGCGCGGGTCGCTTTCTTTTGCACCTCTCCTTAGTCTGGTCAGCGCAATTATTGACTTAAAGGTCTGAAGAAAGTAGACATGAGTCGCTGTTTGTCTAATAAATTGTAAACACAATGAATGCGCAGTGCCTGCGCAGCGAGCACAAGACGGCCACGACATACCTATCTCGCGCTCGACATAGTATGTGTACTTAAAAGCCAATGGGTTTTTAGAGTTGGCATTATGCTAAGGTTTTTTGTGGCAACGAGATTTCTTTGTTTTCTTTTCTACTTACAGTGTCTGTGTCTTGATGTATTTTCTTTCTTCTTCTTTCTTTCTTTCAATGGGCATCGCGCATCTCATTGAGATGTGTCATGACAGTCTTATTACGACACTGATGTGCTGTTGAGACAAATTCTTTTGTATATTGACTCAATCTTTGTCAAGGAATTGATAGATCAAGTGTAGATACATGCGACCGCTAAGAGCTTTTAGTACTTTACAACGCGTACGCCACGCTTACACATACGTGCACGCCACGCACACGCAGCCGGTGTGACTCGGCCTTTAAAGCATTCAAAAGAAGAGACCAGGCATTGGCAGAAGTTAGAAGACGAAGGTCCAGGTAATGATAAAGTTGAACATCTGCAATTTGTATATTTTATTCTTCGAAAACCTGATTCCTCTTGCCACAAATATTTGCGAATACCCAGAAGATTCCACCTCACTATAATGGCATTTTTGGTACCAACGTGCAACGTGCCAAGTTCTGCACAGCAACAAAAAACGCCATTCTGAACAGAATTCATAAGTATTTGTGGCCAGAGGAGTCCTGCTGAAGTATAACCCGCCTGCAAGCAGTCCCTAATATTACGAAACTTGGACATCTGCTCCCCTGGCTACTCTATTCTTGCAGTTTGTACACTATAACGGGAGGCCACAATTAAGGAGCGAACCAGTGTAATACAGCATCGGTCGACTGGCCACAGACCGCAGACTTTTTCACCATAACAATCTAACTGTCGTGCGTTGGCATAATTTCTTCCAGTCAACAGTTGCACGGTAATGACGGCTCATAACTAGTAATGATGATGACCGGTGAAGTGTGCTGTTCCGACCGAAAGGCAGTATCAAACTATAAACCCCATACGTCCTTAGCGCGTTCTTCTTTTAAAGATGTCTAAGTAACAACTTGCCAGACTGTCGCACTTTGTAAACACCGCGTTTAAATCGGTCAAATCAAAACGGCCTATTTGTATTCTAAAAGGATGGAAGCGTTCTCAATTTGCAAGAAACTTAATACCTTTCATAATTGGTGGGCGGCAAGAATTGCAGCGGTACATTTAAATGCATTATAAAACAAATGTGAGATGGAGGTCGCGATACCTCGCTACGTTTCAGCGCGTGTGTGTCAAGGATTGTTGCTGGGTTCTGTCGCCATCTTATGGTAAGTGCAACTATTAACACTTCCTCGATAGCACGATTTAAAGTTAGAAATTAGCTTTTTGTGTCGTTACCACCATATGAAAACGATTTGCTTTTTACCTTTGATATATAACTCATTACAGTACAGGCTTCTGCCGCGAGAAGACAAAATAAAAGGCAGGCAAATATGCAGTACATGAAATAGTACATTAATTACCCAGGGCGGTAAAACAAATAATGTCTTAGATCGTAGTAAGGCAAGGGCAATAAATATGCGATCTATGGCTTTCTTTCTTACCGCCCGTGGAAAGTACAAAATTTTACGTCTCCCCAGGCCATGAAGTGACATTATATTTCGTATCCCAACCGAAGACGATTACTATAGTTTACATGCAGCAGTACATGAGATGATGCTGTCCTTGTCACACATTTAGAGCTATAATATCTTAAAAAGCAAAACCATACTTCCATCTCTCTCCCGTGGCGCATCGACACACCCGCGCGCCCGCGCTTACCTGACCTCATTACATTTTTTGGTGTTGTCCGAGTCGCACGAAATTTAACGTTAAAAAATAGTGTAGTGAAGTGAAAACGAAAGCGATCAAGGGATCGAAATTACAACCAGGATTATGAAGGTAAATTTGTAATCATTTTAACAAAAGTACTAGTTACTATAAAGTGTTTTTAGATAATACGGCACTGCCAATAACGGTACTTTCAAATTTCCTTTACGCATCTTACCTACAAAATCATTAAACCTGGTTACTTACATATTTACGAATAAAAAGTAAAGATACGTGTATAAAGTTATATAATTAGGAAAGATGTATAACGGATTTGCTGAGTTTTTATCTAACTAACTTCATATCACTGTGTATGCCATGTGAAGGACAATTTGTCTCACCTATTTTCACAGTACCTAAACCTAACGGAACTCATCGTTTCATACTAATTGTAAGTTTAAAATAATTAAACAAATTCACTACGGTTCATCACTTTAAGTTGGATGACTGCGGTAGCG
The DNA here is from genome assembly GCA_947034925.1 of Eudemis profundana. Taxonomy (NCBI): domain Eukaryota; kingdom Metazoa; phylum Arthropoda; class Insecta; order Lepidoptera; family Tortricidae; genus Eudemis; species Eudemis profundana. The sequence goes on along the minus strand of OX344805.1, from coordinate 17,313,602 downwards.
TACCGATTACTTTATTTCATTTCATTTATTAATTGCTTACATGTAGGTACATTTTATGTAAGGTATTGCAAGATATGGCAACAATAGATCTACATGATGCCTATTTTCTGATATCTGTTGATGAAAATGATCGCAAACGATTGCGTTTTAAGTGGCGACCACAATTGTTTGATTCGAATGTCTTGCTAAACGAAGAATTTGTACGGCTCCATTTGTTTATATAAAATTATTAAAAGAAATATCTACGTACTTCGGGCCTATTGTCATTTAACTACTTAGACGATTTTTTATATATAGTAAGATCATAGATTTAATTACTTAACAAACGTAAAAACTACAAGACTTTTTTAAGTCGTTGGGGTTCGTCATCAATAGTGATAAAAGTGTTATGACGCCAAGTAAAATTGGCAAATTTTAGGGTTTGTGTTATGACTATCACCTTGCCTGGCGAAAAGAAACAGACATGTAGATGTATTTACACGTGTATAGCTCCACGAAAATCGTGTTGAAGATTTCAAGTGTGATCATATTGATCATCCACGTTACAAAATGTTGACATTTGTGTACCTACTCCATGCGAGCCGTGTAAAGGACTATTATATACGAATGTTTACGTCTACCTACTCCATTTTAACAGTGTCGAGGATTTCATACTCCACGTAAATCGTGTAGAGAATACATACGTTTCATTCAGAACATCTGCTCCACTTTAATAGTGTCGAGGATTTCATACTCCACGTAAATCGTGTAGAGAATACACACGTTCTATTCAGAACATCTGCTCCACTTTAACAGTGTCGAGGATTTCATACTCCACGTAAATCGTGTAGAGGATACACACGTTCTACTCAGAACATCTGCTCCACTTTAACAGTGTCGAGGATTTCATACTCCACGTAAATCGTGTAGAGGATACATACGTTCTATTCAGAACATCTGCTCCACTTTAACAGTGTCGAGGATTTCATACTCCACGTAAATCGTGTAGAGGATACACACGTTCTATTCAGAACATCTGCTCCACTTTAACAGTGTCGAGGATTTCATACTCCACGTAAATCGTGTAGAGGATACACACGTTCTATCCAGAACATCTGCTCCACTTTAACAGTGTCGAGGATTTCATACTCCACGTAAATCGTGTAGAGGATACACACGTTCTATCCAGAACATCAGTTCCATTTTAACGGTGTCGAGGACTTCATACTCCACATGAACCGTGTAGAGGATACATTCATATTTACGGGGACACGGAGGCCTCGGACCCTGAGTTGGCCGAGCCGGGCGAAGCAACAACTACCTACTACTGCCGAGTACGTCGCCCGCGCCGATCGCGCCGGCGGCCGAGCCCGTAACGATCGAAGCGCCCACGCCGCCTGGCGGCACTTGCCGTGCCCATAGATAGAGTGGCGAGACTATACCGTCATTGGAACCGAAAATATTAGAACTACTGGGCGAGGACCCAACTAATAACAAAAAATACGGCAAAAACCTACATAAGGATATTGCACCCAAGTCGGCACCCATTTTGGCAAATGGATTAGCTAAGGACTTTCATCTGGAACTAATCAGACGTTACTTGCCTCCTGAAAATTGCCCCAATATGAGGTTTCCGATGCTAAATCTTGAGATCAAAGCAGCCCTTTTGGAAATCAATGTATAAAAGGACTTCTACGGCCAAAGTAAGCAGAGCCAGCTGTTCGGTAGTCTCGGTGCAATAGGACAAGTGTTAAATTAGGCACTGTCATCTAAGAATACAGTATCTCAAGACATAATAAAGCTATTATAGAGAAGCTACAACAGCTATTATAGAGAATCTCAGTCTCGTCGGTTCGCAGCCTTAAACACTTTTAATTAAAATATTAGAGATACCGTCAAAAATACCAAAAATGGATGAACATCTCTTCCGTTCAGCCTTAACAGAGCATATCAAGTTTTCAAAGGCGATCGTTGAAACCGGTTCAGAAATGAAATCGACAGTTGTGAGTCCTGCTTACAAATAGGGCTTGCAAATATTCGACTTTTTCAAATATTCGAATATTCGAATATGATTTTGTAGATATTCGAATAATTCGAATATTATTCGAATACTACCAAAAACTATAAAAAAATCGTTTTTCTTAGTATTTTTTGTGAAAAACATGTTAGAAGAGATATTTTTTACGCTGCGATTACCTTAAGACTAATCAAACTTAATTAGTCTTACTCAAAACCTATAAACCGACTAGGTAGATGAGGGAATTGCTTTGTTTGCAATATTTGCACTGTGGCATTCACTGTTATGCAGATGACAGCACGGGTGATGACTCCTATACCGGCCGAACCAATATTTCTCGGGATAACGTCATCGAAAGCCGTAACAGACTTGTGTCTGAAATTGAAACTTCCCTAAAAAAAGTTTCAGAATGGGGTCGACTTAATCTAGTCCGTTTTAGCCCTACGAAGACACAGGTTTGCACTTTCACCGCTAAAAAGCTTACGTTTGTTTCATCACCTCGTTTTGAGACCCCCACCTAACTGCCACAGCCACTATTAGAATCAGTGAAGTCCAGTTCCGCGGCCATTTAGAGGGTAAGGCTAAATTAGACTCTAAGAAGCTCGGTGTGCTCAACAGATCGAGACAGTATTTCACTCCGGCCCACCGCCTACAGCTTTATAAGGCGCAGGTCCGTCCACATATGGAATACTGTTCTCATCTGTGGGCTGGGGCTCCCCAGTACCAGCTTCTCCCTCTAGACCGCATTCAGCGGAGGCCGAATCGTATCGTCGGCTACCAAGATATTTCAGATCGGCTCAACTCCTTGGCACTGCGTAGAGATGTAGCCTCGCTCTGCATCTTCTATCGTCTGTATAGCGGGGAGTGCTCTAAGGAATTGTTCGGATTGATCCCTGCCGCATCTTTCCGCCATCGTCCTACGCGACAATATTTCCATCCTCACCACTTAGATGGTTGGCAGTTCACAATTGTGCGTTTTGCTAGAAACTTCCTGCCTCGCACGACTGAACTGTGGAATAAATTGTCGCCTGCAGTGTTTCCGGACCGTTTTCTCGTTTGCCCCCTATTTCATAAAAAAAATCCTTTGGGGGAGTTATGTCGGACTCACCCCCTCAGAAGGAGAAGACATACCCACTTAAACCACCTGGACCCGAGTTAACTGAGAATAGCAATCTGTCTAAGAGTTGGATTCAAATATTTGCATGTACCCCACACATGCTCCGTGGCATGGACGTTAATCAGGTGGGGCGAGACGGCCTTTCATGCAACAGAAGCGCCGGCCACATGGAAGCTCCGTAGACACAGTGCACTGCACATGCTGGTGCAACGTATCCACAAGCCCTGGTGGGTAGTTAGTTGACTGAATTCCGCATTCATGCAACCTCTTAACAGGCTGGTTCAGCGTATAACCAGTCCCAAATCATAAAGCTGTCCCGTCGCCGCTTTTTTGTACTTTAACTAAATTGGTAGGTTTATCCTCGTAAAGCCAGTTTCCTAAATTTAGGATATTTTGCTGAAGTAATTTTCGAGGTTATTAAGATGAGAATAGAATTCTAATTTCATATATGCTCCCCTGCTCATCACTCTCTCATGGGCCTCACGAAGATATTAGTTTTAGAAATTTTAACTGACTGGTCCATGCTTCAAAAGATCCCAGAGCTGGCGAATACTTCTCCCAAAAAAATGTCCTTGCAATTAAGAAAGTTAATGACGCATGCAAAAAGAAGACCATGCCACAGGCAGCAGCTCAGCCTAGAGAGAATATTCTAGTTTTTAATTTAATCATTGTTTTTTATAGCGTAAAAAGTTACGCTGCGCTATTTTAGGTATATTTAGTTTGAAAAAATGTAATTGATTACTTTATCCTTCTTTATTATGTCCTTTGTTAGCACTTTAATTTAAATTCCATTTAATTTAAATAGGTAGTAAAATTATTCGAATATTCGAATACCTTACCAGGTATTATTCGAATAGTAAAATTAGCCGAATATTCGAATAATTCGAATATTCGAATTGCAAGCCCTACTTACAAACCATCAGTAGAAAGAAGCACAGCAACAACGGAGTGCTTTAAACTCGAGGGGGATGCCGCCACGAGTAGCAGCAGCGGCCGAGCCGCGGCCGCCCCCTGCACCTCACCGGCCGCCGCGGGACCGTCGCACAGACGCGCATTACGCGACCACGTGGTGGAGGCGATACTAGATGAACCGCACACATGTTACAATTTGATATTTAGCTGAATTCATCAGATTTTTGCCCTCCGTATGTCCAGCCGTCAACTATGGATGGATGTAGGTATACTAAATTCTTCGAACGAGAAATATTTTAGCTCTGGATCATTTGGAAAATTACAACAAACAAATGAAACTAGAAAAATATTTAAGTCCACATTTTTCATGGCGGATTAATAATACAATGATACATTCTCCCCGATCCGCAAGAATAACTACTTGTTAGAAATGTATAGTAATGCATCTATCTATAACTGGTTGGGGCGCGACATGCGGTGCCCAAACACTTCTGGCAACTGGACAGTCAGTGAACTGACACTTCATTCATATAAACACGCTGGAACTTATAGCCGCATTTTATGGACTGAAGATATTTACAGCAAATCTAAAAGATTGCAACGTTTAACTGAGAATAGACAACACGCCTGCCATGTTATATTAACAGAATGGGGAAGTACAATATCCCCATTTAAATAAGTATGCAAGAAGCATTTGGCAGTTGTGCGAGTCAAAAAACGTCTATGTATTTACATCATACATACAGTCTTGCGATAATGTAGTAGCAGATCGGGAGTCTAGGACTCCAGCCAAATGAATATAGACACTGAATGGGAAATTTCTGGTCATATATTTTCACAGATTGTTCATATGTTAGGCTGTACACCTGCATTTGACCTTTTTGACAGCCCTCAGAACTACAGCCTACTGCAGTAGATATGCGTCTTCGAAATTAGATCCTTATTCAGAAATAGTCGATGCCTTTACTTTTAGTTGGGAAAATATTATTTTTTATCTCTTTCCCCCATTCAGCCTAGTGAGCAAAGTATTAGAAAAATCATTTCAGATAAAGCTAAAGGTATCGTTGTAGTACCCTACTGGCCATCACAAGCATGGTACTCCTTGTGGTCTAGTCTTGTCGTACCTGAAAAAACGTTTATTGATTCCGACGGATCTTTATTAGTCTCTCCGTTCAGAACGCGCCTCCCGCTTCATGCCAGCCTTATCCTGGTGGCAGCTAAATTATCAGGGATATGATAATAAAGCGTGGCCTATTACATGAATCACTAAATATAGTGATGGCCTCTTTAGCAAAAATACTTTTAAAGCAATAATTTAAAACTTTATTAACTCAAATCCTGGGAGCTTCTCTGTAAAAAACGAGAAATCTTGATGTATATGACGCTAATGACGGCGATGTGTTTTAACACATCACCGTCTTGTCTTTTTGATGATGTCTTTTTAACCATAAAATTTTAAGCTATAGCTGTTTGATCATACACAGATCAGCCTTATCGCAATACGAATGTTACGTCAAATGATTGGGTTAATCGATTTCTTAAAGGCTTACAAACTTAAACCTCCGAACCCAAAATATAAATCCACGTACAAATATAGTTCTAAATCATTTCTTAAATATTTATCGAAATGAAGATGTCTCATGAACTGATTTATCATATAAAACTTGTACTTTTATCGCCATTGCTTCGGCACAATGGATGCACACGATCAGGCTACTGATAAAATTAGATAATATGCCAATAAGTAATGATGTAATTATGGCTTCACCTTCATTAGCACTGGTACTGGACAGTATAGCTAATGAGATGATACTCCTCCAGTAGGAGTCATCTAAATGTTAAATATAATCAAGGTTACAAATTTAATTAATACTTCGAGGCCTGGAGCTTGTTAACCAATCAACAGATTACCCTATATCTGCGAAAGTCCTTATTTGCCCAGCACTCGCAGTTCAAACGTATGTTAGTAGGACAAATGAATTGAGACGCCATCATACTAAAGGATACCTCTTTGTACGAAGGCCTTATAAAAACTTTGGATCTCAGACCTTAGCACACTGGGTTAAAAAGGTATCACGAGACAATGCCATTGACATAAGCATTTTCAGCGCTCACAGTACACGGGTAGTATGAAAATCTGCCGCGCACTGTGCCGGGTTTAATCTGGAGACTGTTTGCAAGGCTGCAGGTTGCAGTGATCGTTCCAATGTCTATCTTAATAAGTAATATTATAGAGACACCCTGGAATCAAATGAAAATAATTTTACGTATGCTATATCTGACATTCGCTAAATAGGATTAATTGCATTTATGCCATTAAAATTAAACAGTTAAGAATCTGATAAATGTAAATTGAACTTTAAATTAAGTCATCAGAATATTGTTCTCAATTTCGTAGCTAATCAGCATTATAATGATTGGAATTACCAGTTTTTTACTTTTCATTTTTCACATATTGAACATAACAATGCTCTGAACATCTGCATGTAAACTATAGTAATCGTCTTCGGTTGGGATACGAAATATAATTAAGAATCAAACGAACTTACCTTACGTGATGTTTGATTCCAATTATGTGAGTATCCCAACCGAAGACGATTACATCGTCCCATCCCACCCTAGCCCAAGGGATAAAATAAAAAATAAAAAACTTGTCTACAACACAAAATATCTAACTCTGAAAAAATGAGGTCAGGTAAGCGCGGGCGCGCGGGTGTGTCGATGCGCCACGGGAGAGAGATGGAAGTATGGTTTTGCTTTTTAAGATATTATAGCTCTAAATGTGTGACAAGGACAGCATCATCTCATGTACTGCTGCATGTAAACTATAGTAATCGTCTTCGGTTGGGATACTCACATAATTGGAATCAAACATCACGTAAGGTAAGTTCGTTTGATTCTTAATTTTCCGCACGTGTAACGGGCGGTTATTACCACTTTATGGCCAAGTGTGACGTAAATAAAATTTCTTATATATTTACAGCCACAATATGTTTTCCACTTTAGAAACGCTGAACGCCGATGCCGATTCTAGGCCGACGTTGTTTCAAAATTGCACAAACCATAGGTTATAGGTTTACGCGGGCTTGTTTTCCGCAACTCGACTACAAACATGCCACGTGCACAAACCATATCCATCTAAATATTTAATTTCATCTTCATCACGCAACTTATAATGCATGTCACAGACAAAACTCCTACTGGTGACGCCTGACCGTCTATGGCTGTCACATCCGGCCGGGGTATGCAACCCGATCGGGTAAGCGATACTGCATGAGCAGTAATACTGCAGTAATGCAGTCAGCAGGTCGGAGGCGACCGCAGCGGTCAAGTCGCACGTCTGTTCCACGCCGCCGCGCGCGGTGGGAACCCTCGCACAGTCCGAAACCCGACTTATTATAGGAATATCCTCTTGTTAATGTCAGTTTGATCTACAATGTAATCACAGAGTCTATTCATTAAAGTGTTTCGATTCGCTCGAAAGGGGGTAAAATCATCCATTTTAACGAATGTCGTTATATTTTGTTGACAGTTTCATTTTAGGTATAGCCTCGTCCTGCCCAATGTTCTCAATTAAGAACAAATTAGATTTGATAGTTCCTGCCCAAGCTTTTTTATTTATACTTCCGAATTCTGCCCAGTGTTCTCAATTAATCACATATTCAAATTTGCCGCTCAGCGGCCAAATGTTTCGCACTTTGCGATTTTATTTGCTTGTTTCTGATTGGTTGGAGTATTAGCCAATACTTAATCAAGCCCTTGTGGTGAACTGCCTTGGATTCGCCGATCAGTGTCACGCCACGTGTCAAGGATGGTGCAATTTCGCTGGAGAGGCAACTTCTATCCCTCTTTATCTTGATAATCAACCATGCGTTTTTAATGAGTACTATATCTATGTAAAGCTATATAGTTCTAATATGTCACGGTAGCTTTATTTTTGGAAAAGTGTTTATTTTAGATTTTTCAAGGTAACTCATCGAAAAGTGTGATTTATTGAGAACATTGGGCAGAACTGACTACCAATACCGCTTAACTCAAGTTCTATCTACGAAACAGTTAGACATGTCAGAGGTGGATGTGGTGGCAGATTTCACGGTCAACATGGTGGTAGGCGAGGTGGTGGCAGAGAGGTAGTTGAAGTAGAGACTTACAAGCTGGATCAACCAGAGGCTCTTTGCCATTGCAGTCGTCACCAGTTCCAACTCCTGCGTGACGTGATGACTCATTTGCACCTAACTTGCGAGAACAGGTATCAGCCCCTAATTTGTTGCCCAACCGCACTGAACGTCTGTCAATTTTGGACTACTTTACTAAATATTTAAATGATATTTTGACTGTATGCGTTGAAAAAACTAACCAGACTGCGGTGCAAAAAAGGGTATCATTTAATCGATCAGCAAAATATTCATATTTTGGTCAGCAGAAATATGTATTTGGTCAGCCAAAATAGCTAGTTGGCAAGCAACTTATGGTAAGCAAACATTTATAAATCAGGCTGCAATTAATGATATACTGATCTGCTCTAAATTATTTTGGTCAGCAAATTAAATATTTGAGCTGCATTAAGCGATCTACGGTAAATCAAATTTTGGTAAGCAATCAGTAGGTAAGCAAAATATTTCATTTTGTTCATCAAAAAAAAGGGGGCAATAAAACCTAACTGGGCGCAACTATTCTGCCGCCAATCGTGTGCGCATTTTGTCATTCGGTAATTGTCAGCTGTCAAGTAGCAGGTGTCACTGTGATATATACAGGGTGTCACTGTGATATATACAGGGTGTCACTGTGATATATACAGGGTGTCACTGTGTTATATACAGGGTGTAACTGTGATAGATACAGGATCTAACTGTGATATATACAGGGTGTCACTGTGATAGATACAGAGTGATACTGTGATATATACAGGGTGTCACTGTGATAGATACAGGACAGGATGTCACTGTGATATATACAGGGTGTCACTGTGATATATACATAGTGTCACTGTGTTATATACAGGGTGTCACTGTAATGTATACAGGGTGTCACTGTGATGGGCTCATATAAAATTGGTATTTCGATTTTTTATACATCTCATAATGTTTAGAAGTTATATTATTTATTCACAACGTGTATCGTTTCGTTTTTAGGGTCAGCAAAAAAAATAACCCTAACCTACCTATTTTTGAGAGCCGTTTCGTTTTTAGGGTCATCAAAAAGAAAATAACCCTAACCTACCTATTTTTGGGAGCCGTTTCGTTTTTAGGGTCATCAAAAAAATAACCCTAACCTACCTATTTTTGGGAGCCGTTTCGTTTTAGGGTCATCAAAAAAAAAATAACCCTAACCTACCTATTTTTGGGAGCTGTTTCGTTTTTAGAGTGACACCCTGTATACATTACAGTGACACCCTGTATATAACACAGTGACACCCTGTATATATCACAGTGACATCCTGTATCTATCACAGTGACACCCTGTATATTTCAATTAAACTGCTTACAGACATGTTTTCTCTGCTGACAGTGACATCCTGTATCTATCACAGTGACACCCTGTATATAACACAATGGCACCCTGTATATATCACAATGACATTCTGTATATATCACAGTAACATCCTGTATACATTACAGTGACACCCTGTATACATATAACACAGTGACACCCTGTATATATCACAGTGACATCCTGTATCTATCACAGTGACACCCTGTATATAACATAGTGACACCCTGTATATATCACAGTGACACCCTGTATATTTCAATTAAACTGCTTACAGACATGTTTTCTCTGCTGACAGTGACATCCTGTATCTATCACAGTGACACCCTGTATATAACACAATGGCACCCTGTATATATCACAATGACATTCTGTATATATCACAGTAACATCCTGTATACATTACAGTGACACCCTGTATACATATAACACAGTGACACCCTGTATATATCACAGTGACATCCTGTATCTATCACAGTGACACCCTGTATACATTACAGTGACACCCTGTATATAGCACAGTGACACCCTGTATATATCACAGTGACATCCTGTATCTATCACAGTGATACCCAGTATATATCACAGTGACACCCTGTATATCTAAATTAAACTCTCTGCTGACCATTTGTAAAATCTTGCTACCCAAGTAATTATTTTGCAGCTCGACTGTTTATTAGGCAGCCAAATGATAAAAAAAGCAGATTAATATTGGTTAAAATGTTAACCGTTTTTAAACTGTTTGCTGAACAAGAGTTGCCGCCCGATTTTATTTATTGCGAGCCAAATCTTTGTATGCTGCCCAAATGATTTAACTGCTTATTTTTTTTTGCGGATCAATTTTAATAACGGCTGACCAAAAATTTACTTTCCTGCAAAAAACAGGAAATAGCATAGACCTGAATTGTGTGTAATTGAAAAGGTGTAATGGGGTTACTTTAATCATGCCCAGTGTGGACTACCAAGGTCTGTATACGTATTATTTTCCATGATAAAAAAGTAATTTAAATCTAAGCTGTTTAATTAATTTTCCTTTAATTGCTCAATAAATACTATATTTCAATTATGAAGTTCATGCCCAATGTTCTTAATAAATGACAAATCAAAGACAATAAATTTACTAAAATCTGCCCAATGTTCTTAAAAAAGAACATAAGATATCGATGAAATATCTAGCTCAGTCTATTTAATATGTAACCCCTATACCCTAAAAAATAATATAAAAAATCCGACTTAATTTTTACACACAAATTTCAGCAAATAATGTCTTGGGCAGAACCCATCAAAATTAACTTGTGCTTAATTAAGAACATTGGGCAGAAACTGAAAGTCTATTTAAATATGTTTGGGCAGGACGAGGATAGCTTGAGACGTTTCATCTGCGCAAAATATGAGAAGTCAAAAAAACATAGGTACAAACGGCCCATTGCGTGCGTCAGAAATGACGAATGATGAATGATTGGCATCGTTTGAAATTAATCAAACTTTTAATTACTCAAAATACATATTATTTTTTTGGCTTCTGAGGCTTCAAATGTTTTTGGCCCCTGATTACAAACTAATATTATATACTAGTTCATAGGTAAAATAATATTAGGGACGGCGGATACGACGGCAATCAGATTACACAGGAAACAAGCCGAATTATTTTTTATTTATTTATTTGGGTGTATTTTCTCTGGCGTAATTTCTCTGGCCACCAATATTTAAAAGATTCCTCATCACTAGACTGGCATTCGTTGGTTACTTGTTAGAACTTGACTGATTCTACATTGTAACCAAAAGTGCCAATTCTAATAAGGCAGAATCTTCTCAGTATTCGCCAATATGTCATGACAGCGAAATTACGTTTTTGAAAATACACCCATTTATTTCATTAAATTTCACAGCATAACAGTTTAACCAGGGCTCTGTGAAACTAAGATACAATAAAATAACAAAGAAGTAGAAATTACACAGAAGATATGTCTAAATAACTTATTTTGCTATATGATTCTTAGTAACATTAAGTAAATGTACCTACCTACCTATACGGCGATAGGCATCCGGAAGATGCTTATACTTGAAAAGTTCACGGTCACTGGTCACGCAGCTTTAACGAGACGTTCTAAAATGCGGACCACGATAATATATATCAGTACAATATAGCATTAAAGATGTGTAACATTTGTTTACGTGACCTTTTATGTCGTGACTCTTTAAACGAATCGGATGTAGGAACCGAACGATTTTTGGAATCGCAGTAAGTAATTGACGCCCATGCCATGATCTCACTACTTAGATATATAAATTAACCTTATTTTTATTGTATAGTTATCGTATCATTGTATTATTTTGTCATCACTACCACTACCCAGCTGTGACGCGCGCCTGACACTTTATCTCGCGATAAATACTGCTTATCCCTTTTTATAAAACATAGTGTGTACGGTACGCGACAGGTTACGGTCTGTCGCGTCACATCTGAAGTCGCGCGACAAAGCAAGACCAGGTAACTTTCCCTCTGTATCTATGTCTTGAGTAGTATAATAGGTATATTTATCGCGCGACAAAAAGTTGCTTGACACAGTTGTGTTGTTAATATGCTGATAAGGTACTGTTAACACAAGTGCGCTGTGTGCGTTTCGGTGAAAATCGAGAAAAGGTGCGACACATAGCTCTCTCGCAAAAGTCGCAAATCCATCCAAAGCACAGCTTGCGCGGGGCAACCTGCTCGCCCGCGGGATGAGGTCAAAGCAAATTTTTTTGACGCTTGACAGTCTTCCGCGCGAAACTCTCGCAACTCGTAGCACAAGGCCGCTTTGGAATACAAAGTAGCTCTCAACGTCAAAATTAAACCACCGTGTACAACCAAAATGCAACTGTAAAAGGTTACTACTATATCAACCAATAAGGTAGTAAAATGCCACAGTTTTAATAAATAAAACATTGCAATGCATAGGGTTGCCTCATCGATGCCGAGATTGCGTCCATAACGGGAAAGCACGTTCCCAAACAAACCTGTCCGAAGCTGCCGAAAGTTTTTGCCCTTTCTCGGAACCAGGACCTTTACTCTGAAACTCCTTGGTCAAACTGTTGAAAGTCGTATTCCTTCGTCCCGTTCACTCAAACAGTGTAAACTATAACAGAGCAAGAGGGACGGCACAACATGGACTTCGAACGAAGCTTCGAAGTGTAACCCCAATAATACGACAGGGCTTGAATGGGTGCGTACGAGAAAGTCGGCAAGTGTTCGTGTCCGATTGACATTCGGCCGCGAACGTGCCGCCTCAGGCTTCGGGCCTATTTACATTGCGGGTCGAGGAAAGCGAAAGATGCCATGTGCTGTTCCGGGCGGATTTTCATTAAGAAGACGCCGTTGACCGAAGAATCAAAATAGGCAGTACGTTGCTTTACCTGTTCCTTGCGGCAATTGAACCTTGGGTCTAAAATACATATAGATAGTTCCACCAGAGTTGAGGTCACGCACACAATAACATGTCAGGTATTGACAGCGGGATTTTGAAATTAATGTTATTTTTTCGTACCAATAGCAAATTCAACAGTGAATTGCAAAATAGACCAAAAAGTTTCTTTAAAATATATAAATCATTCACCTTTTTGCAATGAGTACTTCATGTAGCTGTGTGTAATCATTGGCCTAGTCTCAGTAGTTCGGTGACTTTATTTACCGAAGTAATATATATGAACCGGACTAAAATCACCGAACTACTGAGACTAGGCCTAATCATTCACCTCAACTCTCCTGAAACTACCTATACCGCCTAGCAACGATATTCGATATAAAAGCAAAATGTCTCATTGTAATTATCGCCATTGCACAGGCACTAGGTTTGCGATAGCGACCTCATATCCTAACAAACTTACAGTTAAAAAGTACGTTCTTTGGTAGGTTTTCTTGAAAAATATGAACTGATTGAAAGTAAAACGCTCCCATAAAATAATAAAATAGGTTTACCTTCTTTTCTCTTGGCAAAGACAGAAGGTGCCAAGTTGTAAACATGTTATCTTTATTCCCTACAATTTCTACCTTAAAATAAAGGCAATCTTATTGCGAATGCGACGGATAGGACGTGCCGGCACGTGTTTCGGGCTTATTTACATTGGAGGTCGAGGAAAGCGAGACGGCCTCTAGACTGGGGATGAGAAGAAAGGGGAACGCACTTGAAACTCGTCTTTATTGGCCGAGTGAACGAAGCGAACGAAGTGTCTTCGTTTCAGCTTAGGCAAAAATGATTTTGTATGTCCGGCGGATGTCTGTCTATTCTCCTTTACAGGTCGAATTACTCAACCGATCCTCGTGAAATTTCGATTCGATACCTACTTATTTAGATTATTTTGGCGACTCAGTTTTTGCATTTTTTTCAAAATGGTAGAGCCATGGCGGTTGACAGACTCGCGGTCTACAGAGAGCCACTAGCTACCATGACACCAACTTAAGCTACATAAAGTTAAATATTTTTTCTTTGAGAGCAGTGGAATAAAATGGTCAACAAACAAGACCAAAAGCTCATTAAATGCCTTAAAATAGGAACGACAAAAAAATCTGGTTCTATCTACGGTCCTACACTTATACCTATTTAGGCGTTTCCATCCACAATTTTAACCTGGGACGTCGTATGCGTGTCACTTCCTCTAGGCTACCTACTTGTCTAAATCTAGTCCTCGTTGGCGAACGTCGAGTAACAAAGCTTCGCATAGCTGTTGTATTAGTCCGCCACTGGTTGTGTTTACAGCAATATGTCTTCGAAAGACTTGATTGTCCTCGTCCACAATTCGCAAGCTATTCTGACAGGAGAATGATGAATAGCCTCGAGGTGAACTCGGACGGAAGGGCTATTACTGTCATTTCGCTCACATTCTGAACACACTAATACCTACTGCTAGTGCCGTAGTATTCACAACATTACTGTCAATCTATCAACGATAGAATTTGACTCGGGAACTAATAATAACAGTTTGTAATCGGAAGTCGCACTGCTGTGGTCCATAAAAGTCAATTCAATGTGAAAAATGTTTGATCCCCGATTAGGAGCTCTGTAAATACTAGTACATGGGCCACGTTATATTAGAGACGATATTGATGGAAAAACTGTGAATGACCCTACAGGGCTGGCCGTGGCCGAGTGGCCGCCGCTGTACAATGTCTGTCCAATCCGCAAAGGAACTTAACTTATTGTCAGAGGTACTGTAAACCTTGATTAGTCTTAGAATGCTGTCTTAATAAAAATAACTATTGCTAATATCATACTTCGTGTATTTAACTTAGATTAATGACCCAGGAACTGGTTATTTTTATTTAAAAATTCTTTTAGATAATTCTGTTTTATCATTATCCTATAATTATGTATTCCACTGTCGGGCATAAGTGGGCATTTTCTAACGAAAATAACACAATGTTACCGCTACGACGAAGATATGCGCTATTCAATACTAGATATTCATTTGTCTTTATTTTAGGCTCAAGTTTCCTTACGAGGTCCATAATCCTTGGACAACCATTTCGTACTCATAACTTGCCGTGCTTTCGATGGGTCTTGTGGTTAGTAGGTCGCGCATGGTAGTAGGTAGGTACGCGTATAATGTGTGTTTCGTAAGGGCATTAGCACTATTTAGCACGGCTAGGAAACTAGGACAGCCTATAGTCTCGTCTTCATTGTTCTAGGAAGGTATAATCCTGATGAATTCATTCACCTAACGGTGGGGCAGCGCCCACGTACCTACTTCCGATGTGCGAAGGCCTACTTTTCCTTCGATGTTAGCGGTAGGAAACCGCCGTCCGACTCGAACTGACTGATGTATTGATAAATTAAACGTGGATAATTAATTTCATTGTTGCACAATTGAACTAACAACCTTCCAACTCAGCGTAGGAAGCACGTCAACAATTGCTAGTTTTGTTAATGTTACCGCAACTAAAATAATCACCTAAACAAGTCCCGGTTTAAGAGCAGCACAAATAAATAAGTTATGAAATTGGAGTCAATTTGCCTAAGCAGCTTTTGCGAAAAAGATGATTGCGAATAACCTACGGTTGCGTAAGTCGGCGGGCATGCTAACCACGTACGTTATAATATAAGTAAGGTCTTTCCAATCGGCATCCCGTCGCTAAATCGGTGCGAATGGAAGTGGCGCGGCATTCCTTTCGACTAGGCTGTCCCTAATGTGCGGAATGCTGCCTAAAGGCCGTGGCGCAACGCGCTTACCTAACCCAGAGGGAAGTCGCATGCCTGACGCGGGCCTCAGAAAACCTACTTCTGGGGACATTAGAAAGCAAGGCAGTCGATAATATGCGATCAGAGGCTATCTTTATTGCCTCCCTTGGTAAGTACAAAATTTTACGGTTCCCACAGGCCAGGAAGTGGGATTTTCCGCCGCATGCGTAGCGTGAGGTAATTGCCACTTTATGGGGCTTTATGGGCAAGTTATAATTTTACCCTCGCGGCCAGTTACGTAAATCTGAAGACAGCTTTCTTGAAGAGTATAATTGTCAATCCAAGCCGTTTTATTGCACCGATCATAAAATATTTTGATGGCCCAATAACGCGATAAGATGAATGGAGGCTTATAGAAGGTGAGAACGCTGTCGCGCGGGTTTGAAGCGTAATTTGAATATAAAAGCTTTAAATATTTATTAGCAATCATTCGAGTATTTAAATTTAGACGAGTAGGGCTTTCTTGGTATTGAATTGATTGGAACCGGTCGTTTGGCATTTCATTGCGTTCCAGCCGATCAGTGACATTTGCGCGCGAATCTGTTGACACAATGTAACCTGTAGTCTTATGATGCTACGCTTTGTCACGCGATAAATAAGTGATAAAGCATCCGTCACTCTCACACACTATTTGCCAGAACGTGACGGATGCTTTATCATTTATTTATCACGTGGCAAAGTGTAGTATCATAACTGTACATTAATTCACAACTACCCCGTGGTATTCCTAATAATAATTTAACCCGTGTAATATTAGTTGCGTAATCGCGGGTCAAAATATGTCGGTCCGCTCGTCGCTTCGACTTTTGACGAACCACAGCAGCGTGACCTCCGATTACGAACTGGTATTATTTATTAATTACTAATTAGGGTTGCCAACAGTACCATAAAATATAGGATTGTACTATATTTCGGTGTTGAAGAAATATATAGTACGCAAAAATACTATATTTCAACCAGTTCTTACAAATGGGGTTTGGGTTGGCCGATTTTACGATACGAAATTTTTATTTTCATTACATATCAACGTCGACATTTGGTTACAAATAGGCTTTTCGAGCTCATACAGTTGCCCCACTACTTTACACTCTTTAAAGGGCTTTTTCTTCAAAGTATTTTCTCTCAGTACTATATTTTTTAAGCTTTAGGCTGGAATAGTACATTACTTTACTATGTGTTATTTGTTATGTTCATGTCGATTTTATATAAATAAAACTGAAAAATATAGCAAACATCGTTTATTGTATTTAATGGCTGAACGCTGTGTCCCAAATAAATGTGGAATGGAAATTAAAAAAAAATCCATTATATGCCAAGTGTCAAGTCGCACCGGAAACGAGGTACTTTGCGGCCTATTATAAGCCACGTAATGTCAACATTTCATTGCATGTTTGAGACAAATACTATATTTACCCAAGAAAAAGTTGGCAACATAGACTATACCCCTCTTCTTGCCCCCAAAAAGGGTATTCGCAGACCCCGCAACATTCTGTTGGATCCTGCGGACAGCATCACTTTAGCCTGTGAGAAAGACAAGCTCGACCGCAGGATCGCTCTAGAAAGACAGCGGCGTGACTTGCAACGCTCCCGACTATCCCGACTAGACTCCCTTGATGACATAAACGCTGACTTGGATCCCGACCCTGACTCCCTGACAGACGCGGCAAAGGCAGAAGGGACTAGCTCCTTACCAAAGGTGCGGTATAAAACTGGCCGATACGGCCCAGGTCGTTACAACCAAATTAACAGACAACCTGTATATTCGTCCAAATTTAACCAGCTCAGGAAGGCCTGTAGGCTTGGGCTGGGCGAGGAAGTCCCCTAGGTGTCCCCTTCAGGGCCCGGGGTATATTGCACCTATTTTTAACTGTAGTATAATTTAAGTGTCTCTTGTGCCCCTCTCCTTCGGAGAGGGGCACAACTCCATGATTGCCCAAAGTGGTCATTAACTGACCAGGCGGGACACAGACCAACCAAAAAAAAAAAAAAAAAAAAAGGCAACCCTAACTAATTTACGAATCAAATTAGATAGAGTCGATATTGACGGTGATTTTGTGAATTAGCCTACATTATCCGAGGCTCTCTAACTAAACCCATTGCACCTGTGCATCTATCGCGGGCAAAGGGCACAGGTTACTGCAAACACCTGGAAAATGAAATGTAGGTACTTAGAGCCAACCTATGCGCTTGAAAATTCATATTGAGGCTAGATTCTCGTCATCCAAGCGAATTAAATAGTCGTACGACGTAGGTACTAACTGTACAGTACGGTTTAGGTATGGGTTTTCGATTTGAATATGGGGCCGTGTATGTTCGGTTGGGATAATTTGAGACATAACAATTACAAGTAACGCTTTGCGAAGTGGTACGATACGGTCAGACTTAAAGAGGTAGCACCTACGATGGGGCAATACAAACATTGAAAGCGAATCACTTACGTTGTAAATAGCCAAACTTCTTGACATGTTCGAATGCCTTCGGCACTCCTATTCTGCCGTTATAGTCTAAAACGCGACTTTTTGCTATGAGTTTCCTTAGTAAATCGTTGTCGTCAGTATTCGAGACCGTAGCTCATCAAAAAGTTATCTTTGGCGAGAAGGTTTTGGCTATTTACAACGTGAGTGATTCGTTTTTAATTCAATAAGATTGAGTCTCACGCTAGTTTCTAAATACAATACAAACATGTATGTACTGGATGGACTACCTGGTACCTTTTCTGTATTGCTTACTGTACCTACTGTGTTGCAGCAGACAGACTGGTGTCTATGACTTATGTAAGCGCATCGCTTGAATGACATCGCTGGCGCATTCTCCCACCTCAATTCTGCGAAATTTTCGGAACTAATTTATAATCTCGAGGATTTCAACTCTTCTCACGCATGCCCCAAGTTACACGACCGGCAGGTAACAGATTCGTCTCGGCGTGACGTCATCAGCCCCAGCGGTGTCCGTACGCAAAAACTCAACAACAGCGATAGGTTTTTCTATGTCAAGCGGTACTTTTATTCATGACATGACTTATAATATCATGGCGCATTATATTCAGGTATCTTGTTATTGGTGTTGCGAGATTGTGAGATAAAGACGTGACCAAATCAGGGTTAGCGTTATTCGTTTCTATCAGGGATATCCGCGGATAAATTGAAGAAGAAAAGAGGTCGCCCTAAAACCGGCGACACTCAGTTGAGATGGGGCCATGGAAATGACATGAAAAAATGTACGACAAGCTGCTCCAGACCGAAACAAAAGAAGATAATATGAAAGAATAAGAAGAAAGATGTTATTAATCCTATATCTAAAACCCGGCTAACCTCTGTACATCTCCATAGAGGACGGCAGGATCCGCCCGCACGAGCGCTACATTGTTTTGATGCAGATTCTCAGATAAACGCGGAAGTTCCGCGGATTAATTCGCAATATCCCTGATTTCGACCAAATCGAAAACCGGGAAGTGGGTCAAATTTAACTAGCAAGATTTGATTACAGACACACAGAGGCCGGGACGGGTGGAGCTAAATAAAAGCTTGTAATAAAAACGAGGTCGGCATAGAGTAAGAGATGGGGCCATCGGGATGACACGAAAGGATGTATCACAAGCTGCCCAAGACCGAAACAAATGGAGAAATTAGATTCGAGCCCTTCACCCCAACAGAGAATAATTAAGAAGTAAATTAACTAAGAGGTCAGTCAATTTGAGTTAGTATTTGTCACGCGTGAATCAAATCAAAAGACTCGCAATTGGCTAATCGATGAAGCTACTTAACTAATATAGCGCACGTTCCTATTGGGCCTCGTTCTTGCAGCTAATTGCACAGACCCGCATCTCCACGAGCTTGCACATCGTTTTGATGCAGATTCTCAAATGAACGCGGAAGTTACGCAACATCCCTGGTTTCTACCAAATGTAGAAGATTAGAACTCCGAGGAGTGATTAAGGCTGCATTATTGTGGTTCAATAACAGTTTTACAAATAAAATCATCTTGCACGATTTAAAAATATGGATGAATAGGAAAGTCGTGACCTGACGTCTGTCTCGGGCGTCAGCGAAGACGCTCAGTACCTATTGTTGACCGTGAGACAACAGATTAGCTTCGATGTTCTTCGTTAAATGATCGATTATTTTCTAACTGAGGAGGCCTCAATTTCAAGGCTTCTTTGAGGTTTAGATCTTGTATTCATTGTCTAAATAGACAGGTTTACCTAGCTAGTGGCTCAGCAGTTGCTGCAGTGACCTACTGGGTCGCACTACATACCTACTTACTTTTGATTACTATATCGCTGCTTCCACTCCCGATCAGTGGTACAGTAGGTACCTACCTACAACCTGCAATATTCAGTTGCTTCGGTTGGTTTTCTTTCGCGGAAAAAGCTACATTTACATCTTTCATAACATACCTACCTAACAGTTTAAGAAGCAGAGCCTACAATAGTTACAACTTAAAACAATCCTCCTAGATGCTAATCGTACCTATCTGGATTAAAACTTTTTTTTTTTTTTTTTTTTTTTTTTTTTTTTTTTTTTTTTTTTTTTTTTTTTTTTTTTTTTTTTTTTTTAGAAACTGACAAACTCGCAGCCCCTCCTGGGCGTAGCGATTGTCGGACCGGGTGGTTGGCCGTGGCGTTCCCTGGGGTCGAACCAGGTCGCTAGCCAGACCACCCTGAGTTGGTCGGACTGGGTGGGAGCCGGGAGTGCCTGGGGTCGAACCAGGTCACTTAGTCCGGTCCACCTCGATATGATCGGGCTAGGTGGGGGCTTCTCGCCTGGAGTCGAACCAGGTCGTTTGGCCTAAAACGAAAAGCGTAAAATGTGATATTTGACGCAAGAGTGACATCCGTCCTTAGCGTAGTACCTATCTACATTGTCATACACAATTTTTCAAAGATGTGCATCTTGTACTCGTACCTACTTTGTCTTGACTTTCCATTACGTGAGAAAAACCTCAAATACAAAATACATGAAAAATACGAAGTTAGTTCAATAGTGATCTTAGGAATATCTTCGACGACGCTTACTTACTTTAGCCTAGTGGGAGTAACACCCCCTACGAAGCTACTGGTCCCAGATTTAAATCCTGTTAAGGGCAAATATTTGTGTAATGAGCACGAGTAATTTGTTCTTGAATCATGGACGTTTTCTATATCCCTTAAGTTTGTATGTACATATCTACATCTAAGTTTGTATATCGTCGTCTAGCACCCACAATACAAGTAGGTATTGCTTCGTTTGGGACTAGGTTGATTTGTGTAAGATGTCGCGATATTTATATGTATCTTAGCAGGTAGGTAAGGTAGGTACTCTTTCCGACTTTGTTCTGTTGTTAACTTGAATCAAACCTGAACTCGAATCGCAGAGGCATCAAAGTCGCGTGAGCTCAGCTTTAGCCGTAAATACCGACTAGTTATCACCTAGACTGCATTTATAGGTTCAGCAAACCGATGAAACTCGTTCCTAGCATCGGAAATTAATTCAATCGACGCGTAGGGACTAGGGACGAACCAACCTGTGCACAACCTGTGCAGTGGTCATTGCTTCTAGTCATGCGTAAAAAATCGTACCTACTATGTTGCCTGAACTGAAACTCCAGTAGTGCAGTCTCTATCTGACAAAGAAAAGTATGTTTTCGGATATCTATGTGTTATCGAAATTACACTCACATGAGAAAATACAAATAAAACACGAGACAGGATGTGCAACCAAAATGGTCTCAACTAGCAAAATGCAGTTAAGCGAGTTATTTTTTTTTTTTAATTCGCGACGATAATAGGGACTACAACATGCTAGTGATCTTTAATTTTTGGTTCCAAATGTAACATAAGCAAGAAGATACGATACGTAGGTACCTATTTACTAAGGGTGGCGGATCGCGGATCTATCCTGTAGACATGTAAAGGTCGGAGTATAGCAAAGGGGGGGCGATTTAGAAAATTTTTCATCAATTTTTTTTTTGCTGTTTTTTGCCTAAATTAGTGTGTTTGCGTGTAGACCATGCTAAAATAAGCATGTTTTGTTATTTAAACTTTTTTTCTCCGATCCATATTTACCGAGATATTGGGGTTCAAAAGTCAGTAATTTTGAAGGGCTCTGGGACTTAGAAAAATTTTGGAGTCGTGAAATTTATGTCAATATAACACCTCATTTTTGTTAATGAGTCCTATAAAACATGCTAAAGTAAGCATATTTTGTTATATAAACTTTTGTTTTCCGACCAATATTTACCGAGATATTGAGGTTCAAAGTTTCAAGGACTACATTTTTTGATAGGTGTGGTGTCATTATGACACATGTTTTTTATGATGCTATCGTATAGAATTCGCTAAAATAAACATGCTTTATGGAAGAAACTTGTCTCTGAAATCAAAAATAACCGAGATATTCGGATAATGGATACGACTAGAAGTATAAGGCGGTAAGTGACTTTCCGTCTCCGGCGCTGCGGGAACAGCAGCCCTTCCGCCCTTGCATGACGACGCACGGTCACTTCGCTCGGCTCCGCAGCTTCGGCTTGTTGGTCGCCTTCGGCGACCAGCCTCAGCCGCTCGCCTCACTCGTTCCCGCGCTTCGTCATGGCGGGCGAGGGCTGCTCTCCCTCCGCGCCTCCGGCTCTACAAAAACACTCTAGGGTGCGCTGTGTCGGCACGCGTCCTAACCAGCGAGAGCCCTAGATTCGGACTTTCGCAGCCTAATATCAAACGGTTTATTTGACAAAGCATGCTTATTTTAGCGTAATCTACACGATTTAATCTAATTTAAGCCTAAAAACTCATTAAAAAAGACATTTTTTTATAATTTTGTTTTTTTTTTACTTTTTTTTAATATATTTATTTATATTTTTTATGTTTATTTTGTTTTTAATTTTTACTTTTAAAACTTTTTTTTGTTTTTTTTAGTTTTTATATATATATTTTTTTACTATTAATTATCGGCTCTTCGGCCATAAGGGCAACCAGGACGGCATATACAATTTCGCAATTTAAACAAAAATGGTTTGTTTTAACACGTTTTATACGATAAACGATAAAAAATCTACTGATATGTTGACTTAAATTTCATACCACTGTTAATTTTTATAAGTCCTTGGGCGTCTGTAATTTGAACCACCTCTACCCCTATAATTATTGATCTGAGAAAGAAAGTTTATGTAACAAAACATGCTTATTTTAGCGTGTTTTATAGGACTCATTAACAAAAATGAGGTGTTATATTGACATAAATTTCACGACTCCGAAATTTTTCTAAGTCCCAGAACCCTTGAAAATTACTGACCTTTGAACTCCAATATCTCGGTAAATATTGGTCGGAAAACAAAAGTTTATATAACAAAATATGCTTACTTTAGCATGTTTTATAGGACTCATTAACAAAAATGAGGTGTTATATTGACATAAATTTCACGACTCCGAAATTTTTCTAAGTCCCAGAGCCCTTGAAAATTACTGACCTTTGAACCGCAATATCTTGGTAAATATTGGTCAGAGAAAAAAGTTTATATAACAAAACATGCCTATTTTAGCGTAATCTACACGATTCAAGCCTAAAAACAGCATCTCAAAATCGGCCCCCCCTTTGCTATACCCCAACCCATGTAAATGTAAATGAAGGTACTTACTTAGGTATTTACGTGAATTAATGAAATCCACAGATTTTATTTACGATCTACTGCGAGATAAGTATCTGTGAGCGGGTTTAAAGCGCAAAGGTCATGCTTTTGCAAGGTTAAAGTTCAAACGAGATGAGTATAACTTACGACATTTTATTAGCATGACTAAAACTGCATTTTTATTTTCTTTTTCTTGTTTTGAATTTTACGGTATTCGGGATATCTGACCACTGAAAGGTGCAAGTCAACCTGCTAGATTTAACCCAACCCAACTCTCAAGCCACGAAGTAACTTAGGAAAGCTAAAAACTCGTAAAATCCTTTTAAACTATTAAAATTAAAAGGACCGAGAGGAGACATTAATCCTGATGAAAGCAAATTGGATCCTTGGATTGGAATCCTTGTTGATAATGTTAAATAGTGATGTACCGTTTGGGAATATTCCCGGGAATGGTAGGTATGCCGTTAAGAAAATATGTCTCTTCTTATGTCTATTTTAGGTATTACGTAGGCATTGGTTTCTCTAAATAGGTCGATAAGGTCAAACAAAGTTCAATAAACGTTCAAAACGAGAGTAACAAGCAACGTGAGGGCGTATAGGTAAAAATTGTCGTAAAATAGTCCTACCTTCGTGAGGTAAATGAGTATCATACATAGGTACCTATAAGTCATTTCATTGTACATACGGCAGATACCCACAATACAAGGTAACAAGTAGGTACCTAGGTAGACATTGACAAGCAACTAAGTACATGGGCATATTCGTAACATTTCTTATTGCTAGTGATTGGCAATTAGCATCAACAGAAATACGAACCGGGAAAGCCTTCGCCGACGTCATCTCACGACACAAACAGAAAACAGACACGTCTCACGACTTACCTATATCTGCGCAAAACACCCGAAGTTCCTTAAAAACCTCCGTCAACTTTCACAAAACATGCCACAAAGCTCCGACAGCCACGATCACGATATCATACACTTATCAACAAACTAACACTCGCAAAGATAGTTTCACTCATAGTTTGACAAACGTTTAGAATAGCCCCCGAATGGTCGCGGACACTGGTGGCCGTCGGGGCCGAGAAAAGACTGGCTTGTTGTCGTCGGAGGTTGCGTTGCGCGAGCGCCGCATTCCTCGCCGAGGCACGTAAACTATCTCCCTCTCGCTCGCTCCGCCCGCGCGCAGCGCCAGGCGACAGAGACGGCGCACTTCGATGGCGAACACACTCCATGTAGATAGGTGGGACCCGTTATTCACACACCAAACATGCCAGAGGTAAATTGCGTACGGACTTGGCGTTTTTAATTACCTGAAAAATTCTATGTCCGATCGAGCGTCGATATCGTTATTTACGTGTGCTTAATACTGGACGTATTTATGCAAACTGGAACCAACCCACACAAAATATTCTATTCCCTAAAGCTTCAACTGTTTTTTTTTCAAATTTTAATGACTTTTGTGTGGGTTGGTTCCCGTTTGCATAAATACGTCCAACTATAGGCGCAGGAAGAGAACCGGGGCAAGTAGCTATGTGGTTGTTACAGCGAAGTTTCGCTAAGGGGTCGTATTTTTAATTATTAATTAGATACAGCAATCTGTGTCATCTGTGATAGTATTTTCACAGTTTGTCGTACTAAATATTTCGTAATTTCGATATTATTTCGTAATAGCATAAATAAAATATCAAAATTAAGGTAACTATTATTGGTGACGTCGGTTAACCCCTCGCATGCGGCGAAAAAATTTGTTATTGAAAAATTGACCTTAAGCTTAAAACATAAAGTTCAACGCTTGGCACGGATCCGAGTCTATAGCTTGGCAACTTCGTTGGTGACACTCACCTCTGTGCTTTTTGTTCTTTGCAGCCGTAACTACTTACACGAGTTACCGCCAACACGAGCGGCGACCGACGGAGGCAGCCCCCGGAGGCCCCCGTTCGTGTTGGTGGTAACTTGTGTAAGCATGTAGTTACGGCTGCACAGAACAAAAAGCACACAGGTGAGTGTCACCAACGAAGTTGCCAAGCTATAAGCATACGAGGGGGTAACTACTCGTATAGGATAATTGGATCCCACGCTCGTAACTGTCAAAAAGTTGTCAGATCAAATCACTGTAGGTATCTAATAATCCGACCTTCGTTACCCTTTCCATGCACCTCAAGCATACCGGCTTTTGGCTAAATCTGCCGTCCTATGAGTAAAACCCGGCTAACTTCTATACCTAAAACTGAATAGCAGTTAGCCATAGTACTACCTACCTGTACCTGTATCGTGATGCGGCGCACTTGTTTTTATCACCAAACTCATTTTCGCCGTTAGTGGAGTGAAACTGTTACCCTATTTATTTTTTATTATAGCCAATTATTATGGTCTCGTATACAGGTTAAGAAATGTATAAACTTAAACAGCACCTACAACTCTTGTCTCACACATTAAAAGTGAAAGTTAATAAAAAACGTTTATGTAATTTTTAGCCATTTTTTTCACGCTGGTTTCTTTATTTATTATCTTTATTTACAACTTTAGATGAAGCTTAGTTGCTAATTTCTAAGTATGTACCTTGCCTACTGGTAAAAACAAGCGTCTCTTTGTTTTGGTTTGCTACTAGACTAGGTATGCTACTTAGTTAGGTGGGTTGGAGAGGTAAGTATAAGTAGGTGTGCGTACTGCGTACCTACGTGCAAATAAACAATGAACTTGTTTAAGTAAGAGAAATTACTACTTAATAGGTAGTAACCAGTCGGAAAGTCTTTAAGAAAGTTAGTCAATACAGCCAAAGGTATCTCGCTAACGACACCTACTCCTAACGAAGTTACTGGAGAATAATGATTGTGTTTGTGGGTCGTAATTGCAATTTGAGCGATTTCTTAATCGTTAACGATGATGAGCTCATTCTTCATCGAATTCTATCTTACTGGTGGTTATACCTAAGCTAAGGTAAATAATCATGTTGCTGGTAAAATTTATATTTGCATATTATTATTGATGATATTTAGGACTTGATATATGTAAAATAACTTTTATGCCACACCTGGCCATAAAGTGGCCAGGTGTGGCATAAAAATTATGCACACAACACGGGAGGTAATAAAGAAAACCCTCGATTGCATTTGCATATTTACGTCCCTCGCGTGCAGCTCGGGCCGCAAACTTCTGCGATCACGGCCTTTCTTTGTATTACCACCCTAGTTATGTTATGTACCTACTATTTCGTAGCTGTAAATCGTGCGCAGTTGTATTTTGCGCACTAGTACTTTTTACTTTACAGCTAATTTTTGAACACTAAATAACACATTTATTTGCAAATAAGTAAAGTACAAAGTAATAATAATAAATATATTTCTTGGTTTTTCATGTTTAAATTTAATTAAATTCTGTACGTTTCTTTTCAAAATATTTTTTTTTGATTAGACTGAATGGTGACAGCCGGTGCCATTTTTTTGTTTCATGGATATTTTTTCGCAAATGTATTAAAAAACGTCGTTTGTTACACGTGTGCGGAAGCGGAAGTGTCATTTCCACTCGTCCCGAGTATTTACCCTCGCCTCGCGGCTCGGGCCAATACACCTCGGGACTCGTGAAAAATTACATACTTTCCGCACTTATATCAAAATTAGTACATTATACAACTAGGGTGGTAATATAAAAGAAGGCCGAGATCGCAGATGTTTGCGGCCCGAGCTGCAAGCGAGGGACGTAAATATGCGATCGAGCGCTTTCTTTATTACCTCCCGTGTTGTGTACATCATTTTCAGCGTGCGGAAAAAGCCACTTTATGGCCAGGTGTGGCATAAAGTACTATTTTGCACTACAATTTATTGTGTCCTCGTATCTAAGAAACAAAGGCGAAGTACGAACTCACTGTACTAGCATACCAAAGAATTTGTTTAGTTTCAAAATTTCAGTCGAATGATGCTGCTAGATTCCTTGCATTCCCTATTTGATTTGATAGGGCTGCACGACTTCCAGACAACATGCACCACATTAACCGGTTTTTTTTTAAATTAATTTTCAACCTTAGAACTGAAATCAAAAACAGCGTTTTCTTCATAGATTCAAACAGCTCGCAGCGTTCGGATATTGTACGTATTCTTACTCTAGATATAGGTACAATAAATTTTCCTATGGTATGGTGTTCTACATTAACAGGAATAGAATCTAAAATAAGTTCTGAATGTAAATATTAGTGGTAGTTTTTTTGAAATGTAACATATACAGGGTGATGGGAAATTCGACCTATCCCTTGAAAGGGGTTATTCTAGAGCTTATTTGCAATGATTTTAGTCCAATCAACCGGGGGTCAAAACTCAATGGTTATCAAGTTATTTGACTTTTAACTTATTTTTTTTAAAACCCGCCTTTCGATCTAAAACTGCTTATTGTGAAAAAACTACTTAAATTAGTAATAAAAAAGAGCTATCATCTAATAGCCAATAAATGGTTGATTACAAAAAATTCAAAAAACATGCCAAAACCTTTGAAAATGTTACCAATAAAAGAATTTAAAATCAAAAGTTTTTGGATTTTGTTCAAAATTTTGTAATTCTTTGAGGCATTACTTAAAAAAAAATTACGACACTACGCGTAAAAATTACTAAAATTAGTTCCTCAGTTCATAAGCTTTCTAAAAAGGTAGAATTGTTGACATTTTTTGCATAACTTTTTAAAATAACATTAATAATAAGAGAGGTGGTAGAGAATTTCGCCTAGCGTACCGGACCCTTAATCAGTTTGTTTGTGTCACTTTAGTTTCTCCGTGGGCTTTGGTTGTCTTCGGTTTCTTATTTTATCTCATCTTCTTAGGTTAGAAGTCACTAAAAGTAACCTTCCGTGATATTTCGGTTAGTAATTTATCTGTAAGTTCCCGGTTGCCTTAAGTTTGCACCTGGTTTCCTTGGTGTAACTTACAAATTAGGTGCAAACTTAACGCAACCGGGAACTGATTGATAAATTACTTATTGAAATATCACCGAAGGCAACTTTTAGTGATTCCAATCCTAAGAAGATGAAATAAAATAAAAAACCGAAGACAAACAAAACCCACGGATAAACTAAAGTGACACTAACAAACTGATTAAGGGTCCGGTACGCTAGGTGATATTCCCTACCCCCTCTCTTATTATTGATGTTATTTTAAAAAGTTATGCAAAAAATGTCAACAATTCTACCTTTTTAGAAAGCTTATGAACTGAGGAACTAATTTTAGTCATTTTTACGCGTAGTGTCGTAATTTTTTTTTAAGTAATGCCTCAAAGAATTACAAAATTTTGAACAAAATCCAAAAACTTTTGACTTCAAATTCTTTTATTGGTAACATTTTCAAAGGTTTTGGCATGTTTTTTGGATTTTTCGAAATCAACCATTTATTGGCTATTAGATGATGGGTCTTTTTCGTTCCTAATTTAAGTAGTTTTTTCACAATAAGCAGTTTTAGATCGAAAGGCGGGTTTTAAAAAAAATAAGTTAAAAGTCAAATAACTTGATAACCATTGAGTTTTGACCCCCGGTTGATTGGCCTTAAATCATTGCAAATAAGCTCTAGAATAACCCCTTTCAAGGAATAGGTCGAATTTCCAATCACCCTGTATAGAGTCTGTCCGGAAAGAGAATAGGATTAATATTGGGGGGCGCTGTAATGCTTTTCTACCGTATCTTCTGTTCTGTGGCCATACTGGTTAGATTAGTTCCGTTTTTCGCCACGCCTATTCTCTTTCCGCACATACTCTGTGTATGCTACTTGAATGAATCATTTTAACCTGGAGCAAACTGAAACAATATCTCCTGGAATTTGAACGCTTTCCTAGATGGTTGACATTGACGGATAGGTGACTTCTTAATGAATGACATGACATTGACAAGACAAAAGAAAAGTCAAAGAGTATCGCGTTGGTAGCAACGCTTGGGTTATTTTATTTGTTATTTATTGAGCGATTGTAAAGCTTCTTCAATCTGTATTAGATTGTTAAATTAACAAGCAGCACTATGCCGAAAGTTCGTCGCAGTCGTAAGTCGCCACCAGAAGGCTGGGAGCTCATCGAACCTACGCTCGAAGAGTTGGAACAGAAGATGCGCGAAGGTATTTTAAAACTATATATATTGGTCGACAAAGTATAGGTAGCTCCTTTAGTGCTACCATTACGTGGCTCATCTGCCTGCTCATTAGCCAGTTATTAGCATAGAAGAAAAAATATATCTGACTATAAAACTAAATTTGTTATTTCAGCTGAGACGGAGCCTCACGAAGGGAAGCGTAAACAAGAATCCTTGTGGCCTATATTCAAGATACACCACCAGAAGTCTCGCTACATTTACGACCTGTTCTATAGACGGAAGGCCATTAGCCGGGAGCTGTACCAGTACTGCCTTGACGAGAAAATTGCCGACGCCAATCTTATCGCTAAATGGAAGAAAACAGGGTATGAGAATCTGTGCTGTTTAAGATGTATACAGACTAGAGATACAAATTTTGCGACAAATTGCATTTGTCGAGTGCCAAAGAGCAAGCTGGAGGAAGGCCGCATTGTTGAATGTGTGCACTGTGGCTGCAGAGGCTGCTCTGGGTAATTAATGCCATCAATTTTATTCTCAGGCAATAAGTACCGCTTACCTTGTTACCAATAAGGTTCCAGCAATAGGGTACTGTGTCTCCAGTACTACTGGGCTGTGCAACTCTTTGTTCTTGACAAATACTATCTTTACATCCTTCCTTTACATTCAATATGGTGCAAAAATTACAGGTTATCTGCCATGCAGAAAGTAAAGTACAACAATTTCTATGAGTAACATAAACTTACTGTACCTAAAGTACAGGACTTTAGGTTCTGCATGGTAGTTCTCACAGAAATATATAGAGGTAGAAGTAAAAAGTGTATGTACCTTGCATGCTAAAAAGAAGTGGCGGCCACCTACTTTGAATACCGTTAACTTCAGTTTCCGTCAATATTATTAGTAGATTTCAAGATCTGATAATAATGGTATAATTAATTGTTCAAATACCACCAAATGAAATGGAAAATTTATATTTATTATTTATGTTTTCCATCACTAAATTGTACTTTGGCGTCAAACGTTACACGCTTCTTTGCCATACAAACCGACGAACTATTTCCTTCTATTTCAATATATTTCAGTGGTAGTTCTGCTATGTCACTAGACCAGAGAAGCTGCAACTAGTTGTGCTGTGGAAATGCAATTATAAATCCTACTTATTGACAAGAGACAGAGTGGTACCTTTTGCTTGAAAACGTCACATTTGGTTAAGATTCTTAAGCTTTTCTATAAAGTTTAAATGCTTAATAGTAGAGCTTTAGATTAAATATTAACACTTTCAGGTGAGCAACGTCTATAGACGTTGAATATGTAAGCTTAACAACGCGTAATAATTACGCCTTTAATTATTAAAGGTACCATGTGCGAATGTGTTAATGATAACATTGCAATTACTTAAGATAATGTCATTTGTGCCTGACCATTTGTGTTAAGTGTTCTATGAAAATTGTTCAGTATAAAAAAGTCTGGTTACTAAAGTGGGATTTTTAATTAGATGAAGTAAACCGGCATTTACTGGCGCATTCTTCGTGTGATTACTGCATTATGTTATGATATGATGCATAAATAAAGCAGTTTTTATGAATAAAAACTTACCATATTTTCACTGGTTTCATATTTTGTCATTTATAATTTCACTAAAAAAAGCATGTAACGAGATATTTTAGAACTGTGAAATTATTCCATCTAATTAAAAATCCTAGGTCACCATGCAGTATGTATTTACAATTATTTATTATTTTCATTTGTCATGGTATGTATAATCAAATTTTGCAAGTAATACTTTTTTGTACAACCTCAGTATACTTACCAAAAACCTATATATGGAAGTCATAACTTTAAATCGTAGATATACAGTCCATTTAGACAAAGTATTTCTAACATATTCTTTATAACAATAACTGATAAAACACAACCATGTTTACTTCATCATTTTGTTTCATGAATATTAAAGAGAACTTGAGGGATCTAAATATTTTTTTTTTCAATCATATGTGATCTCGGCCTTTCTTTGTATTACCACCCTAGTTGTGTAATGTACTATTGTTCCTTTGGGAACACCATCACTGTTTCACTTCTATGTATGAATGTTCAAGTCCTTTTCACAAAACTTTAAGTTACAATTTAACAACAACTAGCAAGATTGGTAGACCGACCCATAGTGTTATTGTTTTTCAATGATATTTCAGTTCAGCCTTGAATTGTAATTTTAAAACACTGCTATGCTAGTGTAAAACGCAATTTTTCATTAAGTCTTCTTATAAAAGATTGCATTCGACACTAGCCCGGTAGGATGAGTGTAATGGGTTTAGAAAGAAAAGAAACAATCGTATAATAAACAAACTATTAATATATTCTTCCGAGATCACATTAATAATACTTTTTTCATTAAAACAAAAACTGACAATTTGAACTTTCAAAATGATTACTGATTAGTGAATACAATAAAGGAACAATGAATCACTTTGAAAACATTAGTGAGATATAATTATAAGCATCTCTGAAAAAATAAATTTGGACATTACATCCAGACCACATTGGAAACTTTCATTTTTCTGTACCTTTGGTACTTTTATCAATTAAACTTTATAACAAAACTTGCTCAATTTTATTAGGCACGAATCATAATAAACGTTTCGTACGCAGCGTCCAGAATGCCGTGGGACATAAGGCTTCCGTGTGACGTAAATAACCAAATAACTCGATAAGGTCCGCTGCGTTCCGAACGTTTTTGTATTCATTCGTTTAGATTTTTACACAACACGATTGTATTTTCGCTCTGTTTTCATGTACAAGTTTCGTGCAAGTTGTGTTTTTTCACGTCACACGGAAACATTAAGATACGGCCTCCTGGGAAATATTAAAATCCACAGTAGACACGGGTCTGGGGAGCTTGAAACGCGCGCCCTGGGCTCTGTGTACGAAATGCTTTTTATGTTTTGTTATGAATAAATAATCCTCTTAAAACCCTGTGTAGGCAGCAGTATCATTCATAACATTTCTGATGTCTGGTTATCTGAAAGTGGAAGGGTAAATAATAAAAACTTGATAGCAAAAGAAGCGACCAGTTACTGATGTAATAACTTTTTTGAGAGATGGCCTTTATATCGTTTTATAATTAAATTATCATGCTAACTTGAATTTAATTTGGATACAGTTCTGTATAATTTCTTTTTTTTAACAAATTTAGTGGAAAGTGCTAAAAAGGTGTATTAATAGAAACTTACAGGATATGTATGTTGTTTCAAGGCTTCTACATACTATGCCTGAAGCTTGGCCGACGGCGGCTTGTTTGTGCGTCAAGCCCAGCGGCTTAAATATAAATACCCGCTTGCATAGTATGTAAAAGCCTTAAGAAAGTAAAGTATTTCTATGTAGCTTATGTAAATATCTATCAACAAATACCCTGCACTTAGATACTTAATAATTATGACTTAAAGTAACATTTCAAAATTTCCTATTATTTAATAGGTAAACAACATCCTAACACTAACTTGAACTGTGAACTCAACAGATCCTTTTTTATAGCAATAATATTTTAAATTCGTTCTTATTCTCTCTCTCTTAGTATCGAAATATTCATGCCATTATAATACAAATTTTAAAGCTGCTGATGAGAGCGTAAGCTACGCTTAAATTGTAAGTTTTATCCACAAAACTTGTAACAAAAAATAAACAATCATTCTGAATTAAATCTTATAACTAAACTTGGCTAACTTTGGCGACAGTGAAATAACAGTATAATACGGAAAAGTAACGTATAAAAACCGATCCATAACTTAATCTTAAACGGGATGGTACTGCTGGTCTATCCCTTTGGACAGTTCCAGTATCAACTCTTTATAAATCCTCGGATTCACGTTTTTGCCCAGCAAATACAGTATGAACCAGTCTCCGAAGCTGAACCGCCTCACGATCCGGGCCACGGTCGCCCGTTTCACGTGCCTTAGGCGACCCAGGGTCATCTGGGTCCGGAGAAACAGCGAAGAGAAAACTAGCAAGCGGAACACCACAGCGAGAGTCGACACGAGCCCGAGGAAAATAAACCAAAACCAGATAATTACAAAGATCTTCTCGTTGACGATGTTAAGGGGGAGCACGCACATGCGGTCCCTGTACTGTAAGGTGCCCGAGGGTCCGTAGAGGCGGAAGTAGCATTTTGTGACTTTTGGGAAGTATTGGTCCATGGGGTTGACGGAGGCGAAGTCGTCGTTGCCGGTGGGCACGCGCGGGGCGTGACTGAACGCCATGACGGTGGCACCGTAGTTCCGGAACGCTCCGCCCAGGAATATGTCCAGGAGGAACATTTGGCCAACCTGGAAAACACAGTAGTATATATTACGCATTTGACTATCTAAAAGAGGGACATTGTTTTCTACGACATCAATTAATTTGTAATATTTTATTACCCGACTGCGGCGAAGTCCAAAGGAGGGTTATGTGTTTGACCTGTATGTATGTATGTATGTCCGTTCCTATGTCTGCTCGTAACTACCCAACGGCACAACCGATTTTGATAAATGATACATCATTAGATTCGTCTTGATGGCGCGAGTGTCACTGAGTATGAAGTTCATTAAAATAAACAAAATAGCGGATTTTATGCACTTTTAAAGTGCACCGCGGTGGGGCTTTTTAGGGTTCCGTAGCCAAAATGGCTAAAAAGGAACCCTTATAGTTTCGTCATGTCCGTCCGTCCGTCCGTCCGTCCGTCCGTCCGTCCGTCCGTCCGTATGTCACAGGCATTTTACTCAAAAACTACAAGACCTATACTGATGAAATTTGGAATATAGATGTCTTGTAGATGCCGCAACTAAGTTTGGTAGTTAAATAATAAAAATAAAAAAATCTAGGGGGGGCACTCCATACATGTAACAGAAGCTAAAAAAATTTTTTTTCACAAAATGTCAATGTGTGGTACATAGTTCGACAGCTCTTTTAAAAACATTTTAAGGTTCTTAAGTAATGTTTTTGATTAAGTGAATACCTTTGGAAATAATCGCTCCGAAAGTGGTGAAAATTGTGTCCCCCCCCCCTCTATCTTCTAAACCGTGTGTCCAAAAAATATAAAAAAAATTAGAAAGATAACGCTTAATTAATACTTTCAACGAAAATTATTTTCAACAAGATCGGACTAACCGTTTTTGAGTTATTGCCGATAAACTGCGCTTCTCAACAAAAGGACGACTGTATAGATCAATTACCCAATATTTCTTTTCCCCAATATTTTTATTTCCAGTCGCGTTTTTCCCCATTCTACTTTTTTTCTACACATTATTATAACCAGTAGTTAATTTCCTCACACGATTTAATTTCTGCCCGTTTAATTCTCTATACGCGTCTTTGCCCATGCATACATTTAACCACTCCGGATCATTCACATACATATTATTTACCCGCAGAAAAAATCCCGATCGCTTAATTTAGTCACACGTTTAATTTATGCTCATTATTTTGATGATCTCTGTTCCGATGCATAAACGCAAATACTAAGAGGTAAAAATTGGGATCATTAAGTTTTTATTATCATTCTATTTCGTAGATTTAGAGTCTAAATAACTAATAAATAAATATATTATAATAAATCATATTTTGTCCCAAAGTATATATTCGCCTGAAATTTGGAAGACTTAATATCTTCCCCAATCGCAAGCAAAAAAATTAACGCAAAGGGGCGGAATTGAAACAAATCAATAATTAAAAATGTCCTTGTATTGTATTTAAGGCATATAGACAACTACACTTACAAGTTTAAACCGATCTACTCGCACACAATATGAAACCATTTCAGCAAATTAAAATATTGTTTTAAATATGTTTTGTTTTAAATTAAGCGATCGGGATTTTTTCTGCGGGTAAATAATATGTATGTGAATGATCCGGAGTGGTTAAATGTATGCATGGGCAAAGACGCGTATAGAGAATTAAACGGGCAGAAATTAAATCGTGTGAGGAAATTAAGTACTGGTTATAATAATGTGTAGAAAAAAAGTAGAATGGGGAAAAACGCGACTGGAAATAAAAATATTGGGGAAAAGAAATATTGGGTAATTGATCTATACAGTCAAAAGGAATTGCTATGAAGATACGCTCTTTTGTTTTTGTACTTTTTTTACGTCGTATTTTTTACCTTATAGTTACGGCTATGGAACCCTACACTGAGCATGGTCCGACATGCTCTTGGCCAGTTATTTATATAGTAAAATTATTTTTTTATAGCTTGATTTTATTTCATCAAGGTCAAGAGAACTCTCAAAAAGTAAAAAATATACAATTTTAGCGGAAAACATTTAATTTTAAATGATGCTCATAGATAGCGCTGATCTTTAAGGCCCAATTGCACGTTCATTGTTTTTAGGGTTCCGTACCAAAATGGTAAAAAAGGAACCCTTATGGTGCGACTCTGTCTGTCTGTCTGTCTGTCTGTCTGTCTGTCTGTCTGTCCGTCTGTCACAGCCAGATATCTCAGGAACTACTGCTGCTATCGGTTTGAAATTTGGAATAGTGTTAAAAGTCGCTAACCCGAGCTTATTGGACATAAAAAAAATCTTGTACCTTTTTTACTTTTTTTTTAAAGGGCTCCGTAATGGGATTTTCAAAATTGAAAGTAGGGCTTATATATCGAGTGGGGTATCAAATGAAAGAGCTTTATTTGTAGATTAAAATGCCATTTTTATTTTTTTTTTTAAATAAATAGTTTTTGATTTATGGCGAAAAAAGTTTAAGAAAATACCATTCCCCCCCTATTATCTCCGAAGTTACTGATCAGAAAAATGTGTCATAATTACCAATTATTAATGTCGTCCTAAATATTACAGGAAAAATATAACGGTTTTCCTCACTTGCACCGTTTTTGAGAAATTTGCAAAAATCATAACACATACTTATTTGCTCCTACTAAACTAATCGCCATACAGTTTTTCTTGAACTATTCATGTATCTACTTATTAGGATTATTATTATTATTAGGAAGACCGTTATATTTTCTCTTCCTAACTTGAATACTTTTTAAAAATTTACAAAAATCTTAACATATTAGTTCTACCCTCCCTACGAGAGCCATCTAGCGGAGAGTAGCAAAACTAAGCGATGATTTATTTCAGATTATATAAAAAATGTCTATTAAATACAATGATCACTCATCAGGCATCGGGAAAAAAACATAAAGTAACAATAATTATTAAAAACTCTATAATAGAAGTATAAAAATGAAATACCACTAGCGCCATCTAGGGACACAAATCTAAAATAAGGTAGCTTGTGGCTAAAAATGATACATGAGAACTAACTTAGTTGACAAACAATTATTTCAATCAGCCAATAACAAAAAGTAACGTTTAAGGGTGGATTTCAGAGCGTTTCAACCGCCGTCATCACCATTCCCGATATTATGATGACATCTTTTTAAAAATTACATAATTTTTGATCAAAACGTGAAAATAGTAGGTACTATTTTCTGATTTTATCAAAAGAATGGGATACATTCTTAAAGTGAATCGTCGAAATTTCGGGATTGGTGATGACGGCATTTGAAACGCTGTGAAATCCACCCTTAAATTTAAATTACAAGTAAAATTTACGCGCTATTTAGTATCAATAGATGTCGCTGTAGCATACGCTGCATCGCGCTGTTAAGATTTTTCCAGGTTGAATAGAGCTAAAGCGGGTTTAAGGCAGGGTTGCTGTTAGTCGTAAGGTTGGTCTACTTATTAGTTTATACGGAACCCTCGGTGCGCGAGTCCGACTCGCACTTGACCGGTTTTTTGACTTCCTATGCCATTTCGCGTCGAAATGTATCACGCTATAAAATAAAACTAAACATAATGGATGCCGTGGAAGCAAACAAAGGTCCTCTTTATGTTTGTATGGAAAACCGACCTTAAAACGAGTGTTTCTATACTTACCACATTGAGGAGATTCAGTACTTCACAGAAGGCGTAGCGCAAAGCATACATGTTGTGCGAATACATGTTCGAGTGCGACAGGTACGAGACCAGCTCTCCACGCCGGTACTCCGGCCAGTCCTTGGTCACCATTGGGCTGGCTGAAATAAGTTAAATCGTAAACGTTGCAAATCATACGCCATGCCATAACACTTAAAACCGAAATTGAACTTTATGCTGGTACATGTAGGTCTGTATCGCTCCGCGCTCTGTAAGGCGAAGAACACACTGAAATCGCCCGTCGCCGCGATTTTTTCGTACTATACTATGCGCAGCTACACGGAAAAAATCGCCGCGATTTACGCGCCAGTGTGCGCCACCCCGCGATTTTTCTATACAAATCGATGATTCTACATACAAAGTTGAAAATCGCTGAGTCGCGTGTCGCCGCGATTTTCGCTGCAGTGTGTTCTTCGCCTAATACCAGTAGGCTTATGAGGCTACGCTTTGTCGCGCGATAAATAAATGATAAAGTATCCGTCACTCACACACTATTTGTCAGAATGTGACAAACGCTTTATCATTTATTTATCGCGCGACAAAGCGTAGCATCATAAGCCTAAAGGTGTCGTTGGCACGACAGCACACGACATCTTTGGGTGTTCTTGGCGTCGAAAGGGTTAAACAATGGCCAACAGTGGCATGGCGTCAATTTTGCGCACTTTAGATTTAGAGCAATAAGGACAAGGGTACTTGACACTCTTGACAGGTAAGCTCATGGGAATCGTGATGATGTCACGCCACTGCTACACCAGACAGGGACGTATTTTGAAATTTAGTACTCTTAATCATGGCGGAAACTTGATGTGCAGCCCTTTTTGCTCCAGTCATCATCATTTCAACATGGAGACATCCACTGCTGAACACAGGTCTCCACCAAAATACCATCTTATAGGGGGTCAACAACAGGGTTGACAATAAAAAGGCAAATCTGTAGTAGTACTTCACTACTACCACAATTTATGATAAGTGAATAATGAGACTAAAAGAAAAATCCCTAATTAAAAAGTGTAATGAAAGTCTTGCATAGCCTCTGAATGCCATGATTTCACATTGGACATAAATTGATTACAAGTATTACAACACCATCTGTTCACAATGCTTGGAACTACTCACCCAAATCAGATGCCAGTGCCTTCAAACGGCCGCCTTCCCATATCTTCCAGAGGTACCGCGGAGTGTAGAACATGACGGCCTGGGCTAGCAGCACGAAGCAGACCCACTGGTAGTATGTGTGCTCAATCTTGTCCTCCATGGTGCCGGTTTCCGGGCCCACACCCACATAGGCCATGTTGGAGCCTTCCACACCTAATAGCAATGATGCAGGCAAGATAATTAGAAATTTAAGATTCATAAATGCTAGGCAACTTTATGTTTGTTGCTTACCTCTAAAAACTGCTAAGAAGCAGTATTTCTCATAATTAATTGTTATCAAACAAACAATTAATTCTACAGATTCACTTACTTCTAAAAATTGTAATTCAAAATGTGTCAACAGTAATGCCATTTTTTTTTCATAATTTAATCTGCCATCGGCTATTCAAGCAATGATCAGACAGAAGGGAATAAGTTCTGTGCAAAAAGAAACATTTTTGACCCTTGATTTGGAAAACGTTGAAGTCCCCTAGCTTAGTGTCTTTGATCTAGCTCTAATATAGGTAATTTCACGAAAGTTGAGGCCACGCACACAACAATACTGTCATGTAATGACAGCGGGATTTTGAAATTACTGTTCTTTTTTCGTACCGATAGCAGGTTCAACAGTGAATTGCAAGATAGACCAAAAAGTGATAGCAGGTTCAACAGTGAATTGCAAGATAGACCAAAAAGTTTGTTTAAACTATTGCCTTGTGTTTATTACTCACTTCATTCATTTCATTCATTCACTTTTTTTGCAATGAGTACTTCATGTAATCATTCACCTCAACTCTCGTGAAATTACCTATATCTGCCATCTTCTTAGCCTTGGTAGGTATTCATTTTCTTGTAACAAATCCCTGGCCAGTTCATTGGAGTGTTTGTAGTATGTTCTTATAGTTAGTGCAGTATTTTTTCACCTCTATAATAGTAGGTAGTTCAGTATAGTCGTGTACCAGTGGCGTGGCGTAAAAGATATCCTTGGGCAAGCCGGTGCAGATTTGGCGTACATTTTCCTTAAGCGCTGTAGAATAAGGTGCTCATATGGCTGATATTAGGCAAGCCGTTAGGAATCGAGTTCTTTGGACGCCACGCTACTGTCGTGTACACATGTAACAGTAATGCCATGTAAAAAAATAACAGTAGACAAATTTAACATTTAAGTTTAATTAGCAGGCATATCTGCTTTTTAGCAATAAGACCACCTGTTGTCTACCTTTTTAAATTCTTATCTTTAATAAAATTGATCAAGTGAGTGAAGCATCTCAGCTTCAGCTTTGGCAAAAATGCTTTCATATACCGAGGGATGTTTGTCTGTTCTCTACAGGTTGCATATCTCAACCGATTCTCAAGAAACTCTGTGAGCAGACTCAACAATAATATTGATTTCTTTGTTGATTCAGTATTTGAACATTTTCAAAATGGTGGTAACTAGAGAAGGGCCGACTAGTCACCGACTATTCAGCATCATTTGTAGTCGCAAAAAATGCCAAATATTCGGCACTATTGCCTAGCGGAGAATATAGGACACAGAAGAAATTGGACCATACTTTTCTTAATTATTATTTACTGAACACGCCGGCTAAACAACAACGTAAACAAACCTCACTAAACTGTTCAAAACACGAACATGTGACAACAAATGGCCCATCAGTTCGCTTTGTCTCCTCGTTTCCGATTGCACCCGAACACAGCTTATAACTATGATCAGCAATGCCAACTAGTCGACCCATCTCTAGTAGAAACATAGGGGTTGACAGAAGCACAAGGTCTACTGCTGTTATAGTCGCTAGCTATTTTATAAACAGGGTTATAGTTGATTAGGCCACAAAATAAGAGTGATATATAGATAACAATTTTTATAAAGGGTTTTATTATTTAATAAGTGGCAAACAAGCAGATGAGCTGCCTGATGGAAAGCAGTTAATGACACCCATGAATATCTGCAATACCGGAAGTGTTGCCTATACATTGCCAATCTTTGAGAGCCCTCGTTACTCTTTTCTTGAAGTACTCCAGGTCATAGCGCTCCGGCAACACCTCAGGAGGGTTTGAAATTTTAAATTGTAAAAAGTTTGCAGAGGATTACGATATAACAAGTAGTAATGGAATCCGAAACTGATTCCAATAAGACTTTGCTAGATTCCAATAAGACTGAAAATTTGTAACTCAAAACATCATGTGGGCCAATAAAATTCATTCTAATTTGTCTGAGGAACAGGATACTGGAAATCGTAGACAAGATTAATAATTAATAGACGATTAACGTTTTGCACTTCCAAGAGTTCAACGTTTGTGAAAGGGGATAAAAACTACTTACCGACTAACCTACTCTTCAATGTGTAGGTTCCATAGATCCAGCAGTAACTGTTAATAGCGTCTTTGTCAGTATCACTATCGCTGATGCAATGGATCGGGTCACCGAAGAACTGTTTCGAAGTCAGCAACAATGTGAAAACCAACAACATGATCACAGTCACCTTGTAGTGCATCCGAAACACATTGTTGTCAATGCAAACATTGTCCAACTTCAGAAAAGCCCGAAAGGGCATGAAAAGATCTATCATTTTGACTAAATCTTTATACTTGTGAAATTTGAGAAACTAAAGCTGTTACTTTTTCACTGCTGTCGAAAAGCTACCCGCGAAATATGAATTGCAATGAAGTCCTTCAATGTCCGCCTGTCATAGACAATATTTTGTTGTTTACCGGAAACACATTCCGGTGGATATGTTGGTAATAAGATAATGAATGAATACGGAAAGAATGAAATAGGGTATTTGAGAACAATCAAATAAATTCATTAACTCTAACCAGCAAATTACGCTTCTAAAACAGCCCGGATAAAATCATTCAAACTTATTTTCTTGCCGTCAACGATTTTACAATGACGAAAACTAAAAATAAGGCACCATGTTGAGCATGACGTCACAAGATAGTATTTCATACTAAACTGCATACTTTCGGAGCGTTTTGACACTTCATAAAAAGAAGCTGATTTGAACAGTCATCAAGTTCAAGTAGCCTATTTATTATGGAATGAAATATTTGCGGCACGGTCGAGTAATACTGAGCAACATGAAATGAAAGAATTTTTTATTCGAAC
The DNA here is from genome assembly GCA_947034925.1 of Eudemis profundana. Lineage (NCBI taxonomy): Eukaryota > Metazoa > Arthropoda > Insecta > Lepidoptera > Tortricidae > Eudemis > Eudemis profundana. Next base: position 17,272,037 of record OX344805.1, on the reverse strand, counting down.
AGTCGTAGCGTGTAGGTAGTATTATCACCAAATTACCACGGAGTTCAAGTTAAGTACAAATGATACACCCTAAGGTCATTTAGTATTATCAAACCACGATTAGAATACGATTCCGAAGTACCGTTAGCACAAAAGTACATATACCTAATGAATAAATATATATATATATTTTTTTCTGTTATTACTATGATTATTAAAATAATTAAATTAACGTATTATAAGTCAATCTATAATATCTTCATAGTTTAAGTGAAGACACTTTTATAATTATTCACTACATATTACAACTGGGTCATAAATCAAGCGTTTAAACCGCCTCACTTCAGTAAACACATTTTTGTCGAAACCCTGCTGATTTTAATGGGATATCAGACTATTTATTAGAAGTCTGGGATCACTACCAAATAGATAAAACGCCAAAATTTGCAGGGATTTCGACAAAAATGTGTCCACAAAAGTGAGGTGGTTTAAACGCTCGATTTATGACCCAACTCTACTTGTTCTTTCAACACCTTATTTTACAGCTCTTATGGAAAATGTACACTAAATCTGCATCGACTTGCCCAAGGATATATTTTACGCCACGCCACTGGTAGACAGGGGGTGGCACTATGATATATTACAGACGGATCTTCCAATGTGTGAACCTGGAAACTCCAGAGCTCACTAACATAAAGTAATTCGTCTGTAAGTTGAAATTCTGAGACAGTAGGTAGTATAGTACATAGTAGGTGTATGTACCTATAAGTATGTCTGCATTATCAATAGATTTATTTCAAATGTGATGAAAACACAATGAAAAACATTGTGTATGGCACGGGCGGTAAAGGAATTATTATCTCGTGTCATTAAAACCCTCTGCTACACTTACGGGCTCGAGGGTATTAAGTTAAAAATAAAACAATCTTAACGCAATATTATTTAATGCCACATCGTTCAAATTTAAGGTACGTATTTTGTCAGTTTTTATTTGTACATATAATATTAATAATTAATAATAGTAACCAAGGACCATTAAAACAAGAGGACTGTCATTCTCCATACTTTGGATCGTACCCCGACCGCAAGGGGATTTCCAGGCAAAAACTACATGGCGCTAAAAAACTAAACATTTAACGATGTTATAATTGAACAAAGAAACATATGTAGTACAGTAACAATTCGTTCGTAAACAGCTAATAATAAATAAATTCTAACATTTAAATACTGTGTCACGCTTGCAAAGTTGAATAATTGTAAATAATATAATTGTTATACCAAGCTTATACATAGATGGCGTTGTAATATCGGGGAACAGCTTTTTGTATGGAGAATGACAGTCCTCTTGTTTTAATGGTCCTTGATAGTAGTAACTAAATTTAAACTAATGGTACGGAATGTAAATTTTAACTTATTGCACAAAAATTTAGCGATGAGACTAAAAACTTCAAATACCTCAATATAAATTAAATTTGTTTTAATTGAGAAATGTCTTTGGGCCTTCGTGGTGAATATTAGAAAAATTGAGCAATTGCGTGACGTGCACTAGAAATTACAAATACGTAACATTTTATCATAGGGTTAGGTATTTTTTATTATTAACAGCTAATTGCTATGTAAAGATATAAAAAAAATCATACCGTGTCCCATGGATATTTAAGTATCTGATAGAAATAAGTTTGACACACATCGCTTTGACCTAGATTCTACTTATTTATGAACTAAAATCGCATGTTCGAAGGCACTGCCCACAACAAGCACACTTCTGAACAATTATTATGCCAGGTACCTACCCAAATGGTAACCCAAACCCTTAATAACATGCTAACACGCTTAGAAATAGGTAATTTAAGTCAGTAAAGTTAACACTTTTTAGGCATTTATGTGAATTGCAAAACAAACATACAAAAGCCATTGGTTCACTTCAAAGTGATAAGCAGCTTTGAAATTTATGTGTATCAATTATGACAAAGAAATTCAGAATGAAGTTTGAAAATTTTAAAAACAACGTTGTTACTTTGTTCTGGTGTGTAATGTATCCGTCCAGTCCAATAATAAATACAACTATCTCTAATTTGTACCAGCACCTTTATAATTTACTTTTAACTGTTGTCTCTTCTTCACCGAATGCCATGTTCCCCAGGGCAAATATGTTGTCTGGATCTAGAGTTTGCTTCGCAGCGAGTAATAACCGCCGCCCAGGTTCACTCACTGTATCTGTATACCATTTTTTTCGGAGTTTCCCAACACCGTGGTGATGCGATATTGAACCTGGAAATCATAAACGATATTTTAGAATGCTTTATTTATGGTGAGAGATAGCACAAAAGGCATTCACTTTTCAAATTCAACCCTGGTTTTTTAATGTACTATTGAAATAAGAACATTTTTCGTGGTCACTCTATTGTATAGTCCGTACAAACTCTTAGACCAAATGCTGTCAAACGAACGCAAGCCAAAAACTACCTTATAATTAGAGCATAACGTAGTTTTTGGCTTGCGTTCGTTTGACAGCATTTGATCTTAAGAGTTTGTACGGACTATACCTATACAGCATAAACAATAATATAATAATACTATCACTAAACGAACACAGTGCAACTGGGGCGTGTATTTTTGCCAACCGAATTGTTCCTTCAAAGTTCCGCGTAAATCATTCATCAATTTAGCCAACTTACAGATTTCAGGAAGAAAGGCATGGTGTGGGTCCTAGCTCTATCAGCCTACTCGATAATCGATACATATTTTTTTCGAGAAGTTTGCTTACCACCACAGTTAATAATTTCGTCTCTCGCGGCCTCCTCGATTTCTTCGTACATAGCAACGGGGTCTTTGAACGTTGACGTGTTGAACCCGAAGTAGAAGTAAATGCAACAACCGGCGTCATATCTGAAAACAGAAAGTCTTGATTAAACCCACAACATTTGTCATTGTCGCTTGCATCCTTTTGTATGACACAGATATTTTAATTTAAATTAATAACCATTTGTTTTGTGCTTCATTTGCGAGCCAACTGATTTTTAAGCATAGGTACCTTTCAATGGTGACCTAAATAGTTTTGTTAGGATAAGTTGAAATAGATTGTTGTTGATGCCCAGGGATCGACAAAGGCCCTTGTGAGTGGAATATTTAATACGATATACGAAGCTTTACGAGATAGCGGTGCGACATCTATTGCTCTCTAGGTGAGCCGAGAGTTGCTACTTGACAGTAGATGTCGCTATAGGCATAATAGTTTCAGCAAGTCTTCACAGTGAAAATGGGGCGGGGTTGGCCACCGCGTTAGTCCCACACCAATTACTTCCTTTCGTCTTTCGACTACAGCAAATTGTATAGGATAACTTAGACACAAGACTGCATATACCTATTTTAACTAGGCAAACTCCCCACTAAAGGTGGGTTTAGACCAAACGAAAACGAATGTGCTAGATTTCGTTTGGTCTAAACCCAACTTAACGGTCCAACTGCCCTGCGTGTAGGGTTGTAAGGTTGAATTACCCTATTATCGGGAGCAGGAAACAATATGTCGGCATTTTGAGACTTTGGTCGGGAGATGCCCCTGCGCGCTCATTTCTTTTTAGCCTGAAATTTTCGCTGGCAGGACCACCTTTAAAATGAAGTCGTCCCGACGGACATTTTCTTCTTTGTCGGGAGTCGGGAGGACACACAAAAAATCGGGAGAATCCCGCCAATTCCCTACCATCTGTCAACCCTACCTGCGTGGTGCTGAGGTTTTGTCGAGGCATGCCTACCGCTATACGTAAACCGATAGTTGCAACAGCTTATCAAGCTAGTATTCGAAGGGTCCACTGCAACAACGATGAATGTAGACTCTTCATTTAAGTAAAAAAAAATGTAAAGTGGTGGCATCGGGTACTGTACTGACGTCTGCGTGAGCCGGCAGGAGATGTGGTAGTGCGTGACGCCGCGGCGGCCGCACTCGTCGCGCACCCGGCGCTTGACGCCCGCGCACAGCGCCAGCGTGCGGTCCCACGGCACCGACGTCTCGAACGACTCCGCTACCACGCTGTAGTCCAGCGCCAGGTCCTGGAAACAAGGATAGTTTAGTTAGACTAGGGGTCTCCAAATTAGGTAATGCCCATGGGCCCAATCCGGCCCGCGAGCCGGTTCGATCTGGCTCGAAGAGACCATGGTTCGGTCCACAAGAGCTCTGCTATCTTCAATGAAATATCTCCCCCGCCCCCAAGACGCCAGTGGCCAAGAAAAAAGATTACCTAACTCCGTGGTCCATGTGAGCTGCGATCCCTCGGGGAGTCAAAAGAACTTCTAGAAGGGGGTCGCGGTAGTCGCGAACTCTCAGTAAAAAAATTATTAAAAACATTGAATATTTATAACGTAATAAAATTCAGGTCAGACACAGTACAGGGTGGAGGGAAGCGACATACTTATAAGGCTTATCGGCTATGTCGCGGACTCCTAGACGCGTACACGTCGCATATCCATCAGCATCTTCAACCCTATTGTAATGCTCACCCTGATGTAAGCGATGACGAAGGTGAAGGTGTAGCCGCGCTCGCCGTTGGTGGCGCCGGCCGGCACGCCGCCGTAAGTCGCCGCGATGGCGTTGAGTCGCCGCTCGCGCTCAGTCACCTCCTGCAGGTGCGATTAGTTACTTAGATATTAAGGTTGAACGTTTCAGAGAATTTTCATACAAATTTCAGTCCCGATTTTCTCCGACCGTGATCACTTTCTGGATTTGAAACATTATTAGTTCGATAGTACTTTTCCTTCTGATTCCGCCAATAAGAAAAAAATGCCGAAAATATAAGAAATATTCTAAATAAATACATTTGAAAACTAATAAAATTTTGATCAAACTGTTGTTTGTGTGAGTGTAGAGTATCGTGTTGGTGTAAACAAAAGGGCGGCATTTATCGAAAACAGCTGATTCTAGGTGTCAAAAGAATGCCTAGATTGTATAAAACCTACTCCTAAAACTTCTGGCCGCTAAGCTAATAAAAATTAATAAATAAAGTGCTGTCAGTTGGTGTCGAAGTTTATCTCCATCAACAAATTTCATTTCCTAAACTGATTTCAAAAAGGAGGTGGTATTGCATTGTAACCGTTTTTATCGAATAGATAAAAATTGTACAAATACTTGAGTTAATTTTTGCTATGGATATAAATACGTGCTCTTATTCTTAGTAAAAAATATTGGATTTTTCGATGCAGTGCATAAGTTGTAAAAGCTAAAAGAGTTTGCTATCATTGACCATAAGTAGGTATATTAATTGAAAAAAACCTTTTTCGTTATTGCACTCCCATGCTGGATTAAAAAAATATGTTGCCTACAGTCATATTTGAAGTTGTCAAATTTTTTCATACAATAGCAAAGATTTTCCTTGTTATTAACGTTATTATTTGTATAGAAAACGGTTAATTATATATTTCCTTGATCAACATTTTGCATATTACTTGGGTGGTAAGCTTGCCTAATGTGAAGTAGTCACCGGAGCGTACTGCCATTTTACTAAAAATAATGAAAACAACCGTACGCACACTCGAGACCAGATAGATTACCCAAGTAAATCCTAATTTGCGTCATCATCAGAAGTTCGTTGCCATCACCCCTGCTATGAAAAGCAATAGCTCTGCATGGAGATGTTCGGCTGGAATCAGCCAGACTGGAGATCACCTACCTAGTGCTTTCAAGAATTAAGAAGCGATATGAGGCAGCTGAAAGGCTTCCCTTTGTATTCTACCAGTCTATGAATAATATTCTATCGAACCCGCGAATCAAACTTTTTTTTACAGCGCAATAATAACAGATCCTAAATGTATGACAGAGTAGATAAGTACCTAGAACTAAAAAGTTTTAATAAAACAATACGATATAAAATAAGTTTTTTTCTTGGCTTGCGAGTAAGAATACTATAAAAGTATACTAAATTAGGTCAGTAGGTAAGTATACTAGATACATGTAAGTTACATGTATAACTAACTATTCATATGAGAGAGGTCAAATTGCAAAGAAAGAAGTAACAAACATGTGCAGATAATCAAAAAATCAGAAATATAACAATATATTGGATACCTAACAATATGTGTAGTATGAAACTAAAACTTCATATTTCAACATCTCCTGATACTACGTCAAAATCTTTATCAGATTAAAATGGCGCCAAAATAATATGTAAACAAACATGACCTGTCATACTGTCATAATAATAATTATTGACAGTCACTGACACTAATGACTGTCAACGGGTACGCGTGTGTGCGAGAATGTAGAAAATTGCGATTATTTTAAAAAAATCTGTTTTATTGTCCACAAGAAGACTGTTGAGCTGAAATTGGTTGCGATTTAAGCTAATCATTTTTTATTGGTTCCGCCAAGACATAGAAATAGTAAATATTTGGTTGGGTTTAGCTAAAAATAATAAAAACACTACGCAAACGACGTACAACGCCATCTGAGCGGCTAAAATTGGTAACTTTCTGTAACGAATCCCCTTAAGTTATGGGTGGAGACTGAAAACTAGCGACTTCGCTGAGTCTCAAAATCCTTTTTACCACACTATTGTTTAAATTATTTTTGGTAATATACCTTGTAACTGTGTTGGTAAATTTTTCTTTTATTATTTTTATATTTTATATATTTTTTAATTAGCCAGTTTCATTACTCATCAAACAAGTGATTACACTGGTCAACTTATACTTTTTCACGCCAATTTCCGAGCAGAAAAATTGCAAAATGACGAGCTCTTAGACAGCGATACAGCGGGCCACGACAATAATAATATTATTGACACATTACACATAAACTTTTAGGGTATTTTTTTTTTATAATTCACACTAAGCCTTATCATTATCACACTTGCGATTTCCGAGCGAGCTACGGGCGAGTTAGGAGCGAAGTTCCATACAAATGTCGCTCATACAACTGGTTTTGTATGGGAACTCGCCCGCAAATCGCAAGTGTGATAAGGCCCTAAGGCACTACTTACGGGGAAAAATACTAGTTAAAAATATAATACCGGTAACAACAAATATGGCAATAATACCGGCAGTCGAAGACTTAACACATTAAGTGCTAAGCATCCCTGGGCATTTCTCCAGAAATATGTCTGCGACTCATTCATCTGTCTCCATACATTTAGCATGAAAAAGGGCCAGGTGAATGAGGTGACCGCAGACATATTTCTGGAGAAATGCCCCCCTACGTGTGCTACGGCGTAGTATGTAGCGAAAATCGGGCGTAGACGTTGAATCCGACTATCGGGTCGGTGCAATGCAAACCGTACCAGGTATATACACTACACTCGATTCTGGCCTCCCGCGCGGTGGGCGTAGCCGATCCGGACGCCGGCGACCGAAACGGCACAATAAATTATCCTGACAGTACGCAAACGCCGTTGATGCCGGCCGCCGCCGCCACCGAGAACTGTGCGAGAACGTACTGTACTGTGCGAAGTATACCGTGCTGTGGCTGTGGTGATGGGGGTCTATTGTTTCGATGCGAGCGTAGGAATTCTTGTTTTTTGTAAGGAAACGCGCGACAGTGAAATATCTGTTTATATTCTCTGTGACCCTACCTGCAGGTCGCCCTCGATCAGTAGCGTGACGACGCAGAGCCGCGCCGGATCGAAGCCCTTGATGCGCGTGATGTAGAGATGCTTCAGCCCGTCCAGGATCACGCCACCCCAGGTCGTCTCGGTTTTAAGCGCGAGCCCGAAACGGAACTGGAAATAGGTATGTGAGTTTACTTTTTTGGGAAGAAACATTAGAATAAAGAAACGAGTATACGGGGCGTTCAAAGGTCGACAACGTATTAGGACGCTCCTTTGGTTTTGCTACAGGCAAATACGCTTTTGTACTAGAGCAGATCATGCAGAAGTGTTGAAGTAATCAAACCCTATTAAAAAAAATGCATATCTGGTACGCCTATGATTAAATTCTAAAATTGTAAAGTCTCACTGATTCTGAGTAAAATGGTATAAGACACACCATGATCAGACAAAAAAAGTAAAAGGTACATATTTTCTGCGATTTACCCATAAGGGCAAGAAAATATATTACTTTTGTTGAGCTGTGTAATCTAATCTAATGATGATACGGTGATACCTGGTCGTTGTCCATGAGCCGTATGCTGGAGGACTGCAGACGTCGCTCGGCGACCTCTCGCTCGAAGCGCACGCCCGCCTCCCACGCCGGGAACACCAGCGAGCCGTACCGCGTCACCGCCGGCAGAGGACGCACTTTTATCTAATGATGATACCTGGTCGTTGTCCATGAGCCGTATGCTGGAGGGCTGCAGACGTCGCTCGGCGACCTCTCGCTCGAAGCGCACGCCCGCCTCCCACGCCGGGAACACCAGCGAGCCGTACCGCGTCACCGCCGGTAGAGGACGCACTTTTATCGTCACCTGGTAAGAGGATACTAGATTGAAAGACAAGTGAACATGTCTACCAGCAAAATTGGTAACAGCGTTATGGATAGCGGCATTTAGAGGTGCCATTACATCGTCTGAATTAAATGTAATGTAATAGCAGATTGTGTTACAAGGGTTCAAATTGTGTATTTACAGCGAGGGCGCACATTGAATCATGGCGAAGCATTCGGTAATAGATGAAATAATCGCGTTTATGACGTTTTCTAGCTAGTCCGCCTAGAATAGGTATATCTATAAGACTTCCGACCAACGTCCCTTCGGACTTTGGTTCTCACCTCAGACACACATTCCCAGTTTCCCATTGACGTCAACCAAGTTAATGTATCTGTTTAGCCCATTGGTTGACTGGTAGAGAATGCCTTAAGGCATTAAGTCCGCCATTTGTACTACTTGTATTGTGCAAGAAAGATTAAATAAATAAACATCCCGTCTGGAAGAATCTTGTTATTACTTTCCCTTACACAATAACTTTGTTAAAATTGGGCGATTCTCAGCTTGTCTTCTTGTAGGGCTAGTTAGCCCGGGACGCGTCTTTACTCTGCTCTTTTCACGCGAGCCACATTTCAAAGGTCAAAATGAGGTTAAAATGAGATAATTTGCGTGACATACATGCAAATATGACAATAGCATGTGCTAACTAACGTAGGTGTTAATGAGATGACAAACACTATAATGTTGTCATAAATGCTATATTTGAAATAGAATCTAATTCACAAACTGCGAGATGTCTGTAACATTATATAAAGACATTTGACTTTATCAGACTCATATTTTTTTATTCAATACTTTTGTGGTAGATAAAAAAAATTTCAAACTAGTTTCCCGCCCCAGCATGAGTGGTGTATAAACATTGTCTGTTGCAATTTTACTGGAAAACTACTGAATCGATGCGGTTTATTTTGTTTGAAAGGTGATTTGACCGAGTGCTCTTAGCTGGATTTCATCGAAATCGGTTTAGCCGTGTTTGAACAGACAGTACAGAGTTTTTTTTGAGTCGGGAGTTTTAACATTTTTTTCTACTCCTGTACTGTTATCTGTCTTTTACTTGGTCACGAACACTAATATAAGAACATACATAATATGAGTTCAGAGAAGTCTATACTCTATTCCCCATAACAGCACTAGTGTCGTTATAGTCACTTTACGTTATTGCTAGCAGCCACAGACTTCTAAATATAGGTTCAACTTAGGTCAAGGATTAAGCGCTCAATTTTAACTTTACGGTAAAAATGCACAACTACCAACTTAAGAAACAATTAAATTCCTACGGTTTTTAAGAAAAACAAAACTTTCCGAACTAAATTCATTGATGCCAACATGAAAAAAGTATTTTCAATTTAAGTATATTTTAAATAAATAAAAAAAGTTTACCATAGACACATACTGTCAGTCAAACGTCATATTTGCCTTGTTTCCAGGTTATGATTAATTTTGCATTTTATAATATACAATGATATTTTATAAGAAGATACGTTATACGCATACTCGCCAGCTGAGAAATATGCTTCCAAGAAAGCAGCAGCACACATTGGTACCTCACTGTACGGTGTACATACTCACACATATTAACAGATTGCATAAAAGAGATGGCATAGTTACAATAATGCAAAAAAAAGAGACAGCTAGCTTTTTGTTACTTGCGCGATTAATTTTTAAACGTAACCGAGTGAACCCATCGGCTAGATTCGGATTGACTCGGAGCCTGCTCGGCGCTCGCAGATTAAGCACGCAGAAGGTTGGTTATCCTTGTCACTCTCATTGTCAATGACGTAAGTTTGTCTCTTTCATTCAAATGACCTCTATGGTAGTAAGATGGCGTCGTATTTGAAAAATAAAATAATAAAAATGATAAAATTAAATTATTTCAGCGTACTGGTGATATGTGATCCCTTGCGCTTTGTTGCACTTTTTGCTATGATTGGTGCACTTTCTGATCACACACGACGGCATTTTTTTTGTGAATCTTGTAAATATTCACCCTTGACATCGTCGTGCGTTTCGTTGACCGACCCGCGAGTGACTACCCACTACAAAAAGGGCACCAATACATTTATCGTGGTTTCAGTGCTTCACTTTTGGAGTGCTTGTAACCTATCTACTTATAAAATATCATTGATAATATAATTTAAAACCTAGTCGTAGAAAAAGTATTGTATGCAACGTTGTATAATTAAGTCAAAAAACGCTCATTGCGTCTCTATTTGCGATACTCGCCGCATTCCCGGCTCGTATCGCAACTCACGCAATTCGCATTTTTTGAACCCACTTATACAACTGTTGCATAAAATACTATTAATGTCATAGATTATGTAGGTTTTTGAAGGCCTCTTAGAGCGGCAACACATTGGGCCACTAGTGGCGGCCACAAGTAGCGAGCACGCGCCACTCCCGTAGCTTGAGGCCCGAACGTAGCCAATCGATTGCCCGGAGTCCGACAGACACAGCGTCGACCCCGCCGGCGGGGTCGACCTCCTCGCGACAACAGCACACAAGGGCCGCGTCCCGACTTGCCCCAGGACCCGAATGTCTTGGTTTAACTTCACTCCGACCTTGCTCGGGTTCAGCTAAGTTTCTTACCGGAGTCTTCTTAGCTGGGCTAGGTTTTAGCGAACCGGCAACTAAAACTCTACTAGTTCGATACACACGTTCACATAAGGACAGGATGATCCGCTTCATCCTTCCCGCTGGTCCGCTGCTCACTCTGAGCAATCAGCGAAAAGTCAAGGCCTGGCCAAACGACCTGGTTCGACTCCAGGCGTTCAGGCCCCCACCCAGTCCGACCCCTCGGGGTGGTCCGGCTAGCGACCTGGTTCGACCTCAGGGAACGCCACGGCCGACCACCCGGTCGGACAATCGCTATGCCCATAAGGGTTACGAGTTTGCCAGCTTCAAAAAAAAAATCGTGTCGGTGCCATAAAAAATTTATGAATAACCTCGCCCGCAGCTTGTGGCGGCCACACATGGCTGAGCTGCGGCCGCTAAGTGGCCCAATGTGCGGAGGCTCTAAGATCGTACCTCAGTGACGACCCCGAAGCACCCCTCGGAGCCCATGACGACGTGCTCCCACTCGGGCCCGCACGAGATGCGCGGCACGCGGCAGCTCTTCTCCAGCACGCCCGTCGGCGTCACCGTCTACAACATCAAGGTAGTGATTTCAATAATGAGCCAAAAGTACTTAGCTGAAGTGGCGGATTAACCACGTACCAGATGTAGCAAATGCTACAGGTCCCGCAATGTGCAGCAGGTAGTGGGGCCCCGTGCTAAAAAGCCCCATACCTGATTTGATTACGTAAAAAAATACCGGTCAGTCGTTAAGTAGGTAGGTACGTCTGAACGAAGGGCCTCTTTAAAAAACGTCTCGCACTGGCTTAATTCGCCACTGCTAGGCGTCCATAGGATTGAATTCTTCGGGCTTATCTATTTTAAGATTTTTAAGCATTCCATTTAAAATTATATGTATTGAAGAAGTACTTGAACCAAAGCTACTACCGCCCCCAAAGATTTAGTTAACGTCAGGTCAAGACCCCGCGCCTCCACCAAGATGTAAGGGGAGGCTCATTAAAATAAATTTCACTTGACTCTTTTATTCCGTGTGCTCAGTGGTAGACTCAACTTAGGGCCGATACAGACGGACTGCAACCCAACTGCAACTCCCTACGATTTGTATGGGAACTGCATCACAACTGCGCAGTCGGCGTGCAGTTGTGATGCAGTTCCCATACAAATCGTAGGGAGTTGCAGTTGGGTTGCAGTCCGTCTGTATCGGCCCTTAAGACTAAACAAATTATTATAAATTAGAGCGAGACAGACTGTATTCCTTTAAATTCAAACTATGATCCATTCTCCTGAAGTTGCTAGTCTGTCTCGGAAATTGTGTGAAGGTCGCATGACAACATGCAACCTTTACTTTGATTGAGATCTACTTATATGGTATCTACGGCGTCATTTCTTGTAGTAGGTAAATTGTAAATAACATGGTTGCCAAATTAGCACCTTCAGCTATAGCTCATGACGCAGCGCGGGTCGGCCACCAACAAGATGAACTGACGGCCAAATTAAGGTTGCCTCAAAGCGAACGGTGACAAAAAGCGTGTTACCGTTCGTTGTGAAAGTCTTGGGGGGGGGGGGGGGGGGGGGTATACGATTCTAAGGGGGTTCTCACAAGTCCTGGGTAAATATGATGCTGTAGGTAGGTGAGGCAAGCCCTGAAAAGCTGATCAATGTTGGAAATCCGGAGGGCCAACGAGCCCGAGGAAGGTCCCCAACTAGATAGAGAGCCAAGTTTTGCTCGGTCGTCAGAGACGCGATGAACGGACAGGCATCGGTGGAGGCAGATCATGAAAACTAGGTGCAGGTAGACCATTCACATCCACCGATGACCACAACCCTCGGTTATAAGGGAGCGATCATAGAGAGAGGGGCAGGGTATAGGGATCCCGGCTGGAAAACGCTGCCTCAAGAGTCTATGTTATGTTCAATTCGTCCCAGTCCAGCAGCGAACGTCTCCGGGTTGAAATGATGATGACTTCCGTACCTGAGAAGCATTATACTGTAAGTCCTATTTTTTTCCATACTTACTTGCAGTGTTATGTTTCTTAAACAGAGGCGGCTGCGTTGGCTAGGCCATGTGCACAGAATGCACGTCTACTACGACGTGTTCGCCTTGGTGCGGTTGCGAATGCAAAAAGAGACGTTGGGATTAAGGCCATTGCTTCGCTTTAAATACTGCGCCAAAAGGGACATGATAGCCTTTAAAATTGACCACCAGAACTGGGAGACGCTTGCGGAGAAACGAACGGAGTGGCGGAGGCGTGTGGCGAAGGGTCGCAAGTTAAGCGATGAGACCTGGTTCGCTGCACTCACTGACAAGAGACAAAGACGACACCAAAGCGACTCAGCGCCACCTGTTGCAAACTTCTCTTGTCAGGCCTGCGGTAGGACATGTCGCTCTCGCATCGATGTCTCTCTAACATTGCACCATGAATCATCTGTAATAGACGCAAAGGCCTATGATGATGATATGCTTCTCAGGTACGGATTTTATTTGTTACGTACCTTGGTCTGCACGATCAGGTCCTCTATGTTGCCGTAGGTGTTCTTCTTCATGCCGCTGGCGCGCGTGGCCACCCAGCCGCCCAGCGTGGAGAACTCGTACGAGTCTGGCTCGTGCCCCACGGTCAGTCCCCGCGCGCGCATCTCGCGCTCCAAGTCTTGTCCCACAATGCCCGTCTGCAATACGACAATGAAAGTGCAATTTTGCGTGAAAGGCAAAGATAAGTATAGATAAAGATAACAGATCATTTATTCAAGTAGGATTTTCCAATCACTTTTGCGTCGTCATAAGCTAAACACATTACTGATCAAAGGTAAATAGTACATTACACAATTAGGGTGGTAATACAAAGAAAGGCCGAGATCGCAGAAGTTTGCGGCCCGAGCTGCAAGCGAGGGACGTAAATATGCGATCGAGGGCTTTTCTTTATTACCTCCCGTGTTGTGTACATAATTTTATGTCTACACTTGGCCAGAAAGCGGCTTTTTCCGTACGCGTAGCGTGCGGTAAAAGTCACTTCATGGCCAGGTGTGGCATAAAATATAAAGAATAATCCAGATCGCGAGTTGTTATCCGATCTGGGGCTTTCTTGATTACCACCCGTAGTTGTATATACAATTTTATGTCTGGTAATAAGTAATAGTAATACAGAAGTTTCTCTTTCTAACAAAACTGACGTTCCGGCCCGACCACTGGACGGAACGTACCGCATCCAACCGTCTCTCTCTATCGCATAACGCGTGCTCTTTCGAGTCGCTGGCTAAGCCCCTCCGGAGGGGCAAATTTGGTACTAGAAGCCGTACGACAAAGTCGTCTGGAATGAAGTTAAATTGTTTACCTGTGTTTCAGTGCCACAGGTATTATAAAGTAATTGAGTGCAGCGCCTGTTGGTGGATAAAGTCATCTAAATGACGCGAGCCATCATAAACAAATAGGACACCTTGATGGTCTGTCTGCTTGAGGCGTTTAAAGTCAACTTGACATTGGTCTGTTCGTCGAGCGTTTTCCAAAAAAAGGTGTATGTATTATTTTTAGCGGTTACGTTCCGCGACGAAACTGAAAATTAGTCTCAAATCAAAGTTAGTGTCTTATTTGCGTAACTTTTCGTTGCTTGTCAATGTCAATACATTTTCGTGACGCAGCGGCAAATTAGACGGCATTTAAACAATACTTAAATACCGCTGATTTGTACACTATTTTTGAAAAACGCTTGGTTACCGTACGTACAACGGGCCAAAAATGAAAATTGGTGTACCAATACTAAACCAGAAAATCAAATGATTGGAAAACTTGATAGAAAGTCCCTTGACTCATCCTTGTAGAGAGAGAGGGAGAGACAGAGAGAGAGAGGGAGATGGAGAGAGAGAGAGATGGAGGAGAGAAGAGAGAGGGCGAGAGAGGGAGGAGAGGAGAGAGTTAAAAGTTGAAATTAAGGTTCAAACGAGCTACATTAAAATACCTCCGAAAAGAAGTCTATTATGAACGGACTTGTACTCGTGCCAGGAGTTGTTCGCGGTCCATCCACAGGATGGAATCCATCTTGATAGTGTCAAACGCTACGATGGGGCGGGGTTCTCGCGCGGGATATGTGATAGGCCCCGACACAGAGGTGCCGCCACCGAACGGGATAGTCACGAACTGCTGGGGGTCTATTATGCTAACCTGCACTCGCGCCAGGAGTTGTTCGCGGTCGATCCACAGGATGGAGTTCATCTCGCTGGTGTCGAGCGTGACGATAGGGCGGGGCTCTCGCGCGGGACACGTGATACACCCCGACACAGAGGTGCCGCCACCGAACGGGATAGTCACGAACTGCTGGGGGTCTATTATGCTAACCTGCACTCGCGCCAGGAGTTGTTCGCGGTCGATCCACAGGATGGAGTTCATCTCGCTGGTGTCGAGGGCGACGATGGGGCGGGGCTCTCGCGCGGGACACGTGATAGACCCCGAAACGGAGGTGCCGCCGCCGAAGGGGATAATCACGAACTGGTGGCGGGTGGCCAGGGCGACTATCTTCACCACCTGCGTATTGTAAGAGAGAGAACTATATACCTGGATATAAAGTATCCTATGTTTCAATACTTAGTCTATTCGCATGCCAAATTTCATCTTAATCTATCAAACATCCAAACCTCGAAAAATCCAAACATCATCACAAACTTTCACGTTTATAATATAAAAGTGGGATTATTATATTGAGCTTATACTGTCCTACTGCTGGGCAACAAAGGCTGCCCTCCATTTTTTCCGCTGGTTTCGTTTGAGTAAACTAAGAGTTCGGTAAGGGTCGCAGAAATATACACTCCTTCGTTAGGAAATAGTTCGTCGAATTGTATGGGTATCAAGCGTGTAAGATTTTGTGGTAGATTTTAATTTTCCAGTTCATTTGGTGGTATTTGAAAAGTTAATTATACCATTATTATAATATTTTTCAAATCTGATAATAGTTTTGACGGCGACTGAAATTGACGGCTAACAAATCGTACCCTTGGTAAAATAAAGCCGTATGTGACTTTACGTTTTAAGTGCTTTTATTACAAATGTTACACAAATGCTGTAAATTATACGAAACAAAAATATTTAAACGCTTCCCCTAAAAAGTCGTCATTTTGCAGATGCGGCTTTATTTTACCAAGGGTACGATTTGTGTAACATTCGCGTAATAAAAGCACTTAAAACGTAAAGTCACATACGGCTTTATTTTACCAAGGGTACGAAATAGTCCCTGGCCCATTTTTTTTGGCATGGGAAGTATGTACATACATAAGTACACTGTTTCCTGCTATATCGATATATTTCTGTGGTAAGGGTATTTGATTTGCTTAAGCTCGTGCCTCGTACTGCATTTTAACCGTGTTTTCTGTTGATTTTAAGGATTGTAGAAAAAATGTTCTCGTTTTAATTGAACCGCTTACAAGTTGATGCATTTCTTTATAATTTGTTGTTTTGTTTGAAATGCCGCGGTTCACATACTAATGAAAATAAATAGAAATTCAGCGACATTTTACCTGTAATGTAACATTGCAATTTAGTGGCAAATGGGAAAAGCCGATTTATTATGATGTTCACTCCTTTTTACTTAAGTAAATGAAATAATTACTGATGATTATGATTTAGAAGGATTATTAATGATACTTAATCGGTTTATTGGGCTTGGCAGGATTCAAAGAGCATCAAAATTCATCGAATCATGGAACTATCAACAGATATGAATGTGATACGAATCGATGCAATGTGATAAGCAAGATATCAAGTAAGCTTAGATCAAACATTATCTGAAAAAGGGTACTCACGTCCTCATGACATTCCGGCCATATAACCGCGTCCGGAATCCTCGGGAAGCTATTGGCCCTCAGCTGGGCCATGTCGCTGAGCGTCTGGCCATGGGCCCTGATGAGCCGGTCCATCCCCTCCACGCTGATCATGGCCACCGCCTCCAACTCCTCGCGGACGTAACTCGGCAGCCGGCTGTCGGGGAACGAGGTCGGCAGTGGCGTGGTCTTCGGAGGGTTGTTGACGTCGATATTCAGGTTCTGGATTACCCAGGGCACGAAGTGCGGGAGGCTCTTGCCGCCTATTAAGTATCTGTAAAGAGGGAAAATTGTTGGTGAAGTGACTGAGTAGATAGTCAGTGGGTCCTTCTTTTTTGCCGACAATGGCTCCATACTAAAAATGAGTGACGGACGTGTAGATGACGCCTCTGTCAAGCTCATTTTGAGAAAAACCAGTAAAAATATGAATGTAAAGCCAAAGTCACCATCACCATAAAACTGTGGTATGTATGTATCTATTAAATATCGTAAATACTAATTTAACATTCAAAATTTATATTAAGGACTAAGTAATCCCGGGGGACTGATTCAAAGTCGGCAAAAAGAAGAACGAGCCGGGTATGTAAATAGTATCTTATTCGATGTATTTGTGCGTTGCTGTAATAGTACATTACAACTAGGGTGGTAAAACAAAGAGAGGCCGAGTTCGCAATATGCGATCGAGGGCTATCTTTATTACCTCCCGTGTTGTTTACATAATTTTATGTCTACACTTGGCCAGAAAGCGGCTTTTTCCGTACGCGTAGCGTGCGGTAAAAGCCACTGTATGGCCAGGTGTGGCATAATAATTGGTATCGGGCTACTGTGGACGTTAGCATTTGAAATAAAAAAATATTCTATAGGACATCAAAATGATCGGCATAAACTAACTGGTATGCAGCAGTACGTCAAATATTGCAGCAACCCGGAATGTCACAGCAACGCAAGCGGCGCTGTTGACTGATGCCATCACACAATGCATACGCGCCCTTCGAGTGAACAAATAACGTGCGCGTGCAGCTAGAGTTAGATACCAGGTAGGTACCAATTTTGAAATACCTGACAATTCGAGTGCCTGAGGAATTGAGTTACCAGTTATAAAGGAAACTAAGAAACTTGAGCGAAAATTGCCATTAATATTCTAATCTAAAAATACGACGTGTAGATCATATGGCTCAGAGCATAGAATACTACTTACTTTATATTCTTACATCTGTGGTTGATGGCTACTAACTGCTTCCGCGTGGTGGCCTTAGAATTAAAACCCGATATCCAACGGCTTGTCTACTTCAAGGCCTTTGAGCACCTTATCCTACATCCTTGAAAAATATGTAAGATAGCTTTGCTCAGGCCTGCCTACTCATAACTAGATAAGTTTTAGCACCACGCCATAGCTTACAAGCCTTAGCAATTTGCGATTATATACCAAAAAGTTGCCGACTATATGGCATATGACAATAAAAACGTGTCTTGTGAATTTTTGACAGAAACTTATTCAAATCATAGGTTAGGTTAGGTTGGGGTGCAAGTCAGGTTCCTCCACGCGTGCTCGAGCTTTACCAATCCATCTTGATCACGGTTTGATCCGCATGGAAGGGTACTGCTTGGGCCGGTGCACCCTGGAAACAACAACAAGCAATGGCCATTGCTTGTTGGTGGCTAATACCTGACAAACCGCTTGCAGTTTTCCCGAGGATCCGGGGAGTGTGGGAGAGGGGCCTCGGGGGCCTACGGGCAGGGGGGGAGGACATGGATCTGGAACCCACGGAAAAGGGCAAGCACTCGGCCGTCGGCAATGGGTTGGAATCGTCCTGTGTAGACTTTTCCAACCCATCGCTACTTCTCGGCCAGCGAGGGTGGGTGGTTGAGTAACCTAGGTGTTGCCGATTGCTCCCGATGTCTTGTGTAATAGGTACCCCTCTCGTCTAGACCAAGACATTGGCTGCTAATGGGCAGCATCTGGGCTGGGCAAGGGTTAGAGCTGTCGACGCGTTGCGTTGACTTTGCTAGCCCTTGGCCTTACTTTCGGTTGGCCAGGGATGCGGTAGGCAGAGGGCCTATGATCCGGTCCCGGAGGCTAACCCTTCCACCCTGACGGTCCCTCGGCGTGTCCTCTGCAATAGCAGAGTTCACTGCTGACAAGGGATGGGGGTGTAGTGGTGGTTTGGTTGAAGGGACGTTTTCCCGGATACCATCCCCACTACACGTGGTCACGGGGTAGGGGCGTATTGTCCTCCCGTGGCGGCGAGGGAGGGACCGGGACACCGTGTGTCTGGTGCCGGTCCCTGCTTCCCCGGGGGACGGCCATTCGGTCGGGGGGAGCTGGTGAGGGAAGGCACACTGGCCATGCTACAGTGTGCCTTTTTCGGAGAGGGTCCGCCCTAGGGCGGAGGTGCTGGTGATGGCGTGGCGTTAGTAGATTCCCATGCCATCACCGTGAAGGCACAGGTGTCGGTAGCATCCCTGGGTTTTAGTGGGTAGGCCAATCCCTTCAGGAGCGGAGAGCCCCACATAACCAAAACGTAACATCTGGTTGTCACCCCCGATAGCCTTAGGTTACGTAGTGGTATGCATTTTTATGCATTTCCCGGGGTCAAAAAAAAAAAAAAAAAAAGGTTAGGTTAGGTTATCTCAGAACTTTGTTAATCATATCATGAGTTAAATGACAATCACTAAATACCCTGGTATGTCTGTATTAGTGATGGTTAAACAGAAGTACGCAGTGTTAGCACAATTTAAAGACGTCTTTACGTCTAGGTGCGAACAAATACGCGATCCAACCTTTGTCAATCTCATCATAACCACTACAAGACCATGGCCACAGTCTATGGAACAGTTAGATAGACATAGACTAGTCGCCCTGGACGAAACGTGGGTAGGTAAATTCTCAGCGTTTCTATCGCGGCGTTTTTTGTCACTACCGTTCAAGTAAATGTAAGGAATGGTGATAAGAATTAAGATTTAAAGGAACGAATTTTCTGTTTCTGTGATTATATTCGAAAATTCTGTAAGGTTTTCGAAATAATGTAAGGGGTCCGTGACCAAAAAAATATTCAGAAACTCTGCTTTAAAGTGGGCCATGGTGTATGACTTACTCGATCAACATTTGATTAAACAAATGTTCGTAGTATTAGCACTTCGTATTTAATGTGAGTTAAGTATGTTGCAATTCTTCGTTAGTAGGTCTGTGTTGATATTTAGACTACACTGAGACGCGGAGTTATGTTGATTATCTCATCTCATATACAGGGTGCCTGGTAATTCAACCTATTCCTTGAAAGGGGTTATTTTAAAGCTTATTTGCAATGATTTAAGTCCAATCAACCGGGGGTCAAAACTCAATGGTTATCAAGTTATTTGACTTTTAACTTTTTTTTTAAAACTCGCCTTTCGATCTAAAACTGCTAATTGTGAAAAAAACACTTAAATTAGGAATGAAAAAAGCCATCATCTAATAGCCAATAAACGGTTGATTACGAAAAATCCAAAAAAACATGCCAAAACCTTTCAAAATGTTACCAATAAAAAAATTTGAAGTCAAAAGTTTTTGGATTTTGTTCAAAATTTTGAAATTCTTTGAGGTATTACTTAAACAAAGTTGTAACACTTCGCGTAAAACTTACTGAAATTAGTTCCTCACTTCATAAGCTTTCTAAAAAAGTTGTTACAATTGTTGACATTTTTTGCATAATTTTTAAAATAAATAATAAATAAGAGAGGTGGTAGGGAATTTCACCTAGCGTACCGGACCCTTAATCAGTTTGTTTAACAAGGACCATTAAACAAGAGGACTGTCATTCTCCATACTTTGGATTGTAACCCGACCGCTAGGGGATTTCCGGGCAAAAACATTTAACGATGTTATAATTGAACAAAGAAACATAGTATAGTAACAATTAGTTCGTAAACAGCTAATAATAAATAAATTCTAACATTTAAATACTGTGTCACGTTTGCAAAGTTGAATAATTGTAAATAATATAATTCTTTTACCAAGCTTATACATAGATGGCGTTGTAAATTCGGGGAACAGCTTTTTGTATAGAGAATGACAGTCCTCTTGTTTTAATGGTCCTTGTGACACCACTTTAGTTTCTCCGTGGGCTTTGTTTGTCTTCCCTACGATTTTTTTTATGTAAAATCAAACTTTTTGATTATTACCATACCTACTAGTAATATACTAGTGAATCTTGTAAAAAACCTAACAAAAGCTGGACAAGCCGGATACCGTTTATTTTGGCCGGACACGCAATAAAAAGCCTAACTGTGTCCGGCTTTATCCGGACGCCTGGCAACGCTAACCCCGACAGATGGCTACCGAACCGAAGCAGACGCAAAGCGAAAAGAAGATGACGGGATGACCTGGACACATTTCAACGCAAGTGGCAGGGACTTACGCTGAGCCGGTACGAGTGGAGAAATAGAGGAGAGGCCTTTGCCCAGCAGTAAATGACTACAACGCTGCCGTCCTCAGACTAAAAGGCTGCTAATTTGTATGAACTTCCATACTAATTAGCGGCCTTTTAGTTTGAGGACGGCAGAACAGACTCAGCCACTCTTATCTTGAAGAGCCCTAAGTTACATTTGCCAGGAAATGCAGGTGATGGGAGCCAGTACTGAGCAAGAAGAGAAATATCATGTTGAGCCAAGCCCAAACCTTTAATTGATTTGCAGTGCGTTTGTAGTTTTTCATTCGGTCATCATCATCAATCTTACTAATGAGTAACAATTATGTATACAAAATACTAAATGTTGGCATGCCCTTCAAAACACATGTTTTGTTTTTTATGGGAATGGGTTAGCAGACTATCAGTAGGTATCTGTTTAAATATAATACTAATAGCTCTCTTTTAAGCGGTGCTATGAGCTGCTAACAACATTGTAAATTAAGTGTCGCGAGCCGTGAGCAGCGGTTTGCGTTAACATACTATGTTAATTAGCATTATATTCACAGTGTCAGGGGTTTGATAGCAAAGCCTCCGTTTACTTGGAAATCAACTGTGAAATTTATTTACCCTGATCAAATATTTAGTAACAATCCCACTAATCCCACTAATATTATAAACGCGAAAGTCTGTGAAGATGTTTAGATGGTTGTTACTTAATAACGGGGTAACGACTTGTGCTGAAATTTGGCATACAAGTAGACCAAGTCCTGGATTGAAACATAGGATACTTTTTATCCCGGTAAAGAGTTCCCTTGGGTAGCGGGAACAACGCGGACAAAGCCGCGGGAAAATGCTAATGTACAATAAACCCATTAAATTAGGCGGCGTATATAAACATAATCTATTTACTGATTTAGGTACTGACATAAACCTCGCAATGAGGCACGAAGGGCATTTGCTTTGGCGGCCTAAAGGCATGGAAGCATAAACATTGTATGTAAACATAAAGGCTCAAGGCGCTGCACGCTGGGGCAATGGTTATTGTTTTATTCCTTCCACTTCTTATCTATCTATAATCTATATAGATACGAATGACAATGACGCACGTCTTCTGCTGAACATCGCCATAGATCTCCACAGAGTGCTGTCCAGTGCAGATCGCTTCGCATCCACGCTACTCTCAAGAGTTCATCTATACGTTGAGTCTGGGGCCGTCTCCCAAACTTCGCTTGCCTATGCGTGGTCCCCACTCCTCTTCTTAGGTTCTTCTATTTTTCGATAATCTGATTTTTCTGTCCTCAAATATTGGAGATCCACTGTTATTTACGAGTAAGTCTGTGCCCAGAAGTGGGACGTTTATCAGCTGATGATGATGAAGCGGAATCCACACTTTGCTAACATTTATGGACAGAGGAATTAGATTCTCGAAGAATGACTCTTTTCTTCTTATTGAACAGCAGTCCAGAGAGCACCTCAGAGTGTCATTGAATTAGATTTTCTGACCGTGTTAAGCAGATTTCGCGTCTATAGATGTGGGGAGGACCCATACCCTATATGTATATCCAACATCGTTCCGCCTGAGATTTTTAATTTTTTAGATTTTAATAGTTATTCTGTTATACGGGGCAGAGACAAACCCAATCAAAAATCGTAAAAATAACTAACCCGACTTCGTTTTATGTATATAGAAGATCTTCTCTTCTTCGCCGTACTCGTCATTACTGAAGGTCGTGTCTAGAAAGACCGAGCTCTCACTGAGCTCTTCACTATCTTTCGCCATCCGTTCCTGTCTTCAGCTTTTCTCAAGGCAGCAGTGATAGAAGGACCAGTTATAGTTCTCACTTGGTTCGTCCATCGAATGGGAGATGTCCCGCGACGATGCGGACGATGGTCCGCGTGCCCTTTTCCCCTCCACTTTTCCTACCACCAGAAGCTTTTCTAAATTCCGTGGATCTCTTCTCGCCATATGTCCAAAGTAGGTCATGATTCTTCGGAAGCATATCGTTGACAGTCTCGTTTTTATCTTAAGCTGCTTAAGGATGGATACATTGGTCGGCTTCGCAGTCCACATTTCTAATGCATCAATCGATTTTCTGTCCTTTGCGCAGATGGTCCAAGACTCTGAGCCATATAAGAATATGGAGAAAATCAGCGTTCGCATGAGCCTCACTTTGGTATTGGTACCGTTTGATATATTTCGGTCTCTCCATATTCGAGTGAGCTTTTTCAGAGTCATGTTTACTTATATACAGGGTGGCCCATTTCGATCGGTCAATATGGGAAAGTCTGAAAACTTGTACTTTAACCGGGAATCGAACCCGGTCGTTTTGAAAAATAAAACTTACATTATTTATATTTGGATATCGATTGTGGAGGTTACTGTAGCGTGGCGTCCAAAGAACTCGATTCCTACCGGCTTGCCTAATATCAGGCATTTGAGCACCTTATTCTAGAGCTCATAAGTAAAATGTACGCCTAATCTGCACCGGCTTGCCCAAGGTTATCTTTTACGCCACGCCGCGGTAGGTCATAAGCAGTAAATGTTACTAGGAAACACGATATATCTCTTTAATTCAATTAAGTTTTATTTTCCTAAACGACCGGGTTCGATTTCCGGTTAAATTACAAGTTTTTTTTTCAAATCTATGTATGCAGTTTTTCTCGTACCTAAAATCGATGACATGGTTCCTAAGAACAGATCTTCGTAGTATGTCTTATAGTTTCAGACTTTCCCATACTGACCGATCGAAATTGGCCACCCTGTAGGCCTGTATTTTAGAATTTGAAGATGTCAATATCTTTTACCATTGTTACAGGCACGTCGTCGTTTTTACATTATCATCTGACAGAGATTTATAGATTAGATCGCGTTTAAATCACAAAATGAATAAAAAAATATATAAATAACCGACTTCAAACTAATCTGTTTAATAACAAATGTACGACTTACTGTAAAAATAATTGCTGTACTTATGTATATATGTGGGTATAATATTTGACGAGTGCTCTCGATTTCTCCCAGATCCCATCACCTGGTCCTAATCAGGTGCCATACGATCACCTGAGTATACCTATATACCCCTTTAAAACAAACAATAATTTTCTAAATCGGTCCTGTCGTCTTCAAGTAATCAAAACAAACGAAGAACCTCACTCTCTTCGGAAATCGGTTAAAAACTGTAAGAAACATTGTTTGACTTAACATGAACAGTAACATAATAAACAGGCATCGGAAATTCAGATGCTTTTATACTTAAAGTTGGCAAAATCACGGAAAAAGTTAAGCAAATTTGGAATGCTTCTTAAAATTTTGATTTTAATACCTTATGTTTATTCCGGGATTCGGCGTTTGTACAAAACGTCACATTAATATAGTACCTCGCAAATATGTTTAGGTTTTGGCTATTTTAACCCGACTTCAAAAAACGAGTACCTGGAAAGTAACTACAAATAAGTAGTTCATTTAAATACTCAAATAAGTAGTATGCGTTTATTGCAGTTTGATAATAATAAGTTTATTTAGTAAAAGTTAAGCAAATATGGGATCAGCTTCTTAAAATTTTGATTTTAATACCTTTTGTTTATTCCGGGATTCGGCGTTTGTACAAAACGTCACAATAATATAGTACCTGGCAAATATGTTTAGGTTTTGGCTATTTTAACCCGACTTCAAAAAACGAGTAGGTACCTGGAAAGTAACTACAAATAAGTAGTTCATTTAAATACTCAAATAAGTAGTATGCGTTTATTGTAGTTAAATAATAATAAGTTTATTTAGAAATTCCGGGAAATTTGATAATAAAATTAAATTGAGTCCGCCTCCACACTAATCAACACTGCACCAAAGTTGAGGTATATAAGCATCCGAATTTCCGATGCCTGATAATAAACTTTACCAATAACAATAAATCACAACAAACGATTGCCCTTCGACCCTATTTGCAGTTGTACTCAAACTGCACTTACATATGACACAGCTAGCATGCTAGTTTATAGTACTAGTACTAAGTCAATAACAAATAATGGGACATTGTTCACGAAGTGCGTCAATAAATGGTTGTGGACGTAGTAAAGCAAATGCAATTTGCAAAAACTTTGTTCCAAGTCGCGCTAGTTTCATTTTGTGAAGATTCTCATTGTTTTCTTCTTTGTTAAACTAGTACCTAACTGCAGTAAGCGGCGACGAGTGCTCGAGTAGACGAGATACCTGATGAATAGTAATCATCGCCGCCTAAGGATATACCTTAATATTCAATAACAGAGGAGCTGCGTATTCGTTGCCGACCTTTGAGAGCCCCGTATACTAGCTTTTTGAAGAATGCCATGCCATAGCGCAGTGGGAGCACCTCAGGAGGGAGCTCGTTCCACAGCCTGTCCATTCGTGGCAGAAATTACCGTTCGCAGAATAGTACATTACACAACTAGGGTGGTAAAACAAAGAAAGGCCGAGATCGCAGATGTTTGCAGCCCGAGCTGCAAGCGATGGACGTAAATATGCGATCGAGGGCTTTCTTTTTTACCTCCCGTGTTGTGTACATCATTTTATGTCTACACTTGACCAGAAAGCGGCTTTTTCCGTAGGCGTAGCGTGCGGGAAAAGCCACTTTATGGCCAGGTGTGGCATAAACGACTTTCCGCTTTATCAAAATCGCACACAAGCGCATTTTTCTGTAATGTTCACCTTAATTCATAATTTCATAAGGTCACACTCACACATTTCCCAAAATGTGTAGCCGTAAAATATGTTCTCTCGATGAGAAAGGCACAATCCTCGAACAGAAAAGTAGCACTCTGTCCCTCCTAGAAGACGAAAGAAAGAAAAGGCGTTTTTTTTTCTGAATGGGAAGTGTTAAATAATTATTTAAGTAATAGTTATACACGATTTCTTGGATGCTACATTTATGCGGGGAAATCGATCAATATGGGTCTTTGATAATGTTGCAAAGGTTTTCTAAGGTTTTCTTTTATTGTAGAACGAGGCCAGGGTCGAACGTAGGTGTAGGTTATTGTCAGGGCGTGTCCTGGGACGTGAAACATTATAGCTTTGGATGGGAACCGAGCACGTGCTATAGACGTCATTGCGGTTTCATAAAATTAATGCTTTATTTTCAAACACACCTACGAAATTAGTAGGTGTATAATTATGTATTGATTAGGTTTATAATTATTTATTAAGTTCCAAAGAACCGCTGCTTGTATCCAACATAGGATCTAAGAACTGTATGTAGTTATTTTCTACAGTGAATGTCGATCAAAATGATGATGACTGATCGTGGATTTGCCTTAAGGTCCAGTAGGTTCGGGCCTAAGCTGACATACCTATATTGGGCGGCGAATCGTAACCAAAAAATCACGGCTGCTGCTGGGACTGGTACTTGCTACATGGCCTGAGGTTTAGGGCGGCAAAATTGCAAATCCGTCACTGTGATTGAAAGAATAACGTTTATACAGCGCTACGCAGTGTTGCAATCGAAACACTTTTATGATATAGTCAAATTGATACTGAAACCTTCTGAAATCTGTGGTCCTAGCTAGACCCTTGTGTAAGGGACTGACTCGAATTGTTGTCATATGTAGGTATATATCGGAAGTATTGAATGAATTATGTGCCGTTCAGAATTTTGGGAATAATATTCCTATTACATACATATGTATTTCCTCATTTAAATTCAGACAGGGAATATTCCCGGCAACAGAAAATCTCTAATCCGAAGGTTTCTCATTTTTTTCAAACAATTTATCTACTTACAGTGTAGCAGGTAATGTAGATTCTACACCTAACAAGGTTTCAAAGCAAAGTTTGTAAGTTAGCACCCAAAAATCAACAGTGGCCTCCGGCCAAACACAAACTGCAAACATTATTGCACAGGGTGTTAGGCATATGGTTGAACAAACAAAAATGGCGAAGAGATGGGACCGTATGTTACTTACTCAGGCCTGATTAGGCCTTTTGTAACGTATCGTTGGTTGCTTATCTCCTTTAGTTGTTTTTAATGCAATATAAAGTTAGACAAATTAAACAATACTTAGTCTAAGCTTTTCAAAAATTGTAAAGGGAGTGTGTAAGATTTATTATTAGTTGTAACCTGCATTACCTGAACCAGATATTAGTTTTCACATAACATAATAACAATAAAAATAAGCTTAATGAAATATCTGGATGCTTATATCCGTATTTTGCAAAGTTATTTAAGTTTAAACGGTATGTTTTTTTTTATCTGAAAATAAAACTTTTTCCTCATCAGTCCTAAAAGTAGCATATAGCCCTACCTTTTACGCCAGTTTCGTTTGTCCAACCATGTGTCAAACATCCTGTATTACGTGTTGCGAAATCGTCAAAATGTAGCAAATGACAAATATTATTAACTCAAATACCTAGTATGACAGCAGAACATTAGAACAGTAAGGTAATTCATATCTTCGCCGTCAAACGTAGCTGGACGAGCTACACATTTAGTAAAATCGTAGCAAGACTATTTATGTACTTATACTTAGGTACTAAACATTTTTCTAAAAAGTAACTTGCAGGTGTCAAGAATAAGTAAATAACGCAAAGGAACATATTTTTACTCGGTTTTTCAACATCAGCGTGACAGAGGCGTCATTCATTGTACACCTTCGTCACACATTTTTACTATGGAGCCACTGTTGGCCAAAAAGAAGAACGACCCAGTTAACGGGTCAAAGTATATTAGGGATGACATTAGCGGCGAAATTTTGAATTACGCTACAAAATTTTTGCAAACGGTCATCGGCGTCATCGCGGATGTAAGTATGCTAGATTGTTTATGTATTCAAATTCTTAACAAGGCAGGCCGCCCAAATCTGTGGATCACAAGCCTGAAATGTTATACAGAAGTTCTTTATACGACATACCTACGCACTAAGTAAGCATTCCTGAAAAGAAAAGGGTAGTATATTTGGAAATTTCATGGGGTACATACACAGTGATTACTGCCACCACATGCATGCACAATGCATCCACAAAGGTTGGCTAAGACAGCCACGGAGTGGATTTCACAAGACTAGAGCTTTCAATCCCAGGATTTTTTGTATGGCCAAATTGGCCAATCCCGGGATCCCGGTATTAGTCATACAAAAAAAACCCGGGATTAGAAGCCCTACACAAGACGAACGACGGCGATATGGTCAGTCCAGAAAGAGCATCTTTACTTCTCCGAAACAGTTCAGTTGAAGGCGCACTAAGAAAGGATTCCTCGAAATTTATGGAGTGGAAAGTTGGATGAAAGTTTTTTTGTCTAATAATCGACTAACCTCAACTGGCGGTTGCATCGACCAGGGTTCAAGAGCCTGCGCCTGATCTTAAGATGGCGTGGCGCCACGCGTCCTCATAACTCACACGTTAACTATTGGCATTAAGCGACACGATGCGCGAATGAGCCGGAAACGTCAATTTAGCGCGCCCACGAGCCGACCCGAACTGCCCGCGCTCTGACGTCACCGGCTGGATCTGCATTCTGGACTCACCGTCTAGGCATCCTGAACCGATAGTCCCCAGTCGTGTGCAATGCGCGCCCACGTGAAAAATTTGTAGGGTACACAGAAAGAACATACCACCAAACCATAGTCACCAAAGGAACTTTTTGAGTTATAGCGGTTTGAAAGTTAAATCATCTTTAGGACTGCCATCTCCGAACTTTGGATACCAGGACCAAAAGTAGAAAACCCGGACTGCAAATAAAACCCCGTCCAGACGCTGCTCGGACGCTCTCTAAACTAGGACAAATCCGGGGAAACCCAGACGGATGGCAGCAGTAAATCGTGAACAATTACTATGGTAACCATATCTTTAAAATTGAAAACAATATGAAATGAAATGAAATAATTTATTTCTGTAAGTAGGCCTCAAGGGCTCTTTCACATGTCTGATTCTTTCTTTTGGCGCTTCGGCAAATGACATTCTGGTGAGAAGAAGCGCCGGAAGAAACTCACCAGTTTCTCTTTTAAAATAAACATTGAGCATTACAATAATTGTGAAAATGCAATTTCAATAAGTAATACAATTAATCAAATAAGTGCTTAACTAATAGCTATACATTTCAATAAACATAAAACTATTTTTTTTAGAGATGTAAAGTCAAAACAAGATAAATTAAAAAGAAATATGGAAAATAGAGAGACATACACTAAAATTAATGGAGATGTAAGGGGTCTCCGTTGTCAAAACATGTTTAGGAGGTGTAAAGGATCTCCAAACGTCAAAATACAAAATGGGAAACGAGAAATAAACTACTAAACTATCATTAAATTTACATGCTTTACAAAAAAACAAACTTACAGAAATTAAAAAAAAATCTGTGACTCGCATAATATAACTTAAAAACTAAAATTAAAACATATATATATGTAGGTATTATCTCAAGATATCCACCTGTAATAAAGCAGTAAGTTATAGTTCATTGCGAGCTCTATACACTGAGTTTAAAATCTCATTTTCAAAAAAAGGTGTCTACTTAGACATGTTCTTTCCGTGTACCCTTCATTTGAAATCTGCACAATGCGCTTCTCGGGTAACCTGTACGAGGGTCGAGGGTGAAGAAAATTTAGTGAGCGGTTTTCACTTCTTTAGCGAAGGAACCATTTTGAATCAGGAATTATTAGCCCCCACAGAGCCTTTAGGTACAGCTAGGCCTCCGGAGAATATTTAGAGAATAGCTGACTTAAAGTGTCTCAATTACGAAGAATTAGAGGTTGCACCAAAAAAGACCTTCGGAACTACTCCTATCGATGTGCCGAATTCAACGTTTTTTTTTGCCAAATGTTTTTTTCGCAACAAGCAAGTAGAGTCATTCACTCTCATCCCCAGAGAGTCAGTTACTCTGTACATAATAATGTGCTCTATACGCATGTGTTACATAATGGGCATAGCGTTAGCTATGGATATGGGTCATGTCTGGCGTGAGGATTATGTCACGGCGGCACTAATCGGCGGTGTTCTGGCGCCTCTATTATTACAAGTTCGCTTGCACTGTGTTAGTAAAGTAAGTAATGATAAATATTATATGATCAAACGAACTTCAAAGTGAAGTTCGATCATTATTATATGAGAAAGCTTCATTCGAAGATATAAAAACCAACCAAGTAGTCCTTTAACTTACTGGCAACTCTTCGCACATTTAGAGTAGGTAGTAAAAACCGTAACTCAAACAGTCTTATCCCTACTTCTTTACCTACCCTACTACCTCGGCTGTCCGCCATATCTCATTCTTTTCAGAGACATTGTATATATTACCTTCTGCAAAACTTTCTTCACGGGAGAAAGAAAGGGTGGGAGGGAAATTATATCTTCGAATGAAGCTTTCTCATATAATAATGATCGAACTTCACTTTGAAGTTCGTTTGATCATATACTTATTATATTTCGAAGCTTCATTCTTCAGATATAAAAACCAAGTAGATGTTTAGAGTTCAAAGTTTTGCTATATATAATGTAATAAATACCGAAATCCTCAACAAACAATAATATATTACTTTACGATACTCATCGTCTTCTTAATAGGTACATTGGTATTTCAAACTATTAATAATTAATAGGTAAAAAAAAAATCAGTGTTTAATTTTAACCTAATTACCAGAAAAGCAGACGGACCTCGCAAAATTTCAGTCATCAATTATCTGTTGATGGTAAAATCTGGCAAAAGTTTCTGTTGTGCTTGGCCAGCCAGCTGCTTTTTGGATAGTAACGAGCGAAACGCCCGGTTTTTTAAAAGTCTGATGTAACAGAGATATAATCTTCTACTGCTATCACTGGACAAATATTCCTATCATTTTGGAAATATGGAAAGAACCAGTTGTGTCCGACCGGCGGCAGATGTTATTATTACATCATCAATAAAAAATTTAATACCATTTGGTTTTAACATTTTTAACTTAATTAATGACAATATTTGCACTCTGTGGGCAGTAAGTACATATGGCTAACAGAAACGATAGTTTCTTTGTTAATTTTTCAAGCGAAAATTCTCTGTTAGGGCTCCATTCTGTAATATGATTCAAAACTTGGGGGCCCATGTATTGCTATATTTGGGAGTTACTGGCTTTAATTTATAAGCTCCTTTCAATAATCTTATAATTTGAGCATACTATTTCCTAATAGGAACGAAAGTGCTGACGAGTGATTATTTAATGATCGTCGTCTAGTATCCATAACACAAGCCTTATTGAGCTTACTATGGGACTAGTTCGATTTGTGTAAGATTGTGCTCTAATATTTATTTATATATATTTAATGATCCATACGATGCTCCTTTGTCAAATTTCTTAGTTAAAAATAACAGAAGCGACGGAATGGAACCCTTATAAAAAATTAGGTATACTGTCTTTACAAAATTTGTGAATTTGTGGTTGCGAGTTCTGGAATTACAGAACTGGTCAATATGGCTATCAGGATCCAAGTATATCGGATATTACTAATTTTAATATCAGTGGGAACCACGGTTGGGACGGCCAATAGGGAAAAACTAGGATTCCCGTAGCGTTGTCGTTTATAATCTTATGTAAACACTTGAGAATTAGTGTGAATGGGGAGAACGCGTAAAAGAATTTATTATACCAACTGATCGTAAATGCGTCCACAGTAAGGGCGTCAGGGTCTGGTTTCCACGAAACATATGTGACACATTTGGTAGCGGTACACAAAGCGAAAAGATCAATTTTCGGCATACTGTATTGCCATAGTCATATTCCATTCAATATCTGGATGATGCCTTCGCGATTTCCTATCTGCCTCTATTTTATTTATCTTTAGTATTGATATATGACGCAAATAGCCATATTTTGCGGTTCTCGTACCATTGACAAATGGACCCTGTTAATTGGTTTAAGTGAGGAAATTGGATTCCTTCCATCCGATTTATGTAGGTAACTGATTGCGGTGGTGTTGTCAATCCACAACTACAACGAACAATTGGATTTATCTCGAGCAACACATTTTATCCTAAAAAGATTGCGAGAAGTTATAGGTAATTAATATGAAATGCTTGTTCTTCTTCCTTCCACGCTCTATTTACACACTTTCCATTGCAAAATGCTCCCCAACCCAGTCGGGACGCATCTGTAAATATTTTTGAGTCATATTTTGCTACGAGTAAGTACTTCCAAATGAAAAGAAGTTTCATGTATATTATTAGTCGACCAAAACAAATCGGGTAAAATTTCGCGAGAAAGTTTAACTTTTTTCTCATAATCGACATGTTTTTGAATTGCGAGAAATGTATACCTTTCTAGCAACTTAGTATACAACTAGCCGTATCTGACTAGCTGTTCTATATAGTTGCGTTTCTCTGTAGGAAGGGATAGTAACATGTCTATGGAATTGTAAACAAAACCTAGATATTTGCAACATTGTTCAGGTTCTAAAGAACTTTTATTATAATTTACGACGAATCCTAGAGATTCGAGTAGACATGTTGTATTTACCACGTTTTGCTTACATTCCTTATAGTCCCTTCCAATACATAAAATATCATCAAAATATACCGTAGAGATGTAAAACCTTGTTTTCTTAAATATGTGACCACTTCTTCCATGATTTTCGTGAAAGTTCTAAGTGCTATTGGGATACCACAGAAGCGAACAAAATTCATAGGTGATCCCGTTATATTCGAATCTTAGGTAGCTACGATGAACAGCAGTGATAAGTACAAGTAGGTACGCCTCCTTTAGATCAATGGTGGCCATAAACCCATTTTTAGGGATTAATTTTGACGCTGAAGACGTCACGACGTTCTGAAGACTTCCATTTTAAAATGGGATTTTGTTATATACAAATTTATTAAATTGTTTGAGGTTAAGAATGAATCAATGTATAGCCACCATTTGAACTAGGAGTGAGAAATATCTTAGAAAGAAACTGATCCTCGCTCTATTGGCACTCTGTTATAGCACCTAATTAATTAAATTCTATATAGTCGCAGTTTCTCCTGACCTGAGAAAGTATTAGTAGGTTTAACTAATTGTGTAACCTGTCCTGTAAACGGAATTCGGAAGTAATTTTGTATCGAATTCAATATGGTACCATTATTAGTAATGCTTTAAGACGGCCGGCGTGTACCTGCGTTACCGACGCGCCGGCGCTCGTGGCTTGTAAGCCGCCTTGGGCTGCGTGTGCGTGGAGGCGCCGCCGTCTCCGGCGTGCTCCTCGGCAGCCCCCTTCGGTTCACCGGCTGATAGAAGCGAGAGGGCCTCGTCCAGTGTCCCTGGTACTGATATCGAGATGGCCCTGGCGTTTAGACGTGTTTGGCACGGCTGCGGTAGCGACTGTTTTCTCAATCTGCAACCCTTGTTTTTCGAAGACTTTTGATGCCTTAATCTTGTCGGACAGTTTACGTCCCTGTCAACGTCTTGTATTAAATTCAAAAACGTCAAGTCCTGGGGTAATTAGTTTATTTCTAGGCTGTGATTCGGAATAATGCAAGTTGGCAAAAATCTTACATCCATCGGATAAGTCTTTTATTGCCCGTACCTTACTTTGTTTGTCCTCCGACGTCAAAAGTAGGGTCAATGCCCTATTTAAAGCAGATATTCATATGCCTAACTGCTGATGCGTTGCCTCAGTTCTCTTGACCTCTGGCGATGTCGGTAACTGCGGCAGCAATCTCGGCATTTAAGGACGGAGCTCGTAATAACTTACAATTTTCGGTTATTGTATATACTCTTTTAAGAGTTCATATTTAATTTATGTATCGAGCCCTTTGCGTAACATCAGTAAATATCGCTGCGCTAAGTTGGGGTGGACTTTTTCACCATATTGTGATACATCATCCGTGGCCGCTCCCAGCGCGGTCAATAACTCCGCGTCTATTGCTGGAGCCGTTTCGGCCTCCGTTGGAGGGATATGTTCCTCAATTGGAGCTGGAACTGGCATTTCTGCTTCGTCCTTTGCCTAATTTTCTATCCTCTTGACCTAGTTATTAGGTTCTTCGTGGTCTATAGAGTAAAAATAGAATATTTTTAATTTGAGGGTAGATTTGAAAAAAAAAATCACTTAAGCGCTCTAGTAGCTGTTTTTATTGCAAATGAATATCGCAATCTACACCAACATGGAGGCGATGATTGGCATTGAATTCCATTGTATGAATTGCTATCGTGTTGACTCACGGTCAACCCCCAAGCTTGATATACCTTCGTGACGACTCTCGGTCGCCCCCCAGGTTTATGTACGGGCTCGCGGCCCAATTGCTATCGTGTTGACTCACGGTCAACCCCCAAGCGTGATATACCTTCGTGACGACTCTCGGTCGCCCCCCAGGTTTATAGTATAATATATGATCAAACGAACTTCAAAGTGAAGTTCGATCATTATTATATGAGAAAGCTTCATTCGAAGATATAAAAACCAAGTAGTCCTTTAACTTACTGGCAACTCTTCGCACATTTAGAGTAGGTAGTAAAAACCGTAACTCAAACAGTCTTATCCCTACTTCTTTACCTACCCTACTACCTCGGCTGTCCGCCATATCTCATTCTTTTCAGAGACATTGTATATATTACCTTCTGCAAAACTTTCTTCACGGGAGAAAGAAAGGGTGGGAGGGAAATTATATCTTCGAATGAAGCTTTCTCATATAATAATGATCGAACTTCACTTTGAAGTTCGTTTGATCATATATTATATTTCGAAGCTTCATTCTTCAGATATAAAAACCAAGTAGATGTTTAGAGTTCAAAGTTTTGCTATATATAATGTAATAAATACCGAAATCCTCAACAAACAATAATATATTACTTTACGATACTCATCGTCTTCTTAATAGGTACATTGGTATTTCAAACTATTAATAATTAATAGGTAAAAAAAAAAAAATCAGTGTATTTTAACCTAATTACCAGAAAAGCAGACGGACCTCGCAAAATTTCAGTCATCAATTATCTGTTGATGGTAAAATCTGGCAAAAGTTTCTGTTGTGCTTGGCCAGCCAGCTGCTTTTTGGATAGTAACGAGCGAAACGCCCGGTTTTTTAAAAGTCTGATGTAACAGAGATATAATCTTCTACTGCTATCACTGGACAAATATTCCTATCATTTTGGAAATATGGAAAGAACCAGTTGTGCCCGACCGGCGGCAGATGTTATTATTACATCATCAATAAAAAATTTAATACCATTGGGTTTTAACATTTTTAACTTAATTAATGACAATATTTGCACTCTGTGGGCAGTACATATGGCTAACAGAAACGATAGTTTCTTTGTTAATTTTTCAAGCGAAAATTCTCTGTTAGGGCTCCATTCTGTAATATGATTCAAAACTTGGGGGCCCATGTATTGCTATATTTGGGAGTTACTGGATTTAATTTATAAACTCCTTTCAATAATCTTTTAATCTTATAATTTGAGCATACTATTTCCTAATAGGAACGAAAGTGCTGACGAGTGATTATTTAATGATCGTCGTCTAGTATCCATAACACAAGCCTTATTGAGCTTACTATGGGACTAGTTCGATTTGTGTAAGATTGTGCTCTAATATTTATTTATATATATTTAATGATCCATACGATGCTCCTTTGTCAAATTTCTTAGTTAAAAATAACAGAAGCGACGGAATGGAACCCTTATAAAAAATTAGGTTACTGTCTTTACAAAATTTGTGAATTTGTGGTTGCGAGTTCTGGAATTACAGAACTGGTCAATATGGCTATCAGGATCCAAGTATATCGGATATTACTAATTTTAATATCAGTGGGAACCACGGTTGGGACGGCCAATAGGGAAAAACTAGGATTCCCGTAGCGTTGTCGTTTATAATCTTATGTAAACACTTGAGAATTAGTGTGAATGGGGAGAACGCGTAAAAGAATTTATTATACCAACTGATCGTAAATGCGTCCACAGTAAGGGCGTCAGGGTCTGGTTTCCACGAAACATATGTGAAACATTTGGTAGAGGTACACAAAGCGAAAAGATCAATTTTCGGCATACTGTATTGCCATAGTCATATTCCATTCAATATCTGGATGATGCCTTCGCGATTTCCTATCTGCCTCTATTTTATCTTTAGTATTGATATATGACGCAAATAGCCATATTTTGCGGTTCTCGTACCATTGACAAATGGACCCTGTTAATAGGTTTAAGTGAGGAAATTGGATTCCTCCCATCCGATTTATGTAGGTAACTGATTGCGGTGGTGTTGTCAATCCACAACTACAACGAACAGTTGGATTTATCTCGAGCAACACATTTTATCCTAAAAAGATTGCGAGAAGTTATAGGTAATTAATATGAAATGCTTGTTCTTCTTCCTTCCACGCTCTATTTACACACTTTCCATTGCAAAATGCTCCCCAACCCGGTCGGGACGCATCTGTAAATATTTTTGAGTCATATTTTGCTACGAGTAAGTACTTCCAAATGAAAAGAAGTTTCATGTATATTATTAGTCAACCAAAACAAATCGGGTAAAATTTCGCGAGAAAGTTTAACTTTTTTCTCATAATCGACATGTTCTTGAATTGCGAGAAATGTACTTAGTATACAACTAGCCGTATCTGACTAGCTGTTCTATATAGTTGCGTTTCTCTGTAGGAAGGGATAGTAACATGTCTATGGAATTGTAAACAAAACCTAGATATTTGCAACATTGTTCAGGTTCTAAAGAACTTTTATTATAATTTACGACGAATCCTAGAGATTCGAGTAGACATGTTGTATTTACCATGTTTTGCTTACATTCCTTATAGTCCCTTCCAATACATAAAATATCATCAAAATATACCGTAGAGATCTAAAACCTTGTTTTCTTAAATATGTGACCACTTCTTTCATGATTTTCGTGAAAGTTCTAAGTGCTATTGGGATACCGCAGAAGCGAACAAAATTCATAGGTGATCCCGTTATATTCGAATCTCAGGTAGCTACGATGAACAGCAGTGATAAGTACAAGTAGGTACGCCTCCTTTAGATCAATGGTGGCCATAAACCCATTTTTAGGGATTAATTTTGACGCTGAAGACGTCACGACGTTCTGAAGACTTCCATTTTAAAATGGGATTTTGTTATATACAAATTTATTAAATTGTTTGAGGTTAAGAATGAATCAATGTATAGCCACCATTTGAACTAGGAGTGAGAAATATCTTAGAAAGAAACTGATCCTCGCTCTATTGGCACTGTTATAGCACCTAATTAATTAAATTCTATATAGTCACAGTTTCTCCTGACCTGAGAAAGTATTAGTAGGTTTAACTAATTGTGTAACCTGTCCTGTAAACGGAATTCGGAAGTAATTTTGTATCGAATTCAATATGGTACCATTATTAGTAATGCTTTAAGACGGCCGGCGTGTACCTGCGTTACCGACGCGCCGGCGCTCGTGGCTTGTAAGCCGCCTTGGGCTGCGTGTGCGTGGAGGCGCCGCCGTCTCCGGCGTGCTCCTCGGCAGCCCCCTTCGGTTCACCGGCTGATAGAAGCGAGAGGGCCTCGTCCAGTGTCCCTGGTACTGA
The DNA here is from genome assembly GCA_947034925.1 of Eudemis profundana. NCBI lineage: Eukaryota > Metazoa > Arthropoda > Insecta > Lepidoptera > Tortricidae > Eudemis > Eudemis profundana. Next base: position 17,234,427 of record OX344805.1, on the reverse strand, counting down.
TATCGAGATGGCCCTGGCGTTTAGACGTGTTTGGCACGGCTGCGGTAGCGACTGTTTTCTCAATCTGCAACCCTTGTTTTTCGAAGACTTTTGATGCCTTAATCTTGTCGGACAGTTTACGTCCCTGTCAACGTCTTGTATTAAATTCAAAAACGTCAAGTCCTGGGGTAATTAGTTTATTTCTAGGCTGTGATTCGGAATAATGCAAGTTGGCAAAAATCTTACATCCATCGGATAAGTCTTTTATTGCCCGTACCTTACTTTGTTTGTCCTCCGACGTCAAAAGTAGGGTCAATGCCCTATTTAAAGCAGATATTCATATGCCTAACTGCTGATGCGTTGCCTCAGTTCTCTTGACCTCTGGCGATGTCGGTAACTGCGGCAGCAATCTCGGCATTTAAGGACGGAGCTCGTAATAACTTACAATTTTCGGTTATTGTATATACTCTTTTAAGAGTTCATATTTAATTTATGTATCGAGCCCTTTGCGTAACATCAGTAAATATCGCTGCGCTAAGTTGGGGTGGACTTTTTCACCATATTGTGATACATCATCCGTGGCCGCTCCCAGCGCGGTCAATAACTCCGCGTCTATTGCTGGAGCCGTTTCGGCCTCCGTTGGAGGGATATGTTCCTCAATTGGAGCTGGAACTGGCATTTCTGCTTCGTCCTTTGCCTAATTTTCTATCCTCTTGACCTAGTTATTAGGTTCTTCGTGGTCTATAGAGTAAAAATAGAATATTTTTAATTTGAGGGTAGATTTGAAAAAAAAAATCACTTAAGCGCTCTAGTAGCTGTTTTTATTGCAAATGAATATCGCAATCTACACCAACATGGAGGCGATGATTGGCATTGAATTCCATTGTATGAATTGCTATCGTGTTGACTCACGGTCAACCCCCAAGCTTGATATACCTTCGTGACGACTCTCGGTCGCCCCCCAGGTTTATGTACGGGCTCGCGGCCCAATTGCTATCGTGTTGACTCACGGTCAACCCCCAAGCGTGATATACCTTCGTGACGACTCTCGGTCGCCCCCCAGGTTTATAGTATAATATATGATCAAACGAACTTCAAAGTGAAGTTCGATCATTATTATATGAGAAAGCTTCATTCGAAGATATAAAAACCAAGTAGTCCTTTAACTTACTGGCAACTCTTCGCACATTTAGAGTAGGTAGTAAAAACCGTAACTCAAACAGTCTTATCCCTACTTCTTTACCTACCCTACTACCTCGGCTGTCCGCCATATCTCATTCTTTTCAGAGACATTGTATATATTACCTTCTGCAAAACTTTCTTCACGGGAGAAAGAAAGGGTGGGAGGGAAATTATATCTTCGAATGAAGCTTTCTCATATAATAATGATCGAACTTCACTTTGAAGTTCGTTTGATCATATATTATATTTCGAAGCTTCATTCTTCAGATATAAAAACCAAGTAGATGTTTAGAGTTCAAAGTTTTGCTATATATAATGTAATAAATACCGAAATCCTCAACAAACAATAATATATTACTTTACGATACTCATCGTCTTCTTAATAGGTACATTGGTATTTCAAACTATTAATAATTAATAGGTAAAAAAAAAAAAATCAGTGTATTTTAACCTAATTACCAGAAAAGCAGACGGACCTCGCAAAATTTCAGTCATCAATTATCTGTTGATGGTAAAATCTGGCAAAAGTTTCTGTTGTGCTTGGCCAGCCAGCTGCTTTTTGGATAGTAACGAGCGAAACGCCCGGTTTTTTAAAAGTCTGATGTAACAGAGATATAATCTTCTACTGCTATCACTGGACAAATATTCCTATCATTTTGGAAATATGGAAAGAACCAGTTGTGCCCGACCGGCGGCAGATGTTATTATTACATCATCAATAAAAAATTTAATACCATTGGGTTTTAACATTTTTAACTTAATTAATGACAATATTTGCACTCTGTGGGCAGTACATATGGCTAACAGAAACGATAGTTTCTTTGTTAATTTTTCAAGCGAAAATTCTCTGTTAGGGCTCCATTCTGTAATATGATTCAAAACTTGGGGGCCCATGTATTGCTATATTTGGGAGTTACTGGATTTAATTTATAAACTCCTTTCAATAATCTTTTAATCTTATAATTTGAGCATACTATTTCCTAATAGGAACGAAAGTGCTGACGAGTGATTATTTAATGATCGTCGTCTAGTATCCATAACACAAGCCTTATTGAGCTTACTATGGGACTAGTTCGATTTGTGTAAGATTGTGCTCTAATATTTATTTATATATATTTAATGATCCATACGATGCTCCTTTGTCAAATTTCTTAGTTAAAAATAACAGAAGCGACGGAATGGAACCCTTATAAAAAATTAGGTTACTGTCTTTACAAAATTTGTGAATTTGTGGTTGCGAGTTCTGGAATTACAGAACTGGTCAATATGGCTATCAGGATCCAAGTATATCGGATATTACTAATTTTAATATCAGTGGGAACCACGGTTGGGACGGCCAATAGGGAAAAACTAGGATTCCCGTAGCGTTGTCGTTTATAATCTTATGTAAACACTTGAGAATTAGTGTGAATGGGGAGAACGCGTAAAAGAATTTATTATACCAACTGATCGTAAATGCGTCCACAGTAAGGGCGTCAGGGTCTGGTTTCCACGAAACATATGTGAAACATTTGGTAGAGGTACACAAAGCGAAAAGATCAATTTTCGGCATACTGTATTGCCATAGTCATATTCCATTCAATATCTGGATGATGCCTTCGCGATTTCCTATCTGCCTCTATTTTATCTTTAGTATTGATATATGACGCAAATAGCCATATTTTGCGGTTCTCGTACCATTGACAAATGGACCCTGTTAATAGGTTTAAGTGAGGAAATTGGATTCCTCCCATCCGATTTATGTAGGTAACTGATTGCGGTGGTGTTGTCAATCCACAACTACAACGAACAGTTGGATTTATCTCGAGCAACACATTTTATCCTAAAAAGATTGCGAGAAGTTATAGGTAATTAATATGAAATGCTTGTTCTTCTTCCTTCCACGCTCTATTTACACACTTTCCATTGCAAAATGCTCCCCAACCCGGTCGGGACGCATCTGTAAATATTTTTGAGTCATATTTTGCTACGAGTAAGTACTTCCAAATGAAAAGAAGTTTCATGTATATTATTAGTCAACCAAAACAAATCGGGTAAAATTTCGCGAGAAAGTTTAACTTTTTTCTCATAATCGACATGTTCTTGAATTGCGAGAAATGTACTTAGTATACAACTAGCCGTATCTGACTAGCTGTTCTATATAGTTGCGTTTCTCTGTAGGAAGGGATAGTAACATGTCTATGGAATTGTAAACAAAACCTAGATATTTGCAACATTGTTCAGGTTCTAAAGAACTTTTATTATAATTTACGACGAATCCTAGAGATTCGAGTAGACATGTTGTATTTACCATGTTTTGCTTACATTCCTTATAGTCCCTTCCAATACATAAAATATCATCAAAATATACCGTAGAGATCTAAAACCTTGTTTTCTTAAATATGTGACCACTTCTTTCATGATTTTCGTGAAAGTTCTAAGTGCTATTGGGATACCGCAGAAGCGAACAAAATTCATAGGTGATCCCGTTATATTCGAATCTCAGGTAGCTACGATGAACAGCAGTGATAAGTACAAGTAGGTACGCCTCCTTTAGATCAATGGTGGCCATAAACCCATTTTTAGGGATTAATTTTGACGCTGAAGACGTCACGACGTTCTGAAGACTTCCATTTTAAAATGGGATTTTGTTATATACAAATTTATTAAATTGTTTGAGGTTAAGAATGAATCAATGTATAGCCACCATTTGAACTAGGAGTGAGAAATATCTTAGAAAGAAACTGATCCTCGCTCTATTGGCACTGTTATAGCACCTAATTAATTAAATTCTATATAGTCACAGTTTCTCCTGACCTGAGAAAGTATTAGTAGGTTTAACTAATTGTGTAACCTGTCCTGTAAACGGAATTCGGAAGTAATTTTGTATCGAATTCAATATGGTACCATTATTAGTAATGCTTTAAGACGGCCGGCGTGTACCTGCGTTACCGACGCGCCGGCGCTCGTGGCTTGTAAGCCGCCTTGGGCTGCGGCCTGCGTGTGCGTGGAGGCGCCGCCGTCTCCGGCGTGCTCCTCGGCAGCCCCCTTTGGTTCACCGGCTGATAGAAGCGAGAGGGCCTCGTCCAGTGTCCCTGGTACTGATATCGAGATGGCCCTGGCGTTTAGACGTGTTTGGCACGGCTGCGGTAGCGACTGTTTTCTCAATCTGCAACCCTTGTTTTTCGAAGACTTTTGATGCCTTAATCTTGTCGGACAGTTTACGTCCCTGTCAACGTCTTGTATTAAATTCAAAAACGTCAAGTCCTGGGGTAATTAGTTTATTTCTAGGCTGTGATTCGGAATAATGCAAGTTGGCAAAAATCTTACATCCATCGGATAAGTCTTTTATTGCCCGTACCTTACTTTGTTTGTCCTCCGACGTCAAAAGTAGGGTCAATGCCCTATTTAAAGCAGATATTCATATGCCTAACTGCTGATGCGTTGCCTCAGTTCTCTTGACCTCTGGCGATGTCGGTAACTGCGGCAGCAATCTCGGCATTTAAGAACGGAGCTCGTAATAACTTACAATTTTCGGTTATTGTATATACTCTTTTAAGAGTTCATATTTAATTTATGTATCGAGCCCTTTGCGTAACATCAGTAAATATCGCTGCGCTAAGTTGGGGTGGACTTTTTCACCATATTGTGATACATCATCCGTGGCCGCTCCCAGCGCGGTCAATAACTCCGCGTCTATTGCTGGAGCCGTTTCGGCCTCCGTTGGAGGGATATGTTCCTCAATTGGAGCTGGAACTGGCATTTCTGCTTCGTCCTTTGCCTAATTTTCTATCCTCTTGACCTAGTTATTAGGTTCTTCGTGGTCTATAGAGTAAAAATAGAATATTTTTAATTTGAGGGTAGATTTGAAAAAAAAAATCACTTAAGCGCTCTAGTAGCTGTTTTTATTGCAAATGAATATCGCAATCTACACCAACATGGAGGCGATGATTGGCATTGAATTCCATTGTATGAATTGCTATCGTGTTGACTCACGGTCAACCCCCAAGCTTGATATACCTTCGTGACGACTCTCGGTCGCCCCCCAGGTTTATGTACGGGCTCGCGGCCCAATTGCTATCGTGTTGACTCACGGTCAACCCCCAAGCGTGATATACCTTCGTGACGACTCTCGGTCGCCCCCCAGGTTTATAGTATAATATATGATCAAACGAACTTCAAAGTGAAGTTCGATCATTATTATATGAGAAAGCTTCATTCGAAGATATAAAAACCAAGTAGTCCTTTAACTTACTGGCAACTCTTCGCACATTTAGAGTAGGTAGTAAAAACCGTAACTCAAACAGTCTTATCCCTACTTCTTTACCTACCCTACTACCTCGGCTGTCCGCCATATCTCATTCTTTTCAGAGACATTGTATATATTACCTTCTGCAAAACTTTCTTCACGGGAGAAAGAAAGGGTGGGAGGGAAATTATATCTTCGAATGAAGCTTTCTCATATAATAATGATCGAACTTCACTTTGAAGTTCGTTTGATCATATATTATATTTCGAAGCTTCATTCTTCAGATATAAAAACCAAGTAGATGTTTAGAGTTCAAAGTTTTGCTATATATAATGTAATAAATACCGAAATCCTCAACAAACAATAATATATTACTTTACGATACTCATCGTCTTCTTAATAGGTACATTGGTATTTCAAACTATTAATAATTAATAGGTAAAAAAAAAAAATCAGTGTATTTTAACCTAATTACCAGAAAAGCAGACGGACCTCGCAAAATTTCAGTCATCAATTATCTGTTGATGGTAAAATCTGGCAAAAGTTTCTGTTGTGCTTGGCCAGCCAGCTGCTTTTTGGATAGTAACGAGCGAAACGCCCGGTTTTTTAAAAGTCTGATGTAACAGAGATATAATCTTCTACTGCTATCACTGGACAAATATTCCTATCATTTTGGAAATATGGAAAGAACCAGTTGTGCCCGACCGGCGGCAGATGTTATTATTACATCATCAATAAAAAATTTAATACCATTGGGTTTTAACATTTTTAACTTAATTAATGACAATATTTGCACTCTGTGGGCAGTACATATGGCTAACAGAAACGATAGTTTCTTTGTTAATTTTTCAAGCGAAAATTCTCTGTTAGGGCTCCATTCTGTAATATGATTCAAAACTTGGGGGCCCATGTATTGCTATATTTGGGAGTTACTGGATTTAATTTATAAACTCCTTTCAATAATCTTTTAATCTTATAATTTGAGCATACTATTTCCTAATAGGAACGAAAGTGCTGACGAGTGATTATTTAATGATCGTCGTCTAGTATCCATAACACAAGCCTTATTGAGCTTACTATGGGACTAGTTCGATTTGTGTAAGATTGTGCTCTAATATTTATTTATATATATTTAATGATCCATACGATGCTCCTTTGTCAAATTTCTTAGTTAAAAATAACAGAAGCGACGGAATGGAACCCTTATAAAAAATTAGGTTACTGTCTTTACAAAATTTGTGAATTTGTGGTTGCGAGTTCTGGAATTACAGAACTGGTCAATATGGCTATCAGGATCCAAGTATATCGGATATTACTAATTTTAATATCAGTGGGAACCACGGTTGGGACGGCCAATAGGGAAAAACTAGGATTCCCGTAGCGTTGTCGTTTATAATCTTATGTAAACACTTGAGAATTAGTGTGAATGGGGAGAACGCGTAAAAGAATTTATTATACCAACTGATCGTAAATGCGTCCACAGTAAGGGCGTCAGGGTCTGGTTTCCACGAAACATATGTGAAACATTTGGTAGAGGTACACAAAGCGAAAAGATCAATTTTCGGCATACTGTATTGCCATAGTCATATTCCATTCAATATCTGGATGATGCCTTCGCGATTTCCTATCTGCCTCTATTTTATCTTTAGTATTGATATATGACGCAAATAGCCATATTTTGCGGTTCTCGTACCATTGACAAATGGACCCTGTTAATAGGTTTAAGTGAGGAAATTGGATTCCTCCCATCCGATTTATGTAGGTAACTGATTGCGGTGGTGTTGTCAATCCACAACTACAACGAACAGTTGGATTTATCTCGAGCAACACATTTTATCCTAAAAAGATTGCGAGAAGTTATAGGTAATTAATATGAAATGCTTGTTCTTCTTCCTTCCACGCTCTATTTACACACTTTCCATTGCAAAATGCTCCCCAACCCGGTCGGGACGCATCTGTAAATATTTTTGAGTCATATTTTGCTACGAGTAAGTACTTCCAAATGAAAAGAAGTTTCATGTATATTATTAGTCAACCAAAACAAATCGGGTAAAATTTCGCGAGAAAGTTTAACTTTTTTCTCATAATCGACATGTTCTTGAATTGCGAGAAATGTACTTAGTATACAACTAGCCGTATCTGACTAGCTGTTCTATATAGTTGCGTTTCTCTGTAGGAAGGGATAGTAACATGTCTATGGAATTGTAAACAAAACCTAGATATTTGCAACATTGTTCAGGTTCTAAAGAACTTTTATTATAATTTACGACGAATCCTAGAGATTCGAGTAGACATGTTGTATTTACCATGTTTTGCTTACATTCCTTATAGTCCCTTCCAATACATAAAATATCATCAAAATATACCGTAGAGATCTAAAACCTTGTTTTCTTAAATATGTGACCACTTCTTTCATGATTTTCGTGAAAGTTCTAAGTGCTATTGGGATACCGCAGAAGCGAACAAAATTCATAGGTGATCCCGTTATATTCGAATCTCAGGTAGCTACGATGAACAGCAGTGATAAGTACAAGTAGGTACGCCTCCTTTAGATCAATGGTGGCCATAAACCCATTTTTAGGGATTAATTTTGACGCTGAAGACGTCACGACGTTCTGAAGACTTCCATTTTGAAATGGGATTTTGTTATATACAAATTTATTAAATTGTTTGAGGTTAAGAATGAATCAATGTATAGCCACCATTTGAACTAGGAGTGAGAAATATCTTAGAAAGAAACTGATCCTCGCTCTATTGGCACTGTTATAGCACCTAATTAATTAAATTCTATATAGTCACAGTTTCTCCTGACCTGAGAAAGTATTAGTAGGTTTAACTAATTGTGTAACCTGTCCTGTAAACGGAATTCGGAAGTAATTTTGTATCGAATTCAATATGGTACCATTATTAGTAATGCTTTAAGACGGCCGGCGTGTACCTGCGTTACCGACGCGCCGGCGCTCGTGGCTTGTAAGCCGCCTTGGGCTGCGGCCTGCGTGTGCGTGGAGGCGCCGCCGTCTCCGGCGTGCTCCTCGGCAGCCCCCTTTGGTTCACCGGCTGATAGAAGCGAGAGGGCCTCGTCCAGTGTCCCTGGTACTGATATCGAGATGGCCCTGGCGTTTAGACGTGTTTGGCACGGCTGCGGTAGCGACTGTTTTCTCAATCTGCAACCCTTGTTTTTCGAAGACTTTTGATGCCTTAATCTTGTCGGACAGTTTACGTCCCTGTCAACGTCTTGTATTAAATTCAAAAACGTCAAGTCCTGGGGTAATTAGTTTATTTCTAGGCTGTGATTCGGAATAATGCAAGTTGGCAAAAATCTTACATCCATCGGATAAGTCTTTTATTGCCCGTACCTTACTTTGTTTGTCCTCCGACGTCAAAAGTAGGGTCAATGCCCTATTTAAAGCAGATATTCATATGCCTAACTGCTGATGCGTTGCCTCAGTTCTCTTGACCTCTGGCGATGTCGGTAACTGCGGCAGCAATCTCGGCATTTAAGGACGGAGCTCGTAATAACTTACAATTTTCGGTTATTGTATATACTCTTTTAAGAGTTCATATTTAATTTATGTATCGAGCCCTTTGCGTAACATCAGTAAATATCGCTGCGCTAAGTTGGGGTGGACTTTTTCACCATATTGTGATACATCATCCGTGGCCGCTCCCAGCGCGGTCAATAACTCCGCGTCTATTGCTGGAGCCGTTTCGGCCTCCGTTGGAGGGATATGTTCCTCAATTGGAGCTGGAACTGGCATTTCTGCTTCGTCCTTTGCCTAATTTTCTATCCTCTTGACCTAGTTATTAGGTTCTTCGTGGTCTATAGAGTAAAAATAGAATATTTTTAATTTGAGGGTAGATTTGAAAAAAAAAATCACTTAAGCGCTCTAGTAGCTGTTTTTATTGCAAATGAATATCGCAATCTACACCAACATGGAGGCGATGATTGGCATTGAATTCCATTGTATGAATTGCTATCGTGTTGACTCACGGTCAACCCCCAAGCTTGATATACCTTCGTGACGACTCTCGGTCGCCCCCCAGGTTTATGTACGGGCTCGCGGCCCAATTGCTATCGTGTTGACTCACGGTCAACCCCCAAGCGTGATATACCTTCGTGACGACTCTCGGTCGCCCCCCAGGTTTATAGTATAATCATGTACGGGCTCGCGGCCCAATTGCTATCGTGTTGACTCACGGTCAACCCCCAAGCGTGATATACCTTCGTGACGACTCTCGGCCGCCCCCCAGGTTTATAGTATAACCACGTATGGGCTCCCGGCCCATGTGGTCTAAAATGCAGTTATTGCAGATACTTACATGATAAGTAATTGTATAAAATAATTACCGTTTATAGTATAACCACATACGGGATCCCGGCCCATGTGGTCTTAAATGCAGTTATTTCAGATACATGATACGTACGTAATTACATAAAATAATTACCGCTACCTGACTTGTTTTCAGAATAAGACGTGTCTGATAGTACTCGTATAATTCGGCGACTTAATGTTCTTTCTTGTAATTTCCGCTTTTTTGCGGAGTAGTACTCCATATTTTTCTCGGCACTGCGTTCAGGCATGATTCTAACTCCGGTTCGATGAAATGACCTGTGCGTTCGTTGCCTCGCTAAATTAAAGAATGAGATATGGCGGACAGCCGAGGTAGTAGGGTAGGTAAAGAAGTAGGGATAAGACTGTTTGAGTTACGGTTTTTACTACCTACTCTAAATGTGCGAAGAGTTGCCAGTAAGTTAAAGGACTACTTGGTTTTTATATCTGAAGAATGAAGCTTCGAAATATAATCATGTACGGGCTCGCGGCCCAATTGCTATCGTGTTGACTCACGGTCAACCCCCAAGCGTGATATACCTTCGTGACGACTCTCGGCCGCCCCCCAGGTTTATAGTATAACCACGTATGGGCTCCCGGCCCATGTGGTCTAAAATGCAGTTATTGCAGATACTTACATGATAAGTAATTGTATAAAATAATTACCGTTTATAGTATAACCACATACGGGATCCCGGCCCATGTGGTCTTAAATGCAGTTATTTCAGATACATGATACGTACGTAATTACATAAAATAATTACCGCTAACTGACTTGTTTTCAGAATAAGACGTGAAAAGAATCAGACGTGTCTGATAGTACTCGTATAATTCGGCGACTTAATGTTCTTTCTTGTAATTTCCGCTTTTTTGCGGAGTAGTACTCCATCTTTTTCTCGGCACTGCGTTCAGGCATGGTTCTAACTCCGTTTCGATGAAATGACCTGTGCGTTCGTTGCCTCGCTAAATTAAAGAATGAGATATGGCGGACAGCCGAGGTAGTAGGGTAGGTAAAGAAGTAGGGATAAGACTGTTTGAGTTACGGTTTTTACTACCTACTCTAAATGTGCGAAGAGTTGCCAGTAAGTTAAAGGACTACTTGGTTGGTTTTTATATCTGAAGAATGAAGCTTCGAAATATAATACAATCTATCTATTACGCAATCATCCGATCCGAAAATCATGACAGTACGCAATGTTTGGGAATACCTACAAAGCGTCTCCTGCTAAAAAAATCCTAGCTAAGACCGTGTACCATCTAGAATTGAGTGACAAAGAACTGAAATACTACGAGTGTTAAAAATCGTCAACGCAAGCTTATAAAAAGCTTCGTAAAGGCAGAGGCACTATGAAAATCCATTATATGATTTATATGCCAACTGTAGTATAATAGGCTTACTTTTTCTAAAAGAGTAGGTAGTATGATAAAAACTGTTCAACTGTCTTAAATAAATTTTGCGTCGTATAATGTGAAAAAGTGCTAAAACTCACCTGTCACCGGTGAAGCTGGCCGACTGGTCGACGATCTCGAACCGGGAGTCCTTGTAGCCCCAGCCCCACCATTTCAGCAGCTCTTGTCTGGAACGCAATCGATTTGGTTTACATCAGTGTTTTCTCCTTTTTCATTTCTCAATCCTCTTTATATGTAAAATATTTCGTGACCCTCTACAGTTCTGAACCTAAAATGATTACGTTACAAATATTCAGCCAGACTATTTTGTATTTTTTTGTCCTTTTCGCCTGAGGCTTCGTGACCCCGCGTCTCCCTTCTAGACTATTCTAGAGGCTCTGCAACCCCCTAGGGGGCCGTGACTATTGAAAAACGCCTTGACAAATTGTCTTTACATTTTGACAAATTGTCTTACAAGATCTTAGTTGCAACGTCAGAACTCATCAAATAAATATTTTCCCTTACGGCCTTATCAGTTCAGAACAAAGACAACAATAATGACTTAATCCTTATCTAAAAGATCACACTAGTTGTGTTATTCGCTATAACAGTATTGCCACGCGCTGAAAGATTTTATACTTTTTCAGTTATTTTGTAATAAAGGATATAAAGCGTTACGTTATTGTGAAGGAAAATAACTGTGGATTCTCCTACATGCATTGTTTTGTCATTGTTTCTGAAAGATGTTGAAAGTTATCACTACATGTACCTACATGTACTTATGGTACCTACCCCAAGTGCGCGTATGCACCGCATCCGATCCGATAATCATGGCATTATAATGAAGATGGCCCATTGGGCAGCACTACTACAATAGGTGTATAACTTAATTTAAAGCAGGGGTACGGTGAAGTGCAGGGTGAGGGGAACAGTGGCTAGCTAAGCTTTGACGCACTTCACATATACCTTGGGCTCGGTCTCCATTAAGTTAATAGGTACGCCTATACTTGGCCTATACCAGCAGGTTTTACAGCGATTCAGCCGCGCGATTCGTTCTTTGTCGGAACGGAGTGCGGGCGCGTACGACACCCGATTTGGTCCGAGATTTGTTTGTTCTTGTTTTCGGATTGGGTAAGGGTCCGTGCGCACACTCTACTTTTACTCCATTGTTCACTTATTGCTAGTGATCAACTGATTATGTTTACAAAAACAACATAACTGACTAAGCTAGTTGGTATCTACTGTCATTAAAAATGTTTCTCTATAAGTATTAAATTAACCGGTCTAGTCAGTTATGTTTGTAAACATCCCTTCAACTGTAATGACCCTCCACGAAACAAGGCTCTTTCTTGGCTGCCCTCTGCTTGGTACCACAAGTACTCTCCATGGTAATTGGTGACGGACTACCGTTTAAGCTCTCTTAGATTCAAAAACATTATTACGCCAAGTTTTCTTAGAATATAACAAGAGTTTTCGTGACCGTGACTCTTGACAAAACACCCTCTATATTTATAATCAGTGCTGACAGCAGAGTGCATTTCGTCGCAGAATGTTTTGAAAGGATTACGACAGGTCATTGTTCGCGTTTTTTGCATTCATGCACATCTTGATCATTAAGAGGTCATGACTGCAATTGTCAGTCAATAAGCAAGATCTTTTGTTAAATAAATTAACATAGATGTATCGGGATTCGGGGGTCACATAAGGTTAAAATGCAGACTAGGTATGTGTACCTATTTGTATCAATGTATTTAGCCCATAGCAGATATTTAGTAATTAAGGTGATTCGAGTCGGTCGGTTTTCATACAAACCAAAAGAAGGTCATAGTTTGCTTCTACGGCATCAATTATGTTTGAAATGTGTTTTATTTTGTAGCTTGATACATTTTATTTGCACGAAATGATATGAGAATTCTCCAAAAGTGAAAAAAAAACTTTTAATTTCAAATGATGCTAATAGATGGCGCTGACCTTAAAGTCCCCATAGCAGGGTAATTCCGATTTTTTGACACTTCTCATGCCATTTCACGCGGGCAAAATGTATCAAGCTATAAAATAAGGGCATTTTTATTTTAAAATCTACGGTGAGGCGAAACTTAAGCTATGTTCAAATACCGTCTAACCTGTCAGTCCGTGACGAAATGTATGGAGATTGACACTAATCGTCAGTTCTGTGACGATCTGTTAACTGTCAGTTAAGAACGCACTTTAAATAAAAAAGCCCATAAAACATATTTTAGACATAATTGATGCCGCTCGTGTCCAAAATACCGCATTCCCGAAATACCACGTTTTTCAAAAAAACAGATTTTCGATTTATGAGATTCCTGTCTTACTACATTCCCGTTATAGTAGATTATAAAATCGTAAGTTACTCAAGGATCTAAATCACTTTGTTGGGTGTGTAATTTTGGGAATCTTGTATACGAAGAATCCGGTGTATCGAGAATCCGGTATTTTAAAAATCTGGTATTTTAGGAATGCGGTATTTTGGGAATGAGCGATTGATGCCGTGGAAGCAAACAATAATAATAATACCACGACAGAGAGTAACGTAAGTTACCAATTTCTCGCGAGTTTCTTGATTGATGGTGCAAATTCAGGTGTCAATATATGTAGGGATTAAAGTTATACTTATCTCGATTAAAATTAATACTTAAATTTACGCCATAAATAAATAAACACGCGATGAAATGGTATTTGTATTTGAGATTTTAACCTGTTATTTTTGGAGTTGGTGCCTGCTACGCAAAGCTGGCTATGTTGAGCTCCTTAGCTGGCACAGAATTCAAAAATAACTGGTTAAACACTATAAATATCTGTATATGTATACATATATGAATTGTTGATTATCCATCTTTGGGGTAATTAACATATTATTTTTTGGTTTTTAGTTAAGTTTTTGGAAGTCGGTTTTTATTTTTTGTTTTAAAAATTTACTTTATTTTTAAATTTTTAGTGGCGCTGGATAAATATTGTTTTAACCAAATAGACTTAAGTCTATTTAGTGAAAAGAAAAAAAATCCAAAGCGGTCTAGACGTTTTCAAGTAACCGAGGAACAAACCTATATAAAAATTGCTCTTTGTTTTGAAGTCGGTTAAGACTGGAAACTTATTTCTAGTAAGAAATGCACGAGAAAGTAAGAAAAATACCAAAATCGCTATATGTGTGCCTATGATATTTGAAGAGTTCCCTCGATTTCTCCAAGATCCCATCATCAGATCCTTATTTGGTTGCAATGGATCCACCTCGGAGGTATACCCTTTAAAACAAAAAAGAATTTTCCAAATAGGTTCAGCCGTCTTCAAGTAATCGGGGAAGGAACCTAGATACAAATTTACTCTTTGTTTTGAAGTCGGTTAACACTAAAAACTTGTTGGTAATAAGAGATGGACGAGAAATTACGAAAAATACCGAAATCGCTATATGTGTGTCTATAATATTTGAAGAGTTCCCTCGATTTCATTACTTCCCGCAGTACACCTGTGCCTGTCGTTCACTAGAACTTAATTCTGTGTCCTCGTACGAGCCGGTACAATTTATAATTAATTAGTAATTTTAGCATCCTTCCGACATATTCGGATATAGTAATATCAACTAATTAAATTCAGTGTTGTGTCCGCACCACAATCGGGGTGCGTAGTAACGATTTAAATCCGACCTTACGGCCCAAGGGATAGGGTTGAGGGATTCTGGCAGCGCCCTATTTGCCGCCTTACCAACTCGCTGCCGCGAATACACATCACCAGCTGCCTCGGTGCGCCGGTCTACCACCAGCTCCACGACCGGTCAACTCCTCACAGCCGCCTTTGCTGACTCCGATCGCTTTTTAAAGAGAGTACCGAACTGCGGAATAAAACCAGACGGGCTTCACCAACGACCTATTTTTTTTTAAATACATATTCAATTCAATTCAATCATTTATTCATAAAAAACATTTTTATACGTCAAATACATTTAAAAAAAAAAATAATGGATTATATAACATGATTAAAATCTTAAATTATTAATAATTCATTTTATTAAAATGTTAACTAGGTTGATAAATTATTTTATTGTTGATGACGTTGCTGTTTATTTTTAATTTAAGGACCACATCCTGGGGAACAGAGCGTATCACTGGCTTGGTTGCAATGGGACCACTTTGGAAGTCTACCCTTTCAAACAAAAAAGGAATTTTCCAAATCGGTCCAGCCGATTTCAAGGAGTCGGTGAACAAACACACAAAAAAAAAACATACAGAAGAATTGAGAACCGTCCTTTATTTGGAAGACGGTTAAAAATGACATACAATTTAACAGACTTCTAAAATGTGATTTTAACATTGTAGTATCTCGGTGAGCTTATGATATTGAAGTGGTTTTTTAACCGACTTCCAAAAGAAGGACGGTTCTCAATTCGTCTGTATGTTTTTTTTTTTTTTACTTGAAGACGGCTGGACCGATTTGGAAAATTCCTTTTTTGTTTGAAAGGGTATACCCTCCGAGGTGGACCCATTGCAACCAAATCAGGATCTGATGATGGGATCTTGGAGAAACCGAGGGAACTCTTCAAATATCATAGGCACACATATGCGATTTCGGTATTTTTCTTACTTTCTCGTGCATTTCTTACTAGAAATAAGTTCCCAGTCTTTACCGACTTCAAAACAAAGAGCAATTTTTATGTAGGCTTGTTCCTCGGTTACTTGAAAACGTCTAGACCGATTTGTATTTTTTTCTTTTAACTAAATAGACTTAAGTCTATTTGGTTAAAATTATATTTTTCCAGCGCCACTAATTTCACTAATATTTCTATTATTGAGAGGTGTTTCTATGTATAACATATCACAGAAAAAAGTTGTCAAGTAGCCAATTATAAAAAAATACATTATGAGTATTGTCTATTGTGTTTACTGAAATTTTACAATTTGTCTTTATTCATTTTATTTTTATTCTACTTAATTAATTACTTATACACGTTGAAATTATGCAATCCGTGTTCATTCCGTGTTATGCAAAATGAAACTTAGCAAATTGTTTGTATGCAAATCATTACACAGACACACTCAACCAGAAGCTGTATACTAATTTTATGGAAATAGTTGGGCGAATACATACGTATTTTAATCGCTGATGTTATTACTATTTATCTATTACAGTATTTTTTATCTGAATTACATGTTTTAATTTAAGAAATGTGTGAGTAGGCCATAATATCGGTCACCGCCTTTGCCTATCTTGTGATACAGATAAGATAATGATTACAAACTTTATTTTTACTAAGAACCTATTGCTCATGTTATATGATACCTGTAATATTATTTAGAACGGTTAGTCGGCGCGATAAGATATCAAAATTATTTAAGATTTAGCATTTTACAGTACCGACCAAACATATACTTTGTGTTACGATTAAAAGAATACTACCAAGTTTTTTTTTTTCAAAAAACAAACGACTAAGAAACAGTCGCCTAGTTTTCTCATCGGTCGTCCAAGGAGTCTACATACCTACTTACTACCTGACGCAGTAATGTGCAAATGTTTTATGAAATAAATGCCTAAAAAACGTGAAGGATATATATTTTTGGCCGGTATTTTATTTTTGATTTTTTTATCTTATAAGTGGCAAACGAGCAGACGAGCTGCCTGATGGAAAGCAGTCAACGTCGCCGGTCGCCGCCCATGGATATCTGCAACACCAGAGGTGTTACCTATACGTTGCCGATCTTTGAGAGCCATGTACCCTGCCCTGCTGAGCCCTGAGAGTACTGTATTTACGAAAACTTTGCTCTTTATTAGTGCTTACTCTTTGATCAATTAATTTTTACTGATAAACAGTAGCACGAGCCTTACTTTCAACGATTTTGTATTTGTTTTTTATCGCTCATTCCCAAAATACCAGATTCTCGATATATCAGATTCTCCGTATAGGTACCAGATTCCCAAAATACGATTTTATAATCTAGTGAAACGGGAATGTGGTAAGACAGGAATCTAATAAATCGAGAATCTATGGTATTCTGGGAATGCGGTATTTTGGGCATGAGCGGTTTTTGTAGGGTAACCTAGGTGAGCGTTTTCCAAAAAAAAATACCGGGGTAGCTACTTTCTCAAAATATGGACTTGTGAGGTTTTTTTGGCTCAGAATCTTTAGTGCTTTCGAACCTTATACGTAAAAAAAAGTGTCCCAATTTTTTTTTTCCATTACGTCACCATTTTGCATAGTGTTTGTATGAACGTGACGTAGTGGAAAGACAAAAATCCCATACAAATTTTGGGACACTTTTTTTACGTATAAGGTTCGAATGTACTAACGATTCTGAGCCAGAAAAACCTCACAAGTCCATATTTTGAGAAAGTAGCTACCCCGGTATTTTTTTTGTAACGGTAGTAAGGTAAAACATTCTTGTTTATCTTATTTCAGTTCAAGAGATTATGTATGACTGCTGAATGAAAATCTTAAGTAGGTAAAACATAAAATATAAATGAAAAAAAAATAAAATATAAATACTATTTATATTTTATTCATTACAGTTAAGTTTTACCTACTTAAGATATAAATACTTTACAAATCAATGTTTTATTGTTTTAACGCGCACTATATTTATCTTTTTAAGTAATTACATGTTTAATTACAGGAATCATGAATATGTTATTGGAAATAACTTAAAGAACAGAATGTCGTACATTTTCTTAAAACAGTAACGTAATTAAGTACCTAAGTAAATAAAACATAGGTATTTTTTTGGCCTAACTCCTAGAATGACAAGGAAGGAAAAATATGCAATTGCAATCGATAAGAAAAATCAATAAAACAAATACATTGTTCAGGTGTTTAAAATTAAAAAACCTAAAACTCAAAACTACAATTGTAAACTGAAGTAAAACATTATTAGTGACATAATAAAAATAAATGATGTCCTTAGATAAGCGTGTGTTTGTTTTCGATAGATAATCCCGAATCTATAACCCCACTAAATACTTACCCCAAGGTAAATAATTTCGCACGTATGATGTGGAAATGGAACGAACCTCGGCGGCGCGAAGAAAACCGCGCCAAACCGAAAACAACTAGCTAAAACTGTGCACTAACTGATGTTTACTCCAGAAAACTATGGAGCATATTTTTAGTACGCCAGTGTAATTATATCCAGATATGTGGGGCAAGCACCGAACGCCGGCAGCTTGATGGTAAAACTTGTAACTTTTGTAAATGGAGTGTTTCAGTCTAAGGCCGAATAAACTTTTGAAGTTTAATACTATTAATTACTTAAATTAGTGTACACTTGTAGTTTATTGCATTAAATCTAGGACGCATTTTCATCAAACTCACCTCTTCCTAGGAATAACACTTTTCACTTTTATAACCGTATCGTTCCCACTGTTTGCATTTCCGTCTTTTTTCTTTTTAACACTGGACATTTTGTTTTTATAACTATCGTCTGTCCTGTTATTAGTATTTACAGCATTCACGTTAACCATCGAACTGCTTGCATTTGCAGCTGACATTTTTAGTTGCGACGATTATAGATTTGTGTCGGCTACTTGGTACGAAATTTATAAATCGCGCAGCCTGCCGCGCATGTGGTGACAAATGCTCGGTCGGTAAAACAGAGGAAGGGGGTGATAATATTTTAGCGCCATCTAGAAACATTGCTATGTAATATTCATACGTTGAGAAAAGTGCCATCTGTAGTTGGTATTGCAAATCATGAAGGTGTGACCAGGTCTATTAGTGTGACATTATTTGGTTAGATGGCAGTGTTAAATTGGACTCTGGTACTTGAGATTTATCTGCGGGCACGGCAGTGCCCCCGCCAAGTCAAGCAAAAAAACCGGCCAAGTGCGAGTCGGACTCGCATAGGAAGGGTTCCGTACCACCGTACAAAAACACGTCTTAATAAACAACTGGCAAGGTCTTAAATGTCGTGTAAATCAATGGCACTTGAAACCTTTTGGTTGAGAAGTTTTTCGGCAATAACTTCAAAACGGTTTATTCGTTACTATTCAAAATAATTTTTGTTGACTGTATTTGGCACACAAGGGACACAATGCAACTTTCGGGGCGATTATTTCCGAAAGTATTCACTTGATCAAAAGAAAGTACATAAAAGCCTTATATTATAAGGTTTTTTTAGCTTCTGTTACCTGTATGGAGATTAGATTTAGATTTTTTATTTTTATTATTTAACTAGCAAACTTAGTAGCGGCATCTACAAGACATCTATATTCCAAATTTCATCAGTATACGTCTTGTAGTTTTTGAGTAAAATGCCTGTGACATACGGACGGACGGACATAAGGAAACTATAGGGGTTCCTTTTTAGCCATTTTGGCTACGGAACCCTAAAAAGGCACGGCCGTAGCATCCTTTTCTCGAAGCCATTCAGGCCATTTTCAGCCTCCCATAATTTTGTACCGGCTAAAGCTAGAACCCTGAATTTTCATCGATATATAGGGCACAATAAGACTTAAATATATTCTCAATATCATTCAATTTCAACGTCTAGTTTAAGAACTATTGCATGTCAAAGTTCCTTAGTTTAGTCACTGACTTACTCACTGATTGATTCACTGACTGATGATCATCATAATTCTGAGGTACATCTAGCAGACCTACAAGCTCCAATTTTACAAGCGATGGTTACTACAGGAGTTTCAGGAACAGTACAGTCGCGGAATGAAAAGGTTCGTCACTTTTCGAATATTAGTAAGGTTTAAAAGTGAGTTTTTTTTTCATACCGCCACTATACATAGGTACAGTCGAGTTCATCATTATCTGAGCAAAGAACGGATCAAAAATATCTGATCTAGTTCTTATGCTTTCAGAAGCATAAGAAGCAATAGGGTCTTGTTCAGATGTTTTTGGTCCAATCTTTGCCAAGACAATGATGAACTCGACTGTACCTCTACGTAATAGCACAGATAAACTCATTGGTACATGGTGGCCTCTAGGATTCGAACCCGGGACTTCACGATACAGGGCTGCCATCGCTCGTTTGGATTTTATTGTTATTGGGTGAAGAAAATTAAGTAATAAACAAAATATCTGTAAAATATTTATTAGTTCTAGAAGGAAATGTTGTACATAAAATTCTTATCAAAGTATAACGACTTATGTCACATCCTACAATAAATAATTTAAAGCGTAAGCTACTTATTAATATTTTCTAAAATTATTGCCTAATTCGATGTAGAGTGTTATTCTTACGTGGATAATAAATGCAAACTCTAGGAAGAATTATTTTCACAATCTTACTCGATTCCCACCAGATAAATGCATAAAAAGAAACAAATGAACGCGACGAAGTATATTGTGCTAAAATTGAATTATGAAGCGCCCATTTCAGTAATGAGCTACCTCATTAGTACTCATTACCTCGAAATAAATACCATTCTGAAATAAAACCGGTCAAGTGCGAGTCGGACTCGCGCACCGAGGGTTCCGTACAAACTCAGAAGTAGATACGCGAATAGTTCAAGAAAAACTGTATGTCGATTTGTTTAGTAGAAGCAAATAAGTATATGTTATGATTTTTGCAAATTTCTAAAAACAGTGCAAGTTAGGAAAACAGTTATATTTTCCCTGTAATATTTAGAACCTGACGTGTAATGATTCTATTTAATAGCAAGGACCATTAAATCAAGAGGACTGTCATTCTCCATACAAAAAGCTGTTTCCCGAATTTACAACGCCATCTATGTATAAGCTTGGTAAAATAATTATAATATTATTTACAATTATTTAACTTTGCAAACGTGACACAGTATTTAAATGTATTTAAAATTATTTATTATTAGCTGTTTACGAACTAATTGTTACTATACTATGTTTCTTTGTTCAATTATAACATCGTTAAATGTTTAGTGTTTTAGCGCCATCTAGTTTTGCCCGGAAATCCCCTAGCGTGAAACATGCCATCGCTTAGTTTTGCTACTCGCCGCTAGGGATTTTCATTTTCAAGTTTTTGTAAATTTCTAAAAAAGTATTAAAGTTAGCAAGACCGTTCTATTTTTCCTGTAATATTCAGGTTGATATTTATAATTAGTAATTATGACACATTTTTCTGATCAGTAACTTCGGAGATAATAGGGGGGGAATGGTACATAAAAATGTATAAATCAAAAACTACTTATTCAAGAAAAAAAATAAAAATGGTGTTTTAATCTACAAATTAAGCCCTTTCATTTGATACCCCACTCAATATAATAGCCCTACTTTCAATTTTCAAAGTCCCATTACGGAGCCTTTTAAAAAAAAAGTAAAAAAGGTACAAGATATTTTTTATGTCCAATAGGCTCGGGTTAGCTACTTTTAACACTATTCCAAATTTCAAATCGATAGCATCAGTAGTTCCTGAGATATCTGGCTGTGACAGACGGACAGACAGACAGACAGACAGACAGACAGACAGAGTCGCACCATAAGGGTTCCTTTTTTACCATTTTGGTACGGAACCCTAAAAAAGGTCTACTTTTTTCAGTATATCGACTTTTGAGCTTTTTCTGGTTCAGAATTGTTAGCAGACACTTTCGATAGCACCTCATACAAGAAAAAAAATGTGTCCCAAATTTAGCATTCCAATATGTTACTTTTTTGTATCTGTGTTAGTATGATATCCTTCATTTTTCCGTTTGTTCACTAACGACACAAATAGGGTATCTTAAATCGTTTTTGTTTCTCAAAATTATTAAAAATTAAGCCTTATTTAGACCATAGGTGTAATGTGCGTCTAGCTGTTTCTTCAGTCATTCATTATCAGTCCTCATTATTGTTTAATATTTATTACATAAGTCGGGTGATTACCCAAATCACTTAATACACTAAGTGCCTTATGACACTTGCGATTTGCGGGCGAGCTGCGGGCGAGTTTCCATACAAAACCAGTCGCGGCGAACTCGCGGCAAGTTCGCCGCGAGCGACATTTGTATGGAACTCCGCTTCTAACTCGCCGCACATCGCAAGTGTGATAAGGCCCTAAAGAAATCACAAGGATCGACCTTAATATTCTCCGAAACCAGTTGAGGTTTTGTAATTATTGTGTTTGATGGTCACCCAACGAATATGAGTAGGTACAGTAGAATCCGGAACCTTCAAGGGATCAGCAATATTTGGCAGTACTAACCGGACGTCGTACTAGAGTCTGTGCGGAAAGAGAATAGGATTTAGATTTGGGGGCACTGTAACGCTTTTCTACCGTATTTGCAAAAAAAAAGCCATACTGGTTAGGTTTGTTCAGTTTTTCGCCACGCCTATTCTCTTTCCGCAGAGACTATATGTTTTCGTAGAACGAACGTCTATATGAAACCGGTCATAAATTCGCATTTATGTTCGTAAAACCAGTTAGACGTTAGAAGCGGATTCAACTGTATGTTATGTTATGTGTTTAACTAGTACATAGCGTATTTTACATAAGTAGCTCGGTACACTAACCTAAATAATTTAAATTCGTGGAGCAGTCTTACTAACATAACTAAGCACCTAGTTTAACTTACAACTAGTTTACACAGGTCCTCTATTCGACACGCGCGAGTCATGTAACAATTATCTTGCTTGTGTCTCGCTCTCGCTGTATGGTTTATATAGCTAGAAAATTGCAATAGCTACATTGCCATAGGACTTCGAAGCGTGTTGAATATAGATTCCTAGGTTGATTCTATTTACAATAGACAATCGTTGGATTAGTAGAGTAATAAATTAATTATCTATGATTTTATCATTGCATTTTAAATACTTCTCAATGGAGATGAAAGCTCAAGAATAATAATTTTCTACATAAAGCGTAGCGTATTACAATATTTATTTATTACTTTTAGAACTGAAATACATAGTAATAACAATTTTGAAATAATAACTTGATGATTAGAGTACCTGTTTATTTGAGAATTAAAACTAAATATGGAATAATTCGTCTAGAGTCGTACAAAAAGTATGTGTTTCAAAACTTCAAGAATCAAGAATGTTACTTCCTCTCAATGCCACAAATGCTTGGATGAGTATACGACATAATAGTACTACTTATTAAATATAAATAGAAATGGTAGAGAAAAATACGTATTAGAATTGAAAGAGTCGAGAGAAAGTTCGATCAGAGGCATATAGCATCCTTTTAAATTTCCGAACTGAACGGGGCCCTACTGGCAACATACTCCGTCATACCTCAGCCCCTCTGCCCGCCGGAATGCGTAATAGTACATTACATAACTAGGGTGGTAAAATAAAGAAAGGCCGAGATCGCAGATTGCGACCCGAGCTGCAAGCGAGGGACGTAAATATGCGATCATTTTATGTCTACACTTGGCCAGAATGCGGTTTTTTCCGTACGCGTAGCGCGCGATAAAAGCCACTTTATAACCAGGTGTGGCGTAAATGCATTTTCCCAACATTAAAAAAAAAGGTTTTCCAGTTGTGTTGATACATATAAAATGGTCTCATCGCCTGCTTAGCGTCAATCAGAAGCTGGTTTATAAGCCACAAGATAACTCCCGCAGATGGCTGCGTCGTTTATTTAATTCCTTCGATTAAAATTATATCAACATGCTGGGTAATCTTTATTGAGAGTTCTGTAAAGTGTAATGTAAATAGTTGCTCGTGGGAGTAAAGTTAATTTTAATTGGTTCACCATATAAAAACAGGAATACACAGACTCTTTAAAATGATTTTAAATTCTATGCGTCGGTATAATAGACCTATAGGTTAAATTCGTAACATTACAGGCAATTACTTTTTACAAATTAAATAAACGTTTAAGAACATAGTGTGTAGCTGGGTAGTCAAAGTCATCTTTTGGGTGCGCTCGCTCCATTGTAGACTTTATTTCTACTTACTATAAGGCTCTATAATGACCGAAACTAGTTTTTACGGCTGAAACCGAAATTTCCATATATTACGTATTTAAGATCATGTTTTCGTGGGAAGAAAGAAAATCATAACAGTCTTTATTTTAAAGCATATACTAATCATTCATATTGATATTTGAAGTAACGAGATATATTGATGGATATGACCTAAGATCACTTTTTATTTGAAATAAATTTTATTTGTGCTTTTTGAAATAAGTATAGTCCGATCGCAGCGCGAAATCTCTCGATTTCAGTTTCGACTGTAGCTTGGGCTCGATGGCAGTCAAAATCGAAACTAAGCCGATACCCGTTTTTTAGCCGAAACTAGGCCGAAACCGAAAGTTCGATCGGGCTCTATCAGGCTTGGTCGAAGTCACGAGCAATCCCAATCAATGTAAAAAACAACTCATGAAACTTGAGTCGAAAGCAAATTGTCATTTAGTTATTTAGGCAGGCCATAAATAATAAAATTATACTTCGATTAATGAAAATAACATGGAAGTAAATATTGACCTACACTAATTTATTGCCTCTGTGCCACGCTAATCGGGCGATAAGCGAGTAAATGACAGTTTTCACCGACCGGCGCGACGAGTTACAAATCGTTTTATAATTGTGACCAACTTAGAAAACAGTTCATATAAATTACTACGCTGCCTGCCCAGGGAAAGGCTGTATTTGTAGGGCGCTATTAGTGCAATAAAGACCGCTTTATAACTAATGTAAAATTTGTAACGACTGTGTACTAACAGTTGACTTATTGAGTTAGTTAGCGCGCTAAAATAAGGGTGGGCTCGTAAACCAGTAGAGTATAATTATAATGGGAGAACGTTTTCAGTTGATCAATTAGTCGTGTAATTCTCGGTTAGTGTTAAACAAATAAACGGTATCTTAACAACAAAATATCTGATGGATGGAAATGTTTTCGAAAAACGCATGACACTAGAAAACGTCTACATCGTAGACGCACTCAGTTTCATACGTTTTTAGCTCACTTATTTAAAAAATAATATGAACAAATTATGGCAGTAGCCTGTGGTACTGCGCAGCCTTCTTGTTCTTCTGCAGGACGTAGAAAGACTTGGGTTTGCCGTTGCCTGAGAAGTATTTCCTAAACGAGGTTTTCTCTGGGACGTAGTACGCCAGGGAATCTAAAGAATTCGGGTGGTTGTTCATGCCCTTCGGCCATGTTGGGGTGCTTTCGACGTCAACGACATCGTCGTCAAATCTGGCTTGTGGCCGGTCTTTGGCTAGTTTCTGTAAAACGGGGAGGTTCCAGTGGTACACTCGAGCGGGTTTGCCATTTCCTGTCATTTGCAGAGGCAGGGTTCTGGCGGCGGGCGGGGCGGGGTCCGCGTGGGTGTAGTAACTCGTGTTCGGAGGCAGCTTAATGACGAACATCCTGGAGTCTCCTGTGGCGTGCCGCCGGCCCTGTTCCGCTACCCGTTTTCTATGATGCGCCGCGGGTACAATGAGTTTCTTGAGGCCTAGAGAGCTGAGCAGCTCGTGGGTGGTCGGTTCCTTCTTGTCATCTATGAGGGCGTTGTCGCGACGGAAGGACGGCGCCGGGACACCGCATGTTGCTACGACGACGACCAGGAACGCTGATATTCTGAAACAATCGAAAATTCGCCGTTAATGAAACTACTCAGGGCTAGTAAAATACTAATACGGAATCCAAAGTATTCTAAGGATCAACATAAAATCTCAAATCCTATCCTATATTACCATAACAAATCATAATCAGTCTGTATTGGCGTGAGTCTTTTTTTGCGAGGATTCTCCTGGCAGTTTCAATATAACCGCGAATAAATTTAAAATTATCTTTTTTTATTTAGTTTTCCTCAACACAAACTCGCCAGTGAAAGCAATAATTTCTAAGGAGTTCGCGTTCGCAAAGCAGTGTTGGACGTTAATGGACATTGCACAGCAACTTTGTTTAACAATGAGCTAAAGTTTCAAGCTTCAGAGTACGTTGACATCGGGTTGTTTGTCGAGCTCGGAAGTTGAAAAGTCAAATAAAAGCAATAGTGCCAACATAGCGCGGTGTCCCGGTTGCAGTGTTGCAAGCAATTACCATAACATGGTTATGTTGTGTACACTGGAAGACTTGGGGTTTCATTAGGTTTGAAATATTCATAAGTTTTGCATTCGTTCACAACGCTACAATGAGCGAGATAATTAGATATTGAACATCATACAATTTAATATAACCTTCTCTTTAATTAGATATGTTTTTACTGAAATATAATTACGTGTTCTATATTTGTGATAATGAGAATGTAATACCACAGGTAATACCCAACCGTTTGACTTTCGCTTCCTCTGAAAATAAAGTTTGTGCAATCAGTGCACTGTAGAAACCGCAAAAGTTACTGATGCAACGAATGGTATTTTATTACGAATACCTACCTACCAAATACGAATAGTTTACATTATGCAGCGAATATAATACCTAGTTGGTACCTAATGAAAATCATATAATTGTTTATAAGGTGGTTGGTATGCTTTTTAAAGCTTTTGGATGATTACTATTAAGACAAGTATTTGTTACTTATTTCAATTATATGTGTTCGGAATCGTGTATTTCCTTACGGTAGTACCGTTACTACCGTTTTTTAAGGAAATACGCGATTAAAGTCTAGACTTTAATTGGCATTACATGATTGTACTATTTATTCCCAAATTTGCGGATGAGAAGTATAAGAACTTTGAATAGGAAACCAATAACTAATAATACGTATTAAAAATACTTAAGTCGTAATAAAAAGTTATGTTTATTTTATTTGAAACCTACCAGTATACAATAATTATTGCCAGTGCTCATGGAGGTATTGTCTTATGAGAAAAACGTCATAACTACTTATGGAATGTTAGTAGTTACTGCCTTTGTCCACAGAAAGCAGCGCTCGGCCCAGACGCATTGTCCTGTTCTAGGAAAGCTAAACAAGCGAGCTTATGACAGACCTGCGCTTGCGTATTGTGTTGCGTCGGAGCTTATGGGAAAAAGCTTGAGAAATGTGGCTTTAAACAGCTTTTTCTTTTTCGATTTCTCTAAGTGCTTTCGACGGAGATTTTTACACTGTTTAATATTTTAGAGACTTTCTTTCGCCTAGCATGAGGACTACAGCCCATCACTCTCGTGTATGAGGGTAGGCCTGTGCCCATCAGTGGGACGTATATAGGCTAATGATGATGATGTTGAACATTCTTTCACCATGACATGACATTGTCCGGTGTGTGTTACATGCCCGCGGCAATAACATCCAAGTGCGAGTTCCTGTGATCCTCCGTCGCTAATGAACTTCAACTATTACCATTAAATCAGGAATGCTGCATTAACTAGCGAGCTTCGCACGTGGGTTATAGTGTTCCAAAGTTCCGGGAATTTTTAATTAATGCAATATCAACAAGGTAATTTTCCCAGCAGATAATGTTTTAACACGTCCTTGTCTCGGTGCCTTTAGGTTTTTTTCATAAGTCCGTGCTTCCACTATAGGATCACTTTCCCATTCTGATTGCACAATTGGGACTGTCCGATAGTTTTGTATGGGACAGTGAACGTGATAAAAATTAGACCCATTTTAAAACAGTTTAATTTTACCCAGTATTTTTTTTAGTCGAACTGGGCTGGTCCTGTGTGCCGCAAGCACCCCGAAAGATGGGCTCATTTAGCAACTTGGTGGACAACATGACTGACACCGATGGTGACGGAGGCCTAAACGAAGATGACGGGACGACCCAGACACGTTCATGATTGGGTCACAGACATCTAGGGACAGAGACGAGCTAGCTGAAGGAAACACTACCAGGCTAACAAAAAGAATTTGCATAAAAGAATAAAACACAGATAGTTTTACAAAGTCGCAATTATGACGTAGCAAACCTTACGTAGTTTTGTCGCAAAAACTAGCCGAGCCTTCCTTATCTTTAGCGCAATTTCTACGTCCATCTTGGATTGATTTAATGAACCACATCAATGTCGTGGTTATCGAACAACATGTCAAAGCAGTGTTCAGCCTTATTCGGTTAACTGGGTGATCTATTAATATATGCAAACTGTCTGATACTTGCTGCCCCTACCATAAACTAGTGTCTACCCTCTTTTTGTCCGGTGCGGTTGGCACTTGGCACTAATGGATTGACGACTTCTTTTATACAGAGTGAAGAGATTTCCCGGACATGGTACGACAAGTTGGCGTGAGCAAATTCATCGTAAATGTCGCAAATAATTATTAGATTTATGTTTTATATCTTGCAATATTAGGTTACCTAGTCATTTTCATTTCTCTTAAATGTGATTTAAGTTAAACTGTCTACATATTGGAACTTAAATACAATATTGACGTTGTTCCTGCAAAATTTTGGGCTCTATGTGCTCGGAACTAGGTGTGAACTTACCAAGAATAGGTAATAGCTATCAGTAGCGTGGCGTAAAGATATATCCTTACAGTGGCGGATTTACAGATTTGCCGCCAGAAGGCTATTCAAATTTTGCCGCCCCTACCGACTGACCAATCATGAAGTTATGTTTTGATTTATGATATGAGCATTATCGTCCTAATTACACCACATGTAAGAACATATATAAGAATATATATAACCTTAGAAAACTTGAAAGGTTTTCAATGAAGACAAAAGTGGTAAGTACTTGTATTAGTTGTGTGTAGTGGAATACGAGAATCCATATATTTGTAACTTCGAAAAACTTATGCTCGCTGCGCGCCTCGCGGAAATATGCGAAATTTTGTGATAATTTTCACTTTTTGGTCTAAGGGGTCGGCCGAATTTTCGGCCTAAGCCCATGGACTAAGCGTTTTTCTACAATAAAATTCAGTAGTTTTCTATAGTAAATTAAATTTGAATCAATTTAAGTCCAACCGCTACTTTATAAACTCTATACGCCACGCACTAAACTATGGCCCATCGGAAATTTACAATTTTAACTTTTTGCGTCCGTTCCGCGAGTACCTACTTCACATAGAACCGAGCTTTTGAATCCAGCTCTTAAGCAAGCACACACTCCCTTGTATCCTTTCTTACATTTACAGGCTAAGATTAATTAAGAAGCTGTCGTGGGCTCTTTATTAATTTGCTAGTGGGATGAGGCGATAGGAACTCATTTCCCAATCCCATTCGGTGTGGTCTTTTGCTACTCCCACTCACTTTTGTAGGTGCGCAACGCGTGGAAAGAGGAAGCCTCAGTGGCTGAGGGCAAACGTGTCAAATTAACCTTTGCGTTTGCCGCTGTCTTCACAAACAGGTACAACCTTTGGTCTAGCAGTCTCTGTGTAGCTGGAACACCACCGTGAAGAGCTACCAGATACTTTTCGCCAGTTTCCACAATACTCTCACGAGTTCCATCTTTAAGTAGAATTTCCTTTTATCCTGCCAGAAATGGGCTCAGGTGGAGGAAACAAAACTTAAATTTGTCAATATTCGGGAAACATTGACCACTTTTGAAGTTTTATAGTTTGGTCCTTGTAGTATTTATAGAGCTGCGGTTGGACTGGAATTATTGAGAAATAAAATAAATAAATATATATTAAATTTTACTGTTAAGAAATACATAAAAGCTTTTTAGGGTGGATTTTTGTACGCGACATTTGTATACCAAACTAAATGTATGGCATATCAAAACATCGCAGTTTTTCGCGTGGTGTAAAATGAACACAAGTTTTTCGAAGTTACAAATTTGAATTCACACTATACGCTAACTGGTCTATACAACATAAATCAGAACTATATCATGCTTTGAGTTTGCATTTTAGCATTTTTAGTGTTGATTTCCTCCTACTAGGCTGGTACTAGACTAGCCTAGTAGGTATATTAATATATTTTTTTTGTCGTCAGTCCACAGTTCGATCTGTCTCATAGGAAAAATCTTACGCACAAACTATGAGACCTCGGGCCTGGAAGACGCTAAAAATGCCTGGTCAATTGCGTGCCCCAGCCAAAATTTTCCTGAAAATTCAAAATGGCAATGGAGCTGGGACGACCCTATATCCAAATTAACCCAAGATTCCCTACTAAGCCAATGCTGTGCTGCTAGACGAGCCAGATTACTAGCTGTGGGGACCAAGGAAGCCGGCCACTGGCTCCACGCCCACCCCTCCAGAAATATAGGCACCTTCCTTGAACCAAATACCCTCCGACTAGCAGTTTGCCTCCGCCTCGGGGTCCCGGTCTGCGCCCCACATCAGTGTCCCTGCGGAAGCGACGTGGACCGACTTGGGCACCACGGGCTTTTCTGCCAAAAAAGTTCAGGCCGCTTCTCAAGACATGCCGCCCTCAATGACATCATCCGCCGATCTCTTGCGTCGGTCAATGTGCCGGCTATTTTAGAGTCTACCGGCATTTCAAGAAATGACGGCAAGAGACCGGACGGGATGTCATTGATTCCGTGGAGTATGGGACGGGTGCTAGTGTGGGATGCGACTTGTGTAGACACACTAGCCCCGTCACATCTCCACCGAACCTCAACAAGGCCGGCAGCAGCAGCAGAGGCGGCAGAAAACGCCAAGGTCGGAAAGTACAGTGGTCTCGGCGCAGAATAGGATTTTGTTCCTTTTGGCGTCGAGACCCTTGGTCCGTGGGGCCCTGGCGCCCTGATTCTCTTCAAGGAGTTATCGAAGAGACTCAGGGAAACCACGAGGGATCGAAGAGCTGGCAGCTTCCTCGCTCAACACATCAGCCTTACAATCCAGCGAGGAAATGCTGCCAGCATCCTCGGCACCATGCCGCAGGGGCCATTTTTAGATCTATTTTAGTTTTAGCTTATTTAATTTTAATTTAGTTTTTAGTACATTTAATTTTAACTATGCTTCTATTTTAATGTTCTTTAAGGGTTTTATTTTAAATAAATCTATTTCATTTTTGTAAGAAAAAAAATATTGGCCCCAAATTTGCCGCCCCTGTAAATCTGCCGCCCTAGGCTCCAGCCTACTCAGCCTGCTGGTAAATCCGCCACTGTATCCTTAGGCAAGCCGGTGCAGATTTGGCATACATTTTCCATAAGAGCTGTAGAATAAGTGCTCAAATGCCTAATATTAGGCAAGCCGGTAGGAATAGAGTTCTTTGGACGCCACGCCACTGATAGCTATAGTGATCTTATTTCTGTCTCACTTCTATGTTGTGTTTGCGGTGAAATGGCCATGTTTATATTTTGGGAATTTAACCCACTTTTCCTATTTTAAAACAGTAAGTTATTAGCAATTCGGCAGAAAATTTGCTTCTATGGCCGCTCGTTCTTGACTGATTCTTAATCACTATTCACTATTTATCTACTATTTTTAGCCATATCGGTATATGGCAGTAAGTGTTAAATTATAGAGGCTATGCGTCGTAAAATACATTAGCTTAGCGAAATCTATGCTATAAGCCATAGCTTTATTGGACATAGTCGCTTTTGTTGTTTATGTTGAATGCTCATGATACGGAGCATATTAGCCTTAGCATGCGGGAAGTAAGAATGATCATGACAGCTTTACCACCTTTCTAGTATAATGCTAAAGCGAGACTTGTCCTCGTATACTAAATCGTTAGTTCCTTTGATAACCAAGACATTCTAACTCATTCTTTATAGTAGGTATAGTCAGTCCTCTTTTAGGGTCGCTAAAGACCAATCTCTGATATTTTACTGATACACTCCTGTCCTGGGCCATTATACTTAGGATATTATTGACAAAAAAAAACCAAATTTAAAACCTTTGTCCTGTAAATAAGTCGTAGGGGTGTTACCAGTGGCGTGGCGTAAAAGATATCCTTGGTCAAGCCCGTGCAGATTTGGCGTACATTTTCCTTAAGAACTGTAAAATAAGGTGCTCAAATGCCTGATATTTGGCAAGCCGGTAGGAATCGAGTTATTTCGACGCCACGCTACTGACTTTTACAAAACAGAATTTGTGGATTCTGATTTTTATAAGCGCTTATGCGCAACAGCGCAACGGAATGAGACATCTGACGAAACGAACACCACAAGAAAGAATAGCTATATTATTTTAAATAAAATAATTTACAGAATCGTAAAACTTCTGCGATTCACATTAATAATTTAGATCCTCCATACAAATGAAACCATTTTTCCTAGAGTATCATCAAAGAGAAAGATGAAATGAAATGAAATGAAATGAAATGAAATGAAATGAAATAATTTATTTCTGTAAGTAGGCCTCAAGGGCTCTTTCACATGTCTGATTCTTTCTTTTGGCGCTTCGGCAAATGACATTCTGGTGAGAAGAAGCGCCGGAAGAAACTCACCAGTTTCTCTTTTAAAATAACCATTGAGCATTACAATAATTGTGAAAATGCAATTTCAATAAGTGTATTACTTACTAATCAAACAAGTGCTTAACTAATAGCTATACATTTCAATAAACATAAAACTAAATTTTTTAGAGATGTAAAGGGTCTCTAGGGGTCAAAACAAGATAAATTAAAAAGAAATATGGGAAATAGAGAGACATACACTAAAATTAATGGAGATGTAAGGGGTCTCCGTCGTCAAAACATGTTTAGGAGGTGTAAAGGATCTCCAAACGTCAAAATACAAAATGGGAAACGAGAAATAAACTACTAAACTATCATTAAATTTACATGCTTTACAAAAAAACAAACTTACAGAAATTAAAAAAATCTGTGACTCGCATAATATAACTTAAAAACTAAAATTAAAACATTTTTTCTTAGAGATATATGTGGTCTCTAAGCGTCCAAACATTGGCAAGTACAAAGAAGAATTTTAATATAGCATAATCTACATTCCTCAGAGATGTATATGGTCTCTAAGATTCAAAGTTAAATTATGTATAAAAACGGACTCTATGCGTTCAAGCTATAAGAAAAAAAACGTTAACTTCAATTGAGAACAAGATGTAGTCTCTCACGTCAGTTCTATTAAACACTATGCACTTGGAGGTTCTAGTTCGCTGGAAATAAAGGCACTTTATACCCGTTTACCCTACCCTCAATTTACGTGACTGATAAAGGGGATAAAGGCGATACCAACTTATTTATTTTATTTAATTTTTTAGTTATGTTAATGCTGCACTCGGTGATCCGTCGATTGAGGTGAACTTCTAGACCCTCGAGCAGCAATATAGGTTCCATCAAGTAATTTCAAGAATTTAGCTTTATAGAAATTAGTAGAAATGCGAATGGTGCGAACAAGTGTTATAGTTATCCCAGCCCCACAAACTCCCCCGAAAATCCGGCATAGTGTGTAGGAGCCTTATGTACCGCTCCCGACGGACGGCATTGTCCCACTTTGCGTACTGGACGAGTGGAAACGCAGCTAACAGTATCGTCATTGCCACCGGCAGGTTTATATGACTGCCGGCGTGTAATGGCTCATATTAATCAAGTGTAAACGAGGCATGGGAAATGAAGAAAGGTTTCTTAGAGAAAAGTCGAAGTGTCCAAGCGTTTCAATCACGTTACCCGTTTTCAAAGCTTGACAAAGGTTGAGAAATACAACTTGGAAATTTGGGAAAATGGAGGGAGCTATCATGAGCCCATTAAAAACGGATCGCTGACGTAAATAGCTAAATAAAACGTCAATTTCTCGACATATTACTATAGCTTGGCAACTTCGTTGGTGACACTCACATGTGTGCTTTTTGTTATGTGCAGCCGTAACTACTCATACAAGCTACCGCCACCGCCAACACAAACGACGACCGACGGAAGCAGCCTCCGGAGGCCCCCGTTCGTTTTGGCGGTAACTTGTGTGAGTAGTTACGGCTGCACATAACAGAAAGCACACATGTGAGTGTCACCAACGAAGTTGCCAAGCTATAGCTAGGCCATCCTTAATCATGTGCTGAAAGAGATGGCCGATACTCTTGCGGCGCGGCTACTAGGCAACGACGTGGGCGCAGGGAAAACAGGCGACCAACTACCCAAATCATCATCATCATTGCACCTTTTCCATACAGGGATAATATAAACTGTATGGAAAAAGTGCCAAATATTTTGATAGCAGGATCTTGTGTCCAAAAATTCTGTAATAGTCCTTCTGTAATTGGTAATAGTTCATCACCAGGCCTAAAGTTGGCGAATGCCCGGAAAAAACTAAGCAAGTATGGAGTCGGCATCTTAAAAATATATTTTTAAATAATATAAGTTCCGGGATTCCGGGATTGCATAAAACGTTACGAGAATGTAATATATCGCAAAAATGTTTAGGTTTTACTTTTTTTAGATTAGTTTTGTAAGCACTCAAGTTGATGTATGCGCTTGCCACATGAAGTAGCTGTAGCAGTATCAATGAATTCAGTAATTTATTCGGTTTACTAAATACTTTTAACTCTAAGCACAAGTTTGAGATTATTGTAAATAATTTCCAAAATCCCGGTAAATTTACTAACAAAAGTATTTTTTTTTTTTTTTAAACCTGGCAAACTCACAACCCATAACCGGGCATTGTGATTGTCGGGCCGGGTGGTTGGCCGTTGCGGTCCCTGGGCTCGAACCAGGTCGCTGGCCAGACCACCCAAGGGCGTTCGACCGTGTGCCGTACACACAGTCGACACGCACATCGGGCTGGGTAAGTGCCGGGGGGTGCCTGGAGTCGAACCAGGTCACCTGTCCCGGCCTACCACGATAGGTGTCGGACTAGGTGGGGGCCTGTTCGCCTGGGGTCGAACCAGGACGATGGCCAGGGCCACCTTTGACTTTTCGCTGATTGCTCAGAGTGAGCAGCGGACCAGCGGGAAGGATGAAGCGGATCAACCTGTCCTTATGTGAACGTGTGTATCGAACTAATGGGAATTTTAGTTGCCGGTTCGCTAAACCTAGCCCAGCTAAGAAGACTCCGGCAAGAAACTTAGCTGGGCCCGAGCAAGGTCGGAGTGAAGTTAAGCCAGGACATTCGGGTCCTGGGGCAAATCGGGACGCGGCCCTTGTGTGGTGTGGTGTTGTCGCGAGGAGGTCGACCCCGCCGGCGGGGTCGACGCTGTGTGCGTCGGGCACCGTTCGACGGCATCTCAGCGATGATTCTTTCGAATCCCGCTGAGATGTCGTCGTCCGGATATCTGCAATGTGATTATAGTACATTACATAACTAGGGTGGTAATAAAAAGAAAGGCCGAGATCGCAGATGTTTGCGGCTCGAGCTGCAAGCGAGGGACGTAAATATGCGATAGAGAGCTTTCTTTATTACCTCCCGAGTTGTGTACATAATTTTTTAAAGCTATTCTCGTATTTTCCTGATCCCTTCTAGACCGCTTACATCCTATGCTAGCAGGGCTCGGAAACCGGTATTTGCTCCATACAAAAATACCGGTATTCTTTCCGTTATTGTTCTTTTAAACCAAAGAACAATAACGGTTAACAATAAAGTTATTTCGTTTTTTAACCAGACAATCGAATAATACGAAATTATGACTTAAATAAATACATTACTGAGCTCTACATAAAAAACATGAAATAATTCAATATATTTTTTTGCGTTTTGGGTTTTTGCAAAATACCGGTTTCGAGCGCGGCGTCCAAAGAACTCGATTCCTACCGGCTTGCCTAATATCAGGTATTTGAGCACTGAAAATGTACGCTAAATCTGCACCGACTTGCCCAAGGGTATATTTTACGCCACGCCACTGCTACCCACTTAC
Source organism: Eudemis profundana (assembly GCA_947034925.1). NCBI lineage: Eukaryota > Metazoa > Arthropoda > Insecta > Lepidoptera > Tortricidae > Eudemis > Eudemis profundana. Next base: position 17,198,881 of record OX344805.1, on the reverse strand, counting down.
CACTAACTCTGGTTGCTCTAAGTTAGATTAATAATACGAAAATAGCCTTTAAAACGTGATAGGTTCAATAGCTATTAATTAGGCACTGGCGTTGTAAATAACCTGGAGGTTGGACACTTCAAATTGCCCATCAAGCGGACCCCATATCAAAAACGTTCCAAGTAATTTACTAATACACTTTGATTAATACACCGAAATCAGGTTAAATGCGTAAATACAGATATTATCTCCGTGTCAATGATCATCAGCGATCACGATCACTATCATTAAACAGATCACATCATAGGCGCCGCACGTCATCATCGTTACGATGGCAAAGTTAAGTTTGCGGGCGGACGAAATTGGAACGAATGGTGTTTCTTAGTAATCTGCCCAGAGGCGCCATCTCTGGCCTGGTTTCGTGTTAATTGATCAAGGGCAATTTCATTTGTTTCAAAATTGTTTGAAGCGCATTTTTGTGAGTGTTTTTGTTCTAGGAATGCGTTATTATTTAGAAAAAAAACGGTCAAGTGCGAGTCGGGCTCGCGCACCGAGGGTTCCGTACAAACTCGTAAGTAGATACGTGAATAGTTCAAGAAAAACTGTAAGGCGGTTAGTTTAGTAGGAGCAAATAAGTACCTATGTTTTACGATTTTTGCTAATTTCTAAATAACAGTGCAAGTTAGGAAAACCGTTATATTTTTCCTGTAATATTTAGAATGATATTAATATTTGGTAATTATTACAGATTTTTCTGTTCAGTAACTTCGAAGATAATAGGGGGAATAGTATTTTTTTGACGGTTTTTCTTCCTAAATCAGAAAGGACATGATCAAGAAAAATAATAAAAATGGCTTTGGAATCTACAAATTAAGCCCTTTCATTTGATACCCCTTTGATATAATAGCACAACTTAAAATTTTTGACCTCCCATTTCAGCCCCCTTTAAAAAAAAGTATAAGATTTTATATAGTAGGCTTTTAAAAATATTCCAAATTTCAAATCAATAGCAGCAGTAGTTCCTGAGATACCTATCTGACTGTGACAGACGGACAGACAGACGGACAGACAGACAGACAGACAGACGGAAAGACAGACAGATAGACAGAGAGAAGACAGACAGACACAGAAATGGTGCACTTCGATGAACGATAAGTATGAAATATTTCAGTAACCCCAATACAACGTAAAATCACTTACCAACTACACAAAGAATTAAATCAACGTACTCCAAATAATTAAAAGTAACAACTAAACGTGTCCGTCATAATTTAAACACACGTTGTCCGACAAAGTATAAATTAAGAAAAACGTTTAAAAGTAAACCTTCCATAAACATAATGTCGCATCCCAGCGGACTACGAGTATGATTGATTATAATTGCATATGAAATTGTATGGGACGTGTGAGCGTCTATTTTAATATAGCGCGCTTCAAAGCGCGGCGATAAAGAATCTTGCGCATCGAATGTCATAAAGTACTTGTCTAGGGTTGTCAATTCACTACTGCCTGTTGTAATTTTATGCTAGTATCAAAATATATATTGTAAAATAAGTTTCTATAAAACAAATATTATTGATATAATATTATTTATTGCAGACTGTACCTTTTTAGTATAACAGCAAACAAACACGGTGGGTTTATCTAATGTAATTTACTCGTAGATGATCCTATAGCTATTATACCTTCTGTTTCCATACTCAGATCAATTCTATGGAACCGTAATAATGCCGACTCCAATAAATTGTTCCCGCGTTATTCAGTAACAAATATGCAAACATTCAAATATTTTCGCACATTCCAACCCAGGTGGCAGGAACATGCGCGGAGGTATAGAGGGGAGACCCTTGCCCATCTGTGGGACACAAATGTAGGCTAAATTAAAGGATAGGACCGATATGATAATATTAGTAGCGTAGGATAGGAAGTAGGATCAGGGCCATATTTTGAGATTCAGGGCCCCTAGGCACTTGGTATTAAGAAGGCAAGCCATGCTTTTGGGCTTATATGAAAGGTCCACCGCTGGGGCCTCTCTAGGCTGGCCGGGCCCCTAGGTCGGGGTTTTGTAGGCTTAAGGAGAAATTTGGCGCTGAGTAGGATAGGATAATTTTTGGCAGCCCTAAGCCAGGTCCAATTATCGCATCGCGCGCGCAAGTGGCGCCTCCTCGGAGATTAATCTGACACTGCTCCGATCCTATCATCCGAATTAATGCACCTACCCGGCCCGGCGACAATACCCGTGTAATGAAGCCATAACTTTATAGTGCCATGGAATATGCGAGCCAACTTTATGGGCTGTAATTACAGGACGTAATTAAAAAATAAACAACCACACTTTTGCTGTCTATGGTAGACACTTTTTTGTTTTTGTGATAAACAATATGGCTGATTTTTTCGTATAAGTACTCGAATCAAATGGCAACCATCAATGTTCATGCTCATCAACACTAACCAACAGTGATTTTGACATGAGGACCAATGCATTTAAAATTATTTGGTGATGACTAAAGGGCCAATAAACAGTTTTTTCCAGATAAGCTTTAGTTTTTGAAAAAGAAAATCGCTATTTTCTTTACTGCTGCAGACACTTTATAGAAGTCTTGGTCTCAGTTTACCTAAAAAAAGAGCATATCGATACCTATAGACTCAAAGGGCGTAAACGCCGTAGGTTCAAATGGCGTTTACGCAATTTGAGTCTAAAGGTGTCGATATCTGATACACGCATGATTGATTTCTGAATTCTGATTTGTCACAAGACTCACAAGTAAGTAAGTACACAAAAAGGACAAATAATGGGATAGCCACAAAAAAAAAACTATTTCTTGGGCTGTGTTATCGGACATAAGAGCAAATTTCTTAAATGTTAAAAAAGTTTAGATATTTTTATCTTACGGACACGAATTTTCTCGGATGAACGCATTTTCGCATAAACGAAAACTATGTCTTCCAAACAAACCTTTTACTATGCACCGTACATGTTAAAACCACTTGAATCCACCTACAGAGACGCAAACGAAGTCCGGTACTGTTAGCCATTACTTAACCACGTTAGTGCTTAATATATTAGCTGTTTGCAGAACCTCAATCGATGCTAGGCTGCGTCCACACGTTCCCACGACCGTTCCCACAGACGCCGTATTACGCCTAGGGCTACCATAGACCATAGAGTAGCGGTAGTGTAGGCGGGCCCTAACACTCTGACCGCTTGACCTCGACTCGGGGTCAAGCCGGTCAACGCACCACGCTGCAACGCAGTGTCGCGCTTGCGCTTTGGTAACCGAACGGTTACTGACGCGCTGCCATTTTGGAATTTCAAATTTGGAATGCGCCTTTGTGCAAAGGATCGCGATGTTTGGAATTTAGGCGGCCGTATGCAAGGGTCTAGGAATCCTGGCAGGTTTGCTGCGAAGCTCGAAAATTGCGAAGCACGCAGGGCGAGAAGTTATGCGGATAAAATGTAATTAAAGAGATTACGCTCAGTGGTTTTGTATCATAGAATTATGTTAACCTGGGCACAATAAAACAAGGATTTAATGGCGGAGTCACGTTGCGTTTCCTGCAGAGGTGCACTAATAGAATGCGAGAAGTAATCGATCGCGCGTAATGACCGGTATCGGGTGCGCCCGCGCCCGCGCCTAAGCGGCGGTCTCCCGGACGGGACGAATCAATATTTACAATGGGTAATTACCGACGTTGACTCCCACGGTGCCGTGTCGATGCATTTTTAATAAAACTGACGGTTTTCATTGGCCGGGAAACAAAAGAACATCGTGGAATATAGCTGGAGGGAGAGTTGAACCCTATAGTTTGAATGCCACGTATCATTTCTATGGAATAATGACTGCAATGTGACTGGGACTCGATTACGATGAAAGGCAGTTAAAATTAGTCATGAGATACCTACAAATGATTTGAAGTTAGGTTTTTTTAGTTTGTTTTCCTATTTATTTTATATCCATCTACATTTTTGATTCAGAAGACAAAGTATGGTGATTATGAAGCTGTAGTTCCTGAATAAAAAGTAATTTGTACTAAAGTACTATATATAATTGAATTCAAAGATTCACTCCGTCATACTTAAGACTTAACATTAAAGTCTATTCTTAACCGTGCTAAAAAAAGAACTCGAGTTCCATCCTAAGGCCGTAGCTCATAATTCCCGGAGATTTTTAAACCGGCGTGAGACCAAGGCAACATTCTCGTCCGGCCTAGCTAACTGCCTCGTAATATATTTAAAGTTTATTAAAATGGCAAGTTTACCTCATAGCGTGACACATTACTTTTTACTTTATTTATGTTTAATCTTATTTTGCTTTTAATTTATTATTGTAGCGACAATATAAATGCATATTCTGTGAAAATTTTAAGACTCTACCTATTACGGTTCCAAAGATACAGCTCTGTGACAGACGGACAGGCGAATACGGCGGCTTCGTAATAGAGTCCCATTGGTACCCTTGGGAATGGAAGCTTAGAAATGTGATTTAACTTGCAAGGTAAGCACGAACGTGGACTCTACCCACGTGGATGGTGGATCGGTTCCTTTATAGCCTACCAACTAAGATGAAGAAGGCAAGCACCCTATTGTGCGCTAAAGGGCATTTCTATGTACATATTTATCCTTGTACCCAATAAGGATTGTTAGAGTGGAGTACAAATCATCAAAAGTACAAATATTTACTTATGACTTGTACTGTTTGTTACGTATTTTTGAAATTGTAAGCATTAAGCAAGCAAAAGTGCGAAACCGAAAGGACAAAATTTAACTCCGCGCTAACAATTTCTTGATTGGAACAAAGAAAAATAGAAATGCCCAAAAGCGTTGCGGTGGCGCGGTGGCGTTGTGCAAGACTACGCTAGGCCCTTCAATAATTGCAGTTCTTAAGAACCATCGAGACAACTCTAAAAACGTGATTTGTTTAGCCAGATAAGTACGGACGGACGTGGAAACTTCTCAGGTGAATAGTGGATATATTTTCCCTATAGCCTGCCAACTAACATAAACCAGGCTCTCTATTGTGCGCAAAAGCGTTGCGACTTGCGGTGGTGTTATGCAAGATTACACTAGGCACTTCATTAATTGCACTTCTTAAAAACCATCGAGGCAACCCTAAAAGGCGATATGTTCTCCCTGGTAAGTAAGGACGTGGAAACTTCTCAGGTGAATAGTGGATACATTCCCCCTATAGCCTGCCAACTATAATAACATAAACCAAGCTCTCTATTGTGCGCAAAAGCGTTGCGACTTGCGGTGGTGCGGTGGTGTTATGCAAGATTACACTAAGGCACTTCATTACCCGCGGTGGGCGCTGTTACCGCCGGTCATCGCTCGAAAACCGCATGTACTGGCGACCGAGACAATGGACGCAGGAGATAACCTTTAATTGACAAAAATTTTTAAACATGTTTCATAAAACTTTAAAAAAATAGCGAAGCAGCTCGCGAGAGTTTTCGCCCAGAGGCTTTTTTGTTTTGCGTTATTTGTATATTATTTGGGTACGGCTACCTTTCAGTGAGCGCGAACCCAAGTAGGTCAGATTTTATCGTTTAGTAATTTAATTTTAGAGTTTGCTCTAACAACACTCTTAAGTGGAAAGTTTGTTTTCTTATTATGACAGAGGAAACACAACGACACAGTTAAAAACATCTGAAATTAATGATCTCCAAAGATTACTGGTTTCACTAAGATGACTCGGGTAGTTATGATACTTGTGATGTTGACTGTATCTTTACAGCAAGAATAAATAGCCTAACTACGTGAATTTGACGTAATTTTCCAGATTGTCTCGCTTTTTATCATTGCGGTTAGCGCGAGTGTTGGAATGTCAGCGCTGGCATAATGCCGCATACGTTTGACACGTCGTAAACGTAGGTAGCAGAATTTGGTTGGTTTTTTACCAAGTATTTATTTAGCGCAGTGTTTGCATGTATGTTTGTGCAAGTCAAATCTTGGAAGCTAAATTAGAACCACTTCCTGACGTTCGATTGGGCTCTAATTTGTTATACTTGCGTTGATGTAGTGTATAATAATTATCATCGAGAAAACTCGGACACCGATCGGAATACGACTGGATCTGAAGTGTCAATCAGTTACCGTACCTACAGTACAAATGACTGACGTAGTTCTTGTCCATTATTATGAAACTTTATTAGTCAGAGTCAAATGTCAAAACGAAAACTGAAGTTAGTTAATTGAGAGAGCATAAGATAAATTCGAACTTTTCCGACAAAATAAGATGGCAAACATTATTTACTGCATGCATACATCTGTATCGTGACAATGCAATAATACCCTATGAAACAATCAAGCTGGTCTGATGATGGAGTCGGAAGGTGGCCATAGGAACCCCTAAACTGAACAAGATAAATTGATCATATTTGGACTTATTTGATTGTTTTTGAAATACAGTTTTTCTATTTTATAAAAAACTTGTCTCAAAAAATAAAAATGTTGATAGTAGTAACTTATTATCAGATTATTTTTAAATCACAAATAAAAAAACTCTTTTCAATTCCTAGAGTCAAATACATACAAATAAAAACTTACCCCTTTTTGCGATTACGAGTTCAAAAACGCGATATTGACGTTAAGTAAGTTAGGGTTAAATTTAACACTACGAGTATCATCGTGTATTTGTATTGCGAGATTTCTAGCAATATCAGTAAGAATTAACAAGGACATTATTTTCCTGAACAATGTTACTACACATGCAATATCGGCATGGAAAAACCTAGACTTTTTTCGTCAAACGAAAACGACAGCGGCGAGCATTTTCTCTTTCACTTCAATCTTCTTGATTTATGCATCCAGGCATTTTTTTTCGGGCGCTTAGCGTCGGTCGACCGCGCTAGCTTGCATTGCACGCATGCACGCCGCATAGGGTTGCTATATCCTCATGAGCATACGTGTGCTAACTCGGGGCATGTTGTAGGGATTTGATATCGATAAATAAAATATCAAGTAAATAGATTTTATACGTACATGTGCGCATTAAAATCCTCTATGTCAATTATGCTGCCGAAAACAAAAACACGTGAATATTGTATTAAAACCCGTGAAGCAAAAGTTAATTGGCTCTAAACGATTTTTTTAATTTGTTTATTGTGATTATTTTAAAATGTATATACAATAAATGATATTTATTATTGCAGAATAACATCTTGGTATTTTTGATCTGACAGTAACATTAATATAATTTTAAGTCGATAATAGTAGATTGTGTCACAAGGGAGCAAAATGATATATTTACGGCGAGGGCGTACATTGAATCCTGAACGAAGCGAAGGATTCTACAATTGAATCCCGAGCGTAGCGAGGGATTCTAAAGTAGAATCCGGAGCGTAGTGAGGGATTCAAGTGTTAACGCCCGTGGTGAAAATAATTTTGCTACCGTGTGACACATACTGCTTTTCACACCGACTATGATTAAAATTCAAATACAACCGCTACCTACCAAAATAACGAAATATATAGTTAATCAAAGAGCATCACACATTATTATTAAAAATTAAATGTTAAATTGTTAAATGTATAGTCTATTATTATTTTATAAAACGATTATTATTTTTTACGGACTGGACGAAAATACCACTTCCATATTATATTTATGGCCCTCGCCTGCGGCTCGGACCGCAAACATCTGTGATCTGGGCCATTCCTTATTATACCGCCCTTGGTGTGTAATATACTAATAAAGCTGTCTATGGTATGGCATATTCTAAGTGGGTTCAAACTAAAAATACCCTGTTGTCCTTGAACAGAAAAGTGCTACTTTGATCCCTCTTATGAGGGAGCAAAATACTTTTTTCTGAATAGGAGGTGTGAAAAATATTTTATGTCTACACTTGACCAGAAAGCGGCTTTTTAAAAGCCACTTTTTGGCCAGGTGTGGCATAAAATAAATTATCAAACTATGTTTCCAAACCTGTTCGAAAATATCTAGCACACATTTCCGTTCCATCCACGTTTTTCAAAAATAATGGGTATTTTTAATAATTCTTGTACTGGTTTTTAAAAAAAAAGACATTAATTTTTACATATGACACCCCTAGCCGCATGGCCGCATGTGCATGTTGCCCGTGCGCATGGTATGGGCCGCATGCATGCTCCACTGAGAATTAAATCGCTATATAGAGCGTGGCGCCACCGCGCGGGTCACGAAACAAACATTTTGGTAAGTGTGATGGTTACAGTTATTAACTCGTGTAATGTAAATAGCCATTTTGTTTTTACGCACGACTTTGAGATTATTTAAAAGTCTGACAAACAAATGAGTTTTGCTTAATAATAGGGCTGTTTGCGAGAGCATTGACATTTTTTTAAATTGTTACGATTATATCAAATGTAGTAATTTAGTTAGTACTAGCATTTACCCGCGGCTTCGCCCGCGTTGTTCCCGTGACTGTCCCAAGGTAATTATTTACCGGGATATGGTATTCTATGTTTCAATCCAGGACTTAGTCTATTTGCATGCCAAATTTTAGCTCAATCCATCCAGATGCTACCTAGGGTTGCCAGATTGAATTACCCTATTATCGGCAGCAGGAAACAATATGTCGGGATTTTGAGATTTTGATCGATAGATGCCCCGCGTGCTCAACGCGCGAGCTTTTTTTTAGCCTGAAAGAGCAGAAATTTTCGCTGGCCGGACCACCTTGAGTGGATCGGACTAAGTTTTAAAATTAATTCGTTTGTCGGGAGATTTTCTTCTTTGTCGGGAGTCGGGAGGACATACAAAAAATCGGTAGAATCCCGCCAATTCCCGACCATCTGGCAACCTGCTGCCTCGATATTTAGTAACAAACATCCAAATATCCAAACATTTTTCTTATTTTAATTATTTGTAATTTTAAAATTATTAAAGGCAAAAAAAATTGGGGCAGTTAAGTACTTAAGTTTTGGAAACTGAACTTCATAATTATCGCTTTAAATATTTTTTTTAATACAGGAAACTACCCTATTCCATTAAGACGCTTACAGTAATAGTTAATGTATGTTAGACTGCACGTCTGAATGGAATATAATTCAACAAATCACTTTATTTGTATCGAACGATTGTTTTACTTGTTCACCTTTTTCATTTGTATTGTGCTATTTTTAATGATTTAACATCTCTGTCCTACATTACGTCTCACTCTCTCGCGTGTATTTTTCACACCTGTTAGGAACAGGTTCGTGTTATGTAATAGCATCCGCTGTTTTTCTATGATAATAGGTGAGGAAAGAGTATGCACCCAACAATTTCTTTGTCTAGTGTTTGTCTTATGGAAGGTTCACTTAATTGAAGCTGTGTTGAACGAATCGTATTGAAGGTTTCGATAAATACATATTCTTAGATTTGACCGTACGTACTCGTGCATCACACACAAGTCATAGGTACACGGCTCGAACCAAACCGTATGCAATTACTTAAATCAGCATTAAGTTTTAACAGCCCTACGGTACTCGTTTTATGCACCGCTGTTAACGCTAATGTCAGAGGTTAATATGGACCCATTCCTACAACTCTTACTGTTTTTAACCAACTTAAACAAATGAGAATCGCTGTATTATTATTTTTGACCGATTTGGCTAAAAGAAGTTTCTCTAATTAGGTGTTTTTTTAATGTTTGCTACCTTAGAACTCTGTGGTTAATGAAATGATTTAAACAAATCTTTTTGTTAATTGAAAGGATATTTTTACTTCCAGATTGGCCCCGTTATTTCCAAAATCCGGTTCTGATGATCTATTAGGAATTGAGGGAACTCCTCAAATATTATAAGAATATGTAGGTATAGCAGTTATAAGTTTTAATTTATTTGGTCGTAACTCAACTCTAACGCAACACATTACACTCTACATCTTCATAAACACCAAGGAGAGAAAATTACATGACAACCAATTAACAAGCAAAAATAACTTGGTCTAGCATGCTACTTTTTTTCCAAGGATCTAATTACCTTCCCTTTCCTCCAAGTTAAAAAAAATAGATTAATGTTCGTATGCCTACATATAGAGGTGTATAGTTAATGCACGGTAAGCCAGTGGCAATAGTAACGCCTGGATTTTTTTTACAAGACTTATGTGTGAGCAAGATTGAGTGCTAATTGGTAGATGGCAACATTGCCCAGCAACATTCTAAACAGACGAATGTTAATCTTATGCCCTGTGGACTTGTGCTCAAAAGCAAGTAAGGTGTGGTGACTAAACGGCCAGTAACTGCAGTGGTTAACGTTTTTTGAAAAAGGAATAATTTAAAGTACGCCAGGCGGGCCGGTACGCGCGTGCGCCGTGCTCGGAATATCGCGGCTCCGCTAGTTATTTATGAGAAAGAATTAGCTTCTAATAAACGTGTACTGAAACTGAAGGAGATATTCTGTGGGAATTTGCGTCGCATAGGCATTTTAAACTACAGCATAACATGTGCACTATATTTTATGGAGATTGGGCCGATAGTTTTGTGTGACGTGCGAACAAAAAAACCAAGAGACAAAAAATCCTAAGTTACCTATTTTTTTTAATATTTTTCTCCTTACGGTGTTATTATTATCAAACCGCGTTTAGAAAGGGATTGAGCTCATATGTCATTTTTGAACTAATGCATGATATGACATTGTCAGTGGTAGAGTATGCAGATAAATTAAATTGTTATTTTGGTACAATGAAGTTCTAAAGCATGGAAAAAATATCAAATTATACAGCGTGTTTTTATTGATCTCCGATAGCATTAAGAGATAGTTCTTCAGATCAAATAGAGTTACTTTCTTAAACACCGTTTTTAAAGTATTTTAAGTATGATTTTCTTTATTAAAATATGTTTTTCTACTCCTGTACTTTTATCTGTGTTTTACTTGGTCACGATCACTCCGACCTTGCTCGGGCCCAGCTAAGTTTCTTGCCGGAGTCTTCTTAGCTGGATTAGGTTTAGCGAACCGGCAACTAAAACTCCCATTAGTTCGATACACAAGTTCACATAAGGACAGGTTTGATCCGCTTCATCCTTTCCGCTGGTCCGCTGCTCACTTTGAGCAATCAGCGAAAAGTCAAAGGTGGCCCTGGCCATCGTCCTGGTTCGACCCCAGGCGAGCAGGCCCCCACCTAGCCCGACACCTATCGTGGTAAGCCGGGACCGGTGACCTGGTTCGACTCCAGGCACCCCCCGGCACATACCCAGTCCGATGTGCGTGTCGGCCGTGTGTAACGCACACGGTCGGACGCCCTTGGGTGGTCTGGCCAGCGACCTGGTTCGAGCCCAGTGACCGCAACGGCCAACCACCCGGCCCGACAATCACAATGCTCGAAAGTGGGTTGTGAGTTTGTCAGGTTTAAAAAAAAAAATAAAAAAAAAAAAAAAAAAAAAAAAAAAAATCTTCTAAATCTAGGTTAAACTTAGGTCAAGGATTAAGCGCTCAATTCTAACTTTACTATAAAAATGCACAACTACCAACTTAACAAACAATTAAGTTCCTTCCTACAGCTTTTAAGAAAAACAAAACTCTCCGAACTAAATTCATTGGTGCCAACATAAAAAAAGTATTTTTAATATATTCACTTCAGTCAGTCATACGTCATATTTGCCTTGTTTGCAAGTTATGCCTTGTTTGTATTTTATATTTTAAAACCAAGTCGTAGAAAAAGTATTGTATGCAACGTTGTATAATTAAGTCAAAAAACGCTCATTGCGTCTCTATTTGCGATACTCGCCGCATTCGCGGCTCGTATCGCAACACACGCAATTCGCATTTTTTGAACCTTCTTATACAACTGTTGCATAAAATACTATAGTACATTGTAGACAATTTCTTGGCATCGGCCGTTTAATACTTTACCGCATCATATTGTATACAAACGTATTTTTGAAAAGCTATGGCAATTTGATAAAGCGAAATAATGTGACTGGTGACAGATTTGTGAAATATGATAATACTATTTTTTATTAAACAAATGACAATATTTACCGAGAATAGAGTTTAAATATGCAAATCATATTTAGCTATTAATTCTATTATCTATAAGGGTCTGCACTTATGAAGATATCAAAGATTGGTTTATGATTATATTTAATCATTTATTAAGTACACTTGTGCTAACGGTACACTCGAATCCCTTTCTCAACGCGGTTTGATAATATATGTGTAGATAAGTAAATATATGTGGTACTAGTGTTGAGTCATTCACAAGTTTCTATCTGTTTATGGCCCATTATGACATATTTATGTATTAAAAAAAGATCAGAAGCAGATTGACAGAACAAAAACAGCTGCATTAATCTGCATTCCTGGCAATGTGAGAATATCTAGTTTAATTACTTAGGTATTTCATTTTACTTTTATTTTTACTTTTGCTGTGATCCTGCGCAACGGGTTCTATTAGAACTGGGAGGAATTTATTACGCAAAGTGGGCGTTTTGAGGCAAATGGGCCGTTTGATATATTAGCTTACCCTGGTCGACGTATCGCTGGCATACCTGGACTATTACTTACTGATGGGCTAGGATAAAAATGCCTTCGTAGCAATTTAGATGACTCATACCTAGATCTCTTTAACCGAATTCACTCAAATGAGGTTCACTAATTGGTTGTATTTTTTTTAAATGTTGGTTACCTCAGAACTTCGTCGTTTACATGCACCGATTTGATTAATTATATTTTTAATTGACAAGCCGAATTTCAGATTCCATCTTGAAGATGGGTTCCATAAGAAATTGAGTGAATCCAGGGGCGTAGCGAGGGTAGTGCAGCAGGGCACGTGCCCCGGCCGCCTAAAAGGAGGGAGGGGGGTGTCACTAAGAAACAAAGAGGCGCAGTTTGGATCCATGCCCTGTAGGCTTATGATGCTACGCTTTGTCCCACTCTCGCACACTATTATGTCAGAACGTGACGGATGCTTTATCACTTATTTATCGCATGATAAAGCATAGCATCATAAGCCTACTGGGCGCCGTTTTACGTCGCTACGCCCCGAGTGAATCTCTCAATTATTGTAGTCACTGTACCTGGAAGTCGCTGCTCGGGTCGGCTCTCTACAAGATGGTCTGACGACCAAAGTATGGTCGCCGGAAGTCGATGGAGGCAGAAGACGTGCGACTGTTCGTTGTGGATGTCCTTGGGGGAGAGCTATGTTATGTTTTGCAGTGGACGTTTCAAGGTTGAAGTGATGCTGTGCGATGATGGTGTATAGCATTTCAGTATTTTTCTCAAACATGGCATGAAATGTTGACATTACGTGCCTAAAAATAGGCCGCAAAGTACCTCATTTTCGGTGCGGCTTGACACTTGGCACCTAATGGAATTTCATAATAGGCCGGCAATGTATTTTTTTTTAAATTTCCATTCCACATTTATTTGGGCCACAGCATCATGGCATTCAGCCATTAAAAAAACGAAAAACGATTTTTGCTATATTTTGCAGTTTAATTTAGTTAAAATTGACATGAACATAACAAATAACACATTATAAACAATTTCCAATTATTATAAATTGCAAACTAAACCACAAGAATACACATTTAAAATATTTCATCTAAATAGGTATTCGTGGTAAAAATGTAAACTGAAACAGCTTTTGGTTGTATATGGTTTCCGAACGTGACCTGACATTTGCATTGTCTATGGATATAACATGTCACTAACGTCACTTTCTGATAGAAAGTTTCTGATAAATTAATATTTAGGGTAAGTAAGGATATTAGTAAGTTTATTTATTTCATTGCATATTTGAGAAAAGCACTATACATACCTCGGCGGGAAATGGGGTTGCCGGCCTCGTAACTATCTGGCCTCGCTTCGCTCGGCCAGCTATATGTACTCGGCCGGCAACCCCTCACTTCCCGGCCTCTGCAGTAATATTTATAGTATCTAATGATTTGCTGGTGGCTTACATTAAGCGTTTGGAGCAAATTGGACTTATCCGCTCCGCATAAGCTTGGCATCGTTTTAATTTTTAATGCGGATGCGGATTCTCTTGCGGATGTTCCGCTGATGCAGATGCTGATGCAAACAGCCGCAGCATCCCTAATGCCAAGTGTAGGCTCCGATTTATTAGCTGTAAACATCAATAGGGCGCTAACTAAAACGCACTTAACATGGGATTCTTCCGTTCGACTCGACGTTGTGTCTACATACAGACGTCCGTCACGATATATTCATACTGAGATACGCCTTTTCGTGTCTAAACAAGAGATAACGAGGTAAAGGTGCATATAAGCTGGCTCTAATTGAACAGGGTAGCCATTTTATGCTTTTCCTTGTAATATAAGGTCTACGTTGTAATAAAGAGAATGGGTTCATAATCGTAAATCGCTTATTTTGCAGTCACGTGTACGAGTATGTATGGTAGACATGCGTGAACATCGTTCAAAATAGGGATGAATATAAGGAAACAGGGGGTGCAGGCTACTTACAGTTACTTGATTTTTTATTGACTATCAAAACTAAGTAGCAGTGGCGTGGCGTCAAATATATTCTTAGTAAAGCTGGAGGAGATTTGGACTGCTTTTTCTTCAGGAGTAGTAGATAAACTCCGGTCATATGCTTTAAAATAGGCAAGCCGGTGGGAATCGGGTTCTATGGACGCCACGCTACTGCTAAGTAGGTACTTAGTACTTATCTTCAAAAAAAAATAATGAGACCCGATTTTTTCTTCTGGTGTCACTAAGAACAAACATTTCGAGTTGAGGCGCCACGAAGATGCCTTAAAAAGGTATTTATTTTCTGTTACAATGCACTATGTGAGCTGAATGGCTGCATCCGTCATGACATCCTTAATTTTTTTTATTAACGATAGTTAGGTAAGCATTTGACTTATTTACCTAAAAAACATATCCTAGATACGTACAGGTACTCCTTCAATGTCAATAGTACAAGAAAATTAAAAATATCCTTTTGCAAGCATCGTTTGCAGGATATGCCGGGCCAGACTGGTCATAAAATACTTGATTGGTTCTGAGCCATGTTGTCATCAATCCTCTATGATTCGATCTTCGCATTTCCCATGGAAGATGACTGTGTGGAAAAATACATGACATAAACTTTTTTTTCAACCGACTTCAAAAACAGAGAAGTCGTCGTCGGATTTATTTTTTATGCAGGGTTCCCCGATATTCATCCAGGCACTTAACTAAATGGCCCCGTTTAATGAAAAGGCTAGGCAGCTAACCAAATAGCTAATTAAGCTCGTTGGCGGCGACATATATATTGTTTCATGCAGTTGTTATTGAATAGATTCGTTTGAAGCCAGTTATTTTAAAATTTTTGATTAACGAACAATGCAAAAGTTTCGACGAAGTAATGGAATTTTATACTAATACGGGAGAAACTGAACGTCGTAGAAGGAGGGCGCCTAGAGAGATGCCTAATTGGTTTTCAAGATGTCGAAGACAGTTTAAGTGAAACTAATATAAATTATGTGTATATGTGTAATTTGTTCGAGCCCAAATAAAATAAGGCTGGCTGCCTCTAC
Source organism: Eudemis profundana (assembly GCA_947034925.1). Classification (NCBI taxonomy): domain Eukaryota; kingdom Metazoa; phylum Arthropoda; class Insecta; order Lepidoptera; family Tortricidae; genus Eudemis; species Eudemis profundana. The sequence continues at coordinate 17,183,462 of OX344805.1, read as the reverse complement.
AGAACTTTTGTTCGAATAGAAAGTGATAAAATACTCAATATTTTAGCCATTACACTCAAAACACCGAGTCAGGGTATCACTTTGCACGAGTTTTGCAAAAACCCCAATATCCCAAAAAAGAAGAGATTTTTACTGAGGCCAAATATACTTAATCTGGTGCCTTATGAGTTGGCCTATCAGCAATTTTCGTATTGACGTTGGTTTTAGGGACACCCTGTGTAAAACATCTTCGTGACTAAAGTAACTACTGACCGTCAACGTATAGCTTAAACCGCTGCAGGTCACGGAATTTTTGGAACAGATGTTCTTTAGGGGACGTAAATATGAACTGAGAAAGGATTTTTAGAAAGTCAATCTCTAAAGAGCTACTATTAGGAATGGCTACTAATAGGTTATGGGAGAACAACTGAATCCTTTTCCTTGTAATAAAAAAGGGCCGAAATGTGGCATGGAAGTTTGTATGAAAAAGCCGGAATTCACGGAGATGAAGTCGCGGAGTGTCATTTACTCAGTCTGGCCAATCTGATCATGATTCACAGTTTAGTAAGGAGAGGCTGCCTTTAGCAGCGTCATACATTACATTACCAGCACAATAAATCTCGATCTACGAGCCCACGCGTGCGCGTGCACAAACAATGCTAAATTGCATCAATTACATTGCAACAGAGGGCCAAGTTTACCGACAACTTTACTGTTAATGCCAATATGGTTTTAGTCAGAGTTCCGCCTCTCTACGAGACATCATCACTGATCAGTAGCTAGCGTGAGATGGCTGCGATATGTCTCGCGTGCTGCGACACAGCTTGATAACAGCTAATGGGAAGGCGCATCTGTAACGCAGCCACAGATTAGAGAATATAACCAGATATTTCACTCTCGCGCGTTTACATACAAAAAAAACAAAAATTCCCACGCTCGCCACTAAACAACGGAGTCGTCCGACGGGCGCGCCAAGCCTCCACCCACATAGGACGGTAAACTTCACGCAGTACAGTACGTTTTCCTACTATTCGTATGTCTTTGATATTGTCCGATCGGCCGGCATCAGCGGCGTTTGCGTACAGGATAATTATATTGTGCCACTGTGACGTTTTGTCTGCCGGCGTGCAGAACGGCTACGCCCACCGCACGGGAGGCCAAAATCGAGTGAAATACACCTGCCGCAGCGCAATGTACGCGAGATCTCATGGCTGTTGGGTAAAGCCGCGGTGCGTTTCTTTCTAGCCCCCTATCCTTTATGTTACGAAATATTCTGTACACACGAGGAAAACTGCGTAAACTTTAGAGGAATGTAAGTGGTTTTTAACCGACTTCCAAAAGAAGGACGGTTCTCAATTCGTCTGTATGTTTTTTTTTTGTGTGTTTGTTCACCGATTACTTGAAGACGGCTGGACCGATTTGGAAAATTCCTTTTTTGTTTGAAAGGGTAGTCTTGCGAAGTGGTCCCATTGCAACCAAATCAGGATCTGATGATGGAATCTTGGCGAAATCGAGGGAACTCTTCAAATATCATAGGCACACATATAGCGATTTCGGTATTTTTCGTAATTTCTCGTCCATCTCTTATTAGCAACAAGTTTCTAGTGTTAACCGACTTCAAAACAAAGAGTAATTTTGTATCTAGGTTTCTTCCCCGATTACTTGAAGGCGGCTGAACCTATTTGTAAAATTCTATTTTTGTTTTAAAGCGTATACCTTCGAGGTAGACCCATTGCAACCAAATTAGGATCTGATGATGGGATCTTGGAGAAATCGAGGGAACTCTTCAAATATCATAGGCACACATATAGCGATTTTGGTATTTTTCTTACTTTCTCGTGCATTTCTTACTAGAAATTAGTTTCCAGTCTTAACCGACTTCAAAACAAAGAGCAATTTGTATGTTGGTTTGTTCCTCGGTTACTTGAAAACATCTAGACCGATTTGGATTTTTTTTCTTTTAACTAAATAGACTTAAGTCTATTTGGTTAAAACAATATTTTTCCAGCGCCACTAAAAATTTAAAAATAAAGTAAATTTTTAAAACAAAAAATAAAAACCGACTTCCAAAAACTTAAACTAAAAACCACAAAATAATATGTTAATTACCCCAAAGAAATGGATAATCAACGATTCATATATACATACCTATACAGATATTTATAGTTTTTAACCTGTTATTTTTGAAGTCGGTGCCAGCTAAGGAGCTCAACACAGCCAGCTTTGCATGGCAGGCACCAACTTCAAAAATAACAGCTTAAAAACTATAAATATCTGTATATGTATATATGAATCGTTGATTATCCATTTCTTTGGGGTAATTAACATATTATTTTGTGGTTTTTAGTTTAAGTTTTTGGAAGTCGGTTTTTATTCTTTGTTTTAAAAAAAATTCTTATTCTTATTTACACTTAAAGCATTTACTATTGTAGGTTTTCCGCTTCATCCATATAGATATTTATGATGTTGACTGGACCTACTAAAATTAAACTTAATTATTTCTAATTATAGGTTGGGTTTGAAATTAAAATTTATAAACCAAAAGTAATCCATTACGGACTCATAATCGATTACAGGTGGCGATAAAATTCAGCATAATAAATTAAGGTATAAATCATCTCGGCCTGCACACGCGTGATGCATCGCCCGCGCATCCCGCGAGATAACCAGTCTGCCGTCAATTAGCGACGCGAGCACAGCGCATGAGCATGTCTATATTATTATAATCGTAGCGGAAAATATTTGCGGTTAATTGCTGATACTATAGATAGGTGACTGATGTCTTTATAAAAACTGGAGTATTTTTCTAAAATACCTTATACCTCTGTTAAATGCAGTGTTGATATCCATTAAAAAAGGCGGATCATCCACGTCGATTTTATGCGGTGATGCAGTCGACTATTAGAATAAGATCCCTCTGCAAATTTCTGAACATATGTGAGGTGTTATTCCTTTTAACGAAATGTGTCTTAAATGAAATACTGCACTTTGAATAACACACTGTGTTGCTAGTTCATATTTCGCCAGAAGTACCTTTAAATTAGGGATTCCTGGGACCTTTTTCTTGAAAAAAAGCATCCTACGACTTATTGTGATGACGCTTTAAAAACCGCCTTCATCGAACACCCTGGGTTCAAATCCTGCTGGTAAGGCCAAAAATTTGTGTGATGAGCACGAACTAGTATTTATTCCTGAGTCATGAATGTTTTCTATCTATTTAAGTATTTATTTATTTATTCGTCTAGTACCTATAGTACTTAGCATTGCTTAGTTTGGGACTAGCTCGACTTGTGTAAGATTGTCCCCCGATATTTATTTATTATTATTATTTGTTTGTCTTACCCGTTCACGGGACAATGGTGTCCCGGACCTTTGGAAGGCGCGCGCGGAGCCAAAGCCAACGCGTAGAGGCCCTTTCGACAATTTAATGAATTATTATTATTATTACCGCTCCGCTACCTCGCGCAGCTCTGGTGGAAACCCAGCCCTAACCTATAATCTTTCCGGGTTCCGATCAATAAATAATGGAATCAATAAAGCGACAGGACTGAACAACTGTTATGCGAATACGTGCCACTTCCAACTGAATGATTCACAATTTTGCATAGACCGAGGCACGATCGTCGGTAATGCTACCCGATTTAGTACCACCATCAGATTCACGCCTTCTGAATGGCGAACAGTTATTTTAAATAGTTAATAAATAGGCACCTGGTTGGAAGATGTGGAAAATGTCTAAATACAACTATGAAATAATCCGTTTGCGGAAAACTCTGCCGTGCAATGGCAAAACACTGTATCTAATATATGAAATCCATACATTGTTACAGTAGTTTGTCATAGCACAGCAGAACTGCTATTGGCTCATAAAAGTAATACAAAATTTAAACAACGCAGAAATGTGTGACGATATACTTGTCTTGCGCTTTGAATGTTACAAATAGTTTGAAGCTGACTGTACAATGCTAGCTCTCCCGTCGAGCTACACAGCGGTAGGCTTCCCACAGCAAAACCACGGGAAATCATATCCTGACCTGGTACTAGTGAAATAGTGCCGCGACCACTCTGCCAAGAGTGTAACGACAAAGAAGAAATACCAATACCAATATAAGTACCAGTACCAATACCAGTAGTTTAGGTGGGGCTACGTTATCCACGGCCGCATTTGGCCAACAGATGGCATCAATGGCTCGCCTCGTCGTCGACGGCCATTGATAATGTATGAGGTATGACCGATGGGCAGACAGCTAGGGAACTGTCATTTGAATATTGAATACTTTGTAAGGAAGGGATTCTAAAATTAGCCGCGTTATCTATTTAATGTAAGTCAGGCAGGGGGCAAAGGAATGGGGTGTACCGTAAGTATGGATTATTTGCCCTGGATGGGTAATCTTGTCCACCTAAAGAAGTTTTTGGATATTAAACTAAGATATACTTAATCTATTACTACAACAGGAGTCGTTCGTTATGCTGGTTACAGGCAGTCGAACTCAAGTGACACTATACTAATAGCTCGGAAAATGCGAATACACGCTTGCACAGGGGCATCACATGTGTGTGTTCTTTATAAGAAAGCAGTCTCCACAGTCCACAACGGAGCACATTTGGGATGCTCACGCGCCGATAGCACGCGATTTATCCTTCGTGGGGATGTCAGACGAATTGCCACACAAGGCGAATGTGACAATAGATGACTTTACCGTTGTACGTCTTGAGGTGGTTTTCCACCTTTATACACCAACATAATATAAAGAAACAACATATACATTATAACAAACAATTATAATAGTAAATATGACTAAAACTAAAACCCCGATTACCCAACGACTACTGGACTGATTCAGAAATTTTTTTTAGGGCTAACTATATATTTAATTGATCGATCCAAGTCTTGCGATGGGTGACGATAAATCGATAACAAACGTATACAAGAACCATTAAAACATGAGGACTGACATTCTCCATACAAAAAGCTGTTCCCCGAATTTACAACGCCATCTATGTATAAGCTTGGTATAAGAATTATATTATTTACAATTATTCAACTTTGCAAACGTGACACAGTATTTAAATGTTAGAATTTATTTATTATTAGCTGTTTGCGAACTAATTGTTACTGTACTATGTTTCTTTGTTCAATTATAACATCGTTAAATGTTTAGTTTTTTAGCGCCATCTGGTTTTTGTCTGGAAATCCCCTAGCGGTCGGGTAACCATCCAAAGTATGGAGAATGACAGTCTTCTTGTTTTAATGGTCCTTGCTAGTGCTAGTACATAAAGGAAACCATTTAATATAACGAGCCGATGTGAAATATGGCCTAGAATTATTGTGGAGTTTAAAAGAATAACTTTAGTGATAAGACAGTCTATTGTTTACCATTGTTTTTTTTAGATAAGTTGGCACTGTAATTTTCTTTTAACATCGTTTTTTCCAGATAGGTATTAAAAATTGTGCGTTATCCGTCATAAGATTTTAAGGGAAACAATCTTTAGTTGGGAAAATATGTTAATTCTATCTTTGAATCGTAATAAGTTACTAAAATAGGTACGTGAAGTTAGTTCAATATTGCCCTAGCTCTGATATTGTATCTCAGAGAAACGAATAAACGAAGGCGAATATTACCCTTAAAATTATATTCGAAAAAATAACGAGGTGTGTATGTTACATTTACCTTATGTGGTCGTGACATTAATAATTGATTAATCTGTTATTGTTTCGTGGAAGCGCGGAGCAAAAACTGCGCACAGACATGCGGGCACAATCCAATTAACGCAACAAAGTCACTAATCGATACTACTATAACTGTAAAAACTATTCTGCTACGAAAAAAGTCTATAAAACCGTCGATAATCTTAACCCAGGGTAAGACGAACTGAGCATAACGATACCTAACACGTCTAAATCGGTTAAGGGCTCTTAAAGAAACCCACATGTACATGCGTTTATGTATGTATCATATCTATATACATTCATTATCACTGAAAACCTAACATTTCTTTTTTTTGGGCATTCGTGTAAAAACATGAGGGTGGCTGCCGTTTGACTAATAAACGTTTAATTTTATAGAATGTTTAATTTAATCGAATTTTTGTTTGGCTGACCACATTTTTTTCTCTGAAATTGGATAATTTCCATGATTTAAAAGCCTAAATATAGGTTAGGTCTTTTATATTCACTCTAATAAAAAGGGACGGTTTCAGAGAAAAATGCTTTTGGTGAAATGATCAAGGAAATTAAACTTTCGGTAAAACGTTTGTCAGCGATTAAAGGGCACCTTAAACGTACGATGTATATGAATTTTGTACCTAATTTTGTATTAAAATGTAAACAAGTTTATGGGCACTGAGTATTTCCCGATAATCACCATTCCGGCAACGGCGTCCGTACGTCACTTCTGAGAACCGCGGCGACAGTTTTATTTGAACTCTGATTCAGCCGTGTTTGGTTTACAAATTCAAATTACTAATACCCAGAACAATTGGTAAGTTACTAAATTAGATTTTCGTATTACATTTATAAACGACGCGTGATTTTGGTTTGGGAAGCGTATAAGCTTTGGTTTTGGGGAGTACCTGGCGCCCGTTATTGCTAATTAGGTAGGAACTATTCCTAATTAATCTAGTTCTAATATAATTAATAAGTCTTTGGAACCATGCAGAGGGGACCTGATTTTTGAAATTTGTTTTAATTTTAGGAATACATTTATTTTAGTTTTAGTTTTGATCTAGTTTTAGTTTAAAGTATGTATATTATATTTTTTATTATAGTGTATATTATGTATATTTTTTATTTATTAGGTGGAGCAGAAGAGTTATAAAATTAACGAGAATGTCGTATGTCGTAATGTCGTAAAAAAGGAAAGAAAACAGCGCAAGCGCACGATTCACTAGGTTTCCTGCCGTAAGCATACGCAGAACACTATGACACGGATAACCATGTCTAAAATAGGTAAACTCTAAAACAGTTACCCACCAAAGGACTCCGGAAAGGTCATTGCACGCTAGCCAGAGTTTTACTGGCACTATGTCTTATGTATGGTAGGAAATCAATGGACTTACGTCGTTTTAGTTGTAGCACGGCACTATGCGTGCCACTTAGCGAATGCCCACCAATGTGTTCTGCGAAACTTTACTATACTTCGTTCTCAATAAATGCAAATAAAAGGTCTTTGAACCCAGTCGTAAGCTTCGATAAGACACTGGTTGGTAAACAGTTACAGACAGTCTGAAATCTTGTAAATATAAAAGGGTCATTCTTGAAGGACACCATTCCCCTGACCACAAACATTCAGAAGACAATAAGCAAAAATGCCATTCTAATTAGGCGGAATTCATTAGAATGGCATTTTTGGTTATTGTAGAGCTTGGCCAAAACTACATTATAACAAAAAATGCCATTCTAATTAGGCGGAATTCATTAGAATGGCATTTTTGGTTACTGTAGAGCTTGGCCAAAACTACATTATAACCAAAAATGCCATTCTAAAGAGGCCCGATGTTATGAAATGAATATTCGCCATTATGTGTACATAGAGGAGTGATAATTTTCAAGAATGACCCAAAATAGTTCCGCGAGTGCGAGTAAGGTACAACCAACGTATAGCCTAAACCACTGCAGATAAATTTATATGTAACACATGCCCTTTAGGGACGTACAGATGCACCAAGAAAGGATATCAAGATCAGACTAAGTCGAGAGCGGCATTTAAGTAATAGGTGTCATGACAACGATGATAAGTAGATATCGTAGGGTAGGCAGGTAGGTAGGTATTGTGACTTTTTCAGTATACTTTGTAACTTACCATTGAGGATGTGTTTCAATTGCATCGGGATAAGCTCGAGAGCAAATATTCCACTGCCAGGTGGTGGATTTACGATTTCTGAAAACCCTCATGTAAAATATGACCTACACGACTGTATCTTGTAAGTTTTCGATCAATGACCTTTTGCGCCGATATATTTGCAACGAAGTACAAGTCTTTCTCTGTAGCTCTAAAGGGATTTCCTTTTGCGATCGCATTATTGAGGTCGCGCCGGGCATTTTGCATCAATTCGAAGTATGGCGATAATTTACGAGTAACCCAGTCTAAAGTACGGTTCTTTTATTTTATTACTAGAAACATCAGTCGGTTTGTGTCTGTTGCCGTTATTTAGAAATGTGTCAACTTATTCAATTGCTTTTGAGTCGGTACAGTAAGACAAAGAAAGGCATCTTGCCATACAAACATGTAAGGGTTCATTCACATATAATACAATGTCACATGAATTTCAGGATTTTTCTAAGGTTACTTAGCTCTGTTAATGACTGTACTAATACCGCTTTGCGAAATATGCGATTGTGTTGGAGGGCGAAATTAATATCCCGACTATTTATAAGGGAACAAATGACTCTGGCAGAGTCTTTCAAACGTTGCTGACGTTTGTTATTCCTTATTATAGGTAATTTCACGAGAGTTGAGGTGAATGATTACACACACAGCTTCATGAAGTACTCATTGCAAAAAAAGTGAATGAATGAGTGAGTAATAAACACAAGGCTATAGTTCAAACAAACTTTTTGGTCTATCTTGCAATTCACTGTTGATCCTGCTATCGGTACGAAAAAAGAACAATAATTTCAAAATCCCGCTGTCATTACATGACAGTATTGTTGTGTGCGTGGCCTCAACTTTCGTGAAATTACCTATATCAATACGTTTACAGTAATGTATTTTACGTCATCTCAGGCCGAAAAAAGATTTCAACAAACTGAGAACCTCCTCTTGTTTGAAGTCAGTTAAGAATTCCCGCCACAAAAGGCACGTGCAAATATTCAGAGACCAGCGGATGATACCTGCCTGCAGTTGACCCACATAAGTATGCAGATGAATCATCGAGATCGCGCCGCGGGCGAGTGCCCTGCCGACTACTCACGCGCATAACACCGATCGATGAAGGTTGCCCTGAGAATATTTCACCTGACCCCGAACGTAGAATCAATCTATAACTCGTATCCAAAGGGTAACGACGGGACCCTATACTAATTTTACAGTTAAATATTCCCGCCACAAAGGGCATTTGGAAACCAGCTGATTATGCCCGCAGTTAAGAGGCTGACAAGACCTACTTTTGTTGAAATTGATGTTATTTAAGCAGTTTTTTAAGAAAAACCATTTGTTCTAGCACATCAAAAAAAAAATATGTTAATATTCATCATATTTCGAAGACCGTGGACGGACGCGATACATAATTTCACGAAATCGGCTCGATAGAAAAAAATTGCAAAGATTGGTCTTAAAATCATCATTAAACGGTTCTATGTCTTTATTTTTTTAACGTATGGGTCTGCAAATAAAAACATGAAGTCAACATATTCATACCTAAACCGCTAGCGAGTCACATTTCACAAATAGTCCACACTTTTTTTTATTTCAATTTTTATTTATTATTATCTTCTAAGACCCGGCTGCCCAGAAACAGTGACAGTAGGCTCTCGTTTACTCCGATACAAACATAAAGGAAGTGCTGTATATTTTAATTCAATATAATCGTATTACTACTTACAAAAATACTGTATTTTTTCTAATAAATCTTAACTACTTATATTACATATCCAAAATTCATTAAATGTGCTTGAAAGTTTTCATTACTTATTTACGTATTACATATCCAAATTTCATTCTATCTGTTCACGCTTTAATTATGAAAATAAATTAAAAATCAACTATATTATTTTAACGACGCCCTGTCTATTTTATTCTGCGCTCTATGGGAAATTGGGAAACCTACAGGAGTTTAACGCCATCTACCGGCAGGCGTGTTTATTTCGATCGCGATCGCAAGCCGAATGCAAACAGTTACGCTTCTCGCCGCTCACTTGTGAATAGCGCTGGGAGCAATTAGGCGGGGCTAGGGGATGGGCCAAAATCCTGAATCCTCAAGGGCATTTTGCTGTTGACAGCGTCTTAACCCACATGTGCAGATGACTCAGCGGTCGCGCCGCGGGCCACTCACGCGCATGTTGCATACACCGATCGATGAAGGCTGGCCCGAGAATATTTCACCTCACCCCGAACGTAGAATCAATCTATACCTCGTAGGGTGCCGACGGGACCCTATTACTAATTTTTCAGTTAAATATTCCCGCCACAAAGGGCACGTGCATTCAGAAACTAGCTGATGGTGCCTGCAGGTAACCTACATGTGCTGATGAATTGGATGCCCAGCCGACCACTCATGTACATACATCGATGGATGAAGCAGTTATCCCGAGCGTATTTCACCTGACCCCCGACTTCTATACTTCGTATATCTAGCTTGTGACGTCAGCATGTCTGAGGTCAAAAGAGGTCATCATTGTCAGTCTCGGGAAGAACATAGGTACCTGGTATTCTTGTCCATGGGTAATCTGGCTATTTCAAAAAGACACAGTGCTAAAATTACCAAGTAAAAACGAGTAAAAGAACTGCTCCCGAAAACTAACGCGAATATTTAAATTCATATGATATTCGAAATGTAATAGGTACAAAGTAATTCGCAATTCGTTTTCATAAAACGGCCATTCTAATATTAGGGTTGCCGCCCTCCAGAGATATCACGATTTAGTGCACGCAACCCTAGCAACAAAGGTCTGTGACTCAACGCTAACTACTACTTTTGACCAGAATATTCATAACCCATACGGACTAAGATTTACAGTGGTAGAAGAGTAATCATACTGTTTATATATAATATTTATATACTATCATTTATCCGCGTCTACGCCTGCATTATTCCCTTTTGTTTCAATCCAGGTATTGGTCTACTTGTATGCTAAATTCATTCAGTTATTAGTTATTACCGCGTTATTTAGAAACTAACATCTAAACCTCTAATCACCCAGTCTCAAATATCCAGCCATCTTCACAAACTTTCACATTTATTTTATTAGTGGGATGGTAGGATTTAAGTATCACAGAGGATAATGTAGACCGAAGACGTCACAGCAAACGGCAAGGGAAACCGGAATTGATAACGCTTTCCATTAAAATTGTAGTTACAGACAAACGCAGTTATTAAAAGTGTCCATTTTCCTGAAGTACCCTAATAACTCTGCGACATTCCCATTGCCAGATCGTGTGATACAGGGTAATTTACGAGAGCGCGGTTATTGTACTGTCTGGGCTGGATAATGCTGCGTCTAATGTTACCTTGTTTCTAATTGGGTTGAGAATGTCTCTGTTCGGCATTGTCTCGGGCCTGAGAGCCGGGGTTGGCCATAAATCGAGCCTAGCAGGTACTAATTCAAGTTATCTATAAATAGGATGATTATTACCACTGGATTTATGTACGTAGAAACCTTTTAGAAAATGTACTGCAATATGTACCTATCAATTCGTGCAATGCTGCTTTGATTAAATTAATTCTGCTCGATCTCACAGTAGATTTTTGGTAGCGAAATGATTTTTTATTCAGGCGTTTTTAATATTATAAATTAAAGAATCGGATTGAGTCAATGATATTTTATAAGAAGATACGTTATACGCATACTCGCCAGCTGAGAAATATGCTTCCAAGAAAGCAGCAGCACACATTCGTACCTCACTGTACGGTGTACATACTCACACATATTAACAGATTGCGTAAAAGAGATGGCATAGTTACAATAATGAAAAAAAGAGACAGCTAGCTTTTTGTTACTTGCGCGATTAATTTTTAAACGTCACCGAGTGAACCAATCGGCTAGACTCGGCGTCTGCTCGGCGGCATTTAAGACAGATTAAGCACTCAGAAGGTGAAAATTACATTTCAGAGTAGTTTCTGCCTATCTAGGTCCTACCTATGGAATTTCAATTGTGTAAATGATTTTTATTCAACTTAAAGTTTTAACATTAAAATGTTACACTTAGTTTGTATTCTAATAATATTTATAGTTTTAATACGTTTCAACAATTAAATTGTGTATTAAATGGTTTATATAGAATTAATGATTTTTGACACTTAGACACCATTTAGGTACAATCGAACCAACTGAATCATGACCCACTTGCCTGATAATTCGCGTGAAACTTTCAAACTTGTAAGATCTATCGCGTATAATGCACTTACGACGTTTTAGGTACTAATAAAATTACGTCAATACAGGTCGCAGACCTATGCAATTTTAACCTTTGTTATTATTGCCATAAAACCACATTTCACACATATACAGTCATTGTTTGAATCTCGAGCTAGTTCTCGCTTATTTAACCTAAACTTTTTGATGATGGAAAAAATAAATTTAAAAAATGGGGTGTTCTACAAGTGTGTCATATTATGTCAAGTTGTCAGTCAATGTGAAAAAATAGAAATTGCTTAATAATTTTTAATAATGGCTAATTTAGAAGAACAAAGAGCTCGGATTGTAGTCTTAAGTGAGGAAGGCTATGGCATACGGGAAATATCACGCGAATTGAATATTTCTCGGAATACAGTGAGGACCTGGATCAGACGGCACGCCGAAGAGGGCATCCTCGAGGACAGACGACGCCATAACCACGGCGTTCGCCGACTCACGAACGAACAAAGAGTGGACATGCAACACCATTACGAAGAACATCCTTTTACTCCCACCCAATATTTTGCGGCACAACATGACGTCTGTCTACAAACTATTAGAAATTATTTGCACGGCACTGGACTGCATTATACAGACATTATGCTGAGTAAGTAGCCTTAACGGATGATCATAAAACAGCGAGAAGGAATTTTGCAAACGCTTATTTAGACTACGACTGGACTAACACTATATTTACAGACAAAAAAACATTTCGATCTTCTCAACACGGTCGCTTAACTTTGTGGCGTTACGATAACACCCGGTACACAGAAGATCACGTCGTGCCTAATCAGTTATCCGGTCGAATTTCAGCGAATATGTGGGCGTGGATGGGTATCGGAGGAGTAGATGAGCTTGTCCATATTTCTTCTCGGCAAAACGCAATGAAGTATGCCGATCTATTAGAAGAATCTATGTTACCGACAGTGCGAACAGTTTACCCGCGTGAAGATGTGCCTGTATTTTCCTACGTTCATGACAACTGTCGAGTGCATACTGCCAGGGTAGTCTCAAATTGGTTTGATCTGCATAATGATGAAGTTACTTTGATTCCATGGCCGAGTAGATCCCCAGACCTCAACCCAATAAAAAAATTGTGGGGTTTGATGGTCCAAATGTGGGATAACAGAAACGAGAGAACAAAGGAAGCAATTGAGCAACATTGTAACGAAATTTGGGATTACTTGAGAGACAGCGACATTTGCAGTCGTCTAATAGGGTCAATGCGTGACCGATTACAAGCCGTTATCGATAACCATGGTGCACACACTAGGTTTTAGATACTGAATCTTATAATTTAAATTAGTTCTGTTAAAGATTAAATAAAGTTTTTTTTCATTTCACAAATTTTATTACTGTTTTTACTTATATAGCTTGAAAGACCAACAATGGCAAGTTTCTGTCCTTAAAATAGTTATAGGAATGACGTGATTGAAACCTGTAATCTAAAGTTTATGCTGGCACTTCGCTTGGCCGTATTTGCCCAAACATGACTGCATTATGTTTGATTTTATATTCTAGAGAAATAAATGCGACTAATAGTTGAGCAAATTTAATACGGCCAAGTGAAGTGGCACCATTACGTTCGTAGAAAACTTCCTATACTTACCTACGTAATACAGATAAAGACAGTAACAGCATCTCTTCTTTTTCATATAAGAGCTTAGTCGATATTGTCCGATTTATTTAACAGTGCACTCAGTAAATGTCAGTGTCTAATCAAATGATAACAAGTTCGTTACCAAGGAAATAATTCTTCAAGCGAATTTCGACCTACTTGCATTTAAGGGGTTTAGCAAAATAAGCTTATGGTGGGTTATGATTCAGTTGGTTCGATTGTACATCTCTGAGAAAGAATGGTTACTTACTAGTTAACGGCATGCAAAGTAGGTTGCCGCCACTTCTTTTTAGCACGCGAGGTACATACACTTTTTTTCCTTGTACCTTGATTTATTTCTGTGGTCTCCATATAAAAATAAAATCATCACACTTATTACTTTTTATAAGTAACTCATGCTAGGTCAATTATTTTCTATGCCAAAATTATCATTTTCTAAAAATAGCTAGAAAGTATCTAAGATAATTTTTTATTCGCACCCTTTATTCAAGTTATTCTTAAACTGTCCAGTGTCGATGTTAAAAAAATACGCTGTAAAGGTTATTTATTGGTTCTAGGTTACGCGGGTATTTTTCCGCGACCCTCCGACGTATTTACAAAAACGAGATATGCCTTAAGATATTATATATTTATGAGAAAAAACCTGTATGAGCACTGAATAGATATTATGGTTCAAGTTTGCATACTAAGGCATGTAACTAGGAATCAATGCGATTCAACATGACGCATCTGTAAATGTTCATCTTTGCCGCAGTATGGTGATCCTTGTCACTCTCATTGTCAAAGACGTAAGTTTGTCTCTTTCATTCATATGACGTCTATGATAGTAAGATGGCGTCGTATTTGAAAAATAAAATTATAAAAAATGATAAAATCAAATTATTGCAGCATACTTACAAGTGATATGAGATCCCTTGCGCTTTGTTGCACTTTTTGCTATGATTGGTGCACTTTCTGATCACACACAACGGCATTTTTTTGGGAATCTTGCAAATATTCACCCTTGACATCGTCGTGCGTTTCGTTGACCGACCCGCGAGTGACTACCCACTACAAAAAGGGCACCACTACATTTATAGTGGTTCTAGTGCTTCACTTTTGGAGTGCTTGTAACCTATCTACTTATAAAATATCATTGGATTGAGTGTAATCATATTTATCAGACTTAGTAATGTTTTGTGACATAAAATTATATAGGTATACATATATCACACAAATCTCGCTTAAATTATTCTTGTGTTAAAGTTTCCTTTACATGGGATACTTCACTTTCTAATTCTAATATTATGACACGCTAGTTGAATACAATCAGGGCTTCAGCTGAAGGTTCGCCTCGCATCGCTCGCCCACAGTGGAGTGGAAACATTCCTTTCTATTACAACTGTATGCACTCAACTCGCAGCTACTATAGAGTACTATAGTAGATTATATGACAGTTGTGTGACATTTCCACATAAAATAAAGAAGGGAAAGTAAATTTTTGGTCAGCCGTTATTAAAATTGATCCGCAAAAAAAAATAAGCAGTTAAATCATTTGGGCAGCAAACAAAGATTTGGCTGGCAATAAATAAAATCGGGCGGCAACTCTTGTTCAGCAAACAGTTTAAAAACGGTTAACATTTTAACCAATATTAATCTGCTTTTTTATCATTTGGCTGCCTAATAAACAGTCGAGCTGCAAAATAATTACTTGGGTAGCAAGATTTTACAATTGGTCAGCAGAGAGTTTAATTGAGATATACAGGGTGTCACTGTGATATATACTGGGTGTCACTGTGATATATACAGGGTGTCACTGTGTTATATACAGGGTGTCACTGTGATAGATACAGGATGTCACTGTGATATATACAGGGTGTCACTGTAATGTGTACAGGGTGTCACTGTGATAGATACAGGATGTCACTATGATATATACAGGGTGTCACTGTGTTATATATATACAGGGTGTCACTGTAATGTTACTGTGATATATACAGAATGTCATTGTGATATATACAGGGTGCCATTGTGTTATATACAGGGTGTCACTGTGATAGATACAGGATGTCACTGCCAGCAGAGAAAACATGTCTGTAAGCAGTTTAATTGAAATATACAGGGTGTCACTGTGATATATACTGGGTGTCACTGTGATATATACAGGGTGTCACTATGTTATATACAGGGTGTCACTGTGATAGATACAGGATGTCACTGTGATATATACAGGGTGTCACTGTGTTATATACAGGGTGTCACTGTAATGTATACAGGGAGTCACTCTAAAAACGAAACAGCTCCCAAAAATAGGTAGGTTAGGGTTATTTTTTTTTTTGATGACCCTAAAACGAAACGGCTCCCAAAAATAGGTAGGTTAGGGTTATTTTTTTTGATGACCCTAAAAACGAAACGGCTCCCAAAAATAGGTAGGTTAGGGTTATTTTCTTTTTGATGACCCTAAAAACGAAACGGCTCTCAAAAATAGGTAGGTTAGGGTTATTTTTTTTACTGACCCTAAAAACGAAACGATACACGTTGTGAATAAATAATATAACTTCTAAACATTATGAGATGTATAAAAAATCGAAATACCAATTTTATATGAGCCCATCACAGTGACACCCTGTATACATTACAGTGACACCCTGTATATAACACAGTGACACTATGTATATATCACAGTGACACCCTGTATATATCACAGTGACATCCTGTCCTGTATCTATCACAGTGACACCCTGTATATATCACAGTATCACTCTGTATCTATCACAGTGACACCCTGTATATATCACAGTTACATCCTGTATCTATCACAGTTACACCCTGTATATAACACAGTGACACCCTGTATATATCACAGTGACACCCTGTATATATCACAGTGACACCTGCTACTTGACAGCTGACAATTACCGAATGACAAAATGCGCACACGATTGGCGACAGAATAGTTGCGCCCAGTTAGGTTTTATTGCCACCTTTTTTTTGATGAACAAAATGAAATATTTTGCTTACCTACTGATTGCTTACCAAAATTTGATTTACCGTAGATCGCTTAATGCAGCTCAAATATTTAATTTGCTGACCAAAATAATTTAGAGCAGATCAGTATATCATTAATTGCAGCCTGATTTATAAATGTTTGCTTACCATAAGTTGCTTACCAACTAGCTATTTTGGCTGACCAAATACATATTTCTGCTGACCAAAATATGAATATTTTGCTGATCGATTAAATGATACCCATAAAGAAGTGCATATCTACCGTTAACCGTCGCACGCAAATTTCTTCTCCCACCGATCAACGTTACCTGAAACAAAAACATGAATACATTTTAATATTCAACGTCTAATAAAGACATTTACGCGTCAAATATGTTTGAGCAAAAACGGAACGCGACGTGATACGAGACAAGAAAGGCGATACGAGAATGCTATCGAATATTTATGATGTACGAATCTACATGCATTCTTGAACGATAATTGTGGCTAACTTATGTGTTCCGGTGGCGAAACATGGAACTAACTCAAACAAAAACAAGCGCTCAAGACAGTGGCGCCGTTTTGATCTGTACGGGTAAGTTTGTAGAGTATTTGAACGTAACCTAACCTAACGTACGTCCTGTGAAAAATACTAATATATGTATTACAGTAGGAAAGTGGCGCCATTTTCGCCTGAACATTAGAAGTTGGCAATGAGGCTTCATTAGTGGCAGTTATTTGACTGCCACTATTGAAGCCTCATTGCCAACTTATAATGTTCAGGCTGCAGCAATTAGAGATTATACGGATGCCAATATGTGCAGTTTAATAGAGCTACAACATGGCATCACGTTCTTGTCTCATTCCATACTAACATTTACACCCCGTAGTATATTACTCGGGACTCTCGGGAGTTATTGTATGCAAACATCGCATATTGTATGCAAGGGAAGTCCTTACTGGGATAAAAAGTATCATCCAGGAATTGCTCTACTATGCTACATTTCATCTCAATCCAATGAATTGTTACCGCGTTATTTAGTAACAAAGTTATAAGCATCCTAAAGATCTTCACAAACATTCATATTTATAAGGTAGGGGATAGGTAGGATAAGATATAACCTAACCTACAAATATATATTTTTTCAATGACAACTAATATAAAATAAGGTAAAGAAAGAGGTCCGGATTACGGTACAGCTTTTCAAACTATGACAACGGATACATAACTTAATCGTATTTTCTAGTGCGCCACTACTGTCCGCAGTTCTGCACTCTTAACCAGACCAATCGTTCAACGTTCATTCTATACCATAGTAAATTTCAATTAAAATTGACGTACGATCGTTATATGATTGACAACTTTCTCACCCCTAGATAAGCCTACAGGTACCTTATTAGGTAAAACTAGTACATTCAGAGGATTACTTTCGCTGTGCATAATATTGGTAATTGCGTGAGGCCATGTGAGGTGTGAAATACCAGAAATTAGCTGTCTAGCTGACTGGCTTGGCTTCTGGCGCTGCGGTTATTCGATTAAGAAAACGAATGTATTAAATTGAGTAGTTGACAGAAAGCTCGACTCTTAATACATCATACCATACATATATGTATAAAAGTAATCTCATTCGGATTTTAAAAGTGCGCGACTGATAAATCTAGATTTATGAACGCGCAAACGCGCGAGGCAATGTTGTAGAGCGGGGTGTCAACATTGAAGATATTTCAATAGTACAATGTGTATCTAGGCCGGTAAGTAAGGAATTACAAACGAGTGTTTATTATAAGCCCGAGATGAAGCCGAGGGATTTAATAACACGATTTTTTTGTAATGACACCATTTTCGAGCAAGTGTGATGAAAAATAATTTAGACAATGATCAACACAACATGACAAGTTATCTGCTTTGCCCTATGGTTAACTGATAGAGCATGCCTTATGGCATTAAGTTCGCCTTTTGTACGATAAGTTTTCTTTTGTGCAATAAAGTTTAAATAAACAAATAAATGATAACTACTTCAATCCTAAGAGTGCTTTTCCACCAGAAATGTGCTTTGCAGCTATGTTGCGAGGAGCTATGCTATGTGGACCAATGATGGGTGGATATGATATGACATCTTGAGTTGACTGTTTGTTGTTACATTTTTTTACCGCGGTTTGCGCTGTGATCGTTTACAATGCCCCCACCATGCACTTCGCAACCAATATAAGCCATGAGCCTACAATCAAAGTCAAAGCATTTTATTCTTCAATTTAGGCATATTAAATGCACCTATGATTGTCATGTCAAGATTTACTACCGGTTACAATGGCATAAGGTATAATATATATGTAAGTCTATGAGCAAGAACTGTTTAGATTCATGATGAATGAGTTAGGCTCTTGTTGGTATAGCTAATGATGCGTGCTGCTCTCTCTGGCTAGCTGCTGGCTCTGTCTGGAGCCACTTGTATGACCTCCTAAAGTATATTAAACCTGCTTAAAAAATTGTTAGTGGAATTTTTGTATATTTCATGTTTACAATGCATGTAGAGGGTCAAGGTTAATTTTGTTGGGTTAGGTTAGGGGTTGTTAGGGTTAACGTCAAAAGTAAGTAAACGTGATAAGCGGGACGTGACCGCGGACCGTTTATCACTGCGATACGTGATAATCGCACTGATGACGAACGGGGAATTTCTCTGGCGATTGGATAAGAGAGGAATTCTAGTCATATATATGTAGTCGCCAACTAGCTTAATAAGCTATTTGGTTAGCTGCCTACTGCCTAGCCTTTTCATTAAACACACTCCTTATTTTAGGTTAGGTTTGTTAGTCAGCTTGTGTCCCTCAGAGCAGAAATAGAAGCCCCGCGGGGCTTCGTCGACCTGCTGGCGGGTCATAGTTTACTGAAAATGCTAGGCAGTTAACCAAATGGCTAATCAAACCAGTTGGCTGCAACATATATATGTACATACTTTTTCGGATACGGGATACAAATGGGTGGTTTATTAAAGGGTTAACGCGGGACACAATTCTGCGTTTTAGTTTCGTCACTGTCATCTCAGTAAATATTACATTAACGTTTTTATTGTTGGCACTTCTTCCAATTCTTATAAAAATTGTTTTGAATGTTCATAGGAAAATCACTCTTCTCCTTCTGAGAACTGACAGGGATACAAAATACGATCAGAAAAATCGCCCTAAACAGAAAGTCAGCCTAGGCTGTAAGTGGCATTTTTCCGTACGCCGCGCAGATAGAAAATCGAATTCCTGGCCAGGGAAAACGTAAAATGATGTACACACTATGGGCGGTAATAAATTTATAGTATTGCCTTATACGCGTAATATATGTATAAAGTATTGTATCTTTTGAAGGTACAGCGGCACCAGTTTAACGCGTAGGTATAGAATAGATCTGCAACTATGAAACATATTAATTATTATTTACGAGTATTTATCTCACATTTAAAAAAAATAGCATACATTTAACGTGATTACGTTTATGCATATTTACTGGAACTAAACGTTTTAGTTAAATCAAACGCGTAGAGAATTGATTTACTTTAGTTTTGCGACGATTTCTGATCAAAATCATGAATTTATTCTTACTCAGATCTCAGATGACTTCAAGGTACAGTCAATCTTTTTCCTGTCAGGGGCTTTCAAGTATAAAAATTTCTTTGCTATAGCAAGATAACTAAACGGCATGATATAATTATGTGTCATATCTGTGAATACAGAAACAGGCCGTCCTAGGCCTAAAAATATATATTGTGCATTGCAGTTGTATCGGACTACCTGTTCAAAATATGCAAAATTAAATCGATGAAATTGGTCTGGTAAAATTTTACTTTCTCAAGTGAAAGTTACAGATAAGAATATTTTGCCTTAATTCGATTTGCAAGTTATACGATATCACTTTCAAGATAAAGATTACTTGGCTGAGAAATGGCGCCCTGCTCACGGATTATTACATTTTTAAAGCCTACTGACAATTTTATTTTATTTTATCCTGCTAAAATAATGTTGATATCAGAACTTTCCTTCGTCTTCAATAATCTCATCCTCTCTTCACAGTTACCCACTGCTCGACATAGATCTCCCTCAAAGAACACCACATGACCAGGCCTGTGGCTCTGCTAGTGCCACCAGCAGCCATCACCAGGTCATTGGTCCACCTTTTGGGGGGCTACCCAAACTGCGCCTTCGTTACGTGGTCACCATTCAAGAACACGTTGGCTTCAGCGGCCGCCTGTTCCACGACCAATGTGCCCTGCCCATTGGCACTTAATTTTTTTAATGGTTGATGATAATGATTCCTAAAATTGACTGGACCGCGATCCACTAAACTTCTTCCTTTTTCGGGACTCACCTTTTGGCAATCAGCATTGGTGATGCTTGGATCCCTTAGCGGCGAGTCGACGAACTAGGTAAAGTATTGTATGTGTAAGGTTTTTTTATGACACCCGGCTGTTGCAGTTGTCCCCATCGGGCCTGTTTGCTCTTGGCTCAGGGCCCACTCAATATTACCTCGTGACCCATCAGTTCCATAGTTTGAAATATGCTGATGACGGTATAGACATTCAGTCTCTTCAAATAAAGATACATCTGGTGAGTTTAAAACTGTTAGTCCACATTACCGTCCACTATGACGCCTGACCTAGACCTCCGTGGGAATCTCCACCCACGAATTGCCACAGATTCGACAAAATGTCACTGGCGGAACTCGCCCCATTCAGGTCACACCAAACCAATCTAATATTACCAGTGGACAAACTTGGAACTAGCTCAATCACATACCAAAGGTCGTATTATGCTAACCAAGAGCGCCCCCACTATTGGTCAAGTAAGTACCTTGCCCACTTACCACAAGAAGTACTGACCACTCTAGTGATCTAACCCACAAAATGCAGTATATACATATCGGTTCCGTACATGCTTACTGCACTATGGGACGGCTGGGCTCCTTTGATGGGCATTGAACTTTGTTTTTCTACTTAAGTACAAGACACTGACAAAGCCAACGCTTGTGCGGGTTCGACAAGTTTAGGATTGTTTGGAGAGTTCTTTAACAGGAAAGTTAGACAAATACTTGTATTGTACGAAAATACTTGTTTTATTTTTGCTCTTGTCAGTAATTGAGGTGGCGGTATTCAATAGGCTACTTGACAGGTTTCTGCAAAGTCAATCCGACTGTTTAATGATGTCTATTGAGCACTCAGAAAGTTGTAATTTTTAATTCTTTTGTGTATTTTTTCCGAAAAAAGCAAATAAAAATGCACTTTTAAAATTAACCGCCAAAACGGTTTCTCGGACAATATGGCGTCTATGATGACACATGATGGTAAACCGACAAATGTCAACGAGGATCGCAGAACGTTCTACCTTTAAAAATAGAATTGACAGATGCTGTCGATGCTGTTTACTATGGTGTGACGTCATCGGCCAATCCAAACCGTTTTCGATAAAATGGCGACAGATAAAAAATAATCAATTTTCATCCGAGTTTTATAAATAAATTATCCATTTATTTTTAGTAATATTGACGTAAATTGGTTTTAATACTTATAATTAATACATATATCCATAATTCTTCCATTATTTTTCACACTGTCAAGTAGCCTATTGGTACAAAAAGATTTGGCTCTGCGAGTAATTCCTGCCAGTGTTGCATACTACAGTACCCACACAGAGCGGCAAAAAATACAACATAAGTATTATTTAATGCATACATCAATAACTCTATGATCTTTGATATTTTACTACCAGATGGAAAAATTATTAACAGAGTTTCCCGGATTTAAGGTAGGTACCTAGTTCTAGTAACCATGGTTTTTTCCACCTTGTATAATTGTGTAGATGTCTGTATTGTAGGATTTTGTATGCTATTGAACTTTAGCTTTGTATATTTCTTTTAGTGATACCATAATGCCACCTTGGAAATTTCACGCACCTTATGTTGTTTGAAAAGGTCTGTATCGGTATTTTATTTACTTGAAATTTCGGAACCACGGGTAGAATCAGACCTATAAAAAATCCCTTGGGGCCTATATAGGTAATAGTCTATAGAATAAATACTATAACAGGTGGCGTGTTTAAAATGTCTAGAAACCACGTCACTCATTTTGATTTTATGTTAAACCCAAGTTACTCATACGGATACTTTTACATAAAACCCAAATTTCCAAACATTAACAACTTAATTTCTCAAAACTCCATATCAATTTAGACCACAGCCATAATTTATATCTATTATAGCCACTTGGGCTAAACTAATAATGATAGGTTAACACTGTCGTTACGCAACGTTTCGTTTCGGATGCGTGCGCTCGCGCCGACCGCGTACCAACTTACTATGTGCATGAATTGAACGAAAACATACCTTAATTACCACGTAATAACAACTTTGTAAGTCGTTTGAGGTTAACAAATTCGTTTAAAGTACGATTTGTGCTAAAATGTACGTTTTCTCGATGCGATAGAGATTTCGACGAAACTTGGATATATTGGTGGCCCCGCAGGAATGAAATTAAACTGGAGAATTCCTATTAACACCCATGAAATAAGCAATCGTGTCTGTTGGAATTTTTAGCGCCATTGGGACAAATTAAAATGTTTTATGAGTTATATGAGTCCCGGAGTCCACTTGTATATACCTACCTACCTTCCGTTATTAACAGACTTTCTTAAAGTGGGGTCCATGAACGGACTCCGCTGTGGCCCGGATCTGTGGAATAGAAATGATTACCAGGCGTCCACAGTATTTAACATATTTATGTATGTTCCATCCAAATATTGTTCAATTACTTCAAAAAGAGGTGTTTAGTTCGTCAGAATCTGTTTTTATGTGTTTGTTCCCCGATTTCTCGACGGCTAGACTGGTTCGGGAAAGGGCCAGAAAGCGGCTTTTTCCGTACGCGTAGCGTGCGGTAAAAGCCGCTTTCTGGCCAAGTGTAGACATAAAATTATGTACATAACACGGGAGGTAATTTCATTTATTTCAATAGTACATTGTGAGTTTACAGACAAATCCAAATCACTCTCAATGTCAGTCATACAGTGAATATCAAATAACACAATAAATTTTAAGTCACTAAAACGAACATTGTGAACAAGTTACATTACTTACCGATAGAAAAATTGCTAACATAGGACTGTCAAGTATCTACACTAAATAATAATTTAAGAACATATCAATATGTCTAATGAGCATCGGCCATTTGTCAGTAAGCACGTCGGTATCCTGGACCTCTTTCAGGAGAGTATTGAGCAAGGCGAGTGTGGCTCTAGGTGTCGGAGCATTGCGCGCGTGCCCCGTGCGGATGCCGGCCGCATGCCCCGGTAACTCAATAGAAAAAAAGTGAACCGCTTTGCTTTGATTGCCATCTACCTTACATTACACGTACCACTTGGCCTTCTTTTAACATACGTAATGATGTGAATGTAATTAAATAAACATGATATATACCAGATAATACATATAAAAATCGTGTGAATCTAAAAATATATTTTAATTTAAATTTCAATTGATTAAAATTAACCACTCATGATATTATTTATTGTTTGTTACATGGCAACAATAGTCTGTCAAGGCGGTGCTGGTTGGCCATAACATTCCCAAAAAAAAGAAATCGGTGCTGCTTGACATCAATCAAATAAAAAATGTCGGGAATTTTATCGAGTGCAGTATTTTCCATTATTTATTTCATTTCAACGTCGAGTTGAGCATTAATTCCCCCGTTGTATGTGCTGTTACCCTTTTGCTGTGTTAAGTTTTGTTTTAAACAAAATGTCGGTCAGAATTTTCTGACTACCCGGCCGCAAAGTTCGTGACGGAGAAGGTAATTATAATGTTATGGGTTTTTATCAAAGCTGTAAGCTTATGATGCTACGTTTTGTCACGCGATAAATAAGTGATAGTTTATCACTGATAAAACATCCGTCACTCTCGCTCACTATTAGTTAGAACGTGACGGATGCTTTATCATTTATTTATCGCGTGACAAAACGTAGCATCATAAGCTTACTGGTCTACTATAATTTAGACACGGTAATCACGGAATTGAAATCGCCTATGAATATCCAACAAAGTGAACCTTTTACCAATTCTATAATAAATGTTTCGTGGTACTAAATAGGTTTGCGTATTTCGGCGTTGATATCATCTTTAATACTTTTTCTTTTTCAGGGATCCAATTGCATAGATTTCGGAATCCTGCTACCAATCCAGAAAAATTTAAAATATCGAAGCACAGTTGTGGATCTGACTTTTAAGGGAAAGATGATACGTACATTTTCTTGTCAATTTAAAAACGAATGCGAAGATAAATTCACCTTTGAAATAAGTAGGTATAAGTAAAACTAAAAAACGGAAACTGGTGTTTTTATTTACACTGCTCTTTAGTAATCCTCTTTCAAACTATGCAGTGTGGCACGTTTTAGAAGTTACGTAGAAATAAGTTTTTAGTTGAGGTCACTAAATTTAAATTAATTTGCTTTATTGGGCGCATTTTATTTAAACTTGGTGATTGTAATTAGAAACTTATTTCAACGTAACTTCTAAGATGTGTCATACCATGCCAAACTATAATTACCTATATATACGTAGCTATATATATGTGTGTATGCGTGTATGTATGTGTGTGGGTGTGGGTGTATATGTGTGTGTAGATTTGTTGACGTGTAATGAAGGATAGATGGCAGCACAAGTACGATGATTAGAAATTTGGCCGAGTTGCCTGTCTATAACCTAGTATAATATTGTAGTCTTTGGCCGGCCGGGAGCGCGAACAGCGGCAACCGGCGCCGAACACCTAATTCGCGTATAGTTCTGAGCCACATAGAAACGGATAGACTCGAGCACAACCGGGCTATTAACTCATTTTTTAAAAGCATACTGTAATGGATGAGAAGATTACGTTTGCGTCTATGATCTAATGTGTCGCATCCTACTATGCCTAAAACAAATTTAGAAGGGTACAGCAGAGGGTAGTACCCATATTCTTTCGTATAAAGAAACCTACAGAACTTTCTCTGGATTCTTTCAAGCATAATTTTGTAGGGATCCCAGACCACCGAATTATACTCTAATATCGAACGCACGTAGGCGTTGTATACAGCGTGTAAGTCTAATACGAACGAACAATTAAACCAGATATAGCGTTTAGTAGTGTTATCATTAATTAATATGATTTTTTAAATTACACTTAATAGTGACCTCGTAATTAATTTTTGAAAATTTACCGAGCAGCAATGTACCGCATACATGCTTGTAATGACATTGCGAGATACGAGCTTTTTTAAAGTAACTGTCAACTAGCGTGTTTGTCAACTTGAATGTGTTGTGTTACATTGCGGCTCGAATTATTTTGTATGGTAAATATTTTCATTGAGGTTTTAAGCAATAGTTATCTAAATATGCTTCTTAGGTCCTATGCTGACCACCGTTTCAAAATTCGCCCGTATTAGATTTACAGGCTGTAGATTCTTGGGTTTTTAAATTGTGAGGCAACTCGCATTATAAAGCCCATTGTTTTACTGGTACTCTTGCAAATGGTCATAATATGAGTATGGAATTTAGTGGAATGTAATGCAGTTTGGTGTCGATCTCGACTCCTAGGTCTCTGATACTGTCAACTCTGTTGAGTACTACACCATTAAGGGTGTAGATAGTCGTGATGCACTCTAAAAAAAATTGGTTGCTCCTAACAAGATTGTGATAGTTATAATCAAGCATCTTGATTCCATACGAGCCTAACAAGACGTTAGATGCATCAACTAAGATGATATTGATTGTTTCAACAAACATTGGTGTATAAGGTAACTAATTAAACATGATCGAATCATACAAAGAAGAAAATAATGATAGAAACAAGGAATATGTTTGTTAAAATTATCAAGATTCTAGATTGTTGTTTTAATCACCAATGAACTTGCTGTTTTAATTAATCGGCTTTCGTTGATATGTTTAATATCTTGTTTGTTTTATTCAAGTTAACGCCAACAAAGAGAAAATCTCTCTTGGTAGGCTCTGATTTTTTAGAGTGTGGGCTGTGAGAATCTAGAGAAGGTGATTATTTGGCACTTATTAGCTTGAAAGGCATCTTATTAGCTTCATTCCACCTGGCAACGGCTGTGATATCTTGTTGTAAAGCTGCACTGTCATTGGCTGTAGAGACTGAGTGGAATATTTTTAAATCGTCTGCAAACATGAGGCAGTTTGACGACGATAGCACCTGTGGAAGGTCAATAATCATGAGAAGAAAAAGGAGGGCTCCAAGAGTACTTCCTTGACTGACACCAGAGCGCGTGTAGTATTCTTCTGATTCATGGGATGCCAATTGAACAAATTGCCTACGTTCTCGAAGAATATCATTATCGACGAGATCGAATGCTTTTCGGAAGTCCAAAAATGCAGCATCTACCTAGGGTGGTCAAACAAAGAAAGCCCTCACGGCCTTTCTTTGTTTTACCACCCTACTCGTAGTTGTGTAATGTACTATTTTGTTTGAAAGGGTATTATACCTCCCAGTCTCTTTGGCACTAGACCAGGATATGGTGATGGAATCTTGGAGAAATAGAAGGAACTCTTCAAATATTATTGCCGCATGTTTAACGTTTATTTTCGTATTGTCGAGCATCGACCCTTACGGCCCTTAATTTTTCTACCATTGACTGCGCTTGCGTTGACAGTGGTAGTTGACAACAAATCGCCGAAGCCACGTGCCCGCACGGATGAAATCGACCAGCCACATACAACTGGCGAGAATCATTTATCGTCCGTGAAATCTGTGTCTGAAAGTGAAATTTTGAGCAATTAAAAGAAAGTTGCACCGATCGTACGTGTTTTGTTTTCTTAATTGCGCTTTTGTTCGTATTTCGTTAAGTTCAGATTGTCCCAAAATAAGTACCAAATAGTACATTGTTGTAGAGTCCGGAAAGTTAGGAATAGATGGATGAGTGAGTTCGAGGGTCGACTCGTAGAGGAGGCCTTCGAAGAATACGAGTTCATCTATTGCACTTTCGGGTGAGACTTACTTAACCTAGTAGCCTACGGCGAGGAAATAATCATAATATCATAACAAAAATAAAATAATTCAAACGTCAATTTTGTATTTTTGTGGTCTTCAGCAAGAAGCGTTTCGGCACGTATTTGGGAAAGTCTAATAATATGATTTTAACGTTGTAGTATCTCGGTGAGTTTTTATGAGGAGAGGTTTTTTTTACTAATATTTCATTTACTGAGAGGTGTCTATAACATATCGCAGAAAAAAATTGTCAAATAGCCCATTGTTGGCTCGTCTCATTCGCTGTCCAAGAAATCGACATTTTGCGGCCTGGATTCCGACTATCTATTGCTACCTTTCCGAGTAGTGGCATGAAAAAATATTAAAATCATAAATAAGCTCCAAAGCTTTTAAAATTGTTTGCCACATTACCGCTAACGGATATAGTTAATCCTTCATTAAATCGACACAAGCACAAAATCTTGTCTAGATAATGTCGGACGCTTTATCCGGTCGTTACCTACCCCGTGCTCCACATACCGGCTCGCTCGATTGACCAGCGCCATTGATGTATATACAGGTGATTTTTGTAATGAATAGGAATTAGCAATATGTTGCGGCCCGAGCTGCAAGCGAGGGACGTAAATAT
The DNA here is from genome assembly GCA_947034925.1 of Eudemis profundana. Classification (NCBI taxonomy): domain Eukaryota; kingdom Metazoa; phylum Arthropoda; class Insecta; order Lepidoptera; family Tortricidae; genus Eudemis; species Eudemis profundana. The sequence continues at coordinate 17,155,209 of OX344805.1, read as the reverse complement.
GCGATCAAGGGCTTTCTTTATTACCTCCCGTGTTGTGTACATAATTTTTCATCACACTTGCTCGAAAATGGTGTCATTACACGTAGGTTCTGCGGGCCGTAAATGACCTATTACGCCCTAGGGCGTAATGGTTTTCTTTTTAAATTTGAAACGCTGGTTCTGTTTTACTCTTATTTGTCATGTTCCAAGGAAACGCCAACTTACTTTTTTAACTTTTATCACTGAAATATTTATTTAAAGATAACTGTCATTGCAAATACATATAAACACATATTTCGGTAACATTAATTAAATGTTTAAATAATGTATTTCTTTATTTTGCAAATATAAAATCAACTAAAATGGCCGTTACCGCTATGGTTTCCGAACGTGACTTGACGTTCGCATTATAGCTATGGACATATGTGACAAATGTCACTGTCTGTTTTAATATTTTCTTGTCAGGCACTGGTCCCACCAAGAGCGAGAAAGCGATTAGCTATCGGCGATTTTCTCGCCCAAGAAACGAACAAAAGATAAGGATCCTGTGTTAGTAAAAGAGACGCATACATTAATAGTTCATCGCTGGCTGTTCACACTGCCGGCGAGTAAATTTTCTAAGGGAATTCACTCGCCCGCGAAGAAAAAACTCGCCAATCGCTACTCGCTGCTCGTTGGTCGCCGCTGGTGGGACTAGTGCCTCATACTGGGTCGAAAAGTAAGGTTATTTTATTAAGATTTCCTCACAAGTGTGATGAAAAACATTGTGTGTGCCACGGGCGGTAAAGGAATTACAAACTCGTGTTATTAAAGCCCTCGGTTTCACCTCGGGCTTATAACAAACACTCGTTTGTAATTCCTTACTTACCGCCCTAGATACACAATGTACTATTATGTCTCTGTCGCTGCGCGTAAGGAAAAAGCCGCTTTCTGGCCAGGTGTATACATAAAATGATGTACACAACACGGGAGGTAATAAAGAAAGCCCTCGATCGCATATTTACGTCCCTCGCTTTCAGCTCGGGCCGCAAATTCCTGCGATCTCGGCCTTTCTTTGTATTACCACCCTAGTTATGTAATGTACTATTTACTAAGGTCCAGCGCGCTGGTTGTATTAGTCGCTCCCGTTGCCCGTCCTTATACAGAATGTTTTTAATGACTAGCAAAAATTAAGACTCATGGTCTTCAAAGAAAATAATGTGACCATGTGACCCGTATTTTTACCCGACTGCGGCGAAGCCCAAAAAGATGTATGTAAGTACATATGTATGTCCGTTCCTATGTCCGTTCGTAAGTACCTACTTAACGACACACCCGATTTTGATAAATGATACTTGATGAGTCTTGATGGCGATGGCGTGACTGTCTCTGCGTAAGTAAAATTCGTAAAACACCGAAATGCGCTTTTAGCACCGCAGTCGGTTAAATTAAAAATATGGTTTTTTTTAGTGTCGTTTTCCCGGTTCTTACATACATCAATGACTGGCGGAGCGAACAATTTGAATGCTGACCAGGTCTGCCCACATAATATCTGTCGGTTATGAGTTATTATATTTTGATTTAATTACGTTCTCGTTATGGAGACTGTTAATTGAGAAGTTTTATTGACACCTGATATAATCAGAAAATGCTAAGCTGTCATGGGTTTCTGAGGAACGGCATTCCGTGACCAAGTTGTTTGGGACGCTGTTTATCCAATATATTAAACATTCATCATTGGTTATAAAAATCTATAACTCCCACGGGAAGAAAAACTGTATGAAAATCTATAACTCTCGAGGGAGTTTAGTTTTATAATATAGAACCTACCCATACGTCATTTCAGATTAAGGTTTCAAACCAGCCAAGGCTTATTTCCCATCTTCAAAACTTGGCTACAAAACCAATTTTAATGTACTTATATAAAACTTATACGGTAAAATATTTAACACACGGGAAGTAAATCGGCTCGAGCTGGTCTATAAGCCCGCGTGTTATAACACCCTTTACGAGCAAGTGTGATGATAACAAAATTAAAAACAAGATAATATTCTGTCTCAATTCCAAAAACAACAGCTCTCTAATATTTATTATCTATTAAAAAAACATATTTCACGGCCTGTTGGTGGTTTTCCAACGGAACATTGGAACTAATCGAAATATTTTCCCCAGTCCCGGAACAAATTAACTAAAGCGCTCTCCGCGGGCAGCCCTAGAATTGAAATATTGATGGGAAATGTTAACCGAAAAATTATTCGGTTAAACGGAACAAAGAAAGCAGTGAAATTCAAAATAGATACTTACGTTAGAATTGATATAGTGTCTTATTTTTTGAATGAAATTGATAAAATGTTCGAGGCCTTGTCATACCTACGCATAGAGAGGAAGCTGGTTCTAGCCAAAAATGTGACAGTCAATGTGAAACACCGATTATAATGATTTCTAGGCGTACAACTTAATTGAGAGTGAAGTGCACGGGAGACTTATTAATTAGGGCGACGACAAGCTACATTAGTCACCGCTAGGGCGTGCAGCACCGGGAAATTTTAGTATGGCAGTGCAGTACCGGGAATTCCCGGTGCTTGCCTACTAAAATTTCCCGGTACTGCACGCCCTAGTCACCATTGCCCGCTCCCCGCCGTATGTATATAAACACTTTATTGCACATAAAAATATACAAAAATCAATGGTTATGCACAAAGGCGAACTTATCCCTGTACTGTAAGGGATTTCTTCCAACTAACCTTTGAGCAAAGCTTGTAGATACGCCTATAATATTTTCATAATAGAATGCCCACAACTTTGTTTGCGGAGGTGAAATAAGTCAAGTAATAAGTAAATAATAACGGTAGAGTCTGTGCGGAAAGAGAATAGGATTAATTTTGGGGGGCGCTGTAATGCTTTTCTACCGTATGTGCCGTATTTTCTGTTCTGTGGCCATACTGGTTAGGTTAGTTCCGTTTTTCTCCACGCCTATTCTCTTTCCGCACAGACTCTATAAGAAAGTGTTTACCCGACTTGGCTGCGGCTAAATTGAGGCGGGGACGAGCGGAGCGACCAATCACATTAGTTGAAATCCACATCTCGTCAATGTATTGACATTGACGAGATGTCGACTAAGATATCACATTAGTGGATCCCTACACGTCTCCTCTCCGTTCCGATCGTTTCCGCCTCAGTGACGCCGCATACAAGTAGGTTATAGGGAACGTGCACGAACTATAGGTGGCAGCACTAAACGATAAAAGAGACACGGGCGGACAATAAAGGAAACTATCGCCCCTGTCAAATCAAGCTGTTAATGTCAATGATAATATGTAAGTGTCAATGTCAAATATAGTAAGTCGTAGCTACACTGACGTTAATCCTCTTTCAACGCGATAAATTAACGTTATTAACGGCGTTTTCGTCAATGCGGCCCCAACATGAGAGGGTATATGATTTAGATTAGCGGCACCAGTTGGCAGCACCATCGTCGTGCACGTTTCCTATAACCCCGGCGTTAACCGGGTTCGGGGTCCTTTCATGGAATACGGTTCGGTAGTTAAACATAGTCTTATTACGATTTTACTATAAGTAAGTAGGTATGGATGATACCTGGGTCTATATTAAAACGCATACAGTAAACAAACCTATTTTGACAACGCATACCGTTGTTACGCATAATTGTATATTCGCATAATATTAAAATGTATATTTTAAAACGCTTATTTTAATTCGCATACCATTACTACGCATAACAATAACTTAGTATAACATTATTCTTCATAAATATTAAAAAGTATAATTTTAATATAACTAATGGAAGATGCAGTTCAAACCTAACCTAACCTACATTTCCGGTAACAGTTCGTTTCTGTTGGGGTCGCAGCTCAAACTTAACCTAACCTACTTTTCTGGAAGCGATTCGGTTCTGTAAGGGTCGCAGTTCTAACCTAACCTAACCTACATTTCCGGTAACAGTTCGTTTCTGTTGGGGTCGCAGCTCAAACTTAACCTAACCTACTTTTCTGGAAGCGATTCGGTTCTGTAAGGGTCGCAGTTCTAACCTAACCTAACCTACTTTTTTGTAGAAAATTTGTTTAGCCAGCATTTACCACCTAGTAATAAGAAATACCCAAAAAGTTAGGAGTCTGTGAACAACGGATGTAAAACTTAGAAAAGTTTTCCAGAAACGCTTTTCTATACCGAACGTATAAATTTATGCGTTCGGTATACCTAACAATATTATGCTAATTTCAGGTATGCCAAATCAGTTGGCATGCCAATTAACTTGTATGCATTTTTATTATTATGCCATTTAAGCGGTATGCTCAATAATCGTATGCCAAGACTGTTATGCGTTTTAATAATAGGAGTTTTAAATTATGCCTAATAAGGGACACCCATGATACCTACGTTGAACTCACGATCTTTAAATCAATACCTTACTATTTACGCGCACCAGACCCTAATCCATTATCTTATTAACAGACAGTCCGACAGCAACACGAAAAGGAAAGCAGCTAGAAAGCATCATAAATCTCTGATATGAACTCCGCAAAAGGACAATCCAGTTTTTGTTCATGCGGTGTTGATTATTGCGGACCGTTACCGCGGGATCGAACCCGGGACCGGTTGGCGCAGTGCAGTTAGTGCTTAGATTACTTCAAGGTCGGTACGAAACTTACCGGTTTGGGAAAGGACGGAATTATGTGATTCAGAAGGGCCATTAACACACAAAACAACTTAGGATATCGATCACACTTATCTCGAAGCTTCTAGCTACCTAGTATAATTGATCGGAACATTTGAGACACACACAAATATATGAAAATCACTCGGATTATGGATGTACCCACAACAATTGGACATAATTTTAAGTATTAATAAATGGACCGATTATTTTAGTTTCCAGGGAATAACAAAAAAAAATACGGCGTGTCGCGGCAATAACAGAATATGAATTTAATTCTATTCCCGCCTAACTTTTTAACATTTTCCATTTTTAGGGTTCCGTAGCCAAAATGGCAAAAACGGAACCCTTATAGTTTCGTCATGTCCGTCCGTCTGTCTGTCTGTCTGTCTGTCCGTATGTCACAGGCATTTTACTCAGAAACTACATGATGGATATTGATGAAATTTGGAATATAGGTGTGTTTTATGAGCCGCTACATAGTTTGGTATATAAATAATTAAAATAAATATTTTTAGGGGGGGCACTCCATACATGTTAAAGACAGTAAAAAAAATTTTTTTCAGCAAATATCAACGTGTGGTACATAGTTCGACAGCTCTTTAAAAAACACTATAAGGTTCCTAAGTAATGTTTTTGATTAAGTGAATGTATTTGGAAATAATCGCTCCGAAAGTTGTGTATATTGTGTCCCCCCCCTCTATTTTCTAAACCGTGCGTCCGAAAAATATGAAAAAAATCACGAAGGTAACGCTTAATTAATACTTTCAACGAAAATTATTTTCAACAAGATCGAATGTACCGTTTTTGAGTTATTGCCGATAAACTGCGCTTCTCAACAAAAGGACGTAATTGCTATGAAGATACGCTCTTTTGTTGTTGTACTTTTTTTACATCGTATTTTTTACCTTATAGTTACGGCTATGGAACCCTACACTGAGCATGGTCCGACATGCTCTTGGCCAGTTATATTTTATTTATACCTCAAAAACTTCTCACTTGTTTTAATTATTATAGCATTTCTACTTGTATCACTCAAAATAAACAACTTTTTGTTGACAAGATATGCCCCTCAGAAATAGAATGCTGCCTGAATTCAAATGTTGCTATAATCGGCTATCCTATGCGCAAGCACATATGGCATATGCCGTGACATATTCATGACAAACGATTTGCCATCCCCATTGTCTTCGGTGGGCCTCGGCTTTCTGTGACCCCTTTCCATATTCATAAACCAACATCTAAACAACTGAAAGCTAGGTTAGGTTATGAAAATGTACCTATTGTACAGTCACGTCTAAAATGATGTACCTAACATTTCGGAACTTATGTCAGTGGAATAAGATTCAAAATCGTATACATATTCTTAGATTGCAAAGGATGGATGTCAAAGCTCGAAGAAAAATTCAATTAGGTATGGCGAAATACGATCCAGACCGGGAATTGAACCCAGTTAATTTGACTTTCCCATAGAAACCTCTCATTGGAACTCAGTGAGCGAGTCAGTCACTCATTCCCGACTGCGGCAAGCGTCTTTGATTTTCCATTATAATTTGCACGAGTGTCTTAGCTGTTTTTAAGAACTCTTAGAAGACGTATGGAAGTGGAATAACCAAAACCGTTAGGTTTTTATTGATTTATTCCTTTAAACTTTATAGATTTAGGGTAATTCCGGGGAATTGGAAGTAGTGATCTTTGTTTATTATTAGTTAAATCTGTTTTTCATTGACCATCTCTTCAGCATAGCCGAAACATCTCCCCCGGAATTCCACTCCACTCAGGGTGGGACGGCTAGCGACCTGGTTCGCCCCCAGGGAACGCCACGGCTGGTCATACGATCGCTATGCCCAATAAGGGTTGCGAATTAGTCAGTCTGCAAAAAAAATCCCCTGGAATTATCCAACTTGAAGTAAGCTTTGTTCCAACATCGACACTAATGTCCTTGCCTAACGTATTGTCATCATACAGTATGTAAACTTACGAAAACCATGTATTTAAATCCGGGCATGTCTAGGCGATACATAAGATTATGGTATATAAATTATTGAAATACTACATAGATGGCGTTGTAAATTCGGGAAACAGCTTTTTGTATGGAGAATGACAGTACTCTTGTTTTAATGGTCCTTGCGCATACGAAGGATTCTGTACCACCGACGAGCAAAAAAGCCAGTAAACACACACCACTTGGGGGATCATTTAATTATTCAATTTTGTTTTTTAGGGTTCTGTACCCTACTACGGAACCCTACTACTAAGACTCCGGTGTCCGTCTGTCTGTCTATCCGTCTATCGCAGGGCTGTGTATCTTCCGAAGCGTAATAGGTAGAGACTTGAAGTTTTCACAGAATGTATTATAATTTAATCTATTTATATTGCCGCTATAACAACAAATAATAAAATTCAAAATAAAAGGGCTCTCATACAGAAAACGTGTTTGATGATGGAACCCTTCATGTGCAAATTCAACTCGTACCCTTGGTCAAATAACGACGCATCTGCAAAATGACAACTTTTCAGGATCTGTGTGTATCATGTAGTTCTTATGATTTGTATGACTTTTGAGCAATAAAAAACTTTTGACGTAAAGTCACATTTTTTTTATACAACTAGGGTGGCAAAGAAGCGTACGGCCTGCCTGATGGTAAGCAGTCGTCGTCATTTGACCAAGGATACGAACTCGCACTTGGCAATTTTTTTTAAATAATTTGCTGTTATAGCGGCAAAAGAAACACACATTCTGTGAAAATTTCAAGTTGTTACCTATTAGTATTACGGTTCAAAAGATACAGCCGCTCGAAATTCAGGTTCTAATTCAAAATCATATACATTTTTAGACTTTGACCGTACCGCAAGACCGTAACAAACTATTTATACATTTTCATTTATTTTCGTATCGGCACTTCGGGTTAACACTCCCATATTTCGTTAAATATGCAAAACGTCCGTTCAGTAGCAGCATAAAAAGTTGATTTACGACAATGAAGCCCGGTGTACGGGAGCAGCTACACTTACTTAATTAGTTGTATAAGTGAAAAACTAGTTTCGCTTTCAAGGGCTAAGTAGCCTAAGTAAATAAAAAACGCTTTTATAAGAAAATCACTCAATAACGAATATAGCTCATATAACTGCAGGCTGTTACGACTTTTCAACTATAAAAGTAGATAAGCCTATTCCAAGTTCTATTTTCAGATTTAATAAGAATGTTTAATGTCAAGTGCTACTGTTTTTTTAGTTTTATACATGTTTCGTATAATTGTCAGTTATTTTATCGTAAACGCATCGAGAATGCATACGAGACCGTAATGCTGTACATTAGCATAATGTTATAGATAAGTTTAAGAAGTGGGGTCCGAATAAAAATTGGTATTTATCGATGTTATCTTTGAAACCGACCTAATTGATGTAAATTTGAATAACCGCGATTAACAGTGGTATTGGATTGGAACGAAGTGTGAGGTTTTTAGTAACGTGTTACTAAAACCTTCGTAAACATTGAAATTACCATAGCAATACAAGTTATTAAGCTTAGACTTTCATCCGAAACGAGTATCTACTAAGTAGTAGGTATTAGTGTAGGTACATTAGGTACATATAATATAATTCCGACGATTATTTTTTCCGAAAGCATCATTTTTCCGAAGTTAATTATTTTAGTATACTTCGCTCAACGCATAAGTATAGCGATACAGCGAGGAAACGCTGAACCATGCTAAAGGGGCCAAATTTGTTGGATATACTTTAGTTTTAGGTAGGTATATTTTTAATAAACAAACATAATAAATGTAAATAGTGGCGGAGAAGCAGCAGGGGTATACCTACCTACTTGTATTCAGAATCATATTCCGAAAAAGCAAACAGTTTTTCAGTATAGGTACTTATAACACTAAAATAATTTCATTTATTACCAATCTGTAATGTCTACGGAAATAACTGAATATTTTTACTAAAAAAACCCGACCGCGGTGCACTTTAAAAGTGCATCCGCCATTTTGTTTATTTTCTTCTACCCAGAACTTCGTACCCAGTGACACTCGCGCCATCAAGACGAATCTGATGATGTATCATTTATTAAAATCGGTTGTGCCGTTGAGTAGTTACGAGCGGACATAGGAACGGACATACATACATACAGGTCAAATGCATAACCCTCCTTTGGGCTTCGCCGCAGTCGGGTAAAAATATCCTTGAGCGGCGATAAATAAATAGCGTTCGATATTGGTTATTCTTCGAAAAAAATATTCTTCTGTCCACATATTTTATTGGTGAATATTCAGAGTTTGCCTTCCAGGAATAGCATTTTTAGTTACTGCTACATACTACTCTAGTGAGGACAAATCTTCTTAGTAAGTATTAGTGCTTAGAGGAATCATGTCTTCGAGACTTCGAGGAATAACCGAATCACGAAAGTTCGGAAAAATGTTGCCCACGGATAAATTATTTCAGAATTTTTGGTAGTTCGGCGCTGATGATAACCTCATTTCGCAACTTTCATCCTGCCGGCTTATAAAACGGTATTCTTTTAAGATTCACCCATTAAGCTACACATGTTTTAAGGAAGTATTTCCAAAACATATCGAGTGGGTGGACATTTATAGCATTTGAAACCCGTTAGTCTCCTAGCGCCCACTGACTGGCGGCTATAACTTAGAGAGCCGTTATTAATTGAATATTAAAGTAATCTCATTAGCGCATGCGTAATCCGGTCAGGTTAATGTTGGAACGGTTTTTATTGGGATTGTAAACTGCAATTAACAACTTATTAATTAGCCGATAGGTGTTAAATATATTTATGAGGAGTCTGTCGTGATTTGACAGATATAAGTGTGCTGAACTGGCTTTCTCAAAATATAATTTTAGTGGTTACATATATACACGTCTTTTGAAGTTTGGTTGGTTTCTTATAGTCATTGATCCTACTAGACCATGCATAGCAAGTTAGCAAGGCAACTGACGAAAATACCGTCACTTGAACTAGCAATCAGGAAGGTGGTAAATTACACCAAACATATAAGGAGCTAACAAATTAGGTACCAATATTCTAAGAGATGTTAACTTACATCAACACAATTAACTTTTTATAGAAATTAATAAAACTTTTTATATGATACTTTTGGTTTTCATTTCCCGAACTAAATAAATAAATTAAAATTCTACCCAAACTTAATCATACTGGTAAAACTGACAAGAGCATTTTCTATCAAGTGGACGTCGTTTTCTGTTTAGTGGCCAGTTCATTCATATTGAAAAATTAGTAACCATAAGATAATCAAAGAGGTCTTAATCACTGATTATTGTTTACCTAATTACCAGGGTGCTTTACGTAGCAAAATTACTTCCCTAATTTCCACCAAAAACATACATAATTTGTTTAATGTTTATATTATATATGTACCTATAACGAAAAGCCTCTTTCGTAACTACTTGATATTTTGATAACATGATGATAATAGCAGATCTTTGAATGCTGTGAGAGTGCACGATCAAGTTTATGAGCTTGTCACTTTAGACGATGTGAGCTAGTTAGCACGGACAATGGTCACGAAGGTATCCGGTAAATACTATGTCCAGTACAAGTCAAACACACAAGTCCCGACCAGTCAGTCAATAGGATACTTTCCTGACTGATCAAAATCAGCTAGTGTCAACATACAAATGGCGTCACAGTTTAATAGCGTCACGATTCAGAGCGTAAAAATAAGTGTGCCTGGTTGCTTTTTGAGAATTTCCCAAAATTGCACTTATTGGCTAAAACTCTACATAAAGTTCCCTATTGTAAATGTTTCCATAAATCGCCTCGTTCGAATTTCCAAATTATTCGAATCGAGACGTCCATCCGTTCGCTAGCTCCTTTGTTTACACTCACAAACAAGCTGAATTCGTACAAGTTTGGCGTAAGTTAAATATGAAACGCCAGACACAATGGGTCGGGAGGTATTTACAATTTCAGCGGTGCATTAAGCCGTCACTGGGCAAACTGAGGATGGCTGTCTGCGGCGCCGGATAACGGACGCCAATTTTACTTGAACTTCGTCTGTTGGTTCTGAGTTCGTAGTTTTAGCATAATATTGGCATAGACAGAACAATATAATAATAATACAGGAGTCTTAAGAGGCCTTCGATTTTTCTTTTACCATTACAAGTTTTTATTTAGTTTCACCTGTTCCGGTGCCATTTGATTACAGACAGACAAACAGACGTGTGTCGGTCTGAAATCATATCTTGTAAGTTACCTAAATTTGATCCACTTCCCGGTTTCCGATTGAGCAGAAATTTGTAAATCAGGTGAATGCAATATTATAATGACAATTAAACTGATCTGATGATGGAGCCGATTGATAGCGATAGGATCACCGAAATTACACAAGCTAAATTCACCGTGTTTGGGCTCATTTGATTAGTTTTGACTTGCTATAATAGTTTTGACTTGCTTTTGTTTGCTATAATATAAAAAAAAAAGTAAAGTCGACAATAAAAGCTTGCCTCAAAAAACTATTATTTGATAGAAATATATTAATGGAGACTATGATAAAAGCATTGATAATATCAAAGAACTAATTGCAATAACCCTAGTGATAGATGTGTGTGATGTGTGTGTAGGATGATAGATGTGCGTTTAATTAGTGTGGGTGCTACTATTTAGTTTTGTAGTTCAAATTATATATGTACCTACCTACATGGATGCGTTCCTTAACAACAGACAAGAAAAGTAACGTGGAAATATTGGAAATAGAGGCTGTACCGTAAAATGGGGTGAGTAGGTTTCGCGGGGGGAGTTGGATTGCGAATCCAGAATTTCATTTTTGAGTAGCTACTTTAATTTTTGGGCTTAGGTTGCTCTCAAAGTAATTTGATTATATTTTTAGATATATTTTTTCTTCTTTTCGCAACACTAAGCTGCCAAATCATACAATTTTGAAACACAAATTCACTGTCAAAGTTGATGTTCGAAATCGGCGGATTTTTAGTTGAATTTAACTTTGTTTTTAAGTGATGTTTACCGAAGTAAGTGTTCATCCACCTTTCGGATATCGTTTATATACTTACATGGCTTATTGGAAACAGAAAAACTTAAGTTATATTTTCTTTATTTATAAAGATTTTAACATAGAAAACGATCCAACCACATTTGACGATTTTTATGGGATGAGCAGGCTTGTACTGAGGGGTGAGTTGGCTCGACAACGGGGACAGTTGGCTCATGAATGGGGAGAGTTGGTGTTACGAACGGGGTGTGCTGGTTTGATAGAGGGGGGAGTTGGTGTTCTCACCCCAACTACGGGGTGAGCTGGCTTTGCCTACTATTATGAATTTTTCGTTGAAACTATGCAATGAAGCAACAAACTATCATTGACAAACTGAAATTCTTACCTCCGGAACACTTTTTTTGTATATAAATCAATGTGCCACATATAAAAATAAACTTTTATCCAGGTTTGAACTTCGATTTCCAGCCAACTCACCCCGTTTTACGGTACCCAGCAGAAAGGCCATAGGCTGGTAAAAAAACGACTTCATGCTGTTGTTTGAAATTTCCGTTTTAAAGTGTTTTGTACTTACTCTCATTTGTTGGAAGTTTTTTTGCATCCTTTAAGATTTAATAATGTATTTCTGGTTAGCAAAAATGTTAATTGTACACAGTAAGCTATTGGGAAGTTCTTCAGGACCACACACATGAATAAGAACGAATTAAAAATCCCGAAATTTTGCATATTATCATAACTTTTTAAATAACTTCATTATTTAAATAATAAAATAATAATTACCTTGTAAAATTAATTACTCTGAGCTCTACATGAATATTCATATAAATGTATATCTCTTAATGATCATGCCTTTAGTTTAGCAGACCAGTTATTCAGGTTATCGCCATCTAGGTACAATAAAAATAAACAAAAACAACTATGTATACTCTAGGTATCCTATAGAAATCCTACTTTTGTGGAAAAGTAGAAGATGCCTGCTTTGGCCTCGATTCTCTACTCAAAATCAAGATTATTGTATAAAACGGTATACCTCGATGTCAAATATAAATTGGAAGTTAAACGTTCCGATTTAAATAATGAAATTTAATTTTAATATATTAATTTATTATAAGTTGGAGGTCGTAAAAAACATCGCTTTGATGTATTTGTTTAATTTGATATAAACATTTGCATAAGTTGAGAACATATGCGTAGGTAGGTGCTCGACCGATTTACGTACCAAAGTGGCTGATATTCGTTTATTTTAATTTTATTGACCAAAAGAAAACTTATCGTACAAACTTAATGCCAAAAGGCATTCTCTGCCTGTTACCCTCAGGGCACTGCAGATAACTTGTGGACGGTGCAACTAAGCCGCTAAGGAGTGCTATATTTACAACTTTGTCATAGTAAAATAATAATCAACCGGCCAAGAGCATGTCGGTCAATGCTTAGGGCCGATACAGACGGACTGCAACCTAACTGCAACTCCCTACGATTTGTATGGGAACTGCATCACAACTGCACGCCGACTGCGCAGTTGTGATGCAGTTCCCATACAAATCGTAGGGAGTTGCAGTTGGGTTGCAGTCCGTCTGTATCGGCCCTTAGCGTGCTCAGTGAAGGGTTCTGTAATTCTGTTCCTACAGTTGAAAAAAATACCTACGAGTGAAAAAATGCACCAGCAAAAGAGCCTACTTCATGGTACTAAGAGTCCTTTTGTTGAAAAGCGCAGTTTTTCGGCAATCACCCAAAAACAGTATATCTGACCGTGTTGAAATTGAAAATAATTTTCATTCAAAGTTTTTGTTTGTTAAGACCTACTTTCATGTATTTTTTTATATTTTTGGATACCAGTAATTTACGGTAACGATGAATCAATGTAGAACCTAGACTGAATCATGTTGTATGTAGCTAACGTCATTTTGTCTGACATCAGCACCATGAGTTCGCTACTTGGTTATTAAGGCATACAGAACCGGGAAATTTTAGTATGAAAGAGCCGGGAATTCCGGGTACTGCCATACTAAAATTTCCCGGTTCTGCATGCCCAACTGGTTATACTGCTTATTATTCATAAAAAAATAGATTAGTAACATTGGTATTATGGGCAGACGGGGCTATACTTTGTGTGATACCTAACAAAGCGGCTAACGGCGAGTTGTGGGAACCTGACTTATCTTGCCGTTACGGGAACGCTTGTTAAATTGCTTCAGAATAATTGGAGTGCCTAATGATGGGGCTATATGAATTAAGATGTTGTCTGGTTTACTGTTCCAGACCTGGCCTTGTCCTCGGCTAGTTTCAGATGCATCTCTATTGTGTGTGTAGAACCTAGACTGTATGGAATGTGCAGTCTCAGATCTACGACTTTTCCGAGCCTGGGCTGAAGTTTGATGTGGCCCCCCGTGGTACTGAGATAAATTATATCGAAAATCTCACAAAAGTATTTGGATTTGGCACCCTTGAAACTGCCGCTCGGGAGATGCCCCGGTATGCGTCTCATCTATAGATCCGGGGTCTGGGAATGTGTGACTAATAGGAATTTGTACTCGTAGGTTATAGATTTTATGCCACACCTGGCCATAAAGTGGCTTTTGCCGCACGCTACGCGTACAGAAAAAGCCGCTTTCTACTCGTAGACATAAAATGATGTACACAACACGGGAGGCAATAAAGACCTCGATCGCATATTTACGTCCCTCGCTTGCAGCTCGGGCCGCAAACATCTTCGATCTCGGCCTTGCTTTGTTTTATAGAAATTATCCGTTCAAGAGAGCTAATGCTGTTAAAGAATACAATGCCATTGAGCGAACAATGCCATTGATAGAATACAATACCACCAAAAAAAATAACAATGCGTAACACGAGTAAATCCGGGCGGTCTACCTGGCTCCCCGTTAAATCTGTAAAAGCAAAATGCATTATTATTTTTTGTTTGAAAGTATTTGCCGCCTTATCATTACGGGCATAGAACCGATAATCCGTTGAAAGCTCATAGTATCTCTAAGTCTTTTCTCTACGGAATACGCACTTGCAGACCGTCGGGCGAATGTGAAATGCAAAACAAATTAAGATCGCAGTTATCTATAACTGCATTTACACTTTACTGTCTAGTAAATAGAATCTAAAATCTAATGATCTTTCAAGGCAGTTATACTTTTTTGACACTATATTCTCGTTATCCTAATTTGTGGTTTACCTTTCAATGGCATTGTATTCGTTAACAACATTAGCCCAGTTGATCGGATAATTACTATACCACCCTATATAGTTGTGTAATGTACTATTATGACACAACTGGCCATAAAGTGGCTTTTACCGCACGCTACGTGTATCGAAAAAACCGCTTTCTGGTCAAGTGTAGACAGACAGGGGTATTTCCCTTGATCGGGACGCCAGTTGTACTGATTTCCAGACGTATGTATTACGTATACTAAGTACGTAGTGTCAACAGGCTGTCCCAGAATTTAAATATACACGGAGCAAATGATTTTCTATCAAGTTATGAATGCTTTACTTTTTTTTATGTCATGATGGGGGACTTCCGTTTGATCTAGAAAACTGCGATTGTCGCTCGTTTTTCTGCAAACCTTTGCGATTTCGGGAAATACGGACGTAAACTTTTTTGTTCCTTATTTAGTCTGTAACGCGAAAAGCCGCAACAGCCGTCTAGCTAGCCAGTAATCGAAGAACTTATCTACATTTAAAAAAAAATGTCGTACTGAGTCTCCTCCTTTTTCGAAGTCGGTTATAAATATTACTAATCAGTACATATCAGCTGTCACCGCGTATCAAGTTGCAGCATTTTACGGAAGCACTTAGAGTAATTAATCGGAGCGGTTATCAAAGCGGCACAGATGCAATTAAGATGCGCCACGGATGAACGATAGGAAATGATAGAAAACGACAATACATACACAGCTCCGCAGTTACCATGTAGTCTCCGACAATAATATGTTTTATTTATTCAATCGTATGGTATAACAAAGACATTAATATTATAAATCCAAATTAAGATGTGTTAGCCACTTAATGGCTTCGTTACTGAGGGAGATCACAAGAACAAAATATATGATGCAATGGCACACACTAAAATAGACACGAAACCTATCTAGATTTATTGTAAACTAGCATTTACCCGTGGCTTTGCTTGCATTATTTCCGTTATTATCCCAAGGGATCTCTTAACCGGCATATAAATGATCCCATATTTCAATCCAGGACTTGGTCTACTGGCATGCCAAAGTTCAGCTCAACCGATTCAGTTATTCCTAACAAACCTCCAAATCACCATCATCTAAACGTCCAAATATCAAACAAACGGTTTACTATTGGATCGCATAAATTTGAAAGGCATAATTCATCATTTCGCATACCTAATTCATGATTTGGCATAATGCTTTTTTTCTGAACACGTAAACTTTTCAGGATTATTATAACGCAAACCTAACCTAACCTATTTAACAGGATGAGGCCTTAAAGAGTCCTGAAAATTCTACAGTTTAAGAAAAAAATGCATTATGCCGAATGATTAATTATGCCAAATGATGAATTATGCCTTTTAAATTTATGCGATCCAATAGGTTCCCTTCACAAACTTTCACATCTATATTAGTAGGAGTTAGGATAGTTGGATTAGAAAATAGTCCGTTATCTGTCATGCGAGGAAAACGATCTGATTTCGAGGAAAACCATATTTAAATCGGAAAAATATGTGTCGTGCTATCTTTAACACGTCAGGTGTGGTAGTATAAGTAGAAGGAAATGAAGAATCAGTAGAATCGTGGGCAAATACCGTTAAAAATCGATTCTAAAATTAAACGAGGAACAAGGTATAGAAGCTAAACTGCGCTCCTTTTATTGGTAGAGATTTCAGATTTCAGATTGTTCAAAGTCCAACAGCGTTCAAATTAAAGAAAAGGTCACGTAGAGCAAAAATGATTGCTGGAGTCTTGCCAAGCCGTGGGTGGCCAACGAGCCGACTTGAATTGAATTGTAGGTTTCTGGACCCCGATCACATACTGATCCTTGCCGATCCTAATCTCCTTCCATCCATGATATCGCTGACTAGTCGGGCGCGCCGCTCGATGTACCTTTGTTCGGACTGTTCAGTGTTCGGAGTGAACTTACTCGGTGTACATATTTACTCTGATTTTAACGGTCATTGTTGCCCACATTTTTTGGTTTCTCTAGGATATCAGAATACCTATTGTACTGAGTTCACTTATTCCAGTATATTATTACGTGTTGAAGATAGCACGATACAGATTTTCTAATTTCAAAATGGTTTTTGGGTCAATTGCAGAAAAAATTTACCTTTTACTTTTTTTGTCTTATCATGGTGTGTCTTATACCATTTTATGTACTCATAATCATGAGCACTTTTCATTCATGAAATAAAAAAAAGCTGTACAAAATATCGAAAATTTCCGTACAAATTTGGAATCTCAGTTTCGTTACGCCAAAACTGAATATAGGGGAAATAGTAACGAAACTGATAAAAGTTTTCCAAAATTTAAATTAAACGATGTTTAGGTTTGCAACCTATCTCGCGACTTGGCCGTCTTGTGCTAACCGTGTAAACTTGATAAGTGCTAATTTGTAACTCTACTTTAAGGATGGTCGCAGTCATCTTAAAAGTAGATTTCCTCCATCCTAAAAATATTACCGTTTTAGAGAAACAAATACTTTATGACTGGCGATAATTATGACTAACAATATGTACAGTAGGTATGACTTATAACTTTATGGGAAACAAAGGGATCTCTCAACAGTGAATGTCTCCAAGATTGAAATGATAATAATACTCAGTACAATATAAAATAAAATAAATAAAAATAAACTAATTTATTTCTGCAAGGGCTACATGTGTCATCTCTTCTTTTCTTTTGGAGACAGTCTTAACGAGTTAGAAATGTTTTTCCGACTTGCTCACATGATTTAATTTACGTAGGTACTCAAAACAACCACGTATCGTCAATTCGACAGGAACATCGTTACCGATGTAGACGAGCTTAACTAGGTTTTGCGTACATTACATAATATTCTTGCCGATGGTACTATTGCACAGACAGCAATGTTTGTTTTTTTTTGTCGAGGGGGCGCTGAAAATTTTTACTAGGTATGCCTCTAAGTATGCGGCACATCAAAAAAGTTTGGGAGCTTATCGTATATTTGGATACGAAATATGTATAATCGGACGGTGTATTGTATCCATAATCATTCCGTATAATACGATACAAAAGAATACGGCATGAAATGGAACGTGAGTGCGCCTCTTGCTTTTTTCGAAGTTGTCCGCTCACTCTGTATAGGATGAACAGAATCTTATGATATAGATTTATTAGATTACTTAGCCCATTCAAGTAAACCGACATCTGATGAGCTGAAAATTGTTAGCCATAGTAGGTATGTACCGTTTATAGATAGATTAGCGTCGGGACTGAGCATTTTCTATATCTAAGGTATGAGGAGCCCTTTAAATGCAAAACTACACAAGCCCACACTATCTCCCATCTCCATACCACGAACCCATTACTCACGGAAATGAAACGTCAGTACTTAAGCGGTTTGTCAGATATGTCCACCATTTTATGGACACCCCGCGATAGCATTTTCAATTTTATGTACGAGGCGTGTTTCTGTGCACACAGAGTTTTATGATCACCTTTGGATTTACTTCAAAAGCTGACACCGTTTATGGTGTAAGTATGCCAATGGCAGCGAGTTTACGATGTTTAAAGTGGAATTCGCATTCTCGGATCCCACCGCATTCACATAGTCGGGCTGGAGTCAATTAGTACATGTAGAGCTCAATATTTCGGAATTTAAACATTTATTTCATAAAAATATGAACATGAGCATATAAAGATAGGATGAGTTGGGCGCCTTCATTAAGAGGAAACAGGAGGGCAGTTTTTCCATACAAACGTAGTCCCCTGTTTCCTCCCTGGATAATGCCAGTAGAGCAATAATTTTTTGTCCAAAAATCTATGGCTACTAATTGATATGTTCCTATGTTTTCCTTTTTACGATAAATTGATTCTTAAAAGAGATATTAACCTTCAAAAACCTAAAAAAATGCCAGATTTTCCGCTGTGTTCACACATCCAGAAAATAAATTTGACTAGATTATTAAAAAAAACATAGGAACACGGCCAAAGCCTTTCTTTAATGTTTAATGAAAAAATTAGTTAAATAGGTTAAGTTTTGGGGAAGAAATCAGGGGACTACGAAACGTTGTTTTCATGAAATTTTAAAAGGTATTTTCGGTCCAAGCTGCAGTTGTCTCTATCGCGCTCTGCGCGGGAGAGGCGGGCAGCGCGGGACAGCGACACATTTTACAAATACCTAATTTTCAATTCTCTCCACCTTACTGTTTCCTCTTAAGAACTGACGAGAAATAGCAATAAAAATGGAGAAGAATGAAAAATAAGGTGGTCTTTGCTCTGCAACGGGACATTCTAGGCTAAATAATATAATATAATATAACGTTTATTTCCAGATGTCACAGATCCATAGTTTGTTAGTACACACTTAAAAATTATGTTAGTACCATTAAATTCAATTATGCAATACTTAAGTTAAATTAGACAGTAGGCAATAAAATAATAAATATAATACATATAATGGTCAAAAGTAACTACTAATTACTTCCGCTATTTAAAAAAAACGATTATTCTATTTGATTATTTTAGGTTATAATTTCATAAATGGTATAGATACACTCACGGACAATGAATTCGGATCATTTTCTATTAACAGTTATATAGACAATGACCCGAATTAATTGTCCGCGAGTGCATATTAAAACGAGCCGAATGTTCCCGACTTGCGATTCCCTGATACGAAATTCCCCAAAATATTTATTGTATAATATTGTTCAAGATTTTTAACGAAAGAAATCAAAAGAAATACATTTTGTCTGCCATAGACATTGTTATGCGCAATACTCGCGTCGAGATTTCATAGTCTTCTCAAATCAATTTAGAAGTCCGCCGATCAGTTAAGATTTCTTGCATTTGTCAAATGAATAATTATAAAACTCATTATTCGCAGAATTCGTGCCACATGTCATCGTTTTCGCGAGTCGTTGACACTGTCATGCGTTGACAGGCGCGGCCATGTTTCTCTCATTAATACTGATTTCATTAGTATTTGTTGAGTATTTGTGGTTAAGATCGCAACGGCTGCAACGTCATAAAAAACCGGCCAAGTGCGAGTCGAATTCGCACACGAAGGGTTCCGTATCACCGTAGCGCAAACAGACGCCAAAAAAGACATATTTATTGTGTGGGGATCCCTTTCTAGGGTTCCGAACCAAAATGGTAAAAAAGGAACCCTTATGGTGCGACTCTGTCTGTCCGTCTGTCTGTCCGTCTGTCACAGCAAGATATCTCAGGATCTACTGATGCTATCGACTTGATATTTGGAATAGTGTTAAAAACCGCTAACTCGAGCCTATTGGATGGAAAAAAAATCTTATACCTTTTTTACTTTTTTTAAAGGGGACCGAAACGGGATGTCGGAAATAAAAACTAGAGCTATTATATCGAGTGGGGTATCAAATCAAAGGGCTTGATTTGTAGATTAAAACACTGTTTTCGTTTTTTTTAAAATAAGTGAAACGTTAAAAAAATACCATTCCCCCAGGCAAATTGATATTTTGTCTTCAGGAAATTCATCCAAAACGCGATACTTTAAGTCTAAATATTACTTTTAGAGAAAATAATATTCCCCATACAAACTACATTATTGCTATTGGCTTGTTTACCATTTTTATTAAATAAGTTTGCATTGTAATCTTTTAGTGTGATATAAAGTAAACCCTGAAAAACTTGACCTATGAAGATACAGAGAAATTACTGACTGTTCTAAAATAAGCATTGTATTATGTTCGTTCTTTTTTATTTAATGTAGGTAGATAAAATTATACAGATACGTAGATAAAATTTACAAAGTCAAGCTTAAAGACACAGATGTATTGTTAACTATTTTTTTTAGTTGTAATTTGAATTTAAACCTTATACACGAATATATTTTATATTTAGGTACCTAATCTAGTTGTTTATCCTAATGTACTCACTTTTTCATTGCCTGAGACACAGGTTTTTCCTAGTTCAGGCTCATGATGTAATAATTTAAGTACCTACTAAATTTAGACCCTCTTGGTTATGTAATGATACTATGATTATGAATAAATGATTTCATTATTATTTATTTATTAAAATATTATTGTATTGTACCTACTCTTATCTTTCGTCTTAGAAATAAAAAAAGTAACAACATACGCCCGTGTTTCACAGAATCCTGCCTCGGACATGCTGACGAAGCTTGACATTAAGATTTAAGATGCCATTTTGTGAAAATAAATTATCCCAGTAATATACGATAAAGGAATGTTGAGCTAGTAACATTAAATAGTCATCTTTTTACCAGAATTAACAAATAATACGTAAAAAAATAAATAATTTCGGAGGCCGATATTTTAGTTCATATTTAATTGATTATGGGTGATAAACTAAGGACGTTCTTAATCAATGGCAACATAACGTGACTTAGCATGTCTGATTTCGGGAAGAACATAGGTACCAGGTTTTCTTATACCTACCTTAGTTGTCGAACAAATTGTCACGATCTTGCCAGAAATTCACGAATCATAGTCATGACAAATGGCACAAAGCACATGAATTTACCGGAGATCTGTTATTTGCTCCACTTCGGTTGTATGACAACAGGCCATTGTAGAAACGGCAAGGAATACATTAACTTTGACACTATTGGCAGCCGACCATGCTATCTATTGGTTTTTGCATATGCGGTATTCAGCACAACTTGAATACGATTTCCTCTTTCAATTCCGATTGCCATTAATGGACTCGAGATTCTTCGGTTTTTGAAAAAAACAATTTCAATGATCGGAAGACATCTTGAAGACATCAAATTTCACTAAGTAGAAACATAAGTATCTCCTTTGTTAGGGGCCATTCATTTAATACGTAAGACGATTTAGGGCGGAGGGGGGTCGACCATGTCTTATTTTTTTCTTACAAGGGGGTGAGAGGGAGTTTTGATAGTTCTTATGTAAGATCATAAAAATGCGCAAAGTTAAGATTATACTTTAAAAAAATGCAGGAGAGCGTAGGCGCTTGCTCGGTTGCGTATAGGTATTTTACCAAAAAAATTAAAGCGATTAGTATCTGCAAATAAACGTCCCTACAAAAATGTTTCTTTGAAAAATAAGAATTAACACAACCCAAACGTAAAATCATTTTTTCTTTAAATTCTTACGTAATAAATATTAAATAAGGAGGGAGAGGGGATGGGCTGATTCTTATATTTTCTTATATGGGGGGTAGGGTGTCCCAGAAAGCAAATCTCCATACAAACTTTGAAGCCAAGTCGGCACGGGCTCCCATCATCACAGAGAACAGAAATTTTAAATACCTACCATAATATTTTAGTAGTTATAACTTTTTTAGGGGGTATGCATTACAAAAAAGAAGTAAAAAAAATCTTGTCCATACAACAAAAATATTTTGTGTACTTATTTTGTAATGCATACCCTATAAATATTTTTTAACTATACTCAAAAACTGGTAAAAATCGTATTACGTAATAAATGAAAGACCCCTTAGTTCAAATTCTGGCAACCCTATTACACGAGTTAATACGAAGTTCGAATTTCGGCGCGAATCATATTCCATAGAGTAATCAACATGTTTTTTTTTACCTTTTTCATGCGGACTAGTTGACGCTCATTAAGCCAAGCCTGTGTGGCTGTACGGTCTGTATGACTCGTGCCTCATGCAATTTGCTAGGAACACTAATTGCGCGGTCATTTTACGCGAAAGCAAACTTCTTTCAATTAAAATTTATTCCGTCGTCAGCGAGAGTCTGTTTTAAAACTGAATATAGCGTTGCGGAAATGAGGTTCAAGTCATACATAAGACTAATAATATGATTACTAAATATTTATATATAAAAATAAAAATCGGCCAAATGCGAGTCGGATTTGCACACGAAGGGCGTACCACCGTTGAGCGAAAAACACCGCAAAAAACACGTTAGGAATTTTACTTATTTATTATTACTATATACTATATTTATTATCTAAGTCAATTTTAATTCTATTACCTAAATCAATTATAATTCTATTATAAGTTTAATTACATTTTGTTGGTATATCCTTGTAGAATAGTAGAAGGTAGTTACTTAGAAAAATAACGCGTATAATATTTGTACACAAATATTCTACTACTATAACATATTATATTTAATTTTAGTTGGAAATTAATTTAATAAACAATAAAGTTTAAATAAAACAATAACAATACAAACTAAAGGTAATAAATTTGCTCTAAATCGCTGCCAGTGGGGAGTGTGCCCTGAAGGCTGGCCGCATTACCACGCTGGATGGCAATGCTGATTTCGAAAATCTAAATCACATTAACTATATTATGAATGCCAATTTTTTTGTTAAAGAGCGATCTCTTTCAGACAACCTTTGGGTAGCGGCGTTATTCATTACTAATTGGCCATCTAAATTGCAGGTGAAACTATTAAATGCAGCTCCTGCTAGGTCTGACATTCAACAGATACTGCCATATTGTACCATACTGTGTGTCTACACACACGTCTAATTTCTGTTGTCAAACTATTGATTAAATACGGGATGGGTGAATCAACTCTTCTTTGTCAACAAAATTTTACTTTCTCCCACTAAAATTGAAAGGAAATCTTTATTTGGATATTTTTTGAATAAAGTGTATGCTAATTTAAAAGACAGATAATAAAGCTACGTAATGCAAATATTTTTTATTATAACTTGTTTGTAAGCAGTGACCCAGGGAACATAGCTGTCCCTCACTTTTGTATGAAAATAAGGGTTCATACCCTATTTATTTATTAAAAAAGAGTTTTATTTTTACCTTAATCTATCTCTAGATGTAAGATCTAGTTCCATTTAAATCATATTAAAACATGCAAAAGGTGAACAAATAAGAAACACGGGCAATCTTTGCATAAAGCAAAGAAAAGTTGATTCACCCGGATACGTTTTTTTAGGGATCTGTCCCCATAATACCTAATTGTTAACCCGTGGTACTATGCCTCGTAGGCGCTCTTGCCCCGACTACCTTTATATGTATTTTCTAATTGCTGATGATCTTTGGGACACTACTACAGGCTAGTAATAAAAAATATCATTAAAAACGCCAGATTCATAATTCCATAGATCTGCCAAAAAACTCCGTTGTTTATGATCATTGCCAAAAAAGTTTTATCTATGGTCGGAATATTCATACATGTTCAATGATTGTAAAATAATTCAGACGTCTACTTTTTTAGCCTCAGCTGTTATGATTAAGTGTCATAAATGTCGATTATAATTTTTATTATGACTGATTGACTTAGCAATCATGAATATTCATGGGCAATATACCTACATGCATGCAAAAACTACGTGCACGTTTGGTGTCTTAAATGTTCCCGTAGGCAACATAATATTTAAAAATATATTGTCCGATACACAACTAGGTACGTCAAACCCTCCAACTTTGCCCACCGTCCAATCTTTGCCCAGGATGAAAATATACTATTTCCTTCCTGCAGGACGGAAATAACCCATGGGCTAAGATTGGGCGGTGGGCAAAGTTGGAGGGTTTGACGGTACGTATTATACTCTGTAATCATATCACGTATCACTGGTCTTTTGGCACAAATCATAACACCCATACAACGCAAATTAGCATTGCTCGTAGAGATTATAAATTAAAGACTATATAGTTTTAGGTAAAAAAGCACTACCAACCTAATGGATATTTTTTTCTAGCATTCAAGTAATATTTTGTAATAAGATACGCAACGTTTACGTTCTAATACTTTTTTTAGGGTTCCGTACCAAAATGGTAAAAAGGAACCCTTATGATGCGACTCTATCTGCCCGTCTGTCACAGCCAGATATTTCAGTAACTATTGCTGCTTATTATTTTTTTTAAAAAAGCACTACGCTGCGCGTATACTATCGCTTCAAATCTGTTATAATTCGAATAAATTCATAAAAATAAAATCTTAACCCAGAATGAATAACTTGTTATCTCAGTAACGATTAAAATCTAATATAAATATAATAGATATTTAAAAAATATACGAGTTCCAGTGTTTATATCAAATATACAGTATTTCTGAGCATAGTTACAATCGTTTACCTCTATTAGCCATCATCAATGATAATCACTTATTATAAAAATCGATTTAGATTAATTTAGAGATGATCTAAATACATCGTTGAGGAACTTCGAAATTTAAAGACCACTGTTACAGATTTCAGAGTACAATAACAACTAACCGTTTCACACATTATGCTCTACCTACTTAAATAACTGGGTAATTCTACTTAGAACGTTTGTTTTTCACACGCAATTTATCTCTATGAGAAATCACAAGTTACAAGGGGTCCATAAGAAGCTTTGCACACTAAATCCTTTCCTTGTTATACTTTAACAACTCGACAGAGAAGTATTAATTTTGAATAATGTAACTTTAGCAGGATAACGCAAACTTTTTTGTAAAATAGTTACAGAGCTCAATCAGCATTCTAAGCTATAAATATTAAAAAATAAATAAAAACAAATCATCCGCAAGTTTCCGATAAGCACTTTTTATCGTTAGAACGAACCTAGCAATAACCCTAAGGGAACGAAG
Source organism: Eudemis profundana (assembly GCA_947034925.1). Lineage (NCBI taxonomy): Eukaryota > Metazoa > Arthropoda > Insecta > Lepidoptera > Tortricidae > Eudemis > Eudemis profundana. The sequence continues at coordinate 17,129,904 of OX344805.1, read as the reverse complement.
ACGATTAAATTGATTAATAACACAGAAAACTTACCTTAAGATGTTCCGCATGGCTGACCGGTCGGCGAACTTACTTCTTATATGTTGAAAAAAAAAAATCAAATGTCAAAAACACTTATCGATATTCGAATCGGTTCGAAATTTGAAAACACTCGTGTATTCTAAACTCCGTCGTTCGGCAGGAACGGTTTTTCGCGTGCGTTCGAGGCGAGGGCTGCGGCTATTCTGCCTGTCTTCGAGTCGCGTGGCCACTCTTGAACTTGACAGCAGGTTGCAGTGATTGCACACTACTGCAGCCGGTTGCAGTTTAGACTGTGCCGCCGGTTATATGTGGGTTTCCTGGCCTTTGAACTAGACACTCGGTGCCTTCTGAAAAGAAACATATGGTTTTCCTCTTTGGCATGAAATTCCACTTTATCTGTGTGCATTTAAAGTCTCTAAATCTATTTAATGAGCCCGTGAGAACCATACATATACGAAGCGATCATGGTGTGTATATAATTTTACATTTTGCCCTAGTCAGGAAGGGGGGTTTTCTCTCCACGTAGCGTACAGAAAACAGCCACTTTACGGTCTAGGGTGACGTAAAATTGGTTGGTTATTAGTATAGATTGTGTCACCAGGGAGCAAAATGATGTACCTATTTACGGCGAGGGCGTATATTGAATCCTGAACGAAGCGAAGGATTGTACAATAGAATCCCGAGCGTAGCGAGGGATTCTAAAGTATAATCCGGAGCGTAGTGAGGGATTCAAGTGTTAACGCCCGTGGTGAAAATTATTTTGCTACCATGTGACACATACTGCTTTTCACACCGACTATGAGGAAAATTTAAGTACAAACGCTACCTACCGAAATAACGAAATATATAGTTAATCAAAGAGCACCACACATTATTATTAAAAATGAAATGTTAAATTGTTTAATTTATAGTTTATTATTATTTTATAAAACGATTATTATTTTTTACGGCCGGGACGAAAATACCACTTCCATATTATATTTATGACCCTCGCCTGCGACTTGGACCGCAAACACCTGTGATCTGGGCCATTCCTTATTACACATAACCCCTGTATATGTAATATACTAACAAAGCAGTCTATGGTAGGGCATATTCTAAGTGGGTTCAAACTAAAAATACCCTGTTGTCCTTGAATAGAAAAGTACTCTTATGAGGGAGCAAAATACTTTTTTCTGAATAGGAGGTGTGAAAAATTATAATACCTACAGGTATTGTGACTAACTTGCCTTGTCCTTGCTTTTATTTACTGCTCGGTAGTTGGATTACCTACTTGGTAAAGTAAGCCAATCGCCTCGCAGCAGTAAATAATAAATACGCTACCTACATTAAATTTGAAACGCGGGGAACGACGTGCCTTATTCTAGGTAATTGTGTTGCTGTCTGTCACCAACCAAGCCAACCATCAGTTGACTAAAGTCTCAGCCTTAATGAAATATCTGGTATAAAGTCTCGCTATATCTGCTGCCTATCCTATATAATATTTATTAGGTCTGTTCTGTTAGCTTTTAAACGGAAAATCAAGTGACTGGGCTCTTTCAGCCACAGAATGTTTTGTCGCTCCACAGATAGGTACAAATCATTACCTACTTTGATTGGCTGAACGACCGGTGTCGCGTGGTTTTTTGTTTAGCTCTCGTTAAGAACCTAAAAGAACAGACTAAGTTTACCTAATAAATATTATACAGGGTGACTTCGAATTGGTAATACAAAATTAATGTTTTACATACATATCCCCTAAACTTAGCCCCTCAATTAAGTCTCATACTTTTAAAATAATCAGAAGTATGTTTTTTTTAATTATTAATTTATCCCATTTTTGTTGGCTTAACATGGTTATGCTACCATAATAATAAACAAAGAGGTTTAAACATTTTCAAATGAACACTTTCCTCTTTGGTTATCCGTCACATGCCGCAATATTTATGAAGAAAACGTGTTTTGATTAGTAATTGTCAGTTGTCAAAGAAAATAAGGTGCTAAGGTATGACACTTAGGTATTTAATGGAGTGTAACCACACTTTAGGACTTTAATTATTTGTTTTGTTACAAAATTAGCAATAATTAAATACAGCAAATTTTAACATAGGGGTTAATGTGTTACACTACATGGCATTAACTGAGCCATAATTAAGTGTTTTGTATTCAATTTGTAATACCAATTTGAAGTCGCCCTATATAGGTAGCAGGCTACCGAATAAATGTACGTAGTCTGGTCATAAGTTCTGTCTCAAGGTTTTTTGCAAATATAATAAAATTATAGTATTTTTTGTTTTTTACCTAAGTATATATTAATTGAAAGCTTAGTTTTTGACAATTAGGAAATAGTACATTACACAACTAGGGTGGTAATACAAATCAAATCAAATTCTTTATTTCGGAATAAGCATTCCATAGTTGGTTAGTTACAACTTACGACTATGTTAAAAATTAAAACTAATCTAGAGAGCGTGCAATGCCTATGATCTGCCCCATCCAGTATTTAAATATGGGACAGTCATACTTTTCTGTAATTATATTTAGAATTCTGTTGGAGCCATTCCTAATTCTACCCAACAGGGATACAATTTACCTGCGCATGAGTGCTGGAAACCCGTCAGTGTGAGCATCACAGAACATGCCCGAGGCACTACATCTGCTAGGTAGGCGCAACAGAATTCTAAATATATTATTGTACTGCACTCTCAGGGCGCTGTAGGCTCGCTTTGTATACCTAACCCACAGGCTGCTCGAGTAAAAGCTCTGGCAGTACGCCTTAAATAGGGTTATTTTTACTTCCGCTGTACATCGAGCAAACCTGCGTGCCAGCATATTTCCGCGCACCGCCAGCGCCCTGCGTTCCCTGTCTATATCCTGGTCATCGCTTAGATCACTAGTAATAATGTGACCAAGATACTTATATTTATCCACAGATCTTAGTGGTACACCATTGAGGATAATAGGGGGTATATGGTAGGGCTTTATTTTTCCCGCCTTAAACACCATCACCTCGCTCTTTTTTGCATTATACTCAAGGCCATGAGAGCTAGCGTACGCCTCACAGATGCTCAACAGTTGTGCAAGAGCACTGACAGCCGGCGCCAGCAGCACCATATCGTCAGCATAGCTGATGTTATTGACACTAACTCCGTCTATATAACATCCTGCATGCGTGCTGCTGAGGCCAGCTATCAGCTCATCCACATACAGGTTGAACAACCTGGGAGACGTAATACCACCCTGTCTAACACCACACTCGAGCTTATATTCAGAGGACAAGGTATCTGCCCATCTCACTTGGTTCGTTTGATTTAAATACCAGTATTCAAAGATTTTAACACATTCCTCTGGCATGCCTGTCTTACTCAGTTTCCGCAAAAAAAGCCCAAGATCGCAGATGTTTGCGGCCCGAGCTGCAAGCGAGGGACGTAAATATGCGATCGAGGGTTTTCTTTATTACCTCCCGTGTTGTGTACATCATTTTATGTCTACACTTGGCCAGAAAGCGGCTTTTTCCGTGTGCGCAGCGTGCGGAAAAAGCCACTTTATGGCCAGGTGTGGCATAAATGTATTTTTTTCTTAAATTTAGTACCGCATTTGTTTTTACCAGCCAACTTTGAGATAACCCACCTATAAAAACACGCACAAGTATCATGTGGATAATCAGTCCCTGATTTTAAATATAGTTCCTTTGTAGACTTTACGGTTATGTCATGACTCTAAACAGATTTTCATCTTTATTTTAGGGTGCAATTTATATAGCTCTTGGTGACACAATCGCCAGTATTCGTGTTTTACGAACTGTTCCACTATCGAAATTACTGTATAGGGAACGTGCACGACGAAGGTGCTGTCAACTGGTGCCGCCAATCTAAATCATATACCATCTCATGCTGGGGCCACAAGAGGAACTACTGTATCACATGTTCGCTAGGTACACTCCCCACTTCGGTTCGAGTGTCCTTGCACGCCGATGAATAACTCCCGTGGTGCCGAGGTTTTGCCGAGGCATGCCTACCGCCACGAAGACCGATAGTTGCAACAGCTCAAAGAGCGTTTGTTCAAGCACAAAAAAAAAAAATCTGGGACCACATTGACGAAAACGCCGTTAATAACGTTATTTTATCGCGTTGAAGGACGATTAACGTCAGTGTAGCTACGACTTACTATATTTGACATTGACACTTACATATTGTCATTGACATTGACACCTTGATTTGATAGGGGCGATAGTTTCCTTTATTGTCCGCCCGTGTCTCTTTTGTCGTTTAGTGCTGCCACCTATAGTTCGTGCACGTTCCCTATTTTATGCTAAAGTGAAAAACGACATTAACTTCTTGATCGAAATATTTAGTGTAAGGACGGATAAGAAATATTAACTACTGCTGTAAGAGAAGCCATAAGATAGAGGTTTCATACAACTGTAACATTTTTTTTCGTAACTAACTAAACACTGGCTTTAAATCACTTTTAACAAGAGATTTTCATCATATCTTGTGCGTGTTTCAAGCGGTGGTCATCTCGAAGTTTAAGAGAAAATAAGGGACTAAATTCAGCTACATTGTATGTTTTCTTGGGAAAAACTAAGCTGTAAATTGATATACAGTGTTAATATAAAAAATAACGCAATTTTATTTAACTTGCAAAAAGCCTTGTGACAGAACTTATGGCAAGAGTACGTAATATACATATAATCAAGGACCTAAAAATAAATAGCCAGCTAGCTATTTATTTTAAGTTCCTTGAATACAGTTGGAATACAGTGTGTAAGTCTAATACGGGCGAAACTCTTAACGGTGGTTAGTATAGGACAAAGTAAAGGTAATTAGATAACATTTACTTAAAGTTGCAACAATAATTTTGTCCATACAAAATAATTCAGCCCGCAATGTAAAATGCAAACACACTCAAGTTAAACGCTCGTTGACAGTTACGTTGACATTTCGGTACCGCCGTACCGCAACCATGTTTACAGTACATTGATGCTGAGAAATTAAAAAAAAAATAATTATGGGGTCGTAATGAACTGCAACTTAAAAAACCTATAACTTCATGATTACACTAATGAATACTACGTGCGATTTAATTTATCGCCCGTATTAGACTTACACGCTGTATAACGTAACATTATTTTATGCCACACCTGGCCATAAAGTGGCTTTTTCCGCACGCTGCGCGTACGGATAAAGTCGCTTTCTGGCCAAGTGTAGACATAAAATGATGTACACAACACGGGAGGTAATAAAGAAAGCCCTCGATCGCATATTTACGCCCCTCGCTTGCAGCTCGGGCCGCAAACTTCTGCGATCTCGGCCTTTCTTTGTATTACCACCCTAGTTGTGTAATGTACTATAATACCTATTTGTACGGGATTAAAAATTTCAAAAACTCAAAAAAAAGGCAACACTTTACTTTTCTCCGGTCGGACGACAGTAAAGCGTGCGTAACCATAAAAAAACCGGTCAAGTGCGAGTCGGACTCGCGCACCGAGGGTCCCGTTCAAACTCATCAGTAGATACGTGGACAATTTTCAAGATAAACTATATGGTGGGACATAAAGTTTGTCCCTTTGCTCTTGAAAAACTGTTGTCTCCATACATCGACATAATGTCGCGGTTAGTAAATAAATTTGTCTTACAACTTTTGCGAATTTCTAAAAAACGCAGCAAGTTAGGAAAACCGTTTTATTTTTCCTGTAATATTTAGGATGATATTAATAATCGGTAATTATTTCAGATTTTTCTGTTCAGTAACTTCAGAGATAATAGGGGGGGACAGGTATTTTTTTTAACGTTTTTTGTCATAAATCAAAAACTGCATGTCTAAGAAAAAAAATTAAAACTTTTTTGGAATCTACACATTAAGCCCTTTCATTTGATATCCACTCGACTCGATATAATAGCTCTACTTTTGTTTTCCATATTCCATTTCGGACCCCTTTTAAAAAAAGTAAAAAAGGTATATAAGATTTTTTTCTATCCAATAGGCTCGAGTTAGCGATTTTTAACACTATTCCAAATTTCAAGTCGGCATTAGTAGATCCTGAGATATCTTGCTGTGATAGACGGACAAACAGACAGACAGAGTCGCACCATAAGGGTTTCTTTTTACCATTTTGGTACGGAACCCTAAAAGAAATAGTAAGCGAGCACACTAATACGACATAATCATTACAAATTACATTTAAGATGATATCTAATATATGCATTATAGTTAATTTGACTGTTTTTTAAGTAATAATTACGAGTGAATACAGTATTTAATAGCTGCGCTTTAGTTTACTATCGCCCATTAGTAGAGTAATTCACAATTTTGGCGTCAATGTCGTTTCTAATATAATTTGATCCGTGAACTATAATCGGAGTTCATACTGCTGTTGTCCATTAAAGTGTTTGCTATGACAATGTCATAGGGAACACCTCTCTTGTTTACTCGTTTCTTGAAGTACGCCATGTCATGGCGTACTTATAGAAACGAGTAAACAAGGGCTCTCAAAGATCGGCAACATATACCTATGTTATTACCATACCTCTGGTGTTGCAGATATCCATGGGCGACGTTGACTGCTTTCCATCGGGCGGCTCGACTGCTCGTTCGACACTGATAACATAAAAACCGGACTCGCGCACGAAGGGTTCCGTACTAGAAATTAAAAAAATACTTTTGTTGTATGGAAGCCCCCCTTAAATATTATTTTCATTTTATTTTTAGTATTTGTTATTATTGTGGCAATAAAATACAACATCTGTGAAAATTTTAACCTCCTTGCTATTACGGTTCATGAGATGCAGCAAAAAACGCCAACAACTACTCTGTTGTATGGGAGCACGCCTTAATTATTATTAATATTTTGATTTTAGTATTTGTCGTTGTAGCCACAATATAAATACATAATCTTTGCAAATTGCAACTGTCTAGCTATTACGGTTCTTGAGATCTAGCTCGGCGAGTGGTAGCCATGAAAAAGGGCTAAAATGTCACGTTTTTTGTATGGGAGCCCCCTTAATTATTATTATTTTGTTTTTAGTATTTATTGTTATAGCGGCAACAGAAATACACAATCTGTGAAAATTTCAACTGTCTAGCTATTACGGTTCTTGAGATACAACCTGGTGACAGACGGACGGACAGCGAAGTCTTAGTAATAGTGTCCCGTTTTTACCCTTTGGGTACGGAACCCTACAAAAAGTCGAAGCGAAGAGCGGACTAACATATTTTGACCCCGCAATGCTATTACTAGTTCAGTCAGGCGTCTAATTATATTAGGGATGAGATTTACGCTGAAGTCCTGAATTACCATACTGCAGTGTTCAGTGATTAGACTATTATTTATACATTAGCATAGTTTATGAAGTTCACTTTTACAAGCATTTAATTCAGTTTCACCTGTCACGGTGTCTGTCTATATTCAATCTTGCAAGTTAAATTCAACACATACTCCGGTTTCCGTTTGAGCTGAAATTTTGCATGCATATGTAAATTAGATGACAGTGCAATATGGAGCTAACGGAGCCGCACGGTGGCCATAGGATCATCTAAATTACCGACATCTGATAAACCCACCATGTTTGAGCTGATGTGATTAGTTTCCAACTGGATTATTCTTCAGAAATATGTCTGCGACTTATTCCTCTGTCTCCATACATTTAGTATGAAAAATGACCAGAGGAATAAGGTGACCGCAGACTTATTTCTGAAGAATAACCCAATTACACAAAAAGTATAGTCGGTCAGCTTGTAAAATAAAAATTACAAAAACTTTAAGTAGGTACGAAACGTCGGGACTTAAAATGTAGTAATACGCGATTTAATCCGTTTAAGTTGTTTTATTACTATGAGTGATAATCGCGGAAACCGAAGACAATATTAAACTTAAGTACTTAGTTTAAATTTTTCTTATTTTTTGTAACTTGGAGACTGGAGTTTCAGGACGTCATGCCTACACGATTTTTCCATATTTAATCAATTTGAAGAAAAACAATACGAAGGTCGCTAATAATAAGTTAGAAATATGTACATCGAAAATTTACGTGGAGCTGGTAAGTGGCTAGGTGGTGTAGCGGTTAGCACGCTGTTCCGGCAAGATAGAAGCGCTGGTACTAATCCTTGACTACAATAGGTCACGTTTAATTTTTCATTGTACACTCGCGGTCAAAAATTTCGGGTCAGTGAAATACCGCCATATTTCCTAAAACACTCCAGGGTTGTGAAATGATTGTATCATTTGTATCCCGCTTTGACCATTAATTAATTTTAGATTATCTGCAAAATAACACTGAAAATAATAGCAATTTCAGGTTTAGATCGAACTCGTAAAAACCCATGAAAAATAAAGACGTTAACCGAGTGAAATATCGCAAATATCACCAATTTTGGATAATAATATTTTTATGATGAGTTAGCGGATATTGCTAATACAGCCGGGTATTATGAAGAATAGTATATTATATGAATGAAACAAGTGGCAAATATTGAAAATCATCTATTTCTATTATTTAAATTACGGTGACCCGAAAATTTGGCTCTTGAGTGTATTTGGTTTTTGTATCAGTAATCTTAACAAAAATACAGGCTGATTTTGGGGTCATGTAGCAGGAGTGAACGGGGTACTGGGGAGAGTCACACTGAGCAACTTTCACTATGGGGACCACCACGAAATCGTGAAAAAAAATCTCTTAATTATAACTTAATTGATACTTAACTATCAATTAACTCATAATTATGAGATGCTGTACTTCCATAACTGCCCGGATAAAATTAATTAAACAATCATTTCGTGCCACCAACGACATTGAAATGACAAAAACTAGAAATAAGGCACCATGTTGAGCATGACGTAGCAATGCACCGACGAGAAGTTTCCAAAGTTGCTAAGTTTCGACGTGAGAATTTCTCGGTAACTTCTGAGATTTTTCTCGAGAACGAGAATTTATCTCCTGACGTGTGCTTATTTATTTATTGTGACAATAATTAGGTATACACAATACAATGAATATCAAGTCAGTATTTTATACCAAACTGCATACTTTTTGAGCATTTGACATCAAATCGAATAGCATTTTATGGTGTTTCCATGTTTCCATATTAAAGTCAGATTGAATGTTTAAAGTTATTCAAAGCAATGTTCGGGACGATCACCGTCGGATATGCGCCTCGATATTTCTTACACTCGTAATAAGCAGGCACTATCTTGATCAATTTTATTCATTTTGATACCCGTTTCCTCCATAACAAATACACTTTCACAAAGTATGTTTATCATTGCTCGTATTTTCTCTTTACAATGTAGTCAACAGTAAAAAAAACGGGTCCACTCGGACTCGGAGTAATGTTTGACACCTCTGTTGGAAAAACTGATTATGCCTACATGGCGACCATTGTTCCAACCCCGGACCTCAGTCCATGCTCCAGTAAATAGGCCCTCAGCGCTTTTCGATTATGCTGCTAAAAGGAATCGAAATTTTAATTTTATATAAATGATAATCGGCTTAAGTGCTTGTCTTTTGTTGGACAAGAAAATTGGTTAACTAACATCTCTACATGTCATTACCTAAGGTGGCGGCGATACTACAATCATGGGACAGAGCCGTCTTCTATAACAATAAATTCGCATGCTCTGAAAATATTTCAATACATTTATTTGTGTTAGTTGTATTTTGTATCAATTATTTTTATAGTATGTAGGTATTAATCATTACTTTAGGTTATACTATTTTTTCTTCTTCCTCCTAAACCTTGTCCCATTATCTGGGGTCGGCTCTCCTTGTCTGAAGTTTCCACTTGGACCTGCACTGTGCAGTTTCGGCGTCCAGATCCTTCTCCTTAAGGTATTTTGTGACCGTCGTTAGCCAGGTGGCGGGCGGTCTTCCTCGCCCACATTTCGTCGTGGGTAAGTCAAGGGCTACTTTGACTTTTAGGTTATACTATTTTAACGGTTGTATTTTTTAGCAAAACGCCTGACTGATGAGCGTACAACCACACTCCAGGGGGCTTTTTTGCTACCCGCAAAATGCAATAACATACAGTATTCGTTACTGTTGTATTACTGGCTAATCAAAATTTGAATTTATATTTCTTTTACATTTTCACTATATTCTCAATGATGTCTTTATGTCACTTCAATAAACAAAGTCAAAAACATCATTCGTTATCAGCACGAATATTCTAATTTTACTTAGAAATATACGTTTATTTTGCTTGTTGTGCATTTAAAAGTGAATAGGCAAGTTCGTATTTTGTGTACGTGTAAAATTTGTGAAAATCCGTGAAAATATTTAACAGTTCACGTATATTTTCGAATATTTTTTTTTGTTGTGACATCAAACAGCTGTTGTATATGTAAATATGTCAACTAATTCTATTTCTGGTATAAAACCACTTATAAATAGAGATGGATATTCCGTATGGAAATTCAAAATCCGTATGTACCTTATGCATGAAGAGTTATGGGAGACCATCGTCGGATACCCTGATGGTAACGACATTTCTGCAGATAAAAAGGTACGTAACGATCAAAAGGCGTTATCGAAAATATGCCTCACTGTAGACGGTATGGCCATCACCCATGTGAGATCATGTAAGACAGCCAAAGAGGCGTGGGATGCTCTTTCGTCCGCTTACGAGGACAAAGGATTAGGGCGACGTATAAGCCTCGAGAGAAAACTGTATAGATACTGTCTTGAAGATTTTGGCTGCAATATTGAGACATACATAAATGCTGTGATGACAACTGTGCAAGATTTAGCCGATATTGGCAAAATAATGGAGGATGCTTCAATAGCTGCGATTCTTCTAGGAGGTTTAAGTCCTCAATATGCACCCTTAGTAATGGCTTTGGAAAATTCCAATATAGACATTACGGTAGAGCTGATAAAGAGCAAATTATTGAATGAATTGAATAAACCAGCTTTAGATAACCCAGATACTGCTCTTCGTACTCGAATGAACCAAACCAGACCTTCTACATCCAAATCCAAGAAACCCATAGTGTGTTATGACTGTATGGAGCCAGGACATAAGCGTCCAGATTGTCCCCACAAAAAGGACAAGAAGAAGAAACCCACTAATCACAAAAACTCTCTTTGTGCACTGAATGCCAATGACAGATTAGAGCGTGACAAATGGTTTATTGACTCTGGACCGTCTGCCCATATGACGTCACGAGATGATTGGATGGAGAATGTGAGAGATTCATCTTCTGGAACTGTGACCATTGCAAATGGAGAAGTATTGCCTAGCAAAGGTGTTGGAGATATTTCTATTAACAGTTGCGGTCAGAATACAGATGTAAAGAAGATTACAGATGTGGTTCACGTACCGAACTTGAAATCTAATCTTATTTCAGTCAAGAAGGCGGTAGATAAAGGTTTTAGCGTAGTTTTTGATAAAAATGGTTGTAACTTTTATGATTCTGATGCTTTTTCTTGTAAAGGTGATGTAATTTTACATGGTTCTATTTGTGGCGGACTGTATTCTTTAGATTGTACGGTCAACCCAACGCGTCAACTATCCGCTTTTGAGACACACTCCGATGTTTCTAGCTTCAAGCTTTGGCATAGGCGACTGGGTCATTTATGCCGCATCGGTATGGATCAGCTCAAGAAAGGACACGCGGTAGGCGTCGACTACACAGAAGTTGACAAGGAGCCATGCATCCCTTGTATTGAAGGTAAGCAAAACAGGAAACCATTTAAGAAAGTTTCACATAAAAGATCAACAGAAGTTCTGGAACTCATTCATTCTGATATTTGTGGACCCCTGCCTGAAACGTCATTTCAAGGCAATAAATATATTTTATTTTTTATAGATGATTTTTCTCGTATGACTTTTGTCTTTTTTATTCCTTCAAAAGCGGAAGTAAAGAAAATGTTTTGTAATTTCCAGCTCTCAGTAGAGCGGGAAACGGGAGCCAGAGTTAAGATCTTGAAGAGTGACAACGGGAAAGAATATGTCAACAATGAATTCTCGAGCTACTTAAAAAGTCAAGGAATTCAGCATCAAACAACAGTTCCCTATTGTCCACAGCAGAATGGAATTGCAGAGAGGACAAATCGTTCTATTATGGAGAAAGTAAGGTCAATGCTTTCTGACAGTTCTCTTTCTTCGGCCTACTGGCAAGATGCTGCAGAGATGGCTGTGTATCTCAAGAACAGATCTCCTCACCGAGCTCTCGAAGGCAAGACAGCGTACGAGAAGTGGTATGGTAAGATACCAAATCTATCTCATTTGCGTGTATTTGGATGTAGAGCTTTTATCCATGTCCCCGAGTGTAGTCGGAAGAAATTGGATATGAAAGCATCTGAACACATTTTCGTTGGATATTCTGATGATCCAAGAAGTTATTATTTTAGGGACGTTAAATATCCCAGACGGCTTGTGAAAAGCAGAGATATTACTTTCTTTGAACATGATTTTCAAGATTTGAAAAGTAAAGGTTGTGTTCGTAAGTCTGATGTTGATTTAACTCAACCAGCATTTGCACCTCTTTTGCTAAGTTCACAAGAAAATTCGTCGAATACTTCTAAATCGACTGGCGTGGTCATCGAAGATGAGCAAATTCAACTTCAACCCGATATTGCGCCTGTATCAGAAGATTTTGAGCCTGATGTTGCAGAACCGTGGTATAATGCTGTTACTCAAGATGAGTCGGTTCAATCCAGTACTGCACCTCCATCAGAAGAAATTGATTCCGATACTGAAGTCGCAGAACCAAGGTACAATTTGAGACCTAGAAAACCCAATTCTGCTGCCAATTGTGTATGCATGCAGACTTCATCCCCTCAGGTTATGGATGAACCTACAAGCTATTCACAGGCTATGAATACAGAAGATAGGGATAAATGGCTTCAAGCTATGCAGGATGAATATGAGTCACTGCTGGAGAAGAATACGTGGGTTCTCGTTAACAGACCAGATAAGAAGGTCATTCCTTGCAAATGGGTATATAAGTTGAAGAAAAACGCGCATGGTGATATTATTAAACATAAAGCAAGGCTTGTCGCGAAAGGATTTAATCAAGTCTATGGTGTTGATTATTCGGAAACTTTTTCTCCTGTCGTCCGAAACTCTTCGCTTCGTTTATTGTTCGCGTTGGCCGCAGAAACAGAAATGAAAATGCACCATCTCGACGTGGATACGGCATTCTTGAACGGAGATTTGGAGGAAGAGGTGTACATGAATCAGCCAGAAGGATTCTCTATACCTGGTCAAGAAGATAAGGTACTCTTGCTGAAGCGTTCGCTTTATGGTCTAAAACAAGCTCCGAGAGCTTGGTATAAGAAGTTGACGGAAATTTTAAATTGCATTGGTTTTAATCAAACTCCTTCCGAAGCATGTGTTTATACCAAGAAGGTTGGTAAAGAGTTAATAATACTCGCTTTCCATGTTGATGACATTGTCATATTCTATAAAGAAAATAAAACGCTCAATAATGTCATATCTGACTTAAAGACTTATTTCAGCCTAAAAGTCATAGGCCCATTAAGTTATTATTTAGGTTTAAATATACACTGTAAACCTAACGAGATCAAATTATCGCAAGAAAGCTATATTCGCGATTTGTTGCAAAAGTTCAACATGTCGGATTGTAAGGCTATGCCCACTCCTTTGAATACTAAAAAGTTGTTGCCGTGTGAGAAAGGTAATGTTGATGAGTCTTCATTATATCCATATCAGAAATTGATTGGATCCTTGATGTTTCTCGCCGTTAATTCCAGGCCTGATATTGCTTATGCAACGTCATATTTAAGCCAGTTTAATACTAAATATGACAAGACGCATTGGATTGCAGCAAAAAGAGTGTTACAATATTTAAAAGGAACTATCGATTTGGGCATTACTTACAGGAAAGGCGGTGGATGTTTAGTTGGCTATGCGGATGCGGATTGGGCTAACTGTCCTGTAGATCGTCGTTCCTATACTGGATTTTACTTTTCTATGGCTGGTGGAGCAATTTCGTGGGAGAGTAAGAAGCAAACTACCGTTGCACTGTCATCTAGTGAAGCGGAATACATGTGCTTGTCGAGTGCGGCAAAGGATGCTGTGTTTCTCAAGCGGTTGATATTTGAACTTACTGGTGAGTCAATTACTGTTCCCATTAATAATGATTCGCAGTCTGCCCAGAAGTTGGTACTGAATCCAGTCCACCACAATAGAACCAAACATATTGATACTAGATTTCATTTTATACGTGATTTATTAGCTAAGAACGTTATTAGTGTCGTTTATACTCCTACTTTGGAGATGTGGGCTGACGTGCTCACTAAGCCATTAACTCGCATAAAGCATCAGAGTTGTGTAAAAGGAATAGGCTTATGTTTATAATCTTATTTTGATTAAGGGGGAGTATGTTGTATTACTGGCTAATCAAAATTTGAATTTATATTTCTTTTACATTTTCACTATATTCTCAATGATGTCTTTATGTCACTTCAATAAACAAAGTCAAAAACATCATTACATGTGCTTGTCGAGTGCGGCAAAGGATGCTGTGTTTCTCAAGCGGTTGATGTTTGAACTTACTGGTGAGTCAATTACTGTTCCCATTTATAATGATTCGCAGTCTGCCCAGAAGTTGGTACTGAATCCAGTCCACCACAATAGAACCAAACATATTGATACTAGATTTCATTTTATACGTGATTTATTAGCTAAGAACGTTATTAGTGTCGTTTATACTCCTACTTTGGAGATGTGGGCTGACGTGCTCACTAAGCCATTAACTCGCATAAAGCATCAGAGTTGTGTAAAAGGAATAGGCTTATGTTTATAATCTTATTTTGATTAAGGGGGAGTATGTTGTATTACTGGCTAATCAAAATTTGAATTTATATTTCTTTTACATTTTCACTATATTCTCAATGATGTCTTTATGTCACTTCAATAAACAAAGTCAAAAACATCAGTTACTAAGGTATTCGGAGTTGCATAGTACATATACCAGATTACGAATACTAAGAGCCCGCGCAGACAGAGCGTGGTCTGGAGTTCCGAGTTCCGCGTTCAGAGTTCTGTGTTTTTTCGAATGTACTGAGCCCCATACGATAATGCATACAGCGGACGGTCAGACCGCGGCGATCAAAGCGGAACGCCGCGTTTTAGAGTTCTTTTGTCGCCGAGACAGAGAACGCCGCTCTAAGTAATTTATGAAAAATACTACTGAATCCGCCCTGTTCTTGTCGTGTTGTATTAATTGGGTGGGTGCGTCCAATATTTTCTTATTTTTTTTAAGCTTTTTTTCGGAAAATGAACTTTCTAGCGACATGTTGCACGTATAAAGACAGGGACAAAATAGAACGCCTCTTGTGTGCGTTGGAACTTTCGAGCGGTCAAAACGCAGAACTCTGAACGCAGAACTCGGAACGCCAGACCGCGCTCTGTCTGCGCGTACTCAAAGTATAAATACTTAGTACAGATACCTACCTTATACTGACAACTCGAAAATTGTTTGATGTATTTGTAATCCTTACCATCTGATGTACCCGCAAAATGCCCTCCGGAGTACGGTGTATGCTGATGAGTTTCTGGCGGCGTCAATTCAGATGTAATTTTCCAAAGCGCTAGAAGATTCAGACTTTTAAAAGGGCCCCTGTGGCCTATTGGTAGATTAAATGTTTTGAGTTATACCCTGAATTGCTAAGCGCTGCGATGTATACAATAGGCGAGTTTCGTAACAGACCAAATCAGCTTCTTTTTATGAAGTGTCAAACAGTCAGATGCAGCTTTATAGAAAAATACAATGTAGGACTCTTACTGGTAAGTAGGCATCTATTGCGCCGGTTCAGTAGATGCCTATTTACTCGTGTCTTGGGTCTACATCTTCGGCCTCGTAGTCGCTTACGATCAGGCACTACTGGCAGGTCTGTTTATTTTATAAAAAAAATACGGATTAATGGTATCACTGGTTCTTATGGTCAGATCGTCGCATTTTTTTTTGCCATTTTAAAATCATACGTATAGGAAAGAAAAAAAGTGAATGTGGATTTATTTGGGATAAGTTTTGCAAGTTGAATTTGATGAATACTTAGCGTTGATTAATTTATTTACGCTAAACGAAACAACCCTATTTTTCCTCTGCCGGTCGACTGTATGTTCCGTAGACTGAACAGTAGCAAAACTACCTGTCAGGATGCCTAAGTGGTTATCCGAGTCAGACATGTGGGAGGACGTGAGTGACACACGAAAGAACAAGTTTATGTGACGACTTCAAGCTAATTGCACCACTTTACCACTTCTCAATAAGGACGATTATTGTGCATCTTAGCATCAGTAACCTTTTGATAGGGCCGTATTGACAACTAGGTAAGTACATCCAGTCCAGGTAAGGCAAATATTATTTAACAAAATGCAACATTATACATTCTTTTCGCTATAATAATGAGTGGATTTCGTAAAATCGTTCTTAAAATTAAATGTTTTGTAAGTACTTTTGGCTGAAAATTACTTACCGACTGTGCCTTTTGCCTTACATAATTGGATATCATTAGCGTAGCGTCCAAAGAAGTCGATTACTACCGGCTTGCCAAATACCAGGCATTTGAGCACCTTATTCTACAGCTCTTAAGGAAAATGTACGCCAAATCTGAACGGGCTTGCCCAAGGATATTTTCTACGCCACGCCACTGTTGGATATTGTACATATTGAATGTGAAATGTATTTATTTACCTAATCATGCTTCTTAACCAACTAGAAATAGCAGTTGATTAAAGGGTTATAAAAATAAAAATTACTAGCAAAACATTACACGGTAGGAAAACAGATTGGACCACTTTGCTCTTCATTTAACGGTCATAACCATAAAATTGTGGATAAATATAATTTACTTATTTATTTAGACTTTATTGCACAATACAGCAAAGTACAAACGGCGAACTTTATGACATAAGGAATTCTCTACCAGCTAACCGCCGCGCTGATTTCAACGGTGGGGGAGCAAATATTTGATTTTATTTAACTACTGCATATAAGTTGTATAAGAGCGAAAAACAATATTTCAGCTTGAATTAAGAATTATGTTTAACACATTTCTTATTCGAATATAAATAAAAATAGTTTTCGTTTCTGCCATCTGTTCTTCGAGCTGTATGCCCAGCCTATTGCCACTTCAACTTGCTAACTCTGGCAGCTATGTTGCTATGGTCACCATAATTCTTCTTTGATTTCTTCCACAGAAATATGTCGAGACAGAAGGAAATATAGTTCGCCGATTTGTATGGAAACAAAGCATGTAACTCTTTCGCCTTGCGTTTGACGCCAAAAGCGTAATTTAGTGATAGAAAAAAAAATTGCATTTCACATGGTGGTTTTTGAACAATTAATTATACCATTATTATCAGAATTTCAAATGTGATCATAATATTGACGGCAACTCAAATTAACGGCGTGCAAAGTAGGTCGTTGCCACTTCTGTTTAGTACGCGAGGTACATACTTACGTTCTACCTCGATATATTTCTGCGAATTTCTCATTCTCTGCCGTGTAGCCGCGTAGAAATCCAGCTTTATGCAGAAGAAATAACAGTTTCAATAAATCCTATGATCTTTAAGTAAGTACCCACCCATCAAATACATGATTAATAAAATCTACTACGTGCTGATATCACAGTTAGCACTAAGCACTAGGCGGATTCCAATTTATTAAGCAATTGACAGTGAAGAAGGGCCCTTTCACACTGCATCTGCGCTGCGCGTGCGGACAACTTTACCACACATGCCAAGTTTTTAAATTGGTATTAATAATTTCTTTTACCCATAAAACTCAAATGAAAACTCCCTAAATTCTATGCAAATGTCTAGGCGAACCACCCCTAAAAATATGACATTAATAAAACTCACACCATGCATGGTTCTTTGGATACCATACATTGGATATCGTCTATGTATACCTACAGCGAAACCTATACATATATTTTATACGAACAATTTTGTTTGTAACTGACATCCCAGATGTTTTATGTATGTTCTTGGTCATTTATCCGTGGGTGAGAAATAAAAAAAACCCTAAAATTATTACACCCCTAAAAAAACCCCACCGCTCTTAAATACTCCCTAAATTTAGGCAAAAAACACCGAAGGCAACCCTGGCTGCTGCTGTCTGCAGTAAGTAAATTGCACTATAAAACTCAATAACATAATAATAATTTATGTCGATGTTGCTTTTTACCTGTAAATTATATCCCAGATCGCATTCAGTGTCTACTGGCGTTTATTATTAAATAATAGAAATTAGTTCAATACACGAATCAATAGTTTGATTATTAATAAAATATCGTAAAATTTACATTCGCTTAACGCGTCTGTTTTAAATAGTTTTAATCAATATAAATGTCCATTTAGTTCAATATAGCGTTAAGGCTATATTTATGATATGATCTCCATACCTTACGACTCTATTAAATTGAGAGGTCACTATATCCAAGCCCCTTCGAACAAAATTTAGTTCTTCTTAGATTAGAAAGACATACTACCTCGTATGTTCATACATTTTGAGACGAACAAAAATTTATGAACACACGAGGTAGATTAAAGCGTAACTTTGAATTTATAGTGGAATAAGAAGGACTTATTTAGGTCCGTGTCTAGCATTTATCCGCGGCTGCGACTGCGTTACCTTTTCTATCCAACTGGATATAAAGGATTTAGTCTATTTGTATGCCAAATTTCATCGTAACCCATTCAATTGCTATCGCGTTATTCAGTAACAAACATCCTGACATCTTCAAAAACTTTCATCTTAATAAAATTAGTAGGATAGGATTGCATAGCCTTTATAGCTTCTTTAAATTGTTATAGGAAAAAAAATGCTATAATATTTTACCATCATAATTTAAAGCAATACGAATTAATTACAGACACAGATATGCCTTATCCTAGGTTATGGGTTACCTTATCCTATTATATATATGAAAGTAATAAGTTTTATGCGTATTAAAATAAAATCTACCAATTTTAGACTCAGTCATTTTTGAACCTGCTTCGTATAGGATGTCATAAGAATCAGCTGCAAACCTAAAGCAACCGATGCTGAGAGACGTATAAATATGTATAAACCACGGTATAAACATACAGGTAGGTATCTTAACGCTAAGATCACCGCACGCGTCGCGTTCACTTTCCTCTAATCCCTCTGTAAGCCGCCACCGGCGAGTGTGAAAGGACACTAAGTGTTGGCTTAATTGATGACAATCAATACTGGTCGATAACACAGTCTAACCACACTCAGTCGGACCAGTTGGTGCAAATTCACTAATAGCTATGTATGTTTTAGAGTAAACCTACGAATCGTGGATCAAGTTCAAACGCTCGACGTAGGTATAAAATACAGGGTGAATTTTAAATCGTGAATCGTAACCACGTTTACTGGTAAAGCTATTTAAGACTAATACAGAGCACTAGTGTTAATTACAATTAAAGACACGCTTAATTATTTATGGACAAAACGGTGGAGGCGTTTATACCATTAATCGTAATAAAACTGAATTATTTTATGAGTAAATACGATTTAAATACTTATGTTGACAATGTCGACGATGTTGACATTATTGACAATACGTGCCAAAATTCTATCCAGCCAACTTCAATATTAGGAGGTTGGATAGCTAATGTTGAAATTTTCATGACAAGTACGAAACATAAATGTAGGGTGACCACGAGATTTTAAAAATGAGGATAAATCAAATTAAAAGTGGACAAAATAAAAACGTACTTAATTTAGGTTTAAAATCATTGTAAGTTATTGTTAACTATGTATAGACTTCAAAAAAAATATTACGATTCACGATTTAAAATTCACCCTGTATAGTTCATAATTTACAGAAATGTAAATGTTAAAAATAAGTAGGGGAGACCAGGGATGAACGTATTTTTTTAAATTTTCTCTCCTCTACTCGTTGTTCTTTTGTGTACATTAGGCATCTGATATTTTTGTAACATATAAAAAAAACATTACTAAATACGCTTTGAGTTACCATGACCCTAATAGTCGGGATGAAAGTAACAACTTGTTACTTTCATCCCGACTTATAAAATTTCCCGAATATGACAGACACATGCTTATACATTAAATAAGCCGTTGTAAAGTATACATTCCGCAAACCAAAACAGAAAGATTAGTTATGTCATTTAATTCACCAACAACACACCAGCTTAAACATGCAATAAGAGAAATCATCACAATTTAAAACATTTTTCGGGCAATTTTTTGGCAACGACTCGTCATCACTCACTAATAGCTATGTATGTTTTAGAGTAAACCTACGAATCGTGGATCAAGTTCAAACGCTCGACGTAGGTATAAAATACAGGGTGAATTTTAAATCGTGAATCGTAACCACGTTTACTGGTAAAGCTATTTAAGACTAATACAGAGCACTAGTGTTAATTACAATTAAAGACACGCTTAATTATTTATGGACAAAACGGTGGAGGCGTTTATACCATTAATCGTAATAAAACTGAATTATTTTATGAGTAAATACGATTTAAATACTTATGTTGACAATGTCGACGATGTTGACATTATTGACAATACGTGCCAAAATTCTATCCAGCCAACTTCAATATTAGGAGGTTGGATAGCTAATGTTGAAATTTTCATGACAAGTACGAAACATAAATGTAGGGTGACCACGAGATTTTAAAAATGAGGATAAATCAAATTAAAAGTGGACAAAATAAAAACGTACTTAATTTAGGTTTAAAATCATTGTAAGTTATTGTTAACTATGTATAGACTTCAAAAAAAATATTACGATTCACGATTTAAAATTCACCCTGTATAGTTCATAATTTACAGAAATGTAAATGTTAAAAATAAGTAGGGGAGACCAGGGATGAACGTATTTTTTTAAATTTTCTCTCCTCTACTCGTTGTTCTTTTGTGTACATTAGGCATCTGATATTTTTGTAACATATAAAAAAAACATTACTAAATACGCTTTGAGTTACCATGACCCTAATAGTCGGGATGAAAGTAACAACTTGTTACTTTCATCCCGACTTATAAAATTTCCCGAATATGACAGACACATGCTTATACATTAAATAAGCCGTTGTAAAGTATACATTCCGCAAACCAAAACAGAAAGATTAGTTATGTCATTTAATTCACCAACAACACACCAGCTTAAACATGCAATAAGAGAAATCATCACAATTTAAAACATTTTTCGGGCAATTTTTTGGCAACGACTCGTCATCTCTAGAACCTGATTGCACAGCGCCTTGAGCTCAGCTGAGGGAGGGGGGTTCACAATAGTGCATATCCGTGGAACATCACAATATTGTAGCTAGAATATTTTTTCCAAAAACTCATTTGTTACGTTCATCCCGTGTTACTTTCATACCTGGTCTCCCCTACAGAACAGAGGTTTTAATTTGTTTTGTATTCATGACAATATAAAATGGTACGTTTGAAAAAAAAGATGAAAAATGCTGACATTTTCATATTTTGGCCGCATTTCTGAAAAATGGCTGAAATTCTTGATAAGGAAATTCCTGACGTCTGAGTAGGGTTACTCGGAGTTTATCCTTCTCTGCCGTCAAGTAGTTCTCGTCATAGATAGTGACATCTATATTTATTATTCTTATTTACATATCTGTAAAGTACGGCTTAGGTAATCGCCAAAATTTTACAGATCTTAACAAACGAATCTAGATAAAAACCATAGCGCAAACAACACTGACCATGTTGACCAGCTGTACGTTTTCAACTGTGTCGATACGTTAAATGATTGCAGCAACGGCTTTCGTTGGCTGGGACAAATCGGTCCAGTTTCCAGCCGCTCTCTCGTTCTAAATCCCGCAGGACATTGCTAATTATTATAATTCCATCGACACTGTGCATGCTAAGTTAATTATAGTTGTAGAAACTATTCCATGACGATTACGCTTGAGCTAATGCGTGTACTTTCGGTTTCAATTAACGAATCGAACTTGAAACGAGCCTCTCTCGTCTTGTTTAGTAAATAAACTTCTAGACCAAGTATATTTCTTCATGGCAGGGTGGAAATATGCTTTACCAAAAGCTAAAGATTTTACTTAAAACTTTTATTTTTTTACCATGATTTGTAGCTGAAGTATAGTTGTATTGTGTATATTTCTCATAAACTAAATTTTTCTCAATTTTACAGACTTAAAGTAACTTATAAACTATTATTAAAAGTCGTCGTATGTAAGTATATGATTTTAAATCTTATTTTACTGACATAATTTCGGAAAACGTGACATATCAACGTTTAGTTTAGAGAAAACTAGGTATGTAACGATTACGATACATAGTTTTGCCGATACGATACCGATACCGATATATTGTAGTAAATATCGGCGATAGCGATACCGATATCTTAGCTAAATAATGAAGTATGAACTTCAGATATTTGTATGTCCTTATTATACCTAAAACTTGGCTATATTTAACAGAGAGTTAACTTTGAAAGTGTAAAGTAAAAATATTAGAAAAATATAGATTGTCAACTCAAAATTCAAATTTATTTTTTAAAAAGAACCAAAGAGTTAATTAGCATAGTAATTGTCATTGCGCAAGGTAATAGACCAATACATAAAATAAGTCAGCAATTGACATTACTTTTTGCAGTTTTTTTTTCATACAGCAAATTCTTTTCGCGTTCTTCAAATATCGGTTGTATATTATCGGCGATACCGATATATCGGTATCGGTATCGTTACATCCCTAGAGAAAACCTATGAAAATGTTAAAATCACCATACCAGAATTAATTAAGTTAGGCACCACACGTGTTCATTATAAACTTACTTTTCCGTTTATATATGAATTATTCAAAGTGTTAAAGAATATTTTGCAATTAAATTTTAGTGCCTGTCGGGGCGATTTGCTGATTTGTTATGTGCATTTATAAATATAAAGTATTCCGAGAGGAAATAAAATTATTTATAACTTTAAACTGAACTTTGCAATTAAGGTTTAGGAAAAAAAACAAGTGCGAGTCGGTCTCGCCCACCGAGGGTTCCGAACAAATTTGTAGTTACATATAATATATTAAAGTATCCTATAATTTTGATCCCCTTAGTAAAGTCTATTTGTTTATGATTTAATTAAAAATGTATAGTTTTCAGATTTTTCCCTATACTTGTAGTATAAGACGGTATTACTTACCGGATTTCATAGTTCTAGGCCAACGGAAAGTACCCATTGTATTTTGGTTTCCTTGAGAGTGTCGAATTAAGGTTTTTTGTGGCATAAACGGCCGTTTCTTTTTTAGGGTTCCGTATTTAATGTTAACTTAGAAGTTTAATTTTTTCATAGCTTCAAGGGACCGTACATAGTACATGGTTTTATTTTCAACTCAATACCTCCACGCATTCCCGAGATAAAGGGTCTAGACAGAAAGACAGACAGACAGACGGACAACAAAGTGGTCCTATCAGATAAGGGTTCCGTTTTTTCCTTTTGAGGTACGTAACCCTAAAAACAGGGTAGGTAGTATATTTGATTACAAATGTAAAACTGGTTACAATTTTAATTGGACTTTTTACAACAAGTACTTAATCTAATTAACATTTTCTTTCTTTATGCACTTTGCTACAAAATACCTAAGATCTAGTAATTTTTAATATAAAACGTACGTATATATAATAGTTAAGTGTCTAAGTGGCTCATTATTTTGCAGACTTTTGCTCAATGCATTTTCATAGAAATGTATGCATTTATAATAAAAGATATAAATGCTCTCATAAAATATTGCTACATATCATTGGTACGCTCTACCAGAGTCCTTGTAGGAGTATTATAGGATTAAACTACAGGTTGAATTATTTTGTGGGAATGTATTCATATTCACAGTATGGACTACAGGTTTTTTCTTTTATCCGTAAATTATGCTTAATTTGGTTCTTTTAAATCTTCATATAAAAATCAATGCAATTGGAAGCTTAAGGATCCAAACGTGAAAAGCGACCCCTCTTATTGTTGTTTTAATTTTTTTTTAATCAAAATTAAAATAATGCATACATTGTGACAACGATTAAACATATGAATTATTTCTTAAATTAACATTCTTTGCACAAACTCAGCAATACTCGTTTCAATGAACTACATCATAAATAAATATGATAATTCGCGAAAGTCGTCTCTATCATCACATTTCACACTTGACCGTTTTATTGCACATATATTTTGACGTTAAGTCTTGTACATTTTTAAAGCATCCTGTCGCTTTAGTAAGTTGTATGCGCTGTCGAAATAAGTTGTGGCATGAGTTAAACCAACTGGTACGATAAATCGCTTCGTGTAGCCGCCCGTTTCACCAAATGTTTACGACTTCTGCATCAAAATTCGCACTGATTGAGAGTATTAAATCTCAGAACAAACGAGGTTATACCTTTTGCGAATATTGGTTTGATGTCATGATTTAACCTGTCTTCGAATCGTCTTAAGGCGTTGACTCACTTTATGTTTACCATATTGGATATTTCCAATAAATATTTATATTCCATACATATCGTTCAAGTTCATGCAGACTTCCAAATTACTGTATACGTGTTAACATGAATTCGCACTGAAAGGCTTGGCATATTGAAACAGACGGACAAACATGCAGACAGACAGAAAGAGGCGCACCATACCTACGGGGTCATTTCTAACCGGCCTCAAAAATAGAAGGTTCTTTACAATTTTAGTACGGAGCCCTAAAAACTGCACAACTGAGCAGCACAAAAGTAACTTTTACACAAATTACGAGTAAGTATTTATGGTAGTGAGTGCATTAAAAAGAATACTATTCAAATCATTTTCACCCCTGTAGAAGATGCGATACATATTTATTCGCACAGCTGCCGCTTTTTCTGAATAATATTGTGAATTAAAACAACGTTACCTACTCCTAAATAACAGGATGCCATCTCTTGAGCCTCCAAAGGAGCTGTCTATAAGCGTTCCAACTGTCAATATGAGAACCAAGTTTAATAAAAATCCACATTTCGAGTACGTACCTACATAGAGAAATTTGATCACTCATCATCATCATAGTCATCATAATAACGCATTTGCATAATCACAATCCTTTCTAAAAAATTGTATAAACCAAGCTCTATAACAATACGCTCATTCATTTGACATTTAAATTAATAAAGAGCGTTATCACTTCATCTTTGATAATTAATCAAATTATTTCAAATGCCAAACGTGCTAAACGTCTTAACTTTGCCAAATCAAAATTTACTCAATGACTAACGGCTGAGAATTTATTTTTGCTTGAGACCGAATTACATTTAGCTCGTTTGGTAATCTGATATAATGCGAATGTTCGTGGAAGGAAGACATAAATAAAGAGACAGTAAATGTCTCATAAGGATGCGGTGTCGAAGTAACGCGGGGACGGCTGGCGTTGCTGTTAATTAGGCTACCAAATTAAATGTAATGAATCCGGCGCCAAAATGGGCAATTTATTAAATATAATCAGCAATCTGTGCCCGCATGTGCACTCTCTTTGCAGTAGTTAAAAAGGAGAAAGTAAAAGTATTTGTCATAAGCGAATACAAATATAAAAGAAAAAGGTGTCACTGTCTTACAGAATTTACAGTCTGCTACACCGTTTCTGATAGCTAGAAAAACCGATTATCTACAACAAAAAGATTTGAGATGTAATGTTAAACCAAGTCAGTACCGGGGGGGTGTCCAAAGAACTCGATCTCATTGTAACTAGAAGAATTGCGTTGCGAGACTTGCATCTTTTTACATTTAATGTTTTTGATGGGATCTCATTTCTTTTTGTAAGTGGTCTTCCCTTATTTATTACATTCCAATCCATTCTTTTTCCCATTTGAATAATCGCATGTATTTGTATAGGATTACAAACTAATTTATGCAGTTCGTATTGAACTTGCAATATTTTTAGGTTTTGCATGACTTTATAGGCTAAAAACTAATTATGTTTAAAATTTGGAGCTTGTGGGTCTGCTAGAAATACCTTATAACTATGATGATCATCAGTCAGTGAGTCAGTGACAAAACTAAGGAACTTTGATGTGCAATAGTTCTTAAACTACAAGTTCAAATTGAATGTTATTGAGAATATGTCTAAGTCATATTATGCCATATGTATTCCTGAAAATGCAGGGTTCTAGTTTTAGCCAGCACAAAAATTATAGGAGGTTGAATATGGCCTCAATGGCTTCGCGAAAAGGATGGTACGGCCATGCCTTTGTTTTGCTCGACTTTGCGGGGGCACTGCGGTGGCCCAAGATACGAAATCAACAATTACTACAAACCTGACAAGAGAGTTCGCAGTGGTTGATCCTAAGTCCTTGATATCGTGTCTGCCTCTTGTCAGTTAATGCACTGTTGAGTGCAGTACGAGTATAGTGCGACCTTTCACCACACTTTTGCGCCAATCTTTGATTTGAATTGAAAGCTTAATAAATTATAGAATCGCTGAAAATATTCACCGCACAGGATTTCTAAAACAATTTTCATTCGAGTCAAAATAAAATTTTATAGAGACTTACAAAATTAGTAAAGGATGTGAATGGTGCAGTTTAAAAATTAAGCTTCTATATAAAACTCAGGACAGAATGTGCTCTGAACTTGAATTGGTCGATCGCTGAAAGTTGAATTCAATAATGAATAATAATGCAACACCCTCGTCATCCAATTCTTTGGTTCTATTCTAATTTTGCAGGCTCTGTGTATTCCGGTTAAGTATTACTAAAAGTTTAATTTATTCTACGGCGAAATTAGCGATTTGAAAGTTCGGTATTTATTTCGACGCGTTTTCATTTGAACGTACGTACGAAAATGAACTCGACTATTCCCATTTAAATAGATAATAGAGACAGTTTAAATCGCTTGTAATATTCATACTTAGTGCTAAATGATGATGATCATGGCCATAATGTTTATCGTCACGTCTCTCACATTACGGACCATCTTCCGTCAATGCATAATGAATAAGTTTACACATTCTTCTGCTGTCCCCTGAGCACAGTCTAGGAAACAGCGTTTTAA
Source organism: Eudemis profundana (assembly GCA_947034925.1). Lineage (NCBI taxonomy): Eukaryota > Metazoa > Arthropoda > Insecta > Lepidoptera > Tortricidae > Eudemis > Eudemis profundana. The sequence continues at coordinate 17,102,924 of OX344805.1, read as the reverse complement.
CTACGTTTAATTTTCAGCATTGTCGTCTCAGTATACATTGTCCAAAAAGACCTAGATATTACTATATTCGAAACCGAAAGACGGCCCCAAAGCAAACTTTAGTTTGATCAAAATTGTCGCGAATAATCCTTCCGTTGTAATAAATAACAATGGCTTTCGACCATGCGGTCAAAGCGCTCGGAAAACCGCCCAACCGTTATGACCGCGACAACATCGGCAGCGATTTTTAGGGTTCCGTAGCCAAAATGGCAAAAACGGAACCCTTATAGTTTCGTCATGTCCGTCCGTCTGTCTGTCTGTCTGTCTGTCTGTCTGTCTGTCCGTATGTCACAGGCATTTTACTCAGAAACTACATGATGGATATTGATGAAATTTGGAATATAGGTGTCTTTTATGAGCCGCTACTTAGTTTGGTATATAAATAATTAAAATAAATATTTTTAGGGGGGGCACTCCATATATGTTAAAGACAGTAAAAAAAATTTTTTTCAGCAAATATCAATGTGTGGTACATAGTTCGACAGCTCTTTCAAAAACATTATAAGGTTCCAAAGTAATGTTTTTGATTAAGTGAATGTATTTGGAAATAATCGCTCCGAAAGTTGTGTAAATTGTGTCCCCCCCCCCTCTATTTTCTAAACCGTGCGTCCGAAAAATATGAAAAAAATCACGAAGGTAACGCTTAATTAATACTTTCAACGAAAATTATTTTCAACAAGATCGAATGTACCGTTTTTGAGTTATCGCCGATAAACTGCGCTTCTCAACAAAAGGACGTTATTGCTATGAAGATACGCTCTTTTGTTGTTGTACTTTTTAGGGTTCCGTAGCCAAAATGGCAAAAACGGAACCCTTATAGTTTCGTCATGTCCGTCCGTCCGTCTGTCCGTCTGTCCGTATGTCACAGGCATTTTACTCAAAAACTACATGATGGATATTGATGAAATTTGGAATATAGGTGTCTTGTATGAGCCGCTACTTAGTTTAGTAGTTAAATAATTAAAATAAATATTTTTAGGGGGGGCACTCCATACATGTTACAGAAGCTAAAAAATTTTTTTTTCAGAAAATATCGACGTGTGGTACATAGTTCGACAGCTCTTTCAAAAACATTTTAAGGTTCTTAAGTAATGTTTTTGATTAAGTGAATACCTTTGGAAATAATCGCTCCGAAAGTTGCGAAAATTGTGTCCCCCCCCCTCTATCTTCTAAACCGTGTATCCGAAAAATATGAAAAAAATCACGAAGGTAACGCTTAATTAATGCTTTCAACAAAAATTATTTTCAACAAGATCGGATTAACCGTTTTTGAGTTATTGCCAATAAACTGCGCTTCTCAACAAAAGGACGTAATTGCTATGAAGATACGCTCTTTTGTTGTTGTACTTTTTTACATCGTATTTTTTACCTTATAGTTACGGCTATGGAACCCTACACTGAGCATGGTCCGACATGCTCTTGGCCAGTTATTTTACATCGTATTTTTTACCTTATAGTTACGGCTATGGAACCCTACACTGCGCATGGTCCGACATGCTCTTGGCCAGTTATTTACCTTATAGTTACGGCTATGGAACCCTACACTGCGCATGGTCCGACATGCTCTTGGCCAGTTATTTTTTCTTTGCTTGAACAGGTGCTAGCTCTAGAAGCACAACTATTGGACTTCGTGGCGTTGTTGCCTATCCCAGTAATAGTCAGCGTCGTGTAGTACTCGGGGTCATCATCGTTTTCACTGGCGGCGTCGTCAGGGTACGATGCGTTGATGGTTGCCGTGATGACGTCGTCAAGGTCGGTCAAGATGCGGCGCGGGCGGCGTACAAGCCGGCGCATAGCAGTGCGTAGTTCGACGTTGTCAGTTATTATTCGGTGCATGTTCTGTAAGTCATTCACTCTGTCGGGGATGGGATCGGAGTCGGCGCCATGGATGGGTATCGGCGCTAATACACGAAACTTCTAAATTAAGGGCAGCTAGCAAATTGCATAGATCTGTATCCGTATTTAGGGCTTGCAGAACCGGGAAATTTTAGTGTGAGAGAACCGGGAATTCCCGATACTGCCATACTAAAATTTTCCGGTTCTGTACGCCCTAATCCGCATAAGCTCCGGTCCGCGTCGAGTTATTGTAGACTTGCGTTTACCCGCGGCTTTCCCGTTAATGTCCCCAAGGAACTCTTTACCGGGATAAAAAGTATCTTATGTTTCAATGCAGGACCACTTGCATGCCAAATTTCATCTCAATCCATCCAGTTGTTACACCGTTATTTAGTAACAAACATCCAAACATCTTCACAAACTTTCACATTTATAATATGAGTAGGATACGGATGCATATTCTCAAATTAATGCGATGTTCCGCGGATGCGGATGCCAGAGTCCGCAAAAGCGTGTGTAACAGCGCACTTACTGTCTTACGGCTGTCTGCGGCTGCGTCACCCAACTGTAATATAGGTGTTGTCCAACTGCAAGTTTTTAAACTATGCCCCAGACAGTGCACTAGTTATCTTATTATTATGGTGATTCACAGATAACACATATACTCGTATTTCATCAACGTATGCAGTTGAAAAGTCAACCTAAGCACGTGTGAATGAAGCCTCAATTCCAAATAACATAAACAGAGGTACTTACGATGCGAGAATGCATTATTAAATTGCAAATTTTCTTGGCAAGGTTCCAGTGTCGGTTGCATTATGCTCGCTTTATTGCACTTTTCGATGCCACAGCCTGTCTATGCTGTTCATGTTGAATTGTTAAGCAGTACGAGGAGAGACAAGAGGCACACTGCACGATAATCTACCTATAATAGTACATTACACCACTAGGGTGGCGCAAACATCTGCGATCTCGGCCTTTCTTTGTTTTACAACCGTAGTTGTTTAATGTACTATTCCAATGATATTCCGCAATACCTATACTGCCGCACCCAGCTCATATGTTTTTCATCAGCTTTTAGTTTATTACAATGAACTACTAAGTTATACTTATATATTTTCAAAATGTTAGTGAACCCTGGTAATTGAAGGCCAAACATTTCTCAATTCTATCGCTCGGCTCGTCGAATAGCAACTAATAGTACATTGTGTATCTAGGGCGGTAAGTAAGGAATTACAAACGAGTGTTTGTTTTAAGCCCGAGGTGAAACCGAGAGCCTTTAATAACACTCGTTTGTAATTCCTTTACCGCCCGTGGCACACACAATGTTTTTCATCACACTTGTGAGGAAAACTAAAAAATATAACCTTACTAATCGTCCCAGTATGACAAGAAAATATTAAAACATCAAAGTGACACTAGTGACATATGTCATAGACAATGCGAAAGTCAAGTCACGTTCGGAAACCATAGCGGTAAAGACCTAAAATGGTTGATTTTATATTTGCAAAATACTGAAATACACTATTTAAACATTTAATTAATGTTACCGAAATATGTGTTTACATGTATTTGCAATAACAGTTATCTTTAAATAAATATTTCAGTGATAAAAGTTAAATAACCACATTTTTACTAAAAAAAACCCGACCGCGGTGCACTTTGAAACTGCATTTTGTTTATTTTAACGAACTTCATACCCAATGACACTCGTACCATCAAAACGAATCTAATGATGTATCATTTATCAAAATCGGATGTGCCGTTGAGTAGTTACGAGCAGACACAGGAACGGACATACATACATACAGGTCAAACACATAACCCTCCTTTGGGCTTCGCCGCAGTCGGGTAAAAAATAAGTTGGCGTTTCCTTTGGCCGTGACAAATAAGAGTAAAACAGAACCAGCGTTACAGATCATTCATTGGCGCAAAAACCCGCCCACGTCCTTTCTGGTCCTACGAGTCGTCGGCGCATCTGAAACTGCAATTGACGTTGGGTGGTTTTTTTACGTGTGAGAACCGTTAAAATAAGCCAGCAGGGGACTAAAGTATACGAAACTTAAAGTATAATTGTAAATATACTCGCAACTTCGTCCTCAATGATGAAAAAAAAACATAATAATTATAAGTTTTCGAACCAATAAAATTAATCCAATAGGTCACGTTTCAACTTTTAATGTATTTTCGTTACAAAAATTATATTCTCTTTTTTGCTGCGCATTTTGGTACAGAAATATGATATTGTGGTAAGTGATATCCATGCTTGGATGTCGGTCTAGCTACCTCTCTGTCCCATGAGCGGTTGAAATATGTCCAAGCAAGCGTTCACATAAACATCCAATAAAGAAGATGGATCTACAAAACCTAATAATATGTTCATAACCATTGTAATTTCTCTCAAACTTTAGCAAAATTAGTTTATTACTATGAAAGTATACATACTATTCCTACACAAATATCATCTTGGGCACAGTCCATGCTGTTAATCAACATTTAATAAAATCGTCAATTTTGTGTGTGCCGGGAAACTTTTTGAAACTTGACAACAACAAAATAGTAACTTTCGTTATGTTTACTTAATAATTAACTCGTCATAGCTGATCCTTAATTAGTACCATTTAATTACGAAGAAATCAACTCAGATAAAAATCTTTAAATTGTAGATTTGATTAGAGGAACTTTACCGGCGCAGTTGTGAAGGGAAACGGAGTTGCGCAGATTACATGCCGACGGGAGAAAATGTAAACAAGTCATTAAATACCGTCCAGTCTGTTAAAAGATAATTATGACGCGATAGCATCTCAGGTAGGTACATAAAACTAATACCTACATAGTAAGTTTATTTATGTTTTATGTGACCAAATCGGCAAACGAATAAGCGAGCCATTTGATGGAAAGTTGTATACATTGCCAATCTTGAGAAGAGAATCCTGTACCTATATGGGCTTTTTAGGGTTCCGTATTTTAGAACACCATGTCATAGCGCAACGTCTCAGCAGGTTCGTTCCAGCAGCCTGCCGATACCGTTCAAAATATAAATTACCAAAACCGAGACGCTAGTTATAAGTTAATAAATACCGGGTGTCGCCTGTAACAGGAGAAAATTATTAAAAACGTAGATTCTACTCATCAAACAATAACTTTTAACAATTATGTAAACTTAGTATTTTCTCTTTTTCATTAAATAGTATTTTCAATGTAACATAAGTCTAATTGATGTCGCTTGTCGCGCTAGTGGCTTCAAATAAACTTTAAATTGTACTAAAACCAAAACATTAGTTATTTTCAAATGTCGCTGAACAAATGTTGTTCAGTCTAAAGAGTACAACCTACGTTTTAATTATTTGTTCCTTAGTACAGGCGACACTCTGGTCTGTGGGCGACACGTTGTATAAGTGAACTTCGTTCAATATTAAAAAAAAACGGACAAGTGCGAGTCGAACTCGCCCACACATATATTAAACTTTGATTCCCTTAGTAACGTCTATTTTTTTAATGATTTAATTAAAAATGTATAGTTTTCAGATTTTTCTCTATACTTGTAGTATAAGGCGGTATTAGGTACTTGCCAAATTTTATAGTTCTAGGCCAACGGAAAGTACCCTATGAATTTTGGTTTCCTTGAGTGTCAAAATTTACGTTTTTTGTGGCATAAACGGCCGTATCTTTTTTTGACGTTAACTTAAAAGTTTTATATTTTTATGCCACATCTGGCCATTAAGTGACTTTTTCCGCACGCTGCGCGTACGGAAACAGCCGCTTTCTGGCCAAGTGTAGACATTAAATGATTTACACAACACGGGAGGTAATAAAGAAAGCCCTCGATCGCATATTTACGTCCCTCGCTTGCAGCTCGGGCCGCAAACTTCTGCGATCTCGGCCTTTCTTTGTATTACCACCCTAGTTGTGTAATATACTATATCACAGCTTCAAGGCACCGTAGAGGGACCTAAGTATATGGTTTTAATTTCAACTCGATACCTCCACGCGTTCCCGAGGTAAAGGATCTTGACAAAAGGACAGACGGACGGACGGACAACAAAGTGATCTTATAAGGGTTCTGTTTTTTCCTTTTGAGGTACGGAACCCTAAAAACAACATAGATTGCCAAGTCACTTAACTGTATGGCGGTTGAAACCATCTAAATTTTACATTCAATATTTTAATTAAGTACTCAAGTCAGTCAAGTCAGGTGCAAATCACAGTGGGTTGAATCCTTTTCCCGTAACTACGTCCAATTATGTTCACCATTACATAATTAAACAAGCTTTATCGTTTAAATATTTCATTATTGAACTTGTTTCGACCATATTCCTTATCTACTTGATCTATCTTCATAACTAGAAATAATCGACGGAGCCTTATCCGGCGGATTTACGGCGGCAAACGTCGATAGCACGGGACAAGGGAAACCCGCGCGGCGCAGGCGCGGAGTCTGATCTATACAGGGTGAAATATTATTCACCGTCCAAATTTGTCCTTGGCATAAGGTATCAATAAAAGATGCCAAGATGTCCGATTAAATAATTATGTATATTTAAGAGAATGTAAAATAACAAGTGCCAGACTAGGACACATAAATCCCAGCACTTTAAAAATTATTACATTTAAAACTACTTAATTAAAATTTATGTTTATTACAGCCTAGCACATCTCAGATTTATGGGAAACATATGCAAATGCAAATTAACATGAAAGAAACCGAAATTATAACAATTAATGTGCGCTACCGCTAATTGTTACCTACGACCACATAAACTGTTTTACAGTTAATTTTACTCGAGAATTAAAGTGAAATTAATTGTTATTTATTACGGCGTGAGATGAACGTCTGATATCGTAGATTAAACTTGGCGGTAAGTTATAAATAATGCTCATTTATTATTGTGAACACCGTGACACGAATGATTTGTTTTGAAGCGAGTTTTAAAAATAAGTGCTTCGGTCGGGCGGGACTCGAACCAGCGGTTCCAAAGGCTCTTGAAGCTAAATAGCCAATAAGGGCCTTATTAAGGTGTCAGATGGTCGGGAATTGGCGGGATTCTCCCGATTTTTTGTATGTCCTCCCGACAAAGAAGAAAATCTCCCGACAAACGACTTCATTTTAAAACTTAGTTCGGGTGGTCCGGGCAGCGAAAATTTCTGCAATTTCAGGGTAAAAAAAAGCTCGCGCGTCGAGCGCGCGGGGCATCTCCCGACCGAAGTCTCAAAATCCCGACATATTGTTTCCTGCTCCCGGTAATAGGGTAATTCAATCTGGCAACCCTAGCCTTATTACTGGCGATTTGCGAGAGTATGTTCATATAGATTTGGATCGCGAGCTCGCCGCGACAAGTTTTGTATGAAAACATGCTCGCAACTCGCTCGCAAATCGCCAGTGTGATGAATCCCTAAGCTTTCCGTTAAGCGCCACCGAGGCAAACGCTCTAATTTGATTAAGTGCCTGGTTATTATACCTTTACCTACGTCAGCGGTCGGCAACCTGCGGCCCTTGAACCGCTCTATTGCGGCCTGCGAGCCTCCCTGGCTATTTTGTATGTAAAAGTCGCTATATTCAGAATTTAATAAAATCACAAATTGTTAACAAAATGCGGCCCGCGTCAATTTCGTTAGCTACATTGTGGCCCTTGGCTGCTAAAAGGTTGCCGACCGCTGCTTTACGTCATAGAATTGACTACTAATTATGCGCTTAGAGTGTGTATTTCAAGGAGACTCTCTGTTATTTATAATTACCAATACAATAAAAACGGGGTATTTTTAACATGTATGTTTGTTTGATTGAGCTTCCGATATTTCGGCACTATTGCAAGCGCTATTGCCAACGGCATGACTTTCTGTCTCTCTCTCTGTCTAGTTCTCTATTATTATTCATTTCTTTCATAAAATAATCCTACATATAGATCGCATCACAAAACAAAACTATGTAACAGTCGAGATCATTTACATCTATCTACACATATAAGAGTACAATAACTAAATATTTTTACTAAAAAAAACCCGACCGCGGTGCACTTTAAAAGTGCATAAAATCCGCCATTTTGTTTATTTTAACGAACTTCATACCCAGTGACACTCGCGCCATCAAGACGATCCAATGATGTATCATTTATCAAAATCGGTTGTGCCGTTGAGTAGTTACGAGCGGACACAGGAACGGACATACATACATACATACAGGTCAAACACATTACCCTCCTTTGGGCTTCGCCGCAGTCGGGTAAAAATATCTGAACACGCTATGCTCCTGACAATAGGGTCGTGTTCAGATATTTTTTACCCGACTGCGGCGAAGCCCACAGGACGGTTATGTTCCCGTAAGTGTGTAGATGTAAATGAACTCGACTGTACATTAAGATTGCATCAAGACGGCTCGTTGAGAACTCGCCTAATTTTCTTCACGACCTGCAAACTGCTTAATCTAATTACGATGATAAATAACATAATTTTACATATGTTAAGTAAAACACGTCCATGCCAAGTTTCTTGGCGGTTATTATAGAAAGCGCATAATTTGACATGTTTAGTTTTGCGAGCGGAACCGTGCATTTTTAGATGCAGATTACGATGTTAAGATAATAGCTTTTGTCCGTGACTTTGTTCACGTATAGGATGTATATACGAAGATAAAATTACTGTTTTCACCGTTTGAAAACTTTGAAATACAAATCCCAATGAACAAACTAAACTAGAGACTTTTTACCCGACTGCGGCGAAGCCCAAAGGAGGGTTATGTGTTTGACCTGTATGTATGTATGTAAGTATGTATGTATGACCACGTCTTTATCGCTCTTATTTTCCACGTCGATAAATATGGGGAGACCCTAACTGCCACGCAAGTAAACACTTTCATTGCAGCTTTTTAATAACAGACGTCAAACGCAGATAAGCCGCGTCATAACTACATAATGATCACTTGGCTTTGGAGCCAACTGGGTTTAGATTGCTATTCTAATTGAATAGAAATTCTAACAGGGTAAATTCTTCATTATTCTACACTTGGTAGGTACATCATTTTATGTCTACACTTGGCCAGAAAGCGGCTGAAAAAGTCACTTTATGGCCAGGTGTGGTATAAATTACTGTTATGGTCATCATCATCATATCAGCCGAAAGACGTCCACTGCTGGACATAGGCCTTCCCCAAGGAACTCCACCACTGTCGGCATTGTGCTGCTCGCATCCAGCGGTTTCCCACGATTTTCTTCAGATCTGACGACGTCCACCTTATGGGAGGCCTGCCAACGCTTCGTCTTTCAGTACGAGGTTGCCACTCCAGAACTTTAACGCTCCAACCGTGCTCCAACAGCCATCAGTTCTGCGAGCAATGTGCTCCGCCCAATGCCACTTAAAGTTGGTAATCCGTTGAGCATGTCAGTAACCCTAGTTCGTCTACGGTTCTCTTCGGTTCTGTTACGGTACATTAGGTTTATTTAGGTATCTGTCTTCGTGAGTCCACGCGTACTTGTTTAGTAAAAATTCAAAATTCGTTTTGAACTTTTGAATGATAGAAAGTTCGAATTTCAAAATCACAAAAAGTGCTCCAGGACTTACGAGGCTATAAACTATAAAGGATACGTCAGCAAGGGCCTCGAGCTGCTCCAGTTCTCATTTTCAAAGCAGACTGTGAACCTCCTATACTAACACCGCACCTCACCGACTGCTGTCTGTAGCAAGGTCCTATTATCCTTTAAAGCTCCTACCCGTGCTTCAACACGCTATGCCGGCGGGTTTTTGACGCGCGGGTGCCCGGCAGATTACTGCAAACATCAGATCAGAAAAAGCTTTATGTCCAGGCAATAAGAGCGAAAACGACGTCGTTCGAGTCGGCGCGCTCGGTCAATTCCGCGTCGATAGATATGGGGAGACCCTATGCCGTCGGATATACCGCCGGCATTATCAAGCCAAGAGCCACACTAGCAGATATTAGTGGCACAGTATAATAACAGTACTTTTTCTTCCTACAAAAGGTTCATCGCGCCGCTTGTATGTGTGCACGACGTGAACGAACGTACTACAAGTAAAATTTTACGAATGCGTATGAATGCTCCAGTACGGATCGCACCATTTACAAGTCGACCTTGAATAGGTATCGCGCGCTCCTGAACGGCCTAAGTATTAATTGTCTGTCTTTATACTTTGCCAGTGGCGTGCCGGCGGCTCGTCGTTGGTGCGGCAAGCACGGTGGCATAAATACCCACCGGGTATGCCGCCGGGCTTGTTGTGCAGCGTAAATACCCACCGGGTATAACGTCGGGTTTGTTGGTGGCATGGCCGCGCGCATAGTATGAATGTAGGAGCCTTTACCCGAGCGTGTAGCCCATAATGTGACGCCAGTACGCAAATGGCCCCCGTTTAATGAGTCCCTAATTAGCGAGTGCGAATGTAGTTTTAATTGCGACGGGCCCGACGAGAGCTGTGAGTTATTTTTATCTGCATAAACGCACTACTGACTTTTAGTAATTAGAACTTTTAATGTAAAGGCACTCATTTGTTGGTTCTAGGAGTGTTTCAACCGCTCTTACTTTCCTAGTCGCATTATTAACCATTTCCTTGTAGATTCGGATTACTATTTTCGGCGTTTTGTACCTCTATCTATAGGTAGAGTCTAGAAAATTGCTAAAAATAGTACCTATATAATACGCACCTACAGGGAAATCCTACTAATATTATAAATGTCTAAATTTGAGAAGATTTTTGTACTTATGTTTGTAACTAAATAGCGTGAAAAAGATGAAATTAAATTATCACAGATAGACAAGTCCTTGTAACGTAGTTAGAACTGCCCTTGTGCATTTTGTTCGAGTACCTCTTTTTCAATAGCGTAACCAAGGACCATTAAAACAAGAGGACTGTCATTCTCCATAAAAAAGCTGTTCTTTGATATTTACAACGCCATCTATGTATAAGCTTGGTATAAGAATTATAATTATTTGCAAGTATTCAACTTTGCAAGCGTGACACAGTATTTAAATGTTAGAATTTATTTATTATTAGCTGTTTACGAACTAACTGTTACTGTACTATGTTTCTTTATTCAATTATAACATCGTTAAATGTTTAGTTTTTTAGCGCCATCTAGTTTTCCCCTGGATATCCCCTTGCGGTCGGGGTACGATCCAAAGTATGGAGAATGACAGTTCTCTTGTTTTAATGGTCCTTGGCGTTACTAAATGCTGGCTTGACGTAACATAGTGCTGTGCTGAGTCGAGTTCTGTCTGGCGATGGCGTCAGTTGTATCACTTTGTGTGTTCCCTTTGGAGCGAGACGATGTTTACGACCCCATTTGTTGTGATTATACCACCGCCCACTTTTTGCCCAACTACGACGTAGCAAAGGAGACAACTTATTTATTTCGCCACCAGACGTTGTCTCTGTACGGTACAACAGCACTAGTGCATGTACTATGTTAGACTAACACACACCGTTAAAAATAAATACTATATGCGGTCAGGTAACGTGAACAAGTAATTAAAAACGAATTAAACGGCTACAGATAAACCCAGTAATTTGGCTACAGCGCCCAATAAACTAGCCATTACATCTAAAGCTAGGGACACACGAGCACAACGCTCATATTTTGCCCGTATACCAGGTGTTGCCTGTACTAGGAGCAAATAATTAAAACGTAGATTGTACTCCTCAAACTCAACAACATTTTTTGCTCCTGTGTCAGGCAACGCCCGGTATAAATTATTGGAAAAAAAAATTATTTTAATTAGCGAAGAATAACGCTAAGTAGAAATAGTCAATAGCCAAGAAAAAGAATACCGACTAGTTTAGGTTGTAAAAAGGTGTTGAATGGTGGTGTGACTACGTGGAGACTATGGATGGACTCTATGGAGGTTTTAAGTAAACTACATGCATGATGAATTGATAATCTAGAGACGTTGTATTCACTATAACACAACAAAAGAGAGTCAAATATAGTAAGTGTGCGTCTAAAGCTAGTTACATCGATTTAACATTATAATATTGCTTACTTGCTATAACCCAATTCTATACACCATACGATGTATACAGTAACGTAGATTTACTGTTAATCCTCAAATTATAAAGTATCTACATATGAAGTAAATAAATATAAGAATTAACCCGGGTAAGTATCCGTTTTACCAAGGGAAGATGGGTATATACTCTGTACTTTGAGGTATTTAAAAAAAGATAAACAAAAAAACCACGTGACTCGGGTCGTTGAGCCAATCAAAGTAACGTTTTATATCTGGTTTTTTGTGTGCCTTTTATTAAATACCTAAAAGTATAGAGTATACGAGGAGGTATTTGCCCGGTATTTACTGACCAGCGTATTTTTTTATAATACGCAACTGTTTACTGCAATAGCCACAATATATTTGCTTATGCGCACTAAACTTCACAGATTCACACAAGTACAGATTCTCATGCTGAGAGTCTGTACTTGTGTGGATCTGTGAAGCTTCAACCCGCTTGGAATATGCTGTTGTACCAGTGCGTGTGTAGTGTGTACCTTACCTACCTACACTACATGTGATGAATAGCTTCGGGATGTCTTTCTCCAGCATAATCTAAACCATAAACCCGACATCTACATAAAAGCTAAGCAAAATGTCCATAAATGAAGTTAATTAAGCAAAATTACTAGAGAAAGCAATCAGTTTCCAATACTCTACGTGACGTCCGTTATACTTTCCAGCTTGCAGCCTTCTTGAAATGACGTATACGAGGTACAAGTATACTAACATATTGTCGTTTTGGATATATAAGTAGCACTTACTTTGAGTTACCTTTGGAGAGACCTTTTGAATAATTATGTAATTCGCTGTCATTAGATATCTTTATATTTGAAAATTGGAAAATTAACGTTTTTTTTTTATTTTATTATGTTGTCATATTGCCGGATTTCTAAACAGTTTTAAAAAACATTCCTTTCGGTTGACGATATATTTAAAACAGAAACATAGGAATTATGATGGATTACGTTATTTTCTAGTAAGCGGATAAGAAAGGATACAGGAAAATTTAATACAAACAATAATTACTTGAAAAAAGTAAAGTAAAAGTTTACGAGGGCTAGCCCTGAGCTGAGATGGTCTGACGAACATGTAAGTACAACATGTAATCTACTGCGCTAAAATCATATGTACATAAATGGTGAAACACCATAAGACTCCAAATAGGAAAAATGACTCTCAGTACCAAATAAGGACAACGGCTGACGTGAGAGAGCCTCCGGAAACTGCAAAGCTTGAACTACCGTAGCAACCTGTAACTTCGCTGGGTTGGATAAAACAGGAACTTTGAATAGTGCAGGATCATTTAAGCCAAGTAAAGTAAAAGTTTAGGAGGGCTAGCCCTGAGCTGAGATGGTCTGACGAACATGTAAGTACAACATGTAATCTACTGGGCCATAATCATATGTACATAGATGGTGAAACACCATAAGACTCCAAATAGGAATAACTGGTCAAGAGCATGTCGGACCATGCTCAGCGTAGGGTTCCATAGCCTTATCTATAAGGAAATGTGCTACAGATAAAAATAAAGCTAAAAATAAACAACTGGCAAAAGGTCTTAAATGCCGTGTAATTCGATGGCACTTAATATCTTTTGGTCGAGAAGTTTTACGGCAATAACTTCAAAACGGTTTATTCGTTACTATTCAAAATAATTTTCGTTGAATGTATTTATTAAGCGTTACTTTCCTGTGTTTTTTCATATTTTTTGGATTTACGGTTTAAAAGTTAAAGGGGGGGGACACAATTTATGCAACTTTAGGGGCGATTATTTCCAAAAGTATTCACTTAATCAAAAAAAGTACATAAAAGCCTTATAATGTTTTTAAAAGAACTATCGAATTATGTTCCTCACGTTGATGTTTGCTGAAAAAAATATTTTTTAGCTTCTTTTACATGTATGGAGTGCCCCCCTAGATTTTTTTCTTTTTATTATTTAACTACCAAACTTAGTAGCGGCATCTACAAGACATCTATATTCCAAATGTCATCAGTATACGTTTTGTAGTTTTTGAGTAAAATGCCTGTGACATACGGACGGACGGACATGACGAAACTATAAGGGTTCCTTTTTAGCCATTTTGGCTACGGAACCCTAATTATGGGAGACAATAATTATACTTAGACCCGTTTCAGTGGTGTTCCTTCCTTACTTTAGACGAAACTCGGTTCAAATGTTCATGATAATCATGATTCTCGGCAGGTAAACCAGCGGCCACGTGTTCGCGGCGGCAATCGCGCGGCGCGGGTAATGACGCCGTGTAATCATTTCCATCAATTTGCTAAGGCTTCGTCCACTGCACCTTTCGTAGACAACGTTAATAACTTTTAACCCTTTTATTTAATATGTTACTATATTTACATATTTAGTGACTTATACAATTCTATTCCTAATCTATTCCTAAAAACTTTTAAAAATTAAAACAAATAAAAAAACCGGACAAGTGCGAGTCGGACTCGCCCACCGAGGGTTCCGTACAAAAACTTTAATTACAAAGTTTATTTCTAATGATTGTAAAAATGTAGTTTACAGATTTATCCCTGCCAAATTTCATAGTTTTAAGTCAACGGCAAGTACCCTATAAATTTTGGTTTAGGTACTTGAGATTGTTGAAATATAGGTACGTTTTTTGTGGCATCTACGGCCATATCTTTTTTACACTAACTTAGAAGTTTTATTTTTTCACAGCTTCAAGGCATCGTAAACCTTAGTATAAGGTTTTATAGTCCGTACAAACTCTTAAGACTGCTGTCAAAGGAACGTAAGCCAAAAACTACGTTATGCTCTGATTATAAGGTAGTTTATGGCTTGCGTTCGTTTGACAGAATTTGGTCTTAAGAGTTATACTTTCAACTCGATACCTCCACGCGTTCCCGAGGTAAAGGGTCTTGACAGGCAGACAGGCAGACGGACGAACAGATAGACGGACAACAAAGTGATCTTATAACGGTTCCGTTTTTTCCTTTTGGGGTACTGAATCCTAAAGAACTAGGCCGCCTCGGCATGGTCCCGAAGATGCTGGCAGCATTTCCTCGTTGTATCGCATTGCCCAAGGAAGCTCCCAGCCCTTCGGTCCCCTATAACGTCGACTAGCTTTTTGGATAGTTCTATGAAGAACTGCCGGGCACGGTACGGACCAAGGACACCAAGGGTTTCGACGCCTAAGGGAATAAGATTGTACTCTACGCTAAGACCCGTCTATTTCCGGGCCAATCGTTTTACGGCCGTTTAAAGTGATACGATTCGTTTAATTCTCCATACAAATGAAACCGCTTCAACGGAAAATTCGGTTAAAAGTCCTTTCATTTTACAGCTTCATTCATTTTGTCTGCTCAAAACAACATAAGACATCCCGAATTAAGCTTCCTCATACGCTTCGATTATTAGAATACTTCCTACATCTTTAATCCAAGTACCGAAGGTTTGTTTCCAATACGAACTAGTCGAACTACCAATGATCAGACGCTTATGTAAATTATATTAGCCTATGGTAAGTTAAGAGATTTCATTTCAAGTGTGATTACCGATTTTCGTGTGGATGCACTTGGCCTCCAAACTTTCTGCGAAAACGAAAGCGTCACTTCTTTCGATCAGTACCTACTGTGAGATTGTAAGAGGTAGGGTTGCCAACCTAAAATTAAATTTTATTCTGACAAGGACAGCTGACATCCTCGTACCTACTTTGTACAAGTAAAGCAAGGGGGTGTTTCTGGAATAGGTATTCAGTCAAACGGCCACTTTTCACTTATCAGAATAAGGACTATTTTATAATTTGATATTATTTATAATATAACTGAAAACGCACATATTCTACAAAATTTTGCACGATAATATCTTTCACAATTTCATATGTCAAAATCTCATGCATAATCACACTAATATTAAGTATAAATGTGAAAGTTTGTGAAGATGTTTGGATGTTTACTTAGATGTTTGTTACTAAATGACGGGGTAACAACTGAATATATTGGGCTGAAATTTTGCGTGCAAGTAGACCAAGTTCTGAATTAAAACACAGGATACTTTATATCCCGGCAATGATTTCCCTTGGGCCAGTAACGGGAACAACGCGAGCGAAGTCGCGGGTAAATGCTAGTCAACAATAATACGAGCCTGATCGTGTCCTCGTACCCCTTACAGCAGACCACAAATCTCGTATTTGTAAGAGAAGTCTCGTCCGGTTGGCAACCCTGATAAGAGGTGCGTGCGTTAATGCATTAGCAGCGTGTGCCGAATTGAGCACAATCATTTAAGCAAAATTGTTATCGCTTAGCCCCTGCGTAAGTATGAAAGTGACATTGAAAACTTTTTTACCACGAAGTAGTTCCGACTCAACACGACCAAGCCGTGCTACTGCTAGACCATTCACAAAAACACTACTGGTAAAAAAAACAGAAATCAAAAGGTTCGTTCCTGTTAAAAATACAGGTATAAAACATTGCAAAGGTTAGTCTCCATGTAAGTGAAAGTTTAAAAAAATATATGGATTTTTTTTTCTTAGAATATTGATTGTTTTGTTGTTCTTTCTCACAATCGTTTGTGGTTCAAATAGCGCTTCTAATCCTGGGTTTTTTTCCCGGAATTGGAAGCAAATTCGAACCTAATAAACAAAAAATTGTGAGACCAAACTTTGGTCTCCGCCCGCCTTTGGTCACCAAAGGCGGGCAGAGAAGCGAGGAAGTGACGACTAGGTACTCCACCGTCAATAGCGTTAGCTCTTAACTTTGATGAAAACGATGATTAAGAATAATTCAGGCATAAACATGCGAATTAAATCGCATTCGCACTTACGTATAAGTTTACATCTGAAGAGTTAGTTGAATTTCTTTTCAAAAATCCACGATTAAGAAGGGAAACTCCAATAAACTCAGAAGAGGTCACAACATTCAAATAACTTGAAAAACCGATTGGAATGTCCATACGAACCCTTTATCCCCAACACCCCATGCACTCCTGCCACCAAAACCAATTAAGAGACTCAAAAAACCGACGTGCTTATTGACTACTAGCATTTTCCCGCGGCTTCGCCCGCGTTGTTCCCGTTATTGTCCCAAAGGAACTCTTTACCGGGATATAAAGTATCCTATGTTTCAATCCACGACTTGGACTACTTACATGCCAAATTTCAGCTTGATCCATCCAGTTGTTATCCCGTTATTAGGTAACAAACATCCAAACATCCAAACATCCAAACATCTAAACATCCAAACATCCTCACAAACTTTCGCATTTATAATATTAGTGGGATTAGTGGGATAAGCTAAGGGGAGCTAGGTTACCTACGTCGCCAAACACCGACTTCCTTCTACCACCTGCTTATAGCTAAAGGACTGATGGTAGATTAACGTACATTATGAAATTTATAAAAAATTACAGCATGTTGTTCTAAATGGTAAACTAAGTACGTGAGCAAAGGGCCCAACGCATCGGGCAGTAGAAGTGCGCCCTAACATCAGTACCCACATGGCTAATAGCTCTGGTTACCGAGAAGCAGCCTGACCCACTACCGACTCGCCTAATGGGCTGCACATACATCTGTATAATCTCAGCTCATCTCGCTAACCTAATCGACTCCTACATACTTATGCATACCTGGTACCTACAATAATGATGTATCTCCCAACAAGAGCATTTTCCTAATTAAGGGAAATGGAAATGCTCGTAGGTCAAACTGTATTATAATTACCTTTGGTACGTTACACAACGAGGTAAAACTCTACTATGTAAAACAAAGAAAGGCCGAGATCACAGATGTTTGCGGCCCGAGCTGCAAGTGAGGGACGTAAATATGCGATTGAGGGCTTTTTTATTACCTCCCGTGTACATCATTTTATGTCTGCACTTGGCCAGAAAGCGGCTTTTTCCGTACGTATAGCGTGCTGTAAAAGCCACTTTATGGCCAAGTGTGGCATAATTATATATATTGATATTACTAGCTTCTAGCTGCCACTTTGTGTGCACAGAATAAGAATATTCCCTTATTTGAGACATGATTGGCTCCACATACAAACCTCCACAAATCCTATGTGCTTTCCAGAGTTTCAAATAGAGATGTGCCGTTACCTCAGGAATATTCGCCATACAAATGAGGCATTACGCTTGGTTAACCAACATCTGACAAGCTTGTTGCAAAAGTCAATAGTTACTGAACTAGTGAGTGAAAAGTCACGTAGTCGGTTACCGTCACATATCAATGTTAGGAACAATCACTCTTCTACATGACAACTGCGCCGCACACTCAATGTCACGCGAAAACTACTACGGTATTGCGCCTGTGTTGACCTGGAGAGCCGTTGGAGGTGCAGTTTCAAATCCTGTCCAAATCAAATTTTACGCTTTCAATTCATGTTTTACTAACTATCCCTTTCCATTTACATAGTGCATAAGTGACAGGTACCTAATTCTATGTTGTTGACAATCGAAGTCGGGGCCGGTTTTGCTATAAAGAGATAATTTTTATATCATCGTTTTAAACCAGCGCCATTGGCAGAAATATATCAGTCCCGTAAACTGCATTGCTGAGTGGATAACATTTCGGTTTCATTGCATATATGTTTTCGTGTTTCTTTTTTGTGTATTGCCTCATATGTAAGAGTAATGATGTGTAATCCAAATAAATAGTTATTTATTATATTCCATTCTTCTAAAAATAATTGCGAATGACGCGTGACAGTAGGAATCATACAAATTGAAGTTAATTAAGCGTGAGCCGCTACTGTCCGAAACCGCAGAGCATGAGCCACCGACGAGAAGTCATTAGGAATACCCAAATTGTCTCTGAGAAGCACCTCTGTTTGCTGGATTAATGATGATTGGAGTCCACGAGATAGTTTACTGTAACTCATTTCATTTTAGATTAGACTTGTAACGGTTTCTTTGTTTCCCTAGATTTTTAGATTTGTTCCTGATTCGTCATATTCCTAATTGGTCATATTAAATGAACAAAACCGCCACACAAATTAAATGAACAAAACCGACAACCAAGATAGTAAACAATGCAACAATGCGCGGCGTTCGATTAATTTAGTTACTTTTAATTGCAAAAACGTAAAGCGTTCGGTGGATGCCATTCGCCAATTATGTCAGTCGGCCGACATAATAGCGTTGCAGGAATTGTGGCTCCGACCTGACGAGCTCCAGTATCTCAGCGAGATCGACGACAAGTTTGGATGCACGGGAACGTCGGCGATGGACACGGCGGCTGGCATGCTGCGTGGCCGACCGTATGGAGGAGTAGCGTTGTTGTGGAACAAGTGTGTATTTTCGAATGTGTCAGTTGTGCAGTGCGATAACCCGCGTGTGTGCGCCATAAAAATTACCGCGTTACAGAAATCATTTCTTGTGTTCAGTGTGTACATGCCGACGGATAAACTTGTGAACTTAGTGGAATTTACGGATTGCCTTAGTCTGGTGAGTGCTACTATTAGTAATGAGGATATTTGGTCGGCATACATACTAGGGGACTTTAACGCACACCCATATGAACTTTTTTATAATGAAATGTTAGATTTCTGTAGCGAACAAGATTGGTCATGTGCGGATGTAGACATATTAGGCCTAAAATCGGACACTCATACTTTTATTAGCGAAGCCAATGGGTCCAGACGTTGGTTGGACCACATTTTAACTACGAAATCTGCGTTAAGAACTATATTAAATGTAAACGTAAAATATGATGTCATGTGGTCTGACCACTTTCCGGTAAACGTAGAATGCAACCTAGAAGTAAGTAGCTCAGAATTGTTGTATGTCAGCAAGCCCATAACTAGTAGGATTATTTGGGGCGAAAGAACACCTGAACAAGTCAGTTTATACGGAGAAATGTGTCATAATGGACTTGGACTAATTGATTTTCCGAGCGAGTTTCACTCATGTTGCGATAAATGTTGTCATGATATAAGCCACAAACAACGTATTGACAAATTGTATAGTGACATAATAAATGTGTTAACTGGGGCCGCAACAGCTTGTCACACTTTAAAACGTGTCTGTAAAAAGAAACCAGTAGTTGGGTGGAACAAATTTGTTAGTAAGGCTCACAAGGACGCTAGGGAAAAGTTTAAACTATGGGTTTGGTATGGTAAACCAAAATCCGGATGTTTCTATGATGATATGCAAAGGACTAGAAGTGTATTTAAATCACGTCTTAAGTGGTGTCAGAATCACAGTGAACAAATAAAAATGGACATCTTAGCATCTCATCATAGAAAACACGACTTTCGTAGCTTTTGGAAAACAACAAAAAAGCTAAATGGCAAGCTTAGTCTACCGGCAAGTATTGACGGCATTAGTGATCATAAGTCTATAGCTAGTATATTTAAAACACAATTTACTGTTGTTTCACCTTTGGGACTATCGCGCAGTATACTTGACGACAAACCGAGTGGGCAGAAAATTACTACTAGATTTACTGCCAAAGATGTTGACAAAACTGTTAAATCTATGTCGAGAGGTAAATCTCCTGGTTGCGATTCCCTTAGTATAGAACATCTCAAGTACGCGGGCCCACATCTGCCTCGAGTTCTCGCCTTGTTATTTAATTTATGCATAAGTCACTCATGCTTGCCGGATGCACTGATGCAAACTGTTGTAGTGCCAATAGTTAAAAATAAAAGTGGCGATGTAGGGGACAAAAACAACTATAGACCTATCTCGCTGGCAACCGTGGTCGCTAAGGTGCTTGATAGTCTGCTTAGTTCACAGCTGGACAAATACTTAAACATTCATCAAAATCAGTTCGGCTTCAGGCCGGGCCTGTCGACTGAAACGGCCATCCTGTGCCTGAAGCAGACTATCAAGTACTACACGGACCGTAGAACAGCTGTCTATGCTTGTTTTCTCGATCTATCTAAAGCATTCGACCTGGTAAATTATGACATCTTATGGCAAAAACTTAAAAATACTAATATGCCAACGGAAATGTACCATATTTTTAAGTTTTGGTATCTCAACCAGGTGAATGTAGTAAGATGGTCGAACGCCTACTCGGAACCGTACAGGTTGGAGTGCGGGGTGAGGCAAGGGGGTGTAACCTCACCCAAGCTCTTCAACCTGTATGTCAATGCGTTAATAGAGGAGCTCAGCAGTACCCGTGTCGGCTGTCATATCGACGATATATGTCTTAATAACATTAGCTACGCCGACGACATGGTGCTGTTGAGTGCCTCGCCTTGTGGCCTTGCAAAGCTGTTAGCTATATGTGAAAAGTTTGCACTTAGTCACGGCTTACTATATAATGTGAGGAAAAGTGAATGTATGGTCTTTCACGTCAGAGGAAAAGAGCTGCCTCCCGTACCCCCTATTCGTCTTTACGGCACGCCGTTGAATAGGGTCAGTACTTTTAAATATCTTGGTCACGTGGTAACCCCTGACTTGAAAGACGATACAGACATTGAGCGTGAGAGAAGGGCGTTGGCTGTTAGAGCGAACATGGTGGCCCGTAGATTTGCTCGATGCTCTGCAGAGGTAAAAATAACTCTCTTTAGAGCGTTTTGTACCACTTTTTACACGGGCAGTCTGTGGGTCTCCTACACGCAAAAGCAATACAATGCTCTTCGTGTGCAGTACAATAATGCCTTCAGGATGCTAATGGGACTGCCGCGCTTCTGTAGTGCGTCGGGGATGTTCGCGGACGCGAGGGTGGATTGCTTCTACACAACCATGCGCAAGCGGTGTACATCTCTGGCGCGCAGGGTGCGAGGCAGTGCTAATGGTATCCTGAGGGCATTTGCAGAAAGGTTTGATTGTCAGTATCTGAATCATTGTCATCTGATTCATGTACTGACAACCAAGCCTTTCTCAATACTGAAATAATACAATAATATCGTGTTCTCATTAATATTAATTTATAATGTTTAATTTTTCTTTTTCATTGCTATGATCTCAGTTGGTCGAAATAAAAACTTTTTATTTTATTTTATTTTATTTATTTATTTATTTTATATTCCTTATTCGACACTTTCCTAACTAGTCATATTCCTAACTCGTCATATTCCTAACTCGTAATTGTACAGTCAAATGAAATCGTCTAAAGAGATTCTTATCATTTACCACAGAGGATTTCTATAGAAAATTTGTGTACGTGAGATGACGAGTTAGGAATATGACGAATCAGAAATATGACGAGTTAGGAATATGACCAGTTAGGAAAGTGTCGAATAAGGACTATGACCAATTAGGAATATGACGAATCAGGAACAAATCGATTTTTAGAGGGCCACAAAGGAATCCCCAAATTGTCTCTGAGAAGCACCTCTAATTGATTTAACGATAATTAGAGTGCACGAGGTAACTACTTACTAATTTCATTTTTGATTACAATTTTGACGGCCATCTTTGGCCATCTTTCTTTGTTTCCCTAGGTTTTTAGAGGGACGTCGAGAAGTCATTAGGAATCCCCAAATTGTCTCTGAGAATCACCTCTATTTGCTGGATTAACGATGATTGGAGTCCACGAGATAGTTAACTTACTATATATAGTTCATTTCATTTTAGATCACAATTTTGATGGTCATTTCTCCGACATTTCTTCGTTTCCCTAGGGCCGTCGAAAAATCCTTAACGCAATTAGAAATAAAGAGGACAATTCATAATAGCGTGAATTAGAATTAGAAAGAATAATTAAGTCTACAGCAGTGACATTGACGGAAGTGATTGCACAAAAACGAAAATGGTCCGCAGACCCTAGGCTTCTAAGGGTCCGTGGATCTATCCTGTGGCAAAATAAATATTAAATTAAAAATTACAATATCACGGGCAGAGGGTCTGCTGATCACGGTACTAAGGGGTCCGCCGCTATTTAAAAATGATGGGAAAGACTGGCCCATAAAACAAAGTTCATTGTTCATTGTTCGTTTAATTGTAGGCAGTAGGCCACACACTAAGAAATGTCATCTCATAACCAAATTTTATCAAAATTAAAATGCAATAAAAATAAACTGGTCATTTAATTTAAGTTTCTAGGGTATGCTGGTTTCCTACGGACGTCGACTTAAAAGCCTCTCGCGGAAGCTCCAGTTACGAACAATTACCCTACATAATATTATCGGGCAAAGTACAGGTAGCCAAGCAAACACTTAAAAAATTGCTTGTTTTTTATAGTACATTACACAACTAGGGTGGTAATACACAGAAAGCCCGAGATCGCAGATGTTTGCGGCCCGAGCTGCAAGCGAGGGATGTAAATATGCGATCGAGGGCTTTCTTTATTACCTCCCGTGTTGTGTACATCATTTTATGTCTACACTTGGCCAGAAAGCGGCTTTCTCCGTACACGCAGCGTGCGGAAAAAGCCACTTTATGGCCAGGTGTGGCAAAAAAGAGTTTTTTAGTAACTAACACTAATGATAATCATAATTGAGATAAACAATTCAATTGTCTTTAGTGACAATCCAGTTTTAACTAAAAAAAAAAACACTTTACTTACTAAAAACCGGATAAGTGCGAGTTGTCTAACTCGTGTGAAGAGGGTTCCGTAAGTTCAAAACAATGCAACACAACATGTTACTTTAAATTCCATAGACTTCCTAGGACTTTTTACTTTTTTTTTTGACTTTTTAGGTTTTCCTGTAATCTATTAGGTAAAGGACTATTTTCCTAATTTGTTTCAATATTTTAGGTCTAATAGTTTCGGCGATAAAGGGAGGAGGGGGCTTCAATTTTTGGACTATTTTTTCAGCGAGCCCTTTCATTTAATATGTCACACGATATAGTTTGCAAACTTTTTTTTTAGTTAGTTTACCCCCAAAAAGTGGCCTCCATGTTTAAAATTCATACCTATATATTTCCGTTACACGGCCGTCTTTGGGTCATCGACCCAATACCTATTACCCTAGTTAATATACCTATACACGTACCAAATTTCAACTCAATCGGTCCAGTACTTTCGGAGCAAATTTGGAGTGACAGACGAACAGACAGGCACACGAGTGATCCTATAAAAGTTCCGTTTTTAGGGTTCCGTACCAAAATGGTAAAAAAGGAACCCTTATGGCGCGACTCTGTCTGTCCGTCTGTCACAGCAAGAAACCTCAGGATCTACTGATGCTAACCGCTAACCCGAGCTTACAGGATGTAAAAAAAATCTTGTAACTTTTTTACTTTTTTTCTAAAGGGGTCCGTAATGAGACTTTGAAAATTGAAAGTAGGGCTATTATATCGAGTAGGGTATCAAATGAAAGGGCATTTTGTAGATTAAAACACTTTTTTTGTAATTTTTTTTAAATTAGTAGTATTTGATTTATGACGAAAAACGTTAAAAAAAATACCTTCCCCCCCCCATCTTCGAAGTTACTGAACAGATTAATCTGTAATAATTACCAATTATTAATGTCGTCCCATATATTACAGGAAAAATATAACGGTTTTCCGAACTTTCACCGTTTTTGAGAAATTTACAAAAATCTTAACACATAGGTACTTATTTGTGACGTTCCACGGGAAAAGGTACCTTATGGTTGGTATTGAGTTAAGCACAGATCCTAAATCTGTGTTAAATCAGCTATCTAATACAAAAAGAATCACGACCCTAAGTCCCATACTTTTTTTAAAAAAAAACATCAAACCGGCACATGCTAAAATTGCACTTTTGAGAAATCGTCAAAAGAAGTTTAAAACTAGTTTTAAGTATGTTCCCGTTGGAAGTTATGGAGATGATGATTGATTATGTATCTAGAGGTATTTTTCTTTGGAAATCAGTAATGGTTTTTTTAATGTGACTTCCAGGTCGTGAAAAATCAGCCTTTGATTAGAGCAAGTCGCTTATGAGAACGAAATAAAAAAAAAAAAAATCGGCCTTTTCTATAACATATTGTAATCTGAACCATTGTATATAGTTAGAGATATTAGACTGCACATTTTGGGATAGAAATAAAATCACATTGTTAACGAAATATTTTTATTTTAATTAAAATGTCATTTTTATTATATGTTTCATCATTCCTATAATATTCACAATTTTCGTATAATGAGTTCTAAATTATATTTAATCAGTCTACACAAGTATCTCAAAAGTGTCATTATTATTCTACAAGTCGTATTTTTTTATTTATAAACGATTGAAGTTACGTAAAAATCACAAATTATTCCCATACATTTGAGAAAAGGTACCTTATGGCGGGCCATAAGCAAAAATTATTGATAATTACAGTATGGCACGATATTTACATTATTTATTGACAAATCTTGTATTAAGACAGAAAACTGAAGAAAAAAGGTTATTAGAAATTTACTTCAAATCTTGACCAATTAAGAGTAATTCTCAAATGTGACGTCTTACGTGAAAAGGTACCTTATGAGGGTTTCTAGTTACGGAGATATTCAATGTTGTGTAAAAATTGTGTTTTTTTTTATTATGTATTTCCATTTAGTAAATTATATGTTACGACACGTCTTTGCCTATCTTTATTTTTGTTATAGGCGAATTAAAGGCTGAATAATATGCTTCTACAGTTTAGTACAAAAGGTACTTTATGGCGGTGTAATTTAAAAATGTTAGAAATACTTGTCGTAACTTGCTCAGTTTTTGTCCTTCATACCGCCGTGCCGTGGTATTATTTTGGCTACACCGCCAGTACCGCCACGCATTTGTCCTACTCTCACCAACACTTTACGTATCGTTCTCTCTCGGTCTTGCTGGCCGCTCGGAGTCTCAGCCGGCCGGCATGAGCAGTATTTGCTTACCTTTTCGTTCGAATAGTTGTGAGAAGTGTTCGTCGTGGATTTTAGCGTGTTTTAAATTAAAAAGATTCTTTTTCTTAAGTGGTCAAAAATTATAGAAACCGCCAAAAAATGTCTTTTTTCGTAATTTTTTCGAAAAAATGAATAAAAACCTTTTTCTAAAATGGTCAAAATGATAGGCATTCGCCAAAAAGTGTTTTTTTATTTTTGTAATTTTTTTGAAAAAAAACAAGGTTTTTCTAAAATGGTCAAAAAGTTTCACGATTCGCCAAAAACACGTTTTTATGTTTAAAAAAAAATGTTTTTAAGACTTTTTCTAAAAAGGTTGAAAGGGAAACATGACAAAGTGGTAAAAAATTATAGAAACCGCAAAAAAAGTCTATTTTTGTAAGTTTTTCTGAAAAAAAAATTAAAAAACTTTTTCTAAAATGGTCAAAAATGATGGGCATTCGCCAGTGTTTTTTTTTTATTTCTGTCAATTTTTTAAAAAAAAACAAGGTCTTTCTAAAAATGGACAAAAAGTTATACGATTCGTCAAATACACTTTTTTATCTGTTTTAAAAAAATGTTTAATAATTAAAAATTTAAAAAAACGACATACAAATGTATTTGTTTATTTTTATTTTTTTTTCAATTCCAAATCTGTGGCACCCAGTGGCCCTTTCCTTCCAAATTTTCAGCTTTCTAGGATCATTTCGAAAAATTTTGCTTACCATTATGCAGGCCGCTTGCTTGTTTGCCACCGTCGTGGTATAAAAAAGAAATAAGCAAAAGTTGCTAGTAAATTGTATTAATGAATTTTATCAACAGCTTTATCATTTTTGTATGTGATCCGCCATAAGGTACCTTTTCTACTAAACTTTGAACCCAATTTTTATATAGAAAAAATTACAGTACAGCAGTGAAACCAAGCTACAAATACACATCTATTCCTATATTTTACAATTTTGCATAAAAGAAAAAAATGATGATTTTGAAGGATTTCACAAAACCGTTCATATCTCCGTAACTAGAAACCCTCACAAGGTACCTTTTTACGTAGGACGTCACAATTTTGCTCCTACTAAACTAATCGCCATATAGTTTTTCTTGAACTATTCATGTATCTACTTATGAGTTTGTACCTCGGTGCGCGAGTCCGACTCGCACTTGACCGGTTTTTTTCTTTTGAGTTACGGAGCCCTAAAAACATTCACAACTGCCTAGCACGTTGAAAAGTTCCAACTTAGTTATTTGTAAGGCAAGGAGATGCACGCGCCTATGTCCGCAAAGTTGAAAATGCCTTAGGTAATAATTTTTTTTTGAAGCCTGACTAACTTGCAATCCTAATTGCGCGTAGCAAAAATCGAACTAGGTGGAGGCCGTGGCGTACCCTGGGGTCGAACCAGGTCGCTGGCCGTGGGCGCCTGGGGTCTGTCTTAACCCAAATATTTCGCTTCACAGGTGATGAAATCAATCCTACAGACATTTTTCATCAACATAATATATTTAATCTTTTTTCATCAGCCATTTCAAATAAATATACCTAATGTACTTGCAGCCATTTCAATTTACAATTTTGTAATTCATGTCCTGTTGGTCGTTTTTTCGTTTCTCCAGGATATCAGAGTAGTACATTGTATTGAGTTTACTTATTTTATTTGAGTACCTTATTAGCTTATACGTGTTAAACATAGCACAATTCACATTATCTGGTTTCATGATGATTTTTCTAATATAAAATCTCTATTAAATCCACATAAAATCAAACGAGGTGTAGATTATATTCATCACAAATATGCGTAGGTGTGCTTAAATCGACTGGACTTTATCTACGATAGAAGCTATCACTACCTATAAGAATCACTCTTTAATTCTACGGATTGATCTACATGTGTGACACGGCGCAACGCGTCTTGACACACGGATCGTGGATTGAATCTATCTAATTACATTACACTTTCCAAAAGTGTCACTTTCTTTTATGACAGCTGTCATTCGTGGCTTTCCGAATGAATGTAGGCTTTATTGATAAGATAATAGATGGATCACCAGTTTATCTTTTACGATAGGTACCTCGCAGGACGATAGTTATCGCGTAAGTTCACAGGCCGTAGAGATTTGAATTGTGATTTTATGTATGCAGATGTTTTTTTGATGTCACCGTAGAGTTCAGAACTGTTAGTGGTTTAATAGCATGCAGTTAACATGTATTTTATTCATTTTTCATTAGGAACATTCTGTATTGCACTGTTTATTGTCAAAATTCAAGATTTACATTTTCACATGACGTTGTCACATTGCTCCAATGTTTTATATTTTATAGACTGTACCTATTCAAATTACGAGTTATTACAGCGCTCTCTCCTTGTCTACATAAAATTTTATGTCGTTTTAATTATAAAGGCGTCTAAGTGCATTGTAACAGTTTACGAGGGAAACCCTTGACTAGAATGACGAGAAAGGACATAATTAAAATAACTAATTACACGGCTGAGGCTCTGATTACACAAAAAAGTGAATCTTAGTACATACTAAATTTCTCGCCAGTTAAGACCTGATTCAGGTTATAAACTCTACTTTAGAACCGTCCCACTTTAACTATTTTTTACCGACTTTAAAAGAAAGCAGTTTTTCGGTTCGTTGGTTTTATTACGTAGATATGCTCCCTGATTACTGGAATACCTACCTACAGTTGGACTGATTTGGAAAATCATTTTTGTTTGACTTCCCATGTGGTCCAATTTTCACCAGGTTATGAATGTGATGATGGGATCTTAGTGAAATCGAGGGAACTCTTCAAATACTATAAGCATACTTATAGCGATCTGGATTTTTTACAGTTACTCTTGCATTTTAATAGAATAGATTAGTTTGAAGTCGGTTATTTTAAAGGTGTATTTTCTATTATTTATATACTACTAGCGACCCGCCCCATCAAAATCCGTTGCGTAGTTTTAAAGATCTAAGCATACATAGGGACAGACAGCGGGAAGCGACTTTGTTTTATACTATGTAGTGATAGCAGCCCTATCCTACGCAGTGGAATACACTGCATATACATATATCCTCTCAAAATAAAGTCTTAAAATTAAAGACTATAAAATTAAATAAAAATAGGTACATCCTGCAATCGAACAAGGTGATGGATAGGTCCCTGCGCAATCGCTGGCTCCTTAATCACCGCGCGCACGGATCCTCGGCCATCCGTCACCACCAGAGTTGCTAGATGTCCAGACTAGAGTGGAGTGTCCCGATTTTCTGGAGTCTGTAGACAAACGTCCTTAATCCTTGATTGGGATGCCAACTATCCCGATTTTCAGACGGCCCTTATATTTATTATCTTGGGTGTGTTAAGAAGTAGTGTCAAACAAAACCCCAGCAGAAGAATTCAAGTCACAGACACTATGAATCACTCCTATACCTATGTTTTTAGCGTTGTTTATGACCATCAAAAATGAAGCGTTCGTATTTCTTAAGTATCTAATCATCAAAGTCATGTATAATGTCCCAATTTCAACACTAAAGTCCCGATTTTTGGTAAACTAGACCTGGCAACACTAGTCACGGCATCTGTGGTGATGAACGATGGGTCTCCTGCCCTAGTGTGTAAGAAGGTCAAACTATGTTATTTTCAAACAGTTAGGAATTGAAGAGAAATGGTTTGTACCATAGTTACAACTACCATTTAAGTCCCGGCTTTGGCGTCGTTATTCTCGGTATTCTCGTTATTATCCCAAGTGAACCTCCTCCTGGGATAAAAAAGGAAATGTTTCAATATAAGATTTTAACCCCCCATGCAAAAAGAGGGGTATTATAAGTTTGACGGGTATGTGCGTGTGTCTTTCTGTGGCATCGAGCTCTTAAACGGGTGAACCGCTTTGCAGGTTTTCTAGCGGTGGTTCTTAGGCGTATTTGGGTAGTTCTCTGTGATTTTTTACCGTTTTGCTTGCTTCATTACCATCGCCACTATTATTGGCCGTTTTAAAAAATGCAATCAGGATCATTATGATAAAAATAGCAGAAGCACGCGACTTCTACAAAATAACCGTAAACGACTCCATAGCTCATCCATAATGTGGCGATGGTACCTAATGATGCGATTGTTGCGACTGTTTAGTCGCAGAGAACTACCCATTTCATCAAAATCGGCCAACCTTTCATTTAAAAAGTCTAATTTAAAATAATGTTGGTAGGATATTATTTTAATACCTGTACTTACTTAGCCTTGCGATTGTTATATACCTGTACGTACCCTTTATTTTATTATACTACTATTTACGTAGTAACGTAAGTCATTCATTGATTAACTAGCTTTTGCCCGCGACATCGTCCGCGTGAAATTCGAATGCCCATGTGGGTGGTTAAAGGTGCACATATTTTACCGCAGACTAAGCTAGGGGTAGTACCGCTTTCTACTTTACCAAAACCACGTAAAACTGACCGTGCGCGAAGCAGTAAGAAGCCTAAGAAGCAACCCCTTTTAGTCCCTCTGGGGATGAGTTTCGAAAAACGTGGAATTCACTTTTCTTTTATTGAAGAAACGTATAAGTCTCAGATATCCCATTTTAAAAATCATAGGTACCTAACCTCTACAAACTTTTAATCCGCATTAAACCCCTTAGAGGACGACTTTTTAAAAATGTGTGGATATATTTTCTTGGTTTTATAGTAAACAGGATTTTTATGTAACATTCTCTAACTGCAAGAATCATTCTCTAACAAACTTTAATACCTACCTTTAAAATACGAATTTTCGAAAAAACTTTTTTATTATTTTTACGTTGTATATAAGTAATGTTTATAATCAGCATATTTCAAGTTTCTAGGTTTAGTAGTTAATGACTCTCCAAATTCAAATTTTCAACCCCTTATAACTCCATTTAATTGGGTATGAATTTCGAAAACCGGCAAAGTTACTTTTCTTGACATATAATGAAGAGTGCACATGTCAAGTCGCATCTCCTACTTTGAAAATCATGTCCCAAGTATACAATTTCAACCCCGACTTTAGTCCCTTAGGGAATGAATTTCGAAAAACTGTGGAATCACTTTTCTTTAAATTTAATAAACTGTCTATATACGTAAAGGTTCAAACCTTCCCATGCAAATATTCAACCCGTTTAAACCCCTAAAGGGGAATATGAACCTCTGCACATGTAAAGTTTCTAGATCTATAAGTTTTTGTTCTGTCTTTCAAACTTTCAACCTCTATTTTATTCCTATATGGGATGAATTTCGCAAAATGGTATAGGTCGCGTCACGTAAAAAGAACGCTGGAAGAAAGTGGAGGGGGTATGTTTGCGCATTGGTACACTCGCGCACGAAAGTACTATGTTTATTGTTTTATTTTTGAACTAGCCTTTCGCTCGCGGCGCGGTTCGATTAAAAAGTATATGTATTATTATCTATTATTTATTTATTAATAGGTTGAATCAACTTTTTAACCCACACAAAGCTGTCCGCAACTTTTAATCTTCGTTGAAATATAACGCCCTTAAAAAATGGTTTGTCCATATTTAAATTTATATTGTATGTTAAAACATTGAAAGTCCCGTCTCATGAACCTAATTATTTTGAATGACGCTTAATAGTAAAACATCGTCCCCCATAACTGTTTACACAGTTTGACTGTGGGATCCTTGAGTATTATTAGTTGATATATTATTAAATGGAATTAAAAACATGTTTCTGTATAGAATGGAATAAAACAAACAATATACATCATAAATCATTTTTCTATGTAAAACCATTTTGTAATAAACAAGACACTTTTGTGCGCGACAGTATTTTGAGAACGAACGTGACGTGAACACAGTGCGGAAAGCAAAGGTCGACTGACGAACCAATAGCGCCCCGGCAATGATGCGCTACGGCACCCGCCCTCCCCGCGCCGCACCTCATACCACCAAATAGATCGATAAATAGCCTAATGCGCAGCTTAACCACCAGCGTTCTTTTTACGTGACGCGACCTGTAATATAGGTTTTCTTGGCTCATTATAAAAAGTCTATCTATGATGTCTTAGGTCTCCTAATATAAAAATCATATATTCCCGATACAAACTCTTAAATAGGGTTTTTTAAGCTTTTCGGGGATGAACTTCAAAAGACGGTAAAAACACTCTTCTTTTCAAATAATGAAGAATTTAAACAGAATCATACCTCTTACTTAAAAATCGTAGACTCTCTATACAAACTTTCAACCCCCATTTAAACCCTTTAGAGGATGAATTTCAAAAACGGTGAAACTACTTTTCATTGATTTAAATAAAGTAACTAAAACTGATGTTTTAAGCCTCTTACTTAAAAATATCGTAGAGCCCAGATACAAACTTTCAACTCCCATTTAAACCCCTTAGAGAATGAATTAAAAAAAAATGGTGAATTTACTTTTCATTGGTTCTAAATAAAGAACCTAAACATGAAGTTTCATACCTCTTACTTAAAAAGATCGTAGAGTCCCAATACCAGTTGGTACGATCTTCAACCCCCATTTTAACCCCTCGGTGGATGAATTTCGAAAAACAGTGAAATCACTTTTTTTATTCTAATGAGCAGTCTAAACATGAAGTTTCAAACCTCTTACTTACAAAGATCGTAGCGTCCCGATACCAACTTTTAACCCCCATTTTAACCCCTCAGAGGACGAATTTCGAAAAATGGTGAAAACGCTTTTTTTTATTCTAATGCAGAGTCTAAACATGATATTACAAACCTCTTACTTTAAAAATCGCAGACTCTCCATACAAACTTTCAACCCCCATTTTGACCCCTCAGAGGATGAATTTCGAAAAACGGTGAAATAACTTTTTTATATTTTTTATGAAAAGTCTATACATGGAGTTTCAAACCTCTTACTTAAAAAAAATTAAAGTCCCCATACAAATTTTGAACCCCTATTTGAACCTCTTAGGTGATGAATTTCGAAAAATCCTTCTTATCTCTCAGCTACGTCATATGATCATTATACTGTGAAAATTTCAAGTTCTTCGCTTCAGTAGTTTCGGCTGTGCGTTGATGAGTCAGTCAGGACTTTGCCTTTTATATCCTCCTGACACCGAGCATTTAATTGAAATTCCTTGCCACTATAGCCGAATGTACTTTACAAAGCATTAAACTGTTTCTGTTGCAAAGTCCGAGACCTTGGCTGTTGAAAAAAACGTAAACTAAGGTGTTTCTCAAGTTTTCACTAAAACAAATGTTTTTTAATATTGTTTGATAAAGACATTGAACATATTTCTGTTTAGGTATTTTTTGTCTTTTATAAAGGACTTTAGGTCATTCAAGCATAGTAGGTTACGTGAATAAATTAAACAAATTATTTAAAATTTTAATGAAATTTAATGTAATGTTACACATTAAGTACTAAACATAATCATATTTTTAATATAATCATAAAAAGTAAAAAAATACGCAATCAACACTTAGTTTTATAATGTTTTTCATGAGAAAAACACATACACTACGAACGACAGGCCTTTGTATAGGTTTAATATTTTTACGACGGTTTATTTACTTTACTGTTCTTCATATCTACACAAAAGTATGTGATTTTGAAAGAATGTTTACTAATTTGCAATTCTATAAAAAACCTACGTTAAAACGAGCGAATTTAACAAAAAAAATATAAGTTTTACTTACTGCGTCGACCACGTGCCGCCATAGCTGTATACTCCTGAGCACGGGTCGCAAGAATGGCGGCCACTAGGTAGGATATCTCTATCGAACTTCGAGGACAAACTATCGCCATTACTTAAATTTCATTGGCTGTGAGCAATCACGTGTCCAATATCTTTTTAGCGGGAAAAAACAAACACTCGGGAATTGAGGCTACCTGTAGGTCATCGTCCATTATCGATATACGGAGTTAAAAAATATTCGGACTTTAGAGTACAGTTTATTTAGCACTTTGTAAAGGACGCCAGGTGTCAGGAGGATATGTAGAAAGATATATATAGATTAATTCTTCCAAATGTAAAGAAAAAATGACCTATTAACTAAACTACTTAACAATAGCATCATACGAATCACTGACCGCAGTTTCCCGAGAATAAGTACCAATTAATTGTGGAAACTGATAACGTCATTACGACCAAATGACAGTATAAAACGAAAAAAAATGATTTAAGATTCATTATAGTGCGATTGAGGGATCGACATGGACCTTAAATTAGCGGTAAGTGGTTGTATAACTTATAACTCTTATAAGTAAGTCAATAGTATAAATTACATCTTGCCGATTTTTTAAGAACTTTGTCGCAGTGATAGTGCAGTACAGTAGGTAATAGCATGGTACAAGAAAACCAGGTAGGTACATGTTCTTCCCGAAATGTCACAGTATACTGATGACAATAAAACGTTAACGTTGCCATGGATTAAGAACTTCAGTAAATTTACCAGCCATCAATTATGATTCATAATTTATGAAATAAATTACCGGTCCGCGAAATTATTTGTTTTTAGGGTAAGTACCTACGTGCTATTTGTTTATTCGAGTGATAAGAAAACTATCCAATGTTACTGGCTCAGCATTCCTTTTCTTTAAAAGCGAATAAGCGAAGAAACGCATTTCACACGGATAATTTATTTTCACAAAATGGCAACATATCGAGCTTGTGTCTGGGGTGTAAAGAGGTCACCAATCAATGTCACTTCCTTTAGGGATGATTTCCAGGATAAAAACTATAGTATCAAATTTAATTAACGTCTGTATTCTGCCTTTGTACTCACTCAAATATGTTCTTATAAGAGAGCGAGAGGGCAAAAATAGTACATTGTGCATCTAGGGCGGTAAGTAAGGAATTACAAACGAGTGTTTGTTATAAGCCCGAGGTGAAACCTCATGGTAATGGTTTTCTTTTTAAATTTGAAACGCTGGTTCTGTTTTACTCTTATTTGTCATGTTCAAAGAAAACGCCAACCTACTTAAATTTTATCACTGAAATATTTATTTAAACTATTATGGCAAATACATGAAAACACATATTTCGGTAACATTAATTAAATGTTTAATAATGTATTTCAGTAGTTTGCAAATATAAAATCAAGTAAAAAGGCCGTTTTAGGTCTTTACCGCTATGGTTTCCGAACGTGACTTGACATTCGCATTGTCTATGGACATATGTCACTAATGTCACTTTCGGTTTTAATATTTTCTTGTCATACTGGGTCGATTAGTAAGGTTATATTATTAAGATTTCCTCACAAGTGTGATGAAAAACATTGTGTGTGCCACGGGCGGTAAAGGAATTACAAACGAGTGTTTGTTATAAGCCCGAGGTGAAACCGTGGGCTTTGATAACACCTAAATAAATATTTCAGTGATAAAATTTAAGTAGGTTGGCGTTTTCTTTGAACATGACAAATAAGAGTAAAACAGAACCAGCGTTTCAAATTTAAAAAGAAAACCATTATGCCCTAGGGCGTAATAGGTCGTTTATGGCCCGCAAAACCTACGTGTAATGACACCATTTTTGAGCAAGTGAGATGAAAAATATAATCTGAACTTCAAACGAAGACATTCATAGTATAGACCTAGACCTTACATATGTACAAGTACTATCTATCTTTTG
Organism: Eudemis profundana; assembly: GCA_947034925.1. Classification (NCBI taxonomy): domain Eukaryota; kingdom Metazoa; phylum Arthropoda; class Insecta; order Lepidoptera; family Tortricidae; genus Eudemis; species Eudemis profundana. The sequence continues at coordinate 17,067,826 of OX344805.1, read as the reverse complement.
AGGCAAAAGAGAAAAAAATTGTAGGTACATTATACTGCCAGTCGGTCCTAAAGCGTAGTTGCTTAAAATATTTTTTATGACATTAGGTATTAACTTTTCTTTTCGGCTTATTTTATTACAGATATCGATCGTGGCTTTAATAGCTAGCGTATATGGCGTCCCTGTACCCCCTGGCGGCTCGAAATACGTGCCAGTGTTTGTCTCCTCCGATGCCCTCAACCAAATCAACGAGAAAGACAGACCGAATGGAAACCAAGCCATCGAACCTTTAGAAAAAAACCAAGGCCAAAACAGTGACTACGATATAAATAAAGAACATATATTCAACGGCCCTCCGGCACCCGTTTACGAGCATCAACCAGATCAACACGACCCGAGTTACTCCCCTCAATACGTCCAGCAGCAATACCAAAGCCAACCTGGGCAGGTACAACAATATCAAAATAATCAACAACCTGGCCAAATACTGCAACAGTACCAAAATAACCAGCAACCTCCTCAAATACAATCTTACCAACCTAATCAAGTGCAACAACCGTATCAGCAACCAAACCAGCAATATCAGATCAGCCAACCTGCACAGTCTCAGCTCTATCAAATAAACCAACAGCCTTCTATGCAACCGATAGTAGTTGCTCGGACAGGCCAGCCAGTATACGGCAATCAGCAGCAAATATTGCCTAATTCAGGCCAACAATCTATAATTAGTAACCAACAACCAATGCTTTTAAATCAACAACCAATGCCAACATATCAGCAGCCAAATCAATTGGTGATCAGTGCTCAACCAGGAAATCAGCAGATGGTGTTACCGCAACCAGCGCAGCCCATTTTAATTAACCAGCAGCAACCAATAGCACAGCCGAATCAACAAGCCATACTTCTGCAACCGAATCAAAACGGACAAGCACTTATTACCAGCAACGTCAACCCGATTAGTCTGAATCAACCTAATCAAGTAGCGGGATACGTGCAGGGCCAAAACCAAAATGTCTACGCCGTGGTTCCTCTAGGACAAAATGTGGCGACCAATCAAAACGTCGGCACGAATACCTATTTGGTGCCAGTTCAACAGATGCCAGTCCAACAGGTGCCTAATCAAGTCTACGCTGTGAATTCCGGGTAATAAATGACCTGAACTTGAACACGTATTTATTGTGCACAAGTACCTTATTGACCGTAGGTTTAATTAAGTTTGGAGGGCATTCATACATAGGTATTTTATGTCACACGCATAGATGGTTAAAAAATTTTATGTTAAAAGATGGAAAATGTAAAAAAAAGTGTGACCGAAGGATTTGTGCCTAAAAATGGAACCCCTAGGGATTTTTTTCGGAACTTATTTTATAAAATATACCGGCTTTTCAGTCGGGGAAAAAGAAATTATTCTAACAGGTACCCGTCCGCCCTATCTGTAAGCTGATGATATTAGCCCACTTGATTCTAACAATAAGAATACTGAGCGGATCAACTTGAGTCGATGCCGCCTCGGTACCGAGCCGATATGGTGTGTGTGCGTCTACCGTAAACAGGAATAACTGTAGACAGGCAAATCGTTTTTAAGCACATGTTCATTTCTAAATACAGCGCAAACGGCGTCTAGTTGTTTGCTATGCACTCACGAAGTGCATCTATTATGTTAAAAACCCGCACTTAGGATAATTTCCTTAAAGTACGAATAGCATCTCGGCTAGGGCTGCCACAAGTAAGATAAATACCTCATTCATCTTGCGAACAGCCGGGATGTGGAATTCTGCCGTGCCATCTTCGGTACTTCCAACCAGTTGTACGAATTAAAATAAATACCTTCGTCCGACAACCGCTGGGGTAGATATGTTCTGGGGTGGAGACCGCGTCTCAGCCTTTGCTTTGCTTCCTCGCTTCCTTTGAAGCAAGGAAGCAAAGCAAACGTGGAGCGATGATATTCGCAGGGTAGCTGGCGGCAGCTGGAAGAGAATGGCTGAGGAAAATGCTTAGTGGCGCACCTTTGGAGAGACGTGTGTCCAGCAGAGAATTGCAACATGTTGACACACCTCCTAGGTGCCCAGGTTGCTTCATATGGAAATATCATCAACCTACCAACAGATATGATCGGGGGGGGGGGGGGGGTGATGAAGGGGGGATAAAGATAAATTAAATCAATAATTTTAAAAACTACTAATTGCTTGTGCGTGCGTGCGTGCGTGCGTGTGTGTGTGTGTGTGTGATATGATCACCTCAAAAGAAAAAAACGGAACCCTTATAACAGTGGTTCCTAACCTTTATTATCATATCACCCACATTGTCATCGAGATTTGTATTATTATCCCTCCAAAAAAATAGATATTATAAGCTTATAAGAAACTGCTCAAAGTAAAACGGCTTAACATTCATGCGTATTACCCGTGAGAAAACTTCGTTCTACCCCTGGAGGGGTAATTACCCCCAGGTTCGGAACCACTGCCCTATAAGATCACTTTGTTGTCTGTCTGTCTGTCTGTCAAGACCCTTTATCTCGGGAACGCGTGGAGGTATCGAGTTGAAATCATAAGTATAACCATATACTCAGGTCTACAGTCTCTTGAAGCTGTGAAAAAATCAAGCTTCTAAGTTAACGTGGAATAAACATACGGCCGTTAATGCCGCCAATAACATAAATTTCGACACTCGAGAAACCAAAATTTAAAAGGTATTATCCGTCATACTATGAAACTTGGCAAGTAGGTAATGCCGTCTTATACTACAAAACAAATAAAGAAAAAATCTGAAAACTATACATTATCAATTGTATCATAGAAAAAATGGACTTTGTTAAGGGAATCAAAATGTATACGTACAAAGTACTGAACCCTCGGTGGGCGAGTCCAACTCACACTTGTCCGGTTTTTTTTTTATCGCAACGATTACACACATTGATAGTTCCATTTATTTACAAATAGTATCAATTAGGTGTCACTGTCAACCGTGGCGAAATCTACTTTCAGCTACGCTTTTTTAACCTCATTGCTCCTAAAGCTTCCCAAACTCACAAGACCTGTATACAAACCGTATTCAGCTAGGTACACTAACCTTGGTTCGGGTGCCCTGGCACGCCAACGTTTTACTCCCATGGAGCTGAGGTTCAGCTGCGGCCACCTACCTCCATGCAGTCCGACTACTGTTACAGCCTTAGGCTGGAAACAGTGCTCGACCAGGCCCGCGCCGACCCCCGGCAGCGCCTGTGTGCAAACCTATGAAGCAACCTCTTTATTGTCGTAGTGTTTCGAATTCCGGCGCCCCTATTGCCTTGGCGCCTGTGTGCGTTGCACACTTCGCACACAGGGGCGGCGCGGCCCTGTGCTCGACCGACGGTCAGCGCTGACCGTGGTTCGGTGTAGCTATATCTATGCAAGTCTCTGAATGCGTACGCCAAATCCATCAGCGTAGCTGTGAGCGCATTCATAGACTTGCATAGATATAGCTACGCCGACCGACCGTCAGCGCTGATCGTCGGTCGAGCACTGTTTCCAGCCTTAAAGGCTAGCAGTGTACAAGCATAAAAAAAAGCTTCCCAAGCCGTGAAAGATTTAACAGAAGCGACAACCCTAGTCATTGAATAGCAGGTAAAACTTAATTGGTCCCTAATGTACGTCACTTAGAATTCAACGGCGTCTCTGAAACTTCTCTAAACGGCCAAATCGAATAAATATTCACTTTAGTACCTATTTTGCATAAAGATCGGAGAGGAGACAGAAAGTTTTTTTCGACAACGCAACATATTAATTTTTTCCGATGGACCAATCAGCGTAAGTTAATTCGAGTCGATAGATTTTCCATAAACAAAAAGTGGGTCATTATTCGCTTCCACGACCTCAATCATGGTTTTTTTAAGGTGGTTTTCCACAGGCAGGGCGAGACGAGACGAGACGAGGATTGAATTGAAATTTGTTTGAAATTTTCAAATACTCTCCTAGCGATTGGATTGGATTGGATTGAAAATTTCATACAAAGGGTCTAGCCACCATCCTATAGTGAAACTGCCCCTGGCTGAAATGTATAGGTTTCTTAGGAGCTTTTATTTGTCTTATTATAAGATATCATTTTACCAGATTTCAAGCCTGGAATCCTCTTGGTTTGGACAAAAATAAAAAATAAATAAAAATAGTTGTTATTTATTTTAAGCTAAACCAATAGTTCGATTTCTTTGAAATTTGGATGTCACATGTACCTAATAATAACACATTTTCAAAAAAAAATCCAAGGTTCTAACTTATTTGTAAAGCCTTAAAAATTTATATTTTTAGTAATAAAACAACTTAAACGGATTAAATCGCGTATATTACTACACTAGCTGATGCCCGCGACTTCGTCTGCGGTGTAAATTATAATTAGGCAATTAATCTTAATAGGCAATTAATAGTTTCTGATATTTGTTCATAAACTTTGTTGTAATTAAACAAACCCTCAAATATTGGGCCCAAAACTGCACAATGCACATTTACCGTGAAAATCAATTCTTAAGTCCATTTAAGGATTATTACCAAAAAATTAAATGCACTTAATAAACCGCTTGTTACTTACACAAAAAAACAATCTACTAATTGCTATATGCTATGCATGGAGTTAAAAACCTTTTACTTTAAAAATTGTACGGGTCCCTAAAAAAACTTTCAACCCCTACTTACTCAACCCGTCTTCGAGATAAATTTTAATGAACCGTGAAATCATTTGAGTTCTATTCAGTTTAATCAGTTTTAGATACCCTACTTTAAAAATCATTTGGTCCCTTTATAAAGTTTTGGTCCCCATTTATAACCCTTGGAGATGAATTTCAAAAAATGGTTTAACATTTTTTCTGTACCCTTATTGAAGGATCTATGTACGAAGTGTCAGATTTCCTACTTCAAAAATCATTTGGACCCTATACAGAGTTTCAACCCCCATTTAAACCCCTTTGGGGATAAATTTCAAAAAACTGCAATCACTTTTCTTTTCTTTTTTAGATGAGTTCAAGATCTACTACAAAAATCGTTTGGTCCCTTTACAAAGTTTCAACCCCCTTTTGATCCCTTTTTAGGGATGAAAAAACGGTAAAACCACATTTCTTTTTTCTTATTAAGGAGTCTATGTACGATGTCCCAGATCGCCAACTTCAAAAATCTTTTGGTCCGTATACAAAGTTTCGACCCTCATTTAAACCCCTTTGGGGATGAATTTCAAAAAAACAGCAATCACTTTTCTTTACTCTCATGGATGAGTTTATGTAAGAAGTTTAAGATCTACTATAAATACCGTTTGGTCTCCATACAAAGTTTTGACTCCCGTTTGACCCCTTCTTAGGGATGAATTTAGAAAAACGAAAAATCACTTTTTCTACTCTTATTGAGGAGTTTATATACGATGTCTTAGAGCTCCAACTTCAAAAATCGTTTGTACCCTACACAAAGTTTCAACCCCCATTTTAACCCCTTTGGGGATGAATTCCAAAAAACAGCAATCACTTTTCTTTACTCTTATGGATGAGTCTATGAACGAAGTTCAAGATTTACTACAAAAATCGTTTGGTCCCCATACAAAGTTTCAACCCCCGTTTGACCCCTTTTTAGGAATGAATTTCGAAAAATGGTAAAACTACTTTTCTTTATTCTTATTGAGGAGTTTATGTACGATTTCTCAGAGCTCTAACTTCAAAGTTCAAATTTTCAACCCCCATCTAACCCCTTTTGGGGATGAATTTCAAAAAACCGTGAAATGACTTTCCTGTACTCATATTGTGGAGACTATGTACGATATCTCAGAGCTCCAACTTCAAAAATCGTTTCAAGCCCCATTTAACCCCCGTTGGGGATGAATTTTGAAAAACGGTGAAATTACTTTTTGCAACTAATCTCCTAGTTTAAAAATCGTGTGGTCCCCATTTAAACTTTCAACCCCCGTTTTACCCCTTTTAGGGATGAATTTCGAAAAAGGGTGAAATTACTTTTCTCTACTTATATTGAAGGATCTATGTGCGAACTCTGAGATCTCCAACTTCAAAAATCGTTGGTGCCTATACAAAATTTCAACCCCCGTTTAACCCCTTTTGGGGATGAATTTCGAAAAACCGTGAAATTACTTTCCTACACTCATATTGTGGAGCCTATGTACAATGTCTCAGAGCTCCAACTTCAAAAATCGTTTTAACCCCCATTTAACCCCTGTTGGGGATGAATTTTGAAAAAAGGTAAAACTACTTTCTTAGACCTTTATCGAGGAGTCTATATACGAAGTCTCAGATCTGTAACTTAAAAATAATTTGGTCCCTAAACAATATTTCAACCCCCGTTTTACCCCTTTTAGGGATGAATTTCGAAAAAGGGTTAAATTACTTTTCTTATCTCATATTGAAGGATCTATGTGCGAACTCTCAGATCTCTAACTTTAAAAATCGTTTGGTGCCTATACAAAGTTTCAAACCCCCATTTAACCCCTTTTGGGGATGAATTTAGAAAAACCGTGAAATTACATTCCTGTACTCATATTGATGGGTCTATGTGCAAAGTCTCAGATCTCCGTCTTTAAAAATCGTTTGGTCCCCATTTAAACTTTCAACCCCCGTTTAAGCCCTTATAGGGATGAATTTCGAAAAACCGTGAAATTATTTTTCTGTACTCATATTGAGGAGACTATGTACGATGTCTCAGAGCTGCAACTTCAAAAATCGTTTCAACCCCCATTTAGGATGTTCCCCATTGGGGATGAATTTTGAAAAACGGTAAAATTACTTTCTTCGACCTTTATTGAGGAGTCTATATACGAATTCTCAGATCTGTAACTTCAAAATAATTTGGTCCCTATACAACATTTCAACCCCCGTTTAACCCCTTTTAGGGATGAATCTCAAAAAAGGGTGGAATTACTTTTCTCATGTCATATTGAAGGATCTATGTGCAAACTCTCAGATCTCTAACGTCAAAAACCGTTTGGTGCCTATACAAAGTTTCAACCCCCATTTAACCCCTTTTGGGGATGAATTTCAAAAAACCGTGAAATTACTTTCCTGTACTCATCTTGATGGGTCTATATGCGAAGTCTCAGATCTCCTACTTTAAAAATCGTGTGGTCTTCATATAAACTTTCAACCCCCATTTAACCCTCTTTGGGGATGAATTTCCAAAAACGGTGAAATTACTTTTTTTAAATTGTATTAAAGAGTCTATGTTCGAAGTCTCAGATCTCCTACTTTAAAAATCGTATGGTCCCCATATAAACTTTCAACCCCCATTTAACCCCCTTTGGGGATGAATTTCAAAAAATCCCTTCTTATCCCTTACTTACGTTATATAACCACCCTACTGTGAAAATTTCAAGTTCCTAACTTCAGTAGTTTCGGCTGTGTGTTGATCAGTAAGTCAGTCAGTCAGTCAGTCAGGACTTCTTCTTTTATATATTTAGATTTTAAGTCCCGACGTTTGGCGCCGCCGCCGATGGTGGGCGCGTGCTGGGGGGGTCTACCCGCGACCACGAATGCTGAAAAGGGTTACGAAACGTTGGGACTTAAAATGTAGTAATATACGCGATTTAATCCGTTTAAGTGGTTTTATTACTATGAGTGATAATCGCGGAAACCGAAAACAATATAATTGATATTTTTATTTTTAAGATTATTTTAAAAATACTTATGAGATAGAGACAACCTCAATTTTTTGTTATATAACGTAGAATATATTATTGCATAAAATATATTTTTTCTGAAAAAAGGTTTGATTGGTTTGCGTATTCCAAATTCAAATTCCAAACATATTATGATCGAAATTCGAACGCGTTTTCAATATCTGCGTTCAAATTAAAAAATATATATTTTTATTTTGTGAAGTAAACAGTTCGTAGACCTCTGCAAAACTGAGCGTAGTCCGACTATAAACCCTTTTTAGGGTTCCGTAGCCAAAATGGCAAAAACGGAACCCTTATAGTTTCGTCATGTCCGTCCGTCTGTCTGTCCGTATGTCACAGGCATTTTACTCAAAAACTGCACGATGGATATTGATGAAATTTGGAATATAGGTGTCTTGTATGAGCCGCTACTTAGTTTAGTAGTTAAAAAATTAAAATAAATATTTTTAGGGGGGGCACTCCATACATGTTACAGAAGCTAAAAAAAATTTTTTTCAGAAAATATCAACGTGTGGTACATAGTTCGACAGCTCTTTAAAAAACATTTTAAGGTTCCTAAGTAATGTTTTTGATTAAGTGAATACCTTTGGAAATAATCGCTCCGAAAGTTGTGAAAATTGTGTCCCCCCCCCTCTATCTTCTAAACCGTGTGTCCGAAAAATATAAAAAAAATTACAAAGATAACGCTTATTTAATACTTTCAACGAAAATTATTTTCAACAAGATCGGATTAACCGTTTTTGAGTTATAGCCGATAAACTGCGCTTCTCAACAAAAGGACGTAATTGCTATGAAGATACGCTCTTTTGTTGTTGTACTTTTTTTACATCGAATTTTTTACCTTATAGTTACGGCTATGGAACCCTACACTGAGCATGGTCCGACATGCTCTTGGCCAGTTTTTATTTTAAATTCTGGATCTGTGTGTCCTGGATGAGACAGGCAATTTTGAATAAAATCTTTGAATGCTCTCTTACCTATTTTCATTGAAATTATTTTTCTGTATGGAAAAATACATATCACGAAGACCACGAAAGAGACCCTAAATAAATACTTGAATATTCGGAGTAAAAAATGCCTGAAAAAAAAACGGATTTTTGAAATTCGGTACAATAGTAAATATCGTGATTTTAAATAATCTGAATTTTATTTCCTTGGAATTATGAAATTCGGAGTTTTGAAATTCGGAATAAAATATTTCCGAGTTTTTAAGGTGTTCCCGGTATAAGTAGTCGTAGGGCGGGCGGCCTCTATGCATTAGTAAGACATTTATGCCCTGTTGCACTAAATGGTTTTTTTTCAGAAAAAATATATTTTATGCAATAATATATTCTACGTTATATTAACTAAAAATTGAGGTTATCCCTATCTCATAAGTATTTAAAAAAAAACTTAAAAATAAAAATATCGATTGTTAAGGCTTTACAAATAAGTTAGAACCTTGAATTTTTTTTTTGAAAATGAGTTATTATTAGGTATATGTAAAATCCAAATTTCAAAGAAATCGAACTATTGGTTTAGCTAAAAATAAATAAAAACTATTTTTTTATTTTTTATTTTTGTCCAAACCAAGAGGATTCCAGGCTTGAAATCTGGTAAAATGATATCTTATAATAAGACAAATAAAAGCTCCTAAGAAACCTATACATTTCAGCCAGAGGCAGCTTCACTATAGGATTGCGGCTAGACCCTTTCAATTCAATCCACGCCGCGTCTCGTCTCGCCCTGCAGGTGGAAAACCACCTTAAATCTTTATTTTAAGGAGCTTTTGTCCGACTGACTATGCCAGCTCCGTTCAATCATGGTTGAAGTGCGTTTCATGTTATAGGTAGCTTGATACATTTTGACTGCGCGGAACAGCATGAGGAATCTAATGACTACTAAACCACGGAGCTTATCTCTTCGACCTCGTAATCACTTTTCTTATCAGAAAGGATGCTGAAAACAACAAAAAGTGGAAATGTTAATGCTATTAAATTATCAATGGTGGGCATTAAAGAAGTCAACCTAGGTAATAAAGTAAATGTAAACGGTTTACTAACAAATCCATCTGCTGGCCGGAGATAGAGACAGATTTACCGCCGCGTAATAACTGGGAGTTATGGAATATGTCATTAAACTTACATCGCTAGTTTTTGCTCAATTTTCTCTCATATATTTGATCGGCAGCTTCCCTGGAGCAAATCTCCCCTTTGGGCAGGGTTCGGAACCGGTATTTAGCAAAAACCCCGAAATAGCCCAATATTTTGAATTATTTTATGGTTTTTATGTAGACCTCAATATAGTATTTTATGCAACAGTTGTATAAGAAGGTTCAAAAAATGCGAATTGCGTGAGTTGCGATACAAGCCGCGAACGCGGCGAGTATCGCAAATAGAGACGCAATGAGCGTTTTTTGACTTAATTATACAACGTTGCATACAATACTTTTTCTACGACTAGGTTTTTTAAAATATAAAATACAAACAAGGCATAACCTGCAAACAAGGCAAATATGACGTATGACTGACAGTATGTGTCTATGGTAAACGTTTTATTTTAAATTGACACGCAGTGAATATATTAAAAATACTTTTTTATTAAACGGTTTTATTTAACTTACCGTGTTTGTGTCAGGTTTGTTTGGGTCAAATCTTGCGGCAGCTTTTTCAACTACTTCTACTAAACCGATTTTTATGAAACTTTGCACACAGATTCTGTTTCCGTGACAATACAACATTATGATAAATTCAAGGTGGTCTGATGATGGAGTCAGGAGCTGGAGAGTGGAACTCTTCAACCGTTACTACTAACTCCATCGAGCGTAGGCTCATTTGCTTGGTATTGACGAGCCCGATTCGTTAAGCCTGGTGACGAGGGTCTGATGATGGAGTCAGGAGATAGAGAGTGGAACTCTTCAACCGTTACTACTAACTCCATCGAGCGTGGGCTCATTCGCTTGGTATTGACGAGCCCGATTCGTTAAGCCTGGTGACGAGGATCTGATGATGGAGTCAGGAGGTAGAGAGTGGAACTCTTCAACAGTTACTACTATCTCCATCGAGCGTGGGCTCATTCACTTGGTATTGACGAGCCCGATTCGTTAAGCCTGGTGACGAGAGTCTGATGATGGAGTCAGGAGGTACAGAGTGGAACTCTTCAACCGTTACTACTAACTCCATCGAGCGTGGGCTCATTTGCTTGGTATTAACGAGCCCGATTCGTTAAGCCTGGTGACGAGGGTCTGATGATGGAGTCAGGAGGTAGAGAGTGGAACTCTTCAACAGTTACTACTAACTCCATCGAGCGTGGGCTCATTCACTTGGTATTGACGAGCCCGATTCGTTAAACCTGGTGACGAGAGTCTGATGATGGAGTCAGGAGGTACAGAGTGGAACTCTTCAACCGTTACTACTAACTCCATCGAGCGTGGGCTCATTTGCTTGGTATTGACGAGCCCGATTCGTTAAGCCTGGTGACGAGGGTCTGATGATGGAGTCAGGAGGTAGAGAGTGGAACTCTTCAACCGTTACTACTAACTCCATCGAGCGTGGGCTCATTCGCTTGGTATTGACGAGCCCGATTCGTTAAACCTGGTGACGAGGGTCTGATGATGGAGTCAGGAGGTAGAGAGTGGAACTCTTCAGCCGTTGCTAAAAAGCCCTTAAAGTTTGGTCTCATTTAATTAGTATTCACGAGCCCTATACGTTAAAGTTGGTGTCGAGGGTCTGAAGATGGAGTCAGGATATGAAGAGTAGATAATATTCAACCGCTTATAGTACCTAACCTCTTCAACCAAACGGTTGGTCGTTTGGTATTGACGGGCCCAATACGTTATACATGGTGACGAGGGTCTGATGATAGAGTCAGGAGCTAGAGAGTTTAACTCGTCAACCGTTTTTAGTAACCCCTTCGAATTCAGGCTCATTTGGCTGGTATTGATGAATCCAAATTACGCTTGCTAACGAAAGCAATGATGATGAGTCACGAGGTGGACATTCGAAATCCTCAACCGTTACTATTAACCCTTTCGAGTTTAGGTTTTTTGGTTGATAATGACGGTCGGCTGATGGAATCAGGAGGTAAAATATGGAAATCTTCAACTGTATGTTGAAAATGGAAGTATTTTGACGTAACTTAATCCCAACGAGTTTTGTGTAATTCGGTTTGTATTGACAATTAGTCTGGTACGTTATACTTAGTGCCAAGGGCCTGATGACGGTGTGAGAAAACGGAAAGTAACAATATTAAACTGTTACTAGTAACCCCAAACCGTAGGCGAATATCGTCACAGTGTGGCAAGGCGAGCCCATTCACGTATTTACAAACACCCAAATGCCTTTAACTCGGTCCTTATGCTTGCGTAGGTGCGAGGTACATTGGGATAATAGAGTTGTGCCGTTCTCGAGAATTCTCGGAAACGTTCTCAGTTTTGTATGGGAAATGTTCTCGAGAACGTTCTCTCTCCATACTAAACGGAGAACGTTTCCGAGAATGGCACATCTATATGCGTAGTTGGTGATACGCAGAAAGTTACTCTGCAGCTCCGCAGTATTGAACGTGCAATCATCGGTTTTGCACCCTGAAACTCGTCATTGGTACTCGCAAAAATGAGATGAGACTTTAGCTTTAAAATTGATTAGTAGCTTTCGCTTTCTAATTCAATCATCAGTTCCTCGACCCCAAGTATAAAGTATTGGAGTCATCAATGCCAACCAAATTAGTCCAACCAAACTAGAGAGGGTTGCTAGTACCTAATGTTTGAAAAATTCTCCTGTTCAGCTCCTGACTTTCTTCGGGCTCACAAATATGAAATGAGGATAGTTCAAAATAAGGAATAGTTTGCGCAATGGTTTTTAGTCAAAAGTTGAATATTAAACTAAAAACTAGAAAATAAAAATAGGTAAAAAAACTTTTTAAGTTAAACGGTTTTATCTTATGTTAAAAAATGTACCAAAAAGTACAAAATAAATTTAGGACACAAAACTGGATCTTTTCGAGATTTTGACATCTGTTAGGTGGAAAATCGTCCAATAAGCGGAATAATTAATAATCTGGGACTTAACATACTAAATAAAAACGTGGGGCGCATTGTATTTGCATCTATCTATATCTCTACATATTATGAAACAATATATCCGCCCGCATCTGTTTGTCTGTTCGTATGAACATGAAAACTGCTGGACTACGTTAATGCGGTTTGCACTAACTGACTTTGAGATGGTTTTAGAACAGTTACTTTGCTTAATGTGTCTATTACCTGTGTGTAATAATCCAGGCAAGGCTGCGGGTGTTATTAATTATGTAAATAGGAAAACTCATATTTGAAAGCCCGTCCAAAGGAATATTATTTAAAAATTGCGCCCCACGTTTTTATTTAGTATGTTAAGTCCCAGATTATTAATTATTCCGCTTATTGGACGATTTTCCACCTAACAGATGTCAAAATCTCGAAAAGATCCAGTTTTGTGTCCTAAATTTATTTTGTACTTTTTGGTACATTTTTTAACATAAGATAAAACCGTTTAACTTAAAAAGTTTTTTTACCTATTTTTTATGTTGGCATCAATGAATTTAGTTCGGAAAGTTTTATTTTTCTTAAAAGCCGTAGGAATTTAATTGTTTGTTAAGTTGGTAGTTGTGCATTTTTACCGTAAAGTTAGAATTGAGCGCTTAATCCTTGACCTAAGTTTAACCTAGATTTAGAAGTCTGTGGCTGCTAGCAATAACGTAAAGTGACTATAACGACACTAGTGCTGTTATAGGGAATAGAGTATAGACTTCTCTGAACTGATATTATGTATGTTCTTATATTAGTGTTCGTGACCAAGTAAAACACAGATAAAAGTACAGGAGTAGAAAAACGTATTAAAATATTAACTTCGTATTAATTAGATTACCCGAAATTAAATAATAATAAAATACCGGTATTTTTGTATGGAGAAAATACCGGTATACGAACCCCGGCCTTTGGGAAGTTTTTTTGTATTAGTATAAGCTTGAAATACATTTTTGTATGAAATTTGTTTTTTTTTCCAAAACCCAACATGTGGGGTTTCAATTAACGTTTAAAACCAGTTTTAAAAATAGACCATAACTATTAACGTGTTTGCTCATTACTGATGTTACTCCCACTTGCGATGCTGGTGACGAAAATTTGTAGGACGGGAATAGTACATTACACAACTAGGGTGGTAAAATAAAGAACGGACGGGACGGAGGGACGTACGTAGCGAGGGCTTTCTTTATTACCTCCCGTGTTGTGTACATAATTTTATGTCTACACTTGGCCAGAAAGCGGCTTTTTCGTACGCGTAGCGTACAGTAAAAGCCACTTTTTGACTTTATGGTCAGGTGTGGCATAAAAAACCTTTCCTGTCCCATGGACGATTTTACGATTGACGCACTGCTTTCTCGAGTATATTTTTTATACCTAAGTATATATTTTTGTTAAAATCGTCACGGTGCCTTGCCTCCCTCACGAGCCAGGCCAGATTGCTTCAACTTCTTATCGTTTCAATTTATCTCTTTGCGCCATAATAATTCTTTATTATTACGAGCCGTCAACTCGTCTGGTTAAACGCGGCAGTTACAAAGATCTAGTTTTTCTTTGAAATATGTTATGTAAAGTGATTTAGAACTGGTTAGCCTCGTTAGGCGGGATTGGATAACTTGTGTATTATTACAACGTTTTTACAGTTGGCAAAGAAGTGTAATGAGTGTTATTTGCTAGTCTTCAAACTGTAGGATGCTTTGCGGGAAAAAAGTTCGCTAAATAGGATTTACATTTCCGCAATAGCTTGTTGGACTTGGTAACAAAAGGTGTAAAGGACTGTAAAAGCAAAAAAAAAATAAAACTCGTTTTTTATTACAAGCTTTTATATAACTTGCAATGTATGTTACGAGCTTTTAGTTAACTAGCAATGTATGTATGTAACTATGTTTGTTCAGGTGAAATCTTGCAACACAATTTTGAAGCAGATATCTTCAACCGATTGAGCTGAAATTTTGCAAGAATATGTAATTCAGATGACAATCAATTCGACATGATTTTTCTACTTCCTCAGCTGTATTGATGTATATTAGGTATATTTAGGTGGGCCTTACAATACAAGTATACTTTATTGCACACCAGAAAAAAACACATTACCTACAGGAGGTAGGTACTTACTTACATAATTAAAACCACGATTAAAACTAACCTTACTAGTATATGCTTCCGGTACCTTATAATAAAACATGATTAGGTATGTAGGTATATAGTACACTACATAGCTAGGGTGGTAATACAAAGAAAGGCCGAGAGAGATCGCAGAAGTTTGCGGCCCGAGCTGCAAGCGAGGGACGTAAATATGCGATCGAGGGCTTTCTTTACTACTTCCCGTGTTGTGTACATCATTTTGTCTACACTTGGCCAGAAAGCGGCTATTTCCGTACGCGCAGCGTGCGGAAAAAGCCACTTTATGGCCAGGTGTGGCATAAAAATCATTATACATAAATCCAAAACTAAACATTTAACTGCAATTCTAAATTAAATCTCTTTCAAATAAAAAAAACCAAGCATTTTATTTGAGCCGTCTGAATTGTTACTTTTCTAAGCTCCTGTAATGTAGCAGTTGAATTAAAAATAAACCGGTCAAGTGCGAGTCGGACTCGCGCACCGAGGGTTCCGTACAAAATCGTCAGTAGATACGTGAATAAGTAATTCAAGAAAAATTGTATGGTGGGACAAACTTAACTTTGCTCTTGTAAAACTGTTGTCGGGCCAATATTCAGCGTTTTTTTTACGGCGTTTTATTTTCGTCATTATTGTCTCAGTAAATATTGTCCAAAAAAACTATGCCTAGAGTTAACTTTTTATGAAACCGAAAAAAATAGGTAAAAAAACTTTTTAAGTTAAACGGTTTTATCTTATGTTAAAAAATGTACCAAAAAGTACAAAATAAATTTAGGACACAAAACTGGATCTTTTCGAGATTTTGACATCTGTTAGGTGGAAAATCGTCCAATAAGCGGAATAATTAATAATCTGGGACTTAACATACTAAATAAAAACGTGGGGCGCAATTTTTAAATAATATTCCTTTGGACGGGCTTTCAAATATGAGTTTTCCTATTTACATAATTAATAACACCCGCAGCCTTGCCTGGATTATTACACACAGGTAATAGACACATTAAGCAAAGTAACTGTTCTAAAACCATCTCAAAGTCAGTTAGTGCAAACCGCATTAACGTAGTCCAGCAGTTTTCATGTTCATACGAACAGACAAACAGATGCGGGCGGATATATTGTTTCATAATATGTAGAGATATAGATAGATGCAAATACAATGCGCCCCACGTTTTTATTTAGTATGTTAAGTCCCAGATTATTAATTATTCCGCTTATTGGACGATTTTCCACCTAACAGATGTCAAAATCTCGAAAAGATCCAGTTTTGTGTCCTAAATTTATTTTGTACTTTTTGGTACATTTTTTAACATAAGATAAAACCGTTTAACTTAAAAAGTTTTTTTACCTATTTTTATTTTCTAGTTTTTAGTTTAATATTCAACTTTTGACTAAAAACCATTGCGCAAACTATTCCTTATTTTGAACTATCCTCATTTCATATTTGTGAGCCCGAAGAAAGTCAGGAGCTGAACAGGAGAATTTTTCAAACATTAGGTACTAGCAACCCTCTCTAGTTTGGTTGGACTAATTTGGTTGGCATTGATGACTCCAATACTTTATACTTGGGGTCGAGGAACTGATGATTGAATTAGAAAGCGAAAGCTACTAATCAATTTTAAAGCTAAAGTCTCATCTCATTTTTGCGAGTACCAATGACGAGTTTCAGGGTGCAAAACCGATGATTGCACGTTCAATACTGCGGAGCTGCAGAGTAACTTTCTGCGTATCACCAACTACGCATATAGATGTGCCATTCTCGGAAACGTTCTCCGTTTAGTATGGAGAGAGAACGTTCTCGAGAACATTTCCCATACAAAACTGAGAACGTTTCCGAGAATTCTCGAGAACGGCACAACTCTATCCCAATGTACCTCGCACCTACGCAAGCATAAGGACCGAGTTAAAGGCATTTGGGTGTTTGTAAATACGTGAATGGGCTCGCCTTGCCACACTGTGACGATATTCGCCTACGGTTTGGGGTTACTAGTAACAGTTTAATATTGTTACTTTCCGTTTTCTCACACCGTCATCAGGCCCTTGGCACTAAGTATAACGTACCAGACTAATTGTCAATACAAACCGAATTACACAAAACTCGTTGGGATTAAGTTACGTCAAAATACTTCCATTTTCAACATACAGTTGAAGATTTCCATATTTTACCTCCTGATTCCATCAGCCGACCGTCATTATCAACCAAAAAACCTAAACTCGAAAGGGTTAATAGTAACGGTTGAGGATTTCGAATGTCCACCTCGTGACTCATCATCATTGCTTTCGTTAGCAAGCGTAATTTGGATTCATCAATACCAGCCAAATGAGCCTGAATTCGAAGGGGTTACTAAAAACGGTTGACGAGTTAAACTCTCTAGCTCCTGACTCTATCATCAGACCCTCGTCACCATGTATAACGTATTGGGCCCGTCAATACCAAACGACCAACCGTTTGGTTGAAGAGGTTAGGTACTATAAGCGGTTGAATATTATCTACTCTTCATATCCTGACTCCATCTTCAGACCCTCGACACCAACTTTAACGTATAGGGCTCGTGAATACTAATTAAATGAGACCAAACTTTAAGGGCTTTTTAGCAACGGCTGAAGAGTTCCACTCTCTACCTCCTGACTCCATCATCAGACCCTCGTCACCAGGTTTAACGAATCGGGCTCGTCAATACCAAGCGAATGAGCCCACGCTCGATGGAGTTAGTAGTAACGGTTGAAGAGTTCCACTCTCTACCTCCTGACTCCATCATCAGACCCTCGTCACCAGGCTTAACGAATCGGGCTCGTCAATACCAAGCAAATGAGCCCACGCTCGATGGAGTTAGTAGTAACGGTTGAAGAGTTCCACTCTGTACCTCCTGACTCCATCATCAGACTCTCGTCACCAGGTTTAACGAATCGGGCTCGTCAATACCAAGTGAATGAGCCCACGCTCGATGGAGTTAGTAGTAACTGTTGAAGAGTTCCACTCTCTACCTCCTGACTCCATCATCAGACCCTCGTCACCAGGCTTAACGAATCGGGCTCGTTAATACCAAGCAAATGAGCCCACGCTCGATGGAGTTAGTAGTAACGGTTGAAGAGTTCCACTCTGTACCTCCTGACTCCATCATCAGACTCTCGTCACCAGGCTTAACGAATCGGGCTCGTCAATACCAAGTGAATGAGCCCACGCTCGATGGAGATAGTAGTAACTGTTGAAGAGTTCCACTCTCTACCTCCTGACTCCATCATCAGATCCTCGTCACCAGGCTTAACGAATCGGGCTCGTCAATACCAAGCGAATGAGCCCACGCTCGATGGAGTTAGTAGTAACGGTTGAAGAGTTCCACTCTCTATCTCCTGACTCCATCATCAGACCCTCGTCACCAGGCTTAACGAATCGGGCTCGTCAATACCAAGCAAATGAGCCTACGCTCGATGGAGTTAGTAGTAACGGTTGAAGAGTTCCACTCTCCAGCTCCTGACTCCATCATCAGACCACCTTGAATTTATCATAATGTTGTATTGTCACGGAAACAGAATCTGTGTGCAAAGTTTCATAAAAATCGGTTTAGTAGAAGTAGTTGAAAAAGCTGCCGCAAGATTTGACCCAAACAAACCTGACACAAACACGGTAAGTTAAATAAAACCGTTTAAAAACAGTCCCGAGGTTAAGTCTAGTTTTATCAAAATTGTCACGATTTGTCCTTTCGTTATAGTAAATAATCGTCGGACAATAATGATTGTCAAACCGCGCGGTCAAAACGCTCGGAGAATTGCTCGGAGAACGCTTGGCAGTAATCAAAAAATCTTGGCAAAATCATAAAAAATGTACTGGCAGCACTAAATCGAACATGGCGGCGGCGGTTCGATAGGAAGTGTCATGTCAAAATAGATTGTAGTTTGTGTTTTCAATTGGAATAAACATATATTTTAGTGTAAAAATGTCGTCAACAGAGCCATCACAGAATAAAACATGGGAATTATCCCTTTACGAACTACACCGGACACCACAAGAAGTCATAACGGACGCTACCGAAATAGCGGTCTCCCCGCGAAGCTTGCACAGCGAATTGATGTGTCCAATTTGTTTGGATATGCTCAAGAAGACAATGACGACGAAGGAATGCCTACACAGGTTCTGCTCGGACTGCATTATAACCGCTTTGCGTTCAGGCAACAAGGAATGCCCGACTTGTCGCAAAAAGTTGGTGTCCAAACGATCTCTAAGACCAGATCCTAATTTCGATTTGTTAATATCCAAGATATATCCGAGCCGAGATGAATATGAGGCTCACCAGGAGCGAGTGCTGGCGAAGCTGAACATGTCTCATTCACAAGCGTCTTTGGTGAATTCCATTACTGAGGGGATTAAATTGCAGTCGCAAAATAGGCCTCAGCGGTCACGTAAGGCAGCAGATGACAATAGCAACCCGTCGAATTCTAATGGGACGGCTGAAGCTCCTCAGAACGGTAGCAGTTCATCTGCCCCTAAAGAGAGCACCGCCGCCTCAACTGGCAACCCCACTCCACCCGGGCAGTCCACATCCAACCCACCCTCTGTGAGGAGCACACCATCCCCAGTGCCGTCGAATATCAGCTCTATATCAAAAAATACGAGTATCACTAAAAGAGCTAAGTCAGTTTTAACTTCCGAACGCAGTGAGGAGAGTGAATCTAGTGATGGCAGGTGAGTTGAACAACTTCCTGAGTTGAGAGTAGTATTTATAATATTTATATACCTTAGAGCAGGGGTTGGCGAACTGCGATCCATGAACTGCTCACTTGCAGCCCTATATTCCGGTCTGTATTGTGGTTGCTATATTCCGAATTGTATAAAGTCACAAATTATTAACAAAGTGCGGCCCTTGTCAATTTCCTTAGCTGCTATATGGCCCTTGGCTGCTAAATGGTTGCCCTAGAGGTTTCCTAGATAGTAAACAAGTTTCTAACCTGAAAATACACCTTTCTTGTTTGAAAATGGTGATTTACTAATAAATTAAGCAACTTCACCACATTCATTGTGCCAATTTTTTACCTAGACTTGCTTTTATTCATAATAAATTTATTCATCATGAATAAAATAAGCCTATTTCAGTAAGTAGCTTTTATTCATGGAAAAAAGTAGACATTGAAGTTACAAACTTACATCAGGTCTGAAGACCAGACTTTATAAAATACAAGATCCTTTATTCCTGATAGGATACATTGAAATAAATAACATACACTGGCCAAAAATGATATCACCTCCACATTTTTGAGGCAAATTTTTTTCATATATTTCATAAAACACATGCATTCCTCCATCAGGTAGTAGGTAGTATGTAGACTCCTTAGATGTCCGATGAGAAAAGTTGGACACAGTGACTATTTCTTAGCCTTTCTTTTCTTCATAACACAAAGGTGATATATTTTTGGCCACTACTGTAATAGCTAAAATATTTCCTTGTCTTTATGCCTAATTGCCTCCCAATGTACTCATATTTTGCTTCTTATTGTCTCTTGTGGTGATGTTGTATACTCAATATATTTATTGTACATAATGGTTGTGCATGTGGGGGGGTCTTGTTGAAGTCATGGTGACAAGCAGATTAGAGTTTCACATTTATGATAGTGTCAATAATTTGCTACTTAAAAAAATGCTATTCAAGTAGCGGCCATCAAATGTACTTGCTGATATTGGACTATTTTTACTCATTTCACCCAATCAAGGGATTAAACTTAATTGCACAATTAGTATAACAACTTTATCATCTTATTAGGTGTTATTTGTATGTTGCTGTTTTCCATTGTTGGAGACTTGCTAAATACAATTCCTTCCACAGGGATCAATATCACCAATTTTTTTTGATGTTATAACTCTTTATATTTCTTAAATCTGCATTTCTCAAAGCTGCTTAATCACTTATTGCATGCAATTACACATAATGTGTTTGAAAAATAAAATTATCTTGTTTTAATTTTTAATTACTCAATCTTATCTGGGACTTCCAATGTTTTCCAGAACGGAGGGTGAAAACTCTATGGACACGGAGGGGGAAGGAGAGCCACTGAATCCCAATGAGATTGAGCTGGTGTTCAAGCCGCACCCAACCGAGATGACCGGAGACAACCAGCTGATGAGAGCTCTGCGGGACAGCTCTGTCAGATACATTAAAACTACTGCCAATGCTTCTGGTCTGTATATATACTCCTGTTTTTGAATAATTCTATTAGATGACTATTATGAATTTAAATGTCACCAAGCTTCCCAAATTCATATGTCACTATGCTAATTAGCCACAATATGATTGTAAAATTGTCACTGCATTTACGAAAAAGGAGCATTCCACGAAATCGTCTTCTTTGTCCCGCACGAGACGATTATGGCAGCTACCTTAAAAAAGTCCTAAATTACATTATCAATTTAGAAACCAAGTTATAAAATTTTGAAATGTCAAATATTTACTTCCTAACTTTGTTAGAAGTATGAAAGAAATGGCGTCTTGTGCGGGACATTCTGGTGGAATGCTTCAAAACATGTAATTCCAAGAACATTTCAAAAATCTTGGAAAGAAATAAAACAAAAAATACGGTTTTCATTTTAAGGGTTCTGTACCCAATGGGTACCAATGAAACCCTATTACTAAGGCCGCAGCTAGAGTTGTGCCATTCTCGGGAATTCTCGGAAACGGTCCCAGTTTTGTATGGGAAATGTTCTCGAGAACGTTCTCACTCCATACAAAACGGAGAACGTTTCCGAGAATGGCACATCTCTAGCCGCAGCTGTGCGTCTGTCCGTCCGTCACAGGACTCTAGCTTTTGAGTCCGTAATAGGTAGAGATTTAAAATTTTCACAGAATGTGTATTCCTGTTGCTGCTATAACAACAAATGATAAAAGGAAACAGGGGTCTCAAAGATCGGCAACTTATAGGTAACACCTCTGGTGTTGCAGATATCCATGAGCGACGTTGACTGCTATCCATCAGGCAGCTTGTCTGCTCCTTTGCTACTTATAACATAAACATAATAATAAAATGAAAAAGAAAAACGGGTACCCATACAATAAACGGTGGTACGGAACCCTAGTGTGCGAATACGATTTGCACTTGGCATCGGTTTTCAAACCATACTCACCTCAAACATCATACTTTCTCCTTCTTTTTCCCACAATCTAAGTGACTGTTGCTATATGATAAAAATTATAAAGATTGCCTTGAAAACATAAAGATTCCGTTTTATCTAGCTGCTGGTCTTTCTAGATCAGTTTAACTACAATTGCATCTTAACCTGTTTCCAGTGGACCACCTGAGCAAGTACCTGGCGATGCGGCTCACGCTCGACCTGGACGCGGAGCTGCCGGAGGCCTACCGGTTGCTGAACTTCTGCATATATGTGGCGCCAGCCCCGGGGCAGTTCGTGCCCCTCGCCGGCTCGCAGACTCTCCGACAGATCAATGACAAGTTTTGGAAGGTAATTACGAATTACAATACTTAGTAGGGTCAATCCGCGGTAAGAGGTAACGTGAGTCACAATTTTCATTAAGTTTTAAATCATCACGATGCAAATTAAAGTGTTAATATATCTCTAAAGAAGTGTTACTTATCATCCCTAGATATATTAACACTAAAATTTGTATTTTTAATGCAAAAAACACGCAATAAAATCGTGACTCACGTTACATTTACGCGGAATGACCCAGTACCAGATTAAGTCAGCGCCACAGTATAATAACCGTAATTATTCTTCCCACAAAAGATACATCGCGCGCTTGAATGTGTGCGCGCAGTGTATGAACGCACTACACGCAAAGATTTAAGAAAGCGTCAGAATGCTCCAGTATGGATCGCACTCACGCAGACGCGCGATCGTGTTCTGTGCGAATACGAGTCGCGCGCTCCTAAGCGGCCGAATTTTATACTTTGCCAGCGCGGGGCCTATAGCGTTTTTTAAAAAGTCCCTTGGTTGGTCTCAAATGTGCTATACCGACTGACCGGACGGAGGAGCCCCTTTTACGAGTGCACTGGTATGGGGCAGCATGACTACAGCCTGCGTGGCGTAAAGGTAAAGGATATCCTTGGGCAAGCCGATGCAGATCTAGTGTACATTTTCCTTAAGAACTGTAGAATAACGTGCTCAAATGCCGGTAGGTATTAGGCAATCGAGTTTTTTGGACACCTGATTTCTCTCATCATTGGGAGTAGGCCTAGTATAACTGGTCACGGCTTACTTGGCGCCTGACAAAACGTTTCTTCACGTTTCTTTCGCTCCATATTGAAAAGTAAGGGACAGAGTATTGCACGCGCTTTAAAACGTCGCGTGTCACAGTTGTGCTAGAGGTACTATTCCCAGCAGCAACAGTGGAACATATTAAACCCTCGTCTGCTTAAGCACGGCTCCGTGCCAAGCCTTGAACTTTTTGTTTTAAGCTCAAGGTTAATTTTTCAATAACAAAATTTGACGCCGCACACGAGGGGTAAACTGATGGTGATGAGAGACGAAGACTAGTATTGATGATATAATTTTAAGGTGCTTTCGGTGGCGCCCTGGCTAACAGGTAAGTTGTTCCAATTCGAATGTGATCAGTCTTCAGTGGACCACCTGAGCAAGTACAGTCGGCCTCAAAAGTAGCTGAATAATTTAGTACCGGGCCGCACTACTGAAGTGTCCAGTAATTTTGAAGTTGAATGTACCTAGTGTTGCGGTTCGTACCGCTCGAAGACTCGTGGATTTTCCGATAGATTAGTTAGATAAATGAAATGAGTTGTGAGAAAGTTTGGGAAGGTAATTGTTTAAGAGAAAAGCAGGATGGTTACTTACCTTTATAGCTGACTTGGCAACAGGATAACATAGGTTTTAATTTATAGGTAAACCTAAAAATAACCTATGCTTATCCTGTTTCGTCGTCGAGTTTTCCGCTACTCGACGTCTGATATGTGCCTATTTTGCGTAAAGTATATCTTTGTCTGTTATTACTTTTTTTACAAGTGAAAATTTAAACTAACAACAAACAGCTATCTATATTTTATCCCATTGCATTTACGAAATTTCGTAGCAGTGTACCATGTTGATTTTAAATGAAATGAAATAATCATAATAACTTTTGTAACTTCAAATACTCACATACATATCACTATCATCAGCAGCCTATATACGTCCCACTTTTGGACAGGCCTACTCTCATTAAGAGAGGGAATGCGCTGTGGTCCCCACATTGCCACTTTAATATACATTTTATTAACCTATACACCTACTATAGGCATTGGCATATTGCCACATCATTATAATAACAAAAGGCTATCAGAATATGCTTATGGCATACCAAATTACATAATGAATTGGTTGTATTATAAATATACTTTGATTACAGGTGAACAAGCCGCTGGAGATGTACTACTCTTGGAAGAAAACCTAGTATTGCAACCAGCCCGAGTCCACAACTAGTGGTCTAGTTTAACAAATGGATATATGTATTTAAAATGATTTTATTCGAGAAATGGACTCTACAATTAATGTGATAAGATTTTAATTATATAGTTTTATATAATTTGTGTAGGTTAGTAGAAAGTGAAAATGTTTTTACAAGTCAAACAACAATAATTTATATAATTTGATGTCAACAGAATTGCATTTATAATAAATTTGATAATTCTAATTGAATGGATGTACCATTATAAATGTTATTACAGTTAGCAATTTACAGTGCAGTATTGCAATGCTTAATCTCATTTTAGTTAGGTGATAATAAATAATTCGTAATTGTTTTATTGTGAATATTTCATAATTATTTACAACCAACATTCACCTTGTGTGTCTCATGTGTCTGATTCCCAAAATAGTACAGTACTTACCTAGTGGTGGTAAAACAAAGAATGTCTCAGATCGCAGGTATTTGACCCCCAAGGCGAAAGGAAGAGCGATAAATATGCGATCTGAGGCTTTCTTTCATAACGTCCGTGGTAAGTACAAACATTTTCGTCTCCCCTAGGCGATGAAGTGGGATTTTCCGCATGCGTAGCGGACGGTTATTGCCACTTTATGGCCAGGTGTGACGTAAACGACATTGGTAAATACACCCCGCATTCAGGGGTGTGCGTCATTAATTAAAAAATCATTAATCCTAACGTAGATTTGCTACACCCCCAGTAGCTTGATATCGTTTATCGCCGATGTATAACTCGTTTCCACATCTCACGGATATGATATAATGTCGTCGCCAACATCCTCTATACATCTATGTGAAATGAAGGGGACAGGTAGTGTCGTAGAACTAGGCTGCTCAATCTTCGGCCATTCTCCAGAAATATGTCTGCGGTTACCTAATTACCGCGTAGCTGTTTTCATACTAAATGTATGGAGACGCGTGAATTAGACGCAGTCATTTTTCTGGAGAATGGCCGTTTTCTCATGCTTTCATTACTCTCGGACTACTTGGTAGAAAGAGAAGACAGTTTTATGCCGGGCATAAACGGTAGGTAGGTATGTCATATGTTTTGAACCCTAGTATCGAGATTATTAGAGAACGAATAGAACTTCAACGAATACCATTTTTAAATTAACAATAAAGTTGGTTTTGTTACTCTTATTCCGTTAAAGAAAAGGTAATTAAAAGTCACTTTAATGGCATTAAATAATGTATTTCCAGTCAATTTAATGATTGTGTCTGCAACTAGTTAATTAGGTGCTTAACTGGCCTCAAAATTACTATTAATTTTGTACTTTTCATACAATAAATACTTAAGCGTTTTACGTAAGCAGGCTACGTATTCTGTGAACTTATATCTCCAATGCCCAATTTTATGAAAAACAGTCGACCGCGTTTGGCGCGAACTTTTAAAATGCTTCAAAATGCAAGGCACCGGAATAGTTTCAAAATTTTTATTTTTTTATATACTGACGTCTGAAAGCATTATATTCTCTTCTAAGGGCTTTGGTGACTTCTACTTTCAATATTTTTAGTGCTTCGAGGATTTGTTCTTTGTCTTCAGAATCGCGGGCGATCGTTAATTTTTCCATTGTAGCGAAATCCAGTTCCTCTATTCGTTCAGCCTCGTCGATTAAACGATCTACATCTCTCAGGTAGCTGCGATAAGACCCGCTTTCGGTGTTTTCTTTGTAATTAAGTAGCCTCTCGACATGTTCCCAGAAATCCAGCGTCCGACGACCGTCTTTCATCTTCGATGTAAACATGAAGTTCCTAAAGAACTTCCTTCCTTTCTCGTCGTTGAGTACATTTTCTATCTTGTCCGTAAAGCGGTCTAGATCGGCTGTGGTCACTCCTCCGTTATCGTCACAGCCGCAAGCGGCGAAACAATTATCCATCTTTTTGTGATTTGTGTGACATCGTGACCGTTCCCTTATCGATTTAATTTAGCTTCTTGTGCGTCATTTTTCTCCACACTATTCTCTGTATCACTCACAACCTTTAAAATGTTTCTGGATCTCACATAAAGTAATAAATACGATTTAACTTCGCACCAAAACACTACCTATTTGTCCTAATGAATCACCTTTCGCAGGTAAAGTGAGGTTAACTTCAAAAATAGGTTTACATCACTAGCAGTCACGACCGAGTGCGTAAATAAACTGCGGTTGTGTGCGGCTTCTTTCACGTTCACGATTACAAGATAACGTCTTAATACGCATGCGCTAGTTTTACATTCGAAAACTCGCGCTAAACCAACACCATAAATTACAATCGCACTATCAGCTTTACTAAATTCTAGTTAGCAAATGAAGTTTAATTAAATCTTTGTTAACGTAGCACTGAGAATGCGTGTATCAAAAACTCAAGGGCATTACATCACGTCTCAGGTAAAAAAGTGTCGAGGCCTCGACAGGCGAATAACACGGTTCATTCATGGCATGGGAAATAAAATCTCTGAGGTGGGGCGAAGACAATAGCTGTAAGCTCCGCAACTGTTCTACCGTACGAGCGGTATGTGAGCCCCCTTTTTAAACTGACACTGACTCACTCAACTACATTTGGTTTTGTTACTTACACGTATAAATACTAAAATGTTTATAATTTACAAATTGTTTTCCTCCTTACATTAGCAAATAGTGCCGTTAACCACGATTAAAATAATATGATACCTACTCAACAACAATTTATATTTTTGACATTCGTAAGGTAAAATAAGCGTCTTTAGAGGGCATGTTTTTTATTTAGAATGTAGTCCACTGTCGACGCATTAAAAATAGACGCATAATATAAGAAACGATAAAAAAGAGTGAGAACAACCTCCATGAGTCATGAACTCAAATTTTTAAATTTAGTTTGATATTCTTATATAAGAACCTTACGTTGTACTTTTACCAACCAAAACCCCATTGAATTTTCTTTTTCATGAAAGGTATTTGTATCTAGTTTTTCAAACAGTTACGTTACTACCCATGCGAACTTATTCGATTAAGGCCGGCTTTAAACCTGTAAGTTTTGTTTTACTTACGTAAGTAAGGACGCAGCTATACGTTAGACTGAGATAGCTGACTGACTATCTCAGTCTAACGTATAGCTGCGTCCTTACGTAAGTAAAACTTACAGGTGTAAAGCCGGCCTAAGGAGTATCTTCCAGTAAATAGTTAAGGTTAGTTGTATTGCGTATTTTTACAAAAAAAACTGCACAAAACTGCGGGTTTTACAGCAAACATTTATAAAATTAACTCTGTTGTTTTTGTATATTTTTCAAATTCTAATAGTGGCAACTATTCAAGATAATTTTAAATTAGTGCAACAATTAATTAAATTGACGTTAACTTCACTGTTGCCATACAAGAGTAACGTTTCATTGTACGTATATTATATTCCACTGCAAATATAAACCATATTTATTTCATTCAAATAATTAAACAGATTATAATTATCATTGTGATATATTTCTAAGTAAATTTATTGCTGTTCATTCTGTGTTTCGTTATATGAAAGCAAAATAAAAACAGCTATAATAAGTGCAAAGGATCTTTTGCCGATATACTGCCACTGTCCTGCCTTATTATTGAAAATATTAAAATATGTTTATATTTATTGATTTATTAATAAATAAGGACGATTTTCACGATACATTTTTTGTCATTCAATCGTTCGTGAAATGAGACGAATGTGGCAGATTATGTAGTGTAGCAACACAACACAGTACAATTCGGCCATTTTGCTGTTAACGCCGTGAACGTTATACACGTGTTCGGTAGGTTATGCGGATTATTCAAGAAATTATCAAATCCCGTTTCGAATTGTGTAAGTGTAGTGCATTTAACACCGTTTAATTATCAACAGGTTCAAGATGGCAGTGACGAAGAAACCGGCACCCAAGAAATCCCAGTTGCACCAGAAAACTGGTAAGAAGGGACTCAAGGGCGGTAAAATCCGTGGGAAGGGAACCAAGAGGAAGATCAGCTTGAAGTTCACCATCGATTGCACGCACCCGGCTGAGGACAGCATCCTTGATGTTGGCAACTTCGAGAAATACCTGAAGGAGCATGTCAAAGTGGAGGGCAAGACCAACAACCTCGGCAGCCACGTCGTCGTCGCCAGGGATAAGACCAAGGTCGCCGTCAGTGCAGGTTGGTAGCAATTCTCTTTTTTAACCTTTTTACTATGTTAAAATTCAACCTAATTCATATTTCACATCTTGGATCCGGTAAGAGACTTTTAGGTTATGTGAAGTTTTTTGCTTCTACTTTACTGGATCATGGTAATTTAAATGTGATATTATGACATAAGATTTAATA
Organism: Eudemis profundana; assembly: GCA_947034925.1. NCBI lineage: Eukaryota > Metazoa > Arthropoda > Insecta > Lepidoptera > Tortricidae > Eudemis > Eudemis profundana. The sequence goes on along the minus strand of OX344805.1, from coordinate 17,039,360 downwards.
CAGTTCAAGGCGACGCTGTCCAAATGTTACCTTTTTCGCAATTTTATTTTTAATTTATTTTATCCATGTCCACTTGCAATGCCTTTGGTCTCGGCCATTAACCCGGTCGTAGGAGCTTCAGAGCCCATTCTCTGTTGCTCACTGCGGCAACCCTGCCGGCGCGTCCACGCCGCGGGGGTGGGCACCGCTCACCTCAGTAGGCCGGGGTGATTCGGTGGCAGAGTCCGGCAGGGACCCACCGTGGGGTATATCACGGTACAATTTAAATTTCAGGTCATTGACATGTTTCCAACGGTTTTCAGACATTCCTTTCTCCAAGAGGTACCTTAAGTACCTGACCAAGCGGTACCTCAAGAAGAACAACCTCCGTGACTGGCTGCGTGTGGTTGCATCTGCCTATGACTCTTACGAGCTGCGCTACTTCAACATCAATGCTGACAGCGATAATGAAGATAATGAGGATTAAGCTGTTCTGATAATAAATAAGTTATAAACTATAGTTTTGTTTTATTTGTACAAGGTGTCCAGAAATAGTAATGGGCATTTGTTCTAGCTCTTAGCACAAATACCCAAATCTCTTTCTTTGTATTTTAGTGAAAAATCAAAATAATACCCAAAGACGAGGAATTGAATTGATTCCAGCCAAAATGCTGTGGGTGCAAGGGTAAATAGGAATTCCCCGTGCACACACTGGTCGGTTGACGGGTCGCGAGGGCCTCTATATATAATATAACCATGTGTGGTGTCACACTGACGACATGAAAGTTAAAATAGTTAATACACAACTAGGGTGGTAAAACAAAGAAAGGCCAAGATCGCATAGGGCTTTATTACCTCCCGTGTTGTATTCATCAGTTTATGTCTACACTTGGCGTACGCGTAGCGTGCGGTAAAAGCCACTTGGGTCAGGTGTGGTATAAAGGACGTTATTTGCCATCTTTCTGTGACTCAATTCTATGATATTACCTACAATTGCATGAAATTGTATAAGGGATTGCAATCCGCCGGACCGGATCCGGCTGGATTGGGTATAAAATCAGTCCAGATTACCGGATCCGGATTGCAATCCCTAGATTGTATGCTATGTCTTTCTTGGTCCATGGGGACTTTAATATCTTTTTCAAACCTATTTGGGGCTCAAAATGAGCAGAACCAAGCTGCAATCTGTATGGGAACTGCACGCCCATTGCAGTTTCTTTGCAAACCTCAGCAGACTGCTGCTGTTACGGCCCTAAAGTATGTAAAAATCAGAAAGTAGACAGGTTTACCTCGATTGACTACTACTCCACGCTAGATGACGCTAGTAGTGCTCAGATGTTCTTTGCATTTCTGAAATAAACCCCCTGTTCCATCTATCCCTACCACCACATCCCCCCTGATAGAGATATGTGGAATATTTTTCCTTTCTTTCCCACCAGTAGGGATATATGGAAAAAACGTCTATATCTAATTCAAAACCGTTTTATTTAAGCCAAGTAATTTACTTTTTTTTTACATGAACTAGTTGGTTCAGCATAATGTTAAAATCATCATGCATCTGTAATTTTTTTATATATTGCTTATTCCCTATCTTATAGTCATTTTTCAGGTTATACTATTCAAGATACGTCTGACAGACAATGACATTTGTTATCTTCTTAGAGGCAGAGTTCGTTCGACTTTGCGAGATTAGTACATTACACAATTAGGGTAGTAATAGTACATTATATAACTAGGGTGGTAATACAAAGAAAGGCCGAGATCGCAGAAGTTTGCGGCCCGAGCTGCAAGCGAAGGACGTAAATATACGATCGAGGGCTTTCTTTATTACCTCCCGTGTTGTGGACATCATTTTATGGCTACACTTGGCCAGAAAGCGGCTTTTTCCGTACGCGTAGCGTGCGGTAAAAACCACTTTATGGCCAGGTGTGGCATAAAATTATCTGGTAAACATATTAGCAAAAAAAAGTTGGAAGATAGTTGGAAAAACACTTCCTGAATTTGGCAGATTCGTTACGAACCAGGCCTTATATTCTTACTCAGGGGTCTCCAAACTTTGTTAGCAACGGGCCACATTGCTTCTTTGAAAATATTGTGCGGGCCGCACGACATGGTCGACCACGGAGTTAAGTAATCTTTTTTCTCGGCCGCTGGCATCCTTAGGGTACCTATTTCATCTAGCGGGCTCTGTCGGTTTCAGAGGTAGTTTTCAATTTTTTGTCTGGTCATGAAAGTGTTAAAAAGCATACTCAAGTGATTCGAATTGCTTGGATTTATCAGATTTTGTCTGCGCAACATTTATTCTAAATCTATGTCGCAAAATCCCAGTAGTCCCAAACAAGTTTGATTTCATGTTTACATTTACAGTTTATGTGATGTCGAATCAATGGCATGTTTTTGTACTTTTCAGAGTCTTCTCACGTTACGGCACGCGGACAAATACATCAACATTAGGAAATGGTAAAAAAAACAACAGTAAGGTAATACGTAAGTTTATTCATCGATTTGGTAAATATCATTATTTACATAAATAAAAAAAACTTTTACTTAATTGATTTAAAATAATACATTCAAAGAAAAAGAAGTTCGACTTAATGACTAAATTCATCTATTTACTTTATTTGTACTAAGCTAATAAGATTCATCACTGCCGCGTATTGTCCGAGACTTGAAGGTTGGAAATTTTAAATCGTACTACAGTATCCTAGATGGTAACACAGAGTACTGGCTCCTTGTATAGGTCAGCTTATCTAATTTAATGGTCTGGTTATCAGTAGCAGATGGTTTAAGTCCCCACGAGAGTGAAACGGGGTAAAGCATTTCCCAAACTAATATCCGCTACTGTTAGGGGGTCATCCAAATAGTACGTCACACCCATTGGTCTACCCAAATGTCATAGCCTATAACAGCTACTAACAAGGTCAAATATGTTAGGAAAAAGTGTGACATGGAGGGGGAGATCTAAGTCTGAAAAATCGTGTGACGTGGATGTGTTTGTGGATGACCCGTTGCTATAACTTAGCTACCACTAGTGAGGGTTGCTAGCGCGGGCCGAGGGCTTTACTTGCCGGCGGCGATCTCTTTCATTCTGTTGAGCGCGGAGCCGGCGCGGAACCAGGAGATCTGCTGCTCGTTGAGGGAGTGGTTCAGTTTGATGCGTTCCGTCTTGCCGTCTTTGTGCTTGATCTCGCAGTCTACGGGCTGTAAATAACGGAACGTTAATCTTTACGTATACATACATATAACATTATCATTCCCAGTAAGAGCAAATATTATTTACTACGTGTACGGAAAAAGCCGCTTTCTGGCCAAGTGTAGACATAAAATTATGTACACAACACGGGAGGTAATAAAGAAAGCCTTCGATATTTACGTCCCTCGCTTGTAGCTTTGGCCGCAAACATCTGCGATCTCGGCCTTTCTTTGTATTACCACCCTAGTTGTGTAAAATGTACTATTGTATTGTATTTAATTGTTATGTCATAATACATTACGGATACGACGCTTACTACACGAAATCGTGAAGTAACGCCTGCAAAAAATTTCCATCAGGAAGAGTAAGATGTATAAAAAAACGCAAGTGCAAGGTGTCATTCATCTCCGGCGACACAACGCTAGCGCGTTGCAGACGACTGATAGCGACATCTAACGGAATACTAGAAATATTACACAATTGGCAATTGGCAGAATTGGCAAAAATTTAAAGAAGTGTAATTCTTATTAAATCTTCTTTATAAGACAATTTAGCAGTAATGTTAGCTTATTAAGACAAACGAGGTAATATTTAAACATTGTGTCCACCTACGAAGCTAGTGGTAGGGTAGCAATGCAGGTAAGGGCAAATATTTGTTTGATGAGCGCGAGTATACATTTGTTCCGGAGTCATGAATGTTTCCTATCTATTCAAGTATTTTTTATCCATATATCGTTGTATATAACATTACCTAGTGCCCATAATACAAGCTTTACTAAATTTAGGACTAAGATGATTTGTGTGAGGTCGTCCCGCAATATTTATTTATTTTGTTTTACGTCGAGTCGATAAAATAGAAATAATTTCATAGTTATTTTAGCAACGTATTGACAGTAAGTGTGACTTTTTTAAACAGTTTTTTAATAAATACAAATGAAAGTCATGTTATATGAGTCTCGCCCCTCTCGGCGAGTGTGTACGGTTACATTATAATAAGAGAAGGGCCGACTACGGATTTTGCCTACTAGTTAGTCGGCCGACTAATCGGTTCTCAATTTGCCGATTAATCGGCCGACTAGTCGGCATTGCCGATCATAGTTATAAGCTGTGTTCGGATGCAAATCTAGGGTTGCCAGATTGAATTACCCTATTGTCGGGAGCAGGAAACAATATGTCGGGATTTTGAGAGTTTGGTCGGGAGATGCCCCGCGCGCTCTACGCGCGAGCTTTTTTTTTAGCCTGAAATAGCAGAAATTTTCGCTGGCAGGACCACCTTGAGTGGATCGGACTAAGTTTTAAAACGAAGTCGTTTGTCGGGAGATTTTCTTCTTTGTCGGGAGTCGGGAGGACGTACAAAAAATCGGGAGAATCCCGCCAATTCCCGACCATCTGGCAACCCTAGATGCAATCGGAAGCATTCAGTACGCTTCGTCTCCGGTGAGACGAAGCGAACTGGCGGGCCATTTGTTGTCACGCGTTCGAGTTTTGACCAGTTTAGTGAGGTTTGTTTACGTTATTGTTTAGCCAGTGTGTTCAGTAAATAATAATTAAGAAAAATATGGTCTAATTTTTTGCCGACTAGTCGCCGACTAATCGGCCGACTACAAATGATGCCGAATAGTCGGCGTTCCCGACTAGTCGGCCCATCTCTAATTATAATATTAATTTTTATTTCTACAAAAGGTACATCGCGCGGCTTGTATGTGTGCGCGCCGTGAACAAGCGCGCTACAAGCAAAGTTTTACGAATGCGTAAAAATGCTCCAATCTGAGCCTCAACCTTGAATACGTATTGCTCGTAAACGAACGAAGTTTAACTACTTCTGTCTTAACTACTTATCTGACTTTATAATTTGGTACGGTGGCGTTACCTTGCCGGGCGCGAGGTCCTTGAGGCCGAGCAGGGAGATCTTGTCTGTGGGCTGGATCTTGTCGTAGTCGGACGCGTTGGCGAAGGTAAGCGGGAGCATGCCCTGCTTCTTCAGGTTGGTCTCGTGAATCCTGCACACAAACATGTCGTTATTTTATTACATTAGCACAGTATAATAATAATTTTTCTTCCTACAAAAGCTACGTCGCGCGCCGTGAACGAACGCACTACAGGCAAAGCTTTTGCCGCCCCTGGGAATTTGCCTGGGCATTAGCCCCTAGTGCTCCTAGTCAGGAGTGACTCCACGATTTCGCCGTGAGGCCTTGAGGCCCTTAGTCAACGACCAGAAAGAGCACGCGTTATGCGATAGAGACGACCGTAACCGGTGCGTTCCGTCTTAGGGTGGGCCGGCTAGCGACCTGGTTCGACCCCAGGGAACGCCACGGCCAACCACCCGGTCAAAATATCGCTACGCCCATAAGGGTCACGAGTTAGTCAGTCTTAAAAAAAAAGAGGTGCGTTCTTGGGTGCGGTGGTCGGACCCGAACGACAGTTTTGTTCAGACTTCTGTACGTAGTAATATTGCTTATTCTGTGCCTAGTGTAAATCCAGTGTTGGGTCGTTGTGCTAATGGTCTGTGTGGTGGTAGTTACCTAGCGAAGCTCTTGATAATGATGGCGCGTCCGCTCAGATGGCTCGGGTCGGGGCTGGAGCCCTCGCCGTAGTTCTCGTCGCCGACGCGCCAGCGCCCTCCGGCGGCGTTGTATAGTGCGTGTAGTGTACAGTGCTGGGCAGTTGTCGGTCTGTGTGGTTACCTAGCGAAGCTCTTGACGATGATGGCGCGTCCGCCGAGATGCCTCGGCTCGAGCGCGGCGTGCTCACGGCTGGAGCCCTCGCCGTAGTTCTCGTCGCCGACGACGCACCAGCGCACCCCGGCCGCCTTGTAGGCGCGGGCGGTGGCCGGCACGGCGCCCCACTCGCCAGTCACCTGGTTCTTCACTTTGTTTAGCTCGCCGTTCTCGGCGTTGGTGGCGCTGTGGAACAGTACATCGCATTGGTGAGGCTCGTGATCAATAGTGGTGCGCCCCGAGCGGTATCAGTATATTACACAACTAGGGTGGTAATACAAAGTAAGGCCGAGATCGCAGATGTTTGCAGCCAGTAAATATGCGACCGAGGGCTTTATTTATTACCTCCCGTGTTGTGTACATCATTTTATGTCTACACTTGGCCAGAAAGCGGCTTTATGGCTAGGTGTGGCATAAAATTTTTAGGACTTTAGTTTCACCGCCTGCTTTGCGCTAAGGTTTTTTTTTTTTTTTTTTTTTTTTTTTATATAGCCTGCGCGGTGTCCCACTGCTGGGCAAAGGCCTCTCCCTTTGATTTCCACAACTCCCTATTTGATGCCTCCCCAGGCCAGTCGCTAAGGAATGCGTCCAAGTCATCGCGCCATCTCCGTCTAGGCCTGCCCCGCCTGCGTCGCCCGTCTCGCGGCACCCACTTGGTGGCTATATTAGCCCACCTCTCCGGGTGCATGCGGCAGACGTGGCCAGCCCAATCCCACTTGAGCTTGGCGGCCTTAGCGCTAAGGTTAACTGGTAGAAATTTCATTAAGTTCGCCTGTATACGATAAGTTATGCAAAGTTTAAATAAATAAACAGTGACATCCGGACTCTCTACTTTCCGAAATTTGGTCAGAATTAGATAATATATAAACGATTCGAAAACGTCACGGTCGAACAAATAAACATACAAACAGAACGCCGATTTGCTTTCTTAATCGGCTCATAACCTCACCCGCTCACTTCATTCAAGAAAGGTTGCATAATGTTATTTTGCTGCAATTTCTTTCTGAACATAGGATGGTCTCCATGATTGTATTTCACGTAGGTATCAGTAGTGTGGCGCCTAAAGAACTAGATTCCTACCGGCTTGCCTAATATCAAGAATTTGAGCACCTTATTCTACAGTTCTTAACGAAAATGTACACCAAATCTGCACCGGCTTGCCCAAGGGTATCTTTTACGCCACGCCACTGGCAGGTATATAAAAAAAGGTAAACACTCACGTGATGAACATGTTGTTGGAGATGTTGTCCAAATGTCCGCGGTACTTGAGCCAGGGCCCGGCAGCGGAGATGTGGTCGGTGGTGCACTTTCCCTTCACCTTCATGAGGATGGTCAAGTCCGTCAGGTCCTTGCCGTCCCACTTGTCGAAGGGGGCCAGCAGCTGAAGACGATCGGAGCTGGGAGACACGTCAACTTGCACCTCTGTAACACGAAAATGGCAAATAAGATCGTTTATCGTGCGAATAGGGCACAGGGGCACTTTTAAGTCTGAATCTACCAGCGCCTCGGAAAATGACATCAGACGAGATGAAACGCCAGTCTCATAGTCTTTCTTTTTTTAATGTAAGTACATATATTTAATGCAATTGAATAAATCAATAAATAAATGCTGCTGGCATTATGGGAACTTTTGAGCCAGGTACGGTACGGGGCGGGGTGTTTTTGCGGGGCAGAGGCTACCGAAAAATTTGGTTAGAGTAAGGTCCATTTTATTTATTATTTTTTTCTGTCGAGGTTTAATTTAATCTTAGTCCAATTATTAAATTTTAAGTAATTTTTAGTATTATATCTTGTTATTTCTTTAAACTTTTAAGTACTTTTTGTTCTTTGAAATTTACAATACAATATCTCACAAAAATATAATAATGCTGTGATTGGAATTATCACATAATTAAGACCCTAAAACTAAAACAACGGCGACCTTTAATAACATTTCTTACTACTAAATTGACTATTTTAAATGGAACATTTTATTTGTTAAAGTAGTTCACCTAATTCTCGCATTCAATGTAGTTAAAAAAAATACGCGCGATAATACAAATATGGAAATGTATCTTCAAAAATAATCGCACACGCTTAAAGTTAACTTCAGATAATTAATTGTTCCTTTATATTTTCTGTCCTATGATGGTTCCTCACTATCTGACGTAACACGTCAGGCAACGTCTTGCATATAACAGACCGCAAGGTGCCGAGCCGTGCAAGGTGAAATCGAAAGACAATCCCGAGGCTGAATCTTGTTTGATCACAGTTGTCGCGATTTGTCCTTCCGTTCTGATAAATAATCATGGGGGAAAAATGACTTTTGAAGCGGCCGCACATTGAGCCAAAACGCGGCCACAATGGCGAGCGCGCGCCACTCCCGCAGCTTGAGGCCCGAACGCGGCCACTCGAACGCCCGGTGTGCGCTGGTGCCATACAAAATGCATGAAAAACCTCGCCAGCTTGTGGCGGCCACCAGTGGCCGCTGTGATCGCCAGTAATGACCCAACGTGCGGAGGCTCTAAGTTGAAAAAAAGCACCCGTTCATTATTCGGATCCACTGTATCGAGGGTACAACTTACCGACTTCCGATAGAAGATTGCGCCCTAAGAAGACTAAGTCGACTCGTATTGTACTTACTGCTGCCATCAGCAGGAGGATGCTCATAGGTGTCCTGGCCGGGGTCGAAGCCCTTGGCGGGCAGCTCGTCACCGAATGGGTCAGATAGCTTGAAGGGCTTGCCGTCGGATCCCGTCAGTGTGTCCGTCAACGGGTTGAAGTCCAGGCGACCTGGGGAATTAGATTATAATTAGTACAGCTCCAGATAAAACACAAACATATCCAAATTTAATTGATTTATATGGATGAGTGATAAGACTAGCGGCGCCACCTGTAAGTAAAGTTACAAAGCTTCCAAAACGCAAAGCGTGGTGCTGAGGTTTTTGCCGAGGCATACCGCCACGAAGTTGTGACAGCTCAGAGCTAGCTCCCGTTCGAGCACAAAAAATAAAGTATGCCAAGTTGTAACAGTTAAAGCTGTAATTTTGTAATATAAACAAGATCGAGAAGGACACTTGCATAATTTATGTGTTTAAGAGAGAGAGAGAAATAGATAGAGAGAGAGAGAGATAAGATTTAAGTGATGGTAATGTGGTAAAGCTACGGAAACAAAATGATAATATCTTCGCGTGACGACTACTAGCGACATCTAATGTGGAGTAGAGAGCCATCCATCCTATCGGGCAATAGATGGCGCACCAAACTGACACTGTATGATACTTGACGACACGTTTAGCTCAGTGGGAGTGCCACCGCCTACGAAGCTAGAGACCCCGGGTTCAAATCCTGGTAAGGGCAAACATTTGTGCGATGAACACGAGTATTTGTTCCTGAGTCATGGATGTTTTGTATCTATTTAAGTATGTATTTATCTATATAAGTATGTTCATCGTCGTCCAGTACCCATAGTACAAGCATTGCTTAGTTTGGGACTAGCTCGATTTGTGTGATATTGTCCGATATTTATTTATGATGCTATCGGATGAAACAACTAATTACCGGAGAGGGACAGCGAGGTGACCAGCTCGGGGCTGGTGACGAAGCAGTGCGTGGCGGGGTTGGCGTCGTTGCGGCCCGTGAAGTTGCGGTTGTATGACGTGACAATGGTGTTCTTGTCGCCTTTCTTCACGTCCTTGCGATCGGACAATAGATGGCGCACCAAACTGACACTGTATTTATGATGCTGCGATCGGGCAATTGATGGCGCACCAAACTGACACTGTATATGATGCTGCGATCGGACAATAGATGGCGCAACAAGCTGACACTCTATATGATGCTATCGGATGAAAGAACTAATTACCGGAGAGGGACAGCGCGGTGACCAGCTCGGGGCTGGTGACGAAGCAGTGCGTGGCGGGGTTGGCGTCGTTGCGGCCCGTGAAGTTGCGGTTGTATGACGTGACGATGGTGTTCTTGTCGCCTTTCTTCACGTCCTTGCGATCGGACAATAGATGGCGCACCAAACTGACACTGTATATGATGCTGCGATCGGGCAATTGATGGCGCACCAAACTGACACTGTATATGATGCTGCGATCGGGCAATTGATGGCGCACCAAACTGACACTGTATATGATGCTGCGATCGGACAATAGATGGCGCAACAAGCTGACACTCTATATGATGCTATCGGATGAAAGAACTAATTACCGGAGAGGGACAGCGCGGTGACCAGCTCGGGGCTGGTGACGAAGCAGTGCGTGGCGGGGTTGGCGTCGTTGCGGCCCGTGAAGTTGCGGTTGTATGACGTGACGATGGTGTTCTTGTCGCCTTTCTTCACGTCCTTGCGATCGGACAATAGATGGCGCACCAAACTGACACTGTATAATGATGCTGCGATCGGGCAATTGATGGCGCACCAAACTGACACTGTATATGATGCTGCGATCGGACAATAGATGGCGCAACAAGCTGACACTCTATATGATGCTATCGGATGAAAGAACTAATTACCGGAGAGGGACAGCGCGGTGACGAGCTCGGGGCTGGTGACGAAGCAGTGCGTGGCGGGGTTGGCGTCGTTGCGGCCCGTGAAGTTGCGGTTGTATGACGTGACGATGGTGTTCTTCTCGCCTTTCTTCACGTCCTTGCGGTCCCACTGTCCGATGCAGGGGCCGCACGCGTTAGCGAGCACCTGGAATTAACATTTTTCCAGTTGAACTAAAGTCGGCTTTGCATACTAAAAGGTTTTTTTTTATAAGCACCTCTTATAGCGAGGTACTGTAACTGACTTTGACTTATAGATTTTTTTTCTCTATTCATTTACTCAATGTGCTTCAAATTCAGATAGAATATTGTGTATCGGAAAAATGTTGTATGGGTACACTCTTCCGTGTTGCTCGCAGATTGTATGTATGTCACCGCCAACTAGCTTAATTAGCTATTTGGTTAGCTGCCTAGCCTTTTCATTAAACACACTCCTTATTTTAGGTTAGGTTTGTTAGTCAGCTTGTGGCCCTCAGAGAAGCCCAGGGGACTTCGTCGACCTGCTGGCGGGTCATGGTTTAGTGAAAATGCTAGCTAGGCAGTCAACCAAATGGCTAATTAAACCAGTTGGCTACGACATGAATACTTACAGTGCCGCCGAAGTCACGCAGCGTCTGGGCGATGCCGTCGCGCTCGATGGTGGCGCGCACTTGCTCGGAGCCGGGCGTCACGTTGAACGGAATCTTCGATTTCACACCGTGTTTCAGCGCCTGGAGACAATATTCAGTCAGAATTCGTTAAAGCCAATTTTGTTCCAACAGCTTTGTCGATTTACGAGTACAACAGGCTAGGCAGCGACTTCGCTTGTCGCGAGACAGTGCATGCCCGTCTCTTTTGCACTTTATTAAATGGAAAGGGTTAGGTTAGGTTAGGTTAGGTTAAGCAGTTAAGCAGCATTTTTGCCGCCATAACGCAAAAGGGCACATCTAACATTTTATTTCGACACTGAGTTGTATACATATTCGGTATCAGTAAATTGCACTGATTCCGAATATATATACAACTCAACTTCGAAAAAAAAAGTTAGATGTTCCCCTTTCTCTTACGACAGCAGATTTGACGCGCGACTGAGTCAGGTGGCACAGCAGCTGTGCTGGAAGGACTGATGGCGGAAACACTTCCTACGAATGTCACTATTTGGGCTTAGTTGTGCTTGCGTATTTTCGGTGCTAATCCAATAATACCATAGAAGCGATCTGAGAGGTGGCTATAGGATAATCAATTACAAAAGGTCTATGCTATGTTTGGGCTCATTTGATCGGTTTTGACTTGCAGTTTGCGATGATACAAAAGAAAGTACAGTCCACAAAAAATGTTTGTCTCAGAGATGTTATTTTTTGCTGAAATCTGATAACAAATTTTGTAAAATGCAAGCCGCGGGACAAACTATTAGTATAATTGCATGGCATCAGTTTCCTTCACCATCTACCAAGTATCTAGCAGATATGGGTAATTCTCATTTAGATTTGTGACTTGTCACAGCCTGCTAAACGGGAAAAAAGGTATGAAAACAGGCCACAGGGACCGGTGTAAAATAGCGTATTATGCGGAAAATCGTATTAAACGGGCTCTACTATAGTTTGATAGAAAAAACACCAGTGTTACCAGTAGGAAAGTGCGATTTTCCTATGAAACTATTCGAGTAGATACGAGGTTGAGAAAGTAAAGGGGCGATTTAGGGACTTACCTCCTTGACGATGCTGGCGCAGCGGCCCATGTCCTCGTACGAGGAGTTGGTGCATGACCCGATGAGGCCGACCCTGATGTCCATCGGCCAGCCGTTCTTTTTAGCGGCCTCTCCAAGCTTGCCGATCGGATTGGCCAAGTCGGGAGTGAACGGTCCGTTCACGTGGGGCTCCAGTGTGTTCAGGTCGATCTCGATCAGCTGCCAGGCAAACACACACTTTTAGAGCGCTTCGCTTTCACGTATAGGCTTTTAAGTCGAACGACTTGCAGCGCTTCTAATTCGCCCATACATATTTAGGCTTTCGCGTGACTGCAGCGCTGGTGGCGATTTGTTAGTGTTTTACCTCAAAAGCAAAAAAATCTTGTAGCATTTCACCTAATCGCAGTTTATCTCGGCAGCACAAAATCTCTATAGATTTTTTACTTGAAGCAATCTTTCGCGTGGCTTTTTACATTAGTATAATTCATTTATTGCATTTATTTTCCGTGTAGTATTTTACCCTAGACGCATTTCGCCGCGATCGATGTTCGTTTGCGACTCTATTTAATTTGACACGTTATGAGTTTGTAGCTGTAGTTTCATACCTTAATGACTATCAAGCTAGTTAAAATATTATTTTTGTGACTAATTATAATAACCAACACTTTGTCATTGCGAAATTTAAGTGCTATTAAAAAAAGGTAACGATGAACACTGCGACTAAATATATTGTCTAATAATAAAATAGACGATTGAGAGACAAGGCGATAGTGAAATACATGATCGAGGTGAAATGCGACTAAACATATTAGCGGCCAATCAAAATTAACGATTGAGACACAACGTGAAAATTTAATATGCGATCAAGGTGAAATGTGTTAAGGTGAAACGCTACAAGATTTTTTAAGAAACCTTATTCAGTGCAAGTGTCGGCAAACAGTAACGCGATATAGAGATAACAACAATACAATGAATGTTTGTCCAGAATGTTGTTTGTCAATGAATTTTGCAGACGGAACATTTTGCGAATGGGTCATTTCGCAGATGGGACGTTTTGCGAATGGAGTATTTTGCACAAGGTGCCATTTACAAAGAAGACGTTTTGCGCATGGGAAGTAATTTTGTCGGAGGGACGTTTTGCGAGTGGGACCTTACCCAAACCCCGATTTTCCTGCTAGCTGACGGATTATTTATTTTTAAAACCGTAATGGAAAACCTTAAAGAGACGAATGCTTGAACTTTACCGCGACTACTACCGACATCTAGTGTAAAGTAGTCGATGATTCGACGAGCGCCGTTAGAGGCGCCATCTAATGACTAGATGGCGACTCTAACTAGATTCTAGTCGATCAAATAAACAGCAATTACATGTAACAAACATTTGCCAAGCAACATTAGGGCTTATCACCTGGTCATAAGGCGCTTTGGGGTCGGGCGTGAGCAGATGCTTGGAGGCGTTGGCAGCGGCGGCGATGTCGTGGCGGCCGGTAGACTTCAGGAACGCTTCCATGCGCGCGTTGAATGGGAACACCTGAACAAACACACAAAGTCCTTTACTCTTCAATTTAGGCATATTAAAGGCACCTATGAATGTCAAGATTTACCACCCACCAACTATGTTAGTTCTCGGATTTTTAGTTTATCACATGTTTGGAGAAATACCGATTAATCGTTAGGTGTGAAAACCATGTCGGTGTTGATTAGTGTGGAGGCGGACTCAATTTAATTTTATTATTAAACTGCCCGGAATTTCTAAATTAAGAGGAAACAGTAAGGTCGAGAGAATTGAAAATTAGGTATTTGTAAAATGTGTCGCTATCCCGCACTGCCCGCCTCTCACCCGCAGAGGGCGATAGAGACAACTGCATCTTAAAAAGGAAAACATAGGAACATATCAATAGTAGCCATAGATTTTTGGACAAAAAATGATTGCTCTACTGGCATTATCCAGGGAGGAAACAGGGGACTACGTTTGTATGGAAAAACTGCCCTCCTGTTTCCTCTTAAATTATTATTATGCCACATCTGGCCATAAAGTGGCTTTTTCCGCACGCTACGCGTACGGAAAAAGCCGCTTTCTGGCCAAGTGTAGACACAAAATTATGTACACAACACGGGAGGTAATAAAGAAAACCCCCGATCGCATACTTTTTCTTAATATGTTTTTCGTTAAACATTACCTAATAAATTAGGCTATCACACCTTATCAAAAGAAATTAGAATATCATAATGCCATTAAAAAAAAGCATTATCGCTGCAAGATGAAGTGACGTTGGCGCCCTTGCCCCGACTGACCTTACCCTAATGTTGATTTATTTGTAATCTTAATAAATAATAAATAAATAAATAAATATTAGGGGACAATCTTACACAAATCGAACTAGCCCCATAGTAAGCTCAATAAGGCTTGTGTTATGGATACTAGACGATGATATATTTAATAGATACAAATACTTAAATACATAAGAAAACATCCATGACTCAGGAACAAATATTCGTGCTCATCACACAAATAAATGCCCTTACCGGGATTCGAACCCAGGACCTCGTGCTTCGTAGGCAGGGTCACTACCAACTTATCTAAAGCGGTCGTCTTCTTAAATCTTTGTTGTGTCTTCCGTTCTAAATAAACAAATTACACGAAATAAAACTAGTATGTTTGTCGTCGAGTTGCCGAAAATAAGCCCGCGTTAACCTATAATACTAGTATGTTTTTCACGTTTAATACGATTTCCCGTTTAAGACGCTTTTTTGCTGGGTCGTCTTAAGCGGGTTCTGCTGTAATTTGTAAGTGACGTCAAGCACGCCAGGTGCAAACTTAGTTCAACCGGATCGTATGAGAAATTTTAGATGAAGTCAGCAGACAGATAATTTTGTAAAAAAATATCATTATCTCAAACATTATTACAGTGTTTAGTAAATGTTTTACAAAAACGTCAATATCTGGTGCTTCACAATGGCACCCGAGCTGTCCTTCACCATGAAGACGGGGGTCACCCGCGGGACACAGCGAGTTGGTACTCACGCTGGTGGTGGCACCGATCTCAGCGCCCATGTTGCAGATGGTGGCCATGCCGGTGCAGGAGATGCTGTCGACGCCGGGCCCGTGGTACTCCACGATGGCGCCGGTGCCGCCCTTCACCGTCAGGATGCCGGCGACCTTCAGGATGACGTCCTTGGGGCTCGTCCAG
The DNA here is from genome assembly GCA_947034925.1 of Eudemis profundana. Taxonomy (NCBI): domain Eukaryota; kingdom Metazoa; phylum Arthropoda; class Insecta; order Lepidoptera; family Tortricidae; genus Eudemis; species Eudemis profundana. The sequence continues at coordinate 17,024,084 of OX344805.1, read as the reverse complement.
CCAGACAGCTTGCCTGTGGAGCGGTTGAAAATGTAGATAGTAAGTAGCCACAGATTCAGAGATTTAAAACAACCTTGATAGGTAAAAAATAATTTTTATTTCAGACTTTTAAGACTTTATATGAAAGAAACATTTTGTCTCTTCATTGGTTTTTTTTAATGCGGGTAAATTACACCACATTTTTATGTTACATATATAACACGGATATGACATACGGGTTCTCATAGATGCGTTTAGGTTAAGTTCTATTAAAAAAACAGAATGATACGGAAGTCAAAGTAGATGGCAAAGTTGAGGGCGCTTAGTGGGTGCTACGGTGGACGAGTGGTTGAGTCGCTGGGCCGAAAATCCAGAGGTACCGGGTTCGATTCCCGGTCTGTACACAGTTGAGTGCCATTTAATTTTTCTGTGTACTTTGATTTCTTGTATCTATATATGTACCTTTAAGACTTCTTAAAATTGATGTACTTCTTTAATAGTGTATGAAAATTCCAGGTATTTATAAAGAGCTCATCTCTTCCCTGTCACTAGATCCGCTTGAGTACATGCCCATTTGTTACATTTTTGTAAGTTTTGGCTTATTTGAGCTAGTGGTATAATACTACTTTTTTTTTCAGATTAGAAATCGTGCGTCATTCGTCTGCGATATCAAGGAAAACAATCTTGAAACGTGAAAATGTGCTGTGCTATCTTTAAAACGAAATAAGTGAGATTAATTCAATATTACCCTCTAATATTTTAGGGAATCGACGAAACGTGGTCAAGAATTAAAAATCGAATTTAATAAAAATAGTACATGTCTAGGAGCGTACTAATTCGATACACTTCAAAATGTATCGCTTAAATTATTCGAATTTTACCATAGCTTAAACAATTATTCTATTTATGATATTTAGAGTACATAAGATAGAGTTTTTACGAACACGTCATCAATAATTTTTAAAAATAATATTGCAATGTAATAGTATTCCACAATTACGTATATTTATCGGATACCATGTATCATTATAACCTTGATACAATCTGAATATTACGATAAAAGATATCTTATCTAATGTTATCTAGAAGAAGTCTCCTGGGATTGATTTTTATTTTCCCAATTTTTAATGTACGCAATATTTTCTTAAAATTAATAACTGTAAACAATGTTTACGATTTCCGTTGAAAGATGTCGTCATATTCAAATCCTTTCATAAAGCAATATCAGTCCAAATATAAACTAATACATACTTTATCTTATCTAATTAGTATAAGCGCAGACAGTAGTCTCAAGTATTCGTATTTATTTTATTGCTCCTTTAAACCAACCATCATTTATAATTACTTCTGCAACCTGTATGCGTATTACTGTGTTTTAGCGACATATCCAATTAAATGTTTGTAGTAATTTAATTAATTTCATATAGAGAAACATATGAACTTATTGTGCTTTAGGTTATGCAAGGCAGAAGTTGTTCCGGGCTTGAGTAAACGCGATCAAAATTGGCTCTCTGTTTGAGCCTCTCTTCATATAAACTTTCAAACATGTATAATTTCTGTGCATTTGGAGCATTCCACGGAACGTTACGGAAGCGAATCTACATTTTTAATACTTTTGAATTGTAAAATTAGGAAGCCGAATATCGGTATGGTAATTCGTCGCCCCCATGCTAAACTTACAAATGTGCAATTTTGGTGAACTTGGATTTTAGACTTAAACCTATACAGATTATGATCAAATTTGCGAATTTCTCAAAGTGGTAGATTTGTGAGTTTAGCAAAGGGGCGACGATATCATAACTCGGCTTATAGATTGGTAGTGTTTTTAGCTGAGCAGCTTATAAGTTTTATAAGGGTAGCTACCATAGCGTTACGTAAGCAAATAAAAATTAGATGATTTCATACTCCATTTACCTAAAATTTAAGGTATCAATAGAGTGCCTTCAAAAAGAAAGAGAATAAGTCAGAAATTAGCCAAATACAAAGAGGCCTAAGTGTTATTATGAGACTTGCGCTGCATAGTTGAAGTTTTAAAAGCATACTTAATGTGTGATCCAAACTTCACGATATCACGACAGCATCCTATTTGCACTCCAATGTTCTTGGGAAGTGTAACAGGAATCCTACATTCCGTGATGTTTACAAATTACGTAGAATTTATGAAATGGCACAATATCAACCCACTACTACTGCTATTTACATATACGATTATATAACGATTTTATACAATACTGTCACTTATAGAATTATAATGTGTGAAAATCAGAAAATGGTAATTAGCAGAGCCCGGAAAATCCATAGCAAAACAAAAGACTGTCGCAATTCAACTAGTGTGAGAAACATTTTTTTTATCGCTATCGAGTAAGTTTTGTCTAAAAAAAATCATACCGATATGTTTAGGTACATTATTTTATAATCTTTCACGCCAAACGCAAAAGAAGTAGTAAGTTAAGGGTTTGTTTTATATGTGTTATTTCATCTAAAATGCAACGTAACTTATATTTCATATTAAGTATTCCCTTCCCTTTATTATTTTTTTTTCCCATATTACACAACAATCGATATCGATAAAAAAATGTTTCTCCCACTAGTTGAATTGCGACAGTCTTTATTTTGCTATGGATTTTCCGGGCTCTGGTAATTAGATAATTAATTAGGACTCTTCAAGATATGTAAGAGTGAATAAGCAGTTACTGAACCAACAACCTACATTACATCTTCAGCCTCGTGGGAGCTTAACATCAGGCGTTACTGGGGTATATCAGAGGTCAGTTAAAGAATAAAAAAAAGTATAAGGGTTTCTATAAGGAAAACTACCGTCAGTCTGCCATATTGAATTAAAAACCATCGACGTGAGTGATAGGTTATTATTATAAGCCCATTATGTCCTAGTGCTGGGTAAAGGCTACCCCCTTCTTCCAATTTTCCCGATTTTGTGCGATCTCTGGCCATTCCTTTAGAAAGGAGAAGAAGGCGAAGGAGGTTTAGGAGACTCTAAAGGAGTGATAATCAAATAATAGAAAATGTCATGCAAATGTTGCGGGATTTCAACAATACTTGGACCACGGTAGGTCTCAGTGGCTGATTACTTGTAGAAATGCCTAGTCTGTTAGTTTAGATATTTAAAGAAAAAAAATCAACAAAAAAAACACAACTCGGGTCGTTCAGCCAATGGTATTGGGTCACGGATACAAAATATTAGTTTGATTGCCTGAACGTCACGTAGTTTCTTGTTTACCTTTTTTTTTAATAAATACCTAAAATAATAGACTACAGAATTGTAGCTCAGTTGTATAAGACACAATGGACATAACCTGACGGGTAATCAATACACTTTCAGCACGAAAGGTATTTGTTGGCAGAGACAATGTGGAATCTCAAAAGATGTTATTGTTTGGCTTGTCTGGACTCATTATCCACATTCAGTGAAGCCATACAAACAGTAACCAAACAAATGTGGCACGAAATTATACGGTGCGTGTATATTTGTTTTATAGTATACGTATGTTTCATGTACACACAACATGTAAATATTGCATGATGTGTACTAGCGTTTGCTAGCGATGATAAGTTAAGGGTATACCGACATAGCTGCCAGTTAGCAAATTAAAGTGGCAATGGGCTGGGTATACTAGTATAGCTCGAAGGTCTGATGGCCTAATGGGGCGTAAGGCGGATCTCACACTGCAGCGAAAATCGCGGCGACACGCGACTCAGCGATTTTCAACTTTGTATGTAGAATCATCGATTTGTATAGAAAAGTCGCGGGGTGGCGCACACTGGCGCGTAAATCGCGGCGACTCGCAACTACTATGCGCAGCTACACGGAAAAAATCGCGGCGACGGGCGATTTTAGTGTGTTCTTCGCCTAAAGGATCTCGAATGGAGACTACGAAACGGAAACCGCAGCGTGGGTCGGCCGCCACAAGATGGTCTGAAGACCTTTTTCGCAATAAATTGTAACCAGTCGTGCTAGCACAACTAGCCGCGACACTTCCGCACTATACTGAATGGAAAGGAAACGCAGTAGCGTGGCGTCCATAGAACTCGATTTCTACCGGCTTGCTTAATATCAGGCATTTGAGCACCTTATTCTACAGTTCTTAAGGAAAATGTACGCCAAATCTGCACCGGCTTGTCCAAGGATATCTTTTACGCCGCGCCACTGATAGGAGGTATTTGTCGGTTTTGTTAGAGGCTGATGGTTATAAACAGGCCTAAGTATAAAATATTACTGTACAGTCTCGTACCTAATATTTTCGGTTCTATTTAAAATCCAAAGAAATTAATACGGTTGAGAAAATATTTTCGTACAATGATTCTTATAAAGCATAATCATTTTGTATTTTAACGATCATGATGTGAATAGTTGTAACTTTGTTTGTACAGCAAATTTATACTGTTATTTACTCACGAATTAAATATCTATCTATCTATATAAAATGCAACGATCAATCTAGACATACGCGACTACTATGATAGGAATGTTTAGACGTGGATCGTACGCGATAAGAATAGCCCCGCTACTCGCAAGTAGGTATCTCACGTGACGCAACTCGCGCGCATCGCCGTATGCCCTAGTGCTGAAGGCTGCGTTTGGCTGGATGTGTTGGTCACTCGATATGTTCTTTAAATTAATGGGACGCGCGTTATTTCGGTATCGTGTTACGGTTTAGTTATCGCGTTGGAGTTACTAGGTCAAGTGCTATAATTTTAACGATTAATTTTTAAAAAGAATATAGTATATTTCTGGGGAAAGCAACTTATTATTCGAGTCTTATTCCTCGGTCCACAAATATATTGGAAATTTCCCGGTAGATTGCCTTAGTAGCATACGCTTTTTGGGCAATCATGTAACACTTGCCAAATTCTATACAACAACCAAAATGACATGCGACCGGGGCGGGACGTACAGGAAATTCCCCATATTCGTGGACCGAGAAATGAATGACCCATTTACAAAAGTTATCTAATATTTTATTTATTCGGTACATGTATTTGGTGGCCCCCTTGGCCCTATGTCCAGCCGTGGACTGCACCAGATTGATGATGATGGGACTGTATTTAATGAGCATATTAAACTAGCGGTTTCTGATAAGAAAGTTCCATTTCTAATGCTACAATTACCGGAACGCTGGAGTTTACTGGGTCTTAGCAGATAAGGGGCGGACATTGGACTTATTATAAACACATAACTGACCCAGATGACACGACACACTCTCCTAACGGAAGCTGCGTCAGACACGTGCAACAAGTCTCATAGATAGCTAATTGTTATGTCTCAGTTGCAAAAAATAAAACCCTAAGCTAAGACCAAAGGCTCCACTCTATACTAGCGCATTGGCTAGCGGCTTAGACTGTAGGAGCCTTAGGACGGCCAACTAATCGCGAAACCAAAGCGGGACGCGGCTTACATCAGACTGTAGGAATCAGAATTTAAGTTTCATCCCTGATGTTTGTCTTCTTTCGAAATGCGGGATATTTTAGGTTTTTTCCGGAACATTATTGCACATATGCAGGATAGAAGCATAGAATCCCGGAGTCCCGCAGAATTCGGGACAGTCTGGGTGCGCGCCTCACTAAAGCAGGTAGGTCAAAATGGGACTGCAACGTGGAAACCGTGAAAATCGACGTATTAGGGATGTGGTAAAAGGTAAAAATGCTTAAGATTCCATGGAAAGTATTTCGTACTAACGAGTCCAGCCTTTGCGAACAAAGTGAAAAAACGCGCCCCAACTTTCCGCATCCATACGATGATCACTGATTATGACAATACAGACCCACAAGTTAAGAACGCAATAATACAATAAGTACATCCTTTTGGCATCAGGACAGCTGGGGTACAAAGTTCAAGGTCAATCATAGCATACAGAAAATACCATTTCAAAAATAAAGTAAAAGTCGGTTCTAAAAGCGATGATAAACAACTCGTGTCATTGATTCCTTGGCGAGTCGCCATACCGCCATTCAAATCAGAAAGAGCTTACGCGACTATTAAAATGTAATGAATATACGTCGTACGTACATACGTAACAACTACCTCGAAGGCACTCGTTCTATTTATACGTACTGCATTTTTATCACATTTGCGTATTTTGTTTTGTCGTAACCGGTTATCTTGAATTATCAAAGGAGTCAACGCCTTAATATGTATTCTACGCCGTGATTTTACGTCGGGACTTACGATACTGTAATGATAAGACTGAGAATAAAATAATTTTCGACCGAGACAGAGATTTGAAAAAACGCTTCTTTTTTTGCTAAAGTACCTAAAAGTACATTTTTCCTAAAATTAACGAAATACATGTCTTTTATCCATCCATTACGTAAACATGACTTTTCATAACAATAACAGCCCCATGCCTTAAAATTCTCGTCGCACAAAAGGACGCGAGATACGGGATACTTCCTTGGATGGATAGGTATGGTAGTTCCTTAGTTTCATAAGTAACTTAATACGTCAGTGTGATAATAAACTTGTAGATCTAAGTAATGCCTTTAAACCTACTTATGGCCGACACCGATCTCGGCGGTATTTTGGCCGCGATTAGCTGTCACCGAGACCAACACTCGGTCGGCCTTTACTTGATCTGAAGTGCACACACAAATGTGTATAGTCAACAACATACAAATCACATTTGGTCACAGAGCAACATCTATTTAGACTGACATACTTAACATCTTGGTTGTTTAAGTTATTACCAAGCCAAAGGTAACAGTTTCATGCGTATGAAAATGACACATTAACAATCTATTGGAATAATCCTTGGCTATAGCGTGAAAATTTGTTTTTCTTTAACAATATTGATACTCATGGAAATACTATAATATGGCGTAAAGTTGCGTACATTTTTATTTCATTTATAATTCTCATGCTTTATTTCACCTCAACTGCGTGACACAGTAAATGCCTAAAAGGGCGTTATCGACAGGCTGCTAAACGAACACGGTAGTTAGCAAACTTGTGTCGTAGTATCACACACTCATCACATGTACTTAATAGTAGTAATACATAGCTATATGCTAAGTGCGTGGCTGGGGTACAGTATGTGATCATAGCGCACGCCGTGAAACGCGACAACAGCACACAAGGGCCGCGTCCCGATTTGCGTCAAGATCCCAATATCCTGAATTAACTTCCCTACGACATTGTCGGGCTCAGCTAAGTTCTTGCCGGAGTCTTCTTAGCTCGGCTAGGTTTTAGCGAACCGGCAACTAAAACTCCCATTAGTTCGATTTACACACTTTGCATAACACTTTGACTCACTTTGAGCAATCAGCGAAACTTCCGTGGTGGTCCGCGGTTAAGCGACCTGGTTCGATGCCAGGGAAAGCCACAAGCCCCCAGCCAGTTCGATTTTTGGAACAGCCACAAAAAGCCAGCTTGCAAGTATTATCAGCGTCAATAACCACGTTTTTACTAAAAAAAACCCGACCGCGGTGCACTTTGAAACTGCATAAAATCCGCCATTTTGTTTATTTTAACGAACTTGATACCCAGTGACACTCGCACCATCAAGACGAATCTAATGATGTATCATTTATCAAAATCGGATGTGCCGTTGAGTAGTTACGAGCGGACACAGGAACGGACATACATACATCATACATACAGGTCAAACACATAACCCTCCTTTGGGCTTCGCCGCAGTCGGGTAAAAAAAGCCGAGAAACGTTCATTCGATGGAACGTTTATCTACAAAAACGGCAAGCATCCAGTGGACAGTTTTCATCTGCTGAGCTTACAGAACTGGGTGTGACGCGGTATGTCGCGAGATAGAGCATAACCTCTCTCTGACACACAATGCAGTGCATGAGGATCCCCTTGCCCAATCCTCTCGGGGATCCCGGTAAACTGAGGAGTTCATCAGAATCCCCTTAGGCAAGATATTATGAGAAAATATTATGCTTTTAATTAATGTTGCATGCAAGTTAATGCACATATCGAACAAGTGCCCTAATATGGAAAGCTTGTGATTCGGGAGTTTACGTTTAAAGGCTCCTACACACTATAGGGCGTTTCTTCAGAAATATGTTTGCGGTCACCTAATTCATCTGGCCCTTTTTCATACTAAATGTATGGAGACAGATGAATGAGTCGCAGACATAGGTATTTCTGGAGAAATGCCCTATACCGGCCGCCGAGTTTTTGCCACGCTGGTATACCGCCGGCGTTATCAGGCCAGAGCCATACTGGTGGCATGCCGGGGCGGGGGTTCGTATGTCTATAAACTTTCCCAATGAAAACATATTTTCACATAATATCTTACCCAAGGGGATCCCCCAGGGGATTGTGCTAGGGATCCTCGTGGACTGCATGTATCAAATGGAAAGGGATAGGTAGTATTTGTCGCGCGGCAAAGAGTCGCATATTACAGTTATGCTAGAGGTACTGTACTGATGATGATGTAAAACTTACCAGTCAGCTTAACCCCGATGACCTTCGGGCACTTCAGTTCCCAGGGGATGTCCGCCATCACGTCCACAGCGTCAGCGCCACCCACACCTGTAGGATGATTCGCAAATTATACACTTACTTTTTAACCGACTTCCAAAAGAAGGACGGTTCTCAATTCGTCTGTATGTTTTTTATTTTTTTTTTTATTTTTTTTTTGTGTGTTTGTTCACCGATTACTTGAAGACGGCTGGGCCGATTTGGAAAATTCTTTTTTTGTTTGAAAGGGTAGACTTCCGAGGTGGTCCCATTGTAACCAAATCAGGATCTGATGATGGAATCTTGGAGAAATCGAGGGAACTCTTCAAATATTATAGGCACACATATAGCGATTTCAGTATTTTTCGTAATTTCTCGTCCATCTCTTATTAGCAACAAGTTTCTAGTGTTAACCGACTTCAAAACAAAGGGTAAATTTGTATCTCGGTTTCTTCCCCGATTACTTGAAGACAGCTGAACCTATTTGGAAAATTCTTTTTTTGTTTTAAAGGGTATACCTCCGAGGTGGTCCCATTGCAACCAAATCAGGATCTGATGATGGGATCTTGGAGAAATCAAGGGAACTCTTCAAATATCATAGGCACACATGTAGCGATTTTGGTAGTTTTCTTAGTTTCTCGTCCATTTCTTATTAGAAATAAGTTTCCAGTCTTAACCGACTTCGAAACAAAGAGCAATTTTTATGTAGATTTGTTCCCCGATTACTTAAAAACGGCAAGAGCGATTTGGACAATTTTTCTTTTAACTAAATAGACTTAACAATATTTTTCCCGCGCCACTAAAAATTAAAAAATAAAGTAAATTTTTAAAACAAAAAATAAAAACCGACTTCCAAAAACTTAAACTAAAAACCAGAAAATAATATGTTAATTACCCCAAAGAAATGGATAATCAACGATTCATATATACATATACAGATATTTATAGTTTTTAACCTGTTCTTTTTGAAGTCGGTGCCAGCTAAGGAGCTCAGCATAGCCAGATTTGCGTGGCAGTGGCAGGCACCGACTTCAAAAATAACAGGTTAAAAACTATAAATATCTGTATATGTATATATGAATCGTTGATTATCCATTTCTTTGGGGTAATTAACATATTATTTTCTGGTTTTTAGTTTAAGTTTTTGGAAGTCGGTTTTTATTTTTTGTTTTAAAAATTTACTTTATTTTAGAAAACAATTGAATGTACATAGTCTTGCTACTAATTCATTATATGAGGTAGGTACTATCTAGTACCCTACCAATTCATCTTCCGAAAATTTCTGACTTTCAGTCCCTTGTCTGGCTCGCATAGTATTTGGCGGCAATATATTTTGACTGAAATGCCTAAATTGACAGCTAGGAACAGTTTGTATGGCAAAAAGTAAAGTTGGGTTTTTCGTTTTTCCCGGATTTTTTTCTAGATTCGTCCTGTACTGTGTTGTTCCTAACATAAATGTATTTTTTGTTTTAGGATTCCCGTCTGATCCTGCCACAAAAATCTAAATTATTTCTACGACCGAACACTCTCCTTGCGTGTCTCTGATTCGAAACGTCTACATTGGCAAATACACCCCACATCCAGGGCGTGTGCGCCATATTTATAAAAAAAAGCTGACCTTATGACTTTAGGTAGGGCTTTCAGAAACCAAAGCCATATTAGCACTTACCAATGCAGAGACCACCGAGACCGCCACCGTTGGGCGTGTGGGAGTCTGTGCCGATCATGAGCAGGCCGGGGAAGGCGTAGTTCTCCAGAATGATCTGATGGATGATGCCGGAGCCGGGCTTCCAGAAACCGACGCCATATTTGGCACCAGCGGTCTCCAAGAACTTGTATACCTCTTTGTTGATGTCCTGAAATTAATAAGTAGTTTAGAACAGAATATTCTAGGCAGGTTTTACTCAGTGGCGTAAGAATTGGGTGCCATGGCACCTGACGAATATCCCCCATCTGCGGGGACCATGAGAATTGGTGTTAAGTTTTATTTCACATTGAGGCGAGGAAGTGAGGGCCCATTTGATAAATTTGCCTTGGACCCAGTTCAGTGTAGTTACGCCACTGGTTTTAGTATATGATTTATGCATATACACAATACAATATTAGAATCGCCACAACAAGATCTAATTGGATATTTACTCATGAGCTATATACATAAGTCCAGCGGTGGATAAACGTATACTGAGAAGAATACAAAACATACAATATAAAAAAAGGAAAAGAAAATTATATAATTATTACTTAATCTAACAAAATATGATAAAGGATGATATTGTAAATTTATGTATTGATATACGAAAAAAAAAATTTTTATTTTTGAGGGAGGATAAGGCAGGATTTTCAAAATAAAATACATTTGCACAATAGGGTATTTGACAACAATCAAAATAAATTCATTAACTTTAACCAACAAATTACGCTTCCAAAACAGCCCGTATAAAATCATTTTCGTGCCATCAACGATTTTACAATGACGAAAACTAAAAATAAGGCACCATGTTGAGCATGACGTCACAAGATAGTATTTCATACTAAACTGCATACTTTCGGAGCGTTTTGACACTTCATAAAAAGAAGCTGATTTGAACTGTCATCAACTAGCCTATTAGGGACAACATAGATAAAACAGTAAAAAGCCAAGTTTTTTTTTTATAATGGAGCAGATGACTAATATCATGGTGAGGCGGGTGGGAGGTGAATATCGTATAGTACATGTGTTTTATCCTACATCCACAATATCGGATATTCGGCGAAGATTCGTATTGGCGACTCTTTTTGTTCTCTGACATACAAAAATAACGAGACACCAACACGAATATTCGTCGAATCCCATTATAGATTAATGAATCCATTTATTGGTACCTATGAGGCTTTTTCTGTGTAAAAATGTTATAAGAAGCGTTATTTTACTGCTTATGGATTAGACACACGTATTGTCAAGGTAAGTGAGTTTGAGTTCGAGGATTGGATCATCGGTTTTCCTGTTTTTTACTTTCATTGCAAACATGTTACTTTTCCTTGGATGAACAAGGAATATAAATAGAATTTTAATAAGTTGATTCAGCCCTGAGGCGAAATAATACATGCAAATGATTAATTAGTAGGTAACTCAGTACAGCAGATGATCATTCATTACATTAAAAAATATCTGTTGTTATTTTACACACAAAAGGACAGGACAAAAGAATTATTAAGAAACCAAAAAAAAATTGCAGGTCTAATCAGATGAGTTGCATGTGCTGGATATTTAGGAAATTACTTAGGAGCCCTGATGAGATGAACCATACTTAGCCACAGTACACTGGTGTGGCCAAGTGCGATTATTATAAACCATCTAGTGATCCTCTCACCTTAGCTCTGGCCAAGTCTTTGTCGCCCCCGCTCAATGATAGTCGCAGTGGATCGTGGAGGGCACGGCGACGCGAGGCAGGCCGGAGATGAACCGCAGCGCGGCAATCTATGCAGTGGCATCCTACATGAGCCCGCAGTGGGGCCTGTAGTCAAACTCACCTTAGCTCTGGCCAAGTCCTTGACACCTCCGGTCTGGGCCTCGATGAGATGGTCGCAGTGGATGGTGGAGGGCACGGCGACGCGCGGCAGCCCGGAGGAGATGAACTGCAGCATGGCCATCTGTGCGGTGGCATCCTGCATGGCCACACGGTCAGGCCGGAGGCGCAGGTAGCTTGTGCCTCGCTCGATTTCCTATAACAAATTATTTAGTATTCAAATATTTTCTGAGGATTAAAAAACCGGTCAATGAATTTTGACTCTCCTTCTAACAGCCAACAGGTATATTTCGATAGCAAAAAGCGAAAACGTAGTAACCGCCATTGTTTCCTTTGGCGGTTACGACATTTCCGCTTTTTGCCATCAATATGCTTTCTGGAAGGGCTTTTGCATTGTTCCAAATTCCAATAACATTAAATTTAATGCTATCTTAAGCTGCATGCTACCACTTATTCTTATTATTAATGATAAGTAGTATATTGTGATATCAGTGCCAAGGAATGTTATTGCACTTGTTAGTTATTTATATTTTAGGTCTTATAAAATCTGCAGTATTGGGTGCTTTCATTTTATTAAGGTTAAATAGAGATAGATTGAATTTTCTTTTAAATATGACTTAAATTAATTACCAAACTTGATCTCAAATTCATAACATTCATTCACATGTTAGAACAAAACTGAATATGTATGTGTAGGGTATAAGTATAATAATCCAAAAATTAAGACAAATAATACAACCCTACAATTCCCCAAAATTCAGTTTGTAATACAAGTAGTGTATATATTTTGTGGCTATTTCACTCTTTACCACTCACAAGAGCTAATAAACTAGCCGTTGGCTATCCAATTCATTCATGCTAATCATTCATTTATTTAAATACAGTGGTTACTGCATATATTATTCCAACAGGTTTAATTTTAAGATTAGCTAAACATTGATTCATACATAGACAAACATGGCTACTTAGCCATATTAAACTCTAATTTTTTTTTCTTTATGTATTAGTTAGATAATAGGGTAGTTCAATCAATTTGCCTTTCTTTTATATAAATTGCACTTTCAAAATTGTTTATATTGTTGCACTACAGGTGATTATCTGTTTGTATAACTTTTAAATATTCCACTACCATTGAGACTATATATGAAAATTGTTTTGTTTACATATCACACTATCAGAGCTTGTCATATCAGCATCAATTAGCAACTGATTGTTAATTGTAAAGAAACCAATATTATAACAAAATTATAGATTATTAATTCTTGCTTACCTGGTTCTTAGGGTCATCGAGATGGGAATAGAGCACCTTCTCCGACAAGGTCATATCGCGACCTAACCTCTTTTTGACAATCTCCAAAGTTTGCGACAATTTCGAATAAGGCAGCGGGGCTTTGTCTAGTCTCGACATCGCGACCTAAAACACCGTTACACACGTTGAAACACATTGAAAACACACAAAAAGTCATATTTTCAGGTCAATGGTGATTACATAACAATGTCGGTTTTTGAAAGAAAATAGTAATAAATCAGGTATTTTGGTGGTTTTTCGTACCTGGGCGGCCGCGGCCGTGAGGGGGGACACGCTGAAGCATCTTTGCTGGATATCCAAGAGCACCGTTCTAGTCCTGCCACCCTGAACCAAAAAAAAATAAATACGATATGTTAAGCTGAAAAAATACTCCACCCGCTACATAACCATGAATAACGCCTCAAATAAGAGAATACGGTTTATTATTACTACTAGTAACCCGGGGTGACCCCTCGTTAACTTTATTTTGCGTGACCTGACCTATCCATTCAGATATGCGACATACGCAATGATGTTTCTCAATCGACACTGATAACGATGTAAACATACGAGTAGCACTAAAAACCGATGATAACACACAATTTTGGAATTATATATATCAGGAAAAAGTGGAATATTAAGAAATGCGAAGGACTTACCTGGCCATGCAAAACTCTTATACAGTGAGCCATGGTTGCGGACTTGAGAGCACCAATGAAAAAGTAATATAAGACTTGTTAAAAAAAATCAATTACGGCAACATGGATTGATCCAGATATCTGGCCGTTTGAATAGACTGCAAGTTGCAGTACTAATATGTAACACGTACCGCGCAAGGGCTTCAGCCGAATTGGATTGGCATTTGGCAGTTCGGTAGAATTTGGCAGATAGCCCTGTCTGGGTTATCAGCCTTAAAATAATTACCGGGTATCAGGGAACATACATTACACTGTTTTACCCTTATTCAACTTTATGTAATGAGTACTAGAGTCTGGCTAATGAAAGATGAGACTGACATTTATTCCAAACTTTTTAAATGGCGACATTATACAAACGTCAAATGTGTCAAACGTCATTAGATTTCTGAGGATAGTATGCTGTGGTGATTTTGATACTCAATATGCAACATAAGAAAGTAAGTTTCCGAAAATACTTACTGAATTGTTTTTGCTTTTCTTTCCGTGGCTAATGTGGGGAGTAAATATATATCATAAATAAACACTAACACTCTAATAAAAGCTATGTACTTACCAATTTTCACTAAAATCGGAAGAATTAAAAAGGTGACAACAACTCAAAAATCGGCTCAAGTATCATTACCGTTTTTGTCACCCTATAAACAGTGTTGCAACCCGTTGTTTTTTTAAATTTGCCGCTATTTTTTAGTCTCATCTTTCATTAGCCAGACTCTATAAATCTGAAGATTTATTAATATTAAATCATAATTTAGTAAGGTGAAATGACATCAAAATAATGATGTATATTTGTGAAAGCGTAAGCAAATTTGAATTTTCATCATTCTGAATATTTTATAATTTCTAAATTACTGCAGTAGTGGACTAAGCCAGTCGGATGCACGTGATGGCGTAGTAGTCTAGTAATATAAGTATAGGAGCCCCATAGTTCGCTTTTTAATTTTTTTTCGACCGCCTTAGTCCGCCACTGAATTACGATAAGTTTAGTAACATTAACTTTTTATAAGTTGCTAAGTTGCTCGAAGTGAGTTTCAAAAAGTAAGTCAGAGATAACTAAATATTTTTACTAAAAAAAAACCGACCGCGGTGGGCCGATTCTCCGAGCGTTTTGACCGCGCGGTTTGACAATCATTATTGTCCAACGATTATTTACTATAACGAAAAGACAAATTGTGACAATTTAGATAAAACTAGACATAAACTCGGGATTGTTTTTCGGGTTCATAAAAAGTTAACTCTAGGCATCGTTTATTTGAACAATATTTACTGAGACAAGAATGACGAAAATAAAACCCCGTAAAAACGCTGAATATTGGCCCGGTGCACTTTAAAAGTGCCTAAAATCCGCCATTTTGTTTATTTTAACGAACTTCATACCTAGTGACACTCATGCCATCAAGACAAATCTAATTATGTATCATTTATCAAAATTGGTTGTGCCGTTGAGTAGTTACGAGCGGACATAAGAACGGACATACATGCATACATACAAGTCAAACACATAACCCTCCTTTGGGCTTCGCCGCAGTCGGGTAAAAATATTTACTCACATAGGGAGAGAAAAATACTTAAACGGCAACATTAAGAGTCCGTTCAAAATCTAGTATTGCACCCGCTATATATTTTTAGCTCAAAGAAAATGCAAGTCTCAGAAAATAAAGATAAATATGTTGCAAAAGAAACATGAGACACAAATGCAATACAATGATTTATTACTCTATCTCAAATTATTTTATATATTTAATTAAGTTTTAATAATTAAGTCATAATTTTAATATTTGAACGCACATCAAAACCAACGATGTTTTTATTAAATACTTAACTTAATGCGCGCATCCAATACAAAAAGATTGACGAAATAGATAAATTCATATATTATCAGTAAATGCCAGAGCTTGTGATACCAAAACAGTTTTTTTTAATCAAATTTCTTCAAATTATACACCGGATCAAAATGAGATAAAACAATCTCCAACAGAGATGAGAATACTATCAACTATCAGCGAAAAATGGTTCAAAGTTGTCAATGTCAAAGTCAATGTCATGTTCATGTCACAGTTTTTTTAACAATTTCGTTGTTACGTTACTTGTTTTTTGTATATTAAAAAATATAACAAAATCGCATTCTTAACCAATATAACAAATTAAATTGGAAATGTGATCTGAATTCAGTTCCTTAAATCTACGCAATCTGCCGTAATAACATCGATACCGGTCTAAAATGACGAGCGCTACTATTCAGGTACACCCACTTTGTTAATTAACTTTTTCCCGCAAATTAATTGTTACTCT
Organism: Eudemis profundana; assembly: GCA_947034925.1. Classification (NCBI taxonomy): domain Eukaryota; kingdom Metazoa; phylum Arthropoda; class Insecta; order Lepidoptera; family Tortricidae; genus Eudemis; species Eudemis profundana. Next base: position 17,007,890 of record OX344805.1, on the reverse strand, counting down.
CATCTCGTGTATGTTAATTAGGGTTGTAGTTATTGCTCTTACTTCCTGTATGTTAGTTATGTTTGTATCGGTATGTGTTTGATGTGATTTTTTTCAGGAGATCGAAGGGATAGATGACTATTGGGGTCCGGCGTTCCGGTCGGTGTACGAAGGAGACGGTCACGAGGCGTTCGTGCAGCAACTCGACGAGCGTATCAAGCAGCATGACAAGGAGATCGAGAAACTATGCAACTTCCATTACCAGGTACTACTGAACTTTTAGATAAATACTGATTCTTGTCATGAATTGGGTATTTGACTGTAGTCAAAACAAATCATTTCACAGCAATCATTATATGCTGTTTACGAAAATTTGCAAAATTAAGCTATAGTTAAATGCTAAGAAACTAAAAAGAAGTAGACAATTGGACCTCTGGGAACAATGAAGTAGTAACACTATATTTCATAGAAACGGCATATTATTGGAGCATTTTGACTCATCTTAAAAAATAACTGATTTGATCTGTCTGGAAAGTATTGAGCCAATTGAGTGTGGAGGTCTACCATTACATAATGTTACATCTGTTAACACAGTTTAGACTTCTTTTTTCAATAAATAAGATAAATTTATTTACAGTAAATCGGTTTTAGTATAGTACATTACACAACTAGGGTAGTAAATCAAAGAAAGGCCTAGATCGCAGTTGTTTGTGGCCCAAGCTGCAAGCGAGGGACGTAAATATGCGATTGAAGGCTTTCTTTATTACCTCCCGTGTTGTGTACATTATTTTATGTCTACACTTGGCCAGAAAGCAGCTTTTTCCGTACGCGTAGCATGCGGAAAAAGTCACTTTATGGCCAGGTGTGGCATAAAATCTGTTTTTCAACAATGGACTTTCAAAAATGTTTGGTAATTAGTAAGCATCAAATATTGAAATATTCTCATTCCTAGATAGGAATTAATCACAGATGTGATTAATTCTGTGTCACCTATCAGTAGTATATGTCGAGATGATTTTGTAATAAATTTTGTTTATAGGGCTTCATTGACTCAATTCGTGAGTTACTCCAAGTGCGTTCACATGCAGAGGAGCTCCACGCCGAGATATCTAATGTGGATGCTAATGTCAAGGAAACTGCTGAAGGTAATACCAACTACAAGTCCTGATTTAATTTATAACTTTCTTGCCAAGCATCTGAATGACTACTTATGTAAAATTAGAGATATGTTGTGGTGTTTTGGCATCTATATTCTCGTTGCTCATCTGCTGCCTTGTTTTAACTCATAGATATATACCGTATAGTGCATTTTATTTCTGGAATGTCTCAGTGAGTGAAAATAAAGTACATGCAATTAGAGATAATGTGACAAGTTTGATAATGTGTGTCATGGATTTCTATGTGTGTTTCAGTAGAATCTTTTTTATAACTATGAACATATGGATTGAGGTATTTGACTATCTTGATCCACTCACTGGTCCTGAAGAGAATGTATGCACATGCTCTGGTTCACCCTAGGAAAAGTTTGATGCCACATCAGAGAATTGATGTGTTTTTTTTAACAGTTTCATTGGTTATGATTCCAGGTCTCTGCACACGTGCTGAGGAGTTGATCAGGGCTCGGCGAGTGGAGCTGAACATTGCAGCAACTATAGAGAAGATGGAATTATGTCTTCCATTGCTCACAACTTACTCCAAACTAAAGACCCAAGTTGATGCGAAAAGGTGAGCTTTTAATGTCAATATCTTACAGATTTATTCATACATTTTGAGTTGTTCAGATTATCAATTTCTACAGACGAGCATTATGAATCTAGAAAAAGGAAATTTCAGATTATGAATTTGGATCTTTGTCTGTAAATTTTCTATGGACTAGACATACGTCGTAATTAGATTACAAATGGTTTATTGACATTGTCTGCTTGTGGTTATAGATCTGTTTGTAAGTCCTATGTGAGATACCGTAATTTAGATTACAAGTATAAATTTAGATTCCTGCTAAGCAAGCTGAAATTTTGGAATCAAAATTATGAATTCAGGCAGCACGAGGCTAGCTAGCAACGCGTGACGTCCATAGGTGGGAGCGAGAGACCACGCTCCTACTTTTCACTCTCATCTGTGTACATAGCGTGTCGCTTGTGTCGTGGCCGGGCAGTTCAATTGGTTTTGGTTGAACGTTGGCAGATACTACCCAGCGCTGAAGACACTGGAGCAGCTGGAACACGTGCTGGTGCCCCGCGTGGGCGGGTACGGCTGGTGGGCGCACATCGCGGCCGATATCCCGCGCCTGCGCGCCGCCATCCGCGACGCGTCCATGGCCGACCTCAGGGACTTCCTCGAAAACATCCGCCGGCTGAGCCCGCAGGTACTGACCCGTCACACTTGAGCGGCTGGTAGTAGTGGCAGTAGGAGCCCCGCGTGGGCGGGTACGGCTAGTGAGCACGCATCGCATTCGACATCCCGCATTTGAGTATTCCTCCTTTGTTTTACTTTATTTGGAACATCACTAACTTTTCATTGCATTTTGAGAAAGCCGACTGATTGTGCGGCAGGTCCTTCAAATGTTCACAAATATTCATTTTTTATTTATTATATAATTAATTATATATTACATTTGATGTTTCGTTTATAGGTTGGTGCGATGGCCTTAAAACAAACACAGGACATGCTCGGAAGGAGTTTGGCAACTATAGTAAAAACAAAGAAAGGTTAGTATGTATTTAAAAAATTGCGATAAAACGAGATGTTAAGTATATCCAATTTAATATAATACGCTATGTTAACAACTGGGCCGGAAAAGTGTGATGAAGATGGAGGAGGGCGAGTGGTTCTCATCTTTTTAACCTAAAATGTCCTTGAAGACTGCCACAACGAATGGTCACACAGTTTTTGCCTCCATTGACTTCCTGTGACCTTAGCCTGTTTGTGAGACCATCTGTTAGGCGACACGTTTAGCGTAGCGGGAGTGACTCCGCCTATGAAGCTTAGAGGCGTCCCGGGTTCATATCCTAGCCATCCTAAAGGCTAATATAGATTCATGAAATTTGGGTTTCTAGATGTCCTTATGGATATAAGTAAACACACGTAGTTTTATGTGTTTACGTTAAAGAGGTTTTGAGTTATAGAAGGGTCAAAAGTGGCACCAAGTGGTTCGTGTAATATTACACTCGGCGCTGGCTAGCCAGTTTTGCTTGAACTTGGCTTGACACGCTGCAGCGTGTCTAGATTTGTGGGGTGAACGCGAATGCACATGGGTCTAGGTCAGCGTTGCCAGATTTTTTTTTTGCCAAGTCGGGATTTTGAAACTTTTTGATTAAAAAAAGCGTGATTCTTTCGTCGAAAGCGAGACATAGTAAAAAAACGTATATAATCAGAAGTTTTTAAATATTTATCTTTTTATTTAAGTTTAAATTACTTGTCTGTGCCACCCGCCCGCACTTCCTCAGCACGCTGCACGCACGGTCGAGTTATTTCCGAAATGCGGGACTGAGCCTGGACATTTAATTTTGATATAAAAATCGGGAGGTCCCGCCAAAATCGGGACGTCTGGCAACGCTGCTAGGTCGATTTTTGTAAGTTGTCCCCCAATATTTTTTGTATTAAGACTTTTTACTAATGAGAATAGTTTTTAGTAATGATAATTTGGTATCTGTCGTCTCCAGATATGGCCCTGCTGGGTATAGCGGGTCGGGAGAGCCTGGGTCCCCAGTGCCCGTACGAGCTGGTGGACTTCAGTCCCCTGCACCGCTGCCTGCACATTCACGGCGTGCTCGGCGCCAAGAACGACTTCGTGCAGTACTACAGGTACGGTCACAAATAACTAAATATCTTTACTAAAAACAACCCGACCGCGGTGCACTTTAAAAGTGCATAAAATCCGCCATTGTGTTTATTTTAACGAACTGCATACCCAGTGACACTCGCGCCATCAAGACGAATCCAATGATGTATAATTTATCAAAATCGGTTGTGCCGTTGAGTAGTTGCGAGCGGACACAGGAACGGACATACATACATACATACATACAGGTCAAACACATTACCCTCCTTTGGGCTTCGCCGCAGTCGGGTAAAAACCGGTCAAGTGCGAGTCGGACTCGCGCACCGAGGGTTCCTTACAAACTCGTCAGTAGATACGTGAATAGTTCAAGAAAAACTGTATGGCGGCTAGCTTAGTAGGAGCAAATAGTGTGTTACGGTTTTTGAAAATTTCTAAAAAACGATGCAGTTTAGGAAAACCGTTATATTTTTCCTGTAATATTTAGGATGATATTAATAATTGGTAATTATTACAGATTTTTCTGTTCAGTAACTTCGAAGATAATAGGGGGGAATGGTATTTTTTTGAACGTTTTTGGTCATAAATGAAAAAGTACAAAATTAACAAAAAAAATAAAAATGGCTTTGGAATCTACAAATTAAGCCCTTTCATCTGATATCCCACTCGATATAATAGCTCTCCTTTTGTTTTTCCACATCCTATTTCAGACCCCTTTAAAAAAAAAGTAAAAAAGGTCTAAGATTTTTTTTTCTATCCAATAGGCTCGAGTTAGCGATTTCTAAAACTATTCCAAATTTCAAGTCGATAGCATCAATAGATCCTGAGGTATCTTGCTGTGACAGACGGACAGACAGACAGACAGAGTCGCACCATAAGGGTTCCTTTTTTACCATTTTGGTACGGAACCCTAAAAAGGAACGGTTTACGCCGCAGCGTCATCAAATTTAAATTCTTAGAGCCACCGCACTTTGGGTCACTAGTGGCGGCCACAGCCCGGCCACTATTGGCAGCCACAGCCCGGCCACTAGTGGCGGCCATAAGCTGCGGTTTTTCATACATTTTGTATGGCACCGGCGAACACCGGGCGTTCGAGTGGCCGCGGAGTGGCTCGTGCTCGCTATTTGTGACCAAATGTGCAGCCGCTTTGTGCCATTCGTGGTCGCGTTTAGTGGCCGCCAGTCGTGCCCAATGCTGCAATGTGCGGAGGCTCTTAAAGTGGTTCGAGCCAGTCACGTTTCCATACAAACAAAAAAAGGATCATCATTCGCTTCCACAATATCGATAATGGTTAAAATGTATTTCATTTTATAACTGGAAACGAATGATTATTATTTTTGTTTGTATGGAAAATCGACCGAGACTAACCCGAGGGCCGCAGGCCTCAAGAGCAAGCCCACCGAAAACCTTACTACCCGCCAAGTATTTTTAAGTTCACCCGAGGGCAGCAGGCTTATGTGTATTAGCCAATCGCAACGCACCACTTGCTCGCGTCTAGCGCCTTCTGCGCAACACCATAGAATAAGTAATAGTACGTACCAGTAGCGTGGCGTCCAAAGAACTCTATTCCTACCGGCTTGCCTAACATCAGGCATTTGAGCACCTTATTCTACAGCTCTTAAGTAAAATGTAAGCAAAATCTGACCCGGCTTGCTTACTATATCTTTTACGCCACGCCACTGGTACGTACAGAAATCTCTCTCTCTCTAACGAAACTGTCGTTCGGGTCTGACCACCGGACGGAACGCACCGCATTCGATCGTCTCTCTGTATCACATAATGCGTAGTAACGCGTGCTCTTTCTGGTCGCTGGCTAAGGCCCAGGCTTCCAGGCCACGCGGTGAAATAGCGGAGTGTCACTCCTGTCACTCCTGGCAATACTCTGGGGAAATCTGGCTAGCATTATACAAATATTTAATTCCTATCAAAATGGTTCCTTTAAGTCCCTGGTTTAACATTCTACTATTGTATTTTAACTAGAGCCCAACGCAAGCAGCAAGCCCGTTTGGTTCTGATTCCCGCCGGGAACTTGCACGACTCCATACAGAGCGTTCGAAACTATCTCACAGCTGTCCTCGGCTTCTTCATACTAGAAGAGCATCTACTCAGCACTGGGGCCGGCCTGGTCTCCAAGGTGACGTATACTAGCAGTAGGATATTTGACAACAATAAAAATAAATAAATGTACTCTAAAAACCAACAACGTTGACTACCTCGCTTGCAGCTCGGGCCGCAAACTTCTGAGATCTCGGCCTTTCTTTATTACCTCCCGAGTTGTGTACATCATTTTATGTCTACACTTGGCTAGAAAGCCACTTTATGGCCAGGTGTGGCATAAAGTATATTTACGTCACACCTGGCCATAAAGTGGCAATTACCGCTACGCGTGTGGAAAATTCCACTCCATGCCCCGGGGGAGACGCATAATTTTGTACTTACCACGGGCGGTAATAAAAAACGCGTCAGATCGCATATTTATCGCCCTTGCCTTCGGCTCCGGCGTCAAATACCTGCGATCTGAGACATTCTTTGTTTTACCGCCCTAAGTAAGTAATTTACTATTGTATTGTATCCCCAGGACTGGCTTCTGGATACGTGGAGCATGTCGGTGACGAAAGTGGCGTCAACCCTCCGCACCAACACCTCCCTCATCACCGACCCGACCCTCATGCTGACAATCAAGCACCAGATAGTTCTCTTCATCAACACGCTCAAGTGAGTCACAATCATACATCATTACAGGTGCGATGAAACCGTTGCTCAAAAGACGTTTCCGAACCGTAAACGCCGTGACGTGACTCATGCGTCACCTTTTTGACGCGTAACTTCCAAACCGGTACTAAAATACTTGGGGAAAGGAGGGATAGTACACAATAATCAAGTCAAGTTGACCCTTTTTAAAGCCTATTGTCAAACATTTTACACGTGCAGCCTGTGGGTGAGATTTACTCACATACTGCTACTACTACATTTTGCGTATCCAATATAACAATATACTCAGGATGCTGTTGAGGCTGCCGAAGCACTGTAGTGCATCAGGCATGTTTGCCGAAGCGCGGGCGGACGACTTTTTTGCCATTCGGCGGAAAAGAATAGCCTCACTGCTGAAGCGGGTGCGGAGCAGCAGCAACAGTATGCTGGGTATGTTGGCCGAGCGCCTGGACTGCCCGCTCACAAAAAATTGGGTTGAAGTGGTTGTTGGCAGGGCCAAGTAAAGTCAAAACATGCTCCTGTCATACAGTGCCAGAGACCACTTTTTCTAAATTATTTAATTGTTTTTCTTTGGATAATTTTTCAACTTTCTTAACAACTTACATAGTTTCGTAAGGCACAAATTGTTACTAACATTTTATTTTTACATTTTTATTTTAGTTTATATGGATTGATTTGGTCTGAAATAAAAGATTTTTATTTTTATTTATTTATAGTACATGAATACGACGTATTTTAAGCGCCGGTTTGCAAGTAGTGACGCATGAGTTATGTCGCTGCGTTAAGAGGAAACAGTAAGGTGTACAGAATTGAAAATTAGGTATTTGTAAAATGTGTCGCTGTCCCGCACTGCCCGCCTCTCCCGCGCAGAGCGCGATAGAGACAACTGCAGCTTGGACCGAAAATACCTTTTAAAATTTTATGAAAACAACGTTTCGTAGTCCCCTGATTTCTTCCCCAAAACTTAACCTATTGAACTAATTTTTTCATTAAACATTAAAGAAAGGCTTTGGCTGTGTTCCTATGTTTCCCTTTTTTTTAATAATCTAATCAAATTTGTTTTCTGGATGTGTGAACACAGCGGAAAATCTGCCATTTTTTATAGGTTTTTGAAGGTTAATATCTCCTTTGAGAATCAATTTATCGTAAAAAGGAAAACATAGGAACATATCAATAGTAGCCATAGATTTTTGGACAAAAAAATATTGCTCTACTGGCATTATCCAGGGAGGAAACAGGGGACTACGTTTGTATGGAAAAACTGCCCTCCTGTTTCCTCTTAATGGCGCGTCAGCGTAGTTTGAGTAGCGGTCACTGCGTTTATGGTGTTTCAACGTATTTTGAGCACCTTACGTCAGTAAATATGCCGTTACGTGCTGTGTCGCACGCGAGCTATGTCCGTGTTATGCTAGCTGCGACAGGAAGGAGTTATCCAGGCATTTTATAGCTTCATCTTTGACCATTTTTCATCGAGTGATGCGTGTGTGTGAATCGCAAACCTACCATTCTTAAGGTGACTAGCAGAGCTCGGAATAGATAGTGCCTATTTACCTAAACTTCGCGGGAGGACGTAACTAAGAGTGGTTACAACCACCAAAAATAATTATTTATTTTTATTGTACCTACGCTAGATTTCCCGGGATTAATAAAAATACATAAAAATTCACACTCGGAGTCAAATTATTAATGAAATACAATTGTTTAATTGTAAATAAAAATAAAAAACATTTCCATTTTTATGCGCCTTAGGGGTTGTAGCGCTACTGTAAAGTTCTTTAACTTTCTGATTTTATACATAGATGCTACGGCCTGCCCACGGATCCCCTGCCGCTTCTGCTGCAGGAAATGGCGGAACATTACACAGAAGTGCTGATGCAGCGTTGGGTCGTCGTGTTCCGAGACATCCTGGACAACGCCACCTTCCTGCCCATTGAGGTTAGTTGGAATCAAGGACCATTAAAACAAGAGGACTGTCATTCTCCATACAAAGAGCTGTTCCCCGAATTTACAACGCCATCTATGTATAAGCTTGGTAAAAGCATTATATTATTTACAACTATTCAACTTTACAAACGTGACACAGTATTTAAATGTTAGAATTTATTTATTATTAGCTGTTTACGAACTAATTGTTACTATACTATGTTTCTTTGTTCAATTATAACATCGTTAAATGTTTAGTTTTTTAGCGCCATCTAGTTTTTGCCCGGAAATCACCTAGCGGTCGGGTTACAATCCAAAGTATGAAGAATGGCAGTCCTCTTGTTTTAATGGTCCTTGGTTGGAATATAACACTGACTGCGCATATATTGAGATAGAAGGAAAGAGTGAATGTACCTCGCGTGCTAAAAAGAACGGCCGGGGACCTTTGCTCGCCGTCAACTTCAGTCGCCGTCAACATTATTATCAGACTCGAATTAGAACTATTATTATCAGATAATAATGGTATAATTCATTGTAGAAGTGAGCTTGTGTTATATCCATTAATATAACGTATTACTTCAAATATCAGAGACTCTCATTAGCATGTTCTTTGAAAATAAAAACTGACTGTTATGATTTTGTTTCTTCCCACAAAAACATGACCTTATATGGAATATGGAAGTTTCTGTTTCGGCCAATACTAAGACCGAAGGCCATAAAAACTAGTTCCGGTCGGACATTACAGTTATCTGTTTATAATAGGGAACATGCGTGAATTTTTTTTAACAGATTTCTTAACAAAATATGAAAATACCGTTAAAAAGATGACATACAGTCAAAATAAAATTGAAATCGACCGAGAAACACGGAAGATATAAACATTTTAAAGCACTAATCAGACAGCGATTAGAGAGAGAGATCCGATATGGACTATGACGTCATAGGACACGGCCGCCATACAATCTCCATACTATATTCTGTTTTGCGAGAAAGAGATAGAGATAAGTTTTTGTTGTGTTATATCTTGGTTATTGTTATAGTTATTCGAAAAATATTTTTTTCCTACTGTTTTTTATATGAATGAGCTTTTATTAAAGTAAATAAAAAATATCATGCATATTTCCTATTGTTCAGGTGAGCAACCAAGAGCAGTACGACGGCGTGATGGACACGTTCCCTTACGACGGGGAGGAATTGGAAGCTCAAGGATTCCCGAGGAAGTATGTATTACATAATTTAGCTTGATCCCTTCGCCTATGAGTATGACGTCATTAAAAAAATGTCTTATTGCCACAGGACACTTTCATAATGTTAACTCAAATCGATTTTGTTTTATTGTGGCGATTAGGCTCTGGCTCAGCATATACTGTGCGCGACATTATTATGTCGCGCACAGTATAACACTGACAATCCTGTTCATCTATTTTCAAACGTGTCATATTGATATAAAGCACTCTAAGACTTCGATAAACTTTCGATAAACGTTCGTGCCAAGAAAATTTATAGGTATTCTTATGGGTGACTTCATATTATTCGTATTCCAGATTCCCGTTCTCGTCAATAGTGCCCGCAGTATACGTGCAAGTGAAGGAGTTCATCTACGCGTGGCTGAAGTACTCAGCTGGACTGGGGCTGGGGGGCGGGCGGCGCGCGGCTGCGGCGAGACACTCGGCGTCCCTGCTGCTCAGCCGCTCATTCACTGGCTGCCTTTCAGCGCTGTTCCGACACCCGCTACCGCTGATGCAACTTGTACAGGTAAGTTTCTACTACCCTGGTACATTGCAGAACAGTTGAGCTGTGTTAATGGATACGATTTGGGGAAGTTGACGGGATTTAAGAGAAGGGTACAATTGGAAGATGAACCTTTTCGAGATTTCTGATTCCCTGGTACCTTGCCGTACGATTGGAGGCTTATGTGCTCGGGCGCTGGTGTGGATGCTTAGGTGGATTAAGGCTCCTCTAGCTTAAGGGAAACTTCGTAGAGGTATTATGCTTTGCTCAACTAGCAGCCACCAAGTTTACGTGTGTCTACGCATCTACGTGTGGCTGAAGTACTCGGCCGGGCTGGGGCTGGGCGGCGGGAGACACTCGGCGTCCCTGCTGCTCAGCCGCTCATTCACTGGCTGCCTTTCAGCGCTGTTCCGACGCCCGCTACCGTTGATGCAACTTGTACAGGTAGGGTTCTGATACCCTGGTGCTTGCCTGGACACGTTATGGAAAAGGAGCCTTTTAGAGGTTTTTGATATCCTGGTACCTTGGGGAACGATGAAGTCTGTATAATGTATTCAGGAGCCGGTGCGAAAGCTTAGGGAGATTAGGGCTTAAGGGGAACTTTGTAGAGGCACTACACTATGCTTTCCTCGACTAGCAGTCAGCAAGGCACTACCTAACTAGCAAGACTACCCTCGATGCAGCTTGTACTGGTTGGTTTATGATTGCCTAGTACCTTTTCCGACGCTGCGTGGCATAAAACTGCTGCGAGAGTGAGCTTGCCTTGACACCAAGCCACTGCGCACCTTTCTAAATATCGATCAAGCTCTATTAAAATACAAGCTTTAGGGATGTCTGGGTTTTATGTAGGCAGAGGAAGCTATTGGAACTTTATTAATTTTACTATTCTCCGTATTCACTATTCTTCACGTAGATTTTTAGTTTACGCTGGTAATCTTCTAAGTCACGTTTCTTTCTGTGGTATATGTGGGTAGCTATATATCTAGCTGTCAATGTTTAGGGTAGTTTATAATGTCTTTTATGCCACACCTGGCCATAAAGTGCGCTGCGCGTACGGAAAAGCCGCTTTCTGGCCAAGTGTAGATATAAAATGATGTACATAACACGGGAGGTAATAAAGAAAGCCCTCGATCGCATATTTACGTCCCTGGCTTGCAGCTCGAGCCGCAAACTTTTGCGATCTCGGCGTTTCTTTGTATTACCACCCTAGTTGTGTCTCTGATTAAACGTAGTACTGAAAGGACGTGTTTTACTCCTCTAAAACAATAGCCGTAGACACCCGAACAACAAACTTTCTACCTTCAAATGGTGTTCTATTTTCAGATCATCGTGGACACGCACTACTTGGAGGACGCAACTATCTGCCTGTATGAGTTCATAAGCAACATCACTGGCTCAGAACTGGTTACCACTCAAGTAAGCTACTTCGTTTTGCCAAATTTCTAAGAACCGACTTCAAACGAATCATTCAATACCAAATGCACGAGTAACTGTTAAAAAATAATCGTTATAGGTGTGCTTATAATATTTGAAGAGTTCCCTCTAATATCTCATTATCAGATCCTGATCTGGTGTAAATGCGACCACTTGGGCAATTTACCCTTTCAATCAAAAAAAGATTTTTCCAAATCCATCCATGCGTCTTCGGGTACTAGTAGAACAATACAATACAATACAATCATCAATCATACTCTATTGCACACCAGAAGATAAATTACAATACAAACTTATACAAAAATAGTGGATCAGAACCAGTATAAAAATAAAGAAATTCTCTTTTTTTTAATGAGTTAATAAATTGAACTCTATTTTGTATGTAAAAGCTTTATTGCATAGGTAAACTTTACAATGCCTAATTTAAAAAATAAAGAACTTTGTTTTCCGCTAAGTGTCATATAATTTTGATTTCACAGGCGGCGGGCAGTATGTTCCAAGCGGCGCGCGACGACGCAGAGAAGCAGATCTGTGACAACTTAGAGAAGAAAGTTGACGAATTCCTCGACCTCGAGAACTACGATTGGCTCCTCGTAGAGCCAACTGGACAGGCGTCGGCATTTGTCACCGACATGTTGAGTTACTTGTCTGGTGTGTTGACATCGTTGGAACAGCTGCCGGAACGCGCTAGGTATGCCACTAAGACATACTTATAGGAAACCCCATCAGACTAAACTGGACTGCGAGAGTGGAAACATTAGCTAGGGCTGTCAGAATTTATTGCTTTCGACATATTCGGACTTATATAAAAGCTACGAATATTTTATTTTATTTTATTTCTGCTTAGTACGTAATCAATTAAGGTGGCCCTTATCGTGAATATCGTGATGTAAAGTGTTCTAGATCCAACCATGGTATAATAAAATCAGATATGGTTTTCCGTTTTTCTGTTCGAACTGATGACGTCATGTGAACTATACTGCGTCATAAGTATATTCATAACCATTGCATATTTGAAGCTCATATAAAATGGCACATTGTCGTGACTTAGGCAAGTTTACTCTGGGGAGGAACACAACATAACATACATTGTCATATTGTACCATGAGTTAAGAGTGATTTAACTATCATACATACTCATCAATAGTATGTTATAGCTGAATATGTAAGCTGTGAATTGAAATAAGCTGATGAATGATGACTAATTCATTCATATCGACATGATTACGAACAAAGATTTGTGGTCAACAGGGTAGCCGCGGTGCGAGCGGCCACGAACCGCATCGCGACCCGCCTCCGCAACCTCTTACTGGACCCTGCGGTGAAACAAATATCCTCGGGGGCTCTCTACCAACTGGACTTGGACGTTATACAGTGCGAGCAGTTCGCAGCTGGCGAACCCGTGCCTGGACTTAGAGAAGGAGAGCTTCTAGAACATTTCTCCAGCTTACGGTGAGTTTTTGATGAACTTAGTCGCAAACAGTTCTCTTGGTTCTAGAGGTTTCTGATGTCCTGGTTGCCTTGTCTGACTATTGGACGTTAAAGCCACTTGTTACAAAGCTTCACAAACATGAGGTAACCTTAAAAAGGTTTCTGGTGTCCTGGTATCAGAAGCGAGAGCTACTAGAAGTTTCCTAGCTTACGGCGAGCTTCTTAAGGTTTCTGCTGCCTGGTATCTTTCTTGATCACAAATAGCCTCCGAAAACTTCTTACTGAACTCCGCCATAAACCATATCTTCTTATGGACACTTGTATCAACTGGCTCTTGTTTAAGGTGAGCTTCTATCTAGAGGCTTTTGATGTTCTGGCAACTAGTTTATGCTTATGTGATCGCCGGTTTGAATCACTTTTTAGATTAGTTTTCGTCTGGGAAGGTTTCTCATAACCTGGTACCAGAAACGGGAGCTTCGAGGTCACTTTTCCTGTTTACGGTGGGCTTCTAGAGGTTTCTGGTAATCTGGTACTTAGTTTGTGTGGTGTTTGGAGGTGTTGTCTTCGCGATATCAACATCTCGAGATATGCTCTATACTCTGTACTTTAGGTATTTAAAAAAAGGTAAACAAAAAAACCACGTGCTCGGGTCCTTCAGCGAATCAAAGTAACGTTTTGTATCTGTGGCACGATACCACTGGCTGAACGACCCGTGTCACATGATTTTTTGTTTACCTTTTTTAAATACCTAAAAGTAAAGAGTATAGCTGTAGTAATCTTTAATGTAGGCATGGGATGTCCCAGCAGCAATGTTACGATTAAAACACTACTGTCTAAAGAACGTCGGTATGTTGCTGTTTTTTTTTTCTTGGAAGTTTCATGGGATTAATGAGGATTTTTTTCATAATGTTGTGATATTTGACAAATAGAAATCCATTATGCTCCTATTTCCAGACAACTCCTGGACCTTATCACTGGTTGGGACTGGTCGTCCTACCTCCATGACATTAACCTGGAGAGCAATAAGTACAAGCTTGTGCCTCCACGCGACGCGGCCATTCTGCTCGAGAAGTTAAGAGAGGCCGAGCAGAAGTCCTCTGTCTTCTCCGTGCTCAAGAAGAATGAGCGAGACAGGAGGAAACTCCTCGACACCGTCTTGAAGCAGCTCAAGCAGCTGCAGAACCAAGATAGCTCAGGGAGTTAAGGAAATGTATTGATATTAGTATAAGGATTATAGGCGCAGTAAGCAGAGAAGAGGCCCGGAAGACTTGTGGTGTCTTCCGTTTTCGCCGTACTCAAGAAGAACGAGTGGGTAAAGACCTTGTCTTCACTTTCCATTAAGTGAGACTATGGTTATACGCAACACATTAATCGAAAGAAAAGAACATCTATCGTTTTTCACTTGCCTCGGTTGCCACCGCAGTCAGACACGCTTCAATAAGCGACAAAATGTATGAAGTCACAGGTCATACTTAGCAATTTACTATAAAATATCTTCTCCCCAAGAAGGTGTTTCTTTTGTATCACGCTTTTAGTGCCTTTGTGTGGGAAACCGCGGATTAAATAATATGATTTAGTGTCGTGAGATGAATGGAAATTTTGATGGACTTGTTTTAAAAATGTACTTTTTTTTCGGGCGCGTACAGGAAGTCGGGCTATCCTATTCTCTAACGATTGTCTTAAAAATCCTCTTTCGGGAGGATTTTCAAAAATATATGTTTAATATATATTTTGCATGGTTGGAATCAAAAGTCTATTTTTAAATGTTTTTACGGTACCGTACCTCAAATGGATAGAACGGAACCCTTATAAAGTGATCTTATAATCGTTGTCCGTCTGTCAAGACCCTTTATCTCGGGAACGCGTGTTTTAGCTTAACCCCGTATATTAGATTATTTTTGAGGAAAATTGTTTGTGAAAATAAACGGAATAAGAAGTTCACTATTTCCTTTCCGTGACTTTTGCTAATTACTCTATTTCAAAGAATATCCCACTGTTAGTAAGTAAGGTAATATTAAAATTAAGTAATTTATATGAACTAATCTAGTGATAGAAGCATTTATAGTTTTTTAGCGATCATATCCATAATCTTTATTGGTATGTTTTATTGTGCGTACATATTCTGAAATATGTAAAGCAATGGTGTGGAAGCAAATTTAGTTTGTAAGTAATTATCATCAATATAAATTATTTTATGTTATCTGTATTGGGTTTTATTTATATTTATCACTGATATATACAAAGCTATATACAGTAAACGGCCACAAAGAATGCACATCGGCAATTATCGCATTTCCGAATACAAACGATTGCTAATTTCCATGTACATCAATTATTAGATTAATCGTTCATCAGAATTTGAATTTAGAACTAAGTACTTTATTGTTGTTTTGTTTTGATTTGACTTGGAAAATATAGAGCTGTAAAACACGATGTAATTATATTTAATTATTGCTTGTTGGGGAAAAATAATATACATACATATATATATATACCTACATATATTCACGCCCATATTCCTAAAAGGGGTTGAATGAGCATTAGCAACTGATGTTATACTACTAGTATATTTAAATGTGGGTTTAAAGATCGACAAAAAGTGTAATATTGCGGTAACAAGTCGCCCACAACACGTTTTAACCATGACTCATCCGACACCACACGGGAAAAAAATTGTAGACAATTTCGCGTGACTGGCAAAGTAACGGCTTACCTTTTTTTCCTATAGATGCCATAGTACAAATTAAATTTTGTAAAAGTTTTAGCAACTCTATATATATATTGACTTGGATATGCGACTGTAATCTCTCGCATTTGAACCACGACTGACAAAACAAACGTCATGGTGTGTGCGACACAGATATCGCTATACGAAGTCGAAATTAGCCGATTGCCTCTTTCTAAAGATCGATGTGCATTCTTTATGGCCGTTTACTGTACAGGTGCGTATATCTGTCTGTTTGTCCAGATTTCCGCTGATCTCTACACGTCGCATTTCTCAACCGATTTTTGCGAAATTTTGCAGCTGAGCTGGTTCGATAGGTGGTGATTATATTGTCGATTTAGTTTTTGGAAATTTTCAAAATGGTGGAGCCATGGAGGTTGGCGGACAGACACACTTCGGCCGTTTAGAAGCGCGCGATACCTATTCAAGGCCGAGGCGCAGACGGTGCGAACCGTACTGGAGCAACGAATTCGTAAAACTTTGCTTGTGTGCACTGCTTTCGTTCACGGCGCGCACACATACAAGCCGCGCGGTGTACCTTTTGTAGGAAAGAACACTTACTGATATTATACTGTGACAGTTCACAGAGCCACTAGTTCATAGGTTCCCAAAGTGTCAAAGTCAAAGTCAAAATTTTATTTGCTTGAATCATGGTACAATTAGATGACAAATTAAAAAAGTAGATCCACACAATTCACCATTACATTGGCATGCAAAAATTAATTTTCAATAAAAATTTAGACAATAATATTTTATAAAATTGCACAATAAAAATAAAAATAAATCACCAACGCTAAGTATAATAAAATGTCATAAATGTAAAATATAATAAAACAAAAAGAAAATAATGAACTAATTTCGGAACACAATCTCAAGTCTCAACTAATTCATTATAAATTCATGTCAAAATATTCCTTCATGCTGTAAAAACATTTGTCCCTTAGCCAAATGTCAACATTTGTCCCTTGGTCCCTACCACCCCCCAGTGGGCGTTAAGGATTCCTAGGGGGGCGGTAGGGGCCTTGGAAGAAATTGGGGGGCGTTGATGCTATCCAGGGGGGCGCATTATAGCATCGTTGAAATAGTCATATTGCAATATAATTCAATCAGTCTTACCGAGTCGACCTACTCAAAACGACCCCGTATCGATCGACAGGAACATCGATACCGAGCTTGTATTATAAACTAGTTTTTGCGTACATACTATTCCTGGAGTGGTACTATCACCAAATCATGCATCGTTTTACGCCAGCAGGGGCCACTCCAAGCTGCGACATCCCGATCGCACCCCCCGTGTGGTTGTTTTCTTGTGGGGAGCACTAAAAGTTTTTAATCAAGTCAAAAAAGTTTGGGAACCTATGCACTAGTTTATAAAGGTATTTTTCCTATTTGCCGCTTATTCAAGTAGCACATTTCCCCGCCTAGCCGCCCACGTGTCCCGCGTTTCGCAAGCTGCGCACGAGTCGCTCGCGATAGCATCGCTGATCGCAGCGCAGGCGCCGCGAGGTCGCAGGTCGCGGCCCTGGCAGGCTACTAGAGCGGGCTGCGAGCTAATCTTTCTTTACTTTTATCGCTGTAGGTATAGGTAAGGTTACTACGCAAATCATAGGGTACTTGCCTGTAGCAAAGTATGAAGTTAGTGGTCTGTGGCCTGTAGTCAATATTAGCATATTACACACCTAGGGCGGTATAGAAAGGAATGACCCAGATCGCAGGTGTTTGTGGTCAGAGCCGCAGGCAAGGGCCATAAATATGCTTCCCACCCGTGGTCCACAATTTTACTGTTCCCTTGGGAAAGAAGTGGAATATTCCCGCGCAGCCGTTTTATTTAAGTATGCTCTGTTTTATTGGCTCGTCTGGCCAGGAAATGAGGTTATTTCTCCCGTAACGGTTGGTAAATACCACTTACGGCCCGGGGCGACGTAAATTAATATTACCGCATACAAAACAAACTCTTATAGCTATTGATTGGTCTTATACCATACTCATAAGTCATAATTGACCGAGTAGGATATGGTAGGTACATAGTAAGGTCGCCCGGTGCTGACCATTGATATTGACCCGATAATACTGTTACTATTTTCGACTGATTAACGATATCAAGGAGCTTTTAATGATTATACTATAATTGAACGCTGGTGCATACATGCAAAAGAGGGCAAATTTACCCAGTGGGCAAAGCCAGACTTAAATTTCAAGTGGGCCAGAGATGTTTCGCGAGGCCTTTTGATGGCACATGAAGACGGTTTTATTATGGGTAACTGCTTTTTGTCGAGCCTTCGAGGCGCGAGTCTCCATGAATCACGAGACGGTGGTCCACGACGCATACGCCTAATGCCACTACTGAATTTACCATGGGGCCAAGTTTGCTACTGCTGCTAGCCACCCCTTACGTTCCATTTAAAGGATGAGGCCGTAGGCCTGTGCCGGATTAACCCTTTAACCGCCACAGACGGCTACAAAATCGTGACTGTCACGCCAGTGACGGCCCTGACTGTCAACTTTTTTTAAATGAAAACCTATTGAAAAACAGCCCATTTTTATGTTGGCATTATTTTTTTAGCCATCTTTATTTTACCCCTGTGGCGTCAGCGGCAAGGCGTTTTTCTTCGCCCTTGGGCGTCCTAAACGTTAACAACGTCGGTTTAGCACATTTTTGACCATCCAAGGGTCTCTTTATAAAATGCTGGCTAAATTCAGCACTGCATGACCTCTCGCTCGGCCTAGCGCAATTGGCCGCGACTTCGGCAGAGCATGACCACGCATGACCTGTCATCATTATAGCTTTCGAACTACATATACAGGATGGCCCATTTCGATCGGTCAGTATGGGAAAGTCTGAAACTATAAGACATACGAAGATCTGTTCTTAGGAACCATGTCATCGATTTTAGGGACAAGAAAAACAGCATACATAGATTTGAAAAAAAAAATACTTTAACCATGAATCGAACTTGGTCGTTTTGGAAAATAAAACTTAATTGAATTAAAGATATTAATTAAATATCTACAATGGATTTTATTCGTTTTAGATATCGTGTTTCCTAGTAACATTTACTGCTTATGTTATGACCTATACAATCGATATCCAAATAGAAATATTGTAAGTTTTATTTTTCAAAACGACCAGCTTCGATTCCCGGTTAAAATACAAGTATTTTTTTTTCAAATCTATGTATGCATCAGTTTTTCTTGTCCCTAAAATCGATGACCTGGTTCCTAAGAATAGATCTTCGTATCTCTTCTAGTTTCAGACTTTCCCATACTGACCGATCGAAATGGGCCAACCTGTATGCATTCAACGAAAAGGTAGCTGGTAATGTCTGGTACAGGATCTACTTATATCAGAACCACAGTTTGCGTAATGGGAGCATTATGTACCTACTCTCGTGTGCTCTCGTAAAAATCAATGCAAATGTAATTGCTAGTGCCAGATAAAGTGAGCTAATATTGGACACCGAGTGATATATCTCTCAGATAGCGGCACGACTAATTGGTCAGATTTATATCCACGAAACACGTCAGGGCCCTGTATTTGGCTTAGCGATTTTGAGCGACAGCCCCGTGAATTTCCATTTTCTCCTAGAGTGCGACTACGATAACTCTGCAGTGGGGTATATGGCAACACCTGCATTTAAAAGTCACATTTTCATAGAAATTTGACTTTTAAATGGAGGTGTTGCCATACATCCCACTGCAGAGTTATAGTAGTCAGACTATGAATGAAAAATGCTATTCAAAACAGTAAGCTGACGCAGCGAGATGAAGCTGGAAATGACATGAGCAATAGAGTGACACCTGAACTAAGACGAATAAGGGCACAGTGCTGTTCAGAGGCGGCGTCAAATAAAATATTATATGTTTTGTACAATAAAATGTACATAAGAATGGAACGTCTTGCCTTTTTCTTAAAGGTTTGTGATAACACTAAGGCGGCGGCAATTGTCTGCCTTCCGAACCTACCCAAGGAGCACACACGTTGTAAAAGAGCTTACACAGCTCTTATAGGACCTAAACTGGAGGTATAATGGCTGTATAAGCTTTTATACAGCTTGTGTGCTACTTGGGTTGCTACATGTAAGTTAAAATGTACATGTTCATTAATTTAGATAAGTAACAAACTTATTTCTGCTCATGTGTCATTCCTAGTTTTATTTCTTGTTACGCACACCTACTTATAGCTTATCATCAGACATAGAAGATTTGTGGCACGAATAAAATTGTCCTAGGGACTTCCCAACGATATTCATTTGTCGACAAATTGTACTTTCTTATGACAGTTACGACTATGAGACAACGTAAAATATGAATGTGCAACTCGCATGCCTATATACAGTATAAAGTCCGTTTTATCTGTTAAAATTGATGTTAACATCAACTATGAAATATCACTTCGAAATAAGTACTTGAACAGTTATCGATAGATTTAATATCGGAAGGAAGTCCCTAGTTAATTGACGTTTTTGCCACCAAACTGTTACGTCTACTTATCATAAAGGCATTCATATTTCTAGGCAACGATGTTCAATTATTTCGAGCCACACCACCTTTAGAGTAATTTTAATTTTTATATGTCGAGTTGCAAACACTTATTTTTTTGGTCGTGTATTATTTATTTATTTAAATTTAGTTTGCACGATATAGAAATGTACCTCAATAACTTAAAATATTCTCCCTCAGTCGACCGCTAGGCACATTACCGCATTGTCAACCAAACTAGATAAATTCCACGTCGCAATCAATGGGCTAACATCGCAAAGCCAACCTAGAATGAAGTCCAGGCAGGTTGACAGAAAATCAAAGGTCCTGGCATATAGATTAAATAGCATTAATCTATGGTCCTGGCACTAGGCTGAATTTCACGGCACAAGTACCTATCTGCTATCCATAAATCATATTTAATTGGGCGTGCAGTAGCGACATGCGTGTAGTAAGCTATGTACTTACTTGATCACTAGAGCTGGTTTCGTTGCGACACTTGACAGGACTCTAACTAACCACAGACCACTAGGCTCTAAGAGCTAGTCATCTTTTTCACCAAATTCATAAAAAGGAGGTTCCCTAGTCGGTTGTATTTTTTATTGTTTGTTAGCTCCTTCGTTTATGAACCGATTTGAAAAATGTACTTTCAGATTGGTCATTTTTTTTCCAAATGCTGTTGTGGTAATGGAATACATAAGGAATTGCGGGAGCTCCTCAAATACACAGCTAAATACATGTAAGTATATGACTGTATAATATCTCGAGAATTTGTTAGTGTCGTTCATTCAATGTATGAGGTCTGTAATTTTTTTAGAGGCGTGTTTTTAAAAAAAATCGTCGAAAAACTGTAAAAAGAACGGAGTGAAAGTTTCTAGCTTTGTCTTCGGTTTCCACGATTATCACTCATTGTAATAAATGAACTTAAATTGATTAAATCGCATATATTATTTCAGTTTTACGTCCCGACTTCGACTTTTATAAAAAGTGTCCCAGACTCAGGAACAGATACTCGTGCTCAACACACGAATATAAGTATTTGCCCTTACCAGGATTTGTTATGTGTCGTCACAAACCGAAGTACACTTAATCAAACCACCTTCTACTCTATCAGCCACTGGAATCAAACGTACCTACCAATACTCTGAGAAATACCCAACGCACAATTTGCGACTTATTCAAATGAATTGCAATTCAATCCCACACGTGTGCCGGCCGCACGTTTTGTCAACAAAAAGACGTATACGCCTTGGAAACTCCTATACACTTCAGTCTTTTAAGCGGTTACACGACTAGTGACCGTAACTTTCGTAATTTTGTCCAACTTATCTAACAGGGGTAATGGTTTTTAATTCCCGTTCATAGGCTCTGTGACAGTCAGGGGTCAAATTAAACAATGACAGATGTTGCAATTCATTGAATAGTTTTTTGCCAATCCTGATCTGTAAGTATGTACATGACTATGAATTGCAAGTCGTAGCCTATGAGTCTTATTGGCTCTTGTCATAATAACTGGCTTGTTTCACGAAACTACAAGTTACAATTTTACATGTGTAAAACTAGCAACATTTGTTAAATTCAAATACAACAATACCACGGTCTGGTTTGACTAATATTGTACCTACCTATAATACTTAAAATGTAACTTGTAGTTTCGTGAAATGGGCCACAGGAAATGAGTCGGCAACCTGCGGCCCGAGAAACGCTCACTTGCGGCCCGCGAGCCTCCCTGGCTATTTTTTATTTAGTACATTACATACCGAGGCCAGTAAAGTAAGAAATGTCTCAGATCACATGTAATTTAAACGACAAACATGTGTGATCTGAGGCTATCTTATTTACTGGCCAAGGTTTGAATACTATTTTTCTGTTCGACGGAGCCAGAAAGCAGCATCTTCGTTTAGCGCAGCGGCCGGCAAGGTGACGCTTTCCGGCCAGAGGGCAGAAAATCACAAATTATTTTCGTTAGCTAGCTACTATGTGGCCCTTGGCTGCTAAAAGGTTGCCGACCGATGGTTTAATGTAATATATTTATTTATAATGGAAAGATAAAAATAAACAGCAGCGTTGATTATAATTTCATTGACATCATTCCCAGCGGCAACTAAATCGCCGATCATTGCGAATGACACCTCTTGACAGAACTAGACCCGCAAATTTGTCTTCAGTCAATGCCACTGTAACAATGAAAGCTACCGACCGCTTTGCTATCTTTCAATCCCATCGTCGCTAACCTGCGCACGCGTCGAACTTGACAAATGGAGCTTTATCAGCACCCAGTAACTTGACCATTCGGCCAAGCAAAACTAACTTTTACTGCTACCATATAAAGTCTGCGGCAACTACCGTCTTATAGTAACTTTGAAAGGGAGTATGTTTATAAAACAGTCAGTTTACTTGGGACGTTTTCAAAAGGAGGACAGAAATATTTCTTTACTAGACTGACCACGTTAAAAACACGGCTCCGTTATCCTATCAGCGCTCTTAATGCATTGACTTAGAGTCGTTGTCAACTTCTGCAATGACCATGGATGTTAGATGGCCTTGTGTGGCGCCCACGATGTTTGAAAGCTTCAATCGATTATGCATTGCTATTTGGGCAGTTCATAATATGTTTGCGAATAACTACTTAGTGATTAGATTGAATACTTATTTATTTATTTAGGTAAGGTACTTTTAATGGTGGGGTCACAACATACCTATTAAAGATAGTTGACTTTGATTCAAGCAAGACTTACCTAGATGATACTCGCTTTGTTCGCGGAGGTGAAAAAAAGTTAAATACCTACCTCTTTTTTGGGTTGCCGTAGTTGCGTAAAAAGTTTCATATATGTTTTAATCGGGGTCATAATCATAATCGACTTGTTCGACAAATTTCATGGACATCAGTCCTACTAGGTACTAGGTAGGTAAGGTAGGTAGGCTAAGGCTAGGTAGGTAAGGTAAGCTAGGAAGTCAGGTAAGTTAGGTAGGTAGGTTTTTACGTGTTGCGCGAATAAACAAATGCATTATATATGTATATACTCATCATATATATGTATTATTTACCTATATATGTATTTATATTATTTATCGTACAAACAGCAACACACTTAACTGCCCATTAAAGACAGAGCAGAGAGAAAATGATAACGATTGAAAGAGATATATATATTTGTATTATGTCAACTTCAAATCAAATAACGTTTGCGTATGTGTAATGTGCCTTTGAGCTTTGTCATTGTAGTTTGGGCAATTTATTTTTCATACTGTAAATAAAGGTTTTATTTCAACAAGACAGGTGAATTTGTCAAAATTATGATTTAGCTTTCAGACGAACGTTGGGATGAAATAAACTAATTATATTGCTAATGCTTTTATTGCTGCTTCATATTTTTGATATGATGCACCAATATAATGTAATTTATATTTATTATTCATTCATTCTTTTCCACGAATTCAATAATATGGCATTAATGTCAATAATGACGTTGGATCAGCCATAAAAGAAAAATTATTGTTTCAAAACTCTTTTGAATAATAGCCAATTTATACTCATAAACACACGCACACATGCATAACACGACGCCTTCAAGTGTGATTCTCTTTCTTGCAGTATTTCCCATTTTTAACCGACTTCCAAAAGAAGGCCGGTTCTCTATTCGTCTGAATGTTTTTTTTTTTTTTTTTTTTGTATGTTTGTTACGCGATTACTCGAAGACGGCTGGACCGATTTGAAAAATTCTTTTTTTGTTTGAAAGGGTATACTTCCGAAATGGTCCCATTGCAACCAAATCAGGATCTGATGATGGGATCCTGGAGAAACCGAGGGAACTCTTCAAATATTAGAGGCACACATATAGCGATTTCGGTATTTTTCGTAGTTTCTTGTCCATTTCTTACTAGCAATAAGTTTTTAGTGTTAACCGACTTCAAAAAAGGAACAAATGTTTATGTAGGTTTCTTCCCCGATTACTTAAAAACAGCTGGACCGATTTGGAAAATTATTTTTTTGTTTGAAAGGGTATACTTCCGAGGTGATTCCATTGCAACCAAATCAGGATCTGATGATGGGATCTTGGAGAAATCGAGGGAACTCTTCAAATATTAGAGGCACACATATAGCGATTTTGGTATTTTTCTTAGTTTCTCGTGCACTTCTTATTAGATATAAGTTTCCAGTCTTAACCGACTTCAAAACAAAGATCAATTTTTATGTAGGTTTGTTCCCCGATTACTTGAGGCTAGACCGATTTGGAAAAATTTTCTTTTAACTAAATAGACTTTAGTCTATTTGGTTAAAATAGTATTTTTACAGCGCCACTAAAAATTTAAAAATAAAGTAAATTTTTAAAACAAAAAATAAAAACCGACTTCCAAAAACTTAAACTAAAAAGCAGAAAATAATATGTTAATTACCCGAAAGAAATGGATAATCAACGATTCATATATACATATACAGATATTTATAGTTTTTAACCTGTTTTTTTGAAGTTGGTGCCTGCCACGTAATTGAAGTGTATAGTTAACTGTGTTGCTGTTTGTACATATAAATACCTCTATAATCTCTTGTACATGTTTCTCAGTTTGTCTACCATCTCTCGTCTCATCACTCAACTGCTCAAAGGTTAACTGGAAGAGATCCCTTAAAGGGATAAGTTCGCCCTTGAACATATAGGTACCTTTATTTTGTAACCCTGTAATTTGTCTTATTTTGTGTAATAAAGTGTTTACATACATACATACAAACCGACAACAATGAAAAAAAAATATTTATTTACGTTTTATAACTGATTAAATATTTACGAGCCGTCAGGCGAAGGCTGTATAGCCGAGACAGTAATGACCAATAACCACGAGTGTCATACGACGTTTTTCAACACACTTGCGAATAAAAAATAATACTTATCATTTAGAATTTCTGTTTTGTACATATTTATTTAGTGGTTTATCTATCCTCTTCTATCGTCACCTCGTCGTGTGGTGTCGGTGTATTGCGGGCGCGCTCATGGACAGGCACGAGGTGGCGGGCTGGTGGTGGCAGCGCTGCGCGGGGATCATATCCGCACGCCGACCCCACGACGACGTGCTCTCATTGGTCAATTGGCGGTTATTACAGCACTTGTGTGGCAATGAAAAGTAAAAAGCACTTGTGTGTAATAAGCTGCATTCCGCGCATAAGAACCTCCAAATAAGAGCGACTTTATGAGCAAGTGTGTTGAAAAAAATATTTATGCCACACTTGCCCATAAAGTGCCTTTTTCCGCACGCTACGCGCACGGAAAAAGCCGCTTTCTGGCCAAACGTAGACATAAAATGCTGTACACAACACGGGAGGTAATAAAGAAAGCCCTCGATCGCATATTTACGTCCCTCGCCTAGCCGCAAACATCTACGATCTCGGCCTTTCTTTGTATTACCACCCTAGTTGTGTAATATACTAATATAAGTTGAGGTTCAGTGGAACCCTTCCAATTCTATAAACTTACTGCGAGGGCGTACATTGAACTCAGGGCGAAGATAATGAAAGTTCTTATTTTCTTTACATTTCGTTTCAGAGAAATGGGAAACATTTGTCGGAAATTCAAGGCTCGCAAACATCAGTAATGTAAACATGTAATAAAATGACAAATGAAATTATATATTATGTAATGTATGCAAGAAATTGTCAATCGATTTGTGATTAAATGTCACTGTAGTCAGTGCCGGTATTACATTCTCGAGTGAACACCTACTATTTATTGGGCTCAAGGAAGTAAATCCAGCGACCTTTTTAATTAAAATTTATCGAGTTAACCTCTGGGGTGTCCCAATTAGTCACAGTCACAGTGCCCCGGCTAAATACGTATTGTATCGCGTAAAAAGGTATTATTTGTTTTCTCAGACAAATCAACAGTGGCCTTTATCGTTCAGTTTTAATTGAGTTAACCTCTAGGGCTTTCTTATATGACTTTGTAGCTGTGGTGTGGCGTCCAAAGAACATTTCTAGTGGGCCGGCTTTGTACTTGTGAGACACACGCACACATCAACAAGTTTTTTCCTACTACCCGCAGCACGCACACATTGACCAGATCAATCAACGATAAAGAAACCGGCTGACTAGAGGTGTTTCAGTTCTTTGTTAAAGAGGCTACGTCCGGCTATTTATTTTAAGGTCCTTGGTCCCCATAATGATGAGCCCGTTGATGATAATATCCTAGAGTCCTGGAGGCTTCCACACATAGCAGTGTCTATCATGGTGGAAATTTCTGTTGTTTGTTAGAAACCCAATATATGTGTCGGATACAGTCTCCAACAATAATAGCAATAAATATTTTAATCAGCAAATTAAAGGAGATTGACCAATTTTGTATGGGAGTTGGACCAAGTGCTGCCCAGACTAAAAATACAGTGCATTATGCTTCTTAGGCTAACACTAGACTGTATATTAAAGCGCTTTAAGATCTATCCTATAAGATCGCGCTTTAAGATCTATATTTCAGTCTTACAGTGAAAGAAATTATTATGTTCACATTCCCTTATTGTAATCAAGTGCCAAAAACAGAAAATGATGCTAGATATAACTTAAATATATATTTGTATAATTTTTGTACATATAGTAGTAAGTTTACCATAATAGACACAAACAAATATGTTAGTAAAGTATTTTTGACTAAAGGTAAGTTTTACCTTTCTAATTATTATAAAAGACAAATAGCTTTGTCGCTATCATATTTATTCGACATTTCTGCCAAGAATTTGGCAGGTTCTGCTCCTATTGAGCAGTCCAGTAGTTTGAACTTGGAGTTGGTTCCAGTTTTAACCAACAATTTAAATTAAATCTTAAGACAAAGGAGGACTCTGTCTCTGGCAATTTAGTTCTAAATAAATCTATTGAAAAATGCTGCAAACATAAAAATCATATCCACCTGGTTCATCAAAACATTCAGTGCATTAGAGGAAAAGACTTGCAAATTGAACTTTTTTTGAACGATTACAATATAGATATTCTATGTATAACCGAACATTGGTTAGAAAATAATGAACTAATGCCTCAATTTAAGATTCACCAGGTGGGTAGTTCGTTCACCAGACTAAGTTCCATACATGGTGGGTCATTAATCATATTAAATAGACAATTAAAATTTAAGGAACGCAAGGATATTGTATCCTTGTCTGTTGAACGGACCATAGAACTAAGTGCCGTAGAATTAGATCAATTTATTGTTGTTTGTGTCTATAGGCCGCCATTAAGTGATTTCGAACTTTTTGAAAACGTAATGGAATCTGTGCTTCATAAAATAATTGCAACTTCTAGTAAGAAATTACTTATATGCGGCGACTTCAATGTAAATATTTTGGAAAATTCAACATTAAGTGTCAGACTGTTGAATCTTTTCAAATCGTGTAATCTCAAACACATATTTATGGAGCCAACAAGAGTGACTGCTACTAGCGCCACCTGTATTGATAACATTTTCACTGATATTCTTCCTAATACCAAACGTATAATCAGCAATTTGGAATCAGATCATTTAGGTCAATTAATTGTATTTGAGTCATTAAGGAATAATATCTTGAGAAAACAAATTACTTTTGTACCAGTAACTACGGACCGTGTCGAACGAATGAAACATAGTCTAGTTCAGGCGCTACCCTTTTTATCTTCCGACACGACTCCTAGCGACATGTACAATTCATTCTTTCACACCTTTATGGAACATTATAACGCAATATTTACTTCTAAATCGGTCGTGGTTAGTGGTGCACCAGTTTTTAGTGAGTGGGCTACTGTGGACTTACATAAACGTAGACAGGAATTGTATGCCTTGTATGAAGAACGGCGGTTCAATACGAGTGATGAATTTAAAGAGCATGTGAAACAATATTCGAAGAAATTTAAGATAGATTGTCATTTAGCTAAGCGTAATTACTTAAGCCAGAAAATAAGAAATAGTTCTGATATTATTAAAACAACCTGGAAAGTAATTAATGTGGAGACTGGTCGATCGAAGCACTCAGTAAACGATCTTAAACTAAAAATTGATGGCAAAATTGTAGATTCCAATTTAGAAGTAGCAACAGAATTTGAAAAGTTTTTTACCGAGATACCAGTATCCACAACTAAGCATTTAAATTCATCACCTTCGGCTGCCGTTACACTGTTAAAAGATAACGCCCCAGAATGTAGTAAAGACTTTCATTTTGAACATGTTAGTACTTCAGATGTAGTAAAGGCGTTTAAATCAATTAATGTCAAAAAAACTAGTGACCTTTGGGGAGTCTCTGTCCATGCTGTTAAATCCCTAATAGAAATCATAGCGCCTGACTTGGTAGTCGTGTTTAATAACTGTGTTGATTGCGGTGAGTTTCCTGATCTAATGAAATATAGTAAAATAACACCTTTATTCAAAACAGGTAGCACTACTGACCCCACTAACTTTAGACCAATATCTGTGCTACCAACTTTTAGTAAAATTTTTGAGAAATTAGTTTTGTCCCAATTAATGAAACATTTTAATACAAATAACTTAATGCATAATAAGCAATTTGGTTTTACTCGGGGTCGCTCGACAACCGACGCTGGTGTCGAGCTAATTAAACATATTTTCGATGCCTTGGAGGAGTCATGTGATGCTTTAGGTATTTTCTGTGATTTATCCAAGGCATTTGACTGCGTATGTCATGAAACATTGATCGGGAAGCTGCACTACTATGGAGTCAGAGAATCGGCACTGAATTTATTTAAGTCATACTTACAAGGTAGAATTCAAAGGGTTGACGTGAATGGACAGCACTCACCGGGGTCATTGGTCTCGATGGGTGTACCGCAGGGATCAATATTGGGACCATTCCTGTTCCTTATTTACATAAATGACTTGCCATACCTCGTTAAGACCCACCATGATATAGTATTGTTTGCAGACGACACCTCACTTATCTTCAAAGTCAAGCGACAGCAGCAAGCTTACAATGATGTAAACAATGCTATATCTAAAGTAGTGAATTGGTTCAATGTTAACAATTTACTGTTAAATGAAAGAAAGACTAAATGTATAAACTTTGTCACGCGTAACGTAAATCGCGAGCAAGCAAGTGTCATTGTGAAGGATGAGGAATTGGAACTAGTTGATAGTACAGTCTTTCTTGGTATAACATTGGATTCTAAACTCCAGTGGGGTCCCCATATTGGTAATCTCTCGAATAGACTAAGTTCTGCAGCGTTTGCAGTCAACAAGATCCGACAATTAACAGACATAAAAACAGCTCGATTAGTATATTTTAGTTACTTCCACAGTATTATGTCGTATGGTATTCTGCTGTGGGGCAGTGCTAGTGCTTCAGAGCTTAATACTATATTTGTTCTGCAGAAGAGGGCTATTCGAGCGATATATAAGATGAATTATCGAGACTCACTTAGAGATAAGTTTAAGGAAATTAATGTAATGACATTGCATTGTCAATACATCTATGAGAATATTATGTATGTACATAAAAATATCATGAATTTTAAGAAGAACTGTGACATACATAATATTAATACTAGGAATAAACATAAGCTCGCAGTGCCCACCACTCGGCTCCATAAAATAAAAACATCATTCATGGGTAATTGTGTAAGGTTTTATAATAAGCTGCCAAGGAATATAACTGAATTATCTATTAACAAATTTAAGAATTGTGTAAAGCGTAAACTCATGTCTAAGGCTTATTACAGCACACAAGACTACATGAATGATGAAACACCGTGGGATTAACTGCGACTGGAAATAGATATATTTTAAAAACAATGTTTGATTAGTTGTCTTTTTCTGTTTTTGTACTTGCCAATTGTTTTGACACTTAGAGACCATTTACATCTCTAAGAAAAAATGGACTTAATTTAGTAAATAAGTATTTTCAATTTGTATTTTGACGTTTGGAGATCCTTTACACCTCCAAAACATAATATTTTGACAACGGAGACTCTTTACATCTCCATTAATTCTAGTATCAATTTATTTTCTATTTTTTTATTTGTATTGTTTGGACGCATAGAGAGACCCTTTACATCTCTATAAATGTAGTTTTTAAGGTAATGTAATATATTAAATTATTAAAAGAGAAACTGGTGAGTTTCTTCCGGCGCTTCTTCTCACCAGAAGGTCATTACCCGAAGCGCCAAAAAGAAAAGAAGACAAAGAATTTAAGACATGTAAAAGAGCCCTTGAGGGCCCTATACTTACAGAAATAAATTATTTTATTTTATTTTATTTTTTTATTTATTTTATCCCAGGAGTCATGAAAAAAAAACTTTTTGATGGGCACTAAAAATTAATTATTTCTTACATTAAAAGTAACAGATTTTACGCAGCGCGTACGGAAAAAGCCGCTTTATGGCCAAGTGTAGACATAAAATGATGTACACAACACGGGAGGTAATAAAGAAAGCCCTCGATCGTATATTTACGTCCCTCGCTTGCAGCTCGGGCCGCAAACATCTGCGATCTCAGCCGTTCTTTGTGTTACCATCCTAATTGTGTAATGTACTATTGATAATCGCTCCCAAACAAAAAACTGGAAGTGCAAAGTAAAACCGAAAGCGCTCGCTCGCTAGAAAACCTTAAAAACAAAAATTCATGTATTTTTTTTCTCCTGGACCGATTTTGAAAATATATTTATTTTCTAATAGAAAGTAACGCAAGGAACTCATTAGAGGTATTTTCGTCTCTGGGCAGCATTTTGGTCCAAACCTTGTCAATCTCCTTTTGTTATTATCTACTCTACAGCCTCTACCATCAAATAAAAATCGCTAACACTTTAATAAATAGAACGATTAGTAAACTAAACAATTAAACCCAAATTTAGTACATGATCATCAATGTAGCCAAAATGGTGTAGTTACACGTAGATCCTGCGGGTCGTAAATGACACTAGCCCTTGCCTTCGGCTCGGGCGTCAAATACCTACCTGCGATCTGAGACAGTATTTGTTTTACCGCCCTAGGTAAGTAATATACTATATTATTTTCGGTATTTTTCGTTAGTCATCGGTTGTAATTTTAAAATAAATTGCTGTTAAAGTTTTGCTTCATTCATTAATTTTGGCAGACCATATTTTTTATGTGACAGCACAGATTCTATCTTTATTTGGTGATCCGTCAAACATAGGTACGTAGCCGAAAATAACATAATGATTAAACGGGACATGTGAAAATATCAGGCACCGTGCCTTGCCTTGCCTGCAGTAATTAGATTAATGCCAGTTTATACGTGCGCCTTTTAATTACATATATGTTATTAACTGTACGAGGGTCAAACTGAAAGTTCTTAGAAAATCAAAAACTGAACAAACTATCAAGTTATTAGTTTTATTACATACTAGCGACCGGCCCCGGCTTCGCACGGGTGCAATGCTGATACTAAATGCATGTATTATACATATAACCTTTCTCTTGAATCACTCTATCTATTAAAAAAAACCGCATCAAAATCCGTTGCGTAGTTTTAAAGATTTAAGCATACATAGGGATATAGGGAATAGGGACAGAGAAAGCGACTTTGTTTTATACTATGTAGTGATAGTGATAGTGATTTTCAAGATAGTCTCCGTGCACATCAATACATCGCTGCATCCGATGGACCCACTGAGAAAAGCACTTTGCCCACTCGTCCTTAGGGGTCTTTTCTATGGACTTTTTGTTGAGCTTCGGTCAAATTATGAGGTATCCACCGAGTAAAAATCTTCCTAAGCGCTAAATGTTCATGAAGGATTTTGTGGACTTGACTCGTACCGATGCGTAAGCTTGTGCGAATCTGCCGATAGGTCACTCTTTTGTCAGTCTCTATCATACGCCGCACAACACTGATGTTATCTTCAGTCGTCGCCGTAGAAGGCCGTCCCTCACGCAGATCATCGGTGAGATTAGTGCGACCACGTTTAGATTCCTTAAACCAGTTGTAAACAGTGGCACAAGATGGGGCTTCATCGTGAAAGGCCAATTGAAGTCTATCATGACTTTCTTGTTGACTTAAATGACATCGCAAGTCGTAAAAAATCATTGCACGGAAATTTTCTCGCGTTAAATTCATCCTGACGTAACATAGACAATTTTCAATATGCCGCCAAATCGCGAAACAAAACAAATGACAGATGAATGGAATACATACACAATTATATTAACAAAGAGTTCCATTTTCAAATTTAAAACTTATTATATATTTTAAAAGTGGCCAGTTCTAAAAACTTTCAGTGTCGCCCTCGTACCTGATTTCAGGTATACTTACCTATCAATCCAAAAAGGGCAGTCCGAAATAAACAAAATAAGCCAGTTTAACATTTCAGATTTCAGGCCAAATACGTATTTTATCATGGAAACATTTATTTTCGCAGATAAGTGAGATAGCCTTCATCCAGTTTAAATCGGTTAACCTCTAGTAGGGCTGCCCCACTTAGTCATACAATGTAATAGTAGTCCGGGCTGAGTGCTGGTGGCGCCGACCGAATTCTGCTTAAGGATTTCTTCTCAAGGTCCCACCCACATCCGGCAAGTACTGTCGGCGTCAAAAGTTTACTATACAAATTCGAGAGGTTTCCAAATAGAACGGTAGTGGAAAATAGAGTTAAAATTGAGGGTAGGGTAAAAACAGTGGGTATTGTTGCTGAGAAAGCTGCGCATAAACACCACAAGGTAAACGTCCCAGTGTTTGACTTGCCTAATAGTTGACACCTCTATTGGAACTGTGTCAAACACTCGGACCTAACACAAACATGACCAATATTGACCATTATACGTTCCGAGTAAAATTAAAACTTGTTTTTAATTAATGCATTTTTAGACTCACCAAATACGCTTTACTGATAGGATAGGGAGTCTTTCCGAAAGCGTCATTATTTCGAATTTGAGTATTCCGAAGCCCATGTTGTACTCAAACATTATTTTTAAATCCTGAAATAATCTAAAACTTGTGCTAAAACATTCCTACCTACCCTACACCTCTATTCTAACCTACAATCTTGGAAAAAAACATTTTATTAAACCTATTTTCTGGGCATTTCGCCTGGTGATTTCAGTGCCATTGACTTTGGTGGTATCATTAATATCGAAGTCCTGGGAGATTAGAAAGATATTTTAAGACATCTACTAGAAAGACGTCGAGGTTGTCAAATACTACTCGAAAAAATCGTTCCTTTACTTTCTCAACCACGTATCTAATCGAGTAGTTTCATAGGAAAGTCTCACTTTTCTACTCGTAACACAGGTGCTCTTTCTATCAAACTATTCGATTAGATAGGTACCTACGTGGTTGAGAACGTAAAGGAACGAAATTACCTTCTATAATACAGTTTTCGGCAAGATTATTGATATGTGAGAAGCTCTCAAAATGATGAAGTCTCGGAAAAATTATAAAAAAATAACATTGGAATTATTTGGTGTTCCAGTAGCATTTATGCTCACTTAATTACGAGTTGGTGAGCACGTCAGTACCCACACGCCGTGGGAACGCTCAGAAGATATAGGTATTGTGTGTATTGTATCGGATACACGTAATACGTTACGTGTAACATGGTAATGAACCCATTGAGACGTGAGAGCCGGCAACGCTTCTACCGTTTATTTCATTATGACTTTTAATTATATAGGTCATAGTTATTTGAAAAATTCCACTAGGACCTGTCAGGAGACCTACGAGTATGATCTCTATATACCTTGAATTTTAACACAAATATGTTATACGATTTATCGCAAGTTGTCGTAATTAATATTTATGTCGTTATTAATGAGTATATTAGAGTCAGAATACATATATTACTCACCCTATCCTTCCCGATGAATAGAATGAGCTCTAAAAATCTACAACGTAGACGTATGCTATGTACATAGGTAAACTTATGTACTAAAATTTTTAGATGACGTTCCTGCAACTTCCTTTGCCTCCGATTTTCATACAAACTTGAGAAATATTTTTTTTGGGCACCTCTACGTCCTCCTAAGAACATGTTGTGTTAAATTGCGTCTTGCTCTTTGCAATTGGTTTAGGTTGTCTGCCAGTACCTCAGTGGTCGAACTGTTTTATAATGTATAGAAGATAAAATATTACCTAGTCGAGTATTGTTCAATGTTTAATTTGTACAAACAGCAACACACTTAACTGCCCATTAAGGCCCGGTAGGACCTGACTCCCATTTCACATACAACTTGGGGTCGGGCGGAATGCAGATTATTGCAGATTATCTTCGATTTCTAACATAAAAGTATACGTTATCAACCCAAACATGAGAGGATGCCCTGCATGACTGTGAAATCATGATTGTCAGGTATTAATTTTGTCAGAAAAGGTAACTGGTAATGAACAAAATGAAAAAAATTAAAAAAATACTTTATTTTATAGTGTTTTCGCGCTACTTTTCTATCGAGCGAAGTGTTCGCTATCGTGTTCTAAGTGAGAGGAAGCCCTAGATACAGTTCTGAATATTATTATATATGTTTTACAGTGACCTACGAGTCTAACAAGTGCTCTAAAAATGATTTGGAAACTAGGCTTCCGCGCCCGATTCTCGTCTTACCTTGCCTTAAAGACAGAGCAGAGAGAAAATGATAACGATTGAAAGAGATATATATATATTTGTATTATGTCAACTTCAAATCAAATAACGTTTGCGTATGTGTAATGTGCCTTTGAGCTTTGTCATTGTAGTTGTTTGGGCAAAGTTTTTTTTTTCCATACTGTAAATAAAGGTTTTATTTCAACAAGACAGGTGAATTTGTCAAAATTATGATTTAGCTTTCAGACGAACGTTGGGATGAAATAAACTAATTATATTGCTAATGCTTTTATTGGTGTTTCATATTTTTGATATGATGCACCAATATAATGTAATTTATATTTATTATTCATTCATTATTTTCCACGAATTCAATAATATGGCATTAATGTCAATAATGACGTTGGATCAGCCATAAAAGAAAAATTATTGTTTCAAAACTCTTTTGAATAATAGCCAATTTATACTCATAAACACACGCACACATGCATAACACGACGCCTTCAAGTGTGATTCTCTTTCTTGCAGTATTTCCCATTTTTGAAGTGTGTAGTTAACTGTGTTGCTGTTTGTATCTACATAAAATGCAATATTCAGAATATGAGTGCACATCTCATAAAAATGTAACGATTTCTACAAAGTCTGTATATACCATCAATTTCACCTTCAATGCCTACTGAGTTACTTTCGCTTGCAGACAAGCTCGTAACTTTTACGAAGCCATTTCCAGTTTCCACATAAAGGGACAACAATTAAAGTTGAATCCATAAAAAAAAAAAACATAAAACGGAGCAGGTCATTTAATTATGTATCTTTTTGCAATACAATATCACAAATGATATAAGAATTTTGATCTCGTTGAATCATGATTTGTGACAATAAAAATGTAATCTGTAATCAGAATTTCAAAATGAAATTTATGTAAATGTCAACATTTCATGCCATGTTTGAGAAAATTATGTTTGTATTACACTTCGTACTTTGTTCAGTTTTAAATTAAAATAACTAAATATTTTTACTAAAAAAAACCCGACCGCGGTGCACTTTAAAAGTGCATAAAATCCGCCATTTTGTTTATTTTCACGAACTTCATACCCAGTGACACTCGCGCCATCAAGACGAATCCAATGATGTATCATTTATCAAAATCGGTTATGCCGTTGAGTAGTTACGAGCGGACACAGGAATGGACATACATACATACATACAGGTCAAACACATTACCCTCCTTTGGGCTTCGCCGCAGTCGGGTAATAATAACAAATATTTTAAAATAATAACTAATAACCAATTTTTTTTTTTAATTTGCTTGGTATGTATATCTGGCTATTATGGCTGAAAAACTCAAACTATCGCCATTAAAAAGAAAAACAAACGTTTCTTAAATCTGGTAACGGCTGCAGATTCCTATAGCGGCCAATTACTTTTAAGCTAATGTGTACCTATATTCCGCCTCTTTGGAAAAATATACTTAGGTACAAGAAAAACTAAAAGTAAATTTATTAATATGAGTCTTATAGGAAAGTTTTGCTGTATTTTCCGTGCGTACTTTGATGGAAAAAATGCATGATTCTGATTTAATATGCTCCCGAATCAAACTAGACTATAGCTATAGTACATTACACAACTAGGGTGGTAATATAAAGAAAGGCCGAGATCGCAGATGTTTGCGGCCCGAGCTGCAAGCGAGGGACGTAAATATGCGATCAAGGGCTTTCTTTATTACCTCCCGTGTTGTGTACATCATTTTTTTCATCACACTTGCTCGAAAATGGTGTTGTTACACGTAGGTTTTGGGGGCCGCAAATGACCTATTACGCCCTAGGGCGTAATGGTTTTCTTTTTAAATTTGAAACGCTGGTTCTGTTTTACTCTTATTTGTCATGTTCAAAAGAAACGCCAACTCACTTTTTTAACTTTTATTACTGAAATATTTATTTAAAGAGAACTGTTATTGCAAATACATGTAAACACATATTTCTATTTAAATGTTTAAATAGTGTATTTCAGTATTTTGCAAATATAAAATCGACCATTTTAAGTATTTACCGCTATGGTTTCCGAACGTGACTTGACATTCGCATTGTCTATGGATATAATGTCACTGATGTCACTGTCAGTTTTACAATTTTATTTAGGTTAAGTAAGGTTATTTTAATCAGATTTCCTCACAAGTGTGATGAAAAACATTGTGTGTGCCACGGGCGGTAAAGGAATTACAAAATCGTGTTAGTAAAGCTCGTAATTCCTTACTTACCGCCCTTAATACACAATGTACTAAGTCTACACTTGGCCAGAAAGCGACTTTTTCCGTACGCGCAGCGTGCGGAAAAAGTCACTTTGTGGCCAGGTGTGGCATAACATTTTATTAATTGAGTTATGTTATAATTTTGTAATTCAGTAATACACATAATAACTCGGTGTTTGGTCTTCTCGGAGATAAATCCTTTGGAAATATGTGGTTTAATCATTGCGTAACGTTTTAGTTGAAACCGCACTAAGGAACGAATAGATAAGTAAGTAGGTAGGTACATTTTTTTGACCCGGAGAAATGCATGAAACTGCATACCACTACGTAACCTAAGGCCGTCGGGGGTGACAGCCAGATGTTACGCATTGGTTATGGGGCTCTCCGCTCCAGAAGGGATTGGCCTACCCAACAAAACTCTGGGATGCTGCCTCGCGTGTGACTTAATGGTGATGCCATGGGATCGAGCCAACACTTCGACCACGACATCTCCGGCACCTTCGCCCTAGGGCGAACCCTCTGCGAAAAAGGTACACTGTAGCATAACCAGTGTGCCTTCCCTCACCAGCTCCCCTCCGGCCAACGGCCGTCCCCCAAGTAGGTAGCAGTGGTGTGGCTAATATATTCTGAGTAAAGCCGGAGCAGATTTGAATTACTTTTTCTTCAGGAATAGTAGATACTCCTATCATATGCTTTAAAATAGGCAAGCCGGTGGGAACCGTGTTCTATGGGCGCCACGCCACTGGTTGGTAGGTACCTATTTATTCCTTTACACAACATTTTATGTGAAAAAATGGCACCGCCTGGTGTTACCTTGGAACCTCAAAGACTCTTTATTGCAACCTTATTGCAACGGATACATGTAGATTGGCCGACACTAAGGGAATCCGGGATGCGGTACAAGTTACAGAAGATACTCGCTAGACCGTAATTCGTTCATGATTGATTAGCCAGACAGAAGTACTAGAGATCTTGATAGAGACAAAAAGCGTTCAAGCATCCTTTATGGAAATATTTGTAGGAGATCTATGTTCAGCAGTGTACTATTGTCTATGAAAATTATTCTGCAAAATTATCTGTTAAAAAAGTATTTATATATCTGGGCATTTTTATTTTTTAGTGTACCTCGTAGAAAACAAAGACCGTATTTTAAAAATGGTTTTCTTAGTGAATTTATGTATCCAAAATAAAAAGGATACTCTGAATTTATCGAAATTCTATTTTTTTTTCGTACGAACAAGTACAGTTTTTTAGTTATAGACAAGTTAACCTGACATTGTAGTAAATCCCTATCAGGTTTGTGACGACTTAAATAACGCTATGCTGTCTGAACTATTTAAGTATACAACAATAATTTACATTTATACCATAAAGTATATTTAAATATTTACAGAAAAAAATATAATTTATTACAGGAACTCATAAATATTGCTAAAGGGATGTTTGAACTTCAATTTGGTGACGGGAGGTGCCATGATACTCTTCATTTTGTTTATTTACAGGAACTCTGTAGTAAAATCTTTATTTATAATAATTACATTGATTGCTATTTTCATGTAGTCAAACCCTATTATGATCAATAAATTTGATTGAAAGCGTCAGAAAAACAATATAGATATAAAATTAGGCAACTGAGTAAGAGGGACAGTCACAGAATTGACATGCACAAAAGTTTAAATCCGGGGTTACATAGTGCATACAAATAATATAAAAAAGGAAATTAATATTCATGTTTTAAATTATATGTATATCATTCTGTTGATTTACCAAGACTACAATCAGTCTTACCTTACGAGCACGTCTAAATATGATATGCATAAAGATAATTTTAGCCATGAAAATTCAAATCTATGAAAATACGGTTAAAAAGTGATTTTTGATAGAAAAAAGTAACCCTTGTTCGAACACTAGGAATAGCCCAAAATTTTACATACTACTTTAAGTAATACTGTAACAAATGATAAACAGTTTCTATAGAAAAGTTCTGAAAACGAATTCAGCTCGGGTATCTTTATGCTGTCACACCGCTGACTTTGGCAGTCAGCCTATACGTGACGAGGCAAAATGTCACGAAACTGACGTCACGTTTCCTGCTAAATTGTATTTGAAATTTAATCATACATTCAGTTTTCAGTATGTCACTATAGTTTTTATGCAAAACACTATAAAATTAGTTATTTTGATTCCAGAATATTTGAAAGTTACAAAATAGCTACAGTTTACTATAGAAACGTGGTCACAAACGTGACTGATAAAATGTGAACGATCTCCAGTTCATTGTAACAATCTTATATAACATCGCAATTTCAAACACTGGACTTTTCAAACGAATGGCTGACTGATTACACGATATTAATTTTGCCATTCCCACAAATGTTATATCATCATCATCATCATCAGCCTGCGGCAGTCCACTGCTGGACGTAGGCCTCTCCCAAGACGCGCCACTTTGCTCGATCATCAGCTATACTCATCCAGTTGCTGCCAGCCGCCCTGCGCAGATCGTCGCTCCATCTAGCCGGGGGGCGTCCCACACTGCGTTTACCTGTACGCGGTCTCCACTGCAGTACTCTCTTGCTCCAGCGATTGTCAGTTCTGCGGCAGATGTGGCCAGCCCACTGCCACTTCAGCTTGCTTGCTCGAGTAACTATGTCGGTAACTTTGGTTCTCTGACGGATTACTTCGTTACGGATTTTATCCCTCAGAGAGACTCCAAGCATAGCCCTCTCCATAGCTCGCTGAGCAACTTTTAGCTTGTGGACCAGCCCCACCGTCAGTGTCCACGTTTCGGCACCATAGGTCATTGTAGGTAAGACGCACTGGTTAAAGACTTTTGTTTTTAGACTTTGTGGTATCGGCGACGAAAATACATGGCGTAGTTTCCGGAATGCTACCCAGCCCAACTGAATCCTCCTATCGGTTTCCTTCACGAAATTGTTTCTACCCAGCTGTAGGGTCTGACCTAGGTAGACATATGTTTCGACATTTTCGAGAAGTATTCCATCGACGGTGATCGGTCCGGGTACGATGTGCGTGTTGAACATGACTTTCGTCTTATCCAAATTCATGCCCAGACCAATCCGTCGGGAGGATTCATTTAGGCTACTCAGCATTACCTGAAGCTCCTGCAGCGATTTCGCCATAACGACTATATCGTCCGCGAATCGTAGGTGTGAGATGTATTCACCGTTCACGTTAATGCCTCGTCCTGCCCAGTCAAGTGTCTTGAAAACGTCCTCCAGTGCATTGGTGAACAGTTTCGGGGATATGACGTCCCCCTGCCTCACGCCTCTATGAAGCTGGATTGGCTTTGTTTGACTGTCTTGTATTTGGACGGACATTGTGGCGGCGTTGTAAAGACATCTCAACACCTCGATATAACGCGTATCGACTTGGCATCTCTGCAGAGACTCCATAACAGCCCAGGTTTC
Organism: Eudemis profundana; assembly: GCA_947034925.1. NCBI lineage: Eukaryota > Metazoa > Arthropoda > Insecta > Lepidoptera > Tortricidae > Eudemis > Eudemis profundana. The sequence continues at coordinate 16,967,535 of OX344805.1, read as the reverse complement.
AATAGAGTCGAATGCCTTCTCGTAGTCCACAAACGCCAGACACAGGGGCTGATTATACTCTTCAGTCTTCTGTATAATTTGCCTAACTGTGTGGATGTGGTCTACGGTACTGAAACCTCCCCGAAACCCGGCCTGCTCTGAAGGCTGGAACTCGTCAAGTCTTCGTGCAAGCCTATTCGTAATGACCCTCGAAAACAACTTGTAGACGTGACTCAGCAGCGAAATGGGCCTATAGTTCTTCAGGAGGGTCTTATCGCCCTTCTTGAAGAACAGCACAACAATGCTCCTGTGCCACGCCTCAGGGGTTCTCCCGGATGATATTACTGAGTTGAAAATTCGCTGAAGCTCCATCAGGACAGGTCGTCCACCTGCCTTCAGGAGCTCCGTCGTAATTCCATCTTCACCCGGGGCTTTCCCATTTTTGAGTTGTTTGAGGGCCAGTTCGATTTCTTCCGGACTTATGTCTGGCAGCTCATCGGTGTAGTGGCGGGTTAGTGGTGCTCTGGGGTCACTGTGTGTGGATGTGGATGCAGGTTGTGGGGCATGTGTGGCGTACAGTTTACCGTAGAATCTCTCGGTCTCACTAAGAATTTCGGACTTTGATGTGACGATGTTACCTTCATATGTTTTTATTTTTGTTAGGTGACTCCTTCCCAGCTGCTGCGAGAATACTTTTGAACCTTTATTGCGTTCGATTGCTTCTTTTATGAGAAGCGTGTTCGCACCTCTAAGGTCCTTCCTTATTGATTTTCGCACCAACTTAGAAAGTGCCACCTGCTCCACGGCGTTAGTTGTGTCACGTCTTTGTGTCATTAAGCACTTTGTCTCTTCTGAGAACCGAGACTTCCGGCCCTTACGTTGCCTCTCACAGAACCTGCGACCCTCTTCTCTTATGATGTTCACCGTGCCGGTAAGGTCCTCATCAACATCCTCTGTGGGTTTCAAGGCATCGAAACGGTTTTTAAGCTTCAGCTGAAAGCGTTCGGAGCCAACCATGGATTGGACCAACGTTGGTCGGAGCGTAGACTTCACCAGACGGGATCTTTCTAGGTGAAAGTCGATATTCAGTGTGCCTCGAATGAGTCGGTGATCACTACCCGTATTAAACCTGTTTATCACTGAGACATCTCTGAATATATGCCTTTTATCCGTCATGATGAAGTCAATCTCATTTTTTGTGACCTTATCGGGGCTAATCCAAGTCCACTTCCTCTGAGGCTTCTTTTTGAAAAACGAATTCATCACACAGAGCCCCTCTCTCTCCAGGAAGTTTACAAGCATCTGTCCCCTATTGTTTCTATCACCATACCCATGAGGTCCTATAACCGTGTCGATGTCTGTGTGTTTACCCACCTTAGCGTTAAAGTCCCCCATAACAACATTGAAGTGAGCCTTAGTGGTGTTGTGCAAGGCTTTGGCTATGTCCTCGTATAAGATTTCTACTTCATCATCCGAGTGTGTAGAAGTCGGTGCGTATACCTGTATGACCTTTAAAGAATACCTTTTAGTCAGTTTTACGACAAGATACGCTACCCGACTCGACACACTGGAGATCTCTTCAATATTGTTCTTCAGGACCCTATTAACGAGGAACCCTACTCCGCCTTGGGAGAGATGGTCGCCCTCTCGATAGTAGAATAGGTGACCAGATTGCAGCGTCAGTGTGTCCTCGCCCTCTCTACGAACTTCACTTAACCCAACAATATGCCACCGTATACGCTCCAATTCTACTTGTTATATGAATTGGTAGAATAGGCTAGATGACTAAAAAAAACTGTTTAGTCCGTCTGTTACATTATGAAAAAATATTGTACACGTATTTTTTGTTTTGTTTGACAAACAAAAACTGACGAGGATAGAGTGCTTAGAAGTTTCGAGTGACGTCACTCTTGAGTACAAATTGTACTCAAGAGTGACGTCACAAGCCCCCACTCCAGAAGTTTGATGATCTATAACTTTGTCGATTTTTAATATTTTGATAAACCAAAAAATACGTGTCCCATATTTTTCCATAATCTAACTGACGGACTAAATAGAATTACATATTTTTAACCCAGTCATCATCCCTATTTTAGATGCGATTTCGATCGTCACAGCTTTGACATGTCAGGTGGCATCACTTTCAGGCAGTATGATTTAAATTAGTTTTAATCCGAAAATGATAAGATTTAATATACACGATTCGTTTATATGACCCGCAAAAGAGTCTAGTTTATGGGAATCTATTAAAATACAAGACGTTTCTTAGTAAACATTTTTATAATTCCACTTTTTATATGTCGATATGGCCGAGGGACACTTAAAAATCTGCTACATTTGCCACTTTAAAAATTGATAAAAATTACATTATGCATTTTTCACATAGGTACGAGTATTTATTAAAATCATTAGATTAATAACCAGGCTAGGTGTCTGAATCGTTGAAATAAGGGAAAATTGATCCTTATTGTAGTGTGTAATAAATATTTGAACTCGAGGGACACCAAAAAAAGGGGGGTACAACAAAAATAAAAAAAGGCCATCTAATGGAGGTACATAGGTGCTGGCTTGGTGGCAACATACAATCTAGTACCTAGCCCTTATTTCGTAACATGCAAAACCGCTGTACTTAGCAAATTAATTAGTGAACCCAGCGGGATTTCCATTCAAACTAATTCACTTTTAATTGGCAGGGGATGAAGTTCCAAAAACCCTTTCCCAGTGCTTTCGGGTAAGTAGCTATAAAATGTAAAACAAAGAGTTTGAAAGCACACTTTTATTTAATTTTTGAAAATGACACGTTTAAGTGTTTGAACATAACTGAAATGAAATGAATGATCAATATTCGAAAATGTGAACAATATCTAAAATGTTACAGGTAAAGCAACCAATGCAATATATGGGATGTGCAATTTTAACCAAGCCTTAGGATGCCCTGACGTCTGGTCCCGGTGTTCTCCAACTCGTTTCCCCCATGTGGTCCCATAGGTCTGAAAGCGTACAAACATAATAAAAAATAAAATAATAGTACATTACACAACTAGGGTGGTAATACAAAGAAAGGTCGAGACCGCAGAAGTTTGCGGCCCGAGCTGCAAGCGAGGGACGTAAATATGCGATCGAGGGCTTTCTTTATTACCTCCCGTGTTGTGTACTTACATCATTTTATGTCTATACTTGGCCAGAAAGCGGCTTTTTCCGTACGCGCAGCGTGCGGAAATAGTACATTACATACCGAGGCCAGTAAAGTAAGAAATGGCTCAGATCTCATGTAATTGTTAAACAAACATGTGATCTGAGGCTTTCTTATTTACTGGCCAAGGTTTGTATACTATTTTTCTGTTTGACGGAGCCAGAAAGCGGCATCTTCGTTTAGCGCAGCGGCCGGCAAGGTGACGCTTTCCGGCCGGAGGGCAGAAAAAGTCACTTTATGGCCAGGTGTGGCATAAAAATTATTATGACCAACTTTAAACAAATCGATGCAATGAAGAAACTATAGAATAATATCGATGTGCCTATAATATTTGAAAAGTTCCCTTGATTTTTCAAAGATCTCATCCGATCCTGTTTTGGTGGCAATAGCATCTGGGAATTATTTACCCTTTTGAATATCATGTTGAAGCTTACAGAATTTTTAAATTTGAATGGAACATGGTCACAGAATAAGTAATAGTACCTATAGAAGTTTCTCTTTCTAATAAAATGAACGTTTGGGTCCTACCACCGGACGGAACGCATCAGATCTGACCGTCTCTCTATATCGCATAACGCGTGCTCTTTCTGGTCGTTGGCTAAGGGCCTCCGCAGGGGAACAATTTGGTTCTAGTAGTTCCACAGCGATATCGTGGAGAGAGCGACGGTACTCGACTTATCGCCGAACAAATTCGACGCCGCCGCGCCTCGACTTATACAAATATAGACCTCACTCGCCGCCCTCGCTCAATAAATAATTTTTATGCCACACCGTACCATAAAGTGGCTATTACCGTACGCTACGCTTTTTGGGTCATTATTCAAATCTAAATAATAAGATCACATCAAACCCTCGCACTTATTTTGGATGGATGGAGGCCCATCGACTTCGGACGACCTTAATCAGGTCGTCGGACCATCTTGTGGGGGCTGACCCACGCTGCGTCTTCCGGGTAGTGGTCTCCATTAGAGAACCTTTACGTACCATCAATTGGTGCGAAGGGGTGCGACCGTTCGTCGAGAAAGTTTTCAGAGACCTATATTCAGCAGTGGACCAGACTGAAGTAACGATGATGATGATGAGCAAATTACTTAAAAAAATACTACTATGATCCATGAATGCATTTGATTCGTTTTTAAGAAATTCGAAATGTAATTCGTATTATGAACATGAGTAATATAACGTTTTCATGAAAGTAATTACAAATTACAAACCCGTTATATTCCTCTGCGGTAAAGTCGTCGAGGTGCCCCGCGTCGTTCAAGTCGTAGATCGGGCGGTGCACATACCTACCGGCCTGAACCGCACAGAACGCCGCCACGAACAGGATAATAATACTTATTACTTTCATCGTGAAGATTCGATAGCAATACGCGAAAGCAGTGGCTTTTATACCAATACCCAACCTAACCGAACCTAATCAAACCCAACCTACTAATATAATAATCAATAATTATGAAAGTTTTGTAACGTTGTTTTAGATATTTTTCAAACTTGCTCATAAAGTCGCTCTTATTTGGTGGTTCGCGCGGAACGCAGCTTATTACACACAAGTGCTTTTTACTTTTCATTGCCACACAAGTGCTGTAATAATCGCCGATTGACCAATGAGATGAGAGCACGTCGTTGTGCGTGGGGCTCGGCGTGCGGATATGATTCCCGCGCAGCGCCGCCACCCGTCCGCCACCTCGTGCGTCCGCCACTTCGCCCACTCGTATCATAATGTACTATTATGCCACACCTGGCCATAAAGTGGCGTACGCTACGCGTACGGTAAAAGTCGCTTTCTAGCCAATTGTAGACACAAAATAATGTACACAGCACGGGAGGTAATAAAGAAAACCCCTCGATCGGATATTTACCTACGTCCCTCGCTTGCAACTCGGGCCGCAAACATCTGCGATCTCGGGCTTTCTTCGTATTACCACCTTAGTTGTGTAATCTACTATTGATCTTTTGGATTGAGATTCAATTTGTCACATAAAACGTGTCACACAAGTAAAACAAATCCTGGATTTAATACTTTCTATAGCGGTAGGCAGTTTTTGAGCAGCCCTTAGGACAGAAATAACGTAACCGAAACCGCGTGTAGATGCTAGTTACCAATTAAGTGTTACAAATGCATAATTTATAATTAATGTAATTAATGTGTAAATGCATAATTTGTAATTAATGTATGTACCGAAACCGCATGTAGATGCTAGTTACCAATTAAATGTTACAAATGCATAATTTATAATTAATGTATAGTACGCATTTGTTTCGGATTTAGTAAAAAGCGTTATTATGAGCGTGAAGTATTATATGTCGTATCGTGATAAAATAACAACGTTACATGAGCCAAAAATATCTGATTATTGGCTTGGATAAAGTCGCAGAGAGGGCGGTAGTTATGACTGACCATCTAGTATTAGATCCTTTTTGAGTAATGCAGGCAGTTTAGATTAAAAGGAGGAAATATGACGTCTACGGATGAATTCTCAGTCTTCTTTGGAAATGTAAGCGATTGTATTCCTGTGAATTTATCGTGTTACTTAATTTATTATCAACGCGACATTTAGAGTGTGTAAAGAAGGGCATGAAGAGCAATTCACTAGTATCAAACTGGTGCGGATACTGGATTATTGGATGATTAATGGACCATACCACTAAGGTGACCAAAGGTGATCCGGAACCCAAAGGTAATGATTGCAGGCCTTCCTCGTCCGAATTTTAAAAATAAAATATTGACGTGCTCACACATAAATTTTAATTCTAAAGCATTTATTTTCAAAGCATCATTATAGATACCATTTTTTTATGTCATAGGGGCAAACGAACAGACGAATCGCCTGATGGTAAGCGATTACCGCCGCCCATAGACACCAACAATATCAAATAAACCACAATTAAAACTAGATCGCGTTTATTTTATTACAGTGTAGGTATTATGCAAGCTCCTGCGTGTTAAATTTTCATGGAAATCGGCCCGGCAGTTTTTGCGTGATGCGCGAACAAACATAAAATCTCTACGATTTTATTATAATTTATAGGTACTAGGTAGATAAAATATACTGATTAAAAAGTCATGTAACTTGTTATTTAATTTGCCACTGAGTCTCTTTCTGCCGTGTCTTGCGCCGGCGTCGGCCGCGGCACCAGTTTTTGCACAACACTACTTACGCACACTATCTACGTGAGATATCCGACCGTTGCAAAAGTGTCAGCTAAACGAAAGGTATTTGCGATGGGAGAATTACTATTACACTATAGAATAATGTGGAATATAATGGCTATTGTCGCAAGTAAAACCTCCTTTAGGTATCGCGTAACTACACGGCGTAAGGGCCTGACCACATCAACACGCGGCGCGGGAAAAAAAAACACGTCACTTACCGCGCAATGCAGATCAGAGATACATGCCATGTAGGTATCTGATCGATGCAGTGTTTTTTTTCCGGCCCGTGGCAAATTTACCTATGGCTCACAATTTTAGTTTCTTTGATCTTTGATTTTGTTCGCCCTCCTCCGTGGCTCCGCTGGTTAGAGGCCCCCTTTTGGTCTGAGGCTCCCTCTAGTCGGGGCCGTTCTGGTCAGTGGCTCTCTCCGTGGAATTTTGTCTTTGTCACTTTGGACCGTGTACGTACGTAGGTAAACCCTATAGATTACAATATTCTGGAGAGTACTTACTGTAATCTATTGTGATGTGACGCAGCGACTGATGATGATGACGTTAGTAATTATTATTTTTGTCAAGTGTGTTGTAATATAGACGCTTACTTCGCCACTGGCGATAAACACACTCATCATAGGGATGTTATCTTATAGGACCAGGATCTATACACCACGTAGACAAAGAAAACATGTTTAACTCAATCATGAATCATGACTCACTGTTTTTGACTATTGCATGCACTTGGTATTTCAGATATCCTGCTAAACGTTTCTCAATGATTGATTGTTTCTGAATGAGAGTTGAGTAATTCCTTATTGTTTTCTATATGTATAGCAGTGAAGTATGTGTTTATTTTTTAGCTATCATCAGCCACGTTCGTCTACTGCTGGACATAGGTCTTCCCCATACATCGCCAGAGAGAGTTTGGTTTTGACATGCGAATATACAAAAAGAGTACAATGGCAATAAAAGCTTGTCTCGTTTTTAGGGTTCCGTATTTTTTCAGAGAATTATTTAAATGTTAATCAATACGTGATTTATTAAACAGCTCCTTTTATATTGCTTATTATGCAGAGAATCAAATTAAGTATAATGCTACAGAGCATTATAATTTCAGTACACTTTGCTTGAATAACCACAGAGCTTACACAAGTATTACTCGGTTAGCTTATTCAGCAAATAAATAAATAAATAAATAAATAAATAAATATTAGGGGACAATCTTACACAAATCGAACTAGCCCCATAGTAAGCTCAATAAGGCTTGTGTTATGGATACTAGACGACGATATATTTAATAGATACAAATACGTAAATACATAGAAAACATCCATGACTCAGGAACAAATATTCGTGCTCATCACACAAATAAATGCCCTTACCGGGATTCGAACCCAGGACCTCCTGCTTCGTAGGCAGGGTCACTACCAACTAAGCTAAAGCGGTCGTCGCAAATAGTGCGCAAATTGCTATTTATCAAACTTCTAACAGCGTACCTATGCTTCTTGGGATGCCAACGCGTCTATTATTCTTACAGACCTCTTCTTTATTCACTTTCACTTCCCTCCGCCCCTTGATTCTGTGTTAACCAGCTGCCCTAGAGATAACATCTGACCATCGAGCTGCTGATCAGACAGTTTGTGAAATCCTCAACCCCCACTGGGCTAGCGTAACAGAGCGGAAGGACTACACTACAGCCCATTCACTCCAATCAAAGATACAGTAGGCGTGCGCCCAGCAGTGGGACGCCTACAAAGGTTAATGATGAGGCGGCTGTATTGACCCCTAATAGTAGAGGGGCTAGCCAACTTTATGTTTATAAACTGTGACAATACATCATCATCATCATCATTGCAAACCAAACACCCACTGCTGAATATAGGTCTCCCTCAAAGTATTTGACAGTGAACGGTCGCACACTTTTTGCCTCAATACTATCTATAAGCCACGGACGTCCACTGCTGGACACAGGCCTCCCCCATAGATCGCGGTCTTGTGCTGTTAGCGTCTACCGACTGCCCGCTACTCTCACGAAGTCGTCTGTCCACCTAGTCTGGGGTCGCCCCACGCTGCGCTTACCTATGCGTGGTCGCCACTCCAGGACTTAACTGCCCCAACGGTTGTCCATTCTCCGGGGTTCAATACACTATAGAAGAAATGTTTACACTGAAATTAGGGCACATTAGAACATACAGCTGATAACTAAGTAGATAATACTGACTAGATACATATACCTCTCGCTGATAATAGCTAATAGCACACAGGTAGCAAATTGCGAGGGATTTCGAACAACTAAGTACATCTCGTTTCATTTAAAGATAAGAGTAGTATCTAGATTTGCAAATCATCCGCAATTGTAGGTATCAATGATGAATAGACCAATTTTTATACCAACAACAGTAGGTATAATAATTTGGTTTATAAATTCATCTTTACGAAGTTAAATTTGTTGGTTATGAAACATTCAGTTTAATTCTCTTATAATCTTCTTCATTGATCTACGTATTTCTTATACGTACCTACCAACCATTAGATACTTACGTCATACGTTGATAAAATGTAGTAGGTATGCAAAAAAATCTGAAATGGTAGTATCGTTTAATGCCGACCGTGTAAAATACAGTATTTATCTTTATCAGACACGTTAATCTAAGGCTTATAAGAAAGAAGGTACATATATATGTCATTGTACTAAAACTAAAGGCATGTATTGACCTTGGGGGAAAATACCATTTACGTCACACCTGGCCATAAAGTGGCAATAACTGCCAGATAAGCGTGTGGCAAATCCCACTTCATGACCTGGGGGAGACGTAAAATTTATTTTACCGGTACTAGGTAAGTAATGTACAATAAATGTATAGTTTGTGCCTAACTATTATTATCTGATGCAAATGCAATTACCCCCTCGCTTTGCTAGACCACTGAAGCACTATGTGTTATCAAATTAAAATAGTATATTATTTATGCCACACCCGGCCATAAAGTGACTTTTACCGCACGCTACGCGTACGGAAAACGCCGCTTTCTGGCCAAGTGTTTTATCGATCGCATATTTACGTCCCGCGTTTGCAGCTCGGGCCGCAAACGGCCTTCCTTTGTTTTACCACCCTAGTTGTGTAATGTATACTGATGACTAATGATACTATAGTAGTATAGTGTAATATATACCTAAGGTGTTGTGGCCTTAGTTGCAGGCAAAGGCTATAAAAATGCAACCTGGACCGTCTTTATTTACTGTGTTGTGTACACCATTTAACGTCTTCCCCTGACCAGGAAGTTGAATTTTCTTTCGGAAAATGCCACTTATTTCAGATGACCAGGTCGTGCAGAACCGGGAAATATTAGTATGAGACAGGGCTCGGAACCGGTATTTTGCAAAAACCCAGAAATAGCCCATTTATTAAATATGCTATTTATGTACAGCTCAATAATGTATTTAAGTCATGATTTCGTATTATTAGATTGTCCAGTTAAAAAACGAAATAATAAACCAAAGATCGGAAAGAACGGAAAGAATACCGGTATTTTTGTATGGAGCAAATACCGGTTTCCGAGCCCTGGTATCAGAGAATCGGGAATTCCCAGTACTGCCATACTAAAATTTACGGTTCTGCACGCCCTAGAGATGATGTATTCTTTTTAAACGTAATGACAAATTTGCACAATATTGCTATGTTTGACAAAACAATGAACTACATAACAAGAAACAAACACCTTCGTATTTCCTAACTTTTTATAGCAATTCTTTAAAAATCCATTTAACCTGATTATCATATTGATTGTCAGCGTTATAGTCCAAACTGTCTTATTATCATCTAATAAATTACAAAGTTACGTAGGTACAAATCGATTGATACATTTTTAAAATTTTACGGAGCGGTTTTTGAAAGTGGTTCGTCAAGATTCCTCTGCAAAGGTCGAGTGGCCCAGTAGGCCAGGGCTCAGCCTTTACAAAAAAAAACCTAAATGTTGCCAATTAAAATGAGATCATTGGGTGACTTACTCATGAAGAAAGAATTTTTCAGTTCTTACTATCTACGAGTTTCTGCATTTGCATAAGTTGTTTATTAAGTAACTAAAGTCTGTTTTTTATTTCCGTAGACAAAAATAACATTTCATGCGTTGCCTGTTTTTTACAATTCATAAATAGTGATATGATACAACCGGTACATATACCGACAAAAATTTAGGTAGGTACTTATGTTTATTGATAAGTGTCTGTAACACAGTGAGTGGATAATCCACGAAGTTCCAAAATTATACAATACTTTAGGTAAAAATGCCACCCTTTGGAGATATTTAGAATATTTCTTATGTTTAAAGGTGCATTTTATTTGATTCGAAACTCATTACTTATCTTACAAAGCTGAAAATACGTCAAACCCGCTTTATTCCTCTGTGTTGTAATTACAAGCAACGGAATCACATACAGGGTGTCCCTAAAACCAACTTTTATACGATCAGGGCTGATAGACCAGCTCATAAGAACTTAGATTAAGCAAATTTGACCTCAGTAAAAATCTCTTAGTTTTCGAGATATTGACGTTTTTGTAAAACTCGTGCTAAGTGATACCCTGACTCGGTGTTTTGAGTGTCATTGCTAAAATATCAAGTATTTTACAAATCTGTTTTTTGCTATGTGTGGCCAAATAACTATGCTATTGAACGTATTTTCTATTTTTGCTAATTTATTCATGCTGTGGACACAGTACAATAACAAAAAAAAAATATTCGATTTTTTTCAAATTTCACCTCTGACTTCGAACTAGCGTGGTGAAAAAAAAATGTACCAACATAACCAGGCACTCAACGTAAAAAAATTGCGCATTTATTGTAGTTTCTAAAATGGTATACAATTTACTAAACACTGTAATAATTTTTGAAATAATGATATTTTGTTACAAAATTAACTGTCTGCCGCCTTCATCTCATACGATCCGGTTGAACTAAGTTTGCACCTGGCGTGCTTGACATCACATACAAATTAGGTGCAAACTTCACGTAATCGTCAATATCTCGAAAACTAAGAAATTTTTATGAGGTAAATTTTACTCAGTCTCGTTTTTTATGAGCTGGTTTATCAGCCCTGTTCGCCATTTTGTAAAAGTCGCGAATTTTGATAGCCTGGATCAGTCTTTCGAAAGTCATGACTTCAAATTTCAGTATTTTCTTAATCTGCTTTTTGTTTTAAACATTACTTAATAATTATGCTATCATACCTTATCAAAATAAATTAGATTTTACGTGATTCAAAATATGACCTCGGATTTGAATCGCGTAATACTTAAAACAAATTTACCATGCTAAAATAAAAAAAAATAATGTAGTTTAAAATAGTAAGATTTTACACACTAGACACCGTAGTTTTTAAGATAATAGCATTTTAATTCAAAAGGAGGTTATACTACAATATTCCATTGGTTAAATTTCGTACCAGAATTTGAATTTCGAACAGAAAAGGTATGATAGCATAATTATTAAGTAATGTTTAACAAAAAGCAGATTAAGAAAATACTGAAATTTGAAGTCATGACATTCGAAAGACTGATCCAGGCTATCAAAATTCGCGACTTTTACAAAATGGCGAACAGGGCTGATAAACCAGCTCATAAAAAACGAGACTGAGTAAAATCGACCTCATAAAAATTTCTTAGTTTTCGAGATATTGACGATTACGTGAAGTTTGCACCTAATTTGTATGTGATGTCAAGCACGCCAGGTGCAAACTTAGTTCAACCGGATCGTATGAGATGAAGGCGGCAGACAGTTAATTTTGTGACAAAATATCATTATTTCAAAAATTATTACAGTGTTTAGTAAATTGTATACCATTTTAGAAACTACAATAAATGCGCAATTTTTTTACGTTGAGTGCCTGGTTATGTTGCTACATTTTTTTTTCACCACGCTAGTTCGAAGTCAGAGGTGAAATTTAAAAAAAATCGAATATTTTTTTTTTGTTATTGTACTGTGTCCACAGCATGAATAAATTAGCAAAAATAGAAAATACGTTCAATAGCATAGTTATTTGGCCACACATAGCAAAAAACAGATTTGTAAAATACTTGATATTTTAGCAATGACACTCAAAACACCGAGTCAGGGTATCACTTAGCACGAGTTTTACAAAAACGTCAATATCTCGAAAACTAAGAGATTTTTACTGAGGTCAAATTTGCTTAATCTAGGTTCTTATGAGCTGGTCTATCAGCCCTGATCGTATAAAAGTTGGTTTTAGGGACACCCTGTATGTAGGCACTAATTATCCAATAGTAGGTTAAAGGTTGAATACAATGTATGTACAATGTAATGTATTATATGTAATTAATTTTCGATAAGTAGCTAAACATATATGTTTTAACGTAAATAGTAATTTATATTATATCGGTTATTAATAATTACACCACGAACCAACACAAAGGACAGCACTGTTTCGTAAAAGCTGGCCATATTATTTTTAAGTTTGAAATTTGTAGCTGTCATTTTTGTCTACGGAAATAAAAAACAGACTTTAGATGCCACCCTGTCTCACAACTTCGTTCAGAATATCCAATTTTTATATACAAACTTTTATCAGTTGTGGTAACAAACCTAAAAGGGTTACCTTTTATCCCTTTAGGTCAGAGGTTCTTAAACTTTTTTTGGTCACGGACCCCCTACGTTATTTCGATAACCTTACGGACCCTTTCCGAATACCATCAGAGGAAAACAAAATCAAGGGCACATGAAAGTTTGTGTTGTAGGCATAGCCACGGACCCCCGGCTCTCGTATCACGGACCCCTAAGGGGTCCATGGACCACAGTTTAAGAAACCCTGCTTTAGGTGCTGAATGTAGAAAAATACTTTCTTACTGCATCAAATATACCAGACTATGTGACATTCCGCGAGTAATGCCTTGATCACACGTACCGAGCAAAAGGGGCGAGACAGTGCCCTCGGCCGAGTACTTGGTTCGTTTGAACGGTGTGCTCGGCCCAGTACGGGAAGAAACGTACTGGGCCGAGCACTGTCTCGCCCGTTTACTCGGTACGTGTGATCAAGACTTAAAGGTATCTTATAGTCGGTATTGAGTTATCCATATACTATTAATAATCTACAATTGATAAGCTGTAAATATCAAAAAAGTCCTACGATGTGTAGTTACTGAAATATAATTTTTCGAGAATTTTATCGGCAATCGAAAAAATTCACACAATAGATAGCCAATATAAAATAAAAATAAAAATAAAATAATTTATTTCTGTAAGTAGGCCCTCAAGGGCTCTTTTACATGTCTTTCTTACATTCTTTTATCTTCTTTTCTTCCTTTTCTTTTGGCGCTTCGGGTAATGACCTTCTGGTGAGAAGCGCCGGAAGAAACTCACCAGTTTCTCTTTTCATACAATGAGATTTCATTAATACATTACGTTAACTTAAAAACTACATTTATAGAAAGGGTCTCTCTATGCGTCTATGCAAGATAAATAAAAAATTGAAAATATATTTACTTTGGTGCGACTTTAATGAGATTATAATTCACTAATAATGTAAATGAATAATAGGTAAACAAATGTTACATCGCACGGTATGTGTAATAGCAATTAAAGAATAATCTAAACTTTTACACATTTTTACAAAACGTAAACACATTTCCGAAACTGAAAACCGCCATAAGGCGTAGGCATAAACCTTTAGCCGCGGAATGTCACATATAAATTCTTTTGCTCCTAAAATCTAATTAGATCTTTTTCGGTTGTCGTTTGGTCGGCTCCAGATTAACTTAGAATATAAAATTTTACCTACGAGTAAATATAACGTTAACGTTCCAAGGTCATTAAAGTTTCCGAAAATCAATATACAATTATACATAATGTAATAAGATTTTGGGCCATATAAAATTCTATTAGTAACTACTAGACTCAGTATGCATAAACTACAGTATAAGTAAGTACCTACTTAGCAAAAAATACCTATAATACCTACTGACATTTAACAAAACGATACTCGTATCAAGTTTTAAAGTGTGGACTAAACATAAAATGGGAATTTTAGGATAGTTCACAACTTCACAGCCAATCTCGATCCTAATATAAATTTGACCCTTGATCAGTTCGTCGTAATCTAAGATCTGTTGCGGTTCTTCAGTCGATGCGACGAGCAGACGACTTTTTTCCACACCCGATGTCCCGATTACCTACGAACTGTTACTAGGTACTTCACGGTAGTGTCCGACCGAAACTAGTTTTCGCGGCAGAAACCGAAACCGAATTTCGGCTTTGATTGATCTCAGTTTCGGCCGAAACCGAAACTTCCATGTAAGCACATGTTTTCTTAAGAAGAGAAATTGTCGATCATTAAACCATAATCAGTCAGTTTTAATTTTTAAATAACATATTATTAATCATTTAGTCACTGCTATTTGATGCGTTTCCGGTCGTTCGAGAGAGAATACGTGTTGACGAGTGCTCCACTAGTTTAATTCAGTTTTCGAAGAAATACCGAGTAATCACAACAATAGCTATAAAAAACATTGATCCAAAAGTGAAAGACAAAAAGTGAATCATAAGTTGGAGTGAATTGCAGTGGTAGTGAGAAGATATTACGATCAATTCGTTATAGGTTATTTGAGGTTATAAGATTGACTTGACAGCAGTGCGAACAGTGTTGCCAGACGAAAATCGCATACCAACATAAGGTTATCATTTCCGGAGAAGCGTTTTGAAACCTTGCTAAAACGCATCCGAGTTACTGCTCAAAATGTCTTCTGAAATGTCACCCGAAATGGCGCTACTGTTTGACAAGCTGAAAGAAGAAATGCGTAACCAAACCGAAATAATAACAAATAACGTTTCAGCGAGCTTCCTTCAAAGTGTGGACGACAGAATTAGACCCGTAATTGAAGACTCCTCAAATGTGACATCGAAAAATTAAACGGAAAAGTGGCTACGATGGAAACTCAAAACAGAAGGAACAACATTATTATCCACGGAGTCGAGGAGTCAGAACAAAACGGAGACGACCTTCTCAACAACAGCGTACAACTTTTAAAAAACATAGGTGTTAAAATAAATTCGGGCGACATTGACAAAATATACAGACTAGGGAAGAAGGTGGATCGCGACAACGGAAAATCCAAATCTAGACCTATCCTCGTAGCTTTAATAACGGCTATAAAAAAGCAAGAAATACTAAGAAATAAGAAAAAATTGCCATCAAACACCTACATTACAGAAGACTTCACCAAAGAAACTGTCGGAAATAGCCTATGTACATATATTTAGTAGTTAGGTATATATAAGGTAACAATCAAATAGGCTAAGTCAATCACGTAGGAGAGAAAATCATATTGAAATCTAATTAGAATCTTTTACTGTTTATTATTGTTTCGTTACTCAATCATTCTACTGTTTAATCAATCAATCATAAATAACTTGTGTTTTACTCTAATTTTAAGATTTATCAATGTCCATCGTTTATAAGAATTTAATTAATTATTGCTATAATCTTTATTTCTGTGTAATGAGAAATTATATGTGTTTTTTAATAAAGTAAATAAACCCCCACTCACGCACAAAAAGAATAGCTGATTCTCAGAACTAGCTCGGCTCATTTCTCAGAACAAGACTCGAGCTTAGCGGGAGTATTCTTAGAATAATCACCCACCTTCAAAAATAATCTTATAAAATGGCGGTTCCCGGCCATTTCAACTCACTCTATTTTACTCTCTTCAGTCTTTTACATTTATCATCAAGTGATAATCAGCTCTTCAACAGTGCCTAAGTGAGGTAGGCGCTCACTATGGAAAATTAAGTCTTTCATTTATAATACAGTCCACTAAACATCGAAGACCCTTAGACCTCACAATGGTCCTTCAGAAGCCGCATCAAAGAAGAATGGACACACCACAGCAGCAATAAGAAGATAAAGAAGCACGAAGACACAAACCTTCAAAAATCGTCGTCAGCAAAATTATCGCCGAATTGTCCCGTGAGATCTTAAATCCGGGACACGCCGTACTCATCGAAAGAAGATCGCCGAGAAAAGGCCCGTGACTGCATTTCCGGGTCCTCCGTGTTCATCGAATGAGAAATTTTGTCGGTCCGTGACTGCTATTCCGGACCCGCCGTGACGTCGAAAAAAGTGAAGAAAGTGATCCGTGACCGCTATTCCGGATCCGCCGTGTGAAGACAGAAAACCGAAGAAGGGCCGGTCCGTGACCACTTTTCCGGACCCCCCTGCAGCACAATTAAGAAGAACAGCAAGGTGGCGCAGTGAAAAAAGAAGACAGCAAGGTGGCGCAGTGAAAAAACAAGGTGACGCAGTGAAAAAAGAAGACTGCAAGAGTCGCTGAGAAAAAAGAAATACCACCGTGCAAGAGGGTCTTCGCGCTCCAAACTGTTCGTGCCTTCGGGATTAGTGTCTTCGTGTCTTCGTCTTCGTCTTCAGTTGTCTGTGTGTGCCTCAAAAAGGAACTCTAACCAGGGAACAGTGCAAACCCAGTACCTAGCCTGAGTTCCGGGAACCTAGAAGTTTCGACTTCGGTTCTTTTTTGGTCTGACATGGTTCAGTTCCGCCAGCTTTAGCTGATGAGCGGCCAATCTTGCACCTTGCGGTGTTAAATGCAAGAGCGGTTTAGCGAAACTTCAAGAAAGAAGAAAGAAGAAACCGTAGGGACGTTAGGTACCCGAACGTTACAGCGACGTCAATTCCGTAACGTTCGCGTTAGGGCCCGATAGTGTTAGGGACCCCCCACCCCCTCGGTGTACTATGCATAAGGAACAACGCGTTACAAGATCGCGTTCCCGTTCCCAAACAACTCCGTCGTCCGGTCAAACGACAACGACGAGTACCAGTACGTGGAGTAAAGGCACCAGTAGCGCAAACGAAAGTAGCAGTATGCCGAAAGATAACGCTCCCCGTAAGGCTTCGGAAGCCGAGGCGCCCCCCGCGCACTCTGACCCGTCTATCCCCACTCCCGGCGCCGCGCCGCCGGGCCACGCCCCTTTGACCCGCGCGCCGCTCATGGATGATGAACAATCGGTTCACTCTATGGAGAACGAGCAACGTAGTAATCCGCGGACTTTGGTAGGCGTACAAGATGATAGGGCTAGTCAGTTATCAGTCTTAATGGCTGAATTAGAGGTTAGGAACGCCGAATTGCAGCAGGCACAGCTCGCGTCCGCCGCGGCTAGGAGTAGGCTCGAGATAGCTAGGATAGAAGCGTCTCAGGTATCCAGCATGGCGGCGCCGGGTCACGATGCCAGAGATGCTCGCGTATTAGGCTGGGTTGCTCAACAGCAACGCCAGGTAGCCGCGATAGGTGTACACACGCAAGAACCTCCGTACACGCCGCCGCGTAACGAACCCGAACGACCTAGCGAATTTATGAATAGGGACTTAGAATTACTCTCGCATAGGGTCGTAGACGCGGTAACTAGGAACAGGAATGCACCCATGGCCTCGAGGCAAAGTTACGACCTTCCTCATTTCGAAGGATCGCCTCAGGAATGGATCGCATTTAGGGCCGAGTACGAGGATAGTGCACCTATGCATTCGGACGTGTCCAACATCAGCCGTTTACGTCGCGCGCTTCGCGGCGAAGCGAAAATCGCAGTTAAGTCCATAATGTACACTGCGATATCTCCGGCTGAAATTATAGGCGCGTTAGAACGACATTTCGGAGACCCAGAGGAAATAATATTGAACGAAATTCATAACGTAAAGCGTATGCCCAGATTAGCTGAAGATAATAGCAATATAATTTCCTTTGCCGGTCAAGTTGCCAACGTCGTGGCAACCATTAAGTCGTTAAAACAAAACGAGTTTCTATACGCGCCCGAACTCGTCAATAAAATCGTGGATAAAATGAATCTGATTGTTCGATACGAGTGGAATAAATATCGCGTAATTAATAAAGGGACACCGGGTCTAGTGGCTATGGCACAGTTTTTAAACGAGATTAGTAGCGCAACGCGAAAATCTCAAATTCGCAAGACGCGAGCCAACGTGCACACCGCGCAGGCGCACTATGACCCCGCGCCCCTCCCCCTACCGCGCATGCGCAAAGGTCGCCGCGCGCCGCAGTATGACGAATATTACAGTGACTCAGAACAATCAAATTCAGATTATGACGAACCTAGGCCGTTGATGGTAGCCCAAGTAAATCAGAATAGGTATACCGATAAGCGTAAACCCGTGGAAAAAAGGTTTTCCGCGCCGCCCGCGAAAAATACGCCCGCGAGGGCCCCGCAGCCTATTCAAACCACTTCCACCTATGTAGACAAGTGCGTAATTTGCCGTGGCGAACACAAAGTAAGCGAGTGTTCCGATTTTAATAAAATATCTGTAACAAAGAGGTTGGAAGCGGTTAAGAATGGCAAGTTGTGCTTTAGGTGCTTACAGCCGAGTCATAGGCGCGGATATAGATGTAAATACGTAGCTTGCGGCATAGGTAATTGCGAAGCCGGACATCATCGCTTATTGCACGGCATGAGCGCCAAAGCACAACCGACGCCGGCGCCGCGGACGGGTAACGTTAATCACGTATATAAAATGAATACCTATTTAAAAGTCGTTCCCGTGGAACTGACCGGTCCTCTAGGTACGGTAGAGACATTTTGCTTGTTAGACGGTGGTAGCTCTATCTCGCTTATCGAGCGTCATATAGCTGATCAAATAGCACCACGCGACAACCCGGAACCTCTTTCAATAGAGGGAGTCGGTGGAAATTGTACGTTCGATAGGGAATCGTGTCGAATTAGCGTTACTATCCGCGGAGCACATACTCGTAACATAGAAAAGTTCACCGCATATACGATAGAAAAGTTGAACTTGCCCGAACAAACGGTGAGTCGCGATTTAATTGAACAATGCGATCATTTACGCGAAATAGAGGAACAACTATGTTACGATCATGCCGTCCCAACGATAATTATAGGTCAGGATCACTGGGAACTGATTGTTTCCAAACAAATACTACAGGGAAAAAAAGATTTACCTGTAGCATCGCGATCTAAGCTAGGGTGGCAACTGCACGGCAGTCACGATGCGCCTCGGGATAGATCTTTCTTAGTAAGCCACGTTAGGCCGACGCCCGCGGAAACGGAGATAACCGCGCTCATGAAAGAACATTTCAGCATCGAATGTT
The DNA here is from genome assembly GCA_947034925.1 of Eudemis profundana. Lineage (NCBI taxonomy): Eukaryota > Metazoa > Arthropoda > Insecta > Lepidoptera > Tortricidae > Eudemis > Eudemis profundana. The sequence continues at coordinate 16,948,079 of OX344805.1, read as the reverse complement.
TAGGCGTCGAAGGAAAATTACCTAAGACTGATCCGAATCAGAGAGCGATCGATATCCTAGACGCGACATGTAGGAAATTAGAGTCGGAAGATAGGTACGAGGCAGGCTTGTTATGGTGTAGTAATGATGAGACATTACCGAATAACGAGAACCTGGCTCTACGACGCCTGCATAGCCTAGAAACAAAATTAAACGCGGATGAAAAATTGAAAGTCAAGTACTGTAAACAGATCGACGACCTCTTGACAAAAGGGTATGCAGAAGTCGCGCCAGGACCCGCACCTCCGGAATATCCCCGTAAATGGATATTACCGCATTTTCCGGTATTTCACGCACAGAAAGGAACTCTTAGACTCGTTTTCGACGCCCGCTGCAGGGCCCAGAATAAATCGCTAAACGATGCGTTATTACCGGGACCAGATTTCCTACGACCACTATTCGGCGTTTTGTTGAAATTCCGCGAAGGAAAAATAGGAATAGTGGCCGATATTAAGCAAATGTTCCTCCAAATACAAATACCTGAGAACGAGCGTGATAGTTTGCGTTTTTATTGGAGAGGGGCGAATAGCGACATAGAACCGAAAGAATATCGTATGAAACGATTGATATTCGGGTCAGCGAGTTCACCAAGTACCGCTTTATATGTGAAGAATAAAAACGCAAATACTCACCGCGAAAGGTATCCGATAGCCGCTGAATTGACGATTAAGAACTCGTATATGGACGATTTTTTAGTAGCTTTAGACGAGGACATAGATACCGCGCGACAGATAGTCAACGATCTATACGAATTAAATATGAAGGCGTCCTTTGAGCTACGCGGGTTCGCATCGAATCAGCCGGAAGTCATATCCGACGTAGTGACTCCGAGTACGGACGAAAATAAAACGCTAGGAAAATGCGATACGGAACGTACACTAGGTCTCATATGGAACCACAAACGCGACACTATAGGTTTTAACGTAAACCTCCGAAATACGCCGACAGATGTCCTAGATGGGAAAAAATTGCCCACAAAACGTCAAGTAACGAGTAGCGCGATGAGTATTTTTGACCCTATGGGATATATATCCCCGGTATCGGTAATAGGCAAAATACTTATCCAGGACATCTGGCGGACCGGTATAGGATGGGACGAAACGATACGTCCCGAATCTGTCCCATTGTGGAACGCGTTTATTACTAGCATACAGCAGTTAAAAACGCTCGAGATAAATAGGTACGTGCCGGCCGTAAATAGATCGGGATCACTACACGTTTTTTGCGACGCGAGCGAGAAAATATACGCGGCAGCTGTATATTTCGTTAGTCACGGTAGCGAGGGTGAGGCCTATGCTAGCCTCATCGTAGGGAAAGCCCGCGCAGCACCGCTCAAAGTGATTAGTATACCGCGTCTGGAATTGCAAAGCTGCGTATTAGGAACGCGACTAGCTAAGTCAGTATTAGAACATACGGACTATGCTATTGAGAAGTGTCACTTTTGGTCAGACTCGCGAACGGTACTGACATGGATAAAATCGGATCCTAGGTCATTTAAAAGTTTTGTGGCACATAGGATAGCTGAAATCGAGGAAAGCACAACGACCGATCAATGGCGTTGGGTTCCTAGTGCGCAAAACATCGCTGACGTAGCGACAAAGGGAATTCCTAAGAATTTCGATAAGAACCATACGTGGTTCATAGGCCCCGATTTTATTAGACGCGATTCCTCTCACTGGCCGACCGACAAATCGGCCCCTAGCCCGCCTGTCGACACAGGCGAAGAACGACCACAAAAGTTAATACTGGTCGCTAACAAATCGGATAAATTTCCGTACCTACCCGATATAAGTAGGTTTTCTAAATACTCACGTTTAGTTAGGGCCACTGCTACCGTAGTTTGCGCTGCCGAGGTATTCAAAGCCATGATACTCAATAGAAATACAGAAACAGACGTAAGAAACGATCACATCAAGATCGCCGAATTACTGCTTATCAAACGCAGTCAACACGAATATTTCAACGAGGAGATCAAGCTATTGGAAGCCGGACGGACACTACCGAAGAAATCTACGATAAGCAAGCTCGCTGTCAAACTGAACAACAACGGTCTACTACTACTAGACGGCCGGACGGACAGAAAGCAAGCAATACCCGTTTTGCACGCCCGAGAACCGTTTACTCGACTGTTACTAGCACATTACCACGCTAAGTTCAATCACGGCAACCACGCTACAGTCATGAACGAGCTGCACCAACGCTACCACATAGTAGGACTGCGCGGAGCACTGAGATTCATATGTAATAACTGCCAGTGGTGCCGCACCTACCGAGCGAAACCAACCGTCGTACCACCCGGAGATATACCCAAAGAAAGATTGACAGCAAATCAACCCGCCTTCACGTCTACGGCCTGTGATCTATTCGGACCTATAGTCGTAACTGTGGGAAGACGCCATGAAAAGAGATGGGGCGTTCTGTACACGTGCCTCACTACGCGCGCTGTACACATAGAACTCGCAGCATCCCTCTCAGGCTCGTCTATGATTTTATCTCTCCGACGCATGATGGCACGACGCGGAACACCATCTGTTCTGTACACCGACAATGCCACAAACTTCTTGGGAGCAGAACGAGAGATATCTGACGCCATGAGCACCATAGAAAACGAGATGAAAAGCTTCGCGATCTCCAAAGAAATTATTTGGAAGAAAATTCCGCCCGGAAACCCAGCCGCAGGCGGCGCTTGGGAGCGTCTCGTCGGCTCAATAAAGGCAGCTTTGAAGGTCACGTTATGCCAGAATAACCCTCATGAAGAAGTACTCCACACCTTACTTCTAGAGGCAGAACACATCGTCAACTCCCGGCCCCTCATTCCGGTCATGTTGAACGATAACCAAGAAGCGTTGACGCCTAATCACTTCCTTATAGGCAGATCAAACGCCATGTCTCCATTTGGATTCTTCAGTGATGTCACCCTATCGCCATCGTCATGGAAAACTGCACAAGCCTTAGCAGAAAGCTTTTGGAAAAGATGGGTAACAGAATACCGACATACGTTGAGACCACGTACTAAGACTCCGCCCCATGAAAACGTGAAAATCGGCGACATAGTACTCATTGCCGATAACACTATGCCACGAGGCATATGGCCACGCGGAGAAGTGGTAAAAGTCCACCCCGGCCCCGATGGAAAAATAAGATCAACAGAAGTCCGTACCGCAGCAGGATACATCCGCCGTCCGGCTTCCAGGCTCATAATTATTTCCTAAACTACACTGGTGTAGTCACACCGAGGGGGACACTGTCGGAAATAGCCTATGTACATATATTTAGTAGTTAGGTATATATAAGGTAACAATCAAATAGGCTAAGTCAATCACGTAGGAGAGAAAATCATATTGAAATCTAATTAGAATCTTTTACTGTTTATTATTGTTTCGTTACTCAATCATTCTACTGTTTAATCAATCAATCATAAATAACTTGTGTTTTACTCTAATTTTAAGATTTATCAATGTCCATCGTTTATAAGAATTTAATTAATTATTGCTATAATCTTTATTTCTGTGTAATGAGAAATTATATGTGTTTTTTAATAAAGTAAATAAACCCCCACTCACGCACAAAAAGAATAGCTGATTCTCAGAACTAGCTCGGCTCATTTCTCAGAACAAGACTCGAGCTTAGCGGGAGTATTCTTAGAATAATCTCCCACCTTCAAAAATAATCTTATAAAATGGCGGTTCCCGGCCATTTCAACTCACTCTATTTTACTCTCTTCAGTCTTTTACATTTATCATCAAGTGATAATCAGCTCTTCAACAGTGCCTAAGTGAGGTAGGCGCTCACTATGGAAAATTAAGTCTTTCATTTATAATACAGTCCACTAAACATCGAAGACCCTTAGACCTCACAGAAACACTTGAGAAAAGGAGAACATTACAAGCAGAGCTCAAGAAAGCAAAAGAAGATGGACACTTTGCTATGATAAAAAACAACAAAGTCGTTATAAAAGATAAGAAAGAAGGAAATGACAAAAGAAGACGTTCCGAATCAACCTCGCCAAACCAAACTTCGTTAACTCAGGGTAATGCAGCCAAACTGCACAAACCCGAGGAGAAGACAAACTACAGCCTAGAAGAAGAAGAAGAAATACCCACAACAACCATTACAAACAATGACTCGACGGATTCAAAAAACCAGCGAGTGGATGCATTCCAATTAATGCGAGAACGATCATATGCCCGCAGCGAGAAAAACACCTACCTCATAAACTAAAGAAACAACAAAAAACGGAAAAGAAACAAACTCAACAACAGCAACAACATCAACTACAACAACATCAACTACAACAACAACATCAACAATATAAACAGAAACATAAAAGCCCCCGACAACGGCTGGTCCCCACGGGAGCTATAGACCACCACCTTCAACACACCCCAAGCCGGCTGGTCACCGTGGGGGAAGACGACCAACACCTTCCAGCAAGTAAAATAAACAAACATAAACCAAACAGTATTAACATAGCCACTCTAAACACACTCTCATTAAGAACACCAGAAAAACTTCTCGAACTGGAAATAGCTTTAGAAAACATCAAATGGGACATCCTTGGTCTGAGTGAAGTGAGACGAATGGGAAACCAAATTGAAGAGCACGATGAGTACATCCTCTACTATATAGGTGAAACAAAGGGGCTAAACGGAGTAGGATTTATGGTGAAAAAGCACCTAAAGAAACACATTCTAGAATTCAAAGGCATATCCGAAAGAATTGCTGTACTGAATATACACATACAAGGCTTCAAAAACAACTGGACCATAGTGCAGATCTATGCACCAACAGAAGCAGGAGAAGAAACAACAAAAAAGGAGTTCTATAACCAACTTTCAACTACATTAGAAACTGCCCATAAAAACGTCATCGTCATGGGAGACTTTAATGGCAAAATAGGTAAACAAAACCAAGGAGAAGAGCATGTAGTAGGAAAATATAGCACAGGAAATAGAAGCGACAACGGTAAGAGAATCATAAACATGGCCCTGGAGAACAACTTAACCATCATAAATAGTATTTTTAATAAAAAGCCGGCAAAAAAATGGACTTGGATATCGCCGGATGGCACCTACCGAAACGAAATAGACTTTATAACAAGCAATCAACCCAAATCATTCCAAAATGTCAACGTAATTAATAATCTTAACTTTAACACCAACCACCGCATGGTCAGAGCAACCCTATTCCATAAAGAACATAAGAAACAAAGAAAGCACTCATACCAGACAGGGAACGCCCTAGCAACGGTCACATCTCAAAAAAAATTGCTATCTGGAGAATTAAATAAAACGCAAGAACTCTACAATACAGAAATAAACGATATCTATAAGACGAAAACCAAGGAAAAATCAAACAAAAATAAATTAACTTCGAAGACGATAGACCTAATTCAGAGAAGGAAACAGTTACTTAAAAACAGGAGAGACAAAGCAACATTAAAAGAAATAAATATTCTTAGTAAGGAAATTAGCCGCAACATAAAACAAGATAGGGCAAAGAGAAGAACTGAATGCATAAAACACCATATATCTAGAACAGGTGGTATAAACAAGGCCTTAAAAGAACTTAAAGAAGAAAAAATATGGATCCCAAAAATGAAAAACAAAACAAACAAAGAAGAAACAAGGAGACAGCCAGTTCTAAAGATTGCAACAGACTATTATCGTAAACTGTACTCTTCCGAAAACGTCCAAGAAACCAATACGAACCTTGAAGATAATGTAGAAGAAATCCCTCAAATTCTCGAAAGTGAAGTCGAATATGCAATAAAGTCACAGAAAAACGACAAAGCCCCTGGAACGGATAACATAACCAACGAGATGATGAAAGCGAGACTACCTGAAACAACATCTAGATTGGCCAATCTTTTCAATGCAATCTTAGACACAGAATCCATACCCACGCAATGGACAACAAGCACTATAACTCTTATACATAAAAAAGGAGACAGATCAGAAATAGGGAACTATCGCCCAATAAGCCTGATGTCTAATGTATATAAAGTGTTCTCAAAAATAATACTTAATCGCATCACCAAAAGACTAAACGAAGAACAACCAAGAGAACAAGCTGGGTTCAGATCTGGATACTCCACTGTGGACCACATACATGTAGTGAAACAATTGATAGAAAAAAGCCATGAATACAACTACCCATTATACATGGCCTTTGTCGATTACAACAAGGCATTCGACTCCTTAGAACACCACTATATCTGGGAAGCCCTGAAAAACCAAGGAATTGAAAAGAAATACATACGGATTATAAAGAATGTATACACGAACAGCACAAGCAGAGTAAAACTAGAAACTGAAGGGGAAATCTTTCCAATACGTCGAGGTGTGAGACAGGGAGACCCACTCTCACCAAAACTATTTTCATCGGTTCTAGAGGAAGTCTTTAGGAACATAGAATGGGAAAGTTTCGGAATTAATATCAATGGAACAAACCTGAACCATTTGAGATTCGCGGATGACATAATACTCATAGCAGACAATCCAGAAAACCTACAAACAATGCTCCAAGATCTGGCACAAGAAAGTAAAAAAGTGGGACTTACAATGAACAAATCGAAGACCAAAATAATAGCAAATAGTCCACAAAAACTTATAAAAGTAGGAGAGGAAGAAATTGAATATGTAAATTCCTATATTTACTTGGGCCAACTAATTGCATTCAGTGACCAAATGGAATTAGAAATAGAGAGACGAGTCGCCAACGCATGGAAGAGATTCTGGATGCTCAAAGAAGTGATGAAAAGCAAGCAGTACAACATAAAGATTAAAAGAAAAATATATAACACCTGTATACTACCAATACTAACATATGGATGCCAGACCTGGGCTAATACACAAAAACAAGATCAAAAACTAATTACATGTCAAAGAGCCATGGAAAGGAGCATATTGGGCTATACAAAAAGAGACAGAAAAAGGGCCACAGACATAAGACACATAACGAAAATAGAAGATGTCGTGACTAAAACAAAACAGCTCAAGTGGCGGTGGGTAGGACACATGCTGAGAGAAAATAAAAATAAATGGACAAAGGACATAACAGAATGGACTCCTAGATTCAAAACAAAAAGAAAAAGAGGAAGGCAAAGAAAACGATGGTCCGATGAAATAAAAAAAATAGCAGGTCCATTATGGCAGCGAACTGCCACAACAAGAGAAGAGTGGAAAAAGCTGGAGGAGGCCTTTGTGTCGCAAAGACACGCCGACATTATATGTGGGCAATAAAGGCTATAAATAAATAAATAAATAAATAAAAATTTGAAGTACCTAATTATTAAAATAACATATTATAACTTCTTATTTCAAATAGTTTATCTGTGCCTTTTGAAATAAAGACTGTCCGATCACAGCGCGAAACCCCTAAAATTCAGTTTCGGTTTCGGCCGTTCTTTCGGCTGGATGGAAGCGGAAACTGAAACTAAGCCGGAACCCGCTTTTTTACCGAAACTAGGCCGAAATCGAAAGTTCGGTCGGACTCTACTTCATGGATGACATTATATTAGAGACGAGTTTGGCAGCGAAGTTATTAATCACCTTACCGGTTGTACTTATCTATACATAATCTGTATCATTTAAGGCTTGGCCAGATGTTTGAAAGACAAATCATTGCCTTTACGTAACTGGTCCAAGATTTAGTAATACGAACTCATATTGCTTCCAGCTATCTTTAAACCACCGTTCCATATGTATAGATATCATGATTAACTAGTAGTTAAGCACTGTAATGGTTCATTAAGCTACTTATAGGCGTGGATTTATAATGACGATAAAATGTATCTCCAAAATGAGGTTAATGGATTGTAGACTCAAATAGGTGGAGTTAAGGTTGATATTTGATTTATATTGGTTATCAATTGAATGCTCTTTGGTGTTGAAAGTATTTGGCCCTAAGCATAGTGTGGTGTCACCGTTATGAATCATTGCGCGGACCGCGCGTTATCAACAGCCAGTGGCCACTCGCAATAAATATTTTATAATAAAGGATGGCCAGAACTTCAGGTGCGGCTGACTTTTTCCTTCGCCGTAGTCGGATAAAAAATACCATTTGTGTTAACAGGGCTGCTATTCTACCTGTACACTAAATTTCATGGAATTCGTTCTGAAAATTTGTGCGTGATGCGCGAACAGACAAAATTTTCAATAGTTTTTGAAATTCTTGTGTTAATATGAGTTTTATTACCTACTTATTAAATCCCCGGTTACTGTTAATTACTTGAAATAAATAATTAACTGGTATACAAATATAGTCTTCGTTACGGTATCTAAAATGACTCGCGCGGATATCATCCAGGGCGGCGGTCAAAATCGTATGTTTCGCCTCAGTGCGGTTAGCTATAACTTAATTTTTTGCGAGGTTGACGAGCACTCAAACGCACTAAAGTCGTAAAAGTTTTCATTTACCGCCATTTGACATTTTTGTGTGTATTTTCAAAAACGTAATTTCGCTGTCATGACATATTGGCGAATACTGAGAAGATTCTGCCTTATTAGAATTGGACTTTTGGTTACAATGTAGAATCAGTTAAGTTCTAACAAGTAACCAACGAATGCCAGTCCAGTGAGGAGGAATCTTTTAAATATTGGTGGCCAGAGAAATTACGCCAGCGAAAATACACCCTTTTAATTTGAGGTTTGGAACACATCATGGAGAGCATACAGCGTGACCTTAGCCTTTGGACATACCCTGAAATCACTTCTCAGGAATGTTCAAATAAGTACATTTTTTAAATAAAATAAATAAATAAATAAAATAAATAAATATTAGGGGACAATCTTACACAAATCGAACTAGCCCCATAGTAAGCTCAATAAGGCTTGTGTTATGGATACTAGACGACGATATATTTAATAGATACAAATACTTAAATACATAGAAAACATCCATGACTCAGGAACAAATATTCGTGCTCATCACACAAATAAATGCCCTTACCGGGATTCGAACCCAGAACCTCCTGCTTCGTAGGCAGGGTCACTACCAACTAAGCTAAAGCGGTCGTCAAAATTCAAAATTCAAAATTCAAAATTCAAAATTAGGAGCTTACATAGATAAATATTTAAAATTTGTAACAAAATTTAAGAATTAAAAAAATTAACAAAAAAGTAGCATTCTGTGTCACACATACGGAACAACGACATTAATTGGACTGACACTAGTGATACCAAATAAGTGTCAATATTTTAAAAGAAAATCATACAATAGAAAAAGTTATCATGTAATTCTATGAGGTTGCATTTGCTGAAGGAGTTTCGATTACCATGTGCCTACATACAGAATGCTCAAAAGCAAAAATAGTAATTCGTTAATTTCTCCGTAAGTTCTGCTCTAATTGTTATGAGACTTAGTATTGGTATTAGTTAGAAATACCCTAATCAATATGTACCTTTCAGGTTTGTCCAGAGGCTAGGGACACCCTGTATAATATATTGTACAAAATTAGGCATTAAAACTCTCATGTGATGTTATTAAGAAAACCCACACTCGTATTGTAATGCCTTTCATTATGTAACAATCACATAAACTACTATTTGCGGTCCGATTCGTTAGTTACAATACATACAATATAGGTATGACATGTGACGAAACATTGGTCTAGCGAGCGAGAATGTCCCATATTATAAAGGAAACAAGTAGTTACAAAACTGGATTGCATTGCAAAACTCTAGTGTTTTAGACAAGTTACTATAGTAGTATATGTGGACATAGACAATTCATACAGGTACGCATGTACGATATATTGGGGTTTCGCAAGATATTTGCATATTCGTGCGACAGCCACATGTGGTGCGGTGGAAGCATAAATTAAAATAAAATTCGCAGTTAAAGGTTTATATCGTACCGCCTACTGCGTTATTTAAGCTGTACAGTCGTAGTCAGATTTACCTGATTTGAAACCAGTTTTCACTCATTCAATATCACCCTTAAGGTGATACGAGTAGTGTTATTCTTTCGAATGAAAAATGCTTGATTATCCAAAACATTATGCTTTTTATGTTTTTTTTTACTTAATGTATGTTGGTTTTTTGCAGACAAAATGTATCAAGCTATAAAATTAAGCAAATTTCAACCAAATTTGATGACATTATGTCGATTGTATCTTTCCGATTTTATTATGGAGAACCGACCTTATCGAGTTATTTTAATATAGACCAAGACCAAGTACCTAAACATTATTGTAGGTAATAGGCATAGGTATTAGTATTTACCCGTAACTTCGTCTGCGTGATTCTCGTCATTATCCTAAAGGATTTCTTTAGCGAGATATAAAAATTATAAAACATCCTTATGATTCGTCTACTCTACACCTACACGTTTATAAAATAGTTCATTAGGTTTTGTCCACGACTTTGTCTGCATAGCATTAAACTTTTATATGAATCACTTGAGAAATGATTGATGGGGTGCATTTCACACTCTTAAGGGATGATTTCTGGAATAAAAATTATATGTCCTTCTCAGAGTTTCAAACTATTTCAATACCTACTAAATTTCATCTGAATCGATTCAGCGGTTTAAGTATGAAAAGGTAAGAGACAGGAAGAGCTACTTTCGCGTTCATAATATGTATTAGTTTGGTTGGAGATGAACGGGTGGACTAATTTGGATGGATTGGATATGTGTATGGATTAGTAGAATCTTCACTAGCAGCCGGTGGGTGGGATCCATTAAATCTTTCATCAATTTTTAGTACTAACCCTGTGTGTTTTGATTTTGAATGTACCTGTTATTGGGACTTTTTGGCACCTATTTAACTTCGTTGTATGTGATTTCGTATCGGATGAAAAATAATTGCGTGCGTACTGTAATTGCACAATAAAGTGTTATTGAGGTAGGTAGGTATACTTATGTGGCTTACTTGTCACGATGATACCCGACGTTTCTTATTGCTCTAAAATGTGCACAATATTTACTATCTTATCAAAGTGATATATTTTATGAAATGTGACAAGACGAGTGTTAGGTATGAATGTTGAAGGTTCTGGAAGAAGAGGTAGACCAAGAAAGAGGTGGACCAAGAAAGAGGTGGATGGATTGTGTGAGAGATGATATGGCTAGGAAGGATGTAAACGCTGAGATGACGAGTGATAGAGAGGTAAGGAAGGATAGGACATGCTGCGCCGACCCCAAATGAATGGGAAAAGGACAAGCGAATGATGATGGTATTTTATGAAATGAAATAATGTATTTGCTTTAGATATGGTTACGTCAGTTAGCAGTCATATCTAACTAATAATTTGGCATGCAATTACACAACGAGAAGATATATGTAAATGAGGCGTGTAAGCAGTTGCAGCAGTGGTTCTCGAAAAACGGGCTGTTGTTGAACGTCACGAAGTCGAACGTGATGATATTCTCGGGTCGAAGTCTCCCTGTACCACCGCCGTGTGTGGCGGGCAGTCCGATGCCGGTATGTGTCGAGTGTCGTTTCCTCGGATTCACACTGGATAACAATTTAAACTGGAAGAGCCACATCGATAAGTTGTGTAATAGGTTGAGTAGCGCAGTCTTTGCGTTGCGCAGGCTAAAACCATTGATATCAGATGACATGCTACGACAAGTTTATTTTTCACATTTTCACTCTTTGATGTCCTACGGTACTGCTATGTGGGGTAACTCCACAAATGCCAATAGAGTATTTTTAATCCAAAAACGGGCACTTCGCACGATCACTGGAGTTGCATCTAGACACTCGTGCAGAGACATTTTTAAATCGCAACGCATAATGACGCACTATTCCCTTTACTTACTGGAAATTATTATGTTTGTCAGGAATAACATATCACTATTTGAGTGTACGAACGTTTCCGGGAAACAATCTCGTTCTGCAGGCCGGCTGAGGACTTCCCCGCGTCGCATGGCGCTCGCGAGCAAAAACCCGCGCATCATAGGTCCGTCCTACTATGAACATCTACCCGCCGAACTTAAATCCGAGACATCCGGTGAAACATTCAAACGCAAACTCAAAATCCTTTTATTGAATAACCCCGTGTATTCCGTCAGTGAATATATGGGGATGACATTTGTTTAATTATAAAATAATTGACATTTATTTTTCCTGCACTGTTATGTTATTATTATTGCTCATTGTATTTTTATTTTTAAATTTTAATGATATATGACATTCTGTATTTTTTGACTCTTCCTGTTTTAACTTATTCTTTGTGCCCAATTTATTTTGACATTTAATGTGTATTTTGACCTTGTTAATTGATTTTTTATTTTGTTTTAGTATTATTATTTTTTATTTTTATTTTCATTGTATAATTTGATTTTGTAAATTGTTTATTCCATTTAACTATCCCTGTTTTGACATATTCTTTGTGCTTAATTTATTTTGACATTTAATGTGTATCTTGACCTTGCTAATTGATGTTTTATTTTGTTTTTATTATTTATTTTTATTTTTTCATTGTATAATTTGATTTATTCCATTTAATTGACGATCTCGCTTTAAATTCTTATAACTTGACATGCAATGCAACTTATAATGTAATTTTAAAACGAGAAATAAATAATCTAATCTAATCTAATCTATATGCAGGCACTGGTACAGATTTTTGGGTAACCTATCGCAAACACTAAAAACCATTCACCAAATTTCATTTGGCCAAAAACTATTCGAATTCTGAAACACCAAAAAATGTTAGTCCGAGTGTCGAGTTTTGTATTTTTGGTGGTCGTTTGTTACCTATATTTATTTGCATGTTTTTTCGTTTTGCATGTAAGTGCATGGAGAAATACACAAGTATTTATAACGGGCTATCACTAATTACCACTAATTATCAAGATCCTTAGTGTTCCCAGTGTTACTCTATGGTGCAGAAACGTGGACGGTAAAAGAGAGGAAACGGAAACGCATTGATAGCCTAGAGATGTGGTGCTAGAGAAGAATGCTGCGGATATCATGGACTCAACACCGGACTAACATATCTATTCTCCAGGAGCTTAAGATCGAGCAAAGACTCTCAGCAATAGTTTACTCTCGAATTTTGAGCTACTTTGGCCACGTTATGCGTATGGAAGGTGACGCTATGGAAAGACTTGTTGTTCAGGGTAGAGTTAATGGCTCAAGATCCAGTGGACGCTCTCCTTTGCGATGGACGGATCAAGTGAAAGCCCTAACAGAATCATCCCTAAATCTGTGCGCGAGAAATGCGTCGGTGAGGGAGAGATGGCGGGAGACTTTAAAAAAGGCCGTGCTACGACCCCCATGACCACGACTACTCTGCCAAGAGTATACGACTAAGAAGAAGACTAATTATCATACTAACACGTTATCATATCGCGGATTAGCAAAGCAATATTTTTGTTTTTTTTTTTACCATGGACTTCCGCAAAGTAACGCCTGATTCAATCGATTACAAATGTATAGTTTTCAGATTTTCCCCTATACTTGTAAGTAGTATAAGACGGTATTACTTGCCAAATTTCTTAGTTCTAGGTCAACGGAAAGTACCTTATAAGGTTTCCTTGAGAGAGTCGAAATGGTCAGCGTCAAATAGTCTATAGCATCCCGATCGCCATATACAGTGCGTTACCAGCAAGCAGGCTTTTTTTAAAGTAGGGTAAAGTAACGTTGTTTCTTAACCTAACCATGACCTTCATTTAATTCATCGACTAAAATTCCGATTTCATAAATTTTCTAACAAAATTTTAATTGCAAGCAATGTACAGCAAAGTACTAAATTGACAATTAGATGTAAATGCCAGCCCTTCATTCTTTGTTTATAACGAAGACATCAAGATAAATGCCTGCATCTACCTATTTCAACAATTAGAGATACCAGGATTGCTACACTTAAGAAAACTACGGAAAAACAACACTAATAAAATAAAACTTAAAAAGCAATACGAGTACTAGACATTTGGACCTGTTTGAAGTGATCGAGAATCCTTTCTTCAAGTTGTACGTGCACAATTCCGTTTAATAGCCCTTTCAGACTAACCAGATAGGACCATGCATTCTCTGGACCTCGCTGGACAGCCATTGCTATCAAACGAAGATTATGTGGATGCCGCTGATTTCGAAACCACTCTCGATAAAGTCTCAAGGCTTGAGGAACATTTCCACGTGTCGCACAAATCATGTCAGATAATTCACATGTGTCTTTAGCCATTTTAACGCAAAAAAATATCAGTTTTGCAAATAAATGTTTGTTTTGTAATTTGACAAGCCAATGTCAATACTTTTGTAATTGCCATGTCAAATTTTAGAAAAAACTCTTTTAAGCTGTGTAAAAAACTCCATACATAAACGTAATGATAAGGACGGCATTAATTGTGGGATTGTTTTTCTCAACTTTTCACCTCCGTACCACGACATGCCTTGTACCAAGTGCATCAGCGATATGAATAACGATAATTACGTAGTACACCTACTACATTTAAAGTGCGGATTTAGGAAATTGAATTGTGCAGTTAATTCGCATAATCATGATTTGCTAATACTTGCAAACGATTGCTAATGAAGCATATTATTATCAGTTTTAATAAAAGCCCGCATACCGGTAACACACTGTATATCGTAACACGTCTTTATTACTGTAGGCACAAAGACGTGTTACGATATATAATATACTAGCTGATGCCCGCGACTTCGTCTGCGGTGTAAATTATAATTAGGCAATTAATCTTAATAGGCAATTAATAGTTTCTGATATTTGTTCATAAACTTTGTTGTAATTAAACAAAACCCTCAAATATTGGGCCCAAAACTGCACAATGCACATTTACCGTGAAAATCAATTCTTAAGTCCATTTAAGGATTATTACCAAAAAATTAAATGCACTTAATAAACCGCTTGTTACTTACACAAAAAAACAATCTACTAATTGCTATATGCTATGCATGGAGTTAAAAACCTTTTACTTTAAAAATTGTACGGGTCCCTAAAAAAACTTTCAACCCCTACTTACTCAACCCGTCTTCGAGATAAATTTTAATGAACCGTGAAATCATTTGAGTTCTATTCAGTTTAATCAGTTTTAGATACCCTACTTTAAAAATCATTTGGTCCCTTTATAAAGTTTTGGTCCCCATTTATAACCCTTGGAGATGAATTTCAAAAAATGGTTTAACATTTTTTCTGTACCCTTATTGAAGGATCTATGTACGAAGTGTCAGATTTCCTACTTCAAAAATCCTTTGGACCCTATACAGAGTTTCAACCCCCATTTAAACCCCTTTGGGGATAAATTTCAAAAAACTGCAATCACTTTTCTTTTCTTTTTTAGATGAGTTCAAGATCTACTACAAAAATCGTTTGGTCCCTTTACAAAGTTTCAACCCCCTTTTGATCCCTTTTTAGGGGTGAAAAAACGGTAAAACCACATTTCTTTTTTCTTATTAAGGAGTCTATGTACGATGTCCCAGATCGCCAACTTCAAAAATCTTTTGGTCCGTATACAAAGTTTCGACCCTCATTTAAACCCCTTTGGGGATGAATTTCAAAAAAACAGCAATCACTTTTCTTTACTCTCATGGATGAGTTTATGTAAGAAGTTTAAGATCTACTATAAATACCGTTTGGTCTCCATACAAAGTTTTGACCCCCGTTTGACCCCTTCTTAGGGATGAATTTAGAAAAACGAAAAATCACTTTTTCTACTCTTATTGAGGAGTTTATATACGATGTCTTAGAGCTCCAACTTCAAAAATCGTTTGTACCCTACACAAAGTTTCAACCCCCATTTTAACCCCTTTGGGGATGAATTCCAAAAAACAGCAATCACTTTTCTTTACTCTTATGGATGAGTCTATGAACGAAGTTCAAGATTTACTACAAAAATCGTTTGGTCCCCATACAAAGTTTCAACCCCCGTTTGACCCCTTTTTAGGAATGAATTTCGAAAAATGGTAAAACTACTTTTCTTTATTCTTATTGAGGAGTTTATGTACGATTTCTCAGAGCTCTAACTTCAAAGTTCAAATTTTCAACCCCCATCTAACCCCTTTTGGGGATGAATTTCAAAAAACCGTGAAATGACTTTCCTGTACTCATATTGTGGAGACTATGTACGATATCTCAGAGCTCCAACTTCAAAAATCGTTTCAAGCCCCATTTAACCCCCGTTGGGGATGAATTTTGAAAAACGGTGAAATTACTTTTTGCAACTAATCTCCTAGTTTAAAAATCGTGTGGTCCCCATTTAAACTTTCAACCCCCGTTTTACCCCTTTTAGGGATGAATTTCGAAAAAGGGTGAAATTACTTTTCTCTACTTATATTGAAGGATCTATGTGCGAACTCTGAGATCTCCAACTTCAAAAATCGTTGGTGCCTATACAAAATTTCAACCCCCGTTTAACCCCTTTTGGGGATGAATTTCGAAAAACCGTGAAATTACTTTCCTACACTCATATTGTGGAGCCTATGTACAATGTCTCAGAGCTCCAACTTCAAAAATCGTTTTAACCCCCATTTAACCCCTGTTGGGGATGAATTTTGAAAAAAGGTAAAACTACTTTCTTAGACCTTTATCGAGGAGTCTATATACGAAGTCTCAGATCTGTAACTTAAAAATAATTTGGTCCCTAAACAATATTTCAACCCCCGTTTTACCCCTTTTAGGGATGAATTTCGAAAAAGGGTTAAATTACTTTTCTTATCTCATATTGAAGGATCTATGTGCGAACTCTCAGATCTCTAACTTTAAAAATCGTTTGGTGCCTATACAAAGTTTCAAACCCCCATTTAACCCCTTTTGGGGATGAATTTAGAAAAACCGTGAAATTACATTCCTGTACTCATATTGATGGGTCTATGTGCAAAGTCTCAGATCTCCGTCTTTAAAAATCGTTTGGTCCCCATTTAAACTTTCAACCCCCGTTTAAGCCCTTATAGGGATGAATTTCGAAAAACCGTGAAATTATTTTTCTGTACTCATATTGAGGAGACTATGTACGATGTCTCAGAGCTGCAACTTCAAAAATCGTTTCAACCCCCATTTAGGATGTTCCCCATTGGGGATGAATTTTGAAAAACGGTAAAATTACTTTCTTCGACCTTTATTGAGGAGTCTATATACGAATTCTCAGATCTGTAACTTCAAAATAATTTGGTCCCTATACAACATTTCAACCCCCGTTTAACCCCTTTTAGGGATGAATCTCAAAAAAGGGTGGAATTACTTTTCTCATGTCATATTGAAGGATCTATGTGCAAACTCTCAGATCTCTAACGTCAAAAACCGTTTGGTGCCTATACAAAGTTTCAACCCCCATTTAACCCCTTTTGGGGATGAATTTCAAAAAACCGTGAAATTACTTTCCTGTACTCATCTTGATGGGTCTATATGCGAAGTCTCAGATCTCCTACTTTAAAAATCGTGTGGTCTTCATATAAACTTTCAACCCCCATTTAACCCTCTTTGGGGATGAATTTCCAAAAACGGTGAAATTACTTTTTTTAAATTGTATTAAAGAGTCTATGTTCGAAGTCTCAGATCTCCTACTTTAAAAATCGTATGGTCCCCATATAAACTTTCAACCCCCATTTAACCCCCTTTGGGGATGAATTTCAAAAAATCCCTTCTTATCCCTTACTTACGTTATATAACCACCCTACTGTGAAAATTTCAAGTTCCTAACTTCAGTAGTTTCGGCTGTGCGTTGATCAGTAAGTCAGTCAGTCAGTCAGGACTTCTTCTTTTATATATTTAGATGGCGCATTGGATGCTACAGGCTATTTGACGCTAACTGTACGTTTTTTGCTGCATAAACGGTCATATCTTTCTTTTAAGTTAACTTAGAAGTTTGATTTTCCACAGCATCAAGAGACCATAGATCTGAGTATATGGTTTTAATTTCAACTCTATACCTCTACGCGTTCCCGAGATAAAGGGACTTGACAGACGGACAGACGGAAAACAAAGTGATCTTATAAGGGCTTCGTTTTTTCTTTTGAGTTACGGAACCCTAAAAAATGATCTTATAAGTATTATAAGCGAATCGAATTTTTAGGGCTCCTTGTGTATGGTAAACGCGGTACTAAGGTAGATATTGGCGCTAGGTTCCTTATTGACCACGGGACGCATAGTGAGGCGCATGGCCACTGCCCATTTTGATCCATTGATCGCCTAGAAATCGCAGCACGGGCCGATTTCGGGCCGTGACCCGCAGAGACAAACCGGGTCTGGTTTGGCATGTGGACTGCATTGATTTAGGAGATACTATCTCTGTGATAAGGATCACCAATGCCATGTGGATTTGGGACGTTTAGGGTTCCTTAGTCTTTTTCTGCAAGTAGGTAGAAGAAAAAGAAAACCGCTCGTGCCCAAAATACCCCATTCCCAAAATACCAGATTCTCGATTTATCAGATTCCTGTCTTACCACATTCCCGTTACACTAGATTATAAAATCGTAAGTTACTCAAGGATCTAAATGGCATCGTTGGATGTATTATTTTGGGAATCTGGTATACGGAGAATCTGATGTATCGAGAATCTGGTAGTTTAAAAATCTGGTATTTTAGAAATGCGGTATTTTGGGAATGAGCGAAGAAGTCTACAGCTCCTACTAATTCCTATCCAAACCTATACGACTTAATTTATATTCATAAAACAAAGTCGGGTTAGTTTACACCATTTATTAACTCGAAAACTAGTGGACCGATATTTATGATTTTGGATTTATTGGGTTTGTCTCGGCAGCAAATAATAGAATAACAAATAAAATACTTAAAGTTCTGAGGCGAAACAGAGTTCTGAGGCGAAAAAAGGCGAAAGTAACTCTTGTCTGTCTGTCTGTTCTTTTCACGCTTAACTCCTGAACGACTTTAAATGAAATTTGGTACGGAGATAGTCTAAGACCTTGATAAGGACATAGGATGGATTTTATCGCAAAAATCATCCCTTAAAGCAGGTGGCATCTTTTCCATGACACGACCCTCCTGGTACGAAAAAATATTTCGCGACCCCCCCTTCGCTTTTTGATCATGTGTGACATACATGAAATCTATAGGGAACGTGCACGAACTATAGGTGGCAGCACTAAAGGAAACTATTACCCCTGTCAAATCAAGCTGTCAATGTCACTGACTATATCTAAGTGTCAATGTCAAATTAATGCGACCCAGTATGAGAGGGTACATGATTTAGATTGGCGGCACCAGTTGGCAGCACCTTCGTCGTGCACGTTCCCTATCGTTAACTTTATCGTTTTTTTACTGAAGTAGTCCTCTCGACCTCTTGCGACCCCCCTAAAGAAGCCTCGCGACGCCCTAGGGGGTCGCGACCCACACGTTAAAAACACACACGTCGTCCCGGGGTGCACCGGCCAAGACGCTTCCCTTTCCTGCGGATCAACCGGATCAAGAGGAATGAGAAGAATCCAGACACTCTGGGAGGTTTCCTGTCTAGCATCCCAACCTAAGATTAACCTAACCTAAACTGCATACTTTCTGAGGGTATTGACACTTCATAAAAAGAAGCCGATTTGTTCTGTCATCAAATACTTAGCCTATTAATACGCGTCCTCTATCCCAGCGGTCGGCAACCGCTTAGCAGCCAAGGGCCATATTGTAGCTAAAGAAATTGATGCGACCAGCACTTCGTTAATAATCTGTTATTTTATACTATTCGGAATATAGCGACCGTAATACGGACCGGAATATAGGGCCGCAGGCTGCCAGTTGCCACCGCTGCTCTATCCTATCGTCATTCGCATATATGCGATATCATCTGTGCGTGCATGACTCGGCGCGTATTCCGTTTATCTTATCACCTCATGTCGTGACTAGTAAAATACCGGTTATCAAGCTATCCTGCTGTTTTCGGTGCAAAATATAGTCATATTATAAAAGTGACACGGCTATGTCGTTTTCTGGGAAAAGGTTTCGGAGAACGGGTTGTTCTAACGTGGATGACTTCTTCAGAGCGGCAAGTCAGTGTTGTCTAATACTTTAGTGGAATATGTGATGGATGGTGCGTCAGTTAAAGAAAATATATGTGTTGGGTGTTTTTAAACTGTTAAGTTGTAATTTATAGAATGAGAAACAGCTGTTTCGATGGTTAAAGTGCTATTTATTTTACGCGTTTACGTATGGTTTGTATTGGTGTGTGATAAGTTGATAACCACAAAATTATTATTTTTTTATAACCGACTTTCAATAGGTAAACCAATTTCGATAAGAAATGCATGAAACTCTATGAAAAATAACCAAATGTAAAATATACCCTTTCAAACAAAAAAAGAATTTTCAAAATCGGTTTAGACCAGGGTTTCTTAAACTGGTCCATGGACCCCTTAAGGGTCTGTGATACGAGAGCCGGGGGTCCGTGGCTATGCCTTCAACACAAACTTTCATGTGCCCTTGATTTTCTTTTTCTATGATTACTTATATTCGGAAAGGGTCCGTTAGGTTTTCGAAATAATGTAGGGGGTCCGTGACTAAAAAGTTTTTGAAACACTGGTTTAGTAAGACGTCTTCGACTAATCTGTGAACAAACACACAAAAAAAATACAGACGAATAGAGAACCGTCCTTCTTTTGAAAGCCGGTTAAAAATAGGTGATAATATTTTTTCCGGGATAACCTCTATCGGTTATTTTTAGAACAATAGGTACTTCTATAGAGTATGACGTAGCTAGCATAATAAATTCGTTGTATATTTAATCTTATCAAGTGCAATGTGTCCTCGTTTAATAAGGTTGTGATTACCCTTTACATAATTCCTTTACATTTATCAAAAATCGTAAGTGTATTTGAAAAATGTGTCCATTATGTATTGATTGGCTGGTATCTTTTACAGTTTACAAACATTTACCTAAGTAAAACCTTACAATAAAGATTTAGCGTTTTCACCATTCAATCTTCTATACATAAAATTATTTTATGTTTTTGTACCAAAAAATGAAAAAACAAACCCACAATTCTGACTTTTTTGTTAATTTACCTCTGGTTCTAAGCATTACATACCTACTAGTATTATTCAACACTGTGTGCCTATTTAATGGATCTTTAAAAAGTTAACGGACGTTAACGATTTAAAATGAACGTTTAACTCTTACAAGTCAATCCCCCAGTTAAAATGCCAACCCCACCAAAGAAGCGGGGAGTGGATGCGATCTATGGGGATTAGTGTCGGACCGAAATAAGAGTTCACGGCCGAAACCGAATTTCGGCTTTGATCTCAGTTTCGGGTGAAACCGAAACCAAAACTTCCTTATAAGGTCATGTTGCCGTGGGAAAAAAAATGCCGATCATAATCAGTCAGTCTTCATTTTTGATTAACATATTACTCATTTATTATCTGATATTCGAAGTAATCATTAATATAGCTTATTATTTCAAATTAATTAGCAGTGCTTTTCGAAATAAAGACTGTCCGATCGCAGCGCGAAACCGTTCAAATTCAGTTTCAGTTTCGGCCGTAGTTTCAGCTGAATGGCAGTCGAAACCGGAACCGAAAGTTCGATCGGACTCTAATGGGGATCTATGCCCAGCACCAGCAGTGATCGTCTGTGGTTGATAGACAGTGAGGTTACAAGTTCTTCCACAGACGCCCCGGAAAAGATCCAGCGGCTGATAAACTCGAACGCGCCGATATGGTGTTACACGCTGTTGGACGAGCACAGGATATCGCTGGAGCTGCAGGATGGCATCTCCGTTAAAAGGCACACGTTCCGGCTGGACGAGGAGAACGAGATGCTGAGGTTCGATGGGGCTAAGGTACTTTTTTAACAGACTTGAACATTTGTAAATATATTATTTAAAGAGTTTTTTAAATTATATGTTTCGGGCAGGATTCGAACCTGCAACTCCTACGGCTATCCGGGCCAACACAGGCGCGCTGCCAACTACGCCACCGAAACGTTGCCTATGTCATCCAATTTTTCAACCAGTCTCCTCCTTTGTGACGTCATCCTGGCAGACGTATGTAGCATCATCTACCATTGAGTCCTTACAACCCATATGCATGGCACTGTGGTACCAACTCGTATTGAGAAAACCACAGTAACGATGTGCTACACCCAAACATGATTTTTTTACTGTCGCATAACGACTGCAAACGAAATCTAAATATTCGAAAAATTCGTCTAGTACCCATAATACAAGCATTGCTTAGTTTACTAGGTCGATTTGTGTAAGATTGTCTCCACAATTTTTATTTATTTATTTTACTTAAAAGATTTTCCGAAATATTCTTAGTTCAAGCTAGAGAAAAAACAAGCCGGATCCGGATCTTAACTTTGCTGTTGGAAAACTGTTATCCCCATACATCGTTATATTGTTGATGTAAAATTGCCTTTATGTGCCAAAAGCAATGTTCAACAGTAGACGTGGTTGAAATGATGACGATGATAATATATTAATAACTAGCTTTTGTACCGCGGTTTCGACTGCGTTATTCACGTTATTATCTTAAGAGAACCCTTAAGCGGAATATATATGTATCCTATGCTATGCCCAATCCGGGACCTTGGTCTACTTGCTTATCAAATTTCAGCTCAATCCATTCAGTTGTTACTGCGATATTTTGTAAGAAACATCCAAACATCTTCACAAACTTTACAAAATTACAAGCATTTACTCGCAGCTCCGCCTGCATTGGTCCCGTTATTATCCCAAGGAAACTCTTTACACGACATAAAGTATCCTATGTTTCAATCCTGGATTTGGCCTAAATGCATACCAAATTTCAGCTCAATCCATTCAGTTGTTACTGCGTTAGTTTGTAAGAAACATCCAAACTTTTAAACATCTAAACATCCAAACCTCTTCACAAACTTTCACATTTATATATTAGTGTGAGTGTGATGTGATGTAGCTATTTTGGTTATAGCTGTTCGTGACATTCACACTGAAAGGCGACAACGTGTTGGATCAGAAGATTCGGCAGCCGAACGGGACTGTCGCTTACTTCAGGAGGGAATTCCACGACAGAACCGCGACTATGGTGAGGATCATTATCACCATTTCACGGTCATATAGTACCTACATAAAAATCGTGGACAGACTAAAGAATTTTCCAAATAATCACATTTAACTTTTTTACGTTATAAAAAACCGTCCGCGGTACGCTTTGAAAAGTGCATAAAATCCTTGTAAAAGTGCATAAAAACTGTAAATAAACATGCGACATACATGTGACACTCGCGCCATCAAGACGAATCTAATGATGTATCATTCATCAAAATCGGTTGTGCCGTTGAGTATTTACGAGCGACATAGGAACGGACATACATACAGGTCAAACACATAACCCTCCTCTTGGGCTTACAAATTTTTGTATGTTTGTCAGTTTGTGCGCGCATCACGCAGAAACGACCTGACCGATTTCCATAAATTTGGTTTACAGGTAGATTATGTTATGACCCTGGTTAACCCATAGGATACTTTTTACCAAACTAAGCTGAGGCAAAAAAGGTGATATTTAACTTAATCTATCTCCGGGTTCGGACCCGAACGACAGTTGTTTTGTTCGTCTGGTGGTCGGCCACCAGACGGAACGCACCGCATCCGACCGCCTCACTATCGCATTACACGCACTAACTCGTGGTCTTTCTGGTCGCTGGCTAAAGGGAGCAAGGCCACGCGGTGAAATCGCGGAGTGAGTCACTCCTGGTAGTACCTAGTAGAGTGTAGTGCCATCCTAATTCAAAAGGACGCATCACTAAAAACAACTCGCCGCTATACTTACTCAACCACGTATCTACTCCAATAGTTTCATAGGAAAATCGCACTTTTCTACTCGTAACACTGGTGCGTTTTCTATCAAACTATTCGAGTAGATACTATAAATATAAATAATGTCATTTCCAAAACTAAAATAGCTTTTTTCTCAAAACCTATGAAACTGAGATGCGTCCTTATGAATTAGGTCGGCAGTACGGCAGGAGTACATCCCTTTAAGAGTAGGTACAACAAGATCCGAGCCTCCTATTGTATTCAAAAGAAAATAAAACAATCGAATTTACATACGTACTTTTTTTACAGAAATTGTTTTCTTTACAGACACTAACGCTGAAGGGGGCAACCATTAGGAAAGCACACGTGTTTTACGAGATGGTCGACTGATTAGTATTAATTATGTTACTTAAAAAGTATTTAAACCTTAATGTATGTAAATAAAGTTTAATTTATGATCTCCATCTGCCTTATGCTACGTATTATTATATTACATTCTGGAATAAGTATCCATATTTTTCAGGGTTATGTACTCATTACAATAACTCCTATAAACGCGATTTGCGATTATACTCTGTACTTTTAGGTATTTAAAAAAAGGTAAACAAAAAACCACGTGACACGGGTCGTTCGTTCACGTCCCACCATCCCACCAACCACTAACCTGGAACTATGCTAAAATCAACCCCGTTTATAAACGAAAGAGTTCTGAGGTAAGAAATATGTATTAAACATAAGAAAAGTTCCAGAATTGAGAACCTCCTTTTTGTGAAGTCTGTTCAAAATAGATCGAAAAGCATCTGCCTTATGCTATAAGGCAATTACAATCGTTAATTACAGTTAGGCTTAATTACTATAAGGTAATAGTAATTAAGTCTTAATTGTAATTGACAAGAATAAAATCATTTTCAACGCACGCCCATAAATATCGTTCGCGCCAAAACTGCATCATTAATCCAAAGATTAGCATATGCGTGCGCGCATAAGGTTTAGCAAGCCCCTCCTGCCATTGTCTCTGGCGGTTCCGTTTTATCTATGGGCTCTAGCTCTAGATACGACTGGATGTAGGTCGAGCGACCGTATTGCACATGTCAGAGTATGGATTGATTAGTGTCTGAAGGTGCGGGAACACCGTTAATCAAAATACGTTGATGCACTGTAAACGCAGTGACGTGACTCACGCGTAGGGCAATGCCGGTATTACTTGTATGATCCAATACCGAAAATTTTCTGTTCTGTGATTTTAAACCCGTTCTTCAGTGACGGTGTTCTGCGGTAGCAAATATTAAAAAAAAAACAATTATAGAACCTGTGGCGACACCTTTTTAATGATGTAAATAGTAGGTTAGCTAGGTTAAGGTATTGGGTGTGAGAGTGGGTTGTCTATTAAGAACTGTTGCTGTCGGATTTGGGCGTTTTCCAAAAAAACGTGTCCGAAAATTTGTATGGATTTTTTTCCACTACATCACGTTCATACAAACTTGTATGAACGTGACGTAGTGGAAAAAAAATCCATACAAATTTTCGGACACGTTTTTTTGGAAAACGCCCATTTATGTCATTTACTATCCCTTTGGTTTTGTTCATGAAAAAAATATATTTATAATCATTATGTGGAAAAGGGAGTAATTATTTAGAATACCTCCCTGTAGTTCGAACCCACAAACTTCTTTTTAATGAAGTCGATCAAAAAAGATTACGACGAACTGGAAACCAACTCCTTCTTTTCCTCGATTAAAAAATGGTCTAGTTAGAGTTACAAATTACAAAGACGGATATATACATTAGCTGTCATAGCAATGGCCGCAGTATGAGTAATGTCAGGGTCGGATGACGCGCATCACGGAACCTGCGGTACAATGCGGTTCAAATTCGCACGCTGTGAGGCAAAGGCGAGTAAGTTGTAAATATCGAAACTTTATGAGAAGTTAATGCCTTCAATTTTTAAATAGTTTTATTTAGCTTGACCCCGTGTATTTGTTTAATTCCGATTTCACATCTTGCGGCGTGATCAGGGCCGGATTTTTCCTTAAAGCCGCCCTGGGCAACATATGCCGCTCCATTACCTGGGTATATTCTACACAAAATGGACGATAAAAAAGCACAAACCCTAAAGTTAGCCACACCCGGGAATTCGGGTGACCAATGTATAAGCTGATGACTCAAATAAAACCTTTAACTTGAAACTGTTGAACTTAAACTTTAAGCTACTCACTTGTTTCAGGAATAAATTATGTTCATTTTATTACGTTTAAATTCAAAATTTCATTCATTTACGGACACGATGCAGCTAGTCTAGTCGGAAGCGAATTTACACATTTGCTAAGTAGGTACGAGGATAATGTCAAAGTTTTGCCGGTCTTGGGATCGAAAATTGGGCTTCCAGCAACGAGGACATCGTGGGATACTCGACCCGCCTAGATCCCTCCCTCACAGTAACAGTATGTACTAGATATACTAGATTCTAGTAAATATAACTATAGAGTTTAATTGCGGTTAAGATATTTATATCGTGTACTTAAGTATTCACACTGCTTTTTGGTTTCTGAAAGTAAAATGTTAATATTTAAAGAGTATGCAAGTGACAAGTCAAGTGACACCTTCATTTATTTTTCTATTCAATTTTGTGTAACTGCACTACAGCCTTGTCCGCTTTCTCAGTTAAAACAAAATCTTGAAAAACTGGAAACCAATTTAGAAACAATTTCAAAACCTTAAACTGTCACCTAAGACAAATCTCACTTGTTTATCTTAAGTTCCAATTCGCGACTTCCAATTTCAAGCTTGCAAAAATGACCTAGCTGCGTTCTTGAAACGAATCGGCTCAAAAAATGCCGCCCGACATGCACGCAACATGTGGCATTTTTGACATGCGTAGCTCCACTTACGGCGACCTTGCGCGCAGGGCGGGGGCGCCTATGACTGCGCGAGCGCCGGTGCAAGCCTCACTCTTACCGCGCACACCACACGAACGGCGGTGCTTCGAAAAAAAAACGAAATTTGAATAAATAGAATAGTTATGTATATAGTTTGAAAATGTTGTGGTTGTTAAGTCTGGTCGCGCTTGCGTTTTCGGGCGCCGAGGGCGCGGGCGCCGGCGCCGCGCGGCTGGTGTGCTACGCGAGCGGCGCGCGAGCAGCGGGCTTCGCTGAATGCACGCATCTCGTGTACCATGGGGACGCCCGGGGAGACAAACTGGACAGTCTCCTGAAGGAGTACAAGAAGGACAATCCCAGGTTGAAGATCATTTTGAGGGTTGCCGAAGTCGATAAAGTAAGTAAGCCCTTAAAGTTTTTTTTAATTTCGCTTGGACTAGATCAGCGGTCGGCAACCGCTTAGCAGCCAAGGGCCATATAGTGGCTTAGGAATTGACGCGGGCCGCATTTTGTTAATACTTTGTGATTATACTATTCGGAATAAAGCGACGGCAATACATACCGGAATATAGGACCGCAAGGGAGCGGTTCAAGGGCCGAATGCGGCCCCAGGTTGCCGACCGCTGGACTAGATGATACTATACGAGTACATAATTTGGATCTCTTTAATTCGAAAGTGAAAAAGCACTGTCTAACCTCTAAGAAAACATACTTCATCTCCGACTTCATTTTCACTTAGGACCTTAACACACATGGGATTTCCGGGCGAGCTACGGGCGAGTTTCCATACCACCCCAGTCGCGGCGAACTCGGCGGCTTTTGTATGGAATTTCGCTTCTAACTCGCCCGCAGCTCGCTCGCAAATCGCAAGTGTGATAATGCCCTTAATCAGGTGAGAACGAAGTAAAATGCTTGCATACAACGCAATACAATATTCTTTATTGTGCACCAAAACAAAATATCATAAAAACCTGAAATCTAAAACAGCATAGCATGCTAAACAAAAGGCGGTGTTGTCGCTAATAAGCGATCTCTTCCGGACAACCGTAGGGTTAGTAGAGTTGGTGCAAAATAAAAGCAAAAGTGAGTAGGTAGGTAGTGCACAAAGGAGGTCAAAGACGGATTATAATCAAAGAGGAAAAGAAAACAGAACAAATACATACAAATAAGTACATCTATATTATACATATATACACACATATATAGTAAATAAATCGATACATTCATTGAAATAAAGTAGAGCATAGTGAACATAAAAAAATATGTTTATAAAATGATTGCACGATCGATTTAGAGTAGGGTACGTCCACGGCTTAGACTAGTTATCTTGTGTACCTATAAAAGATGACGTCCTAAGACGTTTCGGATTCAAGTTCCTCCTCCCTAGTAATGGAGCCAAAATGAATCAGCCGTGCATATAATTTACAATCAATGTTTGATGGCGTAAAGTGGAGACAATATCTAAAGTAACATATGCAGATCATCATAAAATGTCCAGATAGTAATTCATAATCATAACATAAGTTAACCATGATTTCCATGGATGATTAATATACAAATATAACAATACTTTTTTATGGTAGCGGACAACTGGACTAGGAATGTTTCTGTTGACAATCCGTTGCATAAATTGATTGATAACATTACATCATAAATCTCAACATTAGCTGGACAGGATAAGCTTGTGACCAAAGTCGATCATTGTCAAACTTGCATCACTCATTGCGTAACATAAGAACTAAACCTTAAAACTGGCCAGTGGCCACCCATAGTAATGAGCGTCTTTTGTTTTTCGTTCGAATTTGGAACACGATGTTCTAGGAAAGTAAGACCGTTGCTACGTCCGAGATAGTACCACAAGCTGGCAGTTGTTGAAAACCTTATATCTAAATAAACAGAGGCTATACTTGCTTGGAGGGGTTGTTGGGCTAAGGTTGCCGCAGCTAATTAGGCGCTTTGTGGTGATTGTTGACATGCTAATAGGAGACTAAGTAAACAGCGGCAGCAGACTTGTTTCGTTTCTGAAATACTGTTTCTTTTGAGCGAAAGTAGAAGTAGTTTGCCAATGCTGACTTTATACCAATTAATAATTAAAAAAAACGACTTCAAACATTTAATTGCTATGACCCAAAATGCTCCAGTTGCTAATTAAAACAGAACTTGTTATGTATGTTTTTATGTATAATATTTGAAAGATCACTAAGTTCCTCAAGGATTCCATTATTGGAACTGTAATGGATGTAAAAAAAATTGCGACCAATGTACCTATGTCAATTCAATTCATTTCATTATAAATGAAAAGTTTATACCTACCTTAAAATTCCCTTTCAATATAACAATGTTTTCAAATCGGTTGATATATCGCTTTTAGACCAATAAATAATAACAATTAATACCTATTCAAAATATCTGACAAAAGATAGATAAAGTAGTTATTTGTAGTTTTCAGATAAAGAGTTTTGAGGATAACAAATATTATAAAATTACAACTGAATTGAGAACCTCCTTATATTTTGAAGTCGGGCAAGACCGACTTTTATCGTAAATCCATCATCATCATGTCATGAATCATGTTGATCAGCCTAGTGACCGCACCAGGGTTCACGTAACCCGAGCAACCGTGGCGATCGGGTTTCCCAGCTTCCTTACAATTAATTAATTAATTAATACTAGCTTTTCCTGCAGGCTCGTCTGTGTGGAATAACTATGATATCTCATTGTGGGGACCGATGAAAAATGTCTAGTCATATTAGTATACAGATGCCAAAAGCTGTCTAAAAGTTCCTCTACACCAGAGGTTCTTAAACTTTTGTTGGTCACGGACCCCCTACATTATTTCGAAAACCTTACGGACCCTTTCCGAGTACAATCAGAGAAAAAGAAAATCAAGGGCATATGAAAGTTTGTATTCTATGCATAGCCACGGACCCCCGGCTACCGTATCACGGACGCCCAAGGGGTCCATGGACCACAGTTTAAGAAACCCTGCTCTACACGTTCAAAATGTTATGTCTAAACTGTATGCCCTCAATATAGGCTGCACAGAAGTACCTATACGGCGCAAGCCATACATATAATACCTAGTCGGCCATACGTATGTACATACGGCCTAAGATCGACATTCCCTCATCCGTTTCCCTTATGAAACTAAAAATAGGTAAAAATAATCACAACCATATGAAATATACACAGCATATCCTGACATTATTGATTATTGATTTCAAATGTTAATTTGTCAGTTAAGTAATATCGTATGTTTAGAAAATAATAATGCAATAAGGTGTGAGCTTTTCATAAAATAAACTCCAAATACTTTTTACTTATTTATTCCATGAACTGCACTTTACAAAATTCAACAGCGTTATTATTTGTTTTTTTACAAGTCAGGTAGTAAGTTACAGCCAAAAACGATATAGATTAGATTTCACCCATCCTTACCAGGATATAAGGGCAAGCAACCCTAATGCATTCTGTGTGTTTTACCTCATATTGTAAAAAAAAACCATCAATATTAAGGACGACGGACGGCGGCTTCTTAACTTACTATAAAATACTTACTAAATATTACTTTGAGTTGAAAGTCTTCTAGAATGATTTATTTTCATGAGCGACGTCGTTTTAATCACACCCTTATTTAGTAATCCATATAAACTATAACTTAGGCAATAATAAGCATGAATTACCAATTATTCGTTCCGCTTACATGGACTGGACCTTATATCGAGTTATTTATTATATTATAGAACTGTATTATTCTAGTGTAGGAGTATGGTAACTATGTAAAATCGTTATTGCTAGTTCTTATAATCGATCAAGTGTTTTTGTGCTCCACTTACTGACCTTCCAGCGGACGATTAGTCTTTTTATGGAAGTGACAGATTTTAGATAGGTCAACATAATTCGTTTTAATTTGACGTTAAGAACAAAAGAGCACGGTAGCGGACTAAAAAATTAACAATTTATGTAGACCATAATATAATAAAACCCTTATTACCTACGTAATCAATCATACATAAAAGTTTTTATGTAGCTTCTAAAAACTTGTAAAATATTTGTTGTTTTAGTTAGGTACTTTATTAGACTTCGCCTTATCCAATCTGATGATACTGAAGTACTACATCAGCATACAACGTAGAAATGATGCCAGGACCTCATACCGACGGGGCCTGATTTTTGAATATTAGGAATTTAGGTATAATTAACGTGTAACTGTATTTCAGTTAATTTATTATAATTATGTCAGTTAACTGAAAAACCTTTAAACAGTTTTACGCAAGTAGCTTCTTAAAAGTCAAGTAACCAAAAGTCAAACTTAAAAGTCGAAAAAAAAGAAATTAAGCATTTAAGAGTAACCGCGTTACGAAATTGAGCTGTCAATAATCCATACAACCACGGAGCACCCTTGGGCCCAAAGAAAGCTATTAAACCACATGTAACACCCCACTTACGTAACGTTAATGAGCGAGGAGGTATGTGGGATTGTGGAGCACGGCGCACTGCGAAGTGCGAACCTTGTCGGAGGTAATGCGACCGGCTGACAATGCCTTAGGGCAGGGGTCTTCAACGCGCGGAGGTTTCATCGGCGGCCAGCCAACAGCTTAGCCAGTTTATTTCATCATTGTTTAATAGTAAAATCGTGTATGTAAATTCGAAAATAAACAGTCAATCGTTTACAAATTGAGTAATGAGTCATTTTCAAAAAAATTGTACATAGTTAAGGGCCTAATAAAAACAAAATCACGATCGCTTCCTCTGTGTTACGAAAGTTAGGCATACAAACTATATGGGTAACTTTCGTAACACAAAGGAATAAATTAAGTTTTGTTTTAATTAAATCTCTTAATTGTGTACAATTTTTTTGAAAATTACTCTAATATTATATATAATTAATAGATTACCTGATTTTTCGTATAAGGATAGAATGTGGGCCAATTTTTACCTAAGGTCAATGTGGCTAATTCCGTCTGGTGGGGCAATTCCGTACAGCGATTTTTGCGGCCAAACAAACAATAGTATGCACTTGATGACTCGACTGGCACAGGAGCGAAACTTTGTTGGTTAAGGGCAAAATTAACACACTAACTGACGAAATTAGAAGTTTGTTAGAATGATAGTTTAGGCGTAAAAACCGCTGTACGGAATTGCCCCGCCAGACGGAATTAGCCACATTGACCTTAATGAAAAAAAATCGTTATAAATACCTATAATCCGGCCCGCTATGCAAAAAAAAACATTATTGGTACTTGACTGCGTGTGGTCATAATATGTCACATAAATGTCACGGCGCTGTCGGTGAAATGGTACGGCACCGGAAAAAACACGGCGCGGTGTCGGAAGACTACGTTGCAGTGTCGTGCAGCTGTATAGGGACTACCCAAGTCTGCCGGCGCGCCAACGTGTTGTTTCCGGCGCTGTGTAAATCCACCGTGGGGCACCGTGTTTTTGTGGCGCTGTGCCTCGGACATGTGGCCAGGTCCTTAGTCTCTTCACATCTATCGACGCGGAATTCAGCGAAAAATACGTCACCGCCGCGCCGAGCAAAGTTGAGCCGATCTACGTTTTTTTTCGCTCTTATTGCGAGGACATAAAGCTTTTTCTGATCGCCTTAAACGGATTCCACGTCGATAGATGTGGAACCCTAAGGGTCTGACCACCTCTTTTTTGCCCAATCGACAGATACTGGTTTTAATAACTCGATTTAATATATCTATTGTCATTCACCTCTTTAACTTTGGATCGTGTTGTTTATAGTTTACACTTGTAATCTGATACGATTTCGTGTAGAACATGTGATGTGAGTAATTTGGTATTCACGACACCTCCAGAAGTGCCTGCCATACATAATCTCGGCCAAGGACCAATCGTCTCACCGTATATCCTGTTTTTAACCTAATTAATTAATTTGATGTAATTATAATTTAAAGACGCGTTTACCTGCTCCTGGTAGAGATACCTTTGCCTTTTGAGCGGTAAGTTTGTTTTGTGTAATACAGTTTTGTGTAATAAATTTAATGTAAACAAGAAACTGAACCCATACTGAAATTGAAATTCAGAAATTCGCGGTGAATTACGTCCCTAACATGTTCGATGCGTCTACGCTACGTTGCGTTGGCGCATTGTTGCCGCAACGCCTCCCAGCTGTGCGGGCGCATACGGGACTAAGGTAAGCAACTATGTTAAAGTTCAGCTCAATCGGATACCAGGAGGTGGTCAAAAATGGTTTGCTAATTTTGATATCATAACATAACATATACAATTTAATATAAGTTTGTAAAAAAAAACAGCTGCACATTGGCATCATTATCTCATATATTATATAAGTTTATGATAATCGTCATCTAGTACTCATTGTACAAGCATTGCTTAGTTTGGGACTAGGTCGATTTATGTAAGTTTCTCACCCAATATTTATTGATTATTTATTAATTTTCAAGTTACCTATTTAGAGCAGTGAGATAATGGTCACAATTATTGTGAGTCACAGCGTTGATATAGGGCAGTACAATGACGTCATTCACGTTTCTCACGCTCTTGTCCTCGCCGTGTAGGCGCGACCTACGACAGAAATGGAAACAGGTTGCCAGTTATGTGTGGTTGCCGATTGACTTCGATATTTGGGGTTGACGTGAGGTTGCGTAATTGGGTTATTCGTAATTTGCCAGTCCGTCTGTCAATTCTTTGAATTGATGTTGAGCTAAAAAACGGGTTCAAAGATCAGTGTAGGTAATCTTACATGCAATGACCATAATTCTCTTCTACGTGTTTTTGGTTCAATAAGGGAAAAATCCTTTCTTTTAAAAGTAATTGTTAAATTAACTTGTCTACGGAAAATATAATACAATACAACAATACTTTATTGCACTCCAAAAGAACATAACAATTCAAACTTGTAATATAAAGACAATCGTAAACAATAGGCGGTCTTATCACTAAAGATCAAATCTATCATAAAGCCATAAAACTATTCTGGAGTATGAAGTGTGTTAAACTTATCTACTTGACTTAAACTTCTTGGCTGCCCTCTATGGAGGCAGAGGATTGACACCATGTGCCACCATCCGTCACGACCAGTCTTGAGCTTCGCTCTTCATTTTTCTCCAAGTCTTCTCTGTAGTTTTAGTTTCTGATGTTTGATTTATGAATATATTATGAATATAGCAATTTTTGGTTGAATGGAAGAGATATTTAGGCTATAATTTTGTTAAAAATTCTGAACAGTAAGTAGGGGTTTGTCGGTAGAATTTCCCAAGCCCTGGAAATAGAGGGCAAATGTTTTCCCTGAAGTTTCATGGCAATTATCTTGCATAATTGGACAACAAGTAAAAGTAATGTCTGACTTCCAAGAAAGAAGCTGCCTGTTAATTATTACAAAGCTGGGTCAATTATTACCTTCATACGAAATTTCTTAAATCTGTTGAATGTTGGCCAATCGCTCCAATGCAGTTAGAGTTCTTAATTAAAATACCAAAGCCTATGCAGTGTTTCTTCGTAATTATAGTAAAGAGAGGCGTTATTAATATCGTCTTCGATTTACGCGAATTATTATAAGGTGTGTTAAATGGGCGTTATTACCCGACTGCGGCGAAGCCCAAAGGAGGTTTATGTGTTTGGCCTGTATGTATGTATGTCCGTTCCTGTGTCCGCTCGTAACTACTCAACGGAACATCCGATTTTGATAAATGATACATCATTAGATTCGTATTGATGGTGCGAGTGTCACTGGATATGAAGTTCGTTAAAATAAACAAAATGGCGGATTTTATGCAGTTTCAAAGTGCACCGCGGTCGGGTTTTTTTTTATAAAAACGTGGTTATTTCTTATTTAAGCTATCAAAACTCTACGTTGTTATAATAATAAATACCAAAATAGTTTGATAGTCATGTTGGTGCTTACTGGAGACAAACGTGTCAGCAAACGGAATGTTCCGCCGAGAGAACACATTTTAAGATAAAAACAAGAAGTGTTTATTTATTTAATTAAGTGCAACCTTCTTCTGTGAGCTGTAAATCAGCTACACAACATAAAATAATTGTATAGATCTTTAAGACATATTACTTTTAGCACACACCTGTTTATGGACACAAATTGTAACCCTGAAATGAAAAACAATAAAAAACTTTATATTCTATTGGTGGTTACTGTATTGGTTTAGAAATTTCTGTAATAATGGAAAGGCAGTTGATATTTCACTTTGCGAAATTATTTTTGAGCGTTCTTCCAACACCCTGTATAAAAATTGCATGATTTGCAAATAGTTGACCTTCATTTTTTCCTCAAACTAAGCGTGCTCTCGTTAAAAAGGTCAGCTTTTAATAATCAGACATGACATGCCGGAAATGTAGTTTGAGGTTTAAGAATTCGATACCTATAGAATTTAACAAATTAATGAATACATTAGCACTTAATTGAATGCGCATTCAAAATTCGTTAATGAAGTCTGACTGTGATCCGTATATTGACCCGTGAGGTCGAGCAAACGGAAGTCCTGCTTTAACGTCTTGTAATTAGTAATGTTTAATAGTGATTTAATTAATGATTTTCCTCGGCATATATGGTTTCAAGAAACAATAGTTTTTCATGAAAATTTATTAAGGCCGTCACGTAGGTAACTCTTTGGATGAAGTTTGAGATGTAACAAAAACTAGAAGCCGATGTTATTGTGTTTAAAATTTTAATCTATATACATAAAACAAAGTCGTGTTAGTTACACCATTTATAACCCGGGTTACTTTTCTCTGCTGGTATAGTAAGAATTATCTAAGGTGTCCGAATGTTTGTTCATTCTCTTTACGAACATTCGGACACCTTAGATCATTCTTACTATACCTATACTACATTTAAAAGAAAACGACAGTTATTACGAAATGGTGAGATAACGAAACACCTGCGCACGAGTGGATTAGTGGCTACAGGCGTCACTGCAAACACAGGTTGATCGATTTTAGAATTTATGGTATTCTTAAAAAATGGAAAGTAATATTCGTTACATTCTTTGTTTGCAAAACATGAGGCTTATTTTATGAGAATTACATGCATAGTATTCTTCTTCTAACATTTGTGTGCACTAATTATGTATTAATATTTATATTCACTTATTCATTGTACGATGGTGTTTAAAATTTATGTTTAAATTTGCTGTATGGCTTTTACATGGACTCTCGGGCGTTCCAATAGAAAAAAATATTGTAATACTGATGGACCACCTAAACAACCATACTTATAGTAAAAACAGTAGGAACTGAATTAAAATACTGTAAATATATATTAATTTAATCTATGGTGAAAAGAAACAAGACAATAATAAAGTAATATATTTAGTAAAAATCAATCAATTGATCCAAATGCACACATTTTTGCAAGTAATTAGCAGTAATACGAACAACAGAAATAAGTATTTTATTTAAATAGTGAACGCGTAAAATAAAACCCCTGTATAACGCTAAACTAAAGCATACACTCCATGGAGTACAGACACACCGGTCGATATAATCGAAAGGGAAAGTAATATCGCTTCTATTATTATAGGCTTTATCCCGTTAATTTGCTAGTTTATAATTAATTCATTATTGCAGTTACAGTTACACCTCTAATTATGCAATTAATTGATACTCTATCTACATATATGCATTAGCAATTAAAACACAGCATGTACGATTAAACATAATGAACGTACAAGTATCTTGTACAGTATTCTCAGTTAGATTTTAATATGCCAACCAGCCTATCCAACTCACTTATCTCTAGATATAGGTATACATTTATTTAATCTCGTAAACAAAGACTTTAGTCTAAGTAATTTTCCTAAAAGTTGCTGACTGTTGTGCTTCATTCGGCGTTTCTTCTTAACAGCGATCTATATACTCTTCGGTTACGCTGGTTGATTCCAACTTGTAAATGACAGCCTGCTTACAGACTAAAATTCATTATTTCATTAAGTCAATGTACTGCGTACGTACAATAATCGTGTTATGTCAATACTCTCTCAAGTAGGAGTCATAATTGCTCTGCCTGGTATCGCCCACTCTTAAATCGTTTCCGATTGTTCTATTTGTTACGAATAAAAGATATAATTGACTCTTCTGAATAAAACGTAATAGGCTTAGTCAAATAAAAGACACAAAAGAACCGAAAGCGGAAGAAAGTGTGCTCGCTAGGTACATCGCTATCTTGAGTAGGTATTATCTCGGCGTAGCTTCAATGAGTTAACCTGAATATTTTAGTTAATAGAACACTCTACCTACTACAATAGGGATAAAGTTGAAATAAATAATTTAATAACGCAAAATCTAGAAACGTAATCATTAAATTATTATAAGAAATAATGAATACTACATTAAAAACGTTTAAATAACTGACTTCAAAGGAAACTAGGTATTTGACGAAAATTGCACGAATTATCTACTACAAAAAATATTATGTGTGCCTATAATATCCGAAGAATTAGGAGTTGCCTCCAAGATCATGTCATCAGATCCAGACCTGGTTGCAAAGGGATTAACTAGAAGGTGAACCTTTCAATAAAAAATCCAAATCGGTTTACTAGTAGGTATTCAAATAATCGCATAGGCATAGCAAACAAAAAACATACAATGAATTTTCTGAGATCCATCCTTCGTTTAGAAGTCGGTTAGATTGTAGATCTATGTATTGATACGTAGATTAATACTCGTTTAGAACTTTAGATTACTAAATATAATCACTGTCTTGTAATAAATCGGTAAACCAAGTCAAGAATCGAGTATGCTCTTAATTCGCAATTTCGCACACGTTGTGCCTAGTGCATTAGTGACATTTTTATATTTAATTTATCAGATATTTAGTTCATGCCATAAAAAATAAACAATGTAAAATATTGTAGTAAATATATATTTTTTGTAATAACCCTAATTACAAAACACACCTACTTGTGTGGGGATGGGGCAAGAAAACGCACAGAGGTTTTCTACTTCACTGTACCTATTTACAATATTTATTTACAACCCGAAATTTATACATTGTTAGACATCCGGCTCGAAGGACCAATGTTTGGCGCAAAACTTGAAGGAAATACCAGACATACGTTTTTAAATCCGCACCACAATTACAGAATATATATATCAATCCACATCTGGTTGCTCAATTTTGTGTGTAGCAAAGTGACGGTTGGCTTACGACTAACTTACGCTGTTCTATATGAGCAATCTACGCACAACGCACATACCTACATACATGTACTTGTTGTTGTCTATTTGCCTACGGTATCGTACACTCATTTTAAATTACCTGTCACTCACCGCCATACATCAACTCATTCTTCACTCCCATTATTCTAACATACGACACTCATCGTCTACCAGTCAGCACACAAATATCAATCCCACATTGAAACCAAATAAACAATAACTGACATATCAATATCATCCTTGAGTTGAATGTGCACTTGAATCTTGATCATTCATTCATTCGTTCATGCTCATGACTCATTCAATCAACAATGGCTTACTTATTGACCTTGGATTTGGCAGATCGGGTCAAGGCCACGCTAAACATTGTCACTTGATTGACAGTTATTTGACGTTTGACTTCGGTATGTCGATTGTTTGTCAGTTATCTTAATTAGAATTTAATAAGTCAGTTTGATTTTAAATTTAGATCACTGCAAATGTTCGGCATTGAGATTTGCACGTCAATTATCGGTTCTAGATTTTATCTTTGGAATGTATTAACTCTAGTGATAAATGGTTTAAATTGACCTTTTTGTGGGTGTTAAAAGTCTAGCCAATCAATTTAGATTTCTTAGTGTTTAAATGCCGTGTGTCTATATTTTTATTAATTGCATATGTACTAACATATCATTATAGTATATAAAGAAGATACAAGAAATGAAAGTAAGTACATAGAAAAATTAAATGGTACTCACTTGTGGTCTACATAATATGTAACTTAAAATGTGGTGTAATTTACCCGCATTAAAAACAAATAAAGAAACATCATGTTTGTTGCATGTAGGTTTAAATCTTCAGCAGAAATAGTTTATATTTGTCTACACAGAAAATTTCGTCGAAAAGTATCTGCACACGACTCTATTGTCAGTGGAGTTATTAATTGACAACATTTCATATTTTCAAAAGATCTTAATTCGAAAACCATTTGGGTAAAACTGTATTTTATGCTCAAAAAAAATATTTTTGGATTTTTTTTCCCATTCATTTTGGAAAAAATCGTCAATTAGTGTGAACCGGAAGTGTGACGTCATTTTCCCTGCATTATCGAGAGAGACCTTAGTGCTGAAACGATTAAAAAGTGTATAGTATCCGGTTGTCATTTTCTGACATACTTGCCGTCTGACGTTTATTTGTTTTGAAAATTGTTACAGCTGCTTAGCGGCTTTAGAAGTTTAATTTTCTTACCGTTGGTTCATTTGCACGTTTTCGAAGACCTTAAAAGACTTGGCACTTTCCCACTGAACTCCGATAACGCATTCAAACATTATTAACTTGGCATTCTTTTACCGGACACCGATTTTTTTCATATAATGAAGACATCAGAAGGTTTTTCTCAGGCTGATAGCACCAATCTGCCGCGTGTTGAAATTATGATGATGATGGAGTACACATCGGCAAGTGATAAATATAATCCAGCCCAAATAAGAGGAGCAAAAGCATCGTCTTCCCGAACTTCCTATGTTGACAACGCTGTAACGCCTGACAGTTATTTTTTTAATCGTAATTGTCGCACTGGATTCTAGTTTTTTTAAATCGTAATTGTCGCTCTGGATTCTAGTTGGGAAAGTGACGTCATTTTCTACATACGCCCTTTTAGAATGAGCTACTTTTCAAACTGCTATTTTTAATTGAAAAATTGAGTTAAAACGAAAAAGAAAAAATACGGGTAGCTTAAAATTCCACCTATTTTCTATCCAGCTCATAAAATGAAGGAGTAGAAAATTTGAAATATTGTCAATTATTTTCAATTTGGTTCCGGTCCACACATTTCGTAGTAGTTATTCCAAGCTCTTTGTATCTGGGAAACTATTTATTGCTGAAAGTATGGTAAGGTAAACGTCCTGGAGTTTGACTGATGCCCGATAGTTGACATCCTGCTGTCTAAGTGCAAAAGAAAAAACTATAGCGTCAATGAATGTCTCACGTTAGTAGCTTTGTAACCAGTCACAGATTTTTGTCTTTTAGACGATATGGAACCTATTCGAAATTGCAGTCTTCTCAAACTTAAACTAATATTTTGTCAAAAATTACTTTAGACTGACACATAAGTAAACATTATCAATAACACTTCTACAATCAATATCACTTGATACATAAGACGTATTGTTTTTAAAAAGTGGGCGTTATGGCGCATATTTTAACGTCAGTTTTGATAGATGTTACCGTTCCATACATTTGTATATTATATCGATGGGACAGTGTTAAGCACTAAGACGTCTACCTTTCCTTACAATCGAGTCGCATGGTTCGCCGCACAAACGAAAAGAGCGTTAATAATTTACTTACGACATTATAGGTTGATATATGTGTGCCCAGGGCGGTACTAAGAGAAAATCCTGCTCTGCTTTGAAGGAAGACCTTCGGAGTAAATATGAGCTTAGCTTCTTGACTTCGGATTGACGGTGCGTATATGCTCCAGTTGCAAGCTGTAGTTTAGAGGGAGCTGTAGTTGTCGAGTGTGTACAGTTCGCATGCGCAATCGTCGCCAAAACGGGAAACTCGAACAACGAGCGGCGACCACGCAGGCTCGGCCCTAGGGTTACCAGACGTCAGGGATTTACCTGACATGTCAGGAATTTTAGCATTTTTTAGGAATGCGGCCATAATACGAAGACTTCAGAATTTTTAAAGAAGAAGAAAGAAAATACAAAACAAATCAAAAGCCCGGTTTCGTACTACTTTTTAATACTTTTTTTTGCTGGACGTCAACTCCCTCTAGGCCCAACCCGAGTGTCAGGAAATTTATTCGCAGATCAAGTATTTAAAAATTGTATCTGGTAGTTGTAACCCTACTGGGACCGGTATTTATGAGGCACTGGATTCGGTATCGCTACTCGTTCTATTACTCATTGAAGGTTGTACAGAGTGCTGCGTAAGTTTATGAATGAAACATTAAGTTTTTGTAATAAAAGTTTCCTTTCGTGTTTGGTACTTTTATTGTTATCTGTTGAGTATATGTTGTTAGTGCGTGTTAGTTCTTGATGTTGCACAACAACAACATACTTACTGGTACCGCAAACGGTTACTTTCGCCCTGGAAGGTAGGTAATAACTTTGCCCGCCTAAAAAGGGATTTGGTTGTTTTATGTCAAATATGGATCAATTGAACATAAAATATGTGCTTTAAAGAATACATGTTTTATGTAATGTACCTAAAACAGTAAAATTTTGCAAGGATAAAACATAGAGTTGGGCAATGTTACCCTCAAGGGTTAAAGTAAACCGTTCTTTACTTAGTTCATAACATGAAAGCCGCGAGTACCTACTGCCAAAAGCTCAACTGTTCTAGTAGCACTCACATACTCTGTTATTTCCAATACCTAAGGTAAAACCAATGGAGCATCTCAGATATCTTCACATGAGTGGAGCATTCTGGATAAAAAATAAAAGTACGTGCCTAATTAGGTTGCATGACCCGCAAAAATATAGAAGTTAGTGGTGAAGGTACTCACCACTAACTTCTATGTTTTTGCGAGTCATGACTGTGCAACGTGCATAATATGACAACGACATGCACTAAACCATTTGGGTTCACTTTGTCCATAATCCCATTTCCGTACCCTCCTACCCTATACCACTTCATCGGTTTCATCCACATATCATTCCCATTTCGCCCAATTTCCCCATTTGTCTAATTTCTCAACATTTACCTATCGTCAATTTTTCCAAACCTGGGATTTAGAAATATCTCGAAGCTTTGCCTTGGAAAGAAAGCTACAAGTTTACCTTCAGGTCAAGTAAAGTTGCGAGTCTCTTGATCATGTTAGGCAGGGTGTTGTAAGACTTGCAAAAACATTAGATCAGTTGAATTGAAAGCCGTCAATGTATGTAGTATGGTAATGAAAATCAGCAAACTGACCTTGCGCATAAGCACATTTCAGGTTCTTTTGACTTGTGCTGTATTATCCAAAGAATAGGGTTGTTTTTAAAATATGCAAGTAACATACGAGTATGTGAATGTAACCTGTACTGACAAGTAGCTGCAACGTTCGCTAATTATAATCCGGACCAGTTTATTGCATAAAAATATGAATCGGTTAGTAGATAACTTAGAGCAACACGGAAGAGAGCTACCATAGCGCTTTTTTTAACCTAAAATAAATAAACTATTTTTTTTTGCGCAAGGGAGTTGGCGGTATGCGCGCAACTTACACACTTACTTTATACATAAAAACTGGCCAAGTGCGAGTCGGATTCGCATTCGAAGTATTCCGTATCACCGTTGAACAAAAAACGCCAAAAAACCGGTCAATTTATTTCATGGAAGTCCCTTTTAATTTTATTTGGTTTCATTATCACTACATAGTATAAAACAAAGTCGCTTTCTCTGTCCTTATTCCCTATATCCCTATGTATGCTTAAATCTTTAAAACTATGCAATGGATTTTGATGCGGTTTTTTTTAATAGATAAAGTGATTCAAGAGGAAGGTTTATATCTATAATACATGCATTTAGTATCAGCATTGCACCCGTGCGAAGCCGGGGCGGGTCGCTAGTTTGTTATATACGATAAATGTATATGTCTTGATGCCAACTCATTCCTTACTATCGTTTCTAATCATATTTAAAGCAAATAAATTATTTTATTTTATTTCACCTGTCCTCCATGTTACATTGTCCAACTACGCATGTCTCAAACCCTAACAACATAAACGATAATTTCGCAATGTCTTAGGCTAGCGCAGCAATTTGAACGCCTGCGCAGCTGATCGTTCCACACGATCAATTAGGACGATCACCGGCGTGATTGATCGATCAATTGACCGCGTTGACGTTCGGTAAGCTGCCGCTTAAGGATCGAATAATTATTTAAGTTGTGTAGGTTTCATAGAATTAGATACTTCATAAAATTTTATTATGCAAATCAGTACACAAAGAAAAATAAAAAGAAATGGTGCAAACTAATGGAAATGCTATTTTTGCTTTTAGAATTATGAACCTACGCACACTTTCAAACTTTTGTGTGAGAAAATACTTTCTACGAGTACATATCTTTGTTTCAAAATCGGAGCTAAGGACCATTAAAACAAGAGGACTGTCATTCTCCATACTTGGATCGTGCCCCGACCGCAAGGGGATATCCAGGCAAAAACTAGATGGCGCTAAAAAACTGAACATAACGGTCTGTGTCACGCTTGTTGTTGAATAATTGTAAATAATATAATTCTTATACCAAGCTCATACATAGATGGCGTTGTAAATATCGAGGAACAGCTTTTTGTATGGAGAATGACAGTCCTCTTGTTTTAATGGTCCTTTCTGGAGCCATTCGATGGTGAAGTGATTATTGTGGTCCTTGGTCCCGACGAATGTCTCTTCTCCAGGTCCGTCGTTTACCTACTTAGTGCAGTCTCTGATAATTTTAGAAATAATTAGGGTTAGGTTCTGTTGGTACTAAATGACACTAACTAGATGACGCTAGAGTCCGACCGAAATTTCGGTGTCGGTTTCGGCAAAATAGCGGGTTTCGACATAGTTTCGGTTTCGGCGGCCACCCGAAACCGAAACTGAATTTGAGAGGTTTCGTACTGCGATCGTACAGACTTTATTTCAAAAAGCACAGATAATTTATTTGAAATAAGAAGTTACAATGTGTTATAGTAATGATTACTCTAAATATATGTTAGGTATTTAAAAACGAAGACCTGTGATATGATCGTAATTTTTTATCTTCCTACGAAAATATGACCTTATATGGAAGTTTCGGTTTCGGTTCTGGTTTCAGCCGAAACTGAGATCAAACCCGAAATTCGGTTTCTGTTTCGGCGGTGAAAGCTAGTTTCGGTCGGACACTAGATGACACTAATCTATTTTATTTAACAATAAAATAAACAAAACATTTGAAGCAAGGGGCCTCATGGATAGTAGGATAAGGCACTTACTCATGAGAAAGAGGGCCTCGCCTGTCTTTCTCTATATACTTTCTTAAATATGACACAGGAGAAATAAACTCATTTTTAGTCAGTACCTTTGGCTACATTGACACGTTTAGCTTAGCCGGCACCTTTCCAAAGCTATTGACATTGTCACTATGCACACCGAATAAATTAAGGGCCACAATCAAAGCTTAATTTTCGTCCCTATTCCCTACACAGTAAGGCACCTCGTATAACGTTCGTAATTTATTCATTGACATTAGTGAATGCATCTGTCCACATTACCATAACTGCATGGTTGCTCGCGATAATGACATTATAATTAGCGACTAGGACATTTGAGGTGTGATGTATGTTAGTACCTATGCGAGGAATGAATTATTGCTATTTCTATGAAAGGCTAGGTATGCTCATATTAAATTGTTGCCTTATTTGAATTGTATACCTACCAATACCTTAGGAAACAAGTGCCTATGTGCATAGTTTAATTTTACCTAAACCTAAAGTAAAAAACAACAGTGTGTCGAGAAAAATTGGCATGCTTAATCTTTGTTGCACAATACGACACATTACAAAAGCCGAACTTAATACTTCATGGAAAATTATGACGTTACATTATGCAAAGATCACATTAGGTGTAGCTCCAAAAATGACATATGTACCTATCAGAAAAATTACAGAAGGTCGAAAACTGGTCATGCGTGTATAAATGGCAGCAAATAATTATTACGCAATTCACCGTCTCTTAAAAGGCGACATTAACGTTAAAATCGCTCTACATACATAAAATTCTGCCTACATGTCAATTATCAGCACAATAACACGATGTGTGTCAATGTTAAGGCTCGCAGAAATGTCAAATCTTACG
The DNA here is from genome assembly GCA_947034925.1 of Eudemis profundana. Classification (NCBI taxonomy): domain Eukaryota; kingdom Metazoa; phylum Arthropoda; class Insecta; order Lepidoptera; family Tortricidae; genus Eudemis; species Eudemis profundana. The sequence continues at coordinate 16,903,565 of OX344805.1, read as the reverse complement.
CATAAAATACCTAATTAATGTACAACCGATGTATTGGGAGCAAAGTAAAGGTCATGCATGGATTTAAAACAAGTGCAATAAGTTAAACATGTTCAGTTCTGAGTCGTTTAACTGACGTTGGTTAAATGTTTTGTTTACATTGTAAATGTTGTATTTATGGTTGTTTCTAGCGTGTTTGACACGAAATACAAAATAGGTTGTAACATGTAACATATTGTTACATATGTTTGCCCTAATGGACGGGTATGTTTAAGTTTCAGCATACTAAACTGGTGGTCCAATGAACCAACTCACAACTTATGCACGCATAAGTGCCGATTTACATGCACTTATGCTTTTAAATTCTACACGGTTGTAAGAGACGCGCTGGACAGAAACCGATTTATAGATATTTAAAATATACTTTCACTGGCCCTTTGGATAAGTACATCTTAGCCATTGCTATTTTTTATATTTGATATTATATTACAATCCAAGCAGTAGTCAGCAAAAGTGACATTTAAATCACAATTCTGACATTAGCTCACTCTCCGGACTCGGCGGCCTTTATAGCTGGAAGCCTTGAAGTCTGTACCAATTTTAAAAACTACTTGGTTATTTAGGCTGAAAGTCTACTATTTTACCCACATAATTGAAATTTATAGGAGATTTTTCGAAGCCACTACTGAAAAATTGCACTACACCACAAGTAAAACCCCGAAAGTAACCTTAGAACATTGAAAGATTGTTCTCCTTGTACCAAAAGCCAAGAAGTTGACGAATCGTCCCATATGTCCCATTCAAGTTGAACAGATACCGATCCTAAAACCACAAAAAATATCCCACAACGTCGACCCTGCTGCATTGACTAAAGACCTATTATAGCTTGTTTCGTCTGCTTTTTTCCTTGGTGGTTGTAGTAATACAATACCACGGACTCACATCAGTCTTCTGTCGTTATTAGTAACTTGCTTGTCTTCCGAAAAGCTATTAATTTCATTGTGATGTCATTGCCTTGGACTGGTTGTGGTAAGACAAAGCGTAGGAAACGAATGCATGTCGTATTGTACCGTTTGGGCATTAGAACTAAAAACGTACAGTCAGCAATTAAAAGCTGGTTAAAAAAATACAATTTCTGTCAAAAACTTACAAACTTGTGGACCCGCTCGGGACTTCGTTGTCAGAGCCGAAATAAGTTAAATGTCTCTTTTTAGGGTTTCGTACGCAAAGGGTACGAAACCCTAAAAAGAGGGGTTATGGTAGTTTTTGCGATATGCGCGAACAAACAAACAGAAAAACAGACATGCAAATGTTCCAAAAACTAAATTAATACGATTTTTTACTTATTTTGAAAAAAAAAATTATAATCACTGTCTTTCTACGACTTTATTACACTCACGGATAATGAATTCGGGTCATTTTCTATGAACAATTATATAGAAAATGACCCGAATTCATTGTCCGTGAGTGTTTGTACTAGCATTTACCAGCGGCTTCGTCCACATTGTTCCCGGTATTATCTCAAGGGAACTCTTTACCAAGATATAAAGTATCCTATGTTTCAATCCAGTACTTGGTCTACTTGCATGCCGAATTTCAGCTCAATCCATTTAGTTGTTACTGTATTATTAAGTCACAACCATCCAAACCTCCAAACATCTAAACATCCAAACAACTTCACAATATTTCACATTTATAATGTGTGTGATGTGATGGATAGATAGATTGTCACCTATAGACCCCCTACTCGAGTCGTGTCATAGGCGATGTTTTCCGTCACTTGGAACATAAGAAGGGCGTCACCTACACAAGGGCACTAACCATAACGACTATTCTCCGCTCGCCATACATTTGCATAAACCACTATTGTTTCACATTAATTTGGATGAAACTGCCATTGTTTCTCATTTACTTTGGATGGACCGTGTAATTATTATTTGTAGAATAACCTTTGTTTAGATTAAGGAGGTAAATAATTGTAGGAAGTATCCCTTTGTTTTATATGTGTTATACTATGCTGAATTCACATTGTTATAAATCTTTCTAACATCTATACAAGGTCGAAAGGTGCATAAAAAGAATGAAGTCACCAAAAACACTAATTTTATTTCATCTTAAGTTAATTGAAAATAATATTTTTATTTATTTAACCTTAATTGCAGAATACAAGAAAGGTAAACACCCCTAAACCCTAAAGTAGAAAAAATATACGAGTACACCTAAAGTTGAAAATAGATCGAGTTTTGTATGAAAACGCCCTCGCAACTCGCTCGCAATTCTCGCAAATCGCCAATGTGATAAGGCCCTATGAGACGGCACTGATATATTGCGTCTTTTCCAGAGAATAATTGGAAAGAGACTTTAAACATTGAATCACTTCGACACTGGCAAATGCAAGAGTTACTATAAAGCAGCGGTCGGCGACCTTTTAGCAGCCAAGGGCCACATAGTAGCTAACGAATTTGACGCGGGCCGCACTTTGTTAATAATTTGTGATTTTATACAATTCTGAATATAGCAACCTTTACATGCAAAATAGCCAGGGAGGCTCGCGGGCCGCAACTGAGCAGTTCACGGGCCGCAGGTTGCCGGCCGCTGCGCGCTGCTGTAAAGTAATAAAATTCTAATCTATGATATTTGAGGAGCTCCCTCAATTCCTTGTGGATTTTATCATGACAGAATTGGATTTTGAAAAAAATTAGAGATCAGGATACCATTTTCATAAAATAAAGAACTTACCAAATCGGTTAATAAATTACGAGTTCTGAAGCAACAAACTTGAAACACAGTAGAATTCAGAACCTCTTCCTTTTAGAAGTCGACTAAAAAGTCTCAATGGCCGTTATTTCCTGCAATATATATGTTCCTTAGAATCACGAGAAAGTGGAAATAAAACGAGTTTGGCGAAAAACGCCCCCATAATAAGCCCTTGGCAATGTAGTGTTGTTGTGCGGCGACTAGACACGTAACCGTTCGTTTCATAGATGTTAACTGCGTTCATTCCTTACTAGTAGCTTTCGTATAGGCGCAGTCCTACGGAGACTACCAGATTCTATCTACCTATTGCCTATGGGGTAACGTCCGTAACGTAATACGCTGACGGTAAGTTTCGCGCCCAAATTATGTATAAAATGTGATAAGTACCAACGACGCGTCTATCCTTTATGTCACAATACGGTCAGAGTTACAATTTCGTGGGCATTTCTCCAGAAATATGTCTGCGGTCACCTCATTCATCTGGCTCTTTTTCATACTAAATGTATGGAGACAGATGAATGAGTCGCAGACATATTTCTGGAGAAATGTCCTCGTGTATTTTTACGAATCCATAGACGTAATTATTTTACGGTGTAAAACAAATGAAGTGACATCATGAGTCCGACATCTTTTGAGTTAGCTTTTTTGGGTCTGTAAGTAATAAGTAGGTACCTATATGTAGCAATCTAAATATAGCATAAATCTTTTTCTCTTAGACCGTAGATAATCATAGTCATAGCTCTCCGCATCCAACCGCTTCCCGTGACTCTCTTCTGGAATTTAGCGTATCTACTCATTTTAAACTGTACCCCTATACAAGTAACAAACAAAGAAGTCATCCAGGGCTCGGAACCGGTATTTTGCAAAAACCCCGAAATTGCCCAATATTTTGAATTATTTCGTAATGCACGGTCAATAATGTATTTAAGTAATGACTTCGTATTATTAGATTGTCCGATTTAAAATGAAATAAACCAAGGAACGAAAAGAACGGATAAAATTCCGGTATTTTTGTATGGAGAAAAACCGGTATCCGATCCCTGAGTCTCTTCAAAAAGTATAAGAACTTTTGTCATACATGGTACTATGACAAAAGTTCTTGATTACTACCCAGTATTTACGAGGGCGATAACACTTAGCTGCAAATCGCTCACTTATGCCTACCGGTAATTTATGTAAGCACCGGCTCGACGCGCAAACGCATGCGCGGTGCAAATGGATCACTTCACGAGATGCAGATTATCTCGGCTAGGTGCGGTTTGTGTCATAATGTACGTACTTAATAACTTGGGATTGGGAATATTGGGATTTAATTCTCCATCTACACATTTATGAAAAAAGTAACCAGAAAGTGTTAATTACTTAGTATAAGTAATAAAACGTAAATAAAAAACTAAATCCACGAATATTTATCATTTGATACGTACTTGTTTTAAATACTGAAATAGTATATTTTAATGGCAGCTTTTATTTTAACGAAATATAGTAGTTAGAGTTAAAATAAAGTATTTTTCATTAATTGCCGAAAATAAATATTTGTAGACTTCATTTCTTAAAATAACTACGAGTACGTTTAGCTGTGAGGTGCACCAACTTTTGTATTAAAATGCAACCGAACGCAACCACCTTAAGCGAATACTTTGAACAAACCACTATCTATACATAAGAAAGAAACATGATATTTCTTTATTAGTTTTTAAATGCGGGTAAATTACACCATTTCTATGTTATATATACATATTGATACAGATATAAGTACATAGAAAAAATAAATTGCGCTCACCCATGGTCCAATCCAGGATTCGAACCCGGTACCTCTGAATTTCCGGTCCAGCGCCTCATCCACTCGACTCGTACCGAGTTCGATTCCTGGATTGGACTATGGGTGAGTGAGCGCTATTTTTGTACTTTGATTTCTGGTATCCATATATGTTTGAACAAACCACTTTTATTCTAGATCAGATTACATCACAAATCAAGATATATTGCAACTTGTTTTTCGACTTTTATTGCAATTTCGAAGGACATGTCTCGGTCAAGGCCGGCCTGTATACCGAAATCAGATCGGCTGAAAACCGAGTGACGTAATCTATAATCTCGGCGTAAGGTTGACAGAACCGGTCCAGGCCACGATTTAAATATTGTAGGCACTTGAACAGTATTTTAGCTTCAGGCGTTTCCAGGGCAGCGCTAGTATTGCTTGCATTCGCCGCTATTGCAATATAAGCATTATACACTCACGGACAATGAATTTGGGTCATTTTCTATGAACAATCAAATAGAAAATGACCCGAATTCATTGTCCGTGAGTGTATGTCGCTCTGTTTTTAAAAAAAAACCGGCCCAGTGCGAGTCGGTTTCACACACGAAGAGTTCCGTACCACCATCGAGCGAAAACGCTAAAAAGACACATTTCTAGTAATGAAAGGGTCTTCCTTTAATTTTTTATTTTAATTTGTATTTATTATTTGTTATTATAGCGGCAGTAGACACATTCTGTGAACATAAGTATAGTTACACTAGTTTTCTCTTATGTACTGTGAAAATATGGTTACCGCTCAGCGTGAACCATCCGACGGATGGGTCAATCAACTTTTTTACCCACACGACTCTGTCCGCTACTTTTAATTTTCGTTGTAAAATAACGCCTTTAAATAATGGTGTGTCTATGTTCACATTTATGGTGTATGTTAGAACGTTGAATGCCCCGTCTCATAAACCTAATAAATAGAAAAATATCCTATTAGAAGTTCGATTTCTTCGTAACTCTAGAGACATTTTCGGTAACGCCAGAGACGTCAAAAGTGTGGGTCTAAAAGTTGATTCACCCGGGTGTCATTGGCGCTGATTATCAGGGCAACCGAATGAAAGAGGAAATGGTTAGCTGAAGTTTAGCATAGATTAATAAACACACCCGGATGAAATGAAATTTAACACTTTCACTTCGACAAGTTAATTCGTAATTAACCGTATTATGTATGCATTACTTAGACCTCATACCGCAGTGAACCTGTTCAACACATCGACGTACTGTCTATGCTATGATTGTGTGGTGGATAAGTATGGGCACGTACGACGGCGTGTGTTATATTTTAAACATGCTTACGCCACGGCGGTGCAGGAAACTTAGGGCGTGAGAAGTGGCGCAAGAACAGCTTTGCCTTAAGGATAAACTGGTGGAAATATCCGATTACACATTTAAATACTGTCAGGTGACAGCCAAAATTCACTAAATACACTAAAGAAATCACTGAGGCAGCCAACCTCAGGGGCATTTCTCCAGAAATATGTCTGCGACTCATTCATCTGTCTCCACGTTGTTGACATGGTTGCAATATTAGAGCAACAAACTGAGCTTACCTACTTGCAGAAAATTTCACAGTTCACCTTAAATAGTTTTATAATTTTCTGTTTAATTGGTATTTAATTTATCCTTTTTAGAGAAAAAAACAACAATTTCTTCTTCATAACGAAATTCTACAAGATGTGACTTACGCATTTTTTTTTAATTTCTGCTTTCTTGCCCAAAAATAAAAGCATCACTCTCGAGTTTTGCTTCCAAACAACCATTCCCGTAGTTCCTACAAAAAATCCAGCTATCATTAGTAGAATAAAATATCAATTTCAACCGTTCTGCATTGTACCTATTATAAACATAAAGAAATTATAACTAATCTTTATGTCTAGTCGTACTTAGTCCGGTAATAAATATAATCAAGAAAATTATACAAAACTAGCTTTCAAGATACATTTCTAATCTCCACCCCTTTTCCAGGACCTCCGCGCCGCACTCAAGTCCAAGCACGTCCAAGGTCTGGAGATCCACGAGGCCCACCGCGCCCTCAACAGGACGACCGTGGAAGCACGCGTGGCCGACGCCCGCGCCGCGCTCGCCGCCGCCGGCGGGGGCCCCCTGTTCCTCGCCCTGCCCTCGCACCCAGAGCTTCTCGCCAAGTACTACGACCTTCGGACGCTGGTCAAGAAGGTGGACCTTGTGATGGTGCAAACGCATGATCTGGGGGCCGTGAAGAAGACGACGTATCATCCCAGCAGGCTGAGTGGGCTGTGGGACATGATGAACACGGTAAGGTTTTTTATTTTCGTAAATCATGATTTTACTACCACTTACTCTATTGGTGTGAAATTGTTGATATAGGTAATATATGATATTGATATTCGCATATTGAATAAGGAATCCCAAAGGCTTTGTCGTTAAGGATGATGAGGTCTGCCCTAGCCGTAGATACGGCCGGAGAGTCACATCCGCCGCGGTTAGAATATAATATTTAGAATGCGACAGTTTTTTATGCGAATACATTCATTAGCCATTTGATGACATCGCCATTGAGACCATGGACGTCACGGCACGTCCGAAACGTCGAGGTAATATCATGTTTTTACGCGATTAAGTCCCGTTTTGTTATAATAATGATCGCCATTGAGGTTGTTCAGGTCTACGGCGGGCCTCCTGTGTACCGCGTTAGAGGACAATATTCGGCAATGTGACAGTTGATGTACCTGTATCTCGGTCAGTTTCGCTAAGTGCAGCCTATAGATATCCACTGCTGCACGCAAGCCTTTCCCATGACCATTTTTTTGACCATGGCAAGCAGCAATATGACCATTTTGCCGTGCAGCAGGCGGATTGGCGATCGCATCCTACTACGCAGGCTTATACATAACTATCCAAGTAGCTCAAGAAAAAATAACATTAAATTGTATGTACCGAAGATAAATCTTTAGTAGGAGGTCAAAAATAAAGCATCGAGATATTTATGACTTCAAATTCGATTAATGCCAAGAAATAAAAGGAATACTTTTTGATTCATGATTATTAGGACCAATTACGCTGTCGGCAATGACAATGATCATGACTGACATTTGCAAATAAAGTCGTTAGTCGTCATAAAAAGCGGTAATTAATGAGCATATTGTATAAAAACATATGACAGACAAACCTCGGACACAGTTTTTAGGGTTCCGTAGCCAAAATGGCAAAAACGGAACCCTTATAGTTTCGTCATGTCCGTCCGTCTGTCTGTCTGTCTGTCTGTCTGTCTGTCTGTCTGTCCGTATGTCACAGGCATTTTACTCAGAAACTACATGATGGATATTGATGAAATTTGGAATATAGGTGTCTTTTATGAGCCGCTACTTAGTTTGGTATGTAAATAATTAAAATAAATATTTTTAGGGGGGGCACTCCATACATGTTAAAGACAATAAAAAAAAAATTTTTCAGCAAATATCAACGTGTGGTACACAGTTCGACAGCTCTTTAAAAAACACTATAAGGTTCCTAAGTAATGTTTTTCATTTAGTGAATGTATTTGGAAATAATCGCTCCGAAAGTTGTGTAAATTGTGTCCTCCCCCCTCTATTTTCTAAACCGTGCGTCCGAAAAATATGAAAAAAATCACGAAGGTAACGCTTAATTAATACTTTCAACGAAAATTATTTTCAACAAGATCGAATGTACCGTTTTTGAGTAATTGCCGATAAACTGCGCTTCTCAACAAAAGGACGTAATTGCTATGAAGATACGCTCTTTTGTTGTTGTACTTTTTTTACATCGTATTTTTTATTTACCTTATAGTTACGGCTATGGAACCCTACACTGAGCATGGTCCGACATGCTCTTGGCCAGTTATTTTTTGTTAGCTTTGGTGCCGGATATGAAAGAACAATAAACAATTCGTTTGTATAGAGAACCGAATCGAGTTAGAACTACTATGAGGCTCTCAATAGATCCATAGGACAAGAAAACAAGATATATTCCTCCCGTGATCAGGCAACGGTACGTCAGAATGGGCCAATAGTCAGCGTTTTTACGGCGTTTTATTTTCGTCATTGTTTCAGTACACAGGGTGGCCCATTTCGATCAATCAGTATGGGAAAATCTGAAACTATAACACAGCGGTTGGCAACCCGCGGCCCGCGAACCCCTCACTTGCGGCCCGCGAGTCTCCCTGGCTATTTTGTATGTATAGGCTGTTATATTCAGAATCGTTTAAAGTCACAAATTATTAACAAAGTGCGGCCCGCGTCGATTTCGTAAGCTACTATGTGGCCCTTGGCTGCTAAAAGGTTGCCGACCGCTGCTTAAGAGATACGAAGATCTGTTCTTAGGAAGCATGTCATCGATTTTAAGGATAAGAAAAACTGCATACATAGATTTGAAAAAAAAAATTACTTTAACCGAGAATCGAACCAGATCTTCGTATGTCTTATAGTTTCAGACTTTCCCATACTGACCGATCGAATTGGGCCACCCTGTATATTGTTCAAAAAGACCTAGAGTTAACTTTTTACGAAACCGAAAGACAGCCCTGAGGCTAAGTCGAGTTTGATCAAAATTTTCCTTCCGTTGTGTAGTAAATAAACGTCGGAAGACAATGATTTTCGAACCGCGCGGTCAAACCGCTCGTATAATCGCCCTAATAATGTTGTCATTGATTAAAAACTCGAATAATCATTTAAAAAAGGGAATGCATCAATAGTAAAGTATTTTGAAATAAATTTCTGATTTTACGTATTAATAATTTTATGCCACACCTGGCCATAAAGTGGCTTTTTCCGCACGCTGCGTAAGTGTAGACATAAAATGATGTACACAACACGGGAGGTAATAAAGAAAGCCCTCGATCGCATGTTTACGTCCCTCGCTTGCAGCTCCGGCCGCAAACTTCTGCGATCTTGGCCTTTCTTTGTCTTACCACCATAGTTGTGTAATGTACTATTACGTTTATTTGGGTGAAACGAATACTATCTAATTTTTTGCTGCACGTTGCTTTTTAGGAGCAAATAAATGAAGAATAGCAGAAGGCTCATGACGTAATATTGTCCAAGGTTACCCAGTTTTCTTGTACAGTCAGTAACATCCAAAGTGCCATATATACTTATATTGCAACACATCTTTAGAGCTTTATCACACTTGCTATTTGCGAGCGAGCTGCGGGCGAGTTAGAAGCGAAGTTCCATACAAATGTCGCGACTGGTTTTGTATAGAAACTCGCCCGCTCGCCCAGAAATCGCAAGTATGATAAGGCTCTTAGTACTATAGGCAAGGCACAAAGGTGAAGTATAAAGACGAACAAGTAGTCCAACTTTGGCCGTTTAGAAGCGCGCAACACGTATTCACACAGACGCGCGATAGCAAGGACCTTAAAAATAAATGGACGTAGCGTCGCGAACAGATAAGTGAAGCACTCATGATGAGCCGGCAATGAGCCGGCGCTTTGTACGCACGCACGCACACATCAACCAGCATAATGGGCCGGTCGGCTGCCATTGGGCCGTCAACGCACACATGCTCACTTCGGCGGCCATTGCTTGGCTTCACCCGCGTCTTAGACCGCGCGGTATCCTTCTATTTTATACATCCATGCGCGATAGCATGTCTGTGTGAGTGCGATCCATACTGGAGCTTTCTTAAAACTTTGCTTGTAGTGTGTTCATACACGGCGCACACACATTCAAACACGCGATGTACCTTCTGTAGGAAGAAAAATTACTGCTATACTGTGACAAAGGCAAATGACGATATATCGGGGCTTTGAATGTGACAGACTACTCAATGCTGACTGTGCCATAATCGGCGATGCTGACGTTTTTCCACGGTTCGTTCAACCGCGTGCACCTGTCACGGCGGTGACCTAAAACCGATCTGCCAATTAAAACAAAATGCGACCGACCTTATGGGTGGAGTAAAAGTGACTTGATTGTGACTCAACTAAATAAACGGTTCAAGTTTACGAAACCAAGGCATACATAAACGTAATATGTTGATAATGATTACGTACTTAAATATGTCAGTAGTTATTATGTAGCACCTATTGGATTATAGTAGTGATAAGTACTAAGTATTTATATGATAAAGATCGATTTGTGATATCTTTTTATCAGTACCATAATTTTGCAAATGATATCTTAAAACTAAACGGTCTAAAACATTTCTTTGGTAAAATAGAGGTAAGAGATACGTACTCTAAGTAGCGACATTTGGTTCCAACGGATTAATTGAACCTTTGAACTGCATATCAAGTTCATATGCAATTATCTAAGCAAACATTGGTAAATTGAGGTCAGTTTTTTTTTTAATAGAGTACAGCTCTATAGAGGCAAACTGTGCATGTACAATGAATTTAACTCTACATGTCGGTGATGTTTTAGATAATCGCATCATACCCACCAGTAGTGTCATTAAGATTTTGTTTAACGTCCAAAACAAAAGAAACTTAATCTATTCGATAAGAAATGCACGAGTCACTATGAAAAATACCCAAAACGCTATAAGTATATGGAACTACCTCGGAGGTTTCCCAGTTTAAACAAAACAAAATCAAATCGGTCCTGCCGTCTTCGAGTAATCGCGTAACAGTAACAGACATACAAAAAAACATACCGACGAATTAAGAACCGTCCTTCTTTTGGAGTATATTAATAATAAAAAGCCCGCCAATTTTCTTTAAAAAAGATCAAGCTTTCCTATCTCCTTGTTCGATCCGCGTTTGATCAGTTTCTTGCCCTGCACAGACTAGCTACCTATGAATAGTTATTAGGTACAGTTAAGGTAGTATTTCCTTTGCCTCATGTGTAGGCCGTGTCCGGGCAACAGTACTAAATCTTACCGTTTTTGCGCGTGCGGTTTTCCTTTCATTTATCATCTTAATTAACCGACTTCGCAGAATTCTGAATGCGATACACTTGCGAAGTTTCTTTAAAAAGCTAAAAATGAAGGTATTTTGATGTAAACGGCCATTCTCCAGAAATATGTCTGCGGTCACCTAATTACCGCGTCGCTGTTTTCATACCAAATGTATGTAGACGCGTGAATTCTGCCGTCGTAAGGAAAAGGGGCACATCCAAAGTTTTTTCGATGTTGAGTTGTATACATATTCAGAATCAGTAAATTTTACTGATTCCGAATATGTACACAACTCGGTGTCGAAAAAAAAATGTTAGTTGTGCCCTTTTGCATTATGGCGGCAGAATTAGACGCAGACATATTTCTGGAGAATGCCCGTAAACTAGTGCAACCGACGGTGTAAAATGACTCTTAGTTATATCTATACTTCTAAGTAAAAGTCCTCAAAGCACAGTTATCTATCGATTAACGTATATTGGTAAATACTTCAGACAAATGGGTAGCATGAGTCTGTAAACGCCTATTTGATAATGGGATGCGTCAGTTACACAGTTCCTAACGAATCCTCATTTATTAGTAATAGGACTAGTAGATAGTAATAAGTGGTAGTAAGTGTGCCGACGCAACAGCCACTAAATGGCTGCAACTGTTAACTAATGTAAGTAATAAATATGAAAGTGTTCTGGTTTTAACTTTTCTTATGCAGAAACTAGAGATAGAGGACCCACCCGCAATTTCATTCGTGAAATAAATTAAATGTCTCTCTTTGCTTAGACTTATTCGGGTAAAAAGTATACCGGGGCCATATCTACCTCTAGTTTTCTGTAAATGCGCGCACAGATAACAAAATACAAACAAACAAAAAATCCGAAACTACGAGTACACTGACTGTATATCGTTTTTTTTTACGTTTTATTAATTATTTTAACAACTTAGAAAGTTACTTTTTTAGACAAAATCTTTAATATACCATTTCTTTGTACGATTTTTACGGTGTTTAGTGCAGATAGTTTATGGACTGTACAGTATAATACTTTTTATTCAGCAACCGTGCTTGACATGCGAGCAAAATTTAGTACCTCATTAATAATTACCATGTGTAGTAATTAAACGACAGCAATAATAATCAATTCAACCAGCCGTATAGTTAATATCGTTCAATCCATTCACGGCAGATATCTATCTAATAAACTACATCGAAGGTAAACGGGTTGCAGAAAAAACCGTCCAGCGACCAGCTTACGTGAACCCTATTACTGTAGTAGTAAAGGTCATTTTTGATGTGTTTAAGAAAATCGTGAGCAGTTCGATAATTCGGACAAGTAGGTCACATATTAGCAGGTGCATCATGCTTAGAAAAGTTAAGTGTCCTCTAGACGGGATAGTAAAAGAGACTGTCTAACGATCGTCTTCTCTCATCCTTTTTCTTGATGAATCAATATTGTAATGTGCACACGGTGTCTTTTAAACGCGCCGTCGACGCGCGTTTCGAAGCGCTGTCTCTCTTTATTTTTAGGGTGTAAAAGCGACAGCGCTACGAAACGTTTAAGATACAGTGTGCATTGGCTCTAAAAATAAACACAATGCGCTAGAGATGCCTCCCCTAATCCATACAAGAGTGGGTGAACTGGCACTTCCCCATACAAAATCGAATTTTACTATTTTTATCGCGAGTTTTTCTTTACCCGACGTAAGAGCAGGTAATTGTATCGTTTTATTTGTGTCTTTTATTATCGAGTTGCATTATTTTTCCTAAAACTGTCAAATGTACATTTGAAGCAAATGATTTTCAATGTAATGTATGTAAATTGGGTTACCTGAATATGGGGTGGTCCCCGGTGGATTTTTTTATTTTACTTATTATATGTAAAATTTTTTCACTAGAGAAAGAATGAGGGAAGGTGGATATAAGACCGTATCTTAGACTAGGTGATTATTGGCAGTCGTTAGGTCACGACTCACAATATTAAGAGGCCATAGACGTTTAAAATGCTCATCGGTAAAGACTATTTTTTCTATGATACAAGACGAGTCCTATTGTTTTTCCGACGTTACCGGTAGGTTTAGAGCTGTAGTGGTTTAATAGCACCTAAATGACACCACACTCTTTAAAACTCACAGTGGCGGCGTAAGGGGGCGGACCGCCCCAGGTGCCAAGCACTCCCCAGTGCTTGACACAGTGGACCACATCTCATAATTATGTCTTGGGTGCCTGCCGAATCAAAACATAGACCTTTCTGCCCCGGGTTCCCGACTGGCTTACGCAGCCACTGAAAACTTATACAAATCTATAATATACAGCAATCAATTGGTTGATGATTATCAATATTTTTTAGGATTCCGTACCTCAAAAGAAAAAAACGGAACCCTTATAGGATCACTTTGTTGTCCGTCCGTCTGTCTGTCAAGACCCTTTATCTCGGGAAGGCGTGGAGGTATCGAGTTGAATATGAAACCATATACTCAGGTCTACAGTCCCTTGAAGCTGTGAAAAAAATCACACTTCTACGTTAACGTAAAAAAAGACACGGCCGTTTATGCTCCAAAAACGTATATTTCTACAATCTCAAGGGAATTCAAATTTATAGGGTACGTTCCGTATAGACCTAGAACTATGAAGTTTGGCAAGTACCGTCTTATATTACAAGTATAGGGAAAAATATGAAAACTATACATTTGTAATTAAATTATAAAAATATGAATATGTAGGCACCTACTGTACGGAACCCTCGATGGGCGAGTCCGACTCGCACTTCCGGTGTTTTTTAAAGAGTTTCAATTGAAATCATTTCAAATTTTCTAAGGCCTCTTAATAAGTGCAGAATTTGCCTTAAATGGTGTCGGGATTTGATGTATTTTGTACCCTTGAGAGTCTGCGCGTTCGCGACATAGTTTATCCTTTTTAAATGTTGGTATGTTGATAACTTGATAGGCATGTACGTACATGTATTGTACAAAGACATAAGTTATTGCCATTGAGGCTAAAAACATATTTTCTAAGAAATAACTGAGTAAATAGATCTATAAAAAGAATAAAATCGATATCAAAATATGGTTTAGTTTCTATGTTACTGTATTTAGTGATTCACAGAAAGATATTGAGATATAAGGAAATAGTTTGTCGATTTTAAACCAAGAGCGTAACGTTTTTCGCTTGGCGCTTGACGCCAAAATGCAAAAGTGTAATTTAGTGATGGAAAACATTAATTTTCCATTTCATTTGGTGGTATTTGAACAATTAATTATACCATTATTACCAGATTTTCAAACCTGATAATAATATTGACGGAAACTGAAGTTGACAGCGTGCAAAGTAGGTCGACGCCACTTTTTTTTAGAACGCGAGGTACCTACATAATTTTTTTCCTTCTACCTCGATATATATTTCTGTGAATTACTAAATACAGCAACAAGTATTGGTATTGTTTTGATATAAATAGCAAGAATGACATGCCGCTTTGCAATGATATTGGAAACAGGCGCTTTATATATAATTTGAAGAGACACAATTCATCATTACACTAAATAACATGTAAAATAAATATTACACGTATTCACACAGACGCGCGATCGTGTTAGTGCGATCCATACTGGAGCAGTCTTACGCAGTGCTAAATGTTTGCTTGTGGTGTGTTCGTACACGGCGCGCACACATACTAGCGCGCGATCAGGGCTGTCTTTAACCGTTTAACCTATTGGAGGCCCTGGGCATATTAGGATAATGGGGCCCCTATGACTTTGACAGAACACTATTTTGTTAGATCCTTACCCCTATCGATCGCGGGGCCCTGGGCACTTGCCCAAAGTGCCCACGGGGACAGACGGGTCTGCGCGCGATATACCTTTTTTCGGAAGAAAAACTACTGCTATTATACTGTAACTATGTAGCTACTGCCTATGGCTACAAAACTTATGCGTGCCGTTTGTGCAGCGGTTGTTGGAAAATGAGATGGAGCAAGGGTTTCGACGCAAGTTGCGTCTCATGCGTGGGCCGGTCCATTTACCAAAGCATTAGGGTCATCTGTAGGGCCCCTTCCCATCATCGCGTGTTAAGTGGAAACTTGTAAGACAGCTGGAGTTCCTGCACTATTGACGGGCACTTATGAAAACACAGCCACTCACTATATATAGTATATACAATCAATCTCTCAATCTTCCAGGATTCCGTAGTGGACTTGGTCGTGGGGCTGGGAGTGCCAGCCTCCAAGATCGTGATCAGTCTCCCGGCGACGGCTCGCCAGTTCACCCTGCAGAACGAGACCCTCAGCACCCCGGGTAGCCCTGCCGTGGAAGAATACCCCCAGGAGATCGACCAGGCCGAGCTCTGCAGACAGCTGCAGAAGGGGCGGTGGACCCTCGAAAGGGATCAGGATCTCTCCGCGCCTTATGCTTTCAAGTAAGTTTACGTTTATAGTCATTGCTCGGATGTTTTTTTAGGAGCATCTTGAGAGAACCACCATAATATATTAATAGATATTCCTTTAACTCAATACTTAGTCGTGATCATTGGCATTATCTCATCTTCAATTATTACTAATAAACTACGTGCGATAGTGAGGACCGCATAACATGAGATCCATACAACGCAACGCGATTAAGAATAAAATGGTTTAAATTTGAATAAGGTTCGTTGTACCTAATGAATTGTTGCCATTAGTATACGAACGCAACTAAACTTGTAACAAATAACATCGAAAATAATGAAATATACATTATGTCTGTGACGAACAATAAATTACGTACCTACAACGAACTGTGAAATATCTGAAGTGAGCAATTCGTTTTTAACCTCATTCATAATTTCCACACAAAATTTAACTTTGTACAAATAGCGGCACTGCTGTCGCTTTCTTTTTTTTTTACTTTTTATCATCCTTTTACTTATAATCTTGTCTCTTAATTTTCTAGAAACACGACCTGGATGTCGTTCGAAGACTCGTCCTCAGTGGATGTTAAGGGCAAGTACGCCCGAATCCGCGGTCTAGCGGGCCTAGCACTACACGGCGCCGACAGAGACGCGGAGACGCCGTGCGGGCCCACGCTGAAGGCCGCGCTCGCCAAGGTGCTCAACCAGCAGAGCAGGGCGCCCAGAGCGGCCGTGCTACGGTGAGTGTTTTTACTGTACCTACAGGGACATGACCCGACAGAGACGCGGCACCACAGTGAAGGTTATGCTCGCCAAGGTACGCAATCAGCAGAGCAGGTCGCCCAGGGCAGCCGTGCTACGGTGATCGTCTCTGCTGAACAGGGCACGACATGTCAGAGACGCGGGGAACTCCATGCGGGCCCACCCTTTTCCATACTTTTTCATATGCTAAACCCTTAGAGCCGACACAGACGAGCTGCAACCTAGCTGCAACTTGTTCAAAAACTGCAGTCGGCGTGCAGCGGTGATGCGATTCCCATACAAATTGCAGCTGGCACGCCTTACAGTGTACATTCTGTTTACAGATCCCTGGAGCACGAGATCCTCTCCGCACCCGGGCACGCGCGCGCGCTGGATGCGTTGCAGGTGTCACCCTACAGAATCACGCAGATCGTCGACTCTGATGGCGTCATACACTCTATAAGAGAGGTCAGTTCTACAAGATTATCCTACCCGATTTTCTGTGTATTGTAATAGCGTCATACGTACTGGCACGGTAACTACTGGAAAGCACTCTGACGTGAACATACCTTAATTAGTTGGCAGATAAAATAAAATATAAAGCTCAATTAGCCAAGTAACGACCAAAGCAAAGTGATATTGCGACCATCTTTAATCTTTTGGAGTTTTAAAAATAATAACTCAACAAGGATACTGTTACAATCGAAGGAAGTTAAAGCCCAAATTTACCATGCTCTGTTTATTAACGGCTATTTACTGCTGTCAATATCTATAATTTGATAGACGTAATCAGCTTTTTAATAACCGTTAAAAACTAAAAGAGTATGGTGAAATAGAACATAAAGGTACAGGATTTCAGAGGGAACATGACAATCTTTTTCAGGACACGCGTACGGAGTTCTCCTGTTCACGACAGGGCTACTTCGTGCACCCGCGCTCCTGCGCGCGCTTCTACCGCTGCGTCAAGTTCGACCAGCTCTCGCCAGACTACACGGTACCTATCTCTAACTTTCCTTTTTTTAGTGTTCAAGCCTCCGCAATCTGGCCATCCGCGCATCCATTAGTCTATTATAGGGCTGTATCATTTGAACGGTTTTTACAATTATCAAACCACTTGTTGCTTTTATAGGTGTAACAAAGATCATACAACAATCATGTAACATTTCTAATAGCTCAGCTATGACACCCTGCAGGGCACTAGTATCCACAAAATCTATTTTAACTACCGCAAACTTTAACCCCAATATTTGATCCATGGGCCAATATTTGATTTTATTGCGTGTAGTGAAAAAACGCGATTAAAACTTGAATTATGGTAATTTAGACCGAATATTCGTATAGAAAATAAATAAAATATATACCAACGGGATGCAATCCACAACAGTCCTAAACTCAACGGTGACACTGAAAAAACACCAGAATTCGACGAATCGTTGTGAATAAGTAATAGAGAAAATATCCTAAATCGATGTACGTTTCAAATGTCTCTTTTTAGGGTTCCGTAGCCAAAATGGCAAAAACGGAACCCTTATAGTTTCGTCATGTCCGTCCGTCCGTCCGTCCGTATGTCACAGGCATTTTACTCAAAAACTACACGATGGATATTGATGAAATTTGGAATATAGGTGTCTTGTATGAGCCGCTACTTAGTTTGGTAGTTAAATAACTAAAATAATTATTTTTAGGGGGGGCACTCCATACATGTTACAGAAACTAAAAAAAATTTTTTTCAGAATATATCAACGTGTGTTACATAGTTTTACAGCTCTTTCAAAAACGTTTTAAGGTTCTTAAGTCATGTTTTTGATTAAGTGAATACCTTTGGAAATAATCGCTCCGAAAGTTGTGAAAATTGTGTCCCCCCCCCTCTATCTTCTATGCCGTGTGTCCGAAAAATACAAAAAAAATAGCAAAGATAACGCTTAATTAATACTTTCAACGAAAATTATTTTCAACAAGATCGGATTAACCGTTTTTGAGTTATTGCCGATAAACTGCGCTTCTCAACAAAAGGACGTAATTGCTATGAAGGTACGCTCTTTTGTTGTTGTAATTTTTTACATCGTATTTTTTACCTTATAGTTATTTCCCTTATAGTAACGGCTATGGAACCCTACACTGAGCATGGTCCGACATGCTCTTGGCCAGTTATTTATTATTATTATCACTTTAGGTGTTCGAGTTCGACTGCCCAGCGGGACTCGCGTTCGACGCGCGCTACGAGGTGTGCGTGTGGCCAGGCTCGCTGCCGCACGCGCACGCCTGTCCCGGCTCCTCCGAGATCGCGCCTGTGCCGCGCACGCGCTTCATCTGCCCCGACCATGAAGGTACCTAGCAAATCAATTTTTTATTCTGCAAATAAGCCACAGAGGCCCTTTTACAAGTTTGAATATAGTTGCTCTCCAAAATGCCACCTTTAACACAACTGCGACTAAGTACTACCGAACCCTTTCCATTCAATATGTGCTAAAGTGACAGGTCAAGAAACATTACTATTACTCTCCATAATCAATAATACTCATACCTAAGTAAACATTTCAGGTTACTACGCGGACCCGGAGAACTGCCGCTGGTTCTTCGCATGCCTAGACCACGGCAAGGCACCTTTGTCGGCGTACGAGTTCCGTTGCCCGTTCGGCCTCGGCTTCGACGCGGACAAACTCAAGTGCGACTGGCCCTGGCTCGTGCCGGCCTGCGGAAACATCGCCCGATACGAGGCAGAGGCCTTCGGGTACTCCGGGGCTGTCCTCACCGGTTAGTATATCTGCACACTCTATATTGAAGCACAACAAAACACCGCTGTCAGCGTACAAGTTCCGCTACCTGGTCGAACTCATGTGAGGCGAGAAGGCATAGACCCGATGTCAAGTTCTCACCAGGCAGAGAGTGAATGAACTTGGTATTAACACAGGGTCAAAGGAATTATGGAATATATTCGAAAGGACTTAGGATATCCAAAAACTACGCACAAAAAAATGCAGTTTACAAATGCTTAAGATAATAAAATGTTTCCTTTTAAATTTCTAGGTGCTACCGGCTTCCACGGGCAAACCGCGGACGCCGTGAACGTGGCCGCTCACAACAGCCTGGTCTCCGGAGCTGCCCTGGACAACCTCGTCGGAGTGCAGGGCGGGTTCCTGTCGCACGCCGACCAGCTCGACGCCAACTTCATCACCGCTCAGGAGTTCAGTCAAGCTGGCACTGGCAACGATTTGGCCTATCAAGTCAACGGGGTGTCTTTGCATGGCAATGGACTCGTTCAGGCTACTAAATACAGCGATGAAGGGAAATATACGAGCGGATCGCTGATCCTGGATGACTATAGGCTGCCGACTAAAGCTGAGACGCAAAGGATCCACGGTCAAGTCAACATACTTGCCAATGGCGGAGCTAGCGCTTACTCTGGCTCATATTCTTCGGGACACAAATCTCAATACCAGTCAAACGAATATTCCGATGACTCTGGAGCGTACGTGCATGACCCTTCGGGCGACTACGCCGAGCCCTACAAGCATGTAGGGTCGCCGGGTGTACCTTATGTCCATGACGGTTCCGCCTACAAACAATCTAGTGACTATTACGATTATGGAAGATATTCGGCGTCCTCTGGAAGTGACGCCAGCGGACAATACGTACACGACAATTCTGGTGCTTACGTCGACGATTCTTCAAGTTCCAAAGGATTTTACAGCTCTGGTTCCTACTCTGGAGACTCTGGAAAATACCAAGCAGGTATTTACAAAGAGTCATCACTGAGCGGGTCAAACGGATACAAAAGCGATAGTGGATCATACGGCGCAGATTATTCCGGTGCGTACGCCAATGACGACTCTGGTAAATACGAGGCTGGCGTATACAGGGCTGACGGCCATATTGGAAGCTATAATGGAGCGGCATCGACTGGGCATGATCTGAATAGCCAAGTCTACCACGGGAGCTACAGCACAGCCAACAGTGGAAACTATATCAGTGACTCTAAAGCCTACACCGGTGGCTCGCACACTCTGGCCGCTGGGTCTGTAAATGTGGGTCTCGTCGGCAAGACTACTTTGGTTGACACTGGTTACACTGACCAATTTAACTATGACTTCACTAAAGTACCTTACAGCAACGTTAAATCCCAGTCGTTTAGTCATGGAGTGGTCCACGATAACCAACATTCTGGGCATGTGTCCTACGTCTCCCAACCGGCAGTTTCGATCAACCATGTCGGAACGGACGCCCACAACTTGGACGGCTACCGTTTCGTGACTACCCCCACTTCGTCTGGCATCCCCACCACTGCCACTCCATTCGCGGTAACCACAGCGATACCCACAGTAGCATACAAAACTACCTTTGTGCCAGAAGCACCTAAGACCAGCGTTAAGCAGATCTTCGGTATCTCTCATCCAACCGTGACGTACGTCCAACCGGCTGTGGTACCTGTAAAGCAGTACGTCAGCAGCACGCCTAAAGTGCTCATCACTGACTACAACCAGGCAGTTGATCAATACGAGAGCAATGACTACTCTGGCTACCAAGGCGGCATCGCCGTTACCCAGGCGCCCGTTAAAGGAGTATCATCCGGATATGACTACTCCAAACCAGCGATCAAGTTTGAAGACGGAATCTCTTACACCACCCCAGCACCGATATCTGTATCGACTTACAAACCTCAAGGATTTAGTCACAGTCAGCAAACTCTGCATAAGGTGGAATCAGTAGGTTTTGATTACTCTAATGCATCACCAGTAACAGAGGAGCCGTTTAAAAAGGTCGTGGCTTACACCACTGGCCCTAGCGTGAGCACATACGCTGAGCCTAGTGCAGCAACTTATAGTCCCCAGTCGTTCAGTCATCAGACCATACATAAAGTGGAGGCTGGCAAGGTATACAGCCCGGCTGTTGAGGTGGGATCTGGATACAACTATGTCCAATCAGGAGTAACCTACGAGCAGCCGAAGACGGTAGTCACATACACGACACCTGAACCAGCTCTGGCTGTGCAGCCTGCTGTGTCTACATACGAACCGCAAGTATACAGTCACCAGACTCTCCATAAAGTAGACGGTAGTCAAGTTAATGCTTACTCTGAAGCTTCCGGTTACCATTACGAAAAACCTGCCGTTAGCTTTAAAGAAACCGCCAAAACTGTTCAACATGTCACCCCCGCGCCGTCAGTCGTCTCTACTTACACTCCACAATCGTACAGTCATCAGACGATTCATAAAGTAGAGAATAGCAACGCTTACGCTGAATCAGCGCAAAGTGGTTATGACTACACCAACCATGGTGATTATTACGAAAACCCTGCTGTTGGTTTCCAAGAAACCGCCAAGACCGTCGTCCAACACGTCACTCCAGCACCAGCTGTTGCCTCCACTTACGCTCCACAGTCGTACAGTCATCAAACTATTCATAAAGTAGAGAATAGCAACGCTTACGCTCAATCAGCGCAAAGTGGTTATGACTACACCAACCATGGTGATTATTACGAAAACCCTGCTGTTAGGTTCGAAGAAACCGCCAAGACCGTCGTCCAACACGTCACTCCAGTACCAGCTGTTGTCTCCACTTACGCTCCACAGTCGTACAGTCATCAAACTATTCAAAAAGTAGAGAATAGCAACGCTTACGCTCAATCAGCGCAAAGTGGTTATGACTACTCCAACCATGGTGATTATTACGAAAAACCTGCTGTTAGTTTCGAAGAAACCGCCAAGACCGTCGTCCAACATGTTACTCCAGCACCAGCTATTGTCTCTACTTACTCTCCACAATCGTACAGCCATCAAACGATTCATAAAGTAGAGAACGACAAGGCATACACTCAATCAGAGGAAAGTGGCTACGACTACACCAACCACGGCGTCACTTATGAGCAACCAAAAACCTTCGTCGAGTACACGACCGCTCAACCGGCTGTTGCTATACAGCCAGCGATATCCACGTACCAACCCCAGGTGTTCAGCCACGAAACTGTGCACAAAGTCGACGCTGCTCAAGTCCGTCCTTATTCCCAAGACGCATCATTCTCCGGCTATGATTACCAAAAACCCGCTGCCAAATTTGAGGAAGCACCGGCGATTGTGACTCATTACTCAACCCCTGCACCGGCTGTCGTATCTACTTACAAACCACAGTCGTTTAGTCACGAAACTATCCACAAAGTAGAAAAGGTCGTGTCATCAACACCGTTACCTAAAATCGACTTGACTTACCAGCCCGCTGTAACTACTTACGAGAACCCTATTCTTAAATATACACAAAAGGTGACTCCAGTGACGTATGTAGCGCCTACTGCCGCCGTTTATACGCAGACATACAAGCCTGTTAGTCATCAGCATGAGGTGAGTCATATCGTCAGCCAACCTGCCCAGTACGAAGCAACTCAGCAATCCTACAACACACAGTCACTGAACTTGAACCAAGGTTACTCTTATAGCCAACCAGAAATCCAACGGGATATCGAAACAGTGAGTGCGAAATCCTACTCTGATGCTAGTGAGGTTTCTCATCAAACGTACCACCTGTACAATGACAACACCCAACACAAGTCGAAGGAAGATATTGTGTTTGTATCCAGCACTCCAGCCACGCTTGCATACGAAGAGCACTACGCCGAATACGATGCTCCCAAGGCGTACAAAGCGCCAGAATATATTCCACCGAAGACTGATTACCAAGAGTCTTACGTAGTTTCTTCTACTGCTAAGCCTATAGTACAAGAGCATGCTGTCTTCCACAAAGATCAAGATATCTACGATTACAAACCGGTGGACTACTCTCAGTACGACACTGTCCAGAAATACGTTCCCGCTCAGCAAGTTTCGTTCAGCACTTCTCACATTGAACAGCCAAAGAAGATAGAAGCTAATCAATACTCTTCATTCCAAGTATCGTATCAATCTCCTGAGATTCAAATAGCTAACAAGGGTGAAGAATACCTTCCCCCCCTAGTGTCCACGGCGGCTCCAGTAGTAACATCCACCTATAGACCTGTTACCTACTCTACAACGTCTCGGGAGTACTTACCGCCAACACCCGAGCCTAAATACGAGTACAACGCCCGTGAATACCTTCCCCCTAAAACAGTTAAAACATATCTACCACCTGTGACAGCAAAAACGTACGTGAAGTCGACTACTGAAATTCCTACTTATAAATACACAGAATCCACAACATTCAAAGCGCCTGAATACCTACCACCATTGGAAGAGACAGCACAGGGCCTCGTTAACTTTGAAAGCTTTGGCCAATCGTTTACTTCCAAAATTAAGTACAATCCTTACCAAGAACACTCTGTTTCATCAGAAACACCGATTGTCATCTCAACTGCAGTACCCGTCAGAAAGCAGAACATAGTCGTCGAAACTGCAAAATCCCATTTACTAGGCTTCGGTACCGTGGGCCCTGAAGCGGGCCTAGTGTCTCCGGCTACGTACACAACGTCATCACCTACGTACGTGTCGAGCACTTATAGTCCAACTGTGACATCAACCTATGATCCTTACAAACAGGAGCTGGTAGAGGTCACTCCGGTGCCCATCCGCAGAACGAAGCCAAAGGTAGCCGTAGTCACGAAGATAAACGACTTCAATCCTCTGCTCGTCAGAAAGTTAGGCGCGGTGTGCAGCTGCCAGTCCCCGACTCTCGTACTCAAAGGAACACGACCTAAGATCCAACAACAAGACTTCGAAGATTACAACAATGACTACGACGACTCTAGCAACGACCAATGGGCTCAAAAATCCAGGAAATACGTACCAAGCGCGAAAACCGCGACTGTTGCCCCCTTCGTGTCTACTACTTTCAACCCTATCATCGTCCCCGATGACTCTTTCTACCAAGATCTCCCAGAACAGAATGAGTACATTTCAGTAACGCCGAAAAGGAAAGAAGTGTATTCTCAAAGCTACGTATCGAGCACTCCTGCTATAGTTTCTACTACAGAAAAAGTCTACACGATAAGACCGCGCATCAAGGCTGTGACTGTTGCTCCTACTTATAAAACGGTTCTGTTGAATCAGGAAGTAGCTCCAACTGCCATTGTAAAGGAAGCCATAGTAGCTGGGTCAGAGTCGGCAATCGATTCTCAAGCGTTTGATCGTTACGGTCCGGGCGGTTGGAGGAGCAGGGATGAAACCCTGCAAGGGTCCGTCGACTGCCAGAGGGCGGGTCTCTTCCGTCATCCGAAGCAGTGTAACAAATTCTACGCCTGCAGATGGGACTGCACTAAACAGAGGTTCACGCTCCACGTGTTCAACTGTCCCGTGCAGTTGAGCTTCGACCCAAGCCTGGGAGCCTGCAACTGGCCGAGCCAGGGTCCTGCCTGCCAGGGTGACACGCTCCTTACCAACGCCCTCTAAACTCTAGGTGCCTTAACCAATCGTGCCATCGAAATTGTGATAAAATGTGATCACGAAACGTATCAGGAATATTTAGTTGATGATGTCTCTCTCGATTTAATCTAAGAAACTTATTTATTTGTATGATTTTGTTAATGTTACTTTTACATAGTAGTTATTTATTACTTCTGGACTTTTCAGAAATCAGTTTTTTTGCTTTTAGCAACCGTAAGTTACCGATTATAAGTGTTCATAACTTTTTATCGAAAAATGTTAATTTGTATTTAAAAATTGTTTTTATTTTGCGGCTCCTCACGCACAGTTGTATTATTATGTATACTATTGACCATAGTTACCTAAAAATAAGGTTACCAATTATTTTAAGTTTATGTAACGTGTTAGTAACATCGTTATGTGAAATAGTGAAGTCATTTTTGTATTATTCTCGTTTATTGTATATTACGGAACGGATACGCTGTATAATTTGTAAATACATTTTTATTCAATAACAAGTCATTTTATTTCAACATTGCATAGTAAAAGCTATCATTATAAATAACCGTTTTCTTTGGGGTTTAAGGTAATGCTCCCCTCAGAGTACCAAATATAACGGTTAAATATTAAGTGTGACCGGTTTCTCCACTTCCTGCAATATACCGGCATATTTAGATATGATAGGATCGACTTCCTCTTCGATAAACTCGGTGACTTGTTCTGGAGCTCGACCTATGAAGGTGGACGCGTCTAGGATCTTGTCCAGCTGAGATATTATCGGAGCGAAATACCCATCCATCTTAACCCGCTCGATAAGGTCGTTGTCTCTCCCGTGTTGCTTCACCTCTGCCCCAGCCTCATGAGACAGAACCCTGATCTTCTCGTGGCATACCTGCCGATCGCCCCCCGCCTGCACCATGGCCATGATTATATTCTCGGTCGCCATAAACGGCAGTTCTTGTGCGATGTGCCGCGCGATCACTTTCGGGTACACCACTAGTCCTTGGCAGATGTTGAGAAGGGTGAGGAGAGTGGCATCGGCGGTTAGGAAGGCCTCGGCGAGGGTGATGCGGCGGTTGGCCGAGTCGTCGAGGGTTCGCTCGAGCCACTGCACCGCGTGCGTGTTGGCCGCGTTTGCGTGAAGCGTGATCAGATGGCGGGCTAGAGCGCAGCACCGCTCTGAACGCATCGGGTTCCTCTTGTAAGGCATAGCGCTCGAACCGATCTGAGACGCTTCGAAAGGCTCCTCGATCTCCTTGCGGGACGCTAGCAGACGGATATCGGAGCACATCTTGTGCACGGTCGCTCCCAAGCTGGACAGCGCCGACACAACCTCCAGATCGACTTTCCTGAAATGAAATAATTTATGTTTAGATAAAGTTAGATACATTAGATATGGTTACCAAAAATGGTTATGGAATGAGTTAGCATTAAGACATATCTATCCAATAATTTGGAAAGCAAACACAAGGATATATGTACAGAAAGTAATACCAATTGTTCATAAATTTCATTTTAACATTCGTTATTACAACATTCTTACAAAGGTTTTTATGGGCTTTTTTTTGTAGTACCCCCCGTTTTTTTATGTCCCTCGAGTTCAAATATTTATTACTACAATAAGGATTAATTTTTCCTTATTTCAACGATTCCGACACCTAGCCTGTTTATTAATCTAATGATTTTAATAAATACTCGTATGTGAGATATGCATAATGTAATTTATATAATTTTTTAAGGTGGCAAATGTAGTACATTTTTAAGTGTCCCTCGGCGATATCGACATAAAAAAAGTGAAATTTTAAAAATGTTTACTAAGAAACGTCTTGTATTTTAACAGATTCCCATAAACTAGACTATTGCGCGTCATATGAACGAATTGTTTATATTAAATCTTATCATTTTCGGATTAAAACTAAATTTAAATCATGCTGCCTGAAATTGATGTCCCCTGACATGTCAAAGCTGTGACGATCGAAATAACATCGAAAATTCCACCAATTCATATAACATTTGAGGGAGTGGCAAAATTAATATCGTTTTATCAGGCATCCGTTCGTTTGGAAAGTCCAGTGTTTGAACGTGCGGTGTTAAATAAGATTATTTCAGTTAACTGGAGACCGTTTCATCACATTTCATCAGTCACGTTTGTGACCACATTTCTATAAACTGTAGCTATTTTGTAACTTTCAAATATTCTGGAATTAAAATAACTAACTTTATAGTGTTTTACATAAAAACTATAGTGACATACTCAAAACTGAATTAATGATTATATTTCAATTACAATTTAGCAGGAAACGTGACGTCAATTCCGTGATATTTTGCCCCGTCACATATAGGCTGACTACCAAAGTCACAACACTGACAGCATAAAGATGGTGTTACATGGGCGGATAAAAAGTACCTGAGCTGTATCCGTTTTCAGAACTTTTCTATTGAAACTTTATTATTTGTTACAGTATTGCTTATTGTAGTATGTGAAAATTAGGACATTCCTAGTAATTTAATTTAAAACATAAATATTAATTTCCTTTTTTATATTATGAATGCGCCATGTGGGGTTACATGCCATGCGGGCTTTAGACTTTTGGGCCTGTCAGTTCTGTGACTGTCCCTGTTGCTCAGTTGCCTAATTTTATGGCCATATTGTTTTTCTGACTTTCAATAAATTTTATCATAGGGTTTGACTACATAGATATAATAATCAATCAAATAAGCGAAACTGAGAGAACTAAAAGGCCCAAATCTTTGAGATCTTTAGGCAATTTATTTTGACCTTACCTGGAGTAAGTCTGCCCGGTGACCAAGTAGCGTTTGTCAAAGCCCGCGAGCTCGGCTACCCTTTTGTCTAAGGCTCGGACTTTAGCGCCGTCCCCGTTGAAGAGCTGGAGGAAGGAGGCCTGAGTGCCAGTGGTGCCCTTAACGCCGCGGAACCTCAGGTCGTCGCGTGCGCGGGAGAGCGCCCGCTCGTCCATGAGCAGATCGCTGAGCCAGAGGGACGCACGCTTGCCCACAGTTGTCAGCTGCGCGGGCTGCAAGTGTGTGAAGCCCAGGATCGGCAGCGACCTGGAACGTTACATAGTCCTATTAACCACCATTGAGTTTATGTGCAATATAATTCTTTAACCACCGCTAATATTTTGCATATGGAGTAGGTATCATTTATACACCGTGGTGGCCCGAGTAAACCGACAAACTTTAACTATAGATTCTCACAACTATAAGGAGTAAAAAAGTTACATGATGTACCTATAGTCCAAAAACGTTTACTTTCCGAGATATTCATTATTTTTTAAATGAAAACTCCCAAGTGTGTAACAAAGCCCTAATAAATGTGACTAAGATACTTTTACTATTTTTTTTAAATCCTTTAATTAATCAGCAATTAACCTTTGCAGTATTTGATGGTAAGTGACTATAGTAAGAATTATCTGAGGTGTCCGAATGTTTGTAAAGAGAATGAACAAACATACGGGGCCTACTTTCAGTAGTTCGGTGATTTTAGTTCGGTTCATGTATGTCGCAGTTTCATTCTGCAAGTCCGAAGTTTCAAGTTCTGTGGGCATTTTGATGGGTAAATTCGGCGCAGCCCGCGCCCTGAAGTACTTAAGAGTGCTTCTACGAATTCCCGACATATATATTAGTTCGAATATGTATATGAACCGGACTAAAATCACCGAAGTACTGAAACTAGGCCGCATTCGGACACCTAGATAATTCTTACTATACGAGGCCAAAAATTGACCTTTTGTTTCCATTTTAGTTTTTTTTTTCCTTTTTTTATATCTTTTCCTTCTTTTTTTTTTATAAGGAGGGGCTGAGTTTACTGATTTATTTTGTTCCATAAAACTTGTAATGTAAAATGTCAAAATTCGACCTATGTTGATACAACGTTATTTACTTGTAATCAATGTAATGCCATCAGGAATACGTGGTTAAAATTGGTCGGGTTATTCGGGCCCACGGTGTATACTCCTTTTTTGATAAATGTCGAAAAAAAAATCAATTACTTAGCTAAGTTATAAATTAATGCAAGCGGGGGTGCCTAAGTACATATACCATACATGTCAAGCAATCGGCGGCGAGGTCAGAGCGAACGCGCCTAGCTTACATAGTGTCGTGTGATACATACTTCAGACATCTCACACAAAAGTACACACACACACACAATAAAAATTTGAACAAGACATACGTGTGTTTCATTCACCAGTAACAATAAGATGAGACATACGGGAGCGTAATTAATTCAGCATCCCACGTTCTTAAAACAAAGTAGTTTCGAGAGATAAGTAAGTTGAATTCAACGTTAGGCAGGAATTGCATTGAAATCCTTAAGCCAATTAAAAATTCGGACAAATAAAGTTAGTAGAAAATAGTGGGAACTCTATCAAGAATCCACAGAGGCCGGGAGCCATGGAATATGTGACTATCTGTGAGAAAAGGAGATATGTAGATAGATGGCCGCTCGAGTCGACGAGTTCTTGAGTGGCAACCAGGGAAAGGCAGCGCGGGTAAGCCCCTCAAAAGATACACTGATGACCTGGTCAACGTTGCTGGAGTCGGATCGATGCAGGCGGCACAGGACCGATCAAGGTGGCGTTGTTTGGGCTATGTCCAGCATTGTACGTCTTTAAGCCGATGATGAATGGCCTGTACTTACTTATACTCATCAGCAAACTTCGACAGCCGACTGATCACCGCAGCTACCCGCGGCAGCAGCAGATCCAGGCCGTGCTTCAGCTGAATCAGATCCGTGTTGTCCCCGACGTAGCACGACGTGGCCCCGAGGTGTATGATGGGCGCGGCGAGGGGGCAGCGCTCGGCGAGAGTGTGCACGTGAGCCATCACGTCATGGCGGACTTTCTTCTCGTGCTCGGCGGCGGAGGCGAAGTCGATGTCGTGGATCGCTGACTCGAGTTCGGCGATCTGCTCATCGGTGATGTCCAGGCCTAGTTCCTGCAACAATATACGGGTTACGTTAGCTCATGACAAGGCGCCGTTTCGAGATCTGGCCGAAAAGCGGGCATTAAGGCATAATCGCGATTTTGTCCCCTGTGTAGGTGATTCTCAATTCTCGTGCCATACCTAAATGCGGACGGGTATACCATTCCCGGATTGGGCTGTTTAGTCGCAAAAAGCGTTGCCCTTCTCGCGCAGACGCTGCTTAAATCGTCTGTCAAGATGTAGAATCATGTTTGATTCTCGTGCCATAAATGCGGTGGATATATGCCGTTCCCGGATTGGGCTGTTTAGTCGCGAAAAGCGTTGCCCTTCTCGCACAGACGCTGCTTAAATCATCTGTCAAGATGTAGAATCATGTATATTCTTCACCTTTGGTCATTCGGAACGTTGCGAATGTAACAAACAACCCGTCGTCTGTGGCGGTTTACACGATGGTTACAGTTAGGATCCTTATCATACGCAAACGAAAGGTTGAACTTTATTATACAAAACAAATGGCGAACCACATAAATTCTCAACCAGTCAATCATAGGGCCAAACAGATATACCGTATACCTTAATCTCGTGAATATGAGTGATGTTTTCAAATAAAAAGTATGACATGGCCGCTTGTGAATAAGGAATATTTTTTAAACTGCATCTTCTTAGTTATCGCCTATTGCTAGGACCTTACAGGCAACTACCCTTATTAACAAGTTTATACCTACCTGTACTTAGTACAATACAAACGTTGTTTGGTTTGTGACTGTTTCGATTTGTGTAAGATGTCCTCCCAAAATCTACACTAGTTGATGCAGATCGAGTTCAACATTTTGTCACATGTCACATTCGTCACGATGTACAACCTAATATTACAATTAGTCGTATCATGAATAGACACAGGCGCAGCTAAGCCTGACAAACTTGCGTGTCACCATAATTTGCGTAGTAAATCTTCTATTCATAAAAAGGTCCCACAGTTTTCGTAAGGGTACCCTAACAAATTTAGAAAACTCGCATCAAACTTATTCGTTTATTTGAAATTAAACCTTAACCCTATGGAGCTAGATTCTATTTGGAAGAAAACATTATACGCTTAGATACGAGCTGGCAACTTTGTCCCTCGTTTACCGTTCCGAATTACCTTCGCTTTCCCTTCAACGACAATATAAATGCAACTTCCTCATGTCAACACTCACTGGTTTCAACAAAACGACGATTTGTAGTAGAAAATCTGTGTCAGTTCCGCCCTTATGTGCTAGGGAATGAACAATAAGCAAGGGCCGTTGCGAAAGCGAGGATTTGGGCATTTCCTCATCTCCATAATGCATGAAATTGACATCATGATCCCTTTAGAAGATCATGAGTGCTCTATGATCTTTTGAAAGGGCTTGTCTGAGTACCTATTTAACTCTGACCAGTAGTCTGCATAGTAGTCAAATATACATATGCAGGGGGGGGGGGAAATTAATGGCATCTACCTTAAATAATTGGGAATACCCGATTCTACTCAAAGGAAACTGCTTTTAATTTTGAAAACAACAAATACACACACACACACACACACACACACACACACACACACACACACACACACACACACACACACACACGCCTTTATCGGGAATCGAACCAGTTACCTAAGATAAAAAAACCGGTCAAGTGCGAGTCGGACTCGCGCACCGAGGGTTCCGTGCAAATTCGTCAGTAGATACATGAATAATTCAAGAAAAACTGTATGGTGGGACAAACTTAACTTTGCTCTTGTAAAACTGTTGTCCCATACATCGACATATGCCGCGGTTAGTTTAGAAGGAGCAAATAAGGTTGGTTTACGATTTTTGCGAATTTCTAAAAAACACTGCAAGTTAGGAAAACCGTTTTAATTTTCCTGTAATATTTAGGATAATATTAATAATCGGTAATTATAATAGATTTTTCTGTTCAGTAACTTCGGAGATAATAGGAGGGAATGGTATTTTTTTTAACGTTTTTTGTCTTAAATCAAAAACTACATGTTTAAGAAAAAAAATTAAACGGTTTTGGAATCTACATATTAAGCCCTTTCATTTGATATCCCACTCGATATATTAGCTTAAGTTTTGTTTTCGACATCCCATTTCGGTCCCTTTTAAAAAAAAAGTAAAAAAGGTACAAGATTTTTTTTTCTGTTCCATAGGCTCGGATTAGCGGTTTTTAACACCATTCCAAATTTCAAGTCGATAGCATCAGTAGATCCTGAGATATCTTGCTGTGACAGACGGACAGACAGACAGAGTCGCACCATAAGGGTTCCTTTTATACCATTTTGGTACGGAACCCTCAAAAATAAGACGTAAAACAAATCGAGAGGGTTATTGGTACCTAGGTACTGATAATGTTTTACTAAAACACAACACGTTTTAAAATGAAAAAAATCCGTGAAAAATAACAATATTGTATATTGGTCGGTACATTGTCTTTGACCATGGCGCTCGTTTTCCGGCCTTGTATGAGGTCTATAACTGCGACCTAATAAAGCGCACTACACATACCTCGCCTCGCATCGCAGATTGATTACCTAGCCTTATTTTGGCGCATTTAAATATTGATTTAATCACCCTTGCTATGTAAGTAAGTACATATTACGCTTCACAGGGCTTCAAAATATTTGTGAACTAAGACAACTTCATAGACATTTTGCACGCACCTCTAAAACTAAACTATTATCTTTTTTACCAACAGTGTAATTATTTATTAATTCGATTCAATTATTTATTAATAAATAAAATTTATACGTCATGTTATAGGAATTCTAAAGAATACAAATTCGCTGGCATTTAAATCGTCTTCACAATCCAAGCTAACCAAACTTAAATAATAAAATAACGATGAAATAAAGACGCACATTGTCTAATGTTACAATGTATGTTTGCATACAGCCTGCACGCTTGCTGCAAGGTATTTGGGTCAGAAATGCGCGTCGAGCCCCTTTGATAGATTAAAAGGCAACAGTGTTTGAAAGCCTTTAAGAACATTCGACGTTTTGCAGTTGTTGGACGTTGTTGCTCCACATAGAAGCCTTTTAAATGTGGACTTGTGGAGGCCCTATAGCAGGGAACAGGAATGTTTTGCTAATCCCACTAACATTATAAATGTGAAAGTTTGTGAAGATGTTTGGATGTTTATATGTTTGGAAGTTGTGTAGGAATGATGCCCTTCTTGTATGTAGTAGTAACCTGTCCATATAGACAGTTTAGCGTTCTAATTTAGAAAAACCGGCCAAGTGCGAGTCGGACTCGCGCACCGAGGGTTCCGTACAAACTCATAAGTAGATACATGAATAGTTCAAGAAAAACTTTATGGCGATTAGTTTAGTAGGATCAAATAAGTATGTGTTAAGATTTTTGCAAATTTCTCAAAAACGGTTCAATTTAGGAAAACCGTTATATTTTTCCTGTAATATATCCTCCTGACACCGAGCATTTAACTGAAATTCCTTGCCACTATAGCCGAATGTACTTTACAAAGCCTTAAACTGTTTCTGTTGCAAAGTCCGAGACCTTGGCTGTTGAAAAAAACATAAATTAAGGTGTTTCTCAAGTTTTCACTAAAACAAATGTTTTTTAATATTGTTTGATAAAGACATTGAACATATTTCTGTTTAGGTATTTTTTGTCTTTTATAAAGGACTTTAGGTCATTCAAGCATAAGTAGGTTACGTGAATAAATTAAACAAATTATTTAAAATTTTAATGTAATGTTACACATTGAGTACTAAATAATCATATTTTTTATTTTTTTAATATAATCATAAAAAGTAAAAAAAATACCCAATCAACACTTAGTTTTATAATGTTACTAGCGACCCGCCCCGGCTTTGCACGGTGTTTCTCTATTATATTATGCATGTATTATACATATAAACCTTTCTCTTCAATCACTCTATCTATTAAAAAAAACCGCATCAAAATCTGTTGCGTAGTTTTAAAGATTTAAGCATACATAGAGACATAGGGAGATAAGGACATAGGGACAGAGAAAGCGACTTTGTTTTATACTATGTAGTGATTCATGAAAAACACATACACTACGAACGAAAGGTCTTTGTATAGGTTTAATATTTTTACGACGGTTTATTTACTTTACTGTACTTCATTTCTACACAAAAGTATGTGATTTTGAAAGAATGTTTACTAATTTGCAAGTCTATAAAAAACCTACGTTAAAACGAACGAATTTAACAAATAAAATATAAGTTTTAGTTACTGCGTCGACCACGTGCCGCCATAGCTGTATACTCCTGAGCACACGTCGCAAGAATGGCGGCCACTAGGTAGGATATCTCTATCGAGCTTCAAGGACAAACTATCGCCATTACTTAAATTTCATTGGCTGTGAGCAATCACGTGTCCAATATCTTTTTAGCGGGAAAAAACAAACACTCGGGAATTGAGGCTACCTGTAGGTCATCGTCCATTATCGATATAAGGAGTTAAAAAATATTCGGACTTTACAGTAAAGTTTATTTAGCACTTTGTAAAGGACGCCAGGTGTCAGGAGGATATAGGACGACATTAATAATTGGTAATTATTACAGATTTTTCTGTTCAGTAACTTCGAAGATAATAGGGGGGGAATGGTATTTTTTTTACGTTTTTCGCCATAAATCAAAAAATACTTATTTAAAAAAAAAATACAAAAATAACGTTTTAATCTATAATTCAAGCCCTTTCATTTGATACCCCATTCGATATAATAGCCCTACTTTCAATTTTAAAAGTCTCATTACGGACCCCTTTAAAAAAAAAGTAAAAAGTTACAAGATTTTTTTTACATCCCATAAGCTCGAGTTAGCGGTTCTTAACATTATTCCAAATTTCAAGTCTATAGCATCAGTAGATCCTGAGATATCTTGCTGTGACAGACGGACAGAGACAGACAGACAGACAGAGTCGCACCATAAGGGTTCCTTTTTTACCATTTTGGTACGGAACCCTAAAAAGGACAAAAGTTCCATGTTCTATTTGTTTTTTTTATGAGAATTGCTACAAAACTATCAGCCGCGCATTAAACGTGGGGGTCAATAAGGGCAAAAATTCATTCCGATAAGGACACAGACCACGAATAGCCCCGACTGTTTTGAGCCAAATTTGGCCGCAGCTCGAGGGTTGGCACCTACGGTTTGAATAAATTAAACTTAAATATTTATTCTGCAAGTTCGCATTACAAGAATTTGAAGATTATGATATCTGGTGAAAAGAACACAGAAGGTGGTGTCGACAGCGGCGTACAGTCGAGTCCAATTACACATTAAGAGTACAAAAATATCTTAACACTATTTTATGCTCCTGGTCGTGTTCAGATATTTTTGTTCCCGTAAGTGTGTAGACGTAAATGAACTCGACTGTACCTGTGGAAGAGCTAAGGCTTGGTCACCAATGTCAGATATACGAGTATATATTAGTACCTAAATTACGTATACTGCGTGAAGCGAGTATACACTTTATTTGCATTTATAATTAAAATAATTACCTACCCCCCTACGGCCCAAACCGCTCTTTGTGTATTTGCAATTGGAACCTTGTTTCAGACTATAAAAGTCAAAAACTCAGTTCTAATTAGTCCTGTGGATAGGATTCAGGAGGCTTTAAAACCATACACTAAAACTCTTTATTATACTAGGTACCAGTGGCGTGGCCTCCAAAGAACTCGATTCCTACCGGCTTGCCTAATATCAGGCATTTGAGCACCTTATTCTACAGCTCTGAAGGAAAATGGAAGGCTTGCCCAAGGATATCTTATGCGCCACGCCACTGCTAGGTACCTACATTACATTTCACGCCTTGCCAGCAGTTCATTTTATGAGCGTTCAGTCACTGAAACTATTAAAGTATGTAAATGGGCTGCCGCGGTGGTTCCGTGATAGCGCCACGAGTTGTGGTTAGACCATAAAACGGCTGCCCAGGAAGGACCGGTCTACTCGAACATCCTCCACCACTACTGTTTACAAACATTTCTAATGCATATTCGCGGTATCTGTTTTTTAAATCTATTTATGGTTTTGTTTTTCAACTGGGCATCACTGACGATACGGTTTCAGGTGAAAATACTAAAATTATCACTCAACAATGGCAACATTAAATAGATAACGATTCTAGTGTAATAAGCAAAACAAGACATCGAGAAATTAACTTTACCGTTTAGTATTTAAGGAGTATATTTATGGAAGTCTACCCAGCAGGTTGCCCTAGTAATTCGTTGAAAGAGATAAGATTACCCAGCGAACTGGAGTGATAAAACAGTGCCCACTGATAACCGAAAACAAACCAGTGAATAGCCGAGCGTTACCGATACTAAACGAGACAAAGAAGGTGAATTTAGTGTTTAAAATTCATCAAAGAGTGACAAAAAAGTGCTAAAATGGTTTCGGTGCAGACGATCGCGACGATCACAGTGAAAGTGTTCAAAATTGTGAGTACATTTTGTTTTTTCTATTTTCAAATGTTCTTGAAAACGAAAGCGGATCGCGGCCATTGAAAGCGACATAGAGAAGACCGTTTAATTTTCGATATAAATAGGTTTGATAAAGAAGTTTTAGTCAAACGCACAGTTGCAATGTTCAAATTGAAGTTATGCATGAGCATTAGTACTTATTATATTAGTATACAATGAATTCTCTTAGGATAAAGCAAATAATGGAATGAATAACCCGAGGGAATCCATGAGCAATGCTAGCGTGAGTCATGCGTATAATACCTGTTATCACTAAATAAGGCTGGCCATTTAGAATACTAAGTTGTTGTTGCTCATTCTAATGCAATTTCAGATATTAGAGTCATGAGCAACAAAATAGAGCTCTGTACTGGCAACAATTTGTTCTTTATTTAGGCAACCTAGCCTACCTATGTATACCTTTAATACTACCTCTACCTTTCTTTCGGCCTAACTTAAAACATTTCTATTTCATACCGATGATAACTGATAAGCAGAGGCTGCAATTCTCGTGGTACTTTTAAGCTGTCATAGATACTTCTCGTTATCGACTATACGTATGTAGCTATCAGTGGCGTGGCGTAAAAGTTATCCTTGGTCAAGCCGGTGCAGATTTGGCGTACATTTTCAATAAGAGCTGTAGAATAAGGTGCTCAAATGCCTGATATTAGGAAAACTGGTAGGAATCGAGTTCTTTGGACGCCACGCCACTGGTAGCTGTATCGATAAGTAACGAATGCAATATTCAAAGTGTGACTAAAAAATATAGATAAAGAACAGGCGGCCTTATCTCTAATGAACGATCTCTTCCAGATAGCCTTTAGGGTATCTACCTATTAACATCAGAGCAAAGATGGCATCACTCACGCTAGCAAACAAAAGATAACGATATCTCACTAGGTTATACCTGTGTCACCAAAACTTTAACCTTAACTTTACGCGCAGAAATATGTCGTGAATAAATATTTGACAGGTCTTTAGGGCCCTCTAACGCTTCACCAGTCTGGCTAATATACATAGGTATAAGTAGAAAAAGGACAAATGCAGTATTATGAAGACTGTGAGGATGACGGGGTGTTAAGCCGAGAGATAATTTATTCATTTGCGTGTCTAACACAGTTTCATTACGGTTCTTTAGTTAGAAATATATAAGAAAAATTCTACGTCTACTTCCAAACCCATTTTTTTATTGAGGAAAACACCGTAAGTCTCAATCGTATTGAGTTAAAAACGGATCACTCACGTTATTAAATAGCCAAAAACTTCTCGATATGTTTCAAATGCACGCGGCACTTTTAATCATGAGTATGGTTATGAATATTTTATAACGTGACAATGGTTCAAATAATATTAATCAAACCGGTCCATGACTCTGAGAATCATCACAATTTCTGCATCACCAGTAACAGCAGTTATTTTCAACAATATATTATTTGGGTTCAACATTCTGTAAACTTATGTACACTTTCCATTGCAGCGTGATTTAACCAGATATTTGGGATTATTCCTTGCGTCTATTTAACGCGCGGCAGGTTGGCATACCATGTGATGTGCATAACTAACGTCCTTTGCACCGCTGGTCCGTCGCTCACTTTGACCAATCAGTGAAACTTCAAGGGCCAAGCGACCTGGTTCAATCCCAGGCGCTTCGGCTCGTACCTAGTCCGGTCCTCTCAAAGTGGTCCGGGCCAAGCGACCTGGTTCGATCCCAGGGAACGCCACGGCCCCCACCTGGTCCGATTTTGCAACAGTCAGTAAGACTTGCAAGTTTGTCAGTATAAAAAAAAGTCCTGCTTTAAGACCTTCACGCTAGTGGGAGCTAGAAGAGCTAATCCCCACGCGAGTGAGGCACACGTCGAGGCATGCGGCCCCGTTCCATATCAGCACGATAAGCCTCGCCCAGTTGATACACAATCAACTTGTTTAACTTACGCGTCACGTTAATGAAAAATTGCCTTGCAATTACATTATTTAGGACGGGTGTTTTCACACCGGCTGGATTAAAGTAAAATATGATATGGATTTTTTTTATATGGGTTATATTAAGTGTGCAGAGAAAAAGAAACCGCCTGTACATTTGTAGTATGGCAAGAGAGTTATTTCTCTGCAGGTGAGTGTACATGGCAAAACGAGTGTCTTTTGTGGTGAATCAAATTTATAACTAGTATGCGGTACTAGCCCCGGAAAAGGTACAACTAAGCTGTGAGCACTGTGTCACTCTAGATTCTCTCCTATGAGATTCTAGAAAGCTCTCTCTGGAATAAACTACCGATTGTATTAGTCTTGAACTCTTAACCTGCCTGTGCCCTATTGAAACGAATCATTTTGGTTCCGTCCGTAAATCTGCACGCCCTTAAGCGTGATATTTTGCAACTTGCTACGCAACACATGCGTATATAAAAGCAAACACCCTTATCATTCCGCGTTACTCACTACTGACTACCTGGGTGACACATCACTTACTACTAAACTAGTAAGTAGTTAGTATCACTTATCGTTACGGATATCCGCATGTTGAATGAAAGTAAATAACATATAAACAAGAGATACCAAAACATTTACAGAAGACTTAAAAATAGTAAGCAAATTATTATGTGTTGGTAAGAATTTTTATGATACGATTTGATAAATGATAATCGACCAATTACGCTATACGTAGGTAAGGTAGTCGTGCGATTGCTTAATATTGAATAACAACATGTTGTCAATTATTGGGCGTTTACTTTATTTGGATAAAATTCGTCGGCCAGAAGTAAATAAATAAAAAAATCGAGTATTTCGATAGCAAGAAAGCTCTGTGGATGGACGCTTCGCTTGCCTATGTCGTTTGTCTACATTTTTATTTGGTTTTTTTTACTCTATTCTAACACTCTTTATGTTTTTGTAGATTTTGAAGCGGATTTTAATTTTAAACTGACTAGGTACTTCCCGAATCTCAGATTTGAAACATCATTCTCGTATGGGTTGCTGCCGATTTCCCAAAACCCATACCTACTTTTAATTTTTTGCTCATCTAACATTATGCACACTGTACGAGTATAATGTAATTAAATCTTATAAGTATGCAAGTAAATCACTCGATTATTACACGACATAGGTAAATCGGTCACGTCGGCGCTCCAAGGTAAATCCGCACAAGGCGAGCCGCCGAGGGACGCTATTATGTGTCTGCGCACTACAGACGATCTACGTGTCAACATGGATGATCATAGATCATAGACCAGGGCGCTCCAAACTTTTTTAGCAAAGGGCCACATACATCTTTAAAAATCCACACAACACGGTCGACTACGGAGTTAAGTAATCTTTTTTCTCGGCCGCTGGCGTCCTGGGGGGAGGAGGCTGTTTCATTGGAGAGCAAGCTCTTGCCTCTTGGACCATGGGCTCTTCCGCGGGCCGGATTGGACCGGCTCGCGGGCCGGATTTGGCCCGCGGGCCGTAGTTTGGAGACCCCTGTAAAAGACCATGTTAAAAGATATACAAATCCAAACTGCTGCCAGTATTTTCGGAACTATGCCAAAGCCAGACAGCGGGACAGACATACGAAAGCATTTTTGCCCAAGCTGAAACGGAGACGATTCCCTCGCGCTTCGCAGTTGCTCGGTCAATTATTATCTATTTATTCAACAAGGAAACTTATTTGCCAAATCTGATTTGATATTTACTATTAACTTTTCGGTGAAGGAAAAACATAGGGAGGAAACCTGCCATCCGTGAAGAACTTCAAAAGTGTATGCGAAGTCTCCAGTGGGGAATAAGCCCATTCTCATCTATAAGAGTAAGCATGTGCCCAGCAGTGGGCCGTATATATTCTGATAATAGAAAAGAGATGAGATAATCAGGGACATTGATTAATCGGCTCAGATGATGCGCATTGACCGGCGCAGGCGCAGGACGCGACAATTAGCTGACTCGATTACTCGCTCCGGGCGGGTCATATGTTAACTTGCGATCACAGTGATCCAGAGTACCCTACACTTATTAACTATATTCTATGCTTTCCGACATTTAAGAGAAGGTATTAATAAAACCCCACGTGACTCGGGCCATTCAGGTAAGCAAAGTAATGTTATGTATCTGTGGCACAATACCACTGGCTGATCGACTACATTTTGTTTTAACTTTCTTAAATGCCTTAAAGAACAAACTATAATTCTACCTATATGTATTTAAACAGATAACGTTCTTATTTAAACGGAATTTTAGGGTGTTGGTTAATTGGAAAGTCTAAGCAGCGCTTCCTTCCAAGACTATCGATTCGTCATACAAAACGAGGTGAATCTGTGACAAATCTGTGCGCACCCGCGCTGTAAAGACAGCCTTGGGGCGTCAGACTAGGCCCTCATTCCACGTTAGCATTATGATTGTAATCCGTTTCTTTATGGCAATTGACAAAATCACCATTAAAATATCGCCTTCAGGTATAAACACCGAGGTTACTCCCAGGAGTCGTCGGCACCATCAAGGGTTTGCTAATAGGCTTTCTGGTATAGTTAGGTTGGCAAGTAGTGTCT
Source organism: Eudemis profundana (assembly GCA_947034925.1). Classification (NCBI taxonomy): domain Eukaryota; kingdom Metazoa; phylum Arthropoda; class Insecta; order Lepidoptera; family Tortricidae; genus Eudemis; species Eudemis profundana. Next base: position 16,862,819 of record OX344805.1, on the reverse strand, counting down.
CCAACCCATACACGTGAAGTAGGCGCATATCAGACGTCGATTTATTTGCGGAAAACTAACCCGCGTAAACCTATACGTTATCACCGTAAGTAGTGCGCTAGTGAGAGCTACCAAAATTTTCTGTTACCAGGAAGATGATAACAATCTTTTGACACGAACCTTTCTCCTTCCCTAAAATCCTTTGTCTTTTTTTACGAAGCTCCAGGGCCTCCATGATCGCTTTGACATGAAGTGAAAATAAACTGCGGTTTCGCACAAGATGGCTTGTACAAATATCGAATAGAAGGTTTGGTGGAAACAAAACGCAATTGGTCATGTCCAATCGGGCGGCGGGCATCTAGGTAATTCGGCGAAACATGGCAGAAAAGAAACCTGTGCCGTTTATATTTGAGACTGTTTTTGAAAAAGTAACGCTGTCAATAGTGCCATTTTTTTCAGAATTAAAGGCGATTTTACTAAACGATTAGATGGAAACGTTGTGACTAAATTAGGGTGTGTTGTCAATCCACACCAGACCTTGATTTATATGTATATTCTGATTTTCGCTTTGGGATTGTCGGCAAGTGCTGCGAAGTATATCTTCAGCGAATCCATTTAGAGGCCAACTTTCCTTAGGTCAAGTTGGTTGCGGCGTCGTCGTAGGGGCGACCATTCTAGGCTAACAATCCATTGATAAGCACAATGGTACGGCGACTCTAGAGTTTCTAGCCCTAAACGAGAAAAGGGCCTCTGAGAGCGCGCCTAGAGCGGCCATGACTACAAGTCCGCCTCTGAATGCATTCATATTTATTGTTGGAGAAACCATTTTGAGGCGTTATTCTTACTTCTGGCCCCTATGTGACCGGCGTATAGTATATCATAATCTCGAATACTCGGCTCGAAAGTTATAAACAATCTCTCGAAAAAACTTTAAATGTATATGCGTTGCGCCCCCGATTAACGTTGTCTATCACTGTAAAGGTTCTCATAATGAAGCGGCTCTGTGTCCGCTTGGTAGTCTGGCTTGACAGCTGACAATTACAGTTGTAATCATAATAACCGGCGTAATTGCCCGGATGCCGGGATTCAAACAACGGCGTACGTTGACTTGCATACATTCCTGGTCGGCGATTGCATACACGCTATTGATTTTTGAAAGAAAGAATCACATGTATTCCAGTAAGTCCAGTAAGAGATAAAAGTACAAATATAATTATTGTGAAATAAAAAAAAAAAACCATATACATGAACCCTGGAAACAAAACACTCTTTTTTTGGGCAGTCGTCTAAAAATATACATAGGTGAAAAGAAATATACAGGATGGAAAAATTTAATGGACCCTGGAGGGAAAACTGCTTTAAATCTTTAAGTTGGCTCATTTTACTTAAAGGAGACATACTTTTATTAAAAAAAAAATCTGCATTCAATGTTTTTCTTAAATTCGCTTGTTTCACCCAGGAATCAAACAAGCTAAAAATTAAAAAATATAAACACTCGCTATTTTATTTCACTAATCTAAATCTATTTTTAGATTAGCGGAATAAAATAGCGTTGTTGTTCAGGATAGAACCTCTCTAATAAACATTTGGTCTTACAAATAAAAAATATCGTGAAATCTGTCATTAATTTTATTTTATCATCAATTCTCATACAAAAGACAAGCGAATTTTAGAAAATCTTTGAATGCAGTTTTGTTTCTTTATAAAAATAAAAGAATGTCTCCTTTAAGTAAAATGAGCTACCTTAAGGATTTAAGGCAGTTTCCCTCCAGGGCCCATCAAATTTTTCCATCATGTATAACACGAAAACCATTTTACAACCAATCGTAAGCAGCACAGAGGAAATGGTGCTGCTGCTGCTGCCAAGTCCACCACAAAAGGACACCACTCAAATGTGCAATGTCGAAAAACTGTTACTTAGCTTAGAGTACCTCTGCGTCCTCTAATAGTGTTTTAAATTACATCCTGCTATCTGTATATGCTATGCAAAACGGGATTCAATAATTTCACAACCCTGAAGTATTTTAGGAAATATGGCGGTATTTCACTGACCCGAATTCATCGTCCGTGAGTGTATTTGTTTCATTCGTGGAATCCGTCCGAGGAACAAAGCGGGCGTTGTACGTAAGCATTATTCCGGCTTGCTTATCTCACGCTATCTCACATTCTTATCCGCTATCGCAAACGTACTAGCAGGTGGAAATGTCAATGGAGTGATCTCATGTCCCGATTTCCCGAAGTATCCTGATATCACGAGTTATTTTGCATAAATCGGTCTAACTACACATGTAAAAGTTACATAGGGTTCTCAAATCGATATTGCAGTATGACTTTACTTTTTTTTTATGACTTTATGCTCGGTTTCAAGATTTCGTAGATAAATAAAGCTTAGGAACTTTAGAAGTTTTAATACTACTTTAAATCAAACATTTTTATAGCTCATAAAATTGGTAAGTACGTTTGATATTTTACGAATCAGAATAATATAAAAAAAAACTAGTATTTTATCAAGAAAAAAAATCTCCCAAGGGTGAATTACTTAAAGTTGGTAGTGGACTTTACTTTGCTGATAGGTCTATCTATTTCTATGTCAACGCCAAGGACATTAAAATAAATAGCCGGACGGAGCCTCGCTAACAAAGAACTGAAGCATGTCTAATAAGCCGGTTACCTGTTTGCGTGCGCTCGCAATAGGAAAAAAAACTATTTAATGTGTGCGTGCGGCTCGTATGTACAAGCAGCTAGCTTATTAAAAATGGCTTTAGTTCTCTATTGGCGAGCCTCCTTCCGGCTATTTATTTTAAGGTCCTTGGTCAACGCTGTCAGTATCAAATCAATGTGTACAATAGGATACAATCTGTCTCGGATCGGAACCTACTACTTTACTACTCGCGCTCGACATGACACACCGGAAATGAGTAACGAGATAATCACTTCATAAGGCAGCTCTATTAACTACTGTAATTAACTCACTACTAGATGCTGCGTGGTAATTCACAACTTCGCCGTTAATGTCGTCCATAATATAATTTGACCCGGGAACTAGTAATAACAGTTCGTAATCGGGGATAAGAATATGTCGGGTTGCTGGTCACTCCGACTTTGGTGGACCACTGCAACATGACCTCCGATTACCAACGGTTATTCCTAGTTCAAATTATATTACACAGTCAAATTATAGTACAGGTCAAATTATATTAGGGAATGGGTAGACGGCGAAGTCCAGAATTATTCTACAGACTGCAGGGTGTCGACACAACAGTCCTTTCATTCTCTTAATTCAATTCCATTCAACGATATGTTAAACGTGTCAAACATATTTTGACTAGGGCACAAAATAAGAATTAGTACTACCAAGGACCTTAAAATAAATAGCTATTTATTTTAATGTCCTTGAGTACTACGTACAGAAGCCCGTCTCCCTAACAAAACTGACGTTCGCGTCGGATGAGCGGACGGAGTTGACCCGCATCCGATCGTCTCTGTCTGTCGCACAACGCGTGCTCTTTTTTTCCATTTCGACGTGGCGAGATTTTACCGCGCAACCGAATCGCGGACTGAGTCAGTCCTGACTAGGGCTGAATTAAGTCATATAGACTCCCCTATAAGCAACGCACCTTTCAGGCGGTAGATTACTTACTTATCTAGTTCGGTCAATGCCTGACAGTAATCAGGTTTAGGATTGTCATCTTGATAATTGCTAAATCCGGACTAAAACTTGGAAAACCCCGCACATTTAGGGTAAATGTGGGTTAGAAATATATTTAGCATAAATAACAATCGTTTTATTTTCCATTCGTGGCCAGTAAATAATTCATTTAATAACGTTAATCCTGATACAAAGAATTTCCGAATTTAATCAAGTTCCTTAAGAATAGAATAAGAATAAACCTCCTAGACTGCCTCCAAACTAGGACAACTCCGGGAAACCTGGATGGATGTCAGGCTTGCCTTCGCTGCTATTATGGGTAAGCCGGGACCGATTTTGACACCAGAATTCGAAACAGTTCTTCAGAACCAGAAATTTAATTAGTATTTTTCTTGTAATAGATAGGTAACAACGCGTTATCATCAGTATCTTTATAGCAAGGAGCGTAATTAAAAGATTAACGGGTCAGGGCCAAGTTGCAATTTTAAGTGGACAAAGCATCAGTCATCACTGTCCGCAATTTGTACGTGCAAGGCGTTTTTTTTAAATGCGGTTATAATAAATTTTACTAATATATCTAAATATTTCGAACTCGGAATCACGCATTTAGTAAAATTTAAATTAGTAAGGTTTAATAAGCCAATCACAAAACTCTGGTTCAATCACAAAAGGCTGTGTTAACACTGAGTCGAAAGTTAATTTAGTTTAATGAAACTACATTTAAATTGCCCCTAACTTAGCAATGAACTTAACCCTCTCACAAATCCCAAATTACTATCTGTAAATATCCATTTATGCTACAACTTTCACATAATATAATCCATCACCCTTGGTCCTCAGGTTTTGAACGTCATCATCCTGGTGCTGTACCGCACGGGGTACAATGGCGAGTTCCTCGGCGTGGGAGGCACGTGGAACCTCAATGAGGAGAAGAACCCAGACGCTGAGATCGTGGCATCAGGCGTCATCGTGGGCTATCTCATCTACACGCTCGTGCAGTGCGTCACGTTCCTTTTCGGCACCACTGAGCACAAGAGGTACGTCTAATAGTGACAATAACTGTGCCTTCTTAGCCATCGTCGCCGAAATAAGAACACAAGGCCGTGGCTTTGTGCGTCATCGTGAGCTATTTCATTCTCCAGCTAGTGCAGTGTATCACACAAGAGGCATGTCAAATAGTGGTAACAATTGCGGGTTCTTGGCCATCGGCGTCGCGTGGAACCCTAACAAGAACACAGGCGCCGAGACCGTGGCGTGGCTTACTCGAACGAAACCTCCCGAAGACGAGAGATCATTCGTAGATAGAAAGGGAAGTAAATTGGACATGCTTTAAAAACTATCAAAGATATCTTAATAGACGAAACGCATAAAACTATTTGATATAACCCGCCTTCCTATGATGTTGTATATTCTTGCACTTGTTTATGAGCATACAATTTTAAATTCAGCAGGCGGATAGGGTGAATTTTTCTCTCAACTTGTCATGCAAGCCAATGTTGACAAAGACATTTTGTCGTTCCGAAGTTTATAAACATCTTGTTTCAGCAATCTCTGTGTATGTAATCAGAATACTGTATCATCTCCTACGTGAGCTATCTCATGAAAAACAACTTGCTCCAGGTTCCTAATAAATACGAGTAACGTGTTCGTCTGGTATTTGTAATATCATACAGCAAGTTATAAAATAGTATGAATATAAAATTCCAATAGGACTTAAATGAGAGGCAAGGCCGTCACTAGATGCACCACCCAGTGACTGAGTGGGTAAGTCAAATTTGGACAGTAAAATAATGTACAACTGTCGCAACTCACAAAATATTTGTCGCAACTCAATCTTATCTGATAAAGCTGAGAAAAGACTATCCCAGCTATGTCACTTATGCGACGCGAATGTCTGACGCGTATGTCCGACCGCAATAGACATCAATAGATAGATGTCAGTATAGCACGGTCAGTGCAACGCAGATGTTAAAACTATCGTCCGCTTGTCCGTACGCGGAGTCGCGGACACTCCACATCGAAACCACGTCTCACTGAACCTGGCCTAAGTCTCTGATTGCGTGTTCCAGGGCGCTGTCGGAGATCGTGATGAACTTCGTGGGCGTGTTCCTGTGGATAGCCGTAGGGGCAGTCGCGCTGCACTACTGGGGCGGCTACCAGGGCGAGCACCAGTATCAGTTCGTCTTCGCCGAGAAACAGGTCAGTGCCCGCTACATGAGGGACTGAGGGTTTTACTAATTCTTGTACAGGGACGTCGAAGGCAGACGAAACATATATTGGATAACAACTTAGAGATTGTTTGATTTTTTTGACACGAACGCATGATCGCTCTTCAGAGCAACGGCTGCTAAATAATGATTAATCGCAAAGATGATCGTCATCTTTCGGGATAGGACTCAAAAATATGTTTGAGAACAGTCAGTGGCATTTCGGAGAGGAGTTGAGACCTTCTTAATGCATATAAGACATTGGTCAGCTCAGGTCCAATACACATCCACACCACACATACATACACACCGAAAGAACAGTACATTGCAAACTTGTTTAAAAACAATGGTAAACAATAGGCAATCCAGAGGCAAAGAGTTCCACAACCATACAGCCTGGAATGTGAAATAATCCGTATTAAATCCAACCTAAGTCCCTAAAAATATAAATCTGGAAATCTGATAAACTAAGTATTTAATATTGTCTTATTATGTTCCAGGTGGGCTTAGCCGTTGGCGCACTCTGCGTGATTCAGGGAGCCGTGTACTTGCTCGACACGGCGCTGTCCGTCATACACTTCACCAAGGAGATGTAAACTAACTGTAACCTGTATTTATCTATAAATATAGTCTTAAGTCAGCAGATATCGAAAACCTTCCTGTCGGTAGCGACTTTTATTTTTCATTTTCATTCAGAAAGATGAAATTCATTTCTCGTTTTTACTTTGACGTTGATAATAGCTCTCCAAACTTCACATTTTCCCACCTAATTCTATTTGTACGCATTTTTGTTAAGTGTTTTGAATTACATCAAATGTGTTAATTCTTGATGAAAATGGAGTGAATAACATTACCATATTTAAGAGTTTTTATATTATTATTTAGATACCACCAATATTTTGTGTGTATTTATAGGTAAGGTTTATGTTTAGTAACTATTTTGAAATAAACGTAATTAAAGTCTCTATTTTGAATTTTATTATTAAATAACAAAGAAATGGGTTCATACAATGATCTTACGAGCGAAAAATATCAAATTCAAGATGATGAATTAAGTAGGTACACAATATATCTACATCGTAAATGGTTCATTTAAACGAATCTACGGTGATTTACAAATAAAATAAAAATCGCAAGCCATAACGGTATTTGGACAAAGAAAACTAACACGAATTCAAATTTGGAAATACTTATAGTGAACTCAAAATTGAGAGCATATCTAGTACTATCCAGGCCCATCCAGTCCCACAATAATTAACGTCCAACAGAATCAAATAACACAATTAATGTAGGTGCCAATTTAAAGTTCAAAAAGTCACATCCCGTGGGCTTATCTAGTCATAGGAGACTGACTCAGTCGCCTCGATCTATCCCGACCGAACACTCGACGATTCGTGAAAAACTTTTGACAACGATTTTTTAATCGAAATATTTGTGATTATTCGGTACGAGTGTATCGGGTCGTCGTCGATTGGCGCTATATCGATTGATCGATCGATCGAAAGTGGAGTGGCAGTCTGGGGGACTGGTGACGATCTCACCCGGGTCCAGAGAGTTCGTTATTTGGAACGTCGGAAAAGCCGCCAAGATTGCGCCCCTAACGGATACCGTAAGTATTTTTTTTTATTATTGTGATTAAGGTGAATCGAGTCGCTCGGTTCTCATCCACTGTAACAACATCAAATTTGGTTGAAATGTGTTTCATTATTTCATAGCCTGATACGTTTTATCTGCGTGAAACATCATGGCAAGTCTCAAAAAGTCAGAAAAAACATGCAATCGGCCTTTTATGGTCAGCGCTATCAGGGGAAATTTTTTTCACCGTCCAAATTTTGACAGTGGGTTTTTAGCGAAAAATAGAAAATACGCGTTTTTTCAGTCTGTATCTTTCAGTACTAAAATATTGAGAAACAGCAGCTGAAAGATATCCTAAAAAAACATACGTTTGTGGAGACGGCAACGGTCCCCTCCCCGCGGCCCCTACCGCGCTCCCGTGTTGAGTCGCCGAGCCAACTTACGCGTTCGGACAGCACATTTTATGGTAATAATTATACCTACATTTTTTCTTCAGAAATGGCATCTTTTATTGATACGGTATCATCCGGCTGCCAGCTGGACAGACATAGATAGGAAAGCAATTTTGCCCAATCTGAAACGGACAGGATTCGCTCGCGCTTCAATAATGAGGGCGTTACTACTTGTCGTTACTGTCAAAAATACCTTATGACGAAGATCGACAGACACAGGCTACTGAAGATAGCGAATTGAAATTTGAAACTCATTTCTTTTTATGGGACAGAGAGGTGCACTATGTAATGTTTTTTTCGTAATTCAACCCCTAAAAGGTGAAAACAGGGGTTGAGAATTTGAATGAAAACCCAGAAATTCACATGAACGAAGTCGTGGGGCGGGTTCAAAAAATACACTGAAAATTTAACAATGAATACTATTACAGTTATTACAAATGCTATTCTACTAAAGCATTTCTATTCCCTCTTCATATTTGCCGAGAACTTAATTACAAGTGTGGTGTACATTTCCTGACTCATCACACCGAATTTACATACAATACATACATTCTCCTTCACGTTTTCGACGAGTACCTACTTCGTATTGTCCTTAATAGTATAAAAGAAAGAATGTTATGTCGGTGTTCATATCAAAAGTATATGTTTTATTCGTAGGAGTAAAGATCAGAATCATCAGGCTCTTGTGTAGCGTAACCGAAATGTGTTCATGCAGGATAACATAGTCGTGTCGCATGTATGTAGGCAGTAGGCACTATACAAATTACATAGGGCAGGTAAACGTAGATAGAACGTCACACTGATACAGTGGAAAGAACGCTAAATGGTGTAAAGATAAATTTGTGCGAACAAATGGGTTGATTAAGCTAAATGATAATGTAAATAACCGTCCGACAGCTTCATATTGGCTGACCCGATCTTCACCAAGTTTTTTTTGCAACTGACAAACTTACGAGTCTTGCTGACTGTTGTAAAAATCCGAACCAGGTCGCTTGGCCCAGACCACTGATGGAATAAATAGCAATTTATAGAAATAAATACGTTCTCGCGTTAGGCACTTTTTTTACAGGAGTGACAGGCTATTCGTTTGCAGAACCGCCGCGAGGTAGCGCGCGCGTTTGCCGGCCAGTGTGTGGTTTATGCCAGAGTTCCAACATCCTCCCTTCGGCGTAAACCCATCATTGTAGTTAAGATGCCCCATTCTTCGGTGCCAGATACTGAGACTTTCTTCGTCTAGGGTTGAGGTGAATGCGTTTCCTTTTCCTTTAAAAGTGTTTAGCTTGTACATATTATTAATAAGAGTTGCTGTTGCTACCAAGCGCTTCTGAGCATTATATATTTCACAGCCGGCCTTATTAAATGACTTGACACCCATTTTTTATCAACTGACTAACTGATAACAGGTTAGTACTCAAATGCGGAACATATAAAATGTCTTTTACCTGTATGTGGTTTAGCTTACCGTCTTCACTTAGCAGGTCGAGGTTTACATTACCCATCTGCTCTACGGTGACTGATGTACTGTTGGCAACCATTATATGTTGTATCGGAGGTGCCCGGACATTGTACATGCCGTCAGAAGTATTTGTCATGTGAAAAGACGCGCTCGAGTCCACATAGAACTCCATGCTGCTCAAATTTCGGTGAGCTGCGGAGAAAACTGCTGCAAAACCTTTATCATTAGTTTTCTTCTTACTACAGAACTTGCTCAAGTGACCATACTTATTACAGTTATAGCAACGGGGTCCGGTGGGCTTGTTCCCGGTGTAATTATGCTGTGGGGTATTCTTATTGTGCTTTGTATAAAGAACTGAGACATTTGACTCCTTAACCTCCTGAAGTAGCTTCATTTTAATCGAGTCTGTACTTATCTTTATACCCTAGCTCTCCAGCCCCATGATCATTGGTTTGTATTGCTCCGGCAAACCAGCCAACATCAGAGGGCCTAACCACTTATCATCTACGCAGAATCCTATATTTCGGAGCTTATGAGCGGTGGTTACTATTTTGTTTATGTACTCCTCAACGTTTGAACAGCTATCTAGTGTAGTGTTCACTAAGTCTCTGAGTAACCCAACTTTTCGCGTTAAACCTGAGTCTTCAAATGCGTTTTGTAAATTAAGCCATACCTCTCTGGATGTCTCACAGTGTTTTAAGATCGCTTTTGACCAGACATTTGTAACGAATATCGAATATCAATGTAGTAAGTTGTAATAACACAAATTGCAAAAGAAACCTCATGTCAATTACTGTGCGTTTTGGAGAAAAACAATGTCAAAGTTGCTACTTCGGAAGCTGTATGAAATCGCAAAAATACGTTTTTTTCTTTGTATATCAAAATTAAAGGCAACAAGTTGTAACCACATTTTGACACGTACAATTATGTATTGTTTAAGCTTTACGACAGACGTGAATTATGAGTAGGAACACAAATCTTCGCGAAAAATTTCATTTTAGTTTTTATTTTTTATTTTCGTAGTTTGCGCTTACAATTTTTTTCACAAATGGTAGCTGACCTTATAATCTATCTGTCGTAAAAAAATCGGCCATGTAGTGTATGGATCCGCGAAATTGTCCGTGATTGAAAAATTATTCTCTGCGCCTACACAATTGCTATAGCAAAAGTACTGGAATAAAATAATAATAACCAACTGATTGAAGTATAATGATAGTTTTGTATGAGTTTTAAATTGTAGGGAGGCTAAATTTGGTTGTATTTCGCGCAGTGGAAAACAAGAGCATAAAATGCTATTTCAGCTTGAAATTTGGCAATGTAGAGTGTTTGACACAACATTTCTTAATGAAAAATGAATTAAAAATATAAAAACTGAATGCTATTTATTAAACCACAGTCCTGAACTGAACGGTAACGTTGAAAAGCCGGTTAAAAAAATATGGCTCTTAAACCACTCACATTTTGTGTATGAAAACCCAATTGGCTACAGCTGGTCTACAATAAGCTGTCTTATTAAGTTATTAACTATGATTAAATAGTGCGATAAATTTAGAGAAAGCCACAAACTCCCAATAAAGAGATAAAGACACACAGGCGACTTTTGATGCACCATTTCTTCCGAAATTAAACGCTTTCATGGGCCTATTTTTCGCCCACTGTGTTTAACTAAATATGCAGCTACGTTTGTCGAAGGAGGCGTGTAACGCATTACGCGCGCTGGCGCACTTCGACTGAGAAGCATTGTGAGCTGACCCACTGGGCGTAACACGAACGATACAAACAAAGTTTTATGTGGAGCACTCGTGGATTCAAGAGATAATTACTAGTTTAAATGATAAGGGAACATTTTGTAAGCGGAAAATTATCTTAGGTTTAGATACTTATGAACCGTAAGTAATGTTAAAGACGAGAGTTTGCAGACTTGCGTAAAAGGACCAGAGCCAGTATTCAGCGTTTTTATAGCGTTTTATGTTTGTCATTGTCATCTCAGTAAAAAAAGAAGCCTAGAGTAAACTTTTATGAAACCGAGAAAAGTCCCGAGCCCCGATGCTAAGTCTAGTTTGACAAAATTGTGGCGACTTGTCATTTCTTTCTTCGGACAACAATAACTTTCGAACCGCGCGGTCAAAACGTTCGGAGAATCACCTAAAAATGTGGTTATAGTACGAGTATCTTTTAGAAGGATCTTGACTAGTCTGAAATCGGCAGAGAAGAAAACTAAAAACTTTCGTAGCGATAAGAAGTCATCAAAAACTTCAACAAGAACAAATCAATAAGAAGTCATCAGATCGGGTACGTATCATAATATATACAGTCATTATATATAAGTTCAAAACATATATGTTCAAAATATATAAAATCAAAATGAATAATGATTGAAAAGCATAACAGTTAAAATTCATAATGTACGTTAGCCATAATGGTCGAAATATATACTAACGAAGTGCATATGTTTACAATCCATAAGTTCAAAATATATAAAGTCTAATGATATAATGTTTATAAGGAATAATGATCGAAATCCAGGACTTACGTTTAGGGGATGAAAGGCGTTATACAATTAATTCAATTGTACAAATTTTGTCTATAAATAGCGGTGTACTAGAAAAAATAAGTATTTATTCCTCAAAACTTGTTTTTTTTTTTTCAGTTAAGTTGCGACGTTTGATAGTTGCAAGTGATCTTAACACGCTCCTCCTCGCTTCGCTCGTCGTCGCACCTAACCGGGTGCTTAGACTACATTTTAAAAATTTCAAGATTTTGAGTAATCCTAAAGCTTGAAATATTTGAATTTTTGAGTAATTTGAACCCAAAAGTTAGATACGACGACGAGCGAAGCGAGGAGGAGTGTATTAGGATCACTTCCTACCAACACATGCCACAACTGAATTACATTATACATATTATGTGGGCTTCATGTAAATTTGATTATTAATTATGAAAAAAACTTCCTCCTTCCATCCTTGCAGATGTAATAAATGAAGAAAATTTTGATTTTTTTGTTTTAATTTCATACTATATAATATACGAATACAAACAAGGTACCTTAGTAAGTAAGATTTATTTCGCTGTTATAAAAATAGTTAAATATGTACTTTAAGACTCGGAGGTGACGCTATAATTATAACCTATGTACCTGTGAGGCTTTTGTTCCAAAGCCCATAATATATTTTGACCATTATGCATTTCAAGCTTAGGAATTGTAACCATTATGAAATTCAACCGATATACTTTTTGACCATTATATATTATGACCATTATGAATTTAGAATTTATGAGTTTTGAACTTATATCAAACAACTTTATACATTTAGACCCATTATATATTTTGAATTTCTACATTTCGACTTTATTCATTTCAACCGTATATTTTTTGACTTTATATATTTTGATACGTACCCCATCAGATCACAGCTTATTACCAAAAATGCTGAGCACCTAAATACATGCAGGCGATAAGACCAAAATAGTAAACAAAGTATTACATCTGCTGGGTTAACCATCTGCATTACTAGCTACCCATACAAATAGTTGTATCTTCGTCAAAACATTGCATCACTTATACCCTTTCGTATAGAAGGGCATCATACTCGTAGTAGGGCAAAGACTCCATTACTGCTTTCATAAGCCAAAATGCCGTATCTACATATGCGACTCGTATTAAGATAGGCCTTTTTGGCTTAACTGGGCAGATTAACTAACGACAACGACTAATGACTGACTAGCGCCTGATTAGCGAGCAAGCTTCACTGATAAGTGACGTGAACAGGAGAAAAGTGAGGAAAGGTGTTTGTAGGTGGACTGACCACATTTAAGTGAAATGCATATTACCTACATCTACATGTAATTTAGGGCAAGACTCAACGGCATAGGTAATGGAAAGACTAATTTTTCCAACATGGTAGGATTTTGTAACGAAAAGTCAATGTAGGCAAGCAACGCATTTTGAATAAAGCAATAAGAGATTGTTTTAATTAAATTATTCATACAGTTCTGCTGCTTGTAAGATATTATTATGGATAAAAAAAATAGCAACAGACTTGACACACTCAGAAGAAGTTAGTGCTAGAAGAATACGGCATTAGCAGAAGTGTTGAGTTTTTCAAAGGAAGTATTGTTAAAAAAATATAATAAACCTGACTGCATGTCTTGAAAGTTACTTTTTTGGAGTCACCGATTCTAGGACACTGGTTGTCAATACAAATCTAACGATAGGTACCTTTACAATTTCGTCCAAACGTTTGGACGATACGAGGTAATAAAGACTATTACATTCATACGCACAATGAATATAACTAAACCCTCTTGGCAGTCGGGTAAACGCTTGCAACGATAAAGTTAAGTAGACAACGGACTGAGAGGTACCTTTTGGTCGCAGAGCACGGGCGCGGCCCCGGAAATCTCGGAGCCCGGCAAAAACCCCACAGAGCCCATAGACACGGCCACATTCCTGCAGGAAGTAGTCGACAGCATGGCGCTCACCGAGAGCGACTACGAGTCCGAGTCCACCACCGAACAGATGGCCAGTGACACCTCACAGATACAAGAGAGGGGCAAGAGGGTAAGCATAGCTTTTGTTGAAGAAGGTGTAGCCTATAAGCTAGAACGACATACCTGACAGAATCTATGAAGACAACCAAGTTCTTGTGAGACTTTGATCATATGGAAGGTTACTATGGAATCAAAGACTGACAGATACAAGAGCTGAGAGTGATGAGAGGAACATGAGTATTAGTAGAAAAATTGAGGTTTTCAGAAGAAGAATTCATTGAGTAAACAGATTATGTATACCATTAAGATCTCTAAGAAACCGTAACAATACCTAAAATCAATGAAAATGAAACAATTTTATATGCGGAATACGATTTACATTAGGTTGGTACAAACATTTTACAATCCACCACATGACACTCTGCTTGATCCCTCAAGCAGAGTGTGGTGGATGCGTGCAAAATTATAAAATCTAAATATTGTTGACGATTTGGGACAAATCAGATAAAGTGAATCTCAAACCTTAGGACAATAAGGATCGTGGTACCATTGAGGTGTTTATATTCTAATTTAGTCAACAATCCATGACCACGACCATAGATAACGCAGAACACTGCGAGAAGTATTGGGCAGCGTCACGCGACGCGCGGAATGTGCGAGCATCGTCTACTCTCTCTCGGACGATGGCTTGCCAGAATTACTGCGTGATAGAAAGGGTTAGTTTCTCCGCAACTATAGTTTGTATAGGTAGTATCGGTAATATCCAACTATTGCCGACACTATCTATCAGTGGCGTGGCGTCCAAAGAACTCGATTCCTACCGGCTTGCTACCGGCCTAATATCAGGCATTTGAACACCTTATTCTACTGCTCTTAAGGAAAATGTACGCCAAATCTGCACCGGCTTGCCCAAGGATATCTTTTACGCCACGCCACTGCTACCTAGTCCTGATAACATTTAAGTACACTTGAAAAGAGGATCACATAAAGAGACAGCTACTTAACTCTTTTCTTACTTTTCTAAAGTTAACATTTTCTTTAAAACGTTGTGTTATGATCAGTGATCGGATCTTGGATGCACTTGGGGTATATGACTTCAAACGTTATACAGAAACATGGATGTGCCTCAGGATTCTGAGTGTGGATTATGACTAAAACAAAAAAAATGCATTTAAGCACAATAATATCCATTCGCAGTATCCCGAGGAACATCCATGTTTTTGTATAAGTCATATTCCCCAAATTGCATCCAAGATCCGATCACTGGTTATGATGTACAAAGAACTGTAAACTTTTCCCTATTTTTTTTATTTACTTTTCCCATCTTTTTATATTCAAGTACCTATGCGTGTTTTGGTGATTCTAGGAAATTAAATTTACTCGTTAAACTAAGTTATGTTATTATGTTGACTATAGGAAAACACTATTTTCCCTTGAGATAATAATTTGCAGAACTTGGACGAAGCCGCGGGAATCTGAAATTTAAAATAAACCACTAAAATACAAATAACTTGCATACCTCTACAGTTGTCCCACATAAGCCAACAAAAGAACGGGAACACAGCAAAACTTTCGATTTTTTTGAGCTAACTCACTCTCTCCGTACTATATCGCATTGCGTAACAAAAGTGGGATAGTGGGATAGTGTGCCATCAACAAATAGGTCGCGGGCAGCAACCTTTGTAAACGCACCCTCTAGGTCGCGGCGCTTTGGCGCCAAAACGGCGGGCGACATGGCGGCGGCTCCCGCTGATCAATTTTGCTCTATCTACATGTATCGTACACAAGGAAAAATGAACGGGAGTCGGGAAAATTCTACATTATCTATAATGTTATAAAACAGTAAACATAACGTGTTTTGAAGATATTTTGATGAAAATAGCTTAGGGTATTTGGAGGTCTAACTAAACGGAAACATGTTTAATTTACATGTTCGCATAAGCACATGAAGCACACGACGAAAAAGCAGATGAACTAGCCAGGAAGGGCTCGGAGGGCACACTCATTGGGCCGGAACCATATGTGGGTCTCTCACAGGGGACCATAACAACAGCCATAAAGGACCACGCCAAACACCAACACCAACTAGAGTGGAAGAACATGGCGGGCCTGAGGCACTCGAAGCTCTTTATGGAAAGAGTCAACACACGCTGGACAAACAAACTAAGAAAGTACAGCAGAAGACAGCTCAGAATCATAACGGGGGTGTTTACAGGTCACTTCGGGGTCAAAGGACTCCTGACCAAGATGGGACTATCAGACAATGCTAAATGCAGAATGTGCGGCGAGGAAGCAGAGACAATGAAACACATACTGTGCGAATGTCATGCCCTCGCCAGAACTAGAATGAAGGAATTTGGCACTGGCTACCCAGAGCCAGATGAATTCCAGGCACTACCAATGGGATCCATCATCCGATTTATGGAGATGGTGGAACAGGCCATGGCGTAGATGCGGTAAGGGGTAATTACACAAAAGATCCCATTGGGTCGAAGTGTATCCGCAAGGACCCCTATTACCAAGATAAGATAAGATAAGATAAGATAAGCACATGACGGTAAAGGGACGATTTCAGGCGTTTTTCTAGCGTTTATTTTATTAGTCTCCCTCGATTTTTACCGCGAAGGACTATCGTGACGAAAACTTTTGATTAAATCATGTGTAGCCGTGTAGCCTCATGACCATCTAGCGTTTATAATAAAAGTTGACTGTGATTACCACCGCTTGCCGATATATTTGCTGAAACACGAATGAAATAAAAAACGGTTGAACCGATTTCAACCATTATTGGTACAAGCAAGGACCTTAAAAAAATAGCCGGACGGAGCCTCGCCTACAGATAACTGAAGCATTTCTAATGGGCCGGTTGCTTTGTACTTAGGAGCCGCACGCACACATCAACAAGTTTTTTCCTACTACCCACAGCATGCACACATTGATCTGACCAGCTAGCGTTAAAGAAACCGGCGGCCTAGAGGTGTTTCAGTTCTTTGTTAGCAAGGCTACGGATAGCTGGCCACTCAAGATGATTATAGAATCCGAATGCGCGAGTTCTTTTTCTGGCCAAATCTTGTAATTTATTGTACATTACATAACTAGGGTGGTAATACAAAGAAAGGCTGAGATCGCAGAAGTTTGCGGCCCGAGCTGAAAGCGAGGGACGTAAATATGCGATCGAGGGCTTTCTTTATTACCTCCCGTGTTGTGTACATTATTTTATGTTTACACTTGGCCAGAAAGTGGCTTTTTGAGTACGCGCAGCGTGCGGAAAAAGTCACTTTATGGCCAGGTGTGGCATAAAAATAAAGTATAACAGCTGTAACATCGCTGTTCTCACGATTAATAAAACCATACACTTTAACAACAACGGCTTCCTACTTGTCAAAGGCCACGAATTTGTCAATTTAAAAATGGAACGCAAAGAAAACCAAGGTATAGCCGTGAAATGTCAACGCACATAAATCACTGTGAATACTACCAACTTACTTGGAACGGTGGCGAATATTTGAAGTAACGTGGAAGCAATATATTTGATTTAACTGTTGACAAGGGCGCCATCAGAGAAGTGTCAGGTAAGTTGGCGGTGAACAATAGGCTATGCTACGCTCCACGCGACTGGTAGCAGTAGGTCATTCACAACCTGACAGTCAATCCCCTCTCCAATATTAATTAATCGAGAACTACTAATAATTGTTCGCTCCTCGCTTCGACTTTGATGGACCACACTAACGTGACCTCCGTTTACGAACTATTACTATTCACGAATAAAATTATATTACAGACGAATTTGGCAGAGAAGTTATGAAATTACAGTACGGTACAAAGAGGCATTGTTCATACAACACCTACAGGCCATAAAGCGTCCCGATATGGCCTAATATTTCAATATTTATGCAACGCTGAGACTAAACTACATAAGGAACATAATAAAATCGTATTTTTAACTCGTACGCAAACTTCGTACGTGCTCATTTTTATTACTCGATTTTTTCTGTTATTTACCATGCAATACTCTTATTTATGAGAAATACGGGGATTCTATTTACTCGGATTTGTTATTTGAATGTGTCATTTATTTTATGATTTATGAGGTAAATAAGTAATTAGTCATTATATTTGACTCATTTTTCAGGACTCGAGCAGAATATATTAGCGAGAAATACCCGTTTCATGAAAATATGATTCATTATTAATCTTTATACCATGAATCTGCAAATTTTTTCTCAGAAACAACAAAACCTACACTGAAGAGCAAAAGTTTCGGGTCACAGTCATTTAAATAATAGAAATAGGTGTTTTTCAATATTTGACACTTGTTTCATTTAGATAATATACTATTCTTCGTAATACCTGGCTGTATTAGCAATATCCGCTAACCCATAAAATATTATTATCTAAAAATTGATGATTTTTGCGATATTTCACTCCGTTAACGTCTTTATTTTTCATGGGTTTTTACGAGTTTGATCTAAACCTGAAATGGCATTATTTTCAGTGTTATTTTAGCAGATGATATCTCAATAGTACATTACACAACTAGGGTGGTAATACAAAGAAAGGCCGAGATCGCAAAAGTTTGCGGCCCGAGCTGCAAGCGAGGGACGTAAATATGCGATCGAGGTCTTTCTTTATTACCTCCCGTGTTGTGTACATCATTTTATGTCTACACTTGGCCAGAAAGCGGCTTTTTCTGTACGCGCAGCGTGCGAAAAAAGCCACTTTATGGCCAGGTGTGGCATAAATTAATTAATTCAATCAAAACGGGATTCAATCATTTCACAACCCTGGAGTATTTTAGGAAATATGGCGGTATTTCACTGACCCGAAATTTTTGACCGCGAGTGTACTTTTGCGGTATAAAGAGGGTTTTTTTTATTGAGGTGTGATTCGTCTATACCTCCATGTATTCTTCGTATATATCTTGTATTTCTTAGTACAAATAAAAAAAACATACTTTTTACAAGCTAACGGGTATCGGCGAGTACCATCGCCATTTGACATCCAGGCGTATAAGCTTAAACTAAAAGACCTATTCATTGGGAATTCAACCTTAACAGCTTTCATCGGAGTTCAAAATAAAAGTTAATAACTCAGTGATTTGATACGTTTTACTCTTTATAAAGACATATCGATAGCCAAGAGCATCATAGCGTTAACTAAAATGTTTTGCCAATGAAATTGTAACTTTATAATCTGTGCCTTAAAGTACTAGTTACCATAGCGATCTCATAGTAATCATGACGATTACGCTCTAGAAAATCGAAATATAATGCTTGCATCGGTCGCGCGTCGTGTATGCAGTTATGCCGCTTGTAGACCGGAAAACGCTAGAAAGTGGCTTTTCAATTTTCAAATAGCTCCATAATAAGCGATCTGGCTGGTTAGCGGCGGGATGAGTGGCCAGATGCAGGAAAACCGGTCAAGTGCGTGAGAACCGCGCAACGTTGAGGGTTCTGTTACCATGTATGGGTATTTTGTATTTTTAACACTTCCCAGTATTTTTTTGCGAAAATCTTCGACGTACAGCGTAAAAATATGGATGCATTCAAATGCTCAAAAATTGGTCAGGATAAAAATAGATCCGGATTCTGCAGTGGCAATAAGAACTTCCATACTTATGAAACGATTTATTAGATACTTAATTTTGCACTTGACTGTACTAACACTCTTGGTACAGTCGAGTCCATTTACATCTACACACTTACGGGAACAAAAATGTTATCAATATTTTGCAATATCTGAGATTATTTATAGCAAATATAAGTTCGGGTCAACGAATGTCAGTGCCCGAGACAGTTTCATCATTCGGAAACTTATATCCTCTTTTTTCCGAACTAAACGGAATTTTGCGGCATGCTCGATATTTTTATGGCACGGTTTTAAAGCATTAAATACGATTGAAATGTAAACTTCGTTTTCACACCCGTAATGACAAACTGACAGCTGTACTTCGGGACCCTACTCTACAATGCCGCTTGATTTTTTGTTGTAATAATTAAATCGGCCTTTGAAAAAAAAAATACATACATACAAACATATACATAACAAAATGTCAATGTTGTTCTTTTGTGTAACGAAAGTTAACCATATAATTTATATGGTAGACATGGCAGACATATCACATAAAATGGCAGAAAAACTTCTGTATTTTTTCTCAAATGCTACAAATTTAGTTATAATAATACACGAGTATTATAACACGGAACATGAATTAAATAAGTAAACTACTTAATAATAACAAAAGAGTAACCGCGAGCTCGCGAACCTTCGACCGAACCTTGGAAAAGGCTCTGGGATCGTTACGTTTTTGCATAAAAAATACCATTCATGCTTTAACGCACGAACGAACATGGAGTTATGGATAACAGCAATAAGAAACAGTTATGACAATGTAGCAGTTTATACAATCTTGGATCGGATACTTTCAAGCTGCTTGAAGAAATGACCGAGACGCGCTTGAGCCTCGAGAAAGAGTTCAATAATAATTATAAGTATGATTGTTTTTAGGGTTCCGTATCAAAATGGTAAAAGAGGAACCCTTATGGTGCGACTCTTGTCTCTCCGTCTCTCACGTCTGTGACTATTCCAAATTTCAAATATCTGCAGATATCTCAGGAACTACTGCTGCTATCGATTTGAAATTTTGAATAGTGTTACAAATCGCTAACCCGAGGCTATTGGATATAAAAAAACAATCTTATAGCTTTTTACTTTTTTTAAAGGGGACCAAAATGGGATATCAAAAATAGGGCTAATATTAAAGTAGGGCTATTATATCCAGTGGGGTATCAAATTAAAGGGCTTAAGTTGTAGATTCCAAAACGGTTTTTATTTTTTTTAAAACGTCAAAAAATACTACACCCCTCCCCCCCCTATTACCTTCGAAGTTACTGGACGGATTTTATGCCGAATAAGTTATTGGATTTTTTTTAAATGGCGGACCCATGGAGGTATTGGAGGTTCACATAGTCGCGAGGTCTACAGCTCATAGAGCCGCTAGTATTTAGATTTAGTACAATTATTTTAGCTTAGTATAAAGTTTTTTGTATCGTAATTTATGCCTGTATTGTTATTGAGTAAATGCTCTGGCTCTGACTTATCTTGTACATAGATAATCTTCAAACTAATATCATGTAGGTAATTTATCATGTATAAATGCATGTAACTATTTAAATGCTTAATTTCCCTACTACGTGGACATTATGAGGCCCTGGGCAACAAATGAGGCAACACTTTCGTCGAGAAAGTAACAACACTTACACGTTGATAACATCTGGGGTAATGACAGCTACTGCGCGCTTTTTTAATTGAAATAGAAATAACCATAAAGAAGTTGAAATGATAGCCAAGCAACACGCTACGTGTTCGGCTACCGCTGCCGTCGTAGCGACCAAGTTAAACAAGTCGATTAGGTATAGAGTCTGTGCGGAAAGAGAATAGGATTAAAATTGGGGGGCGCTGTAATGCTTTTCTACCGAAGAAAAAAATATTTGCCGTATTTGCCATACTGGGTAGGTTAGTTCCGTTTTTCGCCACGCCTATTCTCTTTCCGCACAGACTTTACCCATGGTACAATAAGACAAAAATGGTCTTCCCAAGAGTGAACTTACTGATGTCACGAGAATGTCGCCATTGTCAATGAGCTTCAATAAGCTATGACGTAATAAATTTCACACGATGTCATCAACTTTTACGGGAAAAACATACTACCTTGGTGTATTGTACCCACTTATTATTTAGCCGAAAATTTAAATACCCCGCCTATAATGTCTCTGTTTACCCAGATGGTTAACTGGTAGGGAATGTCTTACGGCATTAAGTCCGCCATCTGTACTTTTTTCATTTTGTATTGTGCATTAAAGTTTAAATAAATAAATAATAATTGAGTGAGGACTGCGAAAACTGACATGCAGTTTGATTTTTTATCTGCTTTTGTTTATCTTTCTGGGAACTTTCACGCCCATAGCCAAATATTCTGTAGAAGATTTTTTCCTATAGGACGTGCAAGCATGGCCGGAAGGCACTCTATGCGATAAGTCTGGAGTTCTCTTGACAAAATATTTATATTGGCTAGAAATATTACATAACTCTGGCCGCCGGGCTGAATTAGAGGTATCCAACCAAACTGACAAAAACCATCTGTCTTTCCTTATCTGTTCTTGGGTTCTACTTGTATCAAAAACAAAGTAATTTCAGTTGATCATTTGTTCCCGTATATTTTTAGTTATATTATCGAAATTGTGTAACACAAAATACGCAGCGATACCAATAGAGTAGTAGTACTACTACTATTGACGCACGGAACACACTAGAACCATCGCCCTAAATAAATGAAACAAAACAGTCCTCCATAAAAAAACTAAAGCTCATCATCCTCCATTAGGTTGCAATTAAATATTTCACAACCGCGTCTGGGACACCTCGGGTGGAGATGCGATGGGATGATCGCAAGCTCGATTTAAATCAATCAGTGAAACTTATTCAAAATGAATGAAAGTTTTATATCTACTACCGTACTACGCCGTTACTACCGACCAGTATCTGAAGAGCTCCTCTACCCTTTGCTATGCATACAACTTGGCTGGGCTTAGGGGAAATTATGTTAAAGTCCAGGGGTCTTGGTTGTAGTTGTAATGAAGCATAGAGGATTGGAGTCGGTGGGTGCAGCGGTAGTCGCTCCGCACCGCACGACGAACGCGCTTGTCTCCGCCGTTGGAACGCAAGCTACGCGCGTTCGAATTTTGAATCGAGTGAGTGAGTTGAAGTGACGGGTGTTTTTCGAATTTAGGAGAAGAGTACTAGGGTTGGGTGAGTTGCTGTTTTCTTTTAATAATTATGCCCTGAATAGTAATTATTTAAGCCAGTGTTAAAATATAAAATATTCTCACGAAGCTTTATCAACAAAAATATAGTTATTTATTTTATCATGGAGGCAATTTTTTTTTAACTCACATCATTTTTATTTTACTCGGTCTAAGTAACTGTATATTCTATAGATACAGATGCAAAACTTAAATGTTTCTCAATAAAATTATGATATGCAAAACATTAAATTGTCTGTGTTATTTACATAAACTTAGCATAAAGTAAGCATAACACAATACGCTAGATGGTAATGACAATGGTCTTGAACGAGCCCACTACAGGTAGCTGTTTGAAGTGTGAACGTAACAGTACAAAAGATTGGCATGCAACTCACGCAAACATTAAGGGCCCGATATGACGGTTTACGCGGTTAAAATAAAGTAGTTGAGGGAATGGAAATATAGTTCAAATAAAGCGGAGTTGTAAAGTTGGAAAACTATAAAATTGGTGAATAATCTCAGGTTTTGGTCCTTTTGATATGCATGCAACTAATAAAATGAAACGATTTCTACCGCTTGAAAAGTTAAACGCAGTTTGCCAAGAAATTCGTAGATGTAATTTATTTAAAATATTAATTGTTTTACTATTTATTCTGATAAAAAATTGCATTTATTTATTTGGATTAAAAATTGCAGTTTTACACTACACATATTACATGAATTCACGGGCAAACTTGACAAATATAAATCCCATATTAAGACATTTTACAAATTTTTCTTACATCTTTAAAATTCCGCGTAAATTATAAAAATACAACGGAAAATTGACTGATGAAATACGATCTTCAAATGAACGTTTACGTGACCTCAAGAATCGTTCATCTAAAACACCCGATGATTGCTGTTTAACGTAAAAACACCTGACAAAAAGCCCAGTACACTGAAAAGCAATTACACGTACATAAATTAATTCAATCATATACTTTCGCATGTAGCATATATCTCCGACAAGCTGGATTGGAAAGCGTGCGTGCGATACGGCCGAGCGATCGGCATGCGCTGTCCACTCGACATTGTCTAAATAATTGGTGTGAAACATGAAAATCGATGTTGATTTTAACCGTTTTAACGCCGACTGATATTCGAACGAATCTAAAAAGCTAAAACAAATACATGTAACTGTATGTGATATTAAGAACGTTCAGTAGGTAATTAAGGAAACAGTAGGCTCAGGTGCGTTAGGTACTTCTAACAATTTTGATGACAAGCCAACACCATGGGGCTGAGTCACGCACGGTCATTATTTGTCAATGATTTTCCTTCATATGTGCGTCGTATGTTATCGAAACAATATGTAATTAATACGTCATAATAACGTAGGAAACTTTCAGGAAATCAGGACAACCTAATTTATTATCTGAAGAGAATTATCAAGAATATATGGTTTAACATTTTAAGGGGAAATCGACTATGTGAGTAAATATTAAATTTAGTAGAGTTCGCAGTTCTATTACATTCTATAGGTGTCCTAATTATTGAACCTTCTACATTTATTTTTAATGCTATGAAGATCAATTCAGTCACGACTATTAAAGACTAAACTGACCCGTCCTGGGTAGGTTGGTTGGTTTCGTCTGCGACCGACCCACCTCTCTCTAGGGACCAATCTGAAAACCAGCGCTGGGCCTCCCCGCCCAGCATTCGCTGAGATTGGTACCCATTGCGAAAAAATATTTAAGTTCCTTTTTTTCTTTGTTTTTAGTTTATTCATGTTTTTTATCATTATTTTTGTGGTAAACATTTTTTGTGGCAAGAAATATTTTCTAATTTCTAAAAAAAGAATAACCAAGTCAAAAGCTTATACGTAATCAGGCTCTCAAAGTTCAACAACGTAAAAGCAGCTCTTCCGGAGTCGCATATATCCATGGTGACGATGACCACTTTCCATCAGGTAGCTCGTCTGTTCGGTTCCCACTTAAGTAAACCAAAAAAAGTAGTCAAACGCTCAATTTCCATCTATATTTAACTCAAAGTCAATTGTTCCCTAAGTCAATTGCCGATTTTTATTCAGCAAACAGCTAGGAAATAACAAACGTTGTTAGTCTATTTGAATTCATAACAATTATGGATAATGGTGTTCATGGCAAGTACTAGAAGGGTTACCCTCATCTGGCAGAAAAATATTGGTCAGAAATACACTTCGCAGAACATGTTTCGCAGAAACACATTTAGTCGAATGGTAGTTTTGCATAAACTATATTTGGCATTATTATTACTAGGCATACAATACATTTTGCAGCATATCATTTTACAGATAATTACTTTCGCAGATTTTTTTGAGCATAATTTTATGTAGCATAATAGTCCTGTAGCATACTTCTATTATGGCATAATGATTTTTCTGCTTGCAGAAAAGTAGGTTAGGTTAGAACTGCGACCTCTTACAAAAACGAACGGCCGTTAGAAAAGTAGGTTAGGTTAGGTTAGAACTGCGGCCTCTTACAAAAACGAACGGCTGTTAGAAAAGTAGGTTAGGTTAGGTTAGAACTGCAGCCTCTTACAAAAACGAAACGGCTGTTAGAAAAGTAGGTTAGGTTAGTTTAGTAAATTATAAGGATAACGAAGAAAACGGGGGGACGGGGGTGCGGAGCTATGGAAAGGGCAAAAAAGGGGGGCTCGGGGGGCGAAGCCCCCCGCATGAAAAAAAATATTACACAGAAAAAGTAGGTTAGGTTAGGTTTGAACTGCATCCCCCAACAAAAACTAACTGCTTTTAAAAAAACTTGGTTAGGTTAGGTTTGAACTGCAACCCAAACAATTTTATGCCACCTAAATATTATGCAAAAAAATTATCTACGAAATGACTATTCGTTTAGAAGACTGTTATGACCATCAACATTATGCCAACATATGATTCGGGATTATAAAATACTGCGAAATGATTTCTGCTAAAAAAAATTCTGCGTAAGGTGTTTCTGCCAAACAATACTTCTGCTAAGTATTATTATGCGAACCAAATATATGTCAAAAAAGTTTCTGCCAGATAATAGTGAACCGTACTAGAACATTCCATAATTACAGATCCGGCTAGGCGTGGCACGTCCACCGATCAAACACAAGATACTTGTTTATCAATTACCATCAACCTATTTAAATAACTTAAAGCGTATATCCCTAGTTAAAATACTTAACATAATTATTGTTTTGCTCTTGAGGCCGTCACGAAAGATTAACTTAGTGTAACGTTAATGAGTCACAGATAATCGTCAACCGCATGTTCAATTGGCGTAAGGGACATTGATTTGCTTATCCCTTACGCGAATTGAAGCTACGGTCGACGATATAGGTACGGATCGGATTATAAATATTTAGTCATAACTAAGGCTTTATTTTAATCTAGAAGAAATTTACGTGCCGTTATGGTGCCTCGAATACTGTCAAATTGGCAGTATTATCAAGAGGGATTCGGTTTCAAAATGCTATGGCCACTTTCAATAGATGTGGAAGGACAAGAAATCACAGAATATCTATAATACAGATTCTACCTTTTTTTTGAAGTCTGGCAAACTTGCAATCCTTACTGACTGTTGCAAAATCGGACCAGGCGGGGGACGGGGCGCCTGGTATCGAACCAGGTCGCTAAGCCCGGACCACCTTGAGAAGGTCGGACTAGGTGGGGGGCCGAAGCGCCTGGGATCGAACCAGGACGCTAGGCCTTACAGATTCTATCTAATTGTAAACTTCTGTTCACATAGTCACTTTCGCCTTAACGGATATTATATTCCCGGTAATTTGAAGAGGATAAAGTAGGTGTTCCTGAAAGTTCCTTACGAAGTTACGACATCTTGACGTACGAGTGTTAATTACACATTGTCTTATAACGTGCGACGCACATAGGAAGGAAAACATATACGAGTACTGTTGCGTGATTCAAGCCTATGGTCTCTGCTAGGGCTTCCAAATACCGGACCCTCTATAAAACTGGTATTAAACCCAGGATCGTCTTAAAACAAATTAATATAATAAATACGACTTCTCAACTTAGTTAATACTGCTTTATTTTACCCATCGGATAAATAATATAATGCACTTCTCAACTCCTGTCCAATAGCGAAGTTGCCTATACATATGCCTATATTATTTATATTAAAACTGGATTTTGAAAAATATAGACCAAACGCTCCCAATTTAAATTTCAAAAAATCAAAACTGTTCATAAACGATGGAGTCTTTCCTTTTGTGAAATCAGTAAAAAAAAAACCGGTCAAGTGCGAGTCGGACTCGCGCACCGAGGGTTCCGTACAAACTCATAAGTAGATACGCGAATAGTACAAGAAAAACTGTATGTCGATTTGTTTAGTAGAAGCAAATAAGTATATGTTATGATTTTTGCAAATTTTTAAAAAACAGTACAAGTTAGAATAACAGTTATATTTTCCCTGTAATATTTAGAACCTGACGTGTAATGATTCTATTTAATAGCAAGGACCATTAAATCAAGAGGACTGTCATTCTCCATACAAAAAGCTGTTCCCCGAATTTACAACGCCATCTATGTATAAGCTTGGTAAAATAATTATAATATTATTTACAATTATTTAACTTTGCAAACGTGACACAGTATTTAAATGTATTTAAATTTATTTATTATTAGCTGTTTACGAACTAATTGTTACTATACTATGTTTCTTTGTTCAATTATAACATCGTTAAATGTTTGGTGTTTTAGCGCCATCTAGTTTTGCCCGGAAATCCCCTAGCGTGAAACATGCCATCGCTTAGTTTTGCTACTCGCCGCTAGGGATTTCAAGTTTTGTAAATTTCTAAAAAGGTATTAAAGTTAGCAAGACCGTTCTATTTTTCCTGTAATATTCAGGTTGATATTTATAATTAGTAATTATGACACATTTTTCTGATCAGTAACTTCGGAGATAATAGGGGGGGAATGGTACATAAAAATGTATAAATCAAAAACTACTTATTTAAGAAAAAAAATAAAAATGGTGTTTTAATCTACAAATTAAGCCCTTTCATTTGATACCCCACTCAATATAATAGCCCTACTTTCAATTTTCAAATTCCCATTACGGAGCCTTTTAAAAAAAAGTAAATAAGGTACAAGATATTTTTTATGTCCAATAGGCTCGGGTTAGCTACTTTTAACACTATTCCAAATTTCAAATCGATAGCATCAGTAGTTCCTGAGATATCTGGCTGTGACAGACGGACAGACAGACAGACAGACAGACAGACAGACAGACAGAGTCGCACCATAAGGGTTTCTTTTTTACCATTTTGGTATGGAACCCTAATTAAAACAAACATGTTTTCTGGCTGATGACTTATTGTATGTACTCTTTAACGATATTGGAGCGTTTAAACCCGTTTTCCCCGTTAAGAACTCCTGTAGACAAAACACACTTCGCGCTAACCATAACCACAACATGTGCAAAACGCATTGTTCTTGAAAATATGAATTTGTTCCCAGGTGTCAGAGTACGGCGTAGGCGCACGCGTGATTTGGGCCATGTCGGCTGGAGACCGGGAGACGGAGGCCCAGGCCAAGAAGGGCGAGGAGGGCGCGGGGGGCGACCGCGACAGCCGCGCCGCCGCCGCGCTCAAGCAGTACTGGTGCGTGGGCCTGAGGATAGCCGAGCTGGTGAGTCACTGCGGCCAAATCAATGGGAGATCGAGAGGCCTATAAAAGAGGGACGTGGTAGCCGCGATAGCCAAGCTCAAGCAGTACTTGTGCGTGGACCTGAGGATAGCCGAGCTGGTGAGTCATTGGGGCCAAGTCAGTAGGAGATCGAGAGGTCCAGGGCAAGGGGACGGGGGCGATCATAACAGCCGCGCTCAAGCCGTACTAGTGCGTGGGCCTGAGGATAGCCGAGCTGGTGAGTCACTGGGGCCAAGTAAGTGGGAGATCGAGAGGTCCAGGGCAAGGGGACGGGGGCGATCATAACAGCCGCGCTCAAGCAGTACTAGTGCGTGGGCCTGAGGATAGCCGAGCTGGTGAGTCACTGGGGCCAAGTCAGTGAGAAATCGAGAGGCCCAGGGCAAGGGGACGGGGGCGATCATAACAGCCGCGCTCAAGCAGTACTGGTGCGTGGGCCTGAGGATGGCCGAGCTGGTGGTGATAGTGGTGAGCCACTAGAACCATTTCAGTGAGAGACTGGGAGTCAGAGGCCGCCGCCGCCTCAAGCAGCCAAGCTGGTGAATCATTGCGCTAGGAGTCGTGGCGGCTCAGAATGATGATTAGGAATAATTAGCATCTATGTCAGAAGCTCACCGCCATTGTCGTCACAAACAAATAATAATAATAAATAAATCAATTTTAGGGGACCATCTTACACATCGAACTAGTCCCATACCCATAGTAAGCTCAATAAGGCTTGTGTTATGGATACTAGACGACGATATATATAGTAGATAATTCAACAAAAATTTGGGAGCATGGTAAATGACGTGTGTCAAATGCGCAGGTCCTTGAAGATACTATACCTAACAGTAGGTACGAATAAGCACCACTTTTTTGCTAATCCATAAAAAAACTACTCTGAGTCATCTGTCTCGTCAACGAAATGAATATTCAAGTGACAGTCAAAGATAATCCTAAACAGAAAACTGAGATGGTCGCGCAAGGTCAAGCCAACGCAACAAAGAAAAGCAGCAAATCGATACATTGCATTGCAATTATGAGTGGCAAACTACTGGGAACCAGCATATGCGACCAGGTAAATTGTCAGCAAACGTTTAACAAATCCAATCAAATATTGATCAACCAATACTTATGCAACAGCGGTTGACTTATTTATCAGCCGCGGATGTCCACTGCTAGGCCTCGCCCATAGATCACCACAGAGTGCCGAGTGCATGTAACTAATTTGGGTTCTTATAGCAAATTTGACGATTAGCAAATGTCTCGGTTAAAAAAATCCTACAAACAATCTTTTTCTGAAATCGGTTAATTAGCAAGTAGTTCATGATGTCATATTATGCTTATGATACATATATGTAATACATACGCGTTTAGCAGTATGCTAGTAAACTTGGTTTATGGCAGTGCTTGAGTCACGTCGCCTTGAGAATGGCTGCTGTGCTGTGCCACAATTAGCGGTGTACGGGAATGGGAACTATTGTCCGTTATGCCATCGCGGTAACATCGCATAATTGTGTTTACAACTTTACACTTATTTTAACCGGAGAAATGCTGGCAGACAATAAAGACTCCCTAATGTTATGTTTAAGAGGAGTGATATCAGCGACCTGAATGATCTGTTTAATTACTGCCACCACGTTTAGCTTAGTGGGAGTGACACCGCTTACGAAGCTAGAGGTCCCGGGTTCAAATCCTGGTAAGGGCAAATATTTGTGTGAAGAGCGCGAGTATTTGTTCCCGAGTCATGGATTTTTTCTATCTATTTAAGTATGTATTTATCTATATAAGCATGTATATCGTCGTCTAGTACTCATAGTACAAG
Source organism: Eudemis profundana (assembly GCA_947034925.1). Classification (NCBI taxonomy): domain Eukaryota; kingdom Metazoa; phylum Arthropoda; class Insecta; order Lepidoptera; family Tortricidae; genus Eudemis; species Eudemis profundana. The sequence continues at coordinate 16,832,725 of OX344805.1, read as the reverse complement.
CATTGCTTAGTTTGGGACTAGGTTGATTTGTGTAAGATTGTCCCCCAATATTTATTTATTTATTTTATTTACTGATCATCAGGTATGATCGAAATTTTCAATGTTATCATTTCGCGCTCTAATTCAATCTGAAACTTCACTATTTGCTGAATGTTTGTATTGCAACGGTTTCTGAATAAATAATACGTACAAAAATAAATAATTGCATCACAGGAAGGTATGTACAGTTGTTATAATGTTCATATAAAAAGTGACAACCTTCGTTTTCTGAAAACTGACCGGCGGAACTTCCAATTAAAATTAAACAGTTACGGATATTCAAAATGTTATGCTGATATTACATAAGTTGAATATAAGAATTTATACATGTAATAATTACCTAATTAGGAAAGTATTCTGACCGTGCTTACTGGCGCTAATTATAACAAGTACTAATTATACTAAGATTTCTCTCAAGCAAAACCACTTTAATTTATAGTTGTTCATAAATTTATATGCCGTCTATTATATAAGGAGTCCCGACCGACCGACTAAAGCCACGGAGGAAAGTGAAAACAGTAATAAAATAATCGTTAAAGAAAACACCTTAGCATTGGAAATGCGTTTGCGGTGTTAAGGAATATTCAGAGAGAAAACTGGCGTCTTACGTGCGCTTTCACTAATCTGTGCAAATTTGCTTTATGCGGTTGGCAGACGTGCACAGAGTACTTCTTGAGTATTGGCGGAAAAAGTGTCAGATAAATTGACCGAACGTTTATATTCCACATTTTAGGTAGTTTTTAATGACTTGTTTATTTAAGGTACTCTGTAATTTTTTGGTGTTATATAAAGAGAATTGTACCTATTCTATTGTGTAATGTAATAATGTACGACTCTTTGTACCATTTTAAGGTATACATTATTTTTCCAAAAGAAAAGAATCAGACTTGTGAAAGAGCCCTTGAGGCCCAATGATATTTTATAAGATACGATATACGCATACTCGCCAGCTGAGAAATATGCTTCCAAGAAAGGAGCAGCACACATTCGTACCTCACTGTACGGTGTACATACTCACACATATTAACAGATTGCGTAAAAGAGATGGCATAGTTACAATAATGAAAAAAAGAGACAGCTAGCTTTTTGTTACTTGCGCGATTAATTTTTAAACGTCACCGAGTGAACCAATCGGCTAGACTCGGCCAAACTCGGTGCCTGCTCGGCGCTCATTTAAGACAGATTAAGCACGCAGAAGATGAAAATTACATTTCAGAGTAGTTTCTGCCTATCTAGGTCCTACCTATGGAATTTCAATTGTGTAAATGATTTTTATTCAACTTAAAGTCTTAACATTAAAATGTTACACTTAGTTTGTATTCTAATAATATTTATAGTTTTAATACGTTTCAACAATTAAATTGTGTATTAAATGGTTTATATAGTATTAATGATTTTTGACACTTAGACACCATTTAGTTAGGTACATCTCTGAGAAAGAATGGTTACTTACTAGTTAACGGCATGCAAAGTAGGTTGCCGCCACTTCTTTTTAGCATGCGAGGTACATACACTTTTTTTCCTTGTACCTTGATTTATTTCTGTGGTCTCCATATAAAAATAAAATCATCACACTTATTACTTTTTATAAGTAACTCATGCTAGGTCAATTATTTTCTATGCCAAAATTATCATTTTCTAAAAATAGCTACAAAGTATCTAAGATAATTTTTTATTCGCACCCTTTATTCAAGTTATTCTTAAACTGTCCAGTGTCGATGTTAAAAAAATACGCTGTAAAGGTTATTTATTGGTTCTAGGTTACGCGGGTATTTTTCCGCGACCCTCCGACGTATTTACAAAAACGAGATATGCCTTAAGATATTATAATTTATAAGAAAAAACCTGTATGAGCACTGAATAGATATTATGGTTCAAGTTTGCATACTAAGGCATGTAACTAGGAATCAATGCGATTCAACATGACGCATCTGTAAATGTTCATCTTTGCCGCAGTATGGTTATCCTTGTCATTCTCATTGTCAAAGACGTAAGTTTGTCTCTTTCATTCATATGACGTCTATGATAGTAAGATGGCGTCGTATTTGAAAAATAAAATAATAAAAATGATAAAATCAAATTATTGCAGCATACTTACAAGTGATATGAGATCCCTTGCGCTTTGTTGCACTTTTTGCTATGATTGGCGCACTTTGTGATCACACACGATGGCATTTTTTTTGGGAATCTTGCAAATATTCACCCTTGACATCGTCGTGCGTTTCGTTGACCGACCCGCGAGTGACTACCCACTACAAAAAGGGCACCACTACATTTATAGTGGTTCTAGTGCTTCACTTTTGGAGTGCTTGTAACCTATCTACTTCTTTACCGCCCGTGGCACACACAATGTTTTTCATCACACTTGTGAGGAAATCTGATTAAAATAACCTTACTTAACCTAAATAAAATTGTAAAACTGACAGTGACATTAGTGACATATATCAAGCCGACAAGTCACGTTCGGAAACCATAGCGGTAAAGACTTAAAATGGTTGATTTTATATTTGCAAAATACTGAAATACACTATTTAAACATTTAATTAATGTTACAGAAATATGTGTTTACATGTATTTGCAATAACAGTTCTCTTTAAATAAATATTTCAGGAATAAAAGTTAAAAAAGTAAGTTGGCGTTTTCTTTGAACATGACAAATAAAAGTAAAACAGAACCAGCGTTTCAAATTTAAAAAGAAAACCATTACGCCCTAGGGCGTAATAGGTCATTTACGGCCCGCAAAACCTACGTGTAATGACACCATTTTCGAGCAAGTGTGATGAAAAATAGCATTGTTGAGGCCTATCTATACTACTTACAGAAATAAATCATTTGAATTTGAAAAATGTATATTTCATTAGTTCTAAGGGTTATTTATACACATTGTTTCAGACTATAAATTATTTTTTTATATGTCTCATTCTCTCAAACGTACCTACCTAGTATAAATGTGTAACGATTTAACGAAATATAATGTTTCAGGCCATCACGGTGATCGCCATCGGGCTGGTGACGGGAGCCCTGACGTCGCCCTACATCGTCCAGTCCAGACTGTCGCACATTGCAGTCATCTTCTCTGCTTACTCGAGTAAGTACATGCGAGACCTTAGAAGTCTCAAGCGCTCATCGATTTAGCCTATTTTCTCTATGATGCCAGAGGAGTCTTGACGTGTTTTCTGCTTTGCCGTCGCGTTCAGTAGACTTATGATGCTACGCTTTGTTGCGCGATAAATATATCGTCGACCGTAGGTTCAATTGGGGTAAGGGACAGGCAAATCAATGCTCCTTACGCCAATTGAACCTACGGTCAACGATATGGTAAAGCATCCGTCACTCTCACACACTATTCGTCAGAACGTGACGGATGCTCTATCATTTTTATCGCGCGACAAAGCGTGGCATCATACACCTACTGGACTGTTGTGGTGAAAAAGCATATATTTTTTTAAGTAGTTATTTCTCATGGAGAAGTTCTGAGTCAAACATCACTCGAAACTGATGCCAAAATTCTGCCAAAATTGTAGTTTCGCGCAGAAAAAAAATGTATCAAGCTATAAAATAAAACACATTTCAAACATAATTGATGCCGTGGAAGCGAATGATTACCCTTCTTTTGTTTGTATGGAAAACCGACGGTCTCGAATCACCTTAACCAAGGATGAACCAAGAATGTTTAGATATTCGCGACATGACGGTGGAGGTTAAAATCTGTCACTGCGTTTAAACGTTAAAATTGATTAAGCTTTAAAAAAGGTCAATTATCGGATTGTCTAATTACCGCCCACAATCATGCTTGAATATTTATAACGAGGGGTGCTATAGCGATAATACATGAGTGTAGCTGCATATGGGCTTTCTACGATGCGTGACGACAGCTGTCCACCATGATTCATAGAAGACCCTAACTTTAACAAAATATTGACCAAGGTCAAAGGCTGGTCACTGAAGCGCAGCGTATTCGGAACCATAGTGCAGAGCAATCGTTTTCTAACGTATATTCTTACAATGTTTAGAAATAGACAAATATTTGATGTAATTATTAATATTATTATTGAACATGGTCATCTCCTAATTCCTATTCACAATTTACATTGAAATGGATGTAGGCTAATATTATAATATGTATATCGTACAACAAAAATAAAGAAATCTGAGCCCGTCGAAATAATTTTTACTTTATGAGAAGTCTCTAAGGCAATAGTTCCTAACCTTTATTACTACATCATCCACAGGCCCCATCGAGATTTATGTTGCTACCCTAAGAAAAACGACTTAATATGAGTATTACCCCTGAGAAAACTTAATCTTACCCCTAAAGGGGTAATCACCCCCAGGTTCGAAACCACTGCTCTAAGGCCAATCCGTCAAAAAGAGATACCTAGCGTGTTCAACTCTCCTTCTAACATATAGTTGCGTTGCGTCCTATCATCTGGTCATATCATTCTGTAACTAACTAAAATAATAGAAAATTGGCAAAGCAATTCTTGCTAACACGGGCCGTGTAAAGCCGTGACCTAATTACCACAATGGTATTTGTTGTAATCATTCAATTTGCGGGTAATTGTTAAACTGTCGAACGTCAACGATTTCCATGGTCCGCCGGTCGCGGCCGAAACCCCCACAATTAAACATTTGTTCTACACGTTACAAAAACTGACGTTTTAATTTCGATAGTGCACATTCACACCCAAACCAAATCAAATATGTGTAAATTATTATTAAATTTTCGGGAAATTCATGAAAAACGCTATATTCTAACTGTTAATTGATTACATTAATTAAAAGTTGCCTTACAAATTACACTTTTGTTTATTTTAGTAATAAAAATAATAATAAATTCGCCGAAGAAGACACAATACTAATTGATATTACAATATATATGTTTTAAATTAGATTTTAGAAACCCTCGCTATTAATGTGCACTAACTTTTGAAGGAAACGAAACCACCTTAAATCGTTTTTTTGGATTGCATAGAACAACATACACGGGCTCTTCGAGTAATTAGCTATTTTGCGTCATTTTTAATGCAAATGTACATAGGTACATTTGCAGGATACGGATTTGTGTAAGCATATTATTGATTTTTTTGTAGCTTATTGTGTTTTTGTTGTTGTGACGACACCGGGCAACGTTTCTCTATAAAAAGTTAAGATAATAGTCACACTATTTAAAATGAAGCTCTTGGTTACTCATGCATTTGATTGGTTTTGGAACCACAAAGGATGTCGAATAATCTCCTCGATCCTTCCTCATTTGGTGTGAAATCAGAATAAAAACGATACATTTAAACATATCCCATTATATACAGAATGTAGAAACCTTATATTATGGCAGTATCAGTATTCCAAACTATGTAATAAAACTGTTTATGCCACACCTGGCCATAAAGTGGCTTTTACCGCACGCTACGCGTACGGAAAAAGCCGCTTTCTGGCCAAGTGTAGACATAAAATTATGTACACAACACGGGAGGTAATAAAGTAAGCCCTCGATCGCATATTTACGTCCCTCGCTTGCAGCTTGGGTCGCAAACATCTGCGATGTCAGCCTTTCTTTCGTTTTACCACCATAGTTGTGTAATGTACTATTTATACACTTGAACGTTATTAGCAAACAGAAAAAAACAGAAGCAATATTTCATTCATTACACTAGGAACAATATTGGTATCGTAATCGCGAAACGACAAAAACGTAACATCGATGTCATTGCCTCTTTACGCAATTTCAATTTATAATCAGTTTCACTGTTGACTGGAAAATTGGTTCCATTGAACCTCGTGTGAAAGTCGGAATAAGTAACTTTAGTCACAAATGAACGATGCTTGTTTAATTACGGACTATGGATGGACTACGATTCGGTCGCAGAAAAGTCACAATGGCTTACCTATTCCCCACAACATAATACATACACACAATCACGCTAGATTTGTCTTTTTGATCATTTTATATTTGAATAAAATGTTTATTGTTGTATGTTGTTTCAAATGGTTGAACGGTAAAATATGTGTGTGAACTCATAAAGAAAACTTAGGTGTTATTTTACAGTTGCTCATTCAAGTTTTTAATTTGATTTGTGCACGCCCAAAATGTTAAAGACGAATTTGCGAAATTGGCTGTAACTACAGTTGCAGTAAAATCGGACACTTCGATGATTTAATTGATTAATCGGTCGGATATCTAGATAGTTATCGCAAGCCTATAGGATGGATATAAGATATCATTGAGGTCAGACCTGACACATGGGCCAAGCATTTTAAAAAACGGAGGTAGTTACCTACAAGGAGAAACTTTTCTACTTTTCGAATCGAAATGTTTCATGTATATATAAATATAAAACTGTTCCGTGACTAAGCTACCGACAGACAAAGTAAGGTAACCACTGCAGATAGCAGAATTAAATTTAAAACACATGTTCTTTATACACCCATCGACGTGCACTAAGAAATGATGACTCTAAAGGATAACAGGATATTAAGTTTGAATGAAAACTGAAAATTCACGAGGATCTAGTCTACTTCATATGATATCAGTACTGGCTGCTAGTACAAAGCGGCCGCGACATATCTCGCGCGCGACACAGCCAATGAGAACGCGTGTAGGTACATTGACTGTTGCTATTGGTTGCTACATGACGTGACGCGTGCGATATATATCGAGGTCACCTCTAGCCGTGCTGAAATAAAGTCACTGGGTACTAAAAGCTGATGTGTCGCAGGCTTCATCATCATCACTGGCGTGCTGATCCTGGCGAGGCTGTTCGGCGAGACGGTGGGCTGGCGCACCTCCATCGGCTTCTCTGTGCTGGGCGTTGTCATGTTCACCGCCGCTGCCGCCGTCATCTTTTATGGTAAGTTCTTCTTTGTCCAGCGCAATGGAGTAACAATGGCGTGGGCAAAATGCGACGTGTCCTCTATCTGAAGGGGCCTCTAGTCCGAGAAACCGTTTGAGGACCTAACATTTATTATAAAATTTCGAAGGATCTCATTCTCCGATAAATCGGCGACGGGCCTGTGTACAGTTACGTTACTGATCCAGCCCACTTCCCGGTTCAGCTATAGGGGCTCCTCGTACGTTGGTGGCAGGATGTTCTATCCTGGGTCCTTTGCGTAGTGTGGTTGTGGGCCTCATCTGCTCGACTTTTGCCTACCACGTCGCTGTAGGTCTACCTCTTCTTATGGGATAGCTTGGGATAGATATTTTACTAGCATTTATTTACTCGCAGCTTCGCCTGCGTTATTACCATTATTACCCCAAGGGAACTCCCTACAGGCACCCCTATAAAGTATCCTATGTTTCAACTCAACTTCACTTCTTCTACTCAATCCATCTAATTGTTACAATGTTATTTAGTAACAAACAACCAAACCTCCAAACATCATGACAAACTTAGAGGGATAGGATAGGATGGTAGGTAAGTCACCTACCGTAAGCAAGTTTGAATGGTCAAGAGATCGAGCCACAATCCTGGTCACTTCTCATTAATTGTAAATACACTTTATACTTCATAGGCGGCTAACTTAATGGTGCGTGATCATTGTAACAGGATACGTCTATGACTAGAGTCTATAGTGTCTATACGCAACTGCGTAGTCTATGGCTAATGTATAATTGGCTTACGATTAGTTTGTTTTCCAAGCATAGTAAATATTATGTGTCCTTGGTATCTATATCTATAAAAAGAAGTACTTAATGTTGATGTGGTTATTTCGTTAAATGACGCAGATATCAGCGCCTATGCAAATATTTAGAGCAATAACTAAATATTTTTAGTAAAAAAAAAACCCAACCGCGGTGCATTTTAAAAGTGGATAATATCCGCCATTTTGTTTATTTTAACGAACTTCACTCGCGCCATCAAGACGAATCTAATGATGTATAATTTATTAAAATCGGTTATGCCGTTGAGTATTAAGAGCGGACAGAGGAACGGACATAATACTAATAATAGCCATTTATTTCCTTTTAGATTTTACAATATACATATTTATACACTTAATTTTTGATTTCAATGTTATCATTGTACATAACAACACATTTACACATTAGATTAAATAAAACTTGAATTAACTTGCACAATACATTTGTTTTGTCAAATTTGATAAACATATTATTGTTTTATTTATAAACCTTAAATGGCCTCTCCTTCGGTGAAGAAGGAGGGACGGTAATAAGACTCCATGGGTTACCAGCCCTGCTAGGAGAATAGTAGATATTTATTATAAATTCTAATTATTCGTTTCTTTGTATAATATAAGCATTTTTTTTTTGTGAACTTAAAATTAGTATATTATATTAGTATATTATGATTAAATTATTATTGCATGCATATTCTTAAAATATTTATTTTTAGGTCAGTCAATGTTAATAATACAAATTCAATGGTTACAATAAAAACAATAAAAAACACACTTATGATCTACAATTATTATTACATGGGTTAGTCTTGGTTGTTTCCAAGTAGTTGTTTCCATGCTATTCGGTCCTTGGCCTGGCGCCGCCAGAGCGGGCAGCGCGCGCGCAGCTCGTCGTCCCAGCGCGCGCGCGGGCGCCCCGCGCCGCGGTGCCCGTCTCTAGGTATCCACTCGGTCGTCCTCAACGTCCATCTGTTGTCTTGTAAACGCATGATGTGGCCCGCCCATTGGTATTTGTTTTTATGAACCACTTCGAGTACGTCCATGACGCCGGTTTTTTTGCGTATCTCTGTGCATCTGTTTTTGTCTATTAGTTTTAGGTTTAGCATGCTTCTTTCCATAGAGCGTTCGCAAGTCCTTAACTTATTCTTAAGTTTTTCTGTTAATGTCCATGTCTGAGAGCCATAAGTGAGTGTCGGTATTATGACCATATTGAAAACATTGCGCTTTAGGGTAATGCTGAAATCGCCTTTAAATATATGTTTTAGGCTCCAGTATCTTTTCCACCCTAGAGCTACTCTTCTGTCCAATTCTTTGACCATTCTGTCCTTGAATGAAAAGATCTGTCCCAGATACACGTATTCTTCCACGGATTCAAGGTCCCTGCCATTTATCGATAATGGTGTGTGAGGTCTATTTGCCATAACTTTCGTTTTACTTTCATTTATTGCAAGCCCGGTTTCCTGTAGGTGATCTTGGAAGATTTGAAGCATATTTTGCAGTTCGGGACGTGTCTCCGCCATAAAAACTAAGTCGTCGGCAAACCTCAGCACGCTTAGTTTTTCTCCGTCTATATTTATGCCAAAGTTGGAGATGTCTACGGATCTGAAGATTTGTTCCAAAATACACAAAAATAGTAATGGTGACAATGGATCACCTTGCTTGACGCCTCGCTGTATATTAAATTTGTTGCCTTCGTCCTCCATCCTCACGCTGGCTGTACTATTATCGTATATGAGTTGTATGAGTTGGATGTAGTCAGCGTTTACGCCTTGAGCTCTAAGAGCTTTGATCATGTAGTAGTGCTTTATGCTGTCGAAAGCTTTTGTGAAATCAACAAAGCAAAGATAGAGTGGTTTGTTGTACTCTACATATTTTTCGATTATCATATTTAAAGTGTGTAAGTGGTCAACCGTGGAATAGCCCTTTCTAAAACCTGCCTGGTCTCTAACTTGTTGTTCGTTGAGCTGACTGTATAGCCGGTTCTTAAGTAATGTCATAAATATTTTGTAGATAACTGGCGAGAGGCTTATTGGTCGGTAGTTGTTAACATCCGCTTGAGATCCTTTTTTGTGCAGTAATATAATTGTTGAGTGGAACCATTGTTTCGGTATAGTCTTCGTAGATAAAACAGCATTGAAAAGGTAGAGTAGGGGCTCTATTAATATATTTTCATATGTTTTGATGATTTCATTGGTGATCTTATCGTTACCAGGAGCTTTCCGATTTTTTAACGATTTTATTGTGTGCTGAATCTCCGCTTCAATAAAACAAGGAGCTTTTTCCAGCGTGTTATGGTGTCCGCGTGGTATGTATAAGTTGGAATAAGTTAAATGTTTTTCGCTGTCCCTGTAAATATTTTCGTAGAAACTCGAAGCTATTTTCAGAATGTTATGTCGATTTGTAGATTTATTTCCCGTGGTGTCCTGGAGTGATGGAATAAGAGCTTTACCTATTTGTCTCTGTTTATCTATAGCTTTCGTTGATCCAGTGGTGACAAGTATTTCTTCTATTTTCTTGTTATAATAATTCTCAATATCGTCGCAAAGTTTGATTTTTATTTCTGTATTAATTTTTCGTAGTTGCTCATCTGCTTGTCGTGTCCTTATGTTTATACATTTAAGGTTATCCCGCTCTTTTATTAAATTTATGGTAGATTTGCAAATTTTTTCCGGTTTCTTTTTAGTCTGATATTGAATGCTCGTCATTGCCTTTTTCATTTCACCTTCTATCTTGTTGTAAATAATCTGTGGGCATTGTTCCGTTCTTACTGTTGTTAAATTGTGTTCAAGTTTATTTCCGACATTTTCATTATAATTGTAGTCAAATTCCCACTTCTTGTTGTCGTTATAAGCTTTTCTTACACTTTTAACGTAAATTTCGGACATCAGTAGTCGGTGGTCTGAGTTAAAACTGAAGTTGTTAATAACTTTACAATTTTTAAACGATTTTTTATTGTTTGTCAGAATATAGTCGATTTGCGACTTGAATTTATGGTCCGGAGAGAGCCATGTCCATCGTGTGCCGTTTCTGTTCTTGAATTGTGTGTTAAGTACCACTAATTGTTCGCTGCGACAAAACTCTATCATTCTCTCTCCTCTTGTGTTTCGTTTACCATAACAGTAATTGCCTATGATTGGCATTTCGTACTGTTTTCCTTGTCCTATTTGGCTATTGAAGGCTCCCATGATTATGACGTCCATATGTTTGTTTCTCGTTTGTAGAGCTTTATTAACGTCTGAATAGAAGAAGGACATACATACATAAATAGATAAATAAATACATACAGGTCAAACACATAACCCTCCTTTGGGCTTCGCCGCAGTCGACTATATCATGTTACGTTCCTGCCTGTACATATTAAATCAAGTCTAAAATGGCTGAGCTACAAGGACTAGAACAAGAAGAACTCATTCGTGTTAAGAACAGGACAACAGGTGCCTGATTTTTTTTAACTAAGTGATAAAAATAGGTACGACCGTACTTGGCCTTTTGTTCGGGGTCCTATCCTGTAAGCCTGACATAAGACACTACTGCACTGCACTTCTCCGGGCACAACATTCGTGTATCACTAAGTATGTGGTCGGCGTTGCCGTTGGCATGGCGTTGCCACTCCCGTATGGGTATTAATGGACGCAGCGCGGCTTGAATCATCTTTTATAGATGCACAAGAGGTCAATGATAGTCATGATCTAGCAATAATCGTAATAATTTAGGCAGTTTATTATTGTACAACAAATTAAAGTCACAGTTCGAAAAAGTATGACTTCGTTGTTATTCACGCAAGTGCCTCGGGGTCCACCTCTTGACCTCATAAGGTGGCATGCAATTAACACAGACTCCAGGGAATGCCATAACTTCCGCTCCTTTCTAATTTAACCTCTATCCTACTAATGCATTCGTAAAACTGTCCCGTTGACCGGTATCCGTGAGTCTATAGCCTCCCGACGTGGTGCCAGGACGTGTTTTGTTAATGAGGTTACACCAGACGTTAAATAGTTCGTTACACTCATTATGAAACGTGAGGTCATGCGGGTCTTATTATTTCGCTATGAACTTGGAAGGAACCACCAAGTACTTGGTGTGGTCAAGTACTGGTTTACCCCGTGGTCCCAAGTGTGTCAAATTTAACAAGGATTTTTATGCCACACCTTGCCAACAAATGGGCTTTTTCCGCGCGCTGCGCGTACGGAAAAAGCCGCTTTCTGGCCAAGTGTAGACATAAAATGATGTAAGCCCTCTATCGCATATTTGCGTCCCTCGCTTGCAGCTCGGGCCACAAACATCTGCGATCTCGGCCTTTCTTTGTTTTACCACCCTAGTTGTGTAATGTACTATTTGTCATCGAAATAGGCCTCAAGGACTTTTTCCAGGTCTGATTCTACCCGCGCTTTGTAAAATATGACCCCTGACAAGATACCCCGTCCGAAACTCACCAGTTTCGGTTTTAAAAATGTTTTTTACCAAGCCATCCATACAGAAACATACGGAATTTATTCTGTTATATATCTATCTATTTTTTTTTCGAATACACGTCCTCTGATTGCGATCTTACGTACATTGTTTGTGATTTTAATTGGAATTAACTTTTCTCCAGATTGGCACACTTCGTACTACGTAGTAGTCCGCCCGAACAAGCAGTCGTACGACCTGCTGCTGTCATCAGGCGTGTTCGCCGTGCTCGGCGCTGCCGTGTTCCTCTTCCACGCCTTCTTTACGTTCCGGAAGGAGGGAGATTATTAAAAAAAGATTTACTTTTAATTCGTTTGTCAATGCCAGTGCTGTAAATTCAGAATCTATGTGACGCTTCATAGCGAAGTCTTCAGTATTCTCTCTGATCCTCGAATCTCATATTTTTATTTTCTTTATCGTCTTGATTACTTAGTGTATATTTTGTTTAAGTTATTATTTTTAATGTATTCATTAGGTGATATTACGCTCTGTTCGGAGCGCAATGCAATTTCACATGTTTTTTGTAAATAATTTATAAGAAATCCATGAGTTGTCCTTGTTGAGTAGCTATTCATGTTTGAGATCAAGTTTTTTAAGTTTTTCAGTCAATCAAATATATTGTCAATAATGTCCTATGCAGCAGCTCATTGGTATTAATACAACTTTGTCATGGCAGCGTTTTCATTTTAATAAATCATGTATTTGGCCGAGGGAGTGCAAGTTAAGTATATTTATAAGTTTTAGGATAATTATTACGTAGTTTGACTTTAAGTGTCGCTCGTAAGGGTTGAATATGAGGTTGTAAAATTTGGTACTATGAATTTGAGACGAAAAATGTAAGTAAAAACGCATAAGGTCATTTACATTAAATACCCAAAAGTAGTATTAAAATACTCCGATAAAGGCCTTATAGATGTAAAGTCTAGTTGATGACAAGACACGTATGTTTAAATGGATCTTGCTTAGAAAAGTTTGTTCTAGGGGCATTGTACGGTATAGTATTTAAGATTTTTTAAACCAACGAGTATTACTTAATATTTAAAGATATATTATCAGTTTATCACTGTAACATATACATTTACAGATAAAAAAATAAACAAACATTGAAAAAAATGCAACAAGTTTTTAGTATTCGAAATTTGGCGCGGCTTGTTGTTTTGACATTTGCCACAGACCAGGTAATTTAAGAGTAGGAGCAGTGCGTTCAACCATAGACAATCTGAATTCTAAGATGGAATTTATACTACACTACATTTTTAATTTTCCCAATTAAATTTTTATTACTTATTTTATTGGATACAGTAAATTCGGAACTATTTGCAAGCGTTGTACGTGGGGCGCTATTTGATTTGTTTAGATTAGATGAAGTAACTTGTAATATTGTAATTTGTAATCGTAATTCTTATTACTGAAACATTCCGCTGAAACCAAATCGACGTTAGTGTTTAAGTGCGTGTCGTAGACAGACAGACATAGATGTTTAGTAAACTGTAGTATTCAGATCATCATTGAAATAGAAAGTAATGTTTACTCGGAGTACAAGACATCCATCCCATCCGTTCCTTAGACGAAGTTAAAAAACTGCTTCTGTATCTACGCAAGTAAGGATGTCCTCTCCCAGGTAAATGATTGTGTTTTAATTAATTGGTAAAGTATTTAAAATTCAATTCGTATGTATTAATAAGATGAAGAAGAAGATATACACATAATTTTTTTGTCCTCTGGCATTATATCATTTTGCAAAATAGATGCAGATTCAAGTTTTAGATAACATTTTTTTACTTTCAGAAAGAAAAACACTTCATTTTAAATATTATTTAAGTTATGCTAGGTTTATGTTAAATAATTATTACTTTTATTGAAAGGGAGAACCAAAGCAGTAATCAGTATCCGTCCAACAGTAGTTTTTAGTTTTTTAAGTTTCCTTTCATTTAACATCTACCCTTCTGTTGCTTACATGATTCTGTATTTCTTCATCTTTAGTAATAATGTTAAATAGCATTAAAATAGATTATTTTTCATCATCAAAATAGGTTATTAATTAGGGTATTATTTGGTATTTAATCTTAGAAAAATAAATAATAATGTAAATGCATATAAACAGTACACTGGCGCTAATGTTACCTTATTTATCCACAACCGCAAACAAAAGGTACCCGCGACACGCACAGTAAATATAATAACTTATTTAATATTGAAATATTATTGTATATATACATTGTATCCGTTGCATTGTTTATTAAATAAATATACATCAAGATTTTTATTCTAATTACTTCCTTTCGTCCTGGCTGATCCCAATTTGTCATCACGCGGCGAAACTTGCTGTGGTATGTTAGTTTATCCAAAATATATACCACGTAAGTAGAACATATATGTATTTCAAAACTATTGCCTTACCTTAATCGAAATAAATAGAGCCAAAAATCTATTTCCAAGCCTAAAATTACGTCTTACGTCACCCCGGGTAGAAAATCCTTCTTGATGGTCCGGGTATGACGTGAAATTATGTGCACTCTATGATCAGCTCCATATTACAAAGCCCTTTGAGTGGCAGTCGACGGCTACCCGTCGATTGTCATTTACCGTCAAGTGGCGCGGCCATTTTTCGCGAATTACCCTCAAGTGGCAGGGGCCTCCATGGGTGGTCACCGCGAATTCGATGCATATTAGAAAAATTACTATTATTCAAAAAAACATTAAAAAGGCAACACACATTAAAAACATTAAATTATTTTTTAACCGACTTCCAAAAGAAGGCCGGTTCTCTATTCGTCTGAATGTTTTTTTTTTTTTTGTATGTTTGTTACGCGATTACTCGAAGACGGCTGGACCGATTTGAAAAATTCTTTTTTTGTTTGAAAGGGTATACTTCCGAAATGGTCCCATTGCAACCAAATCAGGATCTGATGATGGGATCCTGGAGAAACCGAGGGAACTCTTCAAATATTAGAGGCACACATATAGCGATTTCGGTATTTTTCGTAGTTTCTTGTCCATTTCTTACTAGCAATAAGTTTTTAGTGTTAACCGACTTCAAAAAAGGAACAAATGTTTATGTAGGTTTCTTCCCCGATTACTTAAAAACAGCTGGACCGATTTGGAAAATTATTTTTTTGTTTGAAAGGGTATACTTCCGAGGTGATTCCATTGCAACCAAATCAGGATCTGATGATGGGATCTTGGAGAAATCGAGGGAACTCTTCAAATATTAGAGGCACACATATAGCGATTTTGGTATTTTTCTTAGTTTCTCGTGCACTTCTTATTAGATATAAGTTTCCAGTCTTAACCGACTTCAAAACAAAGATCAATTTTTATGTAGGTTTGTTCCCCGATTACTTGAGGCTAGACCGATTTGGAAAAAATTTCTTTTAACTAAATAGACTTTAGTCTATTTGGTTTTATTATCTTGTATCGTTGGATTAAGCATAAAATTGCCTATCTAATTATATAATAATGAAAGCCGTACCTTATATGTGAAATTTGCTACTTGTGATCAAATCTCGGAAAGTTATTTTTTTTCCTTTTTCTTCTATATAAATAATTATAAGTATGAAATAAAACAGTTAACTGTAGAAAATACCATTTATTTACAAAAAAATACATTTACTATCCCTCTCCATAGAATATTTTTATATCTTTAGACTACGAGGTTTTCAAAAACGAGTCTAAAATCGGTCACACGCGCGGTCGAAGAAAATTGGGTTTGCAAATTTGAATTTTTAGACAAATTTATTAGGAAGTGTTTGTCGCGTCTGTTATTGTATGCTATCCTTATCTATTCACGAATGCATCTTGCAAGAAAGAGGAAGACAGGTGTAAATTAAACAGCTCATTTCATAGGTAAATAGTAAACAATACCAATCGACGGGTGGCCGTCGCCCGCCACTCAACGGTTTTTGACAATCGACGGGTGGCTGTCGCCCGCCACTCAACGAAAATAAGCAATATGACGGCTGCCACTCGAAGGGTTGAAGTTTATGGCACACATACTCTGTGTGCCACATCGGCTATTTGGTTCATCTTTATTTTACTGCCCTAGTTGCATAATTCCCGCTACTATTTATCAAAAATATTGTTGGGTTGTATTGTCTCGGCAATATTATGTCGACCAATCAGACCGCGAGCTGTGCCGCAGTGCGCCATAAGATCGCGTACATCGGTATGCGTCCCGCAAGTACGACAAGCGAGGGGCGTAAATATGCGATCGAGGGCTTTCTTTATTACCTCCCGCGGTGTGTAGGTAGGTACATAATTTATGTCTACACTTGGCCAGAAAGCCACTTTATGGCCAGGTGTGGCATAAAATTAGTATTTTGAGAGTAGAAACTTGTTTACTAGTCAGTCAGTCAAGTAAAAAAACTGTTTCATTCTTAATTTCAAATTACTAAATACGAAATCGGATTGAAACTTAAATATAACAAAATCTTATCCAGAAACATTTTTTTATTTTTCACGTCGAGATGATAATTTGCCATTTCAACCTACTTTACAATATAAAAATGTTCAAAATGGAAATTGAGCCTAGTTGAAAATATACCAACACTAGCTGAAAACCCGGCTTCGCCCGGGTAAAATGTAAAAAAATTACAAACCCCATTTTAACCCTTTCACCTCGTCAGAAATAGCATTACCAAGAATCTCTTTAGTTAGGTACATTTTGTTATTTATCTTTCGAAGCCTTTTATTTTTAACCGACATCTAAGAAATGTGGGTTCTATATGTAGTTATGTTTTGTTGAAATTCAGGGAACTTCACAAACATTTAATATATTAGGTATGTAATTTACATATCAAAGTTTACTTTCAAATATCTGAAATAATAGATTCCGATTCAAAATTTTACCCCTTTTGGAGCCAAATCCCATTTTTTTAGTCTAATTATTAATGTCCCACTGAAGGGTAAATCTATCCCGCTTGCAATGGTTCTGGTCCAAAGGACCACCCAGACCAGCCGTTAAAAAATACGTCTAGGTTCTAGGTTGTCCTGCCATTTTCACCGTGGCATGCTACGTCCTCGCCACCCAGCCTGTACCTCGGGCTCACCCCACCCCAACATGGTCTAAATTTTTAATTTAAGCCCTCGTCCTTGAATTACAAAATATGACAGCCGTCCCGATTCCGAGCTAACTTTGGACAGCCGTTAAGAAATGTATTCAGGTCGTCTCACCATCTTCGCCGCGGCCTGTTCTAGCGTCGTCGGACTGGCCATATAGTTAAGTTGGTGTTTTCCAGTTTTCCTAGCCGCCGCGGAGCCCCCACGGGCCTGGCCCCCGGCTTGTGGTTGTTGTTATTGGGCCCCGTACTCGTGGGAAGTCAGGGAGCCCAGTCCGGTCCTGTCCATTCAGCATGTCGCACCTACTTCGAAGCCAGTTTAGCCCGCCTATTTGGATACATACTACAGACGTGGCCGGCCTAGTCTTACTTCAACCTAAGGGGTTAGCATCTACATCATCAATGCAGATTGCGGTGCGCAGCGTGGTGTTCCGAACTCTGTCGGTTTTTTTTTCACTCCCAGCTTACTACGTTGGGTTTGATTGCTGCGTGCGTGATTTGACAAACCTTAAATTTTGTTTTATTAATTTTACCATGTTCTTCAAAAACTACGGACTCATCTTATGGAGGTAAAATTAACCGGCATCCTCTATGTTGCTTCCCGTAGGTAGAAAAAAAAATTTCGAAAACCTTATTTCAACGTTCCTATTCCTACCTCAAACATGAAAAAAAAAACCGGTCAAGTGCGAGTCGGACTTGCGCACCGAGGGTTCCGTACAAACTCGTAAGTAGATGCGTGAAGAACTTAAGAAAAACTGTATGGCGGTTAGTTTTGTAGGAGCAAATAAGTATTTGTTATGATTTATTCTAAATTTCTAAAAAATATCACTTAATACAATAGCACAACTTGAAATTTTCAACCTCCCATTTCGGCCCCCTAAAAAAAGTAAAAAGGTATTAGAATTTTTTTACGCCCAGTAGAGTAGCTCAGGTTAGCGACTTTTAAAACTATTCCAATTTTCTAATCGATTGCATCAATAGTTTAGGATATCTGACTGTGAGAGACGGACAGACAGACAGAGCCGCACCATAAGGGTTTCTTTTTTACCATTATGATACGGAACCCTAAAAACATTGAGACCTGCATCCTCAAGTTTATCTGTATTATGGTCGAATATTTCAAACGCCTGGTTAATTTTGTGTTTTCACCTAAATCATAAACATTTATTTTCACTTTTCTGTCTTTGTACTAAAAACGGGTATAATTTAATGTGTTTTTTTAAGTCAGAATAAATTTAAGAAAACTTAAAAAGCTACCTACAGAGTTTCGCCCCTAACTTACAACTTCACCTTCAGAGGGATTAAAAAAAAAAGAGCCAATTCATTTTTTTTCGTTTAGAAATTTATCTGACACCTTCGCCCACGTTTGTTACTTTTTCTTGGGTTATGTTTCAATAATATTGTACAATATTATTGCCAATATTATTACATTATTTTTCAATTATGTCAGTAAATTATTAATTATATTCCCGTTTAAAGATTGTTTTCTTTGAAATAAAATTATGGAAACGTATGATTTTTCTAGTTAAAATAAATAATGGTTTTCTTACCCATGCCAAGTATGTACAGCCGCGCCCGCAGTTATAGTCGCATGCTACGTGCCCCTGCACTAAACTGTGACAATTTCAGAACGAACTCGAATTGACGCAAGCAAACATGGCCGACTGTTTTTGGTATTATTCGAATTATTTTACATCTTTATACGCTTATTTCTCCGTTATACGAATTTTGCGAATATAAGTTGTCGAATCGAAAGTGTTATTTTTTTACGCTTTAATTTTTGAGGCGCTTTTCGTTCAGGTCTACCGTAGGCCCCGGCTAAATTATTAATATAGAAGATACTCATCCTAAATATTTTACAATAAAACTTGTACCAACCAAAACTGAAGTTTAGTTTCCTTTCATTATTGGATACTGTTTTTTTCCACAATACAGGTTAACCAACATAACGAGCGTGTAAGTAAGATTATCGAATTAGTAAATACCCCTTAATTCTACCACAGACAACAAAATAAACCAAATTTTTGTTGTACATTTTATAACCTCAAAAAGAAAATGTAAATAAAAATAATGCTTTTAACAGTTATAAATTAATCTCAAAATATCCCTACCTTTTCAGCTTTCGCCAGGTAAATCCAGAGTTTCCGCCAAGTTGAAAACTTCTTTTGGTCACTGAAGTTGTACTGCATTTCTTTGGAAGCATATCTAGTGCTGAGTGGAGACCGGTAGTTGCAATATTCTGAATCCCGTAGTTCCACAGGAGCGTCGATAGTAACCATTCTGAATGATTTAATTTAATACTTCTTACAAGTTATCACGTTAGCTCCAGCAGCTGTCAAAGTACTGAATAACAATCGACAACCTAACCAAGGCCGGTCACGGACAGATGGCGGGAGAATTTCAATTCTGATAACAAGGTTATCGCTACTCTGGAGATGTCTGACGTAAGAATATTTACGAAATAATGTTACCCATTGTTCTATTATTGCCAATACACTAAGGTATTAATAGTTACGCGTGTATTTATTATTACCGTGAAGGGAAAAAAACTATCCATACACATATAATAAAATCTTAACAAGACTGTTTGTGCGCGCATCACGCAAAAACTACTGGGCCGATTTCGATCAAATTTCGTATACAGATAGATTATGATATTTTTATGATACAGATTAACACATAGAATACCTACTTTTTATTCGATGCGTAGAGGGAACGAAAATCTAATTGGGGTTGGGAACACCGAAGGCAAAGATCGCGCGGTCATTCACCAAAAAGATGAACCGATCAAGTGAGACTCGTCCTTCAAATTCTACATGGTTGTAAGAGACGCGCCAATCAGAAACCGGTGGAGGCAGATCATCCGCTCCAGATGAAATCCTGACGCTGACTACGATCCTCAGTCATGACGGGCTGACTACGATCCTCAGTCATGACGGGCTGACCACAGAGAGACTTTTTACTGGACTACTGCGAAGCATGGAGATATTTCGTTTATTTCATCCGCGAATAATTTGCGGGCATCCTCTAGTCTAGTTAAAGTAAGTTTTCTAAGCATACGCATGTGAGAATCCCTAGATCTATGAATACTTTTCAGCCAAGCCAATCGTCCATTTGAGTTTTGTGAGGTTAATATTCATCTCTCACAGCTGGAGAGGTCTCTGACTGAAATGATCAGTTTTCTATGTAGGTGTATATCAATAATGATTCTTTCAACTGTATAAAAGCTGATAATGACGCAATTTGCTATTCACCAACAAAACAATAATCGTCAGGCCCCACCCATGGAAAATAACAGATAACAACAACTCGATAAAAAATAATTGAGACATAGATAGATAAGTAAGTTAATGTTGACTGCACATTGATAAATAAAACTTCATTTTATAACAGCACCTTTATTCATAAATTTCATAATAATATTCATTATTTTTTTTATACAACAATATTCCAATACATCTTGTGCCACATTTGGCAGTGACTTACGTGTCCTGCATAAGACAAGAACGCTATAAGCGTTATTTCAATGACTTTCATATGTACATAATTTCAACAAACATATACATGTGACAAAATATCATCTAAAAATATACAATGATTCGTAATACACAAAATACAGTCTATTCTTTGAGTTTTACAACAATCGCTGCAAATTATATGGGACATGTCGACATGTCGTGTTGAAGGTTCGCTTAGGGCACGATTATGCTATTTTATCTTATCAGTTAACAATATTTATAGAAAAATATCCAATTTCAATTCTTACTGTACATGAGCATGGTATCTATTGCACTGGAGTCAACCGTCCTTACTTAACATTCATTTCCAGAGTCCGTATATTTGTAACAAGACACGGGGGCCTGGCTCGGGGTTATTTCTGTGAAATTACTTATTCTTGAGGGATTTCATCATCTTCTCAAGTTTCATGGCCTTTTGCAGGTCTCCCTTAATTTTTAGCTTGCCCATCATAAAGGCTGTAGCCGGCTTCAGCTTGCCTGATGAGAAAATTTTCACAATATTAGTTACTGAGGTGTTGTAATCAAAGGAAGTAGTTTCTAATTTGGTGGTACATTGGGAATGTGCTAAATCGATAAACTGGATTTCAGGAATGTAGTATTTTGATACAGAATGATACATTTAAAAATCACCATGGGGTTACAATGTACAGTCTAGTTCATCTACACATATAGGTAATACGTGTAGATGAACTAGACTGTACATGATATTATAAGAGGACGAACATATCTGAACACGCTTTTATGCTCCTGACAATAGGGTCGTGATCAGATATTTTTGTTCCCGTAAGTGTGTAGATGTAAATGAACTCGACTGTACTAGAAGATGCTCCGTACGCGAAGGTGAAAAAGTCAACCCTCTTTTCTGCTTCACCGGAATGTGGACTAAGGAGGTTCTTGAATGGGGGCCAAGGTTGTCGAAAATAAATACGGGAAGACCACTGGCTCTCATCTCCTGCACTCAGAGGATGAGGCTGGCGCAGGATCAAGCAGAGTGGCATTATCAGACTGTTTGTACTTTAAAGATTTTACCAAAAATGTAACTGGGAGTATTAAAAATCACATCACATCACAGTAATCCTATTCCTACTAATATTATAAATGTGAAGATGTTTGGATGTTTACATGTTTGGAGGTTTGGATGTTTGTTACTAAATAACGTGGTAACAACTGAATGAATTGAGATGAAAGGTCATTGGGCGTTTTTGACTCGCTTTCCGAACTTTCGCGTACAGAGACCAAACTAGTTTTAAAATAGATAATTTAATCTCACTTTTCTAAATATGTATTTTTTTTATGTATTAACCGGCAGAAATAAGTTATTCAATTTTTTATCAAGGTGCAGGGCATCAAGAAGTGATTGACGCGCCTGTTTAGACGAATTAGCAATGGATTCTGATCAAGCAGAATAAAAAATTGGTTTTTAAGACTGGATTTTATTTTTATGCCTCTTTATATTAAACAATATAACTACAGCAACGCAATATAACAGCAGCTATTCAAAGTATTTTTGAAATAATTCCAATAGTTCTGCCTTAATTCATTGCAAAAATGCTATAATGATAAAAAATGATTTTTATTTTTTTTCTCAATTCTCCCATGGTTTACAGGAATGCGACTCATACTACAGAGTAACAGATACATTTCCCTACATACCTAGCCCTATTTCGTTTGTGGACGCCGTGGGTGATATGTCCGAACAAAATGCCCAATGACGATGACGTTTGACATACAAGTAGATCATGACCTGTACCTCTAGCACAACTGTGACGCGCGACTCTTTGTCACGCGACAAATGCTACCCATCCCTTTCCATTCAATATAGTGCGGCAGTGACAGGTGATGCTCTGTCGCGCGAGAAACGAAGTCGCGGCCAGTTATGCTAGCCTGGCTGGATTGAAACATAGGATAGTTTTGGTCGCCGGCGACTGGATCGGCTACGCCCACCGCGCGGGACGCCAAAATCGAGTGAAGTGCACCTGCTCATGTGGACACTCAGTCATGAGGAAACGAGGAAGAAGATAGAATAGAACAGATGACGCAGCGTGGTTACCGGCGAACATGTCGGCGAAATTTCCGCTATCCATGGTGAGCGTGGCGTCGGGCGCATTCTTCGGCTCCCCCTGTCCACACGACCCGTCGCCGTTCTTCAGGTCAATGTGCCACACGCCCTCCTCTTTGCCTGAAATACATTCATCGTCTCTAGAGTTGACAGTTTTTTATGAAGATAAATAGTGCCATAGCTAAGAAATCGACTAGTGCAGGGGTTCCCAATCTTTTTCAGCCCGTGGCGCACTTACAAGTTTAGCACTACGTCACGGCGCCCTACCCTAGTTCGCTCAAAATAGGTATTGTTGCTTTATAGGTACCCGCGAATATTTGTGGTTTTAGATAATGATGGATCGACTCACGGCGCCCCTCTTTACTTTCTACAGCGTACACTTTGAGAACCCCTGGACTAGTGGGTGATTTGGTTGATCAATAATGTCAGAAGATTTCCTCCATTCAAATCGGAAATAGATTAGAAAATAACCGATACGTACAACTTTGGTGACTCCGAAAAGCCCTATCCTTTTTAGCCCTTAGATGCATCCCGTATCATGCATTTTATTTCTGAAATGTCTCAAGTGAAAATCAATTCCTCCTCAATTTAAGATTTCGTGACCAGTTTGACAAGGTTTTAAATTGATTTTAAGTTGATTTGTACTTGTGTCATTATAGTATCATTTTTGATACAGTATGCACCTAAGGGTTAGTTTTAAAACTTTCGAAATCCGATTGAACAATAGAGGCAAATCTTAACACATAATTTACTGGCTAACCTTCGAGGTGTTCGTTTTTAATTACCTTTGACATTGAACTGGTAAACGGCCTGCGTCTTCTTGACCAGGTCAGCCGACAGACTCTTGCCGATGGAGGCGAAGAGTGTCGGGATCTGCCCAGAGGCCTTGCCCTCCTACAACACAACACGACATATTAACAACACATTAAATTCCCGAGCATTTATTATCGGCGACATAATGGACTATCCAGACAGAACAAATTGACGCCAATTTCGTCAGATTGGTAAAGCAAGGACGCAACTATCCGCCAAAAAGAGATAGCGTGTTCTAACAAATAGCTGCGTCGCTATCGCATTCGGAATTGATTGAAGAAAAAACGCCACAGAATAAATGCCAGAACACTCACCTTCAAAGAAAAAAGAAAATGACACTCGTGCTTTTGAGCGGAAAGGCCGTAGATATTTTTTAAAAGCAGTAGCTATAATATTAAGGTAGTGGGCTTTTTACGACAAAAGCTTCTCTTATCGGTTGAAATACATTATATTCTATAAAACATTCACATCGATCGAGTTTGTGATAGCCCAAAGCTGTAATATCTGGCAATCTTTTTTATCATACTGGCAAACATTGTGGATTTATATCCAAAATTATATCAAGAGCTTATGTGGAGTGGTGGACGTATTTTGTCAGAAAATGATAAGTTATCGTAATCCAGGCAATAAAAATTAAATATCGGATTGATAAGATAGCACAGTTCGGCATTTTTCATTTCATATACTATTCTGTTTATGCAGAAAACTCATTCTTAAATTGTAATAACCTAGGCCTAGTTTCAGTAGTTCGGTGATTTTAGTCCGGTTCAAACAAATATATATAAACCGGACTAAAATCACCGAACTAACTGAAACTAGGCCAAAAATAAGACCGTATGTAAGGATTTCGGTAATACGCAGTGGAAGGTAGGTTGATTAAAGAAAGGTTAAATAATTTACAAAGCATGCATTTTATTAATTTTAGAATTTGGATAACAATCACACCTTTTTCGCGGCCTGGCTTGCGGGCGAGCCTGGGACGTCCAAAAAGAAATCGGGTAACAGATTATCTATGTTACCTGTGAACAAATAGATGTTCTAATTGCATAACTTGTTCGGTATTTAAATTTTGACAATAGACAAAACGAGACGTACACAACAGGAAACAATCCACATTTTAAGTATTTTGTTTTAAAACCAATTCCCAACACCGGTGATAAACAATAGAAAAAGCCGCAAGGTATAGTAATTGTCCGTTCAACTGGGCTAATGCTGTTAACGAATACAATGCCATTGAGAGGTAAACCACAAATTAGGATAACGAGAATATAGTGTCAAAAAAGTATAACTGCCTTGAAAGATCATTAGATTTTAGATTCTATTTACTAGACAGTAAAGTGTAAATGCAGTTATAGATAAGTGCGATCTTAATTTGTTTTGCATTTCACATTCGCCCGACGGTCTGCAAGTGCGTATTCCGTAGAGAAAAGACTTAGAGATACTATGAGCTTTCAACGGATTATCGGTTCTATGACCGTAATGATAAGGCGGCAAATGCTTTCAAACAAAAAAATAATAATGCGTTTTGCTTTTACAGATTCAACGGGGAGCCAGGTAGACCGCCCGGGTTTACTCGTGTTACGCATTGTTATTTTTTTTTGTGGTATTGTATTCTCTCAATGGCATTGTTCGCTCAATGGCATTGTATTCGTTAACAGCATTAGCCCAGTTGAACGGACAATTACTATAACAAATCGCAATTTTTGGAAAAAATTAACAAACGTATGCAACATAACAACTTTTAATTGTCCTCGCCAGTGTACATAGAAGGTAGGTGCCGATTAATCGAAACATAATGATGTAATTAATTAGCTATTATGCTAATATAAAGGTGTAATGATGATGATATATCTTTATAGTAGCAATGAAATAATCGATCGACCGACTTATGGTCGGCGGGGGTAAGATGCGAAGTACAACATATGTAGTTATATTCATAAACTTATCTTTTGAAAATCTTAACTTTTCTCAAAAAAATAATCGAAAAAAATCTAGATAAAAATACGTAAGAGTTAAAGGAAAGGAACACATGATTAACGCCATGTATCACGGAATCGGCGCAAGAGTTCCTATAATCCAAAGTTTTGTACATCATTATAAATTATAAGACGTCATCTAAAACGTACAAACTCAATTTAAGGGTTAAAATGTAACGTGAAGGTTAGATTTTTATTAGGAGATGAGCCATGTGAAGCCATCATGCACGCGCCATCATAAATTAACGAAATAAATTACAAATAAAAAAGTGAACTTGGTGAAATGTGACTTCTCCTACATACGGCCTCATTTATTGTTGTGTTATTTAGCTCAATATGCGGGTTTAAACTTTATTATTAGGCACTTAAGAAATGCCAGGGCCCGAAGTAACAAACGTTTTAAAATTATAAATTAAGTATAACTTGCTAAACATCTTACTTTTATTATTGTAATAATAAAACTAAGATGTCATTTAGCAAGTTAAGCCACGCTTGTGTGCTTATCGACTTTATATTGGTCTCGCTCACGTAAAAACGACCACGTCAACACGCTCAAAACTCAGGTTACTTTCATATATTGACAACCTTAAGTCTCACTAGTCGTACTTGTGTGGCAGTGGAAAATAGAGGTAAATTCAAATTTATTTTTGACTGCTAACTCCGTCATTTTATACTAGTCCGAATAATAAATGACGTAATAATATAAGTTAGGTTCTAACGAGCTGATTTTATCTGTCTACTCTCCTGACATATCAAATTAGTTACTTTTATGTAAATCATAAAACGCGGCATGAAGTTTCTATGATAAAAAGTCGGGTATCCGGGTGACACTGGCTTAAACCGCCACTGCTTATTGGTTGGCAAAATGGCTCGCTTAGACGTAGCAACAGATGATCTAGAACAAGAAGATTTTTCTAAATTACCGTCCGTAGCATAGCATACTAAGACCGGACCGACCAATCCCACATAAAGCCCTTTAAGTACCGAACAGAGCAAATATTTAATAATGATCCGCCCGCCTCCTTCTGACACTCAGAACGGAGACCTTAAAGAGAGACATAAGACTAATTCGAGCCGCTTTCAAATTCTTACAAATTGATATTTAAACGACTTTAAAAAAAGGAGGACGTTCACAGTTCGTCGAAATCTTTTTTTTACGAGAAGATTCATTTCACTGGCATCTATTTCAACGTAACAGGGTCGATTTCAGAGCGTTTCGACCGCGGCGGTTTTTTTCATTCGTGTTCCAGCAAATATAGCAGCAAGCGGTGGTGATCACAGTTAGCTTTTACTATAAACGATAGACGGTATCGAGGCTACACATGATTTAACCAAAAGTTGTCGTCACTCGATAGCCCTTCACGGTAAAACTCCAGTGACACTAATGAAGTTACAAAAAACGCCTGAAATCGACCCAACATCGCTACCGTCAAATACGACTGGCCAGATTTTATCGGTCGGTAGAGAAGTGGCCAATTAAAATACGGAACCCTAAAAAGAGATCGCAGTATAACGCTTGTGGCCGGGGCCCTGGCGAAGGCACCCACCTTCTCGTACCGCACGGCAGAAGTGTGGTAGCGGCGCGCGGAGCGCTTCATGACGTCGTGTTGCTGCATGGCGCGCGGGTCATCGATGAAACCGTCGATCAGCAGGTTATTCGCGTTCTCTGGGACAAGATATCGTGAGTCGTCTACAGGGCTGACTTTAAGCTTAACTCCGAATTCTAATTCAAGACAAAAAAAGACTACGACATATCTGTCACTGTCAAATGTGTCAAAGTTACTTATGTCTATGTCATTGTCAAGTGAAATTTTCAGATACAGCCAACTATTTTATATCAATAACTGAGTTATTATTAATATATTTCTGATTGTGGCTAACATTTTTAATAAAAATATAATATAACTTTGAGGAATAGTGAGACAAAGTTTAGTAAAAAAAAATTAAGACTATTTATAGCAGTCAGGTTGACGATTCAAACATAAAATTAGGACTTCAAACTTAGATGCTTAGTAAGTTTTTTTTATTTCTCTAAATTCATATGAATCTCATGCATTTTTATTTTAATAAACCGTACCAAATGTTACTAACATCTGAAGTGTTACCAATACAATAACAGTTTTTCTGCCAAAAATCACATGTGTATGTATATTAATTCGGGCATCTTATATTCGTGTAAATAAATAACAGAAACTTGTTTATTTAAATCGTAAGTTTAAATCTACTAATAAATTCATTATATCAGTGTAGTTTTATCATAATTAGAAAAATACTATTGTAAAATTATGTTCTTGTAGTGGCCACACATCGGTCTCGAATTAAAATTCGGAGTAAAGTGAGGCCCCTGTGCCCTTTAGGATAGGGATGTATGACATGATATGACGGTGGACTATTTTATCAACAAAATGAGCTGTAAGTAGGAGGCCCCTAGGGCCTAGGGCATATACCCAGGGTGACCGACGGGAAGGAGCCCTGTACACCAGGAGGTCAGACTGCCCTGAGGCAACGCGATGACGTCCCGGAGGCGTCACAAAACGGTGCAGTACTTCGATAATCGCGCGACACGTCGTCACTTGATTTTGTGATTTGAACCGCTGTCTAAAAGTTGTTCCGCGAAAACGTAAGGTCTCACAGTAGGGTCAGAGGAGTTCCAACGGAGCGTATCTAGCTTCCAATGACGCTATTGTTTAGTACGAACGATACCTCCCGGTGTAATAATACGTATTGCGCATTTCTACGCAAAAATTGACGGATCTACTTATTTATACTAACAATGTTAATTCAAGAACTTAATCAAAATGTTAGTAAAAGTCACCATATAAAAAATAATACCAGGATTCTAATGACCACTTTACTACTAAAGTGTACCCCAATAGAAATCTGCCGATTATGAAATGTATCCAACAGTACAAGTGTCTAAACTACACCGACCCATTACAATTAACCATATGTTATGTTTAACTACGTTCAATGCATGCGCGTTTCTAAAAATGACTTGTCAAGGCTCAGGGGTTAGGCATGACTAAAGACTTAGAGCAACATGGAAGAAAATTGCTATATACCTAGTACATTTTTCTGATACAAAACAGTCCAGAGTCCAGACACTCACAGACACACACGTACATAAAAAAATGTCTGTCACTACGATATTAACACGTGACGAATGAATCAACGCTCTGAAAATTGTATGACCACAAATCATGGCATACAATTCAAACATTGCGTCACTACTTTGAAAAAACTTGTATCTAAAAACGTCAAAGCTCCATACAAACTTCATATACACTTACTGCGTTTTTACCCGAAGTCAGTATCAGATACGAGTTTTTTAAAGTAGTGACGATTGTATCTGTTGACAAAGACAACTGCTCCCGTTTGCCTGTTGCTTGGCAGGGAGGACTTCCCACGAAGTCCGCGTCACCAAAGGAACGTTTGCCTTCTCACACTAGACTAGTGGGTCTGTAATTGTAGTGAGAGACGCGTTGCACAGACCCCCCCCCCCCCCCCCCCCCGCCCTTCTCCGGCGAGCAAAATATGGAATCGGAATGTGCTATGGCGACTCCCATCCGTGTTGCTCTAAGTCTTCCCCTCGTTTTCCCAACCTGTATGAGTTGTATGAATGAATAGGAGAGAATGTATGTAATGTGACTTACTGGGGTCGCAGGCGTAGGGCGTGAGGTCGCTGACCCCGGCCTGGCGCACTATGTCCTCGTCGATTGCGAAGTTGCCTGTGTACGTTTTCGGGTCCCTGGAAATGGTTGCCAAAAATTGTAACCACTAGTCTCTGGAGGTGCCTGTTAAAATAGCTTGGAGAATCAGACTGTAAGTTGATATTAATTTGTCCTTGTTGTCGAGTTTACGGCGTATCAAACTAATAAACGTCGCGAGAAAATCCAATCCCGAACGATTTTTGGGAGATTGCAAATGCGAGATTATACAAGCCGGATCCCGTAGACTTTGCGGGATCGAAAAAAATGGATTAAAGACAAAATTATACCATACGCTTTACCCGTGAATCGCCGACAAACGTATCATCGACATATCATTTCATGGAAAGTATTTTTTTTTCTTGAAATTAATATCAACATCAAACAACCTAATGGTATTTACAGGATGACTATATAAAAAAATCCTGAAAAGTTAACGGTTTCAGAGAAAAAAGTTGCCGATGAAATGAAAATTCGATGAAACATTTGTCGAGGAAACTACAGCAACGATATAATCAGAACTGATGATATCTGCAAAAGAAGGGTTGCACGGTTGAAGTGCTACCAGGCAAGTCATATAGTTCGGATAACCGTTGGGACAGTAAAATCCTGTAGGCTTATGATGCTACGCTTTGTCACGCGATAAATAAATGATAAAGCATTCGTCACTCACACACACTATTTGTCAGAACGCGTTCTACTGGAGTAGCGACTGCGTTTAGGTAAGCGCACCGTAGGACGGTCCTAGATTCGGTCGACAGACCTCGTGAGAGTAGCGATAGCGGGAAGTCGGTCGATGCGGCACAGTATAATAGCAGTAACTTTTCTTCCTACAAAGGTACATCGCGCGCTTGAATGTGTGCGCGCCGTGTACGAACGCACTACAAGCAAAGAAATAAGAATGCGTTCTTACGCATTCTTATTTCTTTGCTCCAGTATGGATCGCACATACACAGACGTGCTATCGAGCGTCTGTGTGAATACGTGTCGCACACTCCTAAACGGCCGAAGTTTGTTCGTATAATACTTTGGATGTAGTATGCACAGGACCGCACTCTAGACGAACAATGGCCTATGTCCAGCCTTGAATGTCCGTGGCTAATAGATAGTTGGTAAAAATAGCACTCACTGGCAAAGCATGAAGTAGGCGGCGTCGGACACGATCTCCGGCTTACGGCTCGAGGAGACGTCGCCAGTCAGCATCTCGATGGCCGCCGTCGCGATACCTGAAGTAACAACAAAATCATTCTCATCATTTAGGGCTGGTACAGAACGACTGCATGTTAGCTGCGACTTGTATGACTGCATCCTGGCTGCATAGTTTCTATGGAAGTTCAGCTGGGTTGCAATCCGTCTGTGGCGGTCACCTTCACCTTACATCCATCGATGCGGATTCGGCTTAAGGCGGTCAGAATAGCCGGCGGTCGGTGCCGCACTAAGCCGAGCCTAAAGGACGTCTTTTTCGCTCTTATTGCATGCATATTTTTTTTTCTTACCGGCTTCGATAGATGTGGACAGACCCGAATTCGTATCAATAAATTAATCACGCCTATGTCTTCCAATCAGTTCCGTTTTCGGATATTCGACGTAGTATAGATTCGTTCATACCCCAAATACTTAAAGGGGGCCGGGACTGACGACCTGGTTCGACCCCAGGCGCCCCCGGCCCTCCCAAGGTGGCCCGGCCAGCGACCTGGTTCGTCCCCAGGGAACGCCACGGCCCCCACCTAGTTCCGACTTTTGCCACGCCCATTAAGGGTTGCAAATTTGTCAGGCTTAAAAAAAATACCGCATTCCCGAAATACCAGTTTTTTTAAAATACCAGATTTCCGATTTATCAGATTCCTGACCACTTTGCCGTTGCACAAAATCGTTAGTTACTGAAGGATCTAAATGATATAGTTGGATGTATTATTTTGGGAATCTGGTATACGGAGAATCTGATGTATCGAAAATCTGGTATTTTAGAAATGCGGTGTTTTGGGAATAAGTGTATAGATTCACTACTCACCTGTCATGGGCCAGAGCGCGTTGACTCCAATATTGTACTGCTTGAACTCGCCACTCATGCCGAGCACGCACATGGACATACCGTACTTGGCCATCGTGTAGGCCACGTGCGACGAGAACCTGCAGACAACCAACCCCACGTCCCATCAACCACACCACTACTTCACTCTAAATAATTAACCACAAAACTAAACATTTTAAAACAACCGGCTTTCAATAAGCTAATTTCGATAATAAATTCCGAGACTATGTAAAATAACCAACTCGCCGTATGTGTGCCTATAATATTTTAAAAGTTCTCTCAATAACTGTAAGATCCCATCATCAGCTCGTGATTTGGTTGCAATGGGAAAATAATGTTCAGCCATGTTCGAGTAATCGAGTAACAAACGTATAAATTGAATGCCGTTTTTCCTTTGCGGAGGTCAGTTAACATAAACACACATGAGACTCTATAAAAATACCCAAATCACCATATGTGTGACTATAATATTTGAAGAGTTCCCTCGATTTCTCCATGATCCCATCATCAGATCCTGATTTGGTTGCAATAAGACCACCTCTGACTTATACCCTTTCAAACAAAAAAAGAATTTTCTAAATCGGTCTAGCCGTCTTCAAGTAATCGAAGAACAAACCTACATAAAATTTTCTCTTTGTTTTGAAGTCGGTTAACTCTAGAAACTCATTTCTAATAAAAAATGCTCGAGAAACTATGAAAAATACCAAAATCCCTCTATGTGTGCCTATAATATTTGAAGAGTTCTTTCGATTTCTCCAAGATCCCATCATCAGATCCTGATTTGGTTGCAATGGGACCACCTTTGATTTATACCCTTTCAAACAAAAAAAGAATTTTCTAAATCGGTCTAGCCGTCTTCAAGTAATCGAAGAATAAACCTACATAAAATTTTCTCTTTGTTTTGAAGTCGGTTAACTCTAGAAACTCATTTCTCATAAGAAATGCTCGAGAAACTATGAAAAATACCAAAATCTCTATATGTGTGCCTATAATATTTGAAGAGTTCCCTCGATTTCTCCAAGATCCCATCATCAGATCCTGATTTGGTTGCAATGGGACCAGCTCTGAAATATACCCTTACAAACAAAAAAAGAATTTTCAAAATCGGTTTAGCCGTCTTCGAGTAATCGGTGAACAAACACACAAAAAAAAAACATACAGACGAATTGAGAACCGTCGTTCTTTTGACAGCCGGTTAAAAATTAAAGCCGACTCAAAGAGAGATTTTCTCTCAATTGGCGTTATTAATTAAAACAGCAAGTTTATTTTTGATTAAAACAATAATATATAGAATCCTGATAATTCTAACCGCTCGTGTCCAAAATACCGCATTCCCGAAATACCACATTTTTCAAAAAACCAGATTTTCGATACACCAGATTCTCCGTATACAAGATTCCCAAAATTACACACCCAACAAAGTGATTTAGATCCTTGAGTAACTTACGATTTTATAATCTACTGTAACGGGAATGTGGTAAGACAGGAATCTCATAAATCGAAAATCTGTTTTTTTGAAAAATGTGGTATTTCGGGAATGCGGTATTTTGGACACGAGCGATTCTAACAAATATATTCCTTGTTTCAATCATTATTATCTTCTTTGTATGATTCGATCATGTTTAATTAGTTACCTTATACATATGTTTGTTGAATCAAATCAGAACTCGTTAATTGAATTATCATAAACAATCAATATAATCTTAGTTGGTGCATGTATAGAATCAATATGCTTGATTATAACTATCACGATCTTGTTAGGAGCAACCCAATTTTTTTAGAGTGTTCATTCAGACGTGGACGCGTTTGCAACTTCTTCGTATGGCATTCAAATTAATGAACGTAGATAAAGAAACAGGATGCAACCCACAACAGTGTTCAACGAAGTTCCAACCTTCACTGTGAACTGAAGGTTGGAATTGCTTCGAAAAACTCTGTTACGAGTTGGATCCTTTTTTTCCTTAACTACGTTAAAATTTAGTACTGTAACTCTGTTACGATTTGGATCCTTTTTTTTTCCTTAACAACGTTAAAATTTAGAACTGTAACGTGAAAATAATCACTCAGAACTATCAAACCGATTTCGTCGAAATTTGGCATACAAGTCGATCATTACCCTGGTTAACATATAGGATATCCAACATTATGAAAAAAAGTGAAAGAATTACAAATAAAACAATATATGGAATGAAATACAGTAAGAACTAAAATAAATATGGAAAGGGCTTTTGGCATCGTGCCCAAAATACCGACAAGGTTTTCACGTTCCACAATAGCAATACTAACCAGTATACCTGCTGGGAATAATCTCGCAAATCTATTTCAATAGAAATGAAACGTATGAATAACGAAGTATGAAGAACAATTTAATCTGACTTTTATTACAGGAATACAAAAATGTTTCCGTATCACCTTCGAGCACAAAAACACGTTTCTTATATGGAGACCCCCTTTTAATTTGAATTTGTTGTTAACCTTTCGTCTGTGTTTGATAAGGATCCTGATCACAAATTTAGACGGTATTTTTGCATTTTTTTGATAGATAGAATTTTTTGCTCAATGCGGCGCAAATGAGGCTTGATTCCGCGATTTTTTACCAATCACACAGACGAAAGGTTAAAGCAGCAATAGAAATACACATTTTGTAAAAAATTCAAGTCTCTGCCTATAGCAGTTCAAAAAATAAAGCTCTGATGACAGACGGACAGACAGACAGCGGAGGCTTAGTAATAGGGTTCCGTTGACATGCATTTTTAGGCACCGCGTTGGCTTAATCTGGCACTGACTGGTTATGGTTAGTTCTTACCAGAAGGGGTTCATGTTGAGCGGCGGCGACAGGTTGAGGATATGCGCGTGGTTGCTGTTCTGCAGATGCGGCAGGCACAGCTTCGACCTAACACAAACCATACACTTCTTTAAGGTGAAACGAGTCGGTCGGTAATCCATACAAACTAAAAGAGGATCATTGTTTGTTTCTATGGCATCAATTATGTTTGAAATGTATTTTATTTTATAGCTTGATACATTTTATTTGCACAAAATGACATGAAAACTCTCAAAAAGTCAAATATATATTTAAATTTAGCATAAAAATGTTTACTTTCAAATGTTGCGATAGATGGCGCTGACCTTCAAGGCCCAATGGCACGTTAATTTTATTTTTCTACTCCTGTACTGTTATCTGTCTTTTACTTGGTCACGAACACTAATATAAGAACATACATAATATGAGTTCAGAGAAGTCTATACTCTATTCCCCATAACAGCACTAGTGTCGTTATAGTCACTTTACGTTATTGCTAGCATCCACAGACTTCTAAATCTAGGTTAAACTTAGGTCAAGGATTAAGCGCTCAATTCTAACTTCACGATAAAAATTCACAACTACCAACTTAACAAACAATTAAATTCCTACGATTCATAAGAAAAACAAAACTTTCCGAATTAAATTAATTGATGCCAACATAAAAAAAAAGTATTTTAATTATCGTCACATCGTGTCACCAGCCATATCAAAAAAAAGTTTACCATAGACACAACTGTCATGCCGGCTGTACACACTCGGAGAGACCGGACGAGACACGCGTGACGTCCATGTATTTTATATTTTAACCTAGTCGTAGAAAAAGTATTGTATGCAACGTTGTATAATTAAGTCAAAAAACGCTCATTGCGTCTCTATTTGCGATACTCGCCGCATTCGCGGCTCGTATCGCAACTCACGCAATTCGCATTTTTTGAACCTTCTTATACAACTGTTGCATAAAATACTATTATGCCACACCTGGCCATAAAGTGACTTTTTCCGCACGCTGCGCGTACGGAAAAAATCGCTTTCTGGCCAAGTGTAGACATAAAATGATGTACACAACACGGGAGGTAATAAAGAAAGCCCTCGATCGCATATTTACGTCCCTCGCTTGCAGCTCGGGCCGCAAACAACTGCGATCTCGGCCTTTCTTTGTATTACCACCCTAGTTGTGTAATGTACTATTTTATGATTTCTGAAAACCCCAAGTGAAAACCTAAATAGCATTAAAGTCGCTCCACACTAGCGTATTTTGAACTTCGTCGTCTTACCAGCGCCCGCGCATTGTCGACGCGACGTTCGCGCAACGTTACCGCGACGGACGATGCACTATGCAATCCCCTCGCCCCGCTCCCGCTACCCACCGCCGCGCTGCCGCGCGGCGCGAACGTCGCGACGGCGTTTGAGGAAACTACGCTTTGTGCTCGACTAGTGTGTGGTCTCTTATGCCGTATTTACATTCAGCCGAAGTGAGCAGGGAAATGGGCAGGACGATGATGCTTCTCATGCCACTGCCAGTCTAAAGATAATACGGTCGACGGAGCGGTTTTGATAGAGCAATCGTGCGGGGGCTGAGGGGTGAGACGCGGACGTGTAGGACGGAGTAGCATACAACGCCGCACTTAGCTAGTCGGTACCTAACTTTCAGGGCTACCATGCGTTTGTTTAATGAACACTGTTGTTAAGTTGTACTTAAGTGTGTCTGTACGTTAATGACTTTTATATAAAAATCACTATTGGAACCAAAAGTTATTTTTGGATTTTTATACACAGATTTATGCTTTCCTTATATTATTACGTCAACTTTTTTTTTAGATTTATGTATCCGAAAGTTATTGGATATTTTTACCCGACTATGGAAAAGCGACAGCGTTAGGATTTTACATCCTTGAGATTTTCTTATTTTTTCTTTTGTTTGACAAACAAAAAATGACGAGAATACAGTGCTTAGAAGTTTCGAGTGATGTCACTCCTTAGTACAATGTTCACCTAAGCTAGGAAGTGACGTCACAAGCCCCCACTGCGGAAGTTTGATGATCTATACCTTTGTCGATTTTTAATAATTTGATAAACCAAAAAAATACGTGTCCCATATTTTTCCATAATCTAACTGACGGACTAAATACATAGAATGATATATTTTTAACCCAGTCGTCATCCCTACTCACGCTAGGAAGGTGCCGCGGGTGTTGATGTTGTGCATCAGGTCGTATCGCTTCATGTCCGTGTCGGCCGTGCCAGTCAGCGAGATGGCGGACGCATTGTTGATCAGGATGTCGATGCCGTTGAACTGAAATAATACGTCGGTCATACGGTTTTTAGTATGAGTTAGCGTTTGCACCATTCCTGTGGACATCACCAAAATAAAGGACTTATGTCTAATTTTGGGCGCATGTAGGAATTTACATATCATGTAGTACTAGACCTTGCAGCGAATGCAAAACAAAGAATTTCACTAGTCATCAAGTCCTAAGGGGGGTGGGGGGAGACTACCCTTCCACCAAATTTCAGAAAAATCAGAATTTTCACAAACTGATGGCCTCTTTACTTTTATAGTCTGTTAAAATTACTTTATTTTACCTTAACACAGTTCTCTGCAGTACCATCGAGCTGATCTAATGATGAAGACTGAAGTTGGCCATAGGATCATCTAAATTACATAACTTTATACAAGAAAAGGCCACACACAACAGCCAATAAAAAGTTTGTCTCGAAAAAAATGGACAGAAACTTATTTGATGTTAATTAAGATATTAAACTATACACATTTAAATTCAATAATTGCTTTCAGTATTTTAACAGCCACATGTGGATATGCCATGTTGATATTTACTTTGTACACATGAAGCGAGGACTGGTTTTTTGCAGTAATGTTTGTAGTAAAGGTCAGGTGTCAGCAGGCTTACCTTAATTATAATGCATCACTAGAGTCATTTATCGCAATAAACATCTTGTGACATAGATAAGTTTCTGTCTAAAATTTTATTTTTGTGAGAAGCTTTATGTTGCTGACTGTACCTTTTTGGTACGCTCATAAACTGATTGTCAAATATGTCCAGTGGCTCCATTATCAGATGAGCTACATAATAATACAGGGTGAAATATTTTTGACCGTTCAAATTTCTACAGTGGATTCTTTAGCGAAACGTCACTGGACGTCAAACGTGTTTTTTCAGTCAGTATCTTTCAGTACTAAAATATTGAGAAACAGCAGCTGAAAGATATCCTAAAAAAACATACGTTTGTGGATACCGCGGTAGCGCACTGCGCGGGAGACGGCACTGGTCCCCTCCCCGCGACCTCTAACCCGCTCAAGCGTTGAGTCGCCGAAACAAACTTACGCGTCGATACGCGTAATTCTCACGTTACAAATCATTTTTTCGGAGAGCATATAGTTTGGTGAAAATTTTACGTAATTTTTTTTTTCAGAAATGGACGGTCAATAATATTTCACCCTGTATTATATCATCATTCGATTTACATATGGATGCAAGATTTCAGCTCAAACAAGCGCGGCTGCCCCATATCAAAACCTAATAAGTGCTCAAGATCAAATTTTACAAAAGAGCGTAAAAACATTTTTGTTTTCATGTTTTCACGCTCTTTTGTAAAATTTGATATGGAGCACTTACTAGGTTTTGATCTGGAGCAGCCGAGCGGAAATGACTGTTTTCCATCACATGGCTTGTCTGCCACTTTTTACATCACAAAAATGAAGTAAGTCAAATGCAACTTGCAAGATTTGATTACAGACAGACAGACAGTGATGATGATGAGTGACAGATGAAACTAAGCAAAACTTTGTCAAACCTTCTTTATAGCGTCATCAATGGCCTTCTGCACTTGTTTCTCTTCCCTGACATCCACGATGCATGGCAGCGCTTTACCTCCTAGCGCCTCAACTATGGAAAATATTTTATTCAAGTTGATCAATATTGTTAAGAAGACATTAGGTATAGTTTTGAGAAAATTTTAAATGTTTAATTTAAGATTGAGATAAGTATTGAATATTTTTAGACAACTGATTGAAGTATAAAAATATTTAGACCATCTAAGGAAGAGCATCTAACGTCTATTAACATGTTGATGGACAGAACACCTATAGGCGTCAAAGGCTTGCTATGGGATTATTTTGCCCAAGGACGACGCCTAGAGGCGTTCTGTCCATCAACGTGTTAAGATGAACAAAATGTGTAGTTTCCTATTAATTGTGTCTACACCATGGGATAAGGAGTTCTGGTGTTGATATTTTCACTCATTTACAATGGTACATAAAAGTGTGTCCGTCAAGATAGCGTACACCGTAAAGATATTCAGAACCTGATGTATCCAATAAATAGTACCCAAATAGTACCGACGAAATACCTAGGTGAAAAAAATAGTACCCTTAAACTTTCCGAAATATAAGGCCTGTTTACGGTGTACGCTACCGGGCCGTCAAGCTGGCGTACACCGCTTGTATCTCTGGAACGGCTTTGTTTTCGGGAATGTTTTATATGTCAAAAAATAGTACCCAAATAGTACCCTAGGGCCCTAAAATTTCACTACTGCTCTAGCTATCGTAGAAGCCAAGATATTCCATGACTTAACGGTGTACAAAATTTTGCAGCGTCAAGCTGGCGTACCCGGGAATTTCATATAGAAAGACTTAAAATTCCGAAATGAGATATATACCAATAAATCATGGAAAAGTCATGGAATATCTCGGTTTCTACGATAGCTGGAGAAGTGAAATTTTAGGGCCCTAGGGTACTATTTGGGTACTATTTTTTGACATATAAAACATTCCCGAAAACAAAGCCATTCCAGAGATACAAGCGGTGTACGCCAGCTTGACAGCCCGGTAGCGTACACCGTGAACAGGCCTTATATTTCGGAAAGTTTAAGGGTACTATTTTTTGCATCTAGGTATTTTACGAAATACCTAGGTGAAATACCTAAATAGTACCCAAATAGTACCTACGGGTACTATTTGGGTACTATTTATTGGCTACATCAGATTCTGAATATCTTTACGGTTTACGCTATCTTGACGGACACCATAAAAGTAAGCTGCACACCTTGGAAATTGTCATGTTGGTTAGCATTGCAGTTGTACAGTACCGGGCAAAAATATATCACCTGCATGTTTTAAGGCAAAAATTTATTTTATATTTCGTATAACATTTGCACATTACTGCATCAGGTAGTATGTAGACTCCTTGGACGACTGATGAGAAAACCTTGCCACATATATTGATTGACTGTTTCTCAGTCTATTCTTGTTATTAGAAAAAAAATTACATGGCAGTATTCTTTTATTCGTAACACAAAGGTGATATATTATGGGCCAATAATGTAAGTATGAGAAAGATAAGTGCAACATCCCTTCACACCCTAAACTTGCAAGATGTGCAAAGGCTTAGCTATCAAAGATACTGAGTAGTTAATAAATAGCCAAACCGATATCAAAAATTAAATAGTTAACAATAACAGAATTTTTAATGATACCTGCACCACCACACTAGTCACCTAATTATTTTTAATTAATTAAAATGCACTACCTAATTGACAAAATGTGGATGGTTGATCATAGAATATAAAAATGTTGAACACTATCTAAAATGCCTATGAGATATGATAATGATAAACAAACTGCTATGAAAATATGACTTGGCGAAGTATCAACACGCCTTCCACAGTTACAGTGCAAAGTCCAAAGTAACAGAACAAAATTCTCAAACGAAAACTTCATTATGGAACTTTTTTCATTCTAAATTTAAAAGAAGTCGCTTCTTTAATCATTCCGAGACAAAGCAGAAAAGTTTACAGCCTTACTTTCTTCAGCAGCGGTGTAAATAGTGCCTGGCAGTTTAGGATGGGGTTCCGCGGTCTTTGCGGCGACCACCACATTGGCGCCGTCCTTGGCTGCCTTGAGGGCGATGGCCTTTCCAATACCACGGGAGGCGCCCGTTATAAACAGCGTTCGCCCCGCTAGTTTCCTAAAAATTAAACAATTTAGAAGAAAGTAGAACGCCAACGTCAATACGGATTGTTTTCAGTTATCTCACTTACCCGGTGTTAGCTACTAAACTCATTGTGATAGTCTTGCTTCGGTTCTTTTACAACTAAAAGTATTTGGTCGAAGACTACAGTTTAATCGGGAGTTCTTAACTGATAAAATTATTTGAGTTTGACTCGGCCCGACGGATAGTCAGTCCCGTTTATTGAAAAATGATTGGTTGGTCCGAAGTGAAGATAGCAGCGCATGTCACGTCACGTCAAAAACAAATAATGACACTGTCAAATGAAATGATGACGTTTGACGTTTGTATTTAAGGGTTCGTTCGAAAACCAATAATTTTTTTTTTTTCAAACGAACAAAACAAACAAAAAATTCAAACGAAAAACTTTACATTACTTATTACCTCGTCGACAGCAGGGGCCCGTTTCACGAAGCTACAAGATACAAATTACAAGCGGAAGTCTCTTTCTATCAAAAGGTATTGAAAAGAGACTTCCGCTTGTAATTTGTAGCTTCGTGAAACGGGCCCCAGGTGTTGGTGGTCAGAGCGAGGGCCACAAACACCTGCGGTTGCGGTCGTAGTAACCACCATGTACGTAATTTAAGTCTTCCCTTGGCTAACAAGTGGAATTTCCAAACCGTGTATCATTACTGCCCGAGATGACGTAGAAATAAATAATCGAGCGAGCGAAGAAACTTTTCGATAAAAATTAATGCAACCGTAGAAACTGAGGCGGGTCGCTAGTTTTTTTCTTTTATTCTCTCCATACAAGTACAAAAAGGATCATTATTTGCTTCCACGCAACGTTTTATTTTATAGCTGGACACAACCTGCACGAAATGAAATGAGAATAAATATGAATAGTATGAAAAAGGGCCAGATGAATGAGGTGACCGCAGACATATTTCTGGAGAAATGCCCACCTACTGCACTAGCCTAGTTAGGAAAGGTGATATAAATAAAAAACCAAAAAAGATTTGAATTACATTTATTTTTGTGCATCACGTTAAACTCCAACTTGTCTAAGTTCTAACGTACACTCCGGACGTCAAAAAGTTCTTTATCAGTAGGTACATACCAAGTAGTTTAACCACTGTTCCTCTATTATCTAACGTGGATTATATCCATCACAAATAGATAAAAATGTACGTATTTACGTAAAATACTCAGGCAATAAACTGTAAATCTGATAATACCCGTAGTATTTTTACATGGAGTAAACCTCAAAAGTAGATGGCCATTTTAGCGTCACACACAAGTCTTTTATGAATGCTCTTTTTTACAATAGAGTCTATCAAACCTATGTCAGCTGTTCGTCCTTTTCTTCTCTATGTTTTACACACATAGAATCACGTATCTTGAACGAATTGACGAGTTCCAACTATTCGGCCAGGCTGACGCCGCGCCGCCCAGTAATTTTTACATATATAGATACAAGAAACCAACCCGCTCTCTGAGCACCCGTGCTCCAGTGGTCGAGTGGTTTGAGACGCTGGGCCGGAAATCCAGGGGTACCGGGTTCGATTCCCGGTCTGGACTATACGTGAGCACCATTTAATTTTTCTACTTATGTCCTTCGATTTCTTGTATCTATGTAACATAAAAATGTGGTGTAATTTACCTGCATTCAAAACTAACAATGAAACATCATATTTATTGTATAAAGTTTTAAGTAAGTAGGTTATTAGTTGATTTTTCCCGATAGTTCAGTATTTAAAGTACTCGTGATTGTGAGGCGTACATTTGATCAAATAATTTTAAACGAGTGATAGATAATGCAGAGACCGGAGACCATAGAGTCGAAATAGGATTAGTAGGCTTTTGAGTACGTATATGACTATTCCTTATCATTATATTTTAATGTGTGTATGTACAGGAACACGAGATGTACGTACAGTCGCCATCAGATACATCGGAGCAAACAAGGCGCTCACAAATATCTCAACGACTTATATTGTCAAGGCGTTAGAGTGCATGTTCAGATATTTATGATCACTCAAGTATACCTATAGATGTATCTGATGGCGACTGTATCAATGTTTAAGTATTATCACCGCACTGCGCTTGTTTATTACTCTTTACCCGACTGCGGCGATGCCCAAAGGAGGGTTATGTGTTTGGCCTGTATGTATGTATGTATGTATGTCCGTTCCTGTGTCCGCTCGTAACTACTCAACGACACATCCGATTTTGATAAATGATACATCATTAGATTCGTCTTGATGGTGCGAGTGTCACTGGGCATGAAGTTCGTTAAAATAAACAAAATGGCGGATTTAATGCAGTTTCAAAGTGCACCGCGGTCGGGTTTTTTTTTATAAAAATGTGGTTATTAACTGAAAATATTTATCTTTATCATATGAACGTATACTTTTGACCTGGACTGTGTACTTTATCCATTATGCAATGAGGTTTAACAGGAATAATACAGATATAAATATGGCTATGTCTTCACATGTGTGTGTGATACGTGATTCAAGTTTGGGAATCACCTTGACAACATAACATATATAAAGGCAAAATTGAAGTGATGTAGACAATCCGTCGTATTGATAAACTAAAGCATCAATTAATCAACGTAAATAAAGTGCACCACGCATCATGATATGCGCAGCATTGCTATATGAAGACATCTTATAAACTTGCGTTTGCGAAGGTCATGTAGTGTGCTTATACAGGGTGATTACGGGCTCGTGGAGCAAGAAAGAAGCATTTAACTTACTTTCTCCTAAGGATCACGATAGGTTAGGACTAACAGTACACCAGCGACTTATTTTAGTCAGCAAAAAAAACTGCGATAATTCGAGATCATGGTCACCCTACTATTTCCCAAGAAAACTTATGTCAAGTGCATGGACTTAACAATCGTTGCAGTAAGGTTGTTATGACGATATTGATAAAAGTAGGGTGACCACGCATTTTGAGTCAATAATAATTTTTAAATAAAAATACATAAATAACGAATCATCTTTGTTTCAATTAAAATAAATACAGGTAGCATCGCAATCATTTACTGAGTCGAAAAAAATGGTTGGGATCACGACCCCGAAATCACCCTGTATTGTGATTACAAGGTATACTGTATACATGAATCTAATTGGGTTAGACTGGTTTATCTAAAAAGAGTAGGTATATGTTTATATTTGAATTTACTTGTTTTTCAAAAATGCTCGTCTTAAACACAGAAAATACAATTCTTTCATTTTTATTCCTACGGTTTATCCAACATTTTTTTTAAACAACAAAACATTTCAGCATTTAGTACACAGAACTGACAGGGTTTTATAATAGGCAGAAAAAATCGTTTACGTCACACCTGGTCATAATCATAAAGTGGCAATTAGCGCCCGTTATACGTGCGGAAAATCCCACTTCCTGGCCTGGGGGAGACGTAAAATTTTGTACTTACCACGGGCGGTAATAAAGAAAGCCTCAGATCGCATATTTAATATTTATCTATA
This sequence comes from Eudemis profundana, assembly GCA_947034925.1. NCBI lineage: Eukaryota > Metazoa > Arthropoda > Insecta > Lepidoptera > Tortricidae > Eudemis > Eudemis profundana. The sequence goes on along the minus strand of OX344805.1, from coordinate 16,789,165 downwards.
GTCAAATACCTGCGATCTGAGACATTTTCTGTCTTACCGCCCTAGGTAAGTAAGGTACTATTTATTTTCTTTTAACAGGGATCAAAAAGCTACTATTTTTTTCAACTATAGTATGTATTTTTGGTCATTATAGTAATTATCTTATCATTTTGCTCGATTGTGATATAATCAACTATTATTGCAATGAATGTCAATACCGGTGTATTTTCTCTGGCGTAATTTCTCTGGCCACAAATATTTAAAAGATTCCTCCTCACTAGACTGGCATTCGTTGGTTACTTGTTAGAACTTGACTGATTCTACATTATAACCAAAAGTGCCAATTCTAATATAGGCAGAATCTTCTCAGTATTCGCCAATATGTCATGACAGCGAAATTACGTTTTTGAAAATACACCCATGTATGTCAAATTTACTCCAGTTTAGTCTCTCTCTCCTCGTATAAAATGGACGCCAACCACTCTGTAATACGGCACGACTAGCACAACATGGCCGATATACACTCACTGACAATGAATTCGGGTCACTTTCCATATAATTGTTCATAGAAAATCACACCGTATAATAGCCAATGACAACTGTACCTTGCGCTGCGTTAGGGTTGCCAACCGTGCCATAAAATATAGTATTGTACTATATTTTGACTATGTGTACATTACTGTTGAATAAATATAATTATACTTATTATTACTACCCAAACATACTATATTTCGACCAGTTCTTACAAATGGGGGTTGGGTTGGTCAGGTTTACTATACTAAGTATTTATTTTCATTAAATTAGAAATAGGCTTTTCCATTCCAGCTCATGCATTTACCCCACCCAATTGTTGGTGGAATGTTAGTAATCATATCATTTTACACTCTTTAAAGGGTTTTTTCTTTAAAGTATACTACCTATATAGTTGTTCGAGAAAAAGCTGGCAACCCTACGCTGCGTTGCAGATGCGCGTCCTCATTGGTTGCTACATGCTGATTCGCGCACGAGTCAAGCCGGATTTACACCTGTAAGCTTTACTTACCTAAGTAAGGACGCAGCTATACGTTAGACACGTTGGATAGTTGCGTCCTTCCTTACGTAAGTAAAATTTACAGGTGTAAATCCGGCTTTATGTCGGGGCTGTCTTGTGTTAGGGTTGCAAATCGTATTGGCACTATCAAGTATTGTATAGTACATATTAGGACGACACTTTGTTTCAGGCTGGTAAAGGACTTTCGATGTCAAGTGTACTACACACCGCGACAGACAGGTGAATATAATAATCTAAAATAAATCTATTATATTTCTCATAAGACATTAAGTTAGGCTTCATAATTATAACAATTGCAATCCGTCTCTAAGTATGGCTCGAATCATTGATAACATTTAATTCATTTATATTATATCTATTTCACAATCTTCCATTACACATTAAGTATTGTACACAATGGCTAACTACAAAAATATACATTTCCCATTGAAACAAAATGTACCTACTTAGGTGTAGGTACTAATTTATTTGAGTATTTATTCCACAATATTACTACAAATTGCTATGAAAATAAAACATATCTATGGCTATATAAAATTAATAGTTAAAAGAATACTTCGTTAGAGATCTATGGGTGAATAAAACTAAATTATCCAAATTATATTTGTTGCATTATCTTGCCTGTATGTGAGTTGTCGTTTGATATAAACAATTTTCACTTCATTGACTTTGAATTGTGTGTCTCAGTTCCAGAGGTAAGTTTGTTCAAAGTCCAGAACTTGTGATTGTGGTTTCAAAATGAATAATGCTGCGATTACCGATATCATTTAGTTTGCACGCTGTATCAGAGACACAATTTTGTTCAAAATCCAAGACATCTTATCAATATCACAATAACAAATATGAGTAGCTTGTCCTTGAAATTTCAACTCAATCGTTAACGTTAACTAAGTACAATATCGTCTTAAATAGTTTTATCAATTGCCAGAAGTTATTGCAAATACGAAAAGGACGAAAGGGGAGAATTTTTAACAAAAAAAAAATCCAAATACAATTTCTATAAGGTTTAAACTTTGTACGAAACCTGTTACATATTCAAAATATTAGAATCATGTTTGCAATATTATGAATTCAAAGACGAGAAAAAAAAGAACTATTTACGATCAACGACAATTGATGAATTCTATGTTCATGATCTTTGTACCATGTTATTGTACAAGTCTAATTTATTTTAAACTGTTTTATGTCCTATAGCAGCGTTTTCTATTAGTTCTACTAAACCGATTCTTATGAAAGAACATATTGAGTTGTTTACCTTGACAATAAAACATTGAGTTCAACTTGGTTTACTTGGTTGAGGGTTTGACGATGGAGTCAGGAGATGGCCAATGGAACAGCTAATAATAAGAGATAAAACTGTTAAGTTAAAGACTTGCTTATATTTTAATTTTGCTTGTTTTAAAATGGGTAACACCAGATATTGCATTTGGCGTTTAGTAACGTGTTTGGTTCAGGGTATGTCAGACAAGATACAAATTTGAACGTACAATATTAAATAAATATCCTTACAAACATTTATATACCGACATGTCACCTCTATCATACACATAATATCCCTTAAATATCGCATATCAAATACTCTTTGAAAACATATAAAAATCTCATTAAATTTAATTTTAAAAAGGGTCTAGTGGGCATAAAAATATTGCAAACATTGCATAACATAAGATCTAACAATAATTTTAATTTTAAAATAAGGATATTTACAATGAAGGACACACACAGAATAATGAATGAATCACGTAAGTATTAGTTAAATAACCATTAGTCGGAGTTTTAAAGTTGGATTTATTAGATTTAAAAAACATTTTCGATAAAAATCTTATGGTGATTAGGAGTTCTTGTAATAAAATATATTCTTAACCCTGTTTTCCTATGTGATATGACGTCATTAGTTTGCTGTTCTCAAATTAACCAGGCACTTCGATGTATATATAGTATTTGTAGCTAACTTCCGACAACGTAAATTCATTCTTTGGAGTAGTCTGAAGTTAGCTAAAACGGAGTTTCAATAATTTCGAGGTACTTAGGTGGCCTACTCACTTACAATTTTATTGTCAATATTATCTACCTATCTCATATTGAATAGTAATGATGGGTAGACAATATTGCGCAATTATATTGTCGGTGCGTAGGCCGCCTTAGAAATAGGGCAATTCATCGAAGATAACGTATAATTTATGATTCTAACATCACAATTATTTGATAATTCGTTATACATAGGATTTTCTGGTTTAACAAATAAATAGCACACATCACTACCAAATAGATTGAAGTGATCACTCAAGAACCGCACACTATTGTACTTTCTTAAGATCTAAATGATTAGATTTAAATAGAGAACGACAAGAGATTGAAAGTGATCTAAATCGGTAAGCTAACCGGAGAAGCGTCGACACTACGCCAGTCTAGAGCTACGTCTGAAGTTCGATAGGATATCCCGTTACAGTGAGAAGCACCATAAATTCTGGTTAACACACTAAAGTACTCACAACTTTCACTTATCTATTAAAGCATCAACGAAAATAATTGGCACCAGAAATCAACTTAAGACTAAATTATTTCGATTTTTAAATTATAAGTCCATAGACGCGCATTTTTTTATTTTAAATGAACGCGGGCTGTTTGGCGGAATGTTGCAGAGCGGCGAGGACGTCGTGTTTGAGTCGCACGTACAATCTGCCCTTTCGCCACGGGTTCTGAAGTTGCAATGGTCTGAAGTCGTCGCGAAGGCATCTCTCTCGGGCTCCGATGACTGCGACGAGACAGAAGTCCTGCAGTTTCTCTGGGCCGTAGACAGGACCGGACTTGCCTTTGAGGACGGCGGCCATGTTGAGCTGCTTGACCACGAGGTCGATGACCTCGCGTGCGGACGTGCGCGGTGTCACGTGTAGTTTGAGTGATGTGCCGGCCGCCAGGCCTGTCTCGTATGCAGCAAACACCTGAAGGGTAGAAAACGATGGTTAGGTATTATATTATCGGCTGCATAGGATGCTATGAGATGACAAATATGGTGTCTGACGACACGTGGTTTAAGAACACTAAACGAGACTCATATAGCCACAAAAGTCAGAATACAAAAGTCGATTAAGAACTTAGAATACCCAGATCTATCAATTTTGGAATTTAATCAAACGTAAGGTCAACTGAATTCGGATTTAATGTAATCTTTAAAACTTTTAAAAAGACGTATTACCTCATTTGACCTTATATCCTAGAAACTGGAAAAAGCGCTAGAGAGATAGTAAAAGCACCGACCTGCAGTATCCCGGGTTGGTCGGGCGGGCGCTCCACACTGTCTTCGGCGTTGTCATCAGTCTTAGCAACCTTGTTGTGTCCCTCCCCCTGTGCCTCCAGCAGCGTCTGCCGCTTCACACTCCCCTTGGCCTCCTGCCCCGTGTCAGTGAAGTCCACGTCCGACTTGACGTTGGTCATGCTCTTGGAGGAGATGACGGTGCAGGGTGGGCGGTGCCTGTTGTTGTTGTTGAGTTGTGGCCGCATCGTGGGGACCGCGGTGGTTGCGGGGCAGCTTTGGCTCTCCGAGTCGCTTGATAAACTCTGCGCGGACTCGGACACGATACCTTTAAATAAGACACAGTTTGGTAGAGGAAAACTGTTTAATTTTAATAGGAAATGTAATGGATGAGTCATCGCTCGCGACATATTGAAATAACTTTCCCAAAAATATATTCTTCCCTACCCTTTTTTTTAGTTCTACAGGATATAACACTAATTTCTATCATAATCTTCTGTGGTAAAATTATCCTGCAATGGAAAATAGCTCTCGAAATATCCGAGTAATGTTTCTGGAAAAATTACACTCCGAAATTTTTGGATGTTCCACTTGGCATATGAAAAGGTTCTAGACAACTGTGTTGACACGTATCGAAATTGTCCAAGTCTTTCGTCTGTCCAACAAATTGACTTTATAGTCGAGAAATTGGGTGATTTCAATATGTATCAACACAAATTAGAAAATATTTCAATACCTTTAGCCCGAACGCTGATCATGCTGCCGGGGTAGTAGCCTTTAACAGTGAGCAGTGGGCTGGAGGTGGTTGACATGCTCGCGTTGATGCTGTTCGGTCTTGGCTTGGGCTCCACAGCATCTTGCATCACCAGAGTGTCTTCGCTTCGGGAAGGCGGCAGACGGGCACTGCCAGTGCTCGTGGAGCTCGGCGACTTCACGTCGAACTGCGAATTGCTGCCCATGAAGTTGCTCATCACACTCGACTGGGTGTATTCGGAATCCGCACTACCCTTTCTGGAGTAATTCGCCTCCGCGTTGAGATACTGCGAGGTGCTGAGGTTGAGGGTTGAGACGGAGGTCTGTCGCGGCGCGAGACTCAGCTGCTGTTCTGACTTGCTGAATTCCGGGTGTAAGTTGGCATGGTTCCCGTTGCCGGCGGGACCGGGCCAGGAGCCTCTTCCGGGGGACGTTTTGTTGATCTTGCCGTCCCTGGACGGGATTTGGAGAAAGTCGACCTTCAAGTCGATCCTCTCGGTGTTTTCTGAGTCACCGTCGACGCTCTGTTCTCGGTCTATGACGTATTTCAATAATATACCAGAGCTAGGGACAGCCTTGTCCTTGTCCCGTGCGAAGCCGATCAGATCCATAAGCCAACGTTCCGCCTTCCATATGGTATTCAGATTGTTCTGTAGTTCTTCCAACTTAGCAAGTCGTTCTTTGGCCGTTTGTAGCTCTGTACAGGAGAACGCCTCTCTATGAGAGTGCGCGGCGAGAGCGAGGTCGAGTTCTAAAACGCAGCTGAGTTTGGAGTATTTATTCAATATATTGGTGTGGTACGTCTGTAGGTGGATCATCTCGAAGGCCTGTATCGGGAGGCTGAGAAGATCTCCCTTCTGGAGTAATATTTCCTTTTGTCCAGGGACGGAGCAGGCCTGCTCGGCGGGCGGACACACCATGATGAAGCTGACGTCGCCATTCAGTTCTATGACTTCCAGGTCGTAGATTCGGTGGGTAATGGCCGTCTCGCCCGATATGTCCATATCCTTGAAGAGCCGACGGGCGGCGGACGCGATCTGGTCGAGGAACATCTCCTGAGATTCGGACGGCCTCTCTTGGCTGCCCAGGGCCACGAGGCTGGAGATGGTTTGCGGGTCCTCAGTGGAAGTGTTGCCCGCTTGCGTTTTTAGATAGTCCCATTCCTCACTGCAAACAAAAAATCATCTTGTAAGTAGTGTTGTTGTGTGTGTCCTATATTTTATTTTTAATTTCGACTGTAACATTGTTATAATTTCAATTATAATCCTATCTTACTAATATTATAAATGTGAAAGTTTGTGAAGATGTTTGGATGTTTGTTACCTAATAACGGGATAACAACTTCAATAACAAGTTCTGGTTTGAAACATAGGATACTTTATGTCCCGGTAAAGAGCTCCTTTGGTACAATAACGGGAACAACGCGGGCGAAGCCGCGCGAAAATGCTAGTTATTTATAAAGTCACAAAAAAATACAAACACGCCGGCTTAGGGTTTATTTATGTAACGCCGGTAGTGTGAATACATTTTGACGTCTTAGCGAGGAAGTATAATTTTTGATTCGGCGGTAGTAGCTATACACAGCCTCCGAACTCCATCGTCGACGGCAGCCCCTGGCGAGTGGTACCAGGAACTAATGGGCACTTATAGGTTAAAGCAGCGGTCGGCAACCTGCGGCCCTATATTCCGGTCTGTATTGCGGTCGCTATATTCCGAATTGTATAAAATTACAAATTATTAACAAAGTGCGGCCCGCGTCAATTTCCTTAGCTATTATGAGACCCTTGGCTGCTAAAAGGTTGCCGACCGCCGGGTTAAAGATTTACGCGGGCTAGTTTTCTGCAACTCGACGACTGACATGCGTCTATTTTTCGTGAAACATTACACTTACGCGGAGACGTGCGGGTTGTCGCGCACCCTGGTGTGCGGCGGCACGTTGGGCGTGCGCGCCGGCGCCACGATGCGCACGACCTCCACTGACGACTGCAGCTTCAGGTAGCCCAGGTACAGGCCCCGCGGTAATTGCACGCGAGATACCTGAAAAAAAGTTACGCGTTAAAAGGAATCCAGTGACGTGGCTACTAGGCGTGGGCTGAGCGGCCCCTTGCCCATGGCTTCGAAGGGGAGGAAAATATTCACCTCAAATTTTAAAGCAGGTTAACAGTATTTGCATAATATGACAAATTTCAGCTCAATCGGATATCAGGGAGCGGTTGAAAAATGATTTGCAAATTTTGAAACCACAACTTACATACATACCTACTTGCAAACGTTGCTTGTAATGTAAATGAATAATGGTGGTGAAGTACCTGGTGGTAGGCGCTCTGGTCGTGCACGGATGCCATCAGCAGCTCGCCGATGGTGTTATCGTCGCTGAGCACGCGACGGCGCAGGCGCGCGACGGGCGCCCAGGGCGGCTCGTAACGGTAGGTAGCAGCGAGGTACCTGATGGTTCTGAAGGATCTGGTCGTGCACGGAGGTCATCAGCAGCTCGCCGATGGTGCCAAAAAAAATAAATTAAGCGAAGATAGGATAACCTAGGCGAAGTTACGGCTCGCTACGGTAGGTAATGGTGAGGTACCTGGTGGTAGGCGATCTGGTCGTGCACGGAGTTGGTAGTGGTGAGGTACCTGATGGTAGGCGATCTGGTCGTGCACGGATAGGTAGTGGTGAGGTACCTGATGGTAGCCGATCTGGTCGTGCACGGAGTAGGTAGTGGTCAGGTACCTGATGGTAGGCGATCTGGTCGTGCACGGAGTAGGTAGTGGTGAGGTACCTGATGGTAGGCGATCTGGTCGTGCACGGATAGGTAGTGGTGAGGTACCTGATGGTAGCCGATCTGGTCGTGCACGGAGTAGGTAGTGGTCAGGTACCTGATGGTAGCCGATCTGGTCGTGCACGGAGTAGGTAGTGGTCAGGTACCTGGTGGTAGGCGATCTGGTCGTGCACGGAGTTGGTAGTGGTGAGGTACCTGATGGTAGCCGATCTGGTCGTGCACGGAGTAGGTAGTGGTCAGGTACCTGGTGGTAGGCGATCTGGTCGTGCACGGAGTAGGTAGTGGTCAGGTACCTGATGGTAGCCGATCTGGTCGTGCACGGAGTAGGTAGTGGTCAGGTACCTGATGGTAGCCGATCTGGTCGTGCACGGAGTAGGTAGTGGTCAGGTACCTGGTGGTAGGCGATCTGGTCGTGCACGGAGTTGGTAGTGGTGAGGTACCTGATGGTAGCCGATCTGGTCGTGCACGGAGTAGGTAGTGGTCAGGTACCTGGTGGTAGGCGATCTGGTCGTGCACGGAGTAGGTAGTGGTCAGGTACCTGATGGTAGCCGATCTGGTCGTGCACGGAGTAGGTAGTGGTCAGGTACCTGGTGGTAGGCGATCTGGTCGTGCACGGAGTTGGTAGTGGTGAGGTACCTGATGGTAGCCGATCTGGTCGTGCACGGAGTAGGTAGTGGTCAGGTACCTGGTGGTAGGCAATCTGGTCGTGCACGGAGGCCATCAGCAGCTCGCCGATGGTGTTGTCGTCGCTGAGCACGCGGCGGCGCAGGCGCCCGACGGGCGCCCAGCGCGAGTTCAGCGCCGACACGCACTTGGCAGACTTCACGCCGCTCACGCACGATAGCACGATGGTGCCGTGAGAGTCCCGCAGCGGCTTGTGGTATAGTTGACCTGAGATATTAGACCAATGAGAACACGCCGTGTATAGGAACAACACTAAATTGACCAATCAGATCGGAGGCGCGCCACGAGTTCGATTCGACAAGCAACGCGCACTACGAATATGCGCACTACCCGTGTAGTGTAAGCGTCATTGTCATAGCTTATACGCTCGTACACTTTCAGATGACAGAACGGTACTTTCTGGCGATTTATGGGGGAGGTTTATGTCCAGCAGTGGACGTCTGTGGCTGATAGATAGATGGTCGTGTACCTAGATCCTGTATGCACAGCGCGGACTGCATCTGTGCGGCGGCCGTGAGCAGCTTGAGCCGGAAGTGTATGGACGACGACGTGTGTTTCTCCATGTCCGCGCGGAGCGCCTTCACCTCGTCCCATGCACATGACACCTGCAACACATATGCAATGTTGCCCTCTAAGTCACTTGAGCATTCGTGTCAATACTTGATACTATGTCAAAATTGGTCAAGTCAAGAATTTGCGACTTTTGAAGCAGTCGACAAAATATTAAAATGAGCCGTTATTTAGGGGGTTTCCGGCAGTTTTTTCCAAAAAATCCATATCAAATAATAACTTTCACGCCACTGCTCGGAAAGGGGGATATAGATAGCGCGCCGGCGAGCCAAAAATGTAAACAAACAGGCCAAACAATAATTTTGTAGGATTGTTTAATATAGCATTGTTAGATAACTTGAAAGGTGTTGTTAGAGAACCGAAATAAATATTTTATTTATTTCCTCGCAGGAGTCGTGAAAAACACTATGTTAAGTCTCGACCGAAAATGTAATCGATGGACGCGTTTACTTCTCTCCCTCTCTGGAGCTCGAACTCACTCCTCCAAGTCGTCCATCTATTGTCCACTTTCGAGCCTTTATAATATTGTACCATCAGCTGCAGAGAAATGTAACTCCCTTGCCATACTCCGTATTAGAGGTGTGCGCCGCGCCGGCGCGCCGCCGCCGCCGGCTTTTTTGGCCACGCCGCCGCCGCCGATTTTTGATCGGCGTGAAATCGGCGTGGATAAAAATTTATTGCAAAAGCAGATTTTCGTACCAAATATCAAATCTAACCTTATTTAACACTTTGTTCTAGCAGTTCATAGCATATACTCTGTTGAAATCAAGGTTCATCCCATTTTTGGATAACGTTTTTTCTTATTATCCTTTCGTAGGATTTCAAAAGACGGCAAAGGCTAGTTAAAATGGTCTAGATCATCATTATCGTCTCAATCCGGAGACATTCATTGATTAACATAGGTCTACCCTAAACAACTCCGAACGAACAGTCGCAACGCACATGTTTTCTCTTAATCGAATGCCGACGAACTTAAACATATCCTCAGATCATTTGTGGAGGCCCACCCACGCTCCATCTTCCTTCAGATTCGTGGTCTTCCTTTGGAAACCTTTCCATCCCATCGGTCATTATTGCTCGAGCTATATGCCCAGCCCATTACCACCTTATCTTGCTAGAGTTATGTCACCTAAGTAGGTTCTTTGGAAACGGAACGAAACGGATTTACTAATTACTACTTAATTTGGTAACGTAAACTCCAAGCATAGCTCTCTCTATGGAACGTTGAGCGACTAAACCCTATTTATGAAGGTGAAAGACTATACGTCTACTAGATATCTCGTCACTAGTCAAAAACTATTCTTGAGACATTGAGACATGGTGAGAGAGAAGAACTGGAGTGTATGTTTCAGCTACATATGTGTATTCGTAGTTCTCGTCCTAGACAACTTCAAGGTTAACTGCCCCAAGAGCGACTGGGGTATCAGGGAGTTCGACATAACTTTCGTCTTATAAATACAGCGCTCGTTGAACATATTTTTAAGACATCTTACAGATTCTTGGAGTAAGATTTATCTCATACTTTGGTTCCTGTTCTTTCTCTGTAAACTCATAATCTTAGATTAGAGAATACAGATGGCTGTGTAGGTTTCATGAGTTTTTACCCCTGAGCATTGACTCTGGCTCCACCATATCAAGAAACGAAGTTTTGATATTGAAATCTTCAACACAGTATATGAACCCTTTTTAATAATTTTGTTGGCTGGTTTATTAACCAGGTTTTCTATACTTTTGTTAGAGCTACTGAGAGCTGTGGTTTGCTTATGTGTGCTGCTACCTATATGTTTTACCAGTACAGAACCGTATTAGAGATTCGGCTTTGAGGTACCTTGGACACTCGCTCTTATGGAGAATATGGAATTACATGGAAGCTTCCGAAAGATGACAATAAAGTCCCAGAGATCAAAAAAACAAGCCTTTTTGTGGTACCTTATCTAATTTTGGTCTATTGCGTAGTCTAACACGTTTGGGTAACGTTGCAAAAACTTAATTTCATCCTCGCGACGCTTTAGATCCTGTAACTATAGGCGTTTGGCCAGTGAACTTCTCTCATACAGGCAGTGATGACCTGTGTGACCCTAAGTATCTGCATAGAAATGAGGAAATCCGTAGAAGCACTATTTAATTGATGTAGCTCCGAATAACCAAGTGGTAATGCCATATCATATAGCTCGAATAAATAATGTCTGATAAGGCCTAAAACCTCTCGAATAGACCGAAGATGTACCATGTAGAACCAAGATGAAGCATGGGTCACATTCCCTCAGTGGGCGGCTTTGGCATCGTAACGTTATGATCACTAGTGCCAAAAAGGCAAAAAACGCAAATTTTAACCATTTTATTTCGATTTTTTTGTAAAAATATAGGTTTATAGCATTAAATCAGAGTTTAAGGTGATGTACGGCGATATTTTAAATAACTGTGTCCTTGAATTATGGTTTTTTGCTGTGTGAAATCATGTTTCAATCACGCCAATTTCACGCCGAAAATACGCCGCCGCCGCCGATTTTTTGCCAAACGCCGCCGCCGACAATTTTTTGATCGGCGCACATGTCTACTCCGTATTTACGACAGTTCCTTTTCTCTGTGAGCGTACTATTCCGTGTGGTACCTTCATGAGCCAATGGAAGTCGGTGTAGATGCAAGTTGGGTAGGTCTCGTCCACCTCGATCACCGGCAGGAACTCCTCGCTCGTCACCAACACCTTGTCTTCGTGGTATAGGATACACGCCAAGTACACGCCCCTGTAACATGGCAAGAAGATATTATTTACACAACCTTAAACCTTGTTAGATAGACAAATTAAGAAGCTATGCAGTCGCTACAAGCTCGGTAGTTATTTCTGTATCTTTGCCATTTATTTTTTAGTGATAAGTAGAGTGCATCTACGATAACTCTACAGTGGGGTATATGGCAACATCTCCATTTAAAAACCACATGTTCATAGACATTTTACCTTTAAACGGAGGCGTTGCCATATGCCCCACTGCAGAGTTATCGTAGTCGCACCGCACTCTATGCGTAAAGTAACTAAACTATAGCTTTGACATTCAGAAATCAAGTGGTTGCGTCAAAACTAGTCCTTCAGATCAGCAGGTTTGGGTAGGAGCTGGTGGAGGAGGAATCTTTTCCATCATAAAATACATTTTGTAAAAACTTTCCGGGTTTGATATTTGGAATAGATTTCGTCTCCTGCTTCCGGTTCTTCTGGAACTTGCTATTAGCAGTGAATATCTGTCATATAGTGTCTTTTTGCGCGGCAGGCCAGGCGGTGGCGTACAACCGCCATTGTAGTTACGCGACATCGAGTTGCGCGACCGATACGGTGGTGCTAGAGTTGAAATGTTTCTTGTCTCTCACGGCAAAGAGAGCAAGGGGGTAACCTCCTAAGGTTATTCTGGAACTTGTTAGTATAGTGAACAGGTGTCGCATAATGGCGGTTTTTTTTGCGCGGCGGGCTAGCGGTTACGAGCACGGAGCAACCGCCACCGTAGATACGTGTAATAAATATATCACGTGACATCGGGTTGCGCGCTCGATAGTGGTGTTAGAGTTGGAATATTCCTACCTCTCAAGGTCTTTAAGGGGGTGGGTAAGGATCCAACGTACCTCCTAAGATTCTTCTGGAACTTGCTAGCAGCAGTGAACAGCTGTCGTATAGTGGCGGTCTTCTTGCGCGGCAGGCGCGGCGGCTGCGCGGGCGGGCGGTGGCGGGCAGACGCCGCGGCGGCCGTCAGCGCTTCGAGCGCCGCAGCCGCGCCCGCCGCGTCCCCGCGCGCCGCGCGACCCGACACGTCGCGCCAGCCTGCACACAGGGGACAATGAGTTAACATAGGTACCGATATTTAATTGTAGGGTCTTTCTTTAATTCGTTGCCATGGTTACGTCATCTAGACAACTCTTTAAAAGTATGATTTTCTATGTGCGTCAGGCCTGGAAATTAAAGAATGACGCCCCGGTTATTACTATTACTACTATTGTAGGTACCAGTGGCGTGGCGTTGAAGAAATCCTTGGGCAAGCCGGAGCAGTTTTGGCTTCAATTTTCTTTAAGAGCACTAGAATAAAGTGCTGAACTGCATAATATTAGGCAAGCCGACGGGAATCGATTTCTATGGACGCCACGCCACTGGTAGGTACCTACATTACATACCGAGGCCAGTAAAGTAAGAAATGTCTCTGAGACTTTCTTATTTACTGGTCAAGGTTTGTACACTATTTTTCTGTTCGACGGAGCCAGAAAGCGGTATCTTCATTTAGCGCAGCGGCCGGCAAGGTGACGCTTTTCGGCAGGAGGGCAGAAAAACAACTTACTGCTGGGTACGACGCTGCGCGGCGTGGAAGCAGCCACGTCGCCCCAGCCGCGCAGGTTGCCGGCGGCGGCGCGGAAGAAGTACCGCCGCCCGCGCGTCAGCCCCGCGGCCAGCACGCGCGTGGGCCCGTGCGCCGCCGCGCCCACCACCCGCGCGCCGCATAGGTTGGAGAAGTCCGCTCGCGACGACCACTCCACTGGAACAGACGATGTCGACATTACGCTGGCTGAATGTGTACGATTCTCACCAACCGAGCTCGATCGCAGCGGACGCTCGAACACCTGGTGGCAACCGACCGGGTCTATTGATCAGCCATCATGTGACAATGGACGTTCGAGTCGAGTCCCTGGCAGGCCATCTCGTTTGTCCGCGGGCTAGTTGCCTATCTAGTGGAGCCCAGTTGCCTACGACCAAAGTGTAACGAAGCGTTGGTGGTAGGTATATGGTCCGAATGGAGCTGATTATGTGATGTGATGGCCACCGACGGCACGCAGCGGTGGCGTACCGATGCAATAGGTCGTAAGTGGCGTAAATTCCATTTGAAGATGAACTGTTACTACTTTGCAGAAGCTATAAATTCCCTTGGCACTTAGTAAAACGTGCTGGGTCGCGCTCCTGCCCGGCCCGGTCGATTAGAATCGTGCATAAGTATATTCATAAAAAAATGACCGTTTATTTCGACTGTAGCAGCTTTGGACTCGATAGATCGTCGAGCTCCTATACGGCTGTTTTGGGCTCAATAGACCCTCGAGTCTGTGGGATTATTAGAGATGCTTCGCTTCATCTGGGGCTTATTGTATAACAAAGTACAAGCTAATATTAAAAGTGATTTTGTATAAATTTAATGAATATTAGCTTGTATATATTATGCAATTGGCCTCAGGTGTAATATTAGCACATATTACGAGTATTTGTTCCTGAGTCAAGGATGTTTTCTATCTATGTATTTAAGTATGTATTTATAAGTATGTATATCGCCGTCTATTACCAATAGTACAAGCATTGCTTAGTTTGGGACTAGCTCGATTTGTGTAAGATTGTCCCCCGATATTTATTTACCTTTGTACTTGGTGAGGAGCGCTAGGTGGTGTCTCGGCTCACGCAGGCGCACAGCGACCGCGTGCGCGCCACACACTTCTAACTCGGGCGCCGCCGGCGCGCCCGGCGGCCGCGCCGACTGCCAGCCCTGCACCAGCCGTCTGCAAACACATGAGCATTCAGAAAGGAGAACGGGCATTACCTACAGCTGACCCGACATGTCGTGACATGACATGTTGTAATAACACTATTTAAATGGATTAAATCGCATATATTACCTGATTTTACATCAAATAGGGTCAGTCGGGGCAAGTGCGCCTACGGGGCAAAAGTACAGATATTATATATACATACGGTGCTAAAATCATAACCCTCCTTTTTGCTTCGCCGTAGTCGGGTAAAAAAAAACAACCTCTCCGTTTTAGTTAGTTGCGTGTTTGTAAGATGTCATTTGTAGTATCAATATCTGTACTTTTCAAGATTTTTTTTTAATAGTGCGCTTGTCCCGTATGTGCACTTGCCCCGACTGACCTTAATTTCACAATTTTATTACAATAGTAATAATCGCGAAAACCGAAAACAATATTATGAAATATGATTATTAGTAAACTAAAAAATCGTTCGTGGAGATGAAATAACTTAAACGTATCTGTTTTGCTTCGGCTTAATCTGGGTAGATTATTATGACCCCTAAGTACACTTCATTTTATAGTAGAAATCGGTCTGGAAGTTTTCGCGTGATACGTTTTTGTTTTGATTTAGATTGTTTCTTCAAAGACCCTGCAAACTGCACCCGTTTCCAGGCATGACGAGTTTTGAGTATGAAGCTTAGCTTTCCCCTCGTCAAACAGCGAAGGTTTCAGAGCAGGCTTACTTGAGCGTGCGCACGCGGCGCTCCCAGTGTTGCGCCTGCTTGTCCTTCTCCGCGCCGGCGCCGCCCGCGCACCCCGTCGTGCCCGCCTGCCCGCCCGCCGACGACCTGCCGAACACAATTAATATGCAATTAGTTGATCGCTAAGAACGCGTGAACGTGACCGTACAGTCGAGTTCATTTATATCTACACATATAAGTGAACAAAAATATCTGAACACGCTTTTATGCTCCTGCCTGACAATAGGGTCGTGTTCAGATATGTTTGTTCCCGTAAGTGTGTAAATGAACTCGACTGTACAACTCGAATCCTTCCTAAAAAGAAAAAAACCGGTCAAGTGCGAGTCGGACTCGCGCACCGAGGGTTCCGTACAAACTAAGTCAGTAGATACGTGAATCATTCAAGATAAACTGTATGGTGGGACAAACTTAACTTTGCTCTTGAAAAACTGTTGTCCTACATTGACATATTTCGCGGTTAGTTTACTAGGAGCAAATAAGTTTGTCTTGCGATTTTTGTGAAATTCTAAAAAATGTTGCAAGTTAGGAAAACCGTTTTATTTTCCCTGCAATATTTAGGTTGATATTAATATTCGGTAATTATTACAGATTTTTCTTTTAATTTATAATATTAGTAGGGTACCAGGGACCACTCTTCTCTATTCTCCGAAGAGTGGTACTTGGTGGTCGGAGAATAGAGAAGAGTGGCGATTACTCCACCGACAAGAGCGTAGCTCTTAAGTTTAATGAACCAAGGACCATTAAAACAAGAGGACTGTCATTCTCCATACTTTTGATTGTACCCCGACCGCAAGGGGATATCCAGGCAAACACTAGATGGCGCTAAAAAACTAAACATTTAACGATGTTATAATTGAACAAAGAAACATATAGTACAGTAACAATTAGTTCGTAAGCAGCTAATAATAAATAAATTCTATCATTTAAATACTGTGTCACGCTTGCAAAGTTGAATAATTGTAAATAATATAATTCTTATACTAAGCTAATACATAGATGGCGTTGTAATATCGGGGAACAGCTTTTTGTATGGAGAATTACAGTCCTCTTGTTTTAATGGTCCTTGATAGTGCGGAATGAATTTGAATGTTTCCTCTCATCATTATTATAAAACCAGCGTTTCGATTCGACGTTTTTAGAGTGCCATATCTCAAAAGGAAAAACGGAACCCTTATATTATAAGATCACTTTGTTCACTGTCTGTGTGTCCGTCTGTCAAGACCTTTTATCTCGGGAACACGTGGAGCTATCGAATTGAAATTAATCATATACTCAAGTCTATCTACGGTACCTTGAAGCTGTGAAAAAATCGAATTTCTAGATTAACGTAAAAAAAAGATATGGCCGTTTATGTCGCAAAAAACGTATATTTCGACACTCTTAAGGAAACCAAAATTTATACGATACTTTCCGTTAACCTAGAACTATGAAATTTGGCAAACTTGCAGACTTGCAGTATAAGACGGTATTACATGTAATACCGTCTTATACTGCAAGTATAGGAACAATCTGAAAACTATACATTTTTAATTAAAAAAAAAATGACTTTACGGCATGGAAATTTATAGGGTACTTTAATATATGTACCTACAAATTTGTACGGAACCCTCGGTGGGCGAGTCCGACTCGCACTTGTCCGGTTTTTTATGGTTATTGGGTTTGCCTTTGACCTCGGTCTAATCTCATGGAAAGTGGAGACTAGGTTTACGATGCAGTACGCGTACCCAGAAAATGCTTATTTTACGATACTTCAAAAATCGACGTATCGTGTTTCTACGTGATTTTATTTACTACTTAGTTCAGTAAGGAACACGAATACGAACTGTAGTTTCGTTTGCGATCTTCGCACGCGGAAAATCGTTTGAGAGGAATTGAAAATAAAGCGCGGCTTGTACCTACTTAAAGCTTATCTCGGTTGCCAGCAATCAGCCAACTTTCCAAGCGTAAATTTGTCGGACTACCTACATTAGGTATGTCTACAATTTGCTGGATCGGTTCTGTTCTTCTGTTAGAGACGGCTCATAGATATTAGTAAGAGATTATTTAAGATCATAGAAGATTAGACATTTTTATATTGAAAATAGTCTGAACTTTCAAATAACTTTTATGTTTTAGAAAGAAAATACATTTATTCATGATCATCCCAAAATAAAAAATATAGCAACAAGAAGAAAAAAAATAAAAATAAAGTTGAATGCTGCCACAAAATGGTCCCACCTCAGTAAAATGCCGACCTAAGAGCCAGCGCTGGTCTTCCAGTGGAACCAGACAGGGGCGACGTCATGCATGACGAGACTATACTAAGTTCTTCAGTTACATGAAGAACTTAGTAGGCTTAGTTGGTGGTGGTGGTGAACGAAAAATCACATTTGATTGAAATATGTTTAATTTCATACCCTGATTGTGTTGATGGATTTTGTCTGCGCGAAACCACATGAGAAATCCCAAAGTCAGAAACAACATACGTTTAAGGGGATTCGAGTCGGTTAGTTTTCTTTTTTCGTGACCGGGACGATATCGATCTATCGTGCAGACACTAGCGCTGCGCTCGAATAGTTGATAGTATTTTATGCAATAGCTGTATAAGTAGGGCCGCGGCGGCGAGTATCGCAAATAGAGACGCCATGAGCGTTTATTGACTGAATTATACAACGTTGCATGTGACTTATGATTGACAATATAATAAAGTATAATGGTAAACTTTGTTTTTAATTTGACGTATGCCGCTAGTGACACACAGTGACGATATTAAAAATACTTTTTTTTATGTTGGCATCAAATAATTTAGTTCGGAATTTTTTGTTTTTCATAACAATACCGCATGAATTTATTTGTTTGTTAAGTTGGTAGTTGTGCATTTTTATTGCAGCTAGCAGTATCGTTTTGTGACTTTAACGACACAAGTGCTATGATGGGGAATAGAGTAGGTATAGACTTCTCTGAACTCATATTATGTATGTTATTTTTCAAATTCAAATCATTTATTTGCTAGAATTCAAGTAAATTAATAATAAGATGACAGGTTGATATGAAGGTACATGTGAATTCTGCCTATATATTTTATAGTATTCGTGACCAAGTAAAAGACAGATAAAAGTGCAGGAGTATAAAAAGGTTTTTTTTGCGCTTGAACGAGGGCTACGAGTTGTCACAACAGTCGGAAGTTTTCATATAACAAATTTCCCGGCCGGAGGTTATTCCAAGAAAATGCTCTTTACTATATACAAATACACGGTGAAATTTTAGTGGTTGTTTTCCGTTTAAGGGCATGTATCGTGTTCTGATTAGGAAAAAGAAGAAAAAAAAATCTGACGTAAAAAAAAATTGTCTTTTGTATGGAGGGTCGGCTAATTCGAACGACCTGCTCCATAGAAAATATATTTTTTTTCGCGTTAAAAAAAAATTCTTCCACTTTTTCCTAATCAGAACACGATACTGAACACGCCCTTAAACGAAAAAAAAACCACTAAAATTTCACCTTGTATAATCGTTAAAAAGAAAGTTAGTAATGTGAGCCGCGCGACCAAGCTGGAAGTTTAAAGTCTGTTACAGCGCCATCAGTGTCGGTGTCATGTCACAAAGCTTTTACACGAAACTGAAACCTCAACTCAACGTCAATACAAAGAAAATATGATGTACACGTAGCTAAAGAGCGTTTATTATCAGAGATTTAATACTGACACATTTTTATTTTGCGAAACTAGAACGAAAGTCAATAATGTTCTCTTACACCTTACATCTTTAGAGGTTCGGAGTAGAATTTTATGATATTAATAGGCAACTTGATGACAATGACAGTTCAAATCAGCTTCTTTTTATGAAGTGTCAAAACGCTCAGAAAGTATGCCGTTTTGTATGTACTGACTTGTGACGTCATAATCAACATTGTGTCTTATTTTTAGTTTAGTCATTTTAAAATCGTTGATGACATGAAAATTAGTGTAATTGACTTTATTCCAGCAGTTTTGGAGACCTAATTTAATGGTTCAAGATAATTAATTTATCGCCTAATTATATAGCCTAATGTGAAACAAGATTAAATCGTTGATAACTGAGTGTCAGTTTTTTTTCTTGGGATAAAAAACAACAACAATAAGTATTTATTTTGTGTTTATTTTTTTCGTGTTTTTTGTATTTCTTTAGAGCATATTATGCAAATTATGTAAAATGATAAAGAAAAATGTCGTAAACTGTGTCATTGTTACATCTCTCGGGATTTACGTCCATAACATAGAGGCATAACAATCCACGGCGACAAATGAAAAACACACTCAAGATAAATAAAACATAGTTAGGACCGTCGCGTAGGCAGATAAAAAGGTTAGAAATGAAATGTAGAGATAATAGCATTTTTATGGTAGTTTGCGGAAAAGGTAAAGGGACAGGTGATGAATTTACTAAGTTACAACCTGTGGCCCATCATATTTTATTCTAACTCGGGGACTCGAATTATGGAGGGGAGGGCTATATTATGGTAATCGAACCGACTCGAATCACCATGGATTATCAGTTGTTCAGTTTAAGGTTACTTTAATGTTTATTGTTATTTTTATCCTTCGTCTCGTTCGAAAATATTGTTGTTTATAAACAAATAGTGGCAAGTTTATTATAACAATTTCTTGAGGCTGATTTTGGCTACAATTTGTTTAACCAAGTATCGCGACTTCAGCTATATTTTCTCTTATTCTGACTGTAGCAGATAAAGTAAGGACAAAACACAAATACTCAATACGACAAAGTGTCGTGAAAATACACGACATACGTCATAAAATTCACGACACGACGTCGTCATGTTGTGGCACGATGCTTGTTAGTGAAAACTATTAATCGGTTTTTGAATCGTCAGTTTCCACGATACGACGTTGCGTCGTGCCACGACACGATTGTGTTTTGGTCCCACTGGTCCTAAGGCCTCGCCTAACCCTCAGGTTTGTCAGCGCTCAGTTAGGGCCGATACAGACGGACTGCAACCCAACTCCAACTCCCTACGATTTGTATGGGAACTGCATCACAACTGCACGCCGACGCGCCGTCGGCGTGCAGTTGTGATGCAGTTCCCATACAAATCGTAGGGAGTTGCAGTTGGGTTGCAGTCCGTCTGTATGGGCCCTTAGAGTGAAACTACGCTAAGTTCGCAAAGGTAAAAAAAAAGGTTTTATTAAAAAAATGCACGTGGCAACATCACAAAAAAGAGGATTAATTAGTCATGATACTTGGCAAATATCTTTCTGTTTAATAAGTATATAATGTGACTACATACCTACTGAAATAAATATTCAGGACAGTCTTGCGCAAATCGATCCAGTCCTAATCAAACTAAGCAATGCTTTATACATGTACATATTTTAATATTATACTAAAATACCAAAATAACTAAGAAACCAAGAAATTATCTAAGACCCTGAAACAAATCACTTAGTTTGGTTGGAACTAGATCGATGTGTGCAAGACTGACCCAGATATTTATTTCAGTAGGTATGTATCCACACTTTGTAATAAAATATAACTTGCTATAGTTTCTCCATGTTGCCATATATATGTACATATCAGTAGCGTCAAGCGTGGTGTCCAAAGAACTCCATTCCTACCGGCTTGCCTAATATCAGGCAATTGAGCACCTTATTCTACAGCTCTTAAGGAAAGTGTACGCCAAATCTGCACCGGCTTGCCCAAGGATATCTTTTACGCCACGCCACTGGTACATATATATTTTAATAAAACCTTTTTTCGACCTCTGCAAAGTTAGCGTAGTCCGACTATACCTACCCGATTGCAACTATGATTACCTGGTGCAAGCGTCGTCCCGGCAGGCCCGCTCCGGGAAGCAGCCAGCGGCCTCGTGAAGACGCGCCTCGGCCTCCCGTGTCAGCTTCTTTAGGTGTAAGCCCAGCGCTTCCGGACTCTTGACTGGAACAATAAATGAATACTTAGAAATCTTACAATCCAGTTTGATAACTATACACGTCGTGTAGATCATACCACTGTGTATTACACGGTGCGGACGGGGCGGAATATGCCAGATTACCAGCTAAATCTTTACACGGCAATTTTGGACTAGAAATTAGGAAGGGTGTGTTGGCCACGACTCTTGGGAGCGGGCGTAGAGGACTGGCCCGCTGCGGTACGTAAACCTGACTGTCCCAGGAGCGGGCAGGCGAGAGTGTCTGCAGGGTAGGGGCGTTTGTCCGATGGCCTTAGGTTACGTAGTGGTATGCAGTTTCATGCATTTCTCCGGGTCCGGGCCCAAAAAAAGGAAGGGTGCGTTACCACAGACGCGAGGCTGAGCGGAGCGGAGGAACGGGCCGTGAGTGCTCTAAAGTGGAAATAGTGTCATTGGTCACAACACATGGTCCGTTCCTCTTCGCCGCGCCTGGTGGAAACACACCCGAATACTAGGACAGCTGGCAGGACCAAGTGAACAAAAGTGCAACTCTATCCTGTGAGTAAAAACCGTTACAGCGAGTGATATGGTGAGACCCGCGTGACGTCCTTGACTGAGTCACGTCTTGAGAAGAGTACAACATGCGAGTCTTGTCCGGTCTTACAGTGATATACAGCCACTATTAAAAGAAAGAAAAAGGGAAATTAGCAGTACGGGTGTGTTCGGAAACTGATCAGCGATACATCCCAGCATCATTTAGCAACTTTCTCGGCTGAAGATGTAGTTTGTAGATGAATGTAATAAATTCATTTTCATTCCTACCTTGAAGGTACATTACCACCTACGTAACACTAACAGACATAGGATGTGTGTGTACTCATTATATTTTAACCATGATTTTCAGATTTAAATGGATTACTTCATTGATGTGAAATTATTGATACCTGCAATGATTAAATACAATACAATGAAACAATTCAACCTGTGTCGAACTTGTGCTGACATCTTGTGCCACAGTCTAAGGGTAGTCGGCCGACGGATCGGTTTTGATAGAGCAATCGTGCGTGGCTGCGGGGTGAGACGGAGGTGTGTCGGCACCGAACTGCATACAACGCCGCACTTAGCAGTTCGGTACCTAACTTTTAGGCGGATCTCACACTGCAGCTAAAATCGCGGCGACACGCGACTCAGCGATTTTCAACTTTGTATGTAGAATCATCGATTTGTATAGAAAAATCGCGGGGTGGCGCACACTGGCGCGTAAATCGCGGCGACTCGCAACTACTATGCGCAGCTACACGGAAAAAATCGCGGCGACGGGCGATTTCAGTGTGTTCTTCGCCTCAGGGTTACCGCGCGTTTATTTAACGTGTGAACACTATTGTTAAGTTGTACTTATGTGCGTCTGTACGTTAATGACTTTTATATAAAAATCACTATTGGAATCATACATTATTATTGGATGTTTATACATAAATTTATGCTTTTACTTATTTTATCACGTCAACATTTTTTTTTCATTTATGTAACCAAAAGTTATTGGATATTTTTACCCGACTATGGAAAACCGACAGCGTTAGGATTTTATATTTTTGAGATTTTAGTATTTCATAAAATAGGTAGTTAGATTGCTTTCCGATGTGTTAAAATTTGATTCGCGTAAATGTGACTGCAGTGTGTCTTATTTATTTAGATGAGTACCTAGGGTTAATATTTTCATGTGAAAGTTTCATTTATTTCACAGAGAATAATCGATTGTGACAGGGAAATTTCTTTCGTCGAGCTGTCATGTTTATAAAATCCCTTTCAAAGTCGTTATTTTTATTCCATAATTCCGTTTCGATATCTATCAGTAAATTATGTGTTTAGATGCAACTGAAACACAAAATGGGTATTAATATTAATAAATATACTTGTACATGTTTAAGCTACTTCGTTTTTTTTATGTTGCGACAACCCTGGCATGACAGCGTAGTTCCTGTCATTGACGGCTGTGCCTGTCAAATGTATGAGCGTTGGACAACTGGTTAGTCCTTAAACTGTACTTGTGCCATGCCATGCCGGTGTGCAAGCTTTAATATGCACGATTTGAACCTAACTAGGTCGCGCTACAGACATAGCTACTGACCTAACTGACTGCTAACTGCTGACCTATGTGACCTAAAGACTGCTCTAACCTACTGATCTAGGAGCTTAGTACGCGAAAGCGTGCGGTACCCCGGTATGGGACAGAGTCCGGTGCAGATAAGCATTTTTCATTCTGTTTAATTTAATTATTATATCAATAAACAGGACGAAGGTTAAGCTTAGAAGGTCGTTGTTCATGAAACATGATAAAGCGAATCCTGGTAATAAAATGAATTTCAATAAAGACAACCGAGAATTAGCTCTCAATATACAAATTGATTAACAACTCGTAGCTCGCAGGTACGCTTTTACAAAGGCTGCCTCGACTCAATAATCTATTCATTGGCTTCCAACCAGCCAATTTCGGTAAACACCGATGTTTGGTTAGGGCTTCAAATTCGATTAATTTCAGAAACGCTCCCAGTTTCTCAAG
This sequence comes from Eudemis profundana, assembly GCA_947034925.1. Lineage (NCBI taxonomy): Eukaryota > Metazoa > Arthropoda > Insecta > Lepidoptera > Tortricidae > Eudemis > Eudemis profundana. The sequence goes on along the minus strand of OX344805.1, from coordinate 16,765,416 downwards.
GAACGAATACGAATGGAAAATTGAGTTCTAAGTAGGCTTTTGAACACGTTTCTGACTAAAAATACGTAGCAACCATGGAGTGGTGGGCTTTTGCGGGTGATAATAGTACACGCCTATACGCCTATACGCGCAAATAAAATAAAAAATATCCAGATCACAGCTGCTTGTGGCTTGAGCCATAGTCGAGGACCCTTAATATGCAGCCGGGGCTCCATTATTACCGACCGTGGTGTGTACACAATTTTACATCTTCCTCTGAATTGAAACGCATTTCAACCAAAATAGATGTTTTGAGAATCGATTATTAAACCCTTTTTTGTTTGTATGCAAAAACATGCCATTGGAATCAACAGAAATAAATCAATGTGTTCACAAATATGAAATATGTTACAAAGAGGAAATGAGTAAGTAAGCCCCAGCTTTACCCGGTGCCTTTAAGCCCTTTTCGTGTATAGCACTCATGAGTTAAATACAACCATAAAATCACTTCCAACACGCGTGCCCTGGGAAACAGACACTAATTCAAAAATAAGCCACTTCTTGTATACCTATACTTGTAACTCATTCGATTCTTCACTTAGGTCGATGGTTGGCAGTCCACAACTGTGCGTTTTGCTAGAAACTTCCTGCCTCGCACGACTGAACTGTGGAATAAATTGTCGCCTGCAGTGTTTCCGGACCGATTCGACCTTCAAACCTTCAAGAAAAGAGCGTACTCCCACCACCTGAAAGGCCGGCAACGCACCTGTGACTCTTTTGGTGTTGCAGGTTTCTATGGGCGACGGTGATTGCTTACCATCAGGCGACCCGTCTGCTCGTTTGCCCCCTATTTCATAAAAAAAATAACTGGTCAAGAGCATGTCGGACCATGCTCAGTGTAGGGTTCCATAGCCGTATCTATACGGAAATGGGCTACAGATAAAAATAAAGCTAAAAATAAGCAACTGGCAAAAGGTCTTAAATGCCGTGTATTTCGAAGGCACTTAATACCTTTTGGTCGAGAAGTTTTACGGCAATAACTTCAAAACGGTTTATTCGTTACTATTCAAAATAATTTTCGTTGAATGTATTTAATAAGCGTTACCTTCCTGATTTTTTTCATATTTTTTGGATTTACGGTTTAAAAGTTAAAGGGGGGGGACACAATTTATGCAACTTTAGGGGCGATTATTTCCGAAAGTATTCACTTAATCAAAAAAAAGTACATAAAAACCTTCTAATGTTTTTAAAAGAACTATCGAATTATGTACATCACGTTGACGTTTGCTGAAAAAAAAAAATGTTTAGCTTCTGTTACAAGTATGGAGTGCCCCCGCTAGATTTTTTTATTTTTATTATTTAACTAGCAAACTTAGTAGCGGCATCTACAAGACATCTATATTCCAAATTTCATCAGTATACGTCTTGTAGTTTATGAGTAAAATGCCTGTGACATACGGACGGACGGACGGACGGACATGACGAAACTATAAGGGTTCGTTTTTAGCCATTTTGGCTACGGAACCCTAAAAAGAACTAGCTCTTTTAACAGATTTCTCAAAATGGGAGAACTTCTCTAGTTTCGTCTTTTTATTGTTGATATAACCCATAGTTTTTTTAATAACCTATTTAAACATATTTCCCTGATAAGTTTTGTTTTCTTCGGGTCAACATTATAAGGCAAGGTGGAGGATTTTTTCTTTTGGTGCTAAAACGATTAAGCTGATTTGTACACAGAAGTATATCGAGTTAGAAGGAAAAGTGTATTGTAACCTCGCGTGTTAAAAAGTGGCGACGACCTACTTTGCACGCCGTGAACTTCAGTCTCCGTCAATATTATTATCATATTTGAAAATCTGATAATAATAGTATAATTGATTGTTGAAATATCACCAAATGAAATGGAAAATTTAAGTTTTCCATCACTAAATTACATTTTCGGCGTCAAATGCCAAGCGAAAACGTTACACGGTTGGTTCTCATTAGGGATGTAACGATACACAGGTTTTGCCGATACGATACCGATACCGATATATAGTAGTTAATATCGGCGATACCGATATCTTAGCTAAATAATGAAGTATGAATTTCAGATATTTTTATGTCCTTATTATAACTAATGGCAATGACTACTGGTTATATTTACCAGAGAGTCAACATTGAAAGTGTAAAGTAAAAATAATAAATTGTCAACTCAAAATTCTTTTTTTTTATTAAGAACCAAAGATTTAATTAACATAGTAATTATCATTGCACAAGGTAATAGAATAGATAGACCAATACATAAATTAAGTCAGAAATTGAAATTACTTTTTGCAGATTTTTTTTCATACAGCAAATTCTTCAATAGGGTTTGCAATATTCGTCGAATTTTAGTATTCGAATAATACGAATACTTAAATTTCCAATATTCGAATAATTCGAATATTTTCGAATATTAACCAAAAAACTTATTTCGAGCGTTTGAAATCAAGTAAATAGTATCACAATAAACTAACAAGTTATCTACGATGAATAAACAGAGTTCAGAGAGACAGGATAGCTGTTTCCATTACATGTTACATTCCATTCATAAGGCCCATAGCGAAAAACCACTCTTCTACTCGGTATACTTACTTACTGGTCAAACAAACACACTGGTCTCGAGATATTCCGGAATTTCATATTCCGATTCCCACCGGCTTGTCCATTTTGAAGCATATGACCGGAGTATGAGGAGCAGATGTGGATTACTTTTTCTTCAGGAGTAGTGCTACTGGTTTGTAGCCAGTGACGATATACGAAGTAGAAGCGTAGTCTCTCACTGTGAGCATAATGAAACGAGGACCACATGGCGTTCACAAACACTGACCAAGCTTAAAGCCTCAATGTTTGAAAACAACACCCTATGCATATCCACTGATGATATGAATGTTGTATGTAACTTCACAAAGATATACTCGGTGGAAATACCATCTAGGGACGAATGGGCAAATGAACAAACGTCCTTCGAAGAGGGCAGCCTAATATGGTTCACGGATGGCTCAAAAAAGGTGATGACGTAGGATGTGGAGTCTATGGACAAAGGCCAAAACTCAGGGTACGCGTCAGCATGGGTAAAGTGGCCTCAATCTTCCAAGCGGAGGTTTTCGCCATCAAGAAATGTGCGGAACTCATCCTTGAAAAAAAAAACCCTAGACACTGTTGCATCTACATCAACTTGGACAGCCAAGCTGCTCTGATGGCTCTAGATTCACTTGAGTTTGTCCAAAACTGTAAGGACAACCTGAACACTCTGGCCATATCCAACAAAGTTACACTTAGATGGGTACCAGGTCACTCCGATATACACGGAAACGAACAAGCAGACGAACTTGCAAGGAAAGGAGCCGATAAACCCCACGTCGGCCCGGAACCGTTTTGTGATACCACCAAGCAAAAATCCTACTCTCTGCTACACAACCTTTACAAAGGTAGGGCAAGCGAAAACTGGAAGTCCGTAAAAGGACAACAGCACTCGAACCCTTATTGAAGGGTTCAACAGCAAAAAATCTACAGAGTTATTATCACTCAAAAGATTTAAAATTTGCTCAGTTACCAGAATCCTCACTGGCCACTGCAAACTGAACAAACATCTGTTTCAAATGGGTATGAAACAAGATCCAGCGTGCAGGTTCTGCCAAGAGTCAGAGAAGACTGCCATGCACATCCTTTGCTCATGCGGACCACTCATGCGCAAACGCAGTATCCATCTAGGCCAGCAGTTCCTAACCTTTATTGCCACATCACCCACAGGCCCCCTCTAGATTTGTATCATTACCCCTCCAAAAAATAGGTAATACAGACAAGTATATGAAAGTACTCAAAGAAAAACGACTTAATATGAGTATTACCCCTGAGAAAACTTAATTTTAATTACCCCCAGGGTCGGAACCACTGATCTAGGGCGACACATTTTGTTTCCGGATGAGATACAACTACTCACTGCCCAAAGAATCTGGAATTTCCTAGACTCAACGGGCCTCTGCAGTGAAATATAACAAAAGGGCTGCCACAATAGATCAGCAATGGTCGAAGCGGCATATAAAAGGCCCAAAACTTTCAACAATAACAATAATGAACTGCCTCAGAGTCGCTCAACGTGCTATGGAGAGAACTATAATCTTGATCGGAGTCCTTTTAAGTAGTCAAATCAGAAATCTGTAGAAGAACTAAGGTGAGCAATAAAGCGGTCAGAGTTAAAAAGTTGAAGTGACAATGGGCTTGGCATAAGCCACCGGTTTTTCGAGCTAGATTACTCGATAAACCGATGCGCGATGGGACCTAAAGGTTCTCGAATGAAGATCATGAACCGGAAAACGCAGCGTGCTCACAAGATGACGTCCAGGTTAGGATCACCAGCAGTTGATGGGGGCAATAAACGTCATCAATTTGATTGTTAATGTCTTTAGGCGATGTTTATATTCAGCAGTGGACACCTCCGTGTTAAAATGAATGACAAAACTACGAAACCCAGCAAATAGTAATTAAATTAGGCACAAAAATGCAATTTTAATAACCGCTTGAGCTAAGACTGCACTATTTGCGCCTTTGTATGTTCCTAGTGCTGGGCCGTGGGCCTGCTCCATGGATACCATGGGTAACTGCGTTTGTTATACCGGTACAGAACCCTAGTTTGTGTAGTAGCTTTTAAATTACGGATTAGACAAAGTCAAGGTTTTCCCTGAGGCTTTTTTCGAATTCGACGCCACGAACTGCTAACGGTTCGAGATTGATCTTAATACTTCACGAAAATATTGTTTTATTGTCTAACTAATCAGGTGGGCTTAACCTTTACGTAAAAAATAATGAATCCTGGCAATTTTTAAAGAAAAATTAATGAAATCATCCATCATTTCTAGTATTCGAAATATTCGTTTTATTCGAATAATTAATACTTTAATATTCGAATATTATTTCCGGCGAATATTCGAATATTCGAATTGCAAACCCTATTCTTCAAATATCGGTTGTATAATATCAGCGATACCGATATATCAGCACCGATATATCGGTATCGGTATCGTTACATCCCTAGTTCTCATACAAATCGACGAATTATTTACTTCTCTCTCGATACATTTCTGTGACTTACACAAAGAAAATTGCATTAAGTTTCGTCTTGTTACATTTAAATCTGATTCAGTTCCAGATAATACTGTTAAACAAAAAACATTATAAAAATTGTAAATAAAATTGAATTGTGTTATAGTATATTACACAACTAGGCCACTAGGGTGGTAATACAAAGAAAGGACGAGATCGCAGAAGTTTGCGGCCCGAGCTGCAAGCGAGGGACGTAAATATGCGATCGAGGGCTTTCTTTATTACCTCCCGTGATGTGTACATCATTTTATGTCTACATTTGGCCAGAAAGCGGCTTTTTCCGTACGCGCAGCGTACAAAAATAATTAAATGCATAGTGTGGCATAAAATAATTAAATGCAATTTTATTAGAATAGAATGTGATTTCGTCTGCATGAGTAAACGAAATTATATCTCGCCTTTTTACTTAACTGTTATTTGCATCGCAAATAGGACAACTTGCAGAAGAATGCAAAGTTTATAACACAGCAAGGTGAAGTTAAAGTTTTCGTTACCACTTTAACGGAAAATATGGAACAAGGTATCTACAGTTCTTGAATCACGTACTTTTAACTTGGTTGTTACCGCTTATCGGTAAATTTGGAATAAGTTTTAGTTCTTTAATTACTTATGACTTATTTAAATACAACATTCATATTTAGTACATCTCCAGTTAACCGCGACCATTACCATTTAGAAAACCTCACAAAAGAAGAATTTTGGCTGGGAAGAGTCCCGTTTTCGCGATCAGTTACACCAGGAGCTTGCTTAACACACCGCGATAAAATAAATGCGATCTTAATAATTATAATAGTGTAGATAATCGTTTTATCAGTAAATCCGAAACAAATGCAAATCTATTCTATTAATTTCACGCATTTATTTTATATCATGCATTTGTAACACATTTGTCGATAACTAGCACTAGCATTTACATGCGGTTTCGGCTACGTTATTTTCGTCACTATCCCGAGGGAACTGGCTACCGGGATAGAAAGTATACAATCCAGGATTTGGTCTACTTGTGTGACAAATTTAATTTTAAGCCATTCGATTTATCGCGTTATTTAGTAACAAATATCATAATATCCAAACATATAAAACATGTTAACAAAACTATTATATTTATAATATTTGTAGGTTAGGTTAGGTTAGATATTTAAATAAAAGCCACTGCTTTCGGGTATCGCTATCGAGTCTTCACGATGCAAGTAATAAGTATATTTATCCTGTTCGTCGTGGCGTTCTGTGCGGCCCAGACCGATATTGTACACGGTCCGATCTACGACTTGAATGACGCGGGGCACCTATTCGAGGAATTCATGGAGAAATATCACCGACACTACTCTGGCGTCAATGAAGCCCGAATGCGGTACGAGTTGTTCAAGAACACCCTGAGATACATCAACAAGGTCAACTCCGATCCCTCGGGCTCGGGGTATGCAGATATCAACTTCATGGCAGACTGGACCGAAGAGGAATTTAAACATCATAACGGGTTTGTGACGACTTACTTGAAAACGTTACTATGGTTCATTATTTGAAATACGAATCACACTTCACATTTCATAAAAACAAATTGCAGAATTTCATGGATCATAATAGCATTTTTTTTCAAGTCATTTGCTCATCATCATCATCGTCATTATTTTAATCTAGTCCACTGCTGAATATAGGTCTCACAACGAACGCCTTCGTACTAATGGTTGATAGGACGTAAAGGTTTTCTAATGGAGACCACGAGCTGGAAGACGCAGCGTGGGTCTGCCCCACGAGATGGTCTGACGGCCTGGTTAAGGTCGTCAGAAGTCGATGTAGGCAAAAGGTGTGCGACCGTTCGATGTGATCTCAGGTTTGAATAATTACCAAATTGTAAAATGTAAATTTTTCATTGAGCGACAGAAGCGACTGATGTCGATTGACGAGGCGCACATCAGCGTTCTATTTTTGTATATTTATGTATTTGGCCGACGATAACTCGAGTAGGTGCCGTGTACGGTTTGAATTAAAAAATCTCTTAGCTTCAACATGGTATATGTAATAACTAGGTATAGGTTCGTCTTTAGCTATAGCTTCTTAATCGATTTCCAAAACAGACACATGTCTTAGTTCATTCCCCGGTCACTCGAAGGCAACTGGTTATGAGTAAAACTAATTAAGTTTCATTAGTCTTAAGGTAACCGCAGTGTGAAAAATATCTCTTCTAATATCGATCGATACCTTTGGGTTCAGTTGGCGTAAAAGCCCAATTGCATAAATGGCTTTACGCCAATTGAACCCAAAGGTATCGATAAGTTTTTTACAAAAAATTAATGAAATAACTGGAAAAGAGCATGTCGGACCATGCTCAGTGTAGGGTTCCATAGCCGTAACTATAAGGTAAAAAATACGATGTAAAAAAGTACAACAACAAAAGAGCGTATCTTCATAGCAATTACATCCTTTTGTTGAGAAGCGCAGTTTATTGGCAATAACTCAAAAACGGTTAATTCGATCTTGTTGAAAATAATTTTCGTTGAAAGCATTAATTAAGCGTTACCTTCGTGATTTTTTTCATATTTTTCGGACACACGGTTTAGAAGATAGAGGGGGGGGGGGGACACAATTTTTACAACTTTCGGAGCGATTATTTCCAAAGGTATTCACTTAATCAAAAACATTCCTTAAGAACCTTAAAATGTTTTTGAAAGAGCTGTCGAACTATGTACCACACGTCGATATTTTCTGAAAAAAAATTTTTTTAGCTTCTGTAACATGTATGGAGTGCCCCCCCTAAAAATATTTATTTTAATTATTTAACTACTAAACTAAGTAGCGGCTCATACAAGACACCTATATTCCAAATTTCATCAATATCCATCATGTAGTTTTTGAGTAAAATGCCTGTGACATACGGACAGACGGACAGACGGACGGACGGACATGACGAAACTATAAGGGTTCCGTTTTTGCCATTTTGGCTACGGAACCCTAAAAAAGATTTTTTAACAGTTTTCGGTAGTATTCGAATAATATTCGAATATTTAAAAAAATTATTATATTATTTGAAAAAGCAGCACAGGGAGCTTGACCAATCCGTTCTGTCGCTGCTTTGTTGGGATTGTCTGTAACTCAGCTGATGGGTGCCAATATAAACACTGGCGTCTTAGTCAGCGAGCTTCCATAACATCGATCTAGTTTTAATTGTTGTTGAAAATGAACATGAACATAGGTACCACACCCAGCCAGGACGTTGCCTGACCCGGACTAGCCGGATACACCAGGGGGCACAGATTTTGTAGGGAGTGACCGGTCGGCCACAATCAACCGATTATGCAACCTTTAGCCAATATTGGAAAATGGGAGAGACGGGTTGGGGATGAGCGTTGATGAGTTGCTGCGCGTGCTCTCGTTGGCATCTTTGCGTAGCGGGTTTCGATCTAGTTTTAATTGTGGTTTATATGATATTGTTGGTGTCTATGGGCGGCGGTAATCGCTCACCATCAGGCGACTCGTTTGTTCGTTTGCCCCCTATGACATAAAAAAATATGTATGTTACTTTGAAAATAAATGCTTTACAATTAAAATTTATGTGTGAATAAGTCAATTATTTAAAAAAATTATAATATGTCGCGCTCATGTACCGCTTTTTACTAAATCCGAAACAAATGCGTACCATAACATACATTATAAATAATGTATTTGTAACGCTTAATTGATAACTAGCATCTACATGCGGTTTCGGTTACGTTATTTCTGTCATTAACCTAAGGGCTGCCTAAAAGTTGCCTACCGTTATAGACAGTATTCAATCCAGGATTTGGTCGACTTAAATGACACGTTTTATGTGACAAATTGAATCTCAATCCATTAGATTTACGTACCGCGTTATTTAATAACAAACACCAAAATATCTAAAACAACGTTACAAAACTTTTGTAATTTTATTTATTGTTATATTAGTGGATTGTTTGATTAGGTTCGGTTAGGTTGGGTATTGATATAAAAGCCACTGCTTTTGCGTATTGCTATCGAGTCTTCACGATGAAAGTAATAAGTATTTTTATCCTGTTCGTGGCGGCGTTCTGTGCGGTCCAGGGCGGTAGGAACGTGCATGGCCCGATCTACGACTTGAACGACGCGGGGCACCTATTCGAGAAATTCATGTTGAAATATCACCGACGCTACTCTGGCGTCAATGAATACCATATCCGGTTCGAGTTGTTCAAGAATACCCTGAGATACATCAACAAGGTCAACTCCGATCCCTTGGGCTCGTGGTATGCAGATATCAACTACATGGCGGACTGGACCGAAGATGAATATAAACATCATAACGGGTTTGTAATCACTTTCATGAAAACATAACTCATTTGATTATTCATAATACGAATTACATTTCGAATTTCTTAAACACAAATCAAATGCATTCATGGATCATAATATTTTTTTTAAGTCATTTGCTCATCATAATCATCGTTATTTCAATCTGGTGCATTGCTGAATAGGGAACGTGCACGAACTAGGTGGCAGCACTAAATGACAAAAGAGACACGGGCGGACAATAAAGGAAACTATCATGCCTGTCAAATCAAGCTGTCAATTCAAATTATCTTTTCAAGTGACAATGTCAAATATAGTAAGTCGTAGCTACACTGACGTTAATCGTTCAACGCGATAAATTAACGTTATTAACGGCGTTTTCGTCAATGTGGCCCAAGCATGAGAGGGTATATGATTTAGATTGGCGGCACCAGTTGGCAGCACCTTCGTCGTGCACGTTCCCTATATAGGTATCTAAAAGCTTTCACAACGAACGGTCGCACGCCTTCGCACCAATTGAAGGTAACCTATACGTACCTCTAATGGAGACCACTACCCGGAAGACGCAGCGTGGGTCACCCCCCACAAGATGGTCCGGCGACCCGGTTAAGGTCGTCTGAAGTCGATGGAGGCAAAAGATGTGCGACCGTTTGATCTGATCTCTTTATTTAGATTTGAATAATAACCCAATTGTTTATTGGTCTGCCACTTTTTTGTCAATAAGGTTCATTAAAAGTGAACCTTATTGACAAAACACCATACCTCGGCTGAAAACGACACGTATGTATATACTTTTTTGACACTATATTCTCGTTATCCTAATTTGTGGTTTACCTCTCAATGGCATTGTATTCGTTAACAGCATTAGCCCAGTTGAACGGACAATGGGGATGTTGCCTAATGTTGAATTTTACAACATAATATAGTCACATGGATTGGAAAATACTAAATTATCATAACATAGAAGAAATAAACAAAAAATATATAAAAAATAAAAAGTTATGAGACCACAAAGTTTTTAAAAAAATCGAAATTTATTTATCGTCTTACAAAAAAATTAAAGTCAATTTCGGAATGCTTAATTAACACTGAAAAAATAAATTTAGAACAACTATGTGCTTAAACGCACTTTTTCGTGCTCAAAATGGCAAAATGCTATTTTTTTCATACAGACTTAGTACAGTGAGGACAAGAGATGACGTCACAGGGTGCCGCCATTTTGTATGAGCCGTTTTCAACGCTCGGTGCGGTCGGCTACTTTTGATTGCAATTTGTGGCTGTTATAGTAATCCAATTGTAGTAGTTATAGGTATATATTTGCTCCTCATAAATTGTAGAATCCATTTACACCAGTTACAAAATTTAGGACACAAGCCTATTACTATAACGAAATTTAGTGTGTGAAAATGTTAAAATAAAATAAATAAATAAAATAAAATACGAGCCAGATAGTGTCCTCGTACCTCGTACAGCAGACCACAAATCTCGTACTTGTATGAGGAACCTCGTACGATTGGCAACCCTGCAGTGGTGATCGGACCCAAACGTTCGTTTTATTAGGAAGAGGAACTACCATTACTTATTCTGTGCCAGGAAGTACCATTACTTATTCTGTGGCCATGTAGCATTCGAATTTAAAAATTCTGTAAGCTTCAACATGTTTTTTCTGTTTTTGTACTTGCCAGTTGTTTTGACACTTGGAGACCATTTACATCTCTAAGGAAAATGGTTTTAATTTTAATTTAGTTTTTAAGTTATATCGTGAATCACAGATTTTTTTATATTTCTGTAAGATATTAAGTAAATATTCTCAGTTTGTATTTTGACGTTTGGAGATCCTTTACACCTCCAAAACATAATATTTTGACAACGGAGACTCTTTACATCTCCGTTAATTTTACTATCAATTTATATTCTATAATTTTATTTGTCTTGTTTGGACGCATAGAGAGACCCTTTACATCTCTATAAATGTAGTTTTAAGTTTAATGTAATGTATTAATGAAATCTTATATTAACGCTATATTGTTGTAATACTCGTTGGTCGAAAAGAGAAACAGGTGAGTTTTTTCCGGCGCTTCTTCTCACCAGAAGGTCAATTACCCGAAGCGCCAAAAGAAAAGAATTAGAGATGAGACAATTGTAAAAGAGCCCTTGAGGGCCTACTTGCAGAAATAAATTATTTTATTTTTATTTATTTTCATGCCAATGCCACCAAAACAGGATCGGATGAGATTTTTCAAAAATCAAGGGAACTCTTAAAATATTATAAGCACATTAATAATTTTCTATAGTTTCTTCATTAGTTAATTGAATAGATTCTTTAAAGTTGATTATAATTTTTAATTTATATTAATTATGTTTGTACGCTTTCAGACCTATGATGGGACCAGATGGAGGAGACGACTTGAAGAACACCAGACGTCAGGGCTTCCTAAGGCTTGGTTAAAATTGCACATCCCATATATATTGCATTGGTTGCTTTACCTGTACAACAACTATGTTAACTAAGCTTTACCTGTGTAACATTTTGGATATTGTTCACATTTTTGGATATTGATAATTTTCAGTTTTGTTCAAACACTTAAACGTGTCATTTTCAAAATTTAATTAAAAGTGTGCTTTCAAACTCTTTGTTTTACATTTTATATTTTATAGCCACCTACATACCCCAATATTGGGGAGCACTGGGAAAAGGTTTTTGGAACTTCATCCCCTAACAATTAAAAGTAAATTATAGTTCGTACCTACTGGATAACAATAGACTCTATAAGGACACAGAAACCTTTTCCAGGCAGGGTTCGAATCCAGTATATTATACCAATGAGTTTTTCTGAATTTATGTACGAAATATTTTTCGTTTACCATTAACTTTTCGGTGAAGGAAAAACGTCGTGAGAAAACCTGCATAGATCCGCGAAAACATTCAAAGCTGCACATGACGTCCCCAATCCGCTGTGGGCTAGCACACACTTCTCATCTATGAGAGTAGGCCTGTGCCCAGCAGTGGGACCAATATCGATACCCTTAGACTCAAAGGGCGTAAACGCCATTAAAACCTACGGCGTTTACGCCCTTTGAGTCTAAAGGTATCGATATAAGCTGATGATAATGTAATTATCAAACTTGTAAGCTAAGCAAGTAAGTCATATTACAAATTTCCAAAATGGAATGTCTGTATTCCAACACTTCAGCCACAGATGTCAGTGGTTCCTAACTTTGATTGCCTCATCACCCACAGGCCCGTTTTAGATTTGTATCGTTACCCCTCCAAAAAATAGGTGATACAGGCAAGTATATGACAGTACTCAAAGAAAAAGGACTTAAGTAATGTGAGTATTACCCCTTAGAAAACTCAATTTTACCCAGGTAGTTCCAGGAGAGTTGAGGTGATTACACACACAGCTACCAGTGGCGTGGCATCGAAGAATTAAGAGCACTAGATTTAAGTGCTGAACTGCCTAATATTAGGAAGCCGATGGGAATCGAGTTCTATGGACGCCACGCCACTGAAAGCTACATGACTCATAGCAATAAGAGTGAATGAATGAAATGAATGAGTGAGTAAATAAACACAAGGCTATAGTTTAAAAAAACTATTTGGTATTTACTGTTGAACTTGTTAACGGTACGAAAAAAGAATAGTAATTTCAAAATCCCGCTGTCATTACATCACATGTTGTTGTGTGCGTGACCTCAACTCTGCTGGAACTATCTATACGTACCTATAACGAATTATAGTACCCCATCACATTTAGGTCAAAAACAATGGAGTGATTGATTTGATAACCCCCGATAGCGTTCATTGGCCTTATCTGTAGGCTTATTCACAACCTCGCCGGCAATCTCGTGGCTTATATAATTGAACTGAACAAAACTACTGCTACTTGAACTAATAACAAAAGCACAGAATAGGTAATAGTACAATGTACAGTCGAGTTCATCATTATCTGAGCAAAGATTGGACCAAAAACATCTGAACAAGACCCTATTGTCAGAAGCATAAGAACTAGATCAGATATTTTTGATCCTTTCTTTGCTCAGATAATGATGAACTCGAATGTACGTAGAAGTCACTCTAAGAAAACTAACGTTCGGGTCCGACTCCGACTCCGGTCGTGGAACGCGCTGGATCCGATCGTTTCTCTGTAATTTGAAATTTGTATCACAATATATAACGCGTGCGCGTTTTGCTCGCTGGCTAACGCCTCCTCGCGGGAGCTTCAACGCCGCGCGGCGAAATCACGGAGTGAGCCACTGCTGACAAAACTTCGTACACGCTGATGTCCATCAAAGTCTATGCTATGCGACGAGCTGAACGCCAAATTCTGAACCTTGATTTTTCGTTTTTCCCTAGGTCGTGAATGCAGTAATATTAGAGACGAGATGACGACGAAGTTGTGAATTATCCAACTGATGTCAATAAACGACTATCAACTGTGGCTCCCACAGGATTTTCGACTTTATTACTATAATATACGGCATATATTCATGGTATAAAAACCTTGTTTTTAGTGGACACTGAATGATAGTTTCTTTGATTATAGATAAGTAGATAGTAAAATTTAATATTGTGTAACGAATAACAGCCCACTTTTGTTCGAAAAGGGAACTGTAATAACGATATCCCTTGACGGAAAAATAAAATAATAATGAATACACTTAATTGGGTCATTCCACGCAAAAGTAACGCGAGTCACGATTTCATTGCGTGTTTTCTTCATTAAAGATACAAATTGAAGTATCAATTTATCTAAGGATGATATGTAACAAAGTCTTCTAAGATAAATTAACACTTAGAATTTGCATCATGATGATTCAAAATGCAATAAAATCGTGACCCGTGACGAGCTTTTACCGTGGAAAGACCTATTCAGATTTTTTCGTGGTATGTCAGTTTTTTTCCGGAATTTAAGAACAACTTTTTCTTTTTAATCAATGAATGTGGTTTTGTCGTGTCAAAAATAAAATTAAAGTCTTATTTGAAAAGGTAAAAATAAATTAAAACCTAAATTGTGACGTTTATAAACAAACAGTATCTACCGTTTTGCCGTTTGCAGTAACTGACGTACAGTAAACGGCAATAAAGAATGCACATCGATCTTTGGAAAGAGACAATCGGCTAATTTCGACTTCGTATAGCGATATCTGTGTCGCACACACCATGACGTTTGTTTTGTCTTGGTTTTGTCAGTCGTGGTTCAAATGCGAGAGAGTGCAGTCGCATATCCAAGTCAATATATATAGAGTTGCTAAAACTTTTACAAAATTAAATTTGTACTATGGCATAACACCAACACATTAGAATAACACCAATCTTTTCTTGAGTCGACTAAGGGTACAGGGTTAAACCGTGTTGTGGGCGATGTCCTAGCAACTTGTCACCGCAAAATTACACTTTTTGTCGATCTTTAAACCCACATTTAAATATGCTAGTAGTATAACTCAGTTGCTAATGCTCAGTCAACCCCTTTTAGGAATATGGGCGTGAATATATTACGTATGTATATTATTTTTCCCCAACAAGCAATAAATAAATATAATTACATCGTGTTTTACAGCTCTATATATTCCACGTGAAATCAAAACAAAACAATAATAAAGTACTTAGTTCTAAATTCAAATTCTGATGAACGATTAATCTAATAATTGATGTACATGGAAATTAGTATTCGTTTGTATTCGGAAATGCGATGATTGCCGATGTGCATTCTTTATGGCCGTTTACTGTAGCTACATATGGACCTGGCTACGGAGTTGGGTGCAAAAACTACAATACGAAGTTCAAAATATAATACATAAAACTTTTTTAGGGCCAGTGCGCGTTGCTTGCAGTCCTTGTGCCGGGAACTTATCGACAAGCTCAGCGGAGCGAGGATAGGTAAATGAAGTGTTTCTATTGGTTCATGACAAACACATCTCTCGCTACGCATCCTCGTACATCCCTGGTCGAAACGCAGCCTAAGGAAAGCGTCCAGTACTCTCACACACTATTTGTCAGAACGTGACAAATGCTTTATTTTTTATTTATCGCGTGACAAAGCGTAGCATCATAAGCTTACAGGACATTACGCCACCTCCGCCTTGGCCTGCTTCGTCTGCGGTATGTAAACTAAAAATTACTATCGCGTAATTATCTACTATTAACAATAAATCGAGGAAAGTGTATGCAAAATTGCGCATATCGATTACAGTCTGAGTAATTGGTTCAGAACGAGTAGCAAAAGAAATTATGCAGTACCGTAACTTGACACACACACGGAAAAATTATTAATCACAAATAAAAATCAGCCAAATGCGAGTCGAATTCGCACATGAAGGTTTCCGTACCATCGTCAAGCATAAAACAAAAAAACGAAACACGTTTCCTGTAATGGGGCCCATATTATTTTTTTATTTCTTTTTTATTATTTGTTATTATAGTGGCAATAGAAATACATATTCTGTGAAAAGTTCAAGTCTCTACCTATCAAGGTTCTAAAGATACAGCCGTGTGACAGACGGACAGCGAATGCTTAGAAGGTTCCGTTGGCATCCTTTGGGTCCATCGTCCAAGCAGGTGTGTGTATGACTGGTAAAGGGATAATAATCATTTAGTGATGATTACCGTTATCGCCGCAGATCAGCCTCTTCCTGCCACGCAAGTAAATGAACGAGTGGAAACGTTTCATCTGTTTTACTGACATTTTAAACAGTCTCTCAATCACTTACCATCACGCGCTACTGAGATCAATTCTGGGTCGGTTATAAAATAAAATAAAAAATTGTTTTGTCCACTTTAAGTTTCCACGTACTGGCAATAATATTTACATTGGAGTCTATAGAAAATATGCATGACACACGCAAGTAGCCAATGAGGATGTGTCAAATTTTCACCAGGAAACGATTGATCCGAAACCGGATTCTATGCAGAATTGTTAAAGTTTAAATGAATTTACGCACGCAAATACAATATACACGAATGTTGGGGCTGTGGATAAAAATAAAACAGCGTTTGGAAGAAAACAAAAACCGGACAAGTCCGAGTCGGAATCGCCCACCGAGGGTTCCGTACAAATTTGTAGTTACATATACAGGGTGTTTGGCAGATGGATGGACAAACTTACACAGGGGATAAGTGGGACCATTTGCTACGTGGCCCACCCCAAAAATTTCACCAGGACCCTATGATTTTTTTTTACATTTTTTAAATTTATTAAAAAAATCTGTTTTCAAGACTTAAAACCTCCATAACTTTTTCAAAAATGATGAAACGGACTTTATCTTTATTTTTATCTAAACTGATACTAAAGTCTTACAAATTTAATAATTTGGTTCACACGAAGTAAATTGAAGTACCTAAATTAAAAAAATCATAGGGCCTAAGTGACATTTTTGGGGTGGGCCACGTAGCAAATGGTCCCACCTATCCCCTGTGTAAGTTTGTCCATCCATCTGCCAAACATCCTGTATATTAAAGTATCCTATACATTTTGATTCCCTTAGAAAAGTATTTTTTTTTAGGATTTAAATAAAAATTTTTAGCTTTCAGATTTTTCTCTATACTTGTAGTATAAGACCGTATAACTTGCCAAATTTCATAGTTCTAAGTCAACGGGAAGTACCCTTTGAATTTTGATTTCCTTGAGAGTGTCGAAATTTACGTTTTGTGCGGCATAGTATAAACGGCCGCATCTTTTTTTACGTTAACTTAGAAGGTTGATTTTTTCACAGCTTCGAGGGACCGTAGACCTGAGTATATGGTTCAATTTTCAATTCGGTACCGTAGAATGCGGTGAGTAGGCTTCGCGGGGGGAGTTGGCTTGCTAATCCAGAATTTCATTTTTGAGTAGTTACTTTAATTTTTGGGCTTAGGTTGCTCTCAAAGTAATTTGATTATATTTTTAGACATATTTTTTCTTCTTTTCGCAGCATTAAGCTGCCAAATCATACAATTTTGAAACACAAATTCACTGTCAAAGTCGGCGGATTTTTAGTTGAATTTAACTTTGTTTTTAAGTGATGTTTACCAAAGTAAGTGTTCATCCACCTTTCGGATATCGTTTATATACTTACATGGCTTATTGGAAACAGAAAAACTTAAGTTATATTTTCTTTATTTATAATGGTTTTAACATAGAAAACGAGGCTATATTGTCAAAATATAAAATTGCTAGGCCTTCTCACCCCAACTACGGGGCGAGCTGGCTTTGCCTACTATTATGAATTTTGCGTTGAAACTATGCAATGAAGCAACAAACTATCATTGACAAACTGAAATTCTTACCACCGGAACACTTTTTTTGTATATAAATCAATGTGCCACATATAAAAATAAACTTTTATCCAGGTTTGAACTTCGATTTCCAGCCAACTCACCCCGTTTTACGGTACCTCAACGCGTTCCTGAAATAAAGGGTCTTGACAGACAAACATACAGACGGACGGACGGAAAGATGGACAACTAAGTGATTCTATAAGGGTTCCGATTTTTCCTTTAGAGGTACAGAACCCTAAAAACAGTTTTGTATCATCGTGCTTAAGTTACAAATATGATTTTTTAGGATTCATTGTGTTTGTGTTGTCTTTTGTAGGTATCTATGGGCTTTTTTATTTAAAGTGCGTTCATAACTAACAGTTAGCAGGTCATCACAGAACTGACGATTAGTGTCAAACTCCATACATTTCGTCACGGACTGACAGGTTATAGACGGTATTTGAACATAGCTTAAGTTTCGCCTAACCGTAGATTTTAAAATAAAAATGCCCGTGTGTGCTTATTATATTTGAAGAGATCCTTCAATTTCATCATCAGTATAGTAAAATACTTCTTTTTGCTTAAAAGATAGGATTTTTAAGCAAAAAGAAGTATTTTCCGAATCGATTTACGAATGTTAAAATAAAGGTAAATAGTAGATGAATCAATCCTTAATGCAGTCATGAGAGCGTCACTAATTATCTTGTTTTTGGTGCATTCATTTATTAAATTAGGTACTGCAAATTACCACTCCTAAGGAAAATATGCTTTTCCTGTACGTATATAAGAGCGGATGATATGATACATATGCGCCTACCGTATAGCGAACAGGAAATCGGATATATATTCACTAAATCGATACCTTTAGACTCAAAAGGCGTAAACGCCGTAGGTTCTAATGGCGTTTACGCCCTTCGAGTCTAAAAGTATGGGAGTCGAAATGTGGATGGTCGGGCAAAAAACAACGTATTGTACACGTTCCGCTATTAGGACGTTGTTTTATTCATCAAGTTTCCTACAACGTTCGAGTTTAATCGATTTTGTCCTGTTTATGGTAATTTACTTTGAACCAAAAATCCAATGTACGATGTACAGTCCGTCAAAACAGTTGCATATAGCAATTACTGATACAGAGAGCAAGCACATTGAAAATTAGAAAGGAATGGAGGCGCAACACAATACAAAGATTTGCCGGAAATATACTTAAAACAGAACATCTATATATATTGACATACAATAAAATCGGAGAAAAGCTGTTTAGCACTAACAAAATCCAAAAAAGTAACCGGGGAGTGTTTTGGAATTTTTTGCTGTTTGTTTCTTTGTGCGCGCTAAAATGCGTTTATATGTGCGTGTCAAAGCTACCGGGTCGATTTAGGTAGGTACATGAAAATTGGTGTACAAATTATGATTACGACCCCGGTTAACACATAGGCGACTTCTTACCCGACTAAGCTAACGCAAAAAAGACACATTTAACTTATTTCACATTCGCGAAAAAAGTTACGACCATAAGATTTCAAGATAACATGGTCATTCACAATATCGGAAGCTCACAAATACAAACATACATGGTAAAATAACCCGTTGATAACCGTAACTATTAAGTTGCGATCAGGTTCACTAGTAAATAATAAGACAGCAACCATGATAGCGACTAGACTAGACCTAAACGTTAACTCTATGAAGGGTCACATAAAAACAAACGTACCTAAATCACGCTAAACCGGCTCAGCGAAAGAACTAATTTCACAGCTCTAAAGTTCAAACACTGACTGCAGTCACGAGACCCGTGTTACACGTAATCCTAGTTACTCCGCATTCTGCTAAAGGCTGAAAAGAAATATATGAGGTTCGGCCATATTGCGGAATTTAAGTAATAGGCTATTTGACGAGAGACATCAGGTTATTTTTAAGAAGTGTCAAAACGCTTAGATAGTATGCAGTTTAGTATGAAACTGACTTGTGACGTTATGCTCAATATGGTGCCTTATTTTTTAGTTTTTGTCATTTTAAAATCATCGGTGGCACGAAGATAACATTGAAGTTGCCATATTAATCTCTAATACAGTTGATATAACTTTTGACAGACCTCATATATTTCTGGTCAGGCTTTAGTTTACAGTTAAATTGACATTAAAAACGATAGTATCCGAACGGTCGTCGAAACGTCAACAGTGAATTTGTATCAGCTGTTTTAAAATATGAAAAATAATTATTAAAAGATAATTAAATCGACTGACGCTGTGTAAATTGTCTAAAACAGTGCTAAATGTAATGTAATTAGTGTTTTCTACGGAATATTTTGTCGTTAATTCGCGCACTGACCATTGTTCCTGGAGCAGCTGTCAACGGACGATCGTTTGAATCTGGACTTAAAACAGGGGGAGTACATTTTGTTCAATTATATACTTATAAACACACCATAATCCCCGTTATTTTTATTTTTATTTTTTTTAACATTCTTACACCTACTCCACATAGCTCACGGTTACTGTGAGCAACGTCTTACAAAATACACTGGCACCGTGCAGTTTCTCTTTGTTTGACGAATAGTGGAAACAAAGTGCGAGACAAGGCACATTCGCCACAGACATTGCCCTACACTGATACACTGCACACAGCTAGTCTAGTCTTCCTTGCTCTTAATGACCTTGTCGGCAGATATCTAGTTATAACAATAATAACATATCTGTGTCGCATTTCAGCGCATCGGCGCAAGGCCTGTCGAGATGTCATCGAGCGTGATGACCCGCAAGGCCACGGCGCGCCAACAGGAGCTGCAGCTGAGAGCTACCCTGGAAGAGCTTCAGCGCACCAAAAAGGAATGCGATCAACTCATCCGCGAGCGGGAAGAGAGTGAAGTGGAAGTTAATAAAGTTGTGGCAAAAAACACAGACTTAAAGAACCAGTTGGCCCAACTTCACTCAGACTACATGGACAGTGTCGATCAGTGTGAACAATTACAAAGTGTTGTGGAATCTTTCCGGGACTGCGCCTCACACTATGAAGAAAAATTGAGACGCATTACTGAACTAGAGTGTGAGCTTGTTGAGACAAATAATTTGGTCTCCGAGCTCCGCAGTGAGTGTGAGTCTCATCAGGCTGCCCAAACACAAAGCCTTTATGAGGAGCTAATGAGCAGCAGCAACAGCGCAGTGGCAGCTAGGCCTAACCCAGAGTCTTCAGTAATAGACCTAACAAAGGATGATTCTCTCACTTTCCATCATTTTAGCAGTGCAAAGAAACTGAAAAAGTATGTTAAATTGAGGAAATTTATAAAGCGCTGCCAAAGACTAAATAAGTCAAAACACAGTGTGCAGCAGAATGTAAAACTGATAAAAGAACGCAGTGTCTTAGTGAATAAATTGAATGCTTGTAGACTTAAACTAGAGTGTAGTGTTAAATCATATGACAATGACACCAATAGGCTGCATACTGACATTAACAAACTAGAAGAGTCTCTCCGGACTATAAGTGCTAAATATGAACACAGCCAACTGGAGATCAGTGAGCATGTGAAGGCTGCGTCGCAGCTGCTGGACATGTGCCGGGAAAATGAGGAACGCTTCGACTCACTAGTGAACAAACATATGTGTACTTGTGCCACTGGGAGTCTCCTCGCTGCCCCGGTGCCTCAGCGTGAACTCTGCGAGGATCCCCGGCTCGAGTCTTGTGTGGTGCCCCGGCCTAAGTCTGGCAGGAGTTCCCAGCCCAGGACCTGCGAGGCTCCCGTGAGCTCTGCGCCCGCGCCGGCGGCACCCGCATGCCCTGCGCCTGCGGCACCCGCACGCGCTGCGCCCGCTCGCTCCGCGGCTGCGGCCGCAAACGCCGGCCCTGCGGCTGCCCTCGACGGCCCTGCGCCCGCCCGCACCGCGGCTGCAGCCGCCACCGCCGGTCCTGCGCCCGCCCGGCCCGCGGCTGCGGCCCCCCCCGGCGGCCCCGCGCTCGCCCGCCCCGCACTCGTGGTGGCTCCGGCCGGCGCTGCTCCCGAGGCGGCTCCGCGCCGCGTGGACACGACGCCGCGGCCGCGCACCGGCGCACTCGCCGAGCCCCCCGCGCCCGTGGTGTTGCCCCGCGCTCCGTCGACAGTCATTTATTCTGATGACGTAGGCGTGGGCCTCGGGTCCTTACTGAGCCAATGTCTGCGGCAGAAGGTCCGAAATAATTGTTTGCGTGGTGCTTCCATTGATCGCTTCGTGGATCGGTTGTCGAAGGACAGTTTTGATGGAGGTACCACTCTAATTGTAATATTAGGTAATAGTCTAGGACTTAAGAATTCTAAATTGATATCGCTGCTCCGTGTCCTGACAGACATTGAAGAGCGTGGAATTCATAAAATTATTCTCTGTGCACTTCCCTACTCGAAGACTGTGTCCGATGAACATAACGTCAAAGTGTCACGTTTGAATTCCATGCTGTACAATGTGACATGTTACAATAATAAGTATCATTTCTTTGATACTAACAAGTTTTGTAAAACTTTCAGACTGTATAAGTATAGAATGTATTTATCTAAAAAATGTAAACGAGCAACAGCAGCGCTTCTCGCATGCAATGTTGAACCTGGGCACATTGACTCGACAGGCAGTAGCAGCGCCGCCCCGGCCGCCGCCGCCGCCGCCGCCGGCGGCGCGCGCGCGCCCTCTCCCGCGGGCCGCCCGGAACATTTAAACTGACGCGGGCGACAACGGAGAAGCACCGAGAAGTGAGTTTTGTCCACCAAAACTTGCAGGGCTTTTCCAGCAAAGAATTAGAGGTGGGTCTTTTCTTGGACTCTCAGGGTATTGATATTTTCTGTGCAACGGAGCACTGGCTCAAGGAACATGAACTGGCCTTACTTAATTTTTTTAACTTTAGTGTAGTTAGTTCGTTCAGTAGAAAGAAGGCCATTCGCGGGGGCTCACTGATTATAGTAAAAAACAAACATAAATGTAAGGAAATGAAAGACATAGTGAAACTTTCTATTGAGCGAACTATTGAAATATCTTGTGTAGAAATTGAAAGTCACATTATAATTTGCTTATACAGGCCACCGTCATCTGACTTTAGCCGGGTTATTCCCACCTGTTACCACCAATTTGTTACCAGTGGTAACAGATGGGAATTTTTTTCCCATCTTTCACCACTGGTAACAGATGGGAATTTAAATTCCCATCTGTTACCACTAAAATAAATGGTGGTAACAAATGGGAATTTTATTCCCAGTAGTTACCACCAATTTTTTTAGCTTATTTAATGCTATTGATGAAGTCTGGAGATATATGTACATACATACTTACACCTGTATCCCATTTGGGCAGGCAGAGACGACAGACTACGATTCCTACACAACTCGTCGTTTTTGCCTTTAAAAAATGTTTAATTCATAACTATGGGTTTATTCACATTTTTTACTTTATAACTTTAAAAGAATATTTCATTCGAAAACATTTGAGCTCACTAATAGCTCTGTAAAATTAATCGTTTTTGAGATAGGTATGAGGCTTCAAAGCCAGATATTTGAGCTAACAAAACTCATCTAAATGAAACGTGATTCTGTCACAAATATTGGCATTGGCAGCGGCCGTAGCCTACATACAATTCTTAACGAATGTTGGAAATAACATCCTTTAGCTGTCGCTGGTGCCACGAAAAAAAAGTGATAGTACCTATAATATAAGTTAACCTGCGCAGCAGGTGGCTTGTATGGAAGTTTCTTTGGAGTGGGCTTCTGCGCAGCTTTAGAATGGTGAAATCAGCAGCCGAGAAAAAAATATCATCCACTCTAGGTACTTCTTATGATACTGAGGAAATATCCGTCATTTTCACCTGATCATTTCTTGCGAAATATCAATTCAGTCATTCCTAATTCTTTAACACTTTCACTGTCAAGAACGCCCCTAGCGAGTTCTCAGTAACTTTGCTCACATGTCACCCGACTCCCGAGGGGAGTTCGTACTATACAATTATAGATGGCCAAAGGCAATGTCATCCGACTCCTCTAGCGAGTTCTTACGAAACGGCCGATTTTTCAGGGTTGTCACTATATCTCGTTTTTTGAGGATTAGTTATTAATCTTCTATTCTGTTTATATCAGTAACATATAAAAATGCATTAATAAGGTTTATAGGAACGTCGTTACTTTAAAACTTTGATAAACCACAGGCCGGCTAGCGCGAAGATCGCGCATTTCGATTTTTATATATATTTATTTTGTCTTTAAAAAACAATAGGGGTCTTCAAACATCATTTTGTGATAGAAGTAACATTTTCGTAAATAATTACTCCGAAAGTTAAAAAATGAGCGTCCCCCCCCCCCCCCTTTAACTTTTGAACCGCTGATCAAAAAATTATGAAAAAAATCACAATAGTGAGGCTTAAAAAACACTTTCAATGAAAACTATATTGAACAAATTTGGTTCAGCCGTTTTTGAGATATAGCTGAAAAACTTCTCGTCAAGAACGACGTAAGTGCCCGTGAAAAAGACGTAAGTGCTCACGCTCTTTGCTATTTAATTAAACGTAGAGCACTTTTTTGAATGAATAGTTACGGAACCCTACACTGAGCATGGCCCGACATG
This sequence comes from Eudemis profundana, assembly GCA_947034925.1. Taxonomy (NCBI): domain Eukaryota; kingdom Metazoa; phylum Arthropoda; class Insecta; order Lepidoptera; family Tortricidae; genus Eudemis; species Eudemis profundana. The sequence goes on along the minus strand of OX344805.1, from coordinate 16,741,233 downwards.
CTCTTGGCCGGTTTTAAAAAGCTAAGGACTTTGCAAATACATTACACCTATTAAAAAATGAAAAAGGTGATTTCACCATTTTTCATAATTAATCCTCTTAGAGGGTGTAATTGGAGTTAAGATATAGCATACTTTTTAAATTTGCATAATATATATTATTATAGACTACTCACTACAAACCAGAAATGGTCTCCTTCTGAAATCTACATATACTTTTTATCCTTCTGCGCGGACGAAGTCGTGAGCATAAGCCAGTAAAATATATTATTGTTACCACTAAAGATTTTTTTCCCACTAGTTACCACCAATTGTTTTAGTGGTAACAGATGGGAAAAAAATTCCCACTTGTTACCACTAAACCGCTTAGTGGTAACTAGTGGGAATTTTTTTCCCATCTGTTACCACTGGTAACAACTTGGTGGTAAAAGGTGGGAATAACCCCTTTAGCCAGTTTGAGGCCGTAATGGAAGATGCTTTGAAGCAAGTCTTTGTTAGTAGTAAATTAATAATAGTATGTGGGGATTTTAATGTCAACATGCTAGACCTTGCACACCCTCATACGGTTAGGATATTAAGCCTATTTAAATCGTTTGGCTTGTATCCTTTATACAATGAACCCACTAGGGTTACGGCCAGCACGGCGACATGTCTAGATAACATATTTTGTAATTGTGAAGCTACTAATAAAACGATTCTTAATTGCTTTAACTCTGATCACCGCGGACAGAAAGCCTTTTTCAAAGTAAATGTTCATACCGAACAGCAAATTATTACATATAGGCCCATCACGGAGAGTCGCATGGAACGATTTAAAGATAACATACTTTGTCGAGTTCCTGCGCTCCCGACTAACAGTAGTGATCCTAACGTACTCTTTAAAGAGTTATCAGAGGTGATTCATGACGTGCACAAAGACATATTCAAATGTAAAACTTTCAAGCGAGGCACAAAAATAAGGTTTAGTGACTGGGCCACATCAGGTATACATAAGAGTAGGAACAGATTGTATGAATTGTACGAAATGAAGAGCTACATACAAGATGACAATTTCACAGAATATGTTAGAAATTATTCGAAGATGTTTAAGAAAGTTTGTGCCGCCGCCAAGTCTTTATACTTAGGAAATAAAGTTAAGTCAGCGGAAAATAAAGTAAAGGCAGTCTGGAACATAATAAACACAGAGACTGGCAAAACAAAACCCCGTGAAGGCCATTACCGACTTAAAGTCGAGGAACAAATCCTGACCGCAGACTTGGACGTAGCTGGCGCCTTTCAAAACTTCTTCACAAACATTGCTGTGAATACTACGGTAAACCTGAATTCTTCTGTAGCGAAGGCTAGCTCTTTTCTAGATCCTATTAGTACCAGATATGATAGGGAATTTCACTTCCAACATACAGATCCCTATGAAATAATAAAAACGTTTAAATCCCTGAAGCTGAAAAACACCGAGGACCTTTGGGGTATTTCTGTCAGAGTCATGCAATCTGTCATCGATATTGTGGCGCCATCTCTAGCCATTGTGTTTAATGCTTGTGTAGATAAGTGTATTTTCCCCGATCTGATGAAATATAGTAAAGTCATTCCTTTGTTCAAATCGGGCAGCAGGGATGATCTTGGGAATTTTAGACCGATTTCTATATTACCAGTTCTTAGTAAAGTCTTTGAAAAAGTCATACTAAACCAATTGCTTCGTCATTTTAACAAGTATGAACTACTGCACGACCAGCAATTTGGTTTTACAAAAGGCCGCTCGACGACGGACGCCGCGACGGTGCTTATTAAACACATCTATGATGCGTGGGAAGTGTCACAAGATGCGATAGGAATCTTTTGCGATCTTTCCAAGGCGTTCGACTGTGTGGAACATGAGACACTGGTTCACAAACTAAAGCATTACGGCCTGTCGACCGAGGCCTTAAACCTTGTCATGTCTTACCTTAGCCAAAGAATTCAGAAAGTGGTTGTTAACCGAATTGAGTCTAGTGGTTCGACTGTAAAGCTCGGAGTACCGCAGGGCTCGATTTTAGGTCCGTTTCTCTTTCTTGTGTATATAAATGACCTTCCTTACCACATAGAACAAAATTGTAAAATAGTTTTATTTGCTGATGACACCTCATTGATTTTCAAAGTTGATAGACAACTAGATGACTATAGTCACATCAATGAGACCTTAAAATTAGTGCTACAGTGGTTCACAGCAAATAACCTGGTTCTGAATGCAAAGAAGACAAAGTGCGTGAAATTCTCTTTGCCAAATGTAAGAGAGGTTGACACATCTATATCTTTAAACGGTGAGAAACTTGATCTTGTTAACAATACACTCTTTCTTGGGCTTACCCTGGATCACAACTTGCAATGGGCGCCTCATATATCTACTTTGGCTAACCGGCTGAGCTCTGCCGCTTTTGCTATAAGACGAATAAGGCAATTCACTAACGTGGAAACCGCTCGCCTTGTTTATTTCAGTTACTTCCATAGTATTATGTCTTATGGCATACTGATCTGGGGTAAAGCAGCAGACATAGATACCATCTTTGTTCTACAAAAAAGAGCGATTCGATCCATATATAACTTAGGATCTAGAGATTCGCTAAAAGAACGTTTTAAGGAAATAGAAATCCTCACAGTGGCTTCACAGTACATATTAGACGTGATAATGTATACGCACAAGAATATCAGCTCCTTCAAAAAGCAGTCTGATGTCCACAGTTTAAATACGCGGAACAAACATAAGCTGTTTGTCCCAAAAATCCGTCTACAGAAAGTAAGAAAATCTTTCGTGGGCAACTGTGTTAGATTCTACAATAAGGTACCCCTAGATGCATGGGAACTGCCTTATAGTTCGTTTAAAAATTACATTAAATCTGCGCTTTTGAAGAGAGCTTATTATAAAGTCCAAGATTACTTGGATGACAAAGAACCATGGCCAAAGCATCAGTCGCAGCAGTCGTCGAAATAGGGCAGTGTCCCGGAGAGGTTTAGGTACATGATGCCTACAGATGGCGTCGCTGCTACGGGCTGTATCGTTCCATTGTTACATTTATTTTTATTTTTATTGTAATTTTATTTCATTATTTGCATTTTGACATACTGAATACATACCTGTTATGTATACTGTAGCTAGTTGTAATGACTGTTAGCTTAATAGTCTATTTCTCGACGTGAAACATACGTTTCCCATTTTTAATTTCGACGTTTGGAGTTCCTTTACACCTCCAAAACATAATGTTTTGACAACGGAGACTCCTTACATCTCCATAAATTTTAGTCTATGTTTGCCTATTTTCTATATTTTTTATCGTGTTTTGACGCCTAGAGACCCTTTACATCTCTAAAAATGTAGTTTTAAGTTTTGTAATGTAATGGATCCGGAGATTATATACGTCTCTCGGTAAAATGTAAAAAAAACTGTGCCCAGTTATTTGCTTGTTGCATTTTATAAATATTGTCATCTTATGTAATAATGTCACAATTGTTGTAATGTTGTTTTTAAAAGAGAAACTGGTGAGTTTCTTCAGGAGCTTCTTCTCACCAGAAGGTCATCTACCGAAGCGCCAAAAGAAAAGAATCAGACATGTAAAAGAGCCCTTGAGGCCTACTTACAGAAATAAATGAGTTTGAGTTTGAGTTTGAGTTTGATATCCAACTCTATCCCCCACACATTCGGATTAAAATCGCTACCGAATAGCTGACCATCGCATTTCGAACTCAGTTTTTCAGTCGTTCACCAATTCAGCAGTGATCGGAATGTGAACTTTATGTTGTTCTTCAGAAGGTTGCTTTTGCAATATACTGGTTGATAAAGTCAAGACCTTGTGGGAGTACGGTGCAAGTTGTATTTTGCTTTTGAACAGCGGCGAAAGGATCTCCGGTGAGCCCTTTACGGTGGTGCAAGCGGTAGTAGCTTTGCCATATGACTTCCTAGGGAAGAACGTCGTAACCGACGCAGATTTTTACAACAGTTACGTTCTTTCCTAGGGTAAGAATTTTACTTCGCTGCAAATCCGTTTCTGCTGTGAGGGGGATTTGTGGTCTTTACTGAGTAGAGCCACTTAAAGAGCCAGTTTAAGGTGATTAAATTCGCCTGATTCTCCATAAATCGAAAAGAGGGTTAAAAAATTATTTTAACGACATCAATTTTTGTTTATTTTATAGCTTGGTATATTTTTTTCTGAACGAAATAACATGAAAAGTGTCAAAAGACCAAACAAGTATGTGTTTTTTTAAGTAATTAAAATTTTTGTTGCGAGACGTTCTAATAAATGGCGCTTATAAACGGCGGATTGCACGTTTTCGACCTTTTGGTACTTCTCGTGTTGTTTCGCGCAGCCAAAATGTATCAGGCTATGAAAAGATACAATTTTATATCAAATGATGTTTGTTAAACTCGATCCCGAGTCGACCCCGGAGGTACAAAAACTCGACCGGCATGGCCGTCGGCATAGTGTATATGTCGCCGCAAACTAGCTTAATTAGCTATTTGGTTAAATGCCTAGCCTTTTCATTAAATCGACCTGCTGGCGGGTCATAATTTAGTGAAAATGCTAGGTAGATAACCTATGACATGAAATGGCTAAATAAACCGTGGGCCCGAATAACCCGACCAATTATAACCACGTATTCCTGATGGTATTTATTACAAGTAAATAACGTTATATCAACATAGGTCGAATTTTGTCATTTTATATTAATAATGTAGCCTTAACTATGGAACAAGATAAATCACTAAATTCAGCCCCTCCTCATGACACATGTTTATAAACATGTCCTTACTTGCGGAAAATATATCAAAAAGAAAAAAAAAGTTAAAATGGAAACAAAAGGTTAATTTTTTGGCCTCGTAGTTGCTTACCATCAAATACTGAAGTTTGTCGGGTTACTCGGGCCCATGGTGTATAGGAGCTTTAACCCTGTGGCACTCGCTCGCAAATATACTCGCAGAAGTCGCAGATATTTACGAGCTAAAATACTTTTCACGTCCCGTCTCACTGAGTACCCCGATTGAAATGACGAGTAACTATGTATGTATGTGTATGTAGTACTCGTGTACGTGTAATTAACCTATTTGAAAGTACCTGGGTATTAATCTATTTGAAAGTACCTGGAAACCCGAGCTGATAAAAGGCTGAGTTAAAATTATATGTGCAAACTATATCATCACTGGCTATTTTTAATATGCCCAATAGCGAATGCCGTCGGGTTATGTGTGTGAATTAGGTTAAGTTGGATTGTGTACTCACATTGTGTGCCCTCCTTGGCGCCGAACTCCATGAGCATCTTGACGAGCGGCCTGTTGTTGGCCAACACCGCCACATCCAGTGGAGACAGGCCATCGGGGTTCAGACTGCAAAACGATGTGACTATAAGTCAAGGGATCGGGGTTCACACTACGAAACAACGTGACTATAAGTCAAGGAATCGGGGTTCACATGGCAAAACAACGTGACTATAAGTCAAGGGATCGGGGTTCACACCGCCAACAACAAACAATATTAAATAAGAAAAATTATCGGGATTTATACTGCTAACAACAATATGTAAATAAGACAAAGGGCCTGGCCACATCACCACGGCGCGCCGCCGTGTATCTGCACGACGCGGCAACGTGTTTTTTTTGCCGTGCCGTGCCGTTTCACGTCGTGGTGATGTGGCCAGGCCCAAACCGTCGTTGGTTGATACTAAGCAATAAAACTGTTGAACTAATTTTTATTAATTTATTTAAAAATTGTAAAGAAAACAAGCGCCTTTTATTTAAGATACTGAAAGTTCTTTACCTAAGTAGTTATAGTTTCCCAAGTCAAATATAAAGTCTTATTTTATAAGCTATTCCATTATCCTTTTCCACTTAACCCCGTTTCCTTTTAGTCCTTCAGGCTTCCAAGTCAAAACTCGGAAGCCTGAAGGGCTACGTCAGGAATTCTGCCTTATTTTGCAATTACAACTCTTTTTAAAAACGTGTTTCGTGGAAAGTTATGAGTAATACAATTTTCGTTTTCAGAGTAGACAAAACTGCTACAAATTAATGTTATATCGGCCTGTCGAGCGCAACGCGAGTATTAATTGTATTTTTGAATCTTTCACGGAGGGCAACGGTGAAAAAGGGTTTATAATTCGTTTATCGAGCCGTGATTCTCCATAGCTGAAATGTTACACGTGAATCTGGTACTTTTCCGACCTTAGAGCAGCAGGGAAATGCGTCGGCATACCACATTTTTCTGGCGGAATCTGCGCAACGTAAACTTACTTATATACGCGAAAGTATATGAAACTAAACTACGCTCACGGACAATGAATTCGGGTCATTTTCTATCAACAATTACCAATCTGTCGGCAATAAGTAATATTATATTGCAGCATGCCAAATTGCAACTTACTAGTAATAACGAACGCTGAAATAAGCCGCGGAGAGACAGACAGACAGACGGACAGACAGTTGACTACGGAACCTTAAAAAGAGGTTGTGCGTGAAAGAGAATGAAATATATATATGCATATTGCTTCTTGAACTAAGTAATTGATAATTAAATCTCAAGTACCTGACACTGTAGTTTGTATCTTACCTGGTAATATTACCGGTAGCATTGGGAAAATACCCACTTACCCAGTAACATTGGGAATATTACTGGTAAGATTGGTAATTTACTAACTTAGAAAAGATTCGTAACTTTTATCATTAAAAAACACACCAATGTAAACCTCGTTAGTACTTAACACGAAAAAAACACCTACTTTCTAACATTTTTTTTCAATATTACCCAATCTTACCGCTCGTGGGTAAAATTAATGGGAATATTCCCGCCTTTAGTAAGTTACCGGTAACGACCCATCACTAAGCGGGGTTGAATGAAGCGGTTCAATTTTTCTTTATTGTGTGTGTGTGTGTGTGTGTGTGTGTGTGTGATCGAGTTAGTGGAAGTCAGAGAAGGGTCAATGTCAATAGATCCAGAGGACTCTTATAGGCTGGATTGACTCCTAACAAATACTTTCCTAAACACTATAGGGCCAGAAGAAATGGATAAGGACAACTGGCGCAGAATTGTTCGACGTGCTACGCTACGAGAAACGACTACGTTGTCAAGAGTGTTCGACAATGAAGCACAGAAAGTCAGCTAACTTCATCGTGAAATTAGTTTGCGGAGTACATTCATAATGATTGTGTTTAGCAAGAGGCGTCCTTGGCGTTTTCTACTAGTATTTGCTCTGCAACAAAGCACGCCATTATCTTGACATCTGTATAGCCAGTCTATTAATATAATGAATTACATACACGGTAAACCTGATTTTATGAACGGAGCAATTATTATCAATGCAATATACTATAGTTCGTTAAATGTAGTATTTTGCTTATCTAAGGATTGTCCTTTGTCCTTTACTTTGACTCCACTAATAATCAGAAAGTTGATGGAATAAATAAATAAGAAAGTTTATAATGGAAGCACTGAGTTTAATGTAAAGAAAGCTATTTTAACAAATATATTTTCAAAGTAAAAATATCATACGGATTTCCACTGTCTTAGTGGTAGGAAACACAAACCGGCAAAGGCGAATGTTTGGGGATGACTGGCGGTCCGCGCCGTAGCCATTCGGTTTGCCGGGAATGCATTACTAGCATTATATTATACTATACAATGTGTCCTACACTTATCAAACTTCGAAATGGTACGCTACGACCCATGTTAGAGTAAGGGATCTTACCGTTATGAAGTAAAACATAGAAACGACTATTCTATTGAAGCGAAAATTGAAAAAATGCCTCGATGGGCTGGAATAAAAAAATGTTTGATTACCTATTTATCAAAATATGGAGTTAAATTATGGGGCAAAGTTCTGTCGATACATGTCATCGATACTTAAGGCGCGGTAGGACCTGGCTCGCATTTCACATACAAACTAGGGTCGGGCGGAATGCAGATTATTGCAGATTATCTTCGATTTCTAACATAAAAGTATACGTTATCAACCCAAACATGAGAGGATGCCCTGCATGACTGTGAAATCATGATTGTCAGGTATTAATTTTGTCAGAAAAGGTAACTGGTGATGAACAAAATGAAAAAAAATGAAAAAAATACTTTATTTTATAGTGTTTTCGCGCTACTTTTCTATCGAGCGAAGTGTTCGCTATCGTGTTCTAAGTGAGAGGAAGCCCTAGATACAGTTCTGAATATTATTATATATGTTTTACAGTGACCTAAGAGTCAAATAAGTGCTCTAAAAATGATTTGGAAACTAGGCTTCCGTGCCCGATTCTGGTCTCACCTCGCCTTAACTATGACTACTATTTTTTTCCTATTCTTAGTAATATTTTTATCTGATCAACTAGTTACTGAGCGTTTTCCAAAAAAAATACCGGGGTAGCTACTTTCTCAAAATATGGACTTGTGAGGTTTTTTTGGCTCAAAATCGTTAGTACTTTCGAACCTTATACGTAAAAAAGTGTCCCAATTTTATTTTCCATTACGTCACCATTTTGCATAGTGTTTGTATGAACGTGACGTAGTGGAAAGACAAAAATCCCATACAAATTTTGGGACACTTTTTTTACGTATATAAGGTTCGAAAAGTCCATATTTTGAGAAAGTAGCTACCCCGGTATTTTTTTTGGAAAACGCTCTACTACATTCTGATGTTCACTATAGGTACATAAGTGTCATACAATGGTGTAAGTTTTAGTATATTACGCAACAAGGGCGGTTAAATAAGGACTGTCAAACATCGCAGGTGTTTGTAGCCCGAACAGTAAGTAAGGGCACAGACCTCTGATTCTAGGGGGCAAAATTTAATGACAGCTAGGGATCGCTTATATCTAGTGATGCAACGAATACTACTTTTTCGAATACGAATATCTCGCCATGGTAATAAAAAACTAATTTATTTGATGAATCTCTATTCTTCTAGTAATTAAAATTTACAATAGGCAAATATTTATTCAAAAAACATAAAATTTGTAGATTTTCTGGTTTAAGGCGATTTCTTTTCTCAGTTTGGATGTTCCCACTGGGAACTTCCCAGCCGTCGAAAAAAGTCTTTCCGAGGCGACTGTACATGGTTTCAATGAAAAATAGTTTTGGGCGAGTTTTTTCAGACTTGGAAAATGGACATCTTCTCGCCAAAAGGCCATTGGATCAGCAGTCTGCGATAAATTTGGGAGCTTTAGAGAAGCATCTATCCTTCCTGCAACTTCCTGAACGCGCCTCGGTTAGGGAAACTTTCGCTACTAAAGCTACTATTCGGCGAATACGAATAATCGTAAGTATTCGTATTCTTTGCATCACTACTTATATCGATAAAACTCAATTATTTATGCCTCTCTCATATACAAGGTGCCCATGAGCATTGCGAGAGATTTTAACTACGAATAGGCTACTTGATGACAGTTCAAATCAGCTTCTTTTTATGAAGTGTCAAAACGCTCCGAAAGTATGCAGTTTAGTATGAAATACTATCTTGTGACGTGCTTGTGACGTCATGCTCAACATGGTGCCTTATTTTTAGTTTTCGTCATTGTAAAATCGTTGATGGCACGAAAATAAGTTTGAATGATTTTATCCGGGCTGTTTTGGAAGCGTAATTTGCTGGTTAGAGTTAATGAATTTATTTTGATTGTTGTCAAATACCCTATTCCTGAGGCTATAAGGAGTAATAAATGTTATATGCACTTCAGCTCGTTTGTGATGCGCGTGCCGCGGCCGCTGCAAGAGACCATCGCATGTGCTGACTTCTGGTCGAAGGGTGTCGTGTTTCGACGGTTCCGGGGCAACCTGCCGAATCCTACACCGGAGACGACGATGCAACGGGGCCACGCCGTTTCGTCGCCAAAATAGATATATTATTCTTACGTTTCATGACGCATTGGTTTTTTACTGTAATGTCATGTTAACATGTATTAATAAATAATAAATAAATAAATATGAACCTAGGTCGCATTATGATTTTTAATTTTTTTATGTTTTCATACATAATAATTGCTTAATAATTCTAATCTAGTGGAAACGTGCCTTTACGACGAGCTGGCAACGTCGGTTATTGCTATCTGACTTTGACAGTCAAATTAGATGGTTAAGTCTCGCAACGTCGTGTTTCATACTCGAGATTTCATTACAACATTTTTACACAAAAATGGAAATATCTCTAAAACCGAGCCGAATTTAGCAAACGTTAATTAACATTTTTAACTTAAAATATGGTCTGGAATATCCTGTTAAAATCCCTCGCAATGCTCATGGACACCTTGTATAAGCAATCGCCCCCAGCATTGTTTGTGTGTATTTTTTGTATATACAGTAAGGGAAAGAGATTCACGTACCGCCGTAGAACCCTGTTGCAATGACAGATGGCCGTCTCTCAAGCTCGAGTGATATGTGACCTTACTGTGGCAGGGTTCTACGGTGGTACGTGAATCTCTTTCCCTAACTCCGACCGCGGTCTGGTCATAAATATGCGATCTGGAGATTTCTTAGTACCGGCCGTAGTGTATACAGAATTTTACGTCTTTCCCTGGTCAGGAAATGGAATTTTCGTCCTGGAAAATGCCACTTACGACCGGGGGTACCTACGTAAAAGATATTATGGCGTATAATTACGCCCTTTGGCCTCCAAGCATTGATAATACCCGAGGAAAGCCATGCTCGGCGTAATTGGTCCTTTAAATTAATTAGTAAATAAGTACGCCTCCTTCAGCGTACTGGCCTAATGGAGAGGATAATTTTAATTAGAAAAGGAGAGTAAGATTTGAGTGAGTTAGGATTAAAAACGAACTCTTGTTCGTTTTTAACTCTTGTTTTAGACTCTTGTCTATGGTTTGAGTAGTAAAAGGCAGTGGCCAATCATATTAAATTTCCATAAGACTTACTTAATAAAGACGTTGTTTCAAAGTAAATTAACAGTTTATAACAAAGCAAAATATTAAAAATACGCGGACATAACTAAGTTTACATCTTTTATAAACTTCGACCGCTCAGAAGTACAAAGCTAAAATCTGACGACTCGAAATAGGATTCAGATAGATATACAAACTGTCCCCAGAAAAATGTAGTAATAATGATTTCATGCTCCAGAAAAAGGATTATCATACTACACAATTATTGTATACAGGGTGTCATGGGAATCAACAGGGAAGGCGCGAGCGTAATATACGCTCGTTCTCATTGGCCGCTACCTTCCTACTTGTTGCGTCGTGCACGCACAGAGAGAAAGAACATGGGTAGGCTCAAGCTTTCAGTAGATAGGTTACCTATTGATGATGACATCAGCTTTTACCTGTTGACGTCGACATCGGTGGACTCGAGGATGTTCCTGGCCTTGTCCAAATACCCATGCTCCACAGCGGCGAACAGCGCTGGAACAAACATAAACTGAGGTCAAAAACATGACATTGACTTGACATTGACTTACTCTTCTTAGTTTTTTGGGCTCTTTTATATGTAGAGCCCTTCAAAACTGCCTTACTAACTGGGTATAAAAGATTATATAAAATAAAAACTTAACCTAGGTGAGATGGAGATATCTATGAGGTGGGCTATTTTTAGAAGTATGAATTTAGTTTGATTTATAGTGAAAGAGGGTTTCAATCTACTTTCGCTATAAATCAAAATAGGCTAGTGAGTCAAAAACATGATCTCTTACTGGCACTTAATATAGTTTTTACCATACCCTGTCTCACTTCAAAAAAATATCCCTTACTGAAACATGACCAGAGCTCGGAATAGGCTGTGCCTATTTACCTAAACTTCGCGGGAGGACGTAACTAAGAGTGGTTACAACCACCAAAAATAATTATTTATTTTTATTGAACGCGGGATTTTCTGGGATTAATAAGAATACATACTGTACATAAATTCACACTCGGGATTAAATTATTAATGAAATACAAGACATATTGAGAACTCAAAAATCGACTTCATTCAAAATTTCTGCATTAGACAATTGTATTTCATTAATAATCAAACCCTGACTGAGCGTGAATTTATATGGATAATGTATTATTATTAAACCAGGGAAATCCCGGGTTCAATAAAAATAATTAATTATTTTTACCCGACCGCGGCGAAGCCCAAAGGAGGGTAATGTGTTTGACCTGTATGTATGTATGTCCGTTCCTATGCCCGCTCGTAACTACTCAACGGCACAACCGATTTTGATAAATGATGCATCATTGGATTCGTCTTGATGGCACGAGTGTCACTGGGTATGAAGTTCGTTAAAATAAATAAAATGGCGGATTTTATGCACTTTTAAAGTGCACCGCGGTCGGATTTTTTTTAGTAAAAATATTTAGTTATTGGTGGTTGTAACCACTCTTAGTTACGTCGTTCCGCGAAGTTTAGGTAAATAGGCACAGCCTATTCCGAGCTCTGAACATGACCCAGACCCGGTATGAATATGAACAATATTTTCGCGATGTTTCTTTTCTATACATGTCTGACGTTTCATACAGGTTAACCTTTCAAAGTCAAAGTGCCTTGTGTTCTTCAATTTAGTCTTAGTCCTATACACTTATGATTGCCTACTATCAAATATTAATAATACCTGCCTGATGCAGCTATAATATTCCGCATGTCCTTACCACAAACTTATATAAAAAAAACCACCACCAAAAAACAAAAAAAAAACAGAAAATACCGTGTAAATGAATGTTAACTTGGGCGAGTTTGTCTTGATGCGCCCGCGCGTCGCGCTGCCTGCGCGCCTTGTCGAGGGGCGCGGGGAGCGGCGCGCACGCGCTCAGCGACGGCAGCTCCCCCCCGCACCCCTCCAGGAGAGCCCCGTACTGCAGCTCTACGAAGACAGGGGTAGGTTAAACAAAACAAAAAAAAGAAATCGTAAAAAATAATGAAAATGTAAAACAAAAGATAAAAACAACACGTTTTGTGAGCTTAAAGGTTCGTACTCACATCATTCATCCAAGGTTTGTTGGTAAACAACCGAAAGGTCGATTTAAATAAAATACTAAATCTTTTAGTAGAGCAATTTTGGAATTAAATCCATGCATTTGTACAATATATTATTTATAGAGTTATCGTGTTAAAACTTCTTGTAATATTTTTTTTGCTCTGGATCTAGTGTATAATCATCGAACTTGGGTTATAATGAACAGGATATTTGATAAATAACAAAAATACTTATTCTGGTGACAGAGGTCACTTAAGTTTATCAAATAAAACAAATTTAGGCCCCGGTAGCGGTAGCAGTAAGGGTATAAATTTTACGAGAAATTCAAAAACTATGGTGACACATTTGCAAGTAAGCTTTATTTGATAGGCTTAGGTCGGCTTTATTTATCACCAGTTCAAGAATTATCCATTATTTATGTAACACCATGTGTACCTTAACCTATGTCATTATAATGTCCAGTTGAAAGATTGGTTGACAACTTGATTATATACTACACAAAACGTGTTCAAAACACCCCATAAATAAAACTTGACAGTAAAGAAATCATAATATATACCTTCTCGCTCAATTGTCATGGCTGTAAAGTTTATGCGTTGAGGAGAGATACATGTGTAATAAGTGTTCTCATAGATGGCGTTTAGGTTAAAAACCTATTAAACTAGAATGATACGAAAGTCAAAGTAGATGGTAAAATTGAGGGCGCTTGCTGCGCGCGTGCTCCGGTGGGCAAGTGGTTAGGGCGCTGGGCCGGAAATCCAGAGGCACCGGGTCCGATTCCCGGTCTGGACCACAGGTGAGTACCATTTAATTTTTCTATGTACTTTGATTTCTTGTATCTATAGGTATATGTACTGGAACAGTGAGTGTCAAGGACTCGGACGTCTACCTTATAGCTTATAACCTTCTTGAACAAATAACTGATTGTAAGTCTTAATAAATATAGAGGACACAGCATGTAAGAGCCGATTAATCGGCCGCCTACAAATCGAAGACTCTAAAACCCTGTAGAGTAAACTCATAACTTCGCCCGCCAATCTCGTGCTTAATATAATTTGATCCGTGAACTGTAATAACAATTCGCAGTCGGACGTCATTCTGCTGAAGCCCGTCAAAGTCGAAGCGAAAGGCATATTTTGATCAAGCCCTTGCTATTGGAATGACAAGCAAAGAAATGAAAGAGATGCACTTATACAGAATTATACGCGTGGAAGTGAGAAACACTGTTACATTTGGTGTCCATTGCCCGCGTATGCGTTTTTGAAGCCTGCCACCGGCTTCTGATTGGTCATTTTGGCCAAACTAGCGGCAAATATAAACGGCGAATCTAGATAAAATAATGCTGAATTCCGCCATCAAAGTATGACATTTAATTTAATCGGGTATACGCGAGCTTTAAGTCTATCTTATACCCAGTCTACGATTTTGACCCCCGATTACGAACTGTTATTTATACCAGACGTTGTAAATGTGGTAGGTACTCGTAGGAGTCGTAGGTAACATTTTTAGTGCAGGCACAAAACAAGCAGGCAATATGTGAGAAATTATAATCAAAATGACTAACAATATTAAGTGCTTTTAAATAGGTATTGTTCACTTCCATGGTACTCTACCATAATGCATTGAACATGCTACTAAATTAACTAGTTCACAGATCAAATTATATAGGGACGTGGTTGACGGCTAAGTTTTGAATTACCTTGCTGCCCACACGACGAGTCAATGTCGCGGATTGTATGGTAATGCGTACACTCGCCGGCTGCGATGTCACAGGTATAAAGTACGTTAAAGCTTTAGACTCGTACTAAATCTAATTTAATCATCATCATTTCTGCCATAGGACGTCCACTGCTGGACACAGGCCTTCTCGATAGATTTCCACATGTGCCGGATAGAAGCGACCCGCATCCAGTGAGTCCCCGCAATCCTAACCAGGTCATCCGACCACCTTGCAGGTCCGTCCCACGCTGCGCTTGCCAGTACGTGGTCTCCACTTGAGTACCTTTCTGCCCCAACGACCATCGGTTCTTCGAGCTATGTGCAAACCCACTGCCACTTCAGTTTGCTTAAATCTAAATAATACCGATCCTTTTTTTACGGTCATTAGGTTAAATTCGAAAAATACAAGTGCTTTACGATTACGAATGGTTTGACTTAACATACCTAATAATGAGCAGGCATCAAAAAAATATTAAATACTTCATAAATGAGGAGCATACAGTACTATGGAAACCATAGAATAATTAGACCTTTTGATAATACACTCCACAAATTCGATTTTATACTGCTAATTTTTTTCTCCAAAATTTTACTTTTTTACTAACTTAGCTCTAACTAGCATAACAACGTTAAATCGGTTGGTTCTCAAGTAGATTTTCCCCTACATACAGCAAATGCTCTTATATGACATACAAATAATTTCTTATTTGTATGTCATATACGAGCACTTGCTGTGCGTGAAACTTTTGGACTGAACTGTACGTACAAACACCCTGTCCTCAGCGCCGAGCGAGGTTGCCTCCAATGGCCTTATTTGGCACACTGGATACATCGCGATTAGCCGATCAACCGACAAAAGAGCGACATTGAGGCTTAGCCAATTCCGAGCCGGAAGGATGGAAGGCCGATTTTAGCAACAAGGAAAAGAACGATTTCTGGGATATACCATGGTTTTACTGCCTATTCGTGGTTTCAGCCTACAGGTGATATTATAATATTCTAAATGTAAGTAAGGAGTGAAATCGTAAATATTGCGGTACCTAAGTATACAGTAAGGTGACTTACATGCAAATTCATGGTAAGTGAATGAATTTATTTAATTTTCCTTATTTATAATGAAATAGCAGCTAGACGCTGGTGTCATTTGAGGAATCATTATATTAATAAATACTTAATTTAGGTTATAAATTACAAAACAACAATATAATAATATGACTAGAACATCCCCAATCCAAAATTGGGGTAAACATGGGTATTTGGATGAATCAAATGCGGTCATTTCTCTTTGGAACCTTGGAAGAGATCGTTTATTAGCGATTGTTGATGATCGCTGTTTTAGATTTAAGTAAGTTTCTTATGATATTCTGATGTGGTGTGCAATAAAGCATAATAATATTGAAAATTTGATTTATTTACTGAATATATTTCGGACAGGAAACCCGTGCGTTTATCAAAATCGAAACAAATACTAAGCAAGTGTGTTACTAAGAATCCTAATGAATTCCCGTTGTTTGCTGCCAGGCTTCACGTTTAGAGGTTAGTTTTCAGAAGCATGGCTGCACTATAATTCCTTGAAACTTGAGTTGAGCTGGAACCGCGCACCGCAGGAGCGGGCTTTTATATTTAAGTGGGCCGACTTAGGATGCATATGCCAACATTGAGTTCTGCTTGAGTTTCGGCTACGAATTAAATTCTTGTTAGTGCTATGCACGAGGCACTTTTATTCGTATCATGAAAACTCGACGACTAAAATACTGATTTATAAATAAAGAGCCTGGTGTCGAATCATTTTTCACCAACATCACAAAAACGAGGAAGTTTTCCAATAGACATATTTTTTATTGATACATCGAGTTTTGAAGATACATAAGGAATTGAGGGTACTCGTTGAAGTCCTTTTTTAAAATTTTTATAAGCTGTCACGGAGCTGCTTTATGTAAAAGGCGCTCTGCGTCATCTTAACGGAAAAAAATCTCTTTTAAGTAAACTAGTCTCTAATTATCGGATTTCTATTATATACTTATCATGAAAAATATAAGACCGGCGAATTATAGTGCCACGTATGTTATTATGGTAATAAAAGTTAATGAGCGATTTAATGCCGAAGATGGCACGCTTTAACCCGTGGTTGGTTGAGCGTGGAGCACGACAGTGCCGTGTTAACTAGCTAATGACAGTTATACTACGTTACCGTCGGATAGTGCAATACCGCCTAAGTACGTACAGTACAAGGTTTCAGTTTCAAGCAAATTCATTTGAAATTGGAACCTTATCTACATGCTACTCGTACAGTCAAGGAATTTAATTTCCAACCCACCTAAGGTCCAATATCGTATAGCATACTGTCATCATAAGAGCTAGCTAGACTACGACGTTACTTTGACATATCACACGCATTGTTTTGTGTCAGTAACTAGCCCTTCTTTCCCACCGTCCACCTCCCGAGACCACCTGGGTGAACCGTTGAAAATATTTTTTACTACCGTTCACCTTTGACCACCTTGGGTGTACGATGGGAAAAAATTTATTTCCACCGTACACCTTATTATCAATACCTATTATCAGAACTCTTCAGATTTCAAGTTTGTCTATACACATAATTTCAATATGGCATTGACAACTACTATTCCGGTGGTTCTTATTTAAATGTATATACATAAACATGGAAAAGGGTTGATTTTTACCCGACTGCGGTGAAGCCCAAAGGAGGGTTATGTGTTTGACCTGTATGTATTTATGCATGTATGTATGTATGTCCGTTCCTATGTCCGCTCGTAACTACTCAACGGCACAACCGATTTTGATAAATGATACAACATTAGATTCGTCTTGATGGCGCGAGTGTCACTGGGAAGTTCGTTAAAATAAACAAAATGGCGGTTTTATGCACTTTTAAAGTGTACACCATACAAATTTGTATGCCATACATTTAGTTAGGCATACAAATGTCGCGGACGAAAATCCACCCAAAAATTAATTAAATAAATTTCAGAGGTGGACGGTCACCAATATAAAGAATACGATATATTCGGGGGTGAACGGTAGTAAAAAAAAATTTTCAACGGTTCACCTAAGTGGTCTCGGGAGGTGGACGGTGGGAAAGAAGGGGTAACTAGGTAACAGATTAACAACGTTGACATGGTGAACTGAAATTTGGAACGTCAAGGCACTATCAAAAAAGGTCGACAACCGCGGAATCGAAATTCGAAGAAAGTCCATCTTTCTCGCTCTTGCAATATTCGAATGAAAGGAACGCAGACAACGAAATTTAGATTATCGACGTTTGTGGTAGACTTTCCGGAGTCTGGATTCGGAATTATTTTAAAATGTTCTCGATTGACACTGACACCAACTGACACGTATTCGTAATTAGATGAGCAAATGACTTCGCAAAGAGGTTATCTTTAATATGCAGTGACAAATAATACGTATTGACATTTAAATACTATTACTGAAATAGAAATTTCGACCTTAATGCATTGTGAATGCTTAACAACATTTCAATGAAAAGGGTAGGAAATTAAATTCCTTGACTGTATTTATGCGGTTCTGCACTATCCCCAACGTTATGCCTAATTTAATTGCTGCCTCCATGCTGCCGATGACTTCGAAGGCAACGTAGTTATCGAAGTGGTCGGTTGAATATCGATTACATGTTGTTATGGCTGGCTTATATTAAGGTGTGATGTATTTATAGAAATAAATACGAGAAAGAAAATTCGAACGTAGTTTTAATTTGAAAGAATTCCACAGACAACCGAAATGTAGACGAAAGTTTGTCTATGTAACTAGTGCTGTCCTTAAGCAATAGTGTTGTCATTAAACGTTAACAGGAGGTACAATTTATAAATACAACACTCTCACCAAATTTGAACCTGTTAAACAGTTTATTATGACAAACTCTCACCTAAATGCACCGATTATCATTCACACTTAAATGATAAGTTAAACAGACAAGTTTTAAACAGAAACTAAATTAGTAAATTTAAGTATTATTAGATAACAGTTCTATCTATTTCAATTTTTCAATACCAATTTTAGTTCTAAGATACTGAAACTTGTCTCTAGGTAGAGCTTTAGTAAACAAATCAGCATATTGCTCATTAGTGCATACATAGTTTAAGTCTATTTGTTTCTCTACATATTTGTCTTTGATGAAATTATATTTTACATCTATATGTTTGCATCGCTTGTGATAATCAATATTTTTAATTAAACAAATAGCACTTTGGTTATCTATGTTTAGGCATATAGAGTCCTGATTAAATTCACCAATGTCCAATAACATTCGTTTTAACCACATAGCTTCTTTTGTCGCAGAGCATGCAGCCATAAATTCGGCCTCTGTAGTGGATAAAGCAACACTTTGCTGGCGCTGAGTTGCCCATGTTATGGCAGCTCCATTTTTCATAAACACATACCCAGTCAAAGACCTACGTGTGCTTATGTCTTTAGCATAATCTGCATCACTATATGCTTCAAGTATATTTTGCTGTGACGAAGTATAACACAAACCATAGTGTTTGGTTTCTTTTAAATATTTCATTATTTTCTTGACAACATTCCAGTGCGTGTGATCATAACAATTGAGATATCTACTCACCAGACTGACTCCATACATAATGTCAGGCCTGCTCACCACTGCCAGATGCATGAGGGATCCGACCGCCTCTCTGTACGGAATTTTCTTATCTGGAGTCTCAGTGCTCTTCTCCAATGTAATATGAGGGTCAACTGGAATGTTATTACATTTAGCGTCTTGCATATTAAACTTAAATAACAATCTTTCAACATACTTAGACTGGTGAATGAAAATACGTCCTTCAGACTTCTCAATTTGCAATCCTACAAAGTTCTTTGGATCGCACTGTTTCATTTCAAAATTTTTCTTCAACTCACACATGACTCTGTCTAGTGAATCCTTTGATTTTGACATTAGGAGCCCATCATCAACATACAATAGCAAGTACACTTTATTATTGTTTACATTTGCAACATAAACACATCTATCTGCATGGCTGTTAACAAATCCAAATTTCTTTAGTAAAGAATCAAATTTTTGATTCCAGCACCTCGGTGCTTGTTTCAGACCATAAAGTGAACGATTAAGTTTACATACCATGTTCGATGAAGCAGCCAAACCTTCTGGTGGAGTCATGTAAATATCCTCTTCGACGTCTCCATATAGAAATGCTGTTTTTACGTCAAATTGCATGATTTCTAGGTTATGCTGGGCGGCTTCTGAAAGTAAAACCCTGACAGAATCATATCTCACTGTGGGGGAGTAAACTTCAGTATAATCTATCCCGTGTTTTTGTCCATAACCTTTGGCACATAGTCTAGACTTATAGAGCGGACCAGATGGCTCATCTTTTATTCTAAAGACCCACTTGCAGCCAATTACCCGCATTCCCGGTAGTCTCTCAATCAGGTGCCAAGTCTCATTTTTCTCATGTGACTTTAACTCATCTTCTATGGACAGTTTCCACTTCGCCGCATTCACATTATCTGAAACTGCTTCACTGTATGTTTGTGGGACATCCTGCTGTTCTGTAACTGCATTCGCACACATATAAGTACTAGATTGCATTTTAATAATTTTGCCTTTCGATCTTGTAATTATATTTCGCGTTGATATTGGCAGCTTTACTGTTTGATCAGGTTCATATTCAGAGTCCTCAGTGTAATAAGAATCTTCACTTGTTTCTACTAAGGTTTCATTTTGTTCTATATTACTATCGTTAGTAGAGCCACTTTGAATGGGATCTTCATTTGTCTCTACCTTTTCTGAAGTGGTATCACTACTCGTAGAACTACCTTCAGTAGGTTCTGGGACTGAGTCTGACAGTGGTACCATGGCATACTCTCGTTTGACTGAGTTTTCAAGAAAGACCACATCTCTACTAATTAGCACTTTTCTTGCCTTTGGATCTAAGAGCCGGTATCCTTTGGTCTGTTCACTATAGCCAACAAATATCATTTTACTTGCCTTAGGATCCCATTTCTTTGCTTTTTCTTTTGGAACATGTACCATTGCTGCACAACCGAAGATTTTCATATGGGTGATATCTGGCTTTTTACCACTCCACATCTCCTCAGGTGTAGAGAAGGCTAGAGCTCTTGTTGGGCATCGGTTAGTGATGTACGCTGCGGTGGCCAGCGCCTCTCCCCAAAGGTATTTCTGTAATTTTGCATTAGTTAGCATACACCTAGCTCGTTCCAGTAGAGTCCTATTCATTCTTTCCGCTAGGCCATTCTGTTGAGGCGTGTATGGAGCGGAAGTCTGATGATGTATTCCTGACTTCTTAAGAAAAGCTTTAAACTCAGTGCTAGAGTATTCTGTACCATTATCTGTACGGAGAGTCTTTATAGTTAAATCAAGCTGATTTTCAACTAAGGCTTTGAACTCTTTAAATTTTTCAAACACATCAGACTTTTTATTTAATAAGTAAACAAATACTTTCCTGGTATAATCGTCGATGAAGGTCACGAAGTAGCGGGCTGCTCCGAGGGATGGTACCTCCATCGGGCCGCACAAATCGGAATGTACCACTTGCAGCTTGCCTTCAGCTCGCGATCCTTGTGAGGGAAATGGAATCCTGGACTGTTTCCCTTCCAGACATGATATACAAATCACCTTTTCTTTGTTTTCGAATTCAATTCCTGCAGTTTCTGAGATTTTCTTCAAGTCTTCAAAATTCAAGTGCGCCATCCTCTGATGCCACAGATAAAAGTCATTATCTTTTGCAGTAGATATGTATGCTGAGACACTGGGTGTGTTTAGCCTGTACATATTGTTCACCATTCGGGCAGAGGCAACTTGTGAATTTTCTTTGTTGAAGATCTTGCAGCCTTGCTTGTCAAATTGCACTTGGCATCCATTATTTATCATTTGACTTACAGAAAGCAGGTTTGTAGCCAATCCAGGAACGTAGAGAACATTTCTTACTTTTATCGTGTCAATTTTACCACTGTTGTTCAAGACTTTTAAATTGACAGTTCCACATGCTTTGACAAGTAACTTTTTGTCGTCTGCCACTTTGATAGTGCTGACCGGAGCGGAGGTGAGATTTCATCATAGAGCCAGTCACGGTGCATTGTTAAGTGCATTGATGCCCCACTTTCAATAATCCATCCTTCGTCATTGTTTGTTGTTGCAGAAAACACAGCGACATAACCAGAGTTCTCATCAGACTGTTCCTTCTTGTTGTTTCTACACCGTTTGCTTATGTGCCCATATTTGTTACACACATAGCATCTCGGACCTTTACTAGGTTTATTGAACTTATTTTCTTGAACTTGCTTACTTTGAGCTTGTTTGACATACTGCGAACGCTTGCCTTTACCTCTATTGACATATAACGCAGTCGACTCAGAGTTCCTTACGTCTTGAAGGAGCTTAGTCTTCACAGAATCAGCTGTGATTGTCATACCAGAACTCTCAAGGGCCATTATCATTGGTTGATAGACTTCAGGTAAGCCGGCTAGCAATAAGGTTCCCAACCATTCATCATTTACATTAAAATCAATGTTTCTGAGCTTATGAGCTGTTGACATTATTTTGTTGACATAATCTTCAATGTCCTGACAATTGTCTAAGGTCGTGGTTATCAGATCTCTCAACAGACCAACTCGGCGTGTCAACCCTTTGTCATCAAAAGCTTTGGCTAAATTATCCCACACTTCCTTAGCGGTTTTCGCTTCTTGTATGTGTACGTAATTGATGGGATGAACCAGTAATATAATTTTAGATTTAGCTTTTATATCATTTTTGACATCGGTAGTTGTCGACGTTACGCAACTCCATAATTCCTCATGTTCGAGATATGTTTGAACGGCAAATCTCCAAGTAGGATAATTTTCTCTTCCTGTCAGCTTTTCAATCAGTGCCATCGTACTATTTGACGACATTTTGCTGATGAAGATTTTTGCGCACGTGACCGGCGTCGAGCTTTGCGGTATACTGCACTACTATGTCCGATTTTACTTTTTGACACTAGATTTTTATAAATTAACAATTTCCCTGTGTTGCTTATTGAAAATCAGGTGGCAAGAGCCCATAACCTGATGTATTTATAGAAATAAATACGAGAAAGAAAATTCGAACGTAGTTTTAATTTGAAAGAATTCCACAGACAACCGAAATGTAGACGAAAGTTTGTCTATGTAACTAGTGCTGTCCTTAAGCAATAGTGTTGTCATTAAACGTTAACAGGAGGTACAATTTATAAATACAACAAGGTGCGTTTCTATTAACACGGAGCTGAGAGGAACGGACCATGAGTGACTAATCACACCGTTTCCAATGACGAGGAGTAGACATTTCGAGCACTGTGATTGGTCAACTCACGGTCCGATTCTTTCAGTTCCGCCCAGTTCTGCATCAGTGGAAACGCACCTGTAGTGTCTTCCTGCTGGGCAAAGGCTTTGCATTATCGGGGGAAATTCGCTTGACGGACGCACAGTTGAAACAATAACAATATGAGGGACTTTAACACAGGGATAATAAGGCTCATATTGTGTCATGCCCTCGCCAGACAAATAATGAAGGAATTTGGTACTGACTACCCAGAGCTTAATTCATTCCGGGCATTATCACTCGGTTCCATGATCCGATTTATGGAGGTGGTGGAATGAGCCATTGTGTAGATGTGGTAAGGGGTAGTAATTACACAAATTATCCCTGATGGGTTGAAGTGTATTCGAAAGGACCCCTATTACCAACATAAGGTAAGAGGAACTTTAAGATTAGCAGATTAATCATCACCTGCCCAATCGTTTTAGAAGGTAACTAAGGTAAAAAGCCATATATCTGAAAAGTACAAAATTATATGCCAATATACAAAACGGCTGCTTCAATGATAGAGATTAAGACGTTAATTGACAAGCGTTGTCAAAATTGTCGGGAAACACGTCATGCAGCTCAATTACGTAAATGAAAGAAAGCCAATGCGGTACGCGGCTGGCGCGGCGAAAAGTTCCCATAATTGTCCATTCGTGCGATAATGTCGGTGCACAATGCTGACGCTAAACAGTCATATTATCGCTCGACAAGGTACTTACGTCGTATTGACTAAGGCAGGTAGTGTTTTATAATCTTACATCTAATCTTGGTAATAGGGGTCCTTTCGGGTACACCTCGACCCAGCGTGGATATTTTGTGTAATTATCCTTTACCGCATCTACACACTAGCTCGTTCAACCACATCCATAAATCGGATAAATTGAAATCAATTAAGACTCGACGCCCGCAACTTCATCCGCGTGTATTTCTGGCTATTTTATACGCCCGTTTCGCCTCCCGTTTCAACTATTCAGGGAATGAGATTCCAAAAAATTGTGCCTAAATGCTCTTCTATGTCCCTTAACGGCCATTCTCACGAAGTATGTCTGATGCGGTCACCTAATTACCGCGACGCTGTTTTCATACTAAATGTATGGAGACGCGGTAATTAGACGCAGTCATACTTCGTGAGAATGGCCGTTAAAGAAAATTGTGTTTCATCTAGGGATTGTAATCGGTTATTTTTAGTATGGAAAAAAACTCGAGTTTTAACCGAAACCGAGTCTTTTCCATACAACCGAGTTGCATTCCCTAGTTTCATCCCGCTATCAGCAGTGGTTTATGTATCTCAAAGTTATAATATAGGTAAAAGGTTAAGGCCATAGAAATCAGGTGCTTGTTATTTCCCCAGCTCTCTCACCCCTACACCAATACGAAGCGGCGAACGTTGTACTAGTATACAATGCGTTTCCCGAAAACAATGCACTTAGTCACTTTATGACCAGTCACGAATCTTTCCCTGTGACACCAACGTATATCATGTTAATATTAGTCAATTCCATGCTCACTAGGCACCTATCAGCTAATTACTTGGAAAGCTCTCTAATAGGGATGATGACTGGGTTAAAAATATGTAATTCTATTTAGTCCGTCAGCTAGATTATGGAAAAATATGGGACACGTATTTTTTGGTTTATCAAAATATTAAAAATCGACAAAGTTATAGATCATCAAACTTCTGGAGTGGGGGCTTGTGACGTCACTCTTGAGTACAATTTGTACTCAAGAGTGACGTCACTCGAAACTTCTAAGCACTCTATCCTCGTCAGTTTTTGTTTGTCAAACAAAACAAAAAATACGTGTACAATATTTTTTCATAATGTAACAGACGGACTAAACAGTTTTTTTTAGCCATCTAGCCTAACCTGTTGGTGCCTTAGGCATGGCTTAATCTCGAATTGTTGTCCACAGTTGTTTTGAGTTATCTAAAACGCTGTTTGCAGAGAGTTTGGTTTCCAGCTTGTATGCTTGTTCCAAAAAGTCTCGTATCTTTCGCTGTGACACCAGCCTATGCTCGTCACGCGGCATCACCGCATCGCGTGGCGTATGTTACTCAATTCCATGCTCACTAGTCACTTATCGGCATAAAACTTTGAAAGCAACAGTGATGAATCGTTTCTACCGTCTGGCGGAAATCGTTTGAGGCCGTTGCGCGGAACGATACGAGATCGAGCTAATCGGTCAATGGCGGAATATAGAAATGATACTTTTAACGGTAAAGTTTAGTTAAGAGGCCGCTATACCTAAATTACAGTAAAAAAACAAAGTTGACTTAAATGTTAGATTAGTGTGAAACTTGGCATCTGTAGGATAATTCAGGTTTTTATTGAATAAAAAATACTTAATTACGTGGC
Organism: Eudemis profundana; assembly: GCA_947034925.1. Classification (NCBI taxonomy): domain Eukaryota; kingdom Metazoa; phylum Arthropoda; class Insecta; order Lepidoptera; family Tortricidae; genus Eudemis; species Eudemis profundana. The sequence continues at coordinate 16,715,922 of OX344805.1, read as the reverse complement.
AGCAGGATAATTCAGAACTTCATCGTCAAGTTTGTCTCTAATATAATTTGAACCTAGCTAGGATAAGGGATAACAGTTCGTATTCGGGTGTCAAAATATGTCGGTTCGGTCGTCGCTCTGACTTTGACAGACCACAGCAGCAAATTAACCTTCGATAACGGACTGGTCTTGCTAGTTCAAGGGTCAATTTATACTATGGACAAGATGACGACGAAGTTCTGAATTAGGTACCTTACTGTATCGGATTGGGTGATACTTAGGAAGAAAACAATGTTTTATAGTAATACATTGCCGTCCGATATCTAAAACTGGACTAACCCCTATACAACAACATTGTGTCCATAGAAGTTAGTCTAGTTTTAGACATAGGACGGAACTATACTTACCGTGTCATTTTACATTAAGAACCAAACTACAATTTAATAACCTGGTTAAGTTCAATTTGCGCCTGATTCCTATGGCATAGACATACGAACAATCGTATGTCTATGCCATAGGAATCAGGTGCAAACTTAACCGACCAAACAGCGTCGAAACTTCGAGAGACAAATATGGGCGAGGGCATGACGGCTTCTTAAGATTTTAGAACGTTCTTCAAAAACTAAGTGATATAAAAATAAGAATGATAATCATACATTCAATTTAAAAAATAATATAATAACTTAAAAACAAACATCCAAGTACAAGGAATCAATCACTGGCAACCAAACTTTATAAACTGAAACACACTGGCCACGTCACTACACGCACACGCGGAATTTAAAAACAAAACCGGTTCTAATTAAAATTTGAAAATGGAACTGACCGCAAGATAGGAAGTCTAGCATGTCACTCCATTGCAGTATCATGGTTGCAACTGAGTCTGCACGCTCTCTCACCCGGCATTGTGTGCATAATCTCGATCGTATAGCTTACATCTACAATTAGGGTTGCCAACCGTACTATAATATATAGTATTGTACTATATTTTGATTCTGTGTACCTACTGTACAATTATACTTATACGCAGTAGATGAGTCTAGCACAGAGGCGAGGATAGTGTAATAAAGAAGAGGCCTATGCCTAGCAATGGGTGGATACAGGCTGAATAGATAGATAGACCGTATGTGTATACGTTGTGAAATCTGTCACGTAATGTCCTATGGCAGATCATTTCCGTTTCCAAATGCTAAGGTGTAATTTGTTTTATATCTAAATAATCACTTTATCACAGTATAATAGCAGTATTTTTTCTTCCTACAAAGGTACATCGCGCGCTTGAATGTGTGCGCGCCGTGTACGAACGCACTACAAGCAAAGAAATAAGAATGCGTAAGAATGCTCTGCTCCAGTGTGGATCGCGCTAACACGTCTGTGTGAATACGTGTCGGGCGCTCCTAAACGGCCAAAGTTGGACTACTTGTTCGTCTTTATACTTTGACTTTACAGTCTTTTAACGTTCTTCTTCTAAGTACTATAAATTTTCTTTCAGTGTACTATATTTATAGGTCGGAAAATACTATTTTTGTCCAAGAAACAGTTGGCGACCCTATCTACGATCTGTGAGAAAGTGCCATCTCTAAGGTGTCTAACTAGGTTGAGTGCAAGTTCAATTTACTTCTCAAATTGGGTTAGCGCAAGGGTGGCAAGATTTAGTGTCAGCTTTTTAAAAGCCGCTTCTATTTTTAACCGGCACTACAGACGCTTGTTCTTCGCCTTCGGGTGTATAGGTCTTTAGAATTGAATCAGAGACAAGTTTAGCGCAGTGGGAGTGACACTTACGAAGCTAGAGCTGGGTTCAAATCTTGGTAAGGCGATGTGTGTGATAAGCACCAGTTATTCGATCCAGACTTTTGGATGTGTCCTATTTAAGTAATTGCGACGTTCGTTGGCAAAATGTACTATGCTGCAATAAGGATGATTTTAATAGCATTATCTTTAACCTATGTACGTCCCTCCGCTGGGCATAAGCGCGTTCTTACAGATGACAGTTAATAATAATAATTTATTTCAGGCATCAAAGCCCATAGAAAAAACCTTACAATCTAACATACATATTAAGATCCAGGCTCACCTTGCAGGTTGCGTCGTATAGTCTGCCTTATAATGACATATTTTTATATATTATATATCTCTCCCTGATTACGCATCGCTTAGCTTGAGACTAGGTCAGAGGTATAAGCAGAAAATATGCTAGTTTAGCCTATGCATTTATTATTTTATTTTATATATATTATTGCAGACCATATTCTACTTATTTTGACTAGGTCGATTTGCGCAAGATCATTATTATTATTTTAAAAGTTCCTTGATTAAATGTAAACGTATTCGATGATTGTAAAGAATGGTTACAATCATTATGTTCACGTTAATTGGAGAAGCGTTTAGGCCCCACAGCCAAGCCAAATGCCGTTACCGCATGCTTACATGACTTACATTAAGTTTCCGTACACTTAAAGTGAGTTAGGTACATTACTGCGGTCCGCGATACATCAATCCGCTTTTAACAGTCACGGAAACGTTTAAAGAAAGTGAAAATAAAAAAATTACATGTCATCACAGTGAATTACCAAATACAAGACTAAGCGATAATGGACGCGTTAAGAGGCCTTACTCGTTTGAATTGCTCATCGATTTGAGTTGATTTATGTATGATTCATGAAGTCTTGATGTTTTTTTCAGCGTTAAAGAGTTCGGGACTGTTATGGTTTTATAACTTGCAGTTAACTAACATGTATTTTATATATTTTCAATTAAGAAATGTTATGTTGTTGATGTTGATGTGTGTTGTTGTGTAATTTTAGGACGTTAGTTGCACCATTCACAAGTTTTCTACTTTGCCTTGAGGTTGTGCGATAAGTTTACTTTTATGCAATAAGTTTTTTGCTCCTGCAATCCACTACGCGTAATAACTCTAAATATTATTCCCCACGTCGTTTAAAACTCATATACAACTATCATATACTTCAATGAGTTGCTTGATATTTACTTATAGGGTAATTCCACGACAGGGAGTAATGTAAGTTACCAAATTCTCGCGTGTTTCTTCATTGTTGGTTGTGTTTGTTCATTCAAGTGTCAATATATCTAGGGATTAAAGTTATACTTATCTAGATTAAAATTATTACTTAAATTTACGCCATAAATAAATAAACACGCGACGAAATAGTAACTTCCGTTACATTTTCATGGAATTTCTGAGACATATTTTTGTCGTATGGAAAAAACAAAAGAAAAACATATACAAAAAAGTAATAACCATAAATTGCACTCCAGAGAATGAATCTATTTGAAATATTAGTCAGCGAGTGTGATCGGGCCTCTTAATAGCAGCTTTGGTATTTCTAGAGGTGTTGGACTTGCAAGAAGATTACTAGTTGCGGTGAAAGGTCAATGTCTCAACTTTCCTTGTGTTAACGATTTCGTAACAAACGTATGTACGCTGGATAGCGCAGGCTTCCCACACGGCCATTGTGATTTTGGCGGTTATATAACCGTGATATCATAATTTTGACGGTAATAATGATTATAATATTCAGTAACAGTGCGTGTAAACTAAGTGGTTTAGACATTTATTAATTATTCAATAAAGCAAAAGAGCACTCTTCTGCTTTATTGAATAATTAATAAATCGATAGGGATAAGTGGAAATCTAGGCTGGGTAAACCCAGCAGTGGGATACCAATATAGGCTGAATAAAAAAAAACTATACGTGGGCATTTTTATATTAAAGTCTACGGTTAGGCGAAACTTAAACTATGTTCAAATACCGTCTAACCTGCCAGTCCGTGACGAAATGTATGGAGTTTGACACTAATCGTCAGTTCTGTGACGACCTGCTAACTGACAGTAAGGAACGCACTTTAAATAAAAAAGCCCACGTAGGTACAGTACAAGTATAATAAAAATAAATCGCAGGAACCAAAGGCAATAAAAAAGTCTCATCTTGCTGATGATACTTTGCACACACTCGCAGAAATCATCATGAATATTATAAGCACCCACTAGGTAATTCAAAATTTCGCCGTCAACTCCGGCACTAATGTAATTTGACCCGTGAAGTAATAAAATGACAGTTGGCACCTAATCGGAAATCTTGTTGCTGTAGTCCGTAAATTAAAGTCGAAGCGAAGAGCAAACCGACATGTTTTGACCGCTGATTATGAATAGCGAGTTATGTTAAGGACAATACACGCTTACGCGACAAATTACGCTTCATACTCAGCATCCTATCCTACTAATTTGAAAGTTTGTGAAGATATTTGTTGGTTTGGATGTTTGTTACTAAATAACACGGTAAGGGCTTTATCACACTTTCGATTTGCGGGCGAGTTTCCATACAAAACCAGTCGCGACAAATTCGCGCGCGAGCGACATTTGTATGGAACTTTGCTTCCAACTCGCTCGCAGCTCGCTCGCAAATCATGAAATCATATGTGTGATAAGGCTCTAACAATCATACATACAAGTAAACCAAGTCTTGGATAGAAAAGAAACATAGGATACTACCTATATTATATCCCCGTAGGGAGTTCCTTCGGATTAGCAACGGGACTAACGCGGGCGAAGCCGCGAGTAAACATCAGTAAGCACATATAATTCATTCCATAAATTGGAACTTAGTAACGTTCAATTGGCACTAATGAACATTAATAGGACTGCAGAGCGCTAAGGAGATGAGTATAGAAATTACCCTGTTTATTTACGTACTCGTATACCTACCTACAGCGAAATTGCGGCCTCCTATTTTGCAAAAACCCCGAGATAGCCCAATATTTTGAATAATTTTATGCTTTTTATGTAGTGCTCAGAGTAATGCTGTAGTGCAAAGAACGAAAATAATACCGGTATTTTTGTATGGAGACAATACCGGTACCCGAGCCCTGGTCCCCTATGACCAGGGCTCGGATACCGGTATGCATTGCCTTTTGATTGGCTAGGTCCTAACCTAGCCTAGACAATCAAAAGGCAATTGAGTGGCCTATTCGCGAACACTTACGTGTTATTTTTGTTGGAAAATACCTATTTTTATGTTTTTTCAGCTATCTAAATATTTAGGCGTAAGTTCTGTCTCTGTACAAATAAAAGTTTAAGCTATGCTTGCTTGTAACTTAAGGTATCGCAGCTCAGGACTCAAGGCAATGCAATGTTACCTCTACTTAAGTGTTTTGTTCAATTTCAAATAAATAATACATTTTAATGCTGACATCGGACGTCTTGTAATTTGATTGACATGAAAAATTTAAATAGGCAGCTCGTCAAGAGAAATTAGCAACGCATATTTTGCAAGCTTGTAACATCGGACTATTATGAACAAAACAATATCCTACGATCTCGCACCTTCATTAATACAAATAATGGAGACCAAATCTTAAATATTCAGCTAAACTAACAATAGAGCCTTCATTGTAGCCTTTGTTTTGCTTCACACTCACGCCGCATAGTCCAAGAAACGAGGAAATTCTTTGTACGGAGACGTCGGACTAATTCCTCTGTCGCTGAGACTTTGCAGTGTGATAAGATAAAGCTGGGTTTAAAGCATACGTTTGACAAATTATCTAGGGTTTTTTTAATATTTGGAAGTTAGGTATTTCGCCAAAACATGAAAATCGCTTATAACTGCTTGTGAAAGCTTCAGCGACAAAGGAATTATTCCGAGCGGAAATGCTTCATTAATCGGACTAGCAAGTATTTTATATTTGCATATGAAATGGCTGGGACTTCTAGCTCGGTGCGCGTCAGAATGATTGATATTTTGATTTGTATGGCGACTTTTCTGGGAAAATGGTGTTTCAGCGTGCGGGGATTTATTGTGCGAGTATTTGCTTTATGTTTCTAGGATTTATTGGGGTCGAGATGTAGTTTTACTATGAATTATTATTATATTTAGACTAGAGTGTAACGTTTACCATGTATTGTATCTAACATTCGCCGGTTTCTTCCTGGGTTTCTTCGATCGATGGAATAGGGTATTTGCCTGTAATAAATTACTACATGCTAGCCATTAAATCAGTCGAAATAAATCATTCGAAAATTTGCAAAAATTGAAACTACCCCATAGCTCGATATCTTTCACACGACGCTTTTTAATTTTTTTCGCTATATTTCGCTAGTATTATATTATTAAGTAAATATAAATCCTGGATAAACTGTGAGTACCTATTAGTAGTCTTGCTTATTTAAGATTTCTGTAATTTTTTGGTGTGCAATACAGAGTATAGAGTATAGTATTTTATTGTACGTACAAGCTTGAAAGCTGTATTTGAACAAAAATCAAGTGAAGGGGTTGTTTGGTCAACGACAACAGACAAATATTGGCTTAGCCAGGTAGCCGGTGTTTTACATCGGGCCTCGAGGTTACGTTGTCAACAATAACTGACCAAAAACATCAATATAATTATTTATAAGGAACTAGCTTATCCCCGATTTCATCTGCGTAGAATTTGGTAGTTTTATATGCGTTACTTGAGAAATTATGGATTCTCCATACAAACTTCTATCCCCTCTATTCACCTACTTAAGGGATGATTTCCGGGATAAAAACTATCCTGTGTTCTCTACAGAGTCTCAAACTATCTCCATACCAAAATTCATCTAAATCAGAGATCAGCAAACTACGGCCCGCGGGCCACATCCGGCCCGCGAGCCGCTCCAATCCGGCCCGCGGAGGAGCCCATGGACCGGGCCGCAAGAGCTCGCTCTCCAATGAAACACCCCCAAGGACGCTAATGGCCGAGAAAAATGATTAGCTAACTCCGTGGTCAACCAAGTTGTGTGGCCCGTGCGAGATTCAAGTGTGGTGCGGCTCTTTGCTAAAAAAGTTTGGTGAAATGGTGACCCCTGATCGAAATCGATGATTAGCGTCATTCGAAACTAAATTTTGAATTACTTGAAAAAAAATCCTTTTTGAGACGTGTTCTGTTGTTTTGCGCAAACAAAATTTATCAATGTATGGAATAAAACACATTTCAACCTAAGTTGATATCGTTAAAATGAATTCTTAACCCCCTTTTCGTATGTACGGAGAACCGGGTGAATTACTTAAAGTCCGTCTTCTGTACAATTTTTACAGACAATAAATAATGAATAAAGCAAATCTACTTATCTGACTAGTTTGAATTACCTTTTAAATTAATTTTCCAGTCAAAAACTCCCCGTGGGAAAATCACCGAAACAGAAGACCGTAACTCTTTACTTGATTACTTTACAGCACCTCTAATAATAGTAGCTTCGGCCAGGTAATTAAAAAGGCTGTATAGCCTGCGAAACACATGTTTAACGGCAAGAAACTTAACTTCGCATAATGGAACACTTAATATGTACAAACTCTCCCATTTGCAGTCATTATCGTGCATCTACAAGTCCACAATAGTGGTACAATGAGGGGTTTGTGTAGTTCCCACGGCGTGGAGAAATGGCTGGTTTTCCACGCCATAACCAGTCGTAGTAACATATACCGATCGGAAATTAAATATATATAAATCCAGAATCCAGACCAGAGAAACAGCGATACGAGACGAAAAGTCAAGCTTTGTATCCTTTCTCCTGCACCTCAAGCATAACCTGGTTATCAATAAAATTGTATGCCAATATTGTTTGAATACGCACCGATGATGGTTGGTGGGTTAGGATCGCAGAGACCGCACGGAATCGATGCCATTCTGAAAGCCAGCCCAGCGGTCGCCATGTCCCAATAACTTTTTCAACTTACGTACTGCTATGTGGGAAGGGAACTAATTCTCGTACAGCGAGGGAAAAATCCCTACTCCATACTGAGGAAAGTGAGTGTGTAATTATGATCCCATAGGTCGGAATTCCCGTCCCAGGGGTTACGTTAAAGGGAAACACAGAGCTGGCCTGTTTAAGAAGTAGCTTACATAACAATATAAACGAATTAGTTGTATCATATAGAGTTAACTGAGTTGTGAACTTTAACTTAAGCTAGTATTTGGTAGGGGCTAAGGCTATCTTAATTCTGTCAACTTAGTCAACTACTGGGTTACCGACCGTCCACAAACTTACTTAATTGTCTTAAGTTAAGTTGTTCTCAAATTTACAAAAGACAAATTTAAATTAGGATAACTTCAGAGTGGCAGAGTACAAACAAACAATAACTATGTAGTTATAGAACAATATATGTGCTTTATTTCAGTGATAATAACTCACTATTATGTAGGATGTTATTCATCCATTTCAATATCGGCGTGTTCTGTTAAATAAACTTAGATGATAATTTGATAATAAGTATAAGTCATGGTTTGAAATAAGGAATTTAATTGATTGTCAACTTTGATATAATGATATAGTGTGTGTTAATAAAATGTAAATATATTAACCCCTCATCTTCTCGTTAGTAAAACAACGCGATACAAGATATTAAACACCAGTACGCTTGTTATTACATTAAGACCAATTTATTTACAAGAATATCAGCTATAGGCAAAGATAAAACGAAGACTGCAATGTGTTTTATTAATAAAACCAGAAAAGTCAATAGATTTCAGACGTTCCTAACGATCAACGAAGACACGATATAAAGGCTAAAATTTACTATTTCAAAAGCTTATTTCAAAAAACCGGTCAAGTGCGAGTCGGACTCGCGCACCGAGGGTTCCGTACAAACTCATAAGTAGATACATGAATAGTTCAAGAAAAACTATATGGCGATTAGTTTAGTAGGAGCAAATAAGTATGTGTTAAGATTTTTGCAAATTTCTCAAAAACAGTGCAAGTTAGGAAAACCGTTATATTTTTCCTGTTATATATAGAATGACATTAATAATTGGTAATTATTACAGATTTTTCTGTCCAGTAACTTCGAAGATAATAGGGGGGAACGGTATTTTTTTTAACGTTTTTCGCCATAAATCAAAAACTACTTATTTAAAAAAAAATACAAAAATACTGTTTTAATCTACAAATTAAGCCCTTTCATTTGATACCTCACTCAATATAATAGCCCTACTTTCAATTTGCAAAGTCTCATTACGGACCCCTTTAAAAAAAAAGTAAAAAAGTTACAAGAATTTTTTTACATCCTATAAGCTCGGGTTAGCGGTTCTTAACACTATTCCAAATTTCAAGTCGATAGCATCAGTAGATCCTGAGATATCTTGCTGTGACAGACGGACAGACAGACAGACAGACAGACAGACAGACAGACAGAGTCGCACCATAAGGGTTCCTTTTTTACCATTTTGGTACGGAACCCTAAAAAGTGACCCGAGTGGATGGCCAACCCGCGTCCTACCCCGAGAATAAATGACTCCTCTTTAAAGGACAAGATATATAGTCTCCATTCTATGTAAAATAGAATATATGTTCATATAAAAGGGACAGAGGTATTTACACGAGACATCGTTTTAGTTTTCACGTTTTCTTTTCACATTTTCGCCACTCGAAAAGAAACTTGTATTGATATGTACACACATGTGCAAAAACATATAGGTATATATATAATAAATCGTTTCATAAATATGGTATGAAGTTCTTATTGCCACTGCAGAAGGTGCATTTGTTTGCACCCATATTTTTAAACTTGACTGTATGTACAGTCACGGCACGACTATATTAGTTGATCCACCTAAGGTATAGTATAATAGCAGTAATTTTTCTTCCTACAAAATGTACATTGCGCTTGAAGCAAAGAAATAAGAATGCGTAGGAATGCTCCAGTATGGATCGCACTCACACAGACGTGCTACCGCGCGTCAACTGTCTACTGTGAATAGTTTGTACTTTATTGCACACTCACATTGTGTTCAGAGAACATTTCTGAGCGCTTCAGGACTGAAATTAATAGTACATTACTGCAGAGGCCGGGAAATAAGGGGTTGCCGGCCGACTACGTATAGCTGGCCGAGCGAAGCGAGCGAATGTGTTATGTTCATGTCAATTTTAAATAAATAAAACTGCAAAATATAGCAAAAATCGTTTTTTGTTGTTTTAATGGCTGAATGCCGTGATGCTGTGGCCCAAATAAATGAGGAATGGAAATTAAAAAAAAAATACATTGCCGGCATTTTTTTTCGGTACTTTGCGGTCTATTTTTAGGCACGTAATGTCAACATTTCATGCCATGTTTGAGAAAAGCTTATTGTTAGAAAACTCCGATCGTGTATTTCGCTTATTACTTTGTATTTAACATATTACACGGGGTAAACAGTCACGTTGGATACTTACTAAGAGATCTATAATATTCACTGGAACGTTTCTTATTCTATTAAGTTATTTTTACAATAACATAAGGTATTTACGTAAGATTGCCTAATGTCAAATCGTTTCCATTTGTAAACATTTTATTAGAACTTTTTCTGGCAAACTTACAGTAATAAATCATCTTCCGATAATACTAAAGGTATTGAAATTGTGGCAATATATTGTGGAAAGTCAGTATTTCAGCACCTACATCTAGTTTAGGTCTAACTTAGTTTTTATTAAGGTGAAAACTAAAGTGAACCGAGCGACTCGAATCACCTTAAAAAAAGAGAACGTGGCCATAATAAAGCTATAATTTTTTTTTTATATTAGAATTTTAACGCTCATTTTCGCAACGTTTCTTCGTTTTCCTTGAAATAAAGACGGTAATACTCGTAGTGTACCTACTTATCAGTGGCGTGGCGTAAAAGATATCCTTGGGCAAGCCGGTGCAGATTTGGCGTACATTTTCCTTAAGAGCTGTAGAATAAAGCGCTCAAACGCCTGATATTAAGCAAGCCGGTAGGAATCGAGTTCTTTGGACTCCACGCTACTGCTACTTATATCACTTATTTCAGGAGCTCATTACGTTTTAAAGATAGCACGGTGAAATATGGCGTTTCAAATGCGTTTAAAGATTGTTTTCTTAAAAATCAAATGACAAATAAAAGTGTTTGTAATATCTTATATTCACCAGGATTTCTAAATGTAACTAAAAAAATAACACTAAACATTGTAGTTCAGCGGTCACATGCCTAAAATTCTGCTTTTAATAACAGTCAAATAAAGTTAGCATTTAATTTCGTAGATTAGGGGACACAATGTCACGAGCAAAGTCGTAAAACTAAAGCTTTAGTTCTACTTTAATTTAGTAAAAAGCTAGGTTTTACGGTAGTACATTTACGTTAGTTTTAAAACGTTAAAACCGTATTATTAAAGTTTTGTTATGCTTCGGGTTATCACGGGTTGCAATACATTTCTACTTCTGAACGTAGGTACTTTAAAAAATAGTGGTTTGGGAGGTGGATACGACACTGGATTGTGAAATGATGAATCCCACAGCGGATGCCATGTAATGTACCAATGAGTTTTCTAACTATCTACATAATTTGAATACTGTTGTGGTAACCACCGCTCGTACGTTGAGGGAAATAATCATGAGGAAACCTGAAGGCACATTGAGATAAATTAATGTATTTAACTATATTGAAATATAAACGGATCATGTTATACACAGTCATGTTATACAAAAGACCGGCACGGCGCCGGTGAGCCCTACAGCAGAGCTGCAAGGCGCAGTAGTCGCCGGGCAGCGTTCGCGAATACTACTCATGATTAAGGGAATGCCGAATGCTCCCGAAACATGTCGAGTGGATGTCTCGTCTTTTGTATAACGTGAGTGATCCGTTTTTACTTCAATATGTTTGAGTCTGACGGTGGTTTTCTAAGTAAAATGTATAACTATGATCCTTCAGTCTGGTTTCCCTGACACAAGGGTTACGGAGGTCACGTGGTATTAACCTGACCTGCTAAATCTGCAATCATAGCAATAGCGTATCCTGAAGAAACGGGAAAGAGCGCTAGGATTCTCGTCTTAGAGTTACAGATTTAATATTTTTGAGATTTAATTATTTCGGGCCACTTCGAGTCCCTCGGTGGAAAAAACCCTGCCTGTGGAACTTCCACTTAAGCAAAGTATAAAGACAAACAAGGAGGGTCGACTTCGGGCTTTTAGGAGCGCGCGACACGTATTTACACAGACGCACGATCGCGCGTCTGTGTGAGTGCACCTCATACTGGAGCATTGGTGCGCATTGGTAAATCTTTGCTTGTATTGCGTTCGTACACGGCGCGCACACATTCAAGCGCCCGATGTACCCTTTGTAGGAAGAAAAATTACTGTGTTATACTGTGACCTAAGGCAGGGTTTTTTAATCTTTTTTCAACCACTGACGGTGACGGTGGTCTAATATTTCAAAAATCTTACGGACCCTTTACGAATATAATCAGAGAAAAAGAAAATCGAGCGTACATACTTGAAAGTTAGCGTCGTATGCTAGCCAGGCTGGCTCTCGTATCATGGACCCGTAAGGGGTCCATGGACCACAGTTTAAGAAACTATGACGTAAGGCACATTTTTTTTTACATTCCCGCATTAAGAGGCACTCAGGCTCAATAGTTCTACGTGAGTATTCGAAGAGTTGCACGTATGATTTGATTAAGATTTAAATTTTATGAGAGCTCTCCGGATGCCATCTATTGCTGTATTTTTCTTCACTATTACGACCTGCTATTATATATCCAGACTTGGTACAAAGTGACGGAACCTTGCGCACACGCATAATACGGCGAAACTTTAATTATCAGTTACGTTACTAATAACTCTCATAGCCTATAATCACTAATGCAGCGAAATTCCTTAAAAAAAAGCGTTAATTTCAGATATTGCAACATTTACGGGTAATATCGCACTAACGCGGCGTGTGTTGCGTAAGAGTGATGCATATTACATTCTAGTCCGATCAATGTTGTAGGCAACAATAATGAACTACGATTATTTATTGATACAGTACAAAACCGGCCAATAATATATCACCATTGTGTTACGAATAAAATAACACTGCTATGTAAAATTTTCAAAAACATATAAAGACTGAGAAACAATCGATATATTTGTGCAGGTTTTCTCATCAGTCGTCCAGTGAATCTACATACTACCTACTACCTGATGCAGTAGGTCATTCCACGTAAAAGTAACGCGAGTCACGATTTGATTGCGTGTTTGTTTCATTAATATACAAATTAAAGTATCAATATGTCTAGGGATGATGAGTAACTTCTTTAGATATAAATTAACACTTAAATTTGCATTATGATGATTCAACACGCAATAATATCGTGACTCGCGTTACCTCTTGCCGTGGACTGACCATAACGTGCTTTATGAAGTATACAAAAAGTTTTGTCTTAAAAACGTGAAGGTGATATACTTTTGGCCGGTACATACATTGAAAAAATATACGTCGCCTACTGTAGTCAACGCTGGATTCGACCCAGCTTCTCTGTCTAGCCGGGACAACGTGCTACCACTACACCACTCGGCCACTTTCCAGCCACGTTGCAGTTTTCAACGTATTTGTAACAGCATTATTAGCAACCTTTGTAACTTTTTTCACATTTGAAAAACTTACTCCCCTAGCTCTACTCTAGGAGTATTAGCAGTGTCCTCTGTCTGGGATCTTTATAGCAGTGTCAATTGTGGTGTTTCCACATTAATAAATAGTACCTACATTACACAACTAGCTAGGTCGTAAAACAAAGAAAGGCAATCGAGGGCTTTCTTACAGTGTTGTGTACATCATTTTATGTCTACACAAGTGTGGCCAAGTCCAGGTAAGCGTAGCATGCGGTAAAAGCCACTTTTTGGCCAGGTGTGGCATAATAGTACGTTACATAACTAGGGTGGTAATACAAAGAAAGGCCGAGATCGCAGAAGTTTGCGGCCCGAGCTGCAAGCGAAGGACGTAAATATGCGATCGAGGGTTTTCTTTATTACCTCCCGTGTTGTGTACATCACTTTATGTCTACACTTGGCCAGAAAGCGACTTTTTCCGTACGCGCAGCGTGCGGAAAAAGTCACTTTATGGCCAGGTGTGGCATAAATTATATATAGAATCGAAATAATTGTCACTAAATATTGTTCGATCACAATAATGGCCTAGTTTCTTAACTGTTATGAAGCTTAGGACTAAAGAAGGAATAGAGTTCAAATAAATAAAAAAAATGGCTCCTTAAGTATTGCCGAATTTTACATAGCAAATATGCGTTATCGATTGGAGTATTGGTAGGCCGATTAAAGTGGACGATTAATATTTATAAATGTGCACCGACGTTGGTACACAAATTAATACGGAATTCTACTTTATTGTTTGTTTGTTTTACAAGTGTACTACAATGACCCAAAGCAAATAAGCGACTATTTAGCTTAGGTATAAGCATCTAATGTTTTAGATACTTATATAGTTATACGGGTAAAAATGCCCCAAGGTACTTAAAAAAGGAACTGCTGGATGTCTGTTTTACTAATAAAATAATCAAACTGATCATCAATGTGTAACTTACAATTAGGATGAACCTACAAAAAATCTTAAAACCTAAGAATTTGCTGCTTCATTCTAAGTAGGTATTCACTATTTGTGATTAAAAAACATTGCCAGATGTTTTTTGATTTCGATATCAAGCTTTAGATAAAATCGGTATTAATGTAGAAATTATAGCACGCAATTTAAACCGTTACTCAGGTGATCTTAATCTATCAATTGAGCGATTTTGTAACTGTTCTCTGTGAATATTGGGAAATAGAGTTGGTATAGACCAATAGATTATCTATAGTAAGCTATAAAGACCAAAAATGGTCATCTAATAATATTTTAATGTCAGTTACTTTATATTTAATGTTAAATACATATTAAGTTAAAGTTTCTACGCCCTGCCCTACCAAGAACCTAGCCTGTTCCTTGATTGTTATTAACCAGTAGAAATTTTATTTGTTTTTGGCAAAGTGATGTCTTTCCTACATTTAGTCCGTTATACATGTTAAAATTTCATGAATGTACGCCAGCGATCTCATTAAGTTTTATTGCATCTTGTTTGGATAACAATTTAATATATTTCTACCTCATTAAACCATATTGAAAGCTCATATATAGCCAAACACGATATTTAAGTTGGTCACGAGATATTATGCGGTCAAAAGTTATCATAAATAGCCAAAAGAATACACATTTACAAGAGATTTATATACCAGAATAGACAATTTCTTTGCCTAAGTAAAACATGTAAACATGTTTACAGAAATATCTAGCGCTGTCAAAGGGTATCCTTGGTTTGTACAGATTTGCAGTCACGAGATATAATCTGGGCAATTAACGTGAGTAAACACTATTGTGAGGCGAGAACTATCTTTGAACGGTAATTCTTCAGATTTGTGTCAGCGTCTAATTAACGCGCCTCGATATAGTTTATATGAAATTAGAGACGTGGTAATTAGGTGGACCCAGATCCAAATCCAAAGAATGACCGTGAAGATGTTCAATAATAACCACGTTCGCATTAGGAATTCAATCCGAAAAAAGAAAATAGTGTCATAAGATTTAGAGTAAAAATCTCTTTTCTAAATAATTAAAAGTTGATGCTTACTCAGGTAGGCGGTTGGTGATTTGGGCAGCTTCCTGTCCTTGGGGGGTGTGCTGTAGACGAAGGCACGATTGACACGGCCGCGTGGTTCGTCGCACGACATATCGGATTCCGAACCACGCCGTCGCCGGGCCGGCACACTGTCCAAAAACGACTTTGCAGACTCCGACTTTCCCATCCCCTTCAACTTCTTTTTCCCCTTTTCCTTCTCCGGAGAATGGATGTGGAGAATCGCTGCCGCTTTCGGCGGAATCTTCTCCGGCACCAGCAACTCTTTTGCCGACGCGCTCTTCAGCTTCTTGTTAGTGAAGAAATCACTGAATTTAGTTTTTTCCACTTTGCCATGTTTGTGAGGTTTCAGGTTCAAATCTATGTCGCCGCTCTTCCTTCTCGGCTTGACCGGGTCCGGTTTCCTTTTGGCCATAGTTGGGGTTTTCGATTTGTAGGTCCCCTCGACGCCTTTATAGGCAACGTCGAACTCTTTCTCCTGGGGCCAGATCTGCGCGGAGGTGAAGACAACGGTATTGCGCTTGAGTTGGTCGACGTCGTCGGGCGGGTCCTCGTCCTTGCTGGAGCGCAGGCGGTTGCCGATCAGTCGCAAGGAAGCTCGGACAGATCGGGAGCGGCGCAGGCCTCCCTGCTCCCGCTTGAACCTGTCGAGGAGGGTGTCCATAGCCCCGCCACGGGTCGCGAGGCGCGCGGGCCTGGGTGCATGGCACGTTATCGACTACGCGCACGCTATTCACTGATAGTTACGCGAGTCGTTTTCTTTCCGACGTTCACTCGAAGCGGCGTCGGTCGCTCGAATGGGCCTGCAACGATCGAGGGGTATGAAACCGTGGTAGGGCTCGAGAGGTCGCAGCAGCCCGGTCCGTCTGCGGGTGCTCGATAAACTGTTCTCGTTTGCACAATCACTTGATTTGATAAGATACGGATAGCGGCTAGAATACGCATGTCACCACCGAGATTTGTTTATTGTGACGTAGAGATCTGATAAGAGCGAGGACGTATTTGTTTTGCGAGATTGCCGATTTTAATCAAGTGTTTTAATTAATCGTGAAGTGAGCTAGTTACAAAACATCGGCGGGTATTATCGCCGCTCTATGATTTACGTTAGAGTCGATTGCGTTGCGCTGTTTGATTGATAGCTCCTCTAATTTACAAAGGCATTAAGGTGGCGAAGGAATTTTCAGTGTATCGAATTGCACGATAATATTATGTATATGAGATATAGTGATAATTGAGGCGTGTAATAATATGTAGTAATAAGAGCTCTATTGCTGAAACCCAAGCGTGGTTGGCGTTGGCGCTCAATCACGGGTATGATCGTTAAAAATCTTCCACAACAAATATTGTGACCCGAGCACAAGGAATAAGATAAAGAGAAAGAGATTAACGCTAAATACACCTGCCACGTTAAAACTAAGACCTTCGACCCTTGTTAAAACGCCGAGTACCTATTGCACAAGGTTCAAAGACTGTTAAACCCTATAGCTGTCGGTAGAAACGTGGAGTACTGGTGGCACAGACATCTCCGTCGAACTGGAAAGTGGCGGCACGCAACAAGTTCGATGACCCATAATTATTGGTTTATCAGTAACGGAGTAATTCTAATCGGTTCAGTAATTAGACTGACGTAAAGCTGCCCTATTTATATTTAAGTTGACGCCACTTATATTTCACAAATAAATAGGTTTGCGTTGCGTCATATTATTTTCGTTAATTACACAGGTCAACAAAAATATTCTTTTGGTACTTGAGAATTCACAGTTTCTGAATTTAATCACCGGT
Organism: Eudemis profundana; assembly: GCA_947034925.1. Classification (NCBI taxonomy): domain Eukaryota; kingdom Metazoa; phylum Arthropoda; class Insecta; order Lepidoptera; family Tortricidae; genus Eudemis; species Eudemis profundana. Next base: position 16,698,759 of record OX344805.1, on the reverse strand, counting down.
ATCAGATTGGCTCAATTTATTTTGCAGGCATTGGACACTGGACACTAACTAAAGGCGATTTTTACAAAAACTAGAGTTACCTAATCCTAAAAAACCAACAGCTGTAGTTCCCTTATTGTAATTATTAATTTATTTTAAAAACTTATTCAAACCAAGTACATTTGAACTTACAATGTATTCGAGTAATCAGGTGTCAAAATCTGACGATACATGAGACGCGAAGGAATAATAGAGGGTTCGGCACATCTAAAAACCTTTGACCTTTATGTGACATTTCAGTATAAAACGTGCAAAGTTGTCGCTATCCTCGTTTGTAACACGACACGACAAATTGGAATGCAATACTCCTCCGAACAAAACGGGTAACAAAAATAAAAGCGTCGGTTTACCGAATGTGATGCAAATAAAATGTCATCAAACGGCGTTAGGAAAATATCCAACAATACCAAGTAAGAACTTAAATTTGAACCCTGAATCGGAACCCTGTAACGAAGTGTGTCTCCAACTTCGGAATTTTATTTAACTTGATACTAGGATTAAACCGGAAAACAAGTACGAAAAGAAACAAACTCCTCTTTGAGCGTTGTCTACAGAACTTTAGCAAATTCCCATTGTTGCTAGATGACGACATGTGTAAGGATACGCGGCATTGAAAGCTTCTGCAACTTTTTATGTTCTCTTCCGAAACTTGGTTGATTTACGAAATAGCTTGTTGATTTTTTGTGGGCCTTATAATAAAAGTTTGTCATGGATTTGAAGATTTTTTTTTTCTATCTTTATTCATTTGTAGTCTTCGTTTTACGGACACCTAACCACCTTACTAAACTAAATAACTGTCACTGGCCTGATAGCAATGCAAATACAACGCGACCCGATAGGGTGGGTATATCTTCACGCCCATATACTACGGTCACCGACTTGGGTCGACTGAACAGACAACGAAGAAATTGTATCACCGATCAATATTTTGAGAGGCCTGAGAAAATAAAAAAATAAAAACGTGATTTCAACCAGTTATATGTAGAGTGACGCTCAAACAATATTGCCCTAAAAAAGGTAAATAAACGCATATCGACTGCATTCTATTAGACCACACTAGTTCTGAGCAATATAGGTGCTAACCACGGAATAGTACAATAAAAATAAAATAAAAAATAATAGTACATTGTGTATCAAGGGATTTTATTTAGGTTAAGTAAGGTTATTTTAATTAGATCTCCTCACAAGTGTGATGAAAAACATTGTGTATGCCACGGGCGGTAAAGGAATTACAAACTCGTGTTATTAAAGCCCTCGGTTTCACCTCGGGCTTATAACAAATACTAGTTTGTAATTCCTTACCTTTATCTTATCTTGGTAATAGGGGTCCTTGCGGATACACTTCGACCCAATGGGATCTTTTGTGTAATTACCCCTTACCGCATCTACGCCATGGCCTGTTCCACCATCTCCATAAATCGGATGATGGATCCCATTGGTAGTGCCTGGAATTCCTCTGGCCCTGGGTAACCATTGCCAAATTCATTCATTCTGGTTCTGGCGAGGGCATGACATTCGCACAATATGTGTTTCATTGTCTCTGTTTCCTCGCCGCACATTCTGCATTCAGCATTGTCTGATAATCCCAGCTTAGTCAGGAGTCCTTTGACCCCAAAGTGACCTGTAAACACCCCCGTTATGGTTCTGAGCTGTCTTCTGCTGTACTTCCTTAGTTTGTTGGTCCAGCGCGTGTTAACCCTTTCCATAAAGAGCTTCGAATGCCTCAGGCCTGCCGTGTTCTTCCACTCTAGTTGGTGGTGATGCTTGGCGTGGTCCTTGATGGCTGCTGTTATGGTCCCCTGTGAGAGACCCACACATGGTTCCGGCCCAATGAGTGTACCCTCCGAGCCCTTTCTGGCTAACTCATCAGCTTTTTCGTTGCCGATGAAGCCTTCGTGCCCTGGGATCCACGTTAGTTTCACCTTGTTATGCCTTCCAAGTTTATTCAGGGCTTGGACGCCATTATATACCAGTCTAGAGTCCACTTTCGGCGCCGTAAGCGCTTTAAGTGCCGCTTGACTGTCGCTGAGTATATAGATGTTTTTCCCCCTGGTACGCCTATCTATATTCTCTTGGACACAGGCGATTATGGCATATGTCTCCGCTTGGAAGACAGTAGCATAACCTCCCATCTTAATACTGACATTGTAGTCTATTGCATGAATGCCTGCTCCCGTACCGGAGTCCATTTTGGATCCGTCTGTGTACCATATGTTGTCGTTGTCATCCTCGGTTGGCGGTGTTCGACCTTCAGCCCACTCGGCCCTTGTTGGTATTTGAACCTGGAAGTTCCTTCGGAATATGTGCCTTGGTAGCATCTTATCGTCGCCCATGGCTGTTATTCGGTCTAGGAAATCGTTTGTTTCCATGTTTGTGTGTTTCGTTTTAGGCGCGCAATAGCTCCACAGACCCATTGTTTTCAGTCTGTGTAGGGATTTGCGTGCTTCTGACTGAATCACTATATGTAGCGGGGGTAGGTTTAGCATTACCTCCATTGCCGCCGTTGGCGTGGTTCTGAACGCCCCTGTTAGAGCCATGCATGCCGTTCTCTGTACTTTCGTCAAGGCGTCTTTGCATGTGCCCTTCAATGTCCTTGGCCACCAGACTAGGCTGCCGTACAAAATGATGGGTCTAACCATCATGGTATAGATCCATCTCAGTACTTCGGGGCTTAGACCCCACGTCTTTCCGTATGCTGACCTGCACATCCCAAACACTCGTAGAGCTTTGGTCGTGGTATTGTCAACATGCTTTTTCCAATTTAGTTCTTTATCTAGCGTTACTCCTAGATATTTGACGTCATTGGAAAGTTCGAGCACTCTTCCATATAGCTTGATTTGCTGCATGTTCTTGAGTGCTCTTTTTCTGGTAAATGGTACCACCACTGTTTTGCCCGGGTTGATGGAGAGATGATGATTATCGCACCATTTCTCCACCTTCCTCAGCGCTTCATTCATGATTCCTGACACCGTGTTGGGAAACTTCCCATTTACAAGTATCACCAGATCATCTGCATACCCTACCGTATAGGTGGGCCCTATGTTCAGTTCCTCAAGTAACGAGTTCACCACCAAGCTCCAAAGAGTGGGTGATAATACTCCCCCTTGAGGACATCCCTTTGTGGCCGTTGCTATTATTTCATCTCCCATCAGGGTGGATTTTATTAGCCTGCCTTCTAACATGTAGCCTATCCATTTGCAAATGGTGGGCTCTATACCATGTCTTGCTGCTGCCTCGCTAATGGCTCGGTACGTGGTTCGATCAAACGCTCCCTCCACGTCGAGGAAAGCTGCCAGGCATAGTTCTTTATTCTCTATCGCCTGTTCAGCTCTAGTGGTTACCAGGTGCAGTGCCGTTTCGGTTGACTTGCCTGGTTGATATGCGCACTGTAGTCTGTGCAGTGGATGCCTTTTTAATGGGCCATCTCTTATGTGTCTGTCTACCAATTTCTCCAGTGTTTTGAGGAGAAATGATGAGAGACTTATGGGCCTGTATGATTTGGCCTCTCTGTAGTCTGCCTTGCCTGGCTTGGGTAGGTAGATTACTTTTACCATCCTCCAGGTCCGCGGGACGTGTCCGAAGGCTATGCACGCTCTGTACAGTCTGCACAGGTGCGGAACGAGAACATTGGCGCCCTCTTGTAGTAGTATGGGATAGATACCGTCTGGCCCTGGTGCCTTGAACGGTTGAAAGGTGGACAATGCCCACCTTATCTTGCTGTCATCTACTACTTTTTTGGATGTGTCCTAGTTGTACCTGATTGTCCTTATGGATTGCTCCATGGTACTTATTGCTGGATCATCCTCTGGACTCTGGTGTATAACTGAGTCTGGGAAGTGTGTAGCACACATTACTCTAAGGGTTTCTAGCCCTGACTCCGTCATCTTCCCGTCTTTGTCCTTGACGGTCGTTAGTGGGACGGATTTTGTCGTTGCTAGTGCCTTTGTGAGTCTCATCCCTTCCGGTATGGACCCAATTTGATCGCAGTGATTCCTCCACGATCTCCTTTTTGCTTTTCTTACAGCTTTGTTGAGCTCTGTGAGCTTATGTGCATATTCCTCAAAGTTATTTGAGGCTTTAGCATCATTGAAGATTGCCCTGGTGTCCTTCCTGAGTCTTGTGATCTCCGGATTCCACCACGGTATCTTTTTAGCCAGGGTTTTCTTCTCCGGGCAGTTGTTGGTCCAAGCTGTGTAGACTGCTTGCACTATTTTGTCTGCTTCAAATTCTATATCAATTATGGAATTGAGCTTACCTTTTGGATCCCCTAGTTCTACTTTTAAGTCAGCCCTGTAAGCTGTCCAGTCAGTGTTCCTAGGGTTTCGTTTACGTACGGTCTCTATTTTTATTTTAGTTTTGTACTTGAAACATATGTACCTGTGATCCGATAGGGAGATGTCACTAATTCCTTACCTACCGCCAATGTACTATTATGCCACACCTGGCCATAAAATGATGTACACAAGACGGGAGGTAATAAAGAAAGCCCTCGATCGCATATTTACGTCCCTCGCTTGCAGCTCGGGCCGCAAACATCTGCGATCTCGGCCTTTTTTTGTATTACCACCCTAGTTGTGTAATGTACTATTACGTCTCCCCAGGCCATGAAGTGGGATTTTCCGCACGCGTAACTCCTTATGGCCAGGTGTGACGTAAAAATATTAAGGCTCGTCTAGAACAGTTGAGAAAATAGCCTAAATCCTACACAATTTTTCCATAACATAAAGACAAAGAGTGTAAAATCCCTAAACAGTAGGTACCGCAGAATATCATTACGCCCAGAGTGCGAATTTCTACAAAAAGCAGGTAGCAGGTGCCTTCCTCGTGACCCTCTTACGCATTCCGGCGGGATATTATTATTTTTCGTCGCCGGAATGGGGTGCGAGCGGACGGGAGCATAAAAGCACATCCTGGAGTAGATTTGCGTCGGCAATTGTCATGTCGTAATCATGTTAGGGAAAGCCGAGTAAACGTATTTCTTTCAATAAATTGAGATTTGTTGGTTTGAGTTTATTAAGGTTGCTTGTTGTTTTGCCGACAACGTTTCATCGAATTTTCATTTCGTCGACAACTTTACTTTCTGAAACCGCTAAATTTCTAGGATTTTAAATACGTCGTCCTGAAAACTCATTAGGTTAGGTTAGGCTTGTTTCATATCAATGAAAACTTATGGATGGAAACTTACTTTACCTAATAAGTTTCAGGATGATTGGGTCATCCTGAAAACTTATTAGGTAAGGTAAGTTTCCATTGATAAGAAAAGTTTTACAGAAAGGTGTTTTCGATGAAATGAAACATTCGGTGAAATGTTTGTCGGCTATTAAAGAATAGACTAGTAAGTACAAATAATAATCGTTAAGTACCTACCTACCTGCCTTGTATTCTTTTATCTTATTACTCTAGGGACAGATAATTGTACACAGTATCCAGAAACTCGTTAGTTGTCCTAGGTGCCTGTTCCGAAGCCAATCTAGTTGTGTAATAAGAAAACCAGTTTTTCCTTTCCCGAGTAAATTGTTCTCAAAGCCGTTCCTGTAAATGGATATTTGTGCTTTAATTTAATTCGTTACGTTTCACATTTAAATGTACTCGTAACTGAAGCAGTTGTCCTTAAATTTAATGTAGATGAAGCGATCAAATTCGCGACCATAAAAGTATGAGTAACTTGTAATTGAATTAAATCTAACGCAGGTTAAATTCAAAGGCTCGTACAAATTTCTTTACAAGTTAAGTAATCGCGTTTTTTCTGTGGCCATCACGAATTTAAGGGCTTTAAGAAGCTAATTTTTAATTCTAATACTAAACCTTTATGATAAAACCCTAGTGAAAAATTATGATATGTAGGTACTTGACCATTAACAGGTCGATTTCAGAGCGTTTCGACCGCGACGGTTTTTTCATTCGTGTTACAGCAAATATGGCAGCAAGCGGTGGTGATCACAGTTAACTTTTATTATCAACGATAGACGGTATCGAGGCTAAACATGATTTAATCAAGAGTTGTCATCACACGATAGTCCGTCGCGGTAAAAGTCGAGTGACACTAATGAAGTTAAAAAAAACGCCTACTCGACTCCAACCATCATTGTATTTTCCATAGAAAAAACGTAGCTACCTATAACTACTAAGTAGGTACCTATACTTATTTGAAATCTGTATGACAAAAAACACTTGGCCATATTGCGATATTTTTAGCGTTTAGTAATAATCCATCCACGTTTTATGTCAGCAATTTATCATAAAGGAAGTTTATGGCTAAATGAAAGCCTTAAAAGTTGCATAAAAACTCGTAATTACATGTGTATGGGCCGCAGTCACGCGATGGAGCCTATGACGAAGCCTACATATTGGACAATACTGCTATCAATTACTACTGGACAGACAGTTATTATAATGTAAATTGCTACTTATTATCCTTGTTCAGCCGTCAGCCGGGGCGTAATGGATAAAATTATGTTCAATAACAAGTTTATTGGACCAAATTTCATCAATTAGGTTTATATTTGTTCAAAGCGTAATAATGTTTACGTGTTTAATTAGATGCATCCCACTTGTTTAAAATTCGACTCTTCAATTAAAAGCTGACAATGCAGGTCAAATACGTTAGGTAATGAAGTCGATTATCAGGAATTCAGGATGTGTTAATAAACATCCAGTTCGCTAATCAGTTTAACTTTGTTTGTGTTTGTTGTATATTTGTTCCTGAGTCATGGATGTTTTCTATGTATTTAAGTATTTGTATCTATTAAATATATCGTCGTCTAGTATCCATAACACAAGCCTTATTGAGCTTACTATGGGGCTAGTTCGATTTGTGTAAGATTGTCCCCTAATATTTATTTATTTATTTATTTGTAAAACCATGACGTATTAGTTAAAATTGAAATTATAATGTATCTCATTGGGTTAAAAATTACCTCTGTTTTATTTCACGTAAATATATTTAATTCTTTTTGTTTTCTGTTTTCTCGAAATTTCCAAAGATAACCATTCCTTCATTCAAATATCAGAAGCAAAATGGTATTCCAGAGAATCTCGTATTTCCGGAGAATCTCAATCGATTTTAGAAGCAGACGAGCGAGCCTTCATAGGAAATGCAAATGTGTTGACTTTGAGCTTGTCAAATCCAATAAACGCGGAAGTCGGCGTCTCCAGTGGCCTGGATTCGTTTAGAACGAGGTTCCGATTGGAGATCAGTTAATGTCGCAATTAAGATGGCTCGGGGCGTAGTTGATCGAATTTGTGGCTCTTTTGAAAGCGGTGCGGTAAAGACGTCCACTGTCCAAATCTGAATTGCTAACCTTACGGCTTTGTAAAGCGTGTCACACACTAAGCAGATACGATAAGATATCTGTATCTGAACGCATATCTGTCAATATCGCTCCCTATACAATTCAATGAGCTAACACACACAGCGCAGATAACTTATATTTTATCGTGAAGTATCTGTGGGCACCGACATATATCGACAGATGGCAAAGATATTATCTGCGTATATAAATTGATCTGTGTATAATATCTGCCGATATAAATATGGTATAGTATTTTATCTGCAGATCATCAGTTCAGTTTGAAGGATTTAGACTGTATGTATCGTCTCGTATATTATCGTATCTGCGTAGTGTGTGATAGTTTCAGATCATTAAGTTATTAAGCGTGTCACACACTACGCAGATACGATAATATTTTATCTGCGTATAATAACTTAATGATCTGAAACTATCACACACTACGCAGATACGATAATATACGAGACGATACATTCAGTCTAAATCCTTCAAACTGAACTGATGATCTGCAGATAAAATACTATACCATATTTATATCGGCAGATATTATACACAGATCAATTTATATACGCAGATAATATCTTTGCCATCTGTCGATATATGTCGGTGCCCACAGATACTTTACGATAAAATATAAGTTATCTGCGCTGTGTGTGTTAGCTCATTGAATTGTATAGGGAGCGATATTGACAGATATGCGTTCAGATACAGATATCTTATCGTATCTGCTTAGTGTGTGACACGCTTTATACGCAGATAAAATATTATCGTATCTGCGTAGTGTGTGACACGCTTAATAGAGACTTCGCGACCCATACATGGGTCACGGACTGAACGTGTTAATTTGACGGATGGGGGCATATGCGTAATTGGAGGTAACTTTACGTAACTTATCGATATCGATACAGCGTCGGAAGGTGATCGTTTTAGTATATTGCCACTTTCACTAATTTGACGCATTTGTATGTTGCAGTAATTTATGTGCTACAAAATGATAAAATAATCAACTCTAGGCAGCAATAATTCAATATTCGACTCAATACATCTAAAATACCTATATTTTACATAAAGGGTTATTTTTGATATCGTGGGGATACAATTTTTATATTGAAATCAAATTAGTTTAGTAATAATATCTATACAGGGTGATTCAGGAGACGTGAGATCAACCCTAGAAAATAAGTAATTTATAAGCTACTGTGATAGGTACCAGTATTAGTGAGATAACATTCTATTTTTTTTTGGTGTTGAAAACTTAAACAGTTATATTATTTACGACATTCATGGTCACTCTACAATTAAGTAGAATATTTCCTTCAAGTGCCGATACTCGTCGCTTTATCTGTGAATGTTTGTAAATGTTGACATTGCCAATATGACAATGACAATTTACTCTTTTCATAATCAAAGTGGTGTCACAACAGTTACGTTTTGTCTTTATTAATTAGTTCTTATAGGGTGACCATTATTGTGGAGAATTAAATTTGTACTTCACAAAAGAGTCATTTTCAAAAATTTTTTTCATAGTTAAGGGCCTAATAAAAACAAAATCACGATCGCTTCCTCTATGTTACGAAAGTTAGGTTAGGCATACAAACTATATGGATAACTTGCGTAACACAAGGGAATAAATTACGTTTTGTTTTAATTAAATCCCTTAATTGTGTACAATTTTTTTGAAAATGACTCAAAAAGTAAAAAAAAAAAGAAGTTTAAGTTTCACTTAAATACCATTCATTACAATTTACTGAATCCCTAGGGATGGTTCTGCTTACGTCTTTCGAACCACACTACGGTATATTACTTTTCAATCCATGTTCTTATGGATCGATTTTTAAGGCTTAGGTAATTTGTTGATTGACAACAACTATACATACCTACCTGATATGTGTAATTAGAATATTATTTGAGGCTTTTTACGACATTACCTTTATGAGTAATCTATAATATCGGCGACGGCCTTCGTGTTTGTCACTGGACATGATAGATTAATAAAACATTTACACGCAATTTGTGGTTATTTACCTACCCATTAATCATCCAAAATGTATGGCTTGATACTATAATTATTATTATTTTTCTATAACGTCATGTACCTACAAAGTGATACGTCATCAGCTTGTCTATAAGAAACGTAGCTGTCCTGGCGTAGGGATCGAAATATATAAGAAAGCGAGTTATTTGTCAAGAATGTCTAGTCTAGATATTTCCACCACATCTGTCTGGATAAAACTGGTCCATGTCTGTTAGTTTTCTTTAACTTATCCTTCATGGCCATCGTGGCATTATGATGAATCGTTTCCACCATTCGTTTTCTTTTAAACTTACGAGGTTCTAGTTCCTCGTGATAGATTTTGATAAATTGGCATGCAATCTTATCGAACCTGAATAACTTTTCGATATTCAATTCCAAAGTAATATTGGGAAACGGGTTTGAATTCGCTATTCAATTGGGTTATTGGATGTTTAGAACATTGCATGAATAGGTGGGGAGGGAACGAATGCAATATTAATTTTATGCCACACCTGGCCATAAAGTGTTTTTTCCGCACGCTGCGCGTACGGAAAATGCGGCTTTCTGGCCAAGTGTACACGTAAAATGATGTACACAACACGGGAGGTAGTAAAGAAAGCTCTCGATCGCATATTTACGGCCCTCGCTTGCAGCTCGGGAACATCTGCGATCTCGGCCTTTCTTTATATTACCACCCTAGTTGTGTAATGTACTATAAATTTCAGCACGCTATATTCATCTACTAATACTTAGTCCTTCCTTTGCCTCAAAATAAAATAATTTGTGCAATTTTCCTGTCTGCGGTTTATCGTTTCTTTGCGGTTTCATGCTTATCCAGTGTTTGACGTAAATTAAATTGAATACTTACTTAAGTAAATAGTTTTGAAAAATTTTAACTGAATTACTTTCTCTAAAAACGGAATTAGGTACCTACCTAGTGTGCATACGGAACAGTTTACCGGAAATAAATCGATCAATTAACTATCTATTATCCTTTTTCGTGCATAGACAATTATTTCATTTGAAGGTTCATTGCCATACACAGACAGCGAAGGTCTTATATCACATACTGGGCTCTGCAATCTCTTGCTACTAGTGTGCAGGGTCAAACTAGTCATGTAAGCAATCTATATTAGAAACCGGTGCAGCAATTAAAGCTGATACTAATTATAAAACACTAAATAACTACCTTTATACATCGCAATAAGTAATACAGCATTTACCGATTTCACACTATTTTACTTCAACTGTCAACATAACCGCACTTTCACTCACAGGCTCACTATTCCCACTTTTCTGACATTACTCAATGTCCGAATCACGCACATTTCGGAATACACAATATTTAACAGTAATTTTCATTGATGAAAACCGTAATTTCATGTTTTTTTTTAAAATCAAACACCAACAAACGAGACGTTCAAACCGTAACCATGTTAACGTTCGTAAACACTGCATGCTGCGCGAAGTTGACAGCAGTTGCGTCATGGCTACCAACATGCCAATATGGCGGGCGTACCAACATGGCGGCGCCGGCGCGTCAGTCAACGGCCTTTGTCGTAAACCACCGCAAACTTTACCGGTGGTTAAATTTTGAACTAACTTGCCACGTACAAACTTGATGATAAGTTGCGTCGACAGCGCCACTACTAACAACTTTGCGTAGGTTGTAGTACTACGCTGAATAAATGAATGGATCAAAGTGGACCTGTTTGGTACAGAGCGTGTGCGCAGGTAAGGATTGATGATCCCGCGGTCATTATCTCAGGCCGAACGGGCTAGATGAGATTCTAGGTAGTCGTTACAAGTTTTTGTACATACCTACCTACGGAATGATTTGACTTTTGTTACGAGAAAAAATTCAAATGACGGTTAGTTACCTATTTGATTATGTTATTCACTAAAGCACACGACACTGTCGAAAGTTTCAACGAGAGAAATGGCGCATCCGCACCTCTTCCAATCCGTGCACGACTTATACTCATTAAGCATAGGTAGATACGCGACCAACCAAACATTATCTTCTCGCATTATTTCTCGCAGACAAGTTGTATCAGGCTATGAAATAAAAGACAGATATTGTTAAAGTCGATTTTTAACTTCCTTTTCGTTTGTATGGAGACTCTCCATACAAACGAATACAGCTCTCCATTGGAGAGCCGTACGAATCGTTTTAGCTAAGTTATAGATGGGATAGTTACTTGCGGACAGGAGCAAACCCGGTCAATGGGTAATTTATTGCACCGCTACCACTTGATCGATCGCTTGCACGGTGTACCTACTCGCTCCGTGAATGATAGATGGGCCGCTCCAATTGTCTGACTAATTAACCATGACGCAATAACACAAGAGCACAACAATGTACTGTAGGATTTATTTATATTGTGACCAGTGCCGGATTAAGTGTACTTGATGCCCTAGCTATCCACTATCCACGCCTGTGGGTAACCCCTTCCTATCCAAATATTTTTGACGCCATGCCCTAACCTAAGCAATTGCTTAATTTGCGTATGGGTTAATGTGGCACTGATTGTGACGCTTTTGATATTAACTAAACGACTATCCAGTGACTTTTTAATAGATTTTTCAACAATGAGACACAGAACAATAACCCTCCTTAAAACATGTATGTTGTAAGTATCTCCGTCCATACAGGAATGTTTGAATGTGGTATTTGTTTACTTTGATAGCTAATTTTAAATCGTATTTGCAAGAAAATAAATGTATTCAAAACTTATTCTGACTAGAGTTGAACAGTTACAAATTCAACTCGACAAATGTTTCTAAAATGATAGTACTTGTTTTAGGGAAATTCACTATAAAATATTATCTTGACTTTCTAACTAGGTATCTCCCTGTGCTCCAAAATATTGTTTTTGTTTCTTCGAGAAAATAAATAGGTACAAATTTATAAATGGAATCAGTTTTTTAGAAAATTTGTTGATATTCTTTTCAACCGTATCTGAAAAAAAAAGCTCGACTGCATAGCAAAATATGGCAGAAAGTAGGTAAGTATGTATCAGTACTGGAAGTGGAAATATAAAAATGAAACCAAAAGGAATGCCAATTATAATAAGCACTTATGTCGTTTAATCCATTACGTGCTTGTAAAAATACTAAAAAAGAAAACAAAATAATGACAACATCATTATCGTAATTCGGGTAACAATTTAAACATTTTATAAACAATTTGTGTGTTCACGACATTTTCTCCTTAATCCCTCCATATCGTGTCAATTGATTTTGAACCTACTTACGGCATGTTTAAGTACCGAATTGTCTGAAAAATGCGTTTTTGCGTATCGTTATCACTGCAATTCATTTCATAGTACAAATTCTCAAACCAATTTCAGCCTTAGCAAGTCACTAATTAGGTTCAAATATGATTTTCATTCATTTTACGCAGTCAGTTCGATGTGAGGAGTATTATAAGTCTTACTGCCTTGTCAATTAGGTTGAAAATCGTTGGAAAAGGCTGCTATGGGTACGGTAGAGTAGGGCTGATAGTGAAAGTGTGGGTATGAGGAAACAATACCCTGTAATGCCGATCGGGGCAAAAACATTACCCTCCTTTACGCGCGCGGTAAAAAGTGCTTCCGAGATAACGAGATTCCGATGAGTTTTGTTGTGATACGGGATACGATTGTTTCAGAAGATTGCTTTTACATCGCAGGGGCAGATCTAACATATTTGTCATTCATTATGGTAGCTACACCTCAGAAACTTAAACTGAACTGTTTTATTTTCAACACATTTTCAATCAATCCACTAAAGAACGAGTGCAAGTGAGTGTATTAGTAGGTACAATATAATAGTAGTTACAAGGACAGTGAAGTTAGATTTTTTACGTCACCTGTGGTGAGGACTCAAATCGTAGCTGTTTGTGATGCAAGCCGTGGGCGAGGGCCATAAATACGCGACTTTATTACCGCCCGTTGTGTGTACTCAATTTTACGTCTTCCCCTGGTCTGGAAATGGAATAGAGAATTCCACTTCCTTTTCGAAAAATGCCATTCATTTCTTGATTTAAGTGTATACTAAATTATTAGAGGCAAGATTAAGTAAGTAATTTTCATATTCGGCCTCATAGTCCTTTCCTGAAAGCCTCTAATAACGTAACGTCAACCCGCTCCGGTTTTAATCAAAAAAATCAATATTGCACTATGGATGAATGGCTTAAAAACAGCCGGCACCACTTAACCTTTCCCGAACACATAAACGACATCAATGTAGACGCTGCCACTGCCAAGATATCTTTGCGGCCAAACCAAAAAACAAATCAACCTGCCTTCCTACTAACACCAAAGAAGCATTTGACAACAGTGCTGTTTGTAGCTACTTTCCAAAGTTTGCAAAGAAACCGCCTTAAAAGATAAAGGGAACATGTGTTAGAAGTTTTAAAGACTTTTGTACTCTTTTGAAAGTGGTTTATCAGGATATATTGGCTATAAAGGCGGGTCCACACACGCGACGCGTTTTACGGCGAGCGCTAAATGAGCCATGTGAGGTTTGCTACGTTTTAAATTTCCCGTGGGGCGAAATTGCAATTTCCTTGTTTAATTAAATTACGATTCTGATTAAAATTGTGCATTTCGTGATTGCAGAGGTTCAGTGCACGAACTTGGTTATTAAATTATTATACATTTTGTCTACGACTTCATCCGTGTAGACTTGTTAATCGACTTAAGGTGATTCTAGTAGGCTCTCCATACAAACACAAAGGGGGTCATTATTTGTTTCGACGACATCAATCGTGGCTGAGATGTATTTCATTTTACAGCTTGCTTCATTTTGTCTGCGCGAAATGACATGAACACTCGTATATAACCAAAAAAATATAAATTTTAAGCAAAAAAACGTTTGATTTCAAATGTTTTTAATATATGGCGCTGACCTTAACCGGCAATTTATGTGCAATCACAAATTCTAGTTTATTGAAACTCCTCGTGTAGATTCGACAGCGCAGACAAAATGTATCAAGCTACAAAATGATACTCATTCCCATCGCGATTGATGTAGTGGAAGCAAATGATTACCCTCTTTATGTTTGTATGGATAACCGACCGACTCGAATCACCCGAATCACTCGAAACAATAAGAGTTGTTTGCTATTTATTCCCTTAAGTGTACTCGTATAATCATTTATGCCACACCTGGCCATAAAGTGGCTTTTTCCGCACGCTGCACGTTCGGAAAAAGCCGCTTTCTGGCCAAGTCTAGACATAAAATGATGTACACAACACGGGAGGTAATAAAGAAAGCCCTCGATCGCATATTTACGTCCCTCGCTTGCAGCTCGGGCCGCAAACTTCTACGATCTCGGCCTTTCTTTGTATTACCACCCTAGTTGTGTAATGTACTATATCGTACTCCCGTAAAAACTTCTACCCTCATTTCACCGAGAAAATAGGGTTCTATGTAAACAGGGTAAATAATAGGCAAGTCAGTGGAAATCGAGTTCTGTTGACACCCTCCAGTACTGACTTGGTTTAATATTACATCTCAAAACTTTTTTGTTGTAGGAGAACTACGTTGCGAGACTTGCATCTTTTACATGTAATGTTTTTGATATTTGTCACATATTAATTCCGTTGGCCCCCACACAATGTTCTACCTTTAGGCGCACATAAAATCAACGTTTCCTATTTTAAAACGTAGATTTTTTCCATTCCGCACTAGTAATATGAAACAGAATGATGGAAATTCCAAGATGCTGAGAAGGTAGAGCTCGTCGAGTTTACCTTGTACACATAAATACTTATTATCTAATCTGTGCAATAGAAAGTAAGATACTTTTTAACGTATTCCCACGCGCTACGATAATTTTCCTCATGGAAAAGTAAATGCTCGGTAGAATGTGAACAACTTTTACTCAATTTTCCTCAGACAATGGCACGTACTGACTAATGGAGCCCTGCGTAATGCCGTAGTCATCCGATTGAGAGCAGTACGATACGAAGGGAGAAACATATTTTCTTACCGACTTCACAAAAATTATCAGTTTCTCGAGTCAATTACTTTTTTTATAATTCTTGCCAGAACTCCGTCGTTAATAATGAATCGATTCGGTTTTTTTATTAAAGGGTAAAATTCCAGATCGGTCCAATTCTATTAAAAGAGTGAATCAACTCTTAGACCCACACTTTTGACGTCTCTGACCAAAAATGTTTCTGACTGAAGAAATCGAACTTCTAATAGGATATTTTTCTATTTATTAGGTTTATGAGACGGGGCATTCAAAGTTCTAACATACATCATAAACTTAAACATAGACAAAACATTATTTAAAGGCGTTATTTTACAACGAAAATTAAAAGTTCGTTCGGACAGCGTCGTGGGGGTAAAAAAGTTTAATGACCAAAAAAATGAATCGAGATGGGACCCAAGAGTAAATGTGTGTTAATGAGTGAAACGGTAAATAAACTATGTTTTATTTTATTTTCATTTCCCTAAATATTAGTATTTACCCATACTTTGTCCACGAGAGAGAAAAAGCCGATGTCCTCTTTTCTCTTCACCAAAGTCGAGCAAAAAAATATGAGTAGTAGGTAGCTAGGTAGTTGTAAACGGTGACCTGTATCAAAATGGTTCAAATCAGTGCAGTTTCGATGTGATTTAAATACAGCTATAAATTGTGTTGTGAGGGAGATGCTAATAGATTGTTTAAGCAGTACAATGAGTACGAAAGCGGTAAGCATTAGAAAAATAAGCACGTTGTTTTAAAACTATACACCGTGTATAGTTACGCAATCATGTTGCGATCGCAATCCTTTTGTTTTACGGCTCCCGACAATTAGGCAGCTGCTAACTGTACTAATCTACCCATCTCTACATAGATACAGACAGATAAGTTTGTACAACGAGATCTGACCGGTGATTTCTAGAAGATTGTTATCCAAAGACTTCAATGTGTAAATAATACTTCAAATAATTGAAATTTATGTAACGTATGTACTCATCATCATCATCATTATAATTTTTTCGTTCGTGAGTATTTTTGACTCAAGAACACTTCTGTGGCTCTAGTGAAAAGCGGTACAAGTGCACTTTTGACCTTTTTGATTGTAATTGATCCAAATAAATATTTCTTTCTTTCTTTTTTGAGTAATACTGTATACTAATTCTCAAAAATAACAAAGATTTAAAATAACGAAATAAAATAATTCTAATTCCCTTAAAATAACGAAGTTACGATTGAGTCAATAGGTATAGAAATTATCCGTTCAAGAGAGCTAATGCTGTTAAAGAATACAATGCCATTGAGCGAACAATGCCATTGATAGAATACAATACCACCAAAAAAAAATAACAATGCTTAGCACGAGTAAACCCGGGCGGTCTACCTGGCTCCCCGTTAAATCTGTAAAAGCAAAATGCATTATTATTTTTTGTTTGAAAGTATTTGCCGCCTTATCATTACGGTCATAGAACCGATAATCCGTTGAAAGCTCATAGTATCTCTAAGTCTTTTCTCTACGGAATACGTACTTGCAGACCGTCGGGCGAATGTGAAATGCAAAACAAATTAAGATCGCAGTTATCTATAACTGCATTTACACTTTACTGTCTAGTAAATAGAATCTAAAATCTAATGATCTTTCAAGGCAGTTATACTTTTTTGACACTATATTCTCGTTATCCTAATTTGTGGTTTACCTCTCAATGGCATTGTATTCGTTAACAACATTAGCCCAGTTGATCGGATAATTACTATATATCTGTCGTGGAAAATGGTGCAATTAAAGATGTATCATAAGAGATTTGTACTTTAATTGTGTCGAACGCAATAAGTTTATTTGTATCTTTTGTGAAATCTGGTGTTCAAGAGATCTAAATTTTATCATTTGACACGAACAATATACCTAATTAAAATTTAAAGGGCATCTCGTGTTATTCCGTTATTTACTGGAGGCACTGTATATAATATGCATGTACTGTGATTTTGAATATATTATGTAACAAATATATTGCTAAACTAACTAAACATCCGTAAAAAGATTCGTCAAACTGAGAATCCCTTTATATTTTGGAAGTCGCTTACGATCAAAATAATTGACGATTTGTCGTATCACTCTCTCCCAGCCTGCACTGCACTGCTATCAAAGACGACGTCTGACGTCTGAATGAATGGATGTCTGGGACAGACTAACAACTATTCAAATATCGTTTCACATCATCAGCCTATATACGTCCCCCTGCTGGGCACAGGCCTACTCTTATCGTTCACTCAAATGTCGCTTTCAGATTCAAAAATACATAGCGAAAATAAATGGTCCTTTAAAAATGTAAAAGGTACAGTCGAGTACATTTACATGTACACATATATAAGTGAAAAAAAATATCTGAACACGCTTTTATGCTCCTGACATTAGGGTCGTGTTCAGATATTTTTGTTTCCACAGAAATCCGTGTTTGTTCCCGAAACTAAAACTCTACTACACTGTTAAAAATTCTCCTGGAATTTTACATAAATTTATGGCAACTTTCGTTGCCATAACTTTTTTGTGTTTTTACATAATTATGTAATTTTACAGGGCTATGTAATTTTACATAATCAACGATTTATCAAATATGTAAAATTACATAAAGCAAATTTTACATATTTCTCAGATATGTAAAATTACATGTTATGTCATTTTACATATCTGACACATGTCAGATTATGTAAAATAATATTTTCTGTAATTTTACATACCTTTTCGTGTAATTCTACGATAGATGTTAATTATTTTTAAATTTTTTTTTGTAATATCTCTGAAGTACTATGTGTTTTTTACAGATATTTTTTTGTATTTTCACATATATTCAGAAATATTACTGAAATACTATGTGTTTATTTACTGATATGTTTTGTATTTTCACATATATTCAGTAATATTGGTCCATTAAGGTCCTGTACGGTTCACTGAGTGTGCGCATATAACTCCTACTTTTTGAAGCCTGACTAACTCGCAACCCTACTGGGCATAGCGATTATCTGACCGGGTGGTCGGCCGTGGCGTTCCCTGGGGTCGAACCAGGTCGCTAGCCAGACCTACCCGAGTGAATCGGACTGGGTGGGTGCCGGGGGCGCCTGGGGTCGAACCAGGGCGCTTGTCCCGGTCCACCTTGACTTTTCGTCGATTGCTCTAAGTGAGCAGCGGATCAGCGGAAACTCAACAAATCGATACTCCTTACATAGGGTCATTAAATCAGGAAAAATCTTAACATCGCGATCTACAATTACAAGCTGCTCGGTACAGCGCCATCTCTTGAGTATTTTGTAAACTCGTTATTGCACTAACATAGTCGTTTTATACATGTTTAACGATTAGGTTACATTCCATATATTTTTAGTAGTTGGCTACCATATGTACTGAAACTTTACAGGCTTCAGAAAGATAGTTTTACAGAGACTACTAATGCCATCTATGTGCATACGGATGAACTAAACATTTGGTTTAACTGGTAATTCACTAATCTGAATTTACAAATACGTTATGGTTTTCTAAAAATCTAAGCAACATAAAACACGAGGTTTCGTACTTTCAAAACAACGAGAAAGGTGAAATTTGCTTACTTCTAACATAACTACTAGCGCCATCTAGTTGACCTAATTTTTACGATTATTACTGATTATTTATGTAAAATCGCAGAATATACTTGAAAATTACACGATTTTTTGAAACATAAATAAAAACTGTAAATTTACATAATATTAAACGTAATCTTACTGATATTTTAATGAATATTACAAAAGACTTAAGTAAACTTACATAAAAAATATGTTTTTTCACAAGATATGTAAAATCAAGAGTTTTGTCTGTAATATTACCGTTTGAAGCATTATAAATACATATTGATATGTATTTGTCTCAGACGCTACATGTAATTTTACAGATTTTATGTAATCGTCCAAGTTTTTAGTGATTTTTACATACCTTTTATTTAAAAACACACGCTATTATTAAAAATTACACTACATATTGAAAAATAAAAAAAAAAACAGTATAATTACGTAATATTGTATGTGATCTAACTGATACTTTTGTGAAAATTACAAAAGCCTCAAGTAAATTTACATAAAAATGCCATAAATAAAAACTGTAAATTTACATAATATTGTACGTAATTTTACTGATATTGTTATGAATATTACAAAAGACTTAAGTAAACTTACATAAAAATTTGTTTTTTTACAAGATATGTAAAATTAAGAATTTTGTCTGTAATATTACAGTTTGAAGCCTTATAAATACATATTGAAATGTATTTGTCCCAGACGCTATATGTAATTTTACAGATTTTATGTAATCGTACACATTTTATTGATTATTACATATTTTTTATGTAATAAGACATAAAAATCAGTGAATCTACAGAAGATATTTAAAATTACCAAAAATTATGGAAAATTACCAAAAATTAAGGAAAATTACCAAAATTTTCGTACTTTTCCCAGTTTTTAGGGAATTTCACAGGTTTCTGTAATTTTTTTTTATGTAAAATTCCGGAAATTTTTAACAGTGTATACCCTGGTAACATATTGATGTTGTTAATATAAACACGTGCTTGCTATTGTACCTACAAAGCAGTTTGAATCTGTCAGTAGATCTCTCGATCTTGTCTCGTGGGAAAAGTGCGTTTCGAGACAATCGAAAGTATAATAAAAGTACAAGTTAAGTTTCGATCGGTTTTCAATGTTCTTGATCTAGTTAGAATTATGAACATTTTTTATTTCTTGACGCTTACGATAGAGCCAGCTAAGTTGGATATAGGCATACTTGGATATAGGCAATTCATTAATTATATTCTCTAAGTAAAACATTTAGTCAATATTCATCGATCTCCGATCTCTGTAATTATAATTATATGAATTACTAGTCAAGTCACTAAGTCTGTATAAAACTTGCATTACATAGATTTAATTTTAATTTTGGTACAATAAGTAATTCATAAACATGTAAATTGCTACACCCTACCAGGGTACCTATACCTAGGTTTAAGTCCTAATGTATTGGTTTATGCAATAAATGAATACTGAAAGTATGAAGTTTTTAAGTCACTACAGGGTGACTTCGAATTGGTAATACAAAATGAATGTTTTACATACATATCCCCTAAACTTGGCCCCTCAGTTAAGTCTCATACTTTTAAAATAATCAGAAGTATTTTTTTTTAATTATTAATTTATCCCATTTTTGTTGGCTTAACATGGTTATCCTACCATAATAATAAACAAAGAGGTTTAAAGATTTTAAAATGAACAAAGAGAATACGAGTGACAGGTATGACACTTCGGTATTTAATGGAGTGTAACCACACTTTAGGACTAACAAATAATTAATATTTGTTTTGTTAGAAAATTAGCAATAATTAAATACAGCAAATTTTAACATAGGGGTTAATGTGTTACACTACATGGCATTAACTGAGCCATAATCAAGTGTTTTGTACTACCAATTTGAAGTCGCCCTCTATATGTATGTGATGTTATATATAGGAAACGATAAATAATGTGTTTCAAACCGTGGACGTCCGTCCCGAATAAGCAGTGTTTTCATTAATTTTCATCACACTTGGTCGAAAATGGTGTCACAATAATAATGAGACGCGTCATTGTGTTACATGGTTTGACTTGCAGCTCAATATAGACGTTTGTGGGTTACATAGTGTGTCGCGTGCGAGAAATGTCGCGGTCGTCTTGTGCTAGTCTTTAGCTATGCTGGAGATATGTACAACGAGTGACATCAACGATCAGCGATGCAGAAATATCAGACCTCAGTAGCGCCTGATGGTAAGCGACTGAGAGGCCAAAGATATAGCTCGCTGGTTCGGCAACAGCCTTGTCTTTGATGGCAATTGTATAATAAAATAAATATTATAGTATTGTTCTACAGAACCCTCTCGTCTGCCGCCCGCGCCGGTATCGAGCCGAGCCGGTAATGACCTCTCTAACGAGCATTCGTTGTAATTGGTGCTCACGACGAGACGCCCGCAATTATTCGACGTGAAATGGCGACTTCACTCCGGACGAGTCGACAAGCTGTTGTTCCGGGCCAAACATAGGTGCCCCTCTACTGACAAAGCCACTAGCTATGCCACTAGCACTAGCAGCGTTTTAAAAGTGAGCAAAAAATTTAGTAAAATTTCACCGACTGACCTCCAAACATTAACGCGGGACACGAGAGGTCGTGGGTGCAATCTCAGACAAGGGCAAGTTGAAAATGTCACGATTGAAAGATGGTGCCCGGGCGGCCCCGATCAGCCTTTGATATGGTCACATATTGAGGTGTCATTGCCACTGGAATTCGCTCGTGTCCAAAATACCGCATTCCCGAAATACCACATTTTTCAAAAAACCAGATTTTCGATTTATGAGATTCCTGTCTTACCACATTCCCGTTACAGTAGATTATAAAATCGTAAGTTACTCAAGGATCTAAATCACTTTGTTGGGTGTGTAATTTTGGGAATCTTGTATACGGAGAATCTGGTGTATCGAGAATCCGGTATTTTAAAAAAAGTGTATTTTAGGAATGCGGTATTTTGGGAATGAGCGCTGGAATTAACCTATATTTCGCTTAAATTATAAAAATAGTGCGCCATGCGATTTCAAGGAAAACAATCTTGAAACGAAAAAAATATTATTTTTCTACTCCTGTACTGTTATCTGTCTTTTACTTGGTCACGAACACTAATATAAGAACATATATAATATGAGTTCAGAGAAGTCTATACTCTATTCCCCATAACAGCACTAGTGTCGTTATAGCCACTTTACGTTATTGCTAGCAACCACAGACTTCTAAATCTAGGTTAAACTGAGGTCAAGGATTAAGCGCTCAATTTTAACTTTACGGTAAAAATGCACAACTACCAACTTAACAAACAATTAAAATCCTACGGCTTTTAAGAAAAACAAGACTTTCTGAACTAAATTCATTGATGCCAACATAAAAACAAAAGTATTTTTAATATATTCACTGCGTGTCAACTTCATTTAAAAAATAAAAAGTTTACCATAGACACATACTGACAGTCATACGTCATATTTGCCTTCTTTGGAGGTTATGCCTTGTTTGTATTTTATAATTTTAAAACCTGTCGTAGAAAAAGTATTGTATGCAACGTTGTATAATTAAGTCAAAAAACGCTCATTGCGTCTCTATTTGCGATACTCGCCGCATTCGCGGCTCGTATCGCAACTCACGCAATTCGCATTTTTTGAACCTTCTTATACAATAGGGTGGATCGCTCTTGTATGGGAATTTTTTTTTTTTCGATTTTCAAAATGGCGGACCTTGGAAAAGTTGCTCTGATACCATGTATTTATGTATTTTCAATATCATTCAAATCTGGTTATTTTAAGTACTGTCGCAACCCCACTGAAGTTTTTCAAAACTTACAAATATAACCCTTATTAAAACCGTTCCAATACGGATATTTAAAGCAGATTTTTTTTATTTTTATAACGTAATATATAAAACTAAACTCACTTCAATAAACTAAATAGCAAATATGCTTGCATTATGGTACCAGTTACTCAAACTAGCGACCTTGCAAGACCTGGGTTTGATAAATGAGATGGATACATCAAATGTTATCGATCGGAACAAGATTCGTCGAGCACGTGCGAACGTACGTACAAATATACCAACAAAAACGGCCCGCGACTATGCTGATTCTTTTATTGGTATATAATTTGATGGACGCAAGGACAAAACAATGGTGGTTCAGGACGGTTGCAGAAAGATTGTGGTAGAAGAACACATTACTTTGCTACGAGAACCTGGATCAGAATACATAGGCCACATAACAGCTGAGTCAAGTGATGCAAAAACTATAGCTAGCCACTTGTATACTTATTTACAAGCTAAATCCTTAGATTTGAAACGAATCGCAGCTATTGGATGTGATGGCACGGCAGTGAATACCGGAGCCAGAGCAGGTATAATCAGAATACTCGAAACCAAACTTGAACACCCTCTTCAATGGTTAGTTTGCCAGCTGCATGCCAATGAATTACCCTTAAGACATCTTTTTCAGCATCTTGATGGAACAACTACAGGCCCCAAAAGTTTTACTGGTTTAATAGGAAAAGCATTACATAGCTGTGAAAAACTTCCTTTAACTCAATTTTCTGCAATCGAATGCGAATTGCCCGATATTACAAAGACCCGGACCGACCTCAGTACGGATCAGTTATATTTACTAGAAATATGTCGTGCAATCCACCAAGGTTTCTGTGACGATAATTTGGCTAAGCGAAACCCAGGGAAAGTCTGTCATTCTCGATGGTTGACAACAGCTAATAGGATTCTCAGACTTTATATTTCAGCCCAGTCTCCATCAGAAAACTTATTGATTCTGACCCGATTTGTATTGAAAGTTTACGCTCCAATGTGGTTTAAAATTAAAACTCAACATTTATGCGTTAACGGGGCCAAACATTTACACGAAGTAATTAAATTATCACGTTACCTCCCAGATAATCTTAAGAAGGTGATTGATCCTGTTATACAACGCAATGGGTATTTTGGCCACGTTGAGAATATCTTGATAGCCATGTTAGCTGATAATAGATTTCATGTCAGAGCATGGGCCCTAAAACAAATTATCAAGGCGAGAGAACGCTCGTCAGGCTCGGAGACTGCCAGAGTATTCATGTTGCCAATGTTTAACTTCAACGCTGACGAATATTATAATCTGATTGATTGGCAACAAGTGTCTGAACCACCAGTGACAAAAGAGTTATCCGCAGATATTATTTTCCAGTGCCTTATTGATCTGAAAAAAGTGGAAACACAGATCTTGCCTAAGTTTTGTTTGATGCCCTGTCACACACAAGCTACTGAAAGAATCATAAAGGTAGTAACTGAATCTTGTTCCGCAGTATGTAGACTAGACAGACGTGAAGGGTGGATAAAAAACAAACTTGATTCTTGTCGTATTATGCCGGTATTCAATACGAAAAAAGAATACAAAATTGCATAATTTTAACTTTTTTCCACTTAATATCTGTCACTTAAAACTTGACTACTAGACGTTTTTTTTATTAGCATTTGGTTATTTTGTCCTTTTTAATAAATTACATAATAATAAAAAGTAATATTTTAGTATTAAATGTATGTTTTTTGTCCGAAGACTGAAGCTACTTTTTCGCATGTTTTCCAATCTTTCAGCTTACTTGCGGCAGTACTTCTGCTGAAAATTTTGAAAAATGTTCATATTCACTTTTGATTGTATTCCCCCAGAGCATCTTTTTACAAGTCCGCCTTATTAAAAATTCAAAAAAAGAAAAAACGATCCACCCTATTATACAACTGTTGCATAAAATACTATAATATGGCTATTTTTAAAATGAAATAAGTTGTCAAAATAGTGACATTAGTAGGTACAATATTACCCTCTGATATCTTAGGATAACGAAGATACGTGAGTGAAAACGAGGTTCATCAAATACTCACAAAATTAATATGTGTTAGTATATTCCGTCAATGCTCAAAAGATTGTATTTTCATCCCAGTTGAATTGTTCGACGTGCTACGTGACAACGAGTACGCTGTCAAGAGTGTCCAACACAGAAGAAGAATCCATCGGTTCATGCTCTGATCGATTCTTCTGGGAAACCCTTAGTGGCTATTGGTCAAATTTTGGAAGCTCAAATAAAATCTCTTTCTGACGTTCGATAATCGGAGGGTGGTAGAGTTGCCGTGTTTGAGCACATTTAATTGGTTTCTACATGCAGTTTGAGACTATACAAAAAAGGTACAATTGTTTTGACAGAAATTTACGTTATGTAACAAAACGTCATAATAAAGATATTTAATAGAGATCGATACCACAACCGCACAGGCCTGGCACCGTCTACGAGTGCAATTGATATCTGTTTAACCACAATAGCCCGTAATTGGGTCGACGCGGCTCCTTGGGTATTTCATTACAGACTTTTGTAACAATAGTTAGATTAGATTGTTGCAGAAAATCTACCTATTTCAGCTAATTACTTAGGTGCATTTGTTAAAATATAATGTATACCAGGAATGTGTCATATCAAGTCAAATTACTGACAGTGAGGTTTTTCTGGATCCAGAAAAACTTCCAAATCAGCAGCTAATACAAGAAGAGACAGCCTAAGGATGATCTTTCTTCCTTAATGGAACAAATTCTGTTTACTATTTGTAGTTAAAATAGACAAGATGTGCTAGGGTTGTCCCTTATCCTAGCGAGGGTGAGTGGCCTGTCATTTCGCCATACAAGGTGTTTTCCCGTTTTTTTTATATCAAAAACTACGTAATTTTATAGCAATAACGATGACATAGGGCTGCCTATGCTTAGGTAGATTTAGGGTTGGCGTGATTAGGAATCCAATTTTTAAATCCGATGCCAATGAGTAAAAATATAGGCAACTCGTGTTATTTTTGAGTTTTACTATCGATGAGCATCTTTAAGAGTCAAATTTACATATTAACTAAATTATTTGTAATTAAACGTAGCCTTGCCACGCCAGGATATGGGGAGGAATCCCCAGCGGATGTTTATTATACTAAATTGGTTTCATTAGAAAACGGCTGTGGGAAGGTCGATGGTAGACCGTATCTTAGACTATAACTTGTCGAATAAATTAAACTAACTTTCCAGCCCGAGTTGCTTTATAGCCTGTTTGATTTAGAGAACGTTTATTGCACGAGGGATTCAATTTAGTATACCTGGTTCGTTAGTCAATTCTATGTAGAACTGATTAGTTTCAAATAATTCTTAACTATTGTGAGAACAAGTTTTATCATAATACGAACTGTTTAGTAGAATAGCAAATGTTCAATTCTTAGAAGACTATCTGCAGTGTAAAACCATTTTGCGTTGTTGTGAGACCGACACATTATCTGACTGATGTTGACTGTAAAAGTCAAGTCCAATCATGTCTCTATCATTTTTAAAGTAATATTTCCCTAAAGTTCAGAATTAGGAAATTATATCAGACAAAGTGTAGGATTGACTTTTGACCTTTATCAGTGCCGTTAAAAAGCATGCTTGTATGTTTAATTCACTGAAACTTTCTGGAATATTACCGTCTATAATTTTCAATTATATTGCATTGTAATTGTAACCTCATAAATTATAAAATATACCTCTCTCTAATCAAATAGTACTTACCACAGTAGGTCCTTTTAAGTATTAAAAAATTAACAAATAATCGGATTACTCGGTCCATTCAGCCAATCAAAGTAATATTTTTTATCTGTGATACAATAACATTTACTGAATAATTCGTTATACATATTATTTTTTAAATAGGTACCTAAAAAACGTCTGTAAAACTGAAGGTTTTTTATTTATTACATTGCTTTTTGTTGCGAAGTCTCAAATCGCGTATAAACCCTTCATTCGGGTAAATTCGCTAATAAAATCCAGCATTGAACTCGGCGTGGGCAGACATTACCATAATCGCAAAAATTATATTTCTTCATCTGTTTTAATGTGGTTAAATGACATCACTTTTCTATGTTATATATTGATACAAGAAATGAAAGTGCATAGAAAAATTAAAACGGGCTCACCCATAGTCCACGTCAGGAATCGAAACCGACGCTTAGCAGGAAATCCTTAGGTACCGGGTTCAATTCCTGGTTTAGACCATGCGTGAATGCAATTTAATTTTTCTTTATCATTTGTTTTATTGTATCTATATATTATATTCTTATTATTGATTTAAACTTTCTCGATGTTCACTCATTATTATAATTTATAACAAAACGGGACTTAATCGCGTAAAAACATGCTATTACCTCGACGTTTCGGACGTGCCGTGACGTCCATGGTCGAGTTTTTACGCGATTAAGTCCCGTTTTGTTATATTCTTATTGTCGCAACTATTCACTACTATCTGTGACAATAGCATTTCAACTAAGTATCATGATAATGTCATTCAACAGCGAATGACGACAAAAAAAATTGCCTTATTTACAACTTTGTGGTTGGTTTGAGATGAGACCCTGTCTGAGTCTTTTATCTGGGGGCACGGCAGTGCGCCCGCCAAGCAAAGGCCGTGGAGGAACACATTTTATAGTTCTCAAATAAAGAATCCTCCAGGGGTAAATACTAGGCAAGTTGGTGGAAATCGAATTCTGTGGCCTGACTGACTGACTTGGTTTAACATTACATCTCAAAACTTTTTCGTTGTATAGAAAATGTTTTACTTGAGATACCAGCGAGTTGCTCTTCCGCCAACGTCGCCGAGTACTAATACTTTTCCATGTCACTTATCCGATCGGCGTTGCCGCTTCCGAGTTATCGGTCTTGCTGCAAGCCATAGATGTTACTTGAATAATCATTTATAGATGTAAGAATGATGATGATGAGTCACGTCCAAACCCTTGTCTCACTAAATATGGAAACGAATGTCACCTCTCATTAAGTTTAAATCACAATGGCGGCTCGAGGACCGCCCAGCAGCCTCGTATTAATGGGGACACGAATTTTCAATCAATCGCTATTTTCCGTCTCGGAATCAATGGCTGAATGCTCCCGGCTCCCAGTCGCGGTCCACCGATAAATCCCAGTAGACGAATTGAAATTCAATTCCACAGACTATTTACCGCAAAAATTCGCAAAGAATTTAATTGAAAACCGTAGTATCATCGGCATAGCGTTCTTTTTCGATCGTTCTTCCATTGTTCGTTTTTCAAAATTCTTTTCGTTTGGCGAGCTTGGATTGCATGTCAACGTCTAGACACGGGATTTTCTATGTTCTCATAGGGATCCTTTGCACGCCATATTTATGGTTTGTGTCTAATTTATTTGTCTGCCGTAGCGATACTTTTCTGAGGCGCTATTTTGAAATGGTTATTGCCGTCGCGTCCTCGATTTATTTGAAAATATACTGTCATAATAAACCGTATGATGTCATAGAAGCTTGATTGCAATTTCACACATAAATAATCTTTTATGTTTAAAGTGTTTTTCTAGTACTAATTACTCTAAAAAACCACAACAATGTTAATATTAAGACCATAATACTGTTATTTAATATCATAAAGCAACAATAAAAATATATTCTAAGTATAAAAGCTGAACAAAAATACGGTTGGTTTATCGATATAATTTTTGGGGCTCAAGAGATAAAAAGAAACGTAAATAAGTGCTCTTTTATGCTACCTTTTGTGGTATAAATACTGTGTATGTGTAAGCCTCTGTTGAATTACGGTATTTCCGGACCAATACGATCTTCAAGAAAAGAGCGTACAACTCAGTGGATTTTCCACTAGATCAGGTGGTTTTGCCTTCTCATTTGGTTGGTAAAATTGTACTCTTTTTCATATAAAATGAGTGAATTTAGTGGTTTTCTGAGAGCCGTCTAGTGGAAAACGATTTCTTTTTTCATACAAATTAAGAGAATCTAGTGGTTTTTAGAATCGTTTATGGTCGTTTTGTTAAAACCTGAGTTGGCAACACTGGCGCTGTACTCCCACCCACCTGAACAGCAGGTAACGCACCTTTGTCTCCTCTGATGTTGCAGGTGTCTATGGCCGGCAGTTATGGCTTACTATCAGGTGATTCGACTGCTCGTTTGCCCCGTATGATATAAAAAAAGACTACGTGGTACCAACTACGCGGCTTGGCCACTTTCAAGCCTCGTTGAAACCTTCGATGTATTTTTATTTTTTGTTCGATGTTGTTGTTACTAACGACCTTTGTACCTTTTTAGGGTTCCGTACCTCAAAAGGAAAAAATCGGAACCCTTATAGGATCACTCGTGTGTCTGTCTGTCTGTCACAGCCAATTTGATCCGAAAGTACTGCTCCGATTGAGTTCAAATTTGGTACATATATTAAAGTAAATGACCCAAATACGGACATGTCACAAAAATATATGAATTTTAATCATGGGGGCCGCTTTTGGGGGGTCAACTAAAAATAAAATAAAAAAGTTAGCAAACCATATTGTGTGACATATTAAATAAAAGGGCAATGAGAATCGCAAATATAATTTTTATATCAATATGTAGTTTTGAAGTTATGTAAGAAAATAGGCAAAAATTGACCATTCTCCCCTCTTATCTCCGAAACTACTGGACGTAGAATTTTGGAAAAGAAAAACAAGGAAAATAGTTCTACACCTATAGATTACAGGAAAGCCTATAAGAAGTCTGTGTAATAAAGTGTCATTGTTTTGAACGTACGGAACCTCCACGCGAGTCTTAACTCGCACTTGTCCGGTTTTTTTATTCAGGCATCTTACCAAAGTATAAGCACGACCAAGTAGTTCGTCTTCGCCGTTTAGGAGCGCGCGATTCCTACGGTTGCCTAAGGCACAGGGCTGCCGCCCGTCGGTTCTGTAAAATACCTACTTACCACGACGTAACTTTTATTAGGTTGACCTAGAACGAACAATCGCTCGGCGGCATCCTTTGTGCGTGGCACATGACGGCGGCATGTGTCTCACGCGGCAAATTACAAAGAACTCCAATAGACCAGGAGGTCAGTGCAAATTCAATGCTATTATTTATAATACAATTTTAGTAAGTAAGTATGTGACTAGGTATATGAAATAATAGTAAATATAGTTGCGTCTCGACATTTTGAAAGTAAATACTAGTAAGTAGATAAAGTATAGGTACATCATTTGTAAAAGGTTTGTATAGTTCGAATTATTAGTACCTAAAAGTTTTTATTTTGGATAATCAATTACTTAGAAAAACGTCGTTTATGCTAGGTGGTAAAAAATGAAACTTCATTTAACTGTTAATAAAATTAATGGATACACTTAAAACACTATTCCTCAAACATCCGAACACACTGCACTAGGTATACACGACTTCGATACTTCACTTTGTGCGTTCGACCGCTCGCAGCGTTGGCTCAGCCCTGAATCGCGCAGCCGGCAATGCTTGCCTGTGGTGCGTCCGTACACGGCGCGCACACATGCGCGCTCCCGATGTACCTTTTGTCGGAACATAAACTACCGTATACCGTGATCTTACCGTCCGTATAGTCGTCTACAATTTACTCACGAGGCAGTATTTCTTAATTTCACTCAGGTAGGTACAATTTGAATAAAATAATAGTAAAATCTTCGCTATTTGTCTTATCAACGTACTTAAGATATTAAAATCAAATTCCCGCAATCCTGATATACCTAACAACAGCCTAAAAAACCATGTCAAGTGTCGTTTGTCAGATCTTATCATAGTTCAGTAATTCAAATCATAATAAAAATAACTTCTTACGAATGTGAACGTGTGACTTTGCTAATCACGAGAAAGGGTTACTTAACCTTTTCAAGTTCATACGAAATAAAATGATATTTTTTTTACCGATTTCCAAAAATTATAAGGTAAATGATAATAATCGACTTCAAACATTGAATCTACGACACTAATAAATTCATGAGATACTATCGAAATACTGACATTCCTATAGGTACCTATTATACGTAAACAGACTGGCTCTAACGATGGTATTTTATGTGTAAATGTAAAGTTCATTATTTTCGCTAAACTGATATAGGTACCAGTGGCGTGGCGTCCAATATAACCCGATTCCCACCGGCTTGCCTATTTATAGCATATGACCTACTCCTGAAGAAAATTCATCCAAATCTGCTCCGGCTTTACTAAGAATATATTTGACGCCACGCCACTGATAGGTACCTACTTTTTTTGCAATATCGTCAAATAACTTAAATTAAGATAGTAAATTCATCTTCAAAGTTCAATTCTGAAAGCAGTAAAATCTCACTTTTCGTATGTTTGTATTAGGGATGTAACGATACCGATACCGATATATCGGTATCGCCGATATATCGGTATCGCCGATAATATACAACCGATATTTGAAGAACGCGAAAAGAATTTGCTGTATGAAAAAAAATCTGCAAAAGTAATTTCAATTACTGATTTATTTTATGTATTGGTCTGTTACCTTGTGCAATGACAATTACTATGTTAATTAAATATATGGTTTTTTTTTTAAAAATAAATTTGAATTTTGAGTTGACTATCTATATTTTTCTAATATTTTTGCTTTACACTTTCAAGGTTGACTCTCTGTTAAATATAGCCAAGTTTTAGGTATAATAAGGACATACAAATATCTGAAGTTCATACTTCATTATTTAACTAAGATATTAGGTATCGGTATCGCCGATATTTAATACAATATATCGGTATCGGTGTCGTATCGGCAAAACTATGTATCGTTCGTTACATCCCTAGTTTGTATGAAAAAAATAAAATTAGAATTTGGCGTATTTTTAAAAAGTTGCAAAACAAAAGTAGCTCAGATTAAGGAATAGAACCGACGCTTTCATTTAAAGCCCGTTGCAAGAGGCACCCTGTATATCCCATCATCAGAAATGCATTATTAAAACATAGGACCAACCTAGTAGTAAATCTACCTCTTCCCTTTCATCCAATCATACAATCAATCCCCTTCATTCAATCCGTTTGTTCATAAACGACGAGGTTCTAAGGTAACACACATAAAAAACGGTTTTGGAATCTACACATTAAGCCCTTTCATTTGATATCCCACTCGATATAATAGCTCTACTTTTGATTTTCGACATACCATTTCGGTCCCCTTTAAAAAAAAAGTAAAAAAAGGTATATTTTTTTTCTGTAAATAGGTACGGGTTAGCGATTTTTAACATATTCCAAATTTCAAGTCGATAACATCAGTAGGTCCTGAGATATCTCGCTGTGACAGACGGACAGACAGACAGAGTCGCGCCATAAGGGTTCCTTTTTTACCATTTTAGTACGGGACCCTAAAAACTGACTAGAGAACCTCCTCCTTTTTGTGAAGTCAGTTACAAACTTTTTTTCTTTAAACACCTCCTTTTGAAGAAAACACACAGGTCCCACAATGCCTGATCCGGGAGTAAACAGCTTGGACTTTCAAAGTCTAATAATTACGTTTTTCCGCACTGTATTACTTATTTTACAAACTTGAGCACAACTCTGCCGAGTTGCTAACTCCTCTATGCTGGAGTTTCCCCAACAATGGACAGAACAAAGGCTCCCCGAAGTTTTATCCGTGTCTGACTCTTTTGTTGGCTGATTCCCGCAAAATTAAGTCCAAATTTATTGCCTTGATGTGTAGGTATCAGTTTTGAAAACTAAGAAAATGTTTGTATACATACTACACTAAATTACTGAAAAACGCTAGGTGTAAAATTGTGGTGTAGTCCCAGCTGATACATACAGCTGAAGATTGGAATGCATTACAATGTATCACAATGTAATAATTAATTTCATATTAGAGGCAGCGCTCCTTATATGTAGAATAGCCTTGACATTGATGTAAATCCTTTGTTCTTTCTTATTTATATGCAGGGACCGCAAGTTTCGTGCCGATGACGCAAAAATGACGTCAGGCTACATACAGCATGATTATTTTTAGGTTTTAGATTGATTTATCGTTACCGGAAATTACCGGTATCGTAAAAGCTACGAATTAATTTTATCACTACTTTTATTAGTTGGTGTCAATGGTATAAGCCGTTTTATAAATCAAGATGTGTCTGCCTGTTTTATCTTATTTATTGCAATGGGAAATTGGAAAATACATATAACAGAAACGCATTTTGATATAGAAGGGACCGCATTCGGATAAGTATATGTCAAATCGCATATCCGATGAATATTTCCAATTTTCCGTTAAAAAAAAATGAAAAAACAGACGTATACATTTTTACTTACGAAATGTTTTCTACCATTGACACGAATCATTGAAAGTAAAAAAGATAATTAATCCATACCTTAAACGATACCGGTAATTTACGGTAACTGTAAATCAATGTAATATCTTAACTAAATCAGCCTGTATGTAGATAGACGTCATTTGCCTGTCATCGGCACGAAACTTACGCTCCCTGTTTATATGCTTGTATATCAGGAGATCATTACAGATTCGGCACCAAGCAAGAAAAATCGGATTCGGTTCCGTAACACCGTCGAGCCAAAAACGTCAATAAAAGCAAGTTTCATTTTTAATGTCATTTAATTTTCTACTGTATGATTTTATAGCGGCAATAGAAATACACATTCTGTGAAAATTTCGAGTTTACCGACTACGGTTTAAAAGATACAGCCCTGTGACACACGGACAGATGAACAGCGGAGTCTACCAGTGGCGTGGCGTAAAAACAACTCGATTCCTACTGGCTTGCCTAATATCAGGCTTTTGACCACCTTATTCTAGAGCTCTTAAGGAAAATGTACGCCAAATCTGCACCGGCTTGCCCTAGGATATCTTTTACGCCACGCCACTGGAGTCTACTATTACTAAATAGGGTTCCGTTGCCGCCCTTTTTGTACAGAACCCTAAAAATGGTTAATTTTTAATGCAAACGAATTGTTACAAACGGAGCTTTACACATGTCACATACATTCGGAGCTCTTTGGTGGTTCGGGCACAGTATAAAGGCAGTAATTTTGCTACAAACCTTACCTTACTACAAATGGCGTACCTTTTGGGTGCGCTTGTATGTGTGCGCGCCGTATACGAACGCACTACAAGCACAGTTTTAAGAATGCGTAAGAATGCTGCATTATGGATCGCACTCACACAGACGCGCATCGCGCGTTTGTGTAAATACGAGTCGCGCGCTCCTAAACGGCGGTAGTTGGACTATTTGTCCGTTTTTATACTTTGACTCGGGCTTTAAAAGTAGCCAAAAGCTAGCCATGTTTCTGACCGATCCCGAATATGTCCCCCCCCGTTCCATTACGAAGTGCAACCGCAGAAGACGCGAATTTTTCCTCATTAAGTTGTGAGAGGCGAACTAGAAAAGGCACTTAAGCAGTTAAGCTACTTGTACCGCACTCGACTGACAGGCTCCATGATTTATAGACCAACTGACGCCCATCGATACGTCTCTAAACTTATATCTCTTAGAAAGATAAAAAAAAAACTTTTGAAATAATTTAAGGGCAACTTTTTTAATTCTAGTGACTATTGGCGCCAGGTGTCAGTAAAATAGTGGATTGATTTAATTTATAAAAATTCGAAAAATATACGATTGTTAAACCTATAAGTACTGTATAAAATTTGCGTTGTTTCTTGATTCAAGGTTCTTTGGCTGCATGTGTGAGGAGGTTGACGCTATTAATGATAAGAAGCGTGTGTTTCTTATTTTGTATTTCGACGATTGAAGTGGATATCTTTTACACCTACAAAAGTAATGTTTTAACGAATTATGTCTCCATACATCTTCATTAATGTTAGTACCTATAAGAACAAAATAAGTATTAGTACGTTTGCGTCCGTCGACCGGACGTAGCTGACCCGCATCCGACCGTCTCATAACGCGTACCAATGCGTGCTCTTTCTGGTCGCTGGCTATTACCACTCATGGGTGGCGATATTTAATAATAATCCGCACAGCGGAATCGCGGAGTGAGTCAGTTCTGGTATAAGTCTATTTACTTGCTTTTTTCTTGTTTTTGACACTCAGAGATCCTTTACATAATATAATTATTTATGTTTATTGTAATTTAATGGATCCAGAGACTATACATGTAGTTCTCGGTAAACTAAAAACTGCGCTTAATTATTTGCATGCTGCATTTATATTAATATGAAATATAACTGGTAAAGAATGCCTCATGGTATTAAGTTCGCTTTTTGTATAATAAGTTTGCTTTTGTGCCATAAAGTTTCAATAAATAAATAATTTGATGTACTTATTTTAATGTAAGGTTTTTAAAAGAGAAACAGGTGAGCATCTTGTTCAGTGCCAGATTAGCCATATAGCAAGAGTAGCAAATGCCAAGAGCCACTCGCAAAAGGGGACCCGCCCCCCTCATTATGTCAGTTCATCACGTATAAAATTACCGGTCAGTCGGTGTTTAAGCATATCTAAGACCAACCAAGACTCTGTTTGAAGAAATGCTACAGGCACCGCGCTGGCTTAATCCGGCACTGATCTTGGCTAGGTTCTTCTCATCTGAGTCATATTTTCCCAAAACGCTGTTAGAATCAGTCCTGAAAAGACATAATCGCAATTTAAATTATTTGAATTATTAATTTAAAAAGAAACAAGCCTGAGGCTGCCAGAGTGCAATCCTATCGATACATCGCTAAAGCAACTTGTGATCTTATTTGGAACAAATCCAAAGCAACCCCCTAGTATAGGGTTGCTATAAGTGTGGGGACTCAACCGGGTCATTTAATGAAAACGGACTAGAGGTAGAAAAACAAGGAACTTGATAGTGTGCCATAGCCAGTGCACTCTCGCTCTGTCAACGCCGAGAGTCCGCGATCCCGAAATGTGTTGCCACTGTTGACGTAAATTCGTAAAAAGTGAACGGTAAAGTGTCAGCGCTTACGTCGTTCTATCCACGTACGATTAGCCTAGCTAATTAGTCGTGTTTATTGTAGGTATATTATTATTTACAAAGTCCAGCCCCCTACTAAATAACTATAAATTTTAAACCGGGACAATTTGCTTATCAGCCGGAATGCCGGGCCACCATGCTTCAAACCGGGCCAAGTCCCGGCGTACCGAGACGTATGGCAACCCTACCCTAGTAGGAATATTGACGTCAAATGGAAACAAAGACAGCCTACAAATTCGATGTCACGTCAGCTCAATCCGGCGGTGCAGCGTGTGCATTCGACATTATTTGGACCAGATTCAAGCACGAGGGCTTTCCGACACAAATGTCGATATTGGGCTAAGGCGATAAGGTCGAAATTTACTTAGTTCGGGGTTGTACATTAATAAAGTGTGGCGTTTCTGATGATTTTCCGAATGGTGAGATCGTATGATTAGGGTCGATGACCTACCTTACTCTCACGTGAGATTTTTCAAAATGTTTAATTTTAGCGTTGGATTTATTTAAAAAAAGGTTAACGATCGAAGGGCTATTTTGCTTGCAGCGTTCGCATAACCACGATGAATATTATCGTGTAAGATTTACCAATATTTCAGTGAAGAAACATGTTTTACTTAATTTAACCCAGTTTCCTCGCAGTTACATATTGTAATGGACGGTGTTACGCAATAGTGTATTATGTTCTATGGAAATCCTATCGTATCAATTGACACATTATTGCATAACGGGGTCCGTTTCTTGTAGAAAAAAAGTAGGTACATTGTTGTAGAGGCCAGAAAGTTAGCAACAGATGGACGGGTGAGTTCGAAGAATAAGGCTGCGTTTCCACCGGAGATGTGCGAGGTAGCTAAGCGGTGTGCGACGAAAAATTCCACCAATGCCGAGCCGCGCTGAGTGAGGCTAGGCAAGTTCATTGGTGGATTTTTTCCTCGCACACCGCTTAGCTACCTCGCCCAGCTCTGGTAGAAACGCAGCCTAACGAGTCCATCTATTGCACTTTCGGCCGAGGCCGAGACATAGTACTTTTCACGCTACTGAGACTGCCGCGTAGCTCGCGATCTGATTGGTCTATTATAATGTCGCCGATTTATACGGCGTGCTCTCATTGGTCAAATTGATGTTGAAATTGTACCAACAATGTTATTTCTGGCGTGTCTGATTGCATTGTTGGTTTGTCTCATACACTGTCCTAAAACCAACCGTTTTGCGGCCTGAATACTGACCATCTATTGCTAGCTTTCCGAACAGTGGCGTGAAAAACACATAACCCTCCTTTGGGCTTTGCCGCAGTCGGGTAAAAAGTAATTTTGTTACAAAGGTTCTGGGAAATGAAACGTTTTTTTCTATGTATCCTCTTCCTTACAGGAGTGAGAAGCTCCCTCATGTTATTAATGTGGCCCCCTTCTCGCTATACATACGCCCTTTTGGAATGGGTGTGATAGCGCCGGAGTTCATTCGAGTATGTAGTTTGTTTCGCGCGTTTACAGATGCAGAATATCAATCTCTGCTGGTTCATATCCGTTATCAGGCGGGGTATTTTCAAAAATATCATCACAATTTGAAACAATAGCTTAAATAGAACAGAACTCTTAAAGGGAAGGGAGGTGCAGTACATACTTATGCCATTATTTCGCAACGTATAGCGTTTGTGTTTTTTTTAATAAGTATTTACACACATATTTAACATACGTACATACGAAAGCTTGTACATATTCTGTCATTTCCTAAGACTCCTAAAGAGATTAAATAATTAAGCATGAACTTCATTACATATTACCATTTTTTGAATAGTAACAGGAAAATGTTGTTATCTAGACGCGTTGGGCTCTCTATCGAACCTTATTTTTTTACTAGCCCTAACTTTTTAACATACAAATCAATTTTTAAACCGACTTCACAAAAGAGGAGGTTATCTATCTAGTCGGTTGTATTTATTTTTTACTCGTGTTTGTCAGTTAGACATTCCCAGGCACGGCACATCTGGTAAAATAATATTCAAATAATCGTTTAGGGGTGTTTTAATCGTGCCCTTGTCCATTCCCATGAAGCGTAGGACCATATGGCAGTCTGCAACAGAGCGAAACTACGGGCAACCGTATGGCGACCGACAACTCACACAAGTTGTAGAGTAGGAGGGTAACAGCTAGTAGCGTGGCGTAAAAGATATCCTTGGGCAAGCCGGTGCAGATTTGGCGTACATTTTCCTTAAGAGCTGTAGAATAAGGTGCTCAAATGCCTGATATTAGGCAAGCCGATAGGAAGCGAGTTCTTTGGACGCCACGCTACTGGAGGGTAAATCAACTTTTTGACCCACACGACGCCGTCCGCATCTTTTAACTTTCGTTGTAAAATAACGCCTTTAAATAATGGTTTGTCTGTGTTTAAATTTATGGTGTATGTTAGAACGTTGAATGTCCCGTGTCATAAACCTAATAAATTGAAAATATCCTATTAGAAGTCCGATTTCTTGGTAACTCCAGAGACATTTTCGGTAACGCCAGAGACGTCCAAAGTGTGGGTCTAAAAATTGATTCGCCCAGGAAACAATCTAAAAACTCTAAATAATGTCATAAATCATTGCTAAGAAAAAAAAACGCTTTAAAATATTGAATGTATACTTTGACACTAGCAAATCCTAAAAAATACAGGGCCATCTGAGGCATGGTACAAAAAATCTGAGGAGTTCCCGCAACTCCTCATGGATCCCACCACCAGAGCCAGCTGTAGAACCAAATGCATGATTTACTTATAAATCATACTAAAATTGCTATCCATGTGCCTATAATCAAGCTGTGGTTGAAGGTACCTAGTGATTGTAACGCTAAACACCGAAATGTCACAGTAACACGCACGGCAAAGGATGTCTTAATATTTCAAGTTCATGCAAATAATAGTGAGAATATTCGTTTGTTCTAAATTTCCCACGCCGGTAATTACGTTCTTATGGATATATTATGTTTAGACACGCCGGACACGAAAAGGTTTTTAGGCATGTTATATGACCATTGTATTATGATTGTAAGAAAAACGTACGGCCATTTACGTCCTTCGTCAGTGCTTATTAAATGTGGATATTAAATAATTGTTCTGTTTAGGTTTTTGTTTTATTTACACGAATAACATTTTGCTTAGGTATTTTTTTGCTACTGCATCGAGACTAGACGAGACAATGCATTTTATACATAAATCAGCAATTATATATTGGTCGTAAATATTTTAAATATTTGCTTTGCCCTATGGTTATTAACTGGTAGACAATGCCTTATGGTTTTAATTTTGGCTTTTATACGATAACTACCATAAGTTTTCTTTTGTGCAAATATGAAATAAATAAACAAACGATATTGACAACTAAAGTTAAGCACTAATATTTAATTAATGCTTTGACAAATATGTAGACATTCCTAATACCTTATAAAACACACAACATGATTAACAACTCATATACATTCTTGAAACCTGTTCAATCGTCAGAATTTAGACAGTAATGAAATTATCTTAATGATTCCTTTCCGCTTACATATATGTATCAAGTTATCAATAAACTAGAAAGCAACATTTCACTTCCGATTCCTATAAATTTAAATGGCATGGTGATTTTATGGACGACGTGAGAATACTCCCGGGGCTCACGTTAAGCCGAAGGGGATTGCGTTGAAGCCGCGGCCAATGAGCCGCATAAGAAGTGATAAATTGTTATAAGTTGAGGATTTGCGGATTTTCTGGGGGTACAGTCATAAAAGTTACTTGGTTGGACACTTCATTGTGCGCGGTTTGTGGTGCCTCTACAAAGTTATCGTAGTCGCAAACTGTTCAATTAACAAGAGTTACTATAAAAAAAATCAAATCGCTCACCATTCGTGTGCCTATAATATTTGCAGAGTTCCCTTGATTTCCTTAAGATCCCAACTTCCTACATCGATCCAGCCGTCTTTGAGTAATCAGGGAATATACCCACAAAAATCCCGACGAACTGAAGATCTCCTTTTTCGATGCCGGGTAAAAAATATCCAAAACCAGCAAATTGCATTGGACACAAAGTCTGGCAAATCTTGGGCGATGGTAGTTTTGTTGCTCGGTGCCTCGTTCACAAAAAGTTGTCGAACCGAGGACTACATTCCATTTATGTGCTTTGTTTTGTTTAATTTTGCCAAGTCCGGTATCGCTTTACGTTTATTATGATAACAATCCATAGCTGCATTACATTTGTCACCACTTGGAATTTATCATTTGTATTATAGGACCACCGACATCGGGTGATGACACATATTTAGAAAAGACACATATTGTCACAGGATAGCGCTAGTACCTAGAACTGAAGTTTACGAATTTCAACCTTACGAATGCAGATATATTGCCATTATATGGGCTGTCATCATGAACATCACCGTGGCCATGCTGATGAACACCACCATGACCGGTCCTGTGCCACCCGCGTCCATCGGACACCAGGTCATCAGTCCAGCTAGAGGGGGGGGGGGGGGGGGCACACTGCGTATTCCGGTTCGTGGTTGCAACGTACCTACTACGAACGTTACTCGTCAAGACCAGCGGTCGACGTGTTCCATGAGGTGTGTCTTGAATGAATTTTTTTTAAGAATGAACTGAGTAATCACGGACACCTCTTACTTTATGAAGCCCTGATACACAGGTTTTGGGGCTTAATATAATATCGTCATTTTGAAGTCATTGCATTTGCGTCGCCAAACAAAAGCAATAAAATTTTTGATAATGCTTCCTTATTAATTCTCAGAACGTGCCTCCGTCCGTTATGCGACCCAAAAATTGTCGCCGCGTCGGGAGAAAGCGAATGTCACCACGCGTATATGGCGCAAGTTTTCACCGGCTATCCGGGACGAAGGACCATTAAGGGCTATTCAAGAGATTGGAGCCATAACCAAGTTGAGTTAACTTAAATTGTAGGTTAACGATGAGAAAATAGCTCAGGAGGTTATCGCTAAAGATGTCGTGAAAGGAGTTATGGAATCGTTTCTTTATTCACTTAGTAATATATCTTATGATGGTTTATGAAATGTATAACATTTTTTATTTTCCTTGAATACTGTCTTGTGGCAAACAAAGCGATAGTTTTCTCAGCCTACTAATCATCATAATTTCGATATTAGCCGGAGGATGGGAATTTCGTACTCAATATGTTGGTCAGTGTGTTTTCAATGGGTCCATATCAGTTGGGAATAGTCTGTCGTAATGTAATGTTTGCTCAAATTATCGATTGGTTAAAAATTTCTCACACTAAAATCATACTTTTCAGGAATACCTATTATAACACATATGTAACCTAACGTACTTTACGTGGCTGTTGTATAAAATGATAAAAATATATTTAATTTCAGCAGATGAAATATTAACTTAAAAGAAATATTTTAGACAATGCGACGGGCTCCCATTTGGAATACTTGTCTATCTTATTGGAAGTGACCAGTAAGGTGCTCGAGACAATAACGGCAGACGTCTTAGTTGACTCATCAAAGACTGAGGACCCTTTTTAGGGCTTCGATTACGCCACTCGCTTTGGCCGCGCAAGTTCGAGCCAAAACTACTACAAATTAGTACGAGTATCCAGCGACCCGCTGTCTGCTGACCTAATGAGACACGCTTAGCCGTATGCAGTGTTGCCAGTGCTTGACTTCCATTTGAACCGATCGCCGACTGAAAGATGTCTGATCTGCCAGAGAAAGATCCGCATCTGCTAAAAAAACAAGGGCCATTATTTATTTTCCGTCTCACAAGGCAATTTTTATTGCGTCTTCTTAACAATAGCCTATGAATGGAGCCTATTTGCAACTTCCAAAGAAGCAAAGGCATCCAAACAATCCAGTTTGAGCTAGAATCCTTTAAAAAATCCGCCATAGGTCAGACTGATTTCACTCAATATTGACTGCGCGCAACGGGTGCGCGATTAGTTAGTTGGTTCCCGGAGAGCTGGATGATTATGAAATATATTGCTGTCATAATTTTGGATTACACAAAAGCGTGTTTTTGTTAAAGAGCACGTAAATAATGCAATATCTGGTTATATTACTTTATGTGTGCCTAGGTCTAAATTGTCCAAAATCGGATTTAAAGATCCGATGCAGCAACACTGGCTATATATGCAGTACAAGAAATTCGCGTTCGTCTCTAGCGTCTGCTTGCAAAGCACGCGCCTGCGCCGATCGACGTGCTGGGGATCTCAATGAAACCGACTTTGATTAGGACATTTTGATGCTAGAGTTGATGTTCGTCTGTTGTTTTTATGGATATTCGGGTAAACGCCGTTTAGGCATGCAGACTCGCAAAAGAAATAACTGTCTATACCTACTTGGATACCCGGCTGTCTAGCACAGAGGTCTCCAAACTTTATTCCCAGAGGGCCATATAGCACCTTTGAAAATGTCGCGCGGGCCTCATGACATGGTCGACCCTGGAGTTACATACATAATATATAATCTGACTCACTCCGCGATTCCGTTTCGCGGTAGTTGTTATTAAATCTCGCCACTCTAGAGCAGGTTGGTCCCTAGTTGAACCCTGGTCTACGTGCGACTGTCATTGTCAAACTATAATAAGTGGAAAGTGATAGGTAGCATTTTTCGCGCGATAAAGAGTCGCGTGTCACAATTGTGCTAGAGGTACAGGTTTACGATTTTTTTAAGGTTATGAAGAAATCTGGATTCTGGTTTCTGGACAGGTTAATCTCGAGATTTAATGTCTAAAATGCTAAATTGGCGTTTGTTTCGTTGAATTGCTAAGCGGAATAAGGAATTCTGGTGGCATTATCCCGATACGATTACGTGACCTTTGTTTGAAGATAATTTATCGGTAGGTATTTTAGTCATAATCAAATTATATTTGCGATTCTAATGCTTCAGCTTATTTATCATCATGAATCCCCTTATAGTTGGGACGTCGCTTTCGGCAACGTATAATTTGTCTGACAGTTGTATTGAAATTTACTGCAAGCTATTCACTACTTTATCGTCAATATTGTCCCCAATACAACTTGACCTGTGAACTAGTAATAATAGTTCTTATCCGGAGGACACGCTACCGTGGTCCGTCAAAGTCGAAGCGACAAGCGGAACGACGAACTGTGAATACTATTTTTTTAATAGTTTTTTTTAATTATCCTCTTCAGCTCGGCCTGCAAATCCTGCAATAGCGGGCCGTTGCTGCACATCGTATATGGCCGGAGCTCCCCGGGAGGTAGACTGGCGTGGCATTGTTATTAATAATTCACGAGTAAATTATATTGGGGACGGAATACATGGCGAATTTCTGAATTAGCCTGCTATTCAATGTTTAAATACCAAAGGATGCCTGTACCACTAAATGTTAAGGGTACAAGGAGGTTGAGTGTATAATTTTTATCCTTATTTAAGTTGGTAGAAGGTCGAGTCTCAGGTCAAGTCCAAGCCCAAGTTTATGTTCTATACTATAAAAAACATTTTAGGTATTTAAAAAAGGTAAACAAAAAAACCAGGTGACTCGAGTCGTTCAGTCAGTGGTATTGTGGCACAGATATAAAACGTTACTTTGATTGGATTGACCCGAAACCCGAAATACCTAAAAGAACAAACTATAGAATCGTCTTGCGAGCAGTGGGTTGATCAAGTACCTAAATTACTTTTCGCGGATTTGGGATTGCGGATATTTTGGCATTATTATAATTAAGGCTGCATTTCCACCACAGCTTTGTGAGGTAGTGGAGCGCAGTGCGAAGAAAAAAAAACCGGTCAAGTGCGAGTCGGACTCGCGCACCGAGGGTTCCGTACAAACTCGTCAGTAGATACCTACGTGAATAATTCAAGAAAAACTGTATGGTGGGACAAACTTAACTTTGCTCTTGTAAAACTGTTGTCCCCATACATCGACATATGCCGCGGTTAGTTTATAATAAGGTTGTTTTATAATTTTTGCGAATTTCTAAAAAACGCTGCAAGTTAGAAAAACCGTTTTATTTTTCCTGTAATATTGAGGATAATATAAATCGGGAATTATTACAGATTTTTCTGTTCAGTAACTTCGGAGATAATAGGGGGGGAATGGTATTTTTTTTAACGTTTTTTGTCTTCAATCAAAAACTACATGTTTAAAAAAAAAAACGGTTTTGAAATAAACATATTAAGCCCTTTTATTTGATATCCCACTCGATATATTAGCTTAAGTTTTGATTTTAGACATCCC
The DNA here is from genome assembly GCA_947034925.1 of Eudemis profundana. Taxonomy (NCBI): domain Eukaryota; kingdom Metazoa; phylum Arthropoda; class Insecta; order Lepidoptera; family Tortricidae; genus Eudemis; species Eudemis profundana. Next base: position 16,654,907 of record OX344805.1, on the reverse strand, counting down.
ATTTCGGTCCCCTTTAAAAAAAAAGTAAAAAAGGTACAAGATTTTTTTTCTGTTCCATAGGCTCGGATTAGCGGTTTTTAACACTATTCTAAATTTCAAGTCGATAGCATCAGTAGATGCTGAGATATCTTGCTGTGACAGACGGACAGACAGACAGACAGACAGAGTCGCACCATAAGGGTTCCTTTTTTACCATTTTGGTACGGAACCCTAAAAAACACCAATGCCGAGCCGCGCTGAGCACACTGCTCCGCTACCTCGCACAGCTCTGGGGAAAAGCAGCCTAAATCAGCCCTAATGAGTTGTTTGAGCAATAAACACGTAATTAAGAAAAATAACCCGCGTTTTGGTCATTTCGGAACAGGTTGCCGTAACAACAACTAATTGGATTCTTCATCCTAATTTAAACCCACATTATGAGCCCACGCCGATCGGCGCGAATTTAAGAGGCCTTATACAAATTAAAATATCTTCAATGATGACAAAAGTATTGATAATTAGTGGATCCGCCTGCATCTTCGTTCGCGAGGTGAAATAAGTCGGATAAAAAGTATCCTATGTGGACGGGGCCATTATCTCCCTGTATGTCGAATTTTATGGAAATCGGTCGGGTTGTTTTTGCGTGATGCGCGAACAAACATAACATTTCAGACATGTACAGAAGTATATAAAGGGTCATCCACAAAGTACGTCACACGATTATTCAAACTTTTAGACCCCCCCCCCCCCCATGTCACACTTTTTCCTAACATATTTGACCTTGTTAGTATAAGCTGTCACATTTGGCTAGACCCCCTCCCCCCATGGGTTCACACCCATACAAAATACACAAGTTACCGCCAACACAAACGGGGGCCTCCGGAGGCTGCCTCCGCCGGTCGCCGTTCGTGTTGGCGGTAACTTGTGTTCTGCTGCACAGAACAAAAAGCACACAGGTGAGGGTCACCAACGAAGTTGCCAAGCTATATATGGATGACTCCTAATAGTTTTACATGAGTTTTAAACGGTAGGGGGGGTTAATATTTGCTTTTATTGAGTGTAATGGAAGGCAAGGGCAAAAAATGCTATTTCCGCTTGAATTTAGTTTATTCAGAGTAATGTTTGACAGGACTTCTCTACGAAAAATAAACTAAACGGTAGGTAGAAGCAACATCGAAAGACTCTTCGACGAGAGGTGAAAGATTCGTCGTTCTCCAATTTCTACACGGTTGTGTACTGGGCAGAAACCGGTGGAGGCAGATCATCCGCTCCAGATACGACCCTGATGCTGACCACGATCCTCAAACATGAGGGACGGACCCCAGAGAGAGAGAGAAGCAACATCAAGACTTATCTCGAATCGTTAAGAAAATAGTCTAAATCGATGGGCGTTTCGCACGTTTCAGCCCTCTTAACAATATTCATACGTATTTAACGTTTGTGTGTAGACATAAATTTGATATTCATGTTTGTGCACGCGATTCAATTGCATTGCAAATGGAGCATTTCCATGTGTATTCATACAAACGTTGAAAACAAAAACTAATTTAGGCTAATGTTGATTTTTTGTGTTATAAGTTCAACTGAGTACATAATTAGTGCGGTTATATTCTAATTATGGAGTACTTATTCCGGAATAAATCAGTTTCATTTCGTATTCACGGAACTTATTTGCGTTTATGATTTTGAACTTATTCCTGATTATGGTGATGCAGGAACTAGGGCGTGCAGAACCGGGAAATTATAGTATGGCTGTAGGGCTGTACCGGGAATTCCCATTTCTCTCATAGGTATTAAAATATTCCGGTTCAGCACGCTCTAGCAGGAATACGGAAATATCCTCCCCCTTTTTAGGGTTCCGTACCTCAAAAAGAAAAATGGAACCCTTATAGGATCACTCGTGTGTCTGTCTGTCTGTCTGTCTGTCACAGTCTATTTGCTCCGGAAGTACTGGACGGATTGAGTTGAAATTTGGTACATATATTAAGGTCCCAAACACCCAAATACGGACGTGTCACGGAAATATATGAATTTTAATCATGGGGGCCACTTTTGGGGGGTCATCTAGAAAATAAAAAAAAAGTTAGCGAACTATATCGTGTGACATATTAAATGAAAGGGCTCACTGTGAGAATCTCAAATATATATTTTTAACAATATTTATATTAATCGTTTTGAAGTTATTTAACAAATTAGGCAAAAATGTACCATTCTCCCCTTATCTCAGAAACTATTGGACCTAGAATTTTGAAAATAAATATGGAAAATGTCCTGCACGTATAGATTACAGGAAAACCTATAAGAAGTCTGTGCAGTAAAGTATAATTTCATTGTGCTATATTGTTTTGAACGTACGGAATCCTCTTCACGCGAGTCTAACTCGCACGGTTTTTTAGGAATTCCTTGAACTTTATGAATTACATTAAAAAAATCAAAATGTTTCTTGTTTTTTTATTTTATTCATGTTATGAGTAGAGTTGAAAGTTACCTACATAATACGTATATGAAGCCGGTAGAGCCCAATTACATTTGAGTACCCTTCGCGGTAGAGTCGAAATTACCTATTGTTTGGAACACTTTGACGTTAATGTCCAAATATATATCTTGTTAGTAAAATTTCTGTAGTTTCCATGAATATTTAATTACTAATAGAAAATCGTAAAATAACCCTTTGTTAGACGTTTTGGCGTTTACAAGTTAAATTCGGAAAATAATGTACACTGTTTTTTTAAAGAATATTTAACATCTTCAGACATGAGGCATCGCGAATTAAATGTATTTATTTTACTCAATGTATTAATAAAAGGTAAAAAACTTGTGTTTACTTACGTTTGAGCTTTATTTTGATACTGTTCTTCGGACTCCAAGAAAACAATCCAGGAATGTCAACAATCCCCCGCACACTCATTTATCCCTATATATACACACATTCACACACTCACAATACATTTATACACTTCACACACAGTAAACGTAAAGTTAAATTTAATTGAACATGCGTAAGATTGTCTTTATTGTGCGCAAAGGCATGATTGAATAAAACACAACGCGCATGCTTGCGGCTACTGTCATTTAGTACCTGGATGGACCGCTTGGCGCGCTGCGACGCTAGAGTGAGACAGCCTATGAAATTAAGGAGTTTCTCTCACGCATGAAAGAGAAGGGGGATAGTGTAACAGCCTTTAAGCTCGCGCAAGTTGTATAAGTGTATCCTACACACTGACATAGATTCACGCTGTTATGCGTTTGGCGATTTGGTTAGGAACGGGTTCGTATGCAATCTGCATAGGTGCACGTCCTTATGCGGCCGATATGAGGTGCAAATTGTTTTATGCTTTGTTGCGACGATATCTATACCGATAATATTTCTTATCATGGAATAATTTCTATTTAAAAGGTGACTGAATAAATTATACGCTTATTTACAACTTTACCGCTTTAGTCTGCTTACTTTTATGAATACTTTAATAAATTTAGCAAGCTCCGCTCTGTGTCATACGTCATACCATATCGGCTCGAACAGTAACACTTAGTACCGTAGTGACCCCTAAGTTCGCCTAGGGTGCCTATCTTTGCCTAGTTGATTTTACTAAACTTGCTGTAGGACAAGCTATACTTAAAACTATTATGTATATATCAAGTAATGTATAGGTACTTGATATTGAATAGTTTTATGTGCAGCTTGTCTCAGAAGATTTTTAGGAAAATCAACTAGGCAAAGTTAGGCACCCTAGGCGAACTTAGGGGTCACTACGGTACCTACTACTAACGTAGTGTTACTTTAGTACCTACCTATAAGGGAGTTTGCTAACTTGCAAGTTGATATTGATTTTGCAACTCAAAATGTGTCGTGCCGCTAATAATGAATGGCAGAGTTAATATAATGGCACCGGTTTTTCATTTCCATTTGATTGTTTTTACGCTTTACTACCAATCTTCGGTTTTTTTATTAAGAACCAAAGATTTAATTAACATAGTAATTATCATTGCACAAGGTAATAGACCAATACATAAATTAAGTCAGAAATTGAAATTACTTTTTGCAGATTTTTTTTCATACAGCAAATTCTTTTCGCGCTCTTCAAATATCGGTTGTATATAATCGGCGATACCGATATATCGGTATAGGTATCGGTATCGTTGCATCCCTAGTCAGGAGCATAAAAGCGTGTTCAGATATTTTTGTTCTCTTATTATGTGTAGATGTAAATGAACTCGACTGTACTAAGGAATGCAATCTCGATCTCGCGAGATCTCGAAACCGCGAGATCTCGAGCCGATTTTCGAGACTCAATCTCCTCTGCAGGAAATCTTGTCAATTTTTGCAAACTCGGTCGAAATGTCGATTGATATTTTCGAGATCTCGAACGAGATTGAAAGTTTGACGCGTGTGAATGATTTTCGGTTGATTGGTGTTTTTGAGGCCAGGGATCGGAACCGGTATCGAATTACCGTTTTATTTCGTTGAAATACCGTTATTTTACTCCGTTCGTGCTACAACCGGTATTTTGATGGAACGGAACGGAATATTTCGGTGATCGCTAAGTGATGAAGAACGAAATGATAACGTTCCTGATGAGAATAAAAACCGGTATTCTCGACGAGCCGAGCTCGCCGAGGGGCTCGCAGGGGTGGTGACGATGTGCGCCGGCATTTACAAGGTCAAATTCCGTGTTTTGTAGCGCGTCGCATAGCGCGATGTATTTATTTTCAATTTTTGTCGGGAAAGTTTAAATTCTGAGTGTTGAAGCGCGCGCGCTCTTTATTATAATATTGTTTGTTTTGTGATATTAAGTTTTTAAAGATGATACATAGTAATTTTTTAACTAGATTAATTATTTGCAGGTATTTCTATACTACCGAGTGACAAACAAGCATTCTGTCTACCTGACAGAACAAACTGAATGCAAAATTAAATAATACAAATAACGTTCTTCTTTTTACAATATTTTTATTGTATTTTAGGTATTTTAATTTAGGTAGTTTAATTTAGTTTTTAGGTTTATTTAGTTTTAGGAAATTTAAATTTTATCTTCTATGTATTTGTTAGTTTACTGTACTTTCTTTCAATAAAGAAGTCACTGTCAAAAAAAAAAAACGTTCAATCAAACTGATTGATTGAGTCAGGCGTTACTTATATTATTACCGCGTTATTGATATTTTTGTTTAATTAACGTTCAAACTCTTCAAAGCAAAAGTCAGTCTAGGGACAAAGATGTAGTGTCTGATGCACTGGTATACCTACCTAATACATACTTATATTTAATTTGGATAAATTTAATGATTAGAGGCAAGTACATTTATTTCGTCTTGACGAGTACTCTGAACCGAAATAATATCCAGGTTCTGATGATGGAGCCGGAATGTGGCCATGGGAACTCCGTAATAAAACGTCGGAACCCCATCGTGTTTGGGCTCATTTGTTTTGTCTTGACGAGTACTCTGAACCGAAATGATATCCAGGGTCTGATGATGGAGCCGGAAGGTGGGCATGGGAACTCCGTAATAAAGCGTCGGAACCCCATCGTGTTTGGGCTCATTTGTTTTGTCTTGACGAATACTCTGAACCGAAATGATATCCAGGGTCTGATGATGGAGCCGGAAGGTGGGCATGGGAACTCCGTAATTAAACGTCGGAACCCCATCGTGTTTGGGCTCATTTGTTTTGTCTTGACGAATACTCTGAACCGAAATGATATCCAGGGTCTGATGATGGAGCCCAAACACGATGGGGTTCCGACATTTTATTACGGAGTTCCCATGGCCACCTTCCGGCTCCATCATCAGACCCTGGATATCATTTCGGTTCAGAGTACTCGTCAAGACAAAACAAATGAGCCCAAACACGATGGGGTTCTGACGTTTTATTACGGAGTTCCCATGCCCACCTTCCGGCTCCATCATCAGACCCTGGATATCATTTCGGTTCAGAGTACTCGTCAAGACAAAACAAATGAGCCCAAACACGATGGGGTTCTGACGTTTTATTACGGAGTTCCCATGCCCACCTTCCGGCTCCATCATCAGACCCTGGATATCATTTCGGTTCAGAGTACTCGTCAAGACAAAACAAATGAGCCCAAACACGATGGGGTTCTGACGTTTTATTACGGAGTTCCCATGCCCACCTTTCGGCTCCATCATCAGACCCTGGATATCATTTCGGTTTAGAGTACTCGTCAAGACAAAACAAATGAGCCCAGACACGATGGGGTTCCGACGTTTTATTACGGAATTCCCATGCCGACCTTCCGGCTCCATCATCAGACCCTGGATATTATTTCGGTACACAAGACGAAACAAATGTACCTTCCTCTAATCATTAAATTTATCCAAATTAAATATAAGTATGTATTAGGTATAACAGTGCATCAGACACTACATCTTAGTCCCCAGACTGACCACCCATGTGTAATCTTTTGCTTTGAACAGTTTGAACGTTAATTTGTTCTATCAGGTCGACAGAATGCTTGTTTTTCACTCGGTAATATAAATTAAAATTATACCTACAAATAATTAAATACACTCACGAACAATGAATTCTGGTCATTTCCTATTATAATTGTCCTTAGAAAATGACCCGAATTAATTGACCGTGAGTGTAATTAATCTCGTTATATGTATACCAACTAAATTATCTACGAAAAATGGTTAATTGTCCGAAACTACTTTTATATTCCGAATGAATCCGTAACAAAACAACACAACAACCTAAGCAACGCACAAAAGCAAAAAATACAAAATCATTGTGCGCAGCATACCGAAAAACAAAATATCCCGCAGGCAAACTCAAGGTAAAATTAGAAATAGCAACTCGTTCTATCTTGTTACGCAACGAGAAAAACGTTTAATTTCGTTCCACAGAAACGGAACTTAGTAAAAAACGGTATCGCAAAAGAACGGTTCTTTAACCGGTGATCACAAACAAAAACCAGAACCTTTCCGTTCTCGGGTCAATGAACAAAACCGGTATTCTACTCGGAACGGTTTCCGATCCCTGTTTGAGGCTAGCATACAACTGCTGGCTCACTGCGGTGCGAGCGGGCGTTCTCTGCTGCTGGCCTTTTAGCAACAAACATTAGATGCCGCATGGCCGATAACACCTTAAGCACACCATGTTTTCTTAGGAATAATTTTCAAGATATGAAGTAAATTGTAGTGCAAATAAAATTTACGATTGATGTGCTGATGTTTCACATCGTACACGATACAATTTTACTTATAGTATTACTTAACACTTTTGCAGATTGCAGAGTAGTACCTATGTTTTTCTTTTATTGAAAATTTTGTTTCTGTTCAATGTTCAATAGCAAAATAAAACAATGCATTAGCATTGTTCTATGTTGCTAATATAACAGTAAGTACCCCAGATAGTTAGTATATACTGAATTCTTAGGCAATTTTGATTAAAATTACTAATTTTTAATTATTTTGTCAACTCTCGATCTAGTCGAGATTAATCTCGATCTCGACAGTCTGGCGGTCGAGATCTCGAAACACCCAAACTCAAATCAGATTTTTCGCACGAGATCTCGAATCGCTAATCTCGGTTCGAGGTTGCATTCCCTAGTATACCTCCTAGCTACTTTATTACAGTTTAAAGATAACACGACTCATGTTTTCCGGTTTCAAGATGATTTCCCTGAAAATAACATAACATACGACTTTTTAAATCTAAATTAGGTAGTTAGGTACATAAAATTAGCATAGACACTCAAAGCGTGAACATGATCATAGCCATAGCAATCATATCTAATTACAAGTAATTTGTATGCCGAATTTAATACGATCCTAGTAATCTAGACTTTGGATATGATTATTATTCATTCGATATTAGATGTAATTTGAATAATAACTTAATTTACAGCAGGGCTATCACGCCAGAGTTTATACATAGCTTATCTCGAACCGACATTATAAAAAGAAGGATCTTCTCTAGTAAAGTCTAGTCGTAAGTCGAGTGTATTTTTGTTAATGTTTGTTTTCTTAGAAATACGTGATTTATGAACCGATTTGAATTTTTCCTTTTTAATTCCAGATTGTTCACTTTTCTTAAACAAGTTTTGATGATGGGATCCAAGAGGAATTGAAGAAACTTCTTATTATTTTAGACACATTATAAGAATTTCAGTATGTACTTAAATAATATCTCGTGAATGCCGTGGATTTAATGTTTTGAAGACGGTTTTTTGTAGAAATATAATAATACGTATATTTATAATGCTAGAGAATTATTTATCTTAGCAATGGATTGTAGTTATATCTAGGACAATGACTGCCCACGTTATTGGTCCAGTCAAGGATAGGTCTGCGGTCTCTCCCTAATCGTAAAAGGTGTCTAAAAAGGGGTTATTGTAGCAGTACCCAGTAATGGTTAATTAAATATAGTTTCAATGGCTTATAGCCGACCATTCATGAACTTTACCAGTTATGACCATCAATTATCTGAACATGGTATGGATAGTTTAAAAATGTTGTGTCCGTTACTACTTAAAACAAAATGTGGGTTGTACGGAAAAAATGTCCATAATTGGTTCTTATCCATTACTGGTGCCATCACACTAGGCCATCTTTAAGCTAAAGGTAGGTTCTCAGGTTTATTAAATGAAGAAAAGGCAATAAATGTTGAAGGCCGCAATGAAACGCTCTTGCACGCGAGTGTTAGACGCGCACACGTGAGGGAGGAATTACCTAAATGGCGTCGGGCGGTAAAGTTCACAACATGATGGCCACAAGCACTCTAACAAGGGTATAAGGATAAAGAGGAGACGCTGAAGAAACAGGGATAAGTAATATTGAAATAATGTTTTTTTTACTCTGACATTACTTGCAAGCCAGGCTGTTGTAAACATCGGAACTGGTGGGGGCCGTGGCGTTCCCTGGGATCGAACCAGGTCGCTTGGCCCGGGCCACCATGAAGTTTCACTGATTGCTCAACGTGAGCAACGGACCAGCGAGAGAGGTTGAAACGGATCAACCTGTCCTTATGTAGAGAGTGTGTATCGAACTAATGGGAGTTTTAGTTGCTGGTTCGCTAAACCTAGCCCAGCTAAGAAGACTCCAGCAAGAAACTTAGCGAAGCCCGAGCAAGCTCGGAGTGAAGTGAAATAATTCTAATTGGCTAGATTTGTAGAACTGGTGTGGGTTAAAATAGAGCATAACTGTTCAGTGGGTGCCGCAACTGATAGCCAACATAGTAGTATTTTATATAATTTCAGAGAATGGAACAAATACGAATCTCGCTCTTTCGTCTCTCCTGATCGCGTTGTAGTTAAAGGGCTTCGTTCAGCTATTTGGGTGCAAAAAGTAAACAGCTACCAACCAATCAATAAATATGGTTTTGAAGCAGATAAAGACATTATTATATCTTCTTCAGCTGTTTCAAGAGTTTGCATGCAATGCATGTTTATGCATTTGTTAATTAAACTTGCACTAGTTCAAGGACACACCTACACTAACCTTAAATTTAATATAGCAAAAGTTTATAATATAACACTCTGCACTGCACTCTCTGAACTTAGATAGAATATTTAAGAAGCTTCTTGTAATGATGGACTAATAAGATATTTGTTATATTAAATTGAGGCAATAATGTATTGCAACGAGAGTTATGTTTTTTGTATAACGTCTTTGGCGAAATAAATATTTTGAAGACCGACCCCAGAAAAGAGGGGTGTAAAGTAATCGAAAAATCCACAGTCAAAGCCGGGGCAAACTTTAGTCTATAAGTTTATAGATATGAATGGCCGGCGACTAACAGTAAACTGCGCCAGTAACTGGTTATGTTAAGGAGCTAGCCCCAGTCAGGAAGCAAGTATACTTGTACCAACCAGATGCCTCTTATCTTATACAGTATACTTGATTTAGTACTTTGTGTTCGGTGTGCAATTTTCGATTTAATCCCGTTCATTTCCAGATAACAGATGAGAGTCACAGAGAGAGACAGTGAGGTCTTAAATAACTGCACATAAAATTTACTATTCAAATTATAATATCATAGAAATTGAAATCCCGTTATAATCTCCGTATTATCGAGAAATACTTAACCAATATTTAATTTGAGATAAGTTAAACATTATAATTTAAGATAATGCGAGTCGTTCGGCTTTCCATACTAGTACAAACAAAAAGAGAGTCATCAATCAACTCATCATTTGTTCCATGGCATAAATTACGCATGGAATGTGTTTTATTGTATGTATAGCTTGACTTGATACATTTTATATACGCAAAATGACGTGAGAACTCCTGAATACGCTTGTGCACTAAAGTTTGTTTCTGATGTAAATCAATTCTACTATTTGTGAGGAACAAATATATATCTATAACTACTACACTTGGATCACTATAACAGCCACCAATTGCGATCAAAAGTAGCCGTTCGCACCGAGCGTTGAAAACACCAACGCCCCATGCAAAACGGACGGACGCCAACGGTGACGTCATCGTTGAGTCCTCGCTGTACTGTCTGTATGAAAAAAATAGCATTTTCTCATTTTGAGCCCGAAAAAGTGCGTTTTTAATCACTTAGTTGCCATACATTTATTTTTTCAGTGTTATTTAAGCATTCCGTAATGAACTTTAATTTTTTTAAGACGATAAAAAATATCAAACCAAAATTCTATCTTTGTGATCTCATGAGTTTATAACTTTATACAGGGTGAATTTTAAATCGTGAATCGTAATAATTTTTTTGTAGTCTGTACATAGTTAACAATAACTTACAATGCTTTTAAACCTAAATTAAGTACGTTTTTATTTTGTCCACTTTTAATTTGATTTATCCTAATTTTTAAAATCTCGTGGTCACCCTACATTCATTTTTCGTACTTGTCATGAAAATTCCAACATTAGATAGGTATCCAACCTCCTAATATTGAAGTTGGCTGGATAGTATTTTGGCACGTATTGTCAATAATGTCAACATATCGTCGACATTGTCAACATAAGTACCTATTTAAATCGTATTTACTCATAAAATAATTCAGTTTTATTACGATTAATGGTATAAGCGCTTCCACCGTTTTGTTCATAATTAATTAAGCGGGTCTTTAATTGTAATTAGTGCTCTGTATTAGTCTTAAGTAGCTTTACCGGTAAACGTGGTTACGATTCACGATTCACCCTGTATATTTTTTGTTTATTTATTTTGTGTTATGATAATTTAGTATTTTCCAATCCATGTGACTATATTACATTGTAAAATTCAACATTAGTCATCAGCGCTACCTACTTACTACATTTTAACCTACCCATTGCTATATCAGGGTGTCACCTGATAAAATAGGCGCTAGGCAACTGTATATTTTTAATTTGTGTTGTGACAATGAAAATGGATAAGTAAAGTCCATTGTCTCATTTGTACCTCTAAACCGAACACAAAAAGTCTAACTATTTTTTTTACGTTCGGGTTTCAGTTTGAATTTGCCAATAAAACCTTTCAACGCGTTTCCTCCAATTCAGTTTCAGCTCGTCAAACTTGAATGAAAAAACTTAGCCAAGCGGTTCCGATTTGCTGTCCCAACCACTTCCAACTAAAAACACCGGTTCGGGATCTGGAGCGTGCTTTGACATGCAAATGAGACGCCGCACCCGTTGCAATATTACAAGTTGGCTGGAGTTTCCTGAATTAGCTTAACTAGCTCTACAGACTATATATCTTCGGGGTTACTCCGAAGCTATATAAAGATCGCATCGTACCGTCCCGCTCGCTCTCCTGTTCGTAACGTCTGAGCGAATGGAATGGCACTACTTTGAATTTGAGAGTTGGGTTAAGTTTATCTGTAGACGTGATATGGAAGGAGGACATCTGCGAACAAGCAGGTAGAGTAAATACAAATGGCACTGGCAATTCAATTCATAGCTGGACGAAGAAGTATAACATATAATATACTTAATATAACATAAAAAGTCTATGTCTGAAGACGGACTCACACACTTACTTTACCTATACAATATAATTGAAGTATTAATTTATCCACACTAATATTATAAGTGAAAATAACAACCTATCTAGTTAAATAAAAGTATTATTCTGTCCGTCCGTTATTTTTTAGGGTTCCGTACCCAAAATGGCAAAAACGGAACCCTTATAGTTTCGTCATGTCCGTCTGTTCGTATGTCACAGGCATTTTACTCAAAAACTACACGATGGATATTGATGAAATTTAGAATAGAGGTGTCTTGTATGAGCCGCTACTTAGTTTGGTAGTTAAATAACTAAAATAAATATTTTTAGGGGGGGCACCCCATACATGTTACAGAACCTAAAAAAAATTTTTTTAGAAAATATCAACGTGTGCTACATAGTTCGACAGCTCTTTCAAAAACATTTTAAGGTTCTTAAGTAATGTTTTTGATTAAGTGAATACCTTTGGAAATAATCGCTCCGAAAGTTGTGAAAATTGTGTCCCCCCCCCCCCTCTATCTTCTAAACCGTGTGTCCGAAAAATATAAAAAAATTGCAAAGATAACGCTTAATTAATACTTTCAACGAAAATTATTTTCAACAAGATCGGATTAACCGTTTTTGAGTTATTGCCGATAAACTGCGCTTCTCAACAAAAGGACGTAATTGCTATGAAGATACGCTCTTTTGTTGTTGTAATTTTTTACATCGTATATTTTTTACCTTATAGTTATTTCCCTTATAGTTACGGCTATGGAACCCTACACTGAACTAAGGTCCGACCGAGACCGTTTTTTTTGTCTCGGCCGAGACCGAGACCGAGAATTTATAAATATAAAGAAAACACGTGGATTTCGTACAAAAAGGTTTTATCCGTTAAAATTTGACATACAGGTTTTCTTAATTAAAATTTGACAACAAAACGGTCAAGTGCGAGTCGGACTCGCGCACCGAGAGTTCCGTACAAACTCGTAGATACGTGAATAGTTCAAGAAAAACTGTATGGTGGTTAGCTGTATGGTAGGAGCAAATAAGTAGGTACATGTTACGATAATTTCAAATTTATAAAAAATCGTGCAATTTAGGATAACTGTTATATTTTTCTTGTAATATTTAGGATGATATTAATACTTGGTAATTATTACAGATTGTTCTGTTCAGTAACTTCGAAGACAATAGGGGGAAATGGTATTTTTTTTAAGTTTTTTCGGCCTAAATCAAGAAGTACCTACATAAAACAGAAAAAAATTAAAACTGTTTTAAAATCTACACATTAAGCCCTTTCATTTGATATAATAGCTCTACTTTTGATTTTTAACATCTCATTTCGGTCCCCTTTAAAAAAAGTTCTGTTCAATAGGCTCGGGTTAGCGGTTTTTAACACTATTCCAAATTTCAAGTCGATAGCATCAGTAGATCCTGCGATATCTTGCTGTGACAGACGGACATATGGACAGACAGACAGACAGAGTCGCACCATAAGGGTTCCTCTTTTACCATTTTGGTACGGAACCCTAAAAAGAGCTCCAGCACTACTGACTACTGAATCAGTACTTAAAAATAAACAGCAAAACGTACGTACAATCTAAGATATCAAGATATGTACCTATCTATAACGAGTGAAATTGAAACTAAAAACTATGTAAAAAGTACACAACAAAGTTTATTACTTACCAATCTACTGCTTAAATGTCCATTTCCACTTACTTTAACACGTAAGTATTTTATTTTATTAAGTTTGTATCCCGCATTCTAATTCTAAACTTTTCCTCCGCAATAACAACAACGAAAAGAAATGAACAAGTTAATACTCGCAATCCTGCCAAATCGCCTTATAATTGGCTTAAAATGTGACATGGCTAATCGAAATCGCCAATAGCGTTACAATAGCCGACGCTGAACCGACCAACGGGCCGCATTGAAGCGTGCGGCCATGCGCGGAAAATTCAAATCCAGCAATCAGAAGTCGTTGCATAGTCTCGGCCGCGGCCGAGAATCTCGGCCCTTTTTGGCCGAGAACCGAGACCGGTGTCTCGGCGCGATTTTTGGCCGAGAATAGCCGAGAATAGCCGAGACCGAGACCGAGATCTCGGTCGGACCTTACTGAGCATGGTCCGACATGCTCTTGGCCAGTTTTTGATGCTTAATCCGCTGAACCGATTTAGATTAAATAAATTATAAAGATAATTTAAAACCCAAGGAGATACAGGGAAATTTTATTCCAGAAATCATTCAGTAAGGGGGTGAAAAGGGGGGATGAAATTTGTATGGGGTAGCAATAATTTCTCAGGAAAGGGATATAAAACTCTAATTCTACGTAGATGAAATCTAGTTATATAAAAAAAAACCGGATAAGTGCGAGTCGCACTCACCCACCGAGGGTTCCGTACAAATTTTTCTCTATACTAGTATATGGTTTTATTTTCAACTAGATACCTCCACGCGTTCCCGAGATAAAGGGTCTTGACAGACAGACAGACGGACAACAAAGTGATCCTATAAGGGTTCCGTTTTTTCCTTTTGAGGTATGGAACCCTAAAAAATGTGAATTTGACGAAGTACTGAGCTATTAACTTCTTATTTTATATATATCTGCTCTTACAGGAAAGAAACCCTTAGAGAAGAGAGGATTAACAAATACCTGTATATATTATTATCAGTGTTCGGATCTTGGGTGGTATTTGGGGTATATGACTTCAAACGTTATACAGAAACATGGATATTTCTCGGAATTCGATATTATTGTAGACGCATTTTTTTTTTTTTTTTTTTTTTTTTTTTCCACACTTACAACTATTTTTTTATCGGGGACGCACACACCTGGCTGTTGCATATCCTACCTCTGATTATTTTAAATATATATGTTCCTAAACATACTTCCCTGCGTACCCGTAGCTCGTTGTACCTACCATGCCCAATTTGTTTTTTGTTATATGCGTCTACAGTAATAACCCTTTCCCGGAATCCTGAGGAAATCCATGTTTCTGTATAACGTTTGAAGTCATATACCTCAAATAGCACCCAAGATCCGAACACATTATTATGACCTAAGAGAGCGACGTCCGAGAAGCCCTCTCTCGGAGTCATTCCCGTCTTCGATTCTGAAGGCAGTATTAAATTTATCCGTACTACAAAATATCACCGCTACGCTGAACCCTATTGGCTTACCGACATTTCCAGATATTATATTTTCAAGAGAAAACTGGCGGGACGGATATCTCTAAGGAATTTTATTTTTCCAATATCGCGAAACGGGATTTAAAAATCGGTTCAGCAGTTACAAGTCCTGTTGTCAACTTGGAAGAACGAACTCATCATTTCAGCCTTGTTTGGAGATAATTTTGCAAAAGCCGTACCCTACACTACACCTATATGTATTAATATTCTTGGTTAGTTATGTAAATGTAAACTCCGTACTCTAATCATAAAATACATGTACAGTATACATAGGAAAAAGCTAGCACAAAGACGAACTTATCCTTAAAAGGTATCCCTAGCATTAAACATAGGGGTGTAATTTGAAATTCAGTACCAGAACCAATGATGCTTACCGCCCGACCGAGAAGCGCCTCCTATGCTTTTGATTGGAGGGTGAACCTCGGCATCCCTGGCTTGGGCAGTCATGGCTTGCGGCTAAGGTCTCTCTTCTACTTATTCGGTGCAGAGTGTCTGTTAGCAGAGACATCGTGATCAACTGCTAGCACTGTCAGGAAGTTGTCTGATATTGACGATGTTGCTCGCTGCACGATATTAGTACATTACTTACCTAGGGCAGTAAAATGAAGAATCTCTCAGATCGCATTTGACACCCGAGCCACGAAGGCAAAGGCGATAAATATGCGATCTGTATTCTTTATTATCGCCCGTGGTATAAGTACTAGTACATTGTGTATCTCTAGGCCCGAGATCGGAGATGTTTGCGGCCCGAGCTGCTAGCGAGGGACGTAAATATGCGATCGAGGGCTTTCTGTATTACCTCCCGTGTTGTGAACATCATTTTATGTCAACACTTGGCCAGAAAGCGGCTTTTTCCGTACGCGCAGCGTGCGGAAAAAGCCACTTTATGGCCAGGTGTGGCATAAAATAATTAAAAGGTCACAAGAGTCCCTTCACGTATTACTGAAAATTAATATTCATTACGAGTGCATTTACTTTTTTAACTTGAGAGCGCGTCACATCGTCACGGGAACTTGTAAATGAGTTTCGTAAAGAATCTTACAAGTTCAGATTACCTAAACTCTTCGTTATTCGGAATCTGACGCTGGTTTTCGGTGTCACCTAGATATGCACTTGTGAACTCTATTACCTCCCCAATAGGTTTCGAATCCTTTGAAGATTCTTGCTGCTTGGTAAATAAAAACTTATATTGGATGTATTAAGTTTAAGTGGCAATAGTTTGCACACGGAACGTTTCTGGATCAGGGGCAAAATAGTTACGTTCCGGTCTCTGGAGATGATTGCAGGATGGCCTCAACATTTGCTAAAGAAATTTAACAGATAAGGAGTTACTGAGTGTTTTGAGGATGAGTTACTGAGTGTTTTGAGTGGTGGAGTTACTGAGTGTTTTGAGGATGTTTGCGTTTAAAAAGAGGTGATAAATAAAAGGAATTTGTTAACATAAAAAAAACAATACCCACTACGGTTTGACAGCCAGTACATGAATCATGTGACAATGATTCAGGTACTGACCTCAGGAGACTGTTGGAGCTAGCCCGGACTCTACGCACCAGGGATGTGCAGCGTTTCCTCATTGTAGTGTAGAAGCAATCTACTCTGGCCTCCGCGAACATCCCTGACGCACTACAGAACCGGGGCAGGCCCATCAGCATCCTGAAAGCATTATTGTACTGTATACGAATGTCTTCTTTATAAATAATAATGTCTTCTTTATAAATAAATGCACCAATCCTTTCCTGTCTAAACTTCGTTAATAAATTATGCCAGCTAACTTCAGCTATACCGACAGTTTAGTATTAGTACATACTAAACCGACTTATGTTAATATGAATGGGCTGCACATAAGCCTTTGCGCGTGTTGCGACTTTCAGCGATAACTCGATTCGAGGCAGTGCTCAATCGAGTTACTTGAGAGACGCCGTCTGTCTCTGCTGTGGGTAATACAGTGCGGAATATATTATGTACTCAATTATATTGGTTATGTGTGGTGAACTGCATAGTTGAGTAAACGATCGCAGCGCACGCCGTGAAAAAAAAAAGTAGAACTCGGCCTAAAGTACTCCGCAAATCTTCGTTCGTTCCACAGATTTTCAGGAGGGCTATTCTTCAGAAATATATCTGCGACTCATTCATCTATCTCCATACATTTAGTATGAAAAAGGGCCAGCTGAATAAGGTGACCGCACACATATTT
Source organism: Eudemis profundana (assembly GCA_947034925.1). NCBI lineage: Eukaryota > Metazoa > Arthropoda > Insecta > Lepidoptera > Tortricidae > Eudemis > Eudemis profundana. The sequence goes on along the minus strand of OX344805.1, from coordinate 16,637,649 downwards.
CTGAAGAAATGCCCAGGAGGGGCTCACTACGCGATTTCGCTACGCGGCGAGTATCTACCAAATTTTGCCCCTCCGGAGAGGCTTAAGAGGAAACAGGAGGGCAGTTTTTCCATACAAACGTAGTCCCCTGTTTCCTCCCTGGATAATGCCAGTAGAGCAATAATTTTTTGTCCAAAAATCTATGGCTACTATTGATATGTTCCTATGTTTTCCTTTTTACGATAAATTGATTCTCAAAAGAGATATTATTATTAGCTTCGTTCGTCTCGCTCACTCAAATGTTCTATAAGGAGAGAGCGAAAGAGACGGCATGAAACGAATTTCGGATGAAAACTTTCGCATTTGAACGTCTAAAGTGTCCACTCTAGTTACGATCGCTAGGTGGCTCTATTAGTCGCGGACAAAGTCAATATACTAGGACAATTTCCACCGTCGCCGTTACCCTGAGACTTCACGATATAAACTTACTTACTTAGGACAGCTATAGAGAATCAGATTGTATTGTTTAAAATATACGTACCTACCTAATCTCTATCATTTCATGTGGTAACCTAACTATGCAGCTTCATTTCATTTTAAACTTGTCGTCCCGGCGAACTTCATTCCGCCTCAGAATTCTTGATTTTTTAATAGTTTTTCGGGGAAGAGACAAACCTAAAAAATCAAAGATCATATGGTCCGCCCGTTCTCGAGTTATAAAATGGTGTAACTAACTTCCAGGTAGGTAGTTCCCCTCCAGGGCCCATAGATTTTTTTATCACACTTGCTCGAAAATGGTGTCATTACACATAGGTTCTGCGGACCGTAAATGACCTATTACGCTCTAGGGCGTGATGGTTAATTTTCTTTTTAAATTTGAAACGCTGGTTATGTTTTACTCTCATTTGTCATGTTCAAAGGAAACGCTAACTTGCTTTTTTTAACTTTTTATCACTGAAATATTTATTTAAAGATAACTGTTATTGCAAATACAACATGTAAAGACATATTTTGGTAACATTAATTAAATGTTTAAATAGTGTATTTTAGTATTTTGCAAATTTAAAATCAACAAAGATGGTCTTTACCGCTATCGTTTCCAAACGTGACTTGACATTCGCATTGTCTATGGACATATGTCACAAATGTCACTGTCTGTTTTAATATTTTCTTGTCATACTGGATTAGTAAGGTTATTTTTATTTATATTTCCTCGTAAGTGTGATGAAAAACATTGTTTGTGCCACGGGCGGTAAAGGAAGTACAAACCGCCCTTGATACAAAATGTACTATTTCCACCCTGTATACGCTTTACTGTTATAGGTGTGTATTAATTGAATGAAATTGAGATAACTATTATACAATAACATTCAGCAATTCGCGTTGAATAGCAATTAGCATTATCATAACACAAATTAAATTGAAATTGGAATTGATCAGCCTAAGGGCCGAGACACGTCTGCTATGTGCGAGTAGTGCGTAATGATAGTAGGTAGGTACCTTAGTGGCGTCCAAAGAACTCGATTCCTACCCGGCTTGCCTAATATCATGCATTTGACAACCTTATTAGCTCTTAAGGAAAATGTACGTTAAATCTGCACCGGCCCAAGGATATCTTTTATTTTACGCCACGCCACTGGTACCTATAGTAGTAACTAGTAAATATAGTATTAAGAACATTTAGAATTAAATTTAGTAATAAACTGTTGCCGCCCTTATAGGTTCCATATTATAATAATGATACATTTTTCTTTTTTGTACATTTACCGGCAATAACATAATTATGAATTAACGGGCCATGCAAAAATACCTGACACTACTCTATTCCTACATCAATAAAATCGTGTCAGGTTTGACGATATTGATTTCAGCTTCGGTGTAGTTGTTACCACATTTTTTACAGCCCTTTCGCTCTCACCTCTACAAGTAGGCCTAGTTATTTTTCTTCCTACAAAAAGTACATCGCGCACTCTGAATGTGTGCGCGCCGTGTACGAACACACTACATGCAAAAAAATAAGAATGCGTAAGAATGCTCCAGTATGGATCGCACTCACACAGACGTGCTTTCGCGCGTCTGTGTGAATACGTGTCGCGAGCTACTAGTTAAACGGCCGAAGTTGGACTACTCGTTCGTCTTTATACTTTGCCTATACGGCCGAAGTTCGACTACTTGTCTACAGGCCTCGGAAACCGGTATTTTCTCCATACAAAAATACCGGTATTCTTTCCGTTCTTATCGTTCTTTGGTTTATTATTTCGTTTTTTAACCAGACAATCTAAAATAAAATAAAAATAAATTATTTTTTCTGCAAGTAGACCCTCAAGGGCTCTTTTACATGTCTCATCTCTTCTTTTCTTTTGCCGCTTCGGGTATTGACCTTCTGGTGAGAAGAAGCGCCGGAAGAAACTCACCAGTTTCTCTTTTCAACCAAAAAGTATTACAACAATATGGCGTTAATATAAGATTTCATTAATACATTACATTAAACTTCTAATAATACTAAAGTCTAATAATACGAAATCATGACTTAAATACATTTTTTTTTTTTTTTTTTTTTTTTTTATGAAATAGGGGGCAAACGAGCAGACGGGTCGCCTGATGGTAAGCAATCACCGTCGCCCATAGACACCTGCAACACCAAAAGAGTCACAGGTGCGTTGCCGGCCTTTCAGGTGGGAGTACGCTCTTTTCTTGAAGGTTTGAAGGTCGAATCGGTCCGGAAACACTGCAGGCGACAATTTATTCCACAGTTCAGTCGTGCGAGGCAGGAAGTTTCTAGCAAAACGCACAGTTGTGGACTGCCAACCATCTAAGTGGTGAGGATGGTAATATTGTCGCGTAGAACGATGGCGGAAAGATGCGGCAGGGATTAATCCGAACAATTCCTCGGAGCATTCCCCGTTATATAGACGATAGAAGATGCAGAGCGAGGCTACATCTCTACGCAGTGCCAAGGAGTCGAGCCGATCTGAAATAACTTGGCAGCCGACGATACGAGTCGCTCTCCGTTGAATGCGGTCTAGAGGGAGAAGCTGGTACTGGGGGGCCCCAGCCCACAGATGAGAACAGTATTCCATATGTGGACGGACCTGCGCCTTATACAGCTGAAGGCGGTGGGCCGGAGTGAAATACTGTCTCGATCTATTGAGCACGCCAAGCTTGTTAGAGGCTAATTTAGCCTTACATTTCTGAGTTCTACATAAAAAAAGCATAAAATAATACAAAATATTGGACTATTTCGGGGTTTTTGCAAAACACCGGTTCCGGGCCCTGCTTGTCTATCTTTATACTTTGCCTGTGCTCAGGAGCGGGCATATACAGGCTGATGATAATGTTATTTTTTTAAATAATGCGAATTTAGCTTTTATTTGTTTTGTACGCAACCCAGTTCAAAATGCTATCTTTAGGACTATCAATTCGTAAACTCTTTTTTTACGATTCGGAGTCATAATTCCTAGAAAAATCTCAACATATCGATGTATCCTTATCCTTTGGCAAGCGAAGAACGCCATCTCTCGGAGAATTCGAAAACAAAGTTACTGGTATTTTTTCTTTTGGTTTAAAAAAAACAAATCCTTACGAAACGACGTTTTAGTCAAAAGTCCAAACATAGCGTCCTCAGAGCGTAGTTGGAAGTGTAAACATAAACAGGACATCGTAAACAAAGTAAAAAAGACAGTAGGCTCAAAACAACAGGCTCGTTGATTTGAGTTTGTCTGACGGTTGTAAATCAAGCCTCAATCAACAACAGCCGCAAGAACAATAATATTGGCTATAAATACTGTGAAATACAGAAGGGAGAGTCTAGACGTTTACTCCACTCGAACTTTGTCTTAGTACAGTCAAAGATAAATATCCACACAAAGTCCCAAAATATGTATACACATACCTTACTGCCATAAGAGGAAACAGTAAGGCCGAGAGAATTGAAAATTAGGTATTTGTAAAATGTGTCGCCGTCCCGCACTGCCCGCCTCTCCTCCGCAGAGCGCGATAGAGACAACTGCAGCTTGGACCGAAAATACCTTTTAAAATTTCATGAAAACAACGTTTCGTAGTCCCCTGATTTCTTCCCGAAAACTTAACCTATTTAACTATTTTTTTCATTAAACATTTAAAGAAAGGCTTTGGCCGTGTTCCTATATTTTCCTTTTTTTTAATAATCTAGTCAAATTTGTTTTCTGGATGTGTGAACACAGCGGAAAATCTGGCATTTTTTTTAGGTTTTTGAAGGTTAATATCTCTTTTGAGAATCAATGTATCGTAAAAAGGAAAACATAGGAACATATCAATAGTAGCCATAGATTTTTGGACAAAAAATTATTGCTCTACTGGCATTAACCAGGGAGGAAACAGGGGACTACTTTTGTATGGAAAAACTGCCCTCCTGTTTCCTCATAATAACAAGACCTGTATAGATATTTTTGAAACTTTATGGTGTATATGTCGCAGCCAAATGGTTTAATTAGCCATTTGGTTAACTGATTAGCATTTTCACTAAACGATGACCCGCTGCGCGAGGCTTCTATTTCTGCTCTGAGGGACACAAGCTCACTAACAAACCTAACCTAAAATAAGAAGTGTGTTTAATGAAAAGGCTAGGCAGCTAACCAAATAGCTAATTAAGCTAGTTCGTGGCGACATAATTTCTACTTGTAGTTAGTAATTGTAGTACACGCACTATAAATTAATCTATCTCCCATTTCAAACCCCCACAGTCCTTTTTATTTATGTCACTTGCCTACGACTTGCCTTACTCATGATTATCATTCAGTCAATATTAATTCTGACACATTTCTTTGTTTTTGTTTCTTGAGTCGTTAGGCACCACTGCCGGCGGGTAAGCAAGTAAAGTTGGGCGAGTAACATTACTTTGCGGATCTGGAAAGGCGATTGATCGCACTGTTTCTGGTCAGCCCGAAATGAACTGTTACTCGTCCAGCTTTACTCGCTTATTCGCCGTGGTAGGACCAGTGAGTGACTCATAGAGAAGTTGCTAACTCTATTAAGTTATACGCCTATAAAATTCTAGACGAGTTCAAGCGCCTGTTGTTATTCAGCAATTAGTCTCGCGACTATCTTCATTGCTATTAAAAGATAGCCAGGCGCTATCTCGCAAACAAATAGCTTTAATGAGGCTAACGTGTCCCGCTAAACAATAGACGCGGGACAAAGCTTTTTATGGAACACAATAGCGATAGACGATAAGCCAAGGGTACGTCAATATAATTCGGTATAATGTTTAACCGATATCAAGATAGCATTAAACAATGATTATAATGGTGCTTGTGGACTGTGCATGTAGCCGGGGCAAGTTAAGGCGCGAGCTGCGGGCGCGAGGTGGCTGGCGTTGATAGGTGACTTAGTCGCTGATCCCGCACACTTTCTTTTCTATATATCATTGTTTACACGATTGTCTAAATATGCGCAAGCTACTCCGTACCACTGTCGAGCAAAAGACGCCAAAAAACAAGTCTCTTGTATGGGGACGCCTTTTTCTTTTAATTATTTGTTGTTATAGCGGCAATAAAAATACACATTCTGTGAAAGTTTCAAGTCTCTAACTATTACGGTTCAAAAGCTAGAGCCCTGTGACGCGCGGGCAGACGCGTAGCGGAGGCTTAGTGGATTTTCTATTATTATGTGAACACTAACCACTCAACGTTCATGGTCGGAAAATCTCTAGGTAAACTAATAATGTACAATTATAGCTCTGTGAGCTGTAGACCTCGCGAGTTTGTCAACCACGGCTGCGCCATTTTGAAAAAGTTCTAAAGAGTGAATTGACAAAATAATATTTATAATTATCGAACCTCCTCACTAAATCTCACGACAATCGTTTGATAAATGCGACCTATACAGGAGAACAGACAGATATCCACCGGTCATACGAAAGCTCAATTAAAAGTCGAGTTGTCCCACAGCACTGCATTACGATGGGAATGATTGGGTCCTGAGTGCACTCAGGCTCTCATTCCTAATTTACTTTGTTATGTTAGCCGATTGCGATTATGGGAATTGAGCAATATAGAGGGTGATATAATTTTAGCAATTGGAGTCATGGTTTAGTCACTTAATATTTGTCTATAAAAGATTAAAGACAAGCATTTATCCCCGGCTTCGCCTGCATTATTCCCGTTATTATTATAAGGGAACCCTTAACCGAGATATAAAGTATCCTATGTTTCAATCCAGGATTTGGTCCGCTTGCATACCAAATTTCAGCTAAATCCATTAATTTATAGCTGCGTTATTTATTAACAAACATCCAAACCTGCAAACATCTAAACATCCTTACATACTCATAAATTTTCACATACTATTAGTGTGATTGACTAGAGAACCTCCTTCTTTTTGTGAAGTCGTTTAAAATACACTTTTACTGAGACTAGAGCTATGAGTTCGGTCGGTCTTTTCTTGTACTCGTACAGCAATCCTAAGCTAATGGGATGGTTACAATCCTACAAGCAGGTTTGCCAGCTGTAGCAGCTATCGACTTTTCACAGACCTAGAGACTCATTGCTAGACGAAAACATTAGCGAATCACGGCATAGTCGAACATCACAAAGCCGAAGTCGATTACGGGTCGTGTACCACTGCAGTGATGTCGTCAGCTACTGAGCCGCCCCTGCACTCATCGCTGCTGCGGTATAGCTGGTGCAAGGGCGGAATTAATGCGGGTTAAGGTCGCGTCCTTGAGTGCCGCCGCACGACACGTGGAGGTATAAACTATTCTTATTTGAATGGATGAAAAGTTAAAAGACAGATAGACAACATTACTTTCGCATTTAAATATAATACTAGTTTAGATAGCCTTAATCGATGAACGTTTTAACGTAAGAAACTCATTGCCAGATGAAAATGCCAGCGTACCACGGTACAGCCGAACATTTGTAACATGTCAGATATGTACTTACTTATATCTGAAATGTCTCTCCTATGTAAACATAATTATTTTATTATTTTAATTCATTTTGCATGTCGGGGATAGTATTTCACATCGCTAAAAAAATGTAAACACAGCGTAGGGTAATAAATTATTAGAAAACAAACATAATAACTATTTTGCAATCGAGTAACTTAAATGACTTTCAAATTTAAACTTTATTTCTAATTGGTTAAGAGAGCATAGAGAGAGAGTTGGTTATGCACATGTTTGTAAACCATCCTGTAAAGTTTTCTTAGTCAAGTGGCGACGCTAACAAAATATAGGGTCGAAAGGTAATAAGTAACGCGGGTTTGACCATATGCTGAACATTATTTCTTTTTAAGAAATAGGGTGCAAAGTGGATTAAAATTAAGTCATTTTTGGGAGGTGACGCTAAAATATTGATGGTTTGATTCCATAAAACTGTTTGGAACCCAGAAATCGGGGCATTCATTTTGTTACGGACTTGGAGGAAGGGTCTCTGGTTAGACGTTACGCTGTGACGTATTGTTTGCTAGCTTAGGTTCTGCTAGAGGTCTAGACCGCTAGTATGACCTGAGTTGGGAAATAATGCATTACATCTAGTTTTGGGCCTTATAGTATTTAATTTAGTTTAGTGAGGGGTTTTCTTAAATTATAGTGAGCGTTTTATAGTGTTTTTAAAAGTGTAATTCTTTTAATTTTGTGATTAAAATAGTAGTGTAGTTTACTTTATTTATTGAGTGTATTCTTTGCTGGTGTGGATTGTGCTGGTGTTTTATAATACTAGTATGATTTATATCGGTAGATAATATATTTTAATAAATAATGTGGGGTTAGCAGTTTTAGCTTATTTTAAAATTACAGTTTGCGGGTTTGATTTTTGTTTAGTGTTCAATTGGGGTAGTGTAGTTTATTTTAGTTGTGGAGTGCTTTGTTCTCCGACATGGTTAGTGCTATTATTTCTAAAGTAATGGTATTGGCTGTGATGGTGAATGGTGCATTTTAATAGCTAGAGTGGGGTTCCGCATTCATTTATTAGTGGGGTTTTGTAGTTTTAATATTTCTTTTAGTTGTTTGTTTTGTGTTAGTGGGGTTTTGCAGTTTTAGTAATTTTATTAGTAGATCGTGGGGTTTAGTTTTCTTTGAGGACCTAATCCAAGTTTCAACCAGAGTCGGGTTGGATTTCTAGAACTGAAGGCAGGTCACCTCGCGGTGTTAACTGACAGACTTTTGTTTCTAGAAAGCGTATTTAGTTCGGCGGTCGGCGTTTTTCTGTCTGTTTGGAGTGACGGCAGGGTTTGTTTATATTCAAGCACAAACCTTTAGCTCCCTGGACATTTGTCGGTTTGGGTAGCTACACCAGGCTATTCAAAGTGACCATTGTCTTGACCTAGTGCATCTATATATTTATATATTCACTTTTATTTTGGCTATGTCCTCGCTGTCCCAATCCCTATCGCGAGACATAGCTACGCACACAAGGAATAGGTGTTAGGTCTAAGGGATTCCTTACCCGACTTATGTAGCTTTAGCCTAGGAGTTTTCCATTGCACTATCGGAAAACATCGCGAGTAATTTAAATGTGAGACCCGGGTCTCTAGTTTGCATTATCGTACAGAGTAGTTGGTTAGTATAGCTGATAGGACTAGGTTACTTTGGTTAGTGAGGTTGAGTGGTATAGTAAGTGTACTGCTTTACTTCAAGGTAGTTAGTTTGATTTGTTTCATATTTAGGTAGGTAATAGTTACTGAAGATGAGTGGTATGAGTAAGTGTACTGCTTTTCTTCAAAGCGTTTTAGTCAGATTTGTTTTATATTTTGATAGGTAATAATTAGTGAAGAGTAGTATGAGTAAGTGTACTGCTTTTCTTGTTAGTTATTGGTACTGAAGTGGGATAGAGTATTGATTTTATAGTAGGTGAAGTAGGTTAGGTAGGATTACTGACTGAATGATTTATTTGACATAAATATTGACTGAATGACTTATTAGACATTAATACTGACTGAATGACTTAAAATACAAGATTACTGACTGAATGACCTACTAGACATACTTACATATTAAAGTAACTTCCCGACCCACGGTGGATACTTGGCGTTTCTTTCCATCATATTTTCCGGGTCGAATATCCGAAACGTTGGTAGATTCAGACAATTGTGGACTAGACTAAAAATAGCTATTCACAATTAACGAAATGAAATTATTTGCATTAGCTTTCTCTTTTGTGAGCTTTATACAATAATATTCTGTTGTCTTGGTTCAAAAGAATCCACTTCAATTATCGGTTGACAGTGACCTTATTGGACAGGCTTGATCAAAGCAAAGCACGATCTTTGGTATATTTGGTATAGCAAAGCGAATCCAAAATACCTATCACCTAAGTCTGGACGATATTGTTTCATTGTTATTCCGTATAATTTGGCTAGAAGACCCATAGCGTGGAATAAAAGGAACTGAGAGAACTGGAATGTTATTTTATACAGCTATTAGTATTTTGATATTTGTGAGGTATTCATATACCTGAAATTAAATGTAAAGACATCCCTTTGCAAATGTGTCCTCTCATGATTCCAGCAATAGCGTTGCAAGGCTATATTAAGACTGATGACCAAAAGAATAAAAAAAAAAGAAGAAAGTTCCTTCTGAACTATGGGGAGGGAGATACCCAGTCAGGTGACGAGGTCTACTGTGCCACGCGGGGCGGAGCGTGCACTTTAACCCCAAAAACAAAAACTTTTGGTATATAAACATAATATTTCACTTTCACCTTTTATGAAGTCGGTTAGTAAGATTCCAATAAGAAAACTTTAAACTTAGCAGTAGGTAATCTTGTCTGTATTAGTTACTTATATCATAGACGTAGTTAAATATTGTAGATGTTAGTTTATTTTAGTATAAGTTTAGAAAGACAAATAATTCCATCCTATTATGTGAAAAGAACTTACGGTTACTAGCTCCGGACATCACGTGGGTTCCTTTTAGATCACTAGACGATTACTTGGCCAAATCAACGATCCAAACAAAGCACAATTTACGTTAGGTTACCAATAGTCTTATTAGAATTTTATCTAGGTCTTTGTTAGGTCATAGTTAGGTTTAGGTGTTCTAAAGTTAGGTAGGATTTAGATATTTGACTATGATGAGTATTTGTAGTTTAGTAGAGTACCAGGTCAGATCAGAGGAGTAGGTAGGATGAGTAGTTTAAGAGTTAGATAGGTAGGTTTAGTATTAGCATATTTAGGTCAGCGTTAGGTTAGCTAATGTTAGGTAGGATACAGTACATTTTGGTGTCGCGTGACCAGGATATCATCATCATCATCGCGACTAGGATATCATCATCATCATCATTTTCTTTCGAATATAGGCCTCCTTTTAATTTTGCCATCTGACCTTCTTTTGACCTTTGGATACTACTAGACTTTCTAGTTTTTTTTACCCGGTTCTTCTGTTAGTTATGGTTAAGATATTATTTTATTTGATTGATCATCATCATTTTATCACTTTTATAGATCGATTTTACTTTATAGGTAGTCTATATTTAATAAAATAGTTTCAAACGTTAGATTAATGTAGATTGTCATAAATACTTGGTAATTATTTTGCCTTGTTTGGATCACACGTGTGGTTGTAATTTATTATAACCACACATTTTGTTGCCGTGAAGCGATAGCATATGGGATGTTGGAGTTATTTGTTGATTAAGATAGTTAAGTACTAAAAATATTTTTATGTCTATATTTATAGAATAAGTAGTCTTAATTCTTAGTGAAATAACTCGTGTTTCATTAGATTTTCATTATAAAAGCTGTATCTATTGGGGGTAGTGTTTAACAATAGTCAATTTAGTTTCAGTAAACGTAAGTAGTTCTGTTTTAAAACAAGAAATGAAAAATTTCATCTAAATCGGAATGTAATTTTAAACTAGTGTTTAAAAGTATTACAATCTGGGGGTAGCAAATATTATTTACATTAATAAGATTTATAGTAATTAATTTTACTGTTAAGTGAATAGCCATCATCTGAGTGTACTAGCTTCAGAATATCAGTATCGTGTATATGAACACAGAGTAGCATTTACTACCTTTTGTCTTAGGCTGCAGTTTCTTACTTCCATCAGGTGGACTGCTTGTTAGTTAGTTATTTATTTGAACTAAAGTATTGTTGTTGTCTATTTCCTTTATAAGAACAGCTTACTTCGCAACAAGTTATAAAGGTAGTAAATAAGGAAACTAATTACTTGATAATTAGGTAGACGTGTGTAGAGAATGAATAAGACACGTAGCTTTAGTTATGAATATTGTTTTGAAACGTCGAACGAAATAATATTTTTAAGAGACGGGATAAGTAAACAAATATGAACGTAACGCTGCGACCACTAGTTCTTGCGTCATTTTTTATAAAATAGTTGAGTCAAATTTATTGCCATTAGTTCGCCGAACTTGAGATGAAGTTTAGTCATAAGTGTTAACTAAAGATAGCTTATAAGTAGAGCGCGTTCTCAGGCACTTATATTTTTAATAATTATGGAGTCAGAATGTTTAAGTGTTGTTCTCATGTTCACGCACAGGTACTTGATAGTTTTTGTTGGTGTTAAGAGTGTAGAGATTTATCGCCAAATGTTCGAGTGTCGAGTTTGTTGTTAGGAAAAAAATAGTTGACGCTCACGTATTTGCGTTTTTCTGTAAGGCAATATGAAATTAACTTTAGGTCGGTTTTACTTTATTTAAATGTGAATATAGAAGCTCTATTACTTTACAAAGTTATAGTATTATAAAGTAAATGATAGGAAACCGATGTTTAAATAGTATTGTAAAGTATGTATGTATGTGAAAACATTAGTGTAATAATGGTTTTAATGGTTATATTGAACGTATAATATATTTTGAATAAGTCTAAGTTATGCGACAAAGTAGAAAATCTTAATTTGGTACCTAAATTGCGAACGTAAGGATAAATAGTTTAGCAAATGCATTACGTGTGTAATATAGCAATTCTAGATTACTTAAAGTATTTCAGGAGTCTATGGTGTGTAAGGTCTAGGACATAGACGTTTTAGCATTAAAAGGATCTAATTATTTTTGTCTGATGAAGAGACAAAAGAAATTCATGTTTGTATGGACGGGGGGTAGACAGTTTAATTGAAGATTGTATATGAATGATTACTTTAGTCATTTAGGTAAATGCTGAATCTAGAATTGCAGTAGAGTTTTGAGTTAAATTGAAATTTAGGACATTATTGAACACTGGTTAGACTTGACATTTGGTTCTGTAGCATAGTTTTGACTTCGTATACCTATTGTAGTAATAGTGAGATAGCTATTTAATCTGATTCCCACCGGCTTACAATACAATACAATACAATACAATACAATCATACTTTATTGCACACCAAAAGAAAATTACATTGCTTACTTAACTTAAGACTTTGATTATTTTGTACTGAGTCCTAGAATTATAATGATATTTAGATATTTTATAATAGGTAGTTTAATTCATACCTTTTAATAGTATTGTTTTACATAATAGGTAACTTTTGTTTTCCCTCTTGTCCTAAAAAAAAATGTGTACAGTTGTAAGGGTGCTATTATACAACTTCGATGTTGTTTTTATTTGAGTGTTAGTGGACAAGCGAGCGAAACAGGTAGCGAAAGCGTTTTTACAAGTTTCTTTTGTTCTTGGGTCAATGGTAGAGATACAAAAGAAGTTTTACGAAATTATCATGTTTGTATTGACTCGATTTTTTACAAGCTGCCATTTAAGATCTTTAATACGTTAAACATTTAAATTGAGTAGATCTGTTTAGACAGGGTCGCATATTTGGTTTTGTTTAGAGTATTCATGTATTTTTTTTTGTACAGGCAGAATTACCACGAGATTTAGGAGTTTTCATTAAAACAATTGTAAATAGTTCGATTTTCAAAAAAGAAAAAGTTTGATCTGTAGGCGTATTACGCGTACGTTTGCTTTAACGTAGTGTTAAATAAAGGAACTGATAACGGATTAATTCTTTTCTTTATTAACGTATTTCTTACTTGTGTTTTGAAACGTGCGTAGTTAGAGTTTGTGGTGTAATTGCATTCAAAATTTAGTTTGCATTAGTGGTTGCGTGTTTTTGCTTTTATTGGGTGAGCTATATGTTTGTTTGTAGATTACCTGCATGCTTGTATAAAATAGTCATGGTTTAATGTAGTGTACTTTCGGGATTTTTATAATTCGATAAGATAAGATCAATAATAGATTAGATTATATTAAGGTACAGTTAGTGGAACAAATTAATGTCATTATAGTAGCTTAGAAACAGGAAAAAGCGCTACACAATTTATAGGCGATAGTAATGTTATGAATGGGTTTGGTAGAAAAAGAACTTCATTTTAACATAGAGCTGTGTAGTAAAGTGGTAGGTTAAGAGTAAACTAAGTATTTATCTAACATTGTAATAATTTAGCTATGTATGTCTACGAATGATTTATTTGTTGTTTAGACATATTTTAGTTTTTTTGTTTAGAAAATAAGTAATTATGTATTGGAATATTTTTATAAGTAATTGAAACGAAAAAGAATTAGTAATATGTACTTGTAAGTTTTCTAAGTTCATTTAAGGTAACTTTAGGAAATTAAAAGCTATAACAGTGGGGGGTAGACTTATTTATGAAAATTACAATTATAGTTATCTCTAATTTGGTTTCCAACTACTCTCCATGAATTATTCATTTTTAATATTGCAATCATACATCATCATCTTGTTGTAGATTTTGCTCTAGCTTTATATATTGTTGTAGAAAAAAAAAATACTTGTAGTACACCGCGTATTCTTCAAGGCAGCCTGATTCGTCTAGCTTACATTATTTTTGCGTATACTATAAAAATGTACATAGCATAAATTTAAGGAAACTTGCAGATAATATAAAATAATTAAAGTTAATTAACGGCAAATAGGTACAAAAAAGTTTGTTTTGTAATTTAAACTGTAAGTCCAAATAGTTCATTTAGATTAACTTGTATTATATTTTAGTAATACTTTAGGAGTCATAATAGGGACGGATAATCAGGTTCGATTCCTGATACATTAAAAGAAATACATTAGTGAGATAGACTATAAATTTATTTTCGGTTATTTTAACATTGGAAACGTCCAACATTTAAGAAATTAAAATTATGTTGTCTTTATGAGAATTTCAGCCAAAATAGTCAGATGTAGAATCACTGCTGAATGGGTAATTCAATTCGCGACATGACTTTTAGACTTTGTAACATTAAATTGTATGTGTCTTTTGTAGATTCGTTTAACCCAGAAATAATTAAAGAATGCTTTATGGATTGACACAAATTTCAATTTGTTAACTTATCTGTTCACTAGTACTAATTAGAATTCGTTAAGACAACTATAACTTAAATAAGCTTTATTTCGAAATTGTTTATGCTAATTATAATTAAGTAAAGTAAGAGACTATTGTATTAAGATAGAAAAATACCTATTTTACACGATAAGAAAAAAAATGTTCTATTATATTTACGTTACACATCATGTAAAGTTTTACTGTATATACTTCGATTTATTTAGTAAAATATGTTACTAGGTTATTATAAAATTATTGTTAGTAACTTTTGTATCCTAGTGTTAATAATTAATTCATCTCATTTTGAAATGTTCCAGCTATGTCCATCGTTGTCGAGAATTCGGATAATTCCAAGGTTTAGTATGAATGAGACTATGTATGCTTGTGTATTGTAGATTTGATTACAGTTTATAGGTAGATAAAGCATCTGCGCTGCAGTTATTACTTTGATACTGCCTGGTTACTTAAATTCACTCCAATCTTAGAAATTTTCTGTCCTTTCGAAGTTTTAGGTTGGAGTTTAGCTTAGCTTAGATTAATTAGGTAGGAAGAGCTAAATTTAAAGATTGTGAACGTACCTGAGAGTGCATTGAGACTTCTTTAGATTTAGTTCTAATTAGAAGACTAGTGCTGGAGTTTGTGAACGTACCGTGCAGTATATTGAGACTGCTTTAGTACTAGTTTGTGTATAGACAGAGCTAGTGATGGAGTTTGTGAACGTACCGACTACTAAGTAGAAGTGCATTGTGACTGCTTCGGATCTAGTTCTGAGTAGTAGGTAGTAAGCTAGAGGCGGGGCTAGTGAACGTACTGACTACAACGTAGAAGTGCATTGTGACTGCTTCAAGTCTGGTTTTGTTTAGGTAGAAACTAGCGACGGGTTGTGAACGTACCTAGTAGTGCATTGAGACTCCCGGAACTAGTTGTCAGCTAGCAACGAGTCAGTGAACGTACCTTGTAGTGCATTGAGACTACTTGTTGTTAGTTGCGTGCTAATTAATGGAGGTAGTGAACGTGTCTTGTAACACATTGTGACTCTTTCATTAGTTAGTTACGCGCGAATTTTCCCATCCCAAAACCCTTCTGGTTTCTTTCTGGTTAGGTTACATACGATTGATGACTGAATGATTGATGTTTGTTGGTTACAAGGTTTTGTCTTTGAATTGTTTGTTGTTGTCGGGTTTTACAGGTTTAATAGGTTACACAACATGTTACGACTCATTTGACTTTTGACAGACATTATGACTGTTTCTTTCTTTTAATGCGTTTTGGTTCGATTTATTGTTTTATTTTTAGGAAATTCTACTTTCATTATGTATTTACATGGCCATTTACGTAGAATTTGGGGGTAGTATTGTAACATGTCAGATATGTACTTACTTATATCTGAAATGTCTCTCCTATGTAAACATAATTATTTTATTATTTTAATTCATTTTGCATGTCGGGGATAGTATTTCACATCGCTAAAAAAATGTAAACACAGCGTAGGGTAATAAATTATTAGAAAACAAACATAATAACTATTTTGCAATCGAGTAACTTAAATGACTTTCAAATTTAAACTTTATTTCTAATTGGTTAAGAGAGCATAGAGAGAGAGTTGGTTATGCACATGTTTGTAAACCATCCTGTAAAGTTTTCTTAGTCAAGTGGCGACGCTAACAAAATATAGGGTCGAAAGGTAATAAGTAACGCGGGTTTGACCATATGCTGAACATTATTTCTTTTTAAGAAATAGGGTGCAAAGTGGATTAAAATTAAGTCATTTTTGGGAGGTGACGCTAAAATATTGATGGTTTGATTCCATAAAACTGTTTGGAACCCAGAAATCGGGGCATTCATTTTGTTACGGACTTGGAGGAAGGGTCTCTGGTTAGACGTTACGCTGTGACGTATTGTTTGCTAGCTTAGGTTCTGCTAGAGGTCTAGACCGCTAGTATGACCTGAGTTGGGAAATAATGCATTACATCTAGTTTTGGGCCTTATAGTATTTAATTTAGTTTAGTGAGGGGTTTTCTTAAATTATAGTGAGCGTTTTATAGTGTTTTTAAAAGTGTAATTCTTTTAATTTTGTGATTAAAATAGTAGTGTAGTTTACTTTATTTATTGAGTGTATTCTTTGCTGGTGTGGATTGTGCTGGTGTTTTATAATACTAGTATGATTTATATCGGTAGATAATATATTTTAATAAATAATGTGGGGTTAGCAGTTTTAGCTTATTTTAAAATTACAGTTTGCGGGTTTGATTTTTGTTTAGTGTTCAATTGGGGTAGTGTAGTTTATTTTAGTTGTGGAGTGCTTTGTTCTCCGACATGGTTAGTGCTATTATTTCTAAAGTAATGGTATTGGCTGTGATGGTGAATGGTGCATTTTAATAGCTAGAGTGGGGTTCCGCATTCATTTATTAGTGGGGTTTTGTAGTTTTAATATTTCTTTTAGTTGTTTGTTTTGTGTTAGTGGGGTTTTGCAGTTTTAGTAATTTTATTAGTAGATCGTGGGGTTTAGTTTTCTTTGAGGACCTAATCCAAGTTTCAACCAGAGTCGGGTTGGATTTCTAGAACTGAAGGCAGGTCACCTCGCGGTGTTAACTGACAGACTTTTGTTTCTAGAAAGCGTATTTAGTTCGGCGGTCGGCGTTTTTCTGTCTGTTTGGAGTGACGGCAGGGTTTGTTTATATTCAAGCACAAACCTTTAGCTCCCTGGACATTTGTCGGTTTGGGTAGCTACACCAGGCTATTCAAAGTGACCATTGTCTTGACCTAGTGCATCTATATATTTATATATTCACTTTTATTTTGGCTATGTCCTCGCTGTCCCAATCCCTATCGCGAGACATAGCTACGCACACAAGGAATAGGTGTTAGGTCTAAGGGATTCCTTACCCGACTTATGTAGCTTTAGCCTAGGAGTTTTCCATTGCACTATCGGAAAACATCGCGAGTAATTTAAATGTGAGACCCGGGTCTCTAGTTTGCATTATCGTACAGAGTAGTTGGTTAGTATAGCTGATAGGACTAGGTTACTTTGGTTAGTGAGGTTGAGTGGTATAGTAAGTGTACTGCTTTACTTCAAGGTAGTTAGTTTGATTTGTTTCATATTTAGGTAGGTAATAGTTACTGAAGATGAGTGGTATGAGTAAGTGTACTGCTTTTCTTCAAAGCGTTTTAGTCAGATTTGTTTTATATTTTGATAGGTAATGATTAGTGAAGAGTAGTATGAGTAAGTGTACTGCTTTTCTTGTTAGTTATTGGTACTGAAGTGGGATAGAGTATTGATTTTATAGTAGGTGAAGTAGGTTAGGTAGGATTACTGACTGAATGATTTATTTGACATAAATATTGACTGAATGACTTATTAGACATTAATACTGACTGAATGACTTAAAATACAAGATTACTGACTGAATGACCTACTAGACATACTTACATATTAAAGTAACTTCCCGACCCACGGTGGATACTTGGCGTTTCTTTCCATCATATTTTCCGGGTCGAATATCCGAAACGTTGGTAGATTCAGACAATTGTGGACTAGACTAAAAATAGCTATTCACAATTAACGAAATGAAATTATTTGCATTAGCTTTCTCTTTTGTGAGCTTTATACAATAATATTCTGTTGTCTTGGTTCAAAAGAATCCACTTCAATTATCGGTTGACAGTGACCTTATTGGACAGGCTTGATCAAAGCAAAGCACGATCTTTGGTATATTTGGTATAGCAAAGCGAATCCAAAATACCTATCACCTAAGTCTGGACGATATTGTTTCATTGTTATTCCGTATAATTTGGCTAGAAGACCCATAGCGTGGAATAAAAGGAACTGAGAGAACTGGAATGTTATTTTATACAGCTATTAGTATTTTGATATTTGTGAGGTATTCATATACCTGAAATTAAATGTAAAGACATCCCTTTGCAAATGTGTCCTCTCATGATTCCAGCAATAGCGTTGCAAGGCTATATTAAGACTGATGACCAAAAGAATAAAAAAAAAAGAAGAAAGTTCCTTCTGAACTATGGGGAGGGAGATACCCAGTCAGGTGACGAGGTCTACTGTGCCACGCGGGGCGGAGCGTGCACTTTAACCCCAAAAACAAAAACTTTTGGTATATAAACATAATATTTCACTTTCACCTTTTATGAAGTCGGTTAGTAAGATTCCAATAAGAAAACTTTAAACTTAGCAGTAGGTAATCTTGTCTGTATTAGTTACTTATATCATAGACGTAGTTAAATATTGTAGATGTTAGTTTATTTTAGTATAAGTTTAGAAAGACAAATAATTCCATCCTATTATGTGAAAAGAACTTACGGTTACTAGCTCCGGACATCACGTGGGTTCCTTTTAGATCACTAGACGATTACTTGGCCAAATCAACGATCCAAACAAAGCACAATTTACGTTAGGTTACCAATAGTCTTATTAGAATTTTATCTAGGTCTTTGTTAGGTCATAGTTAGGTTTAGGTGTTCTAAAGTTAGGTAGGATTTAGATATTTGACTATGATGAGTATTTGTAGTTTAGTAGAGTACCAGGTCAGATCAGAGGAGTAGGTAGGATGAGTAGTTTAAGAGTTAGATAGGTAGGTTTAGTATTAGCATATTTAGGTCAGCGTTAGGTTAGATTAAGGTAGGTAGGATATACAGTACACATTACAAAGCCGAAGTCGATTGCGTGCATGTGTACCAGTAGCGTGGCGTCCAAAGAACTCGATTCCTACCGGCTTGCCTTATATCAGGCATTTGAGCACCTTATTCTATGGCTCTTAAGGAAAATGTACGCGAAATCTGCACCGGCTTGCCCAAGGATATCTTTTACGGCACGCCGCTGATGTGTACCACCGTAGTAATGTCATCAGCTACTGGGCCGCTCCTGCACTCATCGTTACCGCGGTATAAAGGTGAGGAGAGTGATTATTTGAAGGGGTGAAAAGTAACAAACAAACAGAGTTACCTACTTTTTGTCAATTTGAAATCGACTCCGCAACTAAAGGTCATTCAAGACATCGCTCTTTAGGGATAATATCGCCTATTGCTTACTGTTGTTTACATATAAATTTGCATTGTAATGTTATTTTGGTGTCATTTTCCGCACCAAGTATTATTGTACCGTATCCCAATAGGGATAGCCACGGGAATAATGAGGGCGATGCGCGTGCGGGTAAATACTAATAATGTAAGTCTTATTGACATGCACTTTTATTTGAGCATGGTAAGCGTGACACAACATATTACACAGTAGCTAGTGAAATCCCGATAAAACTTATTATGGTGATGCGGCAAGTACACAAGAACAATTTACTTAATATGTAATTAATTTCGCAAGCTTCTGATTCGCATCGCTTTTGATTAGAATTCCTTTACGACGTGTTTCCGTTCAGTTAGTATTATTTTAATAAACTTTGTTTTTTTTTACTCTATTACTGGCCTACGATTGACCTCCCTAGCGTCTGACGGTAAGTGACTACGAGGTGTTTTTATGTAGTTTTATTTAATTTTAGTTATTTTAAGTAAGTAATTATTTTATGTTTTGTGATAAGCCAGCCCATCATTTGTGTAGGAAAGGATAGATAAGATATGCATATCGTCGGCCTAAATCGCAAACCTCGTAACTCCATTTTTTTTACCCCCATTTTTTTTATGTGGTATGATTGCGAGGCGAGCTGACAGATATAGCTCCAAAAATGCTACCCTAATAGGATTCAAACAATCTATCACAGAATCCGCCACCACGATTAATGTTCATTTCGAACGGCCTTTTCATGTCTGTCTGAGTATCCTCATAAGACGTGACCATTTATCAACTCCCAAATTGGGTTGTAAACAAAAACAAGTGGAAATTTATCATTAAATTATAAAGATTTATTGAGGCACCTTATTGTTATTGAAATTTGAGCAACGCGGCCGCCCCAATTTGCTCGCAATCAAAGTGGTACTAATGAGTCTCTCAGTCGAGTATCTTGAGAATTCGGCATTTACTTACTTAGCTGCAAAGTATCTTTCGTAAATTGAAAGGTTTTGCGAATATCTTTTTGAAGATTATCAATTGCTATCCCAACGAATGGTCGTACACTTTTTGCTTCAATCTACTTCCGGCGATTTTCCATGTTGTAGGGGGCCGCCCAATGTTCCATCTTCCGGATCTGTGTTCGGTGGGTGGAAGTCTTTGGGAGAGACCTATGTTCAGAATAGGACGTCTCCCTCCGGGTTGAAATGGCGATGATGATGATAAATTACTATCCGACTGACCGAGTGGGTCACTGGTTGTGACTTCGATCTCCGCCAGAGGAAGACTTATGATGACTTTATTTTGTGACACTTTCAGACAAAGGGTCACGGTGTATGAATGTAACAGATTTTTAAATACATCTTCTCTGCCGTCCTGTGACTAAAACTAGACTAACCTCTATGAAGTTGTATAGGGGTTAGTCTAGTTTTAGATAACGGACGGCAGTTCTATTGATAACTACTAAAGTGGCAGTGGCGTGCCTAGGGTTGCAGCACAGGGCAAGCCAAGGGATACGATTTGCATTTTTTTACAAAAAAAAAACTTTTACTCAAAAAGCACTCATAACTCATATCTTCCTGATCTTGTTTTCACTCTTCAGTTTCATTTGCACTAGCTAGCGCGGCGTGGACGAGCTCAGCAAAGCACACTGAAGACATGCTACTACTAGATAGCATTGTACAGACATATCAGCAATTGCATACCTTCGGTGGCTTTGAAAAAAGCCGTTTGTTTGAGCGAACACACCTATTTTACAATATAACAAGTAAATTCAAATCAAAAACATTTAACTGGCTACACGGCTGTAGACCTTATCTCGTCACAACAAAGTTTAATTACGAATGGCCAGTTAACTATCTCATTCTATACAATTTTATTTATATGCCAATTCAAATCGTCTATCTTTCTTAAGGAATGAGTTA
Source organism: Eudemis profundana (assembly GCA_947034925.1). Lineage (NCBI taxonomy): Eukaryota > Metazoa > Arthropoda > Insecta > Lepidoptera > Tortricidae > Eudemis > Eudemis profundana. The sequence goes on along the minus strand of OX344805.1, from coordinate 16,616,484 downwards.
ATTATATCTGAGTAAAATGTTGGTGAACGTTTTAATTCTACCAACAACTGTTTTTCGATAGCGATCATTGATAAATCGGAAAGACGTTCTTGACCTTGTGTATTTCTCAAATATGTATGGATACGTTAAAGAGACGAAAAAGCACGTTCTTTTACCTTTTCTTCTCCAATTAAAACTTGTGCACACTTTAAATCATCACAAAGAACTACTTCCTGCATTCTGAATCCAACTAAATTACTTTTGTTCTTTTAAAATGAAAACACAAGTAACACAACAATCAAAACACGCATTCGCTCAAACACTCTAAAACAATTTGAAGTAATAATTGTAAGTAAGTAAACTGTGAAGTTGGCTTTAAGTCGCAACGCAACCGTCAACACGCTTATAACTTCACACGCAATCCAGGCTTACGATTGCATACAATTTTCAATAGGAGCTTACTAATGGTCATGACTCATTATGAAGTGTTTGCATAAGTTAGAAAGAGACATGCCGTCCAGCATGAAAGCCCGATTGCAAGCCCGCGCGTGCGAACGAGACGACTCAACTCGGTCGTAAAGTTCTTTTGGCGCAGCGCTGGCGCCACCAGCTGCAGCGAATTTTGTACCACGCTATGGACGGCTTCACGTAGTTCGAAAAGTAAAGAAAGCGCGAAATTTCGAATAACTTTGATAGAAAAAAATCTTTATCAATTATTATTTTAGTTACGCAAGCCCGGCTTTTGGGCTTATATGGCAGTACCGCCACTGTAAAGTGGTACCTATTTCGTGAATACAACACTTGTTAGTAACAGACTTCATTCTTTGCCGGTTCACGTTATCGCCCGGCCACGACAACGGCGTCGAGCGGCAGCGGCGTGCGGTGGCAATAGGTGGGAGCGAGAGACCGGATTCCGACCTTCCACTCCCACCTATGGCCCCCACTATACTCCGTTTTTTTTAGATGTGAAAATTTGGTAAACAAAGTTGACATCTGTCAACTTGAGGTTTTTTATCAGGTACACTGTGTGGCGACATTGTGCAATTAATTTCATTTGATAGTGAATACTTGATTTTTATGTTCGTTTGCAATTTACATAATTAACAAATTAAGAAAAAAAGTCATTTCTTTTATTTTACTTACATTATTCTAAAAGCAAAAATCAGATTCATTTTTTGCCTATTATTTTAATCATTTGTGGAAATGTTGCACAATAAAATACCCAAAGAGGCAGAGGTTTTGAAGCTATGGTCAGGTTTTTAAACGTCGTTGACGTTATGATCAGTTTGTCAACACAGTTGCGAATAAAAACTAATATATATCTTTAGAACTTCTGTTTTTGTATTTATTTTGTGATTTATCAAAGTAAAAAGTGTGTGTCTGTAATAAGCTGCGTAGCGCGCATAAAAATAATGAAATTAGAATCACTTTATGAGCACGTATGTCGAAAATCTTTTTTAAGTATACATTATATTACTATGCCTTGGCTTGGCCTACTAAGTGGGTAGTTTAGGCTTATAAGTAATGAATTAATATCGGACAACGAAAACGACATAATAAATATCATGTACTTTTAAATGGTTCATTGATAATTACAAATGTTGACGACCACTGCTTCTTTTGTTTACCAAAGTTTCATCTAAAAAAAACGGAGTATAGTTCTAAATGACGAAGGGAATCGTTTCAGGCGAATTAAGGGAACAAGATAAAGCTGCTCTGAACGCCTGTAGGCTTATGATGCTAAGCTTTGTCACGCGATAAATAAGTGATAAAGCATCCGCCACGTTTTGACATATAGTGTGTGAGAGTGACTGATGCTTTATCACTTATTTATCGCGTGACAAAGCGTAGCATCATAAGCCTACTGGACGTCCGTTGATAGTACGCTGGTAGTTGGTAGTTTCTAGATAGTAGAATTAAAACGTGTGAACCCTACAAAACGTAAACCCTGGCAGATTTTCCGGGTTCCCTGCTTATAGGTCTACATAATATGCTTAATTACCTACATATGTACTCGATTGCACACAGCGGGTGAAACCTTTAAAAAAAGTTGTCTTATATCTATATTTCTATACTATAATTATTGACACTGTCCTACGCCAAACAGTGATAAATATCGTAAAAAAATATAATGACCTGTGTAACATCGCACAGAGCACAGAATTATGTCTACAACTCTGCTTTAATACGAAATACGTGTATAAGAACCCTAATCATCTGACTGCAATAAAAAAAATGTAATACCAGTGCACAAAGCAGAATGTAAATCGTAACAAGAAAGAATAAAAGCGTACGCCCCAAATTAAACATGTTTTATACGTCGTAAAAGAAAGGTCGCAGGGCAATGAATACCTGATGAAAGTGATGAAAACCCGGCAAGTAGGCGGGATCGTTATTTTCGATTTAAACGCGCACGACCAATTTCTGTTTCGATCAAATGACGTTTCGCGTATTGGGCGCCTGAGCGGAAATTGCTCGCCATAACAATAACTGTAATTTTTCAGGAAGGCTATCCATACAGGCTTAAGCTTTATAGCGATTACTCCCTATATGTATTACTTACTAATGGCTTTCTAGCCTCTCACGAGTAACTAAATAAAACACGAGTGTTCAGCCAAATTAACACTAGACTTACGAAAGATCTAAGAAATTATTGTCAGCATTTCTGAGCGATTTAAGAAAGAAAAAGTCAAGATTTTGGTTCTCAGTCGGGAGCATCTTTCAAAATAAATATGATATTGAGGACCGTTGGTTATGCTTGCAATTGAGATACTGCACCCAAATGAAGTTATACTATTATGAAGTTCAGTATATTATCTGTTGGTCAACAGCAGTATCTTTTATAGCAACGATTCAGCCTCATCAGACGATGTATTTAAATTCACATGAAATTATTTTATTCGTAATCAGAAAAAGCCCGTAATTTCATTCGTGGAGGTGAAATATGTTAAATTAAATGTCCCTTTTTAGCTTCGCCGTAATGGGCCAGACAGTATATCATGTGTTTTCACCGGGGTCATAATTCTACCTACCTACACCAATGGGAACTGGTCAGGTAGTTTAAACGTGATGCGCGAACAAGCAAATAGAAAAACGGACACGAAAACTGTTTACTTACGTCTTGTATAACTTTTTTGGAAAATTGGCCGCATCGACGAGCAGTCAAACCGGGAATTGGTGGGAGACCTGTCAGTTTGTTATATTTTAAACGATACCAGTACAAAATCTAAGGAACCGTGCCAGGCTGTATGCTTGGGAGGGCTACGACATTATGTTAACAACGAGTTGCAAATAATGAAGTTGTTAAACATAATATGATGATAGATGATACTACTCCCTTTCGAAAGCACTCCGCAAATAAATCAAAAAACGCAAACGAACTTGGAATGTTTGAAGTACAAATGAGACAGCCTCAGGTTCCTATCTAGTTTACAAATGTTTGTTTTATTTGCTTTGACGGTAACTTAAACAAGCCGGCGCTTTGTTAATGCCGTATCCGCAAGAAAAATTGCGAAATATTCTATGGAAAGATTCTTTCCGCATCATTTATGCTTGGTAGGTTGATTATGGTTGGTATTTATTCTCGCTTCGTTATTTGCTCGATTTTCTCCCCTTTTCCTTGTACTATTCGTGGAGATATTTCATCATCATCATTACAACCTAGAGCCGTCCACTGCTGAACATAGGTGTCCCCCAAAGATTTCCATAATGAACGGTCCGAATCCCGAACGGTCACACGCGTTTGCCTCCATCGACTTCCGGCGACCTTCTTAAACGAGAGATCCAGGTCGTCAGGCCATCTTGTGAGTAGGATATCTCTGTGATGACCTACCAACCGCACTTTTTACTTCCTCATGTTATCTCCCAGGCCGTATAAAGCTCGCCTATGTTTGAGTATGCCATTTCAAATGGTTGTAAGGAACTAAGTAAGTGATTTAAGCCATTTAATCTGTGACAGGCAAAAATGGCGTAACTTTCGGAGGCCAAGATCCATTTCGGGCCGCTGATCGTGTCATACTTTCTGGCGGTGACATGGTATACCATGAATCAGTAAAAATGTACGAAAAATGTACTATATATATATAGTACATTTTTCGTACATTTTTACTGATTCATAAGAAAGTGGAAAACTCAGCGGCAACATAGTGAAATAGATAGCGCCCGCCAGAGAGTATTTTTCCTAGCGGTGACAGATTAATCTTTGTTTTACATACTTAGTATGTGTAGTATAATTATTTTTAATTAGCGTACAATTTAGAACATTTTCCGTACATTTTTTGATGCTATTTTGAATTCGGTACGATACCATGTCACCGCCAGAAAGTACCTATGACGCCGCTGATCCCATGCACATTGTAAATAGCCGCCCAAAGACTAACAGATTCTGCACCATGGTTCTGTGACGGCTGTAAGATGCTAATGTTATCACTAGGTCACGGTTGTGTCCATACACAGTCATACCTATAGCAGAACTGGGCCACACGGCTTTATTGCCCGATAAATACTTCGTATCCCTTTGCATTGGATATAGTGCGAAGGTGATACATGCGAAGTCCCGGTTAGTGAGGGCTAAGAGACAATTTCTTTCATGACCGCTAACTGAAACAGTTCCAAGGACTCACCAGCCTGTCCTCGCTGGGTCTTTGCGCGGCGCCCGACGGCGGGTGAGACTAGGCTGAGCGCGCGGTCGGCGCGCGCTGGCGGCGCCGGCGCGGGCGTCACTTCAGAGTGCCGCGCGCAGATCGCGGCCTCCACCATAGAGTCGATGCTGGCCGAACGCGGCAGCTGCCCGAGGGACTCACGCCTGGAACAAAAAAACAATAAGTAACAGTCCTTCTCCAAGAACTACAAAGGACAATAGGAAAATTTGTATGGAACCTGCAGACTTGTGATGCTAGGCTTTGTCGAGCGATTAATAACCTCCTGCCGCCCAGATTTTTTAAGATTGGATAGCAGCCCAAAGTCCTTTTTATAGGTTCACATGGTTCCGGCCTAAGACTTTCGGCAGATGATAACTTCACTTAGCGTTGTTGTATGAATGTATGGTTTTTAGGGTATCTTAAGTGATATGTATAAAAGGCTGTGAGACTAAAAAAACACCGAAATTCAATGTCTTTTTTATAGGTCTTCGGGCCGGCCGCAACCACAATATAAAGGAACCTATTAAAATCCTTAAATATGTTGCCGCCCATATGCCTTCTAATAGGTCATCCGATCATTTATTTTTGTATTTTCAATAATATTGATTTAATGCAAAAAATTAATATGGTTGAACAAAGATGAACATCTTAGACAACAAAAATACATACGCAATCTGCCGAGATAGCAAAGATAATCACAGATTTACTTACCTACCTGTTCCTCGACTCATCCCCATAGTTATGGCGGTTACGTCAAAACTGACAGATGATGTTACACAGATTGACATCTAGTGTCAACTTCAAACATGACATATTCGTTCAGAAATCATCTGAATTCAATACGCGGTAAATTTAAAGTTCTATGACAAGTTGAAGTTGAAGACCTTTTAAAAGGTCATTGGGCGCAATAATATAAGTTAAAATCATCATTATGCTTGGGCCGGAACCACTACTCAGGCGAAGACCTTTAAATAGGTGTTTGGGCTGCAGGAGGATACAGAGCAAAGTATACCTAAAGACAAACAAGTAGTCAAAATTCGGCCGTTTAGGAGTGCGCGATTCCTATTCAAGGTCGAGGCGCAGACAGTGTCACCCGTGCTGGAGCATTCTTAGGCATTCGTAAAACTTTGCTTGTAGTGCGTTGGACGAACGCACATACATACAAGCGCGCGATGTTCCCTCTGTAGGTAAAAAAATACTGCTTACTGTACTAATAAGGAAGCTATTATTCCTACATAACATATTGCTACGAAAGTAACTCTTTCGCATTTATAATATGAAGGCACCGAGGGTTCCGTACAAACTCATAAGTAGATACATGAATAGTTCAAGAAAAACTATAATGGCGATTATTTTAGTAGGAGCAAATAAGTATGTGTTAAGATTTTTGCAAATTGCTCAAAAACGGTGCAAGTTAGGAAAACCGTTATATAGGACGACATTAATAATTGGTAATTATTACAGATTTTTCTGTTCAGTAACTTCGAAGATAATAGGGGGGGTATTTTTTTCAACGTTTTTCGCCATAAATCAAAAACTACTTATTTAAAAAAAATACAAAAATAGTGTTTTAATCTACAAATCAAGCCCTTTCATTTGATACCCCATTCGATATAATAGCCCTACTTTCAATTTTTAAAAAGTCTCATTATGGACCCTTTTAGAAAAAAAATAAAAAAGTTACAAGATTTTTTTACATCCCATAAGCTTGGGTTAGCGGTTCTTGACACTATTCCTAATTTCAAGTCGATAGCATCAGTAGATCCTGAGATATCTTGCTGTGACAGACGGACAGACAGAGTCGCACCATAAGGGTTCCTTTTTTACAATTTTGGTACGGAACCCTAAAAATGGATTATTTCTTTTCACTTTTATCGATATTTGGGTTCTGCAATTGACCCATTTTTGTGAATACATTTTAGTTTTAATCTCTAAAACACCATGTTATTTTTAGTCAGAAATAAATGAATCCTATCTAGCTATCAAAATACGTTTAAACAATTGATCAATCAACTAATAACCTCCATTACTTAGGCCTATGTATAAAAGCAACCGCAGTCAAGTCATTAAATTTAAATAATAACTCGTTAGAGTAATTTCTGGCGATGTATCAATTAGAATAATGAAGGCATCGTTCATTAAATTACAGAGGTCGCATCCAGTGGCGACGCCGCGCCGCGTAGTGCCGGGTTCATTTGCATTTAAATCTACTTTCCTAACTAAAACTTTAGTTTTTTTTAGCAGCTACTGAAACACGTAACATGCCATATAACTAGACGTGCCCTCAAGAATGCAGAAGCAATTGGAAAACTCATACATTATATTCTTAACTAGGGATGTAACGATACCGATACCGATACCGATATATCGGCCGATATACCGAAAAATCTGCAAAAAGTAATTTCAATTTCTGACTTAATTTATGTATTGGTCTATTACCTTGTGCAATGATAATTACTATGTTAGTTAAATCTTTGTTTTTTAATAAAAAAAAATTGAATTTTGAGTTGACAATTTATTTATTTTTACTTTACACTTTCAAGGTTGACTCTCTGGTAAATATAGCCAGTAGTCATTGCCATTAGTTATAATAAGGACACACAAATATCTGAAGTTCATACTTCATTATGTAGCTAAGATATCGGTATCGGTGTCGCCGATATTATTAACTGCTATATATCGGTATCGTATCGGCAAAATTGTGTATCGTTACATCCCTATTCTTAACCTTTTCGACACCAACGACATACATACGCGCACTGCAGGTTCAACGCCAATGACGGATTAATCCGTCATAGAGCGCAGAGCGATACAGACACAGAAATATATCGAGATAGAAGGAATATAGTTCCTCGATTTGTATGGAAACACAGCGTGGAACGTTTTTCACATGGGGTTTGACGCCAAAAGAGTAATTTAGTGATAGAAAACATAAATTTTCCATTTCTTTTGGTGGTTTTTGAACAATTACCATTATTATCAGATTTTCAAATCTGATAATAATATTGACGAGAACTCAAGTTAACGGCGTGCAAAGTAGGTCGTTGCCACTTCTTTTTAGCACGCGAGGTATATGCACTTTTTCCTTCTAAGTACCTCGATATATTTCTGTGGATACAGACCTTCATGCAATAGCATTAAGGTGTTTCAAGTCGATCGGTTTTCCATACAAGCAATAACCACATTTTTACTAAAAAATCCGACCGCGGTGCACTTTGAAACTGCATAAAATCCGCCATTTTGTTTATTTTAACAAACTTCATACCCAGTGACACTCGCACCATCAAGACGAATCTAATGATGTATCATTTATCAAAATCGGATGTGCCGTTGAGTAGTTACGAGCGGACACAGGAACGGACATACATACATACATACAGGTCAAACATATAACCCTCCTTTGGGCTTCGCCGCAGTCGGGTAAAAAGAGAAATGTGTTTTATTTTATAGCTGGTACATATTATTTGCGTGAAATGACATGAGAACTCTCAAACATGTATAGAATTCTTTTGGGCAGTGTATTTCAGACTAATAAGAGTAATAAGGAAACTATTATTCAGCTCCTGGCAGTGCAGGCGTCGCCTTGGCGCGCCCTGTTTTGCCAACCCCATTTGCATTTTAAGGTGATTCAAGTCGGTTGGTCTTCTATACAAACAAAAAGATGGTCATTATTCGTTTCCACGGCATCAATTATGTTTGAAATATAATATAGTATTCGATGGCAACGTTACGTAAGTACACTACCATTTTAATACTTTTGACGTGTAAAATTAGGAAGTTGAATATCGGTATCGATTATTTTCGTTATAGAGGTGAAATTAATAAATAAAATAAACATGTTTTTTTTATAAACGACACAGATTCCGTCGCGTTTCTTTCTACTTTCATAAAGGGATAGGTATTAACTTAAAATTTTCACGCAGTGATAAAGATTAAAGCCTTCTTTTCGGCATTTTTCAATAATTTTAATTTAATTTAAACCTTTGTTACAGCATTTATCAATTACCTAAACATCCGGAGTATAGCAAAATCAAACAAGAACTTGATGTAATTTAGGCAAAGTGTTTCAGAGATCAATACCTATACAATTCAAGGATACCCCAATTATAAATGTAAATAAGACGATAAAATCGAAAGAACTAATCCCAGATATAGAAGTCTGGTGTGTTCCACTAACAGAGGTAATTCAATGCTAAGGTGTCAGGACCGCAGCAGGAGCTACAGCTAATGGAAGTTTCTCACTTATCCAGGTCCCAGTTATCCAGGTTTCACTGTTTAATAAGTTTCATTAGGTTAGCTACCATAAGCGTTACGTAAGCGACAAAAAGTATATGTTTTCATGGAATGCTCCTTTGTCTTTTGAGAGTTCTGATCACAAGTCGTTTCGTGACGTCAAAATGTATCAATAAAAAGAAACACATAATTGATGTCGAGGAAGCCAATATCGAAACAAGAGGAATCATTATTGAGTTCTCTATACATATAAGTAGCATACATTTATTTGTCTAATGTTTCTCGTTTGTGACTGACGTAAAAGAATTTCTGTTTTTTTTTCGTTGCAGAGGAAAATACTGCGATTCAAAATTCGGACAAACAAATGCTATAAGTATAGTAGGGTGATTCATATTTTGTCGGTTTTTTTTCTTGCGTCTCAATCCTTAATTTCATTCTCGGGCATGCCCATGTTTTAGAGGTCGCTACTGCTTAAAGAAAAAATCGACAAAAACAGTAAATAACCTGGTTCTGTTTTTCATATGTCGTAAATAAGATACAATTAGCAATATTTTATTAAAATCAATTAGAAATGAAAAATAAAATTGCAGTTGTCAAATATGTAAATTGTTATATTTAGCTAATAAAACAATGGTTCTGTTCCCAAATTAAAAATATATATAATGAGAACAGAATTATATTATGACGTTATTTTGTGTCAGGATTTCACTAAGCGGTAGCAACCTCTAAAACTTGAATAAAAAATGTAAAAACAACAGGAATGTTTATTCATACCCGAGAATGAAATGAAGGGTTGAGACCCAAGAAATAAAAAATCATCAAAATATGAATCACCCTATATAGAGAGTACCCATAGTGGTTCCTTTGTTGTTGTATAATTTTATTAGGGGCGTATAACTACATAAAACGGAACTGAAAAGTTATTATGTCTATACGATTCAGTCAGCAACTTTCCTAACACAAACAAATCGATTCCGATTCGTAGAACAACCCAATTTCATCAGAACAATTTCAAATTAAGAAGTTTGTTTTGAGAACTGTTGGACAGTTGGCGCCCCATTTGGAACATCGACTTCAGTAGAGTTCACAACTTTACCGTAAATAACCTACCTAATAAAATTTGATCCGTTACCTATGAACTGTTTGTAATCGGAGGTCATGCTGGCTGGTCAGGCTGCGACTCCACTGAAAGGAGACGAGCGGAGCGGAGAGTAGACGTGCAGGGATCGACCAATCACATTAATTAGTGTTCGCTGATTTCATTGAAGCAGAGTGGAAACGAGATGTGGATTTCAACTAATGCAGTGGTTCCGAACCTGGGGGTAATTACCCCTTTACTACTCTCTTCTTTTCTTTAAGGGGTAATACTCACAAATATCAAGTCGTGTTCTTTCAGTGGTTTCTTATACTGTCCTGTATTACTTATTTTTAGGGGTAACAATACAAATGTCGATGGGGCATGTGGTGATGTCGTAATAAAGGTTAGGAACCACTGAACTAATGTGATTGGTCAATCCATCCCAACACGTCTCCAATCCGCCCGCTCATCTCCGCCTCAGTAGAGCTGCAGCCTAAAAGTCGAAGCGACTGCTGAACCGACGTAATTTGACTCCAGATTGATTATATTTACTACGGATCAGAGAGTATTAAATTCAAATTCAAAAACATTTACTACCAACAACATATTAAAAGTATGTACTTAACAAAACGGTAGGATCTTATTAGGGAGATTGACGTGAATTATTCTGTAGGGCTGACTGGGCTTATATGCTAAATGTCTTAATTACAAGTTCGTACAGTGCAGACCCGCTCGCTTTCTTATTATAGAGTATTTGATGAGATTTCAATAACACCTAATTATCAAAAAGTCTTAGAGTGTGACTACGATAACTCTACAGTTTTCTACGAAAATGTGACTTTTAAATAAAGGTGTTGCCATATACCCCACTACAGAGTTATTGTAGTTGCACTCTAGTATCTAAATGTCTAAAATTCGAAATGATAAAAATTTTACCGAGCTCGAAAACGACCAAGTAATACTTAATAATCAAAAAACCTACAATCATAACAGCTATTCTATCTTCTTAAATGCTTGTCAGCTACTTTAAATTGAGTGTCAATTGACATTATTACTTTTATTCTAGGCAAATTGAGACATTAAGATTTTACTTTTCAGATGTTTTGAATTTAAGGCGAATGGCGAACGTACATTGCCATATTTTGGCATATTTGCAAATGCACTCAGTCATTTCAAGAATAAGACAGTTACGCACTATGCCACTTAATCATTGTGGTATTTTGTCCAATTAAAGACACAGGCCAGTGGTTCTTAACCTTTTTTGCGATTACACCCACAGGCCCCATCGAGATTTGTATTGTTACCCCACCCAAAAAATAGCTAATACAGGCAAATATGTATATGAAAGTACTCAATGAAAACCGACTTAATATGAGTATTGCCCCCAAGAAAACTAAATTTTATCCCTAAAGGGATAATTACCCCAGGTTTGGACCCACTGATATAGGCATTTTGATATTAAGACGGAATGCATGCTAGGTACTCGAATATTTGAGTGATCGAACTTCGAATGCAGAGCTTCGGAATAGGTCTTGCTCGCGGTCGAAGCAGTGACTCAGCGGTCTGTCTGACAGCGTTTCCAATAGCAACTGATTTGTGGCTGTATAATGAGTGAAATATAAGAGGTTCCGGGTTCAACCTCCGTTGGCGTTGAGGAAATGTAGAAAGTCAAAACCTACTAATTTCTCCTCTCCTATCTTTCTATCCTACTAATTATCTCCTCACACTTGATAACTAGTTTTGAATGCACAGTACAAGAAGTTGGGTACAAATTAAATGGCGGTCTTTTCTTTTTTAATAAATGACTATTAACAGTAGGTAACATTTGAGCGAGTTAGTGAATGTTTCGATAATTCAGTGTTTTTATAGCCTTTTACGAGCGATGTTTTTTCGTTATTTGGTTTTACCTGTCTCTGTGTCTGTGTGTAATCAAATCTTGGAAGTTAAATTTGATCCGGTCCCTTCCCGGTTTTTGACTAAGCTAAAAGTTTGCAAGGATATATTATGTACATCGGATGGCAAAGCAATATTATTATGACATTAAAGCTGATCTGATAATGGAGCTGGAAGGTCTACCAAAACCCACCGTGTTTGGGCTCATTTGATTAGTTTTGACATTTGCAATTTTATACAAAATAGGTACATCTGAATATAACTGGCCAAGAGCATGTCGGACCATGCTCAGTGTAGGGTTCCGTAACCGTTTTTCTAAAAGGAAGTGCGCTACAAATGAAAATGCTTTTAAAAATTAAAACATGACTACGAAAATGACTTAAACTTAGATTCTAGTTTGCCTTTGGCTTTGCAGCCTGAAGCTCATTCTTCGGGCTCCCGAAAATGAGACTTATAGTAGAGGATCCCAGTATAGAACGACCTTCACCGAGCTGGTTAATGGATGAAAAGTATTGTATATTGAATTAAATATGTTAATAAATATATTGCAAGTGGGTTGCCTAAAAAAATTCAGTCCAGAATATGATTAATTAAAAATTGTTTTTTTTTTTTTAATTTTTCACCGTTTTGTTTAATAGACAAATGACATACCAATCAAAAGTATGAAGCCTATAGAATATGCAAACGTTAGGTTGCCTATATTTTTCCCGTCATAACTTTTGGGTTGCCAGGCAAAAACAGGTACATCATATTAGTAATTTGCACTGGTCTGGTTAATGAATAAACTTTATGCCAAAATAAAGATTATTTTATTACGAACACGGTGATATAGGGTTGCCTGCGAATAATCAGTCCTGAATTCCGGTTGCCGAGTTTTAAAAAGTCAAAGCCCTTCAATCCCGGTTGCGTTAAGTTTGCACCTGGTTGGTATGGGATGCCAAAGAAACCAGGTGCAAACTTAGCTCAACCGGTTAATACGAAAAATTTAGAATGAAGTCGGCACGGGTACATCGATATTTAGTGATTTGCACTGGTCTAGTTAATGAAAAAACTTTATGCCAAAATAAAGACTATTTTATTACGAACACGGTGGTATAGAGTTGCCTGCGAAAAATCAGTCCTGAAGTGCGGTTGTCGAGTTTTAAAAAGTCAAAGCCCTTCAATCCCGGTTGCGTTAAGTTTGCACCTGGTTTCCTTGCAAACTTAGCTCTTCTTAATCTTTTAATGGCTATTTTATCAACGTCCATCTAATAAACTTGTTCTTTTCATCGCAGTACGGCGTAGTCCTTAATTTTCACAATTTCTTAAACTATTTACCGCTGGGCTGTGTTACTGATTTGTCACTTTTTTTTAGTACCGACATTGGTGCACCAGGAGGTAGGTAGGTGTGCTAGAATATTGTAAACGTATCGGCGAAGAGCGCAGGCTGTTGAAGGTGTTTCTTGTTGTTGTTGAATTGAAATGGAAATATATACGTGTAATATATTTTTGAAATTTAAAACTCATTAAATATTGTCATATAATTCGATGAGACTGGATGACTAGGTATTCAATCCTACACTTTTTAGGAGGATCATGCTGGTCCCTATCTTAATTTTGGTTCCAACTAACTAGCCTTTAACCTGCGTCCAATCACGATGTAGGTATTTAACGATATCCCACATGTTTGAATCGGTTCAGTAGTTTTCGAGTTACGAGGGAACTGACGAACATACAAACATACATGTATACATACGGCGCTGAAATCATAATCTTCATTTTCCCTTCGCCATAGGTACTTGAGTAAATAATACGATGTGAAAAAGTGCACCAACGAAAGAGCGTATCTTCATAGCAATTACGTCCTTTTGTTGAGATGCGCGGTTCATCGGCAATAACCTATGGACATACGGTTTAAAAGAAAAATGGGGGGTGGGGGGGACACAATTTTCGCAACTTTCGGAGCGATTATTTCCGAAAGTATTCACTAAATCAACAATAGCACTTAAGAACATTATAGTATTTTATGCAACAGTTGTATAAGTAGGCTCAAAAAATGCGAATTGCGTGAGTTGCGATACGAGCCGCGACAGCGGCGAGTATCGCAAATAGAGACGCAATGAGCGTTTTTTGACTTAATTATACAACGTTGCATACAATACTTTTTCTACGACTAGGTTTTAAAATATAAAATTAAGCATAACCTGCAAACAAGGCAAATATGACGTATGACTGACAGTATGTGGCCATGGTAAACATTTTTTTTTAATTTGAAATATACTATATTAAGGACTATATTAAAAATACTCTTTTTTATGTCGGTATCAATGAATTTAGTTCGGAAAGTTTTGTTTTTCTTAAAAACCGTAGGAATGTAATTGTTTGTTAAGTTGGTAGTTGTGCATTTTTATCGTAAAGTTAGAATTGAGCGCTTAATTCTTGTCCCAAGTTTAACCTAGATTTAGAAGTCTGTGGCTGCTAGCAGTATCGTAATGTGACTATAACGACACTAGTGCTGTTATGGGGAATAGAGTATAGACTTCTCTGAACTCATAATTAAATATGTTCTTATATTAGTGTTCGTGACCAAGTAAAAGACACATAAAAGTACAGGAGTAGAAAAAAAGTGTTTTAAAAGATCTGTCGAACTTGTACCACATATTGATGCTTGATGAAAAAATAAATTTTCGCCTTCTGTTACATGTATGGAGTACCCCCCTAGAAATATTTATTTTTGGTATTTAACTACCAAACTAAGTAGCGGCTCATACAACACACCTACATTCCAAATTTCATCAATATTCGTCATGTAGTTTTTGAGTAAAATGCCTGTGACATACAGACGGACGGACGGACGGACGGACATGACGAAACTATAAGGGTTCCGTTTTTGGCATTTTGGCTACGGAACCCTAAAAAGCAGGTAAGCTTTTATTGCCAACATTTAGTTAAGTAAAACAATTTTAATTATATTTTACGCGTAGCCCGAACCTCGTCTGCTAAGTACAGTCGCCGACACAAAGCGCGAGCTGCGTCTTTCTTTATCTTAAACTATGCTTCATTTAAATTCCTTTGTAAGTCCGCTGCACTTTACACATTAAAGAACTTGTGCAGCTGGAGTTAACTAAATAAACACTTCCAGAGCTCGTTTTGTGCTATAATCTTTTGAATGGTATACGTTCACTAAAAAGGGCAATTTTCTTTGCAGAAAGATCTGAAGAGGTAGCAAGAACTGGAGGATTAAGTAGCTTTTGTAGGATGCTGTTTTTGCTCATTTTTGTAATGCGAACTCTCGTTATGTAAAATTTCATGGAAAAGGGTAATTATTATGAAAATTAAGTGGAAATATACAAGTATACTTTCGCATTTACTTATCGTTATTGCTGCGATGAAATGAACTGACATTATAGACAACAATAAACTCTTGTGGTGTTATTTGAATACTATTCAGAACAAACGATTTTTTGGGTTCCGTAGCCAAAATGGCTAAAAAGGAACCCTTATAGTTTCGTCATGTCCGTCCGTCCGTCCGTCCGTCCGTATGTCACAGGCATTTTACTCAAAAACTACAAGACCTATACTGATGAAATTTGGAATATAGATGTCTTGTAGATGCCGCAACTAAGTATGGTAGTTAAATAATAAAAATAAAAAAATCTAGGGGGGCACTCCATACATGTAACAGAAGCTAAAAAAATTGTTTTTCACAAAATGTCAACGTGTGGTACATAGTTCGACAGCTCCTTTGAAAACATTTTAAGGTTCCTAAGTAATGTTTTTGATTAAGTGAATACCTTTGGAAATAATCGCTCCGAAAGTTGTGAAAATTGTGTCCCCCTCTATCTTCTAAACGGTGTGTCCGAAAAATATAAAAAAAATTACAAATATAACGCTTAATTAATACTTTCAACGAAAATTACTTTCAACAAGATCGGATTAACCGTTTTTGAGTTATTGCCGATAAACTGCGCTTCTCAACAAAAGGACGTAATTACTATGAAGATACACTCTTTTGTTGTTGTACTTTTTTACATCGTATTTTTTACCTTATAGTTACGGCTATGGAACCCTACACTGAGCATGGTCCGACATGCTCTTGGCCAGTTATTTTAAATAAAGACGCTGTAGGCGAATCGTATAACCATATATTTACATGGAATGTAAACTGGTTTTACCGTACATAAGTATTTTGATTGCCTATTTAATTAAATTTATTTATTTAAACACAATATTGTACCAACATATTTACACGAAGACATAAGAAAAACAAGTCAAATTACGAATTATGAACTTATACATAAAATAGCAAAACACATACTGATACTGTTATAGTTATATTTATATAACTTTTTTTTTTTAATCTTTATTTTTAGGGAGCTTTTGTCAAACTGACTACGCCAGCACCGTTAAGCCTCTAACGTACAATATTCAAAGCAAAGATAAAATAAAAAATGGACATAAATACCTAAAAAAAAAAACAAACAGGTTACCAAATTTGTACACTATGTTTTAAAAAAAACCGTATACAAACTTGACGACCTTTGAGTGGGGCTCCACGAAAATCTGCTCTATCTTTACGAAATATATTATATGAGCCCATATTAAGCACAGAGCTACTATTACATAACTTAAGTTATAAGTTAAATGCAAACCGATCCAACCAACAACCAAATTACAACACCAATCTTTTTACTTATATATCTAATTCGTTTTTAGGGTTCCGTAGCCAAAATGGCAAAAACGTAACCCTTATAGATTCGTCATGTCCGTCCGTCCGTCCGTCCGTCCGTATGTCACAGGCATTTTACTCAAAAACTACATAACGTATATTGATGAAATTTGGAGTGTAGGTGTGTTGTATAAGCCGCTACTTAGTTTTGTAGTTAAATATCAAAAATTAATATTTATAGGGGGGTACTCCATACATACATATAACAGAACACGATGTTTTTTTCATCTAAGGTATTTTAAAATAACTCTAAGGTTCTTAAGTAATATTTTTGATTATGCGAATACTTTCGGAAATAATCGCTCCGAAATTTGCAAAAATTGTGTCTTCTATCTTTTAAACTGTTTGTCCAAAAAATATGAAAAAAATCAGGGAGGTAAAGTTCAATTAATGCTTTCAACGAAAATTATTTTCAACAAGATCGGATTAACCGTTTTTGAGTTATTGCTGATAAACTGCGCTTCTCAACAATAGGACGTAATTGCTATGAAGATACGCTCTTTTGTTGTTGAACTTTTTTACATCGTATTTTTATTTACCTTATAGTTACGGCTATGGAACCCTACACTGAGCATGGTCCGACATGCTCTTGGCCAGTTTTTCTAAATCTTTTTTTCTTCTCTGCAGCCAGTAGCGAAGAATGTGACAGAATCCAGGAGTGTATCCGGGAGCCAACACTATTTACAAACACATCATGTTTTTTTACGTTACGTTATAGGTACTACATTTACATTCAGCCCCTGCCACTGCCCCTCGCGCTGCCGGCAATAATTTCCTAAATACTGCTGCAGCCGGATCAACAGAAGTGTGCCTTGCCCTAACACTCACTTCGCTTTCGAGTTTCGGCAATGGCAGACTTCGAAATAATTGCAGGGTCCGCGCTGTGTCTTTTTGCGATACATAATTATGTTCGATATTTTAAAAGACATCAAATGCGAAAAAAGAAAATTCGTCGTAGGAGATGTTGGATGATATCTTTGAAGAGAACTTTGTAAGCAAAATGTAAACACACTCTGCTGCTCGGGCTGCCGTACACAAAACCGCTCTTTTGGGGAGCGCCGGGCAGTGCGAGTGGCAATGGCAGTGGCATGAGAAGCATCGTGTTCACATTTTACCATTACATTAAACATCCCTTTTAACTCACAATGTATTATTGTTCCAACAATAAATCGAGTACTCGTAATGTTCGACTAAGAGAGCAGAATTCTGGCAGTAACTAAAGTACCTAGACTGGAACCATTAAGTTAAGTGCCTGTATACTATTAACGCCAGGTCGGTAGTTCTAATAGCGTATCAGCCGCTCTCACTTTCCTGGTAGAATTATGAAGCATTTCCCCGTACACTCGGATTACTATTTTAGGCTATTTTGTAGAATACCAGTACCCGTAGAAAATAACAGAAAATGGTAATCCGAGCCTACAGGAAAATAGTCAAAAATTCTACCAGGAAAGTGAGAGCTGTTGAAACGCTATTAGAATTGCCCAGGTAAATCGGCCTTGTGC
This sequence comes from Eudemis profundana, assembly GCA_947034925.1. Lineage (NCBI taxonomy): Eukaryota > Metazoa > Arthropoda > Insecta > Lepidoptera > Tortricidae > Eudemis > Eudemis profundana. Next base: position 16,598,451 of record OX344805.1, on the reverse strand, counting down.
ACACTACCTACGCGAGGTACAGCCTAATTCTGTGGGTGTAGTGAAAAAAGTACAAGTCAAATTTATTCCAGGACCAAAAGGTCACCACTCTTTAGTATGACTTAAGCTCTTTTGCTCCTAGGTTAAATGTCACTTGTACCCCTTTTCACTAGACCCACAGGATTTATCTTAGCTGTCGAGTAGCACAGAATAAGAATTAGTACTACGCACAGAAGCCTCTCTCCCTAACAAAACTGCCGTTCGCGTCGGATCGAACCGAGCTACCCGCATCCGATCGTCTCTGTCTATCGCATAACGCGTACATGACGCGTTCTTTCTTCCACCATACGATATTTAATAATTATTTATATTGAGTCAGTCCTCTTAGTAGTAAACAAGTTTTTATAACGAGAACTGGTCTATTTATGTGCATGACTGCTGCCTTACCTAGCGTTCGTTACTAGAGACATGACCTGACACAAGAAAACCAGTAGGCTTATGATGCTACGTTTTGTCACGCGATAAATAAATGATAAAGCATCCGTCACGTTCTGACAATATGTGTGTGAGAGAGACGCGACAACGTGACAAAGCGTAGCATCATAAGCCTACAGGCATTACGTTGGCATTACAGCCTCAAAGACTTCCACGAAATCTGCACACGTAACAACAACTCCCGTCTAAGAGGTTATCACATAAAGCTTGACTCTCGTCGGTCACATAGTAACCCTCATAAACACTTTCTGAGCAATAGAGTGGTGAAAGCCTGGAACAAACTACCAGAAGATGTAGTTTCGGCATGTAATGTCAACCAATTTAAGAACAGATTAGACAAGCGTAATTCCACTCAAGCACGTCAATAAGATTAGCTCACTGGATACAGGCATTATCAGTTGCCCCAACTGCCTGCCTGATTAAATAATATAATATAATAATAATATAAAATATTCTTCCAGAGACTGATAATGATGACCTGTTTTGACCTTAGACATGCTGACGTCACAAGCTTGATATTCCTATTTTGTGAAATTAATTGTCCAAGTAAAATGCGTTTCTTCACTTATTGCTTATATAAAGAAAAGGATTTTTGAGCTAGTAGTATATAGCTAGTTTTCTTTTCGCCCGAATAAACTAATAAAATGTAAAAACAAATAATTTCGCGAGTTGATAATTTATTTCATGATTGATAATGATTATGGGTCATACAGTCAAGGAATTTAATTTCCTACCCTTTTCATTGAAATGTTGTTAAGCATTCACAATGCATTAAGGTCGAAATTTCTATTTCAGTAATAGTATTTAAATGTCAATAGGTATTATTTGTCACTGCATATTAAAGATAACCTCTTTTCGAAGTCATTTGCTCATCTAATTACGAATACGTGTCAGTTGGTGTCAGTGTCAATCGAGAACATTTTAAAATAATTCCGAATCCAGACTCCGGAAAGTCTACCACAAACGTCGATAATCTAAATTTCGTTATCTGCGTTCCTTTCATTCGAATATTGCAAGAGCGAGAAAGATGGACTTTCTTCGAATTTCGATTCCGCGGTTGTCGACCTTTTTTGATAGTGCCTTGACGTTCCAAATTTCAGTTCACCATGTCAACGTTGTTAATCTGTTACCTAGTTACTGACACAAAACAATGCGTGTGATATGTCAAAGAAACGTCGTAGTCTAGCTAGCTCTTATGATGACAGTATGCTATACGATATTGGACCTTAGGTGGGTTGGAAATTAAATTCCTTGACTGTACATTTTCTTAAACTATGAAAGTTTTAAGCTAACATGGTCATTCACATAACTACTTACTATTAACAACGGGGTATTTACCATGTATGTTTGTTTTAATGAGTTCCCGATATTTCGGCACTGTTGCAAGCGCCATCATCACGGAGTATCTCCGTGACTCTTCAAAGCAAACATACATGGTAAATACCTAGAGAATATCTTTCCCGTACACGACACAATAGTGTCCCGGCCCTTTGGGAGGCGTGCGCGGAGCCGAAGCCAACGCGTAGAGGCCCTTTCGACAATTTAATGAAAGGCAACGTGTACACCCAGCAGATGCTGTCCCTGCCCGTGTCACTGTGAATTATGGACTAGATACTGGGCTATGGATTGAGACATGACGGCGCCGTCAGGAAAAGTGTCTCATGGCTTTTGCGGCACTGACAGACCGTGACTTGCCCTCCGCTGATGGGCCCCTGTTAAATAGCGACATTATGAGCAATGGCCCAGGGGCAACACCGCTGCCGAGGGCTGCAGGGTGTCGAGAGGTGTGCTGCGCTTTCTCCGAGGGTACTCGCGGCGTTATGCCTTTTATCACTTCCACGCCTGGAGCATATAGCTCTCGCGACTCCACTCTGGACGACCGGTTAAGGCAAGCCAGAGGCGGAGGTCCTTTCACTAAATCCTATGACCCTCCCTAAGGACCCCCCCGGAGCACTCGGGTACGTGGGGTCGCTATTCCCCAACAGCTCGTCACAAGCTGCCCTGCGTTACTAGAGATATTATTATTAGGGGATGCCTGCATCTTCGTTCACGGAGGTAAAATAAGCTAAATATCGCTGTTTTGCTTCATCGTAGTAAGGTAAAAAGTATTCTATGGGATCATAATCTACTTGAAGTCAGATTATCATTCGGCGGTTCTTCTCGAAGGGGTTTATTTATCAAAACCGATAGCGGACATTGACATTCGCAGGTGCATTTCAGGCATTTCATACGAGTAGGTTCGTTTTGTGCATTGTACTGTTCCTAAATAGAACAATAAAGAGTTTTGCCTGATTTATTTAAACCACATAAATATAAATAAAAAAAAAATAAAACACATTATTCACAACTTACCAACAAAATAAACCTAAAAATAAAGAGTTTGACTTTCATTAATTCGGCGAACGCGTAAAAAAGGAAAGTACCTAACGTCTGTAAAAACTCAAGTATAATACTTGAGTTTCAAGTAGCTATAAATGGTTATTATTGTAATTCAAAACATTTATCGTGCAAAATAGGCGCATGTTTGTCGTCGAGTTGCCGAAAACAAGCCCGCGTAAACCTATCGTGCAAATAGGCCTCAGGGCACTTATGCAACTCTGAAAGTGACATCTGAAGAGGAGATTCTCTTCAGTTAGTCTTAAAAAAATAAGTACCTTCTTGTTTCTTGTCGTTCCTCCACATAGCGCGGTCAAGGGCCATATGGGCTGCCCTCTGCATGGTACCACAAGCATAAGTACCTACATTTACATAATTTAAAGCTAGTTTACATGAAAATAACTTACGTACAGAAATTATAAATTTAGTAAAAATTTTGCAATTCACCTGTTCATAATTTAAATCCTAAAATTATTATGTTTTATTTTTATTTATAATTCTTGCCGATAATTCTTCCACGCCGTCGCTGGATTTACACTAACGGGTAGTGACCAGAGCGGTAAATTCCCAGGGGCGGCAAAATTCAGGGCTTGAGCCTATTTTACTATTCATTTTGTGTAGAATATGGGTAATGGGGCGGCATTTACGGTGCCCAGGGCGGCGTTAAGAGCGACCGCACATTGGTAAACGCGGGCACAAGTAGCGAGCGCCCGCCACTCCCGGAGCTTGTGGCCTGAACCACAGAATATATATAAGCTAAAGCAGTAAGGAAGCTACAAACAAAACGATCGAAACGCACGCACACATAGACGCGCGCTTTTACAAGGCCCCTAAGGGAATCTCGCGGTGCCGTCAGTCGCGAGTGCGCATGGAGGCGAGTGGCCACGCTTTGCGTTTGTTACGTGCGCGCGCCCAGACAGCCCGCGATCTTTTCATTTTAAACAACCCTAACGCTCTAATGGAGCGTAGGTAATATTTATTTCAAAAAGTAAGCGTAGCTTCCATACTGCTCTATTTATATTCTGTGCCCGAACGCTGACACTCGAACGTCTGGTGTACGCCGGTGCCATACAAAATGTATGAAAAACCACGCTCGCAGCTTGTGGCCGGGCTGTGGCCGACACTAGTGCAAAAACGTCAATATCTCGTAAACTAAGAGATTTTTACTAAGGTCAAATTTACGTAGTCTGGTATCTTATGAGCTCGTCTATCAGCCTTTTTCGTATGTACGTTGGTTTTAGGGACACCTTGTATACCTCGCTGTGAGCGAAGCCTTACGCAAGTAGTCAATAAAACCAACGCTCTCAGCCCTAGTGATGTTCTCGCGAAAAATGCGAAGACATTTTTAGAAGGAATACGACTAATATATGAAGTTTTACGAGTTGTTTGCCGAACGTGGCAGGATAAGTGTAAGTTATGCGCTTACAAGCCTGTAAGCCAACGTATCTGCGTTGATAATAAAAGGTCTTATGAACCATTGACATCCCTGTAACGTTAGACTTTTTTAAGGCAGCTCGTCGTTAAAGTGTTTATTTTATACTCATTTTGTCTAGCTGTAGAGTGTAGAGTTATGGAGGTGACAAGTTTTTACTGTGTTTGAACGTCATTTTTGCAACGATACACGACACGATTATGTGCTTACGGAGATTTCACATATGGTTGGTTTAATATTACAGGGTTCTATGTTACATTTTAAGAGAAATTAAAATTAGACTTTGCGTCACTATGACAATGTTTAAGTAACAATTTTTTAGTATTACGTAAATTTGCTATAGCTTCGTAAATTCTAAAATTACTGTAGAGACAGACTGCATGCCAGCTACGATTTGTATGCACACCGACTGCACAGTTTCTATAGGTACAAGTTGCAATTTGCAGTCAGTTCGTCCGTGGCGGCCCTTATTGTAGGGGAGACCGGGTATGGTTGTCTCGCGGGTTGGTTGTCACAGCGGCCATAAAATAATAAGGGTATCATTTAATCGATCAGCAAAATATTCATATTTTGGTCAGCAGAAATGTATTTGGTCAGCCAAAATAGCTAGTTGGCAAGCAACTTATGGTAAGCAAACATTTATAAATCAGGCTGCAATTAATGATATACTGATCTGCTCTAAATTATTTTGGTCAGCAAATTAAATATTTGAGCTGCATTAAGCGATCTACGGTAAATCAAATTTTGGTAAGCAATCAGTAGGTAAGCAAAATATTTCATTTTGTTCATCAAAAAAAAAGGGGGCAATAAAACCTAACTGGGCGCAACTATTCTGCCGCCAATCGTGTGCGCATTTTGTCATTCGGTAATTGTCAGCTGTCAAGTAGCAGGTGTCACTGTGATATATACAGGGTGTCGCTGTGATATATACAGGGTGTCACTGTGATATATACAGGGTGTCACTGTGTTATATACAGGGTGTAACTGTGATAGATACAGGATGTAACTGTGATATATACAGGGTGTCACTGTGATAGATACAGAGTGATACTGTGATATATACAGGGTGTCACTGTGATAGATACAGGACAGGATGTCACTGTGATATATACAGGGTGTCACTGTGATATATACATAGTGTCACTGTGTTATATACAGGGTGTCACTGTAATGTATACAGGGTGTCACTGTGATGGGCTCATATACAATTGGTATTTCGATTTTTTATACATCTCATAATGTTTAGAAGTTATATTATTTATTCACAACGTGTATCGTTTCGTTTTTAGGGTCAGCAAAAAAAATAACCCTAACCTACCTATTTTTGAGAGCCATTTCGTTTTTAGGGTCATCAAAAAGAAAATAACCCTAACCTACCTATTTTTGGGAGCCGTTTCGTTTTTAGGGTCATCAAAAAAATAACCCTAACCTACCTATTTTTGGGAGCCGTTTCGTTTTAGGGTCATCAAAAAAAAAATAACCCTAACCTACCTATTTTTGGGAGCTGTTTCGTTTTTAGAGTGACACCTTGTATACATTACAGTGACACCCTGTATATAACACAGTGACACCCTGTATATATCACAGTGACATCCTGTATCTATCACAGTGACACCCTGTATATAACATAGTGACACCCTGTATATATCACAGTGACACCCTGTATATTTCAATTAAACTGCTTACAGACATGTTTTCTCTGCTGACAGTGACATCCTGTATCTATCACAGTGACACCCTGTATATAACACAATGGCACCCTGTATATATCACAATGACATTCTGTATATATCACAGTAACATCCTGTATACATTACAGTGACACCCTGTATACATATAACACAGTGACACCCTGTATATATCACAGTGACATCCTGTATCTATCACAGTGACACCCTGTATACATTACAGTGACACCCTGTATATAGCACAGTGACACCCTGTATATATCACAGTGACATCCTGTATCTATCACAGTGACACCCTGTATACATTACAGTGACACCCTGTATATAGCACAGTGACACCCTGTATATATCACAGTGACATCCTGTATCTATCACAGTGACACCCTGTATATAACACAGTGACACCCTGTATATATCACAGTGATACCCAGTATATATCACAGTGACACCCTGTATATCTCAATTAAACTCTCTGCTGACCAATTGTAAAATCTTGCTACCCAAGTAATTATTTTGCAGCTCGACTGTTTATTAGGCAGCCAAATGATAAAAAAAGCAGATTAATATTGGTTAAAATGTTAACCGTTTTTAAACTGTTTGCTGAACAAGAGTTGCCGCCCGATTTTATTTATTGCGAGCCAAATCTTTGTATGCTGCCCAAATGATTTAACTGCTTATTTTTTTTTGCGGATCAATTTTAATAACGGCTGACCAAAAATTTACTTTCCAAATAATAATACTAAACGAAGGAATAAGTGCATCGATTGGTGAAGTACGGAAGGATGTACAGCTCCTACGATCTTTTAACACCGATCGATGTACTTAATATTTCGTTTAGTATTATTTTATGGCCGCTGTGACAACCAACCCGCCAGACAACCATACCCGGTCTCCCCTACTAAGCCGGGCTAGGCATGTTGATTGGTGAATATTTCCTTGCTGACCGCTTAGCTACCTCGCACAGAAACAGCGGTTCGCAGATGGAAACGTAGTCTTTCGTCCTTTTCTTCCCGAACTCAGGCGTCCGGATATTGCAATCCCGTCTTATCTTAATGAAGACGAATGCCCGCAGGTAAGCAAACTCTTTGCGGCGGGAAATTGATGTCTCGAATTTAATTTCGCGCGACAGACGATGACGTGACGTGACGAAATGAAATTCAAGCATTTTTGAGATTAATGTCGACACATTTTCGTCTATATAATTCACTGTTATATATGATATTCATTTGCGAATTTCGCATAGATCGTGGTCAACTAAGTCTGGCAGTGAACAATATGTCGAGGGGTCTGCGCAGTAGGAACTGACTGACGTCCCTGCGATCCCTTATATTTTACTACGGCACACTGAAAGGTCACCGCTAGACTTAAGGTATAGTGCTTCGGTTGAAGTTGTGTACGATCTACTAAAAGAAAACAATGCTGTTGTGTGGGTTTGTACCTTATTATTAGTTATTCTCGGCCGTCATTAAAGAGAAGCGTGCTTCATAGATAAAGACTTCGTGCATTGTCATTTTAGTGGATTGTTTCATTTGAATACACTCTTGGAACAGAATATAAATAGAGCAGTATGGAAGCTACGCTTTCTTTTTGAAATAAATACCTACGCCCCATTAGAGCGTTAGGGTTGTTTAAAATGAAAAGATCGCGTGCTGTCTGGGCGCGCGCACGTAACAAACACAAAGCGCCACCACTCGCCTCCATGCGGCACTCGCGACTGACGGCACCGCGAGATTCCCTTAGGGGCCTTGTACAAGCGCGCATCTATGTGTGCGTGCGTTTCGATCGTTTTGTTTGTAGCTTCCTTACTGCTTTAAGCAAGCGCCAGACGGCATTCTACCACAGTTTCTGCCAGGTGACCTCGGTAGAAGCGCGGTAGAAGCGCTGTTGTCTACATGGTTTAAAACAAGCCCCAAACTTCAGTGAGCTTGAAGCGCTTGTGCTGAGCTAACGTCGTGCGCAAGACTCCTATAAACGCTATGGCTCCTTATTTGTCGAATTTCAAAAAGTTGGAGTTTGTTTTGCTCTTTTGTGTGCAATCGATGAAAAAAATACAAAAAAAGAAAAGAATTTGGATGAAGCGGTGGTTGAAGGAACGACTCACTTTGAGTCACTTAAATGTAATGAATTTGCTCGATTTCGACAACAATTTTCTTAGAATGGATAAAGAATGTTTTTATGAATTATTGGATATGCGACGCGTCTACACTCGGAGCGTGCGGCTACGCGACTGTCCTTCGAATGGTTTACAGCGAGCGGCCAGATGGCATTCTACCACTGTTTCTGCCAATGGTTTGAAGCGCACGCCCGTCTACCAAGGGCGTTTAAAGGTCAATCGAAATTTGGTTTAAAACCACTGGCTACATGGTTTAAAACCACTGTTTTTCTACCAAGGTCACCTGGCAGAAACTGTGGTAGAATGCCGTCTGGCGCTTGCTTTAGCTTATATATATTCTGTGCTCTTGGCGTTCACCTGAGAATCGAACAAATGCGGAGGAAACTGGAACGCCACTATTCTATTAGGGTTCGCGCAGACAGAGCGCGGTCTCGCGTTCTGCGTTCCGAGTTCCGAGTTCTGCGTTCTTTAGAATGTACTGAGTCCCTTACGATAATGCACACAGCAGGCGGCAGCGGTCAATACACAGAACTCTGAACGCAGAACTCGGAACTCCAGACCGCGCTCTGTCTGCGAGCGCTCTTATTGGACTTGTAGTCTACAATTCATGGAGATAGAGTTGATACTCAATTGAACTTTTGAAATAAGCCGGCTGCTTGTACTTACGAGCCGCACGCACACATCAATTAGTTTTTTCCTATTGCGAGCAGCACGCACACATAGGTCGCCGGCGGACTAGACATGCTTCAGTTCTTTGTTAGCGAGGCTCTGTCCGGCTATTTATTTTAAGGTCCTTGCATGCGGTTTTTAGAATCCTACCTTATCCTATCCTACTATTACTATATATATGTGCATGTTTGGGGGTTTAGATGTTTATTACAGGTTTCTATGGTTCAACCACGCCAATTATGGCTTTAGTCGTGTGTATCATGGGCAATAATTGAATATATACTGCATCATATAACTACGCCTGATTAAATACTATTGCTATTGCATATACGAGTATTAACTGATTTGATCATATCGGCCATTTTCAGGAAGTATGACTGCGTCTAATTACCTCGTCTCCATACATTTAGTATGAAAACAGCGTCGCGGTAATTAGGTGACCGCAGACTTACTTCGTGAGAATGGCCGATATAGGATTGGTTAGGTCAGGCGCCCTGCAAAGGCCCGTTTTCATCTCACCTTAACGCTGTTCTAAGGGTAATATTTTGCCAAAAATCATAGTAAAATATCGCCAAATAAAAGCCCGTATGTAGAAATTTAACCAAACTTCCAATGTTTTGAGTTTCAAAGCAATTTATAAACAAAAACATAGTCCAATAAGCTAGCGAAAAATAAGGGCACAGTTAATGAAATCCGAAAGAAAACAAGGGTATTAGGGATTTAAATTGTTTGCAGGATCATGGCGTTCGACTTTGGATTTGTGATTTAAGCTTCACGTCGAGAATTCTCATCATTCTCAATTAAGATATTGGGCGATGTTGCTAAATATCGCTAAGTATTACAAAACATGGATTAAATTAAGTCGGTAAATTAAAGGTACCGACGGGTAACCGGTGTGAACATATTGTGCTAGCTCAAGAAAGTCTTATTTGTATGTATAAAACCTCTTGGGAAATAATTGACTACTATGACTCAGAGTTATAATAGATTATTGATTAGTGTTAAAGCTGACCGTTTTTTATCTTTGTTCTTATTATTAAGAAAAAATTAAGTTAAATATGTAGAATATCGCAATTTCCAATATTTGAGGTAGTTGCCGTTCACGTGGCGTCGATATTTCCACCCTGTAGATACCTACACTAAATCGAAGTACCTACAAGAAAAATCAAATAGCGCTCGGTTTTTAAGGCTTTACTAGCAGCTTGATCTGCGCGTCTTCAGCTGCTAGAAAGAAAATACATTTATTTATGACAGCAAAAAGTTACACAGTAAGTAGAAAAAAAACACAAGAAAACAACAAAAAATTCAAATCTCGCTGCCAGAAAAAGATCCCACTCCCACCAGAGAATAATGCCCACCCTAGAGCCGGCGCTGGTTTTCCGGTGGAGCCAAACAGGGGCGACGTCACGGCGGTTATTTATTCGACCAAAAAAAGGCCCTTTAAAAAAAGTACATGTATAAGGGTGAATCAACTTTTTTTTGCTTTATGCAAAGATTGCTCTTTCTCCTTATTTGTTCATCTTTTACGTGTTTTAACATGATTTAAATAGAACAAGATCTTACATCTAGAGATAGATTAGGTAAAAATAAAAATAAAACTTGTTTTTAACAAATAAATAGGGTACCTAGCGGACGAACCCTTATTTTCATACAAAAGTGGGGGACAGCTATGTCCGCTGGGTCACTGCTTATAAACAAGTTATATGTTCAAATTATAATAAAAAATATTTGCATTACGTATCTTTATTATCTGTCTTTAAATGAGCATACACTTTATTCAAAAAATATCCGAATGAAGATTTCCTTTCAATTTTAGTCGGAGAAGGTGAAATTTAGTTGACAAAAAAAAGTTGATTCACCCATAATATATCTACCCTGCCCCTAATGAGACTCACTAATCACCATGCCTCACATGGCACTGAGACTGAAACCTCTGGATTTGAAATCTCTGGATTTACGGTCTCGCGTCTCAACCAATTGACCAACGGAGCAATTGGTAAATTCCTTCACTTTTGCCATCTTCTTTGACTTCTGCATCTTACCTAGATTTTGAACCTAAATGCTCTCTATGGGATATGCAACTAACAAAGAAGACTCAAAAGCTGGCAGTTTCCTCAACGCATCAGCCTCATAATCCAGCGAGGAAATGCTGTCAGCCTCTGGTGGTGCGGCCGTAAGAGCCAATTTTAGATTTAATATTCAGTTTTGGTTTAGCAGAGTACCTGTATTTAATTTAAATTTAGGTTTAGCTACTACTTACGGTTTTTTTTATCGTATAACCCAAAAACTCTTATCTAAAATGAATCGAAGTAAGCTAGCATAATTTCATAATTTTCACCGTTATTCAGCAGAACGCCACGTAATACGAAGTAGATCCATTGTTCCACTATGCCCGAGCAGCAACGCAGCAATATTCTCGCAAGTTTTGATCGCCATTTGATGTGACGCTCAGATCTGAATAATGTATTACATTCCGAATGAGCCGTCACCTTGGCTTTCATCATGGGTTGTTGCTTATTGCTTTGCTCGTGACACTGTTTCCCATGATAAGTAATGTGGCGAATAACAGCGTCGTCTTTTTGTTACCGCTTCAAGTAACTTGCCATTTGGTTATAAAACCGCCATTTATACTGTGGTACTTACATTTGTTTTGTGAAATAAACTTATAATGCCATCATTTTTCGAAATTAATCGACCTGGAGACATTCTTTTCAGTGTTTCGATAGAGGCTCGTGCCGTATGACATGTTGCCCCATTTTGTTGAAACCACATGGTTTCTAAAGCAGGGTCCAGACGAGTGTAACGAGTAATGTAAGATTACATGTAATTTCCTACATTCGTGAGGAATATTGCCGTCCACAGGTAGAGTTCGCGTTATATTACACGTTAAATTACATTCCACATTACACTAGCCTGGACCCAGCTTAGGCCCAATGGATTCATTTGATGTAAAAAATGGTTAATCAGCTCACGATAGCGATTTCAATTCACTGTAACAGCAGCACCCCTAGCATCTTACAACAATTAAGGCCCGGTAACTCCTCCTGACCAAATTCCGTACGAAACTGTTACTCGACGTGGTCGCAGTGGCCGTTCGGGGATCAAAGAAGATTCACCCCGATAGAGAGAATTTCATTTATTAACAAATCCACTAAAGTCTTTTTTTCGTCACTCATAACGATTATTTGGTGAAAATATAGGTCTCTTTCGACTTTCGTTGAGTAAAATGTTTTGATGATTAAAACACGTTGTTCAAGCCAAACTGCTCCGCAATAAATATTTGCCGGGTCTACATAATTTTTTTTTGCAACAACTGTAAAATTTACCGCCATAACAAAATGGCGACAAAAACAATTTGTATACCTTTAAGTTCCCCACCTTGAACGTCCCACTGCTGGGCACAAGTCTACACTTACATATTTGTGACAGACATGTACGCAGCATACCTACGCCTTGGTAAAAATGTAACTTATGAGGGCTTATACTCCGAAATGTATCATATAATGCAATTGCATTATTTTGCAACTAATTAGTTGATATTGTCAATAGGTACTTTTGTCGTAGTCTAGATCGAAAACATTTAAATTTTTCTAAAGCTTCCTAACCATCTACCGATTCTCGTGATTACGTCCGAGCTAACCCCGTCAAAAACAGTAACAATGTTAAACTAAACACGTATGTAATACAACTTGTATGTAGCCTCAACTTAACTAAACTTCGTTCCGGCCGGACACGGCTCCAAGTAAATTAAGTGAACCAACTTTACCGTTGATCCTCCGCCTGTGGAATAATGTCTTAACAGCCACTAAATCACGCAGGAATTGGGATATTAACAACGTCTATGCATGTAAAATGTAAGTATACGAATTGGGAAATACCGAATGACCGTACAATGATTTCAAAATTAAGAATAGGCCCATCCGAACAGTTCGGAACTATTTTCCCCGTAACAAAAAATGCAGCTAAAGACCAGCTGCGCAGTGCACGCACTGCCGACTGGCACTGATTTGGCGGTATTTTTACCGCCAAAGCGTTGGAACCGTCTGCGCGCTCGCTTAGCCCTGTCCTGTCGGACCTGTGTGGAATGCGAATATGACATCGGTGGAGAATGAGCGGGACATTCGCCAGCCAGACATACGATTTTTACCCAAACTGAAACGCAGACGCTTCGCTCGCTCGGTCAGTTAAAGTTATAAAGTTGCGAGACCTCAAAATTGTACAAATTAATTATTAGTAATTTTTATTGTCAAAAAAAAATCAATCACGGAATTGAGGCATCTTTCTACATCAAAGACATCAAGTCAAGGTGACTGTTAAATCTTACTAGCTAAATAGGTAGAAGTCACAAATTCGAATCTATGGGTGTTAACTATATATGAGAACTAAAACAGAATATGTTTTCGAGTTCATTAAAATTAGGTAGCTGGAGGGTAGGATGAGTATTTGATTACCGGTAACGACGGATCAATATGTACAATACTTATATTACTTAGAGCAGTTACTATATTTTTTTTTAAATTACATTTAGCTTAGAACATCCCACTGCTGAACAAAGGCCTCCTCCTTCTTTCGCGTTCTTCCTTGCTGTCTAAATTTATCCCGTCATCGTTTCCGTGCCCGACTTGAGTTGAGCGGGTTCCATTCATTAGTTATCTTTGCCCACAACTTTTTAAATATAAGCCAAAATCGGCAGAAATCTGTTCTATTTTTTTTAAATATCTAAAAACCCCTTAAAATCCCTAAAAACTATTTCATTCTAGTACCAATTAGTTTGACTGAAAATGACACGAAACTCGTGGCTTCGTTCAATTTACGTTTGCATAAACATATGCATTAGTTCGTTCCGTTTTTATGAACCCCGCTGGTCGCAATAAAGGTACAGCTAAAAGTCGGCTATAGCCGTAATGTCGTCGCATTTGGCACTTGTCCACCGCCGGTGAGTAACCGAGTAAAATTGGGCGAGTAACCATTCATTGCGGGCTGACAAGGTGCAGTGTTATTGATCGACCTTTCCAGATCCGCAATGCTACTCACCCAGTTTTACTTATTTTTTTTTGAAGCCTGACTAACTTGCAAACCTCATTGGTTGTAGCAAAAATCGGACCAGGTGGGGGCCGTGGCGTTCCCTGAGGTCGAACCAAGTCGCTGGCCGGACCACCTTGAGTGGACCAGTTTTACCCGCTTACTCACCGACGGTGGGCCCCTGCTGGCTCGGCGCGAGCCCATCGATTGCTGTGATTTCAATCGCCCGGGCCCCATACAAATGACTATCAATTTTAACGCGATCTATTTTAGTTGAAATGTGTGCAAATCAACATAAGTAGTCTCAAAAGAGCAAAATAAAAAAAAAAAACATTTATTTATTGCTTTCGTATCTTTGGCACTTTTTAGTTATCAAACTCCAAAAACTACTCTTTAGCACTATTTCACCAAGCGCTCCGAAAATGTTAGAGTAATTCAATATAAACACATTTGCGTGAGCATTAGTATGCTCCGTTTTACAGGAACCCAGCTAGTTGTAAAGGTACAGCCAAAAGACGGCACTCGCCGTAATGTCTTCGCATTACGCGCCACGAGCGCCCATTATGGCATTTCGAGTCTACCAGTACTCCTTACAAATGAAAGAGGGTTAAAATCCGTTTTAAAGCCAGGTTTTAATTTGGGTTGGAATGTGTTTTGTTTCCTAGCTTGTTGCAATTTGTCTGCGCTAAAAGACATGAGAAGTCTTAAATAGTCAAAGTAACTTAATTTTGCTGAACTTTAGAACCGCACGATGCCAATAGATGGCGTTGACGCTTCAATACCCTATTGCGAGTTTTGTGGTTTTTTGGGACTTCTCAGTTATTTTACACAAATAAAATGTATATTTCCACCAATATTGACATTGTTAAAATGGATTGTTAACCCCCTTTGCATTTGTATGGCGAACCGGGCGACTTGAATCACTTTTAATATACATTCCAGCTCGCTGCAGTTTGGAGGCAAGGATTCAAGTGCTCTTTAGTCAGTGGAAAGATATACGACACTTTTAAGAACTCGCAAAGAGTCAGAACTGAAGGGGTTTCTCCACCCTTAGATGGGTACGTTACAGTACCGTTAACGGTAAAACTTGTTTGCACTTGTCTATGAATATAGTATAAGATTTCTCAAAAGCAAGACCGACGAATAAATGCACGAGTTACAAAGTATAAAAATACTGAAATTGCTATAAATATACCCGGTCATCCCATTAATAGGACAGGAAAAAAAGAATCAGTAGATGTTAAAGGTTTCAGTTAAAAATATATTAAAATCGGTTCATAAACGACGCAGCGGAGTCTGAGGTAACAGACAGTAAAAAAATACAATCGACTAGACTAGAGAGTTCCCGCCTTTCCTGTGAAGTCGGTTAAAAATAATTCAAGAAGGTGTATACATCTACATGAGTGTTGATGCGTTTCAGGTTTCTCTTCTCTTCTCAGTCGATGCACTCTTTGCAGAGCGGTCGTGATCAACTGCTAGTATTATTTGGTGCTGATATTGCTCGCTGTATGATGCCCCGCCATCTCTCTCAATTGGAGGACATTTTGGCGCACTCATGCAAGGTTCCGCTCACAGCTGATTTGACCTGGTCGGGCCATCGCGAGAGTTACCTCCCACGTAATCTGGTTCCTTCAACTATGCCCTGGACGATAAGCCGTTTTTTTATTATTTATTTATATAATTGTTTTTTTAGTCACAAATTACGTATGTTTTAATCCAGAACATGGTTCTTCTTCTATGCCAAATTTCATATAAATCTATTTAATTGTTACCGCGTTATTCAGCAACAAAGATACAACATCTTCACAAAATTACAAATTTTAATAATAATAAATGTTACTGATTTGAATTTCATCATTGCTTTTTACTGTAAAGGGGTTACTGGATCTCCGCGCAGATGAAGGAAGACCGGCAAGCCGTGTAATTTATTCCGTACCTGTTCCAGGAAATAAATTAAACCCAGACAGAAACAGCTGATTTCAGCAGCTATCTCGTACATTATGTAACTCGCAGTATCCACGTTTCTGGTAGATTTCATTCCAGCTAGCATTTTTGTGTAATTATCTTGCTAATAATACAAATGTGAAGGTTTCTGGAGATGTTTGGACTTCTGTTACTAAATAATGGGCTAACAACTGAAAGGATTTGAGATATAAGTAAAAGGTGGTAAAGACAGGATACTTTACATCTCATTAGGAGGTTTTCTTGGGATGATAACGGAAATAACGCAAATAAGCTGCGAGTAAATATTGGTATCTACCAGGTATACATGTAATAAAAAAATGAGAAGCATTCGGGATTTGAGGGTTCAGTACAAGTTTAATTTTAGAAGAGAAAAAAAATCTATACAGACGTCTACATCAAAACAGGTTGCAAAGGTATGGAAATGTAGAAGAACTGGGAAGTATGTCGAATCGGAAATGTGGACAAATCGGGAATGCGTTTGAAGTGGGAATATGGACGAACTGGAAACCTGGATTAATGAAGAACGTTGACAAAATAGGACTGGAATATGGACGAAGTAGAGATGTGGATGGAATAGGAAGTGGACAAAATAGGAATGTGGACGAAGTGAACCCAAACGATGATAAGCAGTTTGAATAAGATGCGACGAAATATTTACCTCGCATTCCGTGCACCAAATGGGGACACGCTTTCAGCAATCCGTCCCAACATTCCGGCAGGGCCGGGTAAGCACGTTTTTCCGGAATGTGCCCTCTGCCCGGGCTAGTTCCTAGCCAAACATCGTAAGCTAATTAGGAGGGACTAGCTCTGGTAATTACGAGCACTTTGGTTCCGATTTTTCGTATTGGACACTCACAAATTTGATTATCTTCGGATTGTGTAAGAGGAACAGTTTATTTTCCTTTGCAATACATGTGTTTATGTGGGGTTGCAAATTTGTAAGTAACCTAAGACAAATAAAAATAAGTAAAAGTAGCGTTTGTTTGGTAGTGTCTGGATAGAAGGAAGAACGACGCTTTTGAAATGTGGTGCTGGAGAAAGATGATCCCGTGGACTGGGATGACGAATGAGGATGAACGAGTTCATATTAAGGGAGCTAAAAATCACAAAGTGGATCTTTACACGTATCCTCACGTAGTCACGATCCTCAGTAATGAAGAACGATGGAGAAGTAGAAGAAGCTTATGTTTAGGTCTGGCTAAACATGTTCCGAATTTATGTTTGCACAGATTGCACGCAGTCTTGTATTTGTTGCTAAAAATGACATATACGGATTAGGATACACGGGCAGCATCTCCCGAAATCTAAATACCTGGTTCGCAGTTTTCCACAAAAAAACGTTTGCTAGCTTCGGGCATGCATAAGGTGGTTTCGATAAATATACGAAATTTGTTCTAGTTTGACTCCCACGTACTACGTTTAGTTAGGCTCCAATTAGACGAGACGAGAACTCATGTGTCAGTTTCATGATTGCGACGTTTAATCAATCGATTGAACTCATCGTACAAACGAAGCCAGTGTTAACTGACCACCCATAGACTTTAACACGTTGCAATAAAGTTTACATCTGTTTACAAATGTACAGTTAACAGTGTGTTCAATGGTACCTATAGTAATAAAATGATCAGTTACTTTTGAGGCTGCCCAAATCGTTCACCAAATACCTCACAACCCGTCACTATTCCAAATCGGCTCCATCACAGCCCTCAGAACGATGGGTATTTCAGGCACGCGTTATTGCCAATTTTGGCTCATTCCCGACCCACACGCCAATTTACAATACCGTACCATTGTGAGGAGAGAACCCAAGATGGCGTCAGATGAGAAACCAATAGTACTTCTAAAGTGTGTGTAGATAAAGTAATGTATAAAACTGTACATAATTAGGCTCGTTTACTAATTTTATGATACTCGCTTCGCTCGTTTCTAAATACAACTCTGATTACGATTCACACACACTCGTATTTTAAGACCTCTCGTTATTTATCAAATGAATAAAGTACTATACTATACGAATAATGTGAAGATATTGATTTTTACCCGACTGCGGCGAAGCCCAAAGGACGGTTATGTGTTTGACCTGTATGTATGTATGTCCGTTCCTGTGTCCGCTCGTAACTACTCAACGGCACATCCGATTTTGATAAATGATACATCATTAGATTCGTCTTGATGGTGCGAGTGTCACTGGGTATGAAGTTCGTTAAAATAAACAAAATGGCGGATTTTATGCAGTTTCAAAGTGCACCGCGGTCGGGTTTTTTTCGTAAAAATGTGGTTATTTTATTCACGATAGGTAATAGAGGTGTGCGCCGCGCCGGCGCGCCGCCGCCGCCGGCTTTTTTGGCCACGCCGCCGCCGCCGATTTTTGATCGGCGTGAAATCGGCGTGGATAAAAATTTATTGCAAAAGCCGATTTTCGTACTAAATATCAAATCTAACCTTATTTAACACTTTGTTCTAGCAGTTCATAGCATATACTCTGTTGAAATCAAGGTTCATCCCATTTTTGGATAACGTTTTTTCTTATTATCCTTTCGTAGGATTTCAAAAGACGGCAAAGGCTAGTTAAAATGGTCTAGATCATCATTATCGTCTCAATCCGGAGACATTCATTGATGAACATAGGTCTACCCTAAACAACTCCCAACGAACAGTCGCAACGCACATGTTTTCTCTTAATCGAATGCCGACGAACTTAAACATATCCTCAGATCATTTGTGGTGGCCCACCCACGCTCCATCTTCCTTCAGATTCGTGGTCTTCCTTTGGGAACCTTTCCATTCCATCGGTCATTATTGCTCGAGCTATATGCCCAGCCCATTACCACCTTATCTTGCTAGAGTTATGTCACCAAAGTAGGTTCTTTGGAAAGGAACGAAACGGATTTACTAATTACTACTTAATTTGGTAAGGTAAACTCCAAGCATAGCTCTCTCTATGGAACGTTGAGCAACTCGACCCTATTTATGAAGGTGAAAGACTATACGTCTACTAGATATCTCGTCACTAGTCAAAAACTATTCTTGAGACATTGAGACATGGTGAGAGAGAAGAACTGGAGTGTATGTTTCAGCTACATATGTGTATTCGTAGTTCTCGTTCTAGACAACTTCAAGGTTAACTGCCCCAAGAGCGACTGGGGTATCAGGGAGTTCGACATAACTTTCGTCTTATAAATACAGCGGTCGTTGAACATATTTTTCGCGCCCTGTAGGGACTATACCATCACGAAGATGTCATCAGCTAATCGAAGGTAGTCTTTAGCGACGTTGATTCCAAATCCGTTGTAGTTCAAAAGCTTCAAGACATCCTCCAAAGCTGTGGTAATCAGTTTCTAAGAAAAGACATCTTACAGATTCGTGGAGTAAGATTTATCTCATACTTTGGTTCCTGTTCTTTCTTTGTAAACTCATAATCTTAGATTAGAGAATACAGATGGCTGTGTAGGTTTCATGAGCATTTTACCCCTGAGCATTGACTCTGGCTCCACCATAACTATCAAGAAACGAAGTTTTGATATTGAAATCTTCAACACAGTATATGACAGCCCTTTTTAATAATTTTGTTGGCTGGTTTATTAACCAGGTTTACTATACTTTTGTTAGAGCTACTGAGAGCTGTGGTTTGCTTATGTGTGCTGCTACCTATATGTTTTTCCAGTACAGAACCGTATTAGAGATTCGGCTTTGAGGTACCTCGGACACTCGCTCTTATGGAGAATATGGAATTACATGGAAGCTTCCGAAAGATGACAATAAAGTCCCAGAGATAAAAAAAACAAGCCTTTTTGTGGTACCTAATCTAATTTTGGTCTATTGCGTAGTCTAACACGTTTGGGTAACGTTGCAAAAACTTAAGTTCATCCTCGCGACGCTTTAGATCCTGTAATTATAGGCGTTTGGCTAGTGAACTTCTCTCATACAGGCAGTGATAACCTGTGTGACCCTAAGTATCTGCATAGAAATGAGGAAATCCGTAGAAGCACTATTTAATTGATGTAGCTCCGAATAACCAAGTGGTAATGCCATATCATATAGCTCGAATAAATAATGTCTGATAAGGCCTAAAACCTCTCGAATAGACCGAAGATGTACCATGTAGAACCAAGATGAAGCATGGGTCACATTCCCTCAGTGGGCGGCTTTGGCATCGTAACGTTATGATCACTAGTGCCAAAAAGGCAAAAAACGCAAATTTTAACCATTTTATTTCGATTTTTTTGTAAAAATATAGGTTTATAGCATTAAATCAGAGTTTAAGGTGATGTACGGCGATATTTTAAATAACTGTGTCCTTGAATTATGGTTTTTACCCGACTGCGGCGAAGCCCAAAGGAGGGTTATGTGTTTGACCTGTATGTATGTATGTCCGTTCCTGTGTCCGCTCGTAACTACTCAACGGCACATCCGATTTTGATAAATGATACATCATTAGATTCATCTTGATGGTGCGAGTGTCACTGGGAATGAAGTTCGTTAAAATAAACAAAATGGCGTATTTTATGCAGTTTCAAAGTGCACCGCGGTCGGGTTTTTTTTTAGTAAAAATGTGGTTATTTGCTGTGTGAAATCATGTTTCAATCACGCCGAAAATACGCCGCCGCCGCCGATTTTTTGCCAAACGCCGCCGCCGACAATTTTTTGATCGGCGCACATGTCTAATAGGTAAGCATTTGACTTTGATCTTACCTGTGGGTAAGTGAAGATGAAGTCGATGATGGAGCATGCTAACCTAGATAGTTCCTATTCACTCTCGACTTGAAGAGATCCAAGTTACGTTCCAACCGACTTTTTCGATAAGTACCTACAGATATCGCCAGGAATAGTGAGGAGAGAATTCTTCAGAAGTAGTTTCTGTATACACCATGGAAAAATAAATAAAAAAATAGCAATTTTATTATTGCAAGTTTTTAATGCCGACTGTACTTTTTTGTATATTTACAAACTGCATGTAAAAAATAATGAAATAATCTTGCATTGCCACTGAATTTACGTAAGAATGTGAATTTTCAGCTCAATCAGTTACCAGGTAGTGGTCAAAAACGGGTTTACACATTTTGAAACCACAACTAATACCTACATACGAACGTTGAAAGCTAAATAAAAACTTGTAAAAACAAAAGTGTTCTGATTATAATTTGTAGTGCTTGGTCAAAAAAAAGATTCCACAGCGATGCCAACAATGACCGTTAAAATGGAACACAAACATGACGGATAATTGAATTTTTAATTCAATGTTTTATTCAAAAGCATTCGGCATTCGAATATTCGTCCAACTCTATTTCATACAACTACCAACTCAATATGGATCTTGAATGTGCATGGTGATAGCAACCAATTTCGTTGGAGCTGTACCCGGCGTACAATTTCCTGAGTATGAGGGAGGAGGGGAGGTCTAGGGAAATTGGTGAGATATAATATTCAAGACGTGCCCGCATATTTGCTGGAGGGGACAGGTAGCGTTATTACCTGTACTGTTGTTGGTCAGGAGGAGGCTTATTAACCTAGCTAGAAGTATTGATTTGATACGTACGCTGTAATAGACAATACACAGGCTATTTTCGAAACAGCATTCGTTGGTCCACAATATAGGCAAAAATATACTCAGATTATCTTGTTTTACTAAAATGGTATTTTTCGGTTACTGCGTTTAACCTGCTCAGCTTAAATGCCATCCTAATGAGAAGGAAACTCCTGAGTACCTAATGAGAAGCATCTTTTAAGCATTTGTGACCAGAAAAAAAAATATATTTAGGTTTAGAACAAAGTAAAACAATGCATTTTTTCCCAATATCACGAACAAGAGGATATTCTCGAGCCGGTTGTTTTTTAAATGATTGTCATTTTCTCTGTCGTTTATGATTATGATCAAGTGAAAAAAAAAAACATTTTTCTCAAACATGGCATGAAATGTTGACATTACGTGCCTAAAAATAGACCGCAAAGTATAGAAATTATCCGTTCAAGAGAACTAATGCTGTTAAAGAATACAATGCCATTGAGCGAACAATGCCATTGATAGAATACAATACCACCAAAAAAAATAACAATGCGTAATACGAGTAAACCCGGGCGGTCTACCTGGCTCCCCGTTAAATCTGTAAAAGCAAAATGCATTATTATTTTTTGTTTGAAAGTATTTGCCGCCTTATGGTGAGTTTCTTCCGGCGCTTCTTCTCACCAGAATGTCATCTGCCGAAGCGCCAAAAGAATCAGACATGTGAAAGAGCCCTTGAGGCCTACTTGCAGAAATAAATTATTCCATTTCATTTCATTTCATATCATATCATTACGGTCATAGAACCGATAATCCGTTGAAAGCTCATAGTATCTCTAAGTCTTTTCTCTACGGAATACGCACTTGCAGACCGTCGGGCGAATGTGAAATGCAATAGTACATTGTGTATCAAGGGCGGTAAGTAAGGAATTACAAACGAGTGTTTGTTACAAGGCCGAGGCGAAGCCGAGGGCTTTAATAACACGAGTTTGTAATTCCCTTACCGCCCGTGGCACACACAATGTTTTTCATCGCACTTGTGAGGAAATCTGATTAAAATAACCTTACTTAACCTAAATAAAATTGTAAAACTGACAGTGACATTAGTGACATATATCGAGACGACAAGTCACGTTCGGAAACCATAGCGGTAAAGACTTAAAATGGTTGATTTTATACAGTGCGTTACCAGCAAGCAGGCTTTTTTTAAAGTAGGGTAAAGTAACGTTGTTTCTTAACCTAACCATGACCTTCATTTAATTCATCGACTAAAATTCCGATTTCATAAATTTTCTAACAAAATTTTAATTGCAAGCAATGTACAGCAAAGTACTAAATTGACAATTAGATGTAAATGCCAGCCCTTCATTCTTTGTTTATAACGAAGACATCAAGATAAATGCCTGCATCTACCTATTTCAACAATTAGAGATACCAGGATTGCTACACTTAAGAAAACTACGGAAAAACAACACTAATAAAATAAAACTTAAAAAGCAATACGAGTACTAGACATTTGGACCTGTTTGAAGTGATCGAGAATCCTTTCTTCAAGTTGTACGTGCACAATTCCGTTTAATAGCCCTTTCAGACTAACCAGATAGGACCATGCATTCTCTGGACCTCGCTGGACAGCCATTGCTATCAAACGAAGATTATGTGGATGCCGCTGATTTCGAAACCACTCTCGATAAAGTCTCAAGGCTTGAGGAACATTTCCACGTGTCGCACAAATCATGTCAGATAATTCACATGTGTCTTTAGCCATTTTAACGCAAAAAAATATCAGTTTTGCAAATAAATGTTTGTTTTGTAATTTGACAAGCCAATGTCAATACTTTTGTAATTGCCATGTCAAATTTTAGAAAAAACTCTTTTAAGCTGTGTAAAAAACTCCATACATAAACGTAATGATAAGGACGGCATTAATTGTGGGATTGTTTTTCTCAACTTTTCACCTCCGTACCACGACATGCCTTGTACCAAGTGCATCAGCGATATGAATAACGATAATTACGTAGTACACCTACTACATTTAAAGTGCGGATTTAGGAAATTGAATTGTGCAGTTAATTCGCATAATCATGATTTGCTAATACTTGCAAACGATTGCTAATGAAGCATATTATTATCAGTTTTAATAAAAGCCCGCATACCGGTAACACACTGTATTTGCAAAATACTGAAATACACTATTTAAACATTTAATTAATGTTACAGAAATATGTGTTTACATGTATTTGCAATAACAGTTCTCTTTAAATAAATATTTCAGTAATAAAAGTTAAAAAAGTAAGTTGGCGTTTTCTTTGAACATGACAAATAAGAGTAAAACAGAACCAGCGTTTCAAATTTAAAAAGAAAACCATTACGCCCTAGGGCGTAATAGGTCATTTACGGCCCGCAAAACCTATGTGTAATGACACCATTTTCGAGCAAGTGTGATGAAAAACAAATTAAGATCGCAGTTATCTATAACTGCATTTACACTTTACTGTCTAGTAAATAGAATCTAAAATCTAATGATCTTTCAAGGCAGTTATACTTTTTTGACACTATATTCTCGTTATCCTAATTTGTGGTTTACCTCTCAATGGCATTGTATTCGTTAACAACATTAGCCCAGTTGATCGGATAATTACTATACCTCGTTTCCGGTGCAGCTGTCAAGCCTTGGCACGTAATGAAATTTCATCATTTCATTTCAATTCAAAAAATATGTATTATTTTTTAATTTCCATTCCACATTTATTTGGGCCACAGCATCACGGCATTCAGCCTTTAAAAAAACAAAAAACGATGTTTGCTATATTTTGCAGTTTTATTTATTTCAAATTGACATGAACATAACAAATAACACATTATAAACAATTTTAAATTGCAATTTTAACTACACGAATACACATTTAAAATATTTCATCTAAATATTCGCGGTAAAAAGGTGAACTGAAACAGCTTTTGCATTGTCTATGGATATAATATGTCACTAATGTCACTTTCTGACAGAAAGTTTGTGTTATAAAATATTAAGTAAGGTTATTATAGTAAGTTTATTTATTTCATTGCATATTTGAGAAAAGCACTATACATACCTCGGCGGGAAATAGGATTGCCATTCTCGTAACTATCTACATGTACCAGCTATATGTACTCGGCCGGCAACCCCTCACTTCCCGGCCTCTGCAGTAATGTACTTACTCATTCACTTTTCGTCTTCAATGATACGAGGTATAAGAATAAGGAATTTCAGTACCGTCCGGCACTACAACTTTTTGAACATGGTATATTTCATGAAATAAGTCACATGTAATCGAGAATAGCTAGAAACCTTCATAAGCGCTTATGTGGGAGTGTAACAACTGTGTCAAGGGTGGCCACGAGAGGGTTAAGAATAATATTTCTGGAGTCTAGTGAAAAAGGGATTAAACATGTTCAAGGGACAATGGCGCTTAGGTCGTTTTTGCAGATGGTTGTGAGATTTATGTCACTCAAGTTGGCCTGTTTGCGCTGGCTGACATCGGAGAGATGGGATCGTGTTACTTTGAGGACATAGAAGGGAATGCTGCGGCCGAAAATATGGCTTATGTCCAGGGTTGCCAACTGTACTATAATAGTATTTTATGCAACAGTTGTATAAGTAGGGTCAAAACACGCGAGTGGCGAGGGTTGCGATACGAGCCGCCGCGGTGGCGAGTGTCGCAAAGAGAGACGCCATGAGCGTTTTTTGACTGAATTATACAACGTTCCATACAATACTTTTTCTACGACTAGCTTTTAAATAAAATACAATATTAAACAAAGAAAAAATTTCATGTATAACATGAATATGACAAATGACTGACAATATAATAAGTATGTGTCTATGGTAAACTTTGTTTTTAATTGACGTATACTCGCCAGTGACACGCAGTGGCGATATTAAAAATACGGGACAGTAACGGGAACAATGCGGACAAAGCGGGTAAATGCTAGTTTACTATATTTTGGTTAGTCCAGGGTTTCTTAAACTGTGGTCCATGGACCCCTTAGGGGTCCGTGATACGAGAGCCGGGGATCCGTGGCTATGCATACAACACAAAATTTCATGTGCCCTTGATTTTCTTTTTCTCTGATTATATTCAGAAAGGGTCTGCAAGGTTTTCGAAATAGTGTAGGCGGTCCGTGACCAAAAAAAGATTAAGAAACTCTGGGTTAGTCCTTACATAGGTTTGGGACGATTTTACTATGATAATTTTCGTTTTTATGGGGTTGGTCACAAATAAGCTTGTTTCTGCTAAGATAGTTGCCCTACCTAATTGGAATTGCAAGCTCATCTCAGTAAATAAATACTATACATTGACCATCTATTTATCAGGCATGGACTTCCACTGCAGGATATGGGCCTTCCCCATAGATCGCCGCAAAGTGCGGTTCTGGGCACTGTCCTATCCTGTGTGCTGTCTCGTGTCGTCTATCCATCGAGTCTGTGTTTGCTTATGCTTGCGAAGCCATACAGGATGCGAATATATTAAATAAATAGGCATTTTCATTTAAAATGTCCCCTTAACTAACAGTTCAGGCTGTCACAAAATGATACTATATTTGCCTAAGAAATAGTTGGCAACCCTACTTGTGTCAGACTAAACCTGATTGCTCTCATGTGACGCTAATCAGGTTTTTGTAGCTCAAAGTCCAAAACATTGTGAATTATGTACTCAATTTAGAAACGTGTGTATACAAAAAGGTACCCCATTTACCCCAGTGCCTCTAGCATATCTGTGTCCCATACTTATTTCCAATCCCAGTCATTTCAATATAAGTGCAAAATCAAATGCAAATCTCTGTTGAGTGACGAGCAGAATCGTGGCCAGTAATGCTAGATGAGCAACTGTGGCGAACACAACAATCGCGTTAGGTCGCAATTAGGTACTTGTACTACGTAAATTTTTTGGGCTGCTGTTAAGTTTATAGTTTTTAGAAACTTGTGCTACTTAAATGCGTAGTGTTCGAAAACAATTGGCCATTTTTTGACTTTTTATTATTTAAAAAAAATGTAATTTATCCATCAGCTATCCATACGACTTTCAGAGTAACCGCAGCTCTGTAAGTTTAATGAACCTTAAAATACAGCAATTAGAAAATAAATTATTTCCCTTAACAATTCAGCAAGTTTTTTTAGCTATCTTCTAAGTGGAATATCGGATGA
This sequence comes from Eudemis profundana, assembly GCA_947034925.1. NCBI lineage: Eukaryota > Metazoa > Arthropoda > Insecta > Lepidoptera > Tortricidae > Eudemis > Eudemis profundana. Next base: position 16,572,027 of record OX344805.1, on the reverse strand, counting down.
AATGCTCATTCTGCACTTTTCACAGAGCAGTTATTCAGCTTAATTTTAGCATAAATTGAACCCTGTAAAACCAATAGATCACTTGAGTTATCGGGAAAAAACGCAATCATTAGGAAAACCGGATTTTGCAGGAAATGGAGTTATTCAAGTAAATAGTTTTTATATAGGACGTTGTATTCATGCAAAGTTTAAAAAAACCGGTCTAGTGTGAGTCAGAGAAAACATGGTTCTTGTTTGGGGGCTCCCTTTAGCTTTTAATTTTAATTTGTTTTTGTTATTTGTTGTTATAGCGGTAATCTATATATATAAAAGGCAAAGTCCTGACTGACTCATCAACGCACAGCCGAAACTACTGAAGCGAAGAACATGAAACTTTCACAGTAGAATGGTCATATGACGTAGGTGAGAGATAAGAACGGATTTTTCGAAATTCATCCCCTAAGGGATTCAAATAGGGGTTCAAAATTTGTATGCAGAGACTACGATTTTTCAAGTAAGAGGTTTGAAACTTCGTGCTTAGATTCTTCATTAGAATATAAATTTTTAAAACAAAAAATAAAAACCGACTTCCAAAAACCTAAACTAAAAACCAAAAAATAATATGTTAATTACCCCAAAGAAATGGATAATCAACGATTCATATATACATATACAGATATTTATACTTTTTAACCTGTTATTTTTGAAGTTGGTGCCTGCCACGTAAACCTGGCTGTGTTGAGCTCCTTAGCTGGCACCGACTTCAAAAATAACAGGTTAAAAAGTATAAATATCTGTATATGTATATATGAATCGTTGATTATCCATTTCTTTGGGGTAATTAACATATTATTTTTTGGTTTTTAGTTTAGGTTTTTGGAAGTCGGTTTTTATTTTTTGTTTTAAAAATTTACTTTATTTTTAAATTTTTAGTGGCGCTGGAAAAATATTATTTTAACCAAATAGACTTAAGTCTATTTAGTTAAAAGAAAAAATCCAAATCGGTCTAGACGTTTTCAAGTAACCGAGGAACAAGCCTACATAAAAATTGCTCTTTGTTTTGAAGTCGGTTAAGACTGGGAACTTATTTCTAATAAGAAATGCACGAGACAGTAAGAAAAATACCGAAATCGCATATGTGTGCCTATGATATTTGAAGAGTTCCCTCGATTTCTCCAAGATCCCATCATCAGATCCTGATTTGGTTGCAATAGGTCCACCTCGGAGGTATACCCTTTTAAACAAAAAAAGAATTTTCCAAATAGGTTCAGCCGTCTTCAAGTAATCGGGGAAGAAACCTAGATACAAATTTACTCTTTGTTTTGAAGTCGGTTAACACTAAAAACTTGTTGCTAATAAGAGATGGACGAGAAATTACGAAAAATACCGAAATCGCTATATGTGTGCCTATAATATTTGAAGAGTTCCCTCGATTTCTCCAAGATTCCATCATCAGATCCTGACTTGGTTGCAATGGGACCACCTCGAAAGTCTACCCTTTCAAACAAAAAAGGAATTTTCCAAATCGGTCCAGCCGTCTTCAAGTAATCGGTGAACAAACACACAAAAAAAAAATAAAAAAAAAAATAAAAAAAAAAAAAAACATACAGACGAATTGAGAACCGTCCTTCTTTTGGAAGTCGGTTAAAAAGAAAAGTGATTTCACCGTTTTTTGAAATTCATCCCCTGAGGGGTTAAAATGGGGTTGAAAGTTTGTATGGAGAGTCTGCGATTTTTAAAGTAAGAAGTTTGAAACTTCATGCTTAGATTCTTCATTAAAATGAAAGAAAAATAATTTCACCGTTTTTTGAAAAACATCCCCTGAGAGGTTAAAGTGGGGGTTAAGAGTTTGTATTCAAAGTATGTATTGTAAAAGATTCTGCGATCTTTTTAAGTAAGAAGTTTGAAACTTCATGCTTAGATTCTTCATTAGAATGAAAGTTAGGTACACCGTTTTTTGAAATTCATCCCTTGAGGGGTTAAAATGGGGGTCGAAAGTTTGTATGGAGAGTCTGCGATTTTTAAAGTAAGTGGTTTGAAAGATCATGTTTAGACCCTTCATTAGAATAAAAGAAAAGTGATTTCACCGTTTTTTGATATTCATCCTCTAAGGGGTTCAAATGGGGGTTAAAAGTTTGTATGGAGAGTCTGCGATGTTTAAAGTAACAGGGTTGAACGATCATGCTTAGACTCTTCATTAGAATAAAAGAAAAATGGGGGTTGAAAGTTGGTATCGGGACTCTACGATATTTTTAAGTAAGAGGTTTTAAATTTCATGTTTAGATTCTTCATTTAAATCAATGAAAAATAATTTCACCGTGTTTTGAAATTCATTCTCTAAGGGGTTTAAATGGGAGCTAAAAGTTTGTATCGGGACTCTACGATCTTTTTAAGTAAGAGGTTTAAAACGTCATGACTCTTTATTAGAATAAAAGAAAACTGATTTCACCATTTTCCGAAATTCATCCTCGAAGGCGTTTAAATAGGGGTTGAAAAATTGTATCGGGACTTTACGATCTTTTTAAGTAAGAGGTATGAAACTTCATATTTAAATTCTTCATTGTTTTAATATAAGAGTATTTTCACCGTGTTTTGAAATTCATCCCCGAAAAGCTTAAATAGGGTTTGAGAGTTTGTATCGGGAATATATGATTTTTACAATAGGAGGGCTAAGACATCATAGATTATACTTTTTATAATGAGCCAAGAAAAGCCATTATTACCGTTTTCCGAAATTCATCTAATTTAGGAATTAAATAGAGGTTGAAAGTTTGAAAGACAGAACAAAAACTTATAGATCTAGAAACTCTACATGTGCAGAGGTTCTTATTTCCCTTGAGAGGTTTAAAAGGATTGAATATTTGCATGGGAAGGTTTGAAACATTATGTATAGACTGTTTATTCAATTGTTTTTCAAAATTCATTCCCATGCAAAACTAAACTCGGAGTTGAAATTTGTATACTTGGGACATGATTTTTAAAGTATGTAAACCCTTCATTATATATCAAGAAAAGTAACTTTGCTGGTTTTCGAAATTCATACTCAATTAAATGGAGTTAAATGGGGGTGAAAAAATTGAATTTGGACAGAGTCATTAACTACCAAACCTAGAAACTTGAAATATGCTGAGTTCATTATTTATATACAACATAAAAACTTAAAAAAAATAAAAAAATGTTTTTTTGGAAATTCATATTTTAAAAGTATTAGATATCATATAGAGATATCAAAACACCCATTTATATATACGAAGTGGCAAAAGATGTTTCTACAAAAGACATATCGGATTATGTTAAAAATAAATCTGGTCTAAATGTTGTTGTGGTTCAAATGAAAATGAAACTAGAAAAGGCATACAATGCATTTAAAATCTTTGTTCCGAAACACAAACTGGGTTTATTTTTAAAAGATGATTTTTGGCCTGAAAATATTGCGTATCGTCGTTTTATTGATTTTGGCCACGCCAAGCCAAATACTGCGAACAGTTCCATAATGAGGCCGTCTCATACTTCGAATGAATAGTTACACGAATTTAATTACTTTTAACTGTAAAAATGTTGTGAGGTCGGTCGAATGTGTGAGAAGACTGTGTAATCTAGCGGATGTGATCGCACTTCAGGAATCTTGGTTGCTTCCACATGACCTAGCGTTCCTGGGAAACATAGACGACCGCTTTGCGGCAACAGGTACGTCGGCGGTGGACACGTCTGCCGGTGTACTGCGTGGGCGCCCCCATGGTGGAGTCGCTCTACTCTGGAGAAAAGACCGATTTCCCAATGTGACGGTCATATCGTGCAAAAGTGTGCGTCTCGCCGCTATCAAGGTACTGTCAAACAACAGTTCTATTTTAATATTTTCCGTGTACATGCCCACCTGTTGTAACGAAAATTTAGTAGAATTCATAGAGTGCCTGAGTGAAATAAGTGCCGTAATAGAAAGTCAAAGTGTAGAATCTGTGTTTATGTTAGGCGACTATAATGCGCATCCCGGAGAACTTTTTGCTACAGAACTTTTGAATTTTTGTAAAGAACAGTCTTGGTCGTGCTTAGATTTTGAAAGGCTGGCGCCTAGTACATACACTTTCGTGAGTGACGCGCACGGTTGTCAGCGGTGGCTTGACCATTGTTTGTGTGATACTACCCAGCACGACCACGGACGATTTTGTTATTTCTTTTGCGGTACATATTCACGAAAAAAAATGTACTTTTTTGTACTATTCATTAAAAAATTTGTACTCGTACGGTTTCGGAGTTGTGAGATAGAGGTTGTGGTCGTGCTAGGTAGATGCTACCTGGCACGACCACACTGACATTGAGGTTAGTTTGATAGTGAACATAAATGTACTGAAATTGTACTATTTTGTACCGAGTATAAAATAATTGTACCCCTTCCCAATTTAAAAAAAAATAACTTTTTTGTTCGCGGAGTACAGCCGACGGAAAAGAAAGCGGTACAAATTCACGAAAAAAAATGTACTTTTATGTACTCTTAATTAAAAAGTAATAACTCATACGGTTTCGGCAGTGTGACACAAAAGGTGGGGGTCGTGCTAGGTAGATGCTACCTGGCACGACCACACTGACATTGAGGTTAGTTTGATAGTGAAAATAAATGTACTGAAATTGTACTATTTTGTACCGTACATAAAATAATTGTACCTCTTCTCAGTTAAAAAAAAATGTCCCTCAATGGTTCGCGGAGTACAGCCGACGCAAAAGAATGAGGTACAAATTCATGAAAAAAAATGTACTTTTATGTACTCTTCATTAAAAAGTAATAACTCATACGGTTTCGGCAGTGTGACACAAAAGGTGGGGGTCGTGCTAGGTAGATGCTACCTGGCACGACCACACTGACATTGAGGTTAGTTTGATAGTGAACATAAATGTACTGAAATTGTACTATTTTGTACCGAGTATAAAATAATTGTACCTCTTCTCAGTAAAAAAAAAATGTCCCTCAATGGTTCGCGGAGTACAGCCGACGCAAAAGAATGAGGGACAAATTCATGAAAAAAAATGTACTTTTAGGTACTTGTAATCAAAAAGTAATTACTCATACAGTTTCGGCAGTGTGACACAAAAGGTTGGTTAAGGTTGGGTCGTGCCAGGTAGACAGATGGTTCTTGGTCTAGGTACGACTACGCTGATATCGAGGTGAGTTTGATGGGCAAAATAAATGTATTCTATTTGTACTATTTTGAACTTCGCATAAAATAATAGTACTTCTTCGCAGTTAAAAAAAAAGAACTTCAAGGTTCGCGGAATACAGCCGACGCAAAAGAAATTGATACACATTCATGAAAAAAAAGTACTTTTATGTACAGTCCGCTGCAGAAATAAGTAGCCCCCCAGTCATACATCTTAGTATGACAGGGGCGCTACTTATCTCTGCAGCTGACTGAAATTTTCATAAAAAAAAACAAATATTCATACAGGTTCGGTATTGTGATACAGGTTGTAGCCCCTTGTTCCTGGTACGGGCACGGTACAATACAAAATAAATGTGCTCAAATTGTGCCTACAGTCTACAGCACATTAAATGTGATAGGGTTATAGAAAAACCCGCTGCCGTTACAGAAGAGGAAAGTAGGGGACATTTGAAGCCAATTGTTAGCCTTAAGGTCAGGCCTAAAAATATGGTAACGAATTTTATTCTAATGCCTCGGTCGGACAATTCTGAATTTTATACTTTCAATATTTATTAGACGCGACTGTAAATGGAAAACAAAACAAGTAGATACAAATATATCTATTAGCCTTGCATATCCACTGCTTGACAAATGTCTATATCCCCCACTGGAAACACAAATAGTTTTTTTTTTCATAATTTTATGATGAACAACGCATGATGAGAATCATTAGCTATTGTAAAACATTTTGCAATGCAACTAAACCTACTTTTTTTCAGATTTTACTTGCAATAAAACCCAAAGCTGTTTTCATAAATCAAATCATAAGTCTTATGAAGTTATCAATGATATATAGAATGAGTATAAGATAAAAATGACCTTCGCGTATACCTTTGTATAGGAGATATGACTACGTTTATTCCAATTGTTAAGGCTGGCACCAACAACAATAAATATTTCTTCCTTTTTTGAAGTAGAATCAACTTTGTAAAAATACTTGTTTATTACCTATGTATTTTAAAATTTGAGTACATATTAAGTTGGATTACGCTGTTAAGGGGAACGCGCCATATCAGCGCACTTCAATCCGTCTAGAACTGGTATATTCAGATCAGATCATACCACAAGCTACACCAGCGCTACTGCGAAGGAATTTCGAACGATGTATTTTGATTTTCGAACTCTTCCCTAACCGATTTGGTGGTCTGTTTCAGCTAAAAGTTACAATTTTACAAGGGTGACACACACACAAAGCGGTCAAACTTATTTCGTCAGAGTTTAAAAATAAAACGTACGGAACATTGGATGAGAATAGGTGTAGAAGTTTCTATGGGGAATCAGATGCGGATGCGGCTGAGGGTGAGAATGACGGTGAAGATTTGCTTTGCTCTCTTGGTTTTTTAGAATAAAAACTATCCTATGTACATTCTCGGATCTCAAACTTTCTTTATACGAAATTTCATCACAATCGATCAACGGTTTATACATAAAAAGGTAACAGATAAACAGAGTTACTTTAGCATTTATAATATAACTAATATAAGTATAGGATTCCTTTTGCTAATGCACATTCAGCGGAGCAATACGACTTCAAATGGAGACATTCTTATCTCTTTGGTAATGGCAGCGGTTTTTGCTATACCACTGTCACATTTGATATGCTATAGAAGTGTAGACTGTACAATTTGCTAGAAGTTGAGCATTTATTTTGTATTATTCTGGTCATTCGATTAAGCTCGATTAAGCGTGGTTGTGTCAGGAACCATCTACCTAGCTCGGTGACTACAACCATTTGTGTCACAATGCCGAAACCGTATAAATATTTGTTTTCTAATGAAGAGTGCATAAGAATACTTTGCGTCGGCTGTATTCCGCGAACCTTGAAGTTCTTTTTTTTTAACTGCGAAGAAGTACTATTATTTTATGCGAAGTTCAAAATAGTACAAATAGAATACATTTATTTTGCCCATCAAACTCACCTCGATATCAGCGTAGTCGTACCTAGACCAAGAACCATCTGTCTACCTGGCACGACCCAACCTTAACCAACCTTTTGTGTCACACTGCCGAAACTGTATGAGTAATTACTTTTTGATTACAAGTACCTAAAAGTACATTTTTTTTCATGAATTTGTCCCTCATTCTTTTGCGTCGGCTGTACTCCGCGAACCATTGAGGGACATTTTTTTTTTACTGAGAAGAGGTACAATTATTTTATACTCAGTACAAAATAGTACAATTTCAGTACATTTATTTTCACTATCAAACTAACCTCAATGTCAGTGTGGTCGTGCCAGGTAGCATCTACCTAGCACGACCCCCACCTTTTGTGTCACACTGCCGAAACCGTATGAGTTATTACTTTTTAATGAAGAGTACATAAAAGTACATTTTTTTTCATGAATTTGTACCTCATTCTTTTGCGTCGGCTGTACTCCGCGAACCATTGAGGGACTTTTTTTTTTAACTGAGAAGAGGTACAATTATTTTATGTACGGTACAAAATAGTACAATTTCAGTACATTTATTTTCACTATCAAACTAACCTCAATGTCAGTGTGGTCGTGCCAGGTAGCATCTACCTAGCACGACCCCCACCTTTTGTGTCACACTGCCGAAACCGTATGAGTTATTACTTTTTAATGAAGAGTACATAAAAGTACATTTTTTTTCGTGAATTTGTACCGCTTTCTTTTCCGTCAGCTGTACTCCGCGAACAAAAAAGTTATTTTTTTTTAAATTGGGAAGGGGTACAATTATTTTATACTCGGTACAAAATAGTACAATTTCAGTACATTTATTTCGACTATCAAACTAACTTCGATCTCAGTGTGGTCGTGCCAGGTAGCATCTACCTAGCACGACCACAACCTCTATCTCACAACTCCGAAACCGTACGAGTACAATTTTTTTAATGAATAGTACAAAAAAGTACTTTTTTTTTCGTGAATATGTACCGCAAAAGAAATAACAAAATCGTCCGTGGTCGTGCTGGGTAGTATCACACCATTGTTTAGGCACCAGCGCTGCGTGTCAAACAGTGCATGGCGTGTCAGTGTTATTCGATACGTATTGGTCGGACCACTACCCTCTTCTTGTCGAATGTAATCTTACCATAATAAAACCTAAGATTGTAAATCATACTCCTGTTGATAACAAAGTTGCGTGGGGGGAGCGTGATGAGGCACAAATTACTCATTTCAACAAAATATGTAACTGTAAGCTACGGGAAATTGATTTTCCTCCAGACTTAATTGATTGTGCAAATAAAATGTGCATGGACAGTAGTCATAAAATGATTTTGAAAAACATGTACAAAATCATCATAGACACATTAACTGAGGCATCAGTGAGTAGTTACAATTCTAAGGTCGGAAGACGGGGTAGGTATGTCACGGGCTGGAACGAGCATGTCCGGGGGGCTCACGGGAGGGCTAGGCTTTGCTTTCAGACCTGGGTGTCGCACGGCAAGCCTGTCACGGGCCGTATTTATGAGGAGATGTGTGATTCCAGACGACTTTTCAAATCAAGATTAAAATGGTGTCAAAATAATGAACAGCAGATTAAAATGGATATTATAGCTCAACACCATTTTGATAAAAATTTTGGAAAGTTCTGGAAATCCACCAATAAACTCAACCATAAGACCGGGCTTCCCGTGAGCGTCGCGGGCGTGAACGATCCTTCTGACATAGCTGCTTTGTTTAAGAGTCATTTCAAGGTCGAATCGCCACTGGGTCCTGCGTCACAGGTGTTTAATGTTGAGGACTTCCCCCCTGAGCCGAGCGTCACCTTCAGCGCCAAACAAGTATCATCAGTAATCAATAATATGGTGAGGGGTAAATCACCGGGACATGATGGGCTCAGCATTGAACACCTGAAACATGCTGGAAAACACCTGCCTAGAGTACTCGCCATGTTTTTTACACTTTTTTTGAACCATTGTTATCTGCCCGATGAACTAATGCAGACTGTTGTAGTTCCTATCGTTAAAAACAAAACTGGCGATGCCTCAGATCTGTCTAATTATAGACCGATATCCCTGGCAACCACCATTGCCAAGGTACTGGACGGTCTGCTCGATGCCCAGTTAGATCAGCATATCAAATTAAATGACGCCCAATTTGGCTTCCGGCGGGGGCTGTCCACAGAGAGTGCTATCCTGGCCCTCAAGAATACCGTCCAGTATTATACCAGTAGGAAGACACCGGTTTATGGTGTATTCCTGGATTTATCGAAGGCATTCGACCTTGTACCATATGACATCTTATGGGCCAAGTTACGCAACGAGACCAGTGTACCGCGTGAAGTGATAGGCTTGTTTAAATATTGGTATTGTCATCAAAATAATTTTATAAGATGGGGTAATGCCATTTCGAGCGGCTATAAACTGATGTGTGGGGTGAGACAGGGTGGGCTGTCTTCCCCCAAACTGTTTAACTTATACGTCAACCAGCTCATCGAGGAGCTCAGCAGTACCTATGCCGGCTGTCACATTGACGGAGTCGCCGTCAACAATTTTAGTTACGCTGACGACATGGTGCTGCTGGGCCCTTCAATAGACGCAATGAGGAGGTTGATAAAAATATGCGAGTCATATGCTGTGGCCCATGGACTCAGGTACAATGTCAAGAAGAGCGAAGTGATGATTTTTAAAGCCGGCAGGAAAACTTACCCGACTATACCGTTAGTGACACTTTACGACGTCCCTTTAAACTTTGTCACTAAGTTCAAGTACCTGGGTCACTGGGTAACAGACGACCTGAATGATGACGTGGACATTGAGCGGGAGCGTAGGTCGTTGGCTGTCCGATGCAACATGTTGGCCCGCAGGTTTGCAAGATGTACTGTACAAGTAAAGACTACACTTTTCAAAGCGTACTGTCAGTCGTTTTACACATGCAGCCTGTGGACCAACTTTACGCAGAAGGCATACAACGGCTTGCGTGTTCAATATAATAACGCGTTCCGGGTGTTGATGGGGTTGCCGCGGTTTTGTAGTGCCTCGGGTATGTTTGCGGAGGCACAAACTGACAGCTTTGCGGCAATAATGCGCAAGAGGTGCGCCTCACTGATGCGTCGCCTGCGCGGCAGCCCCAACAGCATTCTGAGCGTGTTTACCGAGCGCGAAAATGGCCCAATGCTCACCCGCTGGCAGAGACTGCATGCAGTCATTGCTTAAGTATTAAGTAGCTGTATCTCTTTTTATATCGTACTAACACTAGGAATAAGATTTCATTGTTTACTAACCATGTATGGACTTAAGTCTGAAATAAATGAATTTTATTTTTTTTTTTTTTTTTATTTATTAAAGTTTGTATGGAGAATGGTTCTTACAGTTAGAGGTATAATGTTACATAAAAATCCTATTTACTAAAAACCAAGAAAATATATCCACATATTCTTAAAAAGTCATTCTCCTGACTTATCACGTTTCTTCAATAAAACAAACGTGAAGTCACAATTTTTCGAAACTCATCCCCAGGGGGACAAAAGGGGTTGCTTCATAGGGGGTAGTTACTGCTTCGCGCACGGCCAGTTTTACGTGGTTTTGGTAATGTAGAAAGCGGTACTACTATTAGCCTGTGGTAAAATAGGTATATGCACCTTTAACCACTCACATGGGTATTCGAATTTCACGCGGACGAAGTCGCGGGCAACAGCTAGTTACCTATAATGCACATTTAGTGAACGTATCAGGCGTCTACCTATTGCCATTATTGAAAACCACAAAAACACGTTTCTTGTATAGTAAGGATTATCTAAGGAGTCCGAATGTTCGTAAAGAGATTGAACAAACATTCGGACATCTTAGATAGATAATTCTTAGGTACTCTTTTAGTTTTAAATTTATTTTAATTATTTGTTGATATAGCACCAATAGAAATACACATTTTTAGAAAATGGCATTGTAGGTAATGTAAACATTTCATGATATTTTAAATATCTTTTTTGGAATAGTTAGGTTTGTTTTATATAATTTCCAAGAAAAAAATGGATGCTGAGGAAATGCTTTTAATGTAATGAATGATTATTGTATCGATGGTCGGGAATTCAAGATTAAACCTTAAATAACCTATTTCTCACAATATATCCATTTTAAAAGCTTAAAACTCTTATCTCATTCGTATTTATGAAATCACAAACTTGGGACGGACATTAAACTGTGAAACTATAACGTCGTAAAGCTCTCGAAAGTTGGCTCAACTCTTTGAAATGAAACAGTTTCGAACAAAGCGGGAATAAAGAATCCTAGTTGGGTCCCGTAGGGCTTACCCACGCCAAGTTAAGGGTTTAAAACTTGGACGCTTCTGAAATACAAGTGTTGCACAACTTGATAAAATACATGGCAGGCATACGCCTTATGCTACCTAGTAGATATTTTGACATGAAAATAAATTCCGAATCAGAAAATGTGAAAAAAAAAACTGGACAAGTGCGAGTCGGAATCGCCCACCGAGGGTTCCGTACATTTGTAGTTACATATATTAAAGTACTCTATGTTTATTCCCTTAAGATTTTTTATGGTTTAAATACAAATGCATAGTTTTCAGATTTTTCCCTATACTTGTAGTATAAGACGGCATTACTCGCCAAATTCCATAGTTATAGGTCAACAGAAAGTACCCTTTGAATTTTGGTTTCCTTGAGAGTGTCGAAAGTTACGTTTTTAGCCGCATAAATGGACGTATCTTTTTTCACGTTAACTTAGAAGTTTGATTTTTTTCACAGCATCAAGGGACCGTATATGGTTTTAATTTCTGCTCGATACGCGTTCCCTAGATAAAGGGCCTTGACAGAAGGACAGACAGACGTACAGACGGATAACAAAGTGATCCTATAAGGTATCCATTTTTTCCTTTTGAGGTACGGAATCCTAAAAACAACTCGGATGCCATGTTGACCTTAACGTCATGTTGCCAGAATAGGGTATTTGGCAACAATTAAAATAAATAAATTAACTCTAACCAGCAAATGACGCTCCCAAAACTGCCCGGATAAAATCAATCAAACTTATTTTTGTGCCACCAATGATTTTACAATGACGAAAACTAAAAATAAGGCACCATGTTGAGCATGACGTCACAGGTTCGTATTTCATACTAAACTGCATACCTACCTACTACCGGAGCGTTTTGACACTTCATAATAACTTACTATTAATAACTAAATATTTTTACTAAAAAAAAACCCGACCGCGGTGCACTTTAAAAGTGCATAATATCCGCCATTTTGTTTATTTTAACGAACTTCATACCCAGTGACACTCGCGCCATCAAGACGAATCCAATGATGTATCATTTATCAAAATCGGTTGTGCCGTTGAGTAGTTACGAGCGGACACAGGAACGGACATACATACATACAGGTCAAACACATTACCCTCCTTTGGGCTTCGCCGCAGTCGGGTAAAAACCCGACCGCGGTGCACATTAAAAGTGCATAAAATCCGCTATTTTGTTTATTTTAACGAACTTCATACCCAGTGACACTCGCACCATCAAGACGAATCTAATGATGTATCATTTATCAAAATCGGTTGTGCCGTTGAGTAGTTACGAGAGGACATAGGAACGGACATACATACATACATACAGGTTGAACACATAACCCTCCTTTGGGCTTCGCCGCAGTCGGGTAAAAAGAAGCGGATTTAAACTGTCATCAAGTAGCCTATTAGGAGAGTAATCATTAATCAAGTAATTTTGCATCGTTATTATAATATTTAACAGAAACCCCCATGATTCCCATGTTATACACGAATAACCCGGAATATGATAACGAGTTCACTTGTTGACTTATTAATGTAATAAATATGGTAAACTAGGCCTTGACCTCTGCTTTGTGTGAAACTCTAGTTATGATTATGACAAAAAACAAAAAGGGTCTATGAACACGGCATCTATTGAACGCGCAGTCGACGCGCGTTTCGTAGCGCTGTCGCTTTTACACCCTTATAAGTTTTTGTCGACAAATATTTTTTGAGACAAGAGTTGTTCCGAAATTCATTCATTTTCTCAGCTCTAGGCTGGTATTAACTACATTTACGGGTTAACGACCAAGTATATGTAATAAGTGTCGTAATATTTAATTAGTTACATAAATTGTGGTGCATTACTATTTGGTTCCAGTGGTGCATTACTATCTGAGTCCATTCTATCCTCCACCGTCGTTCTTGCTAGTTTAACCAATAAGTACTTGATTGTGGGAATTAAAATAAAAAAAATGTAACGGGTAAGTCACTTTTAATTCAAATCAACTCTTCAACGTAACTTCGAGCTGGGTCAACGGGCCACGACAGACACATTTCTAACTGCCCAACAATACTACTCGTACGGCTGCTTATCTACCGCCACCGCTATGGGGAGTCGCCGAAAACGCAATGAAAGCGCCAAAGTAGCAATAATACATTTACTATAACTACTAATACTCGGCGTCTTCATTGCTGAAGGTTGTGTCTAGCTTGAAATTTGACATTTACTATAACTATGTCAAATTTAAAAAGTTTTACAAGTGTAACACGATTATAACTGATAAGATAACCTACTATTTTCCGATGTTTTGGCACAGTTGCATATACCATGGTGGTGGTATATTATTGTATTGTCATCAAAGATACGGAATTTTGAGCTCAGTCAAACGTCAAGAAGCGGTTCTAATTTAGCATCCAAGATTTGACCCGCACAAACAATAGATATATCACACGGCAAGTAAAACAAAATTATGTCATGACTGAAGAAGCTGAATATCGCTACGTCTGCCTATTATGAAACAAAAGGTCCACAACAGCGAATTGATGAATTGATTTCTTTCAGCAGAGCACTTCAATCACTTTACGCACGTCGTGCCTCTGTCACGCCGCGTGACGTTGCGCGTCAGCACGCGTTTCGCGCTCCACCGAGCACGCCGAGCGATGCGCCGATGGAGCATTTTAACCAATGCCAGTAACAACAAGACACAGCAGCTTATATGCTTCATTATAGAATTGTTTGGAAAGTAAATTTTTGGTCAGCCGTTATTAAAATTGATCCGCAAAAAAAAATAAGCAGTTAAATCATTTGGGCAGCATACAAAGATTTGGCTGGCAATAAATAAAATCGGGCGGCAACTCTTGTTCAGGAAACAGTTTAAAAACGGTTAACATTTTAACCAATATTAATCTGCTTTTTTAATCATTTGGCTGCCTAATAAACAGTCGAGCTGCAAAATAATTACTTGGGTAGCAAGATTTTACAATTGGTCAGCAGAGAGTTTAATTGAGATATACAGGGTGTCACTGTGATATATACTGGGTGTCACTGTGTTATATACAGGGTGTCACTGTGATAGATACAGGATGTCACTGTGATATATACAGGGTGTCACTGTGTTATATACAGGGTGTCACTGTAATGTATACAGGGTGTCACTGTGATAGATACAGGTTGTCACTGTGATATATACAGGTTGTCACTGTGTTATATACAGGGTGTCACTGTAATGTATACAGGATGTTACTGTGATATATACAGAATGTCATTGTGATATATACAGGGTGCCATTGTGTTATATACAGGGTGTCGCTGTGATAGATACAGGATGTCACTGTCAGCAGAGAAAACATGTCTGTAAGCAGTTTAATTGAGATATACAGGGTGTCACTGTGATATATACAGGGTGTCACTGTGTTATATACAGGGTGTCATTGTGATAGATACAGGATGTCACTGTGATATATACAGGGTGTCACTGTGTTATATACAGGGTGTCACTGTAATGTATACAGGGTGTCACTCTAAAAACGAAACAGCTCCCAAAAGTAGGTAGGTTAGGGTATTTTTTTTTTGATGACCCTAAAACGAAACGGCTCCTAAAAATAGGTAGGTTAGGGTTATTTTTTTTTGATGACCCTAAAAACGAAACGGCACCCAAAAATAGGTAGGTTAGGGTTATTTTTTTTTGATGACCTTAAAAACGAAACGGCTCCCAAAAATAGGTAGGTTAGGGTTATTTTTTTTATGACCCTAAAAACGAAACGGCTCTCAAAAATAGGTAGGTTAGGGTTATTTTTTTTGCTGACCCTAAAAACGAAACGATACACGTTGTAAATAAATAATATAACTTGTAAACATTATGAGATGTATTAAAAATCGAAATACCAATTTTATATGAGCCCATCACAGTGACACCCTGTATACATTACAGTGACACCCTGTATATAACACAGTGACACTATGTATATATCACAGTGACACCCTGTATATATCACAGTGACATCTTGTATCTATCACAGTGACACCCTGTATATATCACAGTATCACTCTGTATCTATCACAGTGACACCCTGTATATATCACAGTTACATCCTGTATCTATCACAGTTACACCCTGTATATAACACAGTTACACCCTGTATATATCACAGTGACACCCTGTATATATCACAGTGACACCTGCTACTTGACAGCTGACAATTACCGAATGACAAAATGCGCACACGATTGGCGGCAGAATAGTTGCGCCCAGTTAGGTTTTATTGCCCCCTTTTTTTTGATGAACAAAATGAAATATTTTGCTTACCTACTGATTGCTTACCAAAATTTGATTAACCGTAGATCGCTTAATGCAGCTCAAATATTTAATTTGCTGACCAAAATAATTTAGAGCAGATCAGTATATCATTAATTGCAGCCTGATTTATAAATGTTTGCTTACCATAAGTTGCTTACCAACTAGCTATTTTGGCTGACCAAATACATATTTCTGCTGACCAAAATATGAATATTTTGCTGATCGATTAAATGATACCCGAATTGTTTGTGTAGTCCTTATGATATAACTAATAAAAATAGTAGCTAAATACAAATACAAATATTTATTGATAACACCAAAGTCACAGGTCAAAGAAAAAAAGGACAAGGGTCAGCTCAGGATCAGGAATAAAAGTGTGCCTATTGAAAAAAAGTAGACCACAAAAGCGAACCAATGAATTGATTTCTTTCAGTAGTACTTCAATTACTCTACGCACGTATGTATCTCTGTCACGTCGCGTGACCGTGACCACCGAACGTGCTGGGCGAACCCGCCTAAGGAGTACTAACCAATGCCCGTAAAGCAAAAAAAAAACAGAAGCTTTGTTATAAAATCGTTTGTGTACTCTTACTCCGCTCAGTTTCATTTTTATTAACGGTACATTCGAAAGCCTTGTGACGTGTCC
Source organism: Eudemis profundana (assembly GCA_947034925.1). NCBI lineage: Eukaryota > Metazoa > Arthropoda > Insecta > Lepidoptera > Tortricidae > Eudemis > Eudemis profundana. Next base: position 16,555,719 of record OX344805.1, on the reverse strand, counting down.
CAGCCCAGTGAGAAACCCTGTGAGGAGCCCCGGCCTGTGTCCAGTGAGATGCCCCGGCCAGAGTCCGGCAGGGCGTCCCAGAGTTAGTGCTTAGTGTTGAAGAAAAAACTATAGCATTAAAATTAATTTAATGCTATGGTTTTTTTCTAGGCCAGGCGTCCGTGGTAAGTACAACGTTTACGTCTCCCACAGGCCATGAAGTGGGATTTTCCGCACGCGTAGCGGGCGGCTATTGCCACTTTATGGCCAGGTGTGACGTAAATATTTTTTATGCCACACCTGGTCATAAAGTGGCTTTTACCGCACGCTGCGCATACGGAAAAACCCGCTTTCTGGCTAAGTATAGACATTACATTATGTACACAACACGGGAGGTGATAAAGATAGCCCTCGATCGCATGTACGTCCCTCGCTTGCAGCTCGGGCCGCAAACATCTGCGATCTCGGCCTTTCTGTGGTGTTGTATATGGCAATATACACTGGAGTTGGGTTGACAGAGCGGGTGTGCTGAGCGAAGCTTTAAATCTAGTTATTTCCTGTTAAATCCCATATTAGACACCTAAACCATAATAGTGAACGTCACATTATCCAACTCATGTCTCTCGAATCACCATGTATAGTGAAAACATTGTTATTAGTAAAAGTCCCTTTCGGGAAGCGTGGACACGACTTGTCGATCCACGTTAGCCGCTTCACCGCGCGATACGCTGTACGCGCCGAGAGGAATCCTTTACGACATAATTCTATTACCTTTTCTCGCTTCCGCATGGAGGAAAAGTATTTCTGAATAAAAGCACAAAACTAAAAGGAGATGCAAATAGTTGAAGTTTCAAGAAAAAGTTAAGATTAAATATTTCACGCTAACGGACAATGAATAACTAAAGTAAACGCCATAATTAGGCGAGTTAGTTTGACAGAAATGTTGCCTGGCTCACAGAAAATTAAAATAGTTATAGGTAAATATCGATAAAATGTTATTGACAATAATCTGCACGCATCAGGATAAGAAAAAGAAATAACTGGCCAAGAGCATGTCGGACCATGCTCAGTGTAGGGTTCCATAGCCGTAACTATAAGGTAAAATATACGATGTAAAAAAGTACAACAACAAAAGAGTGTATCTTCATAGCAATTACGTCCTTTTGTTGAGAAGCGCAGTTTATCGGCAATAACTCAAAAACGGTACATTCGATCTTGTTGAAAATAATTTTCGTTGGAAGTATTAATTAAGCGTTACCTTCGTGATTTTTTTCATATTTTTCGGACGCACGGTTTAGAAAATAGAGGGGGGGGGACACAATTTACACAACTTTCGGAGCGATTATTTCCAAATACATTCACTTAATCAAAAACATTACTTAGGAACCAAACTAAGTAGCGGCTCATAAAAGACACGTATATTCCAAATTTCATCAATATCCATCATGTAGCTTTTGAGTAAAATGCCTGTGACATACGGACAGACAGACAGACAGACAGACAGACGGACGGACATGACGAAACTATAAGGGTTCCGTTTTTGCCATTTTGGCTACGGAACCCTAAAAATAACTTTATGAAACGTGTAATCCTTAAATCTGTTCAAGAATTTATTGTGTCACCTTACTTTTTTTATTAGGTTATAAATTAAGTTACAGTCATAGGTCATTTTGGGCATTTCTTTATTTTTATTATATCGACAAAACATCTCTGGCCTAACTCTGGCAACATTTGTGCTTGTGTGTTCACATCACATCCTTCGCTACGCATCCTCGTTCATCCCTGGTGTAAATGCAGCCTTATGTTTGAAATGTGTTTTATTTTATAGCTTGATACATTTTGTGTGCGCCAAACGACGAACTCTAAAAAAACTTTTAATTTCAAATTGTGCTAATAGATGACGCTGACTTTAAATGGCCGATTGCACGTTAATACTGGTTTTTTAAGAGTTCGAATGTTACAATTTTTATGTCCCGGTAAGGTATATTAACGTACATAACGCAGGTAAAACCCAAATGCTAGTTGAATATAAATGCCGACGATCGAACAGCGTCGCGTCTCCGTATTAGGGTGCATTTCCACTAACGCGGAGCTGACCTTTCGACCACTATGATTCGTCAACTCACGGTCTGTTCTTCTCCACTCCACCCAGCTCCGCATAAGTAGAAACGCACCCTTACTCCGATACATAATACATCGCCGTTGAAGGAAACCCTTTATGACATAATTCAGTTTCCTTTTTTCCCGCGTCGTATAGTGGCTCGAGTGGCGAAACAACGCTTCAGCAAAATACGACTGTATTTTTTATATTCAGTTTAGAAACAAAGCTATTCTTGTTGTAGTGCTATTGAACCAATAAGCTACGTTTTCGGTTGTTGTGGTGTAATGTCCTCACGTTCGGTAGAATGACAGAATCGTATGACAGTTTAAATATTAAGTATATATTAAGTTTAATTAGCCACTAGCATTTACCCGCGGCTTAGCCCGCGTTGTTCCCGTTACTGTCCCAAAGGGATTTACGGATATAAAGCATCCTTTGTTTCAATCCAGGACTTGGTCTACTTGCATGCTAAATTTCAGCTCAATCCATTCAGTTGGTACCCCGTTATTTAGTTCATTAGTCCCGTCACAGACTTTCACATTTATAATATTAGTGTGATTGTGATTTGATGGCATCGTCGTTGAGATTGGCCAGGTTTTCGGCAGGGTCACCGGCGTAGCGCATTAGAGAACCTTTGATAATGTGCTACCTATATTAATTGCCGTCGTAAAGGGCTATGGTAGCAAAGTGGTTCGGACATGCGCCTCAAGAGGTGGGTTCGAATCCTGGCTCGCACCAATGAGTTTTTCGGAACTTAACCTACCAAAATATGATTTGGTATTCATCCTTAGCTTTTCGGTGAAGGAAAAAACCGTGAGGAAACCTGCATACACCGGCGAAGTAATTCAAAAGTGTATGTGAAATAATCCGCACTGGGCGAGCGTGGGGACTACAGCCTATTCACTCTCGTCAATGACTGTTGAAAAATCCGGAAAGAAGCCGTATTTTTCCTAAATAGTTCGTTTTTTCCCCATTGGCCATGACCTACCACCATTATACCATCTTCATAAACCACCTGGAAGTGGCCTCACATCCATATAACCAAGTTAGTGATGAATTTTGAACTACAGGGGTCGAAAGACGCACAAAATATTAGTGTGAAATTACCCCCTTTGGGTGTCTTACCGATTCGCTTTAAGAGCTTGGCTGACAAGTTGCCCTATGTCTATATATGAAGCATTAGTAAATCATCATTATTTTATTCTTCCGAAAAAATCAGAAAGAAACGGAAAAAAACTAATATTTCAAATAAACCCGTAATAAAAACTTTTGATTGGGTCACCTGATTCGACACGATATGTTCTTTAAGACAATCCTAGCAACGCTCTTAAATTATGATGATGATGATGGGTCACACTCGCAGTAGGACGTCTATAGTATTATTAACTTCATTGTAAACTCCATTTATAGTCCACATAGGAAAATAAGTTAACATTTTGTCAATTTACTCGAAATGTAAATCAGCTACCGTCTATTGGTTTATGAGGGCAGTATATTGTTTAACACTTAACTACTTACCTATATGGTTTACACTTCGACAACGCCGTCGCAAGAATAAGAGGCAGTCCAAGCGCGTCGATAATTGTATTGAGCGCAGCTACTGTGGCTAGAGTACGACTACGGTAACTCTGCAGTGGGTTATCTGGCAACACTTCCATTTAAAAGTCAAATTTCTATGAAAATGTGCATAGATGTATTGAAAATGTGACTTTTAAATGCAGGTGTTGCCATATAGCCCACTGCAGAGTTCTCGTAGTCGCACTCTACTACTGAATCTGATTATTCTGCACCAATCACGTCTTGAGAGTTGGGCCCCGCTGATTTTGTCACCGGGGACTATCTCTGAGTCTAGCTTGCATATTATTATGGACAGTCAAGTTCATTCCACACGTTTTAATAACGAAATAATTATTGTAATAAAAGCTACGAAAGGTAAAGGTAAAGGTATTTTAACCTTCCTTTTTAGTTTTAAATAGGATTGTGTTCTTTGCGGTTAATTTAATTATTTGAAGTAATATTAAACGCAAACATTTAATTAAAATAAAAACACAATAAGGTCAGTAGACTGAACTCGTTTATAATTTTAATTTATTTAAAAGCGAATGAATCAGACTGGACGAGGGTTGAAATTAACATAAAATTGCTAACTCGGGTTGTTTTAAAATTATCACTGTTAGCTATAAACGTCTATAAAAAGGTACGACATTTATCTACGCAGATCTTGCTGCAAACCGGGATCTGGTAAGCAACACAAATTCATCGAACATTATTTTCTGTAATTTTACACAAAAGTTTTTATAAAAAGCGAAATTGAAAATTGTATCGAGCAGGAGCAATAGCTTTTAAATTAAATGTAATTTCATAATTTATTTCATTTTTTATGGGGAAAATTAACTTTATTAAATTACAAATATTATTTTCATAATAATAAAAATGTACAAACATGCAACACTGAAGAAAAAATACAAGGGCGCTGCTCTCTCGGGGGGCGGAGCGCTTCATTAGTGCCTCGCTGCTGAAAACTCGTTCCAGGTACGCGGTTGCTACGTGACCTGTGTGCTGATTACTGCTGCAATGCCTCAATCAGCTGATGCTCCGTTACGCGACATAGCTCATTTGGAACATAAATAAAACCAAGTGCGAGTCGGAGGGTTCCGTACAAACTCGTACGTGAACAGTTTAAGATAAACTGTACCTATGATGGGATAAACTTAACTTTGCTGCTGAAAAACTGTTGTCCCCATACAATAGGTTGCGGTTAGTTTACTTAGCAGCAAATAATGTTGTGTTAGGATTTTTGCGCATTTCTAAAAACGACTCAAGTTAGGAAAACCGTTATATTTTTCCTGTAATATTTAGGATAATATTAATAATTGGTAATTATTACAGATTTTTCTGTCCGTAACTTCGAAGATAATAGGGGGAAATGGTATTTTTTTGAACGTTTTTCGCCCTAATTCAAAAAGTAAAAATAGATTTGAATTTAAGCCGTTTTCAATTGATACCCCATTTGATATAATAGCCCAACTTATAATAATTGACCTCCCATTTCGACCGCCTTTACAAAAAAAGTAAAAAAAAACCGTCCAAGTGCGAGTCGGACTCACGCACGAAGGGTTCCGTACCATTATCTATAATAAAATTGCTATTAATTCTCGAAAGGAGGCTTTTGCTCGTAAATCTTCGAAAGGCGCTAGATGTAAATACAATAAATTGAAAACATATTATTAAACAACGGCAACAGAAATACATCATCTGTGAAAATTTCGACTGTCTAGTTATCTCGGTTCATGAGACGGGTCGGGTACGAGATACGAGGTTTTCAAGGTAAACGAGCAAAATATCGAGTTTTTTGTATGGGAGCCCCCCTTAATTATTATTATTATTTTGTTTTTAGTATTTGTTGTTATAGCGGCAACAGAAATACACAATCTGTGAAAATTTCAACTGTCTAGCTATTACGGTTCTTGAGATACAGCCTGGTGACAGACGGACGGACAGCGAAGTCTTAGTAATAGGGTCCCGTTTTTACCCTTTGCGTACGGAACCCTAAAAAGGGACAAGATTTTTTTTTACGTCTAGTAGGCTCGGGTTAGTGACTTTTAAAACTACTCCAAATTTCAAATCGATAGCAGCAGTAGTACCTCAGATATTTGGCTGTGACAGACGGACAGACAGAGTCGCACCTTACTACAGTGGAACCTCGATACGTCGAACCTCGATAAGACGAAATCCTCTATACCACGACATAAAAGCCCATTCCCTTCCCTTCAAGCCCTAAAACCTTTATAACTCGAAATATTCCTCCATAAGTCGAAGTTACGAGTGACTCCCTACAAGACGTTTTAGTACATAATGCACCTCTATAATACCTCTAAATAGACGAACTCTACCTCTATACCTCGAAGAAACCGTTCTTTTGTTATTTTATCACCTCTGTATCTCGAAGAAAAATTATGGCATGTAGGTCATACGTATCTAGTCAATGGGAAGGCCTTAAGCTCTATAAGTCAAACAGGGGCCTATGAAAACCTCTGTAAGTCGAAGACCACTATAAGTCGAAACCTCGTTAGCACGAATTTTTTACGCGTTTCCCTTAAGTTTCGACTTATCGAGGTTCCACTGTAAAATAAAATGGTAAAAAGGAACCCTTCCTTTTTTACCATTTTAACTTAGTACGGAACCCTAAAAGAACAGCTTAGGTGACACACGTACAAAGACAACCTAGATGACAGAAGAGATGAAAGACGTTATCTACTTTACTCTTAGAGTAGCACGGATTGGACGCTATAGTGCATTTTTCCGACACAGAATAGGCAGCAATATTTTTCGTGGTGTATATGAAAAATCGTCTACCACTACGAATCAACGCGTAACATACGTTTTGTATTTGAAACAGTGTAATAACGTGTTTACATGATAAGGTTTAAGTTAGGTGATAACTCCATGACAAGGAGTGCGTGCTATAATTACCAGTCAGACACGCCCAAAGTCCGTTACTGAGGCAAGAGCGCTTCGTGTTCCGTTTGACTACACTCTAAAAAATCTGAGTCAACTAAGAGAGATTTCATCTTTGTTGGCGTTAACTTAAATAATACAAACAAGATATTAAACATATCAACGAAAGCTGATTAATTAAAACAGCAAGTTCATTAGTGATTAAAATAACAATCTAGAATCTTGATAATTTTAACAAATATATTCCCGGTAGCGTACACCTGAAACGCCCCCCTGATTTAATGGTGTACAAACCCCGAAACTATACACAACTACTCGGAACCTAAACTTACCTGTCTGTAATTTGCTTCGGATGGCCAATTAGAGATCGTCTAGTAGTAGAACCCGCCACGATGCGGAAGTATGTTGTAACCCGGGTCCTTTTCGACTATGCGGGAAACTATAGAGCCCTGAAGTTATTTGTCCCGTAGTCTCTTGCAAGTTAACTCATGAAGACCTACCTGAAGCCTACATCCTACGATTACTAAAGAAGAAATTATTTGTATGTTTTAAATAAAGATTTATTCAATAATCAATTAGTTTTGAAAGGTATGGTCCCAACCGATGCTCTGATACTGAACGGACTGAGTTTACGGACCCTACGCTAACCCCTTTTCACCTAGGTATTTCGTCGGTACTATTTATTGGCTGCATCAGATTCTGAATATCTTTACGGTGTACGCTATCTTGACGGACACTCTCAAAGGAGACTTAGTGGTCAAAGATAAAGATATAGATATTGCAATCCATGCTAAATGAACTTAGTAAGCCCAAACCCAAACACTAGATTAAATGATAAGTCCAATAAACAACCCCAGCACGAAGTTGATTAACTAAATAGTTGTTATTGTTACTTGAAACACCGCAACTTCAAGTCATTACGTATTCTGTAGCATTCCGCGCTGAACTCTGACGAAGTTAGACATTTGGCATAACATCTCTGCTCTGGTGGCATCTCTCACTGGCATTATGGAATCCTAGAGATAAATTAAGCAAAACGTAAAAAAAAACAAATAGGTCTTAACCAGGCACAGGTTGATTAGCTGATACAATACAAAACTTTTATTAAATACTTACCGATAATTACAAGAAATGTTAAATTGAAAGAAAACAAACTACATGAACAATGCGCAAAATTGCTCATACAGGAGATTGGGCTGAGCACGGTCTAGGTACTTGCACTTCTCCCGAGGATGCAGGAATGGCTGGGAGAGGGGTCTCCTCGGAGGACTATGATCTGGAAACCACGGAAAAGGTCAGCACTCGGGGTGGCGGCAATGGGTTGGAACTGTTTTATGTGGACCTTTCCAAATTATCGTGACGTGGCAAGGCAGTTTGCCCAAGGTGGGGATGGCTTCGGCTGTCAGCGACAGCTGTATTCACGGTGACATGTTCGCGAAGCCGTGTCATCCTTACCATGGATGGTTTAGTAGGTAGGTAGGTAGGTCACTGTCAATTCCATGGCAGAATGTAACGTAAGTTATCAATATTTCGCTTGTTTTCTTATTGATAGTGCACATTGAAGTGTCAATATCTAGAGATCAAAGTAATACTTATCTAGAGCAAAATTAACACTTTTACAACAAAATTAATACATTTGCATCATAAACAAATAAACATGCGACGTAATGGTAACTTTTGTTACATTTTCATGGAATAACCCATCAGTAAATAAAAATAAATGTATAGTATCTATCGTGTTACAAAGAACCGCAAGGTTAGCGACAACTTTGAAGGCTCTCAATTACTCTGGCGATGAAAAAAAAATAGAAGAGAAAAGTCAGAGTTAATAATTTCACACACGATATTAGCTGACATTTTGTCTGTGGCATATTACATTGCTGCTAAGTTAATAACGTCGGTGGAATTAAGTGAAATTTCTGGCGCAAATTCGTTGGGCACCTCTGTATTAGCAGCGTTGAAATTAAGTGAATTCCGAGTTAATTTCACGAATGGTAATGAGGAATTGAGTTTGCTCAGTCAGCAGTTTGTTGGGATGGTAAACTATGATTTTGAATGTAGTCAGGAGTATTAAATTAGTTAATGCTACCACTGCAGTCCGAATAGCAATGAGTTTAATTGCAACTTAAAGTTTGAATTTGCATGAAGGATTACAATTAGAGGTAAATAATATGTAAGTAATATGTATAGTAAGAATTATCTATGATGTCCGAATGTTTGTTGACTCTCTTTTAATTACGAACGACGTCGGACACCTCAGATAATTCTTATTATACTCGTACATACACTTATTTTTTTGTTAAAATTCTCAGTACCTAAGTGAGTAAGCAAAAATATATGAGAGATTTTCAAGAACAATTAATTATCACTGCCAACTCAATCTTAAAAATAAGTAAATAAAATGAAAAATATCTACTGGTAAAAAGGGAAACTCCCGAAATTGAATCAAGCAACAATATTAAATTATAATCAAGAAGCGTACGTTTGCTGAAGGTTTTTCTGAAGCATAAAGAACGAGACGCCAACACGAATATTTGCGTTATAGCGATATGTGTAGCCTTAGGGTATAAAAAAAATTAATAATGCGTTTTACTTTTACTGCACGCACACAACACGAGTAGGTACAACCCTGGCGGCCTACCTGGCTCCTGTTAAGTCGGTAAAAGCAAAACGCATTATTATTTTTTTGTTTTAAAGCATTTACCGCCTTATCATTACGGTCATAGAACCGATAATCCGTTGAAAGTTCATAGTATCCCCAAGTCTTTTCTCTACGGAATACGCACTTGTCGAGCGTCGGGCGAATGTGAAATGCTAAACAAGTTAAGATCGCCGTTATTTATAAGTGCATTTACACTTTACTGTCTAGTAAATATAATCTATAATCTAATAATCTTTCAAGGCAGTTATACTTTTCTGAAACTATATTCTCGTTATCCTAATCTGCGGTTAACCTCTCAATGGTATTGTATTCTTTAACAGCATTAGCTCACTTCAAGGGATAAAATCTATAGGAGTATCGTACCTCTCCCAGCTGAGCCTGCGCGGCGCGTCCGCGGCGAGCTCCTCGGGCGCGCCTCGCACGCCCTGCGTCAGCAGCCGCGCCAGCCGCGACGACCCCGTGCTTGACACCGAACCGCGCGGGGTTGGCACCCTGCAACCAACCATACAGGTTAGGACTTTAACTATAGTATATTACACCACTAGGGTGGTAAAACAAAGAATGTCTCAAATCGCAGGTATTTGACGCCCAAGCCGAAAGCAAGGGCGATAAATATGCGATCTGGGGTTTTCTTTATTACCGCCCGTAGCAAGTACAAATTTTTACGTCTCTCCCAGGGCGTGAAGGATTTTCACGTGTGACGTAATAGTACATACATACATTACACAACTAGGGTGGTAATACAAAGAAAGGCCGAGATCGCAGATGTTTGCGGCCTGAGCTGCAAGCGAGGGACGTGAATATGCGATCGAGGGCTTTCTTTATTACCTCCCGTGTTGTGTACATAATTTTACACGCTACGCGTACGGAAAAAGCCGCTTTCTGGCCAGGTGTGGCATAATAGTACATTACACAACTAGGGTGGTAAGGTGACAAAATAGTAACGGAAAAAGTCACTTTATGGCCAAGTGAGGCATAAATAAATTTATCACTGACGAGTATCGAGTGAAAGTAAGTATACCGCTTATCACTTGGCACCCCGTTATGCTAAGTGCGTTTTATATCGCTTCATTACCTTGCATGGCAATGACGAATATTACAAAAAACCCGACAAAAGCATATCGCTAGTTAATTAAACCTGGAAACAAAGGTTTCATCCCCTTCTCATCGTGCTCTATCGCTCCATCGCGGCTCTTCATTACGCCCAGTGAAATTAACTACACCTCGCTTCCCCTGTATCACTCACTCGTGTGAAAACTAGCGAGACAGAATAATATAACATTTATAAGGAAAACCTTTGTTGTAGGCAGCCGTAACATTTATCATCAAACTATACATCCCACTGCTGGGCACAGGGAAAGTAGGTTGTCACATTTTGGCCTTTTAGGAGCGCGCGATACCTACTCAAGGTCGAGGCGCAGACGAGACGGTGCAATCCGGACTGGAGCTTTCTTACGCATTCGTAAAACTTTGCTTGTAGTGCGCTATCTACATTTTGTAGGAAGAAAAATTACAGCATTATACTGTGGCACAGGTCTGCTCTCAATAGATGAACGGCTAGTAGTCCCCCCGACGGCCCGGTACAGGTTGGGGACTTCACATACACGTTCGATTTTTTTCTTCGATGTATGCAAATTTCCCAAGGATGTGCAAAACACTCAACAACTGTAGTCAAATGACGGATGTACATTTTGACTCGCCAGTATATTTTAAAAAGTATGTGAGTAAGTGTTTGAGTTAACTCCGTGTAATCTAACTGAAGTTGCGAGCGCAACTTAATTATGTTTTAATTTTTAGTGTTAAGTACAGTATTAGTTTGTATTGTTTTTTCTTATAGTGCATGCGGTGTTTACCTTTCAGTAATTGTTACACTCAGCAAATATAATATATTTTGTAAGTATCAAATGTCTAACCAGTGTAAACAAATTGTTGGTGGACGAAATAAATAAAATAAAAATAAATAAATAACTTTCCTCACAACGTTTATCCTTCACTGAAAAGCCATATTTACTATTGTAAATATCAAACCTACTTTAACCCTTGCCTTAAGATGCCTTCGAAAATTTAAAATATTTTCAATTTAGGCTATGACCAATAATTGGTCAAATTGATCATTGATCATATCGATCAACTTACTAAATAACGCAGTACCTAACAACTGAATGGATTCAGATAATAATTAGCATGCAAGTAGATCAAGTCTTGGATTGAAAAATAGGATTACCTACTTATATCCCATTAAACAGTTCCCCTAAGGCAATAATGGGAATAACGTAGGCCATGTCACGAGTAAACGCTGGTGAAGGACATTTTTATTATATTCCGTGATACAAAATTCTATCATCCACAAAGAGAAATAAAAATATCTTCTCACGATTCAGTTAATAGTAAATACTTTGCGTAATACCCCATTTCGCTCTCCACGCACGCGCCACGGCCCAAAGGGCTCAGACGTGATCTTTTACTCAACAAACCGCTGCGATTCCATTGTGACACTCGAAGGTAATTATGATAGTCTAGGATACAGCCTAACATGAACTTCCCTCATACTTTTTCCGCACAACGGCCCAAAGAGCACGGACGTGATTATTTATTTACTCAACAAACTGCTGCGTTTCCACTGTGGCACTCGAAGGTAATTATGATAGTCTAGGATACAGCCTAACATGAACTTCCCTCATACTTTTTCCGCACAACGGCCCAAAGAGCACGGACGTGATTATTTATTTACTCAACAAACTGCTGCGTTTCCATTGTGGCACTCGAAGGTAATTATGATCGTGTAAGATACAGCCTAACATCGCCTCTCTTTCATACATTTTTCGAGTTTTTATACAATCAGAGGTAAAAATGATGTATCCTTATTGGGAGATTATATAATTTGATTTGATTTGATGTTTATTTAATAGTTTAATTTTGTTTGCGATTGTGTTTCTGACATGTTATATTTTTATTGTGATTACTTGTATTATATTTTTATTTTGACGATCATAGTATAAAATCATGTAAATTGACATTGTGTAATTTATACTGTATTTTTATATTATGAAATAAATAAGTATAATCTAATCTAATCTATTAATTTGTAATTAATGAGACTTAAAACTGTATAACTGTAAATAATAATAATAATTCCCCTTGACCTCTCATATCCAAGGCTTTATTTAATTTAATATGATTTATTTCAAAAGTGTATTTAACAGTTAAGGTAGGTAATGTATTTATTATAAGTTTGTATTTTCATCATCATCATCATCATTTCAGCCAAAAGACGTCCACTGCTGGACATAGGCCTTCCCCAAGGATCTCCACGATTGTCGGCTTTGTGCTGCTATTATCCAGCGGCTTCCCGCGGTTTTCACCAGATCGTCGGTCCATCTTGTGGGAGGCCTGCCAACACTTCGCCTTCCGGTACGTGGTCGCCACTCGAGAACCTTACCACCCCAACGGCCATCAGTTCTGCGAGCAATGTGCCCTGCCCATTGCCACTTAAGGTTTGCAATGCGTTGAGCTATATCGGTAACCTTAGTTCTTCTACGGATCTCCTCGTTCCTGATTCGATCTCGAAGAGAAACCCCGAGCATAGCTCTTTCCATTGCCCTTTGAGCGACCTTGAGCCTTCTTATGAGGCCCATTGTAAACGACCACGTCTCTGTTCCATAAGTCATCACTGGCAACACACACTGGTCAAAGACTTTCGTCTTGAGACACTGCGGAATTTGGGACGAAAAGATGTTGCGTAGCTTACCGAACGCTGCCCAGCCGAGTTGAATTCGACGATTGACCTCTTTCTGGAAGTTGGACCTGCTTAGTTGGATTGTTTGTCCCAGGTAGACATATTCGTCGACAACTTCGAGATTCGAGTTCCCAACTTTAAGAGGAGTGGGTGCGACATGGACGTTTGACATAATTTTCGTTTTAAGACCCACTTGTTGGGAAACTCTACTGAGGTCTTCGAGCATTGTGCCAAGGTCTCCTTTGTATTTTAAGAAAATAAAAATGACAATCGACAATAGACATGTGAATAAAACGATATGTTAGGTAGGTTGCTATATTTTTTCTAATTGGAACTTGGAACACCATCAATCAGGGTTAAAAAGATACCTAACCTCTAAATCCCGTGATTTACCCTAAATTAGCCAACTTTACCATAGGAATTAGGTGTTTGCTATAAAATTGTCTACTTTTCCATATGTAGGTACCTAATAAAAATCTAAAAAAATTGGAAAAATTACTTTTTGTATATATATTAGAAGTTATCACCTTTGACCATTGACAGGGTAAATGGATGCAACCTTAGAGCATTGTGTCTATTTTTACCTCATGTTGCATATACAATTTGTTTCATTAAGAAAAATAATGACGGAAGGTTGTCTTTAGGCAGGCTCTTCTGCTATGAGACCGGAAACATGACAAATGTATTATTTTGCGCACTGTATTATTACATTATTAGAATACGTTTTCCAGTTTCATTTGCATAGATTGACCCTTGTATCGGGCTCGGTGAATAGTACCTACTCGTATTTATTTACCCGCGGTTTTGCCTGCGTTATTCCCGTTATTATTATTCAAAGGGAACTCTCTACCGGGGTAAAAAGTATAGGTAGTTTCACGAGAGTTGAGGCCACGCACACAACAACATGTAATGACAGCGGGATTTTGAAATTACTGTTCTTTTTTCGTATCGATAGCAGGTTCAGTGAATTGCAAGATAGACCGAAAAATTTCTTTAAACTGTAGCCTTGTATTTATTTACTCGCTCTTTCATTTCATTCATTCACTTTTTTGCAATGAGTACTTCATGTAGCTGTGTGTGCAACTCTCGTGAAACTACCTATATCCTATGTTTCAGTCCAGGACTTTCTACTGTTCCCTACTCGAGAGCATGTGACGCGCATACGTGAGGAAAGAAGGGCGCCAAGTGGTAAAAAAGTAAAACCCACCATCCACAACTTGACGGCCAATATTGAATGCCATGATTCAGTCAGCGGAGCAAATGGTATTCGCTCGATTTTAACATGATGTCGATGTTTAGCACAACTGACCACGACTTCGCTTGTCGTGCGACAGAGCATAGCCTATCAATGCCACCAATATATTGAGTGGAAAGAGATAGGTAGTACAATGTCGCGTGAAAAGGAGTCTCACTTCACTAATATGCTAAATCTGAAATCATTGTCAAAACATTCCCCGAGAGAAACGATAAAATGCTAGAGTAATTACATACATCAATCTCTTGACATTTACAGTAACCCAACCGTATTAAATGAATTAATCCATTTTTACGCCACTAAAATAATGGAATTCATCAGTTTTCGTTATTAGTTTAAGCTAAGGGCAACATTTGAGATCCCTCGCCTATTAAATAATTCATGTAATGGCTTAGAGGCCGCATTAATTTTCATTTTCAAAGGATATTATGCATTGGTTGTTATTATAGCCTCTTACAGTTTAGTGCTACATTAGAGTAGGGTTGCCATACGACCCGGTACGCTGGGACATGTCCCGGTTTGAAGCATGGTGTCCCGGCTTCACGGCTTTTAAGCAAATTAAAAAATAATTGTTATACAGCGTGGAAGTCCAATACGAGATAGCGTTTAGTAGTGCTATCATTAATTAATATGATTTTTTAAATTACTATTTAATAGTGACCTCGTAATATATTTTTGAAAATTTACCGAGCAGCAATCTACCGCATACATGCTTGTTATGACATTGCGAGATACGAGCTAAGTAACTGTCAACTCGCCTGTTTGTTAACTTGAATGTGTTGCGTTACATTGCGGGCCGAATTATTTTGTATGGTAAATATTTTCATTGTAGTTTTAAGCAAAAGTTATCTAAATATACTTCGTAGGTCCTATGCTGACCACCGTTTCAATATTCGCCCGTATTGGATTTCCACGCTGTATAGTAGGGGGCTGGACTTGGTAAATAATAATATACCCACAATAAACACGACTAACTAGCTAGCTAGGCTAATCGTACGTGGATAGAACGACGTAAGCGCTGACACTTGTCCGTACACTTTTTACGAACAGTGGCAACACATTTCGGGATCGCGGACTCTCGGGGCGTTGACAGAACGAGAGCGCACTGGCAAGTATCAATCAATTTCCTTTTTTTTCTACCTTTACTACTTTTTATTTAAATGTCCCGGTGTGAGTCCCCACACTTATGGCAACACTACATTAGAGCACAGTTTTATCGTGAAATTTTATTTAAGTTCGCTTGCGGCTATCGACCAATAAAATATACCAATTTATTGGCTGAATGAACAACCTATTTAAAATACATATAAAATGAGCATATTAGGTAAGTTTTACGAGAAGATAGCTCTTTTAGTGAAAAATGTATTGACAATGGGAAAATTCTTTAAAACGATAAGACACAGTAA
Organism: Eudemis profundana; assembly: GCA_947034925.1. Classification (NCBI taxonomy): domain Eukaryota; kingdom Metazoa; phylum Arthropoda; class Insecta; order Lepidoptera; family Tortricidae; genus Eudemis; species Eudemis profundana. The sequence continues at coordinate 16,540,122 of OX344805.1, read as the reverse complement.
GCGCCAATAATTCCAGCGCATAATGCATCTAGCAAACTTTACCCCATACTTTTTACTATTATACGTATTTTGTAAACGAAACTTCGTGTATGTATACAATGTTTTTTTTTATCTACATACGAGTCACTGCTGGATACACGCCTACTTTAAAAAGATGAGAGATTTATATAATTTTGATGAAATTAACTGAAAATGTTGGTACAACTATATCTATTTTTATTAGGTACACCAAATTTCATTAACATTGCGCCGTTTCCAAAAAATCGACTACTAGTAAATAATGCGTCTGGTTAATTCCATGAAATTGTAACGCAAGTTACCATTTCATCACGTGTTTATTTCTGTTGCAAATTTAAGTGTTACTTTTACTTTAGATAAGTACTACTTTAACGCCTAGATATGTGATGATCCACGGTAAAATGTACCTACCTTATGGATATTGTCGCTTTCGTCGTATCCAACTCCGTTACTATAGGAGATCAAGATAGAAGGACGCAAGCGAAAATATCCATAAGGTACCTTTAACCACGGTACGTCACATATAAGTATTGACACCTAAATTTGCACCATCAATAAAATAACACGCGAAGAATTGGTAACTGACGTTACTCTCTGCCATGGAATTACTCGTTTCCATTGACACAGAGTCAGGAGTGGCTCGTCCGCGATCTCGCCGCGTGGGTACTAGTCACAAATGTTGCCCCCACGGAGAGGCTTAGCCAGCGACCAGAAAGAGCACGCATTATGCGATAGAAAGAGACGGTCGGATCCACATTGTTAAACAGGAACCTTGACTTGTCATTTAAAATAACACAATGTCATGTGACAACGCGCAGTTCGAGCCCCAACGTCCTTTACGCCTGAATGACAGATAACAAATTAATATTGACAAGCCTTTAATCACAATTACTACGCTATGATAACGAAATAATGAAATTGGATTTCAGGACATTAGGCTAATAACAGGGTTATCACGAGATAGTGTCATATTATAACGATGTTTATATAGTTTTGGAAAGTTGTGACCGTATCACGTAAAAACTGCTGAATAGTTTTTACATTAAGTAAACACGATAACTCTTGACTTTAACAACTATAAGACTTGCTTTGAGACCCTGTTCTATAGAAACTTGAGCACCAGCCTCTCCAATATTTCCAGGTACAATTTTCACGGGTCATTTATGTGGTCGGCATTGCCGTTGCCATATCGGCCTTATAAGTCACATACGCCGATCATCTTTCATAAGTCAAAGTCAACAGTTTTATTCTTTAATTTAGCCATATTAAAATGCACCTATGAATATAATATTGTCTTCGGTTTCCGCGATTATCACTCATTGTAATAAAGCAACTTAAACGGAATCGCGTCTATTACTACATTCGACATTTCGTAACCCTTTTCAGCGTTCGTAGTCACGGGTAGTCTACCTGCGACCACGATGTACACGATTTAATCCGTTTAAGTTGTTTTATTATAATGCACCTATGAATGTCAAAATTTACCACCGCTTCCAATCTGAAACCTCTGCTTCGAGAAGAACCGGCGCAAGGGCGTCCGCTAAAACACGAGCGTGCGCAAGCGGCGGGCGAAACCATTTTTCAATATTAAACATGCAGGCGTGCACCCGTTCCGTGCACTCGCGCAAGGCAGCGGAGGCCCCAAAAACTCTGCAAGGTAAATACATGCAAGAGGCCAAAAATAATGACTTCAATCATGCTTGAGGTCATCGGAACTTATGTACTAAATATGATTTAATATTTATCATTAGCTTTTAGGTGAAGAAAAAACATCGTGACAATACTTTATTGTTAGGTTAACTCAGGGGTATCCAAACTTTTTTTCCCAGAGGGCCATACACAGGACATGGTCGACCCTGGAGTTATGTATAAACTTTTTTCGTCCTGGGGGGATGTTCACTCCGCGGTTCCGTTTCGCGGAAATTATTATTAAATCTCGCCACTCTATGGAAAAAAGAGCACGCGTTATGCGATAGAGAGAGACGGCCGGATGCGGATCAGCTTCGTCCGGGCATCCGACGCGAATGGCAGTTTTGTTAAGGAGAGAGACTTCTGCACGTAGTACTATTCTTATTCTGTGCCGAGGGCCGGATTAGAATGCCTCGCGGGCCGGATCATAGGCCCTCCCGCTTTCCGGATCGGAACGACTCGCGGGCCGGATCCATAGTTTGGAGACCCCTGGGTTAGCTAAACGCTGAATGTTGGACTCCCAGGTTTGTATGCAGCCCTTAATACTCGACGTAACGATTTGCCGCGCTTCCCGGCCAATGAGTTTCTGCCGTTAAATAATTCAAGACACGATCCTCGTGCGTGGCGCAAATCAAAAGATGTGAGAGTTGATGTGTGTTCATAAGTGCAAAACGCGTGTATTCAGGTTTTAGTTAGTTTGATGGGCAATAGCGAAATGGTGAAACGCCATTTTCTATGAATGCACTTGTAATTAGGGCACGAAATATGGAAATATAATTACGGCAATTTTACTATGGCAGTACCGGGAATTCCCGGTTCTGCATGCCCTATTTGTAATCTGTTAACTATGGAGATAGAGGTGATATTATTTTAAACTTTCAAGGGGGCTGCACCATATTTTTATAACGTGATCATTATCGTATTATACGGCTTACCATACAATGGCATTGTCCATTTTCAAGTGGATTGGATATATCTAAAAGCAGGATTTTACACTTACTATTTTGTGGGATTTATTAAAGTTTACACGTGAGATGTTTTGAAATAATTGTTTGACAACGCAGGGTCAATATAAACTTCAGTATTATTACTAAAATGCGTATAGAAGAAAAAACTAGAAATCCCATCGACAACCAGACGTTCACATTTTTCTAACCGTTTTGCCATTTTGTAAAGCTCATGAAAGTAGCTCATTGCTAACGTACTATGTAGAACCCATTTCTCAACAGCTTGTCTAAGAAATTAAAGGACGCAAAATTCCACATTAAAGACCGAGCCATACCGGCTGCGTACAAAGTCAAGGAGCTGCAGCGTACAGTGCGTGCACACGCAGCCGGTGTGGCTCGGCCTTTACCTCTAGGAAAGGTAAACTATCCCCGCAAACGATAGTTTTCCCTATGGCACTTTAAATTTTAAGAGGCCTTAGACGCCTGAAACGTTCTTCGATTTAGGCTACTTATTTTTTCTATGCTCCAAGATGAGTCTTGATGTTTTTTTGTCCTTACTGTGGACACGTACTAATATTTTCGTTCACTAAGTAGGTAATGTTGAGTTAAACATCACTATGAAGTGCCAAAATTCAAGCTGAAATCGCTTCGTTGCTTTTTTATTTCACTATACGCCGTAAAACCAAATATTGAAACTCAAGTCTCAAATACATAATTTTGATTAAAAACATTTATTTTCTAAGTTTTTTCTCCTCTCCGCTTTTGACTTGAGCTGCCGGATCCCTCCAGAGGACTGGCTACTATTGATTCCTATTGGAACCACCATTCATTTTAGCCTAAATCATTCAGTCGAGGACTCATTCTGGTTAATCTACACTCCGTTGTTTTGTGATAAGGTTGATACTTCTTTGAAGAAACCATTTCTTACACGAGTTCTTTTCTGAGTGAAGGAATAAGTCACGGTGGACAGTCATAACAAAACCATGATGATGTAAGGGTTACCTATCTGAAACACTAAAAAATTCAAAATGTTAGTCCAATATTCGTTTCGACAAAAATATTCGACAAACAAATATCGTTTTAATTCATTTCGTATCTTTACGATTGGGCATAATTATTGTTTTGGGTTTCTTAAACATTCGACAAGTTATATTTTTCCCTAAATCTAATTTTTCCGTAATAACAGTTATCGGATGTAGCGTTTCGGTTATTAATCATTCGACTATTTTTTGATTCATTTGTCCGACGTAACGATTCGGTTTGTTTGGGGTCGCAGTTCAAACCTAACCTAACCTACTTTTTGATAAATAGCATTTCGGTTTAGTTGGGGGACGCAGTTCAAACCTAACCTTACCTACTTTTTTACCTGACTGAATCTTTATTTTGAGTTTTTTTTTTGCGGGGGCTTGACCTTTTAGGCCCCCCTTATCCTTCTGCCTTTTTTGCTATAGTCACTTCACTAAACGGCCACTTGTTTCTATGAACTTACCTAACCTACTGACCTTTCTGGATCGATTATTATATTTTTCTATGAAATAATTTAGCGCATTCTATACTACAAGATGAAATCTTTTACGTGATACAAGATATTTTGCATTTACAAAGTTGACCCCATAGCAAAAGTTGTTCAAAATCATGGATAGATAGAGGTTTAATTATCTTGTATCACGTCACGTAAAAGATTTCACCTTGTATACAATCATATGCGTCATAAATGCTTTGCAACACCCCAACCAATGGTTGATTGTAATAACTAATTTAGCTCAGCAATTAGTAGAGTTAATAATATTATAGGGAAAAGTACCTCTATCGAAAAATTACTCGCGATATCGTTAAAAGGTAAATTGAAAACTTGTCTTAATCCATTATATTGTTGCCACGTTATTTAGTAAGGGACATCCAAACATCTAAACATCTTCACAAACTTACACATCCTATCCTATTATACTACTAATATTATATACTAGCATTTACCCGCGGCTTCGCCCGTGTTAGTTCCCGTTCTTGTCCCAAGGGAACTCTTTACCGGGATATAAAGTATCCTATATTTCAATCCAGGACAAGGTCTCCTTAAATGCTAAATTTCATCTCAATCCATTCATTTGTTACCGCGTTATTTAGTAACAAACATCGAAATATCCAAAGATCTTCACAAACATACATCCCACTAATATTTTAAACTAGCATTTTCCCGCAGCTTCGCCCGCGTTGTTCCCGTTATTGTCCCAAAGGAACTCTTTACCGGAATATAATGTATCCTATGTTTCAATCCAGGACTTGGTCTACTTGCATGCCAAATTTCAGCTTGATCCATCCAGTTGTTACCCCGTTATAAGGTAACAAAGATCCAAACATCCAAATATCCAAACATCTTCACAAACTTTCGCATTTATAATATTAGTGGGATGCGAAAGTTTGTCAAGACGTTTGGATGTTTCGAGGTTTGGATGTTTGTTACAAAATAACGCAGCAACAACTAAATGGATTCAGCTGAAATTTGGTATGCAAGTAGACCAAGTCCTGGATTGAAACTTACGATACTTTATATCCCGGTTAAGGATTCCCATGGGATAAAACCAGCGGAGTTAGCCCAAATGTTCGCGACTTCGTTTGAAGCGCTGCACATCATTATGACCTGCTACTTTCGCCCTATTTTGAATGAGAAAGGATAGATAATATTTGTGGTGCGACAAAAAGTCGGCACGGGCACTGTGATAGATATTTGAATACCGTGCGGTAGATTAGATAATCTACCGCACGGTATTCAAATAATTTCTATCATCCGCGCAGGCTTGCGGCGATGCAGATCGAATAAGGAGATTCATTCCACGGCACCTCTAGCGTCGCTGGCGTTGACACCTTTTTACACAAGGACCAAAGGCATATGCAATCACGTGCTGTATTGATAGCAAAATTCTAGCTCCTACGCTTCTTGTCTAAATCTACTGACAAAACATACACTTAGGGAAATAGAAAACTTTAATTTGCTTTAATAAGGGTTATTATAGGCATTGGTCCAATCGCCGGCGAGTAGAGTTGGGCGAGGTCTATATATAAGTATGTATACCGTCGTCTTGTACTACAGTCGAGCTCATTTTATAAATATCTGAACACGCTTTTTGCTGCTGACAATAGGGTCCGTAACTGTGTAGATGTAAATGCAAGTAGAGAATAAATAAATAAATAAACAAAATATACTTGTCGCATCTCGAATACAGATCCTAAATGGGTATCTCTCACACGGAACAGGCGGAAGTAATTCCATGTGTATTGGATTTGCCGTACACACTCGTACACACGGATCAAGCCACGTGCGAGATTACTGCCCCCAGGATACGAGGGATTTCATAGCCATTGTGGCAGTGGAGACGGAAATTGACGGATTGATCAAAATGTAAATACACATGCGACACGTACACTCACGGACTATGAATTCGGGTCATTTTCTCTATAATTGTTCATAGAAAATGACCCGAATTCAGTATCCGTGAGTGTAATTCAGATTAATAAGTATTTTTTACAACACATAACGCATAATAACACAGCTAAAACACAATTATTTATGATAATGTAATAAAACATTCTCCGTACAGGTCGATTCACGAAAGCTGGCGGGAGATTTGACAGAATCTCTATATATGAAAATAGCTGTCACTCAGTACAAATCTCGCGCCAGCTTTCGTTATGTAGCATGACACTTTAAGTATGGAAAACAATACGACTTACAGTGATATGCTTCTCAGGTACGGAACGGCTATTATAAGTAGAAGTAGGTAATGCATTTAGAATCCTCTGCGGCTTTAGCCTGTAGCTGCAGTGGCTCGGGTCGCATTTGATTTTTCCGCTCGTTCCCGAAATAACGCATTCCTAAAATACCACATTTTTTAAATACCAGATTCTCGATACTTCAGTTTCTCCGTATACCAGATTCCCAAAATAGTACATACAATAAAGTCATTTAGATCCTTGAGTAAATTACGATTTTATAATCTATTGTAACGGAAATGTGGTAAGACAGGAATCTGATAAATCGAGAATCTGGTATTTTGAAAAATCTGGTATTTCAGGAATGCGGTATTTTGGGAACGAGCGGATTTTCCAATGTGTTTACTCAATGTATCTATAATTATTGCAAAACAATATTTTCACGTTATTGTTGTCTGCGTTATTGTCCCAGGGGAACTTTACCGGGCTATAAAGTAACCTATGTTCCAATCCAGGACTTGGACTATTTGCATTTCAAATTGCATTGCAATTTAATTCTACCGGATTGTTTGGTAGCAAACATCCGAGCATCTTCACGTAATTATAGTATAAAGAAGGATAGGATGAGTACTATCAGAGTGTTAAACTTGTTGTTAAGGCGCCTGGCAGTACGTCCGATATAGGGTTGGGAGGCCGGGGTAAAACCGTATAGCTAAGGAAATAATTCTGTAAAAATTGAAATCAAAACACAAGTTAATGAAATAAACCTTTTAAATGTACATGTGTTTTAATTATATAAGAATTAGATACTTAATTAATTGCTCGTTTCAATTACATGTTGCCTTTTGAATTTGAGCTGAAATAACATTAACGACGGCAAAAAAAAACATAATATATCAATGCAGCGATTGCGTATGACAAAAAGATTCCGTTGACAAACTGCTTCTGTTGGCCTCTGACAGAGAACCTCTTGGCCGTGGGCAATTCAAATTACGAGCATATTTAAGCGGGCTCTACGTTTTACCCCTGTAGTATGCGGTTTTGCACAGGTTCCCTTATCTGTTAAGCCGTAACTGGTGGACGTTTGTTTTTGTTACAGTAAATACTTACTGTTGTGTTCAGCACTGAGCAGTTGACGTAATAGCGAATAGCGCAATAGCGTAGATTTACAGTAACTCACGGACGCTCATCCACCAACCAATATATTATCAATCTGCAAATGCACATGTTATGTGGACGCCACACTTACTAAGTACACTCACGGACAATGAATTCGGGTAATTTTCTATATAATCGTTCATAGAAAATGACCCGAAATCATTGTCCGTGAGTGAATTAACCGCTGTAACGAGAAATAATAATTTTTGAACATTGTGTTTTCTGTACCTCTCCACCTGACTTTTACTTACCCAATACAAACAATCAAAAATCAAACAAACCTAGTAACTTTTACTTCATAAAGACAAACAAATTACGAGAAGGCATTTGTCTATTTTTTCCTCATTTGTAATAGCAATTACACATACAAAGTTACGCAGGCAATAAAAAGCCTAAAGTAATTCGGAAGAGCGAGTAAATTGTACATTCCTTTAAAAGTTAAAGAATTGCCAACCTACTTCTGAGAGTCCGAGATTTAAGGACGGAGTTTAAGGAGAAGTTATAATTTGTTAGAAGTTATTTATGTTGCGTCGTGTATACACCGTGTCGCGCCGATCCCGCTCATTGTAACTTGGTAATGTTTGAATGTAGCTGTCAGCTTTACACGTCCTTACGAATTACCGGGTAACATTTGAGGACTCTGACTCTAACTCCAGGCACCCCTAGAATCAGAGTTGTGACCCCCGAGGGATGCAGGCCCTAAGCCGAGTTTTCGCGTAGCGTCACAGTGCCGCTCCCACTTACGCGAGCCCAAGGGCCGCAGGCCCGTAGAGCGAGCCCACCCAGATCCCTACTATTCCCTAAGTGTCTGTTAGCTCACCCGAGGGCCTCAGGCCCTCGGGGGAGCGTCAGCAATGCGAGGCCGAAGGCCGAGCTTCCGCGTAGCGCCGAAGGCCTAGAGCGTCACAGTGCTGTTTCCATCTACGTGAGCCTGCGGGCCTGCGGCCCCTGGGCCGCAGGACCGCGCGGCGAGCCCACCCATTCAATCACTCTCGCTTTCTTTCGCAAGCAAAATTCTTTGCATGCAGATTCTTCACCCAACTCCCTCTTCCGTTCCCTTCCCACAGCAAATTTTCTAACTTGAATTACTTACTTGCTCTTCCCCTCTCATGCAAATACTTTTAAGATATTTGTGCGTAAGCAAGCATCTATTGATTACGCTTGTTATGGGTTTACACTAAATACCCGAGCAAACCCGCCTTTTCATACTAGTATCGCCAAAGTATCGAATGCCCGCTACAGCGAAGAGGATGAATCACCGCGATACACCTGTGGCCCGTTCCCAACGACGTGTGAGGTCGCCGCTCCGCGCTACCAGTACGAGGGACGACAATTACTTAATTCGGATCTTACATCGACCGGTTTCACTCGTTTATAATTAAAATATTTTATTTTTGTAATTAATTAATTAAATCGTGTGTGCTTAAAACGGACTCACATCATTCTTCTCCAACCTCCAGCTGCCCCCAAACTATAAGTCGCTCGCTCCATCATAGATTTCATATATTCTGTTTACCAAATAGCCACATCAGGTAGGCACAAAGAAACGTGGTGGTAAATGGTAGTTTTTTATCGCATTAAATAAATAAACATTCAAACAAACATTCCCTTTAGCCTCATGGAATCCTAGGACGCGCATAACCTCGGTTTTACAAAAACTCTGAATATTTAATCACAGTAATGCTGTGAGAGATTAAGTACTCCTACGTCGAGGGACTTGCCACTGATGAAATTGTGCACACTCGTCTATCTATATCTCAGTGGCGTGGCGTACCTAGGCCGGCATCCTTAGGCAAGCCGGTGTAGATTTGGCGTACATTTTCCTTAAGAGCTGTGGAATAAGGTGGTCAAATGCCTGATATTAGGTAAGCCGGTAGGAATCAAGTTCTTTGGACGCCACGCCACTGCTATATCTATATGTACTATAAAATCGTAGTACGACTATTATTGTCAGACATAGAAAATTTTGTGGCACGAATAAAATTGTCCTAGGGACTTCCCAACCATATTAATTTATCGATAAATTGTACTTCCTTATGACAGCTATGACTATGAGATAACGTATAGTATAAATATGCAAAATACATAACTATTATACATTATAAAGTACTAGTATGGTATCTATGTCATAAAATTTGCCTAAATTGGCCTTTGCTGCAAGGCACTCTTGGTTTCAGTTTACTTTGTATAGAAATCGATTTAATAGCATTAAAAGAAGTTTTCGTGTAAGAAACGTGTTAATAATAAAACTTTAGTTGTTGAAATTGATGTTTATTTGAACCGTGGAGGAACATTTAATAACTTCTCAAATAAAGAATCCTCTCTCCGCGGGTAAATAATAGGCAAGTCGGTGGGAATCGAGTTCTGTGGACACCCCCCCGGTACTGACGTTGCGAGACTTGCACCTTTTTACATGTAATGTTTTTTGATGGGATTACTTATTCTGTGACCAAACTCGGTCCACAAAACATTAAGAATTGTTTATAGATGGTCTTAACTGTCATTAAGCTGCATAATCCGATTTTTCAACGCTTAAAACAAATGAGAAAATGAAAAGTAAACGTCGAACAAAGAACGAGCTATGAATAAATTTCAGAAAATAAGCGAGCGGCGATCAACAAAGCAAAAAATCCATAATGTAATAGATTAAAGAATAATCTCCTGGAATTACGTCGTGGGTGGGAAATTTATTCTGCGACTTTGATAACGGTTTGACTGTCACCCTGGCTGTCTATTAAATTGTACAGTCTATATATTAACTTGTCCGTAAATAACTTTCTAACCTCAAAATATACCTTATTTTGTCAAATCGGACTTTGCTTGTAAATAAAGAAACCTAAGCCTATGTTGTAGACGAAAAATAATTACTTTGCAAAGAAAGATATATGTATAAACTGTATATAAATATAGCTAATTTAGAAATTTAAAAGAAAACAACGGCATAAAATGAGTACATTAAGGGTAGAAAGTTGTTTACTACTTTGAACAAGTATTTTTTTTTTGTAACCATTGACGTATAATAACATAGACACACAGTCTCAAAGAAAAATGTCTATGAATCTGGCGCAAAATGACATTTGTAGTTACACTCAAATATACGCTAATAACGTTAATTTATAAGTTGTATCTATATGAAACTGTCATTCAAAAGATAACTTAGTTCCATGACACCTAGGTGTCAAATTTGCAAACGAACATTTGAAAACTTTAGTTTATTGGCACCTATCAAAAAGTGACTACGTTGTTTACGTCAAAAGTGAGCAGCAAATAAATGGAGTCGCTTTTTGTTAAAAGATTTTAATATTTTTTTTGTTATACAGAAAGACCAAAATTATATTTTCTTACATAATTTCAGCGCCCGTTTCTATCCTTAATTTGGCTCACATAGTAAAGTTAGCTACTCAATTATTTTGCAAAAATCATCTGGGTTTTCACAAATTGAGACTCAAACATATTGAATCCATATAAACATAAACATTCCTGTATTTCTAAAAAGGAATAAAACTGCATTAAAAGATTTCCTAAAATTCCCATGTCTCACCTGGGAATTGAACCGCCTAAAAATAAAAAAATAAGCACTCACTATTTTATTCCACTAACTGATAGGACTATTGTTCAGGATAAAATCTCTATAATAAACATTTGATCTTACAAGTAAAAAAAATCGTGAAATCAATCATTAATTTTATTTTACCATCAATTCCATACAAAGGCGAAGAGAATTTCAAAAAATCTTTGAATGCATGTTTCTCTTTAAAAATTAAAGACTTCTCGTCTAGCCGCGCCCGAAACGCGCGCGTTCATCACGCCTATCTTGTGCTATAATAGCGGCCCATTGTGCTCGTCGCTACGGATTTTGTGGGAATCTTAAATTGAAACAATTTAAAAATTACTTCTAAAAATTAGTAATTCTATAAAAAAAAGAAAATAATCGAATGCTGACTCCTTAGATTTTTGTTCTCTGTCATCCATACATTTGTACTAACAAAATTAATATTAAAAAACTATGAAATCACGATGAGATCTCTTGTAATTCTGCTCACTATTAATTGGCCCTTAATTAAAGAAGTATATCCCATCTTTCTTTCTTGTTTTTTTGCTGCTATTAACGCATTTTTTTACGCAACATTTCGTCATTGTTGACAACTGTCGCCGTCTATGGTTGAAACCAGACTAAGTCAAAATGAGCTAGCCAAGCCGATCGGCTAGCACTTTTGTGGGGCCATTTTTTCCGGCTGATTGTGTATCTAGGTATATCATACATCTATGTTTGTAACTGTACTGTATGCATTACTCATGCCCCCCCCCCCCCCCCACATTACTAGGCCTTTTCCCAAGCCCTTAAAAGGATCCTTCGGGGAGGTTATGTGGGGCTCACCCCTCAGAAGGAGAAGGTATATACCCACAAAACTAAAACCACACCGGTGATGGAGCCTCTACTTAGGAACTTGACCTTCTTGAATCATAGCACAGTCAGTGAATACAATTTTTAACCTTATTCCTCCGACACAAGTTCGGAAGCGTATACATATTTTTAGAAGAGACTACACCAAACTAGGACGTGAAAGCAGTAAAATGAGATGTTTATAGTTATACCCCAGGCCGGTGTGTGAATACGTGCTAAATGGTGTTTAATAAGGTGTTACGTGACATAGAAAAACAATAAGAGTAGTACCTTCTTCTCCTGAGCTCTAGAATTGAGAAAAACTATTGCTTGTTAGTTAATAGTTATGCTTGTTAGTTATGGCGGAGTCATGGCCAAAGTTACCGTATTACACGCGTATATTGTCTTTAATATGTTCCAGTCATAAACAATGTTTGTGCAGAGTATATTTTGACTAGAGAAAAAGATAAGTAGCATAAACACCCCTTATTACTTTAAGTTATTTATACTTATGTTCAACATTCAACATTAATTTACAGTTAAATTCGCCTGTTGACTCAATTTTTTTTCTGTCGTAAATTGATTCTACTATTTGTGAGGAACAAATATCTATATGACACCTAATACATTTGTATAAGTATAACAGCCACAAATTGTAATCAAAATTAGCAGATCGCACTGAGCATTGAAAACGCTCTATACAAAACGGTAGGAACTTATGACGTCATCCGCTCGGCTGCCCTAAGCTAAATTCAAGTATCTCAGTTTTAGCAAATTTTACAGGCGAGCCAAAAAACGGTATTTATCATTTTCATTGACTATTCATCCCAAAAATCATAAAATTTTAATGTCATGGCATTTAGTATGATAAAGTTAGTTTATTACTAATTTTAGTTATTTATTTTTATGTTTAGTTTAACTAGAAATAGCAAAAATAGTTTTCTACATAGAACGCATCTTGATTTTGGGAATAGTATTCGTTGTAAAAACAAGTAACTTGAGATGCTTGATTTTAGGTTTGTTGCATTAGTTATAAGTACTAAAGATTGTTTAGAAATGAAATACCATGTAAGAACAGTTTTAATGTATTTAACTTAGAAAATCAACATATGAAATCAACACTTTTATTCGTATATTACGTCTATAGGCAAAGAGTGGACAAATTAGTCCACAATTTCACCATTATCGATTAAATAAAGAGATAAAGGGTTTTCATCTAATCGGTGCCAAAATTGCCGCCGCGATACTGGCATTAAAGGCACAAACTTTTCAATAACCTCCTTTTTTTAGATGGATGAACTCCTCTCGTAGATGGCTTACCTATTCTGTGGCAACTCGTGCACTGAATATTTCTTTTGCAAAAAATCTAAGGTAATATAACTATCTTGAAACGATTTTTTGTATAACAACGTCCTGTCCCCCTTTACAAATTTGATTTCTACTATATCTTTCAAAAGAAATTTCTTCAAACCGTCATTCTCATCGTTTCTTTTCACGCAACAAAACAAACAAAACACATCAAACAAAAACTAAATATGAATGCAATTGCTATTTATTGAACGTGAAGTTTTCTTTGAAAATTTGGTAACGCAAGAACTAAAACAACAAAAATACTATTTTTTTATTTTTAACAACACAATTTTATCACAGGTTTTTGGCAAACAAAGCTATTTCGTAACCGATAGAAATAATTATATTTATTTTCAACTTACACATTGCTTTCATTGTCAATGCACATATTCACCATCCGTTTCGCCCTATTTGCAGATTGTGTACAACGTGTACCACTTATTTCGTTACGTCTTCTCTTCATTTTCACAAAAAAACAACAAAAATAAGTCAATAACACTTAACACTGCACTTAAACGCTCCAGCACACAATAATATTTGCAATTATTTTAATGACGACAGAGATGATGGTAGTTCTTAACTATTTTACGCTTTCACCTACCCACCACAACACACATAAAGTTAAAAGATACTTGTTTTTAGATTATATCAAGTTGTAAACCAACTTCGCAACAAACGGTGAAATCAAGCATCTCAATAAACCATTTGAATTTCAAGTATCTCACTTTCAGTTACTTGTTTTTAGCATAGAAATGGACAAGATGCTTGATTTTAGCGTAGAATTAGAGGAAACAAAAACAAACTTGAAATTTATAATTGTTAATAACTTGGAAAATATGAGGCTTAGAAAAAATTTTTTTAATGCAGATATATGCCTTTTCCACACCTTTTTCAAAATATGCAAAAAAACGAAAAATGAAAAAAAATGAGATACTTGAATTTAGCTTAGGGCAGCCGCGCTCCATCGCTGGACTAAATCTATATAAAAAAAATAGCATTTTGGCAATTTTAGCACGAAAAAGTGCGTTTAAGCACATAGTTGTCGTACATTTATTTTTTAGTGTTATTTAAGCATTTCGAAATTGACTTTGATTTTTCTTTAAGACGATAATTTTTTTTTGTGGTCTCATAACTTTATATTTTTTATTCATTTTTAGGGTTCCGTAGCCAAAATGGCTAAAAAGGAACCCTTATAGTTTCGTCATGTCCGTCCGTCCGTCTGTCCGTCTGTCCGTATGTCACAGGCATTTTGCTCAAAAACTACATGATGGATATTAATGAAATTTGGAATATAGGTGTCTTGTATGAGCCGCTACTTAGTTTGGTAGTTAAATAATTAAAATAAATATTTTTAGGGGGGGCACTCCATACATGTTACAGAAACTAAAAAAAATTTTTTTCAGAAAATATCAACGTGTGGTACATAGTTCGACAGCTCTTTAAAAAACACTATAAGGTACCTAAGTAATGTTTTTGATTAAGTGAATACCTTTGGAAATAATCGCTCCGAAAGTTGTGAAAATTGTGTCCCCCCCCCTCTATCTTCTAAACCGTGAGTCCGAAAAATATGAAAAAAATCACGAAGGTAACGCTTAATTAATGCTTTCAACGAAAATTATTTTCAACAGGATCGAATTAACCGTTTTTGAGTTATTGCCAATAAACTGCGCTTCTCAACAAAAGGACGTAATTGCTATGAAGATACGCTCTTTTGTTGTTGTACTTTTTTACATCGTATTTTTTACCTTATAGTTACGGCTATGGAACCCTACACTGAGCATGGTCCGACATGCTCTTGGCCAGTTTTTTGTTTATTTCTTTTGTGTTATGATAATTTAGTATTTTCCAATCCATGTGACTATATTATGTTGTAAAATTCAACATTAGTCAACATCCGAATTGGACGTAGTTATGCAATAACGTTCCAATCCACAAAACAAAGTAGGTATCAACCTTCAGTCTTTAAAAACAATTCAATTTCTTCAGGGGTGTATGCAGGTTTCCTCGTGCTATTTACAAACGAATATATTAAAAACGAATGATAAATAATAAATCATATTTCGTACAAAAGCTCCAAAAAACTCTCCGGTGCAAGCCAAGGGAATTCTTTACTGATTCCAGAACTTTGTCTATTTGCATGCCAAGTTTGTTACCTTGTTATTTAGTAACAAACATCCAAACATCTTCACAAACTTTCGCATTTATAATATTCGTAGGAAAGATAGGATATTCAGAAGATCATACCTCTTTTGAATGGCAGTTTTGGTTGTTACGTAATTCTGGCCAAGCTATATAAATTACAAGAAGGCGGGTTCTTCTGCATATTTGAGGCCAGGGGAATGATATCCTTCTAGTACAGTGGTTCCTAACCTTTATTGCTACATCACCCACAGGCCCTCTCTAGATTTATTAGCTCTCTAGTTAGCCCTCCAAAAATAGGTTATACAGACAAGTATAGGAAAATACTCAAAGAAAAACGACTTATTACCCATGAGAAAACATAATTTTACCCCTTTAGGGGTAATTACCCCCAGGTTTGGAACCGCTGTTCTAGTATCACCCAGCTATCGAGGCTTACTCGAACCCGATTTATTGAACAAATAGCTTTAAAATTAACGGTTGTTTTAATGCGGCACTCACAGTGTTTGCGTCCTCTTTTATTTTGCTTTTACGGTCGGTGGCTGCGGACGGACAAGTGTATAAACTCTTTAATGACTGTTTTATCGACTCCTATCGATTATATTCTTGTATTCTTAGTTAAGAGTCAAAATGTTATTTTTTTTTCTTTAGAGAATATTTGTTTTTAAGTGTAAAACATCAGTTCTGTACTTTTTGATGAATGTTGTGCTAGGTAGTTATAGAAGTGTAAATTTAGTCATAGTCTTAGAACGCATTTCATGTATTTGTAATTTATAGTTTACACTTTGTTACCTGGCCTAATAAAATAAAATAAAATAAAATTCGATAGGTAGTAATAAGTTTCTGACAAAAAAACGAGACGAGCTTTTTATAGCCGACTGTACCTTTTTAGGGTCCCGTAGACAATTCTGCCGTCCTAGTCTAAAAGGCGACTTTTTACTATGAACTTCCATAGCAAAAAGCCGCCTTTTAGACTAGGACGGCAAAATTAGGAACCCTTATAATTTCGCCATGCCTTTCGTTGGACCACAATCAGAAATTACCAAACTAAAAATACGTCAATAAAGTGTTAAAATAAAAACTACATTTGTGGTGTGGGATGTCGTTGGACAGTTTTTTTATAAAATAATAGGGGTTAACTTTTTTATGAGTTAATATTCACGGAAATAATCGCTCCAAAATAATTAAAAAATGTTTCTCCCCCTCTAACTTTCGAATCGTGGATCCAAAGAAGTCGCTTCAAACTAGTAAAATTGTTGACAAACTAATGTCAAATGAGCTATATATACTTACATACTTAATATCCATTTCTAGGTTACTCTCACTGAAATGTATCGAGAATCGAGATAGAAAGAAATAGTTCGTCGATTTGTATGAGAACCAAGCGTGTAACGTTTTTCGCTTGGTGTTTGACGCCAAAAGAGTAATTTAGTGAAGGGAACCATACATTTCTCATTTCATTTTTAAAAATGAATTATACCATTATTATCAGATTTTCAAATCTTATAGTAATATTGATGGCAACTAAAGTTAACAGCGCGCAAAATAGGTCGCCGCCATTTCATTTTAGCACGCGAAGTACATACACTTTTTCTTCTACCTGGATATATTTCTGTGGTTACTCTATAATGCACGTGGTACCTACCAGTCAAAGGGCCAAAAATGTGTTAGACTGAAGCGATTTAGCTATATTATGGTAAGCAATCTCGCCGTCTGCCAAACGCACGCCGTATTTTTTAATGTTTTATTTACCGTTGGCACCTGGCTGAATAAATCATCAGAGAGCCGAGGTGCGAACAAGTTTGGGAATTGGATCAACTTTTTAAAATAATTTCACGGCGTTTTGAACCCGGATTCAATGAGCAATTTTAACGACTTCCGAAAGTTAAGGATTGTATACACGTCTCTTAGCTGATTTCAGAAATGAGGTTTTTATGAGTTATAACTATATATAGAGATTTCCAGACACAAACGTCGTATAGTTAGTGTCTGACATAATAATAACATCGACAATCCTGTTTATTTATTTTCAAACGTGTCACTTTGATATATGACACCTTAAAAGGCATCGATAAACTAGAAGGAGGTCACTATAGCCTTACCTCGTTCGTGCTAAGAAAACCTCTAGATATACATACTTCTAACTTTCTGTGAAATAGATTTGTTAACATTCATTACAAGTCGATCTAGGCCCAAATTAAAATTAAAACTAAAGTTCCACCACTTTCTTATTTAGTTTTCATGTGATGGTTAAGTTAAAGGCTTCTCCAAAATATAATTGTTATGAATAAAAAGGCAATACTTTTTCGTTTGTCAATTCGGTTAACACTTATTTTCATCGTACAAGAATCTTAATAACAGCTAATTCAACGTTTGAAGAATTTCATTTTTTAAATAAATAAATATCGTGGGGACAATCTCACACAAATCGACCTAGTTCCAAACTAAGCAATGCTTGTATTATGGGTATTAGACGACGATACAATACAATGCAAATATTCTTTATTGCACACCAGAAAAACATATTAAAAGGGTATATTACATAATTAAAATAACTTAAAAGGTAGACAACAGGCGGTCTTATCGCTAAAAAGCGATCTCTTCCAGACAACCTTTGGGTAGCGGAATTGACACAAAATTAAACCAGAAAGTAGGTGGTGCGAAGGGTAACGAAGCGAGAGCTAATTTAGTACCAAAAGTAAATACCCGCGAGGGCAAGCATAAACATAAATAAAATAAATAGATAAACCTACATATACATACATAAATACAAATAAATAAATAGGGGGAAATATTTACCGCAAAACAGACAGCCGACATTTTAAAGAAACAGTTTGGAGAAGTACACAATTAAACTTATGGGAGGGATATGTAATGGTACTTATATAGATAAATAAGTACTTAAATGGATAGTCGTAGGAAACATCCATGACTCAGGAACAAATACTCGTGCTCATCACACAAATATTTGCTCATACCAGGATTTGAACCCGGGACCTCTAGCTTCGTAGGCGGTGTCACTCCCACTAGGCTAAACGTGTCGTCAAAAATAAAGTTATATGCGGTACCTATCTGTAGCTTCGTGCTTTGTTGCACGATGCATTCTGAAGGTAAACTGTACCCTTTGTTCCGGACCACTTGACGTACGGAGGCGTATTGTTTGCGGAGCCACCGTGTCGCTAATTATTGACAGTGCAACACCGGCATCGCCAATCAAAGCGCCGCGCCCTGCTGACTCCACAATTGTCGATTTAAGTCTACTGAAATCTTAAATAACCTTTCGACAATGCTCTTGATAGGTACATTTTACTTTACCTAAATTGATGAATGTTTGGTGCTGTGTAAGGCTACAGAGCGTTTCAACCAACTTTTCCAGTGTCAAAACGTTACCAAATATAAAATGACATAAAAATTGGCTAGTATTTGTGTGATAAGCACGAGTTTTCTAACTATTTAAGTATGGATCGATCCTTATAAGTATGTACGTCGTCGTCTAGTACTTATAGTACAAGCATTGCTTAGTTTGGGACTAGATCGATTTGTGTAAGATTGTCCCCCAATATATGTTTATTTATATTTAAATATGAGAGTACTAAATTAGCAAGAACGGAAAATATTTTTTGGAGTTGTATAAAAATTTAAACGCACATAGGAAAGATAGAAAAATTACTTATGATGCTTAACATTTTAGCCGGGTCTATATTAAAACGCATACAGTAAATCTTCCTATTTGGACAACGCATACTGTTGTTACGCCTAATTGTATATTCGCATAATATTAAAATGTATATTTTAAAACGCATATTTTAATTCGCATACCATTACTACGCATAACAATGACTGAGTATAACATTATTCTTCATAAATATTAAAAAGTATAATTTTAATGTGCCTAATGGAACGTTGAAAAATTCTTTTCTGATGGGGTTGCAGTTCAAATCTAACTTAACTTAACCTAGCCTACATTTTTTGGAGCAACTCGTTTCTTTAGGATTGCAGTTCAAACCTAACCTAACCTACATTTCCGGTTGCAGTTCGTTTCTGTTGGGGTCACAGCTCAAACCTAACCTAACCTACTTTTTTGGAAGCGATTCGTTTCTGTAAGGGTCGCAGTTCTAACCTAACCTAACCTTTTTTTTTTGTAGAAATTTAGTTTAGCCAGCATTTACCACCTAGTAATAAGTAATACCCAAAAAGTTAGGAGTCTGTGAACAACGGATGTAAAACTTAGAATAGTTTTCCAGAAACGTTTTTTTTATATCGAACGCATAAATTTATGCGTTCGGTATACCTAACAATATTATGCTAATTTCAGGTATGCCAAATCAGTGCCAATTAACTTCTATGCATTTTTATTACGACCGCTTTAGCTTAGTTGGTAGTGACCCTGCCTACGAAGCAGGAGGTCCTGGGTTCGAATCCCGGTAAGGGCATTTATTTGTGTGATGAGCACGAATATTTGTTCCTGAGTCATGGATGTTTCCTATGTATTTAAGTATTTGTATCTATTAAATATATCGTCGTCTAGTATCCATAACACAAGCCTTATTGAGCTTACTATGGGACTACTTCGATCTGTGTAAGATTGTCCCCTAATATTTATTTATTTATTTATTTATTATTATGCTATTTAAGCGGTATGCTCAATCATCGTATGCCAAGACTGTTATGCGTTTTAATAATAGGAGTTTTAAATTATGCCTAATAAGGGACACCCATTTTAGACCCCAGCGCCCATCGAGCGGGTTCCCGGTGTTTTCTCATCGGGAACCCGCTCGACGGGCGCTAGATTCGTAACCGCTACGGCCTACATACGGGGTTTGCCATGTTATCGGCTACAAGCGTAGCGTAGTATATGGTTGCGAAAGTGTTAATCGCGCAAACGTGTGTAACTGCCCTAAGTTTGCCATCTATTCCGTCAGTGTGCCCCCGCTGTAGAGGTAAACATGGTTGGATGTGTCACATCGCGAACGCAGATTAAGATCCTATTAGATGCGGTGGCGCTCTAAGTAGCTTGGGATGAGCTATTTTAGTAGTGTAACTCGGAACTTCGCCACTACCTCGTCCTTTATATAATTTGACCCATGAACTAGTAATAACAGTTCGTAATCGAAGGTCATACTACTCTGGACCGTTAGAATAGGAGAGGAGACATGTAGGGCGGAACTATCACAATACTTGCAATCCACATTTTGGCTCCACTCTTCTTCAATGGAAACAGCAAACACTAATGTGATCGATCGATCCCAACAAGCCGCAGCCTTAGTAGAAGTATCGAGCCAATCAGTGTATTTTAACTCCCGATTATTAATAGTCCCTGGGTGAAATCATATTTGGATCCCATTGAATCCGCCCGAAACTTTGAAATAAGTTAAATGTATCTCTTTTACTTCAGCTTAGTCGGTTAAATAATCTAACTGTACAATTTCATGGAAACCGGCCAGATAGTCTTTGCGTGATGCGCGCACAAATCGACAAACAGGCAAAAATTCCAACAAAACTTATTAGTTTAGGTTTCATGACTTATTTTTAAACACTCCTTAGTTACTTTTTATAAAAAAAATTGATGCAAATACAAAGGCAGTCGTATTACGATTCACTTTACCGTAAACTCAAGTTTCTACTTATGGTTTAATGCACTCAACTATGGTCCAAACTTTGGAGTATCCCGATGTGCACAATGCACAAATGCCGCGCCAATTTTGGCTTAAGTGGTGTGAATCATGAGCAATAATTGAATATATACTGCATCACATAACTGTAGTTAAAAACATAGCACTCCTTTTTGGGCAGTCTTATAAAAGTAGCGTGCAATCGTCTACACGAGAGCACATCATTGTTTGGGCCATAGTTGGGCACACTGGATCATAAAAATCGGAGTTTGCGACACAGAAATATATCGAGATAGAGAAGGAAATAGTTTATCGATTTGTATGGGACACAAGCGTATAATTGAAAATTCAAATTAAAAAAAAAACTGCTTCAGAACAGTACACAATAGGTCAGGTATAATAATTTGTACATATACTCTGCCTTCATGCAGGCGTGCAAATATTACTTACGTTAAATGTTAGTAACGTTTTTCGCTTGGCGTTTGACGCCAAAAGTGTAATTTAGTGATTCAAAACTGATAGCAACTGAAGTCAACGGCGTGCAAAGTAGGTCGCCGCCACTTCATTTTAGCACGCGAGGCACATACACTTTTTTATTCTACCTCGATATTTTTGCTGTGCTTTGTGAAATTAATTAAATACCGATATAATTAATTTCACGACGTCGAATATGTGAATGACTCTACAGTGCCCACTGTGGCAGGCAGTACGTGTCAGAGATGACGGCTAATTGTGTTTAGGATAACGAATTACTCGAGCTACTAATGCAACTATACAAATAATGAACTATATACGAGTAATTATGTATAGAGCACATACACTGCACTACTGCTACTGCTTTATACTGTATTTTTATATTATGAAATAAATAAATCTAATCTAATCTAATCTACATCTACATTTAAACAATGAAAGTGCTCCAAAACAAACGAGCGTATACTTCCAAGTGACATACTATTGTACATTACTTACCTTGGGCGGTAAAACAAATAATGTCTCAGATCATTGACGCCCGAGCCAAAGGCAAGGGCGATAAATATGCGATCTGAGACTTTCTTTGCTACCGCCCGTGGTAAGTACAAAATTTTACGTCTCCCCCAGGCCATGAAGTGGGATTTTCCGTACGCGTAGCGGGCGGTTATTGCCACTTTATGGCCAGGTGTAACGTAAAGAATAGTACATTACACAACTAGGGTGGTAAAACAAAGAAAGGCCGGGATCGCAGATGATTGCGGCCCGAGCTGCGAGTGAGGGACGTAAATAAATATGCGATCGAGGGCTTTCTCTATTACCTCCCGTGTTGTGTACATCATTTTATGTCTACATTTGGCCTGAAAGTGGCGTATTCCGTACGCGTAGCGTACGTTAAAAGCCAATTTATGGCCAGGTGTGGCATAAAATCTATTTATTTTCGGAAATCCTCAAACAAACAAAAGTTTTCGTATATATGTTGTAAATGTCACTCGCTGAGATTGGTGACCCATTGCCAAATAATATTTGAGTTTTATTTCCTTGTATAGGTATGTTTTTAATTTAAGTATTATATTTTTCTTGTAATGTATTCTTTTTTAGGCAATAAATATTTTCTAATTTCTTATGTACTAAACTACTTATATTTGTACCTGATGAAAAAATACGTTTACGTTCATGTGACCCACATTAGGCTGCGTATGCACTGGAGCTATGCGAGAATGCGTTGCGAGGGATGTATTTGTCATGAACCCATAGAAACACTTCATTTACCATTCCTCGCTTAGCGCAGCTCTGGTGGAAACAGCTCAGTGGAGCGAGGTTTTTGTACATACAAAAGAAGGGAAAGATGTGTGCGAGGAATGTGTGCGAGGAATATGTTGCTAGGGATGTGTTGCGAGGCAGTGTCTAGCTGGTGGACGCGAGCTCAGTCACTTGAAAGTTAGTTACTCAGTTATTTGAAAAGAGCCCACTACACATCCCGCACCGCTTAGGTACCTCGCAATCTTTGGTGGAAACATTCACACTGTTACACGTCCTCGTTACACAGCCTCGCACCGCTTAGCTACCTCGCACAGCTCCGGTGAAACGCAGTTATCATGATGACACTTTTTAATTGTCCACGAGTACGATTCCTCTGTATTCCTCGTCCGCTTTCCCGATTCAACCACATCTTCAGCTCGTCCATATTCCCAATTCTCTCAACCCATGGTCTCACTTGTCAGTACCGGGGGGGTGTCCACAGAACTCGATTGCCACTGACTTGCATATTATTTACCCGTGAAGGATTCTTTACTTGAGAAATATAAAATGTGTTCCTCCACTGTTTGTAATCGCATGTATTTGTATAGAATTACAAACTTACTTATGCAGTTTGTATTGAAATTGCAATATTTTTAGATTTTGCTATGCTAACAGCTAATTATGTTTAAAATTTGGAGCTTGTGGGTCTACTAGAAGTACCTTAGAATTATGATGATCATCAGTCAGTCAGTAAATCAGTGACCAAACTAAGGAACTTTGACGTGCAATAGTTCTTAAACAACACGTTTAAATTGAATGTTATTGAGTATATATTTAAGTCTTACTATGCCCTATATATCCCTGAAAATTCAGGGTTCTAGCTTTAGCCAACACAAAATAACGGGAGGCTGGAAATGGCCTGAATGGCTTCGAGAAAAGGATGGTACGGCCGTGGCTTTGTTTTGCTCGACTTGGCGGATGCACTGCCGTGTCCCCAGGCGATGTATATGTCGGTGTTTTATTTGGCCTCGATCGTATAATATAACTAGTCAAAATTTTCTAATCTCATATTTAATGGCACTTCTATATCTCAGAAATAAAATTTTATTAGTAACTAGAGGACTCTGCCGTTACTACGTTTGCAAAGATGAAGTAAGTTAGTTTTTCGCTTCAGCTTAGTCGGGTAACAAAAACAATTCAATCGTTTTCTATCAGGATATTTCTGATTTGATCTGTTTTTATTCTACCAATTCTTAGAAAAAATTAAAGATTTTAAATGCCCAGTCGAGTTCATTTAAGTACATCTATATAATAAGAGGACAAAAATATCTGAACATGCTTTTATGCACCTATTTTCGTTCCTGTAAATGTGTAGACGTAAATGAACTCGACTGTATTACAATATGTGAAATATATCGCTTAGTAACGACAAGTCTCGGTCTCCATTATAGATATGTAGACGCTGTATTCGGCTGCGCAGTCCGCACAAAAGGTGTAAATATTGCACATCTTTTCGGTTTCGTGTTGACAATAGCAGCTAAAAATAGTTGCTCTAATTCGTAACACCTCGTCGCTACGGGCTACGGAGTGCTACGTCGTAGAGGTTCTACGGATGTACGATTGTACGGCGGTTTACCCAATTCTAATGTATTTTTAACACATTCAAATCATCGCTACGTGTGCTACGCCGTAACAAGTTAATTCTCATAAGTATGTAGCACAAGTCGTGCGTAGACGTGGAATCCGACTAGCCAGTCGGTGCACATTTTTTTTGTTTTTAGATTTATGGTTGCAGCTGCCTTTAAGCCACATAGAAATTGAGCCGCGCGGGTTTTATAGCGAATAATAATCGGACGCACGATTGATTGATGCCGTGTTGACGCGGTAAACTTGAATATTGTTCAGACTAGATCTTTTTTTTAATAAGTGTAAGTAAGTCGAACGCACGATCCTAACAGTCTGTGCTGTAAGGATTAAAGTGTCAAGTCTAGTGTCAATAATACTGTTTACCCTAATGAAAGAAAAGTCATGTTAAACAGATCAGTACGATGTTGAAGCATAAGATATAGATCAATCATAATAAAAGTAATAATTTTACTTCTGAATCGATAATTTTCACGGTTAAATTTACATATTATTATTTGTCGTTTGAGTTAAATATTGAGACAGAGATGTACGAAGGATCTCAAGATTTTTAATCGTATAGAAAACCTTATAGGGACCAGTAGAAATACCCAATAACATAAGTAGCCTAGATAAACAAAATAATGAATAATTTCCAGCCTAGTAAAACCATGAAAAACCATCAATTATTTGAGTTACCCACTTAAGTGTAGTTTCAGGGTACAAAGTTTCTGTGTATTTTATTACGCAAACACAGTAGTAGTACTAATTAAACTTAGACTGAACATCGTGTTTCTACAAAAGGTAACAACCGTCAACTTGTAAAGTGAAATAAGCTTTTTTCTAATTAGGACCAGCGATGAAAGGTTACAAAGTCTTTAGTCATCGTAAAGCGGTTGTCGTAGGGTTTTGGCCCTTATGCCCCAAGTCGTAGAGTCCACGTGACCGTTATTACCGGCCATGAATTACGACGCTGATCAATCACCTGGACGTGACCACGCCCCTCGCTCCGCCGTATTAACTAGATCTCCTTCATTAACTATTTAGGGTACCATTACTTTTTGGAAAGTAAATTTTTGGTCAGCCGTTATTAAAATTGATCCGCAAAAAAAAATAAGCAGTTAAATCATTTGGGCAGCATACAAAGATTTGGCTGGCAATAAATAAAATTGGGCGGCAACTCTTGTTCAGCAAACAGTTTAAAAACGGTTAGCATTTTAACCAATATTAATCTGCTTTTTTTATCATTTGGCTGCCTAATAAACAGTCGAGCTGCAAAATAATTACTTGGGTAGCAAGATTTTACAATTGGTCAGCAGAGAGTTTAATTGAGATATACAGGGTGTCACTGTGATATATACTGGGTGTCACTGTGATATATACAGGGTGTCACTGTGTTATATACAGGGTGTCGCTGTGATAGATACAGGATGTCACTGGGATATATACAGGGTGTCACTGTGTTATATACAGGGTGTCACTGTAATGTATACAGGGTGTCACTGTGATAGATACAGGATGTCACTGTGATATATACAGGGTGTCACTGTGTTATATGTATACAGGGTGTCACTGTAATGTATACAGGATGTTGCTGTGATATATACAGAATGTCATTGTGATATATACAGGGTGCCATTGTGTTATATACAGGGTGTCACTGTGATAGATACAGGATGTCACTGTCAGCAGAGAAAACATGTCTGTAAGCAGTGTAATTGAAATATACAGGGTGTCACTGTGATATATACTGGGTGTCACTGTGATATATACAGGGTGTCACTATGTTATATACAGGGTGTCCCTGTGATAGATACAGGATGTCACTGTGATATATACAGGGTGTCACTGTGTTATATACAGGGTGTCACTGTAATGTATACAGGGTGTCACTCTAAAACGAAACAGCTCCCAAAAATAGGTAGGTTAGGGTTATTTTTTTTTTGATGACCCTAAAACGAAACGGCTCCCAAAAATAGGTAGGTTAGGGTTATTTTTTTGATGACCCTAAAAACGAAACGGCTCCCAAAAATAGGTAGGTTAGGGTTATTTTCTTTTTGATGACCCTAAAAACGAAACGGCTCTCAAAAATAGGTAGGTTAGGGTTATTTTTTTTGCTGACCCTGAAAACGAAACGATACACGTTGTGAATAAATAATATAACTTCTAAACATTATGAGATGTATAAAAAATCGAAATACCAATTTTATATGAGCCCATCACAGTGACACCCTGTATACATTACAGTGACACCCTGTATATAACACAGTGACACTATGTATATATCACAGTGACACCCTGTATATATCACAGTGACATCCTGTCCTGTATCTATCACAGTGACATCCTGTATATATCACAGTATCACTCTGTATCTATCACAGTGACACCCTGTATATATCACAGTATCACTCTGTATCTATCACAGTGACACCCTGTATATATCACAGTATCACTCTGTATCTATCACAGTGACACCCTGTATATATCACAGTTACATTCTGTATCTATCACAGTTACACCCTGTATATAACACAGTGACACCCTGTATATATCACAGTATCACTCTGTATCTATCACAGTGACACCCTGTATATATCACAGTTACATCCTGTATCTATCACAGTTACACCCTTTATATAACACAGTGACACCCTGTATATATCACAGTGACACCTGCTACTTGACAGCTGACAATTACCGAATGACAAAATGCGCACACGATTGGCGGCAGAATAGTTGCGCCCAGTTAGGTTTTATTGCCCCCTTTTTTTTGATGAACAAAATGAAATATTTTGCTTACCGACTGATTGCTTACCAAAATTTGATTTACCGTAGATCGCTTAATGCAGCTCAAATATTTAATTTGCTGACCAAAATAATTTAGAGCAGATCAGTATATCATTAATTGCAGCCTGATTTATAAATGTTTGCTTACCATAAGTTGCTTACCAACTAGCTATTTTGGCTGACCAAATACATATTTCTGCTGACCAAAATATGAATATTTTGCTGATCGATTAAATGATACCCTTACTTTTTTTACTGTACCCACCCGTGTTTGCGTTAATTTTTGTATCAGGCACATATTAGATCTTTACTGGACTTTTATAATAAGAAAACTTTCAGTAATCGAAAATAAAGTTTGTCGTATTCAGGAGGCAGATTTTAGACGTGCTTTGCGCTCAAGTTTTGCAAAAGATAGTCGTACCTAGTTGGGTCATTCTCATATAGTTTGCCAGATGTGTCACAACCATGTGCAAAAGCTAAGGGTTTCCAGTAAGTTAAATATTCTAATACTTATACTTATATTAGCCCCGTTGTCGCTCTTGACGCGGAACTCGTGCGCATCCTTCTCCTTGCTGCCGGTAAATGAGATGCTCGGGCGCTTGAGCGCGCAGTCCCCACACTTTGTTATAGCTATACAGAGTGGCCCATTTCGATCGGTCAGTATGAGAAAATCTGAAACTATAAGACATACGAAGATCTGTTCTTAGGAACCTGTCATCGATTTTAGGGACAAGAAAAACTGCATACATAGATTGAAAAAAAAAAAAAACTACTTTAACCGGGAATCGAACCCGGTCGTTTTCGAAAATGAAACCTAATTGAATTAAAGATATTAAATTTAATGGATTTTATTCGTTTTAGATATCGTGTTTCCTAGTAACATTTACTGCTTATGACCTACACAATCGATATCAAAATAGAAATAATGTAAGTTTTATTTTTCAAAACGACCTGGTTCGATTCCCGGTGAAAATATACGTTTTTTTAATCTATGTGTGCGTGCAGTTTTTCTTGTCCCTAAAGTCGATGAACCGTGTCATCGAACAGATCTTCGTATCTCTTATAGTGTCAGACTTTCCCATGGTGACCGATCGAAATGGGCCATCCTGTATGTGTAACGCTCTAAAATCGGCCAGCGTTCCAAACTTATAAGGTTTCTTCAGAAAATCGGTCGTACCTAAGCACGATGCCATCAGTCCGTTCATCGGCGATGCTGGCGCGCGGCGAGACGCCGAGCCGGCTGCTCGCGCTCTTGCGGCGGAAATCGTGCGCATCCTCCTCCTTGCTGCCGGTGAACGAGATGCGCGGCGCTTGCGCGCGCAGCCCGCACACCTTGTGCGCGGACACGCCGCGGCATAGCATCTGGCTCTGCGTTACATCTGCAACAATAATAGTTTTATGCCACACCTGGCCAAAAAGTGGCTTTTACCGCACACTACGCATACGGAAAAAGCCGCTTTGCTAAAATAATAGTACATTACACAACTAGGGTGGTAATACAAATAGTAAAAAATTATTACCTCCCGTGTTGTGTACATCATTTTATGTCTACACTTGGCCACTTTATGGCCAGGTATGGCATTAAAATATTAAAGTAAAGGTGACAATTTGACCATAGTAACTAATGACGTAATTTTTTATGAAACTGTGTTAGAGAATGTTTTTTTTTTTTAATTATTTGATTTATTTTATCATTAACGACTGCCAACGAACTCTTAATATTTTATTAGAAGACAAAAAATATAAAAATGATTCTGTTCGGGGCATATAATATTATTATTTTTTCTTCTAATAAAATATTTAAACTGTATACTATCTGAGCGTTATGACACTTAATAAAAAAGAAGCTGATTTCATCTATTAGCTAAACTAACCTATTGCGAATGCATTAAGTTCGCCATTTGTACGATAAGTTTTTTCTTTAATGAAGTTTAAAGGAAGAAAGAACAAACCCACTTTTATAGTCATGACAAACAAACAAAACAATTTCCAATAACTCCATCATATCTTTATGGCAAAACAGTTGCAGCAGTAAAAATTTTATTGTCCATCCATGAAAGTAGGACACTAGTAACGGGGCCAAAGGATTTTATTTCCTATCGATTGTTTACTTTCCAATCACATAGGTATGACGATACATGTATGTCTAAATTTTTAGATGGAAACTTCATTATTTTTGGAAGACTATCTAGACGTACATATGTACATCTATTATCTTATTATATTCATATTATATCTTTATATACATAAAACAAAGTCGGGTTCGAGGGCGGGACCGATTTTTAAGATTTTTGATTTTTTGGGTTTGACTCCGCCCCGAATAACAGAATAACTATCAAAATATGTAAAAAATTAAAGATTCTGAGGCGAAATGAAGTTCACCGGGACAGCTAGTAATATATAAAACATTCCGTATCTAAGGTACTGACAGACAACGCATAGTTTAAAAGCGAGGGTTCAAAAATTCGCAAATTCACACGGGTGACATCTAGTAGTGTTAGGTGCGTAAATCGCCCTAACCCCTAAATAAGCGATGCTTTTACTGTGGTTTCTAAGCGATACCTATATCAAATAAATGCTTAAATGTATGTTAAATGTGCCCTCGAAGTTAACGGAAATCAATAAAAACACGGTGTATAAGTTAGCGAGGAGGATATAGTTAGCACCTACAATTATAAGTCTTAACAACACATACGTCTTACGTAAAAAGGGGCCAGTGCGATCCGTAACGTAAGGCAATATAAAATTCCCAGCCTTTTCGCCGTTTCCCTTGACAGTGGGCAAATATTTGGCAAACAGGGCTAAATAGAGCGAGGCGTCAGCTGCCTAATAACGGCCTATAGCAATGTAGTTCCGTAAAAAAGAGGCTCGTGAAGTAACGAGCGAGGGAGCGAGAAGGCATCTTGTGGTTTAAGAGCTGGTAGTAAATTTTGTTGGATAGTCTTGGCATAGGAAAGCCTGTTGCTGGTTCAAAATTGTTAGTTCTATTTATCATTCGCTTGCCCTTGTCCCATGCATTTGGGGTCGGCGCAGCATGTCTTCTTCTTGCATACCTCTCTATCACTCGTCATCCCAGCGCTTACATACTTCCTAGCCATATCATCTCTCACACAGTCCATCAACCTCTTCCTCGGTCGAATTGTTAGTCCTAGTGTTAATGCTTATTCAAATTATCACTTGGGTGATATTTTTATACTTTAGCAAACTATATTTCAGTAATTTTTAATAGCCTATTAGAATAGGTTAGGTTAGTTTAGTAGGGTATATAATATTATAACATCCTTAAAAAATCTACGGGTTAGGCGTGGGAAATTTGCGGCCAAACGATAATTTAACCAAATCAATGGGCAAACAATACCTATTGTTAATGCTTATTCAAATTATCACTTGGGTGATATTTTTATACTTTAGCAAACTATATTTCAGTTATTTTTAATAGCCTATTAGAATAGGTTAGGTTAGTTTAGGGTATATAATATTATAACATCCTTAAAAAATCTACGGGTTAGGCGTGGGAAATTTGCGGCCAAACGATAATTTAACCAAATCTATGGGCAAACAATACCTATGTATACCATCTGATATAGAGTCTTAGTATATCCATTGATTTTGTTGATGGTTACATAATGTAGGTATGTTAAGCCTGTTCCCTCTGTTTCTAAGCAAAGCTCAGTCTACTAGTCTCGATTTAAAACTATGTTATTGTACACTAGCAACTAGTGCATCAAAAACACGTTAGTAGGTATTTTATATAGGTATACGAATAAGAATAGGCACTTTGTCGATTTCTCTTATTATGAAATCTGCAAATCTAAAACGTGATACGACGTACCCTAGTCGCTCCAGAATTAAACTAAGTCAATTACACAATCAGACAACATGTACTAGGAAGTCGTCCGGCTTTCGCACCACGTGTTCGTATTTTCTTGTTGTAACGGAATTTGGTGAAAAAGTTGTTTTTGTGACTTTGGCCAGCTGATCGTTTTTGCTTACATCTGGCGAGGCCCAACCTAACTCAGCCCAAACTGACAAGGCTCATTTAAAAAGGCTCGGGGATTATGTGTACATAAATACAGAATTACATATGTGTAAATTGTTTACCGTTCGGAAACAAATACGTACGTACAATCCAATTCCTCTTTGCTGTTACAATGTGTACTTCGTTCTTTTATACTTTAGTGTAGTCATGTGTGTGTGTATACAAACATTCGACTTTTTATATGATGTACAGACCTATAGCTGCAGACACATTAACTATTCGACAGTAAAAAAAATGTCGCAAGCACTAATCACTTTCAGATTTCAGTTACTTACTATGTTTAGTGTAGTAAATATAAATGCATAACAACTTTATTGTCACTTTGTTAGCCTTTTTAGGGTTCCGTACCCAAAGGGTGCCAATGGAACCCTATTACCAGGACTGACTCACTCCATGATTCCGTTGCGCGGTAATTATTATTAAATATCGCCACCCTAGGATGGAAAAAAGAGCACGCGTTATGTACGCGTTATGCGATAGATACAGACGGTTGGATGCGGGTCAGCTCCGTCCTGTCATCCGACGCGAACGGCAGTTTTGTTAGGGACAGAGGTCTCTGTACGTAGCGTAGTACTAATTCTTATTCTGTGCTATTACTAAGCCCTCGCTGTCTGTCCCTCTTTCCGTCTGTCCGTGCGTCACAGGGCTCTAGCTTTTGAACCGTTATAGATAGAGACTTGAAATGTTCACAGAATATGTATAGTCATTGTTGCTATAACAACAAATAATAAAAACAAAATAAAATAAAAAACAAAAAGATGCCATAAACAGGTTTATTGTATGAGGACCCTCATACAATAAACCTGTTTATGGCATCTTTTTGTTCGACGATGGTACGGAACCCTTCGTGTGCGAATACGACTCGCACTTGACTGGTTTTTTTCTCACTGCTGTTTATGTCGAAAAAGATGTAGAAACTTGTTTATTGAGGCCAGCTGGGGAGAACCGGACGCTACAGTTAGCATCAAATAGTCTGTAATATTCAAAGTGCCAGATATATCTGTTTTAAGTTTAATGTAATGTAAAAATGAAATCGTCGCCCGCTTAGTTCCCGTTACTGCCCCAAGGGAACTCTTTACCGGGATACAAAGTGTCTACTTGCTTGCCAAATTCCAGCTCAATTCATCCAGATGTTACCCGGTTATTTAGTAACACACATCCTAATATCCAAACATCTTCACAAACTTTCACTAGTCCTTCGCGGTAAAAATCGAGTGACATAAATGAAGTTAAAAAAAATCGGACAAGTGCGAGTCGGACTCGCCCACCGAGGGTTCCGTACAAATTTGTAGGTACACAGATTTTTCCCTATACTTGTAGTAAAATGCGGTATTACTTGCCAAACATAGTTCTACGTCAACGGAAAGTAGGTAGTAAGTAGGGTCGGAAAGTAGGGACGAGAGTGTCGAATAAACGCCTGAAATCGATCCGTAGAGAATAATGTAGCGTAAATAGATGAGCATTTCAAAGGTCTGAGGCTTCTTACTGCAACTTATCGCCAGCCCCGAGCCGCCGAGGCGCTTAATTCGATTTGAAGCAAGTTAATTATTGGAATGGATTTCAAATTACTTTGTTTATGTTGGAGTTCAGGGAAGAAAATTTTGTGTCTCTTCGATGTTCAAACGAGAGATATTTATTTAAAGCTTTCGGCAGTGTACGTCAGATTCCGATTTTGACAGATTTCTAATAGGTCAGATTGAATTTTCGTCAGATTCTTAGTAGGTCAGAATCCTAGTAGATTAGATTGCATTTTCGTCTGATTCCTAGGTAGGTCAGTTTCCTATTTCGTCGGATTCCAAATAGGTCAGTTTCCTATTTGGTCAGTTTTTATTACGTCAGATTTAAATTTCTCTAGATTTTTAGTTGTGGTCAAAAATGGCGTGCATTTCAAACTACAAGATGGCAGATGTCATTTCACGCTACGTCACAAATTTGTATAACTATACTAAACTTTAAATTTCTATAGTAAATGGTCGCCTTTTACACTAGGATGGCAGAAATAAGCGCCCCCATAAACCTAGTGACCTACTCGGAATCTGATGAAATAGAAAACTGTCGTATTCATAATCTGTCCTACCAGGAAATAAATACCAGGACGTATCTGACGCTAATACTTGATGGGAAGAGTGCTCGTGTTTCAAGTTGAATAAAAATAAAAATATTATAATTTATTTCTGCAAGTAGGCCAAGGGCTCTTTTACATGTCTCATTCTATTTTTTTCTCCTCTTTTCTTTTTGCGCTTCGGGTAATGACCTTCTGGTGAGAAGAAGCGCCGGAAGAAACTCACCTGTTTCGCTTTTCGACCATTTTATAAGTATTACAACAATGTGACGTTAATATAAAATTTCATTAATACATTACATTAAACTTAAAACTAATTTATATAGATGTAAAGGGTCTCTCTATGCGTCCAAACAAGACAAATAAAATTATAGAAAATTAATTGATAGTCAAATTAATGGAGATGTAAAGAGTAACATTGGATTCTAAACTCCAGTGGGGTCCCCATATTGCTAATCTCTCGAATAGACTTAGTTCTGCAGCTTTTGCAGTCAACAAGATCCGACAATTAACAGACATCTAAACAGCTCGATTAGTATATTTTAGTTACTTCCACAGTGCTATGTCGTATGGTATTCTACTGTGGGGCAGTGCTAGTGCTTCAGAGCTTAATACTATATTTGTTCTGCAGAAGAGGCCTATTCGAACGATATATAAGATGAATTATCGAGACTCACTTAGAGATAAGTTTAAGGACATTAATGTAATGGCATTGCATTGTTAATACATATATGAGCATATTATGTATGTACATAAAAACATCATGATTTTTTAAAAAGAATTGTGACATACATAATATTAATACCAGAAATAAACATAAGCTCGCAGTGCCCAGCCAGCACTCGGCTCCATAAAATAAAAACATAATTCATGGGTAATTGTGTAAGATTTTATAATAAACTGCCAAGGAATATAACTGAATTATCTATTAACAAATTAAAGAATTGTGTAAAGTGTAAACTCATTTCTAAAGCTTATTACAGTACACAAGACTAAATGAATGATGTCGAAGCACCGTGGGATTAACTGCGACTGGAAATAGATATATTTTAAAACAATGTCATGATTTTTTTCTGTTTTTGTACTTACCAATTGTTTTGACACTTGGAGACCATTTACATCTCTAAGGAAAAATGGTTTTAATGTTAATTTAGTTTTTAAGTTATATCGTGAGTCACAGATTTTTTTATATTTCTGTAAGATATTTAGTAAATTCAGTTATTATTTTGACGTTTGGAGATCCTTTACACCTCCAAAACATAATATTTTGTAAATAAAGTCTACATTCCCAGCAAACAATCTAATCAGATGTGAGATTGATGAAATAAACAGCCGAAATGCCACCGTAGAACAAGAAAGGCTTTAATTGTATGGAAAATCATGTCGCCATTGGCCCTTTCGATTCGAGCTTGGAGATTGGCGATGTGAAGACGTTCACTTAGCGTTTCGTGACAAAAACAGCTCCTCATTTTGCAAAATTGGCTGACAAAGGTAGAAGTGCGTGACATGATACATCGGTAAATAATAAATTAAGGAATCACCTCAGGTGGGAGGATGATTTACATCTTCACTGGCAATCAGGTTCCTTATATAATTAAATTTGTTCCGTACACAAGTAACAACGGTACGTAGGCTAAAGTCACGCTGTAGTCGGTCAAAGTCGAAGGTCATAATTTGACCACCGATTTAATGAAATGTGATTAGGTCAAGGATCACGTGTCAAGTTAGCGGCAAGATTTACGGCAATGATGTGAATCACCCTACCTTACTAGTATCAAACGCTTCATACATTAACTACAGATAAGTAAGTAATCTTAATGGATCAGGACCTCGGACACTTCGAATCTATCTATTTTATTCGTAGTTGCTTTTACCGCAGTTTCAAACGCGTTTCTCGCTTTAAATTATCTAGAGGAAACTCTCATAAAATATCCAAATATGTTTCGATCCAGGACTACCAAATACTTGTGTATCATTTCGTCTGAATCGTTGTTAAGGAACATACAACCAAACATTTTCATAAATTGCCACTTTATAATATTGCATGATGTTTAGATAAATATACGGAGATATGTAAGCTGTATTTTAAAAATAAAAGATTAAAACAAGACTACTCTTTTTAGTTGTTACGCAGCTTAGGTTAAAAGCAAATTCTTTTAACCACGGGTCTTCTTCACAGAAATAAAATACTGATGTTCCTCAGTTCGGTACTGCTACATTTTCGTCGTCACGTTTCCCTGGCAGGCTTGAGCCGACCAAACTATACAAACACACAAAGGGTAGATAATCAAATTATGTAGGTAACCACGGCCTAAATTAGTTCCGTTTGTAATCACGTCCTGGGCGTGCTGCGACTAGTTTTGTAGTAAAACTACTGATGTAGTTATGTACCCGTATCTACAAATAGTTTAAAAACAGGTTTTTTTAAAAGAAATATCTTTAAGACAAGCTTTTATTGCTGACTACCTTTTTGTATGATCGCAAACTGCACGTCGAACCCAATCAAATGAACTCAGACAAGGTGGGTTTATCTTCTTAATTTAGATGATCCTACAGCCGCCTTGCGGCTGCCCGATATCAAAACCCAGTAAGTGCTCCAGATCAAATTTTAAAAAGGTCTAAAAAACATAATACATAAAAATTTTCTTACGCCCTTTTTTAAATTTGATCCGGAGCACTTACTAGGTTTTCATATGGGGCAGCCGCTTGCTCTCTCTCATCAGTTTCATTGTAGGTATAATATTGCATTGTTATCAAAAATACGCAAGCATACCAAATTTAGGCGCAATCAAACGTCAGGAAGTGGTCCTGATAGGCTTGTGCACTAAACTTTGTTTCTGATGTAAATCGATTCTACTATTTGTGAGAAACAAATATATACCTATAACTACTACAATTGGATTACAATAACAGCCACCAATTGCAATCAAAAGTAGCAAACCGCACCGAGCGTTGGAAAACGCTATACAAAACGGACGCCGACGGTGACGTCACTTTGAGTCCTCGCTGTACTAAGTCTGTATGAAAAAAATTGCATTTTCTCATTTTGAGCACGAAAAAGTGCGCGTACATTAATTTTTTCAGTGTTATTTAAGAATTCCTTTACTGTTCTTAACTTTAATTTTAAGACCATAAAAAAAAATCAAACTTTGTGATCTCGTAACATTTATATATCTTTTGTTTATTTATTCTGTGTTATGATAATTTAGTATTTTCCAATCTATGTGACTATATTATATTGTAAAATTCAACATTAGTTCAGATCCCCATTCGGTTAGGAAGATTTGCTCTAAACATATTAACAAATACAGGAAGTTAAATAAAGGCTTTTAAATATATCAAAAATATTCTGAAACAAGCTGTTTTAGAGAAATTAGATATTTAAAAACATTATTTTATCCAAGCTAACAACTCTTTTAGACCTTCAATCCCAATATTTGTCTCCCTAAACCCACTGACTGTATCAAACAATAGCAGTCCAAATAAGCAATTTCATGAAAACCCTTGTTGTCTCGTCCCTTGATCTACAAAACGTATTAGACGAAAGAAAGTATAAGCTAATTAGAACATTACTGCTTTTAAAGTAAGTTTAAAATGGTATGGGTTAATTTGTAGCTTGTAATTTTATTGAATAGGTACGTGAAGTAACGTATGCTCGTAAGATCAATGTCGTATGTGCCTATCTGCCGTCATACGGTCACCATCCGATATTTTTTTCAAAATTGAGTTACATATATATTTAGAATGAGTAAATAAAGATGTATCTAAATATTATATGTAGCTTAAATTTTGAAAAAATGTCACCTGCGCCCTTTCACCGTATGACGGCAGCTATAGCCTTCATAGAGGCATAGGTCGTTGTCCCGCTGAGGGCGGGTTGTTTGTCAAACATGTCGCCTGACAGATGTCTGGCGGGGTTGTTTGCGAATAAACCACTGTTTTCGTTACTTGATTGCTTCGTTCGTACATCGCGTCGTGATTTACTTTTGCTAATTTTGTTGTGTGTTAATTTTGTGGTTTTATTTTTGGATTTTAGGAGCTGATAAAATTACAAACAGCCATGTAATTAAGGTATTATTGCAACTAGACGCCGACTCGCCAGTTCTTCAACGTGAATTTACGATTTTTCATACAAATTTTCATCCCCCGTTTCAACCGTTAATGGGTTGAAATTTGAAAAAATCCTAGTTAGTGCACCTCTACTTTCCTTAACATGTCTTTTAAACTTCACTCCGATGCCTGCAGTGCTTTAAGCTGGGCGCTGCCATTTTACAGACAATCATTGACTTACCAGAATTGATATAAAATAAACGTAACCTATTCAAAGTTCCTTACGTACAAGAATTTCCGAAATGTTTTTCATTTAAGCTGAAGGAAAATTATGTGAAATAATAATTTGAAGAAACAATCAAAGTCAACATTCTTTATTCTTCAATTTAGGCATGGTAAAATGCAACTACAAGTGTACTACCGGCTATCCCCGAAAAGAATTAGCGAAACTCGGCAAGGTACCTATCTATTTTCAACGTAATATGACGGCGCATCGCGCCTCTTTGATACTTTTGGAACGAGATTGACAACCAAGTCGATCTGGCAAAGCGTCGTGTCGATGGTCTGCGCGGTGAAGTTGATTTACAAATGAACCCAGGCGACAAATTGCCTTTCTTCTACTTCCTCCGCTATCAACTCCTTGACAGTATACGTACACGGAAGCTACGGTCAAGCCTGACGACGGCGCTGATCCGCCTTCAAATATATTTATATTCATTTATAAAAACACAGATTAGTAATACATTCGGACAAAAAACTTATACCAAATAAAGGGAACCCAGCGTATATATCACCGGGTAGTAAATATAGTACCTATGTACGTACGTTTTAATGAAATGATACGCGATAATGAATGAATACGCGCTAATAAGTGAATACCTAACCAATTGTTTTAATTAAACTTGGGACAAACATCAAAGGCGCGGCGACGCATTTGACCCAGCTTTAGGCACCGTTTACCCAATTATTAAACATT
This sequence comes from Eudemis profundana, assembly GCA_947034925.1. Classification (NCBI taxonomy): domain Eukaryota; kingdom Metazoa; phylum Arthropoda; class Insecta; order Lepidoptera; family Tortricidae; genus Eudemis; species Eudemis profundana. The sequence goes on along the minus strand of OX344805.1, from coordinate 16,501,867 downwards.
TCCAATGCTAAAGTAGGTACAGAGAAAATAAGCTAAATAATTAAAGTACACGTGTACAATGGCCATTATTCATGAGTAATTATTCACGTATATCTACTACCCTATCCTACTAATTATTATAGGGGACCGTCTTACTACGGTATACGGTAGTTTTGTTCCGATAAAAGGTACATCGGGAGCGCGCATGTGTGCGTGCCGTGTACGGACGCACCACAGGCAAGCATCACCGCGTGCTTAGTCAGGGCTGAGCTACCGTCGCGAGCGGTCGAACGTTCAAAATGTCTGCGGACGAAGCAAAGTATAGAAGACGTATATACTGCAGTGTATTCGGTTTGAAGAATAATGCGCAAAATCCAGAATTGTCATATTTCTGCATTCCTAAGGATCCCGAAAGGTGTGTATTTTATTAGTAGTAAAAGTTATATTTTAAGTAGTTTATAGAATGTTTGATAGTTTTGTGATCAAACTATACCAATTAAATAGAGTAGATAATTATTTTGTTTGACAGTGATGAGTAAAATTAACAGATTTTTTAAACGTGTACTAATTAAATAGTAGTTGATTCTATTGATACATAAAATGCCTTAAACACGAGAGTGGTTTTATGAAACGAGCTGAAATATCGTTGCGTTACTTACATGTACACATACCAATACTAATTTATTTAAACTATTATACTTAATAACATTAACATCAGATGTGTGCGATCAGATACTTTCATATTGAAATAAGTAACTTTTACTAGGTTGACCTCGAACGATTGTTCGTTCGATCGAGGTCAACTTAATGAAAGTTACGTTCGTAGTAAGTAGGTATTTTAGAGAACCGACGAGCGGCAGCCCTGTGCCTTAGGCACGCCCAGGTGTCGCGCGCTCCTAAACGGCGAAGACGAACTACTTGGTTGTCTTTATACTTCGGTCTTACGAACATTTCAAAAAAATGAACCAACAATGAACATTTTCTTCAGAATTTCAGTAGCATCTGGGGCGTAGGTGTCGTCCCGTTTAAATCCAATGCTGGCAGACATGATTGTCGGTGACAGGCGCGCGGTGCAATTTCCGGCGTTCCCCGGGCGACGCCGGGTCAGCTCGGACCAAAGCGGACGCCCGATCCGATCCAGCCAACTGCATGAGAATTCTATCGGTACTTTACTCAAGCAATTTTTAACGGATTTTAAAAGGTCTCAGTTATTCGTATTATTATTCTCATACTTTAACAAAACGATATAACAAATGTAAGTACTCGCCAAACTGTTACGTTTAATGGCGAGACGCGCTCTGGTTTATAACACACTTAACCTAATTCATCTATTTCTAAGTTTAAACAATAAAACAGGTACAGGACATCAATAGGTATGTTTAAAGAGTTGTTTCAAGTATGTAGGTAGATAGACTATGAGATCAGTTTAATATCGAGAAAGAGATCACGTAGCCTTAATTTTAATACATTTATACTTAATTTAGGTGTTTGCCTTAATAAATCAATCTCAGTTGATATTTTTGGTACGAGACAATTTAAGGTTTTATTTTACCGTAATAGTTTTTAGCACTGGGCATTATTTAATTTGTCACATCTGATCTCGTACAAAGACCTATTTGTGACAGATAGGTATCTATTTTTTTTATACGGACTAAGATATTAAATTGGCCCACTTATCCTTAATTAGAAACTGTCATATATATCGAGGATTCAAAGGTACAGTCAAATCACTGCTCAAAAGACGTTGCCGCACCGTTAACGCAGCGACGTGCCCCATGCGTCACGTCTTTAACGCATGGTGTTCCGCTACTCAAAAGATGTTGTTGTACCGTAAACGCAGCGACGTGCCCCATGCGTCACGTCTTTAACGCATGCTGTTCCGCTATTCAAAAGACGTTGCCGCACTGTAAACGCAGCGACGTGCCTCATGCGTCACGTGTTTAACGCATGCTGTTCCGCTATTCAAAAGACGTTGACGCGCCGCCGTAACCGATTCATAAATTACTTTTTGTGCATGAACATGTTTGTTTGTTTGTGTTTTTGAACATGTTTTTTTTTGTAAAGTAATCCGAGCATACACGTGTTTTCGCAGCCAAATCGATGCCAATATAACTTTTCACGGACACAAAAGCCGAACAATCCCATCAAAGGTCTCGGATCTTATTTCCCAATCTCAATCCTTCTCGGAAGAACGATATAAAATAATATGATATATTAAGCCACTCTAGTTTCAGCCGCGTCCGTATATCTTTCTATCCTTATCGCTGGCAATAAAACCATGTCAATGAACGCATCTTTCTTGCGTCTGGTTTTATTAGGGTTCCGCCGATGATAAGAACTGCTATATCAGTAGACTAGTTATAGCAGAAGAGATCGCCTAACGACAACCTTCCCTCGTCCATTTTCTTGATAAAAACATTTATTGTATGCAATACAAATAGTAATTAGAACCCACACATGTGACAATAGGTCACTTTATAACAAACACGATTGCATACCATTACCCACATATCCGTGCCCGTGGAACCGATCTGCTCCGGCGCTGCGGGATGCGCAGCCCCTCCGCCCTGGCGTAAGAAAATGCGGCACCTACGCCTCCGCTGCTTCGGCTGACTTGGTGCCCGCACTTTCTTACAGCAGGCGGAGGCTGCCCCCCCTCCGCGCCTCCGGTCTTATATATATACACTCTAGGGGTAGGGCAGACAAGACCACGTAGAGTCGGGGTTGACAGCTTAGGTTAAGGAAAGAAAAGAGAAAGGAGTCCGGGAAAGTGGGTAATTATGATGTGATAACACTATATATTCGATAATATGATACTATGTTATGTCATGGACTATCACAGAACTGTAGCTGTCAACCCCGACTCCACGTGGTCTTGTATGCCCTACCCTTAGAGTGTATTTAAACCCCGGAAGCAAGCGTAGGTGCCACACTTACGCTAGAGCAGAGGAGCTGGGCGGGCATCCCGCAGCACCCGAGCAGATCGGTTCCACGGATATTTTTTATTTTTCATTTGTAACTATAGGTACTTGCATTTTACTGACATTGGCTGACTTTCGGGATTTTGATCTTTCGGGATTATAAACTTTCGGGGATTTTAAAACTTTCGATCTCTTGAAAACAGTTATTTTGAGCTTCGGTATATCGAATATCGGCTTTTTGTACAGTCGAGTTCATCATTATCTAAGCAAAGAACGGATCAAAAATATCTGATCTAGTTCTTATGCTTCTGACAATAGGGTTTTGTTCAGATGGTTTTGGCCCAATCTTTGTTCAGATAATGATGAACTCGACTGTACTTCCGGTATTTTGATTCTTGGTATTTTGACCATCGGTATTTCAACTTTAGGTTATTATGAATTTTTGGCATTGTAATACGTAACCTTTTACTCGTATAGGAGCGCCATAATTGAAGATACGTCTAAGGGAATCTAATAGCAAATTTCCTTTAATCATTAGTCTACGCGGACGTAGTCGCGGGCAAAAGCTATTATTATAAATTCTCTAGTCTGGCAACATTGGATCAGGTTGGTTCAATTATTACGAGAGGCTGTGCGGCGCTCCACACAGCACACGGATCGCTGCCCACTTTGAAGTCACGATAAGGGCCTCCTTTTAAAAAAAGCTATATTGGGGCAAAAAATGTCAAAGGCTTTGGATCGAGATTTATTAAAGGCTGATAACCGTGATTGTACGTGGTTATACAGGATTATTATGAAGATCAATGTGTAAAAAGAAGAAATAATTGTGAGAGAGAGAGAGAGAGCGCGCGTTGAGCTTGAGACCGCGTGAGAACGCTGATTCATATCCCAGCAGCCCTAATGTAACAATATCTTGATTTCAATGACGAACATTACCTGGATCCTACTGTGAGAGGACATAGCGAGGCAACCCAAAGTTGAAGAAACTTTTGTATAAGTAACCATGGTTCCAGCTATCAGATTCTCATTCGCAGTTGCTAAGGTCAGGCGGCAGAGTTACCCCATGGCAACTTATCAAACCTGGGATCATGGTCAAAACGGAAACCGGAAAAAACGGAAAAAGCTAGAGCGACAATAGAAATTATAAATAAAAAAAAACCTCGCACCTTAAGACAAGCCTAAACGAACCTACAAGGCTGCCAGATTCAGCCATTAAGACGTTTATGGGCATTTTTATTAGGCTATCGAAACTTAAGCTATCAAACTAACCTGTCAGTTAGTGACAAAATATATGCAGTTTGATGCTAATCGTCAGTTTTGTGACGATCTATTAGCTGCTAGTTATCAGCACATTTGTACATATATCTGTCGAAGTGAATAAATAGCTCAGCCGATCGGTCTCAATCATTGTTACTATTTGGGCGCGTATGTCAAGGAAACACTCGGAAATGGACACACTTCGTTATCTCAACTAATCACTTGGGTTCATATGAACACTCTTGCCACTAATTACTGTGATTTTAAAACAAGTTTAAGAGCCAATGGTTTAGTTCGCGAACACCACAGCCTGAATCCCCACATATCGCGCCAAGTACGCGCGCGTTTCTCCAGCTGTCAAACGACTGTCAAATGTTCAACGAAAAACTCCATTCGGGCTACTGAATTACCCGCTCTCAAATGATTAAAACATGTTTCCATTATTGATTACCATTTTAAATTGGATTTTGACTACAAATTAAATTCACGCTTCGTCATATCTATAAAACTTCAGTCAGCAGCAATAGTTCTAAGGCGGATCTCACACTGCAGCGCGAATCGCGGCGACACGCGACTCAGCGATTTTCAACTTTGTATGTAGAATCATCGATTTGTATAGAAAAATCGCGGGGTGGCGCACACTGAAGTCACGACTCGCGCGTAGGCGCGTAAATCGCGGCGACTCGCAGCGACTCGCGGGCGTGTCGCCGCGAATCGCAGCTACTATGCGCAGCTACACGGAAAAAATCGCGGCGTCACGCCGGCGACTCGCGACGTCGCGCTGCGACTCGCCCGTCGCGGCGACTGGCGATTTTAGCGTGTTCTTCGCCTAATATCTGCTCAAGCTCTTATGTCTACGACAGTAGAGTCATGCTATACATTAGGAAGTGAATTTTATCAGTAAAATCGTCCAATAACACCACGTGACATGATTTCGGTAGGTACCTGGAAACCCGATTGCTTTAATGGTTTTCTATTAGTTACAATGTAGGCAGTGGGTGTCTATAGTTTCTGTCATAATTATCTTGTTTTCGAGGTACACACACCGGTAACTTTTATTAAATTACTATGCAGGACTTTGCAGTTGGACCTTAAAAACAATAATAGATAGAAAACGTGTTCTTGTTAAGCGAAATATGAATAAATAAATACGATGAATGGAAATAGACACCTATTTTGTTTTATTTGTAGCGCAGTGTAATATAGGTACACATTATTATCTCCATCCTGTATGATAAATTTCACTCCACCGCTCTGGTAGCGATAAAACACGTAGTGTTTCGAATTAAGATGACGAATCGGAAATTTTGGTGGCAGGGATTTCGATTTTTCTCAGGAATCATAAAACATATGAAAGTAATATTTGATAACCTGATTAATGGGATCATCTACTCCATTTTTTGAGACGCAGAAACACGATTTGCTAACTTTTGTAACAGACTTTTGTATGTCAAAGATACCTCTTTCAAAAGCGGAATTTGCACTGTACAGGCAAACCAGACCTATTTAAGCCCCTAAATTCTCTGAGTAACATAGTTTTAACCTATACTTTAATATCTGAGACCAGATTCTTGAAAATTAATTGTAGTTTGTAATTGAAACGAAAAAAACCGTTTCTACGTATACGACCTTTTCATATAAGCTAGCACAAGCGCGTATTTGTATGAAATCAGTCTCCCCTCAGTCCGCCGACGGCCGTTGCCAACGACAGGTCTGTGACAGTTGACTGGCCGCGCCGTAAACAAAACCTGTGAGAAATCTTATTTAATAATGGGAAAAAAGCGTGTTGGTTTTTCCAAAAGGAAAAGGAAAGCACTATTACTTGAAAAATGTAACTATATGACTAAGAGAAAGTAAGTAATCGTCATATTTATACCACAAATAAGTCTAGTTTACGCTGCGGGAAAATGACAACTAATGTTGACATTGGAACAGCGGCGTCGTCGAGACTTTCAATTGTACAATTAAATATTATTTTGGTGTACGTAAATAGAAACATTTGTAATATACCCATTGTATTAAATTAAAATAAGGAAAACTATAATAGTGTAAATATACAGGATGGCTCATAAGTCGGTTTTTCTTGAATGCATTAGTGAGTAGCCAATACTTAGTACCTAGGTAATGTATAATACATATCACTCTCTGGTATATTAAATCAATGTTTGCCTCATAAAACCTCAACAGTTTAACCACGTCTGTGATGGATTCGTAAAACAATATGAGAACTATCCGCTTACAAAATGTAAATATGTAAGAAGGGTATACTACTGATACATAGAGAGAGGTCTTAAAACACGATAGCAACATAACCATTATAAGATCACACGAGTATTTAAGGCTTAATTATGTAAAGTTGCATACATCTACTATCTACACATGTTATTATAAACACTCAAAGGCCAACTAGATTGTCATTATATCTAGTATCGATAAAGATGTTTTAATAACTTTTTAAACATTTTTTACCACTGGCACAGACAACGCACTGACCTTAGGTACATATATGGCTAATGGTGGTCATTTTATACTGTTTCCAAACGCCTGACAGAGGTTTTTTGACATGGACGTAGATTGAAATATAAATACTCGTATGTCGCAATTTCATTCTGCAAGTCCGATATTTCGTCATCTGTGGGCATTTTGATGGGTAAATCGCCAGTGGGTTCCCCGAGATGATAAAAACAGTCAAATTAGTCCAATACACGATTTAATTAGGTTAGACAATATTACAGGTCGATTGTCCTTAATAAATCTCTAACACTAGGTAATTAGTCCAATTATCAAATCAATCACTCGTCAACACGCATGTGCGTCCGCGCACGACAAGGGCTCGCCCAATCTCTGCCTCCCGGTCTTTCCTCCCGCAACCCGCGCCCCGAAGTACTTGAGAGTGCTTCCCGACAAATATGTAAAATTGTAAATATATTGTAAATTTAAAATGTAAAAATTGTTCAATATATTGCCCGTAAAAACACCATGCTCGAATTAATTTTTGTTTGTGCTATAATTTGCAGTAGTACCTATCTATACATTACCAGTTCTTAACCAAAGATTAGCATTATTGGAATAATCTTTTGTCCTAATAATTATCCGAGTACAAAAGATTATTCGGATAATTATCAAGACTTATAATTATTCGACTAAACAATAACACGATATTTTTATTGCTGAATTATTTATTCGTGAATATCCGCGAATGAATCATTCGACCACTTTTCAAATGATTAATTATTTATTCTTTACTAGCATTTACCCGCGTTGTTCCCGTTATAGTGCCAAGGGAACTAATTACCGGCATAGATCCTATGTTTCAATCCAGTACTTGATCTACTTACATGCCAAATTTCAGATCAATCCATTCAGTTGTTACCCCGTATTTAGTAACAGACATCCAAACATCTTCACAAATTTTCACATTTATAATATTAGTAAGGATCGTATTCGGAAAATCCACGAAAATTATTTAAAGTTTTTTGATTATTCCATTCAAATAAATAACACAAATAATATCTAGAATTACTCGTTTTTACGGTACATATATTTATCAATTTCACTTTACTTTTTCCCATACAAACAGTACAGAAAACAAGGTAGTGTTTTATTGATTTGAGTAGATCTGTAGAATACATTATCATTACTAAGTTTTGTGTATCGATTTAACAAATAAAAAATTTAAAAATATAGGAAGCGACTCCATTTATTTTCTGTTCACTTTTGACATAAACAATGTAGGCACTTTTCGATAGGTAATATTAATGTAAAGTTTTCAATGTGCGTTTGCAAATTTGACATATAGGGTTATGGAATTGAGTTCTTTTTAGAATGACAGTTTTTATAGACACAGGTTATAAGTGAGCGTTATTAGCATCGATTATAATGTAACTTGAAATGTCATTTTTGCGACTGATTGTGTGTGATATACGGTATACCGCGTAAAAATATAGGGGGGTGAGCGGGTTGCGGGGCGCAAATGCTCCGAAAACGGATTCATTGTTTAGCGATGCGTCACCTTAAGCCGAAATAATCTCAATGCACATATCCTACGGGCACGACGCGTTGATTCCTGTCGCGACCCTCATCACGGAGCTGCGAAGTCAACGTCAAAAATTGCTGATCATTTCAGTATTTTGTCGCAATAAGAAATAAACCCTTTGCCTTGTAGACGGAGACGTTACCAAGATACCAAATAATAGGGTTCCGTTGTAGGGCTGCCATCTCCAAAATTTGACACCTAGGACAAAAAGCGTAAATCCCCGGATTTAGGAGCTTAAAACCCGGACATCTCAACAGCAACGCAGTTTTTTTTTTCGCTTCCGGGGGAGGGGGGGTGCATTAGCTCTCACGAGCCGCAACAAGCAAACCCGGACTACAAATGAAACGTTCCCCGGACGCTCTCCAAACTAGGACAAATCCGGGGAAACCCGGACGGATGGCAGCCCTATTCCGTTGGCACCCTTTGGGTACGGAACCCAAAAAAAGAAATAGGATTGAACAGGACCCGCGCTTTTGGCCAGCATAGGGACACGTAATAATCACTCACTAAAAATATGTAGGTAGGTACAGTCAAGGGCAAAGATATCCACACAAAGTTCCAAAATATGGCGTCACATTTAGCTCAGTGGGAGCGCCACCGCCTACGAAGCTAGAGGTCCCGGGTTCAAATCCTGGTAAGGGCAAATATTTGTGTGATGAGCACGAGTATTTTGTCCCTGAGTCATGGAGATGTTTTCTATCCATTTAAGTATGTATTTATTTATATAAGTATGTATATCGTCGTCTAGTACCATAGTACAAGCATTGCTTCGTTTGGGACTAGATCGATTTGTGTAAGATTGTCCCCGATATTTATTTATGTATACATAAACCTTACTGCCATAATAAGACCAGTATACATATTTTTGAAACTTTGTGGTGTCATTGACTGTCCTAGAATGTGTCAAATTAGTTAAAGTACTTACAAGTTTAGCCGAATGACGTGTACTAGGTATATGTTCAAACATACACTAAACAGATGATCAATTTCAATTTATTTACCTGTATTGAATCATTTAAAAAGACTAAAGCCGGAAATTGACACAATTCTGCTTTAATCTCAATAGAGCTTTTAGTAATTAATATTAGCGGCCTTAGTAAAGATTATGAAATATTTAATATAATTACCTACCATTTCTAACAGTTTTATAGAAAAAGAAAATTGAAAAAGTGGCACAAGGCGCTACAAACCTTCATTAAGGCGTATTTATAAAACATGAAGCGACTGGTTGAAAAATTGAATGGCTCGGGTAAACATTTCGCGCATAATTGGTAGTGCACCCTGTGATGGCTCGTAAAGCCGTTGGAGATGCAGGTTCGCATCTTGCCCCATACTATATGTATAATGTCAATCAATATTTGCGTTCTATAAAACATTACATTTAAGTTTCTTTTACTCAACAGAACACTAGTTTTACTCACAGCTAACGAAATAAACAGTAAACTACACACATTAAATATTGGCTGTTGCGCTTTGTTTAAAGATACTATGAAACTATTTTACGACACTGATAATACTCGTCGTAAGACCTAAAGCCTAATAAGTGTTCATAAAGGGCTCATAAACCGCTTCGTATGAAACAATTTAGGAATAGTGAAACTTCTTTGTTCTGCGATCGCCACTTAACGGTAAAAGGACGTAAGGTGAATACCTACGTCGTGTTAAAAATTCGATCTTAACACAATGCCTTTTGGTTTATAATTGTACTAGCATCAATGTTTAGTGAAACTTCTTTTGTTGCAAGTACAAGTACTAGGTATTACTCAAATTCCTTGCCTCGCGACTTTGTTGAAATATGAAACTCGTTTGTTTTCCAGAGTTTAAGACCCGTCTTGGAGCGGAGCAATGAATCATACTGAAGCCTTATTAGGCTATAAAATATACTTTGGAGGTAGCGTCTAAATGTTTTAGATTGTCTACTATAACTCCGAACCCCGTCGGGCGCTATTAGTTTATAATTATTATACAAATCAGATTACTAAGAGAGTACTTAGGTTTTTATGTAACTAATGTATACCAAATTTTGAGTGCTTAATTTGCAGGTTTTCGAGATAAACGCAAAAGTCTGCAAAAAGGAATATTTAAATGGCTGTCCTGTTAGGTCGCCCCTTACACTCGGATATTTTTAACCGACTTCCAAAAGAAGTACGGCTCTCAATTCGCCTGTATGTTTTTTTTTTGTATATGCTTACAATATTTCACGGGAATCAGTTTATAAATGAGAATGAGAATGTTTTTGAATGTTGAATGCGACCTGTAGAGGACAATAGCCAGACAGTCGGAAAGACATACGAAAACATTTTTGCCCAAGTTGAAAACAGACTCGCTTCGCTTGCGCTCCGCGCTCGCTCAGTCAGTAACGGTAAGCATATTTTCGAACACTAACTTTATCCTTAAAATTACAATTTGCGTTAAAAGAACCTCGAAACAAAAAACGTGTTTTACTCTCCCTTTAATACGCATGTTAAAAAACTGAAAGTAATCCTCACAAATCTCCGGCGTTTATTATTTCCGTTGCTGAGCGCTAAATAGGTTTTAGGGAACGTAATATACCAAACGGAATTCCGGGTTTTAATTAAAAATGTTGTAGTCCTATGATCTACTGGGTTTTGGGTGAGTTATCATACTCGTATCAAAAGCACAGGCATCGCATAGACAAAGTATAAAGACAACCAAGTAGTTCGTCTTTGGCTCACCTGGGAATACAATTATAAATCTCATTTATATCTTAAAAAATCGTATCATAACGTTTGAGAATAATTAATTGCGACTCGCGAAGAACAGCGGCGAGGGAACACAGCAGGGCAATATCAGCTCCCTGGGGCACCGTTTATATATCTAGCAGAATTACACATTAGTAGAGTAAACTAAAGATAAGAAAAAATAACTAAAAAAAAGGGAGAAATAAAAGTATTTTCTTTTAAAAAGTCGTTGAAAGTTTTTTATCATGTAGGTCTTGCATTCCGGAATTCTGAAACTCCGGAATTTCAGCCAATTTTTCCGATGTTACAGTTCCGGAATTCATATACTTAAAATTCCGGAATTGAAACAATATTACGACGTTATAAAATAGACGAACGCTAACTATCTTCCAATCTTCGTATCATGTGCGTTACGCCTCCGACACAATAAAAGTATTTTTTTAAGTATTGAATAATGCCTTAATATTTATGAAAATCCTTGGCACTGAAGAAGGTCCCAATAACATTTCCAGCAACGCCGGCCTGATAAAACCTTAAGAGGCTTTTTCCAAACTTTCCTTAAGAACTCTCTAAAACTGAAACAAAAACAGGAATGTTTTATGATTTAGTAGTACAAAATGAAATGATGTCCGACACGACACGACGAGGGAGGGCGTACAAATATTTTAAATAAAAAGATTTTTTTTTATGATTTAGGTACAAGTGAAGTTTTCAAAATTTTCCCTATATTTGTAGTATAAGACTATAATACTTTCTATATTTCATAGTTCTAGATCAACGGAAAGAACCCATACATTTTAATTCCCTTGATAGTGTTGTTTGTGGCATAAACGGCCGTATTTTTGTTTGCGCTCAGAAGTTTGTATGTTTCACAGATTTAAGGGACTGTAGACCTGAGTATATGGTTTTATTTTCAACTCGATACCTTTACGCGTTCCCGAGATAAAGGGTCTTGACAGACAGATGGACAACAAAGTGATCCTATAAATAACGGTTCCGTTTTTTCTTTTTGAGTTACGTAACCCTAAAAACGACGAAATAAGGGCCACCGTAATATAACTTGATGTCGAATTACAGGATTTGTGATAATTAATAATACGGTGATAAATTTATTGCTACTTTCTTGCATTTATTTGAGATTTTTTAAATAATTATGTCTCAAGTGTTGTACTTGGAATACTATATACGTATTTATTGATTGTATTCTGAGCGCTGATTCTTATTTAAATGTATTTTAATCCAATGTCTCATATTGGAAAAGTAAACTAATAAATTCCGGAACCAGTTCCGGAATTCCGGAATTGATGGTAAAAATCGAACCCAATTCCGGAATTGGAAACTCGACCGATTTTGCAAGCCCATCATGCCTAAGAGGCAAGTCAAAAAGATTCGGGACTTCTTCAGCTTGATTATTATCCAACAGAGAACAAAATCTTTCCAAAACGTTACATACCAATAAAAAATTAGGAAAAATCATAACGTAAAAGAACGGAAAAGGTCTGTCGTTTCAGTTCCCCCTAGTGTCTTTTCGAAACTAATTCTCAATAAAAAAGGCGTATATATTAAAAGCCTAACGTTCTCAACATTCATAAGAAGTAGGCACTTCTGTAAAGTCACTTCACATTTAGTCTTCCTCCCAGAGGACCCGTTTGTATTTCTAACAAAATTACAGAACAATTGAGTAAATTAAAGACTGCGAAAAAACGGGACAAATTCGCCTCCGAAAACAAAATTATCCTGAGCATTTTCAGTAAAAATGCGCAGCGGATTTCATTTTATTTCATTTTTCTCGTTTTTCACAACCTTCCAAAGCTCCGCCTCAAAGGACGAAGTATGAAAAAGCGTACAGTGCAGCCGGCGTCTCTCTTTAATAAATACATTAAAAAAAAACCGGTCAAGTGCGAGTCGGACTCGCGCACTGAGGGTTCCGTACAAAATCGTCAGTAGATACGTGAATAATTCAAGATCAACTGAATTGTGGGACAAACTTAGCTTTGCTCTTGAAAAACTGTTGTCCCCATACATAGACATCGGTTAGTTCAGTAGAAGCAAATAAGTTTGTCTAACGATTTTTGCTAATTTCTAAAAAACGCTGCAAGTTAGGAAAACCGTTTTATTTTTGCTGTAATATACAAAATGATATTAATAATCGGTAATTATTACAGATTTTTCTGTTCAGTAACTTGGGAGATAATAGGGGAGGAATGGTATTTTTTTAAAGGTTTTTTGTCTTAAATCAAAAACTACATGTCTAAGAAAAAAAAATTAAAACGGTTTTGGAATCTATACACTAAGCCCTTTCATTTGATATCCCACTCGATATAATAGCTCTACTTTTGATTTTCGACATCCCATTTCGGTCCCCTTTAAAAAAAAAGTAAAAAAGGTATAAGATTTTTTCTGCCCAATAGGCTCGGGTTAGCAGTTTTTAACACTATTCCAAATTTCAAGTCGATAGTATCAGTAGATCTTGAGATATCTTGCTGTGACAGACGGACAGACAGACAGAGTCGCACCTAGAGATGTGCCATTCCCGGGAATATTCCCGGGAACGGCACATCTCTAGTCGTACCATAAGGGTTCCTTTTTTACCATTTTGGTACGGAACCCTAAAAATCGTCATAGCTACGTTTCCATTTCTACATAAAAGTTTTTCCAAAAAGTAACATCAAATCAGTAGTGTCAAATCTAAATCCTACTAATTTTATAAATGTGAAAGTTTGTGAAGATGTTTCGATGTTTGTTACTAAATAGTATCCAGGCAGTAATAAACCTAGGCAGCTCTCCCACATTAATCCTCTGTGTAGTGTTTTAGGTCAGGCAGAGGAGCAGCGGGTTCAGTCCGGCCTTGGCGTCCCAGACATCAGGCCAGCACCCCAACCCCGGCAGTGAGATACATAATTACATATAAAGGTTAGCTGGAAGAGATCCCTTACAGGGATACTTTCACCTTTGTACGTAACCATTGTTCTTTGTACTGTTTCTGTATGATTTTATGTCCAATAAAGTGTTTACATAACTACATACATGTGCAGCACTATAAAAAAATATTTAAAAAATAATAATTCAACTAGCTCTCAAACTAGCTAAAAATTACTTTATTTATGAAATAAAAATAATTAAATAGCTAGGTAATAATAGTGAAACCAAACAAAATAAAATATTTACATCGACATTTAAAAAAATATTCATCGACATTGCACCACGACATTACGGTCACCCGGTTTTACTGTCTCCGTCGTCACTTTGGTTGAGGGCTATAGCTTGGCAACTTCGTTGGTGACACTCCCATGTGTGCTTTTTGTTATTTGAAACCGTAACTACTTACACAAGTTACCACCAACACGAACGGCGACCGACATAGGCAGCTAGTATAGGCTGCTGTTGCAGGCCCCGCTGCAGAGAATAAAAAAAAAGTTTTTATCCGACTGAGGCGCAGCAAAAAAGAGATATTTAAAGTTTATTCCACCTCCGCGCACAAAGTTGCGGGCATACTCTAATAAAATTAAAAAAACACCCTTTCCAACTGTTCAGATGGTGGTCGGAATATTTATCGTTCCGAGACTTCTGAACTATTCTCGTAGCGGCGAGCTGTGGTTTTTGCATTTTAAATTAGGAAAGAAGACGCTATTTGAGAAAGTAAAAAGTCTTGGCTAGAATTTCTTGAATTTAAAATACAAGTAGGATTAACTATTATTCTTCAGAATTCCGTCGTTTAGGAACTGATTTGAAAATTATTTTTTTGTATTTAAATGGGTTATGCTTCCAAATTGACCCCTTTTTTTTAAATCCAGCTATAAGAAGAGTAGTTTATCACGAGTGTGGTTTTATGAAATGAGCCGAAGGGGAGTTTCATAATAAGAGCACACGAGTGTTTTAAAGCTTAATTATGTACAGACTAGGGTTTCTGGTTTCTCGCCTCATTTTTTTTCTCGAGTTTCGAGAAATCTCGACTCCAATTTCTCGAGTTGTCTCGACTCTCGAGTCTTTAGTAAGAAATTGTAAATTATTGTTGAAAATAAAATAAAAATCAAATAAAAAGGGTATCATTTAATCGATCACCAAAATATTCATATGAGCGTGAGCTGAAATATGTATTTGGTCAGCCAAAATAGCTAGTTGGTAAGCAACTTATGGTTAGCAAACATTTATAAATCAGGCTGCAATTAATGATATACTGAACTGCTCTAAATTATTTTGGTCAGCAAATTGAGTATTTGAGCTGCATTAAGCGACCTACAATTAATCAAATTTTGGTAAGCAATCAGTAGGTAAGCAAAATATTTCATTTTATTCATCAAAAAAAAGGGGGCAATAAAACCTAACTGGTCATTCACAAAATGGGCGCAACTATTCTGCCGCCAATCGTGTGCGTATTTTGTCATTCGGTAATTGTTAGCTGTCAAGTAGCAGGTGTCACTGTGATTATATACTGGGTGTCACTGTGATATATACACGGTGTCACTGTGTTATATACAGGGTGTAACGTTTCAAATGTTTATCATTGTTAAAAGCCAAAAAATGGCGAGCCTGACTTTAGCCCTTATTTCGTTTGTGCCGGAACTCGAGAGTCTCGAGAGTCAGCTATTTATTTCTCGTCTCGAATGGAGGTGAAACTCTCGAGTTGTCTCGAGTTCGAGAAGTCTCGAGCAGAAACCCTAGTACAGACAGATCGACGGTTCCTACGTACATAAAGTCAAGTCCAAAATAATTTTTTTTTATTGTCTATATGGTTTTAATTGGTTATTGCGCATCTAACGATATACATATAGAAATTCTTTTCAGTAAATATAAATGTCATATTTCATACTGTAACAATTACCCCTAAATTAAAAAAAGAACACTCGAAATTTGTACAAAAAAAAGTGAATAGATTTCCCCGAAACGACATCTTTAAAATTCAAATAATTTTCCTTCCCTCATTTCACCCTTATTTTCCGACCTCGTCCAATTAGGTATCAAGAAGTTTCCGTTTACTCCGCTTATAAAATATTTTTATTTTTAAGTTACCCTTTCTTGTTTATATTAAGTTAATGTACAACTCTCTGTCAAATTAATCCTTAATGATGATGATAGCTCCGACAACAGTCAATTTTATGTGATTATGTGACATAGATGATATGAATCACTCGGTTCTCCGTCCAAACAAAACCAGGGGTAAGAAACTACCTTAATACTGCCACCGTTACTTAAAAGGGCATATCTCATTCAGATTTCCTATAGTGTTTAGAAGTTATCTCGGTGGTTCAAACGAAAGAGTGCGTTTATTAAGACTTAGCGTACCTACAAAGAGTTATGACACAGGCAAGTACCCTATTTAATTATTCAGACTATCAAGTGTTGTTTAGTGTTTACCTTAAATATTACAATACTATTGCAATTCTGAAGTTCGATTTTGAACCTTATGTCTACTACATAAAGTGGAAAAAACAAGTCGTTCGGAACATGCGCGCGCGCCGCCACGCGCTGAGCTGACGCATGCGCCGACTGTAAAACAGTAACGAGCACAGGAATAAACAACGCAGCGCGCAGGTAATAAAATGTTGCATGTTGCACCGTCAAGCGCCGACGGAGTAACGGACGTTTAGTGGCAAACACACTTGACATTTATGGTTTACTAAGCGTTATTTTAATAAGACGCTACAATAAAGCACTTACTTGATTCTTTTACCCGACTACGGTAAATAAAAGAAGAGACAATTGAGGAGTGTCTTTTCAAAAGGGCTTATTTCCACTTTGAACTTTTTTTTAACTATGAACGTAGTTTTGCTTAAAATAGAGAAATACATTATATTCTTTGATCATAAAGTTTAATTCACTAGTAGTATAAATTGAAAATTGGTAAAGAAATGTTACATGGCACAGTTTTCGAAATAGCAATGAAGTAAAAATAATTTAAACTTTTCCACATTTTTCCACCGTGTAATTCCTTCGAAACTAGAGACCGCTATTCATAAAGAAGGTCACTTGTATTTAACAATTTCCTGCCGATAATTCATCTCCATTAAAAATAAATGACGATTAAATTTTCTGTTATTTCCCTGAACGTTAATAAGTAACAACACATCTTCGTAAAAAAGGTTCTTAATCGAGGACGAACGGACACGCTCGATTTACGAACTCTGAACTATGAACGTAGTTTTATCTTAAAATAGAGAAATACTTTATATTCTTTGAGTTTTAGGTTCCAATAAGTCTCTTCTTGTCCTCTAAACAAACATTCAAATAACAAAGTCTGGATCAAAAGGGCCTATTTCTTCCTTATAATATGAGAAAGAAATAGGCCCTTTATATTATACACTTATTATCTACGTTGAATCAGAACTTTTTATAGGACTCCAAAATTTGAAACTGCCCATTAAAAAATAAACAGGTAAAGGATGTAGAAAATTTGCTTAAAAACAGTTTGGAGACGAATGGATTAGGTTACTACTTACTATATTAGATAAATGTTTTTTATCAGTAGATGAAAATCGAGACGAAGTCGAATGCGATTGTTGCGAAGATGATGCAGAAGAAGTTCACGTGTAATAAATCATTAAATTTATTCTACCTGAACTTATTTTTAGTAGTTTAGTTTAATTTCACAATAAAAAGTTGTCTGTTTCAAAAGAGTTTATTTCTGTACTGTACAAATTAAAAAGGTTTATTTCTCACAGGGTCGCAACAATACGGCTTAGTTCGAAAAGTCCGCATCAAAAGGGCTTAGCTCTCAAAAATGTATGGTAATTACCATAATAATTTAGGTAGTTAGATAAAGCAATGTATGTAGTGCCATAACATTTATGTCAACTTACTTAAATAAATATCGAAAATAAAGTAATAATTTCGAAATGGAAACCGTGGATTTATGTTTTTCTCAATTTCCCAATAAAAGTAAAAAATGGAAATAAGCCCTTTTGAAAAGACGCTCCTCAATTATCTATCTCAACTCACCGAGCAAAGTTGCTAGCATTCATAAAAATGAAATTAAAGTGAGACATTCTACGAATTGGCATTAATATGGGCATTACTGCTAATTAATTACAATCTAATTGTAATTTTTAACCGACGTTTTTGAATTATATGCAACAAAATAAAATAAGAATTTCAAACAAAAGTCCTTTAACAATCTTGACTGACATAGTCGTGTTATGACAGTCTTAAAGATTTAACTCTTATTAGTCGCCGAAAAGTTCTGTGCTATACAGCAATAAGTGATGATGTCAGAGCACTTACATTAATCTTTCTATAAATCGAATTTTAATTTAGATTTTTTGAATGAAAACGCGTGACGACGGAAACAAAAAAAATAAGGTAAAAAGCAAAAATTTATTTTCTTTCGGAGTATGACTCGATGACAGAATGGTCCACTTAAAAAGATTAAATTGTCAATTTTTATCCCTTGGCGTCTACAAATACGATAATGGGTAACTTATTGATGACTCGTCTGTAGATCTAATAACGCTACGTTCTTCCTCATCTCGTCGTAATTGCCGAACAAAATGATGTTATACTCAACACAATATTATTATTACTCACGATTTTCCTCCTAGCATGGACGCAACAATTACGTTAATTTGAGGAAAAACATCTTCTTTATTAAAAAGAAAAGCAAATAACATGAATTATTATTGCCTTCATTTTACTGACAAATAAGTAAACGTTAAAGTAACGAGTACCTATGTAAAACTAAATGTACCTACTTAAAAACTAAATTAAACTACATACGATTAATAATAGTTTTTTTCATTCAAGGCAAATAAATAAGTAAATCCGCAATTAAAGTAAAGGTTTGTCATCGCAGTCAAAGTTTGAAAATATGTGACACGTCTTGCAATAAGAGTTTGGGGCTGTGTTTGTAAGAAAATAATAATTATATATTCATTCATATCATCGTGTTTCATCACTTAAACGAGTTGATACTTTACATGTTTTCAGTGTAGTTTCTTTTCCTAAATTAAAAATTTATTTTATTTAGTTGTTATTTTTATTACACTTGTAACAATTTGTTAAAATGTTACAGTCATTTTCTTATGTCAGTACCAGTCTTATATACAATTTTAAAAGAGGAGAACTGAGAAAGACACGAATTACAAAAACTGCAGTTTGATGATAGATATCTTTAGTTTTTATTATTTAAAATCTTTTTTATTAGCGGTGTAAGGCGAACTTTCGCCTAATTTCGCGCGCTGCCATTAAAAATGGCTGCGCTCGCACTAGCTCGCCGCGCGCGCTGCTACATAGATAGCTACCTATAGGTATATCGTTCGGCCGCGGCCGGCCCCCGCCGCCCGCGCCGCCCGCGCGCCAGTCGCGTCCTGTCCACGACAACAAAAACATCGCAGCTCGCGCAATTCTCTATGACCCTACGTTCGACTATTACAGTGGCTGCCCAACTCGTGGCTTAGAAATAGAACCCTAACCTTGATTAATTACCTATCGTGATCACTGAAGTGAATTACGTATTAGTGTTGACATGCCGAACACGCGGAGCGCGAAAGTGCGTCCGCCAGGGGACATGAGTGAAGACGACGGAAGTGAACAGGAGGAGCAAGCGGAGCAGCGCGCCAGGAGCGCCCCCGCCCTGGTTTCCGAGACCGCCCCGGCGCCCGGCAGCGCTGGCGGCGCCTCTACGAGCGCGACCATGCCGATCACCGAGAACTTCTTAGCTGGCTTCATGGAGTCTTTCGTCAGGATGCAAGCGGAGACGAACCGCACCCTGGTGGAGACCCTGAGATCCGGCCCCTGGAACCCTAGAGCTTCGACGCCAACGCCCGACTCTCGAGTGTCCATCGACCACCTGTCCGCGGTCACCGGAGGGAACTTCTCCAAGTGCACTGCACGATTCGACGGGAGGTCACGCGACGCGGAGGTGCTGGAGGCGTTCATCGACGCGGTGCAGGTGTTCAAGGAGTGCGCGGGCGTCAGCGACGAGCACGCGCTCCGCGGGCTGCCCATGTTGCTGGAGGGCGACGCGGCCGTGTGGTGGCGCGGCGCACGCGCCGGCGTGCACACCTGGCCGGACGCCGTGGCGCGCCTGCGCGCCATGTACGGGACGCAGCAGCCGCCGTACAAAGTACTACGGGAGATCGTCGTCACGGAACAGAAAGACTCTGAACGTGCGGAGGTGTTTGTGTGTCGAGTTCGGTCTTTGTTAGTTAAATTACCATATGCAGTGCCTATGTGTATGCAAGTAGATCTTATTTACGGCCTTTTACAACGACGAGTGAAAAAGCGTTTACCTAGAGACGATGTTAACGATGTTGAGAGTCTTATTAAAAAGGTAAGGGCCATAGAGGATTCGATTGACGAGCTAAACGTTCATAATAATCATAATAGTGTCCATACCTACGCCGCGAACACGAGTTCTACCAAAACAACGGCGAGTCATGTTTCACACGCGCCGCGCGATCCCGCCCGCGAACTCGAGTCGAGCGAGCGCAGCGTTACTACCGGTGCGTGCGGTACTAGTGTCGCGAAACTCATCGCTAACTCGAACGAAAATTCGAAACGTGAAAAGCGCGTTCCATGTTCGTTTTGCAAATCTTATGGGCACGTTGTAACAGATTGTCGTAATCTTCAAAATAAAAATAATAAGCCGCAACCAACTAACGCGATTTCCGAGGGTAAAAGTGCCAGTAGCGGGTCTACTCCTTTACGTTGTTACGGATGCGGTCAGGCCGGCGTAGTTAAATCGAAATGTGATAACTGTAGTGGTAAGCAGTTGCTCGCGAAACAATGCGACTTTAATTTGGTGGCTGGTGAGAACGTCTCACCAGAAACTCACGCGATGACGCCGTCACCGTCACAGGCTATGGTATCGGTCACTATCGCGAATAGGGTAGGTGCAGCAATACTTGACACCGGGGCTTCATGCAGCGTTGCCGGTTCTTTGTTGTACCCTATTTTGACTTCGTTTGGGGTACAGTTTCGCGAGGCGGAGCGAACCATTGGACTCGCGCTCGGTTCCCGTCGGGTGAAAAAGGTTCTCACCGCGACTGTGCCCGTACTCTTAGAGGGTAGACAGGTTGATACCGAGTTCGTGGTGTTCCCAGGAGAAAATACCCGAACGTTGTTAGGTCGTGACTTCATCGCTAAAGCTGGGGTCACACCAGATTTGGCACAGGAGTCATGGTACTTTAACGACACTCCTGAGCAGTTTTTTCCTTTTGTGCAATCTGTTCTTTTGAATAGCACGGAGCTGATGCAGGCTGATATCTCCGACGTCTCCCTGCGTGACGACGAGGGAACGAAGTTGCCACCAGAGCACAGGAACGCGCTCAACGCATTTTTGCGTAGCAGAGCGGACCAGTTTGCTGCGGATGGGCCTCCCACGGACTTCGCCTGTCATAAAATCAAGGTAAATGCTAATCAGGAACCCCTTGCTTCGCCACCCTACAGGTTGTCGCCGTCGAAGAAGGAAGCCTTGGAAAAGGAACTGCATAAGCTGCTCAGCGCTGATGTCATCGAGGAATGTGAGTCCCCGTGGGCCTCCAACGTCGTCCTGGTGAAGAAGAAGGATGGGAGCTACAGGCTTTGCGTTGATTACCGCAAGCTCAACGCGGTCACGGAGCCTGACCGATACCCGCTTCCCAGGATCGAAGACGTGCTCCACGCGGCGAAAACCTCCAAGTACATGACCACACTGGACCTGCGATCTGGATACTTTCAGGTGAGCGTTGACCCTGATCGTAGGGACCTTACCTCATTCACGACGCCACTGGGCACCTTCAGGTTCAAGCGCATGCCCATGGGTCTCCGGAATTCAGGAGCGACCTTCCAGAGGTTGATCGACCGGTTCAAGTCCAACTTACCAGGTATAACTCTGCTCGCGTATTTGGATGACTTGTTGGTGCTATCCGAGGGCTCTTTCGAGAGACACCTCGCAGATCTGGGAGCCGTGTTTAACCGCCTCGCTATGTTTAATCTGCGGGTGAATCGAGAAAAGAGCCACTTCGCGCGAGATTCCGTCAAGTTCCTTGGCCATGTCATCGTGCCAGGTGGTATCCATATGGACCCAGACAAGACGTCGGCTATAGCCAATATGCCGGTACCCCAGAACGTGAAGCACATGAAGTGTTTTCTACAAACCTCGAGCTGGTTCAGACGCTTCATACCGGGTTACGCCGAGGTGAGTAGGCCGCTGACTTCTCTGCTGAAGAAAGGGAGCACCTGGGAGTGGGGCCCCGAGCAGCAGAGCGCTTTCGAGACCATCAAATCTCTCTTGGTCTCAGCTCCAATCCTCCGTCAGGCCGACGGAACGAAACCATTTGTACTGAGGACCGACAGCAGCGGCTATGCTCTTGGCGCGGCTCTACTCCAGGGGGAGGGGACCGATGAACGACCAGTTGAGTACGCCAGTCGCCTCCTCACGCCTGCTGAGAAAAACTACAATACGACGGAGAGGGAGGCCTTGGCCGTCGTGTGGGCCGTGTCGAAGTTTAGGGGCTATATCGACGGCGCCGACGTAACGGTAAAGTCCGATCACCAACCGCTCAGGTGGCTCATGAGCTTGAAGTCGCCAAGCGGCCGCCTCGCCAGGTGGGCGCTCAGTCTGCAGGAATACAACCTGAAGATCGAGTACACGCCAGGTAAGGCGAATGTGATCGCAGATACGCTGTCACGTCCTGCATGCGCCACTGAGGAGGCCGATTGCGACTTGTGTCTCGCCGTGGTCGACCTGCCCGCACGCAACCCTAAAGACGTCAGAGAGAGCCAGCTGAAGGATCCCGAGGTTCGTAAGATCATCGAGGCGATGGAATCCGACGATCCCTTTAGGGGGAGGTCCTGGGCCGATAAAGGGTACGTAGTAGTAGACGGTGTATTATACCGTTATGGTCCCGACAACGAAGAAGACGATGACGCCAGTTTGGTTGTACCGGAACATGAGCGCAAGGACGTCCTGGTCGAGTACCATGACGCTCCCACGGCTGGCCATTTTGGGGTAGACCGGACTCTGCAGCGTCTCGCAGGTAAATATTATTGGCCTGGAATGAGAGCCTACGTTACGCAGTACGTTAAAAACTGCGCAGCGTGTCAACGGTACAAGGTAGACACGCGTAAACCAGCTGGCCTGCTGCAAGTACCAGCCATGTCTCGCCGTTTTGAGGTGCTCGCGGTGGACCTGTTCGGGCCGCTGCCCGAGACACCTTCTGGCAACAAGTGGATCCTCATATTAGAAGATACCTGCACGAGATGGGTTGAGTTATTCGCCCTTCCATCAACCACCAGCGAAGAGTGCGCCAAAACACTGGTAAATGAGGTGTACCTGCGTTATGGAGCGCCTAGGAGACTCATCAGTGACAACGGCGTACAGTTTGTGAGCGAGGTGATGCAACAAACCTGTCACGTCATGCGCATTAACCAGGCCCTGACGTCGTTTTACCATCCCGAATCCAATCCTGTTGAGCGCAAGAACCGCGACCTGAAGCCGCAGCTTGCGATTCTGGTAGGTAAAGATCATGACTCCTGGGATACTCACCTCCCCGCAATCCGGTTCGCTATGAACTCCGCGGTGACTGCGAGCACGGGGCATACGCCCGCTTATCTAAACTTCGGGCGCGAAATACGCGCGCCCGCTGACGTGTTGTCCGATATGCGGACTATAATCGAGAACGACAATGTTGTCTTGTCGATTACTCCGTACCTTAAGAAGCTTTCTAGTGTGCTGCTCGATGCACGGGATGTGCACGAGAAAGCCCAGGAGGCACAGAAGAAGTACGCCGATGAGAATCGCCGCCCCGCCCCGGACTATAAGGTAGGCGATCTCGTACTGCTTAAGACACAGGGTTCTAACGATACGAGCAAAGGACAGACTCCGAAGTTCATCCCTCGTCGAGATGGTCCATATCGTATTCAGGAGGTGGTCGGTAGTACGACGTACGTTTTGGAGCGTATAAGTGACGGCGTCTCGCTAGGAAAGTATCACGTTTCGTTGCTAACGCCGTTTGTTGGTCCCATCCAAGCTCCTGTTCAGGAGAAACGTAAGAGGGGGAGACCTCGTAAGGCTAACCCGGCTTCGGGGGCGCAACGCCTGGGTTAGAGGGGGAGGTTGTAAGGCGAACTTTCGCCTAATTTCGCGCGCTGCCATTAAAAATGGCTGCGCTCGCACTAGCTCGCCGCGCGCGCTGCTACATAGATAGCTACCTATAGGTATATCGTTCGGCCGCGGCCGGCCCCCGCCGCCCGCGCCGCCCGCGCGCCAGTCGCGTCCTGTCCACGACAACAAAAACATCGCAGCTCGCGCAATTCTCTATGACCCTACGTTCGACTATTACAGCGGTTAAATATTCAGAAATATCTTTACGATTTAAGAACAAAATTAGAACCTAGACATGTTCTATTATAAAATGGTTGCTGGCTTAAAATACTTATTTTAGATATAGTAGGTAGATTGAAAAGGAAAAAGAACGTATACTTATCTAGAATTGGACTTTACTAGACTAAAGCTAATGATGTTTCCCGATCCGGCCCCTGCGGCAGGGTCCCCATTAGGCTGGCTGCGTTCCCTCTCTAGATTTCTATGCTGATTCGTGGAGTAAAGAACGAGCCAACTCTGTAGTTCCCAGTGGTCTGGACGAGCTTTTCGCTTAGCGTCCTGACCAGTTGATGGACGTCTGGATTTCACGGTCCGAGAATCTCGAACTACTCTCTCCTAATCTCGTCTACTCAACCTCGAAAAATGTCACAGAATAGACAATTAAATAGGTACATCGACCTAGAAAAATAATATATTATTATTATAAATATAATAATATTTATAGGTCGATTCATAAGAGCTGGCGGGGATTTAATATGAAATAAGCACTCGGTGCATACGAAGTCCGCGTCAACTTTTATGAATCGACGTCTTCTTGAAAGCCACTGTAATGGGTTTATAATTAATTTAAATTAAAGTTTAATTCACTAGTAGTATAAATTAAAATTGGTAAAGAAATGTTACATGGCACAGTTTTCGAAATAGCAATTAAGTAAAAATAATTTAAACTTTTCCACATTTTTCCACCGTGTAATCCTTCGAAACTTGAGACCGCTTTTCATAAAGAAGGTCACTTGTATTTTACAATTTCCTGCCGATAATTCATCTCCATTAAAAATAAATGACGATTAAATTTCCTGTTATTTCCCTGAACGTTAATAAGTAACAACACATCTTCGTAAAAAAGGTTCTTAATCGAGGACGAACGGACACGCTCGATTTACGAACTCAGTGCTCAGTTTTAAAAGAAAATATCGTCCGCAATTCTCCTAAATTAATCCCTAATTCTTGGACAGTAAGGTCGATATTCCAACAGCGTGTGATAAACAGTCGTACGTACAGAATGGTTTTAATCCAGTGATCTATACTCGTATTTCTCGTTGGGTTACAAATAGATGAGCCCCTAAGCTCCTCAGTAGAAATTTAAGGGAGTTACGAAAAAAACATTTCGATCGTAGGTATATTTTGCAGAAAAGCCGGAGTCAAGTATAATTGGTATTATTACAGGATTAAGATACATATAGAAAATATAACTAATACTTAACTGACTAACAAACACATATTTGTTGCGTTTGCTCCGGCGCCCATTGTATAAGGAAATTAAAAAAACTACCAGACTATTCAGCAAACTATAGGGATGGCTCGTTTCTCGGACAAAGATTCGGGATCGCAATTCAACGAGGGAATGTATAGCCAGCCTTATGGGATCTTTTTCCTGGGAACCGACCTTGGCGAGCCTATATATTGGTTGGTTAGTTCTCTTAATTTATTATTTTGTTTTTTTTTACTGTGAATGTTAAAATATAAATATATTATGAAAAACACCAAACAACTATAATAAAGGTCAGACTAAAATTAAAAAGTAAGGCTGGGTAACACAGGCTGGATCGTTATGGCGAGTTTTGCGCGAGGGTCCGCTGTTGCCTCCGTCAGGTGACTGAACGCCTTGTTAATGTTAAGTGAAAAGGGTACCACTAGTTTCTAACATAGCTGGGAGCTGTGGATTTTTTTTTTTCAAAAATCCACTGAGACAGCTCTACACAATTTAACGGTAAGAGTAGAAAGGGCACTTGACGCTAAGCAGTATGCACTAGGCTGCTTCTTCGATGTGGAGGGGGCCTTCGATAAGGCAACCTTCGAGGCAGTAGAAGAAAGCCTAAGAAGAGATGGGATTAACCCGACAATAGGAAGGTGGATCGCCAAGATGTTGAGAGGACGGGTAGTATCAGCGCAAATGGGAGGGGAAATAATGCGGGTGAAGCCCAGAAGGGGTTTTCCGCAAGGAGGATGCCTATCTCCTCTCATGTGGTGCTTGCTACTGGACTCATTGATAAAGAAAACAAACAGAGGAGGCCTGTACATGCAAGCATACTCGGATGATGGAATCCTACTGGTGTGTGGCACTGTACTACACATCATTAAAGGAATCATGAAGAGAGGTCTGCAGCAGGTGCTAGAGTGGTGTAGAGAGAGGGGACTGGACCTGAACCCTGATAAGACAAAGCTGGTACTATTCACGAACAAGAGGAAGATAGAGGAAGTACCAGCCATAACCATACAAGGTAAAGAACTCGAAGAGGTAAAAGAGATAAAGTATCTCGGGGTAACGCTGGATAGCAATCTCAGATACAAATCTCATATAAAAGAGCAGTCGGCGAAGGCTTTGAGAACGCTGTTCCAATGTAAGAGAGCAGTTGGAAGGAAGTGGGGACTGAAACCACACATGATTCACTGGATATATAAGGCAATCATACTGCCTAGACTACTGTATGGAGCTATAGTATGGTGGCACAGAACCAGTGTAAAAGAATATCAAAAAGACCTGGACAAAGTGCAAAGAATAGCGTGTCTGATGGTGACCGGGGCAATGAGAACAACGCCCACTCAGGCAATGGAGGTAATGCTAGGTCTAAAACCATTACGGCTGGAAGTAGAAAAGAGAGCCATGGAACAATGGTACCGGATGAAAGCATGCAAAGAGTGGAGAGGAAGCTGTGTGGACAAGAGACACGCCCTAATCCAGGAAGAGGCAAGGTCAAAGCTGGGAATAACGATCCTTAACAATGACCTGATTAGGAAGCAGGAGATATTCGACAAGAAATACAGAATACATATAGGAGAAAGAGGCAACTGGAAAGTGGAAATCAGACATCCAGCTGTTGTCTGCTTCACGGACGGCTCAAGAAGGGAATCGACGAAACTAGCGGGAGCTGGCATCGTGATACCCAAACTTGAAGAGAAGGTACACATACCACTTGGGAAATATGCCACGGTTTTCCAAGCAGAGGTATGTGGAATCATGAGATGTGCACAGATAATAGAAGAGAAAGCGGCGAGAGAGGGGTCGGTGGTGATCTACACAGACAGCCAAGCGGCACTGAAAGCGCTTGACAGGAAGACCACAAACTCCTCCCTAGTCAAAGAATGCAAAGAAGCACTGAACAAGCTTGGAGAACACATGGGGGTCACGGTGGCATGGGTCCCAGGACACCAAGGTATAACAGGTAACGAAAGAGCTGACGAGCTGGCTAGGCAAGGATCGGAAAGGGAATTCATTGGCCCAGAACCGGCACTGCCCATCTCAGCGGAAGTCACAAAAGGCGTTATATCAAGAATAAAGGAGCAACAGGCAGACAGGAAGTGGAAAGAATCGGTGGGATGCCGACAGTCCAAGATGATACTAGGTGGCACAAACCCAAATAGAACTAGGTATCTACTAAAACTAGGTAAGATCAATCTCAGAGTGTTGACCGGTATTATTACCGGCCACAACACACTTAATAGACACCTACATACTCTAGGTTTTAGCGACACTCCCCTTTGCCCGAACTGTGGGATGGAGGAAACGAGTAAACATGTGCTAGCCGAGTGCGTCATGTACGCGGCAATGCGATTCGATTCATTCGGGAAAGATGCATTGGAAGAAGAAGAGCTAAAGGGCATTAACCTTAAGGATGTCCTTCTGTTCTGCAGGAGAACCGGGAGATTCGAAACGGAGCGCTGTGTGGGAGCACCGCCGGGACAGTAACCGCTGGCTCCAACAACGGGGAACTGGGCTGAATGAACACACACAAGTGATCGACAGCCCGCCTGACACCGGCTGGGCGTCCCCACACAACATCATCATCATAGCTGGGAGCTGTTAGTGGTACGCTTATTGGGGGCTTAAATGTTCCTTAGATTATTACTTATTTTATTACCAGAGATCGGAATAGGTAGAGTATATTTACCTAAACCACCGGCGCAACACACATACACACATTACTGTTGCGCCGGTGGTATAGGTTAAAACTTCAAACGTGATTTTCCGTGCTTTATTCAAATTCAAATTCAAATCGTTTATTTCTTAGAATATGGTACATTTGGTTGGAATAAAATGATATAGTGCGACATATTCAGCCAATATTGGCGTAGAAATATTAAAATCATAGGCGTATTATTAATAAACATGTCAAATGGTACTAAACTAAAATTAAATTAAATATATATTACAAATAAACATGTCAATCAATATTAAAAATTACCTTACATAATAACATTAACCATTATAAATCATACACATTTCAAATCCACTTGCCTTAGTTATAGTTATCATAATTTAAAAAGTCAGATACAGAATAAAAACATTTATTTAATAGCAGATCAAACATCCTTCTTTCGAATTCACGTGTCTGTAACTCTTTGAACTGCTTTGGTACTTTATTATATAACTTTATAGCCATACAATATGCATTTGAAGCAAACATTTTCAATTTTGGTCTCGGCTGATACAGTTTGAGCGGATTCCTACTAGGCCTATTGGTTTTATTAATTACGGTGTCATGTAATGGAAAGAGATGGGGGTATTTCTTAACAAATTTGGTAGTCTCTAGAATGTAAAGACATGGTAACGGCAGGACTTTGAGTTCTTGAAATATCGGTATACAATGAGCAAGATATTTCGCACCATATACAGCTCTAATACATTTTTTTTGAATAACAAATGCTCTTTTGGCATCATTAGAAGCGTTTTCAGCAGGCTGAAAGGTGATTTCAGGCCGTTTCAGAGGTGGCTCCTTAAGTCCTGGAAAAAAATTTAGTTGTAAGGGAGTCTCCACTTTTCGACTATGTTCTTCGAAGTTTAGGTAAATAATTATACTCAACCTATTCCGATCTCTGCTTATTACATTAAGTACTTAACCTAAAGAACATACTAATCCGCTAAAAGCCACCTTTAAGTTAGCCTTTGAGCTGCTTTGCATAATGAGATTTGAATTCTGTATTCGTTACTCAATTATCAAATTACTTCATTAAGTAAACAAAACGCGACTTTCTAACAAATTCGCTAGACGCTAAAGTCAAAATTGACAAGACGCCCAATGAAGGCAAATTTATACAATGGGCGCCGGAGCAACGGAAACTTTCAATAAAGCCCTTTTTCCTCTCAAGCCCTACCTCTGTCCTTGCTGAGTGGATTACAAATTTAAATAATAACGTCGTTCCTTGAGACTGAGAAAGGATTCCTGAATGGAAAACTGAGGTCGGGAGTTGGAATCGTAATAAACTTTATGTACACTTCTATTTCAAATAAGTTTTGCGAAAATCTGAATCTAAGTATTCCAATTAAAAAATATATTTCTCAAATCGGCTAAGGGCTCTTACACATAAACACGGTACGATATCGCGTCGTGCCACAACACGATATCGCGTCGTGCTACGACACGGCATCGTTTCTCGATACGACGTCGTGTCGTGGCAAATTATATTTTAATTTTTAATCTTTCTACACTGACACAAAGTTGTTTTCGATTGAATGTTTTTTAAGATACGATGTCGTATCGTGAAACGATGCCGTGTCGTAGCACGACGATATCGTGTCGTATTTATGTGTAAGAGCTCTTACAAAAGAAGGAGATAATGTGGTGATGAAATGATGAAGCACCTGTAGTAAGCCGGCTTTATGTCACTGGTGTGTGCGTGCTGCCAGTAAGTACAAAGCGACCGGCGTACTAGAGGTGCTTTTAAGTTGTCTGTTCACGAGGCTACGTCCGGATATTTATTTTAAGATCGTAAAGTATTACGGGCATTAAGTGTTTCCGACTTTCACTTGGCCGGAAATTATTTTTCTTACAGCAACGGAAAGTTTAGAAAGTTGCCATAATTAATAACCAAGGCGAAACTTTTTATGTTAGCATTATTTTTTCGTCTACTTTTTAATACAGGTACAGCTCTCGTAGAGATTGGAACACAAACACTTTATTTGCGGCGTGTTGTTAAAGCGATCTAAGTTTAAACCTAAGTTATTAGCAATACTCTTCTAGTAATAAAACAACTCAAACGGATTAAATCGCGTATATTACTACATTTTAAGTCCCGACGTTTCGTAACCCTTTTCAGCGTTCGTGGTCGCGGGTAGACTGAGAAAATCATAAATTTCCTCTGCCAAAATTACTGTTGTGCAAACCTACTCACTTTAAAAAATACAAATTCAATCGCGGAAACCGAAGAAAATATTAAATACTCTTCTACTTTTCTAATTAAACTGTGGCCAAGAACTGTTTAAAATAGTTAATGACCCATTATTTTGTTAATTTAACGTTTTAAGTAACTAAAAGTTCGTAGTAATATTCTTTTTTGTACCCTTTTCTTGTAGTTGCCCACGCTCATATATAACACAAAAGACACTCTCTCTCCCCCTTCCTATTACTTGCAAACAACATCAATTGCAATGATTGGAACAGTTGAAAAGTTTTGCACTGAAACTATGTCTTGTTTCGCAGGAATACCTACTCGGGTTTCGATTGCAGTTCTAAATTAGTGAAACGAGACATATTTTAAACGTTATTTATTATTCTACACTATGGCGACCTGAACGTAAATGTGCTTGCAAAAAGGACGCAGTAGGAGCAATTTATACAGTTTAAAAATGGCAAGCACGCAGCGTTACGTTTGAAACTCGTTTCGTTTCCGAAACATAGTTTCTATCTCAACTATACGTTTAAAATTGTAGAAAGACTGTATTTATGCATTAATTATTCCAAAAAAATAACGGAGAGCGTTATAAGTAGTGATAAAACGCAAATAAATCGTTTTCAGAATTTTCCTCTGCTTGCCGGTTTGTCTGATTGTTTCAGCGCATAGCACTTAAAAACTAAGGCAGATAGTGACCCCGGTTAACATATGAAACACTTTTTTACCCGACTAAGCCGGAGCAAAATACACTAGAGGGTTCACTAGTTTGAAATGAGATATGGTTAATTCGATTAAGTCAATTGATACAAAAAAATTCCAAGCTACACCATGGTATAAATAACTCAAAAGGTTATTTGCTTTAAATGCCCCCTAATGCCTTACGAGGGTTATCTAAGTTTTACTTTACATAGACCTTAACCTATCTTGATCGAGTTCTCGTACTTCAAATGTACATAATAATTTTACGGGATTTCCACATTAAGCTCAGCAATATGACAAGCTGTCCTTGTGGAACGACGTTTATGAATCTAATCATTACTTGCCCCGTTAAAACTCTTACCTACACATATATCATAAGCCCTCTATAATGCGTTCAAAAATTGCAAATTACAACCAGCATAAAGATAAAATATTTTGTCAGAACAAATTTGCTATCTGCGAAAGTGTTATTATTGCTTCATAATCAAATCAAATCAAAATCAAATCAATTCTTTTATTATCATAGTTGGATTATAACACTGAATTCGATGATGTCACATTCAAATTTCGAACGTCTCTGAAAAACGAAGCGATTTGATTTCACCTCAATTCTGAAGTGAATTTTTAACTTTTACGTTTGTATGGAGAATCGACCGTCTGGAATCACTTTATGTCTAAACGTTCGCGTGTGCATCGCGTGCCGCGAGCAGTCCTCCGCATTTATAAACGGTGCAGTTCCGGCCGTCACGCGACCACCGGCGGCTACTTGCTAAAAGCGAGGTTATCTGTGATTAATATAGTCACAGTATAAAGGTGGTTTTCCACCGGCAGGGCGAGACGAGACGAGACGAGGATTGAATTGAAATCGAGCTCGCCCTTTTCCACCAAAAATTGGCGTTACTTGCAATCGCGAGCTCGCGATTGACATCGATGTCAATCGCGAGCTCGCGCGTAACCGCCGTAGCCGTAGATTGTAGGTCAGGGTCTCTCAACTCTAGAACAAATATTGGCAACTTGTACTTTTGTACGTGTGCGTCGTGCGATATTTGACTATTGCTAAATGTTAAAATAAAACTTGTACAATATTTTACTTTAGCAACACTAGTCTGTATTAGTCTTACCATATTGGATCTTTTTACCTAATTTATCTAATTATAACTTCTTTAGGGTTTTGAAGTTTTAGTTACATTAACATTTTAGAGAACGATCATATTAGGATGTAGACATTGTGAAAGCTAAACGTCAAACTTCTAAAGGAAAAAATAACCTTCGCCTTTTAAGATTCATGTAATCATTCAAATCTTTTGTTGTTTAGGACATCTTTAATCTGATTTTTCCAATCTAGACCTGGCAACACTGCCAATTGAAGATGGCGTCACGTCAAATCAAAGTCTAATAATATCTTGTCTAAAATATTTTGGTGTGATAAACGTTTAAAAATGTAATTGTGTGACAAAATCGGCTATGTTTAATACTTAAGAAAATGGTGTCGTCGAAAATATCTACCCTACACTTTGACTTGGCTGTGGTACAGGACCACGTGACATATTTGAATAGACAGAATATTCATGACTCAAGAACAAATTCTTGTGTTCTTTACAAAAATATTTGCCCTCAGGCATCTATTCCACCGTGAAAAACGAGGATAACACACTTGTGCAAGTGTGACGAGCGATTATACTTGGTTTATGTGTTGTGTTCAAGGTTGTGTTGTGATCGCCATGTTAGCATCCATTTTTCCGAGGAGGCGAGTGGAAACGCATTACAAAGACAACTTAATATTTTACAAAATGAATAAATATGTTCAAGATACTTTATCGTTGTTTTTTATAAACTGAATTTCCCAGCACACACTAGAGTTCAAAATACTAAACTTCATCATATCAATCATCAACTTCACCTTTCATCAAAAGTATACAAAATGAAATGAGACGAGTATGGAAATTTATGGAGGATGAGAAACTCTGTTTATTTTTATTTAATACCGAATATCGGTCGATATTTGGTATTAAATTGTGGGTGACTAGCCTAACGAGATTAATTAAACAAGCTAGTTCCACATTAAACGTTCTATATTGTAGCGATAGAGAAACACAGAATCACACAAGAGTCACAAGCACAAAAGAAAGAAATAACAGTTTAAGCACAGCACAATAAGTTCGGAAGAAAGTCAGAAAAAGCACAGAGGATAGAAAGCACATATAAGAAAGCGAATACAAAAGTTAAAGAGTAAATCGCGCCTTGCGCAACTCAATAAATCGACTCGCGTCTCGGCGCGTAAGAAAGAACCGTTAGCTCAGGCGGCGCGCGGGCAGCGTCCAGCCTCGAGAAAGATTAAATGCCGACTAACTGGGATTTCCGAGCGCACACGATGTGCACACGGCGCGGCGGGGGAACCCGAACCGAGGTGAATGCATCACAGGTCGTTGAACCTGCGCGCGCGTCGCTGATTCATATTTAAAACAAATTATAATAAATTAATAAATTAATATTCTAAAATAGTGTCAACGTTTACAATAAAACTAGTCGCCACATCAGCCCCCCCGGAGACCTTTAGGGTCGATAATAATCGGGGAAACGTATACGGCGACCAAAACGCGACACTTTAACTGTTTTTGGTTGTTCTGAAGGAACGCTTACAGTACTAGGAGGGACAGTCAATGACGTTTTAGAAGTACCAGGTGTCTCTGATAAAATGTAGGCCGGTTTCAATCTATCGATTGAGATTGAAACTTCTTTACCGGCGACATCAATTTTAAAATATTTATCCGACCTTTCAACAATCCTATAGGGGCCAGCATAAGGTGGCTGTAACGACCTACGGACAAAATCCTGCCGTATAAAAACGTGCGAAACTGTAGCCAAATCCTTATAAACGAAAATTTTGGCAGAACCATGTCGAGTTACCGCCGCTGGTTGCAAGTTCCTCATATGCAAACGCAAACGTGACAAGAAGTCAGTGTAGTCTGTCAGTTGGTTAGCAGTGGGGAGGAATAAATCACTGGGGAGTCTTAACGGCTCGCCGTAGACTAACTCGGCAGTCGAAGCAGACAGGTCCTCCTTCCATGCACTACGTATACCTAAAAGTACTAGTGGAAGGGTTTCAGTCCAGCATTCATCTGCGTGACACATTATGGCAGCCTTAAGCTGACGGTGAAACCGTTCCACTAATCCGTTAGCTGCCGGATGATACGCAGTAGTTTGTAAGTGACGTGAACCAGTAATCGTCGCAATTTGACGAAATAGGTTCGAGTCAAATTGTTTGCCTCGATCTGTAGTAATATTTTGAGGGCAACCAAAACGCGCAATCCACATCGAGATAAAAGATTTGCCTACACTTTCCGCCGTGATGTCCTGTAAAGGTACTGCCTCCGGCCAACGCGTAAATCTATCCACAGCCGTAAGACAGTATCTATATCCATTAGACATGGGCATTGGGCCGATTAGGTCGATGTGCACATGCGAGAACCTACCTGAAGGCGTTTTAAAATCATGAATGGGTGCGTGTACATGTCGTGAAACTTTAGACCGCTGGCAAGGAATACACGCACGCGCCCATTCCCTACAATCTTTTTTTATTCCCGGCCACACGTAACGCTCAGTCACTAACTTTATAGTGTTCCTAGCGCTAGGGTGGCTAAGTCCATGGAGGGAGTTAAAAACATTTTTCCGAAATTCGGATGTTACAAAGGGACGTTGGACTGGACCGGACACATCGCAAAATAGCTTAACGGCTCCAAAAGGGACTTTTTGCAAAACAAGCGATGAACCGATTTTCAGCAAATTTCGCAGCTCGGTGTCCGTATCCTGAGACAATGCTAACGCGTGTAAGTCAAGTCCGTCGGTAATAGCGTCTGTCCTCGATAGTGAGTCCGCGACCACATTCTCCTCGCCGGGTATATACCGTATATCCGTAGTAAACTGGCTAATAAAATCGAGATATCGGAACTGTCGCGGAGAGCATGAATCAAGGGACTTTTTCAGAGCTGAGATAATTGGTTTGTGATCAGTGAGTATAAAAAATGGTTTTAACTCTATCATATGTCTAAAGTACTTCACTGATTCGTAAATTGCCAAGAGTTCGCGATCGTAAGCACTATATTTTACTTGTGCAGGGGTCAACTTCCGAGAAAAAAATCCCAAGGGTTGCCAATGGCCCTTGACCTCCTGCTGTATTACTGAACCGATCGCGAAA
This sequence comes from Eudemis profundana, assembly GCA_947034925.1. NCBI lineage: Eukaryota > Metazoa > Arthropoda > Insecta > Lepidoptera > Tortricidae > Eudemis > Eudemis profundana. Next base: position 16,466,667 of record OX344805.1, on the reverse strand, counting down.
TCTGAAGCGTCTGTGACAATTGCTAAAGGAGCGGCAGAATCTGGATGCGCTAAGAGAGTGGCGTTTGCAATACTTGACTTGCAAGCATTGAAAACCTCCTCCAAAGCTGGAGTCCAGATTACGGGGCTGCTGCTCTTCACCTTTGGACCACTTAGTAGTGCATGGAGAGGAGCCTGTAGTTTTGCAGCGCCTGTAATAAACCGCCTATAAAAATTAAGAGCCCCTAAGAAACGCCTCAGATCCTTAATTGTTTTAGGTCTCGAAAAATCTTGAATTGCCTTTACCCTGTCGTTTAACGGCCTTGTACCCTCGGAGGAAACCAAGTAACCTAAAAACTCTATTTCAGGAACAGCAAACACGCATTTACTAGCGTTAAGTAATATGCCGTAATCATTAAACCGCTCGAACACCGCTCGTAAATGCGCGTTATGTTCTGAGTCACTGGCGGAGGCTACTAAAACGTCATCGATGAACGTAAAACAAAAATCCAGACCCCTGAGGACTTCATCCATAAACCGCTGAAAACTGGATGCTGAATTACGTAATCCAAAACTCATATACGGGAACTCAAAAAGCCCAAAAGGAGTGGTAATTGCCGTTTTCGGTACGTCCTCAGGCGCCACAGGAATTTGGTTATATGCGCGCACCAAGTCTAACTTGCTAAACACCTTACAATTAAAAAGGTTATGCGAGAAATCAGCAATGTGCCGCACTGGGTACCTATCAGGAATAGTGCGGGAATTAAGAGCGCGATAATCGCCACAAGGACGCCAGCTATTATCCTTTTTAGGTACCAAGTGCAACGGGGACGACCAAGGACTCTCCGATCGTCTCGCAACACCCGTGCGCACCATATCCTCAAATTCCTGCTTTGCAATTTTAAGACGATCTGGCGCCAAACGTCGCGGCCTTGCACACACAGGCGGCCCAGGAGTAGTTTTAATAAAATGCTGTGTCTGGTGTTTGCATTTTCGCTCTACAGGATTACCAGAAGGTCTCACAATATCAGGGTACTCTTCTAGTAAAACATGGTATGGCGTGTCCCCTGAAATCACTTTAATTTGTGGGCATACGCAAGCTGAAGCAACTAGAGCAGCTGATGAAAGCGTGGTAGTGTTATCAATTAAGCGAGCGTTTCGAACATCGACAAGCAAATTATAAAATGAGAGTAAATCCACCCCTATGATGGGTTTGCTCACATCAGCAATAACAAAGCGCCAAGAAAACATACGGCGTAAATTAAAATCTAGCGACAAGCTTAGCCAACCATAGGTACTAATAGTAGTATTATTTGCGGCATAAAGTTCATAAGTAGTTTTATGACGTCGTTGCGCACGCAAAAAACTGACCGGGTAAACGCATAAGTCCGATCCAGTGTCCACTAAAAATTGTACCTTTGTTTTTACATCCGTAACAAATAAACGGTTAGACACTGATGCACTTTCACTGGTCGCAACGTGCGACCGTTCTACTAGTTTTTTGGGTACGCACAAGGGGAAATGCACTTATCTGCCTTATCCGCAAACTTGAAGTGATACCAGCACAGCCGCTGGACGTCGCCGCTTGGCTTGCTCGCCCGCGAATGACTCTTCGACCGGTTTCGTGGCTTGCCGCGGGACCTCGACCGGGGCTTATCCTGGCGACCCCGGGAGGTGGACATCGCGTCAAGCCTCTGCGTCAACGCGTCGATCTTCCGGTGTAACTGGTCTAGCACCGAAGTTGGGACACTGGCCGAAGAAGCTGCAGCTACCTGATAACCCGGTACTGGTGGCGCTACCTCATGAACCTTATCCGCCATCTTCGCCACGGCCTCCAGAGACAAATCGTCCTGGAACGCCACTATGCTCTGCAACATGGGAGGTAATCGGCTCGACCACAAATGGCGAATAAATTCATCCGGGTAATCTGCACCAGCTAAACTCCGAATGTGGCGCAAGAACTGGCTCGGCTTCCGGTCCCCGAGCTCTTCTTTCAATGTCAACTGCTTAAGACGCTCCTGCTTGGAAGCTGATAAACGAGAAATAAGCTCCCTTTTCAGAGTCCCATATTTATCAACCTCCGGTGGTGAAGTGATAATATCCTCAACTTCTGCCGCATACTTATAGTCCAAAACTGATATGGCGTGATAAAACTTAGTGGAGTCACTCGTAACCTTTCCCAGCATAAACTGTCCATCCAGCTGAGCGAACCATAAAGTTGGTTTATCTGGCCAAAACGGCGGCACCTTGACACTAATATGACTAACAGCTGAGTCACGAGTGCTCGGTCCAGCGGCTGGAGCAACCGGAGTGGTAGATGCTGCATCGTCTAATCCCATGATTAAAATTCTAAATTGCCCGCTAAAACACGATTTCTAATCTTTTAAAACAATTGTCCATTAAAACTTCGAATAAAACGTCAATTCGCTAAAATATGTGCTCAAAACATTAAAATAAACGTCCGTTAAAAGATAAAATTCAAAAAGTGTCCGTTAAAAATTCAAATATAAAATGTCCGTTAAAAATTCAAATATAAAATGTCCGTTACACAACCGTCCTTTTCAACTGGGGTCACCAATTATGTGGGTGACTAGCCTAACGAGATTAATTAAACAAGCTAGTTCCACATTAAACGTTCTATATTGTAGCGATAGAGAAACACAGAATCACACAAGAGTCACAAGCACAAAAGAAAGAAATAACAGTTTAAGCACAGCACAATAAGTTCGGAAGAAAGTCAGAAAAAGCACAGAGGATAGAAAGCACATATAAGAAAGCGAATACAAAAGTTAAAGAGTAAATCGCGCCTTGCGCAACTCAATAAATCGACTCGCGTCTCGGCGCGTAAGAAAGAACCGTTAGCTCAGGCGGCGCGCGGGCAGCGTCCAGCCTCGAGAAAGATTAAATGCCGACTAACTGGGATTTCCGAGCGCACACGATGTGCACACGGCGCGGCGGGGGAACCCGAACCGAGGTGAATGCATCACAGGTCGTTGAACCTGCGCGCGCGTCGCTGATTCATATTTAAAACAAATTATAATAAATTAATAAATTAATATTCTAAAATAGTGTCAACGTTTACAATAAAACTAGTCGCCACAAAATAAAAATAAACATAGTTTCTTATATAAAATAAATTTCAATGTGGCATTTAAAAACCCCGCCATATTTTGACAAGCTGTGGCATTTAAAAACCCCGCCATCAATTAGTTCATGTGTGGTACCACAATGTCGCTAGTAGTATAAACGCAAGAACCGGAAGTTACTATTTTTTTATATGGAGTTTGCGTTCTTCTCTTGAGTATTATGTTCCTTGTTGTAGGTTCATAAGGTAAAGATATTATACATCAGTGTTGCCAGATCTACTGATAAAGCAGATCTACTGTATTATTTCTAAAAATTCAAGAACACTAATTATACACAAAATGAAACAAAATCTACTCCGTGGCGGTGTCAGTGCCAATGCCACTACTTGTTACAGTAAAAATTGGTACTACTAAATTTACTTTTTTTTAGGGCCGCTATCTCTTTTTGACGAATAGTTGCATTGCATCCCTACCGGTTGGCTAACGAGCCGATCGTTTCGATTCGATTGTTCGAAACGTGTATGAAGAAGATGATTCATATTATTATTTTTTTATTTAAACTTGTAAATGGCATGCTTAAACATAACAAGTTGGCAACTTAAGTGTATTTTACGCCTTTCCGTACAACTTACGGGGAGACAAAAAAGTGTGGGAATCGGTTAAAACTTATGATATTTACATCGTTTTTTTAAGCTACTGATTTTTTTTCCTAAATCTACTGATTTTTTTGCCAAATTTCTATCAAATTTCATATGGCAACACTGATATACAGTGCTGTTAAGTTCGTCTTGCAATACACACGCGATTTCTGTATCATGTCCCGGGAATTCGTATTATTAAATATGTTAATGGAAGAGGAATCAGATGAAGATACTGCAACAAGAAATAATATCATAGTGCTTTTAAGAAAAGAAACTCACCGTTACTGGGTTCAAAATCATATTAAATATAACATTAATCGGAATCAGGTAATAAATAGCAACAAACAACAAAAAAACCTATCGCAACAAGCGTGTTTCTATTGCAGAGTTAATTTTTACTCTATATCTGAAGCAATACGGTTTATTACAAACAAATATCTCAATTCAAGTCTCGCACATCCTCGTCAATCCCTACCTATTCCACCGAAGATGCGCGAGGAGAGGATTGAAAATTTGCCATACAAATTTCAATTCAATCCGCGTCGCGTCTCGTCTCGCCCTGCCGGTGGAAAACCACCTTAATAGCAGTAATTTTTCTTCCCAGAAAAGGAACATCGCGCGCTTGTATGTGCGCACGCTATGACCGAACGCACTACAAGCAACATTTTTAAGAATGCGTAACCGTCTGTACACGACATTGCGCGATCAGCGGCAGCGCCGGCCAAAGGTGGGAGCGGGAGGTCGGACCGCGGTCTTTCGCTCTCACCCAGAGATGGGCAAAATTTATTCGAATGACGAATAACGAATAAGAAGAATAACCAAATAATTCGCGAATGACGAATAAAATTGGCGGATGATTATTTTTATTCGAATAAATTATTCCTGGAATTATTTATTCGCGAATGAATTGTCACGAATAATTATTTATTGGAATACCATATTGACTTTTCTCGAAAAAATAATAACTAAACAGAACTGAAAGACTGTTTTTGTACTAACGGAACGAACTAAGATTTTTGCCTTACTTATATAAAACATTATTTAAACTACCTTTAGGAAGCCTGAGCCTTTAGGAACACATTATGTGTTAGAATAAAACCAATATAAGTTCAGTAAAAACAAGTCATTATTCGTGTTGTACCTTAAATATTTTTCTTGGATTTATTCGAATAAAATAACGAATAAGTCATCCGTCATTTGTAAAGTCGTGGAATTATTTATTCGTGGATGATTTATCCGCGAATAAAAATATCGTGAATTATTCTTTATTCGAATGATCATTCATATAAAACATTATTCGAATAATGCCCATCTCTGCTCTCACCTATGGCCGCCGCTGCCGCTGGTCGCGTAATATCGTGGCTGGCCGGTAAGAAAGCTCCAGTAGTAGTCCGAAGTTCTGTCTTTATACTTTGATATAGTCAACAAAGCTCGTAGGAATGCACAGTTAAAGTAGATAGATAGGCAGTAGATAGGCCATATAGCCCGCAAAACGGATAACTTTTAGGGCAGTAAATGCACCGTAAGACGGTCCCAGACTCCATGGACAGACGACCTCTGGAGAGTAGTAGGGAGTCGATGGATGCGATCTGCACAGGACCTCACTCTGTAGCAATCTATCGGCATGGCCTATATCCAGCAGAAGACGTCTGTGACTGATACATAGAGTATAGTCAAGAAGGCTACTTTCTGTTCATATTATTTCGATCGAGTCCATCTAAATTCTAAACCACTTACGTCGCCCTAGTCCGTAAGTGGCATTTTCCACCCCCTGCGGGGGAAGAAAATACCACTTCCTGGTCAAGGGAAAACGTAAAATTGTGGACAAACCGCGGACGGCAATAAAGAAAGTTCCATGTCAGAACTAATCAAGTGATCCCAAGTTTGATGGGTTTATATTCTTTAATTTAGAATTACTAAGGCCTCCGACTCCATCATGAGACCAGCTCCATGTTACCTTAATATTTTATTGTCACCGAAGATATGCTAAGTAGTATACCAAATTTGAGCCCAATCAAACGTCAGGAAGTGGTTTTAATTTATTTTCCAAGATTTGACCCATACATAGGTGCTAACACGGTTAGTTAACAAGCATCAAATAAAAAACTAAAAACCCAATTGCGCTACACAATAATACATTACATACCGAGGCCAGTAGAGTAAGAAATGCCTCAGATCTCATGGAATTGTCAGCCGAGGCGAAGCCGAGGACGACAAACATGTGATCTGAGGCTTTCTTATTTACTGGCCAAGGTTTGTATACTATTTTTCTGTTCGACGGAGCCAGAAAGCGGCATCTTGAAATCGGCAAGGTGACGCTTGCCGGCCGGAGGGCAGAAAAATTATATAATTTCGTACTCCCCTTTTAAAGTCCTTTATTTGATACCCCACGTGAGGATCTTGAAAAAAAAATGTTTTATTCCGCACATTAAAGCCCGTAAAATTCGCCATTTTGATTTTTTACGAATTTCATGTACCGGTGGGATTGAAGAAACGCTTGTTTTCCTTGCTGAAATTTTTCTTTTCGCATTTTTTCCCGAAAGCGATTATCACCATTCACTTTTTTCCTCTGCTGCTTATTTTCACAGTCGCGTTGTTTCCGTTTCTCATATTTTTTCGCCTCAATTTTAACCTGCAGTTAATTTCTACATTCGTTTTTTTTCCTTGTTGTGTTTTATCAGTGTCTCCTTTTTTCCCGCAGCCAGTTTTTATACACAGTGTACTATTATGGCCAGGTATGATTACTGATATGTAAATGCAAATGTAAAAAGATGAAAATAACTTTCAGGTCTACATATTATGCTATTTGCAGTCAGGGGACCTGATCTATTCTATTAGGCTGCGGCTTCACTATGGCAGAGACGAGCGGAGCGGAGAAGTGTCGTATAGCGATCGACGTATCATTTATCAAAATCGATTGAGCCGCTCAGTTGGTAAGAGCGGACATAGGAACGGACATACATACATACATACATATGTATCTACATACAGGTCAAACACATTACCTCCTTAGGTCTTCGCCGCAGTCGGGTAATAAAAGCTTGTAACTAAAGTAAACATTATATTTTCATACATTTTAAGGAAATCGGTACAAGTACAGATGCATTAGTGCAAGTCGTCGTGTCTCACCGCCGAGCCGTAAAATAATACATCACGGGAGAAAAGTGCACTAAAACGAATCCAATTTTGGCTAACATCCAACCTCGGCTGTAGCGGAGCAAGCCAGAAGCGGAAAGCGGTTGGAGTTAGCGTCGGACTCTAAATGCTATAACTCCAGAATGAAGAATTAAATATACGCGTATGACGTTTATTTAACGAAATAGGTTGACTGAAATTGACAACGTTTTATTTTTCAAGTAAACTATTCTATCATGTAGTTGGAAAGAAAATGATATTTTAAGGTATAGGTACCATGTAGGTATTTTCAATGAAAAACTATTCTAAAAATTTGGTTATACAAAGGTTAAAACAATTCTGGGAAAAAACATCGCAAACTACTTAATTATATTCAAATAAAATATTAATCGATAAAAATCACTTTACAAATTTTGTAACGTTGTCAATTAATGTTACTTCTCGTGTTACATGCACAAAGGAATCAGTTAAATTAAGTAAGATAGTAAGTTTACTTCAAATCAAAAGTTTGTCAGTGATTCGGTATTGTAATTGGTAGTTAGAAGATAACCAGCATGCTCTATGATTGATAGAGAACCATTCAGGGCAGTAACCCACATACGTAATCCCACTAATATTATAAATGTGAGAGTTTGTGAAGATGTTTGGATGTTTAGATTAGAGATTTTTTACCTAATAACGGGGTAACAACTCAATGGATCAAGCTGAAATTTGGCATGTAAGTAGACCAAGTCCTGAATTTAAACATAGGACTTTATATCCCGGGAAAGAGTTTCTTTGGGACAATAACGGGAACAACGCGGGCCATGCCGCGGGAAAATGCTACTACAAGAAATGTTTTTTTTATTAGATATTAAATAAAACAAATGAAGCGAATACGGGATTAAATCCGTTTGAGTTATTTTATTACAATAGGTGATAATCGTGGAAACCAATAATAAACGTAAAAACAATATTATGTTTACATATCTTAAACATAACATGAGGAGATGAAGAAACGATTGAAAAGAAAAATAAAATCCGCTCCTGCTTTCGCATTGGCCTACACAAGTAGCAGCTGCAGGAGTAATAGGGCGGAAAACGCTTCTGAACGTATTCGGCGGTGGCGCGCGCATTCGCTCTTTACTAGAACCTACACCAGATGTCATACCGTTGAGCATTTATTGCCGTATTATCAAATGTAGGAGAATACATTGCTTGTATTTACTCAGAAAGGCAAGAACATTGTTCGTATACCGCTGTGTTACGTTGAGTCAAAAATGTTATTTGCATTTATAAGAAAATGGGATGCACAGATGCAGTGATATTCTATTCTATCTAGTTCTTTCATATTTCTTGATCGAGCCAAGGAAGCGAAAGAGACAAATTAGCGTTCTATGTTTTTACGTTTGCTCGACAATTACTCAAATACCAACCAACCTTCCTGAAACTTATACGTAACTAATTATGTAAGTACCTCTTGTAATGTGTTTTTCTGGTGTGCAATAAAGTATACTTGTATTGTATTGTATTGTTATAGTGTTTAAGTTCAACCAAGAACAGAGTCGGTTACGTTCAGAAGAAATCTTTTAATCAAATCTGCTCCTGTTTAGAAATACTGTAGTCTTCAATTGCTTTTGTACATGTCTCGTAAAGAAAAAGGGAGACACCCGAGGGGTCATTGTTTGGAGAACTATTAAATTATATGGCTGATAATAAAGTGTAGCTAATAATCGTAGCAAGACTATGTTTGTATATAAGATAGTTCCAAAAAAGTGAAGCGTGTCAAAAATAAGAAATATAACGCGAATATAAAAAATACATTTGTCTGTTTGTTTGTTGGCGCATCACGCAAGAACTACTTGACTGAATTGCATGAAATTTTGCGCACAGGTCGTTTATGTTTGAGCTAGGTTTCAATATAAATTGTACTATTACCCGACCACGGCGAAGCAGAACAGACACTTATTCTATTTCTCCTCGGCGGAAGATATTGCGAGTGCCGTTTAGAATTTGTATGCCACACCTGGCCATAAAGTGACTTTTTCCGCACGCTGCGCGTACGGAAAAAGCCGCTTTCTGGCCAAGTGTAGACATAAAATTATGTACACAACAAGGGAGGTAATAAAGAAAGCCCTCGATCGCATATTTACGTCCCTCGCTTGCAGCTCGGGCCGCAAACATCTGCGATCTCGGCCTTTCTTTGTATTACCACCCTAGTTGTGTAATGTACTATTATGAAGAATGATTGAATAATATTTGAACGTGCTGCATAAAGTCGCTTAGACGTTTGTTAACACTGTTTTCCCGCTGCAGTTTGTCGTTTAGTACACAGCGGTTGGAATAATATGGCGGAAAATGCTTCTCAATGCATCTCGACGTAGCGTGTCGTGCGCCCGCCAGATGGCGCGCGGGCTGCCGTTTATCTATCGTCTTTCTACACTTATTGGGAACTGTACAGAGTGAACTTGAACCACACGAGGTGGTAGGTTTTAAGCAAGATTCACCGATCTTTACAACTATGATTTCATTGATTTTACTTAAGTGGCAAAGAAGCGACCTGTCTGATGCTAAGCTGGCACCGTAGTCCATGGACACTTGCATCGAAAGGAATATTACGTGCGTGTTGTTAACCCTTTAGAAACCTATTCGTGTCTCTTCTACAATAGTCCAAGTCGCCCTAACTTAAAAAAGGAAAATTATACTTATTGTAAAGGGTTATGAACAGCATTTGCTATTTTTCACATTTTGTTATTAAAAAGTAAGTTAGAAAAAAAGCTACGGTACTCGAGTGGTTCAGACTTGTGTCTTTCAAGCAGAAGATGTAGACTTGAATCCTGGCTCGAGTTTTTCGAAACTTTTGTAGATACGAAATATGATTTGATATTTACATTAGCTTTTCGGTGAAGGAAAAACATCGTGAGGAAACCTGCATACATCCGAGAAGAAATTCATGAAGTCGCAAGCCACAGTGACCCAGCCTGGAGACCACAGCCCATTCACTCTCATCTATTAGAGCCCAGCAGTGGAATGTATATAAAGTAGGCTGCTATGAATAATAATTAGAGATGGGTCGACTACAGATTTTGCCTAGTAGGCCGACTAATCGGTTCTCAATTTGCCGATTAATCGGCCGAGTAGTCGGCATTGCTGATCATAGTTATAAGCTATGTTTAGGTGCAATCGAAAACGGTCAGTTCGCTTCGTCTCCCCGCCATTTGTTGTCACGCGTTCGTGTTTTGACCAGTTTAGTGAGGTTTGTTTACGTTATTGTTAAGCCGGCGTGTTAAGTAAATAATAATTAGGAAAAATATTGTCTAATTTCTTCTGTGTCCTATATTCTCCGCTAGGCAATAGTGTCCAATATTTGGCATTTTTTGCCAACTAGTCGCCTACTAATCGGCCGACTACAAATGATGCCGAATATTCGGCGTTCCCGACTAGTCGGCCCATCTCTAATAAGAATACATTTATTTAACAATGCATTACATACAGTGATGACAGCTACAGTACAGTACCTACTGAACAGTGTAACGCGTTCTCTTTCTGGTTGCTGGCTAAGCTCCTCCGAGAGGCAATTTGGTACAGTCGAGTTCATCATTATCTGACTGAGCAAAGAACGGATCAAAAATATCTGATCTAGTTCTTATGCTTCTGACAATAGAGTCTTGTTCAGATGTTTTTGGTCCAATCTGTACGAGCGACTGTACTAGTAGCCGCGCGGCTAGTAGTAAGTCGCGGAGTGAGCCACTCCTGGTAACATACAAATAAACATAATATGCCTGAACTAGGACCATGACAATGATGATGATGATGAAGTAAATCGGTGAGGGTAATATTCTTGAGATTTAGAGCAGTCAACCTTGCAAGCCTTGACCGGGAACTCCGGAACCAAGAAACGTCATCGTTTCCTACACTCACCGACTACGTCACGAACATGGTCTTTGTTTAAAGATAGAATGGACTCCTTGTGCGTATCCTATCCAATCCCGCAACCTTACTATAGATAAAAAAACCGGTCAACTGCGAGTCGGACTCGCGCACTGAGGGTTCCGTACAAACTCGTCAGTAGATACGTGAATAATTCAAGATAAACTCTATGCTGGGACAAACTTAACTTTGCTCTTGAAAAACTGTTATCCCCATACATCGACATATCGCGGTTAGTTTACTAGGAGCAAATAAGTTTGTCTTACGATTTTTGCGAATTTCTAAAAAGCGTGGCAAGTTAGGAAAACCGTTTTATTTTTCCTGTAATACAATACAATACAATACAATCATACTTTATTGCACACCAAAAGAAAATTACATTGCAAACTTATATAAAAATAGTGGTAAACAATAGGCTATTTAGTAACAATACAATAACAACAAACAATAGTAATATTTAGGATGCTAATAATAATCGGTAATTATTACAGATCTTTCTGTGCAGTAACTTCGGAGATAATAGGGGGGGAATGGTATTTTTTCAACGTTTTTTGTTTCAAATGAAAAACTACATATCTAAGAAAAAAATAAAAACGGTTTTAGAATTTATTATAAGCGGAACCTGCAAAAAGTGACACATTCAAAAAACCTTCAAATGGGATTACCGATCAAAGTGACGAATAAACGATATTGAAACTTTTCCTATTCTGTTTAACTTGGTGGTACTAAGCGAGAGAAAACGCGTACTTTTTCACACTACTAAGGCCCGTATTATTTAACTGCCATGAAGGTTTTTCGAATTTGCTGCTTTTTTTTCAAGTTCAGCTTTCATTAGACAGACTCTAGACCCACCACATTTGGGTCATACAGAAAATCGATAAAAAAAGTGTTCATGTTGCATTAAAATTCAGTTTTGACCAATTCAAAGTTTAATGTTTTTTTTATTGAATATTTCTCTTCAAGACAATTCATTTTTGAATATTTTAATAGCAACAACATATGATAACATAAGATAAATATTAATTATTTTGCAAAAAGTCTCCTTCTGTGGACTGTTACACGGTGAGGTATTTTTCTTTAAGTACTCATTAAAATTATGTAATCGTCATTATTCTTTTTAATTTGCATGGATTGCGATGAACAATCCATTCAGTTAGCCACTACTGGTAATAGAAAAAAATATATATGTCTACGTTCGTTAAAAAAGTTAATACTTTACCTGTTATACACTTTTGAATCTTTTCTGTGGGCAAAATAAATCTGTTACAAAAGTCAGACGTGTGATCCTATCCGTATTTTTTTTTGCATTGGCAACACCAGCAGTCTTGTTGATACTTTGCCATAGTTTGTTGGATGTGAACACGCATAATACGTTAAAAAAAAAATTTTAATTTGAAAATAGTGATGTAAAAGATCGGTGCGTCTTTCCTGTTCATCGTATATATCGGTAAATGGTAAAATGAAAAATTACTTATGCACTGGCCCTTAAATATCATAGGGAGTATTTATTGCATATCTAACTAAACTAAATCTAACCTAAAATTTGATCGAGATAAAATTAATTTTTGAATGTACCGTCTCTTCTGTGGCCATCTTTCCTGTGTCCAATAAGTCCACAGAAGAGATTAATGTCCACAGAAGTGACATATTTATATTTATTTATACTCTTTAGATCAATTTTAGATAAGGGACAAATCATGTGATCATTCTAAAGTATTTCAACTCGACACTCCCAAAGTAAAAGCTATCCTACTACTTTAATAATTGTTTTTGTTATCTTCTGTGGCCAATATGATCTCTTGTATGGTATGTCCACAGAAGAAGATGTCACATCTGTGTAAGTTTAAGAATTTTATTTATGTTTTTATAAATACTATACTTACAGTTATATAATTGTAATGGGATACAAATGATACACAAAACAATCACTTTATCCCAAATGTTTCAGATTTAGTGTATCGAGCTACATTTGATAGCAACATTTGCTATCTTATATGGACAAATTTGATCTCTCCTGTAGTACGACCACAGATCAAGACGTCAATTCTGTGTACATTTAAGAATTATTTTTTTATTCCTTATTCACTCAAATTAAGCAAAATATATTATTATTATAACAACCAGCATACACTTAAGAAGTATTTCAATCATATTGACTTAACATACATCGTCCTCTACTATATAAGTGAGTTACTTTAGTGATCTTCTGTAGCCATGCTTAATCTCTGCTGTGGACGTACAAGAACAAAAATACCACTTTTCACCTTTAAATTTAGAGACTGATCTGTGTCTGTATTTTTACTGAACAGTTTTGAACATAAGTAATTAATAAAATAAGTTTGATTAAGATCTGAGTGCTTTTCATTTTTTCAAGTTTCATTTTTCTTATTTCTGTATGACCCATTTGGCAGTCTGTTATTAGCGTTGTCAGCGTCAGCGCACTATTGTCGGACTCACCGTTGTTGGCGGGGTCGATCTGCGCGTGCAGGATGGAGAGGCCGGGCACGACGATGGCGGGCAGCGTGCGCGAGCGCAGCAGGGGCGGCGGTGCACGCCGGCACGCGCCGAGCGCCTCCGCCGCCGCGGCCGCCGCCGCACTGCCAACACGAAACAACACTTTAGAATACAGTAGATATCTACAAATAATCTTAAACAAATAAGTTTCTTTCAAAAATCTTTTTTGAGACAAGCTTTTATTGCCGACTGTACTTTTTTTTGTATAATCGCAAAGTGCACGCCAAAACTAATCAAATGAGCCCAACCAAACACGGTGACTTGATGTCAAATCCTGTGTAATTTAGATGATACCATGCGGCTCCATCATCAGATCAGCTTTATGTCATAATAATATTGCATTTTCATCTGATTTATATATCGTTTCAAAATTTCAGCTCAATCGGAAACCGAAAAGTGGGTCAAATTTGAATTGCAAAATTTGATTACAGACACATATTTACATAAAGACAGACAGACACCGGGACAGGTGAAACTAAATAAAAGCTTGTAAATAGCGAATCTTAAAGGAATTTACGCTCGCCTGTGTAAAAACACCATTGTGTGGTAATATTGTATTATACCTTGCTTTATTTTGAACAACAAAGCGCAGTGCATACACACATACATAAAATATTTTTGGACAAGCTTTTTATTTTGCCCACTGTACCTTTTTGTACGTTTGCGAACTGCATGTCAAAACAAATCAAGTGAGCCTAACACTGGGTTTATGTACATTTGATGAGCCTTGCATGCGGCTCCATCATCAGACCAGCTGGTACCATATTATTGAATCGTCATCGAAGACAAGCAAGTATACCAAATTTAAACCCAGTTGATCGTCAGGAAGTGGTACTATTCATTTGCAAGATTTGATTTAAAGTTTAAGGCAAATCTTGCAAATGAATTAGCATTAGGTCAAAGTTTAAACATACTAACATACAATTTTAGTACAAGTAATATAGATAAATGGGAAGCACCCATGCCAGCAGATTCCACGTCTCGACTGAATTTTAGATGGCAACCGCATGCAAATTCTGTTAGAATTGGGTTAGGAATCGTTGTGGATATGAATAGCTTGGCTTACTCGTCACTTAACAATTGTTGCAGATTCTTTGCGAGTTGCATTTGTTTCTATTTCGGCAATGCATTATGGTTTATGCAAGCTCGGCCGTAAACGCGATTTTATTACAGCCCGCCCGTTAAACCCCGCTCCCGACATGCCGCGCTTGGCTCTCGCTGCTCTGGTAATTTTATTGCATTTATGGCATATTCTTAATACGTTTTATAAATGTGGCCGGAGCATAAAACTGCCGCAATGTCTGCGTGATAAATATTCATAATTGCTGTAATACAAATATTTGTAACACTTTCTGTGTGAGAAGAAGAGTCGTCTAAGTGCAAGTGATATAACCTACGCCTATTGATAAACATGTATGAACTTGATGAACGTCAGTATTAGGGCCTTATCATACTTGCGATGTGCGGGCGAGTTAGAAGCGAAGTTCTATACAAATGTCGCGAGTTCGCCGCAACTGGTTTTGTATAGAAACTCGCTCACAGCTCGCCCTGAAATTGAAAGAAAGAAAGAAAGAAAATGCATTTATTTATGACAGCAGCACGAAATATACAGTGGTAAATTGCAAGTGTGATAAGGCCCTTAAGTAATTATTTTATTCGATACCTATAGCAACATCTTGAACTGTTCAATAATCACTTTTCAGGTGACACTGAATGTGGTCGCATTGTCGCTGGGTGAGTCGCCGCCTCCCAAGAGTACATCGGCACCCGCCGAACTGTCTTTTCTCGAAAGTAAAGACGTTTTGTTGCAAATGGTAGGTATTGATGGTACTTATAATGGAAGTCAAGTGAAAGACTCGTCATCTTCCAAATTCTACACGGTTGTAAGATTCGCGCTGAATAGAAGCAGATCATCTACTTTAGATGCAATTCTGATGCTGACCACGATCCTCAGACATAAGGGACCGAACCCAAGGAGAGAGTAGATGGATCAAGTACAGACGCAAGCTACTTTCGCGAGCAGTATGATCAAGATTGATGCATAAAATTTCTCCCTATATATACTTGGTCCGAATTGGTAGCGCGATAAATGATACCCATCCCTTTCTTTCCGATATAGTGGAAAACTGACAGGTCACGCTCCGTCGCGCAACAACGTCGCGGCTAGTTGTGCTAGCTCACTGCACTCATATTCCCCCACTTTTACACTTACCAACTCTGACACTAGATATTCATACATTGAATGCTGATCAACAATACACTTCGGTATATAAAAGTGAATTACATAATTGTTACCAATTGCAGCTAGAAAAAAAATTAAAAGAAATAAAAGATCACAAAAAGCTGAAAGCGGGCTCCAAAAACGGTGTTAGTGATGTTTTGCCAACGAACGTGGATGTGCTATTAAAATCGAATGGCATAAGCGCCGTGGGCGAGGCTGAGTTACTTCTGCGATACGGGACGGCTGGTAAACCATCGACGGAGTATTCCTCTCAAATTATAAGGAATGTTTTTTATGCAATTTAACATTATGACTCTTAAATAATCGTAATTGTATGTCAATATGTTCAGTCATCGGTTACATTTCTGTAAATTCTATACTAATTAAATCAGTGTTATTTTATTACTAAGCACTATATCTTTTGCATGCCTATACATAAGTACTTTCCATTTACATGCTATTATCACCTAATGTACCAACTATGTTTTTGCAAATATAACATTTTTTTCTTCTTCCTTTATGGAACTTTTCAGTATGCAAATAAGATTTTTTTTCGTTCGTGTCACAACATGAGAAAAAGTCACGCATCACAATTAATTGTGCTAGAGGTACAGTATTCACAATATTACCGTCAATGTCGTCCGCAATTGGACTCGGTAAAAATAACTGTTTGTAATCGGGGCCAATACATGTTGGTCTGCTTGTCGTTTCTATTTTAATGAATCACAGCAGTGTGACGTCAGATTACGAACTGTTATTACTTGTTCAAGGGTCAAATAGCACCTATTAGGGGTGTGATTTACGGCAAGTACCTCTAGCACAATTGTTACGCGACACTCTTTGTCACACGATAAGTACCACCATCCTTTTCCATTATTATATACAGCAGTGTGACCTCAGATAACGAACTGTAGTGCCAAAGTCATGCTATATCGCTATGCTAGTCCGGCTGTAGTAGTATTTTATTTGTGTTTAAGGACAAGGAAGGGTGAATTTGACTGCCGATGGAATTTCTAACGTGGGCAAAATCCAACTAGCCGTAGGGCTCGGCGACAACAGCATAAATATACCTGCCCTCAATAATTTATTTACCGGTAAGTGGAGGAAATTTCAAATAGATATCTACGGAATGCACTGCTTCCATCGTACTTCCAGCGTAGGCTGGAGCCAGATGGATCTGTGCTCACTATCAGACACGATCAGAGTCCCGATCAAACTCATTTTATGTTAAAAAATTTATGGTATGCATACCAAAACAAAAAGACACTGTAATATACGTTTTTTTTATATTTCAAAGGTTCCTTGCTCAAACCCGAAGGAAAATCCGACCACAGTCCACAGCAAATGATCAATCCTAGTGAAGTTAACTTAGGATTCAGACGACAGGGTGATGTAGTTAATGCTGCTGATAAAGTCGATAATATTAATGCTACAGAAGTTGTTGAAGGTAAGAAAGACGATGAAACTAAATTAGAAGCCTCAAGCGTTGTAACTAGCAACAATACAAACGACAGTTTTAACGTTGCAGTTACGTCGAGTCAAGCCACAGCTAAAGACGGCACAGCAAATGCCAGCAGCCCTGCGGCAAACTCAGGACCAGCAGTTAAAAGTGATACTGCGTCTAACAATGTAAACGCCGTTTAGTAATTTTTCCAGAGTGAAAATTGTCATTGTTGGGAAGTATTGATTATTATTAAATTGCTTTCTACACACAGGTTGTTGTTTCAATGCTTTTTACTTTAAGGATAAACGAACTAGATTAAGCCCCATAATCGACTGGAAAAAGCAATTTGAACTTAGTTTTGTAAAGTGTTATTATCATCACGACATCAGATACTCAAAACATGTCACGCAATTACGAAATTAATGTATAAAGGCGTTTATATCCACAAACAGCACAGAGTAATATTAATTAATGTTTTTTCATTTATTTGAATATGTAGGTAGTTATTTAATTAAGTATGTAAGTATGAATCGTATGAAACCTATGAATCGTAGAAGCATTGCTTAGTTTAGGATTGGGTCGATTTGCATTTAATAAGATTGTCTCCCAATATTACAAAAATATCCTTGAATTCTTTTATATCGTACTTATAGATACAAAACCAATAAAAGCTAACGATTCCATATCAGCAAACCCCATTCAAACCGCGATGCTCTGGGATTCAATTTAAAAACAAAATAATGGACTAGTTCATAAAGGTATAATCAGCTTTTCACATTCTTGTTCAAAGAAATACTTTATTCGATTGAATTTCGCAAGACCGGTCATAAAATCGAAATCGAATAAGTGTAGCTACTTGCGCAACCACACTCGATTCCCCTCGGATTCCTATCGCAGTTCATTCGAAGCGCCGAACGGTAAGCCTATTCCAACTTTGTAAACTCGAAAACTGATGTGTATTAAATTGGATTTAGATTTCGAATTTCGGGCTTGACCGCACCTTGCTACAAAATAACTACTTTCATGTTACTCAACGTTTTTAGTTTTATTTTTTACTAAACAACGGAAAGCTAGCATTTACCCACAGCTTCGCCTGCGGTATTCCCATTATTATTCCAAGGGAATGCTTTACCGATATACAACGTGTTACACCACCTATTGAAAACCTCAGGCACCCCAACTGATTTATATTATTCTGAATTAGTCTACAGTATTTGTTTTTAAATCCGTGTATTATTGCCAAAGATATTAGTGTGTTTCTTTTTTTTTAATTCAAGTTGATTAGTAACTCTACATTTCCTGATTACGTTTGAGTGACGTAGGTAATCCCACCGAGACACAAACACTTTGACAACACGTGACAACTCCATCTGTGAATAGTAACACAGTCGCAAATGTTGCACTCGTAACTTTTAGACTGGGCAACATAAAAAGAGAAAATTAAAAAAAACATGTATTAAAATATAATGTAATCGATTCTACTCTTGATTCTAAATAAACAGTTTTCAGGTTTTCAGTTGACGTGTAACACCTTGTATAGAGTCCTATGCTTCAATGCAGGAATTAGTCTTTTGCATGCCAAATTTCATATCAATCCATTCAGGTGTTACCGTGTTATTTAGTAACAAACATCCAAACCTGAAAAGATTATAAACAAATTATAAACAACGAAAAAAACAAAAACAAATACACACGAATAAGTGAATTCCACGATTATTATAATAGCGAAAAGTTGTTCAGATGTTTGGATGTTTAGATATAGATATGGAGGTTTAAATGTTTGTTACTACATAACTCGTTAACAATTGAATGGATTGAGATAAAATTCGGCCTACAAGTAGACAATGTGTTTAGACAATGTTTTATATTCCCTTGGGATAATAACGGGAAATAAAACCTGCTTCACCAGTGAAGCTGCGGGTATATGCACTACTTGTATACTAATACAATAACTTAGTTTATTTCCAAATTGTCTATATACTGGGTAGGTTTGATTTGAAAGCAATCAAGAGATGAAAGTTTTTCAGATCATGATTGTCTTCACGTTTATCCTGGCGGTGTGTCTGTCGCTCGCCAGTGGCCGAGACTCCAGGTTCAGCAAGTTTCCGTCCGGTGTTTCACACTCCATCCTCAACCTCGGCAGGATGAACTTCAACATCTACATCAACCCCAAACCTTCAGGTAAAGTCAATTTCTGCTGCTGCAGGGCTGTAAATCCCACACAGACTGACAATGACATATATCTGGCGCCCAACACAGCATGTAACCAATAGGAACACAGCACATTGCACGCGCGTTGTCATTAGGGTCATCCCACGGTAAGATGTAACGCGAGTCACGATTTTCTTGCGTGTTGAATCATTATAATACAAATTTAAGTGTTGAAGAAAAAAAATATTTTTGGCCAAGGCTTGATTTTGTAGAAACGAGAACAAAATTTCGAGTTTAGTAGAAATTACCTATTTTTACACAATTTATAAAATATATAGTAGATTCAAGACTAAATTTTATTCAAAACAATGGTTTATTCAAAAAACAATACAATACAATACAATACAATCATATTTTATTGCACACCAAAAGAAAATTACATTGCAAACTTATATAAAAATAAACTTTTATAAGTTCAAAAATAAATAATGTTTGTTATTTTTTAGATTTACTGTCTAAACTTTCTCTATTAAACGGTTTTATTTAGTTTACTTCATTGTATTGCTCTGATAACGTCATCCATAGTATCTTCGAGCCTATCTTGATGAAAACGTCCTCCTTTCGCTTTTGAATAAGTTTTATATTTTTGAATCGTTCACATTTTGTAGAGTTCAAATAGTGCTTTTGCCTTGATTGCGTATAAGGGTAAATAAGTTTTATAAACTTTACAACGCTCTAAATTTCGCGCCAAACTACGTTTTTCCTTTTCACATCAATAAAGTCACCACAAATTCTAAATTTTATTAGAAGAGAAAAATTGAAAAATGATATTTTGTTTTGACGCCCGAGCCGAAGGCAAGGGCGATAAATATGCGATCTGAGGCTTTCTTTATTACCTCCCGGTGTAAGTGCAAAATTTTACGTCTCCCTCTGGCCAGGATGTGGGAATTTCCGCACGCATAGCGTGCGGTAATTGCCACTTTATGGCCAAGTGTGATGTAAAAGATTGTTTTTGTTGACCTGTTTAATTATGCTATATGATGCTAGAGAAATATATTTCTCTGACGCCTAGAATTAGGGTAATGGATTTTATTCCTTGTAGTCGTATTATTCAAAGATTTATCTGGCTCGCTAATTGGAAAGCTTTTCGCTGGCTATAAATTACAAAACACAGCATCGGAGATTTGTTCAAAAATGTAGGTCATTTCCGAATACAGTATTCAATCGCAACTGCATTGTTTAATTAATTTAAATCGGATCGGCTTGCCAAAACCAATTTAAACACAAATCTCTAAATTGAAATAGTGCAGTGCAATCGGATGCAAATTTTTCGTTCAGATTCCACTAAAGTTTTAATAAATGGATTATTCGACGTCGACGACGACCTTGGCTGTTTGTAACTATAGGTACCTCGTTTCTTTTTAGATACCTAATCATTTCAGAGGATAACTTTGTACTAAGTTAACTTATTTCAATACTTTATTACATTGTAAAGATATCATGACGCATATTTATCTATTAAAGATTGTTTTTGGGTTACGTACCAAAATGGTAAGAAAGGAACTCTAATGGTGCCACAATGTCTGTCCGTCTGTCACAGCCAGATATCGCAGGAACTATTGCTGTTACAGATTTTAAATTTGGAATAATAGTCTTAAAAATCGCTAACCCGAGCCTATTGGACATAAACAAATCTTATACCTGTTTTACTTTCTTTTTAATTAAAGGAGACGAAATGGGATGTCGAACATCAAACGTAGGACTAATAGACTTAATTTGTAGGTTCGAAAACCGTTTTTATTTTGTTTCTTAAACATGTAGTTTTTGATAAAAAAAATACCATTCTCCCTATTAGGTACTAGTCTCCGAAGTTAATAAACAGAAAATGTGTTATAATTACTGATTATTAATATTGCCCGGAATATTACAGGAAAAATATAATAGTTTTCCTAACTTGCATGTTTTTTTAGAAATTCATAAAAATCGTAGCACAAACTTATTTTGACAGTTACTAAACTAACCGCGACCCATGTCGATATCGGGGACATCAGTTTTCCAACAGCAAAGTTAAGTTTGTCTTACAATATAGTTTATCTTGAACTATTTACATCTTACAAGTTTATAGGGAGCCCTCGGTGGGCGAGTCCGACGGATATTGCAAGATTTATTAAATATGAAATAAAAATTAGTTTCCATATTTTTTTCTAATTTTATTCCAGAGTCACCCAAAGTCGAATATGAGATGGTCCATCCATTCAAACCTTATCCAGCTCTAAAAGTAGAACCTGAAGGATGTCCTTGCGAACAGAACAGCGCGAGAAGCAAGGACCTAGGTCATCACGGCCCGCCCGACATGCTTAGCAAGATCTTACTCAACAATGACCTGTTCTCTTTCAAAGACTCTGCAAGCTCCTCTCAGTGTTGTTCGTCACAAGAACAAACTCAGGAGGAGTTTTATTTGGAGTTTAGCCCCAATAAAAAATCCGCAAACATCCCGTTATTGCGCCAAGGTCCCCCCGCATTCCCACCACATTTCCCTCTCCCTCCGATGCCGCACGTTATACCTCCCCTCTCACCGATGCCGGTGCAAGTGAACCAACTTTTCCCGAAATCAATGGAATTCTTACCACTTTTCCTGGACACCCTCCATGCAAACAAGAGCCCTCAGAAGTCTAAGTCGAAGATGGTAGAAATATTCCTATTTCCAACCAGGAAACCAGTGACAAAACCTGCTCCAACTAAACCGACAGCTGACACCGATCTGGATATTCAGATAGTTGGTAATAAACAGACAACTATGTTGTACGACTTGATATCCAATAATCCGTCTGTTAAGAAAGACCTAACACAGGACGTGGGCACAGGCAAGAAGGATATAGAATCAGCACTTTTAACACAAACGTCCGTTGCTTTTAATCAAAATAATACACTTTAATTTGATTTCAATCAATGTTT
This sequence comes from Eudemis profundana, assembly GCA_947034925.1. Classification (NCBI taxonomy): domain Eukaryota; kingdom Metazoa; phylum Arthropoda; class Insecta; order Lepidoptera; family Tortricidae; genus Eudemis; species Eudemis profundana. The sequence continues at coordinate 16,444,633 of OX344805.1, read as the reverse complement.
GATTTATGATCTTTTAGGGTAAACTTCCATAGGTGCTATAGCTGTAGGCTTGTGTCGGTCAGGACCGAAGAACTAAAAGGAATGAAATCCCACCTCGGACCGATAAGAACTAGTTCCCCTTAAGCGCTCTTAATCTGTCTTCGGTCCTTTAGTTCAGTAGTCAATACGTCGGTACAAATCGGTTGCGAGCGAATGATCGAATGAGTCAAAATCAAATATTAAATAGCTAGCTCATGTCACGCTACACACATAAAAGTATTAGCAATACATTGCGGCTTTATACTAAAAATCAAATCATAATTTTAAATAGCGCTGAACAAATGTTCTTCAGTTTGAGTACAAATTGTACATCCTACATTTTAATTATTTTCTCCCAGTACAGGCAACACGTATGGTAATGGTAATGTAATGGTTCTAAATAAAAAACCAAAAACAAACTCCGTATTTTGCTTGGCAAGGGGGTAACGAACACGTTTTCACCAATTCTACGGAATATTCCTATGCAAACAGATTCAGTGTGCCGTGACAGTCCTGTACGTGTCGACAATATCTGATGATTCCTAGTTGATAGTATAAAAACAATAAGGACATTTAGTTTTCAATAATCAGCTTCTTTTTATGAAGTTTCAAAACGCTCAGAAAGTATGCAGTTTAATATGACTTGACGTCATGCTCAACATGGTGCCTTAATTTAGTTTTTGTTATTTTAAAATCATTAGTAACACGAAAATGAGTGTAATCCATTTTATTCGAGCAGATTTGGAAACCTAATTTGATGGTTAAAGTTAATTAATTTATGTTGATTGTTGTCTAATACCCTATTTCATATATATTTTTTCAATTTATGTCACTTAAAAACAACGTCCTTAGTATACCGTACACCATAACGTACCGTACCTTAGTATACCGTAGTAACTGCGGTATTGTTTAATAATTATTCTTACTAGTTAAGAATACTAGCAGCTACAAATCCGACGTTCAGACGTATTCTATAACGTATTTGTATCACCATTTTCATTACAATTCATCTTTATCTTCTTCTAGTTGCCAAAAACAACTTACTAAAGGCTCCCCCATTCAATAAGTTTTATGGGCGGTCTCATGTTCTCAATGGCTGATCTGGCTACGCGCCAGCCCTGAAGCCGATAGCTTGTGCAGAACAAAAGCCTACTTACTTTTCACTCACCCGAGGAATTTTGTCGAGCACATGTTACACAATGTTACATACCTAGTCAGTCGATTTGCCTACACAAAAAAAGGATCGACCATAGCAAACGCTGCTATACATACACTAATGCGATACATGCACTAAATAGTAAAGGTGCAGTGCAAAACGCAGTACCATGACTAACGCGTCACTTTTTTGACGCATACCAGCCTAAAATACGCATTCAGAGTGTGTACTAGCTACACAATCAATACGTATCTTTAGCACCGGTTTAGAACTGCGCGTCAAAACAGTGGCGCATGAGACATACCACTGCGTTTACGATGCGTCACCGTTTTTTGAGGTCACAGGTGACCTGTGCACCTGTGACCTCACCTAAAAAGATGATTCAAGTAGCCTCCATCAAGGCACGGCACCGGTGTACATGACTTGTAAGGCCGATATGGGAGCGGCAACATGCTCGGGCATGTTAGAGGACGCGCAGCGCTCTGGAGTCACACTTAGAGCTACGAAGTACAGACTTTTATCACCTCAAAGTTTAATCGGGCTGTTAATCAGTATGAACATGTATGAAAGGACGCACATTACACCGAACTGGTATTTATGCTGATTAAACTATCGGCCGATAAAAATTATGTAGTCTGCTTTTAAAGGGCAAAGTTTTGAACCAAGTCTAACTATGGGTAGGGTAGATTTTCGCCATACAAATTGGTATGCCATACATTTAGTTTGGCATACAAATGTCGCGGACGAAAATCCACCCGGTAACACTTTCACATAGTCTTCCTCCAAAGATACGTCGTCTTGCAATTTTACCACCAGCATTTGCAACAATCAATCGTGAACTGACTTTGGATTGCAAAGTGAGTAAACATTGCGGCTGTTTTCCACATTTTCATATATCAAAACCGCGACTCCAACCGATTGCAACAACAAGTTGGCGTGGAAGTTGCAACACTGAAAAAATACTATGGTTGATTTTACGAAAGTTTTACTAAAGTTTTAGGTTGATTTGGGACCTACACACGAGATTTGTTGATTTTACTAAACATACTTTGATTGACTATTTACAAAACCAGTTTAGTAAAATTGTCTGACTTTGTACGAATTTACTTGAGTAGCAATTATTATTTTGCTTTTGTATTTCCTACAAAACTGTATTTGATAAATTTACATTAGAGGTTTAGTGCAATTTACCTTACTTATTGACGTGAAATCAATGACATTAGTTTAGTAATTTTTACTGAATTTGTTAAGTATGTATGACATGCTGAACTTTGATAGATATCACTAAACATCTTTAGTACGTATCACGATACCAAAGAATGTATATTTTACGAAATTTACGTGGGTGATTTCTACTAAACACCTCTAGTATAGTTCATGAAATCGATTTTGTATGTTGTACAATATCAGAGTTAGTATTTTTAACTGTGTTTTTTGTAAATTTTACATGGTTACTTTAGTATTTTTTACATGATCTAGTCAGGTGCATTCTACTAAACAACTCTGGAACCGTTTACTAAACTACTTGTAAGATATACTAGCCCAATTTAGTATAATCTACTTACTATAAATGGGTAAATTCCACTAAACAACTATAGTATCGTTCACTAAACAATTCATGTATGTTCTACTATACTGAGTATTATATATTCTACTTTAGGTTTTGTAAAACTCATTGCTTGCCTTTAGTATATTTTACCTGGTATAGTTTAGTAAATTCCACTAAATTGCTTTTGTGTAGTTTACTACAGCTGATTGTACAATTTACTGTACTAATTGTGTAATTATTACTACTTTACTTACGTGCCATTTACAAAATATCTTTAATATATTTTACTAAACGGTTTTTGTTGTTTTTAATATTTTACTTGCGTAAAATTTACTAACCCGAATTTGTAATATTAAACTATTGTTTTGTATATTATACTAATCTTACTTTAGTAATAAATACCAAAGTATGAATCGTATAATATACAAATCAAAAGTGTGTTGTTTTGTATATTATACCTTTCTTACTTTAGTAATTAATACCAAAGTATGAATCGTATAATATACAAATCAAAAGTGTGTTGTTTTGCATATTATACGAATCTTAATTTAGTATGAAATACAAAAATATGATTCGTATAATAAACAAATCAAAACCCAAAAAGACTTGCAGTAGTATATAATTTATTTATACTTACCCATATCATAAAACCTAGGTTTTATAACATGGGTAGATAAATCATATTCCTAATAACTTATATACTACTGCAACTCTAATTATATTATACCTGTGTAAAATATCAGGGTAGGCATGAAAATAAACAATAACGAGGTTTAAATAAAAAGTATTTTATTACTCTCAAAAAGTAGGTAGGTATAATTAAACAGATGTAATGAGATACTAAGTGCGAACCGGACTAGCACACCAAGGGGTAATACAATTAGGTATATAGTTATGAAATTTGTGAAATACGAACACAAAACCCGATTGAATTAAGTTTGCACCTGGTATCTACAGCATTTGCAGTGTCCGTCAAGATAGCGTACACCGTAAAGATATTCAGAATCTGATGCAGCCCATAAATAGCACTCAAATAGTACCGACGAAATACCTAGGTGAAAAAAATACTATTTTTTGAGATATACATAAAGCGTTTCCAAAAACAAAGCCGTTCCAGAGATATAAACGGTGTACGCCAGCTTGACGGCCCGGTAGCGTACACCGTGAACAGGCCTTATATTTCAGAAAGTTTAAGGGGACTATTTTTTTTTTATTTGGCTGCATCAGATTCTGAATATCTTTACGGTGTACGCTATCTTGACGGACACGCATTCGCATTCAAACGTGGTGCAAACGAGTAGGTACAATAACTCAAATCCAAAATAGATATTATATGTACCGCGTATGAATATCATACGACCATAAGTTTCAAATTTACAAAAGATCGGATAAGAAACACGAAACAGACGAAATCTTCTTATCAGTCTTGCAGTCAATACCATAAAAATATTTTTGAATGAACGTCCAAATACTTATACTTTCCGTCGGGTACTGGGCGTTGAGAACATGTATGACTTTGAAACATACGTCTACCGCTTTCAGCATAGAATCCATTTTATACAAGACATGTTCGACTGCCACGTAGAAGTCCTTTATGTCCTTGGTCGTCGGCCCGACGGCAATGATAAGAGGTTGGAATGTAGTTCCTCTGCTCAGATGTACCTTCTGGCACTGATCCAGTTTATTCTTTACTTCACTTTGATTCTATAAAAAAAATATGGCCAATTAGTGACTTACTTATGATTTCTGCATGAAAAGGTAAACAAACATACACACACGCAAACTTTCGCCTATATAATAGTGAGATAAAGGCAAAACTAAATTACAATAATTTACGGTAGCCGTGAAAACGCGACAAACTCTCTACTCTTAATTGGCATATGCTTAATAATTTAGGATTACGGAGGACGGTAAAAGTTAACAATAGGTCAGTATGCTGAGAAAGAGTATGAAGCCCAATAGGGAATATGCATGGGACTTCAATTTTGAATAAATTGCACTGAATCGAGGCGGATATATCCGTACGTACGTATATATACGTACAACATTATTTGATTAAATGTACTTACCGTTACGTGCAAAATGAACGCATTCTGCGACTCCACGATGCTGGGTTTGTAAAGCTTCTTTTTTTTGTCGTCGTCTCTTATTGGCACTTTTACAGTTGGTGGCATTTTGTGAGCCATTAATTTAAAATACACGTAGTCTCTGGCATCTAAAATAAATAATAAAACAAAATAAAAATATAAACTCAATTATTTGACGGGTAATTATATAGTTTTTATACAGGGTGGGCCCTGTAACCGAAGCAAAAAATTAAAAGGAGGCTTCCTTAGAGCATCTGCAGTAACCCTTTGTGTGGATTATGGTTCATTTTTTTTATTTTTTGTTTAAAAAATAAAAAAGTGACATATCACTCCAGATGAGTAAACAAATACTTACATGTTAACTTATTTTGAAGAAAAAAAAGTTAAAAAAATATTATTATTTTTCAATTAAAACCACTTGGAAATAATTTCTCATAAGCTCAATAATGTACCGTTTAATTTTTTGCTTCGGTTACAGGGCCCACCCTGTATATAATTATATAGTTTTCTTTACAACATTATACAGATGTTAAAATCTACCTTCCACTGGATTTTCGTCAAGTATATTTAATTCACTTGATTTAAGTTTTTTGAAATGTGGTACAGCCTTATCCATGAATATTGGCCACTTCTTCAACAAGTTTAGCCCACGGTTGGGATGCATTGCGTCAAAGTCAGTTTCAATCTGAAAATAAGTCGCATTAGGCATGTAAAAGGGGCTGTTCATTTACAAGTAAAATAAAAGAAGACTGGCCTAGGAAAAAAGCCTAATACAGAACTTAAAATAATACATCTTACCAGTTTGTAGCCTAGGCTTAATTTTAAGCTCGGCCATTCAGAGAGTATATCATGAATTGTGTTTTCATGACAAGCCAAGAACTTCATACGGTAATCTCTTGTCTTGTGCCACTTCTCCAAAATTTCAACAAATGGCTCCTTATTAAATTTGAGCCATAAGTGGTGCTCTCCAATCTCTTCTGATGTGACAGTGGTACTGGTAACACGTTTTTCATACAAAATCTGGGGACAACGACGTCTCTTGCGTTACCCATAAAATTATTGTAAAATATATATATTGTTTTTGCTTATCTTGACTAAAAGTTGCAAATAATCTGATTTTATAATAGCCTAGGTGGCTTAATAAACAAATATGGAGTTTTTATAAAAGAAATTATTTTGTGAGACAAGTCGGAACTCATACTCACTGACCTTAAAAGTTGATTCACCCAATAGCGGGAAAAACTTTGACTAGAGTTGCTAGTGAGGTAAAAAACTGGCCAAAATAACCGAAAGAACTTACATGACATTTTTCGGCTTGAACTTTCTTGCAGTCAGTCAGCTCTGCACTATTTCCACTGCTAGTGCTACATACATCGATTGAGCTCAAGCTTTGTGTATCTTCAGATGCTGTGTCCTGTAATAATAATTTAAAGTGCGTCAATTATAAGTAAGTTTGAATATATGTATATAAATAGATATTTTCCTTTTAAGGATGACTATGTTTTTGTCATTACACTTAATTACAAATAGATAATGGTGGTGTTTAGTTTTTAATGTTATTATAAAGGGCGAGTTTCCAATCTCCTGTTAAAGAACCCTTCTCTTATAGTTATATAGTTAACACTTTGTTTTTCTCATGCTTTCTTATTTTTATTTTTTTAACCGGGTAGACCTAACTTTTATCTAATAGGTAATAGATGATGTTAACTGGATATTGAAAACTCGGCCTGGCAAAATACTGGTTATATAGTCCAATCGATACATGCACTAACAATTAACACTAAATCTTTATTATGTCAATAAAGGGAACTGTAGGTCTAAATAATATAATAACTTTAATGACCGTTTGTTTCTGAATAAATAAAAAAAAAATTAGATGGTGTGTAATTCAATTAAAAACCGGCCAAGTGCGAGTCGGACTCGCGCATGAAGAGTTTCGTACCATTATCTATAAAAATGAGCAAAAAAATCACGTTTGTTGTATGGGAGCCCCCTCAAATATTTGTTTTATTTTAATTTTATTATTTATTTTTAATTTATATATATAATTAAATATTCTATGAATATTTCTAGCGTCTACCTGTTGCCATTATCAATATAAAGCAAAAACGAGCAAAAAAATCACGTTTGTTGTATGGGAGCCCCCTTTAATATTTGTTATATTCTGGTTTTTAGTGTTTGTTGTTATAGCGGAAACAGAAATACATCATCTGTGAAAATTCAACTGTCTAGCTATCACGGTTCATGAGATACAGCCTACGGACAGATGGACAGACAGACGGACATCAGACGGACAGCGATCGACCTTATGGTTATCACAAGAAGATTCAAAACAACACATAAAACCAACATAAAACAATACATTTTGTTTTGTATATTATACGAATCATACTTTGGTATTTTATACGAATCATACTTTGGTATTTCATACGAATCATACTTTAGTATTTCTTACTAAAGTAAGATTAAGTATAATATACAAAACAATACTTTGATATTACAAAATCTGGGTTAGTAAATCAAATACCCGTATTTACCCGATATTTATAGGTCTCACTTAAACTTAAACTGACCTTGAAGTAGGTAGGTACTTACATGAATTATTTCGTTTAGTTTTTGCTGACCGCGTCTGAACAGTATTCTTTCTTTAATACCAGGAATCAATTCTTTAAGTTCGGCTTCCTGAATGTCATCAAGTAATTTGAATGTAATCTTGTGATCTAAAACAATCAGAGATAATCATTGGTACTTCATAGTTGTTAGTAACAAATTAATTAAACTTAAAGCTAAAGGTTCATGGCGTATTAACTTACCTTGAAATTTTTTTATTGTCGCTGCACACAGCCCCCATTCTAATAAAGATTCTACCAACAGCACGTCACTTTCACTATCATTCTCTTCCATGTTTGATTTATAAAACCACCAGAGCAGCACACAACTCTACGCAACTACAGATCAAACCATAATGGCTGCGGCCGCCACGACAACTCGCCAAACAGTCAACCAACACAACAAAACGGCAACGTCGCTCACTATACTAAACAACTTTCGTAGAAACTACGAAACTCAGCTAATAAAAAAAGCGGTTTGGCAACATTGCATTCATATGGACGGCGCGGCGCACGACTCGGTAGTTTTGTTTTAGGCGGATCTCACACTGCGGCGCGAATCGCGGCGACACGAGTCGCCGTGATTTTCAACTTTGTTTGTAGAATCATCAATTTGTATAGAAAAATCGCGGGGTATGGCACACTGAGAATCGCAGGTCGCGGTGACTTTTTAACCGGCTTTCAAAAGAAGGACGTTTTTTTGTGTGTTTGTTCACCGATTACTTGAAGACGGCTGAACTGCTTTTTGTTTTGAAGAATGATGTTTGAATATTTTAGAGGTGGTCCCATTGCAACCAAATCAGGACTTGATGATGGGATTGGGATCTTGGAGGAATTGAGGGAACTCTTCAAATATTATAGGCACACATATAACGATTTTGGTATTGGTTATATTTTCTCGTGCATTTCTTATTACAAATGAGTTTCTAGTGTTAACCGACTTCAAAACAAAGAGAACAGTTTATGTAGGTTTGCTCCCCGATTACTTGAAGATGGCTAAACCGATTTGAAAAATTCTTTTTTACCTCTGAGGTAGTCCCCTTGCAACCAAATCAGAATCTGATGATGGAATCTTGGAAAAATCGAGGGAACTCTTCAAATATTATTATTATTTATTTTTATTTTTATTTATTTATTTATTATTATAGGCACACTTATAGCGATTTGGGTAATGGGTATATTTCATAGTGAATTGTACATTTCTTATCGAATCTCTTCATTTGAAGTCGGTTATTAACCGACTTCCACAAAATAAGGACGGTTTTCATTTTTTACGCTGTTACTCGAAGACAGCTGGACCAATTTGGAAAATTGTTTTTTTGTTTGAAACGGATTTGTCCTCCAGAGTGGTCTTATCAAATCGAGATCTGATGATGGGATATTGGAGAAATCGAGGGAACTCTTCGAATATTATAGGCACATATACGGCGATTTGGGAATTGTTCATATTCACTCGTGCATCTCGTATCAAAATAGGTTCACCGAAAGTCAGGTATTTTAATTTTTTTAATTTTGTAATATATCATCATCATTCGGTTTAATTCTCAATGTCAATGTGTACTTTCATCAAAATGGGTTCAGTAGTTTTTGAGATAGAGTTATGTGTCTATCAGTCACTAAAAACGTGTACCTACTTAACAGCGTAATTCGATCACTACTGAAATTAAGAAAATCAATAAATAAAAAAATACTTTAAAAAATTAAACCGACTTCAAAAAGGGAAGAAATAAAAGTTTTATAAACACATTTTTTTTTAAGTCGGTGTTAGTCTTAATATTTGGAAGTAGGTACGCTACGAGACTGGCGTCGACCTCAAATAGTTTATTACATACATAGACCAGTAAAGTAAGCAGTGGCTTGGCTTCGCCTCGGCCGATAAATACATGTGATCGGACTGATCGGAGGCTTTCTTTATTTACTGGCCAAGGTTTATATACAATTTTTCTGTTCGACGGAGTCGGAAAACGGCATCTTCGTTCAGCGACGCTTTCCGGCCGGAAGACGGTTTAATTTTTATAATTACTTTTTTATTAATGTCGGTAATTTATACCACATTTCTATGTAATATACAGGGTGTCTCTAAAACCAACGTACCTATAGTCTGTACTTTTAGGTACTTAAAAAAAATTTCAGTATGCCAAAAAATCATAAATAATTGGTACTAAATTCATGCGGGAGGATATTACGATTTTCGTTGCACTTTTTGAGATATTCCGTTTTTTCGTATACGCTCTATACAAATTTAAAGAAAAAAAATTATTACTCGTCGGTTTTTTAGCCAAATCATTTTTTACCCTAATTAATGATCTTCAATCAAAAAGTTATACACTTACAAAAATAAGTCCATATTACTATGGAGAGTCGATCTTCGATCCATAGTGTAGCGGGAAGAGTGCCGTGTGCGGTGATAAGAAAACTTGATATAGAATGACTAGTTATTAGGTATATGTTTTCACTATTGTAGTATTGTTTTGCAATTCAAGTGGAAATTAGAGTTTATAATTTGTGACTTAAAGCCATTATGACACTGAGATATATTTATCCTCGCTAGCTGCGCTCACTTGTACAAAATAATGACTTCGTGTCATAATGACTTGTTAGCCCCTGCCTCGTCATAAAATATACTGTTATTCATAAAACAATTTCGGCTACATCATTCCAACTGGTTTACCGATGACATCGACGCGCGTAGGTATCTTGTAATGATTAGTACACACTTATCAGTCCATGTGCTATCTTGAAAACTACTGAACCGATATTGATGAAATTGATTAAGCCTAACCTAACCCGGGGGGTGTTTAGCGATTTCAACGAGAGTTAGTAGTTAATTTAACACATAATGTTTGTAGCGACGCCAATGCCATCTATTGTAGTTTTTGAAAAGTCCTCACAAAACCAGTGATGTGATTTTCACGAAATGTTTTTCGTAAACGCAACTGTGCTGTTTCGTAATAAGTCGATGAAAGAGTTAGGTCAATCCCTGTGACAGTTTGATTTTTGCTATGAAGAATTCCGCCCATTGATCATAATTATGAGAATAACTCTTAATTGATCAAGATTTGAAGTAAATTTCTAATAACCTTTTTCTTCGGTATTCTGTTTTAATACAAGTTTAGTAAATAAATAATGTTAATATCGTGCCATACTGTAATTATCAATACCTGTAATTTGTCATAAGGTCATAATATCCCATACGTTTGGGAAAAGGGACCTTATGACTAATCACTAAAATTCAACATAACGTTATTTGAGAATTACTCTTAATTGATCAAGATTTGAAGTTCTAATAACCTTTTTTCTTTAGTTTTCTGTTTTAACACAAGATTAGTAAATAAATAATTTAAATATCGTGCCATACTGTAATTATCAATAATTTTTGCTTATGGCTGGTCATAAGGTCCCTTTTCTCAAATGTATGGGAGTAAATTTGTGACATTTACGTAACTTCAATCGTTTATAAATAAAAAAATAAGACTTGTAGAATAATAATGACACTTTTGTGATACTTGTGTAGACTGATTAAATATGATTTAGAACTCACTATGCAGAAATTGTGAATATTATAGGGATAATGAAAAATATAATAAAAATGACACTTTAATTAAAATTAAAATATTTCGTTAACTATGTGATTTTATTTCTATCCCAAAATGTAAATTCAAATATCTTCAACTATATACAATGGTTCAGATTACAATATATTAAAGAACAGGCCGAATTTTTTTTTCTTTTAATTTCGTTCTCATAAGCGACTTGCTCTAATCAAAGGCTAATTTTTCACGACCTGGAAGTCACATTAAAAAAACCATTACTGATTTCCAAAGAAAAACACCACGAGATACATAATCAATCATGATCATCATGATCTATAACTTCGTCTTAGTTGTTTTGACGATTTCTCGAAAGTGAAAAAGGTTACAATTTTAACCGGGTTTAGTAAATACAACGCTAGTTAGTAGTTAATTTAACACATAATGTTTGTAGCGACGCCAATGCCATCTATTGTAGTTTTTGAAAAGTCCGCACAAGACCAATAATGTGGTGTTTACGAAATGTTTCTCGTAAACGCATTGCTGTGCTGTTTCGTAAAATGTATTATTTAATTTAGTATTATTTACTAAAGTGAAAAGGTAACATTTTTAACCCCCAGGGTTTAGTAAACCCAACGCTAATTGGTAGTTAGTTTAACACATATTTTTGTAGCGATGCCAATGCCATCTATTGTAGCTTTTGAAAAGTCCTCACAAAACCAGTGATGTGATTTTCACGAAATGTTTTTCGTAAACGCAACTGTGCTGTTTCGTAAAATGTATTACCTAATTTAGTATTATTTACTAAAGTGAAAAGGTAACATTTTTAACCCCCAGGGCTTAGTACATCCAACGCCAGTTGGTAGTTAATTTAACACATATTTTTGTAGCGATGCCAATGCCATTTATTGTAGCCTTTGAAAAGTTCTCACAAGACCAATAAATTGATTTTCACGAAATGTTTCTCGTAAACGCAACTGTGTTGTCTCGTAAAATTTATAATCAGAGTTAGTATAATTTACTAAAGTGAAAAGGTTACTAGCCCCAACGGTTTAGTAAATCCAATGCCAGTTGGTAGTTAATTTAACACATAATATTTGTAGTGACGCCAATGCCATCTATTGATAGCTTTTGAAATCTTCTCACAAAACCAGTAATGTGATTTCCTCGAAATGTTTCTCGTAAACGCAACTGTGCTGTTTCGTAAAATTTATTATCTAATTTAGTATTATTTACTGAAGTAAAAAGGTTATAATTTTAACACCCAGGGTTTAGTCAATACAACGCTAGTTAATAGTTAATTTACCACATAATTTTTGTAGCGACGCCAATGCCATCTATTGTAGCTTTTGAAAAGCTCTCACAAAACCTACCAGTAATGTGGTTTTCACGAAATGTTTTTCGTAAACGCAACTGTGCTGTTTCGTAAAATGTATTATCTAATTTAGTATTATTTACTAAAGTGAAAAGGTAACATTTTTAACCCCCAGGGTTTAGTAAGTCCAAAGCCAGTTGGTAGTTAATTTAACACATAATTTGTGTATTGACGCCAATGCCATCTATTGTAGCTTTTGAAAAGTCCTCACAAAACCAGTAATGTGATTTTCACGAAATGTTTTTCGTAAACGCAACTGTGCTGTTTCGTATTATTTACTGAAGTGAAAAGGTTATAATTTTAACCCCCAGTGTTTAGTAAATACAACGCCGGTTAGTAGTTAATTTACCACATAATTTTTGTAGCGACACCAGTGCCATCTATTGTAGCTTTTGAAAAGTCCTCACAAAACCAGTAATGTGATTTTCACGAAATGTCTTTCGTAAACGCAACTGTGCTGTTTCGTAAAATGTATTATCTAATTTAGTATTATTTACTGAAGTGAAAAGGTAACATTTTTAACCCCCAGGGTTTAGTAAATCCAACGCCAGTTAGTAGTTAATTTAACACATAATTTTTGTAGCGACGCCAATGCCATCTATTGTAGCTTTTGAAAAGTCTTCACAAAACCAGTAATGTGATTTTCACGAAATGTTTTTCGTAAACGCAACTATGCTGTTTCGTAAAATTTATTATAAAATTTAGTATTATTTATTAAAGTAACTGCTGTAGTGTCAACTGGAAATGTTTAGTAAATTGTACTATCTACACTATGTGACTTTTGTAAAATAAACTGTACAGTTTCGTACAATCTAATATGAACTTAAGTATTATTTACTTAAGTATCTGTTGTAGAATCAACTTAATGGTTTTGTAAATTACACGTTGTGAGTTTATTAATTCTAACTTTGTTGTGGCGTAGAACCTACAAACATTCTTCGTATTTTTTACTAAACTTGAAATGTCGTAATTTTAACCTTTACAGATTAGTAAGTTTTACACCTGTGTTTGTGAAATCTACTAAAGTAAATTGTAATCGCCGATTTTTATGTCAACATAGATATGTTTCGTAAATTTAATTTTGTAGATATTGTAATATTAACTACAAAAAGGGTATATTTTACTAAATTAAATTCAACACACGCGAGTTTTGTAAATTCAACCGACGCTGTTTTTTCAGTGAAGGTGTGTACAAGATCTTCTTTTTCAACACTGGTTACGTCTGAGTGCATGTTTGGGCGGTTCATTTTGAAACATGTCTAAGCTTGCCATTTTGTGGTCTGCCTCGATAGTCGTCCCATGGAGCCTATTCAGAGACTAATTACTTAGTCTAAAAATACGTTATGGATACATTTTGGCACACAAATCCAGTTTAATTCGACTTAAGCTGAGTTGTTGGCTTTGTATCAAATCCAATATAAAGTATGGGTTCTAGTTATGCAACAAGATCCAATATTATGAATGCAAAAAGAATAGATAGATGCCGCAAGCACGCTGATTTCCCGTCGACATCACACATTAATGCTTCTACATCCCAAAGTTATCGCGAGACTAAATGGAATTTAATGAAATTTGTAAGCACGAGAGTGCCCGCGTCATCTCGAGAGCTGAAACTCAAAGTTGCTATTGCGAATTTATAGGTGGTAGTATCTTCAAGTGGACCAGAGTTGAAGTTAAATTCGAATTGGAGTAAACTACGGAAACAATTCAAATTTAACCAGTTAACAAAGTGACCCCAATGTATACCTACCTACATTGGGGTAACTTTGAAAACTTCCATAGTTTTGTAGTAAACACAATCATAATCAAAACATTTCAAAGCAGAAAAAAAACTGGTCAAGAGCATGTCGGACCATGCTCAGTGTAGGGTTCCATAGCCGTAACTATAAGGAAATGTGCTACAGATAAAAATAAAGCTAAAAATAAACAACTGGCGAAAGGTCTTAAATGCCGTGTAATTCGATGGCACTTGATACCTTTTCGTCGAGAAGTTTTACGGCAATCACTTCAAAACGGTTTATTCGTTACTATTCAAAATAATTTTCGTTTAATGTATTTATTAAGCCTTACCTTCCTGATTTTTTTTAATATTTTTTGGATTTACGGTTTAAAAGTTAAAGGGGGGGGGGGGGACACAATTTATGCAACTTTAGGGGCGATTATTTCCGAAAGTATTCACTTAATCAAAAAAAAGTACATAAAAACCTTGTAATGTTTTTAAAAGAACTATCGAATTATGTACATCACGTTGACGTTTGCTGAAAAAAAAATTTTTTAGCTTCTGTTACATTACACAACTAAAACAATTTAAAAAGGTAGACAACAGGCGGCCTTAACATTAAAAAGCGATCTCTTCCAGACAACCTTTGAAAACCGGAATCGACAAAAAAATAATCAGAGAAGTAGTTGGTGCGAAGTGGTGGTAACAAAAGCGAGAGCTAATAAGGAAATATTTAGGAAATCACTCTTAAGATCACTAACATCGTTTGTCATGAGCACCGACATTTGGCGCAATATTAACGAGATCGCTTGAACAAATGCTGAATCATGCTCACATCTATAAATGTTTTATGAGGAGAATCCGAGCTAAATCTGTCCAAACACCAATATCTACTTTATTCGTGTTTACTGAACATCGTAAATTGATAAAAAGTTAAAAACACGCTGATGCTGAGAGATTCAGAACTTAAAAGAGTTTGGTAAACAAGAGCCAAGCGATGTGTACCGAAGCATAGAATAGCAAGCAATATATAGATTAAAACATAAAAGGAGGATTCGTCACCATTTGTAAAAACTTTGTTAAAAATAAATAATTTTGAATGCTTTTGACTTTGAATTTTGAATAAATTCACAGCTTCCCTGGCAACTTCATTCGGAAAAGGGATAAAACGCACACGAACCAGTTTTAGAATTATAGAATTGAAATGTTCTAATTAAAGGTTGACATTTCACTGATGACTTTTTGTGGGTCGGATTCTTTTCCCTAAACTACGTCCAATTAGACGTGAACTAGCAATAACAGGTCGGTCACGCGTGTCGTTTCGTACAGACAAAATATATCAAGCTAAGGCTGAGTTATTTTAGGCCAAATAAATGGGAGGCGAGCTCGAGAAAGAGCACCAGCAAGATGGTTTGACTCCATTAAAAAGTTGGCTGGCGGCAGCATGCAGAACGCGGTCCATACGGCCTATGACCGCACTCTTTGGAGATCTACAATGTGTGGTCGCGATCCTCAGTAATGACGGAACGATGAAGAAGAAGAAGAAGAAAGCTGCGTTTCCACCAGGGATGTGCGAGGATGCGTAGCGCGGGATGTGTTTCTCATGTCATGGTCATGAACCAATAGAAACAGCTGAGCGGAGCGAGGATAAGTAAATGAAGCGTTTCCATTGGTTCATAACAAACACATCGCTCGCTACGCATCCTCGCACATCCCTGGTGGAAACGCAGGCTAAGTATAAAACAAAACACATTTCAAATATATTTGATGACGATGGAAGCGAACGATGAGGGTCGCTTTCAGTTTTAGTTTGTATGGAAAACCGACCGACTCGTATCACCTTATTTGTGATTCGAACCGTCCAGTTTTCTATACAAATAAAAGGAGGGTTAACAACTCCCTTTAACGATATCTATTTTGCCTCCGCAAAACCAAACCATTTATTATGAAAAATAATAAGCATATTCTTTACTAGCGACCCGCCCCGGCTTCGCACGGCTGCAATGCTGATACTAAATGCATGTATTATACATATAAACCTTCCTCTTGAATCACTCTATCTATTAAAAAAACCGCATCAAAATCCGTTGCGTAGTTTTAAAGATTTAAGCATACATAGGGATATAGGGAATAGGGACAGAGAAAGCTACTTTGTTTTATACTATGTAGTGATTTTTCGTAATAAATACTACTAGAATCAGAATTTGATAGGAAAAAGGAACTTTAAGCACCATACCTAATACAGGGTTAGGTACAGGAATTCTAGAGCGAAAACTATTATCTTTCCTTAAACGGTTTACGGAGAAACGAACGCGCCATAGAGAAATATCGACAATCGATTTTAAACAGTTGTCCCACAATACAAATGGTTTTCCTTGTAGTCCGAGGGGCAAATAGATTTCCCCTAGGTTAGTCGAGAGCCGGTGGAAATATTGGTGAAACTAAGTGTACTATCTATTTGTAATGTATCACAAACATCAATGAGCAATGACAAAATTCGTCCATCAATGCATACCGGTGTCTAAATTACGGTACAATATCACGGCAATAAGTACTTATGAATCTAATCGTCTGAAATGAATCATTCAAATCATCAGTCACAATGTCATTAATTAACAACCACACTACTTATAGTATAAAGAAATTGTAATGACCAAATTATAGACAACTCTTTAATAACATACATACTTTTCATCACACTTGCTCGAAAATGGTGTTATTACACGTAGGTTCTGCGGGCCGTAAATGACCTATTACGCTCTAGGGCGTAGTGTTTTTTGTATATTTGAATACGCTGGTTCTGTTTTACTCTTATTTATCACTAGCATTTTCCCGCGGCTTCGCCCGCGTTGTTCCCGTTATTGTCCCAAAGGATTTCTTTACCGGGATATAATGTATCCTATGTTTCAATCCAGGACTTGGTCTACTTGCATGCCAAATTTCAGCTTGATCCATCCAGTTGTTACCCCGTTATAAGGTAACGAACATCCAAACATCCAAATATCCAAACATCTTCACAAACTTTCGCATTTATAATATTAGTGGGATGGGATGTTCAAAGGAAACGCCAACTTACTTTTTTAACTTTTATGCACTCTCCTCACAGAAGTCGCACAGTAAAAGTACCTACAGATGATATGAGACACAGAGGTCCCCCCGCCCCCCCTAGGGCGAAAACAGATTATACGTAACTCCAAGTCGACCATGTCATGCGGCCCGCGCGATATTTTCAAAGGTGCTGTATGGCTCTCTGGGAAAAAAGTTTGGAGTTTGGTTTGCTTTAAGAACACCGTCTAATTAGATTCATAGTTATATGAGATGATGTACGTATTTGTTTTAAGAACACCGTCTGGATTCATATATGAGATGATGTACGTAAAATTAGCTTCAGTTTCGGGCTAAAAACGAATGGTTTTCCTTAATCGTGACAGAGACGTCAGATAGCGTCGATTCGATTAACTGATTCCTGGCTAATGAAATTGTTGAGGCTACCTAAAGCGGGGTGCAGACAAGTGTGACGTATAATGTAACGCCAATTTGACGAGTGATTAGATCTCTTCCCCGAAATCGTTAATTCCGCGTAGCAAACTTTCCATTCGCATTTTTCCCCACTCGGACTTCTTCCCGCCACTTTTTTTTCTCATTTGCTTGCCTCCTCATTCTCAAATATGGCCAAACGATATTTTGTCTATGGCGAAAGTTTCCCAGTCGCTTCTTTTTGCAATAGTTTTGTTTCTTACGCGATATTTTTCCGAAACTCGAAAGTTTCTATGTCATTTTTTCCGCAGTAACTCATTTTTATAAATTAAAGTAACAAATCAATATGCAATTCAGCTAGAAAACATGAAAATAAAGTTTATTTAGGTAAAGAAGAGTAGTGAAGATAAAATGGCAGAAGATAAGGTAATATATATCATAGATAGGTACCTACCTAATATGATTTCCTAATAAAATCTAGGTAATTATTTTTTCTAATATTGGCGATGAATACAAGAGGAATAGGTACGTACCTATTAGGAAATCATATTAGGTACCTATCCATGATATATATTACCTTATCTTCTGCCATTTTATCTTCACTACTCTTCTTTACCTAAATAAACTTTATTTTCATGTTTTCTAGCTGAATTGCATATTGATTTGTTACTTTAATTTATAAAAATGAGTTACTGCGGAAAAAATGACATAGAAACTTTCGAGTTTCGGAAAAATATCGCGTAAGAAACAAAACTATTGCAAAAAGAAGCGACTGGGAAACTTTCGCCATAGACAAAATATCGTTTGGCTATATTTGAGAATGAGGAGGCAAGCAAATGAGAAAAAAAAGTGGCGGGAAGAAGTCCGAGTGGGGAAAAATGCGAATGGAAAGTTTGCTACGCGGAATTAACGATTTCGGGGAAGAGATCTAATCACTCAATTTGACGATGTCATGAGTGTCGTGACATATCTCTGGCTCAATATTACAGGGTTCTATGTTTTACTTTTAACGAACTGAATTTTAAACATTGTCATAGTGATGCAGTCTAATTTTTTTACGTTATAAGTGGCAAACGAGCAGACGAGCTGCCTGATGGAGAGCAGTCAACGTCGCCCATGGATATCTGCAACACCAGAGGTGTTACCTATACGTTGCCGATCTTTGAGAGCCCTGTTTACCCGTTTCTTGAAGTTCCCCATGTCATCTACATTCTACATACCTTTAAAATGTGATAGAAATCTGTAATATTGACCCAACGATAATTTTGAGTGAAGTGAGTGGGTTATTTGTATCAAACAGTATCCACGTTGTTTAGATTTAAGATTAGGGGTTTATTATGACTTGATTACATTAAGTGACATGTTTTATATACCTTTATATAAGACATGACACTTAGGAAAGGTGAGAGTGTGTGCGTGGTATGCTACAACAAAAGTGATTCGCGTAAATCGGTTGTCCATATAAACGTTAAAAATTGTTTAATTTTATAGCCTGATACATTTTATTTGCGTAAAATAACACGAGAAGTTCCAAAAAGTCTGAAAAACACGCAATCGGCCGTTTATAGTCAGCGCCATCTATTTGCATTTGAAACTAAAACTTTTATTACTAAATAGATTTAGATTTATTTATTTCACAATATAAAATACATTATAAATTACACGTTTCAATTTACATGATTTCATATTATGATCGTCAAAACATTAATAATAATTATATTATTTTGGGTTATTTAAACTTTTCATGTCATTTCGCGCAGGCAAAATTTATTATTGACCCTCTTTATGTTTGTATGGAGCCCAGAGCCACTCGATAGTTTATAAGGAACTAGCATTTACCCGCGGCTTACTGGGAGTATAAGTATCCTATGTTTCAATCCAGGATATGGTCTACCTGTATGCCAAATTTCATTTCAATCCATTCATTTGTTACAGCGTTATTTAGTAACAAACATCCTAAACATCTTCACAAACTTTCACATTCTATAATATTAATGTGATGTGATACCTACCTACTTAATATTGTCTCCGGTTTCCGCGATTATCACTCATAGTAATAAAACAACTTAAACGGATTAAATCGCGTATATTAGTACATTTTAAGTCCCGACGTTTTGTAACCCTTTTCAGCGTTCGTGGTCGCGGGCGGGGGGTAGGGGGGGTGGGGGCTACCCGCGACCACGAACGCTGAAAAGGGCGATTTAATCCGTTTCAGTTGTTTTATTACTATGATGTGCTACTTGTCACATGGCGTACAATAATTGTATAATATTCTTTTATGTTCTTCAATTCGGATGTTGACTAATGTTGAATTTTACAACATAATATAGTCACATGGATTGGAAAATACTAAATTATCATAACACAAAAGGAATAAACCAAAAATGTATAAAAATATTAAGTTATGAGACCACAAATTTAAAAAAAAAACGATATTTTTTTTTTATCGTCTTAAAGAAAAATTAAAGTCAATTTCGGAATGCTTAAATAACACTGAAAAAATAAATGTAAGTATGACAACTATGTGCTTAAACGCACTTTTTCATGCTCAAAATGGCAAAATGCTATTTTTTTTCATACAACTTAGTACAGCGATAGAAGCGATGCAAAGCTTGCAGTGACATAAACACAGAATTCGCGTTACATATCACACTCGTATGGACTCGGCTTAAACTGCCCGACCAGCACAAAAGGACAGAGCCGCTGGTAGAATTGTACGAACATGAGCCATTTTCTATCACCAGGGCAGTAAAGAAGGGACCAGAAAGTATCGGCAATAAAATTGGATCAATGAACTCCGTGACTCCGACACTGCGACATATAAATGTATAAAGTTATATGTATTATAATTATATTAAATAACTGACGGCTGGGGCCGACAAGTTTTTGAGTCAAGATCACGCACTGAAGAGCTACGGTACGCAAAGTGGACCAATAACCTGGTGAAGATCGCTGTAGTCCGCTGAATGCGAGCGTCACAGGACCGGTCATAATGTAATTCTTTGAGGAGGCCTATACCCTATTTTGCTTACATCAGAGTATTTTGGCTAGTGATGTTAAGACGAATGCCTACCTGCGATTTTCCCATACAAATGCTCTCGACTGTTTCCTCTCTGGTTTTTGAACATAGAGCAATGATTTTTTCAAATAAGATCAATATCATCAATATCTATGCCGCTATGTTTTGCTTTTTTGGATATTTTTATTTTAAATAAAGTTACAGTGCCTTGAAAATCGCAAAAACGGCATAATTGAATTGGCTGCCAAAAAAGGCGCAGTATACAAATATGACAACAAATATCAAAACATAGCGGCGTAGATTATTTCTTCTTCTTGCAGTTCCCAGAATTTTATAATGATTGGTTGCGTTTTGGAGGAGGAAACAGTCGAGAGCGAAACCTCGATTTTTGAGTTTTTTGCGTGGGATTTTTAGTCCGAGCTGCAGTTGTCCTTATCGCACGAATTGACACTCCCGCCCACAGCAGCGCGACAGAAACATTGCGTCAAAAATTCTAGATTTGAAAAGCTGCTCAGTTAGGCATTGCTCTTAAGAATAAATTGCTACTCACTGTTTCTCCTTCCGCTGCTGGCGTTTCTTCTTGAAGGCGCGTTTGACGCGCAGCAGCAGGAAGGCGGCGCGGTCGATAGTCAGCACGGACGGCCGCTTAGCGGCGCTGGGTTCGTCCATCGCCTCCTCATCGCATAACCTCAGGCCGAGCCATCGCAGCGACCCCGCGCGCCCTGCCCCGCCGGCGCACAGGTGCGAAATGGTGCCCGCATCAACTGACCACTACTCCACACACATAGTTTGTCGACGCACGGTTCTTTTTACACTACTGTGCGAGTGTTATCACTTCACTGGTCCGTTTAACAGCTCAAAGCGCGCAAAAGGGCACGGATTCGATTCTTAAAAAACACTAACGCAATACAATTGACTTTGTCGAACTGGAGGGTTTAGTGGTACTGGCTGTTTGAGGAGCACGGATTTTAGCACTAATTTTAGTAAAAAATTATCTAATTCACTATAAAAATAGATGTAATGGAAAAATATTGACTAGATAATTACTTCACTTAATTGAATACTCAATATGCTATGTTAGGCTTTTCACTGGAATTCACTTCACACTTTAGCTACCTGTAACAAAAGAAAATGTGTAATTATTAAGGTCATCCTTAAATTCTTCGGGCACATCACCCGTAACGAGGACTCCATGGAACGATTGGTGGTGAAAGGAAAACTCTCACTTATATTAGCCAAAGTAAAGATACATGGCGTCGTGTTACAAGAGAAGCGGTGGCACAACCGAACGAGTGCTCGACTATGAAGAAATTATTAAGATGCTGACATAAAGAATACAAAAATACCTTTAATGATGTACAGGGTGGGCAAATAACAGGTGTATACTTTGTTTTTGAAATTTTATTCTATGGAATATAAAAAATATGAGGTATTTTTTTGTTAAACATAGTATTTAGGGCCGACAATTAAATATGGAAAATAATGGGTGTCCCTCAAGATCCCTAACATCGTTTGTCCTAAAATCACTTGCCCTAACTGTTTTGTCCTAATGGGTATTTGGCCTTACGATCAGTTGTCATAATAAGGTTTTTCCATAATGTTATTTTTGCCATAATACTCTGTTGTCCAAAGCTTTTATGCCATAACTATTAATATTCCTAATGTTATTTTGCATATTCCTCGCGATCCCTAACATCGTTTGTCCTAAGCAACTAGAGTTATGCACGAGTTCTTAGCTACGAAAAGGCTTAAAAAGGGGGTTCGGAGGGGGGCGAAACCCCCCACGAGGGGGGCTCGGGGGGCGAAGCCCCCCGTATGGAAAAAAGCAGACAGAAAAAGTAGGTTAGGTTGAGTTAGGTTTAGGTTAGGTTTGAAACTGCGTCCCCCAACAAAAACGAACTGCTGGCAGAAATGATGTGAGGGGATCAAATATTAGGGCATGTGAGTGTTAGGACAAATGATCATTATGACAAACAGTATTAGGGAATGCAAAAATAGGTTAAAAAAATTTAGGGATCCCGATATAGATCCGAAAATAATGTCAGACAAATGTCCACCTCTAGCAATATGGCAGATGGGTTTTCACATCTTTTCATCGCGTTTTTCATGACATTTTCACACATTTCCTGCGTTATCTCAGTGACTGTATCTCGGACATTTTGTTGTAATTGTTGAAGGTTCATTGGCCTGTTAGCATACACACGTCTTTTTAGATAGCCCCACAGAAAAAAGTCAGGAGCTGCTAAATTAGGGGATCTTGGGGGCTAATCAATTTAAACACGGTTTGCAACTACCAATAATTTCTGAAATTCTATCTGCAGAAAATGTTTCTCTAATTTAACCCTCATTGAAAATTATTGTCCTCTCAAAAATTCATACACTAACAGAATGTAGACGTAAAAACGATCCTTCTTGTTAGTAATAGCAGAGCCGTTCCAACCGAGCGCTGCGTACCTAAAAAAATTATGAATTCATAGCAATTTCTCGTAAGAGAAAAGAAATGAAGATAATTTTTCTTCTCATTTGGGTGGAAAATGCTGACGCGGCCGCCTAATCGCGCCACGGTGAATAATTGACGAGATGAAAACGGAAATTACCATTCTTGTAATAATTTTCGAGGAATTTGTCTATGCGTACATTACGGGGGCGATGACGGCAATAAATATTATTTACAGGATTAGTTTTGAGTAATAACGCTCCGTATTTTAATTGCATTTACTATCTATCTTTCAGCCACGGATGTTCATGCACACAGGCCTCCCCAGAGATCGCCACGGAGTGTGTGAGTGTGTGCAGATCGTACATATATCCACCGACTACAAGCTACTGTAACTGTAGTCAGAAGTGACTCACCTCGCGATTTCGCCGCGCGGCCTTGAGGCTTCGGGGCCTTAGCCAGCGACCAGAAACAGCACGCGTTAGCACACGTTCTGCGATTGAGAGATACGGTCGGAACCAGTGCGTTCCGTCTTGTGGTCTGTGGCCCGAACGATACTTTTGTTCTTTTGTTTGTGCGTAGTAAGTACTATTATTTATTCTGTGTCTGAGTCTGAGGCCGACCCACACTGCGCTTGTCCATTTCTGCGTGGTCACCACTCCAGGACATTACCTACTGCCATAACGGTTATCCTTACGTTCCGTTCTGTTTATTTACTATCTACAATTCTATTTTTATCAATCGATAAAAATAGAATTGTAGATAATAAATACGAAACGCCTACTGTTGTCACAAAATGCCACCGAAAAGAAAAGTATGTTTGTTATTCAAACTATAACAAAACTACATTCACTACTGAATGTCATTTTTCCTTATTCTTGCCAAAGTTACTCCAATAAGTAAGTATTTTGGGGTAAAGCCTCCAAGCGGATAGCCTCGGGGGAACTAATCTACCTATCTATTATATTCTATACATGTAATAAAATAGTAGAAAGACTGTTTGTACATTAAAGATTTTTCCGAAGAAGTAAGTGTGGAGTGTTCAAAATAAACTAAGTGATTTTTATTTTTAATTGGTTTGTCAGTTTGTGCACATATCACGCAAAACTATGGTAAACACATAGGATACTTTTTAGCCCATTTAGCTGAAGCAAAAAAAGAGACATTAGATATCTCACCTCCGCGAATGAAATCTCGAGCGGGTTTACACACACAAGTTTATAATAAAACTTGTCTTAAATACATGTCGTCTCTGAATCCTTCAAAACAAAACTTTATTAAAACGCCATAAAGTTGAACCTCGTAGTTTATATTTCAAAGACATAAGGCGTTATAGCGACACTGTCTCGGTCCATGTGTCACCGTTGTTTATTTTCGGACAGGACACTTCCAACCGTGTTTTCACCCCATCCCATACTTTTTTGAAGATGTGCCTCGTCGTACTGACTTACTGTGGTTATCCTAGTAGAGTGACCATGCGGTAAGATTACCGAAATATTACTTAACTAAGCAAATGAAAATTTTTGATGCGAGTGAAAATTTGCTCTTATATTGATTTGTGTCTCAAATATCGTTTCGGCTTTAAACAACCCTGCACCAACTGGAAGTCTCTGTTTGACCCAATGATTGACTGGTAAAGAATGCCTTAAGGCATTAAGTCCGCCGATTGTACTTTTTATTATTGTGCAATAAAGTTTAAATACAAAAATAAGATTTAAACTAGTAAGATACGCTACAGGATTTAAATAGTAGCTTAGCCAATTTATTCTACTTTTCCATTACTTTTCTATTATTGAACTGTCATAAGCATTTTACATATAAGTACGATTATCTACAATAATATCTGACCTTTCTAATTCAGCTTTCTAACGGCCCTATAAATACTCGCAGAGATATCAGAAATTACTCGACTCTTTGACCTGATATGCATATACTCGTACAGTCAAGGAATTTAATTTCCAACCCTCCTAAGGTCCAATGTCGTATAGCATACTGTCATCATAAGATCTAGCTAGAGTACGACGTGACTTTGACATATCACACGCATTGTTTTGTGTCAGTAACTAGGTAACAGATTAACAACGTTGACATGGTGAACTGAAATTTGGAACGTCAAGGCACTACCAAAAAAGGACGACAACCGCGGAATCGAAATTCAAAGAACGTCCATCTTTCTCGCTCTTGCAATATTCGAATGAAAGGAACGCAGATAACGAAATTTAGATTATCGACGTTTGCGGTAGACTTTCCGGAGTCTGGATTCGGAATTATTTTAAAATTTTCTCGATTGACACTGACACCAACTGACACGTATTCGTAATTAGATGAGCAAATGACTTCGCAAAGAGGTTATCTGTAATGTGCAGTGACAAATAATAGGTATTGACATTTAAATACTATTACTGAAATAGAATTTTCGACCTTAATGCATCGTGAAAGCTTAACAACATTTCAATGAAACGGGTAGGAAATTAAATTCCTTGACTGTACATTATTACAGAGGTGATTATATCCATACGTCTATCTGGTATCGATCAGGTTTATTTGCAGGTTACCTCAACATTTTAAAATTAATGTACAGTCGCTGGCAATAATTAATGCAAATGACTAGAAAATGCACGTAACTTTGTTTGCGGAGGTGAAGTAATAGTAAATTACATACCAGCCAGTAAAGTAAGAAATGTCTCAGTTCATATGTAATTGTCGGCCTATACGAAGTCGACAAACATGTGATCTGAGGCTTTCTTATTTACTGGCCAAGATTTGTATATTATTTTTCTGTTCGACGCAAGTAGTGAAGCAAGGTACATCGCGGATTGGATGCTGTCGTGACAGCAACGCACCGCTCCCAGAAGGATGCCTGCGGATACGCGCCCGCACAACAGTGAAAAAGTCGGGAATTCCAGCTTCAGCAAGCATAGTCTATACTGTGTTTGTTCTGAACCAAACAACATATAAATACTTTTTTGTATAAACTGTAATTAAAGTAAGCTTGTCTATGGCTGGACTTTACAATACTCGTAATGGGATGAACAATGATGTCGAGTTGAGTTGGTTGTAGTAGCGAGTTGCTTAGTTAAAATAAATTGTTTGTTATAGTTAAAGTGAGTTATTTTTGTTTTGGGCACGGGAACCAGTGCAAATACTGTCCGCAACAGTGTCTGTATACTGTCTTATGGGATTATAGGTTAGTCGGAGTACATAAGATTGATGACGTAATACAATTGTATGACGCTGTTAGTCACGGACTTTTGATGTTTGTAAGCTAAACACGCTAACGTTCACAAGCTCTTATTTTTGAGCTGAAGTGCACGACTAGTCGAATTGGAAAAGGATATTATATTAAGCGTGGGGTGTTATTTCTAAAAAATCTAATCAAAAAACGCTTACACTTTTGCACTAAAGTATGTACCTATACTGCAGTATCTGCTCATAAAAGGTGTTATAGTTGAATAGACGAGTTTGAAGTCTTTTAATTCTTTAAATAAATATGTCCGAGAAAATAGGCACGAATGGCCACAGTAGCCGCAAAAAACATGTTAAGCCACAGTGACAGGCTTCCCAATTCGGCTTATCGCCGAGTTCGGCCATATTCCCCACCCAGCTCCGTAACAAAACGTCGTATGCGCCTGCGCCTCTCCAAAAGTATAAAGATAGATAAGTAGTCCAACTTCGGCCGTTTAGGAGCCCGCGATACCTACGTATTGTATCGCGCGTGTGTATGTCAATCTGTACTAGAGTATTCTTACCCATTATTAAAACTTTCCTTGTAGTGCGTTCGTACATATACAAGCGCGCGATGTACTTTTTGTAGTAAGAAATATTGTTGCTACTATACTGTGGCCACTCCCTACACTCACGACATTTTAGTATTAAGCAGTCGCTGCGCAAGTAACTCTGAGATATGACGTGTGGGGCCGGGCTGTTTGGAATAAAGCCTTTTCATCCCTGTAAAGGCCAGGATTTGTTGTCTGAGGGTTACTATTTATCATTTATTTAAACCCAAAATACATAAATGATACAGAGTTTATGTTTCTGTTTAGTCCATTGGTTGACAGGTAGAGGATGCCTTAAGGTATTAAATCAGCCATTTGTACTTTCTTATTTTGTGCACTAAAGATTAAATAAATAAATATTTCTTCTAACTGAAAACAGAAAAAAACATTTACAAATGGCTCCCAAATCATATGAATATGACAAATTCTAAAATCACACATATTACAATCTTCCCGGTCAATTTATGAGTGATCCTGTACCCAGGACGTAGGTGGTATAAACAATATTTTTAAGAATTCCGCAACTCATCCGTTCAAATTATCGCCATTTTTTTCTACTTTTTAAAATGTTAAAATTACAACCATACCAGCCATGGACAAAGAACAACAATACCACAATGCGTTTTTCGCGTATGGATAGAATTTATTGCCGTATAAAGACACGCTTACGCATATATAGCGCGCAGTTATACTCGTAATAACATACGAAGATCGCAATCTAGACACGGGATATGTGTAGTCTAGACTGCATAAATTAGAAACAAACAACCACACGGGCTGCAGGTACTTCGTACTAGCGTTCATCTAGAGTATATATATATATAAAAACATTTCAGGGACTAAGGTAAGTTCATCATTATCTGAGCAAAGAACGGATCAAAAATATCTGATCTAGTTCTTATGCTTCTGACAATAGGGTCTTGTTCAGATGTTTTTGATCCAATCTTTGCTCAGATAATGATGCACTCGACTGTACATACAGACAACTACTGATATGCCGAAGAAAAAATCCAAGAATCACGAAAGTTTTCACTGGGCAAAATCCCGGTAATTTCTCAAAATTTTATACAGTGCATTTTCCGAAATGGAAACTTTTTAAAAATTTTCGTAGGTTAATAGTTTTCAGAAAAAAATCTTACTAAATCAGAACCTCTTCTTTTTTTAAAGACGCTTAAAAAATCACAAAGTAAGTTTAAAAACGTCCAAATGTTTCTAGAAGCTAAATAAAATTAGGGATTCATTTACTTTCGTCGCTCATTTGAAGGCGACGGAACGCCTGGTTTGCATACTAAGCGACGCCGCGACTGAACGCCAAGCGACTTATGCTAATGCTGCAGGCTCGGCTGCTCCGATTACAACACACACGACACGCCACTTAAGGCTGCCCGTCCACTGGAGTGGAGCAGAGAGGAACGGAGCGAAGTGGAAAGGAGCAGAATAGAGAAGGGCGGAACTGGACCAATATTAATCAAAATAATTTAAAATCCTCTCCGCTAATATAAATAAATAATACAGAAACAACACAAAAATCATTGCCTATATAAAAAGACGAATTTATTCGTATAAAGGATCTTTTCCGTTTTTTTTTCAGCTGTCGTAATAAATATTTCGTTATTCAGACATTGCAAATTTTCGAAAGCAGATTTAAAGATAGTGTAATTTGTATTGACTTTTACATGAATACTAAAAAACCTTATACCAATTTACATACGGGCCAGGAAGAAAAACGTCTATCCAGTGACTTGGTAATGTATCACCTTGCGCATGAAATGTGTCCGTGTTGCTACATTAACGTGTCCATCAAACTTCTCCCTGCGACAACTTTCGTGCTACTA
The DNA here is from genome assembly GCA_947034925.1 of Eudemis profundana. NCBI lineage: Eukaryota > Metazoa > Arthropoda > Insecta > Lepidoptera > Tortricidae > Eudemis > Eudemis profundana. The sequence continues at coordinate 16,416,045 of OX344805.1, read as the reverse complement.
ATGGTTACCACGCATCACACTAATATTATGAATGTGAAAGTTTGTGAAGATGTTTGGAGGTTTGGATATTTGTTACTAAATAACGCAGCCAGAACTACGTGGATTGAGCTGAAGTTTGATATGCAAGTAGACCAAGTCCTGGATTATAGTACATTACACAACTAGGGTGGCAAAGCAAAGAAAGGCCGAGATCGCAGAAGTTTGCGGCCCGAGCTGCGAGCGAGGGACGTAAAGATGCGATCGAGGGCTTTCTTTATTACCTCCCGTGTTGTGCACTTAATTTTGTGTCTACACTTGGCCAGAAAGCGGTTTTTTCCGTACGCGTAGCGTGCGGTAAAAGCCACTTTATGGCCAGGTGTGGCATAAAACATATGATACTTTATATCCTGGTTAAAGATTCCCTTGAGGTAATAACGAGATTAACGTAGCCAAAACTGCGGGTAAATCGCTGGTCAACTACCTTCGAGCTAAAACATTCTTTGTTACCTATACCACCCTAGGTAATGTACTGGTATATTTATGTAAGAATAAACCTCTTCGCTTGATATCTTTCCATAAACTAAATTAAATCAACATATTATTTCTACTCACATTTATATCTTACATGCAAGTAATACACTTAAAAACAATAGAATATTCTAGCTATAAATTGTCTGATAGTTTTACAAAGAGAATACTCCTGGGGCGTGCTCGCTTCACTTTTAATATCGCACAACTTTAGTGAAGCTCCATTTACTTGGCTCGCAGGTCACAGCGAGCAAGTAACTCGCCCGTGAACTCACCTCGTTCGAGCAAGGCTTAAGAAAGATCCACCGCAACTGAGGGGCGAATAGACCCATCATATGAAGCATAAATTTGAGTGCCTCTGTTATGACTGTTATGAGACCGAAAAGTACCTCCACCGACAGCCTGGGAATACTCAACATTTTATGCTGACCGAGTCAGTGAGTGATAAAAATAATGTCAAGCTGTTGAATGTTTGAGTACTTTGTTGTACAGTCAAGTTCTTATACTTACTTCTGAGCAGGGCGTCGGATACCGGTATTTTCTCCATACAAAAATACCGGTATTTTTTCCGTTCTTTTTTTTATTATTTCATTTTTTATTCAGACAATCTAATAAAGACAGTCATTACTTAAATACATTATTGAGCCCTACATAAAAAAACATAAAATATTTCAAAATATTGGGTTAAATGTTTCGGGGTTTTTGCAAAATACCGGTTCCGAGCCCTGCTTCTGACCAAAGATTCAATCAATAATATTTGAACACATGTATTTGATGAAATTTTTGCTCAGAAGCATGAGAACTCGACTGTAAATTTGGTCGATTACCTTTTTCTTGTACCTCGTTGCCATGGTTACGTCTCCTGTAGGCTTATGATGCTACGCTTTGTCACGCGATAAATAAATGATAAAGCATCCGTCACGTTCTGACAAATAGTGTGTGAGAGTGACGGATGCTTATTATTTATTTATCGCGTGACAAAGCGTAGCATCATATATGTTTTATATGGTTAAAATTCATCAAATTTTTTTTTTTTGTCTTTGTTATAAGCCCATAACTACTATCTCCTATGCGCATGAGTAGCATACATTATAACAGTTTTTTTTTGAAGAAACTCTTTCACTGTTGTCTCTTTGACAGCGGGACAGAATAACAAACAAAAAAAGTTGATTGACCCAATTACAAATGCGTAAGTATGGTTTTTGGTACATAGATATGGGTAACTCCTTTCACGTGTGGACAGAGTTATCAAACAACGCTTGATTTCCAGACAAGTAAAGAGAGAAAGATGAAGATATATTATATTCCGCCAAATCCCTTTGAGTGCCATCGACCTGATAGTCGGGTTCAACGTATACGTATTATTTTCGCTACGTAATTACCGGGCTACGGAATACGGCGTACGGCGACGTAGCGATGCTTGGTACTAAATGTGTTATATAATCGTCAATGTGTGTGCCCCAAGTCATCCTCGTCGCGGCACAAAGATGTCCAGTAATATCCCGGAAAACGGCGGTTTTAAATCCTTCCAGCCATAAACCGTCTCTGCAGTTTAATTAGCCCGTCGAGATTAGCGGCTCGGGTGGTCAGGGGCCGGCCGATCACAGATCAGGGAGGTCGCAGCTAGTCGGGAAAGGTTACACAATGTCACGCTAAAGCTAAACTTGTTAGTAAGGTCATTTCTTATTTTATATGTGTATACTAAACATCACTTTCCGTACCTACTTTACATCCTCTATAATTAGATAGTCAAAGCTAAAGTGCCTACTGATGTTTTTCATTGCCAACTTACATTCGTCCCACTGCTGGGCACAGGCCTACTGTCATAGATAAAAGTGAATGGGCTGTAACTTGCTAGTCAAGTACAGGTTGGGGACTTCACATACACCCTTGGATTTCTTAACAAATGTTTTCAGGTTTCCTCACAATATTTTCCCTTCACCGAAAAGCTAATGGTAAATATTAAATCATATTTCGTACATAAGTTTCGAAAAACTTACTGCTTAAAACACATATGTGCAAACCACTCGTCTACTATAGCTTATAATTATGTGTATATATTAAGTTATGTGTCAACCACTTTTGGATTTAAAGGACTTGTTATTATTTTATCTCAATAGCAAAAAAATCTTGTAGCGTTTCACGTTATCGCATTTCACCCCGATCGTATATTTAAATTTCGTGTTGTGTCACAATCGTGTATGTTATTATTAGATAATATCTTTAGTCGCAGTGTTTTTCTGTAAATAATATAAACAAATATAAAAGAGCACTTAAATTTCGCAATGCCAGAGTATTGTCTATTATTTATTAGTCACAAAAATATAGTACATTACACAACTAAGGTGGTAATACGACCGCTTTTGACGACCGCTTTAGCTTAGTTGGTAGTGACACCGCCTAAGAAGCAGGAGGTCCTGGGTTCGAATCCCGGTAAGGGCATTTATTTGTGTGATGAGCACGAATATTTGTTCCTGAGTCATGGATGTTTTCTATGTATTTAAGTATTTGTATCTATTAAATATATCGTCGTCTAGTATCCATAACACAAGCCTTATTGAGCTTACTATGGGGCTAGTTCGATTTGTGTAAGATTGTCTCCTAATATAAATATAAAAAAAAATACAAAGAAAGGCCGAGATCGCAGAAGTTTGCGGCCCGAGCTGCAAGCGAGGGACGTAAATATGCGACCGAGGGCTTTCTTTATTACCTTCCGTGTTGTGTACATCATTTTATGTCTACACTTGGCCAGAAAGCGGCAAGCCACTTTATGGCCAGGTGTGGCATAAATATTTTAACGAGTTCGATAGCCCTTAAGGCATGAAACTACACTACAGCTACAAACGCATAACTTGTCAAATTAAATAGAGTTCCAAACGTCGATCGCGGTGAAATGCGTCTAGGGTAAAATACTACACAGAAAATAAAATTCAATAAATTAACTATACTAATGTACAAAAAGCCACGCAAAAAATTGCTTCAAGTAAAAAAATCTATATGGATTTTGTTTTACCGGCATAAAATGCGATAAGGTGAAAAGTTACAAGATTTTTTGCTTTTGAGGTTTAACACTAAGAAATCAAAATAAGGTTATGTTATTAAATTTGGATCCAAGTGAGTATATTGACATACGAATAATATAATCATGAAGTCTTAACAAGAGCTGGAAAACAAATACCGATAACGATGAATACAACGACATCTACGAGGTAAGTAAAAGTAACTGTAACAATACGACTGTTAAACTACAAAACTAACTTTTACAAAGTACTTCTTCAAGCCGGAATAGCACACCTACAAACATATTTATATAGCTCAAATACCTATTCTTTGACAACAAAATAGCCCCTGAACACTCTTCAATACGACGAAAAATACAACTGATAAGAAATCCGCACACAAATCCATCCAACGTTCATTTTGTATTGAAAAGTCGTTGTATCGAAAATTCCCAAGACGAAAATAAAACCTCTCCATTTACTTAATTTTCCTTGTTCGCAACTTCGCTCGTTAGTCAATTTAAAAATACGCCATTTTTACGAATAAACGGTAAAGACCGCGAGGGTATTGATAACTTAGTCGACGCAAACAATAGGCTAAAATTATTAGCTTAACCGAGCGCTCGGAATGCTTTAGCGACGTTTAAGGCTTCCATTCAGTTACATTAAGCTTTCAATAGTCATCTCATAAATCTTATAATTGGGATCGAATACTAAACGCGAGATGAGTCGAATGAGTAAAACTTAGGTTTTAAATGGACATAACCGGTAGTGGCTTTTTTTAATGTACAGTTATGTTGGTCCCCTTTACCAAATGAAGCAGAAGTAGCTAAATACCTTAATAATAACAAAGTAACTAACTTTCACAAATATTTAACAACCCCGCAGGTTTAGTATAGCTATAACAACAAAATTCACAAAAAAATGGCGTAATTTATCATAAGAACAGTGGAACTGACATTTTTATTTTCATTTGGAAATGACCCTTTTATCCTAATGGCTTTTTTGACCCCCAGTTTCATAACCACATATGCAATCAAGGCTTGAAATTGGTTTGCTTTATTATTTTCTGTAGATCAAGAAGGAAGGGAGTCGCCATAGCACATTTTTCCGATTCAAAACAGTTTGCCATTTATTTGCGGAAGGACGGGATTTGCGCAATGTAAGGTATCTGCCCACTACAGGGCATTTCTCCAGAAATATGTCTGCGGTCACCTCATTTATCCGGCCCTTTTCCATACTAAATGTATGGAGACAGATGAATGAGTCGCAGACATATTTCTGGAGAAATGCCCTACAACGTATCATACCATGACCGTACCATGAACCTATCAGACACGGTATGACAAATGCCGGTCGGTGACGGAACGTGCTAGTGGGCATAGTCTCATACTTTTCAATACAAAGAATATTTATTTTGCCTGGAACGTTCATTCATAGTACGGTCATGGTATGATGCAGTGTAGGGGGCAGAGACCTGTATAGTCACGCAGTAGCGTGGCATTCAAAGAACTCAATTCCTATCGGCTTGCCTATTATCAGGCATTTGAGCACCTTACTCTATAGCTCTTAAAGAAAATGTACCTTAAAACGGTCCTATTTTGCTCCTACAGGGATAACTATGCTCCAAACCCGAAATAGTACATTACACAACTAGGGTGGTAATAAAAAGAAAGGCCGAGATCGCAGAAGTTTGCGGCCCGAGCTGCAAGCGAGGGACGTAAATGTGCGATCGAGGGCTTTCTTTATTAGGTACCTCCCGTGTTGTGTACATCATTTTATATCTACACGTGGCCAGAAAGCGGCTTTTTCCGTACGCGCAGCCAAAAGCCACTTTATGGCCAGGTGTGATATAAACATATTTAACGGGTTTTTATTTGTTTCTATTACGGTTCCCATTTTATGAGCAAATTTGGTCTTACTTTGCGCCAAGAAACATTTAGTATTTAGGAGAAAAGTTTTGCCGCGTCAATGCGTAACTTTGCTCCGAATTCATTGTTTCTATATATTTCACGGAATAGATAGTGGCGTATTTTTCAATTTATAACGCGTTAGGAAATACATTTTTCTTGTTTATATAGAACAAGTATGTCTTAAAATTAAAAATTGACAGATTTATTTCGAATTTTCTAATTTTGGAGCAAATCTGCACCGACTTGTCCAAGGATATCCTTTAAGCCACGCCTCTGATAGTCAGCATCAAGTAGTTTGTAACATTCAAAGCGCCAGAAATAACGTCACACATCTTCGTGCCTTGTCTATCTATTTATAAATAATAAAATCGTAGAAAAACTGTGTTTGTACATTAAAGATTTTACGAAACAAGTACCTAAAGGGGGAGCGTTAAAAACAAGTAATAAAACGTAAATAAATATTAATATATTTGGTATATAGATACTTTTTACTCGACTAAGCCGGAGGTGATTTGGATATTCCTGACTATTTGATGTTGACTGTACACCTACTTATACACACGTACATAAACAATGATCTGTCACTACGATGCTACGAGTAACACAATATATGAAACAACATATGGCCGAGACAGAGGGGACCGTCTAGATAGGGCTGCTCCTTACCAAAGTATAAAGACGAACAATTAGTCCAACTTCAGCCGTTTAGGAACTCGCGGCACGTATTCACACAGACGCGCGATAGCATATCTGTGTGAGGGCGCTCCATGCTGAAGCATTCTTATTTCTTTGCTTGTACTGCGTTCGTACACGGCGCGCACACATTCAAGCGCGCGGTGTACCTTTTGTAGAAAGAAAAATGACTGCTATTATACTGTCCCTACGGCGCCGGCGTTGCTCTGAGGCTGTAGCTAATCATTTCAGGAGCTGGTCCATGTATTTAAATATGTGTCAAATATCGAGCTGCGATGTCTTATTAGCCACCAAAGGCCGGACCCGTCGTTAGCTAACGAGGCCGATTGTCTATAATTATCGGCGTGACACGAGAACCGTGTAATGTGATGCCGCGGCGTGTTCTTGCTGTAGTTACACTAGCTTCCAAGAACACCTGGTTTCTGAGAGTCTGAAGTAACATCTACATTCTTAACTAATTCGTAGATTATATCAGGACGGAGGGAAACATATACAGGGTAATTTCACGATAGAGAGTAACGTGAGTTACCAATTCGTGTTTTTATATTGATGGTGCAAATTCAGGTGTTAATATAATATCTAGATATATAAGGGATTAATGTTGTACTTATCAAGATTATGATTAATACTTAAAATTACCCCATAAATAAATAAAAACGGGATGAAATTGTACCTTCTGTTACATTTTCATGGAATTGCCCTACATATTAAGAATCCGGCCTTGACTGGCCTTTGTATCAATAGTCCTAATAAAGATGGTGGTTTTTCCACCTTAAATGTAATAGTTACAATTACTTTAAATTAGAAACAATCGCATTTAATAACGAGATTTACTGAACCATGTGAACCTTATATTTTTAATCTCGTGTGTAAACGGCGATGTTTCAACCTATGTGTACACCCGTACAAGATTGCTTTTATGATTACACAACTGAGTAAAACAGAATTATTGAAGGCAACGCAGCCACGCAATAACTGCGCACTCACGCTTGACCGGTGGGGTCGCTTTGTGCTCCGCGATTCTCTTTGTTGTAGAGAGTAGAGGCTCTACGCCGTAGGCCCTCTACGCCGTAGGCCTCTACGAACCCGTCGCTACGCAGTCAGTTACCTAGCAGCGAGGGTCAAATGCAACGAAGTTTCTGTAGACTTTGTTATTAGTATACAACAAGAATGTGTTCTAAATTTCGGTGGTGCAAGTGTAGTAAAATATACTAGCATTTACCCGGGGCTTTGCCTGCGTTATTCTCGTTAATGGGTCAAACATCTAGCGTTTAAACCGCCTTACTTCTGCGATTTTTTGTCGAGACCCCTGCAAATGTTTGTGGCGTTTTAATCTATTTGCTAGTGATCCCAGACTTATAATAAATAACCTGATATCCCATTAAAATCTGCGGGGATTTCGACAAAAATGTGTCCACAGAAGTGAGGTGAGTGAACCGAAAGTTACTCGTATATACATGAGAGCAGAGAGAATTCTTTGGGATATTAGGCTCATAAATAATGTATTTAAACCGGTTGTCTATTGTTTGCGCGAAGTACATATACCAGACATATCATTAGCCCGAATTTCACTTGCCCGAATGTTTCGTTTACCATAAAAGTTATTTGGCATACTCTTGTTTACCCGATTATTAAATGCCATAATGATACGAATGCCATACGTATTGTTATTCATATTATTAAGTGCAATAATATTATTTAACAGAATATTTAAAATCCATACTAAACATCAGTATTTTTGAATCTATCCTGGCTATGCATTTGCTTATTACAGTTCTAATACTTAATGGTATAATACTATCCTTTAATTCAGACAACAAGCATGCAAGTATGCATGTAAAGAAGCAAACATGCAAGCAAGCAAGATTATCCACTCTTATATAAAAAAATAACCTTGAAGACTACGGCGGGAGCTCCGCTTCGCTTCGCTCCTGCCTTGTCTTCTAACCTAACCGCCATCCAAGTCGGTTCCGCCCTAAAGTCTTGCTTGTTTGGTGTAATTATCCCCCCTTTATCAGTATATTGTGTTAGTAGGTAATCATCATTTACATGGATAGCAAATGATGCTTTAGCATGTAATTATTATGGATTACGATGATGATGACAAATGATTTTATGGAAAACAAAGATTCTGGCATATGATATTACTGAAAATGATTCTATGGGAAACAATGATTCTGGCATATGATTAATATAGCAAAAGATGAGTATGATATATGAAATTATGAGAAACAACATTATGGCAGTTGATTAATATGGCAGATGAAATTATGGCAAATGAAATTATGGCAAGCAAGTGTATGCCATATATTTCAAACATAATTGATGCCGCGGGAGCAAACAACGACCCTATTTTGGTCTGTATAAAGGGTCGGAAAACCGACCGACTCGAATCACCTTAAAGCAATAATACCTTCACAGGCTCAATTTCCATACGTCAAGTTCAATCTAGCAAAGTAGGACGTGCTTAGAATATTATAACTTGCACGTGTTTAATACACGATTACAGATACAATGTAGCAATTCGTCAGTTGAACTTAAGGTGATTGGAGTCGCTCACTTCTCCATACAAGCAAAATAGTACATTACACAACTAGGGTGGTAATACCAAGAAAGGCTGAGATCGCAGAAGTTTGCGGCCCGAGCTGCAAGCGAGGGACTTAAATATGCGATCGAGGGCTTTCTTTATTACCTCCCGTGTTGTGTACATCATTTTATGTCGACACTTGGCAAGTGTGGCATAATAGTACATTACATAACTAGGGTGGTAATACAAAGAAAGGCCGAGATCGCAGAAGTTTGCGGCCCGAGCTGCAAGCGAGGGTCGTAAATATGCGATCGAGGGCTTTCTTTATTACCTCCCGTGTTGTGTACATCATTTTATGTCTACACTTGGCCAGGAAGCGGCTTTTTCCGTACGCGAAGCGTGCGGAAAAAGTCACTTTATGGCGAGGTGTGGCATAAAGAAGGTTACGAATCGACTTAAAATAACGTTAATCAAAAATGCTTATTACAAAAATATCTGTTACTTTGATCTTATGATACTTATGGTATTATTCATATAAGGGGCGATTTCGGAGAGTTTCGACTGCGGTGGTTTTTTTTTTCATTCGTGTTCGTGTGTTAGCAGTAATCGGTGGTGATCGCAGTTTACTTATTGTATAAGATAGGATAGACGGTATCGAAGCTACATATGATTTAATCAAAAGTTCGCGGTAAAAATCGAGTGACAATAATGAAGTTAAAAAAACGCAGAAAAATCGCTTGAAATGGGCCCATTTAGATTTTATGTGTAGAGTCATAAACAATTACATCTATTTTCAATATATCTCACAAATGTATGCACAGTTGTAACCTTTGCATAAAGTAATAATTACAGTTTTCATGTTGCTATTTTTATAATAATTTCATTTAGTGAATATCAAGCCGACATCAATATACTCGTATCTAGCCATGCAAGGCACATATACAAGGTGCTCGCGAGGAAACCGCATAATTTTGCCAGCGAATTCCTAATCATGTTTAGAAAAGAAAATGTCGTATAAAGTAAGGTGAACACAGATTAGTTTTCGAGTTTTTAATTATTTTAGATTTGTAACATCTCCAGTGCATAAGTTCCTACAATAAAAACAGCTTCGCATTTACTATAAATAGCTGGCGCCGTTGTGCGATATGAGGGCTGCGAAGCGGGAACTGGAAGTCAGTAGCCGGCTGTTCTAACTTCCGGCTAGATTATTTGTGGGTCGCAATCTGCTATACCTACTTTGATAAGCAGTTTATAGCTAACTTGTAACACTGTAACACTTGTAATACTTTTAACACGTTAAAATAAATAAAGAAATATTGTTGGGACAATGCTACACTAATCGACCTACTTAGTCCCAAACTAAGCGCATAATAAACAACTACATATAGATAACTAACTGCAAAGCATCTAACCAAACATTCGTTAATACTGTCTTCGATTTCCGCGATTATCACTCATTGTAATAAAACAACTTTAACGGATTAAGTCGCGTATTATACTTCATTTTTACACTCTAACGTTTCAACACCTTTATTTTAATCTGGATAGTTTAAAGTGAGTAGGTTTACACAACGGTAATTTTGAATATGTATTTCTCAGTCTATCTATATCTATAGAAAGCTGAAAAGGGTTACGAAACGTCGGGACGTAAAAATGAAGTAATATACGCGATTTAATCCGTTTATGTTGTTTTATAAATTACAAACATTCGTTTATAATATAACATATCTTTGTTTGAGAATTTTTTATTAAAGCAGAAACGTTTGCTTACGAAATCTATATATTTCTATTGAAGCAAAAAACTATTGATTATTACTTTACAGATTTGTCAAGACAACATGAAACGATGGACCGTATAAGAGATTGCATAATCTTGCGCTAGATGGCACTTTAAGCCTGTCGAAAAGGATGATGCAAACGACTGATTGAAAAATTAATTGTCAAGTCATTTCGCGCCGATATAATGTATAGCGTTATAAAATAAATCACATTTCAAACATAATTGATCCCCTGTAGGTTTATGATGCTACGCTTTGTCACGCGATAAATAAATGATAAAGCATCCGTCACTCTCACACACTATTTGTCAGAACGTGACAAATGCTTTAACATTTATTTATCGCGTGACAAAACGTAGCATCATAAGCCTACTGAAAGCGAATGATGACCCCTTTTTTGTTTGTATGGAAAATCGACCGACTCGAAACGCCTTAAAGACTTGTCTCTGTTACCCAATGGTTGGTAACAGAGACCAGTAGCTAGAAGTAAGTTATAGTTAGTAGGTTACTTTGCAGTTAACGAGGCACGACACTATTAAGCTGCCGATTTGCCAAATTCGAGTAATTACGAGTGCTAGGCGACACGAATTCTCCTCGCCTCGGGATCCCCATTAAGGAAATCTCATCTATCTATATCTATACATTTTATAGTAAAATCGTGTGTTCGTACATTAAAGATTTTTCCAAAAAAGTAACTGAGAGTGATAAAAATAAGCAGTAAAACCTAAATAGGTATAAAGTTTTTAACTATTTCCCTTATTGTTTGCATTTCTGTTTATCTGTTTTCCTGGTAGTTTATTTGTTTGTTATTCGAGCATCACGTAAAAACGACCGGTTTTCATAAAATTTGGTATATAGTTAGATTATGACGGTTAACGCGTAGCGTAGCGTAGGGCGTAGGATACTTTTTACCCGACTGCGGCGAAGCCCAAAGGAGGGTTATGTGTTTGACCTGTATGTATGTATATATGTATGTATGTATGTCCGTTCCTATGTCCACTCGTAACTACTCAACGGCACAACCGACTTTGATAAATGATACATCATTAGATTCGTCTTGATGGCACGAGTGTCACTGGGTATGAAATTCGTTAAAATAAACAAAAGTGCGATTTTATCCACTTTTTAAGTGCACCGCGGTGGGGGTTTTTTTTAGTAAAAATATTTAGTTATTATCCGACTTATTCACCTCAGCGAGTACTAGAAAAGTTACGATTATTGGGTGTTAGAACACTCGAGAACATTAATGCAGTTGCGAACGTGTGTTATGTCACCCGTAAATGCTAACACAAATATTGGTTTTTCTCATTTTCCGCATGGACGAGTTCCCGTATCTTGTTTGATGCAACGAGAGCACGAGTTGGCATTCGGATTTCCTGAATTTAATCGAAACCGAACGAGTTTTTTTTTAACTTTAATATGAAAAACGTAAATTCACTTACGAGTAAATTACTTTTTCGTGTCTTCTAAGTTATTCCGATAATAACTATAGTTTTATTTTTTTGTTATAATAATAATATATTTCGTACTGTATAGTAAGTTTTTAGAGGGTGATTCTTGAAGGACATTCTCCTGGCCATACATATTATGAACACTCTGCCTTAGTAGTATGGTATTTTTGGTCAATTTATAGAGCTTGGGTAAAAAAACTAAATAATAACCGAAAATGCCATTCTAAAGAGGCGGGATCTTCTCAATATTCGCCAATTTGTGTGCTTAGGGGAATTATAATGTTCAAGAATGACCCTAAACCAATCAAACGAACCGGTGGGTTTATCTTCTTCCTCCTCTTCCTTCCGATGAAAGCTGTGTGGTATACGGGTACGCGACCCCGGCTTCCCGAGCTGCTATTGTCACTCCCACTACCCTTAGCAATAGCATCCTAATCCTATCCTGTCCCTTGTCTCTGTCCTTTCCTCATTATTTTACCCTTTCTCGCATCCTTCCGATTGGCGAGATGAGCGTCTCTAGCATTGGTTTGCCACTCATCTAGGAGACGGAAAACTCTGATTTTAAACCCGGATTTGGTAACTCCGTTAGGCGCAATTAGGATGCAATCTGAACAGCGGCAGTTGCCTGCAATCGACCTGGTGGCTCCACACGTATTGGCGTGCCTTTCCTGTTGGTCAAGCTGGGGAGATGGAGAGGGTGGCGTAGGTCTTGGCCAACCCTGCGTCATCAAACAGCGTCCCAGGCGATGCAGCGTCTGTGGAGAGGACACTTCACCTTCACCGCTCTGCGGTGTGGATAACAACACGGAATCTGACAGTTGTTTGTGTCCCCTGTGTAGGTGATTCACGATTCTCGTGCAGTAAATGCGGACGGATATGTCATTCTCGGATCGGGCTGTTTAGTAACGAAAGGCGATGCCTTTCTCGCAACGACGCTGCTTAAATCGTCTGTCAAGACGCAGAAGCCCGATTACAGGTAACAGATTTGACATGTGATCTATACAGATTTATACGTTTTATAAAATTCTTGCAGATATCGGACCGTGAATTGAATTTCTTACATCTTTGTTAGTCTGTGGTGTACATTTTTCGTTTTCTTGGACACTAACAAGCAAATTAGGCAATATAAACATCATCCCAAGGGTATTGCTCTTATAGACAACTCAGTCAAACTCAGTTGTCAAAATGTAAGCGTTCCATGATGGGAGCTTTTAAACAGTGATATTATTTCAGCCAATGGCAGTAATTTATCTCAACAGCTAGTAAAACTGTACGAATTTCTATTGCACAGATTTTGTACATATTTTTGGGCCATGTAATACAGATTTCGTAGTTTGGCAGCACTCGGACACAGGCAGGACTGCCTGTGTCCGAATCCGTATACGGAATTATATATAATTGCGTCGGTAATAGCGATAGCCGCCCGCCGCGAAATGCCGCAGCCCGCAGACACCGACAAATGCCCCAGCATTAGTGCACGGCCGGTACTCAGCGCCCAGACATGCACATTAGGGGGCATCTTTAACTAGGATCGGGGGAGAGGGACCAGGAAAACGACACACAACGATACTGTCTCTTGATGAAGGTAAGAATACCAGTTATACCTTCAGTAAAAACATTTACTTATATTTCGTTAGCAGGCGTTTCTGTTTAATACAATCGTATCATACGAAGCTTCGTAGTGTAGGGAGGATATATGTATATTTATGAATATAACTTAAAAGCCGTCTTTGCCATTAGTTCACGGTCTATACTTAGCGACGGCCAAGACATTAGAGGTCTTACTTAACTGGGGTCAAGGGAAGAAGGACAGAAGGAGAACGCCACAATATATAATTCGATACCTCCTACGTATACTGAGCTAAGTGCAAAATCACGATTTTACAGGAGAGCTCTTCAAAGGTACAAAGTTCCATAACTAGCTCATATGTTGAAATAATTTCATGAAATTTTCAATTATGCGAAATGAACACATTTTGCTTAAATCGACATATTTACTTTTTCGTAATTAATAGTAGTTTTTGAAAAACCGGCACTTAGCCCAGTATACGTGAAATTTACGACTTCTAGTTTTTGATAAACTGAGCCAACTACCAGTTGATCCAGTATACGTCGTAAACTATAATTAGATGAATATGGCTATATTTTTATTATACTTGCCATTTATGTGTGATGTACCATTAAATATCTAAACAAACTCAAAGCTCGTGCTCGGATAGATATTATCAGTTAGTTTTCGTCTGATTTGTCACTTGTACCAGTATATGCCTGAATCAATTTATTATGAACCAGTATACTGTTAAGCTTATTTTGTATGTTATGTCCACCAGTTTGGCAACACCGATGGTTGGTTAGTTGCCAGAGCGTCTCTCTGCTGAGGGTTGGCTTCTTGTTTTCTGGATGACAGACTCGTCTTTTTGGACTTTCGGTATTAAATTCGTTATAAAATGAAGTGCTAACGAGACGTCAATTTGGCGGCCATCTACAACTAAGCCGTCGCGTTTCACCCGCGTTTCGGTAAGTATTTTTTGATAAATTCTTTCCAATTGGACAAATTCCTCTTGTCAAGACATATTACGTCATTCCGTCTCTGAATTGTTTCAGGGTTCTTCTTTTATTGTCGTGAGAATGCGACGACATTCAACCGAGATGGACTACTAAACTCATCTTTACAACGGGCGTGAGTAATTAAGAAAATTTAACTTTAAAATTCCATGCCAGGTTGCTTTATTGTGTTGAGGTTAACACGAATCTTGTCTCTTGTTGGAGGCCATAAGGCGCCTGATTGAATTACGTTTAATTACGCTTAATCACGTTTTGGGTCCGTTTTTACCCACTTTTGCGACCATTTTTGTGCGTGCGGCACCTTGTTTTACGTTTTGCCCGTATATGCCGGCGATATTTGACGACCGCTTTAGCTTAGGTAGTTGGTAGTGACCCTGCCTACGAAGCAGGAGGTCCTGGGTTCGAACCCCGGTAAGGGCATTTATTTGTGGGATGAGCACAAATATTTGTTCCTGAGTCATGGATGTTTTCTATGTATTTAAGTAATTGTATCTATTAAATATATCGTCGTCTAGTATCCATAACACAAGCCTTATTGAGCTTATTATGGGGCTAGTTCGATTTGTGTAAGATTGTCCCCTAATATTTATTTATTTATATACACTTGATTGCACTTTCTCTGTTTCTCTCCTATGACTTTTTACATACCGTGTCACTCGGATTTGGTAACCCAGCTATGGCCATGGCCAATTTAGGTCACAATTTATAGTGTTTTTCCCCTTAATTCTTAAAGGCATCATGCCTTAATGTCTAATAACTTTCTTTATGCCGCTTTGCCGGATACCTTTTCCCTGCTCTTACATTAACCCTTTGCGGTTGTTTAACCTTACAAGCTGCACGCTTTTCTAAATCTGTAACGGTGCATTGACTGACTCCACTTCGGACAACTACCACAACTGGGACCGAGGGAGCTGGAAGCCGCTGAGCGGCTTAAACCTGGATACAGTTGGCGTGGGACTCCGTTGATGACTGCATAGTTAACAGGGGTAAACAACATCTCCCAGGTCGGCGACACCCTTGTTATTATTTAAGCATATCATAGATATGCAGATAAACGTATCTTTGGTTAAATTCTAACTTATAAAACTTATTATAGTAGACTAATAAAAACCTCGCAACAGTTTTTCATGGTTTAATTGCAGGAAACTGTGGTGTGGTATGTGTGTGTAACTGAAAACCTCCCTTATGATTAAAATTACCAAGACCTACAGTTTCGCTATCTGGCATTTTTGGCAGATGTCTGGCGCCGGAAATATTCTTTACTTGTCTTTATTTTAATTATTGTTATTTAATTATTGATAGCTTGCTTTATTCTCAGTCCTGCTACAGTAGTGAGGACTGGATTCTGGTTTTTTTCCTATTCTAACATTATATATAGTAAGAATTATCTAAGGTGTCCGAATATTCCTAAAGAAAATGGACAAACATTCAGACACGTTAGATAATTCTTACGATACTTGGAACGTTGATAGTTATTATAGATTACATTTGTCGAGCAAAGACATTACATTACACACTTGTAGTATATTAAATACTTTACAATTGGCAAAAACAGATTTCTTTCCCTCCGCTGCTTCATTTTGATGTATTGTGTGTGAAATTATTTTTAATTTAACATAATAACCAATCACGTAACAATACAATAACTAAATCATTATCAAAAGAGCCAATTTTTATACGTAGTAGGTAGAAAAGACGTATGCCGCATCGACTGTCGTTCGCGCATAGTGGACCAACGTCCGCCCGCAACGACGACGAGCGAGCATACTGAGCCAACTGTCACTTGCACCACGCCCGCGCCCACCTTCCCCGAAAAGTGTACCGCGTATAGTGGGCCAAGCGACTTGGCTCAGTATACGACGTCCTAATTTAAAAAAAGGTGTTAGTTGGCTCACTATACGTCATTTTATTTCGAAAACTAGCAGTAACTTCTTCACGAAATTTTTATAGCATGTAGATATAAGTATTTTGATACCACATATGCAAAAAAACGAAAATCGTAAAAAAGTGAGTTAGCTCAGTATACGTAGGAGGTATCGTATTGTAATAACCAAGATAAGATATCAAGGTAAAGCTTTTTATTATCCTTTACACGACGTACTTGTTTTGGTTACTATTTGTGTTAATTAAATTAAAATAATAATAATTAAATCAAGCCACATCTGTGTTATTCATAGCCTATGAATAATATGAAATTAGTACAAGGGAATTTACTTCTTTAAAAGCGTTATTTACAATAAATAGGTATTCATTGTAAGATTAATAATGAAACCATTAATTAATAATGATTTCTTTGATTTGAAAGCTAGCGTGTCACATAGGTTGGTATGTCACAAAAAGTCTATTTGGATATTTAGAAGAATGTTAATGAAGTATCGCTACTTGGGTTGAGGTTTTATTATTAATTATAATAAATAGATTTGAATATTTAATGTCAGTAAATTCTAGGATCTTATATACTCTATGTAAAAACACGAACCTTTACGATTAAAACCGAGACCATCCGAGTGTCAAAGTAGAAATAATAGTAGCAGTCATTTTTTTCCGACAAAAAGTACATCGCGCTGCTTGCATGTGTGCCCGCTGTGTACGAACGCACTACAAGCAAACTTTTAGTAATGCGTAGCATTGCTCATAGGTCTATTGTAAAAAAAAATTGTGTGGCAGGTTATGTACATTACATTACTGTTTTAGATTGTTAAGTGCACACTATGTTCTTATGAATGTGTCTCGTGTCGAGAAAGTCGAGAATTGCCGAGTGTCAAAGTCCAAATAATTGTTCTGTACTGTCCTACTACTGTGCTTCGTTGCGGTAAGTGAGCCAATGAAGACCACTTAAACTTGGTCCCTCTTTAAGCATCATAGTCATCAGGTATTAGCAGCACATTAGCAATGCCCATTAACCCCTCAATTAGCCCCAGAGTTGGCCGTTTAGCCCAGCCAAGCATGAACTGTTGACAGTTTGTGTGTGCTAGAGGGTTGCTTTCTTAATAGGAAGACAAATACTCTAATACATAAATAATCTATGGACTCTTTGGTAAATTAACGGTAAAAGTGTCTATTGACTTCGACATTTTATCAAATATGTTGGCCGTAAATGATGTACATATTTTTTTTTTAATAATTGGTTCAGTTTGTATTATATATACACGATGTAATCTAATCGGTAATCAGGTACCAGTTTTTCTAACTCAGTAATTGATAGCGGTCACGCTGATGTCGTAATTAGTTACATCTTGATAATTTTTATTTCGAAATCAGTTTTATCCTAAATTCCTTGTCACCCTACTAATACGTATCTGTGAGATTACAACCTCTTTAAAAAATTAATGGCAATGATAATTTATGAGTAATAAGTTGTCACTGTCATGTATGTAAACAAAGTCATAGAAGTCGCAAATATTGAATGAGAAAAGTAAATTAGTAATTAAAAAAACATGTCTCGACCATATCTGTGCTCAAATATCGAGCGTTACAATATTGTAGGTACGTTTATCAATAGAAACCAAACAGCTCAAGATGAACTCAAGAATTATTCCTCAAAATTCATCCAAACGTACCATTCTCACCCACAGTTTGATACCGCATGAACTAAAACCTCCGTGACTTCGGACAGTTCACAGTGCCAAACCACGCTCAAGCACGGCCGGCCTCGACGTCGTCCTGACGATCTGAATCGACGCATTTTAAGATGCTTTGCTCGGGATGCTCGTAGGAGCAATAGGCAAGCAGCGAGAAGGTTTCATGTGAGTCAGTCCTTCGTGTGGCGGCTATTGAAATCGTCGGAATTGCATCCTTTTCATTTTCGGCCATTTTATCAATTTTAATTCGTTATCTATCACGCCCTAACTACTCATGCTCGTTGGAAAGTTTATTTACTTACGATCTGTCAAATTTTCCGCGAAAGCGATGGCACTTGACGTATCGTGATCACGTGATTTTACTTCGATAATTAATGTAGGTGACCATGTATCCAGAGGTTATTAGTTTAAATTATGTTTTAACCTTTAATTAATTAAACAGTGAGATATTTGTGTGAGACCTCGCCTATTAAGTTTGATTTTAGCTAGATATTTATATTTGTCTACTCCTGATTACCGATTAGAATACACCGTGTATATATATGTATATATTTCCGGAAGAAAAAGTGTTGCATATAGGGAATTCAATTGATTCCTTTTTCGTCGTATTGCTGATTGGACATATTCTTGTTTCGGCACCTTCCTGTTTGGACGTATTCCGTTTTCGGCATCAGAAAAAGGAATCAAACATTTTGACCCAGAACACGGGTTTTCCTAATATAAAAAAAAAACCTAGTAATTAATAAAAATGCTATCGTTTTATTTTAAAGAATTTCAAAGATAATAAATAAAATTTAGGGATCCTGCCGTTTCGTCAAAATATTTTTGGTCAAATGTTTCATTTGCCAAATGTTTCATTTCCCAAACCTCCGAAACCAAAAAAAAATCTCAGTGTATTTTGTTATGGTTTTATAGAATACAGTAGGTTAGGTTAGGTTTGTTTTATGAAAGTTCTGAAAAAAATATGGTTTCGGGGAAAATTATTATTTGGGAAACGAAAAATTTGGCAAATGAAACATTTGACCAAAAATATTTTGGCGAAACGGCAGAGACCCTAAAATTTAACGTCGGCTGCCTTAAAGCAAACGCGAAAAAACACCACAGGCTTGCTTATCTTACTTAACTCGGCCGGCAATGCCGACACGTTCATTGTAGGTTATGCAACCCGAGTACCCGAAAACCCGGGTACCCAGGTAACCGACTTTATTTAGAGTCGGGTAATACCCGGGTTTCAAATTTGACCGGGTATTGCATTCCCTAGTAGCATAACAGAAATACTGACGTAGATTTTTAATTTATTTGTCACAATTTTTTTATATTTTTTATTTGTCAGAATACAATTTAATTAGGAAATCGCTTAGATTTTAGGCATGCTCAGAATAGAATAAGGCAACAGTAAAAGGGCATTTCTCCAGAAATATGTCTGCGACTCATTCATCTGTCTACATACATTTAGTATGAAAAAGGGCCAGATGAATGAGGTGACCGCAGACATATTTCTGGAGAAATGCCCAAAAAGCGTAGCTCAAACCGCACTATTTTAAACCTATATCTGTCGCTAAAGGCAAGTTAATACAAAGAATGATAATATATCTCTATATATGATCATCCAAGTATTAAGTATTAGTATTACGTACAGAAGCTTCTCTCTCTAACAAAACTGTCGTTCGGGTCCGACCATCGGACGGAACGCACCGCTTCCGACCGTCTCTCTCTATCGCATACCGCGTATTAATTAACACGTACTCATTCTGGTCGCTGGCTAAAGCCACCTACCGGTGGCCTCTAGGTCACGCGGCGAAATGGCGGAGTGAGTCATTCCCTACCACGGCTACTACACCATTCATAGTATACAACACGAGCTTTCTGCTTTGCCCTAAGGTTAACTGGTAGAGAATGCCTTATGGCATTAAGTTCGCCTTTTGAACGATACGTTTTTTGTGCAATAAAATTTAAATATTATAAGTACTTTAGGGAGGTACCTATTTACTAGTAGTAGCGCCACCGCCCAATAAATGCATTAATTCCAAAAAAGAACTATTTGCAAAATAAATTAATTGAATTTTCGCATGATAAGGATAACCGTTTTTGCAATACTACACACCAAGGGCGGTAAAATAAAAAATATCCCAAATTGCAAGTATTGGTAGTTTGTAGCCAGAACCGTAGGCGAGGACCATAAATATGTAACTAGAGCCTTCTTTGTTACCGCCCATTGTTCACACATAATTTTATGAATTCCCCGAGCTAGGAAGTTGAATTTTCTTTCTTCGCAACGGACAGAAAAGGCTTGCCGCTGACGCAAACTTAATATCGTCGAATGAAGAAAGGTTGCCAGTATCGAGAGTTGTCACAATATTTTGTCAACGCGTTCCTTTTAATTACCGTTTCTTTCAAGAGAGGTCGCCAGCATTGTGCGGGCACGCACGCCTTTGTCGCGAGCGGCGACGAGTGGACGCTGAGTACCGGCGAGATAGACGTCATATAAAGGCTTTGTTCACCGCCTAAAGCCGTGGATATACTGGGTACAGTTACATGGGAGTGTACGTTAAAGCGCGATCTACTTTTTGGAAAAATCTTCTATGCACAAAAAAAATCTTGCTATTTATTATACAAGGTGTTTCATTAAACGTAATACAACTCATGTTTTTTAAACTCTTCTCCCTGGTGCTAAAACTAGGTCTCGTGTTGTTAAAGTCATCTTAATTAATTAATATCACTGTTTTAATTATTCATATTTTTGTGGTCTCATCGTTGTTACCCTACTTAGCGTTAAGAGAAAAAAGTTTGAATAAAATTTTGTAGTGAAAACTTACCTGTTTGCTTATCTAGGTCGATAATTTATGAATAAAGTGCATGCATTCTGATTCTGACACATTTTTGAAGTTAAGGTCATAACAAACAAACAGGCCACGTAAGCGTGACGTCATGAGGGCGTGGGGGGGGGGGACAAACCGAAAGGACGGACTGCACTAAACGATGCTCGGCCGAGCGACTGACGCGCCATAAGCTCCCCTCGTCTCTCATAATTCGCGGAATCCTTTCGTAATTTGCTGGCGGAAATCCGATCCTCGAATACTTATTTACAAACTGGGAAGATAATTAAAGAATATTGATAGCGGTTCTTGCGGTTTTGGCCAAATTCAAAACAGTCGCATTCAACGACCGAAACTGTAGGACTACCTGTATTTTAAATTACTAATGAATGGCTGGACTTGTAAGACAAGTTAGTGATAAGTCTCTCACTTTTTGGCCAGGGGAAGACGTAAAATTTTGTACACGCACGGGTGGTAATAAAGAAGACCCCAGGTCGTATATTAATACCCTCGCCTACGGCTCGTACCACAAACACCTGAGATCTGAGTTATTTTTTGATTTACCGCCCTTGGTATGTAATGTAAAAATATTTTTTTACTCAGATTTCGCTGTTTTACTAAGCTCAGTCTTTGATACGCTCCGCGCACATTTGAAAGCGCGTCAACATATTTTGCTTCGTGGTCTTCTTCGACAAAGTTGAAAGGCAAAACAACGTTTACCCATATTTTCAAAATGATATCATAAAACTCGCTTATCTATAAATGCAAAACACTTAATTTGCATACTCTGTGCGCCTGACGCGTCAGTGCTGTAATGTTCGCAGCCCGATCAGCCGAACTAATTCGTGTCACAAAATGGAAATTCATGCAAACAGTAACCACGCGATGATAACTAGTGTGACAAGGCCTTAATGCCCAACAAATTGTAGCAAATTTAGAATTTTACACGTCAGTTGACCTTTTGATTGGCTTTTTGATTGGGCTCGGCGCAAAGGAGTACAGTCTGGTCTTAAAACCCTCGATTTTTTATGCTAATGACTTGCTACAAGGGCTTTGCTACAAATTATCTTGTCACTCAGGACATTCATTAAAATGGGTAGGTATAAAGGTTAGGTTTGAAAGTCTTGCTCTGTGATATTTTTTTGGAAAATGAGATTGACTTTGACCTCCTGAACCGAACTCCTAAAGAGTGCCGATGAGTGGGTAGAGTAACGATAATCACACGATATCTGGAAATAAGAAGTTAGATAAACTCAAACAATGGACACAGGACTGAGAGACATCAAAAAAATACAAACTGGAAAGACCCGATACCTTCGAATCCCGATACATTCAGTCTTCAAAAGTTAGTAGACCCTAACCATTCTAGACTGAATGAAACTGAACCAAATCGATAAATTTATTGAAAAGTTAAAATACCACAAACAAACAGACACAAGCATTCTACTTAGCACACCTTTGGATAAGGGTTCAAGATAAACCTATAAATCAAAACCGAAAGTAATATGTCTTTCTAAAATAAATAAAAAGTAATTGCGAAAACGAAGCATTGATCGCTTCATTTTCGGTGTTCGTAATAGGACCCGTGATCCCCCTTAGCTCATGAGTTATGTCAGGCCCATTCATTTGATCCATTCCCGCCGTATCGTTAATAGAATATTTGTCTAGTTCCAAGCCAGGCCTTTGCGATACAGAATAATCATTTCTTTCACGAGGACCACAAGCTATTATTTATTGGTCGGTCGGGATCGGGGATCAAAAGATTTAAGGCAGGGTTCCTTAATCTTTTTTCGGCCACGGACCACCTACAATATTTCAAAAATCTTACGGACCCTTTACGAATACAATCAGAGGAAATGAAAATCAAGCGTACATGCTTGATCGTTAGGGTCGTATGCGAGCCACGGACCTCTCAGAGCCAGGAGTTTAAGAAACCCTAATTTAAGGTGATTCGAATCGGCCGGTTGGCACGTCAACGTTGGCTTCCACGGCATCAATAAAGTTTTAACAGTACATTACACAACAAGGGTGGTAAAACAAAGAAAGGCCGAGATCGCACATGTTGTATGGAGATTGTATGGCGGCCGTATACTATGACGTCATAGTCCATATCGGAACTCTCTTTCTAATCGCTGTGCGATTAGTGCTTTAAAATGTTAATATATTCCGTATTTCTCGGTAGATTTTAATTTTATTTTGAATTTATGTCATCCTTTTTACGGTATTTTCATATTTTGTTAAGAAATGTGTTTAAAAAAATTCATGCATATTCCCTATTATGTGAACAACACGGGAGGTAATAAAGAAAGCCCTCGATCGCGTATTTACGACCCCCGCTTGCAGCTCGGGCCGCAAATGTCTGCGATCTCGGTTTTTCTTTGTTTTACCACCCTAGTTGTGTAATGTACTATTATTTTAGAGCTTGATACATTTCGTCTACGCGAAATGACTTCTCATGTCACTCCATACTGTAATCTGTTTTGCTAGAAAGATATATTTTTTACCCGACTGCGGCGAAGCCCAAAGGAGGGTTATGTGTTTGACCTGTATGTATGTCCGTTCCTGTGTCCGCTCGTAACTACTCAACGGCACATCCGATTGATAAATGATACATCATTAGATTGGTCTTGATGGTGCGAGTGTCACTGCGTATGAAGTTCGTTAAAATAAACAAAATGGCGGATTTTATGCAGTTTCAAAGTGCACCGCGGTCGGGTTTTTTTTAATAAAAATGTGGTTATTTTATATCTTGGTTATTTTTATAGATATTCCAAAAATATTTTTTTCCTACTGTTTCTTATATTGTTATGGGTCAACAGGGACATATGAAAAATGAACACAAACCAAATCCTATAACTACAGTTTATTGTCTAAGTGTACCTAAATCTAACTTAAACTAATTGAGCGCCAGGTAAGTAGTTGTCCACAGACAGGGAACTTTGCCTATCCCTCGCCGAAGCGTAGCTCAGTCGAATATAATCCGTGAGAAAAGGGCGTGTCGGCAAGCTAAAATATAATTAACTTGCGTTAATTCTAATGTCGTTATTAGATAACTATGTTTAACGATTTGCACAGTATTTGACTAAACTATCGACTCACCCCTTGGTAACAACTCGACGGCACTTAAATTAGCAAAATGAAGCACTTTCACCAGTAAATGTCCTTATTTTACGTGCTACAATTTCGGTATTTTATTTCTGTGACTACATTATATCTCGAATTAATACACCACTGGAGGGTGTTTACTGTTTGCTGCTCTGAGCTCAACAAACCAAATTCCGCTAGTCATGCCCTCAAACTATCTGTTAAATATACTATTAAAATGGAAAATAAACAGAAAAAGAAATGACCGTGGTTGGGATTCGAACCACGGCCTATCACCTTAGAGGTCGGATGTCATACCGCGGCGCCATGCGTGCATTTAACAGGACGCGCCAAATAGTAGATCTGTTGCCTCAATGAAATCGCCGCAAGTCATTACCGACCTTATGACCTACGCATAAGGTTTAATTTGAATTGAACGTAACCTTAGCATCAGTCTAAACTTAACATAACATACCCCTTCCCTCCCGAAAATAAATAAATACTACTTATTTATTTATTTTTTTTACATAATAAGGCTTCAAATCCTTGATGTGCCAGACCCCAATATCTTTGCCACGTACATTATTTAACCTAAATACAATATCAGATATTTTTTTTACTACTAATGCCCTTTCGAATTTTGGTGCCAATTTGGCCATGAATTTATTACCCGCATTAGATAGGTACTTGGTTCTTTTCCAAACTGTATCTCCTAACTGAAAGGTGCCTGGTCGTCTTTTGTAATTATAATGCTCACTACTCTTAGCATGTGCACCTTTAAGTTTTTCTTGTACCGTTTTGTAAATAGCTTCTCTTTTTTTTAAGTTTTCCAGGAAACAAGCCGTATTTAATATATTATTATCTGTAGGAATTGTCATTGACTGTGCAAATGGATACGTCGTTAAATTAGCTACCGAGGTTTCCCTGCCTAAAAACAGAAATGATGGCGTATGACCCGTAGACTCATGAACTGCCGTCCTAATTGCATGCCCTATTTCATCTAAGTTACTATCCCATTCATTATGCTTCTTGGCTTGTATATATGACGATATCATAGTTCCTACTACGCGATTAACCCTTTCAGTCGGGTTACTTTGAGGATGGTAATGTGGTGTGTACATAATTTGCGCATTATATTTAGAGGCCAATTCCTTAAACAGATGCGACTCAAATTGCTTGCCGTTATCGCACACAATAGCTCTTGGTGCCCCGTACAATAGGAACTGCTTTTCGACAATTTCACACATTTTATCAGCTTTACCAGTACGAAGAGGAAATAACACGGTAAATTTGCTGAATAAGCATGTAATGACCAACAACATGGTGTTACACTTCTTGCTTTTGGGAAAGGGACCCATAAAATCTAATGATATAATCTGCCAAGGACCCGTCACTGCTCTATGCTGACCCATATGTCCCAATGGCAATTTTTGCGAAACCTTACGACTAGCACAACATTCACATTCATTCACATACTTCTTTACATCTCTTAATATACTATACCAGTAGAATTTCTGTTTTACCTTAAAATAAGTCTTCCTAATGCCTAAATGACCCGCCGTGGGACTGTCGTGACACTCTTGTAGTACTTTATTGCGTAGACTATCAGGAACATACAGTTTCCACAAGTCTTCCTTATCCGGAAACTCTTTCATCGGCACCTTCTTAAAAAGTCGTCCCTTAGAAACCATCCAACCAGAATCATGAATTTCCCCAGATACCTTCTCAACCTTCTTTTTATACCAGTCGTCTTTGTCATGGTCTAAAATTTCTATTATGCCCACTTCAGCATTTGGATGTACCATGCTTCTGGACAAGGCGTCAGGTACTATGTGGCACTTACCGGGCCTATGTATAATGTCGAAATCAAATTGCTGTAGCTTCATAGCCCAGCGTGCCAGCCTGCCATGAGGGTCCTTCATTTTATGGAGCCAAAGTAGTGCGCTGTGGTCTGTAACAACTGTGAAATGCACCCCATCAATGTATGACCTAAATTTTTCAACCGCATATACGACACTTAAAAGTTCCCTTTCTGAAGCTGAGTACTTAGTTTCTCGATCATTTAACTTGCGACTTAAATACGCTACTGGTTGCTCAATATCATTTATCTTTTGACACAATACTGCTCCTATTCCCGTATTTGAAGCGTCACATTGTATAATAAATGGTTTCGCGTAGTCTGGACATGTAATCACAGGCGTTGATGTTAGCAGAGTCTTTAACTCCAACCAGGCTATCTCTGCTTCTTTTGTCCAAGTAAATTTCTTTGTCTTTTTGCCTTTAGTCAACTCATGTAATGGTGCTGCGACATTTGAAAAATCTTTAACAAACCGCCTGTACCAGCTTGCCAGACCTATGAACCGTTTTAGCTCTGTGAACGTATTTGGTCTGGGGAAGTTTATTATCGCCTCCACCTTTTCCGGATCCGTTCTGAGCCCGTCTTTATCTACTATGTAACCTAGGTAACGCAAACTGGGTCTGGCAAACTTACATTTCTCAATATTAATTGTTAGCTTGGCCTCATTTAAAATGTTCCTAACCTTTTTTAGTAGAAGTATGTGCTCATCAAAGCTGGCTGAACATATTACAATGTCGTCAAGATATGTCCATACTTTATCCTCTTCTGCGTTGAATAAAATGTCCATTAGCCTCTGCTGTGTCTGTGAAGCATTTACTAAGCCAAATGGCATAACTTTAAATTGAAAGAGACCTCTTCCTGGCACCGCAAACGCCGTTTTTTCTTTACTAGCCTCATCTAACTGTATTTGCCAAAATGCTGACTTTAGGTCAATGGTGCTCAAGAATTTCGCATTACGCAAATTATCAATGATATTAGCGACTCTAGGTAGTGGGTAAGTGTCCCGTTTAGTAACTCGGTTAAGTTGCCTACTGTCTAAGCACAACCTATTGTCGCCATTAGGTTTTTTTACGATCAACACTGGTGAGCACCATGAACTATATGACGGTTCTACTACATCTTTGGCCAGCATTTCGTCCAATTCCTTTTCTATGGCTTTTTTTATTACAGGCGAAAAATTGTACTGTCTTTGATGTATTGGCTTACTATCCGCAGTATCAATAGTATGCTTTAATATCTGCGTTCTTCCAAGACCGTTTCCGATTGTCAGTTGCATATCGTTTATTAAACTTTCTAAAATTTCCTGCTGATTGACCGTGAGATCTTCCCTGGCTATTATTGCTGGACCGTTTATATCTAACCAGGCAATTTCATCACCATGTCTGTCTCCTTTGAACTGCAATTCAACTCCAAACTCGTCAAAGAAGTCCTTGCCTAAAATCAGCTGTTGCGTAAGCGATGGCATAACCATTACTGGCAACACTTTGAACTGTTGATCGAAATTAATGGGTACGTCAATAATTTCCGTGATATTGTGTGTCACCCCATCTGCAGTGGCAACTCCAATTGAATTTGTCTTAGTGGCCCTGAGCCCGAGCCTAGTTAAGGTGTTAGCAAAATCTGCATTAATAACTGTGCGGTTCGCACCAGAATCTAACAAACCTTCACACTTAAAACCTAAAATACTTAATATAACATACGATCTATTATCATTAACACGTTTAACTAATAAAGAACACAAATCGCCATCCTTATGTGCAAAAAACTCTCCAATTGTACCTAACCACGTCTGCCATTCATTGCTTTTACGATCATGGGAGAAATTTTCCTGGCAGAAATCTAATTTCCCCCTTGAGCGTTTCCCTTACATTCACAGTCTTTTGATGTTTTACCAAACGTTCCGCACCTATAGCAAAATAATCGCTGTTTTGGTACCTGACATTCTCTGAACATATGACCACTCTCGCGACAGTTCCAGCACCGCCTCTCAGGCTGCCTAGTAGCATTTGCTTCCCTGTTAGGTGTTGACTTAATTTCCGTTACCTCCCTAACCTCTTCTTTGGCGTTATCTGACCCTACTCTATATGCCAGATCTGGTTCCAAATTATTCCTGCTCAAATCTGGTTGTTGAAATCTGTCGCAGTTTATTTTCGTTCTCTCTACAATTCTTAACACGTTAATTAAATCTGGCACACAACTGAAATTGTCCCTACACACTGCCTGCTGGAAATATGGCTGTAAGTTCTTAAGAATCAACTGTACTTTTTCCTGCTCTGTGATCCTATTTGGCAACCGGTTACACATATTCTGCATGACAGATATATAAATTAGCACCGACTCGTCTGTACCCTGAGTCCTAGCCCTTATTTCTGCCAACAGTTCCTCCTGGTAGTAAGGTCTCTGGAACGCCCGTCTCAGAAGTATCACCAGCTCGTCCCAACTACCAGCATACTCCTTATTGGCTCTAAACCAAATCAAAGCGTCCCCTTCGAAAAAGTCAATAGCGTAACGCCATAAATCATCATCGGTCGCATTTCTTGCCTCTTTCAACTCTGACACTCGCTCTAAAAAGGCATTTACACTCATGTTATTTCCTCCCGTAAATTTGAGACCCCACTGATAAACTGGAACTAATTTACGTTTCGGAACCTCGTCCTCAACAGTAGACATGCGAGCTAACCTAGACCTACTGCAAAAATCCTGGTCCCACCGGCCAGTCGCAAACGACACACTCTTTTCCAACCTATTGACTCGTTCATGCCCATTGTGGTCTACGCTAGCACCTGGTAAATCGCAGACCCTAGGTGTACCTGTCCCCTTTTCTAATTTTTCTATAATCTTACGGCCTAACTCTCCTAGTGTACTTTCCAAAATTTCCTTATCCTGTGCCGATAAATTCTCGTCCTCTACAATATCATCCTGGTACTCTAATTTCTTTAACAATACCTCACATTGCCTATTAAGCTGTTCCTTTAGGGTTCCGTCATCTTCTGCCTCATGATTTACTAAAGCCAGCCTATTTTGCACGTGATACAGTCTGGAGACTAACCTTTTAAATAAAGTCCTATCTGGTTTCCCACTTATTTCCGAAATATAATTCGAAATGACATTTAATTTTGCTGAACATATTTCCAATTCATATTTGACCGTATGAGATTGCGGCGATTTTATTACTTGATCAGATTGTAACAACTCCTTTAACAACTTTTTCATGACAGGCACTGTTGTTCTAATCATGACACCGCGGCATGCCAGCTCAAACTCTAATTCATCCTTCAACAAATATTGAGGATCCATTTCTAAATCAACACTCTTATTATAACTTTTTAACAGCAAAACCAATAATCGCACACAAATACCAAATTACTAACACAATAAACCACAGTGTAAAAAAATACCCTAAAAATTAAGCCACACAATTGAATAAGTTTAACAAAATAATACGGAACCTAATTTAATTAAAAAATAACCGCCCAGATACGTACAATACCCTTAATTTAACTACTCCAATTCACTATCACAATTAACCTAAACAATATTCGAGTAAAAGTCCTGTATAAGCAACAAAATCGAGTAAGGTAATGTATTAAAAAACAGAACAATATAATTATACACCTGGACTAAACTAATTTTCGCCTTTAAAAATAACAATAATGCCAAGAAAAAAAACTAGTTCACATAAACTATAACCAACACCCTTATAACATTAGTTTTAACCACCGACTTATCATAAAAATACAAAACTGCTAGTCGCTACAAAATATAACCTAAAATTAAAATGAAATAATAAAAATCCTCTGAAGACCCCTAAACGTTTTAACGTTGGGCGCTATTTGTTATGGGTCAACAGGGACATATGAAAAATGAACACAAACCAAATCCTATAACTACAGTTTATTGTCTAAGTGTACCTAAATCTAACTTAAACTAATTGAGCGCCAGGTAAGTAGTTGTCCACAGACAGGGAACTTTGCCTATCCCTCGCCGAAGCGTAGCTCAGTCGAATATAATCCGTGAGAAAAGGGCGTGTCGGCAAGCTAAAATATAATTAACTTGCGTTAATTCTAATGTCGTTATTAGATAACTATGTTTAACGATTTGCACAGTATTTGACTAAACTATCGACTCACCCCTTGGTAACAACTCGACGGCACTTAAATTAGCAAAATGAAGCACTTTCACCAGTAAATGTCCTTATTTTACGTGCTACAATTTCGGTATTTTATTTCTGTGACTACATTATATCTCGAATTAATACACCACTGGAGGGTGTTTACTGTTTGCTGCTCTGAGCTCAACAAACCAAATTCCGCTAGTCATGCCCTCAAACTATCTGTTAAATATACTATTAAAATGGAAAATAAACAGAAAAAGAAATGACCGTGGTTGGGATTCGAACCACGGCCTATCACCTTAGAGGTCGGATGTCATACCGCGGCGCCATGCGTGCATTTAACAGGACGCGCCAAATAGTAGATCTGTTGCCTCAATGAAATCGCCGCAAGTCATTACCGACCTTATGACCTACGCATAAGGTTTAATTTGAATTGAACGTAACCTTAGCATCAGTCTAAACTTAACATAACAATATGAATGAGCTTTTATTAAAGTAAACAAAAAATATCATGCATATTCCCTAATGCACGTCTGGTTTTTTAAGATGATACATTTTGTCTGCGCGAAACTGTATGAGAAGTCTCAAGAATAGCGTTGAAAACTCCGGAAAAAATAAATGTTTTTTTCCAGCTGTATTGGAAATATTCGTTTTTTTCCGTTTCTTTCGGATTTTTTCGGAAACATAAAATCATGTAATGGTAATTTATTAATTCTTTAAATAGGCTTACAGCAATGTGTCAACCAAGCTCTTAATGCGAAACGGTAAGACACCCACCGGGGATAGTATTATACTAACATTTCAGCCCTTTTTGACCCGTGTATTTCACAGTTTATCACTAACTTGGTTATATGAATGTTTAGGCACTTCCAGCTGGTTTTTGAAGATGGTATGATGGTAGTTGGTCATGGGATGCGAAAAAGAAAGTCAAAAACAATATTTTTCGTTAAAATAACAACAGAAATTTTCGTTGTTTTTTTTTTATGTTATGTTATAAGTGGCAAACGAGCAGACGAGCTGCCTGATGGAAAGCAGTCAACGTCGCCCATGGATATCTGCAACACCCTGGTGTTGCAACGTAACGGCAACGTATAGGTAACACCCCTGGGTGTTACCTATACGTTGCCGATCTTTGAGAGCCCTGTTTACTCGTTTCTTGAAGTACCCCATGTCATAGCGCGAATGTTTTTCCGAATAAAACTGAAAAAAACGAGCTGTTTGGGAAAAATACGGAATTTTTCCGGGTTTTTTCAACGCTACTCAAGAACCAATATTAACAAGCCTCGTGTAGACAAAATGTATCAAAATATTATTATATTAAAATAAATCGTATTTCAAACATACACACATACATACATACATGCATACCTACATATATAAAAATATCATAACAAAGTTGCTTATAAACCCGAATAACTTAGCGTTATGAATAACAGTAACGGCGTGTCACTACATAGTATAAAACGAAGTCGCTTTCTCTGTCCCTATGTCCCTATGTATTCTTAAATCTTTAAAACTACGCAACGGATTTTGATGCGGTTTTTTTTAATAGATAGAGTGATTGAAGAGAAAGGTTTATATGTATAATACATGCATAATATAATAGAGAAACATCGTGCGAAGACGGGGCGGGTCGCTAGTTAAAAATAAATCTAAAAATAAAACCCATGGTCCAATTTACATATTGAAATATAGAAGCAGTTCTGAAGTTAACGAATGCTTCAGATGCGGTTAAATTTGTCGTCGCGTAGTTAAAAGAGCTGCCGGGGATTTTAATTGGCTATTTCCTGGCCGCTTCATTTTCGAGACAAAATGTGGCCAGAAATAGGAAAGGAATTTATATTTTACATTTCTATTTCAGGTTACGGCGATGGACAGTTGTATAAAATTATATTTTTTTACTGAATACAACCGAATGAATATTTTATACTACATTTTGCCGTTTTGAGTGAATTACGTAAAAAATAATTAAATTTGATAATTAAAAACAAACTCTTCAAAACCAAAGTCTATGCAGGCAGTAAAAGTTTGTGAAGATGTTTGGATGTTTAGAGATTTGCATGTCTTTTATTAAGTAGCTAACGTGGTAGCAATGATTGGATTAAAACATGGGACAGTTACTTTATACCCCGGTAAGCCGTAACTGTAGTCGGAGCGTATGGTGTTAGGGTGAAAAAGTTCGAGGAAGCTCAACTCCAAAACCTGTATGCGTATGATGCTACATTCTGTCACGTAAATCACTACATAGTATAAAACAAAGTCGCTTTCTCTGTCCCTATGTCCCTATGTATGCTTAAATCTTTAAAACTACGGACGGATTTTGATGCGGTTTTTTTTAATAGATAGAGTGATTGAAGAGGAAGGTTTATATGTATAATACATGCATAATATAATAGAGAAACACCGTGCAAAGCCGGGGCGGGTCGCTAGTAAATGATAAAACATCCGTCACACTCGCACGCATACTTGTCAGAACATGACGGTTGCTTTATCATTTATTTATCACGTGACAAAATGAAGCATCATAAGGCTGGATGCTACGCGTCAAAATCGCACGACGCGCCCGAAGCTTGCCTACATATGGGTGAATCCACTTTTATTTGTCAACAAAATTTTACCTTCTCCGACTAAAATTAAAAGGAAATCTTTATTCGGCTATTTTTGAATAAAGTGTATGCTCATTTAAAAGACAGATAATAAAGCTACGTAATGCAAATATTTTTTATTATAATTTGTTTATTATAACTTGTTTATAAGCAGTGACCCAGGGGACATAGCTGTCCCACACTTTTGTATGAAAATAAGGGTTCGTCCGCTGGGTCACCCTATTTATTTATTAAAAACGAGTTTTATTTTTATTTTTACCTTATTACCTCTAGATGTAAGATCTTGTCCCATTTAAATCATGTTAAAACATGCAAAAGGTGAACAAACAAGGAGAAATGGCAATCTTTGCATAAAGCAAAGAAAAGTTGATTCACCCATATGTCTTACAACAACAACCGTGGTGAACTTCACTGTGAGCGCTATGATCGGACTTTTAAGAACAAGTTGGGCTTCGCGAGTCACATCCGCGCTCACCGTCGTAAAAGCCTTACAACTTGAAGTCGCTGTCGCTGTCGGACACGATGAAGGACATCATCCTGAAGGAGTTTTTGGGATTGTAATGTGAATAACGTAGGTGGATACATGCTAATAAGTAAATAATTGCCAGTAAATGGTATTTATGCCACACCTGGCCATAAAGTGGCTTTTACCTTACGCCACGCGTATGGAAAAAGTACCTCGATCGCATATTTACGTCCCTCGTTTGCAGCTCGGGCTGTAAACATCTGCGATCTTGGCCTTTCTTTGTTTTACCACCCTAGTTGTGTAATGTACTATTGTAGGATGGCTGGCGGTAGCTGGAAGAGAATGGTTGAGGATCGTGATCGGTGGCACACCCTTGAAGAGATCTATGTCCAGCAGTAAACTGCAACAGTTGATGATGATGATGAAATCATGAAAACGTTTCGCTACATTTAAAGTGGTTCGCGTCGGTCGTTTTTCCATACAAACATAAAGATTCTTCTTTTCTTTCCACGGCATTAATTATGTTTGAAATACACTTACCGATACCACTTTATTTGCGCAAAATGACATATGAATTCTCAAAAAGTCAAAAAATATATTATAACTTTAGCAAAAACATTTAGTTTCAAATGATGATGACAGATGCCTCTAACCTTACATGCCCAATTACACGTCAATTCTGTTTTTTTGAGACTTCTCACGTATTTCGCGCCTCTAAAGTGAATCAACCTATAAAATAAGACCCATATCAAACATAATTGATGCCGTTGAAGCAAACAATGACCCTCTTTATGTGTGTATCGAAA
The DNA here is from genome assembly GCA_947034925.1 of Eudemis profundana. Classification (NCBI taxonomy): domain Eukaryota; kingdom Metazoa; phylum Arthropoda; class Insecta; order Lepidoptera; family Tortricidae; genus Eudemis; species Eudemis profundana. Next base: position 16,382,281 of record OX344805.1, on the reverse strand, counting down.
ACCGACCGACTCAATTCACCTTAACGTCCGATATGTATCACGCACGTCGCGTCACTAACTAAACCACCACTTTACGAGCTTCTATTTATTACTTCCGTGTTGTTGTCAATAAAATGTCTCGCTCGTTTTAAAATAACATCACAGTGCTCTAATGCATGACAAAATGAAGTAATAAATAATGAAAATTTTAAGGGTTTATATGAAAGAAACATGATGTTTCTTTATTCGTTTTTTTAGTGCGGATAAATTACACCACATTTTTATGTTACATATATAGACACAAAGAGAAATCAAAGTACACAGAAAAATTAAATGGTACTTGCCTATGGTCCAGACTGGCAATCGCACCCGGTACTTCTGGATTTCCGGCCCAGCGTCTTTACCATCGCTCGGCCATCTATATATTTACTCGGCCGGCAACCCCTTACTTCCCGGCCTCTGCAGTAATGTATTATAATAGCGCTATGTAAAAGCTATATTTTGCAGTTTTATTTATATAAAATTGACATGAACATAACAAATAAATAAACTTAAATATACCTAAAAAGTAATTAAACTGTTTACAAAAGACGTTGTAAAAGCTAGTCGTGTAATTCGATAACTTTCACGGCACTGCCATAACTTTATACAGTGTGATTGGAAATTCGACCTATTCCTTGAAAGGGGTTATTTTAGAGCTTATTTGCAATGATTTAAGTCCAATCAACCGGGGATCAAAACTCAATGGTTATCAAGTTATTTGACTTTTAACTTATTTTTTTTAAAACCCGCCTTTCGATCTAAAACTCCTAATTGTGAAGAAACTACTTAAATTAGGAATGAAAAAGAGCCATCATCTAATAGCCAATAAATGGCTAATTACGAAAAATCCAAAAAACATGCCCTATAAGTTTTTAAACTAAATCTAGTGACAAACAAAAAATAAACTATATTGTTGCTACATTTTCCATGAAGAAGAAGGCATGCATGTCTGGAAGCCGCCAATAATGGACCGGGGAATTTAAAATGAAATTGAAATAACCTGTCACCACAACACATGAGATGTGCATGACATCCTATTTACATTATTCCGACTTACATCAGATGAAAGGCTTGTAGACTTCCATATGGAGGGTAGCGGTCAAACTTTAATAAATTACCTACGAAAAATGAATGCATAATTCAAACGTGATTAAACTCGAATGCGTCTGACGAGGGTGGACGTTTTGTAAGGACACCATTAAAATATTTCAATGGATTTTACCAACTAGTGTAACTTGAGCCGTTTCGGGTACGTCTAGCGAAGAAAGTTGTACTAAGCTCGCAAGGAGGTACGGGCGGCGACGGACCAAGTTATAGTGGTACCATTTGGGAAATTTTCTGCGCGGGTAATTTCGGTGATATTGCCGAATGATACTTTGGGTGAAATTATTTGGCGTATAAGTGTTGGTTTTCAATGATATTGAATGGGTACCTGATTTTAATCATGAATTAAAGTGCTTTTGAATTTGGATATCCTGCTTATGAACCTAATTACTGGAAACAAGAAGTGAGGAGACGATTGCATACATCCACTTATTCCCAATATACCGCATTCGCAGAATACCGCAGTATGAGCGCATACATCTGGCAATTTTAATTATAAGTATTGTTACTTGTTATAAATTCAGTGCCCTGGAATCATTTATATCTGGGTAACTATTTCCAAAATCCGGGAAACACGGGTAGTATGCCCTGTTTGAAGAAAACACGACGGCATGTCTGATTGTTGCAGCCACCTCACTACACAGTACACAGTTTAGTACAATCTGAGTTATCAAAAACCATTTGGTATACTCAATATCATTCAATTTGAACGTGTAGTTTAAGAACTATTGCATGTCAAAGTTCCTTAGTTTTGTCACTGATTCACTCACTCATTCATTAGATTTAGATACACTGACTCACTGATCATCATAATTCTAAGGTACTTCTAGCAGACCTACAATCTCCAAATTTTAAACATAGTTAGTTTTTAGCCTATAAAGTCCTTAAAAACCTAAATATGTTGTTGTAATTTCAGTCACAACTGCACACATAAGTTTGTAATTCTATACAAATACATGGGATTACAAAGCGGTTATTAGCTTTGCGGTTCAAATTGAAAAGAATGGATTGGAATGTAATAATTAAAGGAAGACCACTTACAAATAGAAATGAGATCCTATCAAAAACACTACATGTAAAAAGGTGCAAGCCTCGCAACTCAGTTCTCCTACAACAAAAAAGTTTTGAGATGTAAAGTTAAACCAAGTCAGTACCGGGGGGGTACAGAACAGAACTCGATTTCCACCGACTTGCCTATTATTTAACCTTGGAGGGACACATTTTATAGATCTAATAATAGGCAAGTCGGTGGAAATCGAGTTCTGTTGATACCCCCCGGTACTGACTTGGTTTAACTTTACATCTCAAAACTTTTTTGTTGTAGGAGAACTGCGTTGCGAGACTTGCATCTTTTTACATGTAATGTTTTTGATGGGATACGAATTGTTCTCAGTCAATTATGGAATGAATACCATCGAATTTTAAACCGCGTAAAACTTACGCAACAAAGCAGAACTTTAACAAAGTTATTTAACTCATTTTTGTCATTAAGCACTTTTCCATTCATTTTTCATCAAAAAAAGGTTCCAAAGTCTTTCTTTTCTCCCCAAAATCAGCTCCATTAACAAAAACAGCCAGGATTCTAACTTGATTACGTCAAAGGAGCCAATATTGGCTGCTCGACTTAGATATTTGCTTTTAACATAAATTGGATCGGCCGTAGAAGGCCAACTTCATATTCGCTTGCCAGCCGAATCAAGACTCTGTGCCGTTGTATTAAGGGTTATTTAATAGATAACGTAGTGCTGCCGTGTTGAGTAGTAGGAAGTGTGTTAAATGCGTTTAAATATGTCCCCGCTGTGTTTAATGGAACGCGTGCGACGCCTCGCGGCAGTCGCGCGTCAAACAAAGTGTTGGCGGTAAAATATCTGCACTTGCTCAGGCAGGTTTAAATGTCATAAAACTGTTTATTGGATGCTAGCTTCTGTCTCAACTACATCCATTCAGTTTCTAAGCGGTCGGGTAAACACAAAATCCTGGGTGAGGGAAAATCAAAATGATTGCTTTCCATTGTCTTATCACCGCGACAGTGCGGAACGCAAGATAGAACCCAGCAGTGGCGTGGCGTAAAAGATAGCTAGGTTCAAATTCGTAAGCCGATGCAAATTTAGTGTTCCTTAAGAGCTGTAGAATTCGGTGCTCAAATCCAGGGATTTGAGCCTAATTAATATCAGGATATTAGGCAAGCCGGTAGGAATCGTTCGTTGGACGCCACGATACTGCTACCTAGAAAACGTTCCTAAGAAATAACTGACTTGAAACATTGAATTTACGAAATTAGCTAATTCACGAGATACAATTAAAAATACTGAAATTATTATTACACGTGCCTTAGGCACTTGTCCCACCAAGAGCGAGGAAGCGATTAGCTATCGGCGATTTTCTCGCCCAAGAAACGAACAAAAGATAAGGATCCTGTGTTAGTAAAAGAGACACATATATTAATAGTTCATCGCTGGCTGTTCACACTGCCGGCGAGTAAATTTTCTAAGAGAATTCACTCGCCCGCGAAGAAAAAACTCGCCAATCGCTACTCGCTGCTCGTTGGTCGCCGCTGGTGGGACTAGTGCCTAATGTTCGCCGTTTATGGAATGAAACGTTGCTGCGATATGTTACGTCACTAAGAGCGTGGCACATCAATCACTACGGCGTCTGCAGGCATAGACGTCAGACTGCATTGCGCGGGGACTGCTCCTTGTTTTTGCAAACTGACAAACTCGCAACCCTATTGGGCATAGCGATTGTCGGACCGGGTGGTCGGCCGTGGCGTTCCCTGGGGTCAAACCAGGTCGCTAGCCGGACCACCCCGAGAGGGGGATAGCTCCTGCGTTCTGTGATTCTTGGATTGATCGATAAACTACCTGAGCCTGTGTTTTCTATAGTGTAATGTTGTAACTAAAATAATGTATTTCATTGTAATGGTGTTTGAGTCTAACACTATAATATTCGAGACCATTCACTCAAGTCCACACGGATCCCATCATCGGAACTGGATTTTGAAAAAATTACATCTGGAAGCATGAGTAGTTACGAGCGGACATAGGATCGGACATACATAAATCAAACACATAACCCTCCTTTGGGCTTCGCCGCAGTCGGGTAAAAAGGTCACCTATGAATATGCTCCTTGGTGTAATATTTTTGTGCATTTTTTTATATACATACTTATAATAAACATATTAAATTAATTGCCATTTAATTTATATATGTAGTATTACAATACCAGATTCAGATTAAGATAAGCATTTATAATTTTACCCAATTAGGTCGTACCGAACCTTTACAAAATCAGTGCCTCTTCATAATCTGAGCCACACATTATTACCATTATCTGGATATTCAAGAAATTGTTCGCTATTAAATGTAGTACGTGAATTGGCTAAATTCTTTACATCGCGTCGAACATTATTTTTGCGCCTCAATTCGTACTATAGTATAACACGAACTGGCAAGATATGACATAGAATGTGCTCTCCTGAGGTGTTCTCGGAGTGCTATGACATGGGATTTTTCAAGAAGCGACTAAACAGGACACTCAAAAGTTGACATCGTATGTACACAATGACGGCTCGTCGGCTTGTTTGCGATTTAGATTTATCCAATGATTTCAAAAGTAAGGATAGGCCCATCCGAACAGTTCGGAACTATTTTCCCCATAACAAAAAATGCAGCTGTAAAGACCAGCTGCGCAGTGCACGCGCCGCGTGTCGCACTGCCGACTGGTACTGATTTGGCGGTATTTTTACCGCCAAAGCGTTGGAACCGTCTGCGCGCTCGCTTAGCCCGGTCCTTTGGTTACGTCAATGGATTCTCACATAAATCAATTACTTTGCCACGCACTAGCCTGTGCCCCGTTTGCGTGGAAATCAATTTTTAGGGTTCCGTACCAAAATGGTATAAAAGGAACCCTTATGGTGCGACTCTGTTTGTCTGTCTGTCCGTCTGTCTGACCGTCTGTCCGTCTGTCACAGTCAGATCTACTGCGGCTATCGATTTGAAATTTGGATTAGTTTTAATTATTGTATCAACTGGGGGGGGGGGGGGGGGCTTAACTAGTAGATCCCAAAACTATTATAATTTTTTCTTAATCATGTAATTTTTGTTTTAGGACGAAAAAAGTAAATAAAAATACAATTATCTTTGAAGTTACACCGTTTTTTAGAAATTTGCAAAAATCGTAACACATACTTACTCGTATTTGCTCCTACTAAATAACTTTCATTCCCATTTTCTTTCTTTAGAGGTTGACTTTCGAAAAACACTTATCTATTACCATCTCCTAAACATTGCTCTTAACTCATATGTTTGTTGTGTTGTGTATATTCTTAATGCCTTTCGATAAGTATTGTTAAGTTCTACGGTGGAGTAATCCTATCTACCGCTCTGGTCTTTTAGTCAAGATCTTGTTTATTATTACTTACGGTAGATTTCCTATTTAAAGCATAAGTTCTGGGCTAAATTTTCGATATGGAAAAAATCGCTCACAAACATATCATCGCCCATATCTAATTGGGGTAAGAGACAGACAAAAATTTCCTTACGTCAACTGGACCTACAGTCGATGGTATTTAATAAACTACAGCCGTCTGTCATCTACCGTTTTAAATTGTTTTGATTATGTTATGTACCGTGTTTTTCTGCTGTACTTACCATGATTCTAACTTGTCTATCTACAACAAAATATATTTATGCCACACCTGGCCATAAAGTGGTTTTTCCCGCACGCTACGCGCACGGAAAAAGCCGCTTTCTGGCCAAGTGTAGACATAAAATGATGTACACAACACGGGAGGTAATAAAGAAAGCCCTCGATCGCATATTAACGTCCCTCGCTTGCAGCTCGGGCCGCAAACATCTGCGATCTCGGCCTATCTTTGTTTTACCACCCTAGTTGTGTAATGTACTATTATATTATACTATAAACTAATATAATCAATGCGAGCAATGCCGTAAACAAGAGCTAGTAAGCTACAAAACAGTAACAACACATTAGTTTCGTGTAGAATATAATTATGTTCATGTAAACACATACTGTAACTTCAGAATTAAAGGGCATTAAGTCAACGCGGCTCCATCGCATATACAACCGTAACCCAACCCAATTGAGTCTACAATGCATAAACGAAGATAGCTTTTAAATAAAATATAAGGCGCAATACTCCAAAGTGCCCATAAAACCTTAGATGTATCGAAATCTCGATAAAACCTAATTTATTCATCTTCACGAGAATGGCTATAGCTTAATTTAAATTAAACAAGCGCAGTTTGGTACATATTGCTTTCATAAAACCGTTGTAAATCAGCTGTGGTTCGACAAGGGTGATAAAACATTTATTATTAAGGCGACGCATCGCTAAACAATTAATGGAAAACGGAGCATATTTGTGCCCCGCAACCCGCACACACCCCTATAGAAGTAATTTGACGATTACTTGCCTTCTCTGAGTCATATTGTTACATTGCTGAATTAAACGGGCTTTGACTGAAACTATACTAAAGATGAAGGTGAATTAAAATAGCGGTGAGTTCAAAAAAGCCGGTCAAGTACGAGTCGGAGTCACCCACCGCGAGTTCCATATAAACTTGTGTGTGACATAGGTCGCGGTTAGTTTAGTAACGGACAAAATAAGTATGAGTTACGTTTAATCCGTAATTATTACACATTTTTCCGTCTCGTAACTTCGGCGATAATACCCGAATATTATCGCCGAAGTTACGGAGGAACGGTATTTTTCTAAACTTTTTTCATCATAAATCGAAAACTACAGTTTTATAACAAAAATAAAACCAGTTTTGGACTTTGCAACTTAAGCCTTACCCAACTACTTGCCTAATTTTAATTTCTGATATCCCATTTTGGCCCCCTTTAATAAAAAGTTAATTACTAAAAAAAAACCCGACCGTGGTGCACTTTAAAAGTGCATAAAATCCGCCATTTTGTTTATTTTAACGAACTTCATACCCAGTGACACTCGCGTCATCATCATCAAGACGAATCTAATGATGTATCATTTATCAAAATCGGTTGTGCCGTTGAGAGTTACGAGCGGACACAGGAACGGACATACATACATACATACAGGTCAAACACATAACCCTCCTTTGGGCTTCGCCGCAGTCGGGTAAAAAGCTATAAGATTTTTTTTATAAGTAGGTATACTATAGGCTCGGGTTAGCGATTTGTAACACTATTCCAAATTTCAAGTTGATAACAGCAGTAGTTCCTGAGATGTCTGCTTGTGACAGACAGACAGAAATGGCTCACCCTGCGATTTCGCCGCGCGACTACTTGTAACAGAATTTGGTAAAGGCACAGCACTAGCCAATCCTATCACTTTCTGGGTTAGAAGGAGAAGCATTGCTCCTAAGTCCAATTATGGTTGGCACTTCATTAATATTCAATGGCTTTTGATATATTAGTTTTTAACCCCCGACGCAAAAACGACGGGGTGTTCTAAGTTTGAAGTGTCTGTGTGTGTAAATGTGTAAATGTCCTTGTGGCATCGTAGCTCCCAAACGGATGATCCGATTTTAATGCGTTTTTTTGTTTGAAAGTTATATCAGTCGAGAGTGTTCTTAGCTATGTTTGGTGGAAATCGGTTCAGGTCTTCAAGGTCATCAGGTCGTTTGTTATGTTTGGTCGGGGGTTTTTTAAATTTTTAATTTAGGTTATACGGTAGAGCAATCCCATATACCGCTCTAGTCTTCTAGTCATTATGATCTAGTTAATTATTACAGATTTTTGATTAGTTTTGTTACCATAACTGTACAACAGAACTAATGGGAGTGAAGGCACAGCGCCAGGGCCTTCCCCCTCACGCACCTGCCGGAGTCGGTGCGCCCAGGTTTGCAGAGTTATGGCCCACCGCCGAGTGCCCATATTTATTCAGTCGCAGACATAGAACCGCGCGCGGCAGATAACTCACTTTTTAGGGTTCCGTACCAAAATGGAAAAAAGGAACCCTTATGGTGCAACTCAGCATGGCTGTCTGTTAGTCTGTGGGCGTTTTCCAAAAAAACGTGTCCGAAAATTTGTATGGATTTTTTTTCCACTACGTCACGTTCATACAAGTTTGTATGAACGTGACGTAGTGGAAAAAAAATCCAGCATGTAACAGTCACATATCATAGGAATTACTGCAGCTATGGATTTGAAAATAGTAGGGTTAAAAATCGCTAACCCGAGCCTACTAGACATTGAAATTTTTTTATACTTTTTTTAAGGGGGCTAAAATGGTAGGTTGAAAATTTAAATTAGGGCTATCATATCAAATGGAGTATGTATGGTATGGAGGCATATGTTATTTTTTATTATTTTTAAAAATGATACTCAGCCGTACATTTTATGCAATATAGAATGTTTCATCGACAGTGCACATAAAAAAATACTTCCTTTATTTTTTTTTGCATTATCGATGGCTAAGTACAGCTTTAGATAGGGGCGGTAATGACAACGGGTAATGGAAATTTGATGAGTAATACTGATACAGGGTATAAAGATTATCAATGTGTTATTACAGTAAACGGCCATAAAGAATGCACATCGGCAATCATCGCATTTCCGAATACAAACGAATGCTAATTTCCATGTACATCAATTATTAGATTAATCGTTCATCAGAATTTGAATTTAGAACTAAGTACTTTATTGTTATTTTGTTTTGATTTCACGTGGAATATAAAACACGATGTAATTATATTTAATTATTGCTTGTTGGGGGAAAATAATATAATATATTCACGCCCATATTCCTAAAAGGGGTTGACTGAGCATTAGCAACTAATGTTATACTACTAGCATATTTAAATGTGGGTTCAAAGATCGACAAATTCCTATAGATGTCATAGTAGGTACAAATTTAATTTTGTAAAAGTTTTAGCAACTCTATTATATATTGACTTGGATATGCGACTGCACTCTCTCGTATTTGAACCACGACTGACAAAACAAACGTCATGGTGTGTGCGACACAGATATCGCTATACGAAGTCGAAATTAGCCGATTGCCTCTTTCCAAAGATCGATGTGCATTCTTTATCGCATTTTACTGTACCTGTGTCGTTGAAAAATAAATGACTGAAGAGCTGTGTACAATCAAACATATACACCGTGGGCCCATACAGCCCGACCAACTTTAACCACGTATTCCTGATGGTATTACAATAACGTTATATCAACATAGGTCGAATTTTGTCATTTTACATTAATAGTCTTATGGAACAAAACAAATCAATAAATTCAGTCCCTCGTTATAAACATGTCCTTACTGGAGGAAAAGTTATTAAAAAGGAAAAAAAAGCTAAAATGGAAACGAAAGGTCTATATTTTGGCTTTGTAATCGCTTACCATACCATGTAATACTGCGAAGGTTAATCGCTGTTTAGTTAAAGATTTTAAAAAATCAGTAAAAATATCTTATATCTCGAAAAGTAAGCGTTAATCGACTATACGTCACATAACTTCTTTTACTTCTAATAGTTGTTAGAATTTATGGTTAAAGTTGGTCGGGTTATACAGGCCCACGGTGTATAACATTTGCGTATGTAATGAAGCTTGGACAATATGGACATGCGTTTATTTATTTTAAGGTCGAAGTAAATCATCCCATCTCACAAGGTGCTTCACCAAATGTCATTAGATAAGTAGGCTTATGATGCTACGCTTTGCGCTTTGTTGCGCGATAAATAAATGATGAAGCATCCGTTCTGACAAATCGTGTGTGAGAGTGACGGATGCTTTATCATTATTTATCGCGTGACGAAGCGTAGCAACATAAGCCTAAAGGTATTTAACAGTACAATGACCATTCCAGTGATGGCAAGGCATCCATTGCTAACGTCAGGGAGGTTTCGTGCTCGCGGTCGGGCATTGATGAGTGAATCAAAAATTTCACTGTAGACATACCATTATCTAAATGCGTGAGGTACTTTACAACGAAGATTAAAAGTCGCAGACAGCTTTGTATCGCTCCAAAAGTTAATTTACCCTGTTATCAAGCAAAGAAGCTTGATAATTAGTTCAATGGATAATAAGTCGTGTATAATATCAATCGTTATAAATTATAATTTAAATACGTTTGTGAAAAATACACCGACTTGGTTATTTCCCAAGGTATCACGAAATTAAGTGCGTTGCAGCAAATTGAGTCACCTGTCCCGTCAACTGTGGCCAGAAAAACGGCTCTTGGCAAGGATTATTGCTCTTATGTATGACTACTTTACTCGCCATAAATTCTCCACTCAGGCGGTTATGAAAAACCGGCTTATTTGTCAATGCTTCCGTGAAATGTTGCCATTTACCGGACCCCTTTTGTGCGAATTTCGTTTGGTTTCCCTTCATTGTATTTCTGTGCGGATTTGATAAACGTTAAAAGCGAGAATGTGTCTATTCTACTTTATATCCTCATCGATATAAGTTTAGGCCAAAGAGGTAAAATAACCTCTTGTACGATGTTTTGGTACCTAAAGCTAAGTTACCCTTTGTATTTATTGAATTATAACTCTTTCCTTTGTCTTGCTTCTTTGGAGTAAGGCACCAATTCCGATTGCCTAAAATGGCCATTTTATTGACCAAAAATAATAGTACATACATTATGATACGAGTAGGTTACGTTCATCATTGCAAGCATGGCTGTCATGGCCGAGACTTTAAGGACCAAAGTTTCATATGACATTTATCAACAAACTTGAGAGTAAAAAATAATACTTATAAGTCATAGCTTTCCTCTTTTTTTATGGCTTATTTAACAGCACTTTGAGTCTTTTAAACGAGTGATGAAACACCTTCCCTGTCACTGTGCCCCCAATGTGGGGTCACGAAGGTTTTTTTTTCAGGAGTCCGTGCCTTCACTATGGGGTCACTTCCCCATACTGATTGCACAGTTGGGATATCATTGTCAAATAGTTTTGTGTGAGGATTGAGGACCGTGAACGTGTTAAGCAACCACACGTGGTGGCACAAAGCAGCGTGCACAGAAAAGCACGTGCACAGGGCCACGTAGCGTGCTCTCCTTGGTCAATTTGCAGTAATGTTAAAACACTAGTGCGATAATGTAGAGTAAAAAGTACGCGTGTTTAATCAGTTGTGTTCCGGTTCCGGGTGTAGGGACAATGAAGTAAAACCCACTTAATGATCAAGTGTGTTGAAAATAATGTTGTATAGTATTGTAGACGACACTACCTGAAGCCATGGGAACCAGTGATTCCAATATGCGGCACGGCTCGTCACGGTCAGGCGGTGCCTTGATTGGCTGATAAGGCTGACGCACGAGTAACACCAGTTAATGCGCCAGACACCGCGAGCTGAGGCGTGGTTCCATGCTATCCTTAATACAAAGCTTCAATTTCCGTGGATACATGCTCTACATAATAGGAGTATAACGCCGCTATACTTACTCAACCACGTATCTTCTCCAATAGTTTCATAGGAAAATCGCACTTTTCTACTCGTAACACAGGTGCGTTTTCTATCAAACTATTCGAGTAGATACGTGGTTGAGTAAGTATAGCGACGATAAGGTGCTAACAAATTAGGTACCTAACAATACTTTTAGACTTGATAATTCTCGATTCTAGACGTAGGAAGACTTAACTATAAAACATTTTAACGTTTTTGTAGAAAATTAGGGAAACAAGTTTGCTACGTAAAGCACCCTGTTAATGAGATAATCAATGCTCAGTGACCTTTGATTGATTATTTTATGGAATCTCTTGACGGTCAACTAACTGGCCACTTCACTTAAATAAACAAAATGTCGATGCGTCCTGTTTGCTGTGCATCGTTTAAAATACAGAGGATGATTAAACTTGCGCAGATTATAATGTATTTATTATGTTCGGGAAATTAAAACAAAAAACATCACATAAAAAGTTTTCTATAAACTTAATTGTTTAGATGTAATGTAACATCTCTAAGTGTCGGTACCTAATTTCTTTACAGCTTATATTCTTTTTTTAAACTACCACATGCCTTTTACAGTTCTTCTGATAGCAAGACCTTTTTTTAAATTCTTTGAGGAGTATGTTTAAGCCAAATAAGGCATTCACAAATGCCTATACTGATAAACTCGTCCACAATGATTGTTGGATTTCGTTTTCTTTAAATATTTAATTTAGATTTTTATTGTAATCGCTAAGACAAATCTTCCTATTCCTCATATCCCTTTTTCTACATGCACACTTGCATAGCGCGCGCTCTGTCTCACGACGCGACGTATTCGCGACACTAGCGCCGCCAGGCGGCAGCATTACTTCTTCAACCTTCCGATCGAATGATGATGGCTGCGCGCGTGAGCCTCTCTTTAATTAATCCATGTTAATCATTGGATTATTCGACTGTTTTTTCCCAAACTGTATGTGAACTGTTTCTAAGTTGAGTGTAAGACAAGAAGAAGAAAGGACATTGGACAAGGTGATTGTGAAAGCACTGGAGATTCATCACCACGAGGACCGGCCGGTTCCTGAACAAATAGTGGGACTTATCAAGGTCAGTGTGCATGTTTCTTCCTTCCTGAGGACTGCTATTCATCGCCCTTGTCCATTTCTAATAGCAGGCCGAATTTCCTGTGTGTCGTAAGTGGTTACAATCAAAGATCTAGGTTAGGTCCTGCCTTTAGGACCTAGATAAACTAATCCAAAAATACCTATACAGTCCACAACCTTATTAGCATATAGCGTCTGAAAAGCGCAAGTAACGTGCACCGCAAAAATAAATTCACATGGTGGTTTTGTACAATCAAAATTCTGTACCCCCCATGTTATGGTCCATTTCGAACCGGATTTAATTAATTTTATTCCAATTTTACATCAATTCTCAACCTAGTTATCAATATTTGAAGTAGTAATTACTTAATTTACTCAACTTAGATTTCATTAAATTTCGTTACAAAAAATCACATACATTTCTCGCTAAATACGAAACGTAAAACGTACTTTATGCTTGATTAATTAAATTAGTTGCATTCGTTTTTTACACTATCATTTAATTTCCGCACCGCAGACGACTAATTTATCTTTTTCTATCCCGCAAATCAGCATTAAGTAGGTAAAATACTTTCATATTTACAGTTTACTAAGTTTTAAATCTAATCGAAACGACATTCCATTTTTCTCGCTTACTTACGAGCGCCCGCAATTGTTCTGTATACCCGCATATTTCGTTTCGCACAGATTCGCTCACCGCTCGATCGCGCGTAGTTTTATTACTTAACTGAATTTATCGGAAAATATTCTTATACCGCTGTTATACTTCCGCTTAATTGGTTTGTGATAATACAATTATATCGTTTGTATTTTATACAATTACAGTAGAATTATACTTTATTTACTATGCCGAAAACTGACGAAAACAAGGATTCGCCTTGCGATCCCGACCTTAGTGACCTAGTTCTTCTAGAAGCTAAACGTAATGCGTTATTTACGCGCTTGCAAAATATTTATACCTTGTCGCTTAGAACGTCCGAAAATAAAACGCAATGTAATATGTTTATTAACAATGTTACAAACATTGACCAATTGCGATCTGACTTCGAACAAGTGTTAGATACGTACAATGCACGCTTAATTCAATTAAAACCGAATGCCACGGTTAACTATCAACCTTTGATTTCTTTTGATGAGATGTATTGTCAAATCAAACGCGTACTTTCGGATTTAAAAGAGAAGTCACAAGATTCGCAGCGAACAAGCAGTTCGCAATCTTGTACTGTAAAATACAAACTTCCCGAATTTCAATTAATTCCATTTAATGGAGAAATTCGTCATTGGCCAATGTTTTACGAACAGTTCAAAAGCGTCATTCATAACAATCCGAATCTGACGGATTGTGAACGCGTTCAATTTCTAGTAGGTAAATTGACAGACAAGGCGCGATCAGTCTGCGCGGGTTTGCCGGCCACCGGCGAGAATTATGCCATCATATGGCAAGCGCTTATCGATAAATATGAAGATAAACGCGCTCTGGCTGCTGGGTACACTAATCAGCTATTGGACTTTAAACAATTAACAACATGTTCGGCGGCTAACTTAGATTCATTTTTATGCAACTTTGACTCCGCGGTAAATGCGCTTAAAGCGTTAAAGTTACAAGACCTAAGCGATTTTCTATTTTTGCATATAGCATTACAAAAATTAGACTTCGAGTCTGTTAAAATGTTCGAGATGTTTTATCGCAAAGAAGAGTGTCCGTCTTACTCTAATCTTGTCGAATTTATAAAGGAACAAACGAAGGTTGTATCGCGTTCAACAACAAAACAAACATTGTTTCCGCAGCAAACTAAACTTAGTACTACGAAAAATTTACCTACTCAGAAAAACAATCTAACAAAAAGCTTTGTTAATACGCAGCCCGTTTCCACGGCTAATTGTTTATTATGTAAAACAAATAAACACGAACATTTATATCAATGTTCAACTTTTACAAAAATGACCCCACGTGAAAGATATAATTTCGTAAAAACAAATTCTGTTTGTAATAACTGTCTCAGTTACAAACACAAGTTTTCCGCTTGCACTTCGCAACGAACTTGTAATATTTGTACCGCACGTCATCATACATTATTACATTTTGATCCACCGCATAAACAAACCAAATCGTCGAACTCCGCTACAAACAATTCAATTAATCACGTTTCCGCTCCCGCTTGTGAACAAAACCGCACCCCGAGTTCTATCGGAGATAAAAACGCGTCAGGCAGTATGCAACCGCAACGTCTAGTAAATAAAGTCGATAATACTTCGCAGCCCAGCTCAACTCTAAGTCACGTTGCGGCAGGAAATGTTTTGAATGACCGATCAGATGCATCCATCAATAAAACGACCTTATTAGGTACTGCAAAAATTAAACTTTATGATGGTAGTGGTAAGGGTCATTACATTAGGGTTCTTATAGACCCAGCATCACAAAGTGATTATATAACACTTTCGTGTTGTAAACAATTATCTCTGCCGATTTCTAAACAAAACCGTTTTACGCAGGTTCAAGGTATAGGAGGCGTTTCTCAAAAAATATTAGGAATCTCGTCGACTACATTTGTCTCTCGATTTGAAAATAATAACAAGGAGGCTTACTCCGTTCAGCCGCTAGTCGTGGAAAATATAACATCGAGCCTGCCCGACGCGCACGTCGACCTGTCCGGGTTAGAATGTTTCATGAAGTTACCTTTGGCGGATGATAATTTTAATGAACCTGGACCTATTGACATGCTTCTAGGTGTCAATAAATTTTGCGAAATTTTATGTTCTGACAAAATTCGTAACGGGGACTCACCTTGGGCCCTAGAAACTACACTCGGGTATGTCATTTTTGGTGACGTCACTGTGACGGCACCCCCACGCGCCACCCGCGCTTTCTGTGCTTTTACGCAAGAACCGCTTAACCAAACTTTAGAAAAATTTTGGAACTTAGAAGAAGTACCTTCGAAGAAATTTTTAAGCCCTGACGATCAGGAATGCGAGGAAATATTCACGTCAACTACAACTCGTAACGATAATGGTTCTTACGCGGTTGACCTTCCTTTCAAACAAAGTCCTGATAATTTAGGCAATTCTTTTTTTATATCCGCAAAAAAGAGATTCTTAATGCTCGAAAATAGATTCTCTAAGAATCCGCAACTTCGGGAAAAATATAACGAGGTCATTCATGACTACCGGGATAAGGGGATAATTTCTCTGGTTCCTCCTGAAGAATACCGCATTCCAGGTTTTTACCTACCGCATCATCCAGTCATTCGCAATGACAAGTCCTCAACGAAGGTGCGTCTTGTGCTGGATGGCAGCTGTCAAACTGACAGTGGACTGTCATTAAATGACATCCTTCACACAGGATGTAATTTGCAAGCTGACATTTTCAATATTCTTTTGAATATCCGCATTTTCCGCGTCGCTTTTTTTGCTGATGTTCGTCAGATGTACTTATGCATAGAAGTACATCCCCCGCACCGTTCTTTTCAAAGAATATTGTACCGCTTCTCTCCTGAAGACCCTTTAGAGACATATCAATTTAATCGGGTAACCTTTGGACTTCGATCTTCGCCCTTTCTTGCGCTACGCACGCTTCGCCAGCTCGCCAGCGACGAGCGAGAAAAGTATCCCCTCGCCGCCGCCGTTCTCGAAAGAGATGTATATATGGATGATCTAGCTTCCTCTGCTTCTTCATCCGAGGAAGCAGTTGCGACAGCGACCCAATTAATCAATCTCTTCAAGGCTGGTGGGTTTGACTTAGTGAAATGGACTAGCAACTCTCCGCAGTTGCTAGAACACATACCCGCCACTCACCGCCAGTCCGAATCCATCTCTTTCGAGGACGGCGACTCGCTGAAAATTCTCGGCCTTCAATGGCTTCCTGGCTCTGATGAGTTTGTGTTTACTGTGGCACCTCCGCAACCTACTGGCACGAAGCGGGCCATTCTTTCTGCCACCGCCCGGCTGTATGACGTGCTCGGTCTTGTAGGCCCTGTGATACTTTATGCCAAGCTTTTGATCAAAGAGCTTTGGCTTTTGAAATTGGATTGGGACGTTTTGCCACCCCCTCATATTTTAAGCTTGTGGCACCAGTTCGTTGAAGAACTCCCACTGATTTCAACTCTCAAGTTTCCTAGGCACTTAGGTATCGAGAAGGGCTCGAGGCTTACACTCTTAGCTTTTGCTGACGCCAGTGAGAAGGCTTATGGTTGCGTCATATACGCGCACGTCACTACGGAGAACCGCGATCCCATTATTCGTTTAATTTGCTCGAAATCGAAGGTCGCGCCGGTGAAGACAGTAACGGTCGCTAGGCTGGAACTTTGTGCAATCGTTCTGATGTCAAAACTGCTTCGTACAGTGTATGATATTCTATCTCAACGATATCCCATTGACAATACATATGCTTTCTCTGACTCTGAAGTCGCCTTATGTTGGGTGCACTCGTCACCTCATAAGTTCGGTACCTTTGTGGCCAACCGCATCGCTCAATGTCAGAATAACTTCGCTCCGGAACATTTCTATCATGTTTCCGGATCGGAGAACCCCGCAGATTGTCTCTCTCGTGGGCTTCTACCTTCCCGCTTAAAAGACCATGATCTTTGGTTCCACGGTCCTCCTTGGGCATTGTTACCAGTTAGTGATTGGCCTATCGCCGATTTCTCGCCTTCTTCAACGAAGCTGCCAGAGGAGAAAGTTGTCACCCTTGTTTCCTCCACTGGTGGTAGCAATGAGCACTGGCTTTTGCAGTTGAGCAAGAAGTTTTCTTCTTGGCATCGGTTTCTCAAAACTGTCGCCATCGCACTGAAGTTTGTCAAAAAACTTCCTCGCAGCAGTGAAATTACTCCTGCAGATTTAGACGCGGCTGAATTGCTTGTCGTCAAGGTTGTTCAGCAATCTGCGTTTGCTGATGACATACGCAATATTCAATATGGTAAGGTTTGCTCGCCCTCCATACGCAAACTATTCCCTTTTATTGTTGACAACGTTTTGAGAGTAGGTGGCCGGCTAGGGAATTCATCCTTGAATTTCTCTAATAAACATCCCGCACTATTACCTAAAAAAGGGCACATAGTTGAACTTTTAATTGATTTTTCACACCGCGAAAACCAACACGCTGGTCCACAGCTCTTGTTGTCTCTTCTGAGACAGAGATATTGGATTCTCTCTGCGCGCCGAATCATTCGACAGCTCTTTATAAATAGTCACCCGCTTTACGTACTGAGTTCGAACCCATCGGAACTTTCCGCGCTTACACCGGCTCATTTTATATCAACTGCGCCATTGCAACACTTGCCTGCGGCTGATTTGAATCAGGAGCGCGCGAACCTGTTAACTCGGTTTTCTTTATTGGATTCAATCGTTCAATCATTCTGGAAACGTTTTCGATCTGAGTATCTCCATAACTTGCAAAGCCGAGAAAAATGGAACACTCCCACCAACCCGCTGACTGCAGGAACGGTTGTGCTGATAAAGGTAGATAATGCGCCGCCCTTACAGTGGCCACTCGGGATCATAACTCGCGTTTTTCCTGGGCGGGATGGAGTCGTCCGTGTCGCGGAAGTGCAGACCCGCAGCGGCAAGCTAGAGCGATCGATTGTACGCTTATGCCCACTGCCTACGCAGTAGGGTTGTCACTGCCTTGCTTATATATTTATTAGTAGGTTAAGTTATAAGATATCAAGCATAAAGTGCTTAACGTTAGTTCTATTTAGTTTTACTTTCTTTGAAGGGAATCCTTCAAACCCGGGGGCATGTTGGATTTCGTTTTCTTTAAATATTTAATTTAGATTTTTATTGTAATCGCTAAGACAAATCTTCCTATTCCTCATATCCCTTTTTCTACATGCACACTTGCATAGCGCGCGCTCTGTCTCACGACGCGACGTATTCGCGACACTAGCGCCGCCAGGCGGCAGCATTACTTCTTCAACCTTCCGATCGAATGATGATGGCTGCGCGCGTGAGCCTCTCTTTAATTAATCCATGTTAATCATTGGATTATTCGACTGTTTTTTCCCAAACTGTATGTGAACTGTTTCTAAGTTGAGTGTAAGACAAGAAGAAGAAAGGACATTGGACAAGGTGATTGTGAAAGCACTGGAGATTCATCACCACGAGGACCGGCCGGTTCCTGAACAAATAGTGGGACTTATCAAGGTCAGTGTGCATGTTTCTTCCTTCCTGAGGACTGCTATTCATCGCCCTTGTCCATTTCTAATAGCAGGCCGAATTTCCTGTGTGTCGTAAGTGGTTACAATCAAAGATCTAGGTTAGGTCCTGCCTTTAGGACCTAGATAAACTAATCCAAAAATACCTATACAGTCCACAACCTTATTAGCATATAGCGTCTGAAAAGCGCAAGTAACGTGCACCGCAAAAATAAATTCACATGGTGGTTTTGTACAATCAAAATTCTGTACCCCCCAATGATCATAGAATTATGATCATTGTTCATATATTTGAATAAATATATGAACTAAATTCTGAAAGCAGACCACTGAATAATCCGTAAACAATGTCCAACACGGTGAATTATTGGATTGTACTCATTAAAATTCGGCCATTTACCTAACTACATCTAGCAGTCATTTGTAAAATTCCTAAGAAAACTTAATAAAGCCACTCTCCGAATTTTTTAAATGAAACATTGAGCAAAACTTTTCAAATAACTTATAAAATTCAATTTGAGTTTCAGTTTTCTTAGGTTTAGGTAGTTAGTATTTTGCTTCGCATTGCAAAAAAAGTTTTATTATTGTTGGCCACTTCACTATAATTGCACATTTTTATACCTACAACCCTTGAATAATAAACGAGTATTGTTAGTCAAATTTCAAACATTATTTCACTCAACAAATATATTTTCACACTTCGTTACGCTTGTGACCGCGGCGTAATGTTACCGCAAGGGCATAGGTATAGTCCTTGCAGTTAACTAAGGTCAGAGAATACGAACCAGTGACATTAAAAAAACGGCTCTGAACTTCGCTAATAAGGTTTGTAATCAAGCGGCTAAAACTCGCTCGGCGAAGCGAAATGATTGCGGTCAAAGTATCAACTTTAGCTGTGACTTTTGATAAGATTGACTAACAAGAGCGGAGGGTTTGTTGCACGAATAATTAGCCGAACAAACAAAATTTCAGTTTGTGGAAGTAGCTTAATTGTGTTTAAAATTTATAACTGGGAAAATTTGAAGGCTTCAAATAGCTATAAAAACAAAATTATGACATTATTTATATTCCTTGAAATTTAACTATTACTTAAACGAATGAATAACACCGTTAGATGTGTTTGAACATGTTGAATAATGATCGATTCCTTAGAACGCGCGTGATCTGTTTTATTTTGATATTTTAGTAAGTATCAAATATCAAGTAGGTAACCAAAAAGCAGAAAAAGACCTTCTTCCATTTTGTGAAGTCGTTTAAAAAAAATTTAATTAAAGTACAGAAGAATGACTTGTTTTTTGAAACCGTCCCCGTAGTCGCTTCGGCTTCGTAATCGCTATCAGGCGCTTTTACAGAAGTCAATCGCAGGTCAGTTAAAGAATAAAATATCGTTCTCTAAATAAAGCGAACAACATTTATTCAGCCCAAGCTGCCGAAGCACTTCTTTTGTTTAAAAAACTAATAAAGTTTTAGCAAATAATATACACTCCTTTATCAAAATGCCGATAATTATCTTTAAAATCGTTCAATTACTGAAAAAATTGCCGAAATTGTCAGTTACTATTGAAACAATATTTTTTTTATAATTACTGGCCGCTGGTATTTTCAATAGTCATTAGAGAATAATTACTTTTCTTTGTGATCATTCCGTTTAATTATTGTAACTGCCAGACTCCATTTTTTATAACTTCTTCGTAAAAATAACAGCGCTTAAAAAAGTTAAGCTTACCTATATATTATAAATGTGACCTTTCGTAGTTCATGGTACCTTGTTGTCGGTATGGAGTTATGTAAGTATAGTCTGATAATCTGCAATTGATAAGCTGTCAATATCAAATCCTACTTCCTGTGTACTGTACTTACGGAATTTTTTGTTTTAAATTCACTTTTCGATCATTTTTTTTTTAATAATTGATCGAATCACGCGTTACTTTGCGGAAATCCATGTTAATTAAAACAAAAATATTACTTTGCTAATCCGCGACATATAATAACGTGTTCGATCAGGGGTCTTCAAACTACGGGCCGGATGGGGTCCGCGAGCCGTTCCAGTCCGGCCCGCGGGAAGAAGGCGGGAGGGCCTATGATCATTCTAATCCCCTCTAAGACCTCTAAGACCCCCGTGCTAGACAATTAACGTCCGGCGTTCGCTGACGAAATTATGCTCATTTCGTCCAAAGAGAATATCATCATCATCATCATCATAATTTCAGCCAAAAGACGTCCACTGCTGGACATAGGCCGTCCCCAAGGATCTCCACGATTGTCGGCTTTGTGCTGCTATTATCCAGCGGCTTCCCGCGGTTTTCACCAGATCGTCGGTCCACCTTGTGGGAGGCCTGCCAACACTTCGTCTTCCGGTACGTGGTCGCCACTCGAGTACCTTACCACCCCAACGGCCATCAGTTCTGCGAGCAATGTGCCCTGCCCATTGCCACTTAAGGTTTGCAAAGCGTGTACGCCAAAGAACTGTCAAAGAACAATAGTACTAACATAACAGACTAAAATAGTGTAGTATGCTGCACGCTACCGTTTTTTATCGATATCGATAAAATGGAGAGGATTGAAATAGGTATAGGCCTTTGCCAACAATTTGGTGTAATCGAATTTCAGTTAAAATTGAGTCCACATTTAAGTCGTATGTTGTACAGTGGATATTTCTTTAACTGCTAATACATGGTTGGACTTAAATGTGGACCCGAAATAAAATAAGTTTTTCTGCTGATTTCATTATTTATTATTGTATGATTTTGCTCTACCTACCCATTATGCAAATTTGCCCATATATGCATTTTTACAAAACTTCCAGTCTCTTTTTATAACTGAAATGTTAATTATTTCCTAAAGCCTCAGTCAGGCACGTGTCTTCGTAAAATATCGGAAAATGTGTTTATAAAGTTAATATAATTATATTAACAAATTAAATCACATTATTCTATGAAGGAAACGAGGATGGCATTAATTAATTACGAAGTCTGTCGGTTTATAAACGCGCGGGCGACGCACTGAAGAGAGCCGACGAAACGGAAAAACGCCGGAAAATTATGTAAACATCCTAATCGGCGTATCAATTATTGAGACAGGTGTTGAAATTTCACAAACAGATTTAGAGACTGATACATAAAAAATGTATATGTATATTTGCTCATCCGCTCTCCTAGACAGTTTTTTTTTTTCAATATTTCCATTAGCTTGAAAACATAAACGGCTTTGATTGGGAGGGTACCCAATGGACTCATTGTCAACTTGGTAAATTATAAACTAAGGTAACGGCGCCTATTACCGTGGTATTTAGGTAGTTTTCAAATGATTCCAATAAATGATGGGTATGAGAGCTCCTTAACGCCCGAGATTATTTTTTTTATTTTAGAGTGTCTATTAAATTTTCCGAATCGCTACTTTTTGAACTTATTTTATTTTATTATGTTTGACAAAATAATTATTGAAACCAGAAAGGGAGAATCTTCTATTACCGTGGTAATGGATAGGATGTAATTCTATTACCGCGAATTTAGCTTCTAATACCGAGGGTACAAAAAGCAGCATTTTTTACCATCGGTAATAGTAAACTGATACATAATTCGGCACCCAATACCGAGGGTTAAATAATATTTATGAGTTTGGTTCCGTACATTATTATTATACCTATTTGTAAGTAAGTACATCAAGGTTTTTGGAAATCAAAACAATATGTTATGTTATGATTTATTTTAAGAGAAGATTGAAATGTCACTCGGTAATAGATCCTTCTGTTATATCTATCACCGACCCAAACAAATATTGAATGGGTCGCTAAAAGATTCCCATACATTCTATTACCGAGTGTCATGTGATCGTACCATCGGTAATAGACTTCATTTGGATTTTTGTGAAATCTAATTTCGACCCATAAAAACTTTTGGGTACAATTGCAATTTCATTACAAATCAAACATCGTTTTAACAAGCTTGCTATAAAACCAAAATGAAAAAGCTGGTATGTAAATATAGTTAATTATTACAATATTTAAACGACATGACAAAATCAGGGTTTCCATAGAAACTGCAGATTCAGTACTGAAGTTTTGTTTAAAAATTAAGGGTTTCTTTAATATATTCCATAACACGGAAATAGTTTTTTAAAAGCTTCAATAGATCAAAATTTAAATAACTGTAAGAGAGCATGTAACCGTCAACATATAGAAAAGATAAAGCAAAAAGAATCAAATTACCATCTTACCTATTACCGTGGTATACCACGGTATTAGTTTCCCCAACCAAAAATGGCGTCTATCACCGCTGTATTTTATTTTCCAATTTAAACACATTTCCAGGCCAAATAAAATATAAAGTTCACGAACAAGTTGTGCACAAAACTATAAACAACCATTAAACAGTCGTAGCATTCGTTCAATAGTGGTAGCTATTACGTAAACTAATAAATAAGGTTCGGGTACACTCGCATGTGACGTGACGCGTTTGTACTACACAACCACTTCCTACGCCGCCGTCGCGGGAACTGACGTATTACGAGCTTGTTGTTAAAATCACACACACTTGCATAAACAGATCCGTTAGTCAACTAGATAAGGCTCACTTTTGTATAAATATGTTTTATTGTAAAACGAACGGCTTGCTTATAAAACGCATATTTTGAAATGCCGCGGTAATGGGCGCCGATTTTGATACCCCCGGTAATAGGCGCCGTTACCTTAAAATGGAAAAACGTCCAAATCTGTACGATTTAACTCAGGAAATAAAATCACTGTTAAAAATGTTAAGCTTCTCCTAATCCCTTACTAAATAAAACACACTACAAACGAACCGCTCGTCAACTTGGCGTCTTTCTATCTCTCGTGATAATTAAGTTTAGGCCCCATTTAGACGGGGCAAGAACTCGTATGAGATTTTCATTTCATTGCGACGATTAATCGATCAACTGTACTCATCGTACTTGGATAGCCCGCAATGTAATCAAACTCGCATACGAGTTCTCGCTCCGTCTAAATGGGGCCTAATTCTATAGCTTGCGTAACGGCACATTCCAATTCCCACTTTCGGTCGTCCTGCACAAAGTATGTCCTTAGGCTATTAACTTTAATCGCTTCTAAATTACACTCAGCTCGAGCTGCTCCATATTACGCACGCACTCTTATCGGAATCGGAACGGCAACGTCTCGGCTCGGTACAATCGTACCGCGATGACCGCGCGAGCGACGCGCGGTCATCGCGCTTGCATCGCGCTTGCGGTTTGCCGCCGGCACGGGAACCGCGAGTCGTCTGCGCACAACTTGCGTTTCACGACCTTCTACCGAGGCCAGCTGCCGCCACGCGGTAAGCGCGCTGCCGGTCAGCCGTAAGCGTGATGGCAGCTCGGACGTGCCGATTTGCTTTCGTTACGTGCTTGCGTATGATTGACGCCGATACGATGAGGTGAGGCATTGTCGTTCCGGTGCCGAGCTGTTATGTGTGCTTTAACCTGAAAACTAACATTATAACAGATTATTGACATCGTAACAACCAATAGCAAAGAACCTAACCACACACCACACGTAAAAGGACCCTTAATTTTGAACGAGCACGATACGAGAGAAAATAATTTTATATGTTCAGATTAATCGAATTCAACTCCATCGGTTTTCCAGTTTGCACAACGATACAAGTTTTCGACCCGCTGGGTCTGAACGCTGCCACGTACCTACAAAATGGATTCCCGACCGCTGTGTGCTCGCCTCGATCACGATTTATTGATATTGTCTTCATGCCAGATTAAAGTTTATCGAGAATATTTCTTTTTCGCGAATATATTGAAATATTAATTTATTGCGGATGCCATATCACTTCGGAATATTGGAGTAATATTATATGATATTTCAAAGGTTTCTGCCAAACAATGAATTCTTGGGTTAAGGGTCGTAAAGACTAGTTTGAAGAATGACTATATAAGAAAAATGTCTAATTTGCATCAGGTCACGGCGGTAAAATGTCCAAGCATGTAAAAATGCCATAATAATAAAATGATTGGGTATAAATTTGGACTTAGTTGTACGTCTTTGATTGTAAAACGGCTGAATAAGCAAAACGTCCTATTAGCTAATCGACTAAATAGCAGAACATACTGATAGTAAAAAAAATGACACAACAGGCGTATAGCCAGGTATTTATGAAGTCTCAGTTGCAAAACGCCAACATAAGCGAATGACAGGGGAATAACAGAGAGGTTCTTTAATAGATAAATAAACTTTAAACGTCAAAATCAGAATAGTAATTTAGTTGGTATAAAGTAACAGTACCTTTTTATTACAATAATTGCCTTCACATAATAACCACGGCTTTTATGCAGGCATCATATTCATCATCAGTTATAACTAAGTCGTTATGCAACCGTGACATTTTGCTACTTTGACATTATAATTCTAAGACTTTGTACTATTTAGACAATATACATAATGTGTCATTTTACAAGCAAGGCATAATAGAATATGACCACATTCTATCTTGCCATTGTGCAACTACGGCATTCTGGTATAATTGGTGATCGTGCAACCAAGACATATTCCTTACCGTCATTGTTCAAAAAAGTAATTCTGTTTACTGAGGTATTATACAACTACGACATTTTGCGGACATAGTCATTCTACAACCTAGTCCTTATGACCCTAACCCAATTTTTTCAACGAATATATTTCCCTTTCTGCTAAATAAAAAAAAACAAATGGATAAATAGCAAACGAACTTGGATAATTCAACTATGGAATTCTCGAAATACTTTATACATTTATTGTGCCTGTCATATTATATTTGTTTATCTTAACCGATAAAGGTGTGTATAAAGTTATGTTTAAATACTGACTAACTTGTGAAGTACCATACATAATATGCTGTTTGACATTAATCGTCAATTTTGCAATCACTAAGTAAATGTTAGTTAATGGTACTTATTTTAGTGAAAACACCCCTAAACAAATACGTTGCTTAAAAACTACATAGAAGGTGATGCAGGCCAATGTGATGATGTCGCACATATCCGCGATTTTTTATAACGCCATAACGTCGCGTCGTAACAAACGTCATAACCCGGGACACGACAATCCACTCGTGTTTACTGCTGAAACCGCACGCATACGAATAATGTCCCGGGCGGCTGACGAATGTTCATCTATCTATCTATCTATCTATATTAAAATTGTAGAAAAACTATGTTTGTACATTATTTTTCCAACTACCCCTACTCTACCTGCCTATAGTATATGTACTTTACAGGCAGGTAGGGTAGGGGTCGTTTTAAAGAGGTCGGATTTGATTAAATCTTGAAAAGACACATTTAGCCCCATTGACGCAATTATCTCGATTGACCTTAACACAACAAGTATTAATAATGAGTAATAATAAGATTAGGTACCAAGAACAAGCGGGCATCACGCTCTTTTTTGCCAAGAACTGGCAGGATGTGGAATGAACTCACACCTGAGGTGTTCCCAGCGCGCTATGATATGGAGTACTTCAAGAAACGAGTAAACAGGGCTCTCAAAGATCGGCAACGTATAGGTAACACCCCTGGTGTTGCAGATATCCATGGGCGACGTTGACTGCTTTCCATCAGGCAGCTCGTCTGCTCGTTTGCCACTTATAACATAAGTTTTGTAAGTAGTACGTAAAAATGGAATATCTTAAGTATTACGAGTTTTTGCCCATAAAAGAGGCTATGTGTAACGTCTAACAACTCATTAGACCCTTTGTGACCCGTCATTTCCGATCCCCCTAGTAAAATAGGAAAAACTCGTAATGAATATGTAAATCGAGTGTATCTAGACTTCACTGGCAACTAGTGCTAGGAGCGGCCAGTTAACGACGCGGGTAGGAGCTTTCGACGTAAATACTCGAAATTCCTACCGGTCAGAGTCACCTTACCATGGAGATTGTGAAGCGATGTATATAGCCCGCCGATCGTTACCATGGAGATTGTGAAGTAATGTAGCATAATTGCCTTCACATATATATATAGCTAGTCGTTACCATAACGAAAAACAGTAAAGAGCGAAAGTTTTCGAACAACTTCATGTATCAATGCCTTAGAAAGTCCCGGTCTGACCAAGAGTCATTCGCGTGCTCTGGCAACATTTCCTCAAGGAAATTTCCATCACGTAATCCACGTAATTGTTGTGCAATAGTTGGTACGTAAATACGAGACGGACGCCCAGGAGCGTCGTGAAATATTCAAACTAGATCCAGATCCGACCCGAACCTAAGTGAACGTAGACCTAAGTGAAGTCTAGATAGACTAGAATCAGTGAACCAGTATTGTTTTAAAGCGCGCTGTGGGCCGACTCACCCAGCAATGAACAAGTATTCCTTTAATAGTGTTTAAGCGTGTAAATAGTAGGAATGTATAAGGGGTGTCCCTTATTAGGCATAACTTAATAAGCCTAATATTAAAATGCATAACAGTTTAGGCATACGATGATTAAGCATACCGATTAGATGGCATAATCATAAAAACGCATACTAGTTAATTTACATACCGATTGAATTGGCATACCTGAAATCCGCATAATGTTATTAAGCATAACGAACGCATACTTTTATGCGTTCGGTATACGTGGGGCGTTACTTGGAAAAAAATAACTTAATTGGTCCTTGTTGTCTACAGAATCCCTACTTTTTGGGATTTATCAACTAGTACTATTGTTTATAATACCTACAATAAAATATGTTCCCATTTTTACGATGTTTTTTTAAGTTTTTGTGATTAATATTTTCCCCCTATTTATTCATTTGTTTTTATGCATGTATATGTAGGTTTATATTTGCCCCTGCGATTATTTACTTTTGGTAATTAGCTCTCGCTTTTGTTACCCTTCGCATCAACTATTTTATTTTTGGCATGTAAGTATACCAAGTCCTGGATTGAAACATAGAAAACTTTATATTCCGGCGGTAAAGAGTTCCTTTAGGACAATAACGGGATCTGCGCGGGCGAAGCCGCGGAAAATGCTAGTATTTAATAAAACACACATTATTGAATCAACATTAAATTTACTTCTATCACGTCATCTATCACTTTAAATTTAGGTAGTTTCGTTATAATATATAGTATATTACACAACTAGGGTGGTAATATAAAGAAAGTCCGAGATCGAAGATGTTTGCGGCCCGAGCCGCAGGCGAGGGACGTAAATATGCGATCGAGGGCTTTTTTAATTACCTCCCATGTTGTGTACTTACATCATTTTATGTCTACACTTGGCCAGGACGACTTTTTCCGAACGCGTAGCGTGCGGAAAAAGCCACTTTATGACCAGGTGTGGCATAAATAGGTTTATTGTTCTACAAAACATATTTTTTAATAAGAACAGGCAGTGATCTTATTCTGAGCAACAACTCAAAATTTCAGAATTCTGAGAGAAGAAAAGTAGTCTTATATTAATATTCGTCATTCATTATAAAAAAAAAATATAACACATACTTACTTAATAGTAACTTACAAAACTAGGGTGGTAATATAAAGAAAGGCCGAGATCGCATTCTTTAGCTAAGATATCGGTATCGGTATCGGCAAAACTATGTATCGTTACATCCCTAACTATAATAGTGTAGGTATTTTAATAAATAAATTCGAGAGAAAGTACCTACTTTACGTAATTAAACTGGAAGCGACAGTTAGTTTTCAAATCAAGTATGGATATGTCACTGTAAACATACTTGTACAACCTCTGCGATACCAATTATTCGATTAAGCATCTAAAATTAAAATGTCTGATTAGACATATTAAAATTATACTTTTTAGTATTTATGAACACTAATGTTATACCAAATAATTGTTAGACGTTTTAATAGTATGCAAATTAAAATATGCGTTTTAAAATATACATTTTAATATTATACGAATATACAATTATGCGTAACAACGGTATGCATTGTCAAAATAGGACGTTTTACTGTATGCGTTTTAATATAGACCCATGTATAAGTGTTTATTTTATTAACTATAACTGATTCTCTGATTGATTATTTTGTGTGACTATTTCTGTGTATATTCCGTGTAATAGATTAAGTGTTTGTTTTGAAAATATGGACATCCCAGTGCGGTTTGTTAGGTGATATTTTTCCGGCTGCGGTACCCTAGGAAATTCACCTTAGAGTCAGTGATTTAAACAATATAAAAGTGTTAAATCAGAACCTTTTTTAATGAGCCTTAGTTTTTTTCGTTTTAAGTTAATCCAGGAGCCTTACAAACTCCTGTGTAAGATCCCTTTACTTAAGAAGCTATCGAAGTGCTTCCACTCTTGTTAACTGCGGGACCCTGCGAGAGCCGTAGGTGCGTGGTTAACACACCGCTTAGCTACCTCGCACAGCTCTGGTGTAGCCTTAGGTTGTAAACTAACAATCCGTATTGTTGGAAATTACCAGTCCGGTCAATAGCAGTTAGTTAAGGTCAATTGGAGGCTAGTAATTACAGGGCGCGCTAATCGTTCCGTAGACGCCTTCGGTGGCGCCACGCTGTGCCAACTGGGCATTTCTCCGAAAGTTTGAAACGTCGTGCCGGTTGGAGCGATATTGTCGAAATTCTGCGAAATATTTTCAGTTATTTTGCACAGAGCCCCGACTTCTACTCTTAATCGTATGATTGCCGCCCTTAACCTACCAAAGTTGCAGCGCTTGAAACGCTCAAAGAAATGCCCAGCAAGAGAATCCAATCCTGCATCAACGTCAGCCCAGCAAAACTGCGGGATAAAAGCTCCAAATTACGCGGGATTCGCGGGATCGCAAACTACTTATTAGTAATACTTTGTAATAGTTGAATAAAATACCGTAAACTCAGGTTGGTCCAATGCACCTATTACTTAGCCTAAGATACCGCCTACCAACGACCTCCCCTTACTCTTTTTCCTAACGAAACACCTTCCCTATAAAAATAACTGAAGGGCATTTTTAGGGGGTAAGGATAGATCCTTACCGGGAAATTTACTTATAGGCAACTCTATTTTATTTCCATATTTGAGCGTTTTACTTCACAGTTTACAGTTTAAAAAAATGCCCTTCAGTTATTTTTATAGGGATGTTTCCTTAATTAGTTAAAAAAATTACAATTAGTCCTTCAGTAAGATTATCCCTTTACATTCGCACTGACACGACCGTGAATCAATAAAAAAATTACAAACATAAAGGCCATCAAATTCGGGAGTGGGTGGTAAAAAATGTAGCACAACGTGACGTCACGCAGAACTTTCTTCCTCATTTATTGTTATTGTAAAAAGAAAAAAGTGTTCAATAGTTTTGATAATTTAACTCAGCGCTCAGCAACCTGCCCGCGAGCCTCCCTGGCTATTTTGTATGAAAGGTCGCTGTATTCCGAATTGTATAAAATCACAAAAAATTAACAAAGTGCTGTGTGTGCTGCTAAAAGGTTGCCGACCGCTGATCGAACTGACAGACTCTGTAAAAAAAACAGGACACTAGCTTATTCTAAAAATTATAAAACGTCGTGGAAATGGTACTTATAGTGACTCAGAACGACATCCGCCATACTTGGGCACGATCGGGCAGGCGGCCACTTTTCCGCGACATTTACATAAAACCGCTTTGTATACATGAGATGCACTACTCAGCTGCCGGTTTGACCACCGAGGATGATGGAGCTCATTTTAATTTTACCGAAGAAAATTCATAAAATGCTTGAGGGATAAAAAAGACTTTGGAATGGGTCAAACTTCTCAGCCCTTTCTGAATAATCTATCTATACAATCATAACTATAATAAAATCTGTTTTTGTACATTAAGACTTTTTCAAATAAAAAAAACTCCCCTCCCTGACCCGGTGCCCCCAATGTGGGTTCATGAAGGTTTTTTCAGGAGTCCGTGCTTCCACTAAGGGGGCGATTCCCCATACTGATTGCACAGTTGGAATTTGTGACGTTCTCCAATAGTTTTGTATGGGGACAGTGAACGGCTTAAGACTATTCTGCACAGCTAGCTCAAGTTGACCGTGATATCTCGCGCGCGACGGAAAACGTAACAGCCAATGATAAAGTTACATACATTACGTTACGTTAAATACAGATGCGCGTTACCGCGATGTCAGGCCGTCGCGCGCCAGACATGTCGCGAAGGAATCACGTCTACTGGAAGGCGTATTATCCATATTGAAGGCTGTAGTAAGAAAAAAATATATATTTCAACCGTGTCCACTAAGTGTTCGAACAGGGGCCCCGCATTTCAACCTCCGATCTCGCCCAAGTGTTACGTTCAATCAGCATATTCACTAACTACGAATATATAGAGCTTTCGCCCTATAAGGTTATTCGCTATTTCGTCGTCAAATTCGTCCCTAATATAATTAGTCAACCTGAAATAATAATAAATAATAAATATTAGGGGACAATCGGAGGGCATGCTGCTGTGAGCCGTTAAAGACGCGACGTGCGTACCGACATATTTTGACACCAGGGGTCGAACTTTTGGTGCTGATGAACTGATGACGTACGTAAAAATAACGTCAAAATGCATACAGCATGATTAGCTCCACGTTTTACATAGTTTTATCGATACCGGAATTTACCGGTATCGTACAAAATATGAATTAATTCTAGTGTGTGTAGACACGTTAACAGCAATCAATGAAAGTAGTGACCGAGTTAATTCATAACTTTTACGATACCGGTAATTTAGGTTACGTTAAGTCAGTGTTAAACCTAAACTGAATCCTGTGTGAAGTTTGACGTCATCGGGACCAAAAGATTGACTCCTGCCGATAACAAACGGTTATTACAAGGTCACGGGTCAAATTATGGTAGAAACGACATTGACGATGAAATTGTGAATGCCTCCGTTGGAAAGGAAGTAATAACCCGTATTCTGTCTCTCGGAGGACCCTCGTGCCGGGCCCTCTCAGGCCATCTTGAATAGACTTAGAGTGTTTCTATTTGAAGACGTATGTGTAAGTACGTGGTGCCCAGGCCTCTTAATGATGGGGAAGAAACTTTATCGAAGCGTCGTCGGAGCCATTATTTACGAACTTGTATACATAAAATTTTTGCATGTCATGTAATATTGTCAGAATTGCATAGTTTTTATATATGTTACTCTATACCAGCTTCCAAACCTGTGTGCGTAATTTCGTAAGTGTATGTATGTTTGTCCGCGTATATCTCAAAAGCAAGTCTGATTTAAAACATTTTTTTAAACTTAGGGAATTGTGCAGTACAAGTTTGATCAAAATCAGTTCAGTCGTTTTTGAAATAGAGTTATGTGTCAGTCACTAGGAAAACATGTACTTAACAGCGTAATTGAATAACTATTGGAATTTCAGTAGCATCTCATGGTAAGCGACTACGAAGCCGAAAAAATACCTACCTTGCCGGTTGAGCAGAAGCCTATTCACTCTTGAGGCCATAGAGATATAGCATCGGCAATTAGTAATTTAGCACAACATCGGGTGTCACGTTTCACGAAGGATAAGGGCCCTGCCCTGCCCTTGCCCTGTATGATGAACTCTGCAGCACCCAAAAGTCCCAAAACTTAATTTACTTACATGAACGTAATCACAGAAAAGTAATCCTTAATTATTCATGAAATTAATTTTTATTCAGGCCTCATCTGCGTTTACACAAAAAGGGGTCTCATGAGAAAGGGGTCATGTGAAAAAGGTCCTGCTGCCCCGAAAATCCCGAAATAATGCGCTGGCGACCTTGGACGGGTAATTAAAACATTTTTCATCCCTGATCAGTGATCACCCCGCCCACAGCACCGACGCGCGTGCAAATGGGATCTATAATTTATTTATTTAAACTTTTTTAATCTTTATATTTAAGGAGCTTTTGTTAAATTGACAATGCCAGCTCCTTTAAGCCTCTACAAATCTACATAACTTACAAAAAAATCTTGTGTAGCTCGCGAGTGAGTGATTCAAAAGAACTATATCAGTTGGTCTAGCTCACCGGCTCACTAGCTCAGTTCCGATTCAAACAACTCAGTATATCTTTCAACTCACTCGTTCACTCGCTCTAAAGTAGCTCCATTGAGCCGTGAGCTGCAAGAAAAGACACGATCAACATGAATTTTTCGTCTCTGTCTTGTCACCGTATACCTGTTACTGCTCTCTCTTTCGTTCGGAAATATTTGGATTTGGAGCTACTGAGTTATAAGAGCTAGTGAGCTGTTGACACATCACGGAGTTACTGAGCTTATAAGAGCCAGCGAGCCGTTGACACACCGCGGACCTACTGAGCTAAAAGAGAGATGCATATCTTTGAGAGCTAAAGATTCATATCACTCTTTCGTTTTCACTTAAGTGACACATTTTGCGCATGTCTAATAAATATACATAAGTCCCCACCAAGGTTACCAAATTTGTACAATTATATTTAAAAAAACTGTAGACAAACTTGGCAACCTTTGAATGGTGTTCCACCAAAATAGAATCACAGCATTTAAACGATATGGCGCAAAAAAAACTTATCGGACACACGAACGAACGAAGTCACTGTCAACGACTTTAACACGTTGCAATAAAGTTTTCATCCGTTTACAAATGTACAATTAACAGTGTGTTCGATTGTACAGGCGAACATAATGCCATAAGTATTTTCGTGACCATAACTAACAGTGGCGTGGCGTGAAAGATATCCTTGGGCAAGCCGATGCAGATTTAGTGTACATTTTCCTTAAGAGCTGTAGAATAGATGCTCAAATGCCTGATATTAGGCAAGCCGGTAGGAATCGAGTTCTTTAGACGCCTCGCTACTGATAACTGATACACACACGACTAGAAGATAATACGAGTAGGTATTATACTTATATTATGTACAGTCGAGTTCCTTTACATGTACACACTTACGGGAACAAAAAATATCTGAATACTCCCTATTGTCAGGAGCATAAAAGCGTGTTCAGATATTTTTTGTTCTCTTATATGTGTAGAGATGTAAATGAACTCGACTGTACGTTCCAACGACCCACTGGTCTAATTTGAAAACGAAAACCTGTCGAGTAATAAGAATTTATAACAAACCGTAATTACTGAGCCTGCATTAATTAAATTATTTAATTATCTCCACGTTCGCATTGTGCGTGCCCGCATGTCTTATCTGTTCCGCCGGGCTTGCGGGCTTTCAGGCTGTGGCGTGCGAATATACAGGAGTGTCTCGTAGGGATATAAAAAAATAATAATATTGATATATCAAATAATAGGTATATAAAATATAAGGGAATATGGAAACAAAAAAAAATAAGGGTTCCGTACCACCGCACTATCGTGGAAAATGACGTAAAAAGACTTTTCAGTTTAAACTTTATTTTGTTTTAAGTTTATTTTGTTTTAACTTTATTATTATTTGTTGTTAAAGCGGCAATAAAAATATACATTCTAAGAACATATTAAGCATCTACCGAACAAAATACGCCGTTTCTTGTACAGGGAGTGGGGACCCCCTTTAACTCTGGATTTTGTGTGTTTTTATAACTTGATCTTTAAGTGACAATACAGAATATACATTCTGTGAAAATTTCAAGTCTCTACCTATTACGGTTCAAAAGATAGAGCCCTGTCACAGACGGCCAGACGGACAGCGGAAGCTTAGTAATAGGGTTCCGTTGGCATCCTTCGGTACGGAACCCTAAAAAGTATCAACGCAGACTTTTGACAATAGAGCCGCGTGTACATTCTCTTACTTTAAAAAACTCTTGGCAACATGAATAGGGATACAGTTCAAAATGTAGTACACTCATCAAGTAACGTTTTTTAAACGAAGGTAAATTAGACTTCTGAAAATGTTTCAATGTGTATTTTGTTGTTCCGGTATTTGTTGGGTCTTCCTTAATACATGGTTTGAGTATACGACATTTTCGAGGATTTGGTAGATAACTTCGACGTCTATTATATACCTGAAAATATCATGCGAATCTCCCAGGACTTCGACATTAACGATGCCACAGAAATCAATGCCACTGAAATTTCCAAAGAAATGCCCTTTAAAGCTGTCAGATGTGCCATTGAGCTAGGAGGTAGTTAAAAAACTACATAATAATTCTTCTCAAATTCATTGGAAATTATTTACAGTAATTTAGTAATGAAAACACAGACAACGTAAGAAGTACTATAGGAAAGAAACATAATGTTTCTATATTCTTTTTTTTAATGCGTGTGAATTACACCACATTTTTATGTTACATAATATTTAATAGATAATAGAAATCAAGATACACAGAACATTATGTTTCTTTCATATAGTTTAATATTAGCGCCATCTCTCGCTCGATCGTCATAGCTGTAAAGTTGTGCATAGAGGTGAGATACATGTGTAATACAAGTTCTCATAGATGGCGTTTAGGTTAAAATCCTATTATTAGGTGGGCACTTGCTGGGTGCTCCGGTGGTCAAAGTGGTAATGACGCTGGGCCGGAAATCCAGAGATCTAGGTTCGACTCTCAGTCTGGGCCATAAGTGAGTACCATTAAATTTTTATGTGTACTTTGATTTCTTGTATCTATATATGTCACCTGTAAAACTGTCCACTTATAATTTGCGTTTGTATATTCGAGACAAACTGCTGCTTCTTTTAAGTTGACTGTAAGACACTAGAAGAATCTGATCATATCAATTATGCGCCCATTTCATCCGATGACTTAGTAGGTACAGAAGTCGGCCGAGTTATGGCGAGATTTAATTGGGCCACTAACTTCAGCCAGTCTACACTTCCCTAATACCGAAGATCTTATTACAAAGCAGTTTTTGTTCCACGTTGATATTACGAAGTTCGTGCTAGTTCTATGAAGGATCATATTTAGTTCAATCTGAAGGTCTCGTCCCTGACCTTACCTTTGAAAGCCTGGAGAGCAGGCTTCTCTTGAAATTGATAGCTTCGATTTTTTGCCTAAACTGAGACAATCGAGGTAATAAAGTTTGGATTGATGGATGATTGTCGCATCTGTGAGGTTACGGTCATAATTGGAAATTTATCGACAAGCTATAATCTAGAATAAAATATAATGAAAAGAAGAAAGTTCAGAAAATAACTTGAATAAAGCCAAGCAAAGCATAAATAAAACGTTGCCTATTTTATGCTCCGGCTCAGCAAAAAAAACAAGACTTCCTCGTCGTATTATTTATAGTTAATATATCTACCTATACTGACTGATCGCTAGGCTAGTGGTCAGCGTTCGCTAACCCTTACAACTTCTCAGAAAATGTAATATCTATCTTAATTTGTATGCCATGTCCGAATAAACTTTTCTTTTTGCGAATCCTTGGGGCGCAGTAAATTCTGTGTATGAAGCCTTGCCACCTGCCACAGACCGAATCAGGTCAGGGCCTAGATAACCGAGACATAACCTTATTTATTTAATGTCCAGCCACTCCTTCCACATCCACAAACAATGTTCCTACTACCTTAGAATAGCAGCACATTTTACTTTCAATAGCGTCTAGGTAGGAACTAAACGGACAAGTAGTATTTAGAGTTGATTAATGGTTTTAAGGCTAGCATACAACTGCCGGCTCACTGTGGTGCTAATCAGCGTGGAAGCCGAGCGGGCATTATCTGCTACTGACCTTTTTTAGCAACAAAAATTAGTGGATTTTCGCCATACAAATTTAGTTTGGCATACAAATGTCGCGGACGAAAATCCACCCTTAAGCACCCTATGTTTATAGAAATCATTTTCAAAATATGAAGTAAATTGTAGTGACATTAAAATTTACGCATAATTTTTCACATCGTACACGATACAAGTTTACGTATATTATTAACACTTTTACTTAAGTGCAGATTGCAAATTAGAAATTAGTATGTTTTTTTAATGAAAGTTTTTTCGGTTAATTTTTCAATTATTGCGTTATTTTATTTTGCAAATATAACAGCAAGTACGCTAAATAGTTAGTATATACTAAATTCTTAGTCAATTTTGATTAAAATAACTAATTTTTAATTACTTTAACAAATCTCGATCTCGACAGTATGACGCTCGAGATCTCGAAACGCCCAATCCGAATCAGATTTTTGTCACGAGATCTCGAATCACGAATCCCGGTTCGAGATTGCATTCCCTAGTCCATACAAGCACGTCCTTCCTTGCCTGGACGCCGCTCGCCGCCCCGCTACACGCTAACGTCCAGTCCACGGCCTTAGACTATCTAGGACGGGGGCAAGTCGAGAACCTGCCCTCGACACTAGGTAGTCGGCCGAGAAATAATGGATAAACCGCAAGAAATCTAGTTAAAGGCGCAGCAAATGCAGACAACCAACGTTAGTAGACTGAAAGTAAAATGAAATTTTAATGGAATTGCTTATTTTTCCCCACGAAGAACGGAACGGATCGGAGCTTGGAGGCAGTATATGCGTTTGGAGAAAGAAGTTGTTTGTGTGTATGTATGTTTGTTACCATTTTCCTGTAAAACTTTTCTTTGAAAGGTGACTTAACCGAGAGTGCGCTTAACTAGATTTTACCAAAATCGGTCTAGCCGTTTATGAGATATTCTAATTTGAAATGGATGTATTTGATGAGTTCAGGTACATAAAAAAGGGAAAAGATTTTGGTCAACTAAGAACCTGCTACTATTTTGAAGTCGGTTAAAAAGGTGTAAATCTCTGGGATGTATCTGCGATCCAGAACGGCAGCGCACGGAAACCACGTGGAGATTATTTACTTTATTCACGAGAACCAGCAGCTACACTTTGCTACGAATTGCTATATTTTGTTACGAAGCGGATCTCATCCGGTTGATGCGAGTCGAGTCAACT
The DNA here is from genome assembly GCA_947034925.1 of Eudemis profundana. Lineage (NCBI taxonomy): Eukaryota > Metazoa > Arthropoda > Insecta > Lepidoptera > Tortricidae > Eudemis > Eudemis profundana. The sequence continues at coordinate 16,344,813 of OX344805.1, read as the reverse complement.
CGAGTTTTGATTCGAGTTAGCGGCCGAGCCAACTCGAGTTATCCGAGTTGGAATAAAATCGACTCGTAACATTGCTAACAGCGCTGAAACCTTGCAGCCGCGCGGCGGATACTGATAAACGCATCATACTTCAGTCTGTCATAAATTGATAGCTATCTTTTGACAAGCTGCGACCTGCGACATTCGAGATGGGATCGCAAACTTTGGGTTTTAGGCGTGTTTTAGTTAGCGTTGGGTACTGGGCATGTTTTATACCGCTCATGCCCAAAATACCGTATTCCCAAAATACCAGATTTTGGCTTTATCAGATTCTTGTCTCACCACATTCCCGTTACACTAGATTATAAAATCGTAAGTTACTCAAGGATTTAAATGATTTTGTTAGATGTATTATTTTGTGAATCCGGTACTTATACGGAGAATCTGATATATCCAGAATCTGGTATTTTAGGAATGCGGTATTATTGGAAGTGGTACAGAATACAAATGATTTCACGCCAGCCTTTTATCTGCTTTAAAAAAAATGCAAAAATCGACTAAACTTCACCTATTTAGCGATTTTCACGATTTGGCCCAGATTTGACCTCTGATTAAAATGACGTCATATTACTTTTTTCATAGAAACTTCTTACTATCTGAGCGTTTAGAGATAGTAACTGATTTGATCCGTCAGACACGCGGACTATTCGTTTTAGGTCGGGTGGCGCGCTCAGATCAATCAAACCAACAACCTCTTCAATTTAAATGCATGAATACTCGATATTGCAGGCGGACGCCCGGACACTTAAGGCCTGCCCACATCTACCGACGTGGAATCGGCTAAAGCCGGTCAAAAAGGCTTAGTGAGCATTTTTCCGAGAAAAAATCCAGTTGACAAAACTGACAGTTAATGTCAACAGCAAAGGTTTAGTTTCAAAGTGGAAAGTTGCGACTGCATTTAAACATAACTTAAGTATAACCTAACGCGACTTCTTCTTGGAAAAATGCTTTAATGTCCACGCATAAGAGCGAAAAAGCGAGTGGCTCGGCTCGACGCGGCGTACGACGTTTTTTTCGCTCTGTTAGGTACTCTAATCTTGCCCTGCATTAGCCGATTCAGCGTAGGTAGATGTAGGGAGACCCTTACTCCAAATGAAATACAATTTGTCAAAAATTCAATCCTTCGTCTCCATCCAGAGGGACAAGGGAGGGATTTACAAGTCCTATTAATGGGGTCAATAGAACTTTTACCAAACCTATCCGAACGTGTCACGGTGTTCAGACGATATAGAATATGATGAAAGTACGAAACGACGTCATAAATTGTTTCTTTTACGCTACCATTAAGTTCAATTTTGTTATAATATTGATGTAATTTACCTTATCGTCGTATGGCGGCGTCGATCGTATTAAAATACGCGTCGAATATCATGTGTATGAATCTCGATCAAACCCGTAAATCGGCCCTGAAGTTTAGCGGTATAAGCAGCAGTAGGTACTTACCTGAAAAAGATAAAAAGTTTTTTTTTAAATAAACGAATTAGTATAAGAAAATTGAGGATAACGGCAATTCGTGTTGTTTTGAAAATGGGCATTCAATTAGGCTGTCAAGATAAAGGCACTGAACATCCTCAAGTCTGGGGGGTGAGTTAACGTGAGGATTGTCATTCAAATGTCACTTTTGGTAGACTTTTGCTTTTATCTTGAAAGCACATGCTAATTTTGTAAAAGATACTTCAGGACAAATTAACTACATTATATTTGCTATAATGTAGGTTCTATACATTTTTACTCTAGATATGATACTTACAGAGAATTAAGATTTTGAATTTAATGAAACTCCAAAAAGAATAATTTTTTGGTATATAATTAATATTAGTCAAAATAAAACGTTTGCTTAATAAACGTTTGTCTTAATAAAATTTGACGAAGTAAAATTATCCCAAATGATAATTTGACCAAATGAATAAAATGCGAAATGTAAATTTGCTAAAGGTTCGTTTGGGAAATGAAATTACTGCCATAAGTTGTTTGGGAACTGATATTTGGTGAAAAATATTTTGCCCAAAGGGCAGTACACCCAATATGATATCTTTACGTCACACCTGGCCCTAAAGTGGCAATTACGCGTGCGGAAAATCCTACTTCCTGGCCAGGGAGAGACGTAAAATGTGGTACTTACCACGAGAGGTAATAAAGAAAGCCTCAGATCGCATATTTATCGCCCTTACCTTCGGCTCGGGCGTCAATAAGACATTCTTTGTTTTACCTCCCTAGGTAAGTAACGAACTTTACGTCAGTCCATGCCCTAAGTGGCATTTTTCTGCACGCCGCGCGCAAAGACAAAGAACATCCCACTTCTTAGGTAGGGGAAGACGTGGGGTGCAAGTCAGGTTCCTCCACGCGTGCTCGAGCTTTACCAATCCATCTTGATCACGGTTTGATCCGCATGGAAGGGTACTGCTTGGGCCGGTGCACCCTGGAAACAACAACAAGTAATGGCCATTGCTTGTTGGTGGCTAATACCTGACAAACCGCTTGCAGTTTTCCCGAGGATCCGGGGACTGGTGTGGGAGAGGGGCCTCGGGGGCCTACGGGCAGGGGGGGAGGGCATGGATCTGGAACCCACGGAAAAGGGCAAGCACTCGGCCGTCGGCAATGGGTTGGAATCGTCCTGTGTAGACTTTTCCAACCCATCGCTACTTCTCGGCCAGCGAGGGTGGGTGGTTGAGTAACCTAGGTGTTGCCGATTGCTCCCGATGTCTTGTGTAATGGGTACCCCTCTCGTCTAGACCAAGACATTGGCTGCTAATGGGCAGCATCTGGGCTGGGCAAGGGTTAGAACTGTCGACGCGTTGCGTGGACTTTGCTAGCCCTTGGCCTTACTTTCGGTTGGCCAGGGATGCGGTAGGCAGAGGGCCTATGATCCGGTCCCGGAGGCTAACCCTTCCACCCTGACGGTCCCTCGGCGTGTCCTCTGCAATAGCAGAGTTCACTGCTGACAAGGGATGGGGGTGTAGTGGTGGTTTGGTTGAAGGGACGTTTTCCCGGATACCATCCCCACTACACGTGGTCACGGGGCAGGGGCGTTTGTCCTCCCGTGGCGGCGAGGGAGGGACCGGGACACCGTGTGTCTGGTGCCGGTCCCTGCTTCCCCGGGGGACGGCCATTTGGTCGGGGGGGAGCTGGTGAGGGAAGGCACACTGGCCATGCTACAGTGTGCCTTTTTCGGAGAGGGTCCGCCCTAGGGCGGAGGTGCTGGTGATGGCGTGGCGTTAGTAGATTCCCATGCCATCACCGTGAAGGCACAGGTGTCGGTAGCATCCCTGGGTTTTAGTGGGTAGGCCAATCCCTTCAGGAGCGGAGAGCCCCACATAACCAATACGTAACATCTGGTTGTCACCCCCGATAGCCTTAGGTTACGTAGTGGTATGCAGTTTTATGCATTTCCCGGGGTCAAAAAAAAAAAAAAAAAAAAAAGGTAGGGGAAGACGTAACGTTGTATAAACTCCTGCGATCAGGGTCATACTTTACATTACCACCCTCGATGCGTAATCTAGTCTCACAGTTTCACACACAGTTCGGTTTCAATGTCACAACTAGAGTTGCCATAGGTCAGGATTTGTCCTAATATGTCAGGATTTATGATCCTTTGTCAGGATTGCGGCGCAGTTGGAAAGTCTTAGGATATTTCTGAAACCTAAGATAGGTTTATTGAAAAGAATCGAAATATACGTTTCTATTCTACCATTTTATTCATTACAAATTTTACATTTGAAAGTGCTATTTCGATATAAGCAGCAACATGTTTTTCATATAGCAACCTTACTGACAACATTTAATTTATACACTACATCCACACATGAAGTATATATAAGAAAATATCGGTAGACGAGCGCATTTATCGTTCCCAATAATTGATTCACCACTAATTCAGGCTTAAAGTGACTTATCACCACTATTCCCACCTTGCTCTCCAACTAAACTCGAAACTGGAATTCAAGACCAAAAAAACTACGACAATGTTGCCATTGCAATAAAATGTTCGTACAATAGTATATCCCTTTTTTCTAAAAACACACGCTGAGATAATTTATTTATTGGTAATTTTAATTCCATAATTTAAAGAAGTAATTTTATTTACTTATTTTTACATAAATACAAGAGGCCTTAATAAAAACTTAATCATCCGCAATTTTTGGTTGCAAAGCTGGTATTTTGCTTGTATCACTTCAGGTGTTAATAACATTTGGTACAAGAATTTTAACTACATATAAGTAATTAATAACCTATTTTTGCATACATTTAACTAATTGCAGAATAATGGTGTGTAGCGTGCTTTATGGTTGTTATGGCCGCCATGACACCTTATATTTGTCATTGTCATTAATGTCATTCTCATTCGACATCTGACGTCTGCTTTGAGTGTTCGAATGTTTTTTTGCTCTGGGATAAAATTTCCATTGTGGACCACTGATTTCGAGGTTCATATTTTTTATGTAGATAGTTCTCATGAAAATAAAGCGATTTGCGAATTTTCAGGTTGCGGAAACGAACGGTTCTTGAGATGTAATTTTTTAAAGTTTACGTACCAAAAATGGGAAAATCACACGCTATTGCAAATTTTGCGTCATTTTTAGGTTGGACAAACTGTCCTGTCAGATGCCAAACTGATACTTCGCGTTCCGTTGACCGGCTTGGTGTGTTTTCTTAAATTTTATATCGTTTATTTTATTTTTATTTTTTTTATATATTCATTTCGTTGTAATATGTTATATAAAATACACAAAATTGACTAGTTTGCGCTTCAATTGTAGCTATAAAAGTCACATAAATTAACTATTTTTGTGCAAAAAAAAAAATTGCATTATTTGGAACGGAACGCAAAGTGACGCCATTTTGTTTATAGCGTGTTTTCTTATGTCTGTCAGTCGCTAGCGAATTAATTACTCTGTAGTTGAACAACGCACCCTTATCGTGTTTAAGTTCTTTACAATAAAATTTTGTCAATGTTAGTTGAATTGAAAATAAAGTTTGAAAGTACCTTTTTTGAGAAAATACTAATTAATTAATTGTAACAGCCAATATGTACAAAGAAGCATATAACAAAAAGGTTGGCGAAACCTGAAAACTTTATTTGACAATGACATAAGTGACTTTGACATATTTGACAGTGACGTATCTGTCGTAGTTTTTTTGGTCTTGAATTCCAGTTTCGAGTTTAGCATGCCAATATCGCTCTAAAGCAGACGCAATAAGAGCTATTATGGTATGCACATGAAATTAAAACAATGCTGAAAATGCAAACAGAAACCTCACTTATGCTGTGGAGAATAACGAACATTATTGCGAACACTATGTGTTTCCCCTGTGGCTAAATGAAACGTATTTTAGTGGGAAAATTCTGTGGAAATAATCGTCACGCCTAGGGATTAAGGCGGTGGAGAAAGTTGGTGCATACTTAATTTAAACTGATATTAATTCCCTGGCTCATACTCATATGGATTCGGACACAAATCTGAACGAGCATATTTATTCAAACTGGATCGCCAACTTTCCTCGATCCGACACATAATGTCTAGTACTCTAGTAAGAATACCTATGATCGTTTTCAAAAAAAATATATCCGTAGTAGTCCTAATTTAACAAAACGTTAATCTCGGTCCTTTGTGTTACGAGTTTGAGTTAGTAAATTGTAAGGTAACTTTTGTTACCCAAAGGAGCAACATTTTGTTAAATTAATCACGTAACTACCACCGGACATATTTTTGAACGACATTATAGATACTTGTAACCCTCGACGCAAGTACTAAGGCTTCTTGTATATTAGCAGAAATAAACGATAAAGAGATATCTCTCCCTCTCCACTCCAGACGAAATTTCAACAAGTGAGTCATTCCACGTAAAAGTAACGTGAGTCACGATTCTAAAGATACAAATTCTAGGCATGATAAGTAATACTTATTCAGAGATAAATTAACACTTAAATTTTCATTATGATGATTTAACCAACACGCAATAAAATTGTGACTCGCGTTACCTCTTACCGTGGATTGGAATGCCCCGGGTCGATGTCAAATAATTCGGAATCAACATCAACAATTGACACAAAAGGCACCACTTTATCGTAAGACAAACGTAGTTTTTATAACTACGCTATAGAAAACTTCCATCACGCTATTGTGAAGGATATTAAAGAACTAGACAAGCATAGGGTTTAACTGTGTTTTGTCATTTAATTGTACGTAATTCCAACTTACTTAGCGCTCAAACACAGTATTGTTACGTCCGTGGGGTAGGTAACGTGATAGAAAATACACTAATTAACCACTTATTAAAAATGCAAACTTTATTACAAAATTACTAATTAACAAGGCTTACTTACTTAAGAAATCACTGTACTAAATCACTTCACTATAACGCACTTATTAACTTTTCGCTTAGGTTCGCTTCGAGATTCGCCGTTAGTTCAAGACTGACTGTGGCGTCGGTGACGCGCGGCTTATATATCCGGAGACCCTTGCTCTCGAATGTTCCGGAGAAATCCTATCTCGAATGTTCGGTCCAAAGTCCAAGGGCGGTCGGCGACCCCTCGGTCAATAACGCATCGCGAGTGTTCTAGACAACCTAGATAGTTCGATGCTCGACCGGAACATTCCCGACTATTGCTATCCCTTTCTAGTTTTGTCTCTTTCACACACTTCTCGAACCTTCTCAATATAGCTGTCTCTCTCTCTAATAGTGATATCTCTTTCACTCCTTCGTGAAATTTCGCCATATACTGAAGTGTACTTCAAAGGCCCACAAGGGGTCCTGAAAACGCCTGAAAACGGGTTTTCAGGTTATTGCGCCATCTGATAGAGGGTGCCCTGAAACGGACTGAAAACATGTTTCAGGCGCCTGAAAACAACGGCAACTAGGGTGAATTTTCAATCTTCTAGTATGTGAAAGAGCCACCTCTGAAACGGCCTGAAATCACTTTTCAGCCTGCTGAAAACGCTTCTAAAGCACGGAAAATCACGTTTATAGTTTTGACCTATACCACCGGCGCAACAGTATAATAGCAGTAATTTTTCTTCCTACAAAAGGTACATCGCGTGGCTTATATGTGTGCGCGCCGTGAACGACCACACTACAAGCAACGTTTTAAGAAAGCCACAGTACGAATCGCACTGGCTGCGCCTTGACCTTGAATACGTATCGTGCGCTTCTAAACGGCGAAGTTTGACTAGTTGTTTGTCTTTATAATTTGGCTCCGAGCATTCCGTTTACATTAATTTGCATATAAAATGACGCCGAAAATCGTTTAAACTTAAACCGCCAGCTTATGTTATCCTGTCATATCATTCCACAACACAATCAATGCTTTACATTGACACATTCATTAGAATTTGAACCGTATCTCATTTGTCATTAGGTCTACAATCAAACCGACTGGTTTCCCTTGATATTTGGCGGCGTGTCGTGCGTGTCGCTTGACACGTTACTGACAAGCATCAGGGTCTACTTCGAAGTTTGAAATTTAAGCTTCGTAACATGCTGTCTCTATCACTCTCCTATGAGGTAGTAGAAGTGGGCGAGACAGCACGATATTCGTTTTGAAGTGACCAGTGACACCATGTCAGCAGCTCGTCACATTACGCGAATCCGCACCTGTTCGAAGGATTAATTAAATTAGTTTTGGCTGTACTCGTACGAAACGTCGTAACTGGTATATAGTATATTTCACCATTTTGTTTCAAAAGAGTTTTGTATAGTAGTAGTTATGCCCTCGTCACGCCATTATTTACTGACAAATTTCGACACGCAACTAGGGTTTGCAATATTCGTCGAGATTTAGTATTCGAATAATACGAATACTTAGATTTTCGATATTCGAATAATTCGAATATTTTCAAATATTAAACTAAAAACTTATTTAAAGCGTTTGAAATCATGTAAACAGAATCACAATAAACTAACAAGTTATCTTTAAGTTTAGACGACCGCTTTAGCTTAGTTGGTAGTGACCCTGCCTACGAAGCAGGTGGGCCTGGGTTCGAATCCCGGTAAGGGCATTTATTTGTGTGATGAGCACGAATATTTGTTCCTGAGTCATGGATGTTTTCTATGTATTTAAGTATTTGTATCTATTAAATATATCGTCGTCTAGTATCCATAACACAAGCCTTATTAAGCTTACTATGGGGCTAGTTCGATGTGTGTAAGATTGTCCCCTAATATTTATTTATGTCCCCTAATATTTATTTATCTATAATGAATAAACAGTGCTCAGAGATGCGGATAGCATTACATGTTCCATTGCATTGATATGGCAGCGAAAAACCACCCTTCTACTCGGTATACTTACTGGTCAAAGACACATACTGGTCTCGAGATATTCCGTGATTTCGGATGACGCTGTGAAAATGAGACGCCGCGTGTTTAGAAAACTGAAAATGATCTTTACGTCGTAACAGATCTTTTTCCAGTGAATTGTATGTAGTGACGATATACGGAGTAGAAGCGTAGTCCTCCCACAAAGAGCATAATGAACTAGCTCAGAGTCGCTCAACGTGCTATGGAGAGAACTATGATCTTAATCGGAGTCCTTTTGAGTAGTCGAATCAGAAATCTGTAGGAGAACTAAGCTGAGCGATATAGCTGCCAAAGTTAGAAAGTTGGAGTTAAGTAGTCGCTTGAGCTAAGACTCTCTGCATCTTTGTATGTTCCGGGTGCTGGGCCGTGGGCCTGCTCCATGGATACCAGGTGCAACTGCGTTTGTTGTAGCGGTACAGAACCCTAGTTTGTTGGTTTAGTAGCTTTTAAATTACTAATTAGATAAATTCAAGGTTTTCACTGAGACCTCTTCTGAGTATTAGAAATATTCGTTTTATTCGAATAATTAATATTTTAGAATTCGAAATTTATTTCCGGCGAATATTCGAATTGCAAACCCTACACGCAACTGCGTCGTACTCCCATCACTTAAATAATAGTCTATTACCATAGAATTGTCGGGTTACCTTTGTTTTATCAAAATATGTTTGACAAATTATCACTTTCCAAAAAAATTTTCGCAGAATTTCATTTCCCAAATAATCGTTTGCAAATTAACTCTTCACAAATAATTGTTACGCGAACCTAATGTTTGACACATGAATGTTTAGGCAATGCCTCGCTCACCAAATGGTAATTTGACCAAATTTTATTTAGTCAAATGTTTTAGTTGGCATAACATATTTTACGCAAAACAAAATAACGAAAATTATTTGTATCGTCAAAATTCAATGAACCTTTTTTTTTAGGGTGCGGGGACGGACCCTGATGGTTATGTGGGACTCCCTTGAACCTAACCTACTGTTCTGGGAGAAGTTCGTTTTAGTTGGGGGACGCAGTTCTAACCTAACCTAACCTAATTACCTAATTGAATCTTTTTATTGACTTTTTTTTAATGTGTGTGGGGCTTCGCCCTCCCATCCCCCCTTTACCCTTCTGTTTATATTTATGTTTTTATTGAGGGCCACAGTTCTTCAAAATTCTTGCTGTTGTTCAAAATTATTACTTAAACTTAAACCTTTTTTTATGGGATCGTGCCGTTTTACCAATATTATTTTGGTCAAATTTTATTACCTACCTAAAGAAATCCGATTTTTGACTTTTTAAATGTTTTGACATAACAATTCATTTGACTAAACTTTTATTGACTAATATTTTTTTGCCTTAATAAAGCATTTGCTAAAAGACCAAATGCCGAAATGTCATTTTCCGTATTAATATTATGCTGAATAAAAATTTGACCAAACGAAAATTTGCGTATTATAATTATGCCAAAGATTGCATTGGCAAAAAAAAACAGTTGCTAATATTTGTTTGGGAAATGAAAGACTATAACCGTGTAAGGGAACAAAATATGCCCCTGACGTTAGTAGCCAATGAATACATCCTATGTATTGCTAATAATGCTGGTTATTAATCTGCCAAGTTTTATGTCATAATTATTGACAGTTTCCCTGCAATGTCACTTGATTTTTTTTTTACTTTTCTAAATATCTTGAAAACTACTGGTCCGTTTCTTTTCTGATTAACGTATGTTGTTAATGGCTTAAAGGGGAATAAAGTCGCAAAAAACAAGACATCTCTAGGTCAACATTAACTTGGTCATTTTTGATGTCAAATATTTCAAACTTTTTTTTTTGCCTACCTATAGCAAATTTGAACGAATATTCATGCAATTTTCTCTAATCTATTTTTTCTTGAGGGTAATGTTGTAGAAAAAATGTACATAATATGCACACAATAAGATTGTGGGCCAATGCGTTATACATGCATAATGGAATGTCTGATCAAATCGTGATAAAATAACGCCGATACAAAGTTACAACGCCCATGGCCTCAAGAGGATATGCTATATTTAGACTTAAGGTACCATTTACACGAAATTGAATAAGCTAATTTCAAAAATTCGTGTAGGTAAACTGGTTGAAATTAAATACGGTTATCAAATAAAAGCCGGTCCGAAACTACAAAAGTTTAATCCCAATGCACGTCTTGCATTGTGAGCTGCATTTTAATGGCGACGGGCTCCCGAACTCTGCCGAAGTTGCCCGACGGGAGCCGAAACTCGCGGCGACGCAACCGACCAAGTTAAATGAAAATACTTTTACAATTAAGTAAGGACCCCTTTGAAGTCGCGGATTTTGAGGGAAAACACGGCTTTTGACTTTGGTAAAAATTTTAGAGGCACAACTGTTTGTTTTAAGAATTGTGCCATGAATAAATCCTGACTTTCGTTTCTTCATTTTTAGTATTTCGTTTTCAATGCATTTTATTTTTTTTATTGTATAGGGCACAAACGAGCAGACGTATCGCCTGATGGCAAAGCGATTACTGCCGCCCCTATGGGTGTCTATACACCTGCAACACCAGAGGAGTCACAAGTGCGTTACCTACCTTTTAGGTGGGAGTACGCTCTTTTCTTTAAGGTTTGAAGGGAAGGTATTCTTTCGATGTTATTGCTGGTTAAAAAGTTATTTTAGTGTTAACTGTGTGTTTGACGACGACGTCAACCAAGTTAAAGCTCAACATTATTGCGTTAAGAAAGGGATAGATATAAATATGATTTGATATAATAGTATTTTATCTTATCTTGGTATTAGGGGTCCTTTCAGATACACTTCGACCCAATGGAATCTTTTGTGTAATTATCCCATACCGCATGGTTTGCTTCCATCACCCCAGTGTGATATAATAGTATAATAGGTACAGGGTGAAATTTTATTGATCGTCCAAATTTTTCCTAGGTATCAATAAAAGATGCCATTACTGAAGAAAAAAATGTAGGTTAAATTTTCGCCATAAAATGTGCTGTCCGAAAAATTAATTAGTAACGTGAGGATTACGCGTATCGACGCGTAAGTTGTCTCGGCGACTCAACGCGGGAGCGGGGTAGAGGTCGCGGGGAGGGGACCGTTGCCGTCTCCCGCACAGTGCGCTACCTCGGTATCCACAAACGTATGTTTTTTAGGATATCTTTCAGCTGCTATTTCTTAATATTTTAGTACCGAAAGAAACCGACTGAAAAAACACGTATTTTCTATTTTTTCGCTAAAGAATCCACCGTCAAAATTTGGACGATGAAAAAAATTTCCCCCTGTATAATGCCTTAATCATTATCTTTTCGGCAAAAGAAATTCATCGTGAGGAATCCTGTATACATCGAAAAAATTCAAATGAGTATATTAAGTTCCCCACAAGGAAGACGGCTGATTGTAGAACTTACGTACCTTAAGTACGACGCAAGCTCTTGGGAAAACACTATACCGAAGTATAAAGACGAACTAGTCGTCCAACTTCGGCCGTTTAGGAGCACGCCACACGTATTCACATATAGCACAATAGCATGTCTGTGTGAGTACGACCCATACTGGATCATTCTAACGCATTCTTAAAACTTTGCTTATAGTGCGTTCGTACACGGCGCGCACACATTCAAGCGCGTGACGTACTTTTTACCCGACTGCGGCGAAGCCCAAAGGAGGGTTATGTGTTTGACCTGTATGTATGTATGTATGTCCGTTCCTATGTCCGCTCGTAACTACTCAACGGCACAACCGATTCTGATAAATGATACATCATTAGATTCGTCTTGATGGCACGAGTGTCACTGGGTATGAAGTTCGTTAAAATAAACAAAATTGTGGATTTTGTGCACTTTTAAAGTGCACCGCGGTCGGGTTTTTTTTAAGTAAAAATATTTATGTTATTTTATTATTATAGGAAGAAAAATTACTGGTATTATACTGTGACTGTACCGTGCTCGAAACGGCGCGGCGCCGTGTTCTTTTCCGGTGCCACGCCGTTTCACGTTAACGGCGCCGCGCCAAAGACATGAGGCCAGTAGGCTTATGATGCTACGTTTTGTCACGCGATAAATAAATGATAAAGCATCTGTCACGTTCTAACAAATAGCGTGTGAGAGTGACGGATGCTTTATCATTTATTTATCGCGTGACAAAGCGTAGCATCACAAGCCTACAGGGTAGGTTCGAATCACTGGCCACAACAAAAAATAATTTCTAAGAATTTTTCCTCAAACTGCTTCTTCCTTAAATAACTAAGTCAAAAGTTCCGAACTTTCTAAAACCAAAGGGTCCCAATTTTCGTCGGAAAGTTAAAAAGGACAAAAGAATAAGGACAGACAGAAGAACATCACAGTTATTTTTATGGTCCGAAAAGACAGAACCCTCATAGGATCACTTTGTCGTCCGTCTGTCCGTTCATACGTCCGTCTGTCAAGACCCTTTATCTCGGGAACGCGTGGAGGTATCGAGTTGAAAATAAAACCATATACTCAAGTCTGCAGTCCCTTGAACCTGTGCAAAAATCAAATTTCTAAGTTAACGTGAAAAAAAGATACGGCCGTTTATGCAGCAAAAAACGTAAATTTGGACACTCGCAAACCAATATTCAAAGGGTACTTTCCGTTGACCTAAAACTATGAAATTTGGCAAGTAATACCGTCTTACACTACAAGTATAGGGAAAAATCTAAAAACAATAGATTTTTAATTAAATTATAAAAAAATTGCCTTTACATTTTTAATCAAATTTTATATGGTAAAATATATACCTACACTTGTACGGTTTTTTTATAGACAGCATCAAATAGTCTGTTACATTCAAAGCGCCAGATACATCGTCACACATCTTTATGCGTATAGTAATATTATATATTAATGATGTGTTGCGATATACAGCGTGTTGTTTTAGTCACCTGCAATATTTAAGGAGGTGATTATGTAGCTGATAAATAATACAAATCACAAAAACGGTACCTTAATTTTTCATAAGTATTAGTCACTAAGCGCGCGCGCTTCGCAGTGTACATAAAATTAAGTACATGGCATTGTGATGACTACGCGCTGCCTGATTGTGTCCCGTTAAAATCCCCTCTCCCGCCCGCATCCTAACTTAGGTCAGCTAGCCTAATTAGTCGGTCACGCACATTGATGACGTCCGCATGTCATCTTTTTAAACGCTCGCGCAGTGTTTGCGTAACTGCAATGGCGAAGTTTACGAACGTAGAGTGTATTTCGTTCTGTGTGGTGACAGCCTGTAGCATGTGCAAGCAAAAGCATATCGGAAAGATTTCCGAACACCTTCACAAAAGAACATTTTAAGTGCGCGCCATCGTATTCGCGATTATGGACAGTATCATACTCTGAAAGCTGCCAGAAGACAGGAGAAGATACCAGTCGACTTTGTAAATGAAATCTGCCGATAAAAGTCAACTACTGCGGGCGCACGTGAGCACATTGAGTGATCGACACGGTTACCTAATCAATCTGGTATTTAGAGTTCATTTTTTTCGTAATGATAGGTAATGTAATAAATGAAAACTATGAAAGAAAAACTACATTCAGATTTATTTATTTTATTCGTTGTTGTGTTACGTCTTAAAACATTGCTCGACAGATCAAACCTGCGCTCGCACATGTAAGGCATTTGTTGAGACAAATTGAAAAAAGTAAAAGCTAGGTAAAATTTAATGAAACATGATATTTGATGGTGTATTATATTTTTACATGGCCAGACCATCGTACCCTTAAAATATTGCAGTTGACTAAAACAACACCCTGTATATGGAGCTTTGGATGATACAGACTATTTAATACTGACTGTACCTAACACACTAAAGAATGCACACAAGCGGAGAATGTTTTAATTTGTTGTCTTTCCTTCACTTCGTAATGTACATAATTATTATAATAAACAGTTCAAGTGGAGAACAACAAAACAAGTTCGCACACTAGAAAAACCCATTACAAAAAGCACATTTATTTCCTAAATAAAAGTCATACGAATTAAGTGACGATGAGAAACCACGGCATCCTTACACAACTAAGTCGGAAGTCCCAGGTATTTCGCTGATCAACTTTCTCGAACAAAGGGGCCGGATTCCGTTTCGCATTTCCAACGGAAATTAAAAAGGTGCGAATTGTCTGCCGCCCCAACGCGGACAGAGGTCTAAGGGGGGTCCACACGTCGATATAGGCGTTACCTCATGAAGGTACACGTAGTGTACAGAGAAATGCCACGAACCGAAATGGAACCGAAGCGGATAATACTAATTCGAACAAATATAAACATTTGTATATTGGTTTTTGGCGATTATCAGTTACCTACTTGGTATTGCTCGTGCACTTAACGATTCATACGAACTTAATCGATATTAAAGTTCGTATGAATTCTTAGATGCTCTCATGAAGAACCATCTCTCATTATGAAACTCGCGAAAAAGCGACAAAAACGATTTCAGTACGGAAAATTATCTTGAAATGGAAAATGTGCATCTTGCTATCTTTGAAATTTAGTAAGTTACTAAAACAAGGGAAATTAGAACAATATTATCGTTTAATATCCAAGAAAAACAAAAGAAAGTGGGCGAAAATGAGCGTTAAAATTAGAATGTAAAAAAAAACAAGGTATATAGACGCGCGCTTAGATTCGCATTTGGAGTCGTCCATAAAACGTAGACGAAACGTCCACATCGCTTTCTCGTAACGCGAGCGTCTCCATGTGCCGGGGCTCTTACATCGCGTTCTTTGTATGAAGGGCAGGGTGCGAGCCTTTATTTCCGCCGTAGAAAGTGCGCATTTATGGCAGATATTTATTTAGGCCGTATTGAATCTCGAGGCGCGGGCTAAGACGCGAGGCGACAGCGATTTGGACTGTTGACTTGGGCAAACACCTACTGGACCCTTGCCGCTCATTTTGTAGTTCTCACATTGAACGAATTCTATTAGCAACTAAAAATAGATACTGTGCAGGATGGGTTTTGTTAGTTTTGTATGTCCTCCACTTGAGCAGATCCGTAACGCCTACGCGGCAGTCATCGCTGAAGAAGACAAGTAAGTTTATGAAGGATGAAATCTCCCACGCATGATACACACAATACACAGCCTGAAGTAATCCTTCAAGCACGTTGATGGTCGAATCGAGTTGTAAAAACATACTTCTTACTAAATTCATTTTTTATTGATATTAAAATTTACCAATTTGAATATCAGTTAGCATTATTAGCATCTTCGTAACCGTTCTCTTGCTGGCAGTGTCGCGCACAGACGGGTCAATTTAGACGCAACTAATAATTCTAATAAGTACTAACTGACTAGTCTACAAGGTCTACAACTACTAACCCCACAAAACCAACATCACCACTTCAACTATACTCCCGATGCTATCAGGTATTATCAGATTTACACAACACCACTTTTAATATACGTTCATAACATGCACAAATATCACATTTCAACAAAAAATCTGAAAAAACACATAACCACGTGCACCCACGTGACGTTGTCACGTTTATCATTTGACAGAACATTTTTTTTAGGTCAAAAAGGTTTGATATTAGTTTTATTACCACAGAACATTGAGATTTTGGTGGAAATGTTGGGAAAACAACTTTGTAGGTAATAAAACCTATACTGGTCTTATTTACAAAAGTCGCTTTATTCAGTGATGAAAACCTCTGCAATTAACTTTTGAAACCCCTTGTCCTAATGATCATAATAATCACCAACCTCACTTCACTTACAATTTAACGAAATGATATAACATGACATGTCATGTTTATTTTATGTGTTTTGAATTAATTGAATAATGGTCTTATTTTGTAACATTGCTGACCACCAACAAGGGTAAATAAATGTTATTGCATAAAAATTTACAATTCTTCCTTAGTCAGACTCGTAGCACTACGTAGCACAAAGAAGGGTGCTCAGAGGCTGAAAGATGTGTCGATCGCCAATGATGATCACGTCCTTAGTCAGGGAACGATAAAAAGAGGCATGAAACTTTAACAAAATAATATCCTCTATAGCGAACGTGTAGGAACTATAGAGTTGGCACCACTAAATCGGCAAATATGCGGACAGTTAAGTAAACTTACTAGACCTGAAAAAGAAAACTGGTTATAAATGTCAATGTCAGGTATATGTATAACTAACGATGTTTCCCATTCATGAAGTCCCTAGGTACAAGACTCAGATTGGCGGCACCAGTAGAAAGTACCTTCGTTTTGCACGTTCCCTATAGTCGCACTCTATGTACAATGGGGATGACGACTGGGTTAAAACTATATGATTCTATTTAGTCCGTCAGTTAGATTATGGAAAAATATGGGACACGTATTTTTTGGTTTATCAAAATATTAAAAATCGACAAAGTTATAGATCATCAAACTTCTGGAGTGGGGGCTTGTGACGTCACTCCTAGGTGAAAATTGTACCAAGGAGTGACGTAACTCGAAACTTCTAAGCACTCTATCCTCGTAATATTTTGTTTGTTAGACAAAAGAAATAATACGTGTACAATATATTTTAGTAATCTAACTGACGGACTTAACAGTTTTTTTAGTCGTCTAGCCTATTCTATGTAAGGTGATTCCAGTCCGTCGGTTCAACTAACAAAAAGAGGGTCATCAAGTTATCAGTCGCTTCCACGACATCAATCACGGTTGAAATGTGTTACATTTTATAACTAGATATATTTTATCTGCGCAAAACAATATGAGAAGTCTCAAAAAACAGAATTAACGTGCACTCGGCCCTTTTAGATCAGCGCCATCTTGGCTAAATTTTAAATCAAACGTTATTTTAAAGTATGTCTTGACTTTTTGAGAGGTCTCATGTCGTTTCGCGCAAACAAAATGTATCAAAGTATAAAATAAAACAGATTTCAAATATAATTGATGCCGTGACAGCGAATGACCTCATTTTGGATCGAAAACCGATCAACTCGAATCACCGCAATAGACTCTGCCCGTAGGCGGGCTGTCAAATGCGGGCTTTGGCCTGTTTTATTACATTCCTCTTGCGCCGTTGGGGCTGAGCTGCAGGCTCTTTTGATACCTACGCATTACACTCTGCAAATTAATTACATCAGTTATATATGTAGTTAATTTTATCCTCAAGCTTGCATATAGAGAAGAATATAGGTAAGTATTTATTAGGCGCCTACATTTAAAGTCTTGTCATAGCCAAGCGCAGCGTAGTAGTTTTAGGTATTTTTATTTGTTCTGTTGTCTTTAATAAACTTTATTTCAATTGAACTCACGGTCGGCGAAATACATTACCTTGCCTAAACTATAGTGGATTCCTGATATCAGCGCGTCAGCCTGCCACTTACGCCACGTCGGGGGAAGCCCGCAGGAATTCCACTCCGCGACGTAAGAAAATCGCCTCCCAGAGGTACGCAAATGCATAAAACTAGGATCAGCCTGAATTATTTACACACTATTAGCAAATGAACCTAGTCCGTAGGGTACCAGTTGCAACAACTACTTAATGCATCCATCAACGTTAAACATGGCGTGCTTCAGAAATACGTCACGATGCCCATGATAGGCTAGTTTCCTAATAGATAAAATCACTTCGCATTTTAAAATCGTTAAAGGCAAGAAATAAGTGAACATGGATTTATTTGGGATCAGTTTTGGAAGCTGAATAAGATAATTAGTGTAAAGTAATTTATTTTTACTACAGGAAACTAGCCTATTATAATTTGCCAGCTTTTGTCATTGAGGAGGAGGGGCCGACTTGTGCCTCATCGGTCAAATAAAGTTGTGAAAATTTCTAGTGAACATATGACACTAAAAATATGATGATAAAAATATAAATAATTGATTGAACATAATTATTATTTATTATATTAATTAAAGAAAACGTCATAGCATAATAGCATAAGTACTTACTGTTGCGCTAACGGTACTTTCGAATCAATTCTCATTACGGTTGAGCAAAGGCAGGTGTAAGAGAAAGGATAATAATTTACAGAACCTATTATAAAATTTAAGTGCCACATACCGACTATATTTCACCCGTTCCAAAAATAAATCCGGTCCCTAAAATCAAACGTTATCTAACTCTACCCGTCATCCCACCCGAAGTCGAGTTCATCTGTAAATAAAACCAAAATAGGGCGATTCAAGTTCATTCAAATACAATTCCCGTAAGTGTAGACCCTCGTTCGTCCGTGGACACTTGGACAACTCTCGCTGGTCCCTGCTGTCATTAAAGCCCGGTCAAGAACGAGCAGAACAACGAACTTCTGACCGTTAGGACTGTCGAATTTTTAGTAAAGGCAGTCGAATAAATAAACCCTGTTGCTTAAATACCCAATCCGCAAAATTAGTGCATTTATTAGGAATTTGTTTTGGAAATCTTATTATCTATTTATAGCTGAACTAAAAGCTGAACAACGGTTTTTTCTTATACTTACGTAGTTTACCTATAAACTACGTATGTACAAAAAAACTGTTGTACAGCTTTTTACTCAGAAAACTACCGTGGGACACAAACATATTGAATTAAAAACGAATCACTCACGTTGTAAAAAAGGCGAGACATGTTTCGGGAGCATTCGGCATGCCCTTAATCATGAGTATTCGCAAACGCTGCCCGGCGACTATACTCGTAATAATGACTGTAATTCAATATGTTGTTAAGCTGTGTAATACCCTGTTGACTGGTAGAGAATGCCTTACGGCATTAAGTCCGCTATTTGTACTTTATTGTATTGTGCAATAAAGTTTAAATAAATAATAAGTAATAGTTTACATATTTCCGTAATTTTAGAATGGTACGTACTCATTCACCATGAGGTATTTCTGCCCAAGAGCCCACATTGTGTCTACTCTGATATACCACAGCGGTAAAGGACTTATTACGTTTCCAGTGCCCATAATGTCTCTTTGTACGGTATAGTGTATACAAAAGGCGTCAACGGGGCTCACAGGAGAGGTAAATTGCCGGAATTTCATGGAATTCCTGGGAATACGAGTGGCAGTAGTGAGACGTGTGAATGTCGTTGTGGTTTTGGCTTTGCGGGCGCCCTAAATTTCCTATATGCACGTTGTTGTATATAATCTACCAACCTGACAGCAAGGTGTTTGGTTAAGCATCAACAAATTGCAAGGTTAAATGTTCAGGTCAGATAAAAATAGAAGGACCCTTAAAAAGCCGTCATCTCTCTCTCAACGCTATCTTTCACATCTATCTATTTATAATAAAATCGTACAAAAACCATATTTGTACAATTTTTTTTAAAGTAACTGAAAATTAATAACAAGTATGTAATAAAACATAAATAAGTAGTGTTTTAGAATTTGTTTGTTATTAGTACGGCATCACGCAAATACTACTGGACTAAATTCCATGAAACTCGGTGTACAGATAGATTACAACCCCTGTTAACACATGGGATACTTTTAACCAACTAAGCCGAAGAAATAGAGACATTTAACATATTTTACTTCCGAGAACGAAGTTGCGAGCGAGTCCACTAGTCTTTAATATAGTAAAATATTATTAACTGAAATATCCTTTTATGCCACACCTGGCCATAAAGTGACTTATTCCGCACGCTACGTGTAGGGAAAGCCGATTTCTGGCCAAGTGTAGACATAAAATGATGTACACAACACGGGAGGTAATAAAGAAAGCCCTCGATCGCATATTTGCTCGGGCCGCAAACATCTGCGATCACGGCCTTTCATTGTTTTACCACCCTAGTTGTGTAATGTACTATTAAAGTGACCCGCCTGTAGTTTTTTGACTCCTAGTCCTGGCCGTTTTACGCAGAAGCTCGTATCTCGCTCGGTTGCGCGGAAGTTATACACTCACGGACAATGAATTCGGGTCTTTTCTATATAATCGTTCATAAAAAGTCACCCGTCTCACATCACTCATTAGCACTACAGTACCTTGTTATACCTATCCGACGCATTCATCGCGTAAAGGTGCGGTCTAATTGCTGCTCAAAATACTATTATTTACATTCGACCAAGGACCTTAAAAATAAATGGACGTAGCGTCGCGAACAGATAAGTGAAGCACTCATGATGAGCCGGCAATGAGCCGGCGCTTTGTACGCACGCACGCACACATCAACCAGCATAATGGGCCGGTCGGCTGCCATTGGGCCGTCAACGCACACATGCTCACTTCGGCGGCCATTGCTTGGCTTCACCCGCGTCTTAGACCGCGCGGTATCCTTCTATTTTATACATCCATGCGTTCGACGTTACGAAACGGCCTGAAATCACTTTTCAGCCTGCTGAAAACGCTTCTAAAACACGGAAAATCACGTTTGAAGTCTTAACCTATTACCAACGGCGCAACAATACGTTGACGCACCGTAAACGCAGGGATATGGAGGGTAGAAGAGCGCAATCTTTGTGTATCGAAAAGTATCCGTCGAAATGTGCTAATAGGTGCTAGTGTAACAGATTTGTAAAAAGATTTTTTTTTCGGACTGCGTAAATAGTTGAGGTTTTAATATACTTGCTTATATACCTGTTTTAGTCACCAAATATATAAAACCTTACCTCTACCAGCCATATCAGCAAACTTCACTCTGTTAAATTCAGTTCATAATCAGAATAATCACCCGCTACGCCAGCGCTACTGTGGGGAGATTTCGAACTCTTATTTACTCCATTCGGATGGGCACTTTTACTGATCCCCCATATAAGATTGCGCTCCTTACCTCTACCCTCCATACGCAGTGACATCCTCATACGTCACGTTATTAATACCTTACCTTATGCCGTACCTTCCAAACCGGTGCTTAAAATAGTCATGGATAATAATGCGTATGTTAAGCACCGTGCACCGCACCGGTTTGGGACGTACCGCCGCGTCAAAAATATGACGCTTTAGTCATGTCACTGCGTTTAAAGTGCGTTAACGTATTTTGAGTAGTGTGACCGCACCTTTATCGTATTCCGTTAATGCCAATATGGCCGGTTACGTTTGCTGCTTTGAACTTGAACCTATAACACGAGATATCCCTTTTCCGCGGCACAGTATAATAGCAGTAATTTTTCTTCCTACAAAAGTTACATCGCGCGCAGTGGCGTAACTACAGGGTGGCAGGACTGGCAAAATTCCACGGGCCCCCGACCTAAGAGGGCCCCGGCGTAAGTATAACGTTAAAATAATAAAGCTTAATGATAGGGCCCCCATTAAAGGAATTTGCCACGGGCCCCAGATGATATAGTTACGCCACTGATCGCGCGCTTGTATGTGTGCGCGCCGTGAATGAACGCACTACAAACAAAGATTTAAGAATGCGTAAGAATGCTCCAGTATGGATCGCAATCATACGCGCGATAGCGCGTCTGTGTGAATACGTATCGTCCGCTTCTAAACGGCCGAAGTTGAACTACTTGTGCATCTTTGTACTTTGCCCGCGGTCCGGGCTCGCTGCGGCTGGCGCTTGCGACAGCATTCCACGCGACTATTCGGGACGACGATGACACTCCAATATTTACGGTCGAATTCGGTGCGTTTGTGGAAATCTCACGAAAATAAACAAGACCGGAGTCAAGCGCGAGTTGGCCTCGCCTACATATCGAGATAGAAGGAACTAATGGGTACGCCTCATGTTGCATAATCTTTTTTGGTCGAATCATCATTTGGCAGAATTCATCATTTGGCATAATGCATTTTTTTCTGAAACTGTAGAATTTTCAGGACTCTTTAAGGCATTATCCTGTTAAATAGGTTAGGTTAGGTTAGGATTGTAACATAACAATCCCGAAAAGTTTAAAGTTTCAGAATAAAATGCATTATGCCAAATGATGAATTCTGCCAAATGATGATTCGACCAAAAAAGATTATGCAACATAATAGTAACCCGGAACTAATTCGTCGATTTGTATAGGGAGACAATTTAACCATGCGAACCAGCGACGTTATTTGTTCTTATTTTCTGTGAAACTGCATAAATGAGCGTTTTGACATTTCATGAAAATGATTTAATTTGATTGGAAACTAGCTTATTCCCCGTGTCGTAGCTCGTGTCACGGGATGCAGGGTGCGGGCAGGCGCCACGTGAGAAGATTTCGCTCACGTGGTCACCACATGACCCACTTTCCGAGGACCTCCTTAATTAGGCGCTCGGACTTAGTAACTTGATTCATTGTCGGACCCCTCGTCTGTCCCCTTACTTAGAGTTCGTACCACAATAAGTAAAATGGAAATTTTCCTGTGGGTCCATACGCGACCATTTTTTCTCAAGTATTTGTTTCAATAATTAAGTTGAAATTTATACACTTGGATCCAAAGTATAAAAGTTAGATATCAGTTACATTCCTTAGTCTTTACAGAGATAGATGCACTGCATAATTTAGTTAATACAGGTTTCTTTTAACAAAGAAATTTTAAATTAATCTTTATTTGTTAGGCAAGTATTATCTAGTCGCAAACACAAAATCGTCACCCGTAATTTCAATTGGTGTAAGAGACAATGATTTGCCTACCCTTTACGCCAGTTTAGAGTCGCCAATGTTTATTCCGTATTCTTCTGATGTTGTTCAATTTTGATAGACAATAGGGAATATGCATTATATTTTTTATTTACTTTAATAAAAGTTCGTTCATATTAGAAATCGCAAGAAAAAAATATTTTTCGAATAACTCTAAAAATAACCAAGATATAAGACAACAAAGATTTATCTCTATCTCTTTCTAGCAAAACAGAATATAGTATGGAGATTGTATGGTGGCCGTGTACTATGACGTCATAGTCCATATCGGATCTCTCTGTCTGATTTCTCGGTCGATTTTAATTTTATTTTGACTTTATTTCATTTATTTTTACGGTATTTTCAAATTTTGTTAAGAAATGTGTTAAAAAAATCATGCATATTCCCTATTCTAAATCGACGATAACACGACGATAGATGTCGTGCATTAGATACTAACGGCGATTGCATTGTTTACCTTCTGCTATCGAATCGCCTACTTATCGATTAGCAAACTTGTAATCGTCCTGACTGGAAGTAATCTAATTTGAAGGAGTATTCCATAAAATCATGGACTTTTCATCGCTTGCGTAACGCTATGGTAATGGTAGCTACCTATTCCAAATTTAAAATCGATAGCAGCAGTAGTTCCTAAGATATCTGGCTATGACAGATGGACAGACAGACAGACAGAGTCACACCATAAGGGTTCCTTTTTTACCATTTTGGTACGGAACCCTAAAAAAAGATAGACGAGATCGCCGACAAAGTTATGATGAAATGGTTTACTGCGCCCTGCGCGTGACAGTTCCAGTGATTGCGGCCTATTCTGAAGACACGTACATAATTTATAATTTTAACCGCAACCCGAGCAATCCTACGCAAGCCAAACGATTAAAACAAAATGAAAAAGTTTAAAGTAATAAACCGATTTCAAATGAACCTGTTCGATAACAAAA
The DNA here is from genome assembly GCA_947034925.1 of Eudemis profundana. Classification (NCBI taxonomy): domain Eukaryota; kingdom Metazoa; phylum Arthropoda; class Insecta; order Lepidoptera; family Tortricidae; genus Eudemis; species Eudemis profundana. The sequence goes on along the minus strand of OX344805.1, from coordinate 16,321,081 downwards.
CACAAGTTACTATTACCATATCATCATTCCATTGCTAGGCATAGGCCAACTCTCACATAATGAGAGCGAGTTACTATAAAAATACCCGAATATTATGAGATCACTAGATTTCTTCAAGATCCCATCATGAGATCCTAACCTAGTTGCAATAAAACCAACTAGAAGGTATAACGTACGGTACGAAAGGGTACGTTACGTACCCTTTCAAACAAAAAAAGAATGTTCCTAATCGGTCCAGCCGTCTCGTCTTTGAGTGATTGCTGATTGCCTAAAAGAAGTGCAAAAATATCAAATAAAAAAACATACAGACGAATTAAGAACCGTCCTTCTTTTGGAAGTCGGTTAAGAAGAGGTTCCGTCTAACAGCTTCGCTATGGCGCTTACGCCCTATCTAATGTAATAAATGTAATAATTAAAGGGTTTACTTATGGACTTTATAATTACAATGGGGCAGATAATTATAAGAGCGTGTGTGGAAGTGATGTTTGAACCGCAAAAGTAAGCCCGCGAGGGCGGCCAATATTCTCACTTCTGTGATAGTTTCTAATAAATCTCACATCTCTTTAGTCCAGATTTTAATAAAATTACTTAATCCGCTTTCCAAAAAAAATCCTGCTGAATCCTATGTTTCAATCCAGAGTTTGGTCTTTCTGTATGCCAAATTTCAATTAAATCTATCCAATAGTTACTGAGTTATTAAGTAACAAACATTCAAACATCCAAACATCTTCACAAACTTTCGCATTTATAATATTATTAGTGGGATGGGATTCTTCTGTAGGGACAGCCAGGTCTCTACAGTACGCAATGTATACAATCCGCTATGGGCCAGAGAGGGGATTAGGGATTATATAACCCAGTCGCTCTTATCTACGACAATCCCACCAGCGTGACGTCAATAAACTGATGATGATGATTATGATGATTAATCAATGAACAGAGTTCTAAAAAACTTCCTGCAAAATTGAAATATGTCGAACTCCGAAAGCGATGCCTACGAAATTGACCAACTGCGAAGTGCGAATTTAACGAGACCAGAAAATGGCTTGCTGCGTAATAGACCAACAGATAAGATGACTAACTCCGAAATTTACATATCTATTACGAAGAAGACCTACTGAGAAAGCGACAATATACGAAAGTGACCTCCGTCGCCTAAATGGTGTATTTGGTATAACATAGAACATAAATACCATACCTCAGCAACGCCGCTCGGTTCCCAAACGTGACCCGATAGTTTTAATTATTTTTAATCTGTTTAAGCCTCCCGGCTGCTGCCTGAGAGCGAACTCCGATCGCATCATAGAATACCTAAGTACAGAAAGTCTGCTCTATACAAACGGCTGGGTAAGAATGGTAAAATACGGTTTTCTATTTAATAAAGTTGATTTATGTTTCTTTACTTTAATATCAGCTGGCATCTTCGCTTCACCTGCGTTATTCACGTAACTATCCCAAGGGAATTTCCTATCCTATATTTCGATGCAGGACTTGATCTACTTGTATGATACATTTCATCTCAATCCGTTCAACTCTTACCGTGTTATTTACGAGTAGTAAGAAACATCCAAACATGTTCACGAACTTTCACATTTATAATAATTAGTACAAGTAGGATAGAATAGTATGAGATAGGACAGGATATGATAAGATTTGATGTAGTGTAGGACGCTGTCCATGCAGCTAGTCCAACTGTGTGGAGTGACGACCTACTCGTATGCTATAAAAGTGGCTAGCAGCGGCGGTTGAAAACAAAAAACTTAAGACCTAATTCAGTGGCATGTTATGGAGGCCTATGTTCAGCATTGGATGGAAGTGGGCTGATAATGGCAGGCATAGGTAAAGGTAGGTAATATATGGAGTGCTCCTTCTGGGTGTGATTATTTACGGCCGCGTGGCCTTTTACGTCGCCGCGACCGCGGTCGACGTGCGCCACGATAAATTATGGGCATGTTTAATTAATTTAATAAAACTATTTGGCGATCATTCCATTGCTCATTGTTCAAAGAAACGCTATATCCGGGGTAATGTCCAAACGCAATCTAGTTATAGTTATAGACCCCGAGTTTACACAGACATGGTCGGGCAACTGAGTAAGCGAGAACGGAATAACGGCGATTGAACGGACACTCACGTCTTAAAATATGTATCCCAACAAATAACAATGGGTCCGGGAATAGGTCGACACTTTCCCAAATTGGCTACTATAGTTAAATTGGTACTTTTCCTAATTCGACACTTTAATTCATTCGCTACTTTCCCTAACTCGACACTGGGCTCTTGAATTGGGCACTTTGTCTTATTAGACTCCTTTCTATTTTGGCATTTAGTAAACATGTAGGTACAGTTCCGCTCTAAATCTTTCGTGGAGTATCATAGATTTCAGATTTTTTGTAAAATGTCCATCTACCTCTTAAAAATCTTTGCCCATTACCATACCACATCTTTGCCCACTATCATACCACGACCGTTCAACGAACGTGTCAGACAAAATAAATATTTTTTGTATTGAAATGTACCTATGAGACTATGCCCACTAGCACGGTCCGTCACCGTCGCGTGCCATGCACCTCCGTGCATGGCATGCACCTCCGTGTGCGTGATGACACGTGCGCGCATCACGCAAAAACCGTGTTTATTCCGGGTTCATTGACGGAGCCGCGGCGGGATATGTGACCAGGCCATAATAGGTCTTCGCAACCCAATACTGCCGTCCTAGTCTAAAAGGCGACTTTTTACTATGAACTTCCATAGTAAAGCACGGACATCTCATGTACTTGGGTACTTTAGTTATTCAAAGTGTTATTTTGAGTTTAAATAAATTCAGTTACATATATAGATACAAGAAATCAAAGTACCTAGAAAAATTAAATGGTCCAGACCGGGAATCGAACCCGGTTCCTCTGGATTTCCGGCCCAGCGCTTTAACCACTTAGCCACCAGAGCACGCAGCAAATGTCTACTTTGACTTTAGTATCATTCTAGTTTAATAGGTTTTGACGTGATAACGTCTTATAAATTCGATGAAGCCGGCTGCACGCACGAAAAAGTGTGACGTCATTTGCCGTTACCTTGCGGGGCCGTTACCTTGCAGGGCCGTTACCTGTCAAATAGGTACTTTATATTATTCCAGCACTAAAGTCGTTAAGACGATAGTTTCTTACAAATTGTTAATAAATTAGCCCTTATTCCCTAAGATACGGCTGTTAAAATCTCTATTGAATGTTGAATGACAAGAGACACTGCTGAGTTTGGCAAAAATCTTTAAATTTAAATAGTGGATGCTGCTTTGGCAGTTCCGTTTTACGCCTGCTTTAATCGTAGTTTAAAAATTATTAAAACAAATCTTTGACATTATATTCGTGGAACGGCAGATATTTACACTGGCCACTTAGCCATCATTTTAGCGTGTCAATGACATTGTAGCAGCTTATTGGGAAAAAAGTCGAAGTCCAAGTCCAAGTCAAAGTCAAAGTCAAAGTCAAAGTCAAAGTCAAAGTCAAAGACAAAGTCAAAGTCAAAGACAAAGTCAAAGTCAAAGTCAAAGTCAGTCAAAGTCAAAGTCAATTTCAGTCAAAGTCAAAGTCAGGGTCAACGTTATCACGTTCGACTATCGTCAGTAAACCGACTTTACAGACAACAGATTTTTTTTAACCTAAACGCCATCTATGAGAACACCTATTACACATGTATCCCACCTCAACGCATAAACTCTACAGCCATGACAATTGAGCGAGAGATGGCGCTAATATTAATCTATATATATAAAAGGCAAAGTCCTGACTGACTCATCAACGCACAGCCGAAACTACTGAAGCGAGGAACTTGAAATTTTCACAGTAGAATGGTCATATGACGTAGGTGAGAGATAAGAATGGATTTTTCGAAATTCATCCCCTAAGAGGTTCAAATAGGGGTTCAAAATTTGTAAGGAGAGACTACGATTTTTTAAGTAAGAGGCTTGAAACTTCGTGCTTAGATTTTTCATTAAAATAAAAGAAAAGTAATTTCACCGTTTTTTGAAATTCATCCCGTGAGGGGTTAAAATGGGGGTTGAAAGTTTGTATGGAGAGTCTGCGATTTTTAAAGTAAGAGGTTTGAAACTTCGTGCTTAGATTCTTCATTAGAATGAAATAAAAGTAGTTTCACCGTTTTTTTAAATTCATCCCCTGAGGGGTTAAGATGGGGGTTGAAAGTTTGTATGGAGAGTCTGCGATTTTTAAAGTAAGAGGTATTAAATAATTAAGAAAAACCTAACATTTCTAAAATAGTAGTATAAATATGTAGTTCACATAATTTCCGATAGATGGCAGCACCGTCTATGCATATGGTCTTAACTTCGTCGTTCTTGCTGTGTAATGTTTTGGTGGTGGAAAATTAAAACAAAGTTCAAGAAATCTCAATTGTTTTATTGAAGCCCATAAACCGAATTGGTTATGATCCCAGAAGACTCTGCGAATTGAAGAACAGAAGAAAACAGCAAAGAAAAAGTTAAAATTGATTATCGGAAAACATCGATCATAACCTCAAAAATGAACGCGGCACGGTCAATGAACGTGGAGAAATTCGATGGCAACAATTTTCGACAGTGGAAGTTTCAAATGAAATGTGCCCTCAAAGCTAAAGGAATTGACATCTCAACACCTAAACCCGAAGTTAACTGTAATGAGTGGTTGAAAAATGACGGCATGGCGATGCTCATTCTAACTTCTGCGATGGATCTCAAGCTGGCGGCGGTACTGGCGCGAGCTGCTGGCGGCTTTACTGGCGCGAGCTGCTGGCGTCGGTACTGGCGCGAGCTGCTGGCGTCGGTACTGGCGCGAGCTGCTTGCTGCTTTACTGGCGCGAGCTGCTGGCGGCGGTACTGGCGCGAGCTGCTGGCGGCGGTACTGGCGCGAGTTGCTGGCGTCGGTACTGGCGCGAGCTGCTTGCGGCTTTACTGGCGCGAGCTGCTGGCGGCGGTACTGGCGCGAGCTGCTGGCGTCGGTACTGGCGCGAGCTGCTGGCGGCGGTACTGGCGCGAGCTGCTGGCGTCGGTACTGGCGCGAGCTGCTTGCGGCTTTACTGGCGCGAGCTGCTGGCGTCGGTACTGGCGCGAGCTGCTGGCGGTGGTACTGGCGCGAGCTGCTGGCGGTGGTACTGGCGCGAGCTGCTGGCGGCGGTACTGGCGCGAGCTGCTTGCGGCTTTACTGGCGCGAGCTGCTGGCGGCGGTACTGGCGCGAGCTGCTGGCGGCGGTACTGGCGCGAGCTGCTGGCGTCGGTACTGGCGCGAGCTGCTGGCGGTGGTACTGGCGCGAGCTGCTGGCGGTGGTACTGGCGCGAGCTGCTGGCGGCGGTACTGGCGCGAGCTGCTGGCGGTGGTACTGGTGCGAGCTGCTGGCGGCGGTACTGGCGCGAGCTGCTGGCGTCGGTACTGGCGCGAGCTGCTTGCGGCTTTACTGGCGCGAGCTACTGGCGGCGGTACTGGCGCGAGCTGCTGGCGGCGGTACTGGCGCGAGCTGCTGGCGTCGGTACTGGCGCGAGCTGCTGGCGGTGGTACTGGCGCGAGCTGCTGGCGTCGGTACTGGCGCGAGCTGCTGGCGGTGGTACTGGCGCGAGCTGCTGGCGGTGGTACTGGCGCGAGCTGCTGGCGGCGGTACTGGCGCGAGCTGCTGGCGGTGGTACTGGCCCGAGCTGCTGGCGGCGGTACTGGCGCGAGCTGCTGGCGTCGGTACTGGCGCGAGCTGCTTGCGGCTTTACTGGCGCGAGCTGCTGGCGGCGGTACTGGCGCGAGCTGCTGGCGGCGGTACTGGCGCGAGCTGCTGGCGGCGGTACTGGCGCGAGCTGCTGGCGTCGGTACTGGCGCGAGCTGCTTGCGGCTTTACTGGCGCGAGCTGCTGGCGGTGGTACTGGCGCGAGCTGCTGGCGGCGGTACTGGCGCGAGCTGCTTGCGGCTTTACTGGCGCGAGCTGCTTGCGGCTTTACTGGCGCGAGCTGCTGGCGTCGGTACTGGCGCGAGCTGCTGGCGTCGGTACTGGCGCGAGCTGCTGGCGGCGGTACTGGCGCGAGCTGCTGGCGTCGGTACTGGCGCGAGCTGCTTGCGGCTTTACTGGCGCGAGCTGCTGGCGGTGGTACTGGCGCGAGCTGCTAGCGGCGGTACTGGCTCGAGCTGCTTGCGGCTTTACTGGCGCGAGCTGCTGGCGTCGGTACTGGCGCGAGCTGCTGGCGGCGGTACTGGCGCGAGCTGCTGGCGGCGGTACTGGCGCGAGCTGCTGGCGTCGGTACTGGCGCGAGCTGCTGGCGGCGGTACTGGCGCGAGCTGCTGGCGGCGGTACTGGCGCGAGCTGCTGGCGGCGGTACTGGCGCGAGCTGCTGGCGGCGGTACTGGCGCGAGCTGCTGGCGGCTTTACTGGCGCGAGCTGCTGGCGGCGGTACTGGCGCGAGCTGCTGTCGGCGGTACTGGCGCGAGCTGCTTGCGGCTTTACTGGCGCGAGCTGCTGGCGTCGGTACTGGCGCGAGCTGCTGGCGGCGGTACTGGCGCGAGCTGCTGGCGGCGGTACTGGCGCGAGCTGCTGGCGTCGGTACTGGCGCGAGCTGCTGGCGGCGGTACTGGCGCGAGCTGCTGGCGGCGGTACTGGCGCGAGCTGCTGGCGTCGGTACTGGCGCGAGCTGCTGGCGGCGGTACTGGCGCGAGCTGCTGGCGGCGGTACTGGCGCGAGCTGCTGGCGGCGGTACTGGCGCGAGCTGCTGGCGGCGGTACTGGCGCGAGCTGCTGGCGTCGGTACTGGCGCGAGCTGCTTGCGGCTTTACTGGCGCGAGCTGCTGGCGGTGGTACTGGCGCGAGCTGCTGGCGGCGGTACTGGCGCGAGCTGCTGGAAAGTTTGAAAGAGAGAACAAAAACTTATAGATCTAGAAAATTTACATGTGCAGAGGTTCTTATTTCCCTTAAGGGGTTTAAAAGGGTTGAATATTTGCATGGGAAGGTTTGAAACTTTATGTATAGACTGTTTATTACATTTAAAGAAAAGTGATTCCACAGTTTTTCAAAATTCATTCCCTAGGGGACTAAAGTCGGAGTTGAAATTTGTATGCTTGGGACATGATTTTTAAAGTAGGAGATCTGCGACTTGATATGTAAACCCTTCATTATATGTCAAGAAAAAGTAACTTTGCCGGTTTTCGAAATTCGTACTCAATTAAATGGAGTTAAATGGGGGTGAAAAATTTGAATTTGGACAGAGTCATTAACTACTAAATCTAGAAACTTGAAATATGCTGAGTACATTATTTATATACAATGTAAAAAGAATAAAAAAGTGTTTTTTGGAAATTCATATTTTAAAGGTATTAAAGTTTGTATAGAGAATGGTTCTTACAGTTAGAGGTATAATGTTACATAAAAATCCTATTTACTAAAAACCAAGAAAATATATCCACACATTCTTAAAAAGTCATTCTCCTAACTTATCACGTTTCTTCAATAAAAGAAACGTGAATTCACCGTTTTTCGAAACTCATCCCCAGGGGGACAAAAGGGGTTGCTTCTTAGGGGGTAGTTACTGCTTCGCGCACGGCCAGTTTTACGTGGTTTTGGTAACGTAGAAAGCGGTACTACTATTATTAGCCTGCGGTAAAATAGGTATATGCACCTTTAACCACCCACATGGGTATTCGAATTTCACGCGGACGAAGTCGTGGGCAACAGCTAGTACTATATATGAAAGAAACATGATGTCTCTTATTGTGACTTCAATGTAATAAAGCAAAAATACGTGTCCAATATTTTTCGATAATCTAACTGAGGGACTAAATAGAATTATATTTTTCTTAATTCAGCATCACCCCTATTGCTTTGCTAGGATTTCTACTGGCCGCCCCGTGACATGTCTGCGGTCCGTCATAGCGATGCGCAGCAATTATCTCCCGGGTACTTACATGAAAATTATAATCTATTCGAGGTCCTGTACTACGGTGACATTGACATTTCATACAATCTTGACTGCGAGCTGACCTAGTGGTTGTCGCAGATGTAATCCAGTCTCAAACCGCAATGTACACATCCACACCGAGGCATGACGTAACCCCTTCAGCATATCCAGTGGATTTGGCTCGGCAGTCGTAACCAAACCCTCTATACTTCGTTTTTTTTAAATAGTATCCTATCCTGACAAATTCCTGACAAATCAAATCAGTTACCTTTTATGAAACATACACTCACATAATGTAGTATAAGTTTCTAGGAAAAATAGTGAGGTATATGACGAAATTTTACACATTGGCCTTCTTTATTTTTAATTTTTGCTATTTTAAAAATTGTTGAAATCACTGAATAGGTTACTTTTAGTTAATATTGGCAAATTTTCGGAAGCAAATTTAAAGGTAAGCGTGAAATAATTTGTATTGACTACAAGCAACCTATAGGTACCCTATTAGAAAAGTGGTGAGTGACCCGTCATGTCATTTCAAGGAAAAGTATCTAGGAACGGGAGAAATTGCTGTCTTTACAGAATAAGGTACTGCAATAAGTTAACTTAGTGCAATATTAACCTCTGCTATCCTAGGGAAATGAAAGCAGCATGGGTGAAAATTGTGTATTAAAATTCTAGTCTGGAAAATAGCTGGGTAGCAAAATACTTATACCAAAAACTATTTAAATAGTCTGCACAATGTTCGCGCAGTGCGCTTTTGTAATGATTATGGCCAATCTCCCGAAATTACGGGACTTTAACTCTAAGTAATTTTAGAATGTATATATAATACACAGGTTATAGTACAATTTTTGTCGCGCGACTCGTACCGTATCTACATCTCTTTTCATTCAATGTAGTGAGAAAGTGACAGGTCATATTTTATCGAGTGAAAAACGAAATCGCGGCCAGTGTTGCTAGCCTGCTGGCATATCGCTATTGTGTTTCAGGTAGTTCGCGCTGTGTTCTGAGGTCTGGCCCTTCACCACAGCGCTGCACGATCAACGTGAAACGACGCAGCGCCGAAAAAAACACGTTACCGCGTTGGCTTTAGCGGATTCCGCATCGCTACATGTGGGCTTATACAGCGCACCGCACCGCCAATCACTCTGTGAGCCGATTGATTAAAATACCTACGAGTATTGCACGTATTTTATTGTCACACGATTCGGTCGGATTACTGGTATCAGAACAGATCAGTGTGCGCCAGAACGAGTAAAGGTGACGTTGCTAAAAACCATACTGCACCATCTGAAGAACATTTTCACCGGGTTAGTTAAATAAATCAATAAAACAAAAATGTATTTATTCAACAATACAAAAGTTCCGTGTACAAAAAGTGTTGGTGCCTCTTTTTAAGTATATCGATGGCAAAAAGCGAGAACGTAGTAACCGCCAAAATGCAAACTTTACACCAGAGCCAAAAAACTTTTCGATTTCAAGAAAAAAAATCATAACTCTTTCATTTATGAACGAAAATGCTTGATATTTGGATCTAATTCATAACTTATGGTTTTCTTTCAACTGGCATATTTAATATTTAACAAAACAGACTGGTTTACGACTTAGTGGCGGTTACGACAATTGAACTCTTTTTTTCGTTACGCGAAAACGCTGCAAACGCCAGAAGTAAATGTACTAAAATGGTGAAACGGGTATTATTTCCATGAAGCATAAATGCTGTAACCAGATGCATATTTATTTTAAGATTCAATAATTTTGACGTAAATGTCATTACGTTCTTTATAGGACTAACTGAAATGTGGTAAGTGTCCACCGGCAAAAAGAAACTGTGAAAATAAAACGACTTAAGGATCAATCAACTTTTATCAACATACTTTTTTAAAATGTTTCCAAATTTTAAATGCAGGTTTCTTACAAATTAAAAGATCAGAAGCAACAATTACCGTCTTAACATAATCAAATACTATCTAGTCTCAATTTCTCTGTATAAAAACATTACGTTTCTCTCTGTATAAGCACAAAGCAAGTTCACATTCAAGCGCATGTTGCGCAAGCATCTCTTCAATGCTGTCCAAAACTAATTATCGACGTGAGGTTTTCACAAGGTACGTAAAGTAGTATATGTAAGTATATTATATAATATTGTATTTGTGTAAGTATATACTGTATGTATGTATATTGTAGGTATATTTGTAAATTTATCTTAAGTTTTCCAATTGACGTTAAAGGCCCTGCACCAAAACAATGTTTCTGTTTAGCCCATTGGTTGACTGGTAGAGAATGCCTTAAGGCATTAAGTCCGCCAATTGTACTATTTATATTGTGCAATAAAGATTAAATAAATAAATAAATAATTACGAAAATTACTTAAAACCTCCGTTGCTTATTACATTTCAAAAGGCTAATAAAATCTCTCATAAAGAATCACAACCTTGTACTTATCGTGCTAAAAACAAACATTAATATTCTTAGGGTTAATCAGACTATAATATTGTTATCCGCTAAAACTAAATATTATAGGTAATGAGGTTTAATATTCCCGTGAAAACTTTAAAACTCTCTACATTTTATCTTCAGTTTTGGCATTAAATTGTCTTTTAAGTAACTTTTATCGATATAAAACTCACTACCTATTAAACCCACTAACTATAAAAGATGTTTTGTATGTAAGTATTACTTATTATATAAGTTTTCAACATAATTCTTAAACAATTGTTTGAACACAACTATCACCTCAATTATAAAAATATTTCACTTCACGGACACACAGAGTACACAGACTACGCACACCCACTCGCTCCGGCGATCGCCGATAGACTAAATCACAGGTCGTATTCACGAGCCACATCGCCGCGAGCGCACATTTTTATTGCTGTATCTTCAAGCACTACCCACTTCACGTTGTGTTTCAAATGTCGTTACTGTAGCTTGCTGTTAATTCATTTTCGAATGAAATGTAGTAAGCGTCAATCATAGATAATTTATTTTAGGATAATTGCAGTAAGCTTGGTTCGTAATTTTTTCACTACATGCATAAATGCTGTAACCGCCACGGAACAAAATTTCGGCAACGCTGTAACCGGCACACCCTTTGATTTATGAAAAAACAAAATTAGCGTAAATGTACTTGTTTAGAAAATTGCTACTATTTGGATGTTTACAGCAATTAGATGTGGGCATCGTCAAAAAAATACATTCGTTTTGCAACGTAGTCCAGTTTTTTCTAAGCGTCGTAGAGCCATGGGACCCAGACCAGTCGACGCAGAAAAATTCGCTGATTCCGAATATGCAAAAAAAATTTTTTTTACCAAGTGGCGGTTACTACGTTCTCGCTTTTTGCCATCGATATGCTCTTCTGAGGTGATAAATAATGTATGGTTTGGCCGCTTCGTTACTCAAGGACCTATTGGCACAAAATTAACGCCTGGTTAGTAAATTACTTTCTGTTCATAAAGGAGAATACATAATTCGTAAGTGTCTACGTCACTCTTACGAAACGGCCAGACTACACACTCACTAAGGTGTTAGATTTGTTGAGAACTTAAGACGTGGATTCACGCAGAACACTATATACGCTTTGACGAGAGTTAGAGAGTGTTACGTTAAGTTAGGGCGTGTAGAGTTAGGAGCTTGGCTCTCCATATGATCTGATAATTTTTTTACAGTGTAAGCAATATGTATAAATTTGTTTTCGTCTTGACGTTGAAAATGTTTTGGTGTGACCAACATTACACATCTTCATCTTTTTAAGAAGTATTATAGTTTAACTTGACCAATCGCTTGCAGCTTCTATATCTCTAAAAAAAATAGATTGAAATTACGGAATGTTTTAGTTTTTAATTGATTAAGCATAATTAAGCATAAGGGCTCAAGATTGGACACAATCTTGTATGTTTGCTATAAGTATTGCAGTGAGTGACAAAATTAAGGAACGTTGACTTGCAATAGAAAGAAAGAAAATGCATTTATTTATGACAGCAGCATACAGCAATAAATCTTAGTACGAGTATTAGTATGTTTAAATTGTGTGCAATTTTAAATATACCTAAGTTATGTAATGATGTCCTTACTGAATTTTAGGCTCCTAACTTTCAACAATAAATTTTAGGGGGTCAAAAATGTAATACATTGCAGTGAGAAAAGAATAGTAGATCCCTATGGCGTGTCTTTGTTTTTTTTTTTCTACTCGACTTGGCGAATGCTGCTTGAATCAATGGCTAACTAGATTGTACACTTTTCCGTGTGCGACCGTCCGAGTGAGCAGAGACTGTAACAATTACGTAAGAAACGTTTCTTTTCCAACGCAATCTCCCCTAATGAAGACATACGGCCACCGCCGGCGGAAAGCGGAGCGGGCGCGGCCGCGGGCGCGGGAGCGGGCACTTAACACCCATAAATATATAAAATGCTCATCTCAACACGAACTTAACCTATATTGTAACCATCTATAGCTTCGGTGAGAGGTTTTCTAGATACTTATTGTCTTATGCACGCCTCATCCAACGGAAACCGGGCCGGCAGAGCGATTCGTGTGCATTTATCAAGTGGTTGTAGTTTTATAATTCTAGAGGTGTTAGTGTTTCGTACGGAACCCGGATGTCCCGGACGAGATTTGACCCCGATACGGAGTGCAAACGAAACCCTAAAAATACAAAGGACAACCTGGACTTACCTAGTCGCTCGTTGACGTGGGCCCATTTCCGTCAAGTAAATCACAGTCAGGTCAGTCACAGTCAGAGTCTCGTCAATTTCAGCTATGCGCTGATGATGCGCTGGGCCAGGTCGCCACGCGGCAAATCACAGCACCGGTCCAGACGCCAAAACTATGTGTGGATTCACTCGCGAATATAGTCTCACACCTTAAACTACACCAATTGTTCATGTATACCAAATTCACAACCAAAAGCCCGTTATTTCGACCACAAAACAGGAAAACCGATCGCCCGAGCGGGTCCTGATCGAAATCCGAGTACGTAATGTCAGCGACATGACAGTCGGAGAAAAACGCGTTGCGTTTTCAGGTTATAATTATTTGACATTGACAAATGTCATGTTGTGGGCGCGTTCCGATATTGCATCGGGACGTAACAAACACCCGCCTCGGACAGGCCTCGAAGCCGGTCCGCTATACTAATGGAAGTCGCGACAAGGTTGCTACCGCTCGCTTGAGAACCGAGTCCCCCACCATGACCTCGGCAAACCGGGGCGTCTGGTCTTTACCAGGAAACAAGTTAACAATGCGCCCCCGGCGCCAACGCAGTGGCGGTAGGTTAGCCTCCTTAACTAGCACTAAGTCACCAACCTTGGGGGGACTGGTTTTGTCAGTCCAATTGATGCGCTGCTGCAGGACATGCAAATATTCCAATGACCATCTGGCCCAAAAGTTCTGAGACATTTGTTGCAGCATTTGGTAGCGCGACAAGCGAGAGCTCTTTACTTCCCTGAGGGGGTGCTCTGGCAACGCTGCAAGTGGCTGACCAATAAGGAAATGGCCTGGAGTCAACGCCTCCAAGTCATTTGGGTCGGAGCTGAGCGGACACAACGGACGGGAATTGAGCACCGCCTCAATTCTACAAAACAACGTCGCTAGCTCCTCAAAGGTCAGAATAGTTTGACCAACAACCTTGTACATATGTGCCTTGGCTTGTTTTACACAGGCCTCCCAGATTCCACCCCAGTGGGGGCAGCCTGGCGGATCAAACGTCCAGGTGATACCCCGACGGGAGAGGTCTGTTTCAATTTCAATCTTATTATCTAACAAAAATTTTACAACATCTTGTAAATATCGGTCGGCGCCCTTGTAGTTGGTGCCACAATCTGACCGGATCAGAGACGGAAGTCCCCTACGTGAGACAAACCTATCCAAAGCAGCAATAAAGGCCTCCGTCGAAAGATCACTAACAAGTTCAAGATGCGCGGCCTTGGTGGACAGACATACGAAAACGCACAGATACGCCTTTACCGTCTTCGCGTTGCGGAGTTGCGAAGTTTTCACCAAGAAGGGTCCGGCGAAGTCCGTTCCAACCCTGGAGTAGGGTCTAGCCTCAGTGACCCTATCCGGTGGTAGGTCACCCATCTGAGGCTGCATCGTGGCTGCCTTGAGTCTGAAACAAGGCAAGCACCGAAACACGATGCCCCGCACGAGTCTTCGGCTGTTCAAGATCCAAAACTCCCGCTGTAGAATGCCCAGAAGCGCATTGCAGCTGGCATGGGAGTTCTTAAGGTGGCGATCGGTCACCAACAAGTCCACCAAGTGCCCCTTCTTGGGCAACAATATGGTGTGGCGCGCCGAATACGACAAATTCGCATTACGAAGCCGTCCTCCAACCCGGAGTACTCCTGACTCGTCCACAAACGGGTTGAGGCGAGCTATCGCCTTCTGCAATTTGGGTCGCCCTTTCCGTAAGGTCTTCAACACATCCCCAAAGTGTTCTTCCTGTACAACCCGAATCCAATGAAGTAGGGCGGTACTCCGCTCTTCACTGGCGAGAACACTACCACGTGACCGGTTGTCAGGGTGGCGACAATTGTGTAAGAAGCGTTTGACCCAAGCGGTCACTCCAACAAGCTTGTCGAGGGAGCTATACCGTTCTAGCAACCAAGCGGTGTCTGGCGCTGGAGCTGTCTCGACAAGGTGGACCTTTAAACCAGAGGATGGGGTCCCAAGCACACAACTGGCAGGCCAGTGTGTCTCCCTTTCCAATAACCAATTTGGTTTCCACCACAGTGAGTGGGCAACAAGCTCAGGTGCTGAACAGCCCCTGGATGCCACGTCAGCTGGATTCAGTTCACCTGGCACGTGTCTCCAAACCAATGCAATCTCAGAGTTCTGGATCTGCGAGACACGGTTGGCCACGAAGACCTCCAAGCTATGGACTGACGACTTCAGCCAGCACAAAACAATCTGACTGTCCGTCCATGCGTAGGCACCCTCCGCAAGGTCCACAGTGTCCTTCAGGGTGGAGGCCACATGGTTCATCAGGCGCACAAGAAGAGCGGCACCCGCCAATTCCAACTTCGGAATTGTCCAACGCGTCCGAAGGGGGGCCACCTTGCTCTTCGCCATGACCAAGCGTACGTCGACCGCTCCGGCGGAGCTGACTGTTCTCAAGTAGACGGCAGCTGCAAATCCTCGCTCGGAGGCGTCGCAAAACCCGTGAAGGGTAGCCCTGCATTTGCCTGCAGGCAACAGCTTACGCGGCAGTTCGACCTGATTGATCTCCGTGAGCGTGGAGAAGTAGGTCTCCCAATCGCTCAGCAAGTCCCCGGAGAGCGGATCATCCCAGCCCAGTGGGACTATCCACAGGCGCTGCATAAACGCCTTGGCCGTGAAGATGACCGGTGCGATCCATCCGTTTGGATCGTACGTTCTGGCCACCGTAGACAGAACAAGCCGCTTTGTCCAGACCTTCGGGGAATCCAGTTCCACCCGATAGGTAAATACATCTTGGACCGGTCGATACTGCACGCCCAGGACCGATAACATGTGTGGGTTCTCGGCGTTTTCGAAGAGGTGCGGGTCTTGCTGGTGCTCCTCAGGGAGCCCGGCCAACAGTGCCGGTGAGTTGGACAACCATTTCCGCAACTCGTAGCCACCAGTCCGCAAGAGTTCAACCAACTCGTTCCGTAGAACCAAAGCTTCTTCGACGCTATTTGCCCCGGTGCACACGTCATCAACAAACAGGTCCCGTTCCAAAATGGCGGACGCTCGAGGGAACCTCAGTCGCTCTCGGGCCGCCAATTCAATCAAAGTACGAATTGAGATGTACGGGCTGCTCTTCAGGCCGTACGTGTTCGTATTCAGCTCGTACACCAACATCGGTTCATCAGGGCTCTCGCGCCACAATATCAGCTGATACCGACGGTCTTCAGGATGGATCACAGTCTGCCGGAACATCATCCGGATGTCAGCGACGAACACTACCTGATGCTTCCGAAAGTTCGTTAGGATGTCCGTTATGTCCTTGTGCAGCTTCGGACCTGCATGCAAACACTGGTTCAAGGACACGCCCGTCGAGGTGGCCGCGGAGCCATCGAAGACCACCCTAATCTTGGAATCCGGGGACTTCAAGACGGCGTGGTGAGGCAGGAAGTAGTGTTCAACCGTACGCCAGTCCAGGTTAGACACCGACATATGTCCTAACCCCTCGTACTCCCTCATGAAGTCCACATACTTCTGCCGGAAGAGCGGGTCTCTTCTCATGCGGCGCTCCATCGAGACCAGCCGCTTCTCAGCCAATGCGCGAGAAGCACCCAAGGGTGGCCGATGAGTAAGCAAGGGAAGTCGAGTTATGAACCGACCAGAGCGGAGGCGGCCAGTGTTATTCTGGTAAAACAACTCGCACTCCTGTTGCTCCGGACTAATCCGCGGCGCGGTCGGCGGTTCTTCAATCTCCCAGAATCGTTGCATGGCTTCTGAGAGTGCAGTTCCAACCAAGCAGCTCTCCTCAGCAGGAGGCGGAGGAACTGCCAACACCTGACCCATCACAGCATGTCCAAACTTGGTGTCCAAGGCCACTAGGCCACCAGGCTGTAAGGTCCGTTTGCTGGTGAGCAAGACCCTCCCTAGGACGTCCGCACCCAGCAGCACGTCGATCTGGCTAGGGGTGTCGAAGCCAGCATCAGCCAAATCCAAACCAGCTGTCAAGTCGCGCACCTCCGGCGGCAGCCGCACTTGGGGGAGTCGCCCGACCACTTCATCCAGCACCAATGCGGAAGCTGTAATCCTCGCATGGGAAGTGGGACTCTGCCCAAACGTGAAAGTAACCTGTCCGGCCAGGTTTGACACTTCTACATTACCTACACCACGCACAGTGTCCGGGTGGGGTGTCATATCCAAGCCCAACCGTTGCACCAACCGACTGGACACCAAGCAGCCTTGTGCGCCCGTGTCCAGGAGAGCACGTGCACAGACTGATCCTTCGCCAGGACCCCACACACAAATCAAGGCCGTGGGCAACAACACGGTCTTGTGGGTGTTGGCGGTGGTGGGTGCATGGGCGGCGTACCCCTATTCGGGGTGCCGGGTGTTCTCCGGATCCGACTGGTAGGGGCGCTCAAACTGAGCGAGTGGATCCCACGCCGCTTCATACGCCCGTCGCGTCGTGCGCGCTGTCTGCGGCACCTGGTACGCCCGGGGGCGGCCGTACACCGGCAGTCTCGCCTCTAGGCGGGGTCGTTCCGCAAGCGGTGGCGACATTCGCGGCGGCGCCATTCGCAGCGGCGACATTCGCGGCGGCGACAATCGCGGCGGCGACATTCGCGGCGGCGACATTCGCGGCGGCGACATTTGTCGCGGCGACAATCGCGGCGACATTCGCGGCGGCGACATTTGTCGCGGCGACAATCGCGGCGCCGACATTTGTCGCGGCGACAATCGCGGCGGCGACAATCGCGGCGCCTGCCGAGGAGGAGGCGGTCGCGGGCACCCGCCCGTAGGACCCCCCCGTGGGGGCGCGGGCGCGCGCGCAACCGCAGCGTAACTCTGGGGGAGGGGGGGGGGTACCACCCCGACGGCCCCTCGCCTCATTGGCCCTGTACCCCTGGTCAGCCCGATGCTGACTCCGAACAGGGGGGGAGCATGAACCCCGCGCAGGGGGTGGTTTTGAACCCCCACTACGGTTCATGCATAAAATTGGGTGGTGCTTCCCATCACACCAGCTGCATGCTTGGCGGTGGGCACAATCCCTAGCAAAATGATTGCCCAAACAAACAAAGCACCACTGTCTCTGCTTTGCGATACCGCGGCGGCCCTCTACCCGCTGGTCCAGGAACTGCTTGCACGCGGGCACCCTATGGCCCGGGTTCCGGCAATATGCACAGGGGTCTGGGTCCGCCGTCGCCACATTGTAATGTCGGGGCCCTGGTGGGCGCGGTCCCGACTTGCCCCCATATCCCCTCGGAGAAGCAATCCTCATCTGGGGCCGGGGTGCTCCAGATGGTCTCGGAGGGGAGGGCAAATCCGAAGTGTCTGCCCGTCGACACTCGGTTTCCAAAAATTCCACCAAGTCGTTGTAAGCCGGCAGATGCCGGGCACTATCCCCACCATACCGGTGCTCGAACCGGGCCCGAACATCATCCGGCAGTCGGTTCAACAAAAAACTCAATAACATATATGACCACTTGTCCACGGGCAATTCCAATTTTTCCAGGCCCTTTGTCGCACTCAGGACCGGATTCAACATTTTTATCCGGATGTCGGAGACCTGTCCGATCCGAGGAATTGACCAAATCTTCCCCATGAGCGCGTCCGCTAGCCGTCGCACGTTCTCGTATCTACTCCTCAGTAACGTGCGGGCGGTTTCATAGTTGTCGTCGGTTACCGACAAATGCGCGACCAGGTCGCGTGGCTCACCGACCAAAGCAGACAACAACTGCGCCAACTTCAAAGATGCAGGAAGATCCGTCCGTGCATGTACCAGACTGTCAAATAAATCAATAAAACTGGTCCACTGGTCTAAGTCACCCCGGAACACAGGAATCTGGATGGCAGGTAAGCGAGCTGCCAATGCCGGGTTCAAATTCCCCACCGGTTTACCCTCGATGGGTACTGAAGCTGTCCGAGCCCTTAGTAGCTCAGTAGCCCGCTGTGTGATCTGATCCGCTAAATCCAGGCATTGGTCAAAATCAGCCTCTACTTGCCCACAGTCCGAGGCTTCCTGGTCGGCTCCCGCTAAAAATTTTCCAAATCGTGACTCCAAATCTGTGAGACGCTGGGGTACCTGTTCGTATCGCGACAACAGTGCATCTTCCCGGTCTTGTCTGCCAACCAAAGCAGCCGCTGAGGCAAACCAACGCAACGCGGCCTGTATTACTGCTTTATCCGACATGTTTTAAACAATTTATTAAATAAACACAAACAAAACAAATTTATTTCCTGTGGAAATTCCTCAAATATAAACAAACCTGGTCACCCTACTTGTGGTACCAACTATAAGATTACCTACCAGACAAAACAATTTAATTATTCTTATTTTTATTTTGGGTGTCCACTATTGGATGTAATTTTAAATTCAAATTTACCACTCAATCAGTAAGCTATCAAAACTCAATTACAAGTTAGCTGATAAATAATTATGCTATTAAATTTACAATGAATTCCAATTAGTTTCAATTTTTACCCGAGAGATATATTTCCAATTCTCCAATACTTGTACAATACACACAACTAGACAATATGATTAGCCTGTAGGCAACAAATAATCATTCCAATATAGTCTGTTTGCTAGAATGCACTTAATTTAAACTAACACAAGTATTGGGTTTATTTTAAATTTTAAACTTATTAGAAAAAATCACTTAACTAACAGGGATTTCGGTACAATTTCTAGCCGAATTACTTGTATATGCTAGGGAACCACTTTCAGACAATCAATAATCAATACAAGTGATCGAAATTGTAACTTTTGTTCCGTAATTCTAACCTCAAAGTGTACACGTGTTTCAACCAATGTACCAAAAAATTACCAAAAAAATGCGATTTCTTTGCCGTGAATCGCAAAATCAACCATATGCTTCTGCTACCAAATTTGTTTCGTACGGAACCCGGATGTCCCGGACGAGATTTGACCCCGATACGGAGTGCAAACGAAACCCTAAAAATACAAAGGACAACCTGGACTTACCTAGTCGCTCGTTGACGTGGGCCCATTTCCGTCAAGTAAATCACAGTCAGGTCAGTCACAGTCAGAGTCTCGTCAATTTCAGCTATGCGCTGATGATGCGCTGGGCCAGGTCGCCACGCGGCAAATCACAGCACCGGTCCAGACGCCAAAACTATGTGTGGATTCACTCGCGAATATAGTCTCACACCTTAAACTACACCAATTGTTCATGTATACCAAATTCACAACCAAAAGCCCGTTATTTCGACCACAAAACAGGAAAACCGATCGCCCGAGCGCGTCCTGATCGAAATCCGAGTACGTAATGTCAGCGACATGACAGTCGGAGAAAAACGCGTTGCGTTTTCAGGTTATAATTATTTGACATTGACAAATGTCATGTTGTGGGCGCGTTCCGATATTGCATCGGGACGTAACAGTTAGTGTGCTGGTCTGTGTGCCCTGAGTACACGAAAGAACCGAATGACGCTGTTTATTGGGAAGAAAGGGCTGAATAAATGAGCTGAAGTGATAAAGACTTATTTATAACCCAGTAACATGCACGATAAGTGAGTAAGGCGTGTTTGCCAATCTGGTGAAACCGCTCCTAATACCGAATCTCATTGTATTGGAACAAAGTTAGTTTATTGTCAATAAACTAAAATACAATCGCGCTTCAGTCCTCTACAGAGGGCTTCCAATCCCGGTATTCCGAGATCTCGGTGTTCCGGGATCCCGCGCCTTTTTTCAATCCCGCTCATAGCGGGATTACGAGCGCGGTATCCCGCGGGATTTGCGGGCCTGCGGGACGAACATTTTCAACAAAATATTGATACAAGCAAATAATAAATACTAATAAATAATAGTAAAACTTGGCCTTTTCTTTGTGTAAGTAAGTTAGCATAATAATTTGTCTATCTTCTTTAATGTTAGTTATTCTTTCTCGTTTGCTCAACTCAAAGGTTAACTGGAAGAGATCCCTTATAGGGATAAGTTCGCCTATGTACAGACCCATATTTTTTTTGTATTGTATCTATTTGATTTTATGTGCAATAAAGTGTTTACTACTGTAATGTTAATTTAAACACATTTTCTATGAAAATATAAAGCAGAGTTTTATTCAGCACAAGCCATGACACAAGAGTACAATCTGTAAAAACTACAATGTCAATCACAGTGACGATTAGGCAGTTGGCCAGGATTATATATATAGGGGGATTTTATTCTAGTAATGGGAAACCTCCAACACGCCCTCTTAATCTTGGACAACTTCCAGCAAATCGTGAACAAATGACCTGTGCTTACAATTGGGCAGCGCCTTCGTGAGGACGTCAGCAGTCATCTGTTCAGTAGGCATATATGACAACTCAATCACCTTATTATCAACAGCCTCCCGAATATAGTGATACCTAATATCGACATGCTTCGACCGTTTATGAAACACCGGATTAGTGGCAAGCTTCGCAGCAGACTGGTTTGACCTGTCAGCTCAGCAAGAACCGCACGGACGTATACCGCCTCTTTAGCAGCTTCAGATAAAGCTATGTACGCCAATTGTTGAGCCAATGACATTACTTGATTGACGTAAGCCTCCATGCTAGAGAAGTTCTCCAGTTTGACAGCGCATAAGTTCTGGAGTGTTCGCACTCTCGAACCGCATCCTTTGTTATAATACGCACGTTCCAGTGCATTCCAGGCGTCTTTCGCAGTTTCCGCCGACATCAAATGTGAAAAGCACGACTTATCGACGCTCAAACAAATCTTAGATTTCGCTATTTCGTCACGTCGATTTTTTACCTCGGGCGTAGTTTGATCATCCTTGCCGTAACCATTCACACAGACCCATAAATTGTCGTGAATCAACGCATTTTTCATGACAAATCTCCACTCAACGTAATTTTCACGTCCGCGTAACTTTTCATGCGAAAAATGTTGATTCATGCTATCCGACATATTTACAACAACGTTACACTATTTCTGCTGAACCATAACCTACTGTAATGTTAATTTAAACACATTTTCTATGAAAATATAAAGCAGAGTTTTATTCAGCACAAGCCATGACACAAGAGTACAATCTGTAAAAACTACAATGTCAATCACAGTGACGATTAGGCAGTTGGCCAGGATTATATATATAGGTTTTATTCTAGTAATGTGAAACCTCCAACATTTACATACATACATAATAGTACATTACACAACTAGGGTGGTAATACAAAGAAAGGCCGAGATCGCAGATGTTTCTGGCCCGAGCTGCAAGCGAGGGACGTAAATATGCGAGCGAGGGCTTTCTTTATTACCTCCCGTGTTGTGTACATCATTTTATGTCTACACTTGGCCACAAAGCGGCTTTTTCTGTACGCGCAGCGTGCGGAAAAAGTCACTTTATGGCCAGGTGTGGCAAAAATTTAATATTTTAATAATTTGTCTTAAATTATAATTGAGTTCCTTTAAATTTGTTTAACGTAGGTTGATTTTAATTTTGGTCTCAATAGAACTAATAGAACTGCAATGTTATTTTTTTATGTGTGATATTTAGTTAATGTTTAAAAGGTAGACTCTAATAAAAGTTTAAATACGTTGATCATTTCGTTGTTCCATTTACCTTATAATTGAAATCCTTAATTTCTATGCGGGATCCGCCAATACCGGGATCCCGCGGGATCGAAAATGTGCAATCCCGCAGGTACCGAGATTAAAGATAGGCTGCGGGATTGGAAGCCCTAAGCAGAGGGCCGACGCGCAAGAGGACGAAAATCGAGAAGGTGGTCTGACACCATGAAGAATCCTTGTGGTATTATGCAGAGGGCAACATATGGCATATGGTTTTATGCAGAGGGATATTACGGTTGATAAACATCCTCAGTAATGAGGGAACGACGGAGGAGAAACGATTATTATACTTAGTTACTGTTACCTGCATTTCAGAAGTCCTTAGACGTTTCATACGCTCATCGATTTAATTGTCTAAATTGTATTTGTTCTCTGTGGTGTAAGTGATGATGTTCTTTCACCGTTAAGTTCAATACTGTTGTGGTTCGATTTCATTGCCGTTCAGACGTTTTTCATTTATTTTTGGCCAAGAAATTTTTTGTCTAACGTCACTTTTAATTGCCAAGATTCAAGCTGAAATCACGTTTTTTGCTCTTGTATCCCACTACACACAACACAATACAACAAAATATTAGCCTTCCATGGTTTTTAACTCATACAACTCTATCATTTATACTTTAATGCGGAGCCGGAGAGCAAACTATCCAGCACATCATCCACGACTGCCCCATAACGGGCTATGCCGGCGGCTCTCCTGATATCTCTCAGTGAAGAAGGCATTAAGCGGCTAAGATACCTTAATTTGTATTTATAATATTAATGACAATCGATCTGTTTTAATTACTGTATATTTATGCCAACGATTAAATAATAGTATATTACACAACTAGGGTGGTAATACAAAGAAAGGCCAAGACCATAGATGTTTGCGGCCCGAGCTGCAAGCGAGGGACGTAAATATGCGATCGAGGGCTTTCATTATTACCTCCCGTGTTGTGTGCATCATTTTATGTCTACACTTGGCCAGAAAGCGGATTTTTCCGTACGCGTAGCGTGCGGAAAAAGTCACTTTATGGCCAGGTGTGGCATAAATATACTTTAATCAGTTGGTTGATATCATCAATATTTTTGTCATTATCTGGATTGAAAACATTTGAAATTTTGTAACTACTCTTAACAGCAGTGGACAAATCGGACGTAGAAACACCAGCCGTCTTTGTTCTCCCGACAGTCGCGCGAGGCCTGATAAACCGCCTACTGTACGTTATCACTACCGTAATTTTCTCGAGAGCTATTATACTAATTTTGATAACGACACTTGAGGTGATTCGAGCCGGTCGGTTATCCATACAAAGAAAAGAGGGTCATGTTTGATTTCAACCATGATTGATATTGACATTTCATGATGACACATTTGTGTTTAATTTTTAATAGTAAGATAAATTTTGTCTGCGCGAAACGACATGAAAAATGTCAAAAAACCAGAATTCCTACGCAAACGGCCATTTAAGGTCAGCATCCTCTATTAGCATCATGAGAATCAAAACGGTTTTTGCTTTTGTTTTTTAGGTTTTTGAGGGTTAAAAACATAACAAATGACAAGAAACAATGAACAGAAAAACTGAAAAAATGGATGAAGCTATAAAATTAAACACATTTTAAACATAATTGATGCCGTGGAAGCGAATAAAAGCGTTTAAGACACCTTTTAGGCGTTTTGAACTGCCAGCCATTTATGTATGTGCAAAATGGAAGTCTGCATGCTGTTTTCGTTCGGTTGCACAACTGCAGTCCGCACTCTAAGATATAGTGTCCAACCGATCTCTCGGTTTCAGTTTCGGCCTAGTTTAGCAAAAAAAAAATGGGTTCCGGTTTAGTTTCTGTTTCGACTGCCATCCAGCTTGAATTTCAAAGGTTTCGCGCTGCGATCGAACACTCCTTATTTCAAAAAGCACATACAATGTGGAGTGATAATATATTACATGAATGATCACTTCAAATATTATGATTGACAATTTTCTTTATTGCCTTAAACTGGCAAACAGGCAGACGGCCCTCCTAATGGAAAGTGGTCACCGCCGCCTATGGACATTTGCAACACTAGATGCGTTGCCGGTCTCGAAGAAATTTGATGACAACCTTTAATTTGCCACGAACCACCATGCTGGTTTTATATGGAATGGTTTCGGCCGAAACTGAGAACGAAGCCGAAATTTGGTTTCGGCCGTAATAACTAATTTCAGTCGGACATTCGATACTCTAATATAAACTGAACTGACGGCACAGTCGGTGTGCAGTGCTCACGTCAGGGCTGCACAGTTGAAGTCCAGTTATCAATGTGCTATAGCTGCAACAAAAGTGCCCCGCTTCTTCCGCTGCGCCCGCATATCTTACTTTATGTGCGGGAATAATATGATTGCATAAAGTATTTGGCGTCGGATTTCCGCCGGGTTTCAAGCCCCCGGACCAAGGGCCCGGCCAGCCTAGATAGGCCCCAGCGGTAGACCTCAAGACCAAGTGCCTAGATGCCCTGGATCTCTAAATACGGCCCCTGGATCTCTAAGTATTCTGCCGTGTAACTTTATTAACCTTTAGTAACGTGTCGCGTGTATTTATTTCTGACGATGTATGAATATTACTAAGTAAATGAATATATTAAAACAACAATTTATTCTTAAACGGCTTGACATACGTAGTGGCACCGACTTTAGCCAACCGGGTTAAGATTAAATTGAAAGCGAAATATGGAAAAGTCGATTGATCGCTTTTACACTCGTACGCTTTCAGAAAACATGAAGTGACTGGTTGAAAAATTTGATGGCTTGAGTAGATAAGCGCTTTGGCGGCACAATTATTAAATTCTGAGACGCAGGTTCGAATCCTGGGCGCGCTATGTAATGTAAGAATTTGTTAGCAGACGTTAATCATATAATAATTCATTCGGCTAAAATTATGCAGACACACACACGTTACAAGCAATTATCACATGATAATCGCATATAACACTCAACATCGGTATACACTTATGCATACAGAGTCATAAGCGCTTGTCAATACTCGTACTAACTATGCAATAAGATAAAGATAACGCACGACTTCATCTTTACACAAGTGTTAAATGCTTAATTTTAAATTGTACCTACAAACTTTAGTTTGCGCCCAACTCCACGCAAGGGACAAGATAATGGGAATTCCTTCAGCAGCTCGCCCTGACACACTTCCCGTGACGGATCGCTCCAGTGTTTCTTTAATTAAACCTACCTTTGCGCCTCAGCTCACAGCACCTATAGGTAACTACCGAGCTTCCATGCCAGAATAAGCGTCTACGAACATCGTAGAACAATTTTAAGCCGCCTCTACGGGGCTTAAACTTAGTCGTCGCTTCCAAATGTTTATTTTTTGTCATTTACTTCGAATACATAAATATGTTTTGACATATGTTACGGTATATAAAGCTCACGCTTTACAAATTCAACATAACATTAAAATAGGTACTCACCTTTATCAAAATCACAAAAACTTAAAAAACTAAACCAAAACACTAGGAACAAAACTTTAAAAATCGGATAGACACTGGAAAAAGCAATCCGGCTCCTCGAACACGACACTTTTCACTTAAAAAGTTACGGTCGGCAACTCGGCTGACGGCGATTAATTTAAATTAGTTCGTGGAAGGTCCGCGTGGTGGCGTGCACTCTAACGGGTTGCGCGGGACTGACTGAGGGCGGACCAGACTGACTGAATGGAGAGCGGGCATGCGCGCGAGCGCCCTCAATGAACCTCCGTCGACGGACTTTTCACACTTTCGCCGAATATATTTTCGCTGAGTTGCCGCAGGGCTTTGGCAGGCTGCGACCTACGATATAGCACTATGCAGCGCGGAGGTAGCTACAATCTAATTTAATGACCGCCTTCCCTTTCCTGATGTTTCGCTCGTCTACGATGAATAATATTGCGCAATCTGTTGAGCGCCGTTCTTGGGAGTGAGATTTCTGTCCAAGCATGTTTTTGTCATTCATTTAAGATAGTTTAGTTAGTTTTACTATCATGAAGGATTACCTGACGCCAGGAATTTACCTAACATGTCACCGACCGAAATACGGAAATGTCAGGAAGTTGTAATATATTTTTATTATTTACATTACAATACACAATAAATAAATCCCTGTTCCGTACTTTTTTTATCTTGGATCTCCGCGCCAACACCGGACCGGATCCGAGCGTCAGAAATTTTATTTGCATATCGGGAATTATGTCCGGTATTTTAAAATCTGTATCTATTAACCCTACGACAGACAGGCTCCGTTCCTTTCCCGCCTGGCCACACCATGCACATCAGCATCGGCGTCTCTCTAAAAAACCAGCCAAGTGCGAGTAGGATTCGCAAACGAAGGGTTCCGTACCACCAATGAGCAAAAAGGCGCCAAAAAATACGTATCTTGAAACCTACAATTTTGACCTCGTCTGGCGGCATGAACGGAACGTCCAAATGATCTGTCATTTTGTATAGGGTATATTTAGAGACTGTATAACAACATTTGTAAGAATCAGCCTTGTGCTTACCTGTTATGTAAATTTGGGCCCAATTTAGCACCTTCATGTCCGTCTGGCAGGTACTTAACGACGCCCTACTGTTCTGGCAATGTTACATCGAGATTACCAACATAAAAAACTATAGATTAAACCAAAAACTACCCCTGTGGCGATCAGATAATTTTCCGTGCATCTTTGCAAGCTTATAATACGGGAGGCACGGGCGAAATGTTCATCTTATTTCCTCATGAAAATGCTCTGTTTCTCCCTTATTTCGGCGCAATTTTTAAATAATATTCCTTTGGACGGGCTTTCAAATACATGAGTTTTCCTACTTACATAATTAATAACACCCGCATCATGCCTTGCCTGGATTATAACACACAGGTAATAGACACATTAAGTAAAGTACCTATGTTCTAAAACCACCTCAAAGTATGAAGCAGTTAGTGCAAACCGCATCAACGTAGTCCAGCAGTTTTCATGTTTATATACGGGCAGACAAACAGATGCGGCCGGATGTATTGTTACATAATATTATAGAGATATAGATAGATGCAAATACAATGCGCCCCACGTTTTTATTTAGTATGTTAAGTCCCAGATTATTAGTTATTCCACTTGTTGGACGATTTTCCACCTAACAGATCGAAGACTCGAAAAGATCCAGTTTTGTGTCTTTTCTACTTTTTGGTAGGGGAGACCGAGGGGTTTTGAAACAGAGGTGAGTTGAAACAAGGTCAATTTTCTCGGCGGAATCTGTAACCGTTATCGAGCTGGAAATAACTCTGTTTAGCCGTGCCCTAGCACCTACGGGCCCTCCAGCATGCGTCCTTGCCACAAGGCGCGTGGTTGTGGAGTTCTAGCACCCATGTCGAAAAAAACACCAAAAGTAAGTTTTAATCGTTTTTAGGGTTCCGTAGCCAACATGGCAAAAACGGAACCCTTATAGTTTCGTCATGTCCGTCCGTCTGTCTGTCCGTATGTCACAGGCATTTTACTCAAAAACTACACGATGGATATTGATGAAATTTGGAATATAGGTGTCTTTTATGAGCCGCTACTTAGTTTGGTATATAAATAATTAAAATAAATATTTTTAGTGGGGGCACTCCATACATGTTAAAGACAGTAAAAAAAAATTTTTTCAGCAAATATCAACGTGTGGTACATAGTTCGACAGCTCTTTAAAAAACACTATAAGGTTCCAAAGTAATGTTTTTGATTAAGTGAATGTATTTGGAAATAATCGCTCCGAAAGTTGTGTAAATTGTGTCCCCCCCCCTCTATTTTCTAAACCGTGCGTCCGAAAAATATGAAAAAAATCACGAAGGTAACGCTTAATTAATACTTTCAACGAAAATTATTTTCAACAAGATCGAATGTACCGTCTTTGAGTTATTGCCGATAAACTGCACTTCTCAACAAAAGGACGTAATTGCTATGAAGATACGCTCTTTTGTTGTTGTACTTTTTTTACATCGTTTTTTTTACCTTATAGTTACGGCTATGGAACCCTACACTGAGCATGGTCCGACATGCTCTTGGCCAGTTATTTTTAGGTACCTATATTTTGGTAATGTTTTAGAATTTTGGCTTGTGTTATGTATGTTTCGAAAGCTCATTAACTAAGAGGAAACAGGAGGGCAGTTTTTCCATACAAACGTAGTCCCCTGTTTCCTCCCTGGATAATGCCAGTAGAGCAATCATTTTTTGTCCAAAAATCTATGGCTACTATTGATATGTTCCTATGTTTTCCTTTTTACGATAAATTGATTCTCAAAAGAGATATTAACCTTTGAATTGTAATGCTGTTGATGTCCCAAATAAATAAAATAAAATAAAATAAATAAATAAATAAATAAAAACCTAAAAAAATGCCAGATTTTCCGCTGTGTTCACACATCCAGTAAACAAATTTGACTAGATTATTAAAAAAAAGGAAAACATAGGAACACGGCCAAAGCCTTTCTTTAATGTTTAATGAAAAAATTAGTTAAATAGGTTAAGTTTTGGGGAAGAAATCAGGGGACTACGAAACGTTCTTTTCATGAAATTTTAAAAGGTATCTTCGGTCCAAGCTGCAGTTGTCTCTATCGCGCTCTGCGCGGGATAGCGACACATTTTACTAATACCTAATTTTCAATTCTCTCGACCTTACTGTTTCCTCCTAAGGATTGAATTAATAATGATGTTGCAAGCCATTGCTCGTTGATTTACTTTTCGGTTGTAATTTTATAACAGACGGGAGGATTTTTGCTACTGACGGGATTTGAAACAGACTGTTTCAACTCTCCTCGGTTCAAATTTGTATGGCTGATTTGCTAATACGGTAATTTTTTTGAAAATTTTTTAGGTTTTTTTTAATTTTAGCATACCTACTGAGTACCACGGAAAAGGTACAGATGCATGGCAAGCCAGGAAATATATAATCTCACGGTAAAAGAGGTCATATTACGTCAAAAATGGTTTCGGGATGCTGCATTTAGTTTTCCTCAACCTGAATAGAAAATACTTAAAAACGATGAATGTTTATTTTTGGATTTTTAATAAAACCCTTTAAATGACGTCATTTTTTTCTAGTACACAACCCTAGTTCTTCAAAATCAAGAACTGTTTCAACTCCCCTCACCCCCTTGTTTCAACTTACCTCGGTATTAGGG
The DNA here is from genome assembly GCA_947034925.1 of Eudemis profundana. NCBI lineage: Eukaryota > Metazoa > Arthropoda > Insecta > Lepidoptera > Tortricidae > Eudemis > Eudemis profundana. The sequence goes on along the minus strand of OX344805.1, from coordinate 16,291,815 downwards.
GAGTTGAAACAGAATGACTTGTCACGCTTAAATTAATTTTTCGCGCAAATAGCCATACTTAGGCGTTTTTTGTTGATGTGATATAAAAGCCGAAGAAATGAGCTATCGATTAGTCTTAATCTCGTACGATTCTAGCCAATAGATTTTTGTGTACGACCTAAAATGTCAAAATTGTTTCAACACCCCTCGGTCTCCCCTACATTTTTTAACAAAACTTAAAAAAAAATTACCTATTTTTATTTTCTAGTTTTTAGTTTAATATTCAACTTTTGACTAAAAACCATTGCTTACTATTCCTTATTTTGAACTATCCTCATTTAATTTTTGTGAGCCCGAAGAAAGTCAGGAGCTGAACAGTAGAATTTTTCAACATTAGGTACTAGTAACCCTCTCTAGTTTGGTTGGACTCATTTGGTTGGCATTGATGAGTCCAGTACTTTATACTTGGGATCGAGGAACTGATGATTGAATTAGAAAGCGAAAGCTACTAATCAATTTTAAAGGTAAAGTCTCATCTCATTTTTGTGAGTACCAATGACGAGTTTCAGGGTACAAAACCGATGATTGCACGTTAAATAGTGCGGAGCTGAAGTGTAACTTTCTGCCAACCACCAACTACGCATATTATCCCAATGTAGCTTGCACCTACGCAAGCATAAGGACCGAGTTAAAGGCATTTGGGTGTTTGTAAATACCTGAATGGGCTCGCCTTGCCACACTGTGACGATATACGCCTAGGGTTTGGGTTACTAGTAACAGTTCAATATTTTTACTTTCCGTTTTCTCACGCCGTAATCAGGCCCTTGGCACTAAGTATAACGTACCAGACTTGTCAATACAAACCGAATTACACAAAACTCGTTGGGATTAAGTAACGTCAAAACACTTCCATTTTCTACCTCTAAACTCCGTCATCAAACTTTCATCGCCAAACCGCCGCCTCGCCATTCAACGTAAAGGAATCATAACTAAATACCAACCAAATGAGCCCAAACACGAGGGAGGAGGTAACGATTGCAAATAAGTACATGAATATTGCTACACCCTATCTGGCTACCTATATCTAGGAAAGAGCCACAATCATCGAGTCCTTGTTAGCAAGCATAACGTGTTGGGCTCGTCAGTACCAAATAAAGAGCTCAAACTCGAATGCGTTGTTAGTAACAGTTGAAGATTTCCACATTTTACCTCCTGATTCCATCAGCCGACCGTCAATATCAACCAAAAAACCTAAACTCGAAAGGGTTGAGGTTTCGACTGTCCACCTCGTGACTCATCATCATTGTCTTCGTTAGCAAGCGTAATTTGGACTCATCAATACCAGCCAAATGAGCCTGAATTCGAGGGGGTTACTAAAAACGATTGACGAGTTACGACTAAAGCTCCTCACTCTATCATCAGACCCTCGTCACCATGTAAAACGTATTGGGCCCGTCAATACCAAACGACCAACCGTTTGGTTGAAGAGGTTAGGTACTATAAATGGTTGAAGATTATCTGCTCTTCATATCCTGACTCCATCTTCAGACCCTTGGCACCAACTTTAACGTATAGGGCTCGTGAATACTAATTAAATGAGAGCAAGCTTTAAGGGCTTGTTAGCAACGGTTGAAGAGTTCCACTCTCTACCTCCTGACTCCAGCATCAGGCCGTCGCCATCAATTATAACGCATTGAGCTCAACAGTACCAAGCGAATGAGCCCGCACTTGGAGGAGTAACTAGTAACGGTTGAAGGGTTCCACTCTCTACCTCCTGACTCCATCATCAGAACCTCGTCATCAAGTTTAACGTAACGGCCTTGTCAATACGAAAAAAATGAGTCCACGCTCGAAGGAGTTACTAATAACGGTGGAAGAGTTGCATTCTCCAGCTCCTGACTCCCTCATCAGACCGTCGCCATCAAGTAGAACGTATTGAGCTCAACAGTACCAAGCGAATGAGCCCACACTCAAAGGAATTACCAGTAAAGGTTGAAGAGTTCCACTCTCTACCTCCTGACTCCATTATGAGATCCTCGCCATCAAGTTGAACGTAACGCGCTCGTCAATACCAACCAAATGAGACCAAAGTCGAAGGGGTTACTGGTAACGGTTAAAGAGTTCCACTCTGTACATCCTGACTCCATCATCAGACCCTCGTCACCAGGTTTAACGAATCGGGCTCGTCAATACCAAGCGAATGAGCCCACGCTCGATGGAGTTGGTAGTAACGGTTGAAGAGTTCCACTCTCTACCTCCTTCCTGACTCCATCATCAGACCCTCACGATCAAGTTTAACGTAACGGACTCGTCAATATAATCCAAATGACACTAAACTCCAAGGGGTTACTAGCAGCGGTTGGAGAGTTCCACTCTCCAGCGCCTGACTCCATCATCAGACCACCTTGAATTTATCATAATGTTGTATTGTCACGGAAACAGAATCTGTGTGCAAAGTTCATAAAAATCGCTTTAGTAGAAGTAGTTGAAAAAGCTGCCGCAAGATTTGACCCAAACAAACAAACTTGTAACAAACAAACGGTAAGCTAAATAAAACCGTTTAGTAATAATTGAGTTTACCTAGCTGAAATATTACTATATACTTTTTTTAGTTTCTATCTTTTTGTACAAAATACTCTAATTGTTTTAATAATAATCATTTAAAAATAAATGGTGTTTGTACCACGACCTGAACTTGTTATACAGAATGTTTCAAATATATTTTTTTATTTTTTACAAGTATTTAAATGGTTAGGAAGATCATATTTTTTAACATATAGTTTTTAGTCACAATAATATTTTTACAAAATTTCATATTCGTCACTTTCATAGTTTAGGAGAGAAAAAATAAAACAGTTTTGGAGTTTATCGGATATTTTGAACCCCCAGGGGGTAACAGAGGGATGAAACTTTGTGCAGGGTATTACCCCTTTAAAAGGCATCGTTTGGTTATAGTTTCAAACCAAAAATGCTGGGGGCAATTATTCAAAGGCTGTCCTGCTATACCCTTTCTCGTACATTTTTACTGATTTATAAGAAACTCACAAACTCGGCGGCAACATAGTTAAATAGATAGCGCTCGCCAGAAAGTATCCTTCCTAGCGGTGACAGATTAGGTAATCGTTGTTTTCTCGTAAGTATGTGTAGTAAATTTTTTTTTAATTAACGTACAATTTAATATATTTTTCGTACATTTTTTATGCTATTTTAAATTCGGTACGATACCATGTCTCCGCCAGAAAGTATGACACAGTCTGACAGTAGATTTTTTTTAAATCTATGTGCCTCCCTTTTGAATAGAAAAATAATTTTGAAAACCGGTGTAAAGTATGCCAGGTTAGATGTATGTAAATATTCCAGCTAGGTAAACTCAATTTTAACTTTCTTTTATATCCCTCCGACCTACCTACTTAGAAAAAAAGGAGATTGTAATAATTAATCCAACCTAGGAACATAATCTTCCAAATATGAGAACGGTGGTGGACACTGACTAACTCGCAACCCCTCCTGGGCGTAGCGATAGTCGGACCGGGTGGTTGGCCGTGGCGTTCCCTGGGGTCGAACCAGGTCGCTAGCCAGACCACCCTTGGGTAACGGGTAAAAGGCAGTTTTGTTGCGATTACCCGTACCGTAGCCCCATTCTGGAGTAGTGGGTCTAGGGGGAAAAAAATACCCGTGGACCCACTGTGGGACAAAACAGTTGGACCACGGTTAATAGGCGGAATGAATCTGCCAAGTTCTACAAAGTGACCAGAAATGCCATTCTAATGATGAGGAATTTTTAGTGTAGGTATGAGCCCAGGGGCCCATCGAAACTGGCGAATTCAAAAGGATACCTAAGTTAAAACTAGATTAGTGGGTCTACGGGGAAAAAATACCCATGGACCCAACTGTGGGACAAAAAAGTGGGGCCATGGTTAAAAGGCAATTCATTCAACACAATAAAAACCGACTTCCAAAAACTTAAACTAAAAACCAGTAAATAATAGGTATCTTAATTACCTCAAAAAGTGGATAATCAAGGATTCATACATACATATACAGATATTTATAGTTTTTAACCTGTTATTTTTGAAGTTGGTGCCTGCCACGCAAAGCTATAGCTATGTTGAGCTCCTTAGCTGGCACCGACTTCAAAAATAACAGGTTAAAAACTATAAATCTGTATATGTATGTATGAATCCTTGATTATCCACTTCTTTGAGGTAATTAACATATTATTTACTGGTTTTTTGTTTAAGTTTTGGAAGTCGGTTTTTATTTTTGTTTTAAAAATTTACTTTATTTTTAAATTTTTAGTGGCGCTGGAAAAATATTGTTTTAACCAAATAGACTTAAGTCTATTTAGTTAAAAGATTTTTTTTCCAAATTAGTCTAGCCGTTTTCAATCAAATAGCCGTAATCGGGGAACAAACCTACCTACATAAAAATTGCTCCTTATTTGGAAGTTGGTTAAGACTGGAAACTTATTTCTAATAAAAAATGCACGAGAAACTAAGACAAATACCAAAATCGCTATATGTGTGCCTATGATATTTGAAGAGTTCCCTCGATTTCTCCAAGATCCCATCATCAGATCCTGATTTGGTTGCAATGGGACCACCTCGGAGGTATACCCTTTAAAACAAAAAAAGAATTTTCCAAATAAGTTCAGCCGTCTTCAAGTAATCGGGGAAGAAACCTAGATACTCTTTGTTTTGAAGTCGGTTAAAACTAGAAACTTGTTGCTAATAAGAGATGGACGAGAATTTACGAAAAATATCGAAATAGCTATATGTTTGCCTATAATATTTGAAGAGTTCCCTCGATTTCTTCTAGATTCCATCATCAGATCCTGATTTGGTTGCAATGGGACCACCTCGGAAGTCTACCCTTTCAAACAAAAAAAGAATTTTCCAAATCGGTTCAGCCGTCTTTAAGTAATCGGGTAACAAACACACAAAAAAAAACATACAGACGAATTGAGAACCGTCCTTCTTTTGGAAGTCGGTTAAAAATACCATTCTGATGAGACAGGGTATTCGCCAATATACAACCTGTAAATCTAATACGGGCGAATATTGAAACGGTGGTCAGCATAGGACCTAAGAAGCATATTTAGATAACTATTGCTTAAAACCACAATGAAAATATTTACCATACAAAATAATTCGGACCGCAATGTAACGCAACACATTCAAGTTGACAAACACGCTAGTTGACAGTTACTTTAAAAAAGCTCGTATCTCGCAATGTCATAACAGGCATGTATGCGGTACATTGCTGCTCGGTAAATTTTCAAAAATTAATTACGAGGTCACTATTAAGTGTAATTTAAAAAATCATATTAATTAATGATAACGCTATATCTGGTTTAATTGTTCGCCCGTATTAGACTTACACGCTGTATTGTGTGGGCAAGGGAAATTATATTTTTTAAAATAACCTGACACCTGGGCCGATATCCGTTTTTACGGCGTTTTATTTCCGTCATTGTCATCTCAGTGAATAATTTTCAAAAAGATGCCCAGAGTTTAACTTTTTATGACACCGTAAGACAGAACCGAGGCTAAGTCTAATTTTATCAAAATTGTCACAATTTGTCCTTCCGTTGTAGTAAATAATCGTCGAACCGCGCGGTCAGAACGCTCGGGGAATCGCCTACTACCATTAAGTGCCGGCCGATGATAGCATATGGTTTACAACTAGGTCCAATTTTGTATAGCACGAGTGTCCCAAGGGTTCAATTCCCCTTTTACCCGTGTGCCCCCCACCCATCAACATGTGCGCTGGTGGGTCCACGGGTATTTCTTCCCTCGTAGACCCCCTCTTAACTGTGGTCCCACTGCTATGACCCACAGTGGGCCCACGGGTCATTCCTCAAGATATTTCTTACCTCGTAGACCCACTGCACTAAATATGACAAATGCATCTTTACCTGGGTTCTACCCAAAGAGTCCTACTGCCCCTACCGGTGACCGTCAAGATGGCATACACCGTAAAGATATCCAGAATCTGATGCTGCCAATAAATAGTACCGACGAAATACCTAGGTGAAAAAAAATAGTACCCTTAAACTTTTCGAAATATAAGGCCTGTTCACGATGTACGCTACCGGGCCGTCAAGCTGGCGTACACCGCTTGTATTGTATCTCTGGAACGGCTTTGTTTTCGGAAACGATTTTTTTTTATATCTCAAAAAATAGTACCCAAAGGCCCTAAAATTCATTTTTCTAGCTATCAAAGAAGCAGGGATACTCCAATCATACCTGATTTCGACATTCTAAGTATTTTTATGTGAATTACCCGGGTGGGTCGATTTCAGGCGATTTTTTTTATTTCATTAGTGTAGTGTCACTCGATTTTTCCCGCAAAGGACTACCGAGTGACGACAACTTTTTGGGTACTATTTATTGGCAGCATCAGATTCTGGATATCTTTACGGTGTACGCCATCTTGACGGTCACTCCTACCGCTATTTTGATTTCCTCGGTCATATAATGACATGAATAAGACGTGAAGTGCAAAGAGATTGAAATAATCCAACATATTATAATCTTCCAAACATGACAGCGGTGGACCACGGGTAAAAGGCAGTTTTATTGTAATTACGCGTAGTCCCATTCTGGAGCAGTGGGTCTACCGGGAAAAAAAATACCCGTGGACCCACTGCACTGTGGGTGGGACCCATAGCGGTGGGACCACGGTTAAAAGGGGGTTCAGTTCTGTAATTATAAAGAAAAGAATTACATTTGTTTCATTTTTTAATCTCATTCATATCAAATTACTGAACATAATTTAGTACTTACTATTGTGTCTAAGGATTTAGTTTTCCTATAAATATAAATAGCGTGGCACCATTGAAGATAAGTTACCATTTTGTTTGGCTCTGATATAATTTATCCCAATGATTCTTCGCGTCTTAAAACGAGATTTCATTAACTAAAACACGATTTTAAATCGTTTCATTTCAATCTGTTTAATTTTTTTTTTGTCAGCCAGTATTAACATAATTAAAATAAGACTTAATATAGCTACAGGGTACGCCTATTAATTTACAACTAGACTATGTACATTTAAATATAAGCTGTATATGTTTACAAGCCGGTCAGTGATCATAGAAGTGATTATAACACCACTTCATCGCCGCTGGAGGACGGCTAAGCAACACCACCATCGTCTTATCGATAGCTATACAAGTTTCTCGCAATTAAAAAGACATCGATATACACTTGTACTGTACATTCATGGCAAAATATAATATCTATAAGCTTGATAAAAAGAGAAAGTATCTGACAAAAATAGTTATTAAAATTCGTTAAAACTAACGCCAATTTCGCCCAATTTTTCAGCACTTAAATAAATATAGCTGTTAATTTCGGGAAACTGCGAGCCATAGAGCTTCTCGCTTGTGTGGTCCCTTTTTACGTTATAATATTACATCCAATCTTTCACCGCATTTGTGATATGACGTAATATAACAATAATTGAAAAGTAGCCTAATTTCCATTGCCCCTTCACATTAAAATAGAACAGGTAACAAAAGTTTATAAAAACAGATAATTCAGAAGGAATGTAAAACGTTCTGCATCTATAATGATCCACGCGTAAAATATTACATCAAACTCCAAATACCTGTAACATAAAACATCTAACTACTATTTACAGAAAGTAAAATAAACCTGGTAACCACTATTTCCATAATTATACTATTTCTTGATAAAGCAATAACGGATGTGACGTTATGTATAAAAAGTGTGTATATGGAACAGGTAAGATACTGACGTTGCAGACTAGCAACTCGCGACATGACTGATAAAATTTATTTACAACTAAATAAATTACCTTCAAAGGAAACTATAAGGTATATGCAACTGAATAGAACATTTTAAGTTCATTCAATTAATTATAACTACTCAGTACACAATTTGTAAGGATAGTATACGTAAAGGAAAGAAAACAGAAGCACATTTCTTGAAAAATAATAAAGTGAAATGTCAGGAATAAGTAAGATGCCGGAACACCAAAGTATAAGTAATATAAGTATCTAGTCCGAATAAACGCGTCTTTCTAAATCGTCTATTTACGTTAATTTATTTACTAGATACTTATTTGAAAAGAAATCTCAAGTAACAATAAACCGCAGATCTCACATTCATGGCCCCTAAGTATAAGCACAGTATTACCACTAGTTTAACTTCATTTAACGGTACATCGGGCGACTTAGCTACCTTGGCGGTATCGTTGTGTGCGTGCTAGGAATGCGCTCCTATTGGCGCACTGTGGCCACGCACATATCGATATCGCTAAAGTAACTAAGGCTATAAGAGGCCATAGTTCGGACCGCAACGGTAGCGCTATGCCCTCTACGTACATTGAACTTGCGTAATTATATTCTAACGCCCGAGATTAGACTACTGGTTATACTATCATAAAAGCCCCATTAACCCGCTAGTTTTGAATTCTTCGCCCGATAACTGATTTTTTTCCCGGTTTTCCTGCAGTACAAAAAGTATAAAAGTACTGATATCACATGAAACTTCCTTCTATCATACAGGTTCACAATTAAGTGGCATAAAAATAAAGTAATTCAATAAAAGTACATGATGTAATATAACACTAAATTCAGCTGGCAACATCACAAAATTGACTGATACAAGTGCTGCGATTAGTCTTGTTTCAACTATAAGACAGCGCTAGTCGTCTACATTGACGAAATTGGTGAAGAACAGTAAAAAGAAAAAAGGTATTTGTTAGGATTCCGTACCTGTAGACTGTTCTTTCAGGTAATTAAAAGGTAAACAAACGAACCACGTGACTCGCGTCGTTCATTCAATCGAGTAATATTTTGTGTCTGTGGCACAATACCAGTGTGGCTGATCGGCTAGTTTTTTGTTTACCTTATTTTAAATACCTAAAAGAACAGACTATAAAGGGTGCCATGGGACCGTGTAAGGATGTATTTTTTACCCGACTGCGGGCCAAGCCCAAAGGAGGGTTATGTGTGTTTGACCTGTATGTATGTCCGTTCCTGTGTCCGCTCGTAACTACTCAACGGCACATCCGATTTTGATAAATGATACATCATTAGATTCGTCTTGATGGTGCGAGTGTCATTGGGTATGAAGTTCAAATTTGTCTCCAATGTGTATAACTATAATAGCAAACATTTTATTGGAAATTGTTGTGTTTAATGGTACGATGCCTTCGTGTGAGAGTCCAACTCGCACTTTGGTCCGTTTTTTTCATGCTATTCAAATAGATAATTCTGTCAATGGTATTTGGGGCCACCTTTTGTGAGGATTGTTTCTAGTTACTTATACGAGCTGAATGAAGAATATTGTCACTATTGTAGTCTATTTCTCCAGAGCTACGTAATAAACAAAATTATACTCATCATCTCCTTTTTTGTTAAAAACGGTTATTTCCCACTGCCACTGACCTAGCGTTAGTTTATGGGCATTTTTATTTTAAAATCTACGGTTAGGCGAAATTTAAGCTATATTCAAATACCGTCTAACCTGTCAGTCCGTGACGAAATGTATGGAGTTTGACACTAATCGTCAGTTCTGTGACGACCTGCTAACTGTCAGTTAAGAACGCACTTTAAATAAAAAAGCCCTTATTCACGATAAAATCTCAGTTTTCGGCAAAAAGGTGCATGCTGAGTATAGGGAACGTGCACGAACTTATAGGTGGCAGCACTATACGACAAAAGAGTCACGGATGGACAACAAAAGAAACTATCACCCCTGTCAAATCAAACTGTCAATGTTAATATGTAAGTGTCAATGTCAAATATGGTAAGTCGTAGCTACACTGACGTTAATCGTCCTTCATCGCAATAAATTTACGGCGTTTCCGTCAATGTGGCCCCAGCATGAGCGGGTACTTGATTTAGATTGACGGCACCAGTTCGCAGCACCTTCGTCGTGCACGTTCCCAATAGTAACTTGTTTACTACTTAAGAGTTCTCTGGAGGATCAGACGGTATGTGCGCGGGGTGTTAGTAGTTGACGGTGACGGGGTGGTGGGCGAGGCCGGCGCCGGCGCCGCCGTGCGTGAGGTGCGAGGCCGCGAACGTGCCGCTCGCTGCCGTTTCCAGCCCCACCGTTGTGCCCGCTCTCACTTGCTGTAAACACAAATTAATGTTACAGAATAACTGGGTTCCAATCTGTACATATAAACCAGTTTCGTGACTAATGTAATGACAGACAACGGTACAGCCCGCCGGCGAGTAAGCGAGTAAAATTGGGCGAGTAACAGTTCATTGCATTCTTACAGAAGTCATTAAGATACGACAAAGATATTGCGTATTAAAGACGGACTTACTTGGCTAGTAATTTGCATCACAGTTGCGTTAGCTTGGGGGTTTTGTGCGACGGCGCTTTCGGCCGGTCTACTTTCTGCTGCAGGTCTGAAATTGAGAAAATATCTAATTTATTTTATACTTGAGCCTCAACGCAACAAATCAAAAATTATTCCCTAACGCCATAATGCCAACGTTTTTACGTCGCGTCTCCTGCGCGTGTTTTCGAAACATTACACAAAAACAATTCGGATGTTGACTAATGTCGAATTTTACAACATAATATAGTCACATGGATTGGAAAATACTAAATTATCATAACACAAAAAAAAATAAACCAAAAATGTATAAAAAATATAAAGTTATGAGACCACAAAGTTAAAAAAAAACGATATTTTTTTTATCGTCTTAAAGAAAAATAAAAGTCAATTTCGGAATGCTTAGATAGCACTGAAAAAATAAATGTATGACAACTATATGCTTAAACTGAGTGGGTTAAACTGACTGGGGGGTTTACCTGATCTCGTGTTTCCTTTCGGGCTGGTCGGTGGGGTCCTTCTCACACTTGACGCAGTCCCCGCAGTCCTCGGCGGGCGCGTCGGCCGCCGCGCCGTCCGCCGGCGCGTCCGCGTGCGTGCGTCGGTGCGATGCCAGGTGACCTGCGACAAACAATAAAATGATAACCTTGGATGGCTGTTACGATATTCAGAAAGACGGCCGAGAACCGAGAAAGCTGGTGCATGAAGCCACGAGAAACTTTCAGGGACACAACCTTCAGAATAGAGGTGACGACTGGGTTAAAAATATATAATTCTGTTTAGTCCGTGAGTTAGATTATGGAAAAATATGTTTATCAAAATATTAAAAATCGACAAAGTTATAGATCATCAAACTTCTGGAGTGGGGGCTTGTGACGTCACTCCTAGATGAAAATTGTACCAAGGAGTGACATCACTCGAAACTTCTAAGCACTCTGTCTTCGTCATTTTTTGTTTGTCAAACAAAAGAAAAAATACGTGTTCAATATTTTTTAATAATCTAACTGACGGACTAAACAGTTTTTTTTTGTCGTCTAGCCTATTGAAGATATCGAGCAAAAAGAGATTTAGAAAGATTTAACACCTGTAGAGAAGTGTTCCTACCTCTTTGGCGGTCTGTTTATATTTTTCTCTAAGCGACTGATATTATTATTCTTTAATTTTCTTTCCATTTTGTCTAATGTCTGTCAAGATGCAAAAGGGTGACTAGAACAATGTCAACTAATTAGGGGTCATCCATATAGTACGTCACACCCATTGGGGTCTCGCAAAATGTGACAACCTATATTAAAAAGATGAAATATGTTAGGAAAAGGTGTGACATACTTTGTGGATGACCCTTTATTAAACTTGATATACTGTAGCGACGACCGGCCCCATACTAGATGATAGTGAGGATAGTTTGATGACCTTGCTAAGGTCGCCAGAAGTCGCCAAGACAGGGTGGTAGATACCACAAAGTTAAAAACAAGTAACAACCGGTTACCTTTGCACATGAAGTCCTTGGAGCAAACGTCGCAGCGGAACGGGCGGGCGCCGGCGCCGCCCTTGTTGTGCGAGCGCTCGTGGAACAGCAGGTTGCCTTTCAGCGGGAACGACTTGCCGCACTCGCCGCAGCTGAACGGCCGCTCGCCGCAACTGTGCGATCTGGAAATACGACGCGATCATGTCACTATAATATTCAAGTAACGCATGATTAAAGTAAAGTGGATGGCATAGTGTAGAGGTCAATTCACAAGAGCTGGCAAGAACATTTTATTAAATTTATACCCTTTTTTCACACTGACGCCGCAATCTGCGAAATTCATACTATACGAAATTTAGATGTTTCGCTGCAATTTAAATGCGAGGTAGCAATTATGTAGCTAGCGATTTTTTTTTGTTTATAAAATGCACAATGCATTACGAAGTTATGAGACGAGATTGTCTAAAAGCACGTTTGTCGCTTATTGAATCAACCTGTATTTCATTTTGTGATGCACACATAGACATTATCATTCACTAATTCAATCTATTCGTGCCAGCTCTTGTGAATCGATCTGTAAATCAAGACATTGGGTTGAGCTAGGGTGCCTGCGAGACAAACTTCTGGCACCATCGAGTTTCGACCAAAGTCTCGTAAAGTGTATTGCAGCGTTTTTACTTACAAGAATACTTTACGCGAGGAATTTAGACGTTTTCTAAGAAAAAAGGATACCCTTGATGCCTTGTTTTACCCTGTAACTGTTTGGCTAAAGTCACATGAACTTTTTACCTCATATGCGCCACAAGATGTTCTTTCCGGGTGAACGCCTTGGAGCAGACTTTACAGGAGTGCGGCGTATCCCCGGTGTGCTGCTTAAGGTGGTTCGTCAGATGTTCTTTCCGAGTGAACGTTTTGTGGCAGAACTCGCATCGGTGCGGCGACTCGCCGGTGTGTATCCTGGGAGAAGACATTATATTTAATCACTCAAGTGATGTTAGACTGCGATTTGTCAGTCGAAATATAGCCTCTAGCCGCTCACCATACATGCAAAATTGACAACGAATTTTGAATCTACTTGACAAGGAATAGAGTTGAATTTATTATTTTTTAGTTTGAAAAGAAACAAAACCTCAATCTATCTATGATTTTGAACAACTTTTACTATAGGTCAGCTTCGTAAATGCAAAAAAAATCAGCTGTTTCATAAAAAAGTCGTGAGTCGGAAGACCAAATGTATCAGTTGTTTTTTTTTGCATTTACAAGGCTGACGCCATAGTAAAAGTTGTTCAAAGTCATGGATAGATTTGAGGTTTTATTATCATGATTCACGTTATAAATTTCACCTCTCTGTGATCTCTATCTGATGATGGGAACCCGTGCCGACTTACCTTCAAAGTTTGTACGGAGATTTGGTTTCTGGGACACCCTACTCCTGGTTGTCGGCGCTAGCAACCTGCTTGCAGGTCGGTACCCACCTGTACCTCTAGCACAACTGTGACACGCGACTCTTTGTCGCGCGACAAATGCTACCATCTCTTTCCACTCAATATCGTGTGGCAGTGACAGGTGATGCTTTGTCGCGCGAGAAACAAACTCGCGGCCAGTTATGCTAGACGTACTGGTTAACTTCCTACCCAAGAGACAGTAGGACTCATAGGCAATGTTAGGCTTCAAACAAAAAGGTTACTAACCTAACGTGATTGGTGAGATGCTCCTTCCTGGAGAAGGTCTTAGTGCAGAAGGGGCACTTGTGGGGCGTCTCGCCGGTGTGCAAGTGTACGTGGTTCGTAAGGTGCTCCTTGCGGGAGAACGACTTCGAACAGTACGTGCACTTGAACGGCGTCTCGCCCGTGTGTTGCCTGCCGAATTAAACATTTATGAGTACAATTATTATTTTAAAAGATATAAGAGTTGATAAAATCGCTATTGACTTCGTATATGTCCCTCTAGAATAATTAAAAACTAGCTTTCGAGGTGAAAATGTAAATAAAATTTCCTATGTTGGTTACAAGTTTCTGGAGACGGAGAGAGGCCTGTGGGGCGCATGTAGAGTTGTAGACCATTAGAGCGCGATCTATGTTTTTCCGTCTGGGTAATTTTTAGGTTCAATCCTTCGGGAAAAAACGAAACACTTGGTAGCTTTTATTCGACGCGCTTGTAAACTTGGCATTCCTTTTAAAGGAACTGGCACTAAGTTACAGTTATAAAATAAATTGAAGGCATGTTTACAAAAACAACATGTCTAAGCTGGTTGACACCTACTATCATTAAAAATGTTTCTCTGTAAGTATCAACCAGTCTAGTCAGCTAATTTGTAAACATCCCTTCAATAGGCTAGATGACTAAAAAAAACTGTTTAGTCCGACTGTTACATTATGAAAAAATATTGTACACGTATTTTTTGTTTTGTTTGACAAACAAAAACTGACGAGGACAGAGTGCTTAGAAGTTTCGAGTGACGTCACAAGCCCCCACTCCAGAAGTTTGATGATCTATAACTTTGTCGATTTTTAATATTTTGATAAACCAAAAAATACGTGTCCCATATTTTTCCATAATCTAACTGACGGACTAAATAGAATTACATATTTTTAACCCAGTCATCATCCCTATTGTGCAGACTAGTAACGAAGGTGCACCAGTATATTTGATACGCACCGAACATGATTGACAAGATGCTCTTTCCGCGAGAAGCTCTTGTTGCAATAGGTGCAGGAATGAGGGGCGTCGCCAGTGTGTTGTCTGATGTGGTTGTTGAGGTGCTCCTTCCTCGAGTACGCCTTCGGGCAGAACGTGCACTTGTGCGGCGTTTCCCCCGTGTGCTGTCTGCAACAGCAAGTACATTCCGATTTAACACAACACAACTAACCTAGAAAAGGGGGGGATAGGGCGCAAATCGGAATGTACAATGCTGTGCTACTAGCTCCGGGGGAAACCGCCCAAATGACGCCCGATATCGGCTTTAGTAGAAAAATCGGAGCTTACCTTTTTGGATACCATGCAAAGTTCATGCGTCATTGCAATTCATGCTACTTATTACTACGATATGAACATTAGAGTCTGCACAGCAGTTTGTAGCACAGCATTGTTTGTTACATACCATTGGTTTATTCAATATTATTTTAAGAATAGCTCATGCGGCAGAATTCAGCGAAACAAACTACTAACTTTATGAGTACGTACATAAGTGCCGCATATACAAGAAACTAACTAGTTGTTGGGATGCTCTTTTCTAGTGAGGGACTTGGCGGAATAGGTGCAACAGTATGGGGATTCGCTCGTGTTGCAGCATGTGATTCACTGTAGGGTATTGATTTATGGGACAGGGACCGGTCCTCACCTCGCGTGGTTATAAGGGTGCTTCCTCCTAGTGAAATTGGCTAAGTGCACCGGTGCATCCCCCCAGTGTGGTTTTCTGTGGGGTATTGATTTATGGGGCTGAGGCCGGTTCACCTGACGTGGTCGCTGAGATGCTCCCTCCTGGTGAAGGACTTGGCATAGTAGGTGTATCGGCGCGGGGGTACGCCCTAGTGTTGTAACACGTGGTTCACTGTCGGGTATTGATGGGGCAGGGATTGCCCCTCACCTGACATGGTTATTAAGGTGCTCCTTGCTGGTGAAAGGCTTGGCACAATATGCGCACCGGTATAGGGACTTGCCTATGTTGTTACATTTGATTTACTGTAGGGTATTGATCTAGGCAAGCCCTAGAATTGACAGCGCAAGACAAGAGGAAACGTGGTCAACCTAAGAAATTTTCGCGGCACTCAGGGGCATCCGAGATGAACACAGCCGGGCTATCGTGGCCCGAGGTTAAGCGCGCAGCCCAAGTTTGGACGCGATGGAGACGCACCGTAGACGCCCTCTGCGCCACCTAGGGTACTTAGGACCTTGAGTCAAGTGGTCTTAGCCAGTGTCCTCACCTGATGTGGTTGTTGAGGTGTTCCTTCCTGGTTAAGGACTCGCCGGTGAGATTCATGGCGCACATAGTCGGTGAGGTGCTCCTTGCGCGTGAACAACTTCGTGTACAACGAGCACTTGTGCGGCGACTCCCCCTTGTGCTGCCGCACTTGGTTTACTGTAGGGTATTGATTTATGGGACAGGGCCCTAACCTGACGTGGTTATTGAGGTGTTCCTTTCTGGTGAAGGACTTGGCGCAGTATGTGCACCGGTGCGGGGACTCGCCGGTGTGCTGGCGGACGTGGTTGGTGAGGTGCTCCTTGCGCGTGAACGACTTCGTGCAGAACGAGCACTTGTGCGGCGACTCGCCCGTGTGCTGTCGCACGTGGTTCACTGCAAATACAAATATAACGTAAAGCAGGGGTTCCCAAAGTGTACGCCGCGGCGTCGAAAGTAAAGAGGGGCGCGGTGAGTCGATCCTCTATTATTATCTAAAACCACAAATATTCGCGGGTACCTATAAAGCAACAATACCTATTTTGAGCCAACTAGGGTAGGGCACCGTGGCGAAGTACTAAACTTGTAAGTGCGCCACGGGCTGAAAAAGATTGGGAACCCCTACACGTCAATAGAGCATGGTTTATTCGGATGTAATAAAATAGCTCTGTACTGATTTAAACGTTCACGATTTTAATGATGAGTATAACAAAACGGGATTTAATCGCGTAAATATCTTAATACATTTACCTACGTACCGGACGTGTCATGTAAATATCATATTTTAATGCGATTAACCCGTCTTGTTATATTAGATAGGGATTGAGACACTGTCAACACAAGAAGTTGCATACCCCATAAAGATATAACAGCCCAGTAGTTTTCTTGCCAGAAACATCACAACTTAGCTAATTTCTCTTTGCATTATTCGTTCAGAGCTCAAAATCGTTAATGGAAGGGTAATTTAGCCTAAACGTTTGACATACCTAAATGGTCCTTCCGGGTGAAGGCCTTGGGACAGTATCCGCACTGGAAGGGCGTCTCGCCGGTGTGTTGGCGCACGTGGTTGACGAGGTGTTCGCGCCGCGTGAACGACTTGGAACAGTAGTTACATCGGTGCGGGGACTCGCCCGTGTGTTGTCGAACGTGGTTCAGGAGATGCTCTTTGCGGGTGAAGGTTTTGGAGCAGAAGTCGCAGCGGTGGGGTGTTTCGCCTGAAAATTACATTCAGATTAGTAAAGCCGTTTTTTTTTGGTCATTTCCTTCTGCGGTATGCCTATTGAAAGAAGGACAGACTGAGCAACAACATATCATTATTAATAAGGTCAGGGATAATTCGGGTATTTTCAAAAGAGGAGGACAGTTAATTCAACTGCTTTCAACATGCTAAATAAGTAACTTTTTACTCTTGCCTCAAAGAAATCCAAGACACGAATATTAAAATTCAAGGAGTTTGCTCAATTTAACCTCAATCCGAATTTTCCAACTATGTAGGTCACATTTAGAAGCGTTAGCACAATAAACATTTTAACAGAAAAACCAAGCCTGACACCGAGTACGAGAATGAATGGAAGCGAATACTGACCGGTATGCCACAGTATGTGATTGGTGAAGTGTTCCTTTCTCGTGAAAGACTTGCCACAGAGTTCGCAGCGGAAGGGGGTATCATTCGTATGTGATCTCATATGGTTGGCTAAGTGCTCCTTCCTAGTATACTTCTTGCCGCATATTTGACAATGATGTGGCGTTTCACCTATGGGGGTGGGGCAGAAAATAAAATGTTAACATTCAATGATGCAACTATGTCACTCCCGATTTATTATTCTCTTCGACAAACATGTCTCCCGAAATTAAAATTTAATAAGATTATGGACATTTAAGATTTGAATAAGTTCTAGTTTGTTTTACGAAGAGAACTATAACTTTGGGAGACAATAATGTTAATTTCACTTACATTTATGTGTTAGATCTTCAATAACTCGCATATCGTGTCAATAGTTGAATCATTAAATTATTCTAATTTCTGCACCACCGTTTACCCCGATCGGTGCAGGCTTGGAAGTTCCGAAATATGAAATTACTTTTGATTTAAAATCCGATATTACGGATTACTAAAAATAAAATTGTTCTACAACCTCAAATAAAAGAGTAAAAGCTTTGCCTACGAAAGAAATTTTGGATCACAAATTCGATCATGCAAGCTGAAGTGAGAAAGAAAAGGCAGAACCATACTATAGAAATTTGACGCGACGCAATGAGTCACAACAGGGCGAAATTTTTTTGTCAAAAAAAGGATACTTGAGTCAATTGCAGAAGAAAATTACCTTTTACTTTTTTGTCTGATCATGGTGTGTCTTATACCATTTTACTGAGAATCACGAGCACTTTTCATTTATGAAATAAAAAAAGTGGTGCAAAATGTCCCAACTTTTCGGTACAAATTTTGAATTTCTCAGTTTCGTTACGCCCAAACTAAATATAGGGGAAAATCGTAACGAAACTGAGAAAAATAAAATCTCAGTTTCGGTACATTTTTTCTGCAATTGACCCACTTATTAGACACATGAAACCCTGTGAAAAAAATGATAAATCAAAAACCGACCCAGCGACCTTGTGGTCAGAATCACACCATATGACTTGGGTCATAATGGCATTTTAATAGTATGGTTTTGCCTAAATCTACTAGTTACTAGAAGATTATGGGTCAATCAAATTTTTCTTGTTTGTTATTTTGTCCCGTTGTCCAAGAGACAACAGTCTCCGAGTTTCTTAAAAAACTGTTATAATATGTGCTACTAATGTGCATAGGAGGAGATGGTCCATAAAATAATGGGCTTATGACCATGACAAAAATGTACGTTTCATGAAATTTAACTGTAGAAAACTTATAGAAAATCATGTTTTTAAAGAGTTGTCCAGGGGACGTAACCATGGCAACGCGGTACAAGAAAAAGCCAACTGACCCTTATACGCATATTGGTGACTGAATCGTTGGTGTAACAGCAAATAAAAATATAAATTTACCTGTATGCCACATGACGTGGTTCATAAAGTGCTCTTTCCTCGTGAAGCTTTTCTTGCAAATGTCGCAGCGATGCGGCGTCTCGCCCGTGTGCTTGCGCACGTGGTTCACCATGTGCTCCTTGCGGGTGAAGGTCTTTGCGCAAAATTGACATCTGTGGGGTAACAATGTGGTATAGAAATAAACATATAAAACAAACTGATCTGTATGTACTGCCGTGCAGAACCAAGTGCAGTAAGTTCAATGAGAAACGTATTCACTTATAGTCTATCCGGCGCCGTTAGAGTAAAAAGCCATAAAACTTGTTACAATAGCTTTTATTACTTCGAATGGTGACAAGTCGTAATACGAAGTACTGAATTTCGACCTGAACACTTTCTATTGAAGTTCAAAATGCTTTTTATGTCTTAAATACAACAAGTATCTTCAGACCTGCATAGGGTTGTCAAAACTGTAACAAGTAAAATATTAAAACACAACTATAAACCACTAAACCAGATTCAACGGAATAGGCACTAGTTGAAAATTCCCGATTGTTGCAACCCTACCCTCCAATGTTTTTTATTGCATTTGCAATTTTTGCGCTGTCATTTGATATTGTACCTTAGAACTAACTATTACGTTAGCTTTTTGTGTACGTAAGAAATCACTTGCGGTCAGACTATACTACTTTACTTTAGGAATCTGACTCACACCGCGATTTCGCCGCGTGGCCTTGGGGCCCCTTTTAGGGGTCCGTAACCAGCCACCAGCAAGAGTAAGCGTTAATACGCGTTATGTGAAAGAGACGGTCGGATGCGGTGCGTTCCGTCCGGTGGTCGGGCCCGAATGACAGTTTTGCTAGACTTCTGTAGGTACGTTGTACTATTACTTATTCTGTTTAAGTTCAGCATGGCCAAGCTGTTTGTCACAATGAATATGACTGTGGACAGACAGGCAGACAGTGCGATCCGTACTGGGGCATTCTTACGCATTCGTAAAACTTTGCTGGTAATGAGTTCGTTAACGGCGCGCACACACACAAGCCGCGCGATGTACCTATTTTTTTTTAATAAATAAATAAATAAATATTAGGGGACAATCTTACACAAATCGAACTAGCCCCATAGTAAGCTCAATAAGGCTTGTGTTATGGATACTAGACGACGATATATTTAATAGATACAAATACTTAAATACATAGCAAACATCCATGACTCAGGAATAAATATTCGTGCTCATCACACAAATAAATGCCCTTACCGGGATTCGAACCCAGGACCTCTTGCTTCGTAGGCAGGGTCACTACCAACTAAGCTAAAGCGGTCGTCCAACCTATTGTATTAAGAAAAATTACTGCTATTATACTCAGGATAAGGTGACAATGCAAACCTGTATGGGGTCTCTCCAGTGTGACTGCGGACATGGTTGTCAAGGTGCTCTTTGCGTGCGAAAGTTTTATGGCAGGTCGTACACGCATAGGGCTTGTCTTGGGTCAACCGTTTGGCGGTCCTGTCCGCTGGGTCACCGGCTATAATAAAAAAAAAAACGCCAAATAATGTCGACAAAGTTACACATACCAATATATTTAGCACCAGACTGACAGGTTACACTTACCTTTTAGAATGGAACAGTGTAAGAATTATGGTCAGCTGCAGAGAACCTTACCATGCTACGAATTTATGACAGGGGGTTCCTTTTTACTGCAGCTGATAGTAGAAAAATTATCAGAAGTATAGATTGATTCATTAGAGATGGCGCGATTTTGTATGCATCGTGTGTTTATTTGATACACTTTCGCGTGAGCACCGTTCAATTAAGCGTTGTTAAGCCTACATATTCGACGTCTACAGACGTTGCTCACCAGAAAGTGTTAAATCCGCGTCAGCTCTTATGAATCGACGAATAACAGGGTGTAATCGTTAAGTGTAGCCAGGCGATAATTCTGTATATATAACAGATATTGGAAGACTTTAAACTGATATCAAAAGTACGTTACACAATGCGTAAAATCACATTAATAACTTTTTTTTAATAAAGGTAGTAATTTTAAAAATATCAAGTTTAAACGCGCCCATACATTTAGTACAGACGCGTCGTGTTATTTTGTGGCGCCCATAATGACATGATATAGGTCACAAATGTGAAAATTACTAACCAAGATGGCATTTCCCGTGTCTCGACAACTCCACGGGATTGGCGAAGGCCGAACCGCATACTTGACACGTGAACGGTTTTCTTTCGCCATGGTAACGTCTGAAAAAGGATATTAGTTTAATATTGGTCTAGTACAGTAATCTACTTATTTAGCCTAAAATGTCACACTGCTCAGCAAAGCCTCCCATTTTCCACTGGTCCCTTGTTGCTGTATCTGAGCTGTCCTTAATGACATCTAACTCATCTGAAAATCTTTTCTACGTGACCACGTCATCGCTTCGAATTTGGTGAGTTCCACTCAGTGGACAAGTTAGTTTGTCAAAATCAGTCATATAACAAAAGTAGTGGCATATTTGGTAATATTATCCGCACGTAGGGTCCGTATAGGGTTGAGATTACATTGTGCGAGGAAATATGACGACGTCGAACATATACTTATGTGCAGTCGTGTTTTTAGAAACAAACCGATTCCAACAGAAAAAAAGGTGTCATCCTTCAATAAGCCAAACATTTTGGTAAAGCAGGGTGCGTACACTAACCTCTTTTTAGGCCAACTTTACCATATTACTATCTATTATAATTTTCGACATCTCACCTATGAACAATAAGTTGGTATCGAAATTGGAATATTTTCCCACAAATATCACAGGCATGGTGTCCGGGCGAGTTTTCCTCGGCGGACATGGCAGCACTAGTTCCCGCTTCCACCTCCACTTCACCTATTACCTAAACAAAGAAAAACATATTAATACCAAGGTCAAACAGTAGACAAATCTCGGCCTTGGCTGGATTTAAATCAGTCTTAAGTCTTATTGGAGGTACATATTCCGGTATTGCCCATACAAATAATGCCATTATTAGAAGCCCTAGTAGAAATATGAAAACATAATGTAGTAGTACAACAATGATTTCCACTACTAAAGGATGAACAAATTAGTGTCACGGGTATGTGTCGATTCTACTGAAATTGACTTAGTCCCAAACGAAGCAATACTTGGGATGAGTACTGGGCGACGAAAAATAAAAGATAAAACACGCCATAGGAATATATCAAGTGAACTGTACAAGGAACCTTCTCGCTAGTAACATAAGGTCTGATTTTGCTTACTTTGGCTTGGGGCTGTCCGTCAGCATTGAGCTTGCCGAAAACTTCATGGTAAGCCAACAGTTGGGACAAATCCTCTACGTTGACTTTGTACATGGCGTGCATGTCGTGCTCAGCGGCTCCCGCTGATATCTTCACCACAGCTCCTTCCATCCCCATTGCTCCCACACTCTGATAAAAAAAGGTAATATTTTTAAAATGAAAAGGTATAGAAAAGTTTAAGCCCGCTGAAGCTTGCAAGGCCATTTTTTTAATAAACAAGGATTGAAAACGAATAATAATCTCAAGATATAAGCGAAATAACATCAAACATCGGGTAGAGTCAAAGCTCAAATTGTAGGGCCGATTGTGTGAAATTGTTATATGTCAGCCTTTTAGGTTTTTCTGGCTCAGAATCGTTAGTACATTCGAACCTTATACGTAAAAAAGTGTCCCAAAATTTGTATGGGATTTTTGTCTTTCCACTACGCCACGTTCATACAAACACTGCAAAATGGTGACGTAATGGAAAAAAAATTGCGACACTGTTTTTTACGTATAAGGTTCGAAAGTACTAACGATTCTGAGCCAAAAAAACCTCACAAGTCCATATTTTGAGAAAGTAGCTACCCCGGTATTTTTTTTGGAAAACGCTCGTATACTAGATAATGGCGCTATACTGAGGGAGGACCCTAAGTATAGCGCCATTATCTAGTATACATGAAAATGTGTGTGGCACTTAGAACTGGGAAAGCATTTCAAACGTATTTTTTGTGCTCGCGGGTTGTTGAAACGATTAACAAAATATGTCAATATATTATACTTGATAAAGATGCAGCGCCGGATTTCAGCCTAGGCCTACAAGGTCCTGGCGTAGGGGCCCAGCCAGCCTAGACGCCCCAACAGTGGACCCTTCATATAAGCCCAAAAGAATGGCATGCCTTCTCATCACCAAGTGTCTAGGGGTCCTGGATCTCTAAATACGAGCCTATAGAGATGATTAGCTTACCTTTAAATCAATGCCTTTAAGGTCCTTTATCTCAGCAGGTAACGCAAAATGCGCCGTCTCTATTTTGGACACGCTTTTCTCGTCTTTCACGACAGCTAGCGGGTCCGCAGCACTGGCTTCTATGGAAGTCGTTCCGTCGGCGTTTTGGGTTACGAGAATGTTCGCCGGTTCCCCCGTCGCTTGCTCGATGCGGACTACGTTCTCAAGAACCTGAAAATGCTTGGAATTTTAATCACTAATCCTTTTGTAAACTCTGTTGGAGTAAGTGCATTCGCTGATAAAAATCATGGATATAGTATAATACCGGATGAAATCTATAACGCCGTACTGGATAATAAAACAATCTATCCATTTTGAATAACTTTTATTATGGGGTCAGCGAAATGAAATAATTTATTTCTCTCATATATTTTAGTCTACCAAATCATGGCTTTTTCTATAAAACACGTTTCTCTTTCACAAAAAGTTAGTAAAATTGTTTTTTTTTTTTTAGAATCTGACTTGACCTTTACTGGCTCTTGGATAGGAATCCTAACCAAGTGGGTGTTTACAAACTTGCAAGTAAGTTTGCTAGCCGCGACCACTAGTGACTTTTCGCTGATCGCTGTTTGGTTGAAATGGTTCAACCTTTCCTTATGTAGAGTGTGTGATCGAGCTAATGGGAGTTTTAGTTGTCGGTTCACTTGTCCGGTCGGCTGCAAAAGAGCATGGACAGATGTCGAACGTATTGCCATAGTATTATGGTTGAAACATGTCCATGCACTTTTGCAGCCGACCGTACATGGTCCAAGTAAAGGCATTTCGTTAGGTTGCTCGCACGGGCGGATCGCGCTGGTAAATCGTACTCGAGCCACTGTGCCCGCACTTTTAATATACAGTTGTTTACATTACGCCTATAACCTGCGCAAGTTCCTCAATATGCGCAAGCTACTAGCACCGTTTACAAGCACCATAACACCGAGATGAATTGCAGTTTGGCTTGCTGCTTGTTCCAAGGTACGGTAATGGCGATAAACGCTACTATCATAGGTAAGCTCCAATATTGATTACCTGTTGCCCAACTATTTGCTGCAATTGATGTACAGTGAGAGTGTGGTCTGCCCCTGGCATCTTGATGGCTTCGTGTAGCTCCTCTTTGTCCACTAACTTGCCTCCTCCTGGGTCCACCACGGTCACGATGCCGTCTTCACTCACGGTTAGTTGGATCTGATCAAATTGAATATATTAGGCACTGTATATAACTACATTACATAAACATTGAGGCAATACGACACCAACTACACAACTCGTTCGAAAAATTACTTGATAAAATTTTGAACGTCATTCTGCCACTTTCAAAATTTCCCTTTTACACAGTATTTCAAAAATGCCAAATACGCACGTCAATTCAGATGAGCGTCAAAGTACGCAATATGCACGATTCAGATACGAACTGTACAATTCTTTCGTTTTTCATAGCCATTCATAGTCAATTAACTGATCATGCAAATAGACAAAGTAATTATTGTGTGATGCTTACTAGGTTAACACCCTTTGCATGAAATGAAAATGTTCCATTGTATAACTTGAATTAGGTACTATTCAAACATTACATAGCCACATAATAATATATAAAAATGTTAATACAGTACGAAATTGAGATGTGCATTTAAAACGAATGAGTAAATTCAACAAATATGAAAATAAAGCACGGGATTATTCACGAGGACATATAAAATATATAAAGCTTTTAATAAAATTTGCGCAAATATAAGACTTACCTCGCTGACCTGCCAATTCGGTGGATATAAAGCAGCGTGAATTATAGGAATGTTTGTTTACAATGTGCAAAACGAGAAATGGTCACACAGCATTTAAACTATAAATAATTATACAATACCTGCTGGTTGGAGTGCTCTGGCCGAGTCGCTGCCATCAACTGTTGCTGCATTATATGTTGCTGGGAGTGGTGACCCTGGTTTAAAAAAAAACTTTAAAATAATACTCTACAGCTAGGATATGCAATACCGGTATTACTCGTATGGTCCAATACCGGGATCCCGGTATAACCCATACAAAAATTATCCGTATGGCATGCCCAATCTATAGCCAATTAAAAGTGGCAAATGCGCGCGATAAAAGTTAAGGACTAGAAGGACTGTCAGAATATCACCATAGCGATTATAGAGCATGTGATATAGGTACAAAGAGATGTCGCAAATAAGTAAACGAATTGGTGATACAACTTGTACAGTAAATTCAAAACGAAACTTGAATCGCACACATTTGTATCTAATAGATAAAAGTCGACGAAAAAACAACCATTCTATGCAAATAATATGACTAAATCTCCATAAAAAGAAGTAGACTATGTTGACTTAATGATTTCATACATGCAAATACACCATTATTTGAAATGAATTCAGCCAACATGCTAGATTTAAAATCCTCCTAATCCTAATAATGATTGGAGGTTTGGATGATTGGATATTTGGGTGTTTGTTACTAGATAACGGGGTAGCAACTTAATGGATTGAGATGAAATTTGGCATGCAAATAGACTAAGTCTTGGATTGAAACATAGGATTCTTTATATCTCGGTAAAGAGTTCCCTTGGGATAATAACGGGGATAACGCGGACAAAGCCGCGGGTAAATGCTAGTTTACAATAAGGAGAATAAAGTCGCTCATACAAACATAAAGAGAAATGAGAATGTATTTTAACAACATCAGTTTTGGTTGACATTTTATACCTTGATACATTTTGTCTGTGTGAAATAACATGAAAATCTCAAAAAGGCAAAATTAGTAATTTAATAATTAAAGCTCAGACCATAAACGGCCTTTGCATGTTTTTCTGACATCTCGGGCTTTCACGTGTTATTTCGCGCGGATAAAATGTACCAAGCTATGAAATCAAACACATTTCAACCAAATTAGATGTTATATTGATTTAAAATTTCATGGTTTTCACTCATTATTATAACAAAACAGCACTTAATTCGGAATAAATTAGATGTTGTTAAAGTCGTCTTAACATTCTTTTCGTTTGTACGTACGTACGTTGAGTCAACAGACTCAAATCAATTGCCAAGTTTACCAAGTCAAGTAAAACAAGACTGAAAAAAGACAAGAACAAATATAGTCTACTGATGAGTTTCCCTTTTTGATTAAAGAGACAATGCCACTATCAGCCTTCCATTCCAACATGCAAGTCTAATCATATAGGCCCAAAACACACATCGAAACACTAAAATAACAAAACTTATAAGAAACAGTAGTTTAAAACTATACTAAACGCATAGGTAGGACAAAAGTCAGCACAGTATCACATAGTCTGTAACATTCAAAGCGCCATATATATTATCGCAACACCTCTTTATTACTATAGGCACAAAGATGTGTAACACATATAAGGTGCTTCGGATGCAACAGACTATTTGATCCTGACTGTACAGTTGCTTTACTTTCGAGTTCCAATGTTCTGGGTCATACATAACAAGCATTCATAAATCTATCTACACAACAGCAATGAACATTCAACATTCCCGCTAGTAAACGGAGTGGGTTACCACATGATTTACCATATCAATGTTATGGTGTACAAACTCGACCCGATTATTGGGTACCTGCTGGTGGGTTTGACCCGAGTTAGCCGTGACCTGAGTAGTGCCGCCCTGCTGGGATGCTAGCTCTTGCTGCTGAGCATGGGCTAGAGCATCTATAAATAAACAAAATGGTATAAATAGTTGATCAAAACTTAACCAGCAGAAAATACAATGAGGAAAAACAGGTCATTATTATAAGTACAATTCAAGAGTCATCTTTTAAATTTGAAGTCATTATGCCACAACAATATTAAAATAACCTACTTAGCAATGTTTTTTCACTTAGTCACATTTATTTGTATGCCAATAAGATATTTTATAATTTCAATCAAGTATTCATCAATTATTTTCACAAAGTATTTAGTTGACAGTATTGACACAAATTAAATATTTGCTAACTTTAATTATTGTTATAATATATATTGCATAAATTGGAAATGAATTACGTTTTAGGGCTCAAACAATACAGCAATCAGGTAATAAATCTTGATATAATAATCTTAAAAGAAGTTTATATTTGATTGTTGATGCTTGTAACTGACAAAGTATTAACTGTAGAAACATTAGAAAGCTACTAGTCATATAAATGGATGTAGTTTAGCGAAAAGGATCCAATCCACAACACAGTTTTGTATGCATTTCTATATTAATCTGTCTTGTGGATTGGGTCCTTTTCGCTAAAACTATGTCGAAATGTGGTGTCAGGTAAAGGTACTTCGTAAAATAAAATTAACAATTATTACCATGGGTCTGTGTTTGTGTGGCTATGATCTGTGGTAACTGTTGTGCAGCCGAGACAGTGACTTGCGTCTGTCCCGGGTGTCCAAGTATAATGTTGGGATCACCATTGAGTATGCTTGCATGGGCTTGACCCAGATCCTGAAGAGAAAAAGTTGTTTATATTATAACCACTTCATTTAACCAACTTCTTAATTTACATAGAATGTAAATTATCAGTTAATTTACTCATAATAAATGTTCAAATCATAATAATATACTTACACAACTGCAAATTTGATTGGGATGTATGTACATAATCAGATTCAGCCAAAATGTAGAGTTATTTACTTAGTGACTGTGCATGTGTAATATGTATGTGTATAGGATATTACCTGCACTGGTTTCCCATTTTCTATCCTCGTTCCGGTGGGTAGACCATACACCGACACTTGCGGTATGGGGCCCGGGAACAGATTTGTAAACACCCAGTATTTCGCGACGCTAGACAAAGCGACGTTTACTGCCGCCGAGTTGACTCGGAGGTCGGTAGCAGACGTCGTCGGGGTGAGATTGGCAGTCTGCTGCTGTTGCTGTTAAACAAATTGAACTCTTTGTGTTTGGGGTCGCAATAACCAACTATAATTAACATTCTGACACGAAAAAAACGACGGTGACCAAGCACTGAAAAACTGCGAACCTCTGAATTTCCTGGGGGCTGGCCGCCACCCGTGTTGATATTGTGATGCTCAGGATTCATTTTCAGTCCTTATAAACTATAAAACTAGTAACTTTCGCTAAAATATTTACAAAAACACAACATTTCTAAACATTCCGTATCGGCATTGTCATAATTTGACTGTCATCGAAATGGAGGCGCGGGGGACGCGACGGGCCGCCATTATGAGACTTAGCACACAATAACATTTTCTTCTAGTAACGTTGTACTCTAATTTGTTCGCCACCACATGAAAATTCACTTATCACTAATGATATAGGCAAAAATTATTTATGAAATCACAATGAAAATGCTCTTAGCAAGTCGTGTAAGCCACTTTTATCCAAATACACATTTTTAATCGTACGATTCATCACACAACCACCCACGACGAAAGTTACACAGTGACAGTGCTGCCATCCTAACAAAACCAACGATAGAACGAACCGTAGTGAGGTAGCAAACTAATTTTATGTTTAGTTTTTGGTCATATTTACGCACTGTTTTAAGCATTTAGAGTATACGTACAAAGTATGAGTTAAATGTATTACGTATTAGGTTCACATTATTTGGATTTGGCTCTTTTTCTCGTAATTAATTAATATATCTTTTTTTTGTTGAATGACATTGATCATAGATGGCGCTGTCTGTCATCTATTTTAAAGTACAATGTTGACAACATGGAAATATTTAACAATGCGTTCTAAAATAAAACCCATTCCAAATTGTATATAATAAATTAACGTTTTTTTTAAATATTTCTGTTTAGTGCCGTAAGACTTAAATCTATAGTAGTACTTTTAAAGCAGCCGTATATTGCATGTAAAATTCTATAGTAACGGCTATAGAATTTTACATCCAATATAATATACGGTAGAGTCTGTGCGGAAAGAGAATAGGCGTGGCGAAAAACGGAACTAACCTAACCAGTATGGCCACAGAATAGAAAATACGGCACATACGGTACAAAAGCATTACAGCTAGAGATGCGGCGTTCCCGGGAATATTCCCCACTTGTATGGGGAATATTCCCGGGAATGGCACATCTCTAATTACAGCGCCCCCCAAAATTAATCCTATACTCTTTCCGAACAGACTCTAGGTACGGTACGGATAATCGTCTCTGTGGACTCTCGTGTATCAAAAAGTGTAGATCCGTCGAAATGTGCTAAATAGTGGTGGCGCTACTATTGCAGATGGATAAAATTTGGTATACTGCCGCTTTATTAAATACCTCTACTTTAGTCACCAAAATATTATAGCTCCTCTACACGATGGCCCATCGCTGGCCCAGCGATATGGCCATACCGTCAGTGGCGGATTTACCAGCAGGCTGAGTAGGCTGGAGCCTAGGGCGGCAGATTTTTAGGGGCGGCAAATTAGAGGCCAATATTTTTTTTTCTTACAAAAATGAAATAGATTTATATAAATATACTTAGGTACTAGGCTACTCTAGTACTAGCCTATTAGATAGAAATTGACAGTAAAAATGCTAAAATGCAAACGCAAAGCATGATATAGTTTTGATTTATTATTATGTTGTATAGACCAGTTAGCGTAGTGTGAATTCAAATTTGTAACTTCGAAAAACTTGTGTTCGCTGTAAACCACGCGAAAAACTGCGAAATTTTGATACTTTTTGGTCAAAGCCCATGGACCAAGGTGAAGAACACACGGAGCGGTGCGGCGCCGCCTGCCGCGGCGGCACGCGGACCGCTCAACCGCGCGGAGAGGCGGTTTTGCCGCGGAACCGCGCGGTGCCGCTTTACACAGCGCAGATTCACATCACAAGCTATCTCATTGGTGGCATTGGTGCTCCGCTCACAACTGCGAGCGAAGCCGCGAGAGAAGCCGCGTCAGCGGCGTGTGTGCAGTGCCGCTCATGAGTGCAACGTCGCGTGCGCCGCGGCCGTCGTGATACAAAATTTCAATCCGCTCGACCGCGTGCCGCCGCGGTAGGCGGCGCCGCGCCGCTCCGTGTGTTCTTCACCTAAGCGTTTTTCTACTATAAAATTCAGTAGTTTTCTATAGTAAATTAAATTTGAATCCATTTAAGTCCAACCGTTGCTTTATAAACTCTATACGCTACCTACGCACTAAACTATGGCCCATCGAAAAATTTTACATAAGTTTTTCCAAGTCGCAAATATGGATTCATGTTATCCACTACCTTCACACAATTAATCCAAATAGGTAGGTACAGTCGCCATCAGATATATCTGAGCTGTCAGTGTACTCATAAATATCTGAACACGGCTCTATTTTCATAGCATTAGAGCCGTGTTCAGATATTTATGAGTACACTGACAGCTCAGATATATCTTATGGCGACTGTACTAACTACTTTTGTCATCGTCTTCATTGAAAATATTTCAAGTTTTCTAAGGTGTGCTCTTATACGTCACTTCATCGAGACTTGGCTAGTTTTTTACAGAATGTTATTGGTGGGGTGGGATAGTATATTACACAACTAGGGTGGTAAAACAAAGAAAGGCCGAGATCGCAGATGTTTGCGGCCCGAGCTGCAAACGTGGGACGTAGTTAAATATGCGATCGAGGACTTTCTTTATTACCTCCCGTGTTGTGTACATAATTTTATGTCTACACTTGGCCAGAAAGCGGCTTTTTCCGTACACGTAGCGTGCGGTAAAAGCTACTTTATGGCCAGGTGTGGCATAGAATTTTATGACAAATATTAGTATTAAGTTTGAGAAGTCTTCATTTTTTTATTGGTTGCATATCGTTTAAAAACAAAAATCTGTGCTTGGTTACAAAGCTTCAGAGAATTTCATAGCCGCTACAGTTTTTTTTCAGTACTAGCTTCGCCCCGTTAATAGGAGAGACCGGGTATGGTTGTCTCGCGGGTTGGTTGTCACAGCGGCCATAAAATAATACTAAACGAAGGAATAAGTGCATCGATTGGCGAAGTACGGAAGGATGTACAGCTCTTGCGATCTTTTAGCAACGATCGATGTACTTAATGTTTCGTTTAGTATTATTTTATGGCCGCTGTGACAACCTACCCGCGAGACAACCATACCCGGTCTCCCCTACTTATTCCGTGGGGCCGCTTTACGCTTCAGTTACGCTTTGAGCTTCAGTTACGCTTCCATACTTATTTTATTTCGATGCCGCAAAGTAACCAATCAGAGCACGCCGTGGGGCTCGGCAGCGGGTATTATATGCGCGCCGATGTACGCGATCTCGGCGCTGCCAGCGCGGGGCAGTATACCACGTATGACGTGTTGTTAAATAACCCACAAGATAAGTACGAACACAGAAGTTCTAAATTATAAGTTGATCTTTTTATTCGCAAGTGTGTTGAAAACTTGTTGAAAAACGTCGTATGACACTCGTGGGCATTGTTCATTATAAGTACATAGTCTTGGCTCGGCCATTAGGTACAGTCCTCGCCTGCTCGGCTCGGGCTGGGCAAAACAGCCTCGACTGTAATAACCAATGTAGCCCAATCATATCATAATGTACTTATGTATAACAAGTATTTTGCCGCATGGTTTTTTTTTCATATTGGTGGTGTAATTAGGACGGTAATGCTGATATAATAAATCAAAATATAACTTCATGATTGGTCAGTCGGTAGGGGCGGCAAAATTTGAATAGCCTTCTGGCGGCAAATCTGTAAATCCGCCACTGCATACCGTGGCCATGCGATGGTTGATACGCAACTACACGATGGGCCATCGCTGGCCCAGCGAGATGGCCATGCAATATTTGACGTCCACACTATGGAATGGGCCATCGTGTAGATGCGTACCGCCATCGCTGGCCCACTCCCTTTGATGTGCGGCCGAAAAACCGACACCGTCGCCATTCCACGGCCATCGTACGCGCCATAAGCCATCCGTCACCACTATGCCCTCTACACACTGGCCCATCATAGTGGGCCATCACGATGGGCCATCGTGTAGAGGCAGCATCAGGTTGCGTTCTATTCCTCATATAGGTACATAAACGACCTGCCGCAGTCAATCGCAAGCCAAAAATGTGTTTTATTATTTATTTGTGTTTTATACTCTTTAAATATCCAGGCGATCATATAAACGATATTGGGTCGGAGTATAGCAAAGGGGGGGCGATTTTGGGACTTAGAAAATTTTTCATCAATTTTTTTTTTGCTGTTTTTTGCCTAAATTAGTGTGTTTGCGTGTAGACCATGCTAAAATAAGCATGTTTTGTTATTTAAACTTTTTTTCTCCGATCCATATTTACCGAGATATTGGGGTTCAAAAGTCAGTAATTTTGAAGGGCTCTGGGACTTAGAAAAATTTTGGAGTCGTGAAATTTATGTCAATATAACACCTCATTTTTGTTAATGAGTCCTATAAAACATGCTAAAGTAAGCATATTTTGTTATATAAACTTTTGTTTTCCGACCAATATTTACCGAGATATTGAGGTTCAAAGTTTCAAGGACTACATTTTTTGATAGGTGTGGTGTCATTATGACACATGTTTTTTATGATGCTATCGTATAGAATTCGCTAAAATAAACATGCTTTATGGAAGAAACTTTTCTCTGAAATCAAAAATAACCGAGATATTCGGATAATGGATACGACTAGAAGTATAAGGCGGTAAGTGACTTTCCGTCTCCGGCGCTGCGGGAACAGCAGCCCTTCCGCCCTTGCATGACGACGCACGGTCACTTCGCTCGGCTCCGCAGCTTCGGCTTGTTGGTCGCCTTCGGCGACCAGCCTCAGCCGCTCGCCTCACTCGTTCCCGCGCTTCGTCATGGCGGGCGAGGGCTGCTCTCCCTCCGCGCCTCCGGCTCTACAAAAACACTCTAGGGTGCGCTGTGTCGGCACGCGTCCTAACCAGCGAGAGCCCTAGATTCGGACTTTCGCAGCCTAATATCAAACGGTTTATTTGACAAAGCATGCTTATTTTAGCGTAATCTACACGATTTAATCTAATTTAAGCCTAAAAACTCATTAAAAAAGACATTTTTTTATAATTTTGTTTTTTTTTTTACTTTTTTTTAATATATTTATTTATATTTTTTATGTTTATTTTGTTTTTAATTTTTACTTTTAAAACTTTTTTTTGTTTTTTTTAGTTTTTATATATATATTTTTTTACTATTAATTATCGGCTCTTCGGCCATAAGGGCAACCAGGACGATAAAAAATCTACTGATATGTTGACTTAAATTTCATACCACTGTTAATTTTTATAAGTCCTTGGGCGTCTGTAATTTGAACCACCTCTACCCCTATAATTATTGATCTGAGAAAGAAAGTTTATGTAACAAAACATGCTTATTTTAGCGTGTTTTATAGGACTCATTAACAAAAATGAGGTGTTATATTGACATAAATTTCACGACTCCGAAATTTTTCTAAGTCCCAGAGCCCTTGAAAATTACTGACCTTTGAACCCCAATATCTTGGTAAATATTGGTCAGAGAAAAAAGTTTATATAACAAAACATGCCTATTTTAGCGTAATCTACACGATTCAAGCCTAAAAACAGCATCTCAAAATCGGCCCCCCCTTTGCTATACCCCAACCCGATATTGATATAGACGAAACATACAACAAAGTTATAAATTGGTTTCAGGAAAATAATTTA
Organism: Eudemis profundana; assembly: GCA_947034925.1. NCBI lineage: Eukaryota > Metazoa > Arthropoda > Insecta > Lepidoptera > Tortricidae > Eudemis > Eudemis profundana. Next base: position 16,258,282 of record OX344805.1, on the reverse strand, counting down.
ATAGTAAACAGTAGCAAATCAAAAATAATACAATTTAGACCCAGGCAAAAACAACCCTGTGACTTAAATAATATAGCAAATAAATTAAATAAATACCCAAGAGGTCAGCGAATGCACACTACTGGGGCTTACGTTGGACAGTCATCTGAACTGGAAATCGCACATTGAAAAAGTTAAAACTAAATTATCTAGATTCGTATACGCATTAAGTGTATTAAAGAGTGGCACCAGTATGGAGTGTGCGTTAACAGTGTATCACACACAGGCGCTCGCATGGTTACGTTACGGGCTGCTGCTATGGGGCCACAGTACTGATGCCCACCATCTATTTATTATGCAAAAAAGTGCATACGAATCCTAGCTAATATTCATCAACCAGGTAGCTGCAAACCACATTTCAAACACCCCAAGCTGCTAACTCTCCCATCTTTGTACATATTAGAAGTCGCCACCTTTGTTCGAAAAAACCTACATCTTTTCAAATTTTGCCAAAACTCCCGACGTCACCAAAATTTAGAACTACCTGAGCCTAAACTAGAAATCTATAAGAATGGTCCATATTACAGGTCAATAAAAATATATAACCATATACCCCTCGAAATTAAAACTGTAAAAAACGATTCATCATTTGCCAATAAACTTAAAAATAGACTTATTGATAAATGTTATATATTACTCAATTGACGAATTTATGGAAGACAGTTTGCTGTAATAGTTATTATAGATATATATACTCAGTGTTTAGTATTTAAGTAGGTTATATATGCAATCTCCTATTATATGCATAAAAAACGGTTTCTGCATAGATGTAAGTAACCAAATAATGTACAAAAAATTTAAGTTAAGTAAACAAATATTGCTACACCCTACCGGGGTCCATGTATTATTAGGATTAAGTCCCAATGTACTGGTTTGCAATGAATAAATGACTTATGACTTATTATAGATTTTGACCCGTGAATAATTAGTTCCTGGATTTTTTTTCGTAGGTCCCTCGGGGGGTCACTGGGAATGTAAATTCAACAAAAGTAAATTTTTAAAACAAAAAATAAAAACCGACTTCCAAAAACCTAAACTAAAAACCAAAAAATAATATGTTAATTACCCCAAAGAAATGGATAATCAACGAGTCATATATACATATACAGATATTTATACTTTATAACCTGTTATTTTTGAAGTTGGTGCCTGCCACGTAAACCTGGCTGTGTTGAGCTCCTTAGCTGGCACCGACTTCAAAAATAACAGGTTAAAAACTATAAATATCTGTATATGTATATATGAATCGTTGATTATCCATTTCTTTGGGGTAATTAACATTTTATTTTTTGGTTTTTAGTTTAGGTTTTTGGAAGTCGGTTTTTATTTTTTGTTTTAAAAATTTACTTTATTTTTAAATTTTTAGTGGCGCTGGAAAAATATTATTTTAACGAAATAGACTTAAGTCTATTTAGTTAAAAGAAAAAAATCCAAATCGGTCTAGACGTTTTCAAGTAACCGAGGAACAAGCCTACATAAAAATTGCTCTTTGTTTTGAAGTCGGTTAAGACTGGGAACTTATTTCTAATAAGAAATGCACGAGAAAGTAAAAAAAAATACCGAAATCGCATATGTGTGCCTATGATATTTGAAGATTTCCCTCGATTTCTCCAAGATCCCATCATCAGATCCTGATTTGGTTGCAATGGGTCCACCTCGGAGGTATACCCTTTTAAATAAAAAAAGAATTTTCCAAATAGGTTCAGCCGTCTTCAAGTAATCGGGGAAGAAACCTAGATACACATTTAATCTTTGTTTTGAAGTCGGTTAACACTAAAAACTTGTTGCTAATAAGAGATGGACGAGAAATTACGAAAAATACCGAAATCGCTATATGTGTGCCTATAATATTTGAAGAGTTCCCCTTGATTTCTCCAAGATTCCATCATCAGATCCTGACTTGGTTGCAATGGGACCACCTCGAAAGTATACCCTTTCAAACAAAAAAGGAATTTTCCAAATCGGTCCAGCCGTCTTCAAGTAATCGGTGAACAAACACACAAAAAAAAAATTAAAAAAAAAACATACAGACGAATTGAGAACCGTCCTGCTTTTGGAAGTCGGTTAAAAAGTAGACCGAATCGGGCTCCTGCGTATATTCGAAAAACGGTTTTTATTGAATAACTCAGCTATTTTTGATTTTACAGTAAAACTATGAGGACAAAAACTGTAGGAAATTTGATTTTCTACAAGTTTGGTCCTTACAATTTTTCTTCTAGGATCGATATTTTGGAAACTAAATTTGAAAAAAGCGACAAATTCGAAATATTTTCATCATCTCGTTTATTTTCAACTTTTCGGCATAAATGAAGAGGACTAAACTTGTAGAGAATCAAATTTTGCATAACTCGCCCCGTCTCGCCGCGTATGTACAGCCACCATTAGAAAAACTCTTGAATGCTCCAGACGGCACTCCGGACAGCCCCCCAAGTGGGCGACATTCACCGATTGCATGTCATGAAATTTTCATTTTTTGCGGCCGGGCGGCCCCCCACATGGGCGATATCCGGGGCAGACCGCCCCTGCCGACAACTACTACATATGCCACCATATGGCGGCACCACTCGTGCTCGTGGCCGCAAACCGGCCGCCCCTCGCAGCCTGCTGCCCGGGGTCATGGACCACTTGGCCCTAGGGTAAATACGCCCCTTCACGCCCCGATAATCCCATTCAGCCAGCATACAGCATCCTTCTACGGATCGGGCATTATAACTAAAGGCTTCCTGCACAAGCATAAGGATAAATGGGATAGGGTATATTAGCCACGTGGCGTTATAGCATTAGGTGAGTTAGGATTAGGACGACATTCCTTTACGTGCGCTATAACCTTTCACAATCACAATCGTGTGTACAACTGATTTTGTTTTGCAATATTCGGACCTGGTGGTCGGACGTGGCGTTCCCTGGGGTCGAATCAGGTCGCTCGTCCCGGTCCACCTTGATGCCCTTGATAGGGGCGGACTAGGTGGGGGCCTGAACGCCTGGGGTCGAACCAGGACGTTTGGCCAGGGCCACCTTGACTTTTCGTTGATTGCTCAAAGTGAGCAGCGGACCAGCCGGAAGGATGAAGCGGATCAATGTGTCCTGATGTGAGTGTGTGTGTGTGTGTATGTATCGAACGAATGGGAGTTTTAGTTGCCGGTTCGATAAATCTTTTTTTTACCACCCGGAGAAATGCATGAAACTGCATACCACTACATAACCTAAGGCCATCGGGGGTGACAGCCAGATGTTACGCATTGGTTATGTGGGGCTCTCCGCTCCAGAAGGGATTGGCCTACCCACTAAAACTGTGGAATGCTTCCAACCTGTGCTTCATGGTGATGGCCTGGGATCCGATGGCACCACGCCATCACCGGTACCTCCGCTCTAGGGCGAACCCTCTCCGAAAATGGCACACTGTAGCATGGCCAGTGTGCCTTCTCTTACCTGCTTCCCTCCGACCAACGGCCGTCCCCCGGGGAAGCCAGGAACCGGCACCGAACACACGGGGTCCAATCGTGTATTTGGCGCCAGTCCCACCCTCACCGCCACCGGAGGACTGACGCCCCTGCCCCGCAGCCGTCCGCGGGAGGACACACGCCCCTACCCCGCAGACACTCGCCCGTCCGTTCCTGACCGTCGTCAGCCCGCTAAAGGGACGTAGAGGACTAGTCCACCGCCACCACGCAGCGGCACAGGTCACCCGTCTGGTGCCTGCCCGCAGTGCTCCCCAAAAGGAGACATCGGAGGGATGCTGCCCGTGCCCGACGCTCCACCCTCGCGTGCCGCACACGGAGAGTCCTCTAACAGAGGAAACCCGGTGCGGGACCCCCCAACCCCCCATGGCAGGCTCATTCGCTTCGCAGCATCAGCAAATCATCAATGCCGGTTCGCTAAACCTAGCCAAGCTAAGAAGACTCCGGCAAGAAACTTAGCTGAGCCCGAGCAAGGTCGGAGTGAAATGAAACCAAGATATTCGGGTCCTGGGGCACCGTCTTCGTTCGAAACTCCTCTCGTGCAGTATCTTTTGCTCTTTCTTTGAACATTTATGAGTGAGCGGGACGGTAAAATACGAACTTCGAACTAAGTGTTTCGGAGTATAGGCCCAGGCCTCGTTGCTGTTTTAGGGCCTGTGCACACGTCGTCTTTTAAACGCGCCATCGACGCGCGTTTCGTAGTGCTGTCCCTTTTACACCCTAAAAATTAAACAGGGACAGCCATTGACGTATACAAAGGACAAGGCTAAGCGAGCGAACAGACGGTTCCAACGCTTTGGCGGTAAAAATACCGCCAAATCAGTGCCAGTCGGCAGTGCGACACGCGGCGCGTGCACTGAGCAGCTGGTCTTTATAGCTGCATTTTTTGTACGGGGAAAATAGCTCCGAACTGTTCGGATGGGCCTATCCTTACTTTTGAAATAATTGGGGACAGCGCTGCGAAACTCGCGTCGACGATGCGTTTAAAAGACGCCGTATACACAGGCCCTAAAACAGCAACGAGGCCTGGGCCCATACTCCGAAACAATTAGTTATGCCCTAATGTGCATCATTTCATGTGCGTGAACTGGCTTCGTGTAATATAACTAGGCCTTAGGCGTGAAAAAGCCGGCTATTTGGAATTTAGCGCATACCGACAAAAATGTAGGTACTCGTAATGTTTTACACTTGTTGCTCCTGGTAAGCGCATGCGAGTGTATCTATGGGATAATGAATGGAGAAAGTCAAAAAAGACAGTTTACCTACAATAATAGAGCTGCCTCCAAGAGCAATTTATGAATTGATTTCCCGCCCCTGTCCATGCGTCGTCGTTTTAAGATCGAAAACAATTTGCTATATGACTAGGCACTTTTTATAATATTTGATTAGGTACTTATGAGTGAACGGACTAATAAAAGTTAGGTACTTATCTACCGTAGAAATCTAAATAGAGACTGTTTGCCTATAAATTACCTATAACTTTACACATTTTAACCAATTTAAAAAGCTGTGATACCGGAATTAATCGGTATCTCCTACAAAACAGGAGCCGGAACTTGGAATCTAGTTTACCTAGTCTATTTAGATACCCCGTCTAATTGACTAGGTCTAATTTGCTTCAAAATCAAATCAAATCAAATATCACTTTATTTCGGACACTGGGCCCATAATGTGTTAGTAACAATTATCTTAAATTCTAATGTTAGTAAACAATAACATATTTTTAACAACGGACGTAAGCACAGACTAGAGCTTCGAATTAGGTACTTAATCTAAAGGTGGATTTAGACCAAACGAACTTGTGTGTACACACAAAGAATTTGGTAGAGTGGGGTTAGAATGTGTTAGAATTCGTTTGGTCTAAATCCACCTTAAGTAAAGTATCATGCCATGTTTCCTATTCGATCGTAGTATATCGTTTGCCAATCCCGTACTAAATTTTCTACGCGACAGAAACTATCTCGATTTTTCACCTACACAATAAAGTTGGTTCTACGTTTACGTTAACCGTATGGGCGGAACTCAAGTCAAACCAAACTACGTTCGCCAGTACCAACTAGGAGCCCGGTTGTACCGCACGCGCGTCGGCCCGCTTCCCGCGTAATCATTTACGTTCATAACAATAACTTTTAGTAAACCATTCAAGTTTAATTCCGGTTATAATTATAATACACGTGTATCGCAAGCGATACGTTAGCACAAGTTGCCCGTAAAGTAACTTTGAGTATAATTGCAAAATTGGACATTACAGTTCGCGCCGTCATTTGTTTTGATTAGGAAACATCACCGGTTTGCCGGTCATCTATCACAGGTACGTTATTTTAAATTCTCTAGCCCAAGTTTTGCAGCCACGATTAAAAAAAGTAAGCTTCATCATTACAGGATGGTTTGAGTTTCCAAGATATTACGCATTGTGGCAACGCGAAGAAAATTGTTGCGGTTTGTCACCGCGAGTTTCACATAAACAAAGCTGAGATTGTAAAAGAAATTTAATTAAAGTTGCTTGTGAAATAATCTGTCAACTGCGGAGAGCGAGGATAGTTTTAGAAATGTAATTTTATTCTGTTTCGCTCAAGCACTTTAAATTAATAATAAGGTGATCAATTTTCCTGCTTGGATGGAGTTAATGCGTCATGTCATGTACATACTAGGGATGTAACGATACATAGTTTTGCCGATACGATACCGATACCGATATATTGTATTAAATAATCGGCGACACCGATGTCTTAGCTAAATAATGAAGTATGAACTTCAGATATTTGTACCTATGTCCTTATTATACCTAAAACTTGGCTATATTTAACAGAGAGTCAACTCAAAATATTTTTTTTTTATTAAGAACCAAAGATTTAATTAACATAGTAATTATCATTGCACAAGGTAATATACCATACATAAATTAGGTCAGTAATTGAAATTACTTTTTGCAGATTTTTTTTCATACAGCAAATTCTATTCGCGCTCTTCAAATATCGGTTGTAGGTATATAGTCGGCGATACCGATATATCGATATCTGTATCGGTATCGTTACATCACTAGTATCTACCTGGAGTTTACATTGAATCTAGAGTTTACGGAGGACAACAATTTGGCGGGAAACTATAAGAGTCATACCTACGACCCTTAAAATGAAGAAACAATACATACAATACAATCATATTTTATTGCACACCAAAAGAAAAATTACAATGAAAACTTATATAGAAACAGTGGTAAACAATAGGCGGTCTTATCGCTAAAGAGCGATCTCTTCCAGACAACCTTCGGGTAGCGGAGTCGATGCAAAGTTAACAGAATAAATTAGTAGGTGGTGAGGAATAACGACGCAAAAAACAAAGAATGCACACAAATAACTAAATTTAAGGGAAGTGAATACACATACATATATAAAAACGAAATATATAATAATTATTTACAGCACATTCAGCAACAAAACAGAATCAAATGATGGCTATTGAAGCGACAAATAATGATTTCTTAACATAAACCCTTATGTGTTGTTTTATAAGAAACCCTTATGTTATTAAGATTAAATTGACGTACAATTTTGATACCTATCCTATCTCTACCAAAATCGATTAATTTTTAGAGTTATCCGATGTGAGTAATTTAGAAATTCCTGTACATGTACCTACTACCAATACACTATGTATTGTAATAATAATAACTCTAGTGGGAGTAACACCGCCTACGAAGCTAGAGATCCCGGGTTCTACTCCTAGTAAGGGCAAACATTTGTGTGATGACTGATGAGCAAGAGTTTTTCTTTCTGAGGCATGACATGAATGTTTTCTAGCTGTTTAAGTATTTAAGTACCTATGTTCATCTTTGTCGAGTACCCATAGTACAAGCATTGCCAAGCATTGCTTAATTTGGGACTAGGTCGATTTGTATAACATAGTCCACCAATACCTATATTTATGTATTAGCTTGTTTTACAGTATTAAATTATGTAATAATTAAGGATATAAATACTTATATAGATTATGAGTTAACAAACGATTTACCGAATTTAAATAAAAAAAATCTCATAATTTGTAAGGCACATATGAAAATAAAGTTCACAGCCTAAGCTCTTAATTTGAACTGATAAAAAAGTACCTAGGTATTTTTTTGGGAAACGCTTTGGAACAGAATTTCATTCTCCATAACTTTCTCCTAACTAAATTACGAATCGAGTGTTTGATCCAACATCATTATCTCCGTTATGCTAGTCTTCCAAATAGCAACAAAATGCATCGGCTCAACCGCTTAGGAGCAACAATGCCAAACAACACAAAGTCAAACTTAGTCTATGGGGACAACAGTTTTACAAGAGTAAAGTTAAGTTTGTCCCACCATAAAGTTTTTCTTGAATTATTCACGTATCTACTGAAGAGTTTGTACGGAACCCTCGGTGCGCGAGTCCGACTCGCACTTGACCGTTTTTTTTGGATGGTCTTTGTCCCGTTTGGTCAATTTTGGCCACTTAGGGAAGACTAAGGTTGTGCCCCTCTCCGAAGGAAAGGGGCACAATTAGCGTGTTTTACAGACTGCCGACACATAAGAACTAAAGACAGACAAGTAGTAAACCTTTGGCCGTTAAGGGGCGCGCGATATGTATTCAAATTCGAGGCGCAGACAGTGCGATCCGTCCAGGAGCATTAATACGCTTTCTTAAAACTGCTACGCTTCTTTCTTATTACGCTTGTTGTGTGTTCATTCACGGCGCGCACACATACAAAGACGCGATGAACCTTTTGCAGGAAGAGAAATTACTGCTATTATACTTTGCTGTCGATGATAAATTTTTTGTGAGTTACGCGCTAGTATAAACCAACACAATACAATACACAATTATTATTAACATACATTTTTATTTTCTAAATTATTATGATTTGAATGAATTACTTAGAGTTAAAATAATTTTTTGTTTGTCAGTTATACTAACATAGGATAAGTTCAAAAATTGTAACTAACACTATGGACGTTCGTCTGAAATAAAGATATTGAATTGAATAAACCTAAACACATCCGTTTCTGACTGTACCGTGTAGGTGGAAAATTGAATGTAAAGTTACGTTTTAAAAGCTGATCCATCATATTTTTTAAACATCAACCGCTAGATGTCCGACTAGATAACGCGAATGCACGCTAGGCATTATGCTTTACGGACTACTGAAATTGCAATGTGCTTATCATTAAATCTAAGCGTGGTAATTGTGAAAGTGACCTTCTACAATCTACATAGTAATCATTTTAGTAAGATAGTCGTTAATTATTGATATGACGGTTGTTGTGTATACGTTGTCAGTAATACAGCGTGTAAGTCTAATACAGGCGAACAATTAAACAAGATATAGCGTTTAGTAGTGTTATCATTAATTAATATGATTTTTTTCATCACACTTGCTCGAAAATGGTGTCATTACACGTAGGTTCTGCGGGCCGTAAATGACCTATTACGCCCTAGGGCGTAATGGTTTTCTTTTTAAATTTGAAACGCTGGCTTTGTTTTACTCTTATTTGTCATGTTCAAAGGAAACGCCAACGTACTTTTTTAACTTTTATTACTGAAATATTTATTTAAAGAGAACTGTTATTGCAAATACATGTAAACACATATTTCTGTAACATTAATTAAATGTTTAAATAGTGCATTTCAGTATTTTGCAAAAATAAAATCAACCATTTTAAGTCTTTACCGCTATGGTTTCCGAACGTGACGTGAAGTCGCATTGTCTATGGATAATGGCACTAATGTCACTGTCAGTTTTACAATTTTATTTAGGTTAAGTAAGGTTATTTTAATCAGATTTCCTCACAAGTGTGATGAAAAACATTGTGTGTGCCACGGGCGGTAAAGGAATTACAAACTCGTGTTGTTAAAGCCCTTGGCTTCGCCTCGGGCTTGTAACAAACACTCGTTTGTAATTCCTTACTTACCGCCCTTGATACACAATGTACTATTAAATTACACTTCATAGTGACCTCGTAATTAATTTTTGAAAATGTACCGAGCAGCAATGTACCGCATACATGCTTGTTATGACATTGCGAGATACGAGCTTTTTCAAAGTAACTGTCAACTAGCGTGTTTGTCAACTTGAATGTGTTGCGTTACATTGCGGCCCGAATTATTTTGTATGGTAAATATTTTCATTGTGCTTTAAAGCAATAGTTATCTAAATATGCTTCTTAGGTCCTATGCTGACCACCGTTTCAATATTCGCCCGTATTAGATTTACAGGCTGTATAGGTACCTAAGTATATTATTTTTCATCACACTTGCTCGAAAATGGTGTCATTACACGTAGGTTCTGCGGGCCGTAAATGACCTATTACGCCCTAGGGCGTAATGGTTTTCTTTTTAAATTTGAAACGCTGGCTTTGTTTTACTCTTATTTGTCATGTTCAAAGGAAACGCCAACGTACTTTTTTAACTTTTATTACTGAAATATTTATTTAAAGAGAACTGTTATTGCAAATACATGTAAACACATATTTCTGTAACATTAATTAAATGTTTAAATAGTGCATTTCAGTATTTTGCAAAAATAAAATCAACCATTTTAAGTCTTTACCGCTATGGTTTCCGAACGTGACGTGAAGTCGCATTGTCTATGGATAATGGCACTAATGTCACTGTCAGTTTTACAATTTTATTTAGGTTAAGTAAGGTTATTTTAATCAGATTTCCTCACAAGTGTGATGAAAAACATTGTGTGTGCCACGGGCGGTAAAGGAATTACAAACTCGTGTTGTTAAAGCCCTTGGCTTCGCCTCGGGCTTGTAACAAACACTCGTTTGTAATTCCTTACTTACCGCCCTTGATACACAATGTACTATTTAGTGTCCGACCGAAACTACAGTTTGAAAAGAATGTCAATTATTATCAAGCAGTGTTTATTTTTAAATTACATATTATTTATAGGTATTTGTTGTGCTTTTTGAAATAAGGAGTGTCCGATCGCAGCGCAAAAACTATAAAATTCAGGTTTCTTCTCGTTTTTAGCGGTAGTTTCGGCTGGATGGCAGCTGAAACGAAAACCGAATTTTAGTCGAAACTAGGCCGAAAACGAAACCGAAATCTCTGCCGGATACTAAATCTTTCATTTAACCCTTTGACCGCTAAGAACAACTAAAGGTGTCGTGTGCCGTGTCTACCACGCCAATAACACCTAGAGGTGTCACAGACCGCGGAGCAGTAATAGAACTACACCCACATGCACCAGTATAAAATTCAATTTTGTTTTGACAGTGTTGGGACATGGCTTATGATTTGCAACTCTGCCACCATAACGCAAAAGGGCACAACTAACATTTTTGTTCGACACTGAGTTATATACATATTCGGAATCAGCGAAATTTACTGATTCCGAATATGTAAACAGCTTGGTGTCGAAAAAAAATGTTAGATGTGCCCTTTTCCGCTATGGCGGCAGAACTTTTAACTTTCGAAGAAGCTTCGAAAAGGTTAAATCGAAGTTCCTCAATTGACCGAATCCAAAATAATAGTCTAAGTAATCTACATAGTTAAGAATTTTATCAACATTAAGTTGGCAAAAGGGGAAGAAAGTTATAACCCGACTGCGCGACGTAAATGTGAGTAATGTGTTTATTTTCTTTACCATTTGATGTCTAGACATCCCTACCATCTATGTATCAAAAATGGTTCACGTCTGTCCAGCCGGTTTGACTTGATACGGCCACAAACATACTCGGAAATAGGATTTCCTTAAGAAAGTGTGTATTGCTAGTTGCTACGAGGCAAGAGCGTCTTCTCGGACAATGTATCAATTTTAGGCTCCGACAGTATTGGATTAATAATAAATTAATCTTAGATATGTAAACACTTTGTTGAACAGAATATAGAAAACATTTAAAAACTAAGTGGTTCTGTCGTGTCGTGTGTATTTTTCTCTATCGATCGTATTTCTCAAGCGATTCTCGTAAACTTTTGTGAGCAGGTTCGATAATGATAAATATAATTTTTGTCGATTCATTTTTTGTTTTTTGCTAGGTACAGGGTGATTGGAAATTCGACCTATTCCTTGAAAGGGGTTATTCTAGAGCTTATTTGCAATGATTTAAGGCTAATCAACCGGGGGTCAAAACTCAATGGTTATCAAGTTATTTGACTTTTAACTTATTTTTTTTAAAACCCGCCTTTCGATCTAAAACTGCTAATTGTGAAAAAACTACTTAAATTAGTAATGAAAAAGAGCCATCATCTAATAGCCAATAAATGGTTGATTACGAAAAATCCAAAAAGCATGCCAAAACCTTTGAAAATGTTACCAATAAAAGAATTTAAAGTCAAAAGTTTTTGGATTTTGTTCAAAATTTTGTAATTCTTTGAGGCATTACCTAAAAAAAAATTACGACACTTCGCGTAAAAATTACTAAAATTAGTTCCTCAGTTCATAAGCTTTCTAAAAAGGTAGAATTGTTGACATTTTTTGCATAACTTTTTAAAATAACATTAATAATAAGAGAGGGGGTAGGGAATATCACCTAGCGTACCGGACCCTTAATCAGTTTGTTTGTGTCACTTTAGTTTATCCGTGGGTTTTGTTTGTCTTCGGTTTTTTATTTTATTTCATCTTCTTAGGATTGGAATCACTAAAAGTTGCCTTCGGTGATATTTCAATAAGTAATTTATCAATCAGTTCCCGGTTGCGTTAAGTTTGCACCTAATTTGTAAGTTACACCAAGGAAACCAGGTGCAAACTTAAGGCAACCGGGAACTTACAGATAAATTACTAACCGAAATATCACGGAAGGTTACTTTTAGTGACTTCTAACCTAAGAAGATGAGATAAAATAAGAAACCGAAGACAAACAAAGCCCACGGAGAAACTAAAGTGACACAAACAAACTGATTAAGGGTCCGGTACGCTAGGCGAAATTCTCTACCACCTCTCTTATTATTAATGTTATTTTAAAAAGTTATCCAAAAAATGTCAACAATTCTACCTTTTTAGAAAGCTTATGAACTGAGGAACTAATTTTAGTAATTTTTACGCGAAGTGTCGTTATTTTTTTTTAAGTAATGCCTCAAAGAATTACAAAATTTTGAACAAAATCCAAAAACTTTTGACTTTAAATTCTTTTATTGGTAACATTTTCAAAGGTTTTGGCATGTTTTTTGGATTTTTCGTAATCAACCATTTATTGGCTATTAGATGATGGCTCTTTTTCATTACTAATTTAAGTAGTTTTTTCACAATAAGCATTTTTAGATCGAAAGGCGGGTTTTAAAAAAAATAAGTTAAAAGTCAAATAACTTGATAACCATTGAGTTTTGACCCCCGGTTGATTAGACTTAAATCATTGCAAATAAGCTCTAGAATAACCCCTTTCAAGGGATAGGTCGAATTTCCAATCACCCTGTATATATACAGGGTGACTTCTTTTTCGTGATACAGGATAATTAAACCTCAATCTATCCATGATTTTGAACAACTTTTACTATGGGGTCAACTTTGTAAATTGCAAAAAAAATACAACTCTCTCATACATTTTGGTCTACCTATTGATGGCCTTTTCTATGAAACAGTTAATTTTTTTTTGCATTTACAAAGTTGACCCCATAGTAAAAGTTGTTCAAAATCATGGATAGATTGAGGTTTAATTATCCTGTATCACGAAAAAGAAGTCACCCTGTAGATGACGGGAGCGAGATCGTTCCTCAGCGGTATAACCACAAAATATGTCGTGGTAGGTAGGAGGAAAGAATGTATGTACCTCGCATGCTAAAAAGAAGTGACGGCGACTTACTTTGCACGCCGTCAACTACCGTCAATAATATTATCAGATTTGAAAATCTGATTATAATGGTATAATTAATTTGACGACCGCTTTAGCTTAGTTGGTAGTGACCCTGCCTACGAAGCAGGAGGTCCTGGGTTCGAATCCCGGTAAGGGCATTTATTTGTGTGATGAGCACGAGTATTTGTTCCTGAGTCATGGATGTTTTCTATGTAGGTATTTAAGTATTTGTATCTATTAAATATATCGTCGTCTAGTATCCATAACACAAGCCTTATTGAGCTTACTATGGGGCTAGTTCGATTTGTGTAAGATTGTAACCTAAAAAAAAAAAAAATTAATTGTTCAAATACCACTAAATGAAATGGAAAATTTATGTTTTCCATCACTATATTATACCTACTTTTGGCGTCAAACGCCAAGCGGAAAAAACGTTACACGCTTGATTCCCATACAAATCGACAACCTATTTCCCTCTATTTCGATATATTTCTGTGGGTGTAAGTACATACTTTTTTTTTAAATAGTTCATATTGTTTATTGAATGCTACAAAGCTGTATTTTTATGTTTAATAATTCGATAACAATGCAATTTCAATTAAATAAAACTACTTACTAAACATTATAAAACTATTCTGGAAAATTAAAACTAAAACTTATAAAATACAACTATAAAAAGAAAACCCCTTCTAAAAGGTCTGCCTGCGGCATCGACCCCATGACGCTGCCAGCGTTTCCTCGTTGGACCGCGATAGCGATCGTACATACTTATGTTTTATTCGATTATCGCAAATCATAAATAACAGAAGGGTAGGTATTGATTTTTTTAGCCCTTCCGGCTCTGGACATGTCAAGGTTTTTTAAAACAGCATTTCTTTAAGTAAGAATAGCTAATAATCTACATGTTTAATGTATGAGTTATTGAAGAAGATAAGTAAAACGAATTTGTAACTTAAAATAATGTTTATATTATTCATACAAATTGATATTTGTTCGTTTTGAATTTATAAGTTTTTAATTACATCAATTATTTTATCCACGGCTCGCTTTGCAATTATAAAACATAATGAATTCACTAAATTACCTATTTGTAAAATTTGTAAAATGATCGACCTTATCAAGGGCGCTATTGAAACGACAGGGTCAAACATTTTGCTATTTTTGTACTTTTAATTTAGTAACGTAATTAAACCACGGAAGTGTATAAATAAATAAAAAATATTGTCACAAAAGAAACAAAAACACAGATACAATTACATAGCAAAATATTTTGGTATAACTTCGACTAGTTTAAATTCGTAGAGTCTGTGCGGAAAGAGAATAGGCGTGGCGAAAAACGGAACTAACCTAACCAGTATGGCATTTTTTTTGCAAATACGGTAGAAAAGCATTACAGCGCCCCCCCATCTAAATCCTATTCTCTTTCCGCACACACTCTAGTACGTTACGTACACCTACCTAACATTAGGCTCGCTCGGGGCCTAGACCGAATATCTTCGTTCGAAGTTCGAATCTTACTATCTCTCTCATTCAAACAAGAGAACGACAGAGCCATCCATCACACACGATACTTCAAACGAAGACGTTCGGAATGTAGGCCCAGTAGTGTAATTCACAAAGTTGCCGTCAATATAGACCCTAATATAATTTTAACCCATGAACGAGCAACACCTAACACGTAATCGAGAATCGAAATTATGCTGCTGTGGTTCGACAAAGTGAAAGCGTCGAGCGGATCGATAATATATGTACTTGTCTTCTGATTACGAACTGTAATTACTACAAAGTCAAATTATATCAGGTACGAGATTGACAGTGAATTTCTATATACAACAGGTCTCAGCATGTGCTGTGAGCTTCGTCAGCTGCACAGCGCTGATTTTTAGTCTGCACCTTCTCTTATCTTATCTTGGTAATTAGAGAATGCAATCTCGCGAGATTGGGGTTCAAGCGAGATCTCGCGAGATTGTGAATATGAATACCGCGAGATCTCGCCAATTTCGAGATCTCGCGAGATTGGCGGTTTTGTATGTTTGTTCTTGAAATAATCACAAATTGTAATCACAATACTTAAATACATTAGGAGAAAAAAAAGGATTAGAGATGTTATGAAATAAACATTTATTTTAACGTATTATTTTTATAAACTTTTACGTAATGACGTAGCTAATAATAATCTATAATTTATCAATAAACTTTCAAGTAGTAAACTTTGGTGTATCATTATCAATTATCATGTATCTAATGAAATAAGAAATAAAATAAACAATCAGTCTTCTCTTCTAACATAAGACAAAAGTCTTTTAATAATAAAATAACAACAACTAGTCAAAAACTAAAATGAAAAATGAATCTCAGTAACTAAATTGAGTATTAAATATTCTGTGGTTGAGTTGACCAAAATTGAAATACCTATTATTAAAAATTAAAGAAAACTATACCTACTCAGAGATCTATCAGAAATTAAATATTAATTAACAGATATACTAATAAAATAAAAAGCTTGTTCAGTAATCAGTTTGCGTCACACGCAAATCTCACATAGTCTTTATAAACTGTATTCTCCGACATCGTTCGTTATTACACTCGTAAATAACATAGAAAACTCTTTTTTGCATTAATAACCACAAAAACACTCTAACGCGATCACGTTTTCACGTTGACTTGACAACAACTGTTATTAGTAAACGTTTTTATGCTCGAGCGCAATCTCGTTAAACTCGCGAGATCTCGCCAATTTTTCGATCGAGATCAGTTTCGCTAAAAAAGGCCGAGATCTTGCAAAAACGAGATCTCGCGAGAACGAGATTGCATTCCCTATTGGTAATAGAGGTCCGTACGGACACACTTCGGCTCAATGGGATCTATTGTGTATTTACCCCTTAAATAGTCTGCACCTTACACTAACATTCGTAACATTTAACTTAGAAGTGTGTATGTGTTATATGAGTATACAGTGTGTAAGTCTAATACGGGCGAATCTCTTAACGGTGGTCAGTATAGGGGTCGTAATGAACTGCAACTTAAAAAAACCTTTTACTTCATGATTACACTAATGAATACTATGTCCGATTTAATTTATCGCCCGTATTAGACTTACACGCTGTATGTGACAAAGTACTAAAACTATCAACGAGTTTTGCGTATAACAAAGAAACTTAGGTGAAACCTTACGCTTGTCACTGCGTGAGGGTGTGACTTCTCACTATCTGAACCTTTGTCCATTATTTGGACATTTCGTTACGCACTGATCTATCTACGATCTCTCACACTCTTTTATGTAACTCTTGTGAAATAAGTAATGTACAAATAACTAAAGTTTGAACGTATGAGTGGGATGTTTGAGTTTATTTCTGTGTATTATCTCATCTCATGTCATACACGTATTTATCTAGTATAGTATAGACAGCCTGACTAATGCTGGATCTGTAGAGTCCTTGAGAGCTATAATAGTTTTTTTCTAATTAGGTATTGCTTTTTGATGTGTGTTTGGTATTTCAGTGTGCTAAATACTTTATTTCAGTGTATATTATATAGTAACTCTTGTGTTACATATATGTTGCTACTTTTTTGGATTATGCTGCGTGAAAACGTACTTATAGTATTTAGCTTAATGTAGAGCATAATTTTATTTTTTCAAATAATTTAGTTCAAGTAATATACTTTATTTATTATATATATTTAAGACTTGTCTAATAAATTGAAATTCTTCTACCTGTTCGATTAGTGTCAGATGATTAATAACGAGTCTTTAAATATCCGTGCGAAAAACATAACCCCTTCTAACTTTTTGCGCTACAGTCCGATGGTTTCCAACCGCATTACAATTTCAATAATTAATTACACTGCTCGCCCTCAATGTTTCATACCTAAATAACGGCTTGTCAGATGTCTTCAGTGTTAAGCATTCTTTGTCACAATGGAAAATACTAATTGACTAGGGCATTCCCGCAGTTTAATTCACGGATGAAATAAGCTAAATGCCTTGCCGTAGTCGAGTCAAATGGTATTCTATGTTTTAACTGAGGTCATAATCGACTTGTAAATTAAATTTCCTGAAAATCAGTGCGGTTGTTGTTGCGCATAACGCCCGAACAAACACACTGACCAACAGACAAAAACTGCAAAAAAGTAAATCTACTCGTAGACTGATAAATTCACTTAGGTAGGTACCTACTACCTACCAGCTACGCGCACATCAGAATAGCTAGCGTATCTCAAGGAAAAATTGATTTCAATGCATCTGTGAGTTTTATCGAGAAATGTTGTTGCTATAGCATTTTTAATTGATGAATTAATTGTTTCTTTGTCGTGATTGCATTAAAACGCTCAATTTGCCCTCAGCACACGCCGTTATGTAAGTACATAATCAAAACAAAACAAATGTGCGGTGTAAATTACAAGAGATTTCCGCTCATGGGCCTAGATTTTGGCTGATCAATGCAAGTATCCTTTTGACTCACCACGCAAAATAGGCATCTGTCGTTGAGTTGAGGAAAATTAACCCGCGTTAACCTATAACCTATCTAGTAGTACGGACTATATGCGATGCGAGCATACGTATGCATACTAAACGTATATGGCAGAGGATTCCTTTATCTGTAGCTGACTAAACTGCATGTCAAACATACTACCTATTAGAAGGATTAAACAAAACGTCTCAAGAGTAATTGAGACATTTGTAATGTAATGAATACAATGAATTCATCTCGCTTTACCATTAGTCCTTGATACCTGAAGATTTTTCAGATATATTAGATAACTGTGTTTAACTATTACATTATACACATTTATCAATGCGTGTGGTTATGTAAACGTACGTAATGGAACAGTATTAACTTATGTACCTATTGTTCAAATACCAACAAAGATATTATACCTAAGCAAAAGGTAGTACGTATTCTTGTAGGTGTTCGTTACGTTATGACATTCGCTATTGTTGAATCATATAATGCATATTATTAGCACATATTATGACTAGAGTTTAACTACCTAAGAAGTTTACGTATTTGTAAAAAGCTAAGTATTCACTATTTATAGAAACTTACCATTGATTTGTGATTATATTTTCAAGTAAGAAAACGGCTAACTATACCTATGTAGTACCTGTGCTATACCTAAGGATATTCACCAAATGCAAAATGCAAGTGATTGAAATGGAAATTTAAAATTTGTAGCGAATTTAATTTATATTTTTCTTAAAATGCGCCCACATAAATAACCTTAGGCTAAATTCGCCCCTTTCTATCTTTTACTTCTTTCTACCATTTAATGTATAGCTAAAGTGACCAGTCATGCTCTGTGGGTTGATATGCAAAGTGGTGGCTAGTTGTGCTAACGCAGGTATCATTCTGAATATCCAACCGCTTCATCTTATGTCTTAAAATCAGAATTGAAGCAGGCTGCTTACAAAATGCTCCTCGGAGTCATACTTTAAACACGACGGTGTTTACAAATTGTGGCATTACTAGCAATTTCACAATTGTTCGGACCGATTTGTTTGTTCTAGCTTTGGATTTTTTTCTTTGTTTTGCACCTGTTATCGCATTTCCTTGCATGCACTTTGTTCAGCACTTTTTGCTATTTAAATTTCTGTACGTACGAATCGGGAATAAGATCGGACAAAAAATTTGAAATCGGGGCGGTACATACATACTTATAATGTTCTTAAGTTATGTAATATTTTTTCTTGTGTACAAAAGGTATATTTTTAATGTGCTTGGTAAATACAATTAATTAGACGTAACTAAGTTAGTAACTTGAATAGTTTTCAATATCTATTCATGTCTATTTATTTTTACGTCTATTTTTTATGTCTAAACTCTACCTTCCCTTCTTGATCGTATTTAAAATTAGTTTCAGTCCAAAAAAATGTTTTTTGAGACCAGCTTTTATTGCCGAGTGTACTTTTTTGTATAAATAATCGCAAACTGCACGTCACATTTAATCAAATTAACCCAAATACGGTGAATTTATTTTATGTATTTTGATTATCCTATGGCTATCAGTGGCGTGTCGTCCATAGAACTCGATTCCCATCGGCTTGCCCAATATTAGGCAGTTCAGAACTTAATTCTAGTGCTCTTAAAGAAAATTGAAGTCAAAGCTGCTCCGGCTTAGGGCCGTATGGGAACTGCATCACAACTGCACGCCGAGTGCGCAGTTGTGATGCAGTTCCCATACAAATCGTAGGGAGTTGCAGTTGGGTTGCAGTCCGCCTGTATCGGCCCTTATCCAAGGATTTCTTCAACGCCACGCCACTGATGGCTACCATCCGGCTACATGATCAGATCAGCTCCATGTCGTAATAATATTGCATTGTCAGCTGATCTATACAGCGTGGGAGGGACTATACCGACAAACTTTAACTATAGATTCTAACAACTATTAGGAGTAAAAAAAGTCATGTGATGTATAGTCGAAAAACGCTTACTTTCCGAGATATTCATTATTTTGTAAATGAAAAATCCCAAGTGTGTAACAAGCCCTAATAAATGTGACTAAGATACCTTTACTATTTTTTTAAAATCCTTTAACTAAACAGGAATTAACCTTCGCAGTATTCGATGGTAAGCGACTACGAGGCCAAAAAATTGACCTTTCGTTTCCATTTTAGCTTTTTTTTTCTTTTTGATAATTTTTCAGCCAGTAAGGACATGTTTATAACGAGGGGCTTAATTTACTGATTTATTTTGTTCCATAAGACTATTAATGTAAAATGACAATATTCGACCCATGTTGATATAACATTTTTTACTCATCACACCACCAGGAATTCATGGCTAAAGTATGTCGGTATAGTCCCTCCCACCCTGTATATTTTTCAAAAATTTCAGCTTAATCGGTTGATGATATCTGCTTCAAAATTGAGTTGCAAGATTCCACCCGAACAAACATAGTTACTTACATACATTTCTTGTAAAAATACACTACCGTTCTCGGTGTGACTCTGTAAAATTCGGTGTCAACGTGTTATTATTTTCGAATTTTCATCCATTATCTTCCTATTGTTAGTTAATGTTATAAACAACATATCTAACTATCCACTCTCTGAAATCGAATTTCATAAGTGAATAACAATAATGGGGATGACGACTGGGTTAGAATTAGAACTATATAATTCTGTTTAGTCCGTCATACGTCAGTTAGATTATGGAAAAATATGGGCCACGTATTTTTTGGTTTATCAAAATATTAAAAATCTACAGAGTCATCAAACTTCTGGAGTGGGGGCTTATGACGTCACTCCTAGGAGAAAATTGTACCTAGGAGTGACGTCACTCGAAACTTCTAAGCACTCTATCCTCGTCATTTTTTGTTTGTCAAACAAAAGAAAAAATACGTGTACAATATTTTTTAATAATCTAACTGACGGACTAAACAGTTTTTTTAGTCGTCTAGCCCATTATAGTACCTACCTAGTTATGGATATAAATTGAAACTTCTCATGTTGTATCGTTCAGATAAAATGTATCAAGCTGTAAAATGAAACCCATTTCAACCATTATTGATACCGTGGAAGCGAATGAACTTTTTTTTTGTTTCAACTGACTGACTCAAATCACTTTAAAGTGAAAATCGCAAATTATATACCTTAGGCGGGACTTAGGTACCTACAACCGCACCACCAGGCAGGGTTCAATTTTACTAATAAAATTGAACTTTGCCTGAGTTTCCAATTTTTCAATCAGCTAGTTTAAACATGCAACATCGCCTATCGCTTTCTTATTAGTCTAAATCTTATTAATCCTATTAGTCATCAAAGTCCTGTTATGTTTTTTTTTAAATTATGTAATTCCAATTACCTTAACCACGTTAAGTTTCCATGTTTACCAACGACGGACAGCACCACGATAGCATGGAACGGAGGCGGTGTATTGTACGTCTGTATTTCCCTGGAAAACTGGACTGGACCGATTTTGATTCGGTTCTTTTTTGTTTGAAACTGGACTTGTTTGTAAGTATATTTGACCAAAATAGGCCGTTTATGAGATGCATATTATACAGCTTTTTGACTCGTTTTTTTAAAGTTTTTAATTGATTGACAATGATCGAGAAAAAAATTGGCGTAAGTTACGCCAATTTTTTTCTCGTAACTCGTAACGCGTAACGTACTCACTGTCAAGCGCGTAATTCTCAACATAAACTAGTAGATTAACTGTAGGTAAAATGGTAAGCGACTTTTAATATTGATGTCAACCGACATTATAATGGAGCCACGAAATGTGTGTACCCGCTAGCCTCAATTTGCAGGTCTAGTAAATTTCGGGGTGCGCACAATCTTGTGGCAAAAACTTACGTAGATATGTAATTGTGCAAAAACCGCTGATTTGCGGCATAGAATAGTAGGTAATTTAATTTAAACGAATCGTCGAATTCACGCACCGAGGGGTCTATTTTACAGGATGGGTAAATAACAGGTATACCTACACTTTGTTTGTGAAATTTTATCGTATGAAATATAAAAAAATATTAAGTATTTTTTGTTAAATATAGTATTTAGGGCCGGCAATGAAATATGGAAAATTATCTCAGACAAATGTCCACCTCTAGCAATATGGCAGATGTGAGGTGAGCCCTTTTCATCGCGTTTTTCATCACATTTTCACACATTTACGTACCTCTACGACAACTGTGACACGCGACTGTTTGTCGCGCGACAAATACTACCCATCTCTTGCCGCTCAATATAGTGTGACAGTGACAGGTCACACTGCACTCTATCGCGGGACAAGCGACCTCGCGGCCAGTTGTGCTAGGGGTACTGCCACTGTATACCTAATAGCAGTAATTTTTCTTCCTACAAAAGGTACATCGCGCGCTTGAATGTGTGCGCGCCGCGTACGAACGCACTACAAGCAAAGTTTTAAGAATGCGTAAGAATGCGCCAGTATGGATTGCACTCACACAGACGTGCTATCGCGCGTATGTGTGAATACGTGTCGCGCGTTAAACGGCCGAAGTTGGACTACTTGTTCGTCTTTATACTTTGGTAGGTACTGGTGTGCTATTTAATTATTAAACACGACTGGACCGGCTTGCGACTTCGTTTAGGTAAAATAAGTAATTTTTTTGCTTCGGCTAACTCGGGTAATGTCAAATGTGTTAACCAGGGTCATAATCTACCTGTACACCAAAAATAGAATTCGGTCCGGTCACAGAACAGAAAAAACATGTTTGAACATTTTTCTATGGGTCCGGTTAGTTAGTGAGATGCGCGTACGAGCAGATAAAAAATTCAAAATTATTTTTTAAGAGTATCCAGTATTTTTTTTTGATAAATCTTTATTTGTACAGTCACCTGCAATGATGATGAAACATGCCAAAATATCTGACAGATAGTTATGCGTGCCGTATAGAAAGAGACGAGAGAGTATAAGCATCTACTGGATGCGCTCGCTCCATCGTGGGTTTCATCAATGTCTTAGGTTTATGCTCTAACTAGGGGACTCTAAAAAGAGATATTATTAAATTACAATGCGGTCTCTGCGGTTGTCATATTTGTTAAGCATCGTCGCTTTCAAGTAGAATCATATTTTAGTCCTATTTACTTACCTACGCGGAAGTCAGTGAGAGTCTGCGAGTTGATCTGACCACAATTCCCATGAGTTTAATCCCACTACGGTGAAGCAAAAAAGAGCATTGATTTTTTTTTCGTTTTTCAAGAAAAACTTAAGCACAGATTACATAAGGTAAAAGGTATCTATTTAATACATTTCTGACTAGTGAATGTAAGATATCGATCATAAATTCGCATGACATTCTTTCACAGGAATTCCCTGCATAACGTAGAGGAGAACTGAGAAAGATTTTTAATATTCAAACCCTAAGAAAGTAAAACAAATGCAATCGTAAAAGAATTCGTACTGCCTGCGCATCGTTAAATAATAAAGATATACAGGGTGTCCCTAGCCTCTGGACAAACCTGAAAGGTACATGTTGATTAGGGTATTCCTAACTAACATGCAAAGTATCATAACAATTAGAGCATAACTTACGGAGAAATTAACGAATTACTATTTTTGCTTTTAAACATCCTGTATATAGGCACAGCAATCGAAACTCTTGATGATTTTCTTTTAAAATATTGACAGTTATTTGGTGTGACAATGACATGTGTCCTATGATCTATGATGAATCCCTATTCCTAAAATATAATTTGTTCATATTTTTCAAAATGGAAAACGATTGTTCTGCTAAGAATTACGTAAACATGATTTTAATTTACGGAGAGCGTCACTAGAATGCCAACCTTGCGTTAATGACTTACAGAGATACATAGAAAACAGGAGATATCAGTCCAATAAAATGTCATCATTACGAGTACGTAGGTGTGATACAGAATGTTACTTTTTTGTTGATTTTTAATTCATAAATATGATTAGTAAATTTAGATATTTAATTTATCTAAGCTCCTAATTTAAAAAATATGCTTATTAGAGCATTATCCAGAAGGGTAATTCTAAATGGGTATGTCCAAAGGCTAAGGTCACGCTGTATACAGTAAGCTAAATTAGGTATGCTAGCGCCCAAATGTTAAAAATCACTAAGTTAGTCACACAACCTTCGAAGTGGTCCGGTTTGCTTCACTTCCGTGCCGTTTAGTCACGAAACGAATTCTATCTAAAAACATTTGACGATTAAAATTACCTATTACAGACTGACCATCTTAGGCTGGAGGTTGTCTATCAGTCAGTCTCTATTTGTATTATGAAGCAATTTTTATAATAATATTTGTCTCAGCTTTGACAAGACTTCGACCTACTCCCAAATGCATTCCGGCATTTGATATGTTGTCACTCTCAACTTTACGCGATGACTCAGCAGTGTTTGTGTAGTAAAGTCGTAATGTTGGCCAACAAATAATTTTGACAAGCTTTCTATTACTCGACTTGATGTTAAATAGGTATATAAACAAACCATGCAATTGATCCTCAGTTTTGATTAGACCTATTTCCTTGGTTAATATACTTTTTATTTAGATCAGAGAGCTAACATAAACCACCTATAGAATCACTTTTTGTGAAGTCTGTTAAAAATTGAACATAATCATGATACGAACTAGCACTACAATATTACACGGCAATGACATTGGAATTATGCAACCTAATGAAATCTAATACTTGAGTAGTATAAGGTTGTGTAAATGAATGTTATTTATTCAAATGTGGCAAAGCAAGTGTACCGAATCACCGTACCGCCAGACACTGCACCCACCCGTCAAATTCATGCATACGATATCGCGCGGTGCAAAATTTAGACGTCTAGAGAAAGTGATGGATTCATTGACGCTACCCATTTTAATGACACGTTTAAGCAAGACTGGAGAAATTAAGTGTTTTAGCGTAGCCAGGGTTGAGTTAAACACAATACAGTTACTTGCGCGAACAGGCGTTCACTTTTACTTTGAATGTTAAAGGTTACTTTAATAGCGGCGTTGCGTTTCGGTTCTCAGCGACGCAGGCTAAAAGGCATTTGTTGTTCCATTTACTTAGTACCACTTTTTGGGTATTGTGTGTGATTTTGTCTTGGGACACTAAGTGACTGAATTAAAAGACTTCGAAAACGAGTACCGTTAAATGATCAACAGTACCTATGTCAGACGACGCGATTTGCACGGATTAGGTTACTACTAAAATGATATTAACTAATTAAATCTGCAGGTTATTAAACATGGCTTTATTATTTTAGTGAGAAGAAATACAGTTTTAAAAAGATAACTTAGTCCTTTCTAGAATGTTTGATACGGTGGTTACAGTTACGATAGGTATGGTGCGTAATGTAATGAGTAGGTATGTTAACGACGCACTCATGGATCTCGTGAGGTCCCGAAGTTAACAGATTTTGATACAGCTACGATAGCTCTTCAGGTTCATACACAGGAGGTTGTAAGGCTCCTGGAGTTTTAATTACTAAGGGATCGATTGGCTCAAAACAAAGGTTCAGATTTAACACTTATATTGTTTTAAATCACTGATTCTAGTGTGCCCTTCCTAGGGTTCTACCACGCGGGAAGAATAGCACTAACAAACCCGGCTCTGGCTTAACCATCTTTTAAACACAACACTTAAATCTATTACACGGAATATAACACAGAAATAGTCACACAAAAATCAATCAGCGAATCAGTATCAAATAGTTAATAATGTTCATACTTCCCTATAAGCTATTTACACGCTAAACACTATTAAAAGAATACTTGTTCTTAGTTGGGCGGCTCGGGCCGCAACACGTAATAAAGAAATACTGTTTCACTGACTTTAAGTCCTACCTAGACTTCACTTAGGTCATAGGCTAGGGGATCTAGATTGGTTCACTATGTTCGGATCGGATCACTACTGGTTCGGTTCTGTTTCTCACTATGAGTTTACTACTTGGGTTCACGACGCCAACTGGTCTCCAAATGAGCTCCCGGCGTATTTAAGCAAGCGATTGTTGCGCAATACTTACAACATATTGCGTGATGGAAAATTCCGTTCAGAATGATACCATCCTACGCTGAATTCTCGTGGTCAGACCGAGAAATTATAGGGCATTGATACACAAAGTTGTTCGAAAACTTTCGCTCTTTGCCGTTTTACGTTATGGTAACGACTAACGTACTATATACTTGACTACACAATCCTCATGGTAATTATGAGCGTGCTATATGCATCGCCTCACAATCCTTATGGTAAGCTGGCTCTGACCGGTAGAAGCCTCGAGTGGGTGTGTCGAGATCTCCTACCAAATCGTTCACTGGCCGCTCCTAGCACTAGTTGCCAGTGAAGTCTGGGTACACTCGATTTACACATTCGTTACGAGTCTTTATCTAAGCTCTAGATAGGGGGATCGGGTTCTAAGGTTTACACAAGTGCTAATGAGTCGTTACACTACACATATGGCCTCTTGTACGGGCAAAAACTCGTAAAATACTTAAATATTTCACTTACGTACTAACTACAAAACATGGTTCTAGGACTTAGTCCCAGGGCTTATAGCTACTTACAAAACATGTTCAGGGTCTTAGTTAGACGATGTTCAGTCGGGTCGGGGTTCGGTGGGGCTATCGTCAACATCCTCCCCCCGCTGCTGCGTCGCGGCAGCCTCAGGGTGTAGGGAGACGATAGCCAGCTTGGAGACGGGGCGCCGGAACATGCCGCCGACGGTGCGGACGTCAGCACTTCGGACGCTGCCGTCAGGGCCGGGGAAGACGGCCTCGACGATTCCCCGGGGCCACACGTTGCGTGGCAGGTTCGGGTCTACGACTATGACATAGTCGCCGACCGTGAGTGGACGCTCGCCCAGCGCAGAGGAGCGGCGCGGCGCGAGCGTCGGCAGGTATTCTCGGACCCAGCGGGCCCAGAAGCGGTCAGCGAGCGCCTGGCTGGCGCGCCAGGCCCTGCGGTCGGCCTCCTCGCAAAGGCCAGTGAGTGGGACCTTCGCGGGGCCTCCCAGCAGGAAGTGGTTCGGTGTCAACGCCTCCTCGTCATGGTGGCTGACGGAGACGTGGGTGAGGGGCCGAGCATTTACAGTGTACTCGGCCTCGGCAAGGAGAGTCGCAAGCACCTCTTCCTTGGGCGCTCGCGTCTTCAGTGTGGTCTTCAGGGCTTCTTTTATTGAGCGGACCATGCGCTCCCAGGCACCTCCTTGGTGGTGTGCGCGCTTGTGCGCACGCAGGATCAGTAGCCGCACGAACGGGCAGCGCCCGTCCAGGATGGCTGGCCTCTTGTTGATGGGGGCTGGCGAGGCGTCGATGCGGCCGCGCATCTGGATGACGCCATCCTCGCTCAGCACCGGGTCCAGTTCGTAGAGACGGCTTCCACGGGGCACGGGCTCCCCCCGTGACAGGCTGCGTAGCTCTTCTGGGAAGGTTCTTCTCTGTGACCACTGGAAATAGAGATGTTCGGCGGACAGTATATGTTTCAACAA
The DNA here is from genome assembly GCA_947034925.1 of Eudemis profundana. Lineage (NCBI taxonomy): Eukaryota > Metazoa > Arthropoda > Insecta > Lepidoptera > Tortricidae > Eudemis > Eudemis profundana. The sequence goes on along the minus strand of OX344805.1, from coordinate 16,231,117 downwards.
GAGGGGTACACGGGATCTAGTCTTCATAACTTCGACGAACTGAAGCACACGCGCAGTTGCTCCAATCAGTCGATCATAGTTCGAGAAGCGATGAATGTCCGGCAACGGCGAGACGAACTCCGTCGACGCGTGACACGTCGCCTTCAATTCGGGCGGCGGCCCCGTCGGCGGCTCGGGTTCGGCTGGCCATTCATTCGGATGTTCATATAAAAATTGGGGACCATTAAACCACACACTATTAATGTCCACGGTTCGTTTGGGATCGGATCGGGTAGGGATATCTGCGGGATTAAGTTTAGTGGGTACCCATCGCCATTGGTTCGGTGACGTCAGCTCCGCTATCTCTCCTAAGCGGTGAGCAACGTATACGGGGTACCTTCGTGCGTCATCCCGCACCCATTGCAGCACGGTTTGGCTGTCTGACCATAACACTACTTCGTCGGGTGTTATTCTGTGGCCATCGACGATGGCTTTCTGCAGTCGCGCGCCTATCAAGGCCGCCTGCAACTCCAGTCTGGGCACGCTGAGGGGTTTGAGTGGACATACCTTTGCCTTAGCCGCAGCTAACGTTATCTCAGGCTCTGCTCGTTCGGGGCTTTCCACTCGCCAATAGGCTGCCGCCGCATAAGCCTGCGTGCTCGCGTCTACGAACACATGCAGCTCGATGCGGGAGGCTCCCCCCGTCTGAAAATATCTTCGTGGTATTTTCAGCGTCGCTACCGACTGCAACTCTTGCAGCCATTCAGCGAATAAGTCTGCCTCTTCGGTTGGCAGCTCTTCGTCCCAGCCGAGTTTCAGCAACCACAAGCGCTGTATCTGGATCTTCGCTGTGATTGCGTAATGTGATATGAGACCTAAGGGATCGTATATACTCATCACTGTACTTAGCGCCTCGCGCTTGGTTGGGCTCCTCTCGCCGACTCGTACCTCGGCTGGGACCCGCAGCATCTTCGTGTTGAATCCTAAATCGTCGGTAGTAGCATTCCAGTACATACCGAGAATTTTCTGATCCTTGGCGCCTAGCTGCGCCGGTTCTTCCGCACGTTGCTCCGGCGGGATACGCTCGAGCAGCCGTCGCGAGTTCGACGACCAGCCTCGCAGCGTGAATCCGCCCAGTGCGTGTGATGCTGCCACTTGTTCGGCTACATGGACTGCGTCATCCTCGTTTCTAAAACTAGACACAAAATCATCCATATAGTGGTTCGATTGTATTTCGTATACGGCGTCGGGATATTTGTCAGCGTTGTCCTCGGCGTTCCTGTTCCGCACACTGTGTGCTAAAAAAGGAGAACTTGCTGCGCCAAATATCATAGACGTCATTTTGTAGATGTCTGGGGGGTCGGTTCGGTTTGCGCCCCGCCATAAAAACATCTGTGAAGGCTGATCCGCCGGCCTAATCTTCACTTGAAGAAACATTTCGCATATATCGGCCGTCACGGCGACTGCACCTTCCCTAAACCTAAATAAAATTGCATACAATTCTTGCAACAAATCGGGTCCTTCTAGGACATGGTCGTTCAAGCTCCGCTGCGACGAAATCGCTGCGGCATCGAACACTAGACGAATTTTACTTTTATTCGGGTTCTTCACTGCGAAGTGCGGCAAATACCATGCTACGTTACTATTTTCACTACTTGAAATTTTCTTCGCATACTTTTTCTGCACTAAATTATTTATTTGTGCAGTATACTCGGCGGCGAAGTCGGGATCGCGGTCCATCTTCCGTTCGATGCCGCGCAGCCGATTGAACGCCATGCCGAAACTTGGCGGCAGTTGCGGGTCGTTTTCCCGCCACAATTGACCGACCTCATACTTTGGTCCGTTTACCCTACGGACCGTTGCATTGAAGACGTCGATCGCTCGTTGCTCTGCCGGGTTCACCTTGTTCACGTGCTTAATACCTAAAGCGTCGACATCGAAGTGCTGTTTTAATAACTGATGCAATTCGAGGTCTGGTTCGTGGCAATGATATGCCCTTACATGATCATCGGTTCGTACTAGGCGGGGCGCAATACCGAATATTGCCCATCCTAGTTGGCAACGGATAGCGGCAGGCTCGTTATTGCGGCCAGTCCGTGCCTCCAGTGGCATCATCAGGTGCCACTGGTCGACCCCCAACAATACCCGCGGCGTCGCGACGTCGTAGCAGGCTTCTTGCAGGTCGGCGAGGTGCTTGTAGCGCAGCATCTCGTTCATGTTCATTCGTTGTTCACGCAGTCCCAATTGATGAACGGTTCTAAAAATGACGGAATGTATCGAATCTTCGTCGCGTCCCTTTAACGCGACTTGTACCTTCCGGCTTCGCTGCGTGGTCTCCATATCTCCCACGCCTTGGATGCATAGGTCCGTAGCAGGTCCGACGGCACCTACGTCGTTCGCTAGATCGGCATCAATAAGGCTTATTGTTGATCCTGAATCCAGAAGGGCGTATGTCTCAGCCTCACCCCTCGGCCCCTTGATGACGATGGGTACCACACGCAGCAACACCGACGTACGGGAGGTACCTACACTAGCAATGTTCGATGTAAACTCGCGGGCTCCGGCCGGCGAACGCGGCGGCTCCGTCCGGCGAGTTTCGGGTTCGTGCTCATACCCGCGCGCACCGCTTGCGGGCGCACGCCGGGGAGGAGCGGGTTCCTCATCCGCCCAGCGCGTCCCACTCGCGGGCGCACGCAGATGAGAGACTGGTTCGTGGTCCGCCCAGCGTGCCCTATCCGAGGGCCCCCGCTGCGGCGACACAGGCTCGAGTCGCCCACCACGCGCCCCGTCAACGGGCGTACGGTGGTAGACGACGGGTTCCCGCCGTGGCCCGCGGGGCCCGCTCACGGGCTCACGCCGAGACATGACAGGAGGGGATCGTGGTTCAAACCGTGGTTCATTACGTGGTTCATAGTGTGGGTCAGGTCGTGGTTCGTATCTTGGTTCGGTTCGTGGTTCATACGGGGGATCGTGGAGAAGACGATGATGGGCGTGGGGGCAGCCGTTAACGCCGCAGCCCTTCGCTCGGCACTCGTCCCTCCTATGTTTACTATCAAAACATTTGAAACAAATCTTGTTGCCCTTGGCCCATGACCAACGGGCGGCGATGTTCATCGCGCAAACCTTCTTGCACTCTGGAGTGCGGTGCGACCCGCCGCAGCACAAACACACGCTGACTCGTTCCGTCGCATATGTCTGCACGCGGGTCGGTTGTGACCGAGCGCCGGTGCGGGCCGGCGGCGCGGGCGGCGGCCGCGGCCCCGCACGGGATCGTCGGACATCCTCTGAAATCACGTTACGCCTCGGCGGCGCACGTGCATGCGAGAACTCAAGCTCTTGATCGCTCTCGTCCATGAGAAATTCGGCCATCAGCATCAACTCGCTATCGCGCCGCGAACCGTTAGCTCTAGCGTACGCGCACCATCGCGATCGTAGATGCGGGCTTAATCTTTCCGTAATTTCTCGGATCAGAAGTGGATTCGCTCCATAACTCTTGTTATCTAAGTCCACTAACGTTGAAGCTATATTAATAACTTTGATCGCAAAAGAATTTAAATCCGTCGCACTTGGCCCTACCGACGGAAGCCTCTTCAAATCCTCTAATGCGCGATCAATTAACAAATCGGTACGACCGAAATTCTTTTTCAAAATTCGTACGATTAGATCAGGGTTCGCGGATGAGGCTAGCATGTGTTGCACACATTGCCTAGCCTCCCCTTTCAAGCACTGTCGCAAGCGTGCAACATTTTCGTACGCCGAGAATTTATAACGCGACGACGATTGCTGGTACGCGGTGAGAAATGTCTGCCATTCACTAATTTCACCGGCGTACGCAGGAAGCTCATAGACTTGACGTGGAGGAGGGCGCATCATGGACTCTAAAGTCTCGGCAAGACGCTCGATACCCTGGCTCCTGGTTCGGCTCGTAGAGCGGTCGCGGATCGGCGTCGACTGTACCGGACGGCGCAACGCCGGCGGCGGCGGCGACGTGGATCGCAGACGACGGCTATTGTTCGGGTGGTTGACATCGTTCAACCACTGGTCCACCCGGTGGACGGAAGCGGCCATCGAGCCCCCGGCACGGTAGTCACCGTCGCGGGATCCCTCGGCATCGATGCGCTCCATAGTAACGGCTAAGCGTTTATGTACTAACTCTTTTTCTAAATCTATCTCGCGCCTACGTAACGCGGCCAGTTCCTGGTCGGCCAGTAGCTGCGCCTCGCGTTTACGTAGCTCCGTAGTACTACTACATTGGGATCGGATAGTTGGCGGTGCCCGCGACGTCGATGGCACTTGATCTGCGAAAACGACTCGCTCCGGCACACGCGCACGCATTTCTAAGTTCGGGTTCACACGCGGGATAGGTTGATCACTCGAGAATAAATAAGGGTTCGACAGCTCACGGTTTCCTGGCTCTGCAAGCTGTTGATTGTTGGTTCGTTCATGCGCGGCCTGCGCATGCGCGGCCTGCGCACGCACGGCCTGCGCATGCGTCACTGCTGCGCGCGCAGCGTGCTCCGCCTCGGCGCGCTCCTCGGCGTGGCGCTTCGCGCGACGCTCTTCGTTGCGGCGAAGTAGCTCTTCCAGCTCTTCCCGCTGCTCGGTGGTGTCGGTTGGAGGTGACTCCGGTGAGTCCCTCGGTTCTGACTGCATTTGCAGCCGGGGATTGCGGAGGGGCGCCCCGCTCTGCTCGCTTGACTGCGCTTGCAGCTGGCGGCGGCGGGCGTCCGCCTCCTGGGGGTCTGACTGGCTCCTAGTCAGCACCATGGTTCACACGCGATATTGTTACGCGAACAATCTACACGCGAGACAGAAACAGCTGATCGGTCAGGTTCTATCTATACAGGTTCGTTCGTGCCTAGCGTTCGACTTGCAACAACTGGATCGGATGCTTGTTGTTCAAGTTTGCTGGTCACGAGTGGCTCTACGTTACTTTTTACTGGTTTGCAAACTATGTTTTAAATTTGGTTGATTTTGGTTGAGTTTTGAGCCAAATGAATTTTTAATTAAAATTACGTCGCGGCGTAAAATATTTTAAAAATTAAATAATTCCAAAAATTATAAAAGTCACAGGATCGGTGCTCCACAGGTTCAGGGTTCGGGTTCTGGTCGAAATTTGTGATTCGCACAATATTTGACCGTTTTGGAGCACTTGGAAATTCCAAAAATAAATTGCGTCGTTGCGCAAAAATATTCGGGAAAAATCTACAATTTACACTAGCAGTACTCCTAGAGTACGCGGTTCAGGATCAGGTCGAATTTCGTGATTATCACGAGAATTGACTAAGTTAGAGCACTCACAAAAAAATTGGAAAAACAGAAACAATTCGATAAAATCGTAAATAATGATTTTAAAAATCCCGGAACTTCACGTCTATACGTGAAATGGATCAGGGGTTCGTATTCCGGGCTTTCCCAGGTTCAAGGATCTGAAGACCAACTCAGGGTCTGATGATGTTCACTCACTGATTCTATATCCTCGGCTCGAAGGACCAAAAACTGTTAACGACGCACTCACGGATCTCGTGAGGTCCCGAAGTTAACAGCTGATACAGCTACGATAGCTCTTCAGGTTCATACACAGGAGGTTGTAAGGCTCCTGGAGTTTTAATTACTAAGGGATCGATTGGCTCAAAACAAAGGTTCAGATTTAACACTTATATTGTTTTAAATCACTGATTCTAGTGTGCCCTTCCTAGGGTTCTACCACGCGGGAAGAATAGCACTAACAAACTCGGCTCTGGCTTAACCATCTTTTAAACACAACACTTAAATCTATTACACGGAATATAACACAGAAATAGTCACACAAAAATCAATCAGCGAATCAGTATCAAATAGTTAATAATGTTCATACTTCCCTATAAGCTATTTACACGCTAAACACTATTAAAAGAATACTTGTTCTTAGTTGGGCGGCTCGGGCCGCAACACGTAATAAAGAAATACTGTTTCACTGACTTTAAGTCCTACCTAGACTTCACTTAGGTCATAGGCTAGGGGATCTAGATTGGTTCACTATGTTCGGATCGGATCACTACTGGTTCGGTTCTGTTTCTCACTATGAGTTTACTACTTGGGTTCACGACGCCAACTGGTCTCCAAATGAGCTCCCGGCGTATTTAAGCAAGCGATTGTTGCGCAATACTTACAACATATTGCGTGATGGAAAATTCCGTTCAGAATGATACCATCCTACGCTGAATTCTCGTGGTCAGACCGAGAAATTATAGGGCATTGATACACAAAGTTGTTCGAAAACTTTCGCTCTTTGCCGTTTTACGTTATGGTAACGACTAACGTACTATATACTTGACTACACAATCCTCATGGTAATTATGAGCGTGCTATATGCATCGCCTCACAATCCTTATGGTAAGCTGGCTCTGACCGGTAGAAGCCTCGAGTGGGTGTGTCGAGATCTCCTACCAAATCGTTCACTGGCCGCTCCTAGCACTAGTTGCCAGTGAAGTCTGGGTACACTCGATTTACACATTCGTTACGAGTCTTTATCTAAGCTCTAGATAGGGGGATCGGGTTCTAAGGTTTACACAAGTGCTAATGAGTCGTTACACTACACATATGGCCTCTTGTACGGGCAAAAACTCGTAAAATACTTAAATATTTCACTTACGTACTAACTACAAAACATGGTTCTAGGACTTAGTCCCAGGGCTTATAGCTACTTACAAAACATGTTCAGGGTCTTAGTTAGACGATGTTCAGTCGGGTCGGGGTTCGGTGGGGCTATCGTCAACAAGGTACATGTCTACAGCGATCAGTTTACCTTTTCAGTTATTGAATATTCACGAGTCACCCGAACTGTGTTCACTGTTTATTTGTCATTTAGTCTAGCGACCTCTAACTTAATAAGTATGATTAACTATAAATACGTTGCCTACTTTTATATTCACGTTCACTCGCCACAATGTCGCCCAGTAAAGAGTAATTACTACTGAGAATTAAACCCAAGGATTGCGTTAATATTTTACGAAAGGGTTATCAAAAGTCGTAGTAAGACTGATGTTTGATTAATATAATGGTACGTCGGAGACAATGTCTGTGTAGAAAGTAAATGGGCTCTCTTTCGATTATCTCTGAAAGTGCCAATCTAAAATTTCTTGATTGCCGTGAAGCTTGGTACCTCTAATTTACGTTCGTAAGCTGTTCGCCTTTACATTCGGCGTTCAGATTAATACTTCGGTGGGAATGTGTGTCATTTTCAAACAAAAAGTATCACTCTGATAGATGCCAATAAGGGCCTAGCTTCCTAAGGCCCAAAGCAAAATAACGCTCATAGTGACTGTGAACCATGGTCCTACCAGTAGTACTATTGTTTTAGACTAATTCAGACCCAAGCATTTAAGACACTTTTTTAATTTTATTTTACTTGTATTTATAGTACCAATAGTTTTTGGGCGTGTTTGTAATCAATATATTGACAGCTTTATGAGCAATTGATTTTATTTGAATAAATGCTACCGAAAAGACCACGGGCTTTCTATAAGTCTTGAATCATATTCAATAAAAGTCCTAATGGTAGGATCGTGGTACGCTATGACTACACAACAGTTGAATTCAGACCCCAGACCTATTCAGACCCAGCTCGTCTGAATAACAATGTTAATTATTCCTACAGGTAGGACCTCGGGCCTTAGGAGGCTAAGTACTGAAACTAGTAGGCTATTTGATGACGGATCAAATTAGCTTATTCTTATGAAGTGTCAAAACGCTCAGATAATTATGCAGTTTAGTATGAAATTGGTATTGGCTTGTAACGTCATGCTCAATATAGTTATTGAATTGATGGCACGAAAATGAATTACCTGTTTTTTCCGGGCAAATTTGGAAACATAATTTAATGAATTTTTGGTTCGCGTTAGAATTGACGCTGTTTTATTTATTTTGCTTATTGTCAAATACCCTATTCCGTAAACCGATTCTATATGGTCATATTTTTAAAGCTATGATATAGGGTGGGTGTGCCGGTTGGCGGACAGTTAACGGAGTTGCTGACTTCAACCTCTTTAAAATATATGTTTTATACGAAAAATAATGGTGATAAGTATTTAAATATGTCAAGAATATAGTCTTTTTGTGAAAAAGTAATGGTACTATCCTATTCAGCATGTGAATACGAATAAAATGGGAAAACATTGAAAAATAGCCGAAATTTCAGTTGGCGTACACTTTTTTCAGTGTGCGGACAATGGTTGCCAGTTAGCGGACACTGAGTTTTATGCAAATAAAATCGCAAATAATACAACATAGAACATAATATATATTTTTATATTGTATATATATATTATCCCACTAATATCATAAGTACTTAGTAGCACTTAGATAATAAAAAATAGGCAAATTTGAATGATTCCTTAAATAACTTGCAAAAGTTTGTTTTGGTCACACATGAGTTTAAGTTTTCGGGCTTAGACAGCATTTTTCTCACAATTGTCTTCCAATACGAGTTTAGTGGACCAAAGACACGAGCTCAGCCGGTCCAGCCTCACCAGAGGTCGCTTCACTCGGCGCCCTAGGAGCTTCCTCACTGACCCGGACGACGACATCTCAGCAGGATTCGAAAGACTCATCGCTGCGATGTCGTCGACGGAGTCCGACGCACGCAGCATCGTCCCCGTCGGCGGGGTCAACCTCCTCGCGACAACAGCACACAACAAGGGCCGCGTCCCGACTTGCCCCAGAACCAGAATGTCCTGGATTAACTTCACTCCGAGTCGGAACCGGAAAGCCCCGCCAAAAGCCGCAATGCCGCGCCGCCAGGTCGGAGTCTCCAACCTTGCTCGGGCGTCGGGCCCAGCTAAGTTTCTTGGCGGAGTCTTCTTAGCTGGGCTAGGTTTAGCTATCCGGCAACTAAAACTCCTATTCGTTCGATTCACACACTCACATAAGAACAGGTTAATCCGCTTCAACCTTCCCGCTGGTCCGCTGCTCACTTTGAGCAATCAGCGTAACTTCAAGGTGGACCGGGATTAGCAACCTGGTTCAACCCCAGGCACTCCCGGCTCCCACCTAGTCTGATCCACTCAAGGTAGTACGGCCAGCGACCTGGTTCGACCTCAGGGAAAGCCACGGCCCCCACTGGGTCCGATTCTTGCAACAGCCAGTAAGGCTTGCAAGTTTGTCAGGCTTAAAAAAAAAAGGACCGAAGACACTGACATCTGGCGACTGACTGCCGGCTGCAACAGAAGTTGGAGCCGGCAGTCAGTTCTCTTCTTTGTCGTTACAGTCTTGGTACAGTGGTCGTGTTTTTCATGGCTTGAGTGGCAAGCTTAACCACACGGTGCCATTCTTCTCTGACAGATGCGCGCCTGGTGCTCTCGTGCAGAGGGCAGTTTGTGGCAGACTTGATTTGGTCGGTCCACGTCATGGGAGACCTACCGTACGGTTAGCACCGTCTACTTTGCCATGAGCAAAGCTTCAGGCCTTGACGCGTGTCCGAAGAAAGTGAGGACTTTACTATGGAGGATAGGGGCTGTCTTGTTCTGTCTGTTAAGCTCTTGAAGAATGGACTGGTTAGTGCGAAATTCTGTCCGGGATATGCCAAGCATGCTTCTCCAGTGCCACATTTCAAGCGTATCTATCTTGCGTTTCTCGCACTCTCTTAGAGTCCATTCTCCATCTGACTTCATTTCAGCTCCCATATAGGTTCTGGTTCTTTTGGCTGCAGAGTATCATGACGCTTTCCAGTAAGACTGCCGTGGAGCGTTGAATGAGGGATGCTAAATGCTTTAACGATTTCGCTTAAAGTTTAAGGGAAACATGTTTAAGGCTTAAACCTTTGCCGTGTGTCTAAATTGCATTAAGTGCCTTCTTTAAATCTTTATCAGAATATTTTACTTTTGTTTTAGTTTTATCTCTATATTTTGGAGGTGGCATCTAAAATATAAATCAATAGTATTAAAAAACACCCCGACTTAAAAACTTTGACCTTTTCATTTCAAATTCGGATATCTCATGAACGGCTAAAGCCCTTTTGATGACACATGTTTTTTCAAGAACCATCACTAGAAAACCTGCTTTCAAATAAAAAAAAAACACATCTTAATCGGTTCACCCGTTTAAGAGCTACGGCGCCATAGATAAACACACAGGTAGACAGACACACACACATAGCGTTCTAACTTATAATACCCCTCTTTTTGTGTCGGGGGTTATAAATGGCTATAATAATCACGGCTTTTCGCATACTGAAAGCATATTTACGTTGTTTCGGTCCACCGGTCACCAGTTTTTTTTTCAAATTTTTCAGTTAATTGTACCAAATATCAACATAGGCCACATAGTTAAAAGGTTTTACCTACAAAGCGTTTTTTTTAAACCAAATTAATATATTTTGTGTCCCAATAATCACGTGTCCGCATACTGAAAGCATATTTTCGTTGTTTTGGTTCACCGGACACCTGTTTAGTGATTAATTTCAAGTCAATTTTAATATGATTCTTAAAATAAAAAAGTGGTCGCAATCTAAATAATAACTTGTAAATCCATTAATCTTAACATATCTTGAATGTTGAGAGAGTTTTTAGCATTACTTTTAACACAAAGTGAAAATCAAAATTCGATAAGGTATCTCGGTTGGCGACCACGTGTCCGCCAACCGGTGTACCTAACAAACCCGCATACCGGTTCTGCGGACACTTAATTTTTATTAAATTGAGTCAATATATTACAAAAATTCCATAACATCAAGTTAAAAGTTTCATAATTAACCTAACTAAACATCTAATAGCAATGCAACATTAATACTAATTGATAAACTTACAGTCAAGCCCCGAGCGCCGCGGCAATTTTTCTTGTAACTTACCGTACGTCCACTCATCACACGGTAATAGCATAAATTGACCGGCCAATCCCTGCATTAGGGTTGCATCCCTTGTTTTAAATACAATGCAGTCTTATTGCCCCACTACCTAAGATCCGCGTAAGACGTATTTTTATTCAACTAATCAGTTGGGAATCCTATTTTCTTGATTTTAAGAAATGTTGCCGGCCATTTGTCCGCGAACTGGCACTGTCCGCGCTACCGGCACAATGACCCTACTTAGTTACTTTCCTGAATCTGTAATAAGCGTGATTTGTCACGTATCGAATCCTAAATCCCGATGAATAGGCTCGATTCAAATCTTTATTTTCTATTTGTATTCTGTTGTATTAGGGTCACTCGTGCGCAACGTACAGTATGATTCAGAGTTATTCGGCTAGCATTTCCTACTTAAATTTAATTATCTCAATGTACGTCAGTTTGCCCCCTTTAATAACGGGCATGAGGGTCACATTCAAGGAAGAGTTAAGCTTTTTCTTCAAATATTGAAATTTGAATAGCGTCTAATTGAAAAATTTACTAATAAAAGTGCTTCTGCGTAGATGAATTATTCACAAGTCAAATTGTGAAAGTTTTAATATGACGGTAATTATCAGCACCATAAAAGAGCGGTATGGGACTTGGCTCTAATTCATGTCCTGATAGGGATGTGATCAATTGAGTACTTTGCTCATTTCCTTACATATAATAGGGTATTTGACAACAATCAAAATAAATTTACTAACTCGAACCAGCAAATTACACTTCCAAAACAACCATGACGGAAACTAAAAATAAGGCACCATGTTGAGCATGACGTCACAAGATAGTATTTCATACTAAACTGCATACTTTCGGAGCGTTTTGACACTTCATAAAAAAAAAGCTGATTTGAACTGTCATCAAGTAGCCTATTATTTCAAGCTCATAAAATCAATAAAATTGAAACATTTCTTGCAGGTCATGAGTAGTAAATACAGAGGGCTTAAATTAACTTATAGTTCCTCATGTCCTGCTTCCGAGAGACGTACAATATTTGACCTGAATGAATCTGTATATGTGACGTCCTACGTGAAAAGGTACCTTATGAGGGTTTCTAGTTACGGAGATATGAACGGTTTTGTAAAATCCTTCAAAATCATAATTTTTTTCTTTTATGCAAAATTGTAAAATATAGGAATAGACGTGTATTTGTAGCTTGGTTTCACTGCTGTACGTTAATTTTTTCTATATAAAAATTGGGTTCAAAGTTTAGTAGAAAAGGTACCTTATGGCGGATCACATACAAAAATGATAACGCTGTTGATAAAATTCATTAATAAAATTTACTAGCAACTTTTGCTTATTTCTTTTTTATACCACGACGGTGGCAAACAAGCATGCGGCCTGCATAATGGTAAGCAAAAATTTTCGAAATGATCCTAGAAAGCTGAAAATTTGGAAGGAACTGGGTGCCACAGATTCGGAATTGAAAAAAAATTTAAAATAAAAATAAATACATTTGTATGTCGTTTTTTTAAATTTTTAATTATTAAACATTTTTTTAAAACAGATAAAAAAGTGTTTTTGACGAATCGTTAAACTTTTGACCATTTTTATAAAGACCTTGTTTTTTTTTTAAAAATTGACAAAAATAAAAAAAACACTGGCGAATGGCCATCATTTTTGACCATTTTAGAAAAAGTTTTTTTAATTTTTTTTTCAAAAAAAACTTACAAAAATAGACTTTTTTTTGCGGTTTCTATAATTTTTTACCACTTTGTCATGTTTCCCTTTCAACCTTTTTAGAAAATGTCTTAATAACATTTTTTTTTTAAACATAAAAACGTGTTTTTGGCGAATCGTGAAACTTTTTGACCATTTTAGAAAAACCTTGTTTTTTTCAAAAAAATTACAAAAACAAAAAAACACTTTTTGGCGAATGCCTATCATTTTTGACCATTTTAGAAAAAGGTTTTTATTCATTTTTTCGAAAAATTTACGAAAAAAGACATTTTTTGGCGGTTTCTATAATTTTTGACCACTTCTCTGAAAAGAATCTTTGAAAAGAATCTTTTTAATTTAAAACACGCTAAAATCCACGACGAACACTTCTCACAACTATTCGAACGAAAAGGTAAGCAAATACTGCTCATGCCGGCCGGCTGAGACTCCGAGCGGCCAGCAAGACCGAGAGAGAACGATACGTAAAGTGTTGGTGAGAGTAGGACAGATGCGTGGCGGTACTGGCGGTGTAGCCAAAATAATACCACGGCACGGCGGTATGAAGAACAAAAACTGAGCAAGTTACGACAAGTATTTCTAACATTTTTAAATTACACCGCCATAAAGTACCTTTTGTACTAAACTGTAGAAGCATATTATTCAGCCTTTAATTCGCCTATAACAAAAATAAAGATAGGCAAAGACGTGTCGTAACATATAATTTACTAAATGGAAATACATAATAAAAAAAAGACACAATTTTTACACAACATTGAATATCTCCGTAACTAGAAACCCTCATAAGGTACCTTTTCACGTAAGACGTCACATTTGAGAATTACTCTTAATTGGTCAAGATTTGAAGTAAATTTCTAATAACCTTTTTTCTTCAGTTTTCTGTCTTAATACAAGATTTGTCAATAAATAATGTAAATATCGTGCCATACTGTAATTATCAATAAATTTTGCTTATGGCCCGCCATAAGGTACCTTTTCTCAAATGTATGGGAATAATTTGTGATTTTTACGTAACTTCAATCGTTTATAAATAAAAAAATACGACTTGTAGAATAATAATGACACTTTTGAGATACTTGTGTAAACTGATTAAATATAATTTAGAACTCATTATACGAAAATTGTGAATATTATAGGAATGATGAAACATATAGTAAAAATGACATTTTAATTAAAATAAAAATATTTCATTAACAATGTGATTCTATTTCTATCCCAAAATGTGCAGTCTAATATCTCTAACTATGTACAATGGTTCAGATTACAATATGTTAAAGAACAGGACGAATTTTTTTTTTTTTAATTTCGTTCTCATAAGCGACTTGCTCTAATCAAAGGCTGATTTTTCACGACCTGGAAGTCACATTAAAAAAACCATTACTGATTTCCAAAGAAAAATACCTTGAGATACATAATCAATCATCATCTCCATAACTTCCAACGGGAACATACTTAAAATTAGTTTCAAACTTCTTTTGACGATTTCTCAAAAGTGCAATTTTAGCATGTGCAGGTTTGATGTTTTTTAAAAAAAAAAGTATGGGACTTAGGGTCGTGATTCTTTTTGTATTAGATAGCTTATTTAACACAGATTTAGGATCTGTGCTTAACTCAATACCAACCATAAGGTACCTTTTCCCGTGGAACGTCACATATATTGCTCTTAATAACTATACAAATAACTCGATCACTTTATAATATTTGCCACCAAAGCCTATTACTATCACAATTTCACTGTTATCAAGCTGTGGCGGTTACCCAATGGCGTAAAATAGATGAAAACGAAAGTGAACATTACGTTGGCTGTGGTCAGATTTGGCACAACTATGGTCACGGTCAAATGGGCTTTGCCGTTGCTTAAAATAATAGCAGATGGTGTTTATCGTCTTCCTCTAATCCATAGACAGGTGATACAATGTTTATTTTATGCACGATATCGCGTGCAAGTTGCGATTACTCGTGATTATGTAACAGTGTTGTCTTTCCGTGAATCAATTTATCACGGGCACTTTAGTGCTCTCCTAGCCGATGATTTATACGGCATAGACGTAGTTGACTTTCAATTGGTTAATGAGATTTGAAAAAACTTTCAATCAGATGTCCTAGTTATGAATAGGTACTAACTTTTAAAACTATCTGTTACTTGATAAAGTAAAGTCGCAGTGTTGGCAAAATTTGACCTGTAAAAGCTTGCTAGCAATATATATTTTTTCTAACGTCATTTTAATACATTTAGTCGATGCTCGACTCCACGAAACTAATCTACATGAACGTATAATTCATGAGAATGCCCATATGAATGATTTTTTAAATTTACTCGAAGCTTCAAACGACTTCTAAACATTCCTACGAATCGTGTCACTATCGTAATATTTAATAACAATTGCTCTTTGCAGACGACTTGTTGCCAATAAACTAATTGCAATCTTGTTTTAGTTTTAGATATCTGAACGATTTTTCAGCTTTAACATAGTATTTAAATAAAAATTAAATGTAACTTTTTTTCAATTAAATAAATAAAAGAGCATTTATTTACAAGCAAACATATTGTACCAACACATTACAAAGAAAGGTGCACATAAAAACAGTGGTTGGTCATAGTAAATTGTATTGAGGCTCAGCGGGACCGCTAGTTTCAAGTTTCAGAATAAATCAATTTATAATAATATCGATAAAAAGTCAATCGTGTCATTGTTTGCCAACTGTGATATGTGCATAATTAAATTAAGAGGGCATTGTATTCCTAAGCCCGAATGACTCACATAGCTGGTTTGGTAACGGCAACGACGCCATTATGATTTTATTCGAACTTTTCGTGGTTCTAATCCACAGACCACTAAACCTTAACCAGGTTTATGCCACACCTGGCCATAAAGTGGCTTTTACCACACGCTACGCGTACGGAAAAAGCCGCTTTGTGGCCAAATGTAGACATAAAATGCTGTACACAATACGGGTCCTCAATAAGGGCCCTCGATCGCATATTTACGTCCCTCGCTTGCAGCTCGGGCCGCAAGCATCTGCGACCTCAGCCTTTCTTTGTTTTACCACCCTAGTTGTGTAATGTACTATTAGTGGTCTGTGTTCTAATCACAGTTGCGAAAGATTCAAATTCATCTATTGCAGAAACAATCGATTGTAACCGCAGTAACTGTCAGTTTATGACGTCAGTTATTGGCGACAACCACGGGTCGACCGCAAGGCTAACATACATGCCCTACGTATACACTATGCGATTTAGTTATCACGGCCATTGCGTTTTACAATATATTTACGTACCTACATATCTTTGCCTACTATAGTTGTAAAACATGTATTGTCTTATCGTGACATTGGAGATAATATATCGTCGACCGTAGGCTGAATTAGCTTAAGGGACAATGTTTTGCCTGTCCCTTACCGTAATTCAGCCTACGGTCGACGATATATATTTTTTATATTATATATTGTGCGGACAATCTTACACAAATCGACCTAGTCCCATAATACAAGCATTGCTTAGTATAGCATTGCGTAGTAGGTACTAGACGACGAAATACATACTTATATACATAAATATATACTTAAAAAGATAGAAAACATCAAAGACTCAATAACATTAGTTTTTGATAACAATACGTAGCTAATTTGTTTAATTGAAGATCGCTGAATTTTTTTCTTTTATATTGTTTGGATTTTTCTGCGTTAGACACCATATTGATTGAATCAAAATTACTGTTAGTGTTTAATTACAATAAGTTATAGTTGGAAAGCCAAGGATGGTCTTAAAATAAGAGCTTTTTTGTACCATCATGGCAAAGTAAAAATCAGGGGTATGTATTTTTCAGCTTCACGAACGGCAAATGTTAGTAAGAAATCAATTCGTATTCAAGGACAGCAAAATGACTATTTTTACATGATCATTAACTTTCTGATTGTGGTTATACATGGCTAATGATGCTATTTCGGTATAAAGTGGATAGCAACAAATTTTAAGTAATGGGATTAGGAATACGAGTATGTACATAATAGAAAATCCGTATTTACAACTCGCACAACTCCCGCATTTATGAGGCGCACTAAGCAGGTAGTTTTCTTTAAGCGATTTGATACTCAGCATTATACAGGGGATTTTAGCCTCCTTTATTATTAATGTAACATTTTTAGCTTCAGCATTCTTTTGTGATATCGCTTAGTATTTTTATGCTATGAAATTTGTTTCCTTCAGGGTGACATTATAAAGTAACTAGGTAAAACTTGTAGATCCGTGTGTAGAGGAAAAGTAAAAAGCAAATAGGTTATAAACACAGTAAATCTCAAAAGCAACTGGCATTTGCTTGTACTTTGTTGCAATAACACAGTAACAATAGACAGTTTGAATATGTTTAATTAGTAAAAGTGACAGCGTCATACAACGTCCAGCTCCTTGAGAAGCTGACCGTTTTGCAATGATTAATGAATATTCTAAATCTTTCTATTAGAACCAGCTTACGCAGCTACAATAGTTCATTACTAATCGCGCGCTAACTTAATTTCTCACGACTCTGTCGAAACGGATAGCGATCGTGAAATAAGATGCGAAACTTTTTATCAGCAAGGTTTTGTCTCGTTTGCCCGAGGTGCGAACAATGTAAAAATGCGTGTTTCGTCATAAGATTACTATGTTGCAGGGTTTTCCAACACGTGCTAAAAATGTTGTAAGCTACGAATTTTTTGGGGCTTTATTTGTTTTAGCATATTTTGGCCTGGCTTCTCTATTCTTAGGATTAAATATTCTACAAATCCTGAATTTGTATCATTTCCACGGACATTTCGGTCAATATTTAAAAAGGCTTGTATTTTTATCAAATACTTAAATGCCTCATTAATATTAATAATCCAAATTGATAGTAATATTTTATTTTAATTAGCAGCATGTCACTTATAAAACTTGCGTAAGAATACGATAGTATAGTAAAAAAGATAATCGTAAGACTAACACAAAAGGTTCTCTAAAAATGTGCATTGTTTGTGTTTTACGCATGATCTTAAGACAGATAAGGTTATTACGCTAGTATTGTTATCGTAAAGCCATTGTGAGTAACCTCTTATGAATAAATTTTCCAAATCCCGTGAAATGTGGTAAAAACTTAGGTACAGTAACAATCGGGATTGCCGTCGCCTTTATGCAATTTCGCTTCAAATTTAATCTTTTTTGGAACAACACAAATTTCTGTTTTGCACATAAGTTGTTGGTTTGAGAATTTAATCTTAAATCATTACAATATGTGTGGCCTCTTTCCGTAAAGAGTTGAAATCCGCTATTGGTTTTTACACCACACGGGGTCACATGGAGACAATTGATTCATCGAGACGAGGCAAATGTCGCCCAGGTTGTTTGTCGAACGTAGCATTTGCATTTATGAAAAACAAATAGCAATTTGAAAGCATAATCTCTAGATATTGTTGCGAAATGAAAGGGAGATAGTCTAACACGTGCAGCGGTAGGAGAAGTGTTTACGCATTTTTGACACATTTGGGGACGAGCCAGACCCGTAGCTGAGATTTGCAACTTGAATTTTCATTTCGGGTGACTTAACACGTAAAATACAGATATTTAAGAAACAAACTGAAAAAGTTCTTCATAAAAAGCGTGCGTTCAAAAACCATTTTAAGTAAGAAAAATAACGTTACTGTAAATGTGCATTCTTGGGCCTAGTTTCAGTTCGGTGATTTTAGTCCGGTTCAAACAAATATATATGAACCGGACTAAAATCACCGAACTACTGAAACTAGGCTCTAGGCTATACAAATGCTTGGTCATGGAGACTGCACCGCACCCGCATCCTGTGTTAGTATAAATGTACACAATCGATACAGAGTTCTAGTTTCTTCTAGTTCCATAGGTCTAGTTCTGAATCTTTCACTTAAATCTTCCTAAAGCCGACAATTGCTTATAAGGAAATTATGACTATGATAGTTGGCGTCCAAATACTAAGTTTTCTAAGTGAAATTGACTAAAAAATACTCGTTATTCGGGAGGCTCTTATGTGTAACTTCAATTAAGTGGTTATATGGTATCCTAATCCGAAAATGTTGCTTAAATTTAAAATGATAAAACCAATACTTATATTACAACTAAAAGTAAAATTACAGATTTGGGCATGGGATTGGGCACCCTTCATGACCCGAGCAGTGCTCCTGTGCTGCACTAGATTGGCATGGTGACTCACCATTGGTGAGCCTTTGGCGTGAGTTTGGAAATTGCCTGTGCGAGCGTCGCATAATGAAGTATAGGTGGCAGCAAAAACGACATAAGAGACACGGGCAGACAATAAAGGAAACTATCATTCCTGTCAAAGCTGTCGATTGAAATTATCTCTTCAAGTGTCAATGTCAAATATGTATAGTAAGTCGTAGCTACACAGACGTTAATCGTCCTTCATCGCGATAAATTAACGGCGTTTCCGTCAATGCGGCCCCACCATGAGAGGGTACAAGGCTTAAATTGGCGACACTAGTTGCCAGCACCTTCGTCGTGCACGTTCTCTATAGGCACGAAAAATTTACCTACTGGGTCGATTTCAGGCGTTGTTCCAGCGTTTTTAGGGTTCCGTACCAAAATGGTAAAAAAGGAACCCTTATGGTGCGACTCTGTCTGTCTGTCTGTCTGTCTGTCTGTCTGTCTGTCTGTCTGTCTGTCTGTCTGTCTGTCCGTCTGTCACAGCCAGATATCTCAGGAACTACTGCTGCTATCGGTTTGAAATTTGGAATAATGTTAAAAGTAGCGAACCCGAGCTTATTGGACATAAAAAAAATCTTGTAACTTTTTTACTTTTTTTTTAAAGGGCGCTTAAAATTGAAAGTAGGGCTAATATATCGAGTGGGGTATCAAATGAAAGAACTTAATTTGTGGATTAAAATACCGTTTTTATTTTTTTTCTTGAATAAATAGTTTTTGATTTATGGCGAAAAAAGTTTCAAAAAATACCATTCCCCCCCTATTATCTCCGAAGTTACTGATCAGAAAAATGTGTCATAATTACCAATTATTAATGTCGTCCTAAATATTACAGGAAAAATATAACGGTTTTCCTCACTTGCACCGTTTTTGAGAAATTTGCAAAAATCATAACACATACTTATTTGCTCCTACTAAACTAATCGCCATACAGTTTTTCTTGAACTATTCATGTATCTACTTATTAGGATTATTATTATTATTAGGAAGACCGTTATATTTTATCTTCCTAACTGGAATACTTTTTTAAAAATTTACAAAAATCTTAACATATTACTTGTACCCTCCCTACGAGAGCCATCTAGCGGAAAGTAGCAAAACTAAGCGATAGTTTATATCAGATTACATAAAAAATGTCTATTAAATACAATTATCACTCATCAGGAATCGGGAAAAAAACATAAAGTAACAATAATTATTAAAAACTCTATAATAGGAGTACGTTAGGAAATTTGACACTAGTAAATACCATAAAAATGAAATACCACTAGCGCCATCTAGGGACACAAATCTAAAATAAAGTGTCCTTCAAAACATGATTCCTTCATGAAAAATGATACATGAGAACTAACTTAGTTGACAAACAATTATTTCAATCAGCCAATAACAAAAAGTAACGTTTAAATTTAAATTACAAGTAAAATGTACGCGCTATTTAGTATCAATAGATGTCGCTGTAGCATACGCTGCATCGCGCTGTTAAGATTTTTCCTGGTTTAATAGGGCTAAAGTGGGTTTAAGGCAGTGTTGCTGTTAGTCGTAAGGTTGGTCGACTTATGAGTTTATACGGAACCCTCGGTGCGCGAGTCCAACTCGCACTTGACCGGTTTGTTTTAACTTCATTAGTGTCACTAGATTTTTACCGTGAAGTCAAGTGACGACAACTCTTGATTAAATCATGTGTAGCCCTGATACCGTCTATCGTTTATTATGATAGTACACTGTCACCACCGCTTGCTGGTGGTATATTTGCTGGAACACGATTAAAGAAACCCGCCGCGATCGAAACGCTTTGAAATCGACCCTACTGATGATAACCAGAATTAACTTTTACTTTGCTCTGTTGGTGCTAGTTTATGTGTAAAATAAATAAAATTATAAAATAATTTATTTCTGCAATTAGACCCTCAAGGGCTCTTTTAGAAGTCTGATCCTATTATTTTCTTTTGGCGCTTCGGGTAGTGACCTTCTGGTGAGAAAAAGCGACGGAAGAAACTCACCAGTTTCTCTTTTTAAAAATATTAAATATAAGTAACAACAAGTATGACATTATTACATGAGATTTCATTAATACGTTACATTAAACTTGAAACTACATTTTTAGAGATGTTAAAAGTCTCTAGGCGTTAAAACATTATATGTATTATGCTTAGGCAGGTACAGTAATACAACAATAGAGATGTTTCCCATACGGAAGTCGGCAGTACTTCATTCATGCACATGATTAGCACGTCACATCTGCGCGCGCGTCGCTGCATAATGAAGCTGTCACTTTGTCTGTATATGTTGATGTACGATGTATATGTTTTATTCAACTGTACCTAAGGTTACGTACGTATACATTTTACAATAACTCCAATTATGGCTGTGCCTTCATTTGCGTAGTAAGCATTGACGTATATGTAAGGTCCCGGGCAATGGCTCAACTCAATTAATTGCAGCAACGCCCTGGCCCTAAAGATCAGTTTTAGGCCCCACGAAACACCAGTCAGCGGCAAAAGGAATATTATAAGGAAGGATATCGTGCGGTTGTCAGTCAAAGTAAAATTCCCTGAGTGATCAAAGGCTACAAAAAGTTACTATAGAAGGTTAAAAAGAATCATGAAATAAACTGATTTTTAAGGCCAGCGCCCGGTGACATTAGTCGAGCTCGTCCGAGTCTTTACTCGTTTATACACCGTGCCCCCGAGTAACCCGAAAAACTGTAACTATAGATTCTAACAACTATTAGGAGTAAAAAAAGTTATATGATGTATAGTCGAAAAACGGTTACTTTCCGCGATATTCATTATTTTTTAAAGGAATACTCCCAAGTGTGTAACAAGCCCTAATAAATGTGACTAAGATACTTTTACATTTTTTGTTAAATCTTTTAACGAAACAGCAATTAACCTTCGCAGTATTTGGTGGTAAGTGACTACGAGTCCAAAAAATTTACCTTTTGTTTCCATTTTAGTTTTTTTTTCCTGTTTAATACCTTTTCCTCAAGCACCTAAGGACATGTTTATAAGGAGGGGCTCAATTTACTGATTTATTTTGTTCCATAAGACTATTAAGGTAAAATGACAAAATTCGACCTATGTTGATATAACGTTATTTATTTGTAATACCATCAGGAATACGTGGTTAAAAATTTTCGGGTTATTCGAGGGCACGGTGTATAAGTTAATTTATAGTTAGCAAAGCAACTAGGCAATTTTATCGAACACAATGTGATGAACGAATCGGGCACACAAGTAACGACCCTGCCAATTATCTGAATGCGATTGATTGTGTATGTTATAGGATGTTTATTTATGCACACTGCACAAAGTAGGTACATTAATTGAACGAACCAGTCGGGCATATACAGTGGGATATCAGTTCAATTTCGTAGAATGACACATTCCGTGAAATTGCGGTGATATTGGACATATTGGCGGTGTTGGAAACAACTCTGTACATATATTTCGTTAATTATCCATGTATAATCAATCAATCTGTAATTTAGTAAACAATCACACACATGAGAGAATCTTACTGGAATATTGTAAGAATGGTGTACTGCCATCTGGCCGAAATATTTTTCGCCTAATTTCACTTCCCAACCAACTTATTGCAGTACTTTTAGTTGGCAAACCAATGCTTAGCATAGTATTATTTCGCATACTTTTTATTTGATCACAATAATATTTAGCAGATATTCATTTTACCAAGATTCATTTAGAAAAATAGTCACTAAGCAAATGTTTTATTAAAGCTAACTATTTATTGTCAAATAACGTTTGCCCAAATTTAAACTTCGCATACTTTTTATTAAAATTGGATCATCTAAAATTGGAAAAGACGACAACTCCGGGAGAAACGAGTTGGTATAAAGCGAAAAAGGGGGGCTCGGGGGGCGGAGCCCCCCGCATGGAAAAAACCTTTAAAACCATATCTGGTTTAATTTAGGTAGGTTGGTTAGGTCGCTTGCGTCCCTCAGAAAGAAATAGAAGCCCCGGGGAACAGCATGCAGCGGGGCTTCGTCGACTTGGTCACAGCGCTTTCAGGTTGAAACTGTGACGCTAAGGAAAATTAACCGGGTGCGTAACGGTCGATATAACAACTAATGGTATATTATTGGTCAATATAACGATTAAGGGATATAATGAACTTTTAGAATAACAACATTTTGTATATTTTGATAGGATCTAACTATTATCCGGCATAATGAACATGTAATATAACAATAATTAATATAATAGTAATGTGGTATAAAGTACATGTGATATAATTTTGTTCGATATAACGTTCAGTGGGTATAATGAAGTATTGGTATAATGTATAACTGTCTCCAGAAAGGTTGGTTAGGTTAATTAGTTATTAGGGCATAGAAGGAAAAGGGGGGACGGGGGGCGGAGCCCCCCACAAGGGGGGCTCGGGGGGCGAAGCCCCCCGCATTAAAAAAAACTCAAACCATAAGTTCAATTAGGTTAGGTTAGGTTAGGTTAGGGTTCGAACTGCGTCCCCCAACAAAACCGAACTGCTGTCAGAAAAGTAGGTTAGGTTAGGTTTGAACTGCGTCCCCTAACAAAAACGAACTGCTGTCAGAAAAGTAGGTTAGGTTAGGTTAGAACTGCGTCCCCCAACAAAAACGAACTGCTGTCAGAAAAGTAGGTTAGGTTAGGTTTGAACTGCGTCCCTCAACAAAAACGAACTGCTGGCAGAAAAAATAGGTTAGGTTAGGTTAGGTAACCGTGACCCTAACATAAACGATACTGCCCAAAAAATTGGTTAGGTTATATTAGAACCGTGAAAATGAAAATAACAGAAAATTTTATATCTCAAGTCACATTATACCAATAATATTTATTGCATATGTTTATTATATTAGATAAACGTTATATTAAACAACTATTATACTTATTGAACATTATACACTCTGAAATTATCTACTTAGTTGTTATATCAAAAGTTTATTATGCCTCTTAAGTGATTATATACTATGAAATTATATCAAATGTTGATATATCCAGTGAAAATATATCAAAAGTAGTTATACCGATAATTACACACCCAAATTAACCACAGCCCAGTTAGGTTAATAGGTCAGTTTAGCTAAATCTAAGGCCCACTTTTATTGAGTCGGAAATTTTATTGTTCGGTGTATTGACTTTCGGAATTCGTATTTTTGATGTATCGGGTTATCAGAGATTCGGACTTTTCATTGTTCGGTGTATAGGTTAGGTTAGAACTGCGACCTGCGACAAGATGGAATGAACAGCCTTATAACAGCGTATATTAGTATTATGCGTCTTAATATTATGAGTAAAATAACTTATGCCATTCAATACATTCGACAAAACAATTAAAGACATTTTGAAACATGACCAACTAAATATTTTGCCAACTAATAATATTCTAAAAAATAATTTGCGGTATGTTATATATGCGAAGCATTGGTTTGCCATCAGATGATTCTGCGAAATGAAACTATGGGAAAAATAGTTTGCGAAGTGATAATTTGCCTTATAATTTTCGGCCACATATTAGTAAACCTGTAAGAATCCAGTAGTTAAAAGTAACTTTAATTGTTTAAACGTGTGTTTTATATTTTTATCTTTATTGTCTTTGTGAATTATATGAGAAAATTACTTTGGTATCATTTACCCCTAAAAAAATAAGAAATTGCCTTGTAAGAGCATTATATTATATGTTTTAATAAATGAATAAACGCAATATTGCTCTCTCAAATACGCATGATTTGGAGTAGGAGGAATACCTCTCACCCCCACTCTGCCCACGCGGAAATAAAGAGAGATCAAGATCAGATTTCATCTCAGCAACGGCGAGAACGGTCAACTTTCTCCCTACTCCAAACTGTGCTAAGTTGGGGAAGCACTTGCTATGGAAAATAAATAAGTGTTTTTATTAATATATACAGTCCGCTAAATTCACATCATCATCTCACCGACCCCCACAGGCGGGCTGCATTATTCTCGACATTTGTATTATGTTTATAAATCACTGAAAACTTTGATCAGAATATGCTTAAACAAAAAAACTAATAAACCACCAAGGACTATTTTTGAGTCAACTTTTTAGGGTTCCGTTGGTACCAAAATGGTATTTTTGTCTGATGATGCAGGTGACAGGTGATTGGACTCCTATACGATCTAATCCAAAGTCTACAGAGATATGTGTATATGATCTGATAACATCATAGGGCACCATACTCTTAGGTAAGGCTCACTGGACACTGAAATTTCAAAAAAATATCTATAAAGAAATAAAAATAATATCTATTTATATCCATATCCATATTGAATCCTAGTTGCATTGCATAGGTAACATGTAGAAGTTTGCATTTAAACTCACACACTTGAGAAGTCTTTGATATTACAGTGTTGGTATATACAAAAAGATGTATAAGTGTGCTGTACGGCCCCTTAGCTAATTAAGAGCATGCAGTCATCCAGTTTAGTTCAATGGTCATTGGCAGGAGGGGACCCGCTACTCTTCCTGTGGCTCGCAATAAAACGGATAAACATTAGGTACATAAGTTTAGCTCGTTAATTTATCAATGGTCGGTATAGTTTTAAAGGGATAAACAAAACAGGGATAATTTCGTATTTGTACATAACCATTGTACTTTGTATGGTTTCTGTATGATTTTATATGCATTAAAGTGTTTACATACATACATACAAAATGTAGTAATGGACGTCTTGTAACTTAAATTCCTTTTTGTTTCAGTTGATTGAAAAAGAACAGACTATTAGCATACAATCACAAATGCATATATGAATTCACTGTGTTATCGATAAATAGAGTCGGTTGTGCTTATATAGTTAAATATATAAACTATCCACGTGTCATTGAATTTTCTAACAAATCGATGTAGGTGTATTTCATTGGAGTCGATACACTATGCAAATATGTAGGTAGTAGATAGGTAGCATCCAACGTCTATCATTTATTTAGTTGCGCAGATAACATCAGTGTTTCCAGTAATTTGTATTCACGCTATTTTTATTTTTATTTTTAATTATTGAACTTTACTTCTGAATTATTTAAATTACCATATAAATTGATTGCAAAATACCTTGAATTCTTGTAGGTTTTACTTACTAGTTCTAAACAATAGGGTATTTGCCTGTAGTCAATATAAATTACTACACGCTAGCCATTAAATCAGCTTTCGAAAATTTGCAAAAATGAACTAAACATCACCTATTTAGCGTTTTAAATGATTTTTAAAAGATCAAAACTTATAAATAAGAAGATGATTTGATGTTTGAGTAAAATGACGTCATTTCACTTTTATTCCATACAAATTTCATACTATCTGAGCGTTTTGACACTTCGTAAAAAGTAACTGATTTGATCTGTCAGGAAAGTAGCCGTAGCAGTAACTATAGTTAACGATAGCATCGCTAAATCACTCTGCTTCCGCGACACGTGTTGTGTTGATCCGATATTTTATACGCGGCCCACGCGGCCTGAAATAGTCGAAGTCGTACCGATGTGTTGATTTATGACCAGTGACCGCACTATATCGGTGCAAAACTTTAATAAAACTTGTAAAGCTGACATAACGGAGAACTTACAACCAAGGAAATAAGAACATGATTGGCAAATCAGTGTTAAATTTAATTCTATATCGAAATCTCGGATTTTCAATACTTGAGTATAAATATATTCATATTTTCATGGCTGTAAGCACTCTATTATGTACGCTTCGCAAGTTTTGTTGAAGTTTTGCACCGATAGTGCCGACCACTGATTATGACCCAAAAACTGGTTCACAGACAAATCCTTTTGTTAAGAAAATAACCACTGCCCAAGCCGGATGATTGAACCATCATCACAGGATCTCTAGAGTCTGGAAGTACTCCTTAGTTGTTCCATATCGTGTCTACGGGCCAAAACACAATTATAAGATACGATGCAGTGTCGCAGCAGTCGTGGCACGATGCGATGTCGTTAACTGAAATCTGTAAATAAAAAAAAATTGTGCTGGTTTAAAAAAAAAAAATTAAACATTAGAAATTTAGAACATAATTTCTGATTAGACGTCGTCGTAATGTGACACAATCGTGACCGAATGCAAGTGTCCTCATTCAGTTCAATTTTTAGTTTTTCGGACCGCCTTATAGAAACCGCAAACGCCGCAAAAGGTTGCCAAACCTTCTTAATCGCGTCGCTCTAAGGAGTCTAAGGGTTTATCATGGCATTGGTCATCGCATCGAAATCAGATCCTCGCTAGAAACAGAGACTCCGACATACAGGTCTCGTCAAATACGGTCGGTCGGTCGTCGGTATTTGCTTTCAATGCTGAGGTCTTCACTTGAGATACGTGCACAACTAGACGGAAACGTCACGCTAAATTATTGAATCATTAGACATACTTTCTTGCAGTAGGCTTCGACCGGCTTGTCACTTGTCTTGTCACAATTCTGTTTTGAAGACGGGGCTGAGCAGAACTCAGAAAACCTGGTGTTGACAAAGCAAGCTACATTTTGGCCACATTATTATTTAAAAAAGTACTGGAGTCTGTGACCCTGTTGCTTATATCAGCTGGCCTAGATAAGAGACAAATTCTCCGCCGTCCTCCTATTTCTATAATCGCTAACGTCTTCAAACAAAAGCAGATGCGTGTAATATGACTTCTCGTTAACATATGTCACCTCACCGCATATATTTCTTATCTGTATTGGCATTAATGCTAATCAAATGAAACCTTGTCTAGACCCCCACAAGGATACAAGCAGCACTGCCGTCCACAAACTAAAAGGCCGCTACTTTGCCTTTTAGTTTGAGGACGGCAGAGCTATTCTATGTTGTGGAAGTCCGCTCACAGAAAACAAATGTAGCGGTTAAAAAGTACTTTTAAAAATTTATCACCGGCATTATAACTGCAAACTAAACAGCAATTATATTAAAATACTTCGTGAATGTTTAGTAACAATTTGGTAATCTGTTCTAAGCGGTTCTCATCAATTGTTCCATCTCATCCGCGACGTAATTAAACGACCGATATACCTGCAAGTCAGAGGTAATTAACTAAAGTGCCGGTTTACTAATAGCTAATAAACGTCAATTACTAACAATGTTCCCGTGGGGGAATTGGTCGTGATGGCAGAAACCATAGAACGCAAGCGGTAATATAAGATTTTAACCCGAGCGCAACGCTTAGGTATGGCAGTAAGGTATTATTAGATCACGGATTTAATAATGCAATGTCTCTTTAGTCACAGTATAATAGCAGTAACTTTTCTTCCTACAAAAGGTACATCGCGCGCTTGTATGTGTGCGCGCCGTGTACGAACGCACTACAAGCAAAGTTTTAAGAATGCGTAAGAATGCTCCATCATGGATCGCACTCAACAGACGTGTTATCGCGCGTCTGTGTGAATACGTGTCGCGCGCTCCTAAACGACCGAAGTTTGACTACTTGTTCGTCTTTATGCTGCTTATTTTGTGTTTCTGTCATAAATAAATGCATTTTCTTTCTTTCTTTCTTTCTTTATACTTTGCTTTAGTAGACGTACGCTTAGAACAAGAAGAGTTCTATTTGTTCGTTTTTCGGTCGTTGGCAATGCATCTGTTTCGCCGACTTGTTGGGTAGCGAACGATAATGATTAGAATCTGAAAAAGATTTTATCTGGATTACCTACTTCAATATACTTAGACTATTCAGTATAGAACTCTAGCTGTGTTTCTGTTGTCCACTTACATTCACCTCCTTTAGGTCCCATGTAGACGGGGCGAGAACTCGTATGCGGTTTTCATTTCATTGCAGCGCTAAATCGATCAACTCTACTCATCGTACCTAGATAGCCCGCAATGTATTCAAACTCGCATACGAGTTTCCGCCCCGTCTAAATGGGGCCATACATGGGGGCATTTTTACTTTGATATGATTTTTTTAATATCTATACTACATTATGGAACGAGTTATAATCCAAAACTTTATGCAATTGATTTTAGTTTTTGCGTTGTCGTTATCTGTCAGTGTCTGGGTTGATAAAATTATTATACTTGCTATTACTCGGAAATGTTAGCAACATAAGCCATTTATAAGAAAACATAATTTATGAAAGCTATTTATAATATTGTTCCGGCTTCTATACATTCGTTCACCTATTATGAAGTACGTCAATTAGGTAAGTAATTAATTATGAAATTAAGTTTAATGCCTTATCCGGTGCCGGATTGAACTTATGAAAGTAATAGAGTTATAGTAGTGTGGAATATCCATTAGTAAATAATTGCTTGACAACAACGAAACCTACTCAGAACGTTGACGAATAGCTTAGTAAACTTGACCGCCGAAACGTGTTTGACGGTTAAATAACAAAAAAGTCGAAAAGACTTCGACCTTTGTGCTCTAAACTGCTTAGTAAGAAATGTCTTTGACATACCAAAGGATTATACGTGTTTGCACATCTATAACTGGGTAAGTAGAGTGCAACTTCAGATTGAAACTTAACAATAAGGTTAAGAGGCGAACGATTGAAAGAGTCACGATTCCGGCGCCTGCGCCTCTAGGCGTTTCTTTAAATGATGCAACATGCGCCGGGTTGACAGCAAAGGTTAAATCCGTACCAACTGCAATAATGCCAGCCATCTGTAATAATAATTCTTTAAATCACTTATGTTACGCTTCTCTATATTGATAACGAAAACTATCCGATTACTACAAATCTAACTTCGAATAAACGTAGGAGGTATAGTTTAATTTTCTGTGAAGGTTGACAAAACTGATACTTAGACGTGATAGTAGCCGTTTATGTTATTTTATTTAAATTACTATTTATTGCGGATAATTGGACGCTTTACTTTTTCCTCATACTATATGTATGACTCATGTTTTAAAGTACCTACACACATGTATTGAGAAATAACTTGCCAGATCTTGTATATGAGTTCAGATTAAAGATCATTACATACAGATATACACATATAATTCTGATAGTGAAAAAGTGTTTATACAGAAGAGGATATTTCTTATTATAGATTGCGTACGAAATCATTGTTTAATAGCGATAATTTGGCACGTGATGCATATTTACATGACACCTTAACGACAGTCACCACATAAACATGTGCGCTTAACTACGATACGTACCAGCCAAATGATCATAAAAATTGACGGAGATGGGATGATAAACAATAATCTACAGTAGGTATGTATTTTTTAATCGCTAATAATTTAAATATTATTTTACTTACGTAGGTAGACCTTCACCGTAGCCTTATACATTACTTTAATTTAACATGAATTAGCAAATACCTTTATCCATATATGAGCACAACTTTATTGCTAAAAGCGTTATCCTCAGATATTTTTATTCCTCTGGTAGTTGATCAGCAGCTTATTAATATACGTCCCACTGCTGGGCACAGGCCTACTCTGAGATGAGAGTGAATGGGCTGTAGGTGGGCATCTCTCCAGAAATATGTCTGCGGTCACCTCATTCATCTGGCCCTTTTTCATACTAAATGTATGGAGACAGATGAATGAGTCGCAGACATATTTCTGGAGAAATGCCCAGGTAGATCCACGCTGGCACAGTACAGCATTTATGATCTTTGCTATATATTTCAGTTATCAAATTCGTTATATTATTACACAACTATGACATAACCGTAAACAGGATATTGATAACATGATAACTATAGGTAACGCGGCACAATGGCATTGCAGTCACAATAAAAAAATGTACGGCCAATCCAAATCCAATTATCCAATGTATTTTTTAGTTCCATTATGTCTATAATGGACAGAATTGATTAATTGGAATATCAAACCAGTTATGACCATCAAAGTAGGGAATTTTGGAATTTGAGCTCTAACTGCAAGGAGTAGAGTTATGTTTGCATTTTTTGTATCATACGAGGTTGTGGTTGTAATAGATGTGTCTGCTTTGTTCAACCGTCAGGACATTAACACGATTATGTTCATATAAGATCTAGTACCTAGCATTGGTAAACAATGGAAGGCGAGTGCGATTTCTGGAAAGTGCGCGTAATCGTCGTAGTCATTATGTTATCGTTGATTCTCGGTCAGCTCGCCTTGCTCCGATGACACAGTGGCCAATCAGGAATCGCTTGAGGTATTCTATTTACGTAGGGCTGTCACCTGCAAATTTATCGACGTTCTCAAACTCTACATGTTAATTTGTTACGCGATGCGATATATTTGCCGTTTTTAAAGGACATGGGATTTTTTTAACGGTTGAACCATAATATATTTATGATTTACTTCTGCTTGACATGGAATTCTAGGAAGGAATTTAGCCAGGTTTCATAGAGGCATAAATTAAAATTAGTATATTTCACATAGAACATTTATAAACATAAATGGTGAGAAACGGCGCAGTGTCGGGTTAATTGGTGTGCTCTTGTTTCAGAGGCCGAGATCCTCTTTGGGTTACTGAGCCAAAATAGTTAGTTATTCATATAATTAAACTAAACTAAAGCTAAACTATACTTAGCTAAATGATTTGCCACAAATCGGGCCCTCGTGGGCTGTTTATAAACTGTACTTCATAACATTTTAAAGACTTACTAGCTTGCCAATGGAGATATTATGTAAAACGAAAATCGTGCACAGATGTGCAGAGATGTGTAAACTCAAGGTTTATCGGATCCGTTTGAGACATCCGACCGCATGAGGCAACCGGGGCAAAGTAATTGAATCATTATTTATACGCCTCATTATGAGTTGTGAGTCGTCAGACGCTTCGTCGTGGCAACCCTATCAAGTGCAACCGGTGGACTGGACCGGTTCGACCACTTTCGAGACTCGTCTTCGGAACAAGACATTACATCACAACATTTGCCAACATTATGCACTTTGCACGCCGCGTGCCAATGCAACTACTTAACGTCTACTACAACCCCCCACAACATTGGTGGGCTAACTTACTTCATGCGAGGCTAAAAAATATAAGAAAATTCTGGGGCTAGAATAATAGCAAAAAATTATTTTGTTATTGTTATAACACATGGACTACGCGGCTAGTCTAGCATATAAAGCCTAAGTCTATGCATTTATTATTCAATTTTACACTACTGGACCGTCAAAATTATCGCGGGCCATATATTACTTACTCGTATTTCGAAGGACCGTCCACGGGCTGGACTAAACCCCCTCGCTCGCGGCCATACTTTGCCCACCACTGCCCTACCCATTATTTATTGTATTGCATTATTTATTGTATGTATTCAGCGTGTTATATTTGATACGGACATATATGTATTTTAATCTGACAACATTGGCCAACATTATGCACTTTGCACGCCGCGTGCCAATGCAACTAGTTAACATTTTGTATACTGCGTGTATATTGGATACGGACATATATTTTAGAGGTACTAAGCATGATGTGGATATAGTGGATGATGCCGGCACAAGAGGTAGGAAACCCTGAGGAGGAGGAGGTAGGAGGAGTGCCTGATACAAAAAAGACCTATACCCAGGGCCTTTCTTATCAGCCTGGGTCCCAGGCTGATAAGAAAGATAGCATCAGTTGTAGATAATTAAGAATGTACAGTATTTTAACCTTCGATAGCTTGTGGATGTAAACCATAGACTGGTTGGCTTGACCCCCTGCGCAGCATTACCAACAGCTCCCCAACAATATGGATGGCTTACCTTTAAACATGTGAACTCCAGGTCGCTTGCTCGAGCCGTGTGTTTGTCCGTTTGCTCACCACACAAATACCATCACCGGCCTGGACCCCATTGTCTTTATATCCGCACAAACAGTCACATATATCGTACAAGTTGTATTTACAAAATTATGTACACAACAGACATATATTTACACTTATTTTTTATTATATACCGAAACGTTCATACAAAGCCGCCGTAAAAAGTAATCCGCCGAAAAACAAGTGTCCGTCAAGATAGCGTACACCGTAAAGATATTCAGAATCTGATGCAGCCAATAAATAGTACCCAAATAGTACCGACGAAATACCTAGGTGAAAAAAATAGTACCCTTAAACTTTTCGAAATATAAGGCCTGTTCACGGTGTACGCTACCGGCGTCAAGCTGGCGT
The DNA here is from genome assembly GCA_947034925.1 of Eudemis profundana. NCBI lineage: Eukaryota > Metazoa > Arthropoda > Insecta > Lepidoptera > Tortricidae > Eudemis > Eudemis profundana. Next base: position 16,198,358 of record OX344805.1, on the reverse strand, counting down.
ACACCGTTTGTATCTCAGGAACGGCTTTGTTTTTGGAAACGCTTTATATCTCAAAAAATAGTACCCAAATAGTACCCTAGGGCCCTAAAATTTTATTTCTCTAGCTATCGTAGAAGCCGAGATATAGTGAGCTCTTTCTATAAGAAATTCCCGGGTACGCCAGCTTGACGGTGTGAAATTTTGTACACCGTTAAGTTATGGAATATCTCGGCTTCTACGATAGCTAGAGAAATAAAATTTTAGGGCCCTAGGGTACTATTTGGGTTTTATTTTTTGAGATATAAAGCGTTTCCAAAAACAAAGCCGTTCCAGAGATACAAACGGTGTACGCCAGCTTGACGCCCGGTAGCGTACACCGTGAACAGGCCTTATATTTCGAAAGGTTTAAGGGTACTATTTTTTTCACCTAGGTATTTCGTCGGTACTATTTGGGTACTATTTATTGGCTGCATCAGATTCTGAATATCTTTACGGTGTACGCTATCTTGACGGACACAAAAACAATTGACGCTCGAAATCGGGCGTCGCCAACTTCAGCCAGCATTCGCGCGCATGGCGGTTAGTACGGGCAAATTACCATTAAGTGTTGAACTAAGTCGAACAGTCGCGGATTCTTGTGGAATCGTTAGATGGCATGTATAGAAGGTTATCACTAGTTTGCACCGTTTCTGGAATATACGGAAGTCTTTTAAAAATTAGGTATAAAGTTTGAAGGGCCGTAAATTTGGATTTGATGAAAAAGTACTTGTTGTAAGTTTATCTACGTATAGAGACTGTCTTAGTGCAATATGGGTTTTAATTTAAACTACGTACATAGTAGGGAACACTGCGAATTTGTTTTTTTTAGTTTGCGGCTCGGGGGAAATTTACACACTCGGTGCAAACTTACATAAGGCTTCTATAGGTATTATAAACACCTAATTAATTTTGCACGCCTCCGCGAATTACGGATCATCTCTTTTACATTTATTTGTAAATTGTACTTCGGGGCAAATTTTCACAGTCGTGCAAATTTTACTATGATATCTATTATATGTTTACTACATTCGCCGCAAAAGAAAAAAAGAAATTTCTTACCGGAAGTACAGAATAATAAACCTGGATGTTTAGCTCCCGCACGCATGGGGCGACACGAGGCGAGTGTGAGGCAGGGGCAGGGCGCGGGAAGGGGCTATCGCAGCGAACTCGCGCACGATCAATTATCTCTATTATGTATATCTATAATAGCTATCTATTATACCTCGAGTGTGGTATCATTTTCTGATAAATCAGGCATGAAGAATTATTTTTTGTGATATTCAATGTACAGTTTTATAGAAAAATAGTAAAATATTGATGTAAATATCATTATCGGTTCTATTTTACTATAATATCTGGGCAGTTCTCCTCAAAACATTATTCTTGACCAAAAAAAAAGTCTTTTTTACAAACCCCGCGATAGAGCGTCTTTATTAAGCCAGATACATACATGAAAAACATAACGTTTTATCATAAAGGCACGGAACAAAACCCATTAATTTTCATTAAATTTACTTTTTTGTTTAAAATGGTGTTGCTGATAATGACTCCTTATGATAATAATGACGTTTTTGCAGAAAATAATGACGGCTCGTTGCCAACAATGATTTTTACCTGAGAATTAAGTCAAATGTATATTGATTTAAGTGTTTTTTCATATGGTTTATGATGTGGACGACAAAAATAAAATTCGAATACATCGGCACTGGAAATTTCAAATTTCTTAAGGGACATTTTGTCGTAAGTACACTAAATACACCATTAACACTTCAAATAAAAAAGTTACGAGATGATTAAAATTTGTCGTAACTTCCTAAAATTTAAAGTTGACCCATACAACATAGTGTCCATACGGTCACTTTGTTATAGGGGTCAATTTAGTATAAGTACAAAATTTATATTTTCATACATTTTATGGTTACTTATTTATGTGCTACATTTTTTAAGTCCCCTTTAAATTCGTTTAAGTTGTTTTATTACAATGAGTGATTATCGCAGAAACCGAAGACAATATTATAAATTTATTCTTTACTTAAACAGTTACGACAATACTGATTATCTCGTAGGGTTATTTGGAACTCTAAGAATTATAATTTTTATGTGCAAGTAGCCGAGTTTTGAACATATTACACCACAACCAGGCTTTGGTATTCCAAAAAGCCCCAGGAATACATACCTGTTTCAGTCAAAAAGTAAAAAAACATAGCTAATAGTTTACTATTATTAAACCGCGCTTATAATACGATTGAGCACATATGTCGTTTTTGAATTAATATTTGAAATGACATTGTCAATGGTTGTGTGCATGTAAATGAAAATACTTATTTATTTCAGTACAAAAAAGTTCTAAAACTTGGAAAAAAATCATTAATTAGATCACCTACTTAAATAAAATAGAAAAAATGTAATAATTCAACATAAAACATAACACTATCGTCTTCAGTGCTATCTGTATCATCACCTGGCATAAAGAAAATAAAATAGATAATTAGTGTGCTAAATACGTTCGGTCACAATTGTATAACATGAAAATGATGTGGAAAATAATGAGAGATTTGTCAAATACTGTCGACTATAATATATTTTATTAAAACACACACACACAGCATTTACCAAGAAGTAAGTTCTAAATGTATTACAGTGAAACCTGGATAACTGGGACCTGGATAAGTGAGAAACCTCCATAGCTGAAACTCATGCTGAGGTCCCGGCACCTAAATCACTGAATTACCTCTGTTAGTGGGACACAACAGACCTCTATGCCTAAGATTAGTTCTTTCGATTTTATCGTCTTATTTACCTCTGTAAGTGAGACGACATAAAAATGACCTCTGTTAGTGGGACACAACAGACCTCTATATCTGGGATTACCTAGTTCATTCGATTTTATCGTCTTATTTACCTCTATAATTGGGATTTCTTTTAATTTTATAGGTATTGATCTCTGTAACTGAGACGACAATTTTTTTTTCTCTCCGACTCGGAATATGTTGCAGATAAATTTCCGTTTTTTTTACTAGTTTTTAGCCTACCCACGAATTGCGCACGTGGTAATTGTGCCTAAATTACCTCAAGTTTTAGTTTGTTTTTTCTATAGTCCGGATGTTTAGGTAATTGATAAATGATGAATGCTGAAACGAAGGTTTAAATTAAATTGAAATATGCAGAAAAGAGGGCTTAAATCTTTATCACTGCGTGAAAAAATAAGTTAATACCTATCCTTTACGCCGATACGCGATGAAATCTGTGTCGTTTATAAAAAACATGTTTAATTATATTATTTTTAATACCTATTCTGATACTAAACAACTCATGTACAAACGAAGACAGTTAAGTGACCATCAGTAGACCTTAATACATTGTAATAAGGGTGACAAGTGGTCAGTTAGCAGTGTCTTCGATTTCACATGTGTATACATACATAGATATTGTTTATTTTATTTAGTAGTCGCACCTCTATAACTGAAATAACCTCTATTCTTACCTTCTATTAATAGAACCCTCTGTAAATGAGACAGATATTTATTTATACCTGGATCTGAGACTGGGTAAGCGGAATGTACTCTTTAAGTGAGACAAATTTGCGGGTCTCTTGAGGTCCCAGTTATCCAGGTTACACTGTATCTATAAGTGTCTGCACTGCACTTAAATTAAGAAGATATTACAATTTGACTTATAATTATATTTATTTATTGTATGTACTTTTGTACAAACGGTACTTCGGAATCGTATTCTTATCGCGGTTTGATAATATTAAATATGATTCATTTTTTCTTCATCATTATTCAATCACTCTCAGTCACTCACTCACATGTTCGAAACTATAAAATACACGTCTATTATCTAGGAATTCATATACTAAAATCATTATTGGTAACAATCGTCATTATACGCCTAACACATTGTCATTATTAGCAACACGCGTCATTGGGGTATCTGACAATGTTGCCGAAAATAATGTTGCCAATAATGACAAATTCTAGAAAATGCGGCTTTACAAAATAATTAGGTATATTATAACAAGACAAGATGGCACTAAATAGTCCCATGTGTACTTTGATATGGTTATACAATAATACTCCACTGTAAATAAATTATGAAGATACGGTGAAAAATGAGAAAGACCATAATGATGACAAACTTTAGAGAATCAAAATTAAATACTACTCGAATCTCGCGACGTGTATCATCTCCGAAGTTTGCCGATCGCCCGAGGTGCGGGGTGAAGTGTTACTTTTTGAAAATGTTTTTGATGAAAAACAATCTTTATTTATTTTAAGTGTAATACTGATGTGCAGTACTTAAAACATTCCTTATAGTTATTTTTTTATAACATCAAAAATTGGAAGAAATAGGAATGGGACACGCCTATTATTGCCATTTTAGACACAATTTTCTCAATATTTATCTTTTTTTTGGGTGATTCAAGCTTAAAGCGGTTTTTGCATCCACTGCCTTACCTGCCTTATCTAAGTAACGAAATAAAATACTTCGGCTTTGGAATTCTTTAGTAGTCTGGATTACCATAGCGAGACATTGACCCTCTTAAATATTCGCCCATCTATTATGAATTCATACATTCGCCGGTTAAAGAAAAAAAAAATCTTACTGGATCTGGCAAAAACAGTACGGAATGGTTAGCGGCGAGGAGAGGCTGCTCCGCTCCACTCCACCCCCCTCGCGCGCCGACGCGCCATTCCGTACCGTAATTTTGCTAAACTTGTATTATGTACTTCCGCTAAGAAATTTCTTTTTTTCTTAACCGGCGAATGTAGTAAATTCATAATAGATATTATAGTAAAATTTGCACGACTGTTCAAATTTCCCCCGAAGTAGAGGGATAAGAAAATTTGGAAAAGGGCTTTCCGTGTGACGCACCCAGGTGCAAACCTGGTAATATATTTGGACCATTTTTGTGATAATTCTGCCAACTTGCACCGACTGTTCCATTTTCCCCGGAGCCGCAATAAAATAGATAAGATTTTTTTTTTAATCATTTTTTTAGTATGTTCCGTAAGTCGGATTAAGAAAATACTTGGTGCGAATGTAGATCATAACGGTTTAAAGTGTATGTCAAATTGCACCGACTGTTTCTATTATCCCCACGAAGTTACGAATATTTAAAGATTTTCACCCCATTTCACCCCCTTCCGGTGGGTGAATTTGCTAAGGGTTATATTGGAGGTGATTTTCAAGCCACACAAAATAATTTAGAAAAGTTTCCATGACTGTTTTTAATTACTTCCGCACTTTTGTAAAAAATCGCCTAATTTGACTATACTAGGTGTGTGGAACTCGTTCACGAAGGGCAGCCAAACCATAGAGGTCGGTTATGCTGTGAAATGCTTGCACATATTATTTTGTCTTTATGTCATCGAAATGCCACCACTTAATAAAAGCTAAACCCAGATAGACGCACCAACGTTTTTCAACGACAAATCTACACTCACGGATAGGGTTGCCACTTGCCAGGCCGCCAAACCTAATAGCCGGACAGACCAGCCAGTTTGGCCGGACATCTGGGTAAAAAGGCCGGACACCCTACATTATTGAGAATTTTGTGTCTCAGTATTAATAAGAACGACAAAAATATTGGCCGGACACCGATTATTTTGGCCGGACCCGCAATGAAAAAATCTAACTATGTTCGGGTTTATCCGGACGCCTGGCAACGCTACTAACGGACAATGAATTCGGGTCATTTTCTATGTAATTGTTCATGGAAAATTACCCGAATTCATTGTCCGTGAGTGTATGTCAATCTGAATGATAATTTGCGAATAAAATTGGTGTCCGATGCTGCATCAGTAAATCGCATAATATGTATTTGTCTCCGTTTCAGATTTGACAAAAATGCTTTCGTATGTTTGTTTCTATCCGGATATCCAACTGTTTTCCTCTACAGGTCGCGTTTCTCAAGCGATTCTTGTGAATTTTTGTGAACAGGTTTGATAATTTCGTACCTGAGAAGCATAACACTGTACTCGTAAGTCCATACTCTAAGAGTTAGGTATATGCTTCTCAAGTCTCAAGGTCTACAACACACAGAGCCACTAAGTTATGTTACACTAGCTAAACTCAGATAAAATGGGCGTAGCAATTGGCATTGGCACCCTTTTTCTCATACGACAAATCTGGGAGAAACTGAATGCATAATTTGCATATAAAATTGGCGTCGATGGTCCATCTGTAGATCGCGTAAATATTTTATTGGGCGGTCTTTCTAATATATCAGGTTTCGATACTAATCTGAAATAGATAGTTCGAGCGAGAAGCTTTATTTACTTTATTGTTGGTTGCGAAACTAAAATAGGTGAATAGTAATAAAACGTCTTCTATAAATAGGCATTGCAATGCGCGACGTTTCGAATCGATAGATTCAATAGTAGATTGTGTCACAACTCACAAGGCAGCGAAATGATATATTTACGGAGGGGGTGTACATTAAATTCTGAGTGGAGCGAAGGATTCTACAATAGAATCCTGAGAGCAGTGAGAGATTGCAGTGTTGACGCCTAAAATGAATATAATTTTGCTACCGTGCGACAAAGACGCCTTTTCACATCAACTTATAGGAAACAATAAACGTGTTGAGCAAATCTTACCACACAAGGTAGTCATTTTGTGCACGTACTACCTGAAAAATGAAGATAATAATAGAAAATTAAAATATTCTTAATGGAGTCTATGAACAGAAAGTACTAATTTGATTTCTCCTACGAAGGAAGAAAAGGTTTTTCTCTGAATATAATATAGCTGACCCACTCGCTCTCTTGTTATACAACATTCGAGTGAGCGAGACGACATAATACGAACTTTGGATGATCCGAGTCGGGGTAGAGGCCCTTTTTAGGGTTCCGTAGCCAAAATGGCTAAAAAGGAACCCTTATAGTTTCGTCATGTCCGTCCGTCCGTCCGTCCGTATGTCAAAGGCATTTTACTCAAAAACTACAAGACCTATACTGATGAAATTTGGAATATAGATGTCTTGTAGATGCCGCAACTAAGTTTGGTAGTTAAATAATAAAAATAAAAAAATCTAGGGGGGGCACTCCATACATGTAACAGAAGCTAATTTTTCACAAAATGTCAACGTGTGGTACGTAGTCCGACAGCTCTTTTGAAAACATTTTAAGGTTCTTAAGTAATGTTTTTGATTAAGTGAATACCTTTGGAAATAATCGCTCCGAAAGTTGTGAAAATTGTGTCCCCCCCCCCCCCTCTATCTTCTAAACCGTGTGTCCGAAAAATATAAAAAAAAATTACAAAGATAACGCTCAATTAATACTTTCAACGAAAATTATTTTCAACAAGATCAGATTAACCGTTTTCGAGTTATTGCCGATAAACTGCGCTTCTCAACAAAAGGACGTAATTGCTATGAAGATACGCTCTTTTGTTGTTGTACTTTTTTTACATCGTATTTTTTACCTTATACTTACGGCTATGGAACCCTAAACTGAGCATGGTCCGACATGCTCTTGGCCAGTTATTTTTCATAAATATTGTTGCTTTCTCCCCACACACAAATCACAATTCGTGCTCATGTGATAACATGTACTCCGCATGAGAAAAGAAGAAACTTATTCTTCAACCTTGTATTATAATGGTGGGTTTTGTTACCTGTGCTCTTCAACTGTACTATCTCAGTAGGTTTATTCACAATTTCGCCGTGAATATCATCCCTAATATAATTTGACCGGTGAACTAATAAAAATAGTTCGAACTATTATTAGTTCACCGCTCAAATTCGAAATCGAAGTCGTTGCTTCTACTTTGGCGCTCCACAACTACACAACCTCTGATTACGAATTGTTATTACTAGTTCACGGCTCAAATTATATAAGTGACGAGGTTGGCGAAAACGTTGTGAATAACCCTACTGGTATCGATGTAAATAAGTGAGATAGGTCTACTAGGTAACATAGTTTCTCACGGTAACGGATATAACTGATCGTTTTCCAATTTATACATTATGGTGTCGTTTGATTGCTTCAATACGTATAGTTATATCTGCAGTAATTTTAGAAAACAAATATTCGAATAGAGAACCCTGTCGTTTCTTAAAGTCCATTAAAAACTGATGCTCATTTTTTGTAAATCCAAACTTGATTCAGCAATAGAACAGAAAGCGTGTGTCGATTTTCAAGTGACGTTCACGTATACCTGGCAATTGTCTTAACCTGAAACGTCACAGCAGCTGACGGATAATTTTAGCTCTCACACAGTATTCAAAATAAAAATAAGTTGTTGTTGTGAGACCTATAAAGTGGCACAAACCACGGTATTCCAGGCAACCTTGCCCGAGGGCCAAGAGAGAAGTTCTAGTAATAGCCGCATGCGATGCGTGGGCGCCGATCTTTCTTTACCACGCGATTTGCTCAAAACATTCGGCGTCGCGCGCGCCGGGGATCGGTTTACAAACCCTATTCCCTCCCGTTTTTCTATCAATTTTAATCGATTTTTGACAATGTGTGAGTGATTTTTTTCTAGTGTAAACGTTTTAGTGTGCGTGATGAGATATTTTCAGTTTTGTTTAGTGATGTTGTGTAGGTAGGTAATGTATTGGTTTTATTTTTCTAGTCTTTTATATACGTAAGCGATTTTTGCTGAATACAACATAGGTTGAGCACTAATATTGATTATTAGGTGTGCTGTAGTTATGGTACTTACTGTTATTAGACGAACGAAAACATAGATTTAACTTTTATGTGATGAACACGAATCTCTTTACTCTTGAATGTTGTGTACGTAACTAAGTATTTCTTTATGGACACATGTACCTATATCGTCTCTCAATAATCATAGCACAAACTTTTAGCTTACATTGAAACTATTAAAGTCGACATTTGTGTAAGATGATTATTTATTTTTCATCACACTTGCTCGAAAATGGTGTCATTACACGTAGGTTTTGCGGGCCGTAAATGACCTATTACGCCCTAGGGCGTAATGGTTTTCTTTTTAAATTTGAAACGCTAGTTCTGTTTTACTCTTATTTGTCATGTTCAAAGAAAACGCCAACTTACTTTTTTAACTTTTATTACTGAAATATTTATTTAAAGAGAACTGTTGCAAATACATGTAAACACATATTTCTGTAACATTAATTAAATGTTTAAATAGTGTATTTCAGTATTTTGCAAATATAAAATCAACCATTTTAAGTCTTTACCGCTATGGTTTCCGAACGTGACTTGTCGTCTCGATATATGTCACTAATGTCACTGTCAGTTTTACAATTTTATTTAGGTTAAGTAAGGTTATTTTAATCAGATTTCCTCACAAGTGCGATGAAAAACATTGTGTGTGCCACGGGCGGTAAGGGAATTACAAACTCGTGTTATTAAAGCCCTCGGCTTCGCCTCGGCCTTGTAACAAACACTCGTTTGTAATTCCTTACTTACCGCCCTTGATACACAATGTACTATAGGTCATACACATTTCAGAAAATGAGCGCCTTGCCTGTGGCCAATACAATAGTTAAGTGTATGATCCTTTAATTTAGGTAATCCAATCAAAAATGGAACCCCAAAAAAAAATTGAATATTGGAAAAATTTTACGTAGTAATCGCGATTCATTTTCATAACGGGTAAATTTATAGTCTATAAGACAGTCTCAAACATTTGACTGCATCCAAGGTCATGTTCTACTGATTGGACCACGCCACGTTGAACGCCACACCACGTAACCGTTGGAACTACATATAAGTGAAACGGAAATTCAGATCTTTAACACATTTCACCCAATTTATTCTTACTATGTATGTAAAAATTCTTCAATATGACCGATAAGGTTACGTTGAAGCTAGCGTTAAGGTCATTCTTTTGCGATATTCACCCATATCTTATTTGACCTCAGCGTCTTGTCTCCCAACAAATTATTATGGAAATTCCATTACGGCCGAAACGTTGGCTCCAGATAAATATGTGATAAAAATGTCATTTGTTATCGATACTTACCCTAAACAACAATGGCAAAACAAAACAATATTCACGGAACCAAAACAATTAAGTAGGTTGGTTACGGGTCGTAACTGTTTCGTAAGTAAGTAAAGTGCTTGCATAAAAACGGTGATTTTATGCTTAGGCAGGTGTCGTACCAAATGTATCAGCTCTGATGGAGCGGCTTCGCCTGCGTCGCCTACTCCAATATTATCTCAAGGAAACTCCCTACCTATAAACGTTCCTATGCTTCAATCGAGGGCTTTGTCTACTTGCATACAACATTTCATCTCAATACTTAATATTATTATCGCGTTATTTAGCAATAAACATCCCAACCAATTATAGGATTTGTAAGATATTCTTAATCTCTTTGTATAGATATTTACCAGTGGCATGGCGTTAAAGATACCCTTCGGAAAATCGAAGCAGATTTGGCTTACATTTTCCTTAAGAGTAGCTGAATAAGATGCTCAAATGCCTGATATTCGGCAAGCCGGAGTGAATCTAGTTGTATGGACACCACGTCACTGATTAGAAATAACTACATTTATGCCACACTCGGCCATAAAGCGACTTTTTCTGCACGCTGCGCGCCGGAAAAAGCCGCTTTCTGGCCAAGTGTAGACATAAAATGATGTACACAACACGGGAGGTAATAAAGAAAGCCCTCGATCACATATTTACGTCCCTCGCTTGCAGCTCGGGCCGCAAACTTCTGCGATCTCGGCCTTTCTTTGTATTACCACCCTAGTTGTGTAATGTACTATTTTCATTGCCGGCCTTATCTATAGAGCAGGGAATGCAGCGCAGACGGGCACAGGGTCTTAGGATTGCCGAGCGTCGCTCGTGACACCTCCAAAGACCCTGCGCCCGTATTGTGGTCGATGCCGGGCGCACGATAACAAGGCAAGACCCACCACGAGAGGCTCTTTTCGCCTTCAAGACGGTGCCAAGGCACAATATAATAGCAGGTATTTATCTTCCTAAAAAAGGTACGCCGCGTGGCTTGTGTGCGCGCCGTGAACAAACGCACTACAACCAAAATTTTACGAATGCATAAGAATGCAGCTCGACCTTGAATAGGTATCGCGCGCTCCTGAAAGACCGAAGAGTGACTACTTGTCTGTGTTTATACTTTGGCCAAGGCATTGATCGCACACAGGCGTTACATGGGCTAGAGTCGCGTTTATCAATACCCAACCCAATAACCACGTGTCACATAACAGGTGCGGAAACCTCGAGATGGATATAAATAGTCAGTTTACCTATGTAAATTGATTATTTATTTTATTTGAATGTTTGCGAAATTGACAGCCGTATTTTAAAATTAGGTGTATCGCACTTAATATGTAAAGTATATGTTAAGATAATCAACGCCAAATAACCAAATAGTGTTGCTTCAAATTGATATTTGGAATGCATTTGATTGTATATAGATCATACAAGAAATCAAAGTAATAGAAAAATAAAATTGCGCTCACTCGCGGTATCCACCCATCCATGGAATCACCAGACATTGAACCCGGTACCTCTGGATTTCCGGCCGATCGTTCATTATTATAGTTCATTATTTTTATGCACAATGGAAAAGCATTTTATGATTTTGATTCGATAAAGTAGTATTAGGTAGTTTTGATAGTCCCATATTGCGTGTGTGAGTTGACACGACGTATACTTAAGGTGATTCAAGTCACTCGATGCTCTATGCAAAGCAAACGAACAAGGGGCTGACAAACCTTAATGATAATGACATCAAACTTGGTTGAAAGATGTTGCTTTTACTAGCTTGATACAATTTGTCTACACAAAACAATATGAAATTGAGTGTCAGAGCCATCTATTAGCATAATTTTAAACTAAACTGTTAATTAGATACACAAAATCCATATTTTCTTGGCTTTTTGAGGCTTCTAATTTTATTAAGAGGAGGCAATCGTATCCTACTAATATTATAAATATGAAAGTTTGTGAATAAGTTTGGATATTTGGATGTTTGTTACTAAATAACGGGGCAGCAACTGGGTGGATTGAGCTGAAATTTGGCATGTAAATAGACCATAGGTTTCCAAACTTTTTCGACTTGCCACCCACTTAGGCATGATAAAAATCATTCAGCGCCCCCCACAACAAAGGGAGTTGGGAGAGGGGTTGCAATCGGGCTGGCTCAGCTTGGAGAGTCCCATGCACAGATGTAAGAATATAAGTAAGAATGTAAGAATATAAGTATAGTATTCTATGCTCTGAGGTCCCATGTAAGACGATGCGCGTGGGATAGCACCATGGCGCCCAGGAATAGTATGTACGCAAAACTAGTTTATGCCACACCTGGCCATAAAATGATGTACAAAACACGGGAGGTAATAAAGAAAGCCCTCGATAGCATATATACGTCCCTCGCTTGCAACATCTGCAATCTAGGCCTTTCTTTGTTTTACCACTCTAGTTGTTGAGTACGTAATAGTACATTGTGTATCAAGGGCGGTAAGTAAAGAATTAAAAACGAGTGTTTGTTACAAGGCCGAGGCGAAACCGAGGGCTTTAATAACACGAGTTTGTAATTCCTTTACCGCCCGTGGCACACACAATGTTTTTCATCACACTTGTGAGGAAATCTGATTAAAATAACCTTACTTAACCTAAATAAAATTGTAAAACTGACAGTGATATTAGTGACATTATTCCATAGACAATGCGAACGTCAAGTCACGTTCGGAAACCATAGCGGTAAAGACTAAAAATGGTTTATTTTATATTTGCAAAATACTGAAATTATTTAAACATTTAATTAATGTTACAGAAATATGTGTTTACATGTATTTGCAATAACAGTTATCTTTAAATAAATATTTCAGTAGTAAAAGTTAAAAAAGTAAGTTGGCGTTTCCTTTGAAAATGACAAATAAGAGTAAAACAGAACCAGCGTTTCAAATTTAAAAAGAAAACCATTACGCCCTAGGGTGTAAACAAAACCTACGTGTAATGCACCATTTTCGAGCAAGTGTGATGAAAACTAAATAATGTGACCATTATATTGCAAACTGACTATTACCTACAATGCTGATACAATCGATTTAATCATGTAGAAACCTATTTGCATTGTAGTTGATATTGTGATTTAGGTTTTTATTTCCAAAAGCGATAGCGCCCGCTTGGATAGCATCAGCGCCCCCAATTTCTTCTAAGACCCCTACCGCCCCTCTGATAATTCTCAGCGCCCACTGGAGGGCGGTAGGGACTACTTTGGGAACCTATGAAATAGACCAAAGCCTGGATTTAAACCCCTACTGATACTGATACTTCATATCCCGGTAAATAATTCCCTTGGCAAAGTAACGGGAACAACGCGGGCGAAGCAGCGGGTAAATGCTAGTCAAGCTATAAAATATGACACACTAACATTTACCCACAGATTTGCCTGCGTTGTTCCCGTTATTGTCTCAAAGGAACTCCTAACATATAAAGTATCCTATGTTTCAATCCAGGACTTGGTTTACTTGCATGCCAAATTTCAGCTTGATCCATCCAGTTGTTATCCCGTTATTTAGTAACAAAGATCCAAATATCCTAAATCCAAACATCCAAACATCTTCACAAACTTTCGCATTTATAAAATTAGTAGGATTAGTGTGAAGTGTGATTTCAACTAAAGTTGATGTCGTTAAACTAAAATTTGAACCGTCTTTTCCTTTGAGTACCGAGCGACTCGCACGAAGGTGATTACTTGATTAGGATATGAATGTCAACGTGTGAAATCCAATGCCCGGTTTGCATAATTGATCATCAAATGATTTGGATAAACGGCATAAAGTGTTAAATTGTAAGGTCAATCCTATTGAAGTATCAAATGACGTAAGTTTATGCAATGTACCTACCTAATAATTCAAGTATAGTTGAATGTTTTTGTTATGGTTAGTAGGCTAATTTTGCAAGAACTTGGCCCATTGTGTGGTTTGCGTAGTGAAAATTGTTCAACATCGTATGGTAATGACTTGGCCACATAGAAAATAAAACCGGTCAAGTGCGAGTCGGACTCGCGCACCGAGGGTTCCGTACAAACTCATAAGTAGATACGCGAATAGTTCAAGAAAAACTGTATGTCGATTTGTTTAGTAGAAGCAAATAAGTATATGTTATGATTTTTGCAAATTTCTAAAAAACAGTGCAAGTTAGGAAAACAGTTATATTTTCCCTGTAATATTTAGAACCTGACGTGTAATGATTCTATTTAATAGCAAGGACCATTAAATCAAGAGGACTGTTATTCTCCATACAAAATGCTGTTCCCCGAATTTACAACGCCATCTATGTATAAGCTTGGTAAAATAATTATAATATTATTTACAATTATTTAACTTTGCAAACGTGACACAGTATTTAAATGTATTTAAATTTATTTATTATTAGCTGTTTACGAACTAATTGTTACTATACTATGTTTCTTTGTTCAATTATAACATCGTTAAATGTTTAGTGTTTTAGCGCCATCTAGTTTTTTTCCCGGAAATCCCCTAGCGTGAAAAAGGCCATCGCTTAGTTTTGCTACTCTCCGCTAGATGGATTAATGGATGGATTAAGTTTTTGTAAATTTCTAAAAAAGTATTAAAGTTAGGAAGACCGTTCTATTTTTCCTGTAATGTTCAGGTTGATATTGATAATCAGTAATTATGATACATTTTTCTGATCAGTAACTTCGGAGATAATAGGGGGGGAATGGTACATAAAAATGTATAAATTAAAAGCTACTTATTTAAGAAAAAAAATAAAAATGGTGTTTTAATCTACAAATTAAGCCCTTTCATTTGATACCCCACTCAATATAATAGCCCTACTTTCAATTTTCAAAGTCCCATTACGGAGCCTTTTAAAAAAAAAGTAAAAACGGTACAAGATATTTTTTATGTCCAATAAGCTCGGGTTAGCTACTTTTAACACTATTCCAAATTTCAAATCGATAGCATCAGTAGTTCCTGAGATATCTGGCTGTGACAGACGGACAGACAGACAGACAGACAGACAGACAGACAGACAGACAGACAGAGTCGCACCATAAGGGTTCCTTTTTTACCATTTTGGTACGGAACCCTAAAAATGACTATGGTAAAAAAATGCGGCCGCGGCCGCACATATATTGCCGATTAGGTGTATAAATAAATATTATACCATCAAAAACATTACATGTAAAAAGATGCAAGTCTCGCAACGCAGTTCTTCACAACAAAAAAAATGAGATGTAATGTTAAACCAAGTCAGTGCGGGGAGGTCATCCACAGAACTCGATTTCCATCGATTTGCCTATTATTTATCCGTGGAGGATTCTTTATTTGAGAACTATAAAGTGTGTTACACGGTTACAAGTTACGAGGTTTGCGACTTTAGCCGACGTTAGGTACCTATATAGATTTTTCTTTGTCGACCCAGTTTTTGAAGTTTTCAAAATTTGATAATGTAAATTTGTAGTTTATTTATATATTTTTTTATTATTTATATCTTCGCCCGTATTGGATTTCCACGCTGTATACAGCAAAAATGAATTACGAGGTCACTATTAAGTGTAATATAAAAACAAATATTAATTAATGATAACACTACTAAACGCTATATCTGATTTAATTATTTGCTCGTATTGAACTTCCACGCTGTATGAAGTATCGACAGATTTTTTATAAATTCCATCCTCAACCAACATTAAACTCATAATATAAGACGCAATCATATCAACGGCAACGGAAATTTGTAACCCAGTCATGACAGATCGCACGAAACCTGTCTTCGACCTTGTCTCTGCCAAACCGGTACCTGATACTGTTATTTATATCTTTATGTCGTTGTATGATAGAGCATTCCGTATTTTCGAGAAAAAGCGAGAGTTACTACTTAAATTGGTCATAAAAACCCCCTTCATATTTAGACTTTCGTTATCAGAAGTGGGATCTGAATACAACACAATACAAATGTAATTTATTGCACACCAGAGAAACACACAAAATTAAAACAATTTAAAAAGGTAGACAACAGGCGGTCTTATCGCTAAAGAGCGATATCTTCCGGACAATATTTGGGTAGCGGAATTGACACAAAAATAAACCAGAACAGTAGGTAATAATTAGTTTATTAAGTTTGACATCGAGAATTTGGCAGAAATTCACATTGAAATTTACATTTTACGTGGACAATTGACAAGATGTGATTGTGGTCAAACTTTAGGCATGATTCTGAAACTAAATTCGAACCTTGAGTCGTTATATTTAAAAGATAACGTATAGCTCATTATTTTCAATAAATAACTCTCTTAATCAATCCATTGAGCGTTAAGTAGAGTGCCTTAATACACAAGAGTAAAAAGATATCAAAACAGTTCAAAAGTAAAGAGTTAATTTCACACTTAGGAAAAGAAATGGCATTTGTGGTAGGGATTCTCAATCTTACTCACAACTTTACCTGTTAAAAAATCCTTTAAGCGTAGGAGTGGTCGCTACTTGTTGCAGGCCAAAATACGTTTTGTACAACCATGCAAGAGTAAATGCAGAATAAAGTAAATAGGGTCTCGTAATAGGAACTTGAAAGTTCAGTATAAATGTTAAACCACTAAAGCAAACAAAAGGCGAACTAGAACGTGACTGT
This sequence comes from Eudemis profundana, assembly GCA_947034925.1. NCBI lineage: Eukaryota > Metazoa > Arthropoda > Insecta > Lepidoptera > Tortricidae > Eudemis > Eudemis profundana. The sequence continues at coordinate 16,181,771 of OX344805.1, read as the reverse complement.
TAGTGACATTTCAGAGAACTTCTCGCTAGTACATCCTTAGATACGTATAGGCTTTGCTTTAATTTGAAGCCAATTTCTTCATCTGGATATGTGAAAATCAACTTTGTTGTATTTTCGATAAGACTCAAAATATGGCATGAGAATTGGCGAAAATAATTGCAGAGCAAATTCAAAATATGTTAAGGACGTAGTAGATGGTTATTCTTCAGAAATATGTCTGCGACTTATTCCTCTGTTCCATACATTTAGTATGAAAAAGGGCCCGAGGAATAAGGTGACCGCAGACATATTTCTGAAGAATAACCCAATACGCTCTACTACGGTACATTTGTGTCGACAATATCAAACTAGCCTAAGTCCAAACTAATTACAAATTGAATTTGTGTCTATTCAAATAAGCTATAAATCTCAAATTGACGTACCCCATTTTGAGATTTTGTACATATTTCATTTGTATTTACCAGTAATTTTAGTGATAACTAGGATATCAGAATTATGTTGTATAGTTTACAAAATTATTTTGATTTACATTTTGTTTATGAACCTTACCAACTGGCCAGAAGGAGCATTAAATAGGAATTTGTGAAAATTTACGAGAAATTTCTTTACCCGGCAGTGGGATAGTCATATAAACTATTAAAAAAAGGAAAAAAACATATTTACATAATATTTTATTCAATTTCAAGCATTTCATATCTGGCGGATACAGGGTATCCGGTTTGAAAACGTGTAGAGGGTAATAGTCCAATCGACGGTATATGTTAATCATATCAGCCAAAAATCTGCGCGTTACCATGACGAATTAACCAATTATAACTAAATTAATTTTGTACTATACATAATTACATTCATAAAAGTCAGTCCACGGCCCATTAGTAACTGGGCCATTGTCAGTGCCATATGACTGGAATGGAATTTTAATTTCGTTCTGTATTTTTATTTAAAAGTTCTTTTAAGCACGGGCTCAACTGCTGTCGGCATTGAACGTGTATAACTTGTACAGGGTGTTAAAAATAAACGGGGTATTAAGGAAAAGTACATTAAAATAATATTTAATATACCTACTCTTACTTAGATGCGTGTAATAAGTTTTACTAAAAACATCATTTTCTCTATACACCCTGAAATTTTAGTGGTTGTTTTCCGTTTAAGGGAGTTGGAGCAGGTCGTTCAAATTAGCTAACCATACAAAAGACAAATTTAATTTTTATCACGTCAAAAAAATTTTTTTTCCTCTTTTTCCTAATCAGAACACGACACTGAACATGCCCTTAAACGGAAAACAACCACTAAAATTTCACCTTATATACTAGATTTACAGTTTTTTTTAATAAACGGTAGAATATTGTTCACCGATATAAACTTGTCGGTGTTCGTTAACTGTAAGACACAATGTTTATCAGAGTTTTTTTTTATTATAAGTTCTATTGATTATGTTCTTGAAAGCACTGAATTTAATTGTAATTCTTGCCTCGGGTATTTTATACAAATCTGTGAATGTTAATTATCGTATTTTTAAAAATGAACGAATACCTTTTTATGTACTTATTGTACATTTCCGTGATGTTCCAAGTTTATTTTCACACTGTATATCAGTTGTTGTTTTAAAGCCCGTTCCATAACGCGGGGGTCGATTATTGAGAGGTCATCTCGATTGCAACACTGCGATTGCGAGTTCGATTTCATATGACAATATCAAGAAGTTGCTGCAATCTCTCCTCATCCGATTTTGGATGAGTAACAAATTGTTATTGTTCCGGAATAAAAATTGGGCACGATCTGCGCATAACATTTTTTTGCAGTTTAAAAAATCGTTTGTGTGCATTCTAGGTAATGTTTTTAAGGTACCTACAACGCGCTACGCGACGCGCAACAAAAACGAACTCGTCCCCGGACAAAACCGAAATGCTGTCAGAAAAGGAGGTTAGGTTAGGTTTGAACTGCGTCTCCAACAAAACCGAACTGCTACCGGAAAAGTAGGTTAGGTTAGAACTGCGTCCCCCGAAAAACAGAATAGTAGGTTAGGCTTAAATTGCGTTCCTCAACAAATACGAACTGCTGTCTGAAAAGTAGGTTAGGTTAGGTTTGAACTGCGTCCCCTAACAAAACCGAAATGCTGTCAGAAAAGTAGGTTAGATTAAGTTAGGTTTGAACTGCGAACTCCAACAAAGCCAAAATATTTTTAGGACATTGAATATTAGAAACATCAGAGTTATGCACAGTTATCATTCGATAATTGAATCTTAGACACCATAAACATTAGGACGAATCATATTTAGGACAAACAATATTAGGAACAACAATTTCGGCAAATAAAAAATATGCTGAACAAAGTTTAGCCCACAGATATATAAGAAACAAAGATGTGAAATCACACGCGTTTTGTATTAGAACCGCTGTCGCAGGTTTTGCTCACGCATACTTTAACGCTGTGCACATGCAAAGACAACACCCACAAATAAACTAGCGTCACCGCCAATCATCAAAGAACACAGCGATACACTACAGCAACGCTGTCGTTGCTATTGGCTAGTACACACTAACGCCCGCGCCGTCTCAATACACGCACACACTTAAATATTTCATCGACGTAAGGGCTTGACAAAGAATAAAAAGTTATCGATGAACGAATGAATGAATGTTGCTCCGTTCATCAATCACTAAAAATAAATACCTAATAACGAATCGTAATTCGTTATTTCTTTTGTATGAATATTTTTTACAATTAGGGTGTTCAAATGGACACAATGATGAATTAAATTTTTTACTACAATATTATATAAATAAATAATGTTGTGTTGTGGTAACTTCTTAGTTGTATAAATAGATTAGCTAGGCAAAGAATATATCTTTAAAGAGCTGTCGCTATCATTGTCATGATTATTTATTGTTCTTTCTCACATAATTGGTGACCCCGACGTGATCAATTATGTGAAGGAATAGTTGAATAAGATATTTCCTTTTTCCACTAAAAACGTAAATATATTTATTTAAGCAACAAAACAATAATCATGACAATGACAGCGACAGATCTTCAAAGATATATTCTTAACCTAGCTAACCTATTTAGACAACTAAAAAGGTCTCGACACAATGTAGGTACAACACGGAAAAAAATCTTTATTATATGAAGATATTTTAGAATCTTATTCTATCTTATTTTTTCTTATTCTTATTTCCCTCCCGTTAATCTAAAAGTAAAATATCCTTTACTTGTACTTAGGGATTTAGGGCAAAATTGTGTATCGTTAGATACACAATTTTGCCGATACGATACCGATACCGATATTTGTAGTAAATTATCGGCGATACCGATACCGATACCGATATCCTTAGCTAATTAATGAAGTATGAGCTTCAGATTTATTATTTGTATGTCCTTATTATACCTAAAACTTGGCTATATTTAACAGAGAGTCAACCTTGAAGGTGTAAAGTAAAAATAAATAAATTGTCAACACAGAACTTTTTTTTTATTATGAACCAAATATATAATTAACACAGTAATTATTATTCACAAGGTAATGGACCAATATATAAATTAAGTCACTAATTGAAATTACTTTTTGCAGATTTTTTTTCATACAACAAATTCTTTTCACGTTCTTGAAATAGTTGAAATATCGGTTGTATATTATCGGCGATACCGATATATAGGTATCGGTATCGTTACATCCCTACTTGTACTGTACAACTTTGCGTACAGTACAAGAGTAAAATCCTAAAACTGACATTTTTTTTGATAAATTGGACGTAGTTATGCAATAACGTTCCAATCCACAAAACGAAGTATCAACCTTTTGTCTTTAAAAACAAAGTCCATAATCCAATAAATTTTGCATGTGGAATGGAACGTTATTGCATAACTACGTCCAATTGACCTGGATAAGTAATTTTTACATACTGTTGTTACAATTGAAATAGAAAAATTTGTAGGGAATAATAAGGGAAAGGGGTAGAGAATAACATTCATTTTTAAAATAATCAAATACTTTAACCGCCCGTATAAGTAATTCTTAAGACATTCTTTACATATAAGTCATTTTCATCAAAGTCTTTTGAACTAATCACACTATTTTTACTTGGAAACCAGTCCTTTCTCCCAGTCGCATCGATCCATTTTTCTTTTAATGTGGCAATCATTAACTGTAATAAACATAAAATAATTGCTTGAAATGCAAAATTAATATTTTATATTTATTTAATACGTTGTCAGTGCATTAAATTTAAATATACTATGATTTATCTTAAAATGGTTCCATTCATTCATTCATCCAATCATATCGATATTTTTATCGAACAGGTAACTCACTACTGTTAGTTCATTCAAAATGGACTCATGAGAATTGACAAGGTAAAATGAACTTTATTGGTGAATTAATAGAGTCGACTTCTAAATAAATGCCAACTAAATGAAATCGAAATAAAAATATTTCGGAAAACTCATTTTATTTACATACCTGTGGTAAGAAATGCCTCCTTTCGATAAATTTTGGATGCGACTTCTATTTGGGCACCTTAACACCGAACAGTTTGGCATAATTGCTTGTTTTAACCTCACGAAAACGTAAAAAAGCGGAGCTCAGCGTGTGACGGCGGTTACATAGCAACTGTCATGAGCGCTTAGACGTTTTTCTCGCTATATGGTCATTTTGCCCCTATAGCTGAAACGCGCGCCACGCCTACTGACCATATCCATGTTTCTTATAAATCCGTGGTTTAGCCCATAAGTTATTCGGTGTAAAGTTGCTATGCGATAGAACATTAGGACTAACAATTTTACGCCACCCGATATAGATCCGTCTATGAGAGCTCAACAAGAAAATGAGTTTTTTGAAGTCCTTACCTTTGCGACGTCTAAAGGAAACATGTGAACATTTAACTTATACTATACAAAATTCGTAGATATACTACCTATTTCAGGTAGTCTCCGTGCTATAACATAACAAGCTACTATTCTATAATATAACTCTACATTTTATTAACTTGTTTAGCATTTATTTTCTATTTTAAGAGTAAGTAAGCGAGGCAATTAGTAACTTTCCCGCTCTGTCAGCGCTCCAAGTTGGTTTGATTTTGAAATGTTCCCTCTAATGACCGATGCTTCGCTAATGGGGGTTGATGGCTATTTATTGACATTACCGACGGTTATTAATATTTATTACTGAGCATTTGGATATTTAGCGATGTCAGCACTGACAATATGAGTTTAAGAATCGACATTAGTACGACTCACGCTCAAAATATGACCATCAAAACCGCGAGAAACTCCGAGAAAAGCACACAGATTGACGCAAACTTGTGGTGCACGCCGTCAACTTCAGTTTCCGTCAATATCATTATAAGACTTGAAAATCTGATAATAATGGTATAATTAATTGTTCAAGTACCACGAAATTAAATGGAAAATTTGCGCGACAACGCGAAAAACGTTACACGCTTGGTTCCCATACAAATCGACAAACATCTCGATATATTTCTGTTCCTGTGACAATACTTGGTTTAGAGCAAGGACCTTCAAATAAATAGCCGGACAGAGCATCACTAACAAAGAACTGAAGCATGTCTAATCGGCCGGCTACCTATCTGTGTGTGCTGCTCGCAATAGGAAAAAACTAGTTTATTTGTGCGTGCGGCTTGTAAGTACAAGCAGCCGGCGCATTAGAAATGGCTTCAGTTCTCTGTTGGCGAGCCTCCGTCCGGCTATTTATTTTAAGGTCCTTGGCTTAGAGCATTAGCTGACAAGAGGCAGAAAGAAACCACACTATAAGGTGACTTAATGTCATCCAGTTCGCCTTATCGTGTCTGTGGTAAAATATGTCAATCTCGTACCGGCCTATTTAGATATTACTTCTCGTAGACTGATTAGACTGAAGGAGCTTAAATCGTCTGCAATAGACTGAAGGGCTGACATGAAATGCTCAGTGTGATATATAATTTAGGGTTAAGTTAGTTTTTATTAATTTCAGGGCACCACTGAAAAGCAGCGTCAGGGCTTGCTGTGACAAGATCTGCCGTCCTATATCTAAAACCCGCCTAACTTCTATACATATCCATAGAGCTTAGCCGGGTTTTAGTCATAGAACGGCAGAGATTCTGAGAGCCTTTTTGGCACCATTTCTTCTTTTTAATTTTTATTTGTTATAGTATTCTGCGCTATATAAAGTTCTATATGGATTTGAATGTGTTTTCTGGTATGGAATCTGATGAACCTATATTTGACGTTTTTGTTAAATGCGTTGTATTGATGTTATGAGAAGGCATCGGATATTCCTGCACCTATTTACCTAAAGTTGGCGAATTCCCGGAAAAAACAAAACAAGTATGAAATCGGCTTCTTAAAAATATATTTTTAAATAATATAAGTGATTACCTGTTCATTGTTATCGTCTCTTTGTTAAAATTATACTTAAGATAAAACTTAACGCAAATTGTTCTATTAATAGTAGCTATAACGTTATTTCGTTACCGAAATGAATTGCAGGTAAATTAAATAATATTTAGTCGTTCTGTACATGGGAAATAACTTAGAATAGTACATTGCAATACTATAATAGGTATGTGTTTATGTTAGCCTAATTTCCGAAATCCCGGTAAATGTACTAAAAGTAACAAAATAAATTGAGTCCGCCTCCATACCATTCAACTACCGCCGACGCCGAAGTTTAGGTAAATAGGCGCAGGGAATATCGCTTCGATGCCTGGTTATGAGGATAAGAATAACAAAATTATTTTAAGATTAAAAAGTGTTATTTGCTTACAACACTTGAGCATTCGTGTTCTTTTCAATCTCTTTAATTTTGTTTGTGAGAACCGTCAAATTTCAAACCAACTCTAATTTCAAAGTCAATAAATTCTCGACCTACTATTTGTTCGTCTCACATATTTGTGCTGTTCTCAAGCATTAGGTACATTGTTAGTAAATACCTAGTAATACGTAATTATCAGTGACCGGCACTATCGGTGCAAAACGTTAACAAAACTTGTAAAGCTGACATAAAGGAGAACTTACAACCAAGCAAATAAGAATATTATAGGCAGATCAGTGTTAAATTTAACTCTATATCGAAATCTCGGATTTCCAATACTTGAGTATAAAGATCTTAATATTTTTATGGCTGATGTAAGCACTCTATCATTTCTGCTTGGCAAGTTTTGTTGAAGTTTTGCACCTATAGTCGACCACTGGTATATAGGCGCTCTCTTGTCGTTCCCTGAGGGAAGGAGGGGATGAGTCAGCAGTGAACTGCTGACTCCTGATTCCGTCAACCAGCTGTCTCTATCGGTTACGCTCCGTTGCTTGGTGGAGTGCGGCAGTCAGATATTTCCAGTTCTTCCGATATCTGATCTGACTTAAGCTCGGTAGCCTCTTATATTACTAACCTAACCTACCACTTTATCGATATCAGTACCAACCTTTGGGCCTGAGAATGACACATTTATTTATAGGTACTATTATGCTGCGGCTGACGAGCGATAGTTTCCTGCGCTGCACTGCAGGAAGGACATTCCTAGTCAGTTGCAGACGAATTTAACTAATAAACTAAATTTATCACCGCGTGGGTGTATCTTCCTTACCTTAACTATAGGTACTGCTCGATTAAGCTAAGTTTGCACCTAATGTGATAGGAATTAGGTGCACACTTAAATAAACCGGGTAGTGCTCAAAGTTGGTATAATACTTTGACTTACACAATACCTACGATGAATGTTTGTCTTATGATATTTTTCTTATTTGCTTTTGTTTTTTTTCCAGAAATCTGGAAGCAGTCTTCTACTTTCTTTCTGGGTAAGTTTACATTACAATATTCCTAATTTTTTTTAAAGAAATCTCGGGTACAATAAAGGCTATTGTTTTAGTTGTGAGTCGCGTAATTTTTGTTACATTCGGTTTCATACAAAACTCCTGTTTGGTTCACACGGCGACTCACAATGAGTTGCCAAAATGTATTGTTGAGATGAGAATTTCTGCAACTGAAATTACGCAGCTCACAGCTCACAAAATTACGCTCGTCTGGCTTCATCCTAAATGGGGCGTACCGGTGAGCCGATCACGCACGCTCCTATGGTGTAAAAGAAGAACGTCCCGTTAACAGCACCTCGGCGACAATCGACGATCGGTACTTAATCTGTACCGATCTCACGCGTGTCCCACTCGCATGCTCGATTTATGAGCCTCACTGACACTGTTTTCAAAATGGCTGATCATGACATAATTATTATTATACTTCATATTTACTGTTTTGTGCTTATGTTCAGCTCAGCCTACATGTTGATCATTAGTTCTTGATCGCTGTATTGCAACACTTCCGTGGTAGTAACAATGAGGTGAACCATCTAAGTTTAAAATGTACATGGTTCAAAAATGACCAGGCTACTTTAAAAAATTGGGCAACTCTACTAAGTCAGGAAATCTTCGTCGAAGTAGGTATTTGATACACTACCTCTTTCCTGCAGCTTTGCCACATTTGGCAAACATATACCTATTGCTTGTTCCTCTTGATCGATTTTGTTTAGATTAAGAGTAAATAACCTTTGCTACAATCAATATAAACTCTAATAAATCTCGTTGGTTAGTTTTTGAAAGGTCAACAGTAGAATTAACTTCTTAATCTCATTTATACTAAATATCGTAAAATACAACACCAGTACCATGCAGTTGGCCTTATCCCCCTCAGATGCTGGTTAATTCTGTGTTTTTCCTTAAAGTTAAAGGTCTATCTATAATGTTTACATAAATACCTAACATGTGTACCTACTAACTGGGAATCTTAAGATCGAGTGTGGCTCAACGATGAATTCAGAGGTTAAATTAGTCTTAGGTATAAAGTAGCTATACGCGCTTTCTATAAATGTACGGTATATGTACAATAATGACATTTTTACTTAATAAAACCCGACGGCGGTGCACTTTAAAAATGCATAAAATCCGCCATTTATTGTAACGAACTTCATACCCACTGACACTCGTGCCATCAAGACGAATGTAATGATGTCTCATTTATTAAAATCGGTTGTGCCGTTGAGCAGTTTTTTTTATAAGGTTACGGCATTAGGCCGTTTGCATTTTATCTCCAGACGTTTGCATTTTATATCCGAGTTTTTGTCTACGTTATGTTAATATTGCTGAACTAATTACTTACTAATTTAATTAAGATTATGAATTTCTTCTTTTTTTTACAAAGCTTTTATATTCAATCAATTAGAATCATTCATCACGTTTATTATTTACAACGATACATTCTTCATTCTTTAATTCATTATTTACAATATTTACAAGGTCTATTTATCTTTTGCCCATGGGGCAGTGCTGCCATTTGCTTTGCAGACTTTAATAATGAGCGTTCTGCAGTAGTTGGTAATTTGGGCTTCACCGCAGTCGGGTGAAAATTATCATCATCATACTTTGTGTCATGAAAAATAGCATAAAGATAAGTAACGCGTTCTTAACATTTGAAAACTTGAAGCTCTAAGTGCGGATTAGGAACACTAAAATGTATCCTTAAGTAAGTAAGATGTGTCATCCCGAGACAAACAAAGGTCCCTTTGACAATGTGGTAGGAAAGGAAGCTTTTGCCTAGGACACAGATATTTAACACCAGAAATTCAAAGAAGTACATACCTCGTCATCATGAAATCAGTCGACATTTCCGTGACGTCAGTGAGTGGCCATTTGTAATTTTCTGGAAAGTTGACTCCTACATGTTCGAGTGCGTCAGGAGCACTGCTGCTTTCTACGCGGCATCGGTCAATTTGAGCCACTTGAATACGTGCGTATATCGGAACTGTTTTGTTTATTTCATGCTTTGTTAACGATACGGTAGTGCAGTGATACAATAGACCACTAAATTGGCTAGAAGCACCAATTCGATCTAATATCGATGTGGAAAGACTGCTAGATCTTATCTGGTGTCAAACATAACCCTGGAAAAAGCGAAGCTGATTTATGTTCCACTAAGAGCAATAGATCTCTAATGGTAAGGAGGCTAGTGGGAATCGACCTCTATCGCCATCACGCCGTTGATGGGCTTTTTATTTAAAATATCCTCTTAACTAGCAGCAACAGATCGGCACAAAACTGACGATTAGTGGCAAACTCCATATATTTCGTCACCAACTCACAGGTTAGACGGTATTTAAACATAGCTTAAGTTTTTCCTAACCGTACATTTTAAAATAAAAATGCCCTGATAGCTAGTTCAGACGTGGAACCACCATTGATTTTTAGTGCAATAAGGTGTTTAAATGCATTCATACGATTGCACAACATTTTGAGTAGCTCATGATTGCGGGCGCTCGTTCCGCCTTAGACTTCATGAGTGTTTATTAAGAAGCATTTATCTATGTTGTTGTCAACAAATGTACGATGCTCATTCATTAGCTTCTGGTGCTCTTACGCCCTCAACTCCGACCACGTCTTAACAACAGTAGTAGTAGTAGGTAGCACTCCTTCGACATCAGTGCCGCTCGGCCCTTCGCTGCGTCGCACGACAAATTACGAGCGGTACTTAATTAGTAGGGTACGAATACGAAAGAGGCTCGCTTTGTTCTGCCGCGCGATAAGCGAAGTCGCGGCTATTTACTAGCCTGGTAACCATGGTTTATGGCGTGGCAATACTATTAATTAATTAATTACTATTATGTAATTCCCAAAAAGTTCCAAATCTTGTAAAATAAATTGCCACCTAATAATAGTTTTTCGCCTCAACGAAAAATTACATAATTGCGATATCTTCCACGGCGGGCGGTATCGATTCAGACTAATTGTCTTATTTTAAAATTTCTTCATCAGTCATAACCCATTAGACAAATAGGCCCGGGTTGCGAAAGGCAAAATGGCGGGTGGAAGTATTGGTTATTAGCGTGGCGACGCTTGCTTGACTGCGGCTAACTGCTGTTCCACGACAACTGATGCATGAACATCAGGATTATACCATAAGGTTCTCCTTGTTTTGGCATCATTTCTTTTATGTATATAGATACAAGTGATCAAAGTACCTACACGGAAAAATTCTGGTTTAATAGGATTTCACCTTAAACGCCCGCATTAAAAACTGCTAAAGAAACATCATGATTCTTTCATATAGTATATGTATATTTCTTTTGTCCGAATGTTTTATTTGTCTGTATACTATTTCTGCATAATCTAGACACACGGTAGTTTGTCAGCGAGGTTCGCAAAGCAAAAAAGGCGACACATAGGCCGTGGGTTATATTACACGAACCATGTAGGGCTACTGTACTTTTCACCCCCAATAACTCGAAATCTGTTTGACCTACATACATAGTTATTCTACAGATCAGATACCATTTGACTTTTCATAATAAAATAAACCTAATCGAACCTATTCTAATTGACTCATGTAAAGATTCGTTTGAGCTAGAAGGAAATTACGCGAATTACATTATGCAAGCAATACATTTGGACTAGTGCACTTGTGCGAAATAGAGTTATTAGGCGTGGCGCTGCTAGCTTGATTACGGCTAACTGCTGTCCCGCGGCGAGTGACGCATGAACTTCGGGCCTATACTTAGAAATAACTGTAAGTTCAGAGTTATTTTTAGAACTTCATTAATATACTATCTCGAGTCCGGTATTAATGGACAGCGACCCTGTTCGATTACGCAAATACCTATCTTGAGTGCTGTATCGTATATTCTTAATTCGATGCAGTTGCTAATACGGAACTCTACTCTTGTGGGTGTATTTCGCTTCAGTATCTCTAGTACGACTTTGCAGCGCGATTATTTATCTCGCAACTGGCAACACATAGTACCTATTAATTTTTATACACTATAGTGCGAATATGGTAGGTCATGCTCTATCGTGTGACAAATGAGTAGTGTCTTTTTAAAAGGGCTTATTTCTCTATGAAAACCATACAAAAGTAAGCCATTTTGAAAAAATAGCGTAACCTTTTGGAAATGCAACTACTTTTGTAACCTGTAGCCTGTAGCAGTATCAAATGAAGGTGGATGTAATTTTGCTAGCAGAATAAGTTTAGTTCGATGTATACACTCACGAACGTATTCGGGTAATTTTCTATGAACAATTGAACATTACCCGAATTCAATGTCAGTGAGTGTAGAATATTTGCCGCTCTATATGTGCTGTCCTATATATTGCAAATGATTGCAAACTAACATCATTTATCACATATGAAGCCCACTTATTGAACGATTGACGAGAGGGTAGCGAGATCAATTAAAGTTAAATACACAAACGGGCATGTAATGGACTGCACAAACAATTACTAAACGAATGCACTTAAATTAGAGATATGAGTGCAAATGTATAAGTAATGCCGTAATAACTGTCACGTAATAGGTACCCTTACCTATTTTCTCTTGCTTGCCGTTTTGACGAAAAAAACGTTTTATCGAATTTTCATTTCGTTAACAACTTTTTCCCCTGAAACCGTACAATTTTCATGACATGAATGTGACTTGTACAGTCGAGTTCATCATTATCTGAGCAAAGATTGGACCAAAAGCATCTGAACAAGACCCTATTGTCAGAAGCATAAGAATTCGATCAGATATTTTTGATCCGTTCTTTGCTCAGATAATGATGAACTCGACTGTACGCCTTTTCACTAGACCCACAGAACTGTATCTTAATATTGTCTCAAGTTTCCGCGATTATCGCTCATTATAATATTAAATTTACACGGGAATGGTGTCCATTAATACTGTGTTTCAAATCTCCGTAAAGTAACGTGAAACGTGAATCCGGAACCAAAATTTCCTTCAGCGTATCCATTATTCTGGATTCGAGTGTTAATTAAATTTTTTACTTCGGCCTGAACCTTCGTTAATCTCGCTTCAGTCCGCGCGTCGAATGCTAAACACGGCTCAGCTCATTAGAGTTTTCATTAAGCGATACCAGATAAGCTACCGTGCGGAGACCACCAATTATTGCTGAAATACGACTTTACTTGAATATGTGCACGCTTTGTGTTTTATGGTTTCAAAATAATACTTAGCGTCTACTAAGTATGTCTTTGTATCAATCATAATTTTAAGAAAGTTGAACAAATATCTAACCTATATAATATCGTCGAGCGTGAGTTTAATTGGCGTAAGGAACATTGCGTTGCCTGTATTTTAGCCCAATTTAATTCACTGTCGCCGTCGGTGATTATTATTATTTTATACATTTTTACACTAAAGTTTAAACGCAACTGTGTATGTATGCTTCGTGAGAGTGCGACTCTTAACTACCCATCGTATTCAGTCGAATGCAAACATGCTACCAAGCCAACTTAGGTCCACATTCTTTGTATAATATACTGTACATAATTTTGTCTTCGGTTTCCACAATTATCACTCATTGTAATAAGACAACTTTATGCCACACTTGACCATAAAGTGGCTTTTTCCGCAACGCTACGCGTACGGAAAAGCAGCTTCCTGGCCAAGTGTAGACATAAAATGTGTCTGAATTTCCCATTCTTCAACACTTTTCAATCGTTCAGGCATTGGTATTAACCTTTACGAATTTCACTGATTCGTTTATGTAACTGTCCATATTTATAATACACGGTTTCATCCAAGTACCCACCCGTGATAGTACGAGTATAATCGAAACGCAAGCCTTACTCTAGGTAACGTCCTTATCCCTAATAAGACCTAGCTTACATAAACATATGATACGACCTCGGTCATAAGCCGGATGACGTGAACAAGCCCACGCACACACCTGTATTGATTCTACCAGTATTGGTATTCCATAAATCGAGGTAGCACGTCAATTAAATCACCCTTAACGCCTTTTCGGCCCCTCCTTTATTTTGACGCCAAGGTAGTCATTACTTTCCGGGACATATAGTATATAGTATCAATTTCAGTAATTCATTTTCGAAGTTGTAACGTGGAAATGGAAAAAACATCGTTATAGAGCTTCATAACATGCCATTTCTACAACTCGGTATTTTAATGTACAAGTACAAAGAACATTACAATAGAAACGAGGTTAAAATTAAATAATAAAATAATAATATAGAGGTGCGGGTTCAAATCCGGCATTAGCTGTAGTCGATCGTATTTGATTTTTCAATGCATTTGCTCAATGTATCTATAATTAAAATTAAATAGTTATCCTAAAAACTAAAACTAAATTAAAATTAAATAAGCAAAAACTAAAATAGATCTAAAAATGGCCCCTGCGTCATGGTGCCGAAGATGCTGGCAGCATTTCCTCGCTGGATCGTAAAGCTGATGCGTTGAGCAAACAAGCTGGCAGTTCTTCGGACCCTCCTGTCTCTGAGTATCTTCGATAACTCCTTGAAGAGACTTAAAGCGTCAGGACCCCACGGACCAAGGGTCTCGAGTCTCGACGCCAAACGGAACAAAATTATATTCTGCGCCGAGACCACTGTACCTTACCACCTGTATTAATTTCTGTTATTTCTAAATGCACAACCAATGACGTGAAGAAGTGATATGCAGCGATATTCCGCCATCATACGCCCGACTTGTTGAGATTAACTGCGGATGAAATGATCAATCATGCTGTGACAAGTTACTTACCGCTACGCTAAATCACCCAAACAAACCACGGGCTTGTCAAAATGATCCGATTGTATAGTAGTAGGTATACATAGATATAGTTCTTTCTTGTGGCATGATAAATCTACGTGTGGATTGGTATTTTTGAACGGGGGTCAAGTGTCATCTCTCCCACTGTTTCCTTCGCTAACACTGTTTGACCATTGCTAATTTACTCTGACGTTGAGTGTCACGTTGCTTCACGTCTTACATTATTATTTGTGATATCTTCAGGTATTTTAGTTGGCACTAAAATACCACCGAATAGCTATCTGTGTCCGTCTGAATCTAAAAGTATCATATTGCGGCAAACTTTTGTACCGTTTTTAGCTCTTTTTCGATACACTATATAACGCCGGATAAGTGGAAATTGCACGAAAGATACATTTCTTATGTACCGTAAGGTCGGGGTACTTTCGCCCTGGGGGGTAACTTTGGCCATAGGGATTAATTGGGTCCAGGTTTGATTATTGCATTTAAATTACGGCACTTTGCCATGTGGTTGGTTTTAGCTGGCCATTCCTGTTTATTATCAGACCCTATAGATTTGAGATATGTGATTTACAAGGAGGGCAAAGTTACCCTACATTTGGCCAAAGTACCCCGACCTTACGTATGTATAAATTGTCGATTGCAAACGGTTGCATGTTAAATTAAATTACATTGTTAAATTATTAATTATTACCAAATAAATTACTAAAACAAATTAAAGGTAAAATAAAGGTAAATTAGGTACATAGACTACTTAGTTAATATAGTGACTGGGATCATGATTATTCCGGTGAGTAAAAAATACCTTAGATAATCGTGCTAGGAGATGATTGCATACCTATATAATCTTATGTATAGGCTGGATGTAGAGGATTTGTGGAGAAAAGAAAGCAAAAACCACGTCCAGCGTAAACGTACAAACCAAAGACGAATCTTAGTAGTTTAACAGATGTTATTGGTGTTCACTTTCTATGTTCAGCTAACTGTTAGCTGATTGCGCAAACTCCAACTAGGATGTGATCGCGTGCGCACACTCGTTCCGCTTCCGAAGCGCAAGAGTTGATGTGAACGGCGTGTGAAAAAACATGGCGGCTGTTGGTTACTCAGCCACTGTGTCAGCTCAGCACACGCTATAAAAATCAATTAACTGTCTATTAATTAGTACAAGATTACAGATAATTGTTAATTGCAAAAAGTATAATAGCGTATAATGAAACTGATCAAATCTTAATCTATTAATAATTTTTAATTAAGCTGATGCGTACGTTGCTTCATACTGTTGTGCAATACAAATCATCTTACTTGACATGTCGTTAAGACGCAAGCTAAGTACGACCGTGAATAGGCGCTCTGCAATCTCGCTATCTTTCAGGCAGTGATCGTAGCACATTTATTTCATTTAATACTTTTTATAAGCCGTGAAATATCACCCTAACAAGGATACCAACAAAATTTAAGGCATTAATATTACTTTATCACAGATGAAGATTTTAGGTTGTAGTCCACCTATTGTATTTTTATTATTTTGTAATAAAGCTTAAATAAGTAATACGATTCAGCTGCCCACCTTAATCTTCATATCTCAAACTTCTTTTACTCATCAATCATCATCATCAATTTCTACACAAAATGTAGGTTCTACCTACCGGTATTTTTTGGTATTGAGTGTATTTAAATATTTTTATGCCACACCAGTAGGTCTAGCATAACTAGCCGCGACTTCGTTTCTCGTGCGATAGAGAATCACCTGTCACAGTCACACTATATTGAGTGGAAGGAGATAGTAAGCATTTTTCGCGCGACTATAAGAGTCGCGTGTCACAGATGTGCTAGAGGTACTGGCCATAAAGTGGCTTTTTCCGCAAGCCGCTTTTTTTTCAAATCACTTACACTCTATCTATAATAGATAACCAATTAGCTCATCTTTATGACTCTTTTACTCTTAAGTCGGCGGTCAGACTATACCACATTTTTTTTAAAGTCTGATAATTTTCCTTTTCTGTCCGCATCGTGTCTCTTTTGTCGATTTAGTGATTTAGTTCCCGCACGTTCCCTATTTCGACATAAAATTATACTTCGGTTCATAATAAAATAGCGCGATAAAATCACAACATGGAAGTTATTATTAGAGGGAAGCAATGAGCAGTGAATATCAGAACAGTCCAACCAATAAGACGGCAATGACATAAATCTTTATATTAATATAATGTGTCGACATGGGTAATTAGTATGTGTCGGATGTTATTTCTATGATTCCAATTGTTACGTAAAATCATAATATATAGTAATCGCTGTTGGCGATATCGACTCGCCAAGTTACAGAACATATAGTGTATGCAAATGCATATATATATATATATATATATGTACGATCACCTGCATAGTTGAAGAATGGGCGCTCAACATTCAAATGTTATAGAGCTGTGAACTGTTAGAGCCATGGCCAGACATAGAAGTTTTTGTGGCACGAATAAAATTGTCCTAGGGACTTCCCAACGGTATTAATTTATCGATATATTGTACTTTCTTATGACAGTTATGCACATGCAACTTGCATACCTATTATACAGTATACTACAGTACAATACAGTAGTACTATTATGCTACGCAATGTCATACAATTTACCTAAATTTGCCTTTGTCGCAAGGCGCTCTTGGTTTCAGTTAACTTTGTATGGAAATCGATTGAATAGCATTAAAAGAAGGTTTTGTGTAAGAAACACGTTAATAATTAAATTTTAGTAGTTTGTATTAATCTTTATTTGGATTTTAAAACCCCTACAAAGTAGGTACCTATGCATATGAATTACATAAATTACATATTATCATTATATATAACATCGATGGTTAGTGATCAGTATTTTAGTTAATTTCTATTTTATCCGGTTGTCTAGGTACTATGAAATGTCACTTCGAAATAAGTATTTGAAACAGTTATCAATTTTAATATCGGAAGGAAGTCCCTAGTTAATTGACGTTTTTGTCACAAAAACTTCTATGTCGGGCCATGGCATAGGTCATATTCTTAAGCACCCCATTTCATCATATAATATAGCGGGTAATTGTACTATATAATGATAACTATAAAAGCCCGTATAACCATATTCTTATATCTCTAGTTGGACGTTATAATTATAAGTTTATTGGGTAGTTCTATATCTCTAGTTGGACGTTATAATTATAAGTTTATTGGGTAGTTCTACAAGCGTTTCAACAGTTTTCACTTTCCCAGACGCATTTTTGATTCCCTGTAGACTTGTAATACCATTTTCTGTTATTTTCTAGAGGTACTGGTAACCTACAAAATAACCGAAAACGGTAATCAGAGCGTACAGGGAAACAGTGAAAAATGCGACCAGGGTAGTGAGAGCGATTGAAACATTGGTAGAACTACCCATTAGGTGTTTACTTTCTTATTTATTTGCACATCGCAATGTATTTTGAAGACAATGGATAGAAACCACAAACCAGAAAACAGTAAGTTATAAAATAGAAATGAAGTTTACAGAAACATTATTATTTATTATCGATTTCAGAACAAACCCCGTAGCAACAAAATAATGTAGTGATGATGCGTTATTCATACTAGCGAAGACGAGAAACAATAGGAAATAACAATAAACCACAGATTCACAGCACCGTCGTCGCAGAATGCGTACTTAAAACTCTGTTTCTGCGATTAAATAAGCAACGCGACATATACACAGCATATTTCATATTATGTAAACAACAGTCGAATACTTAGTTACAAAAAAGAATATGATAGTAGAAATCGCCGGCAGTTATGCCCTTTTGGGTGTGAAAGGTGGGTAGTGTCGGGAGCATTTACGCACGTCAATGGGGATTAGTCCCCGACTCGGGGCGACGACACCGCCACCTGTTAGCGCCTCGAGCCAATTACCCGTCTGCTCCACCGTCCTAAGACCGCGTTGTCTCTTTCCAATCTAATAAATCTGACAAGGCTAGCGGTTATCGTCCGAGTCGATTATTACACGGCGTAACGTAATTTCGAATCTTGAATGTGTTCCAACGAGATTTTAGTGGGTTCCCTGGAATTGATGTCTTGTTTGCCGCGAAGACATTTACGAACGTGCTTTACCCACGAGTTTCGTATACACGTAATTTGTATTGTGTCTAATCATTTGATACAACGCATTTTCGAAAAATGTTTCTATAAAAAAATCGGATTTACCTATAACTAGATGGCGTAAAGTGACGACAAGTGGAAGCGTGCTGGGCCCATAACCTGATATAATTAAAACAAGAAATGATATTTAAACCCTTAATTTATATTAAAAAGAAAGTAAACTTTACAACAACAATGACATTACGAAATTTGCATAGCAGAAGAAATGTTGCCAGATAATTAGGTTGCGTTCGTATTCCATCAGCCTAATCACACACTTACGATTTGCGAGCGAACTGCGAGCGAGTTTCCATACAAAACCAGGCGGCGAACTCGAGCGTCATTTGTATGGAACTTCACTTCTAACTCGCCCGCAGCTCGGCCGCAAATCGCAAGTGTGATAACACCCTTAGTGTGTCAAAGAATTGTTTAACAACAAGTTACCCTGACATCAGCAGTTACACATAATACTTTCATTCATAGTTTTTTAAATAACGAATTATTTATAACCTACTATAACTGTCAAGAATCGCTCCAGCTCAATAAAAATACGTTTTTATAGCGAAGCGTACATTATAAAAACGAATAGGTACCTAGAGCTGCTGTTTCGTGAATCCAGTTAATCTATAGCTGAATACCAGTCTGATTGTAAAGCGTCCTTGATTTTGAAAATTGATAATACTTATACATTTATTGTATAAATAAGTACTGTTCTGAAAAAAATTATACCTCGACGAGTTTCTTACGCCGTTTTTTTTATGGGGGCAGACGTTTATTTTTCCGGCCCGATACTAGACTTTGACATTCATACATGCATTGATACCTAAATTGACGAATAAAGAATTTGATTTAAGCCAGTGTGTTAGTGTGGGATTCTGCCGTCCTCAAACTAAAATGCCGCTGGTTTGTATGAAGTTTCATACAAATTAGCGGCCTTTTAGTTTGAGGACGGCAGGATTAGAGAGTGTAAAATCTAAACACTTATCATTCCTCGGGATATCCTCTGCAAAATTAACTTGAGAAGCTAGATGAATTTCGTCTAGACTTATCAAATTAGGTAAAATCCATTATCCGTGACTAAGTATGATAAATCGCCAGGCGACTCTGCCAAGAATCTGACAGGGATAATTAAGAAGCGGTAATGAGTTACGTCCGTGCAGCATGTCATAGTCTTACACATGCTTTCATTAGATCACAACACAACTTTTACTTTAGTCAATTAAAATAATTATTACAAATTTAAATAATTCTACAGACAAGACAACTCCCTCTTTTTGTAAAGTCGGTAAAAAATAAAACACATTTCAAACATAATGGATACTGTAAAAGCAAACAATGACCCTCTTTTGGCTTTTATGGAAAAGTGACCGGCTTGAACCACCTTAAATCCCACTAACCAAGAGCTGAAAAATTATATGAAAATTTCATCAATAAAATATTGGTATCTATGTCGCAGCCAACTGGTTTAATTAGCCATTTGGTTAACTGTCTAGCATTTTCACTGAACTTTAACCCGCCAGCAGGTCTACGAAGCCCTGCTGCGCGGGGCTTCTATTTCTGCTCTGAGGGGCACAAGCTGACTAACAAACCTAACCTAAAATAAGGAGTGAGTTTAATGAAAAGGCTAGGCAGCTAACAAAATAGCTAATAAGGCTAGTTGGCGGCGACATCTATACCAAATCGAATATATCACCTACTGACTGCATCTAAAATAAAAAAAAAAACATTTTTTTTTCTTGTCAAGTACTTAGTACCTGGCAAAAAAAAATTAAGAAAAAAAAAACCTTTTTTTTGAGATGTGGCCGCGTATTGCTGTCAGTAGGCGATATATGCGTTTTGTAGAGTCCTTTTCCTCACATTGCCATTGTTCTAGCCGTGATTGTAGAGTCTGCGTAAACGCCGTAGATTTCTCTGTTTATAAATGTAACTCTAGGTCAAGAGCTCTCCGCGCGCCTCTGGCTTCCTTCCAATCGAGGGGTTAACCTCAACTGTCTCTTATCTATGCAAAATGAGAAAATCTTTCTCTTGCATTTTACTACGAACTGAGCGCAGCTTATTTCTAAAGAGCATCGACTAAACAAGTTCCGCCGAAGCAGAAAATGTATTTATTCCCGTTTGGTTAAAGATTTTGTAATAGGTACATAGTTTGTTATAGGGATGTAACGATACCGATACCGATATCAATGAATTTGGGTCACTTTCTATGAACAATTATATAGAAAACGACCCGAATTCATGTCCGTGAGTGTCTTTGGGTTATATTTATTTTAAAAGCAGTAAGATATGGTATTTAAATGCTAATGTTAGGCAAGCCGATGGGAATAGAGTTCTATTTGCGCCACGCCACTGGTATCTAGTACCTACTGTAGTGAATAAACTATAAATAAATCACACACAATAACACGTATAATTTAGTTTATTATGTTGAACAGAATCAAGTAGGAGTACAGAGTTCGTAACTATGGCACAATTATTTATCCAAAGAAGCAAGCAAGTTACAGAGAGTGTTATTAAAGCACAAGACCAACTTCATACAAGTAATATTGATAATAATGTCTTAAAACCGGAAACCATTAAATAATTAGAAACACGAACACTTTAGTTTTATTTGACTCACAAGCTGAGACGCGGAAGGACGCTCAGTAGTAGTAATAATATTAGCAAAAGGCAAATACCAAGTCAAAGTAGTCAATAAACAAGGCCTAGCGAGTACGATCGGTGTTGGGACAAAGCTTCGGGAGCAGCTCGTCCGGGCAATCCCAAGATCGAACGTACGCGTGGAGTACTGACGGTACCTAGGGCTGAAAGTGGTGATGTAATGGGAGGATGGGTGATTTTGATGGGGGCCCTAGGGTGTCGCAAAGTGAAAAAAGGACCGAAAAAATTAATACTACGCCGGCGGGTAAAAGCCTTTCTGAATTTTGAGAATTGAATTTGAGGTAATTGACTGGCCGCGCATGGACAACACAAATAAGCCCTGCGCCGGGCGTATATTAAAGCGTCCAAAGACGATCACAAACACGCGCATGTCTCTAATACTACAGGGTACCTGGCTAACACTAATAATTCTTATCGTTGTTAATCCTTCGTCACGACCGACTTTAAATTCGCCTTAGGCTTGCTGGTGTAGCTATCCTCCAGAGGCACCTTAGAGCAGCGTCCACCACCGGACCGTAGCCAACCGCCGAGATGGCCGCTCGCGAGAGCCGCCTGCGTATACCGTTCTCCAGGTCAGAACGGAGCGTTACGTAGGAGCTAAAACAACAAGACACAATAAACACACCACTCCCCACGACTATTCGAAACGCTACACAACGAATACCGCCACTAGTATACGTACCCGGAACATTTGAGAGATGACCGGCTTCTCTTTAAATAGACCACACCGGGTCACTAAAACCGTGGAAGGTTCACACACCACGCACAAGGCCGTGCGTCTCGTCCACTAGCGCACGGGACAACACTGAACCGAGCTGCGCTCATGAAACGCGAACTCGTAACCATCACAAATAGTATTTTTCACGGTTATTTCGAAACTAAAGCACAGCAATAATATTAGCACGCCAACGGGCTAGGAAAACAAGCAAAACTGCAAAAATATGCAAGGCTAGGTAACGTGATTTCCAAACGAAAGCCAGATTGAGAATGAAAAAGGCTCAGGCGTTTGTTCACAAACCCAAATTTCAAACCCTGCGAATTTAGAAATCACAATTCAAAAAAAAAACCAGCCAGCATGGTGAATACCTCAGAAACAAACTAGTTGAACATACTCCACAAGAACATAAAGTTTTATTTCATTCTTCATTAATTGGTTCACTGCCACCTATACCCAAATGGCGGAACTAGAAGAACCGCGACTGACGCTAGCAAAAACGGGCCCCACTCTAGTGCTTATTGCACCCAACAGATGTCCCAGAAAAACAAACAACATGCGACTCTGAACCTGTAGCAATTATGCTACACTACCTACGTATCTATGTAAGGCTCAAAGACCAAAGGGGCACTTAAAAAATCGCTCATGATACGTTGTCGTAAACTCAGACCTATCTCAATGCAAATTTTGTGATGTCATGTTCATGATTTTCGACCACAACGCGTTTTGGAATGAAGAAAAGCCACACACAACGTGTTCTGAGCTTAATAAAAAAAGCCATGTCTTCTGACTCATTACTCTTCCTCTTGGGTTATATTTGAGCTTGACAGCTATGAACTCGTCGAAGTCTGGTCGAAGGATACAATGCGTATAGGAATGTATAAGCAAGATATATTTTATTTGAACACTTAAGTAACTTGCTATTATTTGTTATGGACGCTTACAGAGCTCTCATTAAGAGTTATGATTATGAGCGAGACTCAAATAAATGCGCGTAGATAGTAAACAATATGCAAATGTTTGCCAATTAGATGCACAATAAAATCTTATTTAATGAGTAATATCTCGGTACAACCCAGTAGCTCCGGGCCTATCTACTTCTATATAAAAGGTATTGATGAACTATTTTTTTTAGTTCAACATAAATATGTTTGTGAAATAAATTATTTTAGTAAATAGCCCTCAAAGCCAGGTCCGATGACCTTCGTGGCATTTTCAGAGTTTAGATTTTTCTTCCCATTATAGTTTAGTTTTTTTAGTTACAACATTTAGCATCCTACGACAGCGTAGTTCTGCAACTATTCGGTTCTTTACTCCATTTCGTTCATACGTTCACCGATTGCTCCTACTGAACTTTTATGAGGAACCCTTTTGGACCGTGACGAGAATTAGTTCCTTTTAGTTTTTAGTTCCTCACAGACTCAAGCCGAATGTATTGCTTCATGATGTTGATATACATGCTACATTAGCCTCGGTAATTTATTTATTTAACTAGCTAGTTTAGTAAGGGATCGACAGACAATGAAGGGACTTGTTGACTGTTACGTATTAAGTAACGTGATTAGACACGCAAATGTCACGCACGACCGCCCTTTACAGGTCAATTGCTTAACGCCGAGAATACTACAGTATCCGTGGATATAAATATCCAATGGATTCAATGATCTGTTGCCGATGATAGCGGCATTTATTGAGTATTTGTGTTATAATAAATACAAGCCAAAAAACGATGTCGAACAGGTGGTAGAAACGTTGGAAGACCGCAAGCCAGATAGTCGGACGATATCAAAAAGACGGCAGAGCCGACCTGGAGTACAATCGCCGCATCAAGAACTAATTGGAAATCCATGCAAGAGGCCAGCAGTGGACACAGATATTATGCTAATAAGAAGAGAGAAGAAAAAACATGTCAGAAGATATATAGCTCCGTACGGATAGGTGGCCACTTCTTGCTAATTAGCGAGTAGTGGCCATCTAGCCGTACGGAGCTCGGTCAATTGACCGAGTGAGCAAAGCGAAGTCTGCTTCAGCTTAGGTAAAAATGCTTTGGTATGTCCGGCCAGCAGATGTATGTCTGTTCTCCTCTACAGGTCGCATTTCCCAACCGATTCTCGTGAAATTTTGTGAGCAGGTTCGATAATTACATATATGTCGCAGACGTCGCAGAAGAAGTAGAAGGAATGTCGAGTTTGTTTATGCTTGAGTGTCTTTGGTTGCGGTACAATGACGTTTATTCAAAATTGACGGAGTTCTGGCACGTTCTGTTATTGCCTTGCATGTCAGAAAATTGGTGAATTGTGCTGAACAAGGAATTGGAGTCATTGATGGCTGATCTGAGCGTTTTGGGCGAAGGAACACGTCCCGCAACCAACCTCACTGCATTTCTTCGTTTATTATGATTAGTTAGTGATACTATCGAGCTCCTACCCCTTGACGCCGACACATATAATATATATATTTTTGCTCTTGCCTAAATTTTCAAAATGGTGGAGCCACAGACTCGCGAGGGCTACAGCTCTCAGAGCCACTATAGTACTTAACCAAGATATATGTACGAACGAAACGCATAGGCACAATGCACGTGGCTCGTGGTATTTGTTACATCATACGTAACAATCTCGATAGTAAAAAAGCAATAAACTCTCTGTTCTTCTCTAGGTAAGCGATAAAATTGTGTTTGTTGAACGCAAACGAATCGGTTTGTTACACGTTTAGTATGAATTTGATGCGTGTAAATTTAAAATAATAGCGATATGTACGTTATGGATGTTATGGAAGCGAATTGTACGATTAACTCTAATATTGCATGAAAAAAGCATTCGCTCTTGTATTAGTTCATTTGTATTGAATCTGAAGAAATAAATTGAAAGGAATAACTAACATAAGTACTTACTTTTATTTTAAGTCGTAATTATGAGAAAACAAAACACGTGTAATTTGACATTGTTTGCGTTTTGTTGCACTGTAAGCCTACAGCTAGAGTCGGACTACGCTAAGTTTGCGGAGGTCGAAAAAAGGTTTTATTTATAAATATATATATGGCAACATGGGGAAACTAGAGCAAGAGGATTTTTTAATCTTGGTACTTGGCAATAATTCTTCCTTTTATTACTGTGTCTACATATCTACTGACTTAAATATCTAGGTCAGTATTGGACACATCGATCTAGTTCCAACCAAACTAAGTGATTTGTTCCAGATTCTTGGATACTTTCTATGTATTTGAGGTTTATGTTTAAATATGTAGGGTCAGGTAGGGTAAAGTCGCTAGGATTTTTTCAACGGGCTATAACATGAAAAGTATAAGTGCCTGAAATATTTTGTGTAAGCGCTAAGCAGCGTTCATTATTTAAGTTTTATATGTAGCATAAATTGCTTTCACTGAAAAAGAGATAAAGACCTTTTTTTTAAAATGGGAATCGAGGGACTGTGTACTACTATAGGGTACGCAGTGACTAGACCCCCCTAGTACACAGTTGCTCTAACAGTACACAGACCGGATAGTGCAGAACTTGTAATTATAATGATGCACAGTGGCTACTACACGTTACTTCAAATTAAATTTTGTCGGTATTATTTTTATAAGTTCATACGTACAAGAACAAATAACAACAATATTTTATTCGACTTTTATGAAATTGAATTTTGTCGGTATTATTTTGAGTTCATACGTACACAGTGGCTCGAGCGAGCCAGTGTGTATCTTTCAGAAACGAGCTACTGTTGACCTTGACGCCATTTTGGAATCAAGATCAAACTAGAAACATACTCATAGACCTAGAGCATTGAATTATCAGTCAATACTAAATTTTAGACACACTTTTCGACAAAAACAACAGAAATTAAGAATCTCACACAGTTTGGATAAAAAACGAGGTGAAACTTACGTGAAAATGTAAATTCGGCCGGGTAAAAAAATGAAGACGTCATTACGCAACCGTACACCGTACACCGGCACCAGAGCGGCTCGCGGACTAGTTCGTACACAATCGCATGTCGAACGCTTCTCATTGACGTAGAGGACAGTACCTCTAGCACAACTGTGACACGCGACTCTTTGTCGCGCGACAAATGCTACCTATCTCTTTCCACTCAATATCGTGTGACAGTGACAGGCGATGCACTGTCGCGCGAGAAACGAAGTCGCTGCCAGTTATGCTAGACGTACAGGTATAAAACTCTTTCCCTTTCCAGCATAGTGCATTCGAGCGACTGTTCCTTCCGAGCAACTGTACCCTCCCTGACCCTACATGTATACAAACATAGCTTAGTTTGGTTGGGACTAGATATATTTGTGCAAGACTGTCCTGAATATTTATTTCAGTAGGCATGTAGACACATTATACTTATTAAACCGGAAGATATTTGCCTAGTATCAAGACTATTCAATACTCATTTTTGTGATGTTGCCATATGATTTTTTTTATATAAAACCTTCTTTCGACCTCTGCAAACTTAGCGTAGTCCAACTATATAAATACATATTTAAATAAAAAAAAAACCTGACAAGTGCGAGTTGGACCGAGGGTTCCGTACAAATTTGTAGGTACGTATACATATTAAAGTACCCTATAAATTGTGATTCCCTTAGTAAAGTCTATTTTTTATGATTTAATTACAAATGTATAGTTTTCAGATTTTTCCCTATACTTGTAGTATAAGACGGTATTATTTGCCACATAGTTTATGTTCAACGGCAAATAGGTACCTACTTTGAATTTTGGTTTCCTTGAGAGTGTCGAAATTTACGTTTTTTTGGGCATAAACAGCCGTATCTTTTTTTCACGTTGACTTACGAAGTTTGATTTTTTCACAGGTTCAAGGGACCGTAACCTTAAGTACCTATATGGTATTATTTCCAACTCGATACCTCCACGCGTTCCTGTGATAAAGAGTCTTGACAGACGGACAGACGAACAACAAGGGTTCCGTTTTTTCCTTTTGAGTTACGGAACCCTAAAAAGCAAAAAATCGTAGTCGCAAAACATATCTTTACTACAGTTTATAAAATTAGATGTCAGCTCTAAATAAAAGATACAATCTTACTTTTGAAACTGTTACGTGAGTGTCCTAAATAACCAACTCACGACCTAACTCTATTACTACGTAAGAGGGCAATACTATACTGGGGCAAACATAAAATCGGAATCGTGTACTTCTGAATACTCTAATTTGGTTGTTTTCACTAAATTTCCAACGCGTGACATTGATAAAGATCGACCGCTTACAAAACCCATGTCCGTGAAACAAGAAGCGACAGTGTTTTGTTTAGGCAAGCAGAGTGCGTTCGACCGCACGGCTTATTAACCACCTGACACACTTCCCTGCAGAGAAACAAACAGTGATACCAAACTCTAAGGCAGTGGTGGGCAAACTTTCTTCATGGGGGGATTGGGGGATTAGAAAATTTAAGATATTTCAGGGGAGAGCCAGAATAGCAAATGAATTTTGTTAAGGACATTTATTTATGTAATTCTGGATAATCATAAAGAAGAATTTTCAATTGCTTGCAGATAACTAGGGATTGCAATCAGGCGGACCGGATCCGGTAATTTTTTAAGGTAAGATTTCATAGCCAATCCGGCCGGATCCGGCTGGATTACTGGATCCGGCTGGATTACCGGATCCGGTCTGCCGGATTGCAATCCCTACTGATAACTAGTCAGACACTTTGCAAACTATATACGATACGACACGATGCGTTTAGCCTAGTGGGAGTGACACCGCCTACGAAGCTAGAGGTCCCGGGTTCAAATCCTGGTAAGGCCAAATATTTGTGTGATGAGCACGATTTCCTGAGTCGTGGATGTTTTCTATCTATTTAAGTATGTATACCGTCGTCTAGCACCCATAATACAAGCATTGCTTAGTTTGGGACTAAGTCAATTTGTGTAAGATTGTCATCACAATATTTATTTATTTAATTAAATTGAGCTCAGCAGGGCGATTCTCCGAGCGTTTTGACCGCGCGGTTTGACAATCGTTATTGTCCGACGATTATTTACTGTAACGAAAGGACAAATCCTGACAATTTAGATAAAACTAGACTTAAACTCGGGATTGTTTTTCGGGTTCATAAAAAGATAACTCTAGGCATCGTTTATTTGAACAATATTTACTGAGACAAGAATGACGAAAATAAAACGCCGTAAAAACGCTGAATATTGGCCCAGCAGTACTTTACATTCCGTTGTGAATTTATTATGACAATGCTACCTTCTCCAAATATGGTAGCTTGGTAAGATTCAAATTGAGTTCACGGTAATGCAGACCCTGGTCATTTTCAAGTTAAAGTTATTGCTATGCTGTCCATAATAACGCATTTCTCGTGTATGAGAAATACCTTAATGCAATTGGTTATTGCGATCGACATTACATTTTATGATGATGATGCCCTGTTAGAGCACAGCAAAATATTTGATAAATGACCGACACATCAATACGTTTTACACATAAGTTACACTCTCACAATCATTAAATAATCTCAAATTTAATCAATTTCATTTAAACCACAATGCACAAATTTTAATCTATAAAAAAAATATAATTACATATTTTACGTTATTTTATTAGGCCAGGTAACAAAGTGTACACTAATAATTATAAATACATGAATGCGTTCTAAAACTATGACTAAATTTACACTTCTATCTATAACTACCTAGCATAACATTCATCAGAAAGCACAAAACTAATGTTTTAAAATTAAAAACTAATATTCTCTAAAAATGTATAGTAACTTTTTTAACTCGTGTTGGTTTCAAGCCAGCGTGCAGCGTTCACATTAAAACATATCGTCATTACTTTAAAAATAACACGTATCTGATACTGACTCCAGGTAAAAACGCAGTAAGTGTATATGAAGTTTGTATGTTGCTTTTGACGTTTTTCTCTACGACGTTTTTAGATACGAGATTTTTTCAAAGTAGTGACGATATGTTAAATGTTACTGTTTTTGTTGTATATAGCCATGGAATATACAAAGGTTAAAATGTCGAGTTTTATAGTAGAACCAATATGAAATCCATCTTAAGTCGTTTCATGCATGTGTCAAAAACCACATACCTACATAGATGTCACAAAAACCTAAAAAGATATTTGGACAACAAAAGTACATTTAAGTATTTTTTCTCGTCAAATTAAATAACTTTACATATTTATAATAATACGAGTAAGAAGGATGGCTGCGAATTTCTTTGTGTAATATTTTCCCCGCCATAAAAGCCGCCTTAGCGTATTTAATTTGAATGAACTTATGAACGTGTCGTATTCAGCCTTAGTACTTTATAGGAAAAAAAATAGGTTATAGCAACACTTTTCAATCAAGGTTTACTTTAGGCATCAATTTCCATTACTCATCTTCATCTCATGACTCACGAAATGCAAGGATCTCTTGTGAAACATTTGTCTATTACGATACCCACTGTCCACCCACAGTCGTGAATTTACCATAATTTCAAAACAAATGTGAAGGTGCCTGTAATGCTAACAAACATGACTTTGATATGATGTTACCGTGAACTGTCCATTGTCATTTTGTTACCGTTACCTAAAATGGTGTTTTACGCGTAGGTATTGTTAACCAATGTCAACTATTCAGAAGTATCAATTCGTATGAAGGTAATTGTTCATGAGTTCAATTGTGTTTTGTGACAGATCAATTTTAAAGGTCAACGTCGCTTGCTGGTATAATTGTAAAAGTTATTCTGAAAATCAACCGAATTCAATAGGTACCTATGATTAAAAAAACTAGTATGTTAATACTAAAAACTACTATGTTACTACTAGTTTTTATTTTTAATACGGTATAGGTATAATTGTTTTTAGTTCATACACTATACCATTATTATTTATAGCTTTTTATATGTATGGTGTTTCCAAATTAGATGCCAATACTTTTAGAGCTGATAGTACTCGTCCTTGGAAGTAGACTCATAAAACTAACTCAAAGTTTATGTTTATTAGTTTTTGGAGAAAATTAGGAAAGCATCTGTGCCACCCTGTTAATGAGATAAGCAGAATTCGGCGATTAAGACTTCTTTGATTATCGTATGAAACCTAAGGCCCGGTAGGACCTGGCTCGCATTTCACATACAACTAGGGTCGGGCGGAATGCAGATTATTGCAGATTATCTTCGATTTCTAACATAAAAGTATACGTTATCAACCCAAACATGAGAGGATCCCCTGCATGACTGTGAAATCATGATTGTCAGGTATTAATTTTGTCAGAAAAGGTAACTGGTAATGGACAAAATGAAAAAAATTAAAAAGATACTTTATTTTATAGTGTTTTCGCGCTACTTTTCTATCGAGCGAAGTGTTCGCTATCGTGTTCTAAGTGAGAGGAAGCCCTAGATACAGTTCTGAATATTATTATATATGTTTTACAGTGACCTACGAGTCAAATAAGTGCTCTAAAAATGATTTGGAAACTAGGCTTCCGCGCCCGATTCTCGTCTTACCTCGCCTTAATACACGCTCACTTGACAGAAAGTAATAACCACCTAGCAGTGGCGTGCGTGAAAATTGTTCTTGGGCAAGCCGGTACAGAATTGGCGTACATTTTTCTTAAAAGCTATAGAATAAGGTGCTCAAATGCCTGATATTAGGCAAGCCGGTAGGAATCGAGTTCTTTGGACGCCACGCTACTGCCACCTAGTTAGTTAAATGCACAGGATTTATTGATGTAAATGTTTGGGCAGAATTATTTAAATTTAATTATTTTGTTCGGAAAATGAAAACCAAAATGTAATATAAAAAGTTTTCTTAATTCCTATTTAAACTTAATTATTTTGGTGTAAGTTAACGTCTCTTAAAGTATTGGCATCTAATTTGGAAACACCTTATATATGTACAGACTCTCTGCTTCAGATAAACAATGTGTTTTCTGTTTTGGAGCATTCCATGAAAACATCAACTTTTTGTCCCTTACGAAACGCTATGGCAGCTACCCTAATAAAACGTATTAGCTGCTAAGAAACACTACCAATCTCAAAGCCGAGTTATGATATTACAATGCTGATAATTAGCCTCCTGAATTTATTTCTCAGAAGTATTAAAACAGTAGTGTCCCTTACGAAATATTTTCATGGAATGCTCCTATTGTAGGCTGTTGCCTAAAATGTGACATCTATAGGCCAACTATAGACACGGAATGAAGAAGTTCGTCATATCTAAACTTTAACCTGATGACATAAAGTGGAAAAGTGACGAACCTTTTCATTCTTCTAAAGAACTGACTTTGGTTGATTTTGATTTGATCGATTACGTTTTAACTCGTTATTTTATGTTTCCTATTTTTTTCAGTTTATATAAAAACATAATCTATAATCACTCATCATTTATTATATTCTTTTGTAAATAAATCGGTATTACAGACGTGTGAACTTCGGTTTCTATTGCGTGCAAGGCCTAAATCGTCGACTTTCCCAAAAATGTCACACAATGATGACAATAATATACAACGCATTGTCATTGCGCGTAGCTGAATAACAATGACAAACAAGTATTCAGAGGACTGTAACGGATTTGTTTACAAACATCGTAATAATACAGGTTCTAAAGCTTAAGCTTAAATAAGCATGCATTCTTTTGTTAAACTCTAATGCTTAATGCATAGTTTACACGAGTGCTTTTGCGTGCAGTTATAGTACATTACACAACTAGGATGGTAAAACAAAGAAAGAGACCGAGCTGCAAGCGAGGGACGTAAATATGCGATCGAGGGCTTTCTTTATTACCTCCCGTGTTGTGTACATAATTTTATGTCTACACTTGGCCAGAAGGCGGCTTTTTCCGTACGCGCAGCGTGCGGAAAAAGCCACTTTATGGCCAGGTGTGGCATAAATACTATTTAATTTACCAAACTAGCGTAGGTAAAATCATAACTTTAAGGGAAAACTTAAATACATGAGATAGTTTGTTACAGTATTAGGAAAATTGTGTCATCTCTTTATAGAAAAGAAACTGAAATTCACCTAAAAATCAAATCAATCTTAATTTCATTGCATACCTAGAAAATCAGAATACAAACACTGAACAAAAGTTACAAACTTGTAACTTGTACGAAGGAACAGGTGGTCTTATATGTAGGTATTGTGATCTCTGCGTATTTTGCTTCTTATGTGAACTCACTAAGAGAAAAAAATCGTAAGACATCTTAGTGACAAGGTTTCTTGGCGTTTTTTCAATATGTATTTACTGTATGTATGCCTCCACTACTAAGTAAGTTTTACCAGTTCAGATTTACCTTAAATTCACCAGTTTATAATTGTAATCAACTCTCTATAAAGCACTGGACAGCTAAAGAAACTTAAAATAGTAGCGCTGGCCCGCGACTTGCTCAAAACCGAATGAACGAGCTGAAAGAAACTCATTTCCTCAGCTTTTTCTCAATACATTTCATTTAAATACAGTCTTTAAGTCATCTGAATACAGAGTGAGGGTTAATTCTGATGCCAACTCACACGGGACAAGGGAATGCTTTCATTCAGCCACTGGGGCTTCTCGGTTTCTGATTCGTTCAATGATTACAATCAGATTTTAAATGCTGAGGGTGAAATGTGAAGTTTATTACATCTTTTACTGTTACAATTAAGCTGTTAGTAATGTTTACCTTGGTTTCCGCGATTATTACACATTTAAATGAAACAATATTAATGATTTGTGGTCGCGGGTGTCTACCGCGAATAATCTGTTTAAATTTTTTCGCGA
This sequence comes from Eudemis profundana, assembly GCA_947034925.1. NCBI lineage: Eukaryota > Metazoa > Arthropoda > Insecta > Lepidoptera > Tortricidae > Eudemis > Eudemis profundana. The sequence goes on along the minus strand of OX344805.1, from coordinate 16,149,015 downwards.
AATATAAAATTGTTTTATTTAAATGGACCTGTTAACTTCTGATTATACTTATTGTCTATTTGCACTAGAGTGGCTTTATGCCCAAATGATATCTGATAAGACAAATTCGTTTGAACCATTTTAACCAATTTTCAAAAGAAGGAGCTCAATTCGTCTTTATGTTTTTTTCTATGTTTGTTATGCGATAACTCTAAGACGGCTGGACAAATTAAAAAAAATTGTTTTGTTGTTCGAAGGTTTTGTTCTTCATTACAACCAAATTGATATGATAATGGGAAGATATCGAGTGAATATTTCAAATATTATATGCACACATATAAGTATTTGGCGATTTCTTATGACTTCTGCATTTCTTATGAAATAGATTCATTTGAAGTCAGTTATTTTAAGTTTTTTCATTTTGTTGTTATTTCCTAGTGGTGTCTGTTTAGTGGTGTGTGTTTTTGTGAATTAAGTATCCTATCACTAGGATAGTGCAATACTATACATATTTATCTAATTTGCTTGAATCTGAATGCTTGTCTACAGGACGCACTTACGCGGTATTGCACTATCTCCGACGCCATGTCTGTCTGTATCAGTAGCGTGGCGTCGAAAGAACTCGATTCCTACCGGCTTGCCTAATATCAAGCATTAGAGCACCTTGTTCTACAGCTCTTAAGGAAAATGTACGCCAAATCTGCACCGGCTTGCCCAAGGATATCTTTTACGCCACGCCACTGGTCTGTATGCCAAGTTTGTTTTTTAGTTCAACGGCTTTCACTCATCTTCACAAACTTTGATATCTTTACTATTACAAAGTTGCGTAGAACAATTAATATGTCAAATATTTTTTGTCAAAATACATAGCTAGCGCTAGTATTACATATAAGTATGGATGACTGTACTACCATCTTTCTACATATGATAGACGTTAAATGCCTTTTAAATCATCTAAACAATTTGCATAAATAATAAATTTTCATGTTAGATAGTCCTAATTCCGATACAGGGTGTAAAATGTCTAAATTGCCCAAGTAAATTATTGGCCTTTAAAAAATAAGTTCTTGATGTGGTGACTTTATTCAATCGTTACAGTGGAACTGGGGGTACATTGAGTAATAAAAAAATAAATTAAAAATAAACTAAACGATTGTCCCCATTACGCTGGCTGCGTTCCCTCTCTGGATCGCTATGCTGATCCGTTGAGTGAGGAAACCAGTTCTGTGGCCCCAGTTACCTTTGAATAAGTAATAATATATAAATTCATAATCTGAATAAAATCTTCGTCTCAATTAGCGTTCATAAATGCGTATTTAACGTAACCTGCGGCGGCTATCGAATATTTTCATCTTCATTATAAATATTTTGGCTCTTTTCAGGTTACCACTGAATTACTGACAAGATGTTATCGCCATGTTTTATGTTTTTATTTAACAAACCTAATTAATTCTATATTATCTACACGATTAACTATTCAAAGATTATGAAAGAACGGTTTCAGGGAAAAGTTATCAAATAGAAATACTTCAAAAAGATTGTTGTTGACTTCGACTTGATGTTGGTAGGTACCTAGTTGAACGGGCTCTGCGGCTGCCGCTTAATTCTAAAGAAATAGCTTAATAACTTCACCTAAGCAATAAATTTAACCGACAATTCGAAACTAGACGCCATCGAAACTAAATGGATTAATTTCACAATCATTTAAATAAATAGGGCACTATACTGAAGTCAATATTTATACTTCATGCTACATTAGGCTTTAGAGAAATTTCAAATAACCAAACTATTGGCGCTTTGAACAAAGTTTCAACGATTAAAAACTAAAAATAATAAAGAGATGATATGACCACTGCAAATGTTCTGAGAATCGAAACCTAAATTCGAAAATAAAATAAAATTATATATTTATGTATAATAGTGTTCACGCATGCAACAATTCTTTTCAACACACTTGCTTTTACTTTACATTACCGCCCTAGTGTTGTAACTACCACAAATTGACCAATGAGAGCACGCCATTATTCCCGCGCCACCGCTCAGCGCCGAGGTTGGGTACATGGCGCACGCCCCACATGCCCAGAGGTGTTGTTTAGATAACCCACAATATAAATACAAAAATATAAGTTTTAAATGATTATGATTAGTATTGTCTTTTTATTCGCACGTGTGTTGATACTCGTGGGCATTCATTACAGTCGAGGCTGTGTCTCGTATAATAATGTACTATAAACGACCAAAAACTAAATATAGGGAGATAATTTGATCACTAAGGTTAGTTTAGTGACGTCATTTCTTTTTTTCGCAACTCCATATTATTTGACTGTTTTGGCACTTCACAAAATGTAACTGATTTAATATATTATTTAAGTACCCTATATATTATTTAAGTAAATATTGTCATGCATATTTTTGGAACCATTAGGAAAATTTAGCGGTCGCTGATTGCGCCGGGCTTGTAATTATGTTCCAACTGACACGCTCATTTGCAACCCAAATGAAACTAGTTTCTTGTCATATCTAGTATAAAGGTACTTTAAAGTAGGTACTACAGTTGTGGTCGTGTAAATATGCCTTTGCTAGGGAATTTTGTTCGTACAATCTTTGTCAAGAAAAACTGGGCAGATATATCTAACGCCGCTGACTCTAGGAATACTATCTAATAATGGCAGGTATTGTTCAGCGACTCCTTTTATTATAATTAGATTAAAAATAGAACACCCTGTATGACCCTGTGTTTATTTCCCGTAACTTGATAATTTTAACATACTTATACTACTATCTTGAGACGTAAGGTTATGAATGGATATGTCCCTTACGAAACGCTATGGCAGCTACCCTAATAAAACGTATTAGCTGCCAAGAAACACTACCAATCTTAAAGCCGAGTTATGATATTACAATGCTGATAATTCGCTTCCTGAATTTATTTCTCGGAAGTATTAAAACGGTGGTGTCCCTTACGAAATATTTTCATGGAATGCTCCATTACTAGTTTTGGGGTTCCATATAAATGAATGGCAAAGCTTACAACTAAATATTTAATTCAAAACTAAAGGTAGACAAATTATTTTTTTTTCTCTTAAGTTGTCCCACTGGCATTAAAGACGTGCACCAAATGTTTTTGTTAAGCCCATTGGTTGACTGGTAGAGAATGCCTGATGAAAGATATTAAGTCAGCCATTTGTCCTTTTTTGTACACTGCAATAAAGATTTCATAAATAACTTATTTAAATTAACTTGAATACAATGAATCATGAAACCATGAGTGCAGTACGTAAATATAATGTTTAAAAATACAAATATTTTATTTTACATTCATCATCATCATTTCAGCCAAAGGACACCCACTGCTGGACATAGGCCTTCCCCAAGGATCTCCACGATTGTCGGCTTTGTGCTGCTATCTGAATAAATATAAATTTAATATTATATCGCCCATGGACTTTACGCTATAAAATAAATATGAACACACCCACAAATTCAGCATAGTCGCTGAATTACATATCTGTTGCTGATATATTTGTAGACCCTCTATCTGTGTCGTATTACTTAATCAAATGAAACATTAGCATTAGCTCAGTAAGGTATTTTAGGTGTCAAATGCATAACTGCGGCGCCAATTCTATTAGCGTGGGATGGGCAAGTCAATCTCGTCAATGTGTGTGGCATTGGTGGTCTGGATATGGTATGCATGAAGATACGAAAAAAAAAATTCAAAACAAAGAAAATTTATATGCGATATATTTGATATATGTAGTTTGTATGCGAATACTTTTTAGTTGTGAATTGCGTTGGTTTTTACCATATTTCATTATCCTAGTAAATTATTTTTTTTATTTATAAAAACTCATATTCTCTATTACACTAAAATTATTTAACCTATAAATCTGACAATAAATGTAGCATCAAAATATTTTTGCCCTGTTTGTAGGCCATGGTATTTCCATACACACTTCCAACCTCTTAACTTACGTTACAGGACGAATTAAAAAATTCACCTACTTTTTATAAGACATTGCTGTGAAAATATTATTTTAGTTTATTTGCTTTACATATGCATTATGTGAGTTTTTTAAGTAGATTAAATAAACAACATTTTCGCTAAAAACTAGCGCCTTAATTAAGTAAATAGCAAATAAATGTACGTTCCTGCGTAGAAGCTGTGCTGTAAAAACACCATTCCACAGAACATTTTAAAAGCTCATATATGGTGCGTTATCAAAAGGTATTGTGCCATATCCTTAAACAAAATTATATTTCCAGGCTTATGAGAACAACATAATACGCAACTTGTGGAAAAGTAAGGAAATATCGCGATGTATCAGGCCGTAATAAGCAGTTACATGTAAGGTATATCGATACCTTTAGACTCAAAGGGCGTAAGCTCCATTAGAACCTACGGTGTTTACGTCCTTTGAGTCTAAAGCTATCGATATGTCGTATCTAATCTGCGCTAAATTTTGTGCGTGCTTTACCCAAAGCATTAAAATAATAACGACCACATTTTTATTTAACAGAAAACCCGACCGCGGTTTACTTTAAAAGTGCATAAAATCCGCATTTTCTTTATTTTAACGAACGTCATACCGAGTTGCTGCTTCATAGCGAGAGCTGACGACGGCGGTTGAAACGCTCTGAAATCCACCCAGTGACACTCGCGCCATCACGACGAATCTAATGATGTATCATTTTGTGACATAGGAACAGACGTACATACATACAGGTCAAACACATAACCCGCCTTTTGGGCTTCGCCGCAGTCAGGTAAAAACTAAAAAAAAACAAGTTTTCGAAGACTGTCTATCTTGTCTACATAGACAAACTTAAAAATCGAAATAAAATTAATACCTACATCTTAATTTTATTTTGATTTTTAAGTTTGTTCGAAACGAATAAATTTTGTCAGTTAACCGATAGGCGTGACCACAATGGCTCCGTCTGGTTAGTCTATTATGGAGGTATGTACAACTCTATCGTTCGGCGAAGTTACCTAGTTTGACTCTGAGCATTTTTCCGAAAAGAACCCCAGTTAACGACTAGTCATTTAGTGTCTGATATTTAGAGTAATCAGTTAACAACCGGTTAGCGGCGGTGACAAAACTGACAGTTACGGTTGGTTACAAAGTGGAAAGATAAGACGGCATTTAAACACAACTTAAGAATAACCTAACAGACATTTTCTCGAAAAAATGCTCAACTAGCTCTAACATCGCGAAATTATCTGTTAGAACTGAATGACTTAAAAAATAAAATATGATGGAACGGGACATATATAATATCTGATAATAACTCTATTTTCTAGCAATTTGGTCGCATCAGATGTTGATGTGTGGCCCGTTTCATCATATTATATTATTGTTGGTGACTGGACACCTAATTTCACAGCCTTTCTATGCCCCAATTTCACAAGATTTCTTCTCAATTGGCTAGCAGATAACAGCATGGAATATGAATCTATCCACCTATTCATATTACGCAATAAACTTTGAAACACTACATACCTAATACTGCTAATGTATTGTCAGGGCAAAACACCCTCAAAAAGAGCGTATATCGGACTTGACCGCTTTTTACCTTTGATGAAAATTTGTTATGTATATACAAATAAAATCATAGAGCTTAGCAAAACTGCAGTTTTCCAGCGTATCTATACTTGACCTAATTTTCTTTCACATATTCTCGGGGTAGCCGCAAACATCTACGTATGAAGGCAAGGCCGTATAAGTAGGTAGCGCATATACACAAAAGAAAATAAGTATCTAGAGTGTCAACATGTTTTGCAGGTTTTGTTTATTATCCGGTTTGTCTGGACTTCAGTTTACGTGTTACTTTTTGACAAGAAAATAATGTAGAATCTTTAAACGAGTTGTACTGGCTTAATCCTGAAAAAATGTTGAAGTACTTCAGTCATTTCAGACTAGTAAATAGTAGACCTAGCTGCTAACATTCTTCATTTAGCCACTTAAATACGACAATTAACAAAACTGGAAACGTTTATTGGATAAACTATTCCGTACCTGAGAGGCTATTTGTTACATTTATTTAGTGTTATGCTACTCAGGTACGATATTTGTTTGTTCAATCTTTATTGAACAAAAGAAAACTTATCAAACAAAAGGTGAACTTAATGTTATAAACCATTCTCTACCAGTTAAGCTTTACGATAACTCGTGAACGTGTAACAATACATGATTTTGAAATGAATACCTGCATATGTAGGTTTTGCATATTCCCTTTATTTATATTGCTTATAAACAAGATGTGGGATTTCCTGCCGTCGTCGATTTTCGGAAGAATTATAATAATCTGGTTATGTTTACTATCAGAGCCCACGGGCTTCAGAAATACATAAAATTCATATTTAGATTGACTGGAGTCAAAAGCAATCCCAATTAATGTAAATAAAGCTAAGCTAAGCGACGCTAACATTGCAAATAATAAAATAAAAAGCTACCAAGCGTAATATTTCGTCATCGGAATATTGTTACCGATTCGAATAAAAATTCGCTAGTCCCAATCATTGATAACTATCACAATAAATCTAATTTTATCGCATAAATTCAATTAGCTTTACGATACAGGTAAGTAATATATGACTTTTTTTACAACCCGTCGATATCAACAATAATGCGCTGAGAAAAACCGTCCCACTTCCCATGGATGATTTTTCCGCGCTATTGTCTGAAACATGTGATGCACATGCTATGCATTGTTTTATCGGGTCTAGTACATAACAAAAACATTAAACCAGCCAGTGTTACGTAAATTAAGACAAAAGAAATGAGACATTTCATTTCTTTACATACGTTTTGCAGGATATCTCCTGTAAACATTTACGCTTAATTTTATTTTTGAGCCGAAAAATAAGCACTTAAACTTGCTTTTGATATGATTTGATGATGGTGATGGTGATGACATCAGTAGGCTGGCATAAATTTACACCTCCCAACAATGTAAAGATACAGTACTTATTATAATAGCAGTAGTGTTTTTTCCTAAAAAAGGTACATCGCATGACTTGTATATGTGATCGCCGTGAACAAACGCAGTACAAGCAAAGTTTTCCGAATGCTTAAAAATGGCCCAATTCGACTGTCTGTTCCTCGCCCTTGAATACGAACCGTGCCGGCCGAAGTTTGACTACTTATCTGTCTTTATAATTTGGTCAAGATTTCTTTCCTCTCGCATGCTTGTTAAAAAGAAAAATATGCTTAACGACGGCGATAGGCTTTACCTTTTTCAGTGGGCAGTAATCTCAGTTTTGTACAGCGTACACATCACTACGGAAATAAAATAGTTATGGTACATTTAAAGGTAAACAAAAGCGCGTAGCTATGGAATAGCTCACTGGTAATTCTGGTTTTCAATTTATTTACTAACCACTGACCACTAACTTCCCACAAATATTCATTCCCAACGCTTAATAGTTATTTTAGCTCAACCCTTGTTCATATTTAGGAGGCTTTTTTTACCTATACATTACATCTGACGAGGTTCATTAACGAGATGTTATCAGCTAAATAGGAGCTTTTCAGCTATTGTTTACTTGCCCCTAAGTTACTAAAGATATCATTGCGTGCTTCTATCGCTTAAAAGAACCTTTTGAGCCTTCGTCTCTATATACTTCTTTACTTGAAAAAAAAGGCGATAACATTCACGTGTAAATAATAGTGTCTTCGGTTTCTGCAAAAATGTACGGTTAGGCGAAACTTAAACTATATTTCAATATTGTCTAACCTGTCAGTCGGTGATGAAATATATGGAGTTTGACACTAATCGTCCGTTTTGTGACGACCTGTTAACTGCTAGTTAAGAGGACATTTTAAATAAAAAACGCCCTTATCACTCATTGTAATAAAATAATTGACCGAGTGAACGAAGTGTTTCCATCAGCTTGGGAAAATGCTATCGTATGTCCGGCTTCTCGATAATTATAAATAGTTTTATTGTCGATTCAGTTTTGCGGAGTCTTAGGAGCCGACAGACTCATGAGGTGAAGGGCTATTCTTTAGAAATATGTCTGCGACTCATTCATCTGTCTCCAAACATTTAGTATGAAAAAGGGCCAGATGAATGAGGTGACCGCAGACATATTTCTGAAGAATAGCCCTGTACAGGTCACAGGGCCACTAGTCTTAACGGGTTACCGGAAGAAAGCTGTAAAGGCTTACAAAATGTCGGGATGTAAAATTAAATACCTACGGGATTTAAATCGTTTAAATTGTTTCATAAACGTGTAAAGTTGTCAAATTGACAGCATTATTACTTTATTAACGAGTTCTCGTTTTAGTATTCAACTCCTCCTCGACAATTATATACTACATTTATAAGTAAATTGCTGGCAACTAATTGCTCTCATTAGTTTCGAAGCAAAGTTTTTACATTCATTATTCAACTGTGTACCTACGTTTAAAGTTCTATTGGCATCAAACAATACCCCTTTAGTACTCAATCAAAAGAACCACTCACAAAGACAATTCGGAGCCCTTTGTTTTGTATGGTTTTTATTTTGATTAATACCAACGTGAGAATGCTTAATTTTAAAGGCTGGGGCTTAAAATATTCTCGTCAAGGATTTCAAAAAAATTTATTGAAGAGCATGATAAAATGCCTATCTCTGACACTGACACTGTGGGGAAGGCCCTTTGATTACGAGGGTTGCTATAAATAGTTAAACTTTAATATGGTAATACGGTATACCAATACCACTTAATTACGCATAATTAAGTATGGAAGCAGGCTGATATATTTAGAGTACGATGCGGCGCCGTTATTTGAAAAAAAATATATATAAACTAAGTAAACAATCGATTGAATCTGGCGTTACTTTGCAGAAGTCCATGTTAAATAAAAACAAAAATATTGCTTTGCTAATCGGCGATATGATAATGTGTTAGATAATTCAGCGGATTATTATGTTGGTTCAGTTTCGGTGACAATGTAACATTACGGTTGGCGATCGATCGTACAAAAAAGGTACAGTCGGATAATAAAAAACTATTGCCTCAATAAAAATATTGACAAAAACCTTTCACGCAAAATAGGCGCATATATTATCAGACGCCGAGTTAGTTACAGAAAACTAACCTGTGTAAACCTACTATAACCTATTCACCTTCGAATCGTGTTTGATGAGGTAGTTATAGTTCTACTACTGGCCACTCTACTATAAAAGTGAACATTGTTAACTCGAAACTTTGAATATTGATGCTGTCAATACGTGGATTCGCTAATATACAGGGTGGAAAAACTCTATGGGTCCTGAAAGGGAACTAACTTAAATCCTTTAGTTAGCTCATTTTACTGAAAGGAAACATACCTTTATTTTTAAAAAGAAACACCCTGTATAGGTACACGGAAAATTTTTGAGTCATAGCTGTTTGAAAGTTAGCCATCGTGAACAATTATTATGGTAACAATTCCTTTAAAAGTGAAAAAAATACACATTCTTTTAACTGGATATCTATAATCAAGTGGTAAGTTCATTGCGAGCTCTACATTTTGAGAGTGTAATCTCATTTTCAAAAAATGGTGACTAGACATGTTCTTTCCGTGTACCCTTCATATATGGTATAGTTTCTCTAGTTGAGTTTTGCAACCTCTACGTATAGTTAACATCTACGTCGGCTTCACAAATACGATTTCCTTTCTCGGCAAATACAGGGACAATTTAGTTAGACGTAGGAGTCGTAGGACTGACCTCAATGTGACAGTTACGCGCGCGGGTCAATCCTCCGCTGCACTTGTAAAACAAGCGATGTTCATCATTTCATTTATGTAAGGCCTACATTGATTGATAGGTGAAGCCAACAATTTAGTTCTTCACTATCGAAACCAGATAAATTTTCGTGGACCCCCGCTTACGAATTGTGGACCCCCATTTTTAGTCACGCCAACGTAGACCCCCGTCAGGTCTCCCGTGGACCGCTGGGGGTCCACCTAAACCACTTTGGGAACCTCTAATGTAATGGCTACATTTTATTGGCATCATGAACGCAAGAGCTCTTAACTCTTACTAGTTATTATAATAAAATTATTATGGTTCATCTTAGCTTGACCTCCATTCACCAATTAAAAACTAAATTGAACGTTTTAAAATTATGTATAAGGTCAACCAGGGGACAAATGCGTATTTTAAAGATTCCATGAAATCCGAACTCTTTTAAACTACCTCTACCGTACCTGCCTGTGGTATACGCTTTACTTTACAGGCAGGTAGGGTAGGGGTAGTTTTAAAGATGGTACCTACTGGCCGACCAGCATGTACAGCCTAAACCTCTGAAGGTAGCGGGAAGACATTTGAGAGGCGCAGAGAAAGGAGCTTATGCTTAAAAGAGCATGCGTTATACGATTAATACGATAAAGAGAGACGGTCGGATCTGGTGCGTTCGATAGTTTTGTAGTGAGTGAGTAGTGTGTGAGAGAGAGACTTCTGTACGTAGTTATTACTTATTCTGTGGTTACGGGAAAAAATAACTACCTATACAGGTTGAAATTTTAGTGGTTGTTTTCCGTTTAAGCATAAAGTAATAATACATAGAGTGTCCAGTTCATACAAGTCTCGAATAGTTCGAAATATCTACAATAGATGTCTCTCGGAGCACGAATGAATAAGAATATTTTTTTCATCACTTGAAATCAAGATGTTTACCACTTTATAATGTACGACTTTAATTTATTTAGCGTAATACATCAGAAACAGACAAAAATACTCTTTGTAATATTGTAAATTGGTATGTAACCATATATCGCCTACATTGATTTAAGCGTCATCTATCGCACCGGTTCATAACGGAACTAACACATTACGTGAATCAATTCTTGCCAGAATAGGCAATAATAGATGTCACTAAAAAAATCTTTCAAGTTGCTTGGAAAGGTTTTAGGGCGCCTAAAAAACAAAATACTAATAAATAGCTACAAAAAAAAAGCTAAAAAGACCCTACCTAACACAAATTACATAACATACAAATTATGTGCCAGAACAGGTAATAAACAGTACATTGCGACGTTGTCAGCATTCTCCTTGGCATATGACGAGCTGGCAACAAACGCAACGTGAGTCACAGGGTAATTTTTGCTTTGCTATTTCAATCTGAACGTTTTGCATTCCGTTTCAATACTACCGAACTCACATCGCGAAAAAATAAATTAAGCTCTTACTAATCATTTACACTATAGGAATTTAACAAAATTCTAGTTCTCCTATTATTTAATTCTCACTTAATCATAATTTGGATACTTTTATTGCGACACATATTATTATTAAAAATGTCAAGTTGCATAAAACGGAACGACATAATGAATATGAAATGATAGAGGGTTGCCAAAATTGAAATTGTGAACTTTCTACATAGACCAAGGCAAAATTTGAATAACTCCCGTGGTGCCGAGGTTTTGCCGAGGCATGCCTACCGCCACGAAGACCGATAGTTGCAACAGCTCAAAGAGCTAGCAATTGTTCAAGCACAAAAAAAAAAAAAAAAATTAAAATATTATTGTGAAATAATGTATTTGCGGCATAATTTATGATATATAACTACAATTTGTATTTGAAGTAAATTGGAAATATATACCTATCACTTGTAATATATCTTACCACAAGGATGTCAAAATAAAATTTTAATGTTATTGATAGCTGAAAGATTAGATATTTGTCGGAATTTCTGTATTACGTTTGAAGTCATTAAATCCCAAATGGCACACCCTGATCCGATCACTGATCATCATCATATACCTATGACCTTTAGGATACTTTCCTATATTTTGTAAAGTATGTAAAGTTAATTACAGAACAATTTTAAGCTACAATAGTACATTACACAACTAGGGTGGTAATACAAAGAAAGGCCGAGATCGCAGAAGTTTATAGAGGGACATAAATATGCGATCGAGGGCTTTCTTTATTACCTCCCGTATTGTGTACATAATTTTATGTCTACACTTGGCCAGAAAGCGGCTTTTCCGTATGCGCAGCGTGCGGAAAAAGCTACTTATGGCCAGGTGTGGCATAAAATATAATTATATTTATGTATTAACATTTGGTATACTAAAACACTGATCAATGCATACCATTAAGTCTAAAATATGAAATTTATTATAAGTCTTTTACACTGATCAGTGCCTTCGCTCACCAAATTGTAGTTTTTGTATATATTTGTAAAATGAAACGCAATTTATTAAATAATAACATTTATTCCACCTTATACACAAATTTGATTGCATTAATTAATTCCTCATATGCGTGTAAGTGATGCACCATTATCCTCCTCCGCCAAGAATATTCGCAAAGCCAGTCAACGAAATTCAGCTTGCGCTGGCTTTGCCTAAATTGCTTCTTCAATCCTCGCCATTGGCTCTCAATCCCCTGCGTGTGTGTCCCATCAGGTGTCACAAATTTATTTGTCGGGTCACTGTGATTGACCCTTTTATGGATATAACCATGCTCGGGAAGGCTCAGATATGCTTTCCAGTAATCTGTATGAGTAATGGAGCCTTCCTCGACATGTTTTTTTATGAGTGGCACCAATATGTCTGCAGACCTTTCATTGTCAGGACACACCTCCAGCCGCAGGTCATCGTTTCCGTCTTCTATCATTCCAATCACCCAGTGTCCTTCGATATGTCTTCCTCTATTATACTTTCTTTTTCCAAATTTTGATTTGTCTATCTGCACCACTTTATTACGGCCCCCTATCTTCCCTTGGTCCCTTATTTGCTCCAATTCATATAATGCGATGGTTTCCCGGCAATAACTAAACCAATCGGCTACAGTTCTTATAGAATATTAAAGTGATCGGCAACCGCGCGTTCTCGAACTATGTCCCAATAGCACGGGACACTGGCTTAGTCCGGCAGTTACTCTTCTGGCATCTAAATTTGCCAACTTGGCCAGATTCCTCCGTCAATGTCATCGGCTTCCGATGATAACTGCAGATTTTCTGCCTAGCTATGAGCCCTCTCTCTGCCGCAAACTCAACGGACTGGGCAGGAGTCCCCAGCCTCGAGAAGATTCTTGTCCAATTCCACATAGAACTAAAAAAAATAGAAATGCGATTAAAATATGTGTTTTCTGCCTTATAGCGAGGCGGAAAAGAGGGGTTTTTGATTTCTATTACATAGATAAAGTAACATTAAAATATGTGTTTTCGGCCTTATAGCGAAGCGGAAAAGAGGGGTTTTTGATTTCTATTACATAGATAAAGTAACATTGAAGTAATAGAGTTATTATTTAATAATATTTGTGTTTGACTAAATATATTTAAAATATTTGTGGTAATATTTGTGTTTCTCTTTTCGACCAACAAGTATTACAACAATATGGCGTTAATATAAGATTTCATTAAAACATTACATTAAACTTAAAACTACATTTATAGAGATGTAAAGGGTCTCTCTATGCGTCCAAACAAGACAAATATAGAAAATAAATATGTAGAGTCTCCGTTGTCCTACTTCGTGTTAGGGCAAATCCGCCACTGATAATAATACTAAAAATATCCCTACTTCAAGAGAAACACATATTTTTTAATTATTCTATACGTAATTATGTGTATACTTACATTGAAATGATCTTCACAAAAGTACATCATTGTTGTTTGTTGTTTTAGGTCTAACCATTGTTGTCGTATTTCTGGTTTATGTGGCACAGGAATAAATAATTTCGTTCTTTTCCTGTTATTGTAACAAAATGGCACTACACAATACTGGTAAAATAACTTTAAACTCATTTTAAAATAACAAGAGATGACAGAAGTTATAACCTCAAAATTACGTTTTGTTCGGTTTGAGTAGAATGACGTCTTACAGACCACGTGACGACGTATGGTGTTCAGTGTTGCCAACTCCGAATTTCATTCAATGCTAAAATTTTGCTGAAATTCTGCTAAAATTATGCTAAAACTTGATAAATTCTGCTAAAAAATATGCTAAATAAAAAAAAGCATTATTCTTTCAAATTTAATGTATTGTGATTATTATAGCTTTACAATAATCCTTTTTGTGGCCCATACTAAACTTTCAGCAAAAAAATTGCTAAAGATACCTAAGTAAATTAAGAATGTCAATGTATTAATTGTCATTTTTTTTATATTGCAATCAAAGTAACTTTTTTACTACAGCATACAAACATCATCATCATCAACTGTTCAAAGGTTAACTGAAAGAGATCCCTTAAAGAGATAAGTTTACCTTAGTACATATACCTTTATTTTGCAACCCTGTTCTGTACTTTGTTTTATTTTATAGAATAAAGCGTTAACATAAATACTTACAATTATAATGTCAACAGAGATATAGTGTACTATAACATTTCTAAATGTAAAAATTATGCTAAATGCTAAAAGTAAAAAAAATCTGCTAAACTAGTCCAAATTATGCTAAATTTAGCACTGAATCTGCTAAATTGGCAACACTGATGGTGTTTCTGCGACCAAATTTAAACGTAAATACTTTTTTTGTGTTTTATCATTATAATTCGGTTATTATTATTGCAAAAAATATTTTTGAAGCTTAAAATTGTTCTGTAATTAACTTTACAAAAAATAGGAAAGTACCATATTACTGGGAAAAAGCGACATCTACTACACTTCAATCAATTAAGATGTCTATTCTTAGGCATAGATGGCGCTACAACTCAGCGCCATCTAGGTCTAAGCATAGACAATACTGTCGCCACACTGCCGCCATCTAGGTCTAAGCTAAATTCAGTTGGTTGTATTTTAATGTATGGAGCTGATATATCTTCTTATATTTAATTTATGGTTTAAGGGCATGTTCAGTATCGTGTTCTGATTAGGAAAAATCAGAAAAAAAGTTTTTTGACTTAAAAAAAATTGTCTTTTGTATGGAGGGTCGGCTAATTTGATCGACCTGCTCCATAGAAAATATATTTTTTTTGCGTTAAAAAAAATTTCTTACACTTTTTAGGGTTCCGTACCAAAATGGTAAAAAAGGAACCCTTATGGTGCGACTCTGTCTGTCTGTCTGTCTGTCTGTCTGTCTGTCTGTCTGTCTGTCTGTCCGTCTGTCACAGCCAGATATCTCAGGAACTACTGCTGCTATCGGTTTGAAATTTGGAATAGTGTTAAAAGTAGCTAACCCGAGCTTATTGGACATAAAAAAAAATCTTGTACCTTTTTTACTTTTTTTTTAAAGGGCTCCGTAATGGGATTTTGAAAATTGAAAGTAGGGCTTATATATCGAGTGGGGTATCAAATGAAAGAGCTTAATTTTTAGATTAAAATACTATTTTTATTTTTTTTCTTAAATAAACAGTTTTTGATTTATGGCGAAAAAAGTTTAAAAAAATACCATTCCCCCCCTATTATCTCCGAAGTTACTGATCAGAAAAATGTGTCATAATTACCAATTATTAATGTCGTCCTAAATATTACAGGAAAAATATAACGGTCTTCCTCACTTGCACCGTTTTTGAGAAATTTGCAAAAATATTTGCTCCTACTAAACTAATCGCCATACAGTTTTTCTTGAACTATTCATGTATCTACTTATTAGCATTATTATTATTATTAGGAAGACCGTTATATTTTCTCTTCCTAACTTGAATACTTTTTAAAAATTTACAAAAATCTTAACATATTAGTTCTACCCTCCCTACGAGAGCCATCTAGCGGAGAGTAGCAAAACTAAGCGATGATTTATTTCAGATTATATAAAAAATGTCTATTAAATACAATGATCACTCATCAGGAATCGGGAAAAAAACATAAAGTAACAATAATTATTAAAAACTCTATAATAGGAGTATGTTAGGAAATTTTACACTAGTAAATACCATAAAAATGAAATAGCACTAGCGCCATCTAGGGACACAAATCTAAAATAAGGTAGCTTGTGGCTAAAAATGATACATGAGAACTAACTTAGTTGACAAACAATTATTTCAATCAGCCAATAACAAAAAGTAACGTTTAAATTTAAATTACAAGTAAAATTTACGCGCTATTTAGTATCAATAGATGTCGCTGTAGCATACGCTGCATCGCGCTGTTAAGATTTTTGCTGGTTGAATAGGGCTAAAGCGGGTTTAAGGCAGGGTTGCTGTTAGTCGTAAGGTTGGTCTACTTATTAGTTTATACGGAACCCTCGGTGCGCGAGTCCGACTCGCACTTGACCGGTTTTTCCTAATCAGAACACGATACTGAACATGCCCTTAAACTGAAAACAACCACTAAAAATTCACCTTGTATTTTGTTGTACCATGATAGAAATGGCGAAGGGTACACATGCTTGAAACTCGCCCATAGTGTCCCAACAAAACAATTGACAGCAGTTCATCGGCATGTGCATGTCGAAATGACTGTATTCAATGGGGACAGTATTAATATACGGGTGGTGCGCACACGGCGAGTAATGAGCGGTACTCCATGCGCCGTAATCACTCCGTTGTGTAAAACGCTTCCCAAGCCACTTTCCTATTAAATAAGCCATGCCATATTTCACTGTTGTTTCTAAAAGCCTGAAGCTGAAAGTTGGAGCTAAGAATAGCGAGTTCGCTGACCTGATCTTCAAATTTTAATTTACTAACACCGAGATAACTTAATGTGTTTTGGAAAACTCTTTGTATTTTTTCCACTAATTAGTGCATTATACGTTGATACATAACAGTGTTACTGTTAATAACCAGGCAATGGAAATCCACAGTTAGTCAATTAACAAAGGTTACAATAAGCCTTTTCACGACTTGGCTAATTGGGACATCGGGCACTTAGGTATAGTTTTAACGAGGTTTTTTTGTTGTGGAATTGTTTTCATTTCGAAATTTGTATAGAAAATAAAATGGTTTGTTATTTGGACTCGTTATTAAGCGATCAATTGTTTTAATAATGTTCGTGGTGGCTATTTTATAAATATTGAAAGGGAAAGAATTTTTTAGACTTGCGTAAAATGGCGCGTTAGCGCCTCTTTTTACAGAATTTTTCCTTTTTACATGGTGTGTTCTTAATTTAATTTGCTTATGCTTCTTTGAGTACCACAAATAATTGGCACCGATTTGACCACCCCACCGGAAGATTATTAGGGGAAAATTTTAGGTTGTTATTGTTAAATCGTATGTTGTGTTGTACTACAAAATTATAAATTATGTATTGTAATTTTACGTAATTGTTGTCATGAAATACACTTATATGCAGCAATGTAATCTAGAAAAAAATGGTTAGTTGCAAATATTTAGGAAATAAAAAGTAAAAAACATAATATTCTAGATCAGCGGTCGGCAACCTTTTAGCAGCCAAGGGCCACAAGGGCTAACGAATTTGACGCGGGCCGCACTATGTTAATAATTTGTGATTTTATACAATTCTGAATATATCGACCTTTACATACGAAAGAGCCAGGGAGGCTCGCGGGCCGCAAGTGAGCGGTTCACGGGCCACATGCGGCCCGCGGACCGCAGGTTACCGACTGCTGTTCTAGATGAACATTTAGGGCGTAGAGAACCGGGAAATTTAAGTATGAGAAAACGGGGAATTCCTGGTAGGTACTGCCATGCTGAAATTTTCCGGTTCTTCACGCCGTAGAGCATATCGTAAGGAAAACCGCGTTGGAATGTGTGATAAAATATTTTATTACGTTAAATAATACAAATAAATAAACAGAATATGGTAAAATATGGTAAAAAGAAGAGAAATCTAGTGCTCCAGGATGGGTATTCCGCAGCCATCTTCGCATCCAAATCTTCCTATCTTTCTTCTCGTTCCCCTAATTCTAATAGAGACTGCTCTGATGATTGATATTTGTATTTTGACTTTGATCCAGTTTATTATTTGTGAGTGTGGCTTGGACCATTTTTCACATAGCTTACGACATGTTTTTTTTATGAAGGATTCATATTCAGTTCCGACAACGCCATCACAAGAGACTATATATCTTTAATAATTAAAACGAATAGACGTACTATTCTAAATAACTGTAATATGGATTGGTATTTGTATTTAATAAAAAATCAAATCTGGGTTTTTTTCTTATTTCACTCAGTGACAAAAAAAAATATTCGAAAACTACAAGTAGTTTTTTTTTCTATTAAAGTAGGTATAATCTATTACAATAATTTAATATCAATCTAATCTAATTGGTCGAGATGTCTAATTAAGCTAGTATTCCAAAATGAACTATGACTGCAGAAGCAATTAAATCAAATCAGGACAATGATTTCAAACCTAATTATTGTCGGTAAACTAATAACGGCCTAAATGACCGGAATACGTAATAATTACCGTGATCACACCAATTATACATGACACAGTTGATCGTCAGTTAATGATCAATCGGTTGATTAACCTCTATATTACATTGTAGATAAATAACTTGCAAGATCTGGATTCATATATCTGCAACACGTGTAAAAATATGAAATGATTATCAGATTAGACGCACCCGTCAATTTACTGCGTTTTTTAGTCCTCCGATTTCATGTTAAGTATTATACCTTTCTCATTCTTGTGACTATTTGTAATGACTATATTTTTGTGTTACTTAGTATAAGGTAAATTTCCGGTAGGTAGTTATGCGGGGTAGGCTCGACACGCTAATGCCTAATAGTCGACACCCTGTCACCTCTTTTGCTAATGACTTAACATTCAAGATGGCGACTACTACAATGTCGAGCACTCGGACGTCTACCTTACTTAGTTAGACAAATAAATATTTCATCTATCTGTTAATATTATTGGATTTTTTGGACTTCTAAAGCGAGATTCTTAGCCGCAGCCGGGTTTTGAGACCACCATGTCAACAGCTGACTTAGCGTACCTATGTGCATGTTTATTATACTTAATAATGTAATATTATTATTACCTAAAAGGATGAAAATATTTTGGCTGGAATAATCATTTCAAAATTCTCAAATAGTCAATGGGTTTTGCTTCACGTTGTGGACTTTAAATAGGTAAATATTAGCTTAGATTAGATGCCTTAGATAAATGATAAATTGCTACATATGTACACAACAAATTCCACTCAAGATCTCAAGATTTGCCCACAGTTGTAAATCTTCAGAGCAAGATATTTGTCTTTTTGATTCAAGTTTGTATTTTGCAACTATATATAAAGTTTTAACTTAAGAAAGAAGTTTACTGTGATTTAGACTACATTATTGAGATAAAGTTTTAGGGGAAGGAAAGTTATTTTTTTAAATATTTGAAGGGTAGGGTATCCTAGAAATACTCGATGTGAACCCCTAAGTTTTACAACTTTATAGAGAGCTGGGATGATATGAGATACGATAAAACTCGACTTTAATTTATAGTCATCGTGGCCCTTTCCCCCACGCATATTACAGCTCTCAATAAGGTAATACAACTTATAGTTGGTAAAAAGTGTTGGGCCTATAGAGACATGTCTAGAACATACTTATGTTGACTGAAAAACTACATGAGTTTTCATACTTTACAAGAAAAATCGTGTTTGCTTCTCGCTTTGTATTGGTCGAGTCCAGTTAACGGCCGAAAGAGCACATAAGCACAACGTGTCGTGCTCGCCCGGCACAGAATGGGTATTGAACTTTGACCAAGCGTCGTATTTCTCATAGGTATTCCGTTTTACATTCGTACCATATGACACCGATGCAGTTGTGCAACGGAATATTGTTTTGTTACAGCAAATAGTAAAGCGAGCATATTTTACAAGCGTCGTTAAGATTTTATGCAGGATGTAATGCGCTGAATAGGTTTTCTAAGCTATATAACTATTATAAAGTGTGTCAGTCTTTAATGTAGCTTTTAGACGTGTAATTTGGAATATTCCTAAATGCTATCTATATCGTTTTTTAATGACGACGTACAATTAGGTTCAAAATCCACATATATCGCTGTGCATGTAAATTGTAAAAGTAACAAAAAACTGATAGTATCAGCTAATTTTCACTTTGTTATCATTTGCATTTTATACTTCAGTGGCCCAGTTTATGAGATTGGTCGAGATGATCTTTGTTCGATGTTGTCTACAAATGTCTGTGTCATTATATACAGGCTAGGGAATACAACCCGGGTACCCGAAAACCCGAGTCATATGTAATAGAGACGCATTCCGACTTAGATTTCGATGCTTAGATAAGCATTAAGTTTGTACAAATGGAAATTGACGCTAATTTGAATGACACTCAAATTTTTAAGATAATGAAAATATTGACAGTAATATCTGGGGACACGGTAGTGCCCCCGCCAAGTCGAGCAAAACAAAGGCACGGCCGTACCATCCTTTTCTCGAAGCCATTCAGGCCATTTTCATTATATTATATACGTAAGAAATGTCTCAGATCACATATCGGCCGAGAACATGTGATCTGAGGCTTTCTTATTTACTGGCCAAGGTGTGTAAGGTGTGTACTATTTTTCTGTTCGATGGAGCCGGAAAGCAATGGCCCGAAAGGACAGAAAATACGTATTTAGTTTTAATGTTGCATTGGGATTAGTGATGGACTTTCACTTATGAGCTATACAAGTATGCAAGTGGATAGCGTTCAAAATAATCGGAAAACGCTATACTGTCTGTACTAACTTCCTAATGATTGATTTAGGGAAGCAACCTAAAGAAATGTATTGAATATTACCCTGCTCGTACAGAGTTAAAGCACATAATGTCGTTTTCTATTCACGTCGTTAGAAAAGCACAACATGCGCGTCTCGCCGAGCGTGTACAACCGAGGTAACTGTAGGCTTGTGAATCCGCCCTAACCAGTTGCTTCTGTTTCAGCGTCGGGTGGTGGGCGCGCGGGCACTGGCGGCGCCGCGCGGCGTGCGCGCGCGACTGCAAGCGGTCGCCCCCGCCCGACCATGCGCGCGCGCGCAGTCCGACCCCGCCGCGCCGCCCGACCGCGCGCATCATGCTCAACATGAAGCTCAAGGAGCGCCTCGCGCTCGCAATCAGCGCCTTCCTCGTCCTCTTCACGCTGATGCTCATCGTCGATCTTCAGATGGACTATGGCATCTCCGGCAGCAAATTCCCGCTCCACGGCCGAGTTAAGATCGGCGACTACACGGACAAGGGGAAATCGGCCTATATCGAGTTTCGGAAACGGTTCCTACAGAAAAGGTGAGGTGCTGTGATTTTTTAGTGATGTGATGTGATTTTCAATTGTGTTAAAAAAAAAAAAAAAAAATTGTGTTAAAAACATCAATTCCTTTGGTAAGTCTTAGAATAATTGTAGATAAGATGTTTATTACGTTGTTTCGTTGCCACTGTTGCTTATCAGTAAAATGTCAAGGATTATTTGGCTTTAATTCTTTTTAGATGTAACATAAATATCTCAATTATGTGGACTTTTTTTATACTCACTAACTTAAGTGGCAAGTTTGAGATAATATTATAGACTTCAACTACGATTACCTACATTTTTCCATCTTTATATGCTCTAACTACATATCAAAAGATGTCACGCATTATCATGCAAAATGTTTTATACATAATTATCATGACCTTTCGCTTACTAGATAATGACCACATTTTCTCGATAATAACAACACAATCATGGATTAAGAGCGACTTATCCAATTAAACCTTAACGACATACTAGAATACATCCTGCTAATTATTACCTAGATATATAGTGTCTTTTTTTCTGATAACCAGCCACTTTATCCTATAAAATTACTTTAATTAGTTACTCATCAACACTGTTAACATTAACCACAACTTATAAAAAGTTGGATTTCCGCAGTTTCATAGAATATTATCGGTTTTTTGTTAATAACTTTTCCGTGAAATTATATTTCATGACCCACAATAACAACCCAATAACACTGGAGTGGATAAGTAGGACAGAATAGGTTTATAAAACCGCAATGAAATAATATTCGTACGTCTATCAAATCAAACATTCTATGAAACCTTTGTCGGCAATTCCTAAACCAAAAAAGATTTACGTGGACCACACCGTAGGTTATTAAATTAGTTTGATATTGTTCTTTGAACACTGTTTGTTCATAGTACCTTTAGAAACTGTTATCTGCCATAAATTATCCGTTATCACTTGTTTACCAATTTGACAGCGTCTCGGCTGATAACGTCCTCTCAAATCGTATCAGTTCGCTTCGAGTGAGCTAAACTTATTGTATTACATTATTCTAATCACTTCTATCAACAATAATATGTAAGAACGTCATTACGAGGTTATACTCTGACCAGTGATAGTGCTATTGAAAATAGCAGTAACTAATACTCGTAGAACAAAATGTAACCTTTTATCTGCAACTAGGTCATTTAGTAAGTTGGATATTTCCGATAGTATTTCGCTTCTATTCTTGCTTCCAGCATGTACCTGTGTAATTTATGTTCGTGGTTAAAACTATAATACAAATATATTTTATTAGTCTAGTCGCCAAATCGCAAATTATTTTCCTTTAATTCGTCTCTACCTTATTCGACCGGAATAACACTCAAGGACAATGAATTCGGGTCATTTTATGTATGTATGTATGTATGTTTATTTATTGCAACCATGGTATTACAAGATGTTGTAGTATTACAGGTACAGCATGGACCCTGTTAGGGCTTAGCAAATTAAATTTAAACTTAAAATAAAATCAATAACAAAATTAAATTAACAAAATTAAATTAACAAAATTAAATTAACAAAATTAAATTAATATCAAAATCAAATTAAAATTAAAATCAAATTATAATATTCAAATCAAATAAAAATATTCTAGGTTAGTACGTACATAAAATTGGCTTACTAATTCAAATTTATATAAAGCAAAATAGGTTAGTTACATAATAGCAATAAGTTAAACATTTGATGATTTGCGTACAATTTGCGTACAATAGCGTTAATAATCATTGCGTAGTTAATAATCATTTTTATATATCATTGTTCATAGAAAATGACCCGTTTTCATTGTCCGTGAGTGTAACATGCCTCGGGCAGGATTCGAACCTGCACCTCCAATGGCTCTCCGGGTCTACACAGGCCCACTACCAATCACCGCCGAGGTGCCCAAGCCACCCAATCTTTTTAACCATTTCCCTCTTTTAATTACTGAAAAGCTCTGAAAGCGCTTGTTAATCGCTTAGTAGTCTAACTTTATACACAGTCCGATTCACTCGGGGTGGTCCGGCTAGCGACCTGGTTCGACCCCAGGGAACGCCACGGCCGACCACCCGGTCATATAATCGCTATGCCCACTAGAGTTACCAGTTAGTCAGGCATTAAAAAAAAACAGTACTGTCGTCCCAACTTGTATTGCAACAGCCGATAGTAACGATGTGTACGGCATTCTCCTTTACAAATAGACATAATGCATAAATAGACAGTTAATAATCATTTTTTTATCAAAAATCCGGACGAAGTGAAATTGACTCCCATTCTCTCTTTGCTTTGCTGGGATCAACTTTTTGTACTCGTCACACTCATTCCGCTTTGAATTCGCATATTCTTTGGATGAATTTCGGAGGCTTGTCATGTCCATTAGGGGTCATGAGATAATATTAATATGATGCATAATTTTAGGTTTTTAAATTATAGTAGGTAATCATTTTGATAGTAGTTAATAAGTATGTAGCAATGCCCTATCACGGTCCATGCTGTGCTATAGTATTTCATATGTACCTGTACCTACCACCTAAAATACCATGGTTGCGACGAATAAATAATAAAGATAGTAAATAAATATTTGTTACTGAGTCATGGATGTTTTCTATGTATTTAAGTATTTGTATCTATTAAATATATCGTCGTCTAGTATCTATAACACAAGCCTTATTGAGCTTACTATGGGGCTAGTTCGATTTGTGTAAGATTGTCCACTAATATTTATTTATTTTATTTATTAAATAAGAGGTTTATAAGAGGAACTTTCACGATTCGATTTAGTAAATGTAATATTATGATTGCGTCTGGTATTTTATCGTAGTATACAGTTTAGAAAGGTTTTACGCTGCTGGTTTTACTCCGGACAAGCAATTTTTCAGATATTTTAGCACTCAATTTTCCGTTTTCAAATTGTTAGTTATTTGGAGTGCCTTTGATTCTTATTTTGAGTTCTACTGGCCGGATTTATGAAACTGCTAAGTAGTTCATACCACTTCTTTGGTACATAGTTCCCTACTTACTTACGATAACATAAATTCGGCGCTGTTATAACCCAGTATCAGTGATAGCGCTATAATCAATATCCTTATCGATGTATCGGAGTAGGCTAAACATAGTTTTTTTGTTTGATATTTATTATTAGGTTCATATGTTTTTATTACCTACTAAATTGTGAAAGGTCACGAATACACCGAGCGGATGTTTTGAGAAATTTAAGATCGAAATTGCCGTAGTATTTAGAAAATAAATTGCATTAGAGAAAAGAAACCTATAACGTTGCCCAAATCTATCATCTCGTAAATTTCGCAAATAACCACTGGATAAAAATAAAGAAAATACCTAGAGACATATGTTAAATGTATAGAGCAAAACGTTAGGTGGGTAGTTCTCTGATTTCGTACAAAAAGAGCTTAAACAAGTATATTTCGTAAAGTACGTGATTTTAAGAGATTCTATGAATGCAGAAATATTACTTAAGTTGTTAGGTATAGAGGCACGCAATATTCAACGCCGGCAATATTGTTGTTTATTTTTTATAAAATAAAAACACCCCAATTTGTCATTCACCTCTGTATGATTTCGTTAATATGTGACTTTGGTCACATTTTAAGTCAAACACGTTAAAGAGAATGGTTTCGTTTAGCATTAAATCAAATTTTAGTTTATTCGAGAATCTAAAACTAAATTTGGAAGACTAATGATACAATCATTATAAAATTAGAGGTACCTAAACGTTTGTCACCGCAATTCGGTCATTCCCCGCGCGAGAAATGAATTCATGTATATACCGATCTTTAAACATGTTGTGAGCGTCTACTGTCGAGTATAACATCGCTTATTGATCAATCGACCACGAGCTACCACGAGATAGGCGCTTGCGCCACTGTCTGCGAAAAAAAATTAATTCTCCCGTCACGAAAAGGAGTTTGTCACGTTTGTGCTATCATTACTATCCTGCGATAAACTCGGTAAGTACTCAATTAGAATGATAATGCTTTTTCGAATTTGTTGTGTTTTAAACTTTCTTTCAGCTGACGTTTTGGTTTTATTCAAGGTTAACTAATAAATGAGTTAGTTGAAAAAAACCCTTGAAATGTCATTCATCTCCTTGTCATTACCTTCTTTCCCCTCCAAATTTTTGAAGGATGGTAATGAACGAGTATGGAAGGTAATGACTAATATTTTCACTGGGAGTGTAAATTCAAAAAGTAGACTGAATCAGGCTCCTGTGTATATTCGAAAAACGGTTTTTCTTGAATAACTCGGCCATTTTTAATTTTACAGTAAAACCGTACGTACAAAAATTGTACGAAATTTGATTCTCTACAAGTTTGGTCCTCACAATTTTCCTTCTAGGATATCGTTATTTTGGAAATTAAATTTGAAAAAAGCGATCAATTTTGGGGAAAAAAAGTAGGGAACCAAAAACGTTCAGAATTTGATTCTCTACAACTCTGTTTCTCTTCAATCATTCCGTAAATCGTGGAACATAAGAGATAATGATAATATTTTAAATTGGTCGCGTTTTTTCAGGTTTAATTTCCAAAATATCGATTTTGGGGGAAAAAAGATGGGAACCAAAATTGTGCAGAATTTGATTCTCCACAAGTTTAGTCCTCTTCATTCATGCCGTAAAACGGGGAACATAGGAGATAATGATAATATTTTGAATTTGTCGCGTTTTTCAGGTTTAATTTCCAAAATATCGATTTTGGGGGAAAAAAAGGTGGGAACCAAAATTGTTCAAAATTTGATTTTCTACAAGTTTAGTCCTCTTCATTTATGCCATAAAGTTGAAAATAAACGAGATGATGAAAATATTTTGAATTTGTCGCTTTTTCAAATTTAATTTCCAAAATATCGATCCTAAAAGAAAAATTGTAAGAACCAAACTTGTAGAGAATCAAATTTACTACAATTTTTGTCCTAACGGTTTTACTGTAAAATCAAAAATGGCCGAGTTTTTCAAGAAAAACCTTTTTTTTTGGAAAAGAACCAATAACTGATTATTCACGGGTCAAATTCTATAATGACTGAACTATTTATCCCTTTACTAGTTTTCACGTTTTTTCCATATTATAGTGGTGACAAAACATGTCACAACTATAGTATACTAAATTGCTAAACCCTCTTAAAATATGTGATATGGAAACTATATAGACTGATTTATGTTCCTTAGCTTGTTCAGATGATAGATAGTTTAGTTTAAATTAGATGAGACAGTTAATTAACAGAGTCAAAACTGATTTCATTTCCTTCCGTTAGCAAGTCATTACCATCTTGGCGAATTTCATTACCAGCGCGTATTTCATTACCTTCCGGCTTATATCTTGAAAAGTAATAAACTATGAAAGGTGCCTTTCTCAATAACATATTCATAAACGAGTGCTAAACCATAAAAAACCCTTTATTAGATCCAATCCAAGGAAATAAGAAAACTCGAGAGAATACCAACAATTTGAACGAAATCAGAGAACTACCCAGGTATGTAGTAAAGATTACTCATCAGTGACATATTCGTATAGGCTAAGGAAAAAATATATACCTTTAGACTCAAAGGGCGTAAACGCCATTAGAACCTGCGGCGTTTACGCCCTTTGAGTCTAAAGGTATCGATATATATCCACCAGTGGCGTGGCGTTGAAGAAATCCTTGGGCAAGCCGGAGCCGCTTTGGCTTCAATTTTTTTTTAAGAGCACTTGAATTAAATGCTGATCTGCCTAATCGAATAGGTTCTATGGTTGCCACGCCACTGATATCCACACTTAATGCAAATAAATAAATATAATTTCATTTTATTTCATCTTCTTCTCCGCCGTTCCCCCGTTACTACGGATCGTGACCATATGTAATGCCCACATAACGCGGTAAAGGTCCATATAAGCTGCCTTCTGCATAAACCACAAGAAACAAATATATACGTATGTCATCAACATAAAATTCACCATAAAATATATCTTCTAAATATATAAAAGGAGAAACTGACTGACTGATTGACATATCAACGCACAGCCCAAATCGTTGGTCCTAGAAATTTCAAATTTGGCACGTAGGTTCCTTATGAGGTCTAGGGGTGCACTAAGAAAGGACTTTTCAAAATTCGCCTCCAAAAGGGTTCAAATAGGGGTTCAAAATTTGTATGGAGAGTCTACGATTTTTGAAGTAAGAGGTTTGAAACTTCATGTTTAGACTCTTCATTAAAATAAAAAGTGGTTTCACCGTTTTTCAATATTCCTCATCTAGAGCGTTTAAATGGGGGTTGAATATTTTGTATCGGGACTCTATGATATCCCGTTAAAGTGTTCCCTTGGGAGAGTAACGGGAACAACGCGGGCGAAGCCGCGGGAAATGCTAGTTTGTAATAAAATTGAAGAAATTCCCATATACATAGATACCTATAGCGGGATATACAATATTTTTGTTCGTTACTTGTTTTACTTCAAAAACGTGTTAACACGTATCGTGTATTACTTATATAAATCCTGGATTTTTTTCCTCCAACACCCACCAAAACATTTGAACTACGATAAAGTGCCGTTCGTTTTACAGATTCACTAAAGGAATATTTGAGTCTCTCTGTTAAATTTGAAAATCGCAGAGTGTCCAGGAATTTGTGCAAAAACTAAAAACTAATTCAATTTAATTCGGAATGAGAGCACTACCCTGCAATGTTCAGGCGAAGCTGCGAACGGACAACCAATATCCATATTCAGTATACTTTGGCATTTTGCATAGCTTTACTTGGCCAATGTTTACATACTTATTATTTTGAGCTAGCTTTTGCCCAACTCGTTGTTTAGGATATTTTATCGGAAAATATCTTATTATAGTAGTCCTTATCTTATTATATTTTGAAGTCCTTATTCTACCTTGCAATTTCTTTACAAATTATTGAAATCAGGTTTACCAACTTGTACAAATCTGCATTGATATCTAATACATTTTATATAAAAATACTGTGCTAAATCATAAATTTCGACGTAATTAGAGCAAATATTTGAGTAAAATTTATGTAAGTTTTGAAATCAGTACACAAAGTTACTTGAAACGAAATACATCTAATTTAAAAACATGGAAAATAGATACTCGTATTCGTGAAGTTTTCTGAAATGCATCGAATTGACAATATGCAATGCGGGAACTATAGCTTGGCAACTTCGTTGGTGACACTCACCTGTGTGCTTTTTGTTATGTGCAGCCGTAACTACTTACACAAGTTACCGCCAACGTGAAGGGCGACCGACGGAGGCAGTCTCTGGAGGCCCCCGTTCGTGTTGGCGGTAATTTGTGTAAGTAGTTACGGCTGCACATAACAAAAAGCACACATGTGAGTGTCACCAATGAAGTTGCCAAGCTATAGTAATCCAATTAAGACCCGTAGAGCAAGAAAGAATAAATGCGTGTGAGATCACGTTTTTATTTCGCGTTTTATCGTTATTCTAGAACGTTACTTAAATTACAGTGTAACTGATAGGTTAATTAGCTTAGACGATATGATGATTTGCTATAGAGTATATTTTATAGATGATTCGTTCTCGGTCTGTGTTGTGGGTTAATTACTGAAAACAAACAAACACACAAACAAAATATATGGGGTCAAGCTAAATAAAACCGTTTAAAAATGCAAACTTACTATAATTTAACGACTCCAGGTCATTCGGCATTTTGTTCGGACATATGACCCACGGCGTACACAAACGAAATAGGGCTAGGTATGTAGGTAAATGTATCTGCTACTCAGTGGTATGAGTCGCATTCTTGTAAACCATGGGAGAATTGAGAAAAAAAACGTACAAAGAGATGGTGTTTCCTTTCACATCTAAAGTATTTAGAATCACATTATCATTATTTACTTCCTTTAAAACATAAGAAATACAAAAATCTGATTTGACATTATTTGAAGTTTGGTTACTAGTTGACAAACAAGCAACTTCGGGTTGCCATGGTGTTCTGCCAAACTTATCAATGTTGTGCGTCACGTCATTACACTATTTCAATGCAAAATGTATCTTTGTGAATGTGAATTGGTCAATGTGTTGTTCTATTTGTTACGTGTTAGTTTCGTAGTGATGGAAAAAATTTCATGTACGCGTGTGTAAATAAGTGTGCGGAACCTCGTTCCCTCCTCGCCAAATATGGCAGAAATTTGTGTACCGGACAAGTGCCATATGACGTCTCCTTTCCGTGTTGCTCTAAGAATGTTCCATATATGTCTTTGTGCTTTAGCAGTAAAGATGTGTTGCGATATATATGGCCCTTTGGATGTTACAGTCTATTTGATGATGACTGTAAGTACATGTACCGTCAGCTGCAGAGAAAGGTGCCCTTGCCAAACTACGAATGTATGACAGAGGGGATCCTATTCATTCTCTATTTCATTGTGTAAATGGCTCCGTGAACAAACATGAGAAGTCCCAAAAACGACGAAGACATGTAAGGTAAACGTCCTTGGGTCAGTGTCGAGCACTCTGACGTTTACCTTAATTAGCATCATTATTAAATTTTTATTTACTCAAAATATTTCTTTTTCGGCTTTTTGAGACTTCTGTTGTTTTGCGCAGACAAAATGTATCAAGCTATGAAATAAAACACTTTTCGTTAAAATGGATTATAAACGCTCTTTTTGTTTGTATGGAGAACTAGGCGCCTATAATCACTTTAAATTCGATCAATCAACTTGAGTCGAATCATTATACTAGTACTTCTACGTAGTCTACTTACCTACTTAGGTATTTCAGCTCACTAGACCGGTTAGAACTTATAGATTTTGTTGGGAGCTTATTTAAATTTAGGTACCTACCTACCTGCCAACCAGTTTAATTAATATGGTTACAATCACTTTTCGGACAATACCCTTTTTTCTTTTCGAGATGGATGAATTTTATTTTCCCTTCATCGCCGATCATGTAACTTACACTACTACAGTCATTTGCAAGTTAGGAAATTGTTCTAGAATTATAGACATTTTTGATTAGGCTTATGCCGGGATTTTGAGTATGGTCAATACCAGGATCCCGGGTTAGGCCATGCTATTAAATCCTGGGATAGGAAGCCACAATAGAAATCTCTCCTTTATAATAAATAAGTACAATATTAGGGAAAAATTTTTATCAAATGATGTGATCATCGCCACGAAATATCTATAGTCGGCACTGTGCTTAAAGAAAAAAAAATGTTAATGATAATATGTTTTTCTTTAAGTAAAACCACAATGATTAGTCGCGATTAGTTATAATTGCCAGTCATAGATTATTGAATGACGAGTAATAGGGTAGTTAAAGTCACATATTATGTTAGTTTCTTGCGTCTGTTTTGCAACAATGATTATTGAAGTACCTAAATACCTATTATGTCTAAAACCCGCGAGAGTGAAAACTTTTCAAAGTGATATATTAATACTATTGTATGACTATTTTAGTAGTATTGGTTAGTATTGAAGTAAAAAAATATATTAATGTTCCCGAATAAAACGTCTCTGTTAAACTTATGCAAAAATGTTCGCAATTATAATGACTTGATTTTAGTGTTCCGTAATCCGTACTAAAATTGGCAAATTTATGACGACACATACACGGTCTAGGTTGTGAGCCCCATGGTGAATGCCAGTAATTTTCCACCATTCATTACCGAACAATGATTATTGAAGTATTATCTTAGGTTTTGTACCTACGTTTCCCTACCCTATTGTCGCGCGGTCTTGATTGCGCGAATATTGTTCGCCAAAAAACGCCATTGAGTGGCGGAGTCATATTTCGTTTGTTCAACATGTTTGCGCAGCCGAAATGACAAATTAATTAATGCATTGTTCCATGACAAAAGCTGCCAGTGACAGTTTTATAATGAGAAGTGTAAGTTCTGTATTCATAGGTACGAATTACGCACATCTATTTACGTAACTTGAGTGTAAACTTTATGTATTGGTTCTGATAGAACTACTTCATATGCACATTTGTTTGAGCAATAACCAAAAAGCGAAAAGTGGAAAAAAACAATGTAATATGAGGCAATATCATAAAGTATAAGAGTCATTCTAGTAACGTTTGTTTGTTTGTAATATGAGCTACATACCTACCAAAGAATCCGTACATCATCCTCACTAACAATTAAGTCATATAAAACTGTTTTCCGTCTTAAATTTAGACTTACTCATTATTTAATTAGTTTAACATTATTCGCTGATAAAATATACGAAATGTTTTCTATTTTCCTACTTAACGTAATACCTACTATAGGTACTTACCAGTGGCGTGGCGTAAAAGATATCCTTGGGCAAGCCGGTGCAGATTTGGCGTATTTAAGAGCTGTAGAATAAGGTGCTCAAATGCCTGATATAAGGCAAGCCAGTAATAGGAATCGAATTCTTTGGACGCCACGCTACGGGTACCTACTTACTTCAAAAGAATGAAAAACACAGGAAACGTGCCTCTGATTTGACATAAGACAGGTAATTATTTAAGATTAAAGTCGTTTTGTCGGCGATAACAGATTTGTCATGTTTGAAAAATATATGCTTAGGATGACTAACATCACATTGTTTTTATTCATGTCATGCTACGCAAATACTAAGGAGATTCTTATGTGTGTTCATTTTTATCTTGCAACAATACTAGTTTACTAATAACTCGGTATTTTAAGAAGAGTAACAGAAACAATCGTTTTATCGGTCTTTACCAGCCAGTTTGAATGCCATTATAACTTTTTTCTACTCCTGTACTGTTATCTGCCTTTTACTTGGTCACGAACACTAATATAAGAACATACATAATATGAGTTCAGAGAAGTCTATACTCTATTCCCCATAACAGCACTAGTGTCGTTATAGTCACTTTACGTTATTGCTAGCATCCACAGACTTCTAAATCTAGGTTAAACTTAGGTCAAGGATTAAGCGCTCAATTCTAACTTCACGATAAAAATTCACAACTACCAACTTAACAAACAATTAAATTCCTACGATTCATAAGAAAAACAAAACTTTCCGAATTAAATTAATTGATGCCAACATAAAAAAAAAGTATTTTAATTATCGTCACATCGTGTCACCAGCCATATCAAAAAAAAGTTTACCATAGACACAACTGTCATGCCGGCTGTACACACTCGGAGAGACCGGACGAGACACGCGTGACGTCCATGTATTTTATATTTTAACCTAGTCGTAGAAAAAGTATTGTATGCAACGTTGTATAATTAAGTCAAAAAACGCTCATTGCGTCTCTATTTGCGATACTCGCCGCATTCGCGGCTCGTATCGCAACTCACGCAATTCGCATTTTTTGAACCTTCTTATACAACTGTTGCATAAAATACTATTACATTCTGTGCTTTTACTAAATTTCCAAGGATTGTTACTGTTCTACAATAAAGTTTTGAATTAGGGCGCTTACAGACTAGCGATATAGCGGTGACAACCGATGGTAACCGTAATGATAGCTGTTATCGCGACGGCGGCCGATGGTATTTTTTTATTTAGGTACCATGGATCAAGAAAAATTACGAGGTCTAGTTATTAGGTGGTACAAAGTAAGTGTTCATGACAAGTGATATATACATGAGAACTTAAACAATGCAACATACAATAGTTTTTAGATTTAACTCCAACTAGAAAAGTAGTTAAAACGAAGCCAGGTTTTACGAAATATTTATAACCTCAGGCCCATTTTGTCCGCCTACTAGCTTATCACGATCTAGTACATTTTACTACTTCTCATTTCGGACGTAATCCAAACAATACGGTTTTATGTACTAACTTTCACTGTTTTTGTATTAAATTCTGTTACTCAAATCCCAACAAGATAAGGCGAAAATAGTGAAAGATTATACTTTTTTCTAGTTTCTTGTAGATCGATCTGTATGGCTTGGCTATATGTCTTCATCGGCAATGTGATGTGTAAGCTGCCTAAATTTACCAACCCTTCATCATCATAATATTATCTACTGCGTGTGTGTCAGTTTGGGTCAAGCCTTGCGAATCCATTTTTAATCACTCCCAGAGTGATTACAAAAGGCATATGATGGTAGGCTTTGTCGTGCGATAAATAAAATGATAAAGCACCCGTCACGTTTAGACAGGTATATATGTAAATGTACGAGAGACGGATGCTCTATCATTTATTTATCGCTCGACAAAGCCATCATAAACCCTGGAAGCTTATGGTGCTACGCTTTGTCGAGCGATAAATAAATGACAAAGCATCCGTCACTCTCACACTTGTACTTGTCACAAACGTGACGGATGCTTTATCATTTATTTATCGCTCGACAAAGCCATCATAAACCCTGGAAGCTTATGGTGCTACGCTTTGTCGAGCGATAAATAAATGACAAAGCATCCGTCACTCTCACACTTGTACTTGTCACAAACGTGACGGATGCTTTATCATTTATTTATCGCTCGACAAAGCCATCATAAACCCCGGAAGCTTATGGTGTTACGCTTTGTCGAGCGATAAATAAATGACAAAGCATCCGTCACTCTCACACTTGTACTTAACGTCATTTATTTATCGCGTGTCAAAGCTTACCTATCGTATGCTTACTGTGGTGATGATTACAATATACCATCGACAAGAAGTCTTGAACTTAATACAGTTGAATAAAAAACATTACACTGAGAAATGTCAGAAATTGCAATTATTGATACTGTGCTATGCCCACGCACGCTGAAGCAATCTACAGCAACATGTTGACGCTCAAATTGGTTCGAACAAACACTTTTCTACCCACCATCGACCCGACTAATGTTGTTATTGAAAATGAAAAGCACCCCAGCCTTTTCAGCCATTCATCCCGGGACTCCCGAGAGAGTATCTCCAATTACAAAATCTCTTCAATTGCTTGTTATCGACATAGTGAAAGTGAACAATGGCAATTAATACAATTGATAATCGCATTAGTATGTCTAAAATCTTTGGTACCGATTTCCTATTCAATAAATGTAATTCCATTGTTTCAACGGCCTATTTTCCTATTAATTTAATTTTACTGATATTTCGCATTGTCAATTGTTGCGATAAGTCTGTTAATTTGAAATACATTTAAAACACAATACATTTCAAAATATTTATTAGGTAACTTAAATTGGAGTGCTTGTAATCACCTTCGTTTTAGGAATAATAGTTTAATTTTAGGTATTTAATTTGCACGGTTTATCAGAGCTAAACAAAAGCTCGAAAACTTGATTGTGCACCATTCTAAGACTACATTTAAAACAAAAAAAAAAGATTTCTAAGCTGTTTATTAACGTACGTCCATTACTATTAAGCTTAATTAATAAGCATAATTGACAACATTTCATTTTAAGAAGACTTTAAAATGTATATACGATTCGAAAGCATTTTGTCTCCTGAACACTACACCATTTTTATAATTTTTTTAAATCGCTTAATATAAAAAATAATGAATAAAAAATATGTTCTCATTTTACCAGTTCTACGGCACAATAGATGAAATGCCAGTGCCTTTTGCCACAGAAAAAATAAGCTGTCATAATTTTGAATTTGACAAATGTCAATGCCTACTGTGAGATCGCTTACTTTTTTTCGATCGCGATAAGACTAAAGTAATGGTTTATTCTACCGTAGAACTGTAGTTACGCCCTTTTAGAATAAGTAAATATTAATACATTAATTATAAATTAATTACAAATCCTGGTGAAACAAATAAACTATCAGCGTATTCGTCTTTTCAAACCAAATACAGTGAACCAATAAAATTAAAGGCTCGAAAAAATGAAAGGTTGTCAATTTCTTCTGACAGGACATGTTTGTACCTCTCGGCGGGTTTAGCTGGAGTAGTGACTAATATACTCTGTACTTTTAGGTACTTAAACAAACGTAAACAAAAAAACCACGTGACTAGGGTCGTTCAGCCAGTGGTATTGTGCCACAGATACAAAATATTACTTTGATTGGCTGAACGACCCGAGTCACGTGGTTTTTTTGTTTACCTTTTTTTAAGTACCTAAAAGTACAGAGTATAGTAACGTAACAAAGTGCATAGGGTATGCAATACCGGTATTCTTTATGGCTAATACCGGGATGCCGGTATTTTCCCAAACAAGTAATACCAATATTGCATAACCCTAGTAGCATATTTGTTCTAAGGTCCTGTGGCCTTTCTAGAACTTCTTTTGGCGGCTGGTCCGCTGTTGTAACGCGGATCTCAGCAGGTGTTAAGCGATTAAGTAATTCCGAACTCGCCGAACTGCCCACGTTTTGATCGAGTTAGCATTACAAAACACCAGTAGTGAGTGTTAAATTTATTGTACTTCTCTGTGTTTTCATTAAGATAAGAGCTAGTCAGTGATTGTGACCAATTGATAATGCAGCAAACTACTTGTAGGCGCTTTTATTAGGTACTAGCATTTTCCCGCGGCTTCGCCCGCGTTGTTCCCGTTATTGTCCCAAAGGAACTCTTTACCGGAATATAAAGTATCCTAGGTATGTTGCAATCCAGGAATTGATCTACTTGCATGCCAAATTTCAGCTTGATCCATCCAGTTGTTATCCCGTTATTAGGTAACAAACATCCAAACATCCAAATATCCAAACATCCAAACATCTTCACAAACTTTCGCATTTATAATATTAGTGGGATAGTGGGATTAGTGGGATTAGTGGGATTATACATCATTTTAGGAGTAAGGATATTACACTCACGGACAATGACTTCGGGTAATTTTCTATATAAATCATTGTTCATAGAAAATGACCCGAATTCATTGTCCGTGAGTGTAGTTGATTTTTAACGTGAAGTTAGGCTCAGTAGGGTTTCACAATATCGCTGTCAACCTCATCCGTAATATCATTCGACCCGTGAACGAGGACTACCAGTTCGTAATCGGAGATCAACATCACGCTCGTCACTTCGACTTTGACGGACCGCAGCAGCATATAACCTCCGTTTACCAACTATTATTCACGAGTCTGTTCACGGGTCAGTTAATATTAGGCATTGGGTTTTCAGCGAATTTCTGAATACCCTACAGCGTAAGTTGTAATGGACAGAATAAGTGTGATATTGATAAATACAAAGCTGACGGAAGGTCTTTAGACGCAGTCAAATCAAGTTGAATGTTAGAGTTCAGTTCCATTTAAATATAAAGAAATGTTGACTAAGAGTCTAAGAATTTAAAGCCTTGAATATAATAATATAAAATCTCAAGAATATACAAAATGAATACCGTTTAACATAATATTCAGGTCATTTAGTATTTTATTACAGTAATCAAGTTCTCATTTGAACTAAAGGTTACGACTTGTTGACCTTTCAATTTAAAAGATCCAAAAACGTAGTTGTTGAAAAATTTATGAGGTAATTTTGCTTATTATCGACCGAGTCTAGTCAATTAGGCAGACTCTGATAATATCAAGGCAAACCTAACCAAACTAGCAGTCTATATTTATATCGGTAGCAATTTATTGTGCACTAGCTTTTACCCACGACTTCATTGCGTAGAATTAGAATATTATATCCTTTGAGATATGATTGGTTCATAATACCATGTTCCACCCCCTTTTCAGCCCTGTAAGGATTTCCGTGATAAAAACATCCACATTATTTATGTTGATGGAATCGGTAACAAATGAATGGATTGAAACGAAATTTGGCATGAGTAGGTACTTTTAAGTAGTCCTATTTAGATTGAAACATAAGATACTTAATATCCACGCGAAGCCACGGATATATACTAATTAGCAGTGGCGTGGCGTAAAAGATATCCTAGGGCAAGCCGGTGCAGATTTGGCGTACATTTTCCTTGAGAGCTCTAGAATAAGATGGTCAAAAGCCTGATATTAGGCAAGCCGCTAGGAATCGAGTTCTTTGGACGCCACGCCACTGCTAGTTAGTAGGTATACATATAATAGAATCACATAAAAAATATTTGTATACTCACAATCAATACCGTTCACAGTAACGGCAGCAATGGGTCCCGGGAGTACGAACCGAGCGAGACTAGCGGCAGCGCAGGCGCAGACACCGAGCCACGCACTCCTGCGCCGCCCGCGGACAAATATGAGGACCTGCAGCGCATCCTGGACTCTCAGCGACTCGGCACCACCGAGAACCACGCGGTCATCGTACCTCCACACAGGGACCTCAATGTGCTGCGGCCAGAGAACCCCACTATAGGGGAGATGGAGGACTTGGAACCGAGGTGAGGATTGCATTTGTTTTAGCAAACAACTCTCCTTAGTAATTATTGTAAACCGAGTTCAAGGCCAAGCAGTGGACGCTTTTTTCGCAAACAAACATTAGAATCTGTAGCGCATCCTGGACTCCTAACAACTCTGATTGCTCCTGAATACACAGAGGCCTGTGTTACAGCCAGAGAATCCTACTAAAGCAGAGATGGAGGACTTAGAACTAAGGTGAAATTGTTTTTGTTTTGGATGAGAACAAAAACTGTGAGGAATCATTAAAAATACCTGAGTTCAATCCATAGATAATGAAATACATGATTAGTAAATTATTTTGATTTTTTACGCGCAATCGTATCCTTATGAGATAAAAGAGCGAGATTATTCCATTTAAGAAAGACGTGACTAAGAAACCAAAAAAGGTAAATAAATTATCATATGGGGAAGGCAATTTCCACAACTTAAGAACCCGCGAACCCGCTTGGTACGATAACGCACATAAGATGATGAGATTGATAGTTCACGTTTAGTTAAATACTTGTTTAGGACATGGACATAATGTTTTGCAACCGCGTTTTGTAATCGCCACGCGATAAATATGAAAAGTATTTGTAAATTTGAGTACTTATTCAAAATAAAAATAAAACCGGTCAAGTGCGAGACGGACTCGTGCACCGAGGGTCCCGTGCAAACTAATAAGTCGAGGCGTAGATAGTTCAAGAAAAACTGTATGGGGATTAGTTTAGTAGGAGCAAATAAGTATGTGTTACGATTTTTGCAAATTTCTAAAAAATGGTGCAAGTTAGGAAAACCGTTATATTTTTCCTGTAATATTTAGGACGATATTAATAATTGATAATTATTACAGATTTTTCAGTAACTTCGAAGAAAATAGGGGGGGGGGTGGTATTTTTTTTAACGTTTTTCATAGTGTCCGACCGAAACATGTTGTTTTGCCGAAACCGAAGGTTCGGTTTGATTTTAGTTTCGGCCGAAACCGAAACCGAACCTTTTATAAACGTGATTAAAACGTTGAATAAAAATGTCAGTGGGCCGTTCTTTCCAAATACTAGATTAATGAAACATCTCGCCGGCGTAATATTACGTTCAAATTTTATCGAATGAAATTTCAACATTGCTATAGTGACACTGGGTTAAAATTTAACTTCCCTAAAAAGTACTACAGTTAATGTAACATTTAAAATGTTTCAACATTTTAAATGTTACATTAACTGTAATACTGAGACAGCGAATTGGTAATAGTAAATGGTATATAATAAAAAAAAAGTTTATTATTAAAATATGATAATCATTATGTCATACATGTCTATATTAAATTAAAAGAAATGCTATAATGGCAAATCGACTACGGTGGTATGGACATGTTATGCGGAGGGATGATAACCATGTGACTAGAAGGGTCGTCATCATAATTTAAGAGCGTTGCTCTTGTCGGTGGAGTAGACGCCATTTTGTGCGGTCCTCGGCCATGCATTTTAGGTCCTGGTACGACACGACATTGACCTTTTCTTTGAGTTGTTGCACAAAGTTTCTACGAGGTCTGCCTCTCCCTCTCTTTCCTTCAATTTTTCCTTCTAGGATTGTCTTAAAGAACATATCGTGTCGAACCACGTGGCCTATCATTTTGCCACTTCTATTACTACTATTTTGTCACGACTAGAAGGGTATAAAGTATGAATGTGGATGGACTGCGTGAGAGACGATATTAATAGAAAGGAAGTGAGTGACGAGATGACGGGTGATAGAGAGGTATGGAAGGAAAAAACATGCTGCGGCGACCCCAATTAAATGGGATAAGGGCAGGAGGATGATTATTCGGGGAACAAACACAAGCGTCACTGTCACTACACGAGCAAAGAGCACTGATTCAGTGGCCGGCGGAGTTAGGCGAGCGACGCCATATTGTCAGCAGCGCACCCTACGTTACCCGAACGCGACCCGAAAGTACGATGTTGTAAGTTTCGGCCCGGCCGAAAGGTTCGGCTGCTTTTTGGCCGAAACCGAAACTCTGGCCGAAACATGATTTTTGGCCGAAACTGGCCGAAACCGAAACCGAAACCGAATCTTCGGTCGGACACTTGTTTTTCATCATAAACCAAAAACTAATTATTTAAGAAAAAAATAAAAACTGTGTTTTAATCTACAAGTGAAGCCCTTTCATTTGATACCCCACTCAATATAATAGCCCTACTTTCAATTTTCAAAGTCCCATTACGGAGCCCTTTAAAAAAAAAGTAAAAAAAGGTACAAGATTTTTTTATGTCCAATAAGCTCGGGTTAGCCACTTTTAACACTATTTCAAATTTCAAATCGATAGCAGCTGTAGTTCCTGAGATATCTGGCTGTGACAGACGGACAGACAGACGGACAAACAAACGGACAGACAGACAGAGTTGCACCATAAGGGTTCCTTTGTTACCATTTTGGTACGGAATCCTAAAAACGGGATTAAGTTAGATGAGTGAGTTAATAATAATATTAGGGGAGGCTAAAATTTTATGTGTAACAGGAAAGTCTTATCGCTTGCCTTACATAAACTGTAATAAAATTGATGCTCCGAAAGAATGCCTTAACGTCGCTACTACATTTCAAAGAATGTTAACGCACAATGTAAATACGTAATAACAGGAACGTTCAGCTTAATATTGTGTCCGTTAAGAAATATTAATTAAAATTGTTCCGCGTAAAAACGGCGCCAAAAGGACATTACGAGGAAATTTTCCCAAGTTGCCGACAGTTGACATCCACAAGTACGATTTATGTAGCGCTGTTCAAGTCTCCAAATTAAATTGTTAGTTACTTCGCTATTGCTGCAATTAAAGTTTAATAACACGAATATCGCGGAGCGGCGCCCGTGCAAGCAGCTTCGCGAAACGTTGATGCTCCATTTGCGTGTCTGAAACTATTGCGACCAGCAGGAAACTTATGCGTATGTTTACACTGCTTACACCTACGTTTATTATGATTTATGGTCTAACGATTACGCTACCACTGTTATTTCGGGATGTGTGACTTCCTAAAGTTCACAATCACGTAGCTTGTTTAGATTACGCAGCGATAAAATCCTGGTTTACAAAAAACAGCGCCGAAAAATGTTGCCGTGTAGTCCTAAAACGAGTACTTTATTCATCGGCTATGCCTGCACTAAGTGCTGAAGTATGCATCAAAATCAAACAAGTTGGTCGCGGCCGGCCTCTAGCGACCCACGTAGGTAATTTCACCAAAGTAAATATTAGACCAAATCTCATAGGAACATTGTGAAAGAATGAAAAGAATATTACATGTCGTTCCCGGGGAGAAACATTTTCCCAACTTTCCTATACACGAGGATATAAAGTCGGGATCATATCATACTTCGGTGACATGCCGATTCTATAAGGATCAGACAACGCGACCTTTCTTTATCTCACTAGGCAAATTTCGTAACCTCTGGAAGAAATCTTATTTAAAATCCAGTTACGGGGCGGGCCGCGATAGGCGCGGGTCTCGGACAATAAAACTAAATGGAATGAATGCATGATGGCTGGCTGAAGCGCGGCTCGCGATATGAGGGGCCCTCTTATGCCCAAAATTTCATGTCTCATATAAGAAAGGGTCGGCTTGATACTGATTAATTTCGTATTCTTCTCGAAATTGCTAACTTATCCTTTGCAAAGATGCCGCATACTAGAACTATAACGGGGGATCTTTATTCCTAGCGTAAATGGTCGACAGAGAAAGCTAGTGCGTTATCCTAATCGAGCGCACAGCGTTGGTCATTTAGTATTCCTTCCATCCATTTGTTTGCTATCGGGACAATTGAGCATTTAGAATTCCCACCTGATGGTACGATTCGCTCCAAAAAGAGAGTCCGTAAATTTTAGAGTAGCTGGCGGCTTGATTTCTAAATGCAGGTTATCGGAGCATGCCACAAATCGAGAACGCTACACGTAGGCTCCTTAGTATTCCGCGGCGGCCGTCCCGTGTCGCCTGGAGTCTCGCACCTCGCTCGCAGGCGAATCACGTCCACTTATGTGTTCCACGCAGCCAAAACCAACGCCGCCATCGGAAAATCTTCCATGTAAATCTCGACATTAACGGCCAGGTTTACTAATATGCGCCTACACTGCAAAGTAGCCGAGCACCCGCGATGTTTTCTCAACAATCCACTTAGCATTTTGCTCCCTTTTTCGTGATCGATTGTAGATTCCAAGTGTGACGTCTGACTTAAGCAGTGAAAACGTCGTCGGCGTTTTGTTTTCTTGCATTTGATGAATGAATTAGAGTGTGTCCTATTTTGAGCACACGACTCATTATAACTATATATATAGAATAGATACTTCTACTGGTTTGGGGGCCTAATTTTCGGTCAAATTTAATCATCATCGTCATCAGTCTATATACGTCCCACTGCTGGCCGCAGGCCTATTCTCATAGATGATATTGAAATGAGCTGTGGTCCCGACGCTGGCCCAGAGCGGAAAGGGACTTCACATACATCTATGCAGGTTTCCTTACGATGTTTCTTCTTCACCGAAAAGCGAATGTTAATATGACATCATATTTCGTACATAAGTTTCGAAAAGCTCATTGGTACGAGCCGGGATTCGAAATTCTGCAGAGCAAGTGTGATGAAAAGTATATTACAATACCCTGTTTGTGTTGTTGCAGTGTTAACGGGTCTAACCTGGAGAGGTTTCAGCTGAAGATCGCCCAGCACGAGCTGTACGAAGAGGCCGAGCCGCTCGTTGACGCCGTTGTCAAAGACATGGTCACCCTACCTGTGCTACATGCGGGTATGTACGGTTCATCATTATTTTTCTCGATTATAACCTCCATCTGAGAAACGAAAAAAAAGAACAGCTTATCGATATCGTAGTTAACACTGTTACTAACTTTTTGTTCAAAAATAGTACTTCAATAACAACTCTTTAATTACTTATCAGAACATTTTCCAACCACCGATGCAAAAAAGATAGATGTTATAAATTTTACGCCAGTGTATGTACCCATCATAGATTTCTAACGTATGGACCGATTTGGTTATGGATTTTTTATAATATCCAGCTGGTTCGTTTGTGGCACCTAACTTTCATCAAAGAATTTAGCCGTTCGGGATTTTATAGGTGTAAATGTTCAATTTAGTAGACATCTAGATAATACCTATTCCGTTCACTCTCGTCTATGAAAGTTGGCCTCTGCCCAGCAGTGGGATGTATAAGCTGATAATGAGTAGATAATAAATATGTATTACCAAAACGTTGGGTCCTAATCGTACGTGCTAAAATATTCAGTACTGTTTATAGATCAAAATATAATATATATATATCCATCAATCATTATTAGGATTTAGATAATTGACAGCCAAAGTCCTACAACTTAGCTGGATTAAAATCTAGATATTAAATACTTTGCATTAGAAATAAGAGTAGAAGTAGATATCAATTATGCATTCTCTAGGCGATTGGGTTTAGCAAAACATTAATATTTTGGGCCGAGTCCTTAACAGCGCTCGTTTTACGTTTAGTTGCCCAAGCCTGTTCAGTTTGCCTCTTTTATAATTCATTACTAAGTCCGTTTCGGCTCAATCCTGATTTAAAGGGTCCTAAATTGAATTGTCTTTTTTTGATATTCTGTTACTATGATTGGAGAACAACATGCCTGCGACTTTTGTTTCTGTAAATGTAGCTGTTAACGAACTTAGCATTAATTTTTTACTTGATTTTTACCCAGAATCATGAATTTGTCAGGTTTTTTTTTTCGCTTATATATGGGTATATGTTATAGGTACTACAACAGTGTAGAAAACTCACATATTCAGAAAATAATGTCTTCATCAATGAAAATTTGGTACTTAAACGAAACATGGACTCTAAACATTTTCATAGAATAATTCCTATTGATGATTTGGTTTAATAATTGGTATTTGTACATGTAAGAACAATGGCCGACTCCTTACGCCGGCGGGTCCACGCTAGGAGCCGTATGTATATTAAATGAAGTCGGATTTGCAATCAGTTGTGGGGTTAGCGGTCCGACGGACAATAGTACCACAACAATCTCGCCCTTTACTTCAAATTGGACTTAAATATTTAAACCAGTTAATTGGATTTCATTGTTTGAGAGACTTTATTTCATAGTTTACCATTTATTTTCTGATTCAGGTAAGAAACCCCTTAAATTTCCGTATACAAAGTAAACGAGATTATTTTCGATAAATACGTAAAAGCTGTCCGTAAATTGCTACGTTTCTAATAATTAATTATATCTCTGACAGAGCAAAAGGAAGGAGGGACGCAGTTGAAGCTCATTATAGACTACCCCAACGGCATTCAAGCACTCTTCAAACCGATGAGGTGAGTGTTAGAACATTGATTTGTGCGTATTATGGTGAATGAAAAATTTTTCAAACCACACTTACCTAAGCGGCTTTAGTCGCGTTGTTCGGTAAACAAGTTTCGCTCGAGAGCTGTAGTTTCGAGTAGTCGTGCATGGTCCGAGGCTGAGTAGACCGACTTGCGGAAAGTTTGCCGCAAGTTCTCTCAGCTCCGAGAAGGTGACATAGCCGTGTTCGAGTGTTGTGCGTCGGTTCCATTCACAGAACTTCCAGACACTTCTTTCACGCGATCGGCTTAGCGGCTTGTCCGACAACTTTTCCACTACAACTACCTACTATTAAACTAAGGCACGCTCAAATACACGAGTTTGCCCTCAGTTGTGTATATCATTGTTAGATTCACAAAAGACTTACAGCGAGTTTCTTTCGTAAGTTCTTTGAAAATTTTGAGCGGAGCAAATGTAATCCAATATGATTTCGTAAATAATAGATGATGTTCAGATAGGCCACAGAGAGCAATTTTCGCAGCGACAAACAAAACAAAAGGAACATCCAAAAATCCACTCGAGGGGATTGCGTGAAATTCCTGGAGGAGGTGCATATCGCGTGTCAGACGTTTCAGCACTTTACTTTGTTACTATATTTCTCTTTGTAAAAATCGGGAAAGGGAGAAACCGGGAGGGACGTCCGAAAAAATAAGTGGCCAAGAAATGTTAGGTACAGATGTCGATGGATAAGATACGTCCGCACGTAACTCTCAGGTTACTTTTCTAAGGGGCCCCGTAGCTTTACTAGGTAAATTATAGACTCGAGGGGATGCCCCGACGACATATCAAGAGGCCTTAGAGGCCGTCGTACAATTCACTCGGGGACGATAGATTACGCGGAGTCGATAGTTACCCGTACCGTCCGGTATTTTTAGCTTCTTACCATTTACAAGATCATGCTAATCCTTGGTTTTAATATTTTTTCTATTTTATAATTGATTAAAATATTGAAAGTAATTTTACGAGTATGCATGAAAACTTCATCATACATTTGAAGAGGAATCATCACCTTATTTATTTTAGTTTTGACTTTACTTTTACATTTTTAGTTTCCACCTACGTTATTGGTTGATTGCCGCATTGTGCTGGTCGGGGAATGATAGGGGATTTATACAACTTTTCCACTATTATTCTTCTTCTCAGCATATGTTAGTCCACTGCCGGACATACGCCTCTTGCGTAGATTTCCATTTGTATTTCGTAATCCAGGTCGGTGTCGTCTTCTTCCATCACAAGGCCAGTTTAGTGTTCGCCTGGCTCCATCTGTCATCATCCCTAGCGGCATATGTGAACTGGCCCTTTTACATTATTAGTTAATAGAATTGTTGTTGCCATCTTAACTTTACATTTTTCAAACAATAAAT
The DNA here is from genome assembly GCA_947034925.1 of Eudemis profundana. Lineage (NCBI taxonomy): Eukaryota > Metazoa > Arthropoda > Insecta > Lepidoptera > Tortricidae > Eudemis > Eudemis profundana. The sequence continues at coordinate 16,104,094 of OX344805.1, read as the reverse complement.
TCATTTCGCCGGACAGGATCCTTGCGGCGACCGCAGTTATTCGATATTTCACTTTATGGATTTATTTAGCTCGGTTTCAATTTTTGTCACTTGGTTGATATTTATACGAAGCGAATTGTTTTTACTTTATCTGAGGTGAGAATTAAGTTACCGTTTGTTTTCTGAGAAATGTTTGTGTCGTCGTTTTAGCTTTGTTGCTTGCTACAGTCAGTCTAAAACTTATTTAACATTTCAACTTTCCTTAGATTTTCTAACTAGGTAACATTTATTTAAACATTTACCACAAACTAACGAAACTATCTATAATTGTGTTAAGGTCAACCGGGGCATTGCGTCTATGGGGGTAAATGCGTCTTTTAAAGATTCCATTAAATCCGAACTCTTTAAAATTATTTCTACCGTGCTTGCCTGTAATATACGCTGTACTTTACAAGCAAGTAAGGTAGGAATAATTTTAAAGAGTTCAGATTTAATGGAATCTTTAAAAGACGCATTTACCCCCATAGACGCAATGCCCCGGTTGAGCTTAATTTTTGATCAGTATTTTATAATGACTTAAAAAAAGGTTAATTTTTCGGACAATTGACAATATTTCAAATTTTCTACTCCTTCATTTTATGAGCTGGATAGAAAATAGGTGGAATTTTAAGCTACCCGTATTTTTTCTTTTTCGTTTTAACTCAATTTTTCAATTAAAAATAGCAGTTTGAAAAGTAGCTCATTCTAAAAGGGCGTATGTAGAAAATGACGTCACTTTCCCAACTAGAATCCAGAGCGACAATTACGATTAAAAAAATAACTGTCAGGCGTTACAGCGTTGTCAACATAGGAAGTTTGGGAAGACAACGATGCTTTTGCTCCTCTTATTTGGGCTGGATTATATTTATCACTTGCCGATGTGTACTCCATCATCATAATTTCAACACGCGGCAGATTCGTGCTATCAGCCTGAGAAAAACCTTCTGATGTCTTCATTATATGAAAAAAATCGGTGTCCGGTAAAAGAATGCCAAGTTAATAATATTTGAATGCGTTATCGGAGTCCAGTGGGAAAGTGCCAAGTCTTTTAAGGTCTTCGAAAACGTGCAAATGAACCAACGGTAAGAAAATTAAACTTCTAAAGCCGCTAAGCAGTTGTAACAATTTTCAAAACAAATAAACGTCAGACGGCAAGTATGTCAGAAAATGACAACCGGATACCATACACTTTTTAATCGTTTCAGCACTAAGGTCTTTCTCGATAATGCAGGGAAAATGACGTCACACTTCCGGTTCACACTAATTGACGATTTTTTCCAAAATTAATGGGGAAAAAAATCCAAAAATATTTTTTTTGAGCATAAAATACAGTTTTACCCAAATGGTTTTCGAATTAAGATCTTTTGAAAATATGAAATGTTGTCAATTGTAGGTATCGCTTTTAAATGACTGGTTTTGTATGAGTATCTTTAAATTTTCCTAAAATTTTCATACATTTAGTTGCACTTTTAACCTGACTTTCTTACTTCCAATGAATATGACTTCCAGATTCAATTATTAGTTTAAACTAAGAAAATTAAAGCTATATTAATTTAGCTCAACTTGTAACCACAGAAATATATCGACATAGAAGGATATCGAGAAGGAGGAAGGGAGGGTAGGAAGGAGGGTTCGTCGACTTGTATGGAAACAAGCGTGTGTTGCATAGGGCGTCCAACTGAATGTTTTTGTGTTGTAGTTATTGCATGTTTATACTAACATAGGATAGGATGTTTGTTACTAATCATTTTATGGAATTTCTATTCTGTAATAAATTATTTGATTTGATTTTGATTTGTAACGTTTTTTCGCCAGGCGTTTGACTCCAATAGTGTAATTCAGTCATGGTAAACATAATGTTTCCATTTCATTTGGCTGTATTCGAAGAATTAATTATACCATTATTACCAGATTTTCAATTCTGATAATAATATTGACGGAAACTAAAGTTGACTTCTTTTTAGCACGTGAGGTACCTTTTCCTTCAACCTCGATATATTTCTGTGCTTGTAGCATCACCCCTCGTCCGTATTATATCGATAGATTAACTGTCGATTACTTCACTCGTGTTCGGCGGCGGGACAAAAGCGGACTCCGTGCTCTATCGCTTAATCGCTTTATCATTTCCCTCTCGGCATCGCACCATAGAGCACTTGTGCATCTGCAAGGTGATGTAGAATGTAGATAACGTATAATATAACCAGGCCTACAATATTAATAATATAATATAACCAGGACAACATAAGTTGTTATCCTATACAAATACATTACGATTACAAAGTTACTTATGTAGTTCAAATGGGAAATAGAATGGATTGGAATGTAATAAATAAAGGGAGATCACTTACAAAAAGGAATGAGATCCCATAAAAAAACATTTTATGTAAAAAGATGCAAGTTCCATAACACAGATCTTCTATTCATCTACTATATTATCCTATTATTTAACCGTGGAGGAACACATTTTATAGTGCTCAAATAAAGAATCCTCCACGGGTAAATAATAGGCAAATCGATGGAAGTCGAGTTCTGTGGACATCTGCCCGGTTGTCTGACTTGGTTTAACATAACATTACATCGCAAACCTTTTTTGTTGCAGAAGATCTGCGTTGCGAGACTTGCATCTTTTTACCTAAAATGTTTTTGATGGGATATTTTATTCATAAATCAAAAACTAGCAAAGTAAAAGCCTGTGACTTGCGCGATCACCACTTAATAATGATCGCCTCAGATTTTTTTTTGAGCTTTTTGCTCTTGTAGGTGTTCTTTAATTTCATCAGTTAGAACTATAATTTGTTACTATAATTAGGCACCTTTGAAATAGGTTTTCGCCCACTTAGGTATAGGTTTGTGTAATTAAATATGGCAATAACCCAATACCAAAGTACGATTAATAAGAATTTCGACAACGGCAAATCATTTTTCTCAAACATGGCATGAAATGTTGACATTATGTGCCTAAAAATAGGCCGCAAAGTACCTCGTTTCCGGTGCGGCTTGACACTTGGCACGTAATGGAATTTCATACTTACATTGACGGCCTAGGCCGGCAATGTATTTTTTTTTAAATTTCCATGCCACATTTATTCGGGCCACAACATCACGGCATTCAGCTATTAAAAAAACAAAAAACGAATTTTGCTATATTTTGCAGTTTTATTTATTTAAATTGACATGAACATAACAAATAACACATTATAAACAATTTCCAATTATTATAAATTGCAAACTAAACCACAAGAATACACATTTAAAATATTTCATCTAAATATTCGCGGTAAAAATGTAAACTGAAACAGATTTTGGTTGTATATGGTTTCCGAACGTGACTGACATTTGCATTGTCTATGGATATAATATGTCACTAACGTCACTTTCTGATAGAAAGTTTCTGTTATAAAATAATATTTAGGGTAAGTAAGGATATTAGTAAGTTTATTTATTTCATTGCATATTTGAGAAAAGCACTATACATACCTCGGCGGGAAATGGGGCTGCCGGCCTCGTAACTATCTGGCCTCGCTTCGCTCGGCCAGCTATATGTACTCGGCCGGCAACCCCTTACTTCCTGGCCTCTGCAGTAATGTACTATTACTTCACCCCAGACCGTAAGAGGCACTTTCCACTCGCTGCGCCGCGAGAAAATGCCACTTTCTGGCTAGAGGAAGGCATAAAATTGTGTGCACATCACGGGTGGTAATAAAGATAGCCTCAGATCGTATAATTATCTGCGATCTAGTAATTCCTTATTTAACTGCCATGGGCGCGTAATATATTATTTTGCTATAGCATATTGCCTAAGATTTACTAGGACAAGCTACTTTATTGGGGTTTTGATATTTTCAGATTATCATAGTTCTATTTATCTTTTACTAGCATTTACCCGCGGCTCCGCCCGCGTTGTTCCCGTTATTGTCCCAAAGGAACTCTTTACCGGGATATAACGTATCCTATGTTCAATCCAGGACTTGGTCTACTTACATGCCAAATTTCAGCTTGATCCATCCAGTTGTTAGGTAAACAACATCCAAACATCTTCACAAACTTTCGCATTTATAATATTAGTGGGATTTTGAGATCTTTATATCTACTTTCTATTACAGATTCGCAAGAGACGTCCAGACGCTGCCTAATCATTTTTATTTCTCGGACTACGAGAGACATAACGCTGAAATTGCTGCTTTTCATCTTGACAGGTGGGAGATTTTATACCATGACAGGAATTAATCATCCCATGATCTTTACAAAAACAACATAACTGACAAGACTGGTTGATAATTTTAGAGAAACATTTTAATGACAGTAGGTGTCAACCAGTTCAGTTAGTTATGCTATTCTGTAAACATCCCTTCAATTGTTAAAATCCTATTATTTCATAGTTATGTTGTAGGGCGGTAGGTACAGTTCACTTCGAGATAGTAGCCAGCAGTAGAGTGGCGTCTAAAGAACTCGATTTCTACCGGCTTGCCTAATATCAGGCATTTGACCACCTTATTCTACAGCTCTTAAGAAAAATGTACTCCAAATCTGCTCCGGCTTATCCAAGGATATCTTTTACGCCACGCTACTGGTAGCCAGCCATGATTTATACGGGAATTAGTCTCAAATAAAACTTAAAGGAGTGACCAATAGTAATGAACTGATGAATGTATTTATTGATGTATTTTACATTATCTTGAGGTTAATCATACTTTGTGTAACAAATATACATTTTGCAAAACATGTAGAAAGCATGTGTAGCGGCGTTGACCGATAATGACGTTATCAAGTGTCGCACTTAAATGCAATGGAAATGTCGCGTAAAACGGCGATTATGCGATTACAGCTGGATAGATAACACTACTGTGCGGTAATTCAGAACTTCGCCGTCAATCTCCTCTCTAATATAATTCGATCAGTGAGATAGAAATATTTCGTAATCGGGGGACGACGTTAAGCCTAGTGGGAGTGACACCGCCTACGAAGATAGACTTCTCTGGCTCAAATCCTGGTAATGGCAAATATTTCTGTGATGAGCACGAGTATTCTTGAATGTTTTCTATCTATTTAAGTATATATTCATCTATACAAGTATGTATATCGTCGTCTAGTACCCATAATTCAAACATTGCTCAGTTTGGGACTGGACGTGTAAGATTGTCCCCAGTCCCCACATATTTAAAAAACAAGTCTCTATCTACAATAGTTCAATAGATACATTCCTGTGACTGATTGACACAAACACGTTTCATTTATGCGGACTCCCTTTTATTTTATCTTTATTTTATTTTTATTATTTGTCGTTATAGTGGCAATAAAAATATACTTTTTGTGAAAATTTCATGTTTATACCTATTATGGTTCGAAAGCTAGAGCCCTGTGACGTACGGACAGACGGACAGCGGAGACTTAGTAATAGGGTTCCGTTGGCATCCTTTGGGTACCGAAGCCTAAAAAATTTACACTAGTTGCTTCAACTTTGATGAACCACAGCAACATTACCTATTATTATTAGTTATTGTTATTACAAACAAACTTGTGGCAAACTTTCACATTCATAGGTGCATTTTACTGTCTAAATTGAAGAACAAAGAACTTTCACTTTGAAATTATATTAGGGACGCGTTTGACAGCAAAGCTCCAATTTTTTCTACTGTTGTCAGCCTTGGCTATGGCTAAGTGGGCTATAATCTATACTTTATAATGTGTATTTTAATCCTAGAATCGATATTAATAGGTAGAACTAATTGACCGCTGTATTTGTGTGATACTATACAGCACGACCACGGACGATTTTGTTATTTCTTTTGCGGTACATATTCACGAAAAAAAATGTACTATTTTGTACTAATCATTAAAAAATTTGTACTCGTACGGTTTCGGAGTTGTGAGATAGAGGTTGTGGTCGTGCTAGGTAGATGCTACCTGGCACGACCACACTGAGATCGAGGTTAGTTTGATAGTCGAAATAAATGTACTGAAATTGTACTATTTTGTACCGAGTATAAAATAATTGTACCGCTTACCAATTTAAAAAAAAATACCTTTTTGGTTCGCGGAGTACAGCCGACGGAAATGAAAGCGGTACAAATTTACGAAAAAAAATGTACTTTTATGTACTCTTCATTAAAAAGTAATAACTCATACGGTTTCGGCAGTGTGACACAAAAGGTGGGGGTCGTGCTAGGTAGATGCTACCTGGCACGACCACACTGCCATTGAGGTTAGTTTGATAGTGAAAATAAATGTACTGAAATTGTACTATTTTGTACCGTACATAAAATAATTGTACCTCTTTTCTGTAAAAAAAAAACCCTCAATGGTTCGCGGAGTACAGCCGACGCAAAAGAATGAGGTACAAATTCATGAAAAAAAATGTACTTTTAGGTACTTGTAATCAAAAAGTAATTACTCATACAGTTTCGGCAGTGTGACACTAAAGGTTGGTTAAGGTTGGGTCGTGCTAGGTAGATAGATGGTTCCTGGCTCGAATACGCTGATATCGAGGTGAGTTTGATGGTCAAAATAAATGTATTCTATTTGTACAGTTGAGTTCATAAATATAAGAGCATTTCCTAGGCTTCAATAATAAATGTACATTTACCGGTACATATTCATCTGAACAGATTTATCAATCAATAATATATACACGTTTTACCTGCCATATTCATCTGAGCAAGCTTCTCAATAATATGTAAGTATACAAATACATGCGATTACAAAGTTAGTTTTGCAGTTCACATTGATAAAAAAAATGGATTGGAATGTAATAAATAAAATAAGACCGCTTACAAAATGAAATGAGATCAACCAATGAGAGAGAACATTAAGTGGCCAGTCATAAATGCTGATATTAAACCTCTTTTCGTTTGTAAATCATAAATGATTATAATAACGAAGATACGTTAGTATACGCCAGCTGAGAAAAATGCTTCCAAGAATTCAAATGCACACATTCGTACCTCATTATCTTCACAGATGTATGCAGGTTTCCTCACAATGTTTTTCCTTCACCAAAAGGCGAGTAGTAAATATCAAATGACATTCAAGAAACTCATTAGTACAATCGAGTTCATATACATCTACACACTTATGGGATCAAAAATATCTGAACACGACCTATACAAACCCTAAAACCAACGTCGATAAGAAAAGGGCTGATGGACCAGCTCTCTTTTTTTATTTTTTTTTTATTTAATCAGCTCAATTTATTTAATCTGGTGTCTTATGACACCTTAAATAAATTTGACTTCAGTAAAAATCTCTTAGTTTTCGAGATATTGACGTTTTTGCGAAACTCGTGCTAAGTGATACCCTGACTCGATTATTTGAGTGTCATGACTAAAATATCAAGTATTTATCAAATCTGTTTTTTTATATGGGTAGCCAAATAACTATGCTATTGGACGTAATTCCTATTTCTGTTCAGCAAAAATAGACTAAAATTATTGGAGATGTGTAAGGAGTCTCCGTTGTCAAAAACATTATGTTATGGAGGTGTAAAGGACCTCCAAACGTCGAAATACAAAATGGGAAACGTATGTTTCGCGTCGAGAAATAGACTATTAAGCTAACAGTTATTACTATTAGCGACAGTATGCCTGGCAAATAATTTATTAGAATGAAATAAAACATCAATATCTAGAAAAATAAAGGATTTTTACTATAGTCAAATTCACTTAATTTGATATCTTACGAGTTGGTCTATCTGCCCTTTTCGTATGGACGTTGGTTTTAGAGACAATCTGTATAAACCGTCCTTCTTTTATGGAAGTCTGTGAATAACGGACATCAAATAAAGCTAATCAATAAGAAGTGCACAAGACACTGTGAAAAATACCCATATCACTATATGTGTGCCTATAATATTTGAAGAGTTCCCTCGATTTCTCCAAGATTTCATCATCATATCCTGATTAGGTTGCAATGGGACCATTTCGAAGGCATACCCTTTCAAACAAAAAAAAAATTTCCAAATCGGTTCACCCGTCTTCGAGTAATCGAAATACATACATACGAATTGAGAACCGTCCTTCTTTTGAAAGTCGGTTAAAATAGCCAAGAAGCAGAAAACATGACGTTACATTAAAACTGAAAGAGACAAATGTATCATTTGACAGTACGGTACTCTTCTCGGTGATTGTCATTTTTTCAAAATTCGAAATGTTTTCTTTGTACAGATATTTACGAGCTTCTAATTGTTCACATAAATTTGGAATACGTCAGTACAGAAATTTATGCGCCACGACCTGTTTACAAATAATTGAAAAACCCACGAAAAAACCCTTGAGCAGATATTTATTATATTTCCACTTGTTTAGATAATTTTGAAAAATCGTAGTACAGATATTTTATCAATTTTCAGTTGCTTACATATTATTGAGAAGCTTGCTCAGATAAATACAGCAGGTAAAACGTGTATATATTTTTGATTGAGAAATCTGTTCAGATGAATATGTCCCGGTCCATGTACATTTATTATTGAAGTCTAGGAAATGCTCATATATTTATGAACTCGACTTTACTATTTAGCACTTTGCATGAAATAATAGTAATTCTTCGCAGTTAAGAAAAAAATACTTCAATGGTTCGCGGAATCGACCGACGCTAAAGAAAGATGTAAAAATTTATAAAAAAAAGTATTTTTATGCACTCTTCATTAAAAAAACCAATATTCATACGATTTCGGCATAGTGACAAAAGATTGTGGTCACTGTGCTAGATAGATGGTTCTTGGCACAACCACACTTTCATAGAGTTTAATCGAATGACCAGAATAATACAAAATAAATGTGCTCAAATTGTGGCTACAGTCTACACTACTATAGGACATCAAATGTAACAGTGTTATGGCAAAAACCGCTGCAATTACTAAAAATCGGTCAAGTGCGAGTCAGACTCGCGCATCGAGGGTTCCGTACAAACTCGTTAGTAGATAAGTGAATAGTTCAAGAAGAACTAAATGGCGATTAGTTTAGTAGGAGCAAATAAGTATGAGTTTTGATTTTTACAAATAAAAAAAAACGGTGCAAATTAGGAAAACCGTTTTACTTTTCCTGTAATGTTTAGGATGATATTAATAATCAGTAATTATTACAGATTTTTCTACTCACTTCGGAGATAATAGTGAGGAATGTATTTTTTTTAACTGTTTTTGTCTTAAATAAAAACTACATGCTGAAGAAAAAAAAAAACGGTTTTAGAATCTACCTATACACATTAAGCCCTTTAATTTGATATCCCACTCGATATAATAGCTCTACTTTTGATTTTCGACATAACATTTCAGTCCCCTTTAAAAAAAAGGTATAAGGTTTTGGTTTTATTCAATAGGCTCGGGTTAGCAATTTTTAACACTATTCCAAATATCAAGTCGATAGCATCAGTATATCCTGAGATATCTTGCTGTGACAGACTGACAGAGTCGCACCATAAGGGTTCTTTTTTAACATTTTCCGAATATATTTATTTTGACCATCAAACTCACCTCGATATCAGCGTATTCGAGCCAGGAACCATCTATCTACCTAGCACGACCCAACCTTAACCAACATTTAGTGTCACACTGCCGAAACTGTATGAGTAATTACTTTTTGATTACAAGTACCTAAAAGTACATTTTTTTTCATGAATTTGTACCTCATTCTTTTGCGTCGGCTGTACTCCGCGAACCATTGAGGGTTTTTTTTTTACAGAAAAGAGGTACAATTATTTTATGTACGGTACAAAATAGTACAATTTCAGTACATTTATTTTCACTATCAAACTAACCTCAATGGCAGTGTGGTCGTGCCAGGTAGCATCTACCTAGCACGACCCCCACCTTTTGTGTCACACTGCCGAAACCGTATGAGTTATTACTTTTTAATGAAGAGTACATAAAAGTACATTTTTTTTCGTGAATTTGTACCGCTTTCATTTCCGTCGGCTGTACTCCGCGAACCAAAAAGGTATTTTTTTTTAAATTGGTAAGCGGTACAATTATTTTATACTCGGTACAAAATAGTACAATTTCAGTACATTTATTTCGACTATCAAACTAACCTCGATCTCAGTGTGGTCGTGCCAGGTAGCATCTACCTAGCACGACCACAACCTCTATCTCACAACTCCGAAACCGTACGAGTACATTTTTTTTAATGATTAGTACAAAATAGTACATTTTTTTTCGTGAATATGTACCGCAAAAGAAATAACAAAATCGTCCGTGGTCGTGCTGTATAGTATCACACCTGTATTTGCATTTGAAACTCGTATCCAACCTACACCATCAGCGGAAATATTCTAAGTAATTATAAGAGAATGTCTATGTTAATAGACACAACATATTTTACGTCACACCTGGCCAAAAATTGGCAATAACCGCCCGCTACGCGTGCGGAAAATCCAACTTCATGGCCTGGGGGGGACGTAACATTTAGTAATTACCACGGGCGGTAATAACTAATAAACAAAGCCTCAGATCGCATATTTATCGCCCTTGCGTTCGGCTCGGGCGTCAAATACCTATGATCTGAGACATTCTTTGTTTTACCGCCCTAGGTATGTAATGTGCTATTAACTATCGTAAAGCTCTCACTATTAGTGCATAATGTTTAAATCAAAATTTGCTTGCTTACTGGTAGATAATGACTCAAAATGTTCGATTATACGACATACCTGTGTATAGTTTTTTTCATCACACTTGCTCGAAAATGGTGTCATTACACGTAGGTTCTGCGGGCCGTAAATGATCTATTACGCCCTAGGGCGTAATGGTTTTCTTTTTAAATTTGAAACGATGGTTTTGTTTTACTCTTATTTGTCGTGTTCAAAGGAAATGCCAATTTACTTTTTTAACTTTTATCACTGAAATATTTATTTAAAGAGAACTGTTATTGCAAAAACATATAAACACATATTTCTGTAACATTAATTTAATGTTTAAATAGCGTATTTCACTATTTTGAAAATATAAAATCAACCGTTTTAGGTCTTTACCGTTATGGTTTCCGAACGTGACTTGAAATTCGCATTGTCTATGGACTATGTCACTAATGTCACTGTCAGTTTTACAATTTTATTTAGGCTATGTAAGGTTATTTTAATTAGATTTCCTCACAAGTGTGATGAAAAACATTGTGTGTGCCACGGGCGGTAAAAGAATTACAAACTCGTGTTATTAAAGCCCTCGGCTTCGCCTCGGCCTTGTAACAAACACTCGTTTGTAATTCCTTACTTACCGCCCTTGATACACAATGTACTAATAAGTACATGTATGCATTTAATCTCCTCGTTGGTTTACTAATAATTGTCAGTACTATTATTTCGCATGAATGTACAAAAAAAAATCAAAGAATAAGAAAGGGCATCATTATGAAATTTCTGCGATAGTCTTTGCATATAAAATGAGTAATGTTTCTATGTCACACCAATGCCCAATAGTTGACACCCTGATGCTAATTATTTAACATTCAATGTGGCAACTACTGGGACAGTGTCAAGCACTCGGATGTCTACCGTATTGTTCGTACGCTAATGCGCAATAGTTGACACAGCCGGGTGGCTGTTATCTTTATTGCTTATATGCTTTAACATTCAAGATGGTAACTACTGGAACAGTGTCTAGCACTCGGACATCTAATATACTCTAATAGAGAATGTTCAATAGACTTTTTCTCTACAGGTTACTGGGTTTCCGTCGCGCAATGCCCGTAGTCGGCCGCGTCTTAAATATGACAACGGAGATCTACGACGTCACAGAGGGAGACATCTTGAAAACATTCTTCGTGTCCCCGGCGAACAACTTTTGCTTCCACGGGAAGTGTTCTTACTACTGCGACACCGGACATGCTATATGCGGCAACCCGGACATGTTGGAGGGAAGCTTCGCTGCGTTTCTTCCCTCGTCTGAATTAGCTGAACGGAAGGTGAGTTGATCAATATTTTCTGTTACCTTGGCATGAGGAGGTAGCTCTAAAGCAGTGGTTCCGAACCTGGGGGTAATTACCCCTCCAGGGGTAAAACGAAGTTTTCTCAGGGGTAATACGCATGAATGTTAAACCGTTTTACTTTGAGCAGTTTCTTATAAGCTTATAATAACTATTTTTTTGGAGGGGTAGTAATACAAATCTCCGTGAGAATGCGGGTGATATGATAATAAAGGTTAGGAACCACTGCTCTAAAGAAAGGTTAGCTGTCCTCTCTTAATTAATTAGATGAATGGAAGGTAAGTTGATCAATGCTGCTGCTGCCATTGAGTATACTTCCACTACTGCGCACCTTATTCGGGGACTCGGACATGTTGGAGAGAAGCTCTGCTGCGTTTCTTCCTTCGTCTGAATTAGCTGAACGTCAGGTATATTGAACTGTCACACCCTGCTCGCCATATTCGGGGACCCAGACATGTTGGAAGGAATATCTTTCCTTCCATGGTCTGTATTAGCTAAAGGAAAGGTAAGTTGAACTGCGATTCGGCTGTTGTATTCAGAGACCCGGATATATTTCGGAGGGAAGCTTCGCTGCAACAACTTGTACTTATACCTAGTGCTCTTGTTACTGCGATACGACTATTATTTGCTGAAAGGAGTCATAATTTAGGTAATCGACTTCGCACCTCGTAATAAGCGTGCGAGTTTTAAATTAGACGTTACTGTAGCGTGCAACAAATACGCAACGATGACATAATGATACTGATAAATATTTTATTACGCAAATACTGCAAATTTTCGTGTTTAACCCCGTTCTTTGTTCTTATAACGTAAACTTTTAAAAACGTTTTTCTACTCCTGTACTGTTATCTGTCTTTTACTTGGTCACGTACACTAATATAAGAACATATATAATATGAGTTCAGAGAAGTCTATACTCTATTCCCCATAACAGCACTAGTGTCGTTATAGCCACTTTACGTTATTGCTAGCAACCACAGACTTCTAAATCTAGGTTAAACTGAGGTCAAGGATTAAGCGCTCAATTTTAACTTTACGGTAAAAATGCACAACTACCAACTTAACAAACAATTAAAATCCTACGGCTTTTAAGAAAAACAAAACTTTCTGAACTAAATTCATTGATGCCAACATAAAAACAAAAGTATTTTTAATATATTCACTGCGTGTCAACTTCATTTAAAAAATAAAAAGTTTACCATAGACACATACTGACAGTCATACGTCATATTTGCCTTCTTTGCAGGTTATGCCTTGTTTTGTATTTTATAATTTTAAAACCTGTCGTAGAAAAAGTATTGTATGCAACGTTGTATAATTAAGTCAAAAAACGCTCATTGCGCCTCTATTTGCGATACTCGCCGCATTCGCGGCTCGTATCGCAACTCACGCAATTCGCATTTTTTGAACCTTCTTATACAACTGTTGCATAAAATACTATTATGACTCTAGTTGTTTTTATTCAATTAAATACGTAGGTTTCAGGGACGGGTCGCTTTATGGTCACAGATAATGCAACTAACTTTTTGACAGCAAAGATACGAGATACTACTAATAAATGTATCTCATTTTATAACTGAAATTATAAATAAAATATAACTACATACCTACTTACAAGTGGCGTGGCGTCAAATATATTCTTAGTAAAGCCGGGGCAGATTTGGATTACTTTTTCTTTAGGAGTATTAGATAATCTGGTCATATGCTCTAAAAAATAGCCGGTGAGTTCTATGGACGCCACACCACTGCTACTTACTAATCTAAACTTAAGTAAAAAAATTAAATTAACCCGAAGAAAATAAACCTAAATTAAAACTAAAAATTATCTAAAAATTTGGGCCCCCTAATCGGCTAATAAATATTATTATATATCATGGACAAAAATTTAGAGCTGCCTAAGTACCTAGGTATGTTAAAATCTATGTTCCTACCTATCGGTGATACCTACGAGGCAATCGTATCATACATAAATGTCACTCGCAACGCAAGTAGTATGTACCTATGTAGGACTGTAGGTTTAAGTCTCGTCATTATCGAAGCATGCAAATATGTCTTGTAAATTAACTTACACGAATATTATATAATCACTGTATTGATAATTCATACACGTTCCTATTTTTATCACAGTAAAAATGTGTTCAACAAATGTATCGATTCTTATAAATACTGCCTGAGTTATGGTCCGTTTTTCAAAACACACATTTTATTACTAGTAGCTTGGACATAGGTAATTTTGATGGGGATCTACGCATAGAATATCTATTGTATCCCCTCCGCTGTGGGAAGGCCCCTCGGGCCTTGGCAAAAACTTCGGCGCATCTGTGGCATGGCCCGACGGGCTTTCTCCGTATGTGTTTATATTTATTGCTATATTTCAGAGAAACCCATATTTGTCTCTCTTTAACTCGTTAAATCGTCATGTGAACGAAGCAAGACGGCTAGCAAGCTAACATTTGAATGTGCAACGGTTGAAAAAAGTCGTAAATATTGGCAGTCAAAAACCGAAGCTGACGCGGGTGTGTTGTGGTGTTGTACGTTAATTACGATTAAAGTGAGACAATTTTATGAAAAAAAGAAGCGGAAATCTAATGCCATTTAAGTCATATTTTGTTTTTAAAAAGTTTGGGTGTGGTTTTTAACTATAATCTGTGTTAAAATTGTGAAAAAAACAACATGCCAACTAATAGCCTAAACTTCCATGTACGATTTCTTAGTCTTTTCTAATGTTTTACTATTTTGCAAAGCCATTAACATACGTCTTAGTTATCATGTGTTTTATTAAATGCATTTAAATAAGATTAAATCTCTTAAAAGTGATAAATAGCTCACAAAACAAATTAACGGTCGGTACAAGGCCCCTCGGGCTTCGTCACAGACTCTTGGTGACGGCCCGCCGGGCCGCCCCACAGATAGCGCATTAACGCACGTTTGCATAACATGGATACACCATGGACTAACTACTGCCGAATGGACTAACCTTTATATTGCCAAATATTTTTTAAAATCGTGTTTTCAAGTTTGATGACACGTTTAGCTCAGTGGTTGTAACCCTGCTTACTGTGCGCTGGTTCGAATCCCGGGAATATCTCCCTTTAACTCAGCCATGGTCTGGGTATGTCCATATTAGTCTAACCATATATTTGTTACTTCGATTATATTTGTACTGTTTTAGATTAAGTTTTTACATGTTTTTTGTTCAATGAGAGAACTTATTATTGTTTTATATTAAAGCTTAGTTAATGAATATGCCGGGAAATTAAATTTCTCTGGGTTAAACTTGCTGGTTGCTGTGATTTTTCAATATTTCGGGAGCAGTCATTTTGCATGAAAAAAAAGGCCTTTTTTAAATCGTTTTTTACTTGATATCTACTGCACCTACAATAGTATTGCATTGGTGACGGCTAGTTCATGACTTTAATTCCTTGTTTAAACACGAATTTAATAACTAGGTGGTAGTACCCCGCCACAATGTATGTAATTCAAAACCCCCTTACAACACCATTTCTAGGGTTGACAGCATTTTGGTGAAGTTTTGAAATGGTGTTTATTGCAAATGTTTAGTCTAAAGCCTGCCATTTTATGACTGTATTATGTGTATTTTATATTGAATTACATAATGAAAGCACCAACGTAGCCAGAAATCTGTTTTTATTTATTTAAAATCAAAAAATATGGTAGAAATTTAGGTACCCTTATAATTAACTCATCTGTTCAGATATCACACCTCAATGTTGATATGGTATTTTACACTGGCAGTAAGGTAATTTAATAGAGAGCAGATTTATTTCAAATTATAAACTGTAACTCCGTAAAAAGCTGAGTAAAACGTAATTTTCCACCTGGATGTGCTCTTTGAAGGCCTGTCTGTGGAGCAGGCCCCACGGGCTTCCACAGATGAGGGGGTACTGCCATATTTATTTGCCACAGTTGAGGGGGTATAAACTTAAATATTTTGGACTACTAGCAATAACCCACAGCTTCGCCCGCGTTGTTCCCGTTACTGTCCCAAGGGAACTATTTACCATGATATAAAGTATCCTATGTTTCAATCCAGGAATTGGTCTACTTGCATGCCAAATTTAGTTGTTTTCCCGTTATTAGGTAACAAACATCCAAACATCTTCACAAACTTTCACATTTATAATATTAGTGGGATTTGAACCAAAATCAATGTCGTTAAAGTAAATCATTTACTTACTTAAATCGTCTTATGGAAAGTAACGTTGGGTCAATTCGTAAAACTACACACCTGTTCTACTTATTTCAGTTAGAGCAGTGGCGTGCTGTTTCAAAACTAATGATACATATTAGCGGCATAATAGTATTGCAGTGCTCGTAAATGACTCTGTAATCATTTTCCATTCAACCATTTTGAATAGTTAGCCTCCATTCGGTTCTTCAAAGTAATGCTATTTTATATTACTTATTAGTATTTTATACTGACAAACAAATTCTCAATAAGGTAAATGTTGAAGCAATTGTGGAATAATTTTTACCGCCTGTGGTGACTAAAAAAATGGCTTCTGAATTTTACCACCCACAAAGACGAAGTTGCCGGTCAATATTATTATAAGGCAATAAACTTTGGCGTACTTTGCTTTGAGAGACAGACATTAAGCGTAATGTATTACTTGTATTAAATTACAGACTTAATTCAATGGACTGGGTTCGTGCTTCGTGGTTGTAAAGCATTGGTCATTATTGTCATTAAACGTAATAAGTAATAACATAATTAGATAATGTTCTTTCTACTTATAGGTCATTTTCCAGGGTTGTCAATTTTCCAACATTTCCCTTAAAGTTGATGTTTTTCTTAAAAAAAGTTTCCGCTCTCTTGTGTGTGCCCTTACTTGCTTCTAACTTTGTTTTTATTTTATTTCAGGTGTGGCGACATCCTTGGAGACGCTCTTATCACAAGCGAAGAAAAGCTCAGTGGGAGCTGCAGTCGGACTATTGCGATACGGTACAGTACATAACGAATAAGTCTCTTCTTCTTCGGCTTCGCACTCTTGGCAGAGTGGTCGTGGCCATCACGTCGTGGTTAGTTGCCTGTTTTACAATGCGACGCCACTCCTCGCGGATTGCTGCTCTCCGTGTGCATTCGTGTAACGGGCCGTCGACAGCTTTTTTAATCTGGTCTGTCCACCTCATCGGTGATCTGCCTCGCGGTCTAGTGCCTTCGACTTTGCCCGAATAAGTACTCCGTTATAAACTTCCCTGAGCACAATCTATGACTGTGTCGGGTACTCAAGATACTGAACACTCGGTCATGAAATTAACGCATGAAAGTATCTAAAACAAGGGATATTAAAACGGACTTTATTTTTAAATTGTTTCAAAAAAACGCTAGGTTGTATTGTTGTCCTGAGGTATTAGGGTATATGGTTCAAAATTTTTTTTCGCTTTGCTTTCTCCACACTTTTATTCGATTCGATTTTAAACGTCCCTAAGTAAAATTTTAACAATATTTAGTGGTCGCTCAAATTCGCAAATAATTGTGTGGAATTAATTCGAGTAGTCGCCGAATATCTGCTTATGATGGTCAAATTTCAAAATTATCACAAAATTATTGGTATTCGCGCAGATGTTGCTAAGAACGTATATTTTTAATATTTTACTCAAAATTCTTCAAATGTGAGCGACCCCTATTGTTACATTTCGCTCAAATTTGGCAGAAGGTAGTTTTGAGTCTTATCAAATTAAGGGAGCCTTGTGGAAGAAAGAATTAGTTATTTTGGCCTATCCTACTGAAATATAAAAAAAACTAAAATATATACATATTTTATATCGCGCTGAAAGGCCCAAAGGTACATACCTCGAAATATTATTATTTGGCCCTATTTCGCCAATCTGGGTACAAAACACTAAAATCCGTTTGTTTGTTCCGTAGGTGAAGACGACGGCGCCGTACGACTCCGGCCGCCGACTGCTGGACCTCATGGACATGTCCATCTTCGACTTCCTCACCGGCAACATGGACCGACATCACTATGAAACCTTCAAGTTTGTACTTATAACTATGTAGAGTCTGTGCGGAAAGAGAATAGGCGTGGTGAAAAACGGAACTAACCTAACCAGTATGGATTTTTTTTTGCAAATACGGTACAAAAGCATTACTGCGCCCCCCTATCTAAATCCTATTCTCTTTCCGCACAGACTCTATCTACCTTTATGCCCCCCTCCCCCCCGCCCACTGTTCTGCCCTGCCGTGCTAGTCTAAAAAGTGACTTTACTGTGGGTTTCCATAGTAAAACGTCGCGTTTTAGACTAGGACGACAGTGTTGGATATAGGCCTCTTATGCCACTCTCCTTGGTCTTTTGTCAGCCTCATTCACTGTTTAGTTGTTGTGCTCATGATTATGTTAAAACTATTTTAACTGCTTTCCAATAAGTCATTATTGGATTACTTTTCTTCAGTCAAATGACGTATAACTGTAGTCGATTACCGACTGGTATTAGTGAACGGGTATTAAAAGCCAATAATTTTATCATTTATCAGTAATATTCATCTAATTGGTTGTCCGTTATTAGTAAATTAACACCGCTACAAAGTGCGCTAACGCTTTTCAGACCGGTGTCTCAATGCTTGTCTGTCAGTGGCATTGTGGCTTTCAAATAAGTGGATTGATTAAAATGCAAAAAACACAACCGAAAAATAACTATGTAAACGATACAACACCTTCATGACTGAAGATTGCTAGAACTTCTTATTTCTTTGAAAATACGACTTGCTTTCATTTTACTCGGTTGTTAGCCATCCGTCGCATATCATAAAATTTAGATCTACTTCCACCTAGTTCTGCCGTCCGATATCTAAAACTGGACTAACCCCTATACAACTCCATAGAGGTTAGTCTAGTTTTAGACATAGGACGGCAGAGTTAGGAATCTACCGACTGCGTGATATCGAAAAATTATAGAGTGTGACTAATGTGCTGATGAGAACCTGTAAAGTTTATGTAATCTTTAAAATAAAATCAATAGACAGTTTTTTGGTTGTCCGAATAATTAATTAAATTATTCATCTAGAATGTTCGGCAACGAGACGTTCCCGTTACACCTGGACCAGGGGCGCGCTTTCGGCAAAGCCTTCCATGACGAGCTAAGCATTCTCGCGCCTCTTCTGCAGTGCTGCCTAGTGCGGCACACCACTATCGCCACCTTACTCAAGTAAGTAACTTACATTGTGTATTATAAAAGTACTTGTAGCGTAAAAAAATTTACCAACTTCTATATCGAAGTCCCTGACTTTTATGAGCAAAGCCGATATCGAGAATTACATTTTATTCTGCTAGTCCCATATATATGTAAATTGTACTAATTCCCACTTGTCAATAAATACGAAACTTGTTTGCTAATGTTAATGTTTCCTTATGGCAAGCGGCAAAGTAACTTTCGCTTGGAAACGTCAAATATTTTAGACAATGTGGTAAGCCATCTACTATCAATGACATATCTAGTATCTGATCTATCAAAGAGAAATAGATTGAATGTTCGTTTTCCTCAGGTTCCACAACGGCAAGTCGCTGTCATCAGCCTTGCGTGACGCCATGAAGGTGGACCCCGTATCCCCGATCCTCTGGGAGCCGCACCTGGCTGCCCTGGACCGGCGGACAGCGACCATCCTCGACGCTATCCGCAAGTGTGTAGAGAAGGCGGAAGCACCCGTTAACTTGAACGAAGTCAACGACTTCGTATGACCACCAAGAAAAACTGTGTTGGAACTCAAACCGAGTGATGAGTGATGTGATAAAACTGGGTGCCTGCCGTTTCGTCGACAAACCTTTCTTCGAATGCTTCATTTCGTCGACCATTTTTTTCCCTGATACCGTAAATTCTTCAACTAACGTCCTATTATAGTTAACCATTAGGTTTGTATTAAATAAAATAACAGTTTCAGAGAAAAATGTTTCAAGTGTGATTGGAAGTATTTTTCTCTAAAAGTAAGCTAATGCTTACGACGTATGTACCTTTTCAAAAATCATGGAAATTTTACGGTTCCAGGGAAAAACGGTGTCAGCGAATTGAAATCAAATGTTGAATTAAACTTTTGTCGGCGATTCAAAGGCAAACTGATAAAACTAGACGGTCTCAGGTGTTACCGACTGTCGGTAACCAGACTCTATCCCGGACTTAGAGTTAAGATTTTAGTGCCAAAGAGTATCCAAATGACATTGGGTGAAATTCGTTTTGAAGTCATTCCACTGACTCTGTTAAGTAGCCATTGTACATGCCAAAAATGCCGATTACGCCGACCAATAGGAGTTTACAAATTGGAATCAGTATTGATGGGTGATGCTTACGTTTTTAGAAGGATTTTCTGTATATATATTTTAATGCGACTAAATTATTTGATAGGCACGCTAATGGCTTGGTTAGACCAGGGGTCTAATACGAGGGCCTAGTCTGACCCGCTGGCACCGCTACTGGCCAGGTCTCAGGCTATTGATGTGATAGTAGTTAGGTCTAAACCCGCTATTGAGAATATCTCTATGTCAATAAGTATAGATCCCTGGCTTAGACGACTTATTGTGGTGATGCAATGCGCTGTACATAATAGTGAAATGCAATAGTTTTAAGTTTAGCGTTTTTAAAGATTATTTGCTATTTAGTTGTCGTAATCTCTAAAGCTGGAAGCTCAAGAAGACAGACATATCATGGTGGTGGAGTTCGTGTGATAACTTTGCGGATTTCTATTGAATTTATTTTCGTAAGGTTGACTTTAGTGTTTAAGAGGCTAGATACAAATTTAATAAAATTATTATTTTCTCTTTTTCATATACCTACCTTTCCTTACTGTGCAATTTGTGATTTGTTATTTTGGTCTATCGTAAGAAAACTTGTTTATTCTGCTACGTTCTGCTTCTTACTTTTTTGAATAGGTAAGTGTCTATAATAATAAAAATCATGCAATTAGAAAAACTGATACAACATCAGTTTAGTAGATCTCGAAGCGGGGTAAAATTTGTTCTCCGCACTATATGCATAAGTTTAGTTCGAGTTCATGCAATGCATAGTTTTGTCTTTATTCTATATTCGTTGTGACCAGCAGCTATTGTATAAGAATTTAAGATACCATTCCAAGTGAAATGAGGAAATTTAAACGACAACAAGCTAAAATGTCCGTTATTTTAAAGAGCGTAGTGTTATTTATAATATAATGTCCTGTTTATCAACACACTTAATTTTTACGTTTGAAAGGTTGACGATGACGACACATTATGCGAAATACTGAAATTAGCGAGCGTAGAGACTTATGGTTCCTAATATATTGCATCCTTTCACGTCCCTAATCTAATCATTCTGCAAAATAAAGGGAGAAAAAAAAGAGTTACATCAAGGTGGGCTACACTTGTATGCGTCAGGCCTATCACATAGATAGCGTTTAGGTTAAAAGCCTATTAGACATGATATAGAAGTCAAAGTAGATATCAAAAAGGAAGGAATTTGCTAATGGCTCTTTGAGTGGCGTGGTTGAGATGTTGGGCCGGAAATCCAGAGATACTGGGTTCGATTGCCTGTTTACTTTGATTTCTTGTATGTATTTATATTGATTAAAAGAAGAAAATGGTCGATGTTGGCCTATATAAAATTAAAAAATCTGAATTTCACCATACATGTTTTGGCATATAAGAATGCTTAGATGCAATATTATAAGTCATGATAAAATATAGTTATAAATAAATTTTGGTATCATAATGCAAGCTTAATAATATTGTATGAAGCGGGCAGTCGTTAAAGATGTATTTGTATTTATTTAAGTAATTAAACGTACTGCTGTGTTAGATTAAGTGCTACTTATTGTTGTAAGGAGCTTGGATGTATGTTATAAGAGAAGTCGACTTGCCAAAGATGTACCTACGATGTTTTAAAGTGTAAAATGTAAGTAGGTATGGAAACATAATATAATGTTTTCAAAGCGTGTTTCTGTTGATCGTTTATAAATTAAAATTGAAATGATTCATTGCGTTTGTTTTCTTTCCTCAAATACTTACCTTTTCTTATAAAAAATCATGGCCTGAGAAAGGCATATTATAAATAAAATTTAAAGTTGAAGAACCACATATGCTTGAGAAAAACAAATTAACACTAATAAAATTTTTAATCAAATCTCCTCATAGCAGTTTGTAAAATTAGTTAAACTAGCGACCCGCCCCGGCTACGCACGGGTGCAATGCTGATACTAAATGCATGTATTATACATATAAACCTTCCTCTTGAATCACTCTATTAAAAAAAACCGCATCAAAATCCGTTGCGTAGTTTTAAAGATTTAAGCATACATAGGGATATAGGGACAGAGAAAGCGACTTTGTTTTATTCTATGTAGTGAAGTGAATATACCTACCTATGTCGCCGCCAACTACCTTAATTAGCTATTTGGTTAGCTGCCTAGCCTTTTCCTTAAACGGCGCCATTTAGTTAAGTTTGGCGCCGTTTAGTAAAAGGCTAAGCAGTTAACCAAATGTTGTTGGCTGCGACATATATATATTATAAATACGTATATAACTTTAAAATTCAAAAAGCATATCAAAAATTCTTGTCATGGTTTGCAAAAGTTTTAGTTAGCAAAATACACAACTAGGCAGAACGACTTAATTGTATGAGGTCTTTAGTCTTAATCTATGTGAAGTGTGTGTAAAGGTCCTGTCGTCAAATGTCTTAGTTAGGTACCTAACGTGCAAATAAATGAAACGTCATAGTTGCAAAAGGACTAGGTTCTACGAATAATGAATTATGTACTCTTGAATGGCTTTATAAAATAGTGACTCGTTGACTGTAATTTGACAAAATTATATATCGATGAAATCATAAAGTGAGGATAAGGCTTTTGTGGTACCAACTGTAGGCGTATGATACCACTCTTTGTCGCGTGATAAATAAATGATTAAGCATCCGTCATGTTCTGATAAGTAGTGTGTGAGAGTGACGGATGCTTTATCATTTATTTATCGCGCGACAAAGCGTAGCATCATAAGCCTACTGGTGAGGTAATAATGAAATAATATGTTGTCGTTATACAACCTGGACGTTCTGCCATATTGGACATAATGATCACCCGGGTATCGCGAGTTACGATTTCATTTCGAGTTTTGCTTTTCATTAAAGTCACGTATAAAAGTGTCAATATTATCTAGGCATGATAATTAACACTTTAGAGATAAACACGCAATAAAATCGTCGCACCAAAAGCAAATAAAAGTGACTCGCGTTACCTCTTACCGTGGAATGTCCCATCTGGACCATTTGCATATAAAAACTTTTTGATATTAGGACGTTTTACAATCAAGTCCTTTCGTCTACTATGGAATATTGCAATAAGGGTGTCTTGCACATTAAGACATCTCTCTATCTGGACGATATACAACTAAGACATTTCGCTTAATATGGCAAAATTCGACTTTGATCTCCTGAATCCCAAAAATGAATATCTGATAACAGCATAGTGCATTTGTAATAAACAGAAAGATAGTCATAAAACCGGGGCTAAACGAATTTTGCGGGTCACTGTACTTGACGATCCCGTAAAGGTCACATAAAGCGGAGAAACACAAAGATATGTCGGTCCCCCATAAAAACACGAATATGAATAGTAGGGGAATATTAGGATACCTATTTGCTATAACATTTTATGGCTTGAAGCCTAGCTGTTTTGTTGTTTATTAAACATTTCAACGTATCGTAAATGTATAGTTTGTATTATATGCGGATATTTCAAATCGAAATGTACCATATACCTTTATACCTTTTTTTTTTTTTTTTTGACCCCGGGAAATGCATAAAACTGCATACCACTACGTAACCTAAGGCTATCGGGGGTGACAGCCAGATGTTACGTATTGGTTATGTGGGGCTCTCCGCTCCTGAAGGGATTGGCCTACCCACTAAAACCCAGGGATGCTACCGACACCTGTGCCTTCACGGTGATGGCATGGGAATCTACTAGCGCCACGCCATCACCAGCACCTCCGCCCTAAGGCGGACCCTCTCCGAAAAAGGCACACTGTAGCATGGCCAGTGTGCCTTCCCTCACCAGCTCCCCCCCGACCAAATGGCCGTCCCCCGGGGAAGCAGGGACCGGCACCAGACACACGGTGTCCCGGTCCCTCCCTCGCCGCCACGGGAGGACAATACGCCCCTACCCCGTGACCACGTGTAGTGGGGATGGTATCCGGGAAAACGTCCCTTCAACCAAACCACCACTACACCCCCATCCCTTGTCAGCAGTGAACTCTGCTATTGCAGAGGACACGCCGAGGGACCGTCAGGGTGGAAGGGTTAGCCTCCGGGACCGGATCATAGGCCCTCTGCCTACCGCATCCCTGGCCAACCGAAAGTAAGGCCAAGGGCTAGCAAAGTCAACGCAACGCGTCGACAGTTCTAACCCTTGCCCAGCCCAGATGCTGCCCATTAGCAGCCAATGTCTTGGTCTAGACGAGAGGGGTACCCATTACACAAGACATCGGGAGCAATCGGCAACACCTAGGTTACTCAACCACCCACCCTCGCTGGCCGAGAAGTAGCGATGGGTTGGAAAAGTCTACACAGGACGATTCCAACCCATTGCCGACGGCCGAGTGCTTGCCCTTTTCCGTGGGTTCCAGATCCATGCCCTCCCCCCCCCTGCCCGTAGGCCCCCGAGGCCCCTCTCCCACACTCCCCGGATCCTCGGGAAAACTGCAAGCGGTTTGTCAGGTATTAGCCACCAACAAGCAATGGCCATTGCTTGTTGTTGTTTCCAGGGTGCACCGGCCCAAGCAGTACCCTTCCATGCGGATCAAACCGTGATCAAGATGGATTGGTAAAGCTCGAGCACGCGTGGAGGAACCTGACTTGCACCCCATATACCTTTATACCTACGAATAGAATTAATGAAGAAAAATTATGAAGCATTTAATGGAATTAAGAAAATACGCTTTTTGTAATAAAACTTCAACGGATTAAATCGCGTATATTACTTACTACATTTTTTATAGGTATATTTTTTTCGTTGAAGTTGTTTTATTACAATGAGTAGTACCTAATCGCGGAAACCGAAGACAATAAAATGCGCTTTGTTCTAAACAAATGTTGGGAAAATATTTAAGCGGTAATACTGAACTGAAGCCGGCACTAAACTTCTTAACTTGGCTACTCTGGCTGAGTAAGGATTCTAAGTGCAACACAAAGTGGTCACAACGGAGTATATCAATTACCTAGAAATTACCCTATAGTATGTAGGTAGGTACGTATGTCTAAAAGTGTAATGATGGACAAGGGACCAAGGAACATGTCAACCGCATTTGCCGTAATTCATTCGATATAGACCATCGAAAACGTGACACTGAAACTTTACTTGTACACAAAAGTAAATATAACGAAAGTACATAGGGTGACGGCACCTGTAATGGACAAGACCAAGTCATGGACATTTTTTCCCGTAAAACCCAAATTCTAAGAAACGGCCTCTACATTTTTAATCTAACAGCACTTTGTTCAGATAACTGACTGTCATAACTGCTAAAGTTCTTGTACAATGGGCTATAAGGTATTAAATATTTGCTTAACATGTCTGTGATTGTTGCCGTCACCTTATATTATTTATCTCTCATCAGTCTATTTAATTTATTAGGAACATATGATATGGGATTAGTAGTGAAATTCTGTTCGGTAGATTCCCATTTTTATCACTATCGGACATATTGGTTAGTACCTACCTCCCTAGATACCTTCTAAAAGTGAAGAGTTTACTTACTCGTACTCGTAGACATAGTGCAGAGGTCTCTGAAGTTCATATTGCAGGCATAGCTAAATAACCCTTAAAACTTCAAAAAGTTCATTCTTTAAATACAACTAATAAATCAATCAATCAACTCTACATATAATGTTAGAAAATCACAAAGAAAATTTTGATTTTGTTTTGCTTCGTGGTAATTATTATTATTCCTTGCCTGGCAAGCCCAGGGCTGCACCGACCCCCGGCAGCGCCTGTGTGCGAAACCTATAAGCACCTCTTTATTGTCGTCGTGTTTCGAGTCGTAACGTCATTTACGTTAAGACTCGTTGAAGAGAAAAAGCGATTTTTTTTCCTTTTAAGTCCTATCTATATTATACAATGTAGAAAGCACTGGGTTGTAATACCTATAGGTAAATAATAATAAAACACCTTTGCTGTGCACCACGAAAAACAATAACTAACCTACTCGAAACTTGAAATACTATATTATTTCGACTATGTATAAAATCAAATGTCATTAACGCCATAACTACTTGTACCTAATTTAACATGAAACACAATCTGTAATAAGAAGTTTATTTTTGTCGACAACCAGGTGGGCGTGGTGACGAGAAAGAGCGCGCGTTATGAGTTGGAGCTCGAAGGTAGGATTCGGCGCATTTTTTGTGACTCGAACGTGGGTTTTGTTAGATAGTGCGAGTTCTATACAAAGTACTATTACTTATTCTGTGCCTATAGTCGCGCGACTATGCAATTTAGAGATAAAGTTTGCAAAAAGCGACATTCAAATGACAATCCTTTCGTTAACTCACTCCCAAGACTTGGAAACTTTTGTGTGCGTGTGGATTGAGTGAGCACCCTTCTGAAATAAAAAAAAACATCCTGTTCATTTAGTAAAAGTTCTAAAACAATTGTAAAACTAAATCTCTGTATTTGTAAAAAGATAAATCAAAAGATATTAGTATTTTATGCAACAGTTGTATAAGAAGGTTCAAAAAATGCGAATTGCGTGAGTTGCGATACGAGCCGCGAATGCGGCGAGTATCGCAAATAGAGACGCAATGAGCGTTTTTTGACTTAATTATACAACGTTGCATACAATACTTTTTCTACGACAGGTTTTAAAATTATGAAATACAAACAAGGCATAACCTGCAAAGAAGGCAAATATGACGTATGACTGTCAGTATGTGTCTATGGTAAACTTTTTATTTTTTAAATGAAGTTGACACGCAGTGAATATATTAAAAATACTTTTGTTTTTATGTTGGCATCAATGAATTTAGTTCAGAAAGTTTTGTTTTTCTTAAAAGCCGTAGGATTTTAATTGTTTGTTAAGTTGGTAGTTGTGCATTTTTACCGTAAAGTTAAAATTGAGCGCTTAATCCTTGACCTCAGTTTAACCTAGATTTAGAAGTCTGTGGTTGCTAGCAATAACGTAAAGTGGCTATAACGACACTAGTGCTGTTATGGGGAATAGAGTATAGACTTCTCTGAACTCATATTATATATGTTCTTATATTAGTGTTCGTGACCAAGTAAAAGACAGATAACAGTACAGGAGTAGAAAAAACCTTTAACGTGTGCTCACTCAGTTCTCACAAACTACCAACGAAATCAGGGAATGTATTCATTTAACATATAATATTTATATACGAATCTTTAGTAAAACCTATGCTAACTTACCTTTATAATTTGTAGATCACCTCGTAACGTATTTAAGATTTTACAAATAATTTCTTATGCTCACTCAATCCGCACACTTTCGAAAACCCGATTTCTGATGAAAAAACTGAAGATTTAAACTGCTATATATGTGTATAGTTTAGTAAAACCAATCTGGGAATTTGTAAAATACAAAACGAACCACTAACGTGGCAGGTTTTTGGATAATAAATGTTTGTGAATGCTCACTCAGTCCACACGTTTCAAGTAAGTTAAAAATGTAAATATCTCAATATTTGTAGTATTACATAAACTATAAATTACTTCAACTTTTAGTAAAAATTTTTACTAAATATCCACCATCTAATATTTTATATTCGTTGTCTGTTTTTAAAGATATTCAATTGCAATTTTTCTAATGTAAGTAGATCGATTAGATTGACCACACTTCATTGTGTGCGTGTGGATTGAGTGAGCACCCTTCTGAAATAAAAAAAAACATCCTGTTCATTTAGTACAAGTTCTAAAACAATTGTAAAACTAAATCTCTGTATTTGTAAAAAGATAAATCAAAAGATATAACCTTTAACGTGTGCTCACTCAGTTCTCACAAACTACCAACGAAATCAGGGAATGTATTCATTTAACATATAATATTTATATACGATTTTTTAGTAAAACCTGTGCTAACTGACCTTTATAATTTGTAGCTCACCTCGTAACGTATTTAAGATTTTACAAATAATTTCTTATGCTCACTCAATCCGCACACTTTCGAAAACCCGATTTCTGATGAAAAAACTGAAGATTTAAACTGCTATATATGTGTATATTTTAGTAAAACTAATCTGGGAATTTGTAAAATACAAAACGAACCACTAACGTGGCAGGTTTTTGGATAATAAATGTTTATTAATGCTCACTCAGTCCACACGTTACAAGTAAGTTAAAAATGTAAATATCTCAATATTTGTAGTATTACATAAACTATAAATTACTTCAACTTTTAGTAAAATTTTTTACTAAATATCCACCATCTAATATTTTATATTCGTTGTCTGTTTTTAAAGATATTCAATTGCAATTTTTCTAATGTAAGTAGATCGATTAGGTTGACCACACTTTATTATATTATGGTCATATCCATGAATTAAATTTTAAAGTAAACAATTGTTTTGATTAGGTTAGTACATACGTATTACAATTACGAGTTACCTGATCCGTAATTATTACCTTTCATTTACTGTAAAAGATTTAATCCGAGATCAAAAAATAAAAATAAAATATCTTTCAATGTCAAAGTGACGTACCAGGGGTAGTAACCTTTTTGATCTCATATATTTTTTAAATGAACTGTATTTTGGATATGACCAAAATATAATGAAGTGTGGTCAATCTAATCGATCTACTTACATTAGAAAAATTGCAATTGAATATCTTTAAAAACAGACAACGAATATAAAATATTAGATGGTGGATATTTAGTAAAAATTTTTACTAAAAGTTGAAGTAATTTATAGTTTATGTAATACTACAAATATTGAGATATTTACATTTTTAACTTACTTGAAACGTGTGGACTGAGTGAGCATTCACAAACATTTATTATCCAAAAACCTGCCACGTTAGTGGTTCGTTTTGTATTTTACAAATTCCCAGATTGGTTTTACTAAACTATACACATATATAGCAGTTTAAATCTTCAGTTTTTTCATCAGAAATCGGGTTTTCGAAAGTGTGCGGATTGAGTGAGCATAAGAAATTATTTGTAAAATCTTAAATACGTTACGAGGTGATCTACAAATTATAAAGGTAAGTTAGCATAGGTTTTACTAAAGATTCGTATATAAATATTATATGTTAAATGAATACATTCCCTGATTTCGTTGGTAGTTTGTGAGAACTGAGTGAGCACACGTTAAAGGTTATATCTTTTGATTTATCTTTTTACAAATACAGAGATTTAGTTTTACAATTGTTTTAGAACTTTTACTAAATGAACAGGATGTTTTTTTTTATTTCAGAAGGGTGCTCACTCAATCCACACGCACACCACTTCATTATATTTTGGTCATATCCAAAATACAGTTCATTTAAAAAATATATGAGATCAAAAAGGTTACTACCCCTGGTACGTCACTTTGACATTGAAAGATATTTTATTTTTATTTTTTGATCTCGGATTAAATCTTTTACAGTAAATGAAAGGTAATAATTACGGATCAGGTAACTCGTAATTGTAATACGTATGTACTAACCTAATCAAAACAATTGTTTACTTTAAAATTTAATTCATGGATATGACCATAATATAATAAAGTGTGGTCAACCTAATCGATCTACTTACATTAGAAAAATTGCAATTGAATATCTTTAAAAACAGACAACGAATATAAAATATTAGATGGTGGATATTTAGTAAAAAATTTTACTAAAAGTTGAAGTAATTTATAGTTTATGTAATACTACAAATATTGAGATATTTACATTTTTAACTTACTTGTAACGTGTGGACTGAGTGAGCATTAATAAACATTTATTATCCAAAAACCTGCCACGTTAGTGGTTCGTTTTGTATTTTACAAATTCCCAGATTAGTTTTACTAAAATATACACATATATAGCAGTTTAAATCTTCAGTTTTTTCATCAGAAATCGGGTTTTCGAAAGTGTGCGGATTGAGTGAGCATAAGAAATTATTTGTAAAATCTTAAATACGTTACGAGGTGAGCTACAAATTATAAAGGTCAGTTAGCACAGGTTTTACTAAAAAATCGTATATAAATATTATATGTTAAATGAATACATTCCCTGATTTCGTTGGTAGTTTGTGAGAACTGAGTGAGCACACGTTAAAGGTTATATCTTTTGATTTATCTTTTTACAAATACAGAGATTTAGTTTTACAATTGTTTTAGAACTTGTACTAAATGAACAGGATGTTTTTTTTTATTTCAGAAGGGTGCTCACTCAATCCACACGCACACGAAACTTTTAATGCCTCGGTATATCATGACAGCCTAAGGAAGCCCTGTGCCAATTATCAATACAAAACTACACGAATGATTCGGGCTGTTATCCTCAATTTTCTTAAGCTAATATATCTGAATTTTGTAGCAAGTTCCAACATATCGCAAGTTAGGATGTAAACTACATGCGATAGTGACTGTGTTAGGAAGCGTACAGGACGTGATATAGTTCCTTCACCGGATATTGTCATTCCCGTCCCGCGCACCGCAATCTCCCAAATTGTATATTCACATAAAGACTTTCCGGCCGCCTCCAACACTCGCAGAATATCAAAATGTAACGTAAGTGCTATTTTCGAATGTAATTACCGTGTATTTAATGGCAATACAACTGAATTATGGAACAATTTTAGGAACAGGGAGCAGTCCTTTATTGAAATTCTGTTAATAGTAATACCTACCTACCTTCTATTGGTTATTGATTTTGAAACAAAGTAACAATTAAAAATTAATGTCATTTTTATACTTTGGATCAGTAATGTGATCACGGAAAGATTTGAATGTATCAAAATTACGCAAAGAATAGAAAAGATTAGACAATACATTGCATTGAGTTAAAATTTGTAATTTTGTGAATATAAATTTCCTTGACCCACATTTTCCAATACCGGCTCAATATGTAGGTAGGTTAAAATGTGAAATATTGAATATCTAGATAAGCTTCCGAGCAAAAGGATAAATCCCACATAATGGAGGTGCTCAGGAAATCAGACTACGCCACACAGCGCAAGTGTGTTTCAGATTATCTCACCTACTTTTAAACTCGCTAGAATATTCTAGAACAAAATGCAAACGAGAAATTATAGAGACCAAGCACTTAAGCACCTTGCTTTAAATATCGAGTTGCCTTTTAATAAACTCCTAGAAAACAAATCCGATTTCAAATAACAAACATTACTTCAGAAATGTTTAGGGGCGAAAGAGCTAAATTAAAAGGAATATTTCAATAATTAAAGGCGCCGGGAGTAAAGGGAGGGAATTATTGTGGAAGTTGTCAGCTTCAACGTTTCGGACAATTCACTTAATATCGACGACGACGACTTTGACTCTTTCACTGATTACAACGTCTAAGGGCCTATCTTATTTTGATTCGATTTTAATCAATTCCATTTACTTACGCAATGAAATTAATGAAGGTCTTAAATTAGATACATTAAATTTCAAGATCATTTTAAAAAAGAAAATAACTCAAAAAACTTCAAAGTCGCTTCTATTTTACATTATAAGCAGTTCCACTTATCACCTCCATGACTCCATCATCAGACCCTCGTTATCAACTTCACATTATCTATGTATTGTCACAGAAACTCGATGTTTGTGCAAAGTTTCATAGCATTCGGTTTTTAATATTTGTTCCTGAGTTTTGGTAAGTATAGGTATATTTATCTATACACGGTGTCCAATTATTTTTTTTAAATAAAATAAAGTCTTTCAGCAAAATATCCTATAGATCTACAATATTTGAGGTACTTTCCCTTCATGTCGCATAGTCTTGGGCAACCTGAATAAGTATGTATATCATCGTTTAGTACCCATAGTAGGTACCTACAAGCATTACTTAGTTTGGGTAGTCCCAGATAGTAGTGATTTTTGTAAGATTGTCCACACAATATTTATTTAATTAGTAAGTAACGTAATTGGCCCTAATATGATAAAATAGCGTTTTGTGTCGTTTAAAAAACACTGCTGCAAAGGAGTGCTGTAGGTAAGCTGGAAAAGTGATCATAGAGGATGCTATGGAATGTTACCTGTACTAAATGCAAAATTTCCCCTGACGGGAACTCTTTCGAAGTTACCGATAGTTGGTAGTTAGCCCCGTAGGCTCGTGTAGCTATCAGATAGTTCGAACATGTGCCCTGCGCTTGCTAGCCGTTCACTTACAGGATGCAACTCTATTCAGAAATTCTAAAGTGTAGTTTGTAGTTCAGGTCATATAATTGATATTCTTAAACTGACCTGCGATTGACCGCAGTAGCGCCTGATTATAAGCCACAATGAGGCCCAAGATGTACGATCGCCGGTTCGGTAAAAGCTTTACTTTCACTCTAGTCTTGAAGACTTCTAAGTTACATTGGTCAGGAAATACGGACAACATACTATATTTTGAAAAATACCTAGGATCTGGATAGATTTGGATAAATCTATCTTCTATATATATCGACAGTGGAAATTTCAAATGTCGTAAGGGGCATTCTGTCGTAAGTACACTAAATACACCATTAAAATCAGTATTTTTTCTATCGATCTGTTCTATTGAAATTATGATAACCATTCAAATAAAAAAGTTAGGAGATTGATTCAATTTTGTTGTAACTTCCTAAAATTTAAAGTTGACCCATACAACATAGTGGCCTTTATACTTTATACTTTCACTTTGTATGCGTCAATTTAGTATGCAAATTCGCATTACTCTAAATTGCCCAGGACGCCCTTTAGATTAAAGATGACCCTACACCCGCTCCCCGTAAAAACCGTCATCACTAATATAGTAAGAATTATCTAAGGTGTCTGAATGTTCGTAAAGAGAATGAACAAACATTCAGACACCTTAGATAATTTTTACTATACTTTATACAAAGTTTAAAGCAGTAAACAAAAGCAATAGGTAATACGTTACCAGCAAGCAATGCAGTAGTGTTAGTGGCTGAAAGTTCTCTGTCATGTCATAGTCACACATAAGGGCTTCATTACTCTAAAATGCCCAAGGGGCGTTTCTCCAGAAATATGTCTGCGACTCATTCATCGGTCTCCATACATTTAGTATGAAAAAGGGCCAGATGAATGAGGTAACCGCAGACATATTTCTGGAGAAATGCCCCAAGGTCCCCATTAGGTTAAAGACAGCCTTGCCAGGAGAGGCTCACTCCGCGATTTCGATTGCGAAGAGCACGCGTTAGCAGGGCTCGGAAACCGGTATTTGCTCCATACAAAAATATCGGTATTCTTTCCGTTCTTATCGTTCTTTGGTTTATTATTTCGTTTTTTAACCAGATAATCTAATAATACGAAATCTTGACTTAAATACATTACTGAGCTCCACATAAAAAGCATAAAATAATTCAAAATATTGGGCTATTTCGGCGGATTTGCAAAATACCGGTTTCGAGCCCTGCGCGTTAGGACGCGTTATGCGATTCAGAGAGACGGTCGGATACTATGCGTTCCGTCCGGTGGTCGGACCCGAACGACACTTTTGTTAGAGAGACAGACTACCTATTACTTATTCTGTTACCCTGCGCGCGATTGATGTCCCCGTGATAAAACCGTCATACTCACTCGTATCACTACCACTTTATACAAAGTTAAAAGCAGGAACAGTAAACAAAAGCAATGTCACGTTTATACCAGCAAGGAATGCAGTAAAACTACGTATCGGCTGTCCGTCACTGATTTACGCGCGTCGGATCTGGCGTTAGCGTCGGACCTGCTGCGCTATTGTTTAGTGCGATTTATCACCTATGTCGGTATTGGAGTCGTAGGCACAACAATTCACTTGGACACAGCGCCCATTGATGGCGTTCCACAATGGATACAACTACAGTGGACTAGTGTTTTTTATACCACGAAGTGACGACAGTCATGTAACTCTAGTAAACCCTAAAGAAAAAGGATATGCAAGAAAAAAGAAAGGGGTTGTGATTAGTTTTTTTTATGTTATAAAGTGGCAAACGAGCTGAAGAGCTGCCTAATGGAAAGCAGTCTACGTCAGCTTTAATACGTAGGTAGCACCTTTTAGTTGTGCTTACCTACTGCGAATTTATCGTAAGTATTGTCAGGTTTGATTCCCAGTAAGACGAGTTCCTGAGTGTTGGATGTTTGTTATATAGTTGAGTACTTATTTATTTTTCTCTGGAAGGCGCAGAAATCTGCTCAAACGAACAGCTAAACAAATATACGCACAATTGTACGAACGTCACTTAAAAGTAAAACATACCACAGTAACAAAACACAGTTACCTATTTTTTTCTATGCGTCTATATTAAAACGCATAGCCTGTGCGATGCAAAACAGTAATCCTGTTGCTACTGCACCCTTAAAAGAAAAAACGCCGCGGGACTCAGCCTCCCGTTGCTCATTGCAAGTTGTAGATTTTTTAGTGAGTAATATATATTTTATTGTAGTTTTTATGTAATACTTATAAATATACTTGTAGTCTTGTATGCAAGGTACATGTCTATTTTACACGCTAATGCCCAAAAGTTAAAATGTATCACCTTTATATGCCATTGATTAACATAGAAGATGGCAACCAGTGTTAACTTGTCAACCACTTAAATGTCTAGGTACCTTAAATTTAACTACTCAGGTTCGTGAGAACTCTGTTGTAGGCGTACTGTAGGCCCCAACTTACCGTGTGATGCGGCATTGTCTGCTTATGCTTTATACCACGCGGATAACAAATGAGGTATGCCCTGGAAATGACTTTGTATAGTCGCCCGTTTATCACCGCTATATCCTGCATGCAAGGAAAAATCGACTCTTAATTACTTTCTCTACCATTATTTTGGATAAAAAATTATACTTACCCGTAAAAAGGATATAGTCAACTAAAATTTGTAAAAACAGGTTTAAAGCACGAGTCGCCTGTTTTGCTTTGCGAACTTGGTTGACATATTGCCGTGTGTAGACAAGGATAAAGTATTTTTAAAAATATGTTAATTAGAAATTTAAATACAACCTTAAGATGAGTGGAATTTATCTAAAAGTATTAAATTATACTCAAACTGTTTTATACTGCACGCAATTAAAACAAAACCATTTCGTTCGAAACATCTGAAACTCTTAATTTAGACGAAATCGCGGGAAAACTCCGTTCAAACCGACAATTATTATCATATTTCAAAAAGTTATCCCTCCGAGCAGACCAATTAGTCATTTAAACAATTAATGTGTGCAATTAGGGCCAGATAATGTGTATAGATATCGCCGGCGCTGGCGCCTCCCGGGAGCGTGCCGCTTAATTGTCGATCTATCGCGGGGACAGACCGGGTAAGGCGAGGTTTACACGAATAAAAGCTTATACTCTAAGGGGCAATACACATGGGTTGGGTAGATTTATACTAAAAAAAATTCATGGTATCATGTCATGCGTACTGATAACATTTGAGAAGGTCGGTTTAACTAGGTAGAACGATTAACTCCAATTCCTCATACTTTTGCAACACGTCTCCCCAAAGCCGACTGGCGACGAGCCTTCCATTCAATTAAATTCAATATATTTATTTATTATGTGTATTCCAGGAATACATACCTGTATCGTGACAAACTCAACGTCTTTTATTGCGTTCTTAGTTTGTACTGCATTGTGCAATCATAAGCCATATATAGCCCTCGTTGCAGTATCGTATATCTGTACCTCAGACGCACAATTTATTAAGAGGCGTGATGCATGAGAAGTGCAATAAAGCTCGAGACACTGCTACGCTACTCGCACCTCACGCACAGCCTGGCTCTCAATTAAGTTGTAAGCCTATAGAAGTGACGAATTCTTCGTCACGCGACATATATTGCCTATACCTCTCCCATTCAGTAGGTACTATGCGAGGGACTCAGCCTCAGTAGGCGTATGATAAAGCATCCGTCACGTTCTGACAAATAGTGTGAGAGAGTGACGAATGCTTTGTCATTTATTTATCTCGTGACAAAGCGTAGCATCATAAGCCTAGAGGTGATGCATTGTCATACGACAAGTGTTGTCATGGCCAGTTGTTCTTTTCGTGGCCATGGCGCTATAAAAAGGTGTTTTATTGTACCATGGCCCTGGCTAGTAACTGGGTCACTGGTGCATGCACTTCCCTGCAGACTGATGCGGGTCGTTCTGCTTTATTTCACCTTATTTATCAGGACACATCCGATTCCACTAGCTAACTTTAATTAAGAAAAAGGATTACCCACTCGTATACTGTTTCGCGAAGTAAGATTAACAATAGCATTGGTTGGTACGGTACGGTACCACTCAGGTACTATTATTTTTTTATTTTAAACGGTTTTATAGAGCTTGATGGTATATTTGTCTGTTTATTTATTTCAAATCCAAATTCCTCAGGAGTTGCAGATATCCATGGGCGACAATGACAGCTTTCCATTAGGTACTCGTTGCCAACTTATCACATTAAAAAATCTTATGAAATTTTGCACACACACACGTTGAGTTACCGTGACAGTATAATCTTCTTCTTCATCTCTGTCGTTTCACTCTTTGCAGAGCGGTCGTGGTCACACTGAAGCGTCCACATCGGTGGTAGAGGCGGACACAGCTTTCCGCACGATCTCCCACCATATTTTCCTGTTGGCAGACTGTCTGGCACAGTCAGATATGTGGTTTCCTACAGCGGCTTTCACTTGATCAGTCCAGCGCCATAAGTGACCTGCCGCGCGATCTGGTTCCAATATATAACATCATAATAATTTTAACTTGATAATAGGGTCTGATAATAGAGTCTGAAGGTAGCCACTGGAATAACGGATAATTTAAAATGAAACCGTTCAAAGGTTTATAAATTTACTCGTGTAGGTACGTTACGTAACAATTATCATATTCAATTTTGTCATTAAAACTAATAGGTATTTCTATTCATCTCGATTAGAAACTACATCAATTGTACACAATTGTTCGTAACCGAAAATTGAATTCGACGTCAAATGGGATGGTATCCTAATTTTTTCTAGGCCATAAATAATAGATCGGAGCGATTTGCAGATTTATGGTTATTAAAGATGGCGGCTGAGATACGAACAACCACGCACCACCACACAATCATTTGCATGGAAATGTGCACCCCTATGATATCCTAGTCCTTAATGAGAAAACAAAAATAGCATTGAGTTGTATCGAATACATTTAACGAAACGATTAGGTAACTTTAAAAAATTTGCTGACAGCTATTAATACAAACAAGCCATTCTTCCCAAATGTATCGTATGTCCAGAAGGAACAATTTGTTCCTGAATCAGCTCGACTGATAGAGACGCAGCTATCCGTGAAAAAGAGATATAAAGTGTTGGTCGACAAAATTGACTCGTCCGAAACTAAGTAGGTAGGTAGAGTGCAACTACGCTAAGTTTGCAGAGGTTAAAAAAATGTTTTATTAAAAAACTGCACATGGCAATATCATAAGAATGAGGATTAATTAATCTTGATACTTGGAACATATCTTTCTGTTTAATAAGTATGTACTGTGTCTACGTACGTACTGAAATAAATATTCAGGACAGTCTTGCACAAATCGATCTAGTCCCCACCAAACTAAGCAATGCTTTATACATGTACATATTTATAGTACATTACACAACTAGGGTGGTAATACAAAGAAAGGCCGAGATCGCAGAAGTTTGCGACCCGAGCTGCAAGCGAGGGACGTAAATATGCGATCGAGGGCTTTCTTTATTACCTCCCGTGTTGTGTACATCATTTTATGTCTACACTTGGCCAGAAAGCGACTTTTTCCGTACGCGTAGCGTGCGGAAAAAACCACTTTATGGCCAGGTGTGGCATAAAATATAATACTTAACTACATAGAAATTATCCAAGACCCTGGAACAAATCGGTTAGTTTGGATGAATCTAGATCGATGTGTGCAAGACTGACGCAAATATTTATTTCAGTAGGTGTGTAGACACATTTTATAATAAAGGGAAGAATTCCAAGTAACAAGATTAAATAATCCTCTTGCTGTAGTTTCTCCATGTTGCCATATATATTTTTAATAAAACCTTTTTTCGACCTCTGCAAACTTAGCGCAGTCCGACTATACGAGTAGGTACCTACCTACCCACTCACGTGCTTTATGCAGCTATAGCTGCATGTCAGCACCCTTATGTCAAGATAGCATAGAGTTGAACGCAAAATATTGAGCACGTGAGTGAAAAGAGAAACACAACAATTAGGAGACACAGCGTGTACAATGTATCCTTAATACGCACATCAATACCTTAATCGTAACCAGCTCTTAATCTACAGCGCACTTACAAAATCAATTTCTTATGCAGGTGATTCGAGTCGGTTGGTCCTCCATACTAACATAAAGAAGTTCATTGTTTGCTTCCACGGCATAATTTATGAGTGAATTGCATACTCTATAGCTTGATACATTTTGTTTGCGCGAAATGACATGAGAAGCTCAAAAAATAGTACATTACACAACTAGGGTGGTAATACAAAGAAAGGCCGAGATCGCAGAAGTTTGCGCCCCTAGCTGAAAGCGAGGGACGTAAATATACGATCGAGGTCTTTCCTTATTACCTCCCGTGTTGTGTACTTACATCATTTTATGTAGACACTTGGCCCGAAAGCGGCTTATATAAAGTCACTTTATGGCCAGGTGTGGCATAAACAAAATTAACGTGCAATTGGGTTTTCAAGGTCAGCACCGTCTTTCAGCATCATTTGAAACAGAACGTTTTTTGCTAATATTCTATACATTTTTGACTTTTTGAGAGTTCTCATGTCATTTCGCGAAAATAAAATGCGTCGAGCTGTAAAACAAAACACATTTGAAACATAATCGATGCCGTAGAAGCAAGCAATAACCCTCTTTTGGCTTGTATCGAAAACCGACCAACTCGTTTCACCTTAAGCATCTCTAATAAAACTGTGTTCATATGAATAAAAATATGGAACAGCTCGTATGTTTAACGTTGTCTTACCGGACAGAGCCATTCGGTACTAAAGTCCTACGTTATACCTGGTTATACCTAGATACAATTTATGGTTATTGAAGCTGACCCCGAGCTGATACTTCGAGATCGGACCTGAAACAGCCACGCTTATGTATAGAATATTTATTAAGATTAAATAAAACTTATTTGTACTTATATATAATAATCTCAAATACTATTCAATTCATATCTATATACCTATTTAACACATAGTTATAGCCTTCTTTGGTTCAAAACGCACAAACGTGTGAAAAACAGTCTTTAAAAAAGCCCCAATTATTAATTCAAAAAGTTTCTTTCAATTCAAATTCAGTAGTTAGCAGGCAGTAAGTAGGTACCATAAGCTCTCCCGCGGCGCGGGCCGGATTGGAATGGCTCGCGGGCCGGTGCATAGGCCCTCCCACTTTCTTCTCGCGGGCCGTTGTTTGAAGACCCCTGAGTTACAGCATTAGTTTCTAGGAGAAAGTAACTTAATTAGATCTGAAAAATGTGCCCTCGAAGTTAACGGAAATCAATAAAAACACGGTGTATAATCGGCAAAGATGGGACAAATTTGCGTCAAAAAATGTGGACATGACTCCAAAATATAATCAAATAATTAATTTCTTACCTGAGATTTAATTTTGATTGTCAAAAAATGTACATTGTAACACACCTGGTGTTACAATGTACATTCTTTAATGAAAATACTTACCTAGTATATACGAGCGATGACGCAAATTTGTTCGATCTCTGAAATCGGTCACTCGTGAGCATCTAATTCTAAACAAATTGGTAATTTTAATGCAAACATTTCATATCTCTTGAACATTTTCAGGCTAAAATTGTTGGTACTACATTTTTGGTAAAAAATAGAGGATAAATTAATCTGCATCTGTAAAGTGGCTTCAAGTGGCGTCGGGCAATTTGCGGTCTGGAAGATTTGCCGCGTTAACCAACTTCTAGGTAAGGCTATCTACTTATATCTAAGCCCTCGCTAGCAGATTTTAAAATATTATGCATTTTAGGGTCCCGCACCTTAATAGAAAAAAATGGGTAAGTAATAAAAGATATAAGAACTAATACTATAATATTCATATTATATACGCTCATATTGTATAAGCTTGTTTTGTATACGGTTCAAGGTGTATAACGAACGTTTTGTATAATATCAAATTATCTATTTTTATTAAGCATAACGTTTGTTAAGTATAATATCATTG
The DNA here is from genome assembly GCA_947034925.1 of Eudemis profundana. NCBI lineage: Eukaryota > Metazoa > Arthropoda > Insecta > Lepidoptera > Tortricidae > Eudemis > Eudemis profundana. Next base: position 16,063,896 of record OX344805.1, on the reverse strand, counting down.
TATATAACCATCATTATGCATAACGTTCATAATATCTCAGCTTTATATTGTATATCATACAATACATCTAACACCATAATGCATAATGCTAAACCTAACTTAACCTAACCTACTTTTTCTTTTAGCAGTTTATTTTTGTTAGGGGATGCAGTTCAAACCTAACCTAAACCTAACTTAACCTAACCTAGTTTTCAGCCAGCAGTTCGTTTTTGCTGGGGGACGCAGTTTCAAACCTTTTTTTTTTTTTTTTTTTTTTTTTGTCGCTGTGGGAAATGCTTTACGCATACCCCCCGGGCTGGGTAGGCCCATTGGTGGGGGGTTATGTGGGACTCCCTCCTCTCACGCACCCTCTGTAAGCAGAGGGGGGGAGGAGTATACCCACTAAAACCCACAGCGGCGTTTCCCTCTCCTTGCCGTTGTACAGGGGCGTCTTGGGATCACACTGTGCCACCATGACGCCCCCCGGCGGCCCTGGCTCTAATCTACGCCAGGGCACCCGCGCCAAAGGAGGGGAAGGCCAGAAACGCTTGACCTCCCCCCCAGACGTGTAGGGCCGTGCAATGCGGGTTCCCCAACCCGCGGCCCTACTGGGGGAGCATGCGGTTCAAGAACCGCCCACGTGCTCGACCCCTCCGTCTGCGCCGGATCGGGAGCGCATCTACCCTCTCTTCGCGCTCCCGCTCCGCGGCCTCCTTCTGCGAAATGACGGCTTCGCAGAAGGAGGCCACCGCCTCCCAGGATCTCTCGCTGCTCAGCATGGCCGCCACGACGCTGTGCAGCGAGAGATCACCCACTCCGAGAGACGCCACAAGCGTGCGGCGCTCGTCGGCCCAATGCACACATTCCGCGAGCGTGTGCTGGGCCGTGTCATCATCGGCGCCGCACTCATGGCAAGCGGGCCCGGGCTCCCTCCCAATACGATGCAGGTAATGACCGAAACAGCCATGTCCGGTCATTACCTGCGTCATCCGGAACCCGAGCTTGCCGTGGCGTCTCTCCAACCACTCATCGAACGACCCGAGGAGGGCCCCTATGGTGCGGTGGCCATAGGGGGCGTCCTCGAGGTCGTTCTTCCACCTCTCCCGCAGCCTTCGCTCGGTCTGGCTGCGGGCTGCCCTTACCTCCTCAGGAGCAGGGTACACCCCAGTGGCCCTGCACCTGACCCTCTCCCGGTGCGCCTCGGCTAGGGATACCGCGTCCAACTCCCAGGGGGGAGTCCCAGCCAAGGCGCACGCTGCTGCCCCGGACACCGTCACGTATGCCCTGCAAATACGTAGGGCCACCACCCTTTGTGGCCTCCGTAACAGGGCTTTGTTTGCCGCCGTCAGCCGGTCCACCCATATCGGGCACCCATAGAGCGCCATGCTCCGGGCGACACCGGCATAAAGACGGCGGCAGGCGGCCGAAGGCCCTCCCACGTTGGGCAGCAGCCGGCCCAGGGCTGAGGCCGTCGCCACTATTCGGGGAGCAATCTGGCGGAAATGCTCCCCGAATGTCCACTTGCGGTCCAAGGTGAGGCCGAGGTATTTGATGTGTGGCCTCACCTGGACCACCTCCCCGCTCACGTTGAGGGAGCACCCTGCGGGAGGTCGCCAGGCCCTCCCCCCGAAAATTATTCCCTCCGTTTTCGGGAGGGACACCCTCAGGCCCAGCAACCTGATCCTCATGATGATGAGGTCTGCTGCTACCTCCGCCCTCCGCAGAACCTCCCTCAACCCCTGCCCCCGGACGGCCACCATGGTGTCATCTGCATAACAAATGACAGCCATCCGGGGGAGGAGGACGCCGCGTACGGCCCAATCGTACCCCAGGTTCCACAACAAGGGCCCCAACACGGAACCCTGGGGTACGCCACACGCCATGGGCCGCGTCCTCCTCTGCCCTCCCCTATCTTCGTAGAGCACTACCCGCTCCGTCAGGTAGTGCTCTACGATGCGCCGCAAATAAGGGGGCACTCCATGATAGCGGAGCGCCTCCCCTATTACAGAGTATGGGAGGGAGCCAAACGCGTTGGCGATGTCCAAGGACACCGCCACCACCCCCTCCCCTCTTCCCTCCGCATACTCTGCAAACCCTCTCAGGGTCCCGATCGCGTCGATCGTGGACCGCCCGATTCGGAACCCGAATTGGCGGTCCGACACGTCGGGACCCGTGTCCCCAAGATGCTGGAGGATCCGGGACGCAAGGATCCGCTCCAGCATCTTCCCCACCTCGTCCAGCAGAACTATGGGTCTCCACCCCGATGGAGAGTCTGCTGGACGGGCTGCTTTGCGGAGGAGGCACAACCTCCCCTCCTTCCAGCAGCCCGGAAACCGCCCTACCTCAAGACACTCATTGTAGAGGTCCTTGAGGCGGCCTCCGAGGTGGGCCATCGCGATCGGGAGGACTCTCCCGTGCACCCCGTCTGGGCCCGGGGCCTTTTTGCAGGCCCTAAGACGGTGCACCGACCAGGTGACGTCGGCGTCCGTTATCGGCGTCACCTCCACCTCTCCTTGTTGTTCCTCCGGCGGGCCCATAGCCGGGGGAACAAACCCTCCCTCTGCGGGCGGGAACAATCCCTCCACCACCCTCGTGAGGAGCTCCGGTTCCAGGGAATCCATGGTGGGCCCATTACGCATTTTGTTGCGTACTACCTTGTAGGGCCTCCCCCATGGATCCCTGTTGAGGGTGTCCAAGAACGCCTCGTGAGCGGCGTCCTTGGCCCTCGCGATGGCGATGCACAGGGCCTCCGCCGCCTCCCTTAAGGCCCTGTGCAGGAGCTCCTCTTCCTCTGCGGTGTGCCGTCGCCGCCGGCATCGGGTGTATGCCCTCCTCGCCGCATTGCAGGTCTGACGTAGGGCCCCAACCTCGTCAGACCACCAATACACCCGCTTCTTAGCCAGCGGCTTTCCCGCCCGCCTCATGCTCGCGTCGCATATATTGTGCAGCGACGCCCGGAACTGCCGCGCCCTCCCCTCCACGTCCGGACCCTGGTCCGGGGGGCGACCCCACCGCTCCTCTATTAGGGCAGCCTCTTCTGCCGCGTCGCGGTCGAGGCTGCCTAGGGCCCACTTGGGGAATGTGCCCCGCCCCCCCCTTAAAGCGGGACCAGGCGAATGGGCCCGCCTCTGGTTGGAGACCCTCATCCTGATGTACAGGTGATCCGAGAGGGTCTCCACGTCCCCCAGGACACGCCAGTCAGAGACGCGTGCGGCTAGGGCAGGGGTCGCGAACGAGACGTCCACGATTGAGCCCCCCTGCCGGCGCACGCAGGTACTGGCTGTGCCCCGGTTTAGGACTTCCAGCCCTAAACCAGCCGCCCAGTCCCTAAGGGCTTCCCCTCGCGGGTCCGTAACGGGGGAACCCCACGCCGCACATTTGGCGTTGAGGTCCCCCAGGAGCAGGATCGGGGACGGCGCGGCAGCCCCGATCACTCTACCCAAGCCCTCCAGGAACTGCTCAAAGGCAAACAGCGGTCTATTGGGGGAGAAGTAGACACCTACCAACAGTGTGTCTCCCCATTTTACCGCTGCGTAGCCTTGAGCAGTCGCCACCTTCGTGATGGGTGGGTGATCGCCCATCAGCGGGACCACAACCGCCACTAGGCCGTCTGTGTCTCCCACCCAGTTGGGTTGGGGGGAGACGAGGTACGGCTCCGACAAGACAGCGGCACTGACGCCCCACTCCGCCAAGTGCTGGCACAGTAAATCCTGTGCACGGGCGCAGTGGTTGACGTTGGCCTGCACAACCTCCCACGATAGTAGTGTAGGTTGTGCTGGCATCAATGTTCCATGCCGCTGCCCTCACCGTTTGCCGTCGCCGTACGCTCTGGTGGCCTGGGGGTCTCCGGGGCCAATCTGGAGGGCTCCCTTCCTCGGGTGTGTGGGGGGGTGCACGAGGGTCCCCCCATCACGTGCCCTGCCGGCCGTCTGGCCTGTTGGCAGACCGAGCAGCTTGGAGTGGGCACGGAGCACTCTTTGGCCATGTGGCCCGCTTTGCCACATCTGTAGCATAGGCCGCTCCTGTCCACCTGGGACGGACACATCGCCCTGGTGTGGCCGATGCCCATGCAGCGGAAGCACCGCATGGGCAGCGGTTCCAGGGCTTCTACCCGGGCCGACGTCCATCCCAGGAGCAGCCTCTTTTCCTCGGCCAGCAGCTTAGCCGCCGTGATCGGGCTCCTTACTATAACGGCGCCTGTGCCGTTGGGCAGCCAGCGGAACCTGCCCACCTCTACTTGGTCCGAGAGGCACTTGCCCTTTTCCGCCACTTTGGCCTTCACAAGGTCCTCGGTGACCGACTCGTCAAACCCAACTATGCGGATTTCCGCCTTTTTGACGGGCCGGTACACATCGGCCACCTCTCCGATCAGGGCTCGCAATTTTTCGGCAAGGTTGTCTGCCGCCGTGCCGGATTGGGACCCGGGGAGCTCAATTAGGCGAGCCCCAGCCGCCGTCTTGCGGACCCGCACGTGGTCCACCCCCACCTCTGCCAGCTTCAGGGTCGTCGCCCTCGCCATGACCGTCTTGTAATCGGTCTCGGCCTCTGGCTTGAGGGCAACTACCACCGCCGAGGATTTGGGTGCCACAAGTTTGGGAGTGGCGGGTTTCCTTGCCTGCACCGATTGCCGGGGTGGCTTGGGAGGAGAGGGCTTTTTGGCCTTGCCCCTCTTCACCACCTCCACCCAGGAGTTCTTATCCGCTGGGGGGCGGGCCGTTGGTTGCGGCGCCGTCGAAGGGCCCGGCTGTGCTTTAGCCTTGGCAGCCCCTTGCTTCGCCTTGGGAGCTGGGGTGGGCCTAGCCTGGGGCACCAGGGTCGCCCCCGTGGCTCCTGCCTTTTTGGGGCCCTTCGTCTGTGCTTTGGCCTTAGCAGCCCCTTGCTTCGCCCTGGGTGCTGGGGCGGGCCTAGCCGGGGGCATCAGGGTCGCCCCCGTGGCTCCTGCCGTTTTGGGACCTTTGCTGGCCACCGCCTTCGCCAGGGTTTTTGGGGCCCTGGTGGTTTCCCTCTCTGGGGCCGGTATTGGGCCGCTGGTCTGGGCGGCTTCCGGCTGGGTGTTGGAGTTGGCCCTCCTTCTGTCCGCTGCCAGTGGCGGGCGGACGATCGGCGCCGGGGGGAGGAGGCTCTTAATCTCCCCCACTCGGAGGTTGACCATTTCCCCCACGGTGAGTAGGAGGTCCCTGGTGAGCTGCTCCTTGAACTGGCTCAGCGCCTCCACCACATCGTCCTGGGACTGCCTGGCTCCAGCGGGAGCTGGCCCGTTCCCCCTTTCGGAGAAGGCCCTCCTTATAGCCTTTGTCTCGGCCCTTAAGAGGGCGAGCTCCTGCCTCATCCGCTTGTTGTCGGCCTTGAGGGCGCGCAGCTGCTCGTCGCTCTTACGTTGCGCCTCAAGGCCGTCCATCGCCGCGGTAATAGACCTGCAGGCCGCATTGATGCGGCCCCACACCTCGCCCTTGAGATGGCCGCTTCTGGCGGCCTCCGCCATGACACATTTGGCTGCCTCGCGTGCGGCCAGGATGTGGTCCTCATCCAGGAGCAGGTCTTGAGGCTCCACTGAGCTCTCGTCAGAGGCCCTAACGGGGCTACGCTCCCTAGTCCCCCCTCCCAGCTGGGGCTTACTCCTCGTTGAAGGCGGTGTGCCGTAGTCGGCTTCGTCCTCCGAGGGAGGCACAAAGTCATCCTCTTCCTCCAGGGCTGCGAGCCTCGCCCTAGCCTGGGAAAGCCCGGTGTAGCTCCCGCGCGGCTTCCCTCTCCGAGCAGTGCTCACCTTGGGCGAGACTATGGGTGGGGAAACCGCCCCCGACTCTTCATGGGGCCTCTTGCCCAGCAATGAGCCCATCTCGACTTCCTCCAGTCCCTGCTGTTCTCCCTCCAGTCCCATCTGTTCCCCCTCCCCCTCCTCGGACGAGGCCGAGCTCAAGGGGTCTGGTTCGGGCAGCGGATCACTACTCCAGAATCTCAACTTTAAACTCCCCTCGGTTTTTGAGGTTCGCTTCCTCTCCTTCTTCAAATCCACTGCCACCACCTGTTCGCTATTTGAATCGGTGTCCGTTATGCTATTGCCAGTGTCGGGTTGGCCCTGAAAAGGGCCTTTTACGCTTTTAGAACAGTCCATAAAAAGTCCCACGAGTAGCGGAGAAATAAAGCTCCACTTGGGCAGAGATCCGCATACCCAAGTGGCCCTAATACCCTGCGAGGTCGGGCGGTCTCGCAGGTTTGGTCTCTAGTGACTGGTAGGCACTCCAGCCGCTCCGAGGAGCATCCCGACGCCGAGAACCACAGCGCCAGGAGTTGTGGATTTTTATTGGGGTTGTCTCCCCTTGGACCCGGCCGGTTAAGGCAAGGCCGCCGGTCTCGAAGTAGGCTTAAAACGTAACTAAGCACTACCCCGAGATAACGACTTGGCCGACAGCAATTGCACTCTGCAATCTGCGCCACTGACTCCGACACCGAGGCCAGCAGCGCCCGTCTCCCTGGTTGGTTTTTTAAAGAGGTGGCCTTCCTCGCAGTCCCCGTCCGTAGACAGCGACCCTCGTGCCGACCCCACGGGCCGGGTTACGAGTCGGCCGACAGCTGACCTGAGTCAACCGCCGCCCTCTCCACCACCAGTCTGCTCGTCCGCAGCGTTCTCTGCTACTCAGAGAGACGCGTGGCGAGCCCCTCCCGGGCCGAAGCCCCCCCATTCCCCCCCAGTGTTTGGTTCGCGGGACAATGTCCTACCCCGGCTCAAAACGGCCAGGGCGTTCCCCTATCCACCACCTGGGGACGCGCCACGTCGGGGTACACCTCCCCGCCCACTCGGACAACCGAGCAGGTCCGTGGCGCAGTTTCAAACCTAACTTAACCTAACCTAGTTTTTCTGCCAGCAGTTAGTTTTCGTTGGGGGACGCAGTTTCAAACCTAACCTAAACCTAACTCAACCTAAACTACTTTTTCTGTCTCCATTTTTCCATGCGGGGGGCTTCGCCCCCCGAGCCCCCCTCGTGGGGGGCTTCGCCCCCCCGTCCCCCCTTTTTAAGCCTTTTCGTAGCTAAGAACTCGTGCATAACTCTAGTTGCTTAAATGTTCTGACTTAATATAAGCCTACCTACTGTTCTGGCAACCTCTTGTTTTCTACAGGAGTAGCAGTTATAACCAATTTTGTATATCATACGCTATTATATTTTATAATCATTATACTAAAAGATAGTATATACTATGATCGATATACGTTATGCATGTTATATAAACTAAATTTAGAATATTTGAACGTTATATAAAAAAACTTTATACTAAATGAGTATTAGTTTAATTAACTGTTATTCCTAATAAAAATATTGAATTTGATGTTATAGCAAACGTTCATTATATCTTGTGAACGTTATTAATATGAAATTATATATTATGTAGTTATATCTCGTGGGACGCACCCGAAAAAAATGGAACCCTTATAGGATCACCTTGTTGTCCGTCTGTCAAGACCCTTTATCTCGGGAACGCGTGGAGATATCGAGTTGAAAATTAAATTACATATATAACACAAGTTAACAGTCCCTTGAAGCTGTGAAAAAATTTAACTTCTACTTTAACGAAAAAGAAAAGATGTGGACGTTTATGCCGAAATTTCCGTTGACCTAGAACTATGAAATTTGACAAGTAATACCATCTTGTACTACACAATATAGGGAAAAATCTGTAAACAACATTTGTATTTGAATCATAAAAAAATATCGTCTTTATTCAAAGTATTTGTACGGAACCCTCGGTGGGCGAGTCTGACTCGCACTTGTCTGGTTTTTTAGGGTTCCGTACCCAAAGTGTGCCAACGGAGTGCCCTATTACTAAACCACCGCTGTCCGTACGTCACAGGGCTGTACCTTTTGAACCGTAATATGTAAAGACTTGAAATTTGCACAAAATGTGTATTTCTATTGTTGTTATAACAACAAAGAATAAAAACAAGATAAAATTAAAAATAAAAGAGGGTCCCCATATAAGAAACGTATTTTTTGCGTTTCTAGCTTGATTATATTTTAAATAGTTCAATACATCAACCCTACGGTACAGGACCCTACAAGCGCGAATCCGATTCGCACTTGACCGTATTTTTATTTATATTTTATATTCAAGTATGGGGATACCAGTGGACTTACAAATGTAAACAAATAATTTTTAGTTCACTTAACTTACGATTGTAATATCTTTCTAAAATACTTAGATAATAGGATGGTATCGACATATTCAATTTCGTCTTTCAATTAAAGCAATGTTGCTTTTTACAAATAATGTGCTCTTGATTGTGAAAGTGCATGCCTAATTATAAGCCCTTTAGTGATATTTATTGTTTTCCTTCCTACTTCAGCTTGCCTGTTATTTCCTTGTCTTGTGTCCTATTCCAGGTAATCTTGTAATACTCATGCCAATAAACTGCCCGTAAATTAATATTCAAATCAAATTTGCCCGAAAGCTGTGCACATCGAACGCAATCAGGTAAATTGTCAGACAGAGAGAAGCCAGCAAACAGAACTCCATTTACCAATGAAAAGTAAACAGGTGAGATACCTAACCGCGATCCAGGCAGAGCTTTGGGACAGTATAACCAGTAGTTAAACTCTAAGCTTTTAGGAGAATAAGGCTGCGGGTCCACCGAGGCAGAGACGAGCCGAGAGGAGACGTGTAGGAATCGACCAATCACATTAGTGTTCGCAGTTTCCATTGATATTGACGAGATGTAGATTTCAACTAATGTGATTGGTCGATCCTACACGTCTCCTCTCCGCTCCGCTCGTCTCCGCCTCAGTGGAACCGCAGCCTTACGCGTACAGAGTAGTACGTACAGAGGCTAAGCGCGCGTCGCTAAACGACACGATTCGGAATATGGCGCCTTAGGGTCTTCCCACATCTAGCGACTCAGAACCAGCTTAAACAGTTCAGAAAAAGCTTTTTGGCTACGCAATAAGGCAGCGTCGACCGCCGATCTAAGCCGAGCCGATAGACGTTTTTTGACGTGATAACGTCTTATAATTCGATGGAGCCGGCTGCACGCACGAAAAAGTCAATGTCAATGTCAAAGTCAAAGACAAAGTCAGTCAAAGTCAAAGTCAATGTCAATGTCAATGTCAATGTCAAAGTCAATGTCAATGTCAATGTCAATGTCAAAGTCAAAGTCAAAGCCAAAGCCAAAGCCAAAGCCAAAGCCAAAGCCAAAGCCAAAGCCAAAGCCAAAGCCAAAGCCAAAGCCAAAGCCAAAGCCAAAGCCAAAGCCAAAGCCAAAGCCAAAGCCAAAGCCAAAGCCAAAGCCAAAGCCAAAGCCAAAGCCAAAGCCAAAGCCAAAGCCAAAGCCAAAGCCAAAGCCAAAGCCAAAGCCAAAGCCAAAGCCAAAGCCAAAGCCAAAGCCAAAGCCAAAGCCAAAGCCAAAGCCAAAGCCAAAGCCAAAGCCAAAGCCAAAGCCAAAGCCAAAGCCAAAGCCAAAGCCAAAGCCAAAGCCAAAGCCAAAGCCAAAGCCAAAGCCAAAGCCAAAGCCAAAGCCAAAGCCAAAGCCAAAGCCAAAGCCAAAGCCAAAGCCAAAGCCAATGCCAATGCCAATGCCAATGCCAATGCCAATGCCAATGCCAATGCCAATGCCAATGCCAATGCCAATGCCAATGCCAATGCCAATGCCAATGCCAATGCCAATGCCAATGCCAATTCCAATGCCAATGCCAATGCCAATGACAATGTCAATGTCAATGTCAATGTCAAAGTCAAAGTCAAAGTCAAAGTCAGTCAAAGTCAAATTCAAAGTCAAAGTCAAAGTCAAAGTCAAAGTCAAAGTCAAAGTCAAAGTCAAAGTCAAAGTCAGGGTCAAGGTCAACGTTATCACGTTCGACTATCGTCAGTAAACCGACTTTACAGACAACCGATCTTTTTCGCTAAGCCGCCTTTATGGTATCGATGTGTGTGTTAAGTAACCTGCTCCTGTTACACGGTAGATTACGAACACATTCAAGCCACGCTATATACAGTTACTGTAGCTAACTGTATATAATGTAGCTTGAATGTGTGACTCTTCTAAAGACGTACATATATCGTGGGGGTAGTGGATCACCCTCCTGCAGTTATGCGGCTGACACCTGTTTGAAGTTAAACTCCTGGGTATACCATGTCTGTGTTCGGCATAATTAAGATAGCAGGTCGTCTTCGACGCCCTGTGCTCGGAACTCCCACGTGTAATATATCGATACCTTTGGGTTCAATTGGCGTAAAGGACATATTGGCGAAAATGAGTTATATATACAGTTTTGTTCAGAATTTCAAGCTCTACCGTTCTGTGTAGTTAAAATTTCGATATCTTTAAAAAAAGTGCCTTTACGACCCAGTTTTTATTCATCGTATTTGCAAAACTAGCTCAGGTTAAGGGACGTAAGTGTCAAGTTATAAAATACGAATTAAGAGGTGTATCGTAAAGTACGCCGGTAAATATGAATACTGTCGTATATGACCTATTTTTTTCTTGCTGTCCTTTAAGCCCTTCATTTCTCATGATTACTTTCCATAAGCGCATAGTCGAGGTAGGCGTTAAGGACATGCTTTCTTTTACTTGTCCTTTACGACCTGCTTTTAAATTATAATACCGTAATTTGATAAACCGAATAAGGTTGTAAAGGGCAGGTATTATTTTACACGTCCTTTACGACCTGCTTAAAAAATGATTACACCATTATTTGATAGAATTAAGGAGGTTGTAAAGGGCATATATTCTTTTACACGTCCTTTACCACCTGCCTTCAAATTATTATACTTGTTTACATACCGTAATTTGATAAATCGAACAGGGCTGTTAAGGGCAAGTAGTCTTTTATTTGTCCTTTAAGACCTGCCTTAAATCTAATTATAGCTTATTTTTTAAAGAACAGCAGGGTTGTATAGGGATTAGCCTTTATTTTTGGCATTTACTGCCACAAATGTGTGTCTAAGTTCTGAAATAAATGCAATTTACGTAATCGTAAAGGTCTAAACTATCGATACCTTTAATTGAGTTCAATTGGCGTAAAGGACAAAACGCTGGTTTTGAGGAGAAGCAAAAAACAGTTTTATTTTACAAAAAATGGCTATAGTATTTTGGTTTCTCGACCTATACTTTCGACATGTATATGAAAAATATTTGAAATGCTCGTATCTTTAACCTGTGATGGCAGTTCTAGCTGTAAAGAATGTATTATGGAAGTTAGATGTCCTTTACAACTGGTAAAAATGCTATCAATGTCATTTACACCCGTGACTTATTTAGACATTTGGAAATGATGGGGTTGTAAATGACGGTCTCAGATGACTTTGTTCCAATTTTGGGGCGTAAAGTTAACAGCTATGAAATAAAAATTGACCGTGTTCAGCTTAGTTTACCTTAAAGAGACTTGAAAAATGTAGAAAAGATGATGAATTCATTATTTTTCATACTATTATACTTATTGTTTACATTATCAGTGTTTTACTCACTACGTACTCGTCCTAATGATTGACATCCTAATGTCGATAATCATTAGCCACTATGTCAATTCCATTATTATGATTTAGTGCTATTGGAAGACAGTAGAACACTAGTAGGACATTATTAAGTTGCTAAGTTTATTTTGTAATGTGATATGTATGTTAGTTTGTTAGGTATTTATCTATGGGCCTTTGATGCCTGAAATAAAAAATAATTATTTGTATGTCTTTCCCGTACCGAGACAATGGTGTCCCGGCCCTTTGGGAGGCGTGCGCGGAGCCGGAGCCAACGCGTAGAGGCCTTTTCAACAATTTAATGAAAGGCAAATTGTACACCCAGCGGATGCTGTCCCTGCCCGTGTCATGGGACGCACAGAGACAGCCCCCGCCAGATGCAAGGACTATTGTTGATTGATGGAATCTAACTCTACTGGGCTATGGCGGTGGAAATATGGACTAAATACTGGGTTATGGATTGAGACATGATGGCGCCTGTCAGGAAAAGTGTCTCGTGGGTTTCGTGGCACTGACAGAAAGTCACGGTCTGTCAGTGCCACGAAAGCCACGAGACACTTTTCCTGACAGGCGCCATCATGTCTCAATCCATAACCCAGTATTTAGTCCATATTTCCACCGCCATAGCCCAGTAGAGTTAGATTCCATCAATCAACAATAGTCCTTGCATCTGTAACTTCACAGACATCCGTGACTTGCCCTCCGCTGATGGGCCCCTGTTAAATAAATAGCGACATTATGAGCAATGGCCTAGCTAGGGGCAACACCGGTGCCGAGGGCTGCAGGGTGTCGAGAGGTGTGCTGCGCTTTCTCCGAGGGTACTCGCGGCGTTATGCCCTTTAACACTGCCACGCCTGGAGCATATAGCGACTCCACTCTAGACGGCCGGTTAAGGCAAGCCAGAGGCCGAGGTCCTTACACTCTTACCCATGAACCCTCCCTAAGGACCCCCAGGAGCACTCGGGTACGTGGGGTCGCTACTCCCCAACAACTCGCCACAAGCTGCCCTGCGTTAAAATGTCAATTCACTACCCAAATGATCCCACCACCCTCGCCAACTGTACTCTGTAGTAGCGTCACTTACTGACCGCGCATACAATTTATGTGACGAGGATCATTTGGGTAGTGAATTGACACATTTAAAGAACGTTCTACAGAGAAATGGTTATAATGGGCGGATTATACCACCTAGACGCACCGTTTTGCCTAAGCACCTGGACTATAAAGTTGAACGACAACCGGCGTACCTACCATAAATGTAAAGGGAGTGACATAAAGTTGCCAATATTTTAAAGAAGTTCTTGGTGAAGACTGTCTTCACTCCCCACAGAAAACTGGCACAATATCTACGTACGCCAAGGGACCGTTTTCCGCTTGAATGGCCAGGTATTTACAAAATTGACTGCAGCTGTGGTAGCTCTTACATAGGTCAGAATAAGCGCACTATCTCATGCCGTATAAAGGAGCACATCCGAATGTTTAAAAACAACGAACCTCGGAAATCAGCAATCGCTGAACATCTTCTGAACGCGGAAACGATTGGATTGAGTTGCACAACCCATAGATCCTCTCGCTCGACAGAAAAACACTATATACCCAGAATGGTTAAGGAAGCTATCAAAATCCTCAAGTATAAAAATTTCAACCGGGAAGACGGGTTTCAACTGTCGAGCGTCTGGTATCCAGTGATCCGTAAGTTCTCCAAGGGAAAAAAGACATGTTCAGGAGTAAATACACGAAGTGATACTGTAAGTGTTGTGTGTCGTAAACGTGATCGAGTTCCAAGTGAGAATGCGGACGGTAGTAGTATGAATAACGCGCGGACGAAGCGAACCCGAAAGAGGGTAGATCGCTATGGTGTGTGGGTAGACTACAACTAAAAACTCGCTGCATGGCAGTTACTCCGTGATAATGGCGCTTGCAACAGTGCCGAAATATCGGGAACTCACAAAAACAAACATACATGCTAAATATCCCGTCGTTAATAGTAGTTATTATGCCTAGCTGAATTCATCATCTTTTTATACATTTTTCAAGTCTCTTTAAGGTAAACTAAGTTGAAAACTGTCAATTTTTATTACATAGCTGTTAACTTTACGCCCCAAAATTGGAACAAAGTCATCTGAGATTGTCATTTACAACCCCATCATTTCCAAATGCCCAAAAAAGTCACGGGTGTAAATGACATTGATAACATTTTTACCAGTTGTAAAGGACATCTAACTTCCATAATACATTGTTTACAGCTAGAACTGCCATCACAGGTTAAAGATACGAGCATTTCAAATATTTTTCATATACATGTCGAAAATATAGGTCGAGAAACAAAAAAACTATAGCCATTTTTTGTAAAATAAAATGGTTTTTTGCTTCTCCTCAAAACCAGCGTTTTGTCCTTTACGCCAATTGAACCCAAAGGTATCGATATACAATCGGTTCCTACAAGAACTTTGCTGGAGCCAGGGCCAAGTTTGATAAGGTAACAGCTTACTGTTTTCCGGGTAACTTGCAACTAATGCACAAATGTATGGATTTGATATTGTTAAAATTATAGACGTTCATTTTTAAACCCTTCCCCGTTGTCGGGCGGTATTTGTAAATTCGACGATTATGCAATGAAAATGTAGAGTCACCAAAATAAGCCTGCATAATTGTTTGTTTTTACGGAATGCGCTTACTAGTGTAAAGAAAAATATTTTTTTTGATATTGTGAAAAGGGTAGAAAGATTTTTGAACGAAGACTATGAACCAGAATAAGATACGACAAAAGGTTGCGTAGATATTATTAGCTTTTTGTAAGGTAAATACTAGTATAAATAAATAAATCCGGGGACTATCTTACACAAAATCGTGCTAGTCCCAAACTAAGCAATGCTTGTACTATGGGTACTAGACGACGATGTATATCGTCTTATATAGATAAACTTAAATTAAATAGATAGAAAACATCTATGACTCAGAAACGAATACTCGTGCTCATCACAAAAATATTTGCTCTATATTTTAGTATGTCTTATATTTAATCATTTTACAGTTTAGGTACCGTTTTTGACACAGTTGCATGTAACCTGGTCACGGATTAGTGATAAAAAGTATTATAAATGTTATTATTGGATATTGTACAAGGTTAAGCGGTCTATGCTAATAACGAATGATTATATACGTGGTGCGACGTAGGCGTCACCGTAGCTGTAATGTGTAAGTTGCACCTTCTGAAAAGTCAGAAACGTTCTCGATGTTTCTGAACTTTCTCAAGAACGTAGAATAAGTTACCAATAGTGACAGTTAGAGTAATAGCCCAGACCTCTCACTTAGAGAGATTTGGAATTTATTAAAAGGTCATATCAGTCTTATGCAATGTTTGTTATTCTATTCACAAGCTTTGGAACACCAACATTCCATCGTAAAGGCAAGTGTGGGTGACAAATCAGCATCCGTCGTAGTTTTTCAAACATGTTGGATAGACCGGCGGAGTTAGCCTCCACACGAGCCGCCCGCTGCCCAGCTGCCGATCTGCATATTTCACCAACCCGCGAAAATCTACGAAACTTGCCCGGCTTCAAAAAAGATAAAAACATTATTATAAAAATTTGGTTCCATTTTTGTGTACCGGGCTGCGCTTCGCTCGTATACCAATAAATAGACGTAAAATTTATACATAAACTAGATTTCACCCTGCAACCAAATTTTCACAGAATTTCTCGCCCTGTATCACCCCTTATAGGACTACTATAGATACAAAGATTCCCAGCGTCCGTATTTCCTCATAAATACAATTTAGGACTCTTCAAGACACGAGTAAAATAGGCATACTGAACCGGCGAGCTACATCATCGGCCTCGTAGTTACTTACGATCAGGCACTACTGAGGTCAATCGCAGGTCAGTTAATTATAAAAAAAAATACGTGCAAAAAATCAAACATACGCATTTGTAGCCAAGGCGGGATTCGAACCAGCGTCTCCATGTTACCGGGATAACGCACGGAAAGCCCCATAGGATGGGGCCCATACACAGAACAGATTTTATTCCGTGGGCCCATACAACGCCGTCTCAAAATAGTTTTTCACAAAAGTCAATATTACGGGACAAAAATTATATATTATAATACGACAGTAAATGAAGTTTCTATTTCGATATTTTTTATTTAATTTTTTGGTTCAATATATGTACAAATAGATGTCGAACTGAACTCATGTAGCGGTTGGACCCCCTAATTTGCAACTTTCTATTTACTATGTTTTACTACCTATTTGCTACCTACACATATATTTTTTCTAGATTTCTAAGGAAAAAAATAAAAAAATTATAAGCAAGAAATTGTGGGAGCATCAGAATGACTGACCAAAATGGCAGATTAATGTTAGAGTACCATCAGTATTCACCACCTATTTGCTACTTTTTACTACCTATGTTGACATATTTGCTACCTATGTTTTAAAAAAGAAATGTATTTAATAAAGTGGGCAGTCAGAATCTTGAACATTGATCTGCCATTTCGGTCAGTCATTCTGATGCTCCCACCTTTACTTCTCATAATTCTAATTACCTTTGGGTTCCGGATCACCTTTGGTCACCTTAGTGGTATGGTCCAATACCTAATTATCCAATAATCCAGTATCCGCACCAGTTTGAGTACTGGTGTATTGCTCTTCATGTCTTTCTTTACACACTCTAAATGTCGTGTTGATAATAAAATAAGTTACACGATAAATTCACAGAGATGGGCACAATCGCTTACATTTTCCAAAGAAGACTGACAATTCATCCGTCAAAGTCATATTTCCTCCTTTTAATCTAAACTGCCTGCATTACTCAAAAAGGATCTAATACTAGATGGTCAGTCATAAGCTCATAACTAGCGCCCTCTCTGCGACTTTATCCAAGCCAATAATCAGATATTTTTGGGTAATGTAACGTTGTTATTTTATCATGATACGAGATCTTTATTTTCTTAGGTTAGGTTTTTCAAGTAAAATACAACATGCACATACACAATTTAAACGCCGTGGCCAGAAGTACCGCCTTCTGTATCCGACCCTTGATCCAGCCATCTAGCGAGAGCCTTTTGAGATGGTGATTAAGTTTCTAGTCATTACCTATTATATGTAAGTCCTAACTAGTGTTTAATTAAATTGGAGTTTTCAATCCTTTACTGGAGAACTGACCCTATACAAAATCCTTATGGAATGATAACTGGGATAAAATCTATCCTATGCCCTATGCCCTTCCCAGGCTCTCATTTTATATCATTCGGTTCGGTAGCTTAAGCGTCAAAAGGTTAGACCGAGAGTTATTTTCCCATTTATAACATTAAACTTGGATTTGCTAGTTTATTGTGGATGTCTAAATAAAAGCAAAGCATTAGTAAATAATGATACAAATGAATTATTAGTTGCACCGCATACGCGTTACCGAAATAGCTTGTTTAGTGTTGTGGCAGACGGACACGTGGACGCGGCAATTACGCGGCGTGTAGCTAGGGTTGCCAGATGGGCGGGTATTGGCGGGATTCTCCCGATTTTTTGTATGTCCTCCCGACTCCCGACAAAGAAGAAAAGCTCCCGACAAACGACTTCATTTTAAAACTGAGTCCGATCCAATCAAGGTGGTCCTGCCAGGGATAATATCTGCTCTTTCAGGCTAAAAAAAAGCTCGCGCCTAGAGCGCGCGGGGCATCTCCCGACCAAAGTCTCAAAATCCCGACATATTGTTTCCTGCTCCCGATAATAGGGTTTAATTCAATTTGGCAACCCTACGTGTAGCCGTGACAATCGCCGCCCGATTGTTTATTCAGAGGGCCTGGAATAGGCACTAAATACTGTGTAATTTATAAGTGCAGGATTAAAACTTAGGGGAAAGGGGCTTTATCGGTCTCACTAATTCAAAATTAATACTTAAACCACAATCCACATATTTGTGGTCTCGTGTGTGTGGGGTATAAACCATTATCTATATCATCTATATCATTGCAGGGTTCCGTACCAAAATGATAAAAAACCCTTATGGTGCGACTCTGTCTGTCCGTCCGTCTGTCCGTCTGTCTATCTGTCTGTCACAGCAAGATATCTCAGGATCTACTGATGCTATCGACTTGAAATTTGGAATAGTGTTAAGAACCGCTAACCCGAACTTATTGTATGTAAAAAAATCTTTTAACTTTTTACTTTTTTTTAAAGGGGTCCGTAATGGGACTTTGAAAATTGAAAGTAGGGCTATTATATCGAATGGGGTATCAAATGAAAGGCCTTGATCTGTAGAATAAAACACTGTTTTTGTTTTTTTTTTAAATAAGTAGTTTTTGATTTATGGAGAAAAACGTTAAAAAATACCATTCCCCCCTATTATCTTCGAAGTTACTGAACAGAAAAATCTGTAATAATTACCAATTGTTAATGTCGTCCTAAATATTACAGGAAAAATATAACGGTTTTTCTAACTTGCACCGTTTTGGAGAAATTTGAAAAAACTTAACACATACTTATTTGCTTCTACTTAACTAATCGCCATATAGTTTTTCTTGAACTGTTCATGTATCTACTTATGAGTTTGTACGGAACCCTCGGTGCGCGAGTCCAAATCGCACTTGTTTTTACTACAAATAAAATTATTCGATAAGACATGCGTGCATTTGCTATGAAAAATACCCAAATCGCCATTTCTATGCCTGTAATATTTGGAGAGTTCCTTCGATTACTCCAAGATCAACAGATCCTGTAGGCATAATATGATGCTACGCTTTGTGGCGCGATCAATCCCACTAATACTATAAATGTGAAAGTTTGTGAAGATGTTTAGATGTTTGGATGTTTGTTACCTAATAACGGGGACACAACGGGATAGATCAAGCTGAAATTGAGAATTGTCCTTTTTATTTAAGGGTTCCGTAGCCAAAATAGTAAAAAGGAACCCTTATAGTTTCGTCATGTCCGTCCGTCTGTCCGTATGTCACAGGCATTTTACTCAAAAACTACATGACGTATGTTGATGAAATTTGGAATGTAAGTGTATCGTATCATCCGCTACTTAGTTTAGTAGTTAAATATCAAAAATAAATATTTCTAAGGGGGGTACTCCATCCATCATCCATGTAACAGATGGCGAAATTTTTTTTTTCATCGAACATCAACATGTGGTACATAGTTAGATAGCTCTTTAAAAAAACTTTAAGGTTCTAAAGTAATATATTTTATTAAGTATGTATGTAAACACTTTATTGCGCATTCTCACATCGTATTATTTACTCAAGTATGGCAAAGCGAAAATGAGGATTATGACTTCAGCGCCGTATGTATACATGTATGTTTGTATGTTCCCTCTTAACTCATAAACTACTGAACCGATTCATACATGTGGGCTATCGTTAGATTCGTCGTGATTCGACGCAGGTTAGTTAGTTGGAACCAAAATTAAGATAGAGACCATGATCCTCATAAAAAGTGAAGGGTGGAATTATATGACAATTTACTGAGCTTTAAAAGCTCATTTCAAAAATATTTTATTTGTTTCACACATGTATATTTCCATTTCAATTCATTAACAACATGAAACACGTTCAACAGCCCGCGCTCTTCGCTGATACGTTTACAAGTTCTAGGACACTTCCCTCCTGGTGCACCATCACTGTAGTACAAAAAAAATGATAAATCAGTAACGAAGCCCAGCAGTGAAAAGTTTAACAAATTGTGGAAATTAAGGACTACTAGCGCCATACTACGATGAAAAGAACAAGTTTAATTAGATGGACGATGATAAAATAGCTATTAAAAGATAGTTTTCAGTAAGAGTGCTCCCGCTATCTCTCCTCGGGTCACCACGACTTGTGACTGATCTTGTGAAGAAAGTTTGAAGCTGGAAGGTCGGAGGTCCGTCTGCAGGTGCCCTTTATGCCGCACTAATTCAAAGTGAAGCTGAAGGCCCGAAGCGTTCCAGGTCGTCTTACGCAAACCATATATCAATCTCATTTTTGCGAGTCCGCAGGGGGAGCTTCAGGTTGCGAGGCCGAAGGCCGAGCTCCTCTACAAAGGCACTATATCCGCAGTAAAGGCCAAGCACCGCTTTGGGCCAAAGGCACATGGTTATCTCACGCAAAACGTATATGAGTCTCATTTTCGGGAGCCTGAAGAACGAGCTTCAGGCTGCAAAGCCGAAGTCAAGCTATAATCTTGGTTAAGCCTTTTCATAGTCAGGTTTTAATTTTAACTATATTTTCATTTGTAGGTTACGGAACCCTACACTGAGCACGGTTCGACAACTTTG
The DNA here is from genome assembly GCA_947034925.1 of Eudemis profundana. Lineage (NCBI taxonomy): Eukaryota > Metazoa > Arthropoda > Insecta > Lepidoptera > Tortricidae > Eudemis > Eudemis profundana. Next base: position 16,044,202 of record OX344805.1, on the reverse strand, counting down.
TTTTTTTTTTAGATCTGAGAAATTTTACATTATTTCTACTCAGAATCACGCGTACTATCGTCTCTGATAGAAGAAAAAAAAGTGTCCCAAATTTTTCATACAAATATCGCTCTTCCGTTCCGTTACCGCCATACAAGTGTGTATGAAAAAGTAACGGAACAACGGTTCCTTCTATCAGAGACGATAGTACGCGTGATTCTGAGTACAAATGATGTAAAATTCCTCAGATCTAAAAAAAGTTAGTGTAAAACTAAAAAAAATGGCCCATATCGATCATTTTGTCCTCAACAATACCGGGGACGATGCAGCGACATGTTAGTCGCCCGAAGTAGGTACCCTCTTTTTACTGCTGGATCCTCTTCCATTCTCACAGAGCCAGTGAAGTCTATTAGACTGTATTTATCACCAGCCTATATACACGTTCCACTGTTGGGTGCAGACCTACTCCCAAATGACAGCGAATGAGTTTGGGCTAGGGCTATAGTAATTAGGTACATAGTTATCATAAACTTTATGTTAATCACAAGTGCGTTCATCCACACCCCGTTGTGCGTGTTTTAACACCCCTAATTACAGCAATGTAGTAGGTAGGTACTTATTAAAATAAATAAATAAATAAAATAAAAATCATTTATTTCAGACAGCACAATTATAAGCAGTGGTCCATAGATTTGTTAGTACGATATGGTATTAGTCTATGTTAGTAAGACGATTATAAATAAAATAAAAATATACACAACTAATCAGTGTGTCAGAAAGAGATTATTTGTACCTATTGCAGGCATGCGATCTACTCCCCACAAGTATCTGCATGGAGTGGCGCAATATTTGCGTGTCGTACCTGCCTGCAATGGTGGACAGGATGCTGTTGGGACTGGCACGTAGTCTGCTGATCAAGGACGCTGTTTTTTTGCGCATGACTGCATAGAAATCGTCAGTTCTCGCCTGTGCAAACATTCCTGACGCGCTACAAAAACGCGGCAGTCCCAAAAGCATCCTGAACCCGTTGTTATATTGAACACGGAAGGCGTTGATGGTCTTCTGTGTATAGTTGGTCCACAGGCTGCACGTGTAGTACACTTGGCAGTAAGCTTTAAATAGTGATATTTTAACTTGTTCACTACAGCGCGCAAACCGCCGGACCAACATGTTACACCTGACCGCCATCGCCCTCCGTTCTCTTTCAATGTCCATATGGTCTTTAAGGTCATCGGTTACAATGTGTCCGAGATATTTAAACTGATAAACTCTATTCAGCTCAATGCCATTCAACTTTATAGTGGGCACAGAGTCCGGACACTTACCACCGATGGCCTTAAAAACCATATATTCGGACTTCTTAACATTATACATTAAGCCGTGTGACACAGCGTACCTCTCGCACGTCGCTAACAGATCCCTGAGTGCCCTGACCGACGGGCTCAGTAGCACCATATCGTCTGCGTAACTAAGATTGTTGACGATGACGTCATCAATGCTGCAACCGATACGCTTACCACTGAGCCCGACGATCAGATCATTCACATAGAGGTTGAAGAGCTTCGGTGAGGTCACCCCTCCCTGCCTCACTCCGCACTGCAACCTGTACGTGTTTGACATCTTATCTGCCCACCTCACGCCATTTACTTGGTTCAGGTACCAGTACTGAAAAATTCGGAGCAGTTCTGCTGGAACACTTCTGCTCCTCAGCTTGTCCCACAAGACATCGTAGGACACCAGGTCAAACGCTTTGGATAAATCCAGAAAACAGGCGTACACTGGTGTCCTCCGCTCGGTATAATACTGGACTGTGTGTTTCAAGCCGAGGATAGCACTTTCCGTTGACAATCCGGGTCGAAATCCAAATTGTGCATCGTGCAAGTGGAGATGCTCATTAAGACAGACATCCAGCAGGCTGTCGAGTACCCTTGCCAGTATTGTAGCCAGTGAGATGGGACGATAGTTACATTTGTCCGCTATGTCACCCGTCTTATTTTTGACAATTGGTACCACTACCGTCTTCATCAGTTCGTCTGGGAGGTAAGAATGTGCCATACAGAGCGAATAAAACATGGATAGGACACGAGGCAAGTGGACACCGGCGTGATGCAGATGTTCGACGCTGAGGCCGTCGTGACCCGGTGATTTACCCCTGGTCATGTTACTGATTACTCTTTTTACCTGTTTTGGAGTAAATCGAACCAGGTCTGTATCACGACACGCCCCATCGTCGACCCCCTGCTGTACAGGCCCAAGCAGCGACTCGACCCTAAAATGTTGTGCAAACAAGTTCGCAATCGAAACAGGGTCACTGACCTCACCAACACTCACCGGCAGACCACGCCTTCCGTCCAGTTTGTTTGTCGCTTTCCAGAATTTTTTAAAATCTTTCGCAGCGCGGTGTGAGGCAATGATATCCAGCTTTATCTGTTCCTGGTGTTTTTGACACCATTTAAGTTTGCCCTTAAAGATCGTACGTGTTCGACACATTTCCTCATATGCGCTGCCAGTAGTTGGTTTATTTAGTGACATCCAATACTGGTACGAAAGCCTGGCCTGCCCGTGAGCATCCCGCACATGTCTGTTCCACCCCACCAGCTGTTTGCTATTATTTGCTCGATGAGCAACGTAGGTACTTGTGGCAGCATCTGTAAGGACAGTCACAATATCTGAATACATACTATCAAGTATTTTTCTGTGCTGTATGTTGTTGCAGTGATCATCGCTACACATAGCCATTTCTTGTGGAAAGTCAATATACCTAAGTCGCTCATCACACATATCATGGTAGCTGTCCACTTGGCATGCATCTCTCTCTCCCCAGACTACTCCATTGCAACATGTCACATTTGACGCTGTTTTTGACACAATGCAATCAAGTTCACAGGTGACAAAGACAGGATAGTGGTCAGAATAGTAAACATCATATGCTATAACTACATCAGTGATAGTGTGCCACGCTGATTGGGTCACTATGCAGTGGTCAAGCCAGCGCCTGCAGCCATGCGCTTCACTGACATAGGGTCATTGTGCCGGTAGCGCGGACAGTGCCAGTTCGCGGACAAATGGCCGGCAACATTTCTTAAAATCAAGAAAATAGGATTCCCAACTGATTAGTTGAATAAAAATACGTCTTACGCGGATCTTAGGTAGTGGGGCAATAACACTGCATTGTATTTAAAACAAGGGATGCAACCCTAATGCAGGGATTGGCCGGTCAATTTATGCTATTACCGTGTGATGAGTGGACGTACGATAAGTTACAAGAAAAATTGCCGCGGCGCTCGGGGCTTGACTGTAAGTTTATCAATTAGTATTAATGTTGCATTGCTATTAGATGTTTAGTTAGGTTAATTATGAAACTTATAACTTGATGTTATGGAATTTTTGTAATATATTGACTCAATTTAATAAAAATTAAGTGTCCGCAGAACCGGTATGCGGGTTTGTTAGGTACACCGGTTGGCGGACACGTGGTCGCCAACCGAGATACCTTATCGAATTTTGATTTTCACTTTGTGTTAAAAGTAATGCTAAAAACTCTCTCAACATTCAAGATATGTTAAGATTAATGGATTTACAAGTTATTATTTAGATTGCGACCACTTTTTTATTTTAAGAATCATATTAAAATTGACTTGAAATTAATCACTAAACAGGTGTCCGGTGAACCAAAACAACGAAAATATGCTTTCAGTATGCGGACACATGTGATTATTGGGACACAAAATATATTAATTTGGTTTAAAAAAAACGCTTTGTAGGTAAAACCTTTTAACTATGTGGCCTATGTTGATATTTGGTACAATTAACTGAAAAATTTGAAAAAAAAAACTGGTGACCGGTGGAACGAAACAACGTAAATATGCTTTCAGTATGCGAACAGCCGTGATTATTATAGCCATTTATAACCCCCGACACAAAAAGAGGGGTATTATAAGTTAGAACGCTATGTGTGTGTGTCTGTCTACCTGTGTGTTTATCTATGGCGCCGTAGCTCTTAAACGGGTGAACGTGAACCAGGTGAAGGTCGAAGTTTTTAAGTCGGGGTGTTTTTTAATACTATTGATTTATATTTTAGATGCCACCTCCAAAATATAGAGATAAAACTAAAACAAAAGTAAAATATTCTGATAAAGATTTAAAGAAGGCACTTAATGCAATTTAGACACACGGCAAAGGTTTAAGCCTTAAACGTTTCCCTTAAACTTTAAGCGAAATCGTTAAAGCATTTAGCATCCCTCATTCAACGCTCCACGGCAGTCTTACTGGAAAGCGTCATGATAGTCTGCAGCCAAAAGAACCAGAACCTATAGGGAGCTGAAATGAAGTCAGATGGAGAATGGACTCTAAGAGAGTGCGAGAAATGTGGCACTGGAGAAGCATGCTTGGCATATCCCGGACAGAATTTCGCACTAACCAGTTCATTCTTCAAGAGCTAAACAGACAGAACAAGACAGCCCCTATCCTCCATAGTAAAGTCCTCACTTTCTTCGGACACGCGTCAAGGCCTGAAGCTTTGCTCATGGCAAAGTAGACGGTGCTAACCATACGGTAGGTCTCCCATGAGGTGGACCGACCAAATCAAGTCTGCCACAAACTGCCCTCTGCACGAGAGCACCAGGCGCGCATCTGTCAGAGAAGAATGGCACCGTGTGGTTAAGCTTGCCACTCAAGCCATGAAAAACACGACCACTGTACCAAGACTGTAACGACAAAGAAGAGAACTGACTGCCGTCTGCAACTTCTGTTGCAGCCGGCAGTCAGTCGCCAGATGTCAGTGTCTTCGGTCCTTTTTTTTTAAGCCTGACAAACTTGCAAGCCTTACTGGCTGTTGCAAGAATCGGACCCAGTGGGGGCCGTGGCTTTCCCTGAGGTCGAACCAGGTCGCTGGCCGTACTACCTTGAGTGGATCAGACTAGGTGGGAGCCGGGAGTGCCTGGGGTTGAACCAGGTTGCTAATCCCGGTCCACCTTGAAGTTACGCTGATTGCTCAAAGTGAGCAGTGGACCAGCGGGAAGGTTGAAGCGGATCAACCTGTTCTTATGTGATTGTGTGAATCGAACGAATAGGAGTTTTAGTTGCCGGTTAGCTAAACCTAGCCCAGCTAAGAAGACTCCGCCAAGAAACTTAGCTGGGCCCGACGCCCGAGCAAGGTCGGAGACTCCGACCTGGCGGCGCGGCATTGCGGCTTTTGGCGGGGCTTTCCGGTTCCGACTCGGAGTGAAGTTAATCCAGGACATTCTGGTTCTGGGGCAAGTCGGGACGCGGCCCTTGTGTTGTGTGCTGTTGTCGCGAGGAGGTTGACCCCGTCGACGGGGACGATGCTGCGTGCGTCGGACTCCGTGGACGACATCGCAGCGATGAGTCTTTCGAATCCTGCTGAGATGTCGTCGTCCGGGTCAGTGAGGAAGCTCCTAGGGCGCCGAGTGAAGCGACCTCTGGTGAGGCTGGACCGGCTGAGCTCGTGTCTTTGGTCCACTAAACTCGTATTGGAAGACAATTGTGAGAAAAATGCTGTCCAAGCCCGAAAACTTAAACTCATGTGTGACCAAAACAAACTTTTGCAAGTTATTTAAGGAATCATTCAAATTTGCCTATTTTTTATTATCTAAGTGCTACTAAGTACTTATGATATTAGTGGGATAATATATATATACAATATAAAAATATATATTATGTTCTATGTTGTATTATTTGCGATTTTATTTGCATAAAACTCAGTGTCCGCTAACTGGCAACCATTGTCCGCACACTGAAAAAAGTGTACGCCAACTGAAATTTCGGCTATTTTTCAATGTTTTCCCATTTTATGCGTATTCACATGCTGAATAGGATAGTACCATTACTTTTTCACAAAAAGACTATATTCTTGACATATTTAAATACTTATCACCATTATTTTTCGTATAAAACATATATTTTAAAGAGGTTGAAGTCAGCAACTCCGTTAACTGTCCGCCAACCGGCACACCCACCCTAAGTATAGCTATTTGACTGCGAGCCTAACTTAACGACATCCGCACATTGCAAATTGTTGTCACTACAAAAATCAAACAATTCTAAGGCAAACGGTTCACCCGGATGAGCGTTAAAATCGCCCAACATATATACAGCCTCTACGTCATTACTTTCGACAATTGCATATAACTTACTTAGACAGTCAATAAATTCAGGCAAGTTGTCCTTACAGTCGGTCGGCATGTAAACACTGCACACAACAATACACTTATTGCCCAAAGACACTTTAATCGCCGTTATACGTGCACTATCACAGGTAATCACAGAGACCGATTTAAATGCACTTTTGCGCCACAGTAGCGCCACTCCACCGTATGGTCGCCCTCTCACCATGCCAGAGGACGTATCAACCGCCGACTTCCCGGTGCACTCGAAGTCCTTGTGTATGCCGTTCAGGAACGATAGGTCGTGTGGAAAAAGCCAAATTTCTTGAAGGGCAATTAAATCAGCTGACTCGCATAGCTGCCTCACGGCGTCCACAGAGCGCTTCACAGACTTACAATTAAAACTAACAAATGCATGTTTCGCTTTGATTGTATTATCCATTATTTATTATTAGTTACCTTAATATCTTTAAACTCGTAGAACTTACGATAAGCAATTCCTTCCGGCCAGAAATCGTCTCGTAAAAACAAATCTAGTTTATGTTTTGGGATAAATATTTTGAAGGCATTATAGTCTTTCTCGGCCTTCATATTAGTCATGGTGACAGAAACATTCAAGTTAGATTTGTTTTTGACGTATTCAGTGATATCCAGGCAGGACACCTCTTTAGACACATTATATATGTAAATAGGTATTTTAATTTCTGCCGCTTTAAACCTGTCGTCTTTGTTTACAATAGCAATCCCTCTGTTGCCTACAAATTTGTTTCTATAACGTTTTCGTTGTATTAATTTCCATTCGTCGTCTTTTTCATGTATCTTAAAATCGCCACCACTTACAATCTCAGCTAACGACTTATTATGCTGCGATTTGTTGTTTTGCTGCAGTTCCGTATCGCATATCGAACCGGTTCCTAGCATTGCGCCGGCCGGCGCGGGCGGCGGTGCGCTATCAGTGAGATGAGTCATCACGCTGCTATTCAAATCTGCAACGACCGCTGAGTTTGTGTTTAGCCGAATTGAATCAAATTTTTCGTTTGTTTGCACGCTCGTTGATTGCTCAGTTGATTTTGCAGTTGTAGACCTTGTCTCCACAATGTCGCGATATGTAGCATTTTCATTTCTCGTTGGAGAAATTTCCACTAAATTAATGCACTTTTGTCTCGTCGCACTCTCATCACATATGTGTGATAACCCCATAGGACCACTATTATACTCATAGCTCCCTAAGAAGGCACCTCGTTTAAGATTAACATTGAACTGGGGTGAAATATCTTGTTGTATCGATGATGAGTGTTTCAAAGCGTCTACCTCTGATCTCAACAACAAGTTTGATTTTGCCTGTGTCTCGTATTGCTCTTTGATTAGGCCAACATCTTGCTGTAATTTTACGATGTCTTTAAGAAGGCGGGTCACATCAACGTGGTCGAAATGCACAGGCGGCAGTTTATGCAATTCGCGGGCCACGAAAACAGGAACATCCTCAGGATCACACTCCTTCAATGTACATATTATGTCGTCAATCTCGCGTACCGTTTTGCCGCTCCGTTTCCTTATCTTTTTACGTTTTGTTGTTGAAATGGAATCAAACAGTAAATTTTTAGCAGTTGTTATGTCCGCTTGGGAAAACGCACTTAAACATATGCGACTAACACTTTCCTCGTCCATCACGTCAATCCTATTGTTCACAAATGCTAACAACTCGTTAATCACAATGTTACAATTACAACATTTTATCAGGTCCGAAGGCATTTTGCCTCGTACAATTACGACACACCGCACGCAGTCACGCAAACAAAACACAACCGCTCGCGGGGGCGCGCGGGACGAGACTGCACTTATTGCACGTCTGAAAATATTTCAGAATCATAGGCATGTCTACATCTGCCAAATTTCTCCACGTACGAAGTCATTTGATGCATTCATTTTGATCAAGGGTGAAGCTCCGAAATTCCTGCAAACCTTCTTCTTCAATCGAAAGGCATAAGGACCTAATACTTCAACATAGACTTCACATAGACACCTTTTTTATAGGCAGTAGCAGGCCTTAGGCAGTACTTTCACCCTTGAGTAGGCAGCCTTAGCTAGAACTGGAAATGCACCTGCCAACCTGCCGTCAGAATGGTACTATTTATTTCTTAAATATCTCTGGAGTTTAAAGAGTCATCATCATCATCATTTCAGCCATAGGACGTCCACTGCTGGACATAGGCCTCCCTCATAGATTTCCACTTAATTCGGTTGGAAGCAACCTGCATCCACCGTGAGCCAGCAGCCTTAACCAAATCATCTGCCCATCTTGTTGGTGGGTGGTTTAAAGAGTGCATTGCTCCAATTTTGGCGCATATTTGGCACATTGCTAGCACTAACTCCTGAGGTATACCACAGCTCCATTTGTCAATATACACCCGCCATCCTGACACTCACGATATGACAGCTTTGAATTAAGGACGCCAAAATATCGAGTATGTACGTCCGTCTTAACAAAATATAGGTATCTGTTGAGGTCTGTGGTGTGTCGACTTACAAGTGTCATTTGCGATAACCAAAAAATCAATGATTCTGTTTAGGTGTTTGTGTGCAAAGAGTAAAGTAATATGTGTGTTCGGTATTAGATCATTGTGCTGGCCTTTGGATTGAAGAAAAAAGTAGAAAGAATTGCAAGAATTCTAGAGCTTCACTTCAAAATGAGTTCGTGCGCGGAGACTAAAATTTGTGAGATGGCTTCATTGCCAAGATAGCCACAGACGATCGATAAGCACAATATTGCTAAGATTAAGAGGTGTTAAAGCATTCATGCACGTACTCGTCATTAGCATAAAGTTTGCGATATTTATCGGACGGCAGAGTAGTGAATCTTATGTACCCACAACCATTATTATAACTGGCATTCAGAATACTTAGTAATATTCGCGACATTAGATATGTAAACTCACAATGAAGAAAAAAACAAAAAAAACGGTGTAATAGGCATTTAATAAAAAAAAGTGTAAACATTAACGGCCATAAAAACTGTTTAGACGGTAAATCTATAAACACTTTCACAAAATACACGTATTTGCTTGAATGTATAAAAGTGGTATAAATATAAAACATTAAATGCCAGTGTGACTATTGTACAAAGTTATGAAAAGTCTAAGAATAACTATTAAATCTGTCAAAAATAAGTTATTATATTCTATCTTAAAATTACAAGTTAAGCTTAGTATAGAAAGGTGTATATTGAAGTATTTGATCTGATCACTATTATCTAGTCACATGAACTGAAGAGTGACAATTATTCAATTCATTTTGCTATTGATGATCCAGTAACTACAAAATATGTTTATGTTGTAAATATTACAAATAAATATATCGAACTTTTACATCTTTAAACTTTTACTACTTAACTACAATTTAGTATTTTCTTACAGAATACAATTGCAATTTTAAGCAAGGTACAACGACATACATTTTTAGGAAACACTACTAAATCTAGCCTAGGTGCCTGTTTCTTGTCGACAAACGTTTTATCGATAATTTATTTTCATTTAGCCGTATTGTTTTCCATTATTTTATGATTTTTGAAAAGGTCGCGGGAAGGTTATGTTTGTTTTATATCAATCCAAACCCAAACAGTTGCAGAGCAAAAAACTTTCGGTGAAATGGGAAATAAAAGGCGTTTGACACTTTGATAAAACTGCCTGTGTGTAATTATGTTCTAGTAATATAGTTGGCACTGGAACTCCACTCGCAGCATACTGATTGGAAGTAAGAAGGTCACACGTACGGTATAAACTGACTAATCATCACTTTCTTTTCATCTTGCAGTGGTCTATAGTTTAATATAAACAGCCGTGTTTACTTGTGGTCAAAGTAAATCATTACGCCTAATCAGCTAACCTAGCTTAATAATGTAACATTATAAAATACGTCTGTTAACAATATTTAAAGATCAAGTAGAGTTCTAAAAGGCGGTACTCGACTCGGCTATAGAAATTCTATTCTTTCTTGAAATAAAAAATAAGTCTTAATGAAAGGCAAAGTGAATAGGTACCACTGTTTCGAATACTATATTATTTACTCATTGGGTGGATTACGATAGGTAAACTTTATCTTACATAAAACGTTATCCAGGTCTTTATCTTATCTTTACTATTTCAAATAAGTCAAACTACTTCACAATGTTAAAAAGTCAAGTTTATTGACTTATTACCACACTTATCTAAGCTAAATAGTTATAAATGTAAAAAAAAAGAAAATAAAATATATTTTATTGCCACACCTGGCCATAAAATGTCTTTTTCCACACGCTACGCGTACGGAAAAAGCCGTTTCTGGCCAAGTGTAGATGATAAAATGATGTACACAACACGGGAGGTAATAAAGAAAGGCCGAGATCGCAGATGTTTGCGGCCCGAGCTGCAAGCGATGGACGTAAACATCTGCGATCTCGGCTTTTCTTTGTGTTACCACCCTTGTGTAATGTACTATTTCAAATAATTTACAAACATAAAAAATATTTGCTTGAACCCATGCGAACTATTGTGACTATGGTGAATTCAATAAATTTGATAAAATCGTAGTTTATAAGATTTTTCGACAATACTGAAATATTTTGAGAGTAGTTAAGTCAAAAAGAGCCTTTGTTAAAGACGAGTTTGGGAGAATATGTGATTCCTTTCCCGGATAGCACAATAATGATTCCAACTGGAATGTGTGCCTCAAATTTGGCAATCAAAGTACCGCATTTTTTTCATCCCAAAATGTACGACATTAGTCAGAGAACTCTCTTTTCTATCCGTAGTATTTTTAGTTCGTCAAACTATACAGAGATAAGATATAAGTATAAATATGACAAATGCTAGCTGAAATCTACGGTACTGTATAGTTTTCCTTTGTTTATTTCCTTCAACATTTTAAAGCCTGCTCATAGGTACCAGATCATTGTAGTCTTTGGATATATTTCATCTTGAAAAATCATATTGTTAACGTGTTCAATAAGGTGGTTTTTGCTGGCCTAGGGCGGAAACTGTCAGCTTAGCCGCCTCGCTGCGTGAGGATGGCGTCGAGGAGCAGGATAGCACCATTGATGATGGCCAGCGACGCTTTCGCCAAGTTCTTGTTGACGAAGTCGTTCTTACCGGCGTTGTGGAACCTGAAAGGACGTAATTTTCTTGTTTAGGGGTTTACCCTTGAATTGTCGACAAACTTTTCATCGACATATCATTTTATCGAAAGTTAATTTTCTCTGAAACCATATTTTCCTAGAAATTAATATAAAACAAACCTAACCTAATGGTATTTACAGGATGAGTCTTTAAAAAATTCTGAAAAGTTAACGGTTTCGGAGAAAAAAGTTGTCGACGAAATGAAAATTCGATGAAATGAAACATTCGATAAAACGTTTGTCGACGAAACAAAGGGACACCCTGGCAACGACTTGTCAGATAGTCTTTCTATAGACAAGGGAGTCTTTCTATAGACTTTATGAAGGTTACTCATAACCTTCATAAAGAAAAGAAAGAAATATTTATTTGGATCCATTACAATATTGAAATTCATCAATCAGTTCCTCCCACCACCATGCTTTTTGGTTTCGGACAAAACCCGTTGCCAGGCATGGAAACAATTTTTTTATTATATAATCAATGGGCTTGCTTTTGACTCGGATCATGCCTGATGGTAAGCATTGATAGAGCTTACATGATGCTTACACGTTTATCAGCTAGTCTTGGACTCACCTTTCAATGAGGATAGCGCCGCTGGCAATGAAGAGGCCCACGCCGACCAGCGTGTAGAAGATGTCAATGCGCTTGTGCGATGGGGTCTGGAGCACGTAACCTGGAAAGCACCAATCATCCATTTTTGAACTATTCTTAATTAAATATATGTGAGAAAAGTGGACAACACAAATATTCTTTATTGCACACCAGAAAAATATATTATAAAAAAATATTTTTTAAATAACATGAAATAAATATTTATTTTATTACAAGTGGTACATTACACAATAAAAACAATTAAAAAGGTAGACAACAGGCGGCCTTATCGCTAAAGCTATCACTTCCAGACAACCTTTGGGTAGCGCCTTACCCCTCCACCATATGGGATAATAGTTAGGAATAGAGAGACGGGATAGGGCTTGTACACAAAACCGCGAATATACGCGATACGAAAATGCAGAGAACTCAAGAGTCTTTTACACATAGCTGGGCATTAACTCGTTAATCCGTTAATCGTTAATTAACGAAGTTAACATTTTGATTAACGGATTAACTTTTAAGTTAACTTTAAAAATCGTTAACGAACTCGTTAACTTCCGTTAATCTTCCCCAAGTCCGTTAATCGTTAATCCATTACCTACGATTTACTAAAAAGATACCGCACGCACCGCGCAAAACGCGTTCTGACGAGTACTTACGTTCGGGCCGGTCGACAAGTGCGGTGCGGTGCACTTACTAGGTACTATCGCCCAACGGGTACCCACCTCTAGGATCATTTTCGAATGCACTTCACAGCGGTCGCTTTTTACATCATACACCAATAGGGACAGCCGGGTAATTTTGACCATAAACTCTTGTGAATCAATTTTAATTTAAACTCTCTTAACAATACGGTACAAATTAGAATGGCTCGGTAATCACCTTTTCAGACCACTACGTCTCGTCGCCAAACATCTGTTGGCCACATTGACGTAACGCTTGCAATCAATGACCGAAATTCCTTTCAATAGATAATTTCGTTGTTAACGGCAAGCTTTTGTGCTTTGAAGATCCCGAAGCTACGAATGAAAACATAAACGAGAAAGAACTCAAATTAAATGACTAAATGTGGTGTTACCTTATATTAGTTTATTGGTTTGTAACATAATGATAAGGCTCATTATTATTTCATTTATTAAGGTAATTCGCGCCGAAGCAAGTCCCATAGCAAAATAAAGGACACTTAACTGTCGTATCTATAAAATAAATTCAATATATTTTTATATAAATATGTGTATTTGCAACTATTATTCACCGGATGAGTGTCTAAACTAAACTGTAAATGAGTTTTCATATATGTATTGTGAAAGTGATGATTAACGTTTGCCAATATTCAATTAAGCAATCACCCTGACTTAAAAATTTAGTTTTGTTTGTATAAAATTAACATCTGCTCGCCATTGTTTTGCCTGTTTGTAACAGTAAGGGTTCTTTGACCGTTATTTTATTGTTTAAATTTTTAAAGTTAGGCAAGAAAGTCCCATGAGAATAGATGCTGGAATAGAGACTAAAATTGAATTGACGAGCCACTGATTTTATCAGCGAATAAATCTGTGGATCTAGTGAAAAGGGGTACAAGTCACATTTATACCAGGAACAAAAGGTCGCAACTCTATTGTATGACTTAAGCTCTTTTGGTTATATGTGACTTGTACCCCTTTTCACTAGACCCACAGAAATTATATTTTATGCCACACCTGGCCATAAAGTGGCTTTTTCCGCACGCTGCGCGTACGGAAAAAGCCGCTTTCTGGCCAAGTGTAGACATAATATATTTTATCAGAATGATATACAAGAACGCTTAATTATTTACAACCACCACAATTGTCCTCTTAGGGCCTATACAGACGGACTGCACGTCAGCTACGATTTGTATGGGAACTGCATCACAACTGCACGCCGACTGCGCAGTTGTGATGCAGTTCCCATACAAGTTGCAGCTGGGTTGCAGTCCGTCTGTGTCGGCCCTTAATGTCGAACTTAGACTATTAAAAAGCGTAAGGAGATACGTCAATACGTGAATAGTTGAAAAAAAATTGTATGGCGAGACAAACTTAACTTGCTGTTGAAAAACTGTTGTCCCCATACATCGACATAGGTCGCGGTTAGTTTAGTAACAGCAAATGAGTTTGTGTTACAATTTTTATTGATTTAATTATCTACTGCTTACAACCATTTTGCATAGAAGTAACAAAGTTTTCGCAAAAAAATTCCGGCCGGTCGACAAGTGCGGTGCGGTGCACTTATAAAAAAAAAGTATTTTTTATTTACATTTGGCCGATCCACTTAAAGGAAACAAAGCGATTGTTTGTAAACCTCAAAAACACCAAGATGACGTTATTGTAAAAAGTAGTTACAACTACAACCACCTTTAAAGTTCAATTGATTATCAACTCTATCTCCATGAACCGTAGTTTACAACTGCATTAATAGAATAATGGCGTTCCAGCTGCCTTCCCTTTATTCGGATCTCAGGTAGTCAAATAAATGCCAGGGGTGTGAAGTGCATAATACGTCTAAAGTGACATTTCTATTAAAGCAATTTTAACTCTTGGCAAGGCCTTAGAGTTGATAATCCACTAAAATTGCAATGCACGAAGTCTTTATCTGTGAAAGCATGCTCCTCTTTTATGACGGACGATAATGAGGTACAAAACCACACAACAGTATTGTTTCCCTTAAGTGGATCGGCCAAACATAAATAAAAAATACTACTAGATATGTCTTGTCGATTCCTGCGGAAAAATCGATCCATATGCTCCATTTAATCGTTTCATTACTTAGCGCCGCGCCGGCGCTTAGAGTGACGAGTGTTTTGTTTAGAACCTACCTAAACAAATACTACTTACGTACTGTTTGGATTTCCGTGACTTTGAATCTGTACTGTCCGTGATAGTTTACGTTTGTGCAGTGTGTGTATTTATATTCTTTTTTATAAAGAAAGAGTGTCATCATCATCATGACTTCAGCCGAAAGACTCCACTTCCACTGCTGGACATAGCGTAGGCCTCCCTGCAAAAAGTGGCACAATGACCGGTCCTGCGCCACCCGCTTCCAGCGGACTCCCGCCACCTATACCAGGTCATCGATGAAGGAAAGGAAAGGAGGTTTTGGAAGGCTATATCAGTTACCTTGGTTCTGCTGCGGATAGCCTCATTTGTGATCCGCTCATGGAGTGAAACTCCCCTAGCATACCTAAGCCTCCCCATTCATATTTGGATGACTTTGAGCCTTCTACTGAAGCTCTAGCTTACTATGCCTCTTAAGGCCACGTAGGAAAAAGAGTGTACTATGTAAGTAATGCAATTTTTATCACGTGTTAACGGATTAACGATTAACGTTAACTTCCGTTAAATCTTCCGAAATGTAACGCTTTAACGTTTAACGAAGTTAACTTTTTTATTAACGGATTAGCGATTAACGAAGTTAACCATTTGATTAACGGTGCCCAGCTATGCTTTTACAATACGTTATCGCATCACAGCCTTCTGTACAAGCCCTTAATATTTTTTTTCTGTCTACCTCCAACATGATCGGAGCTTTCTACGCTTTTTCCATTTATACCAGTTCTATCTTTTATGTTTCTCGTGCTATCATGCTTCATTCCTGTTCTTTCTTTCATTCATCACATCTTTTATTCCTTTACTACTCTACTGTACTATTTCGGGGATAATAAAGGTGAGAGCCTTTTATTTATTTAAACACATTTCTTCTGGTACTTTTACATTGCTATTTCTTAGGATAGGAGGTAGTGTGAATTCTCAAACACGTAAAATAAAACAATGTTGGGTCTCATATGGCGATATTTACCAGCAGCGGCGCCGGCGAAGACGATGAGGTAGCCGACGAAGGTGCCCGTGACCAGCATGCCGAGCTCCACATCTGCGTTGAAGCTCACGGCGTGCAGCGCCACACACGAACACGTCAGGGCCTGGAAATGAGGAATAATCGTTCAGGCACAGTATAATAGCAGTGTTTTTTCATCCGACTAAAGGTACACCGCACTGCTTGAATGTGTGCGCGCCGTGTACGAACGAACGCACTACAAGCAAAGTTTTAGCAATTGCACCGTCGTAAACGTGTATACTGCAGTGTGGTCGGATGCGAAAAATACCGACGGACGGTAGCCCTGCGCTGCGCCCCGACCTTCAATACGTATCGCGGGCTCCTAAAGGGCCAGTGTGCGTACTTTTCTTTCCTCATGCTTTGGTTCAGGTCGCATTCAAAAAGTGTTATGGTCTGTGCACACGGCGTCTTTTAAACGCGCCGTCGACGCGCGTTTCGTAGCGTTGTCGCTTTTACACCCTAAAAATAAAGTGAGACAGCGCTACGAAACGGGCGTCCATGGCGCGTTTAAAAGACGCCGCACAGGCCCTAACACGGCGTGCGTAACTGGACTTTATAAGTGTAAACATAAAGTTCAATTTAAGAGTTTTCTTTCATGATGGTAGCCAAACAAGTAAGGTCTGCCTGTTGGTGGTGCTCCACTGTACAATTTATCGGGTACAAACCACAGAAGTATGATCCCGACCTTTTAGGACCCTGCAGTTAGCCGGTTTTTAAGAAACGTTTATCCGAAAGTAGAATTTATCAATTCAAGAGTAATGTGTAATTAATTGAAGTGGATTGTTAAAAAAGGGCAACCTTTTCTAAAAAGTAAATTCTCGTTTAAACAAATCGTGTGACATCGTAATCTCACGTTGTGCAGAATATCAAATTTACCCATTATAGTATCCACCCAGTAAAACATCGCGCTAATTAACCCTGCCCTGAAACACTTTGCAACGCTAAAAGCCTTGTGACTAAAGTACCTACCTATATAGAGCCAACACTGTGTAATTTGACAGTACCTACGAAAATGTACGTGAGCGCTTTTCGAAAAAAAAAGTACAATTCAATAGTACTTCCATTATTCTTTAAATACCTCTCCGTAACTTTCCGTTGCGTCAAGAAAATGATCTTTGATTTGACACTAATTTTCAATTTCGTCGCGGTCTTTACTTTTGAAAAACGCTCACCTACAAATTTTGCCACAAAGGTCCAAGCGTCATACATTACTCTTTTTTATGACAAAGAAGAAAACTCAGACTATCCAACATCCATAATCATCCTTGAAACATGATATTTGATATTAGGCCCATTTTTTACATATAGGGAACTCTGGGAGCTTTCAACTAAGAGTACAGTAATTCCACAACTTGGCACTAGATGGCGTCGTACAGTCGAGTTCATCATTATCTGAGCAAAAATATCTATGGCATTCTCCTGAAACTCCGCACCCTCCACAAAAAAATCTCAGTAGAATTATAATATTCTACTATTTTTTACAAATTATACATTTTATCAGCTCCTGATTTTCTGTGTCACGAACCACTAAGGAAATAGGTGCATGAGAAGAGCATTACAATGACATAACAAATGTTACGTAAGTTATCACGATAGAATTTATAAGAAGGCCGTAACCAACAAAAAGGATCTCTATCCGGCAGCGCGTCATTCATAAAAATAACTGGTGAATGATCTCATGCTGCTCGTGAACATTGTGAATACGTTTTATATTTACTATGAACGCCGCAAATATCATGACTCATAATATGGTGATTAATGTAATAATTATTAAGTAAAATATAGTTCTATGATTTGTTTATACCTATCTTCGAAACGGATGCTGAATTCATAGGTCACGTAGGCTTGTCTTACTCTAATAAACATTGACACACATTTGAAGGAATAGAAAATGATTAAAGCCTTAATTAATGTTATATTCCTTTAATTTAATGTATACCTTAGTTAATTTTTCTTATAGTGTCTGAATGATTGCTTGACGGAATATAAACTTAGAAAACCTAACACGCCGTCAAAATCTTAACCTGTGATATGCACTTGGATACTATAAGTAATACCTATAATGGAAATGATTGATTATATAACAATGACGTAAATGACTTCAGAATTGTAGGATAACGAATATTCTGTTTAATTGAGACCTTTTGAAAATAAATATGTAATTTTAATTTTCTCAACAAAAGTTAAAAGATTGACGTGCTTTACACACATATTGTAATTCTAACGACAAGAAAGATGAAAATTAACCAAATTCTCCTAACCATTTTGTAAGGTAAGACCCGAGGCAATTAGCACTATCTTAAAATCTAATTAGTACCAACGGCTCTAACTTTAAAAATCGCGGTCAAGAAATCAAGATACACGTTTTATCTCACAAATTAAGAAACTATGTTAAACGTAAGACGTCATTAAAATAGAAGCACTACCACTTTATTATAATGCGTCGTTGCCAATGTTACCGTACATATTTGAGTGTTATGTTTGCACATTAAACTTATTGGCCATAAGTACGTAAACATTACAGACATGTTGCAAAAACGTGATGCGAATTTTAAATTGTAAATTGTGGAACAAATGTATTTCCGTCTGAGTAGAATTTACCTTGCCATAAAAAATTCTGAAGGTCTGTATGCCTCTTCCATGTGTCAAGCCCCTAGGTAATTTTTTTTTGCCTGGGGTCGAACCAGGTCACCTTGTCCCGGTCCACCTCGATAGTATCGGGCTAGGTGGGGGCCTGAACGCCTGGAGTCGAACCAGGTCGTTTGGCCAGGGCCACCTTGACTTTACCCCTAGGTACATTTAGCACAACTGCATTTATATATAAATAAGATAAATCCAAGCACAAGAGAGAGATAATGTGGCAGGTGATAATTATATGCTTCGCTAGAAGTTTTTTTGGTTCTAGAAAAATGATAGTATACCTCTAATAGGTAGGTGGTCTGTGACCATAACTAGAAATGCTCCATGAAATTTATCTTGTAAACGGATCTGTCAAAATGTTGTATTGTTTAAATACTATCAAGTGATTAACTTTAGTTTTATCTGTTGTTGCCAATCCTGCTCGTTACCTAGTTGAAATTATCATAATAATATTATTATCTCGTCTAGGTACTCAATGTGTGTGTAATGTTTCATAAGAATTGAATCACTTTAGTAAAAGTAGTGGAAAAGACTATCCCAAGATTTGAAACAAACAAATATGTGGCCAAGCCAAATAACACCGATTAAAAAGTGCATATTCACAGTGCCAGTCTCATTCTCAGTAGCACCGCTTTGGTAACGAAAAACAGATCTCATTAAGAAGAGGGACTCTATGGACGCTTGATGGCTCGTTTCGTGTTAGTCAAGTATCATTATAGTATCCAGCTCGGTGATTTCAAGTCATTTAATCACAAATGGTCGAAATGAGTCTATTATAAACTAAATTAACTACACTCTCATCTATGAGAGTAGGCCCGTATCCAGTAATGGGACATTTAGTGGTAGATGATGATCATGAACTGCACTAGGGTAAAGTGCGTTTCGTCCACATTACGAGCAGTAAACAAGCAGTGATGTCACTCGGCACCATTACGGCGACGATAATGAATGCAAGTCGCGTCGAGGCCGACTTTCAATGGTCCTCGCGTGGATAGCTTCGCTTCCCTTATGAGGATCAATTGTTCTCCAAAACCACTGAGACACCGATGTATTAGATTTGTGAGTTTAATTAAAATTGTTTGTATTGTTTCTGCTCCGTCTTATGTTTCTAGTTTCCTCGATTTCTCCAAGACCCCATCATCAGATGCTGATTTGGTTGCATTGCAATAGGACCACGTCGGAGTTATACAGGGTGTTTGGTCCATCGTTTGCCAAATTAAAATGGCGGATAGGTGGGGTTATTTTCTATCCCTCTACGTACTCTAAAAAAAAATTTGACCCACGTGTATTTTTTTTTGCTTTATTTTGTTGGATTCAAAGAATTTACAGGGCCCACACGTTTAAATTAGAATTTAAAAAAAGTAAGTAGAAAAGTGAGGAGATGTTTATTGCATCGTAATGTGAAACGTTTCACGGTTGTATCAAAGTCAAAATTACTGACATGTTACGGCTAGTTTTTTTTTTATTGACCCTCAAATGTTTTACAACACGTAAAAATTTAGTCAAAGATCAATTTTGATTTGCAATAAAAAAAAAACTAAATGAGACCACGTTCTTAAAATTGTTTTAAAAAGTTCTGTGCTCTATCTTATTTCTAATTATGTACAATAATCCCAAAGAACCTTTCATGAACTTTTTGTAACGGACGCAACAGGCAAATTAACGATGCCCGAACATTGACGCTGTATCTTCTTTGGAATTTCCTGTATCTTTTCGCGGGTTTTCATTTTTCGGCGACCAGGTTTGCAGGTTGTGAAGATGTAAAACTTATCTTTCGTAAATTTGGATTTGGAGTTGAAGGTCATCTTTCACAAACTTGAGCGAAATCGATTATGCATGACAAGAAAATGTTCTTAAAAAACAACACGTGCGAAGGAAGAGGTAAAGACTGCTATCTGCTGCATTTATTGTCCTGTGTAAGAGCAGGACAATAAGTGCAGCTGTCTCTCTCTTTCATGGGTTATGGGTTAAACGTCAACCCAGACGAGCCGTGGGGCCGGTGCTGGGATCAGATTCGACTTTAGTCGTCATTTGACTGTCTCTGGTGGCTAACGCATTTGTAATTCTGTCGACATAGACAATGTCGACCAATGGCGTGGCGTAAAAAATGTCCTTGGGCAAGCCGGTGCAGATTTGGCGTACATTTTCCTTAAGAGCTGTAGAATAAGGTGCTCTAATGCCTAAAATTGGGCAAGCCGGTAGGAATCGAGTTCTATGGACGCCACGCTACTGATAGCTACCCGTCAGCACCGTTATGTCAAGATAGCATAGAGTTGAACGCAAAATATCAAGCACGTGAGTGGATAAAATGATGTACACAACACGGGAGGTGATAAAGAAAGCCCTCGACCGCATATTTACGTCCCTCGCTTGCAGCTCGGGCCGCAAACTTCTGCGATCTCGGCCTTTCTTTGTATTACCACCCTATTTGTGTAATGTACTATCACAGTCATGGACCAAAGTAAAACTATTATTTTATAAAGTTACTGGTTACCTACGTAATAGCATGAGTAATATTTTAAAGGTCAATGCGAGGTAACCACTGCAATAAAAATCAGAAGCGAGGTTAGCAGTCTGTGAATCGTTTACTATAAATGACGTCAGAGTTTACCTTACCACTAAAAAATGCTTGTAAGATGGCTTTGCCTGTCTTATCTTCGAACAATCAAATTAAAGGTCGCACAGTTCACGGTAAAACTAATTCACTATGAAACCCACCGGTGTAATTTTAACCTCATAATTTTAAGGAATTGAAAATGGGAATGTTAGGGAAACTCTATTCGTAGGTATTAAGTTATTAACCGATGTTTCCTTATATGAGTATAAGGAAATTATAGGTACGTACCCACCAATACCCACTAATATTCCATCAAAGCTAATTTTGTTCCTTATTATGTGTTCTATCTATTTACGCTAAAATTTTCCTTCTGCGTAAAATGGGTTTCGGAAGAACGATTTTTCCATGAATTCCTGATATTGCGTAATTTTATGCAAAAGTACATCCAGCAAGAGTAGGTTGACTGAATGAGCGAGTTAATCGGTGTTTGTGCCATTTATTCTGAGCCCTGACCTCATAAAGGTAGCCAAGGTGGGCGACAAAGCGCACGTACATTACATACCTACCTACTATTTTGTAAGGAACCTTTGATTCCTTTTGGAGAAGGTTAAGTACCTATTCTATATTTCCGTTTTTGCTACAAAAAACAAAATTCGAATCTACATTTTACAGAGTGTATAGGTAGGTAGGTACCTACTGGATTATGCACATGTTGAACGTAAATTTACTCGTTAAAATTCTAGTTTATACAAACGAATTTTTACAACTGTTTACAACTTGGTTTTACTTAAATTCTAAAAAGCGTAAACGAAATCGTCGTAAGGACCTAGTAGAGTCAACAAACATCATCAATATTTTATTTACGTTACCAAGGCGACAAAATATCTGTACTGTACACTCTTACGCCCTTGACACAATTGCCACTTGCAAAGACTCATCGATAAAAATAAATATCGCGGGACACCTAATATAAATCGATCTAGTCCCGAAGTAAGTAAACAATCCTTGTATTATGGGTACTAGACGATAAAATACAAAATTATATAGGTACTTAGACAAATATTATTTAAGTATGTATACTTAAATAATATTTAAGTAAGTATGTATTTATCTGATGCTGTTTTCTATCTACATATTTAATAAATATGTAGATAGAAAACATCCATGCCTCAGGAACAATTACTCGTGCTCATGCACGGTGCTAGGATTTGAACCCGAGACCTCTAGCTCCGTAGGCGGTGTCACTCCCACAAGGCTAAACGTGTCGTCAAATAAAACAATATATGCAGCATTGCAGCAATTGGAGACTTTATTTCGGTACTTTGGTCAACAAATTATCTTATTACTTGTTATTTACATTACCCTGACCTGCAATGTGGGCGCTGGTTATCGCTCGCACTAGCGCGAGCCGCGGTGTGTCACGACCAAGAATATACCTAGTCATTGTCATCATTGAGTTAATTGCCGATTTCGACGAATTTACTGGATTAAATGGGATTATAGTTTAGTGTTCTGTTGATACAGTTATTTCTTGGTACGATTACCAAAACCACATCATCTATATACTAGTATATTCATACATACATATAAACGACGAAATCGCGGGTGGCATCTAGTACGTTTAAATAACGATTGTATTGAACGTTTAACAATGCGGACTAAACCGTGGGCAAAAACTGGTAAAACTTTATTGTACTTATAAGCCCATAAGTACAATAAAAAGAACTATAAGCATAAGAAGGCTATAAGAATTGCACGAACGTGATAAGCACGTAGGCCACGTAGCTATTTCCTTTAGCGGTTTCAAGGATAGACTATACCGCATATCGAAGGTCCTTGTGCATGTCGAAATCAGGGTCAAGATGGTTTTACTTCAGTCAACCGCAGTGTACCTACCGTGCTCTACCATCCTAAAAGATTGACGCCCTTTAAGATAGTACAGTGCACTACGGTTCTTCATCAAAGATAATGATGGATAATAGGGACGGAACTCTTATCAGTTTGAAGGTACTATTTCAGTCTACCATAGGGCTGGGCTACCCTTTTGGCCCATTTCCCATAATAGTGTAGGTAGTATAGATATGTGGCCAAATAGGAAAACGTAGTCTACGCCCTTTTTTCGTCAGTAGATACTATAACCGGTTTAACATGTATGATTTCATTATGTTATTCATCTGTTATCACTGAGTACCGACGTACCTACGTACGTACGAGTAAGTTCCGCGATGAACTCGATGACAGAATCACTCGTTCTATTTTTTGAATTTTATAAGTCTACTCATGGATGTATAAAATAGAAGGATACCGCGCGGTCTAAGACGCGGGTGAAGCCAAGCAATGGCCGCCGAAGTGAGCATGTGTGGGTTGACGGCCCAATGGCAGCCGACCGGCCCATTATGCTGGTTGATGTGTGCGTGCGTGCGTACAAAGCGCGGCGGCCATTGCTTGGCTTCACCCGCGTCTTAGACCGCGCGGTATCCTTCTATTTTATACATCCATGAGTCAACTTGTTCGAATATTCCTAATTTGATGGTGCCAGATCTACAGGGAGATTCGGGACACGTGAGCATGATCAACTCTACGGATTCAGTCAATTATAAGCTACAGTTTCGTATTAGTACCAGTATTAGTTAGATTAATTTTTTTTTATCCGTGGTGACAACAAAAAGTTTAAAATTGTTTACAACATTCATGGTCAATCTCAAGGACCTTAAAATAAATAGCCGGACGGAGGCTCGCCAACAGAGAACTGAAGCCATTTCTAATGCGCCGGCTGCTTGTACTTACGAGCCGCACGCACACATCAACTAATTTTTTCCTATTGCGAGCAGCACACACAGATAGGTAGCCGGCCGATTAGTTAGACATGCTTCAGTTCTTTGTTAGCGATGCTCGGTCCGGCTATTTATGTGAAGGTCCTTGGTCGATCTACAATTAGTATACTAGTACTTCCGTCAAGTACCGTTACTCATCGCTTTACCTATGAATGTTTGTAAACATTGACATTGCCAAAATGACGATGGCAATTTACTTTCTTCATAATCAAAGTGCTGGCATAATACCTACCTACTTAGTTTTATCTTGTTTTTAGTCACGATGGTTGCAGAGAGTTTAGTTTTGTACTTAACAAAAAGTAAAAATAAAGGAAAAATGTGTGGTTGTTTCACTTAAAAACGATTATGAACCATTCATTAACATTTACTAATTTCGTTGGATTATTGAATTCGCTCCCGTCTCCCGAATCACCCTATATACTGGAAACCTAAAATCACGGGAAGCACAATAAAATACCCGCGCGTAGTCACGTGTATTTCGTTTAAAAGGAACATGTTAAATTTAAAAGCAACTTATATCAGGGCTATGGAAGCGAAAACTAAACAAAACAGTGGGCGGTCTACGACGTTAAAACTTTATCGTAGACCCATAAAACTATTATTAAAATTAAAGGAAAAGTGGATGTGCGCTTATGGATCAAGTTAAGGAGAAAGTCAAGGTACTGCCAGCATACTTTGTGCGATGCCACAAGTATCATTTTTGAATGTAATTTAGCAATTGTAATTAGCTATTTTAATTCATTTTAATCAATGATAGGCAACCTGTAGTTCATTATCCATTATTATACCATTATTCATACACTAACCACAAGGCGTCTCACCAATTTCGAGGTTTTCATTCTTGTACCTATTTCCATTGCCGTCTTTAAAGCTAAGTAAGTGCCATAAAACTCCTCAACTATAGTCTAAGCTAGACTTGACCCAGATTAACCAACTATGATGCAAAACTCATTTATTTCTGTCAATATCCATTTCCTATCAGTAATTTTATACTTTTTATTTAAATAGGTTTAATGAAACTGCTAATCTTAGAGTACCTATATATATCCAAAGTAATTCTCGTACCTAAATTAAAGAATAATAGTAGAGTGTATGTGGACCATAATAGTTGTGTGGACTGGACTATTATAATGTAAGTAGGTAATTTTCTAATACCTATAACTATAAGCTATATCGCTGATACGCCTATCCTCGTTTTCTTGTTATCAATATAGCTTTAATCCAGGCGAGGTAAAAAATCATAAATGTTACAAAACAAACAAACGTCGCACGGTCGAATAAGCAGGTGAAATTGGTACCTACCTACCTACAATAAGCGATCCAAATGCAGTGCATTCAGTCTGCATTGAATGTAGTATACAGGGTGATTGATAATTCGACCTATACTTTGAAAGGGGTTATACTAGAGCTCATTTGCAATAAATTTAGCTCAGTAAACTAGGGGTCTAAATTTGATGGTTATCAAGTTATTTGAGTTTTACGTTTTTTTAGAAAAAGCCCGCTTTTCGGACTAAAAATGATAATTATGAAAAAAGTACTTCCATTTGGCTGGTATAAACTTTGTTTTCTAAAAGCCAATGAACCAATGACTACTTCAAATAAAAATTTGTGTCAACATTTCAGAATTATCTTAGAAATAAACGGTCATGAAAACCAAAGTCATAATTTTTTTTTTCGATTTTGTTACAACTGATGAGAATTACTTGAAAAAAATGTACGGCACTTGATGTAAAAACTACAGAAATAAGTTCCTCAATTAATAAGCTTTCCAAAAAAGTACAAATGTTGGCAACTTTTTCAAAAATCTTGAAAATAATAATAATAATTCCAGAGCAGGTAGCGGTTTCGCAAAAGGCGTACCTGGCCCGGAGCCGCGTTGTTTGTGTCACCTTTATTTTTCTGAGGGCTTCAATTGACCTGCCTCGGTATCTTATCTTACCTTATTAGGGGTGAGATCAGGGTAGATTGCGTTCAGGCATGTTCGTGACTAACCGAGGTTTAATTATCTTCATTCAGTAAGTGATCAATTATCTGCCTTCGACCTTCTTTCCAATTCAGACGTATCGTTGTTAACTTATTTATTTTACAAATGAAATGAATTATTGTTTATCAAAACAAAGAATAATAGCATGAACCTCGTATAATCCAACGAACTAACCGAGGCTAAATTATCTTCATTCAATAAGTAATAAATCAATTACTGTCAACCGTCTTTCCAATTGGACGTATCGTTGTTAACTAATTATTTTACAAATCATTAACTAACTAACCGAGGCTTAATTATTTTTTTCAGTAATGAGGTGACCAATTAGTTAATTATTGAAAGTAATAATGATACCTAATGACTGACAGAAATAAGCATACCGGACCTGAAGCCAGTCTGCTTACTTTGTGTTTCTTCATGCAGAAAGCACGATATTAATTTATTTACATCAAAGGCTTGTTGGTAGGAATAAGATTGCAAAAGCAGTAAAATAACCAGTTTCTAAATAAAATTTTATTTTAAAATAATTAAATTATTACTAAACACAAAAAGAAGCACGCAGGGTAATGTTTCGCCATACGATAAATAAATAATTAAAATAAATTACAATTACAACTACAAATCTTGTTCGAATTGCCTGCCTCGGTTGCGAATGCAAGCACGAAGTCTTGTACGTACTTCACTGACTGTAACCCGCGTCGACAGACTTTCTTTAATAGTTTGGGCAGCTGCTACAATTTTTTCTCGTAAATCTTCTACATCACGAATTGGCCTGTCGTAGACTAATGCCTTCATGTGACCCCAAATGTAGAAGTCGCATGGAGTTAAGTCGGGACTTCTCGCTGGCCAAGGGATCGGACCACCTCGACCAATCCATTTTTCTGGATAATTCACATCCAACCAATGTCGCACACGCAGATAATAGTGAGCTGGGCAGCCATCGTGTTGATACACCATGGCTATCCTTCTGGCAAGCGGCACATCCTCCAGCAGCATAGGTAGTTCGTCCCTCAAAAAGTTCTCGTACGCGTCACCGGTTAATCGCGCCGGCAGAAAGAATGGCCCGATCAAATTGTCGTGCACAATACCCATCCAGACATTTAGTGAGAATCTGTGCTGGTGAGCTCCTTCTCTGGACCTCCGTGGGTTTTGATGTTTGGGGGCCCAAAAATGCAGATTGTGGTAGTTAGTTATTCCGTCGCGGTCGAAGTTGGACTCATCTGTCCACAAAATGTTCTTCAGGTACTCCGGGTCTTCGATGTCAGCATTCAACAAAAATCTGCAGAAATCGATTCTTCTTGCAGGATCTCCCTCCTCGATAGCGTGTACTGGAGTGTAGTGGTATGGATACTGCCGTGCTGAATGTAATGTGAACCAAACCTTCCACTGAGTTATCCCAAGCTGGTTAGCCACAATCCTTGTTGATGTAGTGCCATCCGCGCGGAAACACTCCAGGATTTGTTCCTCTTCAACCGGATCATGGACTGGAGGTCTTCCAGCATCAGCTTGACGACGTTGAACCGATCCAATTTCTCGAATACGTCGATACGTCGCACCAAACACACTTACATCAGGTAAACGGCGGTTGGGGAAGCGTCGTTGATATTCTCTGCGAGCCGCAGCGGAGCCGCCATCACAAAACCCGTAACAGTACAGGATATCCGCGTATTCTTCATTTTGATAAGCAGCCATTTTTTTTAAGAAATTAGTACGTCCGAGTTGGAAAGAAGGTCAAAAGTAATTGATTGATCACTTACTGAATGAAGATAATTAAACCTCGGTTAGTCACGAACATGCCCGAACACGAACCGAACGCAATGTACCCAGATCTCACCCCTAATTAGATAAGATAAGATACCGAGGCAGGTCAATTGAAGCTCTCAGAAAAATAAAGGTGACACAAACAACGCGGCTCCGGGCCAGGTACGCCTTTTGCGAAACCGCTACCTGCTCTGGAATTATTATTATTATTTTCAAGATTTTTGAAAAAGTTGACAACATTTGTACTTTTTTGGAAAGCTTATTAATTGAGGAACTTATTTCTGTAGTTTTTACATCAAGTGCCGTACATTTTTTTCAAGTAATTCTCATCAGTTGTAACAAAATCGAAAAAAAAAATTATGACTTTGGTTTTTATGACCGTTTATTTCTAAGATAATTCTGAAATTTTGACACAGATTTTTATTTGAAGTAGTCATTGGTTCATTGGCTTTTAGAAAACAAAGTTTATACCAGCCAAATGGAAGTACTTTTTTCATAATTATCACTTTTAGTCCGAAAGGCGGGTTTTTTCTAAAAAAACGTAAAACTTAAATAACTTGATAACTATCAAATTTAGACCCCTAGTTTACTGGGCTAAATTTATTGCAAATGAGCTCTAGTATAACCCCCTTCAAGGTATAGGTCGAATTATCAATCACCCTGTATTTGTTGCCTCGTGTACCTGAGAACCTAATTCATTGAGTTCGTTTGACAGGTGATGCTTATTTTAGTAACATAAGCACATTCTATAATCTCATAAACATTTATATCGGGTGAGTCTGATTCTCTGGTACCTACCTATAGATTTATATGCGAGTCAATGACTCCCTTTAAGGGCACACCAACACCGAAGCGGTCATTTGCAAACGATGAAATCTGAATGCATACTTGCACCCATGATCTTAAAGTTTCTTTTAGATCGTCCAAGATTCACCGCTTTTATTGTCTGACAGTGACGGCGACTATAGATACATAAATATATAGGTATACAATCTGTATAAATATGGGAAGGGGAGCCCGGACTGGGCGTCCCGAGCCTGCGACATGTAGGGAAAGTAGGTACCTACCTCAAATATTGTTTATAGGATATTTTGCTGAAAGGAAACTTTATTTCATTTTTAAAAATAAGTCATACTGCATTTAAACTTTTCTAAAAATTACTTGCTTCGTCTGAGAATCGACTAAAATGTGAAAAAAAACAGCCAATATTTTTATGACGCCAATCGAAAGAATGGACAAAAAATAATAATTCCTCATAGTAACAAAGTATCTCAAAACAAAAGGAACAGCGTAAAATATTTAGTTCAAATTTCAAGATAACTGCTTCCCAGGATAGGTAAGTTACAGTCAGCTGCAGAGATAAGTATAACCCCTGTCATACTACGAATGTATGACAGGGGGGCTACTTATCTCTGAAGCTGACTGTACATAAAATAAAGTCTCCTTTCGGCAATATATCCTATCTACAATATTTTAGGTA
This sequence comes from Eudemis profundana, assembly GCA_947034925.1. Lineage (NCBI taxonomy): Eukaryota > Metazoa > Arthropoda > Insecta > Lepidoptera > Tortricidae > Eudemis > Eudemis profundana. The sequence continues at coordinate 16,015,252 of OX344805.1, read as the reverse complement.
GGTAAGGTACATTCCCTTCATGTCGCACAGTTTTGGGACACCCGGTTTAAGTAGATAAGATTTAGGCAGGATGCGGCTGAATTGTGACATTTTCAGTTCGCTAACCGTTTTATTTTATGCCAAATCAGTCGTATTCCTACTCACTCCAGTCCAGTGTGCCTACCATGAGTTGAGTGTACGATAGGCGCTAGCGAGTTTAACGTATAGAGAGTCAGTGCACCTCTCTCGCACGCGCCGATAGTACGATAGAGATAGACTGTCATCGAGCGCTCGATACTCGCTAGCGCCGATCGAAAAATCAACTCATGGTAGGCACACAGTCCCTCTACGAGTTTTGCAACCGCTACTAATAATAACTAGAAACTATTACGATTAAGAAAGTAGAGATTTATTACTGAGGCACATTTTCACTCCTAATTTAGATCGCTATGTCGGCTGTTGATTTCAAAACCTTAATAGTTTTAATTAGAGATGGGCCGACTAGTCGCCGACTAAAAATGCCGAATATTCGGCATTATTGCCTAGCGGAGAATATAGAACACAGAAGATATTAAATCATATTTTTCTTAATTATTTTATATTTTTTTACGTACGTTACTCAAACACAAAAAAAAAACAACTTTATTAAAAATAACTAAATATTTTTACTAAAAAAAACCCGACCGTGGTGCACTTTAAAAGTGCATAAAATCCGCCATTTTGTTTATTTTAACGAACTTCATACTCAGTGACACTCGCGCCATCAAGACGAATCTAATGATGTGTCCCTAACCCTCCTTTGGGCTTCACCGCAGTCGGGTACCTAAAAACTGATCAAAGCACGAACGCGTGACACTGACAACAAATGGCGGGGAGACGAAGCGAACCGAGCGTTTCCGATTGCACCCGAACATACGACCAATTGCAACTATAGTGAGATTCAATAGAAAAGGACAAACAAGTAAACAAACGGATTTACCTTCATTACTTCGTAATCACGCACTTTTTAAGAACGAACATAGCCTTATCAACAATTTATATACATAAACCTTATATTTTCATTCATGTTTAATTAAAATATTCATTAATTATTCATATTTCAGTAAAAACAAACTTGGTCAATACCATTTTTCTATATGTCAAATGTTACTCAATTTTTTTTACTCATCTAAAATTTAAAAGTCTATAATGTCTTTGGATTCGTAGTGATGGGAATGTCCGTTCTTTAAAAATGTATTACTTTTTATTAACAATGACATTTTGATATCGATTAGTATTTCGGAAAGATTATTTTTTAATTATAGATTTTGGCAATGAATGCCATATCCAATAAATGTATATAGGAAAACCCAACTACGAAAAAGGCTAAAACAAGATCCTTGCGTTTTTACTCGTCTGATTACAACCGCCAAAAGAAGTGACAAATTATGTGAGCCTGGTACAGGGCTGCGCCGCCCCTGTGTGCGAAGTGTGCAGCGCACACAGGCGCCAAGGTGATAGGGGCGCCGGAAGTCGAAACACGACGACAATAAAGAGGAACTGCTGCATAGGTTTCGCACAAAGGCGGGCAGCCAAGGGCAGCAATGGCCTGGTGAAATCATACTCATCCATCACATCAACTCTTGACATTTCGGACAAGCCGTGACGTGGCAGCAGGGTGTCGAAAGGTCTTTTTGACAGTAGGCGCCAAGATCCACCAATCACACCACCCGATTTTGACATCTACTGCCAAATAGACCTTTCGCCACCCTGCTGCCAGCTGGTGGATTTTTGATTTCTAAATACCCTCATTTTACTAAAACGAAACCTTTTTCTCGTAATTAATACGAGTGTGAACAGAACTAGGGTGTCCCATATGGTTTATCTGAAACAGAGGTTCCCAAGCTTTCGTTTCTCGTAGACCACTTTCAAAATTTTGCTGGTTTCGGAAGACCCTTGCGATACTTCTACCATATTTCCAAATAATCAGCGATGGAAAATTGCGTCGCGTTTAGTTCCAAACCCTAAATTCGGTGTGGTAAAAATAAAAAGAATAGTACATTACGCAACTAGGGTGGTAAAACATAGTTCCCCGCCCTAGCTTTTCATTGTTACAAAATATTTAATAATGATAAAAGTATCTGATTAATAATAGTACGATATACTTTAAGTTCCTCTCACTTACTTGTAGTTAATAATAATTTCATGAATGTCAAATGGATTGATTAATTAATGTTATACCTTTCCCATCACTATTTCACAGTAAATCCATAGACAATAGATCCAATTTGTCAGTCAACATATTTGTTATTGTTTTTGTTCAGTTCTATCGAATCTCACTATACGATCGGCAATGCCGACTAGTCGGTCGATTAATCGGCAAATTGAGAACCGATTAGTCGGTAGACTAGCTAGTCGGCAAAATCCGTAGTCGGCCCATGATGGGCCGACTACGATGAGATGGGCCATCTCTAGTTTTAATTAATATATATTTGTATTAATTAATTGCATATGTAACTCGACTAATAAATATAGACTGGATTAAATAATTTATAATATTGTATTATTTACACTTTTCGTTTCATTTTCATTAATTGGGGTAATTTTCTATGAACAATTATAAAGAAAATGACCCGAATTCATTGTCTGTGAATGTATTAACAAGGGATAGTTTGAAAAGGAAAGACAGATTGTGAGTCTTTCTTACGGGCAAAGAATACTCGTATTAAATAAAAAAATCAAGACTAGCCACTTACCAGCTCCAAGAACTTGAGGATGGACAGTCTGCTGATGGCCATTTTGATGTTTTTAAATTCGATTTGGGAACACAATGGTTTGTTTACACTCGGAGAGCGGACGGCGCGGGTACTCGACACAAAAGCTCTTGAGGGACTGACGCGAAGCGGTAGTATAATATTATTGTACGCAGCTCACGTCGATGACGACGCAAAGGGATGAGATCATCGCAGGGTTGCCAAGCGTACAAGGTTCCTCGTACCGTACAAATACGAGATTTGTGGTCTGCAGTACGAGGTAAGTACGAGGACACTATCAGCCTCTTACGAAAATGTACCTACGAGGTTTTGAGTTAGGAAGATTTTTGTACGAGATTTTGAGTTAGGAAGTTTTTTAACATTTCCACACACAAAATTTCGTTACATTTTTACATTTGTGTTGTTTTCAGCCGAGGTATGCCACTATGTCAATAAGGTTGACATACAATTGTAAATTATACAACAGTCGTTTGATTGTCACTCCAAAAGCCCCCCTCCCCCCCCCTCCGAATCTCCCCCGTTCGAAATTCAAACTACGAGGATTTTAGTCGTCTTGTACGAGCAAAAAGATTCTAAGGTTGGCAACCCTGGATCATCGTCGTTAATGTGCCCATGGCTTCACTAGACTCGTAAAACAGTCCTGTAGCTCTCCCACCCAGCGTTAATAAAACATCTCGTGCATAATTCCGATCTGTATTGACATTGCATTGACGTGTAGCTATTGTTGTAGCATTTGATGCAATCTCACCATTAGCGGTGATATTGTCGTGCCAACAGGACAGATATAACGACAGATAAATATCGGTGAAAAAAACTAAAGTGCGTCCAAGATAACTTTGCAGTGGAATTATTAATTTAGCAACACCACCATTTACATCACATTTTCTGACATTTTCATAGAAATCTGACTTTTAAATGGAGGTGTTGCCATATACCCCACTGTAGAGTTATCGTAGACGCACTCTATGTAATTATTAATTTTAGAATTTGTACCGATTCAGTGCTAGTGTAGGGTAGACCGGGGACAACTGAAACAATTTATGTTTAATCGCCTGCAACATTTTTATTTTTATATTTAGAAAGGTGTGGAACTAATTTTTATTAAGGAAATTTATGTAGTTTTTAAATAAAATTAGTTTTAAAGGTCTATTGCCCATGGTTATCTTATAATAGGGAATTAAAGAGGAAGTGGAAGAGTGGTTCAATTGACCCCACATGAGTGTCAATTGAAACACTATGCGGGGTCATTTGAAACACCTTAATAAGTTTGTGAAAAATAAATAAAATTTATTATTTTTATCTTTATTATTGACTGTCATGTTATACAAAGAGATCACCAAAAGATCACTATCGTAGTACCAAAATTACAAAATTTATCATCGTCTGAAAATCGCCAATAAAGAAACGGATGTAAAAAAAAAGATACACGACTTCTAGTATTCTTTGTTGCGGTTACATCTTACATTTAGCTTTATCATGGTAGTTTTAATACAACAATAAGATTTGCTTATATGGAATAGTGGTAAAAAAACATAAATGTGTCTCATACAAAATGGTTGTTTCAATTATAACCATGTTTCAATCATAACGAGTCTATAGGCCAACAAGATAGACGTACCTACGCCATATAAAATATAAAAACAAAACTTTAACCATAGCCGCATAAAATATATTTTCGAAATAACTATCATAATAATCAACTTGTTGCAGAATTAAAAAAAAAAACATTATTTTACGTTTAACGAACGTAGAAACTTAGGTAGTTTACAGATAAAATATATTAATAATAGGTAATTGCTCGTAACTTATACAATAATGAGATATTGATGTCAACGATTCGCCGGGTCAAAGGCAAAACCACCTATCTGCCAATCATTAATTGTAGGAGATAGTTGGTTTTTCCTTTGACCCGGTGAATTATTGGTAAACCATAAATAACAGAAATAAAAACATTATCAGAGAAAGCCACCTATAATGTTAAAAGAAATATTTTCTCAAAATCAGAACCCCATTTTATTTATTGTCGGTTACTTGTGGGGACGGTTAAAACATGGGGACGTTTGAAACGTTTCAATCGTCCACAAGCTCGTTGTTTCTATCGTCCCCAAAGCACATATTTAACTTCAAGGTCAAATATTAACCTATTAATAACACTCCATCACTGTTTAATGGCACTTAGAATATTCTATAATTCACACTCAAAACACTTAATAAGTTCAATTTGTCAAACTACACAAGAACACAAAATTATATGAAAATATATGAGAGCACAGATACTTACTTTTTTGGTCAAAATTTTTCAACGGCTCCCTGACATGGCCTCGCCAGTCGGGTGCTCGAGCGTTACTGGTTCAAACTTGTAAAATGGCCGCCCGCGTGGCGTGAGTATTGCCTCATCGGCGTAGGTATTGTGGTTTTCGAGAAATTTAACTTGTTTCATTCATAACGTGTTTCAATTGTCCCCGGTCTACCCTAGTACGTAAGACTACTAAGTATATAACTATTTTAAGTAACTATACAAAATGACGACCCCGGAATATACACTCACGGACAATGAATTCGGGTCATTTTCCATATAATTGTTCATAGAAAATGACCCGAATTCATTATCTGTGACCGTGAGTGTATAACAAACACTAACCGAACCGCTAATGCTTAATGGCAATGCAATGTGTTGCTAATTTGCTTCACTTACTTTTGCGCGCAGTTCGACAATACATAGGTAGCTAAGTACAAATTAATATCAGTCGGTTAATAGAATTACGACTATCTGAAAAACTACTTTTCATCGTTTCTCGCCTATTGCGCGATATATTATTCAGTTTAGCTGTAGGCTTATGATGCTACGCTTTGTTAGGTACGCGATGAATAAATGATAAAGCATCCGTCACGTTCTGACAAATAGTGTGTGAGAGTACCGGATGCTTTATCATTTATTTCTGGTGACAGTTACTTCAGACATCACACATAGGCACTCTTGACGAGTAAATTACTATAAATATTGTACAACATTAGGCCGACGACTGGACCCTGGGGGTGAATATTTGAAACTATGAAAAAGGATGTCCGATTACTTTGTGCTCAAGTAATAACAGAAAGTTACAATTACTTAATACGGTTCGATTTAACATTGAGTGTTCTTGTGCGTGCATTTACTTAAAAGTTTCATTTTGTGTGTTTAAAAATATAAAAAACTAAAACATCCCAAAATCACAATATTTCCCGTATCAACACGACATCTGTTTTAATTTTAGGAATTATTTGCTGAAAATGTAACTTGAAAAAATTAAAATACTTAGTGTTTAAAATTATACTGCAACGTGACTGCAACACATTAACCTCTAATCTAGAAAACACGACTACTTAAGTTGCGATAGCACGACATTTTTCACAAAGACAAACGTTTCTAATAAAATAAATCATTCTCAAATATTAACCCTGGGGCACCTCTAAAATTAACTGTCTATTTGTTTACCATAGACTCGAAAACAAATCATTACGTGACTTTATTGCCGGCATCCTGCATCAAAAAAGACGCCTACAGTGACGAGAATATCCGTCAAATCCGGGATATTGTGGTGTCAACGGAACGTCTTGCAGTAGGGTGACGTCATGAACGACTCAATCGATGAGGTAGTCTTGCCGTTTTTGTCGACGAGGTTACAAATGGGCAGGTGCCTTAGATGATAAATGACATTATAAAATGATGAATGGGTTATTGATACCCTTAAGCAAATGACTGCATAAATATCGTTTTACATTTTTACGTATACTCCCTGATTACATTCCTATGCTAGCCCTTATGTAGTTATGTGATGCATATAAATAAAATGTAATTTACCTATTTTCTCTAAAGGCTTTACAGTGCCACAGGGTTAAGTTTCTTAGTATAAACCTTAAGAAATCTATCTTCACTTTGTTGTTACAAATTTACATTAGTCACTTAATATCATACAAATTACCTAAGAAAACCTAAAGTCCACTTCCTCGTTGTACAGTAATATTTATTCTGGAAGTTTACTTCAGCGTGCCTCATTCGACTTTGCGGCTTTTAACGTGAAGTACACAGTGACAGTATTGCTAATTGCTTACCTGGGTACTTAATTAATGAATACTACCCAACTAGCAAAAGTAAGTACTATAAAAGTCCATAGAACGTTTCCAGAACACTAATTAGTGTTTCATACATGTCCTATAACGTTGATGTAAACGTTTACTCAGGCAGGTTTTGGCACAGTTATATCGCAATTTCGTGACATAACCGTGTTATTGTGGCTCCATACATCACATTTTAGTGCTATAGTTATACTAAAACCGCGACGTGTAACACTTTTTAAGCTTTTAACAGTGATTGTTGAGCCATCTACATCACAAAAAAGTTACAAAAAAGTAATCAGAGTTCTGTTAATGGACTTTTAAGTCCTATATTAGAGATAAGGGAGCTATTATAGTTCATCCGTAAAGTTGATGTGAGTTGTGAGACGGTGCGTACTGCTCGGAACTAAAAATCTCCTTGGTAAGTAAATTGATTGAACTACACATTTAAAGCAAAATGGCTGCTCACTGTTTGTGAAATTAGTGTTATTGTCTTAGACTCCCATTTTTACTTGCGATTGAAGATTTACGTACAAAGTATACTAGTATTATAAACAAAATTTTCATGCGCCCCCTTAATTATTAATATTTATGAAATTAAAATCACGAAAATATATAAATTTCTCGATCGCTGGTATAAAAGTGTCTTCGTGCTTACTATAGGCTTACTATATAACGTCTATCAGGTCAGTCATTTGCCGCCATGACAAAAATAGGGTTCCTTGACACCTGTTAAACCGTATAAGAAACCTTTGATGTCATTATGATATTATTTGGTGGTACATGTTCCTTCCATATATTTATATAATTTGCAATGTATGTTACAGGATCACTTTTCACAAGTAATTGTATTATTAACAAATTATTGGGTACCTACTTATACCCAGATCCAAGATCAATATATATTTTTTTCTTTTCCAGTACGTACAGTAAGATGGATTACGACTGCTTTTTACGAAAAGATGATTTTATGCGCCAATCTGATTTGGAACATTATTAAACATTACTTGCTAGGGTGGTTTCATTCGTATTATTATTTTGTACGGAACCCGGCCTTGCTTAGAACAACGTGGTAAGAGGATAGTACCATACACCAATATGTCTGTCTTGTTCTAAAAGAACATTTTAAATTTCTACTATTGGACATTTTGGCTGATTATAAGTGGTCAAATGCTACTTTTATATATCAGAAAGGCCCATTAAAAGTATTTCAAACTCTTTAATACAACTATGAGACGTAACAGTTACCAAAACAATGATTTCAAGACTTTTTAGTGTTTTAACAGTGTCCTCGGGGCAACTATAGTATTTGTCCTATAGCAGCTATTTGGAAATCTTTATTTCACAAATCCGATACATACCAGTGTTAAAGAAATCAATAACAGTACATTATTATCCTATAATAGTATTCTTTTAACAATTATAGTACTTGCACTATAATACTCATTTGGAAGCGACAATAACACATATTTGCCTTAAAACGGTAATATATGTTCCTTTAATAGGACAAGGAAGCTCTTTAGTGGTATAACAGAATCATTTATAGTGCAGCGTTAAAGGCATGATTTAGGACTGTAATGTAAACGTTTACATCACTATTAAACAGTACTAAAGTGCTGTATAATATTATACAGCTGAAAAGTGATATAAGTTGCTTTTATAAAACACATGGTCATAACGAAAACCTTTATAACGCTTTAATAGGACTCTTTAGTGATAAAATGATTTCTTAATGGACTATTTTGCTGGTTGGGTATTCAACTCATTCCAATGAAACGAATCTTGACTGAAATTTAACCTTGCAATTTCCGCATCGCGGCACATCAAAATGAAAGAACTAATTATTTCAAGTGTTCAATTGCATTGATGAGTACTTAGACGTGTTATGATTGTGTATGAATGTCGGTGGTCTTTGTTGTTGTGTTTTGATGATAAAGTAAGTTGACAAACTATACGTAGTCTGAGCTCTCGAATGATTTACTTCTTTTCCTGTTCGTACTATTATATAATTATAGTATTTACGAGTCACGAATTTACAAGTTACAAAACGAGTCTGAAATAGCAACATTGGTCAAAACAAAAAAAAACACAATTGGTTTGTTGATTTAACCAATGTTGTTAGTTTAGACTTGTATTAAAATTGTAACCAGTAACTTCGTTAAACGGGCCACTGGAATGTACAGTCCTGGCCAAAAAATATGTCATTTTCACGTTTTAAGGCAAAACTTTTTTTTTATATTTCATAAAACATTTGCACTTGCACATTACTGCATGTAGAAGGTAGTATGTAGACTCCTTGGACGACCGATGAGAAGACCTGGCCACATATAGCGATTGTTTCTCAGTCTATTCTTGTTTTTGATTTTTTTAGGGCAGTATTCTGTTATTCGTAACAATCGTAACACAACTCTTACAACTGCAACTGTCATTCATTATACTGTAGATGATATTAATATGAACTACATATTTTCTAAATCTTACTTAACAATCCCCGAATTTCATCAAAATTTTCTGTTTTTTAGAGCGCCATGAGAAGATACCAGCAGTGCTTATCATATCATATAGGTACGTGTACAGGGTACACTACATAAATACGAAAAACTTAATTCCGATATTCACAATCACGAATATCAAAATACCGATTTTTAAAATTCCGAATGGATTAAAATTCCTATTATTAAAATCCCGATTTTTCATAACTCCGACTTTTAAAATTCCGAAATTACAAAACGTCTAACTGTAAGAATTACGATTTTCAAAAGTCCGAGATTCCATACACCGAACAATGAAAAGTCCGAATCTATAATAATCCGATACATCAAAAGTACGAATTCCGATTATCAAAACTCCGAATTCCAAAATATCGAAAAATGAAAATTTCGACTAAATAATGATAAACGTAGATACAGGACTTAAAAACAGTCGGTCGGACTCCGCAACTGCTCCGCCGCTGCGGGAAGAGCAGCCCCTTCGCCCTTGCGTATCAAAGCACAGGCCCTAATGCTCGCCTTCGCAGCTTCGGCTTGTTGGTCGCCTTCGGCGACCAGCCTCAGCCGCTACGGCTCACACTGTGCCTGTGCTTTGCTACAGCGGGCGAGGGCTGCTCCCCCTCCGCGCCTCCGGCTTTCTATATACACTCTAGGGGTAGAGCAGACAAGACCACGTGGATAGTGGGGTGCTCCGATTCGGGTTTTGTTACATATTCTCCAATGCATATAAAATACAATATTATCTCAGCCATTATTATTATTTGAACGTAGCGTATTTTTTAAGACAAAACTATAAAAATAATTATCAAATTTTGTCAAAAAAGTCCTGACTTTCTTCAGACTTTAAAACCTGCGCCTCATATTTCAATAATATTAAGAGTTTACAAAATTTCAAAACTCCGAATGACAAAATTCCGAATTAGTAACGAAATTTCGGACAAATGAAAATCGGAATTCCGTTTTACGGACAACGGGTACATCGAGCTTTTAATTTTTCGGAGAAATAAATGTCGGAATATAGAAAAATCTGATTTTTGAAATTCGGTATAATAAATATCGTGTTTTTCAATAATCGGAATTTTATTTCTTAGGATTTATGAAATTCGGAGTTTTGAAATTCGGAATAAGTAAATTCGGAATAAAATAATTCGGAGTATTTGGGTGTTCCCACGTGTACAACCTAATAAATAAGATTCTTTGTTTTATTATTTAGAAACCTACAGTGAAACTCCACTTATTAACAAAAAAAAATCAATTACAGTAATTGTTAAGAACGGTCTCTATCTCTTGTGTTTTAAATCAATAAGATTGTGATTTGCTTATAATTCACGATACTGTACTAAACTATACTATTAAAATTTTGTACATTGGTAATAGATAATAGATAAATATCGTATGATATACAAACATATACAAATAGGAAGTCACAAGGGGTTCCCTTTATTTGGCATACGTTTTATTTGTCCGAATGTATTGTTGGCCCGAATTTTATTTCGCATAATTTTTCTCTAGCTTTAACGGAAAATATTTTGCAAAATCTTTTGCATCAGCCACTTAGAACATATTAGGTTAGGTTAGGTTTCTTTTATAATTATTCTGAAAAGTCAATATTATCTGTAAAATAACAATTATGCGTAAATAGTATTCGGGCAAATAGAACATTCGGACAAATAAAATTATGCCAAAACAAGGTGAACCAGTCACAAGCTTTATGCTAATGATCGGTTCGATACTAATATTACCTCATGATACCTACCTACCTTCTTGCTGTTTGTTTTCGCTAACCTGTCGCTTATCACGAATACGAGAATACGAATGACAAATTATGTACAAAATAGATAACTTATGACATCATGTCTCGATCGATATTGTTTCGACTAATTACTCGTGGCGTGGGATGATTCAATCCACAAGAAGCCAACGTTGAAATTTAAACTATTATTTTTCATCAATTAAACTGTATACCTATTTTTCCGATTTGTCTGTGTAATAGTGTAGGGATCGGAATCGGACGACCGAATGCAAATGACTTAGGAACAGAACTGGAGTAGAAATTAGTTACATATTTTTTATGCAGTCGATAAATTTATTGATGTCGTCGTGTATAAAAGAATCAATATATTTATTTTATCGTTATCAATGGACATTTTGTCTATGAAAAATAGGTATAAAGTATATCGAAGTGTATAAATGTTATTGCACCCAATGCGAATTTGTTATTCTGAGATAGCATTATTTAATGCAACTGACTACTATACGATTGATGTTCATCTAACCTAACCTATTTCGAACAAATGTAACACTGGTGTACTATGTAATATGTGGGGATGGTATGGGTGGTTTTAACCAAAAGAACTCGATATACTTGGACATGCTTGTAATCACTCCAATATACTCTAGTTACGTTCTACTTCTGAATTCCCAAGATACAATACTATACTATATTTATATGACTAATCTACGTGCTCGTGAGAGGGAAACCATTATCGTGGATAGGACGCTATCTTACTTTACTCGGCTAATCTATGAACGTGTAGATTAGCGTATCTGCCTATCACACCTCCCCTGAAAAGGTAAGGGTTCCCTCCCCCGAAAAGAAAAATAGTAGGTACAAAATCAACAAAGCAAACTTACAATCCCATACATAAAATGCAGGTACTTACGCATACTTAAAAATACAGATATTCAACAACAATTTTCACAAGTTCTATACGTTCTTAAATACATATATCTAAAAAAAAACATTTTCCAAGAGATGTTGTAACTGTGGTAGCTATGATCAAATTCATTTATTGGTAAAATTAACTTTTATACGTCAATAACAAAATAGAATATGTACAAAAACCATCACTTCCAAAGATTCAATAAAAAAAAATCCGTCAATCATATTACGCATATTATCTCGCGTTTGTACTGCTACTTCTGTTCCTGACAATCTTTATCATTCCCAACCGTACTCGTCTTCATCTCTTTAAACTTTCCATTACCCAATCAAGTCTCTTAACGCTACGTCTTTGGCGTGCCTTCGTTAATAGAGAATCTTGATTCATACAACTTACTATTGTACCCATCTTTAATGCATAACAACTCTACTATCTTACCCTACCACATAAATAACCAAGTCTCGGAGTGCTACGTCTTGGCGTGCCTTCACCCATGGAGAATCTTGATTCCTCTAAACTGTAGAGTCTACTCAACGTACCTCATATTCAAATATCTCATATTTTTATCCTTCACGGAACACTTCAATCTTTCATCAGTACATTTCCATAAAATATTTTTTTTTTTTTTTTTTACTCATCAACAATTTTCTAGCTTAAAAATCAATAATTAACAACAATACGCCATTGTTTTCATCCCTACTGCCTAACTTCTCTGCTAAAAAAAAACATCAAATTCACATTCTCTTGCACCTTTAACCTATCCGGCTACTACTTCCTTTAATTCTAGCTCCATAATTCAGCCATATTTTATAATAAACACATTAACTCCTGTACTGTCACAAATAAGGTTAATTTCTTATCTAAACATTCTACCTACATGATTACTGATATTATAAGACATCTACATAATCTTCGACAGACACGAAAAAAAACTAAATCATCACGCTTGTTATCTGAGTCACGTCATGCAGCCGCTATGCAGTCAGCATAACATTGATCTTGGATAGCGAAGTGTTTGACCTAGCGCAATTTCTCGATTTCTGCTTACTCTGAACTGTCACTGACCTTGCTTACTCATCGCATTGCGATTATAGTTTGAGTTCGCAAAATTATATTTATCATCACTATTTTAACACTGACATTGACAAAAATATTCCTCTACCAATCGTTTCAAACTGTAAATAATTCTATAATCTTAACCTTGTTTGTGATCGTAACAACATTCACCCAACATGCTCTTCCATTTCCGTCTTAATAGACGGCAGGCAAAAGAAAAAAAAAATCTGTCTCATAATCACAACCCATCATTTCCAACCGCGTGAGATCCCGATCTCACTAACTCGCCTCTCTCCGGGAATAAATATTTAAAATGCTCAACAATTCAACCGTCATCTCAACATACCACAGCTACAACCCCCTTTCTTTTACAAATATTTCCGATTAAAAAACAAATTTGTGCTTAAAACAAGGAACAACACTGCTAATAACTTATCTTTTGTAACCGTACAAGGTCTCTCAATCTGCTTTCTTAACTGAATTAGAACAATGTCGTTATAGTTGCAACATACATACTTAATACTCCTACAATTAATATTTAACAAATTAACTAGGCTTCCCATAAACTTATTCAACTACACAAAATAAATTACGATAATATTACTCATTAAAACATCAAATAACAAAACAAACAAATAAATTACACAATACCTCAAATATTCTTACACATTTTCACTTCGAATCGTCGCTCGACGCTCGCCCGGCCGGGAGCCGCTTGCAGCCGTATCCCCTACTGCCTCCGTCCGGCGCACGGACAACGCGTCGCCAACCATGTCGCGCACAACCCAGCACGACCTCCGCAACTCCGAATCCATTCTCGTCAATGAACCAGCAACATTGGTTCGACCACCATCATTCTGCCTTCTATATCGCTAGTCACGGTGCAATATGTAGTAGTCTTCAATACGTCACCAGGATGTCGCAGCGTCTTCTTCTGTATCGCTTGTCACGCTTGCCACGCAGGATGTCGCAGTGTCACGGTCGCCATGTAATATGTGGGGATGGTATGGGTGGTTTTAACCAAAAGAACTCGATATACTTGGACATGCTTGTAATCACTCGAATATACTCTAGTTACGTTCTACTTCTGAATTCCCAAGATACAATACTATACTATATTTATATGACTAATCTACGTGCTCGTGAGAGGGAAACCATTATCGTGGATAGGACGCTATCTTACTTTACTCGGCTAATCTATAATAAATAATATTAGGGGGACAATTAGGGGACAATCTTACACAAATCGAACTAGTCCCATAGTAAGCTCAATAAGGCTTGTGTTATGGATACTAGACGACGATATATTTAATAGATACATACATACAAATACTTAAATACATAGAAAACATCCATGACTCAGGAACAAATATTCGTGCTCATCACACAAATAAATGCCCTTACCGGGATTCGAACCCAGGACCTCTTGCTTCATAGGCAGGGTCACTACCAACTAAGCTAAAGCGGTCGTCAAATCTATGAACGTGTAGATTAGCGTATCTGCCTATCACAACTACTTCCAGTCCTGTTCCTAATGTAATTTGCACGCAATCGTTCGAAGCCTAATAATTACTGCTGGGGCTGTTTTGTGGTTATTTATTTATTCGTACGTTTGCCCCTTTGGATAGCTATTTTTGGTAGGTACCTAATTAATAAACCAAAAAATAGATCTTTTTTTTTTTGATTTATTTTTGTGTCCATTCCTACCGTACGGAACGCACCGGATCCGACCGTTTCTATTTATCGCATAACGCGTGCTCTTTCTAGTCGCTAGCTAAGCCCCTCCGGATGGGGCGAAAGGTTTTCGAATTGAGACCACGAACGCATAGTGTGGTGGCGAATAGGGAACGTGCACGACGAAGGTGCTGCCAACTGGTGCCGCCAATCTAAATCATATACCTACCTTCTCCTGCTGGGGCCACATTGACGAAAACTCCGTTAATAACGTTAATTTATCGCGTTGAGGGACGATTAACGTCAGTGTAGCTACGACTTACCGTATTTGACATTGACACTTACATATTATCATTGACATTGACAGCTTGATTTGACAAGGGCGATAGTTTCCTTTATTGTCCACCCGTGTCTCTTTTGTCGTTTAGTACTGCCACCTATAGTTCGTGCACGTTCCCTATAGCGTGGGTCGGATCGGAGTAAGGTTAAAATTATGATGATGATTATATTTACTGCTTTTCTTATAATAAAATTTTGGTTGACTATTTTTATTATAGCAGTACAGATACATAATGAAAGGTTAAAACACGAGAGTGGTTTTATGAAACGAGCCGAAGACGAGTTCATAATAACATCACACGACTGTTTTAAGGCTTAGTTAGGTACGTAAAATGTACATACACTGCTTTTTCGACACACATAATATAAGCTGTTTATTATATTAGGTATGTGTTATGTGTGTGTAGAGCAGTGGCTTGGCGTCAAATATGTTCTTAAGTAGTAAAGCCGGAGCAGATTTGGATTAATTTTTCTTCAGGACTAGTAAATACTCCGGTCATTATGCTTTAAAATAGGCAAGCCGGTGGAAATCGGGTTCTATGGACGCCACGTCACTGGTGTAGAGTAGATAAAACTTGATATGAACTGCCGATTGGGGTGCTCATGGGATCTTATTTTTGGGCAAACTAGGTCTGACATCATAAATGTCCCTATCGGTAACAGTTATCGCATTCCCACACACAATCCTTGACTGGATGATTCAATCACAAAAAAAATTACCTCAAGGTTTACGCGATATCTAAACGATACGACCTTCGATTGTGATGTTAGCCGTCTAATTAAGGTGTACCGGTTAAATAATGGCACACATTGAGCCTCTTTATTGGTTCTATGATATTAAGTTGTTTCTAAGGCTAGTACCTACCTATAGCTAAGAGAGATACGATCTGCAAACATGAAAAGCGAAGTGCCAATTATTTGAAGCTTTTATTTAACTGGCAACCTTCGGATGTAATATAGTAGAATTTGGGCTAGTATATGTTTGTTATTATGACGATTTTCCATTAAAAAGCTCGATTTAAAAAATATAATTATATATTTTATAAGACCTATTTAACGGAAAATGTTTATTAGCTAACTACCTACTTTAAGACGCTCGTGTCCAAAATACCGCATTCCCGAAATACCAGATTTTTCAAAAAAACAGATTTTCGATTTATGAGATTCCTGTCTTACTACATTCCCGTTACAGTAGATTATAAAATCGTAAGTTACTCAAGGATCTAAATCACTTTGTTGGGTGTGTAATATTGGAAATCTTGTATACCTACGGAGAATCCGGTGTATCGAGAATCCGGTATTTTAAAAATCTGGTATTTTAGGAATGCGGCATTTTGGGAAAGAGCGCTTTAAGAGATGAAGTAAGAAACTGATTCCGGAATCTTCGTTTATTTCTGGAGAGATGCATTAATTAATATGCGTAGGTACTTTATATAATTAATACAGTCAAATAATATTATTATTAAACATAAAAAGTTAATGTGGCTGAAGTTTTTGTGATTCACGCCATCTATGAACGGTTGTAAGAACGAGTACTACAGTGTGAATATCGGAATCGAGTGAGCTCGCGAGTTCAACTCTTCGTTGCGGTCAAGGTAGTATTAAGTTTGAACGAGTTTCAACAGATGACAGTGTGAATTTGCAATCAAAATTATGCTTTCATGAAATTGCACTTTGAGTAAATACAATCCCATCAAAAACATTACATGTAAAAAGATGCAAGTCTCGCAACGCAGTTCTTCTACAACAAAAAAGTTTTTAGATGGAAAGTTAAACCAAGTCAGTACCGGAGGGGAGGGGGAGGGGGGGGGGGGGGCGTCCACTGAATCGATTTCCACCGACTTGCCTATTATTTAACCGTACAGGAACACATTTTATAGTTCTCGAATAAAAAATCCTCCACGGTTCAGTAGTAAGTATTCTTCGTTTATTTATTACATTCCAATACATTCTATTTCCTATTTGAATCGCATTTGTGTGTATAGGATTACAAACTTATTTGTGCAGTTGTGACTGAAATTGCAATTGATACCCCCCCGGGTATCAACAGAACTCGATTTCCACCGATTTGCCTATTATTAGATCTATAAAATGTGTTCCTCCACGATTCAATAATAGGCAAGTCGATGGAAATCGAGTTCTGTTGATACCCCCCGGTACTGACTTGGTTTAACTTTACCTACAGCTCAAAACTTTTTTGTTGTAGGAGAACTGCGTTGCGATTGCGAGACTAGCATCTTTTTACATGTAATGTTTTTGATGGGATCTCATTTCTTTTTGTAAGTGGTCTTCCTTTAATTATTACATTCCAATCCATTCTTTTCAATTTGAACTGCAAAACTAACTTTGTAATCGCATGTATTTGTATAGAATTACAAACTTATGTGTACAGTTATGACACATAAGTTTGTAATTCTAAATATTTAGGTTTTTAAGGACTTGATAGGCTAAAAACTAACTATGTTTAAAATTTGGAGTTTGTAGGTCTGCTAGAAGTGCCTTAGAATTATGATGATCAGCAGTCAGTCAGTGAGTCAGTGACAAAACTAAGGAAATTTGACATGGAATAGTTCTTAAACTACACGTTCGAATTGAATGATATTGAGAATATATATAAGGCTTATTGTGCCCTATATATCCCTGAAAAAAATATTCCTGATAAAAGGATGGTACGGCCGTGCCTTTGTTTTGCTCGACTTGGCGGGGGCACTGCCGTGCCCCCAGATATCTGACAGAACAAATCACTGAAAAATATTTATCGAGATCTGTACGAGGGTGCCAAACCTATTAAAACTTTTAACAGGTTTCTAGGAGACGTTTTAGATAACGTAATATACGATAAAGAATTATTAGATTACGTATGTAAGTATGCATGGACTTGCAGTAGGTAGAGTAGAATATGTATTTCAATATTACAATCCATGCAAACGAGAGAGGCATTGCAAATAAATAATTCTAATCTCTATGCCAACATACGTAGGTACTAAAGTACGACTACGCTAAGTTTACAGAGGTCAAAAAAGGTTTTGTTTAAAAAATGCATATGGCAACATCACAAGAAAGAGGATTCATTCGTTTTGATACTTGGCAAATATCTTTCCGTTTAATAAGTATATAATGTGTCTAAGTACATAGTAGGGTAAACCACCCAATTATTGCCACTTTAGGAGGTCAGTCTGAAATTAAATTACCATAAAATTTCATTTACAAGAGCTAGTAGAAAAAAATATGTAACAGCATCAAAGGAAATACCTTAACCTTTATTTATATAACCGTTTTTAAGTGATTACTTAGTATTTAATAAACATTTTTTATTTAAAACCAAAAGACTATATCAAAATCCAATTATTGGCATAGATATTCTAAATATTGGCATCTACTCGTCTAATTATTGGCATGTACTTTAAGTAGCAAATACCTATAATTGAAAATAAGAAATACCTAGATTGCCTTGGGTATAGTTAAAAAACTGTTTTTTAATAAGTAAATATCCGCTTTTATTGAGGTATGCTATCAACTTTATTATATACACCAATCACCATATTCTCAACTTCATTTATGCTAGGCTTGTATTTGACTCTAATATGACCATCAACATCAAATTTGTCGTCTTCGAGAATGCATAATACTTCTTCAGAATACAAATATTTTTCAAAATATGTTTGTTATCCTTTTATTTTGGTTTAGTAGTTTCTCAAACACGAGTTGAACCATTCCGCCTTCATTTGTATATTATTCGTAGTATAACATCTTTTTATTTTAATACTGTTATATATTTTAATACTCTTCATTGTTCACAATGTACTCTAAATTAATAAAAAACCCATTATTAGTACTCAATATTCTATTATCGGCACTACTGCCAATAATTAGCTTTTGCTATTGGCACTACTACCTACGCTACTACGCTACGCCAGTCAATGGATTTTGATGAAATTATTGTTCCATATATTGGCACATTTAATAAATTAAATAGGTATAATGTAGATATTCAAAATATAATCTTTGAATCTACTTCCTAGACATATAATTAAGTAAATCAATTTAGTTCCAAAGTATAAATTAGCCGAATAGCTGCGATATGTGATGATTAATAAAGCGCTTACCTTAGGAAAAAACAAAATTACTGCACCAAATCACGAGCACAAAATTTAAACTGATATTTTTCAATCTCCGTATTTGTTATTTTCTATAATATTGCTGATTTTCAACAAATAAATAACACAATTTTACTTTTCAATGCAAACCAAACTTGAATAATCCATGGTTTCCTTATATTTTCAAATTAAACTCTAAAGTGCCATTAATTGGAAGAGTGCCAACGACTGGGTAGTTTACCCTACATACCAAGGACCATTAAAACAAGAGGACTGTCATTCTCCATACAAAAAGCTGTTCCCCGAATTTACAACGCCATCTATGTATAAGCTTGGTAAAAGCATTATATTATTTACAATTATTCAACTTTGCAAACATGACACAGTATTTAAATGTTAGAATTTTTTATCTTTATTTTTTTAGATTAGGCTTTTTACAATATATATATAAAAAGTAAAATACAAAATGAAATTACAAAACATAAACACAAGAATTTATTTATTATTAGCTGTTTACGAACTAATTGTTACTATACTATGTTTCTTTGTTCAATTATAACATCGTTAAATGTTTAGTTTTTTAGCGCCATCTAGTTTTTGCCCGGAAATCCCCTAGCCTAGCGGTCGGGTTACAATCCAAAGTATGGAGAATGACAGTCCTCTGTTTTTAATGGTCCTTGGTACATACCTACTGAAATAAATATTCAGCACAGTCTTGCTCTTGCTCACATCGATCTAAGCAACGCTTTATACATGTACATATTTTAATATAATACTTAAATACATAGAAATTATCCAAGACTC
Source organism: Eudemis profundana (assembly GCA_947034925.1). Lineage (NCBI taxonomy): Eukaryota > Metazoa > Arthropoda > Insecta > Lepidoptera > Tortricidae > Eudemis > Eudemis profundana. The sequence goes on along the minus strand of OX344805.1, from coordinate 15,995,303 downwards.
TAGAACAGATCGCTTAATTTGGTTGGAACTAGGTAGATCGATGTGTGCAAGACTGATATTTATTTCAGTAGGTATGTAGGTATAGACATATTTTGTAATAAAGGGAAGAATGATTACCAAGTACCAAGATTAAATAATATATATATTTTTTAATAAAACCTTTTATCGCCCTCTGCGAACTTAGCGTAGTCTTACTCTATACATATTTTTCAACATAGTTTTATGCCTGTAATAAATAAAACGCGTGTCTATTATAATATGTCACTGTCAAATTTGGATGTCATGAGATTAAATTAATCAACGATAGTAATTAATTCAATCCAATATTTATATAAGTATTTAGGTTAAAATACATTCAAACAATGTTAATACCTACTTTTCTAATTAAATTAACTGAGCTTGTAAGTACCTAATTCATGATTATTCTATATATTATGGAAAGTAAACACACATCAGTTACGTTCTTCCCGAAATCAGATTCGTCCCTTTTCTTTCTCAACCTCGTATCTACTCGAATAGTCTTATGGGAAAATCGCACTTTTCTACTCGTAACACAGGTGCTTTTTCTATGAAACTATTCGATTAGATACGGGGTTGAGAAAGTAAAGGGACGATATGCTGATGATGACACGTTAATGTTGCCATTGATTACGAACTCATAATTAATGAGGGAGGGAGGGAGTGGATTTATATTGCAATCGATGTCAGGCAAGGAAGGATGGAGAACAAGCCTATGGCTGCAGGTAGACACAGTATCATCAACCTTCCATTGCTGAACATAGGTCTCCCTCAAAGACTTCCAAATAGAACGGTCGCACGCATCCTGCCTCCATCGACTTCCGGCGACCATTAATCAGGTCGTCAGACCACCTTGTAGGGGCCGATCTACGGCTATGTCGGTTACCTTAGTTCTTCTACGAATTACCTCATTTCTGATTTAATCGCGTAAAGAGACTCCGTGCGTAGCTCACTTCATGACACGTTAATGGACAGTAAACGCTTCTATAAATAAATAAATATATAGAAAATAGCTAGGACTCAGCACCCAATCCGCATGCTCAACAGTCTCATGACACAAGCATTTGCCATTACTAGGATTTTACCATCGTTCTACGCGACAATATTTCCATCCTCACCACTTAGGTGGTTGGCAGTCCACAACTGTGCGTTTTGCTAGAAACTTCCTGCCTCGCACGACTGAACTGTGGAATAAATTGTCACCTGCAGTATTTCCGGACCGATTCGACCTTCAAACCTTCATGAAAAGAGCGTACTCTCACCTGAAAGGCCGGCAACGCAATTGTGACTCTTTTGGTGTTGCAGGTGTCTATAGGCGACGGTGATTGCTTACCATCAGGCGACCCGTTTGCTCGTTTGACCCCTATTTCATAAAAAAAAAACTTGCTACCTCCAGCTTCGTAGGCAAGGCCACTCCCAATAGCTACTCTAAGTAGATTCGTTGTTACAGATACTAACAATAGCCTGCCTAGTGCTACACCACTACAGCTATGACCTAACAGACGTGACCACGCTGATACTTTGTTCCGGAACATATGTCGGCTTCGTGGTAGTGCTCTCTGGGGAGATTGTTGGTGAGTCACAATGATAGTTATATCAGTATTAATGTTGAGAAGACTTTAGCTTAGCAGACGTTAAAACCACGTTTTTACTTCGACTTTAAGACTTGCTAACCTTAACGGCTCGAGCCCTGAACACTCGAGCATTGAAGGCTTGAGCGCTGAAATACTCTGAATGTAAAAGACTTGAGCTTCCAAAATCAAGCCTACAAAGCTCGAAAAAGAGAGTCTTAAAGGCTCTATAAAAAGTAATAAAGAAGCGTTTACTTATTAAATAAGTAAAAGCTTATTATACAATTTTGATAATTCGGCGACTAGGACTCGAGTTTTATATTTTACGGCATAAGGCTTTAACTTACAACACTATTAATTACATCTCGAAGGTTCCTTTAATACTCAGGAGTTTTAGATGTCGCTATAAGTTCTATGATAATTTCGTACAACAGGAACTTTTATGGGGTCTGTAACTATTCCATGCATTCATCAATATTGATTAGAGATATTTGTATATCTACAAAAATACTTACTTACATCTTGTCATCGCAATTATTGTGAATTTTAATCTTTAAAGGTCTGCTTCATATTGAAATATCAACATTAAATGGCGGGTTAGCAATAAAACCGTATTAGGGCCGCCCTTCCCCACATTAGATTGGTTAACGAAGTTAAGTCGCATTTATACAAATATCGCGCATGCACAGCGCATACTTGATCCAAATCCGATTTTTCCAGAGCATGTCTGCTAAAGGGCATGAATAAACATGAAAAGTAGGAAAGTGCACGTGTTTTATAGCTACAGGCACTTAATCTCAAGATCCGCACTGTCCTTAACCTTTTCGGCTAGGTACTTTGAATATGAAACATTGCAAATCAAACGCCATGTCATAACACTGTCAAGACCGAAGTTGAACTTCATGCTGGTGCATGTAGGTTTATATCGCTCCGCACACTGTGATACCTTTAGGTGTTGGTGGGGTGGTAGACACGACAGCACACGGCACCTTTAGGCGTTCTTGGCGTCCAAATGGTTAATTACCACGTAAATAAACCAATAATAAAAAGCATCTACGGACGATTCGCAATTATTAGGTAAGTAATAAAGCGTAACCGTTTTAGGCGAGATGATATTCGCGCCGCTGGATCTCCTCCAAGACATGTTCTTCGGCGTTGTGGGGATGATCATGTTTACCGTCTGCGGCGGTCTGGTGCTCTCCGCGCGCCTCAAGCCCTCCCCGATTCCCCGCACCGGGGACCCCATAGCCGGCATCATATCTGCTAGCCTGGCGATCCTGAACGCCCTCCTCATGTTCCTGGACCTGAGCATGGGGTATTTGGATTCGGAGGATTTTAAAGAGGAAACCAGCGTGTGACAGTAAGCTTGTGATGTCGAGGCGAGATGTAAACTTTTAGCTGTATCTACGTGATAGAGATCCTATAAACAGCGATAGAGTAATGACCGTGTCATGATGATGAGCGATGCTGTTTTCAAAACACAGAGAATTTCTAATTAAACAGTGACTATTTAGTTTGGGGATCGCAGAATGACGGAGCAGCCATTAATGTATCAGCTTCAATAATTAAATCAACATTATTGGCACTGGTCATTTCCCTACCTACAGTGTAGCCGGAAAATGACATCTATTTTTTGCATGTTACCTACCAAAGTCGCAATAGACACAGATTCAAACTAAGCCTTTAATGCTAACTATTCTGACCTTGACCGAAACGTGACAAAAGGCGTCACAGTTTTTCCTTTCCTGTTCTCATTATTTAGACAAAAGAAAAGTAAACTTCTCGCCTCGCATTTTTTATTGTCATTGTTTACATTTTCCATTTCATACTCGATTAATAGTGTTTTAAAGAACGCTCAAATTCTGTTTGTATAAATGCGACTTAGGTATACGAAGGTTTATCAGACGAAAACAGATCTACAAACAATAATCGCTAGTACTAGTAGTAGTGGTACGCACACAAGAAAATTTACTTGTTTGTTGGATGATCAACATTACCAATTTTCTATTCCTATTTCGTGATCCTTATTCATCTTGTATATCCTTTTTGGTGAAGACAAAAGTAAATTCCCATAGAGATCCAATTTTGAATCTGACTGACTTTCAACAATTCTTATTGGCTAGGACTGCAACGCTGTTAATCCTCTCGAATTCCCTGTTGCGCTAGCGTGATGTGCAACAGCCCCAGCAACTATGTATGCCAGATTTGGATGGAAAGAGGAATGTAGCATTTTATGATTGCGGGCAAAGTTTAAAAGTGCTGATTGGTCGCAGGGGAGGCGGTATCGGCGACGTCGGACGCGTTCGTGGACGCGTGGTGGTCGTGCGTGGGTGCGGCGTTGTACGGCGCGTGCGGCGTGCTCACGCTGCTCAACTGGCGCGACGTGCCAGACTGCGCGCGCAAGTCGCACGCGCGCGCCGCCGCGATCTGCGCACTCGTCGCCACCGTACTGCTAATCGTCGACGCGCTCACCGCGCTCTGCTCTGTAGATAAGGACGACCTCAGCACCCGGCCTAGGGCTAAAGGCCCGTAGGATAAATGGCTTATTACTGGCCACCCCCTAATAAGAGGTCACTTGGCAAAATATATGGAAAATGTGTTATACTATATCCCTATTTTCTTAAGTCTCACCTGAAGCTAAAATACTCCTACTCCGAAGCCAGCATATAAGTATGTAGAATTGATAGACAGTAACTGATTGACGTCTTCTTAAGTGGCCAGTTATTAACGATTTACCCTTACGGCGAATTTTTGTAGATGATATAGTGTCACCACGATGTAGTTTATTGTGATTCAGTTTATTATATTCTTTTATAAATTTTATTTCGTTTAAAGATTACTGCACAAGGGTCAATTGCAGAAAAAACCTGAGAGATAAAAAATCTCAGTTTCGTTACGATTTTCCCCTATTTAGTTTGGGCGTAACGAAACTGAGAAATTCAAAATTTGAATGGAAAAGTTGGGCCATTTTGGACCACTTTTTTTATTTCATAAATGAAAAGTGCTCATGATTCTGAGTAAAATGGTATAAGACACACCATGATCAGACAAAAAAAGTAAAAGGTACATTTTTTCTGCAATTGACCCACAAACGTTAGCACAACTGCCCAGTGCATAGCAATTGTCGTGTTAAAGTCATGTCATAATAAACTTTTCTCTTACTATTATTGCTGCTTACTGTAAGTACCATTGAAGAAAACATCAAAGCGACTCAGGAAGAACTAGTGCAAATGTTAGAATTATCGTGGAATTTAGCGCTCTAGGTCTTCTCTGCCATCAAATTTTTGAGCTTTCGAATGAGCTTTGAACAGAGGAGTAAAAAACAAATGTGTTATGTTTTTGAATGGGAAATAACTAATACACTTAAACTAGGTTTTTATTAACAATACGTTTTATTGCAATAACGAATTGAACTCAGCCGGGTGACTACCGAGCGAGCTCCGGCGATTCGGTTAGCGCAAAGGCGTACGTGACGTAGACGTAGTATACTGACACTTCACTTCATACCTCCTAATTTGTATTAATCCAGTATACAATTTTGTGACAGATTACCAAAAGTTACGCTGTACTTTTGGGGCCATCCTGAGGGGCTTACAAACCATGGGGAATTTACTGAGAGGTATCTTTGGAGGAGATATTTTGGGAGCACCGAGAGCTGATTGCATTGTATCCATATTTAGTCCCTTCAAGCCCGGAGCAGCCATGGATATATCCTTGATTTGTAGTTTTGCAGGGTTCAGTCTAGTGGGAGCCCAGCTGGTCATGGGTGATTTCAAGCTGCCAGTTAGGTCTAAGGCCATGTTGGGGGCGCGTGCTTTAGTTATTTTGGAGCGAACACTGGATTCGGAGCCGTCTTCTGAGCAGATGACTCTGATGGCGTCGACGATGAGGACGGAGGTGTTGGCGATGGCGCAGATGGCGGCGGCTCGCGCGTGGTCCCTGCGCGGGCAGTCGGGCACCAGGCGCCAGTTTTGGAGGGTGCGTGCGGCGCAGGCGCCAAAGAGCAGCGCGCTGGCGCTCGACCACCACGCCTCCACGAACGGGTCTTGCCGCATTGAGATCATCTCACCTGCGCAAACAACCAAGATTAATTTAATGCTGATGTAACTATACGAGTAAGAGTATACTCTATGATCACCGTAAATTACACAACATACGTTACTATAATTCAACGAAACGTAAAACAGTGTTACACTATGCTGTCTATATTTTTCTACTTTCTTCTAAGTATGACAAACAAAATACAAGTCGATTTAATGGGTAAAAAGGGAGTTCATTACGAGTATTTAGTAGAACATCTTAATATTCTCACGAATCATGAATTACGAAACCTTTTAAAAAGCCGCATTTATACAAATAATTTCGTGTCTTTAGCACTATTACGATGCGTGACAAATTCTACCTATCCCTTTCCATTGACCATAGTGCGAAAGTGACTGATCATGTTCTGTTACAAGCAGTCACGGCCACTTGTGTTAGCCCGACAAGTCAATTATAGGTTATCCTACATAAAGACGTTATCAATTGATAATACCTGTATAGTATATAGGGGTGACACCCCAACTAAGCGAACATGCAGGCGTTGTGATAATTTCACCGAATAGGGAAGGGAGAAACCGGAATAAATGGCGGAATAATGTCTTACTGGCACGCGCGGCATGGCATATCCGACACGACAGAGGACACCCTCAAGTCGCACAACATGACGACGACATTAGCGGCAGCGAGCCCGGCGGCGTATGACGCATACGTGTCGTCGGTGCGCGGGTTGCGCTCCGGGTCGACTCGCGCCGAGAACAGCAGCCAGGCGCACACACCGAACATGCCCATGCCTAGCACGCCGAAGTACACGTCTTGTACGACGTCCAGTGGCGCGAACACCATCTCTCCTAAAACATTTGTTAATACTTTAATTTGGGCCAACTTCGCTTGTTACGCGACTGGAAAGAGATAGGCAGTGTTCGTCGCACGATCTAAAGTCCGTGGCAAAGTTGTGACTTGTGATAGAGGTGTTACGGTGGGTTTCCACCGGCAGGGCGAGACGAGACGAGACGAGACGAGGATTGAATTGAAATTTGTATCAAGTTGCGCAATGCGCGAGCGGCGGATTGAAAACTTCATACAAATTTCAGGCTCTTAATTAAGTTGTGCATCTATATTTCTTTGTATAAATGCGACTACCGTTTGTAACGTTGAGCAGGCAGTTCAGTTTCTGAATGAAATAGCACTTTATGTAATAAGAATAATCTTTATTTGCACAACAAAATATATTACAAACATTTCGATCTTACTTTAGAAATACAATGAGTATCATGATGTCTTTTACTTCTCATACTAGTTAAAAACTGTGTCACGTGGAGTTAGATTTGTCATGCGAATAAGATTGTAATCTTGATCTTGCTAGTTCCATCGATGGTACTAGAGACACATGTTGTTTTTAGTACCATCGTCCGATAATACTAACAGTACTAGTGACACACTGTTCTTTTCTAGTACCATTAGGAAAAATCGTTTTGCGTCCTTGTACTATTACAATACTATGATAGCGTGGCTTTTGTGATATGTCATATGTTTGGTCGAGGGTGTCATCCAATGGTACAAAAGTAATAAGGTAAATTTGATTTGTTTAATGTATCAGCAGTACCAATGACATTTATTTGGCGGGCAAACACTGGAGATTTGAATTTGTATTCATTTTAAAGGTACTAGCGATATACGAGTGTGTCACTAGTTCCATTGATGGTACTATTCAATGGTACTACAGCAACAAAGGGCACTTTGTCCCCAAGCTCTCTCTGGTTTAGTTAAAATTGATAGGAATGAGGTTATGTGACTTTATAATAAGTAGGAATTACCGACAAGTTCTCCTGAAAGCACCAATATGAAACCGACGTATGTCCCGGAACAAAGGATGAGAGTCGACACGTCTGTTAGGTCATAACTGTATTGTTGCAGTACTAAACAGGCCGTTGCTATTGCCTGGAACAGACACTAATATCACAATTTGCCGGGCGGGCAAAGTCGCGGGAAAAATCTAGTATTAGGTACTATACTTACAAGCTCCGTTAATTTGATGACAAAACTTGGCATAAACATTGTTAAGATTTAAATGGACACGGTAGCTAAATATTTGATAACAGTTTCATAAATTCATAATATTATTGGTAAATTTACATAATATCCAAATATGTCACTTTCAGAAATGACAACAGAGTGACAAAGAAGGTATAGTCGATAAAAGTCTTAAGGGTCCTACTCATTAACAGGCGGCGACACCGCTAGGTGGTTTTGTCGTGGTTGTCTCAATTGGTTACTACTGTTATTTTAGTCAAACATTCGTATTTTAGTAATATACAAGGTGACATTTTAATGGTTGTTTTCCGTTTAAGGGCATGTTCAGTATCGTGTTCTGATTAGGAAAAAGTGGAAGAATTTTCTATGGAGCAGGTCGTTCAAATTACCCCCCCCCCCCCCCCCCCCCCCATACAAAAGACACATTTTTTTTTACGTCAGAAATTTTTTTTTTCTTTTTCCTAATCAGAACACGATACTGAACATGCCCTTAAACGGAATACAACCACTAAATATTCACCTTGTATGTATATGAGATGAATTGAAGGAATGTTTATAACGTAACCGAACCGAACATAAGCTGGTTGACATCGCGCATCGTACTGTCAACAAAAATGTTCTCACAGAGCCGCCACTAGTGGCGCAATGTGCAGCCCCTCTGAGCAACTTGTGGTCGCCACCACAGAAATATATCGAGATATAAAGAAATAGTTCGTTGATTTGTAGGGCAAGTAAGCGTGTAACGTTTTTCGCTTGGCGCTTGACGCCAAAAGTGCTATTTAGTGATGGAAAACATAAATTTTCCATTTCATTTGGTGGTATTTGAACAATTAATTATACCATTATTATCAGATCTTCAAATCTGCTAATAATATTGAAGGAAACTGAAGTTAACGGCATTCAAAGTAGGTCGCCGCCACTTCTTTTTAGCACGCGAGGTACATACACTTTTTCCTTGTACCTCGATATATTTCTGTGGCCACCACCACCACCAACAAAGGCCCAATGTGCGGCCGGCCGCTTTAAGGCGGATCTCACACTGCAGCGAAAATCGCGGCGACACGCGACTCAGCGATTTTCAACTTTGTATGTAGAATCATCGATTTGTATAGAAAAATCGCGGGGTGGCGCACACTGGCGCGTAAATCGCGGCGACTCGCAACTACCTACTATGCGCAGCTACACGGAAAAAATCGCGGCGACGGGCGATTACAGTGTGTTCTTCGCCTAAAAGTTTTACCAGTCTAGTTAGGTAAGTTGTTTTTTGTAATACGAGTACCTACATCATTGTAATGCAGCAGTTTCCATTATGAAGTTTACAATTTTGCGTATTTCGTCGGCGCTGAGCTATGAAGGCTTTTATCCATCTAGTAGTAAGTTAGGGCAGGGCATGGATTGCTATTATTAAGTGAGAGCCATCGACCTAAAACTGCACAGAAATTCCGAGATATACGAAAGTTCAAGGCGCTCTGCGGTTAGTAAGGATGCTGGTCTTATTTCTTTTTCAATAGACATCGCAGTGTTGCCCAACTAATTGACTGTATTGGAGCAAATTGTTCGACAGTTCAAAAATGCCGGGTTTGATTCCCTGCGGCTTCATTTTTAAGTGTACCGTAAATAAATGCTGGTTATTTTAGCCCTGGAGGTTGTCCACCTCTGTAATCTTGGTTTTCCGTTCAATATTTTACAGTTTTACATTTTAAAAATGTTTGGAGTATCTTTTTAGGGTTCCGTACCAAAATGGTAAAAAAGGAACCCTTATGGTGCGACTCTGTCTGTCTGTCTGTCTGTCTGTCTGTCTGTCCGTCTGTCACAGCCAGATATCTCAGGAACAACTGATGCTATCGATTTGAAATTTGGAATAGTGTTAAAAGTAGCTAACCCGAGCTTATTGAACATAAAAAATATCTTGTACCTTTTTTACTTTTTTTTTAAAAGGCTCCGTAATGGGACTTTGAAAATTGAAAGTAGGGCTATTATATTGAGTGGGGTATCAAATGAAAGGGCTTAATTTGTAGATTAAAACACCATTTTTTTTTTTTCTTAAATAAGTAGTTTTTAATTTATACATTTTTATGTAACATTCCCCCCCTATTATCTCCGAAGTTACTGATCAGAAAAATGTATCATAATTACTGATTATCAATATCAACCTGAACATTACAGGAAAAATAGAACGGTCTTCCTAACTTTAATACTTTTTTAGAAATTTACAAAAACTTAATCCATCCATTAATCCATCTAGCGGAGAGTAGCAAAACTAAGCGATGGCCTGTTTCACGCTAGGGGATTTCCGGGAAAAAAACTAGATGGCGCTAAAACATTAAACATTTAACGATGCTATAATTGAACAAAGAAACATAGTATAGTAACAATTAGTTCGTAACAGCTAATAATAAATAAATTTAAATACATTTAAATACTGTGTCACGTTTGCAAAGTTAAATAATTGTAAATAATATTATAATTATTTTACCAAGCTTATACATAGATGGCGTTGTAAATTCGGGGAACAGCTTTTTGTATGGAGAATAACAGTCCTCTGGATTTAATGGTCCTTGCTATTAAATAGAATCATTACACGTCAGGTTCTAAATATTACAGGGAAAATATAACTGTTTTCCTAACTTGCACTGATTTTTAGAAATTTGCAAAAATCATAACATATATTTATTTGCTTCTACTAAACAAATCGACACAGTTTTTCTTGAACTATTCGCGTATCTACTTATGAGTTTGTACGGAACCCTCGGTGTGCGAGTCCGACTCGCACTTGACCGGTTTTTTAATGTTCAATTGATTCCATTTGACTTAAAACAACAAATACTTTATTTTTATGTGTGGACAAAGTTACTCTCTAGGCTAGGGCCTCTAGGCCTAAAGTAACTCGTACTACCTACGTCACATCCACACCTTGAGATCGCTAGATTCTAAAAAATTAGCCCGCCGATCAAAGTTTATGCCAGATCGGTATTTACAGAACGTCGTATGGTTTCATAGACCCTAATTCGGCTTTCATTATGATTCGTACTTGATTGAACACGTGAGCATCCCAAATTTTGTTTCGTTCCATTAGTAAGCTAAACATCCCACGACCAACTGCAGTGGCCGTCAATTCGTCCGTAATATAATTTGACCCCCAATTAGAAACTATTATTACTAATTTACGGGTCAATATATTATCGGTAAGATTGATGGTGAAGTTGTGAACTACCCGATTGATTTATTACCGAACTACTGCGTAATCCAGTAAATGAATGAGTTAGATATACAAGCCTATATAACTTTAAACTTAACCCAAACGAAATCTCTTATGAACACTATACTAGTGATTTTATCGCCACAAGTGTTTTAGTATTATTAAAATATGAATACTGAGAAAAACCGCTTATTTTTTTACCGAAACGGCTCCAACTGTAGTCCACGAGATGAGATATTACATTTTTAATTTTTCATTCAGCCGCCAGGTTCATTTTGAGGCAACGACACCAAGAGGATTTCGCGACAATGAAATTTGTTGATGGGATGATGTTTTAGCATTTTTACTGAAGTTGCTTCAGGCGACCTAAATTAAATATATTCACAGGAACATTAGAAAATAAATTGATAATAGAGTCATTTTCAAAAAAATTGTACATAGTTAAGGGCGTAATAAAAACAAAATCACGATCGCTCCTTTGTGTTATGAAAGTTAGGCATACAAACTGTATGGCTAACTTTCGTAACACAGAGGAATAAATTAAGTTTTGTTTTAATTAAATCCCTTAATTGTGTTCATTTTTTTGAAAATGACTCAATAGCAAACAACATAGAGTTCTTCAACATAGAGACTCGTTTGTAGGTATATATTATTTTTGAATAAGCTCGTAGGTAGTTACTATATGACTGTTTTTAATGTGGGTAAATTATACCACATTCGTATGGTTGAGTTGAGACATTGGGCGGGAATTCCAGAGGTACCTGAGGGTTCGAATTCTGATGTGGAACATGGGATTTTGTGACATGGGTGAGCGCAGTTGTTTTTTTTTGTACTTAAAACATCTTGTATCTATATATAAGCTAGCTAAATTATACTTACAGTAACAACCTATGTTATGCAAATTAATATAATGAGAATTATTTGGATGTCCTTTGAACTTACACAAGTCAAGTTCTTGGATAAAATAAGTACTTAATACAATATTTGTTTCTGCTTCTTATTTTTACCCGACTGCGGCGAAGCCCAAAGGAGGGTTATGTGTTTGACCTGTATGTATGTATGTCCGTTCCTATGTCCGCTCGTAACTACTCAACGTCATTAGATTCGTCTTGATGGCCCGAGTGTCACTGGATATGAAGTTCGTTAAAATAAATAAAATGGCGGATTTTATGCACTTTTAAAGTGCACTGCGGTCGGGTTTTTTTTTTGTAAAAATATTTTGTACAGCAAAAGCCATAATTTTGTAATGAAATTTAAAATGTACAAGAAAAAGATTCAATACGATTGCTGATTTCTGTTCCAATGACAAGCCATTGGAAACAAACCCTCAGGACGAGAAGCCCGGCTAAAAAAGTAAAGGTCCCGGGAGGTCGAGTGATCATGCAAATCTGGGAAACTGGAACGAACAGATATCTATTCTCTTTGGCTCCCAGGATAGGGCAAAGGACGTCCCAAGACAATCAAATTTACCCACAAATTTTATGAACTGCGCGAAGGAAAACATTTCTAAGGCGTTAAATTCTTTCACAAAAGACTAAACGTTAAAATTAAGTAAATTTATCGGTATCTATATAAATATTGGAGATGTACTACTTACACATCGGCAACTGCTCTCATCAAATAAATGACACGTTACTGGCCGCTAGTGATTTCGGTGCCCTTGAGATGAGTGTGCTTTTAAAACTTAGTACTTAATTTAGTAATCACAATAATGGACTTGTAAACAGTTTTCCAAGATCAGATTTTTGAAAACATCACCACTTCCGCATTTCTACAGTATATGAAAATGTTACGTTTGATCTTGGTTTACCAAAAAAAATCGGACAAGTGCGAGTTGGACTCGCCCACCATAATCCTTAAATAAACACTATATTCTTTTTATGATTTCATTACAAATGTATAGTTTTCAGATTTTTCCCTATACTTGTAGTATAAGAGGGTATTACTTGCCAAATTTCATAGTTCTAGGTCAACGGAAAGTACCCTATAAATTTTGGTTTCCTTAAGAGTAGGACTTGCAGTAGGTACCGGGAAATTTTAGTATTGCAGTAGAGTCTGTGCGGAAAGAGAATAGGATTAATTTTGGGGGCCCTGCAATGCTTTTCTACCGTATGTGCCGTATTTTCTGTTCTGTGGCCATACTGGTTAGGTTACTTCCGTTTTTCGCCACGCCTATTCTCTTTCCGCACAGACTCTACCGGTTATTCTCGGCGTGCAGTACGCACGCTCTACTTCAGAGAGTCGAAATATACATTTTTTGTGACATAAACTGCCGTATCTTTTTTTTACGTTAACTTAGAAGGTTGATTTTTTTACATCTTCAAGGGACTGGGGATCTGAGTATTAGGTTTTATTTTCACGCGTTCCCGAGATAAAGGGCCTTGACAGACAGACGGACAACAAAGTGATCTTATAAGGGTTCCGCCTTTTCCTTTTGAGGTACGGGCCCTAAAACGAGCTAATCTGATACACCCGTGATTGACTTTTGAATTCGTGTATTCTCTCTCTGGTTCTCAAAAAGGTAAAAATAATTAGGGCACAAAAAATACTCCTTCTGGGCTGTGTTATCGACTCTAGGCGAATATGTCCAAATCAATTACACAACTGTTAAAAGCTTTCAGATGTACTAATGCGTTGTACATCATTGCTGCATCGCCCAAAAACGTCTGCCAGTTGTCTGTATCTGGCTTGAACTAGTTCGTTCGAAGTTATTTCTTGCAATTCAATTCCGAGACCCAGCGTTGATTGCATTCCAAGTACAACGGGAGGTATTGGATTGTCTTTCCATTTCTATTAAGAACAACTTCTTATATTCCATGATTGAGGATTGTTTTCCTTCATAGAAATATATACAACATCAAAAACTAATATATACAATGATAGCGGTGTTAGCAAAATAATGATTAGGCATTTTAATTAAGTAGAGAATTTACTTACCTTAGTAGAAATGTATGTACCTACCTAACCTTTTTTATTATTTTTCATCACACTTGCTCGTAAAGGGTGTTATAACACGCGCGCTTATAGACCAACTCGAGCCGATTTACCACCCGTGGGTTACAAATATCTATAACTCCCACGGGAGGAAAAACTGTATGAAAATCTATAACTCCCACGGTAGTTATGAGTTTAGTTTTAAAAGTCGTACGTCATTTCAGACTAAGGAGGTTTCGAATCAGCCAAGGCTATTTCACATCTTCAAAACTTGGCTACAAAACCAATTTTAGTGTAAAATAAAACTTGTATGGTATATTTTACTATTATTTCCGTAGTTTTTGCGATTATTTTAATGCAATTAAATTAATTTAGTTTAAAATTTTATTTTTAAAATCGGTACAATCTGGCGACATTGCCTGTCAAGTTTAAAAACTAAACGCAGTTCTTAGCATTATCTGTGGAAGACTATTTTGAAAAAGTTGACAGTTGAAGTTGTCTCTTAGCGGGTGCGTTTAGTTTATTTCATTTTTATGTTTTATTTTTTTTTTCCTCGCAAATGTGATGAAAAACATTGTGTGTATCACGGGCAGTAAGAAGATTACAAACTCGAGTCATTAAAAGCCCTCCGCCTACGGCGTCGGGCTTCTAATAGACTCTCGTTAGTAATTCCCTTCTTACTACCCTCGGTGCACAATGTACTATATTATTACAATTAGAAAAAAATATATGAGTTTTGAGGAATGTTCTAGGTACTAACTACCCTGTAAGGTACTACCACTACAGGCTTCACAACAATCACAACACTATCTCATCTAGCTAGTATAATTTACCTAAAACGGGGGTCTAGTACTCATTATTTATACTATGAAAAATATCGATTTCATTAGGTTAGATAGTTTTACGCTTATTTTATGAAACAACGAAACAAGACATTAAGTCACTTGAGCAATATTTTAGTTCAGAAAAATACACACTCGATAATGTCTCATCATTGTATTGTATTTTCTTATTTTTATTAATACAAGCATCGATAACCTAATACAAAATAAACCCTTAAAGAACATTAAAATAAAAGCATAGTTAAAATTAAATGTACTAAAAACTAAATAATAATTAAATAAGCTAAAACTAAAATAGATCTAAAAATGGCCCCTGCGGCATGGTGCCGAAGATGCTGGCAGCATTTCCTCGCTGGATTGTAATGCTGATGTGTTGAGCGAGGAAGCTGCCAGCTCTTCGGTCCCTCGTCGTTTCCCTGAGTCTCTTCGATAACTCCTTGAAGAGACTCAGGGCGCCAGGGCCCCACGGACCAAGGGTCTCGACGCCAAAAGGAACGAAATCGTATTCTGCGCCGAGACCACTGTACTTTCCGACCTTGGCGTTTTCTGCCGCCTCTGCTGCTGCTGCCGCCCTTGTTGAGGTTCGATTGTATTGTATATATCGTACATCATCATTGCATTGATCATGCGTTGATTCCAATATCAGAGTCATGAAAGGAGCAGATTAGTTATTTACTTAAATTAAAAATTATCCCTATGTTTTTCAACCATGAATGTTATATTTTATTTTCGTTCGTTCATTTGGTATGATGTCTTATCGGTTTAAGTAGGTAGGTACGGCCTAGGTCAAAAATGTTCAATGTGTTTAGTATCTTTATGCCACACGGTACGGAAAAAACCGCTTTCTGGCCAAGTGTAGACATAAAATGATGTACACAACACGGGAGGTAATAAAGAAAACCCTCGATCGCACATTTACGTCCCTCGCTTTCAGCTCGGGCCGCAAACTTCTGCGACCTCGGCCTTTCTTTGTATTGCCACCCTAGTTATGTAATGTACTATTTCTCAAACATGCAATGAAATGTTCACATTACGTGCCTAATAATAGGCCGCAAAGTACCTAGTTTCCGGTGCGGCTTGACACTTGGCATACAGCGTGTAAGTCTAATACGGGCGATAAATTAAATCGGACATAGTATTCATTAGTGTAACCATGAAGTAAAAGGTTTTTTTAAGTTGCAGTTCATTACGACCCCATAATTATTATTTTTTAAATTTCTCAGCAGCAATGTACTGTAAACATGGTTGCGGTACGGCGGTACCGAAATGTCAACGTAACTGTCAACGAGCGTTTAACGTGAGTGTGTTTGCATTACATTGCGGGCTGAATTATTTTCTATGGACAAAATTATTGTTGCAACTTTAAGTAAATGTTATCTAATTACCTTCACTTTGTCCTATACTAACCACCGTTACGAGAGATTCGCCCGTATTAGACTTACACACTGTATAATGGAATTTCATACAACACATTCATTTGTGACACGGCATCGCGGCGTTCAGCCATAAAAAAAAAACAATAAACGATATTTGCTATATTTTGCAGTTTTATTTATATAAAATCGTCATGAACATAACAAATGACACATTATACCTAAACAATTTCCTATCATTTTAAATTGCAAACTTAACTACAAGGATACAAATTTAAAATATTTCATCTAAATATTCGCAGTAAAAACGTATACTGAAACAGTTTTTGGGAAGGAAATTGAAAATTTTTCATTCTGTAATTCTATTTTTTGTCTACTAATTTTAGAGTCTCCAGAAAATAAGGTTTGATATTTTGGAGTGTTTTTAATTTATTTCACTGCATATTTGAGAAAGAAAAGCACTATACATACCTCGGCGTGAAATGGGGTTGCCAGCCTCGTAACTTTCTAGCCTCGCCTCCGCTCGGCCATCTACAGTCTATACATATTTACTCGTCCGGCAACACCTCACTTCCAGGTCTCTGTGTGTAGTAATGTACTATTGTATCAATAGAATTAGCCAACTGTTAGTAAAATATCGCTATTGAAAACGAAATGCTTCTCAATGTCAATGTTAACAATTGAAACAATACGGGACTTGTTTCGAGAAAGTGCAAAACACAGTAGTTGTAAACACGTTACTAGATCGTAATACTGTTAAAATATGTATCAGTGAGTTCAAGGGATCGAGGTCAATCTTATTACCGTGTCAGGCGGATGCCAATGTGAATGGAGTGCGCCAATAATCTTCAACTGTCACCCAGATACAGAAGGCCATAAGTATCTATGAAAAAATAATCACCTTCACGACGATTTTAGGGTTCCGTACCAAAATAGTAAAAAAGGAACCCTTATGGTGCGACTCTGTCTGTCTGTCCGTCTGTCACAGCAAGATATCTCAGGATCTACTGATGATATCGACTTGAAATTTGGAATAGTATTAAAAACTGCTCATTCGAGCCTATTGGACAAAAAATCTTATACCTTATTTCTTTTTTTAAGGGGCTGAAATGAGATGTCGGAAATCAAAAGTAGAGCTATTATATCGAGTTGGACATCACATGAAAGGGCTTCTTAGTAGGTATATAGATTTCAAAACCGTTTTTATTGTTTTCTTAGTCATGTAATTTTTGATTTAAGACAAAAAACGTTAAAAAAATACCATTCCCCCCTATTATCTCCGTAGTTACTAAACAGAAAAAACTGTAATAATTACTGATTCTTAATATCATCCTATATATTACATGAAAAATATAACGGTTTTCCTAACTTGCAGCGTTTTTTAGAAATTCGCAAAAATCGTAAGACAAACTTATTTCGGCCATTCTCACGAAGTATGTCTGCGGTCACCTAATTACCGCGACCCTGTTTTCATACTAAATGTATGGAGACGCAGTCATACTTTGTGAGAATGGCCGATTTGCTCCTACTGACCGCGACATATGTCGATGTATGGGGACAACAGTTTTTCAAGAGCAAAGTCAAGTTTGTCCCACCATACAGTTTATCTTGAATTATTCACGTATCTACTGACGAATTTGTACGGTACCCTCGGTGCGCGAGTCCGACTCGTACTTGACTGGCTTTTTTCTTTTGCATTTTGCTTCCTTTACCTTCTATCAGGTGACGGTTTGCAACAAATTCGGTAGCGATTTCCATGAAGAGGGTCAATTGGGTATGATAAGGTAGATGTGAAAGAAAGCAAAGCATTTTGATAGTGATTTTGACTAAATATTAATAATAATCTCCAAATATTAAGGTTCCTATAACCTTAATATTTGGAGATTGATAAAAATACGTAAGTACCTTGTTTTTGTGATTTTGTCGACGAAAAAACAGCTTCTAAATTAATTGTAATCGTTAACATAATAATGTTTTCAAGCAAAATAGGCGTCTTATCTGTTATCTGACGTCGAGTTGCGAAAAACTAGCCCGCGTAAACCTAACCTATAATGTTTATGTCACAAATTAGTAATAAGTAAACCAAAACAACACGCAAATAAATATAAAGGAACTTTTACATCTTTTAAGTGCGCTCAAATCAAAAATTTACGCAACTACTTCGTAATCGCGTCCGTTTCTGGAAAAGATGTGGCCCTCTTCGATGTTCTATAGCTCAATATTTTATCGAACTAAAGCGAATCTCCGCTCAATTGGAAGGCCTTGATAATAAGAATCAATTTAGTGCACAATAAAAGTTTTGCAAGCGCGAGTGCGAACATTGGGAGCGTCGCAGAGCCTATCATTGAGATTCAATTACGCAGTCCGTTATCCTGTGACTACGCTTGCTTTGAATATTCGTAAATATTGTTTTAACATGATTGCTGTTTTTGAAAGTATGTAAAGGCCGTCTACGGCCGAGTGCTTGACACTGTCCCAGAAACAGTAGCAGTAAGTGTCCCATCTTGAAAGTTATGTGATTCATCTGCAATAGAGGTGGCAGCGGGGTGTCTAACTACACCCACGGACAATGAATTCGGGTCATTTTCTATGAACAATTATATAGAAAATGACCCGAATTCCTTGTCCGTGAATGTATTAGGCAGTAACGTGCCAAACAGTAGGACATTTACCTTAATAAAATGTCTCAAAAACATACATTTATAAGTAGGTAACTAGCTCTTACTAGTCTTACTAGAGTTACTTATGAAGAAGGGCGTATATCCCTCTACTGCTCCTTATATGTATATTTGAGATTTCTAAACAAACCTGTATGGATTTCTCTGTTTAGCCTAATAGTTGACAGGTAGAGAATGCCTCATGGCATTAAGTCCGCCATTTGTACTCTCTTGTATTGTTCAATAAAGTTTAAATATATTTCTTATAGAGTGTACTAATTTATAAATAGCGTCCAGATAATAATTATTAAATATCATCATTGATTTGCATGTCATAATGACAATTTTTCAATTACGATCTTATTTTATCATAAGAAAAGGTTATGACTCCATGTTCATTATTAAGCAAAACTGAACACTAATCTTATCAATTGGGATCCATTATATCCAGTTACCAACGAATCAACATTCTGGTAGCTTTTTTCCTTCTGGACGAGAAAAGCTTTCAGGAATTACCTAACTTCGTTCTTTAGTATATATTTACAAGCTAATTATCTACTTAGGACCATCTGCAGAGTCTCTCGACCCTTTTAGATGGCGTTAGACGATTCTAATCCAATCACCATAGTTAGGGTACTAGCATTCAAATTGTATGAAAGCTAAAACAATGGAATGTTCATTGTGAAATATTCAGGTGAACGAATGGGCTTGAATAAATGTCATTTTCAAAGTTTTTGATTTTATTAAGTTTTTAGGTATATTTCGTTTCAGGTACGATTTCATTCATTATTTTATCTCATATATTATGTCTTTTGTTTTATTTTAATGTAAGTCAAATATAATTAGCGTGATATATGAAATCTTATGTAAATATGTAGAACCCATTTAAATTTATGAACACTCTTCCGTCTTTATTATAGGTAAGTGTAACACAATGATAGCCCATCACTGTGTCAATATTATAATATGCATTATATTACTATTGTCATTAGATTTTGAATTCAGTTTGAAACTGTAAATATTTTTGAAAATAAATATTTTATTTCCGGAATTTGGGTAGGGGTTGGGTAACCGGAGCAGGTTTATCTTACTTTTTCTTCCAGAACAGCAGAAAAAGGTGTCCACTCCAGTACTGATGGGAATCGCTCTTTGGACGTCACGCTACTTATTAGTATAAACATAATTTTACACATACTCCATATGTGTCATCGAGAGGCGGCTCTAGACCATGTAGCGCCGGTGTGCTAGTGGCGGATTTACAGATTTGCCGCCAGAAGCCTATTCAAATTTTGCCGCCCCTACCGACTGACCAATCATGAAGTTATGTCTTGATTTATGTGTGCATTCAATGCTCTGGCGCTCTCTAGTAGGCGCGCGGAAAAAATTAAATATGTAGCTGCCGCGCACCGTGTCGCGCAGTGTCAACTGCGCGGTGAGAAAAAGTCTGCGTGAAATGTCAATTCGTTTTATGTAATTAAACTATAGAATCGTATCGGATTTAAATGTTTTAATTTAAAGGTCCTAAAAATACTTAACTTACAGATTATTCCTGCACTATAGGCACATTCGGCACTAGTCCTTGGCTTAACCATTTATGGAATTTTATAAGTTTGAACAGAACGCTTATTTTTCTGTGAGAAAATCCGTATTTTCTTAGTTGCAAGTTTTGCAACGTTGAGTGATCTCGTAACAAACATACACCCAACATCTGTATGATATTAGTACGGATGGAAGCACGAGTATGTAGGTCTGACGTAATTCGAGTAAACCGATTACGGATGTAAACTGAACTTCCCTTGTGTGACATTTCCACGGTAAATACCTACGAGCTACGCTAGTTATCCGCCGATTTGAGTAAGACGAATCAGAACAATGTCGCTAAATATAAATTGATGTGGTTTAGGTAAATTTAGTCTAATTTTGCGTCGATATAATGTGCTACAATACTAGTAAGTATATCATGAATACTTATAGCTAGCTAGAGTCTGACTAGCCGGGTTTGGCAGTAATAATGTAGAGCGAAATTAATTCTGATAACCGGGGCTTTTAAGATATAAGCAACAATATACAGCAGTGGAGCAAAATGGCCAGCTATATCGTAACACATCCTTACTCCTATGTAATTAAATCTGTGTCGACATATTTGACTAGTTTGGTCGCTACTATTTGATACCAAGTTTACATCAAATTATACAGGGTGGGAGGGACTATACCGACATACTTTAGCCATGAATTCCTGGTGGTGTGACGAGTAAATAATGTTATATCAAGATGGGTCGAATATTGTCATTTTACATTAATAGTTTTATGGAACAAAATAAATCTGTAAATTAAGCCCCTCGTTATGTCCTTACTGGCTGAAAAGTTATCAAAAAGAAAAAAAAAGCTAAAATGGAAACGAAAGGTCAATTTTTTGGCCTCGTAGTCGCTTACCATCAAATACTGCGAAGGTTAATTCCTGTTTAGTTAAAGGATTTTAAAAAAATAGTAAAGGTATCTTAGTCACATTTATTAGGGCTTGTTACACACTTGGGATTTTTCATTTACAAAATAATGGATATCTCGGAAAGTAAGCGTTTTTCGACTATACATCACATAACATTTTTTACTCCTAATAGTTGTTAGAATCTATAGTTAAAGTTTGTCGGTATAGTCCCTCCCACGCTGTATAAATATATTTATAAATTCCAATTTTAATCCTAACTGAAGCTATATATGATTTTAAGCTAACGGTCATTCACATAATAACTACTCTTAATAACGGCGTATTTATCATGTATGTTTGTTCCAATGAGCTCGCGATATTTCCGCACTGTTGCAAGCGCCACGCCATCGTCACGGAGTAATATCGGGAGCTTATTTAATGAACATTCATTGAATGATCACTCTAATTTAGAACAAACGTACATGGTAAATACCCCGTTATTAATAGTACCTACTGACTAACGCTCTTTATTTCTTTCTATAGTCACTGATCCTAATATAGTCCCTGCCCAAGTGTTTGAAAGAGATAGATATATTTGTTTATTTCGATATTTAAAGGTGCAAGTGCAATTCAGGAAATACAATCCAGTCCAATTCCAGCCAGACAAATATATTTTGAATTTGTCCCCTTTTACTACTGCCAAACCTGGAGTCTTCCACTGCTGAACATACACATAGATCTACCGCAAATACTTCCACGGCTGCCCAATTTCTATTTCATGCAAAAAATCTGCACTGTAACTGATGTTTGTAACTGCTCTATTTAAAAGTAGTGCAAAGTATAACTACTTTCGATACAGTTTTCATTTTACTATAAGTAAGCTTTGGTTCCTTTTGATTTCGAACTTTTGGTTTGTTAGACCAATTATTTATATTTTTCGAAACATCGGACTTTCCTGTATAGATTTAGGTATAAAAAGATTTTAACAAATTTCATTACCACTTACCACTTACTCCACTTACCGTTTCATCACTAGTTACTTAGAACAAACTTCAGCAATGCGCATGCCTTTCCTAGATTATAATGTGCTGTATCAAATCGCAGGCTGTTCTACCCAAAATAGTGCACATAATTTGCCCAAAAAAGGTGTTTTACATCCTTAAAGGGGCAGTAAGTAAGCAGAAAAGCTTACGGCGTTTGGATGATCCGACCGATATCGCACGCACCAAGGTGAGGCAAGCGAGAAAGGGCAAAATCGAGCAATATAAAACGAGGCACATCTCTGAAGTATTCAGTATACCGAACATCGGAGAACTGGGTTTACACGTAATTGCACTGCTCCAATTATGACCACTGCTCTGGTGAGTCCTTTGTTATCCTGGTAGTTCCAACTCAAGAATAATTTGAATTGGAATCTAAAAAATATTGGGTTTTATCTGGATTTAGTCCTAAATAATAGATTGTTTCCTGGATAGGTGAAATTTAAAGTAAATATGTATACCTCAGTAGTAAATGTTTTATTTGTTATGTCTAAACAAGTGTATTGATTACAATAATTAACACAGTGTGTAAGTAAATGAAATAAGTTCGAATTTACGAAACAGATTTTTTTAAGTAAAAGCACGTAAAATTTTCTCAATTTATGATGTTTAAATTTTAACTAATTTAAGTTTTAATGACTTTTCATTCACAGTTTACACTGTCGTGCGCGGCGCTGATAGCCGGGGCGTGCTGCGGGCGATTGGAACAACAATACCTCCCCCCGCACCAGGGGGGCTCCCATGGAGGATCCGGGGGCTTCGGAGGCAGCAGCGGTTCTTTTGGAGGGTCGAGCGGTGGATCGTTCGGGGGATCCCACGGCGGCGCTAACATACCCATAGTCAAATACGAGAACGTGAACAATGGAGACGGCAGTTATCGTTTCGAGTAAGATGATACGAGTTTTGTAATGAGTTAGAAAAAGGTGAAAGACGGATTTGAAAGGAGAAAAAAAACTTTGGTTAAAAGACCGTAACTGGTTGAAATCTCCAACTCGCACTGGGCCGGCGTTGGGACTACAGCCCGTTCACTCTCATCTGTGAGAGTAGGCTTATGCTCAGCAGTGGGACGTAATAGGCTGATGATGATAGTCGAAATAAAACGTTAATTCTCATACTCTCGTAAATTAAGAACTACTTAGGATATCAACAGCTTTGTCGCTATCACTATTAAATTGTACTTTCGCAACATTATACTAGTGTTAGTGACATACTATTTTTATAGTGATTATATATGATTTAATTATTGTTCAACAGCTATGAAACCGGCAACGGAATCAGAGCGCACGAGAGCGGAGCCCCCCGCGCCCCCGGTCCGGAGGGCCCAGCGGTAACCGCGGAGGGCGCGTTCTCCTACACTGCCCCCGACGGCCAACAGATCTCAATCTCGTACACCGCCGACCAAAACGGCTTCCACCCCGTGGGGGCCCACATCCCCACCCCACCCCCAATTCCAGAGGCGATCCTCAAGTCCATCGAGTTCAACAAGCGCAATCCGTCTTCGTAAGTCAATGGTTATATGTTTAGATGGTAGCGCAATTGTGTGTTATCAAATTAGTTGGGATAATAAATAGGCGGGTAAGAGTAGGTAAGGTTCGCGGATGATATACAACAAAACTCGTCTAGTCACTGTTGCACTCTCCCCGCTCCTCATGCATACTCTGTCTCTTAACCCATTATTATACTGCCGTCCTATATCTAAAACCCGGCTAACATCAATAGACGTTAGCCTAGTTTTAATCATAGGACGGCAACACAGACTAGCGGTACTGTATGAGACCATTAATTTATAAGTCTTTTAAGAGTCATTATTCGAGCGTTTGTTCCGCGTCACTTTCGTGGACAGGGCACCTTTTCGCCGAAATTCGTGTAGCTTTTGATGGGATATCTGACTATTTGTCGTTTCCCCGGGGTCTCTACCAAATAGTTGAAAATGCCACAAAAATCTTCAGGGACTTCGTCAAAAACGTGTCTACGAAAGGTACTACTACTAACGGTTGAAACACTCGAATAATGAACCTTGAATTCTCGTGTTTGGCCAACTTGCGAATTTAAAACTCATAAATAAATAGTCCCATACGGTACCGCTAGTCTATGATGGGTTAATTAAGTTGTACGATGATAATTTTTTACAATGATGTGTCGCACAATAAGTGAAGTCCACGCAATCAGTAGGTTGAGACGATTCTAATAGTTCTATTAACACCTGGAAAAAAGAAGTGGGCAATATAAAAATTGCCAGGGTGATCGCCAACCTCCGGTAGGAGATGGCATCAGAAGAGGAATGCACGAACGAGTCGCTATTACTATGAAAAATACCGAAATCGCTGTATGTGAAAATTTGCATTATTTGAAAAGTTCCCTCTATTTATACAAGGCCCAATCATCATAAGTATCCTGATTTAGTTGCAATGGGACCACCCTTTCAAACAAAAAAGAGAATTTTCAAATCGGTTCTGCCATCTTCAAATAATCACGTAACAAACATACAAACAAATTAAGAACCATCCTTCTTTTCAGGGGTCTTATTCCTTTGTTCACAAATATTGGCGAATTCCCTGTAGGTCCGGCCTCAGTCACACGGCATTTTGTGGTTGTTGTATAGAACTTGGCAAGTGTAACACAATTGCCCAAAAAGTATATGCTACTGAGGCAGGATCTATAGGGAGGGAAATCGACAATATATTTGTCGACAGAGGATAGGAAAAATTACCCTTAAATAGAAAGAAATTATGCCTAATCTATTTTTTTTTTAGTGAGGGCCAGTACAACCCCAGCTCCACCGGACACGGCGGCGGCGCGGGCGGCTACCACTACTAAACTGATCTCACTCAACACTCGACGCAATCTCACCTCACCAGGACTGTGATACCACGACGTAGCACTAGTTATTTAATGTTAGCTTTATGATGTAAATATGCATGAGGATTAAATTATGATTGAGTATAAAGTTATTGTTTTTTTTTTATTTCCAAGCGTCACTTGCATCATCCAATACACCTTTTCAATATGAAGGCTACACGGAAAGAACATGTCTAGTCACCTAAGTAACTTTTGGAGTTATAGCGGTTTGAAAGTTAGTCATCGTGAACAATTAGGTACTATGGTAACCATTTCTTTAAAAGTGAAAAATATATATATTTAAGATATCCACCTGAAATCAAATGGTCAGTTATAGTTTATTGAGCCCTACATTTTGAGATTAAAATCTCATTTTCAAAAAAAGGTGACTAGACATTTTTTCCGTGTATCCTTCATATAAGATCCCTAGCTTTAAAAATATTACTCTTAAAATAGAAAATTAAATTAGTAAAGACTTAATGTAATTAGGGAAGTTCACAACAGAATACATTATTCTTTACGTTAGTCCCGCTACGACGGATTCAGTAAATGTTGATGGACAGTTCACGATCGTATTTAAGTAAAACAATCACACCTTTTTCCTTTCTTTTTACTTTTTGTTAAGTACAACATTTAATTTTCTATAATATGGTCATTCTACAATAACTAATTAATAAAGATAAAACCTCTTTAAAAACTGACTACCTACTTTGATTATGAAGAAGGTAAATTGTCATTGTAATTTTTGGCATTATAATGATTATTTCCACGTTGACACTCGGCAATAGGGATGATGAGATGACTGGGTTAAAAATATGTAATTCTATTTAGTCCGTCAGTTAGATTATGGATAAATATGGGACACGTATTTTTTGGTTTATCGAAATATTAAAAATCGACAAAGTTATATTATAGATCATCAAACTTCTGGAGTGGGGTCTTGTGACGTCACTCTTGAGTACAATTTGTACTCAAGAGTAACGTCACTCGAAACTTCTAAGCACTCTATCCTCGTCAGTTTTTGTTTGTCAAACAAAACAAAAAATACGTGTACAATATTTTTTCATAATGTAACAGACGGACTAAACAGTTTTTTTTAGTCATCTAGCCTATTCTCGATATTTATCGGGAGAAATCGGAAGTGACACGAGATACATTGCTGCATATTCATATTAGAGTGTGCACTTAACAGTCTAAAACAGTAATGTAGATCACCTGCCACAATGTTTTTTTACAGTAAACCCATAAATAACACAGCATTACTAAAAACATAAATATTAAATTAGCACAAGGGAATTTACTTCTTTAAAAGTGTTATTTACAATAAGTTCTATTATTAACAGTGTTTGGATCTGGGGTGCAATTAGTAGCTTATATAATTTATGCCACACCTGGCCATAAAGTGGCTTTTTCCACACGCTGCGCGTACGGAAAACCCGCTTTCTGGCCAAGTGTAGACATAAAATTATGTACACAACACGGGAGGTAATAAAGAAAGCCCTCGATGGCACATTTACGTCCCTCGCTTGCAGCTCGGGCCGCAAACTTCTGCGATATCGGCCTTTCTTTGTATTACCACCCTAGTTGTGTAATGTACTATTACTGTATTCGTAGGGTTGATCCTGCTCAGATCTCCCGAATCACCCAGTATTGCACACAAAAATTACAGAAATCCTTAAATAAAGCAAGTAGTAGTTAATTTCCCTGTTGCATGCAGTGCCGGTAGATAAAGTAGAGACTCTAGTGTAGGTACAATCGAACCAACTGAATCATGACCCACTTTGCTGACAATTCGTTTGAAACTTTCCAACTTGTAAGGTCTATCGACACACTTAGGACGTTTTAGATCCTAGCAAAATTACGTCAATATAGGTCGGAGACAATTTTAACCTTTGTTATCATTGCAATAGAAACACATTTTACAGTCAATGTTTGAATCTCGAGCTAGCTCTCGCTTAGATAACCTTAACTTTTTGATGATGGAAAAATAATATTTCATAAATACAATGTTCTAAATGTGCGTCAAATGTCAAGTTATCAGTTGTCAGTCAATGTGAAAGAATAGAAACTAAATTGTAAAATGCTTAATCATTTTAAATGATGGCCAATTTAAAATAACAGAGAGCTCGGATTATAGTCTCAAGTCAGGAAGGCTATGGCATACGAAAAAAATCACGCGAATAGAATATATCTCGGAATACAGTGACAGTGCACTCCATAAATGTCAGTGTCTAATAAAATGATAACAAGTTCCTCACCATGGAAATCTATCTTTAAGCAAATTTCGACCTACTTGCATTTAGGAGTTTTAGCAAAATGAGCTTATGGTGGGTCATGATTCAGTTGGTTCGATTGTACCTACATGATACTTCAAAGCAAACAATTACGTTACGTCCCGGTTACCTTTGAGTTCATTGCGGGCTGCCCAGGCACAGTGTGATTAATCGGCCTTTCCAGATCTGCAATGTAATGCTACTCGCCCAACTTTACATCGACGTTTCGGACTCAAAACTTAAGTCCCGTTTTGTTAAAATAATGAGTGAGAATCGTGAAAGTTTAACTCAACATTTAGTGCTCAACATATACCTACTCCGTTTCTTTTTCTATGTGGAAATTTGGTAAACAAAAGAATCAGTGGTCGTCAACATGTGTATTTATCAATGAACAATTTGAAAGTACTTGATATTTATTATGTCATTTTCCTGTCCTATAATAATTTATTAGTGCTCACTTAGTAGGCCAAGCCAAGGTATAATAATATAATGTATAGGTACTTTAAAATATTTATGCCACACCTGGCCATAAAGTGGTTTTTTCTGCACGCTGCGCGTACGGAAAAAGCCGCTTTCTGGCCAAGTGTAGACATAAAATGATGTACACAACACGGGATGTAATAAAGAAAGCCCTCGATCGCATATTTACGTCCCTCGCTTGCAGCTCGGGCCGACCTTTCTTTATAATACCACCCTAGTTGTGTAATGTACTATTTCAACACACTTGCTCATAAAGTTATTAAGGCTCTTATTTCATTATTCCTACGCGCGGAACGCCGCTTATTACACACACTGTGACGCCAAGGGCAGGTGCCCCGTGTTATTTTTAAATGATTGTCTCTTCAGTATAGATGAAATAGTTATCTTACTATTAAGATGTTTGTAATTCTTTATATAAATAAAGAATAATCAAAACTAGTTCAAATTGGTTTGATTTTAGTGAGGTAAGCGGAGAAGAACAATGATAGTTGTTATATTTATAACATGAAAGAAACATGATATTTCTTTATCGGTTAAATAGGGTAATTGCAGATACTCACTGACTAGGGGGAAATGATTAAAACATTAATGCTTACCAAAAATAATATATGCATATATTCATTCACTCATTGTTTGTCGCTGGTATTTTATTGAAAGCCAAATGTGGTTTTAATGATTAATTTATGTTGTTTATTAATAATACTCTCTGTTAGCAGGAACATATGCAGCGACTTTCTTGAAGTAACGAACCGCAGTAATTGTTGATTTTCTGGAAAGAATATTAGACACAGTCTCGTCAAAGTTATAGATAAAATGGATCTTTGGATCTAACTATGTGATTTCCACTGAAACTGTTAATTTTATAAACTAGAATAGAATTTTATTATGTATTGAATTGGGATTTTGGAAGGCTTAAATTATCAACCACAGGTTGATATTGGAATACAGGAATGGTGGTTTGAAATCGGAATTTAGTTAAGATGTGGTTATTTTAAGAGGAATTGTTGTTTAAAGACGTAAAAATGACAAGCTTACCTGAGATCTGCATTGGTAATAATAATGAAGGATGTCATATTTTAATATGTGAAATTTGCGTTCTTGGTCCATCCGTTATCCGTCCATCATACATTTACTAAATATCCAAAGGTTTGGCGTTGATAAATTGGAGGATTTAACAAAAGTTAAATCCGAAATAAAAATTCACGAATATGAAACTTAAAGGTTATGTTATATAGAAAAATTGACAGTTTAGAATATAGACATTTAGTCGTTTAAAAATGAGTCTTGAATAAGATTAGATCTGTTACGAACGAGTGTTGACAGAACCAAGACGAAGAAATATTCATTCCTTTTGGCCTACAAAAGGATTGAATAATTTTATTTCAAATTTTAATTTAGAGGACGCAAATTATAAAATCATGTTATTTTAATTAATTCTTAAGCAATGTGTAAATTCAGTAGCCATAAAATTAATTTTAAGATAAAACCTTTTTGTTGACTTGACATTAAGAATCAAACTGGCAGGTATTTTTAACGGAAAAATAAAACCGTTATAATTTGAAATGTGTTCGATTAATTTCGATTCGCATTTGTTTCGGGGTATATAAGCAGTACAAAACGAGGTCGGATTCATTATCCCTGGAGCCGCCGCGAAGAACACATCAAGAAGTTAGAAGATTCAACAGGACCCTGAAGAAAATTCTCAACGCTTGGAAGACTGTTGAAGAAATCCTACGGACGGCGTAGTGGAGTGCATCGCTAGAAGAAGTTCTGAAGTGCTCGCTGGTTGGAAGTCTGCTGAAGATCGTGGATTTTTGTAAGAACTTTTATTCTTTTAGCCTAGGTACCGAAACAGTGGAAACCTTACGGTGTCAACATAAACTGTTTCGAGGGCTCGCAGTAGCCTACAGGCCAAGTAGCTAGTTATATATTTGTAGTGGGACTTTAGCCAATCTTTAGCTTTTGGGGCAAGTAGACGCTTCGGTGTCTATAAATCTTTTCCCGAATGCTTATAGGTTGAGCGACTGGCCTAAAACAGTATATATATATTTATATAAATAAATGCAAATAGAATTATTGTCTTAGATTAGAGTTCACCGTTACGCGAATATAATGAAGCAGTCTGTATTCGCGTACGGATGACTGATTCCTTTGTTAATGTGTATACTAATTCTATTTATCCTAGGTTTTACTTATGGAGTTGGTAAGATCAGAATTTTATTTCATTTCTGTTTTTATGTGTGTGTATTTTCTTTACGATGGCAAATAATGAGTGTTTTGATAGATTGCTCTGTAAAATTTATACAGAACGGAACTTAGTCATTTTATTTTGACATTTTTGTATTGAATTTGGATTAAATAAATATTTCTGTAATTTCTGGGGTTGGGAATTAAAACATGCATTAAATGTATTAGTTACATTGATCTGGCAACATTCTGTTTATCATACTAATATTCTTCATTGACTTGGCAACATTCTGCTTTGTCATTTTAATATTCTTTACAGAGATATAAATTTTGTTGGTAAACTTTAAATTCATTGACAAAGAACACCTGATTTGATTCTTACGATGTTGTCTTAAGAGGCAAAATTGCATAATAAGTTTTGAAACTTAACTTTATTTTAATGAATTTGGTCTCATGTATAAAACAGAGATTGACATTGACAGTCGATAAAAGACTGGATATTTATAAATATTTTCTTATGGGTGCTTGATCTGATTTGGCTCAATTCTGATTCCTTAAATTGAAGTTCGTGTGTCTTGTAGTGTTTCGATCTTGCCTGATACGTCAGAGGGAACAATAGCCAAGGCTAGTTCCCTGCATTTGAACCGATTAGCTAGAAGATACACGGGTCCAAGGACTCACTTCTTAGTGAGGATCCCGATGCGTACCTCCGGCTCAAGAGCCTGTTTTGCGTAAGACTGAATCAAGAATTCAGATCTTGTCGGGTTCTCATTAGTTTTATAATTAATTGTATATTGTAAGAGCCTTTTCGGTGAAATCATCTCGTGAGAGTTAGCTTGTCTAGGGAATGAAGTATGATCTATTTCCAAGGTACTCAGGAAGGAGAATTTCATTCGACTTCCAGACTAAGACACTTAGACAAGACATTACAACAGTACAGCCTCCCGGTGGACAGATATTTAGCTGCATTTTTCTGTCTGTATTACCCTTGGTTTGAATGCAGTGGTAAATTATATTATGTGAGGAAAGGTTGCTATATAATAGCTCTCACATTCGGAGTAATATTTGCATTAACTGTCTCCTAAATAAGTCTGATTTGGTGGATACTCAGTCTCCCCGGAGAATAGGAGTGTGTTGTCAGATCAGCGCTAGTAATACTTGTTAATCCCTTTTGCGAAATCACCTCTCAAGATAAGATTAGTTTGTGTGCTGATCACCTATGAACTCCGAGGGTCTCTTCTAGACCGGGAAAGAGGGATGTCCAGCAACAGGCCGAGTCTCATTGACGGCGACGGAGGAGGTTGTCGCCGTCCTATGTCCCAGAAAACTCAGAGTTCTAAAATTATACTTAGGTAAATTCAGACAGACCCTGACAGACATGACTGTTAACTCACATTACCCACAGACGAATACCTGTTTTCATTCCTTTATGATTATGTTATACTTACTTGTCTTTACCTTACTAAGCATTTGTTTTTACACTAATTTGTGATCCCAAATCTGTCTAGATTCCTTCGTGGTTTTATACATTTATCCTAGAAATTAGTATTTTAAGTAAAATACTTTCATCACTTGCTAAACCATCATTTATTGCATTCTATAGTTTGGGAGACTTTCTTAAACCACGCTCTCACTTAATTGAAAAGTTCTTGGGTTACTAGTAATTAATTCACAGCGTAGAACGGATTGTCCTGACATTTTAGATCACATATTGGCCATAAGATGTATTCAAAGCAAACTATTATGTTATAGCTTTTAAGCAATTAAGACTACCAGTACTCTATTGTTGTAATTTCTTACTATGTGGTTTTGAAGTGCAATAAAATATACTTGTATAATAAAATCTTATCATTTTATAATTATTTGGGGAGGGCTTTGAGTCGTGGACCATTATTAAATATAATAAGGCCTCGAACGTTACAGAATTGGTGGGTACCGTGAACAGGATATTTTGCACTTTGAACCACTTTTCCCCATGTAGATTGCGGCTAGTGATATGCAAAATTTGGGTTTTCAATACTTGTGGTAGTTTGCTTTGAATTAGGCTTGTATTTACAGGCCAGAATTGTTGTTGTGAAAACGATAGATTAATTGTGAGAGCTTGGTGTAGGAAACATTCTCAATATCCTGTGAGGGCTCCTTGTTGAACTTGCTAGTGAGGTCAGTAGGGGATGCATCCTATCCTCTTGCTGTGGAAATTAAGCAGCTTGCCTGCTTGTCACAGCTGAAAAGGAAAAAGTATGTTTAGGTCATTTACAGTTAATATGTCTTTCTTTTTACAGGATATGTAGCAATGTTTTATTTTAATAGGTAAATGTGATAGGTTTTATTTCATTTAATGCTAACCTTTGTTGCATCTTTCCTAGGTATTTATAGATTCTCCGTCCCTTTTGGAATCATGTTTCTAAATAAGTTTTCTTTACAGAAAACAATAACTTGTAATCTTGATTTAGTCAACTTGTGTTTAAATTATTTGGATATAGACTAGTAGAGTTTTGTTGTAAACCTTTAAAACCAGTTTTTCACAGAACTTGATTTAATTCAGTTCATTAGATTGCTTCAGCAAGTAATCACTTTATGAAGTTTATTGTCTTGCAGTTCAGTTAATGAGATCATTTTAGGGTGGATGCAGCGCTGGTCGGTATTATAGTGAATTTCTTAAACAGTTTCAAGTTATTCAAGTAGCATTTGTTATGAAGTTGGATTCTTCATAAGAATATAGATTATGATGTAGGACTATTTCACTTTTCTCATAGATTTCTGGATAGAATCACTATACACTCTTTGAACTCTGGTAGATAGGCACTTCTTGAATCTGGAGTAATCAAAACTGTTTTGTTTACAGTATAGGTTAGGTTAATTTCTTTAGTTTATTGCCGAGCATTCGGTGTTCTTGACAATATCTTCTTCTTGTCTTTAATCTCACACACAAAGCAGAGGAAGCGTAAATTCTTTAATTTTGTGAATAACCTGTTGATAATACGAATACTATTTCGGCAGGAACAGTCGGTTACACTAGCACACGAAATCCGTTCATTTCAGTTCAGAACCGCTAACCTATATGCAGCACATATTTGTAGTCATTTACCACTTTAAAACACGGGTTTTACTTAATTTATTTCATTGTTTTCATAATAAATAATTTACGAGTTGTTTACATAAGACGCCATTTTGAGAAGCATCGGTTTTGTCATTTATTTATCTGTGACTTAACCCTGTGTATGTCAAGAATGTTTAAGACAGAATTTGTTCAATCTAATGCACAATTATTTTGAGATAGGTTTCACAAAGAGTGAACAGACAACTTCAGCAACATATTGGGAATTTGTAAAGTCATCAATTACTCAATTTATACGGTTATCATTTACACAATCTTTACGTTTTTTTAATTGCATAATTTTGTGATTACTTTGACAAGCTGAATGCAAATAAAACTATCTATATCTTTTAATTTAGTAGTCAAGTAGGTTGGATTTCTATTCTAATAAAAACATGGATAGTAAGCCAGGAACGTTGCGTTAGTGTACATTTACGACCAGAAAAAAAAATCTCGATGCACACTCTAGCGTAGTTAGGCGGGTTTGGAAAATTCAAGATAGCGGCATGGACAAAAAAGCAGGGGGGGGGGAGGTTCGTTGGGACGGGTTTAAATAGATTCTTGAGTATTTATGATTCTAACAGAGATGTATCGCACTTGTGCTAAAATAATTACAATTTTAATTTGTTCATTATAGTGTACATATCATTGAAGGGTTAAGGAGATTTAAAAATTTTAAAAAATAATGTCCAATGTAATGGGTCTACTGATGGTAGATGGAACTAGTTTTTATTTTAATACTCTGATAGAATTCTAACGACTCTGAAAACAATACTGTTGCATCTTACCTTTAGAGATTTTTACGGATAAGTCGGGAATTGGGATTAGGTAAATAAAAGTCGTTTCAGCATAGGTTGGTAGTGGCCCTTACTGCCAGGATAGTTGTAACTTGACTGTGAGCAGCTTTCTTTTAATTCTGTTAGAGATAAGAAACAGTAGTATATACTTGGAACAAAGTAAAAAGACAACCAAGTAGTATATGAAAATCATTTATGCCTTCATGCGATTAGTAGCAATGAGGTACCCCTTGTAAGAAAAATTACTATTAAACACTAGAATGGTTTAGAACTGATAAGACAATCCACAAAATGCATTTTGTTGTGATTCAAAGACATTTTACAAACAAGGGTTGTGTTCTACCAGTATTATAGAAGCAATGGATTTGAAATTAAGATAGAAATAGTATTTTGAGGGCGGTCAATGTTTAATGTACCTATTATAAGTGAAATAAACATCAGTTAGAGTTCACTTATTGTCTGGTAGAATTGAATGGAGAGCTGTTTCATAGTTATATTACGTAGATACAGACCTATACACAGTAATGCAAAAAGAAAACACCTAGATAATTACAGAACACTACTTTCTTGAGATAGCCTAGCATATTTTAAATGTATAATTGCAAACAGACATTACATAATATCTGTTTTAGGTAACCTAGCAGTAAAATGTCTTATTTAAAGCCTTATTTTAATTATAAACTTAATTGGTACTGGAAGTTGATTGGCAGAGGAATTGACAGAGTACTGTTTCATTTTGGATTTGAATAAAAGTTGGTAAACATCTCGAAGTCATAGTTAATAATGGATAAAGCATTATAGAACAAGTATAAACTTATAGAAGACTGTCAATTCATTTTGTCTAAAAAACTTCTAGTTTCTTCGTGTGTGATGAGAAGTGTTTCATTGCTGATTTCTCATGAACATAAAGCAGTTTTTTTTTCTTGTTACACGGAGCTCGGAGCTAGAGATGAATCTTCTTGGAACTAGATGAAGTAACTTGATGAGGTGGTTGAGACAGGAGTTATAGTTGCTTGAAACCAACAGCTCCTTCCCCACTAGAAAAAGAAAATAATAAAAATAATATTAACAAAAAATATGAAAGCCAGGACAAGTTCCATTTTCTCAGTAATAGATACAAGTATATTTTTGTAGATT
Organism: Eudemis profundana; assembly: GCA_947034925.1. NCBI lineage: Eukaryota > Metazoa > Arthropoda > Insecta > Lepidoptera > Tortricidae > Eudemis > Eudemis profundana. The sequence continues at coordinate 15,960,363 of OX344805.1, read as the reverse complement.
TCCTTATTTAAGTGAACTAATCCTTATATATATTTAGGAATGTTTAATCATAATAGCGGTAGAAAACAAAAATTTAAGATTTCTAATAATGTTACAATTTAAAATTTGCAACTCTCACATTTTCAGTGTGCAACAATACATTTCTTGAATGCAAAATATTATTTTTACTTGTAGACAGAACAAGGGTTTTCTTCTGAGTTATAAAATAGCATTGAACTTTGATAGGTAGTCTAGTATTTAACTGCAGTTTAACTTGCATGGTTTTTTTTTCTTGCGTTAAACAAAGTCTATACATTTAAAACGGTGAAAAAAAATATGTTAGCGTTTGTACTAAACACAAAAAAGTATCCATAGTATGACCAAAAAGATTTATACATACTTACAAATAGAAAATCCTTTCTTTGATAGTATCAAAATATAAGAAAACAGTTTCAGGCATTGTTTTGTAAAGTAAGAGACATGTTCTAGCCGGATAGTTGGTAGGTGTTCTGTTCCTTGCTCTGCTCTCAGTAAATTCAGCAATCTTCTTACTCTGAAAAAGGTATAAGTAGTTTAAATAAAAAAAAAATATATATATATATAAGGACTAAAGAAAAAAGTGAGTGGAAGACAAAAATAGTTCATTAATCAACTAGGGTAGAAATGCGGGGAGGGTTCAACATCACAGAAGTTTGCGGCCCGAGCTGCAAGCGAGGGACGTAAATATGCGATTGGGGGCTTTCTTTGTTGCATCTCGTGTTGTGTATATCATTTTATTTTTACAGTTGGTCGGGAGTTGGCTTTTTCCGTACGCGCAGTGTGCGCAGGGGCCCACTTTATGGCCGGGTAGGGCATATTTAAAATAGTTAATAGTAATGAAGTCCTACACATAGATTTTACTGAGCACTATAGACAAATTTTGTAGACAAAAGTAAACAGTCTAGCTCTTAAAGTTAGCTTAATTTGCAACCCCAAAGCCTAGACTCACAGCCTATGCTATAAATAAAAAAAAAAATATTTTAACATCACTATAGGAATGTATTTACTATTTAGTAAATAATTTGTTAATAGTTCGTTATATACAGATTACAGCATTTATTGTCAGTGCCAAATTATTTTATGTGCTAAGTGACACATATGTATGCTTGCTTTTTATAAAAATAATTAATAATTATTCATACTTACAAATTAGGAGATTCATTCTAAAACAGCAGCCTTTTCATTCTGGAATTCATATCCTTATTCACCGCAGACCATGGAGAATACATATATATATATGAAATATTATAGTGCATAATATTGTTCTCGATTTCCGCGATTATCACTCAGAGTAGATAATGCTATAATTTAACGCAGCTTAGAATCTTAGGTATTTTCATTTCCCTGTTACCAAATAATTCTTTAATGATGTCATAATCCCCAATATAAAAATTGAGAAATTTGCTCTTGTTAGAGAAATGGCTACCATCCCGTTCTCTTATCGGCCACCATCTTGAGTTCCTGGTGTAATGTCACCATAATTCTTTCACTGCCTTGATCCATAAAAGCTCGTGCCAGACTTCCTCTGTCTTTTCTTTTCAATATTCCTATTTAAGATGCCATGTTGATACAGGAACCCCAGCATAGTTCATTTTCAGTATTCTCCGATAATCATTCTCACTGAAAAGTTTAAGAGAAGCAAAGTTAAAATATAGAAAGGATTAAAATAAAGCCGGAGACATTCTAAATTGTTAGCATTTTAAGATATGAAGTAGTACCGGGGATCTCAAATTTTATAAGCTTAGTGCTTTGTCATAAAGGGCTATCCTAATACACTTAAAATAGAAATTGGTTGGCTAGCTCTGAAAAGGTACTTCACACTTATACACTTAGAACAGATTCAAGTTCATTTTGTGGACATCACAAACACTTTGTTTGTAAAGAAATCTACATTTAATGGCTAGAAGTTTACGTTCAAAGTTATGCTTTCTAGAATGTTCAAATACCGTATACGTCAGTTCACTTTTTAACGGAGTTTATTGGATAAGTAAGTAGTACTAAAGAGATGTCAGAACTTACTTGTGGAATCTTTTGTTTTCCCAGCAAAATTTAACGAAATAGGTCCTTCCGAAGTAATTTTGAGTATCCTTATGATATTAGATAACTATTTAACTTTGCTCCCATGAAGAAATGTTGTAGTGAGCTCGTGAAATCTGTAAAGAATATTTGAGAAAAGGTTATTCACCCTTGCGAGGATTTACATTGACAATCATAGCTTATAGTAACTTTTGATGTATATTGTAGTTAGCTTACCTGTTTTAGGACATATTTATTGTGAATTATTCACATTTCGTTTTGATTTCAACACATTTTAAATCTCCAAAACAAACTTACTCACGGATCGCGGTAAAATTATCATTGATGAAAAGTCGCTGTCATTTTTTTGACAAGACGACTCCAATTTCAAATTTGACGTTTAAGTTTGACGCGTTCGAGTAATCATTGAGAGGCGTTTTTCGTACACGGTTAAGTCAGATGGTGTAGTCGGATGATTTGTCTATAAATCAATTATTCTAAAAATATTGATAATTACAACAATTATTTTATTGTATTTTAGGTAGTTTAATTTAGGTTTGAGATTTATTTGTCTTAGGAAGTTTGAATTTATGTTGTTTTTGTTTGGTTGGTATACCTATTTTTCAATAAAGGAGTTTTACACAAAATTTTAAAATTATAATTATTTGATATATTTCGAGTTGTGTGATTGTCATAACAACAGAATCCTAGCTGTTGAGATATGTTGACTGAAGAAGAACATTTATGTTAAATCAAATTGTTTATTTCTTCTGATTCCTTCGGCGACCTCGGTACCAACCCAACCATAATGCTGCCACCCTCGTGCAGATAACACGCAAGTTCTTTGCATGACGTTGCCTAACCTGTCAGTTAGTTTATAAGGATAGCAAACATTAAAAGCGCAGCAATGCGTTAACTAAGTTGTCAGAATAGTTCACGAGTCTTCCACTGGTGGCGCTAGTGACGTGACACGACGATATGCGAATGTAATTTTGTGCGGTTTAAATTGTAATGTTTGTTATCGGTTTTAGTGTATAGTACGTCATACGTCGCGAGTTGTCGATTAATTTCGTAGCAAGTGTGTACAGCTTTTAAATAAATAAGTTGTGGTATTCTAAACGCGAGTGTATAACCAGATTTAGGGTGAACGTTCGGTGCGGCGGCAAATTTAAGAATATAATTGTGTTTCGGGTTTAAAACATAATAATTCGGTGTTTGACGGTTTTAACCATTTGCGTAAGTGTTTATTTGTTATAACGAGTGAAGTGTTTTTTTTTTATTTAAGTGTAGTGCAGTGAATTATAGTGTGGAATTCAGTAAAATTTAATTAGTTAATTGAGAATAGTAACGGAAAGTGTTCAAGTGTTTAGTGAGTGTTGTGATAATTGTTTGTGGTGACTTCTGAAGTTTCACCGACTATCAGCTGTGGAGAATCAAAGGAGAGGAGAGGAGGAAGACTCGTCTACACCGATCGGAAAGTAGTCAGCGGCCGTGATCGTCTAGTGGTTAGGACCCTACATTGTACATCGAGAGTCGACATCTTTTGGAACTGAAAAGGGAGCCGAGAGACAGCGTCTTCGAAAAGAAAACTTAATTAGTAGTTAGAATTGTTGTTATTGTATAACTTATTTATCATTTTCATTTTAACTTGTTCATCATTATCATTTTTATTTTAGTTATCATCATCATCATCATCAATTTCATTATCATTATCATTATCAGCAATTTCATTATGCAAGTATCCATCACAGTCTTTTTTATGTGCAGATCGTAATTACCTTTGAGTATATCTTTGTGAGCCCAATATTTGTTTCAGCTGGATGTTATACGTCTGTTGACTTCGTCTTCGTTGATTTTTTTTAGAGAATGAGACATATTCATATTCCAGCTCTACATCGTCTAAAAAGATTTTTTTTTCCTGTTTGCAATTTGTCATCACTTTTGTTTTGCTTAGGTTCATGTACAGGCCGACCTTTTTGCTTCTATGTTGAGTTGTTGTATCATATTCTGTAATTTGTGATGGTTATCGGTAGTTGGCGATGTCTAGTGGGTCTCCTTTTTGTATAGCAGTACAATATCAGACTTGTGCCACTGTTCTGGTATTTTTCCTGTTATAAGAGCCAAGAATGTCTAGGTTGATAGTTTGGATAGCGTGCATTAGTTCTAGGTACTTTTCAGTGGTAGAGGGTGATCTGACGTTGTATGTTGCTATTTTTAATGATTCATTTTTATCTACTTTCGTGATCTTTGATATGTTTGATGGAGGGTTGTGGTCGTATTCTTCCACGGTGACCAGCCGGGTTGGAAGATGGTTAGAGAGAGGCCGTGATTTTAATTGCTATTTGTTTTTCGATTCGTGCGCTTGACTGTCGAGATTTGAATTGATCCTTGGGGTGGTGCGAACTTGAGGGGCCAGTAGGAAGTAAGAGTGCTATTCGGACCGGTTTTATTTTTCTTGCTTGCTCTATTGGTAGCGTCATTATTAGCTAGTGTGTATGTTGGTGTCTCCGGAGACGTAGACAGGTTGCGTTTTTGATTGTTTTGGTTTTTGTTGTATGTGTTTGCGACCGGTTTGTTTTTTAGGATGACGATTTGGTTGTACTTCAAAACCGCATTTTTCCCTTCGTCTCTTAATTTCTTCACTTCCTCTGACAATTGTTTGCGTTTTTCTAAAATTTCGGGGGGGGGGGGGGAATCCTCTTTTATGTAGTAGGGAGAGGTGTCTAAGGCTTTTCCTTTTTCAGTATTTTAATCTTTTTACCTAGCGTCGTGAGGGTTAAAACGATTGGCCTAACTTTATTTTCTTCTTTTTTGCCTTTTCTGGTAACTGCTTCTATTTCTTGTCTCGTTAATGGTACTTTCATAGTTTTATTTATTATTTGAAGTACATTATTTTCTAGCTTTTCGTAACTTGAAGTCGTTTCGGCAACTCCGAAAAATACGATGTTTTTCTTCCTTATTTCTCTTTCAACTTGTTTAAAACGTAGTTCTTGGTTTTCGATTTTCTCTTCTATAATTTTGTGTTTTTCTTCCAATATTTCGAATTTGCTGTCTAGTTTTTTTATTATAGTGGATGAAATTCTGGTTTCCATATCCCTGTTTTCTGCTTTTAGCTGTTTAATTTCTTTTTGTATGCTTAGCAGCAATTGTGTGATTCCCTCCATTATTTTTGTGTTTTACGCCCTAGAATTGTTTTTATTGTATACCTTATTTTCATTTTAACTTGTTCATCATAGATATGAGCACCGCCGCCGGCCAATTGTCCATCAGCGCTCATATCTAGTTCATCATTATCATCAATTTCATTATCATTATCATCAATTTCATTATCATTATCATCAATTTCATTATCATTATCATCAATTTCATTATCATTATCATCAATTTCATTATCATTATCATCAATTTCAATATCACCATCATCATCACTTTCATCATCTTCAACAATTTCTTTTCATCTTCATCAATTAGATTAAGGGGGGGGGGGGGGGGGCAAATCTTAGTTCATAATGGTTTCTTTTGTTTTATTATAGGACTTAGTTTTAATTTGGTTTATTAATTTTAGTTTTAAGTTTAAATGTATGTATATTTGTCTTTTTATTTTTTTTTTTAACCTCTTTAAGCTGAAGAGACTGACATGGGGATGTTTCGTTTTAATTTGATCGTGTATCGAAAGGGTTTGATTCGACTGAACGGGGTCAGATGAGAGAGTATGGTATGGAAGCAATTGTGAGGGCTGGAAGAAATAAAAAAGGATGCAAGGTAGAGTGTTTTTGTTTATTAGATGATGTATGGAAGGAAAAGCATGCTTGAAAGGGATGTTTAGATGATGATGGATTGTTAGAGTGTGCAGGATTCCCTTGGTTGAATTGGACTCGGTATGCGATCACCAGTCTGATTGTATTTAGCCTTGCGAACTAATACAATATGGTGCCATTTACAGACTGTTGGTGTGAGGCTAGGTGATTTAATTTTTGCTGTTGACTGGCGCGTCAGTAAATGGTGCTACACTCCACAAGAAGCTAGAAACCCGAACTGAACACACACCCGCCTGTTCAGCATGTGATTCATTCAAAAGAGCTGTGCTACGTACTTGTGGAACGCAGGTTGTAAGAGCTCGTCCCTGGGGGGGGGTCGCAAAATTTATTTATTAATAAATCACAAGATAGAATCTTGGTTGATTTGATTGAATCATTTGTTTGGATGTTAGGAGGACAAGCACAAAGAAATTCAAGGGGCAGTTTTGGTGGTTTAATCTTTGAGGCTAGCGTTGACGATTGGGAATTTAACGTTTGCGGTTATTTCAAAGCAGTTATTCTGTCTTGATAGGAGGGGCAGGTGCTAAATCTGTAAGGTTACGACTGAGAATCTAGATGAACAGAAGGGTCTAGTATTCAAAAGGTATGGCACAGGCTGGACCCACAGGGGTCTGAGGTGTAAAAGCCTTACGACTGTTGGGGCAGAATGCTGTGGCCGTGGACAGTCTATTCTCATTTTGATGAGTGGTGAGACACTTTGGTTAATAAGGCGAGGCTGTTTCCTGTTGAGTAATTGTTGAAATACACACCACACTTACATTGCAAGGTGAAAATATAAGACGGACTGGGTTAGGTTTAACCTTTTGACCGCCATAGTCGGTAGAGTTCTTTTGGATGGTTATTGACTATAAATTTGAATCAGCGTTTGCTGATCTATGTTATTTGATCTTTGAGAGGGTATAATAATGTTTATAGCTTTATTTATAAAGTAAGAATATTGAAATACTTCAGTTTTGACTTTCATATTAGGAATTTGTTTTGAGTTGGCGCCCAGAAGGTTAAAGAAGGTTATGTTTGTTCTACGTTTTGGAAGCTTTGAACAAACAGGGGGGGGATTGTGACGCCAAGGGCAGGTGCCCCGTGTTATTTTTAAATGATTGTCTCTTCAGTATAGATGAAATAGTTATCTTACTATTAAGATGTTTGTAATTCTTTATATAAATAAAGAATAATCAAAACTAGTTCAAATTGGTTTGATTTTAGTGAGGTAAGCGGAGAAGAACAATGATAGTTGTTATATTTATAACATGAAAGAAACATGATATTTCTTTATCGGTTAAATAGGGTAATTGCAGATACTCACTGACTAGGGGGAAATGATTAAAACATTAATGCTTACCAAAAATAATATATGCATATATTCATTCACTCATTGTTTGTCGCTGGTATTTTATTGAAAGCCAAATGTGGTTTTAATGATTAATTTATGTTGTTTATTAATAATACTCTCTGTTAGCAGGAACATATGCAGCGACTTTCTTGAAGTAACGAACCGCAGTAATTGTTGATTTTCTGGAAAGAATATTAGACACAGTCTCGTCAAAGTTATAGATAAAATGGATCTTTGGATCTAACTATGTGATTTCCACTGAAACTGTTAATTTTATAAACTAGAATAGAATTTTATTATGTATTGAATTGGGATTTTGGAAGGCTTAAATTATCAACCACAGGTTGATATTGGAATACAGGAATGGTGGTTTGAAATCGGAATTTAGTTAAGATGTGGTTATTTTAAGAGGAATTGTTGTTTAAAGACGTAAAAATGACAAGCTTACCTGAGATCTGCATTGGTAATAATAATGAAGGATGTCATATTTTAATATGTGAAATTTGCGTTCTTGGTCCATCCGTTATCCGTCCATCATACATTTACTAAATATCCAAAGGTTTGGCGTTGATAAATTGGAGGATTTAACAAAAGTTAAATCCGAAATAAAAATTCACGAATATGAAACTTAAAGGTTATGTTATATAGAAAAATTGACAGTTTAGAATATAGACATTTAGTCGTTTAAAAATGAGTCTTGAATAAGATTAGATCTGTTACGAACGAGTGTTGACAGAACCAAGACGAAGAAATATTCATTCCTTTTGGCCTACAAAAGGATTGAATAATTTTATTTCAAATTTTAATTTAGAGGACGCAAATTATAAAATCATGTTATTTTAATTAATTCTTAAGCAATGTGTAAATTCAGTAGCCATAAAATTAATTTTAAGATAAAACCTTTTTGTTGACTTGACATTAAGAATCAAACTGGCAGGTATTTTTAACGGAAAAATAAAACCGTTATAATTTGAAATGTGTTCGATTAATTTCGATTCGCATTTGTTTCGGGGTATATAAGCAGTACAAAACGAGGTCGGATTCATTATCCCTGGAGCCGCCGCGAAGAACACATCAAGAAGTTAGAAGATTCAACAGGACCCTGAAGAAAATTCTCAACGCTTGGAAGACTGTTGAAGAAATCCTACGGACGGCGTAGTGGAGTGCATCGCTAGAAGAAGTTCTGAAGTGCTCGCTGGTTGGAAGTCTGCTGAAGATCGTGGATTTTTGTAAGAACTTTTATTCTTTTAGCCTAGGTACCGAAACAGTGGAAACCTTACGGTGTCAACATAAACTGTTTCGAGGGCTCGCAGTAGCCTACAGGCCAAGTAGCTAGTTATATATTTGTAGTGGGACTTTAGCCAATCTTTAGCTTTTGGGGCAAGTAGACGCTTCGGTGTCTATAAATCTTTTCCCGAATGCTTATAGGTTGAGCGACTGGCCTAAAACAGTATATATATATTTATATAAATAAATGCAAATAGAATTATTGTCTTAGATTAGAGTTCACCGTTACGCGAATATAATGAAGCAGTCTGTATTCGCGTACGGATGACTGATTCCTTTGTTAATGTGTATACTAATTCTATTTATCCTAGGTTTTACTTATGGAGTTGGTAAGATCAGAATTTTATTTCATTTCTGTTTTTATGTGTGTGTATTTTCTTTACGATGGCAAATAATGAGTGTTTTGATAGATTGCTCTGTAAAATTTATACAGAACGGAACTTAGTCATTTTATTTTGACATTTTTGTATTGAATTTGGATTAAATAAATATTTCTGTAATTTCTGGGGTTGGGAATTAAAACATGCATTAAATGTATTAGTTACATTGATCTGGCAACATTCTGTTTATCATACTAATATTCTTCATTGACTTGGCAACATTCTGCTTTGTCATTTTAATATTCTTTACAGAGATATAAATTTTGTTGGTAAACTTTAAATTCATTGACAAAGAACACCTGATTTGATTCTTACGATGTTGTCTTAAGAGGCAAAATTGCATAATAAGTTTTGAAACTTAACTTTATTTTAATGAATTTGGTCTCATGTATAAAACAGAGATTGACATTGACAGTCGATAAAAGACTGGATATTTATAAATATTTTCTTATGGGTGCTTGATCTGATTTGGCTCAATTCTGATTCCTTAAATTGAAGTTCGTGTGTCTTGTAGTGTTTCGATCTTGCCTGATACGTCAGAGGGAACAATAGCCAAGGCTAGTTCCCTGCATTTGAACCGATTAGCTAGAAGATACACGGGTCCAAGGACTCACTTCTTAGTGAGGATCCCGATGCGTACCTCCGGCTCAAGAGCCTGTTTTGCGTAAGACTGAATCAAGAATTCAGATCTTGTCGGGTTCTCATTAGTTTTATAATTAATTGTATATTGTAAGAGCCTTTTCGGTGAAATCATCTCGTGAGAGTTAGCTTGTCTAGGGAATGAAGTATGATCTATTTCCAAGGTACTCAGGAAGGAGAATTTCATTCGACTTCCAGACTAAGACACTTAGACAAGACATTACAACAGTACAGCCTCCCGGTGGACAGATATTTAGCTGCATTTTTCTGTCTGTATTACCCTTGGTTTGAATGCAGTGGTAAATTATATTATGTGAGGAAAGGTTGCTATATAATAGCTCTCACATTCGGAGTAATATTTGCATTAACTGTCTCCTAAATAAGTCTGATTTGGTGGATACTCAGTCTCCCCGGAGAATAGGAGTGTGTTGTCAGATCAGCGCTAGTAATACTTGTTAATCCCTTTTGCGAAATCACCTCTCAAGATAAGATTAGTTTGTGTGCTGATCACCTATGAACTCCGAGGGTCTCTTCTAGACCGGGAAAGAGGGATGTCCAGCAACAGGCCGAGTCTCATTGACGGCGACGGAGGAGGTTGTCGCCGTCCTATGTCCCAGAAAACTCAGAGTTCTAAAATTATACTTAGGTAAATTCAGACAGACCCTGACAGACATGACTGTTAACTCACATTACCCACAGACGAATACCTGTTTTCATTCCTTTATGATTATGTTATACTTACTTGTCTTTACCTTACTAAGCATTTGTTTTTACACTAATTTGTGATCCCAAATCTGTCTAGATTCCTTCGTGGTTTTATACATTTATCCTAGAAATTAGTATTTTAAGTAAAATACTTTCATCACTTGCTAAACCATCATTTATTGCATTCTATAGTTTGGGAGACTTTCTTAAACCACGCTCTCACTTAATTGAAAAGTTCTTGGGTTACTAGTAATTAATTCACAGCGTAGAACGGATTGTCCTGACATTTTAGATCACATATTGGCCATAAGATGTATTCAAAGCAAACTATTATGTTATAGCTTTTAAGCAATTAAGACTACCAGTACTCTATTGTTGTAATTTCTTACTATGTGGTTTTGAAGTGCAATAAAATATACTTGTATAATAAAATCTTATCATTTTATAATTATTTGGGGAGGGCTTTGAGTCGTGGACCATTATTAAATATAATAAGGCCTCGAACGTTACAACACGTGTTTTTTTATTTGATAAATCACAAAATAAATACAAATCAGAAGTTCTAAATGATAAGTATTAATATTTATTCGGGACTGTATTGAAAGACTGATCATAACGACAACGAGTTTAAAAATCTGACCATTGTTTCAAAACCTCTGCCTCTTTGGGTGTTTTATTGTGCCAAATTTTTTACCAATGATTACAATAATGGCCAAAAATATGAATTTGATTTTTTCTTAAAGAATAATGTAAGTAAAATAGAAGACATTTGCTATTTTTTGATAATATAATGTATAATGTTTACTTACATAAAAATCAAGTATTTACTATCGAATGAAATTACCAACAACACGAACAATGTACCTTATAAAAAACCTCAAGTTGTCAAACGTCAGGTTTGTTTACCAAATTTCCACATTGAAAAAAAACGGAGTATAGTTTCTGAACAACCATTTAAATTAAATCGTTAATGGTACTTACTATTCAGTATTCAAACCTTTATTTAACCGTGATAATCAAAACCAATCTGCTTCTAATGTAATCACTATCACTATCACTACATAGGTAGTATAAAACAAAGTCGCTTTCTCTGTCCCTATGTATGCTTAAATCTTTAAAACTACGCAACGGATTTTGATGCGGTTTTTTTTAATAGATAGAGTGATTAAAGAGGAAGGTTTACATGTATAATACATGCATAATATAATAGAGAGAGAGAGAGCGAGTGAGAGAGAGATAGAGAAACACCGTGCGAAGCCGGGGCGGGTCGCTAGTATAATAATATTGATCATCATCATCAGTATCCTATGTCCCCTGGATGGGGCAGAGGGCGTCCACAGTGGTCCTCCATCGCGTTCGGTCTTGAGCTTCACGTTTTATTTCACCCCACGTATTCCCGATATTCTTCAGCTCTCTGCAACTAAAGAGTATGCGTCGCCATAATATCTATAGTTACTACGAAATTTCAGTTCCTGTTACTAAAACTTCCTATGCCTAGAATGTCCTATGCCTGGTCACTATGTAACTAGTTACTGTATCTACAGTAATAATATGACAAGACCAGCTACCCGAACAAACACACATGTGTATCACAAATAAATCTATATACATGTGTATACTGGATGAAATTATAACGTGAATCTGTCCTCAATCTGTCCATGACTTTGAAGAACTTTTACTATGGGGTCAGCCTTGTAAATACAAAAAAAACAACTCTCTGATACAATTTGGTCTTGCGACTCATGACTTCTTTTATAAAACAGCTGTTTTTTTTTCGCATTTACGAAGTTGGCCCCATAGTAAAAGTTGTTCAAAATCATGGATAGATTGAGGATTTATTATCATGATTCACGTTCACCCAGTATTTAAAACAAAGTCGGGTTAGTTACACCATTTGTAACTCGAGAACCGGTGGACCGATTTTTATAATTATTGATTTTTTGGTTTGTATCTGTCCCGAATAACAGAATAACTATTAAAACATCTAAAAATAATAAAAATTCTGAGGTGGAACGAAGTTTGCCGGGACAGCAAGTGGGTGAATATTTGATTTCGTACATATTTGAGCCCAAAATATTTCTTCTAAATATCGGTTCAAATTAGGATTTTTATTGATTTGATGTTAAGGTATGATGTCTAAGTAAGTAAAAAATGGCAAGGCACCCTAATTAAAGCAAAAATGAGGTAGTTATAAGCCTTTAAACTTTTTGGGCGAATGGTAGAGAGAAATGATACTAATGGTAAAGAGAATTACAGCAATGGTAAAGAGAATTTCGGAATGGCAAGGAGATTTAAAGAAATGGCAAAGAGGGTATGTGAATGATAGGGTTAAGTAAATAAAAAACGGTTTGATCTATTATTGAAAAACAAAATTATAATCAAATCTTTGTATTTTGAGCATTATTATTGAAAAAATTGCACATATGCACCGAGGAATTGCCAACAATCAAAATATTATTGTGAAAAACTTCTGAGAAATTTAAATGTGATTATTTAATATAGTACATTACACAACTAGGGTGGTAATACAAAGAAAGGCCGAAATCGCAGAAGTTTGCGGCCCGTTCTGCAAGCGAGGGACGTAAATATGCGATCGAGGGCTTTCTTTATTACCTCCCGTGTTGTGTACATCATTTTATGTCTACACTTGGCCAGAAAATGGCTTTTTCCGTACACGCGGCGTGCATATGTGAAAAATATTTTTCATCACACTTGCTCGAAAATGGTGTCATTACACGTAGGTTCTGCGGGCCGTAAATGACCTATTACGCCCTAGGGCGTAATGGTTTCCTTTTTAAATCTGAAACGCTGGTTTTGTTTTCCTCTTATTTGTCATTTTCAAAGGAAACGCCAACTTACTTTTTTAACTTTTGTCACTGAAATATTTATTTAAAGATAACTGTTATTGCAAATACACGTAAACACATATTTTGGTAACATTAATTTAATGTTTAAATAGTGTATTTCAGTATTTTGCAAGTATAAAATCAACTAAAATGGCCGTTTTAGGTCTTTACCGCTATGGTTTCCGAACGTGACTTGACATTCGCATTGTCTATGGGCATATGTCACTCACTGTGTGTTTTAATATTTTGTTGTCATACTGGGGCGATTAGTAAGGTTATAATTATTAAGATTTTCTCACAAGTGTGATGACTATATAGTCATATAAGAAATAGCAACATGACTTTTATGTGATTTATTAGCTGAATAAGCTCAATCTTATATGACTACTTTGCTAGTTGGGATATTTCCGTTGCACGTCCGTGTCTGGGTCATCCTTATATGGACCTTATTATATTACCAAATTTCAACTCAATCGGTCCAGTACCTTTGGAGAAAAATTGGCTGTGACAGATAGAAAAACTGACACACGAGTGATCCTATAAGTTTAATTTTTTCCTTTTGAGGTACGAAACCCTAAAAACTTGTAACATATAACTACAGCCCTTTAAAAAAATCATAAATACAAGTACCGACACCATAACAACATATTATACAGATATATGTTTATTTGTGTGATAAGCACGAGCATTTTTCCCTGAGTCATGGATGTTTTCTATCTATTTAAGTATGTATTTATCTATATAAATACATATATCGTCGTCAATATAAAATACTTACATAAGTAAATATATACAAATAATCGAATAACATATATAGTTTCGCTTTCCTTTCATAGTTTTTAGTTAATTGTATAGATAACTTACTAAACTCTTTACCATTTTCTATTGCTCTTTACCATTCGCCAAATTAACATAGAAATCGAATGGTAAAGAGGTAAATGGTGAAGAGATTTTTGTACCATTCGCAAAATATTATATTAAAGGACGGTTTTAAAAAAATACTTAACATGCCAAGGCAAAAGCATCCCTATAAGACATATTGTAGCATACTATTTTAAAAAAATACATGACTGTAATTACCTCAGAATCTCCGAATGGTGTGGAGAAAAAAAAATACCACTCGCACTTTTGAACTCGAAAAAGCGATGTTTTTCGGCGAGGAACAGTTTTAGACGCGTCCAATCGACTAATACTGAATTCTAATGATGCTTTGACTGGAGCCGCCGATATATGCCGGCATTATTTTTTTTAAAAGTCAACCGTGCTGGCGAATGGTAGAGAGAGGGACGTGCCGGGACAATTTTCAACATCATAACAAATTACTTAAAAGTGTTCTTTAGTACGTATCATTGTTAGAGTTAGTAAAACCATTATTCTTTTATCCAAAAAACGACAAAAACGCACAATCTTCAGTATCTAAGTGAATGTTTTTGAACCTGAAGTGATCAAATCTGGGATTTGGGACATTGCTGGTAAAGAGATTTCAAGCATATTTTTGGAAATTTCTCATATTTCTATGCAGAATATTTGTATTTTAGTGGTATGCAGAGATACCCTATGTGTTATTCTTTATATAAAAGCAAGAATGACTGAGATACGTGCACATTATAATAGTTCTTTACTATCGGACACGTAATAATGTACGAAATCAAATATTCACCCAAGTACTTATATAAAGCCTAAATATAAGATGGGTTAAGCCCTTCAGCCAACTGTAATGTTTGGCAACCGCGTTAGCTAGGCCAGAACAAACATTGGAAGATTAACGTGACTTGGCTTAATTGATCACAGTTTTGACCAGAGGCAAGCTTCGTATACTCGGATTATATAACGTGCTTACAAATTATATGCCAATACATTAGGAGACGTGAACTTACATCAAAATAATTCATTTTAAACAGGAATTAAGAAAACTTTGTGTCCGTCAAGACAGCGTACACCGTAGAGATATCCAGAATCTGATGCAGCCAATAAATAAAATAGTACCCAAATAGTACCGACGAAATACCTAGGTGAAAAAAATAGTACCATTGAACTTTTCGAAATATAAGGCCTGTTCACGGTGTACTGTACGCTACCCGGCGTCAAGCTGGCGTACACCGTTTGTATCTCTGGAACGGCTTTGTTTTTGGAAACGCTTTATATCTCAAAAAATAGTACCGAAATAGTATCCTAGGGTCTTAAAATTTCATTTCTCTAGCTATCGTAGAAGCCGAGATATTCCATGACTTAACGGTGAACAAAATTTCACACCGTCAAGCTGGAGTACCCGGGAATTTCTTATAGAAACAGCTCACTATATCTCGGCTTCTAAGATAGCTAGAGAAATGAAATTGTAGGGCCCTAGGGTACTAGAGATACAAACGGTGTACGCCAGCTTAACGCCCGGTAGCGTACACCGTGAACAGGCCTCATAATTTCAGAAAGTTTAAGGGTACTATTTCTTTCACTTAGGTATTTCGTCGGTACTATTTGATCATCAGATTCTGAATATCTTTACGGTGTACGCTATCTTGACGGACACACAACTTTTTATATTGGAAGCACCTTATATACTTTACGCAGTTAAGCAGAAAGTTTAGTTTTATGCCTAAGTACAGTTTTTCAGCTTTAGTCGGTGTCTCCATATTAATTTCTCATACTAAACCCAACAAATTACTAATATTACGGGACAAACGTGACTTTGATGTGAAATAAGTTAAGTTCAGGGTTCCGCTAAACGTGAACACCTTATCATAGCAGAACAATCAACACAACAATCAATAGTCAGCGGGGGGCATAGGCGGTACTGCCTATTCATAACCTAAGAAATGCAAGGTGACTCTTTCGTAAAAGCCGACGAACATCCATATAAAAAGTTGCAGAGCTTTAGAGTCATCATTCTGTCATCACACTTCTATCAGAACAGTTCCTTGAGGTTCACAAAGATTTAATAAAAACATGTGTTCTTTAAAGGTTTGTACTTAATTTTTATCTACATTAGTGAAAACCAAGTCTTGCTTTAGCTTTAGTTCGACATCAAACAAATTTAACTGTGTAACATTGAAATAAAGCCAGCTCAATCCCCTACAAAATAAAGCTTAGCAAAGTGTCGTTAACGTAAGCCAGAACACATGCCATTTTGAAATGCCCTGTAACGTTCGGTAACACAGAAAATTGTCCAAAGGCGAACGTAAACAACCCGGCTTTAGACTAGTTACATAAGTAATTAGGTCTTATAACATGTGTATTTAACATAATTACATATGTGTAGCATAATACTGTAGAAACTTTAGACTAAAGTTGTATATTTAGTCCCAGAAAGGCGCAGATTGAGGCATAATTACGAGTACATACCTAATTGTGCTAAAACATAGAATAAAAATAACTACCTACATAGTTATTATTTTCTAAAGTTGGGTTTGGCCATTTTTGTATTTATGATACACTAGCATTTACCCGCGGCTTCGCCAGCGTACATCCCGTTAATATCCCAGGGGAACTCTTTACCGGGATATAAAGTATCCTATGTTTCAATCCAGAACTTGAACATACAGTATTGTTCATAATGATTAATTTCTTACAGACAGTAGTATCTCTCGTTGTCCTGGCGGTGGCGTCGGCTGAGCACTTTCGGCCCCAGCACTTCGGCGGAGGCTCCGGTGGTGGCTTCGGAGGTTACAACGGCGGTGGCTACAGCCGCGGTGCGCAAATTCCGATCCTGAGCTACGAAAACGTTAACAATGGCGATGGCAACTACAGATACAGGTAACCGCGCACTTACACCTTACACATCAGTAGCTAAGATGATTGTTGTATCATTAAATATCAGCAGACAATATGAATAGTAAGGCACCCCAGGCCGTAAGTGGTATTAACCGTACGTAAGTGATTTGTTTGTAGAGAGAAGATCGACGTATAAACATACCTACATTAGAATTTATCGGAGGAGTAATTTATTTTATTAGTTACTCTATAAATTAAATTACATCAAACATTCGTAATTAGTAACTAGGTACCTACCTAAAATATGTCTTGATCTGAGAAATATGAAATAGTGTGTAACTATTACCTCTTTGGATGCTTCCCAAGTCCTCTAAAGCTAACTTTTAGCTCAAAAGACCATCCCTACTACTTATTCAACTGTAACCTTTCAAGTGCAGCTTCTACGTTGTAATAGAGAAGAATTTGCTTCAACGGAGACGAAGCAACTTCTGTAACTTTGTTATTGAACTTGCTATAAGCATCACTTATGTTATGAGCTAGCTGTGCAAGTTTCTTTAAAAGCCCTAATACCCGTTGAGGAATTTATAAACACTTTTTGTATCATAAAGATAAGTTGGAGCTTTTAGCAAGAGTGTGTTCATGCATTTCTGATACCATTCAACCTCTCTTAGGGGAAGGTGTGGTGGAACGCGTGTAGCTTTGCTGCGCGTTTGTGGCTCGTAATCTATATGTAAATTGTATAACTAGTGGTTCTGTGAGCTGCCTATGGCTCTACGATTTTGAAAAAATCCAAAAGAAATATTGACTAAAAATATCTATAACATAGTTACCTAACCATCTTACAAAATTGCACGATAATCGGTTGAAAAATGCAACCTATAGAGGAGAATAGTCGGACAGACGGCGGACAGACATACGATAGCATTTATGCCCAAGCTGAAATAGAGACGCTTCGCCAAATTAAGTAGCTTCGCGCTCAGTCGGTCAATGCCGGCAAAACGAATGCGACCGTTACCTATAGAAGTATTTGGGGGAGACCTATAATCGGCATTGAACGTGTCCGGAATTAAGTAAATATATTTTTTAAATCACACCTTTGCAGGTATGAGACCGGTAATGGCATTAGCGCGCACGAGAGCGGAGCCCCCCGGGCCCCCGGGCCGGAGGGTCCCGCGGTGACGGCGGAGGGCGGGTTCTCGTACCGCGCACCCGATGGCCAGCAGATCTCGCTCTCCTACACCGCCGACGAGAACGGCTTCCACCCCGTCGGCTCGCACCTGCCCACACCGCCCCCCATCCCGGAGGCGATCCTCAAGTCACTGCAGTTCAACAGGCAGAATCCTTCTTCGTAAGTTATGCTGTAATAGGCTACTTGATGACAGTTCAAATCAGCTTCTTTTTATGAAGTGTCAAAACGCTCCGAAAGTATGCAGTTTAGTATGAAATACTATCTTGTGACGTGCTTGTGACGTCATGCTCAACATGGTGCCTTATTTTTAGTTTTCGTCATTGTAAAATAGTTGATGGCACGAAAATAAGTTTGAATGATTTTATCCGGGCTGTTTTGGAAGCGTAATTTGCTGGTTAGAGTTAATGAATTTATTTTGATTGTTGTCAAATACCCTATAGTACAAAGTACAGCTCTGAGGAAGAACTAAATCAGAGCGTAGATAACAAACAGTCTAATAACTGAACAGTGACGAACATTTGCATTTTGTAATGTAATGTGTAACTTGGGGGATAGCAATCAATTTTCATGACACCTCACATCGATGACTGTCACCCAGTTGCACAACTGTTATTGAAAGATGTCAAAAAGCTTTGCTTCTCACTATCGGATTCACCAAGTTATAAGTGTTAAGTTGATAATACGCGACTTGAGATGACTTTCAATTATTTATAGTTTTAAAGACAATTTCGCTACAATATTTAACTTCCTATATACCTACTATCGTGTCTGTAATAGTAATTGAATTGATATTGAGTTTAATCTTCTTTCTCTTTCAGGGAAGGGTCCTATAACAGCGGACGTTACAACAACGGCGGGTATCACTACTAGACGAAAATACCTAAATTTAGACAAATGCGTGACTAAGAATGCCATGAAAATTGTTATTTATATTTTTAAATTATATACGTTATGTTCTTATGTGTTCTACTTTTTCGTTTTATAATAAACTTTTGTTTAATTGAGCATTATATCGAATTATATTATTTTTTCATCCCAAAATCTAATTTTAAATGTGTTTTTAAGACAGCAAATTAAGAAAAGTAAGATTAAAGTAAGACATTTCTCCCGTTTTACTTTTCATTTAAACTATTAATTAACGTATTATGAATTAATTAATGAACAAGTACCTATGTAATCAAATAGTTCAATGTCAACAATTAATGTCACGAACCCTGCTCTTAAAATAGTTGCATTGCAGTGAAGCGAACCTGGCTAGAGCTAAGTTATAATTCAATGCACCGACGGGCGGCAGTGGGTAGAGAGCATGATAGGGCTAAACTTCTGTAATAGTTCCCTGCAACTTTCATGTGGCGCCTTACTCCACTATTCCTTCTTGGAATTCTCGATAAGCGGTAAACATAGTGCTAAAACGGATTCACAAACTTATATCTGTGTAATATCTACCTGGAGTTGGATTCTTAACGACCTGAAAGAAATTGATTGAAGTAAATTTGATTATGCAGTTATTTAGACAATATCTAAGGACCTGTACGTCTAGCATAACTGGCCGCGACTTCGTTTCTCGCGCGACAGAGCATCACCTGTCACTGTCACACTATATTGAGTGGAAAGAGATAGGTAGCATTTGTCGCGCGACAAAGAGTCGCGTGTCACAGTTGTGCTAGAGGTACTGGCCGCGACATTGCGCGACTAGGTGTAGCGGCAGCGGCGGCCATAGGTGGGTGGGAGGTCAGAGCGCGGTCTCTCGCTCTCACCAGAGATGGGCAAAATTTATTCGAATAATGAATAAGAATAACCAAATTATTCGCGAGTGACGAATAAAATTGGCGGATGATTATTCTTATTCGAATAAATTATTCGTGGAATAATTTATTCGCGGATGATTTATTCGCGAATGAATTGCCACGAATAATTATTTACTGGAATACCATTATACTTTTCTCGAAAAAATAATAACTAAAGACTGTTGGTTGTACTAACGGAACGAACTAAGATTTTTGCCTTACTATATAAAACATACTTCTATTATTTAAACTGCCTTTAGGAAGCCTGAGCCTTTAGGAACACATTATGAGTTAGAACCAATATAAGTAATTACCGTAAAAACAAGTCATTATTCGTGTTGTACCTTAAATATTTTTCTGGGATTTATTCGAATAAAATAACGAATAAATCATTCGTCATTTGAAAAGTTGGCGAATAAAAATATCGTGAATTATTTTTTATTCTAATAATCATTCAATAAAAAAATAAAAAAAATTATTCGAATAATGCCTATCTCTGGCTCTCACTTATGGCCGTCGCTGCCGCTGCCGCTGGTCGCGCAATGTCGTGGCCAGGCGGTAAACATATTCATCGATCAGATTTCCATAGGACCTCATATAACCTTAGGATATTATGAGTTTAAAAAAAGCCTTTGTCCTCATCTTGGTGACCTACGCGAGAATTTTCTGTGAAGTTTCATATCCACCGGATTTAGATATTTTTGTTAAGAACTTCTCTATGAAAAGAAGTTTCCTAACCTTACTGACTCAAACGCCGATGACATGACTTTGCCCACATAGCCATTTCGTCATGGCCAGGAGTGGCTCACTCCGCAATTTCGCCGCGCGACCTTCACCGCGTTAGCACGCGTTGTATGATAGTCACCGGATCCGACCGCATCCGGGGTGTTCCGTCCTGTGATCGGACCTGAACTACAGTTTTGTTAAAGAGAGAGAGGCTTCTGTACCTACTTAGTAGGTACTATTAATAGGTAATAGTGTGTGACGTGGCCTAAATGAAAACTAGTTCAAAAATAATGATCTACTTTTTGTCCGCGGCCTTATTTTGACCTTATTCGGTAAATATGTAGTTTAAAATGATAAAATTAGCACAAAAGAGAGTTTTTTAATTAGAGTACTAACGGATAAGTCAAGGCTTTGTGGACCTTCGAAGTTTTCTAATCAGAGCAGATTCTATGAGAATGGCGAAGCACGTGTTAGACGATAGAACTATGTAACCTTAATTTTAAGCGCCTGTTAAAAAAATATTGCAACAAGTTATTCAGCTACTCCTTTAACAATTCTCTCTACAGGCGACACAACTTTATTAAATCAGTAAGTATTGTCAAAGTATGAAAACAAACAAGGAGTCCAACTTTAGCCGTTTAGGAGCGCGCGACACGTATTAACACAGAGACGCGCTATCGCTATCAGGCGTCTGTGTGAGTGCGATTCATACTGGAGCATTCTTAAATCTTTGCTTGCAGTGTGTTCGTACACGGTGCGCACACATTCAAGCGCGCGATGTACCTTTTGTAGGAAGAAAAATTACTGCTATTATACTGTGGTATTGTACCTACTTAATTCAAGATTCATCGATATTATGGGCACATTTAGCTTATATAAAATATAGATAACTAAACATATAATTTCGTTGCCAGTATCTTCAGAGTCCAGATTGCTCCAAACTTGTCTAGTAGGTATAATGAAGTGGACATGAAAGATACTACCTACCTAAAATTTGTTCCAGTGACGTGAAGGTATACCGCATGCAAGAACCAGTCAATATACACTCGAGAGCAAACATTCCGGGTCACTACATAACATTTACATTATGAGGTAGTGACGCGGACTATTTGCTATTGAGTATATTCGGGCAGACGTCCCTGTTATGGCCAATGGCCCGCTTTGTGCAATGCTTCACTTAAATAGGTTTAGTGGCTGAAATCAGTCTTCAGGTGGTGTAGTCCAAGGCCTTCTTATTATTTGAACGGAATCTAAAGTCTAGATCGTCCTTTGAAAGCAATAATGTCGTAACTTAATATAAAAGTCATTGCGAGTTACAGCAATATTGCTTTCCAATTACGATATTTGTGTGTGAACAATATATAATACATGTATTTTCCAAACAAAATCCGTGTATTTATTTTGTTCAAAATGTATATAAATCAATTGGTTTAGCTTTAGATCCGACTCGTACTGAAAAACACTCTCACTGCATGACATCGTACCTATTCCATTTCTAACTTCACCTAATTTGAATGCCTCAGCTCTGTAACAATTTATCTCCAAGTTCTATACTGCTGGCAACATCCCGATGTCTAGGGGTATCGAGACATTTGAATGAACACTATCTCATTGTTGTTTCGTTCATTGAATAGCATTTGTGTCTATAATATTATACAAGCATCATTGTACCCTTCGTAGGAATATAGGAAACACAGTTTATTTATACTGAAGCGATAAAATACGATCGTAAACAACACTGTTTATGTTGATATAAAATTGAAATAGACGTGCTATCAGATTTTGATAGACCATTGGATTTTAAATTTGTTTGTTTTAATGTACCTACTAGGAATTAGCAAACGAAAGCTCAATAAAGGCAGTATACTGAAAATATAATTCGCAGGCATTTTCTGGTGGTTTTCTTTTATTAGGTAGGTATCAGCGGTTTATTAGGTAGGTGGAATATCAAAACTTATCTATATAAATAAAAATCGATTACCGTAAATGTGACCGATCTTCACTTGAGAACCGCTCAGCCGATTTAGCTGATTCTTGTTTGCTGTATTTAGGTAAAGCGTAGATAAGTAGGTACACGGAAAGGATTATTGACCATTCGTTTACTAGAGGAGATAAACAGGGAAAAAGTTTGTATGGGAATCAAATCGGGCCCCCCGCTCACTATAAAAATATTTCACAGAATTTCTTGTAAAAACTTGCAGTTTATTTAATCAATTTGTATTAAGTTACTTATAAACTATATAAATATATTTCGATATCACAGTCCATGCATATTATGAGGTCACGCTACACACATTCTTATTTGACGATCCAATGTTACGATTTAAAATCGATAGGCGTTCCGGCCCCCGTTGTAAGAACCGTCATCTCTGAAAATAAGAAAACCAAATATATAAAACTAAACGACAAAAGAGGCACGGGCGGACAATAAAGGAAACTATCGCCCCTGTCAAATCAAGCTGTCAATGTCAATGATAATATGCAAGTGTCAATGTCAAATATAGTAAGTCGTAGCTACACTGACGTTAATCGTCCTTCAACGCCATAAATTAACGTTATTAACGGCGTTTTCGCCAATATGGCCCTAGCATGAGAGGGTACATGATTTAGATTGGCGGCACCAGTTGGCAGCACCTTCGTCGTGCACGTTCCCTATAAACGGTAACAGAGTGGTATGTTTTAACTTTTAACCAATGTCAACGATCAAGCAACGTTTCCAAATAATGGTTTGTACAAGGATGTAATCTCTTCTAACGTTTTCATTTAGTAACTTGAAATGTTAGTGATCGGTCATTGTTAAAACTCACGAAGAGGGATTCTGCCTGTTGAACTCCAGCGCTTTTAGTATCGCCTCCGGGATGGGTGGCGGTGTGGGCAGGTGCGAGCCGACAGGGTGGAAGCCGTTCTCGTCGGCGGTGTACGAGAGTGAGATCTGCTGGCCGTCGAGCGTGCGGTACGAGAACCCGCCCTCCGCCGTCACCGCGGGGCCCTCCGGCCCGGGGGCTCGGGGGGCCCCGCTCTCGTGCGCGCTGATGCCATTTGGAGTCTCGTAGCTGTAATTTGAAGCTCACCTTTGAATAAGGTTATCGTGTTCAAGGAAATGGTATCAAGGCGGAATGTCAGGATCGTTCGCATTAACCTAATGGTTAATGTGAAAGGGACTCTAGGCTAGGTATAGGTAGTGGTTATGTTATTTTCCGTGGAGTCGGCTCAGTGATAAATATTAATCCAATTGTTTGATGGAGATTATAGATATAGGAACAGAAATGCATATTCAAATCAGAAGTATACTGATTACATAATATCAGGAATGTAATGATTACAACATAACTTAAGCAAAAGATTTACGAACGAAACTTACGAGTTCGGTACAGTAACTATAACTAATAAAATAAAAGTAAAAATACTTCGGATATTTTGATTTACAATATCACTACGAATTGAAACCTTTTATGAATGAATACTGACTTATAATATATCATTGATAGTAGAACAGACGGGCCAAAAGTTTGTAACCCTTGCCATAGACATGTGCTATCGCAGCTGCGCAGTCTAACCTATCATCTTATATGTAGAGTAAAACCAATCTTATATAAACTGAACACCCATCCCCTAATTGTGATGTTACAATTAGTGACTAAATGTTTTATACAGTGTTATATAAAGGCCGAAAAGTAAGCAATACTTGAATAAGTGAGTTCGAGGGCCGAGCCCAAAGGGAGCGGGCTCGTTAGCTTCATAGTTAATGTTTTTGTACCTGAAGCGATAGTTGCCGGCACCATCGTTGACGTTTTCAAACCGCGTGGCCTCGCCGATGCTGCCGCCGCCCGTCAGGTGGTCGAGACGGCCCGCCGACACCGACGCCACAACAACCAACAATAATACCTGAAGAAGTAACCCAAACATTGAACAAATAGTATGCCAATAACGGCATAGAGGTAAAAAGAAATGCATCAACGGTATAACAAACATAACAATAAAAAAAAAATACGGAAACTGATATAATAAGTATTAGAGTTGACTTACGACCAGCCAGGACATTTCCAGTACATATGAGCCATCTACTTCAAAATCTTTTGGTACCTATATCTTTTACAGTTGTTTTTTATATTTTGTAAATTTAGATGGAACCTTTTTGGAACCCTAATAAAACCTTATTTGTATTCAGATTGGACAGTGTTACAAGTGCACTGACGCATATACATAGTATAGACCGAAACATTGATGGTTGGGGAGTCCCGATAGATAGTTATGGTTGTTCTGCATTTAATTAAGAACGAGCCGTGTATCTGACGGAATTTTAATGGCCTATTCATTTCCCTATAATTTTCTACAAATCTTATTTTTAGTCCACAAATAGGTGAACGATAATAGGTTAATAGATTAAATTAAATAACGCTTGTGTAAAATTCCAGATACTTATACCGTTTTGCAGTTGGTTAAGTATTGTGGAATTAAGGTGCAAAATACAGGATTTTTTATATTGAACAAATTATTGTCAATATTGTTTTTCATCCCTATGCCAAAAATTACGAATATCCGCTGCTCTGCTACGTGAAAGAAGACCAAGAAACGCACTTTCGCTTTATACATATCGAGGGCTTCATGCTAAAGGGGCGTATAAGCAAGCGTTTTGCTTTGCGTATACGCCCCTTTGGCCTGAAACCCTCGATATAGGTATTAGGATAGGCATATAACGAATACGTACAAAATCGCGAGTAAAGTGAAGCATAGCTCTTAAAATCACCGAATAAGTATATTTGTAGGCTCTTACCAGATTCATGTTGCGGGTACGTGATGCTATTGTGTTCGAACTCGGAATACAATCTCTGGGGATGTTCGACATTTTATATCGGCCGGATTTGCCCTTTTGGCAAGTTGCTTCACCTTGCTCGGTATTGTCGATATGCTTAGAAGAACACGGTACAAGTCATAAGTTACCTATACGAAATCTGCAGGCTTTACCTACTGTCCTATTGCTTTAAATAGCAATTCTTTCACTAAATACTACAAGTAGTACAACGCTTTTAATGAAAATTGTTTAATATTTTTTTTATTTAAGTTCAATCCAAAAATAGAGGAACGAATTAAAAATTATCCTCTTGAGCTGTGGCCGCAGTCACTCCTGGTCTATGGACTATCAGTTTAAGCAAAAACGGATGAGCAGAACTCAAACTTGACCAATTACCTAAAATATTTCGTGTAGTTCTCGAAATTGGTATGTGGTAAAATTAAAATTTATTCTGGTATTATTCTGGTATTTTTCCACTAAATTAAACGTATAACACTTATGGCTTAGTCGTGTAGAATAAATCTAATTTGGAGGACCATACATTTTCTTAAGAATAACGCACTGCAACAGCTGATTCTACTTGCGTTCCCGAAATTATGAAATACGCTACATCGTTCTAAGCTAAGCAATATATGTCTAGTAGCAACGCGTGAAATAAAAAAAAGACTTAATAATCGGCGCCATAGAATTAGAAATGGTGATATCCGCAAAAGAACGAAAGTAACGGACTTAGCTCGCAGGATCGCACATGGTTGAGGTGGCAGTGGACAGGCCATAATATAGCCCGGAGAACGGATAACCGTTGGGGCAGTAAAGTCCTGTAGGCTTATGATGCTACGCTCTGTCGCGCGATAAATAAATGATAACGTAATTTTCTCTTGGTGTGCAATAAAGTATGATTGTATTGTATTATATTGTAAAGCATCCGTCACTCTCACACAATATTTGTCAGAACGTGACGGAGGCTTTATCATTTATTTATCGCGTGACAAAGCGTAGGATCATACGCCTACTGGAGTGGAAACCACGCATAGGGTGGCATAGGCAAGCGCAGCGTGGGGCGGTCCCAGACTCAGTGGACAGATGAGCTCATGAAGGTAGCGGGGAGCCGATGGATACGGTCTGCTCGGAACCGCTCATTGTGGCGATCTATAGAGGAGTCTATGTCCAGCGGTGGACGTCCACGGCTGATAGGTAGGAAGAATAATCGGCAATCTCTTATGACTTAGACGCGCATATATTTCCTGCGAAGGATCGTCGGCCCGCGGGCCCCGCCCCGCGCCGAGGTGACGGTGCACGTGTAAACAAAACTATCTCACTTTACATACCTTTGTAGCCCCATTCATCACTAAATAATTCATCGATATTACCCACACGGTACAGTCAGCTTCAAAGCAGCTGGCCATTTTAGAATAATCATCGAAAAGTACCGGAACACGGGCTAACTAAATTATATGACACGACTTAATTGCTACAGGAATAGAATGGCGTCATATTTTTGCATACCCCGTTTTGTCATATATTATTGCTGGCGACTGTACAATTTCTCAATACCTACTTGGGTTTTTAATAACGGGACTTTCGTATAGCTGAAAGCAGGATCCCGGTATTGGCCATGCGAAAAATCCCGGGCTTGGAAGCCATAATTTTTTTATAATAAAGAGTAAAAGAGAGTAGGATAAGCATGCTTCAGTAAAAACTCTAAAACGAAAGAAAAATATATTTTATTTTCTGACCTGATTGTAATAGATAAATACCGACAGCAAACAAAATATCTCGCCGACTGTAAAATATTATTACGGAAAAATCTCCGTCCTTCTTACGAGTATTTCAAATTAGAATATCTCATGAACAACGGCTGAACCGATTTTGATGAAACTTACCTAAGAACACTTTCGATGAAATTACCTTTCAAAACCGAAATCAAAATTGGTTCACCCGTTTGGGAGCTACAAAGCCACAGACAGACACACAAAGCCACAGGTACACAGATCCTCAATCACGGAATATAAGAAGTTGTGAATAATGTTGATGAAAAGGATATCGGTAACGCGTGCAAAAGTCGCAAGTTAAGCCAAATAGCTTCTATTAAAGGACGATGTTAAACAACCATTGCAATTAGCACAAATCTCCGAGGGCGTGTTAGTTATGCGCAGCTAAAGGTCAAATTGAAATTTGTATTCGGTATTAGTATGCATAGGTCACAATCTTTAACTACGAACTATTCACTTTTGTTTACTCACTCCTCCGCTCTGTTACTATCAATCTTCAGTAGGTCACATCAGAATTATATATTTTTAGTAAAAAGGAAATAGACAGGTTTATATCGCCATATACCGGATTTTTCATAAGAGTCATTAAAAGTAAGAAAATATAAAAAAAATATTAATACCATTGAATAGCCAATAAAATGTATAGTATATTTTGTTATTAAACCGTTACGATAAACGCGAGTTTTAACATAGTTGCAAGACAAATTCTTGATTTCCCAATACAAAGTTATCCATGTGACATCACAAGAATGGGATTTAGTATGAAGTATTTTTGGAGAAAGTCTAAAAATGTAATCTTAACACTGTTCTATCTCAGTGAGTTTTTATGATATTGGAGTAGTTTTTTCAATCAAATCAAATCGTTTATTTCTCAGAATATGGTACATTTAGTTGGAATAAAGTAACCGTGCGGCATATTCAGCCAATATTGCCAGCCAATGTTTTCACTAATATTTATATTATTGAGAGGAAAAAAGTTGTAAAACCGTGTTTTAGTATTATTCCAGTATATCTTTATTTTCTCAGCTTAGGTTTTTTACAATATATATATAAAAAGTAAAATACAAAATGAAATTACAAAATATAAACACATTATAAAAAACCTAACCTAGGGTGCCGCCGGCAGCGGGGCGGGGCCCAGGCTACCGGTGGTTAGGGCCGCAGAGAGAGGAACCTCCTGACGATGCGCGCCGTGTCCAGAAGAACCGCTTTCTGTATCTGACCCTTGATCCAGCCATCTAGCGAGAGTTTCTTGAGATGGTGATCGAGACTCTTCGCTATAAGTCCGTTCGCCGAAACGACTATCGGAACAATGATCGTCGAATCAACACAGTATTATTATTATTACATGAATACTACACTAACAAAAATTCTGCCCAAACTCATAATCATAATATTCTTATCCTTACTTTTTGTTACAAATATAAAATAACTTTCTTTCACGTTGCAATAAAGGAATAAATCAACGCAATTTTATTATTTTATTCAGAACCAACAGCTACAACAATGCAAATAGAAACGTCAATAGAAGTACAGAGCCAATTACAGAACTCAAATTAGATCCAAAGTAAAAAATATAAGCTATGTAATCCGCACATCTTAGAGCCTTATCACACTTGCGATTTGGGAGCGAGCTGCGAGCGTGTTAGAAGCGAAGTTCCATACAAATGTCGCTCGCCGCGAGTTCGCCGCGACTGGTTTTGTATGGAAATTTGCCCGCAGCTCGCCCGCAAATCGCAAATGGGATAAGGCCCTTACAGCGCACACATGCAGGCATTTTACGTTCCCGAAACAACAAGGGAAGACCCAAAAAGTAAAAAAAAAACCCAACGGACTGTATATTGTCAGCGTCATCTATTAGCATCCTTCCAAACTAAAGCTTTTTACTCAAAATTATATTATAATTTTTTTGGCTGTTTGAGACTTCTCATGTTATTTTGCATGGACAAAATATGATAAGTGATAGAACACATTACAACAAAAATTTATGCCGTTTAGATGAATTTATACTGTATGGAGAACGGACCGATTCGATACACTTTAACAGCGGAACAAGATGGACTGTTTTTTTCTTAACATTTATTCAATAGAAACTATTGTTGAGAGTATTTGCTTTGGCACTCTGCATGGACAGATTTTAAGTGGGCAAATAAGACTTGATCACGCGTTGGTGATAATGATAACTAGTCAAATATTTTCATTTCGGAGACAAGCGCGAAAAGAGAAAGCAAGCAAGCTTTGTTTATAGCACTTTTGTAGCGAGCAATAACATTGCGTTGTGTTGTGGTTTTTAATACTCATTAACTCGCCTAGTGACTGCAATACGGCCACATCTAAAAAAAAAATTGAGATTATTGTTGATTACTTACACGTACTTAATACGTGAAGAACTATGTTGAGCTATGATATATTTTTATATTGCAAACCTTTTTTTATTGAGGGGATCAACGTTCTGATACTATATATCACCCACTGTAGTTGCGCGGGCCGGAAGCAGTGCCGGATTAGCCATATAGCAAGAGTAGCAAATGCTACGGGCCCCGCGCCCACTCGCAAAACGGGACCCCCCCCCCCCCTCGGTATGTCATTTCGTCACGTATAAAATTACCGGTCAGTCGGTATTTAAGCATATCTAAGACCAATCAAGGGCCTCTTTGAAGAAATGCTACAGGCCCCGCGCTGGCTTAATTCGGCACTGGCCGGAAGGGCTGTGACCCGACGTGACTGCCTCTTTATACTTTTTTGTGATATCAGAGACGTCTCTCGCACCTACTGAGTGAAATTTTATACGCCTCTGTCACACTGCATGCGCTATGCGATCCGGTAACGGTAACCAATTTGTTTTTCAATAAGTGTTATTCGGGCTCAGGACGTGTCCTTCACATTGTAAACCTATAAATTGCATATTGAAATGAAATCCGTTTCCTAAGGGTTACTTAACACAGCATTAATATCCTCCTAAGTCCCAGAACAGATTTTGGGATTTTCAACCTTCAATGAAAGTTCGAAACTTATTTTGATCTTGTACTAAGGCAAAAGTCCTAGTGTTTTTTATTCATTGAGGGATGAAATACTCATGTATGCCGCCAGGCCGGCCCTGACGATAGCCGCTGTTGGGAATGAGGTCCAGAGTCACAACATCTCGATATCATCCCCAACAGCCACCGGACTAAAACCTCCCCCGTGTCGTATGGCCTTCCGGGAACGTCCTCCTGTTTTTTTTTGAGGAGGAGGGAGGAAATCCTCATTGGATACTGCCAGGCCGGTCCTGACAGCATGCCGGACTCGCTCGGGAATAGAGCCCAGCGTTGTCTCGACTCTATCCCCAAACGCCTACGGACTAAAAGTAAACGCCATAATTAGGCGAACTAGTTTGTTCCACAAGCACAAATGTTGCCAGAGTTAGGCCGGTGATGTTTTGTCGATATAATAAAAGTAAAGACCGATATAATGCAAATAAATAATTATGACTGTGATTTAATTTATAACCTTATAAATAACGTAACGTGACACTATAAATTCTTGAAAACATTTAAGGATTACACGTTTCATGCATTTATTTTTTATTCTTAGACATAACCAGATGCATGCAAACTATTCTCGATAACATTGTATCGATATTTACCAATGACTAGTTAATTTTCTGTGAGCCAGGCAACATTTTTACGTGTCAAACTAGTTCGCCTAATTATGGCGTTAACTTTAAAACCTCCGCCGCGTCTTGTAGAGTGTGCTTGGGAGATACGCCGCGCTTTCGGTCTACACTTTGTGTCCCCCGCGTGGTGATGTTGGTAGATGTCTGTGTTGAGTGTTTCTGAGGTGTCATGTGGATTTTAAAAGTTAAGAGCGAAAGAAATTGGAACATGCGGTCGCCCAACCCTCTTTACACAAAAGTGTGCAGGCGGCTGGGCGACCACACTGTCGCTCCGCAAGATCCTGAAAGAAAAAGGTGTGTAGTGTGGTGTGTAATGTGGTGTGTATCCTCGTGTTGGACACGCTAATACCCAATAGTTGACATTCTGCTGTCGCCTCTCTTGCCTTTGCCTTAAGATTCAAGAAAACAACTAACGGGACAGTGTCAAGCACTCGGACATCTATCTATGTATATCATGATTGTGAAGTACCATCGTGGGAATTTACAAGATTAGAGTGGTTAGGTACTACCAGCTGCAGAGAAAAGGAATCTTCTTATCATACATTCGTAGTATGGCAAGGGGGTCAATTTTCTCAGCAGCAGCTGACTTTACATTTCGTTTACTAAGCTTAAATCTAGTAGGTGGGTATGGTGAGTACCAGCAGTGTTTTTGGCCGGCAGTCTGCCAATGTTTTCTGTTAGGCAATAAAATATAATGCTAATTCGCACAATGCCAGCCTTGGAAGTTTTCGCGCGGGCACGCTCCATGATGTCTGACGCACGCACATATCGAAAGATTTCCACAAGCTCGTATACTACCCACTGGATATAATCATAACCAACCTTGAATTCAAGAAGATACAATTCAAATTCGAACAGTATGTCAAGGTGATACGAGGTTTCTAAAATTTTAACGTTAAATTGGACTCGCTTGGAAGCTCCATATCAAAACAAACACTGGTCAATCCAATATCTGTAGTGTAATTTTAAAGACCGCGTGTATACTAACCTAAACACACTTGCGCCTTTTCAATCCAAGATATACAATCAAAATAGTAAAGACTATGAATCTTTATAATAAAATTGTTGACTCAATTTTGTACGATAGGTATACAGGGGCATGATTCCAAGATAAATCTTAGCATCGCTTTAGAAAATTTATTTGGAGAGCAAACACGAACGAAATTGCTGGTAGGTACCTTCTAGTTATTAACACTGGGCTCATAAACACTAATTGTCGTTAATAAAATCACGCCCTTCATTCATGACACTAAGTTTCTGATTACAAACTAACTATGGAACAAGTTTGTCTTTAACCATTTCTGATCCAAACTTTGTATGAAATCGTTTCCATTTTACTGTTTCAGTTCAGAAGCCGACCACAGATGTTTCTACAGAGTATACAATAAGCACGTGAACGGAACAATCGCGCCACGTGAGCGATATCCAAGAATGCCTTCGACATATTCTATACACCGGAGAGGCATAGATGGAAGAAAGTTTATTTTTATATGAAAGAAACATTTTTTGTCTCTTCATTGGTTTTTAATGCGGGAAATTTTACACCACACCATTTTTTTATTGAAGGTGTTTTCTGGGTATACGGTAGACGAATGGTTGAGTCGCTGGGCCGGAAATCCAGAGGTACCGGGTTCGATTCTCGGTCTGTACACAGGCGAGTGCCATTTAGTTTTTCTGTGTACTTTGATTTCCTGTATCTATATATGTAACATAGAAAGTTTATTGCTAAGTTGCGAACTTGCGATCAGTCGATGACCCCTGGTCGACCTGTAATATTAGAAGTTTGATAACTACTATATTATCAAGCCATATTACAATATACCTATTCAGAATTGAGAACCCTGGCCTCCCAATACTGTAGTATTTATCTGCTACTGTACAGCAAATTTCAGCATCAAAAGATATAGAAGAACAGAATTTTCATAATTGTACACATTCTGCTAGGATTCGCCAGTTTCCCTCTTTAGGAGTGGCATTTTTGTCTTTCTTTTCCCTCATCGTAGCTGTTCTACTGCTAGGTATTTACTCGATTACACAGCGTTACCTACATCTCGCCTGTAAAGAAAAACAACAAAAAATCTGTAATATGTCCAAATCGAGGACCTTAAGATAAAAATGTTTTTTATTAATCCAAGGTCCAGATGCAACCGTAAATAATAATAATAATCGTTAACCCGTAAATGTAGTTAATACCAGCCTAGAGCTGAGAAAATCAATCACCACGAAAATAATAATAATAATATTCATTTATTTCGGAAACAAGTCCATAATATAATAATAATCCGCTGAGTGTACACTTTCCTTTCACTAAATTGTCGAAAGGGCTTCTACTCGTTGGCTTCGGCTCCGCGCACGCCTCCCAATGGTCCGGGACACCATTGTCCCGTGAACGGGAAAGACATACATAATAATAATAATAAATATCGGGGGACAGTCTTACACAAATCAAGCTAGTCCCAAACTAAGCAATGCTTGTACTATGGGTACTAGACGACAATATACATACTTACTGAGAGTAAATAAAACAAATTTCTAATAGTGCCTAACGAATTGCTCCAAGAAAAACACACGTTTTCAGAGTGCGCTCGCGCCGACACGCTGTCCAGCCCAGACGTCCCGATTTAAAAACATCTTCCATCAACGAAACCTCTCGAAACCATATCCCCATCTCACTCAACCGAATAATAATAGTGCGGGACGTTGATATGGTGTACCCTGCAAATCTGAAGTGGAAACCGGCAAATTTCCCGAGCGGCGACCTTCGTTCCATTTACCATCGAAACCACTCGTCGCTTCCAAGAACCCATTCTTAGTTCTGGATGTAATGAAAACATGACTGACTAATCATTACAACTGTAAACCCAAGGATATATTGGTACATTTTAATATTTCGAGCTAGTAAACAGAATAATGGAATTGAATGGAAGATTCCGCGGCAAGTTTTGATTTCGAGCACGTCCTAGGATTACAGCATTAATTAAAGAATTAATTGTTTCTTTCAATGAAGTTATTGTGATCTAATCCTAGAAAGTATCTTTAGAGTGCTTGTAGTTTATGTGACTGAAAAATGACGATATTGTTGCCTTACCCAAATTAGGTGTATTAAATTTAAAAAAATACTGGGTATTTTTTGTCTAACAATCATGTTGGGAGAATTACTAACCTTTAGGTACATATAAAGCCAATTATAGCGTATGAATAAACGTAATT
Organism: Eudemis profundana; assembly: GCA_947034925.1. Classification (NCBI taxonomy): domain Eukaryota; kingdom Metazoa; phylum Arthropoda; class Insecta; order Lepidoptera; family Tortricidae; genus Eudemis; species Eudemis profundana. Next base: position 15,926,488 of record OX344805.1, on the reverse strand, counting down.
TAACAGATTTAGGTATCATCTCGTGTCACATCTATTTATCGGAATCACAAAACACAAAGCTTACTGTCATGGGCATTTCGTTTTACCAAATCAAACGGGATAAAGCGCTAGGGCGACGATGATTATATCGAGAAAGATAACATTTTTACAAATCAGTACGGAGCCTATATCTACATTAAATATTTTATTCACACTAGGTACCTAAGCGTTTTATATACTTTCGATAACAGTCAATGTTGTACAATGATGTACGTGACAATATAAACTTCTGTGTGCGGACCGTGAAGGTTAAACTAGTGCAGAATTCCAAATTTCTAGGTGTAAATTATTACATTTCGTACCCATAACACATAGATAGACACAAGACAGACCCAACCACTATGGCACATTCCCATTTCGGTGTTAATTTATCGGTTCAACAGGAAATCGCGTCAGCATCAACAGTTATCTGAACATAACCTAACGCACCTCACGGTAACGTATTGGGCTCTTTGGCGGGTCTCCAACAAAACAATCTACCACACATACAAACACAAACTGATTTATCGACTTGCTTTTTTACGTTTGATCTTTCATTGTATGTATAAGCCATTATCCGTTCGTTGGTTTGTTTCGATTGCACTCGTTGAGAGGGTCGAGTTGGGTTTCCCGATGCAGTCGCATAGCAACAGGCGAAAGTAATGCGCCCTTACCTCAGACATCCTGTACAAAAGGTAAACAATACGTGTCAGTATTAAAAGGCTGATATGTTTTTTGCTTGTACATTGTTAGCCCTTTGGGCTGTACAGTCGGACTGCATGATGGTGGATAGGTTACACCTAGGTATTAGAACTACGTATAGAAGCTCCTCTTTCTAACAGAACCTCCGTTCGGGTTACAAAAATGCGCCGAATCCTACCATCTCGCTCTACGCAATAAAGCGCGCTCTTACTGGGCGCCAGGCGCACCGGTAGGGTTGTCAACAAAAATAAAATTCTTATTACATCTTGAGTTTCCTGATTACAGGTAGGTACCTATCCAAATGCAAGGACTATTGCTGATTGATGGAATCTAACTCTACTGGGCTATGGCGGTGGAAATATGGACTAAATACTGGGCTATGGATTGAGACATGACGGCGCCTGCCAGGAAAAGTGTCTCGTGGCTTTCGTGGCACTGACAGACCGTGTCTTGCCCTCCGCTGATGGGCCCCTGTTAAATAAATAGCGACATTATGAGCAATGGCCTAGCTAGGGCAAACCGGTGCCGAGGGGTGCAGGGTGTCGAGAGGTGTGCTGCGCTTTCTCCGAGGGTACTCGCGACGTTTTGCCCTTTAAGGCGCGGTAGGACCTGGCTCGCATTTCACATACAAACTAGGGTCGGGCGGAATGCAGATTATTGCAGATTATCTTCGATTTCTAACATAAAAGTATACGTTATCAACCCAAACATGAGAGGATGCCCTGCATGACTGTGAAATCATGATTGTCAGGTATTAATTTTGTCAGAAAAGGTAACTGGTGATGAACAAAATGAAAAAAAATGAAAAAAATACTATATTTTATAGTGTTTTCGCGCTACTTTTCTATCGAGCGAAGTGTTCGCTATCGTGTTCTAAGTGAGAGGAAGCCCTAGATACAGTTCTGAATATTATTATATATGTTTTACAGTGACCTAAGAGTCAAATAAGTGCTCTAAAAATGATTTGGAAACTAGGCTTCCGTGCCCGATTCTGGTCTCACCTCGCCTTAACACTTCCACGCCTGGAGCATATAGTCGCTCTCGCGACTCCACTCTCACTAGAATCTAATTAATGACAATATTCAAACATTAACGTAAATGAGCCAGATTTATCAATTATTCGCATCCAACAAGTGATGAAAAAAACTTTATGGAATTAGTCTTATTTGTGTAATAAAGTGGGTAAAACACAAACTTTCGGCCTACTTCAGATAATGCACAAGCCAGAAAAATTACTGATCCGAATTTCTATTTGGATTACGGCAACCATCCGCAATGTAATATTTTTTGCATATTTTTCTTATGCATTTTCTGTCGAGTAGGTACGTACTCGTAGTGCGTGACCGACGGCGCAGTGGACTGCGGGCACATGCAGTTCGTATCGGCGCGCGACAACCAGTGGCTTGCCCCCTATAGGGGGCAACATGTAATAATAACAGCCACGCGGCGGATCCGCGGAGTGAGTCAGTCCTCACGGCGTGCTTGTGGAGTTGATCCTGCGCCGTCCGGGCAATAGAAAGGGTGAGATAGTGTAATAATAAGTTGTAAAACGAATACGTACAGACGACAAGAGCTCGACGGAATTTAGCAAATGCTGGGAGATTAGCAAAAATGCAAAATCAGGATATTGTGAAAAACCGGCCAAGTGCGAGTCGGACTCGCGCACCGAGGGTTCCGTACAAACTCATAAGTAGATACATGAATAATTCAAGAAAAACTATATGGCGATTAGTTTAGTAGGAGCAAATAAGTATGTGATAAGATTTTTGCAAATTTCTCAAAAACGGTGCAAGTTAGGAAAACCGTTTTATTTTTCCTGTAATATATAGGACGACATTAATAGTTAGTAATTATTACAGATTTTTCTGTTCAGTAACTTCGAAGATAATAGGGGGGGAATGGTATTTTTTTTAACGTATTTAGCCATAAATCAAACACTACTTATTTAAAAAAAAAAACAAAAATAGTGTTTTAATCTACAAATCAAGCCCTTTCATTTGATACCCCACTCGATATAATATCCCTAATTTCAATTTTAAAAGTCTCATTACGGACCCCTTTAAAAAAAAAGTAAAAAAGTGACAAGAATTTTTTTACATCCCATAAGCTCGGGTTAGCGGTTCTTAACACTATTCCAAATTTCAAGTCGATAGCATCAGTAGATCCTGAGATATCTTGCTGTGACAGACGGACAGACAGACAGACAGACAGACAGACAGACAGAGTCGCACCATAAGGGTTCCTTTTTTACCATTTTGATACGGAACCCTAAAAATGCTAAAAATTGTGAATGGTGTTATTTTAAACCATAAAATCAGGATATTAAGAACCAATTGCCATCACTCCACAAGTAGATAAAAGTAATAATATTATAAGAGTTAGATAAGATAAGATAAGATAAGATAAGATAGCTTTATTTCCCTTTTACAGTTTTGAATTTATATCTACATAAACAAATATACATTTAGTTACATTTATATATACTTCCTTATTTATTTATTTTTTTTATTCTTCTTCCTATTCTTCAATATAGGGACCGCCTAGAGCGGTGAAAGCCTCCTCCAAAGCTCTCCATTTTTTTCTATCTTTGGCTATTCTAGTCCAACAGTTCCCGGCTACTTTTTGTATGTCGTCACTCCATCTTAGAAATGGCCTCCCTTTTCTTCTCTTTTTGTCTCTGGGATACCACTCTGATACAATTTTTGTCCATCGCTCGTCTCTAAGTCTTTGTGTGTGACCAGCCCATCTCCATTTTAGTTTCAACACTTGTTTAACTGCATCTTTGGCCTTCGTTCTTTTCCTGATTAGTTCATTTTTGACTCTATCTTTCAGTTTTAGTCCTAAATAACTCCTTTCCATTCCCCTTTGACAAATTTTCAGTCGTTCAAGGGTTCTTTTTGTTAGAGGCCAGGTCTGGCATGCATATATATATAAGGCATGGTAACAGACAGATGTTCATAGCTTTAGTTTTAATTTTCGTGGGGAGTTTGCTCTTAAATACCTCCTTTAACGACCAATATTTGTTCCATGTCCGTTTTATCCTAGTTTCTACCTCTTTATCCGTGCACGATTTGAAGGAAATTAGATGGCCCAAGTAAGTATAGTTGTCGACATATTCCAACTGCGTGGAGTCTAAGATAATTGGAACTCGCTGGCAATTTGTCATTACCTTGGTTTTGTCTTCATTTACGAGCAGTCCAACTGATTTGCTCTGTGTGGCTAGCGATTGTAACATAAATTCTAGTTCGTTAGGGTCTTCTGCGAGTAGTACTATATCGTCTGCAAATCTTAAATTACTTAGGTAGAGTCCATTTATTTTTAATCCTTTTCCTTCCCAATTTAGCGCTCGAAATATGTGTTCTAGAACTCCTATGAATAATTTTGGAGAGAGTGGGTCCCCCTGCCTCACCCCTTTCTCTATTTTAAAGGGTGCTCCCAGATTCTCCAGCTTGATCGAGGCCGTGCTTGTTCTGTAGATTTCTTTAATTATGTCTATGTAATCTTGGTTAACACCCTGTTCTGATAGAGCTTGCCATATTGACTCGTGGGATATAGAGTCGAAAGCTTTGCTGTAGTCAATAAAGCTTATGTAGAGCGGTTTGTTATATTCTATGTATTTCTCTATTATGATTTTCAATGTGTATATATGATCCACTGTAGAGAAGGCTCGTATGAAACCTGCCTGCTCAACAGGTTGGCTTTCGTCTATTATTTTTGTTATGCGTATTAATAGAGTCGCTGAAAAATTTTTATACAAGCATGACATCAGGCTGATTGGTCTGTAGTTTGATAAGAGTTTAGGGTCACCTTTTTTAAATAGAAGCGTTATTTCTGAACTTGTCCACTGCTTTGGTATTGTTTTAGTCCGCAATATATGGTTGAATATTTTTGTAAGGGGTCCTATAAGTGTATCCTTTCCTGTTATAACCATCTCATTGGTTATGCCATCGGTGCCTGGACTTTTTCCCGTTTTGAGTTTTTTAATTGAGTTTTCTATCTCATTTTCGTTAAAAGCCAGTACCGGCTCTATAATATTACTTATTATTATTAAGAGTTAGATATTAAAGGATAATCTTTCATAAATCGACATAGTCCAAAACCTTAGCAATACCTACTCATTTTGAATCTGAAACAAGAAATTTAAAATCTTTCGGTTTTTAATTCTAAATTGTACTCCCACTTTCTTTATGAAAACAGTTGTATGTAGGTATAGGTATAAATATAAAACAGTTCCGTCACTAAGGTGCGCGTCACCATAGACAACGCGAACGCGCAGCCTAAACCACTTTAGACAGCGGCATGAAAGTTCAAACCACGTATTGTTTTCTTTATGAGTCGTAAAGGTGCACTCAGAAAGGATTTTTCGAAATTCATCCCCTAAAGTACGAAATGGAGGAAGGATAATAAAAGTTTAATAATCATGTTTACTTCCCAACTTATTCTACGTTAACAACAGTTCAGTCTGACTTATACTTGCGTTAATTAATGCCATTATATTGACAAATAAAGGCCTTTGATTTCAGAAAGTTCATCAAGTTGCCGACCGCGAAACGCTTAGAAACTTTAAGTCGACTTAAGCAAAGGAAATCCTAATTTTAATATCATAAAGTAAATTAATTATGATAATTCAAAATTTAATGTCAAAACATTTCCTTTACATTAGATTCATGATTCTGGCTATACTTAAGCCGCTTGAGATTTCCACAGAAAAGAGTTGTTTGAATATTCCTTCCGTATGGGGTTTATAGACAGGGGATGAAAACACGTATGGAAATCATGTCTCGTAAAGGGCTCTCACCAAATATCATGATTTTACATAGTATTTACTTATCAATAGTAATTCCGATTATTTTATCGCATAAAGGTATCCCTCCTTTACACCGCTTACCCAAGCTGGGAGTTTAAATACATAGTACTCAAGCGAGACACCAATGATGTCGCAACGCATGGTTCATTTTTGGACCAAGCTGCCAGGTAAATCTTAAAAAGTTAAAAGGTTTACTTTACCTAATCACAATAATGTTGCTTGTTTATGAATTCCTATTCTAATATGCTTACGTTATGACATAGGTAAGTAGTTCCAGTTCGCACAACGTCATGAGCTTGCATTGCAAGCGTAGAACATACTTACTAGTTTTTTAAGGTGCGACCAAACCGTTTCTCAAAAAACGTTGACGTACCGTACTTATACTCAGTTGATATGAGGGTAGAGGCAAGGGCCTGTTCACGTGGCGTATTAAAACGCGCCGGCGACGCGCTTTTCGTAGCGCTGACTCTCTTTATTTTTAGGGTGTAAAAGCGACAGCGCTACGAAACGCGTCGACGCCGCGTTTAAAAGACGCCGTGTGCACAGGCCCTAAGGAGAACAATCTTATATGCCCTCATATCGGTTGAAAAAGTGTCCAGATAAAAGCACTAAATAGTTCAAAATGTCCCCAGAATGGTGCTAGCGTTGCAGCTAGAACATGAAATGAATTTAGTACTTTAAGCAGTAGTAGACTCTGTGCGGAAAGAGAATAGGCGTGGCGAAAAACGGAACTAACCAGTATAGCTTTTTTTTTTGCAAATACGGTAGAAAAGCATTACAGACAGCGCCCCCAAATCTAAATCCTATTCTCTTTCCGCACAGACTCCAGATGGAGTGAAGTACGCTGATATGGAGGGTAGAGAGTAATGTTTAATATTTTTGGCGACTATAGTAGCTATTTAGTAAAGCAGCAGTATACCAAATTTTACCCATCTGCAATAGTAGCGCCACCACTATTTATCACATTTTGACGGACACTGTTCGATACACAGAGACGATTCTTCTTACCTCTACCCTCCATAGCAATTGACATGACCCATGCGTCACGTTTTTGCCTTAATTTACAAGTAATTTCAGTCTCATCTTACAAAATATTACATAAACATTAAGTTTCACCCCACGCGAGTGCTGGGGTACGGCATATTTCGCTAACATGCTCACCTTGACACCTTACCACACTGACCTGCATGGCAAAACAATACATGTTGTCGCATGTCATAACATTTTTACAGTTTCCGATTCATGAAAAATGTTGACTTGACTATACTTACAAGGAAATAAACTGCAATATGTTTTAGGCATTGCCCGCTAAAAGAAAATAACAAGATACTTAAATTAATCGTGTTGATGTATCGATCTTAACACGAAACAGCGATCTCTTCCAGGTAACGCTTACGCAAAATACCCACCAAAAGTCCTCCGCCGTCGTTAGGTAGGTACCTTTTCCCATTACCACATAAGTACAGTACTCAGACTCTAACGCAAACTCATTTTTTAAACTACGCCTAGGTAGGTAGCAGATAAATCGCTTATCGCAGTTATCGCAAAAACAACTCGAAACAGCATAAACACAAATTCCAATAAAACTCGTATTATTCACTCCACGGCCTCCAGAATCCATCACCGCTATGGAATCTCGCACTTACATCTTTTTTGTCCAGATACTAATCATGCTTACTGGCAGTAAAAAATGGAAGCGAAAGAAAGGCGCGAAGCTGCGCGGGCGACGGCGATGACATTGTCAAGGCCGTCCGAGGCCGCGGACGCATGCGCCATTACACACTACACGATTTTCTTTTGTTGCATTTCGAGCTCGCCATTTGAAATGAGTGAAAGCAAATAAGTGCGGTGACTTACAAACCTTAATTGGTTAATACGGAGTCTCACGAGCAGGTCTGTTATATTATCATTATTTAAATTATTTATAAAGTAAGTTCCGCCCGCCATTTCCATTATACAGTAGTGCTGCTCAGTCATATTTTCAATATGATCTATAGTCGGACTATGCTAAGTTTGCAGAGGTCGAAAAAAGGTTTTATTCAAAAATAGATCAATGGCAACATGGAGAAACTACAGCAAAAGGATTAATAATTCTTCCCTTTATTACAAAATATGTCTACATACCTACTGAAATAAATATCTGGTAATTAAGTATCTACATATATTCAAAATGTAAAAATCGTCATTCAAGTATTTGCATAAAAACCGAAATGAAACACTTCAGAGCCTAAGAAAATACGAAAATAATAAGATTTTTAACATAAGTTGATAACGTTTGGATCTATATTTTATTTTTATTTTATCATATTCAAAAACAAGGAATTTCTTTATACCTTGGGGAATTTCGTTTTCTTAGCTGTATTTACTAATCATATCTTTGGCTATCCCGGTTATAATTCAGCGTGGTGTGGACGCGCAGTGCATCGTTACATAACCACAACAAGCGAATCTTGCGCAAGCGCCGAACCGCGTCCGGGTATCGTAACGGTGCGGACAACCCGGAATGCCGCCGATTTGCCGCGGCGCGGCGCCGCTCGTTGCCTCATCGCTACACATTCGTTCACGAACTCAGATTGATGGGATCATTGTTGTTTTGGTCAACGGCATCCTAAAACAAGCTTACGAAAAACATAAACACGTATACCGTTTTGGCTTCATCGCTACAAGGGATCTTTTAAACTAATGAGCAACAAACTTACGAAAAACTTAAACACTAGGTAACGCATTTGCTTTTTCGCTACTAGGGATCTCCCTAGTAGCGAAAAAGTAAAAGCGTTACCTAGTGTTTAAGTTTGTGGCGATATCCAGTTGCTGTAAGAACTTTAAGAGATCATAAAACCAACTGGATACCGCCACAAATTTGATTTCGCTTTTGGTTCATCGCTACACATTCGTTCCCGAACTTGGATTGATGGGATCATTGTTGTTTTTCTCCACGGCATCCTAAACTAATCCGAGCTTACGAAAAACGTAAACACTGGATATACCTGGATGGATCGACATACCTTTTGCCTGTTTTTTTCAAGGGATCTCATAAATTTCAACTGATTTGATGATATGGCTTTTGCTTCAACGCTACACTTTCATTCACGAACTTAAATTGATAGGACCATTATTGTTATGGTCCACGCCGTCCTAGAGATCTATTACACCAAGATTACCTAAAAAACTTAAACACTGGATATCGCTTTTGTTTTTTCGCTACAAGAATGTCTTAAACTTCAACTGAATATCGCCACAGATTTGATATCGCTGTTTCTTCATCACTATCGCTACACATTTGTTCCAAAACTTGGATTAATAGCATCATGAACAGATGACGAACTGTTATTATTGTTGACCGGTCAAATTATATTGGCAGCGAGATTAACAGTGAAGTTCTGAATTACCATACTGAAATTAGATTAGTCTTGATCGACAAATAAATTAGACATATAAACCATATAATGAATAATTGTTTGTAATTTAATCACTCAGGGACACAGTCTGGTGGGCGCCAATGCTTGTTAATGACATAATAACAATAATATAGCTGAACGATTAATTGGTAATGCTTAGTAATGCAAAGTCGGTAAGGTCTAAAATTCCACGTTTCGGGAATATTATGGAAATCATGTTAAGAGTTGATCATTTTATTGGTGAATCTACACAATTTTTTTGGGATACATTGTGACATCACAACACATTAAGTTGGGTAGGTTTCCTCCCGATGCTGTCCTTCACCATGTGAGCATTGGTCACTAAAGCAGTAGGTACTCAGGTAATGTACATAATCTACAAAATCTCATTAGAGCACGAAGACCGCTGGGATTCGAACCCAGGACCCTCCACGACGAGTACCCTCCAACCCACCACTAAAACTTATATCTTTAAAAGTATTGTTACTGGATGTCTTATGCAGTGTCAATGTCATAATACTGCCGTCCTAGTCTAAAAAGCGACTTTTTAATATGAACTTCCATAGTAAAAGGTCGCCTTTTACACTAGGACGGCAGAATAATTAATCAATCAATATCAAACGGTAGGTTATAAAAATCTGTACGAGTATTATCCGGGCCGTTACCAGGTAGGCACCGGATTCCAGTAACCTTGCGGTTTGTGGTCACGTTGTAATGTACCTTACCTAGTGCTCTCTAACGGTGTGCTACACACCGAACCTTTTCCAATTAGAACGTAAGTACCTAAGTATATCTCACCAACTACCTTTTTAGGGTTCCGTACCATTAAATGATGCCAACGGAACCCTATTCCTAAGCCTCCGATGTCTGTCCGTCAGTCCGTGCGTCACAGGGCAGCTTTTGAACCGTAATAGGAAAGACTTGAAATTTTTACAGAATATGTATTTTTATTGCAATTATAACAACAAATAATAAAAATAAAATAAAATTAATGAGAAAGGGGGGTTCCCATACAAGAAGCGTGTTTGGGTCGGTCAGTCATAGTCACAGGACTGTTTCTTTTGAACCGTAATTGGCTACTTGACAACTTTTTTCGGTGATATGTTATAGAAACACCTCTCAATAATAGAAATATTAGTGAAAAAACCACTTCAATATCATAAAAACTCACCGAGATACTACAATATTAAAATCACATTTTTAGACTTTCCCAAATACGTGCCGAAACGCTCCCTACTGAAGCCCGTTATACAGTGACGTCACTACTCATACGTTGTTTGTGGAAATCAATAACTTTGTTCTGCAACTATGTTAAAACTTTCGTTTATCGTAACGGTTTCATAACAAAAGTTACTATAAATTTTATGGGTTATTTAATGGTATTAATAGTTTTTAATAAGTTTATACTTTTAAAATGGACTTTCCCACCCAACTTTGGAAACTCATAAAAAAAGTTACACGTTAGGTATCAAACTGAAAACTTGAACATATTTCCTTATTATGCTTATTTTAACATGATCTTATATAATTTTTACGAATTTCAGTTACAGTCAAGTAGCCAATTGATATAGAGACTTGATTTTTTTACAGAATAGGTATGTACCTATTTCTATTCTCGCTAAAAGATCAAATAATAAAAAAGTAAATTTTTAAAACAAAAAATAAAAACCGACTTCCAAAAACTTAAACTAAAAACCAAAAAATAATATGTTAATCACCCCAAAGAAATGGATAATCAACGATTCATATATACATATACAGATATTTATAGTTTTTAACCTGTTATTTTTGAAGTCGGTGCCTGCCACTGCCACGCAAGGCTGGCTATGCTGAGCTCCTTAGCTGGCACCGACTTCAAAAATAACAGGTTAAAAACTATAAATATCTGTATATGTATATATGAATCGTTGATTATCCATTTCTTTGGGGTGATTAACATATTATTTTTTGGTTTTTAGTTTAAGTTTTTGGAAGTCGGTTTTTATTTTTTGTTTTAAAAATTTACTTTATTTTTTAATTTTTAGTGGCGCTGGAAAAATATTGTTTTGACCAAAGAGAGTCTATTTAGTTAAAAGAAAAAAAATCCAAATCGGTCTAGCCGTTTTCAAGTAATCGGGGAACAAACCTACATAAAAATTGCTCTTTGTTTTGAAGTCGGTTAAAAACTTGTTGCTAATAAGAAATGGACGAGAAACTAAGAAAAATACCAAAATCGCTATATGTGTGCCTATGATATTTGAAGAGTTCCCTCGATTTCTCCAAGATCCCATCATCAGATCCTGATTTGGTTACAATGGGACCACCTCGGAAGTCTACCCTTTCAAACAAAAAAAGAATTTTCCAAATCGGTCTAGCCGTCTTCAAGTAATCGGTGAACAAACACACAAAAAAAAAATAAAAAAAAAACATACAGACGAATTGAGAACCGTCCTTCTTTTGGAAGTCGGTTAAAAAAAACAAGAATCAAAGATACAAGAAAGGTGTTTTTTGGTGGCGTTTTGTTGCTTGATTTTTATAATGGTAATAGGTAGATGCCTGATATTATGTTCACAGAATGTGTATTTCTATTGTCGCTATAACAACAAATAATAATAACAACAAATAATAAAAACAAAATAAAGTTACAATTAACGTGTTTTTGGGGTATTTGTGTTCGACGGGGGTACGGAACCCTTCGTGTGTGAATCCTCAAAAGGAAACAATGGTACCCTTATAAGATCACTTTGTTGTCCGTCTGTCGGTCTGTCCGTCTGTCAAGACCCCTTTATCTCGGGAACGCGTGGGGTTATCATATTAAATTTCATATCGAGATGAAATTTAAACCTTATACTCAGTAAGCGTATGATGCTACGTTTTGTCGCGTGATAAATAAATGATAAAGCATCCGTCACGTTCTAACAAATAGTGTGTGAGAGTGACGGACGCTTTATCACTTATTTATCGCGTGACAAAAACGTAGTATCATAAGCTTGGTCTACGGACCCTTAATATAAACAAACAGGCAAACAGACAAAATCGAACATTTTATGTATATAAATAGAAGTAGCGTGGCGTAAAAGATATCCTTTGGCAAGCCGGTGCAGACTTAGCGTACATTTTCCTTAAGAGCTGTAGAATAAGGTGCTCAAATGCCTGATATTAGGCAAGCCGGTAGGAATCGAGTTCTTTGGACGCCACGCCACTGATAGATAGATACATATTCCTGAGTTGTTTACCTGTTCAATAACGTAGGTATGTATTACATACTTAAAAGTGACTGTGGCATGCTAAGGTTACTCTGCTTTGTGTGCGAGTGCAAGTCGCATGCGACTTGCACTCACTTGACACTTGCCCTTATACAGCAAAAGTTGTTCATTCTTATTGTATCGTTTTATTTATGCAGGTTTAAATAAAGTGTCCAGTTCTGCTACCCACGAAGAGAGAGGTGAATGTGTTATTTACTTCTTAATTTAAAAAGTATATCTTATCAGTAAATGGATTTCATAGGGCGCTTAATTATTTGTTTTCCTGTAAATAAATGACGCAACTTTCGTCAATTGATTTCTTTTTTATGAGTGTCTGTTAGTCAAATTGGTGGCTTTGATTTAAAATCACCGGATCTCCTTAAGCTTATAGGTTTACGAAGGCTGGTTTAGATATGCGTCCTATTTTGCGAGAATATTCTTATTAAGAAAAATATATTCAAAGATTATTCGTCCTATACTTACGTTATTACTACCATTATCCGACAGTGTATAATATGGTTAAGTGCGTTTAAATCACTAAATTGATTTTTTTATAATGCACAAAATTTACTACCTACCTATTTTGTTTGCATCATAACTTAGGAAGTAGGTACATCGTCTTTCATTAAGGCGCGACGCTCGTACTTGTATTATGCCTGGTAAATACGCGCAAAAGCTTAATTTAAATGCCCTGCATAACTAACTAGTAGCTGATGTAAACAGCCAGTAGCTCATTAGTTGGCTCAAAGGGAACTAACGGGCAAAACAAACTATATTTACTGCACACTGGACAAATACTAGCCGGTCGAAATCAGATTCGGTATTAGCAGTTTGCTAACCACGAAATTCAGCAGTAAAAGCGCATATTTGCTTAAAACTGACGTAGAATTCGTACTCCATGTTCAGTGTAGTGAAAATGAAATATTCTGATGCATATGCTCGGTATCTGTGCCGGATATCCGGCCGAGAACTTCGGAACTGATTGTAAATCCGTAGCTTCCCCCGGACAAAGAATATCTAATGAAGCGACATTCTCCACTGTATTTCTGTGGATGTTACCTGGGAATTATAGGTTCAATCACGATCATGGATCACGGTCGAATTGACAGACAAGTAATGCTCCCATTCACGTAATATGAATATATATTTCCTATTAGGATGGCAAATACATACACTATGTAATGTACTTACAGTAAAATGGGTTGAGTAGGGATTGCGAGGGCAGTTGGGCTATGAATGGGGAGAGTAGGAATGACAGAGGGGTGAGGTGGTTTTTTAAGGCTACTGCTACCTAAATAATGTATTCTTATTACAAATGGAACTATAGTAATATTCATAATCCAAAAGTGTCGCTCCACCAATTTGCCCAACTCACCTTAGCATTAAATCCCATCTCCTAAAAAGTATTATTACAGTTACAATATTCATTCTCAATTAGTAAAATAGGTTATAGCCGAGAGTAGGAGGTTTATAAGTAATCGCGCCCGTTTAAATTACAGTCCACACCAATCTTTTTCATCGCAAACCCGACTTACCTACTTCTTGCGTGCCTTCTCGCTTAAAGTTCACACAATTTTCTAGTGCAAGATAAATCAAAAATAGGTACGTTAAAGGTCTAATGGCGAAGAACAATACATAGCACAGAAATGTCTGCGGTACTGTTCAAAATAGTTCAGATGCATACAATTATCTGGCGATGTCCTGTTTGGTTCCGTTCCATGTTATAGGGTTATGTAATACCATACCGAAGTTCAAAATACCGAATTTCATAAGGCCTATGGACGGAAGGCCAAAAATTAAAATGTCGAATATTTATTTGACCGAAGGTTTAAAATTCCGAAATAACGTTTGACCGAAAGGACGAAATCCCAAAGACCACTTTAGCTTAGTTGGTAGTGACCCTACCTACGAAGCAGGAGGTCCTGGGTTCGAATCCCGGTAAGGGCAATTATTTGTGTGATGAGCACGAATATTTGTTCCTGAGTCATGGATGTTTTCTATGTATTTAAGTATTTGTATCTATTAAATATATCGTCGTCTAGTATCCATAACACAAGCCTTATTGAGCTTACTATGGAGCTAGTTCGATTTGTGTAAGATTGTCCCCTAATATTTATTTATTTATTATAATCCCGAAGATTATAATCCCGAAAATTTTAATCCCGAAGACTGACACTTAACCAAAGCTGCCAACCCCGACTCCACGTGGTCTTGTCTGTCCTACCCCTAGAGTGTATATAAAAGCCCGGAGGCGCGGAGGGAGGGTAGCCCCCGCCCGCTGTAAGAAAGTGCCGGCAGGGCACCAAGTGAGCCGCAGGAGGCGAGCGTAGGTGCCGCACTTTATTACGCCAGGGCGGAGGGGCTGCGCATCCCGCAGCTAAAGTATAAAGACAACCAAGTTGTTCGTCTTCGCCGTTTAGCAGCGCACGACACGTAAGGCACAGGGCTGCCGCCCGTCGGGTCTGTAAAATACTTACTTACTACGACGTTCGTCGTCTACGTTGTGCATATTGCCCCCAACATGAGGATGTAGGTTGACGACCACTGTATTTTCCCAAATAACACGTCAAATCACTACTGGTACGTTCGAGTAGAAGGCCAATTAAATGTTAGCCGTTCAGGATCTGATTTGCGTGTAAAAGCAGTCGGAAAGCGTCACGCGCCGACGTCAAGCGAAGCACGTCATGCAACACTTTCGCTAATGACTGCGCGCTTCCGCTGCAAAATATCGCCTAAAGGTGTCGCACACGCAGCCTGTTAACACATTCATTATATTTAATAAGAGGGCCATTTTTGATAACTTAATTGATCTACTATGTCATACGTGACTTACGTGGCACGTACATAGTAGGTAAATGAATAAGTTTCTGTCAAAAATGTAATTTTGAGACAAGCTTTTACTGTCGACTGTAGGTACTTCTTTTTGTATACTGCGCGTCAAAACTAATCAATGAGCCCAAGGGCGGTGGATGTATCTTATGTAATTTAGATGATCCTATGACCACCTGCCGGCTCAGCTGTCATTATAATATTGCATTGTCACCTGATTTACAATACAATCTCTCTCGCTTCTCAATGGGAAACCGGGAAGTGGGTCAAATTTAACTTGCAAGATTTGATTACAGACAGATGCGCAGACACCGGGATAGGTAAAACTAAATAAAAGCTGTAAAAATTATTAAATCTTTGAATTTCAGAGAAATAATTAATACTAAATCAATAAAATTAAATCGAAATAAATGCATATACATAAAAAAGAGTCCGTCCGAACTGGGAACTTCCTCTTTTTTGAAGCCGATTTAAAATGCCGCTATCATACACAAAGGGCGAGAGGTTGAGGTCAAAATTAAGACTCCAAAAGATAATAAACTCATCAGTAGCTGAGGAAATATTGATAGACGTCTGGAACTATTTGATCATTCACATGTACATAAATACAAGCAATTCTTTTTCTAATTAATCACAGGTTGCGCGGCTATAAAAAACAGCACTACAGAAGTTACTGTTTTATGTGATCTTAGTGACATTTAAACTCAAGGCAGTGAACATATTTATGGACCTTCGCAATTATAGCACCTTTAGATGATAATGGTTCAATCTTTATGATTCTCGTTAAAATAAATAATAGTCAGCCATTTACTTGCCGCTTACGCTGACGTCATAATAATGTGTTATCTCATACAATAACTTAACTAAAACTTATAACCATTTTATACTATTTAAAGTTTAACCTAGCTTGGAAAGCATCAGTCGTCGTCATAGGTAACATTAAATAACGTTAATCAAGTGAACATCTCAAAATGGTGTTTTTTGGGGTTAACATTTTTAATCATTAACATAATAAATAGCTATATTGGGTATTAAAAAGTAAATAGCAGTTACATCTACAATTAAACTTAACCAAACTTTTAAATTAAACCATTCTATTTTAAATCATCAGTCGTTCTACTGGTTACTGCCTGGTTCCATCATAAGACCTTCGATGCTAAGTTGAAATTTAATATCTAAATACCGTATTATCACAGGAAATCAGTGGCCTGGTGGCTTGAAAGGTGGATACGAGATCGTCTGCTGCCAAATTCCAATCCCAGCGGTCGCTATGAGTTTTCCGAACTTTATTTAGGAAATATACCTATATAGGGTGGAACATTTTGATGGGCCATAGAGGGAAACTGCCTTAAATAATTATAATAATAATAATAATACTTTATTTCGGACATCAGAGATCCATATTATGTTAGTTACAGGGAAATTCTTATTATTATGTTAGTAATACCTTAATTATTATTAACTTAACCTAACACCTACTTAACACATTGGTACACCGGCGCATGAAGTGCCATCCAGTGTTTGTAAAAGGGATTATCAAACCTGTCCCCAATTTCTTTTAAATAACTGTTGGTGCTGTGTCGCACGCGATGCATCTGGGAAGCAGCACGTTTTCGCATAATCGCGTAAAAATCGTCCATACGAGCTTCCGCAAACATCCCAGATGCACTGCAATAACGAGGCAACCCCATCAGCATTCTAAAACCGTTATTGAATTGGACCCGCAGAGCGCTGTAAGCCCGCTTCGTATGGTTGATCCACAGGCTGCAGGTGTAAAGTGATTGGCAGTACGACCTGAAAAGGGTATGTTTTACCTCGGTCGTACTACGCGCAAACCTGCGAATCAACATATTTGTTCGGACTGCTAGCGCCCTGCGCTCCCGTTCAATATCGGCGTCGTCTGTAAGGTCCTCGGTTATCATGTGACCGAGATACCTAAATTGAGTGACTCTATTTAGAGCCATCCCACCAAGAGTAACCGGCGGCACTAACGAAGGGCTCTTGCGGCTTGCCCTAAATATTAGCAGCTCGCTCTTTTTAACATTGTAGCAGAGCCCGTGAGACTCTGCATATTTTTCACATATTTTCAACAGGCTAGAGATAGCACCGACCGTGGGGCCCAGCAGCACCATATCGTCGGCGTAGCTGATGTTATTAGTCATTTTACCGCCTATGGAACAGCCGACTCCGCTGCCGCTGAGCTCAACGATCAGTTGGTTAATATAAATATTAAATAACAGCGGAGAGGTTAGGCCTCCCTGCCGTACTCCACATTCAGCCCTGTAGCCGTCAGAATATGCTTCAGCCCATCTCACGTGGTTGACCTGATTACTATACCAAAAGCGAAACAATCCAATCAACTCCGGAGGTAGACCCGCTGTACTTAGTTTATCCCAAAGCTTTTCATATGCAACCAGGTCAAAAGCTTTGGAGAGATCGAGAAAAGCAGCATAAACCGGAGTCCCGCGTTCCGTGTAGTACCGGACTGTATGCTTGAGAACCATGATCGCACTCTCAGTAGATAGCCCCGGCCTAAAGCCAAATTGGCCATCGTGTAGACTCGCGTACTGACTGAGGTGACGCTCAAGCACACCGTCCAACACTTTCGCCACGATAGTAGCCAACGATATAGGCCTGTAGTTATTCACTTCCGATACATCTCCTGTCTTGTTTTTAACAATGGGCACAATGATTGTTTTTATAAGATTCTCCGGAAGGTACGAGTGTCTCAGACCGAGAGTGAATAACATGGCCAAAAGCCTATAAATGTGAGGTCCGGCGTGTTGTAAATGCTCGATACTGAGTGCATCATGACCTGGTGACTTACCCCTAGTCATACCTTTTATTACAGAGGCGACCTCCTTTGCTGTAATAAGGATAGGTTTACTGCTATAATTACACTCAGCATCCAGCTTTACTCCCGCATTGTCCAGTCTCGTCTTCACTCTGAAATGGTCCCTGAAAATGTTGGCTATCAGCTTTGGGTCATCTACTCCATCTACCGACACAGGGAGACTCGCCTTAGGATTAATTTTATTAGTTTGTTTCCAAAACTTGCTAAAATTCTTTTCCTTGTGTAGCAACGAAAGAGTATCCATTTTTGTTTGTTCCTTGTTGTTTTGACAGAACTTAAGTTTGCTTTTAAATATTTTTCTACAGTTTGTCATACTATCAAATAAAGTCCCGGAGCACGGCTTTCCAGCTCTAATCCAATTTAAAAAAAAACTAAGGCGTGCCACCCTGTGCGCTTCTCTAACGTGTCTATTCCACCCCGGTCTATGAGTGCTCTTCCCGAGTCTGACAAAGTCTTGACTATCAGTAGCAGCTGTTGACAGTGATCTAATGATATCCATGTACAGAGAATCAATGATAAATCCATGCTCTAACACATTACACATTCTATCACAACAGCTAGAGAGTTCCGCTGGAAAATCTATACAAGCCAGTGACTTATGGCATAGATCACTATATTTACTAACTTGTGCCGCGCTTCGACATCCCCATATAACTTTGTTAGCCTGCTTTTCTGTTGCGATAGACTTAGGACTGATTACATTAAGATCGCACTGGATTTCAAGCGGAAAATGATCTGACCAAAATATGTCGTGGTGGACTTTTACCCCGTTCACACAGCGTCCAGCTGACTCGGTGATGAGGCAATGGTCCAGCCACCTTCTACATCCATGCGAGTCGCTTATGTAGGTGTAGGTATCGGAGTTTTCTCCGAGGATTTGCATATCAATACAAGACCACTTTTGGTCAGCACAAAACTGAAGCATTTCTTTGCCAAACAGTTGCCCTGGGTGCGCATTCAGGTCACCTAAAATGAACACCGATTCAGCGTCACATTGTTCAACCACAGCAGCTATTTCGCTTAAGCAGTTACTGAACTCAATCAGATTGTCAAACGAGTCCGTAGGCATGTATACAGAAAATATTAAAATAGGCCTATTCGAAACAACCGCTTTGATTGCAACAATGCGATCACTCTTACAGTTTATTACGGAAACAGCGCGAAATACACTCTTACGCCAAAGAATTGCAACACCTCCGTACGGTCTGCCTCGAAAAAGGCCCGCGGATGGGTCCATAGCTGATTTACCCGTAAAGCTAAAACCAGAGTGTATTTCACCCAGCATAGGTAGTTCATTTGGCATTATCCAAAGTTCTTGTAAACAAACTATATCAACCTGATCGCACAATGACCTGACACAATCCTGTGAACGCTTAATGCTCTTACAGTTAAATGTAAGTATTTTTGTTAAAGTATTTGTACTAGCCATAATAATATCAATTGAAAAATACGCGAATTCAACACAACAATTAACTTGTAAACAAAACAAAAACGAATGCATATAGTTCGCTAACTACGAACCCCCACACTACTACGCCCCGTGTTGCCTTGTTCTTTATTAATATCAACAAAGGGCCTAAAACCTACTCCTTCTGGCCAAAGGTTTTCATCCATAAACACAGACAATTTGAGTTTAGGAATAAAAAACTTGTAAGCTACATAACCCCTTTGTTGTTGCATATTAATTTTTCTCGGCACAATTTTTACAGAAGTTTTTATGTAAACATGTTTCACAATGTCCGACTCACACACATTCTCATCAACCTCGGTTATATAAAATGGAATCCGTATATCGGCGGCCTTAAAAGACCCACAAATGTCCTTACTTTTGCCTCTTTCCGCCATAAAACGGTTTCTTAACCTATATTTCATCACATCTTTACGACCCTCATCCTTCGATTTGTCTTTCCAAACACCTTCCGCACGAACAACATCCGCCATGGTTTTTTGTACACGAGTATCAGAGTTCGTTCGCTTTGGTGACATGACATTAAGGTTTGACATCTCCGTCGGCACAGGCTGCGTCCCGAAAAGTTCCGAATTATCCCCCGATGATGACGTCCTCATGGGCGCTCGCGATCCAGATATGTCCTTCTCGCTCGTACCCGAGGTAGGTACCTCTACGCCATGTTGCCCGAACCCCGAACATTTCCGAATCATCACCCGATGATGAGGTCTTCGGCGGCACTCCCGATCCAGATACACCTATCTCACTCGCACGCGCGCAGGACAACTTCATGCGATGCGGCCCGAACATTGCCGAATCATCACCAGACGATGACGTCTTCCTCGGTGTTCCCGAACAACACATACCACTGCATATACCCTCCTCACTCTTACACGCAGATGGCATCTCCTTGTGGTGTGGCCCGAGCATTTCCGAAACATCTTCCGACGATGACGTCTTCAACGTCGCTCCCGATCTAGATCTACCGATCTCGTTCCTATCCACAGATGACATCTCCAAGCGCTGAGACCCGAATATTACCGAATCGTTCTCCGACGACGAGTTCTTCTGAAGCGGTCCCGATCTGGATGTACACCTCCCGCTCGCACTTACAGTATACGCTTCCGCGCCTTGCGACCCGATCTTTGCCGAAACATCCTCCCGTGATGCGCGTGCGCCAGCGTCACCAGTTTCTGTGCATGCGAGCGAGGGGGAACAGTGTTCGTTGTTGCCACTAATAACCGTTTCTTTTTGCGGGTCTGTCATTGACATCTTCAATGGCGATATCATATGAGGCAGGCCCATGGGTCCGCTATTGAGACAAAAGCTGTTAAAACTATTGTGAAAATTACATGCACCTCTTCGTGTATTTACATTGCGATATGAGTTGTTAATAGTGTCCGGAACTGTGTCAGTATGTTTAATCTTTTTCAAATCTTCATTTATCTCTTCTAGTCGCGTTAAGGTGGCGTAATTCTCTTTAACAAACCTCAAGTCAGATTTTAACAAAACTATGTCTTTTAACAACTGCGTTACGTCCACATGATCGAAGTACACCGGTGGAAGTCGCTGTAGATCCCTTGCTACAAATAATGGCAAATTTTCGACGTTAGTATTCGCGAATACTTCGATTATGTCTTCAATAACTCTTATTTCCTTTCCTTTATTCTTGCGTATTATCAACCTTCTGCTGGCTGGAATAGCTTGGAACAACAGGCTCTTAGCATCCTCCAAATCCTTGACCGTAAAGGCCGAAGTACAAATTTGAATAAGGCTCCGATTATCGATAACGTGAACTTTATTTTGCACAAAACACAGAATCTCGTTTATAATAATATCACATTTGTCACATTTAACTAACGTCTTTTTAGGCGACATTTTTACTCGTTACACCAAGGTCAATGACCCTGCTCGACACAATCAAACGCAACGACCACACGCAAGCGCTACCGTGCGGAAATTGATTAATTATGTTAGCTCATTTAACTTAAAGGAGACATTCTTTTATTTTTAAAAAGAAACAAAACTTTTTTTTTTGGAAACTGAGAAACTCGCAGCCCATATGGGCATAGCGATTGTCGGACCGGGTGGTCGGCCGTGGCGTTCCCTGGGGTCGAACCAGGTCGCTAGCCGGACCACCCACGAGTTGGGTCTGTGCTCTGCTGTCACTGCTTGTCCCGGTTCACCTCGATAGGAGGGCCCATCAATTTTTTCCATCCTTTATATAGGTATATGACCTAAACTAAATAATGCTGCGGTAATTCAACGCTCATGCGGTGAGTGAAAACTTTGCGAGGGACTGTACACATTGAGGTTACTTAATGTACCTAATCCACATTCCGTTGGTTAGGTTTTCCTGCCTCAGGAGTCAGGTGGCAGTCGTGCTATTGTAACCTAACCTGCCAAGTCTGAGAGTATGGTAAAAATCTACACTGAAGAAACGGGAAAGAGCGCTAATATTATGTATTAAATTCATTTAACTGTCAGATGCATTATTCTATATCTCCTTGAAACAATACTCAAATCTCAAAAGCTGAGCACTCTTTAGATCTGCGATCTTCAGAATACATAATTACGAACTATACGTATGTAAATATGTAGTGCCCATAAATTGTAATAAGTTACGAGATCGTTCTGCCGTGGCGAGTACCGTTAATAGAATCTTGAGTCGGCATAATATTCCAATTACTCATTGTCCGTCATGGCACTCAAGTTCTGTTATTATTAAACCTCAAAAAACATCGATCCGTAGCAGAGACAATATCAAGGAAATGATGGCTACCAGAATTATTTTTGACACACCAAGCGCCGCTACTGAGAAAAAAACTGTTCCTTGACAATGTTTAGACAAAAAATAAAAGACAGTTCTAATAGCTTATTTTGCTAGGGAAAAATAAAATAAATTGAACAGCACTACAAAGTACAAAGGTTAACAGGTACAGGTTAAAAACCTATTAAACCAGAATGGTACAAAAGTCAAAGTAGATGGTAAAATGGAAGGCACTGGCTGGGTGCTCCGGTGGTCCAATTGGTAAAGACGCTGGGCCGGAAATCCAGAGGTATCGGGTTCGAGTCCTGGTCTGGACCGGTGAGCGCCATTTAATTTTTCTATGTACTTTGATTTCTTGTATTTTGTATCAAACATCTATGTTAACGTAAAAACCCTCGGTGGGCGAGTCCGACTCGCACTTTTCCGGTTTTTTTTGTTTCAACATACTGGAAATATGCGGTATGATTCATGGTTTCACAACGTCAAGATCAAAACCTTTGCTTCATTGGACGGTGACTCAGAATCTACACCTTTACGATATATTTCTGAGAACGTTATACATATTTTAATATTGTTTCAGTTAAAGTTTATTTCATAATTTTGGGTAACATCGTTACATGGCATATCACCTTGGTAAATGTCTCTTCCTGTCGCAATCGCAATCAAAAGGTATGTCAATTAGAGTGTATTCATTTTTTGAAGAGACACAAATAACATTACTACCTATACCTATAGTAAACTTGGATTTAAATAGAGCGGTATTGATATGCCATTTATCTATCATCTATCAACCACGGAGGCCTCCCCCATAAATGGTCACAGAGTGCGGTCCTGTGCAGACCGCATCCGCCGACTGCCCGCTTCTCACACAAGGTCGTCTGTCCATGCGGGTCTTGGGCCGTCCTACGCTACGCTTACCTGAGTTTATGTGATTTAATAATAATGTACGAGTATCGTCTTTAAAAATACATAGATTTTTCGACACCTTTGTCCCTATCTTTAAATTTTAGACCGTTAATTATTTAGTGACATATATGTATAAAAGAGTATAAATAATAGACATAACAACTAAGTAGTTAACAAGAAGGATCACTCCATTAGGCTTCTCAAAGCCACACAACAACATGTACGAGTAGTAGGTAGTGTACGCCGCACCTCGCATCAACCTTTCAGCGAGATACTAAAGTCATTATATCCGGAATAAGCGCGGCTTGTAAACTAACCTCACGGCACCGCCAGGAAGGCGGCTCCGCTAGGGCTGTCACTACATTTGCCAGATGTCCCGAATTTAGTTGAATGTCCCGATTTTCAGGAGTTAGTGGACACATCCCGATTTTCAGGGATTTATCGACGCAAATTCAAATTCAATTTATTGCGATACAAGAAACATTACAGGTAAGTATACTTAACTTAAGTCATTACAAATTCACTGTGTATATTTAAAAAATAATAATAAGGAATTACATAATGAATCACATATATATCACGTGTGACACGTCCCGATTAACTTTAATTGGAATGCCAAATGTTCCAATTTTCAGACGGCCCTTATTATCTGCTATCTACTCGTAGCTAGAATGTGTTGAAAAGTAGTGTTAAGCAAAAGACCAGAGGATTTTATATCACAGGCATCCTCAATCACACCTGTGATTCTTAAATGTTGTTGTTGCTAGTAATCATAAACATGCGTTCGTATTTTTTAAACTTGAAATATTTAATTGAGGTACCTAGGTACCTATGCTGTCCCGATTTTCGGTAAACTGGATCTTACAACACTAGCTGTCACATTACTCACAAATTAGGGTTACCCTTGTCATTTTCAACCCCCATGAGCTTTAACCGTCGTAAAAACTTAATTTTGTAAATAGCTACCATTTAAATGACATAGATTGGGAATGTTTTCACGCGTTTATTGTGTCCCACCCAATACACTGTAGCAAAAAGGTGGGTATTATTTTAGTTTCACTATATACGCATAAGGACAAATGCAGAGCATTAAATTATTTACTATAGTATTTTTTCAATATTAAATTATACTTATTAGTTTTATTATAGGTTTTAGTTTGTTGTCTAGTATGTCCTTGTTATTGTGTTTTAACAAATATTCAATTATACTGAATTCAAATTCATTTATTTTGCAATATAATTCAAGGGGTCTTTTGTAGTATAATTCTAACAAAGCTTCGGAAAACACGTAAATCTACGTGGTAATATTAATTGCTATCTACAAAAAAATCGTAATATTTTATCAAGCTTATTTGACAGCGTCTTGGCAGGGGGCTAAAATATCACCGTTCTATTTATTTAATATAAGTCTAACACTGACTGATTGATGGGCATTAACAGTCTAAACCGGTGGGTCAACGCCTATATCACATTATTTAGAGTCTTATTGTGATAGGTACTTAAAGAAAAATGGAGAAAAAAAAACATAAATCTTAGTCTGTTCTTTTAGGTATTTAAAAAAGAAACCATGTAACTCGGGTGCCAATATACAAAACATTACTTTGATTGGCTAAACAACCCGGATCGCGTAGTTTTTTGTTTGCCTTTTTTTAATTACATATAAGAACAGACTATAGCTTAATAACGATATGTTTTCGAGGCTGTTTATACCTTTCTTTTCAATTTAAAGTAAATTTCCATCCCTAACATCACATCTATGACAGCCCTGCCAACCTCATACATCGATTGCGCGCCCATCCACATCTGCCCTAGATCTTTACTCGATAACACAACTTCCTACTCACTAATGCATCGCTTTCATTCGATTATTTTGGAGAATACCTACATTCCTTTTCCATACTACAAATTTCGTTAGATCTCGTAAAGCAACAAACAACACAACACAAAAGTAACAACTTTCTTACTATTAGTTTAACGAGTACATACAATGTAATTTGTAATAATCACTGAATGAAACAATATAATAACATTGATTTAGTTAAGATAAAACATAAAATATATTTACAAAATGTTCATCCCCTCTATCTTCTTCCTTTAGTGGTTAAATTTTATCAAATGAAATAATCGAACCTGCTAAATGAAAAAATAAGTTTCTGTCAAAAAATGTATTTTAAGACAAGCCTTTATTGTTAACTGTACTTTTTTTGTATAATCGCAAACTGCACGTCAAAACTAATCAAATGAACCCAAACACGGTGGATTTATCTTATGTAATTTGGATGATCCTTATGGCTACCATTCAGCTCCATCATCAGACCAGCTTCGTGTCATAATAATATTGCATTGTCATCTGATTTACATATATGTACTTGCAAAATGTCAGCTCAATCGGATAGGTACCGGGAAGTGGGTCAAATTTAACTTGCAAGATTTGTTTACATACATACAGACACTGACCGGGACAGGTGAAACCAAATAAAAGTTTAAAAAAAAACTTAAAATCGGTTCGTAATATTCCAAGATAGCTCATAAATACGAAAAAAATACTGTCAAACTAATACGGACCTGTTTATAGCGTCTGTTAAAAACTATAAAATAAAATAATTTTTCAGAATAATTTCCTATAGCGTTTAATAATTATGTACTTTAGAATACTATATAACATTTTATTATGTCGTTTAAGTCTAGCCCAGGAAACTCAATAGGTACTAGACCCCCTATTGGAATTAAAAATGTTATTGTGTTATTATGTTTCATGTAGGCTGAATACATATAACAAAAAATATTGTAAGACCTATATGTATAACACTGTATTCCTTTCCTAGCAAATAAATCTTTGAAAAAAAACCCAGCTTGCGAGCTCATTTTATGCGACAATTGACTGAAATAGGCCTCAGCCGCCATCATCAGATGACGATGACGCTAGTGTATTAAAATATAATTGATGCCGACTATACAAGCCGCGACTCGCACCTTTTACTGGGATAGTTGTATTAAGTAGCAGCGCCATAATCTTATTTGATCCTTCGTAATAAGGGACCGACCAAACAGAGAATCGTATTTGTTTATAGGGAACGTGCACGACGAAGGTGCTACCAACTGGTGCCGCTAATCTAAATCCCTCTCATGCTGGGGCCACATTGACGAAAACGCCGTTAATAACGTTAATTTATCGCGTTGAAGGACGATTAACGTCAGTGTAGCTACGACTTACTATATTTGACATTGACACTTACATATTATCATTGACATTGACAGCTTGATTTGACAGGGGCGATAGTTTCCTTTATTGTCCGCCCGTGTCTCTTTTGGGTGGATTTCAGAGCGTTTCAACCGCCGTCATCACCAATCCCGATATTATGATGACATCTTTTTAAAAATTGCATAATTTTTGATCAAATCATGAAAATAGTGGGTACTATTTTCGGATTTTATCAAAATAATGGGATACATTCTTAAAGTGAGTCGACGAAATTTCGGGATTGGTGATGCCCAGGTAGCAAACTGACGTCAGCGACGTATAAGCGACGTCACTCATACGTCATAATGACGTAATGGACGTCGTGGGACGTCGTGATGACGTCAGCTTGCTACTAGGGTGACGGCGTTTGAAACGCTTTGAAATCCACCCTTTTGTCGTTTAGTGCTGCCACCTATAGTTCGTGCACGTTCCCTATACTTAAATCAACTTTACTTACTGTGTTTAGAAGCTCTTTATCCTATGGTTTCTAAAAACGTAGTTGGGGACTAAAAACTTGTCTTTACACTGAAAATATTTCAGTGAATTTTACTAAAATAGAGACCCATAAAATCAAGGAATCATAATGATTAATTATTCATGTTTACCTACCTATGAAGAAATAATAAACAACACACTACCATGCTTGTTTCTTATTTCACATTCCATCAAAACTACCCCTGTTGTACATATACATACAGTACACAGCTTTGCAATATAAATCGGTGTCTGTCTAGGATATACATAATTGTAATTATGAACATAATAAGTATGTATACTTCAGACAACAAAAAAACAAAGGTTCCAACGAAATTCTTCTCTCCTTTCTTCCTTTTAGTCATCTTTTAGTCATTCAGTTTTAAATCTACTGTAAATACCTATCGTGTTCTGCGTGTTTCTGCTGTAATCGTCGGAAGTTACATCGTGTTGTCGAGGTGTTGGATTATCATTATTATAAATCCGTCGATCACGAGCTTCCTGAGTCAATTACACCTCCGGATTTAAACGATTTCATATGGAAAGTAGATCCTTAGACACGCAAATATCAGAAGTTGATTCGCGCATTTTGTGGTATTATACATATAATCTTTGGGTGTTAATATTATAAACGCAATCTTTTTGTTGTACCTACATTTGTTCAAGCAGCCAGAGACCATTTTCCCATTGGGCAACTTGGATAAGTGCCCCACGCCCCGCGGCCGACATCAACTATACCTATTGCATTTTGTTAATAAAATCTTCTGTCTTCTCATGATCGTGCCTAGGGACCACACATTAATCTACAGTGCCCAGGGTTACCCCTAAGCCCCGCAAGCAGCAAGAAAGGAAATTATCAATGTGAAATCACATTTTTTTTATTTAGTGGTGATCAGGGATTATAGCCCGGAGGGAGAGTAAAAGGAGACCTTTATCAGGAAACTAAGGGTTCCCGAGGAATTCACAAAAGACGCTTTGCATGTATCTAAAAGTGCGGGTAAACCCAGGATATATTTAAAATGCAAGAACACAAGACTGCAGATTGAAACTTAATGAATGGACCAAACACGATCTATTTTGGTAAGGATATTGCTTTCACCTTGCGAAAGGACTAAGGCAAATTTTATAAAATTACCAATTCTTACACTATACATAGGATTAGTCCTGACTTCTGGTCAAGAATGAGAAGGCGACTCTAATGCAATGACTACCGAACATATTACACAAATTGTTCGGCTATTATTGAAGTATCTACTCAAGGGCGTGGAATACAAGATTCCACACGAAATTAAAAAAAAATGTATATCAATAGGGAATATGCATGATATTTTTTATTTACTTTAATACAAGCTCATATCTATAAGAAACAGTAAGAAAAAAATATTTATCGAATAACTATAAAAATAACCAAGATATAAGACAACAAAGATTTATCTCTATCTCTTTCTAGCAAAACAGAATATAGTATGGAGATTGTATGGCGAACGTGTACTGTGACGTCATAGTCCATATCGGATCTCTCTGTCTAATCGCTGTCTGATTAATGCATTAAAATGTTTATATCTTCCGTATTTCTCGGTCGATTTTAATTTTATTTTGACTTTATATCATCTTATTTAGGGTATTTTCATATTTTGTTAAGAAATGTGTTAAAAAAATCATGCATATTCCCTATTCAATAAACTGTACGTACAATATATTTCACTCAGTAGCCGAAACAGTCATTCTGATCAATTTAAGGTATGAACCACAGGCGTCAAGACATAAACATTTCCACTCTACTGCTACGGACTTAAAAGATCACAAGAATCTATGAAAGAGTTTGGTACATGCAACTTTTTAGAATATGCGACGATGTTCTGGTATGCGATGCATGTCGTCTTTTTGGCGCCAGCCCTAAACTGGTATTAGGACAGGCCCGTTGAGTAGGTTCGCATGGCTTTAAGATAAAACTCGTCGGTCTCTCTAAAGCCGTGTCCTCATTTGAGCTGCCTCAGGCTTGTTTATTCAGGAAGCAGCAACATCCAACGCGAAGAACAAGTTGACCTACTACATTATTTTTGTCAATCTGAGAGACAGTTATTTGTGCAGTATGCACATTGCATCCCGCGTGGTTGGCAGAATGTCCGATGGACTTAAGGATCGTCGACATCGCCAACGCTGCAGCCATCAAAAATATATATATAAGTATGTGATGTCCCTTTCGGCAATTTTGGATAACATCACTACATTCTACAATTGATGAGGCCAAACAAAGCTAAAATTTTTCAGTGGGTTGGCGATCATAATTATCAATAAGAGATATAACCAAAAGATATCGGTACACTGCGCAATATGTGGCCCATATAATCGCAGGTTTACATCAGTAAAAAAATAAGTAAGTACGTATGCTGACATACGATGAATAACGTAAAGGTCAAACAAATACCTACGGCATTGTTCTTGTCGTGAGTATATCAAAGTGATAAATAAAACCTAAAAAGTTCCTATCTGTTATGTACCGCGGCTCTGAGATATCTCGCAATGCAAAGCAAAACAACTGACTTTCCAGGCAAAACCTCTTTTTAATTCGTTTTTAATTTTTTAATTTCTTGATAGAGATAAGAGTATTATATTTTGACCTTTTCAAAACATAATATTGCTTATCAGCTAAATAAGAAATTACTTTGGCTTAGTTAGATTACAATTGAAGAGCCCCAAATTGCCGAAATTAAAAAAGTCAAATCTCAAGATTGTCAAGATTGCAAAACAGGAGTTTGTCAGTTTAATTAATGACAAAGTTGCTGCGTGGTTTACGCGGCTACCACGCCAATCAATTGAGTTTTATTTTTCATTATTATTCGTCTATTTTATACGTACCGGCATTTCACGACCGGTACACTTTTACACTATTCAGTTTTACCGATGGGAAAATATTGCGTAATCCCGAGACCTAATTCATCAGTCTATATTTGGATAATTGAGGGCGCAGGGCCCGCAGGCTCATGGCAGGAAGCGCGTGAGCACCGGAATCCAAACGCACGCAAGCTTTGATCACAACCACAGCAATATCTCACTTGGTCAACCATGCTATTTTGCCACCAAGACTTATCCACTTTGTAACTAAGAATTTACTTACTTAAAAAAAATACCTATAAATTATTTTCTTAATAAAATTCATAACTGTTGCAGGCAGACAATACACTGCTCATACGAGCGATACGTGCGAGTCGGACTCGCGCACCCAGGGTTCCGTACAAACTCGTAAGTATAGTTCAAGAAAGTTTTTCTTGAGTTATTCAGGTGAAACAAACTTAACTTTGCTATTGAAAAACTGTTGTGCCCATACATCGACAAAGATCGTGGTTAGTTTAGTAGCAGCAAATAAGTTTTTGTTTCGATTTTTACGAATCTCGAAAAAACTATGCAAGTTAGGGAAACCGTTATGTAATATTTAGGATGATATTAATAATTGGTAATTATTACAGATTTTTCTGTTCAGTAACTTCGTAGATAATATCTCGGGAAATGGTATTTTTAGGGTTCCGTACCAAAATGGTAAAAAAGGAACCCTTATGGTGCGACTCTGTCTGTCTGTCTGTCTGTCTGTCTGTCTGTCTGTCTGTCCGTCTGTCACAGCAAGATATCTCAGGATCTACTGATGCTATCGACATGAAATTTGGAATAGTGTTAAGAACCGCTAACCCGAGCTTATAGGATGTAAAAAAAATCTTGTAACTTTTTTATTTTTTTAGTTTTTCGTCCTAAATCAAAAAGTATATTATTAAAAAAATGGTTTTGGAATCTACAAAATAAGTCCTTTCATTTGATATCCCACTTGATATAATAGCCCAAGTTTAAATTATAGACCTATCCTATTTCGGCCTGGGTTAATGACTCTTAAAACTATTCCGAATTTCAAATCGATAGCAGCAGCAGTTCCTGAAATATCTGGCTGTGATAGACGGACAGACAGACAGACAGATAGACGGACAGACAGACAGAGTCGCACCATAAGGTTCCTTTTTTACCATTTTGGTACGGAACCCTAAAAAGTGGGTCTAGTATAGCGGTGGGCAACGCGCCGCCCGCGGGCCACATGCAGCCCGCCGCGACCCTCCTCCTTGTGGCCAGCTATTATCAAAATTGTGTACCTACTAGTGCGGCCATTTTGCTATTATGCGGCCCTTAGGTGCGAAAAGGTAGCCGACCACTGGTCTAGTCGTACGAAAGTTTGAACTGGTGTTCCTTAGATAAAGTAAATGCTAACTGAGCAATAATTAGGTAAGAAGTTCGGTTGCACGGCAGCCACTACAGTTACGGGGATCGGCATTAGGTACCTAGGTAATCAGATTGGTTAGTAAGCCTGAATTACAAAGCAGTTCCATTTACCGTTCCTATACCCCGTTAAGCTTAGCTAGCTCGTAATTAGGACTGGGATTGGATTCAGCCCCCTTTTCGACGAAATATGAACACGTGCACTGGCGCGATTGGATAGGTTTCTACACTAATTACTCCACCAAAAGGTCCTCTTTGTGTAGGGATGCCATCCGTCCGGGTTTCCCCGGATTTGTCCTAGTTTGGAGAGCGTCCGGGGAACGTCCGGGGAACGTTTCATTTGTAGTCCGGGTTTGCTACTCCGGCTCGCGAGAGCTTACTGCCTACATAGGAGAAGGAGTCACCTACAGTAAACATAATGACATGAATTTTGCGCGTAATGTTATATACCAGTGAGCCTCTTTGGTCCAATTTCAGTAGAGTCCAGCTACTCGCATTTCAAAAAGAGATATCACATGTACTAAAGACGACTCATCGTATGAGTCAGGAGGTGATACCATGGTGGTACCTTAAATAAATGCCGCGGTGAAACTAGTTTGATACCAATTTGCGGTTAGCCTTCTCGATCGTGATTCACCGGGAGATAAAAAAAAAAATCCCTTTTCCTTAACTCCACCTGTCGCAGATAAATAATAGCAAGATTAACCGCCAACCCTAGTTAAATAATCCAAATTATTTTCAGACAAATAATTTATTTACATAACACAATAATTTACAGATGAAGTACACGCGACACGCGTCATCGTAATTTGTAAAGGTCTGCATACTCATTTATAGTCATATCAATAGGGTCGTGCTTAGATCATTATGAACAGTTTGTTTCTTAGTTAGATTGCTGCTGCTGACTGTACTTAGTTTATAAAATAATTATTATGCTTTAATACTTACTGAGTCTTTTTATCGCGTTCCT
Organism: Eudemis profundana; assembly: GCA_947034925.1. Lineage (NCBI taxonomy): Eukaryota > Metazoa > Arthropoda > Insecta > Lepidoptera > Tortricidae > Eudemis > Eudemis profundana. The sequence goes on along the minus strand of OX344805.1, from coordinate 15,894,591 downwards.
GTCATTTCTCTTCAACACGTGAGATGATAAGGGCCAACACACGTGTATTGATTTTTCAACCCTATTGTTATGAGTATAAAACACGATAATCATACCACTGAGCACTTTAAAAAAGTATACCCATAGAGCAAAATTAAATAAATATAAAACATTAACGTGAAAATGATTAAGATGTAGTGCAGTGATACATCTTTAGACGACTCTTTCTACATCTATAACAAGTTATTAACCCGTGTCTTATGACTCACACTTCCTAAGAACTAAGCACAACTCATGTCGTTTAAAAAGCATTACCAGTTGCTAGGACACGGTAATCTTAAACGCTTCAATTTCGTTATCACACCACTCAGAACCTATCTGCCATATGTCCTTTAGGTTCAATCAATACTTGTAACCAATAGCTTCTGTGGTCGGGAGATTACTAGTTGACTAACACGGAAACAAGCTGATGACCGCGTTACATATTCGTAATCTACATTCGGCTTTTAGACCGAGATATCTGACGATTCAATTTGACTAACCATTTAACTCTGATTTTACCTACGGTGGCTGAACGAACCGAAAGCGGAGTAACGTGATATGACAGCTGAAATATTTGTACTAGAAATAAGATCTATCACAGGACTTTCCAACCAAGGGGGTACGCCCCTCTTGGGGGGCGTAGAGAAATGTCAGGGGAACGCAATGGGTACGTTTACATTTCCGAAAAAAAATCTATTTATCGCGTAGGTAAATTAACTGTTCCGAATTGCCATTCAATCGCTGCTGTTAAGTTTCGACAAGTCATAGTGTCATAATGTGTCTTTCTTATTTTTGTTGAAACTTATGGTGGTTCGGGGAGGCTCGGCGAAATAAAACAGGTTGGGAAACCCATATATCATGTTTAAATTTTTTTATTAAATATTTCGTTTTTGTAAGGTGGGTTTTTTCAAGTTGTAGAAGTCGAGACCAATATACATAACGATCCAATTACTGGCACTCGATGTTTCCAAACTACCATATGTTTGTACAGTCGAGTTCATTTACATCTACACAAACAAAAATTCCTGAACACACTTTTATGCTCCTGACAATAGGGTCGTGTTCAGATATTTTTGTTTCCGTAGGTGTGTAGATGTAAATGAACTCGACTGTACCTAGTTTTGCAGGAGTGTAACTACTATTACCTAGAAATGAAATTAATAATTCCCATAATTAGGCGGCTGTTGAGAAAGATTGTTTGTGCCACACCTGGCCATAAAGGGGCTTTTCCCGCAAGCTACGCGTACGGAAAAACCCGCTTTCTGGCCAAGTGTAGACATAAAATGATGTACACAATACGGGAGGTAATAAAGAAAGCCCGCGATCGCATATTTACGTCCCCCGCTTGCAGCTCGGGCCGCAAACATCTGCGATCTCGGCCTTTCTTTGTTTTACCACCCTAGTTGTGTAATGTCCTATTCCGTACATTTAAAACGACCGAATTAATTTAATAACATCTATGGATAAAGAATTAATTACGCTTCCCTTGAGCGTCACAGGAAATGTGAAAAATTAGGGCTAGTAATTTTTAACTCACCATATGTATATATTTCTCCAGTATCAATATGGTTTGCGAAATTGACTTAGCAACTGGTTAGTGTCCTTATGTGTTTCGTAATACTTTTAATAAAAGTAGCATACGCATTACGTTACTAAAACCCAAAATTGTGAATGACATAAATAGTACAACTCAGGCTCTGTGATCTGCAGACCTCACGAGTCTAACGACACCCATGGCTCCGCCATTTTGAAAAAAAAATACAAAAACTGAATCGACAAAAAAATCTATATAATTAATTAATTATCGAACCTGCTCACAACATTTTCACGAGAATCAGGTGAGAAATGCGACCTGCAGGAAGAACACCCGGACCCCGGACAGACAGACATACGAAAGCATTTAGCCCAAGTTGAAACGGAGACACTTCGCGCTCGCTCGAACAATAATCTAGGTTGGAAACAATGTTCACACAACACACATAGTTACTGTCGTCAACGGGAAAACCAAACAAATGATCAAATGACATAATCTATCTACTCGTAATAAAACTATGCCTAAAATGTATTTTACAGTTCACATATTTAATTTATTTTGATAGTATCGCCTGTAAAAAACCCAAACGTATGAATTACATAAATAATACTCGTAATGTTACATACCCGTAAAATTTAAATCTATACTCTAAACATAGCCGGAATTCAAACATATCTCATATGAACAACGGAGTGCCTTAAATATAAACACTTAACGATTTTTTTCCGACTTATTTTTGGATAATTTTGTCGCCATTGAAACGATACCTACAATAACGTTTGTTGAACCTCAAAATAACCAACTACTTTACCAGATTAATTTCCTATTTTTACGGCTATGAAAGAGAATAGCGAAGTTATTAGCAAACATCAATTTCCGTGAAAGCCATTGTCACTGCTGTATCGCTAGATAACATGTTATCATTTCAATCACCATGTTCTAGGTATAGTGCCATTTTGATTGAAAAAGACGAGTCAATTTGTAGAAATGTTTTATCAATTGTAAAATTAAACAAACCCTTGCTGAAAATATTGCAATTTACTTATTCTACCAGTCACAACTTGAGAGCATCATTTTAAAAATCGAAATGCAACGATGACAAAGAACCAGAAAACAATATGGCTGCCTTTTAAAAATCATAAGCTGTACTTATTTTATTAATTCTTGACGTATTGATATTAATATCATTTTAAAACATCATAAAATGCCAAACTAATTATTCTACAATAATTAAGTACCTAAGTAAAATAATAAGGATTTTTAAGAAGTAAGTACTTTGATTATACTTTGTGCCAATTGCCTCATAACCCATTTGATATACTCTTTACGTTACCTCTTTTAAATTCTTACACAGTTAGCATAACAAAAGACTATATTAATTCGAGTTCAGTACCTAATACCTACATCAACTAACATAATTTTCTCCTATCTTTGGTATTGGTATCTGGTAAATATCTCAATACCGCGAAGTATCACGAGACCAGGGGGCTGGCTCCTTCCTGGTACAAAGGATCAGCATTGCCATTCAGCGTGGCAATGCTGCCAGCCTTCTGAGCACTCTACCGCCAGGGCGAGACTTGGCGGAATTATTTAATATTTAGATTTAAGTAGATACACCTTTTTGTACTCCCAAGTAACTTTTCTCATAATTTAAATAACAAAAATGTCAAATTGCTGTTTGCAGTAAAAGTTACAGTAAATTGTTATAGAGGCTGAATTATGAATGCTGATAGACGAGGGAATTTAAGAGCCAAAGAGTAGGAGATGCCCCGGAAGGTACAAATCTGCTGTAAGTATAGTATTTAAAATCTATGGGTTACTTTTTAAGCGTTTAAATAGTTCACGGTAGTTTGTGGTGGTAAACAAAAGATGTACTAGATTTTCATTATGCACACATTTATGTAATAAAATAACCACAGAATTTCACTAATATGTTTGAAACGTAATATAATCAGTGTTTAATTGCGAGTCTGTAGCGAAACCACGAACCGTCGGAGTTGTGAAGCCAGCTCTAATTGTTTCTCGCCGTCGGAATCTGGCGACGTGTTCTACAACCTCAATTAGTCAACTACTACCGCAAATACACTGTATTTTCTTCGTTCAATTCAATTATCACGTGAAATTACTACACCCGCCCTGCATTGTAAATTGCAATAAAAGACTTTTTAAGACGATGGTGAATGGACCCAGTTAAAAACGCGTCATAAGCGGGAAATCGTATTAAGCGTGACAATAATGTATGAAAACATGCCTCAAGTTGCTGGAACGTGTGGCGTATTATGCGAGAAATCGTATTAAACGTGATCGTATTAAGCGGGTTCTTCTGTAGGATGTTGGCCTATTTTTAAAGGACTGAAAAATAAGGAGGAGGTTCTCAGTTCGTCGGATTTTTTTAAATGTATGTTCGCTAATTATTACTTATACCAACTTTGTTTAACTAGCTATATAGCTAGTATCCATATGGATTAATTTTTTTAAAACAAACTAAATTCATACCACGGAAGAAGTACTATTTATCTATTAGTAACTCAAACATCTGTATAACCTTCTATAAAATAAAATACGTTCATGACTAAGGTACTGACAGACAACGTACAGCGTATACCACAGCACAAGTGGGTGTATATAAAACTTATATGATATGGTATACTTATTTTACTATTATTTCAGTAATTTTTGCTATCATTTTCAAGCAATTAAATTAATTTACATAGATCAAAATTTTACTTTGAAAATCGGTACAATCTGACTGTATTGTCATTTTATTGTCAAGTTTGAAAACTAAACGAAGTTCTTAGCATTATCTCTGGAAGACTATAACAGTAAATAATTTGATTTTTGTCTTATTTTTTTCCTATTATATCACGTATTGTGTGTATCACGGGCAGTAAGGGGATTACAAACTCGAGTCATTAAAAGCCCTCCGCCGTCGGCGTTGGGCTCCTAATACACTCGTTAGTAACCCCTTTCTTAGTATCCTCGGTGCACAATGTACTATTTTGAAATTGAGCCCCTAAAGGGTTGAGGGGGATGAAAGTTTATATGAAAAAAAATACTTGCGGAGAAACTATGCAATAAAGTACATACTCGTAGTACGAGTAGTCGAGTTTACATTCAACGTTCTTCCATTCGGCTGAAGCTGCTCTGCATTTCGACCACTTGATTTGCGCTCAAACTTTTAATGGCCGGCCCCCGCCCGGATGCACCGACTTCGGTGTTTGTGCAGCCATTCATATAAATACCGCGGCTGCCACGGCCTACTTCCTACCCGGTGTTGAAGACTTCGGTCAAGTTTTGTTTTAGTACGGCCGAATGAAGGGTTACCAGATGGGGGTCATTCTCAAAAAATGATATCCGTAGGGCGTAGGGCTTAGGGCTTTATAAAACAACCTCTTAATCTTGTTCCTTTGTGTAACAAAAGTTAACCATATACAGTGGCGTAGCAAGGGGGGGGGGCGGGGGGGCCATGGCCCCGGGCGGCACATGGAAGAGGGCGGCAAAAACCCAGTTTTTTTTCTACACCTAGGTAAAATTAGGAAACCTTATTCCAAATCGCCCCCGCGAACATTTTTGCTTTCAAATTTTAAATCCCAAACAAGTACGGTTCCCAGTTATTTCCATGTTATATATATTAGAATAAGAACTTAATTTAATTTGACTTGTAAGAAAAAAAGCGCCACTGGCGCGCTGGCGCCATGTCAGCAGTGTTGCCAGATCTACTGATAAAGCAGTTGATCTACTTGATTTTTGATAAATCTACTGATCTACTGAATTATTAAATGCTTGTCTATCACACAACAACTGTATCGAACAACTGTATCGACAGCAAAATCGTTACCGATGTAGGCTCGGCAATAGATAGTACTGTCCTTAAATGACCGTCTTACTCCAAGCTGCGTCAGCCTCCATTTCCACCCCCTATCAAAATAGTCATCGCGGCGCTGAAACATTTTTATCATGCCTAAGTGGGCGGCAAGTCAAACAAGTTTGGGAACCTATCCTAGATCAAGCTCCTCTAGATAATAATTATTAATACGGAAGAATTTAAACTTGAGCGCATGCGTCTACGGGCTTTTGTAGCTGCAACAGACCCAGAGTGTCAGAAAAAAAACTCATGAAGTCCGGCTCATTGGCTTTGTTAAAATACATAATAGAATCTAAACCTCAAGATGGCTTACCCTAATATTATTGTAATGCTTAGAATATTTTTAACAACTGTCATCAGTAATGCTAGTTGCGAAAGAAGTTTTTCGAAACTAAAATTAATAAAAAAATACCCGTGGTTAACTAACTAAGGTCCGCGTTGAGGCTAAGGAATTTAGGCATGTTGGCCATCAAACGTGAGATACAAATTGACATTGACAATTGTATACACGACTTTGCTTTAAAGAAAAGAACGCGAATTAAAGTATTAATTAAATAAAGAATTATACAAACTGACTTTTTACTAATTTTCTTCACTACCTAATAGAGTAGGCGCAGAGGGCGGCGATTTTTCGGTCGGCCCCGGGCGGCAATAACCCACGCTACGCCACTGACCATATAAATTGTATAGTAAGTTTCATTACATTACAAATCTATTTGTTTGCAACTAGCGCGGCGCTACTGAAAATACAAATACCGGACAAGTGCAAGTCGGACTCGCCGTCCGAGAGTTCCGTACATATACGTAAAGTAAAGACTTTTAAGTAAAGATTATATTTTTTATGATTTAATTACAAATGTATAGTTTTCAGATTTTGCCCCTTGTAGTATAAGTAGTGAATGCAATCCCGACTCGGGATTGCAAATTCGAGATCCCGCGGGATTAGAAATGTCAATCCCGCGGGATCCCGGAATTTTCGGGATCCCGACTTGATTAAAAAAAAAGTAAAATTCGATTGAATTTGACGTTAATTAAAATAACATATTAATAGACAGAAAACAAAAAACTTTATTCTTTAATATTATTAACTAAATCATCATCAGTTTTCCTTGGAAATTAACAAAGGTAATCAAAACAATAAGTATAACTGTAACAAGAATCAAAACAATAAGGAATTAGACAGTATTACAGGTGATTTTGAAAGTGACTTCTTAAAAAACAAAGGGTATTAAGAGTGTTATCTGCTAAACGGCATCTTACATCCGTTGCAATGTACCCAGCTGCTGAGAATGCCCTCTCCGACTACCCCTTGTTCCTCCACACTCAAATAAATCCATTTCCTTTTTTATGACAGACTCTAATCTGTCTAAGCCAGGGCTCGAAACCGGTATTTTGCAAAAAACCCGAAATAGCCCAATATTTTGAATTATTTTATGTTTTATATGTTGAGCTCAGTAATGTATTTAAGTCATGATTTGGCATTATTAGATTGCCTGGTTAAAAATGAAATAATAAACCAAAGAACGATAAGAACGGAAAGAATACCGGTATTTCTGTATGGAGCAATACTGGTTTCCGAGCCCTGGTCTAAGTTAGTGGATACACGTGTATAAAGGGAGGTGCAGTGTTGCCAATTTAGCAGTTTCAGTGCTAAATTTAGCATAATTTGGACTGGTTTAGCAGATTTTTTTTACATTAAGCAGTTGGCATAATTTTAGGCATAATTTTGTAAATAATAGAAATGTTACCTGTTAGTGACAAACACACAGATAAATGGTAAATTTAGAAATATACAAGTTGATGATGTGATGACATAAGTTTGTAAAATGACCTTCGATTGCATGGTTGGCAATAATATAACTATCAAGTTTATTATTTATCTTTTGGTGTGCAATGCAACTTCATTGCATACCAAAAGTCGTAATAAAATCGTAAATTTTTTGCCACTTTCATTTTTAACATATTTTATTATGATTGTTTGTATGCTGTAGTTAAAAAGTTAATTTGGTTTAATATAAAAAAAATGTCGATTAACACATTGACATTCTTAATTTACTTATATTTAGCAATTTTTTTCCTGAAAGTTTAGCATGGACCACAAAAAGAATTATTGTAAAGCTGTAATAATCACAATAGATTATTTTTTTATTTAGCACATTTTTTAACAGAATTTATCAAGTTTTAGCATAATTTTAGCCGATTTTCAACAAAATTTTAGCATTGAATGAAATTCAGAGTTGGCAACACTGGGGAGGTGTCAGTCAGCGCAGCGCAGCCCCCCGTGTGGACGTGTGTAGCGTCGCTGACGACTGCCGCCCAATCCCGAACGGGATCCCGTCATATTATGCGTCGGGATTGATCCCGAAAAATTACACGGGATCCCGCGGGATTAGGATTGCATTCCCTAAGTATAAGACGGTAAATACTTGCCAAATTTCATAGTTAACTGGGTCAACGGAAAGTACCTTATAAATTTTCAATTCCTTGAGAGAGTCAAAATATACGTTTTTTGCGGCATAAACGGTCGAATCTTTTTTTACGTTAACTTAGATGATTGATTTTTTCACAGCTTCAAGGGACCGTAGGCCTTAGTATACGGTTTTATTTTCAACCCGATTCTTCCACGCGTTCCCAAGATAAAGGGTCTTGACAGACAGACAGGCGCACAACAAAGTGATCCTATAAGGGTTCCGTTTTTTCCTTTTGAGGTACGGAGCCCTAAAAACACTCACACAGATCGTTTTACAATTCATGTCCCTCAGTCTCTAACAGTGTATCTACACATTCAGTCCCTTCAACTAAAGTACCATCTTGTCATTTCATACTTCTGTCGTTAAATTCATCATTCTAAAATATGAATATGATGTAAAAAAGTTGTTTTAACGATGATATATGTAACAACAAGCCTGTTATAATTCCCTAGTTCAGGCACCATTGCAGTCTCCACCGCACAAGTCTCGTATATATCTAACTGAAATTATACTTTGTTAGCACCTATTGGTACAGCGTGGAAGTCCAATACGAGCAAACAATTAAACCAGATATAGCGTTTAGTAGTGTTATCATTAATTAATATGATTTTTTAAATTACACTTAATAGTGACCTCGTCATTTTTGAAAATTTACCGAGCAGCAATGTACCGCATACATGCTTGTTTTGTTATGATGACATTGCGAGATACGAGCTTTTTTAAAGTAACTGTGAACTAGCGTGTTTGTCAACTTGAATGTGTTGCGTTACATTGCGGGCCGAATTATTTTGTATGCTAAATCTTTTCATTGTAGTTTTAAGCAAAAGTTATCTAAATATACTTGTTAGGTCCACTGACCACCGTTTCAATATTCGCCCGTTTCTATTGAATTTCCACGCTGTAGGTATACTGAAACTGTGGTGGAGTAAATAAATGCTTTTAAAAAAACTGCTAATCCCAAAGGAACTCTTTACTGGGATGTAAAGTAAAAAGTATTAATAGTTTCTTGTTTAACATCTAAACCTACAATTATCTTCATAAACTTTCACATATACCTAAGTAGGATTAGTAGGACAATAGCTTGTAATAATGTCATCTGTAGAGTTTCATAATACCTTTCGATATTATAATGAGTTAGTCACGAAATTAATATTCGCATAGTTCGATAACGCGCATTGTTCTGGCTTTATCGTAATTGTTTCCTGTTTCCGGTCATTGCTTCCACAATGTTTACATCGATTCAAATGCTACAAAATTAAATGCAATTTAATTAATTCACGATTTATTACCTTAATTCAAAGTACATTTATACTTTTAGTGGATACTAGTGGACTCGCTCGCGACTTCGTGCACGGAGGTGAAATGAGTTAAATGTCTCTTTTTACCCAACTGCGGCGAAGCCCAAAAGGTGGGTTATGTGTTTGACCTGTATGTAGGTATCAGTGGCGTGGCGTAGAAGATATCCTTGGGCAAGCCGGTGCAGTTTTGGCGTACATTTTCCTTAAGAGCTGTAGAATAAGGTGCTCAAATGCCTGATATTAGGCAAGCTGGTAGGAATCGAGTTCTTTGGACGCCACGCTACTGGTATGAATGTATGTATGTCCACTCCCATGTCCGCGTCACATCCGAATATGATAAATGATACATCGGCCTTTCTTTGTATTACCACCCTAATTATGTAATGTACTATTTCAAGTAATATAATATATTATGTACTAATATAGCGTGTAAGTTTTTATGTAACTGACAATATGTATTTGGACATTGTCTGAATTAAATAAATTTAATTGAATTGAATAATCCACCTGTATACCTACCACATTTAATGGAATTCAGTCCGGTAGTTTTAAGGTGATGCGCGCACAAACAAATAGACAAAAAATCCAAAAACTGTTTATTTACGTTTTATTTATTTTTAACACTCCCCGCTTACTTTTTTGGAAAAATCTTTAACAAATGCAGTGTTTCTACGATTTTATTACATATATTTATTAAGTATATGGATATAGAATATAGATATCACAACAGATTTGCACGAATAGTGGGTTGAAAATTAGATAATTACGTTTATAATTTGTTCAAATTAATAACAATCTCAAAAACGGTATAGGTAACATTACAATGTGTAAAAGGTTTATCTGTCTAGCTCGTATTTCAAAAATGTAAGTTACGGTGACAATGAATCTCTACCCACGCTCTTCAAAGCTCTCGTGCGATCTTGTCTGATAACAGACTTATTTATAACTCTTATAAGAAAAAGTGGAACTTTTTCACGAGCCTCGCCCTGGCACGTGCGCCACATGTTGCGTGGGCGACCACTGTACTTCTGATAAGAATGCCTTCGATAGCAGGGTAATACCGACATTACTGATTCATAGCACACTACAGTTATTAAACGCTTCTTTTCTACACCGTGGGCCTGTATAACCCGACCAACTTTAACCATAGATTCTAACAACTATTAGAAGTAAAAAAAGTTATGTGACGTATAGTCGATCAACGCTTACTTTCCGAGATATAAATAATTTTTAAAATAAAAACTCCCAAGTGTGTAACAAGCCCTAATAAATGTGACTAAGATACTTTTACTTATTTTTTAAAATCCTTTAACTAAACAGCAATTAACCTTCGCAGTATTGGATGGTAAGCGATTACAAAGCCAAAATATTGACCTTTCGTTTCCATTTTGGCTTTTTTTTTTCCTTTTTAATAACTTTTCCTCCAGTAAGGACATGTTTATAACGAGGGACTGAATTTATTGATTTGTTTTGTTCCATAAGACTATTAATGTAAAATGACAAAATTCGACCTATGTTGATATAACGTTATTTACTTGTAATACCATCAGGAATACGTGGTTAAAGTTGGTCGGGTTGTACGGGCCCACGGTGTATATACATGGAATAAAATAGCTGCAAGACTATGTTTGCTTTGCAACAAATTGTTCCAGAAAAGTAGCTGAGGAGTGTAAACAATGAGTGACAAACCTCAAATCAATAGTTTCTGATTTTTTTGTCGGTTTGATATGTAGTGTTTAGTATTAGGGTTATTCATCAGAAATATGTCTGCGACTTATTCCTCTGTGTCCATACATTTAGTATGAAAAACGGGCCAAAATCAAACTACCTAAATACTGGAATCACTTTACCTGTTCAATAGAAACATTTCTAATACGTATCTATATTATAATTTTTCGGATTTCGTTGACAGAAAATTGTGAAGAATTAAAAGAACTGTTAGTACAAATGGATTTAGTTTTCTCAGAGTTCGGACTCAAAATTAACACAAATAAAACAAAAACGCATATCAAACATACATAGCCATTTTGTACCTAATTTTAAATCTTATGTCACAGACACAAGTTCCAAAACATGTTCATATATTTGATGTAAATGTAACTGTATTCATAACAGCAAGTCTGATAACGTTTGTCGTATGTCAATCGCTACGAAAGTGCTACGGCGTAGCATCGACACATGACAGACACTGACATTCACGTGACGTCAGCTTATCACACGACATCACAAACAAACGATACTAGTCTTTACCTCTTAGACATAAAGCCAAAGTATAAAGACGAACAAGTAGTCCAAGTTCGGCCGTTTAGGACCGCGCGATACGTATGCACACAGACGCTCGATAGCACGTCTGTGTGAGTGCGATCCATACTGGAGCATTCTTATATACGCATTCTTATTTCTTTGCTTGTAGTGCGTTCGTATACGGCGCGCACACATTCAAGTGCGTGATGTACATTTTGTAGTAAGAAAAATTACTGCTATTATACTGTGATAACTGATAAAGCCTTTGCCCGTAAGTGATCCTAGTTTGTAGATTAGAACACACTTGCTAAAAATCATCGTCATGGAATACCGAAAACAAATCCCGAATGAACACGTGAAACTCGCGAAGAAAACTCACGTGCTTTTTTTTCTAACTGATAACTGGTAACTGATTGTCGACAGTGCGTAACTTTCTGTATTTTTTCATTTGTATCAGGTATGTATGTACATAGTTAGAAGTGCGACTACGCTAAGTTTTTAGTTTGCAGAGGTCAAAAAAAGGTTTTACTTACATGAGAAGAAAGAGGATGAATTAGTCTTGACACTAGGCAAATATCTTTCCGTTTAATAAGCATATAATGCACGGGAACTAAGCGTGTAACGTTTTTCGCTTGGTGTTAGACGCCAAAAGTGTAATGTAGTGGCGGGCAACATACATTTTCCGTTTAATTTGGTGGTATTAGAACAATTTATTAAATATACCATCATTTTCAGATTTTCCAATCTGATAATAATATTGAGCGCAACTGAAGTTAATGGCGTGCAAAGTAAGTCGCCGCCACTTCTTTTTAGCATGCGAGGTACATACACTTTTTCCTTCTACCGATATATTTCTGTGATATAATGTGTCTGTCTACATACCTACGGAAATAAATATTCAGGAAAGTCTTGCACAAATCGATCTAGCCCCAACCAAACTAAGCAATGCTTTTGGACATGTACATATTTAAATAAAATACTTAGATACATAGAAATTATCCAAGAACCTGGAAAAAAATCACTTAGTTTGGTTAGAACTTAGAACTAGACCGATGTGTGCAAGACTGGCCCAGATATTTATTTCGGTAGACACATTTTGTATTAAAGCGAAGAGTTGTTGCCAAATACCAAGATTACAAATTCCTCTTGCTGTAGTTTCCCCGTGTTACCGTATATATATATATATATATATATATTTTAATAAAACCTTTTTCGACCTTTGCAAACTTAGTGTAGTCCGACAACTTATATATGAACTGTACCTACATAGATTGTCGCTTCAACTAGAGTTTAAAGTATATTTTATGTCTTGAAAAGTTCTGCTGAGCGTTACATACCTACTGCTAAGCATGAGGCAACCTTACATACTTAAGTATCAGTGGCGTGGCGTCCAAAGAACTCGATTCCCACCGGCTTGCCTAATATCAGGCACATTTGAGCACCTTATTCAACAGCTCTTGTGGAAAATGTACGCCAAATCTACACCGGCTTGCCCAAGGATATCTTTTACGCCACGCCAATGTTAGGTATATACTACATTTTGTAATCAATGGCATCGTATAGTATAGATATGTACTTTAGATATCTACACATGTGTTGTGGTTATTGAATGCGTCCTACACGTCTATACTCAATGCCGTTAGTTTCATAAGACGGGCTCTCAGTCTACAGCCTATAGTGCACGAAACGTGTCCGTTCCGCGGCCACGGGCCGAGACCCACGTGGGGCACGTGACTCGCGTCCTTCGGCATCCACGAAGCGTCTGTCTACGGTAACCCGCAGACCTATATCAAGATAGATGCTGTAGACTCAGTGAAATGTATGAGAACCGAGCGTGTCTACTCCTGACTCTTGAGTACCGTCTGCGGCGTCTATTGCGGCCGAAACGATAAAAATACAAATTAATGAGGGTGTTTAAAAATCATAAATCCACCAGGTGGCAGCAGGGTGGCGAATGGTCTTTTTGACAGTAGGTGTCAAAATCCACCAATCACATCACCTGATTTTGACATCTACTGCCAAATAGACCATTCGCCACCCTGCTGCCACCTGGTGGATTTATGATTTTTAAACACCCTCATTAATCTTGAGGTAAATCGAGTCGCTCAATTCTCCATACAAATCCAGGTCGGTGAATCCATGTTAGAGTCTGTGCGGAAAGAGAATACTTAGGATTAATTATGCTGTAATTTTTTTCTACCGTATGTGCCGTATTTTCTGTTCTGTGGCCATACTGGTTAGGTTAGTTCCGTTTTTCGCCACGCCTATTCTCTTTCCGCACAGACTCTAACGATATCAATTTGATCTATTGTGTCTGTGGGAAATAACATGAAAATCTCAAAAGGCCAAAATATACACTTTTAGTACCTAATTAAAACTTTAATTTCGAATAATAACTTTTTGTGACTTCTTGCGTAGATAAAATGTATCAGTCTATAAAATCAACGGCGAATGAACGACAAACGATATTTCCACTCTCTAAATGTGATAGTAAATATCGCCATTGGTCGTGTGATCGTGACCAATCTCGGTTTAGAAGAACTCAACTGATTGTTGGGATTTTGTACAAAAAATAACACGCAAGGTCCTTGCGGCGTCTACTTCAAGTTTGTGGTCACCCGGTAATACCCATCCCATAAACCCTTGGGGGTTTATGGGGAAAGGGAAATTGAATGGGGAAAGAGGATGTTGTTGCATACGCCTTTTCTACGTTGATTGAAGAGTGCTTTTCGATTTTCGTGATGAACTCATTTTCATAAACAGTCAAAATGGTTTAATTTATTATTAAATTAGCTGAATATGTCAAACTATATTATTTGAAACCGTCCTAATTATTAGCATCTTCAGTTCTTATGTAATTTATAATTATGTCGAGTTTATTTTATTTCCTAAGCAGTGTTTAGTTTACTCAGTTTTTTCATTTTTAGGGTTCAGTACCCAACGGGTTCCAACAGGGCTACTAAGCCTCGGCTATCCGTCCGTCTATCACTGGGTTGTATCTTTTGAACCGTAATACATCGCACCCAACATGTTTTACACCGTAAAACATGTTTTAGATCGCATCTTTAAAAAATGTGACAAATTTTCAAAGCACGAATGTCATAATATGTTCTGTCGGGCTGAAAAATAACAATCATCTTATAGTACATTACATAACTAGGGTGGTAATACAAAGAAAAGCCGAGATCGCAGAAGTTTGCCGCCCGAGCTGAAAGCGAGGGACGTAAATATGCGATCGAGGGCATTCATTGGGATTCTTTATTACCTCCCGTGTTGTGAATATCATTTTATGTCTACACTTGGCCAGAAAGCGACTTTTTCCGTACGCACAGCGTGCGGAAAAAGTCACTTTATGGCCAGGTGTGGCATAAATAATATTAACCTTTAAATATTAACGTCATCACCGGTCAGGTAATAGGAACAAGCAAAAATGCATAACGTCCACACACTTACTTACATCTTAAGCTAGGTATTAGAATTGATACGATGAGGTAACTCTGATTACATGTGGCTAAACACCTAAAGTCAGTCGTAAATCAGGGAAGTGGGTCACGGCCCAGGAGACTGTAGATAATATCTCATTTTAGAGCTTACGTGTAAGAGATACGATTCAAAATTGTGTGCACATTATGGTAGTAGCACCTGTTGCGAACACTCGGTTGTTTCCGCAAGCCATCCTTATTCCATTAGCCAACTTATCACTTACCGAATAAACCTTCTTCCTGGCTAAACTCCTACTAATATGAGAGTGAATGGCTCTCGCGGGGACCTACGAGTATGTGGGAGACGGCCAGAATAGCATGACAGAGTTCACAGAACTTCTTCGTTAATTAACCGATTAGAATTTTTTATTTTATTTTAAAGGGAAAATTTCTAGATTGGTTCCATTTTTTAATCCATTCTTTGACGATTGGATCCATGAGGTGTTGACTTGTTAAGGGAACTTCTGAAAAATTATAGACATATAATTTCAGTATTTTATAGTAGCCCGGTAATGAATTCGCTAGTGTTGTAGATGCAATGATTGAAGTCAGTTATTTCTTTTTTAGAAAACTTATGTTATGGAAAACTTTATCGGCATTTTCCGGTCATTTCGCGCAAAATAGCGGTCTGCAATTGCTTTGAATATTTTTTTTCTTGTTCCAATAACAAGTTGCTGATTCTAGAATCTAGAGTCGTTTACGACCATGTCATTTAAAATTCTCCATATGTAACATATCATCTAATTTATGTCATAATAAAACGATTGTAGATTTCATGAAAATTTATACATTTACATATAACACACGTTATAGGTTATCTGGAAGAAATCGCTTTTTAGCGCCGCCTATTGTCTACTGTTTTAAATTGTTTTTATTAAGTATGTAGGTATTAGCCTTTGTGATGTGTTAAATATATTGATATAGGTATGTAAAGTATTGTGACATCTAAACCTTTTTGTACTTCGCTAATGTATGTTTATTCATCATTTCATTGATGACAAGTTTTATAACATCAAGCTGATAAAATCACTCTATCAATCTTATCAGAATACATTTAGATGTCTATTTTAAATTATCTTGATAATAGCCATGGTAAATTGGAATGAGTAGGGAACAAATAAAAAAATACAGTTCGGCAACTTTCGAGCTACTAGGTTGGCTGTGACGTCACTAATCGCACGACAAATTCAAAGGGATAAGTTCGCCTTTGTACATAACCATTGATATTTGTATTGTTTATGAATGATTTTATGTGCAATAAAATGTTTACATACATACAGTATACGAATCATCAAGGGTCATTCTCGAAAATTATTATTCTCCTGTGCAACGTGCTCCTGTGTCGTATATTCAGAAGATCCCGTCTCTTTAGAATGCAATTTTCGGTCATTATGTAGTTTTGATTTTGACCAGGGTCTACAAACTAGCCTAAAATACCAATGTGACCAGGAGAATGATGTCCGTTAAGAATCACGCTCAACCGTCATTCTAAAGTCAGTATTTAAGACGAAGAGTCAGTCTGTACCTCTAGCACAACTGTGACACGCGACTCTTTCTCGCGCGACAAATGCTACCTATCTCTATCCACTCAATATCGTGCGACAGTGACAGGTGATGCTCTGTCGCGCGAGAAACGAAGTCGCGGCCAGTTATGCTAGACGTACTGATACGTCAAATGAATATTGATGTAAGAAATTTCGACAATCCACCCGAAAGATGTTGCACAGTTGTGGCTCTCGAGCTTAAATTGAAGGCTAAAGTTTCTAATAACAGGGAATGCTTCACACCAGAGTCGATTACGGCTATGTTTGTGGATAAAAATAGACGTTAGTGTATAACACCAGGAAAATATCAATTCGGATTGGGTATTTTCTTGGATAAATACCCAAATGTACCGATCTCTATTTATACTGAGATATGGTAATTGGCACAGTTCAGTTTAGTTATGTCTATGAAGCATAGACGACTCGATGCGTCCCACACGATCGAGTCCGGGTGCGGAGCTAGCGGACCGATAAGTGGTTAGTTACGCGTGTACCTCCAGGCTTATCAGTGCAAACAACACTTCGACATTGACAAATTGGCAGGCTCGCGCCGTTGGCGAGGCTCCCTAACAATGGCAGCCTTGCACACCGCCACCACAACCAAATTTTATTTCACGTGTCAACCTTATTTGCATTATTATATAATTTCCTATATTTTTTAGCAGCCTGTATGAGTGTACCACTGCCGGGCAAAGACTGTATCCTCTAGTAGCCTAAATCTGGCCAGATATTAAGTACCACATCCAGATCGTCCCGCCGTCTCCTTCTGAGCCTGCCTGCGGTGCCTATCTAACACCTCCCGCCTATAATTACACATTAATCATGTAATAGAATAAAATGAAGAAATACAGTAAGCCAAGAAAGTGATCTGCCGCTTTTGAAGCTTTTTACCACTAAATAAAGTCGAAAAGAGGTAGACTTGACTCTAAAATTCGAGTATTTAAAATTCGTCTATTTTTATGTCTCGCTTCGACTTTTGTTCCTGCCAGACCAGCTTTAAACGGAAGGGTGTAAGTCATGTGTAAGTGAACAAACCCGTGATTTTTCTATCCTTTCTCAATTGGTGCACCGGAAATTCGGCTCGGGTCTATCATAGTAAGCGGGTTACATTGACCCAATTTGCCGTAGTCCCCTCGCATACCTTCGATGATGTCCATTGGGGTTGTTGGGGTCACCATAGAAACAATCGTAATATACGTCTAATGAATTTTGCACTGTAAAACGTGAATTTCATTCCGTAACAAGGCTTTTACGAGTATTGTAAAATAGTTTTGTTGCTTTCTTCCATATCATTTAAATATGTATCAACTTTATGAATTGAGCCTGTCTCAAATAGTGTCTGACCGGTAACGCATATCATCTTAAAGAGGCTCACTGAGGTTTTCCAAGGAATTTTGAAAATTCCTATCGAATATATTTACAGCTGTTCCCAAGTAGCACACAAGCTGTATAAAAGTTTATATAGCTATTATACCTCCAGTTTGGGCGCTCTAAGAGCTGTATAAGCTGTTTTACAGCCTGTGTGCATCTTGGGATGCATCACAACATATGTACTTGTATTTTGTAATAATCTTATACGATTCTTGCTAATAGATTTTTGTGTAGGTGTAGGACACATAGGTACTTCATGTCAAAATTGTTTCAAATCTCCTACTACGATATCATCACCTTTTTAAACCTATAGTCCCCATGGTAAATAAAAAACTAAATATTGTTTAATGGTGTCTGACTTTTTACCGCCTTCAAAAAAAGGAGGTTATTAATAGCACATAGAATAGAACTCGAGCTAACGGTAGGATTTAAATTGATTTTTTTGCTAGCAAGTTTCATTATTTTAACTATATTTGAAGTATGTAGCATTTCGTGAATTTGCTACTGTCGTAGATCAATAAATAAAGTCAGTTTATTTTGTTAGAAAACTAATTACATTATTCAATTACTTATTGCTCAATAACCATGCTTGTTGTGAGAAAATCAAAAGAATCGGTCTCTTTAAGCAATCCAAATAAGTACTGAAGTTGCTCAAGCGCATTGTGCTCTCGGCGATCAGTATTTCACACGAACTTTTGCAAACCGGAGATCAAGGATGGTAATAAAATTAATGTATGTAATACAAATTATTCCCGTTTAATCGTTACTAGATTTTAAAAACTACAGTAGGGAAGAGTGGGTAGCAGTGGATCACGGGGTACAGTGGATTACTCACAATAACTTAATAATTATTATAATTGAGTAAAAAATATTAGGAACCTCAAAACTACAAAGCTTAAGAAAAAAAGTGATCTACTGTTACCCACTCTCCCCTAATCCGCATTTTTACCATAAGGCCTTAAAAATATTGGACTCCATTTCAATCCATATTATGACAAAACATTGATGATTTCATACAACTGATGGAAGTACATGATAGTTTTGTATGAATTAAAGCCGGTAACGGATCAATATGGTTTTATTGCGTGTCGTGAGATACAAGAGCGAAAACGCCAATTTGGCATGAATTTTGGCAATTTGTTTGACACAATATTCATAAAATACATGTCAAAAGCACGAAAATAAACCCCGAAATTTAACGATGTCGTCATAAAAACATCAAGGCTCGGCTTGAATCATTCAGAAAATAGATTAAATCGATGAACGTTTCAAACATCTAAGGCCTGTTAACATAAAACAAGTGAATAAAACAAAACAATAACGTTATGTCTTTTCAATTGAGAATCTTGATAAGTCTAATGGAATCTTTCTATAATCCGAAATGTAACGTAATCCTTTTGAGACCTACCCTACAAAAGGAGCGATTCTTTTTTAGAAAATCTGTTTCCTACTGCTTTTAATAAAATCTTTCCAATTTAGGAACAAAAACGAATGCATCACAACAAAGCACATACATCGAAACAAAATCTGCATATTCCTTATAGGATTAATAATTATTTTGCTAGTTTACGACGATATACGTTATTACCGACTTCCAAAAGAAGGAAGGAAGGTTCTTAGTTCGCCTATATGTTTTTTGTGTGTTTGTTGAAAAATATTTACGTCAATAAGAAAAATAAACAGCTGAATACCCAAACTCTGAATATAGCTTACCCAAGAGCTCGCTCGTTTCGAGGCGATATACCAGCGCCCTGCATTCGCATGTGGATACATGGCTTTATACGCTCGCAACAGTGTAACCTAAACCCGGTGCTTAATATTAAAAGCATTGAGATATGATAACGCACTAGCGTTTTTCTGAAAAATTGCATAAAATAAACATTCATATCATACTTAAACGAATTACAACAGGCCGACCGTGTATAATCCACCTTATCTGTTACTTAATTTATTACTTCGTTTCAGTCATTTGTTTTCGAGTTTGATATTGTATGTACATGGGTGACTTTAATTGTTTAAATAAAATGTCATTGAGACAAAAATGCGGCACAATGTATATTCAATAAGGTTCATTATTTTTCAACGTACTCGTAGTTTAATAACGCAAAATACAACGGTAACTTTAAGATTTTTGCAATATGTGATTTTGAAATTTTGTTCTTTGGACTGATAATGCTCATGTTCTTCAAACCGTTACATAACTTACTGTACTTGTTGTTTGCTATGGGCAGTAACATGGAAATTATTGTCATGTACTGATTATAACATGATCTCGAAGATACATCTTGCAAGTGATGCCGTATATTTTTAATTAATGCAAATGTTATTAATTTATCAACTGTAGTAATTGACAGGCACATGCAGTCACCGACAATCATACAGAATGTCCCTAAAACCAACGTCAATACAAAAAGGGCTGATAGACCAACTCATAATAAGACAACAGTTTAAGTAAATTTGCATTTAGTGAAAATTTCTTCTATTTCGAGATATTGACGTTTTTACAAAACTCGTGCTAAGTGATACCCTGAGGGCATGCAATGCAATACCGGTTTTACTTATATGGGCCAGTACCGCAAAACCGGTATTACCCATACAAATAAAACAGTATTGCATGCCCTATGACACTTAAAACACCGAGTTAGGGTCCTTGACTCGGTGTTTTGAGTGTCATGACTGAAAACTCATGTAAAATGTTTTGTTTATTTTTTTGTGGCCACAGTATAAACAAATAAAAATAATGAAGTATGTACAATAGCCTACTTATTTTGGCAACCTACCTACAGCACAAAACCGATTTGAAATATACTTAAATTTTCAGTCATGACACTCAAAAACCGAGTCAGAGCAGGATATCGCTTAGCACGAGTTTTGCAAATACGTCAATATATCGAAAACTGAGAGATTTTGACATTAGTCAAATTTACTTATTTATCAGCGCCTTTCGTATTGACGTTAGATTTAGTTTAAGGGCATCCTGTATATATGGAACGGGGTACGCAAATGTAATAATTGGCTACTTGACAACTTTTTTCTGTGATATGTTATAGAAACACCTCTCAATAATAGAAATATTAGTGAATAAACCACTTCAATATCATAAAAACTCACTGAGATACTACAATGTTAGAGTCTGGCTAATGAAAGATGAGACTGACATTTATTCCAAACTTTTTAAATGGCGACATTATACAAACGTCAAATGTGTCAAACCTCATTAGATTTCTGAGGATAGTATGCTGTGGTGATTTTGATACTCAATATGCAACATAAGAAAGTAACAGTTTCCGAAAATACTTACTGAATTGTTTTGCTTTTCTTTCCGTGGCTAATGTGGGGAGTAAATATATATCATAAATAAACACTAACACTCTAATAAAAGCTATGTACTTACCAATTTTCACTAAAATCGGAAGAATTAAAAAGGTGACAACAACTCAAAAATCGGCTCAAGTATCATTACCGTTTTTGTCACCCTATAAACAGTGTTGCAACCCGTTGTTTTTTTAAATTTGCCGCTATTTTTTAGTCTCATCTTTCATTAGTCAGACTCTAAAATCACATTTTTAGACTTTCCCAAATAAGTGCCGAAACGCTCCCTACTGAAGCCCGTTATACAGTGACGTCACTACTCTTACGTTGTTTGGGGAAATCAAGAACTTTGTTCTGCAACTATGTTAAAACTTGCGTTTATCGTAATGGTTTCATAACAAAAGTTACTATAAATTTTATGGGTTATTTAACGGTATTAATAGTTTTTAATAATTTTATACTTTTAAAATGGACTTTCCCACCCAACTTTGGAGGCTCATAAAAAAAGTTGCACGTTAGATATCAAACTCAAAACTTGAAAATATTTCCTTATTATGCTTATTTTAACAGGATCTTATATAATTTTTACAAATTTCGGTAACAGTCAAGTACCGATAGCGATAGAATCATGTCAGACATTTTTACATGCCATCATTTTTGACGACCGCATTAGCTTAGTTGGTAGTGCCCCTGCCTACGAAGCACGAGGTCCTGGGTTCGAATCCCGGTAAGGGCATTTATTTGTGTGATGAGCACGAATATTTGTTCCTGAGTCATGGATGTTTTCTATGTATTTAAGTATTTGTATCTATTAAATATATCGTCGTCTGGTATCCATAACACAAGCCTTATTGAGCTTACTATGGGACTAGTTCGATTTGTGTAAGATTGTCCCCTAATATTTATTTATTTATTTATTTATTTATTTATTTATCATACCTATATTATTGCTGGTAACTCTGCAATAAGACTAAACATGTGCCGTTCCCAAGCTAAAGGCACCAACCAATCGATCCCTGTTAATAAAGGCCAAATTTGTTTGCATCTTTATACCAGTAACCTGTTAATGCGTCCTTATGGCAACAAAATGTCCTTATGGCTACAAATGGTGCCTTTTACTTAGGACCGTCACATACACACAGAACTATATTATGACTGTGAAGGTTGCATTCTTACCTGTGCAACCTCCACAATTGTTGGTAAGACAGACGAGGAGGGTAATAATAGTACCTAGGGCGGTAAATCAAAGAATGTCTCAGATCTCAGGTATTTGAATATGCTATCTAAGTTTTTCTTTACGACCGCCCGTGGTAAGTATAAAATTTTACTTCTCCCCCAGGCCAGAAAGTGGGATTTTCCGTAAGCGTAGCGTAATGTAATTGCCACTTTATGGCCACCTTACTTTCTATACGTCACAACGTAAAGAAAAAAAGGTTTATTTTATATTTAGAATATAAGTCTAGAAAAATTAGCCTGGCTATATCGGTGAGCAGTCACAATATCTACATAAAACAAAGTCGGGTTAGTTACACTACACCATTTACAACTCGAGAACGGGTGGAACAATTTTTATGATCTTTGATTTGTTGGGTTTGTGTCTACCCTGAATAACAGAATAACTATTAAAACATCGAAAAAATTCAAAATTCTGTGACGGAAAGAAATTCGCCGGGACAGCTAGTATATTAATAAAATTCAGGTCATCAAGCGTTTCTTCTGTGTGTCACAATTGGTGGAGGTGCGGGATGTGCAACGACCACAGTACACAGTATGAAGAAACAAGTTTACCTCAACTGTGAACTGTGCCTTAATTTTCCAAGTCACTAAGTAGGTGCCTTAGTAACCACACCGTAATTTTGCTACTCCAGTAATGCAGCTTCATAAAATGTATAAAA
Organism: Eudemis profundana; assembly: GCA_947034925.1. Classification (NCBI taxonomy): domain Eukaryota; kingdom Metazoa; phylum Arthropoda; class Insecta; order Lepidoptera; family Tortricidae; genus Eudemis; species Eudemis profundana. Next base: position 15,871,554 of record OX344805.1, on the reverse strand, counting down.
TTATGCGTGATGGAAAGCGGAGTCGTGACATCTGTCGCCACTCGCCGGGGATTACAGGAGAAACCGCCTTTCTACAGCCCGAATTATTGTATCGGCGATACGCTGTTGTTTCGCTTAATGCTTCTGGGTTTATTTATCTTACTAGATGCCGACTCGCGACTTTGCCCGCGCGAATCGATATATGAATTTTCGACTGTTTAATACAAACTCCACCTTTTAAGGCCTGTAAGCTCTCTTGGATGTCCAATAGATATCAAAAATCGTTCAAATTAATTTAGCCATTTTACCGTGATGTGTGGGCACAGATATCATCATTATCAGTCAATATGCGTGCTACAGGCCCCAACATATACGCACAGATATACCCTACCAATGGCGTGGCCTCAAATATATTCTTAGTAAAGCCGGAGCCAATTTGGATTACTTTTTCTTTAGGAGTAGGTAGTAACTCCGGTCATATACTTTAAAATAGGCAAGCCAATGGAAATCTTGTTATATGGACGCCACGCCACTCTACCTCACACATATATGTGCAAAACAGATGTTCCTGCTGAAATAAGTGCTAATTTCTAAAAAAAACATGTTTTAGGAATCATGACCGCGGTAAATAACAAGGAGTAGATATGGAGCAGTACTTAGTACCTACTCACCTAGTGGGTAAATGATTTGTGGCGCGTCAATCTTCTGTGATCGTGTGGATGTAGAAATCTTGGCTTTACAGATTATTACTAAGTATTAGAAGTTAAAACGTTAAAGCAATTTAAGATAAATCTTGTAACATCAAGGGACAATCATGTATGTACATGTACGGCGAACTCTAAAAATATGTACACTATTTTCCGTGGCCTTTAACAGGCATAAATATTCAAATCGATTTCAACTGATTATAAATATTTTATTAGAAGAGAAAAAAATATATACCTTGGGGCAACACAGGCGCGCTACCAATTGCGCCACCGAAGAGATTTTTTTCTCTTCTAATAAAATATTTAGAATTCGTTGGCAGTCGTTAATGCTACAATAAAAACCATATAAACTGATTATTTTCAAACATCATACGTAAATCACACTGTTTTCACACACGCACACACATACATTACATGTAGGTATACTATTTTCCGTGGACTTCAATATGCATCGATACACAAATCGATTTGAAATTTTGAACTGATTTTATTCCAATAACACACGTTGATAGTTACCTACTGCGATGGACACGAGTCAAAAATATAGCCCTTTTTAATTGGCTACGTTACGCACACGTTATTTTACATTATTTCACGAATAAGTAATCCTCTTTTAATTGGGTCCGTCTGTACTTTATTCACATGGGCCTGTTACCTGTGCTGTTATGACTGTAACAAGATAAACCCGTGTTATGGACTTTGCATTATATTTTGAAATTCACATCATAGATAAAGAAATAAGTGGGGTAGATAGCAATACATTTTTAAGCTAGTATTTCAATAGTTGTTGGTTATGTGTATATTATGAAATAGCAAAAACCGGCCACGTGCGAGTCGATTGCCAAATCCATGTGCCAACATGAAGGGTTCTCTACCACCGTCGAGTAAAAAACGAAAAAAAAACAGTGTAAATATTCCAGTTTACAAAATATTAGTATACTGCTTAGTCAGGGGCAGTGTTATTATAAATTGCCTATGTCGATACATTACAATACACATCATAATCTATATGCAAAAGTAGGAAATTCCTCCACTATCAAACAAAAGAAGACACGGTTTACAAACAAGCAAATTACGCAGAGAAATCTACATAAACAATGTGCCATTTACAGCTCGTAACAGCAGTGGTTACGCCATAATTTTATTGAGTGTAATAATTCGACCAATAAGAGACTCGTTAACACATAACGAGCCAATGTCTTTGACTTTCTTCTGTAGTTTAATTCAGAAATACGCCGTCTATCTCGTTCATAATATAATTTGACCCGTGAATTTGTAATAACAATTCGTAATCGGAAGTCATGCTTCTGTGGTCAATGTCGAAGCGAAAAACGAACCGACATATTTTTCCCTTATGAAGTAAGAATCCGTTAAAGTTCTTTTATTACATTGTTTATTGTATTGTTTATGAGTCAAATTATATTAGAGACGGTATGACGACGAATTTGTGAATTGCATTTCTGGTTTAATGTGCATAGCGAATGCTGTAGCTGTAATTGTGCACTTGCAACAGTGTGTCGCAGTCGATTTTACTGTAAATATGACTTCACTTTTTTATTACAACTGGTTCAGTCTTCGAACGTTTCGACTTCACCACTGATCTCCTGATCAGAAATATTGAAGAATCTTCTGTAGATTTTATTGACTTTTTTAGTTATTATGGTTCCACGTATAGATACGTTTTTATCCGAAATGTTTAGTTTCCAAGTTCATTTTAATCCAAATAGGTTTGTTTCTGTGTAAAAATCGACAATATTACGGGCAGCATAGAAATTTTGATTTCTATGCTGCCCGTAATATTGTCGATTTTTACCTTTAAACACTATAAGAATAACTATTACACATCTAAGTAGTGTAGTAGATAAAAGGATAAAAGAAATACGCCCCGTGTTTATTTTTCTACAAGGAATAGACCAATAAATTGGTTTTGTATTCATATTTTCTTTTCATGTATTAATATAAGAGTGCTTTAACATTTTAACAAAACCCCTAGACGTTCGATGACACCGTATTGTGCTCATACAAATAGCAAAATACAGTTACTAATTTTAATTCGTGTAATGTTCCTTTGATTGAAAACTGATTTATTTACAAACATCCCAAACGTTTCCTCGTTTCGCTTTTGCAACTAATTTGCGACTGTATTGCAACGTTACTAAGGTCGTATATCGATTGTTATTATACTTACCTTCAATGCCACGCATGCGTACATTGACTCCTATGTAATGTCATAACATAATACCTATCGTTAATTCATTAACACGTTGTATATTATTACTTATTACATGTCTGCTCGTGTCACTCTCACTTTTAAGTGCCTACCTAGTACTCATGTTGCAATATTATGAAAGTTACTTCAGGTCTATACGATTAATTCATGAATATTTAATAACGATATATACTCATGGATAATAAATTGCCCTGCCGGCGATTGCCGGTACTTGCGTTAATTGATCATACTAGTATTAAGTCATACCGACAAAACTGCAACTATAATTCGACGAAAAGAATAACATAGTTTAGCTGAACTAAAGAACGTAAAAGAGGCACAAGAAGACATAGCCTCATTTAGACGGAGCGAGAACTCGTATGCGAGTTTGCTTACACAGGTACGATGAGTACAGTTGATCAATTAATCGCCGCAATTAAATTAAAATCGCATTATATAATATACATACAAGGGTTTGTGCTAAAAAATGACAAGTTTCGAAAGCCAGAAAAGTCGTGTTACAAAGATTATTATCACGCGATGATGGTTTATTTGTAATATATAGGTATCATTCAAATAATGTATGTTTAATGTAATCCAAAAATCCTAAGAAAGACTTTTCATAAAACCGTTTAACGTGAAACGCTTTTGAAAAATAAAACGCAATGGTAAAGATCTTCAACATATACTTTCTACCAAAAAATATCACGGTCGCTGTAAAGTAACTTTTCATGTTCACAAATGACTCAATAAAAATAAAATGGCGTGCGTATTCATCAAAATCTTATTGCTTATTAAAATTGCAATGTCATCAATATCGATCAGGGCTTTACGATATTTCTCATAAACATTATACTCACACATCACTTTGCAACAGCAAGGCTAGCACAGAACAGCTGCGAGTAGCGTTGCCAGGCGTCCGGATAAAGCCGGACATAGGCTTTTTGATTGCGTGTCCGGGCAAAATAAACGGTGTCCGGCCAATTTTTTTGTCATACCTATTAATACTAAGACACAAAATCCTTAATAATGTACGGTGTCCGGCCTTTTTACCCGATGTCCAGCCAAACTGGCTGGTCTGTCCGGCTATTAGGTTTCGCGACCTGGTAACCCCAGCCGCGAGATGGCTCGCGCACAGAGCATGTAACCAGCACCTTTAGCACAACTGTGAGACGCGACTCTTTGTCGCGGATGGGATGTTCTCATTGGCTGTTACATGCTGCGCCGAGTGTAGGGTTGTCGTACGTCAGGATTTGTCCTGACATGTCATGACTTTTGTCCATTGGTCGGTTGTAGACAGACGGCCCACTTGATACGGTTTTAAATTTTACTTTTGATAGTGCTCATTAGGCTCTCTACCTTCTTTAATAAACGGGAATCGCTCTTTTAAGACCTCAGTAAAAGTACAAAGTCTTTTACCACTCGACGCCATTATCGCGACTAAACTAAACCAAAGTCAAATCTCTGTGATAAGAAATGTCCGGACGTTTAAGGTGATGGCAGGATTTTTGTCAGGACATTTAATTTTTTCATATGGCAACCCTAATCGCGCGTGAAATATGTCGCAGCCGTGTTGTGCTAACCGTGCTGGCCTTCACCCGGAGGTGACATAATTTTTTATCGCGTCTTACGCGCTTACATAAGTTCTCAAGGGCCCATTTATACCATAAAAAAGTTAAATTTCTGAGCATAGAGGAGAAAATTGCACTTAAGGGAACTTTTCTTTATGAATTATATTGTCCCTCTTAGACAGCCTCCCTGGAGCTTAAAGTATAATGTAGCCGATGTCATAAAACACAAGGACAGCCGGGATTCAAGGGTAATGAGATTACAGGGACATATTCAGTTATATATAAATAATAATTTAGTACGTGTATTAAGGCCTAGTTTTTACCCTCGACGGACGGAACGGATCAGAGGCGGTATAATTATATCGATACCTTTAGACTCAAAGGGCGTAAACGCCATTAGAAACTACGGCGTTTACGCCCTTTGAGTCTAAAGGTATCGATATTATGCGTTTGGAGTTAGAGGTTGTTTGTGTGTATGTATGTCTATTGCCATTTTCCTGCAAAACTACTGGACCGATTTGGATGTGATTTTTTGATCGGAAGGTGGCCGAACCGTGAGTGTTTCTAGCTAGATTTTACCAAAATCCTTTAAACAGTTGAGGTTTAGATTTTTTTGAGTCGGATTTTAAGTAGCTTTTTTTTATTTATAGAGTTGGTGAGCACGTACTTATTATAAAAAAAATTATAATGTTGGTTTAATGAACAAGTTAATACTTCCAATTCTCATATATTCTGTATGATCAATATTAAATAAATACCGGTATTTGAAGCCTTAGAACAAAGCAGGAACACTTTTAAATTCACTGTTACTTGTGTAAATGATTAACTAACTTTCTTTCATGTCAAATTAGGTATCTTGTAGTTCTCAGTCTTTCTGATTGGAAATTTCAACAGCGATTACAACCTTCGATAGTTTTAAGGCAAAAGTGAACAGACATCTTCTGGTTAAGTGACTTTCTATCAAGTTCCTCCGTCAATCGATCGTTAATCGTTAAAAATAGCATTACCAAATTTACTCCGACTACAAAACAAAAATTAAAGTAGATATGTGCAAGTCTGTAGGTACTGCACATTTTTAGTCGGCCATTCTCACGAAGTAAGACGTCGTCTAATTACCGCGTCTCCATACATTTAGTATGAAAACAGCGTCGCGGTAATTAGGTGACCGCAGACATACTTCGTGAGAATGGCCGTAGTACAAAATGTAGAAGTAGTAAACTGAGTTGTAGAGAACACTTAGGTACATTAAATAGCGACATAGTTATAAATACAGAGATATTGACGCAAATCTGAACTCATGGCTGTTAATAGATACCTACTGAATTGAAACCACTAAACAGATACATTGAAACGAAATAAATTACTTGTGTCGAAATTAAACGTTCAAGTGAAATTGGTCTCCTGAGCACCAGTTAGCTCCCTTAGGCTGAACATCCACCACAGCGCGAATTAGCCATGTGGTGAGCGAGAAAATAAGTTTCTGTCAAAAAAAATTAAGGCAAGCAATTTGCCGAATGTACCGTTTATGTATTGCCAAATTGCAAACACTGTGGGTTTATCTTATCTAATTTAGATGATCCTGTGGCCATCTTTCGACTCCATCATCATTATCAGCTCTATGATACCATATTATTGCATTGTCACCGAAAATACGCAAATATACCAAATTTCACTTCAATCGAACGTCAGGAAGCCGTTCTTATTCAGCTTGCAAGATTTGCTCTAACTCTAAACGTGTTAATAAAAAGCTTTTAAAAATGCACCAATGGCTACGCTGAACGAAGCTATGGCCGTTAAGGTGATTGTTTATTTTATTTCATTCATTATTATTATATATATTTCGCCTCGGGGTGGGATTGGCATATACGGTCTCTTTGCGGTCTCTGTGCGCTATGGATGAGAGTACGGAAAAAAGAAGAGATGTCAGTTCGGATTTGTCATCGGGAAAAGTTCGCGTGCGGGCGAATAATATTTTCAATATAAAAGGAAAACAAAAAGAAGACCACGACCAAAGGCCTAAGGGGGTAAGTTTAGGGCGATCATTTATTTATTATATTTCCACAAGACCATCAACAAGACGGATCACAGTCCGTGAAGTTGAAAACTCAAAAGAAAACCAGTGCGCTTTGTTCGAGGAACATTTGGTCCTTCGAACCGGATTTACTTTCGGACTCATACGTTTTCAACTCCACGGTACTCTGATCCTATCTTTCCAACACTTTTCGAGCGGTCGAAATTTAGTGTTTGTTCAAAATTTTACTTTGGGGAAAATATCGATTTTTTAGTTTCAAAATTACGCTAATATAATTTTATTAATCGCGGTTGCTATTTGTTGGCATAATATCCGGGTCATTCAAGTCAATTGATTCATCGGTAAATGTTATTTCAATTCGGCAATTTGCATATTTTATTGACATTTTGAATGAAACTGTTTGTTGCTAGGTAACCAGATTGCGGGTTAGTACATAGCGGTATTTCGTCATGCTTATTACCTGTATACGTGGCGTAGTTGTACAGTACCTACACTACTGAGTTTGAGGTCGTGGGTTCGTGACCGGTCACGAGTGGTCTTTTTGTATTTTTATAGGGGTTTTATTTCTTGTATAAGCGGTGCGGAATATTAATTACTGGAAATTTATGGTGTATTTAGATATTTAACATTTTTTTTTTAAATAAATTTTGCGGAAAATTTACAAATATACAATAGTATAGCGGGAAATACTTTCTTTATTTAAAGAATAGTGCGGTTTATTGTTATTTATGCGGCGCAGTGAACTACGAGCAATGCGTATTAGGAATCTATAATTTTCATGTTGTGGTGTTTATTGCTAGGGTTTTGTTTGATATTTTTGATTTGGATTCTGCAATTTTTGCAGTCAAACAAAACAATGACGGCAGCTAGGCGGTTACAGTTGTCTCAAATGAAATATTTCACGGCTATCCAAAATATTGATTTTTTGGATGGTTTAGCTCGTAATGCGGATCTGTCTTCAGAACAGGAATGCGATTTTATGGTGCGGTTCCAAGATTTGGAAAAGGTGTTTGAGGCATTTACGGAAATGCATTACGAACTTCAACTTTCGGCCAAGGAGATCGAGAACTTCGATCTAGACGATCACAAACGGATGTACGAGACGTACAATAAAAAATATTATTTTATAAAGCAACGTCATGTGGGACTGGCGAGTTCAAATTCGGAAACTGGTAGTGTTTGCGGTAATAACAATGCCAGGAGCGCGGGCAATCGAGCGGTCTTGCCACGCTTGCAAATTCCTACCTTTTCAGGAAGGATGGAAGAGTTTGCTTCCTTCATGGAATTGTTTCGGTCTCTGGTGCTAAATGACACATCTTTATCGGATACTGAAAAGATGTATTACTTAGCGGGGTCATTGTTAGGTGAACCGAAAACCTTAATCCAGCATCTGTCAGTCACTGGAGATAATTATTCGGTAGCAATGGACTTGCTAAATGCGCGGTATAACAATAAAAGATTATTGGCGGACCGGTTGTTATACAACCTGTTAAATACACCTCATGTGCACAGTAGAGGGTTAAATAGTTTGAAAACGTTTTTAAATACCCTACTGGAAAACACAAAGGCACTGGAAAAGATGAATTTCCCTGTAGAATCGTGGTGTTATTTGTTGTTTTATATTAACTTCCAAAAGTTAGACAGTAACTTAAAGAAGCACTTTGAAGACAAGCATGCTGACAAGGAGTTGCCTACATTCTCAGATCTATTAAAGTTTTTGGAAACTGAAATACGGATTTTGGAATGTAGCGCGGAGCCACAGCCCGGTGCGTCATCCGCGGCTAGACGTAGTGGAGGTGGACAGAGTCTAGCGGTAAAGACTCACGCGGTCTTCCAGAATGCGGGATCAATTTCATGCAGATTATGCGGGAAAAGCGGACACTTCATCGCCAAGTGTGAGAAGTTCTTGGCAATGAAACCTACAGCTAGGAAACGTCAGGTGGTATCGCTGAGATTGTGTTTCCGATGTTTAAATGGTCACAATATTGACCAATGTAACTACAATGTGAATTGCTATAAATGCAATTCGCCTAAGCATCATTACTTATTGCATTTTGATCTTCCAACTGCAGTGCCGGAACAACGTTTGATGTCAAACAATGTATCAACGAATGGGCGGTTGTACAACCCCACAACGCCCTCGGCAAATGCTCCAATCGTGAGCGCGCCTTTAGGTAGCGAACTCCCGGGGAGTGCGGCCCCTGGAATCACTGGACTGTTGGCGTCACACGTCAACGAGCCGAGTATGTACCAGCGGACGGTGCTACTTGCAACGGCAGTCGTACGGGTACTCGACAGTAGCGGCTGTTACCAGGAGGCAAGGGCATTGCTTGACGGAGGTAGTCAGAGCACCTTTGTGTCAGAAGCATGCGTGCAGAGGTTGGGTTTGAAGCGGTTTAAATCCAACATGGTCTCAGTCACGGGTCTGAGTGGTGCCCCTGTGAGCGGTTGCAGAGGGGCTGTTAATTTGACTCTCACACCAAGGCTATCGGAGAGGCCTACGCTTGTGACAACAGCTACTGTTTTGAGCAAAATCACAAACAACCTACCTGGATTTTCACTTCCGGCTCAGTTAGCGGATAATTATCGAGGACTGTATCTCGCGGACGAACAGTTCTACGTTAGTCGGGAGATTGACATTTTAATCGGTGCGGATTTACTTTGTGACATTGTGCTCGGCGGCGGATGCCTGAAGCTCAATGATCACTTACCTCGGGCTATGAATACTGTGTTCGGTCACGTGTTGACAGGTCCGGTCACCTTTGCGGCATACAACCCATATCCTCAGGCGACTTATTTCTCTCAAACCTTCTTCTGTGACACGACTACAGACCAGATTTTGGAGCGATTCTGGGAAGTGGAGGATATTCCGGAAAAAATTGAGAGCCCGAAGGATTTGGAATGCGAAATGATTTTTAAAAATAATCATCAAAGGGTTGAAGGCGGCAGATACCAGGCGCGGTTACCTTTTTTATCGGACGCCCCTGATCTCGGAAACTCGGTGCCAATTGCCATGAAGCGGTTCTTGGCAATGGAAAGGAAGCTTTCCACGAACGAATCATTTCGTGCGAAATATGTAGGGTTTATGCGGGAATATTTAGAGACAGGGCACATGTCTCTCTGTGATGGAGACCCACAAGATTATACAAGCGGAAGTTATCTGATACCACATCACGGTATATTTAAATCGGGTTCCGACAAAATTCGTGTGGTTTTTGATGCTAGCTGTGCTTCAAGCAATGGAGTGGCTCTGAATGACTGTCTGCACGCCGGCCCGAAGTTACAGCGGGACATTGCGGAAATAATATGCAGATTTCGGTTAAACCCTTATGTTTTTACAACAGACATCAGAATGATGTTCAGGCAGATTTTGATTGCGGAAGAAGACCGGCGGTTCCAGCGCATCTTCTGGAGGGAATCTCCAGACTTACCCTTGCAGATCTTCCAGCTCAATACGGTAACGTATGGCATGAAGTCTAGCCCATACCTCGCGATTCGGGCGCTGAGGCAGTTGGCAGATGACGAAGAAGAAAAATTTCCTGCGGCGGCGCGGCTTCTTCGTTCGTCTGTATACATGGACGACATTTTGGGTGGAGCAGACACCATAGAAAACGTGTCTAGATTGAAGCAGGAGTTGACGGACCTACTACGCTCTGGCGGTTTCGAGCTAAGTAAGTGGACTTCTAACAGCAAGGAGGTTTTACGGGACGTAGCGGAAGAGCACTTGGAAAAGCCTAAGAAAATATTTGATGATGCGGACGGGCCTAGCTTCTTTAAAATCCTAGGCATTCAATGGGACTCCAACAGCGATTGCTTCTCATATCGAACAAAGCTGGATGATACTAGTGGATGTACTAAGCGGTTAATATTGTCGATATTGGCTAGGACTTTTGATCCTTTAGGGTGGATCTGTCCAATAGTCTTTCAAGGCAAAGTGCTTATGCAGCAGCTCTGGTTAAGAAATTTATCTTGGGATGCGGAAGCTCCTGCAGACGTGATTTCAGAATGGCAAGGCATCCTAAAGGATCTGCCTTTAATATCCCGTCTTCGATTGGAGCGCTTTGTGTTGTCGGGCGTTAAGTCTTGTTCTCTACACGGGTTCTCAGATGCGTCAGAGCTCGGATACGGCGCAGCGGTTTATCTGAGGACAGTAGGACAAGACGGGAAGGTCAAGGTTAGTTTGATGATGGCCAAGTCTCGGGTGGCGCCAATAAAGTCGAAACTAACCATACCCAAATTGGAGCTCAGCGGTGCTACATTGTTGGTTCGCCTTCTCAAGTACGTCGTCGCTGCTATCAGTGATGATACGACGATAGAGAGTATCGTTGGATGGTCCGACAGCACCATAATTCTTTCATGGTTGCGGGTTTCGCCCCATTTGTTGCAGACATTTGAGGGTAATCGGGTTTCCCAGATTATCAATTGCGGTCTAGATATAACTTGGAGACATTTACCTTCTGAAATGAATCCTGCCGATGTTGCAAGTCGCGGTTGTCGCGCATCGGTATTACTCGAACACCCTCTCTGGTGGGGACCTGATTGGTTGACAGGTGATGCGGACACCTGGCCCAAGAATATAATGGATAAAGCGGAAGATCCATTGCCTGGATTGCGGAAAGGGAAAGTAAATGCTCTGGTGGGGATTGTTGACAAGGATAATATATTTACTCGGTTTAGCAGTTTGAATATGTTACTGGCGGTCGTAGCATATTCCTTTCGGTTTGTCAACAATGCAAAATCTTCTTCTCAGAAACTTGTAGGGGCGTTAACAGTAGCAGAGCGACAGTTTGCTTTGCAGCGGTTGATTAAATTGGTGCAGGAAGCGGAGTTCGCTGATGACATTCATTGTCTTATGCAAAATAAGCAGTGTTCCACACGGTTACGTCGGCTTAGGCCTCTTATTGGGGATGATGGCCTACTGCGCGTTGGAGGCCGTTTGGAGCATTCCAGCTTCGCTTTTGAGCGGAAACATCCAATGATATTGCCGAAGTCACATGCGCTCACAGTTTTGATCGTCGATCACTTCCATGTACTGCATTGCCACGCGGGCGCTACAGTTTTGATGGCAGTATTACAGCGGCAATTTTGGATTCTTTCTGCTGCGCAAGTGATTCGTACCCGTATCTTTAAGTGTATGAAATGTTTTAGGACGAAGGCTAGGCCTACGGCGCCATTGATGGCAGCGTTGCCCTGGGATCGGGTTAACGCGACTGGTGTGTTCCACACCGTGCAAACTGATTTTGCGGGTCCTTTTATGATAAAACATTCTCGTTTGCGGAATGCAAAGATATTGAAGGCATACCTTTGTGTTTTCATTTGCTCTGCCTCTAAAGGGGTTCATTTGGAGTGCGTCACAGACCTTTCGACTGAAGGTTTTCTTGCGGCACTGACGCGCTTCACATCTCGACGCGGTATTCCGAGTGTGATACGTTCAGATTGCGGAACTAATTATGTGGGCGCAAATAGATATTTGGATGAGGTGTATAAATACTTAGCTTCTCAGGAAGCCCAGCAGAGACTTAGTGATGGCGCAGCCAAACAGTCTATTACATGGCGGTTTAATTCCCCGGCAGCTCCACATTTTGGTGGTCTGTTTGAGGCAACAGTAAAATCTGCTAAGACCTTATTGCGGCGGGTAATAGGTGATCAGGTTTTGACATTCGATGAATTGGTAACGGTTTTTACCAAAGTAGAAGCGGTGCTTAACTGTCGTCCATTATGTCCCTTGACGCAGGACCCTCAAGAAATAGAGGTGCTTACACCTGCTCATCTGCTCATAGGTAGACCTTTACTTTCCGTTCCGGAATATAATTATGAGGACGTTCCAAGTTCGCGGTTAAAGCGGTTTAACTTAGTTCAGGCTATATCTCAACATTTTTGGAGAAAATGGAGTGACCAGTATCTCCACTTTCTCCAAATGCGTAGGAAATGGACATCTCCAACGGACCCACCAAAGTTGGGTGATCTTGTCCTAATAAAAGAGGAAAATTTACCTCCCTTGAAGTGGAGATTAGGCAGAATAGAGGGATTGTTACCTGGCAAAGACGGTATTGTTCGGGTTGTGCAACTTACAACCACGTCGGGTACACTCATGCGGCCTGTTGTTAAAATATGTAGACTCCCCCTGGATGATTAAGTTGGTAACAAACAGTTTCTTACTTTAGTTGTACATTTGCGGAATCAGTGTTTTAATATTGCGGTTCATTTATTGATAAAGGCTGCGGCCTTTCTCGGGCGGGGGAATGTTTATTTTATTTCATTCATTATTATTATATATATTTCGCCTCGGGGTGGGATTGGCATATACGGTCTCTTTGCGGTCTCTGTGCGCTATGGATGAGAGTACGGAAAAAAGAAGAGATGTCAGTTCGGATTTGTCATCGGGAAAAGTTCGCGTGCGGGCGAATAATATTTTCAATATAAAAGGAAAACAAAAAGAAGACCACGACCAAAGGCCTAAGGGGGTAAGTTTAGGGCGATCATTTATTTATTATATTTCCACAAGACCATCAACAAGACGGATCACAGTCCGTGAAGTTGAAAACTCAAAAGAAAACCAGTGCGCTTTGTTCGAGGAACAGTGATTCTGTCGAGTCGCTCAGTTCTCCGTATAAACGGAAAGAGGATTAAGAATCGACCTTAAAAACATCAAGGTTGAAATGTGTCTCGATTCATTATTTATCTGAACGAAACATCATGAGAAATCCCAGAAATTCAGAAAAAACATGCAATCGTCCTTCTATTAGCATCGTGCGAAATGCTTTTATTACCAACAAGATATCTTTTTCTACTCCTGTACTTTTATCTGTCTTTTACTTGGTCACGAACACTAGTATAAGAACATACAAAATATGAGTTCATAAAAGTCTATACTCTATTCACCATAACAGCACTAGTGTCGTTATAGTCACATTACGATACTGCTAGCAGCCACAGACTTTTAAATCTAGGTTAAACTTAGGTCAAGGATTAAGCGCTCAATTCTAACTTTACGATAAAAATTCACAACTACTAACTTAACAAACAATTAAATTCCTACGATTTTTAAGAAAAACAAAACTTTCTGAATTAATTTCATTGATGCCAACATAAAAAAAAGTATTTTAATTATCGTCACTTCGTGTCACCAGCCATATTAAAAAAAAAGTTTACCATAGACACAACTGTCAGTCAATATGTCATATTTACCTTGTTTGGGAGCTGTTTAATTAGGTATGTATTTTATATTTTAAAACCTAGTCGTAGAAAAAGTATTGTATGCAATGTTGTATAATTAAGTCAAAAAACGCTCATTGCGTCTCTATTTGCCATACTCGCCGCTGTCGCGGCTCGTATCGCAACTCACGCAATTCGCATTTTTTGAGCCTTCTTATACAACTGTTGCATAAAATACTATTAAAGTTTTAATTTAATTACAAATAATATAATTATATATTTTGGCATTTTGAGACAAAATGTAGGTACCAAGCTATAAAATAATCCATATTTCAACCAAAATTAAGGCCCAATTATGTTTTTTGCAGAAACGAGCAACTGGATTCATGTTATGAAGGATTTTTTCCTCTCACTCCGCTCCACTACTTCGCACAACTTTGGTGGATATTCCGCCTTACACGTAAAGCAAAGCGGTTCTACAACACCCATCGTCAACATTATACTTAATTTGTATTTGTACTAAAGCTAACAAGTTCCTCTTGTTTTTATAAGCCCGTACAAAATTTAATTGCTAATTAGCAAAGAGCGAGCTTGCATTAGTGCGATTTGTGTCTTAAAACCGGGTTAAACATACATGTTTTGAAACTTCGACGTTAAGGCTAATATACGTTATTAATCCTAATGTAGGTCTATTAATGTAGCTTTTAATACCTACTGTTGTCTAGAATACTTAGTGCAAGAATTCCCCAAAGAGAGTGCTATTCCATTTAGATTAAAATTTCGCCCCTACCTGGTTCCACCGGAAGACCAGCGCTGGCTCTAAATGTCAGCATTTTGCTGAGGTGGGGCCGTTTTGTGGCAGTGTATCTTTAATTTAATTTGTAATACTTTTTTGTTTTTTATCTTGTGCTGTCATGAATAAATGTATTTTCTTTTTTTTTCATTTATCTGAATAATAATATAAAAATAAATATGTATGGATTAATCTTTCAAACACGTGAAATAGTTAAAAAAAAGCATGAGAAATTAGACTAACGTAATTTTATAAATACTTACGTAGTTAGAATGTACAGTCACAATGTTTTTTAGAGTTCTGTACCTCAAAAAGAAAAAGCGGAACACTTATAAGATCACTTTGTTGTCCGTCTCTTCGTCCGTCCGTCCATCTGTCTGACTTGACAAGTAATACCGTATTATACTACAAGTATAGAGAAAAATCTGAAAACTATACATTTTTAATTAAATCATAAAAAAGTTGACTTTACTAAGAGAATCAAAATTTATAGGATACTTTAATATACATATGTACCTACAAATTTGTACAGAACCCTCGGTGGGCGACTCCGACTCGCACTTGTCCGGTTATTGTAATAAGGCGTTAATTTTGTAATAAGGTGGCAAAACTGCTTGCATATGTCGGCGGCCGATCGTAGCATTCGCCAAATCATGAAATTCCTAGGCATATCATGAAACGCCGCCATTTCATGATTTGGCTAGCTAACATCCGCCATATCGTTCAAAACTCATCGTTTGACGATTCATACGCCACACTAACAAGATTTACATTTTGCATCTACCTGTGGCTTCACCTGCGTTAGTACCATTCCCATTACTATCCTAAGGGGAAGCTTTACCGGCATAAAAAAACCGGTCAAGTGCGAGTCGGACTCGCGCACCGAGGGTTCCGTACAAACTGAAAATAAATAAATGATTATATTCATATTTCAAGAACAACTGTATGGCGATTAGTTTAGTAAGAGCAAATAAGTATGTGTTACGACTTTTGCAAATTTCTAAAAAAACGGTGCAATTTGGGAAAACCTTTATATTTTTCCTGTAATATTTAGGACGACATTGTAATAAATTGTGTGTTGTTGGTAATGATTACAGATTTTTCTGTTCAGTAACTTCGAAGATAATAGGGGGGGATGGTATTTTTTTTAACGTTTTTTAGCATAAATCAAAAACTATTTATTGAAGAAAAAAAATAAAAACAGTGTTTTAATCTGCAAATAATGCCCTTTCATTTGATATCCCACTCGATATAATAGCTCTACTTTTGATTTTCGACATTCCATTTCGGTCCCCTTTAAATAAAAGTAAAAAAGGCATAAGATTTTTTTCTGTCCAATAGGCTCAGGTTAGCGAGTTTTAACACTTCCAAACTCAAGTCGATAGCCTCAGTAGATCCTGAGATATCTTGCTGTGACAGACGGACAGACAGACAGAGTCGCACCATAAGGGTTACCATTTTGGTACGGAACCCTAAAAATATCCTAAGTAGGTATATATTTCATGTTGCATGCCAAATTTTATCTCAATCCATATAGATGTTACCGCGATAATTAGTAACTTGTGTAAACCTTGTTTGTCAACAAAATATTAACCTTTAAAATACGACCCGAAACCATGGTTCTTTCACATCGTACACAGAATCTGCGTGATTCGGTGACGCAGCGCCCTGCGCCGTACCGTAGATAATATATCGTCGCCCGATCGCATAATTGGCCATATCATGATATTCCTAGCCTAGGCATATCATGAAATGTCGGCATATCATGATATTCCTAGGCATATCATGACATGCCGGCATTTCACGATATGCCGGCATTTCATGATATTCCTAGGCATATCAGGATATGCCGGAATTTCACGATATACCGGCATTTCATGATATTTCGTGGCATATCATGAAATGCCGGCATTTCATGAGCCACCAGTGGCCAAAAATGATACTACTTTACGATCTGACCGGGAAGTAGCTAGGAATATCGACGAATGCGTTGGTCTCATCGATCTGCCGTATTTATTATTAGGCACATTGTGATATGCCTGGCCAAATCTTAGACATATCATGAAGTGGCGGCATTTCATGGTATGCCTAGGAATTTCATGATTTGGCGAATTATACGATCGGCCGCCGACACATACATGTTATAATATTAATTGGCAATTTTCTCATTAACTACTTGTCACGAGTACATTTTCTGCAGATCACCCACTACCATCACTAGATAGCGTTTTCTTTCAATGCCCTACGATCGTTATCAATAATATTAGAGTCTAAGCGTGACCTGTGATTATAGCTTATCTTTAGACAAAACCAGAAAAATCAGGAAATTATCTACCTACTCGGTACATAATGTAGATGCAATAAGTTCTCTTGACTTTTTGCTCGTATCTTTTCATTATTTCTCACTAGAATTGACAGATCAAATAGCTCACATGGCAAAACAATCACAGTTATCAAGACATTTACGGTTGTTACCATAAATGGTTTATGTCATACCATAATAGAACAACAACAGAAAAATAAACGCATAAACAAAGGAAATGTAACTGTAGGTATGCAGACATCGATCGTTCCAAATTGAAGATCTAGATCGGGCGAATTATCAAGACTCACTTTCAGGTCCGGATGTGTCAGTGTCAGATTATGCACATTGGTGCATAATGCAGTCAATTTTCTTATTTGATTCGTGCGGAAACCGAGTCCGGCAAAACGAGGAGTCGGTCCGCGGCCGAACGCCGCCCGCTGCTCTGTTGCTCATTCGACTCGAGTCTCCCGAGCGTGGCGCGTGTGTCCCACGCTCTCCGCGACCGAAACTTTACTCGCACGTTAGTGAATGGAGTGCACTTTATGAACAAACAGTTTTAAGTTGTATTTACACTTGTGACAGTTTTTGTGTTGTTTTATTTTGTTTTGTGACTGCACATTGGAGGTGTTCAATTCGATACCGGCCGTTGGTGAGTATTGGGCTGAATTTTAATTTTAATGTACAAGTCTTCGGGTGATTTACGCGACGGCGAGTAATACGCGATTTTCTTATTTTACCCGACGGAGGTCGGCGGTGCATCGCCTCGGCTTCCATGTCACTGTTCGCAGCGGATTGTTATCAACCCATTGTTGTTGGCCCGGTTACTAATTAACGTGCTAATTAATACATTTCTATCCATTACTTAAATTACGGACAACGTTATTATATTGCTAAATTAAATTAAATTCAAACAATCACAGATTTAAAATCAGTTTTCGATACTATTTAACCGATCGGCCGCAGAGTGCAACCGCAACCACAGCACGATGCAATAAAATGTTAAACAGGTAGCTGCTGCGAAGCTTATAACAATAACAATCAATCATTTATCCATTGAAAGCCTTCTTAGACATAGCAAAACCAGTTGCCAGCAACAAGTACATCCGTTAATGACCTTACCAATTTTTTGTTTATTTAGAAATCATAAACTTTTTGTGTTTCAACTCGAACTCAGCAGCGCCGCGCGTTGAAGTCTTTCATATTTAAGTGGTCGAAAACTTCAAAATAAGTTCCCTGAATAATAGACTATTATTTAAACAATAATGGTCATTCGAAGGATTATACAAAGAAGAATTAATAATTGTTATCTTTGTGTAAATATTTTGACTGTTGCTGTTTACACAGTGCACTTGTTGTGTTGTGATATTTCTCACAATCGTTGTTGGGACGGACTTCGACACACGATTTTAGGGCGAGTAGATAAACCCTTTAACATTTTAAATTGTTAGATAATTAATGAAATTTATCGCAATCTCGCGAGAACTCAACAAAAAAGAGAATCCGATCTGATAGCGTTCAGATTGCGGCTAAATTTCTCGAGGTCTATCCGCAATTAAGGAATTAAAAATTATGCGCAATAATAAAACAGATGTCATCATAACTGTAGGTCATCTCGGCCGCATCTCCGATAATCTGTGTGTTGATAACGCTAATGACAAGTAAACCAGATGTGATGATGCTGATGTGTCTGCCACATGCGCCGATTAAGGACACGCGACGAAAACAACCGATGTAGGCCACTATTGGTTATTTCTATCCATTGTACTACGCAGTACGCAAAAATCACAATTGTCCAGATATACCTAAAAATAACTTCCTCACTTTTTCATCTATTAAAATTGGTGTAAACCTAAAATTCACCACGTGTTTTAATGTCCTATTTACTGGTTAAAACTAGATTCTTATCAATCCCTTAGACTACTTAGAATCTTAACTACGTAGAAAAAGCAAAAGCCACACTCTCCGCCCCGCTTTTATTCACAATCATTGGCAATCGATTATGGTATTTATAGATCGCGTGAGTCTTACGCACACGTTTCATCTATTCCTTCCTTAGAGGTCCCAAAATTAAATAAGTAAAGATACCTATAGGAATTACCTGGAAGCATATAAGAAATCTCATCAGAATCAGTTAGCCAGTAATTAGTTAGATACACAGGCCGATTTCTAGTCTATCGAACGATCATTTAAGTATGTATAACAATGTATTTTGATATTCCAATAAAACAGTTTGCGTTTAGTTTAGCTCCTAAAAAACTTAAATAGGGGATAGTTTAAATACACACACATCATTAATTTATTTGGAGTCACAAGTTTAACATTATGAAAGTCGAGATCACGACACAGATTTAGGTCCCAGACCACGCTAAGGAGGTGTTAGTCATCCAGCCTCGATTCGAACCCACGACCGAGGCACTAATCAGGCATGTATGACACGACGCGCTTTGGTCCCCGTTAACAGGCACGCGGTACAGGCATATTGAGACCTTTATCCGAATCCATTGATTTAATATCCTTGGAGACTTTCCAATAGTAAATAAAGGAAGATATTTGAAAACTAGACGATGCCCTTCGTTGGTGGAGGTGAAATTAGTTAAATATCTCTTTTTTGCTTCGCCGCAGATGAGTAAAATGGGTCCTATATCTAAATTAGGGTCATAATCTACGTACACCCAATTTTATGGACATCGGCCCGGTAATTTTCGCGTGACGCGCGCTTCAGTAATTAGCGCGTGACCTACCTAACAAACAAACAGACCTACCGACAAACCGATCAACAGACATAAATTTCAAAAACTCAATCTTATTGCGTTTTATTACTTATTTTGGAGACTGCCCAGTAACTTTTTTGGAAAAATCTCCAATTTTGCTAAACACGCATGCAATATAAGCACATAACATAAAACGCATAGACTTTATCATTATCACACTTACGATTTACGAGCGAGCTGCGGGCGTTAGAAGCGAAGTTCCATACAAATGTCGAGACATCAAATTGAATTTGAGTAACTGATAGACGAACCGTCTAAGCCAGCGTACGAAGATGATACTATGCAACTTGTATATTATTCCTCAAAACATAAATGAGAAAAGTTTTTCGAATAATCATTCATACACATGAAAACAAAATAAAAAAAAACAATGTTATCAATGCGAAATCCTGGAAGGAAGGTACTGAAGGCTGCAGAATAAATGCCAAACCTACAATGTTACTAAATTTTCAAACAACTACTTGATGTGTTCTTGAAAAGATTCCACTACTTGTTATTATCCTGTAATGATATAAACAACGATGAATGCA
The DNA here is from genome assembly GCA_947034925.1 of Eudemis profundana. Taxonomy (NCBI): domain Eukaryota; kingdom Metazoa; phylum Arthropoda; class Insecta; order Lepidoptera; family Tortricidae; genus Eudemis; species Eudemis profundana. Next base: position 15,851,502 of record OX344805.1, on the reverse strand, counting down.
TTCAAGATTACTGCGATACTACCAGCCAATAACATCTGATTAATTTCCTCCTTGTTTTGTAATAGAAATTCTAAAATAACCACGATATTGAACCGGAGATTAAAGCCACGTCATTTTATTGTTCGTCTCATTAAACTCTCCCCGGGGAATGTTAATCCTTTGCACGGTGATTTAAACATGGATTTTATCGCCACAAATACATGGAAACACTACCTGAGTGCAAACTTCGTAGGAAGTGGACTTTCAGAATAGTGTTATCATAATAATCGGGAAAACCTACACTTAAATAATCACATCTTGTTTTACGTAACAGGTACATAGTCATACACAACGTCTCACAACATAGACTGGTATTTTATAAAAGAAGCAAATAATGTTCACTTTTTGTGTAGGTAACTTTATTTTAAGATGCAAGTTATCAGTCTAATTGGTATATAATGATAATGAGTATGAAGAGGTAGGAGCCAGCAACAATACTAAATTGCATCGCAGTTAAGGGTTTTGTATGCGTTTACTTTACGACAGGTCGAGACAATAGCGACCGCGATGCTCGGAGTACGCGCGAGCGTGCCTCCGTCGCATAGCAGAGGATTACATTACTGAATTGGAATACAATCGAAACACATTCAAAAACAACTCAACGTGCCACCGAGTCCTTAGCAACTTGAGTTCTTTTTAAAATAACAAACTCAATCTCGGCATCTCTTTTTTAAAAGATAGGCAACAATGGAATTTGAGCAATTCCTTGTTTAGTGTTTGCTCGTGATTTACTGTTTTATTTTTATATTGTGGTTATTATAGGATTAGAGTACAAGCTCACAGTAATGGGGGAATGATTCGTGACTATGATGAATGGGTATCTACCTGGGAAAAAACGAACACAATACATAACAGGAAACAACAAGAAAAAAGCTCAGTTGAGACTCTAAAGATAGAGGCAAGACGATGTTATCGCTCAAACGCAATCTATTTACTTGAACTTTTTATTAAGCCTAAGGGCGTTATCACACTAGCAATTTGCGGCCGATTTAGAATCGAATTTCTATACAAATGCCGCTCGCAGTCGTTTCAGTCGCGGCAAACTCGCGCTGAGTTAGCCACGACCACGCCACGACTAGTTTTGTACGGAACTACGCTTGTAGGCTCTTGTAGACTCGCCCGAAAATCACCAGTGTGATAATGATAACGCCCTAAAGGAAGTTAGAGTACTTATATGAAATCTGACGACCTCTATTGGGATTGGAATTTAACTACAAGAGCAGGTGTCGAAGTGTTGACATCGGGTCAGACAACCTGTCGCGAAATAGGCGCCCGCGGCCGACCCGACCCAACCCAACCCAAAACGATCGATAACTATTTCGATAATGCTTTATTAACTCATCCAGTTTTACTACTATTTTAATTTCATTGTTATACTCATTATGTTACCTACAAACGAAGTGGACTACTAAATTAAATTACTACCACCGGTTGGTTAGTGTTAGAACGGTACGTGCAACAATTTTTTTTAAGATTTGGATTTATAAGATGCGGGAAATGCAAAAATAAGATCGGCCATTCTCATGAAGTATGACTGCGTCTAATTACCGCGTCTCCATACATTTAGTATGAAAACAGGGTCGCGGTAATTAGGTGACCGCAGACATACTTCGTGAGAATGGCCGAGATAAAAGTTGCGCTAAAGTACAAAAGCCTAAAGTAAAAATTAAAATATACATACCTGAAACTAAAATGTATCTAAACCTATTTCTAAGATGGGCCCCTGTGGTATTGTGCCGAGACCGCTGGCAGCATTTCCTCGCTGAATCGCGATGCTTATGCGTAGTTTAGTTGTATATTGTTTTTACTTTAGGGTTTTAGTTTAGTTTAGGATAATTTATTGTTATTTTATTGTTTATTAAGTACAAAATCACATCCATGCACTAAATCCAAAGAATTGTTTATTTAATATTGCTTTAAGTGGTAATAATAAAATTAAAAGTAATAAATCACACGAGTACGTTTATGACAAGTTCAATAATGACCTAATCAAATTCAAAGTTAATTCACAAAATAGATGGAAATTACTGAATCAGTAAACACGGTCATGAAATTGCACTTTGCATTTATATTTAATTTTAGATTGCAATCTGCCTTTATTAGCCTTAGATATTAGATCTACATATTTTAATGTCAATAATAAAAAAGAACTCTGTCGCGAAATATAACCATTAAAATCAATGATCACTTACAATATAACTTCATGAGTTCATAACAATATTCATTCATATTTAAATGCATTATGTACCTACAAGCCTGATGATAAAAGCAAAAGTTTCGAGAGCAAGTTAATTAAGCAAAATTTGATAAAATTTCGTAAGATAGTCGAGATGTACACAAACGTGCACGTGTTTAATTATTCTCCAGTTACAAGATTAATGAAGTTTGGAAAGGCCTCGTAAACGGATATAACATCAAAGACTTGAGATCGGAAGCGTTCGGCGCTGCGCCTGCGGTCCTTATCCAATTATCCGCTGGTTTCATTGCGCCACTAACAGCGTATACATCCCAAAGCACCATAAAACGAGCTAATTCTTATTTTATTCAGTTCCGCATTTCAGCCTCGATTGTTGCACTACGACTGGTTCTGTTTGGTATGCGCGGGAAAAGTCGATGCGATTTTTATGTGAGTTAACATTGGATGATGTGAACTTGCGATGCACGGCGAGATTTCCCGCGGCGGAGCAGGTCGCTCCCGCGCTCCCACGTCTTCAGACTTCTCCTCATGGATACACAATGGCTTCACGTTACTGCAATGCTTATTTTTTCTCCATCTTTGTGTTTATATTAATCGTTAGCGTTCATCGAGAATTCCTGGAAGAGAAACTTGCCTTTTTCTGATGCTGTATGTATAGAATGAAGATGGCTTCCGCGTACAGATTTTTTGCCGATAACTATATATCAGTCCTTCGGGGCAGACGGCCTGATTCGTTTCCGAACTGGAACGCGGCGTTTTATTCATTAACAAGCGCAACTGGACAAACAACGTGGACTTGATAAATTGTTGCGAGCTTTCTTTTCGTTCAGGCAATGGTCAGCTTCCTCATTATGCGGCTACTTTGAATGGTCGGTCCGCGCGAAGATGTCACGTCGGTTTAGCGTCGTCGGTAGTCACCTGGAACTCGTGATTAGTGATAGTGGCCCGTGGCCCAGCCACGCCTCTCGGCGCCTCGCGCTCTGATCGTTTGTGTAGAAGCCAAAACTGTTTTCACTGGGAACTGTGCCATCTGGGTGCACTAAAGGTGACAAGCGACCGACTTAGGTTTATTTATTGCACCTTTATAAACACGCAGCTCCACGCGACGCGACATATCACGAGACGTCTATATCGTTATGCCGTGAACTTGATATATTACCGCAATTCCGTGCATACTCTGTTAGTTAAAGTCCATCAAAACAGCGTAATATTAAAAAGTAGCGTTAGCGAAGCTGTTAACAAAATGTATAATGGGACTAGGAACGCGTTCCGGTATCGCGTAGTTTTTAATTACGGACCAATTTTGACTGATAAAATCTTACAAATGCAATTGCGGCGGTGGCTTACTGTGAAGGCGCTTCGACCTTATGTAGCGAACAAAGATTACCGTTGCTCGCTGTCATTTTTTCTTTATTTAATTCCGCGAAGCGCTGTAACGGTGTCGCGTCCATTTGTTTTGGTTACCGCCTTGCGGCTGCATTACATAGTCTTTATATTGTTATGTAATTACGAGGTGTATTTAACATACTGCCTAATTAATTATATGTCGTGAGACCATGCCGCTGAAATGCTGATGATATAAGTGTAAACAATGTCGTATCGTTCCGTGGGACACAATCTGACCGGTGCGTAAGGAATTCGCCCGCATGACTGAAATTTGATTACGCTGGAGCGTTTACGCAATGCAAAATATGCACATTTGTTTACGTGCAGGTACCTACGGCTGCGATTATCTCATGATGATGATTCTGATTTCTTTCTCATTGGTTTTTCTCAACGATTTCATCATATAACCTCAACGTAAGTATATGTAATTAGTAATACCTACACTGATTCCGTTGTTGCAATGGAGCGTTAGATAAATGCGCTCGGATTGATTGACAGCATTACAATGATTAAGTCAGAACCACAACATCAACTTATTATTTCACACGTGAAGGCCGAGTCTTCTGAAGTGATTAATTTCATAGAGCCAAAACAAACACGACAGCAATCAACAAATGAAATGCCACAGTTGTACTGGATAGGTAGGTACAAAAGCAATTAACGCGTGTCATTGGTTAATGAATTTCCACCGAGCACAAATTGATTACCCTCCTATGGCTTTAATGTGTGGGTACCTATACACTGAGTGCTAATGATTGAAAACCGGACAGTATACGTATTTAATTTTCATGCGAAGAATTCCCATCGATGTAATTGAAGTTAATTTGATTATTTGTATTCTTAGGCACTAGAAGCGATAAACTCTCTCCGCCTGCTCCCACTATAATGGTACATTACACAACTAGGGTGGTAAGACAAAGAAAGGTGGAGATCGCATATGTTTGCGGCCCAAGCTGCAAGCGAGGAACGTAAATATGCGATCGAGGGCTTTTTTTATTACCTCCCGTGTTGAGTAAGTAATTTTATGTCTACACTTGGCCAGAAAGCGGCTTTTTCAGTACGCGTAGCGTGCGGTAAAAACCACTTTATGGCCAGGTGTGGCAATAAAGTAACTTTTGTCTAATACAAAATAAAACTTATCTACTTAAGTACGTACCTGCCTAATTTACAAATAATATATATTTATACCTAGTTTAATTTTACTACCTACCAGTGGTTTGCCGTTAAAGATATCTTTGGGCAAGCCAGTGCAGATTTAGCATACATTTTCCTTAAGAGCTGTAGAATAAGGTGCTCAAATGCCTGATATTAGGCAAGCCGGTAGGAATCGAGTTCTTTGGACGCCACGTTATTGCTACCTACCTACACAAACACCAAACTTTAGAATTTTGAAATGGTTGTAACTTCTTGATCAATATCGACCCGCAGGCCTGAATCATCATGTAATGAGGTCAAGATAGACATGTTTTTAACAAAATGTCTTATAATTGATATTTAATTCAAAATAATTATTTAAACACGAATTATTTGCACGAAATATCAATTAAATTTGAACAAATTATCGAGTTATATCTGTATTGAATACACCTTTGTTAACACAAAATCGAACGGGATAGCGTACTCAACTTGAACTTCAAAATAAGATGTTACACAAATAAGTCCATAAAATATACATATAGGTAAAATATTGCAGTATTTGTCTCTGTCGATCACAACCCTTCAGCCGTCCCTAAATCGTAACCCATAATTTCATCTCATAATTAAATGTACATTTTTCCAACCCATCAGTGTAAATAAAAGTAGAGAACGAGCTAGCTTTATATTATTTGGAATCAGGACCTGTCACCGCGTCCATGTTTTGTTGCGTCGCCCCATTGCTCATCCCTGCTCAGTGACAGTTCAACAATTGTCTTGTCCCTCAAAATGCATCTTGAATTTCTCCTTTGTACTTTCTGGGTGTGCTGCTTCAAGGAATTCTAATTCAAAGCTATGTAACTTAATCCTTTTTATCTTATAATTTTGTATGTCAGCCAGCGTTGATAAATCGTTTTGTTTATTGTATTTCTGGTCTGGCGGGGTAGAGCTCGACGGATTTCCGAGTGAAATTGTCATGGTCAGGTGCGTCTTAAATACGATGACATCCGCGCAGCCACCCGTGTAATGCTTCAAATCTTTGCTAATCATACTTTAAGTCTTTAGAAATGTAGTGTCGAATTTTAGGAAACAAAAAACCGCTTAAAATCTTTAGTTGATTAATTGAAGTACCTAGAAATGTAGTGCCTATTTTAGAAAAGAAAAAGCCGCTTAGAATCTTTAGTTGATTAATTGAAGTACCTATATAAAATTTAAGACGTGCTGGAATGCCAATGCCTCTGTTAATTACAAAATAAATCCGACAAGGCTGTTTTTTAACTTGCGGTTTTCTAATGAGCAAAACCGGATGTGTCTAATCAACACTGTAACTGTGATAATTGACATGTTTTGTCACAACTCTTATCAAAGTTAGCTATATCGATTTTTGCGCTAGTTACACGTTTAAGCATTCCGGAAGGTGTATGAACGGCAGGACAGGGCGAGGCGGCGCGCATCGAAAGTGACAAGCGTAGTCGAAAGTGCCCGCTAGATTTATTTACACTTGATCGAAATAGACGCAGCACTCCTAAACTGGTGTCCACTTTACATGAGCGGCCGGCGGCTGGTGGCTGGCTCGCTATTAATATCGCCGCGGGCGCAGATCTGCCTTCTACGGCAAACCAGAATGCGCTCCTCGCGACAGATGCAATTAACTGTGTTTTGTGCATTAACACATTTTTATCTCCTTTAAATGAATTACTTACCATCATGTTTCGCTTTTTTATCTGATGTAGCTACTATAGGTATGTTCCCTGTATTCTTTTTTCGCGATGTTAACAAACTCCCCTACTTAAAAGCCCTTTGTTTGTTGGTAAACAATACTTTATTTGAGAGCGTGTGGACAATTTAGTTCGCAGTGTTGTACGTTTACATAGATTTCCCGAGCAGCTTCCGCGTCGCCGGCGCCGTAGAAACAGGAAATCGAATTTCGCGAGTGACCCACGGGCCAATTCAATAAACCGGGACGTTTGGCTGCAGCAAGTTAGCCTCAAAACGATAAGCTCGTAAATGGAGCAGCGGGTAATATTCCGATGATTGGCCGTGGGTGACTACCACCAATTGGATAATACCAGTCGGATGTCGCACTCACTGCTCGCTCAGGGCGGCGGATCTATCGAAAAAACGAAAGTTCCGAGCAAGGAAGATACAAAAATGTGGGAACGATTCCAGATATGTGAAGAATGTGGCTTTTTCAATCGGACGCTCGATAAAAGTAAAACCATGCGAGGGTCAAACATCGAAACTGCCGAGAGAGAAATGGAATGCTTCATGCAGAGAGATAATTTCGATTTCCTTTTATAGAAAGTAAGTTTATTCCGATAGTTAGATATCGTAGGCATGTTAACGAGCGGGCGCGTTAGCCGGGAACCTGACGGCCAATAATAGACGTAAGACCGGGTTACCAATACCTGACACGCCGCAGGAACTTTGATACGACCATTTTACTACTTCATTTATGACTGCTATCGATTTGTTGCATACGTTGCAATAATTGTTTCGAATATATTGATTTCAATTGTTTGCAATAACCGATGTAAATTATCTCAGAAGATTTGCATTTAGGTTTAGTTACTATCATTAACGTTATTTAGCTACAGGTGATTAACTCATTATTGATGAGCATATAATGACTCAGTGTCTATTGCATGTGTAATAGGCTACCTAATTAAATACAACAAACAACTAAACACGGTAAAGCAAAGACTAGTTTTTAGTTAGCTCGGAGATGTTAAAAGGACAAACAACCTTATAAAGGACGATGCCTAAACTTTATTGCATCTAGTAGGAGCGCATAAAAGCCGTTTGTGGGAGGTAAAATAAAATTTTACTATCTGTACTAAACCACTACTTCCGCATTAAAATTTCACTCGTATTGCACACACTACTGAATTTTTAATGGGCCCTTTTTACCGCGGTTACTTCTTCGCGGGCGAGAGGGTAGCTATTCTGAGGCCACATAGGCTTGGAATGTTTGACAGTAACGCGGTTTTGCGTTAATAATGTGGCATAGAGACAAAAGTCTTAAGTAGTCGCATAGCGCAGAATACGGATGCGAGGCGTATGTAAGGTTGGGCACCCAACGCAACATTACGACACCACCCTCCTAGACAGACATGTACACACATGCTTACATGTATCGTCGCCAGTTAAAAGAATGTACATACCAACTATATCACGATATTGCCAGCACTCAGGTGTTTCCTTTAGGAACTAAGAACTTAATAACGCGATTCTAAGTAAAAAGTTTTGATATACGAGTTTAGTAAAGTCCTGTCCTTATCCTCCTGTGTCTTGTCGTATAAATTCCAAAGCTTTTTTAACCAGTATTAGCGCTTCCCTCAGGACTTGCTCATCACGGTGGAAAGTGGCGGTTGATTCTGATTATTTTCCTTCTGAATTATTTATCTTCCTGTGGTCCATAGTATAAATGTCAAAGCTGTCCTAAACCACTGTTTAGGTGTAACGATTCCGTAGGGATTTGCTGGTAACGGTAAATGTCTCGGTTGATACTGAATACTGATTATCCAGCAGATAAAATAAAATATTCACACGAATAATAACAGAAGTGAGGCTTAGGCGCGGTAGGACCTGGCTCGCATTTCACATACAAACTAGGGTCGGGCGGAATGCAGATTATTGCAGATTATCTTCGATTTCTAACATAAAAGTATACGTTATCAACCCAAACATGAGAGGATGCCCTGCATGACTGTGAAATCATGATTGTCAGGTATTAATTTTGTCAGAAAAGGTAACTGGTGATGAACAAAATGAAAAAAAATTAAAAAAATACTTTATTTTATAGTGTTTTCGCGCTACTTTTCTATCGAGCGAAGTGTTCGCTATCGTGTTCTAAGTGAGAGGAAGCCCTAGATACAGTTCTGAATATTATTATATATGTTTTACAGTGACCTAAGAGTCAAATAAGTGCTCTAAAAATGATTTGGAAACTAGGCTTCCGTGCCCGATTCTGGTCTCACCTCGCCTTAATGCCGGCTATTTATTTTAGGGTAAAGACGAGACAGAAACGATTTCATTACCAACCAACTAAGCAATCCGCAGAGCACCTCCTATTTTCTCATATAAAAACTGCAACAGCGTGGTGCCAAAAAAACGTCAAAGAAAGTTGGAATTGGAACAAAGCCATTTCCACAGTCGGCTGGGCTTAATTTCCCTGGAAACCCTAAAAATACAGACTCATTTCGCAGCCCCATAAAGCGCACCTATCGTTACAAATTGCAACATCCCCGTGTCCCCGGGGGCAGCTTCCCCTTCGTGTCTAGTTCACGTTGCACGAACAAGAAACATCTGTGAGGTGAATACTCGGTAATTGTGATTTACTCACGCTTTGTAAGAGTATGCCGTACAGAATTGCGTTCGTGGCTAAGAACCAGCGACACATTTGGTGTAGTATAGTAACTGCTGCTTCCTTTTCACAAGTTTATCAGTGTATGGCTATTAAATTGCATTATTATACAATTCATGTAAAGGTTGAACCTGCAAAGTGCAATGATAATTTATATAAACCTATGCTACTAATATTTATTCATGCGAAAGAAAATTACAAATTAAATACTTTAGTTTACTAAAACCCTAAAGTAGAAATAATATACACCTAAACTATGCTGAACCTAACCTATTCGTATCCAAATTTCTTGTGTAAATCATACCTAATTAGTTATATTTATATTTCACATTTCGAACTTGGCACTTTAATATCTATACTAAGTATAAGCTTAAGTTTTGACGACCACTTTAGCTTAGTTGGTAGTGACCCTGCCTGCAAAGCAGGAGGTCCTGGGTTCGAATCCCGGTAAGGGCAGTTATTTGTGTGATGAGCACGAATATTTGTTCCTGAGTCATGGATGTTTTCTATGTATTTAAGTATTTGTATCTATTAAATTTATCGTCGTCTAGTTTCCATAACACAAGCCTTATTGAGCTTATTATGGGGCTAGTTCGATTTGTGTAAGATTGTCCCCTAATATGTGACAGTCCACAACAAAAGGTACCTTATGGCGGCTGGCGCTTACGTTGCATAGCGCCGCAATAATATTGGAGCGACGTTAATAATAGCGTAAGCGCCAACCGCCATAAGGTACCTTTTGTTGTGGACTGTCACATATTTATTTATTATTAAGTTACAAAGTAAGCTAGTTAATATCTCGTAATACAATGAAGTTAGACGTATATTGCCAAAGGGTTTTATCGGCTTGTTTAACTGATCGGCAGTATATCAATATTGTGACGATACTTAATTTAATATCATAACGAACCTAGCTCCAACGTCGTTAAAACGTTCGATATGTGTTAGTAACTTGTATGGCACAGTATAGAAACCGTCGCGATGGATTGTCGCATCGGTGCTTTAAATCATGATTGACAAGAGACCCTCGTCACGTCAAACAATCAATATTCCACACTGCATGGCGACTTCCGCGAGGATTTGTCAGTTGTCACGTCGCGAGGAAGCTCTGTACTCACGTCCTCTCACATTTATGTCTCGAACTTTTGATTATATGCCCACTAGATGCCCACGAGATTCAGAATGCTTACATATCAAACCTTTTTACGGTTCATTACAAGTTTCAGAAATTCTAATATGTATAAGTAAGTTCTTTGTATGTGATCTACATACCAAATGAACTTCTTATTAAATATATTCTGGCCAAAACAATGACCTAGGTAGGACGCGCTATCAACCAATTCCAAGAATCCCAATAAGGGCCGCGTATTTTGTCAATATCCGTCATTTAGTGGATCGAGTATTTCGCAATGCCGCTGTAATGTCGTGATCTGCTTCTGACTAATTGTTCGAAAGGTATGGAAGTAAACAATCGCATCCATTGTCCGGCTATACAAGAGATCAGCAGAGCCAGACGGCAATAATGGCGTGGCAGACGTGTTTCACGCAGTAAAAGTTAAAACGAACAATGGGCAATGGCCATTCGATTCCGTGCTTTCCCATTCTGCCGGCCTGCCCAGCCGTCAAAAGGGCTAATATTTTTGATGAAACCTAGCCAAACTGTCGTATTAACATGACAAATACTTGCTTTACCAAACTTATCGTGCTCGTATTTCGTCGTCAGATTTTCACAGAACTGTGCGAGTGTTACCGTATTTTCATAAAAAAATATTTATTTCGCTATATTGCCAAGCATATTTCATTCCAAACGGCCTAACAGCAATAAGTGAATAAATCTTCCTATTAAGCTAATGCACGTTTCTATTGAGTAGACCAAACACAAATGTTTTGACTGCTAGTTGCTACACATATCATGAAACCTAGACGTATCAAGTTTACAATCGTGCAGCAAGCAAGAGAAACAGTATACGTTTCTATTTCTATTTGTTATCAATCAACATCAGTAATGATTAGTATTAAGCGGATAAGTGAGAAATAGTACGTGCACTTGCCTCTTTACATTAGGGCACTGTATAGATTTCAGATACCGACTTCGATCTATCGATACCGATGTTTTATTTGAGCAAAATATCCGATTATTCTTAGAAGACTGCACGACTTAAGAGTAGACTTTTATTATAGGTAACGATGCTCTTTACTGTGTTGCCCCGTTAAACCTAAACAAATATAACTTTAAACGATTTCACACTCCATCTTTAATGACTGCTGCGTGTTTACCGGTGCATAACACGTTGCAAGTATTATCTAAATCGACTTGTCCATTCCGAAACTAAAAACTTAAGTGGTATGTCACAAGACTGTAGACTTTTCTTTCGGTAAACCTCTATGTAGTTTGACGAGTTAGAAACGAAATATAATATTAACTAATAGAGGTAGGCTGTGTGATCAAAGTTTAAGATCAAACCACTCTAAACATAGAAATAAGTAAATATAGTACCTACTTAATGATAATAGACTTGTCCAAACAATTCTTTCCAATTATTAAGTGATCAATCGTTTGGCTAGACAGATTAATAATTTACACACGGTTTGTTTAAGATGTTTGTCGATAAAATATCGATTAGATGTAGTAGTAAGTGCAGTATTAATGAGTCTCTCGATGGCCCTTGCACTACAATAATAGGTTCGCGCTAACTTCTACTATTAGGTAGTATTTTTCCAATTAAAGACACATTTTAAAATAAAATCTTCGACCTTGGATATCGTCAGTTAAATCCGTCATAATTACTTTCTTGATGTAACACAAATATAATTGTGAAATTGATCATCGAGCTAGTAAATTCTACCTACTGTCACTATAAGCCAATCATTTTTGAACCTGTAAACGTTTTACATTTACTCGTATTTATTAATACATACTTTAACATACAATTATGAACAGTGTCCCACAAAACCTATAATAAGGTTTGTCTGTGGGATCAGGAGTCTCTATATAAACTACTTAGTACACTAAGTTAATGTGCTTAAATAGTGTTTTTTTAACAATCTTTTAAATCGATTTTTATGTGGTTATTACTGTTGCTGAGATTTATGAAACGGCATTTGTCTGTTTCAGCCTGACAATTGAAGTAGATGCTTCTCATTCTCAGTTTTATGATATATGCGCCGTAATACTCGTACATTCAAAAGGTGTATTTGCTCTACCTCGAATCTTAAATTCAAACTGTCGAATTGTTTCTCGATCTTTAAAGTTGATATTCTAACAAGCACCTATTATCTCACAGATCAATCATATACGAAATCAATCGATAAGGTCATTGGCTATTAGGTAAAGGCTACTGCGTTCAAACTATGACCCATTGCGTAAAATCATAGAGTATCTACAGATAACAACCAAAAACTTTTATCGCACAAGATTATGTATTCAAAATACAACCTTGGTGCAGTAACTTAGAGTTATCTTTTGTAGTAGACGCAACAGCGTGTTGCGACGTTGCGGAGGTTTTATCAATACGTTTCTACGCTTCACTGTCAAGTGTCAAGGCGAAGTTGGGAACAATTTTCCGCGCTTCATAGCTGATAATGATAATATATTGTAAATGCGGCTGTGTTATGTTATTAAGCATCGGCTTTAAATTCGTCAAATATTGGCAGTCTATATATTTTTTAGTATTTTGAACCTCATCCCTCCATCATACAATGCCTTTTTCCTATCAAGCAATTAGCCGCCGCGAGGGCAAACCAACTAAATACTATGAATGGGCACTACGATTAATTACTTACCAACAACATACCAACTTTCCCTAGGAAGTCAAGATGAAGCACCAATACGTTCCGGTTCCCAGCGGCTAGTTTTTTATATATGTAGGCATTTGCAGTAACACTACAAAATACGAGTACATGAATGCCACTCCACTAGGAAGTTATTTTGTTGTACTTTGCACCTAACAGTGTTACTCCTGTTTAGTGTTTATACAAACAAGAAAAAAGCAACTGCGACATGAAACCAAATGACCGCCTCTCAAACAAAATAAGAGTTTTTTTACATTATCCGACACGAGATTGGTATCGAATCCCGATAGCTAGTATCCGATTGCATGTAAGTTGTATCTTTACAAATTTACGATAGCATTCCGATTTGGCCAATCACGTTGCCGGCTCATCACGCATACATTAAGGGAAATGTTAACGTGTAACACACATGCAAACATCGCCCGATACCTACCGATAGCCTGAGGTCGAAGTTTTAATTAGCTGGAGTAATCGACAGCTTTCCGATAGTTTAATATAAGTATGAATACAAATAATCACAGAAGTTTAGGTAAGTAACTTTTATTGACGAAAAATGTTATACTAAAGGATAATGCAATAATCGTGTCCGTCAAGATAGCGTACACCGTAAAGATATTCAGAATCTGATGCAGCCAATAAATAGTACCCAAATAGTACCGACGAAATACCTAGGTGAAAAAAATAGTACCCTTAAACTTTTCGAAATATAAGGCCTGTTCACGGTGTACGCTACCGGGCGTCAAGCTGGCGTACACCGTTTGTATCTCTGGAACGGCTTTGTTTTCGGAAACGATTTATATCTCAAAAAATAGTACCCAAATAGTACCCTAGGGCCCTAAAATTTTATTTCTCTAGCTATCGTAGAAGCCGAGATATTCCATAACTTAACGGTGTACAAAATTTCACACCGTCAAGCTGGCGTACCCGGGAATTTCTTATAGAAAGAGCTCACTATATCTCGGTTTCTACGATAGCTAGAGAAATAAAATTTTAGGGCCCTAGGGTACTATTTGGGTACTATTTATTGAGATATAAAGCGTTTCCAAAAACAAAGCCGTTCCTGAGATACAAACGGTGTACGCCAGCTTGACGCCGGTAGCGTACACCGTGAACAGGCCTTATATTTCGAAAAGTTTAAGGGTACTATTTTTTTCACCTAGGTATTTCGTCGGTACTATTTGGGTACTATTTATTGGCTGCATCAGATTCTGAATATCTTTACGGTGTACGCTATCTTGACGGACACCAATAATCTCATCACCATCTCTTATAAGTTCTACGTTATTATAAACTTGTAAATTACAAGTGTTACGAGTACAAGTTGTAGGCAATGGTCAAAGTCCAGCTAATGAATAAATCAACCTTAGCTTGCTTCAGCATCGGTCGACTATCCGACAACAAATCGGTGTCGGCTCCAATGTTCGATATCAGATCGGACAACATGAATTAAATATACATTTTTCTTCCGGATATCGATGTCTGACACCGCTCAACACTAAAGCGTAGAACATCTGGGAATGATCGCTAACATGTATAGTGGAGTGTAAACATTGGAATGGAAAGTAATTTTTTGGTCAGCCGTTATTAAAATTGATCCGCAAAAAAAAATAAGCAGTTAAATCATTTGGGCAGCATACAAAGATTTGGCTGGCAATAAATAAAAATCGGGCGGCAACTCTTGTTCAGCAAATAATTTAAAAATGGTTAACATTTTAACCAATATTAATCTGCTTTATTTATCATTTGTCTGCCTAATAAACAGTCGAGCTGCAAAATAATTACTTGGCCGGCAAGATTTTACAATTGGTTAGCAGAGAAAACATGCGTGGATTGCGTTTAGTTTGAAAAATCAGCAGTACTGTGGGCAGAGCGAAACAGACCACGTGACGCGAGCAGCCAATCGTGGGCGTGTTTGTTTTGTCATTCGGTGATTGTCAGCTGTCAGTATCAAGTAGTAGTGTTTATCAATTATCATTTTTACCGTATTGCTATTTTTGAAGATACTACTTACTATAAAATGTAAAAAGTCTGCGAATGTCCGAATCTAGGGCTCTCGCTGGTTAGGACGCGTGCCGACACTGCGCGCCCTAGAGTGTTTTTATAGAGTCGGAGGCGCGGAGGGAGAGCAGCCCTCGCCCACCATGCCGAAGCTGCGGAGCCGAGCGAAGTGACCGTGCGTCGTCATGCAAGGGCGGAAGGGCTGCTGTTCCCGCAGCGCCGGAGATACGGAAAGTCAACTTTTTCAAATTTGAAGTCGAATATCTCGGTTATTTTTGATTTCAGAGAAAAGTTTTTTCCATAAAACCTGCTTATTTTAGCAAATTCTATACGATAAAACAATAATAAATAGGTGCTATAATGACACCAACATCCATCGAAAAATCTTAAAAATTTGTCAACTTTGGAGTCGAATATCTCGAAACATTTTTTATTTTAGAAATAGAAGTTTTTCTAATAAAATATTCTTATTTTATTGTAAACTCGAAAATTTTATTTAGATGCGCCCTTTTGCGTTACTGCGGCAGAATAGTTGCGCCCATTTTGTGCATACCAATTAGGTTTTATTGCACCTTTCATTTGATGAACAAAATGAAATATTTTGCTTACATACTGATTGCTTACCAAAATTTGATTAACCGTAGATCGCTTAATGCAGCTCGAATATTTAATTTGCTGACCAAAATAATTTAGAGCAGTTCAGTATATCATTAATTGCAGCCTGATTTATAAATGTTTGCTAACCATAAGTTGCTTACCAACTAGCTATTTTGGCTGACCAAATACATATTTCTGCTGATCAAAATATGAATATTTTACTGATCGATTAAATGATACCCCATTGGAATAGCCAATAAATTGACAGACGAGTTTAAACTTCCAACTTGCGAACACGCTTGACAGCTTTATGTTTCGCGCCATTAACCGTGATTCGTCTCAATCGTAACAACACGTTTTTCGTAAATCGTTTTATTATTTCCGTGTTAACTTGGAATTGGATTAAAATATTAATTTCAGTGTAAAATTGGTTTGTTTCTTGTTTATAAAATTGTTTATGATATTGCCTTACTTTAACTTTACTTTATTTCATTAAGTACCTAGGTATCGTTTACTTATACTTTAGTGGTGTCATTTACGCCTCACGATACCTACGACTGCCACTGCACCAAAGACATTTTTAACTCACCTCAGATTGTGCAATCTAAACTAAAGGTACCTATGGTTTATAGCAGGGGTCTCCAAACTATGGCCCGCGAGCCATTCCAATCCGGCCCGCGGAAAGAAATCGGGAGGGCCTATGATCTGGCCCGCGAGGCATTCTTCGTAACTCCAAGTCGACCATGTCATGCGGCCCGCGCGACATTTTTAAAGGTGCTGCATGCTGTATGGCCCTCTGGGAAAAAAGTTTGGAGACCCTGGTTTATAGCAATGGGGGAAGTTTTTTGACATCAGGGCGGTGTCACTGGATTTGAAGAAATTGTATAGTAGATTAGTGTGCAGTGACACACACGAATGCCATAGCTTAGATAACGTATGTCCCTAGTACTAAAGTGGCGTTTTACCTCTCATTAAAAGGTTATATAAAGATAGTCACGAACGTGTTAAATTTATTGATGACACAAAGGATAGAAAGTAAAGGTGCGTACACATCGTCAAGGGACGAGAATGGTAATACGGAAGCTGCATGGCCGCGGGCGGAATGGCTAATGCTCTCGTTTGTCATCGCAGAAAGTGAAAACTGCTTTGTAAGGAAGTTATTCATTGTTATGCTTTATTTTTTAACAATGCGTTCAAAAGCTGCAATTTTTATTAGTCGCATTTTAAGTGCGTTTAATCCAGGTAGGTAGATTTTACTTAAATTTATAATTTAGACCTCTAAGAGTTAAAGTTTCTTAAATTTTCCAAACGGTCTACTACTGACAAATAGCAAGGGTAACAATAATAATAGGAACAAAAACGTCGAACCCAGAACCTCCTCTCTTGATGTCGGTTAAAATGCTAAAATCTATTATGTACTGAGTCTATGGTCGAGGACGAATTGGGCAATGAGTTGCAGTAGTCTTGAAACTTTAAATAAAATATTTCCATAAATATGATTTTTAGTTTAATTTCAAAACGTTTGCACCCACACGCTATTGTTCATCTTTATGTGATGCGCAACTACGTAATTTGTAAAAGAATCGGCCTCACGCATACAAATTAAGTTCAACATTTTACAACCCAAATGCTAATGTATTGCATACTGTGATATAATGGCATTGTCATCGTGTCGCAATATGGCTGGAGTAAAAGCGAAGTGCGCGGATGTGCTGTAATCGGCACGGGCCGAGCCAGACCGATAACATCCTATTCCTAAATAGCTAGGCTAAGATGAACAATGGAAATATGAGGCACGCTTCGGCACGTTCATAGCTCATAGTATGCAGCTCACCGTAAGCCATCAGTTAGTTAAACATTGGTTTAACTAAGTCCGGTCCAGACAAGAGCAGGCCCAGTCCGACTCTGAGACGGGGTCCTCCGAAACCGTGAGGAATCTGTCTGAGGGTCGTACTGGGTCTGGCTTTGACGGGTCCAGGTATCATTATGATTAAGACTCCTGACACCATTAGTCTGGGATAAGGGTTTGTGGGATAGGTAGGGTAGGGCGCACGCGTAGGTTAGGACCCTGTTGGCAAACGTCACCTGGACTATATAAATGACAATTCCGACACTGAGCATCTACATTTCAGATACAGAGCGAAGAACCTACCGTTAAATAGCTGTTTTGACGGTTTTGACTGTGAGCCTAATGTGAACGTGGCCTTATGCCTAGTCCTTATATGTACCACCAAATGAAGTTGCGAGGTATTTTTTTGAGCTTCAATCGAATATTCCTAGTTAAAGGCATAGAAATAGATTCACTCATTCTGCCCGTATTTTATTGAAATCTTCATAAATGATGCGTGACGCACACAATAAACATGATATAACATGTATAGAAAACAATTTACGCATGGTCATATTGGTAATTCCCAACGATTGCAAACTCAAAAATCGATTCGTCGAATAAATTGTTCCTTTGCTACTTCTGTGAACTGGACGACCGCTAAACCACGTCATTTCATTGGCCTACATTGGTTCCTTACTTACGCATACAAAGAAATTATCATATTGACCAAGAAACAATAGATCGTATTAACCTACATGTATTTATCTATGCTACATGTATTATTTGTTCATACCTAAGTAAGTACAACCAAGGCCAAAAAGTTACATGAATCCGAAATCCATGAACACGTTAATTCGTCATAATCCATTCCATTATCGCTTACCAACTTATCATCAGGCATGATTGGACTAGCAATCCCATCTTATATTTAGGTAACGAGTGGCTCTGTGAGCTGTAGACCTCGAGTCTGTCAACCCCCATAGCTCCACCATGTTGAAAAATTCCCGAAACTGAATCGACAAAAAAAAACTATATAGGGTAAACTACCCAATCGTTGGCACTCTTCCAATTATTGGCACTTTAGAGTTTAATTAGAAAATATAAGGAAACCATGGATTTTCAAGTTTGGTTAGTAAAACCGAACCGAACCGTGCAAACCAAACTTGAATAATCCATGGTTTACTTATATTTTCAAATTAAACTCTAAAGTGCCAATAATTGGAAGAGTGCCAACGATTGGGTAGTTTACCCTAATTATCGAACCTGCTCACCAAATTTCACGAGAATCAGTGGAGAAATGCGACCTGTAGAGAAGAACAGCCGGACATCCTCCGAACAGACAGACGGGACATACGAAAGCATTTTTTCCCAAGCTAAAACGAAGATGCTTCGCTCACTCGGCCAATAATAGTACATTACTTACCTAGGGCGGTAAAACAAAGAATGTCTCAGATCGCAGGGATTTGCCGCCCGAGCCGAAGGCACGGGCGATAAATATGCGATCTGAGGCTTTCTTTATTACCGCCCGTGGTAAGTACAAAATTTTACGACTCCCCCAGGCCAAAGGCTTATGATGCTACGGTTTGTCACGCGATAAATAAATGATAAAGCGTCCGTCACCTTCTGACAACATGTGTGTGAGAGTGACGGATGCTTTATCATTTATTTATCACGCGACAATGCGTAGCGTCATAAGCATAAGCCAACAGGAAGTGGTATTTTCCGCACGCGTAGCGGGTGGTAATTGCCACTTTATAGCCAGGTGTGACGTAAAGATAATTATAAAATTCAGAGAGATACTTACTCTTGCCTTTGACGGTACAACACTCCTAGTTTTAGGAATCATTAAACTGTACAATCAAGTCGCGCATCGCAAGTGCGCGTGAGGCGCCGAGCACCTAGAAATACTAATCTTCATCGACTTAACTAGGTTATTAGAAGCAGTTCATTTGCATTTACTTCAATTTACTTACCAGGTAAACAGTATTAGCTAGTGTGGTTAGCCTTGGGAGAGAGGAAATTTGATTAAAATAAAAAAAAATCAATAAATTCAAAATTCTATAGATATAGTATAGACAGTTTATTTGTATTTGTATGTTCCTGAAAAAATATGCATAGCGTAGGTACAGTAAATCAATCCAAACTTCCAAACTACAACTAATATTCTAAATGCGAAAGTAACTCTGTCTGTCTGTTACATTTTCACGCTTAAACCGCTGAACCGATTTAGATGAAATTTGGTATGGAGTTAGTTTGAGACCCAGGAAGCTTAGAAAGATGAAACAGAAGTGGAAGTTTGTATGAGGAATCAATCATTTCTCAACTATGGGTTATAAAACTGTAATTCTACGCAGGCGGTGTAGTAGACAAAGGCTATTCATAAATAAAATTATAAGTAGTCGGAGCGCCGACAAAACAATTGAAAACACCAAAGATGGGCCTGGTTTCTTTTAGACATCCTGTAGCGTACGCAACACAGACCACTAAACCTAAAGACGTCGCTTCGTAGGATTGTTTCATTGAAACCGATTCTGCCAAAACTAAAGGGGCACGGGAGACGCGACGAGCGCTTACCGCACTGTGATTTGCCGATTGAAGGTCAAGTGGGCGTCACACAGAAATATAAACAAAATGTCTGGGGGCCGCTAGTGATGTGACGATGATCGATGATTAGAGTAGTAGCTATTAGGTAATTGTAAAGTGGTATGTTGGTCCCTTATTTGTAATATGTATATTTATGATTGATACAAAATAACTGGAATAGGTTAAATAAATAAAACAACCCCGAATTTCAAAGTCTTGTTCATCAAAATACAACATACTAAATACAATAAATTTATCATTCATTAAAACATACCCCCAACTTACATATCCTATTACACTTCACTGTTTTCAAACTATTGAGTAGGATGACTACAGAATAGGCGAGCACTTGAGGCAACAATTGTTCTTGTAAGTCTGAGTGTCAATGAAATACTTTTACAATATTAACTAACTAAACATATTTTTTATAACGGTAAACATTGCCTTTACACAACTCAGCTGATAACGAATAAACAACTAGAGAAATAAACACTTGAGATTTACTCATCACAGTTGGTAAGTGAAGCGTAGGAACGGCATTAGAACTTAAAAGTCGCCTGTTCCCAGATTTTGTCAATCTAAAATATGCTGATTTAAAGTGGCGAGAACATATGACACTACTTCTTTTGTAGCATCAATCCACATTTCTTTTATGTTATGACACTTCGTAAACATTAAAGAAATCAAACATATTTTAGTTGACATGCTTTGAATAATTTATAATGTAACACTGCAGTCTTAAAAGACAATTTACCACTTTAAATATATAAATAATATCTAGACGCGGCTGCGCGCAAATACTTTGCCCATATAATTATTATGTTTAATATTTCGTTATTTTTAAATTACTTGCGATGTATTGCATATTTCATGTTATCAGTTATCGAAAGTAAACCAACACATACTATGGACATCACTAGTTCGCACTTAGTAATGCCACGTAATGGTAGACAAGGAAGGTGCGATTATTCGCATAGCGTGATAGAAAGAGACTTTGTTAAAAGACATCAACGAGTAACTACGGCAGTCTAGAGAACTTTATTTGATAATACGCATATTTAATTAGTAATTTTATTGAAATCTGCTTACCTGTAAAATGAAATTCCATCCTTTTGCACGCCAGATGTTTTAGTGTTTTTGCCACACAATTTCAGGCAACAATAATGCCTTTTTTAATCATGTTACTTACGCAACTTCCGAGAACAGACTGGAGTTAGTAACGGGGGCGTGTCTCAATCTTGTAGTAAATTTACCGTATGAGTGGCAGCGGGGGTCGCCTGACTATGCGACGTCTTTAGGTTTAGTGGTCTGTGGTACGCAACAACCAATGGAGAACAAAATGAAGACGTTACACGTTTAAATGATCCGTTAAAAGTAGTTTGTGTTTCCCAAACACAAAAAATCTACACAGGTTCCCAACGAACACTCCTTAGAGTATGCCATGCCGTATACCACACTTGGTAAGCTTGACGATTTCATAATTAAATTTAATGTACGTTTATGTAACGAATTAATGTATAGGTTATCTCACAAATATTCGGTTTCGCCTACCCACACCGTTTTAGGCTTAACTCTGCTCTTTAGTCACGTGTTGGCTACAGTCTGTTTATTTTAATATAAGAGCAACATTTGCTTTGAAAGTACATAACTAAACTTGACCACAGGCCCAACTATCTGGTTTAGTAGAAACGTGCACAATATAATTCTCATACAAGCTTTCAACCCCTGCTCATAAACAACCCTTAGGAGATTAATTAATTAAAAATCCTTGTTTATACATACCTACTTAATATTTAATAACGCAAAATTTCATACATCCGGGTCTACTGATTTTGGATGTGCGTTATCTGTCATATCATAGGTACTGACGTATTTAATTAAATATAATGGTAGATGGAAGCGTTAACTTCATCAGTTTATCACTGTCCCTTGAACTTACGCATTTCCATTACGTAAATGATATCTTTGTGTTGTTATTTCGATAATAGTACATTACTGCAGAGGCCGGGAAATAAGGGGTTGCCGGCCGAGTACATATAGCTGGCCGAGCGAAGCGAGGCCAGATAGTTACGAGGCCGGCAACCCCATTTCCCGCCGAGATATGTATAGTGCTTTTCTCAAATATGCAATGAAATAAATAAACTTACTAATATCCTTACTTACCCTAAATATTATTTTAATCAGAAACTTTCTATCAGAAAGTGACGTTAGTGACACTGACATATTATATCCATCCATAGACAATGCAAATGTCACGTTCGGAAACCAAAAGCTGTTTCAGTTTACATTTTTACCGCGAATATTTAGATGAAATATTTTAAATGTGTATTCTTGTGGTTTAGTTTGCAATTTATAATAATTGGAAATTGTTTATAATGCGTTATTTGTTATGTTCATGTCAATTTTAAATAAATAAAACTGCAAAATATAGCATAAATCGTTTTTTGTTTTTTTAATGGCTGATTGCCGTGATGCTGTGGCCCAAATAAATGTGGAATGGAAATTAAAAAAAAATTCATTGCCAGCCTAGGCCGGCAATGTAATGTATGAAATTCCATTCCGTGCAAAGTGTCAAGCCGCACCGGAAACGAGGTACCTACTTTGCGGCCTATTTTTAGGCATGTAATGTCAACATTTCATGCCATGTTTGAGAAAAACTTATTGTTACAGGACTACACGTGAGTTACTTATATCACTTTTTTTTCTCAGCGCTCATTTCACAATGAAAATTATGAACATACTAAAACCTGACACACAACACAAGCCGAAATCCTTATAAGTTTTCCTTTAACATACTATATCTACTTATAAACTAAACGCCAAAGTTAACTCGTATGCCAGTAGCCAAAAAGCTGCACAACTAGGGTTTCTGCTCGAGACTTCTCGAACTCGAGACAACTCGAGAGTTTCACCTCCATTCGAGACGAGAAATAAATAGCTGACTCTCGAGACTCTCGAGTTCCGGCACAAACGAAATAAGGGCTAAAGTCAAGCTCGCCATATTTTGGCTTTTAACAATGATAAACATTTGAAACGTTACACCCTGTATATAACACAGTGACACCGTGTATATATCACAGTGACACCCAGTATATAATCACAGTGACACCTGCTACTTGACAGCTAACAATTACCGAATGACAAAATACGCACACGATTGGCGGCACAATAGTTGCGCCCATTTTGTGAATGACCAGTTACCCCTTTTTTTTGATTGATAAAATGAAATATTTTGCTTACCTACTGATTGCTTACCAAAATTTGATTAATTGTAGGTCGCTTAATGCAGCTCAAATACTCAATTTGCTGACCAAAATAATTTAGAGCAGTTCAGTATATCATTAATTGCAGACAGATTTATAAATGTTTGCTAAGCATAAGTTGCTTACCAACTAGCTATTTTGGCTGACCAAATACATATTTCTGCTCACGCTCATATGAATATTTTGGTGATCGATTAAATGATACCTTTTTATTTGTTTTTTATTTTATTTTCAACAATAATTTACAATTTCTTACTAAAGACTCGAGAGTCGAGACAACTCGAGAAATTGGAGTCGAGATTTCTCGAAACTCGAGAAAAAAAATGAGGCGAGAAACCAGAAACCCTATGCACAACTGAACAAAGATCTCTAATAATGGATGGATTTGCTTGCACTTGCTTATAAATATTGAACAGTCTCGGAAATAATTGCCAAGACAACAAAAACCGTCGGGCGACATATTCCAAGAATAGTCTACGGTTCTAAGATCGTCGGATAGCTCAAAAACAGTGTATAACAACGTAGGGTTCGCGCAGACAGAGCGCGGTCTGGCGTTCTGAGTTCCGAGTTCTGCGTTCTGCGTTCTTTCGAATGTACTGAGTCCCTTACGATAATGCACACAGCAGGCGGCAGCGGTCAATACACAGAACTCTGAACGCAGAACTCGGAACTCCAGACCGCGCTCTGTCTGCGAGCGCTCGTAGGTACACAGCCGACGCAAGCATAGTTAAAAACTTACAGTTGACCAACTCATAGACAGCCGACTATGATAGTAAATGCGCTGTTACATATATGCTCTGAAAGTATATCCCGTATTCCAGAGTACGGCGGTGTACCTATGCAATTCGGCCTCGTCTAACCTCGGCTCATCGCACACGATTGCTCTGTGTAACTTATCCTCCGGCCGTCTGTATGGTCCTTAGACTGTGACGCGAGTAGGCAGTAAATTGCACCGACACGACGCGGCGCCAGTTGACATTCCTGCCGCAGGAGCAACTTTCATGCATAGTTAACTGACTAGTTTTAGTTTAAGCTAGGACCACGCTCGTCACGCTGTGTAAGGTAAACACAGGGTTCGATCAACTTGGCAATTCGAGCGCGGCCTGCGACATTGTTGCATGCAGAGACCAATCCGATCGCATCGTGAATGCCACTTTTATTTTAAAGGTAAGCCTATTATAAAGAAAAAGTATCGTCGTCGACCCTTAAGATTACAGGGTTCCGACGTTTGAGGAAAAAAACTCTTAAAATGTGACTTTGTTCCATGTTTTTTTTTAAATACCTACCGATATAAACTGTAAGTAAAAGCATAGGGATGGTGTAAAATCATTTGTATGGCAAAACCTTCAGCTTCAGTTAACAGTCTCGCTTGGTTTGACTAACGTGCATTGTTTCTAAATCCAGCTCTGATGATGGATGAGGAATAGGTAGTAGGAATCTGAGAAAACCCGTCAAATATTATTGACACAGGTATTGCAATTTCAGTATTTTTATAAATCGCGAATTTACTACCTAGTACCTTACGTGGATGTTTGAAGTCGGTTTTTTTTATTTATTTTTAATAACATTCCTTTTTATTAATCATCGCCATCCGACGCATGTAGATATTCATCAATTATTCGCAGAATTCATATTTTACTATGAAAATTGATTAGTAACACTGCTGAAGTCACCTGTTGCGTTATCGTATGAATATTACCATATGTGATATTTTGCACGATAAATTCAATTCATTCTTGTGATGATTTCGATGAATTTAAACGTGTCCCTGTTAAAAATTGTCGTATTGATATGTGCAACTGCATTATCGGAGGTGCAACGGTCATGTGCAATCGCAGTTCTAATCCATTGGTCAGGCCTGTAAAAGGTAGGTTTTCTTTATTTTCTAATACCGCTCTTTACATACATACCTTTTTAGAATTGCTTATGAATGCTAAGGTTTTGAAACAACTTTTCCTACATATTTAACATCATGCAAGATTCCTAATTACCTATACAAAAACGACCTTATAATAAATGTCAAATTTAAAGGTAGGAAATTAATAAAACTTTGCGTTATTCATAAGCTATTTAATTAGAAGTTAGTACCCACCAGTGGCGTGGCGTGAAAGATATCCTTGGGCAAGCCGATCCAGATTTAGTGTACATTCTTATTAAGAGCTGTAGAATAAGGTACTCAAATGCCTGATATTAGGCAAGCCGGTAGGAATCGAGTTCTTTGGACGCCACGCTACTGGTACCTACCTAACATCACAAAATAGATTCTATTTTGTGCTAACATGTAACAACCGCGCATAAAGATAATACGTTTCACCGGCAAACTTCGTCATCTCTTCTGTAAGTAATATTTGCCAATGCTGAAGCATATTTATTAACGAATATACAATAGTACTCGTATATTAGCACCCAGTGCGGTATAATAAAGAATAACCCAGATCACAGGTGTTTGTCGCCCGAGTCGCAGGTGAGGGCCATAAATATGCGACGTGGGATTCTATCCGCCCGTAGTGAGTACACAATTTTGCGTCTCCCCCCTTTGCCAGGTAGTGGAATTTTCTTCCCGCGCGCGCAGCGGTTGGTCAATTCCACTTGCGGCCTAGAATGACGTATTTCTAAATAGTTAAAGCTAAATATTTGTTTTAGGAAAATCGATAAAATAACGAACACAATATCTATTAATTAGGAAAATAACCAGGTTCGGGTCAGATTCAGTCCGAACAGACCGACCGATAAACGATCAGCTGCACAACTATTAAGTATCATCTTCACTGGAACTCATGAAAGTAGGCAATTGCAATTAGACTGTTTGTAAACACGGTTAGTAATACTAATGTTTTGAGGGCAGTATCGGTATAGTACCTCCCTACCTACTTAAAACTACTTAGAACTCAACTTCATCGTGGAAGAACATAGGTAATTGTGGCAATTACAAGTTGATTGCAATTTTATAATAACCTTCTTCTATCTGTGTTGCTATCTACAATAATAAATAATAACAATCTGAAATTGTTTGTCAGGTTTCAGAATATCAAAGTGAATAATATTAGTGATAAATACCTCAAATCCCCGATACAACATTTAGGAGGAAGGAGATGCCTAAACCATAATAAATATTCGCATAACTATGAACTATATACCTACATACTGATTAAAGTTTAACTCACAATAATATGGTACCTATACCGCAAGTTATGTTTTTGGTCACGCGTTGATACAATCTTAAATCTTTACTTAACCTTTCGCTCTCAGAATCATAACATTGAATTACCTAATTGTTTTATTATGATAACATTAATAAAAATTATCGGTACCACGACTTCTTTCGAATACCTAGTAAACAAAGAAATCTTTTAAACTTAGGGATTATTCTAAAAAAAAACGCTTTTCTGAATGATCGTCTTGGAATCACTGATTTTTTAATTAAATACCTTGTAAAAAAGCTTGGAACAGACGATCATAGTACTTACTGCCTTTTTTGGTTTGTACTTATCTGTAAGCGTATGATGCTACCTTTTGTCACGCGATAAATAAGTGATAAAGCATCCGTCACTCTCACACACTATTTGTTAGAACGTGACGGATACTTTATCATTTATTTATCACGCGACAAACCGTAGCATCGTACGCCTACGGACGCGTGATGGCATTAGAACATTCCTAGATTTCTTTACCACCTGAAAGTGACACACGTGCTAGTTTCCATATAATAAAATGTTACCAGGTAATTCTTCACGTAATTATGAACGTACGTGACTAAATTGTGAACATTCAGTTACAACGCTTGGACCATTAACTTTTATTGCCAGTTCTTCTCGTTTATGTTATTGGGTGCGAAAAGTCGGGCTAATACTACTTCCTATGGAACTTCCACTTTCAATAAACTGATGAAATAATATGACATGTTTGTATTTTCCACTTTGAAGTGTTACTCGTAAAACGCTATGAAATCTAGGTTGTACTGAAGACTAAGTATCCAGTAATTTACTATAATTAAGACACGTGCCAGACATTTCACGATATGTTTTATGTTAGGTTAAAGGAATGGTATTTTGATAGCAGTAGATAGATAACTAGATATATGATGAAGGGCGTGAATACCCTGTACTTTGTCTTATTTTGTGCAATAAAGTGTTTAAATACATACATACAATACTTTAGAAAGGATTAGAAGAAACAGACAACTATGTGGAAAACTAGATAAAGATAATAATTCTATGTTTTTTTTATATGTCCAAATGGCTATAGACACCCGTTCTATATTATTCCGTAAATCCACGGAAGACCTCAGAGAAGCCACGAATGTACTACATCCTTTCCCATACTTATTCATCGGTCACTGCCACAGACCACTAAACCTAAAGACGTCGCTTCGTAGGATTGTTTCATTGAAACCGATTCTGCCAAAACTAAAGGGGCACGGGAGACGCGACGAGCGCTTACCGCACTGTGATTTGCCGATTGAAGGTCAAGTGGGCGTCACACAGAAATATAAACAAAATGTCTGGGGGCCGCTAGTGATGTGACGATGATCGATGATTAGAGTAGTAGCTATTAGGTAATTGTAAAGTGGTATGTTGGTCCCTTATTTGTAATATGTATATTTATGATTGATACAAAATAACTGGAATAGGTTAAATAAATAAAACAACCCCGAATTTCAAAGTCTTGTTCATCAAAATACAACATACTAAATACAATAAATTTATCATTCATTAAAACATACCCCCAACTTACATATCCTATTACACTTCACTGTTTTCAAACTATTGAGTAGGATGACTACAGAATAGGCGAGCACTTGAGGCAACAATTGTTCTTGTAAGTCTGAGTGTCAATGAAATACTTTTACAATATTAACTAACTAAACATATTTTTTATAACGGTAAACATTGCCTTTACACAACTCAGCTGATAACGAATAAACAACTAGAGAAATAAACACTTGAGATTTACTCATCACAGTTGGTAAGTGAAGCGTAGGAACGGCATTAGAACTTAAAAGTCGCCTGTTCCCAGATTTTGTCAATCTAAAATATGCTGATTTAAAGTGGCGAGAACATATGACACTACTTCTTTTGTAGCATCAATCCACATTTCTTTTATGTTATGACACTTCGTAAACATTAAAGAAATCAAACATATTTTAGTTGACATGCTTTGAATAATTTATAATGTAACACTGCAGTCTTAAAAGACAATTTACCACTTTAAATATATAAATAATATCTAGACGCGGCTGCGCGCAAATACTTTGCCCATATAATTATTATGTTTAATATTTCGTTATTTTTAAATTACTTGCGATGTATTGCATATTTCATGTTATCAGTTATCGAAAGTAAACCAACACATACTATGGACATCACTAGTTCGCACTTAGTAATGCCACGTAATGGTAGACAAGGAAGGTGCGATTATTCGCATAGCGTGATAGAAAGAGACTTTGTTAAAAGACATCAACGAGTAACTACGGCAGTCTAGAGAACTTTATTTGATAATACGCATATTTAATTAGTAATTTTATTGAAATCTGCTTACCTGTAAAATGAAATTCCATCCTTTTGCACGCCAGATGTTTTAGTGTTTTTGCCACACAATTTCAGGCAACAATAATGCCTTTTTTAATCATGTTACTTACGCAACTTCCGAGAACAGACTGGAGTTAGTAACGGGGGCGTGTCTCAATCTTGTAGTAAATTTACCGTATGAGTGGCAGCGGGGGTCGCCTGACTATGCGACGTCTTTAGGTTTAGTGGTCTGTGGTCACTGCACCTTTCCGCGAGATTATAGCGATAAGTGTGGTGCGGCACAGGTGATATGACACATTTAAGACCTTATTGAAGACCTCAACAATGCGTAAACGGTTTACAAAACGCATAGCAAACAAGACGGTCGCGGTTGTGTACGCGTATTTGCTTTTATCGACAGAAATTTGCACACAATGTTTAGAAACAAAGAGGCACGATGTTTTGCTTTCACGGCTGGCATAGCTGGGAATGATTGTACTGTTATTGCAAACGCGAACAATTTGCGTTTTTATTTATATTATGACAGCTACCGCTACTTGCCCTGTGGGACTGAAAGGTTAAGACCACAGCATTTTCGCGAAACGAAAGACTGGGATGAATCGGGGTTTGGTTCTACCTTGAGTACATAAAGGGAAGAAGTACAAAACCAATAAAATACGAATACGTTTGAAAAACTTATTTCCACAATAACCCCAAGAATTATTAGATACTAAACAACAACAACAACAATGTTGTTTATTGTGCACCAAAACAAAAGATCATAAGGTAAAAACTTAAATCTAAAACAGTATAAAATAGTAAACAACAGGCGGTCTTAGTACTTGTAAGTAGTTAATTGTACTTGTATAATTCAGACGCATGCCTAATACTTTAGGCAGGTAGGTAGGTACTGGAGGAAATATAGCTACGGTCGGCCTCAAAAGTTGCTGAACACATTTGTATTGTGGCGTAGTACTAAAAGTGTCCAGCTACTTTTGAGGCCGACTGTACTAGGATTTTCAAGGAAGTAATCTTCCTATTGTGCATTCCCTTTGACTCGACACAATATGAAGCCAATACTATCTGGTTCTGTCCGGCAATGAAAATGACCAGTAAACGGTAATTAAGGTCCACATAAAAGTAGATATAAGTAGGTACCTTGCATGTTCTGATGACTCTGCTGATATGCAGTGTTGCCAGTCATTCGCTTTTTGTTGTTCATTGCCAAGGATCTTGTACAATAGATACCTACCTACTTATTTTGTCAATTTCCTCCGATTATGTCATGCGTACCAAATCAAAACAAAACGTCGATTTCATAGCAAACCGACAAACTCTACTTTAAAAAAATCAATTGCATTAGGTATAGGTACCTTTACTTTTTTCCTAACCTTTATACACAAGTTAACTTGATGCCACAACGAAATGTTCTGAACTTCCACCTGCAAAAATCGTAGCGATTTCTTCTCGCGAGTATGAACGGATCCCCAACCTTAGGCTTTGTTCCTGTAACAATCAAGTCTATAGCGGCCCGAGTATCGAATGGATATAGTCGGATTCTCGGGAGCCGGTCGTCCGAGACGCCTGTGTTTACCGCCCATACAAACCAATATTGACATTGGCTTTGTCTACTAAATGACAGTTAATCTCTTTGTACGGGATATTCTTTGTGCCTTTCATCATTGATATGCGTTTGTTTGAAATATATGCTGTTAACGCTGTTCGGATATAATCAAACGGACTAGTAGAATTTATCGCAGTGTGGTCTTTTGTAAATTAAGTGACTTTCTGAAATGTCGTCCATAATTTTACGTATTAAGACCGTTTCTACTTAATTTTGGCTTAAACTCACAACGTCGGTAATATATCAATTTCTTAATAGAATATGCATCATAAACAAATCTCAATAAAGTAAAAGCTCGTAAAGGGCTCGCTGTGCAGAGCTGGGCTCGGCCGGTCCACTTTCGTCAGTTTGTGTGCCATGCCAGCGCACGCGCTGCACCGGCCGCTGCGCCCGCCGTCGCCGACTCGTTACATCACATCATGGACGCTAGAAAGCGTCCCAGACAAATCATGTCTCTAGGACGTTCAAAGGGAACTGCAGCCGCCGGAATCAACAAAGCGCGCGAGTTCAAAGAACGCTTAGACTGTGATTGATGAAATATAAATTGATTTGATTAGCTTGTAGGAAACAAATGTGCTGCCCTAAATGGGTCACGGTACCATGATGTATGGACTGGTACCGAAAGTGGTGCGCCAGGGTTTTCATTTTAACGTCGTTATCTCCATGACAGACGGGAGAAAGTTTAATATTTTAAATATGTTTATTTCTTGAGTAAAAATTGCGAATTAATTAACTCCGACACACCTGCATGCACTATGGCTGTAACGATTGCGCGCCGGTTCGTTGTTTTTGAGAACTGAAACAGATGAAGTTTCCGAAACTTGTTGCAGACGTGTGATATATCATTTTAATGAAGATTTATTTGTCGCAGGGCTGCGCCGGCGCCGGGCCACCACGGACGCCCGTTATGATGTGAGCGGCGCACGGCACCGCGCGTCTCCCAAGGTAAGCCTCATTCACTCACCCGTTTTCCTCGCCGGTTCTTTCTAGGGCCTTTGCATATGCTGTGGCAACTGTAGCGGTTAATTGCGTTCATGTTGCTGATAAATATGAGTTAACGAACGGGCCTAGCGGGTATAGTCACCTATTACTCCAGCCGCCATTGACCTATTAGACATTATCTCCCCGATGTCATTCAAGAAAATCTCTTAACAATAATATCCTGAAGATTACAACAACAACTGAACGTATAAACTCTTTTAAGGGCCGATACAGACGGACTGCAACCCAACTGCAACTCCCTACGATTTATATGGGAACTGCATCACAACTGCACGCCGACTGCGCACTTGTGATGCAGTTCCCATATAAATCGTAGGGAGTTGCAGTTGGGTTGCAGTCCGTCTGTATCGGCCCTAAAGTAGGGAAATAGGTAGGCTACATATATTAGTTGTACCCACTAATTACCCAAGTACCTACCTACCTACCTTTTGAACCTTCTTGTTGTACTGAGACCAAAACGGTGAATTTATAAAAATAACTAGACAAGTAGGTAGGTAATAGGTATCTCTTGAGATAACATTCTACTCAACAAGTTTACTATGCTTACTAATTAACTTTTGATCCTTTGGCAACTAAATACAAATCTCAGCACCTAAATGCCGAGGAGGACATAAACGAGTTCTATGGTAACGCATGCAGGTAACCTTTAAAGGTCTCGCGATGCGTGAGGACGCACTGTAGGTATACTTAACAGGTGAGTGCATCCGTGGCCGTGAGACTCGGCGTAAATCTTGATACGAGTTATTTGTTATTCACCGAGGAAAGCAGTCGCCGCGCTTCCGTCAAACCAGACTTCCCTTCCAAAAATACGAAGACGATATTCTGAACGCATCCGTCTCGGTGCGATGCGTGCGACTTCGTATTCGCACACTCATTAACAACGTCCATCCGTCCGTTTAGAAACGTTTTTAAATATTTAGACCGTAAAATGAACGCCCTTAGGAGTGCAGCGGTCTCCTATATTTCCTGGTCGACGCTTTGTATTCTCTAAGAGGCAAATTGGTTATTAATTTACCCATTAAAACGTTTGATGCGCTATTAGCTTAGCTGTAGATAACTCTTTGTTTGCTTGGCCAAGAAAAACGTAAAAATCCTGCGTAGCACGTTAAAAGCTATGATGCTATGATGGACGACGGCATTAAAATTATAAAAGGGAGTTGAATGGGATGTTTTATAAATAAACGTCAGTCGCCGCCCGTCTCCACGCGTGTCGGAGGTCGGGCACACTCGCACGCACGCACCGATTAGCTCCATTTGCTTTAAATTGTTTTTGGACATTGACGGGCATCTGCTGGAAACACAAACGAGAACTCATTACTGCGTATTACGCCGCACTCCGATGATTTACTAAAGCATGCACGTCGATTACTATCTGAACGTTCGAAACGGACAGTTGAAATTTATAACCATGAGACTGCACATTTGGATAGACACCTTGAACTCTACAAAGGTTGAGATTGTGTTCGAGATAGTATAATTTATGCACCTTACAAGTCGAGAGGGCGATTAGCGGCCGATACGATCTAAAACACCGAAAATGAAGATGTAGTAACGATAGTAAAATGTCACGATCACATGTATTCAGTCAGTCAGTAGGTCGTGAGCGCTCTCGGTAGCCGACGGCCGACACACTTGCCTACGAGAGTGACAAAACGTCGCGTCGCACAGCTGCAAAAACCAAATTGCAATCACTATTAATACTTAAGAGGCTAAAGCATAACTTTCAAGCACGCCCGCGTTCTTTATTCTGCCGTGAGAACGTATTGTAACCTACCTGCGATGTAGTAATGCAAAGCATTCAATTTAATTACACACGAAGAGTCGGACGGAATGGTTTTAATATTTTATAGTAGCTTGTAACGAAATTCCCGCACACGTGTAGGATTCCGCACACTTATTAGTATATGTACATATAGGAAAAAGATAAACACAATACAATAGATACATTTTGAGGAAAAAAGATTTCCAAACCAAGTTAGTCAGGAAGAACGGCTTTTAACTCAATGAGATGTTACCCTACGGCTTCCCTATATTAAGGTTTAAGTATCTACTTACCTTATCTCTCTTCCTGCTCTTAAAGAAAAAGTAAGCTAACTTTGCTCAACTTTACCCGCTGTCACGGATAAGTTCGACGCCTTACCACTGCTACAAATTTGTGGTGTCCTTTAATTGAACAAAGTTTTCCACTTCTGATCCTTTGAAGGAAGGGTTTCATTCAGTCCATCTAAAATACGGAACTGCTCTGTACAAAATCAGATGGTGCCTTCAAGATAGAATACTCCGTAGATTTATCGTAAATATTTTATAGACTGATTCGTCCTTTCAGTATATCGGCATGTACAATATTAACGATTTTCCGTTGACTCTACTAGGTTGTGCGATTCTTTATGCGACACAAAATCCGTTCTAAAGCTCTCACGTAGTATGTCAAAGGCCTTCAAGTGCTTCGATTTGTAATAAAATCTAGAATTCTCTGGATATTTAGACTCTCTCGAATATAGAACGGACAAATTCATATTTTAAAAGATCAACCACTAAAACACAAACTTATGTAACTATCAAAGGACATAAATATTAGTTCAGAACTGAAAATTACAAATGGGTCTCACCTATGTCAAACAATGTGAAATATATACGAAACGACTAACATATTAAAGTTAGTGGATATGGAAACATTCTCATTAGTGCTGGTACGCTAGGGGCCGTGACAATGAGCAGACAGCAAATTATCGCCGACGGTACCTACAGTTTAACGGTAGAACACAATGTTCCTAACTAATTGCAACGAAGGAAGATGATTTAACGTAAGGTGAACTAGGTTACAGTCCGGTTTTGCGAGTTCAAGTTCACTCACGCAAAACGGCTGAACGGCCTCCGGGAGTCACAAGTTTTTTGAGTTTTAAGATAAGTAATCATTATTTCAAAAATCACGATTGTTTTGAATCTAAGCATACGATACTAGAGCTAGTTTAGTGTCATCCCCAAACAAACCTGAACAAGGCGGCTTACTGATCTTAAGCTTCCTCTTTTATTCTCAAATCTCTCGCGGTTACTTCCATAGACATCACGCAACTACAGAGACTACCTTTACCCCAAACGAAACCTCTAAGGTCGTATAAGAACGGAAATAATTCTCATCAGACTGACCTCCGGCGGTAACGCTCATGAATACTAAGACGTTTCTGGGTAAATCAACACTTCTGGATAATCCGGAACCTATGATCCACGTGTCAATCGATATCCTGAGCAGGTGACAAGTCAGTTACCTAATATGCAAATTTGGCCGACATCGTGTCCGACCAGTTAGCGGGCACTTTCTCGACACCACTGCCGCTGACCATTACCATACAATGGACATTAATGGCAAGCTGCGCGCGGACGATGTGCCCTAGCCTGGAATATGTATAAACTTACCAATATACAGGCCAAGAAATTATCAAGTCATTACGGGTGCAAATGCAAACCCGTACTACGTTTGGCAAATAATAGAAACCTTTGTGAAATGTTATGGCATCGTCGAAATTGCAACCAAGAGATTTGTTTCCTTTAATTTGAACAACATAAGTATTCGAAATGGCCGTTTCGTAATTCACATATCCTAATCCGATATTTATGGCAGGTGCACAAGGATATCCCTAATTCCAACCAAAACGCTAATTAAAAAGGGTCTGACTCTCCCGCAGTCATAAATCGTTATGTCGTATCCTTAATAAATTCGTTGCGTTCGTGTGCACCTGTGAGTCCTTGCGTAGGGTGGCGCCGATGTAGACCAAGCGTGACTGTAGAAAGTTAGGAACGCACGATCCCCTGGTTGTCCGACTCTAAACGATGTTGATTCACGCACTCATATTAATTAAACGAACATGTCCAAAAAATAGCTGCGTAACTCGTGGTATACGATATTTTTTAACGAGCGGTGGGATATGTCAGTCAGCCGCGCGTGTTATTAACGATTGCCTTATCTCTTAAAGCTTAAGTAGTTAATACAGGCATCGAGTAAGTATTCTCAGAAGCACTCGACTCGAGTTCTTGTGACTGGACTGGAAAGCTATTTGTGTGCAACCCTGTGCGCCGCACCTCGGTTCTGCGATCGGCGGGCGCCACTCGCATGCATGTCAAGGTAGGGTTCAACATTCGAGGATTCGGCGCGCGGCAAGTATCCGAGTGGAATACCCGACGTCTGCTCAGTATAAACACAATACAGTCATTAGGTCAGACGGCGTCTACTGAACTGATCATCTTACTGTCGGCACCTCTATTCTGACACACGCTCTATAGTCTTAATTTGAACGCTTAGACAAAGCGTCAACGTGAGTAATTCGTAGTAAAGCTAGAGTAATCACAGTAAGGAAGGAAGAAAGATTTTTAAGAGTATTAAGAGAAGTCAAGACAAAGGTAACCTAGTAAGAATTAGGTACCTACCTACTTACTTATTATTTTGTAAGTTCTAGTTATTTTCTCTAATCTGTGATTCTAGTGACGGAATGTGACTGTTGAATTATCTCATTCAATTATGTTCTTTGTGGTACCGTTTCTCATAACGATTCAATTTATCTCGATATAATGTGAATCGCGCATAGGATCGCATACCTAATTCGTATAACTACGACTGGTCAAGAACTAGCGTTAAATGCAAAAACCGTTGTATTCACGATGCGTAACCGCATTGAAAACGGAGAGCAAAGATACAAACACGGGATTATGGCATCGTATTTCACGTCGGGGTGTTAGGTATAACGTGAACTGAGCTTGGATCAAGGACTCATTGAAACGCGGTCAACTCCCGCGCTTCCGCGTGTGCTGATGTGCGATCATTGCCAGATGCCCATAGACGGGGTCAACAGCCACTGCCCTTGTTTTGAGCACCAAATTCATTAGCCGATTGTACACACCATAAGGTGCTCATAAGTTCATAACTAAGGTCAAGGGGACCCGATGTTTTCCATTATCGCGACGAGGCGCGTGTAGCGGTATTAGCATGTTACAGTTACCTTAATGAGTTATGCAATAGTGACATACGAGTAATAGCGGTAATACGTTTGTTTGTCTACGACTTCGCAACAGAGTTACCGGCGACTCATCAATACCTCAAAATTTAATTACTGTCTAAAAATACGTACCTATAGTGAAAAATCTTTTTATTCCTTTTATTATTAACCTGCCTACTGCATATGAAGCAATGTATAGATATCATAAAAGGCCTTCCAAACACCGATTTTTGTGCGCTTTAAAAATGTACATTCATAGGTTAGGTAGTTATAGAATAAAAAAAATACAGCCAAATCTGTATTGATAAATGAGTAAAAGATCTCTTCGTGAATATGGTACATACCTACCTACATACTTAGGTATGTTTAAAATAAGTTGACAAACAATTGAAATAATTTATGGTTGCCAGTGCTGTTGTTAACCCCTTAGAACTGCCATCAGTACCCATGTTATTATTACCAAAATAATAATTTAAATTTGATCAACATTTAATCAACTTATAACCCTCCTAACTTTGTAAGGCTGCCTTTTATACTTAAACTGAAACTAAAACATCCACAATACTTAGTTAAACATTCCATTGGGGAAATTTAAACACATACCTAGGTAATAGTACATTGTGTATCTAGGGCGGTAAGTAAGGAATTACAAACGAGTGTTTGTTATAAGCCCGAGGTGAAACCGAGGACTTAAATAACACGAGTTTGTAATTCCTTTACCGCCCGTGGCACACAATGTTTTTCATCACACTTGTGAGGAAATCTGATTAAAATAAGCTTACTTAACCAGAAATAAAATTGTAAAACTGACAGTGACATTAGTGACATATATCAAGACGACAAGTCACGTTCGGAAACCATAGCGGTAAAGACTTAAAATGGTTGATTTTATATTTCCAAAATACTGACATACACTATTTAAACATTTAATTAATGTTACAGAAATATGTGTTTACATGTATTTGCAATAACAGTTCTCTTTAAATAAATATTTCAGTAACAAAAGTTAATAAAGTAAGTTGGCGTTTTCTTTGAACATGACAAATAAGAGTAAAACAGAACCAGCGTTTCAAATTTAAAAAGAAAACCATTATGCCCTAGGGCGTAATAGGTCATTTACGGCCCGCAAAACCTACGTGTAATGATACCATTTTCGAGCAAGTGTGATGAAAAAATATTAGATTTCCATACAGGTACATATCGATGTTAAAACGTAATAAAATAGCCGACGGTGTTAAAAATCGTAAAAGGTTTTGCAAATAGAAACATGCTCCGTCAACCATGCCAGCTAGGATGTCATTATGTTGGTCTTCCAAATGTAACTTGTAATTTCACTTTCTCTCTCTGATTACCCATACCTACTTAAGTTACATTTTTATTTAAAGATAGCAAGCACCTGTAAGAGCAACCGGATTAACATTCCGCCATAATGTGAAATTGTAGTAACACTTTGATTTACTTTATCTCGTTTTCTCGCATGAACACAGAAGATGATAGATGCAGTACTTGTAGTCCATAGTCGTGATCTGATCGACCATGATGGATAGAATGCCAGCATAATTTGACATCCATTACCATTTAACATCTTAGTAATGCGATCGAACTATAAGTGCATAATTCAAAGTGCTTTAAAAGTGAAGGCGAAGCATAGGGTCTCAACTTTCACTTGGAATGATAAAAGGGCCCCAAGGTCGAAAATATGTGGTATCTGAAACACGTTCACTGGTTTTTTAATTGCGCAAAAAGCTCCAGCTTTGCTAAATCGGTAGATAAATTTGCGTCATTAATAATTTTTTTTTCATTTCACTCACATGAAAGTCAAAAATTATGTTTTACACTCGCGGTCAATGAATTCGGGTCAGCCTAATTTAAATAATAGAAATAGGTGCTTTTTAATATTTGACACTTGTTTCATTTACATAATATACTATTCTTCAATACCTGGCTGTATTAGCAATGTCCGCTAACTCATCATAAAAATAATATTATCCAAAAATGGTGATTTTTGCGATATCTCACTCCGTTAACGTCATTATTTTTCATGTTTTTTTACGACTTCGATGTAAACCTGAAATTGCTATTATTTTCAGTGTTATTTTTGCAGATAATATCTAAAATTAATTAAATATTAAAACGGGATACAATAATTTCACAGCCCTGGAGTATTTTAGCAAATATGGCGGTATTTCACCGATCCGAATTCATCGTCCGCGAGTGTATTATATTTTAAAGCCAATGACTCATACCATACTTTGAAGATTTGTCTAATGCAAACTTTTACTAATTGTCCCTTTCAAACTTAGTCACCAAGTAGTATAGAAAGCCCCAAAAGTATGAACTCATCGAGGCCGCTCCTATAATTTTTACTCGCTTAAAATTACGCATAAAGACCTAACGCATAGAAATCGAAAGTGACTTAATGACAGAATCGGCGGCTGACGGCAATGGAAGTAGGTCCAGTGAATACGCAATTCATTCGTGCTCGAGCTATTGAACTAATGGCTGAGGCCGAGCCTTGGTCCAGTTGACATCACACGGTTCTGAATCCGAACACAATCGATCATCTCCTTGAATAAATTTCAAGTTCACTTATCGCAATCACAACCTCCCGCTTGGTCTCTTAATTGTTTTACAATTATTTCATGTTTTCTATAATGCCGATGATAATTAAGACAACGACCAGTTGCAGTCTAATGTACGTTATACACCAATAGACGGTAGCAAAGGTCTCCGTATCGATTATGTAACATTAAGAGTTACCCGGTAGTAAGTGCTCTTCACTTTAATGGGCAATCCGGTTACTTAGGTAGCCACGTGACATTTCGATAGTGATTATTAACCACTGATAAAATTCCTTAAGCAGTGTAGTACTGCTAAATCGTACCAACTATAACATTTCAAAGTCAATGAAAAACGACATCTACTAATACATACACATCGTAGTAGTGTGACGTCTGCACACCTATATCAACAGTCGCTCTACTGAAACATACTTACAGTCTCCATTTAAATTACAGGTGTCTGCGATGTGGTACGTGTGGTGCACGTTATTGCTGTCGTGCTGTGCGCTGGGGGCAGCAGAGGAGGCTGAGGTGACGACGGAGGCCGCTGCGCCGGTGGCCACTACGTCCGATGCGCCGCGCACGCTGGACCGACAGGCCTCTGAGCTCGCGTGGCGCTCCTGGCTGAAGAGTCCGGAGAACGGCAACCCTAGCGCTCCACCGAGGAGAATCATCACCAAGAGTCTCTTCATTACGCCCTATGTGTGCCCGAAAGGACAACGACTAGACCGCAATGGATGCATTCAGGTGAAGCTCGTTTAATTTATTCATGAAACCATTTTTCTGTCTTTATTTGTATATGTAGGTATTTATAGCACACTACGAGTATAAGACATGATCAGAATTGGTCATTCAAAATCTCTGTA
Organism: Eudemis profundana; assembly: GCA_947034925.1. Lineage (NCBI taxonomy): Eukaryota > Metazoa > Arthropoda > Insecta > Lepidoptera > Tortricidae > Eudemis > Eudemis profundana. Next base: position 15,811,768 of record OX344805.1, on the reverse strand, counting down.
TATATTTTTTGAGAGATCATGCTCTAAACCATTCATCATGCATGCATTCATGATCAGAATTGGTCATTCAAAATCTCTGTATATATTTTTTGAGAGATCATGCTCTAAACCATTCATCATGCATGCATTCATGGATGCATTCAGGTGAAGCTCGTTTAATTTATTCATGAAACCATTTTTCTGTCTTTATTTGTATATGTAGGTATTTATAGCACACTACGAGTATAAGACATGATCAGAATTGGTCATTCAAAATCTCTGTATATATTTTTTGAGAGATCATGCTCTAAATCATTCTAACAGTCCGCCCTAAGATTTTATCAGTTTTGATTTCGGATTCTCGCTCTTAAGGACACTCTTGGAGGCAGAACTTTCAATGCAAACAATGTTTAAAAACGCCAATTTTGTTTTTCCAGATGGTAACCGTGAACAAAGATGAGCACGAACGAATCCTGCTCGAGCAGTTGAACGCGTTGTTCACGTCGCCGCCGAGCGACGTGATGTACGACTATGGAGACGAGGAGACAGGGCCACTGCAGCTCTCCATCCCCATCGGCCTGGATCCACAGGCCGCCCCGCTGCAGTCGCATGAGCCAGCCGCAGAGGTACATACGCAGGATTTGTTACGGACAGTTGCGCAATTGGGTTCTTGAATAAAATAATTTACGTTCATGCTATTTTATTTCATCACGCTACTCATAAAGAAAAGTTTGTATTTAACTCGCATCGTTCATATGTTTGTATGTCTTCCTGCCACTTACAATCGAATTAGCTGGAAATTTAATATGTGTATATCTTATCACAAACACAAAATACCAATGTATAAGAACATTTCCAAGATATGCACTCAAAATTATAAGTAAAGAAAAATATTTCTAACGAATATATTTATCTTTTAAAAATATTTTTTGCAAAAAATCTCATGAAAATGATAATATTATGGTTATCAAAACTAATTATCTCGAAAACCCAATTGCAACACTCACTTCATCATAATTAATTAGCTTACAGATAACAAGGAAATCTTATTTGTAATCTTTCTCGTTCCAGGCTCAAGAACAGCAAGCAACCGTCGTCAAACTTGACAAGAAAGACGAGAACGAGAACAAACCCAATAATGACGCGGCTAGCATAGAAGCTGAATTAGAACTCTTGAAACTCCAACATTCTAACCGAAATAACGATACTACCTTACCTGGAGGAGCAGGCATCCTCAACCACAACGTCTTGAACAACTTTCTGCCTTTCGCGGATAAACCGAAGCGAGACAGCCCTGTGGTCAACGAGACCGAATCAGCCCAAACTAACACCACTGACCTAGGACAGAAAGAACAAGTTTATGGGCACGTTAATGTCGATCCTGTTGTCTACGGTACGGAATACCAAAACCCGCAGTATGACGATTTACCTAAAGAAACAGAGACTACAACTGAACAAACAACCGAGCCGTCACCGCTGCAAGTTAATGCGACAATTGTTAACAATACCAACGTAGACAAGAATAATAGTGTAAATTTAACGCCTGTTTTAACGCCTGTTAAGAATCAAACAAAAGTTGACGTATCCACTGAAAAACCTGACATAAAACCAAACTTAGACGAACATTTGACGAAAGATAAAACTAAACTAAGCCCTGAAAGTGAATACTCTGATATCGGAGAAGCAATTAAACTGATCAGCCGTTACGCCGAAGTTACAACTGACGACAATTTTGCCAAAGATCAGAAGAAAAATGCTTTCAAAGACGATAACGTACTCGGCACGCGAACCAAACCACTTCAACATCGTCGCAATAAGCCCCTAGAACTGGCTAAACCACCGTTACCAATACCGCATGCTTATCCAGAAAACCCCAAGGACAGACAGCCGCCTACCGGTTTCGTGCCTAACAGCGAGGGTTACTACCGATATCCCTGGTCGAGTCAACATCCCGTGACGCCTCCACCGGATTATCCTTTCCGTCACTTACAAGATTACTGGCCCGATCGGCGTCAAGTAGGCGGGCTCTACGCTGGCGTAGGTCACGAGAATCCCAGGAGACATCACCACACGTACCCGCACACTTACTACCGACCTCATGAGTTACCAGACGCGAACCAGGCAAACTTGTATCCGAGGCTGCAGGACAACTACGCTGGCCAGTCCCAAGGGTATCCGTACAGGGTCGCCGGCCACCACCCGAGTCCGATGCGTTCCCACAACCAAGACCTCTACACCCTGCTCGGACTGAGGCACTGGTTCAGCAGCGAAAGTACATCAAAAAGATAGCTTTCTTCCTCCAACGCTAGACAATTCGATGTTACCCGACGACTTATAATGGAAGCTATAGAAGAAATGTAATTTATGCAAGTAATACTACAATCATAATTACTTATTGCTCCAAACATAGGCGGAAAGTAGCAACTTTATAGCAAATGTACTTATTACGATCCGTTAGTCCTATCTGTTTGAGTTCAACATTTCTGTCAATAGCTTTCAATATATTAGCCTATTTATTTTAAAGCCAAATATTACAGTCATACATAGTTAAGTTTTTATTAGCTGTTTAAGTTTTTGTAAATACGCCTACTTATACTATTTAAGTGTTTCATCTTGCTGAGTATTATCGTTGTTTAATTTAAATGTAAATTGTTTATGATTTTTATGAATTATCAATCACTAATTTAAATTATATTTATTCGATGTAATTATTTTGATGTTATTTTTGTTGTGAACTGTGGTAGTGTGTGTAATAGACGTGTTTGGTGTTGAGTAACATTGTCTTAGTTTACTTGTAAAATGTAATGGCGCTGGCTTGCCTGATAACCCTTTCAAGGATCATTTCAAATAATCTTAAGTGCAGAAATTATGTAGGTTTAGCTGTTTCCGTTAGTTAGTAATAGGTTTAGCTTAAAGTTCTTCAGACAATAACTTTGTGATTTTCGACTCCTATTTAACCCACCTGCGTTCACGGAAATATAGATCGTTATCCTTGAAAGGGCCATAGATTTTACGTTTAATTTTGGCTCAAACGAGCCTGACGCAGACTTGCCTCATAATTTATAGCAATTTAATGAGATTGAAGGACGTCTGTTCCTGAATAATTTTAAGTTCTTAAATGTATATTATGTATATTTTTCGTATGTCAGTCAGTGTCTTTAATATGCAAATGTATTAGTTTCGTTTAATTTTAAATGTATAACTAACTACTCATACTTTATCTACCGAACTATTACAATTACATATAAATAACGATCCCACCAAAGCTTAGATTAAGTGTTAGAGTATCTGATAGTGACGCATTGGTGCATCTTATCTCGCTAATACGAATGACCGATCGATGCTCGAATTATATTAACGAGAAGAGTGAATATATTTTCAAAAGTATTAAATTAAATCACTATTTAAATATCATCTATCAATTAAACAATGTATTTTTATAATAGTCTGTTTAATGTGACTGACAGTTTTGGGCAGCTACTTAACGTTTTAACAGTGAATTTGAAGTATAATAAGTATGCTTGCAACACGTTTGCGTTAATTTTACCGAAATTACATTTTGACTATGAATCCAGTACCTATCAAAACACATCTTGATTAGCGTATAGGTATAATCTAATCAATATTTATTGCGTTTTCAATCTTACACTCCGTCTACGCTTGTCAATAAGAAAAATTAACCATTCCATTTAAACCGAGGTGACATTTAGTAATGAATGACCAATTGAGGGCGACGCAAATTTTAACAATTAAGAACACAAATAGGGAAATTATATTTCAATAAACTGAAACCTAAGTGAATCAACTTTTAACCAGCAATATTTTTCCTTCTCATGGTACTCTCAGATTTATCCTGAAATATTTATAATTTATATATGTAATTTATAAATTGTTAATGTGAATTGATTATCACTATTTACAACCAGTGGATCCTCTCTAATATGAAAGTACAAAAGCACCGTCACGGAAGCCGTATTCGTTGAGGCTTACCTCTATTATATTGAGTAGGTTATCATCTCATTCCATAATTCTAAACATGTCATGTCTTTATATAAAGTTCACGTCACGATCTGCAAGTCGGACCGTAAGCCGTGAGTCTTGGCAACTCTTCAATTCCTGATTGCGACTGTTTTTGCGCTAAAAACGGTTTGCGTAGGTTTAGCCCGAGGATGCGCAAGTCACATCTTGCACAATTTATCAAATGTTTACTGTACAAATAGATTAAGAATATAATAAGTAGTGAACTATTAATATAATAATGACTTGGAACGGAACTAACTAGAAACTGGAATTGAAATTATATTCAAAGAAAGTGATTTTCTAAAATCACATTCAGTTTGGTGATCTGAATGTACCTCTTTATAAAAAATATTTATGGGTACCTGTAGGTTTACCACTAAGCTCTTACCAAAATGTCCCCAATCAGCGATAAACCTAAAGGGTTGTATAGCTGATCAGAGAAAGCACTCGGATATCTACTGCTCGACTCTATTACTGGACGCGCGTAGACATTTTGGATTACCTGGCCCTGCAATATTATGATTAGCGGCAGGCGTGAGCGAGCCTAGCTACGCAAGAAATTTCCCATACGGCTGGTTTCTGTTAGTTCCGCTTTGAATGTTGTCTAAAAATATATCTCTAAAATTTGCATAACTATACTGCATTTCGATGAATTACAAGATTATAATTATCTGCCAGTATTTTATTATTATTGTAAATATTAAATGTGTTATATTAAAATTGAATCAAATGGGAAAATACGTATTTTATTTTTATTGTAAACATCATCGAAAAATAAAAATCTCAAAATTGCTGTAAAGACATTTTATTGAAAATATTCAAATTTTTATGATCAAGTTAAAATATTAACTTGTTCAAAACAAGGTTCCCTGCACTTGCACATACTTCATCCGATTGATTAGAAATGGCTAACTTATCTACAACAATGACATCCACACTCTGCTCATGAGTGACAACCAAATAACTACAGCGACATGGTGACTTATACATAAGTAATTTGTACAAAATATCACAATAATAAAAAACTTACTATTATTGAGAAACATATACATTAACTACCATACTTTTTGGCCAATCATGTTCATATTCAAACATCAAATAAGTAAATAAGAGTATCATTTTTATATAACATACATACATATATAGCCACAATCACTACACATTCATCATCATCATCATCATCATCATCATCATCATCATCATCCGCCTGTATCAGTCCACTGCTGGACATAGGCCTCTCCCAAGGCACGCCACTGAGCTCGATCTTCAGCTCTCCTCCTCCAGTCACCACCTACTGCCCTTCGAATGTCGTCACTACACATTTACTAACGTCATTATCCCTGACTACTAAATGTTCAGATTCAGCTGCACAATATTACACATATTACTTACTGATAGACTCTACATTGAAGGCCCACTCTCAAGTTCAATTGAGATGATGCCTATTTGAGATATTTGAGAAGTATATGCAAGAACAGACAGCTACTATTGTTCATGATCCACACATAGATTCAAATCAAATTGCTATGAAATAACTGATTAATGAATTATTTTGTTCTGATGAATTCTTTGTCATTGGCCCTGCATCTTTCACTTACATTTACTTTACTGAAGAAACTTATAAACTGGTATATTTATCTTTTTGAAAGATGTCAAATGAAGATAGACTTAAGGAACATGTAAGTACTAGCGGACACAAATAACCATCCAAACTTGAAAGTTTGCCACATCTCATCTGAACTCATAAATTTGGATGCTGTGTTCCGGAACATGACTTAGAGTCAAAGATTGAAACCTGGAATTAACAGAAAAAAATATGATATCGGCGTATTCCAAGTTTAACTAATGTGTACACAAACTAAATTTGCACATGTTGTTCTTTATCACAGTAAGAGCATTGGCCTTATTGGTTATGTTAAGAATCAGAAAACTTATAAATACTTAATCTCCATTGTTATAACCAATTGCTCATTTTATAGGTAATTACTTTATACGCAATGAGGCCTATGCCGCTTTCTGTCAAGCATGTATGAGCTTTATTAATAAATAAAAATGAATGCTCACCACTCAGAACTTCGATGATAGTAATAACCCTCTATTGTGGCCGCTGACTTGTGGAAGCATATGTAATAAAAGCCAGCAAACGAAGCACCATTTATATCCTTAATAGTATGGTCCGGCACTAAAAAGTGTTCTTTCCACCTCATAAATACATAATCAGCCTTTGCAAGAGACTCATAATCAAATGAATCGGAGTTAAATGTCTTCAGATATGGAACAAATAAGTCGAATTTACTCTGAAAAATAAGAAATTCCATTACAAACCTATTAGTATAATATAGTAACATTTTGAAACTGCCTAATTTCAGTAGTTCAGTGTTAATAGTCTGTTTCGAACAAATATATATGATACAGGACTAAAAAAACTATCTACTGAAACTAGGCCTTTAAAACAAGGTCAGTTCCTTGAATGAAACTTAAGTAGTGGATAACCCAGTAAGGTTATTGGCATTATAATTAGTTTGGAGTTCATCAACCCAGTAGATAACTGTGACAGATATGAAAAAGTTACTATTATTGTTGTCTTCAGTTCATTATTGCTGCTAATTATGCTTGATAATGGATCAAACAATAGTACACATAGAATTTAGAATAAAAAATTAAATTAATAACTACAGATAAAAAATTAAGCAATATGCTATTAGTACATGATTTATAGCTCTACTTATTTGTACTACTATAAATGTAATAATACGAAGAATATAAACCACAGAAAATAAGACTTTCTTTGCCATGTCCCAAGTTTTCATACAAAATAAACCCAACAGTCAGAATCATGGCACTGAAAGTGTTAAGATTCATGGATAATAGGTAATGAATATCAGTGTTTATACTCACCCAATGTTTCCGATCAACATCCTCGTCAGCATCCCATTTTCGAGTAAGAAATGGGTATTTTGCTGATATTATTTCACCATCAAAAAATGTTGTGAGCGTTGGAAATTCTTCCGTTAAACCTTTTATTTTTAAGTAGCCACAAAGGTATGAATTTTCTTCATCAACATGCTAGAAAATATAACAAGACAAATTATATGAAATTTCACAAAACTATGTCAGACTGTTATACAAAGCAACTAGTGCATGGATGAAACATTGGCATGGACAAAATTGTAATATACAACTACAGTGGAATGTATAAGGTGAACCTCAATTGTAGATGAAATCCTGTATAACTCGCAGACAATTCCTGGTCCCTACCCATAAAGCCTCAAGAACTCTAAAACTCGAAATATTAAACCTAATTACCCTAAGTCAAATTCACTAATTATTCCCTACAAGACATTTCAGTACTTACAAAAACAAGGATAGTACAAAAACAAGGATAGTTTCTTTGAGATATAGAGGTATATCTCAAAGAAACTATCCTTGTTTTTAAGTATCTCCATGGTTTTAAAAATATACATCTATGACTTGAACACAAAACATAAGGCAGGTAGGTCCTATGTCTGGTCTAATAGTAAATATAACATCTATAACTTGACTTTTTATCTGTTTCACTTCAGTAACTTGAAATCAATAAGTATAAATGAAGCCTCATAAATAGACCTATGAAAACCTCTTTAGCTCGAAACGTCGATATCTCGAACTTTTTGCCTTTTCCTTGGAGTTTTGACTAATCCAGGTTCCACTGTATATATATTTGCTATTTAGGTTATGTGATACAACTAGTTGATTCTAGGCAATACCAGTATACGTTATAAACTAACCTGCAAAACCACCTCGACTTCATACGAGTTGCCCTTAGATTTTTGATGTCCTTGGAATTTTGAGCCATTGTACAGCAGAGATTTGGTGACGCCAGGCTGTTTGGAGTTCGCTGGCGGCGGTGGAGTAATGTCAACCTTTACTGGCATTATCGTTCCATCAAATACAGGGAACTAGATTATGATCTATCGTCACTAGCGGCAGGGGCCGAAGAACCAGCTTTACGTCGCAGAATTACAGCCTCAAGTACATTTTACGCAGCAGCAGAAGGCATCCAAGGTACAGCACCTGACACCTGACAGTTTGTTCGTTTTTCCAGTAGATTCTACAGAAACACACACTTTATATTAATTTGGCGCGTATAATTTTCGTTGCTTTCTTAATATTGTAATAAACGAGTTTGTTAACCTTTGGTATGCTTAGTAACAGATATGCTCCATATACGTCACCTGCTTGAGAGCTGATCTGCACCAATGGGATTTGTTCAAAATTTATTGAAATTTAAACCTAAAGGCATAGAAATACAGTGTTAAGTTGTTTTATTTTTACACCTAATGAATGAATGAACCATAGAGAATCGTGAACCCAATCATTCTCTTATAAAAAAAAAAAGAAAATTGAATTCAAACAGAACGTTTCATCGCGCGGAGCAGTGCAAAGTAGGCTCGCGAAAAAGTGTGTGTTTTCGACGTGAAACTTTGGAAAAGGTAAGTTATTATCAAAATTTATTGTCAATTAGTTCAATTACTAATATTTATTTACAATGGAAGTTACAAATTACGCTCTTTTTGTGCATAAATCGTTGATGAAATCTTAGACTTTGAGAAGTACAATAAGTGGGGTTCAGTTTTTCAAATATTTGGTAACATTGCTGAAGATTTGCAATTCGTGCGAAATAGTTAACCTATAGGAAATTTTATAAGGAATCCAAGAATATAATTCGTTTTGTAAAAGAAATTATGAATCATTTGCAAATCCTCTTGTTTTGATAAACCGTCTAAATTACACTCACACTATTGCAAAAACAAAATGGCGACATCGGTGTGTACGTACACGAAGTTGGCGGTGCACTGCGTTGTGCAGAAGCTGCTTAGGAGCAGATCTGCTCTAATTTCAATTAGCATAGTTTGCTAGAGAGCAGATCTGCTCAAATGTCAAATACCAACTAGTGTACTTTGCTAAGGAGCAGATCTGCTCGCATATACAGCGGGTTTGATTTTACGAAAATATTTTTATCATTATATTACAAAAATACAATATAATGAAGTTTTGCATATTATAAGATTATATTACATAACAATTTTCTGACATTTTTATAGAATAAATTAGTAATGCATAATAATATTTATATAGGTACATGTGAAAAAAAAATTACTAAACATATGTACTAATTTATTTTATACGGTAAAATAACAAAAATCGTGACCGTACGCTCTGAAAGTTACCTAGATAAATATGGCCAACATCTCACTACTGAACGGAGATCCGTGCCCAGCCTGGCTAATAATGATAATAATACACTATGAGGAGCTTGTATGAACACTTACCTCATCGGGTAGCAAGATGCGTGCTAGATAGAAACCGCCTAACTAAATAAATAATAATTGTGTTGTTCCTAAGATCAAAACATGAGTGCACCGACCACGCCGTCATCGTCAGGGAGAACGTTGATTCGTGCACTGGAAGTCGAGAGGACTCCGCAAGGCACACTTCGAGTGCGGGAGGACGAGGTTTTGCTGGAAAGAAGTGGTTCAGGGAGAGTGAAAGTATGTATAAACCGAATATCAAAAGATCGTTAAGATTTCTTCTTATATGTAAACATTCAAATATTGTTTATTTATATAGCCTTGGCGTCCCGAAAACCTCACAGTAGGTGAGCAAATTGAAGTGGTGGAGGAAGAGAGGTTAAGGCCACGACGGCTATTCGGAGAGGATGATGTAAGTATACTTTTTTTTTTTTTTTTTTAAATAATAGCAATATATACAAGTATAGCGATCAACTTGTTTCCAGAAATCACTACATCATTCAACCCACCGACTAGGTAACTACGAAATTCTGACTCAGTGTTTGTTTTTTTTTTGCTTGCGTTGTCCGACGAAATTCTAAACTAAACTAATTCAATTCTCATGTAACGAAATGTTGTTTCGTGTGGGGTGCAGCTTACTATGACTGATGCAATGCATGGTGATTTTATGTTAGGTTTTTTTCCTGCGGGGTCACTCTATGTGTGTGTGGTGTGTATGTTAATAGAGTCGGCCAGCGAAACGTGTCACAAGAAACCGCAGAATTTGAAAATGTCGGCACCTGGCAATAGGAATGTTAGCAATGTGGTAAGTAATTATAATTTGACAGCTTTTTTAACAGGTAAAATTGTTGCCATATAAGGAATTTAAATTAAGTCGTGACATGTTTCGCTGGCCAGACTCTAGGAACTTAACCTTTATTTGATAAAACTACTACTAAACTTACTTAAAAAAATCTGATGTAATGGAATGGGATGTTATAGCTTACTTTTGGAATACACTAACATACTGACTTTTTCCTGGTTAAGCTTATCCTCTGGGCTGGGGGTCACTGTTTTACAGGCTAGGTACTGGGTGCTAGAATCTTTGACTTTGGCATGTCATGGGAATTTGCATATTTATCATATCATAGGATGAAGAAGAAATTCCGTTCGATGCGACGCTTGCCGAAGTCCTTGCTGTCGACTCCGGCAGTGAAGCGGAGGACGACGAGATGACCCTTGAACAGCTCCGAGCGCTCCTACAAGACGATTTGCCGGAGGAGGAAGATCCCGCGCCCATCGACGTCGAAAATCCCGTGCCAGTTGACTGGTCTGAGGACTATACTACATTTACAGGGCAGAGGGAGGAGTTCATCGAAGAGTCTGGTCCCAACATTGAGGAAACCGTTCCACTGAACATATTTACTCAATTATGGGACCAGACTTTAATAGAATCTGTGTCGGTAGAGACCAACAGGTACGCGTGGGAATCTATCGCTCCACAAACCGAAAACCCCGACGGCATTAGCGCCCACTCAAGAAAAAATGAATGGGTCGACACCACGGTGGACGAAATTTATAGACTCATAGGTGTTATTATTTTAATGGGCATGTGCGTTAGGTCTAGGATAGATGAGTATTGGACTACAGGTATTTTGGGTATGCCGGGATTTAGGACCCTGATGAGACGAGATCGCTTTCTTCTCCTGATGAGGTACCTGCACTTTGTAGACAACGCTACCCTCGGTGCCACCGGCGAAGAGAAAAAAATAGGTAAAATTAAACCCGTGGTAGATTATCTCAACAACAGGTTTAGGACTATCTACACGCCTCGAAGAGAGCTTTCTATAGATGAATCGCTGCTGCTGTGGAAGGGCCATCTCAGCTGGATTCAATGCATTCGAACAAAAGCAGCGCGATTTGGAATAAAAACATACGAGCTCTGCGAGGCAATAACGGGCTATGTCTTAAATATTATAATTTATACGGGTAAGACTGCAAACACACAGGAGCCTATATACGGTTTTACTGGTTGTAGTGCAAAGGCAGTGCTAAAATTGTTTACCGATTATCTAGGTAAAGGATACACCCTTTTTATGGATAATTGGTACAACTCAGTTGCACTCACAAAATTTTTAAAATCACAAAAGACGGACGTTGTTGGCACCCTAAATAGGCGTAGGGTTGACACGCCTGTCGATATAAAAAACCTGAAAGATAACAGAATGGCGAGGGGGGCGGTGGTAAGTAGACACTGTGGTGACGTTTCAGTTTTATCATGGAAAGACGTAAAATTAGTTACCACGGTCTCTACTTACCACAATGCTGAGTTGACGGAAGCTAGACGAGCTGGTCAAGTTATTCAAAAACCCATTGTCATTAAAGACTATAACAGTTTCATGGGGGGAGTGGATCTTAAGGATCAAAAGCTTTCAACGTACTTGCTAGAGAGAAAAAGGGGGATTAAATGGTACATCAAGGTTTTTAAACGGTTACTCAATATCGGAATATTAAACTCCTACATCATATATGTTTCCAACATGGGCCAACGCAAGAAAATGACCCACAGGCAATTCAGGTACCAACTGGCTGCAGAGATATGTGAAAGATACGGTGTCAACGTCCAGCCCCGCCAAAATCGTAACCCGGCTCGCGCAGGCGTCTGTCGCCTTGACAGACAACTGAATCACTTCCCTGAACACATCGATATTGCAGAGGAGCGGGTTGCGAAACAGGCGCGGTACAAGAGAGGGCGTTGTGCGAGATGTGTAGCGCAGCAACGCCGCACGACATTCTCCAACATTAGCTGCAGTCAGTGCCACGTATTTCTTTGCGTTGGCCAATGTTGGTTAGAATACCATACATTATTAGAAATTTTATAAAGATCTAGATTTAGAAGTTTAAATCTAGAACAGCATTTCAGTTGATTGTTAGTAGATTTTGTTCAGTGGTCGGATTATGTAACTACAATCCCACCAAAAACATAAATGTAAAAAAAGAGAGCCAAGTTCAATACAAAAATTATGCTTCGCCGCAAAAAGAATGGAGATCTAAATGAGTGCCAAGTCCTATGCAAAATCCAAATATGTATTTATAGGAACAAAATAAAATGTGAGATCTTAAAGTAGGTTAGATTTGACTTGGCCAGTTTTTATCAGAATTAAAATATATAAATATATATGTTGAATAACTTTATAAATTTTACATATTTTAATTCTGATAAAAACTGGCCAAGTCAAATCTAACCTACTTTAAGATCTCACATTTTATTTTGTTCCTATATTTCGGCTAGGGTTCCTAATCGTTCGGTGGTCTAAATTGAAGGACGTTGCCCTGGGTTGGTAGAGATGTCAGTTCGAGCCCGGCCTGCACCAGACGAATCGCAGTTGATTTTTCTTTCTGCATATGATCTTTGTATCAATATTTGTAGTTAAAATGTAGAGTGTCCGCAATAAATAAAAAAGTATATTATTCGATTTTTTGTTATTTACAAAATACTGAGTCGCTAAAAATTATTTCTAAACACGTAAATAGGGTAAAACTATTTTTCACACCTCTGATTCAGAAAAGTAACTTTTCCTCCCTCACGAGAGGGATCAAAGTGCAACTTTTCTGTTCAAGGCTTTTCTAAGTGATTTTTTGCCAATGGAATTTTATAATTGTTGAAGTTGATAATTGTAAAACCACGCCATTTTCTATGTTGGTTGCTTTTTATATTTAGATTTTTTTGTAAGTTTCTTGACGCTCGCTGTGAAAAGTTGTATGAGCCACTCGAGAGCAAAATCAGTTTCATCTTGGGCGTTCCCTCATTACATTCTGGATTCAATGTACCGTCCGCGCCGTAAATACATCATTTTGCTCCCTTGTGTCTATAGGTTTGGAGCGTTTAATTCATAATGACACTTCTTTCATTACATCATAAATTGCACTATAAAGAACCATTATTACTTCTGTCCAATCCTATAGCAAAGTTTGTATAATTTTGCACATATTTTTGTTTTTTTCTGTGACATACGGAAATAAAATATTTACGAAAAGGTTTTGTTTTATTACTATATTTTCTTTCCTTTCCATTGGTAATGTAATATACTTTAATTTAAAGTAATACAAATCATCATATAAAAACTGAGTACGTAACCAACGCTCGTACGGTGAGGGAAAACATCGTGAGGAAACCTGCACATCGAGGAAAAATGTCTGCACATTTAGGAATCTCCATGTGTAACTATTATCCCGTCGGTCGGTTTTCCCATTCCCAGTTACAGGGGTTACGCAGGTCCGATGGCAGTCGCTCCAATTACAACATACATTTTGTTTTTTTTACGTATAAAATAAGTAGGTACTAGAATACTAAATTTAGTTTATTTTATAAAAATGACAAAAAATTGTTAAGTAAGTAAAATAATCTTACTTATGTACCTAACTTAATTTTAAATATGTATTTTTTTGTAATATAATGATATAAATACTTTCGTAAAATCAAACCCGCTGTATATGCGCGCAGATCTGCTCCCTAGGAAAGTACACTATTCAAGTATATGACATTTGAGCAGATCTGCTCTCTAGCAAACAATACTATTTGACCCTGGAGCAGATCTGCTCTCTAGCAAACAATACTATTTGACCCTGGAGCAGATCTGCTCTCTAGCAAACTATACTATTTGACAGTGGAGCAGACCTGCACCTAAGCAGCTTACGCACAGCGCAATACACGCACACATATAAACAAAACTTTGTTGTTTCATTTTGAAAGTGACCGATTTCTAAATGGATTTTTACAAATATTATCTATGAAGACTGAACTAAACATTTATCCTATCAGAAACCTCGTTTATTCATGTTAGCAACATTCGTTTTTTTATATTCTGTGGACCATTGCAAGTTGCTAGAAACTATGTGTCAAAAAGTGTAGCCAAATCATCTATACCTCCATTATTTCTTCAAAAATCTTAGTTTATTCTATCGGTTTTGTGTTTTTTTATGGTTTTACGTAAAATAGGACATTCAGTTACCTAAACAAAGTACTTTTCCATCTCTGATATCAAGTGATTTCGTATCGAAACAACTCGAAAGTCGGCGCGACTCAAGAGCAAAGTTAACATTTTCAGTATCTCAATTTTAATTTTCAAAACGATATTACTATGGAAATATCATGTAATTCAGACTTTTTTTTTGTATTTTCAGTTAGTAGTATCCTTTATCTGTTTAGATTAACATAAAAAGACAAACATTGTTAGAAAATTTTATAAAAATAAGGTCGAATAATACAATATGTCCGAAATTTCAGCAACCGGTTTGTTAGAGTGCCTGTAAAATATAAATAAAACATAATTTATCAAAAAAATATAGTGAATGTTGTTCAATAGTTATCCGACTACCAGAAAATATCAACACATTTATATGGTTCATTCAATTATGTACTGATTATCAAGAAAATCTGAATCGCGGCGGGCGCACTCTCCGCGCTCAATTTTTCCCGCACTGAGACGTCCGAAGTGGGGGCACGTTTGCGCATACCAAAGGTTAATGGATCAGCTTTTTACTTTGCTAAAAAATTACTGAGAAGAAAGGAGGAAGTGAAAGTTAAAGTTGGTACACATACACACTGCCGCGGAACGCGGTGTGATGACGAATTATTCTAAATACATTCTGAGAAACTTACTAACAATTTAATAAACAATGATGACAATGAAAATACAAATAACGCAGTGATATATTATATAACGAGCCAAATTTTTTATCATTAAATTATGATTTTAATTCGATATAAATTATCGATATCCATAAATAAAAATGTAGCTATTAGCATGGTAACCCAACCCAGTTCAATTCAAACCCCATTAATCATTCACTCATTCACGCTAGTGTTGTCTATGATTTATTTTTCATTCACTCAATCAGAGGATTTCGTTTCGTAGTTCGTCGTAGATGTGTTTCGTTTTGTGATTTTGCATTTTTCCTTAATATTTATGTTTAAATTTAACGTTTTGACACAATGATTTCTTATTTCATCACCAAAAGTATCCGTATCAACAAACTTCATAAGTTCTCGAACGCTTTGTGATCTGCAAGCAATACTAGTGATATTTTCCCACATAATTATGGCTAACTGACGTTAGTCTGTGCATCCTCAATTATGGCAGACCCAGGTTATTACCACAGTGATTATATTCGGCACCCAGTTCTCTACGAACTAGGCGTCAAGTATGGAATTAAGACGGAATGTATTCCAGAAATAGCTTTGCCCTCTAAACTGGAAGAACTCAAGGATGTGATACGTAGAGAGATACGTAAAGAACTCAAAATAAAGGAAGGTGCAGAGAAGCTACGCGAAGTCGCCACGGACCGCAGATCGCTCTCCGACGTCGCTAACATCGTGAAGAAAGCGAATTTGAAACTCAATGAACTCAAGTCGGACCTGCAAGAGCTCGAATCTCAGCTCCTGCTATCGCGCGGTCAGTCGACACCGACGTCGCCCGAAGACCTGTCGTACGATGAAGAGATTATCCTGGCGTCGGAGGCGGCGCAGCAGCAACGGCAGCTCGGCGAGGCCACCACGGACCGCAAGCTCGCCTCCCTCGAAAAGCAGCTCAACATCGAACTAAAGGTGAAACAAGGCGCGGAGAACATGATTCAAAGCATAACCAGTAGTAACCAATCGCGTGACAAAAAACTCCTCGCAGAAGCTCATCAGATGCTAGCAGATTCCAAGGACAAAATTGAGTACCTCAAATTACGCATTTCTAAGCTAAGCAAACAACAAAAAGGGGACCATGCTGGTGCCAATGGTGATGGCAGAAATCTGGACATGAGTGGTGTCAATCAACTTCTCGATGAACGAATCGCAGAATTAAGGAACAGACTCCGAATCGAGGCAGCTGTAGTAGAGGGGTCTAAGAATGCCATAAGACTCCTACAGAGTGACAAAAAAGTTACTGACAAGAAAGCTTTAAATGAGGCGCAGACTAGCCTCTTGGAATCTTCTCAAAAATTGGACTTGCTGCGTAGGTCTTTGGACATGCGCCGTCAAGAACTCCCAGCAGAGAGTGCTGCATTTATAGAATTAGGTCATGAGTTGCGCAGTACGGGTTCAAGCCCTGGGTATGTGAGCTTATCCTCAAGTAGTGGTTCACGAGCACAGTTTCTGTCCCCTGCTCCTATGATCAGCCCATGTGTTCAAGTGACTGGTACGCTAGAGGTCCGATTGATGGGTTGCCAGGACTTATTGGATGATGTCCCAGGTCGCAGCCGCCGCGATCCCCTTGCAAGCCCCTCGGACTTGAAGTCTTTTGTGAAAGGAGTGACGATACGCAACTCCATGAAGTATACATACAGCATTAAGGAGGACACCAGCAATGAGATAATGGCTGTGATGAAGCTGGACAACCACACGGTGGCCCAGACCAGCTGGCGACCATGCTCACAGCAGGCTTGGGATCAGAGGTATACTTAATAGTTTTATTATAATATCTTTTATTAAATCAGGTCTGTCACTCACAAGGAGCAAGGCACCACTTGACTTCCCAAAAGTGCTTGTCAATAACTGATTTCATAGTTTTATTCATTATCTTAGTACAATAGATAATGAATAAAAATGTATTAAATTGTACGCTCATTAAATAAAACTGTACTACACGCAATTACGAGAAAACAGCGATTGATCTGTCACCGCTGGGCTGGCTTTCTGGCGGGCACTATCTATTTCACTATGTTGCCGTTGAGTTTTCGTCATTCTTATGAATCAGTAAATATGTACGAATCAGAAAGTCGAAAACTCGACAGCAACATAGTAAAATAGATAGCCTCCTCCAGAAAGTATCCTTCCTAGCGGGTACAGATTGATCGTTGTTTTTTCTCGTAAGTATGTGTAGTACAATTTTTTTAATTAACATACAATTTAGTACATTTTTTGATGCTATTTTGAATTCGGTACAATACCATGTCTCCACCAGAAAGTATGACACCAATGAAAGCCAATAATACCACAATAATTAAATTATTTTTTTTTCAAAAAATGTACTTGTATTATTTTTCCAATAAGTTTGTAAGTAATGTGAAGAAGGCAAAGTCCTTTCTTTCCTCAGCCATGTCTGTTTGTCTTTGGACATAAACTCAAAAATTACTAAACTGATATTTATGCATCATTAAGTCTAAAGTACATTAAGTGTGTTTTAGACTTAATTGTTCATTAATTTAAGTGTTCAGATAATACCATCAAATTTGTTAATAAATGCAATATATAATTCTTTTCGTGTCATACTTTTTGTATATGGAAGGCAATTCATGTGAAGCAAGAGGGCAAACAATACTGTTACTATATTCAATGCTAGTAGCAAATTCAACAGATGAACATAGATTGCAAATCTAACCTCATTACAGCTTGTACCTGTACTTCCTAGAAATATTATCTTTATGATTCTTTCCGTATTAGTCATATCTTATCAGGTACGCATAATGCATAGTATGTATAGTATGACCAAGTAAAATTTTGCTCTAAGTTAATACTTCGAATGAAATAGTACATTGTGTATCAAGGGCGGTAAGTAAGGAATTACAAACGAGTGTTTGTTACAAGGCCGAGGCGAAGCCGAGGGCTTTAATAACACGAGTTTGTAATTCCTTTACCGCCCGTGGCACACACAATGTTTTTCATCACACTTGTGAGGAAATCTGATTAAAATAACCTTACTTAACCTAAATAAAATTGTAAAACTGACAGTGATATTAGTGACATTATCCATAGACAATGCGGATTCACGTCACGTTCGGAAACCATAGCGGCAAAGACTTAAAATGGTTGATTTTATTTTTGCAAAATACTGAAATGCACTATTTAAACATTTAATTAATGTTACAGAAATATGTGTTTACATGTATTTGCAATAACAGTTCTCTTTAAATAAATATTTCAGTAATAAAAGTTAAAAAAGTACGTTGGCATTTCCTTTGAACATGACAAATAAGAGTAAAACAGAACCAGCGTTTCAAATTTAAAAAGAAAACCATTACGCCCTAGGGCGTAATAGGTCATTTACGGCCCGCAAAACCTACGTGTAATGACACCATTTTCGAGCAAGTGTGATGAAAATGATATTTTAATATTAATGTTTTATTTTTCAGGTTTACTATAAAGCTGGATAAGTCGAGAGAACTTGAAATTGGTGTTCATTGGAAAGATTGGCGTGGATTGTGCGCTGTGAAGTTCTTGAGATTAGAGGAGTTCATTGATGACATCAGACATGGAATGGCCTTGGAGCTTGAACCCCAAGGCCTCTTGTTTGCTGAAATCAAATTCTTAAACCCTATTATATCCAGAAAACCGAAACTTCAGCGACAAAGAAAAATATTTAAGCAACAAGGCAAGAACATCCCTAGACCTTCTTATGGAGAAATGCACATTCCAGCTGTTGTGCTTGGAAGGCTCCTGAAAAGATCTTCACCGTCTATACAAAACAACATACAAACAGCGCACATTACTCCTCCACAACAACTGAACTTCCAGTTTGGATCAGCAGACAATAAAGATGTGGAAAATCCGAATACTACTCTTGGTGGTATGGCCGGTGTCCGGCCCTTGGGTCTGCCTACTGCTGCTGCGGCCCCGCAAACCCCAGCAACTCCTCCACCCAAGCCCACATTCCCACCTCCTCATGTTTCCACTCTACGAATGGAAAAAGAACTTCAAGAAGCTTTCGCGTTCTTAGAAGATTCGTACGCGCGGGATAATTTTGCACCAAAGGAACCGCAAACACCCTCATGCGACAATCCGCTAGTCGAGTATCCACCTTCACCATCGCCTAAGTTGGTTCTCGAATTCCCAAGCAATGAAGACCAAATTGTGGAAGTGACCAGCAACATGAGGATATCATCGTCTCGCTCCTCGTCAGTTATAGAGTCTATCAAAGAACTTGATTCCCGCCGACAATCGTCAGGAGAGATGTCAATGGAATGCTTTAGATTGTTGAGTGTTCTGGGAAGAGGTCACTTTGGCAAAGTTATATTAGCTCAATACAGATCTA
Organism: Eudemis profundana; assembly: GCA_947034925.1. Lineage (NCBI taxonomy): Eukaryota > Metazoa > Arthropoda > Insecta > Lepidoptera > Tortricidae > Eudemis > Eudemis profundana. The sequence goes on along the minus strand of OX344805.1, from coordinate 15,792,480 downwards.
CTAATGAATATTTCGCAATAAAAGCTTTAAAGAAAGGTGATATTATAGCGAGAGATGAAGTGGATTCACTGTTGTCGGAAAAAAGAATTTTTGAGGTAGCTAATGCAATCAGGCATCCATTTTTAGTGAACCTGTTTGCATGTTTTCAAACTGACCAACACGTGTGTTTCGTGATGGAGTATGCAGCTGGCGGCGATCTTATGATGCACATTCACGCTGATGTGTTCACTGAACCCAGGGCAGTATTTTATGCAGCTTGTGTTGTATTGGGCCTACAGTATTTACACGAAAATAACATTATTTATAGAGATTTAAAATTAGATAACTTACTTCTGGACACGGACGGTTTCGTCAAAATCGCAGACTTCGGCCTTTGCAAAGAAGGTATGGGGTGGGGTGACCGCACGGGCACGTTTTGCGGGACTCCAGAGTTCCTCGCTCCAGAAGTGTTGACCGAGACTTCGTACACGCGGGCCGTCGACTGGTGGGGTCTCGGAGTGTTGATCTTCGAAATGTTAGTGGGCGAGTCGCCATTCCCGGGCGAGGACGAAGGCGAAGTGTTCGACTCGATAGTGAACGACGAAGTGCGGTACCCTAGGACGTTATCACTGGAAGCGATAGCGCTGATGCGACGCCTGTTGAGGAAAAACCCCGAGAGGCGTCTGGGGTCGTCCGAGAGGGACGCGGAGGACGTGAAGAGGCAGGCCTTCTTCAGGAACGTGAACTGGGAACAACTACTTCTTCGTAAAGTGAAGCCACCATTTGTGCCAACTATTAATAATCTGGAGGACGTGAGCAACTTCGATAGCGAGTTTACGTCGGAGGCGGCAGTTCTGACGCCGCCCAAAGAGCCGCGTCCGCTCAGTGCCACCGACCACAAGCTCTTCCACGATTTCACATACATGGCCGACTGGTGCTAGCGGCACATACAGCTACAAATAACAATAAAGATATTAGTTATAATTTCAAACTACAAACAATAAACCCCCATTGCCTTACAAAAGTGTGTAACATTTCTGTATTTTGATAATATCTCTGTTATCTCTACAGATGAGTGTGTAGATTGTCTTGTTAACTTGTATTTAGTGCGGTTAAAATGCAATATTTTATAATGAAATATGTAATTTAATATTATAAGTTTAAAAATGCGATAATGTTTATTTTTTTAAAACATCGTGTAATAGATTTATTATATATGATGTAGTTATGGATTTGAATAACTTAGAATTAACAATAATCTAAGGGAAGGCGTGTCAAATCATTACGTTCTCAGTCACTTGTTTACTTACATCAGTGAAATAAAGGCATCATCAATAATATGCTTTATTTTTATTGGTACCAGTATCCATTATAAGTTGCGTATAAATGTCTAGCACGTACAGCCGACAATGAAAATGTTGAACATACTTAGAACCTTGTAATTTCATATGTACCTAATTATTATTAATATTCAAACTATCCTGTCTTCTTCGATGCGACAAATTGCTGATGTGCTCAAAATTTTATCGCCCGACCGTGGAAAGTTACAGCCTTACTTGCGATTTGCGAGCGAGCTATGGGCGAGTTTCCATACAAACGTCGCTCGCGAGTTCGCCGCGACTGGTTTTGTAAGGAAACTCGCCCGCAAATCGCAAGTGTGAGTGTGCCCTTAGTTTTGCATCGGTGTAACTGTAATATACCGGTAAAAAATACTGGATCGCCTATTTCATTAACCATTCTCGTCTGTCTTATTTAGGAAACAATTAACTGAGCTACTAATCCTTGCCCTAAAATGCTACTACTTTCTTGCCTGAAACGAGTACTTCTCGTGCATGTACATATAAAGCACCTCTGCTTTACATGTACTTCTTGTTCGTCTTGAACTTTTTTTGGTCACGGACCCCCTAAATTATTTCGAAAACCTTACGGACCCTTTCCGAATATAGTCAAACGAAAAGAAAATCAAAGGCACATGAAAGTTTGTATTGAAGGCATAGCCACAGACCCCCGGCTCTCGTACCACGGACCCCTAAGGGGTCCATGGACCAGTTTAAAAAACCCTGATATAAAGGAATCCTTTATAAATAAAATGCAAATGGACGTTTAAACTGTTTTTTGAGTTGCTTTATTTATTACGAAATATCTTGCGCAAAAAGGGGCATCTAGACACGGCAGAAAGTTGTTTACTAAATAAGACTTATAAAAGTTTGACCTGCCATATGTGTATTCTAAAAGGAGAATCTGACTCGTAGAATAAATAGATATTTAACATTTCTATCTCCCTAAACTGCATATCATTATGATATCGGTTACGTGGGGTGGGGTAGACTAACAGCCGCTAGACTTGACTAAATGCAACTCTGCAGAGTTAAAAAAAAGGCCTTTACACTTTGCTAGATTCATGAATCTAGCAAAGTGTAAAGGCCTTTTTTTTATAACGCTGGCGGCCTGTAGTTCTGACTCCGTGGGGGGCTGGACCTCCGCACACGCTGATAGGGCAGGGGAGTACTGCCTATTATAAAGGCCTGTTTTTCAGACTAGGGAAAAAGGTAGCATTATACCTAACTTTCTGAACCCCTCAAAGACATTGTTTTCTCAATCCGAAGTAAAAACAGAAACAATAAATGATTACGCACCCAGGGTGGTAATATAATGAATGATCCAGATCATAGGTGTTGCTTTTGCTCGCCTGCAGCTCGGGGCACAAATATACCATCTGGGTCAGTCTTTACTACCGACCGTGCTGTGTAATTCTGTTTTCCCCTGACCAGTAAATGGGATTTGCCACTGGGAAATGCCACTTACGGCGTGGGGACATAAAATGCTGTTATGCCACACCTGGCCATAAAGTGGCTTTTTCCGCACGCTGCGCGTACGGAAAAAGGCGCTTTCTGGCAAAGTGTAGACATAAAATTATGTACACAACAAAGAAAGCCCTCGATCGCATATTTACGTCCCTCGCTTGCAGCTCGGGCCACAAACATCTGCGATCTCGGCCTTTCTTTGTATTACCACCCTAGTTGTATAATGTACTATAATTTTGACTGGACTATATGTATACAATAAATACTAAGGTCAGGTGGGGTAAACGAACACTTGTATGGAATTTTCATACCGTCCGTCTTACCCCGGGCAAAATTAACTATGTTCGTCTGACCTTATCTACATCAGTCAATAAAATTACATATCAAAAGGCTCCTGCTAATTAGATTTAGAATATTGATCGGCTATCATGCCACCCTATTGCGAGTTACGACGGTGGGTAGAAGCCCGATAGTTCTAGCTCTTAGAGGTAACGATACCTATACGTAGGGAAGAGTCACTGTACTTGCCAAATCTGCTATGTTCATAATTTTCGTTTAGAACAATGCCTTGGTTCTCTTTCGTATGTACACATATCAGGTTTGGTAGGTGCAACGGATGTTAATTAGGATGGCTGACGACAACTCATTAGTCATTGGTTGGCATCCTACTAATAATTGGCATTTTCATTCTTATGGCTCAAAACAGAAGAGTGAAAATTCCATGGCCCTAATACTGTGGTGTCAAAGATTCTTGAATACCTAAAGGCAAACGGGTGGGAATCGGGTTGTATGAGACAATTTTTACTTTTGGATGTCCATTTTACTTTTTTTACTAAATAATTTTGGATTTCACTTACAGTCACTGTTTTTTTACTATTCAATTTATATGCTTTATCAAAAATAAAACCGGTCAAGTGCGAGTCGGACTCGCGCACCGAGGGTTCCGTACAAACTCATAAGTAGATACGCGAATAGTTCAAGAAAAACTGTATGTCGATTTGTTTAGAAGAAGCAAATAAATATATGTTATGATTTTTGCAAATTTCTAAAAAACATTGCAAGTTAAAACAGTTATATTTTTCCTGTAATATTTAGAACCTGACGTGTAACGATTCTATTTAATAGCAAGGACGATTAAATCAAGAGGACTGTCATTCTCCATACGAAAAGCTGTTCCCCGAATTTACAACGCCATCTATGTATAAGCTTGGTAAAATAATTATTTACAATTTTTCAACTTTGCAAACGTGACATAGTATTTAAATGTTAGAATTTATTTATTATTAGCTGTTTACGAACTAATTGTTGTTCAATTATAACATCGTTAAATCCCCTAGCGTGAAACAGGCCATCGCTTAGTTTTGCTACTCTCCGCTAGATGGATTAATGGATGGATTAAGTTTATGTAAATTTCTAAAAAAGTATTAAAGTTAGGAAGACCGTTCTATTTTTCCTGTAATGTTCAGGTTGATATTGATAATTAGTAATTATGACACATTTTTCTGATCAGTAACTTCGGAGATAATAGGGGGGGAATGGTACATAAAAATGTATAAATCAAAAACTACTTATTTAAGAAAAAAAATAAAAATGGTGTTTTAATCTACAAATTAAGCCCTTTCATTTGATACCCCGCTCAATATAATAGCCCTACTTTCAATTTTAAAAGTCCCATTACGGAGCCTTTTAAAAAAAAAGTAAAAAAGGTACAAGATATTTTTTATGTCCAATAAGCTCGGGTTAGCTACTTTTAACAGTATTCCAAATTTCAAATCGATAGCATCAGTAGTTCCTGAGATATCTGGCTGTGACAGACGGACAGACAGACAGACAGAGTCGCACCATAAGGGTTCCTTTTTTACCATTTTGGTACGGAACCCTAAAAACTAACATGTAAAACCAGTTAGGAGAAATGGGTGCATTTTGATGCTGGTGATTTTGAGTAAGAAACCTCAAAATTACCTAACTCTGAAAAAAGTAAGATGTACATCAGAAAATGAAAATACCCATGAATCCCATATCACTACATATCAGCCACATGTTTATTTGCTTTACCTTCTAACAATATTGCATTGCATATAATCTGAATTCCTACACATAATAAAATAAAAGAACAGTTATGGAAACGTAAAATTTATATTTTGCGAATGAGCATATTTGGAATACTGGTTACTGAATATGGATCAATGTTTCATTATTTACAAAATGTCTTGTATATGAACAATAAAGGCCTCACGCAGTTTTATGTTTAATACATAAAACAACTATTATTTTATTCATTACACTACCGACAACCAAAGACCATGTATTGTTTACTTGTATTCTCAAATACCTAAGTTTCAATACACCCACGTGTAGTCTCTAGCAGTATCTAGGATCTCATAATATGTTCTTCAATTGAAGAAGACCAAAAACTAGGTACTAATTTACAAGCATAAGTAAATTGCCTTTTAATCTTATGGAATGTCGGCAGTTACACTGGTCCAGCATATAAATATGAACAGTATTACACAACAGCTTGTTTCACACGACTTTAACTTAATGACTATAATTAACTAGATTCGAAACTATTGTAAAACAAAGTTACATTAATATTATTAGTAAATTCTCAGATGTTTTGCTTTATATCAAACTGAGTATTCATCTAGTTTTCATATATTTTAGACAAGATTATACCAGTTGCCACCTAATTGACTTATTCAGCAATTAACATTCCATAAACTGAGATTTAAATTTGATTTTGATTAATTAAAAATACAAATCATTGTTGAGTTAAAGAAGTAACAGACTGTCACACTACAAATATTTATATACACATTTCACACAGAGCTTAACAGTCTCAGAAACTAGTAGAGCTCACATCCGCGAACCCTTTTGCTGGAGCACCTTGGCGCGGTCCGTGGGCTCCACATCATTACTGTTAATGGTATTGCCACACTCTCGACTGACCACACAGAGGAACTCTGCGTGCTCCTCGTTGCCGTAATTGTACTGTGAACCAATGTTTATAAGCTGTTCGAACTTCCAACCGTCAGACATAGTCGACACCATCTGAGTTAGCTCCTCTTCATGGAACTGCAAAACCCTGTACACATGCTTTTTTGAGTCTTTTAATGGCCTTCTTTCTCTTAAGCATATTCTTTCTTTAACTAATTTTATGAGCTCCGTAATGTTATAAAACTCCGCTTCCTCGAGCACTCCCTCCTCGGCAATGTCATTGTTGATAACCAGTTTACCATGTCGGAGATAATTCAATACTGGTGAAAAATACGTCGCATCTCTGTCTATCAGATAGGCGCCGGTTGCGTCCTGAAACAATCGGATATTCAAAGCTTAATTTGGCCGAATAAAAAGGCAATAATCGAAAAATTTAACACTACATACCCTGTCTGAAATCAAGTCACTGTCCTCTTGAACTAATCGATACAAAAAAGAGTTAGGATCGCGGGATAAAGTCGTCTTAGTAGTTAGAAAATAAGTTCCTCCAACGTTAAGTTTAACCCATTGTTTACTACTCCTCCTTTCATTGTTAAATTTCTGTATGTTTTCTTTTATAAAATCACCGTCATCAACTTGGTCGGCCATGGCGTACTATATGCCATAGACAAAACTGTGTTATTTTTCTAAACTTGACATCAATTATATTGTTTGCTATCTTAAAAAATAAAATGGAAATAAAAATAATTTACCGGATTCCAAAATTAAAACTAACTTCCCTCGTTATTCTTCAAATAACTTCAGTTAAAGACTATTGAAAAAGAAACAAACATAGTTTCATCTATCAATTTTTAAGTAACTATTGCATGTGCGTAATAACAAACATCGGATCGTGTATACACTGTCTAACCCGTTGTCTATAGTTGTTGGCAATAGAAAAGTCACTGGTTTGACGTTTATATTGGCGTTCTTTTCGTCTCCGTTTACGTTTATTAGTAAAAGTTGTGATATTTGTGAATTAAATAACTCTAAAAACTCAGTTTTCTTGAAGAGCTCGTTGATACCATGATAAATTGACAGAACTAAGTAAGCGGTCTACCATGAGTAACAATTTAGAGAATGAAAGAACAATTACAACTGGCAAAATGTATCCAATTGATTTGGCACCACAGAAAATCACTATAGTTAAAAGTGTATCCAACTCCGAAGTGAAAATGACTCACTTAATCACTAGCCAGCCCAAGACAACAGGTTCCGGTCAAATAATTACCCACGCCGGGTCCATGGGCTTAATTCGGCCTGCCACCCAAATTCTAGCTCCTGGCGTCGGTTCACAGGTAAGCCCATATTTTAGACGTTCACCAGCTTTAAAATCGTTATATCAGCTCTGCATATCTATGCTTTGCTTTCAAATACTGTATCGAGCTTATTTTCCATCAGCATGTTAGTTTATAATAAAACTTATTTCTGCAATTAATTATTGAATTTGACATTAATAAAGTAACTTGTTGTTCTCTCAGCAACAGATGATCGTCAGTGGATCTCCTATCCTGCAAGGGACTTCAATTGTCACTCAAGGCTCCCAGTTGTTGGGGCAGAATTCTCAAATCATAACTCCACAATTGCTGAGTGGCCAGCTGTTGCAGCCAGCAACGCAGATCATTAGCCAGGGGACCCAGCTGTCTGTGCAAGTGTCTAGCTCCAGCCCTGGTGTACAAGTCAGTGTGGCATCACCGGTTAGTGGAACACAGGTATTTTCCTCTATTGTTGATTATAGTCAAAGTCAAAATATTCTTTATTTAAGTAAGCCTAGCAACTAGCACTTTCAAATCAACAGTTTTGTAACTCATAAGCTAATTTATTGATGCAATTATAATTCTTAAGAAAAGATATAGAAATATCAAAAATTAATAATAAGAGTAAAACTTCATACTAAGATTGCCAAAACATAAAAAAAACGGTGTTAAAAAAATATATAGGCTTACATGGTTTAGCTAAGAAACTAAGGAATGCAGTATATAATAAGTGGAGTAACAGGGCACTTAAAAAAATAATTCAAGCAATTTTACATGATGACACCAAACTAGAAATATTTACTATGCTCCAGGTAAATTTCTCTATTTGGGGATTTAATTTGCAACAACAGGTGGCCAGAAATCGGTACTTTACTTATTCTGGGTCACTACTTGTTGAGTTCAGGCAAAGTCAAAGTACTTTATTCTTAAATTTAGGCATATTAAAATGCACCTATAATTGGCACTTTATACAACTTCATTGTGTGCACAAACAAACCCAGTTTATGGTGAATTCGAATTTCACCACGGCGGAGCCGTCCCCATATTGCGCGGCCGCCGCGCGAGCCAATGTTCGATGGTTTGCCGCGCGCAGTCGATACGCGGCTTTACAATCCACAAAGTCTTAGAGAATTTTAAATAACTTTAAAATTTGACTCTTTCATTCAATATAGCTTAGAAAAACTTTTGAACTTGTAACAAATAAGTAAGTAAACTAGGACTACCATCAAGTCAACTAATCCTTGCAACAGTTTTTTTTATATAGTCCATACAAATTCTTAAGACCAAATCCTGTCAAGCAAACGCAAGCCAAAAACTACCTTATAATCAGAGCATAAAGTAGTTTTTTGCTTGCATTCATTTGCAAGCATTTGGTCTTAAGAGGTTGTATGGACTATACCAATATTATTTTTCTGTGAACAGGTGTTGAATGTGGGTGGACTTGGTGGACAATTGGTCACAGGCACGGGTAACCTCGTAGTGAGTTCTTCTGTTCGCACTCTGCCTCAGAGTGTCCGGGTACTTCCACCGCTGCCACATCACAACACTAGGCCAGGTAAATCTAGATTTTGATATATTGTTTTGTAATTGGCTAAAGCCACCTTTCCAACACTTATTCCATATTGTTGCTGGGTCTGCAGAAGTCACTATGTATTGTGTTTGTTTGTTTATTCTTAATGCTTGAACATACATATATAAGGTTCAAAAACTTAAATATAAAAGAAACACATAACGGCTGCTGCATGTTGAGTGACAGTGTTATTTATTTTGAAATACTATGCTGATAAACCTGATTTTTATATGTATCATTTACACTGCACTGCAAGAAAAGTCTTGTTTATTTTGTATCTTATTACAAGATGACTAAATTTGGGTTTAGGTTACGTTTACTTTCTAAAGCTACTAATTTAGTTAGTAAGTAGACATCATCCATAAAAAGACTCTTGGATGTCTTGTGGAGTTATTTTTTTATTTACAATAGGCTGGCTGGTATTGACTTCGATCTCACCTGACTAGATCTTATTATGTATCTAAGGGTAAATTATAACATGAAACGATGATGATGATGTATTTTTACATATGGGTGATACATTGTGTATACAAAATCAAAAGGGAGGTTCACGAAATCTCTTGGTAATCTCTCTTTCCTCTATAGCTGTGCTGTCGAGCGGGAACGCTCACGGCACGGGCGTGCTGGTGGGCAAAGGGGTGACGAGCCACGTGCCGCGCGGGCTCGCCGCCGGCGCGTCGCTCGCGCTACGCCCCGCCGGGCCCACGCAGAATGCACAAGGTTAGTAGAGTTTGAATATACTAGAGCAGCGGTCGGCAACCTTTTAGCAGCCAAGGGCCACATAGTAGCTAACGAAATTGAAGCGGGCCGCACTGTTACTAATTTGTGATTTTATACAACTTTGAATATAGCGACCTTGACATACAAAATAGCTAGGGAGGCTCGCGAGCCGCAAGTGAGCGGTTCACGGGCCACAGGTTGCCTACCGTTGTACTAGAGGCTGCCCACAATCACAGTATAATAGCAGTAATTTTTTTTCCGACAAAAGGTGCATTGCGCGGGTTGTATGTGTGCGCGCCGTAAACGAACGCACTACAAGCAAAGTTTTACGAATGCGTAAGAATGCAGTACGGATCGCACCTTATGTGCCTCGACCTTGAACAGGTATCACGCGCTCCTAAACTGCCGAAGAGAAACTACTTATGTCTTTATACTTTAACGCAACTTCGTTCAGGAAGGTGAAATAAATATTGATATCTCTGTTTCTTCAGCATGGTCACGTAAAAATCTCCTATTTTTTAATCGGAGGCACTTATACTCCAAAATGGACATCTTACAAAGACGTGCTATTTGTGACATTCTTTATTTTACAGTATAGTAGCAGTAATTTTTTTGCGCAGCTTGTATGTGTGCGCGCCGTAAACGAACGCTACAAGCACTACAAGCAAAGTTTTAAGATTTCGTAAGAATGTTGCAGTACGGAACGCACCATGTGCAACACGACCTTGAATAGCTATCCGACGCTTCTAAAAGGTCGAAGAAAAGCTACTCGTCTGTTTTTATACTTTGTCCTGGGTAGGGATGTAATGATACATAATTTTGGCGATACGATACCGATAGTAAATAATATAATAATTGTAGTAAATAATCGGCGATACCGATACCGATATCGTAGCTAAATAATTAAGTATTGCACCTTACACTATTGTATGTCCTTATTATACCTAAAACTTGGCTATATTTAACAGAGACTCAACGTTGAACGTGTAAAGTAAAAATAAATAAATTGTCAACTCAAAATTCAAAGAAAATATTTATTATGAAACAAAGAGATAATTATCAACATAATTATCTTTGCACAAGGTAATAAACCGATACATAAATTAAGTCAGTAATTGAAATTACTTTTTGCAGATTTTTATCAGTCGGCGATTTTTTTTTCGCTCTCTTCAAATTATCGGTTGTATATAATCGGCGATGCCGACATATCGGTATCGTTACGTCCCTAGTCCTGGTATGTAATGTACAATTTAATCTGTTTTCAGGCTGGTCAAGCGGCCGCGGCGCGCGAGGCGCGTTGCTGTATAACGCTCGCGGGCCGGCGCCGGCGCCCGCGGCCGCGAGCGTCCCGCGCGTCGCCGCCCCGAGGGCCGCCGCGCCCCCTCCACATGTGACGTCACCCCCCCACTCGACCATCGTCACGCTGCCCTCCACTACAGTACTTGCCTGTGAGTTTAAACCCTAATTTGACAATGTTCGACCTACCATACATATATCGTCATTACTTTAAAAAAACACGTATCTGACACTGACTCCAGGTAAAAACGCAGTAAGTGTATATGACGTTCGTATGTAACTTTTGACGTTATTCTCTGCGTCGTTTTTAGATACGAGTTTTCGCATACTGGTGGCGGCCACAGCTCCGTCACTGGTAGCCGCCACAAACTGCGGACGAGCTTTTTCATACATTTTGTATGGCATCGGCGCACACCGGGTGTTCGACGCGGCGCGCTCGCTACTTGTGGATGCGTTTAGTAGCCGCCACTAGTGGCCCAATGTGCGGCTTCTCTTTTTTTTCTCATTATTTAATCTGCCATCGGCCATCTAGGCCATAATCAGATAGGAGGGACTAATTTTAATATAATCAGATAGTGCGGCTTCTCTGAGCCACTTGTGGTCGCGTTTAGTGCCCGCCACTAGCGGTCTATCTGAGCCACTTGTGGTCGCGTTTAGTGACCGCCACCGGCGGCCCCTCTGAGCCACTTGTGGTCGCATTTAGTGGCCTCTCTGAGCCACTTGTGGTCGCGTTTAGTGCCCGCCACTAGCGGCCTATCTGAGCCACTTGTGGTCGCGTTTAGTGACCGCCACCGGCGGCCTCTCTGAGCCACTTGTGGTCGCATTTAGTGGCCTCTCTGAGCCACTTGTCGTCGCGTTTAGTGCCCGCCACTAGCGGCCTATCTGAGCCACTTGTGGTCGCGTTTAGTGACCGCCACCGGCGGCCTCTCTGAGCCACTTGTGGTCGCGTTTAGTGGCCGCCACTAGCGGCCTCTCTGAGCCACTTGTCGCGTTTAGTGGCCGCCACTAGCGGCCCAATGTGCGACCTCTAATGCTCTGTGTTTCAACAGCGAGTCTGACGAGCGGCGTGATCACAGGCGCGGTGCGAGCGCCGCCGCCCCGCGCCGCGGCCCCCGCGCCAGCGGCCCCTCGTCCCTTGCCGCTGCTGCAAAGGAACTACCAACCCGCTAAGGTACAGTACACTCGCCCAACAGAACCTTCTAGACAGCAATTAGTCAAAGTTCTATATTCTTCAATGAGATATGACAATTTGAAACTCCCAAGATGTGATGTTGCTTTAGTTGAAGGGACTCTACATCTATTTTTAGGGTTCCGTACCAAAATGGTAAAAAAGGAACCCTTATGGTGCGACTCTGTCTGTCTGTCCGTCTGTCACAGCAAGATATCTCAGGATCTACTGATGCTATCGACTTGAAATTTGGAATAGTGTTAAAAACTGCTAATCCGAGCCTATGGGACAGAAAAAGAATCTTATACCTTTTTTACTTTTTTTTAAAGGGGACCGAAATGGGATGTCCTAAATCGAAAGTTGAGCTAATATATCGAGTGGGATATCAAATGAAAGGGCTTAATATGTAGATTCCAAAACAGTTTTTATTTTTTTTCTTAGACATGTAGTTTTTGATTGAAGACAAAAACCGTTAAAAACAAGTGCGAGTCGGACTCGCGCACCGAGGGTTCCGTACAAACTCTTCAGTAGATACGTGAATAATTCAAGAAAAACTGTATGATGGGACAAACTTAACTTTGCTCTTGTAAAACTGTTGTCCCCATACATCGACATATGCCGCGGTTAGTTTAGTAGGAGCAAATAAGGTTGTCTTACGATTTTTGCGAATTTCTAAAAAACGCTGCAAGTGAAAAACTGAAAAGTGGAAAACTGTTTTATTTTTCCTGTGATATTTAGGATAATATTAACAATCGGTAATTATTACAGATTTTTCTCTTCAGTATCTTCGGAGATAATAGGGGGGGAATGGTATATTTTTTAACGTTTTTTGTCTTCAATCAAAAACTAAATGTCTAAGACAAAAAATAAAACCGGTTTTGGAATATAAAAATTAAGCCCTTTCATTTGATATCCCACTCGATATATTTGCTCAACTTTTGATTTACGACATCCCATTTCGGTCCCCTTTAAAAAAAAAGTAATAAAGGTATAAGATTTTTTTGCTGTCCCATAGGCTTGGATTAGCAGTTTTTAACACTATTCCAAATTTCAAGTTGATAGCATCAGTAGATCCTGAGATATCTTGCTGTGACAGACGGACAGACAGACAGACAGACAGACAGACAGAGTCGCACCATAAGGGTTCCTTTTTTACCATTTTGGTACGGAACCCTAAAAATACCGTTCCCCCTCCCCGTCCCCTATTATCTCCGAAGATACTGAACAGTAAAATCTGCAATAATTACCGATTATTAATATTATCCTAAATATTACAGGAAAAATAAAATGGTTTTGCTAACTTGCAGCGTTTTTTAGAAATTCGCCAAAATCGTAAGACAACCTTATTTACTCCTACTAAACTAACCGCGGCATATGTCGATTTATGGGCACAACAGTTTCACAAGAGCAAAGTTAAGTTTGTCCCACCATACAGTTTTTCTTGAATTATTCACGTATCTACTGACAAGTTTGTACGGAACCCTCGGTGCGCGAGTCCGACTCGCACTTGACCGGTTTTTTTTTCTGTACAACAATCTGTCGCGACCTTCACATTCTCAGAAGCGTTTTTGTTTTTAAAGAAGATTGAAAAGTTAAGTTTAGGTTAAGGTAGGGGAGACCGGGTATGGTTGTCTCGCGAGTTGGTTGTCACAGCGGCCATAAAATAATACTAAACGAAGGAATAAGTGCATAGATTGGTGAAGTACGGAAGGATGTACAGCTCTTGCGATCTTTTAGCACCGATCGATGTACTTAATGTTTCGTTTAGTATTATTTTATGGCCGCTGTGACAACCAACCCGCGAGACAACCATACCCGGTCTCCCCTACTCACGTTTTCGGGAGGAAAGAATTTAAAGTCATCATTGGAGTGGTTTCCCACATGAGTAAATCACTCCCAGGGCGATTTGTTTCCATAAGTTTAATATTATTTTACTTATTGTATTGTGTAAGAAGATTTTACGTCACACCTAGCCATAAAGTGGCAATAATCGCCCGCTGCGCGTGCGGAAAATCCCACTTCATGACCAGGGGGCGACGTAAAATTGTGTACTTACCAAGGGCGGTAATAAAAAAAGCCTCGGATCGCATATTTACGTCCCTCGCTTGCAGCTCGGGCGTCTAATACCTGCAATCTGAGACATTCTTTGTCTTACCGCCCTAGTTGTGTAATGTACTATTTGTGAGCAGGTAGTGGGAGTGGGCGTGGGCAACAGCGCCCCCCCGCAGCTATACTACGAGGTGCCGCGCGCCCCGCACCCGCGCCTGCAGCCGCTCGCGCCGCAGCAGCCGCCACAGCAGCAGCCCATAGGTATGTGTGTCGATACGTTTGTAAATAGTAAATAAATATAAATAAAAAAAGTATTTTTATGCCACACCTGACCATAAAGTGCTTTTTCCGCACGCTGCGCGTAAAGAAAGCCGTCGATCGCATATTTACGTCCCTCGCTTGCAGCTCAGGCCGCAAACTTCTGCGATCTCGGCCTTTGTATTACCACCCTAGTTGTGTAATGTACTAATTTCGACCAACTGGAGACTGGAAAGTAGCTGGTGTGGCGTCCACAAAAAAAGCGATTCATCTATTTCCAAACACTGCAAACCCACAATTCTCGATCGCTCATTCTCAAAATACCGCATTCCTAAAATGCCAGATTCTCGATACATCAGATTCTCCGTATACGGGATTCCCAAAACAATACGTCCAACAGAGTTATTTAGATCCTTGAGTAACTTACGATTTTATAATATAGTGTAACGGGAATGTGGTAAGACAGGAATCTAATAAATCGAGAATCTGGTATTTTGGGCACGAGCGTTCTGGATATACGAGTCAAATTTACGCTGGCTTCGTTTAAATTTTACCCAATCGAACTGTACCTATCTGCTCGCGTTTTTACCGTCATCCAGCTCCAGCTCCGTCAATGTTTTTTTTTTTTTTCAGTGAACACAGTGAGCGTGGTAAACGCAGTGCAGGCGCTGACGGAGATCCGCAGCGCGCCCGTCGTGGCGCCCGCGCAGCCGCCGCCCGGCGCGCCCAGACCCTCCATACTGCGGAAACGGGAACTAGATGGGTAACGTCATTCACTTATTCTGCCACCATAACGCTAAAGGGCACAACTAACATTTTTTTTTCGACACTTAGTTGTATACATATTCGGAATCAGTGAAATTTACTGATTCCGAATATGTATACAACTAAGTGTCGAAAAAAAAATGTTAGATGTGCCCTTTTGCGTTATGGCGGCAGTATTTAACTTAACAGTTAACGGGTTGTCTTCTTTAAGAGCCTGATCGTGTCGGTGGAGCAATCGCTAGTCATTCTTATCCTTTGATATATTTTTCTTCAAGCCGTCGCCCTGGTCGTCCTAGTTCGATCCCAGGGACTTCGGCCCTCTCAAGGTGGACCGGGACTAGCGACCTGGTTCGATCCACTAAAAAAAAAGATATATTTTACAACTTTGCGGTAAGACAACCTTCAAAGTATCTTATTCTTGATCTAGCCCTGCCTTTCTTTCCCTCACAAGAGTGGAGCATAACGTAACAATAATAAAAGTTTAGAAGAAATGTATGCTAGTCTAGGTAACATGGGTAATAGATCGAGTAAGATAGCAAGATTCGAAGACCCATCAGATCAGCAGACAAATCGGATCAGGGTCCCCAACCCGAAGCTCACTTTTTTCGTTACCTACAATCTATGTTCGTAGGACGTCAAGCAGTGTATTGTATCATATTACTCATATTTAATTTACAATTTCTAAAATATCATGAATGAGGGTATTTAGAAATCAGAAATCCACCAGCTGGCAGCAGGGTGGCGAAAGGTCTATTTGGCAGTAGATGTCAAAATCAAGTGGTGTGATTGGTGAATCTTGACGCCTACTGTCAAAAAGACCTTTCGCCACCCTGCTGCCAGCTGGTGGGTTTATGATTTCTAAACACCCTCATTGATGCAGGTCTCCAACAAAGCAGACGGGAATGTTCGGGCGCACAGGCTGGGAGGACGTTCCAGCAGGCACAGGCGGGTCGGGCTCCGGCGGCTCCACCACCATGTCGGCCAGCTCCTCACCCGCACCGGACACGGAGCCCGAGCCGCACCCGGACCTCTCGCCGAGGAAGAAGCCCCGCAAGCAGATGTGAGTCACTTATTTAGGTCTCCAATGAAGCGAAGAGGATGTTTGGCACTAGCTGGGAGCACGGTCCAGCAGGGACAGGCGGGTCGGGCTCCGGCGGCTCCACCACCATGTCGGCCAGCTCCTCCCCCGCACCGGACACGGAGCCCGAGCCGCACCCGGACCTCTCGCCGAGGAAGAAGCCCCGCAAGCAGATGTGAGTCACTTTGATTTAGGTCTCCAATGAAGCGACGGCACTAGCTGGGAGGACGTTAACGGAACTGAAGTTAACGGCGTGCAAATTAGGTCCCGCCACTTTTTTTTAGCACGCGAGGTACGTACACTTTCTCTACCTCGATATATTTTTGTGAAAGGAACACTCAATGATGCCATCTGCAGTGTAGTTATTTTAACCAATTACTTGATATATCGATCGTCAGTACTTTAAAAAAACGTATCTGAACTGACTTCAGGTAAAAACGCAGTAAGTGTATATGAAGTTCGTATGTAACTTTAAACGTTTTTCTCTACGACGTTTTTAGATAAGAGTTTTTTTCAGTGACGATATTTGAATTGATCGTTTTCATACTCTGATTTCGGTTGTAATTTCTACAGGCTAAGCAATAATGACGTGCGACAGTGTGAATTCCCCGCTGAAGACGCGCCACCAACACCGCCCCCCGTCACCGTCAACCCGCCACCGAAACGTAAATATAATCTTATTTATGATTACTTATGATGCTCCCACATTGGCTGTTATAAATGTTATATAACGTTATAAAACATTTGTTTTCGAACATGTTATACCTAATTACTATGAGTTTTTATGAAATGTTAGTGAATTTTATCGTGTTTTATAACGTTATATAACATTTATAGCAGCCAATGCGGGAGCACCATTAAAGTAAGTAGCTCAACAGGTATCTAAAATGTTAAGTGACTGACTATTATATAGTATAATTATTTACCAGAGCTCTAAACGTTTAAGTATCATGATGGGCTCCACAAGGAATACCACTTGCAAATCTATATTGAGGTACTTCTCTAGCAAGAGAAGTGTAGTTTTTAATTCCTAACTTGAGCCAAAAGCTCAGGCGAGTTTGTTGTAAGTTGTCCTACTTAATTCAGTGGAGGATTAAAATCCTGTAAGCAAAATTGGCACCCGCGGCCATTTGAGACTCCGCTGAGCGCTTAAGCAAACGCATAGACTACACTGGACTAGTACCCACCTGGTTCGATTTTTGTTACATCCAGTAAGGATTGCATGTTAATCAGGCTTTAAAAAAATCTATTTGTATATGTGTTTATCTATACATATAAGTATGTATATCGTCATCTAGTACCCATAGTACAAGTATTGCTTAGTTTGAAGCTAGGTTGATTAGTGTAAGATTGTCCCCTAGTATTTATTTATTTTATTACGCCACACCAGGCCATAAAGTGGCTTTTACCGCACGCTACGGGTACGGAAAAAGCCGCTTTCTGGCCAAGTGTAGATATAAAATTCCAACCGACCTAATTGGAAATCTATGAGGGAGGCCTATGTCCAGCAGTGGACGTCCTGTGGCTGAAAGAATGATGATGATGATGAGATATAAAAAATGTACACAACACGGGCGGTAATAAAGAAAGCCCTCGATCGCATATTTACGTCCCTCGCGGGCTGCAAACATCTGCGATCTCGGCCTTTCTTTGTTTAACCACCCTAATGTAATGTACTATTAGAGGTCATCCACAAAGTACGTCACACGATTTTTCAGACTTTTAGACCCCTCCCCCTTCACATATTTCATCTTTTTAATATAGGCTGTCACATTTGGCTAGATCCGCCTCCCCCCATGTGTGAAATACTAAATGGATGACCTTATTTATTATATGCCACACCTGGCCATAAAGTGCGCTTTCTGGCCAAGTGTAGACTTAAAATGATGTAGACAACACGGGAGGTAATAAATAAAGCTCTCTTGCATATTTACGTCCCTCGCTTGCAGCTCGGGCCGCAAACATCTGCGATCTCGGGCTTTCTTTATATTACCACCCTAGTTGTGTAATGTAGTATAATTGAGTGTTATCTGGCAGGGCCCCTGCTGAGCTCGAGCTACGTGTGCGGGTGGCGCGCGACGGCGCTGCACTTCGCGCGGCCGGCGGACGTGCGGCGCCGCGAGCCGCGCGCCAGGGACATCCTCGCCATCGCGGCGCAGCGGCACGTGCTCGGCACCGCCGACGGCTGGAAGGTGCACCACCTCACCGCGCAGATGGACGACCTGGTCAGTACTGTCGCCCAGGGCCCCTGCTGGGCTCGAGCTACGTGTGCGGGCGGCGCGGCGGCACGTGCTCGGCACCGCCGACGGCTGGAAGGTGCACCACCTCACCGCGCAGATGGACGACCTGGTCAGTACTGTCGCCCAGGGCCCCTGCTGGGCTCGAGCTACGTGTGCGGGCGGCGCGGCGGCACGTGCTCGGCACCGCCGACGGCTGGAAGGTGCACCACCTCACCGCGCAGATGGACGACCTGGTCAGTACTGTCGCCCAGGGCCCCTGCTGGGCTCGAGCTACGTGTGCGGGCGGCGCGGCGGCACGTGCTCGGCACCGCCGACGGCTGGAAGGTGCACCACCTCACCGCGCAGATGGACGACCTGGTCAGTACTGTCGCCCAGGGCCCCTGCTGGGCTCGAGCTACGTGTGCGGGCGGCGCGGCGGCACGTGCTCGGCACCGCCGACGGCTGGAAGGTGCACCACCTCACCGCGCAGATGGACGACCTGGTCAGTACTGTCGCCCAGGGCCCCTGCTGGGCTCGAGCTACGTGTGCGGGCGGCGCGGCGGCACGTGCTCGGCACCGCCGACGGCTGGAAGGTGCACCACCTCACCGCGCAGATGGACGACCTGGTCAGTACTGTCGCCCAGGGCCCCTGCTGGGCTCGAGCTACGTGTGCGGGCGGCGCGGCGGCACGTGCTCGGCACCGCCGACGGCTGGAAGGTGCACCACCTCACCGCGCAGATGGACGACCTGGTCAGTACTGTCGCCCAGGGCCCCTGCTGGGCTCGAGCTACGTGTGCGGGCGGCGCGGCGGCACGTGCTCGGCACCGCCGACGGCTGGAAGGTGCACCACCTCACCGCGCAGATGGACGACCTGGTCAGTACTGTCGCCCAGGGCCCCTGCTGGGCTCGAGCTACGTGTGCGGGCGGCGCGGCGGCACGTGCTCGGCACCGCCGACGGCTGGAAGGTGCACCACCTCACCGCGCAGATGGACGACCTGGTCAGTACTGTCGCCCAGGGCCCCTGCTGGGCTCGAGCTACGTGTGCGGGCGGCGCGGCGGCACGTGCTCGGCACCGCCGACGGCTGGAAGGTGCACCACCTCACCGCGCAGATGGACGACCTGGTCAGTACTGTCGCCCAGGGCCCCTGCTGGGCTCGAGCTACGTGTGCGGGCGGCGCGGCGGCACGTGCTCGGCACCGCCGACGGCTGGAAGGTGCACCACCTCACCGCGCAGATGGACGACCTGGTCAGTACTGTCGCCCAGGGCCCCTGCTGGGCTCGAGCTACGTGTGCGGGCGGCGCGGCGGCACGTGCTCGGCACCGCCGACGGCTGGAAGGTGCACCACCTCACCGCGCAGATGGACGACCTGGTCAGTACTGTCGCCCAGGGCCCCTGCTGGGCTCGAGCTACGTGTGCGGGCGGCGCGGCGGCACGTGCTCGGCACCGCCGACGGCTGGAAGGTGCACCACCTCACCGCGCAGATGGACGACCTGGTCAGTACTGTCGCCCAGGGCCCCTGCTGGGCTCGAGCTACGTGTGCGGGCGGCGCGGCGGCACGTGCTCGGCACCGCCGACGGCTGGAAGGTGCACCACCTCACCGCGCAGATGGACGACCTGGTCAGTACTGTCGCCCAGGGCCCCTGCTGGGCTCGAGCTACGTGTGCGGGCGGCGCGGCGGCACGTGCTCGGCACCGCCGACGGCTGGAAGGTGCACCACCTCACCGCGCAGATGGACGACCTGGTCAGTACTGTCGCCCAGGGCCCCTGCTGGGCTCGAGCTACGTGTGCGGGCGGCGCGGCGGCACGTGCTCGGCACCGCCGACGGCTGGAAGGTGCACCACCTCACCGCGCAGATGGACGACCTGGTCAGTACTGTCGCCCAGGGCCCCTGCTGGGCTCGAGCTACGTGTGCGGGCGGCGCGGCGGCACGTGCTCGGCACCGCCGACGGCTGGAAGGTGCACCACCTCACCGCGCAGATGGACGACCTGGTCAGTACTGTCGCCCAGGGCCCCTGCTGGGCTCGAGCTACGTGTGCGGGCGGCGCGGCGGCACGTGCTCGGCACCGCCGACGGCTGGAAGGTGCACCACCTCACCGCGCAGATGGACGACCTGGTCAGTACTGTCGCCCAGGGCCCCTGCTGGGCTCGAGCTACGTGTGCGGGCGGCGCGGCGGCACGTGCTCGGCACCGCCGACGGCTGGAAGGTGCACCACCTCACCGCGCAGATGGACGACCTGGTCAGTACTGTCGCCCAGGGCCCCTGCTGGGCTCGAGCTACGTGTGCGGGCGGCGCGGCGGCACGTGCTCGGCACCGCCGACGGCTGGAAGGTGCACCACCTCACCGCGCAGATGGACGACCTGGTCAGTACTGTCGCCCAGGGCCCCTGCTGGGCTCGAGCTACGTGTGCGGGCGGCGCGGCGGCACGTGCTCGGCACCGCCGACGGCTGGAAGGTGCACCACCTCACCGCGCAGATGGACGACCTGGTCAGTACTGTCGCCCAGGGCCCCTGCTGGGCTCGAGCTACGTGTGCGGGCGGCGCGGCGGCACGTGCTCGGCACCGCCGACGGCTGGAAGGTGCACCACCTCACCGCGCAGATGGACGACCTGGTCAGTACTGTCGCCCAGGGCCCCTGCTGGGCTCGAGCTACGTGTGCGGGCGGCGCGGCGGCACGTGCTCGGCACCGCCGACGGCTGGAAGGTGCACCACCTCACCGCGCAGATGGACGACCTGGTCAGTACTGTCGCCCAGGGCCCCTGCTGGGCTCGAGCTACGTGTGCGGGCGGCGCGGCGGCACGTGCTCGGCACCGCCGACGGCTGGAAGGTGCACCACCTCACCGCGCAGATGGACGACCTGGTCAGTACTGTCGCCCAGGGCCCCTGCTGGGCTCGAGCTACGTGTGCGGGCGGCGCGGCGGCACGTGCTCGGCACCGCCGACGGCTGGAAGGTGCACCACCTCACCGCGCAGATGGACGACCTGGTCGGTACTCCACGAGCTTGTCAGGATTCTATGGCTGGTTTTAGTGTCGCGCTGACCGTCGGCGCGGATTGCTCCGCACCGACCAATACATAATGTATTAACTTCAGGGAGGGCTTTAGAGTGAAGCTGACGGGTCCGCCCGCGCGGATAGCTCCGCAGCCGTCCGCATGGCGCGTCAGTGCCGAGCAGCGAGCGTTTTAGTATCGAGCGGAGCGCAAACGTCGGCAAAGTACAACCATGGCGAGTCGCGGTCGGTGCGGAGCAATCCGCGCCGACGGTCAGCGCGACACAAAACCAGCCTAAATCTGCCATCCTACAGCTAAAACCTCTATGGAGTTGTAGATTAGCCCGGTTTAAGTCATAGGACGGCAGAAATTTCTCCCACAATTTCCGTTTCTTTTGGGGTACGCTTTTGATCATGATCCCAGATTTCGCAGGCCAGGTTTATCTTGAAGCGATTGCCATCCGACTCGTGCGACAGAGAAAGCAGACTAATGAGGGATTTATGGTACACATTAGGTTACCTCAATGTGTAGGTTATCTCACGATGATTTACCTTTACCTTGCGGTGTGAGCGTTAGTTACCATGGCAGTACACGAGAATTTTACTTAAATTATAAAACCTAGCTAGCTAGCTTGCTAGTATTGCTACATAGCAACCATTATCTTCATCAGTCAGAAAATGTCCACTGCTGGCCTTCTCGCGGGCGCTCTGCCACCCGCAACCATCGGACTCAACCTTATTTTTTTTTAATTTCAACAACAGCATCTTAGGCACAGCAACAAGGCCTTACCCAGGTCATCAGTTATAGGCTGGGGACCAGTGGCCACATGCAACCCTATAAGACAAGGGTCTCCAAACTACGGCCCGCGGGCTAATTCCGGCCCGCGGTAGAGCCCATGGTCCGGCCCGCCATCATATAAGTCACTAGGCTATCAGTCAATGCTGTGCGAAAGTTGCGAAAATTTAGTTTTAATTATAATACTTAATTGGTGACAGTTCAAATCAGCTTCTTTTTATGAAGTGTCAAAACGCTCCGAAAGTATGCTCAACATGGTGCCTTATTTTTAGTTTTCGTCATTGTAAAATCGTTGGTGGCACGAAAATAAGGTTGAATGATCTTATCCGGGCTGTTTTGGAAGCGTAATTTGCTGGTTAGAGATAATGCATTTATTTTGATTGATATACCCTATTTAGTTAGTTTTTAGTCCTCCGATAGCTACGCCAATGTAGGCATTATAGTGATCTTGCGTGTTACAGGTGTCGCTAGAAGCGGACGTGGGCTCGCAACTGTCGGGCGTGCTGCGGGCGCTAGAGTCGCTTCCGGGCCGCGCGGGCGCCGCGCTGCAACCCCACTCGCACACTCTCTTCGAACTACTTAAGGTATACCCATTTTCATACACAACAACTAAAACGATACACGGCTTGGCGTAAAAAATATCCTTGGGCAAGCCGGTGCAGATTTAGTGTACATTTTCCTTAAGAGCTGTACAATAAGGTGCTCAAATACTTGATGTTAGGCAAGCCGGTAGGAATCGGTTTTTAGGACGCCACGCCACTGCAACACAACACAACAGCAGAGCGGGCAAAATGCCATGGGCCACCAGCTCGAGAGACCCTGAGGAACCTGAAATTTATTACAAAATTTGGGAGGGCCTCATGCGATAAATTTGCACCTGCTCAAATGCTTAATATTAGGCAAGCTGGTAGGAATCGAGTTTTTTGGACGCCACGCCACTGCAACACACAACAGCAGAGCGGGCAAAATGCCATGGGCCTCCAGCTTGAGAGACCCTACGGAACCTGAAATTTATTATGGGAGGACTAATTTGCACCAGGTCTCGTTAGAGGCCATGTTAGAGTTACGCATCTGTTCATATATTTTTGTTTTGCAGCTAAACAAACAATGCAAGTTGAAACGTGACCCCTGAAGGGTACCTTGAATTCTTGCTTCTCCGGGCTCTTAATTTATTTTAATGGGTGTGATTATCTTTTAACTTCAACGTCTTCTCGTACCATGACACAGTTTGAGCACGTAGAATTACCAGTCTAAGATAATCAGAAGATTAACGACTACATTTTATGGAACGATTGAGTGACAACTCAATCGTAAAGAGAAATCTGTTTTTCTTACGACGTCATTTCATTACGCAACTTTCTATTACGGACAGTTTTGAACAACCCATCATCCAATCTTACACCCACGCTGTTCTTTTTTAACAGGGCAACATTCAAAGGAGCAAAATCGTCTGCGAAGGCATCCAAGAAGCCCGCGAAGACATCCTCCGCGTGTTCACGCACAGAAACTTCGTGTCCGACATTCTGACGCGGCAGGCGGACAAGCGAAGTTTCCGGAAACACAGATCGCAATCATAATAATGTGTAACGAAACCACAAAAATAGGACGCGTATCGACTCCTAATGAGACTGAACAGAGTTGTAGTAAAACTGTACAGATCCGCACTGCAGTTGTCTACGGAAATAACAAGAGAATTACGAAAAGTATAAAAGGTGCGTATCTGCACAGATACCGTTTTTCTACATTTAACCAAACGTGTGCTATTTTTGTGGTTATACAATACATCATCCTGAATCCTAGTGCTATTACTTCTGTACCGATAGCCAAGTGTTGATTGTACATAAAGCATCCCTTTCGTACTAGTGCAATATGAACCTGTTAGAGAGGTGCTTATGTCGTTAATTTACTCTAGCGTATAGTCGGTAACAGATGTTCTTACACAAACGAGATATTCTAAAGTTACACATGTCTCGTAGTATCGATAGTGTAAGAGCTTGTGTAAATATTGTTACGCGCTTCGTCCATGTAGACATTATCTGTTGTGGACTGTACTAAAGCGATTAAATATTTTTTTTACCCCGTTGGTAAGTCAGATCTGACAATGTTTAAAGATGCAGCTAAAATTTACTAGAGTGCGACTGTGATAAGATAACTTTGCAAAGCGGAACATGGCACCACCTCCATTTAAAAGTCATATTTCCATACAAATTTGACTGAGGTGCTGCCATGGTCTGCTCTGCAAAGTTATCGTACTCGCATTCCTATGGTTGTATTATATTATGATTCAATAAGCAATATTTAGCACGCTCCATAGGATGTGTTCATACTGATATCTATTATTGCAGAATGTATTAGCATAGGTTTTATTTGTAAATATAGTAAAGAATGTGTATGTATATTTAAGCAATGCTATATGAGTATTAATTTTATGAGAATGCCTTGAAAAATGAGTTTTACCTTGTGATTTTGATTAACTAGATGATATAAATAAAGAGGATTCATATAAAAACTTTGTTTCTTGCTCGAATTCGATCGTTTTGATTTTGATGTAAAGTACCACAGCTGGTCTCATAAGAAGAGAGTTTAAATGGTATTGGTTAATCCCAGCTCTGCTCCTCTTCACTCCAGTGGACGGGCAGCCTAAAGACGATAGCGACAAGACCCTATAATGCCTATACCGCTATCACAGTATAATAGCAGTAATTTTTCTTCCTACAAAAGTTAAATCGCGCGCTTGAATGTGTGCGCGCCGTGTACGAACGCACTACAAGCACAGATTTAAGAGGAAACAGTAAGGTCGAGAGAATTGAAAATTAGGTATTTGTAAAATGTGTCGCTATCCCGCACTGCCCGCCTCACCCGCAGAGCGCGATAGAGACAACTGCAGCTTGGACCGAAAATACCTTTTAAAATTTCATGAAAACAACGTTTCGTAGTCCCCTGATTTCTTTCCCAAAACTTAACCTATTTAACTATTTTTTTCATTAAACATTAAAGACAGGCTTTGGCCGTGTTCCTATGTTTTCCTTTTTTTTAATAATCTAGTCAAATTTGTTTTCTGGATGTGTAAACACAGTGGAAAATCTGGCATTTTTTTTAGGTTTTTGAAGGTTAATATCTCTTTTGAGAATCAATTTATCGTAAAAAGGAAAACATAGGTACATATCAATATAGTCATAGATTTTTAGACAAAAAATGATTGCTCTATACTGGCATTATCCAGGGAGGAAACAGGGGACTACGTTTGTATGGAAAAACTGCCCTCCTCTTAAAAATGCTCCATTATGGATCGCACAGATGCGAGATCGTGCGTCTGTATGAATACGTGTCACGCGCTTCTAAACGGCCGAAGATGGACTACCTACTTGTTGGTCTTTATACTTTGCCGCTATGGTCCGTAGTTCCGACGCCGCGTAAATCATTATATCTCTCTCAAAGAATATTTTGCCTCGCTCCGCTGTCGCTTAGTTACTCCTAGTGCAGCCTTACCGTTTACTTTTATCTAGAAAAGAACATGACTGTAGAAATCTGACTTCAGAGCTGCAATATCCGCAGTACACACTCGTCGAGAAAATCATCTCGTAAAATTTGTTACCAAAATATGATGTACGTACTCGCCTATTACTGTTTACCTTAGATAAATATTGACGAGATTAAGTTGTAAATAGAGATTATCTCAAAAAGTAAATAAGTAAAGATCATTTTAATTTTTTTTTTCGTAATCTGGAAATACTATACCTGACAGCCTGTCTGACACTATGGCTTAAAGGTCCAGTAACCAGGCCATAAAATAAAATTTCCTGTCTGACTGACAGTGACACTCACACTTGTCAGTCAGTCAGCATACCTATTTATTTACCTTTCTTGATTTATAACCTAGATATTCCTACAAGATTTAATAAAAGTTCAGTTTCCAAACTTAAATAATGGCGAGTAGCAGATTAGAAAGAATCGGCACCATTTTTACAAGGTAATTCAACTAACATTGTGTTAATGACTTCTTAACATTGTTCTATTTTCGAATTAGTTTTTTTTTTTAATCTTGATTTTAAAATTCGAATTTAAGCGATAAAAATACCGGGAAAATTAACGCTTTAGCGGGAAAAATCGAGAATCTGTAAAGTTTATGTCGTAATTGTTGTATTTATGCAGGTGTTTTCTTATATATAATTTTTCGATTGCAATCTTTCTGAAGATCAAAGATTCCGATCATATTTGTTTCAATAACATGTCTAATTCAAAGAAAACTGGTCCATCCAAGTTCTTAGCAGAAAATCTAAATGATTTCATAAATAAAACTCAGTATATAAAGGAATCTCCAAAGAAAAAACCCCAAAAGCGTAATAAATCAGCCGTAATAGAAGATGATAGCATGTCCAAGTTAATCGTAGATTACCAGACAAGTTCAAAAAAAAGGAAGGATTCAGTAGATACTCCTCAGAAAGTTCGGGACACAGTAGCCCAACAGATAGAGTCAAGGTAAATATGATTTTTTACATTTTAGAATTTAGATGATATTATCATGCATATTTGTTATTCATATTCAAAAATGTTGTTTATAATTAATTTGCGTATGTTGCAGAAAACAATGTAGTGATCTCATGTTAAACAACTTGTCTGACATTCTTACACAACTTGATGCTGATTACAATATCATGAAAGAAAATGAACAGAAGTTAGAAAGCCTCACAGGAGCCCTTTTAAAGTGCATACAACAGGCTAGTGCTGCTCATAAACAAAAGCTGAAGTTGTTATCGGAGATTTATGCCAATTTTAAAAATGGGTAAGTTATCTTCCATCATTAATTCCAATGTTATGTTATAGTAATCATATTAAATCTGAAATTTATTTCAATTTTGATGTTATTGTTATTTCAGATGTGAGGAAATGAACACCTTACACAAAACACAAAATGAGAAATTGGTTGAAGACATTACTCACGATCTCAAGAACTTAGAGCAGAAACTCATAACAGAAACCAAACGGAATGGCTGGGAAAATTTACGCAAAACGTTTTTTCATGCTATGCAGAATGATTTGTAAACTGATTATTATCACATTATTTGCTTTTTCAATATTAGAGACATTCTTAGTAGATTTTATGTTAGAAGCATAATATGAATAGTCTGAAATTTGTTTTCAATTTATTTATTTCAATTTATTTTGTAATATTAATGCTCATGTTTCAAGCTAAATAAAATTTTAATTGATTCTGTCAGACATTTTAGTTCATAGGAACCAAAATGTCAGACATAGAATCTAGATTCAGATGATTTTGGTCATTAAATGTTGTTTAAATTATGAACTTGTTTTTATTTTAGCTCATTTTTACTATTGTGTGGTCAGATGTATAACTCTGCATCCTCAGCAGTATATAGGTAAAAAACTACGTGCTTTAGTTAAGTTTTTTACCTCTGTGAAATTTAAAAACAAAGTTTTGAATGAATCACGCTGTTTCACTCACATGCAAGATTAGTGTGATCGATTGACCTTTCCAGATCTGCAATGTAACGCTACTTGCTGGCAGACAAGTGTCTCAGGGCATGAAATTTGTCACAAGATCAGGCAAACTGTACTACTTTGCTATTCATCAATTAGGATATAATAGATAGGTAATCATTGCTTTTTCATAGCAGTAGCCTATTGATAACTAGGTAAGTGGTAGGTACCGTTTGTTCAAGAACTTAGACACAACTTTTATCCAGGCCTGAAACACTAGTTTTTCTTCCTACAAAAGGTACATGAACGAACGCACTACAAGCAAAGTTTTACGAATGCTTAAGAATGCTCTACTACGGATCGCACTGTCTGCGCTTCGACCTGGAATACGGTCAAAGTTTGACTACTTATCTGTCTTTATACTTCGCTTGAACTGAATCTTTTAAACTTATTTGTTGCCAGAGTGGAGGGGCTTATCACACGCGGCGCCATAAAGCCGGACGACCGGCCGCTGTGGTTCGACATCTACAAAGCGTTCCCGCCGCTCGCGGAACCTAAGTTTGCAAAGCCTTTGCCAGATATCAAACCTATTCGGCCCATTCTTTATGAAGAGGATGTCGTAAGGGCGTAAGTATCGTTGAAATGTTTTTTAATCATCTTTTACCGTAAGCTATGAGCACTTTTTATCGCCAATCGCCATCGTCTTTGACTCGTGCTTACACCGACAACCTGATGATGTTTTTTATTTTATGCCACACCTGGCCATAAAGTGGATTTTTCCGCACGCTGCGCGTACGGAAAAAGCCGCTTTCTGGCCGAGTGTAGACATAAAATGATGTACACAACACGGGAGGTAATAAAGAAAGCCCTCGATCGCATATTTACGTCCCTCGCTTGCAGCTCGGGCCGCAAACTTCTGCGATCTCGGCCTTTCTTTGTATTACCACCCTAGTTGTGTAATGTACTATTACTGTTGTAGTGTTGTAGGTCTTTTTATAATTTAAGTTTGTAATACTTAGTTATTTGTCAAAATAAGTATTAGTGATGTTTTCAGCCAAAGGGCACCACTGGTTAAAAAGGACGATTCTAATGGCATATTTACAGCCAGTCTTACTGGAACAGCTAAAGTTTTTATATTATCCTAACATAACCCATTGTTACAGGAAATTCCATTCAGCTGGGCAAGGTAACGGCGTGATAAACATGCTCAGTCCAACTGGGGAGACCCCAATAAAGAAGCTAGTCAGACAGTATGAGAAGTTGAAGGCTGAAGGGGTCCCGGAGGGCGAGCTCGTCGAGAAAGCTTCGGCGGCGGTGGACACACAACGGCAGCAAGACACTCCTCCGAAGACTATCGCGAAAAACCCAGAATCCGTAACTGCACAGGTTTTGGCGGAAGCTGATTTGAAGAATATATTTAATGAAAAGTAAATTTAGTGAATTTTGTATATAGTATAGTTATAGTTATAAAGATTGTTAGAAATATATAATAAAGAATACGATTGTAAGTTATTTTAATCTTAAGTCCTAGACTTCTTAATAATTCCTAAGAATAACTTTAGATTTGGCTTACATAGTGTGCTGTATGGAAGGCTTAGCCGGTTATTTTAACCTGCCTTTTTACTCGCCTTAACTTAGCCGTACTACTAGTTAACTCATGATAATTATGACCCCGATACCCTACCAACTACCTGCGTCGATGACCATATTCATTTTATTCATAATAATCATACTACATGTCAAATTAAGCTACATCGTCTGCCAGAAGGTAGTTTTATACACAAGAGATACCCTAGATACTTGATGAAATAGGTATTTGCTTCGTCCTTTCGTAAGTATTCTATTAATAGAGGCTTTCTATCCACCTGACGCACCGGATGTGCAGGCCTACCGTTGAATCCACAGCCGGTACCGGAACGATGGCCATACTTCCCCGAATAGATAAACTATTGACTCATCTGACCAGTACAACCACAGCTACGCTTACACCACACAAGTAAATATGCTGTTAGTAATCACGCTTCTTATCAGTCTGATAAGATAACCGTACTTTGGCAAAGAACACACCTTGTATTGCGTTCCAAATCGCTGGCTGTTTTCAGTGTTAAGTTATTCAGGTCTAAATAAAGTGAAAATCAGTGGAATTGGTAAACATGGCACAGAGGAAGTCGTTATTGTTTTATTTGGCAGTTATTCTGGGTATGTACCACCATAAGGTCTTTAGTAATTAACGGAACAATCTTATCTACCTCTGTTTTATAATAGGTACCGAGTTGCTTTGTTCAGGCGTCAAATATGCACCGATTAAGTATGACCCACTTAACGTTACTTGGCGTATAATCCTTTCACGGATTTTGCCACCATGGTACCTGAATAAAAAAGGTTCTTATACATGCACAATTACATGACAATTACAGTTTAAACCAGTGGTTCCGAACCTGGGGGTATTTACCCCTCCAGGGGTAAAACGAAGTTTTCTCAGGGGTAATACGCATGAGGAGGGGTACCTAATAATACAAATCTCGATGAGAATGTGGGTGATATGATAATAAAGGTTAGGAACCACTGGTTTAAACCTAAAAATGTGTGTCAAACTGATAAATGCAGTTAGCCAAAAAAGTGGTCTGCCACTTTATACTACTTAATAAAGTCTAAAAGTAGTAAACCAATTTTAAGATTTACTGTAGGGACTAAGCTCCGCTTGCGAGCAATATCTTAAAGTCAACGTTGTTTACTCTTCAATTTAGACGTATGTATGTAAAAGTACAATGCACCTATGAATCCGTCTACTACTATTCTAGTTAAAATCAAATGATTATTTTAAGGCCCTGAAAACATCACAGAGGTAATCTGAATATTTTTTAGTGACGGTGACTCAATTTTTGTATTAGCTTATTTCCAAATATTTCCCAATTCTATTGCCTAAGCACGCTAGGTTCTTATCCTAAGTTTGTGTAACTTTCCAGTGATCATCAGTACCCTCACACAGGAAGCTGAGGCCAGAAGAAAGATTCTAAGAGGGCGGCGTGTGATGACACGCACATATTACCGTAAGTAACAATTACCTATATCTCTCCAATCAGACGTCAAATAAATTGATCGCGCTGAATTCTATCTTATTCCCATCTGTGTTCGGATCAAATTATTTAGTAACTTCAAAAGGTAAGTCAGCGCCATCAAGTCATTATTAGTGACGTAGAAACGACACGCCGGCCCGAGCTGCAAGTAAAAATACGATCGAGGGCTTTCTTTATTACCTCCCGTGTTGTGTGGGCATAACTTAAGCTATGTTCAAATACCGTCTAACCTGTCAGTCCGTGACGAAATGTATAGAGTTTGACACTAATCGTCAGTTTTGTGACGACCTGCTGTCAGTTAAGAACGCACTTTAAATAAAAAAGCCCGTGTACAACATTTTGTCTACACTTGGGCAGAAAGTGGCTTTTTCCGTATGCGCAGCGTGCGGTAAAAGCCACTTTATGGCCAGGTGTGGCATAAAAAGCTTTCAAGATTCTAGTACATTTTCTTCACTAGCTATCGATAAGAACATTGTTTAAAGTTGGTTACTGACTTCCAGGTGGCAATGCGATACCAGCCTGGGCTATAAGTCTCATCACAGGCATTGGGATGCTGATGGTTGGAGGCATCTTATACGTGGTCATGAGGAAACTTGTCCTTTCCTCAGAAAGTGGCACCATGAATACATATCAACCTGCTTTACAGAATGAAGAAGTCTGAAGAGTTCTTCGTATTTTTATTTTGGTAACCTATACATAAGTTTAACCACCGTTATTGTTTTACTTATACACTTTGCAATCAACATGCCTATTTTTTTAATCATGGTGGCGCTCTGGATTATTGAGCGCAAAATGATTGAACAATTATTTTAGTGACATAAGTTTATTTTGTTTACATTTTATCGAATAAAACTATCGCCTCGACATCATTAATTTATTTTATTTTAATACATATAATAATTATGGTAGGTATATGAAAATCTTAATCCGAGCTCGCGGCTCGGAAAATCGTCACTTAAAGAGATTGTACTAATGAACGAATGAGAAAAATGATTTCGCATAGAAGTGTAATACGAGTTAGAACTCTCTGCGGTGGTATTTGTCCGGGTCGAAGTATGAGGTGACCACGACGCGATTGCTGAATTTTCGTCCTGTGAGGGTTTGCTGCGCTTTCTGGCAATCTGCGATGCTGTTGAACTCTACGAATACCTGTGAAAGATTAATGAAGGTTATAAATAGTACATTACACAACTAGGGCTTTCTTTATTACCTCCCGTGTTATGTACATCATGCCATGTGTGGCATAAAGATAAAAAGTAAACATCAATAGTGTTGAATTAACTGAACAACTACAATAGAGGTATGGCAAGGAATAGACAAATATAAGATGTAATGCCCTAGCTAATGTAAATATTATTTTCGTATTAAAATGTATTTCAATGTTTTTCGTGATTGTGATTTGTACAAATCATAATCAACCAGGGTTTCTCTACTATAAATTACCCTTCAAATATGAGTAAAACGGTAGTTTTTTGAAATATTCATATGCTCTCCAGCTCAAAAGTACGTGCCAAGTTTGCCGTATTAAAATTAACATATTGATTGTTAGCTAATTACATGGGTCAAGCAAGCACTGAGCCTGGATTACAGAAGTACCTCAATGAAAGATTAATCATAGAAATAACAGAAATGGTCTAAAAATATAATGCAATCTCTTACCTTTCCACAGCCTGGTACTTCAACGCCTTCAATGGGTCGGGGGATTTCTATACTGCGCACGCAGCCATATTTATTACATTCCTCCCTGTAATTAAGACAAGCATATTAGAAAACAGCTATAGCAATTTGCTTATTATTTCATAAATAAAGTGGTGTAATAAAGGACCCTACGCATCATATAGGCAGAATATATAGAAATACTGTTTTTGTATTGTTTGGTGTTTTTATATTGTCTGTGTTATTCGTTTTGAAGTTTAGTATACTATCGTCGGTCGCAACTCACGTGTCTAATCTTACATTGAGTGAGCGAGACCAATCTTAAGATGATTCGATTCGCCCGTTTCTCCATACAATCTAAAAAGGGATTAACAATCCAGTTTAACGCCAAACTTGGCTGAAATGTGTTTCATTCTATAGCTTGAAACAACACGAGAAGTCTCAATTAGCCACAACATTTCATATTAAAGTGGATTGTTAACCCTCTTCGTTTGTATGGAGAACCGAGTGACTCTAATCAATCACATAGCATCAAATATCTCTAAGTAGTAAAATGTGTAAGGAAGATGTTCGAGTTGCTCGACTTTAGTTGCCATCTTCAATGTTTAGCCATTGGCAATAGATACTAGGACGTTTAGATTAGGGATGTAACGATTCCGATACCGATAAATCGGCCTGCTGCGCCCGTCATCGCTGATAATTAGTGTTGTACTCACTTAATGTCCTCAAGGATGTCCTCATACTCCTCCTCGTCGCGTAGCTCGTCGGGCGTGACCATGTTGAGTAGACACAGCACCTCGGTGGGCGGGCCCGCGCCTGCCAGCGTCAGCCCCGCCACCTGCAGCTGCACCGGCGCCGCGCCCGTCATCGCTAATAATAATAATATAAACCATTAATACTACGCTATTTTCAACTCCATTTAAAAGTCAAATTTCTATGTCAATGGAGGTGTTGCCATAAAAAAAAAACATTATTTCTGCAAGTAGGCCCGTCAAGGGCTCTTTTACATGTCTGATTCTATTCTTTTCTTGTCACTTATGGTAATGACCTTCTGGTAAGAAGCGCCGGAAGATACACACCAGTTTCTCTTTTTAAAAATATTAAATATAACAACAATGGTGTCAAAACAAGACAATTAAAAAAATATAAAATAAACAGACTAGTAAAATTTATGGAGATGTAAAAGATCTCCGTTGTACATATACAGTTCACACAGATAGAGTTATCGTACACGCACTCTATCTGTGTGAGCAGAGACCTAGCCCTCCCAAACTAAGTTGGCGGACTGGACGGCCAGCATACAACTGGGCAGCAAACGTTGTCAACAAGCGGGGATATCCTTATATTGACCGCGGCCTTATTGAAGAGATGCATTTCCATTCCTAAGGCACGAACCATAGATCGCTTTTCGGACGCGTCGGATCCGCGTCGCCTCCGCCTCGGCCCCTTACCGGGCGCCGCGTACGAAACGCGATTTATGGTTCGTGCCTCGGGCAAGAAAACTTAGCAATTATTTCGTTCCCAACGTACACGTTGTAGTCAATGTAGATCTACCGAAGCTTAACCGGCGTGTAAAGGATGATTGATTCGTGTAAAAATCCATGTATTGATTTGATAAAACAATTGGCATGCTTTACCTAATGTTGAATTCTTGGCTCCAATACTGGCTCGTTGCACTATCAGTTTCTTGTCGCCCAGCTGCATTCCGTTTAGACCCGCAATGGCCTAAAAACAGCATTAGTTTTAGAATTTTTTGCATAATATAATCGTATGCGAATTGCAAACATATTTATTTTACGACTAGTAGACCCGCCCGCAACTCCGTTTGTGAAGATGAAATAAGTCTGTTAAAAAGTATATTATGTGATAACTACCTGTATACCAAATTTCATGGAAATCGGTCAGGTAGTTTTCGCGTGATGGGTAAACAAACGTGAAATTTCTATGACTTTATTTATGTATAGCTTTTATTATAATCTGAAATTTGAATTATAATTACCTGATCCGTCATCGAAATGTCCACATACTCAGCAAAGGCATATCCCTTGCTGAGGCCAGTTGAGGAATCTTTCACTAAATTGAAAGCTCGAAGTTGTCCGAATGACATCAGCAGTTCTTTCACCTGTTTCATAACATATTGCTTAAGTGCAAATCGAGTCGCACAACTTTACACAAATACAAAATATTTTTAATAATATATAGGTAACTTTTACTCTAATAACACAGAAATGCTAAGTTTTGAATGTTCCCGTGAACATAGTGGAAATATGCAGCAAACATATTAATGAATGTAATCTGACCTGTGTCTAGCCGCATTTTAGAATCAAGTGTGAATGGAGGAGACTTGCCTTGAAGTGCCGACGTCTCGTTCAAGTACAAGACGTATAGGTGAGAATGAGAGACAACAGTGACACGCGGGCCGCGAATGTGCCAAATCTAAGCTAGGGAGGGGCAGAAAGCAGACTATCAGTGAGTTGTAAAAGAAATCGTCGAGCGTGGAGCGGGCACGCTCGTCCACTAGGGTACCTGAAATACCTGAAATGGACCAAAATATATCGCGGCTCACTGCTGGCGCCACCGAAGCCCTGTCAACTGTTGAATCTCGCCCTGAAATGTCGCGGCTACCTAATGGGGAACTCTGATCCAGTCATTATATCATCCAATTTGCTCAATTGTTTTGTATTTTGTATGATGCAAATTTAGACACAATGAGGACCTTAATATTGAAGAATATCCTATTTGTTTTGCTTTTAAAGATTAGACGATACAAATAAATCGGAAAAGTGTTAAAAGATATATAAAAAGTTGCAATGATAATGCTGAGAGACCTGCAAATAGAATATGGAATAAGAAATTACCAATATAATAATATAAGAAACTGTTTGCAGGATAACCTGAATAGTGGTGTTGGAAGATTGGTATGAAAGGACAAGAGCCCGAAATAAGTAGGTGTGCATGCAGTGCATGTCTTCACTTCGCTCACAGATTCATGGCTGCGTAAGGAACTCATTACCTAGAAACCTAAAAGTTTGCTATGAAATTGCGACACAGAATATTATGAAAAATTGTAATTTCTGTAAAATTGTAAATAAAATCCCACTTTATAGCAATTAAGTAGGTACTGCAAAAAATAAATTCAATTCAAATTGTGATGGTAATATTATGAAAAAAATTGTTGTATTTAAATGAATCATTAATTTCTCGTCAGCAATCTATAAACTGGATTAACTTGAGGTTTGGTTAAAAGCTTGACATAGATAAATTAATGTTCCATGTTAATAATTGTACTCTTAGAGTAGTAAAAAGTGGAAAAATTACCTGATCCTCATTGAGATAGTTAGGCAAACCGCCTATGAATATTTTGTGAGGGGAATCTGGGACGACTGTGCTGATAACTCCAGCTGAAAAACAATTGAAATTGTTGTGTACAGTCATATTGGGCTATTCATTACAGCTATCTCAGGGACTGGTGTGATAATCTTAATAAGCATGCAGATTTATTTTACAGTCATCAAGATACCAATATTAGATAAATTTATGCCACACCTGGCCATAAAGTGGCTTTTACCGCGGCAGCGGCAAAGCCGCTTTCTGGCCAAGTGTAGACATAAAATAATGTACACAACACGGGAGGTAATAAAGAAAGCCCTCGATCGCATATTTACGTCCCTCACTTGCAGCTCGGGTCGCAAACATCTGCGATCTCGGCCTTCCTTTGTTTTACCACTATGCTGTTAGTTTTAATGGCTATTTATAAGCTGATTAAGTCTATCAAATAGTTGATATAGACAGTAGTAATCAGCCGTTAATAACTAACAGAGCATGGTGAATATGAGCTTAAAACTCAAAGTTAAAATAATTCAAAATTCCATGTCAGCTTCCTGCTATTAACGTGGTTCATAAGAATAAGTTTACCAATAGAAATTAACAAACTTTTATGACCAACAATAGTAATTATCAACTTGTTGGCTGGATTATCTTTTTTAGATACAGTAAAAGCTCCTTATTCTCAGTTCCCCTCTTCTTTTCCCTATTCGTGGGCTTAAAAAAATGTGACAATGTGAAGTCTTGTTTCTAATTTTGAAAGGCAAGTTTGCCGATTATTGTCTGGAATGAAATATTTTTAAAAAGCGGCAAAACATTTTAAAAAATACCAAATTTCTTACACCCTTACCTATACCTGAAAATAATAAGTAAAATTTTAATGAAATTTCTTTTAGATTCTATTTCGACTTTTTTATTTAGGTACCTTACCTTCGAATGTCTCATTCAATTCCATTCAATATTACAGAACATAACCCCCGTGAAGAAGGAATTTTTACTGTATTTATAAAAACCCGGCAAGATTAACTTTATTATATAGGTTAAAAAGGTTAAGGTGGTTAGGGTTAGGGGTTTTTAAATAATTTTGCATTGTAATTTTTATTTTGGTGTGCAACAAAGTATGATTGTATTGTATAGTGTTACTCACCTGGGACATTAATTGATGGGTTCTCTGTGCCAGGCATGGGCTGATAATCATGTGGCCGTCTAATCTTCAAACTCTGCCCTTTGAAGTTGATGCCATCAAAAGCCATGGCCTGAGTGGTCTCATCTATGGACCTGAACTCAAGGAATGCAAAGTTTTTGTCCAAGTTAATCTGGCAAGCAAGGACTGGGTTGCCAGCGGCTTGGGCCAGCCCAGAGAGATGCATCTGCTGGTTAAAGAACTCCATGGTCTCCTCTTCAGTGACACCAAAAGGTATGTTGCCCACGTATAATCTTCGCGCTTGCCGGGTGATGGTGGAGCCTACCACAGGCACCGCCGCTTGGGGCGTGTCCGCTACGATGTTCGCCGGGATCTGTCCAGCCGCCTGCATGGCCTTATACTGCAGAGGAGTGATGTGTTCAAAACCCGGCGGTGGCACATCCCAGTACAACGAAGGCTTGCGACGACGGGACCGCTTCGAAGTCGGAGACTTCGATTTGCTCTTCGGCGGCCGCTTTTCTCTTTCGCGGCGCTCCCTTGATCGAGACCTGGAGCGCCTTCTCTCTCTAGAACGGGATCTGCGTCGGCGATCTGCTGTACATACAATTCCATGAGAAATAGAAGTTGCAATTTGAACCAGTGCAATATATAAATAATTAAAACCTTACCTTTATCTTCACCCATAGTTTTTATTTATTAAGCGCAGGAATTAAGAATCCAACCCCAAATATAACACAATTTCACACGCAAAATGGCGTCGCATCACATTCATTCGATGATGCGTGCGACCGGTGGTGAACATGCTATGTTCTCTTAGTATATTGAAACAGGACCGCTAAACACATCTGCCATCTATCCCTTGTGAACGAAACCTCTAACTACTTTTTGTTTCTAAAGTCATGATCACAATCAAAAGTTCAAAATCAAAAATTAATTCAAGGAAATAAGTAAAAACGTCAAAAATATAAACAATATAAATAAGAAATAATAATAATGTAAATTTATTAAATATACTTATAGTAACATAATATATCTTGATCGCAGCCAATCTAGATAATTAAGACTTTTCTTGCCAGCATACAGGACGAAACTACCATTGTCATCATGCATAATAAAAATCTTTTACAAATTATTTCATTATTATTACTATTTTTGAATTAACACGTTTATTGAATTATTTGTACGTCATAATTTCCACCTTTTGACAATTCTCAACCTAAAATAAAGATGAAGTAGATTAGAATGGTTGTACGACTTCAAATGTTATGGCAACACAGTACACATGTCAGTTGTAAAACTGTTTTGGTTTTTTCTCTTTTAAAGTTTGTTTATATTTGTTGTCGGCATCGGTTAAATTTCATAAAGTTCCTATTTGTTTCAATCGGGGATCTCAATATTATTTTAACGTCGAGTTGAGCGTAACCTCCTCCGTTTATAATTTGAATCTCGTTATTGTGAGCAGACTCGTGAGATAAGACTCTTTGTGTTGCGCTTTTTGGTTTCAGATAAAAGACTCGTGTTATTTATTGTGATAAGTGAGATTTGACTTGTGAAACACACAAAGAAAGACTGAA
Organism: Eudemis profundana; assembly: GCA_947034925.1. NCBI lineage: Eukaryota > Metazoa > Arthropoda > Insecta > Lepidoptera > Tortricidae > Eudemis > Eudemis profundana. The sequence continues at coordinate 15,754,346 of OX344805.1, read as the reverse complement.
AGCGTATTTTGTTTAAAAAAAACTGTCCGATTTTTTATACAAAATTGGTGCAAACTCATTAACAGTCTTATGTCGTAAACACAGCACTTCCAAAAATATAAAACTAGAAAATGAAATCTTGTGGTTTATTTTTGCATCTATGCGTAACTGCCCATATGTGGGCCAATATTCAGCGTTTTTACGGCGTTTTATTTTCGTCATTATTGTCTCAGTAAATATTGTTCAAAAAAACGATGCCTAGAGTTAACTTTTTATGAAACCGAAAAACAGTCCCGAGTTTAAGTCTCGTTTTATCAAAATTGTCACGATTTGTCCTTTCGTTATAGTAAATAATCGTCGGACAACAATGATTGTCAAACCGCGCGGTGAAAACGCTCGGAGAATCGCTCGTGTACACATATCGTCAGATGCCATGTAAAACTTACTTACAGCCGAACAATTAATGATTTCGGCATCAAGTATACGTTTTACTGACCATCTGACAAAATTGAAGGGTCCACTGCAATAATGAAGAATGTTCAAAATTATTAAATTTTAAGTAAATACGTGATTCGCGTCATGTGTTCGTATAGCGTATTTACTGGGAATTACAATAATTTTGAACATTCATCGTTATTGCAGTGGACCCTTCAAATACGATAAATTACAATTACCTTCCTATATATATCTATATAGGTACGTATATAACTATATATATGTATATATATATATATATATATATATACATATGTATGTACATATATATACGTATTTTAGTACCGTTCACACGGGATAGATGGCTGCACATGTAGGTTGCCTTGAAATCGGCTGAGTTGCCAGTCTATACCCAAGTATACAATAGTAGTCTTTGGTGGTGAAGGGGCGAGGAGCGTGTAGGAGGCAGGGAGGGGAAGAAAACATGGCCATTTTTCGTTTCGTTTGGGAAATTCATCGGTTTTTATGACCCTGTGTAGAAAAATAAGAAAAACCATTTAATAGAGTTAAGTGAACTAATTTATTTCATAAAAATGATAAATGTAATAACAATGAATAAATAAGTTATACTTATACAGTTTTTCAGTTTATTTTCATTGAATGGCTACACTTGATGCCAAACGTCAATGTCAATCAATTACGGTGTTGCCAATTTAGCGCTTTAAATGCTAAATTTGGCACATTTTCGACTGGCTTAGCCATACATTTTTACATTCAGAACCAAAGTATAAAGACAACCAAGTAGTTCGTCTTCGCCGTTTAGGAGCGCGCGACACCAGAGCGTGCCTAAGGCCGGCTTTACACCTGTAAGTTTTACTTACGTAAGTAAGGACGCAGCTATACGTTAGACTGAGATAGCTGACTGACTATCTCAGTCTAACGTATAGCTGCGTCCTTACTTACGTAAGTAAAACTTACAGGTGTAAAGCCGGCCTAAGGCACAGGGCTGCCACTCGTCGGTTCTGTAAAATACCTACTTACTACGAACGTAACTTTTATTACTTATTTAAATATGAAAGTATCTGATCGCACACATCTGATGTTAAAGTTATTAAGTATAATAGTTTAAATAAAATAGTATTGATATGTGTACATGTAAGTAACGCAACGATATTTCGGCTCGTTTCATAAAACCACTCTCGTGTTTAAGGCATTTTGTGTATCAATACAATCAACTACTATTTAATTAGTACACGTTTAAAAAATCTGTTAATTTTACTCATCTTGACAGTGATGAGTAAAATTAACAAAATAATTATCTACTCTATTTAATTGGTATTGTTTGATCACAAAACTATCAAACATTCTATAAACGACTTAAAATATAACATTTATATAGGTACTAATAAAATACACACCTTTCGGGATCCTTAGGAATGCAGAAATATGACAATTCTGGATTTTGCGCATTATTCTTCAAACATCCGAACACACTACAGTATATACGTCTTCTATACTTTGCTTCTTCCGCAGACATTTTGAACGTTCGACCGCTCGCGACGATTGCTCAACCCTGACTAAGCACGCGGCGATGCTTGCCTGTGGTGCGTCCGTACACGGCGCGCAAACGGCACGCACACATGCGCGCTCCCGATGTACCTTTTATCGGAACAAAAACTACCGTATACCGTGCTCAGACAGAACTTAGCACAACTAGAGCCTGTGCGGAAAGAGAATAGGATTTAGATTGGGGGGCGCTGTAATGCTTTTCTACCGTATGTGCCGTATTTTCTGTTCTGTGGCCATACTGGTTAGGTTAGTACCGTTTTTCGCCACGCCTATTCTCTTTCCGCACAGACTCTAATACTCAGTAATTTGTTTAGAAATTGCAATTTTATGTAGTTTCAAATGCTGATAAATTTTATTTCCGTAGGATTGAAATTTAATTTAAAACTTAAAATAATCGAATGTCACAAGACAAATGGATAGCAAATCTGATAGTCTTAACCAACCAACGGAAAATATTTTCGTTCTTGTGATCTGAATTCAAGTCCTAGTATATGGTTAAGGTGACTGGCTTTACTTTTAAACATGTAAGACCGATCCACTGTTAAAAAAAAGGAATCAATTTTAACTTGGTTTCAAAAGTAGGTTGCAAAAATAAAGTGGGTCACAAAATGGCTTATTGTAAAACTGTATTGTTATTGATTGAGGTTTAATGACAATCAATACTGCCTGGCCGGTTGGAATCGAATGATTCATATTCATATTTCAATGTAAGAATGGTGATGTCGTTCTTTGAATGACATGTCATTTCATTCCAGTCCAGACCACCGAGATATTAAGATAACTGTCATATGTATAGAGAGTTGTTTTTAAAACGTATTGTGAAGATAAGAAGTGTAATAGTGAAATAAAGAAGTGTCCAAAGCCCTCTGTGTATTAATAACAGGTTATGGGCCCAGATTTGTTGCATAGGGAGCATTTATTGCTCTCGCAGAACCTGGATATGTGTCCTGGTTTGCCACAGCTGTAGCATTTCCTTTCGTTGCTTTTCAGAACCTCATCATATTGTGGAGTTATATCTAATGGTTTGATTTGATTTAGTTTTATTTCGTTCTGTAGTCTATTTACTAGTGTACGTACGGTTTGATCTGATTTCGGTGTAATCTCCCATACTGTTCTAAAATAATTTAAACTTGCTGGTAGTATGGTAAGAATTTTCTGTATAAGCATGTCGTCATCAATTTTGTATTTTGTGGAATTCAAATCAAAGCATATGTTCTGGAGCTTGCTAATATCTTGTAGAATGTCGCCGGAAAAATTGTAGTTATAAAATTCAATTACTTTCAAATGATTATCTTTCTCCAGGTTGAAGTTGAAAATCATATCCAATTTTTCAAAAATTTCCGTTGTGGTTGTACAATTTATGACGTAGTGTATTAAGTTTTCATGTGGGTTATTGTTCGAGGCATCAAAACTCTCCTAATTTAAATGATTTGAACAACGCAAAGAATATATTACGTTTCTTAAAAGGTTCTATGGATAAAGGTATTCACTTTTCTGAAGGTGATAAAGTTCTCAGGGGTTACTGTGACTCGGATTTCGCTGGAGACCCAGATACTAGGCGTAGTACTTCTGGCTATGTGATTTGGCTGAACGGTGGACCAGTGGCATGGAGCTCAAGAAAGCAATCAGTTGTCGCGTTGAGCAGTATAGAAGCGGAGTTCATAGCAGCGGCAGAATGCTGTAAAGAATTACTTTTCGTAAGAGACCTGATCTATGAAATAACCAAAGAGAAACTTCAAGTCGAAATGAGAGTGGATAATCAATCAGCAATTTGGCTAATGAAGAAAGGAATCATGAGCAAGAGAACTAAACACATAGATGTCAAATACTATTATCTGAAGGAAAAGATTGATGAAAACCAGATAACAGTAAAATATTGTCCAACGGGATCGCAATTAGCAGATATACTAACGAAAAGTTTACCGCCTGTGAAGTTTGAGAAATGTCAACGAAGATTAGTGTCTTAGTGATCGTGTGGTTAGGTAGTGAATAAGTGTGGGCTAAAGTGAACTTAATGTCTGTTTCGGTTGATTTGGGGGTTTTTTTTTTTATATGATGTTATTAGTATGTAAGATTTGTAGGGTGTGTAAGTTTTGTAATAGAAAAACGCTTAAGGAAATGTCGGATTAAATAAAAAACGGTCAGAATTAAGGGGGTGCTAGACAATGATCCACTTAAGGGGGTGAACTGATAAGTAAAATAGTAACTGAATCATTGTCTCATAAAAGTACTGGCTGGAATTAAAATTACTTAATAAAGAAACGTTTACATTAATTTTGATATACGGTTTTCCTTAAGCTATTTCTCTATTTCGAATTGTTTAATTGTTAGTGTATATTGTTTTTGGTATATTTGGTATGGTATTTTTGATTTAAAATGTGTGAGATGTATGAGAGAGCGTGAGAATAAATTGAAAATAGTAGAATATTTTATGAAGTGTTGAAAGAAGAGTCTATAGAAGATGTGTTGATGTTGATGTTTCGAGCAGGAGAAAAATAAATATGTTGAAGTGAAGAATTAGATGTAATGTGGTGATGTGTCGAGAAGGAGATAGAAACATAAATATGTGATGTAATGAGAGATGAGTTATAATTTATTGTTGTGTCGAGTAGGAGTTAATAAATATGAGATGAGATGAAGTAGGATTAGTTAATAGTTAATTGAGGAGTCGAGTGGGAGTATTAGAAGAAACTTAGATATAAATTGTGATTTATTATTATTATATTTATTGAGAGTATTTGTTGATGTGTTGACAAGGAGTATAGTAGTTTTTAAAGGGTTTTAGAACATAGGGTGTTCTGTGAGTCAAGAGGTGAAGTATACAGGGTGTATGTTGAGTAAAGGTGTAAGGGTGTTTGGATATTTTGGCAAGATTAGATATATACAGGGTGATTAAAATTTTGTGATAAGGATGTTTCGAAATTTTGTTTAGGTATTGTTTTGGATGTTGATAGTTGGTAAAAATTCAAGTGGATTAATGTTGAAGTGAGGAGTTGGACTACCAGGCAGTGTTGATTCAGGGGGTGTGTTATTGATTGAGGTTTAATGACAATCAATACTGCCTGGCCGGTTGGAATCGAATGATTCATATTCATATTTCAATGTAAGAATGGTGATGTCGTTCTTTGAATGACATGTCATTTCATTCCAGTCCAGACCACCGAGATATTAAGATAACTGTCATATGTATAGAGAGTTGTTTTTAAAACGTATTGTGAAGATAAGAAGTGTAATAGTGAAATAAAGAAGTGTCCAAAGCCCTCTGTGTATTAATAACATGTATTAATAATAAATATATCCAATTCAGATGGATAACGGTTTTTAAGTTAGCACTTTTATTAGCACAATTTTTCAAGTTTTAGCACCTTTTCAGTGTACTTTTAGCACCGAATGAAATTCGGAGTTGGCAGCACTGATCAATTGTCATTGTCAGTCAGTTATCAAGTTTTTTGTAGTGGTGGGTGATGTTTTGCTCGGTCGGCGTAAAAAGTGAAAGTTCGAATTCGAATATCTAAACTTTGTGTAAATTGTTGATACCTTCGATCGATGGCTCCATATGGTTCTCATCAAGAAGCCGTAGTACCAGTGCCGCGTATACAATCTAAATAATGGTGCGGTTTACTTAACGGATATGTGAGATATTTTATGTCGGATTAGTGACTTATAAATTTCAGAATATTATTTTTTCTTCTAGGGAGACCTTAAAAGTAATGGTGAATTAAGAAAGAGAGAGGAAATTATGAACAAATCTGCAGAACAACTTATAGAGGACAATGATGACAAAAAGTCTCATAAAACCTCATCTGAAAAGTCTAGGACTATTGGTTTAGTTTTTATTTCACTATTGCTTGATCTTTTAGCATTTACTATGATACTACCTCTACTACCGTCTTTACTCGATTATTATGATAAGGAAGAAGGCCAAGGCACAAGTTTGTATGCAACATTGCTTGGGGCAGTGCAGAGTTTTCAGAAACTAACAGGGGCCCCAGAAAAATTTGCATCAGTGCTCTTCGGCGGCGCACTTGGATCTATGTACAGTTTTCTGCAATTCCTTACAAGTCCCATAGTTGGAAGTCTCTCTGATGCATATGGAAGGAAACCCATGCTTTTGTTGTGCTTAGTAAGTAATCTAAATATTTTTTTTTTAGTATTTTATTATCAGAATTATTACACCTACTACTGATTAGATATTAATCTATCAATTGCTTGTAGATAAGTATATGATCTCTAGATTCTTGTTATCTGTGCGTGTTATCAAAAGCTCTTTACAATTTAGGTCATCCTTATTCAATATAAGGTAAATCTTAGAATTTAAACCTTTTTTTAAAGCCATTTACGATTAATATTCAAGTTCTTATATTTGAAATTTGAGCATCTTTATGTTATTCATATATTCAAATAATGTATACCTTTCATGGGAAAGGTGTCTCTGTCTAAACTCTGTTTTTCGTTTTTAATCTTATAGGCATTATATTATTGTGGTAAAAAAATATGTCTCAAGACATATCTCTGTTCTTTGAGGTCTTATCAATATGACAATTACTACTAAATTATTAGGATTACAAATAAAACAGAGTTCAGACTGAGACACTATTCATGACAGTGACTGATATAAACTTAAAAAAATTTAAACTGCAACAAAATCTAAAGTTCACAAAGCGAGATGAGTTTTAATTTAGTAACCAGTTCCCTCTTTGTAGTATGGCGCCAAAAGAAAAGAATAGAATTAGATATGTAAAAGACCCCTTGAGGGCCTACTTGCAGAAATTAAATGATATTTTTTATTTTGTCATTATATTTCCTCCTTTTCTTAGTTAATTTTCTGTTTCTAGATTGGCATAGCCTCATCACATGCACTGTGGGGTTTTGCGAGCACATTCAGTGTGTTTGTGCTGGCTCGATTCATTGGGGGCCTCAGTAAAGCCAATGTCAGCTTGAGCATGGCTGTTGTTGCTGATGCTTCCAATGAAAAGTCCAGGGCCAGAGGAATGGTAAGCATAAGGCTCAAGCAATAACTCAACTTAGACTTTTGAAGTAGAATGCGGGCTATTTTTCCACAACTCGCCTATTTTGTGTAAAGGACTTCTGAGATAGTCAAATGTATATGCTAACCATGCACGTAAAATAGGCGCATAATCAGATGTTGAGTAGCAGAAAAATAGCCCTATACAGAATAAGTAATAATACTATGCACAAAAGTCCCTCTCTCTAGCAAAACTGTTGTTCGGGTTTGACCACCAGATGGAACCATCAGTCTCTCTTTATCGCATAATGCGTGCTAAGGCGTGCTCTTTCTAGTCGCTGGCTAAGGCCCCTCTAGGCACAACGCGACGTAATCGCAGAGTGAGCCATATAAAATTTTAAATTAAACTGTAAAACTAATTGGATTGGGTATTTAATTCATTTTACTGGTTCTCTTGTCATTTTATTGAGGCTTTATTTAGATATGCATTAATTTTGTTTAAACAGTTGCTTCTTGTGGCATTGGCACTCCAAACTTATTAAATTTTCACGTGTGTGACTAAAAATATTAAATAGGTACATGATATTATTTCTTAAAATTATATTGGATATAGAGAATAAAGTAATATTCATACAAAAGTCAGTTCCACTGTTTTTTAAAGAAAGAAATCATCTAGCTTTCAAAAGACGGTAGGTATCTCAAAACTTACAAAAATCTGTTATTTCATTATGTTCAAAAACCTCGTTTCTGTACTTATTCACTTCGTAAATTAGTGATGATTCTTGGAGATTTTTAGCTTGATAAAATATGTGGCATAAAGTTATTTTACCAAAAAATATGAATGTACATAATAATTTTTTTTTTTTAAACTTATAAAGTCCCGTGTCCCCAAATTGGAAGCACACTTGGACGTGTGTTATCATTTTGTATGGGGACAGGGAACGTGTTAACGCATGAAGTGGTTATATTTACAGGCACTGGTAGGTTTGGCGTTTTCAATCGGATTTATCGTGGGCCCCTTGGCCGGCGCATGGTTTGCCAAAAACAACGACAACTCCTTCGGCCTCTGGGGTCAGCGGCCCGCGTTCTATGCCCTCTCATTGTCACTGGCAAACATCGCTCTAGTCACCTTTTATTTGCCTGAATCTTTGCCAAAGGTAATTTCATTTTTATTACACTGTAATAGAGTTCAAATACGCTTGTATGTATAACATGCATGAAATCTAAATGTAATATTTTTTACAGGAAAAAAGAGCACCACTGGCATTCACCTTATCCAAATCACTGGACTATATATCTCCCTGGCATTTACTGAAATTCACGGCAGTTAAAAATTTATCAGAACACCAGAACAAGGTCCTGTCAAAGTTGGGCCTGATATACTTTTTGTATTTATTCCTATACTCGGGCCTCGAGTTCACTATTACATTCCTGACTCATCATACATTTAACTACACTGCCATGCAGCAAGGGAAAATGTTCCTAGTCATTGGTAAGCTTTAAAATAAATAAAATAAAATAAAATAATTTATTTCTGTAAGTAGGCCCTCAAGGGCTCTTTTACATGTCTTACATTCTTTGTCTTCTTTTCTTTTTGGCGCTTCGGGTAATGACCTTCTGGTGAGAAGAAGCGCCGGAAGAAACTCACCAGTTTCTCTTTTAATAATTTAATATACATTACATTACCTTAAAAACTACATTTATAGAGATGTAAAGGGTCTCTCTATGCGTCCAAACAATACAAATAAAAAAATAGAAAATAAATTGATACTAGAATTAATGGAGATGTAAAGAGTCTCCGTTGTCAAAATATTATGTTTTGGAGGTGTAAAGGATCTCCAAACGTCAAAATACAAATTGAAAATACTTATTTACTAAATTAAGTCCATTTTTTCTTAGAGATGTAAATGGTCTCTAAGTGTCAAAACAATTGGCAAGTACAAAAACAGAAAAAGACAACTAATCAAACATTGTTTTTAAAATATATCTATTTCCAGTCGCAGTTAATCCCACGGTGTTTCATCATTCATGTAGTCTTGTGTGCTGTAATAAGCCTTAGACATGAGTTTACGCTTTACACTTTAATACGCAGGTACAGTAAGCAAAGAAAGTGATCTACCTTTCGACTTTATTACCTGGTAATAGGGTTCGGAACACTACGCTGCGCACCCAAACGCGCATTGCCGATGTAGGTGCCTAGACCGCCCCAGGTTGAAGTGGGACTGGGCCGGCCACGTCTGCCGCATGCATCCACAGAGGTGGGCGAAACTAGCCACGGAGTGGGTGCCGCAAGACGGGTGGCGACGACGTGGGGGCATTTCTCCAGAAATATGTCTGCGACTCATTCATCTGTCTCCATACATTTAGTATGAAAAAGGGCCAGATGAATGAGGTGACCGCAGACATATTTCTGGAGAAATGCCCGTGGCAGTCCGCGGCGAAAATGGCAGGACGACCTGGACGCATTTCTTAACGGCTAGCCAGAATTTGCTCGGAGCCGGGACGATTGGAAATCAAGAGGGGAGGCCTTTGCCCAGTAGTGGGACACTACCATAGGCTAGCAAAAATAAATTGAGTTCAAAAGTGGCAGACGACTTTCTTGGCTGACTGTACAACGAGTTCTATGTGAAACGCGTTGATATGTGATATTCCGTAGGTAAAGGTACCTTATGGATATTGTCGCTTGCGTCCTTCTATCTTGACGTCCTATAGTAACGGAGTCGGATACGACGCAAGCGACAATAACCATAAGGTACCTTTACCCGCGGAACGTCACATATTTCCTCTTCTCGGCCGCGCGATGTACCTTTTGTAGGAAAAAAGTTACTGCGTATTATACTGTGAAAACTCCGTCGCAAACTAACAATACACATTCATGGTCATGACGTTGGATTTTGGCTTCGCGTACCTGCTTCTTCAGAACCCATTTCGAACTGGACAAAAGGGATATTTATCCCTAAGGGGATTTCCCTTTCCGATAGGCCGAGTGCAACAGATATGGCGAAGACAATGATGTAATTAGGTACTAGTTTCAATTAATCGTTTCTGACCCAGATTTACTGTTAGCATTGACTTAAAGTCGCTTCTCAAGTCACGTTCCTACTGATAGCAAACAATGCGGTTTTTGTGTTTCGCTAGTGAAATAGTTCCCACGGCCTCTTACTCAGCACTCACTATGACGCGTTTTAGATACCTATAGTTTTTCCTTATTCATGTTTATGAGTCAATTTTTAGAATTGATTTCGAGAGCTTGTACTAAATAACGATTATCTCAGCTCCAAGTTTGACCGCATTCCGTTAACGTTAAAATTACGCTTGTTATGTTATGTTACTCTATAGAATCCTATTCATATATGCATAACCAGTTTGATGATATCCAAACTTGACACCATCTAGATCTGATGACCTTCCCCAGTAATATCAATAGGTACCTACTTCACAGTATCATAGCAGTAATTTTTAGGGTTCCGTACCAAAATGGTAAAAAAGGAACCCTTATGGTGCGACTCTGTCTGTCTGTCCGTCTGTCACAGCAAGATATCTCAGGATCTACTGATGCTATCGACTTGAAATTTGGAATAGTGTTAAGAACTGCTAACCCGAGCTTATAGGATGTAAAAAAAATCTTGTAACTTTTTTACTTTTTTTTTAAAGGGGTCCGTAATGAGACTTTGCAAATTGAAAGTAGGGCTATTATATTGAGTGAGGTATCAAATGAAAGGGCTTAATTTGTAGATTAAAACAGTATTTTTGTATTTTTTTTTAAATAAGTAGTTTTTGATTTATGGCGAAAAACGTTAAAAAAAATACCGTTCCCCCCCTATTATCTTCGAAGTTACTGAACAGAAAAATCTGTAATAATTACCAATTATTAATGTCATCCTATATATTACAGGAAAAATATAACGGTTTTCCTAACGTGCACTGTTTTTGAGAAATTTGCAAAAATCTTAACACATACTTATTTGCTCCTACTAAACTAATCGCCATATAGTTTTTCTTGAACTATTCATATATCTACTTATGAGTTTGTACGGAACCCTCGGTGCGCGAGTCCGACTCGCACTTGGCCGGTTTTTATTCCTGTAAAAGGTATATCGCGCGGCTTGTACCTATGTGTGCGTGCTGTGAACGAACGCACTACAAACAAAGTTTTACCAATGCGTAAGAAGGCCATTACGGATCGCACTGCCTGCGCCTCGATCGAGAATACGAATCGCGCGCTTCTAAACAGCCGAAGTTTGACTACTTGTTTGTCTTTATTTTTTGCCTACTTTGTGCACTTGTAATTTGTAGTCAAATGGTATTTTGTTGGGCAGGTTTAATAATGGCAGTGCTACAAGGCGGTGCCGCGCGGAGGCTCGGAGTAGCGGGCGCAGAGCGAGCGGCGCGAGGAGCCCTAGCTCTCACTCCAGTATCGTTTATATGCGTCGCGTTGGCGGCGGTACCTCGCCCGCCCCTAGTGTCTCCACTGGTCTGGTTGTGGCTTGGACTCATCCTTTTCGCACTGTGTAAGTAGTTCATTGATGAAGCGTCCAGAAAGAGTGGCGAGAGATGCTATAGTCCTCACCCCAATATCGTTTATATGCGTCGCGTTGGCGGCGTTACCTCGCCCGCCTTTGGTGTCTCCATTGGTCTGGTTGTGGCTTGGACTCATACTGTTCACGCTGTGTAAGTATTGCATTAATGAAACGCCTAGAAGGAACGGAACTAGGAGTTGTTACCCTCATTGTCGCAGGTGTCGTGGATATCCGTCGCGTTAGCGACACTACACATTGACTTCTTAACATTGATCGTCTACCTATGTCAAAATTACAAAATATTTTCTGCTATTAACTAGTACTACGTTTGGCTGAAGTTAAATTTTCTATGTGCCGATCTTTCTATCAATCTAATAATGACATGCATAATTTATGAGTACCTACCTATCTAATCATTAGTTCGTGAGGAATATACAGATATAGTGCTCGGAACAATATTGAATAATGTTTGCCATTTATTTAGTTATCACATAACGTTCGTAACTTTGTTCATGCTCTGTTAGTTCCTCTTTAATTAAGTTAACCTTGGCGAAACCTGGCATACCAAATACGAGTCTGTTTAATTACATGAAGCGGATGCAAAAGCAAATACGTATAATTTGCAATATCCTGATATTTGCCTAAAATAAAAAGAGGTGCTGTTTCCTCAATCATGATTGTTTAAGTGAATTCCCGTTTCCATTAAATCAATTTAATGGACCTACGTTCAGGTACGATTTTTGTAATGTTATGTGAGTTTTCTTTATACCTCTCTTGTTGTCTATTCTAACCAACGAATGTTCAGAGTAAATCCGGCTTGAAGGACCAGTCGGCGATGATGAATATATTTTTGAGAGTGAAAGTAGAACCATCAATAAGCGAGACTTGAATGTCACTACCTACTGTCGAATAGATCCGAGACAACACTCTTTGATTAAATGCGCGTCATTCGCCTCCGTTCTGGGCCTACTCTCAGAGTGTCTTGGTTCCAGGTTCACATCCTGCCGGCAAGATCACTCAAATAGTAGCTATAACAAGAGAGTGAGAGGAATGTCACGATACGGACTTCGAACGAAGTCATTTGGCGTATACTCCAAATTACTTCGGCCCTGGTCACTGAAAGGCTGAAAGGTCAACTTTCCAACTTTAAACTTCAACTGAATTAGCCTTTTCTCTTCTACCCTCTGTCTGTACCCGGCTGGCGACGTCTAATTTATACAGTGGACCTATAGTTATAAATTAGTGTGCCTTTTATGTGTGCAATGAGAGTTTGCAGAAATCATAAATCCACCAGCTGGCAGCACAGTGAGGAATGGTTTATTTTACAACAGGGCCCCGTTTCACGAAGATACAAGTTAAAATTTTACAAATCTATACTAGCAACATTGGTCAAATCAACCTATGGCGTTACTGTATTTAACCAATGTTGCTAATGTAAACTTTGTAAAATTGTAACTTCATAACGTGTAGCTTCGTGAAATGCGGCCCAGCTGCTGGATTTCTGATTTTTCAGACTTTTAGACCCCCCTCCCTCATGTCACACTTTTTCCTAACATATTTCATCTTTTTAACCGACTTTCTAAAGGACGGTTCTTAATTCGTCTGTATATTTTTTTGTATGTTTGTTACGCGATTAATAATATAGGCTGTCACATTTGGCTAGATCCCCCTCCTCCCCCCATGGGTGTGACGTACTATATGAATGACCCGTTAGTTTGTCTTCTGTGTAGCGACGGCGTTCGCGGTATCGTGCATGACGTCGATGGCGGCCGGACAGGCGCCGGCGGCGGCGCGCGGCGCTGTGCTGGGTGCGCTGCGCTCGCTCGGATCGCTGGCGCGGGCTATGGGCCCGCTAATCGCCGCCTCAGGTGATATGATATTGCTTTTTTTCTACTCCTGTACTTTTATCTGTCTTTTACTTGGTCACGAACACTAATATAAGAACATACATAATATGAGTTCAGAGAAGTCTATCCTCTATTCCCCACAACAGCACTAGTGTCGTTATAGTCACATTACGATACTGCTAGCAGCCACAGATTTCTAAATCTAGGTCAAGGATTAAGCGCTCAATTCTAACTTTACGATAAAAATGCACAACTACCAATTTAACAAACAATTAAATTCCTACGGTTTTTAAGAAAAACAAAACTTTTCGAACTAAAGTCATTGATGCCAACATAAAAAAATATTTTTAATATAGTCACTGCGTATCATTAGCGAGTATACTTCAAATTAAAAAAAAAAATGTTTACCATAGACACACTGTCAGTCATACGTCATATTTGCCTTGTTTGCAGGTTATGCTTAATTTTGTATTTTATATTTTAAAACCTAGTCGTAGAAAAAGTATTGTATGCAACGTTGTATAATTAAGTCCATAAACGCTCATTGCGTCTCTATTTGCGATACTCCCCGCTTTCGCGGCTCGTATCGCAACTCACGCAATTCGCATTTTTTGAGCCTACTTATACAACTGTTGCATAAAATACTACTTATTAAACAATTTTGTTTATGTTTTATGGAAACGAAAATGGAAAAATTAAATAGCTCGTGCGGCGCTCGAACCCGCATCTCCACAGCCCTCCGGGCCTGCTCCGCTTGAGACATTGGATTTTTTTACCGGTCGCTCCATCTTTTTATACGTCTTCCCGGGAGATTTGTAGCAAGATCTACCGCATAGTCTAATGATTGCCACGGACGTGTACTGCTGGACATTGGTCTCCCCCATAGGTCGCCACAGAGTGCGGTCCTGTGCCGATCACATCCACCGACTCCCCGCTAATGTCACGAGATTGTCTATCACGCATTTCTAAATCGGTTGAACTTGACAGTTTTCTAAATTATTTACTTGTTGTTACAAGTTATCATTTCCTCGAAATAGTACCAATTCATCTATTGATTCTCGTTTTTAACTCACGTACACTCGGAGATTACCTACAACTCTCATAGAGTACGTCATATCGATCCGTAAAATGAACATCATGATAAATGAGATAAAACATGCCACGGCGTTGGGCAAATTGTTTTATTTAGTTTAGGAAATATAATAATATTGCAATATAATATTTACCGATAATCGGAAAGCAATCATTATCATCAGCCGTCCCACTGCTGGGGATAGGCCTGCTCTCATGGATGAGAGTTACTGGGCGTACATGAAATAGCTGTTTGTATTTTGTAAAATACCTATTCTTTACTTCCAGTGTATTGGTGTTCCGGAGCAGCAGTCACATACACCATCGGAGCAGTAATATTAATAATTCCAGCTGTGATGTTGATTAGACTGAAATCATAATAATTCCGCAGACTTTACACTGCCCCTTAACTTAAGCAATAATAATTAGGCTGAGTTTTTGTAATTCCGTTATTTACTGGAAACATTATTTATTGTTATACACTTTTATTTTTCTTTAATACGGTTGTATTGTAATGTATAGTATTATGAAGAACTTCAGTTTCTCTCGAATAACAGTATTAAAACATTACTTATTCTTGATTGTTGTGTTTTGTTAAGAATATACTCACCTTTTTTTTTTAAATATAAACAAACTTCATGTCTGTCTGAATCCTCCTGAAGGGTAGTTTTCTGCGATTTTATACCGTTTTGCTTGCTTAATTACCATCACCACTATTATTGGCCGTTTTATAAAAGCAATCAGGATCATTATCACATAGTTTATAGGGAGTTCATCCATAATGTGGCGATGGTAATAATGTGATTGGTGCGCCTGTTTAGTCGCAGAGAACTATCCTGAACGCCCTGGTGGCATCAAAAACCAGTAACAATAGGGATGACGACTGGGTTAAAAATATATCATTCTATTTAGTCCGTCAGTAAGATTATGGAAAAATATGGAATACGTATTTTTTGGTTTATCAAATTATTAAAAATCAACAAAGGTAGATCTGCCTCGCACTAATTCATTTTGTTCGATGATTTGCAGAATGAAGTCGTTGCAGATTGCATATTTTGATGATCACGCTTTCTCCATTCAAGAGTGGTCAAGATTGTGAAACAAACACTCGATTTACGATTTGATTGCGTCATCCGCGTTTCCGAACACACTCTCGCCGCGTTGTCATGGCAACTGTTTGTTATGACGCGAAACCTTTCACTGTCACTCGACACGTAAACTAAACAAAATGCCTCTATTTAGCAATAAGTTTAGTCCGAAAACTATTCCTGTTAGAAGGACAGATACCTCAGTGATAAAAAAAGAATTCGGTAGCGACTATGCATCTAAAGAACTTTCCTTAGAGTTGAGCCCTCCTAAAATAAAGCTTGGGGACTTTGAAGTCACTTTTGAAGATGGACAGTGGATACCAGGTACAATACAAACTTCCCTAGTCGAGTGGGCCTAAGTCGTGCCCTAGACAACAAGCTAAACTAATTCTTACGTGATCATTGAAAAATGGTCTTAAGTGTATTCGCATAAGGTACAATTTCGAGTCTACTAATATATATGGCGCGATGTCTGTGAACAATATTAATTTAATTTTGTTGTGATTGTATGATAATTTTATTATCATTATAATGGTAACGAGTAAATGGATTGAAATGAAATTTGGCATGCAACTAGAGCAAGTCCTGGATTGAAACAGGCTACTTTATATCCCGGAAGGAAGTTCCCTTGGGATTATAACGGGAATGACCCAGGCGAAGCCGCGGGTAAATACTAGTATCAAATAAAACTTTTATAAACATTAATAAAGGATGATAAATAACTTGCGAACCTCTTCCTTTTTAGAGTTCCATACCCAAAACGTGCCAAAGGAACCCTAATTTTCTATCTGGGGGCACGGCAGTGCCCCCGCCAAGTCAAGTAAAACAAAGGCACGGCTGTACCTACCATCCTTTTCTCGAAGCCATTCAGGCCATGTTCAACCTCTTGTAATTTTGTGCTGGCTAAAGGTATCCCTGAATTTTCAGGGATATTTCTTAATCATTTAGAGCAGTCGATCACACATCCATAACTTTCAGCATCAGGAAAAGCAGGCGCAGCCCACAAAGAAATAATCCGCCTTAAGAACGAATTGGAACAGCTAGAAGAAGAGAACAATATGCTACGCCTCAAGTTCGAGATACTACTCGATATGATGACCGACAAAACTGTTGAGGAACAGGAAATGCAGCGAGCACAGAGTATGACCTCGCTGAAGAAAAGCAGAAAGCAGAAATGGTAACATGCATATGGGCTTTTTTATTTAAAGTGTCCTCGGTTAACTAGTAGTTAACAGGTCGTTACAAAACTGACGATTAATGTTAAACTCCATATATTTCGTCACCTACTGGCAGGTTAGACGGTTTTTAAATATATTCGCCTAACCGTACATTTTAAAATATGAATGCCCATATATCGTCGGGCGACAACCAAAACTTTTTCTAAAACACTAACTTTTTCTTCACTCATCATCGGCCTATACTCGTATCTCCTACTGCTGGGCTCAGACCTACATGAGAGTGAAAGGGCGGGTCGCTCCCGCGCACTTCTAAAGAAATTATAATTATAAATTATTTCTGTTTAGTTTGTTTGTAAAGGTTCATTTTGTACTCTCTTGTATTATGCAACAAAGTTAAATAAATAATTAAAAACCTACAAAGGAAAATCATGGCTCTTACTATACTATATCGCGCACCAGGTAAGTCGCGATCCACTTCCATTTGTGCTAGTAATGCAGGTGGGAAGACCATTTTTTCATTTCTTATTGACAAGCGGCGATCGGTACCTTTTGCCTCGGACGACATAGCTAAAAGTTTTGTTATTAAATAAATAGATCAATCATTAGGCGTGGTTTCATTTGGATTTAAATTAGCTTATCCTTTACCAAAACTCCAGTAGGAGGGATTGATATACTTATTGATTTCTTTTCTATTTGTTTTTGTAGCTAAAGGGGGTCATAGAAAGCAAATAAATATTAAGTAAACAGTATAACTTCTTTACTTATGTAACCTTTTCTTAACAATATGCATATTATCTATTAAAAGTACGCTGTAAGGGACGATATTTGGATATTAATAAATAACTGGACAAAATTGCTTTTCAACTTTTAGGATTTTTCTTGAATTCAATGTTTTTTTATCAACTATGGCTATGGCAAATTAAGCTTTATGTTATCAGTTAGGATAACCGTATTTTTTGTCAGTTTATTCTGAGCTAACACAGATCACTTTATTTAGGTATAAATTCGGTGAATCACAAAATACATTATTCAGATGCCAATCGAATTCAAGTTTCGTTATTTTATTACAGATTTTATCATATCATGCATGTATATGTACATGATGATTAGTGCATAATATGCCCTTTGAGCGCCATAATAAAAAATGCGACAAATAAAGAATAAAAAAGTGACTTTTCACACGGCCGAATGTTGTCACACACCAAGTTGTCTAAGACCGAAAATGAACCTCTCTATTGCATCGACACTGTCAAAATTGACGTCTATAGTGGTGCGAGGTACTGTGACCACTTTCACGATTAATAACCCGCCTTGTCCAGTCGAGTTCATCATTATCTGAGCAAAGATTGGATCAAAAATATCTGAACAAGACCCTATTTTCAGAAGCATAAGAACTAGATCAGATATTTTTGATCCGTTTTTTGCTCAGATAATGATGAACTCGACTGTAGGCTCACGTAACTTTTGCTCAGATGTCGGCCGGTTTTGCGTTACACATTGTTGGCTTCACAAACCCACCTTGCGAGCTCTGTCGGTTTCTGGGTTCAATTTTTTATGCCACACCTGGCCATAAGAGTGGCTTTTACCGCACGCTACGCGGAACGGAACAG
This sequence comes from Eudemis profundana, assembly GCA_947034925.1. Classification (NCBI taxonomy): domain Eukaryota; kingdom Metazoa; phylum Arthropoda; class Insecta; order Lepidoptera; family Tortricidae; genus Eudemis; species Eudemis profundana. The sequence goes on along the minus strand of OX344805.1, from coordinate 15,736,083 downwards.
GCCGCTTTCTGGCCAAGTGTAGACATAAAATTATTTACACAACACGGGAGGTAATAAAGAAAGGCTGAGATCGCAGATGTTTGCGGCCCGAGCTGCAAGCGAGGGACGTAAATATGCGATCGAGGGCCACCCTACCACCCCAGTTGTGTAATGTACTGTCTGGTCGTGAAAGTGTTAACATTTTGACAGTTTGAGCGTCCAAAAGGACATGCTTTTCCGAGCTCTTGCTCTGTAACTTAATCAAAATAAATGCATTAAGCCATCGTTCAGTTGGCATTGTTATTCGGGCACCGGGCCCTAGTGTGGCCTTCCTGCCGGCAGAGGCCGCATTTCCTGGTGCTCCGTGCCCCGTCGTCGGAGGCCCCTCGCGAGACGCCCCCGCCTCCGCCCCGCCCGCGGCCTCGGCCTCGTCCTCGCCCGCTTGAGGACGACGCGCCCCAGTCTCCTGAGGAAACAAGTTACGTTTTAGGACCGCTCGTGTCCAAAATACCGCATTCCTGAAATACCAGATTTTTCAAAAAACCAGATTTGTTTTATAAGATTCCTGTCTTACCACATTCCCGTTACACTAGATTATAAAATCGTAAGTTACTCAAGGATCTAAATCACTTTGTTGGGTGTGTTATTTTTGGAGTCTTGTATACGCAGAATCTGGTGTATCGAGAATCCGGTATTTTAAAAATCTGCGCAAAAAGGATGCGCAAAAACGTACATAAAAAAAAATCAAGGGTGATGATAAAAAATTTATCGAACTCTCAACAGTAATGTAACTTTTGGGACATTAACACACTTGCCCATGCTCTATTGGGACGAAAGGCTTATAAGTCTCATCATGAGACATCTGAATGGGACTAGTAAATAACGTCGACGAAATTTAGTAATATCGTCGACCGTAGGCTGATTTACGGTAAGGGACATAGTTTTGCCTGTCCCTTACCGTAATTCAGCCTACGGTCGACGATGTGTCTAATTGTGTATGTTCCCCTTATAAAAATCGGGATATATAAGGTCCTAATTTATTAGTTGCAGATATTTTTACAGCTGATACTACTCGGTCTCTGGAGTATATTAAAGCATGAAACAGTATAGCTTTTACGATGTTTTTTTGGAGAAAAAGGAAAAACAAATTTGCTACGTAATAACACCCTGTTAATGTGATTACTAAATGAAAACTCATTGAATAGATTCTAGTAGCTCTTTTACGTACCAATTAACTGTAACTGGCCACTTCCCGTCGATCCTAATGACATTTGTAGTTTTCCCGCTGAACCGTTACAACATTTACGACAAACAATTGTTGACATGACAGATAGTGTTGAAATGCACATGGTGATTTTTTTTAGACGAAATTATAATTAATTTTTTTGTTAGGTAAATGAAATCAAAAAAGTTCTATGAAAAGATTTATTTATTAATTTTTATGATTCATTTCTATTTAAAGTTAATTATTTTAATGTAAAGTATAATGTGTTAAAATATCTGCAACTAATAAATTAGGACCTTATATATCCCGATTTTTATAAGGGGAACATATACAATTAGACATATTACTAAATTTCGTAATAAGTATACTTACCACCACCACCACCACTGGAGCCGCCGTCGGCCCATTGGAAGAAGTTACACCTCGAGTTGTAGTCCTTCGGACAGCCGTAGAAAGGCCGGCCCTTGTTCAGACCCTCTTTGTGCACTGTTATCCTGTAACATCACCCGTGTTATTTGCAACGACATATACGAAGTGTTTCTTTTTAATTTGGCAGTATGTCGAAATTCTAAATTAGGTGTTAGACTAAAGGCTGAACGCTAGTGAGTAAATATCCACCATATGGAACATTTGCCCGGGTATGTACCCATATTTACCCAAATAGCGTCAACCCAAATCTCTATAGTTGTAAACAATAATCATTTTATAAAACTAAGTTGATGCAACAACTTGACCAAAATGATTTTCATGCCATTTTTCGCGACGAATAATCACGGCCGGGGACCTGGAGTAAAGTGAAAAAAGCCGGTCAAGTGCGAGTCGGACTCACCCACCGAGGGTAAACTGTATTGAGAGACAAACTTAAGTTTGCTGTTGGAAAACTGTTGTCCCGATACATCGATATAGGTCGCGATTAGTTTAGCAACTGACAAAATACATTTGTATTACGGTTTTTGTAAATTTCTAAAAAACTATGCAAGTTAGGAAAACGATTATATATTTTCTGTAATATTAAGGATAATAATCCGTAACTATTACACATTTTTCTGTTCTGTAACTTCGGAGATAATAGGGGGAATGGTATTTTTTTGAACGTTTTTGTTTTCAATCAAAAACTACATGTGTAAGAAAAAAAATAAAAAGTTTTGGAATCTACAAAGTACAAAGGGCTTAACCCTTTCATTTGATATCCCACTTGATATAATAGCCCTACTTTTAATTTTCAAAAGCTCATTTCAGTCCCCTTTAAAAAAAGTAAAAAAGGTACAAGATTTTTTTTTATGTCCAAGAGGTTTGGGTTAGCCATTTTTAAAACTATTCCAAATTTCAAATCGATAGCAGCAGTAGTTCCTGAGATACCTGGCTGTGACAGACGGACAGACAGACAGAGTCGCACCATAAGGGTTCCTATTTTAACAATTTTGGTAAGGAACCCTAAACATTTTTTTGTCCTTCGCTTAGCTAGGCACACAGTAGACCACTTTAGATACGTACTTTTTACAAGGCAATCCACAGTCACAGTTGACGTTGTCATCGTTCCCCGGGAATTGGTCTCTCGAGAAGCTAGGCGCGATGCCCCAACCCCGTGATGTGTTGGCGGGGGCGTCGTTACCCCACGAGTTTGGGGCGTCGTTACCCCACGAGTTGCTTGGGGCGTCGTTACCCCACGTGTTAGTGGCGGGAGGGGTATCGAACTGGTTTGGTTGAGAGGTTTGTGACTCGGGCGCCCAGAGGAAAAAGTCGCAACCACCGTTTTCTTTCCCGACTGCGCATTTGTAAAATTGTTTCCCTAGAAGCAAGTCAGGGTTATCAGTACGAAAATATGAAGATAATTAAAAATTCGAAAAATATCGGCATTTCAATTAGTTTCATCGAGATGGGTTCACAAGCGTAAAAATATTATACATCGCGGAACTCTTTTTTTTTGTAGTAGGTATATTGAAGGTAGAAAACGAAATACTGTTATTTCACCACGGTGACAGGTGGTAAGTATGATTACGGCCAAATAAAATAATACAGAATACCTAATGCTCTATCTACATACAGTTTCCTTGAAACATCTGGTGACAACCATAAAAACATAATGAATTTAATCAAAGTCATATTACAAAATAACGCTTCTCCTAAGTCTACTTACCAAAATTGGCGTTTTGTTTCCTAACAGTAAGGATAATAGCCGCTTTATTGCATCCACACTGAACATTATTGTCGTCCCCGCTTGGACCATCACTATTCCTCGGAGTCGGCATTCTAGCACCAGTGTTCGGTCTATTATGACCTCTATTGCTAGCAGGCGGAGGTAGAAATTGCCGTGGCTGATTCGGATTTGGACCACGAATTTGATTTTGAGCATTTTGATTCCAATTTTGTCTCGCGGGTATCACTTCAACATTTGTTCTCGGAACATTGTTACTTCTTGATACATTGTTGGGTCTAGAGGGGTTACTATTGGAACTCATAATGTTGGCTGTGTTTTGCGTCCTGTTTTCAGTTCCTGATTTCACGCAAGATATGTTTATTTTCATGAGTTCGAGGAACGTGGTATCGCACCCACCGATGCAGCAAGTGTATGGAGGCGGGTACAAATGGCTTATGGAGTTATTCCGCCACTCTAATTTGAGTTTTTTGTAGTTTGGACCGCACTGAAAGATAAATAATAAATGAATTAAACAACATATGGTCTAGTGATGTAATAGTGTCACGCATGGTATTCAAACCTATCTATCTCGATAGGATAAAATTACGCTTAGTACCTACTAAGTCTATTATATTATATTATATTCACTCGTCACTGTGATTTGGAATCATAATGTGGGGTATCTACCTAAAGAGTTAAGATACCCCACATTAACAACGAAACGGATAAACGGATTAGTATTAATAACGATTAGGAGTTCTTTTGTTTACATATCGACACAGGATATTTTAGGCGAAGGCTAGACGTACAAAACATACTTTGATCCATCAATATGGTAAATACTGATGGATCACATGATGTTCACGTAATCCATCAATATACTAGACTAGACAATCAATAAATATCACAATATTTGATAAATATCAGTAAATCACAGTATTTATTGTACGTCTAGCCTTCGCCTTATGGCGTTACCTCTTACTGCAACTACTAGTAGTCTACGGTTTGATTGAACCCTTAAAATTCTGATGATAGCCTAAGGAAACTACTTGGAATTCCTTTCATTCGGAGTAGCTTTCAGTACAGAATATTACATATATTAATATAGGAGGACACTACACCATACTATAAGCGTCACCGTTTCTGCCTCCTTAATATACATTCCAGAATCTGATATAAGAAAACCCTACCCTATAAGAAACCTATAAGATTTGGCTTTTGTGGGGATCATAAGGGACAAAATTTAGCAAATGAAAAGACTCACGGTAGAACACGTGTCACTCAGCACTTGTATGGTTTTTACGATCGTGGGGAACCACACGGCGTTCTTGCAGTTGGGGAAGGACAGGCAGCCGATGTAGAATTCGTCAGCGTTACTTTTCTTTTGCCGCACTACCATGTCCGATCCACATTTAGGACATTTTAATGCTGAAATGAAAGATAGAGGATATAATGTAAATTATTATGGCCTCTCGACAATCACCGCTATGGAAGAGGACTTCCATTCATTGAAATACAGTTTAATATTACAAACGGACTTGGACCATGTCTCGCATATGTGAGATAGATATCCAAGGTATAGGATAATTATGGTCGATAATGTATATGGATAACTTCCAGCCGTATGTAGCCATGTCGCTATGAACATCTTACTTCTTCATGAGGCATCGGTGCCTCTGCCGGAGCGGTGTCTATTTTATTTCCTTGGCTGGGACTCGTCATCATATCTGAGGGCATATCCAAGGAAGAGGCGTAGGTGGACCACTGAGTTGTTCCGACATGCGTGTTTCAAGCAGAGGCCATGGCTTCGAATTTTAACTCGTACCAATGAGTTTTCTGATGATCAGTGGTGGGCAAACTTTTTTCATGGGGGGCCAGAAAGCTTGAGAAATTTCGGAGGAGGGCCAGAATTATCATATTATTATATGTATAATATTAAAAATATGATCATTGCGAGCCATATACAAACTATTTCGATGTATCCGCGGCGGGCCGGATAAAATGGTTTCGCGGGCCGGAGTTGGCCCGCGGGCCGTACTTTACCCACCACTGATATATATGATGGGTTACTTTGTACGGCAGAGTGATCATACCTGAAGGCATGTCCAAGGCAGGGGCGTCATTGGGGATGTAGGGCGCGGGCCGCTCGCTAAAGCGGCCCGCGAGGGCACTGTCGATCTTTTCGGCCTCGCCCGTCACTGTGAGATACACTTCTTTATACTTTGCTATCTGAGGCCAAACATAACATTGAGTCAGTTACAGCATACTAATTATAATATGATATGTCATTATTTCTTTGTTTAACTAGAACTATCCGTAGTTCATTCAGCGAGATCATAGTCAAATTTTATTTTATTTCAGGGGGCTATCTTACACAAATCGAAATGCATGCACTAATGTGTATAACTATTTATATGTATCTATATTTGGGGACAATCTGTGGACAACAAATAGGCTACTTGATGACAGTTCAAATCAGCTTCTTTTTATGAAGTGTCAAAACGCTCCGAAAGTATGCAGTTTAGTATGAAATACTATCTTGTGACGTGCTTGTGACGTCATGCTCAACATGGTGCCTTATTTTTAGTTTTCGTCATTGTAAAATCGTTGATGGCACGAAAATAAGTTTGAATGATTTTATCCGGGCTGTTTTGGAAGCGTAATTTGCTGGTTAGATTTAATGAATTTATTTTGATTGTTGTCAAATACCCTATTGTAACAAAACTACTGATGCACCGATGATTGTAAAAAAAAAAGTGGAAAGTTTCACAGTTTGCAAAACATTCCACTTGAGAAAAATCGCAGAAATTTTTCAAATTTTCCTATACGACTTTTGTAAAACGGACACTTTCTTAAAATTCTTATGAAAGTCTTCAGAAATTCCTGAGCACATTCCCAACTTTTTGAAAACTTTCTGCAACATTCTCATCTGTAAACAAATCATATTCACCTGTTCAGCTAAAACAACTTGGGGCTGTTTCCTCCCCTCGCTAATAGCCTTCAAGTCGGCCTCAAGTTGTGCCCGTAGATGGGGCTTGGAGATGGTGAGTCCCATGGCATCGTACCCTTCGACTAGACCCATGCCTAACAACCCGGGTACGAAGTGTATGGCGTCCGCTAGTGCTACGTACGACCGGTTCTTTATCGTTTCTATGTGATCTGCGTGCGTTGCATCGGTACCTGGGTTAAATAATGTATGGAGTCTAAGAATTGTTGTTTTTATAAAGAAAAATACATTGGTCGTTTTGATGTTGCTGGTAACTAAAGCATTGAATGTGACAATTATGCCGATGAGATAAGCGTTATATGATTTACATTACATGATGAAAAAATGTATCTAATAGTATATTGCACAACTAGGGTGGTAAAACAAACAAAGGCCGCGATCGCAGAATTCAGATGTTAAATATGCGATCGAGGGCTTTCTTTATTACCTCCCGTGTTGTGTTTCCCGTGTTTGTCTATAAATGTATTTATGCCACACCTGGCCATAAAGTGGCTTTTACCGCACGCTACGCGTACGAAAAAAGCCGCTTTCTGGCCAAGAGTCAGACATAAAATGATGTACACAACACCGGCCACAACACGGCCCTCAATGGCATATTTACGTCCCTCGCTTGCAGCTCGGGCCGCAAACATCTGCGATCTCGGCCTTTCTTTATTTTACCACCCTAGTTGTGTAATGTACTATTTTAAGACTCCCTTAAACAGTTGCGTGATTGAGATGACAACGTACAGCCTAAACTACTACAGACAGTGTGATAGCATTTTAAACACATTTTCTTCAGGGGACTTAAAATTGCTAAGAAGGTATTTCTCGAAATTCAATCCTGAGGTATGGAAATTTCTTTGAAAACTCGCCTCGTTACTCACCTATTCCATGTTTCTCCATGAGCGCGATAAGATCTGCTTCAGTTAGCAAGTTCGGTGGCTGTGTGCTGCCCTCTACCATGTCTATGCTCGTCGGGTTAAACGTTTGATCCGCCTGAAGATACCAAAATTAATCAATAAAATTATGCCAGATTCCGGACAAATTTGCACTGCACCTATCAGAGAATTTGTAAATTGAAATGGCAATGCCCAACAGCCATCGGTATTTTCAGCAATATGCATAGGCATATAACCGATTGCCGTTGGGGCGAAAATGTTGGATAGTGTGTTGTATCCTTAATTATTTAAGCCTGACAACACTATTGTCGATAGTAATATTATTTGTCTATGTCCGCTCTTCCTTCTCTTTGTTATACACCTTCAACCGACATGCAGGGTTTGTCCTGAGGTAAAACATCTCAATATTATGTGATTTACAATATATTCTTCATATAAAGTTATGTGTGTTATTTAGCCGACCCGTTGCTTCACTCAGCTCCTACTCTACTGCTACTACATTGTGAAGGCGAGATCGTCTCACGATCTGAGCATCAGAAAAGGGGTACGAATGGAACTCAGGAACCGGACGACGCGGTGTGGGCCTCGGCCTCAGTCTTCCACAAGATGATCTAACGGGTTGTCTAATGTTTGCCCGAAGTACATATGCCATACAATTCAGTTGTCCGAATTGCACTGGCCCGAATTTCATTTGCCCGAATGTTTCGTTTACCATAATAGTTATTTGGCATACTCTTGTTTACCCGAATATTAAATGCCATAATGATGCGATTGCCATACGTATTGTTATCCATATTATTAAGTGCAATATTATTGTTTACCCGAATATTAAATGCCATACGTATTGTTATCCATATTATTATTTTTTTATTGGGGGACGCAGTTTAAACCTAACCTAACCTACTTTTCTGACAGCAGTTCATTTTTGTTGGGGGACGCAGTTCAAACCTAACCTAACCTACTTTTCTGGCAGCAGTTCGTTTTTGTTGGGGGACGCAGTTCTAACCTAACCTACTTTTTTGCTTAATGTAACCTTTGTATTGAGTTTTTCTTAATGCGGGGGGCTTCGCCCCCCGAGCCCCCTTGTGGGGGGCTCCGCCCCCCCCGTCCCCCCTTTGTCGTTCCGCCTATGTAAGTTTTTTGAATGATTTTATGGGAAACATAGATTCTGGCATATGATATTATTGAAAATGATTTTATGGGATACAAAGATTCTGGCATATGATATTATTGAAAATGATTTTATGGGAAACAAAGATTCGGGCATATGATTAATATAGTAAACAATGAGTATGACATATGAAATTATGGGAAACAACATTATGGCAGTTGAATAGTATGGCAAATGAAATTATGGCAAATGAAATTCTGGCAAGCAAGTGTATACCGATCTAACGACCTAATTAAAGTTGCTGGAATTCGAAAAAGGGAAAAGGCGCCCAACCGGTAGTTGTGGACGTCTTCGGGGGAGACGTATGTTCAGCAGTGCCGTCATAGTCTAAAACGCGACTTTTTACTATAGAAACTCATAGTAAAGTCTCGTTTTAGACTAAGTCGACAAAGCACTGGCCGTTTCCGGGTAAAAATTATAATGATCGGAAAGAAAAGTAATTCCGATAATTATTGTTAACTAAATTATTATGTCTCTAGAAGTTGCTATACCCACTGTAGTCTTTTGACCATAAATAAATATCGGGGGACAATCTTACACAAATCGAGCTAGTCCCAAATTAAGCAATGCTTGTACTATGGGTACTAGTCGACGATACTTAAACTTATATAGATAAGATACATGTCCTTATTCCTCCAACATGAATAAACACGTACCTCCAACAAGGATTTCCTTCGACGACCATTTATCCTACAGGTAGGCCTCGAGGTAGTTCCATGAAGCCACTGGCGGAGTACTTCTAACCGGCTATATCTATAGCCACCGTAGTCTTCTAGTCCTCCTTGTCTTTATTCCTGCAGTGCGATCTATCACTAACCCCATAGACGTGGATCTCCTTCGACGACCATTTATCGTACGGGTAGACCTCGAGGTAGTTCCGCGCCGTGATCATGAGGCCGTTAGCGGAGAATTTCTCGCCAGCTATGTCTATGGCCACTGTGGTCTCCTAGTCCTCCTTGTCTTTATTCGTATTGTGCGATCTATTACTAACCTCATAGACGTGGATCTCCTTCGACGACCATTTATCGTACGGGTAGACCGAGGTAGTTCCACGCAGTGATCATGAGACCACTGACGGGGTACTTCTCGCCGGCTATGTCTATAGCCACCGTAGTCTCCTAGTCCTCCTTGTCTTTATTCCTACAGTACGATCCACCACTAACCTCATAGACGTGGATCTCCTTGGACGACCATTTATCGTACGGGTAGACCTCGAGGTAGTTCCGCGCCGTGATCATGAGGCCGTTAGCGGAGAATTTCTCGCCGGCTATGTCTATGGCCACTGTGGTCTCCTGGCCCTGAGCATCTTTTGAACAGCACGCGAGGAAGGACCGCACTATGAACTCGTACAGACGTTGCTCGTTCCCGGACAGAGCTGATAATAGAAAACCTTTTTTCAAGTGCCGAATTTTGGAAATTCGTGTCATCATGTTTGTTTGAAGTTTTAATTCTAAATCTCGAACTGCTTCCAAAGGAGTCTCATACATTTCTGAAGACTTGAATATGAAAATCAATGTCATCTATTCTGTGATTGCTATGATATTGTGAACATATTATTTCACAAAATTTACTAAATTTAGTATTGTAGGTAATGGTTGATTTTTCAATTGACAAATTAATGTACCTGCCAGGTAACTGTCCTTTTTTTTACTGTTTGAAAGAAAAGGATGAAGATAAAATATTTGCGGGGGCGGTAAAAATCAGATCTAATTAGACCAAGATCACCTAATAGGGACAGAAACTAGCAGCCGGAATCCACGGCATCTCACCCTGTAATGAGTGATGATTGCTAACTGGTATGCTGAAGCGCCGGAGTTCATGTATGTATGTATGTAAACACTTTATTGCACATAAAATCATACAGAAGCAGTACAAAAATCAATGGTTATGTACAAAGGCGAGCTTATCCCTCTAAAGGATTTTACTCCCTGTAAGGGAACATGATTTTATGAACATGATGTTGACGGTCACAAAAACAAATAATTGAACACAAAGATAAGCTTTACGTGATTCGTGTCAGTCGATTTTCGATACAAACAAAATAAGGGTCATCATAATTTGCTTACAGGATATTAATCGTGGTTGAAATGTGTTTCATTTTATATATTTACACATTTTGCCAGCGCCAAACGACATGAGAAGTCTCCAAAAACCAGAAATACCGTGTAAATTGATGTTTCAGGTCTGCGCCATCTATTATCATATTTTGAATTGAAACCAAGTTTTTGGCATAAAATGTATATTATTTTGTTTTTTTTTTCCGATTGTCATGTCATATCGCGCAGATAAAATGTATTAAGTTACAAAATAAGACAGAATTCAAACATAATTGATCTTTATGTTTTTATGGAAAACCCACCGACTCGAATCACTTTAATATATTTTGTAAGATCCCTTAAAACACTTACTATTTGTATATTTAGTAGGGTGTATAGGAGGATGGGCCTTGTCACTCTTATTCCCCTGTCTCGGAGTGGGGCCCCCGCTATCCAAGATGCCCTGGGCGAAGGGGCCCCAGTTGGGGTCGCCGGTCTGATACCCCACCAGCTGGCCAAGGTTCATCTCTTTGGGAAACTCGTTGGTTTCCGTACGCGGGTAGCTGATGAAACCTTGGGTGTAGAGTTTCTCAGCCAGTTTCATGGTTTCCTTGGCATTGATTCTCAATTTTCTTGATGCTGCTTTTTCTAGTTCCTAGAATTTTTTTACTAATGAGAAGAGGGCAGTAAATAATGTAATAAAATTATAGTTTAAAACCTACAGTAAAGGTAGAAATCAGTACATATATGTATTTTATAACTTAACTGCTTCATTCTTTATTTATTTAAATGCTTTGGTCATACAAAAATGTGCAAGCCTCAATTAATTTTTTTTTAATTTATTCAATACTTTAACAATATATGTTATGTACGCAAGAGACCTTTGTCGCTTGCCATAAAGTCACATTAATAGTAACAGTCAGACAAGAAAGTGGTCTACCACTTTTGAACTCTAATACCTACCAGGTAATAAAGTCGAAAAGTGATAGACCACTTTCTTTGCTTACCTACTGTATGTACCCTTAACAGTAGGTACTAATGTAAAGATGCAGTGTTATAAGAATAGAACAGGGCTTTACTCAGTGCCGAGATTTCGTCTATCGGGTTTATTTTGTATAAAAAACTAGGGCCACTGAGTGTTAATAAAATTAAAATTAAAATCAACGCTTACCACAGTGTCCAATGGCAGTGGTCGCCATTTAGACTTGGGCTTAGTTTTGACATCGCAGACTTTAGCAGTGGGACTTTCTTGGCAGATATCCTGCAACACCTGGCAGGCCTCCTGGTCGAACAGCCTCACCCGCTCCCAGTTGAAATCCACGCTTAGATTGTTCATCGTATGATTGACTAAAAATTAACAATATCCATACATATGTTGTGTTAACATATCTATGTTAAAGGTGGAACATAACATAGCAAGCTTCCCTGGTATCGCTTGTTGAAAAGAGTGGGGAACACATTTTACATATAAAAGTAACACTTTCCTAGTTTTAAATAAGATCCTGGTAATACATCACTACTATTAATATAGCTTATACATACAGACATGTATATGTAAAAAACTTAACTAAAGCACCTTTTGCATGTAGTAGTGTACGGAATTTGTATGGAACTTATGTCCATTTTCTAAAATGGAATGCCAAACTATATCTATATCAGTTACTACTACATGGAACAGGTGCTTTAGTTAAGTTTTTTATCTATACCCTTTTCAAAATTGCTCATTCAAATATAACTTGAATCTTTTCAAGTCGAAAATGAACACAATACCTAGGTAACCATGCTACATCATCAACTTCCATCACTTATACTCACTTATCAACAAACAAGACTCAAAATGTCTATTATGTTTGTGCCAATCAAAGGCCTTTTAAAGGACTTGTATACTTCAATGTAATTTAAATCTTTACCAAAAGGAATACACTTGCATTTGTTTTGTTTATTTTAAAACCAGAAAAATATTTTAGGTCTATTCTATGTCATGTAACTCATGTAGATCAAATTTTATTGTCAATTTTGCATGTATGATGGTGAAGAAATGTGACACCTTTTGCCAGAAAACATCTAAATATACCTTTTATCTTCCAGAATGCTTCAGGCACGAAGCTCTCCACAGCCCTGTACCGTTCCACAACGAAGCCCAGAGTTGGGAACTGGCAGGAACCATAGCTCACGAGACTGTCCGCTAACTTGCTGGGAAATACTTTCTGTAACCGTAGGGTTTGAAACCTAGTGAAAGCGGCACCTGAAAAATTAATACTCTTTTACCAACTTTTTAACCTCAATTAAACCTATGGTTGACAATTTTACTATGATTTTCTAGTATTTGTAAGTATTGTGAAACCGGACTTTAAAAGCCTAGCTTAAGCTACATGTGTAGGGACACTAAGGTCTTTATTTTATTAAAATATGCCATGTATATCATATTGCAGATGGATTGCAGAATCAGTAGTTGTACAAGCAGCCGTTTTACAGCTGAATAATGGTCTGCTAGATTTTTATTTTCCTACATGTAGGACATAGATTTTAGTGGGCTATTGTTTCACAAGTCCATGTCTTTAAATGCGCCTATTTTGTAATATGTATCTACAGTATCTAAATACATATTTTGGCACCTTTTATTGCAATGGAATTAGAAATATTTTATATCAACTATACATTATTTTGAACAATGCTATGACAAACCTATTCTTAAATCCAACTCTTGTCTTACATCAACAGCATCACTGATGTTCTTATTGGGCTGTTCTAGATTGTTGAGCGCTCGCCGTACAGATACTGCAGTGATCTCAGAGAACTTAGCTCTGTAAATCTGGAGATTGTTCTTAATGGCGGTGCACACTTGAATTATTTCAAAGCCTATGTTTTCTCCTTCTCTGTCACAATCGGTCCATATGATGAGGCCTTGACAGCTGCGGACTTCTCTTTCTAAGGTTCTCTGAAATATACAATAGGTTCACTTAATCTAGAAATGCATGGCAAGTTATGTTACTACAATGGCCCACAAAGCATAAATATAGAACTTTGAATATGTCTCTTTGAAAAAACTTTGTGGATTTCATACATACTTATCACATTGTTTCCGGGGGCAGTATTGATGTCCTTTTTTCAATTTTGTGGCAATATTATATAATTCACAGATTTTTTTTTTTGTTAATGGTGTATCTCGTATCGGTCATCAGACTATGATCAGATATGTTGTATGTTGAGAATCCAACCTACAACATGTCCACAGAACTGCAGCGGTTTAAATGCTTGATTTATGACCCATTTATTTAGTCTAATATTTTAAGTAAATGGGTAATACTATGCCTGACCGCCACATTCACTATTAAGGGTACTGCTATGGTTTTATATCAAAAAATATACCTACTTAGCTACAGTACCTTAATTTTCTCATAGTTTTCAGGGCAGTACTTGAAAACGGGAGCATCAAACAGGGACAACGGGCTGCAAGACTGCCAGTGCTTGTAGGCTCCTACAAATTCCAATGCTAAAAGATGGCCTGATACTGAAGTCATGACCATATCTGCTTTCTGTCGATTTACTTCAGCTTCAAATTCATATATTTTATTATATTGTGATAGACCTTCGCGCTGAAATAATGGAAAAATATAACCTTAGAAAGTTAAGATTCCTTTAAACTGCTACTAATAAAATTTTAACCATATTCCATATCGTAAATTACCCTTCTGGAGGTCCCTCGAGACAAGTGCAACGCAATATTTTTGGCCGCATCGTTTTTCTCCGCTACGTTAAGAAATTTCATCTTTTCACCTACTAATGTAGATAGTAAATAGCATTGATTGTTTGTATACAGGCTTAAACCAAGTCGGCGCTTTAGGTTATGCCTGTTTCGGAGTAAAAGTCTCATACTTGACTTAATCATTCATAGTAAGGCACTTGAAGATTTTTAATAGATTGAAATACGAATATAAACTATACTCTTATTTCGCAGTAAGCAAACAAGAACTCAAAAAAATAAGCTAACTGCGGTCTCGCGCGCATTCAGTTTGACGTATGTGAAGTGACATGAGTATTTGACAGTTCGATTTTGCGATATGGTAGCATTGGTAATAGTGATGCTACCATATTAAACTTTAGTACCGGTTTTTGCATCTCAAAATAATTTCTCTAGTTACTTTTATTATTAGTTTGTTTTAAATGCTGTCTTAAATAGTCCAAACTATCCATGTACTGTCAATCTGTCATTTTGACGTATTGCACTTGCTTTGATTTTTGATAGTGAATTTGATAATGGACTGAAGAGTTTATTTTTGTTGTTCTTCTTATTTTAATGTAAATCTAAGCAAAAACACAGTCTATTTTTAAACAATGTGGACATCGTGCTCAATTGCGCAGACTTCTTTAAGTTACACTAGAATGTGTTTTTTAGTAAATTGTCTTAAGCGATTGAAGAGTTCTCAGCAGTGGTTAAGTCGTCAAAGAGTGGACCCTTATGTTGAAAAGGCGAAGATATATAACTATAGGTAAGTGTTCATTGTATTGATAAGAAAGTGTAGTACATGACAAGATAAATTTTAATGGTTATTATGACTGTATATAATATAGATGTCGCAGCGCATTTAAACTGCTGGAAATGAACGAAAAGACGAACATATTAACTCCAGGTCTTACTGTGATCGACCTTGGAGCTTCACCCGGATCATGGACCCAAGTTGCAGTCCAGAAAACAAATGCAGATGGGGCAGATCCCAAAAAACCTAAAGGAACTGTGATGGCCATTGACAAGCTACAGTTATTTCCTATTCAGGTATGTTACTAATGCACTCTTAATAGATTCTTAATGAACAATCATTAAGATACTAATTGATTTGTAATTTTTGTTTTAGGGAGCTACAATATTAAACAACTTGGATTTCTCCACAATTGAGGCACATGATAAAGTAGTAAAAGCTTTGGGGGACAGGAAAGTTGATTTAGTCCTTTCGGACATGGCGCCCAGTGCCACAGGTGTCCGTGAGTTGGATAAAGACCGGATCATAGGCCTCTGCTACATGGCCATAAGATTTGCAGCTCTAGTCACTAGGATTGATGGCAACTTATTGTTCAAAGTGTGGGATGGTAAAGAAGTTCCAATATTAGAGATGGACTTGGAAAGATTTTATAAAAGCACTAAGATTTTGAAGCCGAACGCCAGCAGATCTGAATCATCTGAGAAGTTCATTCTTGCCAGAGGCTTCAAGGGGATACAGAGGCCTTTAGAGAATGGTCGCTGGGGCTAATGTATCTGAATGTTGGAAATAGTAAAATGTCTTCCATATACAATTGGGGACAGAGTTAGTTGCATGAGAAATACAACATACAGAAAACTTTGCACTGTAGAAACTATACCCTAACCTCACTGTATTTTTTGCAAGCCACTAGCTTTGTCCTCGACTGTAATATATTTTGTAGGTTATTGTAGTGTATATTATTTTAAGTACATTGACTTTATAGTACAAATTATAGATAAAGTGTAATGAAAGTATACTCAAGTACAGTACTTAACTGTTTAGTCGTGATGTTGCCATTGAAATAATGTTTATAGACAATATTCTTTAAATGAAATAAAACACATGGTTATAAAAAGATTCATCTTTATTTTCATATAGCATAATTTTTGAAGCAATTTAATTTATGATTTTACTAATCAGTGTAGTTTACTTATATTTTTTATAACATTGTAAGCGCTTTAATATCATTGTATTTGCTAAAGAACACTTTAAATCTTATAGTAAAATTATACTTAATTTTTCACCATTAACATCTGGTTTTTAATTGGTTATTGTTTTTTGTACCATTCCAATTAAATGTAACTTAATGTTTATTAATTGCTCTCTATAATTAAAATATCACAATCAATAAATAATGATAATACTATCATAGTCTCTAAGCATGAACTACTTAATGCACTAATATCTGGACGTAAACTTAGGTGTGGCTCCTGTGCACTCCATAAATATTGCTTTTATTTCTTACTGAAGCTTTAGCTTTTTGTGTTTTCACCCTCATTATTTATAATTCCTGCAGGGCCAACCAATCAAACTAGAGAGTAGAGACCTAAAAAAGCAGAGCTGATGCAACTATTTCCAGTTGTATATTAAGTATATTTAATTGTATAGAGAGGTACTTAATTGTGGCATTTAGGGCATAGAGTTAGAGCCAGATGAGATTAGGCATGTAATTCGTAATAGTTGCATCAGCCGTTCATAGCGATCTACCGCAGTACAACCATACTTAAGGGAAAAAACCTAGGAAAAGTGAGACGTTACGTAGTTGCTCGTCGCCGCTAGGGAATCTAAGCATCGCCAAAGCTGATTGTCAAGAGGAGGCTAGCAACTTTGGCAATCATACTTGTAGCACATAAGCTGTAACTATAATGGACCATTTAGATGAGGCCAATACCCGAGACAATCCACTGAGCCAAGACAAGACATTAAGCCAGTCAGGCAGTGAAATAGAAATCGTTCCATTACATTGGACTGACTTATTTCGATGATGCCAATATTGCATTGGCTCAGTGGATTGTCTCAGGCCTTATCCAAATGGTCCATAAGCAGTTAAGAACCGATACAGCCAATTAACGCCGGCGGGGTCGACCTCCTCGCGACAACAGCACTCAAGGGCCGCGTCCCGACTTGCCACAGGACCCGAATGTCCTGGATTAAATTCACTCCGACCTCGCTCGGGCTCAGCTAAGTTTCTTGCCGGAGTCTTCTTAGCTGGGCTAGGTTTTTAGCTCACTCCCATTAGTTCGATAAGTTCACATAAGGATAGGATGACCCGAGTCATCCTTCCCGCTGGTCCGCTGCTCACTCTGAGCAATCAGCGCAAAGTCAAGGTGGCCCTGGCCAAACGACCTGGTTTGACTCCAGGCGTTCAGGCCCCCACCTAGCCCGATTCTATCGAGGTGGACCGGGACAGGTGACCTGGTTCGACCCCAGGCACCCCCGGCACCCCACCCAGTCCGACCAAACTCAGAGTGGTCCGGCTAGCGACCTGGTTCGACCCCAGGGAACGCCACGGCCGACCACCCGGTCCGACAATCGCTACGCCCATGTATGGGTTGCGAGTTTGTCAGTTTCAAAAAAAAAAACAGCCAATTAACACACATTCATTAGTCTTTGTGGAAGTAAGAGTATGCCTAATTTGTTATACATTTATTTTACTTCTGTTGCGTCTCCAATAAATAAAATAAAAATTATACCTCCTGTATAGGGGCTGTATAAGTTCATACAGCTCGTGTGCTACTCGGGTACTGTATACGTGATTAACGTCAACGCCTTGATGTGAAACGTAGTTCGACGAGCTAGACGAACTGGGTCCTGCAGTTGGTGAGCTTGTTGAGTTGCGCGGCGGAGAGCAGACTGGAGTGGGCAGCGTGGTCGAGCAGTAGCAAGCGTTCGCCGCGCTCGTCACTAGCTGCGCGTGCGCGCGCGGCGCAGCGCCCGCCCGTCTCCAGGGCAAAGCTCGACACCGCGCAGATTGCGTACACGAACGTTAGCACGAAGAGCGCGCAGCCGAAGTCTGAAAAAAAAAACATTTATGCCACACCTGGCCATAAAGTGACTTTTTCTCACGCTGCGCGTACGGAAAAAGCCGCTTTCTGGCCAAGTGTAGACATAAAATGATGTACACAACACGGGAGGTAATAAAGAAAGCCCTCGATCGCATATTTACGTCCCTCTACTTACCACCCTAGTTGTGTAATGTACTATTTCTTAGGGGCAATCTTCTGCAAAGAAAAGCTTCGGGAGGAAGATCTTCTAAAGGAGTGTTATAAGTCCTACCTACCTATACTTATGTTTCCATACCTATATGTTTTAGTCTACGTATGCCGCCAGGATGGGGATGCAGCACGTCTTGTGCTTCACCGACTATACATATGACAGACTGAACTCTTCGGCACTCACGGTAGAGGTCGTGTCCACCGAACAGGTTGACGACGCAGGGGCACCCGTCACCCACGACAATAGCCGCGAGCAGCAGCACGACCCCCATACATGCCGCCAGGAACCACGGCAGCTCGTACTCGAACTTCACTTGTGGTACTCACGGTAGAGGTTGTGTCCGCCGAACAGGTTGCCGACGCAGGGGCACCCGTCACTCACGACAATGGCCGCGAGCAACAGCATGACCCCTACACAAGCCGCCAGGATCCACGGCAGCACGTACTCGAACTTCACTTGTGGTACTCACGGTAGAGGTTGTGTCCGCCGAACAGGTTGACGACGCAGGGGTACCCATCTCCAACCACGATGGCGGCGAGCAACAAGACCACGCCCACGCACGCGGCCAGGATCCACGGCAGCACGTACTCGCGCTTGTACTTGACCGCGCCGTGCAGGAGCGAGATGCAGCACATGAGGTAGATCGACGTCAGGATCGTGCTCGTGTACAAGAATATCACTGTGACTGAAATAAGGGTAGTGATAAGTTTAATTATTATTTGGACTTTTATCTATAAAAGATCATTCGAGTTGAGTCCGAAAAGATACAGCATCCGCTTACTTCGTTTCTAAGATCGATAGGTACTTGCAGGGCCGGATTTGGGGGAGGGCAGGCGGGGCTACTGCCCCGGGCCTCCACAACACTTCCCTAATAAGTAGGGGCCTCTACTAGTCCGTTAGGGGCCTCCGCTCCTTCGTTGCCCCAGGGCCTTCATACCTCCAAATCCGGCTGGATACTTGGGTACCTACGGGAGCGGCAGTGCCGACTGCATAAGTGACATATGATGTCATCATATGTCAGTTATGCAGTAGGCGTTGCCGCTCCCAAGTACCTATCGATCTTAGAAACTAAGTAAGCGGGTGCTGTATCTTTAGGGACGCAGCTCGAATTATCTAGTTGTGCCCGGTGATGTTGCAGGAATCGCAGCATGTTGCAAGGTCACGCTTATTGTATAAATAAGTTTTGACACGTTACATAAAAAAACACACGACGAAACGAGAGCTGAAAAAGATATCGATGGCAAAAAGCGAGAACGTAGTAGTTAACCGCCAAAATGCAAACTTTACACCAGAGCCAAAAAACTTTTCGATTTCAAGAAAAAAAATCATAACTCTTTCATTTATGAACGAAAATGCTTGATATTGGGATCTAATTCATAACTTATGGTTTTCTTTCAACTGGCATATTTAATATTTAACAAAACAGACTGGTTTACGACTTAGTGGCGGTTACGACAATTGAACTCTTTTTTTCGTTACGCGAAAACGCTGCAAACGCCAGAAGTAAATGTACTAAAATGGTGAAACGGGTATTATTTCCATAAAGCATAAATGCTGTAACCAGATGCATATTTATTTTAAGATTCAATAATTTTGACGTAAATGTCATTACGTTCTTTATAGGACTAACTGAAATGTGGTAAGTGTCCACCGGCAAAAAGAAACTGTGAAAATAAAACGACTTAAGGATCAATCAACTTTTATCAACATACTTTTTTAAAATGTTTCCAAATTTTAAATGCAGGTTTCTTACAAATTAAAAGATCAGAAGCAACAATTACCGTCTTAACATAATCAAATACTATCTAGTCTCAATTTCTCTGTATAAAAACATTACGTTTCTCTCTGTATAAGCACAAAGCAAGTTCACATTTAAGCGCATGTTGCGCAAGCATCTCTTCAATGCTGTCCAAAACTAATTATCGACATGAGGTTTTCACAAGGTACGTAAAGTAGTATATGTAAGTATATTATATAATATTGTATTTGTGTAAGTATATACTGTATGTATGTATATTGTAGGTATATTTGTAAATTTATCTTAAGTTTTCCAATTGACGTTAAAGGCCCTGCACCAAAACAATGTTTCTGTTTAGCCCATTGGTTGACTGGTAGAGAATGCCTTAAGGCATTAAGTCCGCCAATTGTACTATTTATATTGTGCAATAAAGATTAAATAAATAAATAAATAATTACGAAAATTACTTAAAACCTCCGTTGCTTATTAACCTTGTACTTATCGTGCTAAAAACAAACATAAATATTCTTAGGGTTAATCAGACTATAATATTGTTATCCGCTAAAACTAAATATTATAGGTAATGAGGTTTAATATTCCCGTGAAAACTTTAAAACTCTCTACATTTTATCTTCAGTTTTGGCATTAAATTGTCTTTTAAGTAACTTTTATCGATATAAAACTCACTACCTATTAAACCCACTAACTATAAAAGATGTTTTGTATGTAAGTATTACTTATTATATAAGTTTTCAACATAATTCTTAAACAATTGTTTGAACACAACTATCACCTCAATTATAAAAATATTTCACTTCACGGACACACAGAGTACACAGACTACGCACACCCACTCGCTCCGGCGATCGCCGATAGACTAAATCAAATCAATCACAGGATTCACAGGTCGTATTCACGAGCCACATCGCCGCGAGCGCACATTTTTATTGCTGTATCTTCAAGCACTACCCACTTCACGTTGTGTTTCAAATGTCGTTACTGTAGCTTGCTGTTAATTCATTTTCGAATGAAATGTAGTAAGCGTCAATCATAGATAATTTATTTTAGGATAATTGCAGTAAGCTTGGTTCGTAATTTTTTCACTACATGCATAAATGCTGTAACCGCCACGGAACAAAATTTCGGCAACGCTGTAACCGGCACACCCTTTGATTTATGAAAAAACAAAATTAGCGTAAATGTACTCGTTTAGAAAATTGCTACTATTTGGATGTTTACAGCAATTAGATGTGGGCATCGTCAAAAAAATACATTCGTTTTGCAACGTAGTCCAGTTTTTTCTAAGCGTCGTAGAGCCATGGGACCCAGACCAGTCGACGCAGAAAAATTCGCTGATTCCGAATATGCAAAAAAAATTTTTTTGACCAAGTGGCGGTTACTACGTTCTCGCTTTTTGCCATCGATATACACATTGTTATCTGCTCAGTGCCATATAAATACCTGATGCCAGATGTTGTGCCTTGGCGAATCTCCGCTGGTTGTTGGTGCTCATGAGTTCGCCCTCGTGGAAAGTCAGCTGCTGGTCGTAGGTCACCTCGAAGAACCCGCGCCTCTCCGCGTCGTCTTCCATGTCATTGTGAAGCATCGACAACATCTCGCCGACGTGAGAAATGCCAACTAATAAAATTATTAACACAAATGATGAAAGCGCCTGAAAGAAATAAATAGCAATGATAACTTTGCGTCTGTCAAAATGGTTGCTATTTAGTTTCAATTGTTTATTTTAGTTTTGGCCAAATCTTTCAAGTTCATTTTTACCCACTTTTAAAGGTAGGATTGACATTATTTTTGTTATAAATGCATATAAATTTGACGTCCATGCCATATGAAGGTAACGGTAATAAAAACGTTGTAAATAATTATTTTTTTTTACCTAAACTTACTTAAAATACCTATGTTACAATATTATAATCCATGTACTTACGATTTGATGGACGGCGATGAGAATTGTGCCTTGACGCAAATTAAAAACATACAAAAAATTGTTTAAGCGAATCATCATTTTGTGCGACAGTTTACATTGCTTGCTTCTATCAAACATTTGTGATATTTAAATGCCTAAAGCATTTCCACTACGAATTATTAACATTGTTTGGCTACTCGCTACTGTCAGTTACGTCTCTTGCGGTGCAGGGCGCATGTTGTGTTCTATTGATTATTTTTTTGTCAGTCCGTGCGTAAATTCACGCAAAACTCGCGCAGTAATGAGGAAGTCATGGTGACGTTCTGATGTTTTTTTAATAACGCGGTACAATTGACAGGATAGATAACTCAATCAGAGTTATGTCTAAGCGACAATATCTCCAGCTAATATCCAATGTTTGAACTGATTCTAATATCTAAGTCTAAGACAACCTTTTAAACGCTATCTTGTGACCACTAAATCTGGTCAACTGTCTAAGCACCTTTTTTCGTTGCACCAGACCATTTACGCCAGGCGTGTGATCGATTGTGGTGTTCATATACATGTATAGCTATGAAAGAAAAAGGGTTAAAGGATTATCGTACTTTTCACCTTTCGTACTTAGGAGTGGTCATAAATTAGTACACAAGAAGTAATTATTATAAATTAAATTTATTTCACAACTTACAATAGTAGTGATAATGACTGCATCAATCTAACCCAAACTTTTAGCTGGCATTAGTGTGTATTTGGATTAAGTTTATCAACTAAAATCAATCACAAGTGAAAAATGAAAATAACTCATAATATCGAAAATATTTACAAAAGTTAGTTATTTTCGTCAAAATGTTATAATTTAGTAAAATAATTTACAGTTTTGTCGTTCTTAATAGCTACGCAACTGATCGAATGGTATCATGCATTAAGTAGTAATAAATGTTATCATTACATTTTTTAATCGAATTGTTCTTCATACTCGATATTTATAGACTAACACAACAGTTGTCAGCGGCAGTTTGTCCCTCTCGCACCGTAACAAATAGAGAGAGAGAGATTTATTGCCGCGGGATAAGCGTTTAACTGTGCTACAAGTGTAGTTAGACTAATCGATTAAAGAGTCGATCGCAACACTAATTCTCCGAACCGCAAAATTTAACAAAATTAACCTGCATCAGAAATATAAAAAAATCCATGTTATTAGTTGGATTTTACGATTATTTTATAGGTGCAATAAAAACTTATCAAAAGATGAAAATCGACTCCGAAAATAGTACGAGTTATTAGTGGAGTCATAAAAAAAAATTTCGTTGTTGGGAAAGTGTCAATATAACAAGTAGGTAGTAGGTTAAACGTTACACTAAGTAATTAAGAGTGGTATGCGTCGACAATGGTTCGGCTTACTAGGGACGGAGATCCAAACTCGTATTGATTGACACATTTCCAACTTTCAGGTAATTTGATGACATGGTGTGCTGTGCTGACTCGATATTAATCATTTTAAATGCAAAACTATATATTGTCACATGATAAAACATACACAACCATATTTAAGCTTATTTCCAAAATACGAAAATCCTAAAATAGTAGAAACTCAAATTTGTAACATAATTTCAATTAAATTTAATTAAGATTATAATTAGGCGTTTTAACAATAGTCTAGGTATAGTTAGTGTGACGTCCCTAATTTTTATCGTGTCAACAGTTTCAAAAACTGGCCGATTTGACTTGATTGTCAAACTAAACCTAGATATTTGGTCTTTTAAGAACCCGCTATTTTGAGACTGTGGTATCGTGGAAACAAGGGTTTTAGATAATGTTACAGTAAATGAGAAACATTTAAATGTGACAATCATTAACCTCCTAAATAATAAGACCTAACACGGTAAATAGGTTTTTCTGAAAATATCCGATATACGTTACTTAATGGAATTTAGATTGAACTTTTGGTATACGATGAATTCCTCAAAATTGTTAAATATTTACAAGTGTAGTTACACATACGTGATCTTACTCTACTTATTATTACTGGACAATAAGTGACTAATTCAAAGAGTAGCCCACAATGATGCACAAAATTGTTATAAAAATAAGGATATTGTAATATATCAATTAATTGAAATTTACATAGACTTGGAACAGAGAGGTACAATTGACAGTACAGAAATTTCAACTAAAATCGATTATTACTTATCTTATTTAGTAAACAAATATCTACTCTCAAGGTAAACTTTCCTCACTGCAACTTTTTTTCATAAATAAACTATTAGAGTTGAAATTACTCTAAAGTTAATGTACCCCTGGTAACCTAAGACGGATTTTTTACAAGAAGTGATGAAACTACACGACAATCGACAAATGCAACATAACGTGTAGTGTCGCACCGAGTCAACTAACTAACGTAGAGTAGTGTACACAGTATTGCTAAGCATGAGCAAAACTTGGATGTGGATATATACCATAGCATTTATTTACCCTAACTACATAGAAGTGGGAAGTATAAGGTAACTAACTTCACTGCTAGTCGCGATATGATGACATTGACAACGCTTATAGTGTACCCATTTTGGACTACTAACGATGACGTCAAAGGGGTATTTTAAGAGTCCTTTGAAAGCTAATGTTTAGGTAAAAAATAGAGACACAATTGCATTATCGTAATAATGACTTTGTATTAATACAATTTATTGTTCGCATCTTGTTTACAAGACCGTAAGCTGGTTCTCTCTAAAAATAGACTCAAATTGACCGTCCAGAGGAACAAAAATGAACAGTTACAAAAAATGTGTAAATGGCTGATATTTTGAATGCGAACAATAATTAATTTACACACACAATAATATGTAGTACAGTCGATTTTGTTCTGTACTTAACTAGCAGCGCCTATCGTTTTCTGTGGATAAATTACTTAAGTCACTTCAGAGGACATTCGTGAAAAGGTGCCCGAAATGGAAAGTTCATGGCACTGACAGAACCTACCGTCGGTTATCGACTGAGTATAACCGACATATAAGTCTAAGATACACGAGATATTTCAGAGGGTTACGTATCGAAAACCCTAATTTATTTTCCCTAGATATTTTAAAATCCAGATATTCACAAGTTGGAAAAGCACATTTCTGAAACCGTTATATTTTCAGAATTGTCACAACACGATCATATCTTAATCTAAAGGTAGTTTTTATAAGTGATTAATTGAATAATCCTCATAAATCTCATAATATATGGATTAAGAAAAAACTTTTCTTGCGAAAATTTGGATTCATACATCTGGAAAGATTCCGAATTTCGACACGTTTCTTACTGGATACCAGGACAGTTGCTGTACTACAATATACACATATAGCTATAATAACGTAATGCCTATATTCACATTATGACCTTTAAGTAACAGTACCTTAATCTAGACTAAAACTAGTCACAAATCCGTTGTCAGTAACAGCCTGTATTTTGTGTTAGGATCGATCGACTATTTCTATAGAAGGGAGTTAATACTATCGAAATACATTCGGAAGGATAATTACTATACGGCTAGAACAAAATGGCCGCGCAAAATGTCTCGCGAGCGACTCAGCATGTAACAGCCAATGAAAACGAGCATTTGTAACAGTATGTACAAACATATGTATGTGTGTGTAGATATGTGCGTGTTGTAGTAATTTTTCTACTTACAAAAGGTACATCGCGCGCTTGTATGCGTGTGGGCCGTGAACGAACGCACAAGCAAAGTTTTACGAACGCGTAAGAATGTTCTAGTACGGATCGCATTGTCTGCGCCTCGACCTTGAATACGTATCGCGCACTCCTAAGCGGCCGAAGTTTGACTACTTGTCTGTAATTATACTTTGTAACGCAGCACAATGTACGCGCGTTTTCATTGGCTGTTATGCTGTGTGACGCGATATATGTCGAGGCCGATTTGTGCTAGCCATGCTGTGATGTGTACACCGTCGCTTAATAATATATTTAATATTAAATTGTTGGCAGTTAGGAAAATTTCATTCAAAAATATGATATATTTGAAGGGCCGTTTTTTCCTATAAAAATGACACGGGAGGCGGTCTCCTATGACTGACACAATGAGATTAACAGTAAGAGTCAACTTCTCAGAGACTTGAATCATCTAAAGCTAAAACTGCGACCATTAGGGATCATTAAAAAATTACGTCATATGCGGTCTAAACTTGAAGGCAACAGCCATGTACAGTCAACCAATTTGATTCCTAGGCCACTATAGAACCATGTCACAATGAATCAATCAATCGTTTGACCCGCACTGACGTTGTAATTCTCTATTAATGTTAATGCGACAAAGTTCTATAGTGGCCTAGGAATCAAATTGGTTGACTGTACATACAGTTAGCTAAAGAGATATTTACACCATGCAATATATATTTGTATAGCAGAATTGTCACTCTGTTATATACATCTATGGCATTATCTCTGTTGCCGACTGTACCCTTATGTAAGTAACCTTAATGTGTGGATAAAATTAATTTCGTGCAATATGAGGACGCAATTTATAAATGGTCCTTTATCCTGTTAACGAAAGTGTCCCACGACAGAAAAGTTCATCGTAGCGCTTTAGATACTATTCGTTGACAGTGGTCGCGAAAGCTGCCAAACTACACCCTTACCAGAAATATCTGAGATCCAGCCATATATTGCGGAATTCCATCGAAATCTATTTATTACAGTGGCGACAATTTGACGATTTTTAATACTGTCGCGTATCTTTATAAAATGTTTAGCCCTAAATGAAACCTAGAGTTGGCAACACTGATGTTGCCATATAAATCTCAAAAAAGGGCGTCCTTATGACTAACCTCATATATTTCTGGTTGTTTAGGCTTGGTTTACATTATAAACTCCGGTCATTGTATTTGAACAAATTTAATGGATTAAATCAACTTAAGATGGACAAATAGTCATAAAATTGTTGCCAGTGTAAGAAATTATTTCCAATTCGCAATATGGCTGAATCTCATATCTTAGGGTGTAGTGAAAAGGGGTACAATTAATATATAACTAGGTACAAAAGATCACAAGTCGATAAGATTTGAGCTCCTTTGCACTTAGGTTATATGAGCATTTCTCAAAAAAATACTGTTTTTTTTTCTTAGTATATTTACTTTTTGGATTTTTCTTACTCAGAATTGTTTGTACTTTCGAACCTAACACACGAAAAATTGTGTCCCAAATTTTGGCATGGAAAATAACGTTTCCAATGCATCACGTCCATAGAAATAAAAAATCTTTCATACAAAAACGTGACGATCTGGAAAGGAAATTTCGGGACACAAATTTTCTTGTATTAGGTTCCAAAGTACAAACGATTCCGAGTAAGAAATAACCAAAAAGTTAATAATCTAAAAAAAAACACATGCACACTTTTTTAAAAAATACCAATATGTGGCTTGTGGTCAGCGTTGCCAGATTTTTTTCAAAGTCGGGATTTTTAATTTTACGCGCGGGACATTTAATTTTGATTTAAAAATCGGGAGGTCCCGCCAAAATCGGGACGTCCGGCAACGCTGCTTGCGGCCTTTTTCTACACCCACAGATGTATCTCTGAAGATATAACAAAGTCCGGTCACCTTAAGCTATGGAGCAGGAGTTCCGTCCGGTGCAGTTGAGCCGCGTGTGGTGCGGGTGTTTGGAGGCGCGGGCGCGGTGGCGGCTCGGCGCCGCGGAGATGGCGTAGGACTTGAGGTGGGACTTGAGTGCCGTGGGCAGCGGGAGCCGTTCTAGGCCATACACGGACGTGCGCGCTACGATCGCCCGGCAGCACAGCTCTTGAAGACTTAGCACTGCGGAGATAGGACTATGTTAGTGATGGGAATTGGGATGTTGAATAATGTTGAATGTTACAACATAATATAGTCACATGGATTGCAAAATACTAAATTATCATAACACAAAAAAAATAAACAAAAAATGTATAAAAAATATAAAGTTATGAGACCACAAAGTTTAAAAAAAAACGATATTTTTTTTATCGTCTTTAAGAAAAATTAAAGTCAATTTCGGAATGCTTAAATAACACTGAAAAAATAAATGTATGACAACTATGTGCTTAAACGCACTTCTTCGTGCTCAAAATGGCAAAATGCTATTTTTTTCATACAGACTTAGTACAGCGATGCAAAGGATGACGTCATAATGTCCTACCGTTTTGTATAGAGCGTTTTCAATGCCCAGTCCGATCTGCTACTTTTGATTACAATTTGTGGCTGTTATACTTATACCAATGTATTAGGTGTCATATAGATATTTGTTCCTCAGAAATAGTAGAATCGATTTAGGACAGAAAAAAAAACGAGTCAACAGGCTAATTTAGTACATTACACAACTAGGGTGGTAATACAAAGAAAGGCCGAGGTCGCAGATGTTTGCGGCCCGAGCTGCGAGCGAGGGGCGTAAATATGCGATCGAGGGCTTTCTTTATTACCTCCCGTGTTGTGTACATCATTTTATGTCTACCCTTGGCCAGAAAGCGCAGCGTGCGGAAAAAGTCACTTTATGGCCAGGTGTGGCATAATAGTACATTATGATACGAGTGGGCTATGTTGTATGTAGTCTCGGCTATTACAGACCTCGCCTGACGGCTCGGGCTGTTCAACACAGCCTCGACTGTAATGTCCAATGCCCACGCTTCATTTGGCCAGAAAGCAGCTTTTTCCGTACGCGCGGTGCGGAAAAAGCCATTTTATGGCCAGGTGTCGCATAAAATCTATTAGTATGAGTTTAACGATGAGGCCATCCATGACATGAGTCATGCGTTCCAAAGGGTTCGTTTCCACTGAAGAGCGAAGAGTAGCGGACCATGAGTTGGCCAATAGTTCATAGTTCACAGAATAATAAACACTTGTGGTAAAATAAATAATTTGCCAGATCGGCCCGGCACGAACCGTAGGCGCGGGAGCATAAACTTGCGATCTTGAGCTTTCTTTATAACCCCCGCGTTGTGTATGTACATAATTTATGCCACACCTGGCCATAAAGTGGCTTTTACCGCACACTGCGCGTACGGATAAAGCCGCTTTCTGGGCAAGTGTAGACATAAAATGATGTATACAACACGAAAGGTAATAAAGAAAGCACTCAATCGCATATTTACGTCCCTCGCTTGCGGCTCGAGCCGCAAACATCTGCGATCTCGCCCTTCCTTTTTTTTAACACCCTGGTTGTATTGCTTCTCCACAATCACGCCATGCCATTCCGGTGTAGCGCCATCCGCGATAGTTCACAGAAACTCTCTCGTAGGTATATTGAAGTCACATAGTAAGTTGACTTTGAAGAATACCATGTGGTTCTTCGTGGCGTTAGTAATAAGTAACTGACCTTTATTGCTTCTCCACAATCGCTCCATGCCGTTCCTATGTAACGCCATCCGCGACAGTTCACAGAAGCTCTCCCGTATATTGAAGTCGCACAGTGGGCTGACTTCGAAGAATGCCATGTGGTTCTTCGCAGCGTACATCTCTGCGTCTCGCTCTTGCACTTGCCGTTTGAACGCGAGGTGCAATCGGTTGCCCACCAGTACCTTGGGTACGCCGGGCGCGTGCTGCGAACAGAGTCGCATGTTATTTGACGCACCAAAATTAAGCGTTATCCATTAAAAGTAGGAAATACAGGTGTTAAACTTGGAGCTAATCTATCTATACGTACAGTTCTGTAGCTATAATATTGACAGACAACGTACAGTTAGCATCAAATAGTTTGTAACATCCACAGCGCTATATGTATCGTTACATGTCTTTGTGCCTATAGTATTTAATAAAGGTGTGTTGCGATATATATGGCGCTTCTGATGTTACAGACTGTTGCTCACTGTACAGCCTTGCACCGGGATGGAATTTGGAACAAGTATTTTCAGGGGACATAGAGATTCATCAAGAGAGGATTTTTTTTTCAAATTCCACCCCTGGAGGGTGGAAACGGCGGATAAATATTTGTAAGAAAAGTCAGAATCTCATGCGGATGATGTTTATATTAAGAAAGGTTTTATTGAAATTTTCTTTCAAGTAGATATGATAAGCAGAAACTTTCTACATATCGAAATTTTGTAGAGCATGCGGTTCATAATCGTAAAATATTATTTTACTCTGAGAAAACCATAGAATTATAAAATTTAAACTACAGCTGTGTATTTGGTTTCATTTGTTTGCCCTTACCTTACATATACCAGATGCACAGAATATAATATAAGAGAAATCTTTCACCGCGAATGCTGTACTTGCACTATGACGAGAACTCAAACATTTCTTATTTTAATTGTTTGGTTCCACTAGACTAGTGAGATAACAGCCATACAATGACATTACTAATGTATACAAGGTGAAACATGGGTCGTGAACAGAAATATGTTTTTCTTACTGTCTAACTTTAGCTTAAACATGTAGACGATATGAGGGGCAGAAATATGTACACATTGTTTGTTAATTCGTTATTAAAAAACAGTTGTGTGATTGAAATTTGCGATTATTTTTTTCAAAATAAAATACGATAACAACCAATACCAAGTGTGTTTACATTAAGTGCATAATGTAGGTTCTTGGAATACACAGATGATGTTGTTTGTCTTAGTGCTTGCCGCTCGTCGGCCGACACTAATAATTGTTTCAGAGTAAGCGCGATAGTAAACGATGTAAAATAAAGATATTTGTTTACTTTAGGAAAAAATATATTGACAACCGAGTAAAACAACGTACAGAACAGAATGTGACAGCGCCACAAATGAATTTAGAAGTTTGAAATTAAATACGAATTAAACCTCTTTATTCTAACAGATAGTCTAAGTACTCGAGTGATAAGATAAAATAAATCTACATAACAGTAATTGTAAGTACTTAAAGCTACAGTCAAGTCCCGGATAGGGCGACCATAAGCTTGGCATTTTTCCTATTTTAAATTAATATCAAAAAGTTTTATTGTTTTCTTTAAGATTTAATGCAATGAATTTGCCTTAAAATACTGCAATACAAACGGAAATTTCTATTTACGACCAATGTTTCACCCTGTATATTGTAGCTACAAGAAAACAAGGTAATGCACTTTTAATTAAAGGTAAATAATATCAATAATGTTACTTCTAAATAAACTGATGTAATAAATAAAATTAATAAAAAAATATATTTCCTGTGAGTCTATTTTTCAAGTTTTTCACACTAATACGATTTCACACGACATCGACACACGAAACGAAATCTCACGCAAATGTATTGTAAAATTGTAGTAATCAAAGCAATAGTGTGTATGCGATTGGCGTATTTTCCCTCATGCAACAGCAATTTACTTGTACATCCCGTTTTATCACGCGGCTATTTATAGTTAGTTTATAACAAGACCTATTTAAATGATCTGTGACAATATAATTTACGTGTGTACTGATGTAAATATGAATATGTATATTGCAAAATTGTGGCAGTATAATTTTCGAGTTAAAATTAACCATCTTTAGTTCAGTTGATTTTTAGGGTTCCGTACCCAAAGGGTGCCAATGGAATACTCTTACTAATTAATTTCTGTCGCACATAACATCTCAGTAGGGTTACAATTTGTCCTGAGTCCCCTTATGAAATGATTCCGCCAGGACTATGCACATCTCAGGGTTTTTGTTTTTTTTTATTTATATCAGTTTATTTTTTAGGAAAGCAGGTTTTTTCGGACTTCTTAATTTCGCATGTCACCACATACACAGAAATCTCTTGATTTTGTTGAGATTGTAATAGTCAATATTCGTTTTGTATTCAACGTAAGTGAAATAAATTTTCGTAACTTCCATAATCTGTAAATGTTTGCTATTCTCTGTGGGAGTGGACTATGGAAATAAATATTAATGCAATTCTTAGTTGACATTGGTTCACTAATAAGTAAAATAATATTTACCCTTTCCACTTCTTCAAGCCACCTGTCAATACTGTCGAAGGACCATTTGTTGGTGATATCGTAGACAAGCAATATGCCCTGTGCTCCACGGGAATAAGACCGGATGATGGTGCAGAACCGCCCCTGCCCCGACGTGTCCCATAGTTGCAGCTTCACTCTCTTGCCGTCCAGCAGGATTGTTGTTGTTTTGTATGCTGAAATACAAACAGTGATGTCTATGATGACATTGACAGTGTAAGTCACAGCCTTATTAGCTATGTAACAATGCTATGTGTCATAGTTTGTTATGGTGTTACGATTTAATTGATGAATCAATCGTAGCACCTGCTATCTGAGTTTGGGATTTCTGTGAAATCATATCATAAGCATCTGTTTCTGTTTTATGTAGGATAATTTGCCAAGTTTCATAGTGAAACTATTCTGTGCTGGATTCTGTAAATCAAGTTAAAAATCAAAAAGTACTTGTCCTCATGTGATACTAGTTAAAATCAACTTTTCAATCGAGTTTTTAGATAGTTTTAGGTGGTCATTGAACTTCAGCTCCACCAAATCAGAGTGTGAAGACAAAAAAATAGACAGCTGATCCAGCCCAGGCAACCCTTTTAATCATACGAATATGATATTCAGTCATATATATAAATAACTACCTGTCCCGGCGAGCTTTGTTCCGCCTCAGAATTTTTCATTTTTTAGACGCTTTTATAATAATGCTGTTATTCGGGCCAGAGACAAACTCAAAAAATCAAAGATCGTAAAAATCGGTCCACAGTTCTTGAGTTATAAATGGTGTAACTAAACCGACTTGACTTTGTTTCATATAAATAGATACAGCTAGAATGACTGATGAATGATGGCCAAATAGAGTTACAAAGTGGCCAGGAACACGAGGCAAAAGAAGAGTGGGGATGCCAGATGGTCAGACAACAATGGAAATATAGCTAGGCCAAAATGGCTTAATTGTGCCCAAGACCCAAGACTAAAGTTCAAAAGTGGTAGACCACTGTCTTGGCTTACTCTACACATAAAATTTATATTACAATATTAAACAAGTAAACAATTTTGAATATGGTGTCTCATCATCATCATATTGAGTTTTGATTACTTTCATGTCTTTAGTGACATTGATTGATGTAAGAATCATCAAAATCGGCCCAAGCGTTTGGTCTCTAGAGTATCACAAAGGAACAAACATACATACATAGACTGATAAACACATTACCCTTCTTTGTTTTGCACAGTCGACTTACAATAAAGGAACCCAAGGGAAACTTACAATAATAGAATTAAATTTTTGAGAACTGTTTCACTCACAGGCTAAGCATAAAACTCAATGAAAAAAAAAATCTTACCACTTCCGCTGCAAAACGGTGAATCTGCAGAGCCATCCTCGAGGTCCTGCAGTATTTCCTGCTTTCCCACATCCGAGTCTCCCACCAAGAGCACTTTTAGGAGATAGTCGTAAGATTTTGGAGCTGCTGGCGGCCGCCCTAAGGGATAAACGAAAATATGTGGTGTTTTCTGGTTGAAGGCACCATTTCATATTTGGCACTAATGATGTTTAATTGTATCTTCATAGCAGTAGCTTATTATTTGAAGGTTATTGATAGCTAGTAAGCTGGTATTTTTTGACTAAGAGTGACATATCTGTATGAATATGTAAAATAAGCCATAAGGAATGTGATTGTTTTGAATTTCAATTTGATATAAAACCTTTACTATTCCAGCTATCCCTGACTATGCATTTTTAGCATAACTGTAGTCTGTATTGCACCTGTAGCTCATCTTCTTTCTCTTTAGTACAATCAGTAATGAAAGAAAGGTACGAATTTTACATCTTATCATCAGTCTTCCACCAGGATCCTCAAAATTTGGCAGTATTTAACAAGAAGCAGTTTAAGTATCTCAAAAACAGTAGTAGGAGATTACTGTGTTTGGACAATAGAATGAAATGATAACATATCTGTTACGATATTATTATATTGTCCTGTAAAAAGCTGAATGTTTAGGCTATGCTTAATTTTTGAATGAAAGCCTTTTGGATTCTGTTGATGACTTGCTTTAAACGAAATAAAATAAGTGTGTATTAAGAGGTCAAAGTAGCACTAATTAAGGATGTGTTACCTGTCCTTTGATGGTGCGAGCGAGGCAACGTCGTGCTCCCATTCTGCGCGACCTGGCCTGTCGCCTGCTGCGGTGCTGCTACCATCCCTGTCGTCGTGAACATACTTCTGACACTCGCCTGATCTCCAGGTGGTCTTTACCACACGCAAATGTATACATAATACTGACGAAATTAGTCCTTCGCGTAATCCATCAAGGTCTGTAAGTATTCACTAAAAGACAACCACTCGGAGTTCGCGATAAACACAAGAATTCACTTTTTGTTTCACATGCCAACGAAAATACGTATGCTCGTGTACACAAGGTCGTACCTTATTAAAGTTAATGTTTTCACATAACTGTGTACAGTTGGTTACAATTCAGTAACTGTAGCTAGTCTGGGGCATAATTGCCATTCCAATTATGTTTAATTGAGATTAGCGACACAAAAACAACCCAATTTACAAGAAAAATATGATGAACAGATGAATGAATGAAGGAAATTGGACTTTGCCACAGGTAAAATATAGAAATTAAAAGGTTATTGATGACTTTACCAATTATGTTCATATAAACATAGGTTTACACTTTTAAATGCAGGAATTTATACATACATTAACTAACTTAAATTTAACGGAATGTTGTATATAGCAATTGTGGCAAAATAAAATAAAAATTCAAGAGGTTTTAACCTTCCTTTAATAAATCGGTAAAATAACGATAATTTCCGATGCGTTCATCACTACTTTATTGAGACGTATTTTAAGTTAGTTAATAATGTTGGTGTTTCAAATTTCTACTTGGGCATTTAACTATTGGTTAAAAATTGAAAAATATTCTTAGTTGATTTTGTATAATACCGCCATAGAAAAAAACTTTAAATGAAAATTAGCGCGGGAAAACATCATAATTTGTAATAGGGGTCCATAGGGGTCGCTTGTAGAGCTTTCGTCGTTATCGTTTCACACAGAGAGAGGCGTGCGTCTAGGATGTATTCTGTCGCCGAAACTCTTCAACGTATATGGTGAATACATCATGAGCAATTGAGCAGAGCGCTCGAGGCCGGGCTCGGCGGAGTTACGGTGGGTGGCAGTAGGGTCACGAGTCTGAAGTACACAGATGACACAACGATGATTGCAGCCACTTAATCAGAAGAATTATTGTACTCGTGTACACAATACGTTTGGTATTACATACTGCCCTAGGTAGCAACCGTATGGTTAAATATAAGTATGAAAACAGGGCAGAGTGGCACAATCTTTATAAAGACACGAAGCAAAAAGTTGCGCGGGCAGGCAACAAACTTTTGTACTTTACAAGAAGAAATACTTTTGTGTATTCAGGGTCATTTTCCTGTAGTCGGACTACGCTAAGTTTGCAGAGGTCGAAAGGTTTTATTTAAAAAACATCATATGGCAACATCACAAGAAAGAGGATTAATTAGTCTTGATACTAGGCAAATATCTGCCCGATAAGTATGTAACGTGTCTACTCAGAGCTCGAAACCGGTATTTTGCAAAAACCCCGAAATAGCCCAATATTTTGAATTATTTTATGCTTTTTATGTAGAGCTCAGTAATGTATTTAAGTCATGATTTCGTATTATTAGATTGTCTGGTTAAAAAACGAAATAATAAACCAAAGAGCGATAAGAACGGAAAGAATACCGGTATTTTTTTATGGAGCAAATACCGGTTTCCGAGCCCTGTCTACATACGTACTGAAATAAATATTCAGGACAGTCTTGCACAAAACGATCTAGTCCCAACCAAACTAAGCAATGATTGATTTGAATACATTTACATATTTAAATATAATACTTAAATACATAGAAATTATCCAAGAACCTGGAACAAATCACTTAGTTTCGTTGGAACTAAATCGATGTGTGCAATACTGACCTAGATATTTATTTCGGTAGGTATGTAGACACATTTTGTAATAAAGGGAAGAATTATTGCCAAGTACCAAGATTAAAAAATCCTCTTGCTGTAGTTTCCCCATGTTGCCATGTATATATTTTTTAATAAAACCTTTTTTTCGACCTCTGCAAACTTAGCGTAGTCCGACTCTATGTATTTATAAACGCAGTACCTGTAGCAGGAATAATAGTCATCATACATTCAATAACATTTTATTTGTGAAAGCAGGTTCTTATTCGCAAAAAATAGAGATTCTATAAAATATAGACACGTACGAATTAAATATTAGGTAAAGGCACTTTTGCTTACAACTAGGTACAAATGCTTTGGGTTCATGGTGTTACGAAATTCGAAGTTTATAATACAAGTAAAAACAATACTGTATTACCTCGGATGTCATTATACTACAAGTCCGATACAGTAATAATAAAGGAACTTAAATGGAATGGCCCTTAGTACTTAATCTACGCTTTTAATGTCAGTATCTTGGAAGTTTGTCACGTTCAAATACGATCGTCTGTAAGGTTAGCAACTCAACTTCACTAGCCTTTTACTATGACAAAATCCTAATATAAAAAATATTAGTAATTCGCAAAACCGGGTAAGGGGAATCCTCTGCTGAAATTCTCAATGTCCTCCTTAAGTTTGTTAACTTTGGATTTAATCTCATTGTTTTCTTCGATGACTTTGTTGAAGTCCACCAACTTGGGTCCGGAGATCTTGGAGATCTCCTGAGCTAACTTGAGAGCTTTGTCAATGTAGTCTACCACTCGGTCCATATCTGTCTCCTTGAAGCCCCTGGTGGTTAGGGCCGGTGTGCCTGAAAATAACAAAGGGAGTTGGTTTTTGTTTCAGAACGGTGGTTTTCAACCTTTTTTATGGCAAGACCCCCTTTGATTTGAATATGTTACATGACCAACCCATACCCTTTACGTCATGATTTGAGCTTTTTTGTTTTTTTTATTCTTTTGTCTGAGGCTTTGTCTTTCGCGACCTCCTAGAGGCTCTGCGAATCCCAGGTGGCTGCGATCGACCCATTGAATACATCATCAAATTTTCGAATTTCACGGTGGCTGGTAAGTGACCAGGAGGTGTAGTGGTTAACACGCTGTCCCGGCAAGACAGAGACGCTGGTTCAAATTTGGCCTTGAGTAGGTCACGTTTAAATTTCAATATGAGCAAGTGCGGATCCAGGATTTTTTTTCTGGGAGGGCCACAAGGGGCAGACGGGCATGTACCGTGATGGAAACTCCACAACCGTCTTGCACGTGCCCCTGTCTGCCCTTGAATATAAATATTTGGTCGTTGTATCAATAATCGGAACTGTTGAAACAATTGTCATTTTTATTACCACTACCCATGTACACAGTTCGCAATAAATCATTCTTATTCTTGTATATAATCTGTGGTTAAGGTAAAGACTCACCGAGCCGTATCCCACTAGGGTTGAGCGCGCTGCGGTCCCCGGGCACAGTATTCTTGTTGCAGGCGATGCTGCACAGCTCCAATATGCGCTCGGCGCGTGCGCCGGTGAGCCCCGCACTACGCATATCCACTAACGCCAGGTGCACGTCTGTCCCGCCTGTTGCGATGTTGTACCCGTGAGAGATCAGACCGGAGCAGAGACGTTGCGCGTTCTTTATCACCTGGAATTGAGAGAGAAACTTTATTTCATCTGTCACGCGATGTCCCGGAATCGTCCCAGAACTAACAGAGAAATATAGCGAATAATAGAAGTAAATTGGCAGCTGTGCGGTCATAGCTCTATGGTAATACCGCAACCATTCTTCAAGAGAGCTGACTGAGAACTTTATTAATTGGTTTAGTGGTAGTATTGTATGTACAAACTTTCATTGGCACTTCTCTTCATCGGATCTCACTTTGTCAAGTAAGATCTCACTGGACACTGTTTCCTAGAATGACCTTGCTCATTTTACAAACATAGAGGAGTCCACTTTTTTCTGATGGCTAAGGCGGTTACGATACGGTAGCGAGATCCTCTGAACACCAAGGAACACAGCTTGGTGTTCAGAGAATAGCCGCTCTTTCGAAGAATCTTGACTTTCAAAAGAAGATCTTTTCCGATTAATTATTAGCAGCTCATATTTCAATCTCAAGAGTTTGTGCTTGCTTTAGCGTTACTGCAGGATCTTCCCTGCAGATCAAGATCCTGGTTAATTGTTTTAGAACTGCATTTTGTATTCAGTCATGTAGAACAAGTGATTCATGACTCGCATGATTACCTGCTTCTGATATTCCACAAACTCAGGAGTCTGCGCTTGCTTCATGGCAGTAGCGATGGCTGCAATAGCGTGGTTGTGCGGCCCCCCCTGCAGGCCAGGGAACACGGCTTGGTTGATTCTGTTCTCGAAGTCATACATAACTTTGTCTCCGTTCGCCTTAACCGAGCGAACGCCCTTGCGGAAGAAGATAACGCCAGCACGAGGCCCGCGAAGGGTCTTGTGGGTAGTCGTTGTTACTATGTCGCAGTATTCGAACGGGCTTGGGACGACACCTGCAAAACGTGCAAGTTTTTGTTAATATAATAGTTTCAGGGTCAGAGCAAACGTATGAGTACCCAGGGGAACAAAATGTTTTTTGCGGCGCCTTGAAACTCTTTCTACAGCATCATTATATTGTTCTGATAAGATAGTGCAGAAATAATCGTCATTATAAAGCAATTAAGGTTATCGCGCAGGTCATATAGATGTTATGGAAACAAGTTTAGGTGGAACATTTTCATCTGATAAGTATGCGAAATTATTAAGATAAATTATAAACGCTCAATAAGTCCTCCTCTTCCTAACATTGCCCAATAGGGTTCATAATGATCTGTAGCTTCAAGTTAACATATCTACCTACTTTTGTGAAATTACAATGATTGAGTATTATAGTTTATCAAAGAAAATACCTGCAGCCACTAGCCCAGAAATATGAGCCATATCGGCCATGAGATAAGCGCCGTTTTCGTCTGCGATCTCCCTGAAGCGCTTGTAGTCGAGGCAGCGCGAGTAGCAGCTAATGCCGGCGATGATGAGGCGGGGCTTGAACAGCCGCGCGGTCTCGGCCAGCTTGTCGTAGTCTATTAAACCGGTTTTGGGATCCACCTGTATACAATAAGAAAGGATCTAAGAAAGACATAAATGTTTCATGTAGGCAAAGTATATGGCTATTATCGCCGCTTAATTGCTACATCTGCTTTTAAAGCCGTGGGCCCAAATTCTATACAAAACTGTACTTTTATGAAATTTGGAATCAAGTTTCGTTCTAGTTCATCTAAAGGAGCGTCCTTACTAAGAGCATTTTTTCACAAGCATGTGTAAATGAGCAATCAGTCTAGAGACTGAAGCTGAAGTTCTATCATACAGAATGTTTACCCAGATATGTGGTTCAATAGATGGTTGTTCTATACTTATACATTCATACTATTCAACGGTTTTAACTATCAAATTGGTCAAAATACAGTTTTTATGCAAATTCACTATAAATTAGAAATTATAACTTATTTAGGTCATGCACATAAATATGTATGTCAATGCAAATTATTACATCAGGCAAATACAACATGCTACAGAAAGTGTGTAAAAAGATTGATAACAGCTCTAAATAATGTAAACCAGTGATAACCAATATATTTTATACTCAATGTCAATTCTGAAAGGTCAAGGAATCAACTTATTATAAGCACATTTTTGATTAACTTTTTCAAGTCTTAACTTATTAATAATAAATTAAGACTTGAAAATGTAAATCAAAAATGTGTATGTGTAAATTATTATGGTTCAAAAGATACACCCCTGTGACTGATGGACGGAGGAGGCTTAGTAATAAGGCTAAGCGTTGGCACCCATTGGGTACAGAACCCTAAAAACAGGAAAGTCTATTAAATACCAAACAAATACTGCACTTACTTTGTATGGCATGCTTTCAAAAAAGATGGAGGTTGCGGAGATCTTTTTTGTGGGAGTAAAGAAACCATGGGTGAGATGTCCACCGTCTGGCAGGTCCAGCCCCATGATGCGGCCATGCGGCTCCACCACACCCGTGTACACAGCAAAATTGGCAGGGGATCCTGTTGTGAAGACAAATGGTATATAATGATATGTTGTTGAAGTTGGTGACTCAGGCAGGCACTTATGTTTTGTCACCTTTTTGTTTCACCTGTTATGTAATTTTCCTGTCATTGGGAAATCATAATTGGTTTAAGGTGCCAGGTTTTGTTAATATTTCAGATATTTTTAACAGAGAAATTTCAACCTTTTCCTATTATAAATTAAAACAAATTCAGTAGTTACGTAGCAAGGTCTTCTTTTTCTCATTTCTATCCAACAATGACTTGATACAAAGCTATCTAAACAAGGTTTTATTAAGTCAACAATTAAGTTACACACCTGAATAGGGCTGTACATTGACACCCCAGTCTTCCGCTTTGACTCTGTAAGTCTCTAGTGAGCGCTTTTGTGCCAAAATTTCAATTTCATCAATGTATTCATTGCCTCCATAATATCTGAAATAGAACAATTCATTATAGCATAAGACAAGCTGATTGGTTTCAGATTCAGATATGAAACAGGATTGTGTTAATTTGTAATTAACTAAACATATTTCCGGATCATCTCTTTGTAATCTATAAGTTTCGATAACATACCTTTGGTTTGGC
This sequence comes from Eudemis profundana, assembly GCA_947034925.1. Classification (NCBI taxonomy): domain Eukaryota; kingdom Metazoa; phylum Arthropoda; class Insecta; order Lepidoptera; family Tortricidae; genus Eudemis; species Eudemis profundana. The sequence continues at coordinate 15,695,682 of OX344805.1, read as the reverse complement.
ATGCCTTCTGAATATTTGTTGTGTAGACATGAGCTAAGGCACTGCAGCACCGGGACAGAGGTGAAGTTTTCCGAGGCAATCATCTCCAGCCCAGCCTCCTGACGTTTCTTTTCCTTGACAATAATGTCAAAAAGTTCTGGATCTGTGTCCCACAGGTTCCCAGTTAACATTTTCTTGTCCATGGCTACTGGAGTGGTAATACTTCTTACTGGAAAATTCTGAAAGACGGGACCCAGAGAATATTTTTACGTCCTAACGATTTGGCTCCTCAATAAAGACTGAGCTCTAAGCATTGACCTCAGATATCTAGATAACGCAATCACCAGTTGATTGTTATTTGTTACGTCAGTATTTTTATTTATAGGTCAATAATTAAGAACTCTTAATATGTATACGTTATAAAAACTTGTGAACAATTGAAAAACTCACATTTAAATTCAATACAACCTAACCTAGGCGCATTGATTCCGACAACGTGCTAAGGCTGAATGGATTTGAAGACTGGAAGTACTGACAATAAACAGAAGGCCAAGTTGTTTAAACCGGCAATTTACGTTTAGTATGATTAAACTTACCTGAAAGTTGATTTTAGCCTGAACGGTCAATGACGAACTCTTCACGCTATGCATCGGAAATCGCGGAAATTTCCGCGCCACATCGTAAAAACATGTTTGTAACAATTTGTTGTTCATGATGATGAAATATATATTGTATTGACTAGAATGGTTGAACGAAGTGCTGTCTTTCTTTGGACAAACACAAGTATTAACGTTATCATTCGCGATAACCCATTATGAACTTTATCATCACGTAACTTTGATTTGACGTTTCTGACGTTTCAACTTTTTTTCGGATTGGTTATAATGATTTCTGGACGTACGCTATTCAGCCACAGCCACTTTCAGCCGACGGTTGAAATTGAATGGTAGTATTTTGTGTACTTGAGATCGCAATACGAATTAAGTAACGATTTGTTTATGCATTTCCTTATCAAACATATCAGTATACTTTCGATTTGTGATATCAACAAACAGTTCAACTTGGTTGTTTCTAGTTACTAAGGACATACCTACACATAACAAAGTACAGTTGGTATAGGTACCACATTTGTAATCGTTTGTGTTTAAATAAATTAATACGTTCATTTTTAGGGTTTTGTACCCAAAGGGTGCCAACGAAACCCTCCGCTGTCCGTCTGTATGTCCATCTGTCCTAGGGCTCTAGCTTACGAACCGTAATAGGTAGAGACTTGAAATTTTCACGGAATGTGTATTTCTATTGCCGCTATAACAACTAGTAATCATAAAAACAAAATTAGATGATAAAGAAATGGGGGTTCCATACACGAAATGTGTTTGTGTCTGTCAGTCACAGGACTGTATCTGTTGATTTTTTTTATATTTATCCCTTGCAAGTCTTTGGAATAACAGGGCGTGGAAGTGTGGGGAGTAATGGAAAAAGACATATTTACCTAGGGTTATAATTAAACTACCAATTGCGCACTGCAGATGGTGCCAAAATTCGAAGGACCTTCTATTGTCTTTTTCCTACGATTCTGCCCGCTTTCAGCAACCATTTTCAGCCCACCGCGTCATTGTTGCGAATTCAACATGATTTTTTTCGTATTTAGAAAAATGACTGGCTAACTAGGTAATATCATATGGGTGCTAATTAAACAGACTTCTTTTTAATAGCATTATTCGCCTCTAAAAATCTACATTGCCATCTAAATTACTAAGTCAGCCACAATTACCGAGCGTCTGAATTATACTATCTTAGCCACTACTTATCTTCTATGTAGGCCACTCTAAATACAACTCAGCATGGTGGTTATTTTTTAGCATCTAAACTTGTAACATGCATTCAAGCAGTAGACATCTAAAATCTTAATATATGCCATCAAAAAAGATATGCTATTAGCTTCTAATTTTTTAACTCAGTACGCTTAAAATATAACTCAACCCACATTAATTAATCGTCAAAATTTAGCTAAAATTGTCATCTAATAGTAAATTTTGGCCACTAATATTACCTAGAAACTGTTGAGGAGAGACATAAAATTAGTCCATTACACAACTAGGGTAGTAATACAAAGAAAGGCCGAGATCGCAGAAGTGTGCGGCCCGTGCTGCAAGCGAGGGACGTAAATATGCGATCAAGGGCTTTCTTTAGTACCTCCCGTGTTGTGTACATCATTTTATGTCTATACTTGGCCAGAAAGCGGCTTTTTCCGTACGCGCAGCGTGCGGAAAAAGTCACTTTATTGCCAGGTGTGGCATAAAGTAATTTAAAAAATTAAACCGTCTCCAAAAAAGGTTAACATAAAAGTTTTATGGTAACTTCTTTTTTGAGGTCGGTCCCTCCACGCCTCCGGCTTTATAAAAACACTCTAGGGCGCGCTGTGTCGGCACGCGTCCTAACCAGCGAGAGCCCTAGATTCGGATTTTCGCAGGCTAATATCGTATACATAATATTCCATCATTGAAAATTTTACATTTTACAATCCGTCATTTATCTTGGTAATTATCAAATTTAGAGAAAAATTACCCATACAAAACACGCTTATTTTAGACAAAAAAAATTTAGTTAAAATGATATTCGGCTATATAATGATTAGTTAAAATAAGAATCGACAAAGTGAGTTTTAGATAAAATAATATTCGACAAAACAAGAGTTATGCAAATGATAATTTAGGTAAAACGAGTTTCGACAAAACAATAATTATGAAAAATGAATTTATACATATTGACTTTAGACAAAAAATTCATTATAGTAAAAGTTGTTAGACAAACTGAAATTAGACAATAAAAATTTAGACAAGTCAAGGGAATACCTAGAAAAGCATTACAGCGCCCCCCAATCTAAATCCTATTCTCTTTCCGCACAGAGTCTAACGAAATGTTGTATGTGGAAATGGTAAAAAAGCTTCCTAACCCAAAACCTCGTACAATTTCGTACGAGCCTAATAGTGTCCTCGTACCTCGTACAGCAGACCACAAATCTCGTATTTGTACAAGGAACCTCGTACGTCTGGCAACCCTGGTGACTAACTCGTCGGTACATGAATGGCGCTCTCTGATTGGTGCAAATGGCCGGTCACTGTCGTCTCGCGCACTCGCGCCAAATTTTGAAGTGGCTATTTTCTCGATAGCAGAATATGATGTATTATTTTACATGCTAAGTTATAATAAATGATGTTGTCAATGGAAGCTTGAATTATATTTTTTTGAGGGCTTTGTGTTGAAGCCGTAAAACGTAAAATGGTGATGAAATGTAAAATCCATGGCTGAGTTAGTAAATTAGGTGGCAATATATAAATAAGAAGGCAAGCTAAGATAATTGTTGATCTTTGTTTGACGCTTTCTAAAGAATATTTAGTTGGCGTTGTAAAAGAGACGAATTAATTTATTAGAGGCTATCTCATTTTCCCGTTGCTTAGTTATAAAATGAGAAGTTTGAGCACGTGGCCAAGAAATAAATCTGCGGCTTGACTTATAATTTCCCATATCATATTATTTAGGGCTTTTCAAAACAAGAGGGAATATTTGATTAGGCGGTTCCATACCAGCGAGTTAGTCTGTTAACGAGGTTTTTTCGAGGTGCTACGGGGTTCATTTTGAAAACATAAAAACACAAGTCTTCTCATCTTCTCGCATACAAAAAAACGAATTTACTTTGTTATGTGTGGAGCTAATGAAGTTGCGCGCACCATTGCTGACACTACTCGTTATTTATCGGGCAATGTTGAGTAAGTTAGTAAACACGCAGACGGACGTTCGGCCCCGGGGCACCCGACACGAACTAGGGCAATATTTGCCGTGCGTTCCGTGCGAGAGGATTATACCGGCCTCGGGAAAATAATCCTACATTTTGTGCCTAGAACTAGAAAAACCTATTTTAGTAAATAGTAAACGTGGGATTCTCACCTCAGGTTATTTGAGCAGACTGATTCGGTTTTCAGTCAGTCAATAAAATGAGCTTATCAGCAATTAGCATGCCCGATTGGATATAGGGCATTTCTCCAGAAATATGTCTGCGGTCCCCTCATTCATCTGGCCCTTTTTCATACTAAATGTATGGAGACAGATGAATGAGTCGCAGACATATTTCTGGAGAAATGCCCTATAGTGGCGATATAGTTCGGCACTAAAATCGACGATAAGCCGCAAATAAATGTACTATGTTTTTTATTTTATGTAATTTGCTTGGCACACGTGTAATTAAGGTTAAGAAATCCTCTTCAAAGGGGGAGTAATGTTGACTTCCATTTTTTGTATGGAAGTTATTACTCAAAGGTGGATTAATAGTACATTACATAACTAGGGTGGTAATACAAAGAAAGGCCGAGATTGCAGAAGTTTTGCCGAGCTGCAAGCGAGGGACGTAAATATGCGATCGAGGGCTTTCTTTATTACCTCCCGTGTTGTGTACATCACTTTATGTCTGTGAGGAAAAAGTCACTTTATGGCCAGGTGTGGCATTATATTAATGTAGCATATTTTTAAAACCACTTAGTAAATCTCTTTTATTTAATACCCCACCTGACAGGTTTTTTCAAATGCTACTAAAAAGTTCATAACAATTTTTTTTATTGTATGACAATGGTTGTTTGTACTATTTAACACCCCTAAGGATTTTTAATTAAGATTTTTAGTAAGATGATAGATACAAAAGTACTTACTTGGCGTAGGTAGGTACATAGCGAAGTTCTTAGCTGAATTTCACTTCAGGCCCACCAGTAATCAGATTGATATTATAGGTACTTAGGCAATGTGTAGGCATTAGCGAAGCATCTCCGTTTCAGCTTGGGCAAAAAATGCTTTTGTACGTTTGTCTGTCCGGTGGGTGTCCAGCTGTCCCTAGGGATGTGGCCCCTACAGATCGCATTTCTCAACCGATTCTCTTGAAATTTTGTAAGCTGGTTCAATAATTATTACTTTTATGTAGAATAAATAATCGATAATTATATACATTTTCAAAATGGCGGTGCCATGGAGGTTTACCGACTCGCGAGGTCGATAGCTCACAGAATCACTAGTCTAACATGGATAGGTATCTGAAAGTAAGGTTAGCAGGAGCTCATCATAATAATGTTACCTACATCATATTCCTACGGGAAAGGGAGTATCTTTGAGTTAGTGTCGTAACTTTGTGACTAAAGTACCTAAGGTACGAGTATCTTGCCAATAAATTGAAACTTATCACTAACAAACTTAGCAACTTGCTCTCATACCAATAATGCAATTAATATTCGTGCTTGAGAGGTACTTGTGTTTATGATGACGTAACCGGGTAAGGTATAAAATTATTTTATTGCTTACAGAACTAGGTACCTACGCATGAGGTAAATCAATGAAAATGGATTGAGTTATAGTAGGTATTCTATGCCAGAATTGTAGATGTAACTAAATGCTTTATCTAAGTCATCTCATATGTACTCACTGTACTTCTTTTTAACCCCCGACGCAAAAACGACGGGGTGTTATAAGTTTGACGTGTCTGTGTGTGTAAATGTCCTTGTGGCATCGTAGCTCCCAAACGGATGATCCGATTTTAATGCGGTTTTTTTTGTTTGAAAGGTATATCAGTCGAGAGTGTTCTTAGCTATGTTTGGTGGAAATCGGTTCAGGTCTTTAAGGTCATCAGGTCGTTTGTTATTCTAATTTCAATCTATCAGCTCACGAACTACATAATTATACTTACGGTAAAATAACGATTGGATTTTAATATTCATTCTCCATCATCACGACCATCAGGCGGCAAACTACGTTGGTTAAGCGCCTAACTAATACTGTTACTGTTAGCGCAGATTCTATTAAGCAATATTGCATTATTAACTTTGACCATCAATTTTACAATTCGGACCACAAACACCTGTGATCGGGTCTTTTATTTTACCGCCCTAAGTGCGTAATATACCTACTGTAATTCTACTAGTACAGTGCTATTCTCGGTCGTAAGGCCGTGAAGGTACCTATCAGTTATCTTTAAATTTAATGGACGTACGATGTTCGCCGGTCCTCCGTAAATTTTCTCAATTTGCACTTAAGGTGGTTTGAGTCATCCGGCTTTCCATACAAACGGAAAAGAGACATCGTCGGCCTAAATGGCAAACCTCGTAACTCCATTTTTCACTTATAATTATAACAACACCAGAATTGAAATTGAAGTGCGTTTTATTTCATAGCTTGATATAATTCGTCTGAGCGAAACAACATGAGAAATCTCAAAAACCTTATACCTATTTTGAGTAATTAAAAGTCTAGTTTCAAATGATGCTAAGAGATGGCGCTAACACATCATTGATGCCGATTGCATGTTTTTGCGACTTCTGGCGTGGTTTTGCGAGGAATTAAAGTTTAATTTAAATACATATACTTAATATAACAAATGTCAACTAAATTTGATGTACTTAAAATGGATATTAGTTACCCCTCGTTTCGTTTGTATGGAGAGCCGGACGCCTCGAATCACCTTAAACTCTAAAGCGGTGTGAAAACTAGGGCAATGAAATTCAATGGGGTAAGTAACCGCTGAATGCTAAAGCGGAACAATCTATGGGAACTTGAAATTTCAAATACCTCATTTTGATCTTTATAGAAGCGGTTCTTCTCCCGATACGTAGTTCAATACCACTCTACATTAGTTTTATTATTTCATTTAGCCTAGGCTTATGGATAAGGTTCCTTTGACTTCCTTTGGGGTTGTTTTTTTTTAAGTCTGACAAACTTGCAAGGCTTACTGGCTGTTGCAAAAATCGGTCCCGTTGGGGGCCGTGGCGTTTCCTGGGGTCGAACCAGGTCGCTGGCCGGCCCACCTTGAGTGGATCGGACTAGGTGGGGCCCGGGGGCGCCTGGGGTCGAACCCGGTCCACCTTGAGAGGGTCGGTCTAGGTGGGGGCCAAAGCACCTGGGGTCGAACCAGGACGTTAGGCCAGGGCCACCTTGAAGTTAGGTACGCTGATTGCTCAAAGTGAGCAGCGGACCAGCGGGAAGGTTGAAGCGGAACAACCTGTCCTTATGTGAGTGTGTGCATCGAACGAATTTTTGAAGCCTGACAAACTTGCGAGTCCCTTGGGGTACCATCTTCTTTGTTTAAACTACCTAACACAAAGATCCATACTAAAACTCATGATAACATTCGAAAACCTGCTGACTTAATCTTGTAACCTCTGTACAATACACAACTCTTTGGTAGAGTGCCATTTAAGGTAATTTTTTTGTTCATTGTCTTTTCTCTTTTTACTAAAACAAAAATAAACTCAATTTAGGACTCAAGGAGCGTTCTATATACGCCTGTTCGCTCGTACATCATTCTTGGAAGATCTGAGATAAAGTAGAGCATTTAAATTTATGCGAAATGGAAGCTAGATAGGCAGCTAATATATTACTTGTGCAGTTCATAAACGATAAAAAATAATAAGCTGTTATATTTTTTATGATCAAAGTATTTAATTGAAGTTAAGTTTGTCACTTAGATGAAACTGGTAGACTACGTACGTTTGTTAAGTATAGAGGTAGTTGGAGGTTTAGAAATTCACAAAAATCGTAATACAAACTTAATTTGTCAGTTGCTAAATTAACCGCCACCTATGTCGATGTATGGGGTCAATAGTTTTCCAACAGCAAAGTTAAGTTTGTCTTTCAATGCAGTTTATCTTAAATTATTTACATTTTATTTTATAAGGCCAGGTAACAAAATTTAAATTAATAGTTACAAAGATATGAGATGTGTGCTTCACACATACGAGTACTACAAGCTTGTACGGAACCCACGGTGTGCGAGTCCAATCCGCACTTGATCGTTTTTTTTTAACAAGAATTTGATGGCTTGGCATCGAATGTGGACGATTTTCGTCCAGATTGTCTTATTTGAACAAATACTGCATATTTGGCATGTGAGCTGTAGTAAATAACTTTCACTATGCGCAAAATCCATGAGATACCTATCCAAAAGACGCAGTGGCGCCAGAATTTCAGTAAACCAGTCTTGCCAAGTACTGAAGTGTCATTGCAAAATAGCTCTCCATCCTTGAATTGATCTATCAGTATTCCCAGCACGCGTTCCCGTGACCTCCTTCGCAGGACTTTTTTTCTTTGTTAACTATCCCCAGCACTTAGTAACAAATAACTGATAGCGTTGGCACGGATCCAAAGTAGCTTAGCTTATATTTATTTCGACAAACAGTGTCTATAAAAGTATTGTACTTTTCAGCCATTCTCCAGAAATATGTCTGCGGTCACCTAATTACCGCGTCGCTGTTTTCATACTAAGGCTGCCACTCATTCATTCTTTGATAATTGATATTAATGTACATTTTTGTAAATATGATGAATATGTACACTAAAAGTGCCTTTAATGTGAAAGCGCGTTTGCACTCAAACAATTTTAATTTAAAATTTAAAACATTCTGATAAAAATGTCTGACACTATTCTTGGGGACTATAGAACGTGTAAGATCTTTAGAACGTTGTGTTCTGTCGAAGTTTAATGAATTATTTTTGCGGGAACAAATCAGGTTGATTAGTTGTGGGAATGTATACTGTGGGTTTCTCAATACGAGTTGGGACCACAGTCAGTGCCATGCATATGGGTTGTAAGGCCTCAATGGTAGATGATGCTACATACGTCACCCAGGATGACGTCACAAAGAAGGAGAGACTGGTTGAAAAATTGGATGATTTGGGCAACGTTTTGGTGGCGTAGTTGGTAGCGCGCCTGTGTAGGCCCGGATAGCCGTATGAGAGGCAGGTTCGAATCCTGTGTTCGAGACATATCTTTATTCAATTTTTCTCTTCTAAACCAAGTCATTCAGGCCATTTTCAGCCTCCCGTAATTTTGTGCTGGCCTAAGCTAGAACCCTGAATTTTCAGGGATATATAGGGCATACTTTATATGAAAGAAACATTTTGTCTCATTGGTTTTTTTAATGCGGGTAAATTACACCCATCTAATGATTTCGTTTCGCATACCTACCTAGTATGGGGGTGTAAGAAATAAAGCGCACTCCATAAGTTAGGTCGTATTTATTCATTAGGTTTACGACCTCCCGGGGGCTGAAGCTGTAAACGGAAAGAGTAGGACAATTAATCTGGCGCCCCATATAGGTCATACAGACAACACCCGGGTCACGCACGGTATTTGAAATTTATATAAAACTTGGAATTTGCCTGCAGCTTGAAAAATGTTCTGCATAGATTCAATTAGCATTCTTGTTGAATGGAAATGAAAAAATCGCTGCTTCGTATAAAAACATCTACTCCATTATAGTTTTTAAAGACAAGTGGAACTGCAAGGCAAAAAATACCCTACTTATGGCCACTAACTGCGAATGTTACATTATTGCGCGACATGTATATGGAAAAAGTAAGAGCAGTCTATTGTAATATTTTATTGAAGTAATAAACGTTATTTCAGCCGAAGCTACTATTGTCGAGTGCCTTAAAGACAAACGATATTTTTATTAACTCTGTGCCTTATATTGGCTCTGCACTTATATGAATCGTACTAGTGGGTAATATCGTTTGCTACAGACGTAGATATTGAGTCTCGACTAGAACGTTGATTAGGTATTGTGAAAGTATTTTATCTCGCAGAAACTTTCTGTTTAGCCGAACTCAAAAATACGGAACCCTAAAAAAGAGGTCCTCAGTTCGTTGGAATTATTTTTTGAACTCATTGACACAAGTTTAGGGTTACCAGAATTAATTTTACCGTAAATTGCTACTGGGTGTTTTCCAAAATAAATACCGGGGTAGCTGCTTTCTCAGAATATAGACTTTTCAGGTTTTTCTGGCTCAAAATCGTTAGTACTTTCGAACCTTATACGTAAAAAAAGTGTCCCAATTTATTTTCCCATTACGTCACTATTTTGCATTATGTTTGTATGAACGTGACGTAGTGGAAGAAAAATTTCCATACCAATGTTGGGACACTTTTTTTTACATATAAGGTTCGAAAGTACTAACGATTCTGAGCCAGAAAAACCTCAAACGTCCATATTTTGAGAAAGTAGCTACCCCGGGAGTTATTTTGGAAAACGCTCTACTGCCAAATGACTGGTCAGACTATCATATAATGTCTAATTAAGGTAATTACGTGCAGATTGGCCGTGATTGCGATACGTAACGAGTGTCGAGACGAGACATGACACCAGTTGTTGGCTTAATTGATATAGATAGAAGAAGATCTATATTATTATTATATTACTAATCTGGTCGGGCAGCCAGCCAGTCTTAGAAATATAGAAGTTATTTTATTAGCTATTCCCGTGAAAGCGGCCTTACTTCTCTCATTCCCAGAATACCGCATTCCATGAATACCAAATTCACGATAGGTACATCAGATTCTCAGTATACCAGATTCTCAAAATAATACATCCAACAAAATCGTTTAGATCCTTGAGTAGGTAACCTACGATATTATAATCTAGTGCAGTGGTTCTTAAGCGTTGGTCCGCGGACCACTGGCACGGCATACGGTAGTTTATGTTCCGACAAAAACGTACATCGGGAGCGCGCATGTGTGCGTGCCGTGTACGGACGCACCACAGGCAAGCATTGCCGGCTGCGCGATTCAGGGCTGAGCCAACGCTGCGAGCGGTCGAACGGACAAAGTGAGGTATCGAAATCGTGTATACCTAGTGCAGTGTGTTCGGATCGGATGTTTGAGGAATAGTGTTTTAAGTGTATCCATTTATTTTACTAACAGTTAAATGAAGTTTCATTTTTTACCACCTAGCATAAACGACGTTTTTCTAAGTAATTGATTATCCAAAATAAAAACTTTTAGGTACTAATAATTCGGACTATACAAACCTTTTACAAATGATGTACCTATACTTTATCTACTTACTAGTATTTACTTTCAAAATGTCGAGACGCAACTATATTTAGGTACTATTATTTTTATATACCTAGTCACATACTTACTTACTATAAAATAAAGTTAAAAACTAAAACCCGACTACGAAAAAGTCTAAAACAAGTATCTTGGGTTTTAGTTCACCAGGCACAGATATATTGCTATTTTTTTTTCATTTAGGGAACGTTTCGAGTATGCCCTCAGTCGATCGTAGTCGGAGGCCCCTTCTTTGTTTGTTTTCTTGCCGGGGCCTCCGACTACGATCGACTGACGGCATACTCGAAACGAAACGTTCCCTAAATGAAAAAAAAAATAGCAATATATCTGTGCCTGGTGAACTAAAACCCAAGATACTTGTTTTAGACTTTTTCGTAGTCGGGTTTTAGTTTTTAACTTTATTTTATTTACGTCTTTTTAGTTATTATTCAGTTACGGTTTTAAGCGCCTTCCTAAGAAGCATATCAGGGTGTGCGGCCAAAGACCGAGCTGTCTCTTAAGCATCCTCCATTTAATAGTAATAACAAGAATTACAACAGTAACAGTTATATACATGGTTTGCTTTGCTTACAACGATATAAGACGATTTAGGCTTTGCTTTTGTCCCGCTTAAAATGGACATAGGGTGTTTGCGGAAGAGCTCGGTTTTCAGCCTCGCAGCCTGAAACTCGGCCTTCGGACTTGCATAAATTAGACTAATAGGTATACGTATGTAACCAGGGGCGCTCGGTGCCTTTGATCCAATGCGGTACCTATTCGATCTTTGCCCCGCTTAAAATTATTGCGGGATAGGGTGTTTGCTGAGGAGTTCGGCCTTTGGCCTCGAAGCCTGAAGCTCGCCCTTCGGGCTCGTAAAATTAGACATTTATATACAGTTTGCGTGAGGTAACCAGGAGCGCTTCATGCCATTGGCTCTGTGCAGTACTCGGCCTTTGGGCTCGCAAAAATGAGACCAATATTTAGTTTGTGTGAGACGACTTGGGGACACTTCACTTTAGGCTTTCAGTCTCGCTTGTAACTATTGCTAAATAAGACGCTTGCCACCCCGCGGCCAGAAACTCGCTCTTCAGGCTCGCAAGAGTTCTACCGATATACGATTTTACTGCGGCGATGATATTGGAATAGGAGTATTCGGGTCTTTGGCCCAAAACAAAGCCCGGCATTTAATGGCCCCTCTGTTTGACGCTTGCCCCTGCCTTCAGCCTCTTTTGAAATTACTGCTTGCGGAGGAGAAACAACATGAATTGGTGTGTTAATACTGTTAATTAGTCAAAAAGTATGGTACCGGTGTCCTACAACGGTAGCAAAACATACTTACCTACACACTTTTATAAAATGCTTTTATTTGGAACAACTTTAGAATTATCAAAATCAATTCTAACGTGTTCTACTTATACTGCAAAATACAAAGAAAAAATATCTTTCACTAACACCTATTTGAATATCGTGATTCAACTTAACTAAATGTTGTCATATATGATTCCACTCCTCGCCAACAGATGGATTAAAGCAGTTTACAACAGTGTCACCTGTTATTGAGTAGAAACAAATAATTATTATAGGGGTGCGACTAAGTGTGACTAGAGTGATTTATAGGATATCGATATAGGGCCTTATCACACTGGCGATTTGCGGGCGAGTTTTCATACAAAACTAGTCGCGGCGAACTCGCAGCGAGTTCGACGCGAGTGACATTTTTATGAAAAATCGCCCGCGGCTCGCTCGCAAATCGCCAGTGTGATAAGGCTCTTACAGTCAGCTGCAAAAAATGATATATGGTTACCGTATTTAGAAATCTGAGATCTTTACTTGTATTTTATTGCAATTAAAGAGTAGATATTTTTGAGTGCATTTAATACGTATGTATGCAGTTGCCTGAATCCAAGTCTTACTTTTTTAAGTATGTTACTACATTAAAATAAGTTTTTAATTAGATACGTATGTTTCTTTGTTTGTATGAAATTATGAAAAATATATTGGCCACCGCATACTGTGTTACTGCTACGGGTAGGGTTTGCAGTACCGGGAAATTTTAGTATGGCAGTACCGGGAATTCCCGGTTCTCTCATACTAAAATATCCCGGTACTGCAAACCCTAGCTAGGGGGTTGCGGAAACCAAACTATCCCGGCCGTTAGTATTCATGCTCTCTTCTTCTACGAGCGGATCTTTCGGAAATCTGAAAGGGTTAATTTTGTATTTTAGGTGCACTGATTTATTCAATTCATATTTAACCAATGTCGATACAAAATATCGACTTCATCTTAGCCACACCTCTAGTTGAGTAGCTTAGCAAACTGTCATTGCGAATAGCGAAAATCGACCGACACGTACAATTATTTCAATATTAATACAATAATACTTACCGGTGATAATATTATATGCCTCCTCGAGACATATTTTTAAATCTGCTCGCAGTGAGGCAGCATATTTACGGCATTACAACGATTTTATTTCAACATTTTTGATGTGACACAACACACGCGTCAGTTGGCGGCACGAAAATGACATGTATTCGGCAATGTTCGCAAATACGAAGTTTCCAGATATCTTTCAATACGAATGACACATCTGAAGGTCTAGCATAGCAGGCCATTTGGATATTTAGCCGGTCTCAAAATATCAAAATATGTTTTTTCTTTTTCTTTCAAATATATTATGAAAGTAACGGGTGATGACGTTTCATGCCACGACTGCCATAACTGCACATTATGCTAGCCCTTCTGTAAACGAATTGTCGGAGATCAAGCTGTTGAATATCGTTCTTGTTGTTATTAAAATGAAAATATTGCTGCATAATATACTCGTATCAGCATGTGTGGTACATTTTTGCAATAGGTTTTTAAAGCTCTTTAATTTGATATGTAACTCTATGCTACTCGATGACTTTTATTTTTTAATCCTTGAGTTTTTTGAGGATCACGGCCTTTATATTAAATTTTAGTTTCAACTAACTAGCCTATAACCCGCGCAGAATTAAGACGAATCTAACGATACCCCACATGTTTGAATCGGTTTAGTAGTTTTTGAGTTATCAGGGAACAAACGAACATACAAACATACATACATACATATATACATACGGTGCTAAAATCATAACCCTCCTTTTTGCTTCGCCGTAGTCGGGTAAAAATTGTATTATAAATAATAGCATTGAATTTGCACTGAGCTCCTGGTCTATTGGAGTTCTTTGTAATTTGCCGCGTGAGACACATGCCGCCGTCACGTGGCACGCACAAAGGATGCCACCGAGCGATTGTTCGTTCGAGGTCAACCTAATAAAAGTTACGTCGTGGTAAGTAGGTATTTTAGAGAACCGACGGGCGGCAGCCCTGTGCCTTAGGCAACCGTAGGTATCGCGCGCTCCTAAACGGCGAAGACGAACTACTTGGTTGTCTTTATACTTTGCCACTGGTGATCCCTGGAAGCACCCGAAGTGGTCCGCGAAGCCATACGAAAAAAATTGTATATCCTCCCGACTCCCGATCCACTCAAGGTGGTCCGGCCAGCGAAAATTTCCGCTCTTTCAGGCTGAAAAAAAAAGCTCGCGTTGAGTGCGCGGGGCAATAAAAATCCCAAAAACCCTACTCCAAACAGTTGGTAGTCCGTGGCAGACACAGATTTTGTCAAATGGTCCTGTTGTCATGTCATGTTGTCCCGCACTGCCCGCCTCTCCCGCGCAGAGCGCGATAGAGACAACTGCAGCTTGGACCGAAAATACCTTTTAAAATTTCATGAAAACAACGTTTCGTAGTCCCCTGATTTCTTCCCCAAAACTTAACCTATTTAACTAATTTTTTCATTAAACATTAAAGAAAGGCTTTGGCCGTGTTCCTATCTTTTCCTTTTTTTTAATAATCTAGTCAAAGAACCCCGCACAAAATGATCGTCAAAAGCCGTTCGGTCGATTTGGCTGAAATTTGGTGAAAATATAGCCTCTAATACTAGAATCAACTGTGTAAAGTTGCAACTTAAAATAATGGCCAGATTTTAAAATATGTCAATTTTTAGGTTCAATGTTTCTTACTTATATTTCGGCTCAACGAAAAATGTAGTAACTATATATGACGCTAATATGCACTTACTACCTTTTTCCCGAGGTTGATTTTATAACGATATTAAACTGTTCTAGTTATAATTAATCCATATTTAATTGATTTTATTCATCATTTGTGCATTCAATGCATTAAATATGGTATAAAGCGTTCTTAATGATGGATACTTCACACTTTCCTCGTATCGGGCGGGGTATAAGATTGCCTGTAACGTGACCGCATGTACCAATGGTTCTTGCTTCACTTTTACAGGTGTACCTAATAATAGCTTAAGATTGGATCTTCTCTCCCATTATTTGTGTTCTTCGTCGAATGCAATCCACACATAATAAAAAGTTGCGTTTTGGAAGCTTGAAGTAGCCCTTATTTTAATAAATCCTGGCTCATTGAAGTTTCATCTAATTCGAAAACTCGCTTGTCTTCGACTTCCGCTGTTAATATGACGCAATGTACTGTTTTGAATACCTATATTCTGGAGACTGTTTCACTTGATTTGTTCCATATGTGACCGAGTGCAAATACGCCAGGTCTAACCGTGGAAACAATGGTACCTATTTGAGCTATCATAAATAAATACTGCAGACCTATTACAATGCCAGATTATAATGTCCAGTTAGCTAATGAAATGCTCCAACGCGTCGAAGACATTAATGTTGTACAGGCACGGATTGAAGCTGACAATCTTAACCGAATATGAGCACGATGGATCCCATTAACTCCTGCACAAATACCATTGTTTCCGCGGTTAGACCTAGCGTATTTGCACTCTGTCACATTTGGAACCTATCAAGTAAAACTGTCTCCAGGATATATTCAAGACAGTACATTGCGTCATATCAACGACCTAGCAGCGGAAGACCAAGACGAGCGAGTTTTCGAAATAGATGAAAACTTCAATGAGCCAGGGTTTATTAAAATAAGGGCTACATCGAGATTTCGAAACGCAACGTTTTATTATGTGTGGATTGCATTCGAGGAAAAACACAATAACGGGAGAGATGAAGACCCAATATTGGGCTATTATTGCACCTGTAAAAGTGGAGCAAGAACCATCGGTACATGCGGTCACGTAACAGCAATCCTATGGTTTTTAGGTTTTGCCCGATATGAAGCTTGCTGCAGTGTAAGTTAACTATATCGTCACTACTTTGAAAAAAAAAACTTGTATCTGAAATCAACCTCGGGAAAAAGGTAGTAAGTGCATATTAGCGTCATATATAGTTACTACATTTTTCGTTGAGCCGAAATATAAGTAAGAAACATTGAACCTAAAAATTGACATATTTTAAAATCTGGCCATTATTTTAAGTTGCAACTTTACACAGTTGATTCGAGTATTAGAGGCTATATTTTCACCAAATTTCAGCCAAATCGACCGAACGGCTTTTGACGATCATTTTGTGCGGGGTTCTTTGTTTTCTGGACGTGTGAACACAGCGGAAAATCTGGCATTCTTTTTCGGTTTTTGAAGGTTAATATCTCTTTTGAGAATCAATTTATCGTAAAAAGGAAAACATAGGAACATATCAATTGTAGCCATAGATTTTTGTACAAAAAATTATTGCTCTACTGGCATTAACCAGGGAGGAAACAGGGGACTACGTTTGTATGGAAAAACTGCCCTCCTGTTTCCTCTTAAGGAAATGTGGTAAGATCGAGAATCTGGAATTTTGGGAATGCGGTATTTTGGGCATGACCGCCTTACTTCACGTTTATACGCTTCGTTGTACGACAGATTTATAATTTTACTAGCTGTGAACCCGGCTTCGCCCGGGAAAAATGTAAAAAATCACAAACCCCCGTTTTACTTCCTTAGAAATATTTTCTTATTTTTAACAGACATTACAAAAAGGAGGATGTTGAACTGATGGCTGAGTTCCAAACATTAAAATAATGTTGAAGTCGTTTTTGGTTTAAATTATCCAAATTAAATTATTGTTGTTACACTATATTTCCCGTTAGTGAGCACAGCTCTCCCCTTTAAATTAGAATCGCCCCGGTCCAGAGGCGGCGTTAGACGTAGGCGACGTGGGCCACCGCCAACGCCACGCGGTCCAAGGGCCCTCGCGCCTCGACGGCAGCACAGCAAAAAGAGCTTCGTCACCAGTTAATAATACCATTAACCGTCTTCATGGAACAGCAAAGGGCCTCGCGAAATATCTTTTGTCCACAGCAAATTTAGGTCTTGCTGCGCCACTGTCCCGGTCCCGGGCAAACTCTGGCCGGGACCCGGCGGAAGAAATACATCTAAATCATCCCACTATCTTCGCCGCGGCCGGCCCCATCCTCGTCATCCAATTTGTGGCAGCCACTTAGCGTCAGTTTAGTCAACCTATGTGTGTGGCAGATGTGGCTAGCCCGGGCACAGTCCATCTTCAACCTGGCGGGTTTGGACCCTGCATCAGCAACGCGGTTTTGTATGCGCAGTGTGGTGTTCCAGACCCGGTCAGTTCGTGTCACTCCTCTTTCAATTTAGACCTTCTTCAAAAAGTATAGAATCATCTTATGGAGTTTATGTTAAGTTTATTTTATGGAACGGTTCCTGTGTATGTAGAAGTGCCCGCGAGAGGTAAAAAATAAGATGGCGCTACTGTCACAGGTGGGTAAATGTTGCAGCAAAGCGCCAAAAATTATTTGACTTTTGTTAATTCATTAGTGAAAATTGTTAATTTAATAAAAAAACATGTGACCTACATACTTAACTGATTCCCCGTATAAGATAGTTATCCTTACCTCTATCCTCTATATTATGGGGGTAAAATTAACTTCCATCCACTATTTTGCCCTCAATAGAAAAGGAATTTTCGAAAGAATTTGTATATATTTGAACATTCCCACCTCCAAGACAAAATAAAAAAACATTAGGGAATATGCATAATATTTCTTGTTTACTTTAACGAAAGCTCTTTCATATAAGAAACAGGAGGCAAAAAGTATTTTTCGAATAAGTATAAAAATAACCAAGATACCATCAAAGATTCAAAAAATCAAAAAACGTACTATAACATCATAGTCCATGTCTTACCAACAGGTGAGATAAAAGTTAAAAAATTAAACTTAAAAAGCTACAATACCGAGTTTCGCTCAAGTCACCACTTCAGAAGGATTAAATACAAAAGTGCATCAAAACTGCCTATATTCCTTGTTTTTTAAGCTTAGAATTTTAACTGTCATTTTCGCCTGACGTTGGTTCGTTTTCATTGAGCAATGAGACAATAATATTGAGCAATTTTCACTTATGTCAGTAATTTATTAGGTACGTTTTAAAAAATAAAGCAAGATGCATAATATTTTCCTGTTAAAAGATCGTTTTCTTTGAAATAATATTCGTAAGGATATCGCACGATTTTTCTAATTAAAAAACACCGTAAACTTACGTCGCGGTCAAAGTCACACGTTACGCGCGCTTCCTTAAACTATATCAGTTTCCGAACGCAGCAAAGAAACATGGCCGACTGTTTTTGGCGTTATTCGTATTATTTTACATCTTTATACGCTTATTTCTCCGTTATACGAATTTTGCGGATATAAGTTGTCGATTCGAAAGTGTTATTTTTTTACGCTTTAATTTTTGAGACGCTTTTCGTTCAGGTCTACCGTAGGGCCCGGCTAAATTATTAATATAGATAACTTGGGCTATTCTTTAAAGGCATTCATGATTCTTCTGGCCACGAATACTCGATAGATCCCTCATTACTAAGAGTATTATTAGTCCTTTCTAGAACTGTTTTATTTATGCATAGATAATAGGTAAGGGTGATTCTTCGAGTCTTATTCCTCTGTCCACAAATATATTGGGTTGCCTGTAGATCCTGCCTCAGTAGCATATACTTTTTGGGCAATTGTGTAACACTTGCCAAGTTCTATACAACAACTACAAAATGCCGTGCGGCTGAGGCGGGACCTACAGGTGGACAGAGGAATAAGATCCCCGAAGAATGACTGGTAAAAATTTGACCCCGATCTTACCTGATGATGATGAAGTCGAAGGCATGGCTTCTACACGGAAATCAAAAATGTCATTCTAGTGAGATAGAATCTCCTGAGTCAGTAGGTATTTGCCAAGATGTGTAGACAGAGGAACCACGTTTTCGAAAGATAATTCCAATTTTGTGGTTAGTAGTTATTCTTCGAAATCGTACTATGCAGGTTGCATCGCCAATCCCGAAATTTCCACGATTCACTTTATGAATGTATTCCATTATTTTGATACAATCCGAAAGAAATACCTGCTATTTTCATGTTTTGATCAAATATTATATAATATTAAAAAGATGTCATCATAATATCGGGATTGGTGATAACGGCGGTTGAAACGCTCTGAAATCCACCCTGCAACAGGTTGTTTGTTACAATCTCCATTCAACGAATTTTGTATAGTTCAATTACGCTTTGAAATAGGTTTCCTGACAAATGATATGGCTTAAAGAATTGTTATGCCAACTCAACTTGAAGTCATTAATCTTAGCAGGATCAGCAAGGTTAGGTACAATATCTTAAGTAGGTACCTAAATAGGTACCAGTGGCGTGACATAGAATGCCAGGGTTTACGCCGCCATTTATGATTGCATAGGAATTGTCTATTATGTCTGTGAATTATGGTGCACAAAATGCATGAATATTTTAGATTAATGTTGCGGTCCTTTGTGCCACACCTGGCCATAAAGCGGCTTTTTCCGCACGCTACGCGTAGTAGTTAAGTGTAGACATAAAATTATGTATACACAAACACGGGAGGTCATAAAATAAGCCCTCGATCGCATATTTACGTCCCTCGCTTGCAGCTCGGGCCGCAAACATCTGCGATCTCTCCTTTCTTTGTTTTACCACCCTAGTTGTGTAATGTAATGTTACTATTGCTATTACGTAATAATAAATCCACCAAGACACAAGTTTGCGCGTTCACCGCTAAGAAAACTCCTTTCACTGTGGCCCCACAATTCCAAGACACGGCCCTTACCATCTCGAAGAGTATCTGGATCCTAGGTGTTGACATCTCCAGCGACGTTCAGTTCCGAAGTCACCTAGAAGAGAAAGCGAAGCTGGCATCCAAAAAACTTGGTGTCCTGAATAGAGCGAAGCGGTACTTCACTCCTGGGCAAAGACTGTTGCTGTACAAATCACAGGTCCGACCCCATATGGAGTACTGCTGTCATCTGTGGGCTGGGGCGCCAGCATACCAGCTTGGCCCTCTTGACTCGGTCCAAAGACGCGCTGTGCGAATAATCGACGATCCCGTACTCACAAGCGGTATTGAACCCTTAAGTCTAAGGAGAGACTTCGCCTCCTTATGTGTGTTCTACCGCTTGTATAATGGGCTGTGTTCTGAGGAATTGTTTGACATGATGCCTACGGCCACCTTCTACCACCGCACTGCTCGCCATCGGCAGGGTATTCATTCACACACGTTGGAACCAAAATGGTCGCGCACCGTGCGGTTCCAAAGAAATTTCCTACCGCGCACAATCCGAATGTGGAATGAGCTCCCTGCCGCGGTTTTCCCAGAAGGCTACAGTATGGAGTTCTTCAAGAGGGGAGTGAATAGGTTCTTAAAGGGTCGGCAACGCGCACGTAATGCCCCTGGTGTTGCAAGCGTCCATAGGCTGCGGTGACTGCTTACCATCAGGCAGGCCGTACGCTTGTTTGCCACCCTAGTTGAATAAAAAAAAAAAATATATATATATTGATATTTAGGGTAAATTCTACTTGAAGTAACAAATCGTCGTGATAAAACGCAAATTCCTACACTAACAACAAACTATTTCTTTAGGTAAATATAAACAGAAACACCCGCTGTCAGCCAGTCAGCATCAAATAGTCTGTAACATTTACGATACATCGTCACATCCTTGTGTCTATAGTAATAAACATGTGTTGCGATAATGTAAAGATAAAGAAAGAAAGAATTAAACATTTATTCGACGTAATTGTTTGTTACGGTGGGTTTAGACCAAACGAATTCTAACACATTCTAACCCCACTCTACCAAATTCATTGTGTACACACAAAGAATTTGGTAGAGTGGGGTTAGAATGTGTTAGAATTCGTTTGGTCTAAACCCACCTTTATATATACATTTTTAAACTAAACCTCAACTGGTACTCGAAAAGGTTACTTCTCCGCATGAGCCAAACGACTGGAGTCGGTGGTGGTGATTTTCAGGTATATTTATGATGCTTTGGATGTTACAGACTATTTGAGGTTGACTGTAGGTACGTGG
The DNA here is from genome assembly GCA_947034925.1 of Eudemis profundana. Taxonomy (NCBI): domain Eukaryota; kingdom Metazoa; phylum Arthropoda; class Insecta; order Lepidoptera; family Tortricidae; genus Eudemis; species Eudemis profundana. The sequence goes on along the minus strand of OX344805.1, from coordinate 15,674,547 downwards.
CTGTATGGGAAAGGTTGAAATATTAAATTCAATGTAATCTACGTTTTTCCTTCAAATCTATTATAGTATTTTTTCTACTCCTGTACTGTTATCTGTCTTTTACTTGGTCACGAACACTAATGTAAGAACATACATAATATGAGTTCAGAGAAGTCTATACTCTATTCCCCATAACAGCACTAGTGTCGTTATAGTCACTTTACGTTATTGCTAGCAGCCACAGACTTCTAAATCTAGGTTAAACTTAGGTCAAGGATTAAGCGCTCAATTTTAACTTTACGGTAAAAATGCACAACTACCAACTTAACAAACAATTAAATTCCTACGGTTTTTAAGAAAAACAAAACTTTCCGAACTAAATTCATTGATGCCAACATAAAAAAAGTATTACATTTTTACCGCGAATATTTAGATGAAATATTTTAAATGTGTATTCTTGTGGTTTAGTTTGCAATTTATAATAATTGGAAATTGTTTATAATGTGTTATTTATTATGTTCATGTCAATTTTAAATAAATAAAACTGCAAAATATAGCAAAAATTGTTTTTTGTCTTTTTAAAGGCTGAATTGCCATGATGCTGTGGCCCAAATAAATGTGGAATGGAAATTAAAAAAAATACATGTAAGTATGAAATTCCATTCCGTGCCAAGTGTCAAGCCGCACCGGAAACGAGTTACTTTGCGGCCTATTTTTAGGCACGTAATGTCGTAATGTCTGGGCAAAACAACGAGTAAGCACCAAAAAAAAAAAATTAAAACATGGCGTCACGAATACGAAATTATTTTGTTAAAATTACTTAAAATTTATATATTTTTTGCATTTTGAGATTTTTCATATTGATTCCATAGAAACATTACGTAAGCGACACTACCTTCTTAATCCTCTTGATATGTAAAATTAGGAAACTGAATCGCGGTATGGTAGGCAACTAATAAGTTTTATTAGAATAGCTACCATAGCGTTACGTACTTAAGCGACAATAAAATAAAGTTAAAAACTAAAACCCGACTACGAAAAAGTCTAAAACAAGAATCTTAGGTTTTAGTTCGCCAGGTACAGATAAATTGCATTTTTTTACCCGACTACGGCGAAGCAAAAAGGAGGGTTATGATTTTAGCACCGTATGTATATATGTATGTATGTTTGTATGTTTGTATGTTTGTATATTTGTATGTTTGTATGTTCGTTTGTTCCCTCATAACTCAAAAACTACTAAACCGATTCAAACATGTGGGGTATCGTTAGATTCGTCTTGATTCTGCGCGGGTTATAGGCTAGTTAGTTGAAACTGAAATTTAATATAAAGGCCGTGATTCTCAAAAAACTCAAGGATTAAAAAATAAAAGTCATCGAGTAGTATCGAGTTACATATCAAATTAAAGAGCTTTAAAAACCTATTGCAAAAATGTATCACACATGCTGATACAAGTATATTATGCAACAATATTTTCATTTTAATAACAACAAGAACGAAATTCAACAGCTTGATTTCCGACGATTCGTTACAGAAGGGCTAGCATAATGTGCAGTTATGGCAGTCGTGGCACGAAACGTCATCACCCGTTACTTTCATAATATATTTGAAAGAAAAAGAAAAAACATATATTGATATTTTGACACCTGCTAAATATCCTAATGGCCTGCTATGCTAGACTTTTACATGTGTCATTCGTATTGAGAGATATCGGGTAACTTCGTATTTGCGAACATTGCCGAATACATGTCATTTTCATGCCGCCAACTGACGCGTGTGTTGTGTCACATTAAAAAATGTTGAAATAAAATCGTTGTAATGCCGTAAATATGCTGCCTCACTGCGAGCAGATTTAAAAATATGTCTGAGGAGGCATACATTATCACCGGTACGTATTATTGTACTAATATTGAAATAATTTTACATGTCGATTTTCCCTATCCGCAATGACAGTTTGCTAAGCTACTCAACTAGAGGTGTGGCTAAGATGAAGTCGATATTTTGTATCGACATTGGTTACGTATGAATTGAATAACTCAGTGCACCTAAAATACAAAATTAACCCTTTCAGATTTCCGAAAGATCCGCTTCTAGAAAAAGAGTGAATGAATACTACCGGCCGGGATAGTTTGGTTTCCGCAGCCCTGTAGCAGTAGCACAGTATGCGGTAGCCAAGATATTTTTCATAATTTCATACAAACACGGCTTCTACGATAGCTACAGAAATGAAATTTTAGGGCCCTAGGGTACTATTTGGGTACTATTTTTTGAGATATAAAGCGTTTCCAAAAACAAAGCCGTTACAGAGATACAAACGGTGTACGCCTGCTTGACCCCCAGTAGCGTACACCGTGAACAGGCCTTATATTTCGAAAAGTTTAAGGGTACTGTTTTTTTCACCAAGGTATTTCGTCGGTACTATTTGGGTACTATTTATTGGCTGCATCAGATTCTGAATATCTTTACGGTGTACGCTATCTTGACGGACACGTATGAAAACTCGCCCGCAAATCGCCAGTGTGATAAGGCCCTAAATCGATATCTATAAATCACTCTAGTTACACTTAGTGGCACCCCTATAATAATTATTTCTTTCTACTCAATAACAGATGACACTGTGTTGTAAACTGCTTTAATCCATCTGTTGGCGAGGAGTGGAATCATATATGACAAGATTTAGTTACGTTGAATCACGATATTCAAATAGGTGTAAGTGAAAGATATTTTTTCTTTGTACCTATTTTGCAGTATAAGTAAAACACGTTAGAATTGATTTTGATAATTCTAAAGTTGTTCCAATTAAAAGCATTTTACAAAAGTGTGGCATGTACATATGTTTGGTACGGTTGTATGTCACCGGTTTTCATACTTTTTGACTAATTAACATATCAATTCATGTTGTTTCTCCTCCGCAAGCAGTACCGCACAGAGCCAAAGGCATGAAGCGCACCTGGTTTCTTCGCGCAAACTGTATATAAATGTCTAAATTTTGCGAGCCCGAAGGGCGAGGCTTTGAGGCCAAAGGCCGAACTACCCAGCAAACACCTAATAACCCAGCATTCCGCAATAATTTTAAGCGGGACAAAGACCGAATACCGCGTCGGACCAAAGGTACCGAGCGCCCCTGGTTACTTACGTACTTATACCTATTAGTCTGATTTTTGCGAGCCCGAAGGGCGAGCTTCAGGCTTCGAGGCCAAAGGCCGAACTCCTCAGCAAACACCCAATAATCCAGTATCCCGCAATAATTTTAAGCGGGCAAAGACCGAATACCGCGTTGGACCAAAGGCACCGAGCGCCCCTGGTTTTTATTATGTATACCTATTAGTCTAATTTTTGCAAGTCCGAAGGCCGAGTTTCGGGCTGCGAGGCCGAAAACCGAGCTCTTCCGCAAACACCCCGTCTCGTAGTAATTTTAACCTTTTGGCGACTTAGGTCTATCAGGAAAAATGACTAGGTATAAAAATGACGATTTTATAAAATTAAATTGTCCAAGGCTATTTATGCCGAGATATAGAAATGACGATATTTACAAATGTCAATATGTAAAAATGTCTATAGCCCAGAAAGTATAAGTATAGAAATGCCAATATTTAACAATGTAAACATATTATTTTGACAAGATTATGATCCAGAAAGTTTAAGTATAAAAATGTCAACAATCTCTTACAAAATGTTCTAAATAATAATTATGATTTTCTTTTCGATAATTACAGGAGGGCATGTTCCTGAGTAGTGGAAGTTTCTAGACTATTTAGCTCTTTAGAGATAGGAAGATACACAATCTATTTTAATGTGAAGTAAACTGATATAAGTCATCATATACTTACTTAGGTAATAATTTATTTATTTATTTAAACTTTATTGCACAATAATAAAAAAGTACAAACGGCGGACTTAATGCCTTAAGGCATTCTCTACCACTCAACCACCGGGTAAAACAGAGACTTTAATTGGTGCAAGAATGTTTATAACCGAAATGGCATTCGAGTCACAAATCTATATAAGAGTAAGTATAATATATATATATATATATATATAATTTCAATAATAGACATACACATATACTTGTTACAATAAACATACATATATAATAAAACAAAGGTACCCATGCAAAGTATCATGCAATAATCACCTTGGACTATTTTAAATGTCGGCATTTTTATACTTAGGTAATAATCATCTTGGACTTTTTTAAATGTCGGCAATTTTATACTTAGGTAATAATCATCTTCGACTTTTCTTTGATATCGGCATTTTTATACTTAGTTAATAATACATCTCTCCAATTTTCTTTCTTGACAATATCACGTTCTAGTCATTTTTTATATCTAGTCATTTTTCCTGATAGACCTAAGTCGCCAAAAGGAATTTTAAGCGGGACAAAAGCAAAGCATAAAGTGTCTTATATCGTTGTAAGCAAACCATGTATCTAAGTGTTACTGTTGTAATTCTTGTCATTAATAGTACATTACACAACTAAGGTGGTAATACAAAGAAAGGCCGAGATCGCAGAAGTTTGCGGCCCGAGCTGCAAGCGAGGGACGTAAATATGCGATCGAGGGCTTTCTTTATTACCTCCCGTGTTGTGTACATCATTTTATGTCTACACTTGGCCAGAAAGCGGCTTTTTCCGTATGCGCAGCGTGCGGAAAAAGCCACTTTATGGCCAGGTGTGGCATAAATACTATTAAATGGAGGGTGCTCATGAAAGAGCTCGGTCGTTGGCCTCACACCCTGATATGGTTCTTAGGAAGGAAAAGGCGCTTAAAACCGTAACTGAATAATAACTAAAAATACGTACGTAAATATGCGATCGAGGGCTTTCTTTATTACCTCCCGTGTTGTGTACATCATTTTATGTCTACACTTGGCCAGAAAGCGGCTTTTTCCGTATGCGCAGCGTGCGGAAAAAGCCACTTTATGGCCAGGTGTGGCATAAATACTATTAAATGGAGGGTGCTCATGAAAGAGCTCGGTCGTTGGCCTCACACCCTGATATGGTTCTTAGGAAGGAAAAGGCGCTTAAAACCGTAACTGAATAATAACTAAAAATACGTAAATAAAATAAAGTTAAAAACTAAAACCCGACTACGAAAAAGTCTAAAACAAGAATCTTAGGTTTTTGTTCGCCAGGTACAGATAAATTGCATTTTTTTTAATTTAGAGAACGTTTCGAGTATGCCGTCAATCGTTCGTAGTCGGAGGCCCCTTTTTTGTTTGTCTTCTTGCCGGGGCCTCCGACTACGAACGATTGACGGCATACTCGAAACGTTCTCTAAATTAAAAAAAATGCAATTTATCTGTACCTGGCGAACTAAAACCTAAGATTCTTGTTTTAGACTTTTTCGTAGTCGGGTTTTAGTTTTTAACTTTATTTTATTTAATTTAGAGAACGTTTCGAGTATGCCGTCAATCGTTCGTAGTCGGAGGCCCCGGCAAGAAGACAAACAAAAAAGGGGCCTCCGACTACGAACGATTGACGGCATACTCGAAACGTTCTCTAAATTAAAAAAAATGCAATTTATCTGTACCTGGCGAACAAAAACCTAAGATTCTTGTTTTAGACTTTTTCGTAGTCGGGTTTTAGTTTTTAACTTTATTTTATTTACGTATTTTTAGTTATTATTCAGTTACGGTTTTAAGCGCCTTTTCCTTCCTAAGAACCATATCAGGGTGTGAGGCCAACGACCGAGCTCTTTCATGAGCACCCTCCATTTAATAGTATTTATGCCACACCTGGCCATAAAGTGGCTTTTTCCGCACGCTGCGCATACGGAAAAAGCCGCTTTCTGGCCAAGTGTAGACATAAAATGATGTACACAACACGGGAGGTAATAAAGAAAGCCCTCGATCGCATATTTACGTCCCTCGCTTGCAGCTCGGGCCGCAAACTTCTGCGATCTCGGCCTTTCTTTGTATTACCACCTTAGTTGTGTAATGTACTATTAATGACAAGAATTACAACAGTAACACTTAGATACATGGTTTGCTTACAACGATATAAGACACTTTATGCTTTGCTTTTGTCCCGCTTAAAATTACTACGAGACGGGGTGTTTGCGGAAGAGCTCGGTTTTCGGCCTCGCAGCCCGAAACTCGGCCTTCGGACTTGCAAAAATTAGACTAATAGGTATACATAATAAAAACCAGGGGCGCTCGGTGCCTTTGGTCCAACGCGGTATTCGGTCTTTGCCCGCTTAAAATTATTGCGGGATACTGGATTATTGGGTGTTTGCTGAGGAGTTCGGCCTTTGGCCTCGAAGCCTGAAGCTCGCCCTTCGGGCTCGCAAAAATCAGACTAATAGGTATAAGTACGTAAGTAACCAGGGGCGCTCGGTACCTTTGGTCCGACGCGGTATTCGGTCTTTGTCCCGCTTAAAATTATTGCGGAATGCTGGGTTATTAGGTGTTTGCTGGGTAGTTCGGCCTTTGGCCTCAAAGCCTCGCCCTTCGGGCTCGCAAAATTTAGACATTTATATACAGTTTGCGCGAAGAAACCAGGTGCGCTTCATGCCTTTGGCTCTGTGCGGTACTGCTTGCGGAGGAGAAACAACATGAATTGATATGTTAATTAGTCAAAAAGTATGAAAACCGGTGACATACAACCGTACCAAACATATGTACATGCCACACTTTTGTAAAATGCTTTTAATTGGAACAACTTTAGAATTATCAAAATCAATTCTAACGTGTTTTACTTATACTGCAAAATAGGTACAAAGAAAAAATATCTTTCACTTACACCTATTTGAATATCGTGATTCAACGTAACTAAATCTTGTCATATATGATTCCACTCCTCGCCAACAGATGGATTAAAGCAGTTTACAACACAGTGTCATCTGTTATTGAGTAGAAAGAAATAATTATTATAGGGGTGCCACTAAGTGTAACTAGAGTGATTTATAGATATCGATTTAGGGCCTTATCACACTGGCGATTTGCGGGCGAGTTTTCATACGTGTCCGTCAAGATAGCGTACACCGTAAAGATATTCAGAATCTGATGCAGCCAATAAATAGTACCCAAATAGTACCGACGAAATACCTTGGTGAAAAAAACAGTACCCTTAAACTTTTCGAAATATAAGGCCTGTTCACGGTGTACGCTACTGGGGGTCAAGCAGGCGTACACCGTTTGTATCTCTGTAACGGCTTTGTTTTTGGAAACGCTTTATATCTCAAAAAATAGTACCCAAATAGTACCCTAGGGCCCTAAAATTTCATTTCTGTAGCTATCGTAGAAGCCGTGTTTGTATGAAATTATGAAAAATATCTTGGCTACCGCATACTGTGCTACTGCTACAGGGCTGCGGAAACCAAACTATCCCGGCCGGTAGTATTCATTCACTCTTTTTCTAGAAGCGGATCTTTCGGAAATCTGAAAGGGTTAATTTTGTATTTTAGGTGCACTGAGTTATTCAATTCATACGTAACCAATGTCGATACAAAATATCGACTTCATCTTAGCCACACCTCTAGTTGAGTAGCTTAGCAAACTGTCATTGCGGATAGGGAAAATCGACATGTAAAATTATTTCAATATTAGTACAATAATACGTACCGGTGATAATGTATGCCTCCTCAGACATATTTTTAAATCTGCTCGCAGTGAGGCAGCATATTTACGGCATTACAACGATTTTATTTCAACATTTTTTAATGTGACACAACACACGCGTCAGTTGGCGGCATGAAAATGACATGTATTCGGCAATGTTCGCAAATACGAAGTTACCCGATATCTCTCAATACGAATGACACATGTAAAAGTCTAGCATAGCAGGCCATTAGGATATTTAGCAGGTGTCAAAATATCAATATATGTTTTTTCTTTTTCTTTCAAATATATTATGAAAGTAACGGGTGATGACGTTTCGTGCCACGACTGCCATAACTGCACATTATGCTAGCCCTTCTGTAACGAATCGTCGGAAATCAAGCTGTTGAATTTCGTTCTTGTTGTTATTAAAATGAAAATATTGTTGCATAATATACTTGTATCAGCATGTGTGATACATTTTTGCAATAGGTTTTTAAAGCTCTTTAATTTGATATGTAACTCGATACTACTCGATGACTTTTATTTTTTAATCCTTGAGTTTTTTGAGAATCACGGCCTTTATATTAAATTTCAGTTTCAACTAACTAGCCTATAACCCGCGCAGAATCAAGACGAATCTAACGATACCCCACATGTTTGAATCGGTTTAGTAGTTTTTGAGTTATGAGGGAACAAACGAACATACAAACATACAAATATACAAACATACAAACATACAAACATACATACATATATACATACGGTGCTAAAATCATAACCCTCCTTTTTGCTTCGCCGTAGTCGGGTAAAAAGAGGATGTTTTGGTGGAATGCGTATCAAGGTATGAAATAATACAAATTTCAACCAAAATGGAAGAAGTTAAAGTTAATTATTTACCCTCTATTCGTTTGTATATGTAGAACCGAGCGATTCGAATCACCCTAAGAACCCTTCACCTCGCTTCGACGAGGACTCAAACCCTTAGTTACACTTTAGGTCTTTTAATTGTACGACCAGTCGGTTTTCGTGTGTTTATACTTGAGAGAAAACGGTCCGTGTAAGGGTAAACAAGTAACTTAACTTAAAGTTCTGCAAGGGTTGCGTGTATGTGTAGGTTCGGAGTTGTGTTTTAGTTAACAACCTAAAGTCATCGTATACAATACACCCATACGTCGTTTCGTAAAGTGATCCGCTTTATTGATCTATTGGATGAAGTTACACTGCACACTGTTAGGATTATTTTTTTGAACTTATATTAGGTATTCACGAGATAAACAAAGGTGTAAAGTACTATGAATATATGGCAGGGGAGTTAATTTTGTCTGCAACAGAACGTACTCATGCAAATTATATCGCATTAAAATCGTCGGACATACCTTATATTCTGACTTCCATAATTAGGGTTCCGTACCAAAATAGTAAAAAAGGAACCCTTATGGTGCGACTCTGTATGTCCGTCTGTCACAGCAAGGTATCTCCGAACCTACCGATGCTATCGACTTAAAATTTGAAATAGTGTTAAAAACCGCTAACCCGAGCCTATTGGACAGAAAAAAAACCTTTTTTTTAAAGGGGACCGAAATGGGATGTCGGAAATCAAAAGTAGAGCTAATCAAGTGGGGTATCAAATAAAAGGGCTTTAATATTATTTCTTAGACATGTAGTTTTTGATTTAAGACAAAAAACGTTAAAAAATATACCATTCCCCCTATTATCTCCGAAGTTACTGAACAGAAAAAACTGTAATAATTACCGATTATCGATATCATTCTATATATTACAGGAAAAATAAAACGGTTTTCCTAAATTGCACCGTTTTTAGGGTTCCGTAGCCAAAATGGCTAAAAAGGAACCCTTATAGTTTCGTCATGTCCGTCCGTCCGTCCGTCCGTATGTCACAGGCATTTTACTCAAAAACTACAAGACCTATACTGATTAAATTTGGAATATAGATGTCTTGTAGATGCCGCAACTGAGTTTGGTAGTTAAATAATAAAAATAAAAAAATCTAGGGGGGGCACTCCATACATGTAACAGAAGCTAAAAAAATTTTTTTTCACAAAATGTCAACGTGTGGTACATAGTTCGACAGCTCTTTTAAAAACATTTTAAGGTTCTTAAGTAATGTTTTTGATTAAGTGAATACCTTTGGAAATAATCGCTCCGAAAGTTGTGAAAATTGTGTCCCCCCCCCCCTCTATCTTCTAAACCGTGCGTCCGAAAAATATAAAAAAAATTACAAAGATAACGCTCAATTAATACTTTCAACGAAAATTATTTTCGACAAGATCGGATTAACCGTTTTTGAGTTATTGCCGATAAACTGCGCTTCTCAATAAAAGGACGTAATTGCTATGAAGATACGCTCTTTTGTTGTTGTACTTTTTTACATCGTATTTTTTACCTTATTGTTACGGCTATGGAACCCTACACTGAGCATGGTCCGACATGCTCTTGGCCGGTTATTTAGAAATTCACAAAAGTCGTACGACAAACTTATTTGCTTCTGCTAAACTAACCGCGACATTATGTCGATGTATGGGGACAACAGTTTTTCAAGAGCAATGTTAAGTTTGTCCCACCACACAGTTTATCTCGTATTATTCACGTATCTACTGACGAGTTTGTAACCGTCCCTCGGTGCGCGAGTCCGACTCGTACTTGACCGGTTTTTTTTTATTACGTCAGACCTGGAGTGGCAAATTACTGCCCGCTACGTGAAGAAAAAATTCCACAACCGTAAAACGGGGTGAGTAGGGACAAAACTGACATTCAAACCTCGAAGAAAAAATATTTTTACATATGCAAACTGAATTGTATATATAATAAATGTTCCGGCCGTTTGTATTTTAGTTTTTTATGATTTTGGGTAGTTCCAATTCATAACTTTGACAATAAACACAAAATCCTTCCTCACCCCGTAGTCCCTCGTAGTTGGGGTGAGAAGGGATTTCATACTAAGGTGAGTTGGGCAATAAATTGTTGTTTTACATTTGGATTATGAAGACACACAGCTCCATTTGCAATAAGAATATATTTTTTAGGTAGCAGTAGCCTTTAAAAATCACCTCGGTTAGCAACATTATTTGACAAGTTCTGGTAGCACTTACTTCAACTTTTACGCATCAGTGTCAAAATAGCGGCGATGTAAAGTGGGCATGCGGTTGCTGTTCGTTTTTAGGGTTCCGTACCAAAATGGTAAAAAAGGAACCCTTATGGTGCGACTCTGTCTGTCTGTCTGTCCGTCTGTCACAGCCAGATATCTCAGGAACTACTGCTGCTATCGGTTTGAAATTTGGAATAGTGTTAAAAGTAGCTAACCCGAGCTTATTGGACATAAAAAAAATCTTGTACCTTTTTTACTTTTTTTTTAAAGGGCTCCGTAATGGGATTTTGAAAATTGAAAGTAGGGCTAATATATCGAGTGGGGTATCAAATGAAAGAGCTTAATTTGTAGATTAAAATACCGTTTTAATTTTTTTTTTAAATAAATAGTTTTTGATTTATGGCGAAAAAAGTTTACAAAAATACCATTCCCCCCTATTATCTCCGAAGTTACTGATTAGAAAAATGTGTCATAATTACCAATTATTAATGTCGTCCTAAATATTACAGGAAAAATATAACGGTTTTCCTCACTCGCACCGTTTTTGAGAAATTTGCAAAAATCATAACATATACTTATTTGCTCCTACGAAACTAAGCGCCATACAGTTTTTCTTGAACTATTCATGTATCTACTTATTAGGATTATTATTATTATTAGGAAGACCATTATATTTTCTCTTCCTAACTTGAATACTTTTTTAAAAATTTACAAAAATCTTAACATATTCTACCCTCCCTACGAGAGCCATCTAGCGGAGAGTAGCAAAACTAAGCGATGGTTTATATCAGATTACATAAAAAATGTCTATTAAATACAATGATCACTCATCACGAATCGGGAAAAAAACATAAAGTAACAATAATTATTAAAAACTCTATAATAGGAGTATGTTAGGAAATTTGACACTAGTAAATACCATAAAAATGAAATACCACTAGCGCCATCTAGGGACACAAATCTAAAATAAAGTGTGCTTCAAAACATGATTCCTTCATGAAAAATTATACATGAGAACTAACTTAGTTGACAAACAATTATTTAAATCAGCCAATAACAAAAATTAACGTTTAAATTTAAATTACAAGTAAAATTTACGCGCTATTTAGTATCAATAGATGTCGCTGTAGCATACGCTGCATCGCGCTGTTAAGATTTTTCCTGGTTTAATAGGGCTAAAGTGGGTTTAAGGCAAGGTTGCTGTTAGTCGTAAGGTTGGTCTACTTATGAGTTTATACGGAACCCTCGGTGCGCGAGTCCGACTCGCACTTGACCGGTTTTTTATATGGAGGTGTAATTAGGGTTAAGATAAGCTCTGTTGTGCTTAATGTGTTACTGCGTGTGTCTCGTGCGTCTGCCTTGTACAGTGCGTGTTTTTTTTAAAGCCGTAATGTGATGTTTGTGCTATTAATGTATAGTTTAATGTTATTTATTTTCAAATAGTGGCTTTTAATCCAGTGTTCTATAACTAGAAATAAAAATGGCTAAAATCCAATGAATGAACAGGGGGTTCATTCACTGGAATCACGTGATTTATTGTTTGTTCAATATCAGACGTTTCAGTAGTAGTTATAAGATTTGGTTTTCTATGACTTTGATAGAAATGTGTTGTCTGACAGAGGGCCAGTGTTCGAACAAAACTTTAAATATTCTATTTTTAACAGTTTATTCAATTTTTAACAGTTTATTCACTGGTCTGAGTTTTCCAGTGAATGAACTACCGCAATAACAGATAGTTCATTAATTCGTTTTTAAATACCAGTGAATGAACTACAACATTTATTGTATTTTTCTTGTTTTAGAATATGGAAACTTCAAAAAAATCATACAAAAGATTCCAATATGACCAAGAATCTCTCGAAAAAGCCCTAAAAGCCCTTATACCAAAGTAAAGCATTATTTTTAAGGTAGTTCATTCATTGGTTTCATTTGTTCATTTACTAGAATTGTGTGTTCATTCACTGGTGATTTTCCATTTTATCCCCTATAGCTTGCTATAATTTAAAACTGCGCAGCACTACTACAAAATAAAATTGATTTTAGAAAACTAGAATAGTTGTTTACTCTATAGGAACAGTAATATTTAAATTTAATTATTGCTATCTGCCAAAAATAGTTTTTTAAAGTCGGAAATTTCCTTAAGTGTTCATTCACTGGAGCACTTACCCTATGTATAATGTACACAGCATTGTAAGAGATTAGATTTTGGAGGTAAAGTGTGAGCAAATAGGGGATGCTCTTGACTTGAGAATCGCGGTTCGGAACAAAAAGCCTACTTTGTATGATGATAATAGCGTGCTTCTCGTGTAGGTACTAACGCGACTTACTTAGTTGTTTGTGCAAATCGTGCGTGAGTCGTTTTCTTTGTTGGCTACAGTGTTTTATTTGTCTGTTCTTTAGTTTATGGTTTTAAGTGGTTTATATTTTTCCGCGCGAGGTATATTTTGGTTTTGCTTATGCTTTTTAAAGTTTTGCGAGTGTATTTCGTAATATTTTCGCACAAGGAGCACAGCGATGTATATTTCAGAATTGAGGACAAAGTACGCATCTAAGTTTAGTTATTTATTCTCTAGTTAATATTCTAGCAACGGTTATTTACCAAAATGTATAATTAGTAATAATTTTTTTAGCAAAAAAATCTTTTTCCCGGCTTATTGTTTTCCTTGTTGAATATTCATGTGAAATATCAGCGCCTAATCCGCCTCAAGGTAAGGTACTGACTTAATTAGAAGCGCGTAAGCCTCCCTTCAAAGGTTTCCAATTAAATAAAGGATAAATCCAGAGTCATTCAGTCGGACAATTTTCAATCTTGATAAACTAGTTTTATTCACATCGAATCGAAAGTCGGTGTACAATTGCTGGCAATAATGTATTACGAAACTGAGTCTACAAAAATATCTGACACCAGACTTGCTATTAGGTCGCGTCGTCAAACGGTTACGTTCATCCACATGTCATTGCCGATGCCGGTGACTGCACAAACAGGCACTTAGAGTCAATAGTACCTAGTAATGTACTAATGTAGATTGGAAATTTAAAAAAAAAATCTTGCAGGCCTAGGCCGGCTATGTTGTATGAAATTCCATTAAAGGCCTCTCGTCTAGTCGCACCGGAAACGAGGTACTTTGCGGCCTATTAAATAAAGCACGTAATGTCAATATTTCATTGCATGTTTGAGAAAAAACAATTTTATGGCGTTTATAAAGTATAAGGATTCGAGTCTTTTACCTGATATCTCTCGATTAGTGTAAAATGCGAGACGATTTTCCACTTAACAACGTTAAAAGAGCAGTACGCTCCACCAGTGGCGTGGCGTCCAAAGAACTCGATTCCTACCGGCTTGCCTAATATCAGGCATTTGAGCACCTTATTCTACAGCTCTTAAGGAAAATGTACGCCAAATCTGCACCGGCTTACCCAAGGATAACTTTTACGCCACGCCACTGCGCTCCACATGCCTTTTTTGTAATGTTAATCAATTTAGGCGTCGGTCAAACAAACTTCGGAAAATGGAAAAATAAAATAGAATTTCACTTTTATCTGGTACTAAATGCCGCCCCGCGACATCGCCCGCGTAAATTCTTGACATCTTCATACAAACTTTCATCCTCCGTTTCAATCCTTCAGGGGTTGAAAATCGAAAACCCTTATTGCTTCTCTACGTTCCCTAAAGAACATGTGTTTCGAATTTCATCTACCTAGCTATCTGCAGTGGTTTAGGCTGAACGTTTCCTCTCACTTAGTCACAGAACTGTATTATCCCAAGGGAACTCATTACCGGGAAAAATTGTGCCTTTCAAAACCCCCAAACATCTTCACAAACTTTCATGTTTATAATATTAGTACAAAGGATAGGATTAGTGGTTTCAAATAATAGGATTTCCTTACGAAGGTTAAAATGAGCTGCGGTACCTTAACAAACCGCCAAAATTGCGAAATTCCACGCTCTAGAGGCTCAAACCTCGTTAGTTCAGTACATTATTTATTCTCTTATCAGACTTAGTTACGACAACACAACGATACCTAAATAGAACCACATGTTACATTTCCGCGGTTCCCCTGACGCGCCGTGTTCCTATTATCTCACTAGGCCTCTATCCATCACGCACTATGCAACAATATATGGGTGATGACTAGGGATGTTACGATTGTTACGGAGGTGGATTTAACGGAGCCGGATCCGAAGCCGGAGTTTTAAAATTTTGTTTTACCGGAACCGGATCCGGAGTCTGAGGCGAAGTAGGAACCGGAGCCGGAGCCGGATCCGGAGTTAGTACCGGAGGCGGAGTCGGAGTACAGTAGAAGCTTTTCTACTAAAATGCAGATGTGTTAAAAGAAAGTCTAATAAAACAACACAATACAACCTAAATAAGAAACAAAAAACCATGAAAAACCTTAAATTCGAACTAAACGTCTATTTTTAAGATAACCTATAAGAAAACTGGTTTTTATATGCAAAATGAAACCGAAACGTAAGTGAAATGCGTACATATTTAGTTATATTAGTTGTGTATACTAAAATTCCATGTAATTATTCCGTTCAGATCTAGTACACCTCAATCTAATAGAATTGCAAGTGATTACTAAAATAAGTGAACCACCTTAAACCTTTAAAAAAAGGTTATGTTGTTTTTATTTAATTTTTGATCAAACGGGGTACATAATGTAATACTGTGTACATCGATTCAATGCGACGACGGGGCCTTATGAAGAAGTTGTTGTTATATTTTCCTAGAATAATGTCTCACACAATTCAAACTTTGCCAAGTTTACGTCCTTATAGTATAGTAGTTCCATATGACACTGGGAAATGGCTTCATTTTTAAACTTATTCAAAATCACTCATAAATATGGCGCAACACGAGTAACACCACTACGGAAGTAAAGGACGGAACTAACCAATTTATAAGACAAACAAAATGTGAGCGATCGTGAGAGATAGGTCAGTAATTCCCGGCGACAAGTCAAAATTTGTAGGTGCGTCGTTGACGCGGCCAATGCATTACTCTCAACTCCGGTATAACTCCAGTTAAAATTTACCGGAGTCGGAGTCAGAACCGCAGGTATGAAATACAAAATAGCGGAGGCGGAGCCGGAGCCGGAGGTGTAAAACCAAAAGAAAGTTCCGGTGTACCGGAGCCGGAGGCGAAGCTCCGTAACATCCCTAATCCCTAGTGATGACACTATTGTTGTTGTTTGCACTATTGTTGTTATTTGTGTGTTCGGTGTTATTAGATATTTGGATCGAAGAAAAAAGTAGAAAGAATTGCAAGAATTCTAGAGCTTCACTCTTGATGTCAAAATAAATACATCAAAATGAGTCCGTGCGCGGAGACTAGAATTTGTGAGATGGCTATGATTATAATATTTAATATGTACAACCTAAGTAATGGTTAGTATTATAATTATCACCACTAATGCATGTCTAATGTACTGTTTACTACCTACTTGACATGTAAAATGGTTTTACAAATAAATTATTGATTATGATTCTCCCCATCCTGACCTACGGTGCTCAAACATGGTCACTCACAGAGAGTCAGAATTCCAAATTGAAGGTTTATCAACGTGCAATGGAATGTAGCATACTGGGTAAGTATTAAAAGCCTTTGTCCGGCAGTGGGATACTCAAGGCTAACTAAAAAAAAGTATGGTTCTAGAAAAAATATTCTTTCGATAATTATGACAGGCAGTACATTATAACTTTGTGTTGTGGGATACTAGGGAACCCTGTTTATTAATCTTGAAGAAAAGGACGGAAGTTCGCGTATTTCCAGACACTTTTTGAGGCCCGAGTGTTCTCGAGTGTTGATGGATGCGGCCCATAAGAGTTACAACGTGAAACACGTCATTTGGTAGCCCCATTAAGAAAATTGATGACAACCCCTGCCGCTATAATGTATTTTCTACATTAATTTTATTGCTGAAATAGCTTATTTTAACGTTTTACTCTCTGCGAATAATTCAAGGCCTTTACGAGATAAAAATAAGCCGTCAGAACATTTCTTTTGTAGCTTTATTACTTATAATAATATATACCTACTTACATAGAGTATATAGGTAATGCTGATGTCCTTATTGTCCTTTTACGATTTTCTTCACGAATATCATGTTATAGGTATTATTTAATTTTTAGGCCTAAGTAATAGCCAACATTTGCTTCGGCCTTACATATTTTCTGTACTTTATCAGGATTAGCATACCAAGAAAAATCTACATTTAGTGTGATGTAAATTTTCCTCCATTTCATGAAACAGGGCGGTGCGCGGTGGAAAGGAAAGTTTTTTGCAGCATAACCAGCTTCTATCTTCGAATCCAAATAGACATATCACCACGAATTCAGTGGCAGACTGAGCATGGGGCGGAAAGGACGGTCCGCCCCGGGCCTCCAGTCTAGGGGGGCCTCCAAATCGCGTATCTCCAGCCGCGTCAGCCCGAATGCATACCCCTCCCCCCTGCCGTCGAAAAAAAAAATCAAAACGCACTGTGGGCTTCCTATACCTACGACGCCCCGGGCTTCCGACTGGCTTAGTCCGCCACTGTATGAATTTTCAGAATATTCATAACGATAAAACGATAACAGACTTACCTACAAGACTGATTAGTCATCGTTGCGGAGGTTTCGAATTTGCTTTATTCAGAAATTTCAAAGTCGACGGACTTCTCTCCACGTTGCTCTTCTTTTGAAATAATCCGAAAAGATAACACGATATTCGAATTTGATACCTATTATATGCTCTGCCGACCGCGTGTGGCGCTGGAGATTATGGGATAAACGCACGAATATATGCTCGAGCGCATTTCAAAATACTTTGCTCAAAATACGCACGAGTGAAATGTTTACCTAATGGATTTGGATATACCTCCTTATTGATGTGTAGGTGTAGCTACGTGACAATATTTGTTAACCACAATGGGTTAGGCAGTAGATCAATCACTTTGGCAAACCCGCTGGGGATGTCGCAGGTGCGCTGTGTTCCAAGAGATTTAAGCGAAATTAACGCACAAAATTGACCTTTAAGGTGATCGGGTCGGTCGGTTTTCCATACAAACCAAATGTACGCGTAGCGTGCGGTAAAAGCCACTTTATGGCCAAGTGTGGCATAAAAATATAATAGTACATTACATAACTAGGGTGGTAATATAAAGAAAGGCCGATATCGCAGATGTTTGCGGCCCGAGCTGTAAGCGAGGGACGTAAATATGCGATCGAGGGCTTTCTTTATTACCTCCCGTGTTGTGTACATCATTTTATGTCTACACTTGGCCAGAAAGCGGCTTTTTCCGTGCGCGTAGCGTGCGGAAAAAGGCACTTTATGGCCAAGTGTGGCATAAACAAAATTATTATGCATGGGTTGAACTTTAGGTACTGTTTTTTAAGTTCTATAAAAACCTGCGGGAGATGGGAAAACGCTACAAAAGTCGTAAAACTAGGTTGTATTTAATTTCTTGCATATTTGTTTTTTATTAGTTTATTCGCGTTTCCTCGCGAAACAATGTTGTTTCATAATCTCACATCATATCTGTCCGCGTGATAAACCAGCTCGAGCGATTAAAACAACAGCTGTTGTGACACGAACATGCAGGACTCAATCCAAGTGTCGGGTCGGGCGGGCGATGCCACTTCAACACCAATTAACACGTTGCCTTGCCTACCTATGTTGGCTGCATAAAGTAATTGCAGTCACGGCGATATTACGACAAATTCGTTGAAAATTACAGAACCAAAATCGAATGCGTACATTTTGGTTTTGTAATTTTCAACGAATTTGTCGTAATATCGCCGTGACATTTTGGTAACATGACGTGTGAGGCGTGCTCTTTCTGGTCTAAGCCGCGGAGCAAAATCCCGGAATTGCCGCTAATCAAAGAAACGATGAAAATGTGCTCTTTTTAAAACACGAGGTAAGTAGTTTCTCTAGTACTTCTGAATATCGATTTGTCACCAATTTAGCATTCCATTACACACACACACACAGTCACATTTTTCTACATATGTTAGTATGAAAGCGGAAGGAAAGCGGCGTAATGGAAATAGTACATTGTGTATCAAGGGCGGTAAGTAAGGAATTACAAACGAGTGTTTGTTACAAGGCCGAGACGAAGTCGAGGGCTTTAATAACACGAGTTTGTAATTCCTTTACCGCCCGTGGCACACACAATGTTTTTCATCACACTTGTGAGGAAATCTAATTAAAATAACCTTACTTAACCTAAATAAAATTGTAAAACTGACAGTGACATATCCATAGACAATGCGAAAGTCAAGACACGTTCGGAACCCATAACGGTAAAGACCTAAAACGGTTGATTTTATATTTGCAAAATACTGAAATACACTATTTAAACATTATATAAATGTAACAGAAATATGTGTTTATATGTATTTGCAATAACAGTTCTCTTTAAATAAATATTTCAGTGATAAAAGTTAAAAAAGTAAATTGGCATCTCCTTTGAACACGACAAATAAGAGTAAAACAAAACCATCGTTTCAAATTTAAAAAGAAAACCATTACGCCCTAGGGCGTAATAGGTCATTTACGGCCCGCAGAACCTACGTGTAATGACACCATTTTTGAGCAAGTGTGATGAAAAATATTATTCATACAAAATTTTACACACAATTTTTTCCTTATATGAGATTCGAACGTATCAACGATTCTGAGCCAGAAAACTCCCAAAAGTCGATATTCCGAGAAAGTACCTGCTCTGTTGTACAGTTGTGTGCAAAGTAATAGCAACATAAAATATGTACCTATGTACCTAGCCATACTATTTTCTAAAACAAGACATGCTCAAAAGACGTCCTAGGTCATATTATAGTACATTACATAACTAGGGTGGTAATACAAAGAAAGGCCGAGATCGCAGAAGTTTGCAGCCCGAGCTGCAAGCGAGGGACGTAAATATGCGATCGAGGGCTTTCTTTATTATCTCCCGTGTTGTGTACATAATTTTATGTCTACAATTGGCCAGAAAGCGTATTTTTCCGTAGGCATAGCGTGCGGAAAAAGTCACTTTATGGCCAGGTGTGGCATAAAATTAATTACGGGGTCGCAATTAACTATTACTTAAAAAATCCTCTGAATTAATGTTGACACTACTAAACCCTCTGTCTGGTTTGATTGTTTGCTCCTATTTAATTTAGGTATGTACAGGCTACATACTTACCTAAGTCTATTTTGCCTTCACTGATATTATTTTACACACTACTGTAGGTGTACGTGTTTAAATGAAAAAAAATCTAAGTAGGTACCACTAATTACCTATCGGTTTCATAAATATCCCGCGGAAGCTATAAATCTTAATAAATCTGCCCTCAAGTCGATGGCCGTAAGCTAGATAATTTGCAAAAGCAATTTAATTGACAACATTTCATATTTTCAAAAGATCTTAATTCGAAAACCATTTGGGTAAAACTGTATTTTATGCTCAAAAAAAATATTTTTGGATTTTTTTCCCCATTCATTTTGGAAAAAATCGTCAATTAGTGTGAACCGGAAGTGTGACGTCATTTTCCCTGCATTATCGAGAGAGACCTTAGTGCTGAAACGATTAAAAAGTGTATGGTATCCGGTTGTCATTTTCTGACATACTTGCCGTCTGACGTTTATTTGTTTTGAAAATTGTTACAACTGCTTAGCGGCTTTAGAAGTTTAATTTTCTTACCGTTGGTTCATTTGCACGTTTTTGAAGACCTTAAAAGACTTGGCACTTTCCCACTGGACTCCGATAACGCATTCAAACATTATTAACTTGGCATTCTTTTACCGGACACCGATTTTTTTCATATAATGAAGACATCAGAAGGTTTTTCTCAGGCTGATAGCACGAATCTGCCGCGTGTTGAAATTATGATGATGGAGTACACATCGGCAAGTGATAAATATAATCCAGCCCAAATAAGAGGAGCAAAAGCATCGTTGTCTTCCCGAACTTCCTATGTTGACAACGCTGTAACGCCTGACAGTTATTTTTTTAATCGTAATTGTCGCTCTGGATTCTAGTTTTTTTAAATCGTAATTGTCGCTCTGGATTCTAGTTGGGAAAGTGACGTCATTTTCTACATACGCCCTTTTAGAATGAGCTACTTTTCAAACTGCTATTTTTAATTGAAAAATTGAGTTAAAACGAAAAAGAAAAAATACGGGTAGCTTAAAATTCCACCTATTTTCTATCCAGCTCATAAAATGAAGGAGTAGAACATTTGAAATATTGTCAATTCGAGATTGCTATACTAACTCGTCTGAGTTTACTTTATACATTTATGTAATGTCGCTATCAAGTAGGTTATAGGTAATTTCACGAGAGTTGATTACACAGACAGCTACATGAAGTACTCATTGCAAAAGAAGTGAATGAATGAAATTAATGAGTGAGTTATAAACACAAGGCTATAGTTTAAACAAACTTTTTGGTCTATCTTGCAATTCACTGTTGAACCTGCTATCGGTACGAAAAAAAAACAGTAATTTCAAAATCCCGCTGTCATTACATGACAGTGTTTTTGTGTGCGTGGCCTCAACTTTCGTGAAATTACCTATAAACCATGTGATAATGTTTAGTCAAAATTAATTTCTACATGGATTCAATAGAATACACACACAGGGTGTCTAAAAATATCACTCTGTAGGTAATTTTCTTTGGGCATATCGTATCCCAATTAAAGAAAAATCTTTTTACAAATTTCATGAATTCTGCCACTTTGAAGAGCGTTTAAATCTAGCCACTCATTGCTTTCTGCAAGTGATACGAGTAGCTTTCCAGACTCCGCGCGGTCGGTAACTGGTCATTGATCCTTTGGACTCAGTTACAGGAGCGAATAATTAATAGAGGTATTGGTAACTTCTTTTAACTTTAACTTAACAAATTCAAAATTATTTATTCCAGATAACAAAAGATCAATTCTTGCTAGATTACATTTAAAACTTATAGCTAATGTACATAATGAACACAATTAAAATAAAATAATTGACCTAAAACTTGATATCTAAATTAGGTTTTACAAGCTTGATTATTAGCCCGGCTGTTATTGGACAACCAAGCTTGTTTGCCATCATGTTGAGAATGCTGTTGTAAGCTGCCTCGCAGTCTGCCCAGGAGTGATGCTACTTTCTTGCGACGGAAGCGGCATCAGCAAACTTAGCTGACGCGCTGCAAAAGCGAGGCAACCTGAATAGCGCTCTAAACTAAACCCGTTTAAATTGCACTCGCAGTGCTCAATGCACAACGGGGTTTTTTAGTATATTTGACCCAAAGACTGCTCGCATACATAGAAATGCAGTAGGTACGCTTTGAACAATGTGACCTTCACTGCGTCTGAACACTTCGCAAATCTAATCTACGGGCCAACATATTAGCTCTAATCGACAATGCCCTGCGCTCTCTAGTCCACATCATTTCTAAGATCCGTCTGTGGTATCGTTTAAGAGTTCATGATTTCATGATGAACTCTGAATGAATTTCAGTATTTTCATTCTATGCCTTTAACTACCTATACGACATACGTGTATTTCTCCAGTCTAGGATTAGTAACAAAACATAAGTAGTCATACATTTTTTACGGCTTTGAACTGAATTTAATTATTTTGAAATTAATGAGAGCAAATTTTACTTAGTAGCTGTCCCAAGTAAGCCCCTAGAAACGTGTCTGTGTATTTATGAATCTAAAGTTTAGATTCTAAACCAACGCTTGCTTATTCTGCGGCTTCTACGTAATTTCTAATTTCTTATCCCCAATATTTGCTATTCCATTATCAAGTGTCGGGAGGCCGGCCGGCCTCTCGGGGGAAATCCGCTCGTTTGCTGGCTTCATGCCGAACTACGTGCCGCTGAAATTACTGGGTTATCGGCTTTCGATTAGAGCCAATTTATTTTTTATCTGTCCATATGATTATGTGGAGATTTATTAGCCCATGTGGGTCCCGGCGAATTATCCGCAACCAGACATATATCCCGATAAAGTGAGTCCATTTTATAAATCTGTTCAATATTGGATTATAGGATTCGTTGCCGCATGAGTTCATGTAAATTTAAAAATGTGTAATTTCTTGTTTTATCAATTAATCACTAATTAGGATGTGACTAGTTCCTAGAAACCTATCCATTATCTATAAATTTTTCGATATTATTACAATAAAATAAAAAAAATGCCTTTTTGGTTGATAATAACTTGAAATTTTGAACATTAAAGGCAAAAATAATTAAGAAACGTCGTAAGGACCAAAATAATTTGCCCTATCTGTGTCATACTTATCTATTTATAAATAGGTATCCCATACAAGAAGCAAATCAAGGCGGGCAAGTCGAACTTTTGGATTGGATTAAACTTAGCAGCCAACTTTGTCGGACAACTTCGCTGATGCGTCAGATAAAAGGATTATTCCTGCCGTAGTGAAAACGAACGCGTAATCAATACCCCACACCTCCAAAGTTTACTTTATTCGTTACAAAGTTTTTGAGTAACCTATAGAAGCCATTTAAAATTAATATAGCTATTTACCTTCATATACCTACCTATTTAGAAAGCGGCAGTTTGATGCTACAATGTTATACAAAATATAAAATCGTAAATAGGTGAGAGTGTGTGGTTTTATGAGGTTCAAGTAATTTTTCATGTTTCAATCACCTTTGCGATAAAAATATTTAGTACAGAGCTGAAGTGAAAATGGAAATGCGCACGTATCGTCACGGTAAGTCGCCGTCCTGCAAACTCTTTGTTTTGCTGCGAACTTGGGAGTAGAGGTCCCCTGATGCGTTCAGCGACAAAAACAGGCCCATGCTGTTCGTAGTTACCCGACCACGGAAAACAAATGGAGAGTTATGATTTAGGATTAGGGTGGGCGGTTTATTTATGGCGTTGTATGTAAACGCAAACTACGAAACTGATTTAAATGTACAGGTTATTTTCTCAGTTAAATGACATTAAAACCCATTCATTCATAAAACAATAATTAAAAACAGACTCAATCGAGTATATTAAATTTTTTACATTCCGACGTCTCGTAAACGACAGCTTCGTTTTCGCAGGTAGACAATCAGTTTATCTACGACCGCGAATGTCCGGATTTTAAGTAATATATACTTACGCAATTGATCAGTTCACATCGTTTTATTACTACAAACCTATCCAGCTAAATAACCTTTTTGTAACATTTAATATACTTACTTAGATATAGTACATATAAACTTTTATCATAGCCTTGTGAAATTACCTGTGCTTCGTCTTGCAATGAAACGTTGAGCAACTGAACGAACTTCTCTCGTTACGGTAAGCGGTCTTCAACTTTTATTTTTAGTACGCACTGTAACTTTTTCCGCGGTTTCACTCGCGTTTAGTATTGGACGTTTTATTAAACTTGATATTATTGGCTCATACACAGAGATAACCAAGTTCTTAATACAAAAGAGATAGGTACATAGTTCTAAGTAGAGACCGGATTTGAAGTAGCGATCTCAATATTAATATGGATATGACTGGTATAATTTATTATTTTTTCTACACACAAAAATAATTTAACTTATCGGAACAAAAAAGTAAAAACCTTTTTGAAAGCTTTTGTTACTATTGGGCAAAAATTATGGTGATAAGATAATAAATAAAAACATTGTTAATTTTTGAAATAGTTTATTTTTTAGGGTTCCGTAGCCAAAATGGCAAAAACGGAACCCTTATAGTTTCGTCATGTCCGTCCGTCTGTCTGTCTGTCTGTCTGTCCGTATGTCACAGGCATTTTACTCAAAAACTACATAATGGATATTGATGAAATTTGGAATATTGGTGTCTTTTATGAGCCGCTACTTAATTTGGTATATAAATAATTAAAATAAATATTTTTAGGGGGGGCACTCCATACATGTTAAAGACAGTAAAAAAATTTTTTTTCAGCAAATATCAACGTGTGGTACATAGTTCGACAGCTCTTTAAAAAACACTATAAGGTTCCTAAGTAATATTTTTGATTAAGTGAATGTATTTGGAAATAATCGCTCCGAAAGTTGTGTAAAGTGTGTCCCCCCCCTCTATTTTCTAAACCGTGCGCCCAAAAAATATGAAAAAAATCACGAAGGTAACGCTTAATTAATACTTTCAACGAAAATTATTTTCAACAAGATCGCATGTACCGTTTTTGAGTTATTGCCGATAAACTGCGCTTCTCAACAAAAGGACGTAATTGCTATTAAGATACGCTCTTTTGTTGTTGTACTTTTTTTACATCGTATTTCTTACCTTATAGTTACGGCTATGGAACCCTACACTGAGCATGGTCCGACATGCTCTTGGCCAGTTATTTTAAGTTCTTCTTCTTTAATATTTCTTCTGCACTAAAAATCGCCTCAGTTCTGTGGACATATTTTCGTCGAAATACCAGCAAATTATTATGGCGTTTTAATTTATTTGCTAGTGATCCCAGATTTCTAATAAAAAGTCTGATATCCCATTAAAATCAGCAGGGATTTCGACAAAAATGTGTCCACGGAAGCGAGGCAGTTTAAACGCTAAAATGATGACCCTACTACAACTCGTACTACCTATACTTTTTATTGTACAAAGCGCGTTGATACCTTGCCTTGTTGTGCATTCTCAAAATTAAGCTCAAAACCATAACAACCATAATAAAAAAAAAAACCGGCCAAGTGCGAGTCGGACTCGCGCACCGAGGGTTCCGTACAAACTCATAAGTAGATACATGAATAGTTCAAGAAAAACTATATGGCGATTAGTTTAGTAGGAGCAAATAAGTATGTGTTAAGATTTTTGCAAATTTCTCAAAAACAGTGCAAGTTAGGAAAACCGTTATATTTTTCCTGTAATATATAGAATGACATTAATAATTGGTAATTATTACCGATTTTTCTGTTCAGTAACTTCGAAGATAATAGGGGGGGAACGGTATTTTTTTTAACGTTTTTCGCCATAAATCAAAAACTACTTATTTAAAAAAAATACAAAAATACTGTTTTAATCTACAAATTAAGCCCTTTCATTTGATACCTCACTCGATATAATAGCCCTACTTTCAATTTGCAAAGTCTCATTACGGACCCCTTTAAAAAAAAAGTAAAAAAGTTACAAGAATTTTTTTACATCCTATAAGCTTGGGTTAGCGGTTCTTAACACTATTCCAAATTTCAAGTCGATAGCATCAGTAGATCCTGAGATATCTTGCTGTGACAGACGGACAGACAGACAGACAGACAGACAGAGTCGCACCATAAGGGTTCCTTTTTTACCATTTTGGTACGGAACCCTAAATACGTTAACCTAGGCCGTAAGTAGCATTTTTTACCCACCGCTGCGCGGGAAGAAATGGCCAAGGAAAGACGTAAAATTGTGGATACACTACGGGCGGTAATTAGTAAAGCCCCAGATCGCATGTTTATAGCCTTCGCCTGCGGCTCATTCACAACAAACCCGTAATTATACAGTCCTAGGTGTAGTATCACAGAAATATATGGTTTGTGTGTAGTATAGTAGTATACAACTATTATATACCATAATAATCATCCTTAAAAAATCAAGCTATACTGACCCCATTACGTACGTGGTAATGTCAGATTTTATTACCAACAGGCATAAGTACAACTTTAATATTTAATGTGGACTTTATAGTCATTATAAATTAGGTTTGAGCTTACACAAATAGCCAGCAATAATGAAATATGCTTGAGCACAAAATTACGAAACGGGCAGTAATTTTAATTTGATTAAACGTCGACAGACGCCTTGCAATTTCCTCGCAGTATATTAATACAGTGTTTACATTTTAAATTGGACAAGGCGTTCACGGAAAGATTCATTTCAGTTCTCGTGCGGAGCAAGAAATGAAAGCTCCAGAAAAATACGAAGAGAGACAATGAAAATATCTGTTCACCGAGTCCACTTCCTATCTAACTGTGCTATTGCAAAAGCAACCTTTATTCTGGGGATAGTAAAGTTCACAATTCTAACCTGCGATGTGAGGTTTTAGAAGCAAGCAGTAGAATACCGTCATAATAATAAGTTTCTTAAGTAGCACTAGGTAGGCAGCTTTGTGGCGGGAAGAAGTGAAATGTGCCTCTTTTACTAAGTGTTTTCTATTTATTCATATTTTCGTTAAGCTAAATAGGTTATTTATGACAGACCAAATCAGCTTCTTTTTTATGAATTGTCAAAACGCTCAGACTATGCAGTTTCACTTCTCCCATCCAAAACTATAGAATCTTAAATATAAAAACCGGTCAAGTGCGAGTCGGACTCGCGCACCGAGGGTTCCGTATAAACTAATAAGTAGACCAACCTTACGACTAACAGCAACCCTGCCTTAAACCCGCTTTAGCTCTATTCAACCAGGAAAAATCTTAACAGCGCGATGCAGCGTATGCTACAGCGACATCTATTGTTACTAAATAGCGCGTAAATTTTACTTGTAATTTAAATTTAAACGTTACCTTTTGTTATTGGCTGATTGAAATAATTGTTTGTCAACTAAGTTAGTTCTCATGTATCATTTTTAGCCACAAGCTACCTTATTTTAGATTTGTGTCCCTAGATGGCGCTAGTGGTATTTCATTTTTATGGTATTTACTGGTGTCAAATTTCCTAACATACTCCTATTATAGAGTTTTTAATAATTATTGTTACTTTATGTTTTTTTCCCGATTCCTGATGAGTGATCATTGTATTTAATAGACATTTTTTATATAATCTGAAATAAATCATCGCTTAGTTTTGCTACTCTCCGCTAGATGGCTCTCGTAGGGAGGGTAGAACTA
The DNA here is from genome assembly GCA_947034925.1 of Eudemis profundana. Classification (NCBI taxonomy): domain Eukaryota; kingdom Metazoa; phylum Arthropoda; class Insecta; order Lepidoptera; family Tortricidae; genus Eudemis; species Eudemis profundana. The sequence continues at coordinate 15,647,161 of OX344805.1, read as the reverse complement.
ATATGTTAAGATTTTTGTAAATTTTTAAAAAGTATTCAAGTTAGGAAGAGAAAATATAACGGTCTTCCTAATAATAATAATAATCCTAATAAGTAGATACATGAATAGTTCAAGAAAAACTGTATGGCGATTAGTTTAGTAGGAGCAAATAAGTATGTGTTATGATTTTTGCAAATTTCTCAAAAACAGTGCAAGTGAGGAAAACCGTTATATTTTTCCTGTAATATTTAGGACGACATTAATAATTGGTAATTATGACACATTTTTCTGATCAGTAACTTCGGAGATAATAGGGGGGAATGGTATTTTTTTAAACTTTTTTCGCCATAAATCAAAAACTATTTATTTAAGAAAAAAAAAAAACGGTATTTTAATTTACAAATTAAGCGCTTTCATTTGATACCCCACTCGATATATAAGCCCTACTTTCAATTTTGAAAATCCCATTACGGAGCCCTTTAAAAAAAAAGTAAAAAAGGTACAAGATTTTTTTTATGTCCAATAAGCTCGGGTTAGCTACTTTTAACACTATTCCAAATTTCAAACCGATAGCAGCAGTAGTTCCTGAGATATCTGGCTGTGACAGACGGACAGACAGACAGACAGACAGACAGAGTCGCACCATAAGGGTTCCTTTTTTACCATTTTGGTACGGAACCCTAAAAAGGGAAAAAAACCGGTCGGTTTTTTTCCCTTTTGACCGGTTTTTTCCCTGAACATCGAGGGTTCCGTACAAATATGTAAATAGTTCAAGATAAACTCACATGAGAAGCATAACAATAAAGTGTAATAAATGGAGAATTTACTGTGTTATGTTTCTCAGTTCTCAGGTACGGAACTTTATTGAGGGAAAAACTTAACTTTGCTGTTGGGAACTGTAGCCCCCATACATTGACATAGGCCGCGGTTTAATGCAAGTTAGAAAAACCATTATATTTTTCCTGTAATGTTCAGGATAATATTAATAATCGGTAATTATTACAATTTTCCTTGTTCAGTAAGTTCGAAGATAATAAGGGTAATGGTACCAATGTGTAATAATACCACTATTTTTTTAATGTTTAACGCCTTAAATCAATAACTACATTATTAAGAAAAAATAAAACCGGCCAAGTGCGAGTCGGACTCGCGCACCGAGGGTTCCGTACAAACTCATAAGTAGATACATGAATAGTTCAAGAAAAACTATATGGCGATTAGTTTAGTAGGAGCAAATAAGTATGTGTTAAGATTTTTGCAAATTTCTCAAAAACAGTGCAAGTTAGGAAAACCGCTATATTTTTCCTGTAATATATAGGATGACATTAATAATTGGTAATTATTACAGATTTTTCTGTTCAGTAACTTCGAAGATAATAGGGGGGGAACGGTATTTTTTTTAACGTTTTTCGCCATAAATCAAAAACTACTTATTAAAAAAAAATACAAAAATACTGTTTTAATCTACAAATTAAGCCCTTTCATTTGATACCTCACTCAATATAATAGCCCTACTTTCAATTTGCAAAGTCTCATTACGGACCCCTTTAAAAAAAAAGTAAAAAAGATACAAGAATTTTTTTACATCTTATAAGCTCGGGTTAGCGGTTCTTAACACTATTCCAAATTTCAAGTCGATAGCATCAGTAGATCCTGAGATATCTTGCTGTGACAGACGGACAGACAGACAGACAGACAGACAGACAGACAGACAGACAGACAGAGTCGCACCATAAGGGTTCCTTTTTTACCATTTTGGTACGGAACCCTAAAAACGGTTTTGGAATTTAAAAATCAATAAGTCCAGTCGGTCGGGTTAGCCATTTTTACACTATTCGAAATTTCAAATCAATTGCAGCAGTAGTTCCTGAGATATCTGGCTGTGACAGACGGACAGACAGACATAGTCGCCAACATAAGGGTTCCTTTTTTACCATTTTGGTACGGAACCCCAAAAACGCATTCTTAATGACTCGGATAACAAGATCACGGTGACTATATCGCCAGACGGAACGACGTGATCCCACTAGGGAATGCAACTCGGTAATTTTTTGTGTGGAAAAATCTCGGTTTCGTTTAAAACTCGAGTTTTTTCCATACTAAAAATAACCGATTGCAATCCCTAGATCCCGCTATCTTATAACCCTATCTTCACTCAGAGGCGCTCACGACGCAGAGATCGCCCTCCAGAAACGTTATGCTTACCCTTTAAAGAAGTAGCCGCCAGCCGGACGTAGCATTGCTAATAGATAACTGAAGCACGGTCTAGTAAGCCAGTCGCTTTGTACATACCAGCACCACGCACACATTAACCAGCGCAGTAGTTAGCCAACTACGAGCGGCTCGCACACATCAACGATTAAGCGACCCGCTTCCTAGACGTGCTTCAGTTATCTATTTATCGAGGCTACGTCCGGATATTTATTTTAACTTCCTTGGCTTACTGTATCAAAAGATCGCTTACCTACTCTCACACTTCTATCTGTACTCATCTCATTCCGATGTCATCTTCTATATCGAGGCTACGTGCGGCTATTTATTTTAACTTCCTTAGCTTACTGTATCAAAAGATCGCTTACCTACTCTCACACGTCTATCTGTACTCATCTCTAGGGTTAGGATCCTGGTGGCATTTGAGCACAAGTGATGCGGTGGAGTCGCCATTGTATATTTTTTATTTGAATAAATGAATAATTCAATCATAAATCCATATTATGTAGATTATATAATATAACATTTAAATAATTTTTACTCGTTTGCTACAATGTTTATGTAATCAAGAGCTTGAACAACTTGCAACTGGAATTAAAGTTTCAAAATCTTGCATATTGTCTTCATCTGATATTAAATGGTTGTCAAGATTATGAAAAGCATATACTATGGCAATTTGTTCCATATTAGCTGGCATTATACGGTTTCTCAACTTGTGAAAAATCCATTTATGTGTTGAGAACGATCTCTCTACATCCACCGATGTTAACGTAGCATGCTTCAGAATTTGAGCATGATTGCCAAAATCAACTATGTCTTTCACTACGTCAAAGTCCGGATTTCTATTCAATACAAATCCTAACTTATTTCGTACAGTTTCAGTTCCATGCGAGGCCAGTGTACTCCTTACAATGTCAGTTATTAAGAAGGATTCATGGATTGGAATATGTGTACACTCTAATTGTTTTATTGATTCTGGTATAATGTTATAGCAATCATTTATAAAAGTCAACTTGTTTCTCAAATTTCTATTGCCAAATAAAACTTGAACCTCTCTAATAGCTTTAGCATCTCTACTACTTAACCGCATTACAATGTTTTTTATATCTTCAAAGTAGGTAGCATAGTAAAAACTAGCTTCTAACCAGGTGCCCCATCTAGTGATCACTGGTTCTGGTGGCAACGGTATGTTCGGAGCAAATTGCCTAAAAAATCGGATGCGGTGAGGTGATTTCAAAAATATTTTTTTGACATTTGATATCAAAGTATTTACTAAACTGTTTTCCGATCGAATTTGCTCCGCGACTCTATGTAGACCATGAGCTAAACAAGTTACATGCTTAACGTTCAAATATATCTTATTTCATTTTGTAAGTTATGTTGAAGATAAATCGAAATATGCGTTACAAATTAGTGAAAATATGATTTGGGAGAGTTGTCTAAATTGACAGAATAATAACGTCAATTATATAAGGGTTAGTTGCCGGGACTTTTTGGTCAACCAAAAAGGTCAAATAGGTATGTAATATAAGTTATAAAAAAATCTACATAAAATGTTTTCACCATTCAGTCATTCGTTCAGTTATAAAAGTATATAACGGCGGATTTACTACATTTCTTGTGCTAAAGTGCCACGAGAATCCTAACCCTAATCATTTTGAATGAATATTTTATGCTACTACTGATAATGAAACAGAAGTATCAGTAGTATACTGAAACTTATTCCAATGGAAAATTGTTAAAGATCTTGAATAAGTTCATTATACATTTTAACAATACATTATGTTTTTATTAAATTTTTATGAATCAATTTACTTGTATGAAACCAATAAATTTTATAATACATTATTGGTTTATCAATTATTTATTCATTATTCATTCAATCAAAAATATATAACAACGACTCCACTGCTCTTTGTTCACCCCAATGCCACCAAACGTCCCAACTCTACTCATCTCATTCTGATGTCATCTTCTTTATCACTTAACATACATTACATTCATTTTGGCAGGGTGTTGCCCGTAATCGGCGCTGGGCAGGCGGATTGGCGATCGCAGAGAGGCAGAATATTATCATTGGGACGCTGCTGCCCGTCCTGTGTCAGGAATTTTTTTCCGCGCCAGCAAACCACGGCCCCAGTGCCGGGCCGCCCTGTCATTCCTGATCACAGTAGCGGTCATGGTTGAGCGACGATCTGCGCAGGGCGGCTAGCAGCAACTGGATGAGTATAGCTGATGATCGAGCAAATTGGCGCGTCTTGGGAGAGGCCTACGTCCAGCAGTGGACTGCCGCAGGCTGATGATGATGATACTTACATTTACACTATCAACAGTATCAACTGAGCGGGAGGCATAGCGAAACCCGAAATTTTATCTTTGAGCGCGGAAGCTCCGCTCAACGGCAGTTCTCTCGAAGTCTTGCTCAGTAGTGTTGGAGATTGCTAACAAACGAGTGTCAGCCTGTTACAAAGGAAAAGCTTTACGATAGCAAGCAGCTGAAACCTCCAACATTTAGTTTAAAGTGTAATTTAGAAGGTTTAGTGCTCAAAACTATTTGTCAAGCGAGCCTCTGGGCCTACTGCGACTAAGCGGGTGAGTTCTAACGACCACCCAACTCCACGGAAAGTTATAATGGCCCAATCTTAATTATTACTCAAGTTCAAAGGGTTTGTTGTTGCCATTTGGAATTTGTTATTTTAACGTATTCAATCGACTCGGGAAAGGGACTCTTTTCTGATGAACAAAGTTCCTTTGATCAAGGTTAATAATTAGGATATTCATTAGTTAACTGTTCAGCTGTTCAGTAGGTACTCAAGTTGTAATTCTAAGTATTTTTATGCGAATTATTTTCCAAGGTTCCCATTCTAATGTAAGTAAATGAAGTCAGGTAAACTTAATCTTTTTCTTTCAAAAGTTGAGTAAAGATTTCAGTAAAAAGTTGGTTAAGTTCTTTCAATAAGTACCTACCTACTTAGGCACTAAGTTTTTCAATATTTAATTAAGGTAGAGCTATGATGTTTATAATTCTCTTTTATTCCAGGTCATTCATATTATTAGTAACGGACTAACGAAATTTATAGATCCTGGACGTGTATTTTAGAGGCATCCAAGTTTCCTACCAGTATAATAGGCACCAGTAGCGTGGCGTCCAAAGAACATTCAGGTATTTGAGCACCTTATTCTACAGCTCTTACGGAAGATGTACATTAAATCTGGATCGGCTTGCCCAAGAATATCTTTTACGCTACGCCACTGATAGGCACTTAATCTAAGTGCCTATCAGTGGCACACACACACACACACACACTTAGAGTAAGTAACGTGAAAATTGCTATCCCGCAATATTACACTGCGGAGCTAGCAACGTTAACATTGCTATCCCTGCAATATTACAGTACGTAACTAGCAACGTAAACATTGCTATCCCCGCAATATAACCTACACTGCGGACCTAAAATTGTTACATTAATAATTTTCATATTACAATGTAAAGAGTTGCTAAATTAACAATGTTATAAAGCACACCTTTTACTTTGTCTTATTGTCAACGTTATTTCACAATTTTGGCATTGCACAATATTAACAAAGTTAAAATTGGGAAATAGGAGCCGACAGAGTAAAATTGTGAAAATTTTATTTTGTGAAATTAGCTAAGTGAGTTTTCACAAAGTTAAAATTGCGAAATATAAGGCGATAGAGTAAAATTGCGAAAATTTGACTTTGTGAAATTCACTATGTGCTTTTTCACAAAGTTAAGGCTTCCGCTTTGTCATTTTTGCCGCAATGTAACGTCTATTTCGCAACGTTTCTTTGTTATTTTCACAACATTTTTTTCTGAGTGTGTGATTAATTTGTAGAGCTTGGTCGGAACTACATAATAATCAAAAATGCCATTCTAAAGAGGCGGGATCTTCTGAATATTCGCCAATATGTGTGCACAGAGGAATGATAATTTTCAAGAATGACCAAAAGCTGCTATGACTACGTTGGTTGTAATATGGTCTACTATGTAAAAAGTAGGTATGCAAACCATCAAGTGAGAAACTGTACTATAATTATAAAGTAAAATATATATATATATATATATATATACTAGCTGTGAACCCGGCTTCGCCCGGGAAAAATGTAAAAAATCACAAACCCCCGTTTTACTTCCTTAGAAATATTTTCTTATTTTTAACAGACATTACAAAAAGGAGGATGTTGAACTGATGGCTGAGTTCCAAACATTAAAATAATGTTGAAGTCGTTTTTGGTTTAAATTATCCAAATTAAATTATTGTTGTTACACTATATTTCCCGTTAGTGAGCACAGCTCTCCCCTTTAAATTAGAATCGCCCCGGTCCAGAGGCGGCGTTAGACGTAGGCGACGTGGGCCACCGCCAACGCCACGCGGTCCAAGGGCCCTCGCACCTCGACGGCAGCACAGCAAAAAGAGCTTCGTCACCAGTTAATAATACCATTAACCGTCTTCATGGAACAGCAAAGGGCCTCGCGAAATATCTTTTGTCCACAGCAAATTTAGGTCTTGCTGCGCCACTGTCCCGGTCCCGGGCAAACTCTGGCCGGGACCCGGCGAAGAAATACATCTAAATCATCCCACTATCTTCGCCGCGGCCGGCCCCATCCTCGTCATCCAATTTGTGGCAGCCACTTAGCGTCAGTTTAGTCAACCTATGTGTGTGGCAGATGTGGCTAGCCCGGGCACAGTCCATCTTCAACCTGGCGGGTTTGGACCCTGCATCAGCAACGCGGTTTTGTATGCGCAGTGTGGTGTTCCAGACCCGGTCAGTTCGTGTCACTCCTCTTTCAATTTAGACCTTCTTCAAAAAGTATAGAATCATCTTATGGAGTTTATGTTTAGTTTATTTTATGGAACGGTTCCTGTGTATGTAGAAGTGCCCGCGAGAGGTAAAAATTAAGATGGCGCTACTATCACAGGTGGGTAAATGTTGCAGCAAAGCGCCAAAAATTATTTGACTTTTGTTAATTCATTAGTGAAAATTGTTAATTTAATAAAAAAACATGTGACCTACATACTTAACTGATTCCCCGTATAAGATAGTTATCCTTACCTCTATCCTCTATATTATGGGGGTAAAATTAACTTCCATCCACTATTTTGCCCTCAATAGAAAAGGAATTTTCGAAAGAATTAGTATATATTTGAACATTCCCACCTCCAAGACAAAATAAAAAAACATTAGGGAATATGCATAATATTTCTTGTTTACTTTAACGAAAGCTCTTTCATATAAGAAACAGGAGGCAAAAAGTATTTTTCGAATAAGTATAAAAATAACCAAGATACCATCAAAGATTCAAAAAATCAAAAAACGTACTATAACATCATAGTCCATGTCTTACCAACAGGTGAGATAAAAGTTAAAAAATTAAACTTAAAAAGCTACAATACCGAGTTTCGCTCAAGTCACCACTTCAGAAGGATTAAATACAAAAGTGCATCAAAACTGCCTATTCCTTGTTTTTTAAGCTTAGAATTTTAACTGTCATTTTCGCCTGACGTTGGTTCGTTTTCATTGAGCAATGAGACAATAATATTGTGCAATTTTCACTTATGTCAGTAATTTATTAGGTACGTTTTAAAAAATAAAGCACGATGCATAATATTTTCCCGTTTAAAGATCGTTTTCTTTGAAATAATATTACGGATATCGCACAATTTTTTTAATAAAAAAAAACCGTAAACTCACATCGCGGTCAGTCACACGTTACGCGCGCTTCCTTAAACTATATTAGTTTCCGAACGCAGCAAAGAAACATGGCCGACTGTTTTTGGCGTTGTTCGAATTATTTTACATCTTTATACGCTTATTTCTCCATTATACGAATTTTGCCGATATAAGTTGTCGATTCGAAAGTGTTATTTTTTTACGCTTTAATTTTTGAGACGCTTTTCGTTCACGGTTACCGTAGACCCCGGCTAAATTATTAATATAGATATTTACTGACACAAAATCACAAAAAAAGAGCAGGCAGGCATACAAATACAAAAATCATTGCGACATAAAATAGTGGCAACAGGCTCAGGTCTCAGCATATGCTGTGAGCTTAGCTGCATAGCGCTGTTTTTCAGCCTGCACCTGACTCATAGCAAAGGCTTAGTAATTTGAGGGAACATTATTTTCATTTAATTTTTCATGATCAGAAAGGTAACCCCTAACTATTATATTGATGTTGTGGAAGCGAATGATGACCCTATTTTTGTTTGTATGGAGAACCGACCTACAAATTACCTTAAGCAAGGAATTTTGAAAATAACTACGTAGTCATAAGGGATTAAATTAAATAGGCGATGCGACTTTGTACAAAAATTCCATCAGGCTTTTAGTCTGTGACGATAGAGAACCTTCAAATGTTCGGTAGGTACCTAGTCCATAAAGGCCGAACGTCGTTGAACACACAACTAATATGATTTAGTGCCGCGACCGGGGGCACTTTGTACTCGTTTATGAAACACGTGCCGCAAGTATACCTCAGAGCTCGTGAAATAAGAAAAACGCTATGAAATTTTTAGCAGGCCTCCACCCGTAGGCGTCCGTTAACTTTTTTACTGAAACAAAGGCAGGGGTTTGTTTATATTAAACATTGTTTCCCAAAAAAACAATATCCAACGATATTTGGACACTGATATTGAATAGTTAATTGAGGGAGGAATAAGGAATTATTTTAGCGCGTAGGTAATAATTTTACATGCAAAACGTCTCTTCCATTTTTTTTAACGGAATGATTTTCTTGAATATGGTTTGTATAACCACAATCATTGTTAGAAAGACCATATGAATGTTTAAATGACAATTAATAATATCCCAATTTATACAATGGGTCAGAAAATCTTGAATCTATGGACCAGGCTATTAAAATAATCATAAAAGAACCACAATAAACTGTTTAATACTTAGCAGGAATGTCGCAAAACAAGCATATAAAACTACAGTCATGTCCAGGACTTCCTCCTTCTTCAAACCTATTAATAATATAGTAGAATTTCTGCTGCGTTTAGAACTTTATTGAAAATTATAGAAAAGAAATTCGGGTAACCGTTTCCAAACACGCCTACCTAAATTCAAAAAGCTGACTTACCGCAGACGAAGGACGAAGACGAATGGTCGTCCGTGACGTGATTCACATTTGCCCGAGTCAAGGGAACTCTCAATTTGTCACTGTCCTAATGAAAGTCTCTGGATATCTTTGTCTCATTATCAGATATTCAAACCAGTGGAGCAAATTCTCCAACCGAATGAATTTGGGCTCGAATCCAAGCTTTGTTTTCGGACAGTGACCATTCAATTACTCTAAGTAGGGATGCAACGATACGGCTATTACGATACCAATACGAATGACGAATACATCGTAATGGCCAAATACGATAACGAATTACGATACGAATGCATTACGATATTTGTTTAATACCATTTTGATGAATTTATTGGAAGCTTTGTTGTATGTTATTATTGTAAGACTAAGTAAAGTAAAAGTATAAAAAAAAGTTATGCATTTTTAATAGAGATGGGCCGACTACGGATTTTGCCGACTAGCTAATCGGCCGACTAATAGGTTCCCAATTTCCCGATTAATCGGTCGACTAGTCGGCATTGCCGATCATAGTTATTAGCTATGTTCGGGTGCAATCCGAAATGCTCTGTTTGCCTCATCTCCCCGCCATTTGTTGTCACGCGTTCGTGTTTTGATCAGTTTATAATTAAGTTGATTTTGTTTTTGTGTTTGAGTAAAGTACGTAAAAATATAAAATAATTTTGAAAATTATGGTTTAATTTCTTCTGTATCTTGTGTGTATTGTCCGCTAGGCAATAGTGCGGATGCGAAGCGTTCAGAAATTGACGCGTTATACGTTTCGTTTCACCCGAAACAGTAAAAATTCTGAAATAAATGTATCGTAAAAATATCGTATCGTAATATTTACGATAACGAATGATCGTAAAGGTTTACGATAATCGCCGATATACGATTATCGTATCGGTATCGTTGCATCCCTAACTCTAAGCTCTTGTAAAGGTTATTGGCAAGCAAAATACGAATTGGATTGAGAATACTTTAGTTAAAACTTAGGTTAAATTTCAAAAGCACTGATTTAACTAAATATTTAAGAAAATCTTGTATACGTAAATTATACTGCTACAATAGTAGCACGAGTAAGTATTTTGTAATACTTTCTGAAAATGCATTACCAGTTACCTATATAGAAAGGGGAGTTGTGACAAATCCGTCAACCATCGTTGAAAAGGCTCACTTTTAGTTCATACGATAGAGATTTGTGTTTAGAACACCACTCTTTATTGCATGAGAAAAAAGTTTGTTTTTTTCGGCGATCGTTGCCAGATAGGGGAGACCGGGTATGGTTGTCTCGCGGGTTGGTTGTCACAGCGGCCATAAAATAATACTAAACGAAACATTAAGTACATCGATCGGTGCTAAAAGATCGCAAGAGCTGTACATCCTTCCGTACTTCACCAATCGATGCACTTATTCCTTCGTTTAGTATTATTTTATGGCCGCTGTGACAACCAACCCGCGAGACAACCATACCCGGTCTCCCCTATGCCACCCACGCCTTCCAATTTTATTAGATTTTCGTAACTTCTACGAACTATATAAATTCTCGTTCCCACTTTGAGCAACATACACTTTTTGACACGGCTTGAATTATCGTGGTTCCGCCGTTAAAGACTCAATTGTTTTAAATGTAATTTACATGCGAGATAACATTAATACCTGTTAGCTACAGTGCTTAGATAGGAATTTGTTTCGTTCCGCAACAAGGTTGACCCGGGTAACACAGGTCCGCTGGCATCTCGCAACAATCGCAAGTATGCCGGGCCCGTGTACCGGAGTACTGGGATGTACCGGACTGACCCAGTTCCGGCCCGGCGTCCTGCGGGCTGCCGAAATGGCCTAGTTGACAGTCTTCCAGATTATATTTTATCAAGCATCTAGCAAGCGTAATACAGCAGATGAGATATGAGCGGCTGTTTTTTTTTTGTTTTGGGTAAGAAACACACAGTGCCTCTTATCTTGATGCCTTTTTCTTTACACAGTTGATAGGTAGAACCTTTCATTACAAATTATAATTTTTGCACCTTTTGAAGATATTAACTAAATAAATAGATAAAATTTCAGGTTGTACTTATCGTAACTTCGATGATATTATTCTTTAATCATGAGTTTTAATATCAAAATGCTTCTATTTTAATGTTCTTTAAGGGTTTTATTTTGTATTAGGTTATCGATGCTTGTATTAATAAAAGATATCAAAATATAGAGCTCGCATATAACTTACGACTTGATTACAGGTAGGTAGCTATCTTAAAATTATATATATTTTTTTCACTGTTAAAGGTATAGTTACAATAGTAACTAATAACTAACTAATAGTAATTATGACTAGGTACTTCTATTGTAAACATGTTCTTTCTGTGTACCTTTCAATTATACTTTGGTTGGATACCAAATTGATATTTTTCTTGAAAAAAAAAAGGATGAGAGGTAGGTACGCGTATTTACGGAAACTAAATTCCGAATGTACGTGGCGGGCTTAAGACTCAACGTTCTGTGACACGTGGTTGGTCCCGGTGGGTATTAATTTAACTGAATATTTACTGTACTAATAACACCTGATTTATAGCTAGAGCTTTGCTCGTTTTAACGTATTAGCCCTGCCTGAGTTTGCTATGTACCTAGTGGTAGAATTGCCAAACTTTGGTTGAGGTTAAACCTGGGTTAAGCCCCGACACAAAAAGAGCAGCGAAGACTTATAAGTCTGTATGTTCCTATCGATTTGTAATTGTCTGTGGCATTGTAGTGAGGCTGAGCAATTAAATTGCGTGATTTATATCAGATAATAAGCCAGTTTCCTGGCGGTAGTGTAGTTCTTAGAAATATTGTTGTAAAATATGAAGAAAATTTACTAAGAAAATGTTCAATTGGGTCTGGTAAAAATATTTGACGTGACGTAATTGCTAAATTAATTAAATGATGTTAGATATGTTTACATGTTCCGCCCGTTTCATTGTATATATCGTTGCCGGTAACTGTGCAGTTTTAAAAACACTCTTGCGAGCTCAAAAACGTAAATTTTATAGTCCATTGTCCTCTGTACCTTATATTAATGGCAAAATATTCTTTACGCCATCATGCCACGCTTATCAGCTACATAATAACAATTCTAACTATTTGATTATATTCTACAAATCCTCACTAGTATCTCTCCAGCTCTGAGGCCTCTGTAAATGAGCTTATTAGTCAGATTTGTTTTCGCAATCCCCGCTAACAAACTGCTTTGTATTTAGAACACTATTATTTTAATTAGTGTAGCACTAACAAGATATGTTAATTCAAGTTATTTGGTTAAACTGCTACTTCTTAAGCACGTGTCGGAAACAGCTATGCAAAAATATTTAGATAATTACGCACGTCAATCAGTTAGGATAGAAATCTTATTGAAATCTAATAGGAATCTTTTATTGTTTATTATTGTTTCGTTACTCAATCATTTTAATCATAAATAACGTGTGTTTTACTCTAATTTTAAGATTTATCAATGTCCATCGTTTATAAGAATTTAATTAATTATTGCTATTTCTGTGTGTTTTTTAATAAAGTAAACAAACCCCCACTCACGCACAAAAAGAATAGCTGATTCTCAGAACTAGCTCGGCTCATTTCTCAGAACAAGACTCGAGCTTAGCGGGAGTATTCTTGGAATAATCTCCCACCTTCAAAAATAATCTTATAAAATGGCGGTTCCCGGCCATTTCAACTCACTCTATTTTACTCTCTTCAGTCTTTTACATTTATCATCAAGTGATAATCAGCTCTTCAACAGTGCCTAAGTGAGGTAGGCACTCACTATGGAAAATTAAGTCTTTCATTTATAATACAGTCCACTAAACATCGAAGACCCTTAGACCTCACAATGGTCCTTCAGAAGCCGCATCAAAGAAGAATGGACACACCACAGCAGCAATAAGAAGATAAAGAAGCACGAAGACACAAACCTTCAAAAATCGTCGTCAGCAAAATTATCGCCGAATTGTCCCGTGAGATCTTAAATCCGGGACACGCCGTACTCATCGAAAGAAGATCGCCGAGAAAAGGCCCGTGACTGCATTTCCGGGTCCTCCGTGTTCATCGAATGAGAAATTTTGTCGGTCCGTGACTGCTATTCCGGACCCGCCGTGACGTCGAAAAAAGTGAAGAAAGTGATCCGTGACCGCTATTCCGGATCCGCCGTGTGAAGACAGAAAACCGAAGAAGGGCCGGTCCGTGACCACTTTTCCGGACCCCCCTGCAGCACAATTAAGAAGAACAGCAAGGTGGCGCAGTGAAAAAAGAAGACAGCAAGGTGGCGCAGTGAAAAAACAAGGTGACGCAGTGAAAAAAGAAGACTGCAAGAGTCGCTGAGAAAAAAGAAATACCACCGTGCAAGAGGGTCTTCGCGCTCCAAACTGTTCGTGCCTTCGGGATTAGTGTCTTCGTGTCTTCGTCTTCGTCTTCAGTTGTCTGTGTGTGCCTCAAAAAGGAACTCTAACCAGGGAACAGTGCAAACCCAGTACCTAGCCTGAGTTCCGGGAACCTAGAAGTTTCGACTTCGGTTCTTTTTTGGTCTGACAGGGTTCAGTTCCGCCAGCTTTAGCTGATGAGCGGCCAATCTTGCACCTTGCGGTGTTAAATGCAAGAGCGGTTTAGCGAAACTTCAAGAAAGAAGAAAGAAGAAACCGTAGGGACGTTAGGTACCCGAACGTTACAGCGACGTCAATTCCGTAACGTTCGCGTTAGGGCCCGATAGTGTTAGGGACCCCCCACCCCCTCGGTGTACTATGAATGAGGAACAACGCGTTACAAGATCGCGTTCCCGTTCCCAAACAACTCCGTCGTCCGGTCAAACGACAACGACGAGTACCAGTACGTGGAGTAAAGGCACCAGTAGCGCAAACGAAAGTAGCAGTATGCCAAAAGATAACGCTCCCCGTAAGGCTTCGGAAGCCGAGGCGCCCCCCGCGCACTCTGACCCGTCTATCCCCACTCCCGGCGCCGCGCCGCCGGGCCACGCCCCTTTGACCCGCGCGCCGCTCATGGATGATGAACAATCGGTTCACTCTATGGAGAACGAGCAACGTAGTAATCCGCGGACTTTGGTAGGCGTACAAGATGATAGGGCTAGTCAGTTATCAGTCTTAATGGCTGAATTAGAGGTTAGGAACGCCGAATTGCAGCAGGCACAGCTCGCGTCCGCCGCGGCTAGGAGTAGGCTCGAGATAGCTAGGATAGAAGCGTCTCAGGTATCCAGCATGGCGGCGCCGGGTCACGATGCCAGAGATGCTCGCGTATTAGGCTGGGTTGCTCAACAGCAACGCCAGGTAGCCGCGATAGGTGTACACACGCAAGAACCTCCGTACACGCCGCCGCGTAACGAACCCGAACGACCTAGCGAATTTATGAATAGGGACTTAGAATTACTCTCGCATAGGGTCGTAGACGCGGTAACTAGGAACAGGAATGCACCCATGGCCTCGAGGCAAAGTTACGACCTTCCTCATTTCGAAGGATCGCCTCAGGAATGGATCGCATTTAGGGCCGAGTACGAGGATAGTGCACCTATGCATTCGGACGTGTCCAACATCAGCCGTTTACGTCGCGCGCTTCGCGGCGAAGCGAAAATCGCAGTTAAGTCCATAATGTACACTGCGATATCTCCGGCTGAAATTATAGGCGCGTTAGAACGACATTTCGGAGACCCAGAGGAAATAATATTGAACGAAATTCATAACGTAAAGCGTATGCCCAGATTAGCTGAAGATAATAGCAATATAATTTCCTTTGCCGGTCAAGTTGCCAACGTCGTGGCAACCATTAAGTCGTTAAAACAAAACGAGTTTCTATACGCGCCCGAACTCGTCAATAAAATCGTGGATAAAATGAATCTGATTGTTCGATACGAGTGGAATAAATATCGCGTAATTAATAAAGGGACACCGGGTCTAGTGGCTATGGCACAGTTTTTAAACGAGATTAGTAGCGCAACGCGAAAATCTCAAATTCGCAAGACGCGAGCCAACGTGCACACCGCGCAGGCGCACTATGACCCCGCGCCCCTCCCCCTACCGCGCATGCGCAAAGGTCGCCGCGCGCCGCAGTATGACGAATATTACAGTGACTCAGAACAATCAGATTCAGATTATGACGAACCTAGGCCGTTGATGGTAGCTCAAGTAAATCGGAATAGGTATACAGAAAAACGCGAACCGATAGATAAAAGAAACTCCGCGCCACCCGCGAAAATAACGCTCCCAAGGGCGTCGCAGCCGACCCAAGCAACTTCCACCTATACAGATAAATGTGTTATATGCAGAGGTGAACACAAATTAAGTGAGTGTTCGGACTTCAATAAGATGCCTATAGCAAATAGGTGGGAGGTTGTTAGAAACGGCAAGTTGTGTTTTAGATGTTTATATCCGAATCATAGGCAAGGTAGTAAATGTAGGTACGTAGCCTGCGGCATTTCTGGCTGTGAGGCAGGGCATCACATTTTATTGCACGGTATAAGCACACAAGCGACGCCGGAGCCGGCTCCGGAGCCTCAAAAGAGGCCTTTTTTCGTAAGTCACATTAGACTAGCGAAGCCCGAGCCTAATAGGGACGCGCAAGAGAGTGGGTCTTTTTTCGTCGGCCGCGTTCAATCGACACCCGCGGAAACGGGAATAGCCGCATTATTAAAAGAAAATTACGAAATTGAATGCGCAAGTGTCGAAAATATACCTAAAATTGATCCGAATCTGCGCGCGATAAATAATTCAGATACGTCACGTGAAAATAAAAATGAGGCCGGCCTCTTACGACCATGTAACAAGAAAGAGTTACACGACAGCAAAGTCGTATCCGGCCCCGTATCTATTGAAACCGAGTGCGATGAAAATAGCCTGCGTTTTTATCATGGGGGAGGAGATCAGGTAAAGCGACCGGCTGAGTACACAGGGGAACAATTAAGTTCCGAGTCGGCTCGCTCTCCCGCCACGATATGGCATAAAGAAAATAAAAACACAGACTATCATCGCGATCGGTGTCCAACGGCGAAAAAGACGGACACAGGCGCAGAACGTCCGCTCCATCAATCAGCCTTAAGCTCGCCTACGGACACAGGCGCAGAACGTCCGCTCCGCCAATTGGCCTTAAGCCCGCCTACGGATACAGGCGCAGACCGTACGCTCCATCAATTGGCCTTAAGCCCGCCTACGGATACAGGCGCAGCATGCCCGAAAAAATTAGAGTCAGTCGCAAATAAATCGGACCCACTCCCGTACCTACTCGATATAGGTACGTTTTCTAAACGCCCACGTTTAGCTAGGGCCTCTGCTACCGTAGTTTGCGCCAACAAGGTACCCAAAGCCACAATACTCGAAAGAAATACAGACACAGACATGTATTTCGGAAAAAAAATCGAGTTACAGGAAACTGGACGTACGACTTCAAAAAAGCCTAGAATACGCAAAGTCACCGTCAAGTTAAAGGCAGCTTAAAGTACCACGAAGTAGTACTCCATTCACTACTTCTATTCTAGACATAGTCGTTTCCTTAACTATACTGGTGTAGTCACACCGAGGGGGACACTGTCGGAAACAGCTATGCAAAAATATTTAGATAATTACGCACGTCAATCAGTTAGGATAGAAATCTTATTGAAATCTAATAGGAATCTTTTATTGTTTATTATTGTTTCGTTACTCAATCATTTTAATCATAAATAACGTGTGTTTTACTCTAATTTTAAGATTTATCAATGTCCATCGTTTATAAGAATTTAATTAATTATTGCTATTTCTGTGTGTTTTTTAATAAAGTAAACAAACCCCCACTCACGCACAAAAAGAATAGCTGATTCTCAGAACTAGCTCGGCTCATTTCTCAGAACAAGACTCGAGCTTAGCGGGAGTATTCTTGGAATAATCTCCCACCTTCAAAAATAATCTTATAAAATGGCGGTTCCCGGCCATTTCAACTCACTCTATTTTACTCTCTTCAGTCTTTTACATTTATCATCAAGTGATAATCAGCTCTTCAACAGTGCCTAAGTGAGGTAGGCACTCACTATGGAAAATTAAGTCTTTCATTTATAATACAGTCCACTAAACATCGAAGACCCTTAGACCTCACAGCACGCAAGCGTAGAATTCATGTTTACTGGGATAAAGTTGAAGAGAAGTTTGTATGGTACTTTGGTTTTATTTGTTCTTATCATGCCGCTAGCTATTCGCTTCCACAGAATTTGAGGTTTCATAATCATTAAGGTATTTTTTACAAATACGATACAATTATAGTTTACTAATACAAAAACCACGTAGGAAAGTATACGTAAGTATACTAGTAGTACTACCTGTGTGATGATATTGAAAGTACTTTTAATTTTCCCTTTTCAAGTTGATGGTTTTGAGGTGGCGTATGGTATTAATTTACACACCAAGGGCGGTTAAATAAAGAATGTCCCCAAAGTCAAGTGTTTGTGGCCCAAACCGCAGGCGAGGGTTATAAATATGCGATCAGGGGATTTCTTTATAACCGTCCGTGGTGTGTAATATAATTTATGCCACACCTGGCCATAAAGTGGCTTTTACCGCACGCTACGCGTACGGAAAAGCCGCTTTCTGGCCGTTAATTTATTTTCTACCTCATAAAGGGTAGGTAATAGGGTAGACATTAGTAGGGTAAGTAGTGTGTTAAATTAAAAAACCGCCCACCCTACTAATTTCTAACCTTCTACCCTCAGTAGGGAAGAAATTAAAGGGTAGCCAGTGTTTTTTCTGTCTTGATGGAGTGCATGCACCTAAAAACTAGCGCTCACTGGTGTCGAATGCCAAGACACACGCCGGGTCGTTGAGCCAGTGCAGTAAGTAAGTAAATATGTGTAAAAAAACAACAACTACATACAATACAACATAACATCGGCGAGAAACAATGTAATTCCATGCTTCTAACGTCAGCGACATATTGCGCGCAATAAAATATTAAAAAACTTCCAAGAACGAGGGACTGTGAGTGACAGAAAGCAATATACAATAGAATGAACATCATGTTTTCAAATATTTATTTCTTTCTAGAAAAACAATAGACGATACATTGGTCATTATATACCTTATTTAAAGTTTACCTTGTTGTATCTTACATTCGTTTTGCTTAAATCTACAATATGTATTTCAATAAATTAAACATAATAATAGTCTTTGAAAGTGTTGGCGCAGTACAAACAAATGTATACCGTAAGGTCGGGGTACTTTAGCCAAAAGAAGGGTAACTTAGGCCCACATGAACACCACATATAAGGTCTGATAATAAATACATATAGAAGCATGGACGGTCAGCTAAAACCAACCAACGCAACCAATGTAAGGCAATATGCCATAATTTCAATCCAACAATAAAACTTGAATTGAGTTAATCCCTATGGCCAAAGTTACTCTCCAGGGGCAAAATACTCCGACCTTCCGGTACTCTTGAATTTGTAGTAATAAGTAAAATTATGAACGATATTTTATGTATAACAAACGAATTAGATTTGTTTTTTATAAGCCATGTGATCTACATGGCAAATCAGACTCTCTCGGGCTTTAGGCGATTTTCACGACATTTTCGAGTATTTGGTAAACAACCACGACGTCTATCAGATACCTGATAATGTCACGCAAATCTCCTAGGACTTCGACATTAATGATGACACCGAAGTCAGTGCCACGGAAATCACCGGAGAAATGCCCAAATGGAGAAATGAAAATAAACATAGCTATAAATGAGCTACAGTGATTTGGTATAAGAAGGCTATTTTATCATGGAACTTTTCATTAATTGCTATTTAATAAGTATTAAAAATCCAGCAGGATAGCGTCGCGATGGGCTAATGATGAATATTATTTAAAGTTTCATTATTGTTCTAGTTACATGTATTTTTATCATTTTCATGATCACTCTTGATTAACTTGACATTTTGAATTGAACTCAATTCATTAAAACTTCTGTACGATCTATCACAATTTTTGTTTAGAAAGAATTTTGAGATTTTGTAACAAAATACAAATTACACAAAAGACTCTTTTTTGGGAAACTGTAGAGAAAATATTAAAACACTCTTAAACTAGAAACAAGAGTGGCTTGGATTACCAGTTATAATACAATACCCTTTTTGAGTATTATTGTTGGCCTGTTACTTGGTTCCGGCATACGGTCCACCAAGAGTCGGTGCCGGCCGCAAATATGCGGCGACCCTCATAACTTTTATGTTTTTCCCTTTCCCATCACGGCTTACCCTTTTCAATAGCATTCAGTCTACTTATTACAAAAGAAACATCGCTCCGGTATTCGCTATCACAGTTAATAATACAATCTTCAAAATCCTTTTTCTGATCACGTCTAACATTTACTAATTAGTCATTAATCTTATTTACACACGCCGTTCAATGTTCAACTATCGAATACTCTTGTTTCATTTAAAATAACCACTCTTCTAAATCTACGCGTAAGTACATAGAGACACCATCAAAAATAAATTATCTACAACTCACTGAGTGACATGTAACTAGTTATGCTTAAGTTTGGCACACCTTTGATCCTTAGAATCACGCGTTGATGTAGACTTCATCGTTATCTTTGATGGGATAGTCTTTGGGAGGTAGTTTAAAGCTGTCTCTAAGATAGGTGAATCGGTGGAAGTTGTAGAAGTATTCTTTTCCATCGGGGGAGTACTGGGGGTAGAGAGTGTAGGAGGGGAAGTCGAGGTCGGCGAGGGAGTCCGCGAGCGCATGGCGCGTGAACTCCTGCTTGTATCGTCATGACTGCTCGCGGTACGCCTGCCGCTTGGCGCACTTCTCTCTCAAGATGTAGCAGAGTGCGATGGCTATGAGCACGGCTATCGCTATCGCCATGCTTATGCTTATCCAGATGATCTCTTCGTTGATGCCGCTTGTTGATTTACCTAAATAAAAATAAATATGATTTAATTACGAGGAACCTGTGGTTTTTATTCATATCCCTTAAAAGTGGAATATACCACAAATACGTATCATTGATCTGATCTGATGTTTGCTATAGTACATTACACAACTTTAATACAAAGAAATAATACAAAGAAAGGCCGAGATCGCAGTAGTTTGCGGCCCGAGCTGCAAGCGAGGGAAGTAAATATGCAATCGAGGGCTTCCTTTATTACCTCCCGTGTTGTGTACAATAAATAAACATACATACATACATACATCATTTTATGTCTACAATTGGCCAGAAAGCCACGTTATTACCAGGTGTGGCATAAAAGTAATTGCATTATTATATCTAATTTAGGTAATTGCCTAGCTTATTTCACTTGTATAGTTTATTATTTATTATTTTATTCTTCAACGTACTCGTACTCTAGTTCTACCTATTAAATTATAAGGTCCATTCAGTTAATTGTTCTCAAAGTACACCGTGGGCCCGTACAACCCGACCAACTACCTACTACCACCACCTACTACCACGTATTCCTGATGGTATTACAAGTAAATAACGGTATATCAACATAGGTCGAATTTTGTCATTTTACATTAATAGTCTTATGGAACAAAACAAAACAAATCAATAAATTCAGTCCCTCATTATAAACATGTCCTTACTGGAGGAAAAGTTATTAAAAAGGAAAAAAAAGCTAAAATGGAAACGTAAGGTCAATATTTTGGCTTTGTAATCGCTTACCATCTAATGCTGCGAAGGTTAATTGCTGTTTAGTTAAAGGATTTTAAAAAATCAGTAAAAGTATCTTAGTCACATTTATTAGGGCTTGTTACACACTTGGGAGTTTTTATTTTAAAAATTATGAATATCTCGGAAAGTAAGCGTTAATCGACTATACGTCACATAACTTTTTTTACTTCTAATAGTTGTTAGAATCTTTGGTTAAAGTTGGTCGGGTTACGAGTATACGGGCCCACGGTGTATATTGCATAGGTATTTGGAATGGGTGGTGGCTGACACAAAATGGGGTTAAAGCGGATTTATAAATTAAATTCAATTCATAAAGCAGTTCGCAAGAAATCCAGCACCGTAGTTTAGATTATAGCACGTAGGTGACGTACATTCACACATTCGTTTGAAATTCCAATTACATTTTTTACCTTTTCTTTGGCGGAATTTTGTTCCGATGTAAGTTAACTCGAGTGTTCTTTTGTTAGCTTTTAAACGTATTTGTTTCTCGCGCTTTTCGAATAAATGATGAATTAAAGCACCTAATTGGAATTTCCGTTACAATGTTTTCTGGCTCTTTCAAAAATCTCATTAAGTGTCTTTTGTTTCCTTTTATTAATGTCACAATTTTTGCTCGTAAGTACCGCCATAAAACTTGTAAACGCGTAGCAAAGCCCTTTTAATAAACGGAGTTTCAGCGTGTTTTTACTGAGCTGGTAAAAGATAAGTGAAATAAACTCACAAATAATATTGACTGCGTATGTTTATATGATATTATTGGTGGTAGTTATTGATTTTTTAATTTCTTTTTATTGTTCTATTTTGATTTGTGTAAATTGTAAATTTCAATATTTAATTTGTTAATTTCATTTAACTGACCATCTCGTTTTAAATTTTATAACTTGACATGTAAATGCCACTTATAATGTAATTTTAAAATGAGAAATAAATAATCTAATCTAATGTAAGTTAATATTCAGTACGTACATAGGGGGCAGTTGTCCCCCCCCCCCCCCTGCTCATACCTCTCTACGCCGTTGTAATATAGGTAGGTACAGAAGAGGGTAGTAAAAGTAAATTAAAGATCCAGATACCGATGGGATGACGAAGGTAAAGCTAATTTAAATTTAAATGATAATGAACCGCTTATGAATCCTTGGAGAATATCTTTGATGGAAATTCACGCATTCGCAAGTCGGAATCACAAAGAAATGGTCTCCAATGAAATCCTGCGTCTTTCTGAAGTAAGTGGAGCTAATAATGGAAATCACGTTATTTGGTGCCAATTAAAATATAAAGGTTTTCTGATTCGGTAAAATGACAGCAGTTCTTTTTCATTAACTTTTGAACTTTTATATTGATTAAGTTTGTTGTGCGGATATCCTATATTTTGTGACAAGACAGCGATATTTGATTTCAACGTAGTTAATGCAGAAACGTTCCAATCGACAAAACAAAATATCTACCTTCTGTTTTGTCTGGCTTTCAAACACATTTATGTCGTTTCACAGATTTTATAATGTAGTAAACACAACATATTCAATCCATCATGCATTAAACCGGGAGAGTCTCGGAAAAAAGGGGAGGCCTTTCACCCGGAGTGAGAAATAAAAAAGTAACACCACGCCAGATTATAAAAAATACTATTAGAGGGTAAGGGAAATAACAGGTATAGCTGTTATTACTTAATAATATGTATAGTAGAAAACTAAATTCCATTGCGACTACTCTCCAAAATGAGCGGTACCCCTTTTCCCGCAATATTCATAATTATGGTTTTTGTTCCGCAACTTTTCGACTATATTATATCGTTAAAACTTCAAGTTGGACACTTTGCCGCATGTTGCAAAATTCTTAAAACGAAAAATGAACTCGTTTTAAACTCGTTAGCATCTGATGTCCCGTGTCAAAGGGACTTCCAGGCAGATACAAAACTCTAAGCATATAAGTACAGGTTGATTCGATTGACGTGAGCGAAACCTAACTCAGGGATTCAGTAAATATCTATTAATGGATGGTTCACCATCTTATTTAAGTGAAACAGCCCGAATTGTTTCCCTTTTTACTTTTTGTTAAGTACAAATCTTTAGACTCATGGTCACTCAACAGTAAGATAAAATCTTTTTAACTATTATGACAGCACTTCGATTATGAAAAAAGTAAATGGCATAGTCATTTTGGCAATGTCAACATTTACAGGTAAAGCGAAGAGTATCGGTACTTAACGGAAGTATTCTAACTGTAGATTGACCATGAATGTTGTAGGTAAATAATTATAAGCTTTTCGTTTTTATCACCGAATAAAAATGAACGTACCTAGTTAGATTAACTAATACTGGAACGAAACAGTAGCTTTTAATTTACTGAATCCGTAGGGTTGATCCTGCTCACGTCACCCGAATCATTCTGTAAACTAAGTTTTATAGGGGTGTGGGGTGCTTGTTGTCGATCGATGACATCGGTGGTGTGTCGATCGATTGGTAAGGAAGCTCTCACTGGGTAGTATTTTTAGTATGAATTTTTCAGTATCAATCAATAAATTATTCGGTATTTTTCGGTTATAACAAATAAATGAGTAAAACTATTCCTTAATTACTACCCAAAGAGGTATATCATACTAAGGTTATTTTTTCTTTATGTACATTTGTTTTGTCACGTAAAATGTAAATTTTGCTATTTCTTGAAGGATTATTCTAAAATACATGTCTTCCACAAAGTAATACAAAATGAAGCAATTGGCTAGATGACTAAAAAAAACTGTTTAGTCCGTCTGTTACATTATGAAAAAATATTGTACACGTATTTTTTGTTTTGTTTGACAAACAAAAACTGACGAGGATAGAGTGCTTAGAAGTTTCGAGTGACGTCACTCTTGAGTACAAATTGTACTCAAGAGTGACGTCACAAGCCCCCACTCCAGAAGTTTGATGATCTATAACTTTGTCGATTTTTAATATTTTGATAAACCAAAAAATACGTGTCCCATATTTTTCCATAATCTAACTGACGGACTAAATAGAATTACATATTTTTAACCCAGTCATCATCCCTATTCTGTTTTAAGGAGTCCCAAAAATAAAATATCTGCAATAAAAATAAATATTTTTCTACTCCTGTACTGTTATCTGTCTTTTACTTGGTCACGAACACTAATATAAGAACATATATAATATGAGTTCAGAGAAGTCTATACTCTATTCCCCATAACAGCACTAGTGTCGTTATAGCCACTTTACGTTATTGCTAGCAACCACAGACTTCTAAATCTAGGTTAAACTGAGGTCAAGGATTAAGCGCTCAATTTTAACTTTACGGTAAAAATGCACAACTACCAACTTAACAAACAATTAAAATCCTACGGCTTTTAAGAAAAACAAAACTTTCTGAACTAAATTCATTGATGCCAACATAAAAACAAAAGTATTTTTAATATATTCACTGCGTGTCAACTTCATTTAAAAAATAAAAAGTTTACCATAGACACATACTGACAGTCATACGTCATATTTGCCTTCTTTGCAGGTTATGCCTTGTTTGTATTTTATAATTTTAAAACCTGTCGTAGAAAAAGTATTGTATGCAACGTTGTATAATTAAGTCAAAAAACGCTCATTGCGTCTCTATTTGCGATACTCGCCGCATTCGCGGCTCGTATCGCAACTCACGCAATTCGCATTTTTTGAACCTTCTTATACAACTGTTGCATAAAATACTATAAATGATACGCTATACATTTCAGCCCGGCTCTTAAACGGAGGAAAATCATTGCCAGTCATATAAAACAAAGGAGCACTAATAGCGAGAAACGCTCTGCCAAGACGCCACTATATTAGCTTTGCAATCCGACACTTGAAGCTATCATTCTTTATTACGCCGGTGTCACGAGACTCTCGGTTTGACACTCAATTAATGGGTCGTGTCCCACAGAATTTGCAGCCAATGACTGGGAGTTTTTATAGACTACAATCTATCTACCTTTGGTTAGAACTATGATGGCACTGAATGAGTCAGTAAACTAATAGATACATTAACACATAACTAACATTATCATATTTTATTGGCAGGCGGTTCATTTCGTTTTTTTTTATTTATTTATTCAAGAAACAACTTACATTGTATGTGAATATTTCATTAATAATAAATAATAATAATATTACGCTACCTACACAGCTAGGTCTTAATCTAAAGTTAATTGTAATTAGTTAAAAAGTCCAGTCCATTTACAAAAAAATAAAAATAAAGTATACATATATATAATTATTTAAAATTCTGCTTTCTAATGTCAACGTTATTTATGAACTATAGATTTGTTATGACAATTTAACAAAATTTTAATAATGTTAACGTATCATCTGAATGAAAATCACTTGTAGAATAGTAGCACTTCTCCAACAATAGCGCTTTAAGTTTGATTTTAATAACATTTTCATCACACTTGCTCGTAAAGGGTGTTATAACACGCGGGCTTATAGACCAGCTCGAGCCGATTTACCTCCCGTGGGTTATAAAAATCTATAACTCCCACGGGAGGAAAAACTGTATGAAAATCTATAACTCCCGTGGGAGTTATGAGTTTAGTTTTAAAATATAGAACCAACCCGTACGTCACTTCAGACTAAGGAGGTTTCAAATCAGCCAAGGTTTCTTTCACATCTTCAAAACTTGGCTACAAAACCAATTTTAGAGTATATAAAACTTATATGGTATATTTTACTATTATTTCAGTAATTTTTGCAATTATTTTAATGCAATTAAATCAATTTAGTTTAAAATTTTATTTTGAAAATCGGTACAATCTGGCCGCATTGCCTGTCAAGTTTAAAAACTAAACGCAGTTCTTAGCATTATCTGTGGAAGACTATATTATATATATCTTAATAGACTCTCGTTAGTAATCCCCTTCTTACTACCCTCGGTGCACAATGTACTATTATGGCCCTTGTTGTTTTTAGAGAACCTGGTAGTTTATTGTAAAACTTAATAGCCTGATGTTGCGCGCAATGACTTAGGTACCACCTTAAGTGTGGGCTGTAGGTGACACGTCAAGTTTTTTCTTCATGTGCTTTCCGGTATATGACTTTCCTGGACTGATTTAATTTTATGTAAATTTTTCACTAGGTTTGTGACAAGAACCAAGATGTACAAAGAGGAAACCGTTAGTATTTGTAGGTTCTTGAAGTATTCAACGCATGACTCTGTTTGTGGTATACCTACGACATTTAGTGTAATTGCCGTAGTTAGTGGACAGAGGCCCTCAAACGTAAGTGTAGCATGCTAAACAGGTGACGCTGGCTTCGGGGCTTTAACAATTTGTTAGTCCCAAGGAACCTTGAAGGAACTTGGCTGCCTATGTGAACGAAATTTTATGCGGAAAATTTCCAAGGTCAATCGGGGTAATTGCGTCTATGGAGTAAATGCGCCTTTTGAAGATTCTAGGTTTTATTTAGCTTGATCTCGTATATTTGTTTGAATCAAATCTTGCGAAAGCTTTTTCTATTAGGTACTTCTACTGGACCGATTCTTTTGAAACTTTGCAGTTGCATCAAGTTCCCGTGAAAATACAACATTATGATAATTTTGTATGTATCTATGTAAACACTTTATTGCACAAAATAAGCAAAGTACAGGGTAACAAAATAAAGGTATATGTACAAATGCCAACTTATCCCTTTAAGGGATCTCTTCCAGTTAACCTTTGAGCAATTGAGTGATGAGACAAGAGAGATGGTAGACAAACTGCGAAACATGTACAAGAGATTATAGAGGTATATATAATTTTAACTTGGTTGAGGGTCTGACGATAGAGAAGAAAAAATAAAATTAAAATATATTATTATTTTACTATTGTTTAACTTAAAATGTTTAAGTTTGTATGTTTAAGACTTGTTTCATTTTAATTTTTGAAACAGAAAGTAAAGTTCAGCTTACTTTATTTAACTGTATAGCAAAGTATTATTTATATATGACGAAGTAAACAAATAGCTTAGCCGACCGGTCTCAATCATTGTTACTATTTGGGCGCGTATATCAAGGAAATATTCGGAAATGGACACACTCCGCTACTTCAACTAATCACTTAGGTTCAATTGAACACACTTGCCACTAAATTACTGTGATTTAAAACAAGTTTAAGAGCCAATGGATTAGTTCGCGAACACCACAGCCTCCAATAATACCATCTAAACATTATCGCGCCAAGTACCCGCGCGTTTCTTTTGCTGTCAACCACTGTCAAAACTCTCCAGTTGTCACTGTCACTGAGTGCTCGAACTACTCCATTCGGGTTACTGAATTGCCCGCTCTCAAATCACTAAAACATGTTTCCATTATTGATTACCATTTTAAATTAGATTTTGACTACTAATTAAATCCACGCTTCGTGATATATTATTATTTTAATATTGTTTAACTTAAAACGTTTAAGTTTGTATGTTTAAGACTTGTTTCATTTTAATTTTAAGAAGCAGAAAGTAAAGTTCAGGTTACTTTATTTAACTCTATGGCAAAGTTTTTATTATTATTCTTCTTTGTTTTAATTTTTACAGTTCTATTTTATGTACCTACGGTCTGTCCTACCACCATAGACACGCCCTTGTTGGAGTGAAAGCCGCTTTGCCAGATACTCGCGCAGTCCCGCCGGCTTTCACCACCAGCAGCCGGGACAGGCCAGCGCTTGCGTCGCCTACACAATGTTAGCTGCACTCACCGCTGCCCTTCTTGGAGTAACCGCCGATTTTTCCGGCTACGCGTGCTGATACTGCCCGCCACCACCAACAGCCCTTCGCCACCAGCAACAGCTGTTCAAGATCGTTCACACCCCTATAATAATGTTAGCGCTCACCGCTGTTCTTGCTGAAGTAACCACCGACTTTGCTGACAAATGCCCCGCCATGCCGGATCAAACTTTACTACTAGCAGTCGGGGCCGCTCTGCGCCTCCTGCAACAACGTTAACACTCACCGCTACTCTTGTTGGAGTACCCGCCGACTTTGCCGGCTACGCGCGCCGACACGCCGGCACTGCTCGCCACCACCAACACCACCGCACCCGTTCGCGCGCTTGCCCCGCCTACAATAACAGATATCGCATTATACAATTAAAATTTCAGCCGAAAAATACAGGGTGGTATCTGAGACCTGAACAAATATCTCGATAAAAAGTAGTAGAGAAAGAGTAAAAAGATAATAGTGAAAGTAGTGATGATTTAGAATTCGATCGTCACTCGAACGCTGTAAAGAAAAGCGTAGACGCCCTTCCACCGAAAATATACTAAAGCAAAGTGAGCCTTTTAAGATGTTAAGTAAGAATAGCTTCTGTTGCATCGGTATTCGATTGCGCTAAGTAACATTAAAAGTGACAGAACTGTGCAACTAGACATGCGCCTAGTAAAACATTAAACTTTCAAAAGCAGAATCAATCTGGTAGTTCCCAAATTACACGAAGTTCCGAGCCGTCATTAAATAATATTCAACCGGCGAAACATGCCCTGAATTCATATAATTGTGGTGGACGTGGCGGCGGCGCTACAACATCGCCTCGGGCAGTTGTGGTGGGCGCAGTTTGTAATCGTTATGCTCTCGTTTCGAAATTTGCATACAAACACCTTCTTTGTTAGTTACCAGAGGTTTAATAGTGACTGGGCTTTAGTCGGATTAAAGTTCATTCATTACGTGACACAATTTTATTTTGAAAATAATGACAATTGTTTCCAAACATATTTGTATGTATATGTACAAACGAAGCCACAGTTAACTGACCACCCATACCCACTTTAACACGTTGCAATAAAGTTGACATTCGTTTACAAATGTACAGTTAACAGTGTGTTCGAATGTACTTACGATATTCGATGTCTCAGCCCTAAATCTCCCTTCGGCAATATAAATAACTATGTTTTAGCCACAGAAATACATCGAGTTAGAAGGAAAAAGTATATGTACCTAGCGTGCTAAAAAGAAGTGGTCACGACCTATTTTGCACGCTGTTAACTTACTTTTTCTCAAACATGGCATGAAATGTTGACATTACTTGCCTAAAAATAGGCCACAAAGTACCTCGTTTCCGGTGCGGCTTGACACTTGGCACGGAATGGAATTTCATACTTACATGGCCGGCCTAAGGCCAGCAATGTATTTTTTTTTTAATTTCCATTCCTCATTTATTTGGGCTACAGCATCACGGCATTCAGCCATTAAAAAAACAAAAAACGATTTTTGCAATATTTTGCAGTTTTATTTATTTAAAATTGACATGAACATAACAAATAACACATTATAAACAATTTCCAATTATTATAAATTGCAAACTAAACCACAAGAATACACATTTAAAATATTTTATCTAAATATTCGCGGTAAAAATGTAAACTGAAACAGCTTTTGGTTATATATGGTTTCCGAACGTGACATTTGCATTGTCTATGGATATAATATGTCAGTGTCACTAACGTCACTTTCTGATAGAAAGTTTCTGATTAAAATAATATTTAGGGTATGTAAGAATATTAGTAAGTTTATTTATTTCATTGCATATTTGAGAAAAGCACTATACATACCTCGGCGGGAAATGGGGTTGCCGGCTTCGTAGCTATATGTACTCGGCCGGCAACCCCTTATTTCCCGGCCTCTGCAGTAATGTACTATAACTTAACAGATTTGAAAATCTGATAATAATGGTATAATTAATTGTTTAAAGACCTCCAAATGAAATGAAAAATGTATGTTTTCTATCACTAAATTATACTTTTGGCGTCAAACGCCGAGCGAAAAACGTTACACGTTTGATTCCCATACAAATCGACGAACTATTTCCTTATAGCTCGATATATGTCTTTAGTTTGAGCTATGGTTTCCAATTTCCTTATATCCTTGTGACATAAGTATATTTTTTGTTACTGAGAAATAATGATACATACATATTCTGTAAGAGATTAAATGTATACCGTTTATGTTTTTCAGCCTTATAAAAAGAATGGACTGGTGAATTATGAGCAAACTCGTTTAATAAACTAAACAGTGATGTAATTTAGATTTACATGAGCATAGATGCATCCTTCATATTATGTAGACGAGATGCAAACAAAATGCACAGTGCCTGCATATTACCTACGCGGAAAACCAATAAACGCTGCTATGCTAGTGGTACTCTCAATGCCGCATATGGACCCACGCTCTATAAATACGACTGACTACGTTGTATTGTGTATGAAACAAGTAAAACATGTTTTCCGAGACAATTTCCGAGTTTCATCCAAGTTGGGTAGTCACTAAATTCGACCTTCAAGCTGGAAAATTGAGCAACAAACAAACTTCCCTTTGAGTTGTTGAGAAAATAAAGTTGAGAACTGTTTAGACGGAAGGTCACTCTTGTACATGTACAGTTTTTCTCAACTTTCCTCCTTTCATTCCTTCAATAGGTTGTTAAAACTTAGACAGTTAAATATAGGTTAGCACTTAATTTAGACTTCAGAATAAATACTAAAATCGCCTTTAAACACTTACTTATTACGATCCTCATCGTGGATATGTCGGCCTCTTCTTTAATCAAAATATCTGAATCAGCAGTTCTTCATACACTGCTGAATTTTCTCTTATCTATAATCCCCATCTGTTGAAAAAAACCGATTCATTATTCGACAGACTGACGGTTATTACAAGAACGACACACTGAGTTCGCGTAACAGCGTAATCAGAAATGAAATTGAAAAACCCGGAAAAGTACGCATTTGAGGGTGAGCGTGTTTTTCAACAACCGCGCTCCGGATATTCACATAATAAAGAAAGGGAAGTAGCATCGCTATCATAAATTACGCAGTTACGGGTAAATCTCATATTTTGCCAGATGAAAGAGCATGTGAACTCGAGTCATGCGTTATCAGTTTATTTGCTCAACTTAAGACGTGATGCGAATATTTAGGTATGCTATCTAGAAACTTTAAGTTTTCGTCTAAGTTATGTGTATTTTGGATAAAATGTGATGTAAAAAAGTAAAAGTGTTGAAAAAAAAGTACGGTGAAATTGTTTTTGTTTCAAGTTAGGTTAGGTTAGTTATAACACGTAGGAAAATATTTCAAAACAAATCTTGTGATCCTAGGTAGTGGGCCGTTGTTATGTCAATGTACGTATGTATATATATGATTGATTTCTAACGCAGGTACATAAATACGTCCAGTAATAATACAGGTACTAAATGATTGTAACTTCAAAGCGCCATTATGAGTGTTGGCACATTTCGAGATGTTAAATGTAAAGAAGTGTGTGCAGAAATGACACATGTAATGTACAAATGGGATGCTAGGTATATAGTACTTATATCTAATTTCATATTCGTGGAGTCAATTGAACTTCAACTTTCTAGCTGAGTAAAGATGTATACCTAATTAAACGTTTCCTCATAAGTCAATTTAAATCGCGATTCAGACTGCCAGGGATTTTCTGCTTTTCGCTGCACTTCCGTCAATCTTTATTAGGTACATTTTCAGAAATTTACTGATCGACTTGGCAGGAGCACTACCGTGTCCCGAGATAACGAACTAAACCATCGGAATAGACCTCTATCTACTGTTGAAGTCAGTTATTTGAAAGGTGTAGTCCTGTCCTGCCCTATTAGAACTAGTTTTTTATGTGAAAAGTTAAGTAACCTTTCTTTGTGTTTAGGGCCTTTTTTTATTTAAAATGCGTTCTTAACTGACAGTTAACAGGTCGTCACAGAACTGACGATTAGTGTCAAACACCATACATTTCGTCACGGACTGACAGGTTAGACGGTATTTGATCATAGCTTAAGTTTCGCCTTAACCGTAGATTTTAAAATAAAAATGCCCTTATGTCGCAGCCAACTGATTTAATCAGCCATTTGGTAGCATTTTCAATAAATTATGACCCACCAGCAGGTCGACGAAAGGCTAGGCAGTTAACTAAATGGCTAATTAAGCTAGTTGGCGGCGATACATAATATAGAGTCCAAAAGTGGCTCAATTACTCCAAATGAAATCGGGCCAAAAACGTTATAATTATAACAACAACATTGGAAGAGAAATAACTGTTTTCTCAAATTTGTAAGTTAGTTACGGTTATGTGAACGGTAAACGAGAACAAAGTTTTGAGTTCAAACAGATTTGTTCGTCGTGTAGCCAACGTTTTATTTACAATTCTTTTCGTACCTAATATTTATTTGTTAGGACATAGAAACGTGAGTTTTTTGTTTTATTTACGGCTTCGCTCTCACCCCTTTCATTACACGTTCTGTTAGAAAAAGAATTATGGTGTTGTTTGTACCAGTTATTATTCAGTTGGTATTCGCTACGGTCCATTGTCATTTGTTTGTTTAGTCGTATAAAGTGAACCGAATGAACAAGAATCTGATCCGGCCAGTCGGAAATAGCGGCGTTTTTCACTTGAAACTGAATGAAGCGAATAATCAAACAAATGGAAAGCATTTACTAACGGGAAAACGGAACAACCGTACAGCTGATCTCTGAAGCCATAAAAACGAAATCTGTAGGAGATTGGTTTTATATTGGTGCTTCAGACACGTTTATTTGTACAACAAAGGTTTTGGTTATGTTTACGTAGCGAGGCCCGGTTTCCCGGCTACCTTTGCGCCCTCGTAAATTGGGCGAACCTTTGGACCGATCGGGTAGATGTCTTACGTTTAACAATACATCCGGTCGATAAGCTAAGGCAGTTTGTCATTGATATTCAGCCTCTGTACTCGAAGGAGACAAATAAAGGCACTAATTGGATGTTTTTTATTTGGACTTTTTCTGCTTAGCCATCTAACAAATGTTAAGTGTTATTTATTTAAGTCCTTTGTATACTAAAATACGTTCCAATTTGGCAAAGAACCCAAAAACCAGGCAGTTAATGGTAATTTAATGTGCGCGATATATGAATGAAGAATTCGTGTAGGTTCGTACAATTCGAAATGATTTATTTACTTAGCGACTTTGCTGTATTGTAATTTTGTAAGTACTTATTCATTGTTATCATGCCTATTTTCTACTTGTACTTACGCGTGTCAAAGTTCAATCGTGGTTAAATCAATGAAACACAATTCATGTTTTCTGGTTTTAAATAAAACCATTGCAATTCAGATTCAACCAGTAGTAAATAAGTAGGTAAATGCTAACGAGTGGACGCCTGAGTGCCGCATATAACCACGTTCCATCAAAGAGCAGTCACGTATGGGGTTACCAGATCCTGTATAGAAAAATTCGGAGAAAAATCCCGATTTTCATAAAGTCCTAAGATTTGTCACGAGTCGCGTTAAAGCTACGCTCAAATGAGCCCATTTCGTCAGCGAGCCGATAGGGACGTAGCTATCTGTTATATCAGCGTCTATATTTCACTATATTATTAGAAGTGTATGTTTTTTTATGATGGTTGTTACTTATTCTTTAATAAAAATATTTAATAATCTAAAATTCCAAAGATCAGCCACGAATCTTGCCAGGAACCCAAAATTCCTGAAATCTGGACAAATCTGAAATATGGTAACCCTAGCCACGTACCCAAGGCCACCCGCCATCTTTTCACTACAGGGTGGGTTAATAGGACCCATTCTGTTTATAAGCCCGGCTGTGATACAGACAATTACTGTTTAAGTGGACTACACGATAAAATACTTAAACCAATTCTATTACAAGTTTTATATTAGAATCGCAAACTTAAGCTATTTTTAACAATGTATTTTTTCTAAGAAAATGTAGAACAACCTCTTCTGACTAGTAAATACATAACAACACAATGAATTACTGATTTCCGGCAGAAATAAATTTCTAGGAGGCCTGTATACTAGCCAAAATGTATAATTCAGGAAGTTATATTCTACGGGTTCCAGATAATAAAACATCAAATGCCCATTAAGCAAAATGGCGACGAAATTAATTCAATCCAGAATTTCTATTTTGCGCAAAGAGAATAAAAGTGACTAATGGGTTTTATTATTCGTCATTTTCTCCCGCAGGAGACGGTAAATTAAATGGATGCTCTCATACGAAAACATTGAAATATTATCAAAGACAAGATATCAATTTCAATTAGTAACGTTCGTAAAGGAAAATAACTGGCCAAGAGCATGTCGGACCATGCTCAGTGTAGGGTTCCATAGCCGTAACTATAAGGTAAAAAATACGATGTATAAAAAGTACAACAACAAAAGAGCGTATCTTCATAGCAATTACGTCCTTTTGTTGAGAAGCGCAGTTTATCGGCAATAACTCACAAACGGTTAATTTGATCTTGTTGAATATAATTTTCGTTGAAAGTATTAATTAAGCGTTACCTTCGTGATTTTTTTCATATTTTTCGGACGCACGGTTTAGAAAATAGAGGGGGGAGGACACAATTTACACAACTTTCGGAGCGATTATTTCCCAATACATTCACTTAATCAAAAACATTACTTAGGAACCTTATAGTGTTTTTTAAAGAGCTGTCGAACTATGTACCACACGTTGATATTTGCTGAAAAATTTTTTTTTTACTGTCTTTAACATGTATGGAGGGCCCCCCCTAAAAATTTTTATTTTAATTATTTATATACCAAACTAAGTAGCGGCTCATAAAACACACCTATATTCCAAATTTCATTAATATCCATCATGTAGTTTCTGAGTAAAATGCCTGTGACATACGGACAGACAGACAGACAGACAGACAGACGGACGGACAGGACGAAACTATAAGGGTTCCGTTTTTGCCATTTTGGCTACGGAACCCTAAAAAGATCTGTTTATATTTTGTTTGGGTAGGTATGTATTAGGTAACATAAGAACCTATACACCGTGCCCCCGAGTAACCCGAAAAACTGTAACTATAGATTCTAACAACTACGAGTATTAGGAGTAAAAAAGTTATATGATGTATAGTCGAAAAACGGTTACTTTCCGAGATATTCATTATTTTTTAAATGAATACTCCCAAGTGTGTAACAAGCCCTCCCTAATAAATGTGACTAAGATACTTTTACATTTTTTGTTAAATCTTTTAACGAAACAACAATTAACCTTCGCAGTATTTGATGGTAAGTGACTACGAGTCCAAAAAAATTACCTTTTGTTTCCATTTTAGCTTTTTTTCCTTTTTGATATCTTTTCCTCAAGCACCTAAGGAGTTAAGGACATGTTTATAAGGAGGGGCTCAATTTACTGATTTATTTTGTTCCATAAGACTATTAATGTAAAATGACAAAATTCGACCTATGTTGATATAACGTTATTTATTTGTAATACCATCAGGAATACATGGTTAAAAATTTTCGGGTTATTCGGGGGCACGGTGTATAATATTACGAACTGATCGCTGAGCAAAAGTTATATTTTTTCACCGACTTTTACTTTGAAAGTATAATTGTATATACCTACAAACAACACTATAGATTTAAGTATACTTTAGCGCCTTAGCTTGATTGTTTTCATAGCACCTTTGCATCTGAATTTGACAGACTCATTAACAGAGATTTCAATAATTAAATGCTTTTACTTTTATATGAAAGAAACATTTTTGTCTCTTCATTGGTTTTTAATGCGGGAAATTTTACACCATATTTTATGTTACATATATAGATACAGGACAGGTTTCTCATAGATGGCGTTTAGGTTAATTCCTATTAAAACAGGAAGATGCGGAAGTCAAGGTACATGGCAGAATTGAAGGCGTTTTCTGGGTGTACGGTAGACGAATGGTTGAGTCGCTGGGCCGGAAATCCAGAGGTACCGGGTTCGATTCTCGGTCTGTACACAGGCGAGTGCCATTTAGTTTTTCTGTGTACTTTGATTTCCTGTATCTATATATGTAACATTAAATGCTTTTGTTAAGTAGTGCCTTCGCAGTGTTTGATTAAATTTTGAATGTTTCAAGTTAACCGTCTAAACATGTCAATTGAGAAACTAATATTATTAAAAATAAAGTGAGTTTAATTTATTTACCGCATCGACCAAAGTCACGCCAAGTTTGCGTGGGTTGACTCCGGAGGTCGGGCTAAAAGAAACCAATCTATTTTCAATCAGGGTGATACCGTAAAAATTAGAAAATAAAATAATCGATGCTACATAAGTAAAAATCAAGTATTGTTCGTAAAATTTTATAGGTCTAGTGGGGGCTTTACCGCAAGGACGTCGGCGGCCAGCCCCAGACATCGTAGTAGAAGAGCCTTTTTCCTAACGAATCGTAGGTCTAGTGAAAAGGGGTACAAGTCACATTTATACCAGGAACAAAAGGTCACAACTCTATTGTATGACCTAAGCACTTTTGCTCCTAGGTTATATGTGACTTTTCACTAGACCCACAGTATACTGCATGAAAGAGCATGCATCAACAGACACAATGCACTAGGGTTGCCACCCCATATCCAGGCAAGGCTAGGGGTTGCCAAGTTCTGAACAGGTCACTAAAAAGGCTTAATTTACCCTCATCCTTTTTCCTGTCGCAAAAAACAACACTATAGGCATACAGGGTGATTGGAAATTCGACCTATCCCTTGAAAGGGGTTATTTTAGAGCTTATTTGCAATGATTTAAGTCCAATCAACCGGGGGTCAAAACTCAATGGTTAACAAGTTATTTGACTTTTAACTTATTTTTTTTAAAACCCGCCTTTCGATCTAAAACTGCTTATTGTGAAAAAACTACTTAAATTAGGAACAAAAAAGAGCCATCATCTAATAGCCAATAAATGCTTGATTACGAAAAATCCAAAAAACATGCCAAAACCTTTGAAAATGTTACCAATAAAAGAATTTGAAGTCAAAAGTTTTTGGATTTTGTTCAAAATTTTGTAATTCTTTGAGGCATTACTTAAAAAAAAATTAGGACACTTCGCGTAAAAATTACTAAAATTAGTTCCTCAGTTCATAAGCTTTCTAAAAAGGTAGAATTGTTGACATTTTTTGCATAACTTTTTAAAATAACATTAATAATAAAAGAGGTGGTAGAGAATTTCGCCTAGCGTACCGGACCCTTAATCAGTTTGTTTGTGTCACTTTAGTTTCTCCGCGGGCTTTGTTTGTCTTCGGTTTCTTATTTTATCTCATCTTCTTAGGTTAGAAGTCACTAAAAGTAACCTTCCGTGATATTTCGGTTAGTAATTTATCTGTAAGTTCCCGGTTGCCTTAAGTTTGCACCTGGTTTCCTTGGTGTAACTTACAAATTAGGTGCAAACTTAACGCAACCGGGAACTGATTGATAAATTACTTATTGAAATATCACCGAAGGCAACTTTTAGTGATTCCAATCCTAAGAAGATGAAATAAAATAAAAAACCGAAGACAAACAAAACCCACGGATAAACTAAAGTGACACAAAGAAACTGATTAAGGGTCCGGTACGCTAGGTGATATTCCCTACCTCCTCTCTTATTATTAATGTTATTTTAAAAAGTTATGCAAAAAATGTCAACAATTCTACCTTTTTAGAAAGCTTATGAACTGAGGAACTAATTTTAGTAATTTTTACGCGAAGTGTCCTAATTTTTTTTTAAGTAATGCCTCAAAGAATTACAAAATTTTGAACAAAATCCAAAAACTTTTGACTTCAAATTCTTTTATTGGTAACATTTTCAAAGGTTTTGGCATGTTTTTTGGATTTTTCGTAATCAAGCATTTATTGGCTATTAGATGATGGCTCTTTTTTGTTCCTAATTTAAGTAGTTTTTTCACAATTAGCAGTTTTAGATCGAAAGGCGGGTTTTAAAAAAAATAAGGTAAAAGTCAAATAACTTGATAACCATTGAGTTTTGACCCCCGGTTGATTGGCCTTAAATCATTGCAAATAAGCTCTAGAATAACCCCTTTCAAGGAATAGGTCGAATTTCCAATCACCCTGTATATACATTTGACATACACATAATTCAGTTTTGTTCAATGGTTTTTCGACCAAAAATAATTTCAAGATTAAAACTATAAATTTATTTACGGTGTAGTTAATATACAAAATCCCTTTAAAAGTTCTCTCTATGACCAAAATTACTCATATCCTCAAAAGTCAAAAACACTAAATCGATGTTCAAATTACAAGCATAACGAAAATAATCCTCACCATATTTCGATCTTAATTTTATTGAACGTAGTCCAACCGCTACGTGACAATTTTAACAAAATATCAAAAGCGGTAAAGATTTCTATTGAATTTCAGGAGCACGCGTTTTGTTATTAAATGTCTAGCAAAAAGTTATTTGTAGATGTATCTACAGGCTGGCACAAAGTATCCGAGCGATTATTAAACAGTAAATGTAGAATGCAATCACAGCTACCATGTTAAACTTTCCTCTTTAATTCTCTGAATCTCGCATTCTTGCACGCCAACTTTTATTTACCCTCATATTCAATTCTTGAAATTCATATTTCAGGTGCATCCGCGCTTACCGGCATTGAATTTTCTTTGTATTCTCTCCTTTGTGCATTTATTGATTGGGAATCTTTATGTGCACAATGCCAGCAGTGGCCGAAAATAGTCTCTGTGGTAAGGGATAATTATTCTATTCGAGCCATTGAGGTTTAAAAGAGCTTTTACATTTAGACATACCCATTCTAATATTACGAGTATAAATGTGAAAGTAACTTTGTCTAATACCATTTCACGCTTATTAAACTGCTGGACCGATTGTGATGAAATTGGATATGAAGATAGTTTAATGTCCGGGAATTAACAATTGAACATATAATATTTTGTAACTAGAAAGAGTTTGAAAATGGGGGTGAAAGTCTGTGTGGAAGTGCAATAGAATTAATAATCCGCCTAAGGAAATCTAATAGCAAAAATCCCTAAAGTAATTAACGAGTCTAAGCGGAGGTAGTCGCGAACCAAAACAAGTAACTATATATATGTGAAAGTATTATATATACAACAAAAAAAAATTTAGATGTAATGTTAAACCAAGTCAGTACCGACTTGGTTTAACATTACTAGCTTTGGCTAGCACAAAATTACGGGAGGCTGAAAATGGCCTGAATGGCTTTGAGAAAAGGGTACGGCCGTGCCTTTGTTTTGCTCGACTTGGCGGGGGCACTGCCGCGCCCCCAGATATACATACATATACATAATACACATCGATTATGTGATGAACATGATTTGATAAGTTACTTGCTTCGGTGAAACGAAACTGAAGGTTATGTTTTTTCATCCAAGCAGATGAAGTTGCGCGGAAATCCAAAAAAAAACACTTATAATACTTGTGTATCCATCCAATGGTGGTAATTCAGCTACCCACAGTTTCACCAGCGGTTAGAGCCTATCAAACTTCTCGTCATCGTCGTCAGCGGTTCTCGTCATCGAAAACCTCTTTCGAAACTGAGAGCACTCTATTACGCTACTAACATTTCTCCTCATTAGAATTAGCTTTTCCTACTTCAGCGGAGACAGCCTCACACTTCTACGAAAAATCTCATTAGTCTGATGCGTAATCTTCGACGATGAGAAATGCTCTATGAGATAAACTCATTACAGACGTTGAAGATAAAAGGAAGCTTTTGTGGGAAATTGCACAAAGAAAATATAATTGGTTAAACAAATACTATTTACAATTAAGTACCTACGATTCATGCAATGAGTTATGTATTACAATTATTTTATATTAAGTACCTACATGCTTTTATTCATGTCTACATATTATTTTTAGCTAGGGGATTGAGATCGTTATTCACGGGTAATGAAGCGGGGTAAGATTATGGGGTGAACTTAATACGATAAATACTGTTTGCAATAGAATTTCACAGACTAATCTTCCTAATTAGTAAACACATCTCTCACCAAGCCTAGTTAATAGAATATCAGTGAACTTTACCTACTTATTGAATAGCTAACCTATATTGTATGCCAAGTTATCAATATGCAAATAATACTGTACTCTGTGCCGGCGTCTAGTTTCTATTCTTATTTTAGCCGTGCAAGGAAATGACGAGGGGTAAAAAATATTTATAAAATTAGCCTTAGTTCTATCTCTGAAAACTTAATTCTTATGACTATTCCTTGCAGTTGCGTCTCACGTCTCATTCCCTGCAACCGTGCAACGATATTTGCTTGTACGGTAATGACATGAAAATTTACCATTTGCTATTGTATTAAAAATAGGTGGTACTCAATATTTAATTGATTGTATAATTAGACCCCGTAAAAGCATTGTATCTTTATGACCCGAAGTCCCGCCTACCCGTGCACAATGCTTGCCAATTATCTACAATATAGTATTTATGTGTTATCGGAGTATACATTTACATCTCAATTAATTCAATAATAGCTGTATCTAAACAAGAGATACGATGTTCCGGTATCTATTTCAATGCTATCTTTCAAACATTGCCCGAAGCTTTTCCATTGTGTGCCCGAGATATGAAAGATGCGCAAAAACAAGACGTGATACAAGATTTTATCCCTTAGCTACTTTGTATCGGAACTATCGCCATAACACAACGACTTTGGTAGCCGTTACAAATAGGCTAGCAACTAGGCGGTGGCTGCTGACAATGTATCCTATTTACACCGACGGATGGCTCATAAAATAGGCACAGGAGCGCAATTATTATCCATTGTCCTCCGTAGGATAAAATATTATGAAACATTATGAGAGTAATACTAACAAAATTCCTGTTCATAAAAATAACAAAGGATGCTCACGCTTTCAACCCTTCTTATTACAGTTTCAGATCCTCGATTCCAATTTCTAGTGTCGGATGTTGTTCATTCGTGCATCATTTGTCATCGAAAGGTTTCGATATTTGCTGTTTTTTAGACATCTCTACAAGAAAGCGCTTAGTAAGAATATTATATCACTTTTTGTCCGATTATTACACCTCTCTTTATGATAAGGGGGTGTAAATATAAAGAGTTACTTAGGATATAGGTTTTCGTGGTCTAGTTGTCCACAACTCGACGTCTCATGTTCAGTTTTTTTTTAAGTATTTATGTTTATGTACACTTAAAAAAAAAGTGTCCGGATTGTGATTAGACGTTTGCCTAATTACAATCCGGACACTTTTTTTGTTGAAACCACATAAATATAAAATAAAAAACCTGACATGTGCGAATCGGGCTCGCCCACCAAGGGTTCCGTTCACATTTGTAGGTATTAAAGTATCTTATACATTTTGATTCCCTTAGTAAAGACTATATTTTTTATGATTTAATTATAAATGTATAGTGTTCAGATTTTTTCTATACTTGTAGTATAAGACGGTATTACTTGCCACATTTCATAGTCAACGGAGAGTACCCTAAATTTTGGTTTCCTTGAGAGTGTCGAAATATACGTTTTTCGCGGCATAAACGGCCGTATCTTTTTTTTTCTTTAACTTAGAAGTTTGATTTTCTTACAGCTTCAAGGGACCGTAAACCTGAGTAAGTACATATATGGTTTTAATTTTAACTCGATACGTCCACGCATTCCGGATATAAAGGGGCATGACAGACAGACAAACGGACAACAAAGTGATCTTATAAGGGCTATATAAATATAGTGCACATTATATATACAGCGTGTAAGTCTAATACGGGCGATAAATTAAATCGGACTTAGTATTCATTAGTGTAATCATGAAGTAAAAGGTTTTTTTAAGTTGTAGTTCATTACGACCCCATAATTATTATTTTTTTATTTCTCAGCAGCAGTGTACTGTAGACATGGTTGCGGTACGGCGGTACCGAAATGTCAACGTAACTGTCAACGAGCGTTTAACGTGAGTGTGTTTGCATTACATTACGGGCTGAATTATTTTGTATGGACAAAATTATTGTTGCATCTTTTAGTAAATGTTATCTAATTACCTTCAATTTGTCCTATACTAACCACCGTTAAGAGATTCGCCCGTATTAGACTTACAGACTGTATAGTCGGACTACGCTAAGTTTGCACAACTTAAAAAAAGTTTTTATTAAAAAATATACAATGTGCTAATAATTAAAGCGTAGATTCTACTCATCAAACAATAACACTTTTGTTCAACAACTTTTAAAAATTATTTAATCTCAAGGTTTTATCTTTTTCATACAAATTAAATAGTATTTTCAATGTACGTTAACATCGGTCTAATTGACGTCGCTTGTCACGCTACAAACATAAAAAACATCGCGGCTTCAAATAAACTTTAAAGTGTACTAAAAATTAAAACATAAGTTATTTTTAAATGTGACTGAACAAATGTTGTTCAGTTTGAGGAGTACAATCTTCGTTTTAATTATTAGCCCCGGTTACAGACCACACATTGGATTATGGGAACATGAAGAAACTACATCAAGAGGATTATATTTCATCTTGGTACTTGGTAATATTTTTTCCGTTTATTACAAAATGTGTCTACATACCTTCTGAATTAGATATCTGGGTCAGTCTTGCACACATTCACCTAGTTCCAACCAAACTAAATGATTTGTTCCAGGGTCTTAGATAATTTCTATGTATTATTTTTATAAAGTGCGTGTAGCATTGCTTACTTTCGAAACTAGGACTAGATGACTAGATCGATTTGTGCAAGACTGTCCTGAATACTTATTTCAGTAGGTTTGTAGACACATTATACACGATGATTTTTAATCGGTGATCAGGAGTAGAAAAATATGAATGTCTAGTTAAAATTAAACTCAATAGGCGAGGTCTCACGCCATTACCTCACTGTTTAATTAATTAAAAGTAGAGATGGGCCGACTACGGATTTTGCCGACTAGCTAGTCGGCCGACTATTATTATTATCGGTTCTCAATTTGCCGATTAATCGGCCCACTAGTCGGCATTGCCGAACATAGTTATTAGCT
Source organism: Eudemis profundana (assembly GCA_947034925.1). Taxonomy (NCBI): domain Eukaryota; kingdom Metazoa; phylum Arthropoda; class Insecta; order Lepidoptera; family Tortricidae; genus Eudemis; species Eudemis profundana. The sequence continues at coordinate 15,604,496 of OX344805.1, read as the reverse complement.
ATGTTCGGGTGCAATCGGAAACGCTCGGTTCGCTTCGTCTCCAATGATATTTCGTCTCCCCGTCATGGGTTGTCACGCGTTCATGTTTTAACCAGGTTAATAAACTTAATTAAGTTGATTATTTGTTTTTTTTTATTGAAGTAAAGTACGTAAAAATATAAAATAATTAAGAAAAATATGGTTTAATTTCTTCTGTGTCCTATATTCTCCGCTAGGCAATAGTGCCGAATATTCGGCATTTTTTGCCGACTAGTCGCCGACTAATCGGCCGACTACAAATGATGCCGAATAGTCGGCATTCCCGACTAGTCGGCCCATCTCTAATTAAAAGTTAAAATATAATTTAAGCTAATAATTACTGGTTACATAGTCATCCTACATTCATTATTGAAGCAAAGCCACGTGATCACGATATGTCAAGTCGTGCTATCACTTTGGCGGAAAATTTGATAGATCTTATGTCAGTAGACTTGATGACAATGACAAGTTATTACTCATAAATTATGATTGCCATTATTTTTTTAATGAGGTTGTAAGCTTATAGATACAGATGAGCAGAGTGACAAGGAATTTAGGATAAAATGAATTTCAAAATAAAAATTGTCATAGAAAATAAAAGTCCATGGAAACATCAATGTAATTAATGACGACTAACATGACCGCCGTAAATTACTGAGTTAGAAAAATTGGTTCCTGTTCACCGATCAAAAATCATCGTGTATACTTATTAAACGAAAAGATATTTGCCAAGTATCAAGACTAATCAATCCTCTTTCTTATGATGTTGCCATGTGCATTTTTTTAATAAAACCTTTTTTGACCTCTGCACACTTAGCGTAGTCCGATTATAGATACTTATAAATATTAAAATTTGAAACATTGATTGTCATAGGTAGGGAGGTTTGTGCAGCTCCAACCTCGTGACATAGAGGCTACTAGGCCTTTGATAATGCGGGTTCAATAAATTGGAGTGATCACCGATCGAGCTCTTTGCAGAAAAGGTAAAAATAGTAGACAGGGTTGCTTTGATCAAGAGTGTGGCGGTGGCGCGGTACGCATCATGCGTCACTGGATTTTATTTCTAACTTTATACCCACATTTTTTCTTTTAAATGGTCGGGTAAAACTAGTCCGTATTATATACAATAGATGTTTAGTAAATACAATTTAGGACTCTTGAAGACACGAGTAGGTAAATAGGCATCTACTGAACCGGCGAGCTACATCTTCGGCCTCGTAGTCGCTTACGATCAGGCACTAATGAAGTCAATCGCAGGTTCATTGTTTACATAAAAAAGATCATATTTCAGTGAAAAATAAATAAAAAGAAAAAAATCAGTATAAGTACTGCACTGTAATAAAAATACTTCCCTATTTTTACAAGCTTTTTTTTTCATTCATTAGATCGCTATTTTAAAATTCAGAATTATTAATTAGTCGCTTAATATCGTTATATAACAATCATGCAATTAACTAACAAAAGTTGATTTATCCATCAACGCGTTAATTCCACTAATAAAATGATCCCTCGTTAGCTTTAAAAGTCATTCAATTTTTATTTCCTAGTAAACTATAAAAATATGGGAAGTACGAACACTAATGAGACTTCTTTTCAAAGACGTCCCATTAATAACTACGAACTATTTCAATCACGTCCAAGAAACTTTAAAGCTAAAGTATCTGAGTATACGAGCGGCTATTCGTCGGAGTAAATTAGCCTATGTGACCTGAAAGGAACTCTTCTAAAAGAATGTTCAAACATTGTCTGCTAGACTTTGAAATGAACTTGAATTTCCTCTTCAACAAAATTTAAATAATATCTAATAAATAGGTAGAATACGTGAAATTCCTGTTAAGTAGGTATAGTACCTTCTTGTCACTAACGGAAATTATATTTATCCCACCTAGGACTAATAGGATTGACCATAGATTTTTTTATGTTTTGGTTTTGGGGAAATCATAATAAAGATGCTCGTGCGGTTTTGTCAAAATCAAAACATGTAGAAAATGTAACAAAATATATGCGGCAGTCCGGATCAAAAGCAAAAGGGATCTTGTGGCGGGCATGAGTTATCTACCTACAGGGCTACATATACTTTAACTAACGTCCTAACCATAATTGCTTAGTTTGGTTGGAACTATACTCCGTTTTTTTTAGATGTGAAAATTTGGTAAACAAAGTTGACATCTGCCAACTTGAGGTTTTTTATCAGGTACATTGTGTGGCGACATTGTGCAATTAATTTCATTTGATAGTCAATACTTGATTTTTATGTACATACATGAACGACATTACGATAGAATAATTAATTTAGGGTTAGGTATACGTTTGTTGATGTGTGCTGCCATGCCTCCGGTAATTTGGATGCACGGCTGATCTGCGTACATTACCGACATTAATTATCTATTACACAGACTCGGTATCCCTATCAAACTTCTAAGTTAACGTAATAGTACATAGTGTATCAAGGGCGGTAAGTAAGGAATTACAAACGAGTGTTTGTTACAAGGCCGACGCGAAGCCGAGGGCTTTAATAACATGAGTTTGTAATTTCTTTACCGCCCGTGGCACACACAACGTTTTTCATCACACTTGTGAGGAAATCTAATTAAAATAACCTTACTTAACCTAAATAAAATTGTAAAACAGAAAGTGACACTAGTGACATATATCCATAGACAATGCGAATGTCAAGTCACGTTCGGAAACCATAGCGGTAAAGACCTAAAACGGTTGATTTTATATTTGCAAAATACTGAAATACACTATTTAAACATTTAATTAATGTTACAGAAATATGTGTTTACATGTATTTGCAATAACAGTTCTCTTTAAATAAATATTTCAGTGATAAAAGTTAAAAAAGTAAGTTGGCATTTCCTTTGAACATGACAAATAAGAGTAAAACAGAACCAGCGTTTCAAATTTAAAAAGAAAACCATTACGCCCTAGGGCGTAATAGCTCATTTACGGCCCGCAAAACCTACGTGTCATGCACCATTTTCGAGCAAGTGTGATGAAAATATTTTATGCCATACCTGGCCACAAAGTGGCTTTTTCCGCACGCTTCGCGTTCGTAAAAAGTCGCTTTCTGGCCAAGTGTAGCTGTAGACATAAAATGACGTACTCAACACGGGAGGTAATAAAGATAGCCCTCGGTCGCATATTTACGTCCTTCGCCTACGGCTCGGGCCGCAAACATATGCGATCTCGGCCTTTCTTTGTATTACCACCCTAGTCGTGTAATATAGTATTATATGCGCAATACATGCTCATGCTTAATTCATATAAATAAAGTATTCTTCCATAGTTTCCTTGAAACGTAAGCGATCTAATTAGCATAATTTTTTGCGAAGAATTCATAACTAATTGTAACTGCTGCGCTACAGCAACTGAAAGTTTTCGGCGCTGCAGAAATTCAATTAAATGTTTTTTACACATTTAATTAATGTTACAGAAATATGTGTTTACATTAGGGAATGCAATAACCGGGCAAATTTTATAACCGGTTATTAACCGAAGTGATGCCGAAAAAACCGGTTAACCGGTTAATAACCGGTTAATTCATTTTCGTCCATTTTCGTCGTTTTTGTGAGTGTATGATAATAAAAACTACTTTAAAATATTGCTGAGTCGATTATAAACAAAATCAACTTAAAAAACAAACAATAATAATGGAAACTTTACTGACAGTAAATCGTAACAATTTAGCCAGACAGACCACCGGACCGAATTCAAAAGTAAGGCCTGTTTTGAAACGGATTCACTACTTACCTAGATTTACAGTATGAAATGAACATAATGTTTCTTTATTAGTTTTTTAATGCGGGTACATTACACATTTTTGTGTAACATAAATTCCAAGAAATCAAAGTACATAGAAAAATTAAATGGCGCTCTCCTATGGTCCAGACCAGGAATCGAACCCAGTGCCTCTGGATTTCCGGCCCAGCGTCTTTAGCCTTCGACCACCGGAGCACCCAGCAAATCTTTTAATTTTGCCATCTACTTTGACTGTCGTATCATTCTGGTTTAATAGGTTTTTTAACCTAACACCATCTATTCTCGCTCGATCGTCAAAGCTGAAAAGTATTTGCATCGAGGTGGGTACATGTGTAACACGTGTTCTCGTTCTCATAGATGGCTACTCCCTTGGCCACAGAACCCAATACCGCTCAATATGTCAATACTGTTAGACTTCGTTGGATCAAGTCTTTAAGCTCAATTTTCTCTCGCTCTTTATCATCGTGGCTCAACCCCAACTATAGGTACGGTCAAAATAATGCTGGAAAAGCGTGTTATTTAACTAAAACTGTGAGGCATTTTTTGTTACCTTTTACCCGCAGCTTCACCTGCGTTATTCCCGATATCCTTATCCAGGACTTAGTCTACTTACATGCCAAATTTCAGCTCAATCCATTCAGTTGATACTGCGTTATTAAGTAAGAAACATCCAAACAAACAAACAAACATTTTCACACACTTGCGCATCAATAATAGTAGTGGTAGGTATGGTATTATTGGCGTAATATTGCTTTATAGAATGGTAACCAACACTCAGTTGCGAATATCATATCGCTAAAGTACCTGCTACACCAGATATTTGCAGACACTTTTCCCATCATTTTATAGAGAAAGTGAAGAAATTTTCTTTCAGCAACGGTATAAGTAATATTGGTTTACAGGTTGCGTTGGGAATCAGTTTTACGCAGTTTCGCCACAAAGTATCAATTTTTTGTCATCAATTTGGCAGTGATTTTCGGCGTTAGCCTTAGTTCATTTTTACGATTATCTGAAAATTTACTGAAAAAAATTGTCTTCGGTATAACACTTTTGTGACTCTGGTGTTTGCTATGGCGGTGTTTGCAAATAAAGTACGTTGGGAAATATAAAAAAACTCTTAATTTGGCGAATCCGTTACAAACCAGACGTTAAGACCTAAAAGGAACACAAGGAAAAGATGTAGACTGTTAACTATAATTGATTGAATCTGGCTGACTTTACTGTTGACTATAGACAACACCACTTACTAATAAGAAAAACTACAGGCAAGAAGAAAAAACATAAAGAAAGAAAGTGACATGATGAGAGTTTGTTAAATCATAAAAGTACTTTTATTAGTGTGTAATGCTCAAATCGCTTCAATCTGCAGAAAACCTTAAAGGAACATAGTAAAAGTTAAATGTGATTGATTTTTAAAGGTTTATGAACTCGCATCGCAGAGTAAAACTAATGAATAATCTGAAAGGAATAAGGTAAAATTACAGAATTTTAGTCAATTTATTATAGTTTTTTATATTTCGGTTAAAAACCGGTTTCTGGACTCTATAACCGGTTATTAACCGTCGACAAATACAGGCGGTTAACCGGTTTTTCGGTTAACCGGTTAACCGGTTTGCATTCCCTAGTTTACATGTATTTGCAATAACAGTTCTCTTTAAATAAATATTTCAGTGATAAAAGTTAAAAAAGTAAGTTGGCGTTTCCTTTAAAGATGACAAATTAGAGTAAAACAGAACCAACGTATTCAAATTAAAAAAAAAAACAGGTAGGTCATTTACGGGCCGCAAAACCTACATGTAACAACACCATTTTCGAGCAAGTGTGATGAAAAAAAAGATATAGCCGTTTATGCCGCAAAAAAACGTATATTTCGACACTCTCAAGGAAACAGAAATGTATAGGGTACTGTCCGTTGACCTAGAACTATGAAATTTGGCAAGTAATACCGTCTTATACTACAAGTATAGGGAAATACCTGAAAACTATACATTTATAATGAAATCATAAAAAATATAGTCTTTATTTAAAGTAGGGGAGACCGGGTATGGTTGTCTCGCGGGTTGGTTGTCACAGCGGCCATAAAATAATACTAAACGAAACATTAAGTACATCAGTCGGTGCTAAAAGATCGCAAGAGCTGTACATCCTTCCGTACTTCACCAATCGATGCACTTATTCCTTCGTTTAGTATTATTTTATGGCCGCTGTGACAACCAACCCGCGAGACAACCATACCCTGTCTCCCCTATTTATACGGAACCCTCGGTGGGCTAGCCCGACTCGCACTTGTCTGGTTTTTTTTCACTTGTTCGTGATTTTACTGATAATTTCAAGCGTATTATTCGTGGTCCTTCGTGGACGGAAAAGATAAAGAGATTGTATTTCGGATTTCGCGCAACAGCGTCGGACAGTTCTGGAAATTTCCAGGTACCTACACATAGACACACACACACAACAATAACACATAATGAACACGTAAATAGAACGTAACAATTCGCCAAATTAAACCAGTAGGTAACTACGTGTAGGTATGAGTACGGTTTCCCCATTACCAGACAATTATTTCATTCTCTGCTTTATTAACACAGTCCCACGTTTAAAATGGATTTTAATTAACGTTACATATAATTTTTGTTATTAAAACAAACGCACCGTCGTCTGTTTTGACGTGGGTAAATACTTATCATTAATTAACTGTTATTCAACATAAAACAAAACAATTACGCCAAAGACTAAATGCGATGCGTTTGTCAATTGAAATTACGACGAAACGATTGCACTGATCACATTTTGTTATCTCTATGTTTATTAAAACGGTTTTTGAAATTAAACGTTTTGTTGAAACCAAATGACCCGGCATTTGTTTGGACGCGGATTAAGAGCTCGCCATTAATTATTAACTTGTATAGAAGTGTAATTAAAAGTAAAATCTATTACCTAGTTCAATTAACCAAACGAATTCCAATATTTGTTCAGTGACGAATCGATTTTCATATTGCACAATTTTACACTTTTAGATGAACTTATAATTTCATAGAGATAAATAACAGAGCTTTAATCTATCTGTTTATCTCTCAAAGCGGAACGGATTGTCATCCCGTCGGATCCAGCGGTTCGCTGCGGATTTGTTGCGGCTCTGTCTGTACCGGCCGATATTTATGTAGCAAATAGTAAACAGCCACAGGTATCCAGCTTATACAAACATACAAACGCGATACGATAATCCTTGGGCCTTGTCGTTCTGCGTTTGCCAATCCAATTCATTCAGTATGTTGCGCGATACTATAATCCTTTATCGTTCTGCGTTTGCCAATCCAATTCATTCAGTATGTTGAAATTGTATTGGCCGTTCAGTCGGCCGAGTGGCATCGTCAGTGAAAGAATAAAATCACATAAAATTCACGTATCAGATTTATTCCACCCGCATGAACAGAAAATTGTATACGAGCTAAGGTCTTTTGAAGCTGCATACTTGAATAAACACTATGGCAGTGGTCCTAACAGGAATTTAAAAATCAAAACTAGCCGTTATTGTGCGATTTTTATGTACTATAAGAGTGATATAGATCATATATAAAAGAAGAAGTCCTGACTGACTTACTGGCTCATCAACGCACAGCCGAAACTACTGAAGCTATCTATTATATGACAAATAGACATTGCTACTATGTAGTGTAGTGTCAGCAAAAATTACGGTTCCCATTTTATACAAAAACACAATACATTGAAGTGACCGTCAGAAAGGAACACATCTCAGCAGTCTTTGGGTTTACAAGACATTTGTAACATTTCAGTCTAAATATCTATTTTTAACCGAGTTCAAAAAAGACTGTGTTCTCCGTTTCTCGATTTTTTTGTATGTTTCCCAACTAGGCGAAGACAGCAGGACCGATTTGGAAAATATTTTTTTTGTTTGAAAGGGCCCCTCAAGATCTGCTGATGGGATCTTGAAATATTAAATTTATTTTTAAATCGTTTTTATTACATATTGTTCCTCTTATAATATGTTTTTCTGGTGTGCAATAAAGTATATTGGTTGGTAGGGCTCGAAACCGGTATTTTGCAAAAACCCCGAAATAGCCCAATATTTTGAATTATTTTATGCTTTTTTATGTAGAGCTCAGTAATTTATTTAAGTCATGATTTCGTATTATTAGATTGTCTGGTTAAAAAACGAAATAATAAACCAAAGAACGATAAGAACGGAAAGAATACCGGTATTTTTGTATGGAGCAAATACCGGTTTCCGAGCCCTGTATTGTATTGTATTATAATCATACCTATAGCGATTTGGGTATATTTTTATAGTTAAGTATTTGTTAATGAATTAGCCTGTTGACTCGATTTTTTTTCTGTCCTAAGTCGATTCTACTATTTCTGAGGAACAAATATCTATATGACACCTAACACATTGGTATAAGTATAACAGCCACAAATTGTAATCAAAAGTAGCAGATCGGACTGAGCATTGAAAACGCTCTATACAAAACGGTAGGACATTATGACGTCATCCGTTGCATCAACAAGCAAATTTTTCTTAAAGACGATAAAAAAAATATCGGTTTTTTTTTAAACTTTGTGGTCTTATAACTTTATATTTTTTATACATTTTTTGTTTATTTCTTTTGTGTTATGATAATTTAGTATTTTGCAATCCATGTGACTATATTATGTTGTAACATTCAACATTATTCAACATCCCAATTGTCCTGTCGCTTAGCAGCCTGAAACACATATCCCTGCGATCTGTACCGCTTTTGTTACAAGAAACACAAAGAAAATTGTACGTTTGACCTGATCTTATTGTCCCAATTCGCACAATAGGCAAGCAACTAGGTAGTTTCGTTAACAGTGTAACAGGTCTGACGATGGCATTAATGACGAGGAACTAAGAAGGCGCTTAACCTTAACGGCAAAAAATAATAAAATAATGAGTTTTATATAGCAGGTAATCACAGTTTTAATATAAAACCGAGCTTCAGAATTAGTAATCTATAGCGCCTTGTGGACGCCACCACTGGCGGCCAGGGAGCTGGCCAGTATCTCGCTCAACGAATCAGCATTGCCATCCAGCCGGCGTGGCAATGCGGCCAGGCTTCTGACCCACAGGCAGCGATTAGGAACATTTGGTTTTATCTTTAGTTTATATAATTTATAGTTTTAGTTATTGTTCTATCTTAATTTTATCAAGTAACGTCCTAATCTGATAATGTGCATGTGCAGTCGATTTCTTTTTATTTATCATCATATTTCATTTTTTTTTACGCATACTTGTTTAACGTCAAACTTACAACTTACATGTAAAAAATAATTCTTTCTATCTCTCTATTGGCATCCGATATTATTTTGACTATAAAATACAAAACGCAGGTAAACCTGCATGTGATTTTAATATATTCTCAATATAAATTCAATAACTATAACCACCCGGATTGAAACCTTTTTTATCAGATCAAGTTCCCATTTACATTTCAATAGAGCCATCCCCAATCATAATAATAAAATTAATCAACTTGCATTTTGATCCAATTTAAATTAATTCCATAATCCTCTTGGCTTAATCCAAGACACTGGCAGGTTACAATCCTTCCTTTGTAAAGTCGCTGACGCGAGCACTTCGACTGAACGCGACTCAAGTAGCGATTAGGTTTGTTCCCATTGTGCACGATTCGTGATAAGTTAGTCGTGGATCGCGGGAGGGTCGCCGACGTCGGTAAGGGACCAGCCAGGCCGGTAGCCGGGAGAGCACTGAAGCACCGAACCCGGGCTTACCGCGCCCAGCGCTCGACGCCACCGCCCGCATACGATGACAACTTACAGAGGTCCTTGGCGGGCAACCCGACAGAATACATCCTGAAAAAGTAAAATTCAATTTCAGTAGCAAAAAATGAGTTATAGGTTTTGCTGCAGTTCGTACATTTTCTATCACAATTCTTTCGCTAGCCGAATTTTGAACAATTTGAACTCGCTACGGTTTTCATTTAAAATGTTGTTGGTCGTAGCCCTTTCAGGTTTTCAGGTTACCCTTCACGGCGTTCCGTGACATGATTAAGCTTGTTTTAAATTGTTTGCAGCGCGCTGAATAAGATATCCAGCGTTAAGGAAATGATGATCCATTTAAGTTGCAAAAAGGCTTCTAGCAGAAAAACAGGGGTATCGTTCATCATGTTTTCTTGTGACGATAAAAATGATTTAGAACTTGCGATTGTAGAAAAACATTTAGCAATCTCATCACGGGATACTAGTACACCATGATATTTTAAGAAGGTTGTTATCCAGAGTGGATAGGATAGAGTGGATAGGCATAAATTAAAAAGTAACTTGCCAGTTTATTCTAGAGTCTATTAAGATCACGATTCCTGTATGGACCCATATAAAAAATCTTCAATATAAGAAATCTTATATATGAAACCTAAAATGAAATATCAACATACTTATATTCAAGGCTCCTTACCCCATGATACCTACTCTATCTATTTTTATCAATACAAAACGAAATAACCTGTCCAAAGCAGAATATGGAAGTCATGGAATTACCATAGTTGCTGTTTCATGGCCAGTTTTTAAATTCAGATCGACACGAAAAATAAATCTGACGAAAGTGGAACGTCCTATGAAGCAGAATTGAGACTTAACGATTTAACACGGTAGCAACTTGACGATCAAAAGGCTTACTTTTGTTAGTTGGGGAGTAAACAATGGCGTCAAAGGCGGTCTTAGGCAGCGACGTGTGCTCGTTGCTCATCTCGACTCTTAGTGGTTTGATGTCGAGCGACGTGCCTCACGCCTACTTACTCCATTTACGCCCGTAAATTAACAATATAAGGTGTCAAATAGTCCACAATTTGATAATCACAGGATTTGTACTTTTCTATTGTAAATACTCTCGCTAACGTCTAAGTAAAATGCACGCAGGAGAAAGCAGTAGAAAATTGCAATTTTTTGTATACTTATGTATATGGACCCATAATGGATAAACAACAAAATCGGTTCACAAATGGCAATAATATGCAGTGCACACTTGTTTTTTGTTCCTTATTGATCCTTTAGGGATAGAGTTAATAGCAATAGTCGATCACCCCCGAGGTAGTTTAATTAAAAAAAACTACCTACCTAAAAAAAGAAGTCCTTAAAATCAGTTTACTGTTGGTGAAGATACCGCGTAATATATACACACAAAATATAATCGAACTGTGGGACGCTCCTAACTGTCCAACTACAAAACACAGCTGGAGTACGAGTTACGCATAAAAATATATTCGATCACTGAATAAGGTAAAATATTATAACTAAATTTTAGAATATTTAAAACACGGGATGTGCAAGGCTGTAGCTGAGCCAGAATATAAATGAGGGCCTGACTTATTACGATGCAGAAGTTTAAAAGAATCTACAATTCAATCTCGACTGGAAGTCACGCAGGATAAGTTAGTCCCTGATGGATTAACAAAGTGTAAACAAGGATTTATTGATTACTAACATTTAGTATTTAGCGGTTTAGCCTGCGTTATTACCGTTATTACGCTAGGGAACTTTGAGCGGGGATATTAAGTATCCTAAGTTTCAATCCAGGACTTGGTCATACTTGTATCTCAATCCATTCAATCGTTACTGCAGTATTAAGTAACAAACATACAAACAAACCTCCAAACATTTCACAAACTTTTACATTAATGATATTATTAGTAGGATAGAATAGGCTAGGAGTTTTAGACGCTATTTATATGACGATTTTTAATGGCGGTAAGAATGCAACTGTCTAAATTGCCTTTTTTGTAGTGCGTATATCCATGTATATACAAATACATGCGTATTTTGTCCATACTTTCAATCACAGATTATTTTTATTCTCTTGTCAATAGTTAATCAATTCAAAGAATCGCAAAACATCTACATTGCCTAATTAAACGTGTCCAAATACAGTTGCATAATTGAACGTAGTTTAGGGAAAAGGATCCAACCCACAAAAAGTCATTAGTGAAATGTCAACCTTTTGCTTAAACAACATTCTATAATTCTATAATAGGCTAGATGACTAAAAAAAACTGTTTAGTCCGTCTGTTACATTATGAAAAAATATTGTACACGTATTTTTTGTTTTGTTTGACAAACAAAAACTGACGAGGATAGAGTGCTTAGAAGTTTCGAGTGACGTCACTCTTGAGTACAAATCGTACTCAAGAGTGACGTCACAAGCCCCCACTCCAGAAGTTTGATGATCTATAACTTTGTCGATTTTTAATATTTTGATAAATCAAAAAATACGTGTCCCATATTTTTCCATAATCTAACTGACGGACTAAATAGAATTACATATTATTAACCCAGTCATCATCCCTATTGGTTCATGTGGTTTGGATCCTTTTCCCTAAGTTTAGGGAGCTGCGGGTATGATTTTCTCGTAGTTACGTCTAATTGAACTCAAGAGAAAATCATACCCGCAGCTCGAGCTTCACTCATGACAATAAATGGGGACATAACTGGGGAAACCATTTACGTAATTAGACACTAAACACGTTCCTCGTAAAAAGTTACTACATCAAAGCACACTCCAACATTAGAACATTACAATATACAGTCAAACTCAGAAATACTATAGCTTTGTTACGAGTTTTACTTGAGTAAGCATAACTCTGTTAATACATTCAGCAGTTTTATTTTTATTTTTCCGAACATTTAAATCAGCTTAAAGTTCCACCTCAGACATCTTATTATATAAATAAATCGAAATTTCATATTCATGACTCATGATCATGACGTATATTACGTTTGAAGAAATCTGGGCTTACTTTATAGCAATGGATAACAATCCTTTTTGTTATGAATCAAGGAACATTATCATACATTAATGTCACAAAAGTCCGCGAAGAGACTCGCTTGAGTAATGCCACATGAAATGGAAACTATTCAACATAACCTTGGAAAATATTTACGGAGTAACATAATTTGTATTCTAACTCAAATTTGCAAGGAGTATGTTAATTAAATACTTATGTATAAAATAAAACGACGCACTACCAATAACAATAATCCAGCCTCGTCTCTCGCAAACTTCACAATCGAACGCTCCTTTGGATTTCTTAGCAAGTGTGTACGAATATCTTAAATAGGTTTTCAGTGAAACCGTTCACTGAAAAGCGAGTGATAGTATACCTGCCTACATACTTACTAAATTTCATTCTCTAGATCTTTACATTACAAAAATTCATTAACATCAGCCTGGACACTGTATTGTTCAATCTTTAACTTTGCGTTTAACTTTATATTCTTAATTACTAGGTATGTCACTTGAAAATAAACGAGTCTCGTAAACACGTAGCACGGTCCCTAAACAATTTTCTCGGCCATTTCGAGTTCATGAAAATTGTATAACGCGGTCCAAGTCCTCCTAAGCTCCGCCGAGTAGCTCCAATCTGAGGATTCCAGTTGAGAATTGATACAATAAATCATCCTTTACTCAATCGCATCCGAAATTGTCCCAAAAATACACCTTCTGCGATTCAATATTGAAATATACTCGTAATATTGGAATCTGAATGATAAAATTGGTTGAGAGATTCAATCTATTCAGGCTGTTGAGTTAGCAGTTTTTTTTTTCATAAACTCCTGAATAATATATCTGCAAGTGATGATGGATACTTAGGTTCATGTTCTAGTTTAAATAACTAGACTACCTACGAAAATAGACAACGTAATTATCAAAGTAATTTATCAGGAATAGTATAGATAAGTAAGTAGGAAGGTATGGTAAACCCTCCAGTAAATTAACACTTAAGCATTTTTACAACTTTAAAAATCGTTTTTGTATTTATTAATAATTGTAATGGTTTCATGTAACTTAACCAATCGTCATTAATTAAAAATTCTGTGATTTTTATTACGTATATATATATATATATATTCTTTTGAGTTATAGAAGAATTCATCAAAAAGTACACAAAAACCCAGTAAATGAACAAACAACTAATGAATGACCATAGTAAAACATAAAAAATACAATTTTAACATAAAATAAAGTCTTTTTCTTCAGTAATTATTATATTTAAAAATTGAGATAGGTACACTCTAAAAAATCTGAGCCAACTAAGAGAGATTTTCTCTTTGTTGGTGTTAACTTAAATAAAACAAACAAGATATTAAACATATCAGAGTCATTTTCAAAAAAATTTTACACAATTAAGGGATTTAATTAAAACAAGCCTATTTGCTACATTTTTCATGCCTATAAATGAACACTAGTGTTCGTGAATTGTTTTCTATGCTGAATCTCAAAAAACAGCTTTATTACGATTACGGTGACATTTAAATTTAGAAAAACAAGTACATAGGTAAATGAACACACTGTTCATTTAATATTAGAACATTTGATAAGCCAGTAATTGAACACCTAAAAATAACGACTTAGGTAATCGCACAATTAGCCACCAAAGAGTACATTAATGGAAGGTTTAACTCTTATGTAACCAAATACCTAACTGTTTACTGGTATATATACTTACATAAAATAAGCACTTCAAATGTTACTCCAAACATGTACTATTCTTACCTGAGATATAATTTATTTATACAAAACACAAAAACAAAAACACGCTAAATGCAAACACCGGCCATTTTGAAACTGGTCGAAAATAAATTTATCAAGTGTTATCATTGCATAGAAAACCGAGTTGCTAATAAGAAAAAAATAGGACAAGTGGTAGAAATGTGCATATTTCTTATTTTAGGCAAAAAATACCTGATTTTGTTCATTCACTGGAATGTTTACCCTATAATAAACATAAAAAAATTGCGAGACTTCCTTTAAAAAATTCAAAGATGATATTGGAGAAGGCCGTAGCTTAATCATATTGTATTTGTACTCTTAGTGATTCCCTTTATAATAAAAATCCCTTTTTCTCTCAAATAATCTCGAGTTCGCCATGTAGGTACTCTAACAATCGTAGAGGTCGCTCTCCCGATAATTTCCAGTTGCAGTAAAGTTGACATTCGTTTACAAATGAGGAGTGTTTTTTCAAAAGGGCTTATTTTTCTATGGTTTTCATAGAGAAAAAGAGCCCTTTTGAAAACACACTCCTCAAATGTACCTACAGTTAACAGTGTGTTCGATTGTACCTGCCTAAAAATAATTGCAGTACTTAGTTCTAAGGCGAAAAGTCCTAAGGGTTATGGAGTAAGTACTAAAATTCGAGTTTACGAAAATTATACTTAGATGCTAAGAAATATACATTCATTCAGCACTCTAACGTTCTGTTTCTCTTTTCTGCAAGAAATTCTGCTTAAGGAGAATCGTTGCCCGGGTAACTTCCTTGACTGGAGTAATGCTTAAAAAGCTCTAATAACGCAATTTTGTCGTCATCTCGCTCCGAGGCAGGCGGGACTTTGTCCATATACTTTCTACTCGCTAAGTATCGGTTTTTTGTTTTTTTTGTTTTAAGGGTCACATTTTTAGTTTGGCGATCTCTTTAAAAAAAAGTATCAGTCACCTTATGTAAGTATGTAACTAACTACCAACCCAATGAGTTTTTCGGAACTTATGTACGAACTATTATTAGATATTTAACATTAGCTTTTTGGTGAAGGAAAAACATTGTGGGGAAACCTGCATACATCCGCGAAGAATTTCAAAGGTATATGTGAACTATATGCAGTGGGGTACAACAATCTCAAAAACAGCACTAATGCGCAAAAGTGTCAATTCTGTAGCAATTAGAGTGTATAATAAATTACCAACGGAACTAAAACAATTACCAATGCCACATTTTAAGCGAAAATTATTGAAAATGCGTATAAACAATTGCTATTATTCTATTTCTGATTATTTAAATAATAACATAAATTTCAATTACATTACCAATTCTGCACTTCACGTTTTCAATTTATTAACATTGTTTATGCTTTAATTTAATTTAGTCTAGTGGTTTGGCTGCGGCTAAAATGTAACGTTTTTGTACGCCCATCTCATCTCTCATTAACAGCTCTGTAAGTTTTCAGATTTACCTATGTATCACAAATAAAACACTTTGACTTTGGGTTAGCGTCTCCCAATAATACTACATACTTAATATAGTGAACGTAAAAAATAATAAATTACTGGTGAACTATTCTCAGTTTCATACTTATTCTACTTAGTGCACGTCGGACACATTTATTTTGAAAACGTATTCATACTTGAGGTAGAGAAAGCTTAGTGCAGATTGTAAAATGTAATACAGTAGAACCCGCTTAAGACGATTCTGAGGGAACCTAGCAAAAAAAGCGTCTTAAACGGGAAAACGTATTAAACGGGAAAAAAAGCTGGTATTAACTATTTCGTGTAATTTGCTTATTTAGAATGGAAGACACAACAAAGATTATAAATCAACATTAGGGTAAGGCACTTCGTAAGATGCAACATTGTCGTCTATATGGATGAATATCCAGGAAAATCCTGAAATATGGTGGGTTCTCCTACTTCTAACACGATAATACTCTCATCATTTCGGAACCCTGCTTTTTTTAAATAATTTTGGATTGTTTCGGGCTTGATTGCTTTGCTTCCCAATCTAAGTGTAGGTAGGTAGGTACGAACCAATTAGCTTTATATCCTTTTAGATGGCGTATTAAGCAGGACGCGAGTCGTATTAACCGTAACAAAATGTATGAAAACAAGCCTCAAGTCGCAGGGACCGGCGTAAAATAGCGTATTATGCGGGAAATCGTATTAAACGTGATCGTAATAAACGGATTCTACTGTCTACTGTATATTATTAATTTATGTACGTATTAAAAGCATGAGCTAACGGCATAAGCTGCCTATAAAATTCGCATTTTGATATTTGAAAATGCAAACACATTTTATTTAATAATAATTCGAGCCTCTTGCCATTAGAGAAACAAATCAACATAAATTGTACCTCCACCCCCCAGTTTCACGAAATCGAATTATTATCATTATATTACTGTAGCAACCTTTCCTATTTTTAACCGGCTTTCAAAAGAACGACGGTTCTCTATTCGTCCGTATGTTTTATTTTGTGTGTTTGCTCACCGATTACTCGAAGACGGCTACACCGATTTTAAAAATTCACATTTTGTTTGAAAGGGTATATTTCAGAGGTGGTCCCATTGGAACTAAATCAGGATCTGATGATGGGATCTTGGAGAAATCGAGGGAACTCTTCAAATATTATAGCCTCACATATAGCGATTTTGGTGTTTTTTTACAGTTTCTCAAGCATTTCTTATTAGAAATGAGTTTCTAGTGTTAACCGACTTAGGTTTGTTCCCGGATTACATGAAGACAGCTAAACCGATTTGCAAAATTATTTTTTTATTAGATAGGGTATGTCTCCGAGGTAGTCCTTTTGCAACCAAATCAGGATCTGATGATGGAATCAGAGAAATCGAGGGAACTCTTCAAATATTATAGGCACACATATGGCGATTTGGGTATTTATTATAGGGTCTCATGCATTACTTATCGAATAGCTTCATGTGACGTGATCGACGTGTTAACAGACTTCCCCAAAGGAAAAACGATATTAAATTTATACGTTTGTTACGCGATTACTCGAACATGGCTGAAAATCATTTTTTGTTCGGAAGGGTGGTGTGAGGTTGTCCCATAGCAACCAAATCACGATGTCATGATGGGATCTTATAGTTATTGAGCGAACTTTTCAAATATTATAGGCACACATACGGCGATTTGGTTATTTCTTTTACATAGAGTCTCGGCATTTATTAACGAAATTAGTTTATTGAAAGCCGGTTGTTTTAATTTTTTAAATTTTGTGATTAAAGCCCAGTCTTTCTGTATGTAATCAAATCTTGAAAGTTACCTATATTGACTAATTTTCCGGTTTCTGATTGAGCTGAATTTTTGCATGTATATGTAAATGGAATGACATGCAATATTGTTTTGACATGGAGCTAATCTGATAGAGCAGTTTGCGATTACACAAAAACGGTACATTCTGCAATAAAAAACTTGTCTCAAAAATAATAACTTCTGACAGAAACTAATTTTGGGACAAAATAGCTAAATATAAATTCTAAACGTAGAATTCACAAGTAAGTTAAGTACATAGTACACCTACCTATTTATTTAGCATCTCACTATGAGATCGAAAAATTCTTTACTTTCATTATTAAAAGATCCCGTTCTTATTTACTAATTGTATACCAAATAATAATATATACCTATTTCACATGTTGTTATTAAATTACATAAGTCTCTTATAATTTTAAACAATGATTGCGTAATTTGCGTAGTATGTAATAATTTACTTTGGTCATGTACAACTCGCACATATTCTTTTATGTAGGTCCATCAACGAGTAAGGGGAGCGGACATTGCAAACCTCATTTACGGGCAATGAGGTCGCAAGATTAACCCACAGTAATGTGCGACGCGATGTCGAACTAAAAGCCTATCCCGCTATAGCACGCGACGTGACAGAAAACCTCCTCCGAGTGAGGTTCTATTAAACTAGGCCAGGCCCGTACGAGTCCATTTAAACAGCAAAGATGGCCGGGATTTTAACTTTCCATTAGCTGCATTAAAACACATCGCGGGAAGTGACAACATCATAGCATTTCTAAATTGAGTATGAAAATATTGGGTCACTTTGTTTTTTTTTTGTTATTGGGATGTAAAGAGTTCGTAATTCTAAGTAAGTACATAGGTACATGTACAATTAAGAAACTAGCCATTTTTTTTAAAAATGCTCTTCAGTTTTTTGGGCTTCATTTAGTTACTTTCGTATTTTTCACAGCCTGAATCACATGAAAATTCGTCATAGTCAACTTCTAAGGGTGAACATAGGTTCACCCTTAGAAGTAAATATAAATATACATCCCTTTGGGTACACATCCACTGTACTATAAATAGCACATTACTACAGAGGCCGGGAAGTAAGGGGTTGCCGGTCGAGTACATATAGATTGCCGAGCGACAGCGAGGTCAGATAGTTACGAGGCTGGCAACCCCATGTCACGCCATGTATACCTAGTGCTTTTCTCAAATATGCAATGAAATAAATTAAAAATACTCCAAAAAATCAAACTTAATTTTCTAGAGACACTAAAAGTAAAGTAGACAAAAATAAGAATTACAGAAATATTTTTTTAATTTCCTTTCCAAAAACTGTTTCAGTGATCATGAAATATTTTAAATGCTCAGCAATATTTTAAACGCTCATGCTCAGTTGCAACTGAGCAGGTTGAGAGCAAGTTTGCAATTTAAAATTATTGGTAATTGCTTATAATGTGTTATTTGATTTTATATAAATAAAACTGCAAAATATAGCAAACATCGTTTATTGCTTTTTTAATGGTTGAGCGCCGTGATGCAGTGTCGCAAATAAATGTGGAATGGAAATAAAAAAATAAAAATAGCAGGCGTAGGCCGGCAATGTTGTATGAAATTCCATTAAGGCGGATCTCACACTGCAGCGAAAATCGCGGCGACACGCGACTCAGCGATTTTCAACTTTGTATGTAGAATCATCGATTTGTATAGAAAAATCGCGGGGTCGCGCACACTGGCGCGTAAATCGCGGCGACTCGCAACTACTATGCGCAGCTACACGGAAAAAAGGCCACACCTGCCCATAAAGTGGCATTTTCCGCATGCTGCGCGTACCGAGAAAGTCCCTTTCTGGCCAAGTGTAGATATAAAATTATGTATACAACACGGAAGGTAATAAAGAAAGCCCTCGATCGCATATTTGTATATCGCATATCTGCGATCTCGGCCTTTCTTTGTATTACCACCGTAGTTGTGTAATGTACTATTAAATGCTTTGATAGACCTAAAGCAATTAATTTTGCTCGTTCAGAATAATCAGTAATCACTTAATTTTCGGCTTTTGTCTAGCCGTTTCATGTTTAATTTATTATTTTTATTCATTAAATTATGTAATAGGTCAAATCAGTTACTCCGTATGAAGTGTCAAAACGCTCAGATGGTATGAAGTTTGTATGAGAAAAAGTAAATATGACGTCATTTTCCTCATTGGTCAAATCATGTCCTTATTTTTAGTTTTTGATATTTTTAAAAATCGATGAAAACGCTAAATAGGTGAAGTTTATTATAGTTTTAAAATTTCACGCTAGCCTTTCAAATTTTTCAATAATAATGAATTGTACCCTTGTTCTTCGTACATAACTAGCAATGTACAAAGAAAAAATATTTTTCGTACAAAACCGGGTAATGTACTAAAAAACTTACCTTCTTTGTACATTACTAGATTTAATGACAGCTATGTACGAGGAATTATAAATTCTCCCTACATAACCCGGTTTTGTACGAAGAAATTGCTGTTCCTAGATTTGCTAGAACACATATGTCCCAATGACAGTTTGAAAGTAATTTTATTTTCGAATACTTGACACGAACTATAAGTAAGTAATTACATAGTTTATTGGTCCACAAGAGCTCTTAGTCAATGTACGTTCACAGTCTCAGATTTTAGTTAAAATAATTGTGAATGCTTCTGAACTGCAGCAGTCACTCGGCAGGTTTATATTTTATATTTATTGCTTACTCAGAGAACTCCTTGGGTTTGTAAAATAAAAGGGACAGCAATTTCTTTGTACAAATCCGGGTTATGTGGGAAGAATTTATACTTCCTCGTACATAACTGTCATTACATCTAGTAATGTACAAAGAAGGTAAGTTTCTTAGTACAAGTACATTACCCGGTTTTGTACGAAGAATATTTTTTCTTTGTACATTGCTAGTTATGTAACTCAGTTATGTACGAAGAACAAGGGGAATTGTATTGACTACAGGCAAGTACCCTATTTACTTTCTCTACCTTTCAATCCACGGACTGGAGGGAATCTCCGCAGTCGGTTTATACTCGTATTTAACGTGAGATAAGTAAACAGTTACTCTGCTCTTATTGACAATTGTAATGTGCCTATAGTGTGTATGTCAATCGTGTACGAAGGTCAAGTGGATACTGGATTCATTCCATTATCCACCCGACGATAAAGGTACATAACGATTTCACGTTTATTGGTGTAACAGTAAGGTCAACTAAGAACCGTCTCTTTTTTGCAGACTGTAATAAAATAAATAAGTACCTATCAGTTTAGTAACTTTGCAAAATTAATAAATCCACTATGAAACTAAACAATAAAACTTTAAACAATATGAATGATTGTGATGCTATAAAATCAGGTACCTACGCAAAATCAATACATACCCATAGCAGTGAATTACATAAAACGCGAACCGATCCATCATCTGTCATCCGTGTTCAACAATATGCCGATCAATGTCGGATCATGTTCAATTATGACAATACAATGTATATATATTTATTATCCCAGCTCAAACTAAACAACTAGGTAGCCGAAACTATCTACTATCATGTGATCACACTATGATCACATTACCCGCAGAGACCCCTGAACCAACTTAAAGAATCTATTACAGAAACTATTTTTGTTGGAAAAAATTAAAGGGCACTACTTATATTAGGTAACGGGACAAAAGTACTACACGAACGGAATGTGGGCATGCAACCACATATCCCGCCAACTGGACTTACTTTTTAAGTAATATTCTCAACAGAAATACCGACAGAGAGAGGCGTGGTCAAACCATCAGTCGACAACGGAGTCAATATGCTCAACAGTGAAGAACTGACTTTCCGAGAAATGTGTGGTACCAAATGAATGTGCTTAATTTCATTTTAGTGTCGTGGTATCCCTCTTACGTGCTTAGTTGTAGAGTTGTCGTTTGTCGTTTCTTTTATAAATTTGACAAATCAAAAAGT
Organism: Eudemis profundana; assembly: GCA_947034925.1. NCBI lineage: Eukaryota > Metazoa > Arthropoda > Insecta > Lepidoptera > Tortricidae > Eudemis > Eudemis profundana. The sequence continues at coordinate 15,582,942 of OX344805.1, read as the reverse complement.
TGTGTGACTAAAGGTGGACGCTTCTGTAATCGAGCAGTTAAATCCTCACATGCGTCCAGTTCGGCGCTTTTAGTAATCTACTTCATAGCTACATGTACAATCGCCTTGCAGATACTGTAAATAGGTACATGCAACTTGTACGAGATGGACCGATACGAGTCACAGCGAAATACGTTGTTTATCGTTGGCTATTAGTTAAATGGGGTTGCGCTCGGCCTTCCGTACTTGTTAAGTGATGGCAGTGTCAGAGGTGAAACAGCTTTGAAAGCTTGCTTAGAACAAAGACAATTGATTATTCGTCAGTCTGCTTCTTCTATATGCTATATCCTCCACGGAGTCGGTAACCACCGTACAGAACTCTTCTCTATTTGCAGTCTTTCTATCCACCGTGGCAGCATAATTTCCACCACCAGCTCCTGAGGTTAATAAATTGATGCAAATATATTGGTACAATCTATGGTTTTGGTTGTATTTAAATGAATGAATCGAAATTAAATCCATCCGTGTTTGTCTTCTTTGTCGCCTACCCCTTTAGCCTATTCGTATGTAGCTTTAAATGTATTTTTGAGACAGGCTTTTATTGCCGACTGTATTTTTTTTGTATAATCGCAAACTGCACGTCAAAACTCATTGAATGAGTCCAACCACGGTGCATTTATCCTGTGTGGCTTAGTGGATCCTATGGCTAGCATCCTGCTCCATCATCAGATTAGTTTGATGTTATAATAATATTGCATTGTCATCTGATTTACATATCCTTGCAAAATTTCAGTTCAATCGGAAACCGGGAAGTGTCTCAAATTTGACTTGATTACAGACAGACAGACAGACAGACACCGGGACAGGTGAAACTCAATAAAAGTTTGTAAAATATACCTTATCCTAGACACTGAATGAAACATTCTCAAATACAAGCATAAATTGAAGCCTGCCCGTATTCCGCCTATCCATAAAATCCATCTAAGGGTTGTAACTTGTATGGGAAACGTCGATACAAACAGGGATATATCTACATCAGTGTTTTGTTTCCAGTGTCGATACACTTCGTTCAGGATGAGAATGGGACAATACGCGTGTTGTCAGTTATTTACCGGCGTACGCATGCCATAGGGAATCCCACTTCTACTTCAGCATGTTATTATTACTTAAGTACTATTCTTTACTCTCGTAGGACCCAACACCCCAATATTTTGGGACATTTCTAAAGTAATTTTGGAGGACTAAATAGTGGCATGGCGGTAAACTCACCCATGGGTAAGCCGGAGCGATATTAGGTGTCTTTATAATTAAGAGCAATAGGATAAAGTGGTAAGCTGCTTTAAAAAAAAACATGCCAGTGAGAATGAGCGAAATGCCTGTCTGGACAAACCTACAGACTCAATGCTTTCAGATTTCTACGAAGCTATATACTATTATATATATGCTGCGTTACTCAAATATTTTTGACGTGATAACGTCTTATAATTCGATGAAGCCGGCTGCACGCACGAAAAAGTGTGACGTCATTTGCCGTTACCTTGCAGGGCCGTTACCTGTCAAATAGGTACTTTATATTATTCCAGCACTAAAGTCGTTAAGACGATAGTTTCTTACAAATTGTTAATAAATTAGCCCTTATTCCCTAAGATACGGCTGTCAAAATCTCTATTGAATGACAAGAGACACTGCTGAGTTTGGCAAAAATCTTTAAATTTAAATAGTGGATGCTGCTTTGGCAGTTCCGTTTTACGCCTGCTTTAATCGTAGTTTAAAAATTATTAAAACAAATCTTTGACATTATATTCGTGGAACGGCAGATATTTACACTGGCCACTTAGCCATCATTTTAGCGTGTCAATGTCATTGTAGCAGCTTATTGGGAAAAAAGTCCAAGTCCAAGTCCAAGTCCAAGTCAAAGTCAAAGTCAAAGTCAAAGTCAAAGACAAAGTCAAAGTCAAAGTCAAAGTCAGTCAAAGTCAAAGTCAGTCAAAGTCAAAGTCAGTCAAAGTCAAAGTCAAAGTCAATGTCAATTTCAGTCAAAGTCAAAGTCAGGGTCAACGTTATCACGTTCGACTATCGTCAGTAAACCGACTTTACAGACAACCGATTTTTTTTCAATACCTAACACAACTGAAACAAAATCTGTACATCAGCATCAGCTACTTTACCAATTAATCCAAGTTACGAACTAACAACAGATCGATTTTTAACAAAGAAGCACTCGCAAGTTGAATTAAACTTACCTATAGAAGCAAATGAAATTATATCGTTGAGTCGTTATTATTACTTAATACCTCTACACACGTTTTAACAGGGATGACGACTGGGTTAAAAATATATAAATTATATTTAGTCCGTCAGTTAGCGTATAGAAAAATATGGGACACGTATTTTTTGGTTTATCAGAATATTAAAAATCGACAAAGTTATAGATCATCAAATTTCTGGAGTGGGGGCTTGTGACGTCACTCCTAGGTGAAAATTGTACCTAGGAGTGACGTCACTCGAAACTACTAACCACTCTGTCTTCGTTATTTTTTGTTTGTCAAACAAAAGAAGAAATATATGTACAATATTTTTTAATAATCTAACTGACGGACTAAACAGTTTTTTTGTCGTCTAGCCTATTCTAAATTACGTACCTAACTGGTCGTGAAATAATTTAGTGTACTATACTCAAGAACGAAATTCGAGAAACGATCACAAAACGCCGTTGCCCATAAATGTTAATTTTAATGTTGGGCATTTTTAAATGTGTATAATATATTTAGAGCGTTTAATTCGCCAAAATCAAATTACGAGTAATACCTATTGCAAAAGTGAGTTCATAAGACGCTTTATGCATCAAACCCACAAAAAAAAAACAAAGAAAGTTAAGTAATCACTTAAGTGCTCTAACCAATTCCTTTGTTTTAAATATCTGAGTACTTATGTCTCCAACTTGACAATACTTGATCTTTTCTATTATGAATAAGCCCGATAATAGTGATAATATATTTTTGTGAGTATATTCGTTACTATTCAATATTTTGATATCATTGGTGCCTACATAACACTACACTACCTTTAATTGGGTGAATCAACTTTTCTTTGCTTTATGCAAAGATTGCCCTTTCTCCTTATTTGTTCACATTTTGCATGTTTTAACATAATTTAAATGGAACAAGATCTTACATCTAGAGATAGATTAAGGTAAAAATAAAGCGGACTAACCCTTATATTCATACAAAAGTGATGGACAGCCATGTCCCCTGGGTCATTGCTTATAAACAAGTTATAATAAACAAATTATAATAAAAAATATTTGCATTACGTAGCTTTATTATCTGTTTTTTAAATGAGCATACATTTTATTCAAAAAATATCCGAATAAACATTTCCTTTCAATTTTAGTGGGAGAAGGTAAAATTTTGTTGACAAAGAAAAGTTGATTCACCCAATTACACTAAACTCCTCACAGTAATGCCCGTGTGGAAAATGTGCTAATAATACTTTAAATACCGTGCACGTTTCTGGAGTAAAAAGTAGAGCCACTCTACTTTACAACACAGGTAAGGATAACTTGAGAGCTTTGAGGTAAAAAATACGGCTCACAAGACAATAGACGTTATACTATGCTCAATCAATAGAATTTCAATTCGAGTGAACTCCGATTAGGGGATTCCGCTTTATGTATAACAATCTTTGAATTATAAACTACTTACATACATAGTAGTAAATACATGTCTATTTCGGTAGTTAATATGTTCCATATCAGCACGATAGAATTTCATAACCCCGATCATTAAGTTATTTGATCCTTCTAGGGGTGGCGGGTAGAGTGCTTAGAAAATATACTTCAACGGAGTTGAAAATGTTGAAATCTGTGCGGTTTCATTAGGTTTATTTGAACGATGCCGTTATTAATCCATTGAGGATATCTCTTGATCGGTCAATATTGGAAATGAAGAAAAATCTATTAGGGGTGGGTCGGGTTCTATTCGGGTTAGTCGAGACACCGCCGTCCGTGCGGAATGCCCATCCCGAGCTCCTAAATTCACAAATTAAATAGGCACAGAAAGTCTATAACAGTAAAATACATTTAACTTATCGAAATATATGACAAAGTCGGGTTATACACCATTTATAACTCGAGAACGGGTGGACCGATTGTTATGGTCTTTGATTTTTTGGGTTTGTCTGTGCCCGGAATAACAGAATAACTATTAAAACATCGGAATAATTCTGAGACGGAACGACGACGGACAACTAGTATTTATATAAAGGAAAGAAGAGGTTCGTATTGAAACAAATACAATACAAATTGATACAATCGTACGAGAAGCCAGCACTTAACCGGTACGGTTTCATGTAGGCATCATCTATTGAGCGGTAGGCCCAAGCATTCATAAACCTTTCATGAGCCCCGTAAAAGCGGAATAAAACGGCCGAGTCTACACCTTGATGGCAGTATTTACGAGTATTCAAAGGCAAAGGTTTCCCGCGTTCAGCGCTACATGAATTATGAAGTTACGAATCAAACAGCGTGATAAAAACGTAGGCACTATGAAATTTGAGGACAGGCGCACGATTACGACGAGTGAATTAGATTGAAGAGAAAGTTAATTATTTCATGATTTAATCAATACATATTTATTTATAAAACATACATAATTTACGGGAAATAAATTTAAAATTAAAACCAAAATTAATAAACTAAATCCTACAATTAAACTAAAAGAAAACATTATAAACTAAGGTTCGGCCCCCTCGGCAGAGTGCCCATCACGCAGGCAGCATTCCCACGCTGTATCGCTATGGCGAGTCTTTGCGCGAGAAAGCTGCCCGCACGAGGGTCCCCCGTTGCCTCCCTCAGGCGCTTACTAAGCGCCCTGTGCAGACCACGCGCACCCTGGCCCCACGGACCGAGGGTCTCGACGCCGAATGCCACAAATTCATATTGGGCGCCGAGACAATTGACAACATTTCATATTTTCAAAAGATCTTAATTCGAAAACCATTTGGGTAAAACTGTATTTTATGCTCAAAAAAAATATTTTTGGATTTTTTTTCCCATTCATTTTGGAAAAAATCGTCAATTAGTGTGAACCGGAAGTGTGACGTCATATTCCCTGCATTATCGAGAGAGACCTTAGTGCTGAAACGATTAAAAAGTGTATGGTATCCGGTTGTCATTTTCTGACATACTTGCCGTCTGACGTTTATTTGTTTTGAAAATTGTTACAACTGCTTAGCGGCTTTAGAAGTTTAATTTTCTTACCGTTGGTTCATTTGCACGTTTTCGAAGACCTTAAAAGACTTGGCACTTTCCCACTGGACTCCGATAACGCATTCAAACATTATTAACTTGGCATTCTTTTACCGGACGCCGATTTTTTTCATATAATGAAGACATCAGAAGGTTTTTCTCAGGCTGATAGCACGAATCTGCCGCGTGTTGAAATTATGATGATGGAGTACACATCGGCAAGTGATAAATATAATCCAGCCCAAATAAGAGGAGCAAAAGCATCGTTGTCTTCCCGAACTTCCTATGTTGACAACGCTGTAACGCCTGACAGTTATTTTTTTACTCCTAATTGTCGCTCTGGATTCTAGTTTTTTTAAATCGTAATTGTCGCTCTGGATTCTAGTTGGGAAAGTGACGTCATTTTCTACATACGCCCTTTTAGAATGAGCTACTTTTCAAACTGCTATTTTTAATTGAAAAATTGAGTTAAAACGAAAAAGAAAAAATACGGGTAGCTTAAAATTCCACCTATTTTCTATCCAGCTCATAAAATGAAGGAGTAGAAAATTTGAAATATTGTCAATTTAATAGTAAGTTCGCCTTTTGTACGTTAAGTTTTCTTTTGTGCAATGAAGTTTAAATAAATAAACAGTGAAAGAAACATGATGTTTTTAGTCAACCATTAGGGTAAATAGAGACATTATAGGTGAGGCAGTTAATTTCACAAGAAATCTGTACGAAATATAAAACAGATACAGTATATAATAGATATATATTTTACATATCGCTGCAAAGAAAAGTAACCCCTTGTCATTCTACGAATGTCCTTCATCCTTTTCTCTGTAACTGACAGTACTTTGATTTCTTGTATCTTTGCATCTATATTTATTAAGTCTAAGATTGCGTCATTTTTTCACTCTCAATAAAAGAAAATATTGCGTTGAATTAAATACTGAGTAAGGAAGATCAAGTGTTCGATGGATCCAATCTTGTAAAGGATTTTAGATCCTCGTAAATTGGAATAAAATATAATAGGATCAACACTTTGGCGGAAATATTTACGAGTACCATGAGTACCTATTCAAACACAAAGGTTTTCAAGATGAATGCTACATAAATTGCGAGATGAAGGTATGAAGTAAGCGTTGTGAAAATGTATTATGAAATTTCACAGTGTTCGGGGAAGAAAGTCCGACGTGCGTACAGAGTCCATGTTGCCAGGGATACTTTGGTCCCGGGGGTGCGCTTCGCGGACTGGCACTCGGCCAGGCTCGGCTTGAACGAGTCAATCTCGCCGAGATTTACAGGTGGTGGATTGATTCCTGAACTCAAGTTCATTTTTCTCTTCGAAATAAGTGAAGGATAAGTTACAGTTCTACTCAAACACCGTGAAGTAGGTAGCTGTAAATACAGGGTGGTTTTCGATAATCTGTACATATAAAAAGGGGTGAAATTTCAGCCAATTTTATCGGTAAAACTGATTTTAATTTTTGTTTGTAGTTCCAATTGTGTAGAAACTACGCAATTTTGAAATAAAAATAAACAGCTAATAAACTACTGATTACATTACAATAGTAAAAAGTGCCAAAACATTACAACAATTGCACAACCACCAGTTTTATGTCAAGAGGCGGGTATTTAAAAAGAAAACCAAAAAACTTGAATATCTCGAAAACCAAGGAGTTTTGACCCCTAGTTGACTGGGCCTAAATAATTGCAAATGAGATGTAGAAAAACCCCTATCAAGGAATACGGCGAATTTCCACTCACCCTGTATATCGATATTTCACTTATTGATATCAAATCTCTACAACTTGCCCCGAGTCAGCACAGGTATATATCAAACATAATTTAATTTGACGTGTGACAGTAATTGCCTTACCTTGTTAAGATATTGCAAAATGCTTATTAAATCGATCGCGTCTATTGGTAATTTATTCGATTGACGAGCTTATATATATATGCATATTATGTATGTATACATTTTATTATATATAACAGTACAAAGATTAATGGTTATGTACAAAGACGAACTTATCCCTGTCACGGATCTCTTCAAGCTAACCTTTGAGCAAATGAGAAAAAATAACTAACATTAAAGAAGATAGACAAACTGACAAATTTAATTCATTTACTTACACAAAGAAAATAGGGCAAGATTTGAATATATATAAAAACCTACACATACCGGGAGTTGCCTGTAACAGGAGCAAATAATTAAAACGTAGATTCTACTCATAAAACAATAAAACTTTCCTTTAACAACTTTTAAAAAATAATGTAATTTACATTTTTTCTTTTTCATACAAATTAAATAGTATTTTCAATGTACGTTAACATCAGTCTAATCGACGTTTCTTGCCACGCTACAAACATAAAAAACATCGCAATACATTGCGGTTTCAAATAAACACAAACAAATGTTGTTCACTTTGAGGAGTACAATCTACATTTTAATTATTTGCTCCTATTACAGGCAACACCGGTATATAAACAGGGGTTGTAATACCTTAACCTACTGCAGTAATATTATTTAATTAAATGTTGCCGACCAAAGGGACCAAAGCAAATAGCACTCCCGTAAATATTAATATAATATAATTTCTGTATTAATATAATGACTTGAAATAGGTACCTAAGGTGTATTTCCTGGAGTGTATATAATAAGTACCTACAGATCTTCTGATTAATGTTTTGCAATCGGGAAACCTCGGAGTACAAATCGACTAGAAGTGTCAATCAATTACCGAATTAAATTATTGATATGTTTATGTTGAAGTATATCCATTAATATGAAACTTTATTAGTCAGTATCAAATTCAAATGTCAAAATTAAAACTTAAGCAAACTGAGAAACCAAGATAAATACGAATTTTCCCGATAAAATATGATGGCAAAACGTTATTCACTATTTCTGTACAATACAATACAATATTATTTTCGCGCACCAAAAAAAACTTAAAACTACGAGTAAAACAGCATTTTAAATGGTATACAACAGGTATACCTCGATTCATTTAAGATCAATATTTTAACGAACAATCTTGCCCACGTTTCTTTGTTTTATTATGAAATAGTGGTAAACGTATATCGTATCTATTGCGGACGTGTTAAACCATATAAAATATAGGTACGATATATACGACAGCAAATATTGGTTCCGAAAAGATCCGATCGTCCGAGAAAGAGGAGTTTATTATTAGCATCTTTTAAGTACTTATATGCCAAATTCCCCTTCTTTTGATTTTAACACCCACTAAAATAAACACTAAGCCGCAATTTGGGCAATATGACTCGATAACTCCCTGATGGCCACAATATTAGGCGTAGATGATAGCGACGTATATTGCCACCAGCATAATTTTGCTGCCAGCTAAAATTTTGAAGTTACACCGTTGCATACTAGTTTCCTCCTAACGTGAACACCTAGGGCCGTTAACACCGGCAAATATAAGTTTGTGATCATAGGAGGTTATTAATTCAAAACGTGTCCTCGACGAGCCTCATCGCTGTTGACAAGGGTTCGACACCGCATCAGGACTTACACTTCGAAGCACTCTGTTCGAAGTTCATGCAGTGCCGTCCCACTCATCCAAGTAAAGTACGACAGGTGAGCGAGAAAGACGGCATGATATGAACTTCGGACCAAAAACATCGGAGTACAGACCTAGGCCCTAAACGTGAACATATCGCACGTGTCTTTACGTGGGCGTAACAAGATAACCCCCGTGTCGCCTCTCATTTATATAAGCGAAAGTAATAGAAATGGCGGCAATTCGATAACTGATGAATGTTTGCAGGGAGAAATTCAATTTCTTTATAGTGGACAGTAGTCTTCTATTTTTATAAGAGATAAAAGAAAAACAATAATCCATCCAAGTAAGTAAACGCGTGTAACGATGTGCGACGACCTCTGTACTTAAAAAAATCAGACAAGATTTGCACAGAGTGTCCTACACAAAAGGTCGATGTAAATGTATTCTAAAGCGTTTTTGTTTTTGTTCTAGGTGTAATCGAGTGAAAAGGTACGATTTATTGAAGTAAAACATCGGTATTCTGTCTACATACTAAGAGTCCTTTTACACTACAAATGCGTGGTTTAATCATTCTGCCCTGCCAAGCCGAATGCCTTATACTCCTGTGTCGGCAGCTATGTGTTAAATTACTAAATGAGTTATCTTTGAAGATGGTTGAAGTGAAATTTAGCGTGCAAAATTTGACACGTGTATCACGTGATTAAAATGTGATTTAATACTGTTGAGCGTTATGTTTAATATCATAGAATATTAAATAATTATGTAAACAAAGACTGGACGATAAATCTAGCCGTAAATGAAAATGACAAAATTTAGGTGAGAATTGAGTTGACAAGATGACCCGATCTCAATATACCTTTATACTTGTTTGTTACGTATATCGTAATATTCGTATTTTGTAGACCTCCGCTGGAATTCGCAGTAATTGAGATCGTTATGCGTAATTTGCCAGTTATAACCGACTTCGAAATATCAAAGTTATGTTGGTCTTTTGAAGGCAAATAAAGCTTCACAGCGCGGACCGTGAGGCAGATTAATGTTTGAAGTTAACGGGGTCAATTTGTCGATTTTAGACGAGGCCTTGTTATTAAAGTTACCGTTGAGGAGATTAAGAGATGATTGAGGAGCTTGGCTTTACATAATCTTTGCTGAGATTAGCTGTTTTATGGGTGAGCCGATTGAGTTACTTGTGGATTCCACGAGCGAGAGTAGATTTATTTACTTAATTTTTCGAGGACAGATTAACTAAGCATAGTGTAATAAAGTCCACATGACAATAGATGACGGTATCAACAATTTCTTATCAGTTCGAGGACTAAGATATCAATCTTATGTGCATGTAATTAAACTAAGTATCTTATGTAAGTACTGCTGTTTGATGGCAGAAATAATTAACAACGTGACCTTCCTAGAAAGTGGCCTGCACACGAAACAGAGAGCCATCCTTACACCGAGCAAGAATTGCAATATAACCTCGGGTGCAATTTGGTAATTCGGTATAAAAGTTTATTTTAATTAGAATAAGGTCCCTCTCGACCTCGTTAGTCGATAGTGCAGCTTACCAGGGCCCCATGAATATTTAATTAGAGTGTAGATTTGAATTGCAACAGTCTGTGCCGCGTATAGAAAATTAATCGAATCTCGACGTCAGGATATTTAGTTTGATTGTTCTTCTTGGAGATTTTAGATACGGGAATTCATAGTTCTTGCAAGTTCATATCCTGTAATTCGAACAAGGTAAAGTTGTACATGAAAGTAGGAATTTTAAATAAATACGTTTCTGCCAAAAAATGTTTTTTGAGACAAGCTTTTATCGCCGACTGTACTTTTTTTGTATAATCGCAAACTGCACGTCACAAGTCACAACTAATCAAATGAACCAAAACACGGTCAATTTATCTTATGTAATTTAGATGATCCTATGGCTACCATCCGACTCCATCAGCTTCATCGTAATAATATCGCATTGTCCTCTGATTTATATATTCTTGCAAAATTTCAGCTCAATCGGTTGAATATCTACTTCAAAATTGAGTTGCAAGATTCCACCCGAACAAACATAGTTACGTTTGTACACACATACATTGCAAGTTTAATAAAAGCTTGTAACTTGTAAAAATTTAGTCTCGACTCATGAATTTTCTGCACATCTTGGGATTTTATTGTCTATATGTTCTTGCGTTATTGAAATCATAATTGCATATACAAGACAAGAATGTCTGAGCCCCTTACACCTTCTAAAATCAAGTCGACTACGACTTTAATGCACACATTAGAGTAATGAGTGATTATTGACCGGTGAGCGAAGCGAACGAAGTGTCTCTGTTTCAGCTTAGGCAAAAATGCTTTCATATGTCCGGCGGACGTCTGTCTGTTTCTCTCATTTCTCTCATGAAATTTTGTGAGCAGGTGTAATAATTACATAGGTTTTTTTCGCCACTCACTCAGTTTTAGTTTTTTTTTTTTTAAAAAAGTAAATTAAAAAAACCGGCCAGGAGCGAGTCGGATTCGCACACGAAGGCTTCCGATTCCGATCACAGTCGATCAAAAAACCTTTCTTGTAGAAATACACTTTCTGTGAAAATTTCGAGTCTCTACCTATTATGGTTCAAAAGATTTGGAATGATTTTGGAAGAGGTTGCCATGTGACTTGCATTAGCAACTTTGGAAAAATGGTACTCTTTGGGTATGCAACACTAAAAACTCAATTTCGGTGACTACGACCAAAAACCTGTCAAAAGTAAAACGAGAATGAAAAAGCTTAGAAGAAAGATAATTACTTACGTAAAAGATTCTCACAACTTTACAATTTTAGTCCCTAGTATTTTTAAAAACTTCTTTGATTAATGGTGGTCTTAATACGACGTTAATGAACAACTCTTCTAAAGCGATGAAGTTTTCTTTTAAAAGACTTAGTTAAATTACAGTAGCTATTCAGAAATAATGTTTTTGTTCTAAAGTCTTAACAAACACTTCGGCAGATAGCAAGGGTTCTTGACATTCTTTCTAATGTATGCACGAGCATGCTTTTGTGCTAGCAACTGCTAATTTCTATTTTTTTTAGAACCGACCAGCTGTTGAGTCCAAGTAGGGTCCACCGAAACTCAATGAAACTAAATAAAATCTTGAAAAAAATGTGCACCATTCCAATTCGTTCTACAACATCTACTTATTGCAAAAAGAACTTGCTGAAGCAGGGTTGTTTCTAAGAAAAAAAATAACGGGACCAACGTCACCACCGCAGACCCAACCACAGAAGGACGGTTCTCAATTCTTGTATAATAATATGTTCTTTTTGTATATTTGTTACGCGATTACTCGAAGACGGCGAGGTATTTGCAAATTCTAGGGGGACAAAATTATTTTTGTGTCTAATTGGAATCTAACTAGGTTAAATAAAATAACAACAATGTTTTAAAAAAAATATTGTATGTATGCTCGACAGTACCAAGCGAATGAGCCCACATTGGAGGAGTAACTAGTAACGGTTGAAGAGTTCCACTCTTTACCTCCTGACTCCATCATCAGACCGTCGCCATCATGTATAACGTAACAAGCTCGTTAATATCAACCAAATGAGACCAAAGTCGAAGGGGTACTGGTAACGGTTGATGATTTCCACTCTGTACCTCTTGACTCCATCATCAGACCTTCGCTATTAAGTTTAACGTGGCTCGTCAATACCAACTAAATGAGACCAAATTCCAAGAGGTTACTAGCAGCAGTTGAGGAGTTCCACTCGCCAGCTCCTGACTCCATTATCAGACCATCTTGAATTTATCATAATGTTGTATTGTCACGGAAACTGAATCTGTGTGCAAAGTTTTATAAGAATCGGTTAAGCAGAAGTAGTTGAAAAAGCCGTCGCAAGATTTGGCCCAAATACGATAAGTTCCATAAAACCGTTTAAAAAAAGTAGAAAGAAGGACGAATCCGGACAAGTTTGCATCGAAATTTAAAAGAAAATTGTGCACAGAATAATCTAAAATGAAAATCATAGCCGGATATAGCCGGGCACACAAAAAAAACACAAGCCAAAATAAAACTTAAATCAAAATCAGAGAGAGCTTAACGCTGAGTTTTTTCATTAGTTCAAGGAAAATCGTAATTATCAAGTTTATCATTATTCTTTAAACATATTTTTAGAGCCCCTTACCTGCTTCATAAGAATCCATCACTTTCAAATTAGAATATAAATATATACACACTAAAAAAATATCTTCCAAATTGATGATTTTTAAGAGGAAACAGTAAGGCCGAGAGAATTGAAAATTAGGTATTTGTAAAATGTGTCGCTGTCCCGCACTGCCCGCTTCTCCCCCGCAGAGCGCGATAGAGACAACTGCAGCTTGGACCGAAAATACCTTTTAAAATTTCATGAAAACAACGTTTCGTAGTCCCCTGATTTCTTCCCCAAAACTTAACCTATTTAACAAATTTATTCATTAAACATTAGGGAAAGGCTTTGGCCGTGTTCCTATGTTCTCCTTTTTTTTAATAATCTAGTCAAATTTGTTTTCTGGATGTGTGAACACAGCGGAAAATCTGGCATTTTTTTTAGGTTTTTGAAGGTTAATATCTCTTTTGAGAATCAATTTATCGTAAAAAAGAAAACATAGAAACATATCAATAGTAGCCATAGATTTTTGGACAAAAAATTATTGCTCTACTGGCATTAACCAGGGAGGAAACAGGGGACTACGTTTGTATGGAAAAACTGCCCTCCTGTTTCCTCTTAAGGGTGCCCAGAACAGGTACGTAAGTCGCTGTGGAACGATCGAATTCCGACTAACGTTGCGCAGACGGGGCACAGAGAGGAGAGGAAAATGCACTTAGGCATTGTTTATCAGTTTGTTTTATTTACCTGGAACATCTTTTTAGGGTAATTTTTGCAATTTCGATTTTATGACTTTTGTCCTCCTAGAATTGGTAAATACCTGTATGTGCGGCGGCAGAAAATCAATATTTGGAAAAATATGTTTTGTTTGAAAGGGTATGCACAGAAATATTTGTATGGGAACCAAGCGTGTAAGATTTGACATCAAGAATGTAATTTAGTGATGGAAAACAAATTGTTCATCTAATTTGGATTGTATTTTATAATGTTGTTATAAACTGAAGTTGACGGCGAGCAAAGAACGGCCCTGGCACTTCTTTGTACAACACAAGGTACTTACACTCTATCCCTCCCTCTCTCTCGATACATTTCGGTGGGGTAAACCTCCGAGGTGGTTCTCATCATCATCATAATTTAAGAGCTTGTCGGTGGAGTAGACGCCATTTTGTGCGGTCTTAGGCCATGCATTTTAGGTCCTGGTACGACACGACATTGACCTTTTCTTTGAGCTGTTGCACAAAGTTTCTCCGAGGTCTGCCTCTCCCTTTCTTTCCTTAAAATTTTCCTTCTAGGATTGTCTTAAAGAACATATCGTGTCGAACCAGGTGGCATATCATTTTGCCACGTCTATTCTCTATGGTCGTCATTATGGTCCTCTTCTCTCCCACAATTTGCAGCACTTCTTCATTTGTTCTTCGTTCCGTCCAGCTTATACGCTCCATCCTCCTCCAGCACCACATCTCGAACGCCTCTAGTCTTTCTCTGTCTCATTGTGTCATTGTCCACGTTTCACACCCATATAGGTAATGCAATTCTCCAGATCTAGATTTTAATAAGACGTTTTTTAGCTGTTTTCGTAATTTTACTCGTAGCTTTTAATAGTTGTTTTTTGGCGTTAAAAGCTGTTTTGGCCATAGCAATTCTTGTAATCATGTCGTCTGTGCATCTGGAGTCATCCGTAATCAAGCTACCTATTGTAGGTAAATACCGGAATCGCTTTACCTGTTCAATAGAAACATTTCTAATATCTATACTAGAATTTTTCGGCCTAGATTTGAGGTGATCGTACCTGGTGGTGGTTGGATTGGAGGTGATTCTATCGCAACCAAATCAGAATCTGATAATAGAGTCTTGGCGAACTTTTCAAATATTATAGGCACACAAAATATAGTGAATTGAGTATTTCTCATTTTCATAATGACTCATGCATTTCTTATCGAATACGTTTATTTGAAGTATGTTATTTAATTTTTGAAACAAGGCTGTACGTATGGGTGTCTGGATAATGGTTATATTATGCATTACACCTGACTATGATGGAAAAAGGTTAGGTGTAACATTTTTCTACTCCTACAAAGTAGTGGAAAAATTCAAGTGAAATGTAAATACGAATAATTCAACTAGCAGCACACGGAAACTAATCCAGTTTCCTCCAACTATAAAGTGGGTATTATTGTGCCGGCAGGCAGCTCGCACCTCGCGCTGGCTGCGATTGTAAAATGTAAATTAGTTTAAAATTAAAACTGAGCTTTTGTAATCATAATATTTTGTAGTATCACTACCTCCTGGTCTATTCAAAAGATTTTAGATTTGTTTACCTTATTCTTAATATTCTTTTTTAAAAATCAAGCATTTTGCTAGTAGGTATACAAATTTTTTGTCGCCACATATCCAAATCGCCAATATCCTCAAATTTCCTAATGTTACTTTGAACTTTATTCATATTTTTACCCGACTGCGGCGAAGCCCAAAGGAGGGTTATGTGTTTGACTTGTATGTATGTATGTATATCCGTTCCTGTGTCCGCTCGTAACTACTCAACGGCACAACCGATTTTGATAAATGATACATCATTAGATTCGTCTTGATGGCGCGAGTGTCACTGGGTATAAAATGGCGGATTTTATGCATTTTTAAAGTGCACCGCGGTCGGGTTTTTTTTAGTAAAAATATTTAGTTATTAATGACACAAATTCCATTACTAACTAGCTTGGATTGGCAATTTCAATATGTATCGTAGGGCATTCTACCTTTGATTCTAGAGTGCCTTTATGCTAGCTTTCGGAGAAGAGACTTCTTTCCGTGTGTGACCCTTCTACCTAATAAAAAAAAACATGATTTCCTAAAATAATATTTGCCGAAATACTGACTAAATATCAAAAATAGTTAAAAATGCACCTTTCAATATTTAATAATTCAAAGAACTAAATCTTAACGCAATGATGTTTCAACCTATGTATAAATTATAAGTATAATAAAAAGACTTCACCATCTCAAGCATCTTCATCTTGATCAAGTCGGAGGATTTAATATTTCTTTTATATAAAATACAATGCAAATGAGTTTGTAAGACGAACTCTCCAGAAACCGATCCTGTTTCCTCCTCCTGGTATTATATAAGGGTATATGTATGTAATATATGGGTATATGTATATCGCCCTCGTTTGGAGATTCGTTACCCCAAGTGCAGGGCTCCGATTTCAGTTTCAATGTGAAACACTTATGGCATATCACGTTACTGTTCATAGTTTATGGGTAGGGGTACGTCTGAGGACCTGCAAGCAAGAAACATAAAATGGCTATAAGTATAATTTATTATTGACCGAGCGACCGAAGCGAGTGAAATCCGCTCGTGTGTATTGACTAGGGGAGCGCGTTCGCGTTCTATATATTTGTACTTATGTATATTTGAGCGATGATGATAACTCGAGTACCGTATATCCGATCTTTCTGAAATTTGCTAGGAACCAGTTAAGGCCAATCGAATTTTTAACTTTGAACATAAATCAATGCAGAGGTTACAAAGTAAATTCTGAAAAAAACTGCTTATATTCGTAATATTCGAATTTAACAAATTTGTTGGTGCTACCTACCCTTCACCAAAATCCCGGAAAGAGGAACGACGGCACTTGAGCTATCGGAGTCGCGAGGTCACTGTTTGCTGCGAACTAGTCTATCTATGAGTCGACAAGCAGCGAGTATCGGCATTTTATGTTTCTATATTTATATATCCGAAAATAACTTGAGTACATTCGTCCGATCTTCCTGAAATTTGGTAAAAAGGAAAAAAAAAGAAAAGAAGCAGAACATGGTAGAAGGAAACCAGGTATGTTCTTCCGGAAATCTGACATACTGATGTGATCACACGTTAATGTTGCCATTGCTTAAGAACTTCCATAATTTAAGAAAATCTATCACCCATAGTCAATAGGGTTATCCCATTATTTTGTAATGTATGCTGATTCAAAAATCATTTCGAGAAAAAGGGTTGTAGAATTATTCCTTGTTATCAGGTAATTTTTAAAAATTTGTATTTGACCTTATTTTACCTCTAATATAGTGACATCACGGTCGTGATTGGTAAATTGTATCTGTGATCTACCACAGTACTCAATATTCCTTTTATATAAAAAAAAATAAGTGAAGAAACGCATTTAACACCGATAAATTATTTTCACAAAATGGCAACATTTCAAGCATGACGTCAGCATGTCTGAGGTCAAACAAAAACAAAAGAGGTCACCAACGTCAGTCTCGGGAAGAACATGCCTGGTTTTTTTGAAGCAGAATTGTTTCAGGGGTTACTATGAAGAATCTTCCTCTCACATAAGTAAATGTCACTACCGGAGCAGAGACAGACCGAAAAGGAGATCGCGGTATAATCTAAATTCATTTCAACACAGGCAGTAGAAGCATGCGCTAAGAAGCCGGGATGAGACTAGCAGAAAAAAGAGGAGGCCTTTGCCCAGCAGCGAATCACACAAGTGGGCCAAAGAAATGTGACTAAAGTATATGTATTTTGGAAAAGGTATGTTTTGTCCATCTTCTACGTAACACGTAGGAATGTCTCGTCAGCAACAGCTTGCTTTGTCACTCCGCGTGCCGTGTCGAACACACTGCAACTTGATTGCGACTGCAAAATGTAAATAAGTTTTAAATTAAACACGAACAGCTTTGTTCGAACTGAATAACGTTGAAAACAAAATGTTGGCTCAATTATACTCTGGATTTGTTTTTTAAAGCAATTTCGAAAATTGAGTTTGTATTTACTTTTATGTCCAACGTTCAGGCATGAAATTAAAATTATTGGGGGGTTCAAACAGCGACTTTATGTAGATTGAATATTAGTAGGAGAGATCATTTTAATACGATCCCCGCTGGGATTCTGTTTAGCTATATTTTTTGTCTTACGAGGTCACAAAGAAATAAAATTATCATAAAAATACCAATACAGTGATATTTTCGTGTTTCATTGAAAATTTATAAGTAGATAGACTTACTTATTACTTTGGTTGAGCCTCATTATACATACATTAACACCAGTATATAGCCTTTGTAGTGCATATAATGTAGGTATATTTGCGTAGATAAAGGTTAAAAGAAAAGATCGCAGGCAGGTTATCCCTAGTGACAAAGAAGAGGGTGGGTTCTACCCTAATCAACGGAACCGGCTCACCGCTGCTCCGTGTAAAGGCTTGATTTCGCCGATACTCACCAAGAGTCGAAAATAGCGGTGTTTTCTTTGAGTTGGGAACTTTCTGCACCCGCCCTAGTTTTTTGTTTTGTGTATACATCTGGGGGTGTGGTACTCAGAAATGAATGCAATGAATAAATGAGTATGGCAGAGCGAGTTCGCTTCGTCACGATTATAATGTTCACAACTAGTTTTGCCCTCCTACGTTTTCCCTTTTTGAACCCAGTTATTAGAACAGTACGTCGTTTTCGTTTGTTCCTTAGAATGTGACCCCACAGGAAACTAATAGTGAATGGGTGACGTGTAGCAATGTTCGTAGCCTTTTACGGTGCTACGAGCCAATCGTTAATTCGTGCTACGCCGTAGCAGTCTACGTCTGAATGTGACGGGAAGGGTAATCTTCCGCCAGTGCTTAGTTTGAGGTTTACAATAAATTGTTACGAACAGGAACACGATTGCCTTCAAACAGAAATAGGAAACTGGAGGAAAATAGAGAGAGTGTTGAAGTGACACCTGAATGAATTACAGTGAACCGCAGAGGAAATGTTTAGCTAACGTTTAACCGATTTTTTTTGACAAACAGTAATCTTTTACAGCTGTTTCCAAATCGATTATGTATGAAGATTGTTTTAAAATAAGCATAACCTAACTTAATGAGTTTTATATGTCCGTATCTCTTTAAGTTAATTATCTTAAAGTAAAAAATTATGGTCGATGACCGAGGAACATTCTCTATAATTACGCCAAACACGTTGCGCGTAAAAAAATGGTAAACGTCCTAGTGCTCGACACGCTAATTGCTCAATAGTCGACACCCTGCTGTCACCTGTATTGCTAATAACAACATTCAAGATGGCAAATACTGGGACAGTTCGAGCACTTGGACTTTTACCTTATACATCCTTAAATTACTTAATCCGTGGGGCAGGTTTTGTCCAAACGAATACAATAGTATTTTATGCAACAGTTGTATAAGAAGGTTCAAAAAATGCGAATTGCGTGAGTTGCGATAAGAGCCGCGAATGCGGCGAGTATCGCAAATAGAGACGCAATGAGCGTTTTTTGACTTAATTATACAACGTTGCATACAATACTTTTTCTACGACTAGGTTAAAATATAAAATACATGGACGTCACGTGTGTCTCGTCCGGTCTCTCCGAGTGTGTACAGCCGGCATGACAGTTGTGTCTGTGGTAAACTTTTTTTTGATATGGCTGGTGACACGATGTGACGATAATTAAAATACTTTTTTTTTTATGTTGGCATCAATTAATTTAATTCGGAAAGTTTTGTTTTTCTTATGAATCGTAGGAATTTAATTGTTTGTTAAGTTGGTAGTTGTGAATTTTTATCGTGAAGTTAGAATTGAGCGCTTAATCCTTGACCTAAGTTTAACCTAGATTTAGAAGTCTGTGGCTGCTAGCAATAACGTAAAGTGACTATAACGACACTAGTGCTGTTATGGGGAATAGAGTATAGACTTCTCTGAACTCATATTATGTTTGTTCTTATATTAGTGTTCGTGACCAAGTAAAAGACAGATAACAGTACAGGAGTAGAAAAATATTATTATTAATTTATTTTGTTTGAACATGTATGTTGTACTAGCTGATGCCCGCGACTTCGTCTGCGGTGTAAATTATAATTAGGCAATTAATCTTAATAGGCAATTAATAGTTTCTGATATTTGTTCATAAACTTTGTTGTAATTAAACAAAACCCTCAAATATTGGGCCCAAAACTGCACAATGCACATTTACCGTGAAAATCAATTCTTAAGTCCATTTAAGGATTATTACCAAAAAATTAAATGCACTTAATAAACCGCTTGTTACTTACACAAAAAAACAATCTACTAATTGCTATATGCTATGCATGGAGTTAAAAACCTTTTACTTTAAAAATTGTACGGGTCCCTAAAAAAACTTTCAACCCCTACTTACTCAACCCGTCTTCGAGATAAATTTTAATGAACCGTGAAATCATTTGAGTTCTATTCAGTTTAATCAGTTTTAGATACCCTACTTTAAAAATCATTTGGTCCCTTTATAAAGTTTTGGTCCCCATTTATAACCCTTGGAGATGAATTTCAAAAAATGGTTTAACATTTTTTCTGTACCCTTATTGAAGGATCTATGTACGAAGTGTCAGATTTCCTACTTCAAAAATCCTTTGGACCCTATACAGAGTTTCAACCCCCATTTAAACCCCTTTGGGGATAAATTTCAAAAAACTGCAATCACTTTTCTTTTCTTTTTTAGATGAGTTCAAGATCTACTACAAAAATCGTTTGGTCCCTTTACAAAGTTTCAACCCCCTTTTGATCCCTTTTTAGGGATGAAAAAACGGTAAAACCACATTTATTTTTTCTTATTAAGGAGTCTATGTAGGTACGATGTCCCAGATCGCCAACTTCAAAAATCTTTTGGTCCGTATACAAAGTTTCGACCCTCATTTAAACCCCTTTGGGGATGAATTTCAAAAAAACAGCAATCACTTTTCTTTACTCTCATGGATGAGTTTATGTAAGAAGTTTAAGATCTACTATAAATACCGTTTGGTCTCCATACAAAGTTTTGACCCCCGTTTGACCCCTTCTTAGGGATGAATTTAGAAAAACGAAAAATCACTTTTTCTACTCTTATTGAGGAGTTTATATACGATGTCTTAGAGCTCCAACTTCAAAAATCGTTTGTACCCTACACAAAGTTTCAACCCCCATTTTAACCCCTTTGGGGATGAATTCCAAAAAACAGCAATCACTTTTCTTTACTCTTATGGATGAGTCTATGAACGAAGTTCAAGATTTACTACAAAAATCGTTTGGTCCCCATACAAAGTTTCAACCCCCGTTTGACCCCTTTTTAGGAATGAATTTCGAAAAATGGTAAAACTACTTTTCTTTATTCTTTTTGAGGAGTTTATGTACGATTTCTCAGAGCTCTAACTTCAAAGTTCAAATTTTCAACCCCCATCTAACCCCTTTTGGGGATGAATTTCAAAAAACCGTGAAATGACTTTCCTGTACTCATATTGTGGAGACTATGTACGATATCTCAGAGCTCCAACTTCAAAAATCGTTTCAAGCCCCATTTAACCCCCGTTGGGGATGAATTTTGAAAAACGGTGAAATTACTTTTTGCAACTAATCTCCTAGTTTAAAAATCGTGTGGTCCCCATTTAAACTTTCAACCCCCGTTTTACCCCTTTTAGGGATGAATTTCGAAAAAGGGTGAAATTACTTTTCTCTACTTATATTGAAGGATCTATGTGCAAACTCTGAGATCTCCAACTTCAAAAATCGTTGGTGCCTATACAAAATTTCAACCCCCGTTTAACCCCTTTTGGGGATGAATTTCGAAAAACCGTGAAATTACTTTCCTACACTCATATTGTGGAGCCTATGTACAATGTCTCAGAGCTCCAACTTCAAAAATCGTTTTAACCCCCATTTAACCCCTGTTGGGGATGAATTTTGAAAAAAGGTAAAACTACTTTCTTAGACCTTTATCGAGGAGTCTATATACGAAGCCTCAGATCTGTAACTTAAAAATAATTTGGTCCCTAAACAATATTTCAACCCCCGTTTTACCCCTTTTAGGGATGAATTTCGAAAAAGGGTTAAATTACTTTTCTTATCTCATATTGAAGGATCTATGTGCGAACTCTCAGATCTCTAACTTTAAAAATCGTTTGGTGCCTATACAAAGTTTCAAACCCCCATTTAACCCCTTTTGGGGATGAATTTAGAAAAACCGTGAAATTACATTCCTGTACTCATCTTGATGGGTCTATATGCGAAGTCTCAGATCTCCTACTTTAAAAATCGTGTGGTCTTCATATAAACTTTCAACCCCCATTTAACCCTCTTTGGGGATGAATTTCCAAAAACGGTGAAATTACTTTTTTTAAATTGTATTAAAGAGTCTATGTTCGAAGTCTCAGATCTCCTACTTTAAAAATCGTATGGTCCCCATATAAACTTTCAACCCCCATTTAACCCCCTTTGGGGATGAATTTCAAAAAATCCCTTCTTATCCCTTACTTAAGTTATATAACCACCCTACTGTGAAAATTTCAAGTTCCTAACTTCAGTAGTTTCGGCTGTGCGTTGATCAGTAAGTCAGTCAGTCAGTCAGGACTTCTTCTTTTATATATTTAGATAAGAGAATTCATCGCATTATTCAAGTTCAAATACTGTACTAAACCAATTTATTATTTACTTACGCTTCAATAAATAATGCCCTATGGCAGCTCTTTTGCTAGATTAAAATAGGTCTTGTATTAAGAGTCCTATTCAAAGTCTATCAAAGTAGCAAAGCGGTTTATTAGATATATAATAATACATTTAAAAGCGTTTTCTGTAAATGCAATTTGTTAAAATGAAATTGTAATCAACTTCATTGTCCCATTAGGTTGATTTGTAATTCCATTCCGTCGTAGAAATTGTCTATTTTGTAGTCACTAATGTGATCTGACTAATAAGCAGATTTTTTTTTTAGGTATTATTGGCATATTTATTTACAATTTAAATATACACCTGCTTGTTTAATGTCCTCTTTGGTAAATAGCGGGCTTTATGGTGATTCGAGTTGGTCGGTTCCTCATACAAACATAAAGGGGGTCATTGCTTGCTTCCATTGCGTCAATTGTGTTTTAGTTTATAGCTTGATGCATTTTTCCTGCGCGAAATGACATGAGAACTGGCAGTACACCAAAAACCGACTAAAAATCGATTGACTACGAAGAACCGATACATTACTTAGTAAACAATACATACACCAACGGACAAAAAATTCAGGTCATTTTATAGATAATTGTTCATAGAAAATGACCCGAATTCATTGTCCATGAGTGTATATAATAGTTATATCGGTGGAATTTAGTTTACTATGCGTAGTTATTCCAATCGGTTATTTACATTCAGAAGCGTAATATAGCGTTTTTATCTTACAGTTTATTTTGTTTGATTATAAATAAATAACTGTTTATAGTTAATATCAACGTTATTAAGCTATCGGTTAAAACAACTGATTATGTATTTACAACTTGCATTATAAATAGTTTTGTATTTTATATTCCATAAATTGATCAATCTTGCCTTTGTCGATCATTTATTGTAAAGCATCGAATTCGCAATGCGTCATATTTCACTGTCTTTGTTGACAGGGATTTGTAAGATTTTCGATGCTATTCCACGCGTATGATTGGATAATATATTCAAAGAAGACCCAGATTGCAACATACATCATGCTGTGTCAATTTATATGCGTTATACAATATAAATAATAATCAGAAGTTATGTTGCATGCATACTTAACTACTGTACTTACTTATTGAGTCAAGAGTAAAACAAATATATTCCAAGTCCAAATATATGTAAAAACGATTGTAAGCACTACATTTACGCCCGCTTTAGCTTAGTTGGTAGTGACCCTGCCTACGAAGCAAGAGGTCCTGGGTTCGAATCCCGGTAAGGGCATTTATTTGTGTGATGAGCATGAATATTTGTTCCTGAGTCATGGATGTTTTCTATGTATTTAAGTATTTGTATCTATTAAATATATCGTCGTCTAGTATCCATAACAAAGCCTTATTGAGCTTACTATGGGGCTAGTTCGATTTGTGTAAGATTGTCCCCTAATATTTATTTATTTATTATTTACAATTGAACTTAAGTGAAAATGAAAATGAATGAAAAATGTTAAAATACAAGTTATAAAACATTGCAAAGGTTGGAGTTTCCTAGTAAGTATAGGGATACCTGTATCAGGAGACTCCGCTCTTCTTTTAACAAATCAATTGTTATCTATTTACCAAATTAACAATATTAACTAAAAGCTAACTAACAGCATCTTAATCTAATCATACATTTATACATATAGGAGTGCATGATCTTGCGTGTGTGTGTGTGTGTTTGTTTCAAATCTTACAACCGCTTCTTCAACCAATCTTCAACTAAGTACATCGATTCTTATGAGTTACGAAACTTTGCACGTACATTAAATTTCCGAGAAAACACACCATGATGATAATTTCTATTTGGTAATAAGCGTCTGATTAAGGATCCAGAAGATGGCCTATATTTATTCACTTGTTATTGATTTTCAACCATCCATATTATTCCAAGCGTACTCGTGTGTGTCATGTGTATCTCTATATATGCGTATTGCTCTATGTTTTTTGTGTTTTTATAGGAAAGGTAACTTATAATTACATCATTTGAATAGTTAAATATATACACACATATACACCGTCATAAATCGTCACATGCCCGAATTATGTCTAAACTACGAGTACATTTCAGCGAAATACCGCTCTCGGCTCATTCCGCGAAGTGTGGCACTGGCTTCAAAGGCCTTTGTTCAAGTTCCCCGTCGAACGGCGGCGAACAAGTAGCTGCTAGTTGCAGTTATTAACGCTGCACGCAACCTTAATATAGCGTATACCTAATAGTCTCTTTATTTCATTTTTGAGCTGACCTCAAAAGACTACCGGTAACACACATTTTTACTCGTTATTCGCTCGACTCGGTATCCGTATCCCTAGATGTCTGTTATCGGTATTATTTTGAGATATTCTGGTATATAAGTATGTAGGTATATACGAGCGAAATCGCCATCCTCCTTTTGACTTTGCCGCAGTAGCTGAAACCATAAGACTTTTTTGAACTTCGTCTGACACTATTTTTCCGTAAATAACACGATTAAATACGCACAGCACAATAAATTGGGAAGGACATTCATGTTTATTATTTTTAAATGAGAATACAATAAGTAGCAATGAAACACAGGTTTGTGATCTTTTAAACACTTCCCACACACAGGGCACTCACAAAATGCTACAAACGATTCAAGTAATTACGAGTACATAATCTAAAATAGGTTAATTAATAATTCACTCATTAATAGTTTTAATCTCCACGGTTCCCTCTATCAGGTACCTCAAAGCATGCATACACTTCAGCACATGAATTGCCTATTTTTTTTACATTTACAAAATTAACACATGTTTTAGAGTTCCATACCAAAATGGTAAAAAAGGAACTCTTATTGTGCGACCCTGTATGTCCGTCTGTCATAGCCAGATATCTCAGGAACTACTGCTGCTATTGCTATCGATTTGAAATTTGGAATAGTTTTACAAATTGCTAACCCAAGCCAACTGGACATAAAAAAAATTGGGGCCGAAATGGGTGGTCGAAAATTTTATTTTGGGCTTATTGTATCAAATGGGGTATCAAATGAAAGCGCTTAGTTTATAGATTCCAAAACCTTTTTTATTTTTTTTCCTAATCATGTACTTTTTGATTTAAGACAAAAAACGTTCAAAGAAATACCATTCCCCCTATTATCTTCGAAGTTATAGAACGGAAAAATCTGTAATTATTACCAATGCATTAAAATGCTAAAATCGCAAAGCATTATGTACCTAGTTCTGATTTTTTGGTATGTTGTTTGGACCAGTTAGGGTAGGTAGTCTGAATCTGATTTTGCACGTTCTAAAAAGTTGTGCTAGCTGAGCAACTCGCGCAAAAGTACACCATTCTTGAAGTTTTTTGGATTCGTGCTCTAAGTATGCATTATTTGACAGTAACGTCATAGACGTTTTACACGCATTGTCAATTATTACAGATTAACCGTGAAGAACATTTTATAGTTCTCAAATAAAGAATCCTCCACGGGTAAATAATAGGCAAGTCGGTGGAAAACGAGTTCTGTTGATCCCCGGTACTGACTTGGTTTAACATTACATCTCAAAACTTTTTTGTTGTAGGAGAACTGCGTTGCGAGACTTGCATCTTTTTGCATGTAATGTTATTGATGGGATCTTGAACTATTCACGTATCTACTTACGAGTTTGTACGGAACCCTCGGTGCGCGAGTTCGACTCGCACTTGACCGGTTTTTTAATAATTGATAACAAGGTGCAACTTCCGTACTGTAAACATTTAATTGAATTTCTGCAGCGCCGAAAACTTTCAGTTGCTGTAGCGCAGCAGTTACAATTAGTTATGAATTCTTCGCAAAAAATTATGCTAATTAGACCGCTTACATTTCAAGGAAACTATGGAAGAATACTTTATTTATATGAATTAAGCATGAGCATGTATTGCCCATATAATACTATATTACACGACTAGGGTGGTAATACAAAGAAAGGCCGAGATCGCATATGTTTGCGGCCCGAGCCGTAGGCGAAGGACGTAATTATGCGACCGAGGGCTATCTTTATTACCTCCCGTGTTGAGTACGTCATTTTATGTCTACAGCTACACTTGGCCAGAAAGCGACTTTTTTCGAACGCGTAGCGTGCGGAAAAAGCCACTTTGTGGCCAGGTATGGCATAAAATACTTTATACCTAACAAAAAGAAAGTAAATATCAAATTCTGCGAAAAAGAAGGCAAGGAGAGTCATGATGTCAAGTCACAGGAAATGGCTAACTAACATAGTAAGCGATTTGTATAAAACTATGTGCTTGTGCCATTTATTTATTTTTTATCGATACGTAAATCAGATGAACAGAGAATAGTTAGAAATAATTGTAGATACTAGTAATCTCAATTATTCGACCCTGTCACGATTTCCTTACATGTTTGACATTAAGTAGTTTCCACCTAAGCGTGACTCAAGACAACTTTACAACACAATTTTTAATGAAAAGTGCATGGACACAAAATATATCACGGAGCAGACTTTTTCTCAAGATTATCTTACGTAAGTTACGTAAATATAGATTAATGCTCGGAAGCCTTAGCCAAGTCTTAAAACAAGTTTCATTAAGAATAATGAATATCTTCGCCACGGCACCGTACTCGGACGTGCAATTAAAGTTTCAAATAGATCGGATATTCCTTAACTACTTAACGAAACTCGCACCTGCTCACTGAAATATATAACTTTGTAGCTAAGATAATCGTCTAACGTTTTACCTTTAATAATAACTAAGTAATTAATTTACTTAGCACTCTATATGCTAATGTTGACCTTTAGAATTAAGATAAAATTTACATAAAACATAGTTAATATTCTATGTTAAGCACTAATAGTGAAACGTATTTAAATACATTCGTACTTTTCACGGTTAGATATTTAGAGCTACAATGTGTTTGGTTGTTTTAAGTTCTTATAAAAGTACTTACTATTCAAAGAAAGTGCCTAAAACCAAATATGTCATAAACACAATGTTAAGGCGAATTGCTCCGTTTTCCATTCAAACGGAAAGATGTTTAACAATCACTTTAACGACATCAAATTTGCTTGAAATTTATAGCTTATGTATTTAATTTACAGCTTGATACATTTTGTTTGGGCAAAACAACGCAACATAACAAACCCCACAAACACAAAAACATGCGGCCTTTAATGTACAGTCACCACACAGGAATGTTACGCCACCTGCCACCGTTCATAATTTAGCCGTGTAATCACAATTTGTTATCAGTCGTGTGTCCAAAGTAGGGATTGCAATCGATTATTTTTAGTAAGGAAAAAACTCGAGCTTTAAGCGAAACTGACTTTTTGCCATACAAAAAATAACCGAGTTGCATTCCCTAGCCCAAAGTACGCCCGATTTGCATTACACGGCTAAATTAACAAGCCAGTGGTATAACATTCCCGTGTAGTGACTGTACCGGCTCCATCAACCAGTATAAGCATCATTCGAACCAAATATTTAATTACTCAATATATGTACAATATCTACTTTAGCTGTTTGAGGCATCTCATGTTGTTTTATATTTAATTATCTGTATCGAGTGACTCTAATCACCCTAAGAAGGAATTTGAGAATTTTAATTTCCAAATGATTACGTTACATAAACATGTAAACGTGTTGAAATAACCGAGATGCAAGAGTAATAAATTGTACAAAAGTAAGGATATTAAGATCTCAAAAAGTTTTCTGTAACAAATACAAAGTCGATAAGTCAAAGTCTCACCTCTCAACTTCAACTTAGGGTGCAGATGTAACAACTTCATAAACTTTTAAAAGGCCGTTACGAGAAAAGCCTAAAACGATTTTATAATTCCACCGTTCGTCGTCATATTTTTAACGAGGCGCCTGGAGGGCCGGAATCAAGATGTTTGTGACGTACCTGACGTGGCAACTTGTCGTATTAAAAAAAGATTGGCACAAGTAAAGATTTTTTCGACTTTTCCTTCAACTTTACTGGCTGCCGTTGATTTTGTGATGTAAGTATTTAAACAAAACATCAATAGTAATTCTGACATTTTAACACATGCATGCCCATCTGATAATGCACTGAAGTGAAGTGCAATCTCTGTACATCCGGGCATTTAAGTAGGTTGGTCAGTAGTTGATGCCCAGAATGCCCTAATTTAATTTATACAGTACCTGATACTTACTGGCTTCAACTACTTAGGATATATGTTGATAATTATATAGACTTTCAGTGTCTCAAAATGTCTTGGAATACATGTGACGAAATTACATTATACCTACAATTAGGTACCGTTTATAATTAAGGTCCCAAGCAGACTGTTGTCTAAACACAGCAATATTATTTTAACTCTCACCTGCCCTTAATTCGTGCTCGGAGTAAAAGTGTTGCCTACGCTAATTTATATTATTAATGTGTCGGTGGGGCACAATTTTCCGGGCCAGTTTTCCTCGTAATTGCTCGCGTCGAGCCGAGCCGAGACCGAAAACTTCATTGGCTCACCGCCAACGCCGCGGCAATCCACAGGTGACGGCGAATGAATTCATTCCCAGAGCGGCATAAATTGAAGAATCTGTAGAAACTTGCGCTGAATATGCTAACAGTAAATTTACAATTCAACTTGCCTTGCGGGTCTAGTTAGTAAAGTATGCCTACATAATTTTACTGATTCATAAACATGTCGGAGAACGCATGCCCTGTACCATGGACACAGAAGTTCTGTGTCCATGGCACAAGTGACAGAGACAGAACGCAGACGAGGACGTGTGATGCGGCAGGATGGCCGTGTCGGAGAACGCAAGCTTTGTGCCGTGTAAACAGAACGCACACGAGGACGTGTATTGCGACAGGATAGCCATGTCGGGGATCGAACGAAATGTCAAGCGGTGTCATCTGTAAAAACATTGCTTGGCAGTGGTCTGTGCTTGGTCTTTGGCAGGTAATTATCAAATCAAGTTAAGTCAAGTATGACAGAAGGCTCGTAAACGTCAAGTTAACAATAAACATGTGAGCAGCTCAGTGACAGGGACATTCTGGTTTCGGAGATTGGATCACATGGTGGCCGGACGCAACCACAAAACTCTCTGCGTTTCTTAATCCGTTAACATGCCGTGGGTGCTTATTTGTTCTGTTTTGTTGTGGAATAATACATTAAGTACACAACTAGGGTGGTAAAACAAAGAAAGGCCGAGATCGCAGAGTTTTGCGGCCCGAACTGCAAGCGAGGGACGTAAATATGCGATCAAAGGCTTTCTTTATTACCTCCCGTGTTGTGTACATTATTTTATGGCTATACTTGGCCAGAAAGCGGTTCAGTGGACTCCCCCCCGTCCCATCTTTTATTTGGCAGGCAAGAAACCCATATCAAAAATACACATACAAAAACAGACATACAAGATTTTAGGTATAAAATGAAATAAAACAGAATTACAATTTAAAATAAGACTAAAATGTATTTTATGCAACATTTGTATAAGTAGGCTCAAAAAATGCGAATGGCGCGAGTTGCGCGGCGGCTCGTATCGCAAATAAGGACACCATCAGCGTTTTTTGACTTAATTATACAACGTTGCATACAATACTTTTTCTACGACTAGGTTTTAAAATATAAAATACAAAATTAAGCATAGCGCGCAAACAGGGCAAATATGACGTATGACTGACAGTACGTGTCTATGGTAAACTTTTTTTTTCTATGGTAAGCTTTATATACATTATGTAACCAAACGTAAAGTAAAGAAATGTACCACGCAATTGTTAGATCGTAAATATGACAACGGTACCTGATTTATTGAAAAGCAGTCATTTTTACCGTTGGCAAAAAAATCAATATAAAATAATTTTGTGTAAGTGTGTGTGTGTGTAGTAAGCACGCATTGATGCTTTAACGAAAACAGAAATCCCATCAAAAGCATTACATCGAGCATGTTGCATCTTACCGCGAGAGCCCTTCGTTCTCGTTCCATCTCGGCGTCGTCTTTTAGGTAGGTACTCATTGAGAATGTGTCCCAGATATTTAAAGCCTTTGACAACCCGAATTGACGAACCATTTAAAAACACTGGAGGCACGACCTCCGGACCCTTGCCATACCTGAACACCAACATCTGTTTTAAGGACGTTATATTTTAAGCCGTGATTTTTGGCATACCTTTCGCAGATGTTTAGGAGAACTTTGAGACCGTTGACCGTGGGGCTAAGAAGCACCATATCGTCTGCGTAATTCAAGTTGTTCATACAGATGATCGCATATTTAACATTACATCTCAAACCTTTTTTAGAAAAACTGCGTTGCGAGACTTGCATATTTTTACATGTAGGTAATGTTTTTGATGGGATTTATGTTTTTATGGAAAACAGACAGACCCGAATCACCTTCAGTAGGTTATATATTATTGCCTACGGTTTCCGCGATTATCACTCACTGTAATAAAACAACTTTAACGGATTAAATCGCGTATATCACTTCATTGTTTACGTCCCAACGTTTCGTAGCCCTTTTCAGCGTTCGTGGTCGCGAGTAGGTTATATATTGATTGATTTACACCGAGAGCAACGAGCATTCATTGTGCCTCCTAGACAACAGGAGGAGAATAAGTGTGCCTCCGCCGCATTTCACTTGAAGCTTGGTATTGTATTTGCACGTGCCACCTCCATCGAACCATTGATTTAGGATAGATATCAAACGATGTCAAGTCTAACTCAGGTTCCCATTGTCCTGAACACATTAATCATCGTGGGTCGACTCATCACGGCACAGTGTGAAAGGGACCAGATTAATATTCTGAATAGACGGTGAGACCCGCTAATGATCATTACTTCATTAGTGCCTATGCTTAATTAATATGCGTGTCAGGATTGTATGTACAATGAAACGCGACCTCAATTTTGTTCCAGATGTGTTCGTAAAGGTGATCCTAATGACTGGCTGTGTTTTTAAACATTAATGGGTATTTTTACTTCTGGAAAGAACTGCCTGCTTTCGCAAACTCACATATAGCTGTTTGAAATCTACGTTAAAAATGCATAAAGTCTCTACATAATATTTAAATCTCATAAGCGTTGAGGACTAACTATAGGGTAAACTGTAAATTTATTAAGAAACTTACTCTGAAAAAAGAAGCATACCGTTACGTAAAAACATTTCCTTTAGAGGCACTAGTTGGCTTGTAGGTACATTTCCTTCCTCTACGCTGCAGATATCTTCAAAAATCTTACGATTTTACTTCCCATATATTTCCTTTAACAAGTTGTTTGTTTCTCAAGTTGGCTTGCCGCCAGTTAACTCGCACCGAGTTAAAGGAATTCAACGCCAGCGCTACAAAGTTAATTTAATATCGCATCTTTCTCTGAGCGATGTCCCTAGAGATTCTTACCAACTTTTAACTGGAGAATCCACTGTGGAAGCTAATTTAATCGCGAAGTATGTGTTTTAAAAATAATCACTCTATTTAATAAACCTCTGCAGTTAACACAATGAAATCGGCCAAATTTATTGCTCTTATCTGGCGTGAGTCGTTGATATGGAATCGCAAGATCTTATTACTGCTTAGAAAACCATCATCGTTAGATAA
This sequence comes from Eudemis profundana, assembly GCA_947034925.1. Classification (NCBI taxonomy): domain Eukaryota; kingdom Metazoa; phylum Arthropoda; class Insecta; order Lepidoptera; family Tortricidae; genus Eudemis; species Eudemis profundana. Next base: position 15,551,131 of record OX344805.1, on the reverse strand, counting down.
CGACGACAGCCGACCTTAGACCTTAACCATGAAAAGAGGAAAATGCTCGAAACAAAAGATAAGGTAATAATAATAGTTGTAAAATAAAAACAGCGCAGTTGCAGGGATTGGGTCGGTGAAACGGAAAAAGCATCGTATTTTAAAAGTCAGGTTTTCACCACTTGATTCTGCTTTGACAGTCAGTTCAGCCGGATGTATCTACATCCGATGCATCCACATCCGATTGAAAGCTCATCTACGAGCGACTAACGAACTGAAAATGTCGGCTGCCACCTTCATTTGTATTTACTAGCACGGTTAGTGAAGCAAGAGTAAGTATATATGATTAAAATGCTCATCACTGAAATTTCCTTACGTGTAACCTACAATAATAAACGTGTGTGTGTGTGTGTGTGTGTGTGTGTGTGTGTGCGTGCGTGCGTGCGTGCGTGCGTGCGTGCGTGCGTGCGTGCGTGCGTGCGTGTGTGTGTGCGCGTGTGTGTGCGTGTGTGTTAAGGTGACCAGGAAAAACCAAAAACGAAATCATATTGAAATTGAAACCCGAATAAGCCGACCCGATAAACATACTTACATCCGAAAGAAAAACCTAACGAACCAAAAGTGTCGCCATTTACATACATGTTTATATTTACATAACTTTGCTGGCGACTTAAAGTGGCGTGAAAAGATGTGCCAATTTATATCTTACTGAAATAAATCAGTGTCGGTCGTAGAACGGAATTGAGCATATCAATTTAATGTTAATAACCAAATTGAACATGCCTTCGAAGTATGTAGCTACGAGTATGCATGTTAATGTCCTTGTTTAACATTGTTTTCTCCTTCAATGTTCAAACAATGTTCAACAAGTCTAAAACTTTGTAAAAAAGCGTACATGGTAAGAGTTATTATCGCAAGAACGGCCTTGGAATGGAAATTCTTTGTGTAACGAAATGGCTGCATTTATGTATTACCTGAGAGATGCTATCGTACGCGAATTTCCGAGATGTATCTGCCTTGTGATTCTCTAGAGAAAACATGGGTAGTATACAAAGGCAAATCAAGCGTAGATATTGGTATCTTCGAAGTTCAATTCAGATATTTCCGTTCCTTTTTTTGTACGATAAGAAAAAAGAAAGTAAGGTACCTACTAGGTATGTGGTTAAATCACATCCATCAATGGTACAAAAGTCTAACGACTTACAAGTCGCCTTCCTGTTATTATGACCTGAAAGTTACCTGAGGCGGCGGTGAGTTGTATCTTGTTAGTTGCTCCGACCACAGCTCGCGGTCATACAACCAGCCACATACAAACACGTCCACAATTTGCGAACTTTGCCTAATAATGTGAGACATGTTCTGTGGGTAGATATATAACTTAGTTCGCAATTCGCATTACACTATCTAGATACTTACCTACTTGTACATGCATTACCTATATAAATATGAACTAATTATCATTGCCAACTAGAGTTTGTTATTTCAATTTGAAAATAGGCTATATTCCTGAGATCAAATCGGCTTAATTTTATGAAGTCGTAATTTTATGCAATTTCCACAACAAAGTGTCTTGTAACTTCACTGTTCAACACAGTAATATATGCCTTATTTTTGTGGAATATAGAAACTCACATACCTAGATACATACATGAAACCTGAAAACATAACACTCCTTTTTTTTGACAGCCATGTAATAATTAGTTTTTGTCTTTTTAAAGTCGTTGATGGCGCGAAAATGAGTCTAGTTGGTTTTTTACTGAGCAGTTTAGAAAACACACTTTGATGAGCATTAATTACTTACGCTTATTTATAAATATTGGGAATACACTATTAGATAAATACACGGGCACACCACACACTCTCATCACTCCTCTCAATCGATATAATACTAGATTGAAATGTTTTGGAATGAAGTGGTCTTGTTAGGGACTATAAAACTAATTTTATACGAGTAGTTTGGAATACTCTTTGAAATCTCTACCGTCTTATTACAAATCTAGTGAAATGGACGAAATGGAAATCTAAAATACGTCTCGGTAGTATTTTACATAAATTATCGGAAAAAGTAACTTGGATTTTTCGTAATTTTTCATCTTAAGTTTTTAGAGCAATCCGTTTTGTAACTGTCTAAATATATAGAAGCAAACTAAATAAAGTAACAACTTCGGGGTCAAAGGACTCCTGGCCAAGTTGGGACTTTTTGACAACACAGATTGTAGACTGTGTGGCGAGGAGGCAGAGACAATGAAACACATATTGTGTGAATGTCATGCTCTCGCCAGACAAAGAATGAATGAATTTGGCATGGGTTATCCGAAGCCAAATGAATTCCAGGCACTACCACTGGGTTCCATCATCCGATTTATGGAGGTGGTGGAGCAAGCCACTACGTAGATGCGGTAAGGGGTAATTACACAAAAGATCCCATTGGGTCGAAGTGTATCCGGAAGGACCCCTAATACCAAGATAAGATAAGATAAATAAAGTAACATTTGTGCCTATCTAGATTAGTGTACACAATAACACGTAAACGGTTTCATAGCTCTGTTTTCTTCAGGCAATAAATAAGTTTTATCGAAGAAGTTTTATCGATATCTGTCCAATAAGGCTTGTTTTGCTCAATTTATTATTTCGTTATTTTATCGCTTTGTGTCGCCTCAGTTAAACAAGTAGGCTTGTGTAGTACATGTACTAAGTCCGCTTCCGCTCTTTAGTACGTTTAGTACATTACATCCGACATGTAACAGCTCAGAATAAAAAAGAAAATATAACTCAATAGCACAGCGCTGTAATAGATCGGTCAGTCTGATCCTGATCAGACGAGCGGAATAGTAGAGAACGAAACGGGAGCAACGCTTAGATAGAAACAGTAGTGTACTAAATAAACTAAAAGACCGAACTAGTACATTAGCACGATTGTAGTTCGGAGCAAGCCGTTCAATGAACGAGCGCGCCCACGCCCAAGCCTATAAACAAGCGATTCTTATACGGGTTGGCATGTGAGGGATGGTCAACGTTACGGGGAGTTAAATTGATAACTCAAAAAAGTTGCATCAAAGTGTCTAAATATTACAAATTTTAAATAAATGTGTGGTTACCCTCGGAAAATGGTTTCCAATTTCCTATGGCGTCCTGTATATTGGTAAGTGTTGTATGTTGAGTGTCACATATCATCACGACTATCACGAGTCACCAGTCGAGTGGAATGGAAGCGGGAAAAGGCGGTCGACTCGAGTGCCTGTCCCCGCCCTTCTTCACTCGGCCTCGGTTATAGCTTTTTGTGACGATTGTGCATTTTCTTTGTTATTGTTTAACAAAATGCGAAGCCGGGTCGTGATAGTAGTTACATCCTGATGTCCCAATAAAAATACGTGTAAATATAATGTCGGACTGATACCTATTCGTGTAATGACTGTAATATAAGCAGTGCTGCAGTGTGGCACTACCCGTATTCTACGTTTGACGTGCCTAAGTACTCACTTTAATGTATGTAGGTAGAATAGTACAAGTACCTAGTAATACAGTGGCAGTTGAAATGCACGGTATTGTTACTGATAAATCATTACGGATGGGATCCTTACTTATAGTATGATCTGATATTGGCATTTGAAAATGTGGAATATAGTTCCTTATGTTACCTACAATGTAAGCATTTTGCACACACTAACGTATACGACGGATAAGTACCTTTCATTTTTCTGGCATGTTATCAAAGTTAAGCTCCTATTGCAACAGCGGTAAGGTAAATTATCGCACATGGATTACTGTGAACTTAAACAATTTTTATATTGACATTATCCCCTGATATAATCCACATATTCGTTTGACGAACGGAGATAATAGCTGACCTTGCCTCTGAGGGAGTACCATTAGTAAACATGCTACTCACGTTCCGGGACGCATTACGAAGCGCCCAAGATAGGCATCTTACATCGTACAAAATCGCCTCTGGCGCGATGAATATAAAATTCCAAATAATATTGCGGCACGAGCTTTTATTTTAAATCGAGCGCTGCTTTCCGTTCCCGTAAACGGCCATAAATAGAATGCAAATTCAAAAGAAAGACATCGCTTCAAACCCTTGCATTCCGGGTAGTTTTGTTTAAAAACAAGTTTGCGTCAATGCGATGGGTTATCTCGGTCGCTAAGCAAGAGTTTTTGAGTGTTTGTCGTTTTTGCATCCCGCTATGCTGACCAAAGTTCATAAATAAACATCGGTGAACACGTAGCCTAAACTACTGTTCCTGTAAACAATACGAATGCTTGAGCATTTTCCGTGTTCTCATATGCAGTGACTGTAAATAATAGTAGACAGAAAGCAGTATCTCAACTAGACATTTTTAGGCCCTCTCACGCACATACTGCTCGAATTATATCTGGTTAGACACTCGATGTGCACCCTAAATGCGACTGGCGTCCTTCGAAATCCTGCTAAGCCGCTTTTCAGGCGTTTTCATGAACATATTTTACTGATATATTGTTACAAATACTGTGGTGACTGCGAGCGAACTTGCCAAACATAATTTCATTCCCCCCCTTGCAATTAATTGGTCGATCGATCGTTTAATGTGCAGAGCGGCAATCAGTTGCAAGAAGCTTTTGGATTGCAACTAACTCAGTCGATAACTTTATTCCAAACTAAAACTGCAAAGTTAAACAGTCGTTCAGAATAGACGTGCTACCTAGATATAGATACGCGTAGGTATAATTGGAAACTAACCAATATCAAATCATTTCAAATTAATCAATATCAGAATTATCGCGAAGTTATTGACGTAATCAAGGAATACCTACTAACGTAAGCGATTACAATAAAAAGCAGAAATCTGTTGGCTCACTGTAGGTACGAACTGTCGCCATTTATAATCCAAGTAACCTACAACACACACATATTTTATTACACATAACTTTAATAATCAAAATAATCGTTTTGCAACACTCATTTACCTTTAATATATTTTTGAAACAAAGAATTTCTAGCAAACGTCTTTCACGCAACAGGGAAAAGAAAAAACAATTTTCCCCCAAAAGCAAACAACTAGACTCTCCAGAAACGCCCACAGGCTCACTCAATCTGCCTTTTTACATATTCGTTTGATTTCTTTCTTCCTCGTCCGCTTTATTTTCATTTATTTACTTGGCCGGGTCAAGTCACGAATTAATTTATATTTTAATATCCTGAAATTAATTTAGTCCTGAGGAGCAGTCACTAGGAGCCTTCTGTCTGTGTTAATCTAGCAGTGCCTATCTAAAAAATTCTGAGGCGCAACGAAGTTCGTCGTGACAGCTATACACATAAATTTGAAATAATAATTTAAATTAATACATCCATATGATACTAATCCACTGTAACAATATAATTTCAACCGCTCATGCCTAAAATACCGCATTCCCAAAATACCTGATTCTCGATTTATCAGATTCCTGTCTTACCACATTACCGTTACACTAGTAGACTGTAAAATCGTAAGTTTCTCAAGGATCTAAAGAAATGATTTTGGTGGATGTATTATTTTGGGAATCTGGTAGGCATACGGAGAATCTAATATACATATCGAGAATCTGATATTTTAAAAATCTGGTATTTTAGGAATGCGGTATTTTGGGAATGAGCGATTTCAACGTGAAATCGAATATACAGTTTACAGTAGTACCTACAGTAGTGTTGCACTAACTTACTAATGAGAGCGTCTGGATTTCATGTGCTTTTTAGTACAAAGACAAAGAGAAGTACACAGACCTCGTTGCAGAGAGTGCTGAATAATATTTAAGGCGATCGCTCACGGCGGTATATTTCTCGATTTTATAGAGATAAGACGCAGACGATTTCCTAGTCTTACCCTAGTCGGGTGTGATACTGCCAATTAATGGAACTAGTAGAACTGGGGCAATATCCCGGTAAGGGGAAATACTTAAGTGACGTTGATGAATTATGTTTTCTACATACCGTAAGTTCGGGGTACTTTCGACCTGAGGGGTAACTTTGGCCATAGGGATGAACTCGATTCAGGTTTTATAATTGCATTTAAATTACGGCACATTGCCTTGTGGTTAGGTTTAGCTGACCGTTCATATTTTATGTTTATTATCAGACCTTATAGATTTGAGATCTGTGAATTACAAGGTGGGCAAAGTTACGCTACATTTGACCAAAGTACCCAACCTTGCGGTACCTACCTATTTAAGACTTAAGTGTTTATTTCTATCGTCGCTATTATTTATATTCTCGACCTTAGTTTTGATCTGCTAGTATTTATTTTACAGATGCGACGATGATGCAGATGCAAAATAAATACATCGCACCTATATCGTATCGTACGTTGCAAATGCGACAAGCGGCCACATTCACTCGTCGCAAATCGCAATACAGAAGCCGCACGTTCTAGGAACGACCGCGATCACCCTTAGTCAAATTCAGAAATTGCCGAGCTCAATTACGACATTCTGTCTTTGCTCATAATCTTCCTAAGATATATTATATTTTACGTATTTCTGTTATTCCATTTCCCCTCTTTTTAGGATAAAAAGCTCTTGTATTAGTAAGAATGGAATAAATAATTCACTATGTTTTATTACTTCAACAAACATAATTCAGGATTTGATTATTATATCTAATGTAAACTATACATCTTGTAACTTTACTGCCAACATGTTGTTGAGATCGGTTGAGTAGCGGTTGCAAGCACAGAACAGAAAAACTTGGTAAAGATTAATAATGCTTTCCAGATTTTCGACTTATAATAAGTATATACGGGACTATTTTTAAAAGCTTTATGCACGCCGCAGAAGCCACTACATCATCAAAAAGGGGTTAGGGTCGTAAGGACTACTTTGAAGAATGACTATATAAGAAAAAGGTCTAATTTGCATCAGGTCACGGTGGTAAAATATCCAACCATGTAAATCGCCATAATATTAAAATGACTGGGTATAAAATTGGACTTAGTTGTTGTACATGTACAACGTCTTTATTTGCAAAACGGCTGAATAAGCAAAATGTCCTAATAGCTAATCGACTAAGTAGCAGAACATACTGAGAGTAAAATTACACAATAGGCGTATAGCCAGATATTTATAAAGTCTCAGTTGCAAAACGCCAACATAATCGAATGACAAGGAAATCACAGAGAATCTTTAATAGATAAATAAATTTTAAACGTCAAAATCAGAATAGTACTTTAGTTGGTATAAATCAAGTAACAGTAGTACCCTTTTCTTAAAATAATTCTCTTCACATAATAACCACTGCTTTTATGCAGGCATCAAATTCATCAGTTATATTATAACTTAGTCGTTATGCAACCATGACGTTTCGCTACCTAGACCTTTTAAATGTAAGACTTTGTACTATTTAGACAAAATAAATAATGTGTCATTTTACAACCAATGCATAATAGAATATGACCGAATTCTATCTTGTCATTGTGCAACTACGGCATTCTGCTATAATTGACGATCGTGCAACCAAGACATATTGCTTACCAGGTCATTGTTTAAAAAAGTCATTGTGTTTACTGAGGTATTATACAACTACGATGTTTTACGTCCTTACCCTCAAAAAGTACGTAGTAGTTCCCAGTTTTGCCTTTTTTATTTACGTAATCCATAAAATGTTTATTTAGTTCTTGGTCTTAAAACTCACTTAGTTAAATCCCTCATCGCGAACCAATAATAAGATAGCATGAGAAGTGAAAAAAACTTGTTATTTGCGGTACATGTCCTCGCCTTGGCACTATCGTAATGGAAGACTAGATCAAGTTTCGCAAATACGAGCGGGCGAGGGAACTCTCGACCCCACTTATACGGGCTATACATATAAGCAGGAGCCATATATACTATATTGCTTAGGTATTAAATTTCCCTAAAAAAACCTTTTTTGAGGAAATTGGCGCTGGGTGGATTGTAAACATGATAACGCATAAGGAAACGTTTTTTAGTTGCGATCTTGAGGTTATCATCATAAGTTGTAGTTGTGCTTGAGGCAGTTTTCCTGTAATCAGGAAAAACCGTCTGTAACGATGGATCATGTAACATTAAACTGCAATGTAAAACTGACAAGAATCTAATATCAGAGCGTAGGTACAAGACGGTACGTCATGCTAAAAGCCTCGTCCGTGTAACTAAGTGTTTAATGATTGATTAGGCTCAAGTTACTCTGCTTGCCGAGCTCTTTACTTCGGAACACGGTTTGTTCACCTGCGGTGTACGGTTACTTCGAGTGGGCATAAGTAGATCAATTTGGGAGACTTTGCTTCAAAGAAAATTCACTATTTATCCTTAGAAGTCAAGAGTTATAAGAGTTTCATATTTTAAATTGGGTGTGGAATTTTCTTCTCAAATTCATTTCGGCACTGCGTTCTGGCACGCCTACTAAACTAATCGCCGTACATTTTTTCTTAAACTATTCATGTATCTACTTATGAGTTTGTACGGAAACCTCGGTGCACGAGTCCGACTCGCACTTGACCGGTTTTTTTTTCGATGCTGCGCCGTAATTACACGGCGCGGCATCGAGTAAATCTCATCGAGTTTTTTCCGGCGCCACACCGCTTCAGGTTGACGACGGAGCCGAGCCGTAGACATGTGTGACCAGGCCCTTAGCCCACACGCACAGCTAAAAAGGTACTTTACCACAATCAAAGATATAGAAGGCTTCAAACTTACAACACATATCCTTATATTACCTTAATAAAAATAAAGACCTATAAAAAATGGAAGGCCAGGTAAAGTACTTCGTTATATCAGATGTTGAACGCTTTTAGCCCACTATCACTATGGAGCAGCCAGGAGACTGGAGAGTTATAAATTATAAGCTCAACACCTCTTTAATTAGCATACTTACGGGTCGTGTAGACGTTTACGTAATCATGGTAACACGTTAGCAGTTTCCAATGATTTTCTCAATAAGTGCCACAGTTACGAGTATTATACCGTCGATCGTAGGCTCAATTGGCGTAAGGGACATTGTTTTGCCTGTCCCTTACCCCAGTTGGGCCTACGGTCGGTGAATTACTGTTATAGAATATAGAGAAATGTAATATCGTGTCGTGGCATGATGCGGTGTTCATGAGAACTTTTCATCGTTGCATGTGTGTACCACTGGAGTCATTGGAACGTTTCAGCGCAATTTAACGGATTTGTATTCTACAAGTATAAAATAAATACATTAAATAATATAAGACAAGCTTGTGGCTACAAACTACCGCTAGAGCACGTACCTAGCTTTGTTGGGATTTTGTCTAGTACCCATTCCAGAAAGTTATGACAATGGAGAGACGTGTATAGTTTGAGCCACAATAAAATTGTGCCGTAAAAGGTACTTAAAGTAGCTGTGTTTATCAAGGCTCAAAATGTTGTTTCAGGAGAGATTTCCATGGACCCTGCTTGGAGTAGCGTTAACTAATCATTAGAGTAGGTAATGAAAATAATATGAATGACTTTTTATGTAGCTATACACATTACTAGTAGTAATGTGTATAGCTACATAAAATTCATAATTAAATTCGAACTGAATATTGAAACTTGATTTTTTTATTTTCCTGGAAAGCAAAATGAGTACCGTGGACTGGGGTTACTTTTTTTTACACGGGGTAACATTTAAGTATCATGGATTTTTATTAAACTCTAAATACCTTTGATTTTGAACATGTTTATAAAGTATTTTTTCATCACACTTGCTCGAAAATGGTGTCATTACACGTAGGTTCTGCGGGCCGTAAATGACCTATTACGCCCTAGGGCGTAATGGTTTTCTTTTTAAATTTGAAACGCTGGCTCTGTTTTACTCTTATTTGTCATGTTCAAAGGAAACGCCTACTTACTTTTTTAAATTTTATCACTGAAATATTTATTTAAAGATAACTGTTATTGCAAATACGTGTAAACACATATTTCGGTAACATTAATTAAATGTTGGCCGTGTTAGGTCTTTACCGCTATGGTTTCCGAACGTGACTTGACATTCGCATTGTCTATGGACATATGTCACTAATGTCACTGTTTGTTTTAATATTGTCTTGTCATACTGGGGTGATTAGTAAGGTTATATTATTAAGATTTCCTCACAAGTGTGATGAAAAACATTGTGTGTGCCACGGGCGGTAAAAGAATTACAAACTCGTGTTATTAAAGCCCTCGGTTTCACCTCGGGCTTATAACAAACACTCGTTTGTAATTCCTTACTTACCGCCCTAGATACACAATGTACTATTATGCCACACCTGGACATAAAGCTCGGGCCGCAAACTTCTGCGATCTCGGCCTTTCTTTGTATTACAACCCTAGTTGTGTAATATACTATTATGAAGGTTGCCAGCCCTAATAATAAATTGTTATGAACGCATTCAGAACTTTTAGAGTTGTAAATTCGATGATAATGATAAATGTTACTCTGTGAAGCAATGTAACCCAGTCTACGGTACCGTCAAATAGTTGTACCTGCTATGTTGTAGTTGTTCCTTGTATAATATAATATATGTTATATGTTGTGTACTTATGTGTAGTTGTAGTTATGTTGTTGTTGCGTAAAAGTTCAACTTATCAAACCACTTTCAATCCAAAGCACCCATCAAAAAATGCCCTAGTGAGTCATGTTAAGGAAGTAAGTGCATGTTTCTTACTTTAGTGTTTGAACCAAGGACCTTAAAATAAATAGCCAGACGGAGGCTCGCCAACAGTGAACTAAATCCATTTCGAATGCGCCGGCTGCTTGTACGTACGAGCCGCACGCACACATCAACTAGTTTTTTTCTATTGCGTGCAGCACACACAGATAGGTAGCCGGCCGATTAGACGTGCTTCAGTTCTTTGTTAGTGATGCTCTGTCCGGTTATTTATTTGAAGGTCCTTGGTTTGAACAATTACCTACTCACCTTCGTACACTTATATCTGTTTGTTCTCCAATAAAAAAATAATGTATATATTTATCCGTAGCTGTCCTTATATTTTACGTTTTGTTTATGTAGGATATTCCCATCTGTTACTTATCGAAATATGTACTGATAATGTCTGTGTGCACCCACATCTTCCGACTATTATCGATGTCTAAAGTAAGGGGCCAACCCTTGTCAATGTTTGACATTTCTCAATGGATCCTCTCGCCGCCGCATTACCCGGTGAACCGATAGGTGAAGGGGCAACCGCCGGCGACGTATTCCAAATTATGCAACGTTTGCCGATGAAAATTTATTAAGATAAGGCTCTCTGAGCGCATGAGCTATTTAGAGCTTCCTCTCACCCGCAGGTGAAGTCGCGTAGACGTGCAGAAAATGAATGAACTTAATCCTAACCTATGCCAAAATCCCGCAATGAAACTGTAAACCCTATATATAACGGGTTCGGTTCAGGAGGTCAATGTTGTACTTTGCCATGGTATTCAAGAAGTCTTGGTTTTATAAAGACTTACTTAGAAAACGTGTCGTGAAATTCACAAGTAGGCAAAATGACTTCATTGTATAGATAGGGCTAGGGATGTAATACATAATTTTGCCGCTACGATACCGATACCGATATTTGTAGTAAATTATCGGCGATACCGATACCGATATCTTAGCTAACTAATGAAGTATGAACTTCAGATTTATTATTTGTATGTCCTTATTATACCTAAAACTTGGCTATATTTAACAGAGAGTCAACATTGAAGGTGTAAAGTAAAAAGAAATAAATTGTCAACACAACATTTTTTATTTGTTATGAACCAAATATATAATTAACATAGTAATATTATGATTGCGCAAGGTAATAGACCAATATATAAATTAAGTCAGTAATTGGAATTACTTTTTGCAGATTTTTTTTTATACAACTAATTCTTTTCGCGCTCTTCAAATATCGGTCGTATATTATCGGCGATACCGATATATCGGTATCGGTATCGTTACATCCCTAGATAGGGCCTTATTTGCATAAGGACTATATTAGCAAAAGATTTTTTTTTGGTATTTAACACAGTTGACGATCAGAACATCGTCAACTGTGTTAAATACCAAAAAAAACGAGTACCTACCTAAGTTGTATGAATATTGAATTATGTTGATTTAAACTTTCATTATATTATAACAAAACGGTACTTAATAGCGTAAAAACATGCTATTACCTCGACGTGTCCCTTTGCAACCATGGACGTCACGCCGCCAGCGGACAAACCCTTATTTTCATACAAAAGTGAGGGACAGCTATGTCCGCTGGGTCATTGCTTATAAACAAGTTATAATAAACTAATAACAATAAAAAATATTTGCATTACGTAGCTTTATTATCTGTCTTTTAAATGAGCATACACTTTATTAAAAAAATATCCGAATAAAGATTTCCTTTCAATTTTAGTCGGAGAAGGTGAAATTTTGTTGATAAAGAAAAGTTGATTCACCCATCTCCGAAATATTAGAAACGCTTTTAAATTTTGTCCAACAGAATAAGCAGATATACCTACTATAAGTTCCACTTTATTTTATGCAGGCGCACATGGCGCGCGGCATCCATAATACATAAATATCCATTGATATTTTGTTGCACTCTCCGTTTCAGATATATGTTAGCGCGCAATATTTCTAAAAACAAATTAAATTTTGTTTCGCTCCAGTTCTATGGGGTGCAATATTCAATATCCGACCAAAGCAAGAGTTATGAATAAACATCGCAGCAATGATGAGATATCAATTTGCAGCAGCCAGCCAATTTCCCAGGCCTACATTAATTATCCGCGTCATATGTTTACGCTTTATAATTTACGTCGGCCGATTTTACATACACACACATTAGGTAATAACTAATAAATCTTTCTGTTTGGTTCTTCAAACTATTCGTTAGAAAGAAAGCACGTCAAAATGAGTCCCGAATTTTCGGATTTTATCGCAGACTGCGGCAGACGTGACTATGGGCTTCGGTTTACAATATTTTTCATCTCAGTCACATTCGGTCATATTTAAAAATATGTAGGTATACAATTTTGAATCTTATTCCATGGGCGTAACTTCCGAAACGTATAGATATTTTTAGAGATACTCACACACTCGCCCCGGTTTTTATTAAGTAGACATATTAGAATACGAAAAATAGAACATGCAAAAAATATTGCAAATCCTACTTACACCCAAATAAAGTTGCGTGATGATAGTAAAAACTGCGTCCGTACTTTTCGAATTACTATTACTTGATTTCTATATGACATTTATATATTAGAATAATTTTTAAATTCAATTTAGGTATGTCTTAAATGAAAGCATCTGAAGAAGATAAGGGTTACCGCCTATGTCCTGAGAGTATAGAAGTTTAAATTAAATGGAGCTGGGTGGACTATCTTATGAGGCAAAACAGCAAATGAGTATCCACGGAGTGGAGACCGGTCATTGTGAATCCCGGTGAGAGCCGCCCCGGGCAAGCAAGTCGTTTTTGTTGGAACGCAACCTCTCTGAATAAAAAGCAACAATAAAGAACAGGATTGGGGGTTTGACATGGCATTTTACAATGAGAGCTACCACATTTTATTGCCACCATGGTAGCAAGTTACTACTAGTAAGAACATTCTTATTAGTAGTATATAACTATTTTTATCAGCCCGTAAGAGCTTTGATACTAAAACTTCGTTTTAATTGTAAGAACTAACAAACGTCTGATTCCCCCTAGTGAACGCAGCAATAGAATACAAAGCGGCCCGATTATTTAATTCCATGCTATCGGCTAGTGTTATCTACTGTGCATAAATTTCAAACTCTCAGTAGGCAGATATGGTAATCAACAGTAATTAAGGCATTCTGGCTTGGCTGTTTGGAATTTATTTGCATAAGTCATGGTGCCCTTCCTGAGCACAATACATGTTTGCTTTCAATATAAGTGCCTTTAGGTATCTTGTAAAAAACCCATCGTTATTCAATCGTAACGAATGCTGCTCATCTCGCGTCGAATGGAATGTGGGTGGCGGAAAATGAAAAAGGGAGTGTAATGTGCTAATGTGATACAAATCGTAACAATGGCCCTCATTTACGTTTGAGATGACCTGTTTTTTTTTCATAACAACGATGTTTGTCGATCACAAACAGAATTCGCAGTTGTGAAATCAATTTGTTGCGACTTTTACTCTTGCTGTTTTTATTCCGAGGTGTATTTGGACCTTGTGAATCTATTGATCTTTAATTAATGTAACTTGACATGTAATGTAATTATAATGTGATTTTAAATTGAGTAATAAATAATATAAGTAGGTAATCTAATTTTATTGGCTCACAAGACTTGGATACCCCTGAAATCAAATGTTTGGTAAAATTTACTCGTAATTCCTTATTAGACGATACCTTTGCAATAGATAACGTTTTCTTTATCTACTTAAAACTACTTACAGGCAGACCTACCTGTAAGTATCCCTATAATAAGTAAGTAACTAAGTAAGTCTGAAATAAGCATACAATAAATCCTTCCTTACGGTTCTAAGTAGCGAACTGTCAACGAATCAAGTAAACTTCGGTTGATTTGTTTGCTCCGCACATGTAACGCGTGTAATTTATCGCAAGAACTCAGTTTCTTGGCACGTACAAACAACAACTAAAGCGAAACAACTGACAGTCTCTTTACAGTTTAAAAGTAACAAGTTTGCATTATACTATACCTAACAGAACTAGTGGCTCTCTGTAGTCTGTGAGCTGTAGACCTCGTGAGTCTGTCAACCGAGAGTTTATAACAACCGATTGAGAAATGCTACCTAAGATACCTACAGGAGATCAGACAGACATCCTGAACATCCTCTAACAAACTAGAGCGGGTAAAATCGGCTTCCTATCATTTCTTTTCTTATTCTCTTAATCTTGCCTTTATTTCGTACTAGCGACATGGAGAAATGAAAATTGTAGCACGTAGCGAGTCTCGTTGTCTCCTTACATTCCCGCAAAGACACAATTTTAATTGAAAATTATTTACCAGCGACGCGAGACTGAACTTTCAAATTAAACAATTAATAGTAAAACTGTAGAACTGTACGTAGAATTGGTAGAAATAGAAATGTGTTAAGTTGTCTTAGTTTTAAGGTGCTTTTGTAATTGTAATTTATGACGCAATTATTTTCGATCAAATTTTATCGATATTAAAATAAATAAATAAACACAATATATTATAGTAAAAACTGAAGCTTAAAATGAGAATTTTCTTAGAATTTTAAAAGCTGTCACATGGTAGGTATGACAAATAAATTGTATGCCACACCTGGCCATTAGGCACGCTACGCGTACGGAAAAAGCCTCTTTCTGGCCAAGTGTAGACATAAAATGATGTACACAACACGGGAGGTAATAAAGAAAGCCCTCGATCGCATATTTACGTCCCTCGCTTGCAGCTCGGGCTGCAAACATCTGCGATCTAGACCTAGTTGTGTAATGTACTCGCCTAACGGCTCGGGCCCATACACCCCGGGGTTCGTGAGAAATGACATACTTGTGACATACCTACTTTCCGCACTTTTATCAAAAAGTATCTAATATTGTCTTCGGTTTCAGCGATTATCACTCATAGTAATAAAACAACTTAAACGGATTAAATCGCGTATATTACTACATTTTAAGTCCCGACGTTTCGTAACCCTTTTCGCGGTGTCGCGGGTCTACCCGCGACCACGAACGCTGAAAAGGGTTATGTAGTAATATACGCGATTTAATCCGTTTAAGTTGTTTTATTACTAAAAAGTACCTACTATTTTAGTATAATTATTGAAATATTACATACGTAACAATACTACATATTATACTTAATTACTATATAGGCTAAATATGTGTTTATGTAGCTTGTGAGCATTTTTGAAAAATGTGTACATGTGTTTTTTTCTTAGGATGTTGACTTTTTGGGTTTTTCTTGCTCAGGATCGTTTGTACTTTCGAACTTAATAGACGAAAAATTGTGTCCCAAATTCTTGTATGGGAAATTATGTTTTCAGTACGGTACGTCCATAGGAATAAATAAAAGACAATAAAATGTGACGATCTGGAATGGAAATATTTGGGGCACAATTTTTCTTTTATTAGGTTCGAAAGTACAAACGATTCAGACAGACGGACAAAAAAGTGATTCTATAAGGGTTTCGTTTCTTTTCCTTTTGATACTTCAGGCTCGTTTCAGAGAGTTCTTATTTTGTGTTTGTTATTGGATGTTACATACACTTTGGCAAGGACTAAAACGGTCGACACGAATCGAAAGAAAACTTCGCCCACAATAGCGATCCATAACGTTCTTATTTCGGAAAAACTTCCAGTACGTAACTAACCCTTTAGAGATTACCATATTTAAGATATAAATCTGACTATCGTCTATACTTCGCGAATTTATTACTTCGATTGCTTAAATGCGAAAAGACCAATGAGCAAACAAACAAAATACGCGAAAAATCTTAGAATATTCTACATACAATAAATAAAAATAATTATAGGTAAACATATTAAGCTATTATGATGAAAAAAATATATTATACTAGTACACTTCGCCAAAGTATAATTTTATCAAATGGAGCGAGACATTCCGATCGCCGCTACGACTGTTAGAAACTATTTTAAAGTTAGAGATAAACTATGTTGTCTGTAAATAGTTAAAAACTATCCTTACGATGCTTAACATTCCAGTTAACCACGTTTCATTTACGAGCATAACTTTAAGTTCGCTACCTCATAATTTTGTTCTGTAACATTTTCAAGATAATACGATTATAATGGGATTTCCATGCCGACTTTTATTGCCTTAACGTCCCTTATGGATTGAATTTTTCCAAAGCTCACATTTTATACACCAACCCTACTTTGTGTGTAAAATGATTCCACGTACATATCCGGTTAGACTATGTACTCTCTGCCTGTCAGTATTCGGAATTGTATTAGGTTCATAAAATTGTTTAATTATTCTGGAATGGTGGTGATATCAACTAAGAACACAGCTCAAAGTAAACCAGCAAAACGGAGTCTAATTAAATTAAATGCACTAATTCATGATAACAAAATAAAAAATCATAAGCGTTAAATAAATGTTACACCGTTAATTTCCCGCACGCAAGGAATATCTCATTTTTCGGGGCCGTAAATTGGACAGTTAATTCATGGCGCGATAAATTGCGGTACCTAAGTGCTTCTCCTCGAGTTCAGCGGCATGCGAGATCTTACACCGTTACACCCTACATACGTACTTATAGAGAGTACATCGGGGTTATTCACATATACCTCACTGCACACATTAAGGAAGGGTTCTACAGAGTGTGACATAATGTGACATGGTGTTGGGGTCAAATCTTAAAAATATATGAAAAATTTAAAGAAAGAATATTCGAAAACAATTATTGTCACCACAATTGGTACTTATTTATAGGAAAAGATAATTCTTTATTCATCACACAATACGTAATACATTGTTATGTACAGGTGAGGCGTGACTAGTCATGATACAGCTTTACAATAATAGTTTTATAATAAATGTTATCAACAAAACAATATTTACTATGCCACACCTGGCCATAAAGTGGCTTTTACCGCACGCCATATTTACGTCCCTTGCTTGCAGCTCAGGCTGCATGCTTGCGGCCTGAGATGCAAGCATCTGCGATCTCGGCCTTTCTTGTTTTACCACCCTAGTTGTGTAATGTACTATTTCAAGTCTTTCAATTAGGAATTTATATTTACCAATGCATCATAATGATAAATCAAACTAGATATTATTAAAACTTCTGTTTTAATACAATAATAACTACATTTAAAATCATGAAATTTGTGTGACGTCTGTCATCGAATGAGCTTGTAAGTATTAAGTAGAGGAGAATTAGAGGTAAATTAGTATGTATGGAACGAAAATATTTCAATGGAACAAAATCTGTCTTAATAATATATTCTAAACCCGCGTATGTGAGAAAACACAAGTCGTGCTAGTTTAGTTTGCACAGCAAATTGCCATAAAATATGCAGAGGTACTTTCGTATGTTCGACTGAAGTCCTACACAAACATTTACTCTATTCGTACCAACTCGTAATTTCTCATACATTTTACTTCAAATATAACATAAATAATGTATAAGGTCACCCAAGAAATAAGCTATAAAATGAATAATTTGAAAGTCACAACATATTTTTATTATTTTAATGTAGACTCCTTTCTGTGATCTATTTTATTTAGGTCTGATTCTATCATAAGAAAAGGGACGGTTATTTCTTTATTCAGTAATGTCCAATTCCAATCCATCTAGAATAAATAATATGCCTTGGTCTAGGTTTTGCGCAAGTGATGCGTCACGGTCAGACCCCTGTCACGATACCTACTTAAGTAGTTATTATCTATATATATAAAAGAAGATGTCCTGACTGACTGACTGACTGACTGACTGACTGACTTACTGGCTCATCAACGCACAGCCGAAACTACTATAGCTAGGAACTTGAAAATTTCACCGTAGGGTGGTTGTATAACGTAAGTAAGGGATAAGAAGGGATTTTTCGAAATTCATCCCCAAAAGGGGTTAAATGGGGGTTGAAAGTTTATATGGAGACCACACGATTTTTAAAGTAGGAATCTGAGACTTCGAACATAGACTCTTCATTATAAGTTGCAAAAAATCATTTCACCGTTTTTTGAAATTCATCCCTAAAAGGGGTTAAACGGGGGTTGAAACTTTGTATAGGGACCAATCGATTTTTAAAGTTGGAGATCTGAGACTTCGGACATAGACCCTTCAATATGAGTACAGGAAAGTAATTTCACGGTTTTTCGAAATTCATCCCCAAAAGGGGTTAAAGGGGGGTTGAAACTTTGTATAGGCACCAAACGATTTTTGAAGTTAGAGCTCTGAGAGTTCGCACATAGATCCTTCAATATGAGTAGAGAAAAGTAATTTCACCCTTTTTCGAAATTCATTCCTAAAAGGGGTAAAACGAGGGTTGAAATATTGTATAGGAACCAAATTATTTTTAAGTTACAGATCTGAGACTTCGTATATAGACTCTTCAATAAAGGTAGAAGAAAGGAGTTTTACCGTTTTTCAAAATTCATTCCAAACGGGGGTTAAATGGGGGTTGAAAAGATTTTTGAAGTGGAGCTCTGAGACATCGTACATAATCTCCTGAATATGAGTACAGGAAATGAATTTCACGGTTTTTCGAAATTCATCCCTAAAAGGGTTAAAAGGGGGGTTGAAAGTTTAAAAGGGGACCACACGATTTTTAAAGTAGGAAATCTGTGACTTCGTATATAAAGCCTTCAATAAAAGCAAAGAAAAGTCATTTCACCATTTTTGGAAATTCATCCCTAGAAGGGGTTGAAACTTTGTATAGGCACCAAACGATTTTTAAAGTTAGATATCTGAGATTTTGCACACAGACCCTTCAATATGAGTACAGGAAAGCAATTTCACGGTTTTTCGAAATTTATCCCCAAAAGGGGTTAAATGGGGGTTGAAAGTTTATATGGAGACCACACGATTTTTAAAGTACGAGATCTGAGACTTTGAACATAGATTTTTCAATATAAGTTGAAAAAAGTAATTTCACCGTTTTTCGAAATTCATCCCTAAAAGGGGTTAAACGGGGGTTGAAACTTTGTATAGGCACCAAACGATTTTTAAAGTTGGAGATCTGAGACTTTGTAAATAGACCCTTCAATATGATTAGAGAAAAGTGGTTTTCGCGTTTTTCGAAATTCATCCCTAAAAGGGGTCAAACGAGGGTTGATATATTGTATAGGGACCAAATTATTTTTAAGTTACAGATCTGAGACTTCGTATATAGATTCTTCAATAAAGGTTGAAGAAAGTAGTTTTATTTTTTTCGAAATTCATCCCTAATAGGGGTTAAATGGGGGTTGAAACTATTTATGAAGTTTGAGCTCTGAGACATCGTACATAGACTCCTCCATAAGAGTAAAAAAAGTAGTTTTAGCGTTTTTCGATATTCATCTCCAAAAGGGGTTACATGGGGGTTGAATCTTCGTACAAGGACCAACCGATTTTTGAAGTTGTAGCTCTGAGACATCGTACATAGACTCCTCAATAAGAGTAAAAAAGTATTTTTAACGTTTTGCGAAATTCATCTCCAAAAGGGGTTAAATGGGGGTTGAATCTTTGTACAGGGACCAACCGATTTTTGAATTTGAAGCTCTGAGACATCGTACATAGACTCCTCAAAAAGAGTAAAAAAAGTGGTTTTTCGTTTTTCAAAATTCATACCTGAAAACGGGGTCAAACGGGGGTCGAAACTTTGTATGGGGACCAAACGGTATTTGAAGTAGATCTAAACTTCTTACACAGACTGATCCATAAGAGTAAAGAAAAGTAATTGCTGTTTTTTGGAATTCATCTCCAAAGGGGTTTAAATGGGGGTTGAAACTTTGTATAGGGACCAAACGATTTTTGGAGATCTGAGACATCGTACATAGATTTCTTAATAAGAACAAAAAATGTGGTTTTACCGTTTTTTCATCCCTAAAAAGGGATCAAACGGGGGTTGAAACTTTGTGTAAGGACAAAACTATTTTTGTAGTAGATCTTGAACTCATCCAAAAGAGAAAAGAAAAGTGATTGCAGTTATTTGAAATTTATTCCCAAAGGGGTTTAAATGGGGGTTGAAACTCTGTATAGGATCCAAAGGATTTTTGAAGTAGGAGATCTGGTACTTCGTACATAGATCCTTCAATAAGGGTACAGAAAAAAACGTTAAACCACTTTTTGAAATTCATCTCCAAAAGGGGTTAAATGGGGGTTAAAACTTTGTAAAGAGACCAAACGATTTTTAAAGTAAGGTATCTAAAACTGATTAAACTGAATAGAACTCAAATGATTTCATCGTTCATTAAAATTTGTCTCGACAACGGGTTGAGTAGATGGGGGTTGAAAGTTTGTATACCGTTCAATTTTTTAAGTAAAAGGTTTCAAACTCCATGCATAGCATATATAGCAATTAGTGAATTGTTTTTTGTGTATGTAACAGGTGGTTTATAAAGTGCATTTAATTTTTTAGAAATAATCCTTAAATGGACTACAGAATTGATTTTCGCGGTAAATGTGCATTGTGCAGATTTGGGCCCAATATTTGAGGGTTTTGTTTAATGACAACCAAGTTTATGAACAAATCTCAGAAACTATTTATAAAGATTTATGGCCTAATTATAATTTACACCGCAGACGAAGTCGCGGGCACAAGCTAGTAGATTATAGATTCGTTGATTTTTAGATACAGCCAATATATATACACCACAAAGTTTCAAATAGTACATTGTGTATCTAGGGCGGTAAGAAAGGAATTGCAAACGAGTGTTTGTTATAAGCCCGAGGTGAAGCCGAGGGCTTTAATAACACGAGTTTGTAATTCCTTTACCGCCCGTGGCACACACAATGTTTTTGATCACAGTTGTGAGGAAATCTAAATAAAAATAACCTTACTAATTGACCCAGTCCAGTACGACAAGGAAATATTAAAACAGAAAGTGACATTAGTCACACATGTTCATAGACAATGCGAATGTCAAGTCACGTTCGGAAACCACAGCAGTAAAGACCTAAAACGGTTGATTTTATATTTGCAAAATACTGAACAACACTATTTAAACATTTAATTAATGTTACCGAAATATGTGTTTACATGTATTTGTAATAACAGTTCTCTTTAAACAAATATTTCAGTGATAAAAGTTAAAAAAGTAAGTTGGCGTAAAAAAGACCTATTACGCCCTAAACCATTACGCCCTAGGACTTAATAGGTCATTTACGGCCCGCAGAACCTACGTGTAATGAATGACACCATTTTCGAGCAAGTGTGATGAAATAGTACATTGTGTATCCATATTCAAAATCGGTTTAGCCGTCTTCGAGTAATCGGTGAACAAACACACAAAAAAAAAAAAATAAAAAAAAACATACAGACGAATTGAGAACCGTCGTTCTTTTGAAAGCCGGTTAAAAACAAATGAGGGTGGTTGAAAATTTGTAGCAGATGCATGTGAGTTTTGATCTATCTAGACTATAAATGTCCTAGTCTTCCACCCAATATCTGTTACTGAAAAGCATACGTGGTAATAGTACATTGTGTATCAAGGGCGGTAAGTAAGGAATTACAAACGAGTGTTTGTTACAAGGCCGAGTCGAAGCCGAGGGCTTTAATAACACGAGTTTGTAATTCCTTTACCGCCCGTGGCACACACAATGTTTTTCATCACACTTGTGAGGAAATCTGATTAAAATAACCTTACTTAACCTAAATAAAATTGTAAAACTGACAGTGACATTAGTGACATTATCCATAGATAATGCGAATTCACGTCACGTTCAGAAACCATAGCGGTAAAGACTTAAATGGTTGATTTTATTTTTGCAAAATACTGAAATGCACTATTTAAACATTTAATTAATGTTACAGAAATATGTGTTTACATGTACTTGCAATAAGAATTCTCTTTAAATAAATATTTCAGTAATAAAAGTTAAAAAAGTACGTTGGCGTTTCCTTTGAACATGACAAATAAGAGTAAAACAGAACCAGCGTTTCAAATTTAAAAAGAAAACCATTACGCCCTAGGGCGTAATAGCTCATTTACGGCCCGCAAAACCTACGTGTAATGCACCATTTTCGAGCAAGTGTGATGAAAAATATTAAACGGGCTCAAATACTCTCAAATTGCAAAAAAAGTGAAGATGTTTCTAAAGTCTGTAGTATCAAATTCGAGATCAAAAATGTAAACAAACAACTGTCAATTTCAAAGTGACCTTCCAGGGGTATAAAATCTTTTCTATCTAATGCATGTTTTATATCGGAATTTTATTTTCATCACACTTGCTCGAAAATGGTGTCATTACACGTAGGTTTTGCGGGCCGTAAATGACCTATTACGCCCTAGGGCGTAATGGTTTTCTTTTTAAATTTGAAACGCTGGTTCTGTTTTACTCTTATTTGTCATGTTCAAAGGAAACGCCAACGTACTTTTTTAACTTTTATTACTGAAATATTTATTTAAAGAGAATTCTTATTGCAAGTACATGTAAACACATATTTCTGTAACATTAATTAAATGTTTAAATAGTGCATTTCAGTATTTTGCAAAAATAAAATCAACCATTTAAGTCTTTACCGCTATGGTTTCTGAACGTGACGTGAATTCGCATTATCTATGGATAATGTCACTAATGTCACTGTCAGTTTTACAATTTTATTTAGGTTAAGTAAGGTTATTTTAATCAGATTTCCTCACAAGTGTGATGAAAAACATTGTGTGTGCCACGGGCGGTAAAGGAATTACAAACTCGTGTTATTAAAGCCCTCGGCTTCGACTCGGCCTTGTAACAAACACTCGTTTGTAATTCCTTACTTACCGCCCTTGATACACAATGTACTATTACCACGTATGCTTTTCAGTAACAGATATTGGGTGGAAGACTAGGACATTTATAGTCTAGATAGATCAAAACTCACATGCATCTGCTACAAATTTTCAACCACCCTCATTTGTTTTTAACCGGCTTTCAAAAGAACGACGGTTCTCAATTCGTCTGTATGTTTTTTTTTATTTTTTTTTTTTGTGTGTTTGTTCACCGATTACTCGAAGACGGCTAAACCGATTTTGAAAATTCTTTTTTTGTTTGAAAGGGTATATTTCAGAGGTGGTCCCATTGCAACCAAATCAGGATCTGATGATGGGATCTTGGAGAAATCGAGGGAACTCTTCAAATATTATAGGCACACATATAAAGATTTTGGTATTTTTCATAGTTTCTCGAGCATTTCTTATGAGAAATGAGTTTCTAGAGTTAACCGACTTCAAAACAAAGAGAAAATTTTATGTAGGTTTATTCTTCGATTACTTGAAGACGGCTAGACCGATTTAGAAAATTCTTTTTTTGTTTGAAAGGGTATATTTCAGAGGTGGTCCCATTGCAACCAAATCAGGATCTGATGATGGGATCTTGGAGAAATCGAGGGAACTCTTCAAATATTATAGGTACACATATAGAGATTTTGGTATTTTTCATAGTTTCTCGGGCATTTCTTATGAGAAATGAGTTTCTAGAGTTAACCGACTTCAAAACAAAGAGAAAATTTTATGTAGGTTTATTCTTCGATTACTTAAAGACGGCTAGACCGATTTAGAAAATTCTTTTTTTGTTTGAAAGGGTATAAATCAAAGGTGGTCCCATTGCAACCAAATCAGGATCTGATGATGGGATCTTGGCGAAATCGAGAGAACTCTTCAAATATTATAGGCACACATATAACGATTTTGGTATTTTTCATAGTTTCTCGAGCATTTCTTATTAGAAATGAGTTTCTAGAATTAACCGACTTCAAAACAAAGAGAAAATTTTATGTAGGTTTATTCTTCGATTACTTGAAGACGGCTAGACCGATTTAGAAAATTCTTTTTTTGTTTGAAAGGGTATATTTCAGAGGTGGTCCCATTGCAACCAAATCAGGATCTGATGATGGGATCTTGGAGAAATCGAGGGAACTCTTCAAATATTATAGGTACACATATAGAGATTTTGGTATTTTTCATAGTTTCTCGGGCATTTCTTATGAGAAATGAGTTTCTAGAGTTAACCGACTTCAAAACAAAGAGAAAATTTTATGTAGGTTTATTCTTCGATTACTTAAAGACGGCTAGACCGATTTAGAAAATTCTTTTTTTGTTTGAAAGGGTATAAATCAAAGGTGGTCCCATTGCAACCAAATCAGGATCTGATGATGGGATCTTGGCGAAATCGAGAGAACTCTTCAAATATTATAGGCACACATATAACGATTTTGGTATTTTTCATAGTTTCTCGAGCATTTCTTATTAGAAATGAGTTTCTAGAATTAACCGACTTCAAAACAAAGAGAAAATTTTATGTAGGTTTGTTCTTCGATTACTTGAAGACGGCTAGACCGATTTAGAAAATTCTTTTTTGTTTGAAAGGGTGTAAATCAAAGGTGGTCCCATTGCAACCAAATCAGGATCTGATGATGGGATCTTGGAGAAATCGAGGGAACTCTTCAAATATTATAGTCACACATATGGTGATTTGGGTATTTTTATAGAGTCTCATGTGTGTTTATGTTAACTGACCTCCGAAAAGGAAAAACGGCATTCAATTTATACGTTTGTTACTCGATTACTCGAACATGGCTGAACATTATTTTCCCATTGCAACCAAATCACGAGCTGATGATGGGATCTTACAGTTATTGAGAGAACTTTTAAAATATTATAGGCACACATACGGCGAGTTGGTTATTTTACATAGTCTCGGCATTTATTATCGAAATTAGCTTATTGAAAGCCGGTTGTTTTAAAATTTTTAATTTTGTGGTTATTATTTTTTCACGTGCTTTTTATTCGGCCGTTTTACAACTAGCCAGTATATTATTGTGAAGTAAAAAAGGTTTAGTCTAAAAAACGATTATACTCATTAAACAACACGCACAAATAGAAAACTTAACAAGAAACAAAAAGCAAAATGCAACGAAATATAATTATACATGGAAAGAAATTTAAAAATGTATCAATGACTCGCGAATATTTGATAATAATATTAAAAATAAACTGTTGTTTTAATTACATACCAAATGTTTAAAACTTCTTACCATTACCAGTAGTATAAATTTTAAACTCCATATAATTTTCTTAAACTCCACAAATACGTTATAAAAAAATATTAATTCGCTATATAACTAAGTAACATATTTTTAAATATCCATACAACAGTATTTACCTGTGAATTTTTTATTTTTTATAATTTTTTCAATGATTTTAGACTTACCACCACTAGCGTTTATTTTTTTAATGGTTGCAACCCACTTGTTTACATTTTTGATCTTGAATTCGATACTCGACTTTAAACGCTCTAACCGTGTATCATCTTTTCACCCGACTGCGGCGAAGCCCAAAAGGAGGGTTATTGCAGCTGACATTACATCGATATCGATAAATAACCCTAGCAGCACTTAGTTGCATGCCTATTATGCTTATTTCTGCTTAGTACTAAATGGTACACTGTTGTAAATGTTTTAACCCACCTATTGGCGAGTAGTGAAATCATTACGGAATTTAGCTAAGTTGTATCGCGATTTTCAGATACGAGTAAGCGTTTGTCACAGTTATTTCACGTTGTAGGTATATTGCACTGTAATTGGAGCACGTTAGAACTGATTTTGATTTCTACAAATGGCGTTTGTTAATCTATTTCGATATTGTAAAGTTGTATCAAGTTATTGTTGTTGTAAAGTTTCTGACAACAGGAAGTGATTTCTTTTTTTATGTACCTACAGAGACCAGAAGTCTTACACTATTCACTCTATTCAGGCACCATCGTGACGTCACACTTCCGGTTAACACTTAAGGCCGGGTCACACCGGATGCGTCCGCGTCGCGTGCGCGTTGCAGCTCCTTGACTTTGAGCCGCCATTTTGAACGCGTTACGCACAAAGTAAAGGAGCTGCTGCGTGCACGCAACGCACACGCAGCCGGTGTGCGTTGGCCTTTATTCTTTTTCTTGGAAATTAGTGGAAGAAAATGTTCCATTATTACATTTCGGCAGCATATTTACGGAAATGGTTTTCGATTACAGATTTTGAAATATTAATTAATAAAAAAATAAACTAATATAGGTACGTGATTTTTGTAAAAAAATCCTCTGTCACTACGATATATCTACGATATAAGTTATCTGCTTTGCCCTAAGGTTAACTGGTAGAGAATGCCTTATGGCATTAAGTTCGCCTTTTGTACGATAAGTTTTCTTTTGTGCAATAAAGTTTAAATAAATAAATAAATATATTAACTTACCACCAATGAAATAATACACTGACAATTTGACGATAGTAAATAATTCACTGTGTCTTAATATTTAATTGTGCCCTCTGCATCCGTAATCGGAAGTCGTAAAAGCATAAATACTACATTAGTACATTACACAACTAGGGTGGTAATACAAAGAAAGCCCTCGATCGCATATTTACGTCCCTCGCTTGCAGCTCGGGCCGCAAACTTTTGGGATCTCGGCCTTTCTTTATTACCTCCCGTGTTGTGTAGGTACATCATTTTATGTCTACACTTGGCCAGAAAGCGGCAAAAAGCCACTTTATGGCCAGGTGTGGCATAAAATATCTGCCGTCCGATATCTAAAACTGGACTAACCCATATACGACTCCATAGAGGTTAGTCTAGTTTTAGACATAGGACGGCAGATATACATATTACGCAACCCGGAACTCGGCATCGTAAAGTGTTCAATAACATATCCATACGCCTCTAAAAATCCCGGTATAATGCCGGCTAAGCATTATTTGTAACGGTTATACGTTTACCTACTAGGTAACAGATACCCCGATTTATAGAGTTTTTACCCGACTGCGGCGAAGCCCAAAGGAGGGTTATGTGTTTGACCTGTATGTATGTATATATGTCCGTTCCTGTGTCCGCTCGTAACTACTCAACGGCACATCCGATTTTGATAAATGATACATCATTAGATTCGTCTTGATGGTGCGAGTGTCACTGGGTATGAAGTTCGTTAAAATAAACAAAATGGCGGATTTTATGCAGTTTCAAAGTGCACGGCGGTCGGGTTTTTTGTTAGTAAAAATGTGGTTATTTAATATTACTAAGTGATTTCCTTGGTGCCACTGCCAGCTACCTTAATGAAGTCAAATGTTAATGTGTTACCGACGATACCGACGTTAATGACAAACTAATCGAATTTTCATTAGTTGGAGGTGCAAGACAAACTTTATTATTATTTTGAAAGATTGAAGTAACTAGCACTATAAGCGAATTGCATTTAACAAAACGTAATTGGTTTAAGTACCTACTTAAATAACACTCCTTTATGCCACACCTGGCCATAAAGTGACTTTTTCCGCACAAGATGATGTACACAACACGGGAGGTAATAAAGAAAGCCCTCGATCGCATATTTACGTTCCTCGCCTGCGGCTCGGGCCGCAAACATCTGCGATCTCGGCCTTTCTTTAAATTACCACCCTAGTTGTGTAATATACTATTCTTTGGGCAGTCGTGTAAATAAACATCTATCGTTTAAAAATAATACATACGTCGATAAGGCCTTCATTTAACAAAATGTTAACCTTGGTCCTTTTGTAACCCCATATAGGGTGTAATTATAATTATTAATATTGTTTTGTTTCAATTTGTTATTAAAAAGAATAAATAAAGTCTTTACACTAGTTCGAAATGTCAGTATAACAAAATTGTACAGGTCGATTCACGAAAGCTGGCGCGAGATTTGACAGGATTTCTAATATTTCTATGAAAATAGCTATCACTCAGTACAAATCTCGCGCCATCTTTCGTGAATCGACCTGTAGGTACCAATACACAATAAGGATACAAACCTGATATACATAATTATGAACATAAATAACGTAACTGCTTCTGCTTACAAATTACTACGAGATTTCCTAAGAAATACTTGCACAACTGACAACTTACGCCTGAAGGAAAATTACGCAGAAGGGAAGAGAGTTCTAGAGATAAAAATGCTTGTTAATAGGAAATAATCATACACTACATACACAGACTGAGTACATAGTATGCTACAGTGGCATGGCGTAAAAGATATCCTAGGGCAAACCGGTGCAGATTTGGCGTACATTTTCCTTAAGGCGCGGTAGGACCTGGCTCGCATTTCACATACAAACTAGGGTCGGGCGGAATGCAGATTATTGCAGATTATCTTCGATTTCTAACATAAAAGTATACGTTATCAACCCAAACATGAGAGGATGCCCTGCATGACTGTGAAATCATGATTGTCAGGTATTAATTTTGTCAGAAAAGGTAACTGGTAATGAACAAAATGAAAAAAAATGAAAAAAATACTTTATTTTATAGTGTTTTCGCGCTACTTTTCTATCGAGCGAAGTGTTCGCTATCGTGTTCTAAGTGAGAGGAAGCCCTAGATACAGTTCTGAATATTATTATATATGTTTTACAGTGACCTAAGAGTCAAATAAGTGCTCTAAAAATGATTTGGAAACTAGGCTTCCGTGCCCGATTCTGGTCTCACCTCGCCTTAAGAGAACGGACGGAGAACGGTATAAAGTACAAAGCCAGTTGCAAAGTTCTACTTAATCTTATATGTCCTTCCTTACATCAACGCATAAAACTGAACACAGAAAAAACGAGTTCAGTTTGGATTTGCGAGCAATGCTGGTGAATTGCGGCAAAGGGACGCAAACATTCAACAATTTAAATTCCACCCTTCAAACGTTATTGCGGTTAACCTTAGGTACCTTTAAAAACTTTTTTAAGCTGTGTTCTTATGTTAGATAATTGTATTTACTAAAACACGTAATGTTTGATTTCAGTCGGATCTTTTGTAAAACTATCAAGAATTCTCTCTCTAACACAGCTATTCATTTAAAAACATTGCCCTCAAGTATCTCTCGAAAGAGCTAGACGCCTAATGTTAATAAACTTAGATCGCTGTGGTTCGAAGATTTTGCTTTATCCTAAGTTTTTTTTGTTCGTCGAGGGATGTCTTCAAGAAAGTTATTTTATCTGAAAATAAATACATCATTTCGCTCGCAGTTCTAAGTTGAAGTAAAGCTGATGGATTTGGATTGTTTTCTTTAGTATTTTAGTTACTTGGGAATACCTTCAGTATACTAAGTTATTATTGCGTATTTGAATTGAACAGATACAATAGAATATTAGTATTTACATTGTAAACTCGGCCCAACATTCGTAAGACTTAAGTAAACAACCCGGGGTCAAATGAAACATGGGGTAATTAAGACAAGTGAGACAACTCCAAGCAAGACGGGTATCTCTAAGAATACTTTCTAAGTTTCCGCTTTCATATTTAACAGCTGTAAGCTACGAAACTTTAAGTGAGTAGGTATAATTAGAAAGCCAAGGCATAAAGTTGTAAATGTTTAATCGACCTGTTTCAAAGCGTTTCGAACATTTTCACCAAAACTGGATTTACACTGGGTCCAGTTTTAAGCCATTCGGTTGGGCGTTAAAACTCCTTAATGATGGCGCACGTACTCGCCAACAAAAATTAAATTTGTTCGCGCCCGTAATGGACCGCAGCCCAGCTTAATTAACGAACTTCGCTCAAGTGGTCTTTGGTGTGAAGGAAATCCGCTCAACTCGTTAACATACTGACACTCTGTATTTACATTATCATCATAGCAATTCATTTTCCACTTAAACATATTATTTCGTCCTTAACTTCTTAAGTAGAGCCATATCATAAGGTTGGCCCGTGGCTATAACAAAACATGTCGTTCTTTCATAATATCACTAGCTATTTCCCGCGGCTTCGCCCGCGTTGTTCCCGTTATTGTCCCAAAGAAACTCTTTACCGGAATATAAAGTATCCTTTGTTTCAATCCAGAACTTGGTCTACTTACATGCCAAATTTCTGCTTGATCCATCCAGTTGTTACCCTGTTATTTAGTAACAAACATCTTCACAAACTTTCACATTTAAGTATAATATTAGTGTGAAGATTTTCGAATGTTAAAAGTTTAAATATACAATTTAATATAACCAGAGATCGGAATAGGTAGAGTATATTTACCTAAACTTCGAAGAACATAGTCGAAAAGTAGAGAGTCCCTTACAACAAAATTTTTATCCGGGACTTAAGTCTCGGAATCTTACTAAAAAAATATATAATTGGTATTCTTTAGCACATTTCTCGAACATTCTCAGTATAGCTGTCTCTTTCTAATAGTGCTGTCTCTTTCACTCCTTCGAGAAATGTCGCCATATACTGAAGTGTAGTTCAAAGGCCCATAAGGGGTCCTGAAAACGGATTTTCAGGTTATTGCGCCATCTGATAGAGGGTGTCCTGGAACAGACTGAAAACATGTTTCAGGCGCCTGAAAACAACGGCAACTTGGGTGAATTTTCAATCTTCTACTATGTGAAAGAGCCACCTCTGAAACGGCCTGATATCACCTTTCAGCCTGCTGAAAACGCTTCTAAAGCACGGAAAATCACGATTGAAGTTTTAACCTATACCATCGGCGCAACACACATACACACATTACTTTTGCGCCGGTGGCTCTTTCACATAGTAGAAGATCGACAATTCACTTAAGTTGCCGTTGTTTTCAGGCGCCTGAAACATGTTTTCAGTCCGTTTCAGAACACCCTCTATAAGATGGCGTAATAACCTGAAAACCCGTTTTCAGGCGTTTTCAGGACCCCTTATGGGCGTTTGAACTACACTTCAGTATAGTTATGACGAAATTTTCGAAGGAGTGAAAGAGACAGCACTATTAGAAACAGACAGCTATACTGAGAATGCTCGAGAAATGTGCGAAAGAATACCAATAATATATTTTTTTAGTAAGATTCCGGGACTTAAGTCCCGGAAAAAAATTTAGTTGTAAGGGAGTCTCCACTTTTCGACTTTGTTCTTCGAAGTTTAGGTAAATATACTCTACCTATTCCGATCTCTCTATATAAACTTTCAACCCCTATTTAAACCCCTTAGAGGATGAATTTCGAAAAACGGTGATATCACTTTTCTTGTAATCTAATAAAAAGTCTAAACATGACGTTTCAAACCTCTTACTTCTAAAATCTTAGACTCTCCATACAAATTTTGAACCCCTATTTGAACCCCTTAGGGGATGAATTTTGAAAAATCCTTTCTTAGTGCACATTTAGACCTTATAAGGAACCTACGTGCTAAATTTGGAATTCCTAGGACCAGCGGTTTGGGCGGTACGTTGATATACAAACTTTCAACCCCCATTTAAACCCCTTAGGGGATGAATTTTGAAAAATCCTTTCTTAGTGTACCTCTAGACCTTATAACGAACCTACGTGCTAAATTTGGAATTCCTAGGACCAGTGGTTTGGGCTGTGCGTTGATAAACAAACTTTCAACCCCCATTTCAACCCCTTAGGGGATGAATTTTGAAAAATCCTTTCTTAGTGCACCCTTAGACCTTATAAGGAACCTACGTGCTAAATTTGGAATTCCTAGGACCAGCGGTTTGGGCGGTACGTTGATATACAAACTTTCAACCCCCATTTAAACCCCTTAGGGGATGAATTTTGAAAAATACTTTCTTAGTGTACCTCTAGACCTTATAACGAACCTACGTGCTAAATTTGGAATTCCTAGGACCAGCGGTTTGGGCTGTGCGTTGATAAACAAACTTTCAACCCCCATTTAAACCCCTTAGGGGACGAATTTTGAAAAATTCTTTCTTAGTGCACCCCTAGACCTCATAAGGAACCTACGTGCTAAATTTGGAATTCCTAGGACCAGCGGTTTGGGCTGTGCGTTGATAAACAAACTTTCAACCCCTATTTAAACCCCTTAGAGGATGAATTTCGAAAAACGGTGATATCACTTTTCTTGTAATCTAATAAAAAGTCTAAACATGACGTTTCAAACCTCTTACTTCTAAAATCTTAGACTCTCCATACAAATTTTGAACCCCTATTTGAACCCCTTAGGGGATGAATTTTGAAAAATCCTTTCTTAGTGCACATTTAGACCTTATAAGGAACCTACGTGCTAAATTTGGAATTCCTAGGACCAGCGGTTTGGGCGGTACGTTGATATACAAAATTTCAACCCCCATTTAAACCCCTTAGGGGATGAATTTTGAAAAATACTTTCTTAGTGTACCTCTAGACCTTATAACGAACCTACGTGCTAAATTTGGAATTCCTAGGACCAGTGGTTTGGGCTGTGCGTTGATAAACAAACTTTCAACCCCCATTTCAACCCCTTAGGGGATGAATTTTGAAAAATCCTTTCTTAGTGCACCCTTAGACCTTATAAGGAACCTACGTGCTAAATTTGGAATTCCTAGGACCAGCGGTTTGGGCGGTACGTTGATATACAAACTTTCAACCCCCATTTAAACCCCTTAGGGGATGAATTTCGAAAAACGGTGATATCACTTTTCTTGTAATCTAATAAAAAGTCTAAACATGACGTTTCAAACCTCTTACTTCTAAAATCTTAGACTCTCCATACAAATTTTGAACCCCTATTTGAACCCCTTAGGGGATGAATTTTGAAAAATCCTTTCTTAGTGCACATTTAGACCTTATAAGGAACCTACGTGCTAAATTTGGAATTCCTAGGACCAGCGGTTTGGGCTGTGCGTTGATATGTCAGTCAGTCAGTCAGTCAGTCAGTCAATCAGTCAGTTTCTTCTTTTATATATTTAAAGAAGATATGACAATGGGTGTTGACAGCACTCTCTGGCTGTAAGATAACCTGTTGTGAATAAAGTACAAACTAAAGCCGAAGAAATGTAGCAATCAACCCAATGAGCTTGTAACATCTTCGTTAATCCGTTGTAGTTTAAATACTTCAAATCGGGTTAATTACTCCGGCCTGATTTCGTCTACTGGTTGCGGTTTGACCTACCCTTCGCTTAATTCCAAATGTTTTATTGAAATAAACTCGGGGAGATCATTTGTAGTTAGACTAACTCACTCAAAGTCCTTTTTAGAAGTTTTTTTGTATTGTGCAACTTTAGGAATAACTTTCTTATATCAACGGGTTTAAGATAAGGTAAAAATGATTATTTAGTAATTGATAGGCACGTAGGTCTATGAAAAGAAAGAGTGAAGTTCTTTACAAGAAGACAAAATGGATGCTTATTTAACATCTCCTATAGGTTTCACTTCATTCCTGTGTGCAAAAGGTCCAAATGTTAAGTTACGACTAAAGGCCGAGCCACACCGGCTGCGTACACGTCTGTGTGCGCGTGGCGTACGCGTTGTATAGTATGAATGTTTTTCAAAATGGCGGCTAGTCACGCTCAAAGTCAAGGAGCTGCAGCGTACAGTGCGTGCACACGCAGCCGGTGTGGCTCGGCCTTTAACTAACTAACCAAACATATAATTTAGACACAACACAGTAACATTTCTCTGTTTTTCCCCGGGTAAAGAGGTATTTTCCTATAAATCTCAATTACATAAAAGGTTGTAAAAATCACGCCAGTCCGATCAGTTTGAAAACTATTTGGAACCTTCACATAAATCACTATTGAAATCCGCTAAACGAACTGGCGTGGCGCGATGTCAGGCACAAAGAGAAAACTTTTCCAATTTTCCAAAACCAAATTAGGTAGATCAGCGAGGTTACCACATCGAACTCGGAAAATTAATCCTTTTTGGCAACATTTTCGCATGAAATAACAGTAAAGATCCTCAGGACCTAGTACAATCCATGAAGTTCCATTCATGAAATTTAATGAGCGTTTGTACAACAGGGTACGGGCGATAATACTTTCAAGTTGATAACGCAGTACCTGTCACCCTTTCCCTAATTGCGTATTTCTATGAAACTGAACCCTTTTTAATGAATTTACGACGGGCCCACTTAAGCGTATTATTTAATTTGCTTTCTATCTTTCCAGTTTGTTTTAAGGATGTATACGATTATGTCAAAGTCAGTGGTTAAGGATTTACAAGAAAAAAGGAAATGCTTGATATTATTTTATGAGATGGCAACCAAGAGAGATTTGTGAAATCGTTCTTTTATACGTATTTAGAATGAAACTAGAAGTCTGTATAGTGGGATAATTGCGACTGTGGGGTAATTTTGAAAATTACGAATTTCCAGTAAACTATGCAATATTATTGAGGTTTATAATTAGTTGAAGCACTATCAGTGTGTCTAGTAGAGTGTTAGCGTATTAAAGTAAATATATGTTGCGTGCATTATGAGAAATCCTTAATTTTCAGAATTACCCCGTGCTCGGATTTACCCCAATGCACCCTATATGGTTAAATCGTTTTATGTGCTTCGTTTGTGTGTTTGGACAGCACCCGCATTTCTCTCTAACCCGTACAACGAGAACTCCTTTCACTGAACTAAATCGAATGTGCTGAGGAGGGTTCACTCTTTCTTAGGTCAAGCATTGTCCGACTACGCTTGAGTAGATTTGGTACAATAACATCCCAACTTTATACCTACGTGAAAAATAAACTGTGAAATTTTTGACGTTTTGCAATTATGCGGACAAAGGTAAAATTGCCTGTGTTTTAAAAATAAGCATTTTTACAAAATGAATTATGGAAACGTCTTAGGTAATACAATTTCACGTCGTTATACAAATAGGCTATTTTTCCCGTCTTTTTTCTGTGGTACCTATATTACAGGAAGACCTCGTAATAATAGCAATATTTGTGAAAAAACGCTTCATACTAAAGCATAGATACAGTCAACATCAAAAGTAGCTGACAATTTTAGTATGCAATTTGACATGTGCCAGTACTAAAACTGTCAGCGACTTTTGATGCTGACTGTACTAGCGTTGTGACGTTACACGGTTAGGTTGAACTTTACGTATCGAACTGAAATTTCCCTATTTCTCTTATTTTAACA
This sequence comes from Eudemis profundana, assembly GCA_947034925.1. NCBI lineage: Eukaryota > Metazoa > Arthropoda > Insecta > Lepidoptera > Tortricidae > Eudemis > Eudemis profundana. The sequence goes on along the minus strand of OX344805.1, from coordinate 15,515,835 downwards.
GGATCTTATATAATTGTAACACATTTCGGCTACAGTAAATAGCCTACTCACAAAGATTAAATAAATGTTACCTCAAGAAATGTTAGGTATGTAAATTCTCTAGGTACTAACCGGTTATACCATGTAAGTATATCCAAATTTTACTGACCCACGAATAATGCCTTTGAAATTTTGTAAATTTATACGTCGATTCAATGGAAAATACAATTGACTAAGCAAGTAAATTGATTCAACCTTCGCAATATTAAATTATATAAACCGACTACCTGCTGTATTTTATTTACACTCTGGCACCTCTGAGTTGAGATTTCCCGGAGCAAAATATTTGCAGAAAATGTCGAACGTAACGATTTCCGTGCGCGGAAATGGAATCTATTTGCCTTACTTAAACTTACCTCGCAAGTGCCTCGTCAGAAAAATAAGTTGTCAATTTATGACACTGGAAATGTGATTACGATTAGATGTTCCTTTCCTGTCTTTTGTTGAGCCTTTATTTGAGCATATTTGGCTGTGAATCCAAATGTAATGTAACGTCACAATACAATCGCAGTAATTTTTCTTCCTACAAAAGGTACCTACATCGCGCGCTTGAATGTGTGCGCGCCGTGTACGAACGCACTACAAGCAAAGAAATAAGAATGCGTAAGAATGCTGCACTATGGATCGCACTCACACAGATGTGCTAATGGGCGTATGTGTGAATACGTGTCGCGCGCTCCTAAACGTCGAAGTTGAACTACTTGTTCGTCTTTATACCTTGGCAACGTACTCTGAAACAATAGTTTAATATTTCATGTTTTTTTTTCATGTTTCACCTTTCTGTTTTTCTGTTTCCTATGTTTTTTTGTAATTATTGTATTTTTGTGTGTGTTATAGTGGAACAAATAAATGTTTTATCTATCTATCTATTGGCGATATTATTTATGTATAGGTACAGACTTAATCACCAATAATTTATTATGCGACTAAGAATACAATCAATGTCGATATGGATAGCGTTAAGAGGAAACAGTAAGGTGGAGAGAATTGAAAATTAGGTATTTGTAAAATGTGTCGCTGTCCCGCACTGCCCGCCTCTTCCGCGCAGAGCGCGATAGAGACAACTGCAGCTTGGACCGAAAATACCTTTTAAAATTTCATGAAAACAACGTTTTGTAGGCCCCTGATTTCTTCCCCAAAACTTAACCTATTTAACAATTTTTTTCATTAATCATTAAAGAAAGGCTTTGGCCGTGTTCCTATGTTTTCCTTTTTTTGTCATAATCTAGTTAAATTTGTTTTCTGGATGTGTGAACACAGCGGAAAATCTGGCATTTTTTTGGGTTTTTGAAGGTTAATATCTCTTTTGAGAATCAATTTATCGTAAAAAGGAAAACATAGGAACATATCAATAGTAGCCATAGATTTTTGAGCAAAAAATTATTGCTCTACTGGCATTATCCAGGGAGGAAACAGGGGACTACTTTTGTATGGAAAAACTGCCTCCTGTTTCCTCTTAAATTCTCCAACTTTGCCCGCCGTCAAATCTTTGTCCAGGAAGGAAATGTTTCTGGACAGAGATTGAACGGCGGGCAAAGTTAACAGGTTTAAGGTGTATGTACTTTTTAGGGTTCCGTAACAAAATGGTAAAAGAGGAACCCTTATGGTGCGATTCTGTCTGTCCGTCTGTGTGTCCGTATGTCTGTCCGTCGGTCACAGCCAGATATCTCAGAAACTACTGCAGCTATCGATTTGAAATTTGGATAGTAGTAGTTTTAAAAGTAGCTAACCCGAGCTTATTGGACATAAAAAAATCTTGTGCCTTTTTTACTTTTTTTTTAAAAGGCTCCGTAATGGGACTTTGAAAATTGAAAGTAGGGCTATTAATATTAAAGGCCAACGCACACCGGCTGCGTGTGCGTTGCGTGCACGCAGCAGCTCCTTGACTTTGTGCGTAACGCGTTCAAAATGGCGGCTCAAAGTCAAGGAGCTGCAACGCGCACGCGACGCGCACGCATCCGGTGTGACCCGGCCTTAAATGGGGTATCAAATGAAAGGACTTGATTTGTAGATTAAAACACCGTTTTTAGGGTTCCGTAGCCAAAATGGCTAAACAGGAACCCTTATAGTTTCGTCATGTCCGTCCGTCCGTCCGTCCGTCCGTCCGTATGTCACAGGCATTTTACTCAAAAACTACAAGACCTATACTGATGAAATTTGGAATATAGATGTCTTGTAGATGCCGCTACTAAGTTTGGTAGTTAAATAATAAAAATAAAAAAATCTAGGGGGGGAACTCCATACATGTAACAGAATCTAAAAAAAATTTTTTTCACAAAATGTCAACGTGTGGTACATAGTTCGACAGCTCTTTTGAAAACATTTTAAGGTTCTTAAGTAATGTTTTTGATTAAGTGAATACCTTTGGAAATAATCGCTCCGAAAGTTGTGAAAACTGTGTCCCCCCCCCCCCCTCTATCTTCTAAACCGTGAGTCCGAAAAATATAAAAAAAATTACAAAGATAACGCTCAATTAATACTTTCAACGAAAATTATTTTCAACAAGATCGGATTAACCGTTTTTGATTTATTGCCGATAAACTGCGCTTCGCAACAAAAGGACATAATTGCTATGAAGATACGCTCTTTTGTTGTTGTACTTTTTTACGTCGTATTTTTTACCTTATGGCTATGGAACCCTACACTGAGCATGGTCCGACATGCTCTTGGCCAGTTTTATTTGTTTTCTTAAATAAGTAGTTTTTGATTTATGATGAAAAACGTTAAAAAAAATACCATTCCCTCCCTATTATCTTCGAAGTTACTGAACAGAAAAATCTGTAATAATTATTAATATTGTCCTAAATATTACTGGAAAAATATTACGGTTTTCCTAACTTGCACAGTTTTTTGGAAATTTGCAAAAATCGTAACACATACTTATTTGCTCCTACTAAACTAATCGCCATACAGTTTTTCTTGAACTATCTACGGTACGGAACCCTCGGTGCGCGAGTCCGACTCGCACTTGACCGTTTTTTTCTTAAGTGTTTGTTCATGACTCAAATCAGAATTCCGTAAGCAGGCTTATGATGCTACGCTATGTCGCGCGATAAATAAATGATAAAGCATCCTTCACGTTCTGACAAATAGTGTGTGAGAGTGACGGATGCTTTATCATTTATTTATCGCGCGACAAAGCATAGCATCATAAGCCTACAGAAATAGTTAGTATGTATATTGTATAGATAGATATTAAGACACATTTTATCTCGGTAAGTATCACCATTGTTCACGTAATTGAAGAACTTCACAAAGACGGAACGATATCTCCAAGAAGGTCCAAATAATAATATTGTTCGACAAATGACACAGAATTTTTGAAGAGCTTTCTGCTATTCTCCAACGCGTCGAGATGGTCGCCTTGATTCTCCCTATTTTCAGGATTTTATGGTCCACTGGGGGAATTGTTACAAGTATGAACACGTAGATAGATTTGTAAGTAGGTTGGCATTTACAAGGGAGGTTGTATGCCGCTGTTTTTTAACCGGCTTTCAAAAGAACGACGGTTCTCAATTCGTCTGTATGTTTTTTTTTTTTTTTGTGTGTTTGTTCACCGATTACACGAAGACGGGTAAACCGATTTTGAAAATTCTTTTTTATTACCTACAATCACGTCTTGTAGACAGCTACGACAGCGCGTCCCTAATGCAATTTACTGTTGTTGCCGTATTTTGATGGAAAGAAATTTCTTTTTAACCGACTTCCAAAAGAAGGACAGTTCTCAATTCGTCTGTATGTTTCTTTTTTGTGTGTTTGTTCACCGATTACTTGAAGACGGCTGCACCGATTTGGAAAACTCTTTTTTTGTTTGAAAGGGTAGACTTCCGAGTTGGTCCCATTGCAACCAAATCAGGATCTGATGATGGAATCTTGGAGAAATCGAGGGAACTTTTCAAATATTATAGGCACACATATAGCGATTTCGGTATTTTTCGTAATTTCTCGTCCATCTTTTATTAGCAACAAGTTTCTAGTGTTGACTGACTTCAAAACATAGAGTAAATTTGTATCTAGGTTTCTTCCCCGATTACTTGAAGACGGCTGAACCTATTTGGAAAATTCTTTTTTGTTTTAAAGGGTATACCTCCGAGGTGGTCCCATTGCAACCAAATCAGGATCTGATGATGGGATCTTGGAGAAATTGAGGGAACTCTTCAAATATCATAGGCACACATATAGCGATTTTGGTATTTTTCTTAGTTTCTCGTGCATTTCTTATTAGAAGTAAGTTTCCAGTCTTAACCGACTTCAAAACAAAGAGCAATTTTAATGTAGGTTTGTTCCCCAATTACTTGAAAACGCCTAGACGGATTTGGAAAAAAATCTTTTAACTAAATAAATAAATAAATATTAGGGGACAATCTTACACAAATAGAACTAGCCCCATAGTAAGCTCAATAAGGCTTGTGTTATGGATACTAGACGACGATATATTTAATAGATACAAGTACTTAAATACATAGAAAACATCCATGACTCAGGAACAAATATTCGTGCTCATCACACAAATAAATGCCCTTACCGGGATTCGAACCCAGGACCTCTTGCTTCGTAGGCAGGGTCACTACCAACTAAGCTAAAGTGGTCGTCAAAACTAAGACTAAAAACTAAAATAAATAAATATATAAATAGACTTAAAAGGATATTTGATTAAAACAATATTTTTCCAGCGCCACTAAAAATTTAAAAATATAACCTAAAGTAAATTTTTAAAACAAAAAATAAAAACTGACTTCCAAAAACTTAAACTAAAAACCAGAAAATAATATGTTAATTACCCCAAAGAAATGGATAATCAACGATGTATATATATACAGATATTTATAGTTTTTAACCTGTTTTTTTTTAAGTCGGTGCCAGCTAAGAAGCTCAACATAGCCAGATTTGCGTGGCAGGCACCAACTTCAATAACCCTCCTTTGGGCTTCGCCGCAGTCGGGTAAAAATAACAGGTTAACTATAAATATCTGTATATGTACATATGAATCGTTGATTATCCATTTCTTTGGGGTAATTAACATATTATTTTCTGGTTTTTAGTTTAAGTTTTTTGTTTTCTGTAATTGAAAGCGAAAAGTGCAAGCTTTGTTTATGACGGTTAGGTACAGAAGAGAATATAAATTCCTTTAGCGGTTTTAATGTTTATTATATGAAGATTTTTATTAATCACTTCTTTATCATTTTTTTAGCACAAACATAACACAGCGCAACGTGGTACCTGTTTAACGCACTGATTACGTATGGATTTCAAAACTTTTTTCATTTCCCGTCACCCGGAGATAGCTTAGCGATGTCTAGGGATTGCATTGCAATCCGGTCCGGCGGATCCGGTAATCCGGCCGGATCCGGCGATTTTTTGTAGCTTCCGGATCCGGTAAAGCAAAATAAATGAATACTTTTTATTTCCTACGGTCATTCTTTAAGACTTGATTGATTTCGCAATAAGAAAATATGTAAAATCATATTATTACCGTAAGGTCGGGGTACTTTCGCCCTGGGGGGTAACTTTGGCTATAGGGATTATCTCGATTCAGGTTTCATGATTGCATTTAAATTAAGGCACGTTGCCATGTGGTTGGTTTTAGGTGACCGTTCATGTTTTTATATTTATTATCAGACCTTATAGATTTGAGATATGTGATTTACAAAGTGGGCAAAGTTACCCTACATTTGGCCAAAGTACCCCAACCTTACGGTATAGCCAAAAACAATATCTATTTGTGACTGCATTAAACTAGTTAGGTACTTTGTTAAGTGTTGAATTTAATTGATACCTACTTGAAAGCCTCGCAACCAAGTTAACGTTAGTCTACATAGAAATACTTGATATGTGATTGGGATATTTGAAAAGCCTAAATTTTATTTGTTTTAAAAAAGTAAGATTGATCATTCATTATTTTAAAATAATAAGTAATAGTATTTTATGGAACATTTGTATAAGTAGGATCAAAATACGCGAATGGCGCGAGTCACGATACGAGCCGCCGCGGCGGCGAGTATCGCAAATAGAGACGCCATGAACGTTTTTTGACTGAATTATACAACGTTGCATACAATACTTTTTCTACGATTAGGTTTTATTCGTCTGAATGTTTTTTTTGTGTGTGTATTTGTTCACCGATTACTCGAAGAAGGCTGAACCAATTTTGAAAATTCTTTTTTTGTTTGAAAGGATATATTTCAAAGGTGGTCCCATTGCTACCAAATCAGGATCTGATGATGGGATCTTGGAGAAATCGAGGGAACTCTTCAAATATTATAGGCACACATATAGCGATTTTGGTATTTTTTATAGGGTCTTATGCATTACTTATCGAATAGCTTTATTTGACGTGACGTCCAGTGTTAACCGACTTCCGCAACGGAAAAACGGTATTTAATTTATACGTTTGTTACGCGATTACTCGAAGATGGCTGAAAATTCTTTTGTGTTTGGAAGGGTACACCTCTGAGGTTGTCCCATTGCAATCAAATCACGATCTGATGATAGATAGGATCTTAGAGTTATTGAGGGAACTCTTCCAATATTATACGCCCACATACGGCGATTTCGTTATTATTCATAGAGTCTCGGCATTTTTTATCGAAATTAGTTTATTAAAAGCCGGTTTCTTTAAAATTTTTAACTTTGTGGTTATTTCTCTACAGGTCGCATTTCTCAACCGATTATAGTGAATTTTGGGTAGGTTCCATAAATATATATATTTTTGTTTCGAGGCTTTCAATCATTAATCAAATTCAACACTTAACTATATTTAAGTAACTAGTTTAATGCAGTCGCAAATAGATATTGTTTTTGGTTATAATAATATGATTTTATAAATTTTCTTATTGCTGAATTAATCAGTGATTACTTAGTCTGAAAGAATGACCGTGGGAAACCAATAGTACCTATTAATTTATTTTGCTTTACCGGATCCGATCCGGCCGAATCCGGCCGGATTGAAAAAAGGCCGGTTTGCAATCCCTAGCGATGTTCTTTCCCTCGCTTAATGTATGGTAACAGCTGGCCAACTTCACGGAAACTTTATACACCTATCCATCCCCGCCATTCAAGACGAGCCAATACCATGCTGACAATCTTACACAACTGATACCTAAGGAACAAAATACATTCGAGGTTTTACCCCGAAATACTCGCGCTCTCCAGAAAGGCCCAATTTCCTTACATTTATTTCAAGCGATAACAAAAGCGGCCCTTATTGCGTACGTTTTTCACGCCATGGGTTCGTTTGATCGGTAATTTTCAGCCAAAAGTGAGCCTGAAAATTGGTTCTCGAGGAACGAGCAGTGTCGTAAACTTTGATGTCAGTTTTGTGATAAAGGAAGGGGTAAGTAAGTTGTAAAATATTCAGTAACATAAAGGCGACACGACATAAAAAAGGACCAATTTAAATTGGGTCCTAAACCGACGATTGTGATCTTTGCGTAAATTGTTAGATTTTGAACGATCGAAGCGTTCGTCAGTGGCGATAAATCTTTAAAATACTATAAATGAACAGGGGAGCAGGTGCACTAATATTGTTTGTCCTCATCGAGCTACATTATATTTTGTAATGTAGACTTACTTCGTTTGAAAATGGCCTCTGCCAGTATTCCCGACATTATATGGGCATTTCTCCAGAAATATGTCTGCGACTCATTCATCTGTCTCCATACATTTAGTATGAAAAAGGGCCAGATGAATGAGGTGACCGCAGACATATTTCTGGAGAAATGCCCATATTATTCTCTACATTGTCCGAGCCCTACGAAAACATGTGTGTCTATAGCTTGGCAACTTCGTTGGTTACACTCCCATGTGTACTTTTTGTTATGTGCAGCCGTAACTTGTGTAAGTAGTTACGGCTGCACATAACAAAAAGCATACATGGGAGTGTCAACAACGAAGTTGCCAAGCTAAAGTATAAGATAACAGCGGTCCTGTCGAGTAACGGCACAATGCTTACACGGACGTCACAGCTCCCGTGGGACCGCCACTAACCTATTTCGCTGACTGTTCCATTATTACCCCGATAACGCTTGGTCGAGGAAACTAAGGGAAACTTACTTGGAGCAGTGTTCGGAAATAGAATTGTGTGATGGACGGCGTCATTCTCACTGTAAATTTATTTAGTTTCAAAACCAAGTTAAGAACTACACTGCTATCTTGCATATAGTTTAGTACCTACTTCTTTATGCCTTAGTTAAAATAAAACTTAAACTGTTTATTTTAGAGAAATAGGTATAGGTACAATTTTTTTCATGCACAGCTTAGAGTAAATCTTTATAATATTTAAGATTATGTTACAAAGCGTAGGTATGTTTCTAGTTCTATGATACTACACTACATTAGATTGTTCTTAATTATATTTTTACTTTTCATTGGGTTATTTAGTACATTGTATATGACATGTTTGGGAAAATAAGAAGTTTGACCAAACTCTTTTACCATAGGTGTTGGTGCTTCTAGGAACAATAAAGTGTACTATTTTCCAGCCTTCGCAGGCTGGTATGTCTTTCATATCTATTTAGATCCCCCAATCTGTCTTTATACTCTAGTATTACAGCTAGTTTTACTTTATCATATATACTTAGTATAAGTGGTATTCATTCATTTTAAAGACAACCTATATTTTTTGTCTTTTAAACGATAATAAGCAGCCTTTATGAAATTGCGTCTTCTCAATCTTAATATTAATATTTGGAGACTCAAACATACTAAACATTCAAGTTGTTATCAGCCTCACTGATACATAAGACGAGATTTTAATAAGTGGGCGTTATGGGGCAAATTTCAACGTGATTTTTGTTCAGCGTTATCGTTCCATACATTATATTTCGATGATTTGAGTATATTCTGTTTATCAGTCTCAGTCTCAGCGCTTTCGTAGCTCTAAAATAAATCCGATTTAAGGTGATTCGAATCGGTTGGTTTTCCATACAAACATAACGAGAAGAGAGTAATTCGCCTGTTGACTCGATTTTTTTTTCTGTCGTAAATCGATTCTACTATTTGTGAGGAACAAATATCCATATGACACCTAATACATTTGTTTAAGTATAACAGCCAAAAATCAAAAGTAGCAGATCGCACCGAGCATTGAAAACGCTCTATACAAAACGGTAGGAACTTATGACGTCATCGCTGTAATCTGTATGAAAAAATAGCATTTTGCCATTTTGAGCACGAAACCGCGCGTTTAACCACATAGTTGTCATACATTTATTTTTTCAGTGTTATTTAAGCATTCCGAAATTGACTTTAATTTTTACCCGACTGCGGCGAAGCCCAAAGGAGGGTAATGTGTTTGACCTGTATGTATGTATGTATGTATGTCCGTTCCTGTGTCCGCTCGTAACTACTCAACGGCACAACCGATTTTGATAAATGATACATCATTGGATTCGTCTTGATGGCGCGAGATCACTGGGTATGAAGTTCGTTAAAATAAACAAAATGGCGGATTTTATGCACTTTTAAAGTGCACCGCGGTCGGGTTTTTTTAGTAAAAATATTTAGTTATTCTTTAAGACGATAAAAAATATCGTTTTTTTTTAAACTTTGTGGTCTCATAAGTTTATATTTTTTATAATTTTTTTGTTTATTTCTTTCTGTGTTATGATAATTTAGTATTTTCCAATCCATGTGACTATATTATGTTGTAAAATTCAACATTAGTCAACATCCCTATTGTTTGCTTTCATGGCATCAATTAGGTTAAATCATGTTTTATTTTTTAGCTTGATACATTTTATCTGCGCAAAATCACGTGAGACATGACAACTTATTGCAAAAAGCTAAAAAACATTTTTAGCAAAAAAACGTTTGGTTGTAACCAACGATGTTAAAAGATGGCGCTGACCTTTGACCACTGGCAGATGACACGTTATTTCTTGTTTTGTAAGACTCCTCATGTCATTTCGCGCAGGCGAAATGTATCAAGCTATAAAATGAAACGCATTTCAACAGCGATTGATGTCGTGTAAGCAAATGATGACCCTCTTTATGTTTGTATGGAGAACTAACCGACTCGAATCAATAAAGACGATTCCTTTTCTTCGACTACTAGTTGTTAACGCCATGATTCTTGGCTCAGTTTGTTGAAAATAGAAGAGACCATGTAGTTAACAGTAGTACTGTATACTGTAATGACAACACTTTAAAGTAGGCAGTAGCTAATATGGCATGAGCTAGTTCGAACGAACATTACTAATTTTCTCGATTGTTAACTCTGTGTGGAGATGGGGAAGAACGCTCCCATTGCCCTCTTAAAGAACACTCAAAGACTTTTATTGCGCTGTTTGCCGATGAATAAAAAGATTTCTGAGAAAGAATTGAGTATAATTCACTCCCGGTCCGGGTCGAGCCGCGACGATTGCTGTAAGTGCGGGGGTAACTTTCTTTGCATTAAATAGGGTTGCTCTTGACTGTGAAAAAGTCTGTTCATGAACTAAGACTAAACTGTAACGGGCACAAGTAGTGTCCAGATTATTATTGATGAGAAACAGTGATGCTGGCAGGGAGATAGAACTCTTCTCATCTTTCCTATTTGCATAACAAATAGTGTAACAAACTGTTGTACCTAATCTTTTTTTACCTAAGTTTTTTTCTCATAAAATATTAGGTAATAAATATTAGGTCTTGGCTGAATTGAAGATCAAGTGCCGTTTATCGACCATCTCCTTCCAGCGGATCCTACAGTATTTCGGGCACGTGGCTAGACGCACGCCAGATAGTTTGGAAAAGCTCATTGTGGTTGGCCACGTGGAAGGAAAAAGGGGACATGGAAGATCACCGACCCGATGGATCAATGCCGTAAAGGAAGCATGGCAAGGAACCCTACAGGCGTCGATCCGGAAGGCAGAAAACCGTGTGGAGTGGAGAGCTTTGGTGTATAGATAGCAGTGGCGTGGCGTAAAAGATATCCTTGGGCAAGCCGGTGCAGATTTGGCTTACATTTTCCTTAAGAGCAGTAGGATAAGGTTGTCAAATGCCTGATATCAGGCAAGCGGTAGAAATCGAGTTCTTTGGACGCCACGCCACTGATACATAGAGCAACTGACCTCATGTGGAGTAAACAAAGGCACGGTCATACCATCTTTTCTCGAATAATCCTAGTTACCTACTAATATTACAATGTGAAAGTTTGCGAAGCTGTTGGGACGTTTAGATGTTTGTTAATAACACCGGCGAAGCCGGGGGTAAATGCTAAGTAGTACCTATAATATAAAATACGGTTGCCATTAGGTGGTACGAGTAGAAAAAGCTTCTAGGTAGTCAGTCGGTCCAGAATAACATACAATGCCGATTGCCGTGTCCGTCAAGATAGCGTACACCGTAAAGATATTCAGAATCTGTAGTAATCGTAGAAGCCGAGATGTAGTGAGCTCTTTCTATAGGAAATTTCCGGGTACGCCAGCTTGACGGTGTGAAATTTTGTACACCGTTAAGTCATGGAATATCTCGGCTGCTACGATAGCTAGAGAAATGAAATTTTAGGGCCCTAGGGTACTATTTGGGTACTATTTTTTGAGATTTAAAGCGTTTCCAAAAACAAAGCCGTTCCAGAGATACAAACGGTGTACGCCAGCTTGACGCCCGGTAGCGTACACCGTGAACAGGCCTTATATTTCGAAAAGTTTAAGGGTACTATTTTTTTCTCCTAGGTATTTCGTCGGTGCTATTTGGGTACTATTTATTAGCTGCATCAGATTCTTAATATCTTTACGGTGTACGCTATCTTGACGGACACACAATGCCTATTTCTCAATAGATATAGCTATACTGTTTCTAATACACTGAATCCTAAAAATAAATCCTGGATAACTGGGTAGTTCGCTGAACTGAATATTTTACCTACGTGCTCTCCGCCTGCCAACTAGAAAACTTTATGAACTCGGGCAGCTCAGTAAATTCTCGACGATGAACTAAGTATGTAGATAACTAAATTGTAGTTTGACAATAACCATGCCTACAAAGTGCGCGTGTTGAACACTGCTTCGACAGCACCCATCAGTCCATCACAAATTACCTATTAGGTACCTAGTAATAGAATTATTACCTATGTCTAACTTCAGCAACGGTTTCTAAAATAATAGTCATGTGATGACGAGACGTTAATTTATAATTGTGAAACGTTATTGACATTATTTTGAAACTTACATTAGCTACAAGGAATCCTTAAATTGAGCTAATTACAGTGACAAATGCGAACAAACGGGCCTTCTAATTAACCTACCGGGGACGTGCTCGTCGAGCCTCAATTACGAGAACATTCTGAAGAAACAGCCGCCGAATGGTAATGATGAAATCTCATTCATCTTCTTTATAAATTGCGCTCTTTCTGATTAAATAATTGGATTATAACATTGACGTATAGGTATAAAGAACAGGCCTAACGAGCGCGCAGACGGTTCCAACGCGTTGGTCCTAAAAATCCGTTTTAGGACCAACGCGGCAGTCAGTGGGACGCGCAGCGCACAGCGCAGCCGGACGTTATAAAAATGCCTAATTGCGTGGTAAAAGGCTCCATTTACTGTTACGGGGAATATAGACCCGGGTGGATTTTCGTCCGCGACATTTGCATACTTACATTTAGTTCGGCATACAAATGTCGCGGCCGAAAATCGACCCACCCGAACTGTACGGATCACCCTATCCTTACTTTTCAAATCATTGGATTATAAGGTTTCGTCACACGCTACGTTAAACGTTAAGTTATGGCACTCAATATCTCCATGTCCTATGCAGTTCAGTGTCAGATAATTTCTAGAAGAACTACCTATAGTGGTGATCTAGTGTGATTTAGCAAGGAACAGAATCCAAATGTTGATGAAAAAAGTGGGATAAAAAATATGTAAATATACGAATGTATAGTTTGTCTTTTTTATACTATACACAGCATACTAAAAGCGACTGGTGGTAAGCAGCAGTCACCGTATTCACTCCCCTCTTGAAGAACTCCAATTGTACCTAATCTCCTGGTAAAACCGCAGCAGGGAGCTCATACCATTTTCGGATAATCGTGCGCGGCAGGAAATTCCTTTGGAACCGCACGGTGCGCGACCATTTTGGTACCTACCCATGCATGTGTGTGGAGGAATACCCTGCCGATACTACTCGGTTATTAATGGATTCGTCACGCCCTGTGCCCACTTTGTGAGAATATGAAGCAAGTGATATAATTTGCTCCATGACGCTTCCAGTAACTCGCAGGAAACAGAAACTTAATGGCAATTCGTCCGTTACGAACACCAGTCAGCGAATCTCCGATTCGCGTTCGCCTCGCTATACTACGCCGTGGCACTGCCCAGTTGCCTTTTCATCAGAATGGATCCACTCGGATCAGCGGACGAGTCAACTCGGATAATATTCAATATTTCAATAATTATTTATTTCGGAACAACTTCAATTCCATAGTTGGTTAGTTACAACTTACGACTATGTTAATACCTAAAACTAGAAACTTAACAATTAAACTAATCTACAGAGCGTGCAATACCTATGATCTGCCCCATCCAGTATTTAAATATGGGACAGTCATACTTTTCGGTAACTATATTTATAATTCTGTTGGAGCCATTCCTAATTCTACCCAGCCGGCAACGTAATACGAATAATACGAATTGGAAAAATCAATTCGCCACGTTGTCACAATAAGGAAATCTGGTACCTAGGTAATTAAGAAAATACATATAATGGAAATTAGGAACACGAATCCGCGGTACCTAAATGTCGTAATTCAGTCTCGAGATTATACAAAGCCTCGTTACGTTCCATATAAATTAATACCGGTGTGTGCGAAGTATTTCGCGGTTCCATTCTGCCTAACAAGCACGTGTAAAAATCGACTCCGTGTACATAATAATAGAGTTCAAAATCAAATGACAATCTATAGCAGACTTCCAATTGTTGAATTACTTACCTAGTACATATAACCTTTTCATTCCGTACTTACTCAATTGTACAAAATGAAAACATTTTTTTAAGTATTAAGCAAGACTGGTTTGTTGGTAAACAATCTTTGTGGTATGTGAAATTAATACAAGCTTAAATATAAGATATTAGTTAGAGCGAGATGGACCTTGGCGAAATTCTCGTGTCTACAAACACAGGATATCAAACGAAGTTTGCTCGCCCCCAAAGGCGGTCATGAACGTCAATATCTAGAGTTCAATTTTAGCAGAACTTACTTTGTCTTGGTTAGATCAACATTGACGGTGCGATATTGCTGGTAGATTTCAAGATTGCTCTTTAGTAAGAGACATTTTCGATACTTGCAAAGATATTTATATACTACCAAATGAGGGCGAGAAGGCGAAAATTAGGTAGGTACATAAATGAAATAAAGCAATTTACAAATTCTAAATTTATTCACTACTTATATAATATTATTACATAATAAGTATAATCAATTAATACAAAAGTAAATAAAATGGCGATGGAAGGGTTAAACATGGGTTATATAGCTTACACTACTCCTAGTTTTAAAAGTATATTTCACTATTTAGGTAAATATAGGAAGGTACTAATAGTAACCGATTCCTTGAGCCTCGTATATTTTCACTTCATCCTTCTTCATATCCAAGTCAGGTCTAGAAAGAAAAGTTTATATTAGTAGAGATTCTAATACTGCCGTTATAAACCGAAAATCCGTATATCTATTACACTCGTAGGTTTATAGGTTTACGCGGGCTTGTTTTCCGCAACTCGACGACAAACATGCGCCTATTTTGCGTGTTTTTACACTCGTATTAAAACAGGCGTTTTTGACTTAGAAGAACAAAGTAGTTGATAATCAAATTAAAACTAAAATTGAATACTTACAAGGCCAGTTGCACTGTTTGTTGTTGCACTGAAACAAGAATAGATTATGTAGTAAAAACTAATGATTTCATACCAAATTTTGAAAAATCTCTTGAACATCCAGCCTTCGTAATAAGCCGGTCAAGTTTGACTTTCACAACTTAGCGAATTACGAAAGTGATTACTACTTTCGTCATTAAATGAAGAGGTGCGATTGAAGTTACCGCTATCAAAGGATGAAGCAAGTCGGAACTACCCCAGTTTATACAAGCTATAGAGAGATAGAGTCGATACCGGTAAATATTTAGTCTACATAATGATTGCTTTGTACTAATTAGTTAATATAGAATCGATGTATATCAACATAGCAAACGGCGTTGCCAGGAAAGTGTGCCATTGATTAAATATTTGACCAACTCTTTTTATATCCAAATGTAATTAAATTTTGATGTCTGATTTTTTTTCATGCCACTAAAGGTCTCTGCCCACTACACCCGTATCATACCACGTACCAGGCGACCCATTTAGCCTAGTGGTTAGTGACTCTGCCTACGTAGCTGACGGTCCAGGGTTCGAATCCCGGTAAGAGCAAATATTATTTGTGTGATGATATTTGTTTCTGAGTCTTGGATGTTTTCTATGTATTTAAGTATTAGTATTTATTAAATATATCGTCGTCTAGTATCCATAACACAAACCTTATTGAGCTTACTATGGGACTAGTGCGATTTGTGTAAGATTGCCCCCTAATATTTATTTATTATATCATGACCGTACTATGAACGTATCAGGCACGGTATGACAAATGCTGGTCGGTGACGGAACGTGGTAGTGGGCATGGTCTCATCTCATACTTTTCAATATAAATAGTATTTATTTTGCCTGACACGTTCATAGTACGGTCATGGTATGATACGGTGTAGTGGGCAGAGACCTTACACAAAACATATTTAATAAAGTGATCCAATATCACCCATCAAATCTGTGGCAAAAACAGTGCAAGTAGATGGGGTGCCAAAATAAAATTAAAATTTATACATACCCATAGTAGGTTGCTGCTGTATCATGCCAGTGACGTCCGCAAAGTACAGCTGATGGTTGTTCTGCACCAACTCGGAAGTGGGCTCTATATAGGTGGCCTGCACCATGGCAGTCGCTTGCGGCACGAGAGGCTCGGGCCGCCATTGGGCCATGTCGTCAACCCCTTCTTGGATTTTCTGCAAGCGTTCTACTTGTTTGTATGAAGGCTCGCCGCCGATGTAGTCGCGTTTGGTGCGGTTGTGGTTGCGAATCTCGTGCTTGCGAAGGTCCGATCTAAGTAATATAAACAATGTATTTGAAAATGCACAATTATATATTTTATAAGCCCCGCAAACTTATTGGCGGCGTTTGATGAGGATCAATAAATAACTACATTCGAATCGGCCCACGCGTTTGAGAATGATGTTGCCAGACAAACACACAAAGGCTTTAAGGTGATTCGAATCGGTCGGTTTTTCATAAAAACAAGAGGGCCATTGTTTGATTCCACGGCATCAATTAAATTTGAAAAATGTTTTATCGTATAGCTTTATACATTTTACATGCATCGAAAAATAATGTATGGAACGACAACTTGTAGCAAAATTGACGTTGAAAGTGGCAAGTGGTATTGATAACCAACTTAATGTTTACTATGTGTGTCTAAAATGATTTTTGACAAATATTAGTATTAAGTTTGAGAAGTCTTCATTTTTGGATAGGTTGCATATCGTTTCAAAGACAAAAATCTGTGATTGGTTACAAAGCCTACTGACGTGAGAATTTCATTTGCCGTTACAGTTTTTTCTTCAGTACTAAGTGCTAGCTCCGCCCCGTTAGTACTTATTCCGTGGGGCCGATTTAAAGCTTCAGTTACGCTTCCATACCTATTATATATCGATGTTTACATGCCCGAATCTGCAGTCGTGATTTTTTTTTACGGTATCCAAAAGAGTTCCCGTTCCTAATAAGCATGTGCGAGAGATATAAATTCACGACGATAAATACGACCGCGATAGCCCTTTTCCGTAAAAACCGTGGAGAAATTCTCGCATCGCAATAAAATAAGACACTGTCCAATTCCTTTAATAATATTTTTGGCTAGTTTTAGAAATCTTCAAGAAGAGACTTATCCTTCAAGCGTTTAAAATGAAACCACTGTTTGCTAAAGGAAGCCACAAAGGAATTGACGCGAGAGCAGTGCAAACTCGGCCGTCGACACAAATCGGCCACAGCTTTTGTTAAAATTGCGTTCTAAATGGAACAGGGTAGATTTGTAGAACGTTACGAGTTTATGGTATGTACGACTAAAGGCGTTTTTTTATTACAAGCTTTTATTTAGTTTCACCTGACCCGGTGTCTGTCTGTAATGTAATCAAATCTTCCAAGTTAAATCTGAGCCACTTCCCGGTTTCCGATTAAGTTAAAATTTTGCAAGGAATTGTACATCGGATGACAACGCAATATTATTATGACATGGAGCTGATCTGATGATGGAGCCGGAAGATGCTCATAGAATCGTCCAAATTACTTAAGATAAGAATCCACCGTATTTGTGTTCATAACGATTAGTTTTTTCATACAGTTTGCAATTATACAAAAAGTATAGTCTGTAATAAAAACTTGTCTCAATTTTTTTTTGACAGACAAACGGTACCACATTGCTGCTTGTCAAAGACGACATTTGTTTGCATTATTACACGTAAACTATTAATAGGTCTGTGAACATCTCTGGGTTGAAATTATTTATTAAATAATAAAACATGTAACACAGTTCATTATGGTGCAGCTAAACTCTATGTATTTTTCAAAAATCCTTAAAACTTAACGGTTTCAGAAGGAAAAAAATATGACCTACAAAAATTATGACAAACAATACATTACGACTAACTAAGTAATTATGCCATCTTTGGGGTACCTTTTTTTGAAGCTGACATACTTGCAAGTCTTACTGACTGTTACAAAAATCGGACCAGGTGGGGGCCGTGGCGTTCCCTGGGATCGAACCAGGTCGCTTAGCCCGGACCACCTTGAGAGGGTTGGACTAGGTGGAGGCCGAAGCGCCTGGGATCGAACCAGGACGCTAGGTCAGGGCCACCTTGACAAAAGGTACATCGGGAGCGCGCATGCGTGCGCGCCGTGTTCGGACGCACCACAGGCAAGCATTTGCATCCTTATACTTTTCACACCTCCTATTCAGAAAAAAGTATTTTGCTCCCTCATAAGAGGGATCAAAGTGGTACTTTTCTGTTCAAGGACAACAGGGTATGTTTAGTTTGAACCCACTTAAAATATGCCGTACCATAGACATCTTTATTGGTATATTACACATAGAGGGCGGTATAATAAGGAATGGCCCAGATCACAGGTGTTTGCGGCGCGAGCCGCAGGCGAAGGCCATAAATATAATATGGAAGTGGCATTTTCGTCCCGTCCGTAAAAAATAATAATCGTTTTATAAAATAATAATAGACTATAAATTTTACATTTCATTTTTAATATTGTGTGTGTTGTGCTCTTTGATTCCTAACTATATATTTCGTTTTTTTTGGTAGGTAGCGTTTGTATTTGAATTTTCCTCATAGTCGGTGTGAAAAGCAGTATGTGTCACAAGGTAGCAAAATTATTTTCACCACGGGCGTTAACACTTGAATCCCTCACTGCGCTCCGGATTATATTTTAGAATTTTGCTTCGTTCAGGATTCAATATACGCCCTCGCCGTAAATACATAATTTGGTCCCTTGTGACACAATCTACTATTGCTATAGGTGAGAGACGTACTTGTAGCAGAAGTCCCGGCCGCAGTAGTTGCAGGTGTGCTTGATGTTCATGTGCGCCGCCTCGTGGTGCTCGCGCAGCGCCGCGTTCGTGCGGAACGCCTTCTCGCACAGCATGCACTGCGGCACAAACGCCGAACCATGATGCGGGCAATTCCATGAAAATGTAACGGAAGTTACCATTTCATCGCGTGTTTATTTATTTATAATGCTAATTTAAGTGTTAATTTTACCCTAGCTAAGTATTACTTTAATCCCTAGACGTATTGACACTTAAATTTGCACCATCAATAAAAACACGCGAAGAATTGGTAACTGACGTTACTCTCTGCCATGGAATTACCCATGTGTGACACCTCAAAGGATACTTTGCTAACAGATCAAATCAAGTTACTTTTTATGAAGTGTAAAAACGCTCAGATAGTGTGAAGTTTCTATGAAAAAAAAGTATAAGGTAATTTTTCACAGTATTCAAATCATTTCCTTATTTTTCGTTGTTGAAAGCGGTGAAGTCCAGTTATTTTTTGCAAATTTTCGGAAAATATTACATTAAAGGCTAGTGTGATATAATTTGTATTGACTAAAGTCAAATACCCTATTAACTGTACGCACACGCGCACGTTTATCCCACCTTTGTCTCTACATGCTTGATAAACTGGTCATCATATAAGTGGGCAGTGCACTTATACCACCGATGCCAGCAGGTTTATGCAATAGATGGATAGATAACTACAAAATTAAAAATGCACAAAGACTAAATTTAAACATGCCTCTCAAGACCAAACATGAATAATGAAACTCTGCTTGCCAATTTTCATCTTTTTGTTGGATTCTATAAATTTTATATTACTATATACTCTATTAATTAACTATAAAAGATAAAATAAAATAAAAACAGATTAGCAAGAATATCTACTTTAAAAAAACAGGATACAGTCGAACCGGAAACCGCCTCCTTTGAACGACCATCGCTGCGTCATCGAGACGATGTCGCAGTGCTGGTCTTCTGCTGAGCCTTTAGGGCATTGAGCACTCTCAACTTAAAACCCACCTTGAACTACTTCTCCTGGTGCGTGAATTTGTGCTTGTTCAGGTTGGAGGGGTTGATAAAGGTGGCGGGCCACTGCGTGCACTTGTATGTGGCTTGCTTATTTTGGGAAATGTTTGAGTTTTCAGATGAACCACTTATCACAGGCTCTCATACCCAACAGGACTAATGAGTCTCAAACCTACCTTGAACTGCTTCTCCTGGTGCGTGAGTTTGTGCTTGTTCAGGTTGGAGGGGTTGACGAAGGTGGCGGGGCACTGCGTGCACTTGTAAGGCTTCTCGCCCGTGTGCGTGCGCATGTGCATCACCAGGTAGTACTTGTGCTTGCACTTGTACGGGCACAGGTCGCAGAAGAAGTTGAACGTGTCCGTGTGGACCATCCTGGAACAAAAGGTAATTTAGCCGTGGTTTCCATCGACCTTTTGACTATGGCACAGTCACCACGCGGCAATGTAACCTCACTTGCTACTGTTCTTAATTTAGCCATGAAATGCAAATCGGGCGTACTTCGGTCACACAACTGCAAACGAATTAAGATTAAACGGTTGAATTAAGAACAGTGACAAGTGCTGTACACAGACAAGCAAACGTTATTTATTGATACTCATCAATTTGAAATAATTGCTAACGCAATCCCCAGAAACAATAAACTTCACAATATGACACAATTTACACTAATGTATAGCAATCTTAGTAGGTATAGATACATATAAGTTTAGGATTACACACACGGGCTAATTTTCCACAACTTGACATAGATAGCATAGCAATCGTAATACTAGTAGTCTCGCAACTCCCCAACCCGCGCTCAAAATACAAAATTAAAAAAATAGACCTGCTTAGGGATTACAGCCCATTCACTCTTTTATCTATTGTGAGTAGGCCTGTGCCCAGCAGACTGGGGACGTAACAGTATTGAAGTTTGGAGTTGACAGTCTTGCAACTCACATATGGTTCTTAAGGCGCGCGATGATGGGGAACTCTTTGCCGCACGTGTTGCACTTGTGCGGCACGGTCTGCTTGTGGATGTGCCGCATGTGCTGCGTGATGCTCAGCACGAGCTGCCCGCACAGCTCGCACGCGCGCCGCATGCACTGCCGCTCGCGCCGGTGCTCCATCAGCTTGTCCTTCAATATGATTGCAAAATTTATTGTTAGGGCCGGCACAGACGGACTGCAACTTCAAATGCAGTCCGTCTGTATCGGCCCTTAACTCACCTTGTTGCTTTACCATTAGGCGTATTATGCTACGGTTTGTCACGCGATAAATAAATGTTAAAACAGCTGTCACGTTCTGACAAAGTCTGTGAGAGTGATGCTTTATCATTTATTTATCGCGTGACAAAAGCGTAGCATCATAAGCCTACATGTCTTTACACTAGCCGTGCAAAAATATAATCTCTTTCGGAGAGAGGCACAACTTTCGATTGCCCAAAATGGCCAATTCTTGACCAAGTGCAATTAGATGATTAAGGCCTTGTCTTAAAATTGCTTTGATTTTAACTAGCAATGGGATACTATTATGAAAATTCCATTAAAATTCATCTATATTAACAGATGGCAAAGTGGTACCTTTTGACTGATAATGTCACATATATAAACTTTGTTAACAACAGTTGTAAGATATTGGAGGGTAATATTTTACTATACATAAAACATTTTCAGACCACATCTCATAAAAACTAGACTATTGATTTATTGAAGAAGCATCCAAAATGATAGTAAGAGCTTGAAGCACTAACAAAAGAATATGATGGTCCGATTTATACCAAACCACCATATCTCTATGCTAAAGACCTTTAACCTTTTCGACGCCAACGACGTACCCGACGTACCGGCACCGAGGGTTGGACGCCAATGACGCATATATTGGTCACAGACTGCAGAGCGATGTAAACCTTCATGCACCAGCATAAAATTCAATTTCGTTTTTGACACTGTCATGTCATGGCGTCTGATTTGCGACTTTTATGTTTTACGTAGCAGCGAAAAGGTTAACAAGTCTTAAGCATCGAGATATGGTGAGACCGAGTCCTGTTAGCATTAGCAAAATTTTGGCTTTAGTCAACTGTCTATATCATAGACAGTTGACTAAAGCCAAAATTTTGCATTATAGACTATAGAGTCTATAATCTCTTTGAGCTCTAGCGGGCCGGCCCCTTGTTATAGAACAAGGGGCCGGCCCGCTAGAGCTCACTCTCCAATGAATCACCCCTCCCCCAGGCTGCCAGCAGCTGAGAAAAAGATTACTCAACTCCGGTTGACAATCATGTTCTGTGGCCCTTTGTTAAAAAAGTTTGAAGACCCCTGGTCTACAAGAGAGTGCATAATAGTTTAGAGAAACCAAAGTTTACAGTACTTCTATCTTACAAGACCAGCCAATAAATACATATTATACATTATAGTTTATAAACCACCTTGTCGGGAAAGGTCATGTCGCATGGGGAACACTTGAACTGTTTGATTTTTGGAGCCTTCTTTATGGAAATCTTCTCCCTTTTCTTGCGTTCTCTGTTCTTCTCTTCCTCAATCTTCATCCTTTTCTTTTTCATATCATGAAGAATAAGTTGAAAGTCATGTTTGGAATATGGATATGAGTGGAATGTTGGGTCACCCATAGGGTGTAAAATTTTTCGAAACTTTCTATCTGACGTCTCACAATTTTTTTTAAATGTTAAAGCAGTTTTTAAGTTATACAAGCATACTGAACAAATATATTTAGGCAGTGCATCATCAGCAGAAACCTGAAAAAAAAATATGGACATATTATTTTCCTGTTATGATTTACGAAACAGAATTTGTCTTAAAACTATATTCGTCATTTTAGAACCTACCGACACATTTGTTATACTTCTTATGGCACTCATGATGTCATAATCAAAAACTTTCTCAGTCAGAGGTGTACAGCCGCCTTTGGCACAGATTCGGCATATCATGTCTTTCTCTAAGCGTACATTTTTTTTACTGCAATAAAAACATTACCGTAAAGTAACAACAACCAGTCTTCCACTTCTTATTCAGAGGCACTTCAGAGTGGAGAATTTCTGGGCACTAATGGATTCAATTGCTAAACTTAATACAAACAAATATTAGGAAAGACAATGCATCAACTACCATTAATTAAAACAAAATGCTCTTACCAGTCAGCTATTAGTTTTTGCCAGTGATCGCTATTATTACTGCCCTCGTCTTCATGATTAAAAGTTGAGGGATATTTAGTTTTAGTGAATTTGGAAAGCATTGATTTGGTTATATATACCGCCATTGTAAAAGGTTACAACTTCAATGCTAGATAAATTCAATTTATAATGATTACAAACGAAAACTAAATAAATATGATCAGAATAATTCAGTCAGACACAGACGTTTGATGGACGTTTGTCATTTGTGTTGTTGTTTTTTTTTACATGCCGCACAAGAAGTGTAGCAGTAGCACTGAACTAATGAACCGGTATTTATCGGTTTATTACTATGTTCGTTCATTCGCTGAACTCATTCGACTCCGACTATATTTCTTTATCTGTAGAAATATGTCCTACCCTACCTACTCTATGCCTATTGTTCAGTTATGTCAAAAATCTAATTGAATTGATTACATTATTTACAAAATACGGCTTTATTTCGTGATAAAACATATTTCTATCGATTACTATAAGTATCTGCAAAAAATTGAGCTTTATTAAAATAATGGCATCTCTTCTATTACTAAGGTCTATGTTATATGCCAACGCTTTGCATAAATCCAAGAAGAAGAAACAAAAAAAGCGTAAGAAATCGTAAGTATTAAATAAAGTTTTAATGTATCGTAAAATGTATCAATAACTCAGTTGATTAAAAATATTTCAGGCATAGTACTTTATCGAGTATTAAAATATCGCCAGGCATGTGCAGGATATGTGCCTCAGAAAATGGGGATATTCCCATTTTCAACAATTTTATCCAGCCTAATATTGCAGAAGAAATAAAACACTTTTCGGGTGTTACGGTAAGTGATTCAAATATACACAATGAGATTAAAAATTATCTTTAAATTTAATTGTGCATACAAGATTGTATAGATATGTTGCATAATTTGCGTATTTTACTACCAATCGTCTCCCATTATTATTCAATTATATTGCTTTTGGGTCTACCCAAGTACCCATTCAGATCCCTGCACAGGAGAGATGACTTAATGCACTATTACATTACTTCCTTTTATAAGTAAATAGACATCAATGGACTAAAAACTTTCAGATCAACAAGTCGGATACAATTAAACAAATGTGTCAGAACTGCCTTGATCTTCTCAACGGATGCATCATGTTCAGGGATATGTGCCAAAAGAATAACAAAAAACTGATTGACATGGATGTGTCTGTGAAGGAAGGTAAAATCTTCGATACATCATTTTTGAAATGGGAATTATTTAAAAAATTTAAACTTCTAAAATACTTTTGAACACTTATTACACGTCATTATTAGATTAACTGGCGCTCTTGTTATGTGTTGTTAGTCTAGGAACTTGGGGGTAGCTTTAAGTTGGGCCGCATTGTCTAGCGGAAGGTACCCACATTTCAGTCAGTCTGATTATAGCTCTGTAAACGACGAACGCGTATGATTTCTCGGACCCCTTTTCTTTCCTAAATAACAACTTTTACACATGTATATTAAAAAAAACTTGGGAACAGTTGTAACATTAGACAAAAATATAGGTATCATCCCATTATGTTTTGAAATATCAGTAAATGAATTTCCATTCCATTTCCATTTTCCAGAATATGTTAAGTGTGAGAGCAGCAAAGATCAAAATGAAGAAGAACCGGAACTCAATGACCTTCAGGAAGAGCAGAATGAAGACAGCAACGACTCCTACAACATCCCCTCGCCTACATTCTCAGATGACACAGCTATTTGGGGGTGTAATACATGTGGTAAAGACTTTTTTGACATGGTGAGTAAAATGAAATAATAAATACTCTACAGTACATTTTTGCACACCTCAAAAGAATACTAGATTTTTCTATGAAAAATAGTATTTGAACCAACTTCTAAAAATGGATGAAAAGAAAATTCTCACTTTGTTTCAACCTTTTTTATTATTATTATTTTCTTTGTTTCCCAATTAATTGACAATAGCTGGAACATTTAGAGTCTGATGATGAAAACTTGGAGAAATACAGGGAACTCTTTAAATATTATAGGTGTTTGTATACCAATTTGGGTAATTTGACAGTATCTAAATCTATTGCATTTTTCAATTGAATGGTAATTTATACAAACTAATGTTTGATTTTGGTTATTTTTTATATTTTGTATTGATTATAATATGTGGTTGTTCACAGTGGCGGATTTGCAGTCTTAGCCGCTCTAGGCCCCAGGCCTTGTATTAAATACCAGCCGCCCCTTTCTTAACACCCTTCATATAGACTGGCCGCCCCTAATATCTGGGCGCCCTAGGCCCGGGCCTACTGGGCCTTAGGACAAATCCGCCACTGGTTGTTCATCAGAATAGGGTCCTTATGGCGATTTCCTTTGATGGATAGCTATGTAGAATAATTGTTTATGCTTTACAGATAGAACTATTAGTAATGATATCATCAATTTCCAGGATTCATACAGTGACCACCTGTCCCGTTGTACGGGAGATAATACTCAGAAACCACCTGAAGAACTTACTAAGAGAAAGTTTCTTTGTGACATATGTGGCAAAACATGCTCCTCCAACGCCAGTTTGCTAGTTCACATGTAAGTGCTGATCTATTAGACATAACTTCTGATCTATTCGAATTATTTAGGCATTATTTCATAGTAGAAGAAGAATGAATGTAGAGTGAATGAGAATATACACTGATAACCACATTTTTATTTAGAAAAAAACCCAACCGCGGTGCACTTTGAAACTGCATAAAATCCGCCATTTTGTTTATTTTAACGAACTTCATACCCAATGACACTCGGACCATCAAGACGAACCTAATGATGTATCATTCATCAAAATCGGATGTGCCGTTGAGTAGTTACGAGCGGACATAGGAACGGACATACATACTTACATACATACATACAGGTCAAACACATAACTCTCCTTTGGGCTTCGCAGTCAGGTAAAAATAAGGTAACTTTTACTAATGGTAAGCGTTATACTTAAAGTATAACACAATCAATTAATCATATCAGATATATACCTATAACTGTCAAAAAGCTGTCAGGTTACTGTATCTAATTAAAAATACGACCATAGAGACACGGTTAGAACCCCTTTAGTCCTCTAGAATATAAAGTAAGCGTTGACTAACATAACCGGCATTTTACCCCGTAGTAAGCTGTAGCTAATTAAAATTTCGATCTTCCAGGGGCATCCACGACAACATATTCCCATATAAATGCGACGTGTGTCCATACCAGGGGCGAACGATGGACTTGCTCAAAGTACACAAGCGATCACACATGGCGGACAAGCCCTTCAAGTGCTCACAGTGCCCGAAGGCCACCACCACCTCCTCCAACCTCGCCAAGCACATGCGGCACGTGCATAGTACCACCAGGCCTTTTAAGGTACCTACCAAAGTACAGTAAGCGAAGAAAGTGGTCTACCAGTTTTCGACTTATTACCTGGTATTAGAATTCAAATGTAGACAACTTTCTTGGCTGACTACATGGCTTCCTCCGCAAGGTTCCCAGTGCCGAACTAAGGGCCAGTGCTTGGAGTGGTCTAATAAGTACCCTCTCATACCCACCAATAATTTTATTCGTTATTCTTCGTTCACGCATCGTCCGAGAGGTGGCACTGTTTGTTTGGCAAAGAAATGTTATAATCAAATTGACGATTTTTTGTTTCGTCTGTACAGTCTAATTAGCAAACGATAGACAGCGCTGAAAATTGTACAGTCCAGATGGAACGAATTCATCATAGTTCTAGCCAGATTGACAAAAAGCGATAGAGACCCGAATATCCCTCAAAAAGAAATGGTGTGTCTACCATATATAATTAATCCTAACCGATAACAATGGCGTGGCGTCGAATTAATCCGCAGGCAAGCTGGAGTGTATTTGACTAACATTTATTTCTGAATCAGTAGAATAAGGTTTTCAAATCACTCGAAATGGGCTACCGGTGGGAATCCAATGCCACGGTCATGCTCTATCTATCAGATACCTAGATATCCTTATCAGTTGCCCGGCAAAATTGACTCATCTGCCGGGCGAACAGAACTGGCCGCAACTTCGCTTGTCGTGCGACGGAGCATGACCAGTCACTTTCGCTCTATATAAAATGGAAAGGGATAGGTGGTTATTTAAAAAAAAAAAAAAAGGGGTCATCCATATAGTACGTCACACCCATGGGAGGAAGGGGGGGGGGAGGGTCTAGCCAAATGTGATAGTTTATATTAAAAAGATGAAATATGTTAGGAAAAAGTGTGACATGGGGTCTAAAAGACTGAAAAATCATGTGACGTACTTTGCGGATGACCCCTAATACTCATATTAAGTCGTGTTTGTTTGAGTACTTTCATATTTTTACGTCACACCTGGCCCACCCGCTACGCGTGTGGAAATTCCCACTTCATGGCCCGGGGGAGACGTAAAATTGTGTACTTACCACGGCCAGTAATAAAGAAAGCCTCAGATCGCATATTTATCACCCTTGCCTTCGGCTCGGGCGTCAAATACCTTCGATCTGAGACATTCTTTGTTTTACCGCCCTAGAAGTACTATTTCCTGTGTTACCTATTTTTTGGAGGGCTAAAGGTTAGGAACCACTGTGCCAGACGTACTGGAACTAAAGCCCATTAACGGCCGAAGTGGTTTTATCTGTATTTTTGGGTGTTTATATATTATTTCTGTCACAAGACAATACTTCTCCAATCTCACATCGATAGCTCGTGATTATCTGTACCCGTGTGGGTTCAGCTAATGGGTTAAGCCGATACAGTCCTCATAAGTATGTTCCGTGTTTGGTTTCAGTGCACATACTGTGACAAGGCGTTCTCGTACCAGCACGACATGAAACGACACATCAAGGACATCCACCTGCGCCAGGGCACCGTCGAGTGCGACGTCTGCTACAAGAAGTTTAACACTAAGTAAGTGGAAAAATCTGAAAAATATTTTTATGCCACACCTGGCCATAAAGTGACTTTTTCCGCACGCTGCGCGTACGGACAAAGCCGCTTTCTGGCCAAGTGTAGACATAAAATGATGTACACAACACGGGAGGTAATAAATAAAGCCCTCGATCGCATATTTACGTCCCTCGCTTGCAGCTCGGGCCGCAAACTTCTGCGATCTCGGTCTTTCTTTGTATTACCACCCTAGTTCTGTAATGTACTATTTTATATTTTACTGTGCCTGTGGCCACAGCATGTAGAAATTACGTTCAATAGCATAGGTATTTGGCAACCGATAGCAAAAAGCGGATTTGAAAAATACTTAATATTTTAATCATGCATGTTTCATAGTAAAATTTACTGCTACCGACGTACACAATCGACATCCAAATAGAAATAAAGTAGGTTTTATTTTTCAATACGGCTGTAGAGAGTATAAGTTTTATTGTAGGTCTTATAGATTCCGACTAAATGGCCCATCCTTTATATTGTAAATTATAGTGATAATTTCGCAATTAAAGAGTCATTAGCGATTTAAATGTTAGGGTTAACGTTTATTATGCATCTTATCTAATAAATGTAGGGGCGTTTTACTGATACAAGAGTCCACTCGCTCAAAGGTACACATGAGTTATTTTTTATTTATGCAATTTCAATACTGTGTAATAAGTAAAGAATATACATACGGATTGAAACATTTAAGCATAAACTTATATAAAGTAACGACGCGCGCGCGCCCCATATTTTGTAAGGCATAAAGATAGTTCAAGCACAAAAATATAGTTATCAACGAGTAGATAAAAAAGTTCAGCTTTCTTGGCGTGAAGTGACAACAACCATGGGTGGGCGTGGGGCGGAAAGGGCGGGCCTTCAGCCTAGGGGAGGGGGCTCCAACTACATCAGCCCGAATGCATCCCCCCCACCCCATAAAAGAAAGCAAATTCCGCCTCCTATATTTACGCCGCCGCGGACCTTCGACTGTTTAGTCCGCCACTTTGTAACCCATCTCCAGTAGTGTAACCTGGGTGGGGTCCGACCAAAACTGGTTAAAAGGTTTTTGATGCGAGATATTTTTGAATGTTCAGCAATGGCGTAACTATATCATCTGGGGCCCGTGGCAAATTCCTTTAATGGGGGCCCTATCATTAAGCTTTATTATTTTAACGTTATACTTACGCCGGGGCCCTCTTGGGTCAGGGGCCCGTGGCATTTTGCCAGCCCTGCCACCCTGTAGTTACGCCACTGATGTTCAGATTTAAGTATGAAAGCCAAGCTTATACTTGCCCTGGCCCCAGTACTTACAGAAATAGATAATTATAACATACATTTATATTAAGCAGTCTTCAAAAGCAGCGGTCGAGAACCTGCGGGCCGTGAACCGCTCACTTGCGGCCCGCGAGCCTCCCTAGCTATTTCGTACGTAAATGTCGCTATATTCCGAATTGTATAAAATCACAAATAATTAACAAAGTGCGGCCCGCCCGCGTCAATTTGATTAGCTACTATGTGGCTAAAAGGCTAAAAGATTGCCGACCGCTGTTCAAAAGTAATGATGTCTTATATCTAGAGTCCGACCGAAATTTCGGTTTCGGCCTAGTTTCGGCAATAAAACGAGTTTCGGTTTCGTCTGCCATCCGGCTGAAAGCGAAACTGAATTTGAGGGGTTTTGTACTGCGATCGGACAGTGTTTATTTCAAAAAGCATACATAATTTATTTGAAAAAAGAAGTTATAATATGTTATAATTAATGATTACTCTAAATATTAGAGAGAGACTAAATCATTAATATGTTTTTTAAAAAATGAAGTCTGACTGATTATGATTGTAATTTTTTTTTCTTCCCACGAAAACATGACCTTGACGAGATCAAAGCCGAAGTTCGGTCTCGGTTTCGGCCGTGAAAACTAGTTTCGTTCGGACATTACTTATATCCCGATTGCTATCGCAGAAAAATACTACAAGGTCACCGCTGGAAGATCCACAAGATCAAAGGGGAGCGGCAAGGGCGGCTGCCCTCGTACCTGCAGCACCAGCTGGAGGAACAAGACCACCACGAACACGAGATGCCCATGGTGCCCATGGAGCCGCCGCCTTACTGATATTAACTGCCCTAACGCCTAAACCTTAAAATTAATAGCCAGACGTAGCCTCACCAGCGTTGCCAGACGTCCCGATTTTTAAATCATAACGAAATGTCCCGCGCGGGACATGCTCAGTCCCGCTTTTCGGGGACAACTCGATCCTGCGTGGAGCCTGCTGAGGAAGTGCGGGCGGGTTGCACAGACAAGTAATTTAAAACTCAAATAAAAAGATAAATATTTAAAAACGTCTGATTATGGACGTTTTCTTACTACTCAAAAAGTTTCAAGGGCATTTCTCCAGAAATATGTCTGCGACTCATTCATCTGTTTACATACATTTTGTATGAAAAAGGGCCATATGAATGAGGTGATCGCAGACATATTTCTGGAGAAATGCCCTCAAAATCCCGACTTGGCAAAAAATAATCTGGCAACGCTGAGCCTCACTAACCCTACGGCTACACGCATCGCGATAACACGAATATTCGTGTTGATGTCTCGTTCTTTTTCTTCTTCTAAGTCGGTTCTTCACTGCTGAGGATCGTGACTCCGCCAATTAATCTTTTTGATAGCAGCTCTCCACTTCTTTTTAAGCGAGTTAAAAAAACGAGGTTATCAATTCGACCCGCATGTATTTAATATTGTCAGAATTGCACAGTTTTCATAAACATAATGTTAGTCTTTCAGGTTCTAAAGTCGTGTGCCAGATTTCGTAAGTGTATGTATGTTTGTATGTCTGTACGTTTGTCCGCGCATATCTCAAAAACTGTAAGTCGGATTGCAAAAAATCTTTTTAGTTGGACAAGGTTCTTTGCGTTATCGCGATGTGTGTAGTCGTAGGGTAGGGTAACAGATTTTTTTTTTTTTTTTTTAATTTATTTTCAGAATGGTGTACATAACTAAATGTTTACAATTAACTCGCCAAACTGCTAAAACAGTTTGTTGGCGAGATCGCGCTCATATTTCACAATTCTTAGCTACATTCACCCAGTTTATTATTTCTAACAAGTATATGTATAAATTAAGCTGGTATCAAGTTGTCCAAATATATCATGAAGCAAGAATATTCTTGAAAAACATGTCCTAGGGCATTTTTTCCAAAAATATCCTTTTTAAGGTGTTCTTCACTACATTCTTACTACATTTGTTTTCGCCTCTTAACCACTCAATTTCATTATAAATTTTTGGGACCAAAAACTTGTTTGTCCTCTTACCATAATAATTTTTTTCATAGTTTTGTACAAATTTTCTTAACCTAACACTTCTTGTATCATATTTATTCTGCTTAAGCACTTTGAAGTCATCTATATAGTAATTTTCCAAAGCAATCAGGTACTGTACTCTTAGATGTATAGGTAGTATTTTTCTTAATCTATATAACTGGTCATAGTTTCCTTTACACTTGATTTTAGTTTTCTTATTTACTAAGTGTTTCATAAATCTAGTTTGCAGCCTCTTTATTTCATCTAAGTACGTATGGAAAGTCCTGCCATATACACTAAGCCCATAGTTAATTACTGAATCCGCTAATGCATAATACACTACAAGCATTGTTCGTTTACTAATTACTGTATTCAAGTGGTAGAATTTACTTAATACTGATCTAAGCTTAGCACAAACTGCAAGTACGTGGGTTTTCCAGTTAAAGTTAATGTCTATATACAGACCTAGGTATTTATACTTTTCTACATATTCAAGCCGCTCACAGTTACAATTATTTTTATAGTTATGCAAGCACTCATAACTGTGGCCTACCACACCGAGTTGATCGTAGTTAACAATTTTGGCCTTTCTATTGTACGGGGAGTATATGTGCATGCACTTTGTTTTGGATATATTAATAATTATTCCGTTATCGTGAGCCCATTTTACTACGTTGTCAAAATCAGCTTGAACACAGCTATGCGCCTCCGAAATATCCGTAGCGGCGTACAATAAACACATATCGTCCGCGTACATGTAAACTTTGCACTTCTCAATGACGTTGACAACACTGTTGACTAGCATCACAAAGCCGACAGGGCCGTACACCGAGCCGGTCGGCACCCCCAGCGTGACCGCGCACTCGGCGCCCGTGGTTCCGCCGACAGCCGTGCGCACGGTCCTGCCGGCCAAGTAACTGCGGAACCAATCGTTGACCGGGCCGGCTATGCCACACTCTCTCATTGCCAGGAGTAACACGTCGTGGTCCAGGGTATCAAACGCCTTTTTGTAATCAATAAAAAGTGCGAGAACCTGTTTTCCTTCGTTTAAGCGACCGTTAATCTCCTCAGAGAACTGTGCCAGAGCCGACCCCGTGCTTCTGCCTTTTCTGAACCCGTGCTGCGCATCTGTAATTACTTGGTATTTCTCCAGAAAACCTGTAATTTGCCCTACTATTACTTTTTCAATAATCTTATTAATTACTGACAGAATAGCTATTGGCCTGTAATTTGTGTAATCTAAATGGCTACCACTTTTGTAAATAGGTCTTATAATTGACTTTATATAGGCCTATACCTACATACAGGTTAGAGGGGTATCCTCTACCGTCGTTGGTAGCGGTAATAAGCACCCCTACTAATTCCTTTGCTCGGGTTTTACTGAATTCTGAATAGGTCTCAACTGAAGCACCTCTAGTAACATCGCTTAACGCTGGTTGATGTGTGTGTGCGTGCTGCTCGTAAGTACAAAGCGACTGGCTTACTACAGGTAATTCAGTTATCTGTTAGCGAGTTTACGCCCAGCTATTTAGTTTAAGGTCCTGGACTTTTGAAGGACATTCATTCCTACTTATTTCATTGGTAACATAATTTTACCTCAAAATACACCTTATCGACTGAAACATTCTGTTTCATAGTGTAATTCAGATATTCTGGTCATGTTAATAACCTGCTGCAGTGTTTTGTCGAAGTCGAAGTGACGAACCAACAGACACATTTATTTTGACTTCCGATTACGAATTGTTATTATACTATAAAATTTATTTATATTGGCGAATCTTTGAACTACACTTCTGGTTTAACCGTTTACTGGTTTGGTTGGTCAATGTTGTTAATGCTATGAACGAACTCAACAATTGTTTAACTTAAATTTTCTAAAGAAAACAAATTATAATGGTCCTCATGGTGTCAAAAGAAAAATTGGCTTACGTTAGTATTTTGCTATTGTTCAGCCATAGAGATCAATAATGATGGAAAATTCAAAATATTGTCTTAGGGGGGCCTATTATAGTCGCCTAGGTTACTTGACACATTTAGTCAAGTATGTAATAGTGATTTGCGTTATATACGCATGATCGCTTGAGACTTTATTTACGAGTAAATGATTGGTTCAATACCAAAAAGGTAATTTTGTGTTTAAGGTTAGAAGTTTGTGTACTGCCATAAGTAAGAATTAATGGGTTTTAATATGTCCGAAATGCGATTCCGCATATTAAACTTCTGTGGACTTAAAATAAAATTGTTTATTTCACAGCAATCGCCTACTACGAATAGTTTTGCAAAGAAACTTCTCAAGTTCATTGTACTATATTAAGGTGCATTATGGATTGTACGGATATAATTTTTGTGTGACACAAAGCGCTAAAAATAGTGTCCGTCAAGATAGCGTACACCGTAAAGATATTCAGAATCTGATGCAGCCAATAAATAGTACCGACGAAATACCTAGGTGAAAAAAATTGTACCCTTGAACTTTTCGAAATATAAGGCCTGTTCACGGTGTACGCTACCGGGCGTCAAGCTGGCGTACACCGTTTGTATCTCTGGAACAGCTTTGTTTTTGGAAAGTTTTAGCTTCTACGATAGCTAGAGAAATGAAATTGTAGGGCCCTAGGGTACTATTTGGGTACAATTTTTTGAGATATAAAGCGTTTCCAAAAACAAAGCCGTTCCAGAGATACAAACGGTGTACGCCAGCTTGACGCCCGGTAGCGTACACCGTGAACAGGCCTTATATTTCGAAAAGTTCAAGGGTACTATTTTTTTCACCTAGGTATTTCGTCGGTACTATTTATTGGCTGCATCAGATTTTGAATATCTTTACGGTGTACGCTATCTTGACGGACACCTACAAATAGAGACACTACCAATATACATTGAACCTCTTCATTCGAATATCGTGCCGTGCCGTCCTTCTCACTTTTACCTATACAATATTTGAGTGAGTGAGATGACATGAGACGAACTTGCAACAAAGAGCTTTTCAGAGTATTTAACCCTTCGTATGCTTAGGCACTGATCAGTGCGGAGCCTTTGAAACTTATGTTAAAATTTCTTTAAGTTTCAATTTAATAGGTACGCAAATTTTTTACATAACATACGAAATGTTTTAGTACCTACATTCAGCGTTCAATATACCGTAACACGTCTTTTTGCCTATAGTAATAAAGGCATGTTACGATGTATAATCGCTTTGGATGCTACACACTATTTGACGCTGACAGAAAAAGGCCTGATAGTAATGTATTTCATAAAATGTCTTATATGCATGCATAGAGTTAACCTTCCGTTATATTACGAATACCAACATTAGGTTTTAGACAAGTTTACTCCTGTATCAATGTAACTAATTAATTATTTTAATAATGTGTTCAATAGGGTATTTGACAACGATCAAAATAAATTCATTAACTCTAACCAGCAAATTACGCTTCCAAAACAGCCCGGATAAAATCATTCAAACTTATTTTCGTGCCATCAACGATTTTACAATGACGAAAACTAAAAATAAGGCACCATATTGAGCATGACGTCACAAGATAGTATTTCATACTAAACTGCATACTTTCGGGGCGTTTTGACACTTCATAAAAAGAAGCTGATTTGAACTGTCATCAAGTAGCCTATCGCACACACTGTTAACTGTACATTAGGCTACTTGATGACAGTTCAAATCAGCTTCTTTTTATGAAGTGTCAAAACGCTCCGAAAGTAGATATGCAGTTTAGTATGAAATACTATCTTGTGACGTCATGCTCAACATGGTGCCTTATTTTTAGTTTTCGTCATTGTAAAGTCGTTGATGGCACGAAAATAAGTTTGAATGATTTTATCCGGGCTGTTTTGGAAGCGTAACTTACTGGTTAGAGTTAATGAATTTATTTTGATTTTGTTGTCAAATACCCTTTTGTAAACGAATGTCAACTTTATTGGAACGTGTTAAAGTCTATGGGTCAGTTAACCTTTCAGACGCCAACGACGCATTTATCCGCACCACAAGTTCAACGCCAACGACGGATTAATCCGTCACAGAGCGCAGAGCGATATAAACCTACATGCACCAGCATAAAATTCAATTTCGGTTTGACACTTTTATGTCATGGCGTCTGGTTTGCAACTTTCCTGTTTGACGTAGCGTCGAAAAGGTTAACAGTGTCTTCCTTTGTACCTGGGCTAGGTTTCACCTAGTCATACGTTTGAAATAAAAATGCCCACCTATTCAACGCAATTGAAACGAACGACGCACAACTTGTAAGCTGTTTGGTAGGTAACTACCATCCTTTTAAGGGGGTGATAGGTAAAGTATTTTAGAACATTTCTATGTCTTAACCGATTAAACTATTTTAACTAATTTTGTAGTTACCTACCAAATAGTTAAAACACCCTGTACTTATAATGATATCGTTTATCATACACCTATTTTTATTGTATATTAATTTTTTTTTATTTCATTTATTGTATATTAAGAATATTTTCAATACCTAGTTAAGATTGTGCTTTTATTAGGAATTAAATTCGTATGGTGCTTCCCTAGAGAGGGATTACCTTAAAACTTCGTTTACAATCTCTTTGCAACGAAAAACAAGTTCTTTGTGCAAGCACCAACACCAACAGAATATAACATTTATTTATATCTCATTATTTATTGGAATTTTATTTACAACTTGAAATTATACTTTTATGCGCAATTATATGTGATTTATTTAATTGATAAGTTTTAACGACTTGATAAAGAATAACAACTGCTCATCAGTAGAAATAAAGCCCCTGAGATTCACACACGTCTTTGTTTTATTTTAAAAATGAAATTTCTAGCTTGTTTGCTTGTTTTGCCGTTTTGTGTTGGTTTCGATTTGCCCAAATGTCGTCCGGACCTGAATATTGACAAGGACCAGTATCATATATCGGATACGTATCACGTGGGTGACGCGATGCCCACGGATGCTCACTACGATGTGTATGGGAACCTGTTCTACGTGAAGTCTGGCAGCAACGCCGATGGGTACTTCTATGACATCTATGTTGTGAAGTTTAAGACTACTTCTGCTCAGAAAATAATGGGTAAGATTCCAAACACATAATTTTCACGATTTGCACTCATTATTGGGATTTAAATCGCGTGAAAATTCAATATAGGTATCGAATTATGTCAACGTTTCAGATGTGGTTGTAACTTCCATGGTCGCAAGAGACTGAAACCGAAACGTACCTAAATGTATATTTATTATGTTTTTACGCGATTAATACCCGTTGTGCTATAATTATAAAGATAAGTTCAGTGACTCGACATTATTGCTAGCCGACTTCAAAAAGGAGATGATTATCTGTTATACTGTTTTTTATGTTTATGGTTCATTAGATACTAGGTACATAATATCTTATAATTAAGGAACTAGGGCTTCCAATTCCGGGATTTTTTGTATGGCCAATGCCAGGATCCCAGGATTGTCCATATAAACAATCCCGGGATTGAAAGCCCTATAAGGAACACATTGCAAATGAAGGTAGGTTCCTAAGTGTGCATTTGGTGCGGCAATGAGAATAATCTTACTCTATTCTTCTAAGGTTTGCCGGAAGGAGTCAGCTACTCGGTGGCCATTGACGACAAAGGCGGTAAAGTATACTTCGGCACCGAAAAGGGAATGTTCAGGTACAACTACGAAACTCACAACGCCACCCAAGTATCCGACTCTCTACTCAAAATCAACATGATATTCGTCGACAAAGACGGGAATAAGTACATTACTAATAGCAACAATGGGATAGAAGAGCTATATTTGCTGGACGGCAAAAAGAAGATCCGATATAATACTTTAGAAGCTCTCAACGAAATGGCTATTGATGATAAAAATAATTTTTACTTCATTAAACATGAGCAGTTATTCGTTTTGAAGTCAACGCAGTCTACTCCCGTACATATTGCCAACATAACTTACAGCGGCGTTGGGCAAATATCGTTTCACAAGGATAATGTCTTCGTTGCCAGCGATCATTTGGCGTACTTCCATGAGAATGAAACCGGCAAGATGAAATTAATCCCAAATGTTCCGGGAAAGGTGACGGCCATAGCTTTTGATAGGACCGGCGACTTCGTGCTCGGCACTAAGGGAAAACTGTTGAAGTATAAGAAAAATGAATGCTATATTAGGAAAAGTGATAACGACTCTGCTTAAGTAGCAATGGTAGTATGGAATTCTGAAAATCGTACAAATAAGGTGCTTCAGGGATCGAAAGTAGTAAGTTCGTGATTATTATTCTTATTTGCTAGTTGCTTCTACCATACTGCCAATCTTTAGTATGTAGGTAAAGTTAACCTATTTGATCCGACGCCACTGTAGAACCTTTACGCAGTAAAGATATTACGCTAAGTATGCAAAAATTATTCAATTGTTAGCGTACAAATTGGCCAAGTCATGTTCAAGGTTCGTTACATAATAAAAAAATTTGTAAGGAACAAGTAGTTTCATTTTTATTATTTAAATAAATTACCTATCGTTACAGCCAAATTGCTTAACATAGCTCAATATCACTGATTCACATAAGTACCCTTAAATATACATATTAAATGTCGGGTACTGGCAAAAAATGGATGATAGTGAAACACAAGAATAAACAATTATTATCTCATTATCAACTTTAAAAATGATGTTCAATACACTAACTAAAATAGAGTATCATGGGGCTATATTTTTCTCGTGTAGCTTCCAATCAGGCATTTTTGGTATACACTTTTTCATACATGTTCAGTTAACACTTGAGTGAAAACAAAACACTGTTAATATTAAAATAATGTATTCTATGTCCTAATACTGGGCCTAAATTACTGCCACTGCCTCTTTGCTGTGACGAAGTAACAAGCTCATAAATAAAAACAAAAAAATGCTATTTACAGACGAATATCTATTCAATGAATTTAATGATTCTTAAACACAATCGTATACATTATACAATACGGCGAAGTACAGATGGCTACAGAGAAGGGTTGTAGGAGACAATATTATGTTTGTATTGCAGAGGGGTCACCTTTCTCTGCAGCTGACTGTACATAGGTATCATGTTTTAGTGTGTAAATATATGGCAATTCTAATTATCAGAGAAGTTTATTTTGCATTCAGTAATAACATTTTCAACATCTACCTACTACTGTCAGCAAATTAGTAAGGAAGCAACCAAGGTGATCTAAATATCACGCGGCTTGGCTACACCCTGATATTTGACGGTCACAAGTGTCACAACTAGCATATTCTTACTGCACTGAGATAATAATGGTAATGTTACGTAATATTACAGATATTTATCTAGAGACTGGAACGTTTTAACAAGGTTTGTCATAGTATCTTTACTGCAGTGGGCTGGCTTCCTAAGTAGTTTAATTACAGGTTTCTAAAGCCACAATAATGGGAAAGATTATTATTATCCCCAATACCCTATGTATCAATATAATTACATAGCATTATTGCATAATACAACACAATTTAAAGATAAAGACATTATTTCACGTTATACTGTCCCACTTTGAACAAATAATTAAACTATTATGAGATGATCTCACACCATAAGAGTATAAATTACCTTTGATTTGCAATGTTTCAGCACAGATGTATGTACTGTTGTTGCAGATGAAGGAGTAAGGCTATTCATATTTAACACAATAAATCTGTCTCATAACAGTTTATGTATGACAATATTACACAAAAAAATATATTACAAAAACACTGGGTAGGTGCAGACGCTACAGCAGCACTTGTCCTACCGCGGGCGAGTAAGCAAGTAAAAATGGACGAGTAGCATAACATTGCGGATTCCGTAGAAAGGTTGATCAATCACACTGAACCTCGTCAGCCTGCAATGAACTTACTCGTCCATTTTTACTTGCTTACTCACCGGCGGTAGGGCCAGTTTTAGCACTACTAGCGCCCTGGGCGAGATTTCAAAATTTTGGGAATTTACAAGTAAGTAAACCTCGCTCAATGAGTGATAGGATAGTTAAAGAGGCGCCTGCGGCCCCACGGCGCCTTACCCTAACGCCGCTTCTGGGCGGTGAGACAAGAGCCTACAACTCGCTCCAAACATTAATATTACATTGTAATCACAAACAAATGCTAATCTAATTAACTCCTTTTATGAATCTAATAAACATCAATGAGGCAAGATGCTCTGTGATATAATTGGAAATGCTAAAGGTTGGTTTTGAGAATTTGAGAGAGCCATTGGCTGGCTA
The DNA here is from genome assembly GCA_947034925.1 of Eudemis profundana. Taxonomy (NCBI): domain Eukaryota; kingdom Metazoa; phylum Arthropoda; class Insecta; order Lepidoptera; family Tortricidae; genus Eudemis; species Eudemis profundana. Next base: position 15,476,567 of record OX344805.1, on the reverse strand, counting down.
GTGCTGGAGATCGTAATCTGTTGCGTGGACGTCTGGTGTACCAGTTGCTGGGCTGATGGCACCTGTTGAGCAGCCATTTGCTGCGCTGATTGCTGTGCTAGCTGCTGAGCGGACTGTTGCGCGGCCAGATGTTGGGCCGACTGCTGTGCTGCCAAATGTTGAGCAGACTGCTGTGCCGCCAAGTGCTGCGCGGACTGTTGCGCGGCGAGATGCTGCGCGTTCTGTTGCGCTGCAGCAAGATGTTGCACCGATTGTTGGGCCGCGTACTGCTGCTGATGCGCCGGGTGAGACGCCGCAAGCTGGGGTGGCAGTGCAGTTTGCTGCACCAACTGTTGCACTGTTGTTTGCGACGCATTACCCATCAGCTGCTGTGGCGGAGGAGCCAGAGTTAATTGTGCCGGCGTAACTGCTACCACTGTCTGCCCGCCTCCCATCAGAGTTCCGGAGTCACTCACTTGCATCAACTGCTGCGCACCGGCACTAGTCACTATGAGAGCCCCCGAATTACCCATCAGCTGTTGAGTTGTGCTTACTGTTAGTATCTGTGGGGCTGGGGTCAAGAGCTGAGCTCTGGAGGCAGCTGGAGCTAGAGCCAAATTTGGGGTTGCTGCGGCAGGAACCAATGTAGGCAAGGCTCCAGAGAGACTGACTACAGGTGTCATGCTGACTGTAGCTAATGATACAGGAGCTGAGGTTCCATGGCGTGATGTGATAATACATGACTGTTCACCTCTGTTTGCAGCCGCTTGTTGTAACAAAAACTCATTCATGGAGGTTAACTGAACGTTTTTTTCTGTCAAATCGGCTACTTTCTTCAACAAAACACTTATGTTATCATGTAGTAGTTTCACTTTATGGTCTAAGGATTCACAGTTTTGGCAAATATTTGGTGCAGTTAATACTTGATTCTCTATTGCTGCATCTTCATATGTGTAGCGTCTTACTTTACATTCTGGGGGTGAGTCTTCATCCCTTAGCATAGGTGGTGGTCGATTGAATAGTGGGGGCGGTACACTCAACACTGGATGAGGTTCAGTGTTGGCTTTGTCAACCAGGTGGATCATCTTACACTCTGGGTTGGAGCAGGCACCATGCAAGAACGCCTGACATACTGGAATGTTGCGAGGCTCTCCATGAGGAAAGTTTCCCGTTAAATAAAAGTGCGCTTCCTCTTCAGCCGTGCAATGAAGAAATTTGCAGTTGTGTCTGAAACATCCTTTGTTTTGATAGTCATGACAAAAGCGAAATAGTTCTTTTAAACAGCTGACAGGTGGCATTTCATGAACAAACCGACAATTTTCGCGCACGCAGCAACCTCGAATGTAATCGCGGCAGAAGTTGGCTGCAGCAGCTTTATCTTCTTCAGAGATCATTGTTCCGTCCACATGCACCATTACGCCTCTTAGGAATATCAAAAGATCTGCGTTTTTCTATGAGCCTTTAGCACCTTACGCGTAGCGTGAACACGAAACAGTTCTTCGAGACTTCGTTTAACTAGAGCGTTAGTTTAGTTTGTTTTGTGAGAAATCCACGAAAAAAAATAATCTTAATACATTTCCCTTTTGCACGGATTACAATTCACAACTCGCAATACATCACAAGAAACAAGCTGCATTTTGCATTAGGACCACAGACAAAAATCTGGTTTTATTAGATTTTGAATGAATGGAATTTTGACACTACACAAACAATAAAAGGTGCAGTCAAATATCACATGAATTTAACGACCGAGGCTTATTATTTTTGTGAATTGTTCGTTTAGAACCTTTAAATTAAATAAACCGAAGATAAAATAGGTTTATTAAAACTACATCAGTATCGGTATGGCTAACTTTGCCACACAAAACAAACAACCCATGGTCACGGAAACAATAAAAAAAACCGAACCAAATAGAATAACCAAACCAATCATCTTTCAAAAAAAATAAACAACATGGCGGCGTGGTATTAATTTAATGTCTAATATTAATTGTTATTTCTTGGTAAATATAAAGGAATTCGTAGTTAATAATAACTAAACAAAACATTAAGTAATTTAAACAATGCATATACATCGTACGAGGTATCTCAACATTTGCTAGCCGCTATGAGGTAAGTGATCTTTTGATCAATAAAGCTCACATGTTTTTATTCAGTTTCAACTAAGTTGTTTACTTTCAGCTAACATTATATTGAAATGTTTAAACAACAAGTATCCCCACGGAGTGTCCACCCGTACCAGACGACGATGGTGCCGCGGAGCGAGCAGCAGTTAATGTCTGCAGCGGAACAAAGGGCCAAATTTCCTTGGGCGGGAGATATTAATCCACCCGTATACCAAGTCGCTGGAACGGACAGCTCCACCTCTGACAATGCCTACCATGTAAGTAGTATATTTTATGGATTAGGCATAGTCGGCTTCTGTATACATACCACCAAAAGAGTTTCTGCCAAAAACCATATTTTATAGTATTAACTTTAAAAGCACAAGGACCCTATATGGATTTAGAAAGCTAGAAAATTCATTGAACACTGAAGTGTCGCATTTGTAATCTAGAGAATAACCTCGGAAGTTATTATTGTTATTATATAATTTAATCAGGCAGGCAGTTGGGGACAGGTGATAATGCCTGTATCTAGTGAGCTATTAACTTATAGACGTGCTTGACTTGAGTGGAATTATGCTTGTCCAATCTGTTCATAAATTGGTTAACATTCGATGCGGAAACTACATCTTCTGCTAGTTTGTTCCAGGCTTTCACCATCTGAAGAAAAATTATGTTAAGATGAAATTGTGGCTTTACTTACACACTTAATATATCTTTAATTTCATTTGAATTATTCTCATATTCACTGAAACTTAACTTTCAGGTCCCTCGCTATTACAATGAAGACATAAGAGAATATGGTCCGCCATCACCAGTTTATCAGTCACCATATGGGGCAGGGACATGGAGAAGCTACAAAAAAGGAGAGAAACTTCCCATGCACACAACTGCTTCCCAAGCATACTCCTTTCCGGAGTGTGCTTCAGCGTTTTCACTGCCTATATGTGATATGGAAGGCCGCATGAAGCCTCCGGGGCGATCTCCAGTGCCTCCTATACCGTCAGTGAGCCCTGAACCAATGATTGGAGCCTGTGGTGGCCATTGTCCAGGCTTTGAATATGTGTGCTATTATATTTTACAGGTCAGTAGAATTAATGTGACACCATGGTAAATTATTGCTTGGGTACAAATATTTGTAACATGTAAAGTTTTTGCTGCATGTTCATATTCTGAGTTTTGTGTCATTACAATTGCAATTATGTTTGAAAGGGGAATAATAGCGAAAACTTACCAATGTCTATTTATTGATTTGTATTTTCTGTTTCAGGTTATATTTGTTGTAGGGATATTAACTGGGATCTCACTGTGCATAGCTGGAATTGTTTTAAGGCGCACCAACCGGAATGGCGACCTAGGAGTACTAGTCTATATAGGTAAAATATATTAAAAATTCCGTTTTTTACTGAATTGACCAGCAATTAATATAAGTGCACCTAAGACCAAAGATTTAGCTTCCTCATGCAGTAATTCAATCCTGTAACTAATCAGTTAGTCAGTATAGTTGTCATACATTTATTTTTTCCGTGTTATTTAAGCATTCCAAATTGACTTAAATTTTTATTTAAGACGATAAAAAAATATCGATTTTTTTTTAATCTTTGTGGTCCCATAATCTTATATTTTTTTAATATTTTTGTTTATTTCTTCTGTGTTATGAAAATTTAGTATTTCCCAATCCATGTGACATATTATGTTGTAAAATTCAACCTTAGTCAACATCCCCATTGTGTGTTGTGTGGTAGGATGCCTGTCGTCGTGCGTGTGCTGCGTGCTGCTGGGCGTGCAGTGCTGCGTGCGCCGCGAGATCCGGCAGCGCAAGCTGCGCGCCAGTCTGCACATACCAATGCAGCCCATACAGGTACTATCTACGTAAAGGGTGGCCTATTTCGATCGGTCAGTATGGGAAAGTCTGAAACTATAAGACATACGAAGATCTGTTCTTACAAACCATATCATCGATTTTAGGGACAAGAAAAACTGCATACATAGATTTGAATGGCTATTTTTAGATTCCTGAATCGAAAAATATGTTTTGGTTTTTTGTTTGTACTGTGTGGTAGCTACATTATTTTGACTTTTTTCACTCTCGCGTCGTAGTCACATCGAAACGTGCTTAACACTTTCACAAGCACGTAGCCGGTAACATGGCAAACTCCATATACAGGGTGTCCCTAAAACCAACCTTGATACGAAAAGGACTGATAGATCAGCTCATCAGACACCAGATTAAGTAAATTTGACCTCAGTAAAAATTTCTTAGTTTTCGAGATATTGACGTTATTGCAAAACTCGTGCTAAGTGATACCCTGACTCGGTTATTTGAGTGTCATGACTAAAATATCAAGTATTTTTCAAATCTGGTTTTTATTTGAGTTAATTCCTATTTTTGTTAATTTTTTCATGGTGTGGCCACAGTAGAATATCAAAAAATAATTTTCAGATTTTTCCAAATTTCACGTCTGATTTCGAACGAAGGTGGTGAAAAAAAAATGTACCAACACAACCTGGCACATGACGTAAAAAAATGGTGCATTTTTTTGTTTCTAAAATAGTATAACATTTACTAAATACTGTAATAGTTTTTGAGATAATGATATTTTGTTACAAATAGTACATTGTGTATCAAGGGCGGTAAGTAAGGAATTACAAACGAGTGTTTGTTACAAGGCCGAGGCGAAGCCGAGGGCTTTAATAACACGAGTTTGTAATTCCTTTACCGCCCGTGGCACACACAATGTTTTTCATCACACTTGTGAGGAAATCTGATTAAAATAACCTTACTTTAACCTAAATAAAATTGTAAAACTGACTGTGACATTAGTGACATATCCATAGACAATGCGACGGTGAAGTCACGTTCGGAAACCATAGCGGTAAAGACTTAAAATGGTTGATTTTATATTTGCAAAATACTGAAATACACTATTTAAACATTTAATTAATGTTACAGAAATATGTGTTTACATGGATTTGCAATAACAGTTCTCTTTAAATAAATATTTCAGTAATAAAAGTTAAAAAAGTAAGTAGGTGTTTCTTTTGAACATGACAAATAAGAGTAAAACAGAACCAGCGTTTCAAATTTAAAAAGAAAACCATTACGCCCTAGGGCGTAATAGGTCATTTACGGCCCGCAAAACCTACGTGTAATGACACCATTTTCGAGCAAGTGTGATGAAAAATAACTTGTACTGTAGTTACTATTTCATACTATACCCGCACCAGCTCTTATGAATCGACCCGAGCCTAAAGTAAACGCCATAATTTAGCGCCCGCCGAGCAGGCTCCCGGTGTTGAAAGTGTTAATTGTCAGAAAGAGAAGAATGCTTTATACTCGTAAGTATTATAATAAAAAAAAATGTTCCAGGAGGTACCAGCGCCAGCTTGCCCATTATTCTCGTCCACATTACCTCATAGCCAAGTATATAGGTACGTATTCTATTCAACCCTAAAACTGCATACGAACTTAACTGTTGACGAGGTAAGGCCTAATAACACGTGGGGTAGAGACCGTTACCGCTTTGAACATTTTTCTAAAACAAGGCGGTCGTTACCCAGTGGACTCAAATAACTGATTTTTTCATTTTATTAAATTTATAGTTACGACGACGGCGATAGGTTGCTCCTAGTCACGTCACGTGTTATACGAGTCTTTTTTTTATATAACGCACGGCATTAACTTCTCGAGGCGTTGATTTTTGTTTCCTATTAAAAAAAATTACCCTTCGTCTGCCTTGTTCCGCATCCGTACGAGTTGAATCGAATTATATTATGTTTCAAACATCTAAGTTATTTGTACGACAGCAAAAGTTTGACAGCAGCATACGAAAGGTAAGGACAAATTTGTCGACATTTCCCGAGGCGAAAATTCTCGAGCAGAAACCCCTAGTGATTGGGAAGGAAAAGGAAACCGAGTGAAGTGATGTTGTTCCTCGCGTTATTTATAATTTCTTACGTATCCGGACCTCACCCTCTAGTTTATAAGTGAGGATCTAGCTATACATTGTGTACGTTTTAGTTTTTTTTTTTTGACGCTGACAAACTCGCAACCCATACACGGTAGCGATTGTCGGACCAGGTGGTCGGCCGTGGCGTTCCCTGGGGTCGAACCAGATCGCTAGCCGGACCACCCTGAGTTTACGTTTTAGTTATACAGTACGTATTAATAGGGCAATATTTTTTTTCAGACCAACTGCCATTCTTTGCCAGGAAGAAGACGTGACAGGAATACCATGGTGGCGCAGAACCACAAGAGACTGAATAGGTTTAAGTTTATTTACCCAAGTGTATATGAAATTATATTTTCTGTAATAATCTAAGCTGAGCTAATTGTTTTTATAATAAAATATGAAATTACAACTGCCTCATTTCTGCACTTTTATTAATTCATTACGAAATAAAACATCATCTTGGGAATATGACTTATATTCAATGTATCATCGGTGAATTGTTGATAAAGATCATCATTAAGTACATGCTAAAAGAAATATATGAATTATGTACTTTAAATACATATTTTTTTACATAAATAATAACATCGTGCACATCACACAATTTTCGAAAATTATGAAAAATCACTGCTGATAAGAGTAAATAATATTATTTATATAGTGAAGTACATAGACTTAAGTGTGAACTTACATAATTAAGTTATACTTTTATAGTTATTTCTCCACTAATATTTACACGATTTATAAAAATTGCAACTGTTTCTCATGAATTATACTTGTACATTAAGTTTCCTTTTTATGTCTAAATATTCAAAAACTATTTAATGAATTTTAAAGAGAGCTTCACAATATCAGTTTCAGTATAAATTACAAAGTAACTTCTACAGCACAAGGACAACCTCTAAACACGACCATCTTAATACATCGCTTTGCGCTTACATCTAAAAAGGACGGTCCTAACATAAACGGGTTAAATTCAAATATTCGAGCCGAGAAATACATACCAAACAATAAATAATACTTATTTGATTTCAGCTTGATTCGACTCGTAAAGTCATGCTACACTTACATAAATATTTCGTATAATGACATAGAAAATTATATGTTCAAAGTTGATTAATACTTTAAGATAGGTATATTATTTCGATAAGCTACAGTTCAAAATAAGCAGATCATTTAAGACAATGTCTTTCTAAAATACAATAAATAGGTAGTAAATATAGATGTCTATATCTATTCATACTCTGGACGTTAATTTGGCCACTTGTCTTTCACTAATTACTTGTATTAATTAAGACAAACCTTACCAAAACGTAAAGCGACGGTTACATCTGTCACTTACAGCATTCACTTACAACTTGATATATTAAATGCATAGAAGTATCTGAAGGCGAGTAAGGTATTCAGGATCAGATCATTTGGACTTGCCTACGAAACAACATTTAATAAAATATTGAACGAAACAATACTGGCAATGTTGTTGACAAATTTCTAGTGCCTATAAATTTAACTATTTCTAGTTATGTATTTTATCGCAACCAAATCGTGATGGTAGAACAAACTTAAGTGCTTAAAATAATACTATCACACAAACAAGCACACATGAAGACATTTGTCTCGGTTGGGAAATTCAATAACACTTTTGTACCGCGAAATGCAACATCATACCATAATGGACACAATTCAACGAGTGGCATTACTAGAGACACTATTCTACATTATTACTTATTCGTCACCTTTGTAAAATAAATTTCTTATATATCTATGCATAATGTTACCTACATTCGTAAGTCTAAATGTACCAATAATACCACTCGATTTTATTTTAGGGGGACAAAATTGTAGACTTTTAGTGACCTAAAAGTTCGCAGCGTTGTCAGCGGTGACGAGCTGTGGCGACCTTACGCGACGGATGGTCGTCCGTCCAGCATTTTGTCGCTCTCCTCCGCGCTGCTTAAGCTGAAAAGAATTTCATATCATGAATATCTTATAGTAATAAGACGGTGTGTCACCCACGATAAATTCTCCAACGGATGTTAATAGCAATGATTCACGCGCAATTATTAATAAGAAAGTACCTATAGTGCTTAACAAATTGATTAGTTACATGTTATACACGTGTATAGAACCAGGGTACAAGTTCACAAGAAAAATCTGTTCATAAAACTATAGCATTGGTCACCATTAATTATTCAGTCTGGGCCCTAGTCCCGTATGTCGATTATAAGGAACGCTAGGCAAACGGAAGCAGACATTACTGGCACTGGTTTAAACAAATAGAGTACCTACAATGGTAGAAGCGCGTGAACCTTTACACTTCACACCTGTCGCGCCTGACAATAGACGTAATGTACCTTTGTGGCGGGCTTCAGTAAACAACGCTTCAGTGTGACGTCATCAATTATTATCCATTCATCAAACATGCTTTACACGACTTCTGTTTTTCCAGTAACGTGTTTGATCTCTCTCGTAGTAGTTACGACATGAATCTCGTTGCAATGACGGCATACGAAAAACATGCCGTGGACTTGGTGAGACTGCTATAAGGGTTAACACTACTGTGCCTGCAGGACTCCTCTCGTCTTTTGACAAATATCTGTCTTTTTCTATCATGGACAGTGTGCGAGAGAGAGGGGAGGTGATGATTTGTCACGCGACCAACGAAATCGCGGCCAGTAGGCTTATGATGCTACGCTTTGTCACGCGATAAATAAGTGATAAAAGCATCCGTCACGTTCTGACTATAGAGTGACGGATGCTTTATCACATTTATCGCGTGACAAAGCGTAGCATCATAAGCCTACAGATTTGTTAGCCCGGTTGGTAGGGGTTCAAGCGTCCCTGCTGCTGAATTGGACGTCATCTCTCAATAAACTGTCAGAACATTCGCCATTGTTGTCTCCATGAGGTTCCGCACAGCCGCGTACTGTTCAGTCCTGTGGCTGTCTGAATCCAGCCAAACGCTGTTCAGCAGAATGGCATGTCTTTCTTTTTATTACTGGCAGTCTGTAGGCCCTGTGCTCCAGGGCCTCCAACAGAATAGTCGTTATTATATGGGGGGGACTATGTGTATAGTGTAACTGTGTTTATTGACCTAACTGTATGACAAAATGGTGTATGGGTGAATGTGAAGTGCATCCTAACTGAGATATTATTGTTGTGTCCTGGGGTGAACGGAATGTCACAATACTGTCAGAACCATTGACGTAAAAATACCGCCAAATCAGTACCAGCCGGCAGTGCGACACGCGGTGCGTGCACTGCGCAGCTGGTCTTTATAGCTGCATTTTTTGTTACGGGGAAAATAGTTCCGAACTGTTCGGATGGCTATCCTTACTTTTGAAATCATTGGTCAGAACACTCACCAGTCCTTGTTGTCCATGAGGTTGCGCATCTCGTCGTCGGGCGCGGGCGGCGCGTCGCGCACGGGCGCGTACTGTTCGGCCACGAGGGGGTCGGTGGAGGGGTTGAGCGCGGTCAGGCCGGCCGCCCCGCTCGACGGCATCTCCTTGCCGCCGCCCCATCTGGCTGACCATGCCCAGCCGCCGACGCCTGGAAAATAGTTAGATTCCGTTAAAAAAGATAGGCAGTAGGTATACCTACTTAGTTATAGCTGCTAGTTTTTAGAGTAACCGTACCCAAAGGCTGCCAACGGGGCCCTATTGCTAAGCCTTCGCTGTCCGTCTGTCACAGGGCTGTATCTTTTGAACAGTAATAGGTCGGGTAGAGACTTAAAATTTACACAGTGTATTTTTATTGCAATAAAGAAAATGAAGATATTTATACGAAAAACATAATAGAAACAAAATAAAATCAAAAATTATTTTTATGGTACATTCATTCGAGTTTCCATAAAATTTGAATGATCGCACGATAGATTATACATCTAAACAACCCGAAAATTGGGGCAAAGATTTGTTGTCCGACAAAGAAGTCCGAAGAATTTTATCGCCTATAACAATTGGAGGTAATCTCAGGTAATCTCAAGAAAGGTTAGATAAAATATCTTGTTACACGAATAATGTTATAAGAGAGTGAAAATCTATTTTTCAATGTTAATAGGAAGTAGATGAGCGAGCAATTGCATGTTGCTGTAATTACTCAGCTACGGTATTCATCTTTCTGCCCCTTGCGTCGCTTGCGTGCCAATGCCAAGGGTGAAGGAAATTTATTCTATAAAAAGCGTGCGCAAAACTATGAGTGATACCAATAATAGAATAGGTCTCTTCTATTTGTATACAGTTGTTGTTTTAAGATAATTAAGACCTTTGTGATAATCGAATTAAAAAATTCCATCGTCCGTTCTCGGGCTAAAATTTGGTAAACACAGTAAAAGTTAGTCTAGTTTTTCAGTTTCGTTACGCCCAAACTAGATATAGGGGAAAAAATGCATCAGTTTCGTTACTACGTTCCCCAATATGTAGTTTGTGCGTAACGAAACAGATTTAAAAGTACGGAAAAGTTGGGACATTTGGGACAACTTTTTTTTATTTCATAAATGAAAGGTGCTCATGATTCTGAGTAAAATGGTATAAGACACACCATGATCAGACAAAAAAGTAAAAGGTACATATTCTCTGCAATTCACCCATATAGGAGCATGTAACGCAATAAACTGTTTTGATTTGAAAAGAAAATATAATCTGCGTCGCGTTCCCCTAACTAAAAATCTACACAATATGCTTAGATATGGATATGTGTATTGTTGCGAAATACCAAAGCCGCCTATTGTGAGCCTCCTTAGAAATGTAGTTAACGTTAAAAGGCATGTAAGGTTCCGATAGCTGAGTAAACCACCGATGTGGAGTCGGCGCGGAAACGATAATGGACGACGTATCGGCGCGCAATCTTTGGGTTAAGGTCATGAATGCATGGTGAGCCTTTAACCTTTAGTGCTGTTTTGTTTACCAATGTATAAGAATGAAGCTTCTATTCTTTTTCATGGAAAAGTTAAGCCCATGTTGGAATGTGACTTGTTTAGTTTAGGGTAGCTCCTTTGGCTCAGTAATCTCTTAAATATCGCTATGTATTCGCCGTCGTGGAAGACTGTTAAAATAGTACATTACACAACTAGGGTGGTAAAACAAAGAAAGGCCGAGATCGCAGATGTTTGCGGCCCGAGCTGCAATCGAGGGACGTAAATATGTGATCGAGGTCTTTCTTTATTACCTGCCGTGTTGTGTAACATCATTTTATGTCTACACTTGACCAGAAAGCGGTTTTTTCCATACGCGAAGCGTGCGGTAAAAGCCACTTTATGGCCAGGTTTGGTATAAAACATTATAAGTTCGTAAATATACCTAATTATGATAATATCATGTGTGACGTTTGACTAAACATTTATGAATAATAGCTTGGTTACAAGGATAAAGTGCGATTAACGGGTAGACTTTAGTTTAAGTAAGTTCTGTACAAGTAAAAAAACAGCAGGATAAAAAATTATAAATCGGTCGCTCTACTTGGGCCCCAAGGGCACAATTCTTATGCATGATTCATACGAGTTGGGCAAGTACCAATAGATTTGCGATAAATACGAGTTTTTTCGTCTAAGTTTTACAAGCCGACAAGAATCTGGTTTTACAAGCCCAAATTCAATAGTTGCTGATATAGCCAGTACAAGTCTCACGAAGTTATTGTGGATATAACGTGAAAAACTAGCCTTTTCCGCTCTGGTGCTTAGTGGACTATTCAACCGAAAACGGTTTCGTTTAAATTCTCACCTCTTTAAATTTTAATCTTTAAACAAGGGACCTCATGATGGCATGGCTCTTCACTTGACTCAGTATTTCACAAATTTTAAAACAAAAAGCAGCAAGAATATTATGGTATTAAGTACTTACCAGCGAAAAGTAAGCCAAGGCAGAGGATGACGCCACCAGCGATGAGCGTGCCGACCCCGCTGTCCACGTCGGGGGACGCCGATGCCGGTGTGTTGGAGTACTGGACGCCGCCTGCTATCACCAGCGCCAGGCCTGCGGAACAATAACATTGTTAGTTATTGGATGGTTGTTTCAGTCATCGAAGTGACGACGAGGTTTTTTTTTATTTTTAAATAGCCAGTCGGGTGTTGCACTGCTGGACAAAGGCCTCCCTCCTAGACTTCTAGCCATCCCCATTCATGCGACATCGTTGAGATTATATTCCTCCAGGTCAGACTATAATACAATACAATAAATTACCCAGTGGCGTGGTGTCCAAGAAACCTTATTACAATAGCCTACTTTCCATAAAGAAAACTTAAAGCAACTTCGCTCCGGCTTACATTCACATAAACTTGCCGCCACGCCTCTGTAATCATCTCAGTTTTACTATCAGTAGGTATTGATCGCGTTATGATATACGAGAAGTAAGCGCTTCCGCGGCCAACTGAAACACAACAAGAAATAGAATTGGAGTACCACAAAAGACTGGGTGACACTTGCTCTAATGCGGCATGCACCTCTCCAAACGTATAAATAATTAGGTAATTAACTTTATTCTATAAGTAGGCTGCACCGGCTCTTTTACAACATCAACTTAACGCACAATGCACTTTTCTCATCAGTACTTGTTGATGTTTTTACAAGTAGGTGGCTGATATGCGGTGACAATTAAAGGTACAGTGTAAGGCGTTGGATAAACGTCGTTTTCGTTCCAAATATGCAATGAACATTTCTAGGCTGTCATACATACATTTAACGTTTTGTACTGCTCGGCAACTATCCTATAGTAGCCACGGAAGCCATTCCTCCATAAAACACAACAACAGAATCTAACAGTGCCATTGCGGCCAACCGCAAGCGTCATTGCGCCGCACATGGAATGTTATTTTTTAACTTCCAATAGGCATCGTATTTGGCAAATTCATGTGTGTGTGCATATTCCTTACATAAACATAATACAAGGAATATCCATAGTAGGTTACCATTTAATTAAAGTAGAGCATTCTACCAACATGAGGGAGGCCTATGTCCAGCAGTGGACGTCCTATGGCTGAAATGATGAATGATGATGATAAGTTCTACCAACAATAGAGATAAAACTACCTGCCATGCACGTTTCTATGGCAACGTGCATCTGCATATCTACGTCTACCTCTGCATAGATAGGTACGTCTCTTTGTTTAAAGGGCAACACACGGCGAAGATACTTTAATATTTTACGTTAAGATAAAATATCGCTCACTATACAGTTTGTATGAGTACACTATAGTGTGGAGTGGACACTATACAATTGATATTTTAAGATAGTGTAATATGAAAATATACAGTATCTACTATAGCGTGGCAACTTCGTTGGTGACACTCACCTGTGTGCTTTTTGTTCTGTGCAGCCGTAACTACTCACACAAGTTACCGCCAACACGAACGGGGGCCTCCGGAGGCTGCCTCCGTCAGTCGTCGTTCGTGTTGGCGGTAACTTGTGAGAGTAGTTACGGCTGCACATAACAAAAAGCACACATGTGAGTGTCACCAACGAAGTTGCCAAGCTATAGCCAGATTCAGGCTAGTAGATACTGACACTATCTTAAAATATCAATCAATCAATCATACTTTATTGCACACCAAAAGAAAAATTACAATGCGCTTATCACTAAAGAGCGATCTCTTCCAAACAACCTTTGGGTAGTGAAGTCGAACGATATGAATATCGAGCGATATGGAAATTTTATGTTCAGATGCCGAGCGTTGAGATGTTGATGTTCGGGAGAATGATTCGAGCGGATATATTAACGTAACTTAACCGTGTGTGATACCTTAAGATACTATAATATTTTATATCCAGGTCTTAAGATAAAATATTACTGCCGTCCGATATCTAAAACTGGACTAACCCCTATACAACTCCATAGAGGTTAGTCTAGTTTTAGACATAGGACGGCAGATTATAGTATCTTCGCCGTGTGTGACGCCCTTAACAGTATATACGGTTAAGTGGTTTGGAACAGCCCTAACTCATCAGTATAAACTGACAGTTACACGAGTCGACAACAAGCCTAAACGCTTTACTACCGCGTTTACGAGCGTCGTCACGCCGTGCCCGCGGGTGGTCGTCTTCAGTCGTCGATACGATCCCGAAATATCACATTGTTATTGAGCTTGCGAAACTCGCGTACCACTGTACCTATAGACAATACGATTCAGCTATTTATTTATTTATTTATTTATTGGTATTCAGGATAACAACAGCCGTAGATATACATAGTACATAATGTAAGTTATTAGCAGAAGGCCAATAACAGCTATCCATTGGTTACTTGAAATAAAAATAATACAATCAGACACAGTCAACACGTCCGTTCCAATGCTATATACGAAAGTAGCTATATCAAGGTGGGATGATAACCAAGAAGAATAGAATTTTCCCCTAAAATAGGCTTGTGTCCTAAATTTTGTTTCTAATGTAAATCGATTCTACTATTGATAGGGAACAAATATTTTTAGAATCCACATTTTATTAATCACATGCCCAAACAGTGTAAAAACAATTACTGAAATAAAAATCAGATAAATAATTATTTTATTTTTTTAGGTTTCATACAACATTAAACATTTCAAAGTCGTTGAGCACCCCTTTATAGTTGAGATAAAATTACAAAACTTGGTGTATTGTATCAATTTGTATCAACATAATATGTGTAACAAAATAAGGGAGTGGCCTATCAAAAAATAAAAATAAAGTGTTTTTTTGGACCACCCTAATCACCATCACATACGAATCACATAAGAATTAAGAATATGATGGATGATGATGGGACGTTGTCTGCATATAACGTATGTAACGTATCGTATAACACCTTAACATACTGACAATATGCGTTCTTGGCAACGAAATGAAAACTCATTAATTCGCACATTTGAACCAAACATCGTTGCCTTGGCTAATTTAGACTGGTAATTATTTTTGTGCTGAAACTCTGTCGGTTTGCAGAGTTGATACTGATTGCTCAACCAACCGACCACGAAATGCAATGAAAGTCCTATGCAGATGGCGCGTTGTTTTACCACGGGTGCGTGTTATTGGCAGAAAAGGTGCATCTTGGGGATAGAAACTTGTTTACAATTTGGGATAAAAGAGAATAAGATTGTAACTGCAGCATCTAACGCGATTGCACTTAAATACCAAATGCGAAAACAGATACTCGTAATCAGTACATTCAAGCAGGTTTTCACAAAATTAGCACTCGACAAATTGATCCCAATTTTAAAACCGGATTTTTTCCCCTTTGCGTGGCACGTCTGTAACCATTTAAGTAATTTTTCCGAAACTGTTATTCATTTTGTTCGGTGTTAATATGCCCTATAGCTAAATTATCTACTCTTACTTCAATTAAATAATTGAATAACAAACCACACTACTACCATACACTTGCGTTGCGAATTATATTATTAATCAAACAAAAGAAAAAAATACGTGTACAATATTTTTCAACAATCTATCAGTCGTAGACTACAGTTTTTTTTAGTCGTCTAGCCTATTGTGACTAATTCAGCGGACAATTTATAAGAGAAGACTAGTGATTTTTTTTTAATAACATGAAGCAATGGAATGCATAACTTTAAGGTACGCCGTGATACGGGTGTGTCAAAGTAAAGTATATCGCAACGCAATCAAGTCATCAATATAAATGCAAATAATACTAATACATATATGTCCATAATAAGGAAATCAACGGTCATATTAAAATATTATTGAAACGAATGCTCACAATCATAGGGAAGTCAATGCGTGTGTCATAAGATCAAGCATCACTCAATAACCTACGCGTGACGTAGGCACCGCTAATGAATGACTAACTCTATTATATGTAAATTGCTTCAGATTTAAACAATCTAGGCCAGTAACTTCGAAGTTATTTCGTTCGCGCATTGCATCGCCGAAGACTATATTAAGAAACGTTTAACATTTACTTTCGATGCTTAAAATAACACAAGTGTATTCAGTTCAGTCCTTTATTGAATAGCGTTCAATAAGATCAGTCATGGTCACAAGTGTTGATATCAAGACAGGAATGAGGGTTTTTAAAAATAGTAACTCCATGAAATGGCATCACAGTGGCGAAAGGTATGTATTTGACAAAATTGTCAAAATCCACCACAAGATTTTAGCATCTACTATCAAATAGACCGGCAAGGTGACGCAAGGAGGATTTTTGTTGCCTAGTCTTTTATTGCAAAAATCGTTTCCTTATACCATTCTAAGCACTATACTAAAACTCCGAAATCGATACGATATGTAGTTTTTGAGATATAAAATTCTAAAGTTGGCCGGTCACTAGAATCGTAAAAAAAAACACAATTGAAATTCCATTAAATGTTATGTTTACATTCTTAATCACAAATATGCTGACCAAATTTGGACCCAGTAATATGGCTAGTCTACGAAGTTACACCAATTTTGTCACTTTTCTGTTTTATTTATTTTCTGGAGAAAAACCCTGTATTAGATTAATTGATTAATTACAGTGACGCCCTCTAGTTATCACAGTGACACCCTGTATATATTACAGTGACGCCCTGTATATATCACAGTGACATCCTGTATATCTCACAGTGACACCCTGTATAAATCACAGTGACATCCTATATATATCACAGTGACAGCCTGAATAAATCATAGGGACACCCTGTATAAATCATAGGGACATCCTGTTTAAATCATAGTGACACCCTGTATATATCAGTGATATCCTGTATATATCACAGTGACAACCTGTAAATGTATATGACAAAATGTATATGGATGTACCTATCCATTACCCCTGTAAATATATCAAATCCTCAAAGTAGTTTAGAAAATGTCTTTAAAGTCAAACTTTATCCCAAGGGAACCAATTTCTGGGATAAAAAGTATCCTATGTTTCAATCCAGGGTTTGGTCTTTCTGCATGCCAAATTTCAATTAAATCTATCCAATAGTTACTGAGTTGTTGAGTAACAAACATACAAATATCCAAACATCTTCACAAACTTTCGCATTTATAATATTAGTGGGATTAGTGGGATACCTGTGACGGCTGTGACTTAGAACCAAATTGTCAAGAATTTGAGCCAATTAAAATTTTATGACATTGAGAAATCTTAGAGCATTTAGTTAGAAATTGACGTCATTTATTCATTTCATAGGCATCTAATAATAGTTAATAATATTTATTTAGCATAACGTCAATTGCTAAATTGACTGTCTACGACTTTTGTAAATAAAAAATATTGTATTATTATTCCTAATCATCAATTTTAACCTATTATGCCTTTATAACTATCTGTAAATGTATCGTGCCTGTCTGCTTTCTATTTATGAGCATGGCTGTACTCCACAACAGTGTGAAAGACCTAATGGGGTGTTTCCAAATAAGGAGTCGGGCAAGTTGTGAAAACCTTTTATCGGATGGTGGGAACAAAGTATAATGTGCGTTAAATATGGCATCTTGTGGTTACTTGCGTAAAACCAGAAATACGACTCCTTGCGGCCCTAGCGGTTGGGAAGCCAGGCTAGCCTACTTATAGCCTAGATTAAGGTAAGCTCAAGTGCCAATGGTAACGAACCAATTCACCTTGACGAGTATCGTAGGTTGTCGATTTTTCCTCAGACGTGTAAAATATGCAATGGCAGGCGAGATATCTAGTGGTATGCAGCCTCAAATGACATCATCGTCAGAAACAAGAATCACGACCAATTTGTTACGTATTACACGCACTAGAACAGAAAGCGAATGAAACGATGGACTCCCAACATGGTGACAAAATGGATTCAAATTTAGCATTGACCTAGTTACAGTGCATGTTTTGTTAATGTAAATCGATTTAAGACCGTTCTCAGGGTAGGCGAGGGTTAAAAAGTACTCTTTCCGTGTATAATGGACAACAGAACCCGGAGGCCGTGTTGCAAGCACGCCAGTGATAAACGGCGTTTTGTATTAAAGCCGGACAAAACATGGCTAGCTTTTTCTGCATCTTGACTATGCCCAATAATCTACTTTATAAATAACACTATCTTATAGGTAGAGGACATACAATTGAAATCGCGGAATCGAGAAGCGTATAATTCAACATAGGTTTCGCATGAGGCAATAATGAGCACCAAAAAAAAGTTTTTTTTTTCGAAATGCCTCCCCTCTATATTAACTTTAAGCCATTAAGCCAGTTAGTGGAAAGTGGAAGCGAGTATGTAATATTGAAACGAATTATGTTAATACAAATCAATTAACTATCGATTTTAATGAGGATGGCATACCTATTATCAACATGGCAAGAAATTATTGTCAATCTAGGTCGTTAGCTTGGTGTGGCAGGGTCCGTGGCTCCCTGTAGCCCCATAAATCAAAATGATTAACTGGTCATATTACTTGATTGACACTCTATTAACTATGCCGTTCGACAATAACGTCGTCTATTTTATCTCTATCTTCAAAGTGTATGCGAACGTGACTGTACACGTTTCAAACAATTAAAAACATGGTCGGAGTACATTCCGAATGTCTGCAGATCTATCTCGGTTAGTTACATGCACAAAAACTGGGCGTCTGACTCATCAACAAGTCGTTCAACCTAGGTGTGTACTCAGTGAAACTGGAATATCAAGAAAGCAAGCGTACCTACTGCGCAGAAGGTAAGAATATGGTTATTATTACACAAGGTTGTGATGCTCCTCGTTCCCTAAATTATATGTCGCCCAGAGATACAATAATCGACCCCATAGGCCCACATATTGTATAACAAACTTACACGCGTATGCTGAAAAACCTTCATTACGTCAGAAGCCCGATAGAGTAACACAAAGTTACCCTTAAATTAATTCATATATGTATAATCGTAATAAACAAAAGAGATATATTGGTTTTAATCGTACATACGTCGTAATAAACAAAAGAGATGTATTGGAATAGATTCGTGACCGAGTAGTATGAACCCTATTCTATAGATTATATGTACTTGGTTTATAGGCAACAATATGGAATGCGTGAAAATAGGCCCTAAATGGTGACGACCCAGAAAGCCAAACACTTCGTTCACAACAACAACATAGCATAAGAAAGTGCCACATGGCACGGGAAAAATCGTTTAGTAGTAAAATAGGTCATTCAGCGACGTTCAATAGAACACATGCGATAACGTCATGATGTGGTCATGATAATGCTTATGAATGACTCCGGCTGTAGTATAATTATGTTAATTGGCCGTAATTCTCATATTTCCCGTTTTACTATTGTTAGGGCTCTGCATAGCTATGACGTCAATTTATATGTAGGGTGTTACGGTCGAGAGAACATGACTTAGGTACTGCAACATAGTGCAGCTATACCAACTTGTTTACAAACGTAGTATATACGTACCTATTCAGGAAAACTACTTTAGATTGTGAAGCATTGGTACAATTATACAATACTCCGCAGCAGTTACTTCACTTTAGGTAATTTTTTTTAACAAGTTTCAACGGTTTCGTTTAAAGGCTTTGTTGCTTGCTAATTGCTATAGTTTCGTAGTCTCAAAAGATAACATGTGTATGAGACTATGAGCACTAGAATTGTGTCATAATAATTTTCAATTAGGAGATACGGTAGACAGCCTAGTTTCACGAGGAAAAACGAGGCCGCTGTCTAGGTATCAAAGACGTCATTGTAAAAACGACTTGACTAGACATTCTAATAACTACTCTAAACGAATGTTTACATACTTATAAAGACTACGTGTTTAGCCGCGAAGGTACTAAAACATTGTGCGTCGCTTCGCAACGAAGTGTTGATCAACAAGCCTCTCGGCTAATCTATGAATAAACAAGCATTAGTCATTGCAGCCCGGCGCGAAGACGGCATGCGCCTGATTTTAGACTGCTCCCAGCCATTGTGAGCTGCAATGCTACGTGCAAGAGCAACGAATTGTTTGCACTCTGCAGTTCATTGCACTCTAAAAATCTAGTGCTACGCTTTCAGAGTCTTAAGATCTTTAAAAGAATAGAAGCCCTTTAAAATGTTAACTCCTAATGCTCTATAAAGTCGAGTTAGCGACGGACTCTTGCAGGACTACTTTGATCAGAGCTCTGAACAACGTATAAAGTGTCCAACTCGGCTTTACAGAAGAAGTTGAAATTTTAACGAGCCTAGTCCTCTGAGAGCGTAGCAGTAGGCGGCCCTAGAGTATTGCGAAAATAGGCCACTGCAGCGGAAACGCTAGGTTAAGGCAGTGGGCAGAACGCATTAGTGATTCATTAGTCCGCTTTCACTGCCGCTGGAGCAACTGGAACAATAACTACCCACACAAAAGCCGATGCGACATAGGCCATTGAGGCCGCACAAGTCATAACTCGGGTCTTAAAATTTAGAACAAATGCTAATCAGACAGTTTGGGGCATTTACAACACTCGTTTTGAGTCATGTAGAATTTAACGTATTACCGTGAAAACTAGATTCTCGGTCAAAACATTTGAAAGTAGAAAACGATAATATCGTGGAAAAAAATCTAGCACAGAATGAATGGAATAAAAATACTGGCGAAATCATGATTACTTTGTGCAATAGCTCGTCCTGTAGAATATTAATTTTACAACCGCTCAACAAAGTTGGTTATACGATTCAACCCGCGAGATTTGCTCTGATTGAAGCAGAACCATGCAGAACGACCGTTGCATACAGATTTGCATCTGCATTATGACAAATTGCGCCTCAAATAAAATAGTAGTACCTCTCAAGTATCGAGGCAAACGGAACGGTCGAACAGTATTGCAGAAAGAACGAGTCGACCTACACAATACAACCGACGAAACCGGTGTAACATAATTGTTGGTACCCATTTCAAATTACAATGTAACTTGACGATATCCATAGCACGAGTATCAATAAATATCAGCGACGCAAAAGACTAGATTTGTAACCGAAGTCAACCAAAGTAACCCAAGATTCTAACGTACGAGGCAACGTGATCATTGTGGGTAGTGATTTTTTTTTCGTTTCAACCCCCCGACCGACGTGTCGAAGAGAGTTATAGGCTTAAAACCTTTGTTGGTCTGTGCCGTGCATCGAGCTTCAACGAATACACCGTTTTCTTTACGTTCTCTTTAATACCCAACACAACGATGCTTCGTTCAGCTGTGTTTTAAGCACGGACAGTAAACTTTTTTAAAATTATACAAGAGGCGTGTTTATATTTATATGTTTTGGGAGTTGTATTTACGAGGTCAAATTTTCGGTACAATATTGTCAAGAGCTAGTTTCTTGCGTGACTTGCTTCCGTCAGGGTTGAATCTGTAGATGGCCAGTAACGTAGTTAAAGGACATTCGATTGCACGCCGTGTCGTGAGTCAGAGGAAATAATGGAAGTGTTCGGTAGTACGGAAGCGTCGGCGGACCGGTGGTGGGGTGGCGCCGAGTTTGACGACCTTCGCTCGTTGTTCCATTACCCGACCCATGAATCTTTTAGAACTGCCACGGTGTAGAGGGCTAATTTTAGTTGCATTTATGGCTATGGCTTATATACTTTTTTTAGAACATAGGCGCGACTACGCGATGATTACAAAGTCATTGTAGGTGTAAAACTGCAATTAAGCTTTTTTCCAGTTCGTAAACCCAATTCGATTTTATATAAGGATGTATTCTTGGCAGTACAGATGTATATGGGTAGATGGACATTCAAGGAAAGTTATAGGGTTATTGTATAGTTTTTCGTAGGAATTTCGTCTTTCGTAGTTTACCGATAACGGTAGGTTCCCTGTAATGGCTAGTATAGGTACAGGTAGTGACAGGTAAGGTCCCTGTGCATATACTAAGTCTTTGTAAAATGTTAATTAATTAAAGATGTGATAACTGTAGGTTACGAGTTTTTTAACGCGTCAAATGAGTTGTGGCTCGTCGGCGAAAGCTTTTCAACACGGTATCGATCTGTTGGCAACTCTGCAACGTGTTTATGCAATTTGGCTCTAAAAAAACCATCTGTTTTTAAACGAAAAATATTTTTAAATAAAGCGTAAGTTCAACAACAACTCTAAAGGTAGATGAACTGAACTTTATCGTAGAAAACCAAACTGACTAGGTACCTCCAAGTATCCACGCCAGACGTGTCTTCTGGACATTTGCCAGCCCTCGCAGACTGCACTTATCCTAATCTCAGCCACTACATCTTAAGCTCCCTACCTACAGCGCTAAATAACACATTAAATAAACACACTTTATGCCACACCTGGCCATAAAGTGGCTTTTTCCGCACGCTGCGCGTACGGAAAAAGCCGCTTTCTGGCCAAGTGTAGACATAAAATTATGTACACAACACGGGAGGTAATAAAGAAAGCCCTCGATCGCATATTTACGTCCCTCGCTTGCAGCTCGGGCCGCAAACATCTGCGATCTTGAGCTTTCTTCGTATTACCACCTTAGTTGTGTAATATACTATTATTGTTCAATTTGAAATTAAAGTTAAATCTGTTAAAACCGAGCGCCACGGGATTTGTCGGGAGTCACTTCTGCCTATGGTCACAGTATACATAATACTCGTAGCAGTATTTTTTCTTCCTACAAAAGGTACATCGCGCGCTTGAATGTGTGCGCAACGTGTACGAACGCACTACAAGCAAAGATTTAAGAATGCGTAAGAGTGCTCCAGTATGGATCGCACTCACACAGACGCGCCATCGTACTTTGCCATGGTTGGTCAACAATTTCGTCACAATCTTTCATAGAAGCATACAATAGAATACAATAATACTTTAATGCACACCAAAAGAACACTACAATGCAAACTTATATAAAAATAAATAATCGTTAACAATGGGCAGCCTTATCGCTAAAGAGCGCTCACTTACAGGCAACCTTTGAGTAGCCGGAGACGATGCAAAATAAAAAATGAATACCTATTCATTGTGAGGAATAAACGATGTAAAAAACAAAGAATGCACACAAATAACTAACGGTAGGTGGTACCGGGAGGTAATAACGATGACTGCTAACTATAGAACCTTCCACTTCCACAATGAACTGTAAAACATTCCGCCAAAACGGCAAGGTTCTATACTCAGAGCATAGAATACTATTATATTCTTACATTTCTGTGGTTCTATAACTTCTATATTATCGGCCGTAGGTTTAATTGGCGTAAGAGACAGCAAATCAATGTCCGTACACACGCAGCAACTGTTAACTGACCACCCATAGACTTTAACACGTCGCAATACATTTTACATCCTTCACAAATATGCAATGTCTTCAACAGTGTCTTCGATGGTAGGTATAATTGAAGTTACGGTTGACGATTATATTTATAGGAGGCGTTCTAAGGTTTCGTCGGTCTGTGGTCGCGATCAGATCACGCAGCCGCCGATGAGTCATCGGCGCGGGCGACGCAACGAGCGCTGCGTTGCGCCGGACACCCGACACCATTTACGATCGCAACCGCTCATTGTATGCGATACGCACAATCGAAGTTTATCTCTGCTACCGAATATACCCCCATAAGTAAACAGAGGACTCCGACTGACTTGGGGGCGACTGACTTTTCTTACTCTTACAGTAGGTAAAATTTTGTTCGATTTGATATCATTGTCATCTTAAATGTAAAAGCTTGGCTCTTCTGTGTGGAAGAATTTCTAGCATCATCTACCTTCTGCCATTCTTTCATTTTTTTATACAATGAAGCATTTTTTTCCTTTGTTTGCTCCATGTACGTTCTTCCCTTACCCTTTCCTTTTTTCTTATTTTTTCCTTCCAATATAAAATGTAATCTAGTTGGTATATGTACTAGTAATACAAAAAAAATCAAACAAGAATAAACACAAACATTGCTATGTTGGTTCCACGATCGTTTTCAGGTAGGAATTATCTATCCATGGATCCATGTATGCTGATCTACCACACAGGAAGATCTTGGGACGTGTCTAGCATTTCAATGAATTGAGCTCCGCGCTTTCCGTCGTCTCCTTTATATTTTCATTTTGACCATCGAAAAGACTTAAATGTAGGTACCCTCCCTCTCCATACTTGCAAATTTCGAATAGATAGCTATAGTCGGACTACGCTAAGTTTGCAGAGGTCGAAAAAAGGTTTTATTAAAAAAGATATTTATATGGCAACCTGGGGAAACTACAGCAAGAGGAATTTTTAATCTTGCTACTTGGCAATAATTCTTCCCTTTATTACAAAATATGTCTACATACCTACTGAAATAAATATGCAGGCCTGTCTTGCACAAATCGATCTATAATAAAATTTGTTTGGTTGGGACTAGATCGATTTGTGCAAGACTGTCCTGAATATTTATTTCAGTAGGTAGGTAGACACAGACTAATTAATACCCTTTCTTGTGATGTTACCATGTGCATCTTTTTTAATAAAACCTTTTTTTCACCTCTGCAAACTTAGCGTAGTCGCACCTAGCGTTTTTTTTTGACATTTACGAACTATTTGTCAAGTCGGAACTGTTCTTAGACTTAATGAAATTGATTTTCTGGGCAGTTCCGATTAATGAATATAAACTCTTTGAATCGGAGCTATGTTACTGCGCAGTACCTTATAAAACAACAAGTAGGGACCATAAGGGCTTGCATATATGCGAATATGTAATTAACTCTTAATATGGCTATAACGACTATAATAGTAAGCGGAAGATAACTACACCATCCAAAGATCTTTAAATGGCATCATATACTATTAAAGATAGACATGAGCGACGTGTTATGCCTTCATAATTCGCCGTGGTTTGACTTACCCGCTACAACAAGTTTCTAAAGTAAATTATGCTAATTAGAGTATTCATTTGCTTATTGTCAAACATATTTGTGGTGAAATAACTTCCGCTATTAATTACGCGCTAACTCAAGAGGCCTTAGATGTATGTATGAAACGCTCATCGATTTGGCTATTTTCTTTATAATTCAAGACAAATGCATTATTAGACGAGTATATTACCCCCCTGTCGTTTTAAGAGTGTATATTTTCTTAAAGCTAGAAATGTACTAGGTATTAGGTATATCGTCAGGAAACTACACGATGTGTCTTTAACTATAATAATACTAACCGTCCACGAGCTGTTTGTTTTGCCTAGAGATGTGCCGTTCCCGGGAATATTCCCCACTTGTATGGGGAATATTCCCGCGGTGGGAATATTCCCCATACAAACGGGAATGGCACATCTCTAGTTTTGCCCTAAGGTTGACAGGTAGAGAAAGCCCATCGAGTTCGCTTTTTGTACAATACGTTTTCACACCTCCTATTCAGAAAAAAGTATTTTGCTCCCTCATAAGTAGGGCTTGCTCCCGGTACTGGATTTCCATACAAATACTCTATTGGAACCGGGAATTCCCGGTTCTCGCCATACAAACTCAGTACCGGGAGCAAGCCCTACTCATAAGACGGATCAAAGTGGTACTTTTCTGCTCAAGGACAACAGGGTATTTTTAGAAAGTCAACCTTGAAAGTGTAAAGTAAAAATAAATAAATTGTCAACTCAAAATTCAATTTTTTTTTATTAAGAACTAAAGATTTAATTAACATAGTAATTATCATTGCACAAGGTAATAGACCAATACATAAATTAAGTCAGAAATTGAAATTACTTTTTGCATATATTTTTTTCATACAGCAAATTCTTCAAATATCGGTTGTATAATATCGGCGATACCGATATATCGGCCGATAAATCGGTATCGTTACATCCCTAGTTTGAACCCACTTAGAATATGCCATACCATAGACAGCTTTATTAGTATATTACACACAGAGGGTGGTATAATAAGGAATGCCTCAGGTCATAGGTGTTTGCGATCCGAGCCGCAGGCGAGGGCCGTAAATATAATATGGAAGTGATTTTTTAGTCCCGTCCGTAAAATATAATAATCGTTTTATAAAATAAAAATAGACTAATAATAATTTGATTAACTAGGTATATGTATATTTCGTCATTTTGGTAGGTAGCGTTTTTATTTGAATTTTCCTCATAGTCGGTGTGAAAAGCAATATGTGTCACATGGTACCTATAGGTAGTTTCACGAGAGTTGAGGCCACGCACACAACAACACTGTCATGTAATGGCAGCGGGATTTTGTAATTACTGTTTTTTTTTCGATCCGATAGCCGGTTCAACAGTGAATTGCAAGATAGACCAAAAAGTTTCTTTAAACTATAGCCTTGTGTTTATTTACTCACTCATTCATATCATTCATTCACTTAGTACTTCATGTAGCGGTGTGTGTAATCATTCACCTCAACTCGTGGAACGACCTATAGCAAAATTATTTTCACCACGGGCGTTAACATTTGAATCCCTCACTACGCTCCGGATTATACTTTAGAATGCCTCAATATACGCCCTCGCCGTAAATACATCATTTTCCTCCCTTTTGACACAATCTACTATTACTTTTTTAAAATAAAATAATATCTAGTTACCCGATATAATTCGATATAATAAGAGTATCTATACGATATCCCATCATATTTTGATATGTGACGTAGGTATGACGTTGAAACTTACAAATGCTTCTCTACCACTAAATGTCGAATCCATTTTCTCGTTGCATAATTTGTTCCGCTCTGTTTCTCTTAAATCTGAGCATCTGCACCAAATTGGAAATAGGAAGGCATACATGTCTATCTTTAATAGTATATGATGCCATTTAAAGATCTTTGGATGGTGTAGTTATCTTCCGCTTACTATTATAGTCGTTATAGCCATATTAAGAGTTAATTACATATTCGCATATATGCAAGCCCTTATGGTCCCTACTTGTTGTTTTATAAGGTACTGCGCAGTAACATAGCTCCGATTCAAAGAGTTTATATTCATTAATCGGAACTGCCCAGAAAATCAATTTCATTAAGTCTAAGAACAGTTCCGACTTGACAAATAGTTCGTAAATGTCAAAAAAAAACGCTAGGTGCGACTACGCTAAGTTTGCAGAGGTGAAAAAAAGGTTTTATTAAAAAAGATGCACATGGTAACATCACAAGAAAGGGTATTAATTAGTCTGTGTCTACCTACCTACTGAAATAAATATGCAGGCCTGTCTTGCACAAATCGATCTATAATAAAATTTGTTTGGTTGGGACTAGATCGATTTGTGCAAGACTGTCCTGAATATTTATTTCAGTAGGTAGGTAGACACAGACTAATTAATACCCTTTCTTGTGATGTTACCATGTGCATCTTTTTTAATAAAACCTTTTTTTCACCTCTGCAAACTTAGCGTAGTCGCACCTAGCGTTTTTTTTTGACATTTACGAACTATTTGTCAAGTCGGAACTGTTCTTAGACTTAATGAAATTGATTTTCTGGGCAGTTCCGATTAATGAATATAAACTCTTTGAATCGGAGCTATGTTACTGCGCAGTACCTTATAAAACAACAAGTAGGGACCATAAGGGCTTGCATATATGCGAATATGTAATTAACTCTTAATATGGCTATAACGACTATAATAGTAAGCGGAAGATAACTACACCATCCAAAGATCTTTAAATGGCATCATATACTATTAAAGATAGACATGTATGCCTTCCTATTTCCAATTTGGTGCAGATGCTCAGATTTAAGAGAAACAGAGCGGAACAAATTATGCAACGAGAAAATGGATTCGACATTTAGTGGTAGAGAAGCATTTGTAAGTTTCAACGTCATACCTACGTCACATATCAAAATATGATGGGATATCGTATAGATACTCTTATTATATCGAATTATATCGGGTAACTAGATATTATTTTATTTTAAAAAAGTAATAGTAGATTGTGTCACAAGGGAGGAAAATGATGTATTTACGGCGAGGGCGTATATTGAGGCATTCTAAAGTATAATCCGGAGCGTAGTGAGGGATTCAAATGTTAACGCCCGTGGTGAAAATAATTTTGCTATAGGTCGTTCCACGAGTTGAGGTGAATGATTACACACACCGCTACATGAAGTACTAAGTGAATGAATGATATGAATGAGTGAGTAAATAAACACAAGGCTATAGTTTAAAGAAACTTTTTGGTCTATCTTGCAATTCACTGTTGAACCGGCTATCGGATCGAAAAAAAAACAGTAATTACAAAATCCCGCTGCCATTACATGACAGTGTTGTTGTGTGCGTGGCCTCAACTCTCGTGAAACTACCTATAGGTACCATGTGACACATATTGCTTTTCACACCGACTATGAGGAAAATTCAAATAAAAACGCTACCTACCAAAATGACGAAATATACATATACCTAGTTAATCAAATTATTATTAGTCTATTTTTATTTTATAAAACGATTATTATATTTTACGGACGGGACTAAAAAATCACTTCCATATTATATTTACGGCCCTCGCCTGCGGCTCGGATCGCAAACACCTATGACCTGAGGCATTCCTTATTATACCACCCTCTGTGTGTAATATACTAATAAAGCTGTCTATGGTATGGCATATTCTAAGTGGGTTCAAACTAGGGATGTAACGATACCGATTTATCGGCCGATATATCGGTATCGCCGATATTATACAACCGATATTTGAAGAATTTGCTGTATGAAAAAAATATATGCAAAAAGTAATTTCAATTTCTGACTTAATTTATGTATTGGTCTATTACCTTGTGCAATGATAATTACTATGTTAATTAAATCTTTAGTTCTTAATAAAAAAAAATTGAATTTTGAGTTGACAATTTATTTATTTTTACTTTACACTTTCAAGGTTGACTTTCTAAAAATACCCTGTTGTCCTTGAGCAGAAAAGTACCACTTTGATCCGTCTTATGAGTAGGGCTTGCTCCCGGTACTGAGTTTGTATGGCGAGAACCGGGAATTCCCGGTTCCAATAGAGTATTTGTATGGAAATCCAGTACCGGGAGCAAGCCCTACTTATGAGGGAGCAAAATACTTTTTTCTGAATAGGAGGTGTGAAAACGTATTGTACAAAAAGCGAACTCGATGGGCTTTCTCTACCTGTCAACCTTAGGGCAAAACTAGAGATGTGCCATTCCCGGGAATATTCCCCGTTTGTATGGGGAATATTCCCACCGCGGGAATATTCCCCATACAAGTGGGGAATATTCCCGGGAACGGCACATCTCTAGGCAAAACAAACAGCTCGTGGACGGTTAGTATTATTATAGTTAAAGACACATCGTGTAGTTTCCTGACGATATACCTAATACCTAGTACATTTCTAGCTTTAAGAAAATATACACTCTTAAAACGACAGGGGGGTAATATACTCGTCTAATAATGCATTTGTCTTGAATTATAAAGAAAATAGCCAAATCGATGAGCGTTTCATACATACATCTAAGGCCTCTTGAGTTAGCGCGTAATTAATAGCGGAAGTTATTTCACCACAAATATGTTTGACAATAAGCAAATGAATACTCTAATTAGCATAATTTACTTTAGAAACTTGTTGTAGCGGGTAAGTCAAACCACGGCGAATTATGAAGGCATAACACGTCTGTCGCCCACTTTGAGATAATATCACATTATGCCTAGGATTCACATTAATTATAATTGGGGCAACAAAGATTCATCCATGAAATTAGTTCAAAAGTATATAATATACTCATAGGGTCTGGAGATATGAATCGACTGGCCTCGTATTATCTTATTAGCATAGTATGACTACTCAGCTGTGGCTATGCCACCGTACACATTCACTGCCATCGGTCAGGCCGGACAACACAGTCGACTCGCTCCGGTCTAAGCACATTGGTGCCCGGGTGCCTTCCACTTTTGTGTTACAGGGAGGTCTGTCTCGTCTGAGATTCCACACTCCCTGTCCACCCCTAGATCATAGGCTCCTGGTCGGTCAATACAGTTTGCCTTGATCAAAGCCTGGCACCCGCCGGACAGGGGGAACTATGTTCCCCCCGGGAACCTCCACCTTCCCCATAGTTCCGCCACGTTTTCTCCAACTTAGAGTCGACTGTCGCGATGGGCGAGAAATGCTCGCTCCTGTCCAATTTCTACGCACCATGTCTATGACACTACTCAGGAGCACATTGTACTAGCGTTTATTGGACCCAATTATATGGAAATTTACTGCTATACGAGTACAGTTTCATCATACTTCCATGCCATATGAATAACAGTCAACATAAAGAAGAGGTAGCTGACTCACCTTTGTCAGGTCCTCGCCGTCCGCGCTCGTTGCAGACATAATCGCCATTAACATGACATTTCGCGCCAAAAGCTCACCTGTCATTTTTGTCTATGGCAACTCGCGTTGTACGCGACACTCCCCGCAGCAAAAACAGTTCACTGCAGCAGGGTGAAGAGATGCTTGGTCCACTCAAGGATCTTCTCCCGGGCCCGGACCGCAGCGCTTCGCTTCTCTCTTCCTGCTACGTCATTCAGTGGTACATCAACAGGAGTAATCAATCCCGATTGATCGTTATACCCTGACGTACTTGGTTCATCGTTAGTGTCTTTTCTCGCATCATTATCGACAAGGGGAA
This sequence comes from Eudemis profundana, assembly GCA_947034925.1. Classification (NCBI taxonomy): domain Eukaryota; kingdom Metazoa; phylum Arthropoda; class Insecta; order Lepidoptera; family Tortricidae; genus Eudemis; species Eudemis profundana. The sequence goes on along the minus strand of OX344805.1, from coordinate 15,446,157 downwards.
TGTAATCTTCACTACTTTGGATATGGTCTACATTTACATCTGTGTCATGTACTGGACTATTCTCACGACTATTTTGATCGATCGCCTCTGGTACACTGATGCCAGGTACTAAGACTGAAGTTGCTCGTCCATTTTTTGACTCTGGCCCCGGTGTCTCACCTTCCTCACTATCAGCCTCAAGTGGGTACAGATGGCCAATAGACCTGGTGAAAACAGAGTCATCCACTTTTACTTTGGCAACTCTACATTGGCCGTCAGCACCTTTGATTAAATCCACAATTTTGCCGACTTTCCAATTGTTTCTATTTTTGCTATCCGCCCTAATCTGGACAAAATCTCCAAAATTAGGCGTGCGATGAGATCTGATTCTTGGTTGTTTTGGTTCCTGACGAAATCTCTCTCTCAGACTTGCAAGGTACTGACAGATGAACATTCTTTTAAACTCGTCTAGAATCTTCAGGCCTCGTTTCCAGCTTGCGATCAGATCGACTTTCAGTTGTGAGCCGGTTGCTGGTATTTCCACTAGTGTTGGATCTGTCGTTACACATTTTCCCAAACTCAGAAAATCAGATGGGCTTAATATATGGTCTAGCTCAGGTCCAACTTTGGTCAGAGGTCTCGAGTTTATTACAGATTCTACTTCTTTGATGACGGTGAGAAGTTGACTGTCATTTAGTAGATGCTTTTCCAGCGTGCGCTTAAGACAGTGTTTCACTAGGCCAACCAACCGCTCATAGAACCCTCCATGCCATGGAGCTAGTTGTGGGATGAACTTCCATTCGATAGACCTTTCGATGCAATATGGTTGTTTCATCACCTCGCTGGTTAGCCTGAAATAAGTCGCGTTGTCCGAATAAATCTTCTTCGGAGTGTTCTTGGCTGCCGCAAAACGTCTGATCGCTAAGAGACATTCCTCCGCAGTTAGGTCCTTCACTACCTCCAAGTGGATGGCTCGCACTGTTAAACAAGTAAATAATGCAACCCATCTTTTTACTTTGTTATTTGCGGAGTCTTCGACATACAACGGGCCAAAGTAATCAACACCTGTAAACGTAAACGGTGTGTTATACGTCACTCTTTCTGCAGGCAGTGCTGGAGTTGGTGGAAGCTTGTATGGCCCGCCTCCATGTTTTATACATTTTGTACATTTTTTGATGATTTTTTGTACTTGTGCTTTTCCTTGTGGTATCCAGTATTTATTCCTAATTATACTGAGCGTATGAGGAGCACCAACATGATAATTACGTTCGTGGGTTTCTTTTATGATATCTCTGGTAAATTCTGCATCTCTGGGCAAGAGTATGGGATGCTTCATATCATAACTCCATGTTGTGTTACCCATCCGACCTCTCGTTCTCAGTATACCATCGACATCCAAGAATACATCCAAATTCCTAGCCAAGTGAGTTCTTTTTCCTTTTAGCTCTTCTGGAAAGCTTTTTCTTTGCAACTCCTTTATTTTAGCTGTGGTTTCATCTTCTACAGTAGGCTCAGTCTCTTGTGCTGGTTCGTCAAGTTCCATCATGTCAGTGTTGGGCTGCTCTGGAGCCACAGTTTCCAATTGTCCACAGTTTCCAGTTTCCATTGGCTGTTCACCTGGACTCTGATCCAGGGCCTCCCCAACTGAAAAAAGGGTGCTATAATGATTATCATAATAACGATTTGTCGGCCACTGAGCTTCATCCAGCTTAAGAAACTCTGGCCCATCGAACCACAATTCTTTTTTGTGTTCCCAGTTTTCAGGACGTGTCGCGAGGTCAGCTGGGTTAGACTTGGTATTTATGTAGTACCATACGGCTTGTGGTAAGTTCCTTTTTACCTCTTCAACCCTATTTGTCACGAAGGGTGGAAGCAGTTTATTCGATCGCATCCAACCAAGAACTACAAGGCTATCAGTCCACAAAAATTCCTTATGTATGGGTATGCCAATATTAGCCTTCACATACTTCAGTAGTCTGCTTGTTATTAGGAACCCTAGCAGTTCTAGCCTTGGTATGTTCACATTTTTATCCTTCTTGTCCTTACTTTGAGCCACATGCGATTTCGCCATCACGAAGGATACTGTACTTCCTTGTCCACTCGTAACTTTCAAATATACTATGGCAGAAAATGAGTCTTTTGAAGCGTCTGAAAACCCATGTAGGTCATATATCAACGAGGTATCTGATGCCATAGTTCCAAGATGCCTAGGAAGCTCCACGTTGGTGACGTCTTTCAGATTCACGAGGATTTGCTCTAGTGACTGCATGATGTCTTCAGGCAATATATTATCCCACTTACATTTTCGTTCACAAATGTTTTGAAAGAGAAGTTTCAATGGGAGAACAAGAGGACATACAAACCCGCACGGGTCGTATACTCTTGCTAGCGCTCGTAATACTTTTCTCTTTGTATTAACTGGATCTTGCGTCAGCTGGCTTTCAACCCATCTTAATTTCAGTTTGTCTGTATTGATGTCCCATGATAGCCCAAGAACTTTTACTTCCTCGGCTCGGTCATACTGGTGTTGATCTGGGATAGATGCTAAAAAACCTGTACAGTTGGAGGTCCAATCTCTGATGTTCATTGATAATTGATTAAATGCACTTCTGGTTTTTTCATAAATCTCAAGGGCTTCTGCGGTAGTATCAGCTCCTGTGACCAAATTGTCTACATAGCACTTGTCGGCCACTGCCTTTACTATATCATCTTCAGATTGCATCATGTGGTGTTTAATTGTGGCTGTGAGAAGGAAGGGACTAGCTATGATTCCAAAGGGTACTCTGCAGAAGCGAAAGCATATCAGGTTGTCATCAGTTGCTTCCTTGCTTGTATCCTTTAACCAGAGAAATCGTGTAACGTCCCGATCTTCTTCATGTAGCCCCACTTGTAGGAATGCTTTTTCTACGTCAGATGTTATACCTATCTTTTTTGTCCGAAATTTGAGAAGGAGGGCCGTCAGGTCTTCTAGCATGTAAGGTCCACTATATAGGCATTCGTTTAAGCTTTTGTATCCAGATAGTTTAGCCGATGCATCATACACAATCCTCCCTCGCTTCCCCTTCTGTTTAATTATGTGATGGGGCAGGTAATGAATGGGATGATCTTTATTGTGTATGTCATGTGGATGCACAACTTCTATTATTCCTAAATCCAATTGTTCCTTCAATATGTTGTGGTATTCATTTAAAGAATCTTCATCTATCCTTCTCATTAGGCTTTTGAGTCGCCCTAAAGCCAGTCCAAAATTCGATGGCAGATCAGGTGGATACTGGATCCATGGCCATTTTACTTCATATCTTTCATTTTTATACTGCACGGTTTCATTAAATTTGTGTACAGCTTCTTCATGACGTGTGGCCTTGGGAGAGTCAGTAATGCCTATATTTTCTAGAGACCATAGGAATCTTATATCGATGCTTCTCAATGGCAGATCAGGTTCGGTAAAATATGGGCAATTGGGTGTATGACACTGGCAGTATGTAGTCACAGACAAGATATTATTCTCATCATATGTGTTGACATTTCCCGATAGAATGTATCCTAAGTCTGTGTCAATAAGGTATAAATTTTCAGTTATCTTGATTTTTCTGTCCCTTATAAAAGAGCAGTAGAAATCATTGCCGATCAGGACATCTACGCCTTCACCTGCTGTGTCATCATCTGCATAGACATCAACCTTGTTTTTATGGACTTTGGCTATAGGTACTCTGTCTGTTATATGTGGCACTATATTTACATTAATCTGGCGACTGATGCCTCGCTTGGTTTCTATTTTGATTTCAGCAGACGGGCTGGACATTTCATGAGGGTTTGAAGCACCAAATGTGTAAATTAATAAGGAATCCGTTTTTTCTGTTGGTAATCGAAGTAAATCAGCTAGTTTCTTTGTTATGTACGATCTTTGGCTGCCAGAGTCCAAAATAATTCTGCTGACGACTTGACTAGTACCACTTTCAGTGTTTTTGATTGTTGCTACCGCTGTCTGCAAGAAGGTAAAGCTATTGGCAACATTGCATAGAGTGTTAGGAATAACAGTATCAGACGACTCGTGTGTACCTGTTGGCTCTGGGCATAGCAATTGGAAATGTGGTCCCTTGCATCGGAAACAGGTTAGTTTACGATTGCATTCTTTGGTTTTATGGTTTCGACGCAGACATCTTAAACAACGTCCCAGAAGTTTTTTCTTACGCGCCTCTACTGTAGTAACCCGCTTGCAGTCAGTACTAGCATGATTTGTAAGCTTACAGAAAAGACATGGCCGTCTGGATTTCTTTGGTTTATGGCCATTTTCAAAAAACTGTCCTTTTCTCTTCCGATCTTGCCTTTTTAAGAAGTGACCGTTTCTGTTCTTTGATGTGTCTTCAGTCCTTACATGAAGCGCTTCTGTAGTCGCTCCAGAAGGGCCTGCATTATTATGCATTTCCATCTCTGTGAGCACAGCAGCCGACTTCTCCATTGCCACAATGATTTTGTGTAATCCCAATCTGATGCTAGACATGGAGTTGTCCGTCCCGATGAGATGTAATTCATGCACCACTTTATCAGGAAACTTGCGTAAAACCATAGCCCGCAGATGATTCCCGTTGGCAGGTTCTCCTAACTTTTCTAGGACCCGTAAATGTTTTTCAATGTTGTTAAGCGTAGTCCTACAACTCCTACTATCTTCGTTGGCCTTCTTTAAATTACATAGTTCCGTGTAATGTGCGTCTACCACAGTGTCCTTTGAACCAAATCGCTTTTGTAGTGTATCAATTGCAATTGCATAATTTTCATTAGTGGTTGCAAGACCAGAGACTGCCTCAAACGCCTCATCCGACAAGCATCCGAGCAGGTATGAAAGCTTATCTGCATCTGCTATGTTTCTATCGTGGATGTTGGCCCGGAAGCGATCCCAGAATTCAGTCCATTTTAATCGGTCTCCTTTAAAAGTTGGTAGCTGTAATTTTGGCAATTTAGCCATTATGGCGGTCTCATTTGTGATTGTGACTCCTTGAGGCACAGCATGAGTCAAATTGACTGAGTGCTCAATCTGAGAGCAAAGTCCTTCCGCATTTATTTGTAGTGAGAGGGCTCCATCTACAACGTCCACATTGTGGATAGTCGATTTTTCCGAATATGCCTTTAATTCCAAATCCAAAGTAGATATTAAATCCTTCAGCTGTTTTATAATCATTTTTGCTTCAGACACATGTAACTTATCAGTTTCATAATCTGCCTTAGCAGAATCGTACACTGTTTGAAGGGCATTCTTTCGTAAATCCACTCGTCTAATCAGAATTTCTTCCATCTTGAATCTTATTAGAACACTTAGCTGAAATTGACAAGTCCCGCCATTAGTAAATAAATAGCGAAGAGTAGCTAACAAGTTATAAAGTTAATTTGACACTAGTTTTTAGGTTTAAGTGGCGAGAAATAATAAGTTTAAACCCGTTTTTATTCAAACAATACATATCTAATCCAGCTTACATGTTAAATCCAGTAGTATCCTTGTAGGTATAGCTATATTGTAGGTACCATATAATATAATTATTTGGCAATGTTAGATCAAGTTATAATCATATTTATCTATTTTCGCAAGGAAATGGAGTATGATCCTCTGAACCAGAATATATATTATTTGTTCACTAACGTAATCGTGTATACACTCACCGAGTTAGGTAGAATAAATTTGATCTCGAAAATCGTGGAACCGTCTCATCTATCCGCATTTCCTGCCGTGGTGATTCTATTTTTCGGTATTGAGTATGTAACGTCGACTGAAATAAACATTTACAACAGACTGATAAACTAACAAGTAGAAAACAGAAAGTTTTCTTACGTCGGCGACGCTAATATGGCTCAATTTCCTTACTAAACCAGGTACGCCGACTACTTACCTAATTTTGCTCGACGGTTTTCGTTGGAATCCTCAGACACTCCGTAAATGCCGAAAAAATCACCACTTAACACAGAATAGTCCACAATTTTGTTCACTAAACAAACTTTTGCACTCAGCTCCGTGGAAAATGCACGCCGTTAATTTTGCCGGAAGCACTCAGGAAAAGAAAGACTACAAGTACAACATTATGAACAAATTGACCAACCTAACCACCACGTTAATGTTACCATGGACAAAATACATATTTCGAGTCGAAACCATCTTAATAGAGTTAATTATTCCTGTTTGAAGCTTATTTTAATTATTATACATTAATAAACATTTTTTAGTAATATTAATGATTACATTACTGCGCAAACAGTCTTAAAATATATTTTAAAAACTTTTCGATTCGAACCGATAACGGAAGTCGTGTCACTTAACGATAAGTGGCCATCTCTAAAACCATAAGACCACGCGCATACTTTACCAATTTATAATTTAAGGCGCTATTACATTATCCTTAATATTATCGTATGTCATACACAAGTGAACACAAATAAGGTTATTATAATAATACTCCAAAGAAATACTGAAATAAAATTACATTTTATTTATTTTTCTTAGTTTATGTATCATTTCAATATTATTGCATAATGATAATTACAATGCATTTGTTGTTTCAAAGACTTTTGGATGAAAGTCACTATGATTTTAATTAGGATGTAGAGCTTCGCTATACAGAAAAACTGATCCCAGCTCAATCTCCACCAAATTTGTCGCCCACTTTGAGATAATATCACATTATGCCTAGGATTCACATTAATTATAATTGGGGCAACAAAGATTCATCCATGAAATTAGTTCAAAAGTATATAATATACTCATAGGGTCTGGAGATATGAATCGACTGGCCTCGTATTATCTTATTAGCATAGTATGACTACTCAGCTGTGGCTATGCCACCGTACACATTCACTGCCATCGGTCAGGCCGGACAACACAGTCGACTCGCTCCGGTCTAAGCACATTGGTGCCCGGGTGCCTTCCACTTTTGTGTTACAGGGAGGTCTGTCTCGTCTGAGATTCCACACTCCCTGTCCACCCCTAGATCATAGGCTCCTGGTCGGTCAATACAGTTTGCCTTGATCAAAGCCTGGCACCCGCCGGACAGGGGGAACTATGTTCCCCCCGGGAACCTCCACCTTCCCCATAGTTCCGCCACGTTTTCTCCAACTTAGAGTCGACTGTCGCGATGGGCGAGAAATGCTCGCTCCTGTCCAATTTCTACGCACCATGTCTATGACACTACTCAGGAGCACATTGTACTAGCGTTTATTGGACCCAATTATATGGAAATTTACTGCTATACGAGTACAGTTTCATCATACTTCCATGCCATATGAATAACAGTCAACATAAAGAAGAGGTAGCTGACTCACCTTTGTCAGGTCCTCGCCGTCCGCGCTCGTTGCAGACATAATCGCCATTAACATGACATTTCGCGCCAAAAGCTCACCTGTCATTTTTGTCTATGGCAACTCGCGTTGTACGCGACAACGTCGCTTCAAGGCAACTCACAATAAGCGACAGCCTTCGATGCAGTAAAAATATCGAAATCAGTGATTTGACTGGAAACCGGCAAAGCAAAGAGCGCATCAGCAACCAATACCTATAGTATCCATTGCTGGCATGTACTTCCCTGTATGCTGGCTCGCGGCATTAAAAGCCACTCTACATCTTCAGTCCTTCTACTCTAACAGATATGTATAACCAGCCCAATGCCACTTCAGCACAGAGGTGTAGCGAGGGCTGCGAGGGTGGTGCAGGCAGGGCACGTGTCCTGGGCGCCAACAAGGAAAATTTAGTAACTACCTACGTATTAAAAAAAAATCGCAAACATGGCGAAATAAAGTCTTGAATGCAATCCAATATCATATCCGCTGACAAAGGGGCGCAGTTTGGATGCGTGCCCTGGGCGCCTTTTAACTTCGCTACGTCACTGCTTCAGTAAGGTTACTTCCTTGAAATGCAATTTATCAATGTCCCGCTAAGAATCGCTATTCGTAATTCAAAGTAGGATGGAACTCTGTAAAAGGTGCTGCCACTTAATATTTTTTGTCGAAAACGAATATTTACAAATATGAATGAAATCTCTCCAAAAAGTAAGTGTGAAAGTGCTGCCACTCAGCTCAGTCTGCGAAGTTAAGATACTGATTATGTTCACTGTAGGTACCTTAAAGCTACGTAGCGCGCCATATATGTTTTATTATGCCGTCCGGAAATAGTCCGCCATTCACAACCCCAGCGCAGGATACAAGAGCCGTTGTACTACGTCGTGACTCCACATAATTTAACACCATCGCGTTGTCACACGACTTATTACTGTTGAGATTAAATTATGCCCGCCGGCGATATGGGATATCGAATTATGATCCGTGGAGAAAATTGTTGTATCCGAACTGGTTTATTACGTGGCGTATACCTTATAGTAACTCTTAAGCTAATCTACATGCCATTATGTAATTACCATTACCTTAACATTCTTGGAATGTAATGATAATTTGATCAAAAAGGTATATACCTACTTTCAAAATAGAGTACAATCGGGATATAACGATAACGACCCTCAAGGGACCAGTGTTGTTTGGTCGTACTAACTGGACGTCGTAATTTACAGATATGCTTTCATAGAATCTTGGTGTCACATTAGGTACACCAAACATAAGTTCGCGTTAACGTCGCTAAACCGGGTTTAATTATAAATGCAGTCATTATCAACGGATTATTAACTGTACTTTGCTCATAGCTCATATGAAAATGTGTAACATAATAACTCTGTTATATACAGTACAGGTATGTTAGCTATCAGTAGCGTGACGCCACTTTTCCGAGGTCAAGCTTGGCAAGGCTGATATTCCTTTACTTCAAGAACAGAATTTGATATTCCTTTACTTCAAGAACAATAAGGATAAGGGTGCTTGAATACTCTAAAATAGGCAAGCTGGTGGTGGGAATGAGATTCTATAGACAACAGGTAGGTAAGTGTACTAGTTGACCATAGTTTTGCAGAGACAGACCAGAGGCAAGTTTCGTATACTTGGATTATATAATGTATGCAGTTAAGCAGAAAGTTCAGTTAAATGCTTACAGTTTTTCAGCATTAGTTGATTTTTGCATATCAGTTTACCATGGTTTTCAGCATTAGTTGGTTTCTGCATATCAGTTTACCCATGGTTTTTAGCATTAGTCAGTTTTCCCCATGCTTTTCAGCATTAGTCAGTTTCTGCATATCAGTTTACCCATGGGTTTCAGCTTTAGTTGGTTTCTGCATATCAGTTTACCCATGGTTTTCAGCATTAGTCAGTTTCTGCATATCAGTTTACCCATGGTTTTCAGAATTACTCGGTTTCCGCATATCGGTTTACCCATCGTTTTCAGAATTACTCGGTTTCTGCATATCGGTTTACCCATGGTTTTCAGAATTACTCGGTTTCTGCATATCGGTTTACCCATGGTTTTCAGAATTACTCGGTTTCCGCATATCGGTTTACCCATGGTTTTCAGTGAGAACACTGCATGCACAAAGTACTTTTGTGGCTTTATTATATAGAGTTAGTAAGTAAAGTATAAGATTGTCAGGATGTTTCTCACTCCATAACCCTAACCACCATTTAGTTTGGGCCCTGCCCCCATGCCAGTGGCACCTTAAGTTGGTGTTTATAATTATTTTTACATTTTGTATTCCAGGTAGGTATGTTTTCAAAAGATTTAAGTAAATGAACAAATAGTAAAAAAAATTTCAAACAGTTTTCTTTGATACACATAATAGGTAGTTTGGTGGCTAGGTACTTATTCAGGTGATAAAAAACATTTACGAGTGTTTTGTAGCACTCTATTGTTGTGCAACACCAATTAAGTTTTTACCTGATAGTTCTGGCTGGAGAAAAAAAATACAGAATAAAAAGTAGAATGAGTGCCTTTCACAGTGCACTGCTCTTGACTCTTATGTAACCTGCGTTTCAACCATTAAGTGACCTTTCATCTGGTTATATAATATACTTGAGAAAATTATTGACCACTCGTGGTAAGTACATCTCAATATTGTTAACCAAAGCGGTACATATAGAGGATAAAATATAGGAAACTATATTTGTTGTTCTTCCCTATGGTTAAAAATAAGTAATGACATTAATACATTCAATAAGGGAAATGTAAACAATGTCCCAACATACCTATTACAAAGTTTAACAAAATAAAACACTTTGACTTTGACTTTTGACTTTGAAAGCAGACATTTCGAAACGAATTGAAAATAAAATATGCAATACTCTATTTATGTTTCATCATTGTATGTAATTAACTAATGAAGCAAAGCAACTTAAAATATTCCACTATGAAATGAGGATGGAATATTGGGACATAGTATAATCATTACCTTTGCTTCACCCTATGGTAAAAATAAATACAAATTTTTATACTAGAGCAGGACCACAGCTACTTTTTTTAAGTTATCTGTATATCATAATTTCTATGTAACACACAATTGGTAACCTTTCAGTAACCAGCGGCTCTCAGTCTGAGGGAGTCAGCAGTTTTGAATTTTATATAAACCAAATATAGACCTTTATTACCGACTCTCTGGAGAGCCACCGGGTTACCAAAAGGATAAGCTTCATCAGTGATACTGTAGAAGTAATATTTGTAATCGTTGAGTTATTGGTGCAAGCATCACTTTAAAAACAGATAATACAATAATATGCAATCTTTGTTAAAAAGTTTTGCATAATGAGCAAACATGTGGGTATAGATTAATATTTTATTTCTAATTGTAGGCAATAACAACATACTTATTAGTTTTAAAAAAGATTTTAAAGTGCCAGGTCACAATCATTAAGACGAGTTCCACTTCCCCACTGTAAATAAACCAGCTTCGCCGGCCTTATTACGTATATTACAGTCAACAAAAACACTCACCAATGATGAAAAGTGTACTGCCCAGAAGACACAGTCCAAGACGCACACAGACTGCCCTGTTCAGACTACTCGTCACTCGCCGTGAGAAGTAGCTGATGGGGCAGTTCCATCGCTGGTCGTTCGGCTGCTGCTCGTACGTCACTGTCGTGGGTTGATACACCGCACTCGTCGGCATCGTAACCAATAAGATTTCAACTCTTCACAATGAAAACAATAATCTCGGATCGCCACAGTGCAGAATCACTTCACCCCACGCAATGTTTTAACACCAGATTTAAATTTTATGCAAACTTGCACGTATAATATATTATGAAAGAAACGGAACCAAAGGTGCAGGTTTATATTTTCTTTTATGCTTACAGTAAAATTAAAATTAGTTAATCGAGCGCGGAGCGACGCGCACGGCGCATATCGAAAAGCTTGACAGAAATGAAGTGAATGAATGAATGAACGATTAGATTAGATACTGTTGTAATTAATGAGTGAATGGCCAATGTGCAGTTTGAATGAACATGTTGGTATTTAAATTTAAATAAAAACATGGTTTTACCGCCAAAGGTTCTAGTTCTAGATTTCAATTTCATAAAAAAAATTGCAGTGTCGCGTCGCTTATTTTGTACGAACGTATCGTACCAAATATTACGATCGTGTATGTACCCAAAAAGCGTATTTCTTCCGGTGGTAACTTAAGTGCCAGCTCAAGAACACCAGCCCGTTTTCGTGCTGAGTTTATTTCTCTAGCCAACCGGTTGCCCTTCGTGATCCCAGCAGTACGGCGCCTTCCTTGGCCCCAGCTCCTTAGGGTATGTTACCATCAGATAACTCAGTCTTTAAAGACACGAAAGAACTTGATTTTATAACCCGTACTTGTTTCATAGTTTTATTTGTAATAACCTTAACCTTAACCTTTTTTTTTTTTTTTAGGCCCCTATTTAAATATCTACTGGCTGTAAAGAAAAGAAGAATTCTGCGTTCCTTTTTTCTATATGGATGCTTCTTTGTTCCGAGTTCTTTTTGAAGCAGGTGAGCACTCGATTTTTATTATTATTATTTTTTTCCTTATATTATTTTTTCTCTTCCATATCCCGACCGAGTTTAGCTTCACTGTTTTGGCAAATTCGTAACCGTTGCCTTTTCCAAACTAGATTTATTCTTTGCTGAGTACACCCAAGATGTCTTGTTCCAGCAACCCCTCCTTTGTGAGTACTTCTTAGTCTCTTCTAGCCTTTTCCCTCCTCGCGCTGTCTCTTAGTCTGCCTAGGGGCTTCCATCGATGTTATTCCCATTGCTGACTGTTCCCGAATTATGAACCCTTGGGGTCCCGGTTGGCTGACAATGATAGGCTTTAGAACCAAAACTAACCGTTTTTTCTTTTCAGCTCTTACTGGATGCCTGAACGCAGACTGACCCAATTGAGGACCCCCCCCCTGGGGAAGGTGCTCCCCCGAGCACGTGATCTGGGACTACCAGAGGCCACTGAGCCCGCCCCCGCCGAGTTCCCCTAGTCACTAGATGCCTGCTCTCTCCTGGGGCTGGATCTAGGCCTCGGGGGGGCTCGGCGATGGCTTCACCGCCGCTAGTCCGCCGCCGCCGTACGCGCTCTGGCCTCCGGATCAGTCGGAGGTGGAGTTCTCGCTGCTCCCTCTGGAAGTGACCCGGACATTTTCTTTTGTCTTTCTCCTAATCCTTTCTCCCTCTAATAATATCCTTCTGAACAACTCCTCCTCGCTCCTGCAGTTTATCTATGACCCGGCGTTGGCTCCGGCGGAAAGCTCCTCCCCAAGAGGTAAGCTTCGTTATCTCTTCGTCCTTTTTAGCGTCCTGTGTTTAAGTGATCTTGATCTAGTGACGATCTTGTCTTGTATCCATGCTGATTCCGCCCCTAGCAATGTCCCCTTTAGTCTACTTATTCACTAGTACTTGTACCAATCTAACGTTCCGTTCTACTTCCAGGCTCTCCAGATCCGGCAGAGCCGTCTTGAAGTCTCCGCATCCTAATATAAATATATATATTTTTTGTTAAAAGCCCTAAATAAATAATCCTTTATTATTATTTTTTTATATTCGTGTTTCTTCTTTTAGTTGTCAAACTTAATCTTTCCTGTAGGTAGTTTACTTAAAGCACTTGGCACCCAGGACAAGTTAATTAAAAGTACACTTAATAGACTTTCAGCATAGCGATGTTCTGACAGATATATTTGGTAAACTTTATGTACCCGACCCGAGTGCATTAAGTTAAGAGAATTTTGTGCACTGATATAATGTCGTAACCAAATTGTTGAGGTTAGCCCCCTTCAGACCCACCATACCTATATACTTACATAGTACTTCGTACAGAAGTCGCACTGTCTAACAAACCCACGTTCGAGTCACAAAAATGCGCCGAATCCTACCTTCTCGCTCTAACTCATAAAGCGCGCTCTTTCTGGTCGCCACGCCCTAGGGTTTCCTAGTGAATTAGAGGTAGTAAAAAAATTGCGTGACGTTATATAACTGTTTTGATATCACGTCGGCATACATACTTACATACATACCGGTCAAACACATAACCCTCCTTTGGGCTTCGCCGCATCGGGTAACATACATACTTACCAGTGGCGTGGCGTCCATAGAAGTCGATTCCCATCGGCTTGCCTAATATTATCCAGATCAGCACTTAATTCTAGTGCTCTTAAAAAAAATTGAAGCTAAAGCTGCTCCGGCTTGCCCAAGGATTTCTTTAACGCCACGCTACTGATACTTACGTACATAGATACATACCGGTCAAACACAAACCTCCTCTGGGCTTCGCTGCAGTCGGGTAACATACATACATCTGCCGTCCGATATCTAAAACTAGACTAATGTCTATACAACTCCATAGAGGTTAGTCTAGTTTTAGTCATAGGACGGCAGACATACCGGTCAAACAGATAACCCTCCTTTGGGCTTCGCCGCAGTCGACTTGGGTAACATACATACTTACGTACATACATACATACCGGTCAAACACATAACGCTCCTTTGGGCTTCATAGGTTTCGAACACTGGCGCTGTCGGGTGTCGGCGTAGCCCTGGGCTTGCCTAATGCATTAGGCAAGGAATAATAATAATTACCGCGAAACAAAATCGCGGAGCGAGACACGCCTGATAGAGGTCAGATGATCCTTGCCAGTAGGCTCAATAAATGTCGCATTATATTATATATTACATTTCCTGAATAACTACTGTGACAACGGATATATATGACAAAATTATTGGCAGGATACTATTGTAGACTTGACGATCAACATATCAATTCCACGATCATGTCCTTTCGACTACTACAAACAAAAGGAATCCGAGCGTCGCACACTAGCACAGCTAAGTCCTCGGACATTCGTGAGTGTCAGGATAGCGGGTGTACATCAACAAATGGAGCTGTAGTATACTTCAGGAGTTAGTGCTTGCTAGCAATGTACCAAATGTACGCCAAAATTGGAGCAATGTGCTCTTTAAACTCCAGAGATTTTGACGTGATAACGTCTTATAAATCGATGAAGCCGGCTGCACGCACGAAAAAGTGTCCCGTTACCTTGCAGGGTCGTTACCTGTCAAATAGGTACTTTATATTATTCCAGCACTAAAGTCGTTAAGACGATAGTTTCTTACAAATTGTTAATAAAATAGCCCTTATTCCCTAAGATACGGCTGTCAAAAATCTCTATTGAATGACAAGAGACCAGTGGCGGATTTGCCCTAAGGCCCAGTAGGCCCGGGCCTAGGGCGGCCAGATATTAGGGGCGGCCAATCGTGACAAAAAATCACTGCTGCTGCTGAGAAAAGGGCGGCTGGTACTCAAGTCAAAGTCAAAGTCAAAGTCAAAGTCAAAGTCAAAGTCAAAGTCAAAGTCAAAGTCAAAGTCAAAGTCAAAGTCAAAGTCAAAGTCAAAGTCAAAGTCAAAGTCAAAGTCAAAGTCAAAGTCAAAGTCAAAGTCAAAGTCAAAGTCAAAGTCAAAGTCAAAGTCAAAGTCAAAGTCAAAGTCAAAGTCAAAGTCAAAGTCAAAGTCAAAGTCAAAGTCAAAGTCAAAGTCAAAGTCAAAGTCAAAGTCAAAGTCAAAGTCAAAGTCAAAGTCAAGGTCAAGGTCAAGGTCAAGGTCAAGGTCAAAGTCAAAGTCAAGGTCAAGGTCAAGGTCAAGGTCAAGGTCAAGGTCAAGGTCAAGGTCAAGGTCAAGGTCAAGGTCAAGGTCAAGGTCAAGGTCAAGGTCAAGGTCAAGGTCAAGGTCAAGGTCAAGGTCAAAGTCAAAGTCAAGGTCAAGGTCAAGGTCAAAGTCAAAGTCAAAGTCAAAGTCAAAGTCAAAGTCAAAGTCAAAGTCAAAGTCAAAGTCAAAGTCAAAGTCAAAGTCAAAGTCAAAGTCAAAGTCAAAGTCAAAGTCAAAGTCAGGGTCAAGGTCAACGTTATCACGTTCGACTATCGTCAGTAAACCGACTTTACAGACAACCGATTTTTAAGAAATAAATGGTAACCGCCATTCTGACGTCAGGCGGGTGCATTTCCAGTTCTAGCTAATGGCTGCCTACTCAAGGGTGGAAGTTCTGCCTAAGGTTCGTGCTCGCAATGTGCTTCCACATGTATGAAGCACAATCAAATTCAGAGAGCGGTTAAAGAGTAATTGGCCATTCTCACGAAGTATGACTGCGTCTAATTACCGCGTCTCCATACATTTAGTATGAAAACAGCGTCGCGGTAATTAGGTGACCGCAGACATACTTCGTGAGAATGGCCGTAATATGGAATTGAATAAATATATGGGTCAAATGCAGAAAATATGTACCTATTACTTTTTTGTCTTGGAAACTGGTGGTACCTATATTTCTTTTTATTTTCTGTTCTCGCCTGGAGTAAATCAATAACTAAAAACATTATATTGTGCAAAAATACTTTAATTATATGCTTTTAAATACAATTACGTTCAATACTACTAATAAATCATTTCATATCACTAACAGTCATACAAGTTCAAAATTAAAAACTATTTCTCTTAAGCATATAAAAGGCACTGATCCTTGTTTACATAAATATCGGTTATCATCGTCACCTCTAAATATTTACAAATATGCGAATTAAATTTGATATTATAGATGTATAAATTATAATTCGAATATAGTAGAATAACCACTATTTTTAAATATAATTGACAAAAAATCATCCCGCGGGCATATGCAAATTATGTACATAGAATAGTGTTCTCAAATAAGGCACCAGCAGCATCAGCATAAATGCCTGGGAAATGATTGAACACATTTTATTGAAATGAATTACGTAAACCACTTGGCTCGTCAATATTACAGATGCATTGTTACATTTGTACTGACTTGTAAATATTATATACATAATAAATATAGTTTACAAAAATACATAGGTACTTAGTAATTCACACATCTTTGTACATCGCTTGCAGGGGCTACTCGATAGCATTGTAAAAAACGCGGTATATATGTATAAATAAATAATTAACTGGTACATCAAATTAAATTACGTTGTGCTGTTATTTATGCTACATTAATAACGGAACGTCAGTAAAAGCATGTGGAAGCCCACTCGCTAGAAAAACACACGTTTCTCATTCATATATGGCAATACAACTTACGATAATATACACTGATTTGAGCATAATCAATTATTGAAATGAAAGTGGTCAGTTCAAATACTCGCGTGTTAACATTTGTGCAACCGAAACCTACTGGGTATAATATTTAGACTATAGTACATTACACATCTAGGGTGGTAATATAAAGAAAGGCCGAGATCGCAGGTGTTTGCGGCCCGAGCTGCAAGCGAGGGAAGTAACTATGCGATCGAGGGCTTTCTTTATTACCTCCCGTGTTGTGTACATAATTTTATGTCTACACTTGGCGAGAAAGCGGCTTTTTCCGTACGCGCAGCGTGCGGAAAAAGGCACTTTATGGCCAAGTGTGGCTTAAAAGACATTTAACAAAATTATAACAGTTATCTGTATATAAGCAAAATAATATTGAGTACCTATTGTAGTAAACCTAAAAAAATAACGCACTAACTCAGTTGTCTTGAATATGTTGTCTTTTTCCTTCATGACATTAGTAACAAAGAGTCGTGATTCAATTAAAAAAAATGTCACTTGAAATTATAAAATATGCGAATATCAAACCTCAGACTTTAGCACAAAGCTGCATTTTTCAGAAAAACGCGACAAACACGCAATTTGTTTATAGCAAAATTTACTAGAATTTTATACAAAAGCTTCCTGGCATATACCTGTAACAATTACAAATCCTATCTGTACCTTATTTTATTTCTTATCCCCGATTGTGCGTAGACTAATTTAGGGGAATGTCATCTTTGTCATGTTACTAATTTAGAAAATTCAGTCAGTCTCATCGTCCTCTATTCAACACAACTCAGACTAGTCCCGACAGCTTAGTACTCGGAGAGGCTATAATATAGAATCGGCGATATATACAAGCTATTAATAATATCATTCTCATCACTCGACGGCGAATCCGGCCGTCTCTAGAACGGCCTGCTTCAGTTTGTCGTGGAGCTTTTCTTTTGTGGGGTAAGGCGGTAGATCGAGGCGGTTGAAGCAAGTATGAGCTTTAGGCAGCGAGTCGGGAGCGGCGTCGGCCACTAGATGCAGCGTGAACAGTCGCGGGGCGGCGGCGCCAGTCGAGCCCTGTAAAGCGCGGAAACCGGCCAGAGGGACTCTTCTAGAGCCTGTTACGAACTGGAGCAGTCTCGCTCTCATCTCTGCGTCGAATTCCTCTACGACCTCCCAGAACCAGCCGACGATTGGTGCGTCGGGGGTGACGTGTTTCAAGCGCGTGTGCCGGCGCCAGTCGGCCGGGTCCAAATCGGCACGGCCGGCTAGCAGCGGTTGCAAGTCCCTAGGGGACAGCGGCCGCAATAACTGTGGTGGCACGATATCTGCTAACCCTCGTTGTAAGGCCAGCCATTGCCGCTCGGCCCCACGGGTAAAGCGATGCGCTACATACAAACGCACGTAGTCACGTTTGTTAGCATCAGTGACGGCTTCATTGGCGCCGCCGGGCCGCAGCTCCACGCTCCGCACGGCGCCGAACGACGAGCATTCTACCGAGAATGTCGTGTCTATCACGCCCGCGATGCTGTTTTCACTGGAAAAGTAAACAAAATAGTACATTACACAACTAGGGTGGTAAAACGAAAAATGCCGAGATCGCAGATGTTTGCGGCCCGAGCTGCAAGCGAGGGACGTAAATATGCGATCGAGGGCTTTCTTTATTACCTCCCGTGTTGTCATCGGCCATTCTCCAGAAATATGTCTGCGTCTAATTCACGCGTCTCCATACATGTAGTATGAAAACAGCGACGCGGTAATTAGGTGACCGCAGACATATTTCTGGAGAATGGCCGACCATTTTATGTCTACACTTGGCCAGAAAGCGGCATAAACAAAATTACCAATCGACTTCCCACAAGTAACACAGTAACGTAATAACTCTCGTGCTACTTTATCCAATTAATAGCTCGGCGCAAGTAGAGCCATGTTATTAAAATAACCAGTGTCAATTGGTAACAATTACGTTCAATGTCATGATAGACATTCTTTAATACATACCAAAAGGTTACGCCACGTTTAACACTGTCAGGTATAATTGTGTGTAATCAATAATCATTATCAATTGATCACTTTTAGTAATTTCTGTTAATGAATATTTTATGATAGTAATCCAAACATGCGCTCCGTTTGTCCATTTATATTGATATTTTAATACATGCGAGTATTCTGAAGGACTAACGTGACCCCGTCGCTAGTGAAACACATCAGCTGCTTTTAAGTGGGTTCATTGGGAGTGACTGGGTAATTGTAAATGGGGCGGTTCAATAGTTGTTTATAAAATGGCGACGTGAAGGTCGCATTCAAATACTGACTATGGAACAACGGTACACAGATGTTGCGCCTGTTTTGATCAGATTATTTTTTGAGCTCAGAGCATCTAAGATAACGAGCGATGCAGCCCGGGATTGACGTCCCTGTTGTCCAACGTGATGGGATGGCCCAGTAGTTGATCGTAAAATCTGTTTGTTGCCTAAATAAAAAAAAACGGGGAGCCGTGAAAACTGAAGTGTCGTGGAACAATGGCACACAGAGGGTTCACTTTTTTTTTTTTTTAATGTCATCGCGCTCTTGGCGCATTCAGCCAGGCAAGAGGGTTCACTTATACTAGTAATTGAGACTAAAATTTTAAACTCACGCCTAATTTGTGAGCGATGCTGCTCGGGGTCGAGATCCCGGATGTCCCACAGCGTAGTGGTAATAGTTCATTGTATGAATACGTCTTGAAGACCACGACCAAATAGTAACCATGGAACATCGGTACACAGTACATACACACGCAGGTGTTGTTACCACAGAAATATATCGAGATTAGGAATAGTTCGTCGATTTGTATGGGAACCAAGCGTGGAACGTTTTTAGGTTGGTGATTGACGCCAAAATCGTAATTTAGTGATGTAAAACATAAATTTTCCATTTCATTTGGTGGTATTTGAACAGTTAATTATACCATTATATCAGATTTTCAAATCTGATAATGTTAATATCTCACATTCTGGAACGGTCGAATGAATAACTCGCTGTGACGTCGCCCCTGTCTGGTTCCACCGGAAGACCAGCGCCGGCTCGAGTTGACCTTTTTGTGGCAGTGAGATTTTTAATTTTTGTTTTCTTGTTTTTCTTTCTACTTCGTAACTTTTTGCTGTCAAAAGTATCTTTTTTCTTTCTTTCTTATTCGCTGGGTGCGTGATGACAGCGCCAACTAGCGGTTACAAAAACCGCGGACTTTTTTTTTTGTGTTTTGTGCCTTGCAGCAAGGCACTTTGCCAACTAAAAACGTAAATTTCGCTAATAAAAAGTGACAGCTGGTCTGCTGAAAGTTTCTTTTTTGGCCATGACGCGCGCTGCGATATATTATGTTACCCCCACCTAGTACTTTGCACCTAGCGAATTGACGGCAACTGAAGATGACGGCATACAAAGGTCGCCGCCACTTCCTTTTCTTTTACTTTTTCTTTTTGAAGCTTGACTAACTTGCGACCCATATTGGGCGGGTCTACCTTATTTCGTATAAAACTAAATGGTATAAAATCAAAACGTATAAATTCAAAACGTATAAAATCACTTCGTATAATCATTCATTTCGGTTAAAATTCATTTTGTATAACATTTAAAAGCTCTAAATACGAAATCTCTATTCTTCAATATGTCTAACATTCAAAATGTATAAAATCATTATGCATAACATTTAAGATGTATAAAATTATTACGCATAATATTCATTTTGTATAACAATTACTTGATCGCATATTTAAAACGTAGAACATTCAAAATATCTAATCATCACAATGTATACAAAACAGTCGGTCGGGCTCCGCAACTGCTCCGCCGCTGCGGGAAGAGCAGCCCCTTCGCCCTTGCGTATCAAAGCATATACAGGCTGCTCCATATACAGGGCATATACAGGGTGTCACTGTTTTATATACAGGGTGTAACTGTGATAGATACAGGGTGTCACTGTGATAGGTACAGGGTGTCACTGTGTTATATACAGGATGTCACTGTGTTATATACAGGGTGTCACTGTGATAGATACAGGATGTCACTGTGATATATACAGGGTGTCACTGTGATATATACTGGGTGTCGCTGTGATATATACATAGTGTCACTATGTTATATACAGGGTGTCACTGTAATGTATACAGGATGTCACTGTGATAGATACAGGATGTCGTCGATAACCTACCTATTTTTGGGAGCCGTTTTGTTTTTAGGGTCATCAAAAAAAAATAACCCTAACCTACCTATTTTTGGGAGCCGTTTCGTTTTTAGGGTCATCAAAAAAAATAACCCTATCCTACCTATTTTTGGGAGCCGTTTCGTTTTTAAGGCCATTAAAAAAATAACCCTAACCTACCTATTTTTGGGAGCCGTTTCGTTTTTAGGGTCATCAAAAAAAAGTAACCCTAACCTACCTATTTTTGGGAGCCGTTTCGTTTTTAGGGTCATCAAAAAAAATAACCCTAACCTACCTGTTTTGGGAGCCGTTTTGTTTTTAGGGTCATCAAAAAAAATAACCCAAACCTACCTATTTTTGGGAGCCGTTTCGTTTTTAGGGTCATCAAAAAAAAAATAACCCTAACCTACCTATTTTGGGAGCCGTTTTGTTTTTAGGGTCATCAAAAAAAATAACCCTAACCTACCTATTTTTGGGAGCCGTTTCGTTTTTAGGGTCATCAAAAAAAAATAACCCTAACCTACCTATTTTGGTAGCCGTTTCGTTTTTAGGGTCATCAAAAAAAAATAACCCTAACCTACCTATTTTTGGGAGCCGTTTCGTTTTTAGGGTCATCAAAAAAAATAACCCTAACCTACCTATTTTTGGGAGCCGTTTCGTTTTTAGGGTCATCAAAACAAATAACCCTATCCTACCTATTTTTGGAAGCCGTTTCGTTTTTAAGGCCATTAAAAAAAAATAACCCTATCCTACCTATTTTTGGGAGCCGTTTCGTTTTTAGGGTCTTCAAAAAAAAATAACCCTAACCTACCTATTTTTGGGAGCCGTTTCGTTTTTTAAGCCATTAAAAAAATAACCCTAACCTACCTATTTTTGGGAGCCGTTTCGTTTTTAGGGTCATCAAAAAAAAAATAACCCTAACCTACCTATTTTGGGAGCCGTTTCGTTTTTAGGGTCATCAAAAAAAATAACGCTAACCTACCTATTTTTGAGTGCCGTTTCGTTTTTAGGGTTATCAAAAAAATAACCCTAACCTACCTATTTTTGGGAGCTGTTTCGTTTTTAGGGTCATTCATAAACAGCAGTATAATTTGGAAAAGCTTATTGCTTAAAAATGTGAACTTGGAAAAATATATATGACTAGATTATGACTAAGCTGCGATATATTTTGAAATATACATTACACCCAATATTACTTAAAATACATTACAGTGACACCCTGTATATAACACAGTGACACTCTGTATATATCACAGTGACATCCTGTATCTATCACAGTGACACCCTGTAACTATCACAGTGACACCCTGTATATAACACAATTGCACCCTGTTTATATCACAATTACATTCTATATATATCACAGTGACACCCTGTTTACATTACAGTGACACCTTGTAGTTAACACAGTGACACTCTGTATATATCACAGTGACATCCTGTATCTATCACAGTGACACCCTGTATATCTCAATTAAACTGCTTACAGACATGTTTTCTCTGCTGACAGTGACATCCTGTATCTATCACAGTGACACCCTGTATATAACACAATGGCACCCTGTATATATCACAATGACATTTTGTATATATCACAGTGACATCCTGTATACATTACAGTGAAACCTGGGCCTCATATTTCAATAATATTAAGGGTTTACAAAAATTAGAGCTTTTAACAGTTATACCTTATAATACTTATAACAAATAACGTTTCGAGCAAATGAATGTTATACCTTATAATACTTATAACAAATAACGTTTCGATCAAATGAATGTTATATCATACGAAATTATACAAGATGACTTTAGAGCATTTGAATTTTAAACGAAATGTAATTATACACTTTAATTTTTATGCCATCTGAATTTATACGAAATGAATCATTATCCGAAATGAATTTCGACGAAGTGATTTTATACGGATTGATTTTATACCAAATAAGGGGATACCATATTGGGCGTTGCAATGTTTGGGCCAGGTGGTCGGCCGTGGCGTTCCCTGGGGTCGAACCAGGTCGCTGGCCGGACCACCTTGAGTGGATCGGACTGGGTGGGGGCCGGGGGCGATTGGGGTCGAATCAGGTCGCTTGTCCCGGTCCACCTCCATCGATAGGGTCGGACTAGGTGGGGGCCACTTCTTTTTAGCACGCGTTCTCCTTCTACCTCGATATATTTCTGTGGGTGTTGCGTCTGTATTGGATAATAGACTTATTGTTGTACTCACAGCATCCAAGACAGAGAGCGATGCAGCTCGGGGTCGACGTCCCTGATATCCCGCAGCGTGATGGGGCGGCCCAGCAGCTGTTTGTAGAAGGGCGTTTCCTTCTACCTCGATATATTTCTGTGGGTGTTGTCTGTATTGGGCTAAAACTAAGTGTTGAACTTACAGCATCCAGGACAGAGAGCGATGCAGCTCGGGGTCAACGTCCCTGATGTCCCGCAGCGTGATGGGGCGGCCCAGCAGCTGTTTGTAGAAGGGCGTTTCCTTCTACCTCGATATATTTCTGTGGGTGTTGTCTGTATTGGGCTAAAACTAAGTGTTGAACTTACAGCATCCAGGACAGAGAGCGATGCAGCTCGGGGTCAACGTCCCTGATGTCCCGCAGCGTGATGGGGCGGCCCAGCAGCTGTTTGTAGAAGGGCGCCGTGAACGCCGCGTCTAGCTGGTGCCCGTGGAACAGCGCAACGCCGAGGATGCGGCCCGCGAAGTGGAAATACGATAAGTGTTCCGGATTCACCTGTAAAGTTACGAGAATAATATAAGGTGTTGCCTGTACTAGGAGCAAATAATTAAAACCTAGATTGTACTCCTCAAACGGAACAACATTTGTTTAGCGACATTAAAAAATAACTTGTGTTTTAATTTTTAGTACACTTTAAAGTTTATTTGAAACCGCAATGTATTTTTTATGTTAGTAGCGTGACAAGCGACGTCAAGTAGACTGATGTTAACGTACATTGAAAATACTATTTAATTTGTATGAAAAAGATAAAATCTAAAGATTACATATTTAAAAGTTGTTGAACGAAAGTTTTGTTGTTTGATCAGTGATTGTATCACGCGAGTTTTTTTCTGTGGCATTAGTTTATCCCACGGGAGCCGCACATTTTACGGAATAAGACTATCTATCGTCGGAGATAGTGCAATAAGTAATAGTGTAAGTAGCATATGTACATAAGGTTTCAATTTCAAACAAAGCTTGAAACTGAAACCTTGTCTACAGGACGCACTTACGCTGTATTGCACTATCCGAGACGCTATGTGACTCTGCGGTCGTATCTCGTGCAAAAAAATAATGTTTTTCTATTTCTCCATGGTAGAAATTCCCTATTGGTGTAACGGACCAGGTAGTGTGCCAGTATAATAAGTGTCTGAACAAGAGTAAAAAAGGCATGTCCACATAACATGGGAAACGATTTCTTGTAATATTTACAGCGCCTATAAGCAGATCGCTATTAATTTGTCTTCCTTGCCTTCGCTTACGCGCCGTGATCTGTGTTACTTAAGTTCTACTCACCCCAGAATCAGCGTTGATCTGCAGCGCGTATCGGTCATCGCCGGCGTTCGCATATTGAAACAGTCCATAGTGAGGATTGAATAATTCCCCTCCCAACAGATGGAGCCACTCTCGCGCCACGCCACCGTAGTCCAGACCCTCTTCGTCCCTGAATTTTACTAGCAGTCGTTTGCGTAGCTCCTTCCCGCGGAGCTTCATCACCAGCCGGTAGGACTCTTCGAGAACTTGGGTGCGTGATACCTGGAAACAACAGCAGTGTTAGCCTTGGATTATCCAAAAAATTTTAGCATGTGAATGTGACCATTCAGAAGGACAAGCTAGTTTGAACTTCCCTAGCTACACGACACACCATCATCCAAGAAGTACCAGCTTGAATGTTACACATCTGAGGAAATCCTTACTTACTTGCGTTCCGTCTTATGTCTCTAAAAATAATATTGTACATAGTTTGTACTGCAGTCCAAATTCAAAAGGACGCATCTCGAAAAAATCAAATTTAATTTTTTTGCAATGTTGTATACAAAATATATCAATGCATCATATCGATGGCAAAAAGCGGAAACGTAGCAAGGAAACCCTTGGCGGTTACTACGGCGAGGTCGCGCTTGTACTTGGTTGTAGGGGTGATACACGATTGGACCCCGTGTGTTCGGTTCGGTGCCGGTTCCTGGTTTCCCCGGGGGACGGCCGTTGGTCGGGGGGAAGCAGGTGAGGGAAGGCACACTGGCCATGCTACAGTGTGTCTTTTTCGGAGAGGGTTCGCCCTAGGGGGAAGGTGCCGGTGATGTCGTGGTGGCTTGCTAGCGATCCCACGGCATCACCATGAAGGCACAGGGTGGAAGCATCCCTGAGTTTTAGTGGGTAAGCCAATCCCTTCTGGAGCGGAGAGCCCCACATAACCAATGCGTAACATCTGGCTGTCACCCCCGATGGCCTTAGGTTACGTAGTGGTATGCAGTTTCATGCATTTCTCTGGGTTAAAAAAAAAAAAGTGGGTTACCTCTATCCGACAGTGTCCCGTCTGGGGCTGCAGGACCTGCAGCTCTGCGCGCAGCACCCGCGCCTTGGCGGCGAGGTCGCACTTGTACTTGGTTGTAGGGGTGATCCCTCGCTGAATCAAGTCGGT
This sequence comes from Eudemis profundana, assembly GCA_947034925.1. NCBI lineage: Eukaryota > Metazoa > Arthropoda > Insecta > Lepidoptera > Tortricidae > Eudemis > Eudemis profundana. The sequence goes on along the minus strand of OX344805.1, from coordinate 15,420,921 downwards.
TGCCAGGTTAGGTGGGTTACCTCTATCCGACAGTGTCCCGTCTGGGGCTGCAGGGCTTGCAGCTCGGCGCGCAGCACCCGCGCCTTGGCGGCGAGGTCGCGCTTGTACTTGGTTGTAGGGGTGATCCCTCGCTGAATCAAGTCGGTTGCCAGGTTAGGTGGGTTACCTCTATCCGACAGTGTCCCGTCTGGGGCTGCAGGGCCTGCAGCTCGGCGCGCAGCACCCGCGCTTTGGCGGCGAGGTCGCGCTTGTACTTGGTTGTAGGGGTGATCCCTCGCTGAATCAAGTCGGTTGCCAGGTTAGGTGGGTTACCTCTATCCGACAGTGTCCCGTCTGGGGCTGCAGGGCCTGCAGCTCGGCGCGCAGCACCCGCGCTTTGGCGGCGAGGTCGCGCTTGTACTTGGTTGTAGGGGTGATCCCTCGCTGAATCAAGTCGGTTGCCAGGTTAGGTGGGTTACCTCTATCCGACAGTGTCCCGTCTGGGGCTGCAGGGCCTGCAGCTCGGCGCGCAGCACCCGCGCTTCGGCGGCGAGGTCGCGCTTGTACTTGGTTGTAGGGGTGATCCCTCGCTGAATCAAGTCGGTTGCCAGGTTAGGTGGGTTACCTCTATCCGACAGTGTCCCGTCTGGGGCTGCAGGGCCTGCAGCTCGGCGCGCAGCACCCGCGCTTTGGCGGCGAGGTCGCGCTTGTACTTGGTTGTAGGGGTGATCCCTCGCTGAATCAAGTCGGTTGCCAGGTTAGGTGGGTTACCTCTATCCGACAGTGTCCCGTCTGGGGCTGCAGGGCCTGCAGCTCGGCGCGCAGCACCCGCGCCTTGGCGGCGAGGTCGCACTTGTACTTGGTTGTAGGGGTGATCCCTCGCTGAATCAAGTCGATTGCCAGGTTAGGTGGGTTACCTCTATCCGACAGTGTCCCGTCTGGGGCTGCAGGGCCTGCAGCTCGGCGCGCAGCACCCGCGCCTTGGCGGCGAGGTCGCACTTGTACTTGGTTGTAGGGGTGATCCCTCGCTGAATCAAGTCGGTTGCCAGGTTAGGTGGGTTACCTCTATCCGACAGTGTCCCGCGCTTTGGCGGCGAGGTCGCGCTTGTACTTGGTTGTAGGGGTGATCCCTCGCTGAATCAAGTCGGTTGCCAGGTTAGGTGGGTTACCTCTATCCGACAGTGTCCCGTCTGGGGCTGCAGGGCTTGCAGCTCGGCGCGCAGCACCCGCGCCTTGGCGGCGAGGTCGCGCTTGTACTTGGTTGTAGGGGTGATCCCTCGCTGAATCAAGTCGGTTGCCAGGTTAGGTGGGTTACCTCTATCCGACAGTGTCCCGTCTGGGGCTGCAGGGCCTGCAGCTCGGCGCGCAGCACCCGCGCTTTGGCGGCGAGGTCGCGCTTGTACTTGGTTGTAGGGGTGATCCCTCGCTGAATCAAGTCGGTTGCCAGGTTAGGTGGGTTACCTCTATCCGACAGTGTCCCGTCTGGGGCTGCAGGGCCTGCAGCTCGGCGCGCAGCACCCGCGCCTTGGCGGCGAGGTCGCACTTGTACTTGGTTGTAGGGGTGATCCCTCGCTGAATCAAGTCGATTGCCAGGTTAGGTGGGTTACCTCTATCCGACAGTGTCCCGTCTGGGGCTGCAGGGCCTGCAGCTCGGCGCGCAGCACCCGCGCCTTGGCGGCGAGGTCGCACTTGTACTTGGTTGTAGGGGTGATCCCTCGCTGAATCAAGTCGGTTGCCAGGTTAGGTGGGTTACCTCTATCCGACAGTGTCCCGCGCTTTGGCGGCGAGGTCGCGCTTGTACTTGGTTGTAGGGGTGATCCCTCGCTGAATCAAGTCGGTTGCCAGGTTAGGTGGGTTACCTCTATCCGACAGTGTCCCGTCTGGGGCTGCAGGGCTTGCAGCTCGGCGCGCAGCACCCGCGCCTTGGCGGCGAGGTCGCGCTTGTACTTGGTTGTAGGGGTGATCCCTCGCTGAATCAAGTCGGTTGCCAGGTTAGGTGGGTTACCTCTATCCGACAGTGTCCCGTCTGGGGCTGCAGGGCTTGCAGCTCGGCGCGCAGCACCCGCGCCTTGGCGGCGAGGTCGCGCTTGTACTTGGTTGTAGGGGTGATCCCTCGCTGAATCAAGTCGGTTGCCAGGTTAGGTGGGTTACCTCTATCCGACAGTGTCCCGTCTGGGGCTGCAGGGCCTGCAGCTCGGCGCGCAGCACCCGCGCCTTGGCGGCGAGGTCGCGCTTGTACTTGGTTGTAGGGGTGATCCCTCGCTGAATCAAGTCGGTTGCCAGGTTAGGTGGGTTACCTCTATCCGACAGTGTCCCGTCTGGGGCTGCAGGGCCTGCAGCTCGGCGCGCAGCACCCGCGCCTTGGCGGCGAGGTCGCGCTTGTACTTGGTTGTAGGGGTGATCCCTCGCTGAATCAAGTCGGTTGCCAGGTTAGGTGGGTTACCTCTATCCGACAGTGTCCCGTCTGGGGCTGCAGGGCCTGCAGCTCGGCGCGCAGCACCCGCGCCTTGGCGGCGAGGTCGCGCTTGTACTTGGTTGTAGGGGTGATCCCTCGCTGAATCAAGTCGGTTGCCAGGTTAGGTGGGTTACCTCTATCCGACAGTGTCCCGTCTGGGGCTGCAGGGCCTGCAGCTCGGCGCGCAGCACCCGCGCCTTGGCGGCGAGGTCGCGCTTGTACTTGGTTGTAGGGGTGATCCCTCGCTGAATCAAGTCGGTTGCCAGGTTAGGTGGGTTACCTCTATCCGACAGTGTCCCGTCTGGGGCTGCAGGGCCTGCAGCTCGGCGCGCAGCACCCGCGCTTTGGCGGCGAGGTCGCGCTTGTACTTGGTTGTAGGGGTGATCCCTCGCTGAATCAAGTCGGTTGCCAGGTTAGGTGGGTTACCTCTATCCGACAGTGTCCCGTCTGGGGCTGCAGGGCCTGCAGCTCGGCGCGCAGCACCCGCGCTTTGGCGGCGAGGTCGCGCTTGTACTTGGTTGTAGGGGTGATCCCTCGCTGAATCAAGTCGGTTGCCAGGTTAGGTGGGTTACCTCTATCCGACAGTGTCCCGTCTGGGGCTGCAGGGCCTGCAGCTCGGCGCGCAGCACCCGCGCTTTGGCGGCGAGGTCGCGCTTGTACTTGGTTGTAGGGGTGATCCCTCGCTGAATCAAGTCGGTTGCCAGGTTAGGTGGGTTACCTCTATCCGACAGTGTCCCGTCTGGGGCTGCAGGGCCTGCAGCTCGGCGCGCAGCACCCGCGCCTTGGCGGCGAGGTCGCACTTGTACTTGGTTGTAGGGGTGATCCCTCGCTGAATCAAGTCGATTGCCAGGTTAGGTGGGTTACCTCTATCCGACAGTGTCCCGTCTGGGGCTGCAGGGCCTGCAGCTCGGCGCGCAGCACCCGCGCCTTGGCGGCGAGGTCGCACTTGTACTTGGTTGTAGGGGTGATCCCTCGCTGAATCAAGTCGGTTGCCAGGTTAGGTGGGTTACCTCTATCCGACAGTGTCCCGCGCTTTGGCGGCGAGGTCGCGCTTGTACTTGGTTGTAGGGGTGATCCCTCGCTGAATCAAGTCGGTTGCCAGGTTAGGTGGGTTACCTCTATCCGACAGTGTCCCGTCTGGGGCTGCAGGGCTTGCAGCTCGGCGCGCAGCACCCGCGCCTTGGCGGCGAGGTCGCGCTTGTACTTGGTTGTAGGGGTGATCCCTCGCTGAATCAAGTCGGTTGCCAGGTTAGGTGGGTTACCTCTATCCGACAGTGTCCCGTCTGGGGCTGCAGGGCTTGCAGCTCGGCGCGCAGCACCCGCGCCTTGGCGGCGAGGTCGCGCTTGTACTTGGTTGTAGGGGTGATCCCTCGCTGAATCAAGTCGGTTGCCAGGTTAGGTGGGTTACCTCTATCCGACAGTGTCCCGTCTGGGGCTGCAGGGCTTGCAGCTCGGCGCGCAGCACCCGCGCCTTGGCGGCGAGGTCGCGCTTGTACTTGGTTGTAGGGGTGATCCCTCGCTGAATCAAGTCGGTTGCCAGGTTAGGTGGGTTACCTCTATCCGACAGTGTCCCGTCTGGGGCTGCAGGGCTTGCAGCTCGGCGCGCAGCACCCGCGCCTTGGCGGCGAGGTCGCGCTTGTACTTGGTTGTAGGGGTGATCCCTCGCTGAATCAAGTCGGTTGCCAGGTTAGGTGGGTTACCTCTATCCGACAGTGTCCCGTCTGGGGCTGCAGGGCTTGCAGCTCGGCGCGCAGCACCCGCGCCTTGGCGGCGAGGTCGCGCTTGTACTTGGTTGTAGGGGTGATCCCTCGCTGAATCAAGTCGGTTGCCAGGTTAGGTGGGTTACCTCTATCCGACAGTGTCCCGTCTGGGGCTGCAGGGCTTGCAGCTCGGCGCGCAGCACCCGCGCCTTGGCGGCGAGGTCGCGCTTGTACTTGGTTGTAGGGGTGATCCCTCGCTGAATCAAGTCGGTTGCCAGGTTAGGTGGGTTACCTCTATCCGACAGTGTCCCGTCTGGGGCTGCAGGGCTTGCAGCTCGGCGCGCAGCACCCGCGCCTTGGCGGCGAGGTCGCGCTTGTACTTGGTTGTAGGGGTGATCCCTCGCTGAATCAAGTCGGTTGCCAGGTTAGGTGGGTTACCTCTATCCGACAGTGTCCCGTCTGGGGCTGCAGGGCTTGCAGCTCGGCGCGCAGCACCCGCGCCTTGGCGGCGAGGTCGCGCTTGTACTTGGTTGTAGGGGTGATCCCTCGCTGAATCAAGTCGGTTGCCAGGTTAGGTGGGTTACCTCTATCCGACAGTGTCCCGTCTGGGGCTGCAGGGCTTGCAGCTCGGCGCGCAGCACCCGCGCCTTGGCGGCGAGGTCGCGCTTGTACTTGGTTGTAGGGGTGATCCCTCGCTGAATCAAGTCGGTTGCCAGGTTAGGTGGGTTACCTCTATCCGACAGTGTTCCGTCTGGGGCTGCAGGGCTTGCAGCTCGGCGCGCAGCACCCGCGCCTTGGCGGCGAGGTCGCGCTTGTACTTGGTTGTAGGGGTGATCCCTCGCTGAATCAAGTCGGTTGCCAGGTTAGGTGGGTTACCTCTATCCGACAGTGTCCCGTCTGGGGCTGCAGGGCTTGCAGCTCGGCGCGCAGCACCCGCGCCTTGGCGGCGAGGTCGCGCTTGTACTTGGTTGTAGGGGTGATCCCTCGCTGAATCAAGTCGGTTGCCAGGTTAGGTGGGTTACCTCTATCCGACAGTGTCCCGTCTGGGGCTGCAGGGCTTGCAGCTCGGCGCGCAGCACCCGCGCCTTGGCGGCGAGGTCGCGCTTGTACTTGGTTGTAGGGGTGATCCCTCGCTGAATCAAGTCGGTTGCCAGGTTAGGTGGGTTACCTCTATCCGACAGTGTCCCGTCTGGGGCTGCAGGGCTTGCAGCTCGGCGCGCAGCACCCGCGCCTTGGCGGCGAGGTCGCGCTTGTACTTGGTTGTAGGGGTGATCCCTCGCTGAATCAAGTCGGTTGCCAGGTTAGGTGGGTTACCTCTATCCGACAGTGTCCCGTCTGGGGCTGCAGGGCTTGCAGCTCAGCGCGCAGCACCCGCGCCTTGGCGGCGAGGTCGCGCTTGTACTTGGTTGTAGGGGTGATCCCTCGCTGAATCAAGTCGGTTGCCAGGTTAGGTGGGTTACCTCTATCCGACTGTGTCCCGTCTGGGGCTGCAGGGCTTGCAGCTCGGCGCGCAGCACCCGCGCCTTGGCGGCGAGGTCGCGCTTGTACTTGGTTGTAGGGGTGATCCCTCGCTGAATCAAGTCGGTTGCCAGGTTAGGTGGGTTACCTCTATCCGACAGTGTCCCGTCTGGGGCTGCAGGGCTTGCAGCTCGGCGCGCAGCACCCGCGCCTTGGCGGCGAGGTCGCGCTTGTACTTGGTTGTAGGGGTGATCCCTCGCTGAATCAAGTCGGTTGCCAGGTTAGGTGGGTTACCTCTATCCGACAGTGTCCCGTCTGGGGCTGCAGGGCCTGCAGCTCGGCGCGCAGCACCCGCGCTTTGGCGGCGAGGTCGCGCTTGTACTTGGTTGTAGGGGTGATCCCTCGCTGAATCAAGTCGGTTGCCAGGTTAGGTGGGTTACCTCTATCCGACAGTGTCCCGTCTGGGGCTGCAGGGCCTGCAGCTCGGCGCGCAGCACCCGCGCTTTGGCGGCGAGGTCGCGCTTGTACTTGGTTGTAGGGGTGATCCCTCGCTGAATCAAGTCGGTTGCCAGGTTAGGTGGGTTACCTCTATCCGACAGTGTCCCGTCTGGGGCTGCAGGGCCTGCAGCTCGGCGCGCAGCACCCGCGCTTCGGCGGCGAGGTCGCGCTTGTACTTGGTTGTAGGGGTGATCCCTCGCTGAATCAAGTCGGTTGCCAGGTTAGGTGGGTTACCTCTATCCGACAGTGTCCCGTCTGGGGCTGCAGGGCCTGCAGCTCGGCGCGCAGCACCCGCGCTTTGGCGGCGAGGTCGCGCTTGTACTTGGTTGTAGGGGTGATCCCTCGCTGAATCAAGTCGGTTGCCAGGTTAGGTGGGTTACCTCTATCCGACAGTGTCCCGTCTGGGGCTGCAGGGCCTGCAGCTCGGCGCGCAGCACCCGCGCCTTGGCGGCGAGGTCGCACTTGTACTTGGTTGTAGGGGTGATCCCTCGCTGAATCAAGTCGATTGCCAGGTTAGGTGGGTTACCTCTATCCGACAGTGTCCCGTCTGGGGCTGCAGGGCCTGCAGCTCGGCGCGCAGCACCCGCGCCTTGGCGGCGAGGTCGCACTTGTACTTGGTTGTAGGGGTGATCCCTCGCTGAATCAAGTCGGTTGCCAGGTTAGGTGGGTTACCTCTATCCGACAGTGTCCCGCGCTTTGGCGGCGAGGTCGCGCTTGTACTTGGTTGTAGGGGTGATCCCTCGCTGAATCAAGTCGGTTGCCAGGTTAGGTGGGTTACCTCTATCCGACAGTGTCCCGTCTGGGGCTGCAGGGCTTGCAGCTCGGCGCGCAGCACCCGCGCCTTGGCGGCGAGGTCGCGCTTGTACTTGGTTGTAGGGGTGATCCCTCGCTGAATCAAGTCGGTTGCCAGGTTAGGTGGGTTACCTCTATCCGACAGTGTCCCGTCTGGGGCTGCAGGGCCTGCAGCTCGGCGCGCAGCACCCGCGCTTTGGCGGCGAGGTCGCGCTTGTACTTGGTTGTAGGGGTGATCCCTCGCTGAATCAAGTCGGTTGCCAGGTTAGGTGGGTTACCTCTATCCGACAGTGTCCCGTCTGGGGCTGCAGGGCCTGCAGCTCGGCGCGCAGCACCCGCGCCTTGGCGGCGAGGTCGCACTTGTACTTGGTTGTAGGGGTGATCCCTCGCTGAATCAAGTCGATTGCCAGGTTAGGTGATCCGTCTATTACCGACCGACCAACCAGACATTTCAACCAGTTGGACGGTTAGTACTTATTTTTCCCAACCGACAACCTGGTTGGTAGGTTAATAATAGAGATTCCCGACGTACACCCTGGCTGTCAGGTTGATACTTTTTTTTTCCCAACTAACCATCCAAGCTGCCAACTAGATGGTCGGTTAGTACTTTTTTCCTAATCAGCCAATTCAGCTGGCAACCAGGTGTTCAGTTGGTACTTTTTTCCTCACCTGCCAACCAGACACGCCAGCTGATTGGTCAGTTGGTACTTTTTTCCTCACCTGCCAACCAGACACGCCAGCTGATTGGTCAGTTGGTACTTTTTTCCTCACCTGCCAACCAGACACACCGGCTGATTGGTCAGTTGGTACTTTTTTCCTCACCTGCCAACCAGACACACCAGCTGGCCAGCGGAGCTTACATCTTAATTACTAAAAAAAAACCCAACTGCGGTGCACTTGAAGTGCATAAAACCCGCCATTTTGTTTATTTTAACGAACTTCATACCCAGTGAAGTCACACTCGCGCCATCAAGACGAATCTGATGATGTATCATTTATCAAAATTGGTTGTGCCGTTGAGTAGTTATGAGTGGACATAGGAACGGACATACATACATACAGGTCAAACACATAACACTCTTTTGGGCTTCGCCGCAGTCGGGTAAAAATAAAAATAAAACCATTATAATTATTCAGTATTTATAAATCCTTTAGGTAATATAATTTATAAAACAACTCATAGGTAACTCGTTCTTCTTTGAGTAACAAAAACAAAAAATAAAAATAGGTAAAAAAACTTTTTAAGTTAAACGGTTTTATCTTATGTTACCTAATAAATGTACCAAAAAGTAGAAAATAAATTTAGGACACAAAACTGGATCTTTTCGAGATTTCGACATCTGTTAGGTGGAAAATCGTCCAATAAGCGGAATAACTAATAATCTGGGACTTAACATACTAAATAAAAACGTGGGGCGCAATTTTTAAATAATATTCCTTTGGACGGGCTTTCAAATACATGAGTTTTCCTACTTACATAATTAATAACACCCGCATCATGCTTTGCCTGGATTATAACACACAGGTAATAGACACATTAAGCAAAGTACCTATGTTCTAAAACCATCTCAAAGTATCAAGCAGTTAGTGCAAACCGCATCAACGTAGTCCAGCAGTTTTCATGTTTATACGGACAGGCAAACGGATGCGGCCGGATATATTGTTTCATTATATGTAGAGATATAGATAGATGCAAATACAATGCGCCCCACGTTTTTATTTAGTATGTTAAGTCCCAGATTATTAGTTATTCCGCTTATTGGACGATTTTCCACCTAAAAGATGTCGAAATCTCGAAAAGATCCAGTTTTGTGTCCTAAATTTATTTTCTACTTTTTGGTACATTTATTAGGTAACATAAGATAAAACCGTTTAACTTAAAAAGTTTTTTTACCTATTTTTATTTTCTAGTTTTTAGTTTAATATTCAACTTTTGACTAAAAACATTAGGTACTAGTAACCCTCTCTAGTTTGGTTGGACTCATTTGGTTGGCAGTGATTAGTCCAATACTTTATACTTGGGAGCGAGGAACTGATGACTGAATTAAGAAAGCGAAAGCTACTAATCAATTTTAAAGGTAAAGTCTCATCTCATTTTTGCGAGTACCAATGACGAGTTTCAGGGTGCAAAACCGATGATTGCACGTTCAATACTGCTGCTGAAGAGTAACTTTCTGCGTATCACCAACTACGCATATTATCCCAATGTACTCGTAGCTCGCGCATACGCAAGCATAAGGACCGAGTTAAAGGCATTTGGATGTTTGTAAATACCTGAATGGGCTCGCCTTGGCACACTGTGACAATATACGCCTACGGTTTGGGGTTACTAGTAATAATTCAATATTTTTACTTTCCGTTTTCTTACACCGTCATCAGGCCCTTGGCACTAAGTATAACGTACCAGACTTGTCAATACAAACCGAATTACACAAAACTCGTTGGGATTAAGTAACGTCAAAATATTTCCATTTTCTGCCTCCAAACACCCTCATCAAACCTTCATCGCCAAACCGCCGCCTCGCCGTTCAATGTAAAGGAATCATCAATACCAGCCAAATGAACCTGAATTCGAAAGGGTTACTAAAAACGGTTGAGGAGTCAAACTCTCTAGCTCCTGACTCTATCATCAGACCCTCGTCACCATGTATAACGTATTGGGCCCGTCAATACCAAACGACCAACCGTTTGTTTGAAGAGGTTAGGTACTATAAACGGTTGAAGATTATCTGCTCTTCATATCCTGACTCCATCTTCAGACCCTCGGCACCAACTTTAACGTATAGGGCTCGTGAATACTAATTAAATAAGACCAAACTTTAAGGGCTTGTTAGCAGCGGTTGAAGAGTTCTACTCTCTACCTCCTGACTCCAGCATCAGACCCTCGTCACCAGATTTAACGAATCGGGCTCGTCAATACCAAGCGAATGAGCCCAAGCTCGATGGAGTTAGTAGTAACGGTTGAAGAGTTCCACTGTCTACCTCCTGACTCCATCATCAGACCCTCGTCACCAGGTTTAACGAATCGGGCTCGTCAATACCAAGCGAATGAGCCCACACTCGATGGAGTTAGTAGTAACGGTTGAAGAGTTCCACTCTCCTGCTCCTGACTCCATCATCAGACCACCTTGAATTTATCATAATGTTGTATTGTCACGGAAACAGAATCTGTGTGCAAAGTTTCATAAAAATCGGTTTAGTAGAAGTAGTTGAAAAAGCTGCCGCAAGATTTGACCCAAACAAACTTACAAACTTGACACAAACACGGTAAGCTAAATAAAACCGTTTAAAAAACACGTTTTACACCCTAAATCTATGCAGCGTGTACATCTGCATAGGACCTAAGAAGTATATTTAGATAACTTTTGCTCAAAACTACAATGAAAATATTTACCATACAAAATAATTCGGCCCGCAATGTAACGCAACACATTAAAGTTGACAAACACGCTAGTTGACAGTTACTTTAAAAAAGCTCGTATCTCGCAATGTCATAACAAGCATGTATGCGGTACATTGCTGCTCGGTAAATTTTCAAAAATTAATTACTAGTTCACTAAGTGTAATTTAAAAAATCATATTAATTAATGATAACACTACTAAACGCTATATCTAGTTTAATTGTTCGCCCGTATTAGACTTACACGCTGTATATAATTTTGGCGAGCGATGTTGATTTATTCGGATTAACTTTCGTTTACCAGTTTACACCCAAAGTCGCCAAATAGTTCGGTACACGACCTTATTCCGATTCTCATATAGAAGTCAAAGCATTGCTATCTGGCAAGTCAAAGCATATTTATGAAACCTTGTTTAATTTTTTTAAAACAAATAAACTGGACTGGCAACTAGAGAAATATAAAGTTAAAGTTAGTAAAAAGTTTTGGTTTCATACAAATGTAAAAGTCTGGCAAATGAAAGTTGAACCGAATACATATTATAGTTACTTTACTTCATTTTATGCAAAAAATGACCGATAGAAATTTCTCTATTCAAAAGCTGCTTCTGGCATTTCAATATATACATATCGTTTTTAATTTGGGATGTGTTTCGTTTTGTTGGAGATTTGTTGTTTAGTATTTGCTTACTGCAAACAACATAATATGCCGAGTCTTTAAGCAAGACATTCAGTAATTGAATGACGTCTTCTCTTTTTTTTGACACATTACTGTTTAACTTAAAGTTCCACCCTTCCAAAAAGTTTGTGGTTCGGTGACGTTCACCAAAGACGGACCAAATTTTTATGAATTCAGTACTGCGAAGCCAAAACGTTTCAATATATTTAAAGAATTTTGGCACTCGGTCTGTGTCGTGCAGTTCAATAGAATCTTGTTTTATGTAGTCCCAACCTCCATGTATTTTATTGAAGGGTAGCAACGGAAGCACAGCAGTAAGAGCAACAATTCTTCGTGTATTTTTATCTGTCGTCAGCCCAAGTTCCTTGCCTTTTTTCCAAATTGACTTATTAAAGTGATAGTAACAGCCATTTACCGTAGTTTGAGGAAAAACATTTGTAATGGCTTGTATAGCAGCCTCTTCATAATCTACTTTATATTTCTCTGGTTGCCAGTCCGGTATATCTAACTTTATTAATTGCAAATCGCACAAATTATTAAAAAAAAAATGATAATGAACGCTAGAAATATGAATATTAAAATCAAATGAAATAATGCATGTTTTTGTAAATTACTTGAAATATTGGAATAAATGGCTCTATTATTATTATTGTTTAGTTTACATTTCTAAAGATGTGAGTTTGTACATTTTTACTACTACTCACTACTTAAATAATGTGATTCATATGACCAATCAGCTGGTGTGTCTGGTTGGTCCGTTGGGAAAAAAGTACCAACTGACCAATCAGCTGGCGTGTCTGGTTGGCAGGTGAGGAAAAAAGTACCAACTGACCAATCAGCCGGTGTGTCTGGTTGGTCCGTTGGGAAAAAAGTACCAACTGACCAATCAGCTGGTGTGTCTGGTTGGTCCGTTGGGAAAAAAGTACCAACTGACCAATCAGCTGGTGTGTCTGGTTGGCAGGTGAGGACAAAAGTACCAACTGACCAATCAGCCGGTGTGTCTGGTTGGCAGGTGAGGAAAAAAGTACCAACTGACCAATCAGCTGGCGTGTCTGGTTGGCAGGTGAGGAAAAAAGTACCAACTGACCAATCAGCTGGCGTGTCTGGTTGGCAGGTGAGGAAAAAAGTACCAACTGAACACCTGGTTGCCAGCTGAATTGGCTGATTAGGAAAAAAGTACTAACCGACCATCTAGTTGGCAGCTTGGATGGTTAGTTGGGAAAAAAAAAGTATCAACCTGACAGCCAGGGTGTACGTCGGGAATCTCTATTATTAACCTACCAACCAGGTTGTCGGTTGGGAAAAATAAGTACTAACCGTCCAACTGGTTGAAATGTCTGGTTGGTCGGTCGGTAATAGACGCCTCTATCCGACAGTGTCCCGTCTGGGGCTGCAGGGCCTGCAGCTCGGCGCGCAGCACCCGCGCCTTGGCGGCGAGGTCGCACTTGTACTTGGTTGTAGGGGTGATCCCTCGCTGAATCAAGTCGGTTGCCAGGTTAGGTGGGTTACCTCTATCCGACAGTGTCCCGCGCTTTGGCGGCGAGGTCGCGCTTGTACTTGGTTGTAGGGGTGATCCCTCGCTGAATCAAGTCGGTTGCCAGGTTAGGTGGGTTACCTCTATCCGACAGTGTCCCGTCTGGGGCTGCAGGGCTTGCAGCTCGGCGCGCAGCACCCGCGCCTTGGCGGCGAGGTCGCGCTTGTACTTGGTTGTAGGGGTGATCCCTCGCTGAATCAAGTCGGTTGCCAGGTTAGGTGGGTTACCTCTATCCGACAGTGTCCCGTCTGGGGCTGCAGGGCTTGCAGCTCGGCGCGCAGCACCCGCGCCTTGGCGGCGAGGTCGCGCTTGTACTTGGTTGTAGGGGTGATCCCTCGCTGAATCAAGTCGGTTGCCAGGTTAGGTGGGTTACCTCTATCCGACAGTGTCCCGTCTGGGGCTGCAGGGCCTGCAGCTCGGCGCGCAGCACCCGCGCCTTGGCGGCGAGGTCGCGCTTGTACTTGGTTGTAGGGGTGATCCCTCGCTGAATCAAGTCGGTTGCCAGGTTAGGTGGGTTACCTCTATCCGACAGTGTCCCGTCTGGGGCTGCAGGGCCTGCAGCTCGGCGCGCAGCACCCGCGCCTTGGCGGCGAGGTCGCGCTTGTACTTGGTTGTAGGGGTGATCCCTCGCTGAATCAAGTCGGTTGCCAGGTTAGGTGGGTTACCTCTATCCGACAGTGTCCCGTCTGGGGCTGCAGGGCCTGCAGCTCGGCGCGCAGCACCCGCGCCTTGGCGGCGAGGTCGCGCTTGTACTTGGTTGTAGGGGTGATCCCTCGCTGAATCAAGTCGGTTGCCAGGTTAGGTGGGTTACCTCTATCCGACAGTGTCCCGTCTGGGGCTGCAGGGCCTGCAGCTCGGCGCGCAGCACCCGCGCTTTGGCGGCGAGGTCGCGCTTGTACTTGGTTGTAGGGGTGATCCCTCGCTGAATCAAGTCGGTTGCCAGGTTAGGTGGGTTACCTCTATCCGACAGTGTCCCGTCTGGGGCTGCAGGGCCTGCAGCTCGGCGCGCAGCACCCGCGCTTTGGCGGCGAGGTCGCGCTTGTACTTGGTTGTAGGGGTGATCCCTCGCTGAATCAAGTCGGTTGCCAGGTTAGGTGGGTTACCTCTATCCGACAGTGTCCCGTCTGGGGCTGCAGGGCCTGCAGCTCGGCGCGCAGCACCCGCGCTTTGGCGGCGAGGTCGCGCTTGTACTTGGTTGTAGGGGTGATCCCTCGCTGAATCAAGTCGGTTGCCAGGTTAGGTGGGTTACCTCTATCCGACAGTGTCCCGTCTGGGGCTGCAGGGCCTGCAGCTCGGCGCGCAGCACCCGCGCCTTGGCGGCGAGGTCGCACTTGTACTTGGTTGTAGGGGTGATCCCTCGCTGAATCAAGTCGATTGCCAGGTTAGGTGGGTTACCTCTATCCGACAGTGTCCCGTCTGGGGCTGCAGGGCCTGCAGCTCGGCGCGCAGCACCCGCGCCTTGGCGGCGAGGTCGCACTTGTACTTGGTTGTAGGGGTGATCCCTCGCTGAATCAAGTCGGTTGCCAGGTTAGGTGGGTTACCTCTATCCGACAGTGTCCCGCGCTTTGGCGGCGAGGTCGCGCTTGTACTTGGTTGTAGGGGTGATCCCTCGCTGAATCAAGTCGGTTGCCAGGTTAGGTGGGTTACCTCTATCCGACAGTGTCCCGTCTGGGGCTGCAGGGCTTGCAGCTCGGCGCGCAGCACCCGCGCCTTGGCGGCGAGGTCGCGCTTGTACTTGGTTGTAGGGGTGATCCCTCGCTGAATCAAGTCGGTTGCCAGGTTAGGTGGGTTACCTCTATCCGACAGTGTCCCGTCTGGGGCTGCAGGGCTTGCAGCTCGGCGCGCAGCACCCGCGCCTTGGCGGCGAGGTCGCGCTTGTACTTGGTTGTAGGGGTGATCCCTCGCTGAATCAAGTCGGTTGCCAGGTTAGGTGGGTTACCTCTATCCGACAGTGTCCCGTCTGGGGCTGCAGGGCTTGCAGCTCGGCGCGCAGCACCCGCGCCTTGGCGGCGAGGTCGCGCTTGTACTTGGTTGTAGGGGTGATCCCTCGCTGAATCAAGTCGGTTGCCAGGTTAGGTGGGTTACCTCTATCCGACAGTGTCCCGTCTGGGGCTGCAGGGCTTGCAGCTCGGCGCGCAGCACCCGCGCCTTGGCGGCGAGGTCGCGCTTGTACTTGGTTGTAGGGGTGATCCCTCGCTGAATCAAGTCGGTTGCCAGGTTAGGTGGGTTACCTCTATCCGACAGTGTCCCGTCTGGGGCTGCAGGGCTTGCAGCTCGGCGCGCAGCACCCGCGCCTTGGCGGCGAGGTCGCGCTTGTACTTGGTTGTAGGGGTGATCCCTCGCTGAATCAAGTCGGTTGCCAGGTTAGGTGGGTTACCTCTATCCGACAGTGTCCCGTCTGGGGCTGCAGGGCTTGCAGCTCGGCGCGCAGCACCCGCGCCTTGGCGGCGAGGTCGCGCTTGTACTTGGTTGTAGGGGTGATCCCTCGCTGAATCAAGTCGGTTGCCAGGTTAGGTGGGTTACCTCTATCCGACAGTGTTCCGTCTGGGGCTGCAGGGCTTGCAGCTCGGCGCGCAGCACCCGCGCCTTGGCGGCGAGGTCGCGCTTGTACTTGGTTGTAGGGGTGATCCCTCGCTGAATCAAGTCGGTTGCCAGGTTAGGTGGGTTACCTCTATCCGACAGTGTCCCGTCTGGGGCTGCAGGGCTTGCAGCTCGGCGCGCAGCACCCGCGCCTTGGCGGCGAGGTCGCGCTTGTACTTGGTTGTAGGGGTGATCCCTCGCTGAATCAAGTCGGTTGCCAGGTTAGGTGGGTTACCTCTATCCGACAGTGTCCCGTCTGGGGCTGCAGGGCTTGCAGCTCGGCGCGCAGCACCCGCGCCTTGGCGGCGAGGTCGCGCTTGTACTTGGTTGTAGGGGTGATCCCTCGCTGAATCAAGTCGGTTGCCAGGTTAGGTGGGTTACCTCTATCCGACAGTGTCCCGTCTGGGGCTGCAGGGCTTGCAGCTCGGCGCGCAGCACCCGCGCCTTGGCGGCGAGGTCGCGCTTGTACTTGGTTGTAGGGGTGATCCCTCGCTGAATCAAGTCGGTTGCCAGGTTAGGTGGGTTACCTCTATCCGACAGTGTCCCGTCTGGGGCTGCAGGGCTTGCAGCTCAGCGCGCAGCACCCGCGCCTTGGCGGCGAGGTCGCGCTTGTACTTGGTTGTAGGGGTGATCCCTCGCTGAATCAAGTCGGTTGCCAGGTTAGGTGGGTTACCTCTATCCGACTGTGTCCCGTCTGGGGCTGCAGGGCTTGCAGCTCGGCGCGCAGCACCCGCGCCTTGGCGGCGAGGTCGCGCTTGTACTTGGTTGTAGGGGTGATCCCTCGCTGAATCAAGTCGGTTGCCAGGTTAGGTGGGTTACCTCTATCCGACAGTGTCCCGTCTGGGGCTGCAGGGCTTGCAGCTCGGCGCGCAGCACCCGCGCCTTGGCGGCGAGGTCGCGCTTGTACTTGGTTGTAGGGGTGATCCCTCGCTGAATCAAGTCGGTTGCCAGGTTAGGTGGGTTACCTCTATCCGACAGTGTCCCGTCTGGGGCTGCAGGGCTTGCAGCTCGGCGCGCAGCACCCGCGCCTTGGCGGCGAGGTCGCGCTTGTACTTGGTTGTAGGGGTGATCCCTCGCTGAATCAAGTCGGTTGCCAGGTTAGGTGGGTTACCTCTATCCGACAGTGTCCCGTCTGGGGCTGCAGGGCTTGCAGCTCGGCGCGCAGCACCCGCGCCTTGGCGGCGAGGTCGCGCTTGTACTTGGTTGTAGGGGTGATCCCTCGCTGAATCAAGTCGGTTGCCAGGTTAGGTGGGTTACCTCTATCCGACAGTGTCCCGTCTGGGGCTGCAGGGCTTGCAGCTCGGCGCGCAGCACCCGCGCCTTGGCGGCGAGGTCGCGCTTGTACTTGGTTGTAGGGGTGATCCCTCGCTGAATCAAGTCGGTTGCCAGGTTAGGTGGGTTACCTCTATCCGACAGTGTCCCGTCTGGGGCTGCAGGGCTTGCAGCTCGGCGCGCAGCACCCGCGCCTTGGCGGCGAGGTCGCGCTTGTACTTGGTTGTAGGGGTGATCCCTCGCTGAATCAAGTCGGTTGCCAGGTTAGGTGGGTTACCTCTATCCGACAGTGTCCCGTCTGGGGCTGCAGGGCTTGCAGCTCGGCGCGCAGCACCCGCGCCTTGGCGGCGAGGTCGCGCTTGTACTTGGTTGTAGGGGTGATCCCTCGCTGAATCAAGTCGGTTGCCAGGTTAGGTGGGTTACCTCTATCCGACAGTGTCCCGTCTGGGGCTGCAGGGCTTGCAGCTCGGCGCGCAGCACCCGCGCCTTGGCGGCGAGGTCGCGCTTGTACTTGGTTGTAGGGGTGATCCCTCGCTGAATCAAGTCGGTTGCCAGGTTAGGTGGGTTACCTCTATCCGACAGTGTCCCGTCTGGGGCTGCAGGGCCTGCAGCTCGGCGCGCAGCACCCGCGCCTTGGCGGCGAGGTCGCGCTTGTACTTGGTTGTAGGGGTGATCCCTCGCTGAATCAAGTCGGTTGCCAGGTTAGGTGGGTTACCTCTATCCGACAGTGTCCCGTCTGGGGCTGCAGGGCTTGCAGCTCGGCGCGCAGCACCCGCGCCTTGGCGGCGAGGTCGCGCTTGTACTTGGTTGTAGGGGTGATCCCTCGCTGAATCAAGTCGGTTGCCAGGTTAGGTGGGTTACCTCTATCCGACAGTGTCCCGTCTGGGGCTGCAGGGCTTGCAGCTCGGCGCGCAGCACCCGCGCCTTGGCGGCGAGGTCGCGCTTGTACTTGGTTGTAGGGGTGATCCCTCGCTGAATCAAGTCGGTTGCCAGGTTAGGTGGGTTACCTCTATCCGACAGTGTCCCGTCTGGGGCTGCAGGGCTTGCAGCTCGGCGCGCAGCACCCGCGCCTTGGCGGCGAGGTCGCGCTTGTACTTGGTTGTAGGGGTGATCCCTCGCTGAATCAAGTCGGTTGCCAGGTTAGGTGGGTTACCTCTATCCGACAGTGTCCCGTCTGGGGCTGCAGGGCTTGCAGCTCGGCGCGCAGCACCCGCGCCTTGGCGGCGAGGTCGCGCTTGTACTTGGTTGTAGGGGTGATCCCTCGCTGAATCAAGTCGGTTGCCAGGTTAGGTGGGTTACCTCTATCCGACAGTGTCCCGTCTGGGGCTGCAGGGCTTGCAGCTCGGCGCGCAGCACCCGCGCCTTGGCGGCGAGGTCGCGCTTGTACTTGGTTGTAGGGGTGATCCCTCGCTGAATCAAGTCGGTTGCCAGGTTAGGTGGGTTACCTCTATCCGACAGTGTCCCGTCTGGGGCTGCAGGGCCTGCAGCTCGGCGCGCAGCACCCGCGCCTTGGCGGCGAGGTCGCGCTTGTACTTGGTTGTAGGGGTGATCCCTCGCTGAATCAAGTCGGTTGCCAGGTTAGGTGGGTTACCTCTATCCGACAGTGTCCCGTCTGGGGCTGCAGGGCCTGCAGCTCGGCGCGCAGCACCCGCGCCTTGGCGGCGAGGTCGCGCTTGTACTTGGTTGTAGGGGTGATCCCTCGCTGAATCAAGTCGGTTGCCAGGTTAGGTGGGTTACCTCTATCCGACAGTGTCCCGTCTGGGGCTGCAGGGCCTGCAGCTCGGCGCGCAGCACCCGCGCCTTGGCGGCGAGGTCGCGCTTGTACTTGGTTGTAGGGGTGATCCCTCGCTGAATCAAGTCGGTTGCCAGGTTAGGTGGGTTACCTCTATCCGACAGTGTCCCGTCTGGGGCTGCAGGGCCTGCAGCTCGGCGCGCAGCACCCGCGCCTTGGCGGCGAGGTCGCGCTTGTACTTGGGCAGCGCGTCGCCGTCGGCCGGCTCGCTCGCCGCCGGCGCCGCCGCTGTGGGCGGCGGTGGGGCCGGCTCCGTCGCGGGCTGTGAAAATAAAGGTAGGGTTCTTAAAAAAAGTGTGTTTTAAGGGATGTTTACAAAAACAACGCAGTAAGTGATCGGCAACCTACCGTCAGTAAAAATTTATCGGAATAATTAAGACATGTGTGAGGCAAGACTCCGGAATTCAAACTATGAATTAAGATTATGAATTCATATTCGGATTCAGACTGTGTAAGGCCAGCCTAAGTGTCTAGTCAGTTATGTTGTTATAGTAGACATCCCTTTAGTTGTAATTAGGAACGGAGGAAATCGATCTGCTGTATCACTTTAAAAATGTTCTGTCAAAATTTCAACATGAACAACATCACGTCTAAGAGCCTCCGGACATTGGGCCACTAGCGGCGGCCACAGCCCGGCCACTGGTCGCCACAAACTACGGTCCAGCTTTTTCATACATTTTGTATGGCACGTTGTGGCCGTGTTTAGTGGCCCAATGTGCGGCCGTTTCGAGCCACTTATGGTCGCGTTTAGTGGCTTCGCTTCAAACTTCAAGTTGATATAGAGCTGATACGGGCGTGCCGCATCTGTCAAGTGGGGCAGACCCGCTCTACCGAACAACGCAGTAGATATGTCAGTCACTCACCAGTCTAGCGGAGAGCGCGAGCCGCGGGTCAGTGAACTGCGTGGTCCTGTTGTTGTGGTCGACGAAGTAGGGGCGGCCGGAGGGCGCGTGCCGCATCTCCCAGCCGGGCGGCAGCGGGCCTGCCGCCGCCGAGCAGTGACGCAGGTGCGTCGTCAGTCACTCACCAGTCTAGCGGAGAGCGCGAGCCGCGGGTCAGTGAACTGCGTGGTCCTGTTGTTGTGGTCGACGAAGTAGGGGCGGCCGGAGGGCGCGTGCCGCATCTCCCAGCCGGGCGGCAGCGGGCCTGCCGCCGCCGAGCAGTGACGCAGGTGCGTCGTCAGTCACTCACCAGTCTAGCGGAGAGCGCGAGCCGCGGGTCAGTGAACTGCGTGGTTCTGTTGTTGTGGTCGACGAAGTAGGGGCGGCCGGAGGGCGCGTGCCGCATCTCCCAGCCGGGCGGCAGCGGGCCTGCCGCCGCCGAGCAGTGACGCAGGTGCGTCGTCAGTCACTCACCAGTCTAGCGGAGAGCGCGAGCCGCGGGTCAGTGAACTGCGTGGTTCTGTTGTTGTGGTCGACGAAGTAGGGGCGGCCGGAGGGCGCGTGCCGCATCTCCCAGCCGGGCGGCAGCGGGCCTGCCGCCGCCGAGCAGTGACGCAGGTGCGTCGTCAGTCACTCACCAGTCTAGCGGAGAGCGCGAGCCGCGGGTCAGTGAACTGCGTGGTTCTGTTGTTGTGGTCGACGAAGTAGGGGCGGCCGGAGGGCGCGTGCCGCATCTCCCAGCCGGGCGGCAGCGGGCCTGCCGCCGCCGAGCAGTGACGCAGGTGCGTCGTCAGTCACTCACCAGTCTAGCGGAGAGCGCGAGCCGCGGGTCAGTGAACTGCGTGGTTCTGTTGTTGTGGTCGACGAAGTAGGGGCGGCCGGAGGGCGCGTGCCGCATCTCCCAGCCGGGCGGCAGCGGGCCCGCCGCCACCGAGCAGTGACGCAGGTGTGTCGGGACGCGCGGGTCGTGCCACGTCGACGAGCCGGTGCCGCTGTTGTAGAAGTACACTTGGCCCTGGGCCGTTGTGCGCATTTCTGGGGAAATTGATGTGGGATTGATATTTGGATGCTGGCTGGTAGACGACGAAGAGAATAGAGAACGAGTTGACGTACGGCAGCAGGGCCGGATTTGGAGGTGTGAAGGCCCTGGGGCAACGAAGGAGCGGAGGACACAGCCCTGTACGGCAGTGAGTGACAGGCGATGGACGAGGAAACGATGTATACATATAACAGCTGTAAAATATAGACCTAACCCCTGTTTGTTTCCCTGCCCCAGACCCACATATATTGTGTTAATGCGGCATATAGAGGTAGTCGGTTCCTTGTTTGTTTGTGTAGTATTTAGTTAAGAAACGGAAGGTTTGCATTATAGTTGTAATTTATGTGAAGAAGGGGCATTTTACAAATAAAGTATTTCACTGGTTATTTTGCAAAATTGACATTGAGCACTTTTAATATACATTTTGTAAGCAGTACCTTATACATATATTGAAGTAGTCTTCTCAAATAGAGGGGTTCATAATTTAGTGGATATGTATGTGCTTTACGATATTATCAGGGTTAGGAAAGCTCTGCGAAAAGAGCTTCAACAGAAACGATGCCTTGCAAACCTTGTGTCTTAATTATTGTTGAAAAGAAAAAAACAGCAGCTTCTACAGGCTCAGCGACGTTATGGTATACTTTTATAAGAGTAATGTCTTCGACCCGTCACGCAAAATAGCGCATATTTGGCGTCGAGTTGCGGAAAAATTGCCCGCGTTAGGCACTGGTCCCACTAGCATTACATTGCGGATCATGAAAGGTCGATTGATTAACTGTGCCTGGTCAGCCCGCAATGAACTGTTACTCGCTTACTCGCCGGCGGTAGGACCAGTGCTTTAAGCTATAACTATTATAAGGTTATCACCGTATCCGGCGGGCAGGTCGGTGGCAGCCACTGGGGTAGTCGGTGTAGTAGGCGAGGCAGGCGTGGAGCCCCCCGGCACCGTGGCCGGAGTTTGCCGCCGCACCGCCGTCTGCGGCTGGGGTTCCGGCCTGGAAATTAAAATATTCATTACGCTAATGCTTTTCTTACTTCACATTATCGGGGATTCACCAAAAATTCGTGTTAGCAAGTAAAACAATATTTGAGCGAGCGATTAGTGCCGAATTAAGGCAGCGCGGGACCTGTAGCATTATATAACGTAATTTTATATGTAACGAAATTAAGTAATTGCTAAATCTACTACGTGGTTAATCCGGAAAAACTGCGGATTTCGAACTTCAAATCATTAGATTTACTGGGCTCACCTCATAGATATAGACGTCGCATTATTGACTTCATTATCAGACGTGGGCGAAATCGCAGGCGAGGCAGCAACGGGCGTGACCGGGGAGGCGGGGAGCGGGGACATTGGAGAGAGCGGGGTGAGGGGGGTGACGGGGGAGGCGGCGGGGGGCGACGGGGATTGCGGCTCGGGCGCCGGCCGCTCCCACTGGGTGCGGCGCAGCGCGTGGTTCACATAGTATGGTCTGCATAGACAAAATAGTAGGGGTTAAAGTATGAAATTGATTTCCAAATTCTTAATTCAAAGTGGAATTAATAATTTGGAACACTGTGTAAAATGTAAGGGTGAGAGGTTCAAAATCATTCAGTAATATAATTTATTACTGAATGATTACATGAATTGGGATTATATATATATATATATATATATATGTATCTATAAGCTATGTATTACTAGGCTATATTTATCATACGTCAAATAAAATGCGAGAGATTTTTTTTTTTAATATTATTTGAATTCCATTCGTTTGTTCGAAGTTCAATTGTTTTCTCATTGTCTTTGAACTACACACGGACACATCAAAAATTAGAGTTACTTCCGAATACGAGTTCCGACGTGGTCTGGTAGTAACGCAGCAGAGACCGAGCGCAATATCAATGCTGCATTTGGATAAGACACTAAGTAGTATATTACCTATGGTTATAAATTAAACAATGACTCAAATCCCAGGCGTTTGCATCAAGCTGTAATTGGAGGCTATAAGTATAAATATACAATCTGGGGCTTTATTACTATTATTATTTATTATCGTCGTCTAGTATCCATAACACAAGCCTTATTGAGCTTACTATGGGGCTAGTTCGATTTGTGTAAGACTGTCCCCTAATATTTATTATTTATTTATTTATTTAATATTTATTACTGTGGCGTGTCCATAATTAGTCTTTCCCTGGTCAGGAAGTTCATTTCATTTAAACTTTATTGCTCAATAGAAAAACTGTGTATTGTGCTATCTAACAAATTACTAACCTAAACAGAGTAAGTTATGTTGTATGAAAAGAAAACAAATGATATAAATTGGTTTGGTCCAGCTTCATTACAGATACATCCGTAGCGTGACCACTCTTAATTATATCATTTTAATCAGTGAACTTACTATTTGTGCACGAACATATTAAATACTTAGTAAACTTTTGCCCGGTAATTAGCATGATTGTCCTCTAGACCATATTCGGAAGATAAAATACGTATACACGGGACAAAAACCCTGATGGTTATTTCCCAGTTCTGGGTGACCAGGTATTTTAACCAAACTTAGCAATGGCGTGACGTCAAATATATTAATGAGGAAGCCGAAGCGAAATAGGCTTACTTTTTCTAGAAGAGCAATATTTAGGACAGTTTTGAAATGTATTAAAATAGGTAAGCCAGCAGAAATAGAGTTCTAGATGCCACGTCACTACTTATTGTTAGTAACAATATCAAGCACACGTCTCAGCATTCTACTAAATTACTCCTAAAAAAAGATTAGTTTCATAGCCAGGATTAATAATTCATTAGAATTCAGAGTTCATCAATTCCTTGAGCCTACAAGCACACAGATTGGGATGGACAACCTTACCTGGCGCATGTCCACATGGTTATGCAAAACTAAAGATAAAAATATTTAATTTTGTTCTCGATCTTGAGTATGTCTTATACGAAACATGACCTTCATTTTAGAATAAAAGTTCGAAAAAACAATGTTGTTTACATGCATAATGATGGCAAAAGCGTGACCAAACGCTGTTACATTGTATTTAATCTGCACTAAACATCTCTTTATTATCAGACTTGATATGTTAATTAGCATGCCAGACAAAACAGCATGTTAATTGCAATTACCTGCCGCTAGACGTGAATCTCTCCTCCCAGTGTTGCGGCAATGGCAACGGGGTGACATTGTGTGCGGGGGGCTCCCGGGGGGCTCTCACTTCGCCCGCCGGCCCGACGACGGCCAGGGGCGAGCCCTCGCCGGCCGCGGAGGCCGGCTCCCCGCGTGTACCGTCGCGGGACATCAGAGACACGATCACTTGACCCCGGACGCCGCACGTCTCGCCAGAACCATCCTCGCATAGTTCTAGGCATTGATCTATAATGATAAATCGTTTTATTGCTTAAGGATCATATCAACCCGAAATAAACAAAGGAATTAAAGTATATTTTTTTACAAACTCAGGAATTCCCCATCATTGTTAAGCTTAACAGTACTGTTTCTAGTACCTATCGATAATAATTCAAGTTCTTCAGTTATACCTTATTTAAACAGATTTGTCAGTGAATTGGAGCAAGATAGAATCATTGAACCATAACAATTCTAGCACTAATGATTTAATCAGCAGAATAATCATAATTAATATACATTGTGGAAACTAAAAATTACCAAGCAACAGGACAATAGCAACCAAAATTTAGTGCATCACTCCTTGTCATTTGGAAATAATACCAAAGGACAAAATATACATTTGAAATTAATCCTTTTCACCTGGATGTGTTTATTTTTCCTTTTCAGAATTGACTTGTTACCAAGATCAGGTCAAGAGACTAGTGAAATAGAAATACAGCGTTTTAAAAAAAAACCAGTAAATATCAGTGGTGCTTAAATATTGTTCAAATACTGTCTAACATTGTGTCGCGAAAATGAATTGATTTGATACTAGCTTTCAGTTCAGTTTCCTTAAAACTTGTGCACTTTTTTGAAAAACACTCATAAGTGTCCATTTCATGTGCTACATATAAATACAGAAGCAGTTTTGACTTTTGTGACTGGCATGTGCCAGACCATGACTAATAGGTATGACAATATAATGAGAAACTTAGCATTCTATGTAAGTACATACAGTTGACAAGACCAAAAGAATATTTATTATAAGTAACAAATGTTTTATAAAAGTAGTATGACTCACAGCCTGTGTCCTTTAACTTGTGCACCGTCGAAGGCAGGATGCGAACACAGCCAAGGAACCCTGATCCTTGCCTTTTCTGCACTTTCCTCTGGTTCCATACACTGAAAATTATGATTTATTAAGTAAACAACTTCATCTGATATTATTGTTGGAAAGCATTATTGCTATAACCCGCAAGGACTTTCATAGTAAGTTATGCCACTACTGCTTTCCAATGACTATATTTATGTCTGCCTTTCTGTGTTTTGTTTAAACATGTGGTTTTCACTAACTCTTGATTTGATTTTGAATGCTCGTAGTTGGATTCCAGAGAATTGTTCTAGTACATACTTAATTCATGAGTACCAATTGTTATAAAGTTATTTTGAACACAAAAACAAATTACAGAAAGTTTATATTGACATGTTGACCACCGATTCCATGCTACCTGCCATGCAGAGGTACACATACCTACCTTTTTTATAATCATTTATTAGCCTTTGTGAGGTTTAAAAAAAATCATGAGTTAAATAAATAAACACAAAAAGATGGTTGGACGGATGGATCCTAACTAGGCACAAACCAAAGGTTAATGACAGTTTTGACTGCGCCTCTGAAATTTGTTATAAAGCTTTTGACTGTACCTACCTTTATATACACATCTAAAAAGTAAATATTAAACCACAACCAGAATGCATACAACTACAATGACTTAGTAAGAAAGTATTTGAAGTGAAGCATACCTGATTGTAATTCCATCTCCTTTTGTAAGGTACAAATCATAGTGTGTATTCCATTTAGGATCCAGAGTTGCTTTTACAGCATTTGTTGAATACACCTGGCCGCTTCCATTGACTGATATTTTGGCAAATGGATCAGGCATTCCTGCAATACACAAACACACAGATCATAAGAACTCACAACAAACACCTTTGAACACAAATATTTAGAAAAGTATAAGGCATTCAACGTGTTAAAACAATTATAACCAAACACTGAGTACCTTGGAAACAATTTATGTTCGCACGTCAGTTAGCGTTAATACGAGCCAAACAGCACACAACCACCTATTTCTCAGACCTTGAGGAAGACCTCCATTTGCATACTGATAACAATAGAAGGAATATAAATGTTAACTTACGAAAAAGATCTCTCCTCGCCAAGTTTCTTGCACAAACAACTGAAAATGAAACGATTCGTAAGCGGATTGTAACGAAAAGTAAAATATTCACACCGTTCAGAGTCGCGGAAGTAATTCAAATATTAAATATGTTCTTACTTGTGAGACGTATCTTCTGAGCTCCATACTTTCGTTCCGATGCTGGAGTCGACATTTTACCATAATTTTAACTAATAATCACACTTAAAACATTTTAATAATGTATGTTTCCATCGCCACCACTGTTTTACAAACCATCAGCCACCATTTTTCTTTCATTTCATTTAGTTTGATTTAATTCCATTCACTTTTATGTCAAACAATTCATTCACTCGCTCATTCCAATCACATAGTGTAAAGCCGTCTATACTGTACGATAAAAGAGTTTACCGGTAAAATACATCACTATCCTGATAAGAGATCGATACTATCGATATCGATATTCATTGACCACTTAATCCTAGCCTAGGAGAGGACTTGAGTTGTCAAACAAGTGGTGACCGTCATATCAGTAATAGTGTTTTTTTGTAAATAATTAAGTTCTAGGTAAGTATGTTGATTATTTATTCTTTTACGATTAGCTTTATGAATACCGATTAAAACTAAATGATTTTCACATCTCTTTTATTTACCATTTAGTAGTATATACACAACAGTAAGTATTAAAGAATTATCTAGTGCAAATAATTTATTTACGTATACGTCTAGATATATGTACAATATTTTATTGCTATCAACTTTGATAAGGATATGGGGCATATATACACTTTTCTTTTATCATTATCGTTTGCTCTTCTAGTCTTAATGTTGTAGGTTTAGTTAGTACCTCTTCACTTCAGTATCAATAACGTCTCGCTGGTAATTTGATAAGGTTTTGAAATGCAGCCAATAATTATCGTACATGGTGGAGCAGGGGATATCCCACAAAACAGAGTGCAAGGTAAATTGGATGGAATGAAAGTTGCTGTAACTGTTGGGCATAGAATTCTCGAAAACGGTGGCAGCGCTCTCAAAGCTGTTGAAGCCGCTGTTGTTTCTATGGAGTTGGATGAAAATTTCAATGCAGGTTTGTTTCCGTTAGCAATTAATTTTTCGTGCACAACATTTGTACTTTTTGTACATTTTAATTAAAATGTTATACAACACCATTATATTAGACCGTGATCTTATTTCCTAGTTTTAAAAGTTTCTTATATTACAGGATACGGCTCAGTTTTAAATCTCGATGGGAAAGTGGAAATGGAAGCGAGTATTATGTGTGGTAAAAACCTAGACGTTGGTGCCGTTACTTTGATTGAAGACTTTTTGCATCCCATAAGTATAGCATACAAGGTTTTAACGGACTCTCCACACAGTTTGTTGGGAGCTGAAGGTGCAAAACGGTTCGCTTTAGAGAAGGCCAGTCTTATGAATTTTACTCAATATAGCATTTAATCTCACCTTTTTTTATAATTCGAAATATTAATTTTTTTCAGATGATGGTGCATTCTATTCCGCAACATAAATGTGACATGGGTTTTCCCTATTCAATGGATTGTATTTTTCCTTATTACTAATTTATTTTTAAATTGTAGGGTTTTCAACCTGTACCTCCAGAATCCTTAATATCTGAAAACGCTAGAGCTGCCTTAGAGAAGGTACTAAAGGATGGTGACTTATTTAGAACTGAGATTGGAGTTGCAGATGAGGTGAGTATCATTAGTTGAGAATGCTTTACCAGCTTCTGATAAAATCGTCATTAGTTAGTTGTACATTTGTTTTATCACATCGTCATTTAAGCGTTATGAAGTAGCTATGTCGCCTTATTTTCTACTACCTCCGTTTTTTATAGGGTGGTGTAGGAACAGTTGGAGCAGTAGCGATTGATGCTGAAGGTCACGTAGCTGTTGCCACTAGCACTGGAGGCATGAGCGGAAAAGCTGTTGGCCGGATTGGCGATACACCGCAAATCGGGAGTGGAACGTATGCTGACGACAATGTGGGCGGCGTGTCAACTACAGGTGTCAAATGTTTCATGACGATCTCTTTCATTTTTACTTGTGAACTTCTACTTAACGTAAATTAAATATTGCAGGTCATGGAGAGTCGATCCTTAAATTTTGTTTAGCTCACAGTATCATAAACGGAATGAAAAATGGAGCTCATGCTAATATAGCAACAAGAAACGCTGTCAACGGTGAGGAATATTTATTATCAGATTACATGATTAAATAAAATGTCAAGTAAAATCACATTTCTATTTCAGATATGACTGCACGCCTGAATAATACCGCTGGCGCTATTACTTTGTCAAAGAACGGAGATGTAGGAGTTCATTTTTCGTCACAACGAATGTCATGGGCGTATATTAAAGATAATTCTATATATTATGGTATTGAACCTGAACAAGTGCTTATAGATAAATATTGCCCTGATGGCAAGTAAACACACAAAAAGATAGCCTGTAATGGATGTATATAAATGTATACTTACTTAAATAAAATGTTTTAAAAATCGTATGGAACAACTGTATGCTAACTAGCATTACTTTATATAGCGTTATTTTTAATTTTATCCCAAGGGAACTCCTTATCGGGTTATAAAGTATCCTATTATTCAATCATGGACTTCTTGTACAATCAAACACTGTACATTTGTAAGCGAATTCCAACTTTATTGCAACGTGTTAAAGTCTCTGGGTGGTCAGTTAACTAGGGTTGCCAGATGCCCGGGAAATCCTGGATTGTCCCGGAATTACCATTCTTGTCCCGTGTCCCGGAACTACCCTTGATTGTCCCGGATTTCGAACATCTACTACTTTTATTTTTTATTTTGTTACGAGTAGGTACGATGTGTGTTGTGATGACTTATGATAAAATGTAATGTTGTTATGTTTCGTACCAAATTTAATACTCGTATTATAAATAAATATGTTGATTTTTTTACCGAGCGCGGTGCTGAATTGGGGGGGGGGGGGGTGTCTTCGGAATGTCCCGGAAATGACATGCCTGAATCGGGCAACTCTATAGTTAATAGTGACTTCGTTTGCCAAATTTTATCTCTATTCATTCAATTGGTACAGCGTTATATAGTAAACAAACGTCCAACTTCCAAACGTCTAAACATCTTCACCAACTTTCACCCTTATAATATAAGTATGATAGGATAGGAACATGAGGAAAATGTAGGATGCAGGAGATATAATATTGCTTATGACTATTATACTTTTAAAGATGGTTGTAGTTAGAATTGAGATGATAAAATAAATTGTACTAAAACCATTTATATGTATAGTAAACCTGTTCGTTGAGCACTTTCAAAAAACTATTGTTTTTTGAAAGCTATGAACGGAGCCGTCCTGATCATTTCTTAATGCACAAAGGACTATAATATTTATAGTACTGATGACCTCATATTCGAAACAATAGGATGAAACATAAGTTTGGAGATTTACGTATTATATTATGTGCATTATTTATTTGGCGATAAACCGAGCGTTTAAATTATTTTTAAAGTATCTCATCGATATAAATTACGCAAAATACCGGTTTTTACTCTGTTTGACAACTGTCAGATACATGACAGTCATATGTTTTTGACAAGCATTTTTTATTATTCATTTCAATTCGCGGCTGTGAATTTCTTGCTTAATTACAATTTGTATTTATTATAACTACTTAGGATTTTGTAGTACATAATAAATAAAAAAATGTTGATTAACGGTAACTTAACGTTAAGATTTAAAGCGGCTGAATTACATTATTTCAACTGGTTATACAGTGTGGCGCCATGCTTCGCAGTAAACGCTTCTAAAATAAATATTATTACTGATCCAAGGAAATTTTACGATTTGCTCTATGAAAGGTTTAAAACTGCTAATCGTCGAATATCAGTTGCCAGTTTATACATAGGCACAGGTGCCTTGGAAAAGAATTTGTTAAAAGTGACAAAGGAGAACATTATGCAGAATAAAGCCCTGAAATTTAGTGTTCTTTTGGATTATCAGCGAGGTACGCGAGGGGAGGTAAACTCTCGTAGTCTGCTACAAGAATTCTTGACTAATGTTCCAGAGCAGTGTAATATTTGTCTATACCAAACTCCTCGGCTTCATGGGTCTTGGTCTAAAGCACTGCCCGCTCGATACAATGAAATTGTGGGTCTTCAACACATGAAGCTGTATATAGCTGACGACTCTGTCCTCCTGAGTGGGGCGAACTGTTCAAATGATTATTTTGAGCGGAGACAAGACAGATACATTGAGATCCAGGATCCAGATTTAGCTGATTTCTATAGTGAACTTATAGGTATGACTGTGTAAGTTGTTAATATTTTTGTTTCTTTTTTGTTACAATATGTATTTTTTATTTGTAAACATATTCATAATTATTTATAGCAATACTTTAGGATACAAGTTACAGTGACTTGGCTTTATATATTTTTACAAATTTTCTCAAAATTAATATGACAGAGGCATCATTCTCCATCTCCGTCACACATTTTTTAGCATGGAGCCATAGTTGGCCAAATAGAAAAATGACCCATTCGGCAACAAGTCTCTATTTTATGTATAAAAGCCAAATAGCGATAATCTCATACAGCATATTAACACCAAAGAATTTGTAAGTTTTGAAAATGAAATTTTACAGGTGAAATGAGTAATTACAGTAAAAAATGTGTAAAGGATGGTTACACTGAAAATAAGTTTACCTCAAGGGAAACTGTGACGCAGGAAGTAAATAAGAAGATAATGAATTTCCTTCAGAGATGGAAGGTGAAACAAGACAATGCTACATTGTCTAGTGGTAAGCATATTTAATTTTTCCCTTGAAAATTGCTTATGAACTTGTCTATGCAAAAAATGTCACTCCATTGTTCTATGAAGGAAGGTTAGACATAAAAATATATTTTCTCATTTAGTAATATATGGTACTGTCTTACAAAGTTTGGAGTGAAAGAAGCTGAGAACTGCACTCAAATTATTTTTGTAGTTTACAAGAAAAATCGGTTATGCATCTTTCTTTTAAAATATGTGTCTATCTGAAAAAATATAATTGAGATAATAAATGAAAAAAATAAATCAATTGATCATATCATTATATCCCTAGTTACAGACCAACAAAAGGATACATGGGTGTTTCCACTGATACAAATGGGCGAGTTTGATGTGAGACAAGATGAACGGGTGACGCAAGGCCTGCTGGGGTCGGCTCCGCCCGGCTCTGTCATCAGACTGGCTACAGGGTACTTCAACTTAACGGGAGAGTATGCTGATACTCTGCTAAAAGATTGTAAAGCAAACATTAGTTTGTTGATGGCACATCCTAATGTAAGTGACCATCTATTTTATACTTTCTTTTTTAAATACCTACTGAGATTTGCCCTTATAGTGCAGTCATTGAAGCATTATGGCTCCGAATTTTTTTACTGTGAACCGAATTGCATACAATTTTGGAATTAGGTTCATCTTACCCTTAACTTCAAAAGTGAAAATGATTTGAACTCCGCAACCACCCTGGGGGTGGTTGCCACCCCTTCTCGGGGGTGAATTATTTTTTTTTCAAAATCGTCTCGGAAATCGATAGAAGGCCTAATTTTAAGCAAAAACTCTTCTATAAAGTTTTTCAAAAAATCCAATACATTTCAAGTTATTGGCAATTGAAAATTCGCATTTTTGTCACGTTTTTCATCGGTTTTTTGCAAATATCTCCAAAAATATACGTTTTATCGAAAATTGTATACGGAACAAAATTGTAGCAGGTAAAACAATGAACAATTTGGTTTTTTATAAAGTATTCTAAGTGCAATATTAAGCTAGATATTAAAGATCAAAGCCGTTTTTTATTTTGTCTGAAATTTAATCGATGTGGTCAATGCCATCTAGCGGCGAGCAGATGCATTTTATGCATTTTAATACAAAAGGGTTCTGTAGTGCTTGAAATAAGCTTTAAAATGAGCACTATTAAAAGTCTTTTGCACGTAAAATAAGTGAGCTGTATTGCAAATAAGGGGAGCATCTAATGTTTTTTCTTTTAAATCAATGGGTTTCATAAGTGCCATTTCCACCAAAATTAAAATTAATCGTATTCCGCTTAGAATTAACTTCATTATGAAGAGTTTGATAGATAGTATCAGTTTGGCTGCTTCAGGACACATATTTTTCAAAAAAGTCACGATTAAAAAAAAAACATAATTTCAAATTTTTAAAACACCCACTTATTTTTCATAATATCTCAAAAATTACGACAGATACGTATAAAAGTGTACGCATTAAAATTTTAGGTATTTTTCTGACAAACAATTTAGTTTTTTTGTTTTCTCTGTCAAACAAAAATTGACGGAGATATGATTGTTTAAAGAGCGCGTGGCAGCGCAATCACAGCCTCTCTTAAGCCCTTTAACCCTTCACCGTTTTAGAAAAAGGTTTTTTACTATATATTGCAATGAAGGATGTTGTAGCTCTCTTAATAACCTTTACAATGGTTTTTTATAAATTGTGATAGCATGAAAATTGAAGGAGTTATGGTCCAAAAACTTATCATATTTTTTTCTACTTAGTAACTGAAAATTTCGAAGT
Organism: Eudemis profundana; assembly: GCA_947034925.1. Taxonomy (NCBI): domain Eukaryota; kingdom Metazoa; phylum Arthropoda; class Insecta; order Lepidoptera; family Tortricidae; genus Eudemis; species Eudemis profundana. Next base: position 15,389,001 of record OX344805.1, on the reverse strand, counting down.
GTGAATATTTGGATCAATGTGAAAGTACGCAGTATAATAGAGACCCACAACTATTGTAATGTGTATATATATACATAATATGGCTCATATATTTTGGAAACGTAGGCATGAATACATACCAACGTTCTTATATGTATATATAACACATTTGAGTGAAGGGGCCAACGAAAATACTATTATGCAACAGTTGTATAAGAAGGCTCAAAAAATGCGAATTGCGTGAGTTGCGATACGAGCCGCGACAGCGGCGAGTATCGCAAATAGAGACGCAATGCGCGTTTTTTGATTTAATTATACAACGTTGCATACAATACTTTTTCTACGACTAGGTTTTAAAATCTAAAAAATACAATAATGCATAACCTCAAACAAGGCAAATATGACGTATGACTGACAGTATGTGTCTATGGTAAACTTTTTTTTTAATTTAAAATATACTTGCAGTGACTATAATAAAAATATTTTTTTTATGTTGGCATCAATGAATTTAGTTCGGAAAGTTTTGTTTTTCATAAGAACCGCAGGAATTTAATTAATTTAACAATTTTTTATCAAGGGGTAGTTTTCAAGGGTTGAAAGGGGGTTAAAAATTTGATAATTATTATAGAGAATATAAAATATTACTTACTCTATACTTACATCGTTTTATGTCATACCAACGTATTTTTTTGTGATTTTTTCAATTTAGGGGTTGTTTGCAATTTCAAGGGGTTGAAAATTATGAAATTTATGTTAGAAAATACTTTACAATTTCACCACTTACTATTAGACATGTTTTCTAGCGATAAAATGGCTCAATGTCAATTTTTCCATTAAGGGGTTGTTTACACCCCTTAAAAATAATAGGCGGAGTTCAGATCATTTTCACTTTTGAAGTTAAGGGTAAGATGAGCCTAATTCCAAAATTTCATGCAAATCGGTTCACAGTAAAAAAATTCGGAGGTAAGACCGTATTTTTCGCTTCAATGACTGCCCTATTAATACAACTTTCTTTTATAGAGACAGCTCTAAACTTTCATAAAATCAAAGCTTTTTTTCATATCTGCTTGTTGTCTGTCTTGTACTATAGTATTTATTGGTAGAATTTAACATGACTACCACTAAATACTATACAGGGGCGGATTGCTTAATCCGCCCCGGTATAGTATTTAGTGGTAGTCAGTCATCCCCTTTGGGGGTGGGCGTGGGGTCCGTAGGGCTGTAACATCTGCTCCATAAGCATGTAGCAGATGTTATAGCCCTGGGGCCCCGCGCCCACCCGCAAAAGGGGATCCTCCCTCGTTACGTCATTTCGTCACATAAAATTACCGGTCAGTCGGTATTAAGCACATTTGAGATTAACCAAGGGCCTCTTCAGCCGCCCCCACCGGCCCATGACCTGCGGTTATGCCATTAGTTAGTTCGACTAATGTTGCCAGTTTTAGACATGTAAAATTGTTCGTGAAACGGACTACTGATTGTTAGCGCAGATGCTCAAAACAATTTCTATGACGTGTAATTTGGATGTTGACTAATGTTGAATTTTACAACACAATATAGTCACATGGATTGGAAAATACTAAATTATCATAAAACAAAAGAAATAAACAAAAAAATGGATAAAAAATATAAAGTTATGAGACCACAAAGTTTAAAAAAAACAATATATTTTTTATCGTCTTGAAAAAAAAAGTCAATTTCAGAATACTTAAATAACACTGAAAAAATAAATGTATGACAACTATTTTCGTGCTCAAAATGGCAAAATGCTATTTTTTTTTCATACAGACTTAGTACAGCGACGGAACGGATGACGTCATAAGTTCCTACCGTTTTGTATAGAGCGTTTTCAATGCTCAGTGCGATCTGCTACTTTTGATTACAATTTGTGGCTGTTATACTTATGCAAATGTATTAGGTGTCATATAGATATTTGTTCCTCACAAATAGTAGAATCGATTTACGACAGAAAAATCGAGTCAATAGGCGAATTGTTTTGATATAATTATCTGTAATTTCCAGGCAAACGGGTTTATGGGTGCTGCGGGTCCGGCTGGTGGAATCCCTCACGCCTATTCCCTGATAGCGAGAAAGTAAGTAGGGTTGTTTATTTATTATGACTTTAGTACTTAGTAGTGTTCAGATTCGAAGCTATTGTACTAAATGTAGAACATAAAACAATGTCATAGGGATCTTAAAGTTTCGCTCTATAAACAGTATGTGCAGGTGGTAATTTAAAATTTATTGCAACTATTTCAGATTCTGGAACAGGGTGGAGGCGTCTAACCAAACCGCCAGGGTCCAAATGTTGGAGTATGAAAGGCCTGACTGGACATTCCATGCAAAGGGGTTATGGTAATTCTTTTTTTTATAATACAATACAATTGTAAAAATAAAAACCAACTTAACTCAGCTCCACTCAGTATCTACTTATAGAAATTTATAAGTACTGAGGTCATGATTCCACTATTATAAGGGAAAAGATTACAACACGATGTAAAGTCGAAAGCACAAATATGTTTATACTTTTCGATCTTATTTGATTGGAATAAAGTCGAAAAGTGTAAACATATTTGTGCCGTCGACTGTACGATTAGTACGTTATCTATCACTAAAGTTCGCAAAAAAATTCAAAACTCTAAGTTAAGTTACTTCCAAATGAGCCAATTTTGTCTACCAATTGAAATGGTCACTGCAACCTCTTATATCTGTCGCCGCGAACTAGCTTAATTAGCTATTTGGTTAGCTGCCTAACCTTTTCATTATAGACACTCCTTATTTTAGGTTCGTTTTGTTAGTCAGCTTGTGTCCCTCTGATCAGAAAAAGCGTCGCTGCATTGTCGATCTGCTGGCGGGTCATAATTCGGCCATTCTCACGAAGTATGTCTGCGGTCACCTTAATTACCGCGACGCTGTTTTCATACTAAATATATGGACACGCGGTAATTAGACGCAGTCATACTTCGTGAGACTGGCCGAATTTAGTGAAGATGCTAGGCAGTTAACCAAATGGCTAATTAAACCAGTTGGCTGCGACATACCTAAGGCTTCTGAGAAACGGATTGAATGATGAATAGAGACCGGATCTGATGTAGCGATCTCAATATTAATATGGATATGATTGGTATAATTTATTATTTTTTCTACACACAAAAACAATGTAACTTATCGTAACTTCTTCTTTAATTTCTTCACAATGCACAGTAAAAGTTAAACCTTATATAACCAACATGACATGTATTTAACGAATTGCACTAGTCATATCCATATTAATATTGAGATCGCTACATCAGATCCGGTCTCTAATGATGAATCAAAGGAATGTGTTGTGTTTTCAGGTATTATCCGCCGGGCAGCGCCGTGCCGTGGGCCACGCTGGTGGGCTCGGCGAACCTCGGCGAGCGCTCCGTCAAACGAGACCTGGAGGCCCAAGCCGCCATCTTTACAACCTCGCCTGAACTACAGGTATTATTTTAATGATTGTAAACTGTTAGAAAGAAAGAAATAAAGAAAGAAAGAAAATACATTTATTTATGACGGCAAAAAGTTACAAAAAAGAGAAAAAATAAAAAAGAAAACACAAAAAAAAAAATAAAGATCTCGCTGCCACAAAAAGGTCCCACCTCAGCATAATACCAACTCCAGAGCTGGCGCTGGTCTTCCGGTGGAACCAGACAGGGGCGACGTCATGACAAGATATTCACATGACGGGTCCAGGACAAATAGGATGATGCTATATGACATGTCTTGGCTCGGTCGGCTCGGCACACTTATTGTGAACGCGACCATTACTGACAGTGACAGCGCCAACTAATTGTGTGTGTGTGTTAGCCTTTTAAGGTAACTATAGTCGGACTGCATGGAGGTAGGTGTCAGTGGCGTGGCGTCCATAGAACCCGATTCCCACCGGCTTACCTATTTTAAAGCATATTACTGGAGTATCTACTACTTCTAAAGAAAAAGTAATCCAAATCTGCTCCGGCTTGACTAAGAATATATTTGACGCCACGCTACTGGTAGGTATAGTCCGTACAAACTCTTAAGACCAAATGCTGTCAAACGAACGCAAGCCAAAAACTACCTTATAATCAGAGCATAACGTAGTTATTAGCTTGCGTTCGTTTGACAGCATTTGGTCTTAAGAGTTTGTACGGACTATAGCCGCAGCTAAACCTCAGCACCATGGGAGTAAAAAATTGGCGTGCTAGGGCTCTCAAACCAACCAGTGTACCTAGCTGAAAACGGTTTGTATATAGGTCTTGTGAGTTGTAGTCCTATCTAAAATGTATATCGAGAACAGGTAAACACATACCGCACTAATGCACTAGAACAGCGATACTCAACCGTTTTTTGGTAGGAGCCACAGATACGTTTTAGGTAGGTATTGCTAAATATAATAATAATAGAATCAAACATGTAAAAGAACCCTTGCAAGTAGGCCCTACTTGCAGAAATAAATTATTTTTATTTATTTTTATGGTGGCGCGGGCCAAATGTTAAACAGTTAAACATAATTTGGGCCAAACATAATGGCTCAGCGGGCCGCAGGTTGAGTATAGCTGCCCTAGAATGTCGCGGTCTCATGCTATAAACTGAGGTTACATTGATCATTATTTTTTAAACTATTACTGATAACCAGTGTTCGGATCTTGGGTGCTATTTGGGGCATATGACTTCAAACGTTATACAGAAACATGTATATTCCTCAGGATTCCGGGAATGGGTTATCATTATCACTATAGACGCATATAACAAACAAAATATGCATCTACAAAAATATTGATTCCCAGTATAACTTTTGAAGTCATATACCCCTAGTAGCACCCAAGATCCGAACACTGCTGATAACGGAGCGAGTCGATTCACCTTAGCAATGTATCACGATGTCGACGCCTAGAGACCTTTTACATCTCTAGGAATGTAGTTTCGTACGGAAAAAGCCGCTTTCTGGCCAAGTGTAGACATAAAATGATGTACACAACACGGGAGGTAATAAAGAAAGCCCTCGATCGCATATTTACGTCCCTCGCTTGCAGCTCGGGCCGCAAACTTCTGCGATCTCGGCCTTTCTTTGTATTACCACCCTAGTTGTGTATTATACTAATTTTGAATTTTGTTTTTTTTCCGCAGGCAAAACTCCATGAAGAAGCCTCCAGTCTGCATTCATACGCGACAGAGTGCAGCCGCGAGCTACAGGAGCGCTCTGCGCCGTTGTGGGTGCGCGCCACTGTCGGCCTCTTCCGGAGTTACTTCTGAACTAACCACTGTGTGCCAGGTCAGAAGAGGCCTACAGCTAGGGGCGTATTTACCCTAGGGGGTCATCATCAAATCGTGTGACGTACTGTGTGGATGACCTCTAGGCCCATCCGGGCCATGGCCCGCGGCGCCAATCCCGTTTTGGCGACATTCAACCAACATTTACTTCTTATGGGGCGGCGGAACTTATTGACCCGGGGCGCCAAATTTCAAAATACGCCCCTGCCTACAGCCTGAACTCATACGCCACTAAGTGCAGCCGCGAGCTGCAGGAGCTTCTTCCTATCTTATATCTGACAGATTTATCTTTGTACCTGACCGATAATACTACATTTACTACTGTATTGCGGTCAGCCTAGGGAATGCAATTACCGGTAATTTACCGAACTTTAGTATGAAAAGACGGTAAATTTACCGGTAATTTACCGGTAATTGCATTCCCTAGGTCAGCCACACCAGGCCTCCAGCCTGCATTTGTGCGAAACGGCGTGCAGAGCCACTATGGGTGTTCGCCACCGTCGGCCTCTTTCGAACTTACTGCTAAACTAACCAGGCCAGTCACTTGAGGCCTACAGTTTGCATTTGTATGAAATGGCGTGCAAAGCCGCTGTATGCGACTACCTAGGCCTCTTAAGAATTTATTATTACTACCTAGTCGTTATACCTGTACCTGACCGGTAATACTACACTACACAGTAAAACAGAATAAAAGAGCATATTTTAACACAGTACCAAGCTCCCAAATTTCCATACAAAATGAACCCGATAGTTGGGTTTTTGCACTAAATATTAAATTAGATATTTCGTTACATATACACCGTGGGCCCGTATAACCCGACCAACTTTAACCTTTAAAGATTCTAACAACCAAGTATTAGAAGTAAAAAAAGTTATGTGATGTATAGTCGATTAACGCTTACTTTCCGAGATATTCATAATTTTTAAAATAAAAACTCCCAAGTGTGTAACAAGCCCTAATAAATGTGACTAAGAAGATACTTTTACTGATTTTTTAAAATCCTTTAACTAAACAGCAATTAACCTTCGCAGTATTAGATGGTAAGCGATTACAAAGCCAAAATATTGACCTTTCGTTTCCATTTTAGCTTTTTTTCCTTTTTAATAACTTTTCCTCCAGTAAGGACATGTTTATAACGAGGGACTGAATTTATTGATTTGTTTTGTTCCATAAGACTATTAATGTAAAATGACAAAATTCGACCTATGTTGATATAACGTTATTTACTTGTAATACCATCAGGAATACGTGGTTAAAGTTGGTCGGGTTGTACGGGCCCACGGTGTATAGATACAAGAAATCAAAGTACATAAAAAAATTAAATGGCACTCACCTCTGTACAGACCGGGAATCGAACCTGGTACCTCTGGATTTCCGGCCCAGCGACTCAACCACTCGTCCACCGTAGCACCCACTAAGCGCCCTCAATTTTGCCATCTACTTTGACTTCCGTATCATTCTGTTTTAATAGGATTTAACCTGTTTTATTTTATTTTTTCCATGTACTTTGATTTATTGTATCTATATGTAACATAAAATGTGGTGTAATTTACCCGCATTAAAAAAACAATGAAGAGACAAAATGTTTCTTTCATATAAAGTAGATATTTCGTGTTAAGATAGAGTGTGACTACGATAACTTCGCAGAGCGGAACATGGCAACACCTCCATTTAAAAGTCACAAAATCATAGAAATTTCACTTTTATACCACCTCCCTTTAAAAGTCAAATTTCTATGAAAATCTGCAAAGTTATCGTAGTGGCACTTTCGAAACCTATCGGTTTCATTTAGCTTATTATTAAACATGCATGAAAAGCTGATAAGATTGGCTTTTTGCTCTCAAAAATGTTTATGGTTACCTAATAAAAACAACCCAACGTCGATTTTTGAAATTATAGTATTTTAATAACGGCAGTACGTGTGTATTATTAGTACTTAGACGTTGTGTTACGCGGTAAGAAACAAATACAATAAAATATGGCTTAGTCACAATTTGGTACGTATTGTTAATTGTATGATGTATATTTTCTGATTAAACGAGTTGTTTTTTTTTGTGAAAATTTTAAGATTGTTTTATATTAAGTAGATTTTAGCTCTAATGCTGTTGTGTTTATTGAGATAATGAATGGCTTCTTTATAAAATTGTTCTTTCACTTCTAGTTCAGCGTTTCCTTAGGAAATCCCATCTTTCTATCCCATTAATTGCTTTCGAATCAGTTGATTTCATCCGTCAACCGATAGGGACGCAATAGGCTACTTGATGACAGTTCAAATCAGCTTCTTTTTATGAAGTGTCAAAACGCTCCGAAAGTATGCAGTTTAGTATGAAATACTATCTTGTGACGTCATGCTCAACATGGTGCCTTTTTAGGGTTCCGTAGCCAAAATGGCAAAAACGGAACCATTATAGTTTCGTCATGTCCGTCCGTCTGTCTGTCTGTCTGTCTGTCTGTCTGTCTGTCTGTCCGTATGTCACAGGCATTTTACTCAAAAACTACATGATGGATATTGATGAAATTTGGAATATAGGTGTCTTTTATGAGCCGCTACTTAGTTTGGTATATAAATAATTAAAATAAATATTTTTAGGGGGGGCACTCCATACATGTTAAAGACAGTAAAAAAAAAATTCAGCAAATATCAACGTGTGGTACATAGTTCGACAGCTCTTTAAAAAACACTATAAGGTTCCTAAGTAATGTTTTTGATAAAGTGAATGTATTTGGAAATAATCGCTCTGAAAGTTGTGTAAATTGTGTCCCCCCCCCCTCTATTTTCTAAACCGTGCGTCCGAAAAATATGAAAAAAATCACGAAGGTAACGCTTAATTAATACTTTCAACGAAAATTATTTTCAACAAGATCGAATGTACCGTTTTTGAGTTATTGCCGATAAACTGCGCTTCTCAACAAAAGGACGTAATTGCTATGAAGATACGCTCTTTTGTTGTTGTACTTTTTTTACATCGTATTTTTTACCTTATAGTTACGGCTATGGAACCCTACACTGAGCATGGTCCGACATGCTCTTGGCCAGTTTTTTATTTTTAGTTTTCGTCATTGTAAAGTCGTTGATGGCACGAAAATAAGTTTGAATGATTTTATCCGGGCTGTCTTGGCAGCGTAGGTAATTTGATGGTTAGAGTTAATGAATTTATTTTGATTGTTGTCAAATACCCTATTTTCGACGAATAGCTGCATCCTTATCGGCTGATTAACAAAATTGAGCGGTCGGTCGTTTTAAAAGGCAAAGTAATTCCTCTGCATTTTAAAATAAATAAATATTAGGGGACAATCTTACACAAATCGAACTAGTCCCATAATAAGCTCAATAAGGCTTGTGTTATGGATACTAGACGACGATATATTTAATAGATACAAATACTTAAATACATAGAAAACATCCATGACTCAAGAACAAATATTCGTGCTCATCACACAAATAAAAGCCCTTACCGGGATTCGAACCCAGGACCTCCTGCTTCGTAGGCAGGGTCACTACCAACTAAGCTAAAGCGGTCGTCAGCGGTTGATTTTAAAAAGATCAACTGAGTATTTGCCCATAGATTTCAACTCTTATTTAAATTCCCTTTTCATGTCATTTGGTAAATCAAAAGCTGCGGAATTTTCCTCACACATAACATTATTATGCGATATTTGATGTTACGCAAGGACCTTAGGGAAAATAAATAGCCGGACGGAGCCTCGCTAACAGATAACTGAAACATTTATAGTGGGCCGGTTGCATTATACTTACGTGCCGCATACATCAACAAGTTTTTTCGTACTACCCGCAGCACGCGCACATTAACCTGACCAACCAGCGTTAAAGAAACCGGCGGACTAGAGGTGAGTCAGTTCTTTGTTAGCGAGGCTACGTCCGGCTATTTATTTCAAGGTCCTTGATGTTACGTGCTTCTGCTGTATCGGGGGCCAGTCTCTGAATATAAGGAAATTGCGCGTGACCCGGAGCACTGCTACAACTACAAGCAGGTTACGAAGGCACAAGAGATATGAAATTCTTATTACCCAAGAATAGCAATTTTACATGCCGGTTCAGAATACAGGTCCCAGGTCAGTCTCAGGAGGCGCTTAGTATTGCAAGCTTACGACGGTTACATGTGACGATTTAATTTAGCACTTTGTCACTTGTTAATAAAAACCATTTTTATTGCATCTTCATAGTTGTAACTCATTGCAAGGTCTTTACTGACGACTAGAGGATTCCTGCAACTTTGTTCACGGACGTAAAATAAATTAAATTACTCTTCTTTACTTCGCCGTTGTCGGGTAAAGCATCCTAAGCGTTAACCGGCGCGGGGGTCATAATCTACATGTATGGGCCATTTTTTTAAAGTTGTACACTAACTTTTTCTTAAGATCTGAGAAATTGTACATCATTTCTACTCAGAATCACGCGTACTATCGTCTCTGATAGAAGAAAAAGTGTCCCAAATTTTTCATACAAATATCGCTCTTCCGTTCCGTTACCGCCATACAAGTGTGTATGGGACAGTAAAGGAAAAAAATTGGGACACTTTTTGTCTTCTATCAGAGACAATAGTACGCGTGATTCTGAGTAGAAATTATGTAAAATATCTCAGATCTAAAAAAAGTGTTAAGTGCACAACTTTAAAAAAAATGGCCCGTACTTATACCAAATTTTATGGAAATCGGTGTGATGTATTTGTGTTATGCGCGCACAATAACCAGGGCTGTATTTAGAGGTATTGAGAAACCAAGACAGGTGGACAAAATGTGGAGGGGATCTGTGCACTACTAATGTCCTTACGATCCTTTATATCTTACTATTGCTACTGCGCAATCAAGGTCACCGCTAGACTTAGTTGCCGCGAGCTGTACGCTAGTTCTAGTTATTTGACGGTTAAACCTTTTGAACGCCAATGATGTCTGAAGTGGTTACGCGCTGACGAGGTGCCACTTGCAAGTTGTCAGCGGATGAATGTCAAAGTAATGTATATGATTTCATAATCAGCTTATAAACGTCCCACTGCTGGACACAGGCCTACTCTCATGCATAGGTGAGAAGTTATGATTTCATGCGAGATTTGTATTCGCGCTTCTTATACAAAGCTTTTGATGTGCAATACACGAGTTGTTTATGGACGTTTTGCATTCAAAGGGTTAATCCGTCGAGGCGTATGCTATATACAATAAGGATCTGATACACTTTCATATAAAGTTTTTAACGTCGTGATAACATTTTGTGTAGCATTTTTTAATTTACCATGGCGTCGACTTAAGGTTAAATGTCAATGAAATACACACCATAAAGCTTTTCAATCACTTTTAATCATATTCATTCTTATTTTCATTCGTATAATCACATAATAATAATTATCTCGATTCACACTTAAAATAATTTTAAAATAAATTAAATGAAAAAACACTCTGCAATAATTTATACAAAATTCAGTCGTTTTGTGACATTTGATTAGAATTACAAGTATACAATTAAAATTACAATAATAGGAATCAGGCTTGTTAACAATTAAAATACCTACGAGTGGGTGTCACCAGGACACCCACAGAATACAAACGAATTATTCATAAATAATTGATCCCATAAAATAAAAAAACTCGCTTTTGAGCATAATCATTGAGATTATAATCGCAATCATATAAATTGAGCAAGTAATGTTGCTGACCACTTAACGAACTTTTAGTAATACTGTTAAATCAATAGCGGCTTGTTATATCCGACAAATCAACATATATTTTAGATATTCCGATTAGATTAGACCAAATACTAAGGAAAGTTAATAGAATTCACCACTTTAGCTTGGACGCCATTTTATCCTAATCTTTGGTGCACTGGGTATAACTATGCTGGCTCTCGACTAAATGCAATGTTGACTAAATATTTAATAACTGACTACTTAAGAAATCATTCAGATACATACCAATGACTATTAATATTTTAAGCTGCTTATTTCGAACTAGGAATTTAATTTAATTGAAAAGCAGAAAAATCATCATATAATAATACTTTGAAAATATTATTATTAAGTAGCCAGTTATTGATGATTAATCATACTCAAATAACTCATTAGAGTTTAATGATGGACGGTAATGAGTACCTATAATTAATTATTTCTTAACATTTATTTTATTCTGAATCGAAATTGTGATTACAGATGAATATACCTATCAGATCAGAAACATACATAAAATCTTAGTGGAATATACGATTGATACGGACTAAGAAATAATAGACAACGTATATGAGGTAATCACAATTACCCTGCAATTACTTATTCGCCAATGTAACCTAATATGGTCGAAGTATGATTAATATTTTATTGTTATTGCTCTGTAATCGATATGTCGGGTTGCTGTTTAGTAATTTATTACAAAACCAATCGATTTCGTTCGGCTTTGAAAATAGGTACATAGATAATGTATATAACAGTGCATTTAGTCGAAGTGCCAGCCCACACGGGAACATATTGTGTTGTGTCGCGGTAACGCCTTTCCCTATAACACTACGGACGCTGATAGTACAAAAATAGTTCACCTATCCAATACAATTAACACTACTTAACAATTAAGTATGCGAGGAGGTGCAACTGACTTAACTCCCTAACAACCAATACGGGCAAACCGAACCTCAAGTGGCGAGGCAAATACAAAAACAAAGATTCATAAATCTTACTGGAATAGACAACATACACGGTGTGTAAGACTAAACGAAACTAACCTCCTCAAATAATGCTACTTATCGCGAATCACACTAAGGTAAATTGACTAGGCGTTGTGAGTGGGTCGCACTGGTTGCGTTACTACTCAGGCTTCGACTTACAAAATGAATTATAACTTAGGCGGAAAATAATCTCGAAACGCCTACAAATCTGTCCGAGCGGACGTTTGATATATTATCACACTGTAAATATTGGGAATAATTCACATCTAGCACAGCGAATATTATATCAAACACAGCTTTCCGAGAAAGGACTGATTAACATAATCAAACTAGTTTCATCGACTCAACTGCTACCACAACTGGCCGCAACTCATCTCCAACTGTCGACAGCGTCCGCTCTCAAACTATACAAGCCTTTCGGTTCGCTCACACATGGTGAGATATCACTACTGATACTCTAGTTCCCTCCTATATAAATTTCGAGGGACGCAAATGACATTGCGCGATATGTCTACATGCGAGTAAAGCTTGTTCACGAAAAAAAGTAGCCACGAAAATTAAGTCTCCACTGTCATCCAGTAGGTCTGCGTAGTTCAAACTGCAATTACATTGCCAACTGAGTGTTCTTTTATGTGTATAGGAATCTAAAATTCATACATTTTTCCGTAAAAATTGTGAAATCCTTCATAATGGCAATTGAGGCTTAAAGCTATGATCGCATAAAAATGTGTGTACTTTTTTCATGATTTGAAACAATATCTAACTTGCATACGGTAAGTAAGAGTCTGGCAAGATATTCGGAAAACATTAAAAAAATGAACCTGTATGATGGCACAAACTTGAAAATTACAAAATCTAAGACAAAAATCCATGGATTTTGAAAATAAGCCCATAAATTAAGAGCAGCTGATGAAAATACCCATAACGCCAATCAAAACGAAAGGCGAAGAGTCCTTTTTAATGTCATTCATAACAAGTTGTCATTTCATATTAAAAACCCGAATTATACGGAAGTGGCTATTTTATTTCGTGAACGAGCCTCAGTCGAACAAGGACGAAGCTGCGGCCGGTCGCGTTAAGGTCAAAGCCTAAGTCAGACGGCGTCGCGTAACATTGTCAGGTCAGAAGCCGGCGTCGGGCGGCGGGTCGGGCGGCATGTAGTGCAACTCGTCGACTGGACCGCTAAACACGTTATACAATACCGCGAACAGAGTGCAAGCCGCGTAGGCGCCGAGCGCCGCCCACCACAGTAGCCGCTCCCAGAGCCGCTGCTGAGCGTGCTTGAGGACTAGCAGCCCGATCGTCAGCCCGGCGAGCGCGCCCGCTACGTGCGCCGCGTATGACACGGGTGGCGCTTCCTGCAACAATACATTTATATCTTCGTTAATGGATTGTTGGTTAGCGTTATGTTTAGTTACTGTCCTATTTATTCGTTGTAACGATTTGCATGTTGATAATAGAAAGTTAAAGTAAATCAACTTCAATAGTATACTGAACATTGATAATTTAAACTTGGTTTGTCGCTATATCTAAATAACGTACTAGAACAATTTGAAAGGTCAAATTATACCAGTAGCTTTAATGGTACTATACAATGAGCTTCTGCCCGATTGTATTATACTGCTAATATAATTGTAAGGGAAGTAAGAAGACTTCAAGCTTGTTTCTATTAGCTCCGTAATAAAGTGCTCGGGCTCGAGCTGAGCAGGGAATGACGACATTGTGTTTTATAGCTCCCGTTTTCTGACGAGCAGTTTGCATGAATAATAATCACGCAATATAACGTATAGGGCACATGCGAGCGAAGGTGTGGGAAAATCCTAGCAATATTGACTTCATTAAATATGATTAAAGTAGAGCGTACGAACGACGCATGACATCTGTAATATTGTAAACAGGGTTGTTTATTACAAATCACTCTATGGATCAAAATTCTAGAATATACTCCTAAATCTATAACATCGCGCTTATAATATACATCTGTGCGGAATTAATTGATTTTAGGAATAAAAGGACCTAAGTAGCTTTTAGGAAGATACAACGAGCTAAGCAAAAGTAAAAGGAGGATTTCATTCTATTTCACTGTTTTTAGTCACTCGCGGGTGGCAAACAATTGTTCGGCGTGCCTGATGCTACGCAGCAGTGGCGTGGCGTAAAAGACATGCTTGGGCAAGCCGGTGCAGTTTTGGCGTACATTTTCCTTAAGAGCTGAAGAATATGGTGCTCGAATGCCTAATATTAGGCAAGCTGGTAGGAATCGAGTTATATGAACGCCACGCTACTGCTACGCAGTCACCTTAAGCCTATGTGCGCACGCAATCCCAGGTACTTTAAAAACCTATTCACTCTCTTCTTAAAGATCCCTATACTATACAACTACACAAGTTCTAGTAACAAAATGACGAGTAAAAGATATAAACACTCACCTTAGTATACCTAGCGTGGACGGCGAAGCCCACATCACACGACGCGACGGCGAGCGCGGCCACGAGCCGCACCGCGCCGTACCGCATCGCGTGGAAGTTCAACAGCGCATTAGCGAGGTGCGCCGCCAGCAGCGCGTACACACCGCCCGACGCGCCCGCCAGGCACACGTCCGGGTCCAGCACGGACGCCGCCAGAGACCCGCCCAACACGCCTGCGAGGTACACCGCCCCGCAGCGGAGCGCGCCGTGCACCATCTCGAGCGGCAAGCCCACCTGCAGACAACATACAATGTTTAACACTACATTAACTCACCTAACGCGACGCTCTTCTTTCCTTCAGAAATTTTGATAGTAGGTACCTAGCGCAGTTGAGGCTCACAGAATTTTGGAATGCGAACATAAGCAGAATCGGTTCAGAGCTTACGTAGGAAGATTCCTCCCAATGATTCTCACAATCAGCTACAGCTGTGCTGGTCGACAGCGTAGATTATCGTCATTATGAACTGCTGACTATTATTATGCTGCCCAAACTGAAGTATTCGAACCAACATTCTTTTAAAATTATTAGAATGACATCGAAATAAAGTAATTGATTTCTAATTCCGGGAAATTCAATCTGACAAATCCCACTAATATTATAAATGTGAAAGTTTGTGAAGATGTTTGGATATTTGGATGTTTGGATGTTTGTTACCTTATAACGGGGTAACAACTGGATGGATCAAGCTGAAATTTGGCATGCAAGTAGACCAAGTCCTGGATTGAAACATAGGATACATTATATCCCGGTAAAGAGTTCCTTTGGGACAATAACGGGAACAACGCGGGCGAAGCCGCGGGAAAATGCTAGTGACTTATATATACTTACTACCTCACTCTATTGGAGATAAAAGTGATAGGCTGTTGAACTCGGAACTTGGCACAGGTAACCCAGTAATCTATTACTGAGTCAATCACCGACTCGTAAAGAAGAGACGGTTAGTCACTAGGTCAAGAGCGCTTTTAGGAAAATGAGTCAATGATTTTTCCTAATAACATGACGAGAACTGGAATCGCACGGATTTACGTGCCGAGCGAGGTAAATGAGTATCACGTCACGTCACGTTGTATGCTCTAGTTCAATTCCGCACTAGACGATAAAAATACTGCAAAGGTGTGGCGTAATGTAATTAATTGTTGTTTGGATATTATTCCCCACGTATCTAGCACATTTGAAGCAATCGCGCTCATTTAAGTCGCTTCTAGTAATATGGCATAGCATATTCAAACTGTGTCTGTAAAAATAATAGCTCCAGTTCAAAAACCTAAATTGAGGTTCCCTGTATCTTGGGTCTACGAACAGATACAGACTACCTATACTTATTACTATATGTATTTGCTACCTTCTACTACTTTACATGTCAAAATCAAAATTATAGGTACCTAAATGGTACTTAAATTTCAGGTTTAGAAAGGCGATGCAAATCTGGACGTGTTATCCGGTACGGGACATTTCTTTGCCTGTTCCATAACGCTCCTTTACTTTCTCAATCACGTATCTACTCGAATAGTTTGATAGAAAACCCTGTGTTACGAGTAGAAAAGTGCGATTTTCCTATGAAACTATTCGAGTAGATACGTGGTTGAGAAAGTAAAGGAGCGATAAGCAGCTTGCTAAACTTACCGCTAACTGTACCAGAAGGTTGAACGCGAGGTGCAGCCAGCCGGCGTGCACGACGCTGTAGGTGAGGAACCGCCACAGCTCGTGGCGGCGGTCGGGCCGGTACACCAGCGGTGAGTCCACGGGCACCGGGCCCGCCGCCGCCGCCACGCCGCCCGCGCCCCATGCGTACCACGCGAACACGCCCAGCTGAAAACAACATACTACTTGAAGATTTGAATGACCGTGTACCAGTAGGGTAAAATAATCCTTGGTATGGTCTCGGTTACGAGCAGGTTGTAGTAATACATATTTGTGCAAGCCCCGTCTTCGTCATTCAAGATTTTGTCCGCACTGAGAAAAAAAGTTGATTACCTAAATCAAAAAATTGATTGTGATAACAAAGTAACTTGATGTATAGCGAGCAGATTAAGTCAGCTAATTGCAGCAATCAAATTGAAATGATTGAAAGTAACTTAATAAATCCAACCATGACTTTAATGTACGAAATATGTTTTTTGATTAATATAATCAAGAAATATTTAATAGATGATTAAACTCAATTAAGAAGTTGATCAAATATAATATGTTACTTCATTAAAATTTTCGATCAATTGAACTTTATTGTAGTTATGAAGTATTATTTATGGATTTGATTAATTAAATAATTAAAACAATTATAATTTTTCTAATCAAGCAAAAAGTGGGCTTGATTAGATCACTTTTTTTTCAGTGCGGTTCGGCATTTCTTGGATACTATAAGATAAGAACCGTTTCTCAATTGCATGATGCATCGGAAAAAATACGCTTGATGCTTTCACTGCCACATCCAAAGCAGTATAAGTGCTTATTCCCGCGCCCGCCTGATAACCCTGGTCCCTCGTTTGTACATGTCGATTATCGAATCCCAATATCTGATACGCGTGGAAATTCAGGCTTTCACGACCCTCCACGAGATCGGGTTCAGATATCGAATAGTTCCGGCGAGTCCGGGGTACTTCCGAACGTTTATTTTCGTATAAAGAATTTTCCGTATTTGTATCAAGAGAAATATCAAGCGTATGCATGTGCTGTCCTTTTGACCGCTCTCTACCAGAAATAGCGACAATGCGACGAGAAAATGCAAAGAAAACGTATACTTTACACGACTATTTCGGTATCTTTAGATTGAAATAGCGGACCGACATAAGCCTTTTAGTGTAAAAGCATTTTCATGTGGCAACTTTAGGGTTCAAAGACGTCTGTGAGTAAACGGCTTGTTCAAATAGTGTCTGCTTTGTCGCCTTTTCGGCGCCTAACGTAATTTACAGCATGGACAACACCCAAGGATAAATACTACATTGTTACATATCCTATGAATCAATTTCGGTTTAAATGAGCATTACGGAATTACCGAATGTTTAGGCAATAAAATAAACATCAAGGTAAAAAAATCCAATTAGCCACATTCCTATAAGTTTATCAGAACCTATAAGAGTATACCATCGTGTGTTAACTTTCAATATACGAGCTCAATTGTTTAACGTAGGCACGCGCATAGGAGGAAGACCGTTAGCAGAAAGCATGCGAGTTATCTATAGCGGAGCACCTTTTAGCGTGAATCAATGTGTGACGGAGTGCGCGGACGCACCGATTGTTGTGATTCACGTAAAACCGCTCGCGCGGATGTGAAATCCGCAATTACACTTTTTAATTAAGCAGTAACTGGAGCGGGGATTGTGTAGCTGTGCTTAGTAGAAAGTGACCTGCACAGTTTTACTTTATCTATACATTGGTATTGATTGCGATGAGTTTTCGTATTGAAATTGCGTCCATCACGTGCGGTGGAACAGGAAAGTTCTGCCTACAAGTACCTATTGCACCGTTTAATGGTAAGCTTACCTCAAGGAGTGTGACGCAAATGATAAAAAGAGGCGGTGGACAGCAGGTGTATCGCTCTTGGTAGTATTTTCGCTCCCGCTCTTCAGGGAGCACTTCCATTGCAACTAAATGCACCATCCTGTGAAAAAAGATCGGTATTAGCTTAAAGTTTAAATACTTTATGCCACACCTGGCCATAAAGTGGCTTTTTCCACACGCTGCGCGTACCGAAAAAACCGCTTTCTGGCCAAGTGTAGACATAAAATGATGTACACAACACGGGAGGTAATAAAGAAAGCCCTCGATCGCATAGGTATTTACGTCCCTCGCTTGCAGCTCGGGCCGCAAACTTCCGCGATCTCGGCCTTTCTTTGTATTACCACCCTAGTTGTGTGTACTATAATCTGTAAGTGATCCTCCAGGACGTCTGGTATGAACTTTAGAAGATATGCAATTTAAGGATACTCAACAGGAGGTTCAACACTCTTTTTGGCTCATATGGACATAAAAACAGTAAAAAGCTCACGCCAAGCTTACTTTCACGTATGTTCGTTTCGATTGGCCTCCACAAAGCAATCTATTAACGATTTATGAATCGGAACCGTTCCCAACATGTCAGTGTGACACGAACGACAAGTGAGCGATGAACATTTTAGCGGCGACAATCAATACATGTACCCAGTAATGGGTGAAACGTTGGATTTTACACATAACAATTTTGATTCACTAAAATTTTGATAATCGTATTTTTTACGGTTACATTTTACTTCAAATTTTGCGGTCGGTTAATGATATTGGAATTTATATTGTGCGGAAGGCTTGTCAAATGCACGGCATATCCGATTTTAGTTTGTCTACGTCTAAAGTTTTATAGGTTTTTAGCCTCTTTTCGATATTATGTGTTTGTTTGTGTAAAAGTTTCAAAGCGTTCAACTTATCTAACCTTAGTTTGGACCTTCAGTAAAATGTAAGATTATCCAAAGTTTACTGAGCGAAAATGAAGTGACGTTAATATAAACTCGGAGTAGATCGCTGGAGTGGAGCCGACGAAACAAAACACAATTATCAAAATTAATTCGGCCACCCAAAAATACCAGACCAAATATCCAGGACAATGCCAATAGGGTCTTAATTCTGGGTTTCAGTGATACTGGGACTGGTAATAATGGCAGCGCGACGTAGTAAAGCTACACTACAGACAGATATGCGAGTTGCGGAATAGTTTCCAAAAAGATGCGGAGTTACTCGGAAATTTCCTTTTTGCTAAGTTCCCTATACCTAGGAAATTTCGAGTTTGAAGTACAGGTTGTGGTTAGGGTTGCCAGGTGAGTCGCGAAAAAATACCGGACAACCCCAAAAAGGGGGAAAAATACGTTTTCTTGTTAATCTAATACACTGTTCTGTCCGGTATGACCATTTATTTTTTACCGGACAGGCCTCGAAAATAACGGACTGTACGCTTAAATACCGGACATCTGGCAACCCTAGTTGTGGTAGGTAGATACGAAATAAGCAGTATTTATCTCTAGTCAGAAGTAATGAAGTCACCTGGCGAAGAAGGTGGGGTCTTCGAGTAGTAGTCGGAAGTCGTTCTCGGAGCTGACCTCGCGGTCGCGCTGGTGCACGGCGCATCTATAGCTGCGCGTGCGCTTGCCGCTCATCTGCAACAATCGATAACCACTGTTAAAAATCATTAACAATTATTATAAAAATAGGGATCGTCCCATATAAATAAATGTACGCAAACCATCATCTTAAATTACAATATTTCTTTGTGAACAGATTACTTTAACATACAATTAAAATATTTGCGAAAATGCCACTATACAAAAGTAGAAACCTAAGTGAGATTTCCTAAATAGAAGCATTTATAATTAGCCATCGGAAATTCGGATGTTTATATACCTTAACTTTGCCGTCAGCGTCAATATTGAGTTGTATGGAGGCGGACACAATTTAACTTTATTATTAACTTTCCCGGAATTTCTAATTTAACTTATTCAACTGTAATAAACGCATACTAATTATTCGAGTATTTAAATGAACTACTTATTTGTAGTTATTTTTCATGTACTCGTTTTAAACATATTTGCGCGGTAGGTAGGTACATTATCGTGACCATGGATGTATAAAATAGAAGGATATCGCGCGGTCTAAGACGCGGGTGAAGCCAAGCAATGGCCGCCGAAGTGAGCATGTGTGGGTTCACGGCCCAATGGCAGCCGACCGGCCCATTATGCTGGTTGATGTGTGCGTGCGTGCGTACAAAGCGCGGCGGCCATTGCTTGGCTTCACCCGCGTCTTAGACCGCGCGGTATCCTTCTATTTTATACATCCATGATCGTGACGTTATGTACAATCGCGGAATCCCGCAATCATTATTTAAATCAAAATGTTAAGATGCCGATTCCATTCACACTTCAGGTAAGTATAAAAGCATCCGAATTTCCGATACCTGTTTATAATACTGCTTAGGTGATAGTGAAAAGCTTACAAAAAGTAATTTGTCATCTGCCAATTCTCACGAGAAACTCGTAAACGCCGCTAACTCGAAATCGTCAATAAAAGTGGCTTGCACTATTAGTCGGCTATTTATGTGCATAAACATCCATCGAGCGGCATCGAGGTTTAGTGTGTGAACTGCCAGTTTAGCGTCGCGAGGGTGGATTTACGAGTCTTGGTCGTTGGCGGCTGGCGCGCGTCCAGCGCCTATCGACCCCGCCACAGACTAAAATATCCTAATCAGTACAGGTTGTAATACAATAACTTATGAATAAAAAAATGAGGAGAAAATCATATATTTAGTGGAAAAAAAATGGAAGCTGGGGGGAGGGGGGTTTGAAGGTTTCAATAGTTTTTAATCGCATAAAAAATACTTCCAGAATAATGATTTAGGTATTATTGCCTAATATTTTAAGCTAAAGGGTCTTTATTATACCGACTACCGAGTAATACTTAGTTGCAGTTTTTGAGTGCTGGACACTAATTAGGACTTTTTTGACAATTTCATTATTTTCTTCTGCTATTAAGCTTGTACGTTTTTGATTTACCGATTCATATAAGTACAAAGCTGTCGTTTGTATTATCTGGCAAAATACTGATTTTTATATTTGCATTGTGGCGGAGACCGCTGCCCTTGAGCCTCAACCCGAACCGACATATTGCACCCTCGATAAAACAATGCCTCATGCGACTATGACTCCTATAAGCACGGGTGACATAAGGCTTTCAAAGTTGGTTGTAGGTTGTGTTGTAGTGGACGGTAAAGCCGGAGATTAGGCTCAGGTTCCCTATACACCCCTTCATAAGTAATTTTAATATCGCTAGTTTCAATCCAGTACGGATCGTATTTAGTTCAAGCAATGTCAGATCTGAGCCGTCAATTCACGATTTAAAAATGTGTAGGACGCTTAAACTTCCAAATTAGGCATTAAACTAATCTGATGTTGAATCAGGTGCGACGGAAATGAAACGAGCATTCCTTTCTTATTAGACTGCAGTCTTCCAACTTGACAACTCAAATTAAGGCATCGCGATCGCAAAATGCGCGGATGCATTCAATTTGCAGATAATTTGAAATAAATTGCACAAACGATAGTAAAATATAGGTATATTTCCAGGTTAAAGATGATGTATATGTAATAAACAATTGGCATATGCAATGTTCATAGGCGATGGTATGAGGCAACTGCGGCGGGTGGGCGTTCGGCGCGGTGAACGAATGGCCGCGATGCCGCGATGCGGACCAGGCAGCATTGTCTCCGCAGTCGTTCAACTCCGTTTCCCACGAGACTGCGAAATGCCCATTGCCAAAGCCCAAATACAAATAACCTAGACGCGCCGCAGACGCTGCTAAATCTGTCTCGGCAACGCGTCTACAAATAAGTCGGCGGTGTCGTTATCGGGGATCGGTATTGATCATTGTTACTACATCTTGCTATTGATCAGCTTTCTAGGTTAACTTCCTATCTAAAAAAGTTATTGATGGTCAGATGGATCAGTAGTGATTATTGATTCACAGCATAGAACGAAACACAGTTACAAAAGGGAGAATAAGCGTGTAGCAGAAATAGGTTACAAACAATCAATAGTGCAATCAGTTTGTTTTGATAGTTTTAATTTTTGCGAACCTGAAATTAAAAATGGCAAGCTATTTATTGCTCCTCCTAAATAATTCATTAATGGGTTGGATTGTGCTATATAAAATCGAATGGTAAACAGTGCCATAAAAGACAGGTAGTCGCCCATATTCGGCTTAATTGTATTGTCTGGCTCGTGCCGCTATCTGCGCGCCAATCCAATAGTTGAGCTTACGGTGTCAGTGTCTGGAATAGTCTGGATTTGAAGTAATGGAGCGGTGGGGCTAATGTTCATTCATGCTCAAACTTATGGTGTCTGTCTGGACGTGTGGAGTTGGTGTAATAGTTGTGCGCGGGCGCCGTGGGCGCGGCGGAGCTGCGCGGCGGCGGCGTGGGCGCCGCGTGACTCACGCCGACATCCGACACGTCCGATACGTATCCGGAACCACTAACTAGCCACTATTGCCATTGCCCGTCAAACAGGCACGCGAGCCTACGCGACACAATACACATTTTAATAGCCTTTTATCATTCGGTAATGTTGGGTTGAATCGCATATACGATTCGATAATGAAACCCATAAAATTGTGTTCAAATAAATTTTCACAACGTTAAGCAATTGGGCAAAAGTAAATCAATATATTTCAAACAACTTATCTATTAAATTGCTTGAATTTAAACTAAAGATTGGCTGTCTGGTTTCATTATTTCATGTTCAAATATGGGTGCTGATTTATTAGTCGGTGACTTATGGACACCTACGCTCGCGAATAGACTCAATGCGACTTTTATGAATGGAACTATAATTGATTTTCTTGCGCAGTTCACTGTATTATTCATATATAATTTAATGAATATTTATAACATCGTTATTTGAATAACCGACTTTAATTTAACGATGCCTAGCAAGTACTATGTACAATTCATAACTTAATTCATATCAATAAGCAACATAACAATGAGCTTTTTCCGGGAGAAATGTCGCTCGCTACTTGAAATACACAATGAGTGGATCTCCGCTTTGCGGGGTTTTATCTAAATCTAGCATATTAATGTTAGATTTAGTGTGGCAAAGTGGTGTGCCGGGCACGTGAACGCTGGGAGTTTCCCACGCGCCCACCTCCGCATTATTATGTTCAAATCTCTTAAAGTCTCTTTCCATTATTACAATGCCGAGAAAGTACGCCATACGTTTTGCAAGTGGGAAGAATAGATAGGCAGAATTTGTTCAAAGTATTAATTAAGTAAATACCGTAAAAGCTTTCCGTTTATTTATGACTTAACATTACGAGTGTTAAATGTGATATCAAGCACGTTGACTTAGGTATATATAAAACGATTTGGAAAATTTGAAATTTAATTCGTTTTCATAACTTTCATAAGCCACCTAAGTAGGGTGGAACGTGGGTTTGTTTTGGTCGGTGACCGGCGCGTGGAACTCGCCGCAAGGTGTGCTTTGCGCTTTCCTGCCGATGCTTCCGGTTCCGACCACCGCTTATAGTTCATTACTATGTGGTGCGGCGTTTTAGAGGGACCCAACCCGTTAGTTTAATTGCTGCAACATCTATGGCATGCATACATATTCACATGGTTACGCGGTTTTTTGTTCATAGATACATATTAATTACAGACTTAATACGTTTCCTTTCGCTATAAGTACAATGTCTAGTTTAGTTAGATTAATTCTTAAACACTGTTCTGTATTCTAAATTAGTAAATGGTGGGCCGGATCGTGGTAATTACGAATTATGTGGCAATTAAATGAATGACAAACATGTATTGCTTAGTTAGTAGAACGAGTTACCAGCAGTTTAGTCACCTGGCCGATTTCTTATTCACAATTGGGTTTGTGAATGAAATCTGACATACTTCGCTACTTGGAGTGTACGATGTTTCGACGCAAGTCGCAACTTGTTCACGCTGGTTGTTACTCTGCCGTCGATTATCATAATTTAGGCGTCAATAACTATATTATCATTATTACATAATAATACAGCACTCAGTATCAGAAATTTACAAGCAAGGTATGGCAAATAATTTTATAATTAAAATTATACAAATATGGATACATATGTATATTGTAGCTGACAATAAAATAACATAAGTGTGCAAAAAATGGTGTCATAATAAATATTAACGTAATTACCTTATTATTTGCATGATTAATTTGATATTAGTAAGTAAGACTATCAGTTAACTGATACCAGAACTGAACTTTTTACTTTTAAACTGTCAAATTTGTTAAGCAACGGTCTTATATGACGGGGATATCTTTTTTATTATTTTGAATATTCTTATTAAATGAGATTTAGGGTTCTTATAAATAGTGCAACGGGCGGATTGTTGAAAATAAAAACAACCGTTATCTCGACTAAACATTGAAATTGAACAGCAAAATTGTGCAAGGTTGCCTAAGTTTGTTAATATAATTACTAGGTTTCAATGCGAAGTAAAATCGCGTGTGAGAATTAAACTAACTACTATGCGTAGTATTGCAAGTTGCACAACTTGGTTACCTCTGTGTTCTATTGATTCGAAGCTGTTAATTTTTAAGGTCAAGCGATGTAAATATTACTTGACCTGGCTAACAATCGAACAATAGTACTTTTAACTTTGCCGTTTATTAGATAGTTGTTACGGTTTTATACTTGGCTAGAACTTGTGATCTCAATCCGTGAGCCAAACAAATCGTTCATGACCAATTTTTATCTCAAATCGTTAGATGTGCCACGATCAGCGTATCGGATTGTCTCCGTTTCGGTAAATTTTATTTCGATGGCTAGTGAGATTCATGTCAATACGATGTCGTACCGTGAAGTTAGTAGCGGTCGATCTACATAAAAAATACAGCATAAATCACGGCTCAAGTTCCCAGGCGATTACTTACGCTCGTGAGCCTTTTGCAGGTGAAAAGAATCGATTGGTTACGATATGACACTGAAAATTACGGACTGGTGCTTAAAGCAATACAGTTCCATCAAATTTAGACGTTAAGGATAAGAGAGATTAAAATTATGAACTTCCTACATACCTACCAACTGGGTCTCTAATGATAAATATTAAAATAATGCATAAAATAATTCTGTTTTCCTAAACCCACACATAATTATATAACTTCAATAGATAGATAGATAGATAGATCATTTATTTCATGAGAAAATAACAGTATAAATTTGTAGTACAAAGTTACAAGCATTCCTGTCATGATCGTCAATATACAAAATTAGAATAGTAATAAAAGTAAAAATGTCATAATTTCAAAATACAATAAAAACAGAATTAGCAAATAATAATCAAATCATGTCTCCCAATAAGGATCGTCAACAAAATTAGAATAATAAACGTAAAAATGTCACAATTTCAAAATACAATAAAAACAGAATTAGCAAATAATAATCAAATCATGTCTCCCAATAAGGATCGTCATAACAATTTGTAATAATTGGAACAATAAAAAGCTACTTCTAAGCTAATATATTTTTTAAACATCTTTGTAAGGTTATATTTCTCAAACTTACGAGTGGCTACATTTACCACTACCTACCTACCTACGTAAGTATACAAACTCCGCCACAATATTTTTTTATTGATTTGACATATTTGTCGTGCAAATGTAAAGTTAAAGTCTAAAAAAATTAATCAGATAAAATACACGTTAACAAGCACTTTAATAATTGTTTAAAGTATCAAAACATATTCATCGGTGTAGCTATTTCCTAGAGTAAAATTTGTACGTATACAGGTAGAAGTAAATAATGGCTAAGTATTTTTTTTATATATACCTACGTAAGTATACAATCTTCGGCACAATATTTTTTATTGATTTGATATATTTGTCGTGCAAAGTGTAAAGATAAAGTCTAAAAAATTTAATCAGATTAAATACATGTTAACAAGCACTTTAATAATTGTTTAAAGTATCAAAACATATCCATCGGTGTAGCTATTTCCTAGAGTAAAATTTGTACGTAGACAGGTAGAAGTAAATAATGGCTAAGTATTCTTTTTATTAAACGAAGTAGCTCAATTGAATTTTACGACTATTAGAATAACTTAGCAGGATCTCATTCACTTAGGTTGTTTCGTTTTGTGTATCTTGCTAGTAGGTATAATCCTGTCCAGTCATTAATGTTCTCGTAAATGTAAAGCAAATTAATAAACTACGAGAAAACTCGTGGCAGTGTATTTCATAAATATAATTGGAAAAATATAATAGTAAAATCGAAATCAAAAGCTTCTATTAGTTATTTTTTGACGTTTTGTTGACAGGTAAAAACACCGGTTAACGCCTAACCTAAACTTCCATTTGCTTAATAATAACAAAATAAGGTTTAGTACTTTGCAAATGCCTATGCAGATTAACAAAATACGTTTCATGTAAAATTAAGCATAACATTTTGTAGGTTAATATAAAAACAAAACTTACCCATCATTTTCGAGAATTATTAAAACTGTCACAAACAATGTTCTTTTTCGTTCAATAAATAATGATCACTGCACTTTCTAGTCTATATAAATATCAGACAAACGGTTTTTTGAGAAACTTTTAATTAATGTGATTCGCGTGGTTTGTTTGAGAAGACGCGAGCGTAAAACAGCTGAGATGTTTAAGAGGGGAACACACACTCTCCGCTCGAGCGCTGCGCTCAGACTGACGGATGGAATGGAAGGAACGAACGCATGTAGACGTTTCATTCCATTTGCATCGTTCTTTTCTTTTTGTCTGGCGGCTGCCGGAATTGCACTGCTCGCACCCCAAACGCAAGGGATATTTTTTTTATGACTGGCAATAAGAAGGGGTAGTTTTAAAAAAGTTTAAAAAGTGTTTGTTTGTGAATGGTAAAGGAACTTCGTGCCTAATTGTGTGGTTAATCCTTTTAGGCTACTTTTGAAAGAAATGCAATAATCATTTTATTAATTGAATTTTGGTTTGCAATTTAACTTATTTGTATATGACGTCTCTTTTACACATTTGTTTTTGGCTTAATTATGACTGCTATATAACTAAATTAATAGGTAGGTAACTAACAGAATTATGTATAGTTAGTACCTACCTACTTAATCGGTAAACTTAATGCAAGGTTTTTTTCAACCCACACCGGAGAACCTTAGGGTTGTATTAGGAGCCTACATAATTTAATTTGCTATAAAATTGATAGGTAATACCGGTATGGTATTATCAAAGGGACTGAGTAATGGCATGGCCAACTAGGCGCCTAGGTAGGCGAGGCCCAGGCATGCACGTGGGCCGAACGCCCAGCACGATTATCAAGTTCCCAGGGCAGGTAGCGCCAGATGTGCCCACAGTACCTATATTGGCAATAATCTAGGAACAAATGAACAAGGAATGTTTTTGTCTAAAGCAACCATTAATGTTAAGGAAACATTTTTCCAAATCCTCAATTTGCTGCACAAATGTGTAACATCTGGTGAAATTGCCGATTTGACGGTATTACCATTTATTATCCTCCCCAGGTGTGCAGTTGAGTTATACTTTCTTGGTAATATTTTCCAGTTTATGGCACGGCCATTTTATTTGTTATACAATACCAACGCATGGTCGAAAAAAGAGTGTAGGTAAAATACATCTATTTCTAAATTTATTTAAAGACAATCATTATTTCAATGATTGCCAACTCAGCTAAACCGATGGGTTTTAAAGTAAAACTTGACATTTTGGGTGTTCCTGATACAAATTCACCTCTTAAGAATAATAAGGAGCTCTTATTGTGTACAATAGGGGATGAAAGTTTGTACAGGTAACTTACCGGGCGCAATGTAAGAATCAACTTTGAGATTTGCCATAGTACATTACACAACTAGGGTGGTAAAACAAAGAAAGGCCGAGATCGCAGATGTTTGGGGCCCGAGCTGCAAGTAGTGATGGGCAGCTTGTAAGTTACCAAAGTGAAAGTTTCACTTAAATTACATGTAGGTACGTTTCCTATGAAAGTTTCTTATCAAAATTTCACTTATATTACATGTAAGTTTCTATACTTTTAGGACGTAAATTTGTTTTTTTATGCACCAATTGAGAATTAGTGATAAATGTGAATGCTGAGCAACTCAATACTTATTTTTTAATATTGTCTAAGTGTTTAAGAACACAGTGAAGTGTTTTAATCGCAAGAAAGTTTTATTTCTAAGCTTATACTTATAGTGATATAGAACATTAGTAATGGAGTCTTTAAAAGTTTAGTTAAGAAGATTTAAATTTATTTTACGCTTGTAAGCAATAAAGTTCTTACTATTTAAAAAAAAAACTATTTTATTTCGTGTAACTACGACACTAGTATTTTATTCTTTTTCCAAAAAAAACGGAATCCTTAAAGTATGTCCGTTTGTCTGTCACAACAGAAACAATTTGCTTACAAAGTATATCACCATATAAGTAAAAAATTAATATTTGGCACACATACATTAGTTTAGTATACTCAATAAAAATATTATAGCAATGTTTTTTTAAATACAAACTTGAGACGGCAAAATAAAATTTGATGACTTAGGTATAGTACACATATCAAGAAAAAAAAATTTAAAAAAGGATAAATACAATAACACTCGGTTACAATAACCCCTTGGCCTTGACATGATTGTCGAATTTTCCGATCAGTATCTGGTCTACTGACGTCAGAAGTTACTGAAATGTTACATGAAATTTAAGTGAAAGTGTGTTATGCGGTAACATTTCTTTCAGAAATATTTCTACAACTTTCAACAGTTGAAATATTTCACCGTTAAGGAAATAATAATAATAATAAATATTAGGGGACAATCTTACACAAATCGAACTAGCCCCATAGTAAGCTCAATAAGGCTTGTATTATGGACGACGATATATTTAATAGATACAAATACTTAAATACATAGAAAACATCCATGACTCAGGAACAATTCTCGTGCTCATCACGCAAATAAATGCCCTTACCGGGATTCGAACCCAGGACCCCCTGCTTCGTTCGTAGGCAGGGTCACTACCAACTAAGCTAAAGCGGTCGTCAAATATATGAAATGTTTCAGAAATTGCCCATTGCTAGCTGCAAGTGAGGGACGTAAATATGCGATCGAGGGCTTTCTTTATTACCTCCCGTGTCATTTTATGTCTACACTTGGCCAGAAAGCGGCTTTTTCCGTACGCGTAGCGTGCGGTAAAAGCCATTTTATGGACAGGTGTGACATAAACTAATACTTTCGTACTCTCTATCGCTATCTATTTTATCTCTATTAATTTTATTTCTATTTTATTATTACATATTTATATGGGAATTTTGAATTGTGGAGTTTTCATTGCGACTGAATATTCTTCAGTATTTTGCTACAAGTAGGTAGTATATTTGTTTAGCTACCATATGCTACGTTTTCATTATCTGAAATGTTAATTTTGCAGGATTTTCCTGTAGAACTAGTATCTATGTTTCATTAGAACCAACCAAGTAAAGTTTGATGGTTTTAAAAGAAAATTGTGATGCATTCGGGAATCAACGTGCCGGATATTGAATGGTGTTTTTTCGACAATTTTTTGCCCTTAGGTCCTTTATTAACATTATCAGGATGATTGTAAGTTCGTTGAACTACGACAGTTGGTTTGCAGCACGGAACTGCAAGGTCATAAGCGTAGTTAGGCTGTAATCATCATACGTCGTTTCATATGAGCAATGGAAGGCTGGTGTGGCACGCATGCAGTCCGTCATCGGAGCGCGCAAATGATATTTTACGCCTTATTGGCGCGATCACAGCAGCCGACGCGGGATTAGCTTTACGCTGCCCTCACACATACCTCGGCCTTTTTTAAAAGGTACCTACATATGTAAAAATTTGGCTATTTGGCTCAAATGAGTATGTTAGTTAGTCTAAGTACCTATTGTATGTGTCATTACGTCATTAGTGCAGGCTCGACGAAAGACCAGCGCTGCGCGGCTGCGACATGACATTGTCATGTTGCAACACATGCTGAGTGGTGTCCTTTTATAGTTGACTTGGCAGCACCATTTCCCCTGTGCTGCCTGTTTTTCTTCTGTGAATATATTTTCCCTCACTTCCAGGGACTGCATAACCGAAAAATGAAGGTAGCGTTTTAAAGCGGTATGACGTCATACCGTTTGTTTCGGTATGATTTCGGTAGCGCAACCGAAATGACACGGTATCGAAATTGAACGGTACCGTAATTTTTTTTCGGTAACCTTAACCGTTTTAAAAAGGTACCGTTTGAGGTTTATGTGTGTGCGCCGAGCGTCGTCGCGTCGTCAAGTTTCAATCGCGTCGTCTTTAGCCTTGAGCATCATTATCATTTCAACGTTAAGACGTTCACTACTAAACATAGGTCTTCCCCGAAGACTTTAATTTGTTTTATTTTTGTATTTTTTACCTTATTTGTTTTTAGTTTGAGTTGATTAGGTATTTCTTGTTTGTTTTTTATCTTTGGTTTGTTTTAAGTTTGCGTTGATTGCTATTTTTTTTCTTTTATTTGTTTTTTTTTACCTTATTTTTTGTTTTTAGTTTGTGTTGATTAGGTATTTTATGTTTTTTTTATCTTTAATGTGTTTTACTTTGTATTTTATCTTTTTTGTTTTTACTTTGTGTGGATTAGGTGTTTTTTTATCTTTAACTTGTTTTATTTTTTTTTGGTTTTTTTACATTTTTTGTTTAAAGTTTGCGTTGATTGTAATTTTTTGTTTTTTTTTTCTTTTATTTGTTTTTTTACCTTATTTTTGTTTTAAGTTTGTGTGGATTAGGTGTTTTTGTCTTTTTTATCTTTAATTTGTGTTATTTTTGTATTTTATTGTTTTTTTCTTACCTATTTTTGTTGTAAGTTTGCGTTGATTGTTATTTTTTGTTTTTTTTTCTTCTTTTATTTGTTTTTATTTGTTTTTTTATCTTATTCTTGTTTTTAGTTAGTGTTGATTAGATATTTTATGCTTTTTTATGTTAGATGTACTGGATTTACTTTGTATTTTCTACCTGTTTTTGTTTTTAGTTTGTGTTGATTAGGTACTTTTTATATTTATTATCTTAAATTTGTTTTTTTTGTACCTTGTTTGTTTTAATTTTGAGTTACTGTTTTCTTTCATTTGGTGTTTTTAATTTTTTTGTTATATTTTAAAATTTTCTACCTTTTGGTTTTTAGTTTGTGTTGATTGTTATTTTTTGTTTTTTTTACCTTTTATTTGTTTTCTTTTGTATTGTTTTGTTTTTGTTATACCTTAGTTTCTGCTGATTAGGTATTTTTTGTTTGTTTGTTTATTTATTTTATTTTTATTAGTATTTGTATTAGTAGTTAAGTTTGCGTTGATTGCTATTTTTTCTTTTATTTGTTTTTTTACCTTATATTTGTTTTTAGTTTGTGATGATTAGGTATTTTCTGTTTTTTTACTTTAATTTGTTTTTAAAAAATACCTAAACAACATACTAAAAAAATTAAAGATAAAAACAATAAATAACAATCAACACAAACTAAAAACAAAAAAAGTAAATAATACAAAATAAAAACAAAAAAATTAAAGAAATAAAAAATAAATGAAAAATAACAATAAACACAAACTAAAAACAAAAAAGGTAAAAAACAGAAATAAAACAAATTATGGAAGTTATGAAGATGATGATTGATTATGTATCTCAAGCTGTTTTTCTTTGGAAATCAGTAATGGTTTTTTTAATGTGACTTCCAGGTCGTGTAAAATCAGCCTTTGATTAGAGGAAGTCGCTCATGAGAACGAAATTTAAAAAAAAAATCGGCCTGTTCTTTAATATATTGTAATCTGAATCATTGTATATAATGTAGTTGAAGATATTTGAATTTACATTTTGGGATAGAAATACAATCACATAGTTAACGAAATATTTTTATTTTTATTAAAATGTCATTTTTATTATATTTTTCATCATCCCTATAATATTCACAATTTTCGTATAGTGAGTTCTAAATCATATTTAATTAGTCTACACAAGTATCACAAAAGTGTCTTTATTATTCTACAAGTCTTATTTTTTTATTTATGAACCATTGAAGTTACGTAAAAATCACAAATTTACTCCCATACATTTGAGAAAAGGGACCTTATGACCAGCCATGAGCAAAAATTATTGATAATTACAGTATGGCACGATATTTATAGTACATTGTGCAACGAGGGTAGTAAGAAGGGAATTACTAACGAGAGTCTATTAGAAGCCCGACGCGGAGGGCTTTTAATGACTCGAGTTGGTAATCCCCTTACTGCCCGTGATACACACAATGTTTTTCATCACTTTTGCGAGAAAAAAAAAATAAAACAAATAAACTAAACGCACCCGCTAAGAGACAACTTCAACTGTCAACTTTTTCGTAACTGTTTCAATATAGTCTTCCACAGATAATGCTAAGAACTGCGTTTAGTTTTTAAACTTGACAGGCAATGCCGCCAGATTATACCGATTTTCATAATAAAATTTTAAAATAAATTAATTTAATCGCATTAAAATAATTGCAAAAATTACTGAAATAATAGTAAAATATACCATATAAGTTTTATATACACTAAAATTGGTTTTGTAGCCAAGTTTTGAAGATGTGAAATAAGCCTTGGCTGATTTGAAACCTCCTTAGTCTGAAATGACGTACGGGTAGGTCCTATATTTTAAAACTAAACTCATAACTCCCACGGGAGTTAAAGATTTTCATACAGTTTTTCCTCCCGTGGGAGTTATAGATTTTTATAACCCACGGGAGGTAAATCGGCTCGAGCTGGTCTATAAGCCCGCGTGTTATAACACCTTTTACGAGCAAGTGTGATGAAAAATTATTTTTCTACTCCTGTACTGTTATCTGTCTTTTACTTGGTCACGAACACTAATATAAGAACATATATAATATGAGTTCAGAGAAGTCTATACTCTATTCCCCATAACAGCACTAGTGTCGCTATAGCCACTTTACGTTATTGCTAGCAACCACAGACTTCTAAATCTAGGTTAAACTGAGGTCAAGGATTAAGCGCTCAATTTTAACTTTACGGTAAAAATGCACAACTACCAACTTAACAAACAATTAAAATCCTACGGCTTTTAAGAAAAACAAAACTTTCTGAACTAAATTCGTTGATGCCAACATAAAAACAAAAGTATTTTTAATATATTCACTGCGTGTCAACTTCATTTAAAAAATAAAAAGTTTACCATAGACACATACTGACAGTCATACGTCATATTTGCCTTCTTTGCAGGTTATGCCTTGTTTGTATTTTATAATTTTAAAACCTGTCGTAGAAAAAGTATTGTATGCAACGTTGTATAATTAAGTCAAAAAACGCTCATTGCGTCTCTATTTGCGATACTCGCCGCATTCGCGGCTCGTATCGCAACTCACGCAATTCGCATTTTTTGAACCTTCTTATACAACTGTTGCATAAAATACTATTATTTACTAATCTTGTATTAAAACAGAAAACTAAAGAAAAAAGGTTATTAGAAATTTACTTCAAATCTTGATCAATTAAGAGTAATTCTCAAATAACGTTGTTGAATTTAAGTGATTAGTCAAAAGGTCCCTTTTCCCAAATGTATGGGATATTATGACCTTATGACCAATCACAGGTAAAACTTATTGATAATTACAGTATGGCACGCACGATATTAACATTATTTATTTACTAAACTTGTATTAAAACAGAATACCGAAGAAAAAAGGTTTTTAGAAATTTACTTCAAATCTTGATCAATTAAGAGTTATTCTCATAATTATAACACTATGTTGAATAATTCACACCATGGTGTTATGATGACCTATGCTTTGTGATGCTATCATATAAAATACGCTAAAATAAATGTGTTTTGTATGGACGACTTTTCTATAAAACCAAAAATTACCGAGTTTTATAAAAAAAATCATAATGGTAGGATAGGATTCGCCAAAAAAAATTTTTTGTTTTTGTTGATCTTTTGAAAAAAAATTAAAAGGATTATTTTTCTTAAGTGGTCAAAAATTATAGAAACCGCCAAAAAACTAACCTTTTTCGTAAGTATTTCGAAAAAAAAATTAAAATACTTTTTCTAAAACGGTCAAAAATTATAGGCATTCGCCAGAAAGTGTTTTTTTTTTAATTTTTGTAAAATTTGTGAACAAAAATCAAGGTTTTTCTAAAATGGTCAAAAAGTTTTACGATTCGCCAAAAACACGTTTTCATGTTTAAAAAAAATGTTTATAAATCTTTTTCTGAAAAGGGTTTTAAACATGACAAAGTGATCTAAAATTGTAGAAACATCCAAAAAAAAACTAAAAAAAAAAATAAAAAACTTTTTCTAAAATGTTCAAAAATGATAGGAATTCGCCAGTGTTTTTTCTTGTGTAATTTTTGAAAAAAAAAACAAGGTTTTTCTAAAATGGTCAAAAAGCTATACGATTTGCCAAAAACACTTTTTAAAAAATGTTTAAAAACTTTTTCCTAAATAAGCTTTAAAAAAACGACATACAAATGTATTTATTTTTATTTTCAATTTTTTTTAATTCCGAATCTGTGGCCCCC
The DNA here is from genome assembly GCA_947034925.1 of Eudemis profundana. Taxonomy (NCBI): domain Eukaryota; kingdom Metazoa; phylum Arthropoda; class Insecta; order Lepidoptera; family Tortricidae; genus Eudemis; species Eudemis profundana. Next base: position 15,354,582 of record OX344805.1, on the reverse strand, counting down.
AAACCCTTTCCTTCCAAATTTTCAACTTTCTGGGATCATTTTGAAAATTTTGCTTACCATTATGCAGGCCGCGTGCTTGTTTGCCACCGTCGTGGTATAAAAAAGAAACACAAATAAGCAAAAGTTGCAAGTAAATTTTATTAAACAATTTTATCAATAGATTTATCATTTTTGTATGAAGTCTGCCATAAGGACCCTTTTCTCCTAAACTTTGAACCCAATTCTTATATAGAAAAAATTAACGTACAGCAGTGAAACGAAGCTACAAATACACGTCTATTCCTATATTTTACAATTTTGCATAAAAGAAAAAAATGATGATTTTGAAGGATTTCACAAAAACGTCCATATCTCCGTAACTAGAAACTGCCATAAGGTCCCTTTTCTTATGGAAAGCCACAATATGCGAGCGAAAAATTTCGGTACTGAAAAAATATAGGTTGGGTACCGTAATAATAAAGGTATAAGTACCGCTTTCAACATTAGCGGTACGTACCGGTATAAAGCGGTACAGTAACAAAATATTTCAACCGGTATAGTCTACCTTTATATCATTACGGTACCGTCATTCTATAGCGGTACCGTACCGCTTATATCGTAACGAAAACGGTCCCTGCTCACTTCTAATTTCAAAGTTGTAGAGCCCAAACTCTTGGCTTTACGGAGCTAGCAACTGAGCAGCTAAGTATACGAGTAAAATGCAGAAGTAGGAGTATCGAGTACACTGCAGATGATTTTCATATTAACATTTTTTATTTTATACGCGAAAATTAGTTTTTTTTTTATTAGAATAGTTAGGTATCTCTGACTATACCTATAAGGAAGTAAAAGTGTTTCCACTTTTGATGTCCAGAATGTATTCCCTATTCCATAGTTGAGTTGTACTGAAACTTATCTACTTCGTTCAAGCTGCGCCAAATTAATAAATTAGGTAACTGTTTATTTTTATCCGCAAATGTCAACTTTAACGCCGAATTTCATCAAATTAATATTTTTTTTAAACATCCGTCAGTTCTCCCTCTCTGTTAAAGTGTAGAAAAATGTAAAGATCGTCACATGTGCGGGCCCGGCAGTTAGCAAGGCAGGTGTCCGCCAGGGGGTCCGATAATTTGGCCAATATTTATCGCAAGATGGCGTCGGCACAAATCGTGGGTCATTACGCCGTCATTTGGCGCGGCGGCGCGCGTAATGTGCATCGCCCATCACTATTTCATCATAGTAACTTTTTTAAACATCCTTCTTATTTGGACAGGCACAGGGCCTGAGCGCACACAACCTGTCATCATAGTTAAGTTTAATTGTGGTTTTAGAAAAAAACTGTGTGTTTGTGTCGTTTTCAGGCAAAAGATACTACCTAATGGTTAATAAGCTAGGTACTGTTATGAAAATGCAATTAGAATCGTCCTTATTCCGGTACCTTCAGTCTGAAGACGACTCATTTCAGGTGTGTTGTGTATTTGCGACCGTTTTATTACGCTTTGCCTATTTGGCAAAAAACTCTCTCAGTGCCCACGGCCCACGAGGTTTCCAAAAGATACGAAACTAGGTTATAAAATAACGCTCTCTTTTCACTTTTTAAGATACAGAATCATAACAAAAATAGATGGAAAAACATCTTAAAAATACAATATTCCGAAAATAACCGATAGTGAAAATAAAAAAATATTGACGGTGCTGATTGCAAGTTAGTTGGCTCTAAACTTCAGCGTATTTAGCATGAGTGTATAAATCCTCAAATACAACACTATTTATTTAGCTTATCCATTTATGTACTATTTACTATATTTAGTTATTATCGTACTATTGCTATAGTATCGTTGGGATTTGGTGTCAGACTCAATTAGCACATGGCGCCGTCAGAACCACGGATATATCTGTGGTCAGAACCCGTATTGCACAATAACTGATCAAAATTACACTTACTTCTGTAACCAACTGTAAAATAGATTAATGATGAAATATTAACATCAATTATCTTTCTTATCTATAGTTTTTACTTTGGTTTCTAAGGCATAATATATTTTATGCCACACCTGGTACGGAACACTATGGTACGGAAAAAGCCGCTTTCTGGCCATGTGTAGACACAACACGGGAGGTAATAAATGTATTACTAGTACTATGTCAAATATTAAGTATGTATAATAAGTGTGCCCTTGTTAGTTGATATTACTTGAGAAATAAGTTACATTTTATTTATTACACTTAGTTTCCAACTGTACAGTTAAGGTAAATTAACGTTACTTGAGGAGTTTGCAACTTAGCATAGGTGTTACAATTAACGAATGCGTGGTTGCGTCAGTTGGCTAACTTTCCTTTTAAGTACGTCACCCAGTTTTCATTAATTGCATTAATTGAAATGTTAATGCACTTTGAACAATCCTGGTAAGCAACATTATAAGAAAGTTAATTCACTAAAAACCTTGCATTCATTGATGTTAACACTTTATGAGAGACGCATATTTTCGTATTAGGTACTTCATCGTACCTAATATCTAATCGAATGTAACAATATTGGTTAACAATCGTTTCAATTGTATTTCCTCCACATTGCGAATATTCATTGAAAAATCTTTTTTTTTAATTAGGTTATTTAAAAAGGTTAGAATGAAAATGACGTCATCACAATTGTTGTATGGTGCAAAATTATTTTTTCATCACACTTGCTCGAAAATGGTGTCATTACACGTAGGTTTTGCGGGCCGTAAATGACCTATTACGCCCTAGGGCGTAATGGTTTTCTTTTTAAATTTGAAACGCTGGTTCTGTTTTACTCTTATTTGTCATGTTCAAAGGAAACGCCAACGTACTTTTTTAACTTTTATTACTGAAATATTTATTTAAAGAGAACTGTTATTGCAAATACATGTAAACACATATTTCTGTAATATTAATTAAATGTTTAAATAGTGCATTTCAGTATTTTGCAAAAATAAAATCAACCATTTTAAGTCTTTACCGCTATGGTTTCCGAACGTGACATGAATTTGCATTGTCTATGGATAATGTCACTAATGTCACTTTCAGTTTTACAATTTTATTTAGGTTAAGTAAGGTTATTTTAATAAGATTTCCTCACAAGTATGATGAAAAACATTGTGTGTGCCACGGGCGGTAAAGGAATTACAAACTTGTGTTATTAAAGCCCTCGGCTTCGCCTCGTCCTTGTAATAAACACTCGTTTGTAATTCCTTACTTACCGCCCTTGATACACAATGTACTATTGTAAGCTAATACAACATTTTGTTGACTGTCACAGTCACAGTGGAACATTTTAAGTTTATGCGAGCTGGAAATAATTAAAAAAGTTAGAGGATAAAATGTTTTCACACTTTAAGGTATCCACCCCACTTCCGGTTTACACTTTTTAAAGATTTTCTTAAAAATTAGTAGTAAAAGTAACATGTTTTTTTTATAAAACTGATTTCAAATGAACCTATTTGGTAAGAAGCGCACGAGTCACTATGAAAAATACCGAAATCGCTATATGTACAATATTTAAAGAGTTTCCTCGATTTCTCCAAGATCCCATTATCAGACGTTGATTTTGTTGCAATGAGACCATATATACAAATAATTTTCCAAATCAGTCCATCCGTCTTCGAGTATTCGCGTAATAAACATACAGACAAACTGAGAACCGCCCTTTCTTTGGAACTCGGTTAAAAATCGCAAAACGACTGTTTCGTCTAATTAACCGAAATAGTTTTCGATTTAAAACATTTTAGAAATTTTGAAATTATCTATGTCAGTCAAACAACCTAGTCATTACGAGGTACCGTCAGAAACCATTCTTGTTTCTAATTAGGATACTTTTTAGGATCCTTACTAGCTAAACGCGATTACACTAGGTTTCTAAATAATTTAGAATCTTAAATTTAGCCAAGTGTAATAAGCCCTTTAAGTTCAGCTTGTTTCGTTGTTGACCGTACAAATACAAACGCACCGAATACGCTGTTCAGGTAACTTAATGGCAAGTATACACTCTTATTAACGACTCCAACATATGGTGCGCCGCGGCGGCTGTCGCGCTATCAAAAATTTGTTAATCTACTCAAAACTGCCAGTCATCCCGGCTGTTCCCCGTATTACTGTTATTTAATGGTACGATTTGTATCATTACTACGATTAAGTTATTGGGGTTGTGTTTCGACGTATTTCACCGTTTTGGCTGTCCGGGTATCTGTTATACCTACTGAAGTGTCATTGTCAGTTACTATGTAATTTAATATCTCAAAGATTGTTTTTTGCTTACAGGATTGTACATACCTAGGCCTACAAAATTAACGTCAAAATGAAGCTTGCACGCTTTGGAAATGCAACTATTGGTACATATTGCACTAATTCCATTTCAAAATTGTTTTTCCAAATAAACGTTGCATCGCGAGTTCCTCTTCCGTTATTTGAAAAGTGCCGTGCGGTGGGCTTCAATTGTTTCAGCTGTTTATCGTGTAACATTGTTTCTTTGATGAAATATTCGTAGTTTACAGTGGCCAATTTGCATGTTTATATGCATGTTTATTTGCGGACGCCGACAACATTAGGGCCGATACAGACGGACTGCAACCCAACTGCAACTCCCTACGATTTGTATGGGAACTGCATCACAACTGCGCAGTCGGCATGCAGTTGTGATGCAGTTCCCATACAAATCGTAGGGAGTTGCAGTTGGGTTGCCGTCCGTCTGTATCGGCCCTTAGTGCATTCATAAGCACTAGCACTAATGTTGTCTTCGTCTCTGCTAAGAATCCTTGAAAATTTATAGATATGTCATGTGTATTTATAGAAGATTGTCGTTTAATGATTAATGCTAAGTCTCTAATGAAAAGTTATGTAAGTTTCATATAAAACATATGAAACTTGCGTGTGAGTTTTATATACGAAATAACTCTTACCAGGAAAACTGGTAGGACCGCTTATTAGCATTTGGTATCTTCAAGACAATCCCGAATTTTTGCGGCGAATCGGCAGATGTTTCCAAGAGCGGTCAATATTTAAAGAGGCTCGGTCGGCTAGCCACGGCTTACCCTCACCGGCGCATAATTTGGACAAATCGATTTAGATCGGGCGGCGCTTTTGTCCGATGATTTAGTACCACCGACAAATTGGACCGATCGCCCGTGATCGATATAAGTCTCCACGTAATCTGGATGTTCAAGCGGCCAGCAATTACAAGGAGTTGAAAGTAAACGGCCAGCAATTTCGTTCAGTTGGTCCGCCCGCCATTAAGGCTTCCAAAGAGGGCTTTACTTGCCCGAGTTGAAATTTTTATTTAAATCTCGCATGTAGAGTCTTGTAAAAGTCCCCGCGCGATCTATTGTAGACAAGTTTTGAATATTATCGACTATCAAGGAAATAAACGTTGTTGCACATTTAAAAAATAAACAATATACCTGCAAAATAGACGAGTTATTTAGGATATACCTACATATTATTTTCATATTAGTCCAAATATTTTAAATTGGAAGGTTTGACATGTATTTCTATTTTGTTCCATTTTATAAACTTTTATTTATTTTTATTAAGTAGGTAGGTACCTAATACTATTTCGTTAATTATTCAATTCCTTTACTTCAATAATTTTCTTTCATTTGACGATCATTATAATATAAATATAAATGCATGTAAATAGACTTTAAGGTAATTTACAGTGTTATTTCATATAAATATTGAATCCTTACATAATACGAACACCGTAAGTTTAAAAATAACCTAATAAACAAATGTGTCGATTGTAATCTTCACCTAGTTAAATAAACACGCAGGTAAGTAGGCGTAGCAGAGAGACCTTGTTTATTTACTTGATGGATAATGCCTAAGTCACCCACCACTAATTATGTCTTTACACGCCGCAATAGATCACTGTATCGGTTTGGGATGTAGTGATTCATATAATATACAAGATGAGTCACTATTACACCAGGTTATGCGCTAAGTCAGTGAGTGACCGGCCTTGTAAACATTAGTGAAAACTGTGCTACTCGCCGCCGACCGCGTCATCGCGTATTTCTATCATCGCCCGTTTTATAATACGCATACCTACATGTAAACCAGGTTATAAGTAGGACTTAATACTGAAGAGTATCCCGCCATCCCTTAATCCTTTGTCCATATTTCCATCTCTTCACTTGCTATTTTTGTCCTCATTCCCGATTCGTCCACAAATCATTCCCATTCTCACTTCGTCGACATTTCCAAATCAGCCCTCTGAGAGGCTAATTAGAATTAAACCCTGATTTTGAACTATCAGTTATAGAAAGGCCTCAATGCGCGAATGCGATGATTTGAATAGTCCTGTTTTGCAATTTGAAGTGCTTAGCAAAACAAAGGCACGGCCGTACCATCCTTTTCTCGAAACCATTCAGGCCATTTTCAGCCTCCCGTAAAAATATATTTAAGGGGTTCCCTTTATTTGGCATACGTTTTATTTGTCCGAATGCATTGTTAGCCCGAATTTTATTTCGCATAATTTTTCTCTAGCTGTAACGGAAAATATTTTGCAAAATCTTTTACATCAGCCATTTAGAACATATTAGGTTAGGTTAGGTTTCTTCTATAATTATTCTGATAAGTCAATATTATTTGTAAAATGACAATTATGCGTAAATAGTATTCGGGCGAATAGAACATTCGGACAAATAAAATTATGCCAAAACAAGGTGAACCATATTTAAGTCTTATTATGTCCTATATATCCCTGAAAATTCAGGGCTCAGGGGTAGTTTTAGCCAGCACAAAATTACGGGAGGCTGAAAATGGCCTGAATGGTTTCGAGAAAAGGATGGTACGGCCGTGCCGTTGTTTTGCTAAGCACTTCAAATTGCAAAACAGGACTATTTAAATCATGGTTCAACCTTTAATCCTCAATCAATGTGCGTTTCTTTATCCAAACGAATGCCAGTATTTAGTGCAAATACTTACTTATTTGACCTAGGTAGGTATAGTACACCACATCCTTGGTCTCACCATAAAGTAATAACTAAACTTGAATTTTGATCTTACGAATATGAAAGTGTTATGACTTATGTGGGTAATTATTTGAGCGTTTCACCCGCCTCACTTTCGTGGACACATTATTGTTGAGTTTCCGGCAGATTTTAATGTAATTTTAAGGTATTTGTTAGTAGTCCCGAATATGTACCAAATAGCTCGATATGAGACTAAAATCCGAGGGAACTTCGACAATAATGTGTCCACGAAAGTGAGGCGGGTGAAACGCTGAAATAATGACCCATGTTAGATGCTACCTACAAGTACAGGAAGAATTATCTAAGGTGTCGAATGTTTGTTCATTCTCTTTACGAACATTCGGACACCTTAGATTATTCCTATATCTGAAAAAAAAAACATTTTGCTCTGGTGGGTAACTCGTATATCTATGTTAAAATGCGTATGTCGTAACCATCAAGAATTTCTAGTAATTTACAGAAACCTGTGCTAATCGTGTTGAGGCGGCTGATTCTGTATTTCAATCATCAGTCTGTACCATAACAAATCATGAATTGATTGCAATACGCAATGTGGGTGGTTTATAGTTTTCGAACTTATTAATTTTATTACGCAAGATCACTGTTCTAGTCTTGGGTTTATTTCAAGGTTAGTGTAGGGGTTATTAAGTATTTGTAATAAAGTTAAACATTAAACCGGAAGAAAAAAATTACAATGCAAACTTATACAAAAACAAGTTTGCATTGTAATTTTTCTATTAGTGTGCAATAAAGTATTGTATTGCACGATTTGATTTGCGTGGAGAGATGCGAAGTCGGCACGGTTAATTTGGGCTTGTTTCTAAAGTTGACAAATTTCTCGAAAAAGTAATTGGGGTATTTGGGGTTAGGCGACTCACGGCATTGACCGGGGGATGCCGGGGTGGTGCGTGACCTCTCGGACCGTTATTTATCGTCCAAATGTGTTTTATTCCGTGGTAATAACCAGGTAATGGAGGACATTACCCTATTTTGATTGACGATCACGATCTGGACGCGTGAAAGGGGTGAATTTGTCGCGGCTGTGTGTCGTAAAGTCGTAACAGCTACTTAGTGATAAATCCGCCTAAATTATGATATTAATGATTTATGATGCACCTTAGAAATATAGGCCTAGCATGCGTCTTGCGGTGTCGTAGCGAATATAGTACTTTTTATAATCAAATACTATTCTTGTAGTAATATCCGCATAAAATAATGCCAGAAGAAAATTAATGAGGTCCGTAAGATAACGTCCACAACATCGGCAGACATGTAAGCATCCCGGTACGTTTATCATTTTTATGTTCGTCTCGAGTGACAAACATAATCTGATTAGAGGTTACTTAAATAGAGCCGGTTAATAAAAGTGCATAACAGATTCGAGTGTGCTCGTTTAAGACTAGTGGATATCGCGCAGCACAGCTGATGATTATTGATGTCTAATAGTATTTTGTTCAGTCAGACTAATCGTAGCCGATGTGAACGTACATTAATGTAATGATATTTTAGTTATCTTATACAGATTTACGCAAGATGTTTTGAATTTTCTGTTGGTGTTTTGAAGAGAATGCTCTTTTTGCCAAATTAATCTCTAAAGGGGAGTTCGATAAATAATAACCCGAGGGTATCGGCAAAGTGCAATGTTCCCGACACGCAAGCGGTCAAAATCCTGGCTTGATATCATGCCTCTCGGCAAACTAAGGTTGTATGCGGCTAAAGGAGTAACAGTTACATACGTCTCTTTGATCGTGAGTGTGGGATATGAATATGAACGGTCATAACGTAGCCCTCGTTCTGTTTTCAACGAAAATTTGCATTCAAAATTGGAACGCGAATGGCACGAGCGCCCCAGGCGGCGCTACCGATTGCACATTGTGTGCGCCGACGTTGATTTTTTTGCCATTTTCGTAATTTGGCGTAAACTTTATTTAAGACGTCGATGTAACCTTAATTTTGCATTGAAATAAAATAGGCACGCGATATTTAAATCAGCGGAAATAAGCGTTTTGCTGGCAATTGATATCGGAATCAGTAATGGTTCCAATCCTACGGCTATAAGAGGAACGCATTACGAAAACGATGCATTCTATTAAATGTAATACGCAAATCTGTTAATTTTTTTATCGTTTAAGATTTATTTTGTACCTAATTTATGTATATATTTAAAAAAAGGGTGAAGCTAACGATTCAAGACTACCTCCATAACAAGTCAGTGCCATATTCCACCGGCCATCCATCGCCGCTAGAGGCGGATTTGCCTTGTGCAAACATAACTAAAGCTGAAGTCTGTTTTTCTTAAGTACTTAGCATGTTCTTTGAAACAATACCTCCGAGGGTTCCATTGACAATGAATCGTTTGGCATCGTTGACGCCTCGTCGCCCCAAGCGACACGACTTGACGATCTCGTTTACGGCTGGCGTCAAACGCGGCCTACCCTGAGGCTTGCTGTTCTGATTGATTACTCTAACTTCCTAACCGAAAATAATGTATTTTCATACGGAAAGCATGTGAGTTATGCTCTTTTATGCAGGGAGAGTTGCACTGTCGTTACACGGAAACTGTAGGACCCGCAGTGGCGTGTCGCTCGAAGCGACTGTCGATGGCGGCGATTGATTGTGATGTCCAAACTTCATTTTCACGCCATTAGCAAAATTGACCTTGATTTTGATGTTTAAAGAATCGACTGATTGAATGGGTGGCTGAACCAACTGATGAGAAGGCAAGAGGACGCAAGCTAGATACCTGCCAGTCTATATTTAGTGTCAGAAATGGTTTGTCTGGTCTTGTGTATTATTTGGGGACAACAACATTTTATACAATCGATATTGTGACGTTATATGAGTGTTAAGTAAATGTTTTATTAGGCATTATTTGTACGTAAGTACTAATGTTATTTACGGATATTTAGTTCGGAGAAGTCTATAAGATCAGGGTCTCATGATATAGGAAACCCATTAGTTAAGACTTAAGCTTATAAGCCTGATCTTCGTGTAGTTGGTTACTATTTATCTATGTCGAGATATCTCGGGAAAATAAAACGTCTCAATAGGCAACGAATTTCGTAGTCACATGTGACGTTGTTCATGTTCATTCTTGACTGTTTTTGTTCTTATACTTAGCGCTCTACTATATCTGCGGAGGCTGCGTGTACTCACTCACATCACACTATCTGATCAATGGCACCGCACGATTTTTCTCGCTAATGCCAAGTGCGCATAACAAGGCAATTTGTATCAATGGGTTGATCAGGAGTCGTCAGCGGAGTCAAAGCAACCGCCGCACCTGCTTACGACTAAACTTCACGTAGAATAACTCTAGGTACATTATATACAATTGTTTAAATAGGAACCTTAAGGTGTGGTTGTAGGTTATACTTTGATAGTTATTGATATGGTTTACATAGGCTCTTAGGCAGTTAAGGTCGTTATTTTCAGCCGCAAACCGCGGAATGATAGGCGCGCGCGGTTGAAGACTCTTAAGAAAACTATTTTTATGTTTTATGCGAGCCTGTGACGTCGCGTGATGCTTGAAGATAAATATGCATCGTTGCATCGATAATTATTTTACTGATCGATCCATTTTCATAAAATTACTTTGTAAAACGGTTGGTAAGGAAAAAGTTCAATCGTTAAGTATGTAGTAAAAATATTATGGTTACGAGTAAAGGGTAGATAGGTACGTTTTTTTAGTTTAATTTAATAAAATAGTACATTACACAACTAGGGTGGTAATACAAAGAAAGGCCGAGATCGCAGAAGTTTGGGGCCCACGCTGCAAGCGAGGGACGTAAATATGCGATCGAGGGCTTTCTTTGTATTACCTCCCGTGTTGTGTACATCATTTTATGTCTACACTTGGCCAGAATGCGGCTTTTTCCGTACGCGCAGCGTGCGGAAAAAAAACTACTTTATGGCCAGGTGTGGCATAAAGGGTATTTTTAATGTCAGTTTTTTTTTCATGCGCATGTATGGGATTTCCATACAAATTTATCACAAAATTCAAGTGAGCGAAAATCGATTTTTCCTTATTAGAAATAGGTACCTACTCAGTTAACTGAGATGTTTCCCAAATCACGAAATAAAAATATAAACTTGCAGGATATGTAGGTATCTGTCGGCCTGTTAGTAAGTAATAATAATATATTGACTAATACATATAGTTCATTACAGAGTTCATTACTGATTTTTTACGCTTGCATGTTCTATAGTTTTTCACGCATATGTACATAGCGCTTTCTTTTCACGCATAGTTAGTATAGTATGTAATCTGCCAGTATTCCTGGCCGGCAGTTCCGCCATGTAATAATTGTTATGGTCACAAACAGTAAGTATATACTTCTGTGGAGTTAGTCATCCCGGGGGCACGCGTGCAATCCACAACACGGATTGTTCTGACAGGGACAATAGATGAGATGCGTGAATATTTGTGTACCTTTGCTAGACAATCTCGATGTGTCACAGCTAATGAGCAAATGTCAATACTCTTTGTTGACGATTTTCTATTGTTTTAAAGAAACAAGTCATGCCCGGTGGGCAAGTCGCAGTTCTAAATATGCTGCCGGCGATGGGTAGCTGTTGGAAATTTATATTCACGACTGTCAACTTTGTAGGGATGAACACAGTTATGCAATAAAAGGTTATTTTGTCAAACATTCACAGGCTATAATGTATGCATGAGGTCAAGAAAAAAATGAACACTTCTCTTATTCCACAATTAGGATGCTGTCGCGTTGATTATACAGAAACCGCTGATGTTGAGTGCAGTCGTATGGAATGTACTAGTGCTGCTGTGGTGCAATTAGTTATCATGTTATATGTATAGTCAGTATTTTTAGGTATTTAAAAAAAGGTACACAAAAACCACGTGGCTCGGGGCTCGGGTCGTTGAGCCAATCAAAGTAACGTTTTGTATCTGTGGCACAATACCATTGGCTGAACGACCCAAGTCACGTGGTTTTTTTGTTTAACTTTTTTTAAATACCTAAAAGTACTTATATAGTACCGGCGAGTGGCGGGTAGAGCGGTCAGCGGGGTGACCATCAAAATTGTGTGACGTTCCCAAGACCTTCAATTACATATTGGGAATTACAAATTACTAAAGTCAAATGAGAACAAAATTTCACACATTTTGATATACATATGTAGGTACATTTATCTGCTTATCCCATATTAAATGATACTTTCATACAGATGGGATACACGTACTTTAAATTCAAGAAAACTTGTAGACAACAATCGCCATATGACAATGTTAAAATTAAATTCATAAAGGTGCGTGCGAGTCGATCGTTGATAAGGCATTGTTAGACTCGTCTTCTTATTGGAAGGTTCCTATGCAAATGCGTATCTCGTGCCGGCGACAGGTGACGCGGCACCCTTAATTGTTTTTTGTATAATATTTAAATATTATGACGTTTTTTCTCTGTGTTTTTTTTTCTAGGTTTTTGTGGAGAGGCGCGGGTGGCGTACCAGGTGGTTTAGAAGAAAAAACTGTTGCAGCGACAGCTTGCGGGGTATGGATTTAGGATAGGGAACAAAGAGACTAATTTTGACTAAATATGGTGTTTTGATGTAAATGATATGACGTGACTGAACACCGCTTTTGTAGTAAAGCCGTTGAGTCTGGTTTGGCAGACACATAATTACTTTACAGAAGTTTTTCTGCCTAAAAATTAACTATAGCTTGGCAACTTCGTTGGTGACACTCACCTGTGTGCTTTTTGTTCTGTGCAGCCGAAACTACTTACACAAGTTACCGCCAACACGAACGGCGACCGACGGAGGCAGCCTCCGGAGGCCCCCGTTCATGTTTGCGGTGAAAAAGCAGACCGGTGAGTGTCACCAACGAAGTTGCCAAGCTATAAAGGTATTCCATGAATTATAATTTAGTACTAACTTTATGCCCAGTGGGATTTAACTGTTGTCCTCTATTTCACCCCTTAGGTTTAGAATTTAACATCTTGTTTTGATTGTAGGTACCTATACGCATCAAAACAAGATTTTAAATTCTCAACCTAAGGGGTTTGCTCAATTGGAACTTCTGAGCAAAATGGCATAATACGATTCTATTTCTAGATATAAATTATGTATCTATATGTATTACCTATCATATGTATCTGTAGTATGTACACTATTGAAATTTAGTACCAAGAAATGTTTAAGCTTACGAGTTTATCATGCCATCATACCGTCTGTCCACTTAGCCTAGACTTACACAATTATCATACGCGTGTGTTTTAGGCAGCGTACCTACAAAGAGCGAACAATTAAAAAGCGTGCAGGTACGCTTTTTAATTGTTCTAAAAAATGTATGACTTAACCTTATTAACATTAAAAACGTTGGTAAAAAGCTGACAGCCAACGGAAGCCGTCTCGCAGCTGACGCTGCCCTTTAGAAAGTGCATCTTTGCTGACGCTGATGTCACGCTGAAGCCTTCATTACGATTATATTTGCATAATAAACACTTTCATGGCGATTATACGGGTTTGAGTTCTATGTGACGGTTTTGCAGATGTTTTGACGCTTATGCTATCGAAAACGTAGTTCGGTAAGTAACTAGGTAGTTTTTCCATACTTATTTTGCAATAAAGGTTAGGTTTGTTTAATTGATTTAGTTTCAAACCGGTAGTAGCATATGAAGCAGCAACGTAATTGAGAATACATAATCGTAGAACTTGTAACAATGACTGGAGCCTATTTAGTCAGTAAAAATATACGTAATATACGTATGTAGTTCGATAAATTATAAAGCATGTTTAGAAAATTGAACTAGATTACTGGACATTAATACAGTCACATACTATTTATTTTTATATAACCTGGTAGATGAATTTGAGCGAATCCTCCTTAAAGCTCTAATAACCACGGTCCACGAAAAACTTGGGGTGACTTGGGCCTAAGCCTACCCTCTGATAATACGAATATCGGTACAGAACAAAGTAATTGAGTTACGTCACTAATTATTCAACCGGGAAATGACGTCCAACGTTTTTAAATGTGGATTGAAATGCAGGGCGCTACGCGGACCGGAACCGACGAGTTAAGGAATTAATCTATTCAAATCTGCCTGATTACGGTCCGTTTTAACACGTTGCGGCGAGGTAAAAAGGTGAAATTGACGTTTATTACCATTTTAGCCACCGTTGTTCTAGTTAAATAGTTGTAGGCAAAAAGTACATTTGTACTTTACATCCTGTGGGTCCATTGATTTGAGCACTGCAGTACTAAAGTCAATTTTTTTATTCCGAAGACTAAAATGACATTTCATGTGTTGCCTGTTTTTTACAACTCATAGTCAAATAGTGATGTGATACAACTAGTACTTACCGACTAAAATATATTTAGTGTCTGTGACTGACTGCACAATGAGTGAATAATCCGTGACGTTCCAAAATAATACACGTAGGATATTAAAAAAAGTAAAATTACTTTAAGTTTAAATGACACCTTTTCGGAGATATTTAGAATTTTTGTAAATACGACATATTTATTTCTAATATTTAAAGATACATTTTATTTGACTCAGCGTTGCGTTGGCGTCATGTGAGTGAGTGTCATTTTTGTATGTAGACACTAAGTGTTTAAAAGTAGATGAAAGATTAAATACGTAGATTTTATTTGTTATTGTTATTACCTAATTTTCGATATTATATATTTACTATTTTTTAAACTTAAATAGTGATTTTATCGGTTATTAACAATTACAGTACTAACCGATATCAAAAACAGCACTGTTTCTTAAAAGCTGGTCACATTATTTGACGTTTGACATTTCGACGCTTAAGAATCAATACCATACCGTCTACGGCCATTCTCACGAAGTATGTCTGCGGTCACCTAATTATCGCGACGTTGTTTTCATCAGGGACTGCATAACCGAAAAATGAAGGTAGCGTTTTAAAGCGGTATGACGTCATACCGTTTGTTTCGGTATGATTTCGGTAGCGCAACCGAAATGACACGGTATCGAAATTGAACGGTACCGTAATTTTTTTTCGGTAACCTTAACCGTTTTAAAAAGGTACCGTTTGAGGTTTATGTGTGTGCGCCGAGCGTCGTCGCGTCGTCAAGTTTCAATCGCGTCGTCTTTAGCCTTGAGCATCATTATCATTTCAACGTTAAGACGTTCACTACTAAACATAGGTCTTCCCCGAAGACTTTAATTTGTTTTATTTTTGTATTTTTTACCTTATTTGTTTTTAGTTTGAGTTGATTAGGTATTTCTTGTTTGTTTTTTATCTTTGGTTTGTTTTAAGTTTGCGTTGATTGCTATTTTTTTTCTTTTATTTGTTTTTTTTTACCTTATTTTTTGTTTTTAGTTTGTGTTGATTAGGTATTTTATGTTTTTTTTATCTTTAATGTGTTTTACTTTGTATTTTATCTTTTTTGTTTTTACTTTGTGTGGATTAGGTGTTTTTTTATCTTTAACTTGTTTTATTTTTTTTTGGTTTTTTTACATTTTTTGTTTAAAGTTTGCGTTGATTGTAATTTTTTGTTTTTTTTTTCTTTTATTTGTTTTTTTACCTTATTTTTGTTTTAAGTTTGTGTGGATTAGGTGTTTTTGTCTTTTTTATCTTTAATTTGTGTTATTTTTGTATTTTATTGTTTTTTTCTTACCTATTTTTGTTGTAAGTTTGCGTTGATTGTTATTTTTTGTTTTTTTTTCTTCTTTTATTTGTTTTTATTTGTTTTTTTATCTTATTCTTGTTTTTAGTTAGTGTTGATTAGATATTTTATGCTTTTTTATGTTAGATGTACTGGATTTACTTTGTATTTTCTACCTGTTTTTGTTTTTAGTTTGTGTTGATTAGGTACTTTTTATATTTATTATCTTAAATTTGTTTTTTTTGTACCTTGTTTGTTTTAATTTTGAGTTACTGTTTTCTTTCATTTGGTGTTTTTAATTTTTTTGTTATATTTTAAAATTTTCTACCTTTTGGTTTTTAGTTTGTGTTGATTGTTATTTTTTGTTTTTTTTACCTTTTATTTGTTTTCTTTTGTATTGTTTTGTTTTTGTTATACCTTAGTTTCTGCTGATTAGGTATTTTTTGTTTGTTTGTTTATTTATTTTATTTTTATTAGTATTTGTATTAGTAGTTAAGTTTGCGTTGATTGCTATTTTTTCTTTTATTTGTTTTTTTACCTTATATTTGTTTTTAGTTTGTGATGATTAGGTATTTTCTGTTTTTTTACTTTAATTTGTTTTTAAAAAATACCTAAACAACATACTAAAAAAATTAAAGATAAAAACAATAAATAACAATCAACACAAACTAAAAACAAAAAAAGTAAATAATACAAAATAAAAACAAAAAAATTAAAGAAATAAAAAATAAATGAAAAATAACAATAAACACAAACTAAAAACAAAAAAGGTAAAAAACAGAAATAAAACAAATTATGGAAGTTATGAAGATGATGATTGATTATGTATCTCAAGCTGTTTTTCTTTGGAAATCAGTAATGGTTTTTTTAATGTGACTTCCAGGTCGTGTAAAATCAGCCTTTGATTAGAGGAAGTCGCTCATGAGAACGAAATTTAAAAAAAAAATCGGCCTGTTCTTTAATATATTGTAATCTGAATCATTGTATATAATGTAGTTGAAGATATTTGAATTTACATTTTGGGATAGAAATACAATCACATAGTTAACGAAATATTTTTATTTTTATTAAAATGTCATTTTTATTATATTTTTCATCATCCCTATAATATTCACAATTTTCGTATAGTGAGTTCTAAATCATATTTAATTAGTCTACACAAGTATCACAAAAGTGTCTTTATTATTCTACAAGTCTTATTTTTTTATTTATGAACCATTGAAGTTACGTAAAAATCACAAATTTACTCCCATACATTTGAGAAAAGGGACCTTATGACCAGCCATGAGCAAAAATTATTGATAATTACAGTATGGCACGATATTTATAGTACATTGTGCAACGAGGGTAGTAAGAAGGGAATTACTAACGAGAGTCTATTAGAAGCCCGACGCGGAGGGCTTTTAATGACTCGAGTTGGTAATCCCCTTACTGCCCGTGATACACACAATGTTTTTCATCACTTTTGCGAGAAAAAAAAAATAAAACAAATAAACTAAACGCACCCGCTAAGAGACAACTTCAACTGTCAACTTTTTCGTAACTGTTTCAATATAGTCTTCCACAGATAATGCTAAGAACTGCGTTTAGTTTTTAAACTTGACAGGCAATGCCGCCAGATTATACCGATTTTCATAATAAAATTTTAAAATAAATTAATTTAATCGCATTAAAATAATTGCAAAAATTACTGAAATAATAGTAAAATATACCATATAAGTTTTATATACACTAAAATTGGTTTTGTAGCCAAGTTTTGAAGATGTGAAATAAGCCTTGGCTGATTTGAAACCTCCTTAGTCTGAAATGACGTACGGGTAGGTCCTATATTTTAAAACTAAACTCATAACTCCCACGGGAGTTAAAGATTTTCATACAGTTTTTCCTCCCGTGGGAGTTATAGATTTTTATAACCCACGGGAGGTAAATCGGCTCGAGCTGGTCTATAAGCCCGCGTGTTATAACACCTTTTACGAGCAAGTGTGATGAAAAATTATTTTTCTACTCCTGTACTGTTATCTGTCTTTTACTTGGTCACGAACACTAATATAAGAACATATATAATATGAGTTCAGAGAAGTCTATACTCTATTCCCCATAACAGCACTAGTGTCGCTATAGCCACTTTACGTTATTGCTAGCAACCACAGACTTCTAAATCTAGGTTAAACTGAGGTCAAGGATTAAGCGCTCAATTTTAACTTTACGGTAAAAATGCACAACTACCAACTTAACAAACAATTAAAATCCTACGGCTTTTAAGAAAAACAAAACTTTCTGAACTAAATTCGTTGATGCCAACATAAAAACAAAAGTATTTTTAATATATTCACTGCGTGTCAACTTCATTTAAAAAATAAAAAGTTTACCATAGACACATACTGACAGTCATACGTCATATTTGCCTTCTTTGCAGGTTATGCCTTGTTTGTATTTTATAATTTTAAAACCTGTCGTAGAAAAAGTATTGTATGCAACGTTGTATAATTAAGTCAAAAAACGCTCATTGCGTCTCTATTTGCGATACTCGCCGCATTCGCGGCTCGTATCGCAACTCACGCAATTCGCATTTTTTGAACCTTCTTATACAACTGTTGCATAAAATACTATTATTTACTAATCTTGTATTAAAACAGAAAACTAAAGAAAAAAGGTTATTAGAAATTTACTTCAAATCTTGATCAATTAAGAGTAATTCTCAAATAACGTTGTTGAATTTAAGTGATTAGTCAAAAGGTCCCTTTTCCCAAATGTATGGGATATTATGACCTTATGACCAATCACAGGTAAAACTTATTGATAATTACAGTATGGCACGCACGATATTAACATTATTTATTTACTAAACTTGTATTAAAACAGAATACCGAAGAAAAAAGGTTTTTAGAAATTTACTTCAAATCTTGATCAATTAAGAGTTATTCTCATAATTATAACACTATGTTGAATAATTCACACCATGGTGTTATGATGACCTATGCTTTGTGATGCTATCATATAAAATACGCTAAAATAAATGTGTTTTGTATGGACGACTTTTCTATAAAACCAAAAATTACCGAGTTTTATAAAAAAAATCATAATGGTAGGATAGGATTCGCCAAAAAAAATTTTTTGTTTTTGTTGATCTTTTGAAAAAAAATTAAAAGGATTATTTTTCTTAAGTGGTCAAAAATTATAGAAACCGCCAAAAAACTAACCTTTTTCGTAAGTATTTCGAAAAAAAAATTAAAATACTTTTTCTAAAACGGTCAAAAATTATAGGCATTCGCCAGAAAGTGTTTTTTTTTTAATTTTTGTAAAATTTGTGAACAAAAATCAAGGTTTTTCTAAAATGGTCAAAAAGTTTTACGATTCGCCAAAAACACGTTTTCATGTTTAAAAAAAATGTTTATAAATCTTTTTCTGAAAAGGGTTTTAAACATGACAAAGTGATCTAAAATTGTAGAAACATCCAAAAAAAAACTAAAAAAAAAAATAAAAAACTTTTTCTAAAATGTTCAAAAATGATAGGAATTCGCCAGTGTTTTTTCTTGTGTAATTTTTGAAAAAAAAAACAAGGTTTTTCTAAAATGGTCAAAAAGCTATACGATTTGCCAAAAACACTTTTTAAAAAATGTTTAAAAACTTTTTCCTAAATAAGCTTTAAAAAAACGACATACAAATGTATTTATTTTTATTTTCAATTTTTTTTAATTCCGAATCTGTGGCCCCCAAACCCTTTCCTTCCAAATTTTCAACTTTCTGGGATCATTTTGAAAATTTTGCTTACCATTATGCAGGCCGCGTGCTTGTTTGCCACCGTCGTGGTATAAAAAAGAAACACAAATAAGCAAAAGTTGCAAGTAAATTTTATTAAACAATTTTATCAATAGATTTATCATTTTTGTATGAAGTCTGCCATAAGGACCCTTTTCTCCTAAACTTTGAACCCAATTCTTATATAGAAAAAATTAACGTACAGCAGTGAAACGAAGCTACAAATACACGTCTATTCCTATATTTTACAATTTTGCATAAAAGAAAAAAATGATGATTTTGAAGGATTTCACAAAAACGTCCATATCTCCGTAACTAGAAACTGCCATAAGGTCCCTTTTCTTATGGAAAGCCACAATATGCGAGCGAAAAATTTCGGTACTGAAAAAATATAGGTTGGGTACCGTAATAATAAAGGTATAAGTACCGCTTTCAACATTAGCGGTACGTACCGGTATAAAGCGGTACAGTAACAAAATATTTCAACCGGTATAGTCTACCTTTATATCATTACGGTACCGTCATTCTATAGCGGTACCGTACCGCTTATATCGTAACGAAAACGGTCCCTGGTTTTCATACTAAATGTATGGAGACGCGGTAATTAGACGCAGTCATACTTCGTGAGAATGGCCGTCTAACATTTTTTACGTTTTTCATTTCACCTTTTAATGCAGTTAGGTTCAGAAAAAAAAGACGAATAGAATGCACTAATCGTCTACAAAATTGTATTTTTGTTACATAGACAGTATCGATTCTTAATCGTCGATTTGTAGCTGTCATGTGTTTAGTTTAGTTGTCGTGTGTTTAGTCTACGGACGGAATAAAAAAATGGACTATAAGTAGCTAAATGTTATTTTGCAAATCAGTTAAAAATAGGCTAAGTTATACTTTATACTCTATGCCAGTCATCCTTAGCCAGCCATATACTACCAACATCAGCGTAGTGAAAAGGACCAGACGTATCGAAAGGATTCTGGTTAACGTTGCACGAGGTCTACAATTTTACTACCGACCGATATGATTAAAAGGTTTAATCTTTAGTTACTCCTTCCATACAAAAGGTCTCAAGTGTCGCAAAGTCCCTATGAAGAAACGCCCTTTTGTGTGAAATGGGTAGTTCTCATATTGGCGTGTGCTGCGTGCGGCGCGCGCGCACCTGCCGACCGATTATACGGTCATTAGTCGGCGCGGAACCCGCCGAAATTATTGTGTATGCAACCCTAATCGCGCTCCGCGAATTCTATAGTGCTAAGCGCTTGCTCGGGTAAACAAGGATTTTCAACGGTAATTTTAATTTTCACAGTACTTAAAAGGAGCCGAGAGTTCGGTAGGTAGTCTGGCCAATTTGATGTAGCTGTGACTGCAATGTAACGCTTTCCTTATCTATAATACAAAGACTAAATCTGGCATCTTCGTACACTACTAAAATTCAAGTTAGGTAAGAAAAATATATGAACTTAGGTGTACTTATGCATGCATTTGAAGTTCTGCCAGTAATTTGGTATCGTTATCATTAAGAAACATCCGCTCTTTCGAATTGTTCAACTGGCATTGCGACTGTTAAAATTTAAGTTCCAAATTATCACTATCCTGGGTGGTCTGCAGTGTATCATTACAGGTTCAATACGATACGATACAGGTTCAAAATGATTGAAACAATATCGGCAATCATTATAAGCTGTTCATACGAGTAGCCAGTAATTTGGACGTAATACAGATATGATAATTATGATTTATGCTGAACATCTCCTGAGAATTACTTCCAATATTGTCATGCAGTGGCCAACACTAAAAAATAGGTAGTGAGGTACATGACGTCATTAAATTAAAAATTATTGTCATGTACTAGGTACTGAATATAAGAGTTCCCCAAAGGAATTAAAAACTCCCGATATCTTCGAGTTACCTGAAAACTCATTTATCTAGGTAGTATCTTCATAAAGTAATAGCTAAGCAGTACTGCAAGAAGAACTGGTATCTATTTATAAAAACCCGCCTTCAAATCATCCCACCTCCGGTCCAAATTAACAGACCCACAAACTTTTGG